>JARCGZ010000008.1:15000000-20000000 GCA_029784005.1 Lenwebbia sp. NSW1173648 | reverse complement strand
ATTAATTTGCTGTTTGAGACTGATTATTATGCTGTTTTGGCACGTTTGAGCTGCTGTTCGTGCTTATTTTCCAGGCAAATTAGTGCTGAATCCGATTTGTCTCAGTGAGGGTTCATTGGCGTACATACGACTCTCCTAGGCCTGCTCAATTCCTTAGCCGATCGGTTTAGGGAGTTCGCTTGGTGCTCAAGTTTGCTTCGAGTTCAAACTAGGTAATTTTCTTTGACTTCAAGATCTTCTGAACAATGGTTGCTTTGATTTGATTCTCTACGGATGAGGCATAATTTTTTGGGAAATCTTATGTTATAAATTGCTTAATCCAAACTCGAATCATAAGCAAATCATGTGGATAATTGCTTGATGGGAAGATTTGATTTGTGAGTGCCTAATCTGAATTTTTGAAATTTAGAGCACATCTCAAGGGATAATATGCATATCTCTCGAATATTTGGTGAATTTTAGATATTCTCATGGCTTGATTTTTGGTTAAATTTGATTTGAGATCATATCTTGAGGATTAGCATATCATCCGAAATATTCAGGTTATCTCTAGTTGGAACTAAAATCTTTCATCGAAAATACGAGGATATCGGATAAGCTTTGGTCTTAATTGATCATATCTTTTAAAATTTGAGAAATTATCTTAATCATTCTAAAAATTCTAAGAGATAATCTTTCCTAAGTTTTTTTTTTTTTAACAAGATGTGAATATCCTTTGCCAGTAGGGCCATATGCCCTTTAAATTTCGGCAATTCCCTTAGTTGGCCGAAATTTGCATTGCATTTTATACTATAGTCTAAAAGTCAAATATTTTTATAATCTACCTTGAGTATAGTACATGCTTCCTTGTGCCTTTGTCCCTCGGAATTTGTGCATGGCCATCCGACTTCACCCTCGAAGTACGACGTCATCTGCACGATGAAATTGTCCGTCTTATCCCATAACTTTGGGACCGGACCGACCACTTTCATAATATTTAAAATTCACCATCCGACCCCACCCCCGGGGTACGACGTGAATAAATTCCCTTCCGACCCTAAACTTTGGGTACGAAGCGAATTCATCAGAAAATTCGGATTATAAGGTGTACGATACTCAAGGTTTATTATACTTTTATTTGAATATTATTTTTTAGAAAAATCACAAAAAGAACATCAAATCATGGTCTAAAATGGAATTAAATGTCAAGATACCTTTTAATATAAAATTAGACTTTGAGTGATCAATTTCTCAATTTATATTAATTGTCATCAATCTGTGGACTATCTTTTATTCTTGCATTTTATTTAATCCGAAAATTCACATAAAAAATACCAAAAAAAATTCATTCATGTGCATTTCATATAGTATAGTTCATGCATATTTCCATGTCATTCATGCATACCATAGATGTCATCCATGCATTTTCATGTCATTTAGAACACAACTTTAGCTTTGCTAGTTTAATTTGCATTTCATTTAAGCTAAAATAAAACCCTCAAATTTCGCATGTCATGGTAGAATACTCTTGCTCATCATGTAGTTTAATTAAATCATGCCATATAGGTTAGATTTCATATTGCATGTCATGTAGTTAGAATTCACGTTTTTATGTGCATCAAAACCCGTTTTCTCAATATCATCATTATTCATGTCATATAGTTGCATTTACATAGCATGCATTTAATCAAGAAAAATCCAAAAAGAGAATATAATTGCACCTTGGTCTTCAAATTGAATCAATTGAACAAATCTTCGCAAGAATGGTACCGAAAGGGTGTTAATTGGGAAATTAACATAATCAAGTCCCCGAACTTAAATCTCTGGTTAGCAGAAAATAAAGTATTCTCCCGATACTTTATTTAGGTATCTAATTTACCTACCAAAAAAGATTAGTGGCGGCTCCAAAATTTAAATCATTTGAACATAAACCTAAGTTGCGAATTGGTAGAGCTTGGGAGAGCTCGTGCTAGGTTAGTTAATTCATTTAATTAATCGAGTAATCCATTAACCTGGAATTCCCTAATTTTAGGTCGCGACAATCATGAATAAAAAATTACATCTTATTGAATTGAAATCCTAAGGTGCAACATGATTTGAAAATAAATCCTAAGGAATCAGAAAAATGCAACTTAAATACCTAGAAAGTAAGAAAAATATCCCATGTAGGGGGATTGCATAAAAATAAATGGATCGTCGCCTAATTGCTCAAGGAGCTCGCTTGATAATAGCGCTGATGAGTAGATTTGATCGATTTCTGGTTGACTATCAATCATCCCAAGTATCCCAAGTAGCACCATGGGGATATGCGTTATGTCTTGGAGGTGTAGAATACTTGACCATGAAATTATATCCTCCGCTCGGTTGCCCCGGGGTGTCCCATATCTCCTTGTTACCTTCGTGTTTGACCCGATCGGGGATGTTCCAATCGGATGCTTGGGACCACCAACAAATCTGGGTTTCCACCACAATATTCCCAAGCACGGAACATGAGATCCCCAGCATCAATCATGTCTTGTATCCGAGTCCTCAATGTGAAACACTCTTCTAGTGAGTGGCCGGGGCGGCCATAATGAAAGTCACATGACTTGCTTTTATCGAAACTGTGTGCATCTCCAACCATGGAGAAATCTTCCTCCCTTTGGATCAATCCCTTCTTCAGCAATATCGGCCAGAGTATGGACATTGGTTGAGATAGTTGAGTGAATTCTCTTTCTTTAGAGACTGGAAGTTGATCTTGAGCTGGTTACTTTTCGTGAGGCGCTAGAGTGGCACGTCCTTGATTCGGAAAAACGGGGCTAGGATATCGGTTGAATCTAATCGGGACAGAAAGAGTCCTCGAATTCGGACCGGGCACACCAAAATACGAATTAGTGTTGCATGGAGAAGGTGCTTGATTTTCCTTGACCAGATGCTTCAAAAGCTAAACAATACGCTCAATGAGATCAATTAGACCGTTCATTCGTTTGTTCAACTCCTTCACCTGCTCTTTCACCTTCTCTTTGACAAAAACCGCGATCTCAGCATGATTGGCCATATTCCTCGTTCTCAATCGAGTATTATAAGTATGAGAGTACTCGTGATAAATTACCTGCAAAAGTGCATCAATATGATTAGTATGATGA
Source organism: Lenwebbia sp. NSW1173648 (assembly GCA_029784005.1). Classification (NCBI taxonomy): domain Eukaryota; kingdom Viridiplantae; phylum Streptophyta; class Magnoliopsida; order Myrtales; family Myrtaceae; genus Lenwebbia; species Lenwebbia sp. NSW1173648. The sequence goes on along the minus strand of JARCGZ010000008.1, from coordinate 19,996,896 downwards.
GAGAAAATGACGAGTCAATCCATGCCTCTAAACCAGATTTACTCACACGACCTGACTTGACTCACGACCACGACCCAGGGAAATTCCAGTTTCGTCGGGTTTTGGCAAGAAATTCGTGAGAAATCATGTAATGCTCAAAATGACATCAAAATTTACAGATATGCAGACGAGATGATGAAAAAAACTTTCATGTTTTGAATAGAGGCTGGAAATGTATGAATCAATATAGTTTAATGCTTCTTTGGAAAAACTTTATCCAGAAAACTGTTTTGTCCGGTTTTCATTTGAAGGATAGATGGGCTCAAAAATGGGAATTAAGGTCCGAAAATTTGTAGATCACTGGTTCAAAGCCTATTATACCACTTTGATGTTTTGAATTTCGTCAAAAAATCCCATTTATGATCGTAAATGATGAGACGAGAGTGAGGTTGAAAAAACCGTGAAATATCAGACTGCTTTGCCTTGACCATTAATTCTTCCATAAATGGAAAATGTACCGGATTGATCTCAAATTTTTTGTCAAGATAGATTAGGATCTTCCGGTCATTTGTTATGAGGATAAGTCATTCCATATTTGGACCAAAAAAATTTAAAAATTCGTGCATTGCAGCAAGGTCGAACAGAAATAGAACCCTTCATTAAACTGAAATTAACAAAAGGTGCTACAACTCATGAACTTGCAATATAAACACCCTAAACAAATGACCTAGAATTGAAAAGACATGAATGAAAAGACACGACTCGACCAGACAAGACTGGATCTATCACTTTCTAGGACGCTTCGATGGACCGACTTCATTCTTCGATCGCTTGAGTGCTTTCCTTGCCATGACAATCTCCTCATATGCTTCGGCCAGCATCCATCTAAGCTCATTGTTTGTGTGCTAAGCCGGAGTGATGTCTAGAAGCTTCGGACGCCAGGCTAAGGGAATGGAGTGCTTTGGACGGTACTCCTTCATGCATCGATATGCCTCTTCAGCGAGCTCTAATAACTTCCTCGGGAAACTCAGCTTCGTGGGATGACAAGCTGCCCATATGTAACAAGTAGAGATAACTATCTCCTCGTGCTCCGATATGAGGTTTTCGAAGTTCAGGTGGACCTGTTCGGACAAGAGAGGTGGAGGCATCTTCTGTAGGCAACCGAACTGTCGTATGACCCGAGGAGGATAATACTCCGCTGTTCCGGTGAAACCAAGCAAAGGAACCGGTTTAGCTTGCCCCGAAGTAAGACGAGCTACCTTACCTTCAAACCAACTAGCTTGCCATTGGAGAGACTTGGCGGTCGGATCCCTCATGAGTGTTAGCCATTCAAAAAAGTGATAATCGGGACACTCATCTTGTTTATTTTTAAAAATAATCATCAGAGGGGCATAATTCTTAAGCTTGTCAACCGACACAAACTTATGACATTCTTTAATATGAGAAAGAAACCAGATTTGCAAAAGTTTGGCCGGTGCTCGCAAGACCTTAGCCTTGCTCCGCTTATACTTGTTCAAAGAAATGAATGTTTCAGCGAGCATGGTCACAACAAAATTCTTTTCCTCGCAGACTTGTTGGGTAAAATGAGCCATGCTCGGATTGACGCAGTTCTTATGGTGGGGGAACACTATCAGTCCAAAGAAGGCGATCAAGAAAACTTTTCCTTTTTGCAAAGATTCAACCTTGTTAAAACAGTCGATCAAGAACGAAAATGGGCAATTCCCATAGTTTTCTTTCAAAACCCTCCGAATAATAGAAATTTCAACTTTGAGAAACTTAGCTAACACCACAGAGGAATCAGACCCTAAGTATAGACGAATGAGTTCAGAGTCCAAGGACTTACTAATTAGCATGCTATACTCCTCTAAGGTAGGTGTGAGCTCGTTCTTACCAAGCAAGAATGTGGTCGTCTCAGGGACCCAACATGAGCCAGTGCGTGAATAACCCCGACACGGACCTTGATATCTAGCAACAAGAGCAACTTCCCTAGTCTGCGCTCCACATACACGAGGGGCGTCTGATCGAGCTATCCCAACCAATCAGCTAGGTCGGCCTTGGACATAATAACGGTGCGAATATTATCGTGCCTCATGAAGTGATAGACCAACACAACGACACACCTAATAGCTATGGACCGTGTCACGCCCCATGTCCTTCGAGCGCTCCAACATCCCTCTCATACCGTTACTTAATAATAACCCCAGGATCCAACGGCCAATATGCGAATGCGAAAATGAAAAATATATGCGGAAGCAACGATAAACTCCAGACAATTTAAAACGACAAGATGACTAAGGAAATGAAATCACATAACAAAATACATAATGTCATACAACACCCAAGATCAGACAACATACTAGAAGGCTCGACGAAGACAATACAAATCCAAAGGGGAACTACCCTCTAAACACCCAACATGCTACGCCTAAGGGTCAGACTCGGCGACAGAGGACTCTATCTCCGGCTCGGGCTCAGAAGTGTCCAGGGGGGTCATCCTCAGCATCCTCCGGCTCCACGATCTCTCCGGCCTCACTAGGGTCCTTAGGCTCTGGAAGCTCCGGCTCAGGCTCCATCACGGGCTCCCACTCGATGGGTCCATCCTCAGGGACGGCGACCTCCCTATGCCCCGCAGCTCTCAGCACCTCGTTAGGTATGACACAGTCTCTCAACGGCCCAAAAAGTGTATCTCCGTCCTTATACGTCCAAGACACAAAGGTATGCGGCGTCCAGCTATCGCCTCCATCATCTACCCATAAGGTACTAGCCCTCCTATAATACACTTGATTCAAATCCACCGGAAAGGGGGTGAGATATAATCCCAGTAAGATGGTCCTAAGCCTACCCTAGGTCTACAGTACCTCCAAGCCATTTTATAAAGCACAGAAATCAAATAAAGGAATTCCAAAAGACGGTCGACATCTCATTTAGGTTTATAAATAAACTTGCACTACGCATGCTTTCAATCAACATTCAATTATTCCACTAGACTGGACTTCATACTTAGGCACTTAACATCACATCAATCATAGAGTACTGCTAAGCATAATATAACTCAATTTCAGCAATCCGGCCCTCAATTATTGCTTCAGGCATAGTAGCATATAGTTCAATAATCTGGCCCCGCATCATATAGGCGCCTCAAGTTATAACAATCACATTCCCCGCGTCACATAGGCGCCTCAGGGTTTAGCAATCACATTCCCCACGTCATATAGGCACCTCAGGGTTTAACAATCACATTCCCCGCGTCATATAGGTGCCTCAGGGTTTAATGGTCACATTCCCCGCGTCATATAGGCTCCTCAGGATTTAATAGTCATACTCCCCGCGTCATATAGGCGCCTCAGGGTTTATATATGCATATTATCACAACCAGAGCATACAAATGGCATTCCATGCCCACACTTCAGTCGATCCACTTTTTAATACTTCATGATCGAGTATAAGGAAATTAAGCCAAATTCGCAATAACTGGCTCGCGTTATTCACCCATAGCTAAGAATCACTACACCATTTCAAAAGCTCACTTATCAATTTCCAATCATCATGCCATGTTCGGATTACACTAAGAAGTTAATCCACACATCAAGACTACATAATGCACTCATTAGTCCGAACCGAGATTATATGGTTTTCCGGTATAAATTCCACAATTCAATTCACATTCCCCACACATAGCCGAACACTTTAAGGGTTCCAATTGGCAACGCTTGATGATTTTTCCAAGCATATCATAGCAGCAAATTTATCGAAACTACCAACGTACCACGTTAACATAAATCAAGCTCATTTGCCAAAGATTTATCACTCGGCACCTAGCAATCACTTTAGGTCAAACCTATCATCCCAATTTAGCCATGCCACACACATATTACATTCTAACACCCATCAAGCATCATTTAACTCCACATATCAAATCCCGTTTTTTCCCTTTTGCATGCCCAAAACAGCCCTCAAAATCGAACTAAATCATTTCTAATCAAGCTCCTTAGTACCCCGTAGTCCTAAGGTAAGGTTAGAAGCCACTTACACTTGATTTAGCTAGCAAAGGACCGACGGATGAGCAGCAACTTCACGCGACCAGCACTGCTCAGGGGAAAACTGATTTGGTTCAAGCAAGAAAATGTCAAGTTTGGTCCATGGAACCTTCATGAAATCTCTCTACAAACACTACCTAAAGTCCCCTATCAAAATAAGGCAAGAACTAGAGCATCTCACCTCTAAAATGGCTAGGCAAATCCAGCGAAACAGCCCCCTCCAAGCTACTGCAGTACCGATTTTCAGAGGAGGAGGAAGGTGGCGGTCCGGCGGCGGCGTGGAGCTATGGTGGTCAACGGCTGAGCAGCAAGGGAGGAAGGTGAGGTGGCGTCGGTCTACCTAGCTTACCGTGAGAGAGAGAACCGGGAGAGTGAGGGCTTGAGGAAGTGAACAAAGTGAGAGCATGAGGGGAAAATAGGGGAGTGTGGCCGGCCGAGAGGAGGAGAGAGTAAGAGTGATTTAAAAAATTGTCAAGAGGAGGGAGAGAGGGAAGGCTTGAGTGGAGTGGTTCATGGGGTTAGGGGATGGGACATTAGGAATAGTGTAAGTTGGTGGTAGGGTTTTTGGGGAAAATGGGGTTTTTGGGAAAATAAGAGCACATGGGGTAAATGGGCTTCTTGCAAGAGCTCTTTGGACCATACTACCCATGGATATTTTGGTCAAGAGGGTGAGGGTTGAAAGACCAAAATGTCCTCATCTAATTCCAAAGGTCTGAACAACAACTCAGGGGTAAAATAGCAACTTCCACTCTACAGTCCAAATTTTCACTTTTCTAATTCATGTGGAGCGCTACACAATCTATACTATCCTCGATGAGACAACGTCTAATTTATTTGTATTGGAATCCTTAAATGTCCGGCCTCTAATTTCGAAGTCCACTTCGTGCTCAAAATCGACCGATCGCAATTTCAGTACATCTTGAACTGACAGGCGGCTCTTAGGAGTTACGCGTATCGACCCGTGATTATTGTCACGTTTAAGAATTATTCGAATCACGACGACCTTGATTGTCATGTAATTGTGAGGGTAATTGCTAGTCCCAAAAGGACGCGATCGTCAGGAATCAGTTCAGAGTTATTCGCAAATTATGCTATGGTCAAACAGAATCACCCGTGAACTAATTGCATAACATTAGCAAGTCATTCTGACACTAATCTTAGATCGGCCAGTGATGGTCCAAAATATACCCTCGACAATCCTTATGGTCAGGGTACCACTCCGCGGTCGAGTTCTTTAGTCCACGTACTTAGATTCCATTTAGCCATCCCCTTTTGGTCAGTCGACTCTAGAGAGATCAATTCTGAGCGAGATTATTGAAATACATTGATATTCATTTTATTCATTCATAAACTTCGAAATGGGGTTGGAATTCAGAATGTCACAATTCTTCCCTCCTTACAAAAATTTCGTCTTCGAAATTTACAAATCACTACTACTCAAACAGATAGGGGTATTGACGTCTCATCGCTTCCTCGCTCTCCCAGGTAGCTCCTTCAATTCCGTGATGCTCCCAGATCACCTTCACTAGCGAAATCGTCTTGTTCCTCAGGACTTGCTCCTTCTTGTCCTTGACTCTAACTAGTCTTTCCATATATGTCACTCGGTCGACCACTTCTATAGCTTCGTGGTCCAATACATGAGTTGGGTCTGGTTGATACTTTCTCAGCATCGACACATGAAAGACGTTGTGGACTTGCGAAAGGTTTAGCGGCAAGGCAAGTCTATAGGCTAAGGTTCCAATCCGCTCTAAGATCTCGAAGGGTTCCACGTACCTCGGGGCTCAGCTTTCCTTTCTTCCCAAATCGAGATAGTCCTCGCATCGGCGACACTTTAAGGAAGATGTGATCTCCCACTTGGAATTCCAAAGGCCTACGTCACTTGTCAGCGTAGCTCTTTTGGCTACTCTAAGCAGTCTTAAGCCTTTCTCTAATGACCTTTACTGCCTCAACTGACTGTTCCACTAACTCTGGACCCGTTATACTTCTCTCACCAACTTCATCCCAACATACTGGAGTTCTGCACACTCTACTATACAGTGCCTCAAACGGTGCCATTCGATGCTCTGCTGATAGCTGTTGTTATAGGCGAATTCCACCAGGTGCAACTGTTCTTCCCAACCTCATTTAAAAATCTATGACACATACTCGCAACATATCCTCCAGCGTCTAAATTGTCCTCTCAGACTGCCCATCTGTCTACGGGTGGTAAGCTGTACTGTACTGTACTGCAGTTTCGTCCCCATTGCCTCCTGTAGGCTTTTCCAGAATGAAGCAGTGAACTTAGGGTCTCTGTCTGACGTAATCGTCACTGGAACTCCATGTAGTCGGACTATCTGCCGCATGTACAGGTCGGCGTATCTATCCATAGCGAAATCCTTTCGCACTGCCAAGAAATGCGCAGACTTAGTCAACCTATCCACAATCACCCAAATAGAGTCATGACCTCTCTGACTCCTTGGCAAGGCCATAACAAAATCCATCGTAATGTGTTCCCACTTCCATTCGGGGATTTCCAAAAGTTGAAGCAAACCACCTGGTTTACAGTGTTGTGCCTTCACTTGTTGGCACGTCAGACACTTCGCTACGTGTTTCGCGACATCTACCTTCATCCCATTCCACCAGTAATGTTGTCGCAAATTCTGATACATCTTCGTGCTACTCGGATGGATACTATAATTACTTCTGTGAGCTTCCGATTGGATCCTTTCCCTTAGCTCCTCGTCCTTGGGTACGCACAACCGTCCGCGAAAACTTCAAGGTTCCATCCTCAGACACTTGGAAGTCAGGTTTTCTTTTCTCCTCGTCCATCTCCAGAATTTTCTGAACATCAGGGTCTGTAGGTTGCAGTACCTTAATCCTTTCTCGAATTTCAGGTTCTACTCTCAATGTAGCCATCAGACTGGACAACCGACATACTTCAAGCTTAAATCCTGAATCCCTTATTCCCTCAAATAAAGTCCACTCCTTGACCATCAAATGCGCGATGCTCGATTTCCGGCTAAGGGCATCCGCAACTTTATTCGCCTTCCCAGGGTGGTATAAAATGTCGCAGTCGTAATCCTTAAGCAGCTCCATCCACCGACGATGCCTCATGTTCAATTCCTTTTGGGAAAACAGATACTTCAAGCTCTGATGGTCGGTGTAAATTTGGAATCTTTCTCCACACAAGTAATGCCTCCAGATCTTCAACGCAAATATAATCGCTGCCAGTTCCAAATCGTGCGTTGGGTAGTTCATTTCATGAGGCCTCAACTGTCTCGATGCATAAGCAACCACTCTCCCATGCTGCATCAGAACACATCCTAATCCTTTTAGCGATGCGTCACTATATATTTCATAACCTCCAGGACCAGAAGGAATAGTCAACACTAGTGCGGTCGTCAGCTTATGTTTAAGCTCTTGGAAGCTCCTTTTGCACTTGTCCGTCCATTCAAACCGCATATCCTTTCTTGTCAACTTTGTCAAAGGAGTAGCTATCGAGGAGAACTTTTCCACAAATCTCCCATAATATCCAACCAGTCCTAGGAAACTCCGAACCTCGGTAACTAACGTTGGCCTCGGCCAATTCGTAACTGCCTCAATCTTTGCAGGGTCCACTGAAATCCCATTTCCAGAAATCACATGCTCGAGGAACGCCACTCTATTGAGCCAAAACTTGCACTTACTGAACTTGGCGTAAAGCGAGTGCTCTCTTAACGTCCGTAGAACTACACTTAGGTGCTGCTCGTGTTCCTCCGAGCTCCTCGAGTAGATCAGGATATCGTTGATAAACACGATGACGAACTGATCCAGAAACTCCTTAAATACTCGATGCATCAAGTCCATGAAAGCAGCTGGGGCATTAGTCAATCCAAATGGCATGACCGTGAACTCGTAATGCCCATATCTCGTCCGGAAAGCAGACTTCGGTATATCTTCCTTCTTAATCCTCAACTGATGATAACCTGTCCTAAGATCTATCTTGGAGAACACTGAAGCTCCCTGCAGCTGATCGAACAAGTCGTCTATTTTGGGCAACGGGTACTTGTTCTTGATAGTCACCTGGTTCAGTTGCCTATAGTCGATGCATAGACGCAAAGACCCGTCCTTTTTCCTCACAAATAATACCAGCGCTCCCCACGGCGACGCGCTTGGACGAATGAAGCCTTTGTCCAATAATTCTTGCATCTGAACCTTCAATTCCTTCAACTCTGACAAGGACATTCGATAGGGTGCTTTCGAGATAGACTCCGTCCCAGGGGCTAATTCTATTTCCCTTTCTGGTGGCAATCCCGGCAATTCTTAAGGAAAGACATCAGGAAAATCGCACACCACTGCTATATCTTCCAACTTGGGTTCCTCAATCGTCGAATCCACCACTGCAGCCAGGTAGGCTTGGCACCCTTCGTCCAACAGCTTGGTCACTTCAAGTGACGAGATCAAAGGGATCGAGGTTCCTCTTCCACTCCCTACAAATTCGAATCTAGGGTGACCGATCGGACGGAATTGGATCACCCTGCTACCACAATCCATAACGGCCCTCTTCTTACCCAACCAATCCATCCCAATAATAATGTCAAAGTCATACATAGTCAATACAGCCAGATCTATCCTTTCCTCACTACCACCAATCACTTTCTTACAATTTGAGCATCCTAACGAAATCAATACTTTATCCTTTAATGGGGTGGTAACATGCAACACAACATCCAACGGTTTCAAATCCAATTCAGCCAATTCAGTAAACTGTGCAGATACGAATGAATGCGATGCTCCAGCATCAAACAATGCATAGGCAGCCTGATCGCATAATGTAACCGTACCTGTGACCACACCAGGCGCATTCTTCGCCTCCCTACGCGCCACAGCATAAACTCGTCCTTGAGCTGGCGGCCTATTCAGGTTATTCTGCGAAGCAGCTCCCGCGGGTGGTCCATACTGAGGTTGTTGCCCTTGAAACTGAGGTCCTGGAGCTTGACTCGGGCAGGTTCTCACCTGATGGCCCAGCTGGCCACACTTAAAGCATGCACCCGTCTTACTCGGGCAGGGTCCGTTTCCATGCTTCCTTCCGCACAGGTGGCAATTCCAGTTGGACTGATGGATAGGCTTCCCAATATTTTTCCTGACTGGAGGGACAAAGCGTCTGTTATTTGTCATTGGCCTCTTGCCAAACTGACGGTTGTCTCTGATGGGAGCAAACCGCGACCCAGAGGCGGCAGCCCTTTCTTTCATGTCCCGTTCGATCATCTGACCTCGTTCATACATCTCACTATAGGTCCTCAAGTTCAGTGCTATCATCTGGCTACGAAGGTCTGGCCTCAGCCCATCTCGAAATCTCCGTGCCTTATCTATCGGATTCTCAACCATTCTCGATGCGTACTTTGACAAACTTGCAAACTCCGCCTCGTATTGGTCTACTGTCATCTGGTTCTGGCGAAGCTGCTGAAACTCAATCAGTTTTCGCTCTTGAGCGGTCTCCGAGAAATACTCCCCGTTAAACGCCTTAGTGAAGGCGGTCCAATTAAGGGCAGTGCCCTCAGGGAAAACTCCTCCTCTAATGGCCTTCCACCAATCGTTAGCGGTACCTTCCAGCTGGTAAACCGCCAGGGTTACTTTCTCCTCTTCCGTGCGCCCTAAGACTTCAAAGGCTTTTTCTAGCTTCTCGATCCATCGAGGCGAGACCTCCGGATCTCCGGCACCATCAAACTGAGCTAGTTTCAGCTTCATGAGTTGCTCCACTAACTGGCCCATCTGGCGATTCCCATTTCCACTACCATTGTTCCCATTCACCAGGTTGGCAGCAGCAACAGCGGCCTCAGCGGCCTGAGTAACAGTGGCACCCCTTTCATGAGCCTGCCTGCCCATTAAGTTTTCGATTTCCTCTAGGGCTTTAAGGACTCCATCGACCCTCGGGTCTTCTACTACCGGTGCCCTCGAGCTAAAAGCTCCTCTTGTTCCTCTACCCTTTCCGCTCATCCTTACTAATCGTCACAACACCTGAAACTTCCTATAATTCCATCAAGGAATTAGAGACATAAGCCAATTACTAAGTCTAACAGGCCCATGCCACACATCAAGGCGGCAGTAACAACTAGGCAAACACTTAGCATGCAAACAACCAAGCAACCAAGAGAATCACATTCAAAGGTTCATGTTCATACCTCGAGTCCAGACACATCTGCAACTCGGCAAAATAACAATCAATCGTCCACTCGTTCATTAGACAGCACACTAAGCCACAACAATCAGTGCCAAGTACGAAGCCCTACAGTCTTATAATCACCAAGGGTGATGCCAATCCAATATGCCAGTCACAAGCACCAAATCATATGACATGCATTTCGTGCCTAACTCTAGCGAATCCCTAAGGTCTCGCTACCCGGTCATTCCAAAGTCATCACTCCTTATTACTCCAATCCCCAATCAACTAGATAGAGCTGACTTTGCTCTGATACCACTTCAACGGGGATGTCACGCCCCGAGTCCTTCGAGCGCTCCAACATCCCTCTTATACCGTTACTTAATAATAACCCCAGGATCCAACGGCCAATATGCGAATGCGAAAATGAAATACATATGCGGAAGCAACGATAAACTCCAGACAATTTAAAACGACAAGATGACTAAGGAAATGAAATCACATAACAAAATACATAATGTCATACAACGCCCAAGATCAGACAACATACTAGAAGGTTCGACGAAGACAATACAAATCCAAAGGGGAACTACCCTCTAAACACCCAACATGCTACGCCTAAGGGTCAGACTCGGCGACAGAGGACTCTATCTCTGGCTCGGGCTCAGAAGTGTCCAAGGGGTCGTCCTCAGCATCCTCCGGCTCCACTATCTCTCCGGTCTCACCAGGGTCCTTAGGCTTTGGAAGCTCCGGCTCAGGCTCCATCACGGGCTCCCACTCGACGAGTCCATCCTCGGGGACGGCGACCTCCCTATGCCCCGCAGCTCCCATCACCTCATTAGGTATGACGCAGTCTCTCAACTGCCCAAAAAGTGTATCTTCGTCCTTATTCGTCCAAGACACAAAGCTATGCGGCGTCCAGCTATCGCCTCCATCATCTACCCATAAGGTACTAGCCCTCTTATAATACACTTGGTTCGAACCCACTGGAAACGGGGTGAGATAAAATCCCAATACGATGGTCCTAAGCCTACCCTAGGTCTACAGTACCTCCAAGCCATTTTATAAAGCACAGAAATCAAATAAAGGAATTCCAAAAGACGGTCGACATCTCATTCAGGTTTATAAATAAACTTGCACTACGCATGCTTTCAATCAACATTCAATTATTCCACTAGACTGGACTTCATACTTAGGCACTTCACATCACATCAATCACAGAGTACTGCTAAGCTTAATATGACTCAATTCCGGTAATTCGGCCCGCGATTATTGCTTCAGGCATAGCAGCATATAGTTCAATAATCTGGCCCCGCGTTATATAGGCGCCTCAGGGTTTAACAATCACATTCCCCACGTCATATCGGCGCATCAGGGTTTAACAATCACATTCCCCGCGTCATATAGGCGCCTCAAGGTTTAATAGTCACATTCCCCGCTTCATATAGGTGCATCAGGGTTTAATAGTCATACTCCCCGCGTCATATAGGCGCCTCAGGGTTTATATATGCATATTATCACAACCAGAGCATACAAATGGCATTCCAAGCCCACACTTCAGTCGATCCACTTTTTAATACTTCATGATCGAGTATAAGGAAATTAAGCCAAATTCTCAATAACTAGCTCGCGCTATTCACCCATAGCCGAGAATCACTACAACATTTCAAAAGCTCACTTATCAATTTCCAATCATCATGCCATGTTCGGATTACACTAAGAAGTTAATCCACACATCAAGACTACATAATGCACTCATTAGTCCGAACCGAGATTATATGGTTTTCTGTCATAAATTCCACAATTCAATTCACATTCCCCACACATAGCCGAACACTTTAAGGGTTCCAATTGGCAACGCTTGATGATTTTTCCAAGCATATCATAGCAGCAAATTTATCGAAACTACCAACGTACCACGTTGACATAAATCAAGCTCATTTGCCAAAGATTTATCACTCGGCACCTAGCAATCACTTTAGGTCAAACCTATCATCCCAATTCAACCATGCCACACACATATTACATTCTAACACCCATCAAGCATCATTTAACTCCACATATCAAATCCCATTTTTCCCTTTTGCATGCCCAAAACAGCCCCCAAAATCGAACTAAATCATTTCTAATCAAGCTCCTTAGTACCCCCATAGTCCTAAGGTAAGGTTAGAAGCCACTTACACTTGATTTAGCTAGCAAAGGACCGACGGATGAGCAGCAACTTCACGCGACCAGCACTGCTCAGGGGAAAATTGATTTGGTTCAAGCAAGAAAATGTCAAGTTTGGTCCATGGAACCTTCATGAAATCCCTCTACAAACACTACCTAAAGTCCCCTATCAAACTTAGGCAAGAACTAGAGCATCTCACCTCTAAAATGGCTAGTCAAAGCCTGCGGAACAGCCCCCTCCAAGCTGCTGTAGTACCAATTTTCAGAGGAGAGGGAAGGTGGCGGTCCGGCGGCGGCGTGGAGCTAGGGTGGTCCACGGCTGAGCAGCAAGGGAGGAAGGTGAGGTGGCGTCGATCTACCTAGCTTGCCGAGAGAGAGAGAACCGAGAGAGTGAGGACTTGAGGAAGTGAACAAAGTGAGAGCATGAGGGGAAAATGGGAGAGTGTGGCCGGCCAAGAGGAGGAGAGAGTGAGAGTGATTTCAAAAATTGTCAAGAGGAGGGAGAGAGGGAAGGCTTGAGTGGAGTGGTTCATGGGGTTAGGGGATGGGACATTAGGAATAGTGTAAGTTGGTGGTGGGGTTTTTGGGGAAAATAGGGTTTTTGGGGAAATAAAAGCACATGGGGCAAATGGGCTTCTTGCAAGAGCTCTTTGGACCATACTACCCTTGGATATTTTGGTTAAGAGGGTGAGGGTTGAAAGACCAAAATGTCCTCATCTAATTTCAAAGGCCTGAACAACAACTCAGGGGTAAAATAGTAACTTCCACTCTACAGTCCAAATTTTCACTTTTCTAATTCATGTGGAGCGCTACACAATCTATACTATCCTCGATGAGACGACGTCCAATTTATTTGTATTGGAATCCTTAAATATCCGGCCTCTAATTTCGAAGTCCACTTCGCGCTCAAAATCGACCGATCGCAATTTCAGTACATCTCTGACTGTCGGGCGGCTCTTAGGAGTTACGCGTATCGACCCATGATTATTGTCACGTTTAAGAATTATTCGAATCACGGCGACCTTGGTTGTCATGTAATTGTGAGGGTAATTGCTAGTCCCAAAAGGACCCGATCGTTAGGAATCAGTTCAGAGTTATTTGCAAATTATGCTATGGTCAAGCGGAATCACCCGCGAACCAATTACATAACACTAGCAAATCGTTCTGACACTAATCTTAGATCGGCCAGTGCTGGTCCAAAATATACCCTCGACAATCCTTATGGTCAGGGTACCACTCTGCGGTCGAGTTCTTTAGTCTATGTACTTAGATTCCATTTAGCCATCCCCTTTTGGTCAGTCGACTCTAGAGAGATCAATTCTGAGCAAGATTACTGAAATACATTGATACTCATTTTATTCATTCATAAACTTCGAAATGGGGTCGGAATTCAGAATGTCACAGACCGACTTGAATTAAATATAGGAAAAGTGCATTTACAGAGATTAAAGATCTTGGGTTTAGAGACAAGCAGAATGATGTTCATGCATGCATTTTTGGCCGAGTTTTTAGAGCTTTAGAGGGCAAATCGTACCAAAAGATTCAGGTCCGTATTTAGCACCTTTTAAGCTTGGGGATGTTAAGAATTCCACTCATGCCAGTAGATTCAAGCCAGTGTAGGAAATTCTTAACATAGTCAGGGTCGAAGGCAAGGTCATCCAATCCTCCATCTTGAAACCAGGAAGAGTCTTGCCTAGACACCATCCTAGGCTCATCTAACATTTTAGGTCTGATGTAATGTCATGAATTCATGTACAATAGGTATAAACACTCAATCATGGAAAAATTGCAATAAAATAAAGCAATTAAATTCAATGCCAAAAAACAAAATCAAGTAAACCTGCAAAAAATGATCAGAAATCAAGGGCAAACCATGATCAGTCAAGGTGATTCACAACCATGATCAAGGTATTTCAAAACCATCAAGATATAACCCATGAAAATCAATCTAGAAATTAAGAGATATTCACAATCAAACGATCCAAAAAACAATCACAATCAATCAACCTAGGGGATAAATCATGAAAATCAATGGCCTAAGTCCACGAGCAACATTTTTTATATTTTTTTCCCCGAAAAATTAAAGGGTCATCGTAAAATATTTCTGAAAAATTAAAGTAATTTTCGAAAATAATATTGAAAATTTGGTGAAACCCTTAATTTTTTCGATTTTTTTTAAATGAGCTTCCTAGTAGAGTCGCTAAGTTGTCGCGACCTAAAAATTTAGAAAAATTTAGGTTAACGGATTATCAGGTTAATTAACTGACCTAATTCAGACCCTCCTAAGTCCTACCGAATCGCAACTTAGGTTTGATTTTTTACAAAAAATTGTTCAATTTGGAGCCTGCATTAATCGCTTTCTTGGTAGGCCGTTTAGACACCTAAATAAATTAGCAGGAGAACTATCTTATTTTCACGAACTAGAGAAAGTGAGTCCGGAGACTTGGTTATGTTAACTTGGAAAATTAATGCCCTTTCTGTACCAAATTTCATAAAAAAAATCCCTTTTGATTGAATGATGTGAATTTAATGATTAAGAAAATACAAAATGTGACATAAATGACCATATGATACTTGAAAACCATGGATTTTTTTGTTTTGTATTTTTGGATTAAATGACGACCATTATGAGAATATGCCTTAAAATGTGATATCATCCAATTCAACTTAAGAAAATGATTTCTCAAAGTCTTAACTTATGTTAGATGATATTGATGACATAAAAATAGTTTTTTGACGTGGCTAACTATAGAAAAATTAAAATTATTTTTTGGGGTTTTTTTGATTTAATTAAACAAAGATGAAATGCAAAGATGAACAAAAATAAACAAAAATGCCCAAACTAAATAGGTATGAGCCTTCCAATGTGTGTCACCCTCATTCACCCAAACAGTGCTAGCATGCCTAGTGTACACTCCACCTCCCTCTACTGGATACTTAATCACCATAGTGTCTATATCCATGAGTACCCCAAAACGCAGTGGTGGATCGTTCATCCTCAAGGTCGGGGATCTGAAATGTTTTACTTACAACTATGAGAATAAATCTCAATAAGCTCACCCCTAAGCCTCGCTCAGGACAACACGTATCCCCAGACCAACCTGGCATGCAATCTAAACTATCCCGACCAACAGTTCCACAACACAAGGAAAACAAGCGACGCACATCCAGCACAATAATTCCAACAGGCTCAGATCACAAACTCCAACACTTGGTACTCAAAGATGCATCACATATACGTATATAAACATATATATAGCTCAAGTCTGAAAAGATCGCGACCCGCGTTTAACGCCTCAGGTACGCGTCACAACCCGAGTTTAACGCATCAAGTTCGGGTCCAAAGCCCTGTCAGACATCATATCCCGCGTTTAACGCCTCAAGATTGCACAACACCCTGCGTTTAACGCTTCAGGGTTCAAACCACATATAATCATCACAATGCATTGATTTTCAAAGCAAGCCTCACGTAACACGCATCAAGGCGCGACTCAGACATACGGCTCACCCAATCACATGTGCACATCATAAGATCATAAATCAATCCACATAATCTAGGGTACAATTAAATCAACCCTAGATTCACATTCGCACATAACGCCCTAAACCGAGCCACATACAAAATATTTGAGCACAACCAATTTACCACCACACCAATCATACTCTCTAATGCCTCAAATGCATTCCCAAGTATCCAATATCAACATGCAAGTCTCAATTTTCGGGTCCCCAAAATGGCAGCCCCCAAATCAGTCCACAATGCACATAAATCAACCAATTTCAAGTGAAATTCATCCATAAACCCATCAAGGGTTAACATACCACACTAACCACATATCTAACCACTTAAATCATCATCCATGAGCTCTCAAAATCATCCCAAACACTTTTAATGATTAGTAACTTCCTTCAATGAACAGTGACTTCGGCAGCCACTAAAATCCACTAATTTCTACTTCTAAGCTAGTCCATTGGTAACCTATCATCCTATTCAAGAGTTAGGGGTTTGCTTACTTGAATTAGAGCTTCAAAACCCACAAATCAAGGCAAGAGCAGCCCCCAAATCCCCACGGTAGCAGCGGCGGTGACGGAGGCACGGCGAGCTGGACGGCGGCGAAGCAAAAGCTGAACGGCGGAGGCTTGGTGGCTGGACCGGCGGCGCTGCAAGGTGGCGGACGGCGGCGCAAGGAGGAGGAGGAGGAGAGGGAGAGTTTTGGCCAAGGCAAGGGGGAAGTGTCAAGGGAGGAGAGAGAGTGTCAAGAGCTTCATCTCATCCTTCCTTAGGCCTTGAGTGGGGGTTAGTGATGTTAGGTGGGATTTCTAGATTGTCTTCGGATAAGATGAGTTGAAGAGGTGAGTGGAAGTTGGTGATGGGTTTTGATGAGGAAGAAGCCAAAATACAAGTCTCATCAATTAATTTGGCTCTTGCAAATAAATGTCGGGAGATAAAATTGGTAATCTGCAACTTTAGGACTGGTTGGAAATTTTGGTTCAGGCGACTGGTATTGCTGGCCAACGAACACTGAACCCCAATGAGGCGACGTCCAAATATTAACGATGATATCCTCGAAAATTCGACGCCCGAATCAGGAATCTAATTCGCGGTCAAAACCGATTGATTACGACTTTAGCAAATCTCAAACCAACGAGTGGCTTTTAGAAGTTACACGTATCGACCCGTGATCGATTTATTATCTAATTGCGTTTGAGCTACTCGAATTATGGCGGCCTTGGTTGTCATGTAATTGCGAGGGTCAATCACTAGTACCGGAGGACATAATCTTTAGAAATTGATTTTGGTACGTTTGCAATCCATACGTTAGTCAAGTGGAATCACCCGCGATCCAATTGTATGGTATTCACAAATCGCTCCATAACCGTTCTTGGATCGACCTATAATGGTACAAAATATTCCCTCGCCAATCCTTATGGCCAAAGCACCAATCCATAATCGAGTCTCTAGGTCTACGTACTTAATTACTAGTTAGCCTTTCCCTAGCGATTATCTTCTCAAGAGTGATCAATTTTGAGTGAGATTAAACTGCAGCGCATCAACAAGATATCCATTCATTTTATAAATCCCGGAAATGGGTTGAATTTCAAAATGTCACACGTAATCAAAACGAATTTCGCCAAAAAAATCATGATGGAAAGATGAGCTACACTATCGGAAATATAAACGCTCTCAAATTGAATGCAAGATAAATAACGGGTGAAATGCCCTAATAGTATTGTTCCTCCTATTTTCAAGAAACTTCGTTCTTTCTATGATATTCCTCTAGAAATTTTATGCATAATCAAAACAAATTTCGCCCAAAAAACATGATGGAAAGATGAGCTACACTATCGGCAATATAAATGCTCTCAAATTTAATGCAAGACAAATGATTGGGTGAAACGCTCTAATGGTATTGTTCCTTTTATTTTCAAGAAACTTCGTTCTTTCTATAATATTCCTTTAGAAATGTTAGGCATAATCAAAACAAATTTCGCCCAAAAAATATGATGAAAAGATGAGCTACACTGTTGGCAATATAAACGCTCTCAAATTGAATGCAAGACAAATGACAGGTGAAACGATCTAATAGTATTGTTCCTCCTATTTTCATGAAAATTCGTTCTTTCCATGAAATTACACTAGAAATGTTATGCATAATCAAAACAAATTTCGCCCAAAAACATGATAGAAAGATGAGCTACATTGTCGGCAATATAAACACTCTCAAATTGAATGCAAGATAAATGACTGGTGAAACGCCCTAATAGTATTGTTCCTCCTATTTTCAAAAAACTTTGTTCTTTCCATGATATTCCTTTAGAAATGTTATGCATAATCAAAACAAATTTCGCCCAAAAAACATGAGAGAAAGATGAGCTACACTATCGGCAATATAAATGCTCTCAAATTTAATACAAGACAAATGACTAGGTGAAACGCTCTAATAGTGTTGTTCCTCTTATTTTCAAGAAACTTCGTTCTTTCCATGATATTCCTTTAGAAAAGTTAGGCATAATCAAAACAAATTTTGCCCAAAAAACATGATGAAAAGATGAGCTACACTGTCGGCAATATAAATGCTCTCAAATTGAATGCAAGACAAATAACAGGTGAAACGATCTAATAGTATTGTTCCTCCTATTTTCATGAAACTTTGTTCTTTCCATGATATTTATCACGCCCCGTGTCCTCCGAGCGCGCGACACCCTACGGCGGCAGATCAGATTGCGACATCCCAGGACTTGTCGCCAACACAGATCAAATACTTAAGAACTTTGGAACGTACGCTAACGGAAGCGAATCAAACACCCCATTCAACATAAAATAAGAGAGATAGGGATAGAGAGAACAATACATCAAACATAACTTTTATAACATAACTTGAGATCGGACTACACAAGGCGACCATGCACAACAAAAAGGGGGTCGATGGTCGCTCTACCCTAATTCCTCCACTATGAGGATAAACAAAAAGGGAAAGGGGTAGCTACTCCAATCCACGACTCCACCTCCATCAGACGACGACTCCGGCTCAGGGTCTGAATCCATAGGTTCCTCCTCAGGGTCCGACTCCAACGGCTCCTCTTCGGGATCTGTCTCTATTAGCTCCTCTAAATTAATCCACATAATATAGGGTATAATTAAATCAACCCTCGATACACATTCGCACATAACGCTCTAACCCGAGCCACATACAAAACATTTGGACACCACCAATTATCACCGCACCAACCATACTCTCTAAAGCCTCAAATGCATTCCCAAGCAACCAATATCAACATGCAAGTCTCAATTTTCGAATCCCCACAAGGGCAGCCCCAACTCAGGCCCCAAATGCACATTTCAAGTGAAATTCAACCATAAATCCATCTAGGATAATCATACCACACTAACCACACATCTAACCACCTAAATCATCATCCATGAGCTCTCAAAATCACCCCAAGCACTTTTAAATTTTCGGACCTTCAATGAATAGTATTTTTCTTCAATGAACAGTAACTCCCTTATCCAGCAGTTCCTGCATCTGAACCTTCAGCTCCTTCAACTCTGACAAGGCCATCCTGTAGGGCGTTCTAGAGATTGGCTCCGTCCTAGGGGTCAACTCGATTACAAACTCCACTTCTTTTTCTGGTGGCAATCCCGGCAATTCTTGAGGAAAGACATCGGGAAAATTGCGCATCACGACTATATCTTCTAGCCTTGTTTCCATGATCGACGAATCCACAACAGACGCTAGAAATCCTTGACACCCTTCATCTAGCAGCTTAGTCACCTCAAGTAACGAAATCCAAGGGATCGAGGTTCCTCCTCGACTTCCCACAAATTCATATCTAGGATGACCAATCGGACTAAATTGGATCACCCTACTACCATAGTCCATCACAGCCATTTGTTTCACTAACTAGTCCATCCCTATTATGATGTCAAAATCATGCATAGTCAAAACTGCCAAGTCTATCAGTTCCTCCCTACCTCCGATGGCTATCTTACAGTTCGAACATCCTAACGAAATCAGTACTTTATCCTTTAGAGGTGTGGTAACATGTAACATTACTCCTAACGATTTCAGTTCAACTCCAGCCAAATTCACAAACTGCTCAGATACAAAAGAATGGGATGCTCCCGGATCAAACAAGGCATAAGCGGCATGATCACATAAAGAGACGGTACCTGTGATCACGCCTGGAGCATCTTCCGCCTCCTGACGTGCCATTGCAAAAACTCTTCCTTGTGCTGGCAGCCGGTTCTGGTTATTCTGCGGCGCGGCTCCAGTCTGAGGTCCTATCCGGGGTTATTGTGGTTGGAATCTTGGTCCCGCAGCCTGATTCGGGCAATTTCTTATATGATGACCATGCCCGCCACACTTGAAGCAAGCTCCCATCCTACCGGGGCAAGGGCCATTCCCGTGCCTCCTTCCACAAGATCGACACACCATGCCAGAGTGGTATGCCGGCTTCCCAAAATTCTTCCTGACAAGACGGATAAAACGTATATTCACTTCCGCCGGCCTCTTCCCAAAATGCCGGTTGTCCCTATTAGGCGCATATCGCAATCCAGATGCGATAGCCCTCTCGTTCATATCTCGCTCCACCATATGAGCCCTCTCATATAGCTCATTGTAATCCCTTAGATTTAGGAATATTAGCTGACTGCGGAGCTCCGGCTTCAGCCCATCTCGAAACCTCCTTGCTCTGTCTAGCGGGTTCTCAACCATCCTCGGTGCGAACTTGGACTGCCTAGCAAACTCTGCTTTGTACTGGTCGACTGACATCTGATTCTGACGGAGCCGTAGAAATTCTGTCATTTTCCTTTCTTGGGCTGTCTCAGAGAAGTATGTCCCATTGAATGTTTCTACAAAGGCAGTCTAGGTTGGAACCGTACCTGTGGGGAAAATCCTTCCTTTGGTGGCCTCCCACCAATCATTGGTGTTGCCTTGCAGCTGGTACACTGCAAACATAACCTTTTCCTCTTCAGTGCACCCTAGCAGTGCAAAGGCCTTTCCTAACTCGTCAATCCAACGAGAGGCAGCCTTAGGGTCACCCTTCCCGTCAAACTTAGACGACCTCAGCTTCAGAAACTACTCCACTAGTTGATGCATCTGACAATTCCCATGCACATCTCCTTGGTTACCATTGTGCCCATTAGCAGCGGCGACGGCAGCCTCAGCAGCTTGGGCAACCGAGGTAGCTCGTTCTTGAGCCTGCCTCCCCATCAGGTTCCCTATCTCTTCTAAGGCTAGACGCTCCACCAGGTCCTCTACCTCCTCTACTCATCCTCACAGGGTTCTCACACACCTAACCTGCTATAATTTCGCCAAGGAATTAGAGACCTAAACCATCTACTCAAGCCTAGCAGCTCTCAGCAACAGCTCACAACATCCACAACAACAACAATAAGGATCACAAAGCAAGCAGCCACAAGAACATACACAACACAGATCTTGCTCTTACCTCAATTCCTGCCGCACCTGCAACTTAGCATAATCACTTTGCACTACTCAACCAACAAAGCAGAGGCTAACACAGCAACATAGAATACTCAGGCTACACCAAGGCAAGTCTACCAATCACAGGCACAGAGTCACACCACATGCATAACGCGCTAAACCCTAGTGGACTACTAATGTCACGCCCCGCGTCCCACGAGCGCGATAACATCTCGCGAAGACCACCCAGGACTAGTCGCCGACCCAGATCGATACTTAAGATCTTAAAGCGTACGCTAGCGAAAACGAACTCAACACCCAGACAATAATAAGAGAGAGGAATAGGGAAGAGAGAAAGCACAAGGCACAACAATCATTTCATAAAACATAATATCAGCTTACACAAAAGAACCAGTTCACCCAAAAGCGATCACACGCTACAAAAAGGGATCGGTGATCGGCTAGCCTGCGTCCGTTATGGGGTTATACCAAAAAGGGAGGGGGAACCTAATTATAACCTCAATCTCCACCATCAGACTCAGGCTCAGGGTTTGACTCCATCGGCTCCTCCTCAGGCTCGGAAACCTCAGGTCTTGTGTCCGGATCGGTGACCTCTCCGTCAATTGGCATCGTCTCCACTAGGTCTAGCTCCATGGGGTTCCACACTCCGCCATCGACATTTAAAACATCAAAACCTTGCAGGGGACCAACTACCTCATCTCTAACCCTCTGGGACCACGCTACGTAGGTATGGGGAATCCAGTGATCCCCACCTACATCTATCCACACCGTACTATAGTGCGTAAAGTAAACTGCGCCATCACCCTTGGTATACTTCATCAAAGAGCGTTGGATATGCCTTGGTATCCCAAAACGCGACGATAAAACCATGCTTCCTCAAGGTCGAGGGTCTGAAATGTTTTAACTTACAACTATGAGAATAAATCTTAATAAGCTCACCCCTAAGTCTCGCTTAGGACGACACGTACCACCAGACCAACCTAGCATGCAGTCTAAACTACCCATACTAGCAGTTTCACATCATAAGGAAAACAAGCTAGGCATAACCAGCATAATTAATCCCACCAACTTAGGCCACAATTGCAACACTTAGAACTCAGCAGTGCTTCACATATACGTATATAAACATATATTTAGCTCAAGTCTGAAAGGATCGCGACCCGCGTTTAACGCATCAGGTACACGTCACAACCCGCGTTTAACGCATCGGGTTTGGGTCCAAAGCCCAGTCAGACATCAAATCCCGCGTTTAACGCCTCAAGATTGCACAACACCCCGCGTTTAACGCCTCAAGGTTCAAACCGCATATACACATCACAAGGCATATATTTTTAGAGCGAGCCCCGCGTAACACGCATCAAGGCTTGAATCAAACACATTGCTCACACGACCACACATGCGCATCAAGGATCGCCAATTAATTCACATGGCCAGGGTACAACTGAATCCACACTCAATTCACATTCGCGCAAAACATTCTAAATCGAGCCACATACAATGCAAATGTACACAACCAATTTCCACCACACCAACCATACTATCCAATACTTCAAATGTCATTCCCAAGCATTCAAATATCAACATGCAAATCCAAAATCTCGGATCCCCTAAGGGCAACCCCTAAAATAGCCCCTAAATGCACATAAACTACTCATTTCAAGTGCAAATCAACCATAAACCCATTTAGGGTAACCATACCACACTAATCATGTTCCTAACCACTTAAATCGTCATCCAAGAGCTCTAATATTCATCCCAAACACTTTTGAATTTTGGATCTTCGATGAATAGTATTTTTCTTCGATGAACAGTGTTCGCCTTCGATGAATAGTGTCCCATCTTTAATGAACAGTGTTCGGCCTTCAATGAACTGTACACGGCAGCCACTAAATTCCACTAAAATCCACATCTAAGGTAATCCATAATAACCTATCACCCTAAACAAGGATTAGAGGCTTGCTTACTCGAATCCAAGCTTGAAATCCACACAAAACACCCAAGTACAGCCCCCAAATCCTCACGGCAGTAGCAATGGTGGTCGACGGTGTCACGGCGAGCTAGACGACGGCAAGGTGAAGGCTGGTCGGCGAGGACGTGAGGCTGGACGGCGGCGGCGTGAGGCTACTAGTCAGCATCGGCATGGAGGAGGAGAGGAGAGGGAGAGCTTCGGTCAAGG
Source organism: Lenwebbia sp. NSW1173648 (assembly GCA_029784005.1). NCBI lineage: Eukaryota > Viridiplantae > Streptophyta > Magnoliopsida > Myrtales > Myrtaceae > Lenwebbia > Lenwebbia sp. NSW1173648. The sequence continues at coordinate 19,973,469 of JARCGZ010000008.1, read as the reverse complement.
GGGGGAGAGGGAGAGTGAGAGTGCAAAGGTGGAGAGAGAGTGGCAAGAACACAACCCTTGTTCTTAGGCTTTGGACATGAGTGGGAGTGGGTGAGTTGGTGAGGGTTGGTAATGGGGTTCAAGAAGAGACTTGGGGTAGTTGATGGGGTTTTTCAAAAGTTCAAATTCCCATCAAGGCATTTGGCTCTTGCAAATGAATACCGCGAAACAAAAATCGACAATCTGTAACTTTAGGACAGGTCGGGAATTTTAGTTCGGACAATCGGTACGGCTGGCTAACGAACACTGAACCCCAATGAGGCGACGTCCAAATATTAGCAGTGATATCCTTCAAAATTCGACGCCCGAATCCGAAATCTAATTCGCGGTCAAACCGATTGATTACGACTTTAGTAAATGTCAAACCAACGGGCGGCTTTTAGGAGTTACGCGTATTGACCCGTGATCAATTTATCATCTAATCGCGTTTGAGCTTCTCGAATTATGGCAGCCTTGGTTGTCATGTAATTGCGAGGGTCAATCACTAGTACCGGAGGACGCGATCTTCAGAAATTAGTGTTGGGACGTTTACAATCCATACGATGGTATAACGGAATCACCCGCAATCCAATTGTATGGTATTTGCAAATCGTTCTATAACCTCTCTTGGATCGGCCTATAATGGTACAAAATATTTCCTCGTCAATCTTTATGCCCAAATCACTAATCCATAATCGAGTTTCTAGGTCCACGTACTTAATTCTTAGTTAGCCTTTCCATAACGGTTAGTCTTCTCAAGAGTGATCAATTCTGAGTGAGATTAAACTGTAGCGTATCAACAAAATATCCATTCATTTATAAATCTCAAAAATGGGTCGAATTTCAGAATGTCACAACTCTTCCCCCCTTACAAAAATTTCATCCTCGAAATTTACAACAAAATAAACTATCCAAATAAATAGGGGTGCTGACGCCTCATTTCTTCTTCGCTTTCCCAGGTGGCTCCTTCCGTCCCATGGTGCTCCCAGATGACCTTCACTAGCTGAACTGTCTTGTTCCTCAGAACCTGTTCTCTTCTGTCCTCTATCTGAATCGGCCTCTCCACATACGACACTCTGCCGTCCATTTCAATGACTTCATGATCTAGTATATGAGTCGGGTCTGGCTCGTACTTCCTCAGCATCGACATGTGAATGACATTGTGAACCTGTGACAAATTCGGCGGCAAGGCAAGACGATAGGCTAAGGTCCTGATTCGCTCCAAAATCTCGAACGGACCGACGTACCTCAGACTCAACTTTCCTTTCTTTTCAAATCGAGATAAACCTCGCATCGGTGAAACCTTAAGGAAGACGTGATCTCCCTCTTGAAATTCCAAAGGTCTACGCCGCCTGTCTGCATAACTCTTTTGGCGACTCTGAGCAGTCCTCAGTCTGTCTCTGATAACCTTTATTGCCTCAACTGATCGCTGAACCAACTCTGGACCCGTTATACTCCGCTCGCCAACCTCATCCCAGCACACTAGAGTTTTGCAAGCTTTGCCATACAATGCCTCAAACGGTGCCATTCTGATACTCTACTGATAACTGTTATTATAGGAAAACTCAACCAGATGCAGCTGTTCTTCCCAACCCCCTTTGAAATCTATTACACATGCCCTCAATATGTCCTCGAGTGTCTGTATTATCCTCTCTGATTGTCCATCTATCTACGGGTGATAAGCTGTACTAAACTGTAGTTTCGTTCCTAAGGTGGTCTATAGAGTCTTCCAAAAGTTGGAGGTGAACCTAGGGTCACGGTCTAAAGTGACAGTCATTGGTACTCCATGCAGTCGCACAATTTGACGCACATACAACTCTGCCAACTTATCCAAATCCATATCTTTCGCACGGCGATGAAGTGTACAGACTTCGTTAACTTGTCCACCACAAGCCAAATCGAATCATTGCCCCTCTGGTTCCTTGGCAAGCTTGTCACGAAGTCCATCGTGATATGTTCCCATTTCCATTCAGGAATTTCTAACGGTTGAAGCAATCCACCAGGTTTATAGTGTTGTGCCTTTACTTGTTGGCATATCAAACCCTTAGCCACATGCTTGGCCACGTCCACTTTCATTCCATTCCACCAGTAATGCTGACGTAGATTTCGATACATCTTCGTACTGCCCGGATGAATACTGTAGTTGCTTCGATGAGCTTCTAACAAAATCTCCTCCTTTAGTTCCTCATCGTTGGGCACACACAGCCATCCACGGAACTTCAAGATCTCGTCCTCGGATACTTGAAAGTCAGGTTTCCTCTTAGTTGCGTCCATACCCACAATCTTCTGGCTATCAGGGTCCGTAGATTGTAATGCCTTAATCCTTGCCTGAATCTCTGGTTGTATCCTCAGAGTAGCTAACAAACTCGAGAGGTGACCTACCTCGAACTTAAATTCTGAATCTCTTATTCCTTCGAGTAGAGTCCACTCTTTAACCATCATGTACGCTACGCTCGACTTTCGACTTAGTGCATCCGCGACTTTATTAGCCTTCCCAGGGTGGTATAGAATATCGCAGTCGTAGTCCTTAAGCAATTCCATCCAACGGTGTTATCTCATGTTTAGCTCTTGTTGGAAAAATAGGTACTTTAAGCTCTAATGATCCGTGTAGATCTGAAACCTTTCTCCAATCAAATAGTGTCTCCAAATCTTCAACGCAAAAACGATCGCTGCAAGCTCCAAGTCGTGCGTCGGGTAGTTCTGTTCATGCGGCCTCAACTGTCGCAATGCGTATGCAACAACTCTACCATGCTGCATTAGAACGCATCCTAATCCTTTCAGTGACACATCACTATAGATCCCAAACCCTCCAGGACCAGATGGTATCGTCAGCACTGGTGCGTTCGTCAGCTTATGCTTAAGCTCTTGAAAACTCCCTTCGCACCTATCTGTCCATTCAAACCTCGTTTCCTTCTTCAATAACCACGTCATCGGAGCAGCTATCGACGAGAATCCTTCCACAAACCGTCTGTAATACCCTGCCAGACCCAAAAAACTACGAACCTCTGTAACTGACGTTGGTCTTGGCCAATTCGTAACTGCTTCGATCTTTGTCGGATCCACCGAGATTCCATCTCCAGAGATTATATGACCAAGAAACGCTACCCGATTGAGCTAGAACTCGCACTTACTAAACTTGGCGTATAGTGCGTGTTCTCTTAGGGTCCGTAGAACTATACTTAGATGTTTCTCATGTTCTTCAGGGCTCTTCGAGTACACCAGGATGTCGTGGATGAACACTATGACGAACTGATCCAAAAACTCCTTGAATACCCGATTCATCATATCCATGAAGGCAGCTGGGGCATTAGTTAGTCCAAAAGGCATAACGGTGAATTCGTAATGTCCATACCTAGTACGAAACGCCGTCTTTGATATGTCATCCGTCTTGATCCTTAGCTGATGATAGCCCGTCCTCAGGTCTATCTTAGAGAACACTGCCGCCCCTTGCAGTTGATTTAACAAGTTGTCGATCCTCGGCAGTGGATACTTATTCTTGATGGTCACCTGATTTAACTGCCGATAGTCAATGCACAATCGCAATGACCCATCCTTTTTCCTCACAAACAGCACTGGTGCTCCCCACGGTGACGCACTAGGGCGAATAAACCCCTTATCCATCAACTCTTGCATTTGAACCTTTAGCTCCTTCAGCTCTGACAAGGCCATCCTGTATGGCGCTCTAGAGATTGGCTCCGTCCCAAGGGCCAACTCGATTACAAACTCCACTTCTCTTTCTAGTGGCAATCCCGGCAATTCTTGAGGAAAGACATCTGGAAAATTGCGCACCACGGCTATATCTTCTAGCCTTGATTCCACGATCGACGAATCCACAACAGATGCTAGGAATCCTCGACACCCTTCATCTAGCAGCTTAGTCACCTCAAGTGACAAAATCCAAAGGATCGAGGTTCCTCCTCGGCTTCCCGCAAATTCATATCTAGGATGACCAATCGGATTAAATTGATCACCCTGCTACCATAGTCTATCACAGCCCTTTGTTTCACTAAAAAATCCATTCCTACTATCACATCAAAGTCATGCATAGTCAAAACTGCCAAGTCTATACATTCATATCTACCGCCAATGTTTAAATTACAGTTCGAGCATCCTAAGGAAATCAGCACTTTATCCTTTAGGGGTGTCGTAACATGCAGCATTACTCCTAACGGTTTCGATTCAATACCAGCCAAATTCACAAACTGAGCAGACACAAAGGAGTGCGACGCTCTAGGATCAAATAAGGCACAAGCGGCATGATCACATAAAGTGACGGTACTTGTGATCACGCTTGGAGCATCTTCCACCTCTTGACGTGCCATGGCAAAAACTCTTCCTTGTGCCGGCGGCCGATTCTGGTTGTTCTGCGGCGCGGCTCCAGTGTGAGGTCCTATCCGGGGTTGCTGTGTTTGGAATCTTGGTCCTGCAGCCTGATTCGGGCAGTTCCTTATCTGACGACCATGCCCGCCACACTTGAAGCAAGCTCCCATCCTACCGGGGCAAGGGCCATTCTGGTGCCTTCTTCCGCAAGATCGACACACCATGCCAGATTGGTATATCGGCTTCTCGAAATTCTTTTTGACAGGAGGGACAAAACGTCTGTTTCCTTCTGCCGGCCTCTTCCCAAAGTGGCGGTTGTCCCTATTAGGTGCGCACCGCGATCCAGATGCGATAGCCCTCTCGTTCATATCTCGCTCCACCATCTGAGCTATCTCATAAAGTTCATTGTAGTCCCTCAGGTTTAGGAGTATCAGCTGACTGCGGAGCTCTGGCTTCAGCCCATCTCGAAACCTCCTTGCTCTATCTAGCGGGTTCTCAACCATCCTAGGTGCGAACTTAGACAGCCTAGCAAACTCTACTTCATACTGGTCGACTGACATCTGATTCTGACGGAGTTGCAGGAATTCTGTCATCTTCCTCTCTTGTGCTGTCTCAGAGAAGTACTTTCCATTAAATGTCTCCACAAAGACGGTCCAGGTTGGAACCGTCCCCACGGGGAAAACCCTTCCTTTGGTAGCCTCCCACCAGTCATTGGCGTTGCCTTGTAGCTGGTACACTGCCAGCGTAACCTTTTTCTCTTCAGTGCATCCCAGCAGTGCAAAGGCCTTTCCTAGCTCCTCAATCCAACTAGAGGTAGCCTCAGCGTCACCCTTCCCGTCAAACTTAGACGGCCTCAGCTTCAGAAACTGTTCCACTAGTTGATGCATCTGATGATTCCCCTGATTATCTCCTTGGTTACCATTGAGTCCATTAGCGGCGGCGGCGGTAGCCTCAGCAGCTTGGGCAACCGTGGTAGCTCGTTCTTGAGCCTGCCTTCCCATCACATTCCCTATCTCTTCTAGGACTCTCATGACCCCTTCCATTCTAGGGTCTTCCACCTCTAGCCTTGCTCCGGAGCTAGACGCTCCACCAGATCCTCTACCCCGTCTGCTCATCCTCACAGGGTTCTCACACACCTAACCTGCTATAATTTCGCCAAGGAATTAGAGACTTAAACCATCTACTCAAACCTAGCAGCTCTAAGCAACAGCTCATAGCATCTACAACAACAACAATTACGATCACAAAGCAAGCAGCTACAAGGGCACAAACAACACAGATCTTGCTCTTACCTTAAATCTTGCCGCACCTGCAACTTAGTACAATCACCATGCACTACTCAACCAACCAAACAGAAGCTAACACAGCAACATAGAATACTCAGACCACACCAAGGCAAGTCTACCAATCACAGGCACAGACTCACACCACATGCATAACATGCTAAACCCTAGCAAACTACTAAGGTCTCTCTATCTACTATCCTCAAAACCGTCATTACTTAACACTCCAAGGCTCAACCAACTTGGATCGAGCTTACCTTCCTTTGATACCAATTCAACAGGGGATGTCACGCCCCGCGTCCCACGAGCACGATAACATCCCGCGAAGGTCGATGAGATTACGACCACCCAGGACTAGTCGCCGACCCAGATCGATACTTAAGATCTTAAAGCGTACACTAGTAGAAATGAACTCAACACCCAGACAACAATAAGAGAGAGGAATATGGAAGAGAGAAAGCACAAGGCGCAAAGATCATTTCATAAAACATAATATCAGCTTACACAAAAGAACCAGTTCACCCAAAAGCGATCACGCGCTACAAAAAGGGATCGGTGATCGGCCAGCTTACGTCCGCTACGCGGTTACACCAAAAAGGGAGGGCAAACCTAATTATAACCTCAGTCCCCACCATCAGACTTAGACTCAGGGTCTGACTCCATCGGTTCCTCCTTTGGATCTGACTCCATCGGCTCCTCCTCAGGCTCAGACACCTCAGGTCTGGTGTCCGGCTCGGTTACCTCTCCGTCAGCTGGCATCGTCTCCACTAGGTCTAGCTCCATGGGGTCGCACACTCCACCATCGGCATTCGAAACATCAAAACCTTGCAGGGGACCAACTACCTCATCTCCAACCCTCTGGGACCACGTTACGTAGGTATGGGGAATCCAGTGATCCCCACCTACATCTATCCACACCGTACTATAGTGCCTAAAGTAAATTGCGCCATCACCCCTGGTATACTTCATCAAAGAGCGCTGGATATGCCTTGGTATCCCAAAACGCGGGGGTAAAACCATGCTTCCTTAGGGTCGGGGGTCTGAAATGTTTTAACTTACAACTATGAGAATAAATCTCAATAAGCTCACCCCTAAGTCTCGCTTAGGACGATACGTACCACCAGACCAACCTAGCATGCAGTCTAAACCACCCATACTAGCAGTTTCACATCACAAGGAAAACAAGCCAGGCATAACTAGCATAATTAATCCCACCAACTCAGGCCACAATGGCAACACTTAGCACTTAGCAGTGCTTCACATATACGTATATAAACATATATATAGCTCAAGTCTGAAAGGATCGCGACCCGCTTTTAACGCCTCAGGTACACGTCACAACCCGCGTTTAACGCATAAGGTTTAGGTCCAAAGCCCAGTCAAACATCAAATCCCGCATTTAACGCCTCAGGATTGCACAACACCCCGCGTTTAACACCTCAGGGTTCAAACCGCATATACACATCACAAGACATATATTTTCAGAGCGAGCCCCGCGTAACACGCATCAAGGCTTGAATCAAACATATCGCTCACACGACCACACATGTGCATCAAGGATCGCCAATCAATTCACATGGCTAGGGTACAACTGAATCCACACTCAACTCACATTCGCGCAAAACATTCTAAACCGAGCCACATACAACGCAATTGTACACAACCAATTTCCACCACACCAACTATACTATCCAATACTTCAAATTTCATTCCCAAGCATTCAAATATCAACATGCAAATCCCAAATCTCGGATCCCCTAAGGGCAGCCCCTAAAAGCACAAAAACTACTCATTTCAAGTGTAAATCAACCATAAACCCATTTAGGGTAACCATACCATACTAATCATGTTCCTAACCACTTAAATCATCATCCAAGAACTCTAATATTCATCACAAACACTTTTGAATTTTTGGATCTTCGATTAATAGTATTTTTCTTTGATGAACAGTGTTCGCCTTCGATGAATAGTATCTCACCTTCAATGAACAGTGTTTGGCCTTCAATGAATAGTACACGGCAGCCACTAAATTCCACTAAAATCCACATCTAAGCTAATCCATGATAACCTATCACCCTAAACAAGGATTAGAGGCTTGCTTACCCAAATCCAAGCTTGAAATCCACACAAAACACCCAAGTGCAGCCCCCAAATCCTCACGGCAGCAGAAGCGGTGGTCGGCGGTGTCACGGCGAGCTGGACGGCGGTAAGGTGAAGGCTGGTCGGCGGCGGCTAAGCGGCTGGATCGGCGACGGCATGAGGCTGGACGGCGGGGGCGTGAGGCTGCTGGTCGGCCTCGGCGTGGAGGAGGAGAGGATATGGAGAGCTTCGGCCAAGGGGGGGAGAGGGAGAGTGAGAGTGCAAAGGTGGAGAGAGAGTGGTAAGAACACAACCCTTGTTCTTAGGCTTTGGACATGAGTGGAAGTGGGTGAGTTGGTGAGGGTTGGTAGTGGGGTTCAAGAAGTGACTTGTGGTGGTTGATGGGGTTTTTCAGAAGTTCAAATTCCCATCAAGGCATTTGGCTCTTGCAAATTAATGCTGCGAAAGAAAAATTGACAGTCTGCAACTTTAGGACTAGCAGGGAATTTAGTTCGGACGATCGGTACGGCTGGCCAACGAACACTGAACTCCAATGAGGCGATGTACAAATATTAGAGGTGATATCCTTGAAAATTTGATGCCTGAATCCAAAATCTAATTCACAGTCAAAATCGATTGATTACGACTTTAGTAAATCTCAAACAAACGAGCGGCTTTTAGGAGTTACGCATATCGACCCGCGATCGATTTATCATCTAATCGCGTTTGAGCTTCTCGAATTATGGCAGCCTTGGTTGTCATGTAATTGCGAGGGTCAATCACTAGTACCGGAGGACGCGATCTTCAGAAATTGATTTTGGGACGTTTGCCATCCATACGATGGTATAACAGAATCACCCGCAATTCAATTGTATGGTATTTGCAAATCGTTCTATAACCTCTCTTAGATTGTCCTATAATTGTGACATTCTGAATTCCGACCCCATTTCGAAGTTTATGAATGAATAAAATGAGTATCGATGTATTTCAGTAATCTCGCTCAGAATTGATCTCTCTAGAGTCGACTGACCAAAAGGGGATGGCTAAATGAAATCTAAGTACGTGGACTAAAGAACTCGACCGCGGAGTGGTACCCTGACCATAAAGATTGTCGAGGGTATATTTTGGACCATCGCTGGCCGATCTAAGATTAGTGTCAGAACGATTTGCTAGTGTTATGCAATTGGTTCACGGGTGATTCCGCTTGACCATAGCATAATTTGCGAATAACTCTGAACTGATTCCTAACGATCGCGTCCTTTTTGGACTAGCAATTACCCTCACAATTACATGACAACCAAGGTCGCCGTGATTCGAATAATTCTTAAACATGACAATAATCACGGGTCGATACGCGTAAGTCCTAAGAGCCGCCCGTCAGTCTGAGATGTACTGAAATTTCGATCGGTCGATTTTGAGCGCGAAGTGGACTTCGAAATTAGAGGCCGGACATTTAAGGATTCCAATACAAATAAATTGGACGTCGTCTCATCGAGGATAGTATAGGTTGTGTAGCACTCCACATGAATTAGAAAAGAGAAAATTTGGACTGTAGAGTGGAAGTTACTATTTTACCCCTGAGTTGTTGTTCAGACCTTTGGAATTAGATGAGGGCATTTTGGTCTTTCAACCCTCACCCTCTTGACCAAAATATCCAAGGGTAATATGGTCCAAAGAACTCTTGCAAGAAGCCAATTCCCCATGTGCTCTTATTTTCCCCAAAAACCCCACCACCAACTTGCACTATTCAAGCCACTATTCCTAATGTCACATCCCCCAATCCCATGAACCACTCCACTCAAGCCTTCCCTCTCTCCCTCCTCTTGGCAATTTTTTGAAATCACTCTCTCTCTCTCTCTCGGAGCACTATCTCGCTCGGCTCGCTCACCCGCCCAGTTCCGAAGCCCTCCACTGTTTCGGCCATAACTTTGTCATCCGACGTCGGATGGAGACGTTCCACCCATCAATAGAAACCTTATTCTCTTCCCGTTCTAATGATATATTGTGAGCTCAATTTGTCGCAGCCTTTCGTTTTGTAGAGCGGTTTTAGTGAGCAAAGGTCGCTGACCGACCCTGCCCGACCAGTTTCTGCCGTCTGTTTCGTCCTGCTCGAGCGCCGCCTCCGGCCACCTCCGAGCCGGTATCCGACCACCTAAATCACCCTCAGCCTCTCCTTTACAAGTTCCAAGTGGTAGCTCGTCCATTGGAGGTCCCATTCGTCCGAACCAGCCCCAAACCCGAGAGTGGACAGAATCTGTCCAAGCTGAGGTAAAGCTTCTGTTCTCCCTCTTAGAGACTCCGATTGGCTTCAAATTTTCTGTGGGATCTTCTAGACATCTGGTACTAGGGTTGGCTGAGTTAGGGTTGCAAGTTTATTTGATTTGAGGAGTTTTCATGGCTGATTTGAGGTGATTTCTGGGAGGCAGATTCTGACCGCCTGCGCACCTGAGGGAATTGGATTGATTGGAGGTCTTAGAGGTGAGATGCTCTAGTTCTTGCCTTATTTTGATAGGGGACTTTAGGTAGTGTTTGTAGAGGGATTTCATGAAGGTTTCATGGACTAAAACTTGATGTTTCCTTGCTCGAACCGAATCAGTTTTCCCCGAGCAGTGCTGGTCGCGCGAAGTTGCAGCCCTTCCGTCGGCTTTTCTTCATCAAAAAGAGTGGTAAGTGGCTTCTAATCTTACCTTAGGACTATGGGGTACTAAGGAGCTTGATTAGAAATGATTTAGTTTGATTTTGGGGGCTGTTTTGGGCATGTATAAGGGAAAAACGAGATCTGATATGGGGGGTTAAATTATGCTTGATGGGTGTTAGAATGTAATATGTGTATGGCATGACTGAATTGGGATGATAGGTTTGACCTAAAGTGATTGCTAGGTGCCGAATGATAAATCTTTGGCAAATGAGCTCGATTTATGTCAACGTGGTACGTTGGTCGTTTCAATAAATTTGCTGCTGTGATATGCTTGGAAAAAAATCATCAAGCGTTGCCAATTGGAACCCTTAAAGTGTTCGGCTATGTGTGGGGAATGTGAATTGAATTGTGGAAATTATGCCGGAAAACCATATAATCTCGGTTCGGACTAATGAGTGCATTATGTAGTCTTGATGTGTGGATTAACTTTTTAGTGTAATCCGAACATGGCATGATGATTGGAAATTGATAAGTGAGCTTTTGAAATGTTGTAGTGATCCTCGGCTATGGGTTAATAGCGCGAGCCAATTATTGAGAATTTGGCTTAATTTCATTATACTCAATCATGAAGTCTTAAAAAGTGGACCGACTGAAGTGTGGGCATGGAATGCCATTTGTATGCTCTGGTTGTGATAATGTGTATATATAAACCCTGAGGCGCCTATATGACGCGGGGAATGAGATTATTAAACCCTGAGGCGCCTATATGACCCGGGGAGTACGGTTATTAAACCCTGAGGCGCCTATATGACGCGGGGAATGTGAGTGTTAAACCCTGAGGCGCCTATATGACGCGAGGAATGTGATTGTTAAACCCTGAGGCGCCTATATGACGCGGGGCCAGATTATTGAACTATATGTTGCTATGCCTGAAGCGATAATCGCGGGCCGGATTGCTGGAATTGAGTCATATTAAGCTTAGCAGTACTCTGTGTTTGATGTGATGTTAAGTGCCTAAGTATGAAGCCTAGTCTTAGTGGAATAATTGATTATTTATTGAAAGCATGCGTAGTGCCAGTTACTTATAAATCTGATTGAGATGTCGTTAGTCTTTGAGATTCCTTTGATTGACTTCTCTGTTTTTATAAAGTTGCTCGGAGGTACTGTAGACCTAGGGTAGGCTTAGGACCATCTTACTGGGATTATATCTCACCCCGTCGGGGGACCCACTTTTCAGACCCTATGCCTTGACCTGTCTGCAATGCCGACCCTTTTTGGATTGCCGAAGGATTTTGAGCCCGTGATGGAGCCTGAGCCGGAGCTTCCGGAGCCTGAGGACCCTAGTGAGGCCGGAGAGATCGTGGAGCCGGAGGATGCTGAGGACGACCCCATGGACACTTCTGAGTTCAAGCCGGAGATAGAGTCCTCTGTCGGCGAGTCTGACCCTTAGGCGTAGTATGTTGGGCGCTTAGAGGGTAGTTCCCTTTTTGATTTGTATTGTCTTCGTCGAACCTTCTAGTATGTTGTCTAGTCTTGGGCGTTGTATGACATCATGTATTATGTTATGTGATTTCATTTCCTTAGTCATCTTGTCGTTTTAAATTGTCTGGAGTTTGTCGTTGCTTCCGCATATGTATTTCATTTTCGCATTTGCGCATTAGCCGTCGGATCCTGGGATTATTAGAAAGTAACGGTATTAGAGGGATGTTGGCGCGCTCGAAGGACACGGGGCGTGACAATAATGGTACAAAATATTCCCTCGTCAATCCTTATGGCCAAATCACCAATCCATAATCGAGTCTTTAGGTCCACGTACTTAATTCCTAGTTAGCCTTTCCCTAACGGTTAGTCTTCTCAAGAGTGATCAATTCTGAGTGAGATTAAACTGTAGCGTATTAACAAGATATCCATTCATTTATAAATCCCGAAAATGGGAAGAATTTCAGAATGTCACAATATTGCCCAATGACACGACATCCAAATATTAGCGATGATATCCTTGAAAATTCGATGCCCGAATCCGGAATCTCATTCACGGTCAAAATCGGTTGATTATGACTTTAGTAAATCTCAAACTAACGGGCGGCTTTTAGGAGTTACGAGTATCGACCCGCGATCGATTAATCATCTAATCGCGTTTAAGCTACTCAAATTATGGCGGCCTTGTCATGTAATCGCGAGGGTCAATCACTAGAACCGAAGGACGCGATCTTTAGAAATTGGTTTTGGGACGTTTGAAATCCATACGTTGGTCAAATTGAATCACCCGCGATCCAATTGTATGGTATTTTCAAATCGCTCTATAACCGTTCTTAGATCAGCCAATAATGGTACAAAATATTCTCTCGCCAATCCTTATGGCCAAAGCGTCAATCCATAATTAAGTTTCTAGGTCCACGTACTTAATTCCTAGTTAGCCTTCCCCTAACGGTTAGTTTCCTCAAGAGTGATCAATTCTGAGTGAGATTAAACTGCAGCGCATCAACAAGATATCCATTCATTTTATAAATCCCGGAAATTGGTTGAATTTCAGAATGTCACAATATTCCACTAGAAATGTTATGTATAATCAAAATAAGTTTCGCCCCAAAAACATGACGGAAAGATGAGCTACACTGTCGACAATATAAACGCTCTCAAATTGAATGCAAGACAAATGACGGGTGAATAGCTCTAATAGTGTTGTTCCTCTTATTTTCAAGAAACTTCGTTCTTTCCATGACATTCTACTACAAATGTCATGCGTAATCAAAACAAATTTCGCCCAAAAAAAAAAAGATGGAAAGATGAGCTACATTGTCGGCAATATAAAGGCTCTCAAATTTAATGCAACACAAATGGCGGGTGAAACGCACTAATAGTATTGTTCCTCTTATTTTCAAGAAACTTCGTTCTTTCCATCATATTCCTTTAGGAATGTTAGGCATAATCAAATTAAATTTCGCCCAAAAATATTATGAAAAGATGAGCTACACTGGCGGCAATATAAACGCTCTTAAATTGAATGCAAGACAAATGACAGGTGAAACACTCTAATAGAACTGTTCCTTTTTTTTTTCAAGAAACTTCGTTCTTTCCATGACATTCTACTAGAAATGTCATGCATAATCAAAACAAATTTCGCCCAAAAAAAAGATGAAAAGATGAGCTTCACTGTCGGCAATATAAACGCTCTCAAATTGAATGCAAGATAAAATACGAGTGAAACGCTCTAATAGTATTGTTCCTCCTATTTTCATGAAACTCCGTTCTTTCCATTATATTCCACTAGAAATGTTATGCATAATAAAAACAAATTTCGCCCAAAAAATATGATGGAAAGATGAGCTACACTTTCGGCAATATAAACACTATCAAATTGAATGCAAGACAAATGATGGGCAAAACGCTTTAATAGTATTGTTCCTCTTATTTTCAAGAACTTCGTTCTTTCAATGACATTCTACTGGAATGTCATGCATAATCAAAATAATTTTCTCCCAAGAAACATGATGAAATGATGAGCTACATTGTCGGCAATATAAACGCACTCAAATTGAATGCAAGACAAATGACAGGCGAAACGCTCTAATAATATTGTTCCTCTTATTTTCATGAAATTTCGTTCTTTCCATGACATTCTACTAGAAATGTCATGCATAATCAAAAAAAATTTCGTCCAAAAAACATGATGGACACTTTGTTGTTGCATTCTACTAGAAATGTCTGAAATTCGACCCATTTTCGGGATTTATGAATGAATGGATACTTTGTTGTTGCACTCTAGATTTATCTCACTCGGAATTGATCACTCTCGAGATGACTGACCGTAAGGGAAAGGCTAACTTGAAATTTAAGTACGTGGAACTATCGCGGGTCGATACGCGTAACTCCTAAAAGTTGCCCGTCAGTTTAAGATATTTTAATGTCGCAATCGACTAGTGTAAACCGTGAATTAGACCCCGAAATTGAATATCAAATTATCAAGAATTTCATGACTAATATTTTGGATGTCGCCTCATTTGGGTACTGAGTTCAGTGGCCAGCCAAGCGGATCGCCTGTGCCAAAATTCCAGATCAGTCCCGACATTTGCAGATTGCCAATTTTTCCTTCAGACATTTATTTGCAAGAACCAAAATCATTGATGGGAGTTTGAACTTTTGAAACACCATCAACCACCCCCAATCAAGTCACTTCTTGAAATCCCAAGACCAACTCTCACCTACTCCCACTCAAGCTAAGCCTAATATCAAGTGGGATGTGTTCTTGCCCTTCTCTCTCCTCTCTTGCACTCTCTCCCTCCCCCTTGACAGAACTCTCGCTTTCCCCTCCTTCTCCTTGCGCCACTGTCCAGCCGCCTCATGCCGCCGTCGTCGGTCCAGCCCTCACGTTACCACCGTTCAGCCTTCACTCCGCCGCCGCCTAGCTCGCCGTGCCGCCGTCCTCAGCCGCTGCTGCCGTGAGCACTTGGGGGCTGCACTTGGGTGATTTTTGTGATTTTCAAGCTTGGATTTAGGTAAGCAAACCCCATAATCCTTGTGTAGGCTAATGTAGCACTAATGGGCATGTTTAGGACTGGAATTAGTGAATTTTTGGGCATCGGGCTACTGTTCACAGGGGGAATTCGAAAATGAAAAAAAAAGGGCTTGGATGATCTTGGGAGTTTGGTACATGGATTTTGGTGTAAGAAATGGATGATTTGACCCATTTAGAGATGGATTGGTATGGATTTAAGATTTCAGAAGTACTCTTCATTGAAGAAGTTCACTATTCATCGAAGATTATCACTGTTCATGGGCTGATCCGAATTTGAATTGAGGTTTAAGATGATCTTGGGGATTTGTCTTGTTGTTTAGAGTGGTTGGATGATCAATTGGAAAGTTCAGAAATACTTAAGTCGATTCACGTTTGCAAATAGCTTAGTTTGAGCTAGTTTGAGTAATTTTGTGCACATAAGAAGTAGGGGCGATTTGATTGTGATCTTGTGCCATTGATTAAATTGATGAGTTTGCAATGTGCCAGTGTGTATGTGTATTCGGCCATGTAGCCCGGATGTGACAATTGTGGCTTGATTGCTTGTTTTTGCTTAATAAGCATTTTGGGAAGGAATTGGTGCAATCGTGGAATTATTGCGGAACTTATGCCATGCTTAGTTTTTGAGTAATTCGCTGAATAGCCGGTATATTTTTGAATGCATGAATTCTTGCCTTGACGCGTGTTTACGCGAGGTATGTTTAGAAATGGAGATTATGATATTCGTGTTTTTAAAGCCCTGATGCGTTATGACGCGAGGAGTTGAGCTAATCCTGATGCGTTAAACGTGGGATATAATGTCTAATGAGACAGTTGGTTACATGCCTAATGCGTTAAACGCGGGTTGTAGCCCGGACCTGAGGCGTTAAACGCGGGTTGTAGCCCGGACCTGAGGCGTTAAACGCGGATCGTTCTTCGTTCTGACTATATACGTATTGAACTTGTTGCTATGCATAGATGAGTGCATCGAAATTGAGCTGTAAGCTGGATTGATTGATTTGTTAGTTTTTGAATTACCCTTGATGAAACACTTGACTTTGGGGTGTGTAGTGGGCATGTGTTCTGTTGTCTAATGTGGCTGAGCTAGTAGTCTGGTTGGGTTTGAAACTGCATGTTAGATTGGCTTGGATGTACCGTTATCCTAAGCGAGGCTTAGGGGTTAGCTTATTGAGATTTATTCTCATTGTTGTTTTTCCCACACCTTTCAGAACCCCCGTCCTTGATTATGGCTCCATCACCTCTTTTTGGGATACCGAGACGTATCGACCGTATAGTGACGAAGTATGTATTGGGTGATGGTGTGGTGTTCTATAGACATTCTAGTACTCTGAGGATAGAGTTAGGAAACAGAGCTTGGAAGAGTCTTGAGTTTTTGGCATGGATTAGAGGAGCTGAAGAAGGGAGGGGTGAACCTCTTGAAGTTTACAGCGTACCGTATGAGGAGGATGAACATAGTGATCCCATGGAGTTGGACCCTACTGAGTGTGAGCCATGGGATGGTGAAGTTACTGACCCGGACACTAAGCCTGAGGAGTCAGAGCATGCCGAGGAGCCAGCGAAGTCTGATCCTGAAGAGGAGCCGATGTATGGTGATGACGAGGGTTGAAGACTAGGACAGTGTTCCTCGCCTTTTTTGTATATCCTAGTAGTGGATATAGGTTAGTGGGCCATGGTACCCTGTTGTAGTTGATGGCTACTCCTGGTGTTGTCCGCGTCTGTAACTTGAACCTTGGCATATTTATATGATGGTTTATTTTCCTGTTTTCTCTCTTCTCTATCCTACTGTTTGAATTTTGTCTGGGTGGTTTCATTTGCTTCCGCTAGCATTCGCTTCTAAGTGATTAAGTATCGATCTGGGTCGGCGACTTGTCCTGGGATATCGCATTGTTATTCGACCGGAGCGATGTGTATCGGGATGTCGCGCGCTCGTCGGGGCGCAGGGCGTGACATCCATGTTGAATTGGTATCAGAGCAAGGTCAGCTCGATCCGTGTTTGGTCGAAGCTTGGAGTGATAAGGAATGATGGTTTTGAGGGTAATAGATAGAGAGACCCTAGTAGTTCGCTAGAATTAGGCACGCTATGCGTGTCATGTGAGTTCGTGTTTGTGGTTGGTAGTACTAAGTTGCAGGTGCTGTTGGAACAGAGGTAAGAGAATGATTTGTGTTGGTTGAAACTCGTGGCTGTTTGCATTGTGGTTGCTTGCTTTATGGTGATTATTGTGATCTACTGCTTAGATGTGCTAGACTTGAGTAGTTGGCTTAGGTCTCTAATTCCTTGGCGGAATTATAGCAGGTTTAAGTTTGTGTGATTCTGGTGAGAATGAGTAGAAGGGGTAAAGGAACTGATGGAGCTTCTAGCTCGCGAGCAAAACCTGAGGCAAAAGATCCAAGAGTGGATGGAATTTTGAGAGCCTTAGAGGAAATTGGAAATCTGATGGAGAGGCAGGCTCTAGAACGAGCTGCCGCTGTCGCTCAAGCTCCTGAGGCTGCCGTCGCTACTGCTAACGGAACTAATGGTGGGAATCAAGGAAATGGAGATGGGAATCGTCAAATGCACCAACTGGTGGAGCAGTTCTTGAAGCTGAAACCGTCTAAGTTTGATGGTAAGAGTGATTCGGAGGCTGCCTCTCGTTGGATCGAAGAGCTAAGGAAAGCTTTTGCACTTCTGAGGTGCACTAAGGAAGAGAAGGTTACACTAGCAGTGTATTAGCTGCAGGATAATGCAAACGATTGGTGGGAGGCCACTAAGGAAATGACTTTTCCCGTGGGTACAGTTATGAACTGGACAGCCTTTGTAAAAGCCTTCAATGGGAAATACTTCTCGGAGACAGCACAAGAAAGGAATATGATGGAGTTTCTACGGCTTCGTCAAAATCAAATGTCAGTTGACCAGTATGAGGCCGAGTTTGCCAGACTGTCCAAGTTTACACCAAGGATGGTCGAGCACCCGCTAGACAAAGCAAGGAGGTTCCTGATGGGCTGAAATCGAAACTCCGCAGCTAGCTGATACTCATTAACTTGAGGGATTACAATGAGATGTACGAGAGGGCTCAGGCTCTTGAGCAAAACATGAATGAGAGGGCTGCCGCATCTGGATAGCAGTATACGCCTGCGAGGGACAATTGCCACTTTGGAAGGAGGCAGATGGAAGGAAACCGGCGTTTTGTCCCGCCTGTCAAGAAGAGTTTTGGGAAACCGACATACCAATCTGGCATGGTGTGTCGATCTTGTGGTAGGAGGCATGGAAATGGTCCTTGCCCTGGTAGGAGGGGGCATGCTTTAAGTGTGGCCAGATGGGTCATCAGATAAGGAATTGTCCGAGTCAGACTGCAGAACCGCGATTCCAATCGCAACAACCCCGGATGGGACCGCAAGTTGGAAACGCACCACTGAACAATTAGAACCGACCGCCAGCTCAAGGAAGGTTTTATGCTGTGGAGCGAAAGGACGCAGAGAATGCTCCAGGCGTGATCATAGGTAACATCTCTTTATGTGATCATGCTGCTTATGCCTTGTTTGATCCGGGAGCGTCGCACTCCTTTGTGTCTGCTCAATTTGTGAAGTTGGCTGAAATTGAATCGAAACCGTTAGGAGTAATGTTGCATGTTACCACACCCCTAAAGGATAAGGTGCTGATTTCGTTAGGATTCTCGAACTATAAATTAAACATTGGTGGTAGAGATGAGTGGATAGACTTGGCAGTGTTAGATATGTATGACTTTCATGTGATAGTATGAATGGATTGGCTGGTAAAACAAAGGGCTGTAATGGATTGTGGTAATAGGGTGATCCAATTTAATCCGATTGGTCATCCTAGATATGAATTTGTGGGAAGTCGAGGAGGAACCTCGATCTCTTGGATCTCGTCACTTGAAGTGACTAAGTTGCTAGATGAAAGGTGTCAAGGGTTCCTAGCATATGTTGTGGATTCGTCGATTAAAGAATCAATGCTAGAGGACATAGCCGTAGTGTGCAATTTTCCCGATGTCTTTCCTCAAGAATTGCCGGGATTGCCACCTGCGAGAGAAGTGGAATTCGTAATCGAGTTGGCCCTTGGGACAGAGCCAATCTCTAGAGCGCCCTACAGGATGGCTTTATCAGAATTGAAGGAGCTGAAGGTTCAGATGCAGGAGTTGCTGAATAAGGGATTCATTCATCCTAGTGCATCGCCATGGGGAGCGCCAGTACTATTTGTGAGGAAAAAGGACGGGTCATTGTGATTGTGCATTGACTATCGGCAGTTAAATCAAGTGACCATCAAGAATAATTATCCACTGCCGAGGATCGACGACTTGTTCAATCAACTGCAAGGGACAGTAGTGTTCTCCAAGATAGACCTGAGGACAGGCTATCATCAGTTGAGGATCAAGAAGGAGGACATACCGAAGACGGCATTCCGTACGAGATATGGACATTACGAGTTTACCGTCATGCCTTTTGGATTGACCAACACCCCAGCTGCCTTTATGGATATGATGAATCGGATATTCAAGGAGTTTTTGGATCAATTCGTCATAGTGTTCATCGACGACATCCTGGTATACTCGAAGAGCCCGGAGGAACATGAGGAACATCTAAGTATGGTTCTAAGGACCTTAAGAGAACACGCATTGTACGCCAAGTTCAGTAAGTGCGAGTTCTGGCTCAATCGGGTAGCGTTTCTAGGTCATATAATATCAAGAGATGGAATCTCGGTGGATCCGACGAAGATCGAAGCAGTTGCGAATTGGCCAAGACCGACAACGGTGACAGAAGTTCGAAGTTTTCTAGGTCTGGCAGGTTATTATAAATGATTCGTGGAAAGGTTCTCCGAGATAACTACTCCCTTAATACGTCTATTGAAGAAGGAAATGCGGTTTGAATGGACGGATAAGTGCAAAAGGAGCTTTCAAGAGCTTAAGCATAAGCTGACGACTGCACCAGTGTTGACAATACCATCTAGTCCCGGAGGGTTTGAGATCTATAGTGATGCGTCGCTAAAGGGATTAGGATACGTTCTAATGCAGCATGGTAGAGTTATTGCGTACGCATCGCGACAGTTGAGACCTCATGAGCTGAATTACCCGACGCGTGATTTGGAACTTGCAGCGATCGTCTTTGCGTTAAAGATTTGGAGGCACTATTTGGTTGGGGAAAGGTTTCAGATCTACACGGATCATCAGAGTTTGAAGTACTTGTTTTCCCAAAAGGATTTGAATATGAGGCAACGCCGCTGGATGGAATTGCTTAAGGACTACGACTGCGACATTTTATACCACCCTGGGAAGGCTAATATAGTTGCAGATGCACTTAGTCGAAAATCGAGCATCGCATGTATGATGATTAAGGAATGGACCTTGCTTAAAGGAATAAGAGATTCGGAATTCAAGTTTGAGGCAGGCCACCTTTCGAGTTTGTTGGCTACTCTGAGAATAGAGCTGGAGATTCAAATGAAAATTAAGGTATCGCAATCTACGGACCCCGATATCCAAAAGGTTGTAAAAATGGATGCAACTAAGAGGAAACCTGACTTCCAAATATCCGAGGATGGGATATTGAAGTTTCGTGGACGTCTGTGCGTGCCCAATGAAGAAGGACTTAAGGAGGAAATTTTGTCGAAAGCTCACCGGAGTAGCTATAGTATTCACCCGGGCAGCACGAAGATGTATCAGAACTTACGTCAGCATTACTGGTGGAATGGAATGAAAGTGATGTGGCTAAGTGCTTGACTTGCCAACAAGTGAAAGCTCAACGCTGTAAGCCTAGTGGACTGTTGCGACCATTAGAGATCCCAGAGTGGAAATGGGAGCATATCACGATGAACTTCATGACAAGTTTGCCAAGGAGTCAGAGGGGCAATGATTCAACTTGGGTCATGGTAGACAGGTTGACTAAGTCTGCACATTTCATTGCCGTGAGAAAGGATTTCGCCTTAGATAGATTGGCTGACTTGTATGTGCGATTGATAGTACGCTATCATGGAGTACCGGTGACTGTCACTTTGGATCGTGACCTTAGGTTCACCTCCAACTTTTGGAAGAGTTTGCAGACCACCTTGGGAACGAAACTGCAGTTTAGTACAGCTTATCACCCACAGACAGACGGACAGTCAGAGAGGAAAATACAAACACTCGAGGACATGTTAAGGGCGTGTATAATAGATTTCAAAGGGAGTTGGGAAGAACAGGTGCATCTGATCGAGTTTGCGTACAACAACAGCTATCACCAGAGTATCAGAATGGCACCGTTTGAGGCATTGTATGGCAGAGCTTGCAGGACGCCAGTGTGCTGGGATGAGGTAGGAGAACGAAGTGTGACAGGTCCAGAGTTGGTTCAGCAGTCAGTTGAGGCAGTAAAGGTTATCAGAGACAGACTGAGAACTGCTCAGAGTCGTCAAAAGAGTTATGCAGACAAGAGACGTAGACCTTTGGAATTCCAAGAAGGAGATCATGTTTTCCTTACGGTTTCACCGATGCGAGGTTTATCTTGATTTGGAAAGAAAGTGAAATTAAGTCCGAGGTACGTAGGTTCATTCGAGATTTTGGAACGATTTGGGACTTTAGCCTATCGTCTTGCCTTGCCGCCGAATTTATCTCAGGTTCAAAATATATTTCACGTGTCGATGCTGAGGAAGTACGAGCCTGACCCGACTCATATACTCGATCATGAAGTCATTGAAATGGACGATAGAGTTTCGTATGTGGAGAGACCGGTTCGGATAGAAGACAGAAGGGAACAGGTTCTGCGGAACAAGACAGTTAAGCTAGTGAAGGTCATCTGGGAGCACCATTGGACAAAAGGAGCCACATGGGAAAGCGAAGAAGAAATGAGGTATCAACATCCCAATTTATTTGGATAATTAGTTTTGTTGTAAATTTCGAGGATGAAATTTTTGTAAGGGGGAAAAAGTTGTGACATTCTGAAATTCGACCCATTTTCGGGATTTATGAATGAATGGATATCTTGTTGTTGCACTCTAGATTTATCTCACTCGAAATTGATCACTCTCGAGATGACTGACCATAAAGGAAAGACTAACTAGGAATTTAAGTACGTGGACCTATTGCGGGTCAATACGCGTAACTCCTAAAAGCCGCCCGTCAGTTTGAGCTATTTCAAGAATTTCATGACTAATGTTTTGGACGTCGCCTCATTTGGGTTCTGAGTTCAGTGGCCAGCCAAACGGATCACCTGTGCCAAAATTCTCGATCAGTCCCGACATTTGCAGATCGCCAGCTATTCCTTCAGACATTTATTTGCAAGAACCAAAATCATTGATGGGAACTTGAACTTTTGAAACCCCATCAACCACCCCCAATCAAGTCACTTCTTGAAATCTCAAGACCAACCCTCACCTACTCCCACTCAAGCTAAGCCTAAGATCAAGTGGGATGTGTTTTTGCCCTTCTCTCTCCTCTCTTGCACTCTCTCCCTCCTCATTGGCCGAACTCTCCCTTTCCCCTTCGCCTCCTTGCGCCACCGTCCAGCCGCCACCGTCTAGCCTCACGTCGTCGCCGTTTAGCCTTCACTCCGCCGCCGCCCAGCTCGCCGTGTCGCCGTCCTCAGCTGTTACTGCCGTGAGCACTTGGGGGCTGCACTTGGGTGATTTTTTTGGTTTTCAAGCTTGAATTTAGGTAAGCAAACCCCATAATCCTTGTGTAGGCTAATGTAGTAATAATGGGCATGTTTAGGACTGAAATTAGTGAATTTTTGGGCGTCGGGTTACTGTTCACAAGGGGAATCCGAAAATGAAAAAAAGGGCTAGATGATCTTAGGAGTTTGGTACATGGATTTTGGTGTTAGAAATGGATGATTGGACCTATTTAGAGATGGATTGGTATGGATTTAAGATTTCGAAAGTTCTATTCATCGAAGATTATCACTGTTCATGGGCTGATCCGAATTTGAATTGAGGTTTAAGATGATCTTGGGGACTTGTCTTGTTGTTTAGAGTAGTTGGATGAGCAATTGGAAGGTTCGAAAATACTTAGGTCAATTCACATTTGCAAATAGCTTAGTTTGAGCTAGTTTGAGTAATTTTGTGCACATGAGAAGTATGGGCTGATTTGATTATGATCTTGTGCCATTGATTAAATTGATGAGTTTGCAATGTGCTCGTGTGTATGTGTATTCGGCCATGTAGCCCGGATGTGCCAATTGTGGCTTGATTGTTTGTTTTTGCTTAATAAGCATTTTGGGAAGGAATTGGTACAATCATGGAATTATTGCGGAACTTATGCCATGCTTAGCTTTTGAGTAATTCGCTGAATAGCCGGTATATTTTTGAATGCATGAATTCTTGCCTTGACGCGTGTTTACGCGAAGTATGTTTAGAAATGGAGATTATGATATTCGTGTCGTTAAAGCCCTGATGCGTTATGACGCGGGGTGTTGAACTAATCTTGATGCGTTCAACGCGGGATATAATGTCTAATGAGACAGTTGGTTACATGCCTGATGCGTTAAACGCGCGTGGTAGCCCGGACCTGAGACGTTAAACGCGGGTTGTTCTTCATTCCGACTATATACGTATTGAACTTGTTGCTATGCATAGATGAGTGCATCGGAATTGAGCTGTAAGCTGGATTGATTGATTTGTTAGTTTTTGAATTACCATTGACGAAACACTTGACTTTGGGGTGTTTAGTGGGCATGTGTTCTATTGTCTGATGTGGCTGAGCTAGTAGTCTGGTTGGGTTTGAAACTGTATGTTAGATTGGCTTGGAGGTACCGTTATCCTAAGCGAGGCTTAGGGGTTAGCTTATTGAGATTTATTCTCATTGTTGTTTTTCTCACACCTTTCAGAACCCCGTCCTTGATTGTGGCTCCATCACCGCTTTTTGGGATACCGAGACGTATCGATCGTATAGTGACGAAGTATGTATTGGGTGATGGTAGGGTGTTCTATAGACATTTTAGTACTGTGAGGATAGAATTAGGAAACAAAGCTTGGAAGAGTCTTGAATTTTTGGCATGGACTAGAGGAGCTGAAGAAGGGAGGGGTGAACTTCTTGAAGTTTACAGCGTACCGTATGACGAGGATGAACATAGTGATCCCATGGAGTGGGACCCTACTGAGTGTGAGCAGTGGGATGGTGAAGTTACTGACCCGGACACTGAACCTGAGGAGTCAGAGCATACCGAGGAGCCAGCGGAGTCTGATCCTGAAGAGGAGCCGATGTCTGGTGATGACGAGGGTTGAAGACTAGGACAGTGTTCCTCGCCTTTTTGGTATATCATAGTAGTGGATATAGGTTAGTGGACCATCGTACCCTTTTGTAGTTGATGGCTGCTCCTGGTGTTGTCCGCGTTTGTAACTTGAACGTTGACATATTTATATGATGGTTTATTTTCCTGTTTTCTCTCTTCTCTATCTTACAGTTATAATTTTTTCTGGGAGTTTTCATTTGCTTCTACTAGCATTCGCTTTTAAGTGATGAAGTATCGATTTGGGTCGGCGACTTGTCTTAGGATGTCGCATTGTTATTCGACCGGAGCGATGTGTTTCAGGATGTCGAGCGCTCGTCGGGGCGCGGGGCGTGACAGATGAGCTACACTGTCGGCAATATAAACTCTCTCAAATTGAATGCAAGACAACTGACGGGTGAAACGCCCTAATAATATTGTTCCACCTATTTTCAAGAAACTTCCTTCTTTCCATGATATTCCTCTAGAAATGTTATGCATAATCAAAATAAATTTCGTCCAAAAAACATGATTGAAAGATATACAACACTATCGACAATATAAACGCTCTCAAATTTAATACGATACAAATGACGGGTGAAACGCACTAGTAGTATTGTTACTCCTATTTTCAAGAAAATTCGTTCTTTCCATGATATTTCTTTAGAAATGTTAGGCATAATCAAAACAAATTTCACCCAAAAAACATGATGGAATGATGAGCTACACTTTCGGTAATATAAACGCTCTCAAATTGAATGCAAGATAAATTACGGGTGAAACGCTCTAATAGTTTTGTTCCTCTTATTTTCAAGAAACTTCATTCTTTCCATGAAATTCTACAAGAAATGTGATGCATAATCAAAATAAATTTCGCCCAAAAAACATCATGAAAAGATGAGCTACATAGTCGACAATATAAACGCTCTCAAATTGAATGCAAGACAAATGACGGGCCAAATGCTTTAATTTTTTTGTTCCTCCAATTTTCAAGAAACTTCGCTTTTTCCATGACATTCTACTAGAAATGTCATGCATAATAAAAATAAAATTCGCCCAAAAAAAATGATGGAAAGATGAGCTACACTGCCGGCAATATAAATGCACTCAAATTCAATGCAAGACAAATGACGGGCAAAACGCTTTAATAGTATTGTTCCTCGTATTTTCAAGAAACTTCGTTCTTTCCATGACATTCTACTAGAAATGTCATGCATAATCAAAGCAAATTTCGCTAAAAAAACATGATGGAAAGATGAGCTACACTATCTGCAATATAAATGCTCTCAAATTGAATGCAAGATAAATGATTGGCGAAACGCTCTAATAGTATTGCTCCTCCTATTTTCAGGAAACTTCGTTATTTCCATGACATTCTACTAGAAATGTCATGCATAATTAAAACAAATTTCGCCCAAAAAATATGTTGAAAAGATGAGCCACACTGTCGGCAATATAAACCCTCTCAAATTTAATCCAAGACAAATGACTGGGTGAAACGCCCTAATAGTATTGTTCCTCTTATCTTCAAGAGACTTCGTTCTTTCCATGATATTCCTCTAGAAATGTTATGCAAAAACAAAACAAATTTCGCCCAAAAAGAAAGATGGAAAGATGGGCTACAATGTCGGCAATATAAACGCTATCAAATTGAATGCAAGACAAATGACGGGTGAAATGCTCTAATTTTTTTATTCCTCCTATTTTCAAGAAAAATCTTTCTTTCCATGACATTCTACTAGAAATGTCATGCATAATCAAAAAAAATTTCGCCAAAAAAACATGATGAAAAGATGAGCTACACTGTCGGCAATATAAACGCAGTCAAATTGAATGCAAGACAAAAGACGGGGGAAATACTCTAATTATTTTGTTCCTCCTATTTTCAAGAAACTTCGTTCTTTTCATGACTTTCTACAAGAAATGTCATACATAATCAAAATAAATTTCGGCCAAAAAACATAATGAGAAGATGAGTTACACTGTCGGCAATATAAATGCTCTCAAACTGAATACAAGACATATGACAGGTGAAACGCTCAAATAGTATTGTTCCTCCTATTTTCATGAAATTTCGTTCTTTCCATGTTATTCCTCTAGAATTGTTATGCATAATCAAAATAATTTTTGCCAAAAAAACATGCTGGAAAGATGAGCTACACTATCGATAATATAAACGCTCACAAATTGAATGCAATACGAATGACGGGTGAAACGCCCTAATAGTATTGTTCCTCCTATTTTCAAGAAACTTCGTTCTTTCCATGATGTTCCTCAAGAATGTTATGCATAATCAAAATAAATTTCGCCCAAAAAACATTACGGAAAGATGAGCTACACTATCGGAATTATAAATGCTCTCAAATTTAATGCAAGATAAATGACTGGGTGAAACGCTCTAATAGTATTGTTCCTCTTATTTTCAAGAAACTTTGTTCTTTCCATGATATTACTTTAGAAATGTTAGGTATAATTAAAACAAATTTCGCCCAACAAAAATGATGGAAAGATGAGCTACACTGTCGGCAATATAAACGCTCTCAAATTGAATGGAAGATAAATGACCGGTGAAATGCTCTAATAGTATTGTTCCTCTTATTTTCAAGAAACATCGTTCTTTCCATAACATTCTACCAGAAACGTCATGCATAATCAAAGCAAATTTCGCCCAAAAAACATGATGCAAAGATGAGCTACACTGTCGGCAATATAAATGCTCTCAAATTGAATGCAAGACAAATGACGGGTGAAACGCCCTAATAGTATTGTTCCTCCGATTTTCAAGAAATTTCACTCTTTCCATGATGTTACTTTAGAAATGGTATGCATAATCAAAATAAATTTTGCCCAAAAAACATGATGGAAAGATGTGCTATACTATCGGCAATATAAACGCTCTCAAATTTAGTGCAAGACAAATGACGAGTGAAATGCACTAGTAGTATTGTTCCTCGTCTTTTCAAGAAACTTTGCTCTTTCCATGATATTTCTTTAGAAATGTTAGGCATAATCAAAAAAAATTTGCCCAAAAAACAAGATGGAATGATGAGCTACACTGTTGGCAATATAAACGCTCTCAAATAGAATGCAAGATAAATTACGGGTGAAATGTTCTAATAGTATTGTTCCTCTTATTTTCAAGAAACTTCATTCTTTCCATGACATTCTAATAGAAATATCATGCATAATCAAAACAAATTTCGCTCAAAAAACATGATGAAAAGATGAGCTACATAGTTGGCAATATAAACACTCTCAAATTGAATGCCAGACAAATGACGAGCGCAATGTTCTAATTTTTTTGTTCCTCCTATTTTCATGAAACTTCGTTGTTTCCATGACATTCTACTAGAAATGTCATGCATAATCAAAACAAATTTCGCCCAAAAAACTTGATGACAAGATGAGCTACACTGTCGGCAATATAAATGCACTCAAATTGAATGCAAGACAATTGACGGGCGAAACGCACTAATAGTATTGTTCCCCTTAATGTCAAGAAATTTCGTTCTTTCCATGACATTCTACTAGAAATGTCATGCAGAATAATAAAAAAATTGCCCAAAAAACATGAAGGTAAGATGAGTTACACTGTCGGCAATATAAACACTCTGAAATTGTATGCAAGAAAAATGATGGGCGAAACGCTATAATAGTATTGTTCATCTTATTTTCAAGAAGCTTCATTCTTTCCATGACATTTTACTAGAAAATATCATGCATAATCAAAATAAATTTCGCCCAAAAAACATGATGAAAAGATGAGCTACACTATCGGCAACATAAATGCTCTCAAATTTAATGCAAGACAAATGACGGGTGAAACGCACTAATAGTATTGTTCATCTTATTTTTCAGAAACTTCATTCTTTCCATGATATTTCTTTATGAATGTTAGGTATAATCAAAATAAATTTCATCCAAAAAACATGATGGAAAGTTGAGCTACACTATCGGCAATATAAACGCTCTCAAATTGAATGCAAGGCAAATGAGGGGTGAAACGCTCTAATAGACTTGTTCCTCTTATTTTCAAGAAACTTCGCACTTTCCACGATCTTCCTATAGAAATGTAATACCAAATCAAAAGAAATTTCGCCCAAAAAATATGATGGAAAGATGAGCTACAATAGGGGCAATACAAATGCTCTCAAATTTCATGCAAGATAAATGACTGAGTGAAACGCTCTAATAGTATTATTCCTCTTTTTTTCAAGAAACTTCATTCTTTCCATGAAATTCGACAAGAAATGTCATGCATAATCAAAACATCTTTCACCCCAAAAACATGATGAAAAGATGAGCTACACAGCCGCCAATATAAATGCTCTCAAATTGAATACAAGACAAATGACGGCTGAAACGCACTTGTAGTATTATTCCTCTTATTTTCAAGAAACATCGATCTTTCCAAGATATTTCTTTAGAAATGTTAGGCTTAATAAAAACAAATTTCGGCCAAAAAACATGATGGAATGATGAGCAACACTGTGCAAAATATAAACGCTCTCAAATTGAATGCAAGATAAATTACGAGTGAAACGCTCTAATAGTATTGTTGCTCATATTATCAAAAAACTTCGTTCTTTCCATCATGTTCCTTTAGGAATGTTAGGCATAATCAAAATAAATTTTTCCCAAAAAACATCATGAACAGATGAGGTACGCAGTTGGCAATAGAAACGCTCTCAAATTGAATGCAAGACAAATGACGGGTGTAATGCTCCAATTTTTTTGTTCCTCCTATTCTCAAGAAACTTCGTTGTTTCCATGACATTCTACTATAAATGTCATGCATAATCAAAACAAATTGCGCCCAAAAAACATGATGGAAAGATGAGCTACAATGTAATCAATATAATTTTTTGTTCCTCCTATTTTCAAGAAACATAGTTCTTTTCATGACATTCTACTAGAAATGTCATGCATAATCAAAATCAAATTTCGCCAAAAAAACAAGATGAAAAGATGAGCTACATTGTCGGCAGTATAAACGCAGTCAAATTGAATGCAAGACAAATTACGGGTGAGATTCTCTAATTTTTTCGTTCCTCCTATTTTCAAGAAACTTCGATCATTCCATAACATTCTACTAGAAATGTCATCGATAAACAAAACAAATTTCGCCCAAAAAACATGATTAGAAGATGAGCTACACTGTCGGCAATATAAACGCTCTCAAATTGAATGCAAGAGATATGACGGGTAAAACACTCAAATAGTATTGTTCCTCCTACTTTCATGAAACTTCGTTCTATCCATGATATTCCTCTAGAAATGTTATGCATAATCAAAACAAATTTCGCCAAAAAAATTTGATGGAAAGATGAGTTACACTGTCGGTAATATAAACGCTCTCAAATTGAATGCAATACAAATGACGGGTGAAACGCCCTAAAAGTATTGCTCCACCAATTTTCAAGAAACTTCCTTAGTTCCATGATATTCCTCTAGAAATGTTAAGCATAATCAAAATAAATTTCGCCCAAAAAACATGATGGAAAGATGAGCTACACTGTCGGCGATATAAATGCCCTCAAATTTAATGCAAGAGAAAATGACAGGGTGAAACGCTCTAATAGTATTGTTCCTCTTATATTAAAGAAACTTTGTTCTTTCCATGATATTATTTTAGAAATGCTAGGCATAATCAAAATAAATTTCGCCCAAAAAACTTGATGGAACGACGAGTTACACTGTCGGCAATATAAACGCTCTAAAATAGAATGCAAGACAAATGACTGGTGAAACGCTCTAATAGTATTGTTCCTTTTATTTTCAAGAAACTTCGTTCATTCCAAGACATTCTACTAGAAATGTCATGCATAACCAAAACAAAATTCGCCCAAAAAATATTATGGAAAGATGAGCTACACTGTCGGCAATCTAAACGCTCTCAAATTGACTGCAAGACAAATGACAGGTGAAACGCCCTAATTGTATTGTTCCTCCGATTTTCAAGAAACTTCGTTCCTTCCGTTGTTGTCCTTTAGATATGTTATGCATAACCAAAACAAAATTTGCCCAAAAAAACAAGATGGAAAGATGTACTACACTATTGGCAATATAAATGCTTCCAAATTTAATGCAAGACAAATGACGGGTGAAACGCACTAGCTGTATTGTTCCTCTCATTTCTAGAAACTTCGTTCTTTCCAAAATATTTCTTTTGAAATGTTAGGTATAATCAAAACAAATTTCGCCCAAAAAATATGATGGAATGATGAGCTACATTGACAGCAATATAAACGCTCTCAAATTGAATGCAAGATAAATTACGGGTGAAACGCTCTAATAATATTGTTCCTCTTATTTTCAAGAAACTTCATTCTTTCCTAGACATTGTATTAGAAATGTCATGCATAATAAACACAAATTTTGCACAAAAAATATGATGAAAAGATGATCTACACAGTCGGCAATATAAACGCTCTCAAATTTAATGCAGGACAAATGATGGGCGAAATGCACTAATTTTTTTGTTTCTCCTATTTTCAAGAAATTTCGTTATTTCCATGACATTAAATTAGAAGTGTAATGCATAATCAAAATAAATTTCACCCAAAAAAATTGATGACAAGATGAGCAACACTGTCGGCAATATAAACGCACTCAAATTGAATGCAAGACAAATGCGGGCGAAACGCCCTAATAGTATTGTTCCTCTTATTTTCATGAAGCTTTGTTCTTTCCATGATATTCCTCTAGAAATGTGATGCATAATCAAAACAAATTTCGCCAAAAAAATTTGATGGAAAGATGAGATATATTGTCGGCAATATTAACGCTCTCAAATTGAATGCAATACAAATGACGGGTGAAACCCCCTACTAGTATTGTTCCTCCAATTTTCAAGAAACTTCTTTCTTTCCATAATATTCCTCCAGAAATGTTATGCATAATCAAAACAAGACAAATGACTGGGTGAAACGCTCTAACAGTATTGTTCCTCTTATTTTGAAGAAACTTTGTTCTTTCCTTGATATTACTTTAGAAATGTTAGGCATAATCAAAACAAATTTCGCCCAAAAAACATGATGGAAAGATGAGCTACACTGTCGGCAATATAAACGCTCTCAAATTGAATGCAATACAAATGACCGGTGAAACGCTCTAATAGTATTGTTCCTCTTATTTTCAAGAAACTTCGTTCTTTTCATGACATTCTGCTAGAAATGTCAAGCATAACCAAAACAAATTTCGCCCAAAAAAGTTGATGGAAAGATGAGCTACACTGTCGGCAATATAAACGCTCTCACATTGAATGCAAGACAAAGGACGGGTGAAACGCCCTAATAGTAATGTTCCTCCGATTTTCATGAAACTTCGTTCTTTCCATGATATTCCTTGAGAAATTTTATGCATAATCAAAATAATTTTCGCACAAAAAACATGATGGAAAGATGTGCTACACTATCGGTAATACAAACGCTCTCAAATTTAATGCAAGATAAATGACGGGTGAAACGCAATAGCAGTATTGTTTCTCTTATTTTCAAGAAATTTCGTTCTTTCCATGTTATTTCTTTAGAAATGTTAGGCATAATCCAAACAAATTTCTACCAAAAAATATGATGGAATGATGAGCTACATTGTTGGCAATATAAACGCTCTCAAATTGAATGCAAGATAAATTACGTGTCAAACACTCTAATAGTATTATTCCTCTTATTTTCAGGAAACTTCATTCTTTCCATGACATTCTACTTGAAATGTCATGCATAATCAAAACAAATTTTGCACAAAAAACTTGATGAAAAGATGAGCTACACAGTTGGCAATATAAACGCTCTCAAATTGAATGCAGGACAAATGACGGGTGAAATGCACTAAGTTTTTTGCTTCTCCTATTTTCAAGAAACTTCATTGTTTCCATGACATCCAACAAGAAATGTAATGCACCATCAAAAAACATTTCGCCCAAAGAACATGATGACAAGATGAGCTACACAATCGGCAATATAACGCACTCAAATTGAATGCAAGACAAATGATGGGCGAAATGCCCTAATAGTATTGTTCTTCTTATTTTCAAGAAACTTCGTTCTTTCCATGACATTCTTCTAGAAATGTCTTGCGTAATCAAAAATAATTTTGCTCATAAAACTTGATGGAAAGATGAGCTACACTCTCGACAATATAAACGCTCTCAAATTGAAAGAGAGAAAAATGATAGGCGAAACGCTCTAATAGTATTGTTCCTCTTGTTTTCAAGAAACTTCGTTCTTTCCATGACATTCTACTAGAAAAATGTCATGCCTAATCAAAACAAATTTTGCCCAATAAACATGATGAAAAGATGAGCTATACTGTCGGCAATATAAATGCTCTCAAATTTAATGCAAGACAAATGACTGGGAAAAACGCCCTAATAGTATTATTCCTCTTATTTTCAAGAAACTTCGTTGTTTCCATGATATTCCTCGAGAAATCTTATGCATAATCAAAAGAATTTTCACCCAAAAAACATGATGGAAAGATGAGCTACACTGTCGGCAATATAAACGCTCTCAAATTTAATGCAAGATAAATTACGGGTGAAACGCACTAACAGTATTGTTCCTCTTATTTTCTAGAAACTTATTTCTTTCCATGATATTCCTTCAGGAATGTGAGGAATAATCAAAATAAATTTCGCCCAAAAAACGTGATGGAAAGATGGGCTACACTATAGGCAGTATAAATGCTCTCAAATTTAATCCAAGACAAATGACTGGGTGAAACGCTCAAATAGCATTGTTTATCTTATTTTCAAGAAAATTTTTTCTTTCCATGAAATTTTACAAGAAATTACATGCATAATCGAATCATCTTTCGCCCAAAAACATGATGAAAGGATGAGCTACATAGTCGGCAATATGAACGCTCTCAAAATGAAAGCAAGACAAATGACAGGTGAAACACACCAGTAATATTGTTCCTCTTATTTTATAGAAACATCGATCTTTCCAAGATATTTCTTTAGAAATGTTAGGCATAATAAAAACAAATTTCTCCCAAAAAAACATGATGGAATGATGAGCTACACTGTCAAAAATATAAATACTCTCCAATTGAATGCAAGATAAATTACGGGTGAAACGCTCTAATAGTATTGTTCCTATTATTTTCAAGAAACTTGATTCTTTCCATGACATTCTACTAGAAATGTGATCCATAATCAAAATAAATTTCACCCAAAAAACATGATGGAAAGACGAGCTACACTGTCGGCAATATAAACGCTCTCAAATTGAATGCGAGACAAATGATGGGCAAAACGGTCTAATAGTATTGTTCCTCTTATTTTCAAGAAACTTCGTTCTTTCCATGACATTCTACTGGAAATGTCACGCATAATCAAAACAAATTTCTCCCAAAAAACATGATGAAGAGATGAGCTACACTGTCGGCAATATAAATGCTCTCAAATTTAATGCAAGACAAATGACAAGGTGAAACGCTCTAATAGTATTGTTCCTCGTATTTTCAAGAAACTTCGTTCTTTCCATAATATTCCTCGAGAAATGTTATGCATAATCATATGAAATTTCGCCCAAAAAATAAGATGGAAAGATGAGCTACATTGTCGGCCATGTAAACGCTCTCAAATTTAATGCAAGACAAATGACGGGTGAAACGCACTAATAGTATTGTTTCTCTTATTTTCAAGAACATTCGTTCTTTCCATGATATTCCTTTTGGAATGTTACGCATAATCAAAATAAATTTCGCTCAAAAACAGGATGGAAAGATGAGATACATTGTCGGCAATATAAACGCTCTGTAATTAAATGCAAGACAAATGACAGGGCGAAACGCTGTAATAGAATTGTTCCTCTTATTTTCCAGAAACTTCGCTCTTTTCAAGACATTCTACTAGAAATGTTATTCATAATCAAAACAAATTTCGTCCAAACAATATGAAGAAAAGATGAGCTACACTGTCCGCAATATAAACGTTCACAAATTGAATGAAAGAAAAACGACGGGTGAAATGCTCTAGCAGTATTGTTCCTCCTATTTTGATGAAACTTCGTTCTCTCCATGATATTCTACTAGAAATGTCTTGCATAACCAAAACAACTTTCGCCAAATAAACATCATGAAAAGATGAGCTACATTGTCGGCAATATAAACGCAGTCAAATTGAATGCAAGACAAATGATGGGTGAAATGCCCTAATTTTTTTGTTCCTCCAATTTTCAAGAAAATTCGTTCTTTCCATGACATTCTACAAGAAATGTCAAGCATAATCAAAACAAATTTCGCCCAAAAAAATGATGAGAATATGAGCTACACTGTCGGCAATATAAACGCTCTCAAATTGAATGCAAGACATATCACGGGTGAAACGCCCTAATAGTATTGTTCCTCCTATTTTCAAGAAAGTTCGGTCTTTCCATGATATTCCTCTAGAAATGTTATGCATAATCAAAACAAATTTTGCCAAAAAAATTTGATGGAAAGATGAGCTACACTCTCGGCAATATAAACGCTCTCAAATTGAATGCAATACAAACAACGGGTGAAACGCCCTAATAGTATTGTTCCTCCAATTTTCAAGAAACTTCGTTCTTTCCATGATATTCCTCTAGAAATGTTATGCATAATCAAAAAAAAAAATTATCCCAAAAAACTTGATGGAACGATGAGCTACACTATCGGCAATATAAATGCTCTCAAATTTAATGCAAGACAAATGATTGGGTGAAACGCTCTAATAGTATTGTTCCTCTTATTTTGAAGAAACTTTTTTCTTTCCATTATATTACTTTAGAAATGTTAGGCATAATCAAAACAAATTTCGCCCAAAAAACATGATGGAAAGATGAGCTACACTGTCGGCAATATAAACGCTCTCAAATTGAATGCACGACAAATGACCGGTTAAACGCTATAATAGTATTGTTCCTCTTATTTTCAAGAAAATTTGTTCTTTCCATGACATTCTACTAGAAATGTCATGCATAACCAAAACAAATTTCGTCCAAAAAAGATGATGGAAAGATCAGCTACACTTTCGGCAATATAAACGCTCTCAAATGGAATGTAAGACAAATAACGGGTGAAACGCCCTAATAGTATTGTTTCTCCGATTTTCAGGAAACTTCGTTCTTTCCATGATTTTCCTTTAGAAATGTCATGCATAATCAAAACAAATTTCGCCCAGAAAACAAGATGGAAAGATGTACTATACTATCGGCAATATAAAATGCTCCCAAATTTAATGCAAGACAAATGACGGGCGAAAGACACTAGTAGTATTGTTCCCCTTATGTTAAAGAAACTTCGTTCTTTCCAAAACATTTCTTTAGAAATGTTAGACATAATCATAACAAATTTCGCCCAAAAAATATGATGGAATGATGAGCTACATTGTCGGCAATATAAACGCTCTCAAATTGAATGCAAGATAAATTACGGGTGAAACGCTCTAATAGTATTGTTCCTCTTATTTTCAAGAAACTTCATTCTTTTAATGAAATTCTACTAGAAATGTCATGCGTAATCAAAACAAATTTCGCATAAAAAACATGTTGAAAAGATGGGCTACACAGTCGGCAATATAAACGCGCTCAAATTGAATGCATGACAAATGACTGGCGAAATGCTCTAATTTTATTGTTTCTCCTATTTTCAAGAAACTTCGTTATTTCCATGAATTTTTACAAGAAATGTAATGCATAATCAAAATAAATTTCGCCCGAAAAGCTTGACGACAAGATGAGCTACACTGTCGGCAATATAAACGCACTCAAATTGAATGCAAGACAAATGACGGTCCAAATGCCCTAATAGTGTTGTTCCTCTTATTTTCAAGAAACTTCGTTCTTTCCATGAGATTCTACAAGAAATGTCATGCATAATCAAAAAATATTTTGACCAAAAAACAGGATGGAAAGATGAGTTACACTGTCGACAATATAAACGCTCTCAAATTGAATGAAAGAAAAAGGATAGGCGAAACGCTCTAATAGTATTGGTCCACTTATTTTCAAGGAACTTGGTTCTTTTCATGACATTCTACTAGAAAATTTCAGGCATAATCAAAACAAATTTCGCCCAAAAAACATGATGAAAAGATAAGCTACACCGTCGGCAATATAAATGCTCTAAAATTTAATGCGAGACAAATGACTGGGGGAAACGCTCTAATAGTATTGTTCCTCGTATTTTCAAGAAACATCGTTCTTTCCATGATATTTCTCTAGAAATGTTATGCATAATCAAAACACATTTCACTCAAAAAACATAATGGAAAGATGAGCTACACTATCGGCAATATAGACGCTCTCAAATTGAATGCAATATAAATGACAAGTGAAATGCCATAATAGTATTGTTCTTCCAATTTTCAAGAAACTTCGT
Source organism: Lenwebbia sp. NSW1173648 (assembly GCA_029784005.1). Lineage (NCBI taxonomy): Eukaryota > Viridiplantae > Streptophyta > Magnoliopsida > Myrtales > Myrtaceae > Lenwebbia > Lenwebbia sp. NSW1173648. The sequence continues at coordinate 19,937,102 of JARCGZ010000008.1, read as the reverse complement.
TCTTTCCATGATATTCCTCTAGAAATGTATTGCATTATCAAAAAAAATTTCGCCCAAAAAACATGAAGGAAGGACGAGTTACACTATCGGCAATATAAATGCTCTCCAATTTAATGCAAGTCAAATGACTTGGTGAAACGCTCTAATACCATTGTTACTCTTATTTTCAAGAAACTTCATTCTTTCCATGAAATTCTACACGAAATTTCATGCATAAACAAAACATCTTTTTCCCAAAAAAACATGATGAAAAGATGGGCTACATAGTCGGCAATATAAACACTCTCAAATTAACGGCAAGACAAATGACAGGTGAAACGCACCAGTAGTATTATTCCGTTTATTTTCAAGGAACGTCGATCTTTCCAAGATATTTCTTTAGAAATGTTAGTCATAATAATAAAAAAATTCGCACAAAAAAAATGATGGAAAGATGAGATACACTATCGAAAATAGAAACGCTCTCAAATTGATTGCAAGATAAATGATGGACGAAATGCTCTAATAGTATTGTTCTTCTTATTTTCAAGAAATTTCGTTCTTTCCGTGATATTCTACTAGAAATGTGATCCAAAATCAAAACAAATTTCGCCCAAAATACAAGATGAAAAGATGAGCTATGCAGTCGGCAATATAAACGCTCTCAAATTGAATAAAAGATAAATGACGGGCGAAATGCTCTAATTTTTTGTTCTTCCTATTTTCAAGAAACTTCGTTCTTTCCATGACATTCTGCAAGAAATGTCATGCATAATCAAAAAAAATTTCGCTCAAAAACATGATAAGAAGATGAGCTACACTGTCGGCAATGTAAACGCTCTCAAATTTAATGCAAGACATATGATGGGTGAAACACCCTAATAGTATTGGTCCTCCTATTTTCATGAAACTTCATTCTTTCCATGATATTCAACTAGAAATGTCTTGCATAATCAAAATAAATTTCGCCAAATAAACATCATGAAAATATGAGCTACATTGTCGGCAATATAAACGCAGTCAGATTGAATGCAAGACAAATGACGGGTGAAATGCTCTAATTTTTTGTTCCTCCTATTTTTAAGAAAATTCGTTCTTTGCATGACATTCTACAAGAAATGTCTCGCATAATCAAAATAAATTTCGCCCAAAAAACATGATGAGAAGATGAGCTACACTGTCGGCAATATAAATGCTCTCAAATTGAATGCAAGACATATCACGGGTGAAACGCCCTAATGGTATTGTTCCTCCTATTTTCATGAATGTTCGTTTTTTCCATGATATTCCTCTAGAAATGTTATGCATAATCAAAACAAATTTCGCCAAAAAAATTTGATGGAAAGATGAGCTATCCTCTCGGCAATATAAACGCACTAAAATTGAATGCAATACAAATGACGGGTGAAACGCCCTAATAGTATTGTTCTTCCTATTTTCATCAAACTTCGTTCTTTCCATGATATTCCTCAAGAAATGTTATGCACAATCAAAACAAATTTCGCCAAAAAAATTTCATGGAAAGATGAGCTACACGCTCGGCAATATAAACGCTCTCAAATTGAATGCAATCCCAACGACGGGTGAAACGCCCTAATAGTATTGTTCCTCCAATTTTCAAAAAACTCCGTTCTTTCCATGATATTCCACTAGAAATGTTATGCATAATCAAAACAAATTTTGCCCAAAAAACATGATGGAACGATGAGCTACACTATCAGCAATATAAATGCTCCCAAATTTAATGAAAGACAAATGACTGGGTGAAACGCTCTAATTGTATTGTTCCTCTTATTTTGAAGAAACGTTTTTCTTTCCATGATTTTACCTTTAAAATGTTATGCATAATCAAAACAAATTTCTCCCAAAAAACATGATGGAAAGATTAGCTACACTGTCGGCAATATAAACGCTCTCAAATTGAATGCAAGACAGATGATCGGTTAAACGCTCTAATAGTATTGTTCGTCTCATTTTCAAGAAACTTCGTGCTTTCCAAGACATTCTATTAGAAATGTCATGCATAACCAAAACAAATTTCGCCCAAAAAAGATGGTGGAAAGATCAGCTACACTTTCGGCAATACAAACGCTCTCAAATTGAATGCAATACAAATGACGGGTGAAACGCCCTACTAGTATTGTTCCTCCGATTTTCAAGAAACTTCGTTCATTCCATGATTTTCCTTTAGAATGTTATGCATAATCAAAAGAAATTTCGCCCAAAAAACAAGATGGAAAGATGTGCTATACTATCGGCAATATAAAATGCTCCCAAATTGGATGCAGGACAAATGACGGGTGAAACGCACAAGTGGTATTGTTCCTCTTATTTTAAAGAAACTTCGTTCTTTCCATAATATTTCTTTAGAAATGTTAGGCATAATCAAAACAAATTTCGCCCAAAAAATATGATGGAATGATGAGCTACATTGTCAGCAATATAAACGCTCTGAAATTGAATGCAAGATAAATTACGGGTGAAACGCTCTAATAGTATTGTTCATCTTATTTTCAAGAAACTTCATTCTTTCAATGACATTCTACTAGAAATGTCATGCGTAATCAAAATAAATTTCGCACAAATAATATGGTGAAAAGATGAGCTACACAGTCGGCAATATAAACGCTCTCAAATTGAATGCAGGACATATGACGGGCGAAATGTTCTAATTTTTTTGTTCCTCCTAGTTTCAAGAAACTTCGTTCTTTCCATGACATTCTACAAGAAATGTCATGCTTAATCAAAATAAATTTCGCCCAAAAAACATGATGAGAAGATGAGCTACACTGTCAGCAATATAAACGCTCTCAAATTGAATGCAAGACATATGACGGGTGAAACGCCCTAATAATGTTGTTTCTCCTATTTTCATGAAATTTCGTTCTTTCCATGATATCAACTAGAAATGTCTTCCATAATCAAAACAAATTTCGCCAAATAAACATCATGAAAAGATGAGCTATATTGTCGGCAATATAAACGCAGTCAAATTGAATGCAAGAAAAATGACAGGTGAAATGCTCTAATTTTTTTGTTCCTCCTATTTTCAAAAAAATCTGTTCTTTCCATGACATTCTACTAGAAATGTCACGCATAACCAAAACAAATTTCGCCCAAAAAAGATGGTGGAAAGATGAGCTACACTTTCGGCAATATAAACGCTCTCAAATTGAATGCAAAACAAATGACGGGTGAAACGCCGTAATAGTATTGTTCCTCCAATTTTCAAGAAACTTCGTTCTTTCCATGATATTCGTCTAGAAATGTCATGCATAATCAAAAAAAATTTCGCCCAAAAAACATGATGGAACGATTAGCTACACTATCGGCAATATAAATGCTCTCAAATTTAATGCAAGACAAATGACTGGGTGAAACGCTCTAATAGTATTGTCCCTCTTATTTTGAAGAAATGTTTTTCTTTCCATGATATTACTTTTGAAATGTTAGGCATAATCAAAACAAATTTCGCCCAAAAAACATGATGGAAAGATGAGTTACAATGTCGGCAATATAAACGCTCTCAAATTGAATGCAAGACAAATGACCGGTTAAACGCTCTAATAGTATTGTTCCCCTTATTTTCAAGAAATTTCGTGCTTTCCATGACATTCTACTAGAAATGTCATGCATAACCAAAAAAAAATTCGTCCAAAAAGGATGGTGGAAAGTCAGCTACACTTTCGGCAATATAAACGCTCTCATATTGAATGCAAGACAGAAGACGGGTGAAACGCCCTAATAGTATTGTTCCTCCGATTTTCAAGAAACTTCGTTCTTTCCATGATTTTCCTTTAGAAATGTTATGCATAATCAAAATAAATTTCGCCCAAAAAATAAGATGGAAAGATGTGCTATACTATCGGCAATATAAAATGCTCCCAAATTTAATGCAAGAGAAATGACGGGTGAAACGCACTAGTAGTATTATTTTTCTTATTTTAAAGAAACTTCTTTCTTTCCATAATATTTCATTAGAAATGTTAGGCATAATCACATCAAATTTCGCCCAAAAAATATGATGGAATGATGAGCTACATTGTCGGCAATAGAAACGCTCTCAAATTGAATGCAAGATAAATTACGGGTGAAACGCTCTAATAGTATTGTTCCTCGTATTTTCAAGAAACTTCATTCTTTCAATGACATTCTACTAGAAATGTCATGCGTAATCAAAATAAATTTCGCACAAAAAATAGGATGAAAAGATGAACTACATAGTCAGCAATATAAACGCTCTCAAATTGAATGCAGGACAAATGACGGGCGAAATGCTCTAATTTTATTGTTTCTCCTATTTTCAAGAAATTTCGTTATTTCCATGAAATTTTACAAGAAATGTAATGCATAATCAAAACAAATTTCGCCCAAAAAACTTGACGTCAAGATGAGCTACACTGTCGGCAATATAAACGCACTCAAATTGAATGCACGACAAATGACGGGCGAAATGCCCTAATAGTATTGTTCCTCTTATTTTCAAGAAACTTCGTTCTTTCCATGACATTCTGCTAGAAATGTCATGCATAATCAAACAAAATTTTGCCCTAAAACTTGATGGAAAGATGAGTTACACTGTCGACAATATAAACGCTCTCAAATTGAATGAGAGAAAAAGGATGGGCGAAACGCTCTAATAGTATTGGTCCACTTATTTTCAAGAAACTTGGTTCTTTTCATGACATTCTACTAGAAAATTTCAGGCATAATTAAAACAAATTTCGCCCAAAAAGCATGATGAAAAGATGAGCTACACCGTCGGCACTATAAGTGCTCTAAAATTTAATGCAAGACAAATGACTGGGTGAAATGCTCTAATGGTATTGTTCGTCGTATTTTCAAGACACTTCGTTCTTTCCATGATATTCCTCTAGAAATGTTATGCATAATCAAAAGAAATTTCCCTCAAAAAAACATAATGAAAAGATGAGCTACACTAACGGCAATATAGACGCTCTCAAATTGAATGTAATACAAATGACGAGTGAAACGCCATAATAGGATTGTTCTTCCAATTTTCAAGAAACTTCGTTCTTTCCAAGATATTCCTCTAGAAATGTTTTGCATTATCAAAAAAAATTTTGCCCAAAAAATATGATGGAAAGACGAGTTACACTATCGGCAACATAAATGCTCTCAAATTTAATGCAAGTCAAATGACTTGGTGAAACGCTCTAATACCATTGTTACCCTTATTTTCAAGAAACTTTATTCTTTCCATGAAATTCTATACGAAATTTCATGCATAAACAAAACATCTTTTGCCCAAAAAACATGATGAAAAGATGGGCTACATAGTCGGCAATATAAACACTCTCAAATTAACGGCAAGACAAATGACGGATGAAACGCACCAGTAGTATTGTTCCTCTTATTTTCAAGAAACAACGATCTTTCCAAGATATTTCTTTAGAAATGCTAGTCATAATAAATACAAATTTTGCACAAAAAAATGATGGAAAGATGAGCTACACTGTCGAAAATAGAAACGCTCTCAAATTGATTGCAAGACAAATGATGGGTGAAACACTCTAATATTATTGTTCCTCTTATTTTCAAGAAACTTCGTTCTTTCCATGACATTCTACTAGAGATGTGATCCATTATCAAAACAAATTTCGCCCAAAAAATATGATGAAAAGATGAGCTACGCAGTCGGCAATATAAACGCTCCCAAATTGAATGCAAGACAAATGACGGGCGAAATGCTCTAATTTTTTTGTTCCTCCTATTGTCAAGAAACTTCATTCTTTCCTTGACATTCTACAAGAAATGTCATGCATAATCAAAACAAATTTCCCCCAAAAACGTAATGAGAAGATGAGCTACATTGTCGGCAATATAAACGCTCTCAAATTGAACGCAAGACATATGACGGGTGAAACGCCCTAATAGTATTGTTCCTCCTATTTTCATCAAACTTTGTTCTTTCCATGATATTCCTCTAGAAATGTCATGCATAATCAAAATAAATTTCGCCAAAAAAATTTGATGGAAAGATGAGCTACACTCTCGGCAATATAAACGATCTCAAATTGAATGCATTACAAACGACGGGTAAAACGCCCTAATAGTATTGTTCCTCCAATTTTCAAGAAACTTCGTTCTTTCCATGATATTCCTCTAGAAATGTTATGCATAATCAAAACAAATTTCGCCCAAAAAACATGATGGAACGATGAGCTACACGATCGGCAATATAGATGCTCTCAAATTGAATGCAAGACAAATGACTTGGTGAAACGCTCTAATAGTATTGTTCCCCCAATTTTCGTGAAACTTCATTCTTTCTATGATATTACTTTAGAAATGTTAGGCATAATCAAAACAAATTTCGCCCAAAAAACATGATGGAAAGAGGAACTACACTATCGGCAATATAAATGCTCTCAAATTGAATGCAAGACAAATGACCGGTGAAACGCTGTAATGGTATTGTTCCTCTTATTTTCGAGGAACTTCGTTCTTTCCACGACATTCTACTAGAAATATCATGCATAACCAAAATAAATTTCGCCCAAAAAAGATGATGGAAAGATGAGCTACACGGTCGGCAATATAAACGCTCCCCAATTGTATGTAAGACAAATGACGGGTGAAACGCCCTAATAGTATTGTTCCTCCGATTGTCAAGAAACTTCGTTCTTTCCATGAAATTACTTTAGAAATGTTATGTATAATCAAAACAAATTTCGCCCAAAAAATAAGATGGAAACATGTGCTACACTATCGGCAATATAAACGCTCTCAAATTTAATGCAAGACAAATGACGAGTGAAACGCACAAGTAGTATTATTCCTCTTATTTTCAAGAGACTTCGTTCTTTCCATGTTATTTCTTTACAAATGTTTGGCATAATCGAAACAAATTTAGCCCAAAAAATATGATGGAATGATGAGCTACATTGTTGGCAATATAAACGCTCTTAAATTGAATGCAAGACAAATGACTGGGTGACACGCTCTAATAGTATTGTTCCTTGTATTTTCAAGAAACTTCGTTCTTTCCAAGATATTCCTCTAGAAATGTTATGCATAATCAAAACAAATTACACCCGAAAAACATGAGGGAAAGATGAGCTACATTGTCGGCAATATAAACGCTCTCAAATTGAATGCAATACAAATGACGGGGCAAACGCCCTAATAGTATTGTTCTTCCAATTTTCAAGAAACTTCGTTCTTTCCGTGATATTCCTCTAGAAATGTTATGCATAATCAAAACAAATTTCGACCAAAAAACATGATGAAAAGATGAGCAACACTAGCAGCAATATAAATGCTCTCAAATTTAATGCAAGACAAATGACTTGGTGAATTGCTCTAATTGTATTGTTCCTTTTATTTTCAAGAAACTTCATTCTTTCAATGAAATTCTACAAGAAATGTCATGCATAATCAACACATCTTTCGCCTAAAAGACATGATGAAAAGATGAGCTACACTATCGGCAATATAAACGCTCTCAAATTGAAGGCAAGACAAATGACGTGTGAAATGCACCAGTAGTATTGTTCCTCTTATTTTCAAGAAACATCGACATTTCCAAGATATTTCTTTGCAAATTTTAGTCCTAGTAAAAACAAATTTCGCCCAAAAAAACATGATGGATTGATGAGCTACACTTTCGAAAATATAAACGCTCTCAAATTGAATGCAAGACAAATGATGGACGAAACGCTCTAATAGTATTGTTCCTTTATTTTCAAGAAACTTCGTTCTTCCCATGACATTCTTCTAGAAATGTCATCCATAATCAAAATAAATTTCGCCCAAAAAACATGATGAAAATTTGAGCTACGCAGTCGGTAATAAAAACGCTCTTCAAAATGAATGCAAGACAAATGACGGGCGAAAAGGTCTAATTTTTGTGTTCCTCCTATTTTCAAGAAACTTCGTTGTTTCCATGACATTCTACTAGAAATATCATGCATAACCAAAACAAATTTCGCCCAAAAAACATGATGGAAAGATGAGCTACACTGTCGGCAATATAAACACTCTCAAATTGAATCCAAGATAAACGACCGGTGAAACGCTCTAATTGTTCCTCTTATTTTCAAGAAACTTCGTTCTTTCCATGACATTCTACTCGAAATGTCATGCATAACCAAAATAAATTTCGCCCAAAAAACATGATGGAAAGATGAGCTACACAGTCGGCAATATAAACGCTCTCAAATTGAATGCTGGACAAATGACGGGCGAAATGCTCTAAGTTTTTTGTTTCTCCTATTTTCAAGAAATTTCGTTGTTTCCATGACATTCTACTACAAATGTAATGCACAATCGAATCTTATTTCCCCCAAAAAACGTGATGACAAGATGAGCTACACTGTCGGCAATATAAACGTACTCAAATTGAATGCAAGACAAATGACAGGCTAAATGCCCTAATAGTATTGTTCCTCTTATCTTGAAGAAACATCGTTCTTTTCATGACATTCTACTAGAAATGTCATGCATAATCAAAAAAATATTTGCCCAAAAAACTTGATGGAAAGATGAGCTACACTGTCGACAATATAAACGCACTCAAATTGAATGAGAGAAAAATGATGGGCGAAACGCTCTAATAGTGTTATTCCTCTCATTTTCAAGAAACTTCGTTCTTTCCAGGACATTCTACTAGAAAATGTCATGCATAATCAAAACAAATTTCCCCCAAAAAAATGATGAAAAGATAAGCTACACTGTCGGCAATATAAGTGCTCTCAAATTTAATGTCAGACAAATGACTGGTTGAAACGCTTTAATAGTATTGTTCATCTTATTTTCAAGAAACTTCATTTTTTTCATGACATTCCTCGAGAAATGTTATGCATAATCAAAACAAATTTCACCCAAAAAACATGATGAAAAGATGAGCTACACGGTCGGCAACATAAACGATCTCAAATTTAAGACAAGGCAAATGACGAGTGAAACGCACTAATAGTATTGTTCCTCTTATTTTCCAGAAACTTCGTTCTTTCCATGATATTCCTTTAGGAATGTTTGGCATAATCAAGATAAATTTCACCCCAAAAAATGATGAAAATATGAGCAACACTATAAGCAATATAAATGCTCTCAAATTTCATGCAAGACAAAAATGACTGGGTGAAACGCTCTAGTAGTAAATGTCATGAATAATCAAAACATCTTTCACCCAAAAAACTTTATGAAACGATGAGCTACACAATCGGCAATATAAACGCTCTCGAATTGAATGCAAGACAAATGACGGGTGAAACGCACCAGTAGTAACGTTCTTCTTATTTTCAAGAAACATCGATCTTTCCAAGATATTTCTTTAGAAATATTAGGCATAATAAAAATAAATTTCGCCCAAAAAACCTAATGGAATGATGAGCTACACAGTCGAAAATATAAACGCTCTCAAATTGAATGCAAGATAAATTACGGGCGAAACGCTCTAATAGTATTGTTCCTCTTATTTTCAAGATACTTCATTCTTTCCAGGACATTCTACTGGAAATATCATCCAAAATCAAAACAAATTTTGCCCAAAAAACTTGATGAAAAGCTGAGCTATACTATCGGCAATATAAATGCTCTGAAATTTAATGCAAGACAAATGACTGGGTGAAACGCTCTAATAGTATTGTTCCTCTTATTTTCAAAAAACTTCGTTCTTTTCATGATATTCCTCTAGAAATGTTATGCATATTCAAAAGAAATTTCACCCAAAAAACATGATGGAAAGATGAGCTACGCTAACGGCAATATAAACGCTATCAAATTAAATGCAAGACAAATGACAGATGAAACGCACTAATAGTATTATTCCTCTTATTTTTCAGAAACTTCGTTCTTTCCAATATATTTTTTTAGGAGTGTTAGGCATAATCGAAATAAATTTCGCCCAAAAAACATGATGGAAAGATGAGCTACACTATCAGCAATATAAACGCTCTCAAATTTAATGCAAGAGAAATGACGGGTAAAACGCACCAATAGAATTTTTCCTCTCGTTTTCAAGAAACTTCGTTCTTTCCATGATATTCCTCTAGAATTGTAATGCATAATCAAAATAAATTTCTCCCAAAAACCATGATCGAAGAATGAGCTACACTATAGGCAATATAAATGCTCTCAAATTTAATGCAACACAAATGACTAGGTGAAACGCTCTAATAATATTGTTCCTCTTATTTTCAAGAAACTTCATTTTTTCCATGAAATTCTACAAGAAATGTCATGCATAATCAAAACATCTTTCTCCCAAAAAACATGATGAAAAGATGAGCCACACAGTCGGCAATATAAACGCTATCAAATTGAATGCAAGACAAAAAACGGGTGAAACGCACCAGTAGTATTGTTCCTCTTATTTTCAAGAAACATCGATATGTCCAAGATATTTCTTTTGAAACATTAGGCATAATAAAAAAAATTCGTCCAAAAAACATGATGGAATGTTGAGCTGCACTGCCGAAAATCTAAACGCTCTCAATTTGAATGCAAGATAAATTACGGGTGAAACGGTCTAATAGTATTGTTGCTCTGATTTTCAAGAAACATCATTCTTCCATGACATTCTACTAGAAATGTCATTCATAATCAAAACAAATTTCACCCAAAAAACATGATGAAAAGATGAGCTACAGTATCGGCAATATAAATGCTCTTCAATTTAATGCAAGACAAATGACTAGGTGAAATGCTCTAATAGTATTGTTGCTCATATTTTCAAGAAACTTCGTTCTTTCTATGTATTCCTCTAGAAATTTTATGCATAATCAAAAAAACTGTCACCCAAAAAACATGATGGAAAGATGAGCTACACTGTCAGCAATATAAACGCTCTTAAATTTAATGCAAGACAAAAGACGGATGAAACGCTCTAACAGTATTGTTCCTCTTATTTTGCAGAAACTTCGTTCTTTCCATGATATTCCTTTAGGAATATTAGGCATAATCAAAAGAAATTTCGCCCAAAAAATATGATGAAAAGATGAGCAACACTTTCAGCATTATAAACGCTCTCAAATTGAATGCAAGACAAAGGGTATGTAAAACGCACTAATAGAATTGTTCCTCTTATTTTCAAGAAACTTCGTTCTTTCCATGATATTCCTCTAGAAATGTTATGCATAATCAAAAGAAATTTCGCCCAAAAACCATGATGGAAAGATGAGCTATACTATAGGCAATATAAATGCTCTCAAATTTCATGCAAGGCAAATGACTGGGTGAAACGCTCTAATAGTATTGTTCCTCTTATTTTCAAGTAACTCCGTTCTTTCCACGAACCCGCCGAGCTCGTGGACATTATATCTGGCCATTTCTATTTTAGATTGGCTTCCAGGATCCTTTAGCCCACAATTTCGAAAATCCATAAGACAGGCGGAAGCAAGTAAACATCTCCATACATCAATACAAACAAATGACTTAGGACAAGAGTGGTATACATCACATATCTGTATGATACACTTCAATTGATACAGCGGTCAAATATCGATAGTTCAATCTTAATCCACAAAACCCAACAAAATCCATGAGGCCACATAATGTATTATATTCATTCGACCAACTAATTTCTCGAACGCCGATCCTTGGTAAACTTGGTGTTCCATCGCCTGATACCTGAAAAATGTTAATCCCTATCGGGGTGAGATATAAATCTCAATAAGCTCACCCCTAAACCTTGCTTAGGACGACACGTACCACTAGACCAACCTAGCATGCAGTTTAAATCACCCATACTAGCAATTTCACATTATAAGGAAAACAAGCCAGGCATAACTAGCAAATAGTGCAATAATCTGGCCCCGCGTCATATAGGCACCTCAGGGTTTAATACTCACATTCTCCGCGTCATATAGGCGCCTCAGGGTTTAATAACCACATTCCCCGCCTCATATAGGCGCCTCAGGGTTTAATAACCACATTCCCCGCGTCATATAGGCGCCTCAGGGTTTAATAATCACATTTCCCGCGTCATATAGGCGCCTCAGGATTTAATAATCACATTCCATGCGTCATATAGGTGCCTCAGGGTTTAATAATTATACTCCCCGTGTCATGTAGGCGCCTCAGGGTTTAATTCACATATACACATCACAATGCATATCTTTTCATAGCGAGCCTCGCATAACACCAATCAAGGCTTAATTCAGGCATACCACCCGCACGGCCACACGTGCGCATGAAAGCTCATCAATCAATTCACATAGTCAGGGTACAACCGAATCCACACTCAATTCACATACGCACAAAATACTCTAAACCGAGGCACGTACTACGCAATTGAACGCAATCAAATTCCAGCACCCCAACTATGCTATCCAATGCCTCAATTGCATTATCAAACATCCACACATCAACATGAGATCACCCATTCCCCAAAATGCACATAAAACCACCCAATCCAAGTGCAAATCATCCTTAAACCCATCTAGGATTAACATACTACCATAATCATGTTTCTAACCACCTAAATCATCATCCAAGAGCTCTAATATTCATCCCAAACACTTTTAAATCTTTGGATCTTCGATGAATAGTATTTTCCTTCGATGAACAGTACACATCTTCGATGAATAGTGTTCGGCCTTCAATGAACAGTGCACATCTTCAATGAATAGTACACATGGCAGCCACTGAAATCTATTAAAAACTACATCTAAGCTAATCTAATGATGACCTACCACCCTAAGCATGGATTAGAGGCTTGCTTACTTGAGATTAAGCTTGAATCGAAGGGGAACGCGCCGAGTCTTCCACGATCAGCCTCCGTGCAACTCAATTCCATGAAAATCCAATAGTTTATTCGATGATCAGGCTTCAGATCCTCGTAGCCCTTAATCTTATGGTCGCATAGACGAAAATAGAGCTCGATTCGCCCTCCGGATGAGCTCAAACGAGCGATTCCAAGTCGAACGTGCGTAGAAAAACGGGAAAATGGCCTCTTGGGTTTTAGTGAGATTTTGGCGGCCGAATGGAGGAAGAGAGGAGAGAGAGAGAGAGAGAGAGAGAGAGAGAAGGGCAAGAACACACTTCACTTGATCTTAGGCTTAGCTTGAGTAGGAGTGGGTGAGAGTTGGTAGTAGGGTTCAAGAAGTGACTTAGGGTGGTTGAAGGGGTTTTCAAAAGTTCAAATTCCCATCAATGCATTTGGCTCTTGCAAATGAATACCGCGAAACAAAAACCGACAATCTGCAACTTTAGGACGGCCGAGAATTTTAGTTCGGGCGATCGGTATAGCTGGCCAACGAACACTAAACCTCAATGAGGCGACGTCCAAATCAATAGCTATGAAACTCTTGAAAATTCGACGCTCAGTCCTGGAGTCTAATTTGAGGTCTAAACCAGTCGATTGCAACTTTAAAATATCTTAGACTGACGGGCGGCTTTTAGGAATTACGCGTGTCGACCCGCGATAGGTCCACGTACTTAAATTCCTAGTTAGCCTTTTTCTTGCAGTCGGTCATCTCGAGAGTGATCAGTTTCGAGTGAGATAAGTCTAGAGTGCAACGACAAGATATCCATTCATTCATAAATCCCGAAAGTGGGTCGAATTTCAGAATGTCACAACTTTTCCCCCCCTTAAAGAAATTTTATCCTCGAAATTTGCAACCCTCTAACCATCCAGTCTTTTGGGGTATCGGCGCCTCATCGCTACCTTGCTTTTCAAAGTAACTCTTTTCATCACTTGACACTTCCATAGCTTTCTTGACTGAAGAGCAGCGTATTAACTCAAGCTCCATGCCCATCACCATCATCATTAACCTATCGCAAGAATGCACTCTTTGGTGTTCATACCATTTGGCGTATCACCCACTTCAAACGTCCTTTCGTACCATCAGAGATTCAAGGCTTTACTCATGGTTACTTTCGCAGTAATTCACTCTCGATTCCTTTCAAAAATTTCAAATGATCATAGTAATCTATCGGCCTCCAACATCATGCCTCTTTCTTGTCGATATATCTAATACTTGACCACATGTTGGACTGACCCAAATTTACAATACAAACCATCTATAGTATTAAGGCAAATCTTGGCACACCTTTGTGCCACCCCAAGGGACACCATAATTCTCCCTTCGAATTTCCAACAAGGTCATTTCTTTAAGTTCATCTTCAATATTGGACTCATACTTTCGTCCATGGGACCTCAAGGGTTCTATTCTCAATTCCAAAGTTTCCTTCCCAAGCATCCAGAAGTCTGGACTTTCTCCCTGCTCTATTTACCTCCTTAATCCCTTAGATATCAAGGTCTGTTCATCCTAACATCTCAACTTCCTTTCTGACCTTTAAGCTTGATGCTTCAGGTAGCCATCAAACTAGTCAATCGGCAAACTTCCAATTTAGAAGTTAAATCTCTTATTTCTCGAGGGAAGATCTGCCCCTCCATCACCAATTACACATTGCTCAATTCTCAATTATAAGCATCCACTAATTAATCCACCATTCCTTAGAGATATGGGCATCGCAACAATAATACTTGGGTAATCCCCTCGTTCCACATGACTTTCCTTCAATTCCCTTTAGGCAGTCAGTTCTCTCAACCTCTTATAGTTCACTTAACGTTGAGGTTTTTCTTTGTACGAGCAACGCTCTCATATCCATAAGCAATTTCATACATCAGCATTGCCTCTCATTCAATTCCTCCGGGGAAAGTACTACCTTATTTTCTTGTGGTAGATATAGACTCAAAATCTCCTTCCAACCAACGATGTTTCCCAAACTTTGTCGTGAGGACATTAGCAAACCAACTCCAATCATACACTAAGCATTCCAACTCATAAGGTCTTATTGTCACGGCGCATTCGCACAGCCCACTTCAGGTTGCCTTGTTACGCCTTAATTTCTTCCTTCTACATCACGTCATTATGATTCTCTTGATCCCTTTGATTCAAACGATAACGCCATTAACAGCTTAGTCATCAACTTGACTCAAGTCCTCAAAGACTCTTTTCACGTTCATTCATCTAGTCGCGTTACATCTAGTCCTTAGCCCATTTCATCAATGCAACAGCTCTCGTGGAGAGTCCACCCACGATTCGTCTATGACAATTCATCAATCCCAAGAAACTTCAAGTTTCGACAACTCACATCGACCATAGTCGATTCATCACTCATTCCAATCCTCAAAGGCTCCATAAGGATTTCATTTCCCACAAATTTCATGACTGAGGAATCTTACCTCATTAGGTCCACAGCTCGTGCTCTTCCTATTTAGCATACAACGAGCATCTCCTTAGAGTCCATAGGATACTCTTAAAAGCTGTTCATGTTTCTTATGACTCCATAAATGAGTCCATTCATCGTTTCTCAAGACGGTAACAACCAATCCAATTATTCATTGGATACTCAAGCTGACTATCATCAGTTTCTTGTCACTAGGCGTAGAACCGTTCAAATTGTCCTTCCTACATCTCACTTAAGAGCTCGAACCTTGGTCCTCTGTTGTTAAGGGTCTCCACTTGGACCATACAACATTTTGTTCCTTTTTGTCATTCTTTCGTCAAGAAGCATTAGTGTCTTGACCTCTTGGTTCCACAACTAACTAATGCGACCCTATCTCGATCTCATCCATTCAACTGGACATCAACATGTCCTGGGATTCAACGTTGTCTACAGGACAGTTTCTCGGACTTCAATTTCAGGAATCATCCAAGTTTTGCGTCTTCTTCTCAGTTCAGACGCTCAATCATAATATTAAGACAGTTAGTAGTTTCTCTTCCTTCCACGCTAGGGTCTCTTTCCCCATGAAAGAAACTATATACTTCAGTGGCATTCTCTTACTTCGAATCCCCCTCGTCCTTCCCATTCCATAGGACGTCAATCTTGGAGTCTATGTCAACTATAGTGTTTGTACTACAGGATTCAGATGCCACTATACTCGACATTCTCTTCCAGAGACTTAGTTACCTCAGGTGACAAGGTTCCAAGGAGTCGAGGTTCCTCTTTAATCACTATAAATCCACACTTTGAACATGCAATTTGACTTCCTCAAGTCATTTTGTAGTTACACTCTGAACGTTCTTTTCGCTTACTCAACCATTCAATAAAATTACGGACAGCCAGAACTATCAAGTCCATTTACTTTCATTTCTCTCAACAACCATCTCATGGTCCAATCGCCCTTTAAGAATGACACCCTACTCTTTAGGGTAATAACACACAATGTCACTTCTAGTGGTCCCGATTCATCCTCAATCAATCCTATTTTATTCAACAAGATCAAATAGTTGACATAACTTCTTCCTTAATTTTCCTCACGACGGAAGAAACAAAACATCAATCTCTCATTACGAGCCTTACGCCAAGGTAATAGCCGTTTCTCGCAGGCACATTCCATGTTCCATAATGAACATTTCTTTGCTCGTAATCCATGAGCATGAGTTCTCTTATTCATGTGTTTTCCAATCATCCGCTCCCTTCATTAAAATCCATTACAATTCCTCAGATTCAGAAATAACGACTAGCCACAAGGCTTCCAAATTCAAATCTACTCAGGGACTTCATGTCTTATTCAAAGGATCCTTGACCACCTTTAACATATGCTTAAACGACTTTGAGAACTTTGTTTCACACTAGTCGATCGTCCTCAGATCCTTGCAAGATTATTAGGATCCACACAACCTTTGCTCTCAAGCAATCCCAGGAAGGTACTTCCATTAAACAACTCAATGAAGGGGATCCAGACAGATATCGTGCCTTCAAGGAAAACTCTTCATTTGGTGAAATTTCACCAATCATCAACAGCCTCTTAAGGCTAATAACTGCCAGGGTCACTTTCTTTCTTCAGTGCACCCAAAACTTCTAAGGTTTTCTCACTAAATCCTCAATTCGGAGGGAGGCAGTTTCAAATTTACTTTCTCCATCGAACCTTAGTTGACCTCAGCCTCGTGGTCCGTCTCACAAGCTACTCAAAACCCTCGCGGTTCTTCCTAGACCTTCAATTTAGAAAAGAGTAACTTATAGTCACCTTTCTTGTGACTTCCATCACTTAACTCATCAGCACTAATATCTGTCACCACGGTGACTAGGCACAATGGCAGCTCCTCCTCAAGCTTGCCTACCCATCAATTTTTGTCTCATTTCTATTTAAAATTCTCGTGACCCCTTATTCCACTTGGATCTCGCATAATTAGCAAATCGAGCCATATTCTCTTCCAACACTTATACTCCAGTCGCTCATCTTTACTCAATTCTCATGATCCATCTCAGTTCTTGGATCTTCTCATATCTCACATATACGAGCCAAGTGCTCCTCTAGCGACCGTACTTTGGTCGATCAACCTTATTAGGTTCTCATGTCACTTGAACCACTATGATTCCCTATAGGAATCAAAGACTTAAGTTATCTACTCAAGCCTAGCAATTTCAGGCTGCTCATCTCATCATTCATCACCAGCAAGCAACCATCCAGTGGTTCTCAAACATCCCTCAGCTAGTTGTCCATTATCCAAGGATTCCAAATCATTCTTAAGCAACAACCACACATCAAGCAAATATTCAAAGTGGCATTTCAATAGTTCATGCCATAAATCTAGGTATCTACCACTCTAGCATAATCACAACAGGTTACCTCAATCTCAACAGGCATCAGATCAATGGATTATAAACTCCTCACGCTGTCTAATCTTTTAGTTAGACCTTAACCATAACAATCACACGATGCCAATTACACAACATGCCCAGCAGGCCAATCGCAAACATCACTTTTCCTTTCAAACGGGATCCGCTGCTAAGCACGAAGCTTTCAACCATGCCAATCACAGGTTTCATTATAAATGCCATGCCTCTTTCGAACATTCACTTGCGAATTAATCACGGGTCATACATCTCTCAACCTCAATCAGACTCAACCTGATACTTAAGCTTTCCCTTTCAATTTATGACTTGGGTCTTTCTTGCCTCCTTACTATCTTAGAAGCCTGTCTGGAGCCGCTCCTTGTCCGGACCTCTCTGTCCTAGCGATCACTCCCCGCCCTCATCAGACCTGGTCATTGCAGGTTGTCCCAAGTGATACATTTACGGAGGAAGCCCCATTCCACACGTCCCATACCATGCTTCACCATGGTTTTTAGGTATCCCATCAACTCGTCCCATACCAAGCGACAGTTTATTAAGTCTGATAGTGATAAGCTCATGTATACACCATCATCAACTTTCATTTCATATCCACAAACACATGCACAGCACTTGTCCCATACCAAGCGACAGTTTGTTCGTTCTCACCACTTGTCGTACCACACTCATCTTCAAATCGATTCTTATCTATTGAAGATTTTTAATTCCATCAATAACCATTACATCTCATCGATCAATTACCTATATCCCATCATATACCTCAAGTCTAGTCGCTATTCAAGTAGAATCCATATGCATTCGATCACAACTGGTCTTTAATCCCTATATTCCTTGTCCGCTTCCTTGTATACGTCTCATCTCACATCGTCCAAGGTTGTCAATAACAACCGATAACTAAAACCATCATGATATAACGCAATTCAAGTCTGAAACTACTAATACCAGTCGTCTCTTTATAACTCATATTCCTCAAGTTTGGTCATTGACTAACCACAGTCAAAATCATGTAATCCAATTTACCCTTCATTCATAAGCAATTCTCTACTAACCTCAAGCACAATTTCTACCTCATTCACAACATCACTCAAGATCATCAATAAAACTCAACGCTAAAACCATTAGAGTGCGCACAAGTTCAAGCCTATAATCCTCAAACTTCAGTGATTAATGCTTAATCCAAAAGGTCTCACGATCTAATTATCCTCAAGTCATCACTCCTTATCACTCCAAACCTCAATCACATTGGATCGAGCTGACCTTGCTCTGATATCAATTCAACGGAGATGTCACGCCCCGAACCCGCCGAGCTCGTGGACATCCCATCTGGCCGTTTCTATTTTAGATTGGCTTCCAGGATCGTTCGGCCCACAATTTCGAAAATCCATAAGACATGCGGAAGCAAGTAAACATCTCCATACATCAATACAAACAAATGACTTAGGACAAGAGTGGTATACATCACATATCTATATGATACACTTCAATTGATACAGCGGTCAAATATCGATAGTTCAATCTTAATCCACAAAACCCAACAAAATCCATACGGCCACATAATGTATTATATTCATTCGACCAACTAATTTCTCGAACGCCGATCCTTGGTAAACTTGGTGTTCCATCGCCTGATACCTGAAAAATGTTAATCCCTATCGGGGTGAGATATAAATCTCAATAAGCTCACCCCTAAACCTTGCTTAGGACGACACGTACCACTAGACCAACCTAGCATGCAGTCTAAATCACCCATACTAGCAATTTCACATTATAAGGAAAACAAGCCAGGCATAACTAGCAAATAGTGCAATAATCTGGCCCCGCGTCATATAGGCGCCTCAGGGTTTAATACTCACATTCCCGGCGTCATATAGGCGCCTCAGGGTTTAATAACCACATTCCTCGCGTCATATAGGCGCCTCATGGTTTAATAATCACATTCCCCGCGTCACATAGGCGCCTCAGGATTTAATAATCACATTCCCCGCGTCACATAGGCGCCTCAGGGTTTAATAATCACATTGCCCGCGTCATATAGGCGCCTCAGGGTTTAATAATCACATTCCCCGCGTCATATAGGCGCCTCAGGGTTTAATAATTATACTCCCCACGTCATATAGGCGCCTTAGGGTTTAATTCACATATACACATCACAATGCATATCTTTTCATAGCGAGCCTCGCATAACACGCATCAAGGCTTAATTCAGGCATACCACCCGCACGGTCACACGTGCACATCAAAGCTCATCAATCAATTCACATAGTCAGGGTACGACCGAATCCACACTCAATTCACATATGCACAAAATACTCTAAACCGAGGCACGTACTACACAATTGAACGCAATTAAATTCCACCACTCCAACTATGCTATCCAATGCCTCAATTGCATTATCAAACATCCACACATCAACATGAGATCACCCATTCCCCAAAATGCACATAAAACCACCCAATCCAAGTGCAAATCATCCTTAAACCCATCTAGGATTAACATACTACCATAATTATGTTTCTAACCACCTAAATCATCATTCAAGAGCTCTAATATTCATCCCAAACACCTTTAAATCTTTGGATCTTCAATGAATAGTATTTTCCTTCGATGAACAGTACACATCTTTGATGAATAGTGTTCGGCCTTCAATGAACAGTACACATGGCAGCCACTAAAATCCATTAAAAATTACATCTAAGCTAGTCTAATGATGACCTACCGCCCAAAACAAGAATTAGAGGCTTGCTTACTTGAGATTAAGCTTGAATCGAAGGGGAACGCGCCGAGTCTTCCACGATCAGCCTCCGTGCAGCTCAGTTCCACGAAAATCCAACAGTTTATTCGATGATCAGGCTTCAGATCCTCGTAGCTCTTGATCTTATGGTCGTATAGGCGAAAACATAGCTCGATTCACCCTCCGGATGAGCTCAAACGAGCGATTCCAAGTCGGACGTTCGCAGAAAAACGGGAAAATGGCCTCTCGGGTTTTAGTGAGATTTTGGCCGGCCGAATGGAGAGAGAGAGAGAGAGAGAGAGAGAGAGAGAGAGAGAGAGAGAGAGAGAGAGAGAGAGGGCAAAACACACTTTACTTGATCTTAGGCTTAGCTTGAGTGAGAGTGGGTGAGAGTTGGTAGTGGGGTTCAAGAAGTGACTTGGGGTGGTTGAAGGGGTTTTCAAAAGTTCAAATTCCCATCAAGGCATTTGGCTCTTGCAAATGAATACCGCGAAACAAAACTCGACAATCTGCAACTTTAGGACGCCCGAGCATTTTAGTTCGGGCGATCGGTATAGCTAGCCAACGAACACCGAACCTCAATGAGGCGACGTCCAAATCAATAGGTATAAACTCTTGAAAATTCGACGCTCAGTCCCGGAGTCTAATTGGAGGTCTAAACCAGTCGATTGCAACTTTAAAATATTTCAAACTGACGGGCGGCTTTTAGGAGTTACGTGTATCGACCCGCGATAGGTCCACGTACTTAAATTCCTAGTTAGCCTTTCTCTGGCAGTCGGTCATTCCGAGAGTGATCAGTTCCGAGTGAGATAAGTCTAGAGTGCAACGACAAGATATCCATTCATTCATAAATCCCGAAAGTGGGTCGAATTTCAGAATGTCACATACACTGTCGGCAATATAAACGCTCTCAAATTGAATGCAAGAAAAATTACGGGTGAAATGCTCTAATAGTATTGTTCCTCTTCTTTTCAAGAAACTTTATTCTTTCCATGACATTCTACCAGAAATGTCATGCATAATCAAAATAAATTTTGTCCAAAAAAATTGATGGAATGATGAGCTACACTGTCGAAAATATAAACGCTCTCCAATTGAATGCAAGATAAATTACGGGTGAAACGCTCTAATAGTATTGTTCATCTTATTTTTATGAAACTTCATTCTTTCCATGACATTCTACTAGAACTGCCAACCATAATCAAAATAAATTTCGCCCAAAAAACATGATGAAAAGATGAGTTATATTATTGGCAATATAAATGCTCTCAAATTTAATGCAAGACAAATGACTGGGTGAAACGTTCTAATAGTATTGTTCCTCTTATTTTCAAGAAACTTCGTTCCTTTCATGATATTCCTCTAGAAATGTTATGGTTAATCAAAAGAAATTTCACTCAAAAAATATGATGGAAAGATTAGCTATACTGTCGGCAATATAAACGCTCTCAAATTGAATGCAAGACAAATGATAGGTGAAACGCACTAATAGTGTTGTTCCTCTTTTTTTCCAGAAACTTCGTTCTTTCCAAGATATTCCCTTAGGAATGTTAGGCACAATCAAAATAAACTTCGCCCAAAAACATGATGGAAAGATGAGCAACACAATCGGCAATATAAACACTTTGAAATTTAATGCAAGACAAATGACGGGTAAAACGCACTAATAGAATTGTTCCTCTTTTTTTCAAGAAACTTCGTTTTTTCCTTGATATTCCTCTAGAAATGTAATGCATAATCAAAAGAAATTTCATCCAAAAACATGATGCAAAGATGAGCTACACTATAAGCAATATAAATGCTCTCAAATTTAATGCAAGAAAAATGATTAGGTGAAACGCACTAATAGTATTGTTCCTCTTATTTTCAAGAAACTTCATTCTTGCCATGAAGCTCTACAAGAAATGTCATGCATAATCAAAACATCGTTCGCCCAAAAAACATGAAGAAAATATGATCTACACAGCCGGCATTATAAATGCTCTCAAATTGAATGCGAGACAAATGACGGGTGAAACGCAAATATAGTATTGTTCCTCTTATTTTCAAGAAACATCATTCTTTCCATGATATTTCTTTAGAAATGTTAGGCATAATAAAAAAAATTCGCGCAAAAAACATGAAGGAATTTTGAGCTACACTGTCGAAAATATAAACGCTCTCAAATTGAATGAATGATAAAAGACTGGTCAAACGCTTTAAAAGTATGGTTCCTCCTATTTTCATGAAACTTCGTTCTTTCCATGATATTTTACTAGAAATGTCTTGCATAATCAAAACAAATTTCGCCCAAAAAAATGTTGAAAAGATCAGCTACACTATCGGAAAAATAAAGGCTCTCAAATTTAATACAGGATAAATGATAGAGTGAAACGCACTAATAGTATTGTTCCTCTTATTTTAAAGAAATTTCGTTCTTTCCTTGATATTCCTCAAGAAATGTTATGCATAATCAAAAGAAATTTCTCCCAAAAAACAAGATGGATAGATGAGTTACACTGTCGACAATGTAAACGCTCTCAAATTTAATGCAAGACAAATGACGGGTGAAACGCTCTAATAGTATTGTTCCTCTTATTTTCATGAAACTTCGTTCTTTCCATGATATTCCTTTATGAATGTTACGCATAATCATAATAAATATCGCCCAAAAAACATGTTGGAAAGATGAGCTACGTTGTCGGCAATATAAACGCTCTCAAATTGAATTCAAAACTAATGACGGGTGAAACGCTCTAATAGAATTATTCCTCTTATTTTCAAGAAACTTCGTTCTTGTCGTGATATTCCACTTGAAATGTTATGCATATTCAAAAGAAATTTCGCCCAAAAAACAAGATGGAAAGATGAGCTATACTATAGGCAATATAAATGCTCTCAAATTTAATGCAAGACAAATGACGGGTGAAACGCTCTACTAGTATTGTTCCTCTTATTTTCAAGAAACTTCGATCATTCCAAGACATTTCTTTAGAAATGTTAGGCATAATCAAATCAAATTTCGCCCGAAAAACATTATGGAATGATGAGCCACAGTAGCGGCAATATAAGCTCTCTCAAATTGAATGCAAGATAAATTACGGTTGAAACGCTCTAATAGTATTATTTCTCTTATTTTCAAGAAACTTCATTCTTTCGATGACATTCTACTAAAAATGTCAAGCATAATCAAAAGAAATTTCTCCCAAAAAATATGATGGAAAGATGAGCTATACTATAGGCAATATAAATGCTCTCAAATTTAATGCAAGACAAATGACGGGTGAAACGCTCTAGTAGTATTATTCCTCTTATTTTCAAGAAACTTCGATCTTTCCAAGACAGTTCTTTAGAAATGTTACGCATAATCAAAATAAATTTCTCCCGAAAAACTTGATGGAATGATGAGCTACAGTGTCAGCAATATAAAAACTCTCAAATTGAATGCAAGATAAATTACGGGTGAAACGCTCTAATAGTATTATTCCTCTTCTTTTCAAGAAACTTCATTCTTTCCATGACATTCTACTAGAAATGTCAAGCATAATCAAAACAAATTTCATCCAAAAAACTTGATGAAAAGATGAGCTACACTGTCGGCAATATAAACTTTCACAAATTGAATGCAAGAAAAAAGACGGGTGAAACGCTCTAACAGAATTGTTCCTCCTATTTTCATGAAACTTCGGCCTTTCCATGATATTCTACTAGAAATGTATTGCATAATCCAAACAAATTTCGCCCAAAAAACATGATGAAAAGATGAGCTACACTGTCGGCAAAATAAATGCTCTCAAATTTAATGCAAGACAAATGACAGGGTGAAACGCTCTAATAGTATTGTTCCTCTTATTTTCAAGAAACTTCGTTCTTTCCATGATATTCCTTTAGGAATGTTACGTATAATCAAAATAAATTTCGCCCAAAAAACATGATGGAAAGATGAGATACACTGTCGGCAATATAAAACGCTCTGTAATTGAATGCAAGACAAATAACGGGTGAAACGCTCTAATAGAATTGTTCCTCTTATTTTCAAGAAACTTTGTTCTTTTCGTGGTATTCCTCTAGAAATGTTATGGATAATCAAAATAAATTTCACCCAAAATACATGATGGAAAGATGAGCTACACTATAGGCAATTAAACGCTCCCACATTTAATGCAAGACAAATGACGGGTAAAACGCACAAACAGTATTGTTCCTCTAATTTTCAAGAAACTTCGTTCTTTCCAAGATATTCCTTTTGGAATGTTACTCATAACCAAAATAAACTTTGCCCAAAAAACATGATGGAAAGATGAGATACACTGTCGGCAATATAAACGCTCTCTAATTGAATGCAAGACAAATGACGGGTGAAACGCTCTATTAGAATTGTTTCTCTTAATTTCAAGAAACATCGTTCTTTTCGTGATATTCCTTTAGAAATGTAATGCATAATCAAAAGAAATTTCACCCAAAAAACATGATGGAAAGATAAGCTCCACTATAGGCAATATAAATGCCCTAAAATTTCATGCAAGATAAATGACTGGGTGAAACGCCATAATAGTATTGTTCCTCTTATTTCAAGAAACATCGTTCTTTTTATGATTTTTCTCAAGAAATGTTATGCATAATCTAAAGAAATTTTGCGCAAAAAACATGATGGAAAGATGGGCTACGATGTCGGCAATATAAACTTTCTCAAATTTAATGCAAGACAAATGACGGGTCAAACGCACTAATAGTAATGTTCCTCTTTTTTTCAAGAAATTTCGTTCTTTCCATGATATTCCTTTAGGAATGTCAGGCATACTCAAAACATATTTCGCCCGGAAAAGTTGATGGAAAGATGAGCTACACTGTCGGCAATAAAAACGCTCTCAAATTGAATGCAAGACAAATGACGGGTGAAACGCTCTAATAGAATTGTTCCTCTTATTTTCAAGAAACTTCGTTCTTTCCAAGACGTACGAGAAATGTCATGCATAATTAAAACAAATTTCGTCCGAAAAACATGATGAAAAGAAGAGCTACACTGTGGGCAATATAAACGCTCCCAAATTGAATGAATGATAAAAAACGGGTGAAACGCTCTAAAAGTATGGTTCCTCCTATTTTCATGAAACTTTATTCTTTCCATGATATTTACTTGAAATGTCTTGCATAATTTCGCCCAAAAAATATGATGAAAAGATGAGCTACACGGTCGGCAAAATAAATGCTCTCAAATTTAATACAATATAAAAGATCGGGTGAAACGCACTAATAGTATTGTTCCTCTTATTTTAAAGAAATTTCGTTCTTTCCATGATATTCCTTTAGGAATGTCATGCATACTCAAAACTTATTTCGCCCGGAAAACTGGATGGAAAGATGAGCTACACTGTCGGCAATATAAACGCTCTCTAATTGAATGCAAGACAAATGACGGGTGAAACGCTCTAATAGAATTGTTCCTCTTAATTTCATGAAACATCGTTCTTTTAGTGATATTCCTCTAGAAATGTTACGCATAATCAAAAGAAATTTCACCCAAAAAACATGATGGAAAGATGAGCTACACTATAGGCAATATAAATGCTCTCAAATTTAATGCATGACAAATGACTGGGTGAAACGCTCTAATAGTATTTTTCCTTTTATTTCAAGAAACTTCGTTCTTTCCATGATATTCCTCTAGAAATGGTATGCACAATCTAAAGAAATTTTGCCCAAAAAACATGATAGAAAGATGAGCTACACTGTCGGCAATTTAAACGCTCTCAAATTGAATGAATAATAAAAGACGGGTGAAACGCTCTAAAAGTATGGTTCCTCCTATTTTCATGAAACTTCATTCTTTCCATGATATTTACTAGAAATGTCTTGCATAATCAAAACAAATTTCACCCAAAAAATATGATGAAAAGATGAGCTACACTGTCGGCAAAATAAATGCTCTCAAATTTAATACAAGATAAAAGATCGGGTGAAACGCACTAATAGTATTGTTCCTCTTATTTTAAAGAAATTTCGTTCTTTCCATGATATTCCTTTAGGAATGTCATGCATACTCAAAACATATTTCGCTCGAAAAACTGGATTGAAAGATGAGCTACACTGTCGGCAATAAAAACGTTCTCAAATTGAATGCAAGACAAATGATGGGTGAAACGCTGTAACAGAATTGTTCCTCTTATTTTCAAGACAATTCGTTCTTTTCAAGACATTCTACTAGAAATGTCATGAACAATCAAAACAAATTTCCTCCAACATACATAATGGAAAGGATAGCTACACTGTCAGCAATATAAACTCTCACAGATAAAATGAAAGATAAAAGACGGGTGAAACGCCGTAATAGAATTGTTCCTCCTATTTTCATGAAACTTCGTTCTTTCCATGATATTCTAATAGAAATGTCTTGCATAATCAAAACAAGTTTCGCCCAAAAAACCTGATGAAAAGATGAGCTAAACTATCGACAAAATAAATGCTCTCAAATTTAATGCAAGACAAATGACAGGGTGAAGCACTCTAATAGTGTTGTTCGTCTTTTTTACAGGAAACTTTGTTCTTTCCATGAATATTGCTCTAGAAATGTTATGCATAATCAAAAGAAATTTCGCCCAAAAAACAAAATGGATAGATGAGCTACGCTGTCGGCAATGTAAACGCACTCAAATTTATTACAAGAAAAATGACGGGTGAAACGCTCTAAAAGTATTGTTCCTCTTATTTTCAAGAAACTTCGTTCTTTCCATGATATTCCTTTAGGAATGTTACGCATAATCAAAATAAATTACGCCCAAAAAACATGATGGTAAGATGAGTTACACTGTCGGCAATATAAACGCTCTCAAATTGAATGCAAGAGAAATGACGAGTGAAACGCTCTAATAGAATTGTTCCTCTGATTTTCAAGAAAGTTCGTTCTTTCCGTGATATTCCTCTAGAAATGTTATGCATAATCAAACGAAATTTCGCCCAAAAAATATGATAGAAAGATGAGCTATACCATAGGCAATATAAATGCTATCAAATTTAATGCAAGACAAATGACGGGTGAAACGCTCTAATAGTATTGTTCCTCTTATTTTCAAGAAACTTCAATCTTTCCAAGACATTTCTATAAAAATGTTGCGCATAATCAAAACCAATTTTGCCTAAAAAACATGATGGAATGATGAGCTACAGTGTCGGCAATATAAACGCTCACAAATTGAATGTAAGATAAATTACGAGTGAAACGCTCTAATGGTATTGTTCCTCCTATTTTCAAGAAATTTCATTCTTTCCATGACATTCTACTAGAAATGTCAAGCATAATAAAAAAAATTTCGCCCAAAAAACATGATGAAAAGATGAGCTACACAGTCGGCAATATAAACGCTCTCAAATTTAATGCAAGACAAATGACGGGCGAAATGCTGTAAAAGTATTGTTCCTCCTATTTTCAAGAAACTTCATTTTTTCCATGACATTCTACTAGAAATGTCATGCATAATGAAAAAAAAAATTCGCCAAAAAAAAAATGATGGAAAGATGAGCTACACTGTCAGCAATATAGACGCTCTCAAATTGAATGCAAGACAAATGATGGGCGAAACACTCTAATAGTTTTTTTCCTCTTATTTTCAAGAAACTTTGTTCTTTCCATGACATTTTTCTAGAAATGTCATGCGTAATCAAAACAAATTTCATGCAAAAAATATGATGAAAAGATGAGCTACACTGTCGGCAATATAAATACTCTCAAATTTAATGTAAGCCAAATGACTGGGGGAAACGCCGTAATAGTAATGTTCCTCTTATTTTCAAGAAACTTCGTTCTTTCCATGATATTCCTCTAGAAATGTTCTGCATAATCAAAAGAAATTTCGCCCAAAAAATCTGATGGGAATATGGGCTACACTGTCGGCAATTTAAACGCTCTCAAATTGAATGCAAGACAAATGACGGGTGAAACGCACTAATAGTATTGTTCCTCTTATTTTTAAGAAACTTCATTCTTTCCATGATATTCCTTTAGGAATGTGTGCCATGATCAAAATAAATTTCGCCAAAAAAATATGATAGAAAGGTGAGCTACATTGTCGGTAATGTAAACGCTCTGAAATTGAATGCGTGACAAATGACGGGTGAAACACTCTAATAGAATTGTTCCTCTTATTTTCAAGAAACTTCGTTCTTTCCATGATATTCCTCTAGAAATGTTATGCATAATCAAAAGAAATTTTCGCCGAAAAACATGATGGAAAGATGAGCTACACTATAGGCAATATAAATGCTCTCAAATTTAATGCAAGACAAATGACTCGGCGAAACACCCTAATAGTAATGTTCCTCTTATTTTCAAGAAAATTCGTTCTTTCAATAATATTCCTCTAGAAATGTTATGCATAGTCGAAAGAAATTTCGCCCAAAAAGCATGATGGAAAGATGAGCTACAATATAGGCAATATAAATGCTCTCAAATTTCATGCAAGACAAATGACCGGGTGAAACGCCCTAATAGTAATGTTCATCTTATTTTCAAGAAATTTCGTTCTTTCCATGATATTCCTTTAGAAATGTTATGCATAATGGAAATACATTTTGCCCAAAACACATGATGGAAAGATGAGCTACACTATCGGCAATACAATCGCTCTCAAATTTAATGCAAGACAAATGACGGGGGAAACGCACTAATAGTATTGTTCCTCTTATTTTCAAGAAACTTCGTTCTTTCCATGATATTCCTTTAGAAATATTAGGCATAATCAAAACAAATTTCGCCTAAAAAATTTGATGGAAAGATAAGTTACATTGTCGGCAATATAAACGGTCTCAAATTTAATGCAAGATAAATGACGGGTGAAACGCACTAATAGTATTGTACCTCTTATGTTCAAGAAACTTCGTTCTTTCCTTGATATTCCTTTAGGAATGTTAGACATAATAAAAAAAAAAATTCGCCCAAAAAACATGATGGAAAGATGAGCTACATTGTTGGTAATATAAACGCTCTCAAATTGAATGCACGACAAATGACGGGTGGAACGCTCGGATAGAATTATTCCTCTTATTTTCAAGAAACTTCGTTCTTTCCATGACATTCAACTTGAAATGTCATGCATAATCAAAACAAATTTTGCCCAATTAACATGATTGAAAGATGAGCTACACTGTCGGCAATATGAACGATCTTAAATTGATTACAAGACAAATGACGGGTGAAACGCTCTAATAGTATTGTTCCTCTTATTTTCAAGATACTCCGTTCTTTCCATGATATTCCTTTTGGAATGCTAGGCATAATCAATATAAATTTCTCCCAAAAAACATGATGAAAAGATGAGCTACAATGTCGGCAATATAAATGCTCTCAAATTGATTGCAAGTCAAATGATGGGCGAAACGCTCTAATAGTATTAGTCCTCTTATTTTCATGAAACTCCGTTCTTTCCATGACATTCTACTAGAAATGTCATGCATAATCAAAACAAATTTCGCCCAAAAATGTCACGCCCCGTGTCCTCCGAGCGCACTAACATCTCGCAACGGTCGATAAGATTGCGGCATCCCAGGACTTGTCGCTGACCCAGATCAAAAGCTTAAGAACAAACGCTAGCGGAAGCAGATTAAACACCCATTTCAACATAACAAAAGTGGGATGGGGATAGAGAGAGCAATACATCAAAAGATAACTTTTACAACATAGCGTGAGGTTCGGACTACACAAGGCAACCATGCACAACAAAAAGGGTCGATGGTCACTTAACCCTAACTCCTCTACTACGAGGATAAACAAAAAGGGAAAGGGGTAGCTACTCTAATCCACGACTCCACCACCATCGGACGACGACTCCTGCTCAGGATCTGAATCCATAGGTTCCTCCTCATGGTCCGACTTCAACGGCTCCTCTTCGAGATCTGTCTCCATCAGCTCCTCTTCGGGATCTGACTCCATGGACTCCACATCCGCATCTGACTCTCCAGGTCCCCTATCCGGGCTGGTAACCCCACCATCAGGAGGAGCAGCCACCGTCGAGTCCCATTCGCTAACTCCATCGTAGGGTATGTCGAATCCTCTGACCGGTCCAATGGTTTGATTCCCGTCGTAAAAGAGCCAGGCCAGATAGGTATGAGCCTTCCAATGCGCATCACCCTCGTTCACCCAAACGGTGCTAGCATGCCTAGTGTACACTCCGCCTCCCTCTACTGGGTACTCGGTCACCATAGTGTCTATATCCATGGGTACCCGAAAACGCTGCGGTGGATTGTTCATCCTCAAGGTCGGGGATCTGAAATATTTTACTTACAACTATGAGAATAAATCTCAATAAGCTCACCCCTAAGTCTCGCTTAGGACAACACGTACCCCCAGTCCAACCTAGCATGCAGTCTAAATTGTCCCGACTAACAGTTGCACAACACAAGGAAAGCAAGCGAGGCACATCCAGCACAATAATTCCAACAGGCTCAGATCACAAACTCCAACACTTGGTACTCAAAGATGCATCACATATACGTATATAAACATATATATAGCTCAAGTCTGAAAAGATCGCGATCCGCGTTTAACGCATCAGGTTCGAGTCCATAGCCCTGTCAGACATCATATCCCGCGTTTAACGCTTCAGGATTACACAACACCCCGCGTTTAATGCCTCAGGGTTCAACCACATATAATCATCACAATGCATTGATTTTTCAGAGCAAGCCTCGCGTAACACTCATCAAGGCATAATTCAAACATACTGCTCACACGACCACACGTTCACATCATAAATCATCATTCAAACCACATAATTCAGAGTACAACTAAGTCGACCCGAAATTCACGTTTGCACAAAATGCCCTCAACTGAGCCATATACAAAGCGTTTGAGCACAACCAATTTCCACCACTCCAACCATACTATCTAATGCCTCAATTGCATTTCCTAGTATCCAATATCAACATGCAAGTCTCAAATTTTCGGACCCCCAAAGGGTAGCCCCTAATCAGCCCATATTGCACATAAAACCACACAATTTAAGTGAAAACTCATCCATAAACCCATCAAGGGTTAACACACTACACTAATCACTCATCTAACCACCTAATTCATCATTCCAAGCTCTCAAGATCATCCAAAACACATTATAATTTTCGGACCTTCAATGAACAATGTTTTTCTTCTATGAACAGTATCGATCTTTAATGAACAGTGTCGGTCTTCAATGAATAGTACTTCGGCAGCCATAAAAATCAACTAATTTCTACTTCTAAACTAGTCCATTGATAACCTATCATCCTATTCAAGAGTTAGGGGTTTTGCTTACTTGAATCCAAGTTTTGAAACCCAAAAATCAACCAAGATCAGCCCTCTAATTCCCTACGGCAACAGCGGCGGTGGACGGCGACACGGCGAGCTGAATGGCAGCGAAGCAAGGGCTGATCGGCGAAGGTTTGGTGGTTGGACCGGCGGCGGCAGCGTGGTGGCTGAACCGACGACGCAAGGAGGAGGAGAGGGAGAGGGAGAGTTTCGGCCAAGGGGGTTCAAGGGAGGAGAGAGAGTGGCAAGAAGCTTCATCCAATCCATTCTTAGGCTTTGGGTGGGGGTTGGTGAGAGTGGGTGAGTTGGTGGGATTCTTAGATTACCTTAAGATAAGATGAGATGAAGGTGAGTGGGGGTTGGTGATGGGTCTTGATGAGGAAGAAGCCAAAATATAAGTCTCATCAATTAATTTGGCTCTTGCAAATAAATGTCGGGAGATAAAATTGGTAATCTACAACTTTAGGACAGGTCGAAAATTTTGGTTCAAGCGACTGGTATGGTTGGCCAATGAACACTGAACCCCAATGAGGCGATGTCCAAATATTAGCGATGATATCCTCAAAAATTCGATGCCCAAATCCGGAATCTAATTCGCGGTCAAAACCAATTGATTGCGACTTTAGTAAATCTCAAACCAACAGGCGGCTTTTAGGAGTTACGCATATCGACCCATGACCGATTTATCATCTAATAGCGTTTAAGCTGCTCTAATTATGGTTGCCTTGGTTGTCATGTAATTGCGAGGGTCAATCACTAGTACCGGAGGACGCAATCTTTAGAAATTGGTTTTGGGACGTTTGAAATCCATACGTCGGTCAAGCGGAATCACCAGCAATCCAATTGTATGGTATTTACAAATCGCCATATAACCCTTCTTGGATCGGCCTATAATGGTACAAAATATTCCCTTGCCAATCCTTATGGCCAAAGGATCTATCCATAATTGACGCTCTAGGTCCACGTACTTAATTTCTAGTTAGCCGTTCCCTAACGGTTAGTCTTCTCCAGAATGATCAATTCCGAATGAGATTAAACAGCAGCGCATCAACAAGATATCCATTCATTTTATAAATTTCGAAAATAGGTCGAATTTCAGAATGTCACAAAAAAAAAAAACGATAAAAAGATGAGCTACACCGTTAGCAAAATAAATGCCCTCAAATTTAATGCAAGACAAAATGACTAGGTGAAACGCTCCAATAGTATTGTTCCTCTTATTTTCAAGAAACTTCGTTCTTTCCATGATATTCCTCTAGAAATGTTATGCATAATCAAAAGAAATTTCGCCCAAAAAACATGATGGAAAGATGAGCTACACTATCGGCAATATAAACGCTCTAATAGAATTGTTTCGCTTATTTTTAAGAAACTTCGTTCTTTCCATGACATTCTACTAGAAATGTCATGCATAATCAAAACAAATTTCACCCAAAAAACATGATGGAAAGATGAGCTATACTATCGGCAATATAAACGCTCTCAAATTAAATGCAATACAAATGACTGGTGAAACGCCCTAATAGTATTGTTACTCCTATTTTTAAGAACCTTCATTCCTTCCATGATATTCGGCTAGAAATGTAATGCATAATCAAAATATATTTCGCCCAAAACACACGATGGAAAGATGAGCAACACTGTCGGCAACATAAACGCTATCAAATTTAATGCAAGACAAATGACGGGTCAAATGCACTAACAGTATTCTTCCTCTTATTTTAAAGAAACTTCGTTCTTTCTATGATATTCCTTTAGAAATGTTAGTCCTAATCAAAATAAATTTCGCCCAAAAAATATGATGGAAAGATGAGCTACACTGTCGGTAATATAAACGCCATCAAATTGAATGCAAGACAAATGACGGGTGAAATGCTCTAATAGTATTGTTCCTTCTACTTTCATGAAACTTCATTCTTTCGATGATATTCCACTAGAAATGTTATGCATAATCAAAATAAATTTCGCCCAAAAATCATGATGGAAAGATGAGCTACACTGTCGGTAATATAAACGCTCTCAAATTGAATTAAAGACAAATGATGGGTGAAACACTCTAATAGTATTATTCCTCTCATTTTCAAGAAACTTCGTTCTTTCCATGACATTCTACTAGAAATGTCAGGCATAATCAAAACAAATTTCGCCCAAAACATATGATGAAAAGATGAGCTAAACTGTCGGCAATATAAACGCTCTTAAATTGAATGTAAGACAAATGACGGGTGAAACGCCCTAATAGTATTGTTCCTCCTATTTTCAAGAAACTTCGTTCTTACCATGATATTCCTCCAGAATTGTTATGCCTAATCAAAAGAATTTTTGCCCAAAAAACATGATGGAAATATGAGCGACACTATCGGCAATATAAACGCTTTCAAATTTAGTGCAAGACAAATGACGGGTGAAACGCACTAATAGTATTATTCCTCTTATTTTCAAGAAACAAACTTCTTTCCATGATATTCCTTTAGAAATGTTAAGCAAAATCAAAGCAAATTTCGCCCAAAAAACATGATAGAAAGATGAGCTACACTGACGGTAATATAAACCCTCTCAAATTGAATGCAAGACAAATGACTGGTGAAACGCTCTAATAGAATTGTTCCTCTTATTTTCAAGAAACTTCGTTCTTTCCACAACATTCTACTTGAAATGTCATGCATAATCAAGACAAATTTTGCCCAAAAAACATGATGAAAAGATGAGCAACACTATCGGCAATATAAACGCTCTCAAATTGAATGCAAGACAAAAGACGAGTGAAACGCCGTAATAGTATTGTTTCTTCTATTTTCATGAAACTTCGTTATTTCTATAATATTCCACTAGAAATTTCATGCATAATCAAAAAAAATTTCACCCAAAAAACATCATTGAAAGATGAACTACACTGTCGGAAATAAAAATACTCTCAAATTGAATGCAAGACAAAAGACGGGTGAAACGCTGTAATAGTATTGATTCTCTTATTTTCAAGAAACTTTGTTCTTTCCATGACATTCTACTAGAAATATCATGCATAATCAAAATAAATTTCACCGAAAAAAAAAAGATGAAAAGATGAGCTACACTATCGGTAATATAAACGCACACAAATTGAATGCAAACCAAATGACGGGCGAAACGCTCTAATAGTATTGTTCCTCTCATTTTCAACAAACTTCGTTCTTTCCATGACAATTTACTAGAAATGTCATGCAAAATAAAAAAAATCGCCTAAAAAACATGATGGAAAGATGATCTACACTGCCGGCAACATAAACGCTTTCAAATTGAATGCAAGACAAATGATGGGCGAAGGGCTCTAATCGTAATGTTCCTCGTATTTTTAAGAAACCCCGTTCTTTCCATGACATTCTACTTGAAATGTCTTGCATAATCAAAATAAATTTCGCCGAAAAAATATGATGGAAAGATAAGCTACACTGTCGGAAATATAAACGCTCGCAAATTGAATGCAAGACAAATGATGGGCGAAATGCTCTAATAGTATTATTCCTCCTATTTTCAACAAATTTTGTTCTTTCTATTATATTCTTCTAGAAATTGTTATGCATAATCAAAAGAAATTTCGCCCAAAAATCATGATGGAAAGATGAGCTACACTTTCGACAATCTAAACGCTCTCAAATTTAATGCAAGACAAATGACTGGGTGAAACACTCTAATAGTGTTATTGCTCTTATTTTCAAGAAGCATCGTTCTTTCCATGATATTCCTCTAGAAATGTTATGCATAATCAACAGAAATTTCACCTAAAAAACATGATGAAAAGATGAGCTACACTGTCGGCAATATAAACATTCTCAAATTTAATGTAAGATAACTGACGGGAAAAACGCACTAATAGTATTGTTCCTCTTATTTTGAAGAAGCATCATTCTTTCCATCATATTCCTTTAGGAATGTTAGGCATTAAGGAAAGATGAGGCACACTGTCGTTAATATAAATGCTCTCAAAATGAATGCAAGACAAATGACGGGTGAAATGCTCTAATAGAATTGTTCCTGTTAATTTCAAGAAACTTCGTTCTTTCCATGACATTCTACTAGAAATGTCATGCATAATCAAGACAAATTTCGCCCAAAATATAGGGTGAAAATATCAGCTAGACTGTCGGTAATATAAACACTCTCAAATTGAATGCAAGACAAAAGACGGGTGAAACGCTCTAATAGTGTTGTTCCTCTTATTTTCAAGAAACTTCGTTCATCCATGATATTCCATTTGCAATGTTAGGCATAATCAAAATAAATTTCTTCCAAAAAACATGATGGAAAGATAAGCAACACTATCGGCAATATAAACGCTCTCAAATTGAATACAAGATAAAAGACGGGTGAAACGCTGTAATAGTATCGTTCCTCTTTTTTTCAAGAAACTTAGTTCTTTCCATGACATTCTGCAAGAAATGTCATGCATAATCAAAGAAAATTTTGCCCAAAAAATATGATGGATAAAAGAGCTACATTGTCGGCAATATAAACGCTCTTATAATGAATGCAATACAATTCACGGGTGAAACGCCCTAATAGTATTATTCCTCCAATTTTCATGAAATTTCATTGTTTTCATGATATTCCTCTAGAAATGTTATGCATAATGAAAACAAATTTCGCTCAAAAATCATGTTGGAAAGATGAGATACACTGTCGGCAATATAAACGCTCTCAAATTGAATAAAAGACAAATGATGGGCGAAACGCACTAATAGTATTGTTCCTCTTATTGTCAAGAAACATCGTTCTTTCAATCATATTCCTTTAGAAATGTTAGGCATAATCAAAATAAATTTCGCCCAAAAAACATGACGAAAAGTTGAGCTACACTGTCGGCAGTATAAACGCTCTCAAATTTAATGTAAGATAAATGACGGGTGACACGCACTAATAGTATTATTCCTCTTATTTTGAAGAAGCATCGTTCTTTCCATCATATTCCTCTAGAAATGTTAGGCATAATCAAAATAAATTTTGACCAAAAAGAATGATGGAAAGATGAGCTACGCCGTTGTTAATATAAACGCTCTCAAATTGAATACAAGACAAATGACGGGTGAAATGCTCTAATAGAATTGTTCCTCTTATTTTCAAGAAACTTCGTTCTTTCCATGACATTCAACTAGAAATGTCATGCATAATCAAAACAAATTTCGCCCAAAATATATCATGAAAATATGAGCTACGCTGTCGGCAATATAAACGCTATCAAATGGAATGCAAGACAAAAGACGGGTGAAACGCTCCAATAGTGTTGTTCATCTTATTTTCAAGAAACTTCGTTCTTTCAATGATATTTCATTTGGAATGTTAGGCATAATCAAAATAAATTTCATCCAAA
This sequence comes from Lenwebbia sp. NSW1173648, assembly GCA_029784005.1. Lineage (NCBI taxonomy): Eukaryota > Viridiplantae > Streptophyta > Magnoliopsida > Myrtales > Myrtaceae > Lenwebbia > Lenwebbia sp. NSW1173648. Next base: position 19,900,243 of record JARCGZ010000008.1, on the reverse strand, counting down.
AAGCATGATGGAAAGATGAGCTACACTGTCGGCAATATAAACGCTCTGAAATTGAATGCAAGACAAAAGACGGGTGAAACGCTCTAATAGTATTGTTCCTCTTATTTGCAAGAAACATCGTTCTTTTCATGATATTCCATTTGGAATGTTTGCAATAATCAAAATAAATTTCGTCTAAAAAGCATGATGGAAAGATGACCTACACTGTCGGCAATATAAACGCTCCCAAATTGAATGTACGATAAATGACGGGTGAAACGCACTAATAGTATTGTTCCTCTTATTTTGAAGAAGCCTCGTTCTTTCCATCATATTCCTTTATGAATGTTAGGCATAAGCAAAATAAATTTTCCCCAAAAAACATGACGGAAAGAAGAGCCACACTGTCGGTAATATAAACGCTCTCAAATTGAATGCAAGACAAATGACGGGTGAAACGCTCTAATAGAATTGTTCCACTTTTTTTCAACAAACTTCGTTCTTTCCATGACATTCTACTAGAAATGTGATGCATAATCAAAAGAAATTTCTCCCAAAAAACATTATGGAAAGATGAGCTACACTGTCGGCAATAGAAACGCTCTCAAATTTAATGTAAGATAAATGACGGGTGAAACGCACTAATAGTATTGTTTCTCTTATTTTGAACAAGCATCTTCTTTCCATTATATTCCTTTAGGAATGTGAGGCATAATCAAAATAAATTTTGACCGAAAAACATGATGGAAAGATGCACCATACAGTCGGCAATATAAACACTATCAAATTGAATGCAAGACAAATGACGGGTGAAACGCTGTAATAGAATTGTTCCTCTTATTTTCAATAAATTTCGTTCTTTCCATGACTTTCTACTAGAAATGTCATGCACAATCAAAACAAATTTCGCCCAAAAAACATGATGAAAATATGAGCTACACTGTTGGCAATATAAACACTATGAAATTGAATGCAAGACAAAAGACGGGTGAAACGCTCCAATAGTATTGTTCTTCTTATTTTGAAGAAAATTCGTTCTTTCCATGATATTCCTTTAGGAATATTAGGCATAATCACATTAAATTTGTTCCAAAAAAACATGATGGAAAGATGAGATACACTGTCGGCAATATACACGCTCTCAAATTGAATGCAAGACAAAACAAGGCTGAAACGCACTAATAGTATTGTTCCTCTTATTTTGAAGAAGCGTCGTTCTGTCCATCATATTCCTTTAGGAATGTTAGGCATAATGAAAATAAATTTTTCCCAAAAAACATGATGGAAAGATGAGCCACACTATCGGTAATATAAACGCTCTCAAATTGAATGCATGACAAATTACGGGTGAAACGCTCTAATAGAATTGTTCCTCTTATTTTCAAGAAACTTTGTTCTATCCATGACATTCTACAAGAAAATTCATGCATAATCATAATAAATTTCGCCCATAAAATATGATGAAAATAAGAGCTACACTATCAGCAATATAAACGCTCTCAAATTGAATGCAAGACAAAAGACGGGTGAAACGCTCTAATAGTAATGTTCTTCTTATTTTCAAGAAACTTCGTTCTTTCCATGATATTCCTTTAGGAATGTTAGGCATAATCAAATTAAATTTCTTCCAAAAAACACGGAGGAAAGATGACATACACTGTCGGCAATATAAATGCTCTCAAATTGAATGTAAGAGAAAACATGGGTGAAACGCACTAATAGTATTGTTCCTCTTATTTTGAAGAAGCATCGTTCTTTCCATCATATTCCTTTAGGTATGTTAGGCATAATGAAAATAAATTTTTCCCAAAAAACATGATAGAAAGATGAGCCACACTATCGGTAATATAAACGCTCTCAAATTGAATGCAAGACAAATGACAGGTGAAACGCTCGAATAGAACTGTTCCTCTTATTTTCAAGAAACTTTATTCTTTCCATGACGTTCTACTAGAAAAGTCATGCATAATCAAAATAAATTTCGCCCATAAAATATGATGAAAATATGAGCTACACTGTCGGCAATATAAACGCTCTCAAATTGCATGCAAGACAAAAGACGAGTGAAACGCTCTAATAGTATTGTTTCTCTTATTTTCACGAAACTTCGTTCTTTCCATGATATTCCTTTAGGAATGTTAGGCATAATCAAAATAAATTTCGTCCAAAAAACATGACGGAAAGATGAGCTATACTATCGGTAATATAAACCCTCGCAAATTGAATGCAAGATAAAAGACGGGTGAAATGCTCTAATAGTATCGTTCCTTTTATTATAAAGAAACTACGTTCTGTCCATGACATTCAACTAGAAAAGTCATGAATAATCAAAACAAATTTCGCCCAAAAAACATGATGGAAAGATGAGCTACACTGTCGGCAATATGAACTCTCTCAAAATGAATGCAAGACAAATGTTGGGCGAAACGCACTAATAGTATTGTTCCTCCTATTTTCAAGAAACTTCGTTCTTTCCTTCACATTCTACTAGAAATGTCATGCATAATGAAAACCAATTTCGCCCAAAATATATGATGGAAAGATGAGCTACACTATCGGCAATCTAAACGCTCTCAAATTTAATGCAAGACAAATGACGGGTGAAACGCACTAATAATATTGTTCCTCTTATTTTGAAGAAACCTCGTTCTTTCCATGATATTCCTTTAGAAATGTTAGGCATAGTCAATACAAATTTCGCCCAAAAAAATGATGGAAAGATGAGCTACACTTTCGTCAATGTAAACGCTCTCAAATTGAATGCAAGACAAAAGACGGGTGAAACGCTCTAATAGTATTGTTCTTCTTATTTTCAAGAAACTTTGTTCTTTTCATGATATTCCTTTAGGAATGTTAGGCACAATCAAATTAAATTTCTTCCAAAAAAACATGGTGGAAAGATGAGATACATTGTCGGCAATATAAACGCTCTCAAATTGAATGCAAGACAAAACAAGGGTGAAACGCACTAACAGTATTGTTCCTCTTATTTGGAAGAAGCATCGTTCTTTCCATCATATTCCTTTAGGAATGTTAGGCATAATCAAAATAATTTTTTCCCAAAAAACATGATAGAAAGATGATCCACATTGTCGGTAATATAAACGCTCTCAAATTGAATGCATGACAAATGACGGGTGAAACGCCCTAATAGAATTGTTCCTCTTATTTTCAAGAAACTTTGTTCTTTCCATGACATTCTACTAGAAAAGTAATGCATAATCAAAATAAATTTCACCCATAAAATATGCTGAAAATATGAGCTACACAGTCGGCAATATAAACGCTCTCAAATTGAATGCAAGACAAAAGACGGTTGAAACGCTCTAATAGTATTGTTTCTCTTATTTTCACGAAACTTCGTTCTTTCCATGATATTCCTTTAGAAATTTTAGGCATAATCATATTAAATTTCGTCCAAAAAATATGATGGAAAGATGAGCTACACTATCGGTAATATAAACCCTCTCAAATTGAATGCTAGATAAAAGACGGGTGAAACGCTCTATTAGAATCGTTCATCTTATTTTCATGAATTTTCGTTCTTTCCATGACATTCAACTAGAAAAGTTATGCATAATCAAAACAAATTTCGCCCAAAAAACATGATGGAAAGATGAGCTACACTGTCGGCAGTATAAACTCTCTCAAATTGAATGCAAGATAAATGTTGGGCAAAACGCTCTAATAGTATTGTTCCTCTTATTTTCAAGAAACTTCGTTCTTTCCATGACATTCTACTAGAAATGTCATGCATATTCAAAAGAAATTTTGCCCAAAATATATGATGGAAATATGAGCTACACTATCGGCAATCTAAACGCTCTCAAATTTAATGCAAGACAAATGACGGGTGAAACGCACTAATAATATTGTTCCTCTCATTTTGAAGAAACATCGTTCTTTCCATGATATTTCTTTAGAAATGTTAGGCATTAACAAAACAAATTTCGCCCAAAAAACATGATGGAAAGATGAGCTACACTGTCGGCAATCTAAACGCTATCAAATTCAATGCAAGACAAATGACGGGTGAAACGCTCTAATAGTATTGTTCCCCTTATTTTCATGAAACTTCATTCTTTCCATTACATTATACTAGAAATGTCATGCATAATCAAAAGAAATATCGCCCAAAAAACATAATGGAAAGATGAGCTACACTATCGGAAATATAAACGCTCGCAAATTGAATGCAAGACAAATGATGGGCGAAACGCTCTAATAGTATTGATCCTCCTATTTTCAAGAAACTGTGTTCTTTCCATGATATTCTTCTAGAAATGTTGTGCATAATCAAAATAAATTTCGCCCCAAAATCATGTTGGAAAGATGAGCTACACTGTCGGCAATATAAGCGCTCTCAAATTGAATAAAAGACAAATAATGGGTGAAACGCACTAATAGTATTGTTCCTCTTCTTTTCAAGAAACTTCATTCTTTCCATGACATTCTATTAGAAATGTTATCCATAATCAAAATAAATTTCGCCCAAAAAACATGATGGAAAGATGAGCTACACTGTCGGAAATGTAAGAGCTCGCAAATTGAATGCAAAACAAATGATTGGCGAAACGCTCTAATAGTATTGTTTCTCTTATTTTCAACAAACTTTGTTCTTTCCATGATATTCCTCTAGAAATGTTACGCATAATCAAAAGAAATTTTGCCCAAAAAATATGAGGGAAAGATGAGCTACAGTATCGGCAATCTAAACGCTCTCAAATTTCATGCAAGACAAATGATGGGCGAAAGGCACTAACAGTATTGTTCTTCTCATTTTCAACAAACTTCGTTCTTTCCATGACATTGTACTAGAAATGTCATGCATAATCAAAACAAATTTCGCCCAAAAAATATGATGGAAAGATCAACAACACTGTCGGCAATATAAACTCTCTCAAATTGAAAGCAAGACAAAGGTTGGGTGAAACGCTCTACTAGTATTGTTCCTCTTATTTTCAAGAAATTTCGTTCTTTCCATGACATTCTACAAGAAATGTCTTGCATATTAAAAAGAAATTTCGCCCAAAATATATGATGGAAAGATGAGCTACACTATCGGCAATCTAAACGCTCTCAAAATTAATGCAAGACAAATAACGGGTGAAACGCACTAATAGTATTGTTCCTCTTATTTTGAAGAAACATCGTTCTTTCCATGATATTCCTTTAGAAGTGTTAGGCATAATCAAAAAAAATTTCACCCAAAGAACATGATGGAAAGAAGAGCTACACTGTTGGCAATGTAAACGCACCCAAATTTAATGTAAGATAAATGAGGGGTGAAACGCACCAATAGTATTGTTCCTCTTATTTTCAAAAAAGATCGTTCTATCTATGATATTCCTCTAGAAATGTTATGCATAATCAAAAGGAATTTCACCCAAAAAACCTGATGGAAAGATGAGATACAGTATCGGCAATCTAAACGCTCTAAAATTTAAGGCAAGACAAATGACGGGTAAAACGCACTAATATTATTGTTCCTCTTTTTTTCAAAAAACATCGTTCTTTCCATGATATTCCTTTAGAAATGTTAGGTATGATCAAAACCAATTTCGCCCAAAAAACATGATGGAAAGATGAGCTACACTGTCGGCCATCTAAACGCTCTCAAATTTCATGCAAGACCAATGACGGGTGAAACGCACTAATAGTATTGTTCCTCTTATTTTGAAGAAACTTCGTTCTTTCCATTACATTATACTACAAATGTCATCCATAATCAAAAGAAATTTCGCCCAAAAAACATGATGGAAGGATGAGCTACACTTTCGGCAATATAAACTATCTCAAATTGAATGCAACACAAATGTTGGGCGAAAGGCTCTAATAGTATGGTTCCTCTTATTTTCAAGAAACTTCGTTCTTTCCATTACATTATACTTGATGGAAAGAGGAGCTACACTGTTGGCAATATAAACTCTCTCAAATTGAATGCAAGACAAAGGTTGGGCCAAAGGCTCTATTAGTATTGTTCATCTTATTTTCGAGAAATTTCGTTCTTTCCATGACATTCTACAAGAAATGTCTTGCATATTCAAAAGAAATTTCGCACAAAATATATGATGGAAAGATGAGCTACACTATCGGCAATCTAAACGCTCTCAAATTTAATGCAAGAGAAATGACGGGTGAAAGGCACTAATAGTATTGTTCCCCTTATTTTTAAGAAACATCCTTCTTTCCATGATATTCATTTAGAAATGTCAGGCATAATCAAAAAAAATTTCACCCAAAAAACATGATGGAAAGATGAGCTACACTCTCGGCAATATAAACGCACCCAAATTTAATGTAAGATAAATGACGGGTGAAACGCACTAACAGTATTGTTCCTCTTATTTTCAAAAAACATCGTTGCATCTATGATATTCCTCTAGAAATATTGTGCATAATCAAAAGGAATTTCATCCAAAAAACATGATGGAAAGATGAGATACACTATCGGAAATCTAAACGTTCTAAAATTTAATGCAAGACAAATGACGGGTGAAACGCAATAATAGTATTGTTGCTCTTATTTTGAAGAAACATTGTTCTTTCCATGATATTCCTTTCGAAATGTTAGGCATAATCAAAAAAAATTTGGCCCAAAAAACATGATGGAAAGAAGAGCTACACTGTCGGCAATCTAAAAGCTCTCAAATTTAATTCAAGACAAATGACGGGTGAAACGCTCTAATAGTATTGTTCCACTTATTTTCAAGAAACTTCGTTCTTTCCATTACATTATACTAGAAATGTCATGCATAATCAAAAGAAATATCGCCCAAAAAAGATGATGGAAAGATGAGCTACACTGTCGGAAATATAAACGCTCGTAAATTGAAGGCAAGACAAATGATTGGCAAAACACTCTAATAGTATTGTTCCGCCTATTTTCAACAAACATTGTTCTTTCCATGATATTCCTCTAGAAATGTTTTGAATAATCATAACAAATTTCGCCCCAAAATCATGTTGGACAGATGAGCTACACCGTCAGCAATATAAGCGTTCTCAAATTGAATAAAAGACAAATGATGGGCGAAACGCACTAATAGTATTGTCCCTCTTATATTCAAGAAACTTCGTTCTTTCCATGACATTCTACTAGAAATGTCATGCATAATGAAAACAAATTTCGCCCAAACAACATGATGGAAAGATGAGCTACACTGTCGGAAATGTAAACGCTCGCAAATTGAATGCAAGATAAATGATGGGCGAAATGCTCTAATAGTATTGTTTCTCCTATTTTTAAAAAACTTTGTTCTTTCCATGATATTCCTCTAGAAATGTGATGCATAATCAAAAGAAATTTCGCCCAAAAATATGATGGAAAGATGAGCTACACTATCGGCAATCTAAACGCTCTCAAATTTCATGCAAGACAAATGATGGGCGAAACGCACTAATAGTATTGTTCCTCTTATTTTCAAGAAACTTCGTTCTTTTCCGTGACATTGTACTAGAAATGTCATGCATAATCAAAACAAATTTCGCCCAAAAAACATGATGGAAAGATGAGCTACACTGTCGGCAATATAAACTCTCTCAAATTGAATGCAAGACAAATGTTGAACGAAACGCTCCAATAGTATTGTTCCTCTTATTTTCAAGAAACTTCATTCTTTCCATTACATTCTACTGGAAATGTCATGCATATTCAAAAGAAATTTCGCCCAAAATATATGATTGAAAGATGAGCTACACAATCGGCAATCTAAACGCTCTCAAATTTAATGCAAGACAAATGACGGGTGAAACGCACTAATAGTTTTGTTCCTCTTAATTTGAAGAAACATCGCTCTTTCCATGATATTCCTTTAGAAATGGTAGGCATAATCAAAATAAATTTAGCCCAAAAAACATGATGGAAAGATGAGCTACACCGTCGGCAATCTAAACGCTCTCAAATTTAATCCAGGACAAATGACGGGTGAAACGCTCTAATAGTATTGTTACCCTTATTTTCAAGAAACTTCGTTCTTTCCTTTACATTATACTAGAAATGTCATGCATAATGAAAAAAATTTCGCCCAAAAAATTGGATGGAAAGATGAGCTATACTGTCAAAAATATAAACGCTCGCAAATTGAATGCAAGACAAATGATGGGCGAAACGCTCTAATTGTATTGTTCCTCCTATTTTCAACAAACATTGTTCTTTCCATGATATTCCTCTAGAAATGTTATTCATAATCAAAGCAAAGTTCGCCCCAAAATCATGTTGGAAAGATGAGCTACAATGTCAGTAATATAAGCGCTCTCAAATTGAATAAAAGACAAATGATGGGCAAAACGCACTAATAGTATTGTTCCTCTTATTTTCAAGAAACTTCGTTCTTTCCATGACATTCTACTTGAAATGTCATGCATAATCAAAACAAATTTCGCCCAAAAAACATGATGGAAAGATGAGCTACACTGTCGGAAAAGTAAACGCTCGCAACTTGAATGCAAGACAAATCATGGGCGAAATACTCTAATAGTATTGTTTCTCCTAATTTCAACAAACTTTGTTCTTTCAATGATATTCCTCTAGAAATGTTATGCATAATCAAAAGAAATTTCGCCCAAAAAATACGATGGAAAGATGAGCTACACTATCGGCAATATAAACGCTCCCAAATTTAATGCAAGACAAATGATGGGCGAAACGCATTAATAGTATTGTCCCTCTTATTCTCAAGAAACTTCGTTTCTTCCATGACATTGTACTAGAAATGTCATGCATAATCAAAACAAATTTCACCCAAGAAACATGATGGAAAGATGAGCTACACTGTTGGCAATATAATCTCTCTCAAATTGAATGCAAGACTAATTTTGCGCGAAACGCTGTAATAGTATTGTTGCTCTTATTTTCAAGAAATTTCGTTCTTTCCATGACATTCTACTAGAAATGTCATACATATTCAAATGAAATTTCGCCCAAAATATATGATGGAAAGATGAGCTACACTATCGGTAATCTAAACGCTTTCAAATTTAATGCAAGACAAATGACTGGTGAAACGCACTAATAGTATTGTTCCTCATATTTTGAAGAAACATCGTTCTTTCCATGATATTCCATTAGAAATGTTAGCCGTAATCATAACAAATTTCACCCAAAAAATATGATGTAAAGATGAGCTACATCGTCAGCAATATAAACGCTCTCAAATTTAATGTAAGATAAATGACGGGTGAAACGCACAAACAGTATTGTTTCTCTTATTTTGAAGAAACATCGTTCTTTCCATCATATTCCTTTAGGAAAGTTAGGCATAATCAAAAAAAAATTTCCCCAAAAAACATGATGGAAAGATGAGCTACACTATTGGCAATCTAAACGTTCTCAAATTTATTGCCAGACAAATGACGGGTGAAACGCTCTAATAGTATTGTTCACCTTATTTTCAAGAAACTTCGTTCTTCCACTATATTATACTAGAAATGTCATGCATAATCAAAAGAAATTTCGCCAACAAAACATGATGGAAAGATGAGCTACACTGTCGGAAATATAAACGCTCGCAAATTGAATGCAAGGCAAATGATGGACGAAACGCTCTAATAGTATTGTTCCTCCTATTTTCAACAAACTTTTTCTTTCCATGATATTCCTCTAGAAATGTTATGCATAATCAAAATAAATTTCGCCCCAAAATCCTGTTGGAAAGATGAGCTACACTGTCGACAATATAAGCGCTCTCAAATTGAATAAAAGACAAATGATGGCAGAAACGGACTAATAGTATTGTTCCTCTTATTTGCAAGAAACTTCGTTGTTTTCATGACCTTCTACTAGAAATGTCATGCATAATCAAAACAAATTTCGCCCAAAAAACATGATGGAAAGATGAGCTACACTGTCAGAAATGTAAACGCTCGCTAATTGAATGCAAGACAAATGATGGGCGAAACGCTCTAATAGTATTGTTTCTCCTATTTTCGGCAAACTTTGTTCTTTCCATGATAATCCTCTAGAAATGTTATACTTAATCAAAAGAAATTTCGCCCAAAAAATATGATGGAAAGATGAGCTACACTATCGGCAATCTAAACGCTCTCAAATTTAATGCAAGACAAATGATGGGCGAAACGCTCTAATAGTATTGTTTCTCTTATTTTCAACAAACTTCGCTCTTTCCATGACATTCTATTAGAAATTTTAGCATAATCAAAATAAATTTTTCCCAAAAATGATGATGGAAAGATGAGCTACACTATCGGCAATCTAAACGCACTCAAATTTAATGCGACACAAATGACGGGTAAAACGCACTAATAGTATTGTTCCTGTTATTTTCAAGGAACATCATTCTATATATGATATTCCTCTAGAAATGTTATGCATAATCAAAAGGAATTTCACCCAAAAAACATGATGGAAAAGATGAGATACAATATCGGCAATCTAAACGCACTGAAATTTAATGCAAGACAAATGACGGATGAAACGCACTAATATTATTGTTCATCTTATTTTCAAGAAACATCGTTTTTTCCTTGATATTCCTTTAGAAATGTTAGGCATAATCAAAACCAATTTCGCCCAAAAAACATGATGGAAAGATGAGCTACACTGTCAGGAATGTAAACGCTCCCAAATTTAATGTAAGATAAATGGCGGGTGAAACGCACTAACAGTATTGTTCCACTGATTTTGAAGAACCATCGTTCTTTCCATAATATTCCTTTAGGAATGTTAGGCATAAGCAACATAAATTTTTCCCAAAAAACCTGATGGAAAGAACAGCCACACAGTCGGTAATATAAATGCCCTCAAATTGAATGCAACACAAATGACGGGTGAAACGCTCTAATAGAATTGTTCCTTTTATTTTCAAGAAACTTCATTCTTTCCTTGACATTCTACTAGAAATGTCATGCATAATCAAAACCAATTTCGCCCATAAAATATGATGAAATTATGAGCTACACTATCGGCAATATAAACGCTCTCAAATTGAATGCAATATAATTGACGGGTGAAACGCTCTAATAGTATTGTTCCTCTTATTTTCAAGAAACTTCGTTCTTTCCATGATATTTCATTTGGAATGTTAGGAATAATCAAAACAAATTTCGCCCAAAAATCATGTTGGAAAGATGAGCTACACGGTCGGCAATCTAAACGCTCTCAAATTTAATGCAAGACAAATGACGGATGAAACGCACTAATAGTATTGTTCCTCTTATTTTCAAGAAACATCATTCTTTCCAACATATTCCTTTAGGAATGTTAGGCATAATCAAAATAAATTTTTCCCAAAAAACATGATGGATAGTTGAGCCACACTGTCAGTAATATAAACGCTCTTAAATTGAATGCAAGACAAATGACGGGTGAAACGCTCTAATAGAATTGTTCCTCTTATTTTCAAGAAACTTCGTTCTTTCCATGATATTCCACTAGAAATGTCTTGCATAATCAAAACAAATTTCGCCCATAAAATATCATGAAAATATGAGCTACGCTGTCGGCAATATAAACGCTCTCAAATTGACTGCAATACAATTGACGGGTGCAGCACACTAATAGTATTGTTCCACCTATTTTCAAGAATCTTCATTCTTTTCATGATATTCCGCTGGAAATGTTATGCATAATCAAAACAACTTTCGCCCAAAAATCGTGTTGGAAAGATGAGCTACACTGTCGGTAATATAAACGCTCTCAAATTGAATAAAAGACAAATGATGTGCGAAACGCACTAATAGTATTGTTCTTCTTATTTTCAAGAAACTTCGTTCTTTCCATGACATTCTTCTAGAAAAGTGATGCATAATCACAACAAATTTGGCCCAAAAAATAAGATGGAAAGATGAGCTACACTGTAGGCAATAAAAATACTCCCGAATTGAATGCAAGACAAATGTTGGGTGAAACGGTCTGATAGTATTGTTCCTCTTATTTTCAAGAAACTTCGTTCTTTTCATGACATTCTATTAGAAATGTCATGCATAATCAAAAGAAATTTCGCCCAAAAAAGATGATGGAAAGATGAGCACCACCATCGGCAATCCAAACGCTCTCAAATTTAATGCAAGACAAATGACGGGTGAAACGCAATAATAGTATTGTTCCTCTTATTTTCAAGAAATATCGTTCTTTTCATGATATTCCTTCAGAAATGTTAGGCATAATCAAAATAAATTTCGCCCAAAAAACATGATGGAAAGATGAGCTACATTGTCGGCAATATAAACGCTCTCGATTTTAATGTAAGATAAATGACGGGAGAAACACAATAATAGTATTGTTCCTCTTATTTTGGTGACGCATCGTTCTTTCCATCATATTCCGTTAGGAATGTTTGGCTTAATTAATATAAATTTTTCCCAAAGAACATGATGGAGAGATGAGCTACACTGTTGGTGATATAAACGCTCTCAAATTAAATGCAAGAGAAATGACGGGTGAAACGCACTAATAGGATTGGTCCTCTTATTTTCAAGAAACTTCGTTCTTTCCATGACATTCTACTAAAAATGTCATGCATAATCAAAACAAATTTCGCCCAAAAAACAAGATGAAAATATGAGCTACACAGTCGGCAATAAAGACGATCTCAGATTGAATGCAGGAAAAAAGACGGGTGAAACGGTCTAATAGTATTGTTCCTCTTATTTTTGAGAAACTTCGTTCTTTCCATGACATTCTACCAGAAATGTCATGTATAATCAAAACAAATTTCGCCCAAAAATCATGGTGGAAAGATGAGCTACACTGCAGGCAAATATAAACGCTTTCAAATTGAATGGAAGACAAATAACTGGTGAAACGCCCTAATAGAATTGTTCCTCCTATTTTTCAGAAACTTCGTTCTTTCCAAGATATTCCTCTAGAAATGATATGCATAATCAAACGAAATTTCGCCCAAAAAACATGACAGAAAGATGATCTACACTATCGGCAATATAGAAGCACTCAAATTTAATGCAAGACAAACGACGGGTGAAACGCACTAATAGTATTGTTCGTCTTATTTTCATTAAAATTCGTTCTTTCCATTATATTCCTTTAGAAATGTTAGGCATAATCAAAAGGAAGTTCGCACAAAAGACATGATGGAAAGATGAGCTACACTGTCGGCAACATAAACGCTCTTAAATTTAATGTAAGATAAATGACGGGAGAGACGCACTAATATTATTGTTCCTCTTATTTTGAAAAAGCATCGTTCTTTTCATTGTAATCCTTTAGGAATGTTAGGCATAATCAAAATAAATTTGGCCCAAAAAACCTGATGGAGAGATGTGCTACACTCTCGGTAATATAAACGCTCTCAAATTGAAAGAAAGACAAATGACGGGTGAAACACACTAATAGAATTGTTCCTCTTATTTTCAAGAAATTTCATTCTTTCCATGACATTCTATTAGAAATGTCATGCATAATTAAAAAAATTTTGCCCAAAAATATGATGAAAATATGAGCTACACTATCGTCGATATAAAGGCTCTCAAATTGAATGCCATACAAAAGACGGGTGAAAAGCTCTAATAGTATTATTCTACTTATTTTTGAGAAACTTCGTTCTTTCCATGATATTCCTTTAGGAATGCTAGGCATAATCAAATTAAATTTCGCCCAAAAAACATGATGGAAAGATGAGCTACACTGTCGGTAATATAAACGCACTCAAATTGAATGCAAGACAAAAGACAGGTGAAACGCTTTAATAGTATTGTTCCTCTTATTTTCAATAAAATTCGTTCTTTCCATGATATTCCACTAGAAATGAGATGCATAATCAAAACAAATTTCGCCCGAAAAAGATGATGAAAAGATGAGCTACACTATCGGCAATCCAAACGCTCTCAAATTTAATGCAAGACATATGACGGGTGAAACACACTAATAGTATTGTTCCTCTTATTTTCAAGAAACATCGTTCTTTTCATGATATTCCTTTAGAAATGTTAGGCATAATCAAAATAAATTTCGCCCAAAAAACATGATGGAAAGATGAGCTACACTGTCGGCAATATAAATGCTCTCAAATTTAATGTAAGATAAATAATGGGTGAAACGCACTAATAGTATTGTTCCTCTTATTTTGAACAAGCATCGTTCTTTCCATCATATTCCTTTAGGAATGTTTGGCATAATCAAAATAAATTTTGCCCAAAGAACATGATGGAGAGATGAGCTACACAGTTGGTAATATAAACGCTCTCATATTGAATACAAGAATAATGACGGGTGAAACGCTCCAATAGATTTGGTCCTCTTATTTTCAAGAAACTTCGTTCTTTCCATGACATTCTACTAAAAATGTCATGCATAATCAAAACAAATTTCGCCCAAAAAACATGATGAAAATATGAGCTACACTATCGGCAATATAAACGTTCTCAAGTTGAATTTACGACAAAAGACGGGTGAAAAGCTCTAATAGTATTGTTCCTCTTATTTTTGAGAAACTTCGTTCTTTCCATGATATTCCTTTAGGAATGTCGGGCATAATCAAATGAAATTTCGCCCAAAAAACATGATGGAAAGATGAGCTATACTGTCGGCAATATAAACGCTGTCAAATTGAATGCAAGACAAAAGACTGGTGAAACGCTCTAATAGTATAGTTCCTCTTATTTTTGAGAAACTTCGTTCTTTCCATGATATTCCTTTAGGAATGTTAGGCATAATCAAATGAAATTTCGCCCAAAAACCAGGATGGAAAGATGAGCTACACTGTCGGCAATATAAACGTTCTCCAATTGAATTAAAGATAAATAATGGACGAAACGCTCTAATAGTATTGTTCCTCTTATTTTCAAGAAACTTAATAATTTCCTAGAAATGTCATAGATAATCAAATCAAATTTCGCCCAAAAATCATGACGGAAAGATGAGCTACACTGTATGCATTATAAACGCTCTCAAAATGAATGTAAGATAAATAACGGGTGAAACGCCCTAATAGTATTGTTCCTCCTATTTTCAAGAAACTTCGTTCTGTCCATGATATTCCTCTAAAAATGTTATTCATAATCAAAAAAAAATTCGCCCAAAAAACATGACGGTAAGATGATCTACACTATCGGCAATATAAAAGCACTCAAATTTAATGCAAGACAAATGACGGGTGAAATACACTAATAGTATTATTCCTCTTACTTTCATTAAAGTTCGTTCTTTCCATGATATTCCTTTAGAAATGTTAGGCATAATCAAAATAAATTTCGTCCAAAACACATGATGGAAAGATGAGCTACACTGTCGGCAATATAAACGCTATCAAATTTAATGTAAGATAAATAACGGGTGAAACACACTAATAGAATTGTTCCTCTTCTTTTCAAGAAACTTCGTTCATTTCATGACATTCTTTTAGAAATGTCATGCATAATCAAAAGAAATTTCTCCCAAAAGATATGATGGAAAATGAGCTACACTATCGGCAATCCAAACGCTCTCAAATTTAATGCAAGGCAAATGACGGGTGAAACGCACTAATAGTATTGTTCCTCTTATTTTCAAGAAACATCGTTCTTTTCATTATATTCCTTTGGAAATGTTGAGCATAATCAAAACAAATTTCGCCCACATAATATGATGGAATGATGAGCTATATTGTCGGCAATATAAACGCTCTCAAATTTAATGAAAGATAAATGACGGGTGAAACGCACTAATAGTATTGTTCCTCTTTTCTTGAAGAAACATCGTTCTTTACATCATATTCCTTTAGGAATGTTAGGCATAATCAAAATAAATTTTGCCCAAAGAACATGATGGAGAGATGAGCTACACTGTTGGTAATATAAACGCTCTCAAATTAAATGCAAGACAAATGACGGGTGAAAGGCTCTAATAGAATTGGTCCTCTGATTTTCAAGAAACTTCGTTCTTTACATGACATTCTACTAAAAATGTCATACATAATCAAAACAAATTTCGCCCAAAAAACATGATGAAAATATGAGCTACACTGTCGGCAATGTAAACGCACTCAAGTTGAATGCAAGACAATAGACGGGTGAAACGCTCTAATAGTATTGTTCCTCTTATTTTTTAGAAACTTCGTTCTTTCCATCATATTCCTTTTGGAATGTTAGGCATAATCAAATTAAATTTCGCCCAAAAAATATGATGGAAAGATGAGATACACTATCGGCAATATAAACGCACTCAAATTGAATGTAAGACAAAAGACGGGTGAAAACGCTCTAATAGTATTGTTCCTATTATTTTCAATAAAATTGGTTCTTTCCAAGCTATTCCACTAGAAATGAGATGCATAATCAAAATAAATTTCGCTCAAAACCCATGATGGAACGATGAGCTACACTGTCGGCAATATAAACGCTCTCAAATTGAATTAAAGATAAATAATGGGCGAAACACTCTAATAGTATTGTTCCTCTTATTTTCAAGAAACTTCGTTCTTTCCATGAAATTCTACTAGAAATGTCATGCATAATCAAAATAAATTTCGCCCAAAAATCATGATGGAAAGATGAGCTACACTGTAGTGAATATAAACGCTTTCAAATTGAATGCAAGACAAATAACGGGTGAAACGCCCTAAAAGTATTGTTCCTCCTATTTTCAAGACACTTCGTTCTTTCCCTGATATACCTCCAGAAATTTTATTCATTATCAAAAGAAATTTCACCCAAAAAGCATGACAAAAACATGATCTACACTATCGGCAATATAAAAGCACACAAATTTAATGCAAGACAAATGACGGGTGAAACGCACTAATAGTATTGTTCCTCTTATTTTAATTGAACTTCGTTCTTTCCATGATATTACTTTAGAAATGTTAGGCATAATAAACACAAAGTTTGCCCAAAACACATGATGGAAAGATGAGCTAAACTGTCGGCAATATAAACGCTCTCAAATTTAATGGAAGATAAATGACGGGTGAAACGTACTAATAGTATTGTTCCTCTTATTTTGAAAAAGCATCGTTCTTTCCATCGTATTCCTTTAGGAATGTCAGGCATAATCAAAATAAATTTTGCCCAAAAAACATAATGGAGTGATGAGCTACACTGTTGGCAATATGGAAGCACTCAAATTTAATGCAAGACAAATGACGGGTGAAACGCACTAATAGTATTGTTCCTCTTATTTTCATTAAACTTCGTTCTTTCCATGATATTCCTTTAGAAATGATAGGCAAAATCAAAACAAATTTCGCCCAAAACACAAGATGGAAAGATGAGCTACACTGTCGGCAATATAAACGCTCTCAAATTTAATGTAGGATAAATAACGGGTGAAACGCACTAATAGTATTGTTCCTCTTATTTTGAAGAAGCATCGTTCTTTCCATCGTATTCCTTTGGGAATGTTGGGCATCATCAAAGTAAATTTTGCCCAAAAAACCTGCTGCTGATATGAGCTACACCGTCGGTAATATAAACGCTCTCAAATTGAATGCATGACAAATGACGGGTGAAACGCACCAATAGAATTGTTCCTCTTATTTTCAAGTAACTTCGTTCTTTTCATGACATTCTATTAGAAATGTCAGGCATAATCAACAGAAATTTCGCCCAAAAGAGATGATGGAAAGATGAGCTACACTATCGGCAATCCAAACGCTCTCAAATTTAATGCAAGATAAATGACGGATGAAACGCACTAATAGTATTGTTCCTCTTATTTTCAAGAAACATCGTTCTTTTCATGATATTCCTTAGAAATGTTAGGCTTAATCGAAACAAATTTCGCCCACAAAATATGATGGAATGATGAGCTACATTGTCGGCAATATGAACGCTCTCAATTTTAATGTAGGATAAATAACGGGTGAAACGCACTAATAGTATTGTTCCTCTTATTTTGAAGAAGCATCGTTCTTTCCATCGTATTCCTTTGGGAATGTTGGGCATCATCAAAGTAAATTTTGCCCAAAAAACCTGCTGCAGATATGAGCTACACCGTCGGTAATATAAACGCTCTCAAATTGAATGCATGACAAATGACGGGTGAAACGCACCAATAGAATTGGTCCTCTTATTTTCAAGTAACTTCGTTCTTTTCATGACATTCTATTAGAAATGTCAGGCATAATCAACAGAAATTTCGCCCAAAAGAGATGATGGAAAGATGAGCTACACTATCGGCAATCCAAACGCTCTCAAATTTAATGCACGACAAATGACGGATGAAACGCACTAATAGTATTGTTCCTCTTATTTTCAAGAAACATCGTTCTTTTCATGATATTCCTTAGAAATGTTAGGCTTAATCGAAACAAATTTCGCCCACAAAATATGATGGAATGATGAGCTACATTGTCGGCAATATAAACGCTCTCAATTTTAATGTAGGATAAATAACGGGTGAAACGCACTAATAGTATTGTTCCTCTTATTTTGAAGAAGCATCGTTCTTTCCATCGTATTCCTTTGGGAATGTTGGGCATCATCAAAGTAAATTTTGCCCAAATAACCTGCTGCAGATATGAGCTACACCGTCGGTAATATAAACGCTCTCAAATTGAATGCATGACAAATGACGGGTGAAACGCACCAATAGAATTGTTCCTCTTATTTTCAAGTAACTTCGTTCTTTTCATGACATTCTATTAGAAATGTCAGGCATAATCAACAGAAATTTCGCCCAAAAGAGATGATGGAAAGATGAGCTACACTATCGGCAATCCAAACGCTCTCAAATTTAATGCAAGACAAATGACGGATGAAACGCACTAATAGTATTGGTCCTCTTATTTTCAAGAAACATCGTTCTTTCCAAGCTATTCCACTAGAAATGAGATGCATAATCAAAACAAATTTCGCCCAAAACCAATTATGGAAAAATGAGCTACACTGTCGGCAATATAAACGCACTCAAATTGAATTAAAGATAAATAATGGGCGAAAGGCTATAATAATATTGTTCCTCTCATTTTCAAGAAACTTTGTTCTTTCCATTAAATTCTACTAGAAATGTCATGCATAATCACAATAAATTTCGCACAAAAATCATGATGGAAAGATGAGCTACAATGTAGGGAATATAAACGCTCTCAACTTAAATGCAAGACAAATAACGGGTGAAAAGCCCTAGTAGTATTGTTCCTCCTATTTTCAAGAAACTTCGTTCTTTCCATGATATTCCTCTAGAAATTTTATGCATAATCAAAAGTAATTTCACCCAAAAAACATGACAAAAGGATGATCTACACTATCGGCAGTATAAAAGCACTCAAATTTATTGCAAGACAAATGACGGGTGAAACACACTAATAGTATTGTTCCTCGTATTTTCATTAAACTTCGTTCTTTCCATGATATTACTTTAGAAATGTTAGGCATTATCAAAACAAAGTTATCCCAAAACACATGATGGAAAGATGAGCTACACTGTCGGAAATATAAACGTTCTCTAATTTAATGTAAGATAAATGACGGGTGAAACGCACCAATAGTATTGTTCCTCTTATTTGGAAAAAGCATCGTTCTTTCCATCGTATTCCTTTTGGAATGTTAGGCATAATCAAAATATATTTTGCCCAAAAAACGTGATGGAGAGATGAGCTACACTATCGGTAATATAAACGCTCTTAAATTGAATGCAAGACAAATGACGGGTGAAACGCACTAATAGAATTGTTCCTCTTATTTTCAAGAAATTTCGTTCTTTCCATGACATCCTATTAGAAATGTCATGCATAATCAAAATAAATTTCACCCAAAAAATATGATGAAAATATGAGCTACACTATCGGCAATACAAAGGCTCTCAAATTGAAGGCCAGACCAAAGACGGGTGAAGCGCTCTAATAGTATTGTTCCTCTTATTTTTGAGAAACTTCATTCCTTCCATGATATTCCTTTAGGAATGCTAGGCATAATCAAATTAAATTTGGCCCAAAAAATATGATGGAAAGATGAGCTACACGGTCGGGAATAGAAACGCATTCAAATTGAATGTAAGACAAAAGACGGGTGAAACGCTCTAATAGTATTGTTCCTCTTATTTTCAATAAACTTGGTTCTCTCCATGATATTCCACTAGAAATGAGATGCATAATCAAAATAAATTTCGCCCAAAAAACAGGATGGAAAGATGAGCTACACTATCGGCAATCCAAACGCTCTCAAATTTAATGCAAGACAAATGACGGGTGAAACGCACTAATAGTATTGTTCCTCTTATTTTCAGGAAATATCGTTCTTTTCATGATATTCCTTTAGAAATGTTTGGCATAATCAAAATAAATTTTGCCCAAAAAAAAAGATGGAAAGTTGAGTTACACTTTCGGCAATATAAACGCTCTCAAATTTAATGTAGGATAAATGACGGGTGAAACGCACTAATAGTATTGTTCCTCTTATTTTCAAAAAGCATCGTTCTTTCCATCGTATTCCTTCAAGAATGTTTGGCATTTTCAAAATAAATTTTGCCAAAAAAACATTATGGAGAGATGACCTACACTGTCGATAATATAAACGCTCTCAAATTGAATGCCATACAAATGACGGGTGAAACGCACTAATAGAATTGTTCCTCTTATTTTCAAAAAATTTCGTTCTTTCCATGACATTCTATTAAAAATGTCATGCATAATCAAAATAAATTTCGCGCAAAAACCATGATGAAAATATGAGTTACACTATCGGTAATATAAAGGATCTCAAATTGAATGCCATACAAAAGACGAGTGAAACGCTCTAATAGTATTGTTCCACTTATTTTTGAGAAACTTCGTTCTTTCCATGATATTCCTTTAGGAATGCTTGGCATAATCAAACTAAATTTCTCCCAAAAAACATGATGAAAAGATGAGCTACACTGTCGGCAATATAAACGCACTCATATTGAATGCAAGACAAAAGACTGGTGAAACGCTCTAATAGTATTGTTCATCTTATTTTCAATAAAATTGGTTCTTTCCATGATATTCCACTAGAAATGAGATGCATAATCAAAACAAATTTCGCCAAAAAAAGATGATGGAAAGATGAGCTACACTATCGGTAATCCGAACGCTCTCAAATTTAATGCACGACATATGACGGGTGAAACGCACTAATAGTATTGTTCCTCTTATTTTCAAGAAACATCGTTCTTTTCATGATATTCCTTTAGAAATGTTAGGCATAATCAAACTAAATTTCGCACAAAAAACATTATTGAAAGATGAGCTACACTATCGGCAGTATAAATGCTCTCAAATTTCATGTAAGATAAATGACGGGTGAAACGCACTAATAGTATTGTTCCTCCAATTTTGAAGAAGCATCGTTCCTTCCATCATATTCCATTAGAAATGTTAGGCATAATCAAAATAAATTTTGCCCAAAGAACATGATGGAGAGATGAGCTACACAGTTGGTAATACAAACGCTCTTAAATTGAATGCACGACAAAATACGGGTGAAACTCTCTAATGGTATTGCTCCTCTTATTTTGGAGAAACTTTGTTCTTTCCATGATATTCCTTTAGGAATGTCGGGCATGATCAAATAAAATTTCACCCAAAAAACATTATGGAAAGATGAGCTACACTGTCGGCAATATAAACGCTCTCAAATTGAATGCAAGACAAAACACGGGTGAAACGCTCTAATAGTATTGTTCCTCTTATTTTTGAGAAACTTCGTTCTTTCTATGATATTCCTTTAGGAATGTTAGGCATAATCAATTGAAATTTCGCCCAAAAACCAGGATGGAAAGATGAGCTACACTGTCGGAAATATCAACGCTCTCAAATTGAATTAAAGATAAATAATGGACGAAACGCTCTGATGGTATTGTTCCTCTTATTTTCAAGAAATTTCACTATTTTCATGAAATTCTACTAGAAATGTATGCATAATCATATCAAATTTCGCCCAAAAATCATGATGGAAAGATGAGCTACACTGTACGCAATGTAAGCGCTCTCAAATTGAATTCAAGACAAATAACGGGTGAAACGCCCTAATAGTATTGTTCCTCCTATTTTCAAGAAACTTCGTTCTTTCCGTGATATTCCTTTAGGAATGTTAGGCATAATCAATTGAAATTTCGCCCAAAAACCAGGATGGAAAGATGAGCTACACTGTCGGAAATATCAACGCTCTCAAATTGAATTAAAGATAAATAATGGACGAAACGTTCTAATGGTATTGTTCCTCTTATTTTCATGAAATTTCAATATTTTCATGAAATTCTACTAGAAATGTATGCATAATCAAATCAATTTTGCCCAAAAATCATGATGGAAAGATGAGCTACACTGTACGCAATATAAGCGCTCTCAAATTGATTTCAAGACAAATAACGGGTGAAATGCCCTATTAGTATTGTTCCTCCTATTTTCAAGAAACTTCGTTCTTTCCTTGATATTCCTCTAGAAATGTTATGCATAATCAATATGAATTTGGCCCAAAAAACATGACGAAAAGATCTTCTACACTATCGGCAATATAAAAGCACTCAAATTTAATGCAAGACAAATGATGGGTGAAACGCACTAATAGTATTGTTCCTCTTATTTTCATTATACTTCGTTCTTTCCATGATATTCCTTTAGAAATGTTACGCATGATATAAAAAAAATTCGCCCAAAACACATGATGGAAAGATGAGCTACACTATCGGCAATATAAACGCTCTAAAATTTAAAGTAAGATAAATAACGGGTAAAACGCACTAATTGTATTGTTCCTCTTAGTTTGAAGAAGCATCGTTCTTTCCATCGTATTCCTTTGGGAATGTTGGGCATCATCAAAGTAAATTTTGCCCAAAAAACATGACGGAGAGATGAGCTACACTGTCGGTAATATAAACGCTCTCAAATTGACTGCAAGAAAAATGACGAGTGAAACGCACTAATAGAATTGTTCCTCTTATTTTCAAGAAACTTCGTTCTTTTCATGACATTCTATTTGAAATGTCATGCATAATCAAAAGAAATTTCACCCAAAAGAGATGATGGGAAGATGAGCTTCACTATCGGCAATCCAAACGCTCTCAAATTTAATGCAAGAGAAATGACGGGTGAAACGCACTAATAGTATTGTTCCTCTTATTTTCAAGAATTATCGTTCTTTTCATGATATTCCTTTAGAAATGTTAGGCATAATCAAACTAAATTTCAAACAAAAAAATTATTGAAAGATGAGCTACACTATCGGCAATATAACTGCTCTCAAATTTAATGTAAGATAAATGACGGGTTAAACGCACTAATAGTATTATTCCTCTTTTCTTGAAGAAGCATCGTTCCTTCCATCATATTCCATTAGAAATGTTAGGCATAATCAAAATAAATTTTGCCCAAAGAACATGATGGAGAGATGAGCTACACAGTTGGTAATATAAACGCTCTCAAATTGAATGCAAGAATAAGGACGGGTGAAACGCTCCAATAGATTTGGTCCTCTTATTTTCAAGAAATTTCGTTCTTTCCATGACATTCTACTAAAAATGTCATGCATAATGAAAAAAAATTTCGCCCAAAAAACATGAAGAAAATATGAGCTACACTGTCGGCAATATAAACGCTCTCAAATTGAATGCACGACAAAATACGGGTGAAACTCTCTAATGGTACTGTTCCTCTTATTTTGGAGAAACTTTGTTCTTTCCATGATATTCCTTTAGGAATGTCGGGCATGATCAAATAAAATTTCGCCCAAAAAACATTATGGAAAGATGAGCTACACTGTCGGCAATATAAACGCTCTCAAATTGAATGCAAGACAAAAGACGGGTGAAACGCACTAATAGTATTGTTCCTCTTATTTTTGAGAAACTTAGTTCTTTCCATGATATTCCTTTAGGAATATTAGGCATAATCAATTGAAATTTCGCCCAAAAACCAGGATTGAAAGATGAGCTACACTGTCGGAAATATCAACGCTCTCAAATTGAATTAAAGATAAATAATGGACGAAACGCTCTAATGGTATTGTTCCTCTTATTTTCAAGAAATTTCACTATTTTCATGAAATTCTACTAGAAATGTATGCATAATCAAATCAAATTTCTCCCAAAAATAATGATGGAAAGATGAGCTACACTGTACGCAATATAAGCGCTCTCAAATTGAATTCAAGACAAATAACGGGTGAAACGCCCTAATAGTATTGTTCTTCCTATTTTCAAGAAACTTCGTTCTTTCCATGATATTCCTCTAGAAATGTTATGCATAATCAATAGGAATTTGGCCCAAAAAACATGACGGAAAGATCATCTACACTATCGGCAATATAAAAGCACTCAAATTTAATGCAAGACAAATGATGGGTGAAACGCACTAATAGTATTGTTCCTCTTATTTTCATTAAACTTCGTTCTTTCCATGATATTCCTTTAGAAATGTTACGCAAAATCAAAAAAAATTTCGCCCAAAACACATGATGGAAAGATGAGCTACACTGTCGGCAATATAAACGCTCTCAAATTTAAAGTAAGATAAATAACGGGTAAAACGCAATAATTGTATTGTTCCTCTTATTTTGAAGAAGCATCGTTCTTTCCATCGTATTCCTTTGGGAATGTTGGGCATCATCAAAGTAAATTTTGCCCAAAAAACATGATGGAGAGATGAGCTACACTGTCGGTAATATAAACGCTCTCAAATTGACTGCAAGAAAAATGACGAGTGAAACGCACTAATAGAATTGTTCCTCTTATTTTCAAGAATCATCGTTCTTTTCATGATATTCCTTTAGAAATGTTAGGAATAATCATCGTTCTTTTCATGACATTCTATTTGAAATGTCATGCATAATCAAAAGAAATTTCGCCCAAAAGAGATGATGGAAAGAAGAGCTTCACTATCGGCAATCCAAACGCTCTCAAATTTAATGCAAGACAAATGACGGGTGAAACGCACTAATAGTATTGTTCCTCTTATTTTCAAGAATCAACGTTCTTTTCATGATATTCCTTTAGAAATGTTAGGAATAATCAAAAAAATTTCGCCCACAAAAAATGATGGAATGATGAGCTATATTGTCGGCAATATAAGCGCTCTCAAATTTAATGAAAGATAAATGTCGGGTGAAACGTACTAATAGTATTGTTCCTCTTTTCTTGAAGAAGCATCGTTCTTTACATCATATTCCTTTAGGAATGTTAGGCATAATCAAAATAAATTTTGCCCAAAGAACATGATGGAGAGATGAGCTGCACTGTTGGTAATATGAACACTCTGAAATTGATTGCAAGACAAATGACGGGTGAAATGCTCTAATAGAATTGGTCCTCTGATTTTCAAGAAACTTCGTTCTTTCCATGACATTTTACTAAAAATGTCATGCATAATCAAATAGGATAGTACGTGGACCATAAAGGACTCGACCGCAGACCGGCATCCTGGCCATAAGGATCGCCGAGGGTACATTCTAGGTCAATGCGGGCCGATCTAGGGATGACGTCAGAACCATTTGCTAGCGTCGTGCAATTGGTTCGCGGGTGATACCGCAACGCCATAGCATGATTTGCGAATAACCCTGAACTGATTCCTGACAATCACGTCCTGTCAAGACTGACAGTTTCCCTCGCGATAACATGACAACCAGGGTCGCCGTGGTCCGAATTCTTAAAACGTGGTAACTAAAATCACGGGTCGATACGCGTAACTCCGGAAAGCCGCCCGTCGGTTCGAGGTGTACTGAGAATGCGATCGGCTGATTTGAGCGCGAAGCGGACTTCGAAATTGGCGGCCGGGTGTTCGAGAATTCCAATGCAAATAAACTTGGACGTCGCCTTGAAAATGTTATTAAGGATATTTAGACGCTATATAAGTTGGAAAAATGTGGATCGGAATTGCGGAACGAAAAATCCTTTCCGGTCCTGAATTTTCGTTCGGCCCTTGAGCAACCGCGAAGGAAACTTGGCCACTTCACCTACCCCACTATGGCAGCCAAATATCATGTGGAAATGGAGGGAAATTAGCTCTTGAAGGGATCAAGTTCCAAGAAGCCATTAAAACCCCAAAAACCCCAAAAACCCCAAAAATCCCATTACCAACTTCTACTATTCATGTCATATACCAACTCCACTCACTCTAGTCATTCTTGGCCATCACTCAATCACTCAAATCTCTCTCTCTTCCTCTTCTAATGGCTGAAGCAACCCTCTCACCCTCACTCTCACTTCATTCTCCCACTTTTCTCAAAACTCTCTCTCTCTCTCTCGGCCCCCATCCCGCCGGCGTGAGGTGCTGCTGCCACCACCACCGCCACCTTGCCGTCCCCTCTTCGCCGTGAGCCGCCGCCGCCCCTCTCTCCTCTCCTTGGACGCCGGTGCAGCAGCCGTTTGGGAGGAGTTATCCCGCCGGTTTCGCTCGCCGTTTGGAGGTAAGGTGCTCCATTCATGTCTTGGGATCTTGTGAGACCTAGGGTAGTGCATGTAGTTAGTTTTGAGAGGATTTCATGGACCGAACTTGATTTTCCATGCTTGAACCGAACCGGACCTCCCTTGCTCAGGTTCTGGTCGCGCGAAGAAGAGGAGGAATCGCCGGGTTTTCTTCGCCAAAAAGGACTGGTAAGTGGCTCTAATCCTTCATTAGGACTATGGGATACTAAGGGGCTTAGTGGTTTGTGCATTAGGTTGAGATGTGGGCTGATTTGGGCGTGAACTAAAGGGGGATCAAATCTGGAAATTTGACTTGCTATTGATCCAAAACTTTGGTTGATGAATGAGCATGTTCTTGGTTGATTTGGGTGTTAGATGATGGCATAAGATGAGGGTTACGGGCTGAGCATGCTAGATTCGGCTTTATGTGGATTAGTCGGACCGAGTAGAATTTAGCGCATTATGAGTATGTTATAGTGATGAAAAAATTATAAGTGTACTCTAGATCGTTGATGTGAGAATCGGCGAGATTGTGATGCGCGGACCATGTGTTAGGTAGCGCGATTGAATTGTTGTGAAATTGAGCTTAATTGTTATGTTCGATCATAAAGTTGTTAATAGAAATATCTGGAGATAAAATTATGAGTATTGGTACCCTGAGGCGTTAGACGCGGGGTTTATAGCCGATTGTATATCACTATGACATATCTGTATGCACATCGTACCCTGATGCGTTAAACGCGGGGTTTGTGCCCGTCTTGATGCGTTAAACGCGGGACTGACCTGATGCGTTATTACGCGGGTCTATGAATTGAGCTCATTATTATGTATATGATAGCCTGATGCGTTATTACGCGGGCCAGTGTATGAAAGTGTATAATTTTTGCCTGAGGCGTGTTTACGCGGGCCAGATTATTGAAAGAGTGTGTTATACGCCTGAAGCGTTGAGACGCGGGCTCGAGAATTGACTGCCTGTAGTTGATGCCACGTCTGACTGATTAGTGATAGTGCCTAAGTTGAAAGCTCCGTAGTGATCGTGACTTGACTATTGCCTTGAGGAGTTGTACCGTGTCAGTTCGGGGCTAGTCTTATGTATAGAATAATATGTATGCAATTGCCTAGTTGATTGTGGTAGTTAGTTAGCTCGGAGGTACTATACCCTAGGGTCGGCTTAGATCCACCTTACTGGGATTTTATCTCACCCCTCTGTGGGACCCACTTTTCAGACCCTCGACCCTGATCGCCAAGATGCCGCTACTTTTTGGACTACCGACTCAGTTTGAGCCCGTGATCACCGAGTATAGGGTTGGACCGGACCAGACGTATTATCGAAGGGTTAGCACTTTGTGGATCGACGACGCGAGAGGCTACTTGACTCCTTATACCTTCCTCTCTTGGACTTATAAGGATGGGGACTTTTTATTTGGACCTTTGAGGGAGGAAGTGATTCCTGAGCACGTTTTGGAGGCCGCTGGACCTAGACTCCCGATAGCTTCACCTTCGAGGCTCCCTGCCATTGGACCTGTAGTTGGACCGATCCCCGAGCCGAGGTCCCCCATACCTGAACTGCCCGCTTTGGACGGAGGGATCCTGGAGCCTGATGCGCCTGCTGAGGAGTCTGACCCAGAGGAGGAACCATGGGAGGAGCCTGAGCTGGAGTTAGGTGGAGCCATCGAGACGAGTTTTTCCCCGGAGCACGCTCCCCCTGCCGAGCACCCTTCGGATGACGACGCCTGACCCTTAGGTGTTTAGAGATCCTCATCCCCGCTTTTGTATCCTCGTATGGCGACGAGTGGTTCTGTCTAGGGGGATTCCTTTGTGTTCCCGTGTCGTGTCCTTGAGTCGTAGTCGTTTTATTTCTGGTGGTCTGTATGGACCTTAACCTTATCTAGTTATGTCATATTTTGTGTTTGTGTTATGTTCTAAGGTCATTCTATTTGCTTTGTCGGGTTTGTTTTATTTGCTTCCGCTTGCATTTGCATCTCGCATGTTTTACGTCCGTTTACGATCCTGGTGAGCTGCGAGATTTCTTTGACAATGAGGGATGTTGGCGCGCTCGAAGGACACGGGGCGTGACATCCCCGTTGAAGTGGTATCAGAGCAAGGTCAGCTCGATCCACGTCGATTGAGTGATGGAGTGATAAGGAGGAATGGCTTTGGAACGACCATTAGCTATGACCTTAGGTGGTTACGAGTCTTAGGCACGAAAGCATGGCATTTGAACTGGCGTATGTGCATTGGCATGGTGTCGAGTCTTTGTGCTAGTTTATTGTGAGAATTAGCTATGATTGCTCTCTGAAGTGTTGAGTTGCTTGTGATGCTTTCACTAAGCTGCAGATGCGGCTGGACCAGAGGTACGATTGAAATCCTTTCTTGTGATGCCATGGTTGCTTGAGATGCCATGATTTTGTGGTTGTGTTGTCTGTTTTCTTGGCCTGGCATGCTTGATCGAATACCTACGGGTTTGTCTGCCTGATGATTGTGGGGGATCCGAGATGTTAGTTGATGGTAGATAGACGTGAGTGTCTGGCTTAGGCCCTGATCCCTGAGTAAAATTGTAGTTGTCAGGTGTAGAGAAACCTTGTTGAGATGAGCAACCGCAATAGAGGCACTAGAGGAGCTTCTAGCTCGACGGCACCTCCAGTAGAGGATCCGAGAATTGATGGAGTTCTTAGGGCCCTGGAAGAAATCGGTAACTTGATGGGCAGGCAGGCTCAGGAAAGGGCTGCTGCCGTTGCTCAGGCTGCAGAGGCTGCTGTGGCTGCTGCCAACGTAGCGAATGGGAATAATCATGGAGGAGGAAACGGGAATGGGAATCGCTTGATGAGCCAGCTGGTGGAACAATTTCTAAAGCTGAAGCCAGCTCAGTTCGATGGTGCTGGAGACCCCGAAATGGCACCTCGATGGATTGAAAAGCTAGAGAAGGCCTTTGAGGTCCTTGGGTGCACTGATGAGGAGAAGGTGACCCTAGCGGCTTACCAGTTAGAGGGTACCGCGGATGATTGGTGGAAGGCTACCAGAGGAAGAGTATTTCCCGAGGGCGCTGCTCTCACTTGGACTGCCTTTACTGAGGCATTTAACGGGAAGTATTTCTCGGAGACCGCTCAGGAGCGGAAGCTGGTGGAATTCCAGCAACTTCGCCAGAACCAGTTAACGATCGACCAGTATGAGGCGGAGTTTGCTAGGCTGTCAAGGTACGCGCCGAGGATGGTAGAGAACCCGATAGACAAGGCGCGAAGATTTCGAGTTGGGCTAAGGCCTGACCTTCGTAGCCAGATGATCGCATTGAATCTGAGGACCTATGAAGAGATGTATGAGCGAGGCCAGATGATTGAAAGGGATATGAAGGAGAGGGCTACCGCATCTGGTTCGCGGTTTGCTCCTATCAGAGACAATCGTCAATTTGGCAAGAGGCCGATGGCGGGCAACAAACGCTTCGTCCCTCCACCCCGGAAGAATATTGGGAAGCCTAACCATCCGACCAACTGGAATTGTCGTCTGTGTGGCAGGAGGCATGGGAATGGACCTTGCCCGAGTAGGACGGGCGCGTGCTTCAAGTGTGGCCAGCTGGGCCACCATATAAGAAACTGCCCGAGTCAAGCCCCAGGGCCTCCGTTTCAGGGACAACGACCTCAGTACGGACCGCCAGCGGGAGCTGCCCCACAGAACAACGTGGGTAGACCACCAGCTCAAGGACGAGTGTATGCTGTGGCACGCAAAGAGGTGGAGAACGCGCCTGGCGTGGTCACAAGTACGGTTACATTATGCGATCATGCGGCCTATGCATTGTTTGACCCTGGAGCATCACACTCATTCGTATCTGCTCAGTTTGTTGAATTGACTAAAATGGAATTGAAACCGTTGGATGTCGTATTGCATGTTACTACCCCGTTAAAGGATAAAGTGTTAGTTTCGTTAGGCTGCAAGGACTGTAAGATAGTCGTTGGGGGTAGCGAAGAAAGGATAGATCTGGCTGTGTTGACCATGTTTGATTTTGATGTTATAATCGGGATGGATTGGTTGGGTAGACAAGGAGCCATTATGGATTGTAGTAGCAGGGTGATCCAATTCCGTCCAATCGATCACCCTAGATTCGAATTCGTAGGGAGTCGAGGAGGGACCTCGATCCCTTTGATCTCGTCGCTGGAAGTGACTAAGTTGTTAGACGAAGGGTGCCAAGCCTACCTAGCTGCAGTGGTGGATCCGACGATCGAGGAACCGAAGTTGGAAGATATAGCAGTGGTGCGCGAATTCCCCGATGTCTTTCCTCAAGAATTGCCGGGACTGCCACCGGAAAGAGAGATAGAGTTCGTGATCGAGTTAGCCCCAGGAACGGAACCGATCTCGAAAGCACCGTATCGGATGTCTTTGTCGGAACTGAAGGAATTAAAAGTTCAGATGCAAGAACTACTGGACAAGGGCTTCATTCGTCCCAGCGCGTCGCCGTGGGGAGCGCCAGTACTATTCGTAAGGAAGAAGGACGGGTCTTTGCGCTTATGCATTGACTATAGACAACTAAATCAGGTCACGGTTAAGAATAAGTACCCGTTGCCCAGAATAGATGATCTGTTCGATCAACTGCAAGGAGCTGCAGTGTTCTCCAAGATAGACTTGAGAACTGGGTACCATCAGTTGAGGATAAAGAAGGAGGACATACCAAAGACGGCGTTTCGGACAAGGTATGGTCATTACGAATTCACGGTTATGCCGTTTGGGTTGACCAACGCTCCAGCCGCTTTCATGGACCTAATGCATAGGGTGTTTAAAGGATATTTGGATCAGTTCGTCATCGTCTTCATCGACGACATCCTAGTTTATTCGAAGAATTCCGAGGAACATGAGCAACATCTGAGCGCAGTTCTACGGACATTAAGAGAGCACTCGCTTTACGCCAAGTTCAGTAAGTGCGAGTTTTGGCTCCACGAAGTGGCATTCCTCGGACACGTCATATCTGGAAATGGAATTTCGGTGGACCCTACAAAGATTGAAGCGGTTATGAATTGGCCAAGGCCGACGTCAGTTACCGAAGTTCGGAGTTTCTTAGGACTGGCCGGCTACTACAGGAGGTTTGTAGAGAAGTTCTCCGCCATTGCTACTCCATTGACGAGGTTAACGAGAAAAGACACCCGGTACGAATGGATGGATAAGTGCGAAAGAAGCTTTCAGGAGCTCAAGCATAGGTTGACGACCGCGCCGGTATTGACAATCCCTTCTGGCCCGGGGGGCTACGAAATATATAGTGACGCATCGCTGAAAGGGTTAGGATGCGTTCTGATGCAACATGGACGGGTAGTGGCGTATGCGTCGAGACAGCTGAGACCACATGAATTGAACTACCCGACGCATGATTTGGAACTGGCAGCAATTGTGTTTGCGTTGAAAATTTGGAGGCATTAATTGTACGGGGAGAAGTTCCAGATTTACACTGACCACCAAAGTCTGAAGTACTTGTTCTCCCAAAGTGAATTGAATATGAGACAACGTCGATGGATGGAACTGCTTAAGGACTACGACCGCGACATTCTATACCACCCAGGGAAGGCGAATAAGGTTGCGGATGCGCTCAGTAGGAAATCAAGCATAGCGCACTTGATGGTTAAAGAGTGGACTCTGTTGGAAGGAATAAGAGATTCCGAATTTAAGCTTGAAGTGTGCCAACTATCCAGTTTGATGGCCACGTTGAGAGTAGAACCGGAGATTCGAGAAAGAGTTAAGGCCTTGCAATCCACGGACGATGAAGTTCAGAAAATTTTGGAGATGGATAAGGAGAAAAGGAAGCCTGAGTTTCAGGTGTCAGAGGATGGGACCCTGATGTTTCGCGGAAGGCTGTGCGTACCCAAGGATGAGGAGCTAAGGGAGAGAATCTTGTCAGAAGCCCATAGAAGTAATTACAGTATCCATCCGGGTAGCACAAAGATGTACCAAAATTTGCGACAGCATTACTGGTGGAACGGGATGAAGGTGGATGTCGCGAAGCACGTGGCAAAATGTCTGACGTGCCAGCAAGTGAAGGCGCAGCATTGTAAACCGGGAGGCCTACTTCAACCATTGGAAATTCCCGAGTGGAAGTGGGAGCACATTACGATGGATTTCGTTATGGCCTTACCGAGGAGTCAAAGGGGACATGACTCCATATGGGTGATCGTAGATCGATTGACCAAGTCTGCTCATTTCTTAGCAGTGCGAAAGGACTTCGCTATGGACAGATACGCCGAATTGTATATGCGACAAATTGTTCGACTACATGGAGTCCCAGTGACAATCACATCAGACAGAGACCCCAAGTTTACCGCTTCGTTTTGGAAAAGCCTGCAGGAATCAATGGGGACAAAGTTGCAGTATAGTACCGCCTACCATCCCCAGACGGACGGACAGTCCGAGAGAACTATTCAGACATTAGAAGACATGCTACGGGCGTGTGTCATAGATTTCAAAGGAGGTTGGGAAGAGCAGTTGCACCTTGTGGAGTTCGCTTATAACAACAGCTATCAACAGAGTATTGGAATGGCACCGTTCGAAGCATTGTATGGCAGGGCATGCCGAACGCCGATATGTTGGGACGAAGTCGGTGAGAGGAGTATAACGGGCCCGGAGTTAGTGGAACAGTCAGTTGAAGCAGTGAAGGCGATTAGAGAAAGACTTAAGACCGCCCAGAGTCGCCAGAAAAGCTACGCGGACAGACGACGTAAGCCTTTGGAATTCCAAGTGGGAGACCATGTGTTCCTTAAGGTATCGCCAATGCGAGGACTGTCTCGGTTTGGAAAGAAAGGGAAGTTGAGCCCGAGATACGTAGGACCTTTTGAGATACTAGAGCGAATTGGAACCTTGGCCTATCGACTGGCCTTACCGCCAAATCTGTCGCAAGTCCACAACGTCTTTCACGTGTCGATGCTACGGAAGTATGAGCCTGACCCGACCCATGTCTTGGATTATGAAGCTATCGAAGTGGATGATCGAGTCACGTACGTGGAAAAACCGGTTAGGATCGAGGATAGGAAGGAGCTAGTCTTGAGAAACAAGACCATTCCGTTGGTAAAGGTAATCTGGGAGCACCACGGAACAGAAGGAGCCACCTGGGAGAGCGAGGAAGCTATGAGGCGTAAATACCCCCGCCTGTTTGAGTAGCTAAGTCTTGTAAATTTCGAGGACGAAATTTTTGTAAGGGGGGAAGAATTGTGACATTCTGAATTCCGACCCCATTTCGAAGTTATGAATAAAATGAGTATCGATGTATTCCAGTAACCTCACTCAGAATTGATCACTCTCGAGACGACTGACCAAAAGGGAATGGCTAAATAGGATAGTACATGGACCATAAAGGACTCGACCGCAGACCGGCATCCTGGCCATAAGGATCGCCGAGGGTACATTCTAGGTCAATGCGGGCCGATCTAGGGATGACGTCAGAACCATTTGCTAGCGTCGTGCAATTGGTTCGCGGGTGATACCGCAACGCCATAGCATGATTTGCGAATAACCCTGAACTGATTCCTGACAATCACGTCCTGTCAAGACTGACAGTTTCCCTCGCGATAACATGACAACCAGGGTCGCCGTGGTCCGAATTCTTAAAACGTGGTAACTAAAATCACGGGTCGATACGCGTAACTCCGGAAAGCCGCCCGTCGGTTCGAGGTGTACTGAGAATGCGATCGGCTGATTTGAGCGCGAAGCGGACTTCGAAATTGGCGGCCGGGTGTTCGAGAATTCCAATGCAAATAAACTTGGACGTCGCCTTGAAAATGTTATTAAGGATATTTAGACGCTATATAAGTTGGAAAAATGTGGATCGGAATTGCGGAACGAAAAATCCATTCCGGTCCTGAATTTTCGTTCGGCCCTTGAGCAACCGCGAAGGAAACTTGGCCACTTCACCTACCCCACTATGGCAGCCAAATATCATGTGGAAATGGAGGGAAATTAGCTCTTGAAGGGATCAAGTTCCAAGAAGCCATTAAAACCCCAAAAACCCCAAAAACCCCAAAAATCCCATTACCAACTTCTACTATTCATGTCATATACCAACTCCACTCACTCTAGTCATTCTTGGCCATCACTCAATCACTCAAATCTCTCTCTCTTCCTCTTCTAATGGCTGAAGCAACCCTCTCACCCTTACTCTCACTTCATTCTCCCACTTTTCTCAAAACTCTCTCAACTCTCTCTCTCTCTCTCGGCCCCCATCCCGCCGGCGTGAGGTGCTGCTGCCACCACCACCGCCACCTTGCCGTCCCCTCTTCGCCGTGAGCCGCCGCCGCCCCTCTCTCCTCTCCTTGGACGCCGGTGCAGCAGCCGTTTGGGAGGAGTTATCCCGCCGGTTTCGCTCGCCGTTTGGAGGTAAGGTGCTCCATTCATGTCTTGGGATCTTGTGAGACCTAGGGTAGTGCATGTAGTTAGTTTTGAGAGGATTTCATGGACCGAACTTGATTTTCCATGCTTGAACCGAACCGGACCTCCCTTGCTCAGGTTCTGGTCGCGCGAAGAAGAGGAGGAATCGCCGGGTTTTCTTCGCCAAAAAGGACTGGTAAGTGGCTCTAATCCTTCATTAGGACTATGGGATACTAAGGGGCTTAGTGGTTTGTGCATTAGGTTGAGATGTGGGCTGATTTGGGCGTGAACTAAAGGGGGATCAAATCTGGAAATTTGACTTGCTATTGATCCAAAACTTTGGTTGATGAATGAGCATGTTCTTGGTTGATTTGGGTGTTAGATGATGGCATAAGATGAGGGTTACGGGCTGAGCATGCTAGATTCGGCTTTATGTGGATTAGTCGGACCGAGTAGAATTTAGCGCATTATGAGTATGTTATAGTGATGAGAAAATTATAAGTGTACTCTAGATCGTTGATGTGAGAATCGGCGAGATTGTGATGCGCGGACCATGTGTTAGGTAGCGCGATTGAATTGTTGTGAAATTGAGCTTAATTGTTATGTTCGATCATAAAGTTGTTAATAGAAATATCTGGAGATAAAATTATGAGTATTGGTACCCTGAGGCGTTAGACGCGGGGTTTATAGCCGATTGTATATCACTATGACATATCTGTATGCACATCGTACCCTGATGCGTTAAACGCGGGGTTTGTGCCCGTCTTGATGCGTTAAACGCGGGACTGACCTGATGCGTTATTACGCGGGTCTATGAATTGAGCTCATTATTATGTATATGATAGCCTGATGCGTTATTACGCGGGCCAGTGTATGAAAGTGTATAATTTTTGCCTGAGGCGTGTTTACGCGGGCCAGATTATTGAAAGAGTGTGTTATACGCCTGAAGCGTTGAGACGCGGGCTCGAGAATTGACTGCCTGTAGTTGATGCCACGTCTGACTGATTAGTGATAGTGCCTAAGTTGAAAGCTCCGTAGTGATCGTGACTTGACTATTGCCTTGAGGAGTTGTACCGTGTCAGTTCGGGGCTAGTCTTATGTATAGAATAATATGTATGCAATTGCCTAGTTGATTGTGGTAGTTAGTTAGCTCGGAGGTACTATACCCTAGGGTCGGCTTAGATCCACCTTACTGGGATTTTATCTCACCCCTCTGTGGGACCCACTTTTCAGACCCTCGACCTTGATCGCCAAGATGCCGCTACTTTTTGGACTACCGACTCAGTTTGAGCCCGTGATCACCGAGTATAGGGTTGGACCGGACCAGACGTATTATCGAAGGGTTAGCACTTGGACTTATAAGGATGGGGACTTTTTATCTGGACCTTTGAGGGAGGAAGTGATTCCTGAGCACGTTTTGGAGGCCGCTGGACCTAGACTCCCGATAGCTTCACCTTCGAGGCTCCCTGCCATTGGACCTGTAGTTGGACCGATCCCCGAGCCGAGGTCCCCCATACCTGAACTGCCCGCTTTGGACGGAGGGATCCTGGAGCCTGATGCGCCTGCTGAGGAGTCTGACCCAGAGGAGGAACCATGGGAGGAGCCTGAGCTGGAGTTAGGTGGAGCCATCGAGACGAGTTTTTCCCCGGAGCACGCTCCCCCTGCCGAGCACCCTTCGGATGACGACGCCTGACCCTTAGGTGTTTAGAGATCCTCATCCCCGCTTTTGTATCCTCGTATGGCGACGAGTGGTTCTGTCTAGGGGGATTCCTTTGTGTTCCCGTGTCGTGTCCTTGAGTCGTAGTCGTTTTATTTCTGGTGGTCTGTATGAACCTTAACCTTATCTAGTTATGTCATATTTTGTGTTTGTGTTATGTTCTAAGGTCATTCTATTTGCTTTGTCGGGTTTGTTTTATTTGCTTCCGCTTGCATTTGCATCTCGCATGTTTTACGTCCGTTTACGATCCTGGTGAGCTGCGAGATTTCTTTGACAATGAGGGATGTTGGCGCGCTCGAAGGACACGGGGCGTGACACAAAGTTTGCCCTAAACACATTATGGAAAGATGAGCTACACTGTCGGTAATATAAACGCTGTCATGCCCAGAACCCTAGGCGCGCGAACATCCTTTCCGAACGTCAGGTCTAAGGATAACATCCCAGGCATGTCATCGACCCATTTCTTTTTATCTTTCAATTAAGCACATGCGGAAGCTATACAAAACCCCAGACAGTCATACAACAGGAATAGAAAGCAGTAGATACAACAACAACACCATTTTATTTATATACCAGTTAGCTAGGAAACACAACCGATCTACAAGCCCATCTTCAGGGCCGTTTCCTAAGACCCACAAATGATACTGGGTCGGGTCTAAGGCTAACTACTGCAAAAAACTAACTCCAAAAGAACCTTCACAGCTACGCCAGCTGACTAACCAGAGCGCCACACTACGGACCTGAAAAACGGTTAACAACGACAAATAAGATATAAATCTCAATGAGTCAACGCCAAAGTCCGATTAGGACG
The DNA here is from genome assembly GCA_029784005.1 of Lenwebbia sp. NSW1173648. NCBI lineage: Eukaryota > Viridiplantae > Streptophyta > Magnoliopsida > Myrtales > Myrtaceae > Lenwebbia > Lenwebbia sp. NSW1173648. Next base: position 19,863,157 of record JARCGZ010000008.1, on the reverse strand, counting down.
CTGATTCACTCCGGAGGCCTAAACATGCGATGGTAGATCAATAGCGTTCGATGCACGCCACGCTCTAGCTACCAAACAGGAGCACGGATCAACAGCCAATAAACAACCACATACAACTTACCTTGCCTTGAGCCACACGACAGATATTTCATGGCAATAAAGAACAGCAGAACAAGGCATCCAGCCGACACACGTCAAACTCGCAGGCATTCAAGCACTATGCAACATGCGGTTTTTCGGTTATCATGCAAGAGATACAACACTCTCGCCACAGTACAGCCTCACTGCTAGTACTCTTCCGGTCGAACCGGGCGTCGTCCTACCCCATTACAGCGACGGCATCCGATAGCCCCTCAAGACCCCTAAGGCAAGCATATCAGGTAGTTCCGTAAGGACTTCGATCCATCACAAGCTGCGACCGGCATCTGACCAGTCGTGTCTATCCGGACTGTACGTCGCCGGCACGAACTGTCGTGCAACCGATAAGTCGTGGGATTCCGAACTGTACGTCGCAGGCACGAACTTACCAGGCAACGGACCCACCAGGAGTACCGCCCCATATCCCCCAGTTACGTTAGGGAGACGATTAACCGTCGTGTGACCACACTAACACATCAGGCAAACAACCAGTTCTTACTTCACATTAGCCCGATGCAATCACACTCACGAGTATGCTCAAAACTCGGCCCACGGCCATTTTCATGATCGAAATAAATAATTGGTCACACGACTGCTCAATTTCAATTAACATGGCATTCTAACCTAGGTGTGATCATTTAGCGAAAACGCGCAATCAACACACTAGTCAACCAATCAGCATTCAACAAACAGGTCTAATCGAACTACGGTAAACAAAGCAATTACCCGTGGTAACTATTCCACCTAACCACGGTAATTCAACTAGCTACAGTAAATAATTAATTTAACTATGGTAACTACTTAAGCTAACCACAGTTAACTATCTAACCACGGTAACTATCTATTAACTGCGGTAACTAACTAATTAATTACATTAACTATTTAATTAAACTACTAAGTGTAATTAACGGCCTAATCAGGGATTAGGGGTTAACTCACTAATTAACGGGCGGCGACCGGCGATGAGCGGCGGCGGCGGTGAAATTTTCGGCGACGCTCCTACGGACTCTCCTCGTCGATCCAGACGCAACCACGGTGTCGGATTTCCAAAACGACAACCGGACGAAGACGAACGGCGGCTGGAAAACGGCCAAACGACGACAACGGAGCTCAACGAGCAAGCGGCAAGCTTGCCGGAGCTTCGGCCAAGGTCCGACGGATGACGACGAGGCTCGGCGGCGCTTGGACAGCGGCAGCAGCTGCGGCTGGGGCGGCACAACGACGGCGTGGCAAGGCGGGGGTGCGGTGGACGAGGGCGGCGCGGACGACGGGCGGCGGCGGTCCACGGCGACGAAGATGAAGATGATGGAACGGTGAAGAAGATGGTGGAACGTGAAGATGGAAGGGGGTGGGCAGCCGTGCGTGCAAAAATGGAGGGGAAGAAGAGAGAGAAAGGGAAGAGAGAGAGAAAGGAGAGAGAAATTGTCTTGAAGGGCAAAATTGACTTTTCCAAGGTCAAATGGCATTCTTGTAATTTCTCTATAGTTAAAAAGGTGATTTGACTTTGGCATTTATGAGGCGGGGCCCACGGTCATTCGGTATTAATTGTTTCTGGCATATATGAATAATATATGAGGGTATTTTTGGTAATCTGACGATTTAGGACTGGTTCAGGATATTTGGTTCATGGTCGGCACGGGCGCGAAGGAATACGGCGAAGACTAATTACGGCGCGACTAATCTAATCGAACTACAATTAACTACGCTTCAAACGACGACTAACAACCTTCAGATTGAACAATTCCTACGTCCGATAAATGTCACTAAATCCAATAGTCCAATATTATTCACATAATAGGCCTTGAAATTTCGGGACGTCACAAACGCTCTCAAATTTAATGTAAGATAAATGACGGGTGAAACGTACTAATAGTATTGTTCCTCTTATTTTGAAAAAGCATCGTTCTTTCCATCGTATTCCTTTAGGAATGTTAGGCATAATCAAAATAAAGTTTGCCCAAAAAACATGATGGAGATATGAGCTACACTGTCGGTAATATAAACGCTCTCAAATTGAATGCAAGACAATAATGGGTGAAACGCACTAATAGAATTGTTCCTCTTATTTTCAAGAAATTTCGTTCTTTCCATTACATTCTATTAGAAATGTCATGCATAATCAAAATAAATTTCACCCAAAAAATATGATGAAAATATGAGCTACACTATCGGCAATACAAAGGCTCTCAAATTGAATGCCAGACAAAAGACGAGTGAAACGCTCTAATAGTATTGTTCCTCTTATTTTTGAGAGACTTCATTCCTTCCATGATATTCCTTTAGGAATGCTAGGCATAATCAAATTAAATTTGGCCCAAAAAATATGATGGAAAGATGAGCTACACTGTCGGCAATAGAATGGCACTCAAATTGAATGCAAAACAAAAGACGGGTGAAACGCTCTAATAGTATTGTTCCTCTTATTTTCAATAAACTTCGTTCTCTCCATGATATTCCACTAGAAATGAGATGCATAATCAAAATAAATTTCGCCCAAAAAAGAGGATGGAAAGATGAGCTACACTATCGGCAATCCAAACGCTCTCAAATTTAATACAAGACAAATGACGGGTGAAACGCACTAATAGTATTGTTCCTCTTGTTTTCAAGAAATATCGTTCTTTTCATGATATTCCTTTAGAAATGTTAGGCATAATCAAAATAAATTTTGCACAAAAAACATGATGGAAAGATGAGCTACATTGTCGGCAATATAAACACTCTCAAATTTAATGTAAGATAAATGACGGGTGAAACGCACTAATAGTATTGTTCCTCTTATTTTCAAAAAGCATCGTGCTTTCCATCGTATTCCTTTAGGAATGTTTGGCATTTTCAAAATAAATTTTGCCAAAAATACATGATGGAGAGATGAGCTACACTATCAGTAATATAAACGCTCTCAAATTGAATGCAAGACAAATGACGAGTGAAACGCACTAATAGAATTGTTCCTCTTATTTTCAAGAAATTTCGTTCTTTCCATGACATTCTATTAAAAATGTCATGCATAATCAAAATAAATTTCGTGCAAAAACCATGATGAAAATATGAGCTACACTATCGGTAATATAAAGGATCTCAAATTGAATGCCATACAAAAGATGGGTGAAACGCTCTAATAGTATTGTTCCTCTTATTTTTGAGAAACTTCGTTCTTTCCATGATATTTCTTTAGGAATGTTAGCCCTAATCAAATGAAATTTCGCCCAAAAACCAGGATGGAAAGATGAGCTACACTGTCGGCAATATAAACTCTGCCAAACTGAATTAAAGATAAATAATGGGCGAAACGCTCTAATAGTATTGTTCCGCCTATTTTCAAGTAACTTCGTTCTTTGCATGAAATTCTACTAGAAATGTCAATCATAATCAAACGCCCTAATATGAAATTCTACTAGAAATGCCCAAAAATCATGATGGAAAGATGAGCTACATTGTAGGCAATATAAACGCTCTCAAATTGAATGCAAGATAAATAACGGGTGAAACGCCCTAATAGTATTGTTCCTCCTATTTTCAATAAACTTTGTTCTTTCAATGATATTCCTCTCGAAATGTTATGTATAATCAAAAGAAATTTCGCCCAAAAAACATGACGGAAAGATGATCTACACTATCGGCAAAATAAAAGCACACAAATTTAATGCAAGACAAATGACGGGTGAAACGCACTAATAGAATTGTTTCTCTTATTTTCAAGAAATTTCGTTCTTTCCATGACATTCTATTATAAATGTCATGCATAATCAAAATAAATTTCGCCCAAAAAACAGGATGAAAATATGAGCTACACTATCGGCAATATAAAGGCTCTCAAATTGAATGCCAGGCAACAGTCGGGTGAAACGCCCTAATAGTATTGTTCCTCCTACTTTTGAGAAACTTCGTTCTTACCATGATATTCCTTTAGGAATGCTAGGTATAATCAAATTAAATTTCGCCCAAACAACATGATGGAAAGATGAGCTACACTGTCAGCAATATAAACGCACTCAAATTGAATGCAAGATAAAAGACGGGTGAAACGTTCTGATTGTATTGTTCCTCTTATTTTCAAAAAACGTGGTTCTTTTCATGATATTTCCACTAGAAATGAGATGCATAATCAAAAAAAATTTCGCCCAAAAAAGATGAAAGAAAGATGCGCAACACTATCGGCAATCCAAACGCTCTGAAATTTAATGCAAGACAAATGACGGGTCAAACGCACTAATAGTATTGTTCGTCTTATTTTCAAGAAATATCGTTCTTTTCATGATATTCCTTTAGAAATGTTAGGCATAATCAAAACAAATTTTGCCCAAAAAACCTGATGGAAACATGAGCTACACAGTCGGCAATATAAACGCTCTCAAATTGAATGCCAGACAAAAGACGGGTGAAACGCTCTAATAGTATTGTTCCTCTTATTTTAAAGAAACTTCGTTCTTTCAGTGATATTCCTTTAGGAATGTTAGGCATAATCAAATTAATTTTCGTCCCAAAAACATGATGGAAAGATGACATACACTGTCTGCAATATAAACGCTCTCGAATTGAATGCAAGACAAAAGACGGTGAAACGCTCTAATAGTGTTGTTCCTCTTATTTTCGACAAACTTCGTTGTTTCCATGATATTCCACTAGAAATGTGAGACATAATCAAAACAAATTTCGCCCAAAAACCATGTTGGAAAGATGAGCTACACTGTCGGGAATATAAACGCTCTCAAATTGAATTAAACATAAATGATGGGCGAAACGCTCTAATAGTATTGTTCGTCTTATTTTCAAGAAACTTCGTTCTTTCCATGACATTCTACTAGAAATGTCATGCATAATCAAACCAAATTTTGCCCAAAAATCATGATGGAAAGATGAGCAACACTATTTGCAATATAAACTCTCTCAAATTGAATGCAAGACAGATAACGGGTGAAACGCCATAATAGTATTGTTCCTCATATTTTCAAGAAATTTCGTTCTTTCCCTAATATTCCTATGAAAATGTTATGCATAATCAAAGGAAATTTCTCTCAAAAAAACATGATGGAAAGATGAGCTACACTTTCGACAATACAAAAGCTCTCAAATTTCATGCAGGACAAATGATGGGTGAAACGCACTAATACTATTATTCCTCTTATTTTCATGAAACTTCATTCTTTCCATGATATTCCTTTAGGAATGTTAGGCATAATCAATAGAAATTTCGCCCAAAAAACATGATGGAAGGATGAGGTACACTGTCGGCAATATAAACGCTCTCAAATTGAATGCAAGACAAAAGACGGGTGAAACGCTCTAATAGTATCGTTCCTCTTAGTTTGAAGAAACATCGGTCTTTCCATGATATTCCTTTAGAAATGTTAGGCATAATCAAAATCCATTTCGTCCAAAAAACATGATGGAAAGACGAGCGACACTGTCGGCAATATAAACGCTTCCAAATTGAATGCAAGACAAATAAATGGTGAAACGCCCTAATAGTATTGTTCCTCATATTTTCAAGAAACTTCGTTCTTTCCATGATATTCCTCTAGAAATGTTATGCATAATGAAAAAAAAAATTCGCGCAAAAAACATGATGGAAAGAATACCTACACTATCTGCAATATAAACGCTCTCAAATTTAATGTAAGATGAATGACGGGTGAAACGCACTAATAGTATTGTTCCTCTTATTTTCATTAATCTTCGCTATTTCCATGATATTCCTTTAGAAATGTTAGGCATAATCAAAATAAATTTCGCCCAAAACACATGATGGAAAGATGAGCTTCACTGTCGGCAATATAAACTCTCTAAAATTTAATGTTAGATAAATGACGAGTGAAACGCACTAATAGTATTGTTCCTCTTATTTTGAAAAAGCATCGTTCTTTCCATCGTATTCCTTTAGGAATGTTAGGCATAATCAAAATAAATTTTGCCCAAAAAATATGATGGAGAGATGAGCTACACTGTCGGTATTATAAACGCTATCAAATTGAATGCAAGACAAATGACGGGAGAAACGCACTAATAGAATTGTTGCTCTTATTTTCAAAAACTTAGTTCTTTTCATGACATTTGATTAGAAATGTCACGCATAATCCAAAGAAATTTCGCCCAAAAAAGATGATGGAAAGATCAGCTACACTATCGGCAATCCGAACGCTTTCAAATTTAATGCAAGACAAATGACGGGTGAAACGCAGTAATAGTATTGTTCCTCTTATTTTCAAGAAACAACGTTCTTTTCATGATAATCCTTTACAAATGTTTGGCATAATCAAAACAAATTTCGCCCAAAAAACATGATGGAAAGAAGAGCTACACCGTCGGCAATATAAACCATCTCAAATTTAATGTATGATAAATGACGGGTGAAACGCACTAATACTATTGTTCCTCTTATCTTGAAGAGGCATCATTCTTTCCAGCATATTCCTTTAGGAATGTTAGGTATAATCAAAATAAATTTTGCCCAAAGGACATGATGGTGAGATGAGCTACACTGTTGGTTATATAAACGCTCTCAAATGGAATGCAAGACAAATGACGGGTGAAACGCTCTAATAGAATTGGTCCTCTTATTTTCAAGAAACTTCTTTCTTTCCATGACATTCTACTAAAAATGTCTTGCATAATCAAAACAAATTTCGCCCAAAAAACATGATGAAAATATGAGCTACACTGTCGGCCATATAAACGCTCTCAAATTGAATGCAAGACAAAAGACGGGTGAAACGCTTTAATAGTATTGTTCCTCGTATTTTTGAGAAACTTCGTTCTTTCCATGATATTCCTTTTGCAATATTAGGCATAATCAAACTAAATTTCGCCCAAAAAATATGATGGAAAGATGAGCTACACTATCGGCAATATAAACGTACTCAAATTGAATGCAAGACAAAAGACGGGTGAAACTCTCTAATAGTAATGTTCAACTTTTTTTCAATAAACTTGGTTCTTTCCAAGATATTCCCCTAGAAATGAAATGCATAATCAAAATAAATTTCGCCCAAAAACCATGATGGAAAGATGAGATACAGTGTCGGCAGTATAAACGCCCTCAAATTGAACTAAAGATAAATAATGGGCGAAGCGCTCTACTAGAATTGTCATGCATAATCAAAAAAAATTTCGCCCAAAAATCATGATGGAAAGATGAGCTACACTATAGGGAATATAAACGCTCTAAAATTGAATGCAAGACAAATAACGGGTGAAACGCCCTAATAGTATTGTTCCTCCTATTTTCAAGAAACTTCGTTCTTTCCATGATATTCCTCTAGAAATGTTATGCATAATCAAAAGAAAATTTGCCCAAAAAACATGACAGAAATATGATCTACACTTTCAGCAATATAAAAGCACTCAAATTTAATGCAAGACAAATGACGGGTCAAACGCACTAATTGTATTGTAACTCTTATTTTGAAGAAGCATCGTTCTTTCCATCGCATTCCTTTAGGAATGTTAGCCATAGTCAAAATAAATTTTGCCCAAAAAACATGATGGAAAGATGACACACATTGTCGGCAATATAAACGCTCTCAAATGGAATGCAAGGTAAAACACGGGTGAAACGCCCTAATAATGCAAGACCAATGACGGGTGAAACACTCTGTTAGTATTGTGCCTCCTTTTTTCACGAAACTTCGTTCTTTCCATGACATTCTACTAGAAATGTAATGCATAGTCAAAACAATTTTCGCACAAAAAACATGATGGAAAGATGAGCTACACTGTCGGCAATATTTACGGTCTCAAATTGATTGCTAGACCAATGATGGGTGAAACGCTCTGATAGTATTGTGCCTCTTATTTTCACGAAACTTTATTTTTTCCATGACATTCTACAATAAATGTCTTACATAATCAAAACAAATTTCGCACAAAAAACATGATGGAAAGATGAGCAACACTGTCGGCAATATAAAGGCTCTCAAATAGAACGCAATATAAATGACGGGTGAAACACTCTAATAATATTATTCCACTTTTTTACAAAAAACTTCGTTTTTTCCATGACCTTCTACTAGAAATATAATACATAATTAAAACAAATTTCGCACTAAAAACATGATGGAAAGATGAGCCACACTGTCGGCAATATAAACGCTTTCAACCAGAACGCAAGGTAAATGACGGGTGAAACGCTCTAATAGTATTGTTCCCTGTTATTTACAAAAAACTTCGTTGTTTCCTTGACATTCTACTAGAAATGTATTGCATAATCAAAACAAATTTCGCACAAAAAATATGATGGAAAGATGAGCTACACTGTCGGCAATATAAACGGTCTCAAATTGATTGCTAGACCAATTACGAGTGAAACGCTCTGATAGTATTGTGCCTCCTATTTTCACCAAAACTTTATTTTTTCCATGACATTCTACAATAAATGTCATACATAATCAAAACAAATTTCGAACGAAAACATGATGGAAAGATGAGCTATATTGTCGGCAATATAAACGCTCTCAAATAGAACGCAAGATAAATGACGGGTGAAACGCTCTAATAGTATTGTTCCTCTTATTTACAAAACACTTCGTTCTTTCCCTGACATTCTACTAGAAATGTAATACATAATCAAAACAAATTTCGCACAAAAAATAGGATAGAAAGATGAGCTTCACTGTCGGCAATATTTACGGCCTTAAATTGAACGAAAGTCCAATGACGGGTGAAACACTCTGATTGTATTGTGCCTCCTATTTTCACGAAACTTCGTTTTTTCGATTACATTCTACAAGAAATGTAATACATAATCAAAACAAATTTCGCATAAAAAACATGATGGAAAGGTGAGCTACAGTGTCGGCAATACAAACGCTCTCAAATAGAATGCAAGACAAACGACGGGTGAAACGCTATAATAGTATTGTTCCACTTTTTTACAAAAAACTTAGTTTTTTCCAGGACTGTCTACTAGAAATATAATACATAATCAAAACAAATATCGCTTAAAAAAAAAGATGGAAATATTGATGCTTTCAACCAGAACGCAAGATAAATGACGGGTGAAACGCTCTAATAGTATTGTTCCTCTTACTTACAAAAAACTTAATTCTTTCCATGACATTGTACTAGAAATGTAATGCATAATCAAAACAAATTTCGCACAAAAAACATGATGGAAAGATGAGCTACACTGTCGGAAATATGAACGGTCTCAAATTGATTGCTAGACCAATGACGGGTGAGACGCTCTGATAGTATTGTGCCTCCTATTTTCACGAAATTTCGTTTTTTCCATGACATTCTACAATAAATGTCTTACATAATCAAAGCAAAGTTCGCACAAAAAACATGATGCAAAGATGAGCTACACTGTCGGCACTATAAACGCTCTCAAACAGAACGGAAGATAAATGACGGGTGAAACGCTATAATAGTATTGTTCCACTTATTTACAAAAAAACTACGTTTTTTCCAGGACTTTCTACTTGAAATGTAATACATAATCAAAACAAATTTCGCACAAAAAACATGATGGAAAGATGAGCTACACTGTCGGCAATATATAAAGCTCTCAACAAGAACGCAAGATAAATGACGGGTAAAACGCTCTAATAGTATTATTCCTCTTATTTACAAAAGCTTCGTTATTTCCAGCACTGTCGACTAGAAATGTAATACATAATCAAAACAAATTTCGCACAAAAAACATGATGGAAAGAGGCGCTACAATGTCGGCAATATAAACGCTTTCAACCAGAACGCAAGATAAATGACGGGTAAAACGCTCTAATAGTATTGTTCCTCTAATTTACAAAAAACTTCGTTCTTTCCACGACATTCTCCTAGAAACGTAATGCATCATCAAAATAAATTACGCACAAAAAACCTGATGGAAAGATGAGCTACACTGTCGGCAATATAAACGGTCTCAAATTGATTGCTAGACCAATGACGGGTGAAACGCTCTGATAGTATTGTGCCTTCGTTTGTTCCATGACATTCTACAATAATTGTCTTACATAATCAAAGCAAATTTCACACAAAAAACATGTTGGAAAGATGAGCTACACTGTCGGCAATATAAACGCCCTCAAACAGAACGCAAGATAAATGATGGGTGAAACGCACTAATAGTATTGCTCCACTTTTTTACAAAAAACTTCGTTTTTTCTTGCACTTTCTACTAGAATTATAATACAAAATCAAAATAAATTTCGCACAAAAAACATGATGGAAAGATGAGCTACACTATCGGCAATATAAACTATTTCAAATTGATTGCTAGACCAATGACGGGTGAAACACTCTGATAGTATTGTGCCGCCTATTTTCACGAAACTTCGTTTTTTCCATGACATTCTACAATAACTGTCTTACATAATCAAAGCAAATTTCGCACAAAAAAAATGATGGAAAGATGAGCTACACTGTCGGCAATATAAACGCTCTGAAACAGAACGCAAGATAAATGACGGGTGAAACGCTCTAATATTATTGTTCCACTTATTTACAAAAAACTTCGTTTTTTCCAGGACTTTCTACTAGAAATGTAATACATAATCAAAACAAATTTCGCACAAAAAACATGATGGAAAGATGAGCTACACTATCGGCAATATATAAAGCTCTCAACCAGAACGCAAGATAAATGACGAGTGAAACGCTCTAACAGTATTATTCCTCTTATTTACAAAAAACTTCGTTTTTTCCATGACTTTCTACTACTAATGTAATACATAATCAAAACAAATTTCGCACAAAAAACATGATGGAAAGATGAGCTACACTGTTGGCAATATTAACGGTCTCAAATTGAATGCTAGACCAATTACGGGTGAAAGGCTCTGATAGTATTGCGCCTCCTATTTTCACGAAACTTCGTTTTTTCGATGACATTCTACTAGAAATGTAATTCATAATCAAAACAAAATTCGCACAAAAAACAAGATGTAAAGATGAGCTACACTGTCGGCAATATAAACGCTCTCAAATAAAATGCAAGACAAAGGACGGGTGAAACGCAATAAATAGTATTGTTCCACTTTTTTACAAAAACCTTCATTTTTTCCAGGACTTTCTACAAGAAATATAACACATAATCAAACCAAATATGGCACAAAAAACATGATGGAAAGATGAGCTACACTGTCGGCAATATTAACGCTTTCAACCAGAACGCACGATAAATGACGGGTAAAAGGCACTAATAGTATTTGTTCCTCTTATTTACAAGAAACTTCATTCTTTCCATGACATTCTACTAGAAATGTAATGCATAATCAAAACAAATTTCGCACAAAAAACATGATGGAAGATGAGCTACACTGTCGGCAATATAAACGGTCTCAAATTGATTGCTAGACCAATGGCGGGTGAAACGCTCTGACAGTATTGTGCCTCCTATTTTCACGAAATTTAATTTTTTCCATGACATTCTACAATAAATGTCATACATAATCAAAGCAAAGTTCGCACAAAAAACATGATAGAAAGATGAGCTACACTGTCGGCAATATAAATGCTCTCAAACAGAACGCAAGATAAGTGACGGGTGAAACGCTCTAATAGTATTGTTCCACTTATTTACAAAAAAACTTCGTTTTTTCCAGGACTTTCTACTAGAAATGTAATACATAATCAAAAGAAATTTCGCACAAAAAACATGATGGAAAGATGAGCTACACTGTCGACAATATATAAAGCTCTCAACCAGAACGCAAGATAAATGCCGGGTGAAACGCTCTAATATTATTGTCCCTCTTATTTACAAAAAAACTTCGTTTTTTCAATGACTTTCTACTAGTAATGTAATACATAATCAATACAAATTTCGCACAAAAAACATGATGGAAAGATAAGCTACACAGTCGGCAATATAAACGCTTTCAACCAGAACGCAAGATAAATGACGGGTGAAACGCTCTAATAGTACTGTTCCTCTTATTTACAACAAACTTCGTCCTTTCCATGACATTCTACTAGAAATGTAATGCATCATCAAAACAAAGTTCGCACAAAAAACATCATGGAAAGATGATTTACACTGTCGGCAATATTTACGGTCTCAAATTGAATGAAAGTCCAATGACGGGTGAAACACTCTGAATATATTGTGCCTCCTCTTTTCACGGAACTTCGTTTTTTCGAGTACATTCTACTAGAAATGTAATACATATTCAAACAAATTTGGCACAAAAACAAGATGGAAAGATGAGCTACACTGTCGGCAATATAAACGCTCTCAAATTGAATGCTAGACCAATTACGGGTGAAAGGCTCTGATAGTATTGCGCCTCCTATTTTCACGAAACTTCGTTTTTTCGATGACATTCTACTAGAAATGTAATTCATAATCAAAACAAAATTCGCACAAAAAACAAGATGTAAAGATGAGCTACACTGTCGGCAATATAAACGCTCTCAAATAAAATGCAAGACAAAGGACGGGTGAAACGCAATAAATAGTATTGTTCCACTTTTTTACAAAAAACTTCATTTTTTCCAGGACTTTCTACAAGAAATATAACACATAATCAAAACAAATATCGCACAAAAAACATGATGGAAAGATGTGCTTCACTGTCGGCAATATTAACGCTTTCAACTAGAACGCAAGATAAATAACGGGTGAAACGCTCTAATAGTATTGTTCCTCTTATTTACAAAAAACTTCATTCTTTCCATGACATTCTACTTGAAATGTAATGCATAATCAAAACAAATTTCGAACAAAAAACATGATGGAAAGATGAGCTACACTGTCGGCAATATAAACGGTCTCAAATTGATTACTAGACCAATGTCGGGTGAAACGCTCTGACAGTTTTGTGCCACCTATTTTCATGAAATTTCATTTTTTTCATGACATTCTACAATAAATGTCATACATAATAAAAGCACAGTTCGCACAAAAAACATGATAGAAAGATGAGCTACACTGTCGGCAATTAAACGCTCTCAAACAGAACGCAAGATAAATGACGGGTGAAACGCTCTACTAGTATTGTTCCACATATTTATTTACAAAAAAACTTCGTTTTTTCCAGGACTTTCTATTAGAAATGTAATACATAATCAAAACAAATTTCGCACAAAAAACAAGATGGAAAGATGAGCTACACTGTCGGCAATATATAAAGCTCTCAACCAGAACGCAAGATAAATGACGGGTGAAACGCTATAATATTATTGGTCCTCTTATTTACAAAAAACTTCGTTTTTTCAATGACTTTCTACTAGTAATGTAATACATAATCAAAACAAATTTCGCACAAAAAACATGATGGAAAGATGAGCTACATAGTCGGCAATATAAACGCTTTCAACCAGAACGCAAGATAAATGCGGGTGAAACGCTCTAATAGTATTATTCCTCATATTTACAAAAAACTTCGTTCTTTCCATGACATTCTACTAGAAACGTAATGCATAATCAAAACAAATTTCCACAAAAAACAGGATGGAAAGATGAGCTACACTGTCGGCAATATAAACGCTCTCAAACAGAATGCAAGACAAGGGACGGGTGAAACGCAATAAATAGTATTGTTCCACTTTTTTACAAAAAACTTCATGTTTTCCAGGACTTTCTACAAGAAATATGACACATAATGAAACCAAATATCGCACAAAAAAGATGATGGAAAGATGAGCTACACAGTCCGCCATATTAACGCTTTCAACCAGAACGCAAGATAAATGACGGGTAAAACGCTCTAATAGTATTTGTTCCTCTTATTTACAAGAAACTTCATTCTTTCCATGACATTCTACTAGAAATGTAATGCATAATCAAAACAAATTTCGCACAAAAAACATGATGGAAAGATGAGCTACACTGTCGGCAATATAAACGGTCTCAAATTGATTGCTAGACCAATGACGGGTGAAACGCTCTGACAGTATTGTGCCTCCTATTTTCACGAAATTTCATTTTTTCCATGACATTCTACAATAAATGTCATACATAATCAATGCAAAGTTCGCACAAAAAACATGATAGAAAGATGAGCTACACTGTCGGCAATGTAAATGCTCTCAAACAGAACGCAAGATAAGTGACGGGTGAAACGCTCTAATAGTATTGTTCCACTTATTTACAAAAAAACTTCGTTTTTTCCAAGACTTTCTACTAGAAATGTAATACATAATCAAAAGAAATTTCGCACAAAAAACATGATGGAAAGATGAGCTACACTGTCGACAATATATAAAGCTCTCAACCAGAACGCAAGATAAATGACGGGTGAAACGCTCTAATATTATTGTCCCTCTTATTTACAAAAAAACTTCGTTTTTTCAATGATTTTCTACTAGTAATGTAATACATAATCAATACAAATTTCGCACAAAAAACAAGATGGAAAGATGAGCTACACAGTCGGCAATATAAACGCTTTCAACCAGAACGCAAGATAAATGACGGGTGAAACGCTCTAATAGTATTGTTCCTCTTATTTACAAAAAACTTCGTTCTTTCCATGACATTCTACTAGATACGTAATGCATAATCAAAACAAATTTCGCACAAAAAACATGATGGAAAGATGAGCTACACTGTCAGCAATATAAAAGGTTTCAAATTGATTGCTAGACCAATGACGTGTGAAACGCTCTGATAGTATTGTCACTCCTATTTTAACGAAACTTCATTTTTTCCATGACATTCTACAATAAATGTCTTACATAATCAAAGCAAATTTCGCACAAAAAATGTCACGCCCCGCGTCCTACGAGCGCGCGACACCCCTTCAGTGGTCGATAAGAGTTGCGACAACCCAGGACTAGTCGCCGACCCAGATCAAATCTTAAGATCTTAAAGCATGCGCTAGCGGAAACAAACTCAACACCCAGACAATAAAATTCAAGAGGAAGATAGAGAAGAGAGAAACGGGAAACAAACCATTATATAAACATGCCAAGGTTCAAGTTACAAACACGGACAACATCAAGAGCAGCCATCAACTACAAAAGGGTACCATGGCCCATTAACCTATATCCACTACTAGGATATACCAAAAGGGCGAGAAACACTATCCTAGTCTTCAACCCTCGTCATCATCAGACAATGGTTCCTCTTCAGGATCAGACTCCATAGGTTCCTCAGCACGCTCCGGCTCCTCAGGCTCAAGGGTCTGAAATATTTTAACTTACAACTATGAGAATAAATCTCAATAAGCTCACCCCTAAGTCTCGGTTAGGACGACACGTACCACCAGACCAACCTAGCATGCAGTCTACACCACCCATACTACAATTTCACAACACGAGGCAAACAAGCCAGGCATAACCAGCATAATTAATCCCACCAGCTCAAGCCACAATTGCAACACATAGCACTCAACAGTGCTTCACATATACGTATATATCTTTATACATAGCTCAAGTCTGAAAAGATCGTGACCCGCGTTTAACGCCTCAGGTACACGTCACAACCCGCGTTTAACGCCTCAGGTTTGGGTCCAAAGCCCAGTCAGACATCAAATCCCGCGTTTAACGCCTCAGGATTGCACAACACCCCGCGTTTAACGCTTCAGGGTCCAAATCACATATACACATCACAAAGCATATATTTTCAGAGCGAGCCTCGCGTAACACGCATCAAGGCATAAATCAAATATATCGCTCGCACGACCACACTTGCACATCAAAGTTCACCAATCAATTCACACAATCCAGAGCACAATTTAGCAAACCCGAAATTCACGTTCGATTCACATTCGCGCAAAATGCTCTAAACCGAGCCACATACCACGCACTTGAACACAATCAAATTCCACCACACCAACCATACTATTCAATGCTACAAATATCATTCCCAAGCATCCACATATCACTATGAAATTTCCAAATCTCGGGTCCCCTAAGGGCAGCCCCTAAAACAACCCATAAATGCACATAAATCACTTGTCTCAAGTGCAAATCAACCACAAACCCATCTAGGATTAACATACTACACCAATCAAGTTTCTAACCACCTAAAACATCACCCAAGAGCTCTAATATTCATCCCAAACACTTTTAAAATTTCTGATCTTCGATGAATAGTATTTTCCTTCGATGAATAGTGCATATCTTCAATGAATAGTGTCCCGTCTTCGATGAATAGTGTTCGGCCTTCAATGAACAGTGCACATGGCAGCCACTAAAATCAACTAAAAACTACATCTAAGCTAGTCTAATGATGACCTACCACCCTAATCAAGAGTTAGGAGTTTGCTTACCCAAATCCAAGCTTGAAATCCACACAAACCCCTCAAGATCAGCCACTAAAACCCCCGGCAACAGCGGCGAACGGCGGTGGCTTGGCGAGCTAGGCGGCGGTGGTGCAAGGCTGAACGGCGGCGGCGGCTTGGCGGGACCGGCGACGGCGTGAGGTTGCTGGTCGGTGCCGGCGTGGAGGAGGAGGGGATGAGGGAAAGCTTCAGCCAAGAGGGGGGGAAATGAGAGAGTGAAAGTGAGAGGAGAGTGAGAGTGAAAAGATGGAGAGAGGATGGCAAGACACATCCCATGATCTTTGGCTTTTTGGGACATGAGTGGGAGTTGGTAGAGGAGTTGGTAATGGGGTTCTAAGATGTGACTAAAGTGGGGTGGTTGATGGGGTTTTCAAATCACACTCCCATCAAGGCTTTTTGGCTCTTGCAAGTGAATACCGCGAAGTAAAACTGACAATCTGCAACTTTAGGATAGTCCAGGAATTTTGGTTCGGACGATCGGTACGGCTGGCCAATGAACACTGAACCCCAATGAGGCGACGTCCAAATATTAGCGATGATATCCTTGAAAATTCGGCACCCGAATCCGGAATCTAATTCGCGGTCTACACCAGTTGATTGCGACTTTAAAATATCTCAAACTGACGGGCGGCTTTTAGGAGTTACGCGTATCGACCCGCGATAGGTCCACGTACTTAAATTCCTAGCTAGCCTTTCCCTCACGGTCAGTCATCTCGAGAGTGATCAATTCCGAGTGAGACAAATCTAGAGTGCAATAACAAGTTATCCATTCATTAAATAAAATCCCGGAAATGGGTCGAATTTCAGAATGTCACAAAAAACATGATGGAAAGATGAGCTACACTGTTGGCAATATAAACGGTCTCAAATTGATTGCTAAACCAATGACGGGTGAAACGCTCTGATAGTATTGTGCCTTCTATTTTCACGAAACATCGTTTTTTCCATGACATTCTACAATAAATGTCTTACATAATCAAAGCAAATTTCGCACAAAAAACATTATAGAAAGATGAGCTGCACTGTCGGCAATATAAACACTCTCAAACAGAACGCAAGATAAATGACGGGTGAAACGCTCTAATATTATTGTTCCAATTTTTTACAAACAACTTCGTTTTTTCCAGGACTTTCTACTAGAAATATAATACATAATCAAAATAAATTTTGCACAAAAAACATGATGGAAACATGAGCTATACTTTCGGCAATATAAACGATTTCAAATTGATTGCTAGACCAATGACGGGTGAAACGCTCTGATCGTATTGTGCCTCCTATTTTCACGAAACTTCGTTTTTTCCATGACATTCTAGAATAAATGTATTACATAATCAAAGCAAATTTCGCACAAAAAAGATGATGGAAAGATGAGCTACACTGTCGGCAATATAAGCGCTCTAAAAAAGAATGCAAGGTAAATGAAGAGTGAAACCCTCTATTAGTATTGTTCCACTTATTTACAAAATACATCGTTTTTTCCAGTACTTTCTACTAGACATGTAATACATAATCAAAATAAATTCCGCACAATAAACATGTGGATAGATGAGCTACACTGTCGGCAATATATAAAGCTCTCAACCAGAACGCAAGATAAATGAAGGGTGAAACGCTCTAATAGTATTGTTCCTCTTAGTTCTAGGACTTTCTACTAGAAATGTAATACATAATCAAAACAAATTTCGCACAAAAAACGTGATGGAAAGATGAGCTACACTGTCGGCAATATAAACGCTTTCAACCAAAACGCAAGAAAATTGACGGGTGAAACGCTCTAATAGTATTGTTCCTCTTATTTACAAAAAACTTCGTTCTTTCCATGACATTCTGCTAGAAATGTAATACATAATCAAAACAAATTTCGCGCAAAAACATCATGGAAAGATGAGCTACACTGTCGATAATATATAAAGCTCTCAACCAGAACGCAAGATAAATGACGGGTGAAACGCTCTAATAGTATTGTTCCACTTATTTACAAAAAACTTCGTTTTTTTCCAGGACTTTCTACTAGAAATGTAATACATAATCAAAACAAATTTCGCACAAAAAAACATGATGGAAAGATGAGCTACGCTGTCGGCAATATATAAAGCTCTCAACCAGAACGCAAGATAAATGACGGGTGAAACGCTCTAATAGTATTGTTCCACTTCTTTACAAAATACTTCGTTTTTTCCATTACTTTCTACTAGTAATGTAATACATAATCAAAACAAATTTCGCACAAAAAACGTGATGGAAAGATGAGCTACACTGTCGGCAATATATAAAGCTCTCAACCAGAACGCAAGATAAATGACGGGTGAAATGCTCTAATAGTATTGTTCCTCTTATTTACAAAAAACTTCGTTTTTTCGATGACATTCTACTAGAAATGTAATACATAATCAAAACGAATTTCGCACAAAAAACAAGATGGAAGGATGAGCTTCACTGTCGGCAATATAAACGCTCTCAAACAGAATGCAAGGTAAATGATGGGTGAAACGCTCTAATAGTATTGTTCCACTTATTTACAAAATACTTCGTTTTTTCCAGGACTTTCTACTAGAAATGTAATACAAAATCAAAACAAATTTCGCACAAAAAACATGATGGAAAGATGAGCTACACTGTCGGCAATATAAACGGTCTCAAATTGATTGCTAGACCAATGACGGGTGAAACGCTCTAAAAGTATTGTGCCTCCTACTTTCACGAAACTTCGTTTTTCGATGACATTCTACAAAAAATGTCTTACATAGTCAAAGCAAATTTCGTACAAAAAACATGATGGAAAGATGAGCTACACTGTCGGCAATATAAACGCTCTCAAACAGAACGCAAGATAAATGATGGGTGAAACGCTCTAATAGTATTGTTCCACATATTTACAAAAAACTTCTTTTTTTCCAGGACTTTCTTCTAGAAATTTTTATACTAATCAAAATAAATTTCGCACAAAAAACATGATGGAAAGATGAGCTACACTGTCGGCAATATATAAAGCTCTCTACCAGAAAGCAAGATAAATGACGGGTGAAACGCTCTAATAGTATTGTTCCTCTTATTTACAAAAAACTTCGTTTTTTCCAGGACTTTCTACTATAAATGTAATATATAATCAAAACAAATTTCGCACAAAAAACATGATGGAAAGATGAGCTACAATGTCGGTAATATAAACGCTCTCAAACAGAACGCAAGATAAATGACGGGTCAAACGCTTTAATAGTATTGTTCCTCTTATTTACAAAAAAACTTCGTTCTTTCCATGACATTCTACTAGAAAAGTAATGCATAATCAAAACAAATTTCGCACAAAAAACATGATGGAAAGATGAGCTACACTGTCGGCAGTATAAACGATGTCAAATTGATTGCTAGACCAATGACGGGTGAAACGCTCTGATAGTATTGTGCCTTCTATTTTCACGAAACATCGTTTTTTCCATGACATTCTATAAGAAATGTCTTACATAATCAAAGCAAATTTCGCACAAAAAACATGTTGGAAAGATGAGCTCCACTGTCGGCAAAATAAAGGCCCTCAAACAGAACGCAAGATAAATGACGGTTAAAAGGCTCTAATAGTATTGTTCCATTTTTTAACAAAAAATTTCGTTTTTTCAAGGACTTTCTACTAGAAATGTAATACATAATCAAAATAAATTTCGCACAAAAAACGTGATGGAAAGATGAGCTACACTGTCGGCAATATAAAAGATTTAAAATTGATTGCTAGACAAATGACGGGTGAAACGCTCTGATAGTATTGTGCCTGCCATTTTCACGAAACTTCGTTTTATCCATTACATTCTAAAATAAATGTCTTACATAATCAAAGCAAATTTCGCACAAATAACGTGATGGACAGATGAGCTACACAGTCGGCAATATAAACGCTCTCAAACAGAATGCAAGGTAAATGACGGGTGAAACGCTCTAATAGTATTGTTCCACTTATTTACAAAATACTTCGTTTTTTCCAGTACTTTCTACTTGAAATGTAATACATAATCAAAACAAATTTCGCACAAAAAACGTGATGGAAAGATGAGCTACACTGTCGGCAATATATAAAGCTCTCAACCAGAACGCAAGATAAATGACGGGTGAAACGCTCTAATAGTATTGTTCCTCTTATTTACAAAAAACTTCGTTTTTTCGATGACATTCTACTAGAAATGTAATACATAATCAAAACGAATTTCGCACAAAAAACAAGATGGAAGGATGAGCTTCACTGTCGGCAATATAAACGCTCTCAAACAGAATGCAAGGTAAATGATGGGTGAAACGCTCTAATAGTATTGTTCCACTTATTTACAAAATACTTCGTTTTTTCCAGGACTTTCTACTAGAAATGTAATACAAAATCAAAACAAATTTCGCACAAAAAACATGATGGAAAGATGAGCTACACTGTCGGCAATATAAACGGTCTCAAATTGATTGCTAGACCAATGACGGGTGAAACGCTCTGAAAGTATTGTGCCTCCTACTTTCACGAAACTTCGTTTTTCCATGACATTCTACAAAAAATGTCTTACATAGTCAAAGCAAATTTCGTACAAAAAACATGATGGAAAGATGAGCTACACTGTCGGCAATATAAACGCTCTCAAACAGAACGCAAGATAAATGATGGGTGAAACGCTCTAATAGTATTGTTCCACATATTTACAAAAAACTTCGTTTTTTCCAGGACTTTCTTCTAGAAATTTTTATACTAATCAAAATAAATTTCGCACAAAAAACATGATGGAAAGATGAGCTACACTGTCGGCAATATATAAAGCTCTCTACCAGAAAGCAAGATAAATGACGGGTGAAACGCTCTAATAGTATTGTTCCTCTTATTTACAAAAAACTTCGTTTTTTCCAGGACTTTCTACTGTAAATGTAATATATAATCAAAACAAATTTCGCACAAAAAACATGATGGAAAGATGAGCTACAATGTCGGTAATATAAACGCTCTCAAACAGAACGCAAGATAAATGACGGGTCAAACGCTTTAATAGTATTGTTCCTCTTATTTACAAAAAAACTTCGTTCTTTCCATGACATTCTACTAGAAAAGTAATGCATAATCAAAACAAATTTCGCACAAAAAACATGATGGAAAGATGAGCTACACTGTCGGCAGTATAAACGATGTCAAATTGATTGCTAGACCAATGACGGGTGAAACGCTCTGATAGTATTGTGCCTTCTATTTTCACGAAACATCGTTTTTTCCATGACATTCTATAAGAAATGTCTTACATAATCAAAGCAAATTTCGCACAAAAAACATGTTGGAAAGATGAGCTCCACTGTCGGCAAAATAAACGCCCTCAAACAGAACGCAAGATAAATGACGGTTGAAACGCTCTAATAGTATTGTTCCATTTTTTAACAAAAAATTTCGTTTTTTCAAGGACTTTCTATTAGAAATATAATACATAATCAAAATAAATTTCGCACAAAAAACGTGATGGAAAGATGAGCTACACTGTCGGCAATATAAAAGATTTAAAATTGATTGCTAGACAAATGACGGGTGAAACGCTCTGATAGTATTGTGCCTGCCATTTTCACGAAACTTCGTTTTATCCATTACATTCTAAAATAAATGTCTTACATAATCAAAGCAAATTTCGCACAAATAACGTGATGGACAGATGAGCTACACAGTCGGCAATATAAACGCTCTCAAACAGAATGCTAGGTAAATGACGGGTGAAACGCTCTAATAGTATTGTTCCACTTATTTACAAAATACTTCGTTTTTTCCAGTACTTTCTACTTGAAATGTAATACATAATCAAAATAAATTTCGCACAAAAAACATGATGGAAAAATGAGCTACACTGTCGGCAATATATAAAGCTCTCAACCCAGAACGCAAGATAAATGACGGGTGAAACGCTCTAATAGTATTGTTCCACTTATTTACAAAATACTTCGTTTTTTCCAGTAGTTTCTACTAGAAATGTAATACATAATCAAAACAAATTTGTCACAAAAAACATGATGGAAAGAAAATCTACACTGTCGGCAATATAAACACTTTCAACAAAAACGCAAGATAAATGACGGGTGAAACGCTCTAATTGTATTGTTCTTCTCATTTACAAAAAATTTCGTTCTTTTCATGACATTCTGCTGGAAACGTAATTCATAATCAAAACAAATTTCGCACAAAAAACATCAAGGAAAGATGAGCTACACCGTCGGCAATAAATAAAGCTCTCAAGCAGAACGCAAGATAAATGACGGGTGAAACGATCTAATAGTATTGTTCCTCTTATTTACAAAAAACTTCGTGTTTTCCAAGCCTTTCTACTAGAAAGGTAATACATAAACAAAACAAATTTCGCACAAAAAACATGATGGAATGATGAGCTACACTGTCGGCAATATAAACGGTCTCAAATTGATTGCTAGACCAATGACGGGTGAAACGCTCTGATAGTATTATGCCTCCTATTTTCACGAAACTTCGTTTGTTCCATGACATTCTACAATAAATGTCTTACATAATCAAAGGAAATTTCGCACAAAAAACATGATGGAAAGATGAGCTACACTGTCGGCAAAATAAACGCTCTCAAACAGAACGCAAGATAAATGACGGGTGAAACGCTCTAATAGTATTTTCCAATTATTTACAAAAAACTTCATTTTCTCGAGGACTTTCTACTAGAAATGTAATACATAATCAAAACAAATTTCGCACAAAAAACTTGACGGAAAGAGGAGCTACACTGTCGGCAATATAAATGCTCTGAAACTGAACGGAAGATAAATGACGGGTGAAATGCTCTAATAGTATTGTTCCAATTATTTACAAAAAACTTCATTTTTTCCAGGACTTTCTACTAGAAATGTATTACACAATCAAAACAAATTTCGCACAAAAAAGATGATGGAAAGATGAGCTACACTGTCGGCAATATATACAGCTCTCAACCAGAACGCAAGATAAATGACGGGCGAAACGTTCTAATAGTATTGTTCCTCTTACTTACAAAACACTTCATTTTTTCGAGGACTTTCTACTAGAAATGTAATACATAATCAAAACAAATTCCGCGCAAAAAACATCATGGAAAGAAGAGCTACACTGTCGGCAATATAAACGCTTTCCACCAGAAAGCAAGATAAATGACCTGTGAAACGAACTAATAGTATTGTTCCTCTTATTTACAAAAAACTTCGTTCTTTCCATGACATTCTACTAGAAGCGTAATGCATAATCAAAACAAATTTCGCACAAAAATCATGATGGAAAGATGAGCTACACTGTCGGCAGTATAAACGATGTCAAATTGATTGCTAGACCAATGACGGGTGAAACGCTCTGATAGTATTGTGCCTTCTATTTTCACGAAACATCGTTTTTTCCAAGACATTCTATAAGAAATGTCTTACATAATCAAAGCAAATTTCGCACAAAAAACATGTTGGAAAGATGAGCTCCACTGTCGGCAAAATAAACGCTCTCATACAGAACGCAAGATACATGACGGGTGAAACGCTCTAATAGTATTGTTCCACTTATTTACAAAAAACTTCATTTTTTCCAGGACTTTCTACTAGAAATGTATTACACAATCAAAACAAATTTCGCACAAAAAATATGATGGAAAGATGAGCTACACTGTCGGCAATATATACAGCTCTCAACCAGAACGCAAGATAAATGACGGGTGAAACGCTCTAAAAGTATTGTTCCTCTTACTTACAAAATACTTCATTTTTTCCAGGACTTTCTACTAAAAATGTAATACATAATCAAAACAAATTCCGCGCAAAAAACATGATGGAAAGAAGAGCTACACTGTCGGCAATATAAACGCTTTCAACCAGAAAGCAAGATAAATGACCGGTGAAACGAACTAATAGTATTGTTCCTCTTATTTACAAAAAACTTCGTTCTTTCCATGACATTCTACTAGAAACGTAATGCATAATCAAAACAAATTTCGCACAAAAATCATGATGGAAAGATGAGCTACACTGTCGGTAATATAAATGGTCTCAAATTGATTGCTAGACCAATGACGGGTGAAACGCTCTGATAGTTTTGTGCCTCCTATTTTCACGAAACTTCGTTTGTTCCATGACATTCTACAATAAATGTCTTACATAATCAAAGCAAATTTCGCACAAAAAACATGATAGAAAGATGAGCTACACTGTCGGCAAAATAAACGCTCTCAAACAGAACGCAAGATAAATGACGGGTGAAACGCTCTAATAGTATTGTTCCACTTATTTACAAAAAACTTCGTTTTTTCCTGGACTTTCTACTAGAAATGTAATACATAATCAAAACAAATTTCGCACAAAAAACATGATGGAAAGAGGAGCTACGCTGTCGGCAATATAAATGCTCTCAAACTGAACGCCAGATAAATGACAGGTGAAACGCTCTAATAGTATTGTTCCACTTACTTACAAAAAACTTCAATTTTTGCAGGACTTTCTACTAGAAATGTATTACACAATCAAAACAAATTTCGCACAAAAAACATGATGGAAGGATGAGCTACACTGTTGGCAATATAAACGGTCTCAAATTGATTGCTGGACCAATGACGGGTGATACGCTCAGATGGTATTGTGCCTCTTATTTTCACGAAACTTCATTTTTTCCATGACATTCTACAATAAATGTCTTACATAATCAAAGCAAATTTCGCACAAAAAACATGATGGAAAGATGAGCTACACTGTCGGTAATATAAACGCTCTCAGACAAAACGGAAGATAAATGACGGGGAAACGCTCTAATAGTATTGTTCCACTTATTTACAAAACACTTCGTTTTTTCCAGGACTTTCTACTAGAAATGTAATACAAAATCAAAACAAATTTCGCACAAAAAACATGATGGAAAGATGAGCTACACTATCGGCAATATAAACGCTCTCAAACTGAACGCAAGATAAATGACGGGTGAAACACTCTAATAGTATTGTTCCACTTATTTACAAAAAACTTCGTTTTTTCCAGTAATTTCTACTAGAAATATCATACATAATCACAACAAATTTCGCACAAAAAACTTGACGGAAAGAGGAGCTACACTGTCGGCAATATAAATGTTCTCAAACTGAACGGAAAATAAATGACGGGTGAAACGCTCTAATAGTATTGTTCCAGTTATTTACAAAAAAATTCATTTTTTCCAGGACTTTCTACTAGAAATGTGTTACACAATCAAAACAAATTTCGCACAAAAAATATGATGGAAAGATGAGCTACACTGTCGGCAATATATACAGCTCTCAA
Source organism: Lenwebbia sp. NSW1173648 (assembly GCA_029784005.1). Lineage (NCBI taxonomy): Eukaryota > Viridiplantae > Streptophyta > Magnoliopsida > Myrtales > Myrtaceae > Lenwebbia > Lenwebbia sp. NSW1173648. Next base: position 19,837,574 of record JARCGZ010000008.1, on the reverse strand, counting down.
CCAGAACGCAAGATAAATGACAGGTGAAACGCTCTAATAGTATTGTTCCTCTTACTTACAAAAAACTTCATTTTTTCCAGGACTTTCTACTAGAAATGTAATACATAATCAAAACAAATTCCGCGCAAAAAACATGATGGAAAGAAGAGCTACACTGTCGGCAATATAAGCGCTTTCAACCAGAAAGCAAGATAAATGACCGGTGAAACGAACTAATAGTATTGTTCCTCTTATTTACAAAAAACTTCGTTCTTTCCATGACATTCTACTAGAAACGTAATGCATAATCAAAACAAATTTCTCACAAAAATCATGATGGAAAGATGAGCTACACTGTCGGCTATATAAACGGTCTCAAATTGATTGCTAGACCAATGACGGGTGAAACGCTCTGATAGTATTGTGCCTCCTATTTTCACGAAACTTCGTTTTTTCCAAGACATTCTACAATAAATGTCTTACATAATCAAAACAAATTCCGCACAAAAAACATGATGGAAAGATGAGCTACACTGTCGGCGATATATAAAGCTCTCGACTAGAACGCAAGATAAAAGACGGGTGAAACGCTCAAATAGTATTGTTCCACTTATTTACAAAAAACTTCATTTTTTCCAGGACTTTCTACTAGAAATGTATTACACATTCAAAACAAATTTCGCACAAAAAATATGATGGAAAGATGAGCTACACTGTCGGCAATATATAAAGCTCTCAACCAGAATGCAAGATAAATGACGGGTGAAACGCTCTAATAGTATTGTTCCTCTTACTTACAAAAAACTTCATTTTTTCCGGGACTTTCTACTAGAAATGTAATACATAATCAAAACAAATTCCGCACAAAAAACATGATGGAAAGATGAGCTACACTGTCGGCAATGTAAACACTTTCAACCAGAAAGCAAGATAAATGACCGGTGAAACGAACTAATAGTATTGTTCCTCTTATTTACAAAAAACTTCGTTCTTTCCATGACATTTTACTAGAAACGTAATGCATAATCAAAACAAATTTCGCACAAAAATCATGATGGAAAGATGAGCTACACTGTCGGCTATATAAACGGTCTCAAATTGATTGCTAGACAAATGACGGGTGAAACGCTCTGATAGTATTGTGCCTCCTATTTTCACAAAATTTCGTTTTTTCCAAGACATTCTACAATAAATGTGTTACATAATCAAAACAGATTCCGCACAAAAAACATGATGGAAAGATGAGCTACACTGTCGGCAATATATAAAGCTCTCGACTAGAACGCAAGATAAAAGACGGGTGAAACGCTCTAATAGTATTGTTCCACTTATTTACAAAAAACTTCGTTTTTTTCCAGGACTTTCTACTAGAAATTTAATACATAATCAAAACAAATTTCGCACAAAAAACATCATGCAAAGATGTGCTACACTGTCGGCAATATAAACGCTTTCAACCAGAACGCAAGATAAATGACGGGTGAAACGCTCTATTAGTATTGTTCCTCTTATTTACAAAACACTTCGTTCTTTCCATGACATTCTACTAGAAACGTATTGCATAATCAAAACAAATTTCGCACAAAAAACATGATGGAAAGATGAGCTACACTGTTGGCAATATAAACGGTCTCAAATTGATTGCTAGACCAACGACGGGTGATACGCTCTGATGGTATTGTTCCTCTTATTTTCACGAAACTTCGTTTTTTCCATGACATTCTACAATAAATGTCTTACATAATCAAAGCAAATTTCGCACAAAAAACATGATGGAAAGATGAGCTACACTGTCGGAAATATAAACGCTCTCAAACAGAACGCAAGATAAATGACGGGGAAACGCTCTAATAGTATTGTTCCACTTATTTACAAAAAACTTCGTTTTTTCCAGGACATTCTACTAGAAATGTAATACATAATCAAAACAAATTTCGCACAAAAAACATGTTGGAAAGATGAGCTACACTATCGGCAATATAAACGCTCTCAAACTGAACGCAAGATAAATGACGGGTGAAACGCTCTAGTAGTACTGTTCCACTAATTTACAAAAAACTTCGTTTTTTCCAGGACTTTCTACTAGAAATGGAATACATAATCAAAATAAATTTCGCACAAAAAAAAATGATGGAAAGATGAGCTACACTGTCGGCAATATATAAAGCTCTCAACCAGAAGGCAAGATAAATGACGGGTGAAACGCTCTAATAGTATTGTTCCACTTATTTACAAAAAATTTCATTTTTTCCAGGACTTTCTACTAGAAATGTATTACACAATCAAAACAAATTTCGCACAAAAAATATGATGGAAAGATGAGCTACACTGTCGGCAATATATAATGCTCTCAACCAGAAGGCAAGATAAATGACGAGTGAAACGTTCTAATAGTATTGTTCCTCTTACTTACAAAAAACTTCATTTTTTCCGGGACTTTCTACTAGAAATGTATTACATAATCAAAACAAATTCCGCACAAAAAACATGATGGAAAGATGAGCTACACTGTCGGCAATATAAACGCTCTCAAACTGAACGCAAGATAAATGACGGGTGAAACGCTCTAATAGTATTGTTCCTCTTATTTACAAAAAATTTCGTTTTTTCCATGACTTTCTTCTAGTAATGTAATACATAATCCAAACAAATTTCGCACAAAAAACATGATTTAAAGATGAGCTACGCTGTCGGCAATATTAACGGTCTCAAAATGAATGCTAGACCAATGAGGGGTGAAAGGCTATGATAGTAATGCGCCTCCTATTTTCACGAAACTTCATTTTTCGATTACATTACACTAGAAATGTAACACATAATCAAAACAAATTTCGCACAAAAAACATGATGGAAAGATGAGCTACACTGTCGGCAATATAAACGCTGTCAACAAAAACGCAAGATAAATGACGGGTGAAACGCTCTAATAGTATTGTTCCTCTTATTTACAAAAAACTTCGTTCTTTCCATGACATTCTGCTAGAAACGGAATACATAATCAAAACAAATTTCGCAAAAAAAACATGATGGAAAGATGAGCTACACTGTCGGCAATATATAAAGCTCTCAACCAGAACGCAAGATAAATGACGGGTCAAACGCTCTAATAGTATTGTTCCACTTATTTACAAAAAACTTCGTTCTTTCCATGACATTCTACAAGAAACGTAATGCATAATCAAAACAAATTTCGCACAAAAAACATGATGGAAAGATGAGCTACACTGTCGGCAATATAAACGGTCTCAAATTGATTGCTAGACCAATGACGGGTGAAAAGCTCTGATAGTATTGTGCCTCCTATTTTCACGAAATTTCTTTTTTTCCATCACATTCTACAATAAATGTCTTACTTAATCAAAGCAAATTTCGCCCAAAAAACATGATGGAAAGATGAGCTACACTGTCGGCAATGTAAACGCTCTCAAACAGAACACAAGATAAATGACTTGTGAAATGCTCTAATAGTATTGTTCCACTTATTTACAAAAAACTTCGTTTTTTCCAGGACTTTCTACTAGAAATGTAATACATAATCAAAATAAAATTCCCACAAAAAACATGAAGGAAAGATGACCTACACTGTCGGCAATATAAACGCTCTCAAACGGAACGCAAGATAAATGACGGGTGAAACGCTCTAATAGTGTTGTTCCACTTATTTACAAAAACTTCGTTTTTTCCAGGACTTTCTCCTAGAAATGTAATACATAATCAAAACAAATTTCGCCCAAAAAACATGTTGAAAGAAGAGCTACACTATCGGCAATATATAAAGCTCTCAAGCCGAACGCTAGATAAATGACAGGTTAAATGCTCTAATAGTATTGTTCCTCTTATTTACAAAAACCTTTGTTTTTTTCCAGGACTTTCTACTAGAAATGTACTACATAATCAAAACAAATTTCGCACAAAAAACATGATAGAAAGATGAGCTACACTGTCGGCAATATAAACACTTTTAACCAGAACGCAAGATAAATGACGGGTGAAACGCTCTAATAGTATTGTTCGTCTTATTTACAAAAAACTTCGTTCTTTCCATGACATTCTACAAGAAACGTAATGCATTATCAAAACGAATTTCGCACTAAAAACTTGATGGAAAGATGAGCTACACTATCGGCAATATAAACGCTCTCAAACAGAATGCAAGGTAAATGACGGGTGAAACGCTCTAATAGTATGGTTCCACGTATTTACAAAAAACTTCATTTTTTCCAGGACTTTCTACTAGTAATGTAATACATAATCAAAACAAATTTCGCACAAAAAGCTTGATGGAAAGATGAGCTACACTGTCGGCAATTTATCATGCTCTCAACCAGAAAGCAAGATAAATGACGGGTGAAACGCTCTAATAGTATTGTTCCTCTTACTTACAAAAAACTTCGTCTTTTCCAGGACTTTCTACTAGAAATGTAATACATAATCAAAACAAATTTCGCAGAAAAAACATGATGGAAAGATGAGCTACACTGTCGGCAATATAAACGCTTTCAACCAGAAAGAAAGAAAAATGACCGGTGAAACGCACTAATAGTATTGTTCCTCTTATTTACAAAAAACTTCGTTCTTTCCATGACATTCTACTGGAAACGTAATGCATAATCAAAACAAATTTGGCACAAAAAACCTGATGGAAAGATGAGCTACACTGTCGGCAATATAAACGGTCTCAAATTGAACGCAAGATAAATGACGGGTGAAACGCTCCGATAGTATTGTGCCTCCTATTTTCACGAAACTTCGTTTTTTCCATGACATTCTACAAAAAATGTCTTACATAATCAAAGCAAATTTCGCCCAAAAAACATGATGGGAAGATGCGCTACACTATCGGCAATATAAACGCTCTCAAACTGAACGCAAGATAAATGACGGGTGAAACGCTCTAATAGTATTGTTCCACTTATTTACAAAAAACTTCCTTTTTTCCAGGACTTTCTAGAAGAAATGTAATACATAAGCAAAACAAATTTCGCACAAAAAACATGATGGAAAGATGAGCTACACTGTCGGCAATATATAAAGCTCTCAACTAGAACGCAAGATAAATGACGGGTGAAACGCTCTAATCGTATTTTTCCTCTTATTTACAAAAAACTTCGTTTTTTCCAGGACTTTCTACTAGAAATGTAATACATAATCAAAACAAATTTCGCACAAAAAACATGATGGGCAGATGAGCTACACTATCGGCAATATAAACGCTCTCATACTGAACGCAAGATAAATGACGGGTGAAACGCTCTAATTGTATTGTTCCACTTATTTACAAAAAACTTCATTTTTGCCAGGACTTTCTAGAAGAAATGTAATACATAAGCAAAACAAATTTCGCACAAAAAACATGATGAAAAAATGAGCTACACTGTCGGCAATATAAACGCTCTCAAACAGAACGCAAGATAAATGACGGGTGAAACGCTCTAATAGTATTGCTCCACTTTTTTACAAAAAACTTCATTTTTTCCAGGACTTTCTACTAGAAATATAATACATAATCGAAATAAATTTCGCACAAAAAACATGATGGAAAGATGAGCTACACCGTTGGCAATATATAATGCTCTCAACCAGAACGCAAGATTAATGACGGATGAAACGTTCTAATAGTATTGTTCCTCGTATTTAGAAAAAACTATGTTTTTTCCAGGACTTTCTACTAGAAATGTAATACATAATCAAAACATATTTCGCACAAAAAATCTTATGGAAAGATGAGCTACATTGTCGGCAATATAAACGCTTTCAACCAAAAGGCAAGATAAATTACGGGTGAAACGCTCTAATAGTATTGTTCCTCTTATTTACAAAAAACTTCGTTCTTTCCATGACATTCTGCTAGAGATGTAATACATAATCAAAACAAATTTCGCACAAAAAACATGATGGAAAGATGAGTTACACTGTCGGCAATATATAAAACTCTCAACCAGAAGGCAAGATAAATGTCTTACATAATCAAAGCAAATTTCGCACAAAAAACATGATGGAAAGATGAGCTACACTGTCGGTAATATAAACGCTCTCAAACAGAACACAAGATAAATGACGAGTGAAATGCTCTAATAGTATTGTTCCACTTATTTACAAAAAACTTCGTTTTTTCCAGGACTTTCTACTAGAAATGTAATACATAATCAAAATAAAAATGGCACAAAAAACATGAAGGAAAGATGAGCCACACTGTCAGCAATATAAACGCTCTCAAACGGAATGCAAGATAAATGACGGGTGAAACGCACTAATAATATTGTTCCTCTTATTTACAAAAAACGTCGTTTTTTCCTTTACTTTTTCCTAGCAATGTAATACATAATCAAAACAAATTTCGCACCAAAAACATGATGGAAAGATGAGCTACACTGTCGGCAATATTAACGGTCTCAAATTGAATGCTAGACCAATGACGGGTGAAAGGCTCTGATAGTAATTCGCCTCCTATTTTCACGAAACTTCGTTTTTTCGATGACAATCTACTACAAATGTAATACATAATCAAAACAAATTTCGCACAAAAAACTTGATGCAAAGATGAGCTTCACTTTCGGCAATATAAACGATTTCAAATTGATTGCTAGACCAATGACGGGTGAAACGCTCTAATAGTATTGTTCCTCTTATTTACAAAAAACTTCGTTCTTTCCATGACATTCTGCTAGAAACGTAATACATAATCAAAACAAATTTCGCACAAAAAACATGATGGAAAGATGAGCTACACTGTCGGCAATATATAAAGCTCTCAACCAGAATGCAAGATAAATGACGGGTGAAACGCTCTAATAGTATTGTTCCTCTTATTTACAAAAAACTTTGTTTTTTCCAGGACTTTCTACTAGAAATGTAATACATAATCAAAACAAATTTCGCACAAAAAACATGATGGAAAGATGAGCTACACTGGCGGCAATATATAAAGCTCTCAACCAGAATGCAAGATAAATGACGGGTGAAACGCACTAACAGTATTGTTCCTCTTATTTACAAAAAACTTTGTTTTTTCCAGGACTTTCTACTAGAAATGTAATACATAATCAAAACAAATTTCGCACAAAAAAATATGATGGAAAGATGAGCTACACTGTCGGCAATATATAAAGCTCTCAACCAGAACGCAAGATAAATGACGGGTGAAACGCTCTAATAGTATTGTTCCTCTTATTTACGAAAAACTTCGTTCTTTCCATGACATTCTGCTAGAAACGTAATACATAATCAAAGCAAATTTCGCACAAAAAACATGATCGGAAGTCGAGCTACACTGTCGGCAATATAAAGGCTCTCAAACTGAACGCAAGATAAATGACGGGTGAAACGCTCTAATAGTATTGTTCCTCTTATTTACAAAAAACTTCGTTCTTCCCATGACATTCTACTAGAAACATAATGCATAATCAAAACAAATTTCGCACAAAAAACTTGTTGGAAAGATGAGCTACACTGTTGGCAATATAAACGGTCTCAAATTGATTGCTAGACTAATGACGGGTGAAACGCTCTGATAGTATTGTGCCTCTTATTTTCACGAAACTTCGTTTTTTCCATGATATTCTACAATAAATGTCTTACATAATCAAAGGAAATTTCGCAAAAAAAACATGATGGAAAGATGAGCTACACTGTCGGCAATATAAACGCTCTCAAACAGAACGCAAGATAAATGACGGGTGAGACGCTCTTATAGTATTGTTCCACTTATTTACAAAAAACTTCGTTTTTTCCAGGACTTTCTACTAGAAACGTAATGCATAATCAAAACAAATTTCGCACAAAAAACATGACGGAAAGATGAGCTACACTGTTGGCAATATATAAAGCTCTCAACCAGAACGCAAGATAAATGATGGGTGAAACGCTCTAATAGTATTGTTCCTCTTATTTACAAAAACTTTGTTTTTTCCGGGACTTTCTACTAAAAACGTAATACATAATCAAAACAAATTTGGCACAAAAACAGAATGGAAAGATCAGCTACACTATCGGCAATATAAACGCTCTCAAACAGAACGAAAGGTGAAACGCTCTAATAGTATTGTTCAACTTATTTACAAAAAACTACTTTTTTTTGCAGGACTTTCTACTAGAAATGTAATACATAATCAAAACAAATTTCGCAAAAAAATATGATGGAAAGATGAGCTACACTGTCGACAATATAAACGGTCTCAAATTGATTGCTAGACCAATAACGGGTGAAACGCTCTGATAGTATTGTGCCTCCTATTTTCACGAAACTTTGTTTTTTCTTTGACATTCTTCAATAAATGTCTTACATAATCAAAACAAATTTCGCACAAAAAACATGATGGAAAGATAAGCGACACTGTCGGCAATATAAACGCTCTCAAACAGAACGCAAGATAAATGACGGGTGAAACGCTCTAATAGTATTGTTTAACTTATTTACAAAAAACTACTTTTTTTTGCAGGACTTTCTACTAGAAATGTAATACATAATCAAACAAATTTCGCACAAAAAATATGATGGAAAGATGAGCTACACTGTCGGCAATACAAACGCTCTCAAATAGAACGCAAGATAAATGACGGGTGAAACGCTGTAATAGTATTGTTCCTCTTATTTACAAAAAACTTCGTTCTTTCCATGACATTCTGCTAGAAACGGAATACATAATCAAAACAAATTTCGCACAAAAAACATGGTGGAAAGATGAGCTACACTGTCGGCAATATTCACGGTCTCAAATTGAATGCAAGACCAACGACGGGTGAAACAATCTGATAGTATTGTGCCTCCTATTTTTACGAAACTCCGTTTTTCCGATGACATTCTGCTTGAAGTGTAATGCATAGTCAAAACAAATTTCGCACAAAAAACATGATAGAAAGATGAGCTACACTGTCGGCAATATAAACGCTCTCAAACAGAAGGCAAGACAAATGACGGGTGAAACGCTCCAATAGTATTGTTCTACTTATTTACAAAAAACTTCGTTTTTTCCATGACATTCTACTAGAATTGTAATGCGTAATCAAAACAAATATCGCACAAAAAACATGATGGAAAGAAGAGCTACACTGTCGGCAATATAAACGCTCTCAAATTGATTGCTAGACCAATGACGGGTGAAACGCTCTAATAGAATTGTGCCTTCTATTTTCACGAAACTTTGTTTTTTCCATGACATTCTACAATAAATGTCCTACCTAATCAATAAATTTTGCACAAAAAACATGATGGAAAGATGTGCTACACTGTCGGCGATATAAACGCTCTCAAACAGAACGCAAGATAAATGACGGGTGAAACGCTCTATTAGTATTATTCCTCTTATTTACAAAAAACTTCGTTCTTTCCATGAAATTCTACTAGTAATGTAATACATAATCAAAACAAATTTCGCACAAAAAAGATGAAGGAAAGATGTGCTACACTTTCGGCGATATAAACGCTCTCAAACAGAACGCAAGATAAATGACGGGTGAAACGCTCTATTAGTATTGTTCCTCTTATTTACAAAAAACTTCGTTCTTTCCATTACTTTCTACTAGTAATGTAATACATAATCAAAACAAATTTCGCACAAAAACATGATGGAAAGATGAGCTACACTGTCGGCAATATAAACGCTCTCAAACAGAATGCAAGACAAATGACGGGTGAAAGGCTCTAATAGTATTGTTCCACTTTTTTACAAAAAACTTCATTTTTTCCAGGACTTTCTATTGAGAGCGTTCATATTGCCGACATTGTAGCTCATCTTTCCATCATGTTTTTTGTGCCAAATTTGTTTTGATTATGTATCATAATTCTAGTAGAAAGTCCTGGAAAAAACGAAGTTTTTTGTAAATAAGAGGAAAAATGCTATTACAGCGTGTCACACGTCATTTATCTTGCGTTCTTTTTGAGAGCTTTATATATTGCCTACAATGTAGCTCATCCTTCCATCATGTTTTTCGTGCGAAATTTGTTTTGACTATGTATTACATTTCTAGTACAATGTTATCGAAAAATTGAAATTTCGTGAAAATCGGAGGCACAATACTATCAGAGTGTTTCGCCCGTCATTGGTCTTGCATTCAATTTGAGACCGTTAATATTGCCGACAGTGTAGCTCATCTTTCTATCTTGTTTTTTGGGCGAAATTTGTTTTGATTATGTATTACATTACTAGTAGAAAGTCATGGAAAAAATGAAGTGTTTTGTAAATAAGAGGAACAATACTATTACAGCGTTTCACCCGTTATTTATCTTGCGTTCTGTTTCAGAGCTTTATATATTGCCGACAGTGTAGCTCATCTTTCCATCATGTTTTTCGGGCGAAATTTGTTTTGATTATGTATTACATTTCTAGTAGAAAGTCCTGGAAAAAATGAAGTTTTTTGTAAAAAAGTGGAACAATACTATTAGAGCGTTTCACCCGTCATTTATCTTGCATTCTGTTTGAGAGCGATTATATTGTTGACAGTGTAGCTCATCTTTCATTCAATGTTTTTGTGCGAAATTTGTTTTGATTATGCAAGACATTTATTGTAGAATGTCATGGAGAAAACAAAGTTTCGTGAAAATAGGAGGCACAATACTATCAGAGCGTTTCACCCGTCATTGGTCTAGCAATCAATTTGAGACTGTTTATGTTGCCGACAATGTTGCTCATCTTTCCATCATGCTTTTTGGGCGAAATTTGTTTTGATTATGCATTACATTTCTAGTAGAATGTCATGGAAAGAACGAACTTTTTGTAAATATGAGGAACAATACTATTAGAGCGTTTCACACGTCATTTATCTTGCGTTCTGGTTGAAAGCGTTTATATTGCCGACAGTGTAGCTCATCTTTACATCATGTTTTTTGTGCGAAATTTGATTTGATTATGTATTATATTTCTAGTAGAATGTACTGGAAAGAACGAGGTATTTTGTAAAAAAGTGGAACAATACAATTAGAGTGTTTCACCCATCATTTGTGTTGCATTATGTTTAAGAGCGTTTATATTGCTGAAAGTGTAGCTCATCTTTCCAACATGTTTTTTGTGCCAAATTAGTTTTGATTATGCATTACATTTCTAGTAGAATGTAATGGAAAAAACGAAATTTCGTGAAAATATGTCGCACAGTACTCTCTCAGCGTTTCACCCGTCATTGGTCTTGCATTCAATTTGAGACAGTTTATACTGCCGACAGTGTAGCTCATCTTTCCATCATGTTTTTTGTGCGAAATTTGTTTTGATTATGCATTATATTTCTAGTAGAGAGTCCTGGAAAAAACGAAGTTTTTTGTAAAAAAGTGGAACAATACTATTAGAGCGGTTCACCCGTCATTTATCTTGCGTTCTGTTTGAGTGCGTTTATATTGCCGACAGTGTAGCTCATTTTTCCAGTAGAAGGTCATGAAAAAAACGAAGTTTCGTGAAAATAGGAGGGGCAATACTATCGGAGCCTTTCACCCGTCATTGATCTAGCATTCAATTTGAGACCGTTTATATTGCCGACAGTGTAGCTCATCTTTCCATCATGTTTTTTGTGCAAAATTTGTTTTGATTATGCATTACATTTCTAGTAAAATTTCATGAAAAGAACGAAGTTTTTTGTAAATAAGAGGAACAATACTATTAGAGCGTTTCACTCGTCATTTATCTTGCGTTCTGGTTCAAAGCGTTTATATTTCCGACAGTGTAGCTCATCTTCCCATCATGTTTTTTGTGCGAATTTTGATTTGATTATGTATTATATTTCTAGTAGAAAGTACTGGAAAGAACGAAGTATTTTGTAAAAAGTGGAACAATACTATTAGAGCGGTTCACCCGTCATTTATCTTGCGTTCTGTTTGAGAGCGTTTATATTGCCGACAGTGTAGCTCATTTTTCCAACCTGTTTTTTGGACGAAATTTGTTTTGAATATCTATTACATTTCTAGTAGAAGGTCATGGAAAAAACGACGTTTCGTGAAAATAGGAGGGGCAATACAATTAGAGCCTTTCACCCCGTCATTGGTCTAGCATTCAATTTCAGACCGTTTATATTGCCAACACTGTAGCTCATCTTTCCATCATGTTTTTTGTGCGAAATTTGTTTGGATTATGTATTACATTACTAGTAGAAAATTATGGAAAAAAACGAAGTGTTTTGTAAATAAGAGGAAAAATACTATTACAGCGTGTCACCCTTCATTTATCTTGCGTTCTGTTTGAGAGCTTTATATATTGCCGACAGTGTAGCTCATTATTCCATCATGTTTTTCGTGCGAAATTTGATTTGATTATGTATTATATTTCTAGTAGAAAGTACTGGAAAGAACGAAGTACTTTGTCAAAAGTGGAACAATACTATTAGAGCGTTTCACCCGTCATTTGTCTTGCGTTCTGTTTGAGTGCGTTTGTATTGCCGACAGTGTAGCACATCTTTCCATCAATGTTTTTGTGCGAAATTTTTTTTGATTATGCAAGACATTTATTGTAGAATGTCATGGAAAAAACAAAGTTTCGTTGAAATAGGAGGCACAATACTATTAGAGCGTTTCACCGTCCTTGGTCTAGCAATCAATTTGAGACCGTTTATACTGCCGACAATGTGGCTCATCTTTCCATCATGTTTTTTGTGCGAAATTTGATTTGATTATGTATTATATTTCTAGTAGAAAGTACCGGAAAGAAAGAAGTATTTTGTAAAAAAGTGGAACAATACTATTAGAGCGTTTCACCCATCATTTGTGTTGCCATTCTGTTTGAGAGCGTTTATATTGCCGACAGTGTAGCTCATCTTTCCATTATGTTTTTTGTGCGAAATTTGTTTTGATTATGTATCATATTTCTAGTAGAAAGTCCTGGAAAAATTGAAGTTTTTTGTAGTAAAGTGGCACAATACTATTAGAACATTTCACCCGTCATTTGTCTTGCATTCTGTTTGAGAGCGTTTATATTGCCGACAGTGTAGCTCATGTTTTTTGTGCGAAATTTGTTTTGACTATGTATTACATTTCTAGTAGAATGTCATCGAAAAAACGAAATTTCGTGAAAATAGGAGGCACAATACTATCAGAATGTTTCACCCATCATTGGTCTTGCATTCAATTTGAGAACGTTAATATTGCCGACAGTGTAGCTCATCTTTCCATACTGTTTTTTGTGCGAAATTTGTTTTAATTATTTATTACATTACTAGTAAAATGTCAAGGGAAAAACGAAGTGTTTTGTAAATAAGAGGAACAATACTATTAGAGCGTTTCACCAGTCATTTATCTTGCGTTCTGTTTGAGAGCATTATATATTGCCGACAGTGTAGCTTATCTTACCATCATGTTTTTCGTACGAAAGTTGTTTGATTATGTATTACATTTCTAGTAGAACGTCCTGGGAAAAACGAAGTTTTTTGTAAATAAGTGGAACAATACTATTAGAGCGTTTCACCCGTCATTTATCTTGCGTTCTGTTTGAGAGCGTTTATATTGCCGACAGTGTAGCTCATCTTTCCATCAATGTTTTTGTGCGAAATTTGCATTTATTATGCAAGACATTTATTGTTGAATGTAATGGAAAAAATAAAGTTTCGTGAAAATAGGAGGCACAATACTATCAGAGCGTTTCACCCGTCATTGGTCTAGCAATCAATTTGAGACCGTTTATATTGCCGACAATATAGCTCATCTTTCCATCATATTTTTTTGTGCGAAATTTATTTTCATTATGCATTACATTTCTAGGAGAATGCTATGGAAAGAACGAAGTTTTTTGTAAATAAGAGGAGCAATACTCTTAGAGCGTTTGACCCGTCATTTATCTTGCGTTCTGGTTGAAAGCGCTTATAATGCCGACAGTGTAGCTCATCTTTCCATCATGTTTTTTGTGCGAAATTTGTTTTGATTATGTATGATATTTCTTGTAGAAAGTACTAGAAAAAACGAAGTTTTTGTAAAAAAGTGGAACAATACTATTCGAGCGTTTCACCCGTCATTTGTCTTGCATTCTGTTTGAGAGCGTTTATATTGCCGACAGTGTAGCTCATCTTTACATCATGTTTTTTTGTGGGAAATTGGTTTTGATTACGCATTACATTTCTAGTAGAATGTAATGGATAAAACGAAGTTTCGTGAAAATATGAGGCACATTACTATCTGAGCGTTTCACCCGGCATCGGTCTTGCATTCAATTTGAGACCATTTATGCTGCCGACAGTGTAGTTCATCTTTCCATGATGTTTTTTGTGCGAAATTTGTTTTGATTATGCAGGACATTTACCGTAGAATGTCATGGTAAAAACGAAGTTTCGTGAAAATAGGAGACACAATACTATCAGAGCGTTTCAGCCGTAATTGGTCTCGCAATCAATTTGAGACAGTTTATATTGCCGACAGTGTAGCTCATCTTTCCATCATGTTTTTTGTGCGAAATTTGTTTTGTTTATGCATTACATTTCTAGTAGAATGTCATGGAAAGAACGAAGTTTTTTTTAAATAAGAGGAACAATACTATTAGAGCGTTTCACCCGTCATTTATCTTGCATTCTGGTTGAATGCGTTTATATTTTCGACAGTGTAGCTCATCTTTCCATCATGTTTTTGTGTGAAATTTGTTTTGATTATGTATTATATTTCTAGTGGAAAGTCCTGGAAAATACGAAGTTTTTGTAAAAAAGTAGAACAATATTATTAGAGCGGTTCACCCTTCATTTATCTTGCGTTCTGTTTGAGTGCGTTTATATTGCCGACAGTGTATCTCATTTTTCCAGTAAAAGGTCATGGAAAAAATGAAGTTTCGTGAAAATAGGAGGCGCAATACAATCAGAGCCTTTCACCCGTCATTGGTCTAGCATTCAATTTGAGACCGTTTATATTGCCGACAGTGTAGCTTATCTTTCCATCAAGTTTGTTGTGCGAAATTTGTTTTGATTATGCATTACATTTCTAGTAAAATGTCATGAAAAGTACGAAGTTTTTTGTAAATAAGAAGAACAATATTATTAGAGCGTTTCACCCGTCATTTATCTTGCATTCTGGTTGAAAGCATTTATATTTCCGACAGTGTAGCTCATCTTTCCATCAAGTTTTTTGTTCGAAATTTGTTTTGATTATGTATTATATTTCTAGTAGAAATTCCTGGAAAAAACGAAGTTTTTTGTAAAAAGTGGAACAATACTATTAAAACGGTTCACCCGTCATTTATCTTGCGTTCTGTTTGAGAACGTTTATATTGCCGACAGTGTAGCTCTTTTTTCCAACCTGTTTTTGGGCGAAATTTGTTTTGATTATCTATTACATTTCTAGTAGAATGTCATGGAAAAAACGTAGTTTTGTGAAAATAGGAGTGGCAATACAATCAGAGCGTTTCACTCGTCATTGGTCTAGCATTCAATTTGAGACCGTTTATATTGCCAACAGTGTAGCTCATCTTTCCATCATGTTTTTCGTGCGAAATTTGTTTTGATTAAGTATTACATTTCTAGTAGAAAGTCCTTGAAAAAATGAAGTTTTTTGTAAATAAGTGGAACAATACTATTAGAGCGTTTCACCCGTCATTTATCTTGCGTTTTGTATGAGAGCGTTTATATTGCCGACAGTGTAGCTCATCTTTCCATCAATGTTTTTGTGCGAAATTTGTTTTGTTTATGCATTACATTTCTAGTAGAATGTCATGGAAAGAACGAAGTTTTTTTTAAATAAGAGGAACAATACTATTAGAGCGTTTCACCCGTCATTTATCTTGCATTCTGGTTGAAAGCGTTTATATTTTCGACAGTGTAGCTCATCTTTCCATCATGTTTTTGTGTGAAATTTGTTTTGATTATGTATTATATTTCTAGTGGAAAGTCCTGGAAAATACGAAGTTTTTGTAAAAAAGTAGAACAATATTATTAGAGCGGTTCACCCTTCATTTATCTTGCGTTCTGTTTGAGTGCATTTATATTGCCGACAGTGTAGCTCATTTTTCCAGTAAAAGGTCATGGAAAAAATGAAGTTTCGTGAAAATAGGAGGCGCAATACAATCAGAGCCTTTCACCCGTCATTGGCCTAGCATTCAATTTGAGACCGTTTATATTGCAGACAATGTAGCTCATCTTTCCATCATGCTTTTTGTGCGAAATTTGTTTTGATTATGCATTACATTTCTACTAGAATGTCATAGAAAGAACGAAGTTTTTTGTAAATATGAGGAACAATACTATTAGAGCGTTTCACACGTCATTTATCTTGCCTTCTGGTTGAAAGCGTTTATATTGCCGACAGTGTAGCTCATCATTCCATCATATTTTCTGTGCGAAATTTGATTTGATTATGTATTATATTTCTAATAGAAAGTACTGGAAAGAACGAAGTATTTTGTAAAAAAGTGGAACAATACTTTTAGAACGTTTCACCCATCATTTGTTTTGCATTCTGTTTGAGAGCGTTTATATTGCCGACAGTGTAGCTCATCTTTCCATCATGTTTTTTGTGCGAAATTTGTTTTGATTATGTATTACATTACTAGTAGAAAGTCATGGAAAAAACGAAGTGTTTTGTAAATAAGAGGAACAATACTATTACAGCGTTTAACCCGTCATTTATCTTCCGTTCTGTTTGAGAGCTTTTATATTGCCGACAGTGTAGCTCATCTTTCCTTCAATGTTTTTGTGCCAAATTTGTTTTGATTATGCAAGACATTTATTGTAGAATGTCATGGAAAACACAAATTTTCGTGAAAATAGGAGGCACAATAGTATCAGAGCGTTTCACCCGTCATTGGTCTAGCAATCAATTTGAGATCGTTTATGTTGCCGACAATGTAGCTCATCTTTCCATCATGTGTGTTTGCGCGAAATTTGTTTTGATTATACGTTACATTTCTAGTAGGACATCATGGAAAAAAATGAAGTTTTTTGTAAAAAAGTGGCACAATACTATTAGACCGGTTCACCCATCATTTATCTTGCGTTCTTTTTTAGTGCGTTTATATTGCCGACAGTGTAGCTCATCTTTCCATCATGTTTTTTGTGCGAAATTGGTTTTGATTACGCATTACATTTCTACTATAATGTAATGGACAAAACGACGTTTCGTGAAAATATGAGGCACAGTACTATCTGAGCGTTTCACCCGTCATTGGTCTTGCATTCAATTTGAGACCATTTATACTGCCGACAGTGTAGCTCATCTTTTCATGATGTTTTTTGTGGGAAATTTGTTTTGATTATGTATTATATTTTTAGTAGAATGTCCTAGAAAAAACGACGTACTTTGTAAAAAAGTGGAAAAATGCTATTAGAGCGTTTCACCCGTCATTTGTTTTGCATTCTGTGTGAGAGCGTTTATATTGCCGACAGTGTAGCTCATCTTTACATCATGTTTTTTGTGCAAAATTGGTTTTGATTACGCATTACATTTCTAGTAGAATGTAATGGAAAAAACGAAGTTTCGTGAAAATATGAGGCACAGTACTATCTGAGCGTTTCACGAGTCATTGGTCTTGCATTCAATTTGGGACCATTTATACTGCCGACATTGTAGCTCATCTTTCCACGATGTTTTTTGTGCGAAATTTGTTTGGATTATGCATTACATTTCTAGTAAAATGTCTAGGAAAGAACGAAATTTTTTGTAAATAAGAGGAACAATACTATTAGAGCGTTTCACCCGTCATTTATCTTGCATTCTGGTTGAAAGCATTTATATTTCCGACAATGTAGCTCATCTTTCCATCATATTTTTTGTGCAAAAATTGTTTTGATTATGTATTATATTTCTAGTAGAAAGTCCTGGAAAAAAATGAATTTTTTTGTAAAAAAGTGGAACAATACAATTAGAGCGGTTCACCCGTCATTTATCTTGCGTTCTTTTTTAGTGCGTTTATATTGCCGACAGTGTAGCTCATCTTTCCATCATGCTTTTTGTGCGAAATTGGTTTTGATTACGCATTACATTTCTAGTAGAATGTAATGGATAAAACGACGTTTCGTGAAAATATGAGGCACAGTACTATCTGAGCGTTTCACCCGTCATTGGTCTTGCATTCAATTTGAGACCATTTATACTGCCGACTGTGTAGCTCATCTTTCCATGATGTTTTTTGTGCGAAATTTGTTTTGATTATGCATTACATTTCTAGTAAAATGTCATGGAAAGAACGAAATTTTTTGTAAATAAGAGGAACAATACTATTAGAGCGTTTCACCCGTCATTTATCTTGCATTCTGGTTGAAAGCATTTATATTTCCGAAAGTGTAGCTCATCTTTCCATCATATTTTTTGTGCAAAATTTGTTTTGATTATGTATTATATTTCTAGTAGAAAGTCGTGGAAAAAAATGAAGTTTTTTTGTTAAAAAGTGGAACAATACTATTAGAGCGGTTCACCCGTCATTTATCGTGCGTTCTTTTTGAGTGCGTTTATATTGCCGACAGTGTAGCTCATCTTTCCATCATGCTTTTTGTGTGAAATTGGTTTTGATTACGCATTACATTTCTAGTAGAATGTAATGGATAAAACGACGTTTCGTGAAAATTTGAGGCTCAGTACTATCTGAGCGTTTCACCCGTCATTGGTCTTCCATTCAATTTGAGACCATTTATACTGCCGACAGTGTAGCTCATCTTTTCATGAAGTTTTTTGTGGGAAATTTGTTTTGATTATGTATTATATTTTTAGTAGAATGTCCTAGAAAAAACGACGTACTTTGTAAAAAAGTGGAAAAATACTATTAGAGCGTTTCACCCGTCATTTGTTTTGCATTCTGTGTGAGAGCGTTTATATTGTCGACAGTGTAGCTCATCTTTACATCATGTTTTTTGTGCAAAATTGGTTTTGATTACGCATTACATTTCTAGTAGAATGTAATGGATAAAACGAAGTTTCGTGAAAATATGAGGCACAGTACTATCTGAGCGTTTCACGAGTCATTGGTCTTGCATTCAATTTGGGACCATTTATACTGCCGACAGTGTAGCTCTTCTTTCCACGATGTTTTTTGTGCGAAATTTGTTTGGATTATGCAATACATTTCTAGTAAAATGTCTAGGAAAGAACGAAATTTTTTGTAAATAAGAGGAACAATACTATTAGAGCGTTTCACCCGTCATTTATCTTGCATTCTGGTTGAAAGCATTTATATTTCCGACAGTGTAGCTCATCTTTCCATCATATTTTTTGTGCAAAAATTGTTTTGATTATGTATTATATTTCTAGTAGAAAGTCCTGGAAAAAAATGAATTTTTTTGTAAAAAAGTGGAACAATACAATTAGAGCGGTTCACCCGTCATTTATCTTGCGTTCTTTTTTAGTGCGTTTATATTGCCGACAGTGTAGCTCATCTTTCCATCATGCTTTTTGTGCGAAATTGGTTTTGATTACGCATTACATTTCTGGTAGAATGTAATGGATAAAACGACGTTTCGTGAAAATATGAGGCACAGTACTATCTGAGCGTTTCACCCGTCATTGGTCTTGCATTCAATTTGAGACCATTTATACTGCCGACTGTGTAGCTCATCTTTCCATGATGTTTTTTGTGCGAAATTTGTTTTGATTATGCATTACATTTCTAGTAAAATGTCATGGAAAGAACGAAATTTTTTGTAAATAAGAGGAACAATACTATTAGAGCGTTTCACCCGTCATTTATCTTGCATTCTGGTTGAAAGCATTTATATTTCCGATAGTGTAGCTCATCTTTCCATCATATTTTTTGTGCAAAATTTGTTTGATTATGTATTATATTTCTAGTAGAAAGTCCTGGAAAAAAATGAAGTTTTTTGTAAAAAAGTGGAACAATACTATTAGAGCGGTTCACCCGTCATTTATCGTGCGTTCTTTTTTAGTGCGTTTATATTGCCGACAGTGTAGCTCATCTTTCCATCATGCTTTTTGTGGGAAATTGGTTTTGATTACGCATTACATTTCTAGTAGAATGTAATGGATAAAACGACGTTTCGTGAAAATTTGAGGCACAGTACTATCTGAGCGTTTCACCCGTCATTGGTCTTCCATTCAATTTGAGACCATTTATACTGCCGACAGTGTAGCTCATCTTTTCATGAAGTTTTTTGTGGGAAATTTGTTTTGATTATGTATTATATTTTTAGTAGAATGTCCTAGAAAAAACGACGTACTTTGTAAAAAAGTGGAAAAATACTATTAGAGCGTTTCACCCGTCATTTGTTTTGCATTCTGTGTGAGAGCGTTTATATTGTCGACAGTGTAGCTCATCTTTACATCATGTTTTTTGTGCAAAATTGGTTTTGATTACGCATTACATTTCTAGTAGAATGTAATGGATAAAACGAAGTTTCGTGAAAATATGAGGCACAGTACTATCTGAGCGTTTCACGAGTCATTGGTCTTGCATTCAATTTGGGACCATTTATACTGCCGACAGTGTAGCTCATCTTTCCACGATGTTTTTTGTGCGAAATTTGTTTGGATTATGCATTACATTTCTAGTAAAATGTCTAGGAAAGAACGAAATTTTTTGTAAATAAGAGGAACAATACTATTAGAGCGTTTCACCCGTCATTTATCTTGCATTCTGGTTGAAAGCATTTATATTTCCGACAGTGTAGCTCATCTTTCCATCATATTTTTTGTGCAAAAATTGTTTTGATTATGTATTATATTTCTAGTCGAAAGTCCTGGAAAAAAATGATTTTTTTTGTAAAAAAGTGGAACAATACAATTAGAGCGGTTCACCCGTCATTTATCTTGCGTTCTTTTTTAGTGCCTTTATATTGCCGACAGTGTAGCTCATCTTTCCATCATGCTTTTTGTGCGAAATTGGTTTTGATTACGCATTACATTTCTAGTAGAATGTAATGGATAAAACGACGTTTCGTGAAAATATGAGGCACAGTACTATCTGAGCGTTTCACCCGTCATTGGTCTTGCATTCAATTTGAGACCATTTACACTGCCGACTGTGTAGCTCATCTTTCCATGATGTTTTTTGTGCGAAATTTGTTTTGATTATGCATTACATTTCTAGTAAAATGTCATGGAAAGAACGAAATTTTTTGTAAATAAGAGGAACAATACTATTAGAGCGTTTCACCCGTCATTTATCTTGCATTCTGGTTGAAAGCATTTATATTTCCGATAGTGTAGCTCATCTTTCCATGATATTTTTTGTGCAAAATTTGTTTTGATTATGTATTATATTTCTAGTAGAAAGTCGTGGAAAAAAATGAAGTTTTTTGTAAAAAAGTGGAACAATACTATTAGAGCGGTTCACCCGTCATTTATCGTGCGTTCTTTTTTAGTGCGTTTATATTGCCGACAGTGTAGCTCATCTTTCCATCATGCTTTTTGTGGGAAATTGGTTTTGATTACGCATTACATTTCTAGTAGAATGTAATGGATAAAACGACGTTTCGTGAAAATTTGAGGCACAGTACTATCTGAGCGTTTCACCCGTCATTGGTCTTCCATTCAATTTGAGACCATTTATACTGCCGACAGTGTAGCTCATCTTTTCATGAAGTTTTTTGTGGGAAATTTGTTTTGATTATGTATTATATTTTTAGTAGAATGTCCTAGAAAAAACGATGTACTTTGTAAAAAAGTGGAAAAATACTATTAGAGCGTTTCACCCGTCATTTGTTTTGCATTCTGTGTGAGAGCGTTTATATTGTCGACAGTGTAGCTCATCTTTACATCATGTTTTTTGTGCAAAATTGGTTTTGATTACGCATTACATTTCTAGTAGAATGTAATGGATAAAACGAAGTTTCGTGAAAATATGAGGCACAGTACTATCTGAGCGTTTCACGAGTCATTGGTCTTGCATTCAATTTGGGACCATTTATACTGCCGACAGTGTAGCTCATCTTTCCACGATGTTTTTTGTGCGAAATTTGTTTGGATTATGCATTACATTTCTAGTAAAATGTCTAGGAAAGAACGAAATTTTTTGTAAATAAGAGGAACAATACTATTAGAGCGTTTCACCCGTCATTTATCTTGCATTCTGGTTGAAAGCATTTATATTTCCGACAGTGTAGCTCATCTTTCCATCATATTTTTTGTGCAAAAATTGTTTTGATTATGTATTATATTTCTAGTAGAAAGTCCTGGAAAAAAATGAATTTTTTTGTAAAAAAGTGGAACAATACAATTAGAGCGGTTCACCCGTCATTTATCTTGCATTCAATTTGAGACCATTTACACTGCCGACTGTGTAGCTCATCTTTCCATGATGTTTTTTGTGCGAAATTTGTTTTGATTATGCATTACATTTCTAGTAAAATGTCATGGAAAGAACGAAATTTTTTGTAAATAAGAGGAACAATACTATTAGAGCGTTTCACCCGTCATTTATCTTGCATTCTGGTTGAAAGCATTTATATTTCCGATAGTGTAGCTCATCTTTCCATGATATTTTTTGTGCAAAATTTGTTTTGATTATGTATTATATTTCTAGTAGAAAGTCGTGGAAAAAAATGAAGTTTTTTGTAAAAAAGTGGAACAATACTATTAGAGCGGTTCACCCGTCATTTATCGTGCGTTCTTTTTTAGTGCGTTTATATTGCCGATAGTGTAGCTCATCTTTCCATCATGCTTTTTGTGTGAAATTGGTTTTGATTACGCATTACATTTCTAGTAGAATGTAATGGATAAAACGACGTTTCGTGAAAATTTGAGGCACAGTACTATCTGAGCGTTTCACCCGTCATTGGTCTTCCATTCAATTTGACACCATTTATACTGCCGACAGTGTAGCTCATCGTTTCATGAAGTTTTTTGTGGGAAATTTGTTTTGATTATGTATTATATTTTTAGTAGAATGTCCCAGAAAAAACGACGTACTTTGTAAAAAAGTGGAAAAATACTATTAGAGCGTTTCACCCGTCATTTGTTTTGCATTCTGTGTGAGAGCGTTTATATTGTCGACAGTGTAGTTCATCTTTACATCATGTTTTTTGTGCAAAATTGGTTTTGATTACGCATTACATTTCTAGTAGAATGTAATGGATAAAACGAAGTTTCGTGAAAATATGAGGCACAGTACTATCTGAGCGTTTCACGAGTCATTGGTCTTGCATTCAATTTGGGACCATTTATACTGCCGACAGTGTAGCTCATCTTTCCACGATGTTTTTTGTGCGAAATTTGTTTGGATTATGCATTACATTTCTAGTAAAATGTCTAGGAAAGAACGAAATTTTTTGTAAATAAGAGGAACAATACTATTAGAGCGTTTCACCCGTCATTTATCTTGCATTCTGGTTGAAAGCATTTATATTTCCGACAGTGTAGCTCATCTTTCCATCATATTTTTTGTGCAAAATTTGTTTTGATTATGTATTATATTTCTAGTAGAAAGTCGTGGAAAAAAATGAAGTTTTTTGTAATAAAGTGGAACAATACTATTAGAGCGGTTCACCCGTCATTTATCGTGCGTTCTTTTTTAGTGCGTTTATATTGCCGACAGTGTAGCTCATCTTTCCATCATGCTTTTTGTGTGAAATTGGTTTTGATTACGCATTACATTTCTAGTAGAATGTAATGGATAAAACGACGTTTCGTGAAAATTTGAGGCACAGTACTATCTGAGCGTTTCACCCGTCATTGTTCTTCCATTCAATTTGAGACCATTTATACTGCCGACAGTGTAGCTCATCTTTTCATGAAGTTTTTTGTTGGAAATTTGTTTTGATTATGTATTATATTTTTAGTAGAATGTCCTAGAAAAAACGACGTACTTTGTAAAAAAGTGGAAAAATACTATTAGAGCGTTTCACCCGTCATTTGTTTTGCATTCTGTGTGAGAGCGTTTATATTGTCGACAGTGTAGCTCATCTTTACATCATGTTTTTTGTGCAAAATTGGTTTTGGTTACACATGACATTTCTAGTAGAATGTAATGGATAAAACGAAGTTTCGTGAAAATATGAGGCACAGTACTATCTGAGCGTTTCACGAGTCATTGGTCTTGCATTCAATTTGGGACCATTTATACTGCCGACAGTGTAGCTCATCTTTCCACGATGTTTTTTGTGCGAAATTTGTTTGGATTATGCATTACATTTCTAGTAAAATGTCTAGGAAAGAACGAAATTTTTTGTAAATAAGAGGAACAATACTATTAGAGCGTTTCACCCGTCATTTATCTTGCATTCTGGTTGAAAGCATTTATATTTCCGACAGTGTAGCTCATCTTTCCATCATATTTTTTGTGCAAAAATTGTTTTGATTATGTATTATATTTCTAGTCGAAAGTTCTGGAAAAAAATGAATTTTTTTGTAAAAAAGTGGAACAATACAATTAGAGCGGTTCACCCGTCATTTATCTTGCGTTCTTTTTTAGTGCCTTTATATTGCCGACAGTGTAGCTCATCTTTCCATCATGCTTTTTGTGCGAAATTGGTTTTGATTACGCATTACATTTCTAGTAGAATGTAATGGATAAAACGACGTTTCGTGAAAATATGAGGCACAGTACTATCTGAACGTTTCACCCGTCATTGGTCTTGCATTCAATTTGAGACCATTTACACTGCCGACTGTGTAGCTCATCTTTCCATGATGTTTTTTGTGCGAAATTTGTTTTGATTATGCATTACATTTCTAGTAAAATGTCATGGAAAGAACGAATTTTTTTGTAAATAAGAGGAACAATACTATTAGAGCGTTTCACCCGTCATTTATCTTGCATTCTGGTTGAAAGCATTTATATTTCCGATAGTGTAGCTCATCTTTCCATGATATTTTTTGTGCAAAATTTGTTTTGATTATGTATTATATTTCTAGTAGAAAGTCCTGGAAAAAAATGAATTTTTTTGTAAAAAAGTGGAACAATACAATTAGAGCGGTTCACCCGTCATTTATCTTGCGTTCTTTTTTAGTGCCTTTATATTGCCGACAGTGTAGCTCATCTTTCCATCATGCTTTTTGTGCGAAATTGGTTTTGATTACGCATTACATTTCTAGTAGAATGTAATGGATAAAACGACGTTTCGTGAAAATATGAGGCACAGTACTATCTGAGCGTTTCACCCGTCATTGGTCTTGCATTCAATTTGAGACCATTTATACTGCCGACTGTGTAGCTCATCTTTCCATGATGTTTTTTGTGCGAAATTTGTTTTGATTATGCATTACATTTCTAGTAAAATGTCATGGAAAGAACGAAATTTTTTGTAAATAAGAGGAACAATACTATTAGAGCGTTTCACCCGTCATTTATCTTGCATTCTGGTTGAAAGCATTTATATTTCCGATAGTGTAGCTCATCTTTCCATCATATTTTTTGTGCAAAATTTGTTTTGATTATGTATTATATTTCTAGTAGAAAGTCCTGGAAAAAAATGAAGTTTTTTGTAAAAAAGTGAAACAATACTATTAGAGCGGTTCACCCGTCATTTATCGTGCGTTCTTTTTTAGTGCGTTTATATTGCCGACAGTGTAGCTCATCTTTCCATCATGCTTTTTGTGTGAAATTGGTTTTGATTACGCATTACATTTCTAGTAGAATGTAATGGATAAAACGACGTTTCGTGAAAATTTGAGGCACAGTACTATCTGAGCGTTTCACCCGTCATTGGTCTTCCATTCAATTTGAGACCATTTATACTGCCGACAGTGTAGCTCATCTTTCCATGATGTTTTTTGTGCGAAATTTGTTTTGATTATGCATTACATTTCTAGTAAAATGTCATGGAAAGAACGAAATTTTTTGTAAATAAGAGTAACAATACTATTAGAGCGTTTCACCCGTCATTTATCTTGCATTCTGGTTGAAAGCATTTATATTTCCGATAGTGTAGCTCATCTTTCCATCATATTTTTTGTGCAAAATTTGTTTTGATTATGTATTATATTTCTAGTAGAAAGTCGTGGAAAAAAATGAAGTTTTTTGTAAAAAAGTGGAACAATACTATTAGAGCGGTTCACCCGTCATTTATCGTGCGTTCTTTTTTAGTGCGTTTATATTGCCGACAGTGTAGCTCATCTTTCCATCATGCTTTTTGTGTGAAATTGGTTTTGATAACGCATTACATTTCTAGTAGAATGTAATGGATAAAACGACGTTTCGTGAAAATTTGAGGCACAGTACTATCTGAGCGTTTCACCCGTCATTGGTCTTCCATTCAATTTGAGACCATTTATACTGCCGACAGTGTAGCTCATCTTTTCATGAAGTTTTTTGTTGGAAATTTGTTTTGATTATGTATTATATTTTTAGTAGAATGTCCTAGAAAAAACGACGTACTTTGTAAAAAAGTGGAAAAATACTATTAGAGCGTTTCACCCGTCATTTGTTTTGCATTCTGTGTGAGAGCGTTTATATTGTCGACAGTGTAGCTCATCTTTACATCATGTTTTTTGTGCAAAATTGGTTTTGATTACGCATTACATTTCTAGTAGAATGTAATGGATAAAACGAAGTTTCGTGAAAATATGAGGCACAGTACTATCTGAGCGTTTCACGAGTCATTGGTCTTGCATTCAATTTGGGACCATTTATACTGCCGACAGTGTAGCTCATCTTTCCACGATGTTTTTTGTGCGAAATTTGTTTGGATTATGCATTACATTTCTAGTAAAATGTCTAGGAAAGAACGAAATTTTTTGTAAATAAGAGGAACAATACTATTAGAGCGTTTCACCCGTCATTTATCTTGCATTCTGGTTGAAAGCATTTATATTTCCGACAGTGTAGCTCATCTTTCCATCATATTTTTTGTGCAAAAATTGTTTTGATTATGTATTATATTTCTAGTCGAAAGTTCTGGAAAAAAATGAATTTTTTTGTAAAAAAGTGGAACAATACAATTAGAGCGGTTCACCCGTCATTTATCTTGCGTTCTTTTTTAGTGCCTTTATATTGCCGACAGTGTAGCTCATCTTTCCATCATGCTTTTTGTGCGAAATTGGTTTTGATTACGCATTACATTTCTAGTAGAATGTAATGGATAAAACGACGTTTCGTGTAAATATGAGGCACAGTACTATCTGAGCGTTTCACCCGTCATTGGTCTTGCATTCAATTTGAGACCATTTACACTGCCGACTGTGTAGCTCATCTTTCCATGATGTTTTTTGTGCGAAATTTGTTTTGATTATGCATTACATTTCTAGTAAAATGTCATGGAAAGAACGAAATTTTTTGTAAATAAGAGGAACAATACTATTAGAGCGTTTCACCCGTCATTTATCTTGCATTCTGGTTGAAAGCATTTATATTTCCGATAGTGTAGCTCATCTTTCCATGATATTTTTTGTGCAAAATTTGTTTTGATTATGTATTATATTTCTAGTAGAAAGTCGTGGAAAAAAAATGAAGTTTTTTGTAAAAAAGTGGAATAATACTATTAGAGCGATTCACCCGTCATTTATCCTGCGTTCTTTTTTAGTGCGTTTATATTGCCGACAGTGTAGCTCATCTTTCCATCATGCTTTTTGTGTGAAATTGGTTTTGATTACGCATTACATTTCTAGTAGAATGTAATGGATAAAACGACGTTTCGTGAAAATTTGAGGCACAGTACTATCTGAGCGTTTCACCCGTCATTGGTCTTCCATTCAATTTGACACCATTTATACTGCCGACAGTGTAGCTCATCGTTTCATGAAGTTTTTTGTGGGAAATTTGTTTTGATTATGTATTATATTTTTAGTAGAATGTCCCAGAAAAAACGACGTACTTTGTAAAAAAGTGGAAAAATACTATTAGAGCGTTTCACCCGTCATTTGTTTTGCATTCTGTGTGAGAGCGTTTATATTGTCGACAGTGTAGTTCATCTTTACATCATGTTTTTTGTGCAAAATTGGTTTTGATTACGCATTACATTTCTAGTAGAATGTAATGGATAAAACGAAGTTTCGTGAAAATATGAGGCACAGTACTATCTGAGCGTTTCACGAGTCATTGGTCTTGCATTCAATTTGGGACCATTTATACTGCCGACAGTGTAGCTCATCTTTCCACGATGTTTTTTGTGCGAAATTTGTTTGGATTATGCATTACATTTCTAGTAAAATGTCTAGGAAAGAACGAAATTTTTTGTAAATAAGAGGAACAATACTATTAGAGCGTTTCACCCGTCATTTATCTTGCATTCTGGTTGAAAGCATTTATATTTCCGACAGTGTAGCTCATCTTTCCATCATATTTTTTGTGCAAAAATTGTTTTGATTATGTATTATATTTCTAGTAGAAAGTCCTGGAAAAAAATGAATTTTTTTGTAAAAAAGTGGAACAATACAATTAGAGCGGTTCACCCGTCATTTATCTTGCGTTCTTTTTTAGTGCGTTTATATTGCCGACAGTGTAGCTCATCTTTCCATCATGCTTTTTGTGCGAAATTGGTTTTGATTACGCATTACATTTCTAGTAGAATGTAATGGATAAAACGACGTTTCGTGAAAATATGAGGCACAGTACTATCTGAGCGTTTCACCCGTCATTGGTCTTGCATTCAATTTGAGACCATTTATACTGCCGACTGTGTAGCTCATCTTTCCATGATGTTTTTTGTGCGAAATTTGTTTTGATTATGCATTACATTTCTAGTAAAATGTCATGGAAAGAACGAAATTTTTTGTAAATAAGAGGAACAGTACTATTAGAGCGTTTCACCCGTCATTTATCTTACATTCTGGTTGAAAGCATTTATATTGCCGATAGTGTAGCTCATCTTTCCATCATATTTTTTGTGCAATATTTGTTTTGATTATGTATTATATTTCTAGTAGAAAGTCGTGGAAAAAAATGAAGTTTTTTGTAAAAAAGTGGAACAATACTATTAGACCGGTTCACCCGTCATTTATCGTGCGTTCTTTTTTAGTGCGTTTATATTGCCGACAGTGTAGCTCATCTTTCCATCATGCTTTTTGTGCGAAATTGGTTTTGATTACGCATTACATTTCTAGTAGAATGTAATGGATAAAACGACGTTTCGTGAAAATTTGAGGCACAGTACTATCTGAGCGTTTCACCCGTCATTGGTCTTGCATTCAATTTGAGACCATTTATACTGCCGACAGTGTAGCTCATCTTTCCATGATGTTTTTTGTGCGAAATTTGTTTTGATTATGCATTACATTTCTAGTAAAATGTCATGGAAAGAACGAAATTTTTTGTAAATAAGAGTAACAATGCTATTAGAGCGTTTCACCCGTCATTTATCTTGCATTCTGGTTGAAAGCATTTATATTTCCGATAGTGTAGCTCATCTTTCCATCATATTTTTTGTGCAAAATTTGTTTTGATTATGTATTATATTTCTAGTAGAAAGTCGTGGAAAAAAATGAAGTTTTTTGTAAAAAAGTGGAACAATACTATTAGAGCGGTTCACCCGTCATTTATCGTGCGTTCTTTTTTAGTGCGTTTATATTGCCGACAGTGTAGCTCATCTTTCCATCATGCTTTTTGTGTGAAATTGGTTTTGATTACGCATTACATTTCTCGTAGAATGTAATGGATAAAACGACGTTTCGTGAAAATTTGAGGCACAGTACTATCTGAGCGTTTCACCCGTCATTGGTCTTCCATTCAATTTGAGACCATTTATACTGCCGACAGTGTAGCTCATCTTTTCATGAAGTTTTTTGTTGGAAATTTGTTTTGATTATGTATTATATTTTTAGTAGAATGTCCTAGAAAAAACGACGTACTTTGTAAAAAAGTGGAAAAATACTATTAGAGCTTTTCACCCGTCATTTGTTTTGCATTCTGTGTGATAGCGTTTATATTGTTGACAGTGTAGCTCATCTTTACATCATGTTTTTTGTGCAAAATTGGTTTTGGTTACGCATGACATTTCTAGTAGAATGTAATGGATAAAACGAAGTTTCGTGAAAATATGAGGCACAGTACTATCTGAGCGTTTCACGAGTCATTGGTCTTGCATTCAATTTGGGACCATTTATACTGCCGACAGTGTAGCTCATCTTTCCACGATGTTTTTTGTGCGAAATTTGTTTGGATTATGCATTACATTTCTAGTAAAATGTCTAGGAAAGAACGAAATTTTTTGTAAATAAGAGGAACAATACTATTAGAGCGTTTCACCCGTCATTTATCTTGCATTCTGGTTGAAAGCATTTATATTTCCGACAGTGTAGCTCATCTTTCCATCATATTTTTTGTGCAAAAATTGTTTTGATTATGTATTATATTTCTAGTCGAAAGTTCTGGAAAAAAATGAATTTTTTTGTAAAAAAGTGGAACAATACAATTAGAGCGGTTCACCCGTCATTTATCTTGCGTTCTTTTTTAGTGCCTTTATATTGCCGACAGTGTAGCTCATCTTTCCATCATGCTTTTTGTGCGAAATTGGTTTTGATTACGCATTACATTTCTAGTAGAATGTAATGGATAAAACGACGTTTCGTGAAAATATGAGGCACAGTACTATCTGAACGTTTCACCCGTCATTGGTCTTGCATTCAATTTGAGACCATTTACACTGCCGACTGTGTAGCTCATCTTTCCATGATGTTTTTTGTGCGAAATTTGTTTTGATTATGCATTACATTTCTAGTAAAATGTCATGGAAAGAACGAAATTTTTTGTAAATAAGAGGAACAATACTATTAGAGCGTTTCACCCGTCATTTATCTTGCATTCTGGTTGAAAGCATTTATATTTCCGATAGTGTAGCTCATCTTTCCATGATATTTTTTGTGCAAAATTTGTTTTGATTATGTATTATATTTCTAGTAGAAAGTCCTGGAAAAAAATGAATTTTTTTGTAAAAAAGTGGAACAATACAATTAGAGCGGTTCACCCGTCATTTATCTTGCGTTCTTTTTTAGTGCGTTTATATTGCCGACAGTGTAGCTCATCTTTCCATCATGCTTTTTGTGCGAAATTGGTTTTGATTACGCATTACATTTCTGGTAGAATGTAATGGATAAAACGACGTTTCGTGAAAATATGAGGCACAGTACTATCTGAGCGTTTCACCCGTCATTGGTCTTGCATTCAATTTGAGACCATTTATACTGCCGACTGTGTAGCTCATCTTTCCATGATGTTTTTTGTGCGAAATTTGTTTTGATTATGCATTACATTTCTCGTAAAATGTCATGGAAAGAACGAAATTTTTTGTAAATAAGAGGAACAATACTATTAGAGCGTTTCACCCGTCATTTATCTTGCATTCTGGTTGAAAGCATTTATATTTCCGATAGTGTAGCTCATCTTTCCATCATATTTTTTGTGCAAAATTTGTTTGATTATGTATTATATTTCTAGTAGAAAGTCCTGGAAAAAAATGAAGTTTTTTGTAAAAAAGTGGAACAATACTATTAGAGCGGTTCACCCGTCATTTATCGTGCGTTCTTTTTTAGTGCGTTTATATTGCCGACAGTGTAGCTCATCTTTCCATCATGCTTTTTGTGGGAAATTGGTTTTGATTACGCATTACATTTCTAGTAGAATGTAATGGATAAAACGACGTTTCGTGAAAATTTGAGGCACAGTACTATCTGAGCGTTTCACCCGTCATTGGTCTTCCATTCAATTTGAGACCATTTATACTGCCGACAGTGTAGCTCATCTTTTCATGAAGTTTTTTGTGGGAAATTTGTTTTGATTATGTATTATATTTTTAGTAGAATGTCCTAGAAAAAACGACGTACTTTGTAAAAAAGTGGAAAAATACTATTAGAGCGTTTCACCCGTCATTTGTTTTGCATTCTGTGTGAGAGCGTTTATATTGTCGACAGTGTAGCTCATCTTTACATCATGTTTTTTGTGCAAAATTGGTTTTGATTACGCATTACATTTCTAGTAGAATGTAATGGATAAAACGAAGTTTCGTGAAAATATGAGGCACAGTACTATCTGAGCGTTTCACGAGTCATTGGTCTTGCATTCAATTTGGGACCATTTATACTGCCGACAGTGTAGCTCATCTTTCCACGATGTTTTTTGTGCGAAATTTGTTTGGATTATGCATTACATTTCTAGTAAAATGTCTAGGAAAGAACGAAATTTTTTGTAAATAAGAGGAACAATACTATTAGAGCGTTTCACCCGTCATTTATCTTGCATTCTGGTTGAAAGCATTTATATTTCCGACAGTGTAGCTCATCTTTCCATCATATTTTTTGTGCAAAAATTGTTTTGATTATGTATTATATTTCTAGTCGAAAGTCCTGGAAAAAAATGATTTTTTTTGTAAAAAAGTGGAACAATACAATTAGAGCGGTTCACCCGTCATTTATCTTGCGTTCTTTTTTAGTGCCTTTATATTGCCGACAGTGTAGCTCATCTTTCCATCATGCTTTTTGTGCGAAATTGGTTTTGATTACGCATTACATTTCTAGTAGAATGTAATGGATAAAACGACGTTTCGTGAAAATATGAGGCACAGTACTATCTGAGCGTTTCACCCGTCATTGGTCTTGCATTCAATTTGAGACCATTTACACTGCCGACTGTGTAGCTCATCTTTCCATGATGTTTTTTGTGCGAAATTTGTTTTGATTATGCATTACATTTCTAGTAAAATGTCATGGAAAGAACGAAATTTTTTGTAAATAAGAGGAACAATACTATTAGAGCGTTTCACCCGTCATTTATCTTGCATTCTGGTTGAAAGCATTTATATTTCCGATAGTGTAGCTCATCTTTCCATGATATTTTTTGTGCAAAATTTGTTTTGATTATGTATTATATTTCTAGTAGAAAGTCGTGGAAAAAAATGAAGTTTTTTGTAAAAAAGTGGAACAATACTATTAGAGCGGTTCACCCGTCATTTATCGTGCGTTCTTTTTTAGTGCGTTTATATTGCCGACAGTGTAGCTCATCTTTCCATCATGCTTTTTGTGGGAAATTGGTTTTGATTACGCATTACATTTCTAGTAGAATGTAATGGATAAAACGACGTTTCGTGAAAATTTGAGGCACAGTACTATCTGAGCGTTTCACCCGTCATTGGTCTTCCATTCAATTTGAGACCATTTATACTGCCGACAGTGTAGCTCATCTTTTCATGAAGTTTTTTGTGGGAAATTTGTTTTGATTATGTATTATATTTTTAGTAGAATGTCCTAGAAAAAACGATGTACTTTGTAAAAAAGTGGAAAAATACTATTAGAGCGTTTCACCCGTCATTTGTTTTGCATTCTGTGTGAGAGCGTTTATATTGTCGACAGTGTAGCTCATCTTTACATCATGTTTTTTGTGCAAAATTGGTTTTGATTACGCATTACATTTCTAGTAGAATGTAATGGATAAAACGAAGTTTCGTGAAAATATGAGGCACAGTACTATCTGAGCGTTTCACGAGTCATTGGTCTTGCATTCAATTTGGGACCATTTATACTGCCGACAGTGTAGCTCATCTTTCCACGATGTTTTTTGTGCGAAATTTGTTTGGATTATGCATTACATTTCTAGTAAAATGTCTAGGAAAGAACGAAATTTTTTGTAAATAAGAGGAACAATACTATTAGAGCGTTTCACCCGTCATTTATCTTGCATTCTGGTTGAAAGCATTTATATTTCCGACAGTGTAGCTCATCTTTCCATCATATTTTTTGTGCAAAAATTGTTTTGATTATGTATTATATTTCTAGTAGAAAGTCCTGGAAAAAAATGAATTTTTTTGTAAAAAAGTGGAACAATACAATTAGAGCGGTTCACCCGTCATTTATCTTGCATTCAATTTGAGACCATTTACACTGCCGACTGTGTAGCTCATCTTTCCATGATGTTTTTTGTGCGAAATTTGTTTTGATTATGCATTACATTTCTAGTAAAATGTCATGGAAAGAACGAAATTTTTTGTAAATAAGAGGAACAATACTATTAGAGCGTTTCACCCGTCATTTATCTTGCATTCTGGTTGAAAGCATTTATATTTCCGATAGTGTAGCTCATCTTTCCATGATATTTTTTGTGCAAAATTTGTTTTGATTATGTATTATATTTCTAGTAGAAAGTCGTGGAAAAAAATGAAGTTTTTTGTAAAAAAGTGGAACAATACTATTAGAGCGGTTCACCCGTCATTTATCGTGCGTTCTTTTTTAGTGCGTTTATATTGCCGATAGTGTAGCTCATCTTTCCATCATGCTTTTTGTGTGAAATTGGTTTTGATTACGCATTACATTTCTAGTAGAATGTAATGGATAAAACGACGTTTCGTGAAAATTTGAGGCACAGTACTATCTGAGCGTTTCACCCGTCATTGGTCTTCCATTCAATTTGACACCATTTATACTGCCGACAGTGTAGCTCATCGTTTCATGAAGTTTTTTGTGGGAAATTTGTTTTGATTATGTATTATATTTTTAGTAGAATGTCCCAGAAAAAACGACGTACTTTGTAAAAAAGTGGAAAAATACTATTAGAGCGTTTCACCCGTCATTTGTTTTGCATTCTGTGTGAGAGCGTTTATATTGTCGACAGTGTAGTTCATCTTTACATCATGTTTTTTGTGCAAAATTGGTTTTGATTACGCATTACATTTCTAGTAGAATGTAATGGATAAAACGAAGTTTCGTGAAAATATGAGGCACAGTACTATCTGAGCGTTTCACGAGTCATTGGTCTTGCATTCAATTTGGGACCATTTATACTGCCGACAGTGTAGCTCATCTTTCCACGATGTTTTTTGTGCGAAATTTGTTTGGATTATGCATTACATTTCTAGTAAAATGTCTAGGAAAGAACGAAATTTTTTGTAAATAAGAGGAACAATACTATTAGAGCGTTTCACCCGTCATTTATCTTGCATTCTGGTTGAAAGCATTTATATTTCCGACAGTGTAGCTCATCTTTCCATCATATTTTTTGTGCAAAATTTGTTTTGATTATGTATTATATTTCTAGTAGAAAGTCGTGGAAAAAAATGAAGTTTTTTGTAATAAAGTGGAACAATACTATTAGAGCGGTTCACCCGTCATTTATCGTGCGTTCTTTTTTAGTGCGTTTATATTGCCGACAGTGTAGCTCATCTTTCCATCATGCTTTTTGTGTGAAATTGGTTTTGATTACGCATTACATTTCTAGTAGAATGTAATGGATAAAACGACGTTTCGTGAAAATTTGAGGCACAGTACTATCTGAGCGTTTCACCCGTCATTGTTCTTCCATTCAATTTGAGACCATTTATACTGCCGACAGTGTAGCTCATCTTTTCATGAAGTTTTTTGTTGGAAATTTGTTTTGATTATGTATTATATTTTTAGTAGAATGTCCTAGAAAAAACGACGTACTTTGTAAAAAAGTGGAAAAATACTATTAGAGCGTTTCACCCGTCATTTGTTTTGCATTCTGTGTGAGAGCGTTTATATTGTCGACAGTGTAGCTCATCTTTACATCATGTTTTTTGTGCAAAATTGGTTTTGGTTACACATGACATTTCTAGTAGAATGTAATGGATAAAACGAAGTTTCGTGAAAATATGAGGCACAGTACTATCTGAGCGTTTCACGAGTCATTGGTCTTGCATTCAATTTGGGACCATTTATACTGCCGACAGTGTAGCTCATCTTTCCACGATGTTTTTTGTGCGAAATTTGTTTGGATTATGCATTACATTTCTAGTAAAATGTCTAGGAAAGAACGAAATTTTTTGTAAATAAGAGGAACAATACTATTAGAGCGTTTCACCCGTCATTTATCTTGCATTCTGGTTGAAAGCATTTATATTTCCGACAGTGTAGCTCATCTTTCCATCATATTTTTTGTGCAAAAATTGTTTTGATTATGTATTATATTTCTAGTCGAAAGTTCTGGAAAAAAATGAATTTTTTTGTAAAAAAGTGGAACAATACAATTAGAGCGGTTCACCCGTCATTTATCTTGCGTTCTTTTTTAGTGCCTTTATATTGCCGACAGTGTAGCTCATCTTTCCATCATGCTTTTTGTGCGAAATTGGTTTTGATTACGCATTACATTTCTAGTAGAATGTAATGGATAAAACGACGTTTCGTGAAAATATGAGGCACAGTACTATCTGAACGTTTCACCCGTCATTGGTCTTGCATTCAATTTGAGACCATTTACACTGCCGACTGTGTAGCTCATCTTTCCATGATGTTTTTTGTGCGAAATTTGTTTTGATTATGCATTACATTTCTAGTAAAATGTCATGGAAAGAACGAATTTTTTTGTAAATAAGAGGAACAATACTATTAGAGCGTTTCACCCGTCATTTATCTTGCATTCTGGTTGAAAGCATTTATATTTCCGATAGTGTAGCTCATCTTTCCATGATATTTTTTGTGCAAAATTTGTTTTGATTATGTATTATATTTCTAGTAGAAAGTCCTGGAAAAAAATGAATTTTTTTGTAAAAAAGTGGAACAATACAATTAGAGCGGTTCACCCGTCATTTATCTTGCGTTCTTTTTTAGTGCCTTTATATTGCCGACAGTGTAGCTCATCTTTCCATCATGCTTTTTGTGCGAAATTGGTTTTGATTACGCATTACATTTCTAGTAGAATGTAATGGATAAAACGATGTTTCGTGAAAATATGAGGCACAGTACTATCTGAGCGTTTCACCCGTCATTGGTCTTGCATTCAATTTGAGACCATTTATACTGCCGACTGTGTAGCTCATCTTTCCATGATGTTTTTTGTGCGAAATTTGTTTTGATTATGCATTACATTTCTAGTAAAATGTCATGGAAAGAACGAAATTTTTTGTAAATAAGAGGAACAATACTATTAGAGCGTTTCACCCGTCATTTATCTTGCATTCTGGTTGAAAGCATTTATATTTCCGATAGTGTAGCTCATCTTTCCATCATATTTTTTGTGCAAAATTTCTTTTGATTATGTATTATATTTCTAGTAGAAAGTCCTGGAAAAAAATGAAGTTTTTTGTAAAAAAGTGAAACAATACTATTAGAGCGGTTCACCCGTCATTTATCGTGCGTTCTTTTTTAGTGCGTTTATATTGCCGACAGTGTAGCTCATCTTTCCATCATGCTTTTTGTGTGAAATTGGTTTTGATTACGCATTACATTTCTAGTAGAATGTAATGGATAAAACGACGTTTCGTGAAAATTTGAGGCACAGTACTATCTGAGCGTTTCACCCGTCATTGGTCTTCCATTCAATTTGAGACCATTTATACTGCCGACAGTGTAGCTCATCTTTCCATGATGTTTTTTGTGCGAAATTTGTTTTGATTATGCATTACATTTCTAGTAAAATGTCATGGAAAGAACAAAATTTTTTGTAAATAAGAGTAACAATACTATTAGAGCGTTTCACCCGTCATTTATCTTGCATTCTGGTTGAAAGCATTTATATTTCCGATAGTGTAGCTCATCTTTCCATCATATTTTTTGTGCAAAATTTGTTTTGATTATGTATTATATTTCTAGTAGAAAGTCGTGGAAAAAAATGAAGTTTTTTGTAAAAAAGTGGAACAATACTATTAGAGCGGTTCACCCGTCATTTATCGTGCGTTCTTTTTTAGTGCGTTTATATTGCCGACAGTGTAGCTCATCTTTCCATCATGCTTTTTGTGTGAAATTGGTTTTGATAACGCATTACATTTCTAGTAGAATGTAATGGATAAAACGACGTTTCGTGAAAATTTGAGGCACAGTACTATCTGAGCGTTTCACCCGTCATTGGTCTTCCATTCAATTTGAGACCATTTATACTGCCGACAGTGTAGCTCATCTTTTCATGAAGTTTTTTGTTGGAAATTTGTTTTGATTATGTATTATATTTTTAGTAGAATGTCCTAGAAAAAACGACGTACTTTGTAAAAAAGTGGAAAAATACTATTAGAGCGTTTCACCCGTCATTTGTTTTGCATTCTGTGTGAGAGCGTTTATATTGTCGACAGTGTAGCTCATCTTTACATCATGTTTTTTGTGCAAAATTGGTTTTGATTACGCATTACATTTCTAGTAGAATGTAATGGATAAAACGAAGTTTCGTGAAAATATGAGGCACAGTACTATCTGAGCGTTTCACGAGTCATTGGTCTTGCATTCAATTTGGGACCATTTATACTGCCGACAGTGTAGCTCATCTTTCCACGATGTTTTTTGTGCGAAATTTGTTTGGATTATGCATTACATTTCTAGTAAAATGTCTAGGAAAGAACGAAATTTTTTGTAAATAAGAGGAACAATACTATTAGAGCGTTTCACCCGTCATTTATCTTGCATTCTGGTTGAAAGCATTTATATTTCCGACAGTGTAGCTCATCTTTCCATCATATTTTTTGTGCAAAAATTGTTTTGATTATGTATTATATTTCTAGTCGAAAGTTCTGGAAAAAAATGAATTTTTTTGTAAAAAAGTGGAACAATACAATTAGAGCGGTTCACCCGTCATTTATCTTGCGTTCTTTTTTAGTGCCTTTATATTGCCGACAGTGTAGCTCATCTTTCCATCATGCTTTTTGTGCGAAATTGGTTTTGATTACGCATTACATTTCTAGTAGAATGTAATGGATAAAACGACGTTTCGTGTAAATATGAGGCACAGTACTATCTGAGCGTTTCACCCGTCATTGGTCTTGCATTCAATTTGAGACCATTTACACTGCCGACTGTGTAGCTCATCTTTCCATGATGTTTTTTGTGCGAAATTTGTTTTGATTATGCATTACATTTCTAGTAAAATGTCATGGAAAGAACGAAATTTTTTGTAAATAAGAGGAACAATACTATTAGAGCGTTTCACCCGTCATTTATCTTGCATTCTGGTTGAAAGCATTTATATTTCCGATAGTGTAGCTCATCTTTCCATGATATTTTTTGTGCAAAATTTGTTTTGATTATGTATTATATTTCTAGTAGAAAGTCGTGGAAAAAAAATGAAGTTTTTTGTAAAAAAGTGGAATAATACTATTAGAGCGGTTCACCCGTCATTTATCCTGCGTTCTTTTTTAGTGCGTTTATATTGCCGACAGTGTAGCTCATCTTTCCATCATGCTTTTTGTGTGAAATTGGTTTTGATTACGCATTACATTTCTAGTAGAATGTAATGGATAAAACGACGTTTCGTGAAAATTTGAGGCACAGTACTATCTGAGCGTTTCACCCGTCATTGGTCTTCCATTCAATTTGACACCATTTATACTGCCGACAGTGTAGCTCATCGTTTCATGAAGTTTTTTGTGGGAAATTTGTTTTGATTATGTATTATATTTTTAGTAGAATGTCCCAGAAAAAACGACGTACTTTGTAAAAAAGTGGAAAAATACTATTAGAGCGTTTCACCCGTCATTTGTTTTGCATTCTGTGTGAGAGCGTTTATATTGTCGACAGTGTAGTTCATCTTTACATCATGTTTTTTGTGCAAAATTGGTTTTGATTACGCATTACATTTCTAGTAGAATGTAATGGATAAAACGAAGTTTCGTGAAAATATGAGGCACAGTACTATCTGAGCGTTTCACGAGTCATTGGTCTTGCATTCAATTTGGGACCATTTATACTGCCGACAGTGTAGCTCATCTTTCCACGATGTTTTTTGTGCGAAATTTGTTTGGATTATGCATTACATTTCTAGTAAAATGTCTAGGAAAGAACGAAATTTTTTGTAAATAAGAGGAACAATACTATTAGAGCGTTTCACCCGTCATTTATCTTGCATTCTGGTTGAAAGCATTTATATTTCCGACAGTGTAGCTCATCTTTCCATCATATTTTTTGTGCAAAAATTGTTTTGATTATGTATTATATTTCTAGTAGAAAGTCCTGGAAAAAAATGAATTTTTTTGTAAAAAAGTGGAACAATACAATTAGAGCGGTTCACCCGTCATTTATCTTGCGTTCTTTTTTAGTGCGTTTATATTGCCGACAGTGTAGCTCATCTTTCCATCATGCTTTTTGTGCGAAATTGGTTTTGATTACGCATTACATTTCTAGTAGAATGTAATGGATAAAACGACGTTTCGTGAAAATATGAGGCACAGTACTATCTGAGCGTTTCACCCGTCATTGGTCTTGCATTCAATTTGAGACCATTTATACTGCCGACTGTGTAGCTCATCTTTCCATGATGTTTTTTGTGCGAAATTTGTTTTGATTATGCATTACATTTCTAGTAAAATGTCATGGAAAGAACGAAATTTTTTGTAAATAAGAGGAACAGTACTATTAGAGCGTTTCACCCGTCATTTATCTTACATTCTGGTTGAAAGCATTTATATTGCCGATAGTGTAGCTCATCTTTCCATCATATTTTTTGTGCAATATTTGTTTTGATTATGTATTATATTTCTAGTAGAAAGTCGTGGAAAAAAATGAAGTTTTTTGTAAAAAAGTGGAACAATACTATTAGACCGGTTCACCCGTCATTTATCGTGCGTTCTTTTTTAGTGCGTTTATATTGCCGACAGTGTAGCTCATCTTTCCATCATGCTTTTTGTGCGAAATTGGTTTTGATTACGCATTACATTTCTAGTAGAATGTAATGGATAAAACGACGTTTCGTGAAAATTTGAGGCACAGTACTATCTGAGCGTTTCACCCGTCATTGGTCTTGCATTCAATTTGAGACCATTTATACTGCCGACAGTGTAGCTCATCTTTCCATGATGTTTTTTGTGCGAAATTTGTTTTGATTATGCATTACATTTCTAGTAAAATGTCATGGAAAGAACGAAATTTTTTGTAAATAAGAGTAACAATGCTATTAGAGCGTTTCACCCGTCATTTATCTTGCATTCTGGTTGAAAGCATTTATATTTCCGATAGTGTAGCTCATCTTTCCATCATATTTTTTGTGCAAAATTTGTTTTGATTATGTATTATATTTCTAGTAGAAAGTCGTGGAAAAAAATGAAGTTTTTTGTAAAAAAGTGGAACAATACTATTAGAGCGGTTCACCCGTCATTTATCGTGCGTTCTTTTTTAGTGCGTTTATATTGCCGACAGTGTAGCTCATCTTTCCATCATGCTTTTTGTGTGAAATTGGTTTTGATTACGCATTACATTTCTAGTAGAATGTAATGGATAAAACGACGTTTCGTGAAAATTTGAGGCACAGTACTATCTGAGCGTTTCACCCGTCATTGGTCTTCCATTCAATTTGAGACCATTTATACTGCCGACAGTGTAGCTCATCTTTTCATGAAGTTTTTTGTTGGAAATTTGTTTTGATTATGTATTATATTTTTAGTAGAATGTCCTAGAAAAAACGACGTACTTTGTAAAAAAGTGGAAAAATACTATTAGAGCTTTTCACCCGTCATTTGTTTTGCATTCTGTGTGATAGCGTTTATATTGTTGACAGTGTAGCTCATCTTTACATCATGTTTTTTGTGCAAAATTGGTTTTGGTTACGCATGACATTTCTAGTAGAATGTAATGGATAAAACGAAGTTTCGTGAAAATATGAGGCACAGTACTATCTGAGCGTTTCACGAGTCATTGGTCTTGCATTCAATTTGGGACCATTTATACTGCCGACAGTGTAGCTCATCTTTCCACGATGTTTTTTGTGCGAAATTTGTTTGGATTATGCATTACATTTCTAGTAAAATGTCTAGGAAAGAACGAAATTTTTTGTAAATAAGAGGAACAATACTATTAGAGCGTTTCACCCGTCATTTATCTTGCATTCTGGTTGAAAGCATTTATATTTCCGACAGTGTAGCTCATCTTTCCATCATATTTTTTGTGCAAAAATTGTTTTGATTATGTATTATATTTCTAGTCGAAAGTTCTGGAAAAAAATGAATTTTTTTGTAAAAAAGTGGAACAATACAATTAGAGCGGTTCACCCGTCATTTATCTTGCGTTCTTTTTTAGTGCCTTTATATTGCCGACAGTGTAGCTCATCTTTCCATCATGCTTTTTGTGCGAAATTGGTTTTGATTACGCATTACATTTCTAGTAGAATGTAATGGATAAAACGACGTTTCGTGAAAATATGAGGCACAGTACTATCTGAACGTTTCACCCGTCATTGGTCTTGCATTCAATTTGAGACCATTTACACTGCCGACTGTGTAGCTCATCTTTCCATGATGTTTTTTGTGCGAAATTTGTTTTGATTATGCATTACATTTCTAGTAAAATGTCATGGAAAGAACGAATTTTTTTGTAAATAAGAGGAACAATACTATTAGAGCGTTTCACCCGTCATTTATCTTGCATTCTGGTTGAAAGCATTTATATTTCCGATAGTGTAGCTCATCTTTCCATGATATTTTTTGTGCAAAATTTGTTTTGATTATGTATTATATTTCTAGTAGAAAGTCCTGGAAAAAAATGAATTTTTTTGTAAAAAAGTGGAACAATACAATTAGAGCGGTTCACCCGTCATTTATCTTGCGTTCTTTTTTAGTGCCTTTATATTGCCGACAGTGTAGCTCATCTTTCCATCATGCTTTTTGTGCGAAATTGGTTTTGATTACGCATTACATTTCTAGTAGAATGTAATGGATAAAACGACGTTTCGTGAAAATATGAGGCACAGTACTATCTGAGCGTTTCACCCGTCATTGGTCTTGCATTCAATTTGAGACCATTTATACTGCCGACTGTGTAGCTCATCTTTCCATGATGTTTTTTGTGCGAAATTTGTTTTGATTATGCATTACATTTCTAGTAAAATGTCATGGAAAGAACGAAATTTTTTGTAAATAAGAGGAACAATACTATTAGAGCGTTTCACCCGTCATTTATCTTGCATTCTGGTTGAAAGCATTTATATTTCCGATAGTGTAGCTCATCTTTCCATCATATTTTTTGTGCAAAATTTGTTTTGATTATGTATTATATTTCTAGTAGAAAGTCCTGGAAAAAAATGAAGTTTTTTGTAAAAAAGTGAAACAATACTATTAGAGCGGTTCACCCGTCATTTATCGTGCGTTCTTTTTTAGTGCGTTTATATTGCCGACAGTGTAGCTCATCTTTCCATCATGCTTTTTGTGTGAAATTGGTTTTGATTACGCATTACATTTCTAGTAGAATGTAATGGATAAAACGACGTTTCGTGAAAATTTGAGGCACAGTACTATCTGAGCGTTTCACCCGTCATTGGTCTTCCATTCAATTTGAGACCATTTATACTGCCGACAGTGTAGCTCATCTTTCCATGATGTTTTTTGTGCGAAATTTGTTTTGATTATGCATTACATTTCTAGTAAAATGTCATGGAAAGAACGAAATTTTTTGTAAATAAGAGTAACAATACTATTAGAGCGTTTCACCCGTCATTTATCTTGCATTCTGGTTGAAAGCATTTATATTTCCGATAGTGTAGCTCATCTTTCCATCATATTTTTTGTGCAAAATTTGTTTTGATTATGTATTATATTTCTAGTAGAAAGTCGTGGAAAAAAATGAAGTTTTTTGTAAAAAAGTGGAACAATACTATTAGAGCGGTTCACCCGTCATTTATCGTGCGTTCTTTTTTAGTGCGTTTATATTGCCGACAGTGTAGCTCATCTTTCCATCATGCTTTTTGTGTGAAATTGGTTTTGATAACGCATTACATTTCTAGTAGAATGTAATGGATAAAACGACGTTTCGTGAAAATTTGAGGCACAGTACTATCTGAGCGTTTCACCCGTCATTGGTCTTCCATTCAATTTGAGACCATTTATACTGCCGACAGTGTAGCTCATCTTTTCATGAAGTTTTTTGTTGGAAATTTGTTTTGATTATGTATTATATTTTTAGTAGAATGTCCTAGAAAAAACGACGTACTTT
The DNA here is from genome assembly GCA_029784005.1 of Lenwebbia sp. NSW1173648. Lineage (NCBI taxonomy): Eukaryota > Viridiplantae > Streptophyta > Magnoliopsida > Myrtales > Myrtaceae > Lenwebbia > Lenwebbia sp. NSW1173648. Next base: position 19,794,061 of record JARCGZ010000008.1, on the reverse strand, counting down.
GTAAAAAAGTGGAAAAATACTATTAGAGCGTTTCACCCGTCATTTGTTTTGCATTCTGTGTGAGAGCGTTTATATTGTCGACAGTGTAGCTCATCTTTACATCATGTTTTTTGTGCAAAATTGGTTTTGATTACGCATTACATTTCTAGTAGAATGTAATGGATAAAACGAAGTTTCGTGAAAATATGAGGCACAGTACTATCTGAGCGTTTCACGAGTCATTGGTCTTGCATTCAATTTGGGACCATTTATACTGCCGACAGTGTAGCTCATCTTTCCACGATGTTTTTTGTGCGAAATTTGTTTGGATTATGCATTACATTTCTAGTAAAATGTCTAGGAAAGAACGAAATTTTTTGTAAATAAGAGGAACAATACTATTAGAGCGTTTCACCCGTCATTTATCTTGCATTCTGGTTGAAAGCATTTATATTTCCGACAGTGTAGCTCATCTTTCCATCATATTTTTTGTGCAAAAATTGTTTTGATTATGTATTATATTTCTAGTCGAAAGTTCTGGAAAAAAATGAATTTTTTTGTAAAAAAGTGGAACAATACAATTAGAGCGGTTCACCCGTCATTTATCTTGCGTTCTTTTTTAGTGCCTTTATATTGCCGACAGTGTAGCTCATCTTTCCATCATGCTTTTTGTGCGAAATTGGTTTTGATTACGCATTACATTTCTAGTAGAATGTAATGGATAAAACGACGTTTCGTGTAAATATGAGGCACAGTACTATCTGAGCGTTTCACCCGTCATTGGTCTTGCATTCAATTTGAGACCATTTACACTGCCGACTGTGTAGCTCATCTTTCCATGATGTTTTTTGTGCGAAATTTGTTTTGATTATGCATTACATTTCTAGTAAAATGTCATGGAAAGAACGAAATTTTTTGTAAATAAGAGGAACAATACTATTAGAGCGTTTCACCCGTCATTTATCTTGCATTCTGGTTGAAAGCATTTATATTTCCGATAGTGTAGCTCATCTTTCCATGATATTTTTTGTGCAAAATTTGTTTTGATTATGTATTATATTTCTAGTAGAAAGTCGTGGAAAAAAAATGAAGTTTTTTGTAAAAAAGTGGAATAATACTATTAGAGCGGTTCACCCGTCATTTATCCTGCGTTCTTTTTTAGTGCGTTTATATTGCCGACAGTGTAGCTCATCTTTCCATCATGCTTTTTGTGTGAAATTGGTTTTGATTACGCATTACATTTCTAGTAGAATGTAATGGATAAAACGACGTTTCGTGAAAATTTGAGGCACAGTACTATCTGAGCGTTTCACCCGTCATTGGTCTTCCATTCAATTTGACACCATTTATACTGCCGACAGTGTAGCTCATCGTTTCATGAAGTTTTTTGTGGGAAATTTGTTTTGATTATGTATTATATTTTTAGTAGAATGTCCCAGAAAAAACGACGTACTTTGTAAAAAAGTGGAAAAATACTATTAGAGCGTTTCACCCGTCATTTGTTTTGCATTCTGTGTGAGAGCGTTTATATTGTCGACAGTGTAGTTCATCTTTACATCATGTTTTTTGTGCAAAATTGGTTTTGATTACGCATTACATTTCTAGTAGAATGTAATGGATAAAACGAAGTTTCGTGAAAATATGAGTGTCACGCCCCGTGTCCTTCGAGCGCGCCAACATCCCTCATTGTCAAAGAAATCTCGCAGCTCACCAGGATCGTAAACGGACGTAAAACATGCGAGATGCAAATGCAAGCGGAAGCAAATAAAACAAACCCGACAAAGCAAATAGAATGACCTTAGAACATAACACAAACCCACATATGACATAACTAGATAAGGTTAAGGTTCATACAGACCACCAGAAATAAAACGACTACGACTCAAGGACACGACACGGGAACACAAAGGAATCCCCCTAGACAGAACCACTCGTCGCCATACGAGGATACAAAAGCGGGGATGAGGATCTCTAAACACCTAAGGGTCAGGCGTCGTCATCCGAAGTGTGCTCGGCAGGGGGAGCGTGCTCCGGGGAAAAACTCGTCTCGATGGCTCCACCTAACTCCAGCTCAGGCTCCTCCCATGGTTCCTCCTCTGGGTCAGACTCCTCAGCAGGCGCATCAGGCTCCAGGATCCCTCCGTCCAAAGCGGGCAGTTCAGGTATGGGGGACCTCGGCTCGGGGATCGGTCCAACTACAGGTCCAATGACAGGGAGCCTCGAAGGTGAAGCTATCGGGAGTCTAGGTCCAGCGGCCTCCAAAACGTGCTCAGGAATCACTTCCTCCCTCAAAGGTCCAGATAAAAAGTCCCCATCCTTATAAGTCCAAGAGAGGAAGGTATAAGGAGTCAAGTAGCCTCTCGCGTCGTCGATCCACAAAGTGCTAACCCTTCGATAATACGTCTGGTCCGGTCCAACCCTATACTCGGTGATCACGGGCTCAAACTGAGTCGGTAGTCCAAAAAGTAGCGGCATCTTGGCGATCAGGGTCGAGGGTCTGAAAAGTGGGTCCCACAGAGGGGTGAGATAAAATCCCAGTAAGGTGGATCTAAGCCGACCCTAGGGTATAGTACCTCCGAGCTAACTAACTACCACAATCAACTAGGCAATGCATACAGATTATTCTATACATAAGACTAGCCCAAACTGACACGGTACAACTCCCGAAGGCAATAGTCAAGTCACGATCACTACGGAGCTTTCAACTTAGGCACTATCACTAATCAGTCAGACGTGGCATCAACTACAGGCAGTCAATTCTCGAGCCCGCGTCTCAACGCTTCAGGCGTATAACACACTCTTTCAATAATCTGGCCCGCGTAAACACGCCTCAGGCAAAAATTATACACTTTCATACACTGGCCCGCGTAATAACGCATCAGGCTATCATATACATAATAATGAGCTCAATTCATAGACCCGCGTAATAACGCATCAGGTCAGTCCCGCGTTTAACGCATCAGGACGGGCACAAACCCCGCGTTTAACGCATCAGGGTACGATGTGCATACAGATATGTCATAGTGATATACAATCGGCTATAAACCCCGCGTCTAACGCCTCAGGGTACCAATACTCATAATTTTATCTCCAGATATTTCTATTAACAACTTTATGATCGAACATAACAATTAAGCTCAATTTCACAACAATTCAATCGCGCTACCTAACACATGGTCCGCGCATCACAATCTCGCCGATTCTCACATCAACGATCTAGAGTACACTTATAATTTTCTCATCACTATAACATACTCATAATGCGCTAAATTCTACTCGGTCCGACTAATCCACATAAAGCCGAATCTAGCATGCTCAGCCCGTAACCCTCATCTTAGGCCATCATCTAACACCCAAATCAACCAAGAACATGCTCATTCATCAACCAAAGTTTTGGATCAATAGCAAGTCAAATTTCCAGATTTGGTCCCCCTTTAGTTCACGTCCAAATCAGCCCACATCTCAATCTAATGCACAAACCACTAAGCCCCTTAGTATCCCATAGTCCTAAGGAAGGATTAGAGCCACTTACAAGTCCTTTTTGGCGAAGAAAACCCGGCGATTCCTCCTCTTCTTCGCGCGACCAGAACCTGAGCAAGGGAGGTCCGGTTCGGTTCAAGCATGGAAAATCAAGTTCGGTCCATGAAATCCTCTCAAAACTAACTACATGCACTACCCTAGGTCTCACAAGATCCCAAGACATGAATGGAGCACCTTACCTCCAAACGGCGAGCGAAACCGGCGGGATAACTCCTCCCAAACGGCTGCTGCACCGGCGTCCAAGGAGAGGAGATAGGGGCGGCGGCGGCTCACGGCGAAGAGGGGACGGCAAGGTGGCGGTGGTGGCGGCAGCAGCACCTCACGCCGGCGGGATGGGGGCCGAGAGAGAGAGAGAGAGTTGAGAGAGTTTTGAGAAAAGTGGGAGAATGAAGTGAGAGTGAGAGTGAGAGGGTTGCTTCAGCCATTAGAAGAGGAAGAGAGAGAGATTTGAGTGATTGAGTGATGGCCAAGAATGACTAGAGTGAGTGGAGTTGGTATATGACATGAATAGTAGAAGTTGGTAATGGGATTTTTGGGGTTTTTGGGGTTTTAATGGCTTCTTGGAACTTGATCCCTTCAAGAGCTAATTTCCCTCCATTTCCACATGATATTTGGCTGCCATAGTGGGGTAGGTGAAGTGGCCAAGTTTCCTTCGCGGTTGCTCAAGGGCCGAACGAAAATTCAGGACAGGAATGGATTTTTCGTTCCGCAATTTCGATCCACATTTTTCCAACTTATATAGCGTCTAAATATCCTTAATAACATTTTCAAGGCGACGTCCAAGTTTATTTGCATTGGAATTCTCGAACACCCGGCCGCCAATTTCGAAGTCCGCTTCGCGCTCAAATCAGCCGATCGCATTCTCAGTACACCTCGAACCGACGGGCGGCTTTCCGGAGTTACGCGTATCGACCCGTGATTTTAGTTACCACGTTTTAAGAATTCGGACCACGGCGACCCTGGTTGTCATGTTATCGCGAGGGAAACTGTCAGTCTTGACAGGACGCGATTGTCAAGAATCAGTTCAGGGTTATTCGCAAATCATGCTATGGCGTAGCGGTATCACCCGCGAACCAATTGCACGACGCTAGCAAATGGTTCTGACGTCATCCCTAGATCGGCCCGCATTGACCTAGAATGTACCCTCGGCGATCCTTATGGCCAGGATGCCGGTCTGCGGTCGAGTCCTTTATGGTCCACGTACTATCCTATTTAGCCATTCCCTTTTGGTCAGTCGTCTCGAGAGTGATCAATTCTGAGTGAGGTTACTGGAATACATCGATACTCATTTTATTCATAACTTCGAAATATGGTCGGAATTCAGAATGTCACAATTCTTCCCCTCTTACAAAAATTTCGTCCTCGAAATTTACAAGACTTAGCTACTCAAACAGGCGGGGGTATTTACGCCTCATAGCTTCCTCGCTCTCCCAGGTGGCTCCTTCTGTTCCGTGGTGCTCCCAGATTACCTTTACCAACGGAATGGTCTTGTTTCTCAAGACTTGCTCCTTCCTATCCTCGATCCTAACCGGTTTTTCCACGTACGTGACTCGATCATCCACTTCGATAGCTTCATAATCCAAGACATGGGTCGGGTCAGGCTCATACTTCCGTAGCATCGACACGTGAAAGACGTTGTGGACTTGCGACAGATTTGGCGGTAAGGCCAGTCGATAGGCCAAGGTTCCAATTCGCTCTAGTATCTCAAAAGGTCCTACGTATCTCGGGCTCAACTTCCCTTTCTTTCCAAACCGAGACAGTCCTCGCATTGGCGATACCTTAAGGAACACATGGTCTCCCACTTGGAATTCCAAAGGCTTACGTCGTCTGTCCGCGTAGCTTTTCTGGCGACTCTGGGCGGTCTTAAGTCTTTCTCTAATCGCCTTCACTGCTTCAACTGACTGTTCCACTAACTCCGGGCCCGTTATACTCCTCTCACCGACTTCGTCCCAACATATCGGCGTTCGGCATGCCCTGCCATACAATGCTTCGAACGGTGCCATTCCAATACTCTGTTGATAGCTGTTGTTATAAGCGAACTCCACAAGGTGCAACTGCTCTTCCCAACCTCCTTTGAAATCTATGACACACGCCCGTAGCATGTCTTCTAATGTCTGAATAGTTCTCTCGGACTGTCCGTCCGTCTGGGGATGGTAGGCGGTACTATACTGCAACTTTGTCCCCATTGATTCCTGCAGGCTTTTCCAAAACGAAGCGGTAAACTTGGGGTCTCTGTCTGATGTGATTGTCACTGGGACTCCATGTAGTCGAACAATTTGTCGCATATACAATTCGGCGTATCTGTCCATAGCGAAGTCCTTTCGCACTGCTAAGAAATGAGCAGACTTGGTCAATCGATCTACGATCACCCATATGGAGTCATGTCCCCTTTGACTCCTCGGTAAGGCCATAACGAAATCCATCGTAATGTGCTCCCACTTCCACTCGGGAATTTCCAATGGTTGAAGTAGGCCTCCCGGTTTACAATGCTGCGCCTTCACTTGCTGGCACGTCAGACATTTTGCCACGTGCTTCGCGACATCCACCTTCATCCCGTTCCACCAGTAATGCTGTCGCAAATTTTGGTACATCTTTGTGCTACCCGGATGGATACTGTAATTACTTCTATGGGCTTCTGACAAGATTCTCTCCCTTAGCTCCTCATCCTTGGGTACGCACAGCCTTCCGCGAAACATCAGGGTCCCGTCCTCTGACACCTGAAACTCAGGCTTCCTTTTCTCCTTATCCATCTCCAAAATTTTCTGAACTTCATCGTCCGTGGATTGCAAGGCCTTAACTCTTTCTCGAATCTCCGGTTCTACTCTCAACGTGGCCATCAAACTGGATAGTTGGCACACTTCAAGCTTAAATTCGGAATCTCTTATTCCTTCCAACAGAGTCCACTCTTTAACCATCAAGTGCGCTATGCTTGATTTCCTACTGAGCGCATCCGCAACCTTATTCGCCTTCCCTGGGTGGTATAGAATGTCGCAATCGTAGTCCTTAAGCAGTTCCATCCATCGACGTTGTCTCATATTCAATTCACTTTGGGAGAACAAGTACTTCAGACTTTGGTGGTCAGTGTAAATCTGGAACTTCTCCCCGTACAAATAATGCCTCCAAATTTTCAACGCAAACACAATTGCTGCCAGTTCCAAATCATGCGTCGGGTAGTTCAATTCATGTGGTCTCAGCTGTCTCGACGCATACGCCACTACCCGTCCATGTTGCATCAGAACGCATCCTAACCCTTTCAGCGATGCGTCACTATATATTTCGTAGCCCCCCGGGCCAGAAGGGATTGTCAATACCGGCGCGGTCGTCAACCTATGCTTGAGCTCCCGAAAGCTTCTTTCGCACTTATCAGTCCATTCGTACCGGGTGTCTTTTCTCGTTAACCTCGTCAATGGAGTAGCAATGGCGGAGAACTTCTCTACAAACCTCCTGTAGTAGCCGGCCAGTCCTAAGAAACTCCGAACTTCGGTAACTGACGTCGGCCTTGGCCAATTCATAACCGCTTCAATCTTTGTAGGGTCCACCGAAATTCCATTTCCAGATATGACGTGTCCGAGGAATGCCACTTCGTGGAGCCAAAACTCGCACTTACTGAACTTGGCGTAAAGCGAGTGCTCTCTTAACGTCCGTAGAACTGCGCTTAGATGTTGCTCATGTTCCTCGGAATTCTTCGAATAAACTAGGATGTCGTCGATGAAGACGATGACGAACTGATCCAAATATCCTTTAAACACCCTATGCATTAGGTCCATGAAAGCGGCTGGAGCGTTGGTCAACCCAAACGGCATAACCGTGAATTCGTAATGACCATACCTTGTCCGAAACGCCGTCTTTGGTATGTCCTCCTTCTTTATCCTCAACTGATGGTACCCAGTTCTCAAGTCTATCTTGGAGAACACTGCAGCTCCTTGCAGTTGATCGAACAGATCATCTATTCTGGGCATCGGGTACTTATTCTTAACCGTGACCTGATTTAGTTGTATGTAGTCAATGCATAAGCGCAAAGACCCGTCCTTCTTCCTTACAAACAGTACTGGCGCTCCCCACGGCGACGCGCTGGGACGAATGAAGCCCTTGTCCAGTAGTTCTTGCATCTGAACTTTTAATTCCTTCAGTTCCGACAAAGACATCCGATACGGTGCTTTCGAGATCGGTTCCGTTCCTGGGGCTAACTCGATCACAAACTCTATCTCTCTTTCCGGTGGCAATCCCGGCAATTCTTGAGGAAAGACATCGGGAAATTCGCGCACCACTGCTATATCTTCCAACTTCGGTTCCTCGATCGTCGGATCCACCACTGCAGCTAGGTAGGCTTGGCACCCTTCGTCTAACAACTTAGTCACTTCCAGCGACGAGATCAAAGGGATCGAGGTCCCTCCTCGACTCCCTACGAATTCGAATCTAGGGTGATCGATTGGACGGAATTGGATCACCCTGCTACTACAATCCATAATGGCTCCTTGTCTACCCAACCAATCCATCCCGATTATAACATCAAAATCAAACATGGTCAACACAGCCAGATCTATCCTTTCTTCGCTACCCCCAACGACTATCTTACAGTCCTTGCAGCCTAACGAAACTAACACTTTATCCTTTAACGGGGTAGTAACATGCAATACGACATCCAACGGTTTCAATTCCATTTTAGTCAATTCAACAAACTGAGCAGATACGAATGAGTGTGATGCTCCAGGGTCAAACAATGCATAGGCCGCATGATCGCATAATGTAACCGTACCTGTGACCACGCCAGGCGCGTTCTCCACCTCTTTGCGTGCCACAGCATACACTCGTCCTTGAGCTGGTGGTCTACCCACGTTGTTCTGTGGGGCAGCTCCCGCTGGCGGTCCGTACTGAGGTCGTTGTCCCTGAAACGGAGGCCCTGGGGCTTGGCTCGGGCAGTTTCTTATATGGTGGCCCAGCTGGCCACACTTGAAGCACGCGCCCGTCCTACTCGGGCAAGGTCCATTCCCATGCCTCCTGCCACACAGACGACAATTCCAGTTGGTCGGATGGTTAGGCTTCCCAATATTCTTCCGGGGTGGAGGGACGAAGCGTTTGTTGCCCGCCATCGGCCTCTTGCCAAATTGACGATTGTCTCTGATAGGAGCAAACCGCGAACCAGATGCGGTAGCCCTCTCCTTCATATCCTTTTCAATCATCTGGCCTCGCTCATACATCTCTTCATAGGTCCTCAGATTCAATGCGATCATCTGGCTACGAAGGTCAGGCCTCAGTCCATCTCGAAATCTTCGCGCCTTGTCTATCGGGTTCTCTACCATCCTCGGCGCGTACCTTGACAGCCTAGCAAACTCCGCCTCATACTGGTCGATCGTTAACTGGTTCTGGCGAAGTTGCTGGAATTCCACCAGCTTCCGCTCCTGAGCGGTCTCCGAGAAATACTTCCCGTTAAATGCCTCAGTAAAGGCAGTCCAAGTGAGAGCAGCGCCCTCGGGAAATACTCTTCCTCTGGTAGCCTTCCACCAATCATCCGCGGTACCCTCTAACTGGTAAGCCGCTAGGGTCACCTTCTCCTCATCAGTGCACCCAAGGACCTCAAAGGCCTTCTCTAGCTTTTCAATCCATCGAGGTGCCATTTCGGGATCTCCAGCACCATCGAACTGAGCTGGCTTCAGCTTTAGAAATTGTTCCACCAGCTGGCTCATCAAGCGATTCCCATTCCCGTTTCCTCCTCCATGATTATTCCCATTCGCTACGTTGGCAGCAGCCACAGCAGCCTCTGCAGCCTGAGCAACGGCAGCAGCCCTTTCCTGAGCCTGCCTGCCCATCAAGTTACCGATTTCTTCCAGGGCCCTAAGAACTCCATCAATTCTCGGATCCTCTACTGGAGGTGCCGTCGAGCTAGAAGCTCCTCTAGTGCCTCTATTGCGGTTGCTCATCTCAACAAGGTTTCTCTACACCTGACAACTACAATTTTACTCAGGGATCAGGGCCTAAGCCAGACACTCACGTCTATCTACCATCAACTAACATCTCGGATCCCCCACAATCATCAAGCAGACAAACCCGTAGGTATTCGATCAAGTATGCCAGGCCAAGAAAACAGACAACACAACCACAAAATCATGGCATCTCAAGCAACCATGGCATCACAACAAAGGATTTCAATCGTACCTCTGGTCCAGCCGCATCTGCAGCTTAGTGAAAGCATCACAAGCAACTCAACACTTCAGAGAGCAATCATAGCTAATTCTCACAATAAACTAGCACAAAGACTCGACACCATGCCAATGCACATACGCCAGTTCAAATGCCATGCTTTCGTGCCTAAGACTCGTAACCACCTAAGGTCATAGCTAATGGTCGTTCCAAAGCCATTCCTCCTTATCACTCCATCACTCAATCGACGTGGATCGAGCTGACCTTGCTCTGATACCACTTCAACGGGGATGTCACGCCCCGTGTCCTTCGAGCGCGCCAACATCCCTCATTGTCAAAGAAATCTCGCAGCTCACCAGGATCGTAAACGGACGTAAAACATGCGAGATGCAAATGCAAGCGGAAGCAAATAAAACAAACCCGACAAAGCAAATAGAATGACCTTAGAACATAACACAAACCCACATATGACATAACTAGATAAGGTTAAGGTTCATACAGACCACCAGAAATAAAACGACTACGACTCAAGGACACGACACGGGAACACAAAGGAATCCCCCTAGACAGAACCACTCGTCGCCATACGAGGATACAAAAGCGGGGATGAGGATCTCTAAACACCTAAGGGTCAGGCGTCGTCATCCGAAGTGTGCTCGGCAGGGGGAGCGTGCTCCGGGGAAAAACTCGTCTCGATGGCTCCACCTAACTCCAGCTCAGGCTCCTCCCATGGTTCCTCCTCTGGGTCAGACTCCTCAGCAGGCGCATCAGGCTCCAGGATCCCTCCGTCCAAAGCGGGCAGTTCAGGTATGGGGGACCTCGGCTCGGGGATCGGTCCAACTACAGGTCCAATGACAGGGAGCCTCGAAGGTGAAGCTATCGGGAGTCTAGGTCCAGCGGCCTCCAAAACGTGCTCAGGAATCACTTCCTCCCTCAAAGGTCCAGATAAAAAGTCCCCATCCTTATAAGTCCAAGAGAGGAAGGTATAAGGAGTCAAGTAGCCTCTCGCGTCGTCGATCCACAAAGTGCTAACCCTTCGATAATACGTCTGGTCCGGTCCAACCCTATACTCGGTGATCACGGGCTCAAACTGAGTCGGTAGTCCAAAAAGTAGCGGCATCTTGGCGATCAGGGTCGAGGGTCTGAAAAGTGGGTCCCACAGAGGGGTGAGATAAAATCCCAGTAAGGTGGATCTAAGCCGACCCTAGGGTATAGTACCTCCGAGCTAACTAACTACCACAATCAACTAGGCAATGCATACAGATTATTCTATACATAAGACTAGCCCAAACTGACACGGTACAACTCCCGAAGGCAATAGTCAAGTCACGATCACTACGGAGCTTTCAACTTAGGCACTATCACTAATCAGTCAGACGTGGCATCAACTACAGGCAGTCAATTCTCGAGCCCGCGTCTCAACGCTTCAGGCGTATAACACACTCTTTCAATAATCTGGCCCGCGTAAACACGCCTCAGGCAAAAATTATACACTTTCATACACTGGCCCGCGTAATAACGCATCAGGCTATCATATACATAATAATGAGCTCAATTCATAGACCCGCGTAATAACGCATCAGGTCAGTCCCGCGTTTAACGCATCAGGACGGGCACAAACCCCGCGTTTAACGCATCAGGGTACGATGTGCATACAGATATGTCATAGTGATATACAATCGGCTATAAACCCCGCGTCTAACGCCTCAGGGTACCAATACTCATAATTTTATCTCCAGATATTTCTATTAACAACTTTATGATCGAACATAACAATTAAGCTCAATTTCACAACAATTCAATCGCGCTACCTAACACATGGTCCGCGCATCACAATCTCGCCGATTCTCACATCAACGATCTAGAGTACACTTATAATTTTCTCATCACTATAACATACTCATAATGCGCTAAATTCTACTCGGTCCGACTAATCCACATAAAGCCGAATCTAGCATGCTCAGCCCGTAACCCTCATCTTAGGCCATCATCTAACACCCAAATCAACCAAGAACATGCTCATTCATCAACCAAAGTTTTGGATCAATAGCAAGTCAAATTTCCAGATTTGGTCCCCCTTTAGTTCACGTCCAAATCAGCCCACATCTCAATCTAATGCACAAACCACTAAGCCCCTTAGTATCCCATAGTCCTAAGGAAGGATTAGAGCCACTTACAAGTCCTTTTTGGCGAAGAAAACCCGGCGATTCCTCCTCTTCTTCGCGCGACCAGAACCTGAGCAAGGGAGGTCCGGTTCGGTTCAAGCATGGAAAATCAAGTTCGGTCCATGAAATCCTCTCAAAACTAACTACATGCACTACCCTAGGTCTCACAAGATCCCAAGACATGAATGGAGCACCTTACCTCCAAACGGCGAGCGAAACCGGCGGGATAACTCCTCCCAAACGGCTGCTGCACCGGCGTCCAAGGAGAGGAGATAGGGGCGGCGGCGGCTCACGGCGAAGAGGGGACGGCAAGGTGGCGGTGGTGGCGGCAGCAGCACCTCACGCCGGCGGGATGGGGGCCGAGAGAGAGAGAGAGAGTTGAGAGAGTTTTGAGAAAAGTGGGAGAATGAAGTGAGAGTGAGAGTGAGAGGGTTGCTTCAGCCATTAGAAGAGGAAGAGAGAGAGATTTGAGTGATTGAGTGATGGCCAAGAATGACTAGAGTGAGTGGAGTTGGTATATGACATGAATAGTAGAAGTTGGTAATGGGATTTTTGGGGTTTTTGGGGTTTTAATGGCTTCTTGGAACTTGATCCCTTCAAGAGCTAATTTCCCTCCATTTCCACATGATATTTGGCTGCCATAGTGGGGTAGGTGAAGTGGCCAAGTTTCCTTCGCGGTTGCTCAAGGGCCGAACGAAAATTCAGGACAGGAATGGATTTTTCGTTCCGCAATTTCGATCCACATTTTTCCAACTTATATAGCGTCTAAATATCCTTAATAACATTTTCAAGGCGACGTCCAAGTTTATTTGCATTGGAATTCTCGAACACCCGGCCGCCAATTTCGAAGTCCGCTTCGCGCTCAAATCAGCCGATCGCATTCTCAGTACACCTCGAACCGACGGGCGGCTTTCCGGAGTTACGCGTATCGACCCGTGATTTTAGTTACCACGTTTTAAGAATTCGGACCACGGCGACCCTGGTTGTCATGTTATCGCGAGGGAAACTGTCAGTCTTGACAGGACGCGATTGTCAAGAATCAGTTCAGGGTTATTCGCAAATCATGCTATGGCGTAGCGGTATCACCCGCGAACCAATTGCACGACGCTAGCAAATGGTTCTGACGTCATCCCTAGATCGGCCCGCATTGACCTAGAATGTACCCTCGGCGATCCTTATGGCCAGGATGCCGGTCTGCGGTCGAGTCCTTTATGGTCCACGTACTATCCTATTTAGCCATTCCCTTTTGGTCAGTCGTCTCGAGAGTGATCAATTCTGAGTGAGGTTACTGGAATACATCGATACTCATTTTATTCATAACTTCGAAATATGGTCGGAATTCAGAATGTCACAATGAGGCACAGTACTATCTGAGCGTTTCACCCGTCATTTATCTTGCATTCTGGTTGAAAGCATTTATATTTCCGACAGTGTAGCTCATCTTTCCATCATATTTTTTGTGCAAAAATTGTTTTGATTATGTATTATATTTCTAGTAGAAAGTCCTGGAAAAAAATGAATTTTTTTGTAAAAAAGTGGAACAATACAATTAGAGCGGTTCACCCGTCATTTATCTTGCGTTCTTTTTTAGTGCGTTTATATTGCCGACAGTGTAGCTCATCTTTCCATCATGCTTTTTGTGCGAAATTGGTTTTGATTACGCATTACATTTCTAGTAGAATGTAATGGATAAAACGACGTTTCGTGAAAATATGAGGCACAGTACTATCTGAGCGTTTCACCCGTCATTGGTCTTGCATTCAATTTGAGACCATTTATACTGCCGACTGTGTAGCTCATCTTTCCATGATGTTTTTTGTGCGAAATTTGTTTTGATTATGCATTACATTTCTAGTAAAATGTCATGGAAAGAACGAAATTTTTTGTAAATAAGAGGAACAGTACTATTAGAGCGTTTCACCCGTCATTTATCTTACATTCTGGTTGAAAGCATTTATATTGCCGATAGTGTAGCTCATCTTTCCATCATATTTTTTGTGCAATATTTGTTTTGATTATGTATTATATTTCTAGTAGAAAGTCGTGGAAAAAAATGAAGTTTTTTGTAAAAAAGTGGAACAATACTATTAGACCGGTTCACCCGTCATTTATCGTGCGTTCTTTTTTAGTGCGTTTATATTGCCGACAGTGTAGCTCATCTTTCCATCATGCTTTTTGTGCGAAATTGGTTTTGATTACGCATTACATTTCTAGTAGAATGTAATGGATAAAACGACGTTTCGTGAAAATTTGAGGCACAGTACTATCTGAGCGTTTCACCCGTCATTGGTCTTGCATTCAATTTGAGACCATTTATACTGCCGACAGTGTAGCTCATCTTTCCATGATGTTTTTTGTGCGAAATTTGTTTTGATTATGCATTACATTTCTAGTAAAATGTCATGGAAAGAACGAAATTTTTTGTAAATAAGAGTAACAATGCTATTAGAGCGTTTCACCCGTCATTTATCTTGCATTCTGGTTGAAAGCATTTATATTTCCGATAGTGTAGCTCATCTTTCCATCATATTTTTTGTGCAAAATTTGTTTTGATTATGTATTATATTTCTAGTAGAAAGTCGTGGAAAAAAATGAAGTTTTTTGTAAAAAAGTGGAACAATACTATTAGAGCGGTTCACCCGTCATTTATCGTGCGTTCTTTTTTAGTGCGTTTATATTGCCGACAGTGTAGCTCATCTTTCCATCATGCTTTTTGTGTGAAATTGGTTTTGATTACGCATTACATTTCTAGTAGAATGTAATGGATAAAACGACGTTTCGTGAAAATTTGAGGCACAGTACTATCTGAGCGTTTCACCCGTCATTGGTCTTCCATTCAATTTGAGACCATTTATACTGCCGACAGTGTAGCTCATCTTTTCATGAAGTTTTTTGTTGGAAATTTGTTTTGATTATGTATTATATTTTTAGTAGAATGTCCTAGAAAAAACGACGTACTTTGTAAAAAAGTGGAAAAATACTATTAGAGCTTTTCACCCGTCATTTGTTTTGCATTCTGTGTGATAGCGTTTATATTGTCGACAGTGTAGCTCATCTTTACATCATGTTTTTTGTGCAAAATTGGTTTTGGTTACGCATGACATTTCTAGTAGAATGTAATGGATAAAACGAAGTTTCGTGAAAATATGAGGCACAGTACTATCTGAGCGTTTCACGAGTCATTGGTCTTGCATTCAATTTGGGACCATTTATACTGCCGACAGTGTAGCTCATCTTTCCACGATGTTTTTTGTGCGAAATTTGTTTGGATTATGCATTACATTTCTAGTAAAATGTCTAGGAAAGAACGAAATTTTTTGTAAATAAGAGGAACAATACTATTAGAGCGTTTCACCCGTCATTTATCTTGCATTCTGGTTGAAAGCATTTATATTTCCGACAGTGTAGCTCATCTTTCCATCATATTTTTTGTGCAAAAATTGTTTTGATTATGTATTATATTTCTAGTCGAAAGTTCTGGAAAAAAATGAATTTTTTTGTAAAAAAGTGGAACAATACAATTAGAGCGGTTCACCCGTCATTTATCTTGCGTTCTTTTTTAGTGCGTTTATATTGCCGACAGTGTAGCTCATCTTTCCATCATGCTTTTTGTGCGAAATTGGTTTTGATTACGCATTACATTTCTAGTAGAATGTAATGGATAAAACGACGTTTCGTGAAAATATGAGGCACAGTACTATCTGAGCGTTTCACCCGTCATTGGTCTTGCATTCAATTTGAGACCATTTACACTGCCGACTGTGTAGCTCATCTTTCCATGATGTTTTTTGTGCGAAATTTGTTTTGATTATGCATTACATTTCTAGTAAAATGTCATGGAAAGAACGAAATTTTTTGTAAATAAGAGGAACAATACTATTAGAGCGTTTCACCCGTCATTTATCTTGCATTCTGGTTGAAAGCATTTATATTTCCGATAGTGTAGCTCATCTTTCCATGATATTTTTTGTGCAAAATTTGTTTTGATTATGTATTATATTTCTAGTAGAAAGTCCTGGAAAAAAATGAATTTTTTTGTAAAAAAGTGGAACAATACAATTAGAGCGGTTCACCCGTCATTTATCTTGCGTTCTTTTTTAGTGCGTTTATATTGCCGACAGTGTAGCTCATCTTTCCATCATGCTTTTTGTGCGAAATTGGTTTTGATTACGCATTACATTTCTAGTAGAATGTAATGGATAAAACGACGTTTCGTGAAAATATGAGGCACAGTACTATCTGAGCGTTTCACCCGTCATTGGTCTTGCATTCAATTTGAGACCATTTATACTGCCGACTGTGTAGCTCATCTTTCCATGATGTTTTTTGTGCGAAATTTGTTTTGATTATGCATTACATTTCTAGTAAAATATCATGGAAAGAACGAAATTTTTTGTAAATAAGAGGAACAATACTATTAGAGCGTTTCACCCGTCATTTATCTTGCATTCTGGTTGAAAGCATTTATATTTCCGATAGTGTAGCTCATCTTTCCATCATATTTTTTGTGCAAAATTTGTTTTGATTATGTATTATATTTCTAGTAGAAAGTCCTGGAAAAAAATGAAGTTTTTTGTAAAAAAGTGGAACAATACTATTAGAGCGGTTCACCCGTCATTTATCGTGCGTTCTTTTTTAGTGCGTTTATATTGCCGACAGTGTAGCTCATCTTTCCATCATGCTTTTTGTGTGAAATTGGTTTTGATTACGCATTACATTTCTAGTAGAATGTAATGGATAAAACGACGTTTCGTGAAAATTTGAGGCACAGTACTATCTGAGCGTTTCACCCGTCATTGGTCTTCCATTCAATTTGAGACCATTTATACTGCCGACAGTGTAGCTCATCTTTCCATGATGTTTTTTGTGCGAAATTTGTTTTGATTATGCATTACATTTCTAGTAAAATGTCATGGAAAGAACGAAATTTTTTGTAAATAAGAGTAACAATACTATTAGAGCGTTTCACCCGTCATTTATCTTGCATTCTGGTTGAAAGCATTTATATTTCCGAAAGTGTAGCTCATCTTTCCATCATATTTTTTGTGCAAAATTTGTTTTGATTATGTATTATATTTCTAGTAGAAAGTCGTGGAAAAAAATGAAGTTTTTTGTAAAAAAGTGGAACAATACTATTAGAGCGGTTCACCCGTCATTTATCGTGCGTTCTTTTTTAGTGCGTTTATATTGCCGACAGTGTAGCTCATCTTTCCATCATGCTTTTTGTGTGAAATTGGTTTTGATTACGCATTACATTTCTAGTAGAATGTAATGGATAAAACGACGTTTCGTGAAAATTTGAGGCACAGTACTATCTGAGCGTTTCACCCGTCATTGGTCTTCCATTCAATTTGAGCCCATTTATACTGCCGACAGTGTAGCTCATCTTTTCATGAAGTTTTTTGTTGGAAATTTGTTTTGATTATGTATTATATTTTTAGTAGAATGTCCTAGAAAAAACGACGTACTTTGTAAAAAAGTGGAAAAATACTATTAGAGCGTTTCACCCGTCATTTGTTTTGCATTCTGTGTGAGAGCGTTTATATTGTCGACAGTGTAGCTCATCTTTACATCATGTTTTTTGTGCAAAATTGGTTTTGATTACGCATTACATTTCTAGTAGAATGTAATGGATAAAACGAAGTTTCGTGAAAATATGAGGCACAGTACTATCTGAGCGTTTCACGAGTCATTGGTCTTGCATTCAATTTGGGACCATTTATACTGCCGACAGTGTAGCTCATCTTTCCACGATGTTTTTTGTGCGAAATTTGTTTGGATTATGCATTACATTTCTAGTAAAATGTCTAGGAAAGAACGAAATTTTTTGTAAATAAGAGGAACAATACTATTAGAGCGTTTCACCCGTCATTTATCTTGCATTCTGGTTGAAAGCATTTATATTTCCGACAGTGTAGCTCATCTTTCCATCATATTTTTTGTGCAAAAATTGTTTTGATTATGTATTATATTTCTAGTAGAAAGTTCTGGAAAAAAATGAATTTTTTTGTAAAAAAGTGGAACAATACAATTAGAGCGGTTCACCCGTCATTTATCTTGCGTTCTTTTTTAGTGCCTTTATATTGCCGACAGTGTAGCTCATCTTTCCATCATGCTTTTTGTGCGAAATTGGTTTTGATTACGCATTACATTTCTAGTAGAATGTAATGGATAAAACGACGTTTCGTGAAAATATGAGGCACAGTACTATCTGAGCGTTTCACCCGTCATTGGTCTTGCATTCAATTTGAGACCATTTACACTGCTGACGGTGTAGCTCATCTTTCCATGATGTTTTTTGTGCGAAATTTGTTTTGATTATGCATTACATTTCTAGTAAAATGTCATGGAAAGAACGAAATTTTTTGTAAATAAGAGGAACAATACTATTAGAGCGTTTCACCCGTCATTTATCTTGCATTCTGGTTGAAAGCATTTATATTTCCGATAGTGTAGCTCATCTTTCCATCATATTTTTTGTGCAAAATTTGTTTTGATTATGTATTATATTTCTAGTAGAAAGTCGTGGAAAAAAATGAAGTTTTTTGTAAAAAAGTGGAACAATACTATTAGAGCGGTTCACCCGTCATTTATCGTGCGTTCTTTTTTAGTGCGTTTATATTGCCGACAGTGTAGCTCATCTTTCCATCATGCTTTTTGTGTGAAATTGGTTTTGATTACGCATTACATTTCTAGTAGAATGTAATGGATAAAACGACGTTTCCTGAAAATTTGAGGCACAGTACTATCTGAGCGTTTCACCCGTCATTGGTCTTCCATTCAATTTGAGCCCATTTATACTGCCGACAGTGTAGCTCATCTTTTCATGAAGTTTTTTGTTGGAAATTTGTTTTGATTATGTATTATATTTTTAGTAGAATGTCCTAGAAAAAACGACGTACTTTGTAAAAAAGTGGAAAAATACTATTAGAGCGTTTCACCCGTCATTTGTTTTGCATTCTGTGTGAGAGCGTTTATATTGTCGACAGTGTAGCTCATCTTTACATCATGTTTTTTGTGCAAAATTGGTTTTGATTACGCATTACATTTCTAGTAGAATGTAATGGATAAAACGAAGTTTCGTGAAAATATGAGGCACAGTACTATCTGAGCGTTTCACGAGTCATTGGTCTTGCATTCAATTTGGGACCATTTATACTGCCGACAGTGTAGCTCATCTTTCCACGATGTTTTTTGTGCGAAATTTGTTTGGATTATGCATTACATTTCTAGTAAAATGTCTAGGAAAGAACGAAATTTTTTGTAAATAAGAGGAACAATACTATTAGAGCGTTTCACCCGTCATTTATCTTGCATTCTGGTTGAAAGCATTTATATTTCCGACAGTGTAGCTCATCTTTCCATCATATTTTTTGTGCAAAAATTGTTTTGATTATGTATTATATTTCTAGTAGAAAGTTCTGGAAAAAAATGAATTTTTTTGTAAAAAAGTGGAACAATACTATTAGAGCGGTTCACCCGTCATTTATCTTGCGTTCTTTTTTAGTGCCTTTATATTGCCGACAGTGTAGCTCATCTTTCCATCATGCTTTTTGTGCGAAATTGGTTTTGATTACGCATTACATTTCTAGTAGAATGTAATGGATAAAACGACGTTTCGTGAAAATATGAGGCACAGTACTATCTGAGCGTTTCACCCGTCATTGGTCTTGCATTCAATTTGAGACCATTTACACTGCTGACGGTGTAGCTCATCTTTCCATGATGTTTTTTGTGCGAAATTTGTTTTGATTATGCATTACATTTCTAGTAAAATGTCATGGAAAGAACGAAATTTTTTGTAAATAAGAGGAACAATACTATTAGAGCGTTTCACCCGTCATTTATCTTGCATTCTGGTTGAAAGCATTTATATTTCCGATAGTGTAGCTCATCTTTCCATCATATTTTTTGTGCAAAATTTGTTTTGATTATGTATTATATTTCTAGTAGAAAGTCGTGGAAAAAAATGAAGTTTTTTGTAAAAAAGTGGAACAATACTATTAGAGCGGTTCACCCGTCATTTATCGTGCGTTCTTTTTTAGTGCGTTTATATTGCCGACAGTGTAGCTCATCTTTCCATCATGCTTTTTGTGTGAAATTGGTTTTGATTACGCATTACATTTCTAGTAGAATGTAATGGATAAAACGACGTTTCCTGAAAATTTGAGGCACAGTACTATCTGAGCGTTTCACCCGTCATTGGTCTTCCATTCAATTTGAGACCATTTATACTGCCGACAGTGTAGCTCATCTTTTCATGAAGTTTTTTGTTGGAAATTTGTTTTGATAATGTATTATATTTTTAGTAGAATGTCCTAGAAAAAACGACGTACTTTGTAAAAAAGTGGAAAAATACTATTAGAGCGTTTCACCCGTCATTTGTTTTGCATTCTGTGTGAGAGCGTTTATATTGTCGACAGTGTAGCTCATCTTTACATCATGTTTTTTGTGCAAAATTGGTTTTGGTTACGCATGACATTTCTAGTAGAATGTAATGGATAAAACGAAGTTTCGTGAAAATATGAGGCACAGTACTATCTGAGCGTTTCACGAGTCATTGGTCTTGCATTCAATTTGGGACCATTTATACTGCCGACAGTGTAGCTCATCTTTCCACGATGTTTTTTGTGCGAAATTTGTTTGGATTATGCATTACATTTCTAGTAAAATGTCTAGGAAAGAACGAAATTTTTTGTAAATAAGAGGAACAATACTATTAGAGCGTTTCACCCGTCATTTATCTTGCATTCTGGTTGAAAGCATTTATATTTCCGACAGTGTAGCTCATCTTTCCATCATATTTTTTGTGCAAAAATTGTTTTGATTATGTATTATATTTCTAGTCGAAAGTTCTGGAAAAAAATGAAGTTTTTTGTAAAAAAGTGGAACAATACTATTAGAGCGGTTCACCCGTCATTTATCTTGCGTTCTTTTTTAGTGCCTTTATATTGCCGACAGTGTAGCTCATCTTTCCATCATGCTTTTTGTGTGAAATTGGTTTTGATTACGCATTACATTTCTAGTAGAATGTAATGGATAAAACGACGTTTCGTGAAAATTTGAGGCACAGTACTATCTGAGCGTTTCACCCGTCATTGGTCTTCCATTCAATTTGAGCCCATTTATACTGCCGACAGTGTAGCTCATCTTTTCATGAAGTTTTTTGTTGGAAATTTGTTTTGATTATGTATTATATTTTTAGTAGAATGTCCTAGAAAAAACGACGTACTTTGTAAAAAAGTGGAAAAATACTATTAGAGCGTTTCACCCGTCATTTGTTTTGCATTCTGTGTGAGAGCGTTTATATTGTCGACAGTGTAGCTCATCTTTACATCATGTTTTTTGTGCAAAATTGGTTTTGATTACGCATTACATTTCTAGTAGAATGTAATGGATAAAACGAAGTTTCGTGAAAATATGAGGCACAGTACTATCTGAGCGTTTCACGAGTCATTGGTCTTGCATTCAATTTGGGACCATTTATACTGCCGACAGTGTAGCTCATCTTTCCACGATGTTTTTTGTGCGAAATTTGTTTGGATTATGCATTACATTTCTAGTAAAATGTCTAGGAAAGAACGAAATTTTTTGTAAATAAGAGGAACAATACTATTAGAGCGTTTCACCCGTCATTTATCTTGCATTCTGGTTGAAAGCATTTATATTTCCGACAGTGTAGCTCATCTTTCCATCATATTTTTTGTGCAAAAATTGTTTTGATTATGTATTATATTTCTAGTAGAAAGTTCTGGAAAAAAATGAATTTTTTTGTAAAAAAGTGGAACAATACAATTAGAGCGGTTCACCCGTCATTTATCTTGCGTTCTTTTTTAGTGCCTTTATATTGCCGACAGTGTAGCTCATCTTTCCATCATGCTTTTTGTGCGAAATTGGTTTTGATTACGCATTACATTTCTAGTAGAATGTAATGGATAAAACGACGTTTCGTGAAAATATGAGGCACAGTACTATCTGAGCGTTTCACCCGTCATTGGTCTTGCATTCAATTTGAGACCATTTACACTGCTGACGGTGTAGCTCATCTTTCCATGATGTTTTTTGTGCGAAATTTGTTTTGATTATGCATTACATTTCTAGTAAAATGTCATGGAAAGAACGAAATTTTTTGTAAATAAGAGGAACAATACTATTAGAGCGTTTCACCCGTCATTTATCTTGCATTCTGGTTGAAAGCATTTATATTTCCGATAGTGTAGCTCATCTTTCCATCATATTTTTTGTGCAAAATTTGTTTTGATTATGTATTATATTTCTAGTAGAAAGTCGTGGAAAAAATGAAGTTTTTTGTAAAAAAGTGGAACAATACTATTAGAGCGGTTCACCTGTGACATTCTGAAATTCGACCCATTCCGGGATTTTATATAATGAATGGATAACTTGTTATTGCACTCTAGATTTGTCTCACTCGGAATTGATCACTCTCGAGATGACTGACCGTGAGGGAAAGGCTAGCTAGGAATTTAAGTACGTGGACCTATCGCGGGTCGATACGCGTAACTCCTAAAAGCCGCCCGTCAGTTTGAGATATTTTTAAAGTCGCAATCAACTGGTGTAGACCGCGAATTAGATTCCGGATTCGGGTGCCGAATTTTCAAGGATATCATCGCTAATATTTGGACGTCGCCTCATTGGGGTTCAGTGTTCATTGGCCAGCCGTACCGATCGTCCGAACAAAAATTCATGGACTGTCCTAAAGTTGCAGATTGTCAGTTTTGCTTCGCGGTATTCATTTGCAAGAGCCAAAAAGCCTTGATGGGATGTTGTACTCTTGGAAACCCCATCAACCACCCCACTTTAGTCACCTCATGAAACCCCACCACCAACTCCCACTCACCTCTTCATCTCACCCTATCCTATCCAAAAGCAATCCAAAATCCCAACTAACCTCACCCACCCCCACTCAAGGCTTAAGGAAGGATTGGATGAAGCTCTTGGAATCCTCTCTCCTCCCTTGAATCTCCCTTGGCTGAACACTCCCTCATCCTCTCTTCCTCCTTGCGCCGCCGACCAGCAACCTCACGCCGTCGCCGGTCCCGCCAAGCCACCGCCGCCTAGCTCGCCAAGCCACTGCCGTTCGCCGCTGTTGCCGTGCACTTTAGGGGCTGATCTTGAGGGGTTTGTGTGGATTTCAAGCTTGGATTTGGGTAAGCAAACTCCTAACTCTTGATTAGGGTGGTAGGTCATCATTAGACTAGCTTAGATGTAGTTTTTAGTTGATTTTAGTGGCTGCCATGTGCACTGTTCATTGAAGGCCGAACACTATTCATCGAAGACGGGACACTATTCATTGAAGATATGCACTATTCATCGAAGGAAAATACTATTCATCGAAGATCAGAAATTTTAAAAGTGTTTGGGATGAATATTAGAGCTCTTGGGTGATGTTTTAGGTGGTTAGAAACTTGATTTGTGTAGTATGTTAATCCTAGATGGGTTTAGGGGTGATTTGCACTTGAATGTGTGGTTTTATGTGCACTTTTGGGGGCTGCCTTAGGGGGACCCGAATTTGGGAATTCCATGTTGATGTGTGGATGCTTGGGAATGACATTTGTAGCATTGAATAGTATGGTTGGTGTGGTGGAATTTGATTGTGTTCAAGTGCGTGGTATGTGGCTCGGTTTAGAGCATTTTGCGCGAATGTGAATCGAACGTGAATTTCGGGTTTGCTAAATTGTGTGAATTGATTGGTGAACTTTGATGTGCAAGTGTGGTCGTGCGAGCGATATATCTGATTTATGCCTTGATGCGTGTTACGCGAGGCTCGCTCTGAAAATATATGCTTTGTGATGTGTATATGTGATTTGGACCCTGAAGCGTTAAACGCGGGGTGTTGTGCAATCCTGAGGCGTTAAACGCGGGATTTGATGTCTGACTGGGCTTTGGACCCAAACCTGAGGCGTTAAACGCGGGTTGTGACGTGTACCTGAGGCGTTAAACGCGGGTCACGATCTTTTCAGACTTGAGCTATGTATAAAGATATATACGTATATGTGAAGCACTGTTGAGTGCTATGTGTTGCAATTGTGGCTTGAGTTGGTGGGATTAATTATGTTGGTTATGCCTGGCTTGTTTGCCTTGTGTTGTGAAATTGTAGTATGGGTGGTGTAGACTGCATGCTAGGTTGGTCTGGTGGTACGTGTCGTCCTAACCGAGACTTAGGGGTGAGCTTATTGAGATTTATTCTCATAGTTGTAAGTTAAAATATTTCAGACCCCTGAGCCTGAGGAGCCGGAGCGTGCTGATGAACCTATGGAATCTGATCCTGAAGAGGAACCACTGTCTGATGATGACGAGGGTTGAAGACTAGGATAGTGTTTCTCGCCCTTTTGGTATATCCTAGTAGTGGATATAGGTTAGTGGGCCATGGTACCCTTTTGTAGTTGATGGCTGCTCTTGATGTTGTCCGTGTTTGTAACTCGAACCTTGGCATGTTTATATAATGGTTTGTTTCCCGTTTCTCTCTTCTCTATCCTCCTCTTGAATTTTATTGTCTGGGTGTTGAGTTTGTTTCCGCTAGCGCATGCTTTAAGATCTTAAGATTTGATCTGGGTCGGCGACTAGTCCTGGGTTGTCGCAACTCTTATCGACCACTGAAGGGGTGTCGCGCGCTCATAGGACGCGGGGCGTGACATCCCTGTTGAATTGGTATCAGAGCAAGGTCAGCTCGATCCAAGTTGGTTGAGCCTTGGAGTGATAAGGAGTGACGGTTTTGAGGATATTAGGTAGAGAGACCTTAGTGGTTCGCTAGAGTTTAGCGCGTTACGCATGTGATATGAGTCTGTGCTTGTGATTGGTGGACTTGCTTTGGTGTGGCCTGAGTATTCTATGTTGCTGTGTTAGCTTCTGCTTGGTTGGTTGAGTAGTACGTAGTGATTTTGCTAAAGTTGCAGGTGCGGCAGGACTTGAGGTAAGAGCAAGATCTGTGTTGTTTGTGCTCTTGTGGTTGCTTGCTTTGTGGTTGTTGTTGTTGTTGTGAGCTGTTGCTTAGAGCTTCTAGGCTTGAGTAGTCGGCTTAGGTCTCTAATTCCTTGGCGGAATTATAGCAAGTTAGGTGTGTGAGAACCCTGTGAGGATGAGCAGACGGGGTAGAGGATCTGGTGGAGCGTCTAGCTCTCGAGCACGACCTGAGGTGGAAGCCCCTAGAATGGAAGGGGTCATGAGAGCCTTGGAAGAGATAGGGAATCTGATGGGGAGGCAGGCTCAAGAACGAGCTGCCACGGTTGCCCAAGCTGCTGAAGCTGCTGTCGCCGCTGCAAATGGACACAATGGTAACCAAGGAGATGCTCAGGGGAATCGTCAAATGCATCAACTGGTGGAACAATTTCTGAAGCTGAGGCCGTCTAAGTTTGACGGGAAGGGTGATCCTGAGGCTGCCTCTAGTTGGATTGAGGAATTGGGGAAGGCGTTTGCACTGCTGGGGTGCACTGAGGAGGAAAAGGTTACGCTGGCAGTGTACCAGCTTCAAGGCAACGCCAATGACTGGTGGGAGGCCACCAAAGGAAGGATTTTCCCCGTGGGTACTGTCCCAACCTGGACCGCCTTTGTGGAGACATTCAATGGAAAGTACTTCTCTGAGACTGCACAAGAGAGGAAGATGACAGAATTCCTGCGACTCCGTCAGAATCAGATGTCAGTCGACCAGTATGAAGCAGAGTTTGCTAGGCTGTCTAAGTTCGCACCTAGGATGGTTGAGAACCCGCTAGACAGAGCAAGGAGGTTTCGAGATGGACTAAAGCCGGAACTGCGCAGTCAGCTGATACTCCTAAATCTGAGGGATTACAATGAACTTTATGAGAGAGCTCAGATGGTGGAGCGAGATATGAACGAAAGGGCTATCGCAATTGGATCGCGGTATGCGCCTAATAAGGACAACCGGCACTTTGGGAAGAGGCCGGCAGAAGGAAATAGACGTTTTGTCCCTCCAGTCAGAAAGAATTTTGGGAAGCCGGCATACCAATCTGGCATGGTGTGTCGATCTTGCGGAAGGAGGCACGGGAATGGCCCTTGCCCCGGTAGGATGGGAGCTTGCTTCAAGTGTGGCGGGCATGATCATCAGATAAGGAATTGTCCGAATCAGGCTGCAGAACCAAGATTCCAACCTCAGCAACCTCGGATTGGACCTCAGACTGGAGCCGTGCCGCAGAACAACCAGAATAGGCCACCGGCACAAGGAAGAGTTTTTGCAATGGCACGTCAAGAGGCGGAAGATGCTCCAGGCGTGATCACAGGTACCGTCTCTTTATGTGATCATGCCGCTTATGCCTTGTTTGATCCGGGAGCGTCGCACTCCTTTGTGTCTGCTCAGTTTGTCAATTTGGCTGGTATTGAATCGAAACCGTTAGGAGTAATGCTGCATGTTACCACCCCCCTAAAGGATAAAGTGTTGATTTCGTTAGGATGCTCGAACTGTAAGTTAAACATTGGCGGTAGAGATGAATGGATAGACTTGGCAGTTTTGACTATGCATGATTTTGATGTGATAGTAGGAATGGATTGGTTGGGGAAACAAAGAGCTGTGATGGATTGTGGTAGCAGGGTGATCCAATTTAATCCGATTGGTCATCCTAGATATGAATTTGTGGGAAGCCGAGGAGGAACCTCGATCCCTTGGATTTCGTCACTTGAGGTGACTAAGCTGCTAGATGAAGGGTGTCAAGGATTTCTAGCGTCTGTTGTGGATTCGACGATCATGGAATCAAGGCTAGAAGACATAGCTGTGGTGCGCAATTTTCCCGATGTCTTTCCTCAAGAATTGCCGGGGTTGCCGCCAGAAAGAGAAGTGGAGTTTGTAATCGAGTTGGCCCCTGAGATAGAGCCAATCTCTAGAGCGCCATACAGGATGGCCTTGTCAGAGTTGAAGGAGCTGAAGGTTCAAATGCAAGAGCTGCTGGATAAGGGATTCATCCGCCCTAGTGCGTCACCGTGGGGAGCGCCAGTGCTGTTTGTGAGGAAAAAGGACGGGTCATTGCGTTTGTGCATTGACTATCGACAACTGAATCAGGTGACCGTCAAGAATAAGTATCCACTGCCAAGGATCGACGACTTGTTCGATCAACTGCAAGGGGCAGCAGTGTTCTCTAAGATAGACCTGAGGACGGGCTATCATCAGTTAAGGATCAAGAAGGAGGACATACCAAAGACGGCATTTCGTACTAGGTATGGACATTACGAATTCACCGTCATGCCTTTTGGACTGACTAATGCCCCAGCTGCCTTCATGGATATGATGAATCGAGTATTCAAGGAGTTTTTGGATCGGTTCGTTATAGTATTCATCGACGATATCCTGGTGTACTCGAAGAGCCCTGGAGAACATGAAGAACATCTAAGTATAGTTCTACGGACCCTAAGAGAACACGCACTCTATGCCAAGTTTAGTAAGTGCGAGTTCTGGCTCAATCGAGTAGCGTTTCTTGGTCACGTAATCTCTGGAGATGGAATCTCGGTGGACCCAACAAAGATTGAACCAGTTGCGAATTGGCCGAGACCGACGTCAGTTACAGAGGTTCGCAGTTTTCTGGGTCTTGCGGGATATTACAGACGGTTTGTGGAAGGATTCTCGTCGATAGCTACTCCGATGACGCGGTTATTGAAGAAGGAAACGAGGTTTGAATGGACAGATAGGTGCGAAGGGAGTTTTCAAGAGCTTAAGCATAAGCTAACGACCGCACCAGTATTAACGATACCATCTGGTCCTGGAGGGTTTGAGATCTATAGTGATGCGTCGCTAAAGGGATTATGATGCGTTCTAATGCAGCATGGTAGAGTTGTTGCATACGCATCGCGACAATTGAGGCCTCATGAACAGAACTACCCGACGCATGACTTAGAGCTTGCAGCGATTGTCTTTGCATTGAAGATTTGGAGACACTATTTGATTGGAGAAAGGTTTCAAATCTACACGGACCACCAGAGTTTGAAGTACCTATTTTCCCAACAAGAGCTGAACATGAGACAACGTCGTTGGATGGAATTGCTGAAGGACTACGACTGCGACATCTTATACCACCCTGGGAAGGCTAATAAAGTCGCGGATGCACTAAGTCGGAAATCGAGTGTAGCGTATATGATGGTTAAGGAGTGGACTTTACTCGAAGGAATAAGGGATTCGGAATTTAAGTTCGAGGTAGGTCACCTCACGAGTTTGTTAGCTACTTTGAGGATAGAACCGGAGATTCAGGCAAGGATTAAGGCTTTACAATCTACGGACCCTGATATTCAGAAGATCCTGAGTATGGACGTAACTAAGAGGAAACCCGACTTTCAAGTATCCGAGGATGGGATCTTAAGGTTCCGTGGACGTCTGTGTGTGCCCAATGACGAGGAACTAAAGGAGGAGATTTTGTCAGAAGCCCATCGAAGCAACTACAGTATTCATCCGGGCAGTACGAAGATGTACCAGAATCTGCGTCAGCATTACTGGTGGAATGGAATGAAAGTGGACGTGGCCAAGCATGTGGCTAAGTGTTTGACATGCCAACAAGTAAAAGCACAACACTGCAAACCTGGTGGATTGCTTCAACCGTTAGAAATTCCAGAGTGGAAATGGGAACATATCACGATGGACTTCGTGACAAGTTTGCCAAGGAGTCAGAGGGGCAATGATTCCATTTGGGTCGTGGTAGACAGATTGACTAAGTCTGCACACTTCATCGCCGTGCGAAAGGATCTTGATTTGGATAGGTTGGCAGAGTTGTATGTGCGTCAGATCGTGCGACTGCATGGAGTACCAGTGACTGTCACTTCGGACCGTGACCCCAGGTTCACATCAAACTTTTGGAAGAGCTTACAGTCGGCTTTGGGAACGAAACTGCAGTTTAGTACAGCTTATCACCCGCAGACAGATGGACAGTCAGAGAGGACAATACAGACACTTGAGGACATGTTGAGGGCATGTGTAATAGATTTGAAAGGGGGTTGGGAAGAACAGCTGCATCTGGCCGAGTTTGCATACAACAACAGCTATCAGCAGAGTATCAGAATGGCACCGTTTGAGGCATTGTATGGCAGAGCTTGCAGAACCCCAGTGTGTTGGGATGAGGTTGGTGAACGGAGCATAACGGGTCCAGAGTTGATTCAGCAGTCAGTGGAGTCAGTAAAGGTTATCAGAGAAAGACTGAGGACTGCGCAGAGTCGCCAGAAGAGTTATGCAGACAAGCGGCGTAGACCTTTGGAATTTCAAGAAGGAGATCACGTCTTCCTTAAGGTTTCACCGATGCGAGGTTTATCTCGATTTGGAAAGAAAGGGAAATTAAGCCCAAGGTATGTAGGTCCATTCGAGATTTTGGAACGAATCGGGACCTTAGCCTACCGTCTCGCCTTGCCGCCGAGCTTGTCACAGGTTCACAACGTGTTTCACGTGTCGATGTTGAGGAAGTATGAGCCTGACCCGACTCATATACTCGATCATGAAGTCATCGAAATGGACGACAGAGTTTCATATGTGGAGAGGCCAGTTCGGATAGAGGACAGAAGAGAGCAGGTTCTGAGGAACAAGACAGTCCAGCTTGTGAAAGTAATCTGGGAACATCATGGGACCGAAGGAGCCACCTGGGAAAGTGAAGAAGAAATGAGGCGTCAGCACCCCCATTTGTTTGGATAATTTGTTTTGTTGTAAATTTCGAGGACGAAATTTTTGTAAGGGGGGAAGAGCTGTGACATTCTGAAATTCGACCCATTCCGGGATTTTATATAATGAATGGATAACTTGTTATTGCACTCTAGATTTGTCTCACTCGGAATTGATCACTCTCGAGATGACTGACCGTGAGGGAAAGGCTAGCTAGGAATTTAAGTACGTGGACCTATCGCGGGTCGATACGCGTAACTCCTAAAAGCCGCCCGTCAGTTTGAGATATTTTTAAAGTCGCAATCAACTGGTGTAGACCGCGAATTAGATTCCGGATTCGGGTGCCGAATTTTCAAGGATATCATCGCTAATATTTGGACGTCGCCTCATTGGGGTTCAGTGTTCATTGGCCAGCCGTACCGATCGTCCGAACAAAAATTCATGGACTGTCCTAAAGTTGCAGATTGTCAGTTTTGCTTCGCGGTATTCATTTGCAAGAGCCAAAAAGCCTTGATGGGATGTTGTACTCTTGGAAACCCCATCAACCACCCCACTTTAGTCACCTCATGAAACCCCACCACCAACTCCCACTCACCTCTTCATCTCACCCTATCCTATCCAAAAGCAATCCAAAATCCCAACTAACCTCACCCACCCCCACTCAAGGCTTAAGGAAGGATTGGATGAAGCTCTTGGAATCCTCTCTCCTCCCTTGAATCTCCCTTGGCTGAACACTCCCTCATCCTCTCTTCCTCCTTGCGCCGCCGACCAGCAACCTCACGCCGTCGCCGGTCCCGCCAAGCCACCGCCGCCTAGCTCGCCAAGCCACTGCCGTTCGCCGCTGTTGCCGTGCACTTTAGGGGCTGATCTTGAGGGGTTTGTGTGGATTTCAAGCTTGGATTTGGGTAAGCAAACTCCTAACTCTTGATTAGGGTGGTAGGTCATCATTAGACTAGCTTAGATGTAGTTTTTAGTTGATTTTAGTGGCTGCCATGTGCACTGTTCATTGAAGGCCGAACACTATTCATCGAAGACGGGACACTATTCATTGAAGATATGCACTATTCATCGAAGGAAAATACTATTCATCGAAGATCAGAAATTTTAAAAGTGTTTGGGATGAATATTAGAGCTCTTGGGTGATGTTTTAGGTGGTTAGAAACTTGATTTGTGTAGTATGTTAATCCTAGATGGGTTTAGGGGTGATTTGCACTTGAATGTGTGGTTTTATGTGCACTTTTGGGGGCTGCCTTAGGGGGACCCGAATTTGGGAATTCCATGTTGATGTGTGGATGCTTGGGAATGACATTTGTAGCATTGAATAGTATGGTTGGTGTGGTGGAATTTGATTGTGTTCAAGTGCGTGGTATGTGGCTCGGTTTAGAGCATTTTGCGCGAATGTGAATCGAACGTGAATTTCGGGTTTGCTAAATTGTGTGAATTGATTGGTGAACTTTGATGTGCAAGTGTGGTCGTGCGAGCGATATATCTGATTTATGCCTTGATGCGTGTTACGCGAGGCTCGCTCTGAAAATATATGCTTTGTGATGTGTATATGTGATTTGGACCCTGAAGCGTTAAACGCGGGGTGTTGTGCAATCCTGAGGCGTTAAACGCGGGATTTGATGTCTGACTGGGCTTTGGACCCAAACCTGAGGCGTTAAACGCGGGTTGTGACGTGTACCTGAGGCGTTAAACGCGGGTCACGATCTTTTCAGACTTGAGCTATGTATAAAGATATATACGTATATGTGAAGCACTGTTGAGTGCTATGTGTTGCAATTGTGGCTTGAGTTGGTGGGATTAATTATGTTAGTTATGCCTGGCTTGTTTGCCTTGTGTTGTGAAATTGTAGTATGGGTGGTGTAGACTGCATGCTAGGTTGGTCTGGTGGTACGTGTCGTCCTAACCGAGACTTAGGGGTGAGCTTATTGAGATTTATTCTCATAGTTGTAAGTTAAAATATTTCAGACCCCTGAGCCTGAGGAGCCGGAGCGTGCTGATGAACCTATGGAATCTGATCCTGAAGAGGAACCACTGTCTGATGATGACGAGGGTTGAAGACTAGGATAGTGTTTCTCGCCCTTTTGGTATATCCTAGTAGTGGATATAGGTTAGTGGGCCATGGTACCCTTTTGTAGTTGATGGCTGCTCTTGATGTTGTCCGTGTTTGTAACTCGAACCTTGGCATGTTTATATAATGGTTTGTTTCCCGTTTCTCTCTTCTCTATCCTCCTCTTGAATTTTATTGTCTGGGTGTTGAGTTTGTTTCCGCTAGCGCATGCTTTAAGATCTTAAGATTTGATCTGGGTCGGCGACTAGTCCTGGGTTGTCGCAACTCTTATCGACCACTGAAGGGGTGTCGCGCGCTCATAGGACGCGGGGCGTGACATCACCCGTCATTTATCGTGCGTTCTTTTTTAGTGCGTTTATATTGCCGACAGTGTAGCTCATCTTTCCATCATGCTTTTTGTGTGAAATTGGTTTTGATTACGCATTACATTTCTAGTAGAATGTAATGGATAAAACGACGTTTCCTGAAAATTTGAGGCACAGTACTATCTGAGCGTTTCACCCGTCATTGGTCTTCCATTCAATTTGAGACCATTTATACTGCCGACAGTGTAGCTCATCTTTTCATGAAGTTTTTTGTTGGAAATTTGTTTTGATAATGTATTATATTTTTAGTAGAATGTCCTAGAAAAAACGACGTACTTTGTAAAAAAGTGGAAAAATACTATTAGAGCGTTTCACCCGTCATTTGTTTTGCATTCTGTGTGAGAGCGTTTATATTGTCGACAGTGTAGCTCATCTTTACATCATGTTTTTTGTGCAAAATTGGTTTTGGTTACGCATGACATTTCTAGTAGAATGTAATGGATAAAACGAAGTTTCGTGAAAATATGAGGCACAGTACTATCTGAGCGTTTCACGAGTCATTGGTCTTGCATTCAATTTGGGACCATTTATACTGCCGACAGTGTAGCTCATCTTTCCACGATGTTTTTTGTGCGAAATTTGTTTGGATTATGCATTACATTTCTAGTAAAATGTCTAGGAAAGAACGAAATTTTTTGTAAATAAGAGGAACAATACTATTAGAGCGTTTCACCCGTCATTTATCTTGCATTCTGGTTGAAAGCATTTATATTTCCGACAGTGTAGCTCATCTTTCCATCATATTTTTTGTGCAAAAATTGTTTTGATTATGTATTATATTTCTAGTCGAAAGTTCTGGAAAAAAATGAAGTTTTTTGTAAAAAAGTGGAACAATACTATTAGAGCGGTTCACCCGTCATTTATCTTGCGTTCTTTTTTAGTGCCTTTATATTGCCGACAGTGTAGCTCATCTTTCCATCATGCTTTTTGTGTGAAATTGGTTTTGATTACGCATTACATTTCTAGTAGAATGTAATGGATAAAACGACGTTTCGTGAAAATTTGAGGCACAGTACTATCTGAGCGTTTCACCCGTCATTGGTCTTCCATTCAATTTGAGCCCATTTATACTGCCGACAGTGTAGCTCATCTTTTCATGAAGTTTTTTGTTGGAAATTTGTTTTGATTATGTATTATATTTTTAGTAGAATGTCCTAGAAAAAACGACGTACTTTGTAAAAAAGTGGAAAAATACTATTAGAGCGTTTCACCCGTCATTTGTTTTGCATTCTGTGTGAGAGCGTTTATATTGTCGACAGTGTAGCTCATCTTTACATCATGTTTTTTGTGCAAAATTGGTTTTGATTACGCATTACATTTCTAGTAGAATGTAATGGATAAAACGAAGTTTCGTGAAAATATGAGGCACAGTACTATCTGAGCGTTTCACGAGTCATTGGTCTTGCATTCAATTTGGGACCATTTATACTGCCGACAGTGTAGCTCATCTTTCCACGATGTTTTTTGTGCGAAATTTGTTTGGATTATGCATTACATTTCTAGTAAAATGTCTAGGAAAGAACGAAATTTTTTGTAAATAAGAGGAACAATACTATTAGAGCGTTTCACCCGTCATTTATCTTGCATTCTGGTTGAAAGCATTTATATTTCCGACAGTGTAGCTCATCTTTCCATCATATTTTTTGTGCAAAAATTGTTTTGATTATGTATTATATTTCTAGTAGAAAGTTCTGGAAAAAAATGAATTTTTTTGTAAAAAAGTGGAACAATACAATTAGAGCGGTTCACCCGTCATTTATCTTGCGTTCTTTTTTAGTGCCTTTATATTGCCGACAGTGTAGCTCATCTTTCCATCATGCTTTTTGTGCGAAATTGGTTTTGATTACGCATTACATTTCTAGTAGAATGTAATGGATAAAACGACGTTTCGTGAAAATATGAGGCACAGTACTATCTGAGCGTTTCACCCGTCATTGGTCTTGCATTCAATTTGAGACCATTTACACTGCTGACGGTGTAGCTCATCTTTCCATGATGTTTTTTGTGCGAAATTTGTTTTGATTATGCATTACATTTCTAGTAAAATGTCATGGAAAGAACGAAATTTTTTGTAAATAAGAGGAACAATACTATTAGAGCGTTTCACCCGTCATTTATCTTGCATTCTGGTTGAAAGCATTTATATTTCCGATAGTGTAGCTCATCTTTCCATCATATTTTTTGTGCAAAATTTGTTTTGATTATGTATTATATTTCTAGTAGAAAGTCGTGGAAAAAATGAAGTTTTTTGTAAAAAAGTGGAACAATACTATTAGAGCGGTTCACCCGTCATTTATCGTGCGTTCTTTTTTAGTGCGTTTATATTGCCGACAGTGTAGCTCATCTTTCCATCATGCTTTTTGTGTGAAATTGGTTTTGATTACGCATTACATTTCTAGTAGAATGTAATGGATAAAACGACGTTTCCTGAAAATTTGAGGCACAGTACTATCTGAGCGTTTCACCCGTCATTGGTCTTCCATTCAATTTGAGACCATTTATACTGCCGACAGTGTAGCTCATCTTTTCATGAAGTTTTTTGTTGGAAATTTGTTTTGATAATGTATTATATTTTTAGTAGAATGTCCTAGAAAAAACGACGTACTTTGTAAAAAAGTGGAAAAATACTATTAGAGCGTTTCACCCATCATTTGTTTTGCATTCTGTGTGAGAGCGTTTATATTGTCGACAGTGTAGCTCATCTTTACATCATGTTTTTTGTGCAAAATTGGTTTTGGTTACGCATGACATTTCTAGTAGAATGTAATGGATAAAACGAAGTTTCGTGAAAATATGAGGCACAGTACTATCTGAGCGTTTCACGAGTCATTGGTCTTGCATTCAATTTGGGACCATTTATACTGCCGACAGTGTAGCTCATCTTTCCACGATGTTTTTTGTGCGAAATTTGTTTGGATTATGCATTACATTTCTAGTAAAATGTCTAGGAAAGAACGAAATTTTTTGTAAATAAGAGGAACAATACTATTAGAGCGTTTCACCCGTCATTTATCTTGCATTCTGGTTGAAAGCATTTATATTTCCGACAGTGTAGCTCATCTTTCCATCATATTTTTTGTGCAAAAATTGTTTTGATTATGTATTATATTTCTAGTCGAAAGTTCTGGAAAAAAATGAATTTTTTTGTAAAAAAGTGGAACAATACAATTAGAGCGGTTCACCCGTCATTTATCTTGCGTTCTTTTTTAGTGCCTTTATATTGCCGACAGTGTAGCTCATCTTTCCATCATGCTTTTTGTGCGAAATTGGTTTTGATTACGCATTACATTTCTAGTAGAATGTAATGGATAAAACGACGTTTCGTGAAAATATGAGGCACAGTACTATCTGAACGTTTCACCCGTCATTGGTCTTGCATTCAATTTGAGACCATTTACACTGCCGACTGTGTAGCTCATCTTTCCATGATGTTTTTTGTGCGAAATTTGTTTTGATTATGCATTACATTTCTAGTAAAATGTCATGGAAAGAACGAAATTTTTTGTAAATAAGAGGAACAATACTATTAGAGCGTTTCACCCGTCATTTATCTTGCATTCTGGTTGAAAGCATTTATATTTCCGATAGTGTAGCTCATCTTTCCATGATATTTTTTGTGCAAAATTTGTTTTGATTATGTATTATATTTCTAGTAGAAAGTCGTGGAAAAAAATGAAGTTTTTTGTAAAAAAGTGGAATAATACTATTAGAGCGGTTCACCCGTCATTTATCGTGCGTTCTTTTTTAGTGCGTTTATATTGCCGACAGTGTAGCTCATCTTTCCATCATGCTTTTTGTGCGAAATTGGTTTTGATTACGCATTACATTTCTAGTAGAATGTAATGGATAAAACGACGTTTCGTGAAAATATGAGGCACAGTACTATCTGAGCGTTTCACCCGTCATTGGTCTTGCATTCAATTTGAGACCATTTATACTGCCGACTGTGTAGCTCATCTTTCCATGATGTTTTTTGTGCGAAATTTGTTTTGATTATGCATTACATTTCTAGTAAAATATCATGGAAAGAACGAAATTTTTTGTAAATAAGAGGAACAATACTATTAGAGCGTTTCACCCGTCATTTATCTTGCATTCTGGTTGAAAGCATTTATATTTCCGATAGTGTAGCTCATCTTTCCATCATATTTTTTGTGCAAAATTTGTTTTGATTATGTATTATATTTCTAGTAGAAAGTCCTGGAAAAAAATGAAGTTTTTTGTAAAAAAGTGGAACAATACTATTAGAGCGGTTCACCCGTCATTTATCGTGCGTTCTTTTTTAGTGCGTTTATATTGCCGACAGTGTAGCTCATCTTTCCATCATGCTTTTTGTGTGAAATTGGTTTTGATTACGCATTACATTTCTAGTAGAATGTAATGGATAAAACGACGTTTCGTGAAAATTTGAGGCACAGTACTATCTGAGCGTTTCACCCGTCATTGGTCTTCCATTCAATTTGAGACCATTTATACTGCCGACAGTGTAGCTCATCTTTCCATGATGTTTTTTGTGCGAAATTTGTTTTGATTATGCATTACATTTCTAGTAAAATGTCATGGAAAGAACGAAATTTTTTGTAAATAAGAGTAACAATACTATTAGAGCGTTTCACCCGTCATTTATCTTGCATTCTGGTTGAAAGCATTTATATTTCCGAAAGTGTAGCTCATCTTTCCATCATATTTTTTGTGCAAAATTTGTTTTGATTATGTATTATATTTCTAGTAGAAAGTCGTGGAAAAAAATGAAGTTTTTTGTAAAAAAGTGGAACAATACTATTAGAGCGGTTCACCCGTCATTTATCGTGCGTTCTTTTTTAGTGCGTTTATATTGCCGACAGTGTAGCTCATCTTCCCATCATGCTTTTTGTGTGAAATTGGTTTTGATTACGCATTACATTTCTAGTAGAATGTAATGGATAAAACGACGTTTCGTGAAAATTTGAGGCACAGTACTATCTGAGCGTTTCACCCGTCATTGGTCTTCCATTCAATTTGAGCCCATTTATACTGCCGACAGTGTAGCTCATCTTTTCATGAAGTTTTTTGTTGGAAATTTGTTTTGATTATGTATTATATTTTTAGTAGAATGTCCTAGAAAAAACGACGTACTTTGTAAAAAAGTGGAAAAATACTATTAGAGCGTTTCACCCGTCATTTGTTTTGCATTCTGTGTGAGAGCGTTTATATTGTCGACAGTGTAGCTCATCTTTACATCATGTTTTTTGTGCAAAATTGGTTTTGGTTACGCATGACATTTCTAGTAGAATGTAATGGATAAAACGAAGTTTCGTGAAAATATGAGGCACAGTACTATCTGAGCGTTTCACGAGTCATTGGTCTTGCATTCAATTTGGGACCATTTATACTGCCGACAGTGTAGCTCATCTTTCCACGATGTTTTTTGTGCGAAATTTGTTTGGATTATGCATTACATTTCTAGTAAAATGTCTAGGAAAGAACGAAATTTTTTGTAAATAAGAGGAACAATACTATTAGAGCGTTTCACCCGTCATTTATCTTGCATTCTGGTTGAAAGCATTTATATTTCCGACAGTGTAGCTCATCTTTCCATCATATTTTTTGTGCAAAAATTGTTTTGATTATGTATTATATTTCTAGTCGAAAGTTCTGGAAAAAAATGAATTTTTTTGTAAAAAAGTGGAACAATACAATTAGAGCGGTTCACCCGTCATTTATCTTGCGTTCTTTTTTAGTGCCTTTATATTGCCGACAGTGTAGCTCATCTTTCCATCATGCTTTTTGTGCGAAATTGGTTTTGATTACGCATTACATTTCTAGTAGAATGTAATGGATAAAACGACGTTTCGTGAAAATATGAGGCACAGTACTATCTGAACGTTTCACCCGTCATTGGTCTTGCATTCAATTTGAGACCATTTACACTGCCGACTGTGTAGCTCATCTTTCCATGATGTTTTTTGTGCGAAATTTGTTTTGATTATGCATTACATTTCTAGTAAAATGTCATGGAAAGAACGAAATTTTTTGTAAATAAGAGGAACAATACTATTAGAGCGTTTCACCCGTCATTTATCTTGCATTCTGGTTGAAAGCATTTATATTTCCGATAGTGTAGCTCATCTTTCCATGATATTTTTTGTGCAAAATTTGTTTTGATTATGTATTATATTTCTAGTAGAAAGTCCTGGAAAAAAATGAAGTTTTTTGTAAAAAAGTGGAACAATACTATTAGAGCGGTTCACCCGTCATTTATCGTGCGTTCTTTTTTAGTGCGTTTATATTGCCGACAGTGTAGCTCATCTTTCCATCATGCTTTTTGTGTGAAATTGGTTTTGATTATGCATTACATTTCTAGTAGAATGTAATGGATAAAACGACGTTTCGTGAAAATTTGAGGCACAGTACTATCTGAGCGTTTCACCCGTCATTGGTCTTGCATTCAATTTGAGACCATTTATACTGCCGACTGTGTAGCTCATCTTTCCATGATGTTTTTTGTGCGAAATTTGTTTTGATTATGCATTACATTTCTAGTAAAATGTCATGGAAAGAACGAAATTTTTTGTAAATAAGAGGAACAATACTATTAGAGCGTTTCACCCGTCATTTATCTTGCATTCTGGTTGAAAGCATTTATATTTCCGATAGTGTAGCTCATCCTTCCATCATATTTTTTGTGCAAAATTTGTTTTGATTATGTATTATATTTCTAGTAGAAAGTCCTGGAAAAAAATGAAGTTTTTTGTAAAAAAGTGGAACAATACTATTAGAGCGGTTCACCCGTCATTTATCGTGCGTTCTTTTTTAGTGCGTTTATATTGCCGACAGTGTAGCTCATCTTTCCATCATGCTTTTTGTGCGAAATTGGTTTTGATTACGCATTACATTTCTAGTAGAATGTAATGGATAAAACGACGTTTCGTGAAAATTTGAGGCACAGTACTATCTGAGCGTTTCACCCGTCATTGGTCTTGCATTCAATTTGAGACCATTTATACTGCCGACAGTGTAGCTCATCTTTCCATGATGTTTTTTGTGCGAAATTTGTTTTGATTATGCATTACATTTCTAGTAAAATGTCATGGAAAGAACGAAATTTTTTGTAAATAAGAGGAACAATACTATTAGAGCGTTTTACCCGTCATTTATCTTGCATTCTGGTTGAAAGCATTTATATTTCCGACAGTGTAGCTCATCTTTCCATCATATTTTTTGTGCAAAATTTGTTTTGATTATGTATTATATTTCTAGTAGAAATTCCTGGAAAAAAATGAGGTTTTTTTGTAAAAAAGTGGAACAATACTATTAGAGCGGTTCACCCGTCATTTATCTTGCGTTCTTTTTGAGTGCGTTTATATTGCCGACAGTGTAGCTCATCTTTCCATCATGCTTTTTGTGCGAAATTGGTTTTGATTACGCATTACATTTCTAGTAGAATGTAATGGATAAAACGACGTTTCGTGAAAATATGAGGCACAGTACTATCTGAGCGTTTCACCCGTCATTGGTCTTGCATTCAATTTGAGACCATTTATACTGCCGACTGTGTAGCTCATCTTTCCATAATGTTTTTTGTGCGAATTTTGTTTTGATTATGCATTACATTTCTAGTAAAATGTCATGGAAAGAACGAAATTTTTTGTAAATAAGAGGAACAATACTATTAGAGCGTTTCACCCGTCATTTATCTTGCATTCTGGTTGAAAACATTTATATTTCCGACAGTGTAGCTCATCTTTCCATCATATTTTTTGTGCAAAATTTGTTTTGATTATGTATTATATTTCTAGTAGAAAGTCGTGGAAAAAAATGAAGTTTTTTGTAAAAAAGTGGAACAATACTATTAGAGCGGTTCACCCGTCATTTATCGTGCGTTCTTTTTTAGTGCGTTTATATTGCCGACAGTGTAGCTCATCTTTCCATCATGCTTTTTGTGTGAAATTGGTTTTGATTACGCATTACATTTCTAGTAGAATGTAATGGATAAAACGACGTTTCGTGAAAATTTGAGGCACAGTATTATCTGAGCGTTTCACCCGTCATTGGTCTTCCATTCAATTTGAGACCATTTATACTGCCGACAGTGTAGCTCATCTTTCCATGATGTTTTTTGTGCGAAATTTGTTTTGATTATGCATTACATTTCTAGTAAAATGTCATGGAAAGAACGAAATTTTTTGTAAAGAAGAGGAACAATACTATTAGAGCGTTTTACCCGTCATTTATCTTGCATTCTGGTTGAAAGCATTTATATTTCCGACAGTGTAGCTCATCTTTCCATCATATTTTTTGTGCAAAATTTGTTTTGATTATGTATTATATTTCTAGTAGAAAGTCCTGGAAAAAAATGAAGTTTTTTTATTAAAATGTGGAACAATACTATTAGAGCGGTTCACCCGCCATTTATCTTGCGTTATTTTTGAGTGCGTTTATATTGCCGACAGTGTAGCTCATCTTTCCATCATGCTTTTTGTGCGAAATTGGTTTTGATTACGCATTACATTTCTAGTAGAATGTAATGGATAAAACGACGTTTCGTGAAAATATGATGCACAGTACTATCTGAGCGCTTCACCCGTCATTGGTCTTGCATTCAATTTGAGACCACTTATACTGCGGACAGTGTAGCTCATCTTTCCATCATGCTTTTTGTGCGAAATTTGTTTTGATTATGTATTATATTTCTAGTAGAAAGTACTAGAAAAAAGAAGTTTTTTGTAAAAAAGTGGAACAATACTATTAGAGCGTTTCACTCGTCATTTGTTTTGCCTTCTGTTTGAGAGCGTTTATATTGCCGACAGTTTAGCTCATCTTTCCATCATGTTTTTTGTGCGAAATTGGTTTTGATTACGCATTACATTTCTAGTAGAATGTAATGGATAAAACGAAGTTTCGTGAAAATATGAGGCACAGTACTATCTAAGCGTTTCACCCGTCATTGGTCTTGCATTCAATTTGAGACCATTTATACTGCCGACAGTGTAGCTCATCTTTCCATGATGTTTTTTGTGCGAAATTTGTTTTGATTATGCATTACATTTCTAGTAAAATCTCATGGAAAGAACGAAATTTTTTGTAAATAAGAGGAACAATACTATTAGAGCGTTTCACCCGTCATTTATCTTGCATTCTGGTTGAATACACATTTATTTCCAACAGTGTAGCTCATCTTTCCATCATATTTTTTGTGCAAAATTTGTTTTGATTGTGTATTATATTTCTAGTATAAATTCCTAGAAAAAAATGAAGTTTTTTGTAAAAATGTGGAACAATACTATTAGAGCGGTTCACCCGTCATTTATCTTGCGTTCGTTTTGAGTGCGTTTATATTGCCGACAGTGTAGCTCATTTTTCCAGTAGAAGGATATGGAAAAAATGAAGTTTCGTGAAAATAGGAGGCGCAATACTATCAGAGCCTTTCACCTGTCATTGGTTTAGCATTAAATTTGAGACCGTTTATATTACCAACAGTGTAGCTCATCTTTCCATTATGTTTGTTGTGCGAAATTTGTTTTGATTATGTATTATATTTCTAGTCGAAAGTCCTGGAAAAAACGAAGTTTTTTGTAAAATGTGGAACAATACTATTAGAGCGGTTCGCCCGTCATTTATCTTGCGTTCTGTTTGAGAGCGTTTATATTGCCGACAGTGTAGCTCATCTTTCCATCTTGTTTTTTGTGCGAAATTTGTTTTGATTATGTATTACATTACTAGTAGAAAGTCATGGAAAAAACGAAGTGTTTTGTAAATAAGAGGAACAATACTATTACAGCGTTTCACCCGTCATTTATCTTGCGTTCTGTTTGAGAGCTTTTATATTGCTGACAGTGTAGCTCATCTTTCCTTCAATGTTTTTGTGCCAAATTTGTTTTGTTTATGCAAGACATTTATTGTAGAATGTCATGGAAAAAACAAAGTTTCGTGAAAATAGGAGGCACAATACTATCAGAGCGTTTCACCCGTCATTGGTCTAGCAATCAATTTGAGATCGTTTATGTTGCCGACAATGTAGCTCATCTTTCCATCATGTGTTTTTGCGCGAAATTTGTTTTGATTATTCTTTACATTTCTAGTACGACATCATGGAAAGAACGAAGTTTTTTCTAAATGTGAGGAACAATACTAATAGAGCGTTTCGTCCGTCATTTATCTTGCGTTCTGGTAGAAAGCGTTTATATTGCCGACAGTGTAGCTCATCTTTCCATCATGTTTTTTGTGAGAAATTTGTTTTGATTGTGTATTATATTTCTAGTAGAAAGACCTGGAGAAAACGGACTTTTTTGTAAAAAAGTGGAACAATACTATTAGAGCGTTTCACCCGTCATTTGTGTTGCATTCTGTTTGAGAGCGTTTATATTGCCGACAGTGTAGCTCATCTTTCTATCATGTTTTTTGTGCGAAATTTGTTTTGACTATGTATTACATTTCTAGTAGAATGTCATCGAAAAAACGAAGTTTCGTGAAAATGGGAGGCACAATACTATCAGAGTGTTTCACCCGTCATTTATCTTGCGTTCTGGTTGAAAGCGTTTATATTGCCGATAGTGTAGCTCATCTTTCCATCATGTTTTTGTGCGATATTTGTTTTGATTGTGTATATTATTTCTAGAAGAAAGTCCTGGAAAAAACGAAGTTTTTTGTAAAAAAGTGGAACAATACTATTAGAGCGTTTCACCCGTCATTTATCTGGCATTTTGTTTGAGAGCGTTTATATTGCCGACAGTGTAGCTCATCTTTCCATCACGTTTTTTGTGCGAAATTTGTTTTCACTATGTATTACATTTGTAGTAGAATGTAATCCAAAAAAAGAAGTTTCGTGAAAATAAGAGGCACAATACTATCAGAGTGTTTCAACCATCATTGGTCTTGCATTCAATTTGAGACCGTTAATATTGCCGACAGTGTAGCTCAACTTTCCATCATGTTTTTTGTGCGAAATTTGTTTATATTATGTATTACATTACTAGTAGAAAGTCAGGGAAAAAACGAAGTGTTCTGTAAATAAGAGGAACAATAATATTACAGCGTTTCATCCGTCATTTATCTTACTAGTAGATTATGTATTACATTTCTAGTAGAAAGTGCTGGAAAAATGAAGTTTTTTGTAAATAAGTGGAACAATACTATTAGAGCGTTTCACCTGTCATTTATCTTGCGTTCTGTCTGAAAGCGTTTATATTGCCAACAGTGTAGCTCATCTTTCCATCAATGTTTTTGTGCGAAATTTGTTTTCATTACGCAAGACATTGATTGTAGAATGTTATGGAGACAACAAAGTTTCGTGAAAATAGGAGGCACAAAACTATCAGAGCGTTTCACCCGTCATTGGTCTAGCAATAAATTTGAGACTGTTTATATTGTCGACAGTGTAGCTCATCTTTCCCTCATGTTTTTTGTACGAAATTTGTTTTGATTATGCATTACTTTTCTAGTAGAATGTCATGGAAAGAACGAAGTTCTTTGTAAATATGAGGAACAATACTATTAGTGCGTGTCACCCGCCATCTATCTTGCGTTCTGGTTAAAAGCGATTATATTGCGACAGTGTAGCTCATCTTTCCATCAGGTTTTTTGTGCGAAATTTTTTATGATTATGTATTATATTTCTAGTACAAAGTACTAGAACAAACGAAGTTTTTTGTAAAAAAGTGGAACAATACTATTAGAGCGTTTCACCCATCATTTGTCTTGCATTCTGTTTGAGAGGGTTTATATTGCCGACAGTGTAGCTCATCTTTCCAACATGTTTTTTGTCCGAAATTTATTTTCATTATGTATTACATTTCTAGTAGAATGCCATCGAAAAAACGATGTTTCGTGAAAATAAGAGGCACAATACTATAAAAGCCTTTCGCCCGTCATTGGTCTAGCATTCAATTTGAGACCGTTTATATTGCCGACAGTGTAGCTCAATTTTCCATCATGTTTTTTGTGCGAAATTTATTTTGATTATGCATTACATTTCTAATAGAATGTCATGGAAAGAACGAAGGTTTTTGTAATTAAGAGGAACAATACTATTAGTGCGTTTCACCCGTCATTTATCTTGCGTTCTGTTTGAAAGCGTTTATATTCCCGACAGTGTAGCTAATCTTTCCATCTTGTTTTTTGTGCAAAATTTGTTTTGATTATGTATTACACTTCTAGTAAAAAGTACTGGAAGAAACGAAGGTTTTTGTAAAAAAGTGGAACAATACTACTAGAGCGTTTCACCCGTCCTTTGTCTTGCATTCTGTTTGAGAGCGTTTATATTGCCGACAGTGTAGCTCATCTTTCTATCATGTTTTTTGTGCGAAATTTGTTTTGATTATGTATTTTATTTCTAGTAGAAAGTCCTGGAAAAAATGAAGTTTTTTGTAAATAAGTGGAACAATACTATTAGAGCTTTTCACCCGTCATTTATCGTGCGTTCTGGTTGAGAGCTTTATATATTGCCGACAGTGTAGCTCATCTTTCCATCATGTTTTTTGTGCGAAATTTGTTTTGATTATGTATTATATTTCTAGTAGAAAGTCTTGGAAAAAATAAACTATTGGAGCGTTTCACCCGTCATTTGTCATGCATTCTATTTGAGAGCGTTTATATTGCCCACAGTGTAGCTCATCTTTCCATCTTGTTTTTTATGCGAAATTTGTTTTGATTATGTATTACATTTCTAGTAGAATGTCATCGAAAAAAATGAAGTTTCGTGAAAATAGGAGGCGCAATACTACCATAGCCTTTCACCCGGTAATTGGTTTAGCATTTTATATGAGACTGTTAGTATTGTGCCTCCTATTTCCACCAAACTTTGTTTTTTCCAGGACATTCTACAATAAATTTCTTGTAAATAAAAACAAATTTCGCACAAAAAACATGACGGAAAGATAGATGTGCTACACTGTCGGCAATATAAACGCTCTCAAACAGAACGAATGATAAATGACGGGTG
Organism: Lenwebbia sp. NSW1173648; assembly: GCA_029784005.1. NCBI lineage: Eukaryota > Viridiplantae > Streptophyta > Magnoliopsida > Myrtales > Myrtaceae > Lenwebbia > Lenwebbia sp. NSW1173648. Next base: position 19,749,288 of record JARCGZ010000008.1, on the reverse strand, counting down.
AAACGCTCTAACAGGATTGTTCCACTTATTTACAAAAACTTCGTTTTTTCTAGGACTTTCTTCCAGAAACGTAATACATAATCAAAACAAATTTCGCACAAAAAACATGATGGAAAGATGCGCTACACTGTCGGCAATACATAAACTTTCAAACAGAACGCAAGATAAATGACGGGTGAAACGCTGTAATAGTATTGTTCCTCTTATTTGCAAAAAAACTTCGTTTGTTCGATGACTTTCTACTAGTAATGTAATACATAATCAAAACAAATTTCGCACAAAAACATGATGGAAAGATGAGCTACACTGCTGGCAATTTTAACGGTCTCAAATTCAAAGCAAGACCAATGGCGGGTGAAACACTATGATAGTATTGTGCCTCCTATTTTCACGAAACTTTATTTTTTCCACGACATTCTACAATAAATGTCTTGCATAATCGAAACAAATTTCGCACAAAAAAACATGATGGAAAGATGAGCTACACTGTCGGCAATATAAACGCTTTCAACCAGAACGCAAGATAAATGACGGGTGAAAAGCTCTAATAGTATTGTTCCTCTTATTTCCACAAAACTTCGTTCTTTCCATGACATTCTACTAGAAATGTAATGCATAATCAAAACAAATTTCGCACAAAAAACTTGATGGAAAGATGAGCTACACTGTCGGCAATATAAACGGTCTCAAATTGATTGCTAGACCAACGACGGGTGAAACGCTCTGATTGTATTGTGCCTCCTATTTTCACCAAACTTTGTTTTTTCCATGACATTCTACGATAAATGTCTTGTATAATCAAAACAAATTTCGCACAAAAAAACATGATGGAAAGATGAGCTACACCGTCGGCAATATTAATGGTCTCAAATTGAATGCAAGACCAATGACGGGTGAAACACTCTGATAGTATTGGGCCTCCTATTTTCACGAAACTTCGTTTTTCGAGGACATTCTACTAGAAATGTAATACATAATCAAAACAAATTTCGCACAAAAAACATGATGGAAAGATGAGCTATACTGTCGGCAATATAAACGCTCTCAAATAGAACGCATGATAAATGACGGGTGAAACTCTGAAATAGTATTGTTTCGCTTATTTACAAAAACTTCGTTTTTTCCATGACTTTCTACTAGTAATGTAATACATAATCAAAAGAAATTTCGCCCAAAAAATATGATGGAAAGATGAGCCACACTGTCGGCAATATTAACGGTCTCAAATTGAATGCAAGACCAATGACGGGTGAAACACTCTGATAGTATTGTGCCTCCTATTTTCACGAAACTTCATTTTTTCGAGGACATTCTACTAGAAATGAAATGCATAATCAAAACAAATTTCGCACAAAAACATGAAGGAAAGATGAGCTACACTGTCGGCAGTATAAACGTTCTCAAACAGAATGCAAGACAAATGACGGGTGAAAGGCTCTAATAATATTGTTCCACTTTTTTAAATAAAACTTCGTTTTTTCCAGGACTTTCTACTAGAAATATAATAATCAAAACAAATTTCGCACAAAAAAACATGATGGAAAGATGAGCTACACTGTCGGCAATATAAACGCATTCAACCAGAACGCAAGATAAATGACGGGTGAAACGCTCTAATAGTATTGTTCCTCTTATTTACAAAAAACTTCTTCCTTTCCAAGACATGATACTAGAAAAAAATGCATAATCAAAACAAATTTCGTACAAAAAACGTGATGGAAAGATGAGCTACAATGTCGGCAATACAAACGCTCTCAAACAGAACGGAAGATAAATGACGGGTGAAACGCTCTAATAGTATTGTTCCACTTATTTACAAAAACTTCGTTTTTCCCAGGACTTTCTACTAGAGATGTAATACATAATCAAAACAAATTTCGCACAAAAAACATGACGGAAAGATGAGCTACACTGTCGGCAATATAAACGCTCTCAAATAGAACGCACGATAAATGACGGGTGAAACTTTGAAATAGTATTGTTTCTCTTATTTACAAAAAACTTCATCTTTTCCACGACTTTCTACTAGTAATATAAAACATAATTAAAACGAATTTCGTACAAAAAACATGATGGAAACATGACCTACACTGTCGTCAATATTAACGGTCTCAAATTGAATGCAAGACCAATGACGGGTGAAACACTCTGATAGTATTGTTCCTCCTATTTTCACGAAACTTCTTTGTTTCGATGACATTCTACTAGAAATGTAATACATTATTAAAACAAATTTTGCTCAAAAACACATGATGGAAAGATGAGCTACACTGTCGGCAATATAAACGCTCTCAAACAGAATGCAAGACAAATGACGGGTGAAACGCTCTAATAGTATTGTTCCACTTTTTTTACAAAAAAACTTCGTTTTTTCCGGTACTTTCTACTAGAAATATAATACATAATCAAAACAAATTTCGCCCAAAAAAAATGATGGAAAGATGAGATACACTGTCGGCAATATAAACGCTTTCCACCAGAACGCAACATAAATGACAGGTGAAACGCTCTAACAGTATTGATCCTTTTATTCGCAAAAAACTTCGTTCTTTCCATGACATTATACTAGAAATGTAATGCATAATCAAAACAAATTTCGCACAAAAAACATGATGGAAAGATTAACTGTCACGCCCCGCGTCCTATGAGCGCGCGACACCCCTTCAGTGGTCGATAAGAGTTGCGACAACCCAGGACTAGTCGCCGACCAAGATCAAATCTTAAGATCTTAAAGCATGCCCTAGCGGAAACAAACTCAACACCCAGACAATAAAATTCAAGAGGAGGATAGAGAAGAGAGAAACGGGAAACAAACCATTATATAAACATGCCAAGGTTCAAGTTACAAACACGGACAACATCAAGAGCAGCCATCAACTACAAAAGGGTACCATGGCCCACTAACCTATATCCACTACTAGGATATACCAAAAGGGCGAGAAACACTATCCTAGTCTTCAACCCTCGTCATCATCAGACAGTGGTTCCTCTTCAGGATCAGATTCCATAGGTTCATCAGCACGCTCCGGCTCCTCAGGCTCAGGGGTCTGAAATATTTTAACTTACAACTATGAGAATAAATCTCAATAAGCTCACCCCTAAGTCTCGGTTAGGACGACACGTACCACCAGACCAACCTAGCATGCAGTCTACACCACCCATACTACAATTTCACAACACAAGGCAAACAAGCCAGGCATAACCAGCATAATTAATCCCACCAGCTCAAGCCACAATTGCAACACATAGCACTCAACAGTGCTTCACATATACGTATATATCTTTATACATAGCTCAAGTCTGAAAAGATCGTGACCCGCGTTTAACGCCTCAGGTACACGTCACAACCCGCGTTTAACGCCTCAGGTTTGGGTCCAAAGCCCAGTCAGACATCAAATCCCGCGTTTAACGCCTCAGGATTGCACAACACCCCGCGTTTAACGCTTCAGGGTCCAAATCACATATACACATCACAAAGCATATATTTTCAGAGCGAGCCTCGCGTAACACGCATCAAGGCATAAATCAGATATATCGCTCGCACGACCACACTTGCACATCAAAGTTCACCAATCAATTCACACAATTTAGCAAACCCGAAATTCACGTTCGATTCACATTCGCGCAAAATGCTCTAAACCGAGCCACATACCACGCACTTGAACACAATCAAATTCCACCACACCAACCATACTATTCAATGCTACAATTATCATTCCCAAGCATCCACACATCAACATGGAATTCCCAAATTCGGGTCCCCCTAAGGCAGCCCCCAAAAGTGCACATAAAACCACACATTCAAGTGCAAATCACCCCTAAACCCATCTAGGATTAACATACTACACAAATCAAGTTTCTAACCACCTAAAACATCACCCAAGAGCTCTAATATTCATCCCAAACACTTTTAAAATTTCTGATCTTCGATGAATAGTATTTTCCTTCGATGAATAGTGCATATCTTCAATGAATAGTGTCCCGTCTTCGATGAATAGTGTTCGGCCTTCAATGAACAGTGCACATGGCAGCCACTAAAATCAACTAAAAACTACATCTAAGCTAGTCTAATGATGACCTACCACCCTAATCAAGAGTTAGGAGTTTGCTTACCCAAATCCAAGCTTGAAATCCACACAAACCCCTCAAGATCAGCCCCTAAAGTGCACGGCAACAGCGGCGAACGGCGGTGGCTTGGCGAGCTAGGCGGCGGTGGTGCAAGGCTGAACGGCGGCGGCGGCTTGGCGGGACCGGCGGTGGCTTGAGGTTGCTGGTCGGCGGCGCAAGGAGGAAGAGAGGATGAGGGAGTGTTCAGCCAAGGGAGATTCAAGGGAGGAGAGAGGATTCCAAGAGCTTCATCCAATCCTTCCTTAAGCCTTGAGTGGGGGTGGGTGAGGTTAGTTGGGATTTTGGATTGCTTTTGGATAGGATAGGGTGAGATGAAGAGGTGAGTGGGAGTTGGTGGTGGGGTTTCATGAGGTGACTAAAGTGGGGTGGTTGATGGGGTTTCCAAGAGTACAACATCCCATCAAGGCTTTTTGGCTCTTGCAAATGAATACCGCGAAGCAAAACTGACAATCTGCAACTTTAGGACAGTCCATGAATTTTTGTTCGGACGATCGGTACGGCTGGCCAATGAACACTGAACCCCAATGAGGCGACGTCCAAATATTAGCGATGATATCCTTGAAAATTCGGCACCCGAATCCGGAATCTAATTCGCGGTCTACACCAGTTGATTGCGACTTTAAAAATATCTCAAACTGACGGGCGGCTTTTAGGAGTTACGCGTATCGACCCGCGATAGGTCCACGTACTTAAATTCCTAGCTAGCCTTTCCCTCACGGTCAGTCATCTCGAGAGTGATCAATTCCGAGTGAGACAAATCTAGAGTGCAATAACAAGTTATCCATTCATTATATAAAATCCCGGAATGGGTCGAATTTCAGAATGTCACAGCTCTTCCCCCCTTACAAAAATTTCGTCCTCGAAATTTACAACAAAACAAATTATCCAAACAAATGGGGGTGCTGACGCCTCATTTCTTCTTCACTTTCCCAGGTGGCTCCTTCGGTCCCATGATGTTCCCAGATTACTTTCACAAGCTGGACTGTCTTGTTCCTCAGAACCTGCTCTCTTCTGTCCTCTATCCGAACTGGCCTCTCCACATATGAAACTCTGTCGTCCATTTCGATGACTTCATGATCGAGTATATGAGTCGGGTCAGGCTCATACTTCCTCAGCATCGACACGTGAAACACGTTGTGAACCTGTGACAAGCTCGGCGGCAAGGCGAGACGGTAGGCTAAGGTCCCGATTCGTTCCAAAATCTCGAATGGACCTACATACCTTGGGCTTAATTTCCCTTTCTTTCCAAATCGAGATAAACCTCGCATCGGTGAAACCTTAAGGAAGACGTGATCTCCTTCTTGAAATTCCAAAGGTCTACGCCGCTTGTCTGCATAACTCTTCTGGCGACTCTGCGCAGTCCTCAGTCTTTCTCTGATAACCTTTACTGACTCCACTGACTGCTGAATCAACTCTGGACCCGTTATGCTCCGTTCACCAACCTCATCCCAACACACTGGAGTTCTGCAAGCTCTGCCATACAATGCCTCAAACGGTGCCATTCTGATACTCTGCTGATAGCTGTTGTTGTATGCAAACTCGGCCAGATGCAGCTGTTCTTCCCAACCCCCTTTCAAATCTATTACACATGCCCTCAACATGTCCTCAAGTGTCTGTATTGTCCTCTCTGACTGTCCATCTGTCTGCGGGTGATAAGCTGTACTAAACTGCAGTTTCGTTCCCAAAGCCGACTGTAAGCTCTTCCAAAAGTTTGATGTGAACCTGGGGTCACGGTCCGAAGTGACAGTCACTGGTACTCCATGCAGTCGCACGATCTGACGCACATACAACTCTGCCAACCTATCCAAATCAAGATCCTTTCGCACGGCGATGAAGTGTGCAGACTTAGTCAATCTGTCTACCACGACCCAAATGGAATCATTGCCCCTCTGACTCCTTGGCAAACTTGTCACGAAGTCCATCGTGATATGTTCCCATTTCCACTCTGGAATTTCTAACGGTTGAAGCAATCCACCAGGTTTGCAGTGTTGTGCTTTTACTTGTTGGCATGTCAAACACTTAGCCACATGCTTGGCCACGTCCACTTTCATTCCATTCCACCAGTAATGCTGACGCAGATTCTGGTACATCTTCGTACTGCCCGGATGAATACTGTAGTTGCTTCGATGGGCTTCTGACAAAATCTCCTCCTTTAGTTCCTCGTCATTGGGCACACACAGACGTCCACGGAACTTTAAGATCCCATCCTCGGATACTTGAAAGTCGGGTTTCCTCTTAGTTACGTCAGTACTCAGGATCTTCTGAATATCAGGGTCCGTAGATTGTAAAGCCTTAATCCTTGCCTGAATTTCCGGTTCTATCCTCAAAGTAGCTAACAAACTCGTGAGGTGACCTACCTCGAACTTAAACTCCGAATCTCTTATTCCTTCGAGTAAAGTCCACTCCTTAACCATCATATACGCTACACTCGATTTCCGACTTAGTGCATCCGCGACTTTATTAGCCTTCCCAGGGTGGTATAAGATGTCACAGTCGTAGTCCTTCAGCAATTCCATCCAACGACGTTGTCTCATGTTCAGCTCTTGTTGGGAAAATAGGTACTTCAAACTCTGGTGGTCCGTGTAGATTTGAAACCTTTCTCCAATCAAATAGTGTCTCCAAATCTTCAATGCAAAGACAATCGCTGCAAGCTCTAAGTCATGCGTCGGGTAGTTCTGTTCATGAGGCCTCAATTGTCGCGATGCATATGCAACAACTCTACCATGTTGCATTAGAACGCATCCCAATCCCTTTAGCGACGCATCACTATAGATCTCAAACCCTCCAGGACCAGATGGTATCGTTAATACTGGTGCGGTCGTTAGCTTATGCTTAAGCTCTTGAAAACTCCCTTCGCACCTATCTGTCCATTCAAACCTCGTTTCCTTCTTCAATAACCGCGTCATCGGAGTAGCTATCGACGAGAATCCTTCCACAAACCGTCTGTAATATCTCGCCAGACCCAGAAAACTGCGAACCTCTGTAACTGACGTCGGTCTCGGCCAATCCGCAACTGCTTCAATCTTTGTTGGGTCCACCGAGATTCCATCTCCAGAGATTACGTGACCAAGAAACGCTACTCGATTGAGCCAGAACTCGCACTTACTAAACTTGGCATAGAGTGCGTGTTCTCTTAGGGTCCGTAGAACTATACTTAGATGTTCTTCATGTTCTCCAGGGCTCTTCGAGTACACCAGGATATCGTCGATGAATACTATAACGAACCGATCCAAAAACTCCTTGAATACTCGATTCATCATATCCATGAAGGCAGCTGGGGCATTAGTCAGTCCAAAAGGCATGACGGTGAATTCGTAATGTCCATACCTAGTACGAAATGCCGTCTTTGGTATGTCCTCCTTCTTGATCCTTAACTGATGATAGCCCGTCCTCAGGTCTATCTTAGAGAACACTGCTGCCCCTTGCAGTTGATCGAACAAGTCGTCGATCCTTGGCAGTGGATACTTATTCTTGACGGTCACCTGATTCAGTTGTCGATAGTCAATGCACAAACGCAATGACCCGTCCTTTTTCCTCACAAACAGCACTGGCGCTCCCCACGGTGACGCACTAGGGCGGATGAATCCCTTATCCAGCAGCTCTTGCATTTGAACCTTCAGCTCCTTCAACTCTGACAAGGCCATCCTGTATGGCGCTCTAGAGATTGGCTCTATCTCAGGGGCCAACTCGATTACAAACTCCACTTCTCTTTCTGGCGGCAACCCCGGCAATTCTTGAGGAAAGACATCGGGAAAATTGCGCACCACAGCTATGTCTTCTAGCCTTGATTCCATGATCGTCGAATCCACAACAGACGCTAGAAATCCTTGACACCCTTCATCTAGCAGCTTAGTCACCTCAAGTGACGAAATCCAAGGGATCGAGGTTCCTCCTCGGCTTCCCACAAATTCATATCTAGGATGACCAATCGGATTAAATTGGATCACCCTGCTACCACAGTCCATCACAGCCCTTTGTTTCCCTAACCAATCCATTCCTACTATCACATCAAAATCATGCATAGTCAAAACTGCCAAGTCTATCCATTCATCTCTACCGCCAATGTTTAACTTACAGTTCGAGCATCCTAACGAAATCAACACTTTATCCTTTAGGGGTGTGGTAACATGCAGCATTACTCCTAACGGTTTCGATTCAATACCAGCCAAATTTACAAACTGAGCAGACACAAAGGAGTGCGACGCTCCCGGATCAAACAAGGCGTAAGCGGCATGATCACATAAAGAGACGGTACCTGTGATCACGCCTGGAGCATCTTCCGCCTCTTGACGTGCCATTGCAAAAACTCTTCCTTGTGTCGGCGGCCTATTCTGGTTGTTTTGAGGCACAGCTCCAGTCTGAGGTCCAATCCGAGGTTGCTGAGGTTGGAATCTTGGTCCTGCAGCCTGATTCGGACAATTCCTTATCTGATGATCATGCCCGCCACACTTGAAGCAAGCTCCCATCCTACCGGGGCAAGGGCCATTCCCGTGCCTCCTTCCGCAAGATCGACACACCATGCCAGATTGGTATACCGGCTTCCCAAAATTCTTTCTGACTGGAGGGACAAAACGTCTATTTCCTTCTGCCGGCCTCTTCCCAAAGTGCCGGTTGTCCCTATTAGGCGCATACCGCAATCCAGTTGCGATAGCCCTCTCGTTCATATCTCGCTCCACCATCTGAGCTCTCTCATAAAGTTCATTGTAATCCCTCAGATTTAGGAGTATCAGCTGACTGCGCAGTTCCGGCTTCAGTCCATCTCGAAACCTCCTCGCTCTGTCTAGCGGGTTCTCAACCATCCTAGGTGCGAACTTAGACAGCCTAGCAAACTCTGCTTCATACTGGTCGACTGACATCTGATTCTGGCGGAGTCGCAGGAATTCTGTCATCTTCCTCTCTTGTGCAGTCTCAGAGAAGTACTTTCCATTGAATGTCTCCACAAAGGCGGTCCAGGTTGGGATAGTACCCACGGGGAAAATCCTTCCTTTGGTGGCCTCCCACCAGTCATTGGCGTTGCCTTGAAGCTGGTACACTGCCAGCGTAACCTTTTCCTCCTCAGTGCACCCCAGCAGTGCAAACGCCTTCCCCAATTCCTCAATCCAACTAGAGGCAGCCTCAGGATCACCCTTCCCGTCAAACTTAGACGGCCTCAGCTTTAGAAATTGTTCCACCAGTTGATGCATTTGACGATTCCCCTGAGCATCTCCTTGGTTACCATTGTGTCCATTTGCAGCGGCGACAGCAGCTTCAGCAGCTTGGGCAACCGTGGCAGCTCGTTCTTGAGCCTGCCTCCCCATCAGATTCCCTATCTCTTCCAAGGCTCTCATGACCCCTTCCATTCTAGGGTCTTCCACCTCAGGTCGTGCTCGAGAGCTAGACGCTCCTCCAGATCCTCTACCCCGTCTGCTCATCCTCACAGGGTTCTCACACACCTAACCTGCTATAATTCCGCCAAGGAATTAGAGACCTAAGCCGACTACTCAAGCCTAGAAGCTCTAAGCAACAGCTCACAACAACAACAACAACCACAAAGCAAGCAACCACAAGAGCACAAACAACACAGATCTTGCTCTTACCTCAAGTCCTGCCGCACCTGCAACTTTAGCAAAATCACTACGTACTACTCAACCAACCAAGCAGAAGCTAACACAGCAACATAGAATACTCAGGCCACACCAAAGCAAGTCCACCAATCACAAGCACAGACTCATACCACATGCGTAACGCACTAAACTCTAGCGAACCACTAAGGTTTCTCTACCTACTATCCTCAAAACCGTCACTCCTTATCACTCCAAGGCTCAACCAACTTGGATCGAGCTGACCTTGCTCTGATACCAATTCAACAGGGATGTCACGCCCCGCGTCCTATGAGCGCGCGACACCCCTTCAGTGGTCGATAAGAGTTGCGACAACCCAGGACTAGTCGCCGACCAAGATCAAATCTTAAGATCTTAAAGCATGCCCTAGCGGAAACAAACTCAACACCCAGACAATAAAATTCAAGAGGAGGATAGAGAAGAGAGAAACGGGAAACAAACCATTATATAAACATGCCAAGGTTCAAGTTACAAACACGGACAACATCAAGAGCAGCCATCAACTACAAAAGGGTACCATGGCCCACTAACCTATATCCACTACTAGGATATACCAAAAGGGCGAGAAACACTATCCTAGTCTTCAACCCTCGTCATCATCAGACAGTGGTTCCTCTTCAGGATCAGATTCCATAGGTTCATCAGCACGCTCCGGCTCCTCAGGCTCAGGGGTCTGAAATATTTTAACTTACAACTATGAGAATAAATCTCAATAAGCTCACCCCTAAGTCTCGGTTAGGACGACACGTACCACCAGACCAACCTAGCATGCAGTCTACACCACCCATACTACAATTTCACAACACAAGGCAAACAAGCCAGGCATAACCAGCATAATTAATCCCACCAGCTCAAGCCACAATTGCAACACATAGCACTCAACAGTGCTTCACATATACGTATATATCTTTATACATAGCTCAAGTCTGAAAAGATCGTGACCCGCGTTTAACGCCTCAGGTACACGTCACAACCCGCGTTTAACGCCTCAGGTTTGGGTCCAAAGCCCAGTCAGACATCAAATCCCGCGTTTAACGCCTCAGGATTGCACAACACCCCGCGTTTAACGCTTCAGGGTCCAAATCACATATACACATCACAAAGCATATATTTTCAGAGCGAGCCTCGCGTAACACGCATCAAGGCATAAATCAGATATATCGCTCGCACGACCACACTTGCACATCAAAGTTCACCAATCAATTCACACAATTTAGCAAACCCGAAATTCACGTTCGATTCACATTCGCGCAAAATGCTCTAAACCGAGCCACATACCACGCACTTGAACACAATCAAATTCCACCACACCAACCATACTATTCAATGCTACAATTATCATTCCCAAGCATCCACACATCAACATGGAATTCCCAAATTCGGGTCCCCCTAAGGCAGCCCCCAAAAGTGCACATAAAACCACACATTCAAGTGCAAATCACCCCTAAACCCATCTAGGATTAACATACTACACAAATCAAGTTTCTAACCACCTAAAACATCACCCAAGAGCTCTAATATTCATCCCAAACACTTTTAAAATTTCTGATCTTCGATGAATAGTATTTTCCTTCGATGAATAGTGCATATCTTCAATGAATAGTGTCCCGTCTTCGATGAATAGTGTTCGGCCTTCAATGAACAGTGCACATGGCAGCCACTAAAATCAACTAAAAACTACATCTAAGCTAGTCTAATGATGACCTACCACCCTAATCAAGAGTTAGGAGTTTGCTTACCCAAATCCAAGCTTGAAATCCACACAAACCCCTCAAGATCAGCCCCTAAAGTGCACGGCAACAGCGGCGAACGGCGGTGGCTTGGCGAGCTAGGCGGCGGTGGTGCAAGGCTGAACGGCGGCGGCGGCTTGGCGGGACCGGCGGTGGCTTGAGGTTGCTGGTCGGCGGCGCAAGGAGGAAGAGAGGATGAGGGAGTGTTCAGCCAAGGGAGATTCAAGGGAGGAGAGAGGATTCCAAGAGCTTCATCCAATCCTTCCTTAAGCCTTGAGTGGGGGTGGGTGAGGTTAGTTGGGATTTTGGATTGCTTTTGGATAGGATAGGGTGAGATGAAGAGGTGAGTGGGAGTTGGTGGTGGGGTTTCATGAGGTGACTAAAGTGGGGTGGTTGATGGGGTTTCCAAGAGTACAACATCCCATCAAGGCTTTTTGGCTCTTGCAAATGAATACCGCGAAGCAAAACTGACAATCTGCAACTTTAGGACAGTCCATGAATTTTTGTTCGGACGATCGGTACGGCTGGCCAATGAACACTGAACCCCAATGAGGCGACGTCCAAATATTAGCGATGATATCCTTGAAAATTCGGCACCCGAATCCGGAATCTAATTCGCGGTCTACACCAGTTGATTGCGACTTTAAAAATATCTCAAACTGACGGGCGGCTTTTAGGAGTTACGCGTATCGACCCGCGATAGGTCCACGTACTTAAATTCCTAGCTAGCCTTTCCCTCACGGTCAGTCATCTCGAGAGTGATCAATTCCGAGTGAGACAAATCTAGAGTGCAATAACAAGTTATCCATTCATTATATAAAATCCCGGAATGGGTCGAATTTCAGAATGTCACATTAACTACACTGTCGGCATTATAAACGGTCTCAAATTGGTTGCCAGACCAATGACGGGTGAAACGCTTTGATAGTATTGTGTCTCCTATTTTGACGAATCTTTGTTTTTTCCATTACATTCTACAATAAATGTCTTACATAATCAAAACAAATTTCGCACAAAAAACATGATGGAAAGATGAGCTACACTGTCGGCAATATAAACGCTATCAAACAGAACGCAATATAAATGACGGGTGAAACACTCTAATAATATTGTTCTACTAATTTACAAAAAACTTCGTTTTTTCCAGGACTTTCTACTAGTTATGTAATACATAATCAAAACAAATTTCGCACAAAAAACATGATGGAAAGATGAGCTACACTGTCGGCAATATAAACGCTCTAAAAAAGAACGCAAGATAAATGACGGGTGAAACGCTGTAATAGTATTGTTCCTCTTATGTAAAAAAAACTTCGTTTTTTCCATTACTTTCTACTAGTAATGTAAAACATAATCAAAACAAATTTCGCACAAAAAACAGGATGGGAAGATGAGCTACACTATCGGCTATATTAACGGTCTCAAATTGAATGCAAGACCAATGGCGGGTGAAACACTCTGATAGTATTGTGCCTCCTATTTTGATGAAATTTCATTTTTTCGATGACATTCTACTAGAAATGTAATACATAATGAAAACAAATCTTGCACAAAAAACATGTTGGAAAGATGAGCTACACTGTCGGCAGTATAAACGCTATCAATCAGAATGCAAGACAAATGACGGGTGAAACACTCTAATAGTATTGTTCCACTTTTTTACAAAAAACTTCGATTTTTCCAGTACTTTCTACTAGAAATATAATACATAATCAAAACAAATTTCGCACAAAAAACATGATGGAAAGATGAGCTACACTGTCGGCAATATAAACGCTTTCAACCAGAACGCAAGATAAATGACGTGTGAAACGCTCTAACAGTGTTGTTCCTCTTATTTACAAAAAACTTCGTTCTTTCCATGACATGTTACAAGAAATGTAATGCCAAATCGAAACAAATTTCTCACAAAAATCATGATGGAAAGATGAGCAACACTGTCGGCAATATAAACGGTCTCAAAGTGATTGCTAGACCAATGACGGGCGAAACGCTCTGATAGTTTTGTGCCTCTTATTTTCGCGAAACTTTGTTTTTTCCATGACATTCTACAATAAATATCTTACATAATCAAAAAAATTTGGCACAAAAAACATGATGGAAAGATGAGCTACACTGTCGGCGATATAAACGCTCTCAAACAGAACGCAAGATAAATGACGGGTCAAACGCTCGAATAGTATAGTTCTACTTATTTACAATAAACTTCCTTCTTTCAATGATATTCTACTAGAAATGTAATGCGTAATCAAAAGAAATTTCGCACAAAAACATGATGGAAAGATGAGGTACACTATCCGCAATATAAACGGTCTGAAATTGATTGCTAGACCAATGACAGGTGAAACACTGTGATAGTATTGTGCCTCCTATTTTCACGAAAGTTCGTTTTTTCCATGACATTCTGCAATAAATTTCTTACATAATCAAAACAAATTTCGCACAAAAAACATGATGGAAAGATGAGCTGCACTGTCGGCAATATAAACGCTTTCAAGCAGAACGCAAGATAAATGACGGGTGAAACGCTCTTATATTATTGTTCCTCTTATTTACAAAAAACTTCGTTCTTTCGATGACATTCTACTAGAAATGTAATGCGTAATGAAAACAAATTTCTCACAAAAAACATGATGGAAAGAAGAGGTACACTGTCGGCAATATAAACGCTTTCAACTAGAACGCAAGATAAATGACAGGTGAAACGCTCTAGTAGTATTGTTCCTCTTACTTACAAAAAACTTCGTTCTTTCCATGACATTCTATTGGAAATGTAATGCATAATCAAAACAAATTTGGCACAAAAAACATGATGGAAAGATGAGCTACACTGTCGGCAGTATAAACGCACTCAATCAGAATGCAAGACAAATGACGGGTGAAACGCTCTAACAGTATTGTTCCACTTTTTTACAAAAAACTTCGTTTTTTCCAGTACTTTCTACTAGAAATATAATACATAATCAAAACAAATTTCGCACAAAAAACATGATGGAAAGATGAGATACACTGTCGGCAATATAAACGCTTTCAACCAGAACGCAACATAAATGACGGGTGAAACGCTCTAATAGTATTGTTCCTCTCATTTACAAAAAACTTCGTTCCTTCCATGACATGTTACAAGAAATGTAATGCCTAATCGAAACCAAATTCGCACAAAAATCATGATGGAAAGATGAGCTACACTGTCGGCAATATAAACGGTCTCAAAGTGATTGCTAGACCAATGACGGGTGAAACGCTCTGATAGTATTGTGCCACCTATTTTCACGAAACTTCGTTTTTTCCATGACATTATACAATAAATGTCTTACATAATCGAAACAAATTTCGTACAAAAACAGGATGGAAAGATGAGCCACACTGTCGGCATTATAAACGCTCTCAAACAGAACACAAGATAAATGACGGGTGAAACGCTCTAATATTATTGTTCCACTTATTTACAAAAAATTTCGTTTTTTCCATGACTTTCTACTAGTAATGTAACACATAATCAAAACAAATTTCGCACAAAAAACATGATGGAAACATGAGATACACTGTCGGCAATATTAACGGTCTCAAATTGAATGCTAGACTAATGACGGGTGAAAGGCTGTGATAGTATTGCGCCTCCTATTTTCACGAAACTTCGTTTTTTCGATGACATACTACTAGAAATGTAATACATTATCAAAACTAATTTCGCACAAAAAACATGATGGAAAGTTGAGATACACTGTCGGCAATATAAACCCTCTCAAACAGAATGCAAGACGAATGACGGGTGAAACGCTCTAATAGTATTGTTACACTTTTTTACAAAAAACTTCGTTTTTTCCAGGACTTCCTACTAGAAATGTAATACATAATCAAAACAAATTTCAGACAAAAAACATGATGGAAAGATCAGCTACACTGTCGGCAATATAAACGCTCTCAAACAGAATGCAAGACAAATGACGGGTGAAACGCTCTAACTGTATTGTTCCACTTTTTTACAAAAAACTTGGTTTTTTCATGTACTTTCAACTAGAAAAATAATACTTAATCAAAATAAATTTTGCACAAAAAACATGATGGAAAGATGAACTAAACTGTCGGCAATATAAACGCTTTCAACCAGAACGCAAGATAAATGACGGGTGAAACGCTCTAATAGTATTGTTCCTTTTATTTACAAAAAACATCCTTCTTTCAATGACACGTTACTAGAAATTTAAGGCATAATCAAAACTAATTTCGCAAAAAAACATGATGGAAAGATAAGCTACACTGTCGGCAATATAAACGGTCTCAAATTGATTGCTAGACCAATAACGGGTGAAACGCTCTGATAGTTTTGTGGCTCCTATTTTCACGAAACTTTGTCTTTTCTTTGACATTCTTCAATAAATGTCTTACATAATCAAAACAAATTTCGCACAAAAAACCTGATGAAAAGATGAACTACACTGTCGGCAATATAAAAAGTCTCAAATTGATTGCTAGACCAATGACGGGTGAAACGCTCTGATAGTATTGTGCCTCCTATTTTCACGAAACTTCGTTTTTTCCATGACATTATACAATAAATGTCTTACATAATCAAAATAAATGTCGCACAAAAAACAGGATGGAAAGATGAGTGTGACATTCTGAAATTCGACCCACTTTCAGGATTTATGAATGAATGAATATCTTGCTATTGCACTCTAGATTTATCTCACTCGGAATTGATCACTCACGAGATGACTGACCGTAAGGGAAATGTTAACTAGGAATTTAAGTACGTGGACTTATCGCGGGTCGATACGCGTAACTCCTAAAAGCCGCCAGTCAGTTTGAGATATTTTAAAGTCGCAATTGACCGGTGTAGACCGCGAATTAGACCCCGAAATTGGATATCGAATTATCAAGAATTTCATGACTAAGGTTTTGGACGTCGCCTCATTGGGGTTCAGCGTTTATTGGCCAGCTATACCGATCGTCCGAACTAAAATTCCCGGCCTGTCCTAAAGTTACAGATTGTCAGTTTTTGTTTCGCGACATTCATTTGCAAGAGCCAAAGGCCTTGATGGGAGTCTGAACATTTGAAAAATCCCACCAACCACTCCAAGTCACATCTTGAATCCCATGAACAACCCCTCCTCACCAAACATCACCTACTCCCACTCAAGCCTAAGATGAAGGGAAGTGTTCTTACCTCTCTCTCTCTCCTCATTTGCACTCTCCCCTCTCCCTTGGCCTAACTCCCTCATCCTCTCTTCCTCCATTCGGCCGGCCAAACCCGAGAGGCCGTTTTCCCGTTTTTCTGCGCACGTCCGACTTGGAATCGCTCGTTTGAGCTCATCCGGAGGGCGAATCGAGCTCCGTTTTCGCCTATGCGACCATAAGATCAAGGGCTACAAGGATCTGAAGCCTGATCGTCGAATAAACTGTTGGATTTTCGTGGAACTGAGCTGCACGAAGGCTGATCATGGAAGACTCAACGCATTCCCCTTCGATTTAAGCTATATCTCAAGTAAGCAAACCCCTAACTCTTGATTAGGGTGATAGGTTATCATGGATTAGCTTATATGTGGATTTTTAGTGAGTTTTAGTGGCTGCCATGTACTGTTCATTGAAGGCTGAGCACTATTCATCGAAGATGTGAACTATTCATCGAAGGAAAATACTATTCATCGAAGATCCAAAGATTTAAAAGTGTTTCGGATGAATATTAGAGCTCTTGGATGATGATTTAGATGGTTAGAAACATGATTAATGTGCGATGTTAATCCCAAATGGGTTTGTGGTTGATTTGCACTTGTGAGGAGTGATTTATGTGCATTTAGGGGCTGTTTTAGGGGCTGCCCTTAGAGGACCCGAGATTGGAGTTTTACATGGTGATATTTGAATGCTTGGGATTATATTTGAAGCATTAATTAGTATAGTTGAGGTGGTGGAAATTGGTTGTGCTCAAAAGTTCGGTGTGCGGCTCGGTTGAGAAAGTTGTGTGCAGATGTAAATTCCGGGCTGATTTAATTGTACCCTAGATTGTGTGGATTAATTTATAATCTCGTGTTGTGCACGTGTGATTGGGTGAGCTGCATGTGTGAGCTATGCCTTGATGCGTGTTACGCGGGGCTTGTTTGTGAAAACCAATGCATTGTAGTGATTATATGTGATTTGAACTCTGAGGTGTTAAACGCGGGGTGTTGTGCAATCCTGAGGCGTTAAACGCGGGATTTGATGTTTGACTGGGCTTTGTGCCCGTCCTGATGCGTACTAACGCGGGACTGACCTGATGCGTACAAACGCGGGTCTTGACTTGAGGCGTATTAACGCGGGTATGTGAATTGAGCTCATGAATATTTATGCACATCGTACCTTGATGCGTACTAACGCGAGGTTTGTGCCCGTCCTGATGCGTACTAACGCGGGACCGACCTGAGGCGTACTAACGCGGGTCTATGAATTGAGATGGTAGCCTGAGGCGTACTGACGCGGGTGCCATGCTGCATCAAGCCTGAGGCGTTATTACGCGGGCATGATATTTGGAGATATTTTACTAAGCCTGAGGCGTTATGACGCGGGCCTGATTGTTAGAATTTGAGCCATGTGAAGCATTGATGAGTGCTAAGTATTGGAACTGTGATTTGAGCCTAATGTGGTTAATTACGTTGGCTGTATCTTGTTAGCTTTCTTCGCGTTGTGGAGCCGTAGTCTAGATGGTTTAGACTGCATGCTAGGTTGGTCTAGTGGTACGTGCTGTCCTAAGCGAGGCTTAGGGGTGAGCTTATTGAGATTTATATCTCACCCCGATAGGGATTAACATTTTTCAGGTATCAGGCGATGGAACACCAAGTTTGCCAAGGATCGGCGTTCGAGGAATTAGTTGGTCGATTGAATATAACATATTATGTGACCTTATGGACTTGGTTGGGTTTTGTGGATTAAGATTGAACCATTGATATTTGACCGTTGTATTAATTGAAGTGTATTATATAGATATGTGATGTATACCACTTTTGTCCTAAGTCATTTGTTCGTATTGATGTATGGAGATGTTTACTCGCTTCCGGTTATTTTATGGATTTTTGAAATCGTGGACCAAAGGATCCTGGAAGTCAATCTAAAATAGAAACGGCCAGATGGGATGTCCACGAGCTCGGCGGGTTCGGGGCGTGACATCCCCGTTGAATTGGTATCAGAGCAAGGTCAGCTCGATCTAATGTGATTGAGGTTTGGAGTGATAAGGAGTGATGACTTGAGGACAATTAGATCGTGAGACCTTTAGGATTAAACTTTGATCACCGAAGCTTGGGGATTATAGGCTTGAACTGGTGTGCACTCTAATGGTTTTAGCGTTGAGTTTTATTGATGATCTTGAGTGATGTTGCGATTGAGGTAGAAATTATGCTTGAGGTTAGCAAAGAATTGCTTATGAATAAAGGGTCAATTGAATTACATGATTTTGACTGTGGTTAGTCAATGACCCAACTTGAGGAATATGAGTTATAAAGAGACGACTGGTATTAGTGGCTTCAGACTTGAATTGCGTTATGTCATGATGGTTTTAGTTATCGATTATTATTGGCAACCTTGGATGATATGAGATGAGACGTATACAAGGAAGCGGATAAGGAATATACGGATTAAAGGGCAGTTGTGATCGAATGCATATGGATTCGACTTAAATAGCGACTAGACTTGAGGTATATGATGGAATATAGGTAATTAATCGATGAGATGTGACGGTCATTGATGGAATTAAAAAAAAAAATCTTCAATGGATAAGAATCTATTTGAAGATGAGCGTGGTATGACAAGTGGTGAGAAAAAACATGTTGTGCATGTGTTTGTGGATATGAAATGAAAGTTAATAATGGTGTATACATGAGCTTATCACTATCAGACTTAATAAACTGTCGCTTGGTATGGGACGAGTTGATGGGATACCTAAAAACCGTGATGAAGCATGGTATGGAACGTGTGGAACGGGACTTCCTCCGTAGATGTATGACTTGGGACAACCTGCGACGACCAGGTCTGATGAGGGCGGGGAGTGATCGCCGAGACAGAGAGGTCCGGACAAGGAGCGGCTCCTGACAGGCTTCTAAGATAGTAAGGAGGCCTGAAAGACCCAAGTCGTAAATTGAAAGGGAAAGCCTAGGTATCAGGTTGAGTATGATTGAGGTTGAGAGATGTATGACCCGGGATTAATTCGCAAGTGAATGTTCGAAAGTGGCATGGCATTTGTAGTGACGCCTGTGATTGGCATGGTTGAAAGCTTTGTGCTTAGCTGTGGATGCCGATTGAAAGGAAAAAAGTGATGTTTGCGATTGACTTGTTGGGCATGTTTTGTAATTGGCATCGTGTGATTGTTATGGTTAAGGTCTAACTGAGAGATTAGACAGCGTGAGGAGTTTATAATCCATTGATCTGATGCCTGTTGAGATTGAGGTAGCATGTCGTGATTATGCTAGAGTGGCAGATACCTCTAGATTTATGGCATGAACGATTGAAATGGCACTTTGAGTATTTGCTTGGTATTGACCTAGTTGAGTTTTGGCCTAGTTAAGGCTTGCCTAGTAATGGGCTGTTAAGTGAGAAGTTGCCTCCTTGAGGCTTGCTTGATGTGTGGTTGTTGCTTAATGATGATTTGGAATCCTTGGATAATGGACAACTAGCTGAGAGCTGTTTGAGAACCACTGGATGGTTGCTTGCTGGTGATGAATGATGAGATGAGCAGCCTGAAACTGTTAGGCTTGAGTAGATGACTTAAGTCCATGATTCCTAGAGGGAATCACAGTGGTTCAAGTGACGTGAAAACCTAATAAGGTTGATCGACCAAAGTACGGTCGCTAGAGGAGCATTTGGCTCGTATATGCGAGATAT
Source organism: Lenwebbia sp. NSW1173648 (assembly GCA_029784005.1). Taxonomy (NCBI): domain Eukaryota; kingdom Viridiplantae; phylum Streptophyta; class Magnoliopsida; order Myrtales; family Myrtaceae; genus Lenwebbia; species Lenwebbia sp. NSW1173648. The sequence continues at coordinate 19,728,983 of JARCGZ010000008.1, read as the reverse complement.
GAGAAGATCCAAGAACTGAGATGGATCATGAGAATTGAGTAAAGATGAGCGACTAGAGTATTAGTGCTGGAAGAGAATATGGCTCGATTTGCTAATTATGCGAGACCCAAGTGGAATAAGGGGGTCCCGAGAATTCTAAATAGAAATGAGAAAAATTGATGGGTAGGCAAGCTCGAGGAGGAGCTGCCATTGTGCCTAGTCACTGTGGTGACAGATATTAGTGCTGATGAGTTAAGTAATAGGAGTCACGAGAAAGGTGACTATGAGCTACTCTTTTCTAAATTGAAGGTGTGGGAAGAACCGCGAGGGTTTTGAGTAGCTTGTGAGATGGACCACGAGGTTGAGGTCAACTAAGGTTTGATGGAGAAAGTAAAATTGAAACTGCCTCCCTCCGGATTGAGGATTTCGTGAGAAAACCTTAGAAGTTTTGGGTGCGCTGAAGAAAGAAAGTGACCCTGGCAGTTATTAGCCTTAAGAGGCTATTGATGATTGGTGAAATGTCACCAAATGAAGAGTTTTCCTTGAAGGCATGGTACATGTCCAGATCGCCTTCATTGAGTTGTTTAATGGAAGTACCTTCTTGGTTTGCTTGAGAGCAAAGGTTGTGTGGATCCTCATAATCTTGCAAGGATCTGAGGACGATCGACCAGTATGAGACAAAGTTCTTAAAGTTGTTTAAGCATATGTTAAAGGTGGTCAAGGATCCTTTGTATAAGACATGAAGTCCTTGAGTAGATTTGAGTTTGGAAACCTTGTGGCTAGTTGTTATTTCTGAATCTGAGAAATTGTAATGGATTTTAATGAAGGGAGCGGATGATTGGAAAACATATGAATAAGAGAACTCCTGCTCATGGATTGCGAGCAAAGAAATATTTATTATGGAACATGGAGTGTGCCTGCGAGAAACAGCTATTACCTTGGCGTAAGGCTCGTAATGAGAGATTGATGTTTAGTTTCGTCCGTCGTGAGGAAAATTAAGAAAGAAGTTATGTCAACTGTTTGATCTTGTTGAATAAAATAGGATTGATTAAGGATGAATCGGGACCACTAGACGTGACATTGTGTGTTATTACCCTAAAAGAGTAGGGTGTCATTCTTAAAGGGCGATTGGACCATGAGATGGTCACTGAGGAAAAGGAAAGTGGATGGACTTGATTGTCCTGGCTGTCCGTAATTTTATTGAATGGATGAAATCGAGATAGGGTCGCATTAGTTGGTTGTGAAACCAAGAGGTCAAGGCACTAATGCTTCCTGAGGAAAGAATGACAAAAAGGAACAAAATGTTGTATGGTCTAGGTGGAGACCCTTAACAACAAAGGACCAAGGTTTGAGCTCTTAAGCGAGATGTAGGAAGGACAATCTGAACGGTTCTACGCCTAGTGACAAGAAACTGATGATAGTCAGCTTGAGTATTCAAGGAATAATTGAATTGGTTGTTACCGTCTTGAGAAACGATGAATGGACTCATTTATGGGGTCATAAGGAACATGAACAGCTTTTAAGGGTATCCTATGGACTCTAAGGAGATGCTCGTTGTATGCTAAATGGGAAGAGCATGAGCTATGGACCTGATGAGGTAAGATCCCTCAGTCGTGAGATTTGTGGGAAATGAAATCCCTATGGAGCCTTTGAGGATTAGAATGAGTGATGAATCGACTAGGGTCGATGTGAGTTATCGAAGCTTGAAATTTCTTAGGATTGATGGATTGTTATAGACGGATCTTGGGAGGACTCCCCACGAGAGCTGTCCCATTGATGAATAGGCTAAGGACGAGATGTAACGCAACTAGATGAATGAACGTGAAAAGAGTCTTTGAGGACTTGAGTCAAGTTGATGACTAAGCTATTGATAGCGTTATCGTTTGAATCAAAGGGATCAAGAGAATCATAATGACGTGATGTGGAAGGGAGAAATTAAAGCGTGACAAGGCAATATAAAGTGGGTTGTGCGAATGCGCTGTGACAATAGAACCTTATGAGTTGGAATGCTCAGTGTATGATTGGAGTTGGTTTGCTAATGTCCTCGCGACAAAGTTTGGGAAACATTGTTGGTTGGAAGGAAATTTTGAGTCTATATCTACCACAAGAAAATAAGGTAGTAGTTTTCCAAGAGGAATTGAATGGGAGGTAACGCTGATGTATGAGATTGCTTATGGATATGAGAGCGTTGCTCGTATAAAGGAAGACCTCAACGTTAAGTGAACTATAAGAGGTTGATAGCACTAACTGCCTAAAGGGAATTGAAGGAAAGTCACATGGAACGAAGGGATTACCCAAGTATTATTGTTGCGATACCCATATCTCTAAGGAAGGGTGGATTAATTAGCAGATGCTTATAATTGAGAATTCAGCAATGTGTAATTGGTGATGGACGGACAGATCTTCCCTCGAGAGATAAGAGATTCAACTTCTAAATTGGAAGTTTGCCAATTGACTAGATCGATGGCTACTTGAAGCATCAAGCCTGAAGGTTAGAAAGGAAGTTGAGATGTTAGGATGAACAGACCCTGATATCTAAGGGATTAAGGAGGTAAGTAGAGCAGAGAGAAAATCCAGACTTTTGGATGATTGGGAAGGAAACTTTGAAGTTGAGAATAGAACCCTTGAGGTCCCATGGACGAAAGTATGAGTCCAATATTGAAGATGAACTTAAAGAAATGACCTCGTTGGAAATTCGAAGGGAGAATTATGGTGTCCCTTGGGGTGGCACAAAGGTGTGCCAAGATTTGCCTTAAAACTATCGATGGTTTGGATTGTAAAATTGGGTTAGTCCAACATGTGGTCAAGTATTAGATATATCAACAAGAAAGAGGGAGGATGTTGAAAGTTGATAGATTACTGATCATTCGAAATTTTTGAAAGGAATCGAGAGTGAATTACTGCGAAAGTAACCATGAATAAAGCCTTGAATCTCTGATGGTACGGAAGGACGTTTTGAAGGAGGGATGATACGCCAAATGGTATGAACACCAAAGAGTGCATTCTTGTGATAGGTTAGTGAGGATGGTGATGGGCATGGAGCTTGAGTTAATATGATGCTCTGAAAAGGTCTTCAGTCAAGAATGCTATGGAAGTGTCAAGTGATGAAAAGAGTTACTTTGAAAAGCAAGGTAGCGATGAGGTGCCAATGCCCCAAAAGACTAGATGGTTAGAGGGTTGCAAATTTCGAGGACGAAATTTCTTTAAGAGGGGAAGAGTTGTGACATTCTGAAATTCTGAAATTCGACCCACTTTCAGGATTTATGAATGAATGAATATCTTGCTATTGCACTCTAGATTTATCTCACTCGGAATTGATCACTCACGAGATGACTGACCGTAAGGGAAATGTTAACTAGGAATTTAAGTACGTGGACTTATCGCGGGTCGATACGCGTAACTCCTAAAAGCCGCCAGTCAGTTTGAGATATTTTAAAGTCGCAATTGACCGGTGTAGACCGCGAATTAGACCCCGAAATTGGATATCGAATTATCAAGAATTTCATGACTAAGGTTTTGGACGTCGCCTCATTGGGGTTCAGCGTTTGTTGGCCAGCTATACCGATCGTCCGAACTAAAATTCCCGGCCTGTCCTAAAGTTACAGATTGTCAGTTTTTGTTTCGCGACATTCATTTGCAAGAGCCAAAGGCCTTGATGGGAGTCTGAACATTTGAAAAATCCCACCAACCACTCCAAGTCACATCTTGAATCCCATGAACAACCCCTCCTCACCAAACATCACCTACTCCCACTCAAGCCTAAGATGAAGGGAAGTGTTCTTACCTCTCTCTCTCTCCTCATTTGCACTCTCCCCTCTCCCTTGGCCTAACTCCCTCATCCTCTCTTCCTCCATTCGGCCGGCCAAACCCGAGAGGCCGTTTTCCCGTTTTTCTGCGCACGTCCGACTTGGAATCGCTCGTTTGAGCTCATCCGGAGGGCGAATCGAGCTCCGTTTTCGCCTATGCGACCATAAGATCAAGGGCTACAAGGATCTGAAGCCTGATCGTCGAATAAACTGTTGGATTTTCGTGGAACTGAGCTGCACGAAGGCTGATCATGGAAGACTCAACGCATTCCCCTTCGATTTAAGCTATATCTCAAGTAAGCAAACCCCTAACTCTTGATTAGGGTGATAGGTTATCATGGATTAGCTTATATGTGGATTTTTAGTGAGTTTTAGTGGCTGCCATGTACTGTTCATTGAAGGCTGAGCACTATTCATCGAAGATGTGAACTATTCATCGAAGAAAAATACTATTCATCGAAGATCCAAAGATTTAAAAGTGTTTCGGATGAATATTAGAGCTCTTGGATGATGATTTAGATGGTTAGAAACATGATTAATGTGCGATGTTAATCCCAAATGGGTTTGTGGTTGATTTGCACTTGTGAGGAGTGATTTATGTGCATTTAGGGGCTGTTTTAGGGGCTGCCCTTAGAGGACCCGAGATTGGAGTTTTACATGGTGATATTTGAATGCTTGGGATTATATTTGAAGCATTAATTAGTATAGTTGAGGTGGTGGAAATTGGTTGTGCTCAAAAGTTCGGTGTGCGGCTCGGTTGAGAAAGTTGTGTGCAGATGTAAATTCCGGGCTGATTTAATTGTACCCTAGATTGTGTGGATTAATTTATAATCTCGTGTTGTGCACGTGTGATTGGGTGAGCTGCATGTGTGAGCTATGCCTTGATGCGTGTTACGCGGGGCTTGTTTGTGAAAACCAATGCATTGTAGTGATTATATGTGATTTGAACTCTGAGGTGTTAAACGCGGGGTGTTGTGCAATCCTGAGGCGTTAAACGCGGGATTTGATGTTTGACTGGGCTTTGTGCCCGTCCTGATGCGTACTAACGCGGGACTGACCTGATGCGTACAAACGCGGGTCTTGACTTGAGGCGTATTAACGCGGGTATGTGAATTGAGCTCATGAATATTTATGCACATCGTACCTTGATGCGTACTAACGCGAGGTTTGTGCCCGTCCTGATGCGTACTAACGCGGGACCGACCTGAGGCGTACTAACGCGGGTCTATGAATTGAGATGGTAGCCTGAGGCGTACTGACGCGGGTGCCATGCTGCATCAAGCCTGAGGCGTTATTACGCGGGCATGATATTTGGAGATATTTTACTAAGCCTGAGGCGTTATGACGCGGGCCTGATTGTTAGAATTTGTGCCATGTGAAGCATTGATGAGTGCTAAGTATTGGAACTGTGATTTGAGCCTAATGTGGTTAATTACGTTGGCTGTATCTTGTTAGCTTTCTTCGCGTTGTGGAGCCGTAGTCTAGATGGTTTAGACTGCATGCTAGGTTGGTCTAGTGGTACGTGCTGTCCTAAGCGAGGCTTAGGGGTGAGCTTATTGAGATTTATATCTCACCCCGATAGGGATTAACATTTTTCAGGTATCAGGCGATGGAACACCAAGTTTGCCAAGGATCGGCGTTCGAGGAATTAGTTGGTCGATTGAATATAACATATTATGTGACCTTATGGATTTGGTTGGGTTTTGTGGATTAAGATTGAACCATTGATATTTGACCGTTGTATTAATTGAAGTGTATTATATAGATATGTGATGTATACCACTTTTGTCCTAAGTCATTTGTTCGTATTGATGTATGGAGATGTTTACTCGCTTCCGGTTATTTTATGGATTTTTGAAATCGTGGACCAAAGGATCCTGGAAGTCAATCTAAAATAGAAACGGCCAGATGGGATGTCCACGAGCTCGGCGGGTTCGGGGCGTGACATCCCCGTTGAATTGGTATCAGAGCAAGGTCAGCTCGATCTAATGTGATTGAGGTTTGGAGTGATAAGGAGTGATGACTTGAGGACAATTAGATCGTGAGACCTTTAGGATTAAACTTTGATCACCGAAGCTTGGGGATTATAGGCTTGAACTGGTGTGCACTCTAATGGTTTTAGCGTTGAGTTTTATTGATGATCTTGAGTGATGTTGCGATTGAGGTAGAAATTATGCTTGAGGTTAGCAAAGAATTGCTTATGAATAAAGGGTCAATTGAATTACATGATTTTGACTGTGGTTAGTCAATGACCCAACTTGAGGAATATGAGTTATAAAGAGACGACTGGTATTAGTGGCTTCAGACTTGAATTGCGTTATGTCATGATGGTTTTAGTTATCGATTATTATTGGCAACCTTGGATGATATGAGATGAGACGTATACAAGGAAGCGGATAAGGAATATACGGATTAAAGGGCAGTTGTGATCGAATGCATATGGATTCGACTTAAATAGCGACTAGACTTGAGGTATATGATGGAATATAGGTAATTAATCGATGAGATGTGACGGTCATTGATGGAATTAAAAAAAAAAATCTTCAATGGATAAGAATCTATTTGAAGATGAGCGTGGTATGACAAGTGGTGAGAAAAAACATGTTGTGCATGTGTTTGTGGATATGAAATGAAAGTTAATAATGGTGTATACATGAGCTTATCACTATCAGACTTAATAAACTGTCGCTTGGTATGGGACGAGTTGATGGGATACCTAAAAACCGTGATGAAGCATGGTATGGAACGTGTGGAACGGGACTTCCTCCGTAGATGTATGACTTGGGACAACCTGCGACGACCAGGTCTGATGAGGGCGGGGAGTGATCGCCGAGACAGAGAGGTCCGGACAAGGAGCGGCTCCTGACAGGCTTCTAAGATAGTAAGGAGGCAGGAAAGACCCAAGTCGTAAATTGAAAGGGAAAGCCTAGGTATCAGGTTGAGTATGATTGAGGTTGAGAGATGTATGACCCGGGATTAATTCGCAAGTGAATGTTCGAAAGTGGCATGGCATTTGTAGTGACGCCTGTGATTGGCATGGTTGAAAGCTTTGTGCTTAGCTGTGGATGCCGATTGAAAGGAAAAAAGTGATGTTTGCGATTGACTTGTTGGGCATGTTTTGTAATTGGCATCGTGTGATTGTTATGGTTAAGGTCTAACTGAGAGATTAGACAGCGTGAGGAGTTTATAATCCATTGATCTGATGCCTGTTGAGATTGAGGTAGCATGTCGTGATTATGCTAGAGTGGCAGATACCTCTAGATTTATGGCATGAACGATTGAAATGGCACTTTGAGTATTTGCTTGGTATTGACCTAGTTGAGTTTTGGCCTAGTTAAGGCTTGCCTAGTAATGGGCTGTTAAGTGAGAAGTTGCCTCCTTGAGGCTTGCTTGATGTGTGGTTGTTGCTTAATGATGATTTGGAATCCTTGGATAATGGACAACTAGCTGAGAGCTGTTTGAGAACCACTGGATGGTTGCTTGCTGGTGATGAATGATGAGATGAGCAGCCTGAAACTGTTAGGCTTGAGTAGATGACTTAAGTCCATGATTCCTAGAGGGAATCACAGTGGTTCAAGTGACGTGAAAACCTAATAAGGTTGATCGACCAAAGTACGGTCGCTAGAGGAGCATTTGGCTCGTATATGCGAGATATGAGAAGATCCAAGAACTGAGATGGATCATGAGAATTGAGTAAAGATGAGCGACTAGAGTATTAGTGCTGGAAGAGAATATGGCTCGATTTGCTAATTATGCGAGACCCAAGTGGAATAAGGGGGTCCCGAGAATTCTAAATAGAAATGAGAAAAATTGATGGGTAGGCAAGCTCGAGGAGGAGCTGCCATTGTGCCTAGTCACTGTGGTGACAGATATTAGTGCTGATGAGTTAAGTAATAGGAGTCACGAGAAAGGTGACTATGAGCTACTCTTTTCTAAATTGAAGGTGTGGGAAGAACCGCGAGGGTTTTGAGTAGCTTGTGAGATGGACCACGAGGTTGAGGTCAACTAAGGTTTGATGGAGAAAGTAAAATTGAAACTGCCTCCCTCCGGATTGAGGATTTCGTGAGAAAACCTTAGAAGTTTTGGGTGCGCTGAAGAAAGAAAGTGACCCTGGCAGTTATTAGCCTTAAGAGGCTATTGATGATTGGTGAAATGTCACCAAATGAAGAGTTTTCCTTGAAGGCATGGTACATGTCCAGATCGCCTTCATTGAGTTGTTTAATGGAAGTACCTTCTTGGTTTGCTTGAGAGCAAAGGTTGTGTGGATCCTCATAATCTTGCAAGGATCTGAGGACGATCGACCAGTATGAGACAAAGTTCTTAAAGTTGTTTAAGCATATGTTAAAGGTGGTCAAGGATCCTTTGTATAAGACATGAAGTCCTTGAGTAGATTTGAGTTTGGAAACCTTGTGGCTAGTTGTTATTTCTGAATCTGAGAAATTGTAATGGATTTTAATGAAGGGAGCGGATGATTGGAAAACATATGAATAAGAGAACTCCTGCTCATGGATTGCGAGCAAAGAAATATTTATTATGGAACATGGAGTGTGCCTGCGAGAAACAGCTATTACCTTGGCGTAAGGCTCGTAATGAGAGATTGATGTTTAGTTTCGTCCGTCGTGAGGAAAATTAAGAAAGAAGTTATGTCAACTGTTTGATCTTGTTGAATAAAATAGGATTGATTAAGGATGAATCGGGACCACTAGACGTGACATTGTGTGTTATTACCCTAAAAGAGTAGGGTGTCATTCTTAAAGGGCGATTGGACCATGAGATGGTCACTGAGGAAAAGGAAAGTGGATGGACTTGATTGTCCTGGCTGTCCGTAATTTTATTGAATGGATGAAATCGAGATAGGGTCGCATTAGTTGGTTGTGAAACCAAGAGGTCAAGGCACTAATGCTTCCTGAGGAAAGAATGACAAAAAGGAACAAAATGTTGTATGGTCTAGGTGGAGACCCTTAACAACAAAGGACCAAGGTTTGAGCTCTTAAGCGAGATGTAGGAAGGACAATCTGAACGGTTCTACGCCTAGTGACAAGAAACTGATGATAGTCAGCTTGAGTATTCAAGGAATAATTGAATTGGTTGTTACCGTCTTGAGAAACGATGAATGGACTCATTTATGGGGTCATAAGGAACATGAACAGCTTTTAAGGGTATCCTATGGACTCTAAGGAGATGCTCGTTGTATGCTAAATGGGAAGAGCATGAGCTATGGACCTGATGAGGTAAGATCCCTCAGTCGTGAGATTTGTGGGAAATGAAATCCCTATGGAGCCTTTGAGGATTAGAATGAGTGATGAATCGACTAGGGTCGATGTGAGTTATCGAAGCTTGAAATTTCTTAGGATTGATGGATTGTTATAGACGGATCTTGGGAGGACTCCCCACGAGAGCTGTCCCATTGATGAATAGGCTAAGGACGAGATGTAACGCAACTAGATGAATGAACGTGAAAAGAGTCTTTGAGGACTTGAGTCAAGTTGATGACTAAGCTATTGATAGCGTTATCGTTTGAATCAAAGGGATCAAGAGAATCATAATGACGTGATGTGGAAGGGAGAAATTAAAGCGTGACAAGGCAATATAAAGTGGGTTGTGCGAATGCGCTGTGACAATAGAACCTTATGAGTTGGAATGCTCAGTGTATGATTGGAGTTGGTTTGCTAATGTCCTCGCGACAAAGTTTGGGAAACATTGTTGGTTGGAAGGAAATTTTGAGTCTATATCTACCACAAGAAAATAAGGTAGTAGTTTTCCAAGAGGAATTGAATGGGAGGTAACGCTGATGTATGAGATTGCTTATGGATATGAGAGCGTTGCTCGTATAAAGGAAGACCTCAACGTTAAGTGAACTATAAGAGGTTGATAGCACTAACTGCCTAAAGGGAATTGAAGGAAAGTCACATGGAACGAAGGGATTACCCAAGTATTATTGTTGCGATACCCATATCTCTAAGGAAGGGTGGATTAATTAGCAGATGCTTATAATTGAGAATTCAGCAATGTGTAATTGGTGATGGACGGACAGATCTTCCCTCGAGAGATAAGAGATTCAACTTCTAAATTGGAAGTTTGCCAATTGACTAGATCGATGGCTACTTGAAGCATCAAGCCTGAAGGTTAGAAAGGAAGTTGAGATGTTAGGATGAACAGACCCTGATATCTAAGGGATTAAGGAGGTAAGTAGAGCAGAGAGAAAATCCAGACTTTTGGATGATTGGGAAGGAAACTTTGAAGTTGAGAATAGAACCCTTGAGGTCCCATGGACGAAAGTATGAGTCCAATATTGAAGATGAACTTAAAGAAATGACCTCGTTGGAAATTCGAAGGGAGAATTATGGTGTCCCTTGGGGTGGCACAAAGGTGTGCCAAGATTTGCCTTAAAACTATCGATGGTTTGGATTGTAAAATTGGGTTAGTCCAACATGTGGTCAAGTATTAGATATATCAACAAGAAAGAGGGAGGATGTTGAAAGTTGATAGATTACTGATCATTCGAAATTTTTGAAAGGAATCGAGAGTGAATTACTGCGAAAGTAACCATGAATAAAGCCTTGAATCTCTGATGGTACGGAAGGACGTTTTGAAGGAGGGATGATACGCCAAATGGTATGAACACCAAAGAGTGCATTCTTGTGATAGGTTAGTGAGGATGGTGATGGGCATGGAGCTTGAGTTAATATGATGCTCTGAAAAGGTCTTCAGTCAAGAATGCTATGGAAGTGTCAAGTGATGAAAAGAGTTACTTTGAAAAGCAAGGTAGCGATGAGGTGCCAATGCCCCAAAAGACTAGATGGTTAGAGGGTTGCAAATTTCGAGGACGAAATTTCTTTAAGAGGGGAAGAGTTGTGACATTCTGAAATTCTGAAATTCGACCCACTTTCAGGATTTATGAATGAATGAATATCTTGCTATTGCACTCTAGATTTATCTCACTCGGAATTGATCACTCACGAGATGACTGACCGTAAGGGAAATGTTAACTAGGAATTTAAGTACGTGGACTTATCGCGGGTCGATACGCGTAACTCCTAAAAGCCGCCAGTCAGTTTGAGATATTTTAAAGTCGCAATTGACCGGTGTAGACCGCGAATTAGACCCTGAAATTGGATATCGAATTATCAAGAATTTCATGACTAAGGTTTTGGACGTCGCCTCATTGGGGTTCAGCGTTTGTTGGCCAGCTATACCGATCGTCCGAACTAAAATTCCCGGCCTGTCCTAAAGTTACAGATTGTCAGTTTTTGTTTCGCGACATTCATTTGCAAGAGCCAAAGGCCTTGATGGGAGTCTGAACATTTGAAAAATCCCACCAACCACTCCAAGTCACATCTTGAATCCCATGAACAACCCCTCCTCACCAAACATCACCTACTCCCACTCAAGCCTAAGATGAAGGGAAGTGTTCTTACCTCTCTCTCTCTCCTCATTTGCACTCTCCCCTCTCCCTTGGCCTAACTCCCTCATCCTCTCTTCCTCCATTCGGCCGGCCAAACCCGAGAGGCCGTTTTCCCGTTTTTCTGCGCACGTCCGACTTGGAATCGCTCGTTTGAGCTCATCCGGAGGGCGAATCGAGCTCCGTTTTCGCCTATGCGACCATAAGATCAAGGGCTACAAGGATCTGAAGCCTGATCGTCGAATAAACTGTTGGATTTTCGTGGAACTGAGCTGCACGAAGGCTGATCATGGAAGACTCAACGCATTCCCCTTCGATTTAAGCTATATCTCAAGTAAGCAAACCCCTAACTCTTGATTAGGGTGATAGGTTATCATGGATTAGCTTATATGTGGATTTTTAGTGAGTTTTAGTGGCTGCCATGTACTGTTCATTGAAGGCTGAGCACTATTCATCGAAGATGTGAACTATTCATCGAAGGAAAATACTATTCATCGAAGATCCAAAGATTTAAAAGTGTTTCGGATGAATATTAGAGCTCTTGGATGATGATTTAGATGGTTAGAAACATGATTAATGTGCGATGTTAATCCCAAATGGGTTTGTGGTTGATTTGCACTTGTGAGGAGTGATTTATGTGCATTTAGGGGCTGTTTTAGGGGCTGCCCTTAGAGGACCCGAGATTGGAGTTTTACATGGTGATATTTGAATGCTTGGGATTATATTTGAAGCATTAATTAGTATAGTTGAGGTGGTGGAAATTGGTTGTGCTCAAAAGTTCGGTGTGCGGCTCGGTTGAGAAAGTTGTGTGCAGATGTAAATTCCGGGCTGATTTAATTGTACCCTAGATTGTGTGGATTAATTTATAATCTCGTGTTGTGCACGTGTGATTGGGTGAGCTGCATGTGTGAGCTATGCCTTGATGCGTGTTACGCGGGGCTTGTTTGTGAAAACCAATGCATTGTAGTGATTATATGTGATTTGAACTCTGAGGTGTTAAACGCGGGGTGTTGTGCAATCCTGAGGCGTTAAACGCGGGATTTGATGTTTGACTGGGCTTTGTGCCCGTCCTGATGCGTACTAACGCGGGACTGACCTGATGCGTACAAACGCGGGTCTTGACTTGAGGCGTATTAACGCGGGTATGTGAATTGAGCTCATGAATATTTATGCACATCGTACCTTGATGCGTACTAACGCGAGGTTTGTGCCCGTCCTGATGCGTACTAACGCGGGACCGACCTGAGGCGTACTAACGCGGGTCTATGAATTGAGATGGTAGCCTGAGGCGTACTGACGCGGGTGCCATGCTGCATCAAGCCTGAGGCGTTATTACGCGGGCATGATATTTGGAGATATTTTACTAAGCCTGAGGCGTTATGACGCGGGCCTGATTGTTAGAATTTGTGCCATGTGAAGCATTGATGAGTGCTAAGTATTGGAACTGTGATTTGAGCCTAATGTGGTTAATTACGTTGGCTGTATCTTGTTAGCTTTCTTCGCGTTGTGGAGCCGTAGTCTAGATGGTTTAGACTGCATGCTAGGTTGGTCTAGTGGTACGTGCTGTCCTAAGCGAGGCTTAGGGGTGAGCTTATTGAGATTTATATCTCACCCCGATAGGGATTAACATTTTTCAGGTATCAGGCGATGGAACACCAAGTTTGCCAAGGATCGGCGTTCGAGGAATTAGTTGGTCGATTGAATATAACATATTATGTGACCTTATGGATTTGGTTGGGTTTTGTGGATTAAGATTGAACCATTGATATTTGACCGTTGTATTAATTGAAGTGTATTATATAGATATGTGATGTATACCACTTTTGTCCTAAGTCATTTGTTCGTATTGATGTATGGAGATGTTTACTCGCTTCCGGTTATTTTATGGATTTTTGAAATCGTGGACCAAAGGATCCTGGAAGTCAATCTAAAATAGAAACGGCCAGATGGGATGTCCACGAGCTCGGCGGGTTCGGGGCGTGACATCCCCGTTGAATTGGTATCAGAGCAAGGTCAGCTCGATCTAATGTGATTGAGGTTTGGAGTGATAAGGAGTGATGACTTGAGGACAATTAGATCGTGAGACCTTTAGGATTAAACTTTGATCACCGAAGCTTGGGGATTATAGGCTTGAACTGGTGTGCACTCTAATGGTTTTAGCGTTGAGTTTTATTGATGATCTTGAGTGATGTTGCGATTGAGGTAGAAATTATGCTTGAGGTTAGCAAAGAATTGCTTATGAATAAAGGGTCAATTGAATTACATGATTTTGACTGTGGTTAGTCAATGACCCAACTTGAGGAATATGAGTTATAAAGAGACGACTGGTATTAGTGGCTTCAGACTTGAATTGCGTTATGTCATGATGGTTTTAGTTATCGATTATTATTGGCAACCTTGGATGATATGAGATGAGACGTATACAAGGAAGCGGATAAGGAATATACGGATTAAAGGGCAGTTGTGATCGAATGCATATGGATTCGACTTAAATAGCGACTAGACTTGAGGTATATGATGGAATATAGGTAATTAATCGATGAGATGTGACGGTCATTGATGGAATTAAAAAAAAAAATCTTCAATGGATAAGAATCTATTTGAAGATGAGCGTGGTATGACAAGTGGTGAGAAAAAACATGTTGTGCATGTGTTTGTGGATATGAAATGAAAGTTAATAATGGTGTATACATGAGCTTATCACTATCAGACTTAATAAACTGTCGCTTGGTATGGGACGAGTTGATGGGATACCTAAAAACCGTGATGAAGCATGGTATGGAACGTGTGGAACGGGACTTCCTCCGTAGATGTATGACTTGGGACAACCTGCGACGACCAGGTCTGATGAGGGCGGGGAGTGATCGCCGAGACAGAGAGGTCCGGACAAGGAGCGGCTCCTGACAGGCTTCTAAGATAGTAAGGAGGCAGGAAAGACCCAAGTCGTAAATTGAAAGGGAAAGCCTAGGTATCAGGTTGAGTATGATTGAGGTTGAGAGATGTATGACCCGGGATTAATTCGCAAGTGAATGTTCGAAAGTGGCATGGCATTTGTAGTGACGCCTGTGATTGGCATGGTTGAAAGCTTTGTGCTTAGCTGTGGATGCCGATTGAAAGGAAAAAAGTGATGTTTGCGATTGACTTGTTGGGCATGTTTTGTAATTGGCATCGTGTGATTGTTATGGTTAAGGTCTAACTGAGAGATTAGACAGCGTGAGGAGTTTATAATCCATTGATCTGATGCCTGTTGAGATTGAGGTAGCATGTCGTGATTATGCTAGAGTGGCAGATACCTCTAGATTTATGGCATGAACGATTGAAATGGCACTTTGAGTATTTGCTTGGTATTGACCTAGTTGAGTTTTGGCCTAGTTAAGGCTTGCCTAGTAATGGGCTGTTAAGTGAGAAGTTGCCTCCTTGAGGCTTGCTTGATGTGTGGTTGTTGCTTAATGATGATTTGGAATCCTTGGATAATGGACAACTAGCTGAGAGCTGTTTGAGAACCACTGGATGGTTGCTTGCTGGTGATGAATGATGAGATGAGCAGCCTGAAACTGTTAGGCTTGAGTAGATGACTTAAGTCCATGATTCCTAGAGGGAATCACAGTGGTTCAAGTGACGTGAAAACCTAATAAGGTTGATCGACCAAAGTACGGTCGCTAGAGGAGCATTTGGCTCGTATATGCGAGATATGAGAAGATCCAAGAACTGAGATGGATCATGAGAATTGAGTAAAGATGAGCGACTAGAGTATTAGTGCTGGAAGAGAATATGGCTCGATTTGCTAATTATGCGAGACCCAAGTGGAATAAGGGGGTCCCGAGAATTCTAAATAGAAATGAGAAAAATTGATGGGTAGGCAAGCTCGAGGAGGAGCTGCCATTGTGCCTAGTCACTGTGGTGACAGATATTAGTGCTGATGAGTTAAGTAATAGGAGTCACGAGAAAGGTGACTATGAGCTACTCTTTTCTAAATTGAAGGTGTGGGAAGAACCGCGAGGGTTTTGAGTAGCTTGTGAGATGGACCACGAGGTTGAGGTCAACTAAGGTTTGATGGAGAAAGTAAAATTGAAACTGCCTCCCTCCGGATTGAGGATTTCGTGAGAAAACCTTAGAAGTTTTGGGTGCGCTGAAGAAAGAAAGTGACCCTGGCAGTTATTAGCCTTAAGAGGCTATTGATGATTGGTGAAATGTCACCAAATGAAGAGTTTTCCTTGAAGGCATGGTACATGTCCAGATCGCCTTCATTGAGTTGTTTAATGGAAGTACCTTCTTGGTTTGCTTGAGAGCAAAGGTTGTGTGGATCCTCATAATCTTGCAAGGATCTGAGGACGATCGACCAGTATGAGACAAAGTTCTTAAAGTTGTTTAAGCATATGTTAAAGGTGGTCAAGGATCCTTTGTATAAGACATGAAGTCCTTGAGTAGATTTGAGTTTGGAAACCTTGTGGCTAGTTGTTATTTCTGAATCTGAGAAATTGTAATGGATTTTAATGAAGGGAGCGGATGATTGGAAAACATATGAATAAGAGAACTCCTGCTCATGGATTGCGAGCAAAGAAATATTTATTATGGAACATGGAGTGTGCCTGCGAGAAACAGCTATTACCTTGGCGTAAGGCTCGTAATGAGAGATTGATGTTTAGTTTCGTCCGTCGTGAGGAAAATTAAGAAAGAAGTTATGTCAACTGTTTGATCTTGTTGAATAAAATAGGATTGATTAAGGATGAATCGGGACCACTAGACGTGACATTGTGTGTTATTACCCTAAAAGAGTAGGGTGTCATTCTTAAAGGGCGATTGGACCATGAGATGGTCACTGAGGAAAAGGAAAGTGGATGGACTTGATTGTCCTGGCTGTCCGTAATTTTATTGAATGGATGAAATCGAGATAGGGTCGCATTAGTTGGTTGTGAAACCAAGAGGTCAAGGCACTAATGCTTCCTGAGGAAAGAATGACAAAAAGGAACAAAATGTTGTATGGTCTAGGTGGAGACCCTTAACAACAAAGGACCAAGGTTTGAGCTCTTAAGCGAGATGTAGGAAGGACAATCTGAACGGTTCTACGCCTAGTGACAAGAAACTGATGATAGTCAGCTTGAGTATTCAAGGAATAATTGAATTGGTTGTTACCGTCTTGAGAAACGATGAATGGACTCATTTATGGGGTCATAAGGAACATGAACAGCTTTTAAGGGTATCCTATGGACTCTAAGGAGATGCTCGTTGTATGCTAAATGGGAAGAGCATGAGCTATGGACCTGATGAGGTAAGATCCCTCAGTCGTGAGATTTGTGGGAAATGAAATCCCTATGGAGCCTTTGAGGATTAGAATGAGTGATGAATCGACTAGGGTCGATGTGAGTTATCGAAGCTTGAAATTTCTTAGGATTGATGGATTGTTATAGACGGATCTTGGGAGGACTCCCCACGAGAGCTGTCCCATTGATGAATAGGCTAAGGACGAGATGTAACGCAACTAGATGAATGAACGTGAAAAGAGTCTTTGAGGACTTGAGTCAAGTTGATGACTAAGCTATTGATAGCGTTATCGTTTGAATCAAAGGGATCAAGAGAATCATAATGACGTGATGTGGAAGGGAGAAATTAAAGCGTGACAAGGCAATATAAAGTGGGTTGTGCGAATGCGCTGTGACAATAGAACCTTATGAGTTGGAATGCTCAGTGTATGATTGGAGTTGGTTTGCTAATGTCCTCGCGACAAAGTTTGGGAAACATTGTTGGTTGGAAGGAAATTTTGAGTCTATATCTACCACAAGAAAATAAGGTAGTAGTTTTCCAAGAGGAATTGAATGGGAGGTAACGCTGATGTATGAGATTGCTTATGGATATGAGAGCGTTGCTCGTATAAAGGAAGACCTCAACGTTAAGTGAACTATAAGAGGTTGATAGCACTAACTGCCTAAAGGGAATTGAAGGAAAGTCACATGGAACGAAGGGATTACCCAAGTATTATTGTTGCGATACCCATATCTCTAAGGAAGGGTGGATTAATTAGCAGATGCTTATAATTGAGAATTCAGCAATGTGTAATTGGTGATGGACGGACAGATCTTCCCTCGAGAGATAAGAGATTCAACTTCTAAATTGGAAGTTTGCCAATTGACTAGATCGATGGCTACTTGAAGCATCAAGCCTGAAGGTTAGAAAGGAAGTTGAGATGTTAGGATGAACAGACCCTGATATCTAAGGGATTAAGGAGGTAAGTAGAGCAGAGAGAAAATCCAGACTTTTGGATGAATGGGAAGGAAACTTTGAAGTTGAGAATAGAACCCTTGAGGTCCCATGGACGAAAGTATGAGTCCAATATTGAAGATGAACTTAAAGAAATGACCTCGTTGGAAATTCGAAGGGAGAATTATGGTGTCCCTTGGGGTGGCACAAAGGTGTGCCAAGATTTGCCTTAAAACTATCGATGGTTTGGATTGTAAAATTGGGTTAGTCCAACATGTGGTCAAGTATTAGATATATCAACAAGAAAGAGGGAGGATGTTGAAAGTTGATAGATTACTGATCATTCGAAATTTTTGAAAGGAATCGAGAGTGAATTACTGCGAAAGTAACCATGAATAAAGCCTTGAATCTCTGATGGTACGGAAGGACGTTTTGAAGGAGGGATGATACGCCAAATGGTATGAACACCAAAGAGTGCATTCTTGTGATAGGTTAGTGAGGATGGTGATGGGCATGGAGCTTGAGTTAATATGATGCTCTGAAAAGGTCTTCAGTCAAGAATGCTATGGAAGTGTCAAGTGATGAAAAGAGTTACTTTGAAAAGCAAGGTAGCGATGAGGTGCCAATGCCCCAAAAGACTAGATGGTTAGAGGGTTGCAAATTTCGAGGACGAAATTTCTTTAAGAGGGGAAGAGTTGTGACATTCTGAAATTCGACCCACTTTCAGGATTTATGAATGAATGAATATCTTGCTATTGCACTCTAGATTTATCTCACTCGGAATTGATCACTCACGAGATGACTGACCGTAAGGGAAATGTTAACTAGGAATTTAAGTACGTGGACTTATCGCGGGTCGATACGCGTAACTCCTAAAAGCCGCCAGTCAGTTTGAGATATTTTAAAGTCGCAATTGACCGGTGTAGACCGCGAATTAGACCCCGAAATTGGATATCGAATTATCAAGAATTTCATGACTAAGGTTTTGGACGTCGCCTCATTGGGGTTCAGCGTTTGTTGGCCAGCTATACCGATCGTCCGAACTAAAATTCCCGGCCTGTCCTAAAGTTACAGATTGTCAGTTTTTGTTTCGCGACATTCATTTGCAAGAGCCAAAGGCCTTGATGGGAGTCTGAACATTTGAAAAATCCCACCAACCACTCCAAGTCACATCTTGAATCCCATGAACAACCCCTCCTCACCAAACATCACCTACTCCCACTCAAGCCTAAGATGAAGGGAAGTGTTCTTACCTCTCTCTCTCTCCTCATTTGCACTCTCCCCTCTCCCTTGGCCTAACTCCCTCATCCTCTCTTCCTCCATTCGGCCGGCCAAACCCGAGAGGCCGTTTTCCCGTTTTTCTGCGCACGTCCGACTTGGAATCGCTCGTTTGAGCTCATCCGGAGGGCGAATCGAGCTCCGTTTTCGCCTATGCGACCATAAGATCAAGGGCTACAAGGATCTGAAGCCTGATCGTCGAATAAACTGTTGGATTTTCGTGGAACTGAGCTGCACGAAGGCTGATCATGGAAGACTCAACGCATTCCCCTTCGATTTAAGCTATATCTCAAGTAAGCAAACCCCTAACTCTTGATTAGGGTGATAGGTTATCATGGATTAGCTTATATGTGGATTTTTAGTGAGTTTTAGTGGCTGCCATGTACTGTTCATTGAAGGCTGAGCACTATTCATCGAAGATGTGAACTATTCATCGAAGAAAAATACTATTCATCGAAGATCCAAAGATTTAAAAGTGTTTCGGATGAATATTAGAGCTCTTGGATGATGATTTAGATGGTTAGAAACATGATTAATGTGCGATGTTAATCCCAAATGGGTTTGTGGTTGATTTGCACTTGTGAGGAGTGATTTATGTGCATTTAGGGGCTGTTTTAGGGGCTGCTGTCACGCCCCGCGTCCTATGAGCGCGCGACACCCCTTCAGTGGTCGATAAGAGTTGCGACAACCTAGGACTAGTCGCCGACCCAGATCAAATCTTAAGATCTTAAAGCATGCGCTAGCGGAAACAAACTCAACACCCAGACAATAAAATTCAAGAGGAGGATAGAGAAGAGAGAAACGGGAAACAAACCATTATATAAACATGCCAAGGTTCAAGTTACAAACACGGACAACATCAAGAGCAGCCATCAACTACAAAAGGGTACCATGGCCCATTAACCTATATCCACTACTAGGATATACCAAAAAGGGCGAGAAACACTATCCTAGTCTTCAACCCTCGTCATCATCAGACAGTGGTTTCTCTTCAGGATCAGATTCCATAGGTTCATCAGCACGCTCCGGCTCCTCAGGCTCAGGGGTCTGAAATATTTTAACTTACAACTATGAGAATAAATCTCAATAAGCTCACCCCTAAGTCTCGGTTAGGACGACACGTACCACCAGACCAACCTAGCATGCAGTCTACACCACCCATACTACAATTTCACAACACAAGGCAAACAAGCCAGGCATAACCAACATAATTAATCCCACCAACTCAAGCCACAATTGCAACACATAGCACTCAACAGTGCTTCACATATACGTATATATCTTTATACATAGCTCAAGTCTGAAAAGATCGTGACCCGCGTTTAACGCCTCAGGTACACGTCACAACCCGCGTTTAACGCCTCAGGTTTGGGTCCAAAGCCCAGTCAGACATCAAATCCCGCGTTTAACGCCTCAGGATTGCACAACACCCCGCGTTTAACGCTTCAGGGTCCAAATCACATATACACATCACAAAGCATATATTTTCAGAGCGAGCCTCGCGTAACACGCATCAAGGCATAAATCAGATATATCGCTCGCACGACCACACTTGCACATCAAAGTTCACCAATCAATTCACACAATTTAGCAAACCCGAAATTCACGTTCGATTCACATTCGCGCAAAATGCTCTAAACCGAGCCACATACCACGCACTTGAACACAATCAAATTCCACCACACCAACCATACTATTCAATGCTACAAATGTCATTCCCAAGCATCCACACATCAACATGGAATTCCCAAATTCGGGTCCCCCTAAGGCAGCCCCCAAAAGTGCACATAAAACCACACATTCAAGTGCAAATCACCCCTAAACCCATCTAGGATTAACATACTACACAAATCAAGTTTCTAACCACCTAAAACATCACCCAAGAGCTCTAATATTCATCCCAAACACTTTTAAAATTTCTGATCTTCGATGAATAGTATTTTCCTTCGATGAATAGTGCATATCTTCAATGAATAGTGTCCCGTCTTCGATGAATAGTGTTCGGCCTTCAATGAACAGTGCACATGGCAGCCACTAAAATCAACTAAAAACTACATCTAAGCTAGTCTAATGATGACCTACCACCCTAATCAAGAGTTAGGAGTTTGCTTACCCAAATCCAAGCTTGAAATCCTCACAAACCCCTCAAGATCAGCCCCTAAAGTGCACGGCAACAGCGGCGAACGGCGGTGGCTTGGCGAGCTAGGCGGCGGTGGTGCAAGGCTGAACGGCGGCGGCGGCTTGGCGGGACCGGCGGTGGCTTGAGGTTGCTGGTCGGCGGCGCAAGGAGGAAGAGAGGATGAGGGAGTGTTCAGTCAAGGGAGATTCAAGGGAGGAGAGAGGATTCCAAGAGCTTCATCCAATCCTTCCTTAAGCCTTGAGTGGGGGTGGGTGAGGTTAGTTGGGATTTTGGATTGCTTTTGGATAGGATAGGGTGAGATGAAGAGGTGAGTGGGAGTTGGTGGTGGGGTTTCATGAGGTGACTAAAGTGGGGTGGTTGATGGGGTTTCCAAGAGTACAACATCCCATCAAGGCTTTTTGGCTCTTGCAAATGAATACCGCGAAGCAAAACTGACAATCTGCAACTTTAGGACAGTCCATGAATTTTTGTTCGGACGATCGATACGGCTGGCCAATGAACACTGAACCCCAATGAGGCGACGTCCAAATATTAGCGATGATATCCTTGAAAATTCGGCACCCGAATCCGGAATCTAATTCGCGGTCTACACCAGTTGATTGCGACTTTAAAAATATCTCAAACTGACGGGCGGCTTTTAGGAGTTACGCGTATCGACCCGCGATAGGTCCACGTACTTAAATTCCTAGCTAGCCTTTCCCTCACGGTCAGTCATCTCGAGAGTGATCAATTCCGAGTGAGACAAATCTAGAGTGCGATAACAAGTTATCCATTCATTATATAAAATCCCAGAATGGGTCGAATTTCAGAATGTCACAACTCTTCCCCCCTTACAAAAATTTCGTCCTCGAAATTTACAACAAAACAAACTATCCAAACAAATGGGGGTGCTGACGCTTCATTTCTTCTTCACTTTCCCAGGTGGCTCCTTCGGTCCCATGATGTTCCCAGATTACTTTCACAAGCTGGACTGTCTTGTTCCTCAGAACCTGCTCTCTTCTGTCCTCTATCCGAACTGGCCTCTCCACATATGAAACTCTGTCGTCCATTTCGATGACTTCATGATCGAGTATATGAGTCGGGTCAGGCTCATACTTCCTCAGCATCGACACGTGAAACACGTTGTGAACCTGTGACAAGCTCGGCGGCAAGGCGAGACGGTAGGCTAAGGTCCCGATTCGTTCCAAAATCTCGAATGGACCTACATACCTTGGGCTTAATTTCCCTTTCTTTCCAAATCGAGATAAACCTCGCATCGGTGAAACCTTAAGGAAGACGTGATCTCCCTCTTGAAATTCCAAAGGTCTACGCCGCTTGTCTGCATAACTCTTCTGGCGACTCTGCGCAGTCCTCAGTCTTTCTCTGATAACCTTTACTGACTCCACTGACTGCTGAATCAACTCTGGACCCGTTATGCTCCGTTCACCAACCTCATTCCAACACACTGGAGTTCTGCAAGCTCTGCCATACAATGCCTCAAACGGTGCCATTCTGATACTCTGCTGATAGCTGTTGTTGTATGCAAACTCGACCAGATGCAGCTGTTCTTCCCAACCCCCTTTCAAATCTATTACACATGCCCTCAACATGTCCTCAAGTGTCTGTATTGTCCTCTCTGACTGTCCATCTGTCTGCGGGTGATAAGCTGTACTAAACTGCAGTTTCGTTCCCAAAGCCGACTGTAAGCTCTTCCAAAAGTTTGATGTGAACCTGGGGTCACGGTCCGAAGTGACAGTCACTGGTACTCCATGCAGTCGCACGATCTGACGCACATACAACTCTGCCAACCTATCCAAATCAAGATCCTTTCGCACGGCGATGAAGTGTGCAGACTTAGTCAATCTGTCTACCACGACCCAAATGGAATCATTGCCCCTCTGACTCCTTGGCAAACTTGTCACGAAGTCCATCGTGATATGTTCCCATTTCCACTCTGGAATTTCTAACGGTTGAAGCAATCCACCAGGTTTGCAGTGTTGTGCTTTTACTTGTTGGCATGTCAAACACTTAGCCACATGCTTGGCCACGTCCACTTTCATTCCATTCCACCAGTAATGTTGACGCAGATTCTGATACATCTTCGTACTGCCCGGATGAATGCTGTAGTTGCTTCGATGGGCTTCTGACAAAATCTCCTCCTTTAGTTCCTCGTCATTGGGCACACACAGACGTCCACGGAACTTTAAGATCCCATCCTCGGATACTTGAAAGTCGGGTTTCCTCTTAGTTACGTCAGTACTCAGGATCTTCTGAATATCAGGGTCCGTAGATTGCAAAGCCTTAATCCTTGCCTGAATTTCCGGTTCTATCCTCAAAGTAGCTAACAAACTCGTGAGGTGACCTACCTCGAACTTAAACTCCGAATCTCTTATTCCTTCGAGTAAAGTCCACTCCTTAACCATCATATACGCTACACTCGATTTCCGACTTAGTGCATCCGCGACTTTATTAGCCTTCCCAGGGTGGTATAAGATGTCGCAGTCGTAGTCCTTCAGCAATTCCATCCAACGGCGTTGTCTCATGTTCAGCTCTTGTTGGGAAAATAGGTACTTCAAACTCTGGTGGTCCGTGTAGATTTGAAACCTTTCTCCAATCAAATAGTGTCTCCAAATCTTCAATGCAAAGACAATCGCTGCAAGCTCTAAGTCATGCGTCGGGTAGTTCTGTTCATGAGGCCTCAATTGTCGCGATGCGTATGCAACAACTCTACCATGTTGCATTAGAACGCATCCTAATCCCTTTAGCGACGCATCACTATAGATCTCAAACCCTCCAGGACCAGATGGTATCGTTAATACTGGTGCGGTCGTTAGCTTATGCTTAAGCTCTTGAAAACTCCCTTCGCACCTATCTGTCCATTCAAACCTCGTTTCCTTCTTCAATAACCGCGTCATCGGAGTAGCTATCGACGAGAATCCTTCCACAAACCGTCTGTAATATCCCGCCAGACCCAGAAAACTACGAACCTCTGTAACTGACGTCGGTCTCGGCCAATCCGCAACTGCTTCAATCTTTGTTGGGTCCACCGAGATTCCATCTCCAGAGATTACGTGACCAAGAAACGCTACTCGATTGAGCCAGAACTCGCACTTACTAAACTTGGCATAGAGTGCGTGTTCTCTTAGGGTCCGTAGAACTATACTTAGATGTTCTTCATGTTCTCCAGGGCTCTTCGAGTACACCAGGATATCGTCGATGAATACTATAACGAACCGATCCAAAAACTCCTTGAATACTCGATTCATCATATCCATGAAGGCAGCTGGGGCATTAGTCAGTCCAAAAGGCATGACGGTGAATTCGTAATGTCCATACCTAGTACGAAATGCCGTCTTTGGTATGTCCTCCTTCTTGATCCTTAACTGATGATAGCCCGTCCTCAGGTCTATCTTAGAGAACACTGCTGCCCCTTGCAGTTGATCGAACAAGTCGTCGATCCTTGGCAGTGGATACTTATTCTTGATGGTCACCTGATTCAGTTGTCGATAGTCAATGCACAAACGCAATGACCCGTCCTTTTTCCTCACAAACAGCACTGGCGCTCCCCACGGTGACGCACTAGGGCGGATGAATCCCTTATCCAGCAGCTCTTGCATTTGAACCTTCAGCTCTTTCAACTCTGACAAGGCCATCCTGTATGGCGCTCTAGAGATTGGCTCTGTCCCTGGGGCCAACTCGATTACAAACTCCACTTCTCTTTCTGGCGGCAATCCCGGCAATTCTTGAGGAAAGACATCGGGAAAATTGCGCACCACAGCTATGTCTTCTAGCCTTGATTCCATGATCGTCGAATCCACAACAGACGCTAGAAATCCTTGACACCCTTCATCTAGCAGCTTAGTCACCTCAAGTGACGAAATCCAAGGGATCGAGGTTCCTCCTCGGCTTCCCACAAATTCATATCTAGGATGACCAATCGGATTAAATTGGATCACCCTGCTACCACAGTCCATCACAGCTCTTTGTTTCCCCAACCAATCCATTCCTACTATCACATCAAAATCATGCATAGTCAAAACTGCCAAGTCTATCCATTCATCTCTACCGCCAATGTTTAACTTACAGTTCGAGCATCCTAACGAAATCAACACTTTATCCTTTAGGGGTGTGGTAACATGCAGCATTACTCCTAACGGTTTCGATTTAATACCAGCCAAATTCACAAACTGAGCAGACACAAAGGAGTGCGACGCTCCCGGATCAAACAAGGCATAAGCAGCATGATCACATAAAGAGACGGTACCTGTGATCACGCCTGGAGCATCTTCCGCCTCCTGACGTGCCATTGCAAAAACTCTTCCTTGTGCCGGCGGCCTATTCTGGTTGTTCTGCGGCACGGCTCCAGTCTGAGGTCCAATCCGAGGTTGCTGAGGTTGGAATCTTGGTCCTGCAGCCTGATTCGGGCAATTCCTTATCTGATGATCATGCCCGCCACACTTGAAGCAAGCTCCCATCCTACCGGGGCAAGGGCCATTCCCGTGCCTCCTTCCGCAAGATCGACACACCATGCCAGATTGGTATGCCGGCTTCCCAAAATTCTTTCTGACTGGAGGGACAAAACGTCTATTTCCTTCTGTCGGCCTCTTCCCAAAGTGCCGGTTGTCCCTATTAGGCGCATACCGCGATCCAATTGCGATAGCCCTTTCGTTCATATCTCGCTCCACCATCTGAGCTCTCTCATAAAGTTCATTGTAATCCCTCAGATTTAGGAGTATCAGCTGACTGCGCAGTTCCGGCTTTAGTCCATCTCGAAACCTCCTTGCTCTGTCTAGCGGGTTCTCAACCATCCTAGGTGCGAACTTAGACAGCCTAGCAAACTCTGCTTCATACTGGTCGACTGACATCTGATTCTGACGGAGTCGCAGGAATTCTGTCATCTTCCTCTCTTGTGCAGTCTCAGAGAAGTACTTTCCATTGAATGTCTCCACAAAGGCGGTCCAGGTTGGGATAGTACCCACGGGGAAAATCCTTCCTTTGGTGGCCTCCCACCAGTCATTGGCGTTGCCTTGAAGCTGGTACACTGCCAGCGTAACCTTTTCCTCCTCAGTGCACCCCAGCAGTGCAAACGCCTTCCCCAATTCCTCAATCCAACTAGAGGCAGCCTCAGGATCACCCTTCCCGTCAAACTTAGACGGCCTCAGCTTCAGAAATTGTTCCACCAGTTGATGCATTTGACGATTCCCCTGAGCATCTCCTTGGTTACCATTGTGTCCATTTGCAGCGGCGACAGCAGCTTCAGCAGCTTGGGCAACCGTGGCAGCTCGTTCTTGAGCCTGCCTCCCCATCAGATTCCCTATCTCTTCCAAGGCTCTCATGACCCCTTCCATTCTAGGGTCTTCCACCTCAGGTCGTGCTCGAGAGCTAGACGCTCCACCAGATCCTCTACCCCGTCTGCTCATCCTCACAGGGTTCTCACACACCTAACCTGCTATAATTCCGCCAAGGAATTAGAGACCTAAGCCGACTACTCAAGCCTAGAAGCTCTAAGCAACAGCTCACAACAACAACAACAACCACAAAGCAAGCAACCACAAGAGCACAAACAACACAGATCTTGCTCTTACCTCAAGTCCTGCCGCACCTGCAACTTTAGCAAAATCACTACGTACTACTCAACCAACCAAGCAGAAGCTAACACAGCAACATAGAATACTCAGGCCACACCAAAGCAAGTCCACCAATCACAAGCACAGACTCATATCACATGCGTAACGCGCTAAACTCTAGCGAACCACTAAGGTCTCTCTACCTAATATCCTCAAAACCGTCACTCCTTATCACTCCAAGGCTCAACCAACTTGGATCGAGCTGACCTTGCTCTGATACCAATTCAACGGGGATGTCACGCCCCGCGTCCTATGAGCGCGCGACACCCCTTCAGTGGTCGATAAGAGTTGCGACAACCCAGGACTAGTCGCCGACCCAGATCAAATCTTAAGATCTTAAAGCATGCGCTAGCGGAAACAAACTCAACACCCAGACAATAAAATTCAAGAGGAGGATAGAGAAGAGAGAAACGGGAAACAAACCATTATATAAACATGCCAAGGTTCAAGTTACAAACACGGACAACATCAAGAGCAGCCATCAACTACAAAAGGGTACCATGGCCCATTAACCTATATCCACTACTAGGATATACCAAAAAGGGCGAGAAACACTATCCTAGTCTTCAACCCTCGTCATCATCAGACAGTGGTTTCTCTTCAGGATCAGATTCCATAGGTTCATCAGCACGCTCCGGCTCCTCAGGCTCAGGGGTCTGAAATATTTTAACTTACAACTATGAGAATAAATCTCAATAAGCTCACCCCTAAGTCTCGGTTAGGACGACACGTACCACCAGACCAACCTAGCATGCAGTCTACACCACCCATACTACAATTTCACAACACAAGGCAAACAAGCCAGGCATAACCAACATAATTAATCCCACCAACTCAAGCCACAATTGCAACACATAGCACTCAACAGTGCTTCACATATACGTATATATCTTTATACATAGCTCAAGTCTGAAAAGATCGTGACCCGCGTTTAACGCCTCAGGTACACGTCACAACCCGCGTTTAACGCCTCAGGTTTGGGTCCAAAGCCCAGTCAGACATCAAATCCCGCGTTTAACGCCTCAGGATTGCACAACACCCCGCGTTTAACGCTTCAGGGTCCAAATCACATATACACATCACAAAGCATATATTTTCAGAGCGAGCCTCGCGTAACACGCATCAAGGCATAAATCAGATATATCGCTCGCACGACCACACTTGCACATCAAAGTTCACCAATCAATTCACACAATTTAGCAAACCCGAAATTCACGTTCGATTCACATTCGCGCAAAATGCTCTAAACCGAGCCACATACCACGCACTTGAACACAATCAAATTCCACCACACCAACCATACTATTCAATGCTACAAATGTCATTCCCAAGCATCCACACATCAACATGGAATTCCCAAATTCGGGTCCCCCTAAGGCAGCCCCCAAAAGTGCACATAAAACCACACATTCAAGTGCAAATCACCCCTAAACCCATCTAGGATTAACATACTACACAAATCAAGTTTCTAACCACCTAAAACATCACCCAAGAGCTCTAATATTCATCCCAAACACTTTTAAAATTTCTGATCTTCGATGAATAGTATTTTCCTTCGATGAATAGTGCATATCTTCAATGAATAGTGTCCCGTCTTCGATGAATAGTGTTCGGCCTTCAATGAACAGTGCACATGGCAGCCACTAAAATCAACTAAAAACTACATCTAAGCTAGTCTAATGATGACCTACCACCCTAATCAAGAGTTAGGAGTTTGCTTACCCAAATCCAAGCTTGAAATCCTCACAAACCCCTCAAGATCAGCCCCTAAAGTGCACGGCAACAGCGGCGAACGGCGGTGGCTTGGCGAGCTAGGCGGCGGTGGTGCAAGGCTGAACGGCGGCGGCGGCTTGGCGGGACCGGCGGTGGCTTGAGGTTGCTGGTCGGCGGCGCAAGGAGGAAGAGAGGATGAGGGAGTGTTCAGTCAAGGGAGATTCAAGGGAGGAGAGAGGATTCCAAGAGCTTCATCCAATCCTTCCTTAAGCCTTGAGTGGGGGTGGGTGAGGTTAGTTGGGATTTTGGATTGCTTTTGGATAGGATAAGGTGAGATGAAGAGGTGAGTGGGAGTTGGTGGTGGGGTTTCATGAGGTGACTAAAGTGGGGTGGTTGATGGGGTTTCCAAGAGTACAACATCCCATCAAGGCTTTTTGGCTCTTGCAAATGAATACCGCGAAGCAAAACTGACAATCTGCAACTTTAGGACAGTCCATGAATTTTTGTTCGGACGATCGATACGGCTGGCCAATGAACACTGAACCCCAATGAGGCGACGTCCAAATATTAGCGATGATATCCTTGAAAATTCGGCACCCGAATCCGGAATCTAATTCGCGGTCTACACCAGTTGATTGCGACTTTAAAAATATCTCAAACTGACGGGCGGCTTTTAGGAGTTACGCGTATCGACCCGCGATAGGTCCACGTACTTAAATTCCTAGCTAGCCTTTCCCTCACGGTCAGTCATCTCGAGAGTGATCAATTCCGAGTGAGACAAATCTAGAGTGCGATAACAAGTTATCCATTCATTATATAAAATCCCAGAATGGGTCGAATTTCAGAATGTCACAGCTGCCCTTAGAGGACCCGAGATTGGAGTTTTACATGGTGATATTTGAATGCTTGGGATTATATTTGAAGCATTAATTAGTATAGTTGAGGTGGTGGAAATTGGTTGTGCTCAAAAGTTCGGTGTGCGGCTCGGTTGAGAAAGTTGTGTGCAGATGTAAATTCCGGGCTGATTTAATTGTACCCTAGATTGTGTGGATTAATTTATAATCTCGTGTTGTGCACGTGTGATTGGGTGAGCTGCATGTGTGAGCTATGCCTTGATGCGTGTTACGCGGGGCTTGTTTGTGAAAACCAATGCATTGTAGTGATTATATGTGATTTGAACTCTGAGGTGTTAAACGCGGGGTGTTGTGCAATCCTGAGGCGTTAAACGCGGGATTTGATGTTTGACTGGGCTTTGTGCCCGTCCTGATGCGTACTAACGCGGGACTGACCTGATGCGTACAAACGCGGGTCTTGACTTGAGGCGTATTAACGCGGGTATGTGAATTGAGCTCATGAATATTTATGCACATCGTACCTTGATGCGTACTAACGCGAGGTTTGTGCCCGTCCTGATGCGTACTAACGCGGGACCGACCTGAGGCGTACTAACGCGGGTCTATGAATTGAGATGGTAGCCTGAGGCGTACTGACGCGGGTGCCATGCTGCATCAAGCCTGAGGCGTTATTACGCGGGCATGATATTTGGAGATATTTTACTAAGCCTGAGGCGTTATGACGCGGGCCTGATTGTTAGAATTTGAGCCATGTGAAGCATTGATGAGTGCTAAGTATTGGAACTGTGATTTGAGCCTAATGTGGTTAATTACGTTGGCTGTATCTTGTTAGCTTTCTTCGCGTTGTGGAGCCGTAGTCTAGATGGTTTAGACTGCATGCTAGGTTGGTCTAGTGGTACGTGCTGTCCTAAGCGAGGCTTAGGGGTGAGCTTATTGAGATTTATATCTCACCCCGATAGGGATTAACATTTTTCAGGTATCAGGCGATGGAACACCAAGTTTGCCAAGGATCGGCGTTCGAGGAATTAGTTGGTCGATTGAATATAACATATTATGTGACCTTATGGACTTGGTTGGGTTTTGTGGATTAAGATTGAACCATTGATATTTGACCGTTGTATTAATTGAAGTGTATTATATAGATATGTGATGTATACCACTTTTGTCCTAAGTCATTTGTTCGTATTGATGTATGGAGATGTTTACTCGCTTCCGGTTATTTTATGGATTTTTGAAATCGTGGACCAAAGGATCCTGGAAGTCAATCTAAAATAGAAACGGCCAGATGGGATGTCCACGAGCTCGGCGGGTTCGGGGCGTGACATCCCCGTTGAATTGGTATCAGAGCAAGGTCAGCTCGATCTAATGTGATTGAGGTTTGGAGTGATAAGGAGTGATGACTTGAGGACAATTAGATCGTGAGACCTTTAGGATTAAACTTTGATCACCGAAGCTTGGGGATTATAGGCTTGAACTGGTGTGCACTCTAATGGTTTTAGCGTTGAGTTTTATTGATGATCTTGAGTGATGTTGCGATTGAGGTAGAAATTATGCTTGAGGTTAGCAAAGAATTGCTTATGAATAAAGGGTCAATTGAATTACATGATTTTGACTGTGGTTAGTCAATGACCCAACTTGAGGAATATGAGTTATAAAGAGACGACTGGTATTAGTGGCTTCAGACTTGAATTGCGTTATGTCATGATGGTTTTAGTTATCGATTATTATTGGCAACCTTGGATGATATGAGATGAGACGTATACAAGGAAGCGGATAAGGAATATACGGATTAAAGGGCAGTTGTGATCGAATGCATATGGATTCGACTTAAATAGCGACTAGACTTGAGGTATATGATGGAATATAGGTAATTAATCGATGAGATGTGACGGTCATTGATGGAATTAAAAAAAAAAATCTTCAATGGATAAGAATCTATTTGAAGATGAGCGTGGTATGACAAGTGGTGAGAAAAAACATGTTGTGCATGTGTTTGTGGATATGAAATGAAAGTTAATAATGGTGTATACATGAGCTTATCACTATCAGACTTAATAAACTGTCGCTTGGTATGGGACGAGTTGATGGGATACCTAAAAACCGTGATGAAGCATGGTATGGAACGTGTGGAACGGGACTTCCTCCGTAGATGTATGACTTGGGACAACCTGCGACGACCAGGTCTGATGAGGGCGGGGAGTGATCGCCGAGACAGAGAGGTCCGGACAAGGAGCGGCTCCTGACAGGCTTCTAAGATAGTAAGGAGGCCTGAAAGACCCAAGTCGTAAATTGAAAGGGAAAGCCTAGGTATCAGGTTGAGTATGATTGAGGTTGAGAGATGTATGACCCGGGATTAATTCGCAAGTGAATGTTCGAAAGTGGCATGGCATTTGTAGTGACGCCTGTGATTGGCATGGTTGAAAGCTTTGTGCTTAGCTGTGGATGCCGATTGAAAGGAAAAAAGTGATGTTTGCGATTGACTTGTTGGGCATGTTTTGTAATTGGCATCGTGTGATTGTTATGGTTAAGGTCTAACTGAGAGATTAGACAGCGTGAGGAGTTTATAATCCATTGATCTGATGCCTGTTGAGATTGAGGTAGCATGTCGTGATTATGCTAGAGTGGCAGATACCTCTAGATTTATGGCATGAACGATTGAAATGGCACTTTGAGTATTTGCTTGGTATTGACCTAGTTGAGTTTTGGCCTAGTTAAGGCTTGCCTAGTAATGGGCTGTTAAGTGAGAAGTTGCCTCCTTGAGGCTTGCTTGATGTGTGGTTGTTGCTTAATGATGATTTGGAATCCTTGGATAATGGACAACTAGCTGAGAGCTGTTTGAGAACCACTGGATGGTTGCTTGCTGGTGATGAATGATGAGATGAGCAGCCTGAAACTGTTAGGCTTGAGTAGATGACTTAAGTCCATGATTCCTAGAGGGAATCACAGTGGTTCAAGTGACGTGAAAACCTAATAAGGTTGATCGACCAAAGTACGGTCGCTAGAGGAGCATTTGGCTCGTATATGCGAGATATGAGAAGATCCAAGAACTGAGATGGATCATGAGAATTGAGTAAAGATGAGCGACTAGAGTATTAGTGCTGGAAGAGAATATGGCTCGATTTGCTAATTATGCGAGACCCAAGTGGAATAAGGGGGTCCCGAGAATTCTAAATAGAAATGAGAAAAATTGATGGGTAGGCAAGCTCGAGGAGGAGCTGCCATTGTGCCTAGTCACTGTGGTGACAGATATTAGTGCTGATGAGTTAAGTAATAGGAGTCACGAGAAAGGTGACTATGAGCTACTCTTTTCTAAATTGAAGGTGTGGGAAGAACCGCGAGGGTTTTGAGTAGCTTGTGAGATGGACCACGAGGTTGAGGTCAACTAAGGTTTGATGGAGAAAGTAAAATTGAAACTGCCTCCCTCCGGATTGAGGATTTCGTGAGAAAACCTTAGAAGTTTTGGGTGCGCTGAAGAAAGAAAGTGACCCTGGCAGTTATTAGCCTTAAGAGGCTATTGATGATTGGTGAAATGTCACCAAATGAAGAGTTTTCCTTGAAGGCATGGTACATGTCCAGATCGCCTTCATTGAGTTGTTTAATGGAAGTACCTTCTTGGTTTGCTTGAGAGCAAAGGTTGTGTGGATCCTCATAATCTTGCAAGGATCTGAGGACGATCGACCAGTATGAGACAAAGTTCTTAAAGTTGTTTAAGCATATGTTAAAGGTGGTCAAGGATCCTTTGTATAAGACATGAAGTCCTTGAGTAGATTTGAGTTTGGAAACCTTGTGGCTAGTTGTTATTTCTGAATCTGAGAAATTGTAATGGATTTTAATGAAGGGAGCGGATGATTGGAAAACATATGAATAAGAGAACTCCTGCTCATGGATTGCGAGCAAAGAAATATTTATTATGGAACATGGAGTGTGCCTGCGAGAAACAGCTATTACCTTGGCGTAAGGCTCGTAATGAGAGATTGATGTTTAGTTTCGTCCGTCGTGAGGAAAATTAAGAAAGAAGTTATGTCAACTGTTTGATCTTGTTGAATAAAATAGGATTGATTAAGGATGAATCGGGACCACTAGACGTGACATTGTGTGTTATTACCCTAAAAGAGTAGGGTGTCATTCTTAAAGGGCGATTGGACCATGAGATGGTCACTGAGGAAAAGGAAAGTGGATGGACTTGATTGTCCTGGCTGTCCGTAATTTTATTGAATGGATGAAATCGAGATAGGGTCGCATTAGTTGGTTGTGAAACCAAGAGGTCAAGGCACTAATGCTTCCTGAGGAAAGAATGACAAAAAGGAACAAAATGTTGTATGGTCTAGGTGGAGACCCTTAACAACAAAGGACCAAGGTTTGAGCTCTTAAGCGAGATGTAGGAAGGACAATCTGAACGGTTCTACGCCTAGTGACAAGAAACTGATGATAGTCAGCTTGAGTATTCAAGGAATAATTGAATTGGTTGTTACCGTCTTGAGAAACGATGAATGGACTCATTTATGGGGTCATAAGGAACATGAACAGCTTTTAAGGGTATCCTATGGACTCTAAGGAGATGCTCGTTGTATGCTAAATGGGAAGAGCATGAGCTATGGACCTGATGAGGTAAGATCCCTCAGTCGTGAGATTTGTGGGAAAT
Source organism: Lenwebbia sp. NSW1173648 (assembly GCA_029784005.1). Classification (NCBI taxonomy): domain Eukaryota; kingdom Viridiplantae; phylum Streptophyta; class Magnoliopsida; order Myrtales; family Myrtaceae; genus Lenwebbia; species Lenwebbia sp. NSW1173648. The sequence continues at coordinate 19,695,368 of JARCGZ010000008.1, read as the reverse complement.
GAAATCCCTATGGAGCCTTTGAGGATTAGAATGAGTGATGAATCGACTAGGGTCGATGTGAGTTATCGAAGCTTGAAATTTCTTAGGATTGATGGATTGTTATAGACGGATCTTGGGAGGACTCCCCACGAGAGCTGTCCCATTGATGAATAGGCTAAGGACGAGATGTAACGCAACTAGATGAATGAACGTGAAAAGAGTCTTTGAGGACTTGAGTCAAGTTGATGACTAAGCTATTGATAGCGTTATCGTTTGAATCAAAGGGATCAAGAGAATCATAATGACGTGATGTGGAAGGGAGAAATTAAAGCGTGACAAGGCAATATAAAGTGGGTTGTGCGAATGCGCTGTGACAATAGAACCTTATGAGTTGGAATGCTCAGTGTATGATTGGAGTTGGTTTGCTAATGTCCTCGCGACAAAGTTTGGGAAACATTGTTGGTTGGAAGGAAATTTTGAGTCTATATCTACCACAAGAAAATAAGGTAGTAGTTTTCCAAGAGGAATTGAATGGGAGGTAACGCTGATGTATGAGATTGCTTATGGATATGAGAGCGTTGCTCGTATAAAGGAAGACCTCAACGTTAAGTGAACTATAAGAGGTTGATAGCACTAACTGCCTAAAGGGAATTGAAGGAAAGTCACATGGAACGAAGGGATTACCCAAGTATTATTGTTGCGATACCCATATCTCTAAGGAAGGGTGGATTAATTAGCAGATGCTTATAATTGAGAATTCAGCAATGTGTAATTGGTGATGGACGGACAGATCTTCCCTCGAGAGATAAGAGATTCAACTTCTAAATTGGAAGTTTGCCAATTGACTAGATCGATGGCTACTTGAAGCATCAAGCCTGAAGGTTAGAAAGGAAGTTGAGATGTTAGGATGAACAGACCCTGATATCTAAGGGATTAAGGAGGTAAGTAGAGCAGAGAGAAAATCCAGACTTTTGGATGAATGGGAAGGAAACTTTGAAGTTGAGAATAGAACCCTTGAGGTCCCATGGACGAAAGTATGAGTCCAATATTGAAGATGAACTTAAAGAAATGACCTCGTTGGAAATTCGAAGGGAGAATTATGGTGTCCCTTGGGGTGGCACAAAGGTGTGCCAAGATTTGCCTTAAAACTATCGATGGTTTGGATTGTAAAATTGGGTTAGTCCAACATGTGGTCAAGTATTAGATATATCAACAAGAAAGAGGGAGGATGTTGAAAGTTGATAGATTACTGATCATTCGAAATTTTTGAAAGGAATCGAGAGTGAATTACTGCGAAAGTAACCATGAATAAAGCCTTGAATCTCTGATGGTACGGAAGGACGTTTTGAAGGAGGGATGATACGCCAAATGGTATGAACACCAAAGAGTGCATTCTTGTGATAGGTTAGTGAGGATGGTGATGGGCATGGAGCTTGAGTTAATATGATGCTCTGAAAAGGTCTTCAGTCAAGAATGCTATGGAAGTGTCAAGTGATGAAAAGAGTTACTTTGAAAAGCAAGGTAGCGATGAGGTGCCAATGCCCCAAAAGACTAGATGGTTAGAGGGTTGCAAATTTCGAGGACGAAATTTCTTTAAGAGGGGAAGAGTTGTGACATTCTGAAATTCGACCCACTTTCAGGATTTATGAATGAATGAATATCTTGCTATTGCACTCTAGATTTATCTCACTCGGAATTGATCACTCACGAGATGACTGACCGTAAGGGAAATGTTAACTAGGAATTTAAGTACGTGGACTTATCGCGGGTCGATACGCGTAACTCCTAAAAGCCGCCAGTCAGTTTGAGATATTTTAAAGTCGCAATTGACCGGTGTAGACCGCGAATTAGACCCCGAAATTGGATATCGAATTATCAAGAATTTCATGACTAAGGTTTTGGACGTCGCCTCATTGGGGTTCAGCGTTTGTTGGCCAGCTATACCGATCGTCCGAACTAAAATTCCCGGCCTGTCCTAAAGTTACAGATTGTCAGTTTTTGTTTCGCGACATTCATTTGCAAGAGCCAAAGGCCTTGATGGGAGTCTGAACATTTGAAAAATCCCACCAACCACTCCAAGTCACATCTTGAATCCCATGAACAACCCCTCCTCACCAAACATCACCTACTCCCACTCAAGCCTAAGATGAAGGGAAGTGTTCTTACCTCTCTCTCTCTCCTCATTTGCACTCTCCCCTCTCCCTTGGCCTAACTCCCTCATCCTCTCTTCCTCCATTCGGCCGGCCAAACCCGAGAGGCCGTTTTCCCGTTTTTCTGCGCACGTCCGACTTGGAATCGCTCGTTTGAGCTCATCCGGAGGGCGAATCGAGCTCCGTTTTCGCCTATGCGACCATAAGATCAAGGGCTACAAGGATCTGAAGCCTGATCGTCGAATAAACTGTTGGATTTTCGTGGAACTGAGCTGCACGAAGGCTGATCATGGAAGACTCAACGCATTCCCCTTCGATTTAAGCTATATCTCAAGTAAGCAAACCCCTAACTCTTGATTAGGGTGATAGGTTATCATGGATTAGCTTATATGTGGATTTTTAGTGAGTTTTAGTGGCTGCCATGTACTGTTCATTGAAGGCTGAGCACTATTCATCGAAGATGTGAACTATTCATCGAAGAAAAATACTATTCATCGAAGATCCAAAGATTTAAAAGTGTTTCGGATGAATATTAGAGCTCTTGGATGATGATTTAGATGGTTAGAAACATGATTAATGTGCGATGTTAATCCCAAATGGGTTTGTGGTTGATTTGCACTTGTGAGGAGTGATTTATGTGCATTTAGGGGCTGTTTTAGGGGCTGCCCTTAGAGGACCCGAGATTGGAGTTTTACATGGTGATATTTGAATGCTTGGGATTATATTTGAAGCATTAATTAGTATAGTTGAGGTGGTGGAAATTGGTTGTGCTCAAAAGTTCGGTGTGCGGCTCGGTTGAGAAAGTTGTGTGCAGATGTAAATTCCGGGCTGATTTAATTGTACCCTAGATTGTGTGGATTAATTTATAATCTCGGGTTGTGCACGTGTGATTGGGTGAGCTGCATGTGTGAGCTATGCCTTGATGCGTGTTACGCGGGGCTTGTTTGTGAAAACCAATGCATTGTAGTGATTATATGTGATTTGAACTCTGAGGTGTTAAACGCGGGGTGTTGTGCAATCCTGAGGCGTTAAACGCGGGATTTGATGTTTGACTGGGCTTTGTGCCCGTCCTGATGCGTACTAACGCGGGACTGACCTGATGCGTACAAACGCGGGTCTTGACTTGAGGCGTATTAACGCGGGTATGTGAATTGAGCTCATGAATATTTATGCACATCGTACCTTGATGCGTACTAACGCGAGGTTTGTGCCCGTCCTGATGCGTACTAACGCGGGACCGACCTGAGGCGTACTAACGCGGGTCTATGAATTGAGATGGTAGCCTGAGGCGTACTGACGCGGGTGCCATGCTGCATCAAGCCTGAGGCGTTATTACGCGGGCATGATATTTGGAGATATTTTACTAAGCCTGAGGCGTTATGACGCGGGCCTGATTGTTAGAATTTGAGCCATGTGAAGCATTGATGAGTGCTAAGTATTGGAACTGTGATTTGAGCCTAATGTGGTTAATTACGTTGGCTGTATCTTGTTAGCTTTCTTCGCGTTGTGGAGCCGTAGTCTAGATGGTTTAGACTGCATGCTAGGTTGGTCTAGTGGTACGTGCTGTCCTAAGCGAGGCTTAGGGGTGAGCTTATTGAGATTTATATCTCACCCCGATAGGGATTAACATTTTTCAGGTATCAGGCGATGGAACACCAAGTTTGCCAAGGATCGGCGTTCGAGGAATTAGTTGGTCGATTGAATATAACATATTATGTGACCTTATGGACTTGGTTGGGTTTTGTGGATTAAGATTGAACCATTGATATTTGACCGTTGTATTAATTGAAGTGTATTATATAGATATGTGATGTATACCACTTTTGTCCTAAGTCATTTGTTCGTATTGATGTATGGAGATGTTTACTCGCTTCCGGTTATTTTATGGATTTTTGAAATCGTGGACCAAAGGATCCTGGAAGTCAATCTAAAATAGAAACGGCCAGATGGGATGTCCACGAGCTCGGCGGGTTCGGGGCGTGACATCCCCGTTGAATTGGTATCAGAGCAAGGTCAGCTCGATCTAATGTGATTGAGGTTTGGAGTGATAAGGAGTGATGACTTGAGGACAATTAGATCGTGAGACCTTTAGGATTAAACTTTGATCACCGAAGCTTGGGGATTATAGGCTTGAACTGGTGTGCACTCTAATGGTTTTAGCGTTGAGTTTTATTGATGATCTTGAGTGATGTTGCGATTGAGGTAGAAATTATGCTTGAGGTTAGCAAAGAATTGCTTATGAATAAAGGGTCAATTGAATTACATGATTTTGACTGTGGTTAGTCAATGACCCAACTTGAGGAATATGAGTTATAAAGAGACGACTGGTATTAGTGGCTTCAGACTTGAATTGCGTTATGTCATGATGGTTTTAGTTATCGATTATTATTGGCAACCTTGGATGATATGAGATGAGACGTATACAAGGAAGCGGATAAGGAATATACGGATTAAAGGGCAGTTGTGATCGAATGCATATGGATTCGACTTAAATAGCGACTAGACTTGAGGTATATGATGGAATATAGGTAATTAATCGATGAGATGTGACGGTCATTGATGGAATTAAAAAAAAAAATCTTCAATGGATAAGAATCTATTTGAAGATGAGCGTGGTATGACAAGTGGTGAGAAAAAACATGTTGTGCATGTGTTTGTGGATATGAAATGAAAGTTAATAATGGTGTATACATGAGCTTATCACTATCAGACTTAATAAACTGTCGCTTGGTATGGGACGAGTTGATGGGATACCTAAAAACCGTGATGAAGCATGGTATGGAACGTGTGGAACGGGACTTCCTCCGTAGATGTATGACTTGGGACAACCTGCGACGACCAGGTCTGATGAGGGCGGGGAGTGATCGCCGAGACAGAGAGGTCCGGACAAGGAGCGGCTCCTGACAGGCTTCTAAGATAGTAAGGAGGCCTGAAAGACCCAAGTCGTAAATTGAAAGGGAAAGCCTAGGTATCAGGTTGAGTATGATTGAGGTTGAGAGATGTATGACCCGGGATTAATTCGCAAGTGAATGTTCGAAAGTGGCATGGCATTTGTAGTGACGCCTGTGATTGGCATGGTTGAAAGCTTTGTGCTTAGCTGTGGATGCCGATTGAAAGGAAAAAAGTGATGTTTGCGATTGACTTGTTGGGCATGTTTTGTAATTGGCATCGTGTGATTGTTATGGTTAAGGTCTAACTGAGAGATTAGACAGCGTGAGGAGTTTATAATCCATTGATCTGATGCCTGTTGAGATTGAGGTAGCATGTCGTGATTATGCTAGAGTGGCAGATACCTCTAGATTTATGGCATGAACGATTGAAATGGCACTTTGAGTATTTGCTTGGTATTGACCTAGTTGAGTTTTGGCCTAGTTAAGGCTTGCCTAGTAATGGGCTGTTAAGTGAGAAGTTGCCTCCTTGAGGCTTGCTTGATGTGTGGTTGTTGCTTAATGATGATTTGGAATCCTTGGATAATGGACAACTAGCTGAGAGCTGTTTGAGAACCACTGGATGGTTGCTTGCTGGTGATGAATGATGAGATGAGCAGCCTGAAACTGTTAGGCTTGAGTAGATGACTTAAGTCCATGATTCCTAGAGGGAATCACAGTGGTTCAAGTGACGTGAAAACCTAATAAGGTTGATCGACCAAAGTACGGTCGCTAGAGGAGCATTTGGCTCGTATATGCGAGATATGAGAAGATCCAAGAACTGAGATGGATCATGAGAATTGAGTAAAGATGAGCGACTAGAGTATTAGTGCTGGAAGAGAATATGGCTCGATTTGCTAATTATGCGAGACCCAAGTGGAATAAGGGGGTCCCGAGAATTCTAAATAGAAATGAGAAAAATTGATGGGTAGGCAAGCTCGAGGAGGAGCTGCCATTGTGCCTAGTCACTGTGGTGACAGATATTAGTGCTGATGAGTTAAGTAATAGGAGTCACGAGAAAGGTGACTATGAGCTACTCTTTTCTAAATTGAAGGTGTGGGAAGAACCGCGAGGGTTTTGAGTAGCTTGTGAGATGGACCACGAGGTTGAGGTCAACTAAGGTTTGATGGAGAAAGTAAAATTGAAACTGCCTCCCTCCGGATTGAGGATTTCGTGAGAAAACCTTAGAAGTTTTGGGTGCGCTGAAGAAAGAAAGTGACCCTGGCAGTTATTAGCCTTAAGAGGCTATTGATGATTGGTGAAATGTCACCAAATGAAGAGTTTTCCTTGAAGGCATGGTACATGTCCAGATCGCCTTCATTGAGTTGTTTAATGGAAGTACCTTCTTGGTTTGCTTGAGAGCAAAGGTTGTGTGGATCCTCATAATCTTGCAAGGATCTGAGGACGATCGACCAGTATGAGACAAAGTTCTTAAAGTTGTTTAAGCATATGTTAAAGGTGGTCAAGGATCCTTTGTATAAGACATGAAGTCCTTGAGTAGATTTGAGTTTGGAAACCTTGTGGCTAGTTGTTATTTCTGAATCTGAGAAATTGTAATGGATTTTAATGAAGGGAGCGGATGATTGGAAAACATATGAATAAGAGAACTCCTGCTCATGGATTGCGAGCAAAGAAATATTTATTATGGAACATGGAGTGTGCCTGCGAGAAACAGCTATTACCTTGGCGTAAGGCTCGTAATGAGAGATTGATGTTTAGTTTCGTCCGTCGTGAGGAAAATTAAGAAAGAAGTTATGTCAACTGTTTGATCTTGTTGAATAAAATAGGATTGATTAAGGATGAATCGGGACCACTAGACGTGACATTGTGTGTTATTACCCTAAAAGAGTAGGGTGTCATTCTTAAAGGGCGATTGGACCATGAGATGGTCACTGAGGAAAAGGAAAGTGGATGGACTTGATTGTCCTGGCTGTCCGTAATTTTATTGAATGGATGAAATCGAGATAGGGTCGCATTAGTTGGTTGTGAAACCAAGAGGTCAAGGCACTAATGCTTCCTGAGGAAAGAATGACAAAAAGGAACAAAATGTTGTATGGTCTAGGTGGAGACCCTTAACAACAAAGGACCAAGGTTTGAGCTCTTAAGCGAGATGTAGGAAGGACAATCTGAACGGTTCTACGCCTAGTGACAAGAAACTGATGATAGTCAGCTTGAGTATTCAAGGAATAATTGAATTGGTTGTTACCGTCTTGAGAAACGATGAATGGACTCATTTATGGGGTCATAAGGAACATGAACAGCTTTTAAGGGTATCCTATGGACTCTAAGGAGATGCTCGTTGTATGCTAAATGGGAAGAGCATGAGCTATGGACCTGATGAGGTAAGATCCCTCAGTCGTGAGATTTGTGGGAAATGAAATCCCTATGGAGCCTTTGAGGATTAGAATGAGTGATGAATCGACTAGGGTCGATGTGAGTTATCGAAGCTTGAAATTTCTTAGGATTGATGGATTGTTATAGACGGATCTTGGGAGGACTCCCCACGAGAGCTGTCCCATTGATGAATAGGCTAAGGACGAGATGTAACGCAACTAGATGAATGAACGTGAAAAGAGTGTGACATTCTGAATTCCGACCCCATTTCGAAGTTATGAATAAAATGAGTATCGATGTATTCCAGTAACCTCACTCAGAATTGATCACTCTCGAGACGACTGACCAAAAGGGAATGGCTAAATAGGATAGTACGTGGACCATAAAGGACTCAACCGCAGACCGGCATCCTGGCCATAAGGATCGCCGAGGGTACATTCTAGGTCAATGCGGGCCGATCTAGGGATGACGTCAGAACCATTTGCTAGCGTCGTGCAATTGGTTCGCGGGTGATACCGCTACGCCATAGCATGATTTGCGAATAACCCTGAACTGATTCTTGACAATCGCGTCCTGTCAAGACTGACAGTTTCCCTCGCGATAACATGACAACCAGGGTCGCCGTGGTCCGAATTCTTAAAACGTGGTAACTAAAATCACGGGTCGATACGCGTAACTCCGGAAAGCCGCCCGTCGGTTCGAGGTGTACTGAGAATGCGATCGGCTGATTTGAGCGCGAAGCGGACTTCGAAATTGGCGGCCGGGTGTTCGAGAATTCCAATGCAAATAAACTTGGACGTCGCCTTGAAAATGTTATTAAGGATATTTAGACGCTATATAAGTTGGAAAAATGTGGATCGGAATTGCGGAACGAAAAATCCATTCCTGTCCTGAATTTTCGTTCGGCCCTTGAGCAACCGCGAAGGAAACTTGGCCACTTCACCTACCCCACTATGGCAGCCAAATATCATGTGGAAATGGAGGGAAATTAGCTCTTGAAGGGATCAAGTTCCAAGAAGCCATTAAAACCCCAAAAACCCCAAAAATCCCATTACCAACTTCTACTATTCATGTCATATACCAACTCCACTCACTCTAGTCATTCTTGGCCATCACTCAATCACTCAAATCTCTCTCTCTTCCTCTTCTAATGGCTGAAGCAACCCTCTCACCCTCACTCTCACTTCATTCTTCCACTTTTCTCAAAACTCTCTCAAACTCTCTCAACTCTCTCTCTCTCTCTCGGCCTCCATCTCGCCGGCGTGAGGTGCTGCTGCCACCACCACCGCCACCTTGCCGTCCCCTCTTCGCCGTGAGCCGCCGCCGCCCCTCTCTCCTCTCCTTGGACGCCGGTGCAGCAACCGTTTGGGAGGAGTTATCCCGCCGGTTTCGCTCGCCGTTTGGAGGTAAGGTGCTCCATTCATGTTTTGGGATCTTGTGAGACCTAGGGTAGTGCATGTAGTTAGTTTTGAGAGGATTTCATGGACCGAACTTGATTTTCCATGCTTGAACCGAACCGGACCTCCCTTGCTCAGGTTCTGGTCGCGCGAAGAAGAGGAGGAGTCGTCGGGTTTTCTTCGCCAAAAAGGACTTGTAAGTGGCTCTAATCCTTCCTTAGGACTATGGGATACTAAGGGGCTTAGTGGTTTGTGCATTAGGTTGAGATGTGGGCTGATTTGGGCGTGAACTAAAGGGGGATCAAATCTGGAAATTTGACTTGCTATTGATCCAAAACTTTGGTTGATGAATGAGCATGTTCTTGGTTGATTTGGGTGTTAGATGATGGCCTAAGATGAGGGTTACGGGCTGAGCATGCTAGATTCGGCTTTATGTGGGTTTGTGTTATGTTCTAAGGTCATTCTATTTGCTTTGTCGGGTTTGTTTTATTTGCTTCCGCTTGCATTTGCATCTCGCATGTTTTACGTCCGTTTACGATCCTGGTGAGCTGCGAGATTTCTTTGACAATGAGGGATGTTGGCGCGCTCGAAGGACACGGGGCGTGACATCCCCGTTGAAGTGGTATCAGAGCAAGGTCAGCTCGATCCACGTCGATTGAGTGATGGAGTGATAAGGAGGAATGGCTTTGGAACGACCATTAGCTATGACCTTAGGTGGTTACGAGTCTTAGGCACGAAAGCATGGCATTTGAAATGGCGTATGTGCATTGGCATGGTGTCGAGTCTTTGTGCTAGTTTATTGTGAGAATTAGCTATGATTGCTCTCTGAAGTGTTGAGTTGCTTGTGATGCTTTCACTAAGCTGCAGATGCGGCTGGACCAGAGGTACGATTGAAATCCTTTGTTGTGATGCCATGGTTGCTTGAGATGCCATGATTTTGTGGTTGTGTTGTCTGTTTTTCTTGGCCTGGCATGCTTGATCGAATACCTACGGGTTTGTCTGCCTGATGATTGTGGGGGATCCGAGATGTTAGTTGATGGTAGATAGACGTGAGTGTCTGGCTTAGGCCCTGATCCCTGAGTAAAATTGTAGTTGTCAGGTGTAGAGAAACCTTGTTGAGATGAGCAACCGCAATAGAGGCACTAGAGGAGCTTCTAGCTCGACGGCACCTCCAGTAGAGGATCCGAGAATTGATGGAGTTCTTAGGGCCCTGGAAGAAATCGGTAACTTGATGGGCAGGCAGGCTCAGGAAAGGGCTGCTGCCGTTGCTCAGGCTGCAGAGGCTGCTGTGGCTGCTGCCAACGTAGCGAATGGGAATAATCATGGAGGAGGAAACGGGAATGGGAATCGCTTGATGAGCCAGCTGGTGGAACAATTTCTAAAGCTGAAGCCAGCTCAGTTCGATGGTGCTGGAGACCCCGAAATGGCACCTCGATGGATTGAAAAGCTAGAGAAGGCCTTTGAGGTCCTTGGGTGCACTGATGAGGAGAAGGTGACCCTAGCGGCTTACCAGTTAGAGGGTACCGCGGATGATTGGTGGAAGGCTACCAGAGGAAGAGTATTTCCCGAGGGCGCTGCTCTCACTTGGACTGCCTTTACTGAGGCATTTAACGGGAAGTATTTCTCGGAGACCGCTCAGGAGCGGAAGCTGGTGGAATTCCAGCAACTTCGCCAGAACCAGTTAACGATCGACCAGTATGAGGCGGAGTTTGCTAGGCTGTCAAGGTACGCGCCGAGGATGGTAGAGAACCCGATAGACAAGGCGCGAAGATTTCGAGATGGACTGAGGCCTGACCTTCGTAGCCAGATGATCGCATTGAATCTGAGGACCTATGAAGAGATGTATGAGCGAGGCCAGATGATTGAAAGGGATATGAAGGAGAGGGCTACCGCATCTGATTCGCGGTTTGCTCCTATCAGAGACAATCGTCAATTTGGCAAGAGGCCGATGGCGGGCAACAAACGCTTCGTCCCTCCACCCCGGAAGAATATTGGGAAGCCTAACCATCCGACCAACTGGAATTGTCGTCTGTGTGGCAGGAGGCATGGGAATGGACCTTGCCCGAGTAGGACGGGCGCGTGCTTCAAGTGTGGCCAGCTGGGCCACCATATAAGAAACTGCCCGAGCCAAGCCCCAGGGCCTCCGTTTCAGGGACAACGACCTCAGTACGGACCGCCAGCGGGAGCTGCCCCACAGAACAACGTGGGTAGACCACCAGCTCAAGGACGAGTGTATGCTGTGGCACGCAAAGAGGTGGAGAACGCGCCTGGCGTGGTCACAGGTACGGTTACATTATGCGATCATGCGGCCTATGCATTGTTTGACCCTGGAGCATCACACTCATTCGTATCTGCTCAGTTTGTTGAATTGACTAAAATGGAATTGAAACCGTTGGATGTCGTATTGCATGTTACTACCCCGTTAAAGGATAAAGTGTTAGTTTCGTTAGGCTGCAAGGACTGTAAGATAGTCGTTGGGGGTAGCGAAGAAAGGATAGATCTGGCTGTGTTGACCATGTTTGATTTTGATGTTATAATCGGGATGGATTGGTTGGGTAGACAAGGAGCCATTATGGATTGTAGTAGCAGGGTGATCCAATTCCGTCCAATCGATCACCCTAGATTCGAATTCGTAGGGAGTCGAGGAGGGACCTCGATCCCTTTGATCTCGTCGCTGGAAGTGACTAAGTTGTTAGACGAAGGGTGCCAAGCCTACCTAGCTGCAGTGGTGGATCCGACGATCGAGGAACCGAAGTTGGAAGATATAGCAGTGGTGCGCGAATTTCCCGATGTCTTTCCTCAAGAATTGCCGGGATTGCCACCGGAAAGAGAGATAGAGTTCGTGATCGAGTTAGCCCCAGGAACGGAACCGATCTCGAAAGCACCGTATCGGATGTCTTTGTCGGAACTGAAGGAATTAAAAGTTCAGATGCAAGAACTACTGGACAAGGGCTTCATTCGTCCCAGCGCGTCGCCGTGGGGAGCGCCAGTACTGTTCGTAAGGAAGAAGGACGGGTCTTTGCGCTTATGCATTGACTACAGACAACTAAATCAGGTCACGGTTAAGAATAAGTACCCGTTGCCCAGAATAGATGATCTGTTCGATCAACTGCAAGGAGCTGCAGTGTTCTCCAAGATAGACTTGAGAACTGGGTACCATCAGTTGAGGATAAAGAAGGAGGACATACCAAAGACGGCGTTTCGGACAAGGTATGGTCATTACGAATTCACGGTTATGCCGTTTGGGTTGACCAACGCTCCAGCCGCTTTCATGGACCTAATGCATAGGGTGTTTAAAGGATATTTGGATCAGTTCGTCATCGTCTTCATCGACGACATCCTAGTTTATTCGAAGAATTCCGAGGAACATGAGCAACATCTGAGCGCAGTTCTACGGACATTAAGAGAGCACTCACTTTACGCCAAGTTCAGTAAGTGCGAGTTTTGGCTCCACGAAGTGGCATTCCTCGGACACGTCATATCTGGAAATGGAATTTCGGTGGACCCTACAAAGATTGAAGCGGTTATGAATTGGCCAAGGCCGACGTCAGTTACCGAAGTTCGGAGTTTCTTAGGACTGGCCGGCTACTACAGGAGGTTTGTAGAGAAGTTCTCCGCCATTGCTACTCCATTGACGAGGTTAACGAGAAAAGACACCCGGTACGAATGGACGGATAAGTGCGAAAGAAGCTTTCAGGAGCTCAAGCATAGGTTGACGACCGCGCCGGTATTGACAATCCCTTCTGGCCCGGGGGGCTACGAAATATATAGTGACGCATCGCTGAAAGGGTTAGGATGCGTTCTGATGCAACATGGACGGGTAGTGGCGTATGCGTCGAGACAGCTGAGACCACATGAATTGAACTACCCGACGCATGATTTGGAACTGGCAGCAATTGTGTTTGCGTTGAAAATTTGGAGGCATTATTTGTACGGGGAGAAGTTCCAGATTTACACTGACCACCAAAGTCTGAAGTACTTGTTCTCCCAAAGTGAATTGAATATGAGACAACGTCGATGGATGGAACTGCTTAAGGACTACGATTGCGACATTCTATACCACCCAGGGAAGGCGAATAAGGTTGCGGATGCGCTCAGTAGGAAATCAAGCATAGCGCACTTGATGGTTAAAGAGTGGACTCTGTTGGAAGGAATAAGAGATTCCGAATTTAAGCTTGAAGTGTGCCAACTATCCAGTTTGATGGCCACGTTGAGAGTAGAACCGGAGATTCGAGAAAGAGTTAAGGCCTTGCAATCCACGGACGATGAAGTTCAGAAAATTTTGGAGATGGATAAGGAGAAAAGGAAGCCTGAGTTTCAGGTGTCAGAGGACGGGACCCTGATGTTTCGCGGAAGGCTGTGCGTACCCAAGGATGAGGAGCTAAGGGAGAGAATCTTGTCAGAAGCCCATAGAAGTAATTACAGTATCCATCCGGGTAGCACAAAGATGTACCAAAATTTGCGACAGCATTACTGGTGGAACGGGATGAAGGTGGATGTCGCAAAGCACGTGGCAAAATGTCTGACGTGCCAGCAAGTGAAGGCGCAGCATTGTAAACCGGGAGGCCTACTTCAACCATTGGAAATTCCCGAGTGGAAGTGGGAGCACATTACGATGGATTTCGTTATGGCCTTACCGAGGAGTCAAAGGGGACATGACTCCATATGGGTGATCGTAGATCGATTGACCAAGTCTGCTCATTTCTTAGCAGTGCGAAAGGACTTCGCTATGGACAGATACGCCGAATTGTATATGCGACAAATTGTTCGACTACATGGAGTCCCAGTGACAATCACGTCAGACAGAGACCCCAAGTTTACCGCTTCGTTTTGGAAAAGCCTACAGGAATCAATGGGGACAAAGTTGCAGTATAGTACCGCCTACCATCCCCAGACGGACGGACAGTCCGAGAGAACTATTCAGACATTAGAAGACATGCTACGGGCGTGTGTCATAGATTTCAAAGGAGGTTGGGAAGAGCAGTTGCACCTTGTGGAGTTCGCTTATAACAACAGCTATCAACAGAGTATTGGAATGGCACCGTTCGAAGCATTGTATGGCAGGGCATGCCGAACGCCGATATGTTGGGACGAAGTCGGTGAGAGGAGTATAACGGGCCCGGAGTTAGTGGAACAGTCAGTTGAAGCAGTGAAGGCGATTAGAGAAAGACTTAAGACCGCCCAGAGTCGCCAAAAAAGCTACGCGGACAGACGACGTAAGCCTTTGGAATTCCAAGTGGGAGACCATGTGTTCCTTAAGGTATCGCCAATGCGAGGACTGTCTCGGTTTGGAAAGAAAGGGAAGTTGAGCCCGAGATACGTAGGACCTTTTGAGATACTAGAGCGAATTGGAACCTTGGCCTATCGACTGGCCTTACCGCCAAATCTGTCGCAAGTCCACAACGTCTTTCACGTGTCGATGCTACGGAAATATGAGCCCGACCCGACCCATGTCTTGGATTATGAAGCTATCGAAGTGGATGATCGAGTCACGTACGTGGAAAAACCGGTTAGGATCGAGGATAGGAAGGAGCAAGTCTTGAGAAACAAGACCATTCCGTTGGTAAAGGTAATCTGGGAGCACCACGGAACAGAAGGAGCCACCTGGGAGAGCGAGGAAGCTATGAGGCGTAAATACCCCCGCCTGTTTGAGTAGCTAAGTCTTGTAAATTTCGAGGACGAAATTTTTGTAAGGGGGGAAGAATTGTGACATTCTGAATTCCGACCCCATTTCGAAGTTATGAATAAAATGAGTATCGATGTATTCCAGTAACCTCACTCAGAATTGATCACTCTCGAGACGACTGACCAAAAGGGAATGGCTAAATAGGATAGTACGTGGACCATAAAGGACTCAACCGCAGACCGGCATCCTGGCCATAAGGATCGCCGAGGGTACATTCTAGGTCAATGCGGGCCGATCTAGGGATGACGTCAGAACCATTTGCTAGCGTCGTGCAATTGGTTCGCGGGTGATACCGCTACGCCATAGCATGATTTGCGAATAACCCTGAACTGATTCTTGACAATCGCGTCCTGTCAAGACTGACAGTTTCCCTCGCGATAACATGACAACCAGGGTCGCCGTGGTCCGAATTCTTAAAACGTGGTAACTAAAATCACGGGTCGATACGCGTAACTCCGGAAAGCCGCCCGTCGGTTCGAGGTGTACTGAGAATGCGATCGGCTGATTTGAGCGCGAAGCGGACTTCGAAATTGGCGGCCGGGTGTTCGAGAATTCCAATGCAAATAAACTTGGACGTCGCCTTGAAAATGTTATTAAGGATATTTAGACGCTATATAAGTTGGAAAAATGTGGATCGGAATTGCGGAACGAAAAATCCATTCCTGTCCTGAATTTTCGTTCGGCCCTTGAGCAACCGCGAAGGAAACTTGGCCACTTCACCTACCCCACTATGGCAGCCAAATATCATGTGGAAATGGAGGGAAATTAGCTCTTGAAGGGATCAAGTTCCAAGAAGCCATTAAAACCCCAAAAACCCCAAAAATCCCATTACCAACTTCTACTATTCATGTCATATACCAACTCCACTCACTCTAGTCATTCTTGGCCATCACTCAATCACTCAAATCTCTCTCTCTTCCTCTTCTAATGGCTGAAGCAACCCTCTCACCCTCACTCTCACTTCATTCTTCCACTTTTCTCAAAACTCTCTCAAACTCTCTCAACTCTCTCTCTCTCTCTCGGCCTCCATCTCGCCGGCGTGAGGTGCTGCTGCCACCACCACCGCCACCTTGCCGTCCCCTCTTCGCCGTGAGCCGCCGCCGCCCCTCTCTCCTCTCCTTGGACGCCGGTGCAGCAACCGTTTGGGAGGAGTTATCCCGCCGGTTTCGCTCGCCGTTTGGAGGTAAGGTGCTCCATTCATGTTTTGGGATCTTGTGAGACCTAGGGTAGTGCATGTAGTTAGTTTTGAGAGGATTTCATGGACCGAACTTGATTTTCCATGCTTGAACCGAACCGGACCTCCCTTGCTCAGGTTCTGGTCGCGCGAAGAAGAGGAGGAGTCGTCGGGTTTTCTTCGCCAAAAAGGACTTGTAAGTGGCTCTAATCCTTCCTTAGGACTATGGGATACTAAGGGGCTTAGTGGTTTGTGCATTAGGTTGAGATGTGGGCTGATTTGGGCGTGAACTAAAGGGGGATCAAATCTGGAAATTTGACTTGCTATTGATCCAAAACTTTGGTTGATGAATGAGCATGTTCTTGGTTGATTTGGGTGTTAGATGATGGCCTAAGATGAGGGTTACGGGCTGAGCATGCTAGATTCGGCTTTATGTGGGTTTGTGTTATGTTCTAAGGTCATTCTATTTGCTTTGTCGGGTTTGTTTTATTTGCTTCCGCTTGCATTTGCATCTCGCATGTTTTACGTCCGTTTACGATCCTGGTGAGCTGCGAGATTTCTTTGACAATGAGGGATGTTGGCGCGCTCGAAGGACACGGGGCGTGACAAAGAGTCTTTGAGGACTTGAGTCAAGTTGATGACTAAGCTATTGATAGCGTTATCGTTTGAATCAAAGGGATCAAGAGAATCATAATGACGTGATGTGGAAGGGAGAAATTAAAGCGTGACAAGGCAATATAAAGTGGGTTGTGCGAATGCGCTGTGACAATAGAACCTTATGAGTTGGAATGCTCAGTGTATGATTGGAGTTGGTTTGCTAATGTCCTCGCGACAAAGTTTGGGAAACATTGTTGGTTGGAAGGAAATTTTGAGTCTATATCTACCACAAGAAAATAAGGTAGTAGTTTTCCAAGAGGAATTGAATGGGAGGTAACGCTGATGTATGAGATTGCTTATGGATATGAGAGCGTTGCTCGTATAAAGGAAGACCTCAACGTTAAGTGAACTATAAGAGGTTGATAGCACTAACTGCCTAAAGGGAATTGAAGGAAAGTCACATGGAACGAAGGGATTACCCAAGTATTATTGTTGCGATACCCATATCTCTAAGGAAGGGTGGATTAATTAGCAGATGCTTATAATTGAGAATTCAGCAATGTGTAATTGGTGATGGACGGACAGATCTTCCCTCGAGAGATAAGAGATTCAACTTCTAAATTGGAAGTTTGCCAATTGACTAGATCGATGGCTACTTGAAGCATCAAGCCTGAAGGTTAGAAAGGAAGTTGAGATGTTAGGATGAACAGACCCTGATATCTAAGGGATTAAGGAGGTAAGTAGAGCAGAGAGAAAATCCAGACTTTTGGATGATTGGGAAGGAAACTTTGAAGTTGAGAATAGAACCCTTGAGGTCCCATGGACGAAAGTATGAGTCCAATATTGAAGATGAACTTAAAGAAATGACCTCGTTGGAAATTCGAAGGGAGAATTATGGTGTCCCTTGGGGTGGCACAAAGGTGTGCCAAGATTTGCCTTAAAACTATCGATGGTTTGGATTGTAAAATTGGGTTAGTCCAACATGTGGTCAAGTATTAGATATATCAACAAGAAAGAGGGAGGATGTTGAAAGTTGATAGATTACTGATCATTCGAAATTTTTGAAAGGAATCGAGAGTGAATTACTGCGAAAGTAACCATGAATAAAGCCTTGAATCTCTGATGGTACGGAAGGACGTTTTGAAGGAGGGATGATACGCCAAATGGTATGAACACCAAAGAGTGCATTCTTGTGATAGGTTAGTGAGGATGGTGATGGGCATGGAGCTTGAGTTAATATGATGCTCTGAAAAGGTCTTCAGTCAAGAATGCTATGGAAGTGTCAAGTGATGAAAAGAGTTACTTTGAAAAGCAAGGTAGCGATGAGGTGCCAATGCCCCAAAAGACTAGATGGTTAGAGGGTTGCAAATTTCGAGGACGAAATTTCTTTAAGAGGGGAAGAGTTGTGACATTCTGAAATTCGACCCACTTTCAGGATTTATGAATGAATGAATATCTTGCTATTGCACTCTAGATTTATCTCACTCGGAATTGATCACTCACGAGATGACTGACCGTAAGGGAAATGTTAACTAGGAATTTAAGTACGTGGACTTATCGCGGGTCGATACGCGTAACTCCTAAAAGCCGCCAGTCAGTTTGAGATATTTTAAAGTCGCAATTGACCGGTGTAGACCGCGAATTAGACCCCGAAATTGGATATCGAATTATCAAGAATTTCATGACTAAGGTTTTGGACGTCGCCTCATTGGGGTTCAGCGTTTGTTGGCCAGCTATACCGATCGTCCGAACTAAAATTCCCGGCCTGTCCTAAAGTTACAGATTGTCAGTTTTTGTTTCGCGACATTCATTTGCAAGAGCCAAAGGCCTTGATGGGAGTCTGAACATTTGAAAAATCCCACCAACCACTCCAAGTCACATCTTGAATCCCATGAACAACCCCTCCTCACCAAACATCACCTACTCCCACTCAAGCCTAAGATGAAGGGAAGTGTTCTTACCTCTCTCTCTCTCCTCATTTGCACTCTCCCCTCTCCCTTGGCCTAACTCCCTCATCCTCTCTTCCTCCATTCGGCCGGCCAAACCCGAGAGGCCGTTTTCCCGTTTTTCTGCGCACGTCCGATTTGGAATCGCTCGTTTGAGCTCATCCGGAGGGCGAATCGAGCTCCGTTTTCGCCTATGCGACCATAAGATCAAGGGCTACAAGGATCTGAAGCCTGATCGTCGAATAAACTGTTGGATTTTCGTGGAACTGAGCTGCACGAAGGCTGATCATGGAAGACTCAACGCATTCCCCTTCGATTTAAGCTATATCTCAAGTAAGCAAACCCCTAACTCTTGATTAGGGTGATAGGTTATCATGGATTAGCTTATATGTGGATTTTTAGTGAGTTTTAGTGGCTGCCATGTACTGTTCATTGAAGGCTGAGCACTATTCATCGAAGATGTGAACTATTCATCGAAGAAAAATACTATTCATCGAAGATCCAAAGATTTAAAAGTGTTTCGGATGAATATTAGAGCTCTTGGATGATGATTTAGATGGTTAGAAACATGATTAATGTGCAATGTTAATCCCAAATGGGTTTGTGGTTGATTTGCACTTGTGAGGAGTGATTTATGTGCATTTAGGGGCTGTTTTAGGGGCTGCCCTTAGAGGACCCGAGATTGGAGTTTTACATGGTGATATTTGAATGCTTGGGATTATATTTGAAGCATTAATTAGTATAGTTGAGGTGGTGGAAATTGGTTGTGCTCAAAAGTTCGGTGTGCGGCTCGGTTGAGAAAGTTGTGTGCAGATGTAAATTCCGGGCTGATTTAATTGTACCCTAGATTGTGTGGATTAATTTATAATCTCGTGTTGTGCACGTGTGATTGGGTGAGCTGCATGTGTGAGCTATGCCTTGATGCGTGTTACGCGGGGCTTGTTTGTGAAAACCAATGCATTGTAGTGATTATATGTGATTTGAACTCTGAGGTGTTAAACGCGGGGTGTTGTGCAATCCTGAGGCGTTAAACGCGGGATTTGATGTTTGACTGGGCTTTGTGCCCGTCCTGATGCGTACTAACGCGGGACTGACCTGATGCGTACAAACGCGGGTCTTGACTTGAGGCGTATTAACGCGGGTATGTGAATTGAGCTCATGAATATTTATGCACATCGTACCTTGATGCGTACTAACGCGAGGTTTGTGCCCGTCCTGATGCGTACTAACGCGGGACCGACCTGAGGCGTACTAACGCGGGTCTATGAATTGAGATGGTAGCCTGAGGCGTACTGACGCGGGTGCCATGCTGCATCAAGCCTGAGGCGTTATTACGCGGGCATGATATTTGGAGATATTTTACTAAGCCTGAGGCGTTATGACGCGGGCCTGATTGTTAGAATTTGAGCCATGTGAAGCATTGATGAGTGCTAAGTATTGGAACTGTGATTTGAGCCTAATGTGGTTAATTACGTTGGCTGTATCTTGTTAGCTTTCTTCGCGTTGTGGAGCCGTAGTCTAGATGGTTTAGACTGCATGCTAGGTTGGTCTAGTGGTACGTGCTGTCCTAAGCGAGGCTTAGGGGTGAGCTTATTGAGATTTATATCTCACCCCGATAGGGATTAACATTTTTCAGGTATCAGGCGATGGAACACCAAGTTTGCCAAGGATCGGCGTTCGAGGAATTAGTTGGTCGATTGAATATAACATATTATGTGACCTTATGGACTTGGTTGGGTTTTGTGGATTAAGATTGAACCATTGATATTTGACCGTTGTATTAATTGAAGTGTATTATATAGATATGTGATGTATACCACTTTTGTCCTAAGTCATTTGTTCGTATTGATGTATGGAGATGTTTACTCGCTTCCGGTTATTTTATGGATTTTTGAAATCGTGGACCAAAGGATCCTGGAAGTCAATCTAAAATAGAAACGGCCAGATGGGATGTCCACGAGCTCGGCGGGTTCGGGGCGTGACATCCCCGTTGAATTGGTATCAGAGCAAGGTCAGCTCGATCTAATGTGATTGAGGTTTGGAGTGATAAGGAGTGATGACTTGAGGACAATTAGATCGTGAGACCTTTAGGATTAAACTTTGATCACCGAAGCTTGGGGATTATAGGCTTGAACTGGTGTGCACTCTAATGGTTTTAGCGTTGAGTTTTATTGATGATCTTGAGTGATGTTGCGATTGAGGTAGAAATTATGCTTGAGGTTAGCAAAGAATTGCTTATGAATAAAGGGTCAATTGAATTACATGATTTTGACTGTGGTTAGTCAATGACCCAACTTGAGGAATATGAGTTATAAAGAGACGACTGGTATTAGTGGCTTCAGACTTGAATTGCGTTATGTCATGATGGTTTTAGTTATCGATTATTATTGGCAACCTTGGATGATATGAGATGAGACGTATACAAGGAAGCGGATAAGGAATATACGGATTAAAGGGCAGTTGTGATCGAATGCATATGGATTCGACTTAAATAGCGACTAGACTTGAGGTATATGATGGAATATAGGTAATTAATCGATGAGATGTGACGGTCATTGATGGAATTAAAAAAAAAAATCTTCAATGGATAAGAATCTATTTGAAGATGAGCGTGGTATGACAAGTGGTGAGAAAAAACATGTTGTGCATGTGTTTGTGGATATGAAATGAAAGTTAATAATGGTGTATACATGAGCTTATCACTATCAGACTTAATAAACTGTCGCTTGGTATGGGACGAGTTGATGGGATACCTAAAAACCGTGATGAAGCATGGTATGGAACGTGTGGAACGGGACTTCCTCCGTAGATGTATGACTTGGGACAACCTGCGACGACCAGGTCTGATGAGGGCGGGGAGTGATCGCCGAGACAGAGAGGTCCGGACAAGGAGCGGCTCCTGACAGGCTTCTAAGATAGTAAGGAGGCCTGAAAGACCCAAGTCGTAAATTGAAAGGGAAAGCCTAGGTATCAGGTTGAGTATAATTGAGGTTGAGAGATGTATGACCCGGGATTAATTCGCAAGTGAATGTTCGAAAGTGGCATGGCATTTGTAGTGACGCCTGTGATTGGCATGGTTGAAAGCTTTGTGCTTAGCTGTGGATGCCGATTGAAAGGAAAAAAGTGATGTTTGCGATTGACTTGTTGGGCATGTTTTGTAATTGGCATCGTGTGATTGTTATGGTTAAGGTCTAACTGAGAGATTAGACAGCGTGAGGAGTTTATAATCCATTGATCTGATGCCTGTTGAGATTGAGGTAGCATGTCGTGATTATGCTAGAGTGGCAGATACCTCTAGATTTATGGCATGAACGATTGAAATGGCACTTTGAGTATTTGCTTGGTATTGACCTAGTTGAGTTTTGGCCTAGTTAAGGCTTGCCTAGTAATGGGCTGTTAAGTGAGAAGTTGCCTCCTTGAGGCTTGCTTGATGTGTGGTTGTTGCTTAATGATGATTTGGAATCCTTGGATAATGGACAACTAGCTGAGAGCTGTTTGAGAACCACTGGATGGTTGCTTGCTGGTGATGAATGATGAGATGAGCAGCCTGAAACTGTTAGGCTTGAGTAGATGACTTAAGTCCATGATTCCTAGAGGGAATCACAGTGGTTCAAGTGACGTGAAAACCTAATAAGGTTGATCGACCAAAGTACGGTCGCTAGAGGAGCATTTGGCTCGTATATGCGAGATATGAGAAGATCCAAGAACTGAGATGGATCATGAGAATTGAGTAAAGATGAGCGACTAGAGTATTAGTGCTGGAAGAGAATATGGCTCGATTTGCTAATTATGCGAGACCCAAGTGGAATAAGGGGGTCCCGAGAATTCTAAATAGAAATGAGAAAAATTGATGGGTAGGCAAGCTCGAGGAGGAGCTGCCATTGTGCCTAGTCACTGTGGTGACAGATATTAGTGCTGATGAGTTAAGTAATAGGAGTCACGAGAAAGGTGACTATGAGCTACTCTTTTCTAAATTGAAGGTGTGGGAAGAACCGCGAGGGTTTTGAGTAGCTTGTGAGATGGACCACGAGGTTGAGGTCAACTAAGGTTTGATGGAGAAAGTAAAATTGAAACTGCCTCCCTCCGGATTGAGGATTTCGTGAGAAAACCTTAGAAGTTTTGGGTGCGCTGAAGAAAGAAAGTGACCCTGGCAGTTATTAGCCTTAAGAGGCTATTGATGATTGGTGAAATGTCACCAAATGAAGAGTTTTCCTTGAAGGCATGGTACATGTCCAGATCGCCTTCATTGAGTTGTTTAATGGAAGTACCTTCTTGGTTTGCTTGAGAGCAAAGGTTGTGTGGATCCTCATAATCTTGCAAGGATCTGAGGACGATCGACCAGTATGAGACAAAGTTCTTAAAGTTGTTTAAGCATATGTTAAAGGTGGTCAAGGATCCTTTGTATAAGACATGAAGTCCTTGAGTAGATTTGAGTTTGGAAACCTTGTGGCTAGTTGTTATTTCTGAATCTGAGAAATTGTAATGGATTTTAATGAAGGGAGCGGATGATTGGAAAACATATGAATAAGAGAACTCCTGCTCATGGATTGCGAGCAAAGAAATATTTATTATGGAACATGGAGTGTGCCTGCGAGAAACAGCTATTACCTTGGCGTAAGGCTCGTAATGAGAGATTGATGTTTAGTTTCGTCCGTCGTGAGGAAAATTAAGAAAGAAGTTATGTCAACTGTTTGATCTTGTTGAATAAAATAGGATTGATTAAGGATGAATCGGGACCACTAGACGTGACATTGTGTGTTATTACCCTAAAAGAGTAGGGTGTCATTCTTAAAGGGCGATTGGACCATGAGATGGTCACTGAGGAAAAGGAAAGTGGATGGACTTGATTGTCCTGGCTGTCCGTAATTTTATTGAATGGATGAAATCGAGATAGGGTCGCATTAGTTGGTTGTGAAACCAAGAGGTCAAGGCACTAATGCTTCCTGAGGAAAGAATGACAAAAAGGAACAAAATGTTGTATGGTCTAGGTGGAGACCCTTAACAACAAAGGACCAAGGTTTGAGCTCTTAAGCGAGATGTAGGAAGGACAATCTGAACGGTTCTACGCCTAGTGACAAGAAACTGATGATAGTCAGCTTGAGTATTCAAGGAATAATTGAATTGGTTGTTACCGTCTTGAGAAACGATGAATGGACTCATTTATGGGGTCATAAGGAACATGAACAGCTTTTAAGGGTATCCTATGGACTCTAAGGAGATGCTCGTTGTATGCTAAATGGGAAGAGCATGAGCTATGGACCTGATGAGGTAAGATCCCTCAGTCGTGAGATTTGTGGGAAATGAAATCCCTATGGAGCCTTTGAGGATTAGAATGAGTGATGAATCGACTAGGGTCGATGTGAGTTATCGAAGCTTGAAATTTCTTAGGATTGATGGATTGTTATAGACGGATCTTGGGAGGACTCCCCACGAGAGCTGTCCCATTGATGAATAGGCTAAGGACGAGATGTAACGCAACTAGATGAATGAACGTGAAAAGAGTCTTTGAGGACTTGAGTCAAGTTGATGACTAAGCTATTGATAGCGTTATCGTTTGAATCAAAGGGATCAAGAGAATCATAATGACGTGATGTGGAAGGGAGAAATTAAAGCGTGACAAGGCAATATAAAGTGGGTTGTGCGAATGCGCTGTGACAATAGAACCTTATGAGTTGGAATGCTCAGTGTATGATTGGAGTTGGTTTGCTAATGTCCTCGCGACAAAGTTTGGGAAACATTGTTGGTTGGAAGGAAATTTTGAGTCTATATCTACCACAAGAAAATAAGGTAGTAGTTTTCCAAGAGGAATTGAATGGGAGGTAACGCTGATGTATGAGATTGCTTATGGATATGAGAGCGTTGCTCGTATAAAGGAAGACCTCAACGTTAAGTGAACTATAAGAGGTTGATAGCACTAACTGCCTAAAGGGAATTGAAGGAAAGTCACATGGAACGAAGGGATTACCCAAGTATTATTGTTGCGATACCCATATCTCTAAGGAAGGGTGGATTAATTAGCAGATGCTTATAATTGAGAATTCAGCAATGTGTAATTGGTGATGGACGGACAGATCTTCCCTCGAGAGATAAGAGATTCAACTTCTAAATTGGAAGTTTGCCAATTGACTAGATCGATGGCTACTTGAAGCATCAAGCCTGAAGGTTAGAAAGGAAGTTGAGATGTTAGGATGAACAGACCCTGATATCTAAGGGATTAAGGAGGTAAGTAGAGCAGAGAGAAAATCCAGACTTTTGGATGATTGGGAAGGAAACTTTGAAGTTGAGAATAGAACCCTTGAGGTCCCATGGACGAAAGTATGAGTCCAATATTGAAGATGAACTTAAAGAAATGACCTCGTTGGAAATTCGAAGGGAGAATTATGGTGTCCCTTGGGGTGGCACAAAGGTGTGCCAAGATTTGCCTTAAAACTATCGATGGTTTGGATTGTAAAATTGGGTTAGTCCAACATGTGGTCAAGTATTAGATATATCAACAAGAAAGAGGGAGGATGTTGAAAGTTGATAGATTACTGATCATTCGAAATTTTTGAAAGGAATCGAGAGTGAATTACTGCGAAAGTAACCATGAATAAAGCCTTGAATCTCTGATGGTACGGAAGGACGTTTTGAAGGAGGGATGATACGCCAAATGGTATGAACACCAAAGAGTGCATTCTTGTGATAGGTTAGTGAGGATGGTGATGGGCATGGAGCTTGAGTTAATATGATGCTCTGAAAAGGTCTTCAGTCAAGAATGCTATGGAAGTGTCAAGTGATGAAAAGAGTTACTTTGAAAAGCAAGGTAGCGATGAGGTGCCAATGCCCCAAAAGACTAGATGGTTAGAGGGTTGCAAATTTCGAGGACGAAATTTCTTTAAGAGGGGAAGAGTTGTGACATTCTGAAATTCGACCCACTTTCAGGATTTATGAATGAATGAATATCTTGCTATTGCACTCTAGATTTATCTCACTCGGAATTGATCACTCACGAGATGACTGACCGTAAGGGAAATGTTAACTAGGAATTTAAGTACGTGGACTTATCGCGGGTCGATACGCGTAACTCCTAAAAGCCGCCAGTCAGTTTGAGATATTTTAAAGTCGCAATTGACCGGTGTAGACCGCGAATTAGACCCCGAAATTGGATATCGAATTATCAAGAATTTCATGACTAAGGTTTTGGACGTCGCCTCATTGGGGTTCAGCGTTTGTTGGCCAGCTATACCGATCGTCCGAACTAAAATTCCCGGCCTGTCCTAAAGTTACAGATTGTCAGTTTTTGTTTCGCGACATTCATTTGCAAGAGCCAAAGGCCTTGATGGGAGTCTGAACATTTGAAAAATCCCACCAACCACTCCAAGTCACATCTTGAATCCCATGAACAACCCCTCCTCACCAAACATCACCTACTCCCACTCAAGCCTAAGATGAAGGGAAGTGTTCTTACCTCTCTCTCTCTCCTCATTTGCACTCTCCCCTCTCCCTTGGCCTAACTCCCTCATCCTCTCTTCCTCCATTCGGCCGGCCAAACCCGAGAGGCCGTTTTCCCGTTTTTCTGCGCACGTCCGACTTGGAATCGCTCGTTTGAGCTCATCCGGAGGGCGAATCGAGCTCCGTTTTCGCCTATGCGACCATAAGATCAAGGGCTACAAGGATCTGAAGCCTGATCGTCGAATAAACTGTTGGATTTTCGTGGAACTGAGCTGCACGAAGGCTGATCATGGAAGACTCAACGCATTCCCCTTCGATTTAAGCTATATCTCAAGTAAGCAAACCCCTAACTCTTGATTAGGGTGATAGGTTATCATGGATTAGCTTATATGTGGATTTTTAGTGAGTTTTAGTGGCTGCCATGTACTGTTCATTGAAGGCTGAGCACTATTCATCGAAGATGTGAACTATTCATCGAAGAAAAATACTATTCATCGAAGATCCAAAGATTTAAAAGTGTTTCGGATGAATATTAGAGCTCTTGGATGATGATTTAGATGGTTAGAAACATGATTAATGTGCAATGTTAATCCCAAATGGGTTTGTGGTTGATTTGCACTTGTGAGGAGTGATTTATGTGCATTTAGGGGCTGTTTTAGGGGCTGCCCTTAGAGGACCCGAGATTGGAGTTTTACATGGTGATATTTGAATGCTTGGGATTATATTTGAAGCATTAATTAGTATAGTTGAGGTGGTGGAAATTGGTTGTGCTCAAAAGTTCGGTGTGCGGCTCGGTTGAGAAAGTTGTGTGCAGATGTAAATTCCGGGCTGATTTAATTGTACCCTAGATTGTGTGGATTAATTTATAATCTCGTGTTGTGCACGTGTGATTGGGTGAGCTGCATGTGTGAGCTATGCCTTGATGCGTGTTACGCGGGGCTTGTTTGTGAAAACCAATGCATTGTAGTGATTATATGTGATTTGAACTCTGAGGTGTTAAACGCGGGGTGTTGTGCAATCCTGAGGCGTTAAACGCGGGATTTGATGTTTGACTGGGCTTTGTGCCCGTCCTGATGCGTACTAACGCGGGACTGACCTGATGCGTACAAACGCGGGTCTTGACTTGAGGCGTATTAACGCGGGTATGTGAATTGAGCTCATGAATATTTATGCACATCGTACCTTGATGCGTACTAACGCGAGGTTTGTGCCCGTCCTGATGCGTACTAACGCGGGACCGACCTGAGGCGTACTAACGCGGGTCTATGAATTGAGATGGTAGCCTGAGGCGTACTGACGCGGGTGCCATGCTGCATCAAGCCTGAGGCGTTATTACGCGGGCATGATATTTGGAGATATTTTACTAAGCCTGAGGCGTTATGACGCGGGCCTGATTGTTAGAATTTGAGCCATGTGAAGCATTGATGAGTGCTAAGTATTGGAACTGTGATTTGAGCCTAATGTGGTTAATTACGTTGGCTGTATCTTGTTAGCTTTCTTCGCGTTGTGGAGCCGTAGTCTAGATGGTTTAGACTGCATGCTAGGTTGGTCTAGTGGTACGTGCTGTCCTAAGCGAGGCTTAGGGGTGAGCTTATTGAGATTTATATCTCACCCCGATAGGGATTAACATTTTTCAGGTATCAGGCGATGGAACACCAAGTTTGCCAAGGATCGGCGTTCGAGGAATTAGTTGGTCGATTGAATATAACATATTATGTGACCTTATGGATTTGGTTGGGTTTTGTGGATTAAGATTGAACCATTGATATTTGACCGTTGTATTAATTGAAGTGTATTATATAGATATGTGATGTATACCACTTTTGTCCTAAGTCATTTGTTCGTATTGATGTATGGAGATGTTTACTCGCTTCCGGTTATTTTATGGATTTTTGAAATCGTGGACCAAAGGATCCTGGAAGTCAATCTAAAATAGAAACGGCCAGATGGGATGTCCACGAGCTCGGCGGGTTCGGGGCGTGACATCCCCGTTGAATTGGTATCAGAGCAAGGTCAGCTCGATCTAATGTGATTGAGGTTTGGAGTGATAAGGAGTGATGACTTGAGGACAATTAGATCGTGAGACCTTTAGGATTAAACTTTGATCACCGAAGCTTGGGGATTATAGGCTTGAACTGGTGTGCACTCTAATGGTTTTAGCGTTGAGTTTTATTGATGATCTTGAGTGATGTTGCGATTGAGGTAGAAATTATGCTTGAGGTTAGCAAAGAATTGCTTATGAATAAAGGGTCAATTGAATTACATGATTTTGACTGTGGTTAGTCAATGACCCAACTTGAGGAATATGAGTTATAAAGAGACGACTGGTATTAGTGGCTTCAGACTTGAATTGCGTTATGTCATGATGGTTTTAGTTATCGATTATTATTGGCAACCTTGGATGATATGAGATGAGACGTATACAAGGAAGCGGATAAGGAATATACGGATTAAAGGGCAGTTGTGATCGAATGCATATGGATTCGACTTAAATAGCGACTAGACTTGAGGTATATGATGGAATATAGGTAATTAATCGATGAGATGTGACGGTCATTGATGGAATTAAAAAAAAAAATCTTCAATGGATAAGAATCTATTTGAAGATGAGCGTGGTATGACAAGTGGTGAGAAAAAACATGTTGTGCATGTGTTTGTGGATATGAAATGAAAGTTAATAATGGTGTATACATGAGCTTATCACTATCAGACTTAATAAACTGTCGCTTGGTATGGGACGAGTTGATGGGATACCTAAAAACCGTGATGAAGCATGGTATGGAACGTGTGGAACGGGACTTCCTCCGTAGATGTATGACTTGGGACAACCTGCGACGACCAGGTCTGATGAGGGCGGGGAGTGATCGCCGAGACAGAGAGGTCCGGACAAGGAGCGGCTCCTGACAGGCTTCTAAGATAGTAAGGAGGCAGGAAAGACCCAAGTCGTAAATTGAAAGGGAAAGCCTAGGTATCAGGTTGAGTATGATTGAGGTTGAGAGATGTATGACCCGGGATTAATTCGCAAGTGAATGTTCGAAAGTGGCATGGCATTTGTAGTGACGCCTGTGATTGGCATGGTTGAAAGCTTTGTGCTTAGCTGTGGATGCCGATTGAAAGGAAAAAAGTGATGTTTGCGATTGACTTGTTGGGCATGTTTTGTAATTGGCATCGTGTGATTGTTATGGTTAAGGTCTAACTGAGAGATTAGACAGCGTGAGGAGTTTATAATCCATTGATCTGATGCCTGTTGAGATTGAGGTAGCATGTCGTGATTATGCTAGAGTGGCAGATACCTCTAGATTTATGGCATGAACGATTGAAATGGCACTTTGAGTATTTGCTTGGTATTGACCTAGTTGAGTTTTGGCCTAGTTAAGGCTTGCCTAGTAATGGGCTGTTAAGTGAGAAGTTGCCTCCTTGAGGCTTGCTTGATGTGTGGTTGTTGCTTAATGATGATTTGGAATCCTTGGATAATGGACAACTAGCTGAGAGCTGTTTGAGAACCACTGGATGGTTGCTTGCTGGTGATGAATGATGAGATGAGCAGCCTGAAACTGTTAGGCTTGAGTAGATGACTTAAGTCCATGATTCCTAGAGGGAATCACAGTGGTTCAAGTGACGTGAAAACCTAATAAGGTTGATCGACCAAAGTACGGTCGCTAGAGGAGCATTTGGCTCGTATATGCGAGATATGAGAAGATCCAAGAACTGAGATGGATCATGAGAATTGAGTAAAGATGAGCGACTAGAGTATTAGTGCTGGAAGAGAATATGGCTCGATTTGCTAATTATGCGAGACCCAAGTGGAATAAGGGGGTCCCGAGAATTCTAAATAGAAATGAGAAAAATTGATGGGTAGGCAAGCTCGAGGAGGAGCTGCCATTGTGCCTAGTCACTGTGGTGACAGATATTAGTGCTGATGAGTTAAGTAATAGGAGTCACGAGAAAGGTGACTATGAGCTACTCTTTTCTAAATTGAAGGTGTGGGAAGAACCGCGAGGGTTTTGAGTAGCTTGTGAGATGGACCACGAGGTTGAGGTCAACTAAGGTTTGATGGAGAAAGTAAAATTGAAACTGCCTCCCTCCGGATTGAGGATTTCGTGAGAAAACCTTAGAAGTTTTGGGTGCGCTGAAGAAAGAAAGTGACCCTGGCAGTTATTAGCCTTAAGAGGCTATTGATGATTGGTGAAATGTCACCAAATGAAGAGTTTTCCTTGAAGGCATGGTACATGTCCAGATCGCCTTCATTGAGTTGTTTAATGGAAGTACCTTCTTGGTTTGCTTGAGAGCAAAGGTTGTGTGGATCCTCATAATCTTGCAAGGATCTGAGGACGATCGACCAGTATGAGACAAAGTTCTTAAAGTTGTTTAAGCATATGTTAAAGGTGGTCAAGGATCCTTTGTATAAGACATGAAGTCCTTGAGTAGATTTGAGTTTGGAAACCTTGTGGCTAGTTGTTATTTCTGAATCTGAGAAATTGTAATGGATTTTAATGAAGGGAGCGGATGATTGGAAAACATATGAATAAGAGAACTCCTGCTCATGGATTGCGAGCAAAGAAATATTTATTATGGAACATGGAGTGTGCCTGCGAGAAACAGCTATTACCTTGGCGTAAGGCTCGTAATGAGAGATTGATGTTTAGTTTCGTCCGTCGTGAGGAAAATTAAGAAAGAAGTTATGTCAACTGTTTGATCTTGTTGAATAAAATAGGATTGATTAAGGATGAATCGGGACCACTAGACGTGACATTGTGTGTTATTACCCTAAAAGAGTAGGGTGTCATTCTTAAAGGGCGATTGGACCATGAGATGGTCACTGAGGAAAAGGAAAGTGGATGGACTTGATTGTCCTGGCTGTCCGTAATTTTATTGAATGGATGAAATCGAGATAGGGTCGCATTAGTTGGTTGTGAAACCAAGAGGTCAAGGCACTAATGCTTCCTGAGGAAAGAATGACAAAAAGGAACAAAATGTTGTATGGTCTAGGTGGAGACCCTTAACAACAAAGGACCAAGGTTTGAGCTCTTAAGCGAGATGTAGGAAGGACAATCTGAACGGTTCTACGCCTAGTGACAAGAAACTGATGATAGTCAGCTTGAGTATTCAAGGAATAATTGAATTGGTTGTTACCGTCTTGAGAAACGATGAATGGACTCATTTATGGGGTCATAAGGAACATGAACAGCTTTTAAGGGTATCCTATGGACTCTAAGGAGATGCTCGTTGTATGCTAAATGGGAAGAGCATGAGCTATGGACCTGATGAGGTAAGATCCCTCAGTCGTGAGATTTGTGGGAAATGAAATCCCTATGGAGCCTTTGAGGATTAGAATGAGTGATGAATCGACTAGGGTCGATGTGAGTTATCGAAGCTTGAAATTTCTTAGGATTGATGGATTGTTATAGACGGATCTTGGGAGGACTCCCCACGAGAGCTGTCCCATTGATGAATAGGCTAAGGACGAGATGTAACGCAACTAGATGAATGAACGTGAAAAGAGTCTTTGAGGACTTGAGTCAAGTTGATGACTAAGCTATTGATAGCGTTATCGTTTGAATCAAAGGGATCAAGAGAATCATAATGACGTGATGTGGAAGGGAGAAATTAAAGCGTGACAAGGCAATATAAAGTGGGTTGTGCGAATGCGCTGTGACAATAGAACCTTATGAGTTGGAATGCTCAGTGTATGATTGGAGTTGGTTTGCTAATGTCCTCGCGACAAAGTTTGGGAAACATTGTTGGTTGGAAGGAAATTTTGAGTCTATATCTACCACAAGAAAATAAGGTAGTAGTTTTCCAAGAGGAATTGAATGGGAGGTAACGCTGATGTATGAGATTGCTTATGGATATGAGAGCGTTGCTCGTATAAAGGAAGACCTCAACGTTAAGTGAACTATAAGAGGTTGATAGCACTAACTGCCTAAAGGGAATTGAAGGAAAGTCACATGGAACGAAGGGATTACCCAAGTATTATTGTTGCGATACCCATATCTCTAAGGAAGGGTGGATTAATTAGCAGATGCTTATAATTGAGAATTCAGCAATGTGTAATTGGTGATGGACGGACAGATCTTCCCTCGAGAGATAAGAGATTCAACTTCTAAATTGGAAGTTTGCCAATTGACTAGATCGATGGCTACTTGAAGCATCAAGCCTGAAGGTTAGAAAGGAAGTTGAGATGTTAGGATGAACAGACCCTGATATCTAAGGGATTAAGGAGGTAAGTAGAGCAGAGAGAAAATCCAGACTTTTGGATGATTGGGAAGGAAACTTTGAAGTTGAGAATAGAACCCTTGAGGTCCCATGGACGAAAGTATGAGTCCAATATTGAAGATGAACTTAAAGAAATGACCTCGTTGGAAATTCGAAGGGAGAATTATGGTGTCCCTTGGGGTGGCACAAAGGTGTGCCAAGATTTGCCTTAA
This sequence comes from Lenwebbia sp. NSW1173648, assembly GCA_029784005.1. Classification (NCBI taxonomy): domain Eukaryota; kingdom Viridiplantae; phylum Streptophyta; class Magnoliopsida; order Myrtales; family Myrtaceae; genus Lenwebbia; species Lenwebbia sp. NSW1173648. Next base: position 19,663,319 of record JARCGZ010000008.1, on the reverse strand, counting down.
AACTATCGATGGTTTGGATTGTAAAATTGGGTTAGTCCAACATGTGGTCAAGTATTAGATATATCAACAAGAAAGAGGGAGGATGTTGAAAGTTGATAGATTACTGATCATTCGAAATTTTTGAAAGGAATCGAGAGTGAATTACTGCGAAAGTAACCATGAATAAAGCCTTGAATCTCTGATGGTACGGAAGGACGTTTTGAAGGAGGGATGATACGCCAAATGGTATGAACACCAAAGAGTGCATTCTTGTGATAGGTTAGTGAGGATGGTGATGGGCATGGAGCTTGAGTTAATATGATGCTCTGAAAAGGTCTTCAGTCAAGAATGCTATGGAAGTGTCAAGTGATGAAAAGAGTTACTTTGAAAAGCAAGGTAGCGATGAGGTGCCAATGCCCCAAAAGACTAGATGGTTAGAGGGTTGCAAATTTCGAGGACGAAATTTCTTTAAGAGGGGAAGAGTTGTGACATTCTGAAATTCGACCCACTTTCCATGACTTTCTACTAGTAATGTAATACATAATCAAAATAAATTTCGCACAAAAAACATGATGGAAAGATGAGCTACACTATCGGTAATATAAGCGCTCTAAAAAAGATCGTAAGTTAAAATGACGGTGAAACGCTGTAATAGTATTGTTCCTCTTATTTACAAAAAACTTCGATGTTTCCATTACTTTCTACTAGTAATGTAAAACATAATCAAAACAAATTTCGGACAAAAAACATGATGGAAAGATGAGCTACACTGTCGGCACTATTAACGGTCTCAAATTGAATGCACAACCAATGACGGGTGAAACACTCGGATAGTATTGTGCCTCCTATTTTCACGAAACTTCGTTTTTTCGATGACATTCTACTAGAAATGTAATACATAATCAAAACAAATCACGCACAAAAAACATGATGGAAAGATGAGCTACACTGTCGGCAGTATAAACGCTCTCAATCATAATGCAAGACAAATGACGGGTGAAACGCTCTAATAGTATTGTTCTACTTTTTTACAAAAAACTTCGTTTTTTCCAGTACTTTCTACTAGAAATACAATACATAATCAAAACAAATTTAGCACAAAAAACATGATCGAAAGATGAGCTACACTGTCGGCAATATAAACGCTTCAACCAGAACGCAACATAAATGACGGGTGAAACGCTCTAGTAGTATTGTTCCTCTCATTTACAAAAAACTTCGTTCTTTCCATGACATGTTACAAGAAATGTAATGCCTAATCGAAACCAATTTCGCACAAAAATCAAGATCGAAAAATGAGCTACACTGTCGGCAATATAAACAGTCTCAATGTGATTGCTAGACCAATGGCGGGTGAAACGCTCTGATAGTATTGTGCCTCCTATTTTCACGAAACTTCGTTTTTTCCATGACATTATACAATAAATGTCTTACATAATCAAAACAAATTTCGCACAAAAAACAGGATGGAAAGATGAGCCACACTGTCGGCATTATAAACGCTCTCAAACAGAACACAAGATAAATGACGGGTGAAACGCTCTAATATTATTGTTCCGCTTATTTACAAAAAATTTCGTTTTTTCCATGACTTTCTACTAGTAATGTAATACATAATCAAAACAAATTTCGCACAAAAAACATGATGGAAACATGAGATACACTGTCGGCAATATTAACGGTCTCAAATTGAATGCTAGACTAATGACGGGTGAAAGGCTGTGATAGTATTGCGTCTCCTATTTTCACGAAACTTCGTTTTTTCGATGACATACTACTAGAAATGTAATACATTATCAAAACTAATTTCGCACAAAAAACATGATGGAAAGTTGAGATACACTGTCGGCAATATAAACCCTCTCAAACAGAATGCAAGACGAATGACGGGTGAAACGCTCTAATAGTATTGTTACACTTTTTTACAAAAAACTTCGTTTTTTCCAGGACTTCCTACTAGAAATGTAATACATAATCAAAACAAATTTCAGACAAAAAACATGATGGAAAGATCAGCTACACTGTCGGCAATATAAACGCTCTCAAACAGAATGCAAGACAAATGACGGGTGAAACGCTCTAACTGTATTGTTCCACTTTTTTACAAAAAACTTGGTTTTTTCATGTACTTTCACCTAGAAAAATAATACTTAATCAAAATAAATTTTGCACAAAAAACATGATGGAAAGATGAACTAAACTGTCGGCAATATAAACGCTTTCAACCAGAACGCAAGATAAATGACGGGTGAAACGCTCTAATTGTCACGCCCCGAACCCGCCGAGCTCGTGGACATCCCATCTGGCCGTTTCTATTTTAGATTGACTTCCAGGATCCTTTGGTCCACGATTTCAAAAATCCATAAAATAACCGGAAGCGAGTAAACATCTCCATACATCAATACGAACAAATGACTTAGGACAAAAGTGGTATACATCACATATCTATATAATACACTTCAATTAATACAACGGTCAAATATCAATGGTTCAATCTTAATCCACAAAACCCAACCAAGTCCATAAGGTCACATAATATGTTATATTCAATCGACCAACTAATTCCTCGAACGCCGATCCTTGGCAAACTTGGTGTTCCATCGCCTGATACCTGAAAAATGTTAATCCCTATCGGGGTGAGATATAAATCTCAATAAGCTCACCCCTAAGCCTCGCTTAGGACAGCACGTACCACTAGACCAACCTAGCATGCAGTCTAAACCATCTAGACTACGGCTCCACAACGCGAAGAAAGCTAACAAGATACAGCCAACGTAATTAACCACATTAGGCTCAAATCACAGTTCCAATACTTAGCACTCATCAATGCTTCACATGGCTCAAATTCTAACAATCAGGCCCGCGTCATAACGCCTCAGGCTTAGTAAAATATCTCCAAATATCATGCCCGCGTAATAACGCCTCAGGCTTGATGCAGCATGGCACCCGCGTCAGTACGCCTCAGGCTACCATCTCAATTCATAGACCCGCGTTAGTACGCCTCAGGTCGGTCCCGCGTTAGTACGCATCAGGACGGGCACAAACCTCGCGTTAGTACGCATCAAGGTACGATGTGCATAAATATTCATGAGCTCAATTCACATACCCGCGTTAATACGCCTCAAGTCAAGACCCGCGTTTGTACGCATCAGGTCAGTCCCGCGTTAGTACGCATCAGGACGGGCACAAAGCCCAGTCAAACATCAAATCCCGCGTTTAACGCCTCAGGATTGCACAACACCCCGCGTTTAACACCTCAGAGTTCAAATCACATATAATCACTACAATGCATTGGTTTTCACAAACAAGCCCCGCGTAACACGCATCAAGGCATAGCTCACACATGCAGCTCACCCAATCACACGTGCACAACACGAGATTATAAATTAATCCACACAATCTAGGGTACAATTAAATCAGCCCGGAATTTACATCTGCACACAACTTTCTCAACCGAGCCGCACACCGAACTTTTGAGCACAACCAATTTCCACCACCTCAACTATACTAATTAATGCTTCAAATATAATCCCAAGCATTCAAATATCACCATGTAAAACTCCAATCTCGGGTCCTCTAAGGGCAGCCCCTAAAACAGCCCCTAAATGCACATAAATCACTCCTCACAAGTGCAAATCAACCACAAACCCATTTGGGATTAACATTGCACATTAATCATGTTTCTAACCATCTAAATCATCATCCAAGAGCTCTAATATTCATCCGAAACACTTTTAAATCTTTGGATCTTCGATGAATAGTATTTTTCTTCGATGAATAGTTCACATCTTCGATGAATAGTGCTCAGCCTTCAATGAACAGTACATGGCAGCCACTAAAACTCACTAAAAATCCACATATAAGCTAATCCATGATAACCTATCACCCTAATCAAGAGTTAGGGGTTTGCTTACTTGAGATATAGCTTAAATCGAAGGGGAATGCGTTGAGTCTTCCATGATCAGCCTTCGTGCAGCTCAGTTCCACGAAAATCCAACAGTTTATTCGACGATCAGGCTTCAGATCCTTGTAGCCCTTGATCTTATGGTCGCATAGGCGAAAACGGAGCTCGATTCGCCCTCCGGATGAGCTCAAACGAGCGATTCCAAGTCGGACGTGCGCAGAAAAACGGGAAAACGGCCTCTCGGGTTTGGCTGGCCGAATGGAGGAAGAGAGGATGAGGGAGTTAGGCCAAGGGAGAGGGGAGAGTGCAAATGAGGAGAGAGAGAGAGGTAAGAACACTTCCCTTCATCTTAGGCTTGAGTGGGAGTAGGTGATGTTTGGTGAGGAGGGGTTGTTCATGGGATTCAAGATGTGACTTGGAGTGGTTGGTGGGATTTTTCAAATGTTCAGACTCCCATCAAGGCCTTTGGCTCTTGCAAATGAATGTCGCGAAACAAAAACTGACAATCTGTAACTTTAGGACAGGCCGGGAATTTTAGTTCGGACGATCGGTATAGCTGGCCAACAAACGCTGAACCCCAATGAGGCGACGTCCAAAACCTTAGTCATGAAATTCTTGATAATTCGATATCCAATTTCGGGGTCTAATTCGCGGTCTACACCGGTCAATTGCGACTTTAAAATATCTCAAACTGACTGGCGGCTTTTAGGAGTTACGCGTATCGACCCGCGATAAGTCCACGTACTTAAATTCCTAGTTAACATTTCCCTTACGGTCAGTCATCTCGTGAGTGATCAATTCCGAGTGAGATAAATCTAGAGTGCAATAGCAAGATATTCATTCATTCATAAATCCTGAAAGTGGGTCGAATTTCAGAATGTCACAACTCTTCCCCTCTTAAAGAAATTTCGTCCTCGAAATTTGCAACCCTCTAACCATCTAGTCTTTTGGGGCATTGGCACCTCATCGCTACCTTGCTTTTCAAAGTAACTCTTTTCATCACTTGACACTTCCATAGCATTCTTGACTGAAGACCTTTTCAGAGCATCATATTAACTCAAGCTCCATGCCCATCACCATCCTCACTAACCTATCACAAGAATGCACTCTTTGGTGTTCATACCATTTGGCGTATCATCCCTCCTTCAAAACGTCCTTCCGTACCATCAGAGATTCAAGGCTTTATTCATGGTTACTTTCGCAGTAATTCACTCTCGATTCCTTTCAAAAATTTCGAATGATCAGTAATCTATCAACTTTCAACATCCTCCCTCTTTCTTGTTGATATATCTAATACTTGACCACATGTTGGACTAACCCAATTTTACAATCCAAACCATCGATAGTTTTAAGGCAAATCTTGGCACACCTTTGTGCCACCCCAAGGGACACCATAATTCTCCCTTCGAATTTCCAACGAGGTCATTTCTTTAAGTTCATCTTCAATATTGGACTCATACTTTCGTCCATGGGACCTCAAGGGTTCTATTCTCAACTTCAAAGTTTCCTTCCCAATCATCCAAAAGTCTGGATTTTCTCTCTGCTCTACTTACCTCCTTAATCCCTTAGATATCAGGGTCTGTTCATCCTAACATCTCAACTTCCTTTCTAACCTTCAGGCTTGATGCTTCAAGTAGCCATCGATCTAGTCAATTGGCAAACTTCCAATTTAGAAGTTGAATCTCTTATCTCTCGAGGGAAGATCTGTCCGTCCATCACCAATTACACATTGCTGAATTCTCAATTATAAGCATCTGCTAATTAATCCACCCTTCCTTAGAGATATGGGTATCGCAACAATAATACTTGGGTAATCCCTTCGTTCCATGTGACTTTCCTTCAATTCCCTTTAGGCAGTTAGTGCTATCAACCTCTTATAGTTCACTTAACGTTGAGGTCTTCCTTTATACGAGCAACGCTCTCATATCCATAAGCAATCTCATACATCAGCGTTACCTCCCATTCAATTCCTCTTGGAAAACTACTACCTTATTTTCTTGTGGTAGATATAGACTCAAAATTTCCTTCCAACCAACAATGTTTCCCAAACTTTGTCGCGAGGACATTAGCAAACCAACTCCAATCATACACTGAGCATTCCAACTCATAAGGTTCTATTGTCACAGCGCATTCGCACAACCCACTTTATATTGCCTTGTCACGCTTTAATTTCTCCCTTCCACATCACGTCATTATGATTCTCTTGATCCCTTTGATTCAAACGATAACGCTATCAATAGCTTAGTCATCAACTTGACTCAAGTCCTCAAAGACTCTTTTCACGTTCATTCATCTAGTTGCGTTACATCTCGTCCTTAGCCTATTCATCAATGGGACAGCTCTCGTGGGGAGTCCTCCCAAGATCCGTCTATAACAATCCATCAATCCTAAGAAATTTCAAGCTTCGATAACTCACATCGACCCTAGTCGATTCATCACTCATTCTAATCCTCAAAGGCTCCATAGGGATTTCATTTCCCACAAATCTCACGACTGAGGGATCTTACCTCATCAGGTCCATAGCTCATGCTCTTCCCATTTAGCATACAACGAGCATCTCCTTAGAGTCCATAGGATACCCTTAAAAGCTGTTCATGTTCCTTATGACCCCATAAATGAGTCCATTCATCGTTTCTCAAGACGGTAACAACCAATTCAATTATTCCTTGAATACTCAAGCTGACTATCATCAGTTTCTTGTCACTAGGCGTAGAACCGTTCAGATTGTCCTTCCTACATCTCGCTTAAGAGCTCAAACCTTGGTCCTTTGTTGTTAAGGGTCTCCACCTAGACCATACAACATTTTGTTCCTTTTTGTCATTCTTTCCTCAGGAAGCATTAGTGCCTTGACCTCTTGGTTTCACAACCAACTAATGCGACCCTATCTCGATTTCATCCATTCAATAAAATTACGGACAGCCAGGACAATCAAGTCCATCCACTTTCCTTTTCCTCAGTGACCATCTCATGGTCCAATCGCCCTTTAAGAATGACACCCTACTCTTTTAGGGTAATAACACACAATGTCACGTCTAGTGGTCCCGATTCATCCTTAATCAATCCTATTTTATTCAACAAGATCAAACAGTTGACATAACTTCTTTCTTAATTTTCCTCACGACGGACGAAACTAAACATCAATCTCTCATTACGAGCCTTACGCCAAGGTAATAGCTGTTTCTCGCAGGCACACTCCATGTTCCATAATAAATATTTCTTTGCTCGCAATCCATGAGCAGGAGTTCTCTTATTCATATGTTTTCCAATCATCCGCTCCCTTCATTAAAATCCATTACAATTTCTCAGATTCAGAAATAACAACTAGCCACAAGGTTTCCAAACTCAAATCTACTCAAGGACTTCATGTCTTATACAAAGGATCCTTGACCACCTTTAACATATGCTTAAACAACTTTAAGAACTTTGTCTCATACTGGTCGATCGTCCTCAGATCCTTGCAAGATTATGAGGATCCACACAACCTTTGCTCTCAAGCAAACCAAGAAGGTACTTCCATTAAACAACTCAATGAAGGCGATCTGGACATGTACCATGCCTTCAAGGAAAACTCTTCATTTGGTGACATTTCACCAATCATCAATAGCCTCTTAAGGCTAATAACTGCCAGGGTCACTTTCTTTCTTCAGCGCACCCAAAACTTCTAAGGTTTTCTCACGAAATCCTCAATCCGGAGGGAGGCAGTTTCAATTTTACTTTCTCCATCAAACCTTAGTTGACCTCAACCTCGTGGTCCATCTCACAAGCTACTCAAAACCCTCGCGGTTCTTCCCACACCTTCAATTTAGAAAAGAGTAGCTCATAGTCACCTTTCTCGTGACTCCTATTACTTAACTCATCAGCACTAATATCTGTCACCACAGTGATTAGGCACAATGGCAGCTCCTCCTCGAGCTTGCCTACCCATCAATTTTTCTCATTTCTATTTAGAATTCTCGGGACCCCCTTATTCCACTTGGGTCTCGCATAATTAGCAAATCGAGCCATATTCTCTTCCAGCACTAATACTCTAGTCGCTCATCTTTACTCAATTCTCATGATCCATCTCAGTTCTTGGATCTTCTCATATCTCGCATATACGAGCCAAATGCTCCTCTAGCGACCGTACTTTGGTCGATCAACCTTATTAGGTTTTCACGTCACTTGAACCACTGTGATTCCCTCTAGGAATCATGGACTTAAGTCATCTACTCAAGCCTAACAGTTTCAGGCTGCTCATCTCATCATTCATCACCAGCAAGCAACCATCCAGTGGTTCTCAAACAGCTCTCAGCTAGTTGTCCATTATCCAAGGATTCCAAATCATCATTAAGCAACAACCACACATCAAGCAAGCCTCAAGGAGGCAACTTCTCACTTAACAGCCCATTACTAGGCAAGCCTTAACTAGGCCAAAACTCAACTAGGTCAATACCAAGCAAATACTCAAAGTGCCATTTCAATCGTTCATGCCATAAATCTAGAGGTATCTGCCACTCTAGCATAATCACGACATGCTACCTCAATCTCAACAGGCATCAGATCAATGGATTATAAACTCCTCACGCTGTCTAATCTCTCAGTTAGACCTTAACCATAACAATCACACGATGCCAATTACAAAACATGCCCAACAAGTCAATCGCAAACATCACTTTTTTCCTTTCAATCGGCATCCACAGCTAAGCACAAAGCTTTCAACCATGCCAATCACAGGCGTCACTACAAATGCCATGCCACTTTCGAACATTCACTTGCGAATTAATCCCGGGTCATACATCTCTCAACCTCAATCATACTCAACCTGATACCTAGGCTTTCCCTTTCAATTTACGACTTGGGTCTTTCAGGCCTCCTTACTATCTTAGAAGCCTGTCAGGAGCCGCTCCTTGTCCGGACCTCTCTGTCTCGGCGATCACTCCCCGCCCTCATCAGACCTGGTCGTCGCAGGTTGTCCCAAGTCATACATCTACGGAGGAAGTCCCGTTCCACACGTTCCATACCATGCTTCATCACGGTTTTTAGGTATCCCATCAACTCGTCCCATACCAAGCGACAGTTTATTAAGTCTGATAGTGATAAGCTCATGTATACACCATTATTAACTTTCATTTCATATCCACAAACACATGCACAACATGTTTTTTCTCACCACTTGTCATACCACGCTCATCTTCAAATAGATTCTTATCCATTGAAGATTTTTTTTTTTAATTCCATCAATGACCGTCACATCTCATCGATTAATTACCTATATTCCATCATATACCTCAAGTCTAGTCGCTATTTAAGTCGAATCCATATGCATTCGATCACAACTGCCCTTTAATCCGTATATTCCTTATCCGCTTCCTTGTATACGTCTCATCTCATATCATCCAAGGTTGCCAATAATAATCGATAACTAAAACCATCATGACATAACGCAATTCAAGTCTGAAGCCACTAATACCAGTCGTCTCTTTATAACTCATATTCCTCAAGTTGGGTCATTGACTAACCACAGTCAAAATCATGTAATTCAATTGACCCTTTATTCATAAGCAATTCTTTGCTAACCTCAAGCATAATTTCTACCTCAATCGCAACATCACTCAAGATCATCAATAAAACTCAACGCTAAAACCATTAGAGTGCACACCAGTTCAAGCCTATAATCCCCAAGCTTCGGTGATCAAAGTTTAATCCTAAAGGTCTCACGATCTAATTGTCCTCAAGTCATCACTCCTTATCACTCCAAACCTCAATCACATTAGATCGAGCTGACCTTGCTCTGATACCAATTCAACGGGGATGTCACGCCCCGAACCCGCCGAGCTCGTGGACATCCCATCTGGCCGTTTCTATTTTAGATTGACTTCCAGGATCCTTTGGTCCACGATTTCAAAAATCCATAAAATAACCGGAAGCGAGTAAACATCTCCATACATCAATACGAACAAATGACTTAGGACAAAAGTGGTATACATCACATATCTATATAATACACTTCAATTAATACAACGGTCAAATATCAATGGTTCAATCTTAATCCACAAAACCCAACCAAGTCCATAAGGTCACATAATATGTTATATTCAATCGACCAACTAATTCCTCGAACGCCGATCCTTGGCAAACTTGGTGTTCCATCGCCTGATACCTGAAAAATGTTAATCCCTATCGGGGTGAGATATAAATCTCAATAAGCTCACCCCTAAGCCTCGCTTAGGACAGCACGTACCACTAGACCAACCTAGCATGCAGTCTAAACCATCTAGACTACGGCTCCACAACGCGAAGAAAGCTAACAAGATACAGCCAACGTAATTAACCACATTAGGCTCAAATCACAGTTCCAATACTTAGCACTCATCAATGCTTCACATGGCTCAAATTCTAACAATCAGGCCCGCGTCATAACGCCTCAGGCTTAGTAAAATATCTCCAAATATCATGCCCGCGTAATAACGCCTCAGGCTTGATGCAGCATGGCACCCGCGTCAGTACGCCTCAGGCTACCATCTCAATTCATAGACCCGCGTTAGTACGCCTCAGGTCGGTCCCGCGTTAGTACGCATCAGGACGGGCACAAACCTCGCGTTAGTACGCATCAAGGTACGATGTGCATAAATATTCATGAGCTCAATTCACATACCCGCGTTAATACGCCTCAAGTCAAGACCCGCGTTTGTACGCATCAGGTCAGTCCCGCGTTAGTACGCATCAGGACGGGCACAAAGCCCAGTCAAACATCAAATCCCGCGTTTAACGCCTCAGGATTGCACAACACCCCGCGTTTAACACCTCAGAGTTCAAATCACATATAATCACTACAATGCATTGGTTTTCACAAACAAGCCCCGCGTAACACGCATCAAGGCATAGCTCACACATGCAGCTCACCCAATCACACGTGCACAACACGAGATTATAAATTAATCCACACAATCTAGGGTACAATTAAATCAGCCCGGAATTTACATCTGCACACAACTTTCTCAACCGAGCCGCACACCGAACTTTTGAGCACAACCAATTTCCACCACCTCAACTATACTAATTAATGCTTCAAATATAATCCCAAGCATTCAAATATCACCATGTAAAACTCCAATCTCGGGTCCTCTATGGGCAGCCCCTAAAACAGCCCCTAAATGCACATAAATCACTCCTCACAAGTGCAAATCAACCACAAACCCATTTGGGATTAACATTGCACATTAATCATGTTTCTAACCATCTAAATCATCATCCAAGAGCTCTAATATTCATCCGAAACACTTTTAAATCTTTGGATCTTCGATGAATAGTATTTTTCTTCGATGAATAGTTCACATCTTCGATGAATAGTGCTCAGCCTTCAATGAACAGTACATGGCAGCCACTAAAACTCACTAAAAATCCACATATAAGCTAATCCATGATAACCTATCACCCTAATCAAGAGTTAGGGGTTTGCTTACTTGAGATATAGCTTAAATCGAAGGGGAATGCGTTGAGTCTTCCATGATCAGCCTTCGTGCAGCTCAGTTCCACGAAAATCCAACAGTTTATTCGACGATCAGGCTTCAGATCCTTGTAGCCCTTGATCTTATGGTCGCATAGGCGAAAACGGAGCTCGATTCGCCCTCCGGATGAGCTCAAACGAGCGATTCCAAGTCGGACGTGCGCAGAAAAACGGGAAAACGGCCTCTCGGGTTTGGCTGGCCGAATGGAGGAAGAGAGGATGAGGGAGTTAGGCCAAGGGAGAGGGGAGAGTGCAAATGAGGAGAGAGAGAGAGGTAAGAACACTTCCCTTCATCTTAGGCTTGAGTGGGAGTAGGTGATGTTTGGTGAGGAGGGGTTGTTCATGGGATTCAAGATGTGACTTGGAGTGGTTGGTGGGATTTTTCAAATGTTCAGACTCCCATCAAGGCCTTTGGCTCTTGCAAATGAATGTCGCGAAACAAAAACTGACAATCTGTAACTTTAGGACAGGCCGGGAATTTTAGTTCGGACGATCGGTATAGCTGGCCAACAAACGCTGAACCCCAATGAGGCGACGTCCAAAACCTTAGTCATGAAATTCTTGATAATTCGATATCCAATTTCGGGGTCTAATTCGCGGTCTACACCGGTCAATTGCGACTTTAAAATATCTCAAACTGACTGGCGGCTTTTAGGAGTTACGCGTATCGACCCGCGATAAGTCCACGTACTTAAATTCCTAGTTAACATTTCCCTTACGGTCAGTCATCTCGTGAGTGATCAATTCCGAGTGAGATAAATCTAGAGTGCAATAGCAAGATATTCATTCATTCATAAATCCTGAAAGTGGGTCGAATTTCAGAATGTCACAACTCTTCCCCTCTTAAAGAAATTTCGTCCTCGAAATTTGCAACCCTCTAACCATCTAGTCTTTTGGGGCATTGGCACCTCATCGCTACCTTGCTTTTCAAAGTAACTCTTTTCATCACTTGACACTTCCATAGCATTCTTGACTGAAGACCTTTTCAGAGCATCATATTAACTCAAGCTCCATGCCCATCACCATCCTCACTAACCTATCACAAGAATGCACTCTTTGGTGTTCATACCATTTGGCGTATCATCCCTCCTTCAAAACGTCCTTCCGTACCATCAGAGATTCAAGGCTTTATTCATGGTTACTTTCGCAGTAATTCACTCTCGATTCCTTTCAAAAATTTCGAATGATCAGTAATCTATCAACTTTCAACATCCTCCCTCTTTCTTGTTGATATATCTAATACTTGACCACATGTTGGACTAACCCAATTTTACAATCCAAACCATCGATAGTTTTAAGGCAAATCTTGGCACACCTTTGTGCCACCCCAAGGGACACCATAATTCTCCCTTCGAATTTCCAACGAGGTCATTTCTTTAAGTTCATCTTCAATATTGGACTCATACTTTCGTCCATGGGACCTCAAGGGTTCTATTCTCAACTTCAAAGTTTCCTTCCCAATCATCCAAAAGTCTGGATTTTCTCTCTGCTCTACTTACCTCCTTAATCCCTTAGATATCAGGGTCTGTTCATCCTAACATCTCAACTTCCTTTCTAACCTTCAGGCTTGATGCTTCAAGTAGCCATCGATCTAGTCAATTGGCAAACTTCCAATTTAGAAGTTGAATCTCTTATCTCTCGAGGGAAGATCTGTCCGTCCATCACCAATTACACATTGCTGAATTCTCAATTATAAGCATCTGCTAATTAATCCACCCTTCCTTAGAGATATGGGTATCGCAACAATAATACTTGGGTAATCCCTTCGTTCCATGTGACTTTCCTTCAATTCCCTTTAGGCAGTTAGTGCTATCAACCTCTTATAGTTCACTTAACGTTGAGGTCTTCCTTTATACGAGCAACGCTCTCATATCCATAAGCAATCTCATACATCAGCGTTACCTCCCATTCAATTCCTCTTGGAAAACTACTACCTTATTTTCTTGTGGTAGATATAGACTCAAAATTTCCTTCCAACCAACAATGTTTCCCAAACTTTGTCGCGAGGACATTAGCAAACCAACTCCAATCATACACTGAGCATTCCAACTCATAAGGTTCTATTGTCACAGCGCATTCGCACAACCCACTTTATATTGCCTTGTCACGCTTTAATTTCTCCCTTCCACATCACGTCATTATGATTCTCTTGATCCCTTTGATTCAAACGATAACGCTATCAATAGCTTAGTCATCAACTTGACTCAAGTCCTCAAAGACTCTTTTCACGTTCATTCATCTAGTTGCGTTACATCTCGTCCTTAGCCTATTCATCAATGGGACAGCTCTCGTGGGGAGTCCTCCCAAGATCCGTCTATAACAATCCATCAATCCTAAGAAATTTCAAGCTTCGATAACTCACATCGACCCTAGTCGATTCATCACTCATTCTAATCCTCAAAGGCTCCATAGGGATTTCATTTCCCACAAATCTCACGACTGAGGGATCTTACCTCATCAGGTCCATAGCTCATGCTCTTCCCATTTAGCATACAACGAGCATCTCCTTAGAGTCCATAGGATACCCTTAAAAGCTGTTCATGTTCCTTATGACCCCATAAATGAGTCCATTCATCGTTTCTCAAGACGGTAACAACCAATTCAATTATTCCTTGAATACTCAAGCTGACTATCATCAGTTTCTTGTCACTAGGCGTAGAACCGTTCAGATTGTCCTTCCTACATCTCGCTTAAGAGCTCAAACCTTGGTCCTTTGTTGTTAAGGGTCTCCACCTAGACCATACAACATTTTGTTCCTTTTTGTCATTCTTTCCTCAGGAAGCATTAGTGCCTTGACCTCTTGGTTTCACAACCAACTAATGCGACCCTATCTCGATTTCATCCATTCAATAAAATTACGGACAGCCAGGACAATCAAGTCCATCCACTTTCCTTTTCCTCAGTGACCATCTCATGGTCCAATCGCCCTTTAAGAATGACACCCTACTCTTTTAGGGTAATAACACACAATGTCACGTCTAGTGGTCCCGATTCATCCTTAATCAATCCTATTTTATTCAACAAGATCAAACAGTTGACATAACTTCTTTCTTAATTTTCCTCACGACGGACGAAACTAAACATCAATCTCTCATTACGAGCCTTACGCCAAGGTAATAGCTGTTTCTCGCAGGCACACTCCATGTTCCATAATAAATATTTCTTTGCTCGCAATCCATGAGCAGGAGTTCTCTTATTCATATGTTTTCCAATCATCCGCTCCCTTCATTAAAATCCATTACAATTTCTCAGATTCAGAAATAACAACTAGCCACAAGGTTTCCAAACTCAAATCTACTCAAGGACTTCATGTCTTATACAAAGGATCCTTGACCACCTTTAACATATGCTTAAACAACTTTAAGAACTTTGTCTCATACTGGTCGATCGTCCTCAGATCCTTGCAAGATTATGAGGATCCACACAACCTTTGCTCTCAAGCAAACCAAGAAGGTACTTCCATTAAACAACTCAATGAAGGCGATCTGGACATGTACCATGCCTTCAAGGAAAACTCTTCATTTGGTGACATTTCACCAATCATCAATAGCCTCTTAAGGCTAATAACTGCCAGGGTCACTTTCTTTCTTCAGCGCACCCAAAACTTCTAAGGTTTTCTCACGAAATCCTCAATCCGGAGGGAGGCAGTTTCAATTTTACTTTCTCCATCAAACCTTAGTTGACCTCAACCTCGTGGTCCATCTCACAAGCTACTCAAAACCCTCGCGGTTCTTCCCACACCTTCAATTTAGAAAAGAGTAGCTCATAGTCACCTTTCTCGTGACTCCTATTACTTAACTCATCAGCACTAATATCTGTCACCACAGTGATTAGGCACAATGGCAGCTCCTCCTCGAGCTTGCCTACCCATCAATTTTTCTCATTTCTATTTAGAATTCTCGGGACCCCCTTATTCCACTTGGGTCTCGCATAATTAGCAAATCGAGCCATATTCTCTTCCAGCACTAATACTCTAGTCGCTCATCTTTACTCAATTCTCATGATCCATCTCAGTTCTTGGATCTTCTCATATCTCGCATATACGAGCCAAATGCTCCTCTAGCGACCGTACTTTGGTCGATCAACCTTATTAGGTTTTCACGTCACTTGAACCACTGTGATTCCCTCTAGGAATCATGGACTTAAGTCATCTACTCAAGCCTAACAGTTTCAGGCTGCTCATCTCATCATTCATCACCAGCAAGCAACCATCCAGTGGTTCTCAAACAGCTCTCAGCTAGTTGTCCATTATCCAAGGATTCCAAATCATCATTAAGCAACAACCACACATCAAGCAAGCCTCAAGGAGGCAACTTCTCACTTAACAGCCCATTACTAGGCAAGCCTTAACTAGGCCAAAACTCAACTAGGTCAATACCAAGCAAATACTCAAAGTGCCATTTCAATCGTTCATGCCATAAATCTAGAGGTATCTGCCACTCTAGCATAATCACGACATGCTACCTCAATCTCAACAGGCATCAGATCAATGGATTATAAACTCCTCACGCTGTCTAATCTCTCAGTTAGACCTTAACCATAACAATCACACGATGCCAATTACAAAACATGCCCAACAAGTCAATCGCAAACATCACTTTTTTCCTTTCAATCGGCATCCACAGCTAAGCACAAAGCTTTCAACCATGCCAATCACAGGCGTCACTACAAATGCCATGCCACTTTCGAACATTCACTTGCGAATTAATCCCGGGTCATACATCTCTCAACCTCAATCATACTCAACCTGATACCTAGGCTTTCCCTTTCAATTTACGACTTGGGTCTTTCAGGCCTCCTTACTATCTTAGAAGCCTGTCAGGAGCCGCTCCTTGTCCGGACCTCTCTGTCTCGGCGATCACTCCCCGCCCTCATCAGACCTGGTCGTCGCAGGTTGTCCCAAGTCATACATCTACGGAGGAAGTCCCGTTCCACACGTTCCATACCATGCTTCATCACGGTTTTTAGGTATCCCATCAACTCGTCCCATACCAAGCGACAGTTTATTAAGTCTGATAGTGATAAGCTCATGTATACACCATTATTAACTTTCATTTCATATCCACAAACACATGCACAACATGTTTTTTCTCACCACTTGTCATACCACGCTCATCTTCAAATAGATTCTTATCCATTGAAGATTTTTTTTTTTAATTCCATCAATGACCGTCACATCTCATCGATTAATTACCTATATTCCATCATATACCTCAAGTCTAGTCGCTATTTAAGTCGAATCCATATGCATTCGATCACAACTGCCCTTTAATCCGTATATTCCTTATCCGCTTCCTTGTATACGTCTCATCTCATATCATCCAAGGTTGCCAATAATAATCGATAACTAAAACCATCATGACATAACGCAATTCAAGTCTGAAGCCACTAATACCAGTCGTCTCTTTATAACTCATATTCCTCAAGTTGGGTCATTGACTAACCACAGTCAAAATCATGTAATTCAATTGACCCTTTATTCATAAGCAATTCTTTGCTAACCTCAAGCATAATTTCTACCTCAATCGCAACATCACTCAAGATCATCAATAAAACTCAACGCTAAAACCATTAGAGTGCACACCAGTTCAAGCCTATAATCCCCAAGCTTCGGTGATCAAAGTTTAATCCTAAAGGTCTCACGATCTAATTGTCCTCAAGTCATCACTCCTTATCACTCCAAACCTCAATCACATTAGATCGAGCTGACCTTGCTCTGATACCAATTCAACGGGGATGTCACGCCCCGAACCCGCCGAGCTCGTGGACATCCCATCTGGCCGTTTCTATTTTAGATTGACTTCCAGGATCCTTTGGTCCACGATTTCAAAAATCCATAAAATAACCGGAAGCGAGTAAACATCTCCATACATCAATACGAACAAATGACTTAGGACAAAAGTGGTATACATCACATATCTATATAATACACTTCAATTAATACAACGGTCAAATATCAATGGTTCAATCTTAATCCACAAAACCCAACCAAGTCCATAAGGTCACATAATATGTTATATTCAATCGACCAACTAATTCCTCGAACGCCGATCCTTGGCAAACTTGGTGTTCCATCGCCTGATACCTGAAAAATGTTAATCCCTATCGGGGTGAGATATAAATCTCAATAAGCTCACCCCTAAGCCTCGCTTAGGACAGCACGTACCACTAGACCAACCTAGCATGCAGTCTAAACCATCTAGACTACGGCTCCACAACGCGAAGAAAGCTAACAAGATACAGCCAACGTAATTAACCACATTAGGCTCAAATCACAGTTCCAATACTTAGCACTCATCAATGCTTCACATGGCTCAAATTCTAACAATCAGGCCCGCGTCATAACGCCTCAGGCTTAGTAAAATATCTCCAAATATCATGCCCGCGTAATAACGCCTCAGGCTTGATGCAGCATGGCACCCGCGTCAGTACGCCTCAGGCTACCATCTCAATTCATAGACCCGCGTTAGTACGCCTCAGGTCGGTCCCGCGTTAGTACGCATCAGGACGGGCACAAACCTCGCGTTAGTACGCATCAAGGTACGATGTGCATAAATATTCATGAGCTCAATTCACATACCCGCGTTAATACGCCTCAAGTCAAGACCCGCGTTTGTACGCATCAGGTCAGTCCCGCGTTAGTACGCATCAGGACGGGCACAAAGCCCAGTCAAACATCAAATCCCGCGTTTAACGCCTCAGGATTGCACAACACCCCGCGTTTAACACCTCAGAGTTCAAATCACATATAATCACTACAATGCATTGGTTTTCACAAACAAGCCCCGCGTAACACGCATCAAGGCATAGCTCACACATGCAGCTCACCCAATCACACGTGCACAACACGAGATTATAAATTAATCCACACAATCTAGGGTACAATTAAATCAGCCCGGAATTTACATCTGCACACAACTTTCTCAACCGAGCCGCACACCGAACTTTTGAGCACAACCAATTTCCACCACCTCAACTATACTAATTAATGCTTCAAATATAATCCCAAGCATTCAAATATCACCATGTAAAACTCCAATCTCGGGTCCTCTATGGGCAGCCCCTAAAACAGCCCCTAAATGCACATAAATCACTCCTCACAAGTGCAAATCAACCACAAACCCATTTGGGATTAACATTGCACATTAATCATGTTTCTAACCATCTAAATCATCATCCAAGAGCTCTAATATTCATCCGAAACACTTTTAAATCTTTGGATCTTCGATGAATAGTATTTTTCTTCGATGAATAGTTCACATCTTCGATGAATAGTGCTCAGCCTTCAATGAACAGTACATGGCAGCCACTAAAACTCACTAAAAATCCACATATAAGCTAATCCATGATAACCTATCACCCTAATCAAGAGTTAGGGGTTTGCTTACTTGAGATATAGCTTAAATCGAAGGGGAATGCGTTGAGTCTTCCATGATCAGCCTTCGTGCAGCTCAGTTCCACGAAAATCCAACAGTTTATTCGACGATCAGGCTTCAGATCCTTGTAGCCCTTGATCTTATGGTCGCATAGGCGAAAACGGAGCTCGATTCGCCCTCCGGATGAGCTCAAACGAGCGATTCCAAGTCGGACGTGCGCAGAAAAACGGGAAAACGGCCTCTCGGGTTTGGCCGGCCGAATGGAGGAAGAGAGGATGAGGGAGTTAGGCCAAGGGAGAGGGGAGAGTGCAAATGAGGAGAGAGAGAGAGGTAAGAACACTTCCCTTCATCTTAGGCTTGAGTGGGAGTAGGTGATGTTTGGTGAGGAGGGGTTGTTCATGGGATTCAAGATGTGACTTGGAGTGGTTGGTGGGATTTTTCAAATGTTCAGACTCCCATCAAGGCCTTTGGCTCTTGCAAATGAATGTCGCGAAACAAAAACTGACAATCTGTAACTTTAGGACAGGCCGGGAATTTTAGTTCGGACGATCGGTATAGCTGGCCAACAAACGCTGAACCCCAATGAGGCGACGTCCAAAACCTTAGTCATGAAATTCTTGATAATTCGATATCCAATTTCGGGGTCTAATTCGCGGTCTACACCGGTCAATTGCGACTTTAAAATATCTCAAACTGACTGGCGGCTTTTAGGAGTTACGCGTATCGACCCGCGATAAGTCCACGTACTTAAATTCCTAGTTAACATTTCCCTTACGGTCAGTCATCTCGTGAGTGATCAATTCCGAGTGAGATAAATCTAGAGTGCAATAGCAAGATATTCATTCATTCATAAATCCTGAAAGTGGGTCGAATTTCAGAATGTCACACTAATAGTATTGTTCCTTTTATTTACAAAAAACTTCGTTCTTTCCATGACATGTTACTAGAAATTTAATGCATAATCAAAACAAATTTCGCACAAAAAAAATGATGGAAACATGAGCGACACTGTCGGCAATATAGACACTCTCAAACAGAACGCAAGATAAATGACGGGTGAAACGCTCTAATAGTATTATTCAACTTATTTACAAAAAACTACTTTTTTTTGCAGGACTTTCTACTAGAAATGTAATACATAATCAAAACAAATTTCGCACAAAAAATATGATGGAAAGATGAGCTACACTGTCGGCAATACAAACGCTCTCAAATAGAACGCAAGATAAATGACGGGTGAAACGCTGTAATAGTATTGTTACTCTTATTTACAAAAAACTTCGTTTTTTCCATTACTTTCTACTAGTAATGTAATACATTATCAAAACAAATTTCGCACAAAAAACATGATGGAAAGATGAGCTACACAGTCGGCAATATTCAAGGTCTCAAATTGAATGCAAGACCGACGACGGGTGAAACAATCTGATAGTATTGTGCCTCCTATTTTTACGAAACTCCGTTTTTTCGATGACATTCTGCTTGAAGTGTAATGCATAGTCAAAACAAATTTCGCACAAAAAACATGATAGAAAGATGAGCTACACTGTCGGCAATATAAACGCTCTCAAACAGAAGGCAAGACAAATGACGGGTGAAACGCTCTATTAGTATTGTTCCTCTTATTTACAAAAAACTTCGTTTTTTCCAAGACTTTCTACTAGAAATATAATCCATAATCAAAACAAATTTCGCACAAAAAACATGATGGAAAGATGAGCTACATTGTCGGCAATATAAACGCTGTGAACCATAACGCAAGATAAATGACGGGTGAAACGCTCTGATAGTATTGTGCCTCCTATTTTCACGAAACTTCGTTTTTTCGATAACATTCTGCTAGAAATGTAATGCATAATCAAAACAAATTTCGCACAAAAAACAGGATGGAAAGATGAGCTAGACTGTCGAAAATATAAACGGTCTCAAATTGATTGTTAGACCAATGACAGGTGATACGCTCTGATAGTATTGTGCCTCCTATTTTCACGAAACTTTGTTTTTTCCATGACATTCTACAATAAATGTTTTGCATAATCAAAACAAATTTCGCACAAAAAACATGATGGAAAGATGAGCTACACAGTCGGCGATATAAACGCTCTCTAACAGAACGCAAGATAAATGACAGGTGAAACGCTCTAATAGTATTGTTCCACTTTTTTACAAAAAACTTCATTTTTTCCATCACTTTCTACTATAAATGTAATACATAATCAAAATAAATTGCGTACAAAAAACATGATGGAAAGATGAGCTACACTGTCGGCAATATAAACTCTCTCAAATAGAACGCAAGATAAATCACGGGTGAAACGCTGTAATAGTATTGTTCCTCTTATTTACAAAATACTTCGTTTTTTCCATGACTTTCTACTATAAATATAATACATAATCAAAACAAGTTTCGCACAAAAAACATGATGGAAAGATGAGTTACGCTGTCGGCAATATAAACGCTTTCTACCAGAACGCAAGATAAATGACGGGTGAAACGCTCTAATACTACTGTTCCTCTTATTTACAAAAAACTTCGTTCTTTCCATGACATTCTACTAGAATTGTAATGCGTAATCAAAACAAATATCGCACTAAAAACATGATGGAAAGAAGAGCTACACTGTCGGCAATATAAACGCTCTCAAATTGATTGCTAGACCAATGACGGGTGAAACGCTCTGATAGAATTCTGCCTTCTATTTTCACGAAACTTTGTTTTTTCCATGACATTCTACAATAAATGTCCTACATAATCAATAAATTTTGCACAAAAAACATGATGGAAAGATGTGCTACACTGTCGGCGATATAAACGCTCTCAAACAAAACGCAAGATAAATGACGAGTGAAACGCTCTATTAGTATTATTCCTCTTATTTACAAAAAACTTCGTTCTTTCCATGAAATTCTACTAGTAATGTAATACATAATCAAAACAAATTTCGCACAAAAAAGATGATGGAAAGATGTGCTACACTGTCGGCGATATAAACGCTCTCAAACAGAACGCAAGATAAATGACGGGTGAAACGCTCTATTAGTATTGTTCCTCTTATTTACAAAAAACTTCGTTCTTTCCATTACTTTCTACTAGTAATGTAATACATAATCAAAACAAATTTCGCCCAAAAAACATGATGGAAAGATGAGCCACACTGTCGGCAATATTAACGGTCTCAAATTGAATACAAGACCAATGACGGGTGAAACACTCTGATAGTATTGTGCCTCCTATTTTCACGAAACTTCGTTTTTTCGATGACATTCTACTAGAAATGTAATACATAATGAAAACAAATTTCGCACAAAAACATGATGGAAAGATGAGCTACACTGTCGGCAATATAACCGCTCTCAAACAGAATGCAAGACAAATGACGGGTGAAAGGCTCTAATAGTATTGTTCCACTTTTTTACAAAAAACTTCATTTTTTCCAGGACTTTCTATTGAGAGCGTTCATATTGCCGACAGTGTAGCTCATCTTTCCATCATGTTTTTTGTGCCAAATTTGTTTTGATTATGTATGATATTTCTAGTAGAAAGTCCTGGAAAAAACGAAGTTTTTTGTAAATAAGAGGAAAAATGCTATTACAGCGTGTCACCCGTCAATTATCTTGCGTTCTTTTTGAGAGCTTTATATATTGTCGACAGTGTAGCTCATCCTTCCATCATGTTTTTCGTGCGAAATTTGTTTTGACTATGTATTACATAAAAAGTGGAACAATACTATTAGAGCGATTCACCCGTCATTTATCTTGCGTTCTATTTGAGAGCGTTTATATTGCCGACAGTGTAGCTCATTTTTCCAACCTTTTTTTTGGGCGAAATTTGTTTTGAATATCTATTACATTTCTAGTAGAAGGTCATGGAAAAAACGACGTTTCATGAAAATAGGAGGGGCAATACAATCAGAGCCTTTCACCCCGTCATTGGTCTAGCATTCAATTTCAGACCGTTTATATTGCCAACAGTATAGCTCATCTTTCCATCATGTTTTTTGTGCGAAATTTGTTTGGATTATGTATTACATTACTAGTAGAAAGTCATGGAAAAAACGAAGTGTTTTGTAAATAAGAGGAAAAATACTATTACAGCGTGTCACCCATCATTTATCTTGCGTTCTGTTTGAGAGCTTTATATGTTGCCGACAGTGTAGCTCATCATTCCATCATGTTTTTCGTGCGAAATTTGATTTGATTATGTATTATATTTCTAGTAGAAAGTACTGGAAAGAACGAAGTATTTTGTCAAAAGTGGAACAATACTATTAGAGCGTTTTACTCGTCATTTGTCTTGCGTTATGTTTGAGAGCGTTTATATTGCCGACAGTGTAGCACATCTTTCCATGAATGTTTTTGTGGGAATTTTTTTTTGATTATGCAAGACATTTATTGTAGAATGTCATGGAAAAAACAAAGTTTCGTTGAAATAGGAGGCACAATACTATCAGAGCGTTTCACCGTCCTTGGTCTCGCAATCAATTTGAGACCATTTATATTGCCGACAATGTGGCTCATCTTTCCATCATGATTTTTGTGCGAAATTGGTTTCGATTAGGCATTACATTTCTTGTAGAAAGTACTGGAAAGAAAGAAGTATTTTGTAAAAAAGTGGAACAATACTATTAGAGCGTTTCACCCATCATTTGTGTTGCATTCTGTTTGAGAGCGTTTATATTGCCGACAGTGTAGCTCACCTTTCCATCATGTTTTTTGTGCGAAATTTGTTTTGATTATGTATCATATTTCTAGTAGAAAGTCCTGGAAAAAATGAAGTTTTTTGTAGAAAAGTGGAACAATACTATTAGACCATTTCACCCGTCATTTGTCTTGCATTCTGTTTGTGAGCGTTTATATTGCCGACAGTGTAGCTCATCTTTCCATCATGTTTTTTGTGCGAAATTTGTTTTGACTATGTATTACATTTCTAGTAGAATGTCATCGAAAAAACGAAATTTCT
Organism: Lenwebbia sp. NSW1173648; assembly: GCA_029784005.1. Classification (NCBI taxonomy): domain Eukaryota; kingdom Viridiplantae; phylum Streptophyta; class Magnoliopsida; order Myrtales; family Myrtaceae; genus Lenwebbia; species Lenwebbia sp. NSW1173648. The sequence goes on along the minus strand of JARCGZ010000008.1, from coordinate 19,639,614 downwards.
TGAAAATAGGAGGCACAATACTATCAGAGTGTTTCACCCGTCATTGGTCTTGCATTCAATTTGAGAACGTTAATATTGCCGACAGTGTAGGTCATGTTTCCATACTGTTTTTTGTGCGAAATTTGTTTTAATTATTTATTACATTACTAGTAAAAAGTCAAGGGAAAAACGAAGTGTTTTGTAAATAAGAGGAACAATACTAGTAGAGCGTTTCACCCGTCGTTTATCTTGCGTTCTGTTTGAGAACTTTATATATTGCCGACAGTGTAGCTCATCTTTCCATCATGTTTTTCGTACGAAATTTCTTTTGATTATGTATTACATTTCTAGTAGAAAGTCCTGGGAAAAACGAAGTTTTTTGTAAATAAGTGGAACAATACTATTAGAGCGTTTCACCCGTCATTTATCTTGCGTTCTGTTTGAGAGCGTTTATATTGCCGACAGTGTAGCTCATCTTTCCATCAATGTTTCTGTGTGAAATTTGCTTTGATTATGCAAGACATTTATTGTTGAATGTAATGGAAAAAATAAAGTTTCGTGAAAATAGGAGGCACAATACTATGAGAGCGTTTCGCCCGTCATTGGCCTAGCAATCAATTTGAGACCGTTTATATTGCCGATTATGTAGCTCATCTTTCCATCATGTTTTTTGGTGCGAAATTTATTTTGATTATGCATTACATTTCTAGTAGAATGTTATGGAAAGAACGAAGTTTTTTGTAAATAAGAGGAGCAATACTCTTAGAGCGTTTCACCCGTCATTTATCTTGCGTTCTGGTTGATAGCGCTTATAATGCCGACAGTGTAGCTCATCTTTCCATCATGTTTTTTGTGCGAAATTTGTGTTGATTATGTATGATATTTCTAGTAGAAAGTCCTAGAAAAAACGAAGTTTTTGTAAAAAAAGTGGAACAATACTATTAGAGCGTTTCACCCGTCATTTGTCTTGCATTCTGTTTGAGAACGTTTATATTGCCGACAGTGTAGCTCATCTTTCCATCATGTTTTTTTGTGTGAAATTGGTTTTGATTACGCATTACATTTCTAGTAGAATGTAATGGATAAAACGAAGTTTCGTGAAAATATGAGGCACATTACTATCTGACCGTTTCACCCGTTATCGTTCTTGCATTCAATTTGAGACCATTTATGCTGCCGACAGTGTAGCTCATTTTTCCATGATGTTTTTTGTGCGAAATTTGTTTTGATTATGCAAGACATTTACCGTAGAATGTCATGGTAAAAACAAAGTTTCGTGAAAATAGGAGACACAATACTATCAGAGCGTTTCACCCGTCGTTGGTCTCACAATCAATTTGAGACAGTTTATATTGCTGACAATGTAGCTCATCTTTCCATCATGTTTTTTGGTGCGAAATTTATTTTGATTATGCATTACATTTCTAGTAGAATGTTATGGAAAGAACGAAGTTTTTTGTAAATAAGAGGAGCAATACTCTTAGAGCGTTTCACCGGTCATTTATCTTGCATTCTGGTTGATAGCGCTTATAATGCCGACAGTGTAGCTCATCTTTCCATCATGTTTTTTGTGCGAAATTTGTGTTATTATGTATGATATTTCTAGTAGAAAGTCCTAGAAAAAACGAAGTTTTTGTAAAAAAAGTGGAACAATACTATTAGAGCGTTTCACCCGTCATTTGTCTTGCATTCTGTTTGAGAGCGTTTATATTGCCGACAGTGTAGCTCATCTTTCCATCATGTTTTTTTGTGTGAAATTGGTTTTGATTACGCATTACATTTCTAGTAGAATGTAATGGATAAAACGAAGTTTCGTGAAAATATGAGGCACAGTACTATCTGAGCGTTTCACCCGTCATTGGTCTTGCATTCAATTTGAGACAATTTATACTGCCGACAGTCTAGCTCATCTTTCCATGATGTTTTTTGTGCAAAATTTGTTTTGATTATGCATTACATTTCTAGTAAAATGTCATGGGAAGAACGAAATTTTTTGTAAATAAGAAGAACAATACTATTAGAGCGTTTCACCCGTCATTTATCTTGCATTCTTTTTAAGTGCGTTTATATTGCCGACAGTGTAGCTCATCTTTCCATCATGCTTTTTGTGCGAAATTGGTTTTGATTACGCATTACATTTCTAGTAGAATGTAATGGATAAAACGACGTTTCATGAAAATATGAGGCACAGTACTATCTGAGCGTTTCACCCGTCATTGGTCTTGCATTCAATTTGAGACCATTTATACTGCCGACAGTGTAGCTCATCTTTCCATGATGTTTTTCGTGCCAAATTTGTTTTGATTATGTATTATATTTCTAGTAGAAAGTCCTAGAAAAAACGAAGTTTTTTGTAAAAAAGTGGAACAATACTATTAGAGTGTTTCACCCGTCATTTGTTTTGCCTTCTGTTTGAGAGCGTTTATATTGCCGACAGTTTAGCTCATCTTTCCATCATGTTTTTTGTGCGAAATTGGTTTTGATTACGCATTACATTTCTGGTAGAACGTAATGGATAAAACGAAGTTTCGTGAAAATATGAGGCATAGTACTATCTGAGCGTTTCACCCGTCATTGGTCTTGCATTCAATTTGAGACCATTTATACTGCCGACAGTGTAGCTCATCTTTCCATGATGTTTTTTGTACGAAATTTGTTTTGATTATGCATTACATTTCTAGTAAAATGTCGTGGCAAGAACGAAATTTTTTGTAAATAAGAGGAACAATACTATTAGAGCGTTTGACCCGTCAATTATCTTGCATTCTGGTTGAAAGCATTTATAATTCCCACAGTGTAGCTCATCTTTCCATCATATTTTTTGTGCAAAATTTGTTTTGATTATGTATTATATTTCTAGTAGAAAGTCCTGGAAAAAAATGAAGTTTTTTGTAAAAAAGTGGAACAATACTATTAGAGCGGTTCACCCGTCATTTATCTTGCGTTCTTTTTTAGTGCGTTTATATTGCCGACAGTGTAGCTCATTTTTCCAGTAGAAGGATATGGAAAAAATGAAGTTTCGTGAAAATAGGAGGCGCAATACTATCAGAGCCTTTCACTTGTCATTGGTTTAGCATTAAATTTGAGACCGTTTATATTACCAACAGTGTAGCTCATCTTTCCCTCATGTTTGTTGTGCGAAATTTGTTTTGATTATGTATTATATTTCTAGTCGAAAGTCCTGGAAAAACGAAGTTTTTTGTAAAATGTGGAACAATACTATTAGAGCGGTTCGCCCGTCATTTATCTTGCGTTCTGTTTGAGAGCGTTTATATTGCCGACAGTGTAGCTCATCTTTCCATCTTGTTTTTTGTGCGAAATTTGTTTTGATTATGTATTACATTACTAGTAGAAAGTCATGGAAAAAACGAAGTGTTTTGTAAATGAGAGGAACAATACTATTACAGCGTTTCACCCGTCATTTATCTTGCCTTCTTTTTGAGAGCTTTTATATTGCCGACAGTGTAACTCATCTTTCCTTCAATGTTTTTGTGCCAAATTTGTTTTGATTATGCAAGACATTTATTGTAGAATGTCATGGAAACAACAAAGTTTCGTGAAAATGGGAGGCACAATACTATCAGAGCGTTTCACCCGTCATTGGTCTAGCAATCAATTTGAGATCGTTTATGTTGCCGACAAGGTAGCTCATCTTTCCATCATGTGTTTTTGCGCGAAATTTGTTTTGATTATGCGTTACATTTGTAGTACGACATCATGGAAAGAACAAAGATTTTTGTAAATATGAGGAACAATACTAATAGAGCGTTTCGTCCGTCATTTATCTTGCGTTCTGGTAGAAAGCGTTCATATTGCCGACAGTGTAGCTCATCTTTCCATCATGTTTTTTGTGCGAAATTTGTTTTGATTGTGTATTATATTTCTAGTAGAAAGTCCTGGAAAAAACGAAGATTTTTGTAAAAAAGTGTAACAATGCTATTAGAGCGTTTCACCCGTCATTTGTGTTGCATTCTGTTTGAGAGCATTTATATTGCCGACAGTGTAGCTCATCTTTCTATCATGTTTTTTGTGCGAAATTTGTTTTGACTATGTATTACATTTCTAGTAGAATGTCTTCGAAAAAACGAAGTTTCGTGAAAATAGGAGGCACAATACTATCAGAGTGTTTCACCCCTCATTTATCTTGCGTTCTGGTTGAAAGCGTTTATATTGCCGATAGTGTAGCTCATCTTTCCAACATGTTTTTGTGCGAAATTTGTTTTGATTGTGTATTATATTTCTAGAAGAAAGTCCTGGAAAAAATGAAGTTTTTTGTAAAAAAGTGGAACAATACTATTAGAGCGTTTCACCCGTCATTTGACATGCATTTTGTTTGAGAGCGTTTATATTGCCGACAGTGTAGCTCATCTTTCCATCACGTTTTTTGTGCGAAATTTGTTTTCACTATGTATTACATTTCTAGTAGAATGTAATCCAAAACATGAAGTTTCGTGAAAATAGGAGGCACAATACTATCAGTGTGTTTCACCCATCATTGGTCTTGCATTCAATTTGAGACCGTTAATATTGCCGACAGTGTAGCTCAACTTTTCATCATGTTTTTTGTGCGAAATTTGTTTAGATTATGTATTACATTACTAGTAGAAAGTCATGGAAAAAACGAAGTGTTCTGTAAATAAGAGGAACAATAATATTACAGCGTTTCATCCGTCATTTATGTTACTAGTAGATTATGTATTACATTTCTAGTAGAAAGTCCTGGAAAAATGAAGTTTTTTGTAAATAAGTGGAACAATACTATTAGAGCGTTTCACCCGTCATTTATCTTGCGTTTTGTCTGAAAGCGTTTATATTGCCAACAGTGTAGCTCATCTTTCCATCAATGTTTTTGTGCGAAATTTGTTTTCATTACGCAAGACATTTATTGTAGAATGTTATGGAGAAAACAAAGTTTCGTGAAAATAGGAGGCACAATACTATCAGAGCGTTTCACCCGTCATTGGTCTAGCAATAAATATGAGACTGTTTATATTGTCGACAGTGTAGCTCATCTTTCCCTCATGTTTTTTGTACGAAATTTGTTTTGATTATGCATTATTTTTCTAGTAGAATGTCATGGAAAGAACGAAGTTCTTTGTAAATACGAGGAACAATACTATTAGTGCTTGTCACCCGCCATCTATCTTGCGTTCTGGTTAAAAGCGATTATATTGCCGACAGTGTAGCTCATCTTTCCATCAGGTTTTTTGTGCGAAATTTTTTATGATTATGTATTATATTTCTAGTACAAAGTACTGGAAAAAACGAAGTTTTTTGTAAAAAAGTGGAACAATACTATTAGAGCGTTTCACCCGTCATTTCTCTTGCATTCTGTTTGAGAGGGTTTATATTGCCGACAGTGTAACTCATCTTTCCAACATGTTTTTTGTCCGAAATTTATTTTCATTATGTATTACATTTCTAGTAGAATGTCATCGAAAAAACGATGTTTCGTGAAAATAAGAGGCAAAATACTATAAAAGCCTTTCACCCGTCATTGGTCGAGCATTCAATTTGAGACCGTTTATATTGCCGACAATGTAGCTCAATTTTCCATCATGTTTTTTGTGCGAAATTTATTTTGATTATGCATTACATTTCTAATAGAATGTCATGGAAAGAACGAAGGTTTTTGTAAATAAGAGGAACAATACTATTAATCAGATTCACCCGTCATTTATCTTGCGTTCTGTTCGAAAGCGTTTATATTCCCGACAGTGTAGCTCATCTTTCCATCATGTTTTTTGTGCAAAATTTGTTTTGATTATGTATTACACTTCGAGTAAAAAGTACTGGAAGAAACGAATTTTTTTGTAAAAAAGTGGAACAATACCACTAGAGCGTCCTTTGTCTTGCATTCTGTTTGAGAGCGTTTATATTGCCGACAGTGTAGCTCATCTTTCTTTCATGTTTTTTGTGCGAAATTTGTTTTGATTATGTATTTTATTTCTAGTAGAAAGTCCTGGAAAAAAATGAAGTTTTTTGTAAATAAGTGGAACAATACTATTAGAGCGTTTCACCCGTCATTTTTCTTGCGTTCTGTTTGAGAGCGTTTGTATTGCCGACAATGTAGCTCATCTTTCCATCATGTTTTTTGTCCGAAATTTATTTTGATTATGTATTACATTTCTAGCAGAATGTCATCGAAAAAACGATGTTTCGTGAAAATAAGAGGCACAATACTTTCAAAGCCTTTCACCCGTCATTGGTCTAGCATTCAATTTGAGACCGTTTATATTGCCGACAGTGTAGCTCAATTTTCCATCATGTTTTTTGTGCGAAATTTATTTTGATTATGCATTACATTTCTAATAGAATGTCATGGAAAGAACGAAGGTTTTTGTAAATAAGAGGAACAATACTATTAATGCGATTCACCCGTCATTTATCTTGCGTTCTGTTTGAAAGCGTTTATATTCCCGACAGTGTAGCTCATCTTTCCATCATGTTTTTTGTGCAAAATTTGTTTTGATTATGTATTACACTTCGAGTAAAAAGTACTGGAAGAAACGAATTTTTTTGTAAAAAAGTGGAACAATACTACTAGAGCGTCCTTTGTCTTGCAATCTGTTTGAGAGCGTTTATATTGCCGACAGTGTAGCTTCTTTCATGTTTTTTGTGCGAAATTTGTTTTGATTATGTATTTTATTTCTAGTAGAATGTCATGGAAAGAACGAAGGTTTTTGTAAATAAGAGGAACAATACTATTAGTGCGTTTCACCCGTCATTTATCTTGCGTTCTGGTTGAAAGCGTTTATATTCCCGACAGTGTAGCTCATCTTTCCATCAAGTTTTTTGTGCAAAATTTGTTTTGATTATGTATTATACTTCTAGTAAAATGTATTGGAAAAAACGAAGTTTTTTGTAAAAAAGTGGAACAATACTACTAGAGCGTTTCACCCGTCATTTTTCTTGCTTTCTGTTTGAGAGCGTTTATATTGCCGACAGTGTAGCGCATCTTTCTATCATGTTTTTTGTGCGAAATTTGTTTTGATTATGAATTACATTTCTAGTAGAAAGTGACGGAAAAAAAGAAGTTTTTTGTAAAAAAGTGGAACAATACTAGTAGAGCGGTTCACCCGTCATTTATATTGCATTCTGTTTGAGAGCGTTTATATTGCCGATAGTGTTGCTCATTTTTCCAGTAGAAGGTCATGGAAAAAACGAAGTTTCGTGAACATAGGAGGCACAATACTATCATAGCCTTTCACCAGTTATTGGTCTAGGATTCAATTTGAGAGCGTTTATATTGCCGACAGTGTAGCTCATCTTTCCATCATGTTTTTTGTGCGAAATTTGTCTTGGTTATGCATTACATTTCTAGTAAAATATCATGGAATCGACGAAGTTTTTTGTAAATAAGAGGAACAATTCTGTTAGAGCGTTTCACCCGTCATTTATCTTGCGTTCTGGTTGAAAGCGTTTATATTTTCGACAATGTAGCTCATCTTTCCATCATGTTTTTTGTGCGAAATTGTTTTGATTAGGCATTACATTTCGAGCAGAATGTCATCGAAAAAACGAAGTTTCGTGAAAATAGGAGGCATAATACTATCATAGCCTTTCACCCGTCATTTGTCTTGCCTTCTGTTTGAGGGCGTTTATATTGCCGATAGTGTAGCTCATCTTTCCATCATGTTTTTTGTGTGAAATTTATTTTGATTATGCATTACATTTCAAGCAGAATGTCATCGAAAAAACGGAGTTTCGTGAAAATAGGAAGCACAATACTATCAGAGTGTTTCACCCGTCGTTTATCTTGCATTCTGGTTGAAAGCATTTATATTTCCGACAGTGTAGCATATCTTTCCATCATGTTTTTTGTGCTAAATTGTTTTGATTATGTATTTTATTTCTAGTAGAAAGTCCTGGAAAAAACGAAGTTTTTTGTAAAAAGAGGAACAATACTATTAGAGCGGTTCACCCGTCATTTACCATGCGTTTTGTTTGAGAGCGTTTATATTGCCGACAGTGTAGCTCATTTTTCCATCATGTTTTTTGGGCGAAATTTGGTTTGATTACCTATTACATTTCTAGTAGATGGCCATGGAAAAAACGAAGTTTCGTGAAAATTGGAGAGGCAATACTATCAAAGCCTTTCACCCATCATTGGTCTAGCATTCAATTTGAGACCGTTCATATTGCCGGCAGTGTAGCTCATATTTTCATCATGTTTTTTGTGCGAAATTTGTTTTGATTATGTATTATATTACTAGTTGAAATTACTGGAAAAAATGAAGTTTTTTTGTAAAAAAGTGGAACATTACTATTAGAGCTTTTCACCCGTCATTTGTGTTGCATTCTGTTTGAGAGCGTTTATATTGCCGACAGTGTAGGTCTTCTTTCTCTCATGTTTTTTGTGCGAAATTTGTTTCGATTATGCATTACATTTCTAGTAGAAAATGATGGAAAAAAAGAAGTTTTTTTGTAAAAAAATGGAACAATACTATTAGAGCGTTTCACCCGTCATTTATATTGGATTCTGTTTGAGAGCGTTTGTATTGCCGACAGCGTTGCTCATTTTTCCAGTAGAAGGTCATGGAAAAAACGAAGTTTCGTGAAAATAGAAGGCACAATACTATCAGACCATTTCACCAGTTATTGGTCTAGCACTCAATTTGAGACCGTTTATATTGCCAACAGTGTAGCTCATCTTTCCATCATGTTTTTTGTGCGAAATTTGTTTTGATCATGCATTACATTTCTAATAAAATGTCATCGAAAGAACGAAGTTTTTTGTAAATAAGAGCAACAATACTATTAGAGCGTTTCACTCGTCATTTATCTTGCGTTCTGGTTGGAAGCGTTTATATTTCCGACAGTGTAGCTTATCTTTCCATCATGTTTTTTGTGCGAAATTTGTTTTGATTATGTATTACATTTCTAGTAAACTGTCATGGAAAGAACGATGTTTTTTGTTAATAAGAGGAACAATACTATTAGAGCGTTTCATCCCTCATTTATCTTGCGTTCTGGTTGAAAGCGTTTATATTTCCGACAGTGTAGCTCATCTTTCCATCATGTTTTTTGTGCGAAATTTGTTTTGATTACGCATTACATTTCTAGTAGAATTTCATGGAAAGAACGAAGGTTTTTGTAAAAAGATTAACAATACTATTAGAGCGGTTCACCCGTCATTTACCTTGCGTTCTGTATGTGAGCGTTTACATTCCCGACGGTGTAGCTCAGTTTTCTATCATGGTTTTTGGGCGAAATTTTTTTTGATTACCTATTACATTTCTAGTAGAAGGTCATGGAAAAAACGAAGTTTCGTGAAAATAGGAGGGGCAATACTATCAGAGCCTTTCACCCGTCAGTGTAGCTAATCTTTCCATCATGATTTTCGTGCGAAATTTGTTTTGATTATGTATAACATTTCCAGTAGAAAGTCCTGGAAAAAACGAAGTTTTTTGTAAATAAGTAGAACAATACTATTAGAGCCGTTCACCCGTCATTTATCTTGCGTTCTGTTTGAGAGCGTTTATATTGCCGACAGTGTAGCTCATTTTTCCAGTAGAAGGTCATGGAAAAAACGAAGTTTCGGGAAAATAGGAGGCGTAAAACTATCAGAGCCTTTCACCCGTCATTGGTCTTGCATTCAATTTGTGACCATTAATATTGCTGACAATGTGGCTCATCTTTCCAACATGTTTTTTGTGTGAAATTTGTTTTGATTTTGTATTACCTTACTAGTAGAAAGTCGTGGAAAAAATGAAGTTTTTTGTAAATAAGAGGAACAATACTATTACACCGTTTCACCCGTCATTTATCTTGCGTTCTATTTGAGAGCGTTTATATTGCCGACGGTGTAGCAGATCTTTCCATCATGTTTTTTGTGCGAAATTTGTTTTAATAACGCATTACAATTCTGGTAGAATGTCATGGAAAGAACGAAGTTTTTTGTAAATAAGAGGAACAATACTATTAGAGCGTTTCACTCGTCATTTATCTTGCATTCTGTGTGAGAACATTTATATTGCCGACAGTGTAGCTCATCTTTCCATCTTGTTTTTTGTGCGAAATTTGTTTTGATTATCTAAGACATTTATTGTAGAATGTCAAGGAAAAAACAAAGTATCGTGAAAATAGGGGGCACAATACTATCAGAGCATTTCACCCGTCATTGGTCTAGCAAACAGTTTGAGACCGTTTATATTGCAGACAGTGTAGCTCATCTTTCCATCATTTTTTTTGCGCGAAATTTGTTTTGATTATGTGTTATATTTCTAGTAGAGAGTCCTGGAAAAAACTAAGTTTTTTGTAAAAATGTGGAACAATACTATTGGAGCGTTTCACCCGTCATTTGTCTTGCATTCTGTTTGAGAGCGTTTATATTGCCGACGGTGTAGCTCATCTTTCCATCATGTTTTTTGTGCGAAATTTATTTTGATTGTGTATTACATTTCTAGTGGAATGTCATCGAAAAAACGAAGTTTCGTGAAAATAGGAGGCACAATACTATCAGACCCTTTCACCCGATATTGGTTTAGCATTCAATTTGAGACCATTTATATTGCCGACAGTGTAGCTCATCTTTCCAACATGGTTTTTCTGCGAAATTTGTTTTGATTATGCATTACATTTCTAGTAAAATGTCAAGGAAGGAATGAAGTTTTTTGTAAATAAGAGGAACAATACTATTAGGGCGTTCCACCCGTCATTTATCTTGCGTTTTATTTTATAGCATTTATATTGCCGACACTGTAGCTCATCTTTCCATCACGTTTTTTCTGCGAAATTTGTTTTGTTTATGTATTACATTTCTAGTAGAGCGGTTCACCCGTCATTTATCCAGTAGAAGGTCATTGAAAAAACGAAGTTTCGTGAAAATAGGGGGCGCAATACTATCAGAGCCTTTCACCTGTCATTGATCTAGCATTCAATTTGAGGCCGTTAATATTGCCGATAGTGTAGCTCATCTTTCCATCATCTTTTTTGTGCGAAATTTGTTTTGATTATGTATTACGTTACAAGTAGAAAGTCATGGAAACAATAAAGTTTTTTGTAAATAAGAGGAACAATACTATTAGAGCGGTTCACCCGTCATTTATCTTGCGTTCTATTTGAGATCTATTATATTGCCGACAGCGTAGCTCAATTTTCCATCTTGTTGTTTGGGCGAAATCTGTTTTGATTATCTACTACATTTCTAGTAGAAGGTCATGGAAAAAAAGAAGTTTCGTGAAAATAGGTATTAGAGCCTTTCACCCATCATTTATCTTGCGTTCTCATATAAAGCGTTTATATTGCCGACAGTGTTGCTCATCTTTCCATCATGTTTTTTGTGCGAAATATGTTTTGATTATGTATTATATTTCTAGAAGAAAGTCCTGGAAAAAACAAAGTTTTTTGTAAGAAAGTGGAACAATACTATTAGAGCGTTTCACCTGTCACTTATCTTGCGTTCTGTTTGAGAGCGTTTATATCCTCGACAGTGTGGCTCATCTTTCCATCATGTTTTTTGTGCGAAATTTGTTTTGATTACGCATTACAAAACTAGAAGAATGTCATCGAAAGAACGGAGTTTTTTGTAAATAACAGGAACAAAAGTATTGGAGCGTTTCACCCGTAATTTATCTTGCGTTCTGGTAGAAAGCGTTTATATTGCCGACAGTGTAGCTCATCTTTCCATCATGTTTTTTGTACGAAATATGTTTTGATTATGTATTATATTTCTAGTAGAGAGTCCTGGAAAAAACAATGTTTTTTGTAAAAAAGTGGAACAATACTATTAGAGCGTTTCACCCGTCATTTATCTTGCCTTCTGTTTGAGAGCCTCTATGTTGCCGACGTTTTAGCTCATCTTTCCATCATGTTTTTTGTGCGAAATTTGTTGTGATTATGTATTACATTTCTACTAGAATGTGATTGAAAAAATGAAGTTTCGTGAAAATAGGAGGCGCAATACTATCACAGCCTTTCACCCGTCATTGGTCTAGCATTCAATTTGATACCGTCAATATTGCTGACAGTGTAGCTCATCTTTCCATCATGTTTTTTGTGCGAAATTTGTTTTGATTATGTAAGACATTTATTGTAGAAAGTCCTGGAAAAAATGAAGTTTTTTGTAAATAAGAGGAACAATACTATTAGAACGTTTCAGCCGTCACTTATCTTGCGTTCTGTTTGAGAGCGTTTATATCCCCGACAGTGTGGCTCATCATTCCATCATGTTTTTTGTGCTAAATTTTTTGATTATGTAAGACATTTATTGTAGAATGTCATGGAAAAAACAAAGTTTCGTGAAAATAGGAGGCACAATACTATCAGAGCCTTTCGCCCGTCATTGGTCTGGCAATCAATTTGAGACCGTTTATATTGCCGACAGTGTAGCTCATCGTTCTATCATGTTTTTTGTGCGAAATTTATTTTGATTATGCATTACATTTCTAGTAGAATGTCATGGAAAGAACGAAGTTTTTTGGAAATAAGAGGAACAATACTATTAGAGCGTTTCACCCGTCACTTATCTTGCGTTCTGTTTGAGAGCGTTTATATCCCCGACAGTGTGGCTCATCTTTCCATCATGTTTTTTGTGCTAAATTTTTTGATTATGTAAGACATTTATTGTAGAATGTCATGGAAAAATAAAAGTTTCGTGAAAATAGGAGGCACAATACTATCAGAGGCTTTCGCCCGTCATTGGTCTGGCAATCAATTTCAAACCGTTTATATTGCCGACAGTGTAGCTCATCGTTCTATCATGTTTTTTGTGCCAAATTTATTTTGATTATGCATTACATTTCTAGTAGAATGTCATGGAAAGAACGAAGTTTTTTGTAAATAAGAGGAACAATACTATTATAGCGTTTGACCCGTCATTTATCTTGCGTTCTGGTTGAAAACGTTTATATTGCCGACAGTGTAGCTCATCTATCCATCAAGTTTTTTGTTGCGAAATTTGTTTTGATTACGCATTACAAAACTTGTAGAATGTCATGGAAACAACGGAGTCTTTTGTAAATAACAGGAACAATAGTATTGGAGCGTTTCACCCGTAATTTATCTTGCGTTCTGGTAGAAAGCGTTTATATTGCCGACAGTGTAGCTCATCTTTTCATCATGTTTTTTGTGCGAAATATGTTTTGATTATGTATTATATTTCTAGTGGAGAGTCCTGGAAAAAACAAAGTTTTTTGTAAAAAAGTGGAAAAATACTATTAGAGCGTTTCACCCGTTATTTGTGTCGCATTCTGTTTGAGAGCCTTTGTGTTGCCGACGGTGTAGCTCATCTTTTCATCATGTTTTTTGTGCGAAATTCGTTTTGATTATGTATTACATTTCTAGTAGAAAGTCCTGGAAAAAATGAAGTTTTTTGTAAATAAGAGGAACATTACTATTCGAGCGTTTCACCCGTCATTTGTCTCGCATTCTGTATGAGAGCCTTTATGTTGCCGACGGTGTAGCTCCTCTTTTCATCATGTTTTTTTGGCGAAATTTGTTTTGATTATGTATTACATTTCTAGTAGAAAGTCCTGGAAAAAATGAAGTTTTTTGTAAATAAGAGGAACAATACTATTAGAGCGTTTCATCCGTCACTTATCTTGCGTTCTGTTTGAGAGCGTTTATATCCCCGACAGTGTGGCTCATCTTTCCATCATGTTTTTTGTGCTAAATTTTTTGATTATGTAAGACATTTATTGTAGAATGTCATGGAAAAAACAAAGTTTCGTGAAAATAAGAGGCACAATACTATCAGAGCCTTTCGCCCGTCATTGGTCTGGCAATCAATTTGAGACCGTTTATATTGCCGACAGTGTAGCTCATCGTTCTATCATGTTTTTTGTGCGAAATTTATTTTCATTATGCATTACATTTCTAGTAGAATGTCATGGAAAGAACGAAGTTTTTTGGAAATAAAAGGAACAATACTATTAGAGCGTTTGACCCGTCATTTACCTTGCGTTCTGGTTGAAAAAGTTTATATTGCGGACAGTGTAGCTCATCTTTCCATCAAGTTTTTTGTGCGAAATTTGTTTTGATTACGCATTACAAAACTAGTAGAATGTCATGGAAAGAACGGAGTTTTTTGTAAATAACAGTAACAATAGTATTGGAGCGTTTCACCCGTAATTTATCTTGCGTTCTGGTAGAAAGCGTTTATATTGCCGACAGTGTAGCTCATCTTTTCATCATGTTTTTTGTGCGAAATATGTTTTGATTATGTATTATATTTCTAGTGGAGAGTCCTGGAAAAAACAAAGTTTTTTGTAAAAAAGTGGAAAAATACTATTAGAGCGTTTCACCCGTTATTTGTGTCGCATTCTGTTTGAGAGCCTTTGTGTTGCCGACGGTGTAGCTCATCTTTTCATCATGTTTTTTGTGCGAAATTCGTTTTGATTATGTATTACATTTCTAGTAGAAAGTCCTGGAAAAAATGAAGTTTTTTGTAAATAAGAGGAACATTACTATTCGAGCGTTTCACCCGTCATTTGTCTCGCATTCTGTTTGAGAGCCTTTATGTTGCCGACGGTGTAGCTCATCTTTTCATTATGTTTTTTGTGCGAAATTTGTTTTGATTATGTATTACATTTCTAGTAGAAAGTCCTGGAAAAAATGACGTTTTTTGTAAATAAGATGAACAATACTATTAGAGCGTTTCACCCGTCACTTATCTTGCGTTCTGTTTGAGAGCGTTTATATCCCCGACAGTGTGGCTCATCTTTCCATCATGTTTTTTGTGCTAAATTTTTTCATTATGTAAGACATTTATTGTAGAATGTCATGGAAAAAACAAAGTTTCGTGAAAATAGGAGGCACAATATTATCAGAGCCTTTCGCCCGTCATTGGTCTGGCAATCAATTTGAGACCGTTTATATTGCCGACAGTGTAGCTCATCGTTCTATCATGTTTTTTGTGCGAAATTTATTTTCATTATGCATTACATTTTTAGTAGAATGTCATGGAAAGAACGAAGTTTTTGGAAATAAAAGGAACAATACTATTAGAGCGGTTGACCTGTCATTTACCTTGCGTTCTGGTTGAAAACGTTTATATTGCCGACAGTGTAGCTCATCTTTCCATCAAGTTTTTTGTGCCAAATTTGTTTTGATTACGCATTACAAAACTAGTAGAATGTCATGGAAAGAACGGAGTTTTTTGTAAATAACAGTAACAATAGTATTGGAGCGTTTCACCCGTAATTTATCTTGCGTTCTGGTAGAAAGCGTTTATATTGCCGACAGTGTAGCTCATCTTTCCATCTTGTTTTTTGTGCGAAATATGTTTTGATTATGTATTATATTTCTAGTGGAGAGTCCTGGAAAAAACAAAGTTTTTTGTAAAAAAGTGGAAAAATACTATTAGAGCGTTTCACCCGTCATTTGTCTCGCATTCTGTTTGAGAGCCTTTATGTTGCCGACGGTGTAGCTCATCTTTTCATCATGTTTTTTGTGCGAAATTTGTTTTGATTATGTATTACATTTCTAGTAGAAAGTCCTGGAAAAAATGAAGTTTTTTGTAAATAAGAGGAACATTACTATTCGAGCGTTTCACCCGTCATTTGTCTCGCATTCTGTATGAGAGCCTTTATGTTGCCGACGGTGTAGCTCATCTTTTCATCATGTTTTTTGTGCGAAATTTGTTTTGATTATGTATTACATTTCTAGTATAAAGTCCTGGAAAAAATGACGTTTTTTGTAAATAAGAGGAACAATACTATTAGAGCGTTTCACCCGTCACTTATCTTGCGTTCTGTTTGAGAGCGTTTGTATCCCCGACAGTGTGGCTCATCTTTCCATCATGTTTTTTGTGCTAAATTTTTTCATTATGTAAGACATTTATTGTAGAATGTCATGGAAAAAACAAAGTTTCGTGAAAATATTAGGCACAATATTATCAGAGCCTTTCGCCCGTCATTGGTCTGGCAATCAATTTGAGACCGTTTATATTGCCGACAGTGTAGCTCATCGTTCTATCATGTTTTTTGTGCGAAATTTATTTTGATTATGCATTACATTTCTAGTAGAATGTCATGGAAAGAACGAAGTTTTTTGTAAATTAGAGGAACAATACTATTAGAGCGTTTGACCCGTCATTTGTCTTGCGTTCTGGTTGAAAACGTTTATATTGCCGACAGTGTAGCTCATCTTTCCATC
The DNA here is from genome assembly GCA_029784005.1 of Lenwebbia sp. NSW1173648. Taxonomy (NCBI): domain Eukaryota; kingdom Viridiplantae; phylum Streptophyta; class Magnoliopsida; order Myrtales; family Myrtaceae; genus Lenwebbia; species Lenwebbia sp. NSW1173648. The sequence continues at coordinate 19,623,537 of JARCGZ010000008.1, read as the reverse complement.
AAGTTTTTTGTGCGAAATTTGTTTTGATTACGCATTACAAAACTAGTAGAATGTCATGGAAAGAACAGAGTTTTTTTGTAAATAACAGGAACAATAGTATTGGAGCATTTCCCCCGTAATTTATCTTGCGTTCTGGTAGAAAGCGTTTATATTGCCGACAGTGTAGCTCATCTTTCCATCATGTTTTTTGTGCGAAATATGTTTTGATTATGTATTATATTTCTAGTAGAGAGTCCTGGAAAAAACAAAGTTTTTTGTAAAAAATTGGAACAATACTATTAGAGCGTTTCACCCGTCATTTGTCTCGCATTCTGTTTGAGAGCCTTTATGTTGCCGACGGTGTAGCTCATCTTTTCATCATGTTTTTTGTGCGAAATTTGTTTTGATTATGTATTACATTTCTAGTATAAAGTCCTGGAAAAAATGAAGTTTTTTGTAAATAAGAGGAACATTACTATTCGAGCGTTTCACCCGTCATTTGTCTCGAATTCTGTTTGAGAGCCTTTATGTTGCCGACGGTGTAGCTCATCTTTTCATCATGTTTTTTGTGCGAAATTTGTTTTGATTATGTATTACATTTCTAGTAGAAAGTCCTGGAAAAAATGAAGTTTTTTGTAAATAAGAGGAACATTACTATTCGAGCGTTTCACCCGTCATTTGTCTCGCATTCTGTTTGAGAGCCTTTATGTTGCCGACGGTGTAACTCATCTTTTCATCATGTTTTTTGTGCGAAATTTGTTTTGATTATGTATTACATTTCTAGTAGAAAGACCTGGAAAAAATGAAGTTTTTTGTAAATAAGAGGAACAATACTATTAGAGCGTTTCACCCGTCACTTATCTTGCGTTCTGTTTGAGAGCGTTTATATCCCCGACAGTGTGGCTCATCTTTCCATCATGTTTTTTGTGCTAAATTTTTTGATTATGTAAGACATTTATTGTAGAATGTCATGGAAAAAACAAAGTTTCGTGAAAATAGGAGGCACAATACTATCAGAGCCTTTCGCCCGTCATTGGTCTGGCAATCAAATTGAGACCGTTTATATTGCCGACAGTGTAGCTCATCGTTCTATCATGTTTTTTGTGCGAAATTTATTTTGATTATGCATTACATTTCTAGTAGAATATCATGGAAAGAACGAAGTTTTTTGTAAATAAGAGGAACAATACTATTAGAGCGTTTGACCCGTCATTTTTCTTGCGTTCTGGTTGAAAACGTTTATATTGCCGACAGTGTAGCTCATCTTTCCCTCAAGTTTTTTGTGCGAAATTTGTTTTGATTACGCAATATAAAACTAGTAGAATGTCAAGGAAAGAACGGAGTTTTTTGTAAATAACAGGAACAATAGTATTGGAGCGTTTCACCCGTAATTTATCTTGCGTTCTGGTAGAAAGCGTTTATATTGCCGACAGTGTAGCTCATCTTTCCATCATGTTTTTTGTGCGAAATATGTTTTGATTATGTATTATATTTCTAGTAGAGAGTCCTGGAAAAAACAAAGTTTTTTGTAAAAAAGTGGAACAATACTATTAGAGCGTTTCACCCGTCATTTGTCTCGCCTTCTGTTTGAGAGCCTTTATGTTGCCGACGTTGTAGCTCATCTTTCCATCATGTTTTTTGTGCGAAATTTGTTGTGATTATGTATTACATTACTAGTAGAAAGTAATGGAAAAAATGAAGTTTTTTGTAAATAAGAGGAACAATACTATTAGAGTGTTTCACCCGTCATTTATCATGCTTTCTATTTGAGAGCGTTTATATTGCCGACAGTGTAGCTCATCTTTCCATCATCTTTTTGTGCCAAATTTGTTTTGATTATGTATTACATTACTAATAGAATGTCATGGAAAGAACGAAGTTTTTCGTAAATAAGAGGTACAATACTATTAGAGCGTTTAACCCGTCATTTATCTTGCGTTCTCTTTGAGAGCGTTTATATCGCCGACAGTGTACCTCATCTTTCCATCATGTTTTTTGTGCTAAATTTTTTGATTATGTAAGACATTTATTGTAGAATGTCAGGAAAAAAACAAAGTTTCGTGAAAATAGGAGGCACAATACTATCAGAGCCTTTCACCCGTCATTGGTCTAGCAATCAATTTGAGAGAGTTTATATTGCCGATAGTGTAGCTCTTCTTTCCATCATGTTTTTTGTGCAAAATTTGTTTTGATTACGCATTACAATTCTAGTAGAATGTCATGGAAAGAACGAAGTTTTTTGTAAATAAGAGGAACAATAGTATTAGAGCTTTTCACCCGTCATTTATCTTGCGTTCTGGTAGAATGCGTTTATATTGCCGATAGTGTAGCTATTCTTTCCAACATGTTTTTTGTGCGAAATATGTTTTGATTATGTATTATATTTCTAGTAGAAAGTCCTGGAAAAACAATGTTTTTTGTAAAAAAGTGGAACAATACTATTAGAGCGTTTCACCCGTCATTTGTCTCGCATTCTATTTGAGAGCCTTTATGTTGCCGACAGTGTAGCTCATCTTTCCAGCATGATTTTTGTGCGAAATTTGTTTTGATTATGTATTACATTTCTAGTAGAATGTCATCGAAAAAATGAAGTTTCGTGAAAATAAGAGGCGCAATACTATCACAGCCTTTCACCCGTCATTGGTCTAGCATTCAATTTGAGACCGTTAATATTGCCGACAGTGTAGCTCTTCTTTCCATCATGTTTTTTGTGCGAAATTTGTTTTGATTACGCATTACATTTCTAGTAGAAAGTCATGGACAAGACGAAGTTTTTTGTAAATAAGAGGTACAATACTATTAGAGCGTTTCACCCGCCATTTATCTTGCGTTCTCTTTGAGAGCGTTTATATCGCCGACAGTGTACCTCATCTTTCTATCATGTTTTTTGTGCTAAATTTTTTGATTATGTAAGACCTTTATTGTAGAATGTCAGGGAAAAAACAAAGTTTCGTGAAAATAGGAGGCACAATACTATCCGAGCGTTTCACCCGTCATTGGTCTAGCAATCAATTTGAGAGCGTTTATATTACCGATAGTGTAGCTCTTCTTTCTATCATGTTTTTGTGCGAAATTTGTTTTGATTACGTATTACAATTCTAGTAGAATGTCATGGAAAGAACGAAGTTTTTTCTAAATAAGAGGAACAATAGTATTGTAGCGTTTCACCCGTCATTTATCTTGCGTTCTATTTGAGAGCGTTTATATTGCCGACAGTATAACTCCTCTTTCCGTCATGTTTTTTGGACGAAATTTGCATTCGTTATGTAAGACATTTATTGTAGAATGTCATGGAAAAAACGAAGTTTCGTGAAAATAGAAGGCACCATACTATCAGAGCTTTTCACCCGTCATTGGTCTAGCAATCAATTTGAGACCGTTTATATTGTCGACAGTGTAGCTCATCTTTCCATCATGTTTTTTGTGCGAAATATGTTTTGCTTATTTATTATATTTCTAGTAGAAAGTCCTGGAAAAAACAAACTATTGGAGCGTTTCACCCGTCATTTGTCATGCATTCTATTTGAGAGAGTTTATATTGCTAACAGTGTAGCTCATCTTTCCATCTTGTTTTTTATGCGAAATTTGTTTTGTTTATGTAATACATTTCTAGTAGAATGTAATCGAAAAAAATGAAGTTTCGTGAAAATAGGAGGCGCAATACTATCACAGCCTTTCACCTGGTAATTGGTCTAGCATTCTATATGAGACTGTTAATATTGCCGACAGTGTAGCTCATCTTTCCATCATGTTTTTTGTGCGAAATTTGTTTTGATTATGTATTACATTACTACTAGAATTTCATGGAAAGAACCAAGTTTTTTGTAAATAAGAGGAACAATACTATTACAGCGTTTCACCCAACATTTATCTTGCGTTCTATTTGCGAGGGTTTATATTGCCGACGGTGTAGCTCATCTTTCCATAATGTTTTTTGGGCGAAATTTGTTTTGATTATGTATTACATTTCTAGTAGAAAGTCCTGGAAAAAATGAAGTTTTTTGTAAATAAGTGGAACAATACTATTAGATCATTTCACCCGTCATTTGTCTTGCGTTCTGTTTGAGAACGTTTATATTGCCGACAGTGCAACTCATCTTTCCATCATGTTTTTTGTGCAAAATTTGTTTTGATTATGTATTACATTTCCAGTAGAATGCCATCGAAAACATGTAGTTTCGTGAAAATAGGAGGCGCAATACTATCACAGCCTTTCACCCGTCATTGGTCTAGCATTGAAGTTGAGACCGTTAATATTGCCAACAGCGTAGCTCTTCTTTCCATCATGTTTTTTGTTCGAAATTTGTTTTGATTACGCATTACATTTCTAGCAGAATGTCATCGAAAAAACGAAGTATCGTGAAAATAGGAGGCACAATACTATTAGAGTGTTTCACCCGCCATTTATCTTGCGTTCTGTTTGAGAGCGTTTATATTACCGACAGTCTAGCTCATCTTTCCATCATGTTTTTTGTGGGAAATTTGTTTTGATTATACAAGACATTTATTGTAGAATGTCTTGGAAAAAACAAAGTTTGATGAAAATAGGAGGCACAATACTATTGCCGACAGTGTAGCTCATCTTTCCATCTTGTTTTTCACGAAACTTCATTTTTTCGATGACATTCTACTAGAAATGTATTACATAATCAAAACAAATTTCGCACAAAAAACATGACGGAAAGATGAGCTACACTGTCGGCATCATTAAGGCTCTCAAACAGAATGCAAGACAAATGACGGGTGAAACGCTCTAATAGTATTGTTCCACTTTTTTACTAAAAACTTCGTTTTTTCCAAGACTTTCTACTAGAAATATAATGCATAATCAAAACAAATTTCGCACAAACAACATGATGGAAAGATGAGCTACACTGTCGGAAATATAAACGCTTTCAACCAGAACGCAAGATAAATGACGGGTGAAACGTTCTAATAATATTGTTCCTCTTATTTACAAAAAACTTCGTTCTTTCCATGACATTCTACTATAAATGTAATGCATAATTAAAATAAATTTCGCACAAAAAACATGATGGAAAGATGAGCTACACTGTCGGCAATGTAAACGCTCTCAAACAGAACGCAAGATAAATGACGGGTGAAACACTCTGATAGTATTGTGCCTCCTATTTTCACGAAACTTCGTTTTTTCGATGACATTCTGCTAGAAATGTTATGCGTAATCAAAACAAATTTCGCACAAAAAACAACATGGAAAGAAGAGCTACACTGTCGGCAATATTAACAGTCTAAAATTGAATACTAGACCAATGAATGGTGAAAGGCTGTGATAGTATTGCGCCTCCTATTTTCACGAAACTTCATTTTTTCGATGACATTCTACTAGAAATGTAATACATAATCAAAACAAATTTCGCACAAAAAATATGATGGAAAGATGAGCTACACTGTCGGCAACATAAAGGCTCTCAAACAGAAAGCGAGGCAAATGACGGGTGAAACACTCTAATAGTCTTGTTTCACTTTTTTACAAAAAACTTTTCTTTTTCCAGGACTTTCTACCAGAAATATAATACATAATCAAAACATATTTCGCACAAAAAACATGATGGAAAGATGAGCTGCACTGTCGGCAATATAAACGCTTTCTACCAGAACGCTAGATAAATTACGGGTGAAACGCTCTAATAGTATTGTTCCTCTTATTTATTAAAAACTTCGTTCTTTCCATGACATTCTACTAGAAATGTAATGCGTAATCAAAACCAATTTCGCACAAAAAATATGATGGAAAGAAGAGCTACAATGTCGGCAATATTAACGGTCTCTAATTGAATGCTAGACCAATGACGGGTGAAAGGCTGTGATAGTATTGCGACTCCTATTTTCACGAAACTTCATTTTTTCAATGACATTCTACTAGAAATGTAATACATAATCAAAACAAATTTCTCAGAAAAAACATGATGGAAAGATGAGCTACACTGTCGGCAACATAAAGGTTCTCAAACAGAATGCGAGACAAATGACGGGTGAAACGCTCTAATAGTCTTGTTTCACTTTTTTACAAAAAACTTTATTTTTTCCAGGACTTTCTGCTAGAAATATAATACATAATCAAAACATATTTCGCACAAAAAACATGATGGAAAGATGAGCTACACTGTTGGCAATATAAACGGTCTCAAATTGAGTGCTAGACCAATAACTGGTGAAAGGGTCTAATAGTATTGTGCCTTCTATTTTCACGAAACTTCGTTTTTTCCATGACCTTCTACTGGAAAAATGAGCAACACTGTCGGCAATACAAACAATCTCAAACAGAATCCAATATAAATGACGGGTGAAACGCTCTAATAGTATTGTTCCATTTTTTTACAAAAAAACTTCTTTTTTTCCATCATTTTCTACTAGAAATGTAATGCATAATCGAAACAAATTTCGCACAAAAAACATGAGAGAAAGATGACCTACACTGTCGGCAATATAAACGCTCTCAAACAGAATGCAACACAAATGACGGGTGAAAAGCTCTAATAGTAATGTTCCACTTTTTTACAAAAAAACTTCATTTTTTCCAGTACTTTCTACTAGAAATATAATACATAATCAAAACAAATTTCGCACAAAAAACATGATGAAAATATGAGCTACACTGCCGGCAATATGAACGGTCTCAAATTGAATGCTAGACCAATGACGGGTGAAAGGCTTTGATAGTATTGCCTCTCCAATTTTCACGAAACTTCGTTTTTTCCATGGCCATCTACTAGAAATGTAATAGGTAATCAAACCAAATTTCACCCAAAAAACATGATGGAAAAATGAGCTACACTGTCGGCAATATAAACGCTCTCAAACAAAATGCATGGTAAATGACGGGTGAACCGCTCTAATAGTATTGTTCCTCTTTTTACAAAAAACTTTGTTTTTTCCAGGACTTTCTACCAAAAATATAATACATAATCAAAACATATTTCGCACAAAAAACATGATGGAAAGATGAGCTGCACTGTCGGCAATATAAACTCTTTCTACCAGAACGCTAGATAAATTACGAGTGAAACGCTCTAATACTATTGTTCATCTTATTTATTAAAAACTTCTTTCTTTCCATGACATTCTACTAGAAATGTAATGCGTAATCAAAACCAATTTCGCACAAAAAACATGATGGAAAGAAGAGCTACAATGTCGGCAATATTAACGGTCTCTAATTGAATGCTAGACCAATGACGGGTGAAAGGCTGTGATAGTATTGCGACTCCTATTTTCACGAAACTTCATTTTTTCAATGACATTCTACTAGAAATGTAATACATAATCAAAACAAATTTCTCAGAAAAAACATAAAGGAAAGATGAGCTACATTGTCGGCAACATAAAGGTTCTCAAACAGAATGCGAGACAAATGACGGGTGAAACGCTCTAATAGTCTTGTTTCACTTTTTTACAAAAAACTTTATTTTTTCCAGGACTTTCTGCTAGAAATATAATATATAATCAAAACATATTTCGCACAAAAAACATGATGGAAAGATGAGCTACACTGTCGGCAATATAAACGCTTTCTACAAGAACGCTAGATAAATTACGGGTAAAACGCTCTAATACTATTGTTCCTCTTATTTACAAAAAACTTCGTTCTTTCCATGACATTCTACTAGAATTGTAATGCGTAATCAAAACAAATTTCGCACAAAAAACATAATGGAAAGATGAGCTACACTGTCGGCAATATAAACGCTTTCAACCAGAACGCAAGATAAATGACGGGTGAAACGCTCTAAAAGTATTGTTCCTGTTATTTACAAAAAACTTCATTCTTTCCATGACATTCTACTAGAAATGTAATGATAATCAAAACAAATTTCGCACAAAAAACATGATGGAAATATGAGCTACACTGTCGGCAATATAAACGGTATCAAATTGATTGCTAGACCAACGACGGATGAAGCGCTCTGATAGTATTGTGCCTCCTATTTTCACCAAACTTTGTTTTTTCCATGACATTCTACGATAAATGTCTTGTATAATAAAACAAATTTCGAACAAAAAAACATGATGGAAAGATGAGCAACACTGTCGGCAATATAAACGCTCTCAAACAGAACGCAAGATAAATGACAGGAGAAACGCTCTAATAGTATTGTTTCTCTTATTTACAAAAAAACTTCGTTCTTTCCATGACATTCTACTAGAAATGTAATGCATAATCAAAACAAATTTCGCACAAAAAACATGATGGAAATATGAGCTAAACTGTCGGCAATATAAACGGTCTCAAATTGATTGCTAGACCAACGACGGGTGAAGCGCTCTGATAGTATTGTGCCTCCTATTTTCACCAAACTTTGTTTTTTCCATGACATTCTACAATAAATGTCTTGTATAATCAAAACAAATTTCCCACAAAAAACATGATGGAAAGATGAGCTACACTGTCGGCAATATAAACGCTCTCAAACAGAACGAAAGATAAATGACGGGTGAAACGCTGTAATAGTATTGTTACTCTTATTTGCAAAAAACTTCGTTTGTTCCATGACTTTCTGCTAGTGATGTAATACATAATCAAAACAAATTTCGCACAAAAAACATGGTGGAAAGATGAGCTACACTGCTGGCAATATTAACGATCTCAAATTTAAAGCAAGTCCAATGACGGGTGAAACACTCTGATAGCATTGTGCCTTCTATTTTCTCGAAATTTTGTTTTTTCGATGACATTCTACTAGAAATGTAATACATAATCAAAACAAATTTCGCACAAAAAACAAGATGGAAAGATGAGCTACACTGTCGGCAATATAAACGCTCTGAAACAGAATGAGAGACAAATGACGGGTGAAACGCTCTAATAGTATTGTTCCACTTTCTTTTATAAAAAACTTCGTTCCTTCCTTGACATTCTACTAGAAATGTAATGCAGAATCAAAATAAATTTCGCACAAAAAACATGATGGAAAGATGAGCTACGGTGTCGGCAATGTAAACGGTCTCAAATTGAATGCCAGACCAATGACGGGTGAAAGGCTCTGAAAGTATTGCCCCACCTATTTTCACGAAACTTCTTTTTTCCATGACCTTCTACTAGAAATGTAATAGATAATCAAAACAAATTTCGCCCAAAAAACAAGATGGAAAATTGAGCTACACTGTCGGCAATATAAACGCTCTCAAACAGAACCCAAGATAAATGACGAGTGAACCGCTCTAATAGTATTGTTTCTCTTATTTACAAAAAACTTTAATGTTTCCATGACTTTCTACTTGTAATGTAATACATTATCAAAACAAATTTCGCACAAAAAAGATGATGGAAAGATGAGCAACACTATCGGCAATATTAACGGTCTCAAATTGAATGCCAGACCAATGACGGGTGAAAGGCTCTAATAGTATTGCCCCTCCTATTTTCACGAATCTTCGTTTTTTCCATGGCCTTCTACTAGAAATGTAATAGGTAATCAAAACAAATTTCGCCCAAAAAACATGATGGAAAAATGAGCTACACTGTCGGCAATATGAACGCTCTCAAACAAAACGCAAGGTAAATGACGAGTGAACCGCTCTAATTGTTTTGTTCCTCTTTTTACAAAAAACTTCGTCTTTTCCAGGACTTTCTACGAGAAATATAATACATAATCAAAACAATTTGGCACAAAAAACATGATAGAAAGACGTGCTACACTGTCGGAAATATAAACGCTTTCAACTAGAACGCAAAATAAACGACGGGTGAAACACTCTGATAGTATCGTGCTTCCTATTTTCACGAAACTCCGTTTTTTCGATGACATTTTGCTTGAAATGTAATGCATAATCAAAACAAATTTCGCACAAAAAACATGATGGAAAGATGAGCTACTCTGTCGGCAATTTAACGCTCTCAAACAGAAGGCAAGACAAATGACGGGTGAAACGCTCTGATAGTATTGTACCTCCTGTTTTCACGAAACTTCGTTTTTTCGATGACATTCTGCTCGAAATGTAATGCATAGTCCAAACAATTTGGCACAAAAAACATGATGGAAAGATGAGCTACATTGTCGAAAATATAAACGCTTTCAATCCGAACGCAAGATAAATGACGGGTGAAACGCTCTAATAGTATTGTTCCTCTTATTTACAAAAAACTTCGTTGTTTCCATGACATTTTACTAGAAATGTAATGCATAATGAAAACAAATTTCGCACAAAAAACATGATGGAAAGATGAGCTACACTGTCGGCAATATAAACGCTCTCAATTTGAATGCTAGACCAATAACGGGTGAAAGGCTATGATAGTATTGTGCCTCCGATTTTCACGAAACTTCATTTTTTCCATGATCTTCTACTGGAGAAATGAGCAACAATGTCGGCAATATAAACGCTCTCAAACAGAATGCAATATAAATGACGAGTGAACCGCTCTAATAGTATTGTTCCACTTATTTACAAAAAACTTCGTTTTTTCCATCACTTTCTACTAGAAATGTAATACATAATCAAAACAAATATCGCACGAAAAACATGATGGAAAGATGAGCTACACTGTAGGCAATATAAACGGTCTCAAATTGATTGCTAGGCCAATGACGGGTGAAACGTTCTGATAGTATTGTGCCTCCTATTTTCACGAAACTTTATTTTTTCCATGACATTCTACAATAAATGTCTTGCATAATCAAAACAAATTTCGCAGAAACACATTGATGGAAAGATGAGCTACACTGTCAGCAATATAAACGCTCTCAAACAGAACGCAAGATAAATGACGGGTGAACCGCTCTAATAGTATTGTTCCACTTATTTACAAAAAACTTCATTTTTTCCAGGACTTTCTACTAGAAATGTAATACATAATCAAAACAAATTTCGCACGAAAAACATGATGGAAAGATGAGCTACACTGTCGGCAATATATAAAGCTATCAAACAGAACGCAAGATAAATGAAGAGTGAAACGCTGTAATAGTATTGTTCCTCATATTTACAAAACACTTCGTTTTTTCCATGACTTTCTACTAGTAATGTAATACATAATAAAAAAAAAATTCGCACGAAAAAGATGATGGAAAGATGAGCTACACTATCGGCAATATTAACGGTCTCAAATTGAATGCAAGATAAATGACGGGTGAAATACTCTGAAAGTATTGTGCCTCCTATTTTCCCGAAACTTCGTTTTTTCGATGACATTCTCCTAGAAATGTAATACATAGTCAAAACAAATTTCGACAAAAAACATGATGGAAAGATGAGCTACACTGTCGGCAATATAAACGCTCTCCAACAGAATCCAAGACAAATGCCAGGTGAAACGCTCTAATAGTATTGTTCCACTTCTTCACAAAAAACTTTGTTTTTTACAGGACATTCTACTAGAAATATAACACATAATCAAAACAAATTTCGCACAAAAACATGATGGAAAGATGAGCTACACTGTCGGCACTATAAACGCTCCCTAACAGAACGCAAGATAAATGACGGGTGAACCGCTCTAATAGTATTGTTCCACTTATTTTCAAAAAAACTTCTTTTTTTCCATCACTTTCTACTAGAAATGTAATACATAATCAAAACAAATTTCGCACAAAAAACATGATGGGAAGATGAGCTAAACTGTCGGAAATATAAACGCTCTCAAATAGAACACAAGATAAATGACGGGTGAAACGCTGTAATAGTATTGTTCCACTTATTTACAAAACACTTCGTTTTTCGATGACATTCTACTAGAAATGTAATACATAATCAAAACAAATTTCGCACAAAAACATGATGGAAAGATGAGCTAGACTGTCGGCAATATAAACGCTTTCAACCAGAACGCAAGATAAATGACGGGTGAAACGTTCTAATAGTATTGTTCCACTTTTTTACAAAAAACTTACTTTTTTCCAGTACTTTCTACTAGAAATATAGTGCATAATCAAAACAAATTTCGCACAAAAAACATGATGGAAAGATGAGCTAAACTGTCGGCAATATAAACGCTTTCAACCAGAACACAAGATAAATGACGAGTGAAACGCTCTAATAGTATTGTTCCTCTTATTTACAAAAAACTTCGTTCTTTCCATGAGATTCTACAACAAATGTAATGCATAATCAAAACAAATTTCGCACAAAAAACATGATGGAAAGATGAGCTACACTGTCGGCAATATAAACGGTGTCAAATTGATTGCTAGACCAATGACGGGGGAAACGCTCTGATAGTATTGTGCCTCCTATTTCCACCAAACTTTGTTTTTTCCATGACATTCTACAATAAATGTCTTGTATAATCAAAACAAATTTCGCACAAAAGACATAATGGAAAGATAGATGAGCTACACTGTCGGCAATATAAACGCTCTCAAACAGAACGAATGATAAATGACGGGTGAAACGCTGTAATAGGATTGTTCCACTTATTTACAAAAAACTTCGTTTTTTCTAGAACTTTCTTTCTGAAATGTAATACATAATCAAAACAAATTTCGCACAAAAAACATGATGGAAAGATGCGCTACACTGTCGGCAATATATAAACTTTCAAACAGAACGCAAGATAAATGACGGGTGAAACGCTGTAATAGTATTGTTCGTGTTATTTGCAAAAAAACTTCGTTTGTTCGATGACTTTCTACTAGTAATGTAATACATAATCAAAACAAATTTCGCACAAAAAACATGATGGAAAGATGAGCTACACTGCTGGCAATTTTAACGGTATCAAATTGAAAGAAAGACCAATGACGGGTGAAACACTCTGATAGTATTGTGCCTTCTATTTTCACGAAACCTTATTTTTTCCATGACATTCTACAATAAATGTCTTGCATAATCGAAACAAATTTCGCACAAAAAACAAGATGGAAAGATGAGCTACACTGTCCGCAATATAAATGATCTCTAACAGAACGCAAGATAAATGATGGGTGAAACGCTCTAATAGTATTGTTCCACTTTTTTTTACAAAAAACATCATTTTTTCCATCTCTTTCTACTAGAAATGTAATACATAATCAAAACAAATTTTGTACAAAAAACGTGATGGAAAGATGAGCTATACTGTCGGCAATATAAAAGCTCTCAATTAGAACCCAAGATAAATAACGGGTGAAACGCTGTAATAGTATTGTTCCTCTTATTTACAAAAAACATCATTTTTTCGATGACATTCTACTAGAAATGTAATACATAATCAAAACAAATTTCGCACAAAAAACATGATGGAAAGATGAGCTACACTGTCGGCAATATAAACGCTCTCAAACAGAATGTAAGACAAAGGACGGGTAAAACGCTCTAATAGTATTGTTCCACTTTTCTCCAAAAAACTTCATTTTTTCCAGGACTTTCTACTAGAAATATAATGCATAATCAAAACAAATTTCGCACAAAAAACTTGATGGAAAGATCAGCTACACTGTCGGTAATATAAACGCTTTCAACCAAAACGCAAGATAAATGACGGGTGAAACGCTCTAATAGTATTGCACCTCTTATTTACAAAAAACTTCGTTCTTTCCATGACATTCTACTAGAAATGTAATGCATAATCAAAAGAAATTTCGCACAAAAAACATGATGGAAAGATGAGCTACACTGTCGGCAATACATAAACTCTCAAACAGAACGCAAGATAAATGACGGGTGAAACGGTGTAATAATATTGTTCCTCTTATTTGCAAAAAACTTCGTTTGTTCCATGACTTTCTACTAGTAATGTAATACATAATCAAAACAAATTTCGCACAAAAAACATGATGGAAAGATGAGCTACACTGCTGGCAATATTAACGATCTCAAATTGAAAGCAAGACCAATGACGGGTGAAACACTCTGATAGTATTGTGCCTCTTATTTTCCCCAAACTTTGTGTTTTCCATGACATTCTACGATAAATGTCTTGTATAATCAAAACAAATTTCGCACAAAAAAACATGATGGAAAGATGAGCTACACTATCGGCAATATAAACCCTCTCAAACAGAATGCAAGACAAATGACGGGTGAAACGCTCTAATAGTATTGTTCCACTTTTTTACAAAAAACTTCGTTTTTTCCAGGACTTTCTACTAGAAATATAATACACAATCTAAACAAATTTCGCACAAAAAACATGATGGAAAGATGAGCTACACTGTCGGCAATATAAACGCTTTCAACCAGAACTCAAGATAAATGACGGGTGAAACGCTCTAATAGTATTGTTCCACATATTTACAAAAACCTTCGTTCTTTCCATGATATACGACTAGAAATGTAACGCATAATCAAAACAAATTTCGCCCAAAAAACATGATGGAAAGATGAGCTACATTGTCGGCAATACAAACGGTCTCAAATTGATTGCTAGACCAATGACGGGTGAAACGCTCTGATAGTATTGTGCCTCCTATTTTCACCAAACTTTGTTTTTTCCATGACATACTACAATAAATGTCTTGCATAATCAAAACAGATTTCGTTCAAAAACATTGATGGAAAGAAGAACTACACTGTCGGCAATATAAACGCTCTCAACCAGAACGCAATATAAATGACGGGTGAAACGCTCTAATAGTATTGTTCCACATATTTACAAAAACCTTCTTTCTTTCCATGATATTCGACTAGAAATGTAACGCATAATCAAAACAAATTTCGCACAAAAAACATGATGGAAAGATGAGCTGCATTGTCGGCAACATAAACGGTCTCAAATTGATTGCTAGACCAATGACGGGTGAAACGCTCTGATAGTATTGTGCCTCCAATTTCACGAAACTTTGTTTTTTCCTTTACAATTTACAATAAATGTCTTGCATAATCAAAACAAATTTCGCACAAAAACATTGATGGATAGATGAGCTACACTGTCGGCAATATAAACGCTCTCAAATTGAAAGCAAGACCAATGACGGGTGAAACACTCTGATAGTATTGTGCCTCTTATTTTCACCAAACTTTGTGTTTTCCATGACATTCTACGATAAATGTCTTGTATAATCAAAACAAATTTCGCACAAAAAAACATGATGGAAAGATGAGCTACACTATCGGCAATATAAACCCTCTCAAACAGAATGCAAGACAAATGACGGGTGAAACGCTCTAATAGTATTGTTCCACTTTTTTACAAAAAACTTCGTTTTTTCTAGTACTTTATACTTGAAATATAATACATAATCAAAACAAATTTCGCCCAAAAAACATGAAGGAAGGATGAGCTACACTATCGGCAATATAAACGGTCTGAACTTGATGGCTAGACCAATGACAGGTGAAACGCCATGATAGTATTGTGCCTCCTATTTTCACGAAACTTTGTTTTTTCCATGAGATTCTACAATAAATGTCTTGCATAATCAAAACAAATTTCGAACAAAAAACATGATGGAACGATGAGCTACACTGTCGGCCGTATAAACGTTCTCAAATTGAATGCTAGACCAATGACGGGTGAAACGCTCAGATAGTATTGTGCCTCATATTTTCACAAAACTTCCTTTTTTCCATTACATTCTACTAGAAATGTAATGCATAATCAAAACCAATTTGGCACAAAAAACATGATGGAAATATGAGCTACAATGTCTCAAACGGATGCAAGATAAATCACGGGTGAAACGCTCCAATAGTATCGTTCCTCTTATTTTCAAAAAACTTCGTTCTTTCCATGAAATTTTTCAAGAAATGTCATGCGTAAATCAAAACAAATTTCGCACAAAAAACATGATGGAAAGATGAGCTAGACTGTCGGCAATATAAACGCTCTCAAATAGAACGCAAGATAAATGACGGGTGAAACACTCTAATAGTATTGCTCCTTTTATTGACAAAAAACGTCGTTTTTTCCATGACTTTCTACTAGTAATGTAACTTATAATCAAAACAAATTTCGCACAAAAAACATGATCGAAAGATGAGCTACACTGTCGGCAATATTAACGATCTCAAATTAAATGCAAGACCAATGGCGGGTGAAACACTCTAATAGTATTGTGCCTCCAATTTCACGAAACTTTGTTTTTTCCATTACAATTTGCAATAAATGTCTTGCATAATCAAAACAAATTTCGCAAAAAAACATTGATGGAAAGATGAGCTAGACTGTCGGCAATATAAACGCTCTCAAACAGAAGCCAAGACAAATGACGGGTGAAACGCTCTAATAGTATTGTTCCACTTTTTTACCAAAAACTTCATTTTTTCTAATACTTTATACTTGAAATATAATACATAATCAAAACAAATTTCGCATAAAAAACATTATGGAATGATGAGCTACATTGTCGGCAATAGAAACGGTCTCAACTTGATTGCTAGACCAATGACGGGTGGAACGCTCTGATAGTATTGTGCCTCCTATTTTAACGAAACTTTGTTTTTTCCATGACATTCTACAATAAATGTCCTGCATAATCAAAACAAGTTTGGTACAAAAACATTGAAGTAAAGATGAGCTACACTATCGGCAATATAAACGCTTTCAACCAGAACGCAAGATAAATGACGGGTGAAATGCTCTAATAGTATTGTTCCTCTTATTTACAAAAAATTTCGTTCTTTTCATGACATTTTACAACAAATGTAATGCATAATCACAACAAATTTTGCACAAAAAACATGATGGAAAGATGAGCTACACTGTCGGTAATACGAACGGTCTCAAATTTAATGCTAAACCAATGACGGGTGAAAGGCTCTGATAGTATTGCGCCTCCTATTTTCACAAAACTTCATTTTTTCCATATCCGTCTATTGGAAAAAAGAGCTACACAGTCGGCAATATAAACGCACTCAAATAGAACGCAAGATAAATGACGGGTGAACCGCTCTAATAATATTGTTCCACTTTTTTACAAAACACTTCATTTTTCCCAGGACTTTCTACTAGAAATATAATACACAATCAAAACAAATTTAGAACAAAAAATATGATGGAAAGATGAGCTACACTGTCGAAAATATAAATGCTTTCAACCAGAATGCAAGATAAATGACGGGTGAAACGCTCTAATAGCATTGTTCCTCTTATTTACAAAAAACTTCGTTCTTTCCATGACATTATACTAGAAATTTAATGCATAATCAAAACAAATTTCGCACAAAAAACATCATAGAAAGATGAGCTACACTGTCGGCAGTATAAATGGTCTCAAATTGAATGCATGACAAATGACGGGTGAAACGCTCAGATAGTACTGTGCCTCATATTTTCACGAAACTTCGTTTTATCCAATACATTCTACTTGAAATGTAACTCGTAATCAAAACCAATTTCGCACAAAAAACATGATGGAAAGATGAGCTACACTGTCGGCAATATAAACGCTCTCAAATAGAATGTAAAACAAATGACGGGTGAAACGCTCTAATAGTATTGTTCCACTTTTTTACAAAAAACTTCATTTTTTCTAGTACTTTCTACTTGAAATATAATACATAATCAAAACAAATTTCGCACAAAAAACATCATGGAAAGATGAGCTACACTGTCGGGAGTATAAATGGTCTCAAATTGAATGCAAGACCAATAACGGGTGAAACGCTCAGATAGTATTGCGCCACCTATTTTCACGAAATTTCGTTTTTTCGATGACATTCTACTAGAAATGTAATACATAGTCAAAACAAATTTCGCACAAAAAACATGATGGAAAGATGAGCTACACTGTCGGCAATATAAACGCTCTCAAACAGAATGCAAGACAAATGAAGGGTGAAATATTCTAATAGTATTGTTCCACTTTTTTACAAAAAACTTCGTTTTTGCCAGGACTTTCTACTAGACATATGATACATAATCAAAACAACTTTCGCACAAAAAACATGATGGAAAGATGAGCTACACTGTCGACAATATATACGCTCTCAAACAGAATGCAACACAAATGATGGGCGAAATGCTCTAATAGTATTGTTGCACTTTTTTACAAAAAACTTCATTTTTTCCAGGACTCTCTACTAGAAATATAATACATAATGAAACCAAATTTAGCACAAAAAACTTGATGGAAAGATAAGCTACACTGTCGGCAATATAAACGCTCTCAAACAGAATGCAACACAAATGATGGGTGAAACGCTCTAATAATATTGTTCCACTTTTTTACAAAATACTTCGTTCTTTCCAGTACTTTGTACTAGAAATATAATAAACAATCAAAACAATTTTCGCACAAAAAACAAGATGGAAAGATGAGCTACACTGTCGGCAATATAAACGCTTTCAACTAGAACGCAAGATAAATGACGAGTGAAACGCTCTAATAGTATTGTACCTAATATTTACAAAAAACTTCGTTCTTTCCATGACATTCTACTAGAAATGTAATGCATAATCAAAAAAAATTTCGCACAAAAACATGATGGAAAGATGAGCTACATTGCCGGCAATATAAACGGTCTCAAATTGATTGCTAAACCAATGACGGGTGAAACGCTCTGATAGTATTGTGCCTCCTATTTTCACCAAACTTTATTTTTCCCATGACATTCTACGATAAATGTCTTGCATTATCAAAAAAATTTGGCACAAAAACAGTGATGGAAAGATGAGCTACACTGTCGGCAATATAAACGCTCTCATACAGAACGCAAAATAAATGACGGGTGAAACGCTCTAATAGTATTGTTCCACTTATTTACAAAAAACTACGTGTTTTCCAAGACTTTCTACTAGAAATGGAATACATAATCAAAACGAATTTCGCACGAAAGACATGATGGAAAGATGAGCTACACTGTCGGCAATATATAAAGCACTCAAACAGAACGCAAGATAAATGACGGGTGAAACGTTGCAATAGTATTGTTCCTCTTATTTACAAAACACTTCGTTTTTTCCATGACTTTCTACTAGTAATGTAATACATAATCAAAACAAATTTCGCACAAAAAACAAGATGGAAAGATGAGATACACTGTCGGCAATATTAATGGTCTCAAACAGAATCCAAGACAAATGACGGGTGAAATGATCTAATAGTATTGTTCCACTTTTTTACAAAAAACTTCGTTTTTTCCAGGACTTTCTACTTGAAATATGATACATAATCAAAACAACTTTCGCACAAAAAACATGATGGAAAGATGAGCTACACCGTCGACAATATAAACGCTCTGAAACAGAATGCAACACAAATGATGGGTGAAATGTTCTTATAGTATTGTTCCCCTTTTTTACAAAATACTTCGTTCTTTCCAGTACTTTATACTAGAAATATAATGCAAAATCAAATCAATTTTCGCACAAAAAACAAAATGAAAAGATGAGCTACACTGTCGGCAATATAAACGCTTTCAACTAGAACGCAAGATAAATGACGGGTGAAACGCTCTAATAGTATTGTACCTAATATTTACAAAAAACTTCGTTCTTTCCATGACATTCTACTAGAAATGTAATGCATAATCAAAAAAAATTTCGCACAAAAACATGATGGAAAGATGAGCTACATTGCCGGCAATATAAACGGTCTCAAATTGATTGCTAGACCAATGACGGGTGAAACGCTCTGATAGTATTGTGCCTCCTATTTTCACCAAACTTTATTTTTCCCAAGACATTCTACGATAAATGTATTGCATAATCAAAAAAAATTTCGCACAAAAACAGTGATGGAAAGATGAGCTACACTGTCGGCAATATAAACGCTCTCATACAGAACGCAAGATAAATGACGGGTGAAACGCTCTAATAGTATTGTTCCACTTATTTACAAAAAACTTCATTTTTTTCTAGTACTTTCTACTAGAAATGTAATACATAATCAAAACAAATTTCTCACAAAAAAACATGATGGAAGGAAGAGCTACACTGTCGGCAATATATAAAGCTGTCAAACATTACGCAAGATAAATGATGGGTGACACGTTGTAATAGTATTTTTCATTTTATTTACAAAACACTTCGTTTCTTTCTTGACTTTCTACTAGTAATGTAATACATAATCAAAACAAATTTCGCACAAAAAAACAAGATGGAAATATGAGCTACGCTGTCGGCAATATTAACGGTCTCAAATTGAATGCAAGACCAATGACGAGTGATACACTCTGATAGTATTGTGCCTCCTTGTTTCACGAAATTTCGTTTTTTCGTTGACATTCTACTAGAAATGTAATACATAGTCAAAACAAATTTCGCACAACAAACATGATGGAAAGATGAGCTACACTATCGGCAATATCAACGCTCTCCAACAGAATGCAAGATAAATGACGGGTGAAATGTTCAAATAGTATTGTTCCACTTTTTTACATAAAAACTTCGTTTTTTCCCGGACTTCTACTAGAAATATGATACATAATCAAAACAAATTTAGCACAAAAAATATGATGGAAAGATGAGCTATACTATCGGAATTATAAACGCTGTCAAACAGAATGCAAGACAAATGACGGGTGAAACGCTCTAATAGTACTGCTCCACTGTTTTACAAAAAACTTCGTTTTTTCTAGTACTTTCTACTTGAAACATAATACATAATCCATACAAATTTTGCACAAAAAACAAGATGCAAAGATGAGCTACACTATCGGCAATATAAATGCTCTCAAACATAATGCAACACAAATGAAGGGTGAAACGCTCTAATAGTATTGTTCCACTTTTTTACAAAATACTTCGTTCTTTCTAGTACATTCTACTAGAAATACAATACATAATCAAATCAAATTTCGCACAAAAAACATGATGGAAAGATGAGCTACAATGTCGGCAATATAAACGCTTTCCACTAGAACGCAAGATAAATGACATGTGAAACGCTCTAATAGTATTGTTCCTCATATTTACAAAAAACTTCGTTCTTTCCATGACATTCTACTAGAAATGTAATGCATAATCAAAACAAATATCTCACAAAAAACATGATGGAAAGATGAGCACCATTGTCGGCAACATAAACAGTCTCAAATTGATTGCTAGACCAATGACGGGTGAAACGCACAGAGAGTATTGTGCCTCCTATTTTCACGAAACTTTGTTTTTTCCTTGACATTCTACAACAAAATGTCTTGCATAATCAAAACAAATTTCGCACAAAAACATTGAAGGAATGATGAGATACACAGTCGGCAATATAAACGCTCTCAAACAGAATGCAGGACAAAAGACGGGTGAAATGTTCTAATAGTATTGTTCCACTTTTTTACAAAAAACTTTGTTTTCGCCAGGACTTTCTACTAGAAATATGATAGATAATCAAAACAAATTTCGCACAAAAAACTTGATGGAAAGATGAGATACACTGTCAGCAATATAAACCCTCTCAAACAGAATGCAACACAAATGATGGGTGAAACACTCTGATAGTATTGTGCCTCCTATTTTCACGAAATTTCGTTTTTTCGATGACATTCTACTAGAAATGTAATAGATAATCAAAACAAATTTCGCACAAAAAACATGATGGAAAGATGAGCTACACTGTCGGCAATATAAACGCTCTCAAACAGAATGCAAGACAAATGACGGGTGAAACGATCTAATAGTATTGCTCCACTTTTTTACAAAAAACTTTGTTTTTTCCAGGACTTTCTACTAGAAATGTAATAGATAATCAAAACAAATTTCGCACAAAAAACATGATGGAAAAATGAGCTACACTGTCGGCAATAAAAACACTCTCAAACAGAATGCGACACAAATGATGGGTGAAACGCTCTAATAGTATTGTTCTACTTTTTTACAAAATACTTCGTTCTTTCCAGGACTTTCTACTAGAAATATGATACATAATCAAAACAAATTTCGCACAAAAAACAAGATGGAAAGATGAGCTACACTGTCGGCAATATAAACGCTCTCAACCAGAACGCAATATAAATGACGTGTGAAACGCACTAATAGTATTGTTCCTCATATTTACAAAAAACTTCGTTCTTTCCACGACATTCTACAAGAAATGTAATGCATAATCAAAACAAATATCTCACAAAAAAACATGATGGAAAGATGAGCAACATTGTCGGTAACATAAAGTCTCAAATTCATTGCTAGACCAATGACGGGTGAAACGCTCTGATAGTATTGTGCCTCCTATTTTCACGAAACTTTGTTTTTTCCATGAAAAGCTGTAATAGTATTGTTCCTCTTATTTACAAAACACTTCGTTTTTTCCATGACTTTCTACTAGTAATGTAATACAGAATCAAAACAAATTTCGCACAAAAAACAAGATGGAAAGATGAGCTACAC
The DNA here is from genome assembly GCA_029784005.1 of Lenwebbia sp. NSW1173648. NCBI lineage: Eukaryota > Viridiplantae > Streptophyta > Magnoliopsida > Myrtales > Myrtaceae > Lenwebbia > Lenwebbia sp. NSW1173648. Next base: position 19,601,417 of record JARCGZ010000008.1, on the reverse strand, counting down.
TATCGGCAATATAATCGTTCTCAAACAGAACGCAAGATAAATGACGGGTGAAACGCTCTAACAGTATTGTTCCACTTTTTTACAAAAAACTTCATTTTTTCCAGTACTTTCTATTAGAAATGTAATACATAATCCAAACAAATTTCGCACGAAACACATGATGGAAGGATGAGCTACACCGTCGGCAATATATGAAGCTCTCAAACAGAACGCAAGATAAATGACGGGTGAAACGCTGTAATAATATTGTTCCTCTTATTTACAAAACACTTCGTTTTTTCCATGAGTTTCTACTAGTAATGTAATAAATAATCATAACAAATTTCGCACAAAAAAGAAGATGGAAAGATGAGATACACTGTCGGCATTATTAACGCTCTCAAATTGAATGCAAGACCAATGATGTGACATTCTGAAATTCGACCCATTCCGGGATTTTATATAATGAATGGATAACTTGTTATTGCACTCTAGATTTGTCTCACTCGGAATTGATCACTCTCGAGATGACTGACCGTGAGGGAAAGGCTAGCTAGGAATTTAAGTACGTGGACCTATCGCGGGTCGATACGCGTAACTCCTAAAAGCCGCCCGTCAGTTTGAGATATTTTTAAAGTCGCAATCAACTGGTGTAGACCGCGAATTAGATTCCGGATTCGGGTGCCGAATTTTCAAGGATATCATCGCTAATATTTGGACGTCGCCTCATTGGGGTTCAGTGTTCATTGGCCAGCCGTACCGATCGTCCGAACAAAAATTCATGGACTGTCCTAAAGTTGCAGATTGTCAGTTTTGCTTCGCGGTATTCATTTGCAAGAGCCAAAAAGCCTTGATGGGATGTTGTACTCTTGGAAACCCCATCAACCACCCCACTTTAGTCACCTCATGAAACCCCACCACCAACTCCCACTCACCTCTTCATCTCACCCTATCCTATCCAAAAGCAATCCAAAATCCCAACTAACCTCACCCACCCCCACTCAAGGCTTAAGGAAGGATTGGATGAAGCTCTTGGAATCCTCTCTCCTCCCTTGAATCTCCCTTGGCTGAACACTCCCTCATCCTCTCTTCCTCCTTGCGCCGCCGACCAGCAACCTCAAGCCACCGCCGGTCCCGCCAAGCCGCCGCCGCCGTTCAGCCTTGCACCACCGCCGCCTAGCTCGCCAAGCCACCGCCGTTCGCCGCTGTTGCCGTGCACTTTAGGGGCTGATCTTGAGGGGTTTGTGTGGATTTCAAGCTTGGATTTGGGTAAGCAAACTCCTAACTCTTGATTAGGGTGGTAGGTCATCATTAGACTAGCTTAGATGTAGTTTTTAGTTGATTTTAGTGGCTGCCATGTGCACTGTTCATTGAAGGCTGAACACTATTCATCGAAGACGGGACACTATTCATTGAAGATATGCACTATTCATCGAAGGAAAATACTATTCATCGAAGATCAGAAATTTTAAAAGTGTTTGGGATGAATATTAGAGCTCTTGGGTGATGTTTTAGGTGGTTAGAAACTTGATTTGTGTATTATGTTAATCCTAGATGGGTTTAGGGGTGATTTGCACTTGAATGTGTGGTTTTATGTGCACTTTTGGGGGCTGCCTTAGGGGGACCCGAATTTGGGAATTCCATGTTGATGTGTGGATGCTTGGGAATGACATTTGTAGCATTGAATAGTATGGTTGGTGTGGTGGAATTTGATTGTGTTCAAGTGCGTGGTATGTGGCTCGGTTTAGAGCATTTTGCGCGAATGTGAATCGAACGTGAATTTCGGGTTTGCTAAATTGTGTGAATTGATTGGTGAACTTTGATGTGCAAGTGTGGTCGTGCGAGCGATATATCTGATTTATGCCTTGATGCGTGTTACGCGAGGCTCGCTCTGAAAATATATGCTTTGTGATGTGTATATGTGATTTGGACCCTGAAGCGTTAAACGCGGGGTGTTGTGCAATCCTGAGGCGTTAAACGCGGGATTTGATGTCTGACTGGGCTTTGGACCCAAACCTGAGGCGTTAAACGCGGGTTGTGACGTATACCTGAGGCGTTAAACGCGGGTCACGATCTTTTCAGACTTGAGCTATGTATAAAGATATATACGTATATGTGAAGCACTGTTGAGTGCTATGTGTTGCAATTGTGGCTTGAGTTGGTGGGATTAATTATGTTGGTTATGCCTGGCTTGTTTGCCTTGTGTTGTGAAATTGTAGTATGGGTGGTGTAGACTGCATGCTAGGTTGGTCTGGTGGTACGTGTCGTCCTAACCGAGACTTAGGGGTGAGCTTATTGAGATTTATTCTCATAGTTGTAAGTTAAAATATTTCAGACCCCTGAGCCCGAGGAGCCGGAGCGTGCTGAGGAACCTATGGAGTCTGATCCTGAAGAGGGACCACTGTCTGATGATGACGAGGGTTGAAGACTAGGATAGTGTTTCTCGCCCTTTTGGTATATCCTAGTAGTGGATATAGGTTAGTGGGCCATGGTACCCTTTTGTAGTTGATGGCTGCTCTTGATGTTGTCCGTGTTTGTAACTCGAACCTTGGCATGTTTATATAATGGTTTGTTTCCCGTTTCTCTCTTCTCTATCCTCCTCTTGAATTTTATTGTCTGGGTGTTGAGTTTGTTTCCGCTAGCGCATGCTTTAAGATCTTAAGATTTGATCTGGGTCGGCGACTAGTCCTGGGTTGTCGCAACTCTTATCGACCACTGAAGGGGTGTCGCGCGCTCGTAGGACGCGGGGCGTGACATCCCTGTTGAATTGGTATCAGAGCAAGGTCAGCTCGATCCAAGTTGGTTGAGCCTTGGAGTGATAAGGAGTGACGGTTTTGAGGATAGTAGGTAGAGAGACCTTAGTGGTTCGCTAGAGTTTAGTGCGTTACGCATGTGGTATGAGTCTGTGCTTGTGATTGGTGGACTTGCTTTGGTGTAGCCTGAGTATTCTATGTTGCTGTGTTAGCTTCTGCTTGGTTGGTTGAGTAGTACGTAGTGATTTTGCTAAAGTTGCAGGTGCGGCAGGACTTGAGGTAAGAGCAAGATCTGTGTTGTTTGTGCTCTTGTGGTTGCTTGCTTTGTGGTTGTTGTTGTTGTTGTGAGCTGTTGCTTAGAGCTTCTAGGCTTGAGTAGTCGGCTTAGGTCTCTAATTCCTTGGCGGAATTATAGCAGGTTAGGTGTGTGAGAACCCTGTGAGGATGAGCAGACGGGGTAGAGGATCTGGTGGAGCGTCTAGCTCTCGAGCACGACCTGAGGTGGAAGACCCTAGAATGGAAGGGGTCATGAGAGCCTTGGAAGAGATAGGGAATCTGATGGGGAGGCAGGCTCAAGAACGAGCTGCCACGGTTGCCCAAGCTGCTGAAGCTGCTGTCGCCGCTGCAAATGGACACAATGGTAACCAAGGAGATGCTCAGGGGAATCGTCAAATGCATCAACTGGTGGAACAATTTCTGAAGCTGAGGCCGTCTAAGTTTGACGGGAAGGGTGATCCTGAGGCTGCCTCTAGTTGGATTGAGGAATTGGGGAAGGCGTTTGCACTGCTGGGGTGCACTGAGGAGGAAAAGGTTACGCTGGCAGTGTACCAGCTTCAAGGCAACGCCAATGACTGGTGGGAGGCCACCAAAGGAAGGATTTTCCCCGTGGGTACTATCCCAACCTGGACCGCCTTTGTGGAGACATTCAATGGAAAGTACTTCTCTGAGACTGCACAAGAGAGGAAGATGACAGAATTCCTGCGACTCCGTCAGAATCAGATGTCAGTCGACCAGTATGAAGCAGAGTTTGCTAGGCTGTCTAAGTTCGCACCTAGGATGGTTGAGAACCCGCTAGACAGAGCAAGGAGGTTTCGAGATGGACTAAAGCCGGAACTGCGCAGTCAGCTGATACTCCTAAATCTGAGGGATTACAATGAACTTTATGAGAGAGCTCAGATGGTGGAGCGAGATATGAACGAAAGGGCTATCGCAATTGGATCGCGGTATGCGCCTAATAGGGACAACCGGCACTTTGGGAAGAGGCCGGCAGAAGGAAATAGACGTTTTGTCCCTCCAGTCAGAAAGAATTTTGGGAAGCCGGCATACCAATCTGGCATGGTGTGTCGATCTTGCGGAAGGAGGCACGGGAATGGCCCTTGCCCCGGTAGGATGGGAGCTTGCTTCAAGTGTGGCGGGCATGATCATCAGATAAGGAATTGTCCGAATCAGGCTACAGGACCAAGATTCCAACCTCAGCAACCTCGGATTGGACCTCAGACTGGAGCCGTGCCGCAGAACAACCAGAATAGGCCGCCGGCACAAGGAAGAGTTTTTGCAATGGCACGTCAAGAGGCGGAAGATGCTCCAGGCGTGATCACAGGTACCGTCTCTTTATGTGATCATGCTGCTTATGCCTTGTTTGATCCGGGAGCGTCGCACTCCTTTGTGTCTGCTCAGTTTGTCAATTTGGCTGGTATTGAATCGAAACCGTTAGGAGTAATGCTGCATGTTACCACCCCCCTAAAGGATAAAGTGTTGATTTCGTTAGGATGCTCGAACTGTAAGTTAAACATTGGCGGTAGAGATGAATGGATAGACTTGGCAGTTTTGACTATGCATGATTTTGATGTGATAGTAGGAATGGATTGGTTAGGGAAACAAAGGGCTGTGATGGACCGTGGTAGCAGGGTGATCCAATTTAATCCGATTGGTCATCCTAGATATGAATTTGTGGGAAGCCGAGGAGGAACCTCGATCCCTTGGATTTCGTCACTTGAGGTGACTAAGCTGCTAGATGAAGGGTGTCAAGGATTTCTAGCGTCTGTTGTGGATTCGACGATCATGGAATCAAGGCTAGAAGACATAGCTGTGGTGCGCAATTTTCCCGATGTCTTTCCTCAAGAATTGCCGGGATTGCCGCCAGAAAGAGAAGTGGAGTTTGTAATCGAGTTGGCCCCTGGGACGGAGCCAATCTCTAGAGCGCCATACAGGATGGCCTTGTCAGAGTTGAAGGAGCTGAAGGTTCAAATGCAAGAGCTGCTGGATAAGGGATTCATCCGCCCTAGTGCGTCACCGTGGGGAGCGCCAGTGCTGTTTGTGAGGAAAAAGGACGGGTCATTGCGTTTGTGCATTGACTATCGACAACTGAATCAGGTGACCATCAAGAATAAGTATCCACTGCCAAGGATCGACGACTTGTTCGATCAACTGCAAGGGGCAGCAGTGTTCTCTAAGATAGACCTGAGGACGGGCTATCATCAGTTAAGGATCAAGAAGGAGGACATACCAAAGACGGCATTTCGTACTAGGTATGGACATTACGAATTCACCGTCATGCCTTTTGGACTGACTAATGCCCCAGCTGCCTTCATGGATATGATGAATCGGATATTCAAGGAGTTTTTGGATCAGTTCGTTATAGTATTCATCGACGACATCCTGGTGTACTCGAAGAGCCTTGGAGAACATGAAGAACATCTAAGTATAGTTCTACGGACCCTAAGAGAACACGCACTCTACGCCAAGTTTAGTAAGTGCGAGTTCTGGCTCAATCGAGTAGCGTTTCTTGGTCACATAATCTCTGGAGATGGAATCTCGGTGGATCCAACAAAGATTGAAGCAGTTGCGAATTGGCCGAGACCGACGTCAGTTACAGAGGTTCGCAGTTTTCTGGGTCTGGCGGGATATTACAGACGGTTTGTGGAAGGATTCTCGTCGATAGCTACTCCGATGACGCGGTTATTGAAGAAGGAAACGAGGTTTGAATGGACAGATAGGTGCGAAGGGAGTTTTCAAGAGCTTAAGCATAAGCTAACGACCGCACCAGTATTAACGATACCATCTGGTCCTGGAGGGTTTGAGATCTATAGTGATGCGTCGCTAAAGGGATTAGGATGCGTTCTAATGCAGCATGGTAGAGTTGTTGCATACGCATCGCGACAATTGAGGCCTCATGAACAGAACTACCCGACGCATGACTTAGAGCTTGCAGCGATTGTCTTTGCATTGAAGATTTGGAGACACTATTTGATTGGAGAAAGGTTTCAAATCTACACGGACCACCAGAGTTTGAAGTACCTATTTTCCCAACAAGAGCTGAACATGAGACAACGTCGTTGGATGGAATTGCTGAAGGACTACGACTGCGACATCTTATACCACCCTGGGAAGGCTAATAAAGTCGCGGATACACTAAGTCGGAAATCGAGTGTAGCGTATATGATGGTTAAGGAGTGGACTTTACTCGAAGGAATAAGGGATTCGGAATTTAAGTTCGAGGTAGGTCACCTCACGAGTTTGTTAGCTACTTTGAGGATAGAACCGGAGATTCAGGCAAGGATTAAGGCTTTACAATCTACGGACCCTGATATTCAGAAGATCCTGAGTATGGACGTAACTAAGAGGAAACCCGACTTTCAAGTATCCGAGGATGGGATCTTAAGGTTCCGTGGACGTCTGTGTGTGCCCAATGACGAGGAACTAAAGGAGGAGATTTTGTCAGAAGCCCATCGAAGCAACTACAGTATTCATCCGGGCAGTACGAAGATGTACCAGAATCTGCGTCAGCATTACTGGTGGAATGGAATGAAAGTGGACGTGGCCAAGCATGTGGCTAAGTGTTTGACATGCCAACAAGTAAAAGCACAACACTGCAAACCTGGTGGATTGCTTCAACCGTTAGAAATTCCAGAGTGGAAATGGGAACATATCACGATGGACTTCGTGACAAGTTTGCCAAGGAGTCAGAGGGGCAATGATTCCATTTGGGTCGTGGTAGACAGATTGACTAAGTCTGCACACTTCATCGCCGTGCGAAAGGATCTTGATTTGGATAGGTTGGCAGAGTTGTATGTGCGTCAGATCGTGCGACTGCATGGAGTACCAGTGACTGTCACTTCGGACCGTGACCCCAGGTTCACATCAAACTTTTGGAAGAGCTTACAGTCGGCTTTGGGAACGAAACTGCAGTTTAGTACAGCTTATCACCCGCAGACAGATGGACAGTCAGAGAGGACAATACAGACACTTGAGGACATGTTGAGGGCATGTGTAATAGATTTGAAAGGGGGTTGGGAAGAACAGCTGCATCTGGTCGAGTTTGCATACAACAACAGCTATCAGCAGAGTATCAGAATGGCACCGTTTGAGGCATTGTATGGCAGAGCTTGCAGAACTCCAGTGTGTTGGGATGAGGTTGGTGAACGGAGCATAACGGGTCCAGAGTTGATTCAGCAGTCAGTGGAGTCAGTAAAGGTTATCAGAGAAAGACTGAGGACTGCGCAGAGTCGCCAGAAGAGTTATGCAGACAAGCGGCGTAGACCTTTGGAATTTCAAGAAGGAGATCACGTCTTCCTTAAGGTTTCACCGATGCGAGGTTTATCTCGATTTGGAAAGAAAGGGAAATTAAGCCCAAGGTATGTAGGTCCATTCGAGATTTTGGAACGAATCGGGACCTTAGCCTACCGTCTCGCCTTGCCGCCGAGCTTGTCACAGGTTCACAACGTGTTTCACGTGTCGATGCTGAGGAAGTATGAGCCTGACCCGACTCATATACTCGATCATGAAGTCATCGAAATGGACGACAGAGTTTCATATGTGGAGAGGCCAGTTCGGATAGAGGACAGAAGAGAGCAGGTTCTGAGGAACAAGACAGTCCAGCTTGTGAAAGTAATCTGGGAACATCATGGGACCGAAGGAGCCACCTGGGAAAGTGAAGAAGAAATGAGGCGTCAGCACCCCCATTTGTTTGGATAGTTTGTTTTGTTGTAAATTTCGAGGACGAAATTTTTGTAAGGGGGGAAGAGTTGTGACATTCTGAAATTCGACCCATTCCGGGATTTTATATAATGAATGGATAACTTGTTATTGCACTCTAGATTTGTCTCACTCGGAATTGATCACTCTCGAGATGACTGACCGTGAGGGAAAGGCTAGCTAGGAATTTAAGTACGTGGACCTATCGCGGGTCGATACGCGTAACTCCTAAAAGCCGCCCGTCAGTTTGAGATATTTTTAAAGTCGCAATCAACTGGTGTAGACCGCGAATTAGATTCCGGATTCGGGTGCCGAATTTTCAAGGATATCATCGCTAATATTTGGACGTCGCCTCATTGGGGTTCAGTGTTCATTGGCCAGCCGTACCGATCGTCCGAACAAAAATTCATGGACTGTCCTAAAGTTGCAGATTGTCAGTTTTGCTTCGCGGTATTCATTTGCAAGAGCCAAAAAGCCTTGATGGGATGTTGTACTCTTGGAAACCCCATCAACCACCCCACTTTAGTCACCTCATGAAACCCCACCACCAACTCCCACTCACCTCTTCATCTCACCCTATCCTATCCAAAAGCAATCCAAAATCCCAACTAACCTCACCCACCCCCACTCAAGGCTTAAGGAAGGATTGGATGAAGCTCTTGGAATCCTCTCTCCTCCCTTGAATCTCCCTTGGCTGAACACTCCCTCATCCTCTCTTCCTCCTTGCGCCGCCGACCAGCAACCTCAAGCCACCGCCGGTCCCGCCAAGCCGCCGCCGCCGTTCAGCCTTGCACCACCGCCGCCTAGCTCGCCAAGCCACCGCCGTTCGCCGCTGTTGCCGTGCACTTTAGGGGCTGATCTTGAGGGGTTTGTGTGGATTTCAAGCTTGGATTTGGGTAAGCAAACTCCTAACTCTTGATTAGGGTGGTAGGTCATCATTAGACTAGCTTAGATGTAGTTTTTAGTTGATTTTAGTGGCTGCCATGTGCACTGTTCATTGAAGGCTGAACACTATTCATCGAAGACGGGACACTATTCATTGAAGATATGCACTATTCATCGAAGGAAAATACTATTCATCGAAGATCAGAAATTTTAAAAGTGTTTGGGATGAATATTAGAGCTCTTGGGTGATGTTTTAGGTGGTTAGAAACTTGATTTGTGTATTATGTTAATCCTAGATGGGTTTAGGGGTGATTTGCACTTGAATGTGTGGTTTTATGTGCACTTTTGGGGGCTGCCTTAGGGGGACCCGAATTTGGGAATTCCATGTTGATGTGTGGATGCTTGGGAATGACATTTGTAGCATTGAATAGTATGGTTGGTGTGGTGGAATTTGATTGTGTTCAAGTGCGTGGTATGTGGCTCGGTTTAGAGCATTTTGCGCGAATGTGAATCGAACGTGAATTTCGGGTTTGCTAAATTGTGTGAATTGATTGGTGAACTTTGATGTGCAAGTGTGGTCGTGCGAGCGATATATCTGATTTATGCCTTGATGCGTGTTACGCGAGGCTCGCTCTGAAAATATATGCTTTGTGATGTGTATATGTGATTTGGACCCTGAAGCGTTAAACGCGGGGTGTTGTGCAATCCTGAGGCGTTAAACGCGGGATTTGATGTCTGACTGGGCTTTGGACCCAAACCTGAGGCGTTAAACGCGGGTTGTGACGTATACCTGAGGCGTTAAACGCGGGTCACGATCTTTTCAGACTTGAGCTATGTATAAAGATATATACGTATATGTGAAGCACTGTTGAGTGCTATGTGTTGCAATTGTGGCTTGAGTTGGTGGGATTAATTATGTTGGTTATGCCTGGCTTGTTTGCCTTGTGTTGTGAAATTGTAGTATGGGTGGTGTAGACTGCATGCTAGGTTGGTCTGGTGGTACGTGTCGTCCTAACCGAGACTTAGGGGTGAGCTTATTGAGATTTATTCTCATAGTTGTAAGTTAAAATATTTCAGACCCCTGAGCCCGAGGAGCCGGAGCGTGCTGAGGAACCTATGGAGTCTGATCCTGAAGAGGGACCACTGTCTGATGATGACGAGGGTTGAAGACTAGGATAGTGTTTCTCGCCCTTTTGGTATATCCTAGTAGTGGATATAGGTTAGTGGGCCATGGTACCCTTTTGTAGTTGATGGCTGCTCTTGATGTTGTCCGTGTTTGTAACTCGAACCTTGGCATGTTTATATAATGGTTTGTTTCCCGTTTCTCTCTTCTCTATCCTCCTCTTGAATTTTATTGTCTGGGTGTTGAGTTTGTTTCCGCTAGCGCATGCTTTAAGATCTTAAGATTTGATCTGGGTCGGCGACTAGTCCTGGGTTGTCGCAACTCTTATCGACCACTGAAGGGGTGTCGCGCGCTCGTAGGACGCGGGGCGTGACAAATGATGGGTGAAACACTCCGATAGTATTGTGCCTCCTATTTTCACGAAATTTCGTTTTTTCGACGGCATTCTACTGGAAATGTAATACATAGTCAAAACAAATTTCGCACAAAAAACATGATGGAAAGATGAGCTACACTGTCGGCAATATAAACTCTCTCAAACAGAATGCAACACAAATGATGGGTGAAACGCTCTAATAGTATTGTTCCACTTTTTTACAAAAAACTTCGTTTTTTCCAGGACTTTCTACTTGAAATATAATACATAATCAAAACAAATTTCGCACAAAAAACATGATGAAAAAATAAGCTACACTGTCGGCAATAAAAACACTCTCAAACAGAATGCAACACAAATGATGGGTGAAACGCTCTAATAGTATTGTTCCACTTTTTTACAAAATGCTTCGTTCTTTCCAGTACTTTCTACTAGAAATATAATACATAATCAAAACAAATTTCGCACAAAAAACAAGATGGAAAGATGAGCTACACTGTCGGCAATATAAACGCTCTCAACCAGAACGCAATATAAATGACGTGTGAAACGCACTAATAGTAATGTTCCTCATATTTACAAAAAACTTCGTTCTTTCCACGACATTCTACAAGAAATGTAATGCATAATCAAAACAAATATCTCACAAAAAAACATGATGGAAAGATGAGCAACATTATCGGTAACATAAAGTCTCAAATTCATTGCTAGACCAATGACGGGTGAAACGCTCTGATAGTATTGTGCCTCCTATTTTCACGAAACTTTGTTTTTTCCATGAAAAGCTGTAATAGTATTGTTCCTCTTATTTACAAAACACTTCGTTTTTCCATGACTTTCTACTAGTAATGTAATACAGAATCAAAACAAATTTCGCACAAAAAACAAGATGGAAAGATGAGCTACACTATCGGCAATATAATCGTTCTCAAACAGAACGCAAGATAAATGACGGGTGAAACGCTCTAACAGTATTGTTCCACTTTTTTACAAAAAACTTCATTTTTTCCAGTACTTTCTATTAGAAATGTAATACATAATCCAAACAAATTTCGCACGAAACACATGATGGAAGGATGAGCTACACCGTCGGCAATATATGAAGCTCTCAAACAGAACGCAAGATAAATGACGGGTGAAACGCTGTAATAATATTGTTCCTCTTATTTACAAAACACTTCGTTTTTTCCATGAGTTTCTACTAGTAATGTAATAAATAATCATAACAAATTTCGCACAAAAAAGAAGATGGAAAGATGAGATACACTGTCGGCATTATTAACGCTCTCAAATTGAATGCAAGACCAATGATGGGTGAAACACTCCGATAGTATTGTGCCTCCTATTTTCACGAAATTTCGTTTTTTCGACGGCATTCTACTAGAAATGTAATACATAGTCAAAACAAATTTCGCACAAAAATCATGATGGAAAGATGAGCTACACTGTCGGCAATATAAACTCTCTCAAACAGAATGCAACACAAATGATGGGTGAAACGCTCTAATAGTATTGTTCCACTTTTTTACAAAAAACTTCGTTTTTTCCAGAACTTTCTACTTGAAATATAATACATAATCAAAACAAATTTCGCACAAAAAACATGATGAAAAAATAAGCTACACTGTCGGCAATAAAAACACTCTCATACAGAATGCAACACAAATGATGGGTGAAACGCTCTAATAGTATTGTTCCACTTTTTTACAAAATGCTTCGTTCTTTCCAGTACTTTCTACTAGAAATATAATACATAATCAAAACAAATTTCGCACAAAAAACAAGATGGAAAGATGAGCTACACTGTCGGCAATATAAACGCTCTCAACCAGAACGCAATATAAATGACGTGTGAAACGCACTAATAGTATTGTTCCTCATATTTACAAAAAACTTCGTTCTTTCCACGACATTCTACAAGAAATGTAATGCATAATCAAAACAAATATCTCACAAAAAAACATGATGGAAAGATGAGCAACATTGTCGGTAACATAAAGTCTCAAATTCATTGCTAGACCAATGACGGGTGAAACGCTCTGATAGTATTGTGCCTCCTATTTTCACGAAACTTTGTTTTTTCCATGAAAAGCTGTAATAGTATTGTTCCTCTTATTTACAAAACACTTCGTTTTTTCCATGACTTTCTACTAGTAATGTAATACAGAATCAAATCAAATTTCGCACAAAAAACATGATGGAAAGATGAGCTACACTGTCGGAAAAATAAACGCTTTCAACCAGAACGCAAGATAAATGACAGGTGAAACGCTCTAATCGTATTTTTCCTCATATTTACTAAAAACTTCGTTCTTTCCATGACATTCTACAAGAAATGTAATGCAAAATCAAAACAAATTTCGCACAAAAAACATGATGGAAAGATGAGCTACATTGGCGGCAATATAAACGGTCTCAAATTGATTGCTAGACCAATGACGGGTGAAACGCTCTGATAGTATTGTGCCTGCTATTTTCACGAAACTTTGTTTTGTCTATGACATTCAACAATAAATGTCTTGCTTAATCAAAACAAATTTCGCACAAAAACATTGATGGACAGATGAGCTACACTGTCGGCAATATAAACGCTCTCATACAGAACGCAAGATAAATGATGGGTGAAACCCTCTAATAGTGTTGTTCTACTTATTTACAAAAAACTTCATTTTTTCTAGTATTTTCTACTATAAATGTAATACATAATCAAAATAAAATTCGCACGAAAAACATGATGGAAAGATGAGCTACACTGTCGGCAATACATAATGCTCTCAAACAGAACGCAAGATAAATGAGGGGTGAAAAGCTGTAATAGTATTGTTCCTCTTATTTACAAAACACTTCGTTTTTTTCCATGACTTTCTACTAGTAATGTAATACAGAATCAAAACAAATTTCGCACAAAAAATAAGATGGAAAGATGAGCTACACTGTCGGCAATATTAACGGTCTCAAATTGAATGCAAGACCAATGACGAGTGAAGCACTTTGATGGTATTGCGCCTCCTATTTTCACGAAATTTCGTTTTTTCGATGACATTCTACAAGAAATGTAATACACAGTGAAAACAACTTTCGCCCAAAAAACATGATGGAAAGATGAGCTACACTGTCGGTAATATAAACGCTCTCAAACATAATGCAACACAAATTACGGGTGAAATGTTCTAATAGTATTGTTCCACTTTTTTTACAAAAAACTTAATTTTTTCCAGGACTTTCTACTAAAAATATGATACATAATCAAAACAACTTTCGCACAAAAAACATGATGGAAAGATGAGCTACACTGTCGGCAATATAAATCCTCTCAAACAGAATGCAACACAAATGATCGGTGAAATGCTCTAATAGTATCGTTCCACTTTTTTACAAAAAACTTTGTTTTTTCCAGTACTTTCTACTAGATATGTAATTCATAATAAAAACAAATTTGGCACAAAAAACATGATGGAAAGACGAGCTACACTGTCGGCAATATAAACGCTCTCAAACAGAATGCAACACAAATGAGGGGTGAAACGCTCTAATAGTATTGTTCCTTTTTTTTACAAAAAAACTTCGGTTTTTCCAGGACCTTCTACTAGAAATAAAATACATAATCAAACCAAATTTCGAACAAAAAACATGATGGAAAGATGAGCAACACTGTGGGCAATATAAACCCTCTCAAACAAAATGCAAAACAAATGATGGGTGAAACGCTCTAATAGTACTGTTCCATTTTTTTACAAAAAACTTCGTTTTTTCCAGGACCTTCTTCTAGAAATATAAGACATAATCAAACCAAATTTGGCACAAAAAACATGATGGAAAGATGAGCTACACAGTCGGCAATATAAACGCTCCCAAACAGAATGCAACACAAATGATGGGTGAAACGCTCTAATAGTATTGTTCCACTTTTTTACAAAATACTTCGGTCTTTCCAGTACTTTCTACTAGAAATATAATACATAATCAAATCAAATTTCGCACAAAAACATGATGCAAGGATGAGCTACACTGTAGGCAATATAAACGGTCTCAAATTGATTGCTAGACCAATGACGGGTGAAAGGCTCTGATAGTATTGTGCCTCCTATTTTCACGAAACTTTATTTTTTCCATGACATTCTACAATAAATGTCGTACATAATCAAAAATTTTAGCACAAAAAACATGATGAAAAGATGAGCTACACTGTCGGCAACATAAAGGCTTTCAAACAGAATGCGAGACAAATGACGGGTGAAACGCTCTAACAGTATTGTTCCACTTTTTTACAAAATACTTTGTTTTTTCCAGGACTTTCTACAAGAAATATAATACATAATCAAAACATATTTCGCACAAAAAACATGATGGAAAGATGAGCTACACTGTCGGCAATATGAACACTTTCTACGAGAACACAAGATGAATGACGGGTGAAACGCTCTAATACAATTATTTCTCTTATTTACAAAAAACTTCGTTCTTTCCATGACATTCTACTAGAATTGTAATGCGTAATCAAAATAAATTTCGCACAAAAAACATGATGGAAAGAAGTGCTACACTGTCGGCAATATAAACGCTCTAAAATTGATTGCTAGACCCATGACGGGTGAAACGCTCTAATAGTATTGTGCCTCCTATTTTCACGAAACTTTGTTTTTTCCATGACAATCTACAATAAATGTCTTACATAGTCAAAAAATTTAGCACAAAAATCATGATGGAAAGATGAGCTACACTGTCGGCGATATAAACGCTCTCAAACAGAACGCAAGATAATGGACGGGTGAAACGCTCTAATACTATTGTTCCTCTTATTTACAAAAAACTTCGTTCTTTCCATGACATTCTACTAGTAATGTAATACATAATCAAAACAAATTTCGCACAAAAAAGATGATGGAAAGATGAGCTACACAGTCGGCAATATAAACGCTCTCAAATAGAACGCAAGATAAATGACGAGTGAAACGCTGTAATAGTATTGTTCCTCTTATTTACAAAAAATTCCATTACTTTCTACTAAAAATATAATACATAACCAAAACTAATTTCGCACAAAAAACACGATGGAAAGATGAGCTACAATGTCGGCAATATAAACGCTCTCAAACAGAATGCAACAAATGATGGGCGAAACGCTCTAATAATATTGTTCCACTTTTTTACAAACTACTTCGTTCTTTCCAGTACTTTCTACTAGAAATATAATACATAATCAAATCAAATTTGGCATAAAAAACATGATGGAAAGATGAGCTACACTGTCGGCAATATAAACGCTTTAAAACAGAGCGCAAGATAAATAACGGGTGAAACGCTCTAATAGTATTGTTCCTCATATTTACAAAAAACTTCGTTCTTTCCATGACATTCTACTAGAAATGTAATGCATAATCAACACAAATTTCGCCCAAAAAACATGATGGAAAGATGAGCTACATTGTCGGCAATATAAACGGTCTCAAATTGATTGCTAGACCAATGACGGGTGAAACGCTCTGATAGTATTGTGCCTCATATTTTCACGAAACTTGTTTTTTCCATGAGATTCTACAATAAATGTCTTGCATAATCAAAACAAATGTCGCAAAAAAATATTGATGGAAAGATGAGCTGCACTGTCGGCAATATAAACGCTCTCATACAGAACGCAAGATAAATGACGGGTGAAACGCTCTAATAGTATTGTTCCACTTATTTACAAAAAATTCATTTTTTCCAAGACTTTCTACTAGAAATGTAATACATAATCAAAACAAATTTCGCACGAAAAACATGATAGAAGGATGAGCTACACTGTCGGCAATATACTAAGCTCTCAAACAGAACGCAAGATAAATGACGGGTGACACGCTGTAATAGTATCGTTCCTCTTATTTACAAAACACTTCGTTTTTCCATGACTTTCTACTAGTAATGTAATACATAATCAAAACAAATTTCGCACAAAAAACATGATGGAAAGATGAGCTACACTGTCGGCAATATTAACAGTCTCAAATTCATTGCTAGACCAATGACGGGTGAAACACTCGGATAGTATTGTGCCTCCTATTTTCACGAAACTTGTTTTTTCCATGAGATTCTACAATAAATGTCTTGCATAATCAAAACAAATGTCGCAAAAAAATATTGATGGAAAGATGAGCTACACTGTCGGCAATATAAACGCTCTCATACAGAACGCAAGATAAATGACGGGTGAAACGCTCTAATAGTATTGTTCCACTTATTTACAAAAAATTCATTTTTTGCAAGACTTTCTACTAGAAATGTAATACATAATCAAAACAAATTTCGCACAAAAAACATGATGGAAAGATGAGCTACACTGTTGGCAATATAAACGGTCTTAAATTGAATGCTAGACCAATGACGGGTGAAAGGCTCTGATTGTATTGCCACTCCTATTTTCACGAAACTTCATTTTTTCCATGACCTTCTACTACAAATGTAATAGATAATCAAAACAAATTTCGCCCAAAAAACAGGTTGGAAAAATGAACTACACTGTCGGCAATATAAACGATCTCATACAGAACGCAAGATAAATGACGGGTGAAACGCTCTAATAGTATTGTTCCACTTATTTACAAAAAACTTCATTTGTTCCAAGACTTTCTACTAGAAATGTAATACATAATCAAAACAAATTTCGCACGAAAAACATGCTGGAAGGATGAGCTACACTGTCGGCAATATATAAAGCTCTCAAACAGAACGCAAGATAAATGACGGGTGACACGCTGTAATAGTATTGTTCCTCTTATTTACAAAACACTTCGTTTTTTCCATGACTTTCTACTAGTAATGTAATACATAATCGAAACAAATTTCGCACGAAAAACATACTGGAAGGATGAGCTACACTGTCGGCAATATATAAAGCTCTCAAACAGAACGCAAGATAAATGACGGGTGACACGCTGTAATAGTATTGTTCCTCTTATTTACAAAACACTCCGTTTTTTCCATGACTTTCTACTAGTAATGTAATACATAATCAAAACAAATTTCGCACAAAAAACATGATGGAAAGATGAGCTACACTGTCGGCAATATAAACGGTCTCAAATTGAATGCTAGACCAATGACGGTTGAAAGGCTCTGAAAGTATTGCGCCTCCTATTTTCACGAAACTTCATTTTTTCCATGACCTTCTACTAGAAAAATGAGCTACACTGTCGGCAAGATAAACGCACTCGAACAGAATGCAAGACAAATGACGGGTGAAAAGTTCTAATAGTATTGTTCCACTTTTTTACAAAAAACTTCGTTCTTTCCAAGACTTTCTTCTAGAAATATGATACATAATCAAAACAAATTTCGCACAAAAAACATGATGGAAAGATGAGCTACACTGTCGGCAATATAAAGGCTCTGAAACAGAATGCAACACAAATGATGGGTGAAACGCTCTAATAGTATTGTTCCATTTTTTTACCAAAAACTTCGTTTTTTCCAGGACTTTCTACTAGATATATAATACATAATCAAAACAAATTTCGCACAATAAACATAATGGAAAGATGAGCTACACTGTCGGCAATATAAATGCTCTAAACAGAATGCAAGACAAATGACGGGTGAAAAGTTCTAATAGTATTGTTCCACTTTTTTAGAAAAAACTTCGTTCTTTACAGGACTTTCTACTAGAAATATGATACATAATCAAAACAAATTTCGCACAAATAACATGATGGAAAGATGAGCTACACTATCGGCAATATAAACGCTCTCAAACAGAATGCAACACAAATGATGGGTGAAACGCTCCAATAGTTTTGTTCCATTTTTTTACCAAAAACTTCATTTTTTCCAGGACTTTCTACTAGATATATAATGTCACGCCCCGACCTCGCAGAGCTCGTGGATATCCCATCTGGCCGTTTCTATCTTAGATTGGTTTCCAGGATCCTTCGGACCACAATTTTAAAAATCCATAAAACAGGCAGAAGCGAGTAAACATCTCCATACATCAATACGACCAAATGACTTAGGACAAAAGTGGTGTACATCACATATCTGTATAATACACTTCAATTGATACAGTGGTCAAATATCAATGGTTCAATCTTAATCCACAAAACCCAACCAAATCCATAAGGCCACATAATGTGTTATATTCATTCGACCAACTAATTTCTCGAACGTCAATTCTTGGCAAACTTGGTGTTCCATTGCCTGATACCTGAAAAATATTAATCCCTATCGGGGTGAGATATAAATCTCAATAAGCTAACCTCTAAGCCTCGCTTAGGATAACAGTACCTCCAAGCCAACCTAACATGCGATTCGGACCCAACCAAGCTACTAGCTTAGCAACGACAGACAGCAGGACTCACCAAGGTACACGTACTCACTAAACATTCCTAAGCAAAGAATTGTATCCGAAGCATAGCAAGAGCTAACAATCTAACCAATCCAAATCACACTCTCGAATTCAGTACTTTCAACTATGCATAACGCATATATAATCTGGATGAATAACGACCCGCGTTTAACGCCTCAGGTGTGCAATCAACTGTTCTGCCAGGCATCACATCCCGCATTTAACGCATCAGGATCACAATCGTAATTCATAGACCCGCGTTAGTATGCCTCAGGTCGGTCCCGCGTTAATACGCATCAGGACGGGCACAAACCCCGCGATTATCGCATCAGGGTACAATGTGCATAAATACTCATTGTACAATTCAGTCGACTATAGACCTTGCGTTAATACGCCTCAGGATATTCAGGCATTCATATATGCACAATATCAAACAACGAGCCCCGCGTCATAACGCTTCAGGGTTTAACGCAACATGAACATCATAATCTCCATTTCTAAGCATACCTCGTGTAAACACGCGTCAAGGCAAGAATTCATGCATTCAAAATATGCCGGCAATTTAGCTAATTACTTGAAAGCTAAGCATGGCATAAGTTCCACAATGATTCCAATTCCTTCCCAACATGCTTATCAAGCAAGAACAAGCAATCAAGCCACAATTGGCACGAATACAAATGCACACGAGCACGTTACAAACTCATCAAATTAACCAATGGCACAAGATCACCATCAAAACAGCCCCTAGTTCTCATGAACACAAAATTGCTCAAACTAGCTCAACTTAAGCTATTTGCAAACGTGGATCGACCTAAGTGATTCCGAGCCTTCCAATTGATCCTCCAACCACTCTAAACCACAAGACAAGTACCCAAGATCATCCTAAGCCTCAATCAAATTCGGATCAGCCCGTGAACAGTGAAAATCTTCGATGAACAGTGCTAATCTTCAATGAACAGTGAACTCCTTCAATGAATAGTGTTCCAAAACTTCATAACTATGTAAAACAACCTCTAATAGGCCTAACTAACCATCCCTAACACTCAAGATCACTTTCCAAGCTTCCAAGATCATCAAAACCTATTTTTCCATTCCCGGTTTTCTTCGATGAACAGTAACCCGGCGCCCTAAAATTCACTAATTTCACTCCTAAACATGCTCATTAGTACTACATTAGCCTACACAAGGATTAGGGGGTTTGCTTACTTAAGATTAAGCTTGAATCGAAGGGGAACGCGCCGAGTCTTGCACGATCAGCCTCTGTGCAGCTCAGTTCCACGAAAATCCAACAGTTTATTCGATGATCAGGCTTCAGATCCTCGTAGCCCATGATCTTATGGTCGCATAGGCGAAAACGGAGCTCGATTCGCCCTCCGGACGAGCTCAAACGAGCGATTCCAAGTCGGACGTGAGCAGAAAAACGGGAAAACGGCCTCTCGGGTTTTAGGGAGATTTGGGGCCGAATGGAGGAAGAGAGGAGAGAGAGAGAGAGAGAGAGAGAAGGGCAAGAACACACTTCACTTGATCTTAGGCTTGAGTGGGAGTGAGAGTGAGAGGGAAAGGCAAGAACACTTCCACTTGTTCTTAGGCTTGAGTGGGAGTAGGTGATGTTTGGCAAGGGTTGGTAGTGGAGTCTCCAAGATGTGACTAGGAGTGATTGAGGGGATTTTCAAAAGTTCAAAATCCCATCAAGGCATTTGGCTCTTGCAAATGAATACCGCGAAGCAAAAACCGACAATCCGCAACTTTAGGATAGGCCAGGAATTTTAGTTCGGGCGATCGGTATGGCTGGCCAACGATCACTGAACCCCAATGAGGCGACGTCCAATTATTAGCGATGATATCCTTGAAAATTCGACCCCCTAATCCGGAATCTAATTCGCGGTCTACACCAGTCGAATGCGACTTTAGAATATCTCAAACTGACGGGCGGCTTTTAGGAGTTACGCGTATCGACCCGCGATAGGTCCACGTACTTAAATTCCTAATTAACCTTTCCCTCACGGTCAGTCATCTCGAGAGTGATCAATTCCGAGTGAGATAAATCTAGAGTGCAACGACAAGATATCCATTCATTCCTAAATCCCGAAAGTGGGTCGAATTTCAGAATGTCACAACTCTTCCCCCCTTAAAGAAATTTCGTCCTCGAAATTTGCAACCTTCTAACCATCCAGTCTTTTGGAGCATCGGCACCTCATCGCTACCTTGCTTTTCAAAGTAACTCTTTTCATCAATTGACACTTCCATAGCATTCTTGCCTGAAGACCTTTTCAGAGCATCATATTAACTCAAGCTCCATGCCCATCACTATCATCACTAACCTATCGTAAGAATGTATTCTTTGGTGTTCATACCATTTGGCGTATCACCCCCCTTCAAACGTCCTTGCGTACCATTAGAGAGTCAAGGCTTTAATCATGGTTACTTCCGCAGTAATTCACTCTCGATTCCTTTCAAAAATTTCGAATGGTCAGTAATCTATCGACCTTCAACATCATGCCTCTTTCTTGTCGATATATCTAATACTTGACCACATGTTGGACTAACCCAAATTTACAATCCAAACCATCGATAGTTTTAAGGCAAATCTTGCCACACCTTTGTGCCACCCCAAGGGACACCATAATTATCCCTTCGAATTTCCAACGAGGTCATTTCTTTAAGTTCATCTTCAATATTGGACTCATACTTTCGTCCATGGGACCTCAAGGGTTCTATTCTCAACTCCAAAGTTTCCTTCCCAAGCATCTAGAAGTCTGGACTTTCTCTCTGCTCTACTTACCTCCTTAATCCCTTAGATATCAGGGTCTGTTCATCCTAACATCTCAACTTCCTTTCTAACCTTCAGGCTTGATGCATCAGGTAACCATCGATCTAGTCGATTGGCAAACTTCCAATTTACAAGTTGAATCTCTTATTTCTCGAGGGAAGATCTGTCCCTCCATCACCAATTACACATTGCTCAATTCTCAATTATAAGCATCCGCTAGTTAATCCACCCTTCCTTAGCGATATGGGTATCGCAGCAATAATACTTGGGTAATCCCTTCGTTCCACGTGACTTTCCTTCAATTCCCTTTAGGCAGTCAGTGCTCTCAACCTCTTGTAGTTCACTTAACGTTGAGGTTTTCCTTTATACGAGCAACGCTCTCATATCCATAAGCAATGTCATACATCAGCGTTGCCTCTCATTCAATTCCTCTCGGGAAACTACTACCCTATTTTCTTGTGGTAGATATAGACTCAAAATCTCCTTCCAACCAACAATGTTTCCCAAACTTTGTCGCGAGGACATTAGCAAACCAACTCCAATCATACATTGAGCATTCCAACTCATAAGGTTTTATTGTCACAGCGCATTCGCACAGTCCACTTCAGATTG
The DNA here is from genome assembly GCA_029784005.1 of Lenwebbia sp. NSW1173648. NCBI lineage: Eukaryota > Viridiplantae > Streptophyta > Magnoliopsida > Myrtales > Myrtaceae > Lenwebbia > Lenwebbia sp. NSW1173648. The sequence continues at coordinate 19,579,628 of JARCGZ010000008.1, read as the reverse complement.
CCTTGTTACGCCTTAATTTCTCCCTTCCACATCACGTCATTATGATTCTCTTGATCCCTTTGATTCAATCGATAACTCTATTAACAGCTTAGTCATCAACTTGACTTAAGTCCTCAAAGACTCTTTCCACGTTCATTCATCTAGTCGCGTGACATCTCGTCCTTAGCCCATTTCATCAATGGGACAGCTCTCGTGGGGAGTCCTCCCACGATCCGTCTATAACAATCCATCAATCCCAAGAAACTTCAAGTTTCGGCAACTCACATTGACCCTAGTCGATTCATCACTCATTCCAATCCTCAAAGGCTCCACAGGGATTTCATTTCCCACAAATTTCACGACTGAGGAATCTTACCTCATCAGGTCCACAGCTCGTGCTCTTCCCATTTAGCATACAACGAGCGTCTCCTTAGAGTCCATAGGATACTCTTAAAAGCTTCTCATGTTTCGTATGACTCCATAATGAGTCCATTCATCGTTTCTCAAGACGGTAACAACCAATCCAATTATTCTTTGGATACTCAAGCTGACTATCATCAGTTTCTTGTCACTCGGCGTAGAACCGTTCAAATTGTCCTTCCTACATCTCACTTAAGAGCTCAAACCTTGGCCCTCTATTGTTAAGGGTCTCCACCTGGACCATACAATATTTTGTTCCTTTTTGTCATTCTTTCCTCAGGAAGCATTAGTGCCTTGACCTATTGGTTCCACAACCAACTAATGCGACTCTATCTCGATCTCATCCATTCAATAAAATTACGAACAGCCAGGACTATCAAGTCCATCCACTTCCCTTTTCCTCAATGACCATCTCATGGTCCAATCCCCCTAGAAGAATGACACCCTATTCTTTTAGGGTAATAACACACAATGTCACTTCTAGTGGTCTCGATTCATCCTCAATCAATCCTATTTTATTCAACAAGATCAAACAGTTGCCATAACTTCTTCCTTAACTTTCCTCACGACGGAAGAAACAAAACATCAATCTCTCATTACGAGCCTTACGCCAAGGTAATAGCCGTTTCTCGCAGGCACATTCCATGTTCCATAATAAATATTTCTTTGCTCGTAATCCATGAGCAGGAGCTCTCTTATTCATATGTTTTCCAATCATCCGCTCCCTTCATTAAAATCCATTACAATTCCTCAAATTCAGAAATAACAACTAGCCACAAGGCTTCCAAATTCAAATCTACTCAGGGACTTCATGTCTTATTCAAAGGATCCTTGACCACCTTTAACATATGCTTAAACGACTTTGAGAACTTTGTCTCACACTGGTCGATCGTCCTCCGATCCTTGCAAGATTATTAGGATCCACACAACCCTTGCTCTCAAGCAATCCCAGGAAGGTACTTCCATTAAACAACTCGATGAAGGCGATCCAGACCGGTACCATGCCTTCAAGGGAAAACTCTTCATTTGGTGACATTTCACCAATCATCAATAGCCTCTTAAGGCTAATAACTGCCAGGGTCACTTTCTTTCTTCAGTGCACCCAAAACTTCTAAGGTTTTCTCACCAAACCCTCAATCCGAACGGAGGCAGTTTCAAATTTACTTTCTCCATCGAACCTTAGTTGACCTCAGCCTCGTGGTCCATCTCACAAGCTACTCAAAACCCTCGCGGTTCTTCCCACACTTTCAATTTAGAAAAGAGTAGTTCATAGTCACCTTTCTCGTGACTTCCATCACTTAACTCATCAGCACTAATATCTGTCGCCACAGTAACTAAGCACAATGGCAGCTCCTCCTCGAGCTTGCCTACCTATCAATTTTTTTCATTTCTATTTAGAATTCTCGCGACCCCTTATTCCACTTGGGTCTCGCATAATTAGCAACTCAAGCCATATTCCCTTCCAGCACTTATACTCCAGTCGCTCATCTTTACTCAATTCTCATGATCAATCTCAGTTCTTGGATCTTCTCATACCTCGCATATACGAGCCAAGTGCTCCTCTAGCAACCGTACTTTGGTCGATCAACCTTGTAGGTTCTCATGTCACTTGAACCACTGTGATTCCCTCCAAGAATCAAAGACTTAAGTCATCTACTCAAGGCTAGTAGTTTCAAGCTGCTCATCTCATCATTCATCACCAGCAAGCAACTATCCAGTGGTTCTCAAACAACTCTCAGCTAGTTGTCCATTAACAAAGGATTCCAAATCATCCTTAAGCAACAATCGCACATCAAGCAAGTCTCAACGAGGCAACTTCTCAGCTAATAACCAATTACTAGGCAAGCCTTAACTAGGCCAAAACTCAACTAGTCAGTACCAAGCAAATACTCAAAGTGCCATTTCAATCGTTCATGCCATAAATCTAGGTATCTTCCACCCTAGCATAATCACAACAGGCTACCTCAATCTCAACAGGCATCAGATCAATGGATTATAAACTTCTCACGCTGTCTAATCTTTCAGTTAGACCTTAACCATAACAATCACACAATGCCCATTACAAAACATGCCCAGCAAGCCAAACGCAAACATCACTTTTTCCTTTCAATCGGCATCCACAGCTATGCATGAAGCTTTCAACCATGCCAATCACAAGCGTCATTACAAATGCCATGCCACTTTCAAACATTCACTTGCGAATTAATCCCGGGTCATACATCTCTCAACCTCAATCAAACTCAACTTGATACCTAGGCTTTCCCTTTCAATTTATGACTTGGGTCTTTCCTGCCTCCTTACTATCTTAGAAGCCTGTCAGGAGCCGCTCCTTGTCCGGACCTCTCTGTCCCGGCGATCACTCCCCGCCCTCATCAGACCTGGTCGTTGCAGGTTGTCCCAAGTCATACATCTAGGAGGAAGCCCCGTTCCACACGTCCCACACCATGCTTCATCACGGTTTTAGGTATCCCATCAACTCGTCCCATACCAAGCGACAGTTTATTAAGTCTGATAGTGATAAGCTCATGTATACACCCTTATCAACTTTCATTTCATATCCACAAACGTATACACAGCATGTTTGTTCTCACTACTTATCATACCACACTCATCTTCAAATCGATTCTTATCCATTGAAGATTTTTAATTCCACCAATCACCGTCACATCTCATCGATTAATTACCTATATTCCATCACATACTTCAAGTCTAGTTGCTATTCAAGTCGAATCCATATGCATTCGATCACAACTGGCCTTTAATCCCTATATTCCTTGTCCGCTTCCTTGTATACATCTCATCTCATATCATCCAAGGTTGTCAATAACAACCGATAACTAAAACCATTATGACATAACGCAATTCAAGTCTGAAGTTATTAATACCAGTCGTCTCTTTATAACTCATATTCCTCAAGTTGGGTCATTGACTAACCATAGTCAAAATCATGTAATCCAATTGACCCTTCATTCATAAGCAATTCTCTGCTAACCTCAAGCACAATTTCTACCTCAATCACAACATCACTCAAGATCATCAATAAAACTCAACGCTAAAACCATTAGAGTGCACACAAGTTCAAGCCTATAATCCTCAAGCGTTAGTGATTAATGCTTAATCCTAAAGGTCTCACGATCTAATTACCCTCAAGTCATCACTCCTTATCACTCCAAACCTCAATCACATTGGATCGAGCTGACCTTGCTCTGATACCAATTCAACGGGGATGTCACGCCCCGAACTCGCAGACCTCGTGGACATCCCATCTGGCCGTTTCTATCTTAGATTGGTTTCCAGGATCCTTCGGACCACAATTTTAAAAATCCATAAAACAGGCGGAAGCGAGTAAACATCTCCATACATCAATACGACCAAATGACTTAGGACAAAAGTGGTGTACATCACATATCTGTATAATACACTTCAATTGATACAGTGGTCAAATATCAATGGTTCAATCTTAATCCACAAAACCCAACCAAATCCATAAGGCCACATAATGTGTTATATTCATTCGACCAACTAATTTCTCGAACGTCAATCCTTGGCAAACTTGGTGTTCCATCCCTGATACCTGAAAAATGTTAATCCCTATCGGGGTGAGATATAAATCTCAATAAGCTAACCCCTAAGCCTCGCTTAGGATAACAGTACCTCCAAGCCAACCTAACATGCGATTCGGACCCAACCAAGCTACTAGCTTAGCAACGACAAACAGCAGGACTCACCAAGGTACACGTACTCACTAAACATTCCTAAGCAAAGAATTGTATCCGAAGCATAGCAAGAGCTAACAATCTAACCAATCCAAATCACACTCTCGAATTCAGTACTTTCATCTATGCATAACGCATATATAATCTGGATGAATAACGACCCGCGTTTAACGCCTCAGGTGTGCAATCAACTGTTCTGCCAGGCATCACATCCCGTGTTTAACGCATCAGGATTACAATCGTAATTCATAGACCCGCGTTAGTACGCCTCAGGTCGGTCCCGCGTTAATACCCATCAGGACGGGCACAAACCCCGCGATTATCGCATCAGGGTACAATGTGCATAAATACTCATTGTACAATTCAGTCGACTATAGACCCTGCGTTAATACGCCTCAGGGTATTCAGGCATTCACATATGCACAATATCAAACAACGAGCCCCGCGTCATAACGCTTCATGGTTTAACGCAACATGAACATCATAATCTCCATTTCTAAGCATACCTCGCGTAAACACGCGTCAAGGCAAGAATTCATGCATTCAAAATATGCCGGCAATTTAGCTAATTACTCGAAAGCTAAGCATGGCATAAGTTCCACAATGATTCCAATTCCTTCCCAACATGCTTATCAAGCAAGAACAAGCAATCAAGCCACAATTGGCACGTCCGGGCTACATGGCCGAATACAAATGCACACGAGCACGTTACAAACTCATCAAATTAACCAATGGCACAAGATCACCATCAAAACAGCCCCTAGTTCTCATGAACACAAAATTGCTCAAACTAGCTCAACTTAAGCTATTTGCAAACGTGGATCGACCTAAGTGATTCCGAGCCTTCCAATTGATCCTCCAACCACTCTAAACCACAAGACAAGTACCCAAGATCATCCTAAGCCTCAATCAAATTCGGATCAGCCGTGAACAGTGAAAATCTTCGATGAACAGTGCTAATCTTCAATGAATAGTGTTCCAAAACTTCATAACTATGTACAACAACCTCTAATAGGCCTAACTAACCATCCCTAACACTCAAGATCACTTTCCAAGCTTCCAAGATCATCAAAACCTATTTTTCCATTCCCGGCTTTCTTCGATGAACAGTAACCCGGCGCCCTAAAATTCACTAATTTCACTCCTAAACATGCTCATTAGTACTACATTAGCCTACACAAGGATTATGGGGTTTGCTTACTTGAGATTAAGCTTGAATCGAAGGGGAACGCGCCGAGTCTTGCACGATCAGCCTCTGTGCAGCTCAGTTCCACGAAAATCCAACAGTTTATTCGATGATCAGGCTTCAGATCCTCGTAGCCCTTGATCTTATGGTCGCATAGGCGAAAACGGAGCTCGATTCGCCCTCCGGACGAGCTCAAACGAGCGATTCCAAGTCGGACGTGCGCAGAAAAACGGGAAAACGGCCTCTCGGGTTTTAGGGAGATTTGCGGCCGAATGGAGGAAGAGAGGAGAGAGAGAGAGAGAGAAGGGCAAGAACACACTTCACTTGATCTTAGGCTTGAGTGGGAGTGAGAGTGAGAGGGAAAGGCAAGAACACTTCCACTTGTTCTTAGGCCTGAGTGGGAGTAAGTGATGTTTGGCAAGGGTTGGTAGTGAGGTCTCCAAGATGTGACTAGGAGTGGTTGAGGGGATTTTCAAAAGTTCAAAATCCCATCAAGGCATTTGGCTCTTGCAAATGAATACCGCGAAGCAAAAACCGACAATCCACAACTTTAGAATAGGCCAGGAATTTTAGTTCGGGCGATCGGTATGGCTGGCCGACGATCACTGAACCCCAATGAGGCGACGTCCAATTATTAGCGATGATATCCTTGAAAATTCGACCCCCGAATCCGGAATCTAATTCGCGGTCTACACCAGTTGATTGCGACTTTAGAATATCTCAAACTGACGGGCGGCTTTTAGGAGTTACGCGTATCGACCCGCGATAGGTTCACGTACTTAAATTCCTAATTAACCTTTCCCTCACGGTCAGTCATCTCGAGAGTGATCAATTCCGAGTGACATAAATCTAGAGTGCAACGACAAGATATCTACACTGTCGGCAATATTAACAGTCTCAAATTGAAACGCTCATATAGTATTGTGCCTCATATTTTGACGAAACTGCGTTTTTTCCATTACATTCTACTAGAAATGTAATGCATAATCAATTCCAATTTGGCACAAAAAACATGATGGAAAGATGAGCTACGCTGTCGGCAATATCAACGCTCTCAAACGGATTGCAAGATAAATGACGGGTGAAATGCTTTAATAGTATCGTTCTTCTTATTTTCAAAAAAACTTGGTTTTTTCCATGACTTTCCACTAATAATGTAATACATAATCAAAACAAATTTCGCACAAAAACATGATGGAAAGATGAGCTACACTGTCGGCAATATTAACGGTCTCAAATTGAATGCAGGACCAATGACGGGTGAAACGCTCTGATAATATTGTGCCTCCTATTTTCACGAAACTTCATTTTTTCCATGACTTTCTACTAGTAATGTAATACATAATGAACACTAATTTCTACAAAAAACGTGATGGAAAGATGAGCTATACTGTCGGAAATATAAACGCTTTCGACCAGAACGCAAGATAAATGACGGGTGAAACGATCCAATAGTTATTAATCCTCTTATTTACAAAAAACTTCATTCTGTCCATCACATTCTACTAGAATTGTAATGCATAATCAAAACAAATTTCACACAAAAAACATGAAGGAAAGAAGAGCTACACTGTCGGAAATATAAACGGTCTCAAATTGAATGCTAGACCAATCACGGGTGAAACGCTCTGATACTTTGTGCGTCGTATTTTCCCGAAACTTTGTTTTTTCCATGACATTCTACAATAAATGTCTTGCAAAATCAAAACAAATTTCGCGCAAAAAACATGCGGGAAAGATGTGCTACACTGTCGGCAGTATAAACAGTCTCAAATTAAATGCAAGACCAATGACGGGTGAAACGCTCAGATAGTATTGTGCCTCATATTTTCACGAAACTTCGTTTTTTCCATTACATTCTACTAGTATTATGCCTCTTATTTTCAAAAAACTTCGTTCTTTCGAAGAAATTTTCCAAGAAATGTCATGCATAATCAAAACAAATTTCGCACAAAAAACATGATGGAAAGATGAGCTAGACTGTCGGCAATATTAACGGTCTCAAATTGAATGCAAGACCAATGACGGGTGAAACACTCTGATAGTATTGTGCCTCATATTTTCACGAAACTTCATTTTTTCCATGACTTTCTACTAGTAATGTAATACATAATGAAAACAAATTTCGCACAAAAAACATGATGGAAAGATGAGCTACACTATCGGCAATATTAACGGTCTCAAATTGAATGCAAGACCAATGACGGGTGAAACACTCTGATAGTATTGTGCCTCCTATTTTCACGAAATTTCGTTTTTTCGATGACAATCTACTAGAAATGTAATACATAGTCAAAACAAATTTCGCACAAAAACATGATGGAAATATGAGCTTCACTGTCGGCAATATAAACGCTCTCAAACAGAATGCAAGACAAATGACGGGTGAAAAGTTCTAATAGTATTGTTCCACTTTTTTACAAAAAACTTCGTTTTTTCCAGGACTTTCTACTAGAAATATCATACATAATCAAAACAAATTTCGCACAATAAACAGAATGGAAAGATGAGCTACACTGTCGGCAATATAAACGCTTTCAAACAGAATGCAAAACAAATGACGGGTGAAAAGTTGTAATAATATTGTTCCATTTTTTTTACAAAAAACTTCGGTTTTTCCAGCACCTTCTACTAGAAATATAATACATAATCAAACCAAATTTCGCACAAAAAACATGATGGAAAGATGAGCTACACTGTCGGCAATATAAACACTCTCAAACAGAATGCAACACAAATGATGGATGAAACGCTCTAATAGTATTGTTCCACTTTTTTACAAAAAACTTCGTTTTTTCCAGTATTTTCTACTAGCTATATAATACATAATCAAAACAAATTTCGCACAAAAAACATGATGGAAAGATGAGCTACACTGTCGGCAATATAAACGCTCTCAAACAGAATGCAACACAAATAATGGGTGAAACGCTCTAATTGTATTGTTCCACTTTTTTACAAAATACTTCGTTCTTTCCAGTAGTTTCTACTAGAAATATAATACATAATCAAATCAAATTTTGCACAAAAAACATGATGGAAAGATGAGCTACACTGTCGGCAATATAAACGCTCTCAAACAGAATGCAACACAAATGATGGGTGAAACGCTCTAATAGTATTGTTCCACTTATTTGCAAAATACTTCGTTCTTTCCAGTAGTTTCTACTAGAAATATAATACATAATCAAATCAAATTTGGCACAAAAAACATGATGGAAAGATGAGCTACACTGTCGGCAATATAAACGCTCTAATAGTATTGTTCCTCATATTTACAAAAAACTTCGTTCTTTCCATGGCATTCTACTAGAAATGTAATGCATAATCAAAACAAATTTCGCCCAAAAAACATGATGGAAAGATGAGCTACATTGTCGGCAATACAAACGGTCTCAAATTGATTGCTAGACCAATGACGGGTGAAACGCTCTGATAGTATTGTGCCTCCTATTTTCACCAAACTTTGTTTTTTCCATGACATACTACAATAAATGTCTTGCATAATCAAAACAGATTTCGTTCAAAAACATTGATGGAAAGAAGAACTACACTGTCGGCAATATAAACGCTCTCATACAGAACGCAAGATAAATGACGGGTGAAACGCTCTAATAGTATTGTTCCACTTATTTACAAAAAACTTCATTTTTTATAGTACTTTCTACTAGAAATGTAATACATAATCAAAACAAATTTCGCACGAAAAACATGATGGAAGGATGAGCTGCACTGTCGGCAATATATAAAGCTCTCAAACAGAACGCAAGATAAATGACGGGTGACACACTGTAATAATATTTTTCCTCTTATTTACAAAACACTTCGTTTTTCCCATGACTTTCTACTAGTAATGTAATACATAATCAAAACAAATTTCGCACCGAAATTTGTTTTGACTATGTATTACATGATGGAAAGATGAGCTGCACTGTCGGCAATATTAACGGTCTCAAATTGAATGCAAGACCAATGACGGGTGAAACACTCTGATGGTATTGTGCCTCCTATTTTCACGAAACTTCGTTTTTTCGATGACATTCTACTAGAAATGTAATACATAGTCAAAACAAATTTCGCACAAAAAACATGATGGAAAGATGAGCTACACTGTTGGCAATATAAACTGTCTCAAATTGAATGCTAGACCAATGACGGGTGACAGGCTCTGATTGTATTGCCCCTCCTATTTTCACGAAACTTCGTTTTTCCATGACCTTCTACTAGAAATGTAATAGATAATCAAAACAAATTTCGCCCAAAAAATTGGTTGGAAAAATGAGCTACACTGTCGGCAATATAAACGCTTTCAACGAGAACGCAAGATAAATGACGGGTGAAACGCTCTAATAGTATTGTTCCTCTTATTTACAAAAAACTTCGTTCTTTTCATGAAATTTTACTAGAAGTGTAATGCATAATCATAACAAGTTTCACACAAAAAACATGATGGAAAGATCAGCTACACTGTCGGCAATATAAACGGTCTCAAATTGAATGCTAGACCAATGACGGGTGAAAGGCTTCGATAGTATTGCGCCTCCTATTTTCACGAAACTTGGTTTTTTCCATGACCTTCTACTGGAAAAATGAGGTACACTGTCGGCAATATAAACGGACTCAAACAGAACGCAAGATAAATGACAGGTTAACTGCTCTAATAGTATTGCTCCACTTTTTTACAAAAAATTTTGTTTTTTTCAGGACTTTCTACTAGAAATATAATGCATAATCAAAACAAATTTCGCACAAAAAACATGATGGAAAGATGAGCTACACTGTCGGCAGTATAAACGGTCTCAAATTGAATGCAAAACCACTGACGGGTGAAACGCACAGATAGTACTGTGCCACATATTTTCACGAAATTTCTTTTTTTCCATTACATTCTACTAGAAATGTAATGCATAATCAAAACTAATTTGGCACAAAAACATGATGGAAAGATGAGCTACACTGTCGGCATTATAAACGCTCTCAAACAGAAGGCAAGACAAATGATGGGTGAAACGTTCTAATAGTATTGCTCCACTTTTTTACAAAAACTTCGTTTTTTCTAGTACTTTCTACTAGAAATATAATACATAATCCAAACAAATTTCGCACAAAAAACATGATGGAAAGATGAGCTACACTATCGGCAATATAAACGCTCTCAAACGTAATGAAACACAAATGATGGATGAAACGCTCTAATAGTATTGTTCCACTTTTTTACAAAATACTTCGGACTTTCCAGTACATTCTACTAGAAATATAATACATAATCAAATCAAATTTCACACAAAAAACATGATGGAAAGATGAGTTACACTGTCGGCAATATAAACGTTTTCAACCAGAACGCAAGATAAATGACGTGTGAAACGCTCTAATAGTATTGTTCCTCATATTTACAAAAAACTTCGTTCTTTCCATGACTTTCTATTAGAAATGTAATGCATAATAAAAACAAAGTTCGCACAAAAAACATGATGGAAAGATGAGCAACATTGTCGGTAACATAAACAGTCTCAAGTAGATTGCTAGACCAATGACGGGTCCAATGCTCTGATAATATTGTGCCTCCTATTTTCACCAAACTTTTTTTTTTCTATGACATTCTTTAATAAATGTCTTGCATAATCAAAACAAATTTTGCACAAAAACATTGAAGGAAAGATGAGCTACACTGTCGGCAATATAATCGCTCTCAAACAGAACGCAAGATAAATGACGGGTGAAACGCTCTGATAGTATTGTTCCACTTATTTACAAAAAACTTCGTTTTTTCCAAGACTTTCCACTAGAAATGTAATACATAATCAAAACAAATTTCGCACGAAATACATGATGGAAAGATGAGCTACACTGTCGGCAATATATAAAGCCCTCAAACAGAACGCAAGATAAATGACGGGTGAAACGCTGTAATAGTATGGTACCTCTTATTTACAAAACACTTCGTTTTTTCGATGACTTTCTACTAGTAATGTAATACATAATCAAAACAAATTTCGCACAAAAAACAAGATGGAAAGAAGAGCTACACTATCGGCAATATTAACGGTCTGAAATTGAATGCAAAACCAATGACGGGGGAAACACTCTGATAGTATTGTGCCTCCTATTTTCACGAAATTTCGTTTTTTCGAGGACATTCTACTAGAAATGAAATACATAGTCAAAACAAATTTCGCACAAAAAACATGATGGAAAGATGAGCAACACTGTCGGCATTATAAACGCTCTCAAACAGAATGCCAGACAAATGACGGGTGAAATGTTCTAATAGTATGGTTCCACTTCTTTACAAAAAACTTTGTTTTTTCCCGGACTTTCTACTAGAAATATGATACATTATTAAAACAAATTTAGCACAAAAAACATGATGGAAAGATGAGCTACACTGTCGGCAATATATAACGCTCTCAAACAGAATGCAACACAAATGATGGTTGAAACGCTTTAATAGTGTTGTTCCATTTTAATACAAAAAACTTCGTTTTTTCCTGGACTTTCTACTAGAAATATAATACATAATCAAAACAAATTTCGCACAAAAAACATGATGGAAAGAGGAGCTACACTGTCGGCAATATAAACGCTCTCAAACAGAATGAAAACAAATGATGGGAGAAACGCTCGAATAGTATTGTTCCACTTTTTTACAAAATACTTCGTTCTTTCCAGGACTTTCTACTAGTAATATAATGCATAATCAAAACAAATTTGGTACAAAAAACATGATGCAAAGATGAGCTACACTGTCGGCAGTATAAACGGTCTCAAATTGAATGCAAGACCAATGACGGGTGAAACGCTCAGATAGTACTGTGCCACATATTTTCACGAAATTTCGTTTTTTCCATTACATTCTACTGGAAATGTAATGCATAATCAAAACTAATTTGGCACAAAAAACATGATGGAAAGATGAGCTACACTGTCAGCATTATAAACGCTCTCAAATAGAATGCAAGACAAATGACTGGTGAAACGCTCTAATAGTATTGCTCCACTTTTTTACAAAAACTTCGTTTTTTCTAGTACCTTCTACTAGAAATATAATACATAATCCAATCAAATTTCGCACAAAAAACATTATGGAAAGATGAGCTACACTATCGGCAAGATAAACGCTCTCAAACAGAATGCAACACAAATGATGGGCGAAACGCTCAAATAGTATTGTTCCACTTTTTAACAAAATACATCGTTCTTTCCAGTACATTCTACTAGAAATATAATACATAATCAAATCAAACTTCGCACAAAACACGTGATGGAAAGATGAGCTACACTATCGGCAATATAGACGCTTTCAACCAGAACGCAATATAAATGACGTGTGGAACGCTCTAATAGTATTGTTCCTCATATTTACAAAAAATTTCGTTCTTTCCATAACATTCTACTAGAAATGTAATGCATAATCAAAACAAATTTCGCACAAAAAACATGATGGAAAGATGAACAACATTGTCGGCAACATAAACAGTCTCAAATTGTTTTGCTAGACCAATGACGGGTGAAACGCTCTGATAGTATTGTGCCTCCTATTTTAACGAAAGTTTGTTTTTTCCATGACATTCTACAATAAATATCTTGCATAATCAAAACAAATTTCGCACAAAAACATTGAAGGAAAGATGAGCTACACTGTCGGCAATATAATCGCTCTGAAACAGAAAGCAAGACAAATGACGGGTGAAATGTTCTAATAGTATTCTTCCACTTTTTTTACAAAAAACATCATTTTTTCAGGGACTTTCTACTAGAAATATGATACATAATCAAAACAAATTTCGCACAAAAAACATGATGGAAAGATGAGCTACACTGTCGGTAATATAAACGCTCTCAAACAGAATGCAACTCAAATGATGGGTGAAACGCTCTAATAGTATTGTTCCATTTTTTTACAAAAAACTTCGTTTTTTCCAGGACTTTCTACTAGAAATATAATACCAAATCAAAACAAATTTCGTACAAAAAACATGATGGAAAGATGAGCAACACTGTCGTCAGTATAAACGGTCTCAAATTGAATGCAACACCAATGACGGGTGAAACGTGGATAGTACTATGCAACATATTTTCACGAAATTTCGTTTTTTCCATTACATTCTACAAGAAATGTAATGCATAATCAAAACTAATTTGGCACAAAAAACAGGATGGAAAGATGAGCTACACTGTCGGCATTGTAAACGCTCTCAAACAGAATGCAAGACAAATGACTGGTGAAACGCTCTAATAGTATTGCTCCACTTTTTTACAAAAACCATCATTTTTTCTAGTACATTCTACTAGAAATATAATACATAATCCAAACAAAGTTCGCACAAAAAACATGATGGAAAGATGAGCTACACTATCGGCAATATAAACGCTCTCAAACATAATGCAACACAAATGATGGGTGAAACGCTCAAATAGTATTGTTCCACGTTTTTCCAAAATACTTCGTTCTGTCCGGTGCATTCTACTAGAAATATAATACATAATCAAATCAAATTTCGCCAAAAAAAAACATGATGGAAAGATGAGCTACCCTGTCGGCAATATAAATGCTTTCAACCAGAACGCAAGATAAATGACGTGAGAAACGCTCTAATAGTATTGTTCCTCATATTTACAAAAAACTTCGTTCTTTCCATGACATTCTACTAGAAATGTAATGCATAATCAAAACAAATTTCGCACAAAAAACATGATGGAAAGATGAGCTACATTTTCGACAATATAAACGGTCTCAAATTGATTGCTAGACCAATGACGGGTGAAACGCTCTGATAGTATTCTGTGCCTCCTCTTTTCACCAAACTTGCTTTTTTCCATGACATTCGACAATAAATGTCTTGTATAATCAAAACAAATTTCGCACAAAAACATTGAAGGAAAGATGAGCTACACTGTCGGCAATATAAACGCTTTCAACCAGAACGCAAGATAAATGACGTGGGAAACGCTCTAATAGTATTGTTCCTCATATTTACAAAAAACTTCGTTCTTTCCATGACATTCTACTAGAAATGTAATGCATAATAAAAACAAATTTCGCACAAAAAACATGATGGAAAGACGAGCAACACTGTCGGCAATATTAACGCTCTCAAACAGAATGCCGGACAAATGACGGGTGAAATGTTCTAATAGTATGGTTCCACTTTTTTACAAAAAAGTTCGTTTTTTCCAGGACTTTCTACTAGAAATATGATACATAATCAAAACAAATTTCGCACAAAAACATTGAAGGAAAGATCAGCTACACCGTCGGCAATATAAACGCTTTCAACCAGAACGCAAGATAAATGACGTGTGAAACGCTATAATAGTATTGTTCCTCATATTTACAAAAAACTTCGTTCTTTCCATGACATTCTACTAGAAATGTAATGCATAATAAAAACAAATTTCGCACAAAAAACATGATGGAAAGATGAGCTACACTGTCGGCAATATAAACGCTCTCAAATAGAACGCAAGATAAATGACGGGTGAAACGCTCTGATTGTATTGTGCCACCAATTTTCACGAAACTTCGTTTTTTCGATGACATTCTACTATAAATGTAATGCATAATCAAAACTAATTTCGCACAAAAAACATGATGGAAAGATTAGCTACACTGTCGGCAATACAAATGCTCTCAAACAGAATGCAAGATAAACAACCGGTGAAACGCTCTCATAGTATTGTTCCTCTTATTTTCGAGAAACATCGTTCATTTCATGACATTCTACTAGAAATTTCATGCATAATCAAAAGAAATTTCGGCCAAAAAATATGATGGAAAGATGAGCAAAAGTGTCGGCAATATAAACGGTCTCAAATTGAATGCAAGACCAATGACGAGTGAAACGCTCTGATAGTATTGTGCCTCCTGTTTTCACGATACTTCATTTTTTCCATGACATTCTACTAGAAATGTAATGCATAATCAAAACAAATTTCGCACAAAAAACATGATGGATAGATGAGCTACACTGTCGGCAATATCAACGCTCTAAAACGGAATGCAAGATAAATGACAGGTGAAACGCTCTAATAGTATCGTTCCTCTTATTTTCAAAAAACTTCGTTCTTTCCATGACATTCTACAAGAAATGTCAGGTATAATCAAAACAAATTTCGCCCAAAAAATGTGATGGGAAGATGAGCTACACTATCGGCAATATAAACGGTCTCAAATTGAATGCAAGACCAATGACTGGTGAAACGCGCTGATAGTATTGTGCCTCCTATTTTGACGAAACTTCATTTTTTCCATGACTTTCTACTAGAAATGTAATACATAATCAAAACAAATTTCGCACAAAAAACATAATGGAGAGATGAGCTACACTGTCGGCAATATAAACGCTCCCAAATAGAATGCAAGACAAATGACGGGTTAAATGCTCTCATAGTATATTTCCTATTATTTTCTAAAACTTCTTTCCTTCCAAGATAATCCTTTAGATAAGATATGAATTATCAAAATAAATTTCGCCCAAAAAACATGATGGAAAGATGAGCTACACTGTCGGCAATATAAACTCCCTCACACAAAACGTAAGATAAATTACGGGTGAAACGCATTAATAGTATTGTTCCTCTTATTTTATAGACACGTCGTTCTTTCCTTGACATTCTACTAGAAATGTCATGCATAATCAAAGAAATATCACATAAAAAACATGATGGAAAGATGAGCTACACTATCGGCAGTATAAACGGTCTCAAATTGAATGCAACACCAATGACGGGTGAAACGCTCAAATAGTATCGTTCCTCTTATTTTCAAAAAAGTTCGTTCTTTCCATGAAATTTTACCAGAAATGTCATGCATAATCAAAACAAATTTCGCACAATAAACAAGTTGGAAAGATGAGCTAGACTGTCGACAATATAAACGCTCTCAAACAGAACGGAAGATAAATGACGGGAGAAACGCTCTAATAGTACTGTTCCTCTTATTTACCAAAAACTTCGTATTTTCCATCATTTTCTACTAGTAATGTAATAAATAATCAAAACAAATTTCACATAAAAAACATGATTCAATGATGAGCTACACTGTCGGCAATATTAACGGTGTCACGCCCCGCGTCCTATGAGCGCGCGACACCCCTTCAGTGGTCGATAAGAGTTGCGACAACCCAGGACTAGTCGCCGACCCAGATCAAATCTTAAGATCTTAAAGCATGCGCTAGCGGAAACAAACTCAACACCCAGACAATAAAATTCAAGAGGAGGATAGAGAAGAGAGAAACGGGAAACAAACCATTATATAAACATGCCAAGGTTCAAGTTACAAACACGGACAACATCAAGAGCAGCCATCAACTACAAAAGGGTACCATGGCCCATTAACCTATATCCAATACTAGGATATACCAAAAAGGCGAGAAACACTATCCTAGTCTTCAACCCTCGTCATCATCAAACAATGGTCCCTCTTCAGGATCAGACTCCATAGGTTCCTCAGCACGCTCCGGCTCCTCAGGCTCAGGGGTCTGAAATATTTTAACTTACAACTATGAGAATAAATCTCAATAAGCTCACCCCTAAGTCTCGGTTAGGACGACACGTACCACCAGACCAACCTAGCATGCAGTCTACACCACCCATACTACAATTTCACAACACGAGGCAAACAAGCCAGGCATAACCAGCATAATTAATCCCACCAGCTCAAGCCACAATTGCAACACGTAGCACTCAACAGTGCTTCACATATACGTATATATCTTTATACATAGCTCAAGTCTGAAAAGATCGTGACCCGCGTTTAACGCCTCAGGTACACGTCACAACCCGCGTTTAACGCCTCAGGTTTGGGTCCAAAGCCCAGTCAGACATCAAATCCCGCGTTTAACGCCTCAGGATTGCACAACACCCCGCGTTTAACGCTTCAGGGTCCAAATCACATATACACATCACAAAGCATATATTTTCAGAGCGAGCCTCGCGTAACACGCATCAAGGCATAAATCAGATATATCGCTCGCACGACCACACTTGCACATCAAAGTTCACCAATCAATTCACACAATTTAGCAAACCCGAAATTCACGTTCGATTCACATTCGCGCAAAATGCTCTAAACCGAGCCACATACCACGTACTTGAACACAATCAAATTCCACCACACCAACCATACTATTCAATGCTACAAATGTCATTCCCAAGCATCCACACATCAACATGGAATTCCCAAATTCGGGTCCCCCTAAGGCAGCCCCCAAAAGTGCACATAAAACCACACATTCAAGTGCAAATCACCCCTAAACCCATCTAGGATTAACATACTACACAAATCAAGTTTCTAACCACCTAAAACATCACCCAATAGCTCTAATATTCATCCCAAACACTTTTAAAATTTCTGATCTTCGATGAATAGTATTTTCCTTCGATGAATAGTGCATATCTTCAATGAATAGTGTCCCGTCTTCGATGAATAGTGTTCGGCCTTCAATGAACAGTGCACATGGCAGCCACTAAAATCCATTAAAAACTACATCTAAGCTAGTCTAATGATGACCTACCACCCTAATCAAGAGTTAGGAGTTTGCTTACACAAATCCAAGCTTGAAATCCACACAAACCCCTCAAGATCAGCCCCTAAAGTGCACGGCAACAGCGGCGAACGGCGGTGGCTTGGCGAGCTAGGCGGCGGTGGTGCAAGGCTGAACGGCGGCGGCGGCTTGGCGGGACCGGCGGTGGCTTGAGGTTGCTGGTCGGCGGCGCAAGGAGGAAGAGAGGATGAGGGAGTGTTCAGCCAAGGGAGATTCAAGGGAGGAGAGAGGATTCCAAGAGCTTCATCCAATCCTTCCTTAAGCCTTGAGTGGGGGTGGGTGAGGTTAGTTGGGATTTTGGATTGCTTTTGGATAGGATAGGGTGAGATGAAGAGGTGAGTGGGAGTTGGTGGTGGGGTTTCATGAGGTGACTAAAGTGGGGTGGTTGATGGGGTTTCCAAGAGTACAACATCCCATCAAGGCTTTTTGGCTCTTGCAAATGAATACCGCGAAGCAAAACTGACAATCTGCAACTTTAGGACAGTCCAGGAATTTTGGTTCGGATGATCGGTACGGCTGGCCAATGAACACTGAACCCCAATGAGGCGACGTCCAAATATTAGCGATGATATCCTTGAAAATTCGGCACCCGAATCCTGAATCTAATTCGCGGTCTACACCAGTTGATTGCGACTTTAAAAATATCTCAAACTGACGGGCGGCTTTTAGGAGTTACGCGTATCGACCCGCGATAGGTCCACGTACTTAAATTCCTAGCTAGCCTTTCCCTCACGGTCAGTCATCTCGAGAGTGATCAATTCCGAGTGAGACAAATCTAGAGTGCAATAACAAGTTATCCATTCATTATATAAAATCCCGGAATGGGTCGAATTTCAGAATGTCACAACTCTTCCCCCCTTACAAAAATTTCGTCCTCGAAATTTACAACAAAACAAACTATCCAAACAAATGGGGGTGCTGACGCCTCATTTCTTCTTCACTTTCCCAGGTGGCTCCTTCGGTCCCATGATGTTCCCAGATTACTTTCACAAGCTGGACTGTCTTGTTCCTCAGAACCTGCTCTCTTCTGTCCTCTATCCGAACTGGCCTCTCCACATATGAAACTCTGTCGTCCATTTCGATGACTTCATGATCGAGTATATGAGTCGGGTCAGGCTCATACTTCCTCAGCATCGACACGTGAAACACGTTGTGAACCTGTGACAAGCTCGGCGGCAAGGCGAGACGGTAGGCTAAGGTCCCGATTCGTTCCAAAATCTCGAATGGACCTACATACCTTGGGCTTAATTTCCCTTTCTTTCCAAATCGAGATAAACCTCGCATCGGTGAAACCTTAAGGAAGACGTGATCTCCTTCTTGAAATTCCAAAGGTCTACGCCGCTTGTCTGCATAACTCTTCTGGCGACTCTGCGCAGTCCTCAGTCTTTCTCTGATAACCTTTACTGACTCCACTGACTGCTGAATCAACTCTGGACCCGTTATGCTCCGTTCACCAACCTCATTCCAACACACTGGAGTTCTGCAAGCTCTGCCATACAATGCCTCAAACGGTGCCATTCTAATACTCTGCTGATAGCTGTTGTTGTATGCAAACTCGACCAGATGCAGCTGTTCTTCCCAACCCCCTTTGAAATCTATTACACATGCCCTCAACATGTCCTCAAGTGTCTGTATTGTCCTCTCTGACTGTCCATCTGTCTGCGGGTGATAAGCTGTACTAAACTGCAGTTTCGTTCCCAAAGCCGACTGTAAGCTCTTCCAAAAGTTTGATGTGAACCTAGGGTCACGGTCCGAAGTGACAGTCACTGGTACTCCATGCAGTCGCACGATCTGACGCACATACAACTCTGCCAACCTATCCAAATCAAGATCCTTTCGCACGGCGATGAAGTGTGCAGACTTAGTCAATCTGTCTACCACGACCCAAATGGAATCATTGCCCCTCTGACTCCTTGGCAAACTTGTCACGAAGTCCATTGTGATATGCTCCCATTTCCACTCGGGAATTTCTAATGGTTGAAGCAATCCACCAGGTTTGCAGTGTTGTGCTTTTACTTGTTGGCATGTCAAACACTTAGCCACATGCTTGGCCACGTCCACTTTCATTCCATTCCACCAGTAATGCTGACGCAGATTCTGATACATCTTCGTACTGCCCGGATGAATACTGTAGTTGCTTCGATGGGCTTCTGACAAAATCTCCTCCTTTAGTTCCTTGTCATTGGGCACACACAGACGTCCACGGAACTTTAAGATCCCATCCTCGGATACTTGAAAGTCGGGTTTCCTCTTAGTTACGTCCATACTCAGGATCTTCTGAATATCAGGGTCCGTAGATTGTAAAGCCTTAATCCTTGCCTGAATCTCCAGTTCTATCCTCAATGTAGCTAACAAACTCGTGAGGTGACCTACCTCGAACTTAAATTCCGAATCTCTTATTCCTTCGAGTAAAGTCCACTCCTTAACCATCATATACGCTACACTCGATTTTCGACTTAGTGCATCCGCGACTTTATTAGCCTTCCCAGGGTGGTATAAGATGTCGCAGTCGTAGTCCTTCAGCAATTCCATCCAACGACGTTGTCTCATGTTCAGCTCTTGTTGGGAAAATAGGTACTTCAAACTCTGGTGGTCCGTGTAGATTTGAAACCTTTCTCCAATCAAATAGTGTCTCCAAATCTTCAATGCAAAGACAATCGCTGCAAGCTCTAAGTCATGCGTCGGGTAGTTCTGTTCATGAGGCCTCAATTGTCGCGATGCGTATGCAACAACTCTACCATGTTGCATTAGAACGCATCCTAATCCCTTTAGCGACGCATCACTATAGATCTCAAACCCTCCAGGACCAGATGGTATCGTTAATACTGGTGCGGTCGTTAGCTTATGCTTAAGCTCTTGAAAACTCCCTTCGCACCTATCTGTCCATTCAAACCTCGTTTCCTTCTTCAATAACCGCGTCATCGGAGTAGCTATCGACGAGAATCCTTCCACAAACCGTCTGTAATATCCCGCCAGACCCAGAAAACTGCGAACCTCTGTAACTGACGTCGGTCTCGGCCAATTCGCAACTGCTTCAATCTTTGTTGGATCCACCGAGATTCCATCTCCAGAGATTATGTGACCAAGAAACGCTACTCGATTGAGCCAGAACTCGCACTTACTAAACTTGGCGTAGAGTGCGTGTTCTCTTAGGGTCCGTAGAACTATACTTAGATGTTCTTCATGTTCTCCAAGGCTCTTCGAGTACACCAGGATGTCGTCGATGAATACTATAACGAACTGATCCAAAAACTCCTTGAATATCCGATTCATCATATCCATGAAGGCAGCTGGGGCATTAGTCAGTCCAAAAGGCATGACGGTGAATTCGTAATGTCCATACCTAGTACGAAATGCCGTCTTTGGTATGTCCTCCTTCTTGATCCTTAACTGATGATAGCCCGTCCTCAGGTCTATCTTAGAGAACACTGCTGCCCCTTGCAGTTGATCGAACAAGTCGTCGATCCTTGGCAGTGGATACTTATTCTTGACGGTCACCTGATTCAGTTGTCGATAGTCAATGCACAAACGCAATGACCCGTCCTTTTTCCTCACAAACAGCACTGGCGCTCCCCACGGTGACGCACTAGGGCGGATGAATCCCTTATCCAGCAGCTCTTGCATTTGAACCTTCAGCTCCTTCAACTCTGACAAGGCCATCCTGTATGGCGCTCTAGAGATTGGCTCTGTCTCAGGGGCCAACTCGATTACAAACTCCACTTCTCTTTCTGGCGGCAACCCCGGCAATTCTTGAGGAAAGACATCGGGAAAATTGCGCACCACAGCTATGTCTTCTAGCCTTGATTCCATGATCGTCGAATCCACAACAGACGCTAGAAATCCTTGACACCCTTCATCTAGCAGCTTAGTCACCTCAAGTGACGAAATCCAAGGGATCGAGGTTCCTCCTCGGCTTCCCACAAATTCATATCTAGGATGACCAATCGGATTAAATTGGATCACCCTGCTACCACAGTCCATCACAGCCCTTTGTTTCCCTAACCAATCCATTCCTACTATCACATCAAAATCATGCATAGTCAAAACTGCCAAGTCTATCCATTCATCTCTACCGCCAATGTTTAACTTACAGTTCGAGCATCCTAACGAAATCAACACTTTATCCTTTAGGGGTGTGGTAACATGCAGCATTACTCCTAACGGTTTCGATTCAATACCAGCCAAATTCACAAACTGAGCAGACACAAAGGAGTGCGACGCTCCCGGATCAAACAAGGCATAAGCAGCATGATCACATAAAGAGACGGTACCTGTGATCACGCCTGGAGCATCTTCCGCCTCTTGACGTGCCATTGCAAAAACTCTTCCTTGTGCCGGCGGCCTATTCTGGTTGTTCTGCGGCACGGCTCCAGTCTGAGGTCCAATCCGAGGTTGCTGAGGTTGGAATCTTGGTCCTGTAGCCTGATTCGGGCAATTCCTTATCTGATGATCATGCCCGCCACACTTGAAGCAAGCTCCCATCCTACCGGGGCAAGGGCCATTCCCGTGCCTCCTTCCGCAAGATCGACACACCATGCCAGATTGGTATGCCGGCTTCCCAAAATTCTTTCTGACTAGAGGGACAAAACGTCTATTTCCTTCTGCCGGCCTCTTCCCAAAGTGCCGGTTGTCCCTATTAGGCGCATACCGCGATCCAATTGCGATAGCCCTTTCGTTCATATCTCGCTCCACCATCTGAGCTCTCTCATAAAGTTCATTGTAATCCCTCAGATTTAGGAGTATCAGCTGACTGCGCAGTTCCGGCTTTAGTCCATCTCGAAACCTCCTTGCTCTGTCTAGCTGGTTCTCAACCATCCTAGGTGCGAACTTAGACAGCCTAGCAAACTCTGCTTCATACTGGTCGACTGACATCTGATTCTGACGGAGTCGCAGGAATTCTGTCATCTTCCTCTCTTGTGCAGTCTCAGAGAAGTACTTTCCATTGAATGTCTCCACAAAGGCGGTCCAGGTTGGGACAGTACCCACGGGGAAAATCCTTCCTTTGGTGGCCTCCCACCAGTCATTGGCGTTGCCTTGAAGCTGGTACACTGCCAGTGTAACCATTTCCTCCTCAGTGCACCCCAGCAGTGCAAACGCCTTCCCCAATTCCTCAATCCAACTAGAGGCAGCCTCAGGATCACCCTTCCCGTCAAACTTAGACGGCCTCAGCTTCAGAAATTGTTCCACCAGTTGATGCATTTGACGATTCCCCTGAGCATCTCCTTGGTTACCATTGTGTCCATTTGCAGCGGCGACAGCAGCTTCAGCAGCTTGGGCAACCGTGGCAGCTCGTTCTTGAGCCTGCCTCCCCATCAGATTCCCTATCTCTTCCAAGGCTCTCATGACCCCTTCCATTCTAGGGTCTTCCACCTCAGGTCGTGCTCGAGAGCTAGACGCTCCACCAGATCCTCTACCCCGTCTGCTCATCCTCACAGGGTTCTCACACACCTAACCTGCTATAATTCCGCCAAGGAATTAGAGACCTAAACCATCTACTCAAGCCTAGCAACCCTAAGCAACAGCTCACAACATCCACAACCACAACAACAACCACAAAGCAAGCAGCCACAAGAGCACAAACAACACAGATCTTGCTCTTACCTCAAGTCCTGCCGCACCTGCAACTTAGCAAAATCACTATGTACTACTCAACCAACCAAGCAGAAGCTAACACGGCAACATAAAATACTTAGGCTACACCAAAGCAAGTCTACCAATCACAAGCACAGACTCACACCACATGCGTAACGCGCTAAACTCTAGCGAACCACTAAGGTCTCTCTACCTACTATCCTCAAAACCGTCACTCCTTATCACTCCAAGGCTCAACCAATTTGGATCGAGCTGACCTTGCTCTGATACCAATTCAACGGGGATGTCACGCCCCGCGTCCTATGAGCGCGCGACACCCCTTCAGTGGTCGATAAGAGTTGCGACAACCCAGGACTAGTCGCCGACCCAGATCAAATCTTAAGATCTTAAAGCATGCGCTAGCGGAAACAAACTCAACACCCAGACAATAAAATTCAAGAGGAGGATAGAGAAGAGAGAAACGGGAAACAAACCATTATATAAACATGCCAAGGTTCAAGTTACAAACACGGACAACATCAAGAGCAGCCATCAACTACAAAAGGGTACCATGGCCCATTAACCTATATCCAATACTAGGATATACCAAAAAGGCGAGAAACACTATCCTAGTCTTCAACCCTCGTCATCATCAAACAATGGTCCCTCTTCAGGATCAGACTCCATAGGTTCCTCAGCACGCTCCGGCTCCTCAGGCTCAGGGGTCTGAAATATTTTAACTTACAACTATGAGAATAAATCTCAATAAGCTCACCCCTAAGTCTCGGTTAGGACGACACGTACCACCAGACCAACCTAGCATGCAGTCTACACCACCCATACTACAATTTCACAACACGAGGCAAACAAGCCAGGCATAACCAGCATAATTAATCCCACCAGCTCAAGCCACAATTGCAACACGTAGCACTCAACAGTGCTTCACATATACGTATATATCTTTATACATAGCTCAAGTCTGAAAAGATCGTGACCCGCGTTTAACGCCTCAGGTACACGTCACAACCCGCGTTTAACGCCTCAGGTTTGGGTCCAAAGCCCAGTCAGACATCAAATCCCGCGTTTAACGCCTCAGGATTGCACAACACCCCGCGTTTAACGCTTCAGGGTCCAAATCACATATACACATCACAAAGCATATATTTTCAGAGCGAGCCTCGCGTAACACGCATCAAGGCATAAATCAGATATATCGCTCGCACGACCACACTTGCACATCAAAGTTCACCAATCAATTCACACAATTTAGCAAACCCGAAATTCACGTTCGATTCACATTCGCGCAAAATGCTCTAAACCGAGCCACATACCACGTACTTGAACACAATCAAATTCCACCACACCAACCATACTATTCAATGCTACAAATGTCATTCCCAAGCATCCACACATCAACATGGAATTCCCAAATTCGGGTCCCCCTAAGGCAGCCCCCAAAAGTGCACATAAAACCACACATTCAAGTGCAAATCACCCCTAAACCCATCTAGGATTAACATACTACACAAATCAAGTTTCTAACCACCTAAAACATCACCCAATAGCTCTAATATTCATCCCAAACACTTTTAAAATTTCTGATCTTCGATGAATAGTATTTTCCTTCGATGAATAGTGCATATCTTCAATGAATAGTGTCCCGTCTTCGATGAATAGTGTTCGGCCTTCAATGAACAGTGCACATGGCAGCCACTAAAATCCATTAAAAACTACATCTAAGCTAGTCTAATGATGACCTACCACCCTAATCAAGAGTTAGGAGTTTGCTTACACAAATCCAAGCTTGAAATCCACACAAACCCCTCAAGATCAGCCCCTAAAGTGCACGGCAACAGCGGCGAACGGCGGTGGCTTGGCGAGCTAGGCGGCGGTGGTGCAAGGCTGAACGGCGGCGGCGGCTTGGCGGGACCGGCGGTGGCTTGAGGTTGCTGGTCGGCGGCGCAAGGAGGAAGAGAGGATGAGGGAGTGTTCAGCCAAGGGAGATTCAAGGGAGGAGAGAGGATTCCAAGAGCTTCATCCAATCCTTCCTTAAGCCTTGAGTGGGGGTGGGTGAGGTTAGTTGGGATTTTGGATTGCTTTTGGATAGGATAGGGTGAGATGAAGAGGTGAGTGGGAGTTGGTGGTGGGGTTTCATGAGGTGACTAAAGTGGGGTGGTTGATGGGGTTTCCAAGAGTACAACATCCCATCAAGGCTTTTTGGCTCTTGCAAATGAATACCGCGAAGCAAAACTGACAATCTGCAACTTTAGGACAGTCCAGGAATTTTGGTTCGGATGATCGGTACGGCTGGCCAATGAACACTGAACCCCAATGAGGCGACGTCCAAATATTAGCGATGATATCCTTGAAAATTCGGCACCCGAATCCTGAATCTAATTCGCGGTCTACACCAGTTGATTGCGACTTTAAAAATATCTCAAACTGACGGGCGGCTTTTAGGAGTTACGCGTATCGACCCGCGATAGGTCCACGTACTTAAATTCCTAGCTAGCCTTTCCCTCACGGTCAGTCATCTCGAGAGTGATCAATTCCGAGTGAGACAAATCTAGAGTGCAATAACAAGTTATCCATTCATTATATAAAATCCCGGAATGGGTCGAATTTCAGAATGTCACAAACGGTCTCAAATTGAATGCAAGACCAATGACGGGTGAAACACTCGGATAGAATTGTGCCTCCTATTTTCATGGAACTTCGTTTTTTCGATGACATTCTACTAGAAATGTAATACATAATCAAAACAAATTTCGCACAAAAACATGATGGAAAGATTAGCTACACAGTCCGCAATACAAACGCTCTCAAATAGAATGCAAGACAAATGACGGGTGAAACGCTCTAATAGTATTGTTCCACTTTTTTACAAAAAACTTCGTTTTTTCCAGGACTTTCTACTAGAAATATAATACATAATCAAAACAAAGTTCGCACAAAAAACATGATGGAAAGATGAGCTACACTGTCGGCAATATAAACGCTTTCAACCAGAACGCAAGATAAATGACGAGTGAAACGCTCTAATGGTTTTGTTCCTCTTATTTACAAAAAAACTTCGTTCTGTCCATGACATTCTACTAGAAATGTAATACATATTCAAAATAAATTTCGCACAAAAAACATGATGGCATGAGCTACATAGTCGGCAATATAAACGGTCTCAAATTGAATGCTAGACCAATGATGGGAGAAAGGCACTGTTTGTATTGCCCCTCCTATTTTCACGAAACTTCATTTTTTCCATGTGCTTCTACTAGAAATGTAATAGATAATCAAAACGAATTTCGTCGAAAAAACTTGATGGAAAAATGAGCTACACTGTCGGTAATATAAACGCTCTCAAACAGAACGCAAGATAAATGGCGGGTGAACCGCTCTAATAGTATTGTTCCACTTTTTTACAAAAAAATTCATTTTTTCCAAGACTTTCTACTATAAATATAATACATAATCAAAACAAATTTCGCACAAAAAACATTTTGGAAAAATTAGCTACACAATCCGCAATATAAACGCTCTCAAATAGAATGCAAGACAAATGACGGGTGAAACGCTCTAATAGTATTGTTCCACTTTTTTTTATAAAAAACTTCGTTTTTTCCAGGACTTTCTACTAGAAATATAATACATAATCAAAACAAAGTTCGCACAAAAAACATGATGGAAAGATGAGCTACACTGTCGGCAATATAAACGCTTTCAACCAAAACGCAAGATAAATGACGGGTGAAACGCTCTAATGATTTTGTTCCTCTTATTTACAAAAACCTTCGTTCTGTCCATGACATTCTACTAGAAATGTAATGCATATTCAAAATAAATTTCGCACAAAAAACATGATGGCATGAGCTACATAGTCGGCAATATAAACGGTCTCAAATTGAATGCTATACCAATGATGGGAGAAAGGCTCTGGTAGTATTGCCCCTCCTATTTCCACGAAACTTCATTTTTTCCATGTCCTTCTACTAGAAATGTAATAGATAATCAAAACGAATTTCGTCGAAAAAACATGATGGAAAAATGAGCTACACTGTCAGCAATATAAACGCTCTCAAACAGAACGCAAGATAAATGGCGGGTGAACCGCTCTAATAGTATTGTTCCTCTCATTTTTTCCATGTTCCACTTTTTTACAAAAAACTTCGTTTTTTCCAAGACTTTCTACTATAAATATAATACATAATCAAAACAAATTTCGCACAAAAAACATGTTGGAAAAATGAGCTACACTGTCGGCAATATAAACGCTTTCAACCAGAACGCAAGATAAATGACGGGTGAAATGCTCTAATAGTATTGTTCCTCTTATTTACAAAAAACTTCGTTCTTTCAATGACATTCTACTAGAAATGTAATGCATAATCAAAACAACTTTCGC
This sequence comes from Lenwebbia sp. NSW1173648, assembly GCA_029784005.1. Taxonomy (NCBI): domain Eukaryota; kingdom Viridiplantae; phylum Streptophyta; class Magnoliopsida; order Myrtales; family Myrtaceae; genus Lenwebbia; species Lenwebbia sp. NSW1173648. The sequence continues at coordinate 19,551,809 of JARCGZ010000008.1, read as the reverse complement.
ACAAAGAACATGATGGAAAGATGAGCTATACTGTCGGCAATATAAACGAACTCAAATTGAATGCAAGACCAACGACGGGTGAAACGCTCTGATAGTATTGTGCCTCCTATTTTCACGAAACTTCATTTTTTCGATGACATTCTACTATAAATGTAATACAGAATCAAAACAAATTTCACACAAAAAACAAGATGGAAAGATGACCTACACTGTCGGCAATATAAACGCTCTCAAACAGAATGTAAGACAAATGACGGGTGAAACGCTCTCATAGTATTGTTCATCTTATTTTAGAGAAACATCGTTCTTTTCATGACATTCTACTAGAAATGTCATGCATAATCAGTACAAATTTCGCCCAAAAAACATGATGGAAAGATGAGCATCACTGTCGGCAATATAAACAGTCTCAAATTGAATGCAAGACCAATCAAGGTGAAACTCTCTGATAGTATTGTGCCTCCAATTTTCACGGAACTTCATTTTTTCCGTGACATTCTACTACAAACGTAATGCATAATCAAAATAAATTTGCCTAAAAAAACATGATGGAAAGATGAACTAGATTGTCGGCAATATCGACGCTCTCAAACGGAAGGGACGATAAATGACGGGTGAAACCCTGTAATAGTATCGTTCTTCTTATTTTCAAAAAACTTCGTTCTTTCCATGAACATTTAAAAAATATGTCATGCATAATCAATACAAATTTCGCAAAATAAAAATGATGGAAAGATGAGCTACACTGTCAGCAATATAAACGGTCTCAAATTGAATACATGACCAATGACGGGTGAAACGCGCTGATAGTATTGTGCCTCCTATTTTCACGAAACTTCATTTTTCCATGGCTTTCTACTTGAAATGCAATACATAATCAAAACAAATTTGGCACAAAAAACATGATGGAAATAAGAGCTACATTGTCGGCAATATAAACGCTCTCAAATAGAACGCAAGATAAATGACGCGTGAAATGCTCTAATAGTATTGTTCCACTTATTTACAAAAACTTCGTTTTTTCCAGGACTTTCTACTAGAAATGTAATACATAATCAAAACAAATTTCGCACAAAAAACATGATGGAAAGATGAGCTACACTGTCGGCAATATATAAAGCTCCGAACCAGAACGCAAGATAAATGACGGGCGAAACGCTCTAATAGTATTGTTCCTTTTTTTTACAAAAAACTTCGTTCTTTCCTTGACATTGCAGAAAAAACATAATGGTAAGATGAGCTACACTGTCGGCAATATATAAAGCTCCCAGCCAGAACGCAAGATAGATGACGGGTGAAACGCTCTAATTGTTTTGTTCCTCTTATTTACAAAAAGCTTCGTTCTTTCCATGACATTCTACTAGAAATGTAATGCATAATCAAAATAAATTTCGCTGAAAAAACATGATGGAAAGATGAGCTACACTGTCGGCAATATAAATGGTCTCAAATTGAATGTAAGACCAATGACGGGTGCAACACTCTGATAGTATTGTGCCACCTATTTTCACGAAACTTCATTTTTTCGATGACATTCTACTAGAAATGTAATACATAAAAAAAACAAATTTCGCACAAAAAACATGATGGAAAGAAGAGCTACACTGTCGGCAATATAAACGCTCTCAAATAGAACGCAAGATAAATGACGCGTGAAATGCTCTAATAGTATTGTTCCACTTATTTACAAAAACTTCGTTTTTTCCAGGACTTTCTACTAGAAATGTAATACATAATCAAAACAAATTTCGCACAAAAAACATGATGGAAAGATGAGCTACACTGTCGGCAATATATAAAGCTCCGAACCAGAACGCAAGATAAATGACGGGCGAAACGCTCTAATAGTATTGTTCCTTTTTTTTACAAAAAACTTCGTTCTTTCCTTGACATTGCAGAAAAAACATAATGGTAAGATGAGCTACACTGTCGGCAATATATAAAGCTCCCAGCCAGAACGCAAGATAGATGACGGGTGAAACGCTCTAATTGTTTTGTTCCTCTTATTTACAAAAAGCTTCGTTCTTTCCATGACATTCTACTAGAAATGTAATGCATAATCAAAATAAATTTCGCTGAAAAAACATGATGGAAAGATGAGCTACACTGTCGGCAATATAAATGGTCTCAAATTGAATGTAAGACCAATGACGGGTGCAACACTCTGATAGTATTGTGCCACCCATTTTCACGAAACTTCATTTTTTCGATGACATTCTACTAGAAATGTAATACATAAAAAAAATAAATTTCGCACAAAAAACATGATGGAAAGATGAGCCACACTGTCGGCGATATAAACGCTCTCAAACTAAATGCAAGGCAAATGACGAGTGAAACGCACGAATAGTATTGGTCCTCTTATTTACAAAAACTTCGTTCTTTCCATGACATTCTACTAGAAATATAATGCATAATCAAAACATATTTCGCACAAAAAACATGATGGAAAGATGAGCTACACGGTCGGCAATATAAACGGTCTCAAATTGATTGCTAGACCAATGACGGGTGAAACGCTCTGATAGTATTGTGCCTCCTATTTTCACGAAACTCTTTTTTTTCCATGACATTCTACAATAAATGTCTTGCATAATCAAAACAAATTTCGCACAAAAAGCATGATGGAAAGATGAGCTACACTATCGACAATATAAACGATCTCAAACAGAACACAAGATAAATGACGGGTGAAATGCTCTAATAGTATTGTTCCACTTATTTAGAAAAAATTTCGTTTTTTCCAGGACTTTCTACTAGAAATGTAATACATAATCAAAACAAATTACGCACAAAAAACATGATGAAAAGATTAGCTACACTGTCGGCAATATATAAAGCTCTCAACCAGAACGCAAGATAAATGACGGGCGAAACGCTGTAATAGTATTGTTCCTCTTATTTACAAAAAACTTCGTTCTTTCCATGACATTCTACTATAAATGTAATACATAATCAAAACAAATTTCCCACAAAAATTATGATGGAAAGATGAGCTACACTGTCGGCAATATAAACGGTCTCTAATTGAATGCAAGACCAATCCCGGGTGTAACGCTCGGATAGTAATATGCCTCCTATTTTCACGAAACTTCATTTTTTTCCATGACATTCTACTAGAAACGTAATGCATATTCAAAACAAATTTGGCACACAAAACATGATGGAAAGATGAGCTAGACTGTCGGCAATATCAACGCTCTCAAACGGAATGCAAGATAAATCACGGGTGAAACGCTTTAACAGTATCGATCCTCTTATTTTCAAAAAACTTCGTTCTTTCCATGAAATTTTACAAGAAATGTCATGCATAATCAAACCAAATTTTGCACAAAAAACATGATGGAAAGATGAGCTAGACTGTCGGCAATATAAACGCTCTCAGACAGAACGTAAGATAAATGACGGGTGAAACGCTCCGATAGTATTGTGCCTCCGATTTTCACGAAACTTCGTTTTTTCCGGGACTTTCTACTGGAAATGTAATACATAATAAAAACAAATTTCGCACAAAAAATACGATCGAAAGATGAGCTACACTGTCGGCAATTTAAACACTCTCAAACATAATAGACGATAAATGACGGGTGGAATGCTCTCATAGTATTGTTCGTACTATTTTCAAGAAACATCGTTCTTTCCAAGATAATCCTTTAGATATGATATGTATAGTCAAAATAAATTTCGCCCAAAACACATGATGGAAAGGTAACCTACACTGTCGGCAATATAAACGGTCTTAAATTGAATGCTAGACCAATGACGGGTGAAATGCTCAGATAATATTGTGCCTCCTATTTTCACGAAACTTCATTTTTTTGATGACATTCTACTATACATGTCATGCATAATCAAAACAAATTTCGCACAAAAAACATAATGTAAAGATGAGGTACACTATCGGCAATACAAACGCTCTCAAACAGAATTCAAGATAAATAACCGGGGAAACGCTCTCATAGTATTGTTCCTCTTAATTTAGAGAAGCATCGTTCTTTTCATGGCATTCTACTAGAAATGTCATGCACAATCAAAACAAATTTCGGCCAAAAAACATGATGGAAAGATGAGCAAAACTGTCGGCAATATAAACGGTCTCAAATTGAATGCAAGACCAATGACGAGTGAAACGCTCTGATAGTATTGTGCCTCCGATTTTCAGGATACTTCATTTTTTCCATGACTTTCTACTAGAAATGTAATGCATAATCAAAACAAATAAGGCACAAAAAACTTGATGGAAAGATGAGCTACACTGTCGGCCATAACAACGCTCTCAAACGGAATGCAAGACAAATGACCGGTGAAATGCCCTCATAGTATTATTCCTATTATTTTCAAAACTTCTTTCTTTCCAAGATAATCCTTTATATATCATATGAATAATCAAAATAAATTTCGCCCAAAAATATGATGGAAAGATGAGCTACACTGTCGGCAATATAAACTCTCTCACACAGAACGCAAGATAAATGACGGGTGAAACGCTCTAATAGTATTGTTCCTCTTATTTTAGAGACACGTCGTTCTTTCCATGACATTCTACTAGAAAAGTCATGCATAATCAAAGAAATTTCGCATAAACAACAAGACGGAAAGATGAGCTACACTGTCGGCAGTATAAGCGGTCTCAAATTGAATGTAAGACCAATGACGGGTGAAACACTCAGATAGTATTGTGCCTCATATTTTCACGAAACTTCGTTTTTTCCATTACATTCTACTACAAATATAATGCATAATCAATACAAATTTGACGCAAAAAACATGATGGAAAGATGTGCTACATTGTCGGCAATATCAACGCTCTGAAACAGAATGCAAGATAAATGACGGGTGAAACGCTCTAATAGTATCGTTCCTCTTATTTTCAAAAAACTACGTTTTTTGCATTACTTTCTACTAGTAATGTAATACATAATCAAAACAAATTTCGTACAGAAAACATGATGGAAAGATGAGCTACACTGACGGCAATAATAACGGTCTCAAATTGAATGCAAGACCAATGACGGGTGAAAGACTCTGATAGTATTGTGCCTCCTATTTTCACGGAACTTCGTTTTTTCGTTGACATTCTACTAGAAATGTAATACATAATCAAAACAAATTTTGCACAAAAATCATGATGGAAAGATGAGCGACACTATCGGCAATATAAACGCTCTCAAATAGAATGCAAGACAAATGACGGGTGAAACGCTCTAATAGTATTATTCCACTTTTTTACAAACAACTTCATTTTTTTCCAGGACTTTCTACTAGAAATATAATACATAATCAAAACAAATTTCGCACAAAAAACATGATGGAAAGATGAGCTACACTGTCGGCAATATAAACGCTTTCAACCAGAACGCAAGATAAATGACGGGTGAAACGCTCTAATAGTATTGTTCCTCTTATTTACAAAAATTTTCGTACTTGCCATGACATTCTACTAGAAATGTAATGCATAATCAAAATAAATTTCGCACAAAAAACATGATGGAAAGATGAGCTCCACTTACTCTCACAGCATTTCACCTGTGATTGGTCTTGCATTCAATTTGAGACCGTTTTTATTACCGACAGTGATACTCATCTTTCCATCATGTTTTTTGGGCGAAATTTATTTTAATTATGCAGGACATTTCTAGTAGAATGTCATGAAAAGAACGAAGTTTTTCTAAAATAAGAGGAACAAAACTATGAAAGCGTTTCAACCATTTTTTGTCTTGCATTTTGTTTGAGAGCATTTATATTGCCGACAGTGTAGCTCATCTTTCCATCATATTTTTGTGTGAAATTTGTTTTGAATATGTATTACATTTATAGTAGAAAGTCATCGAAAAAATGATGTTTCGTGAAAATAGGATGCATAATACTATCAGAGCCTTTCACCCGTCTTTGGTCTTGCATTCAATTTTAGATTGTTTATATTGCCAACAGTGTCGCTCATCTTTCCATCATGTTTTTTGTGCGAAATTTATTTTGATTAAGCATTACATTTCTAGTAGAATGTCATGAAAAGAACGACGTGTCTCTAAAATAAGAGGAACTATACTATTAGAGCGTTTCACCCGTCATTTATCTTGCGTTCTGTTTGAGAGCGTTTATATTGCCGAAAATCTACCTCATCTTTCCATCATGTTTTTTGTGCGAAATTTATTTTGATTATGCAAGACATTTCTTGTAAAATTTCATGGAAAGAACGAAGTTCTTTGAAAATAAGAGGAATGATACTATTATAGCGTTTCACCCGTCATTTATCTTGCATTCCGTTTGATAGCGTTGATATTGCCGACAGTGTAGCTCTTCTTTCCATCATGTTTTTTTGTATTAAATTTGTTTTGATTATGCATTACATTTCTAGTAGAATGTCATGGAAAAAATGAAGTTTCGTGAAAATAGGAGGCACAATACTATCAGAGCGTTTCACCCGTCATTGGTCTTGCATTCAATTTGAGACCTTTTATATTGCCGACAGTGATGCTCATGTTTCCACCTTGTTTTTTGGGCGAAATTTGTTGTGATCATGCATGGCATTTCTAGTAGAATGTCATGAAAAGATCGATGTTTCTCTAAATTAAGAAGAACAATACTATGAGAGCGTTTCACCGGTTATTTGTCTTTCATTCTGTTTGAGAGCGTTTATATTGCCGACAGTGTAGCTTATCTTTCCATCATGTTTTTTGTGCGAAATTTGTTTTGATTATGTATTACATTTCTAGTAGAAAGTCATGGAAAAAACGTAGTTTTTTGTAAATAAGAGAAACAATACTATTAGAGTGTTTCACCCGTCATTTATCTTGCGTTCTGTTTGAGAGCGATTATATTGCCGATAGTCCAGCTCAACTTTTCATGAAAAGAACGAAGTTTTTTGAAAATAAGAGGAACGATACTATTAGAGCGTGTCTCCCGTCATTTATCTTGCATTCCGTTTGAGAGCGTTGATATTGCCGACAGTGTAGCTCATCTTTTCGTCATGTTTTTTGTGCCAAATTTATTTTCATTATGCATTACATTTCTGGTAGAATGAAATGGAAAGAACGAAGTTTCGTTAAATTATGAGGCACAATACTATCTAAGCGTTTCACCCGTCATTGGTCTTGCATTCAATTTGATACCGTCTATACTGCCGACATTGTAGCTCATCTTTCCACCATGTTTTTTATGCGAAATTTCTTTGATTATGCATGACATTTATAGTAGAATGTCATGAAAAGAACGACGTGTCTCTAAAATGAGAGGAACAATACTATTAGAGCGTTTCACCCGTCATTTATCTTATGTTCTGTGTGAGAGTTTATATTGCCGACAATGTAGCTCATCTTTCCATCATGTTTTTTGGGCGAAATTTATTTGGATTATTCATATAATATCTAAAGGATTATCTTGGAAAGAAAGAAGTTTTTGAAAATAATAAGAACAATACTATGAGAACATTTCACCCGTCATTTCTCTTGCATTCTGTTTGGGAGCGTTTATATTGCCGACAGTATAGCTAATCTTTCCATTATGTTTTTTGTGTGAAATTTGTTTTCATTATGTATTACAGTCCTAGTAGAAAGTCATGGAAAAAATGAAGTTTCGTGAAAATAGGAGGCACAATACTATCAGAGCGTTTCACCCGTCATTGGTCATGTATTCAATTTGAGACCGTTTATATTGCTGACAGTGTAGCTAATCTTCCCATCACATTTTTTGAGCGAAATTTGTTTTGATTATGCATGACATTTCCTGTAGAATGTCATGGAAAGAACGAAGTTTTTTGAAAATAAGAGGAACGATACTATTAGAGCGTTTCACCCGTCATTTATCTTGCATTCCGTTTGAGAGCTTTGATATTGCCGATAGTGTAGCTCATCTTTCCGTCATGTTTTTTGTGCGAAATTTGTTTTGATTATGCATTACATTTCTAGTAGAATGTCATGGAAAAAATGGAGTAACGTGAAAATATGAGGGACAATACTATCAGAGCGTTTCACTCGTCATTGGTCTTGCATTCAATTTAAGACCGTTTATATTGCCGACAGTTTTGCTCATCTTTCCATCATGTTTTTTGGGCGAAATATTCTTTGATTATGCAGGACATTTCTAGTAGAATGTCATGAAAAGAACGATGTTTCTCTAAAATAAGAGGAACAATACTATGAGAGCGTTTCACCGGTTATGTATCTTGCATTCTGTTTGAGAGCGTTTGTATTGCCGACAGTGTAGCTCATCTTTCCTTCATGTTTTTTGTGCGAAATTTTATTTTGTTTATGTATTACATTACTCGTAGAAAGTGATGGCAAAAAACGAACTTTTTTGTAAATAAGAGGAATGATACTATTAGAGCGTTTCACCCATCATTGGTCTTGCATTCCGTTTGAGAGCGTTGGTATTGCCGACAGTGTAGTTCTTCTTTCCATCATGTTTTTTGTTCCAAATTTGTTTTGATTATGCATTACATTTCTAGTAGAATGTAATGGAAAAAACGAAGTTTCGTTAAGTTATGAGGCACAATACTATCGAAGCGTTTCACTCGTCATTGGTCTTGCATTCAATTTTAGATTGTTTATATTGCCGACAGTGTCGCTCCTCTTCCCATCATGTTTTTTGTGCGAAATTTATTTTGATTAAGCATTACATTTCTAGTAGAATGTCATGAAAAGAACGACGTGTCTCTAAAATAAGAGGAACAATACTATTAGAGCGTTTCACCCGTCATTTAACTTGCGTTCTGTTTGAGAGCGTTTATATTGCCGACAGTGTAGCTCATCTTTCCATCATGTTTTTTGTGCCAAATTTGTTTTGATTATGCATTACATTTCTAGTAGAATGTAATGGAAAAAACGAAGTTTCGTTAAATTATGAGGCACAATATTATCTGAGCGTTTCACCCGTCATTGGTCTTGCATTCAATTTGAGACCGTTTATACTGCCGACATTGTAGCTCATCTTTCCTTCATGTTTTTTATGCGAAATTTCTTTGATTATGCATGACATTTCTAGTAGAACGTCATGAAAAGAACGACGCGTCTCTAAAATAAGAGGAACAATACTATTAGAGCGTTTCACCCGTCATTTCTCTTGCGTTCTGTGTGAGAGAGTTTACAATGCCGACAATGTAGCTCATCTTTCCATCATGTTTTTTGGGCGAAATTTATTTTGATTATTCATATCATATCTAAAGGATTATCTTGGAAAGAAAGAAGTTTTTGAAAATAATAGGAACAATACTATGAGAGCATTTCACCCGTCATTTGTGTTGCATTCTGTTTCGGAGCGTTTATATTGCCGACAGTGTAGCTAATCTTTCCACTATGTTTTTTTGTGCCAAATTTGTTTTGATTATGTATTACATTTCTAGTAAAAAGTCATGGAAAAAATGAAGTTTCGTGAAAATAGGAGGCACAATACTATCAGAGCGTTTCACCTGTCATTGGTCATATATTCAATTTGAGACTGTTTACATTGCCGACAGTGTAGCTAATCTTCCCATCATATTTTTTGGGCGAATTTGTTTTGATTATGCATGACATTTCCTATAGAATGTCATGGAAAGAACGAAGTTTTTTGAAAATAAGCGGAACAATACTATTAGAGCGTTTCACCTGTCATTTATCTTGCATTCCGTTTGAGAGCTTTGATATTTCCGACAGTGTAGCTCATCTTTCCATTATGTTTTTTGCGCGAAATTTGTTTTGATTATGCATTACATTTCTAGTAGAATGTCATCGAAAAAATGTAGTATCGTGAAAATAGGAGGCACAATACTATCAGAGCATTTCACCCGTCATTGGTCTGGCAATAAATTTAAGACCCTTTATATTGCCAACGGTGTAGGTTATCTTTCCATCATTTGTTTTGGGCGAAATTTATTTTGACTATACATATCATATCTAAAAGATTATCTTGGAACGAACGAAGTTTTTTGAAAATAGTAGGAAAAATACTATGAGAGCATTTCACCCGTTATTTCTCTTGTATTCTGTTTGCGAGTGTTTATATTGCCCACAGTCTGGCTCATCTTTCCATCGTATTTTTTTGTGCGAAATTTGTTTTGATTATATATTACATTTCTAGTAGAAAGTCATGGAATAAACGAAGTTTCGTGAAAATAGGAGGCACAATACTATTAGAGCATTTCACCCGTCATTTATCTTGCATTCTGTTTGAGAGCGTTTAAATTTCCGACTGTCTAGCTCATATTTCCATCATGTTTTTTGTGCGAAATTTGTTTTGATTATGCATGACATTTATAGTCGAATAATATGGAAAAAATGAAGTTTCGTGAAAATGGTAGGCACAATACCATCAGAGCGTTTCACCCGTCATTGGTCTTGCATTCAATTTGAGACCGTTTATAGTGCCAACAGTGTAGGTCATCTTTCTGTCACGCCCCGTGTCCTTCGAGCGCGCCAACATCCCTCATTGTCAAAGAAATCTCGCAGCTCACCAGGATCGTAAACGGACGTAAAACATGCGAGATGCAAATGCAAGCGGAAGCAAATAAAACAAACCCGACAAAGCAAATAGAATGACCTTAGAACATAACACAAACCCACATATGACATAACTAGATAAGGTTAAGGTTCATACAGACCACCAGAAATAAAACGACTACGACTCAAGGACACGACACGGGAACACAAAGGAATCCCCCTAGACAGAACCACTCGTCGCCATACGAGGATACAAAAGCGGGGATGAGGATCTCTAAACACCTAAGGGTCAGGCGTCGTCATCCGAAGGGTACTCGGCAGGGGGAGCGTGCTCCGGGGAAAAACTCGTCTCGATGGCTCCACCTAACTCCAGCTCAGGCTCCTCCCATGGTTCCTCCTCTGGGTCAGACTCCTCAGCAGGCGCATCAGGCTCCAGGATCCCTCCGTCCAAAGCGGGCAGTTCAGGTATGGGGGACCTCGGCTCGGGGATCGGTCCAACTACAGGTCCAATGACAGGGAGCCTCGAAGGTGAAGCTATCGGGAGTCTAGGTCCAGCGGCCTCCAAAACGTGCTCAGGAATCACTTCCTCCCTCAAAGGTCCAGATAAAAAGTCCCCATCCTTATAAGTCCAAGAGAGGAAGGTATAAGGAGTCAAGTAGCCTCTCGCGTCGTCGATCCACAAAGTGCTAACCCTTCGATAATACGTCTGGTCCGGTCCAACCCTATACTCGGTGATCACGGGCTCAAACTGAGTCGGTAGTCCAAAAAGTAGCGGCATCTTGGCGATCAGGGTCGAGGGTCTGAAAAGTGGGTCCCACAGAGGGGTGAGATAAAATCCCAGTAAGGTGGATCTAAGCCGACCCTAGGGTATAGTACCTCCGAGCTAACTAACTACCACAATCAACTAGGCAATGCATACAGATTATTCTATACATAAGACTAGCCCAAACTGACACGGTACAACTCCCGAAGGCAATAGTCAAGTCACGATCACTACGGAGCTTTCAACTTAGGCACTATCACTAATCAGTCAGACGTGGCATCAACTACAGGCAGTCAATTCTCGAGCCCGCGTCTCAACGCTTCAGGCGTATAACACACTCTTTCAATAATCTGGCCCGCGTAAACACGCCTCAGGCAAAAATTATACACTTTCATACACTGGCCCGCGTAATAACGCATCAGGCTATCATATACATAATAATGAGCTCAATTCATAGACCCGCGTAATAACGCATCAGGTCAGTCCCGCGTTTAACGCATCAGGACGGGCACAAACCCCGCGTTTAACGCATCAGGGTACGATGTGCATACAGATATGTCATAGTGATATACAATCGGCTATAAACCCCGCGTCTAACGCCTCAGGGTACCAATACTCATAATTTTATCTCCAGATATTTCTATTAACAACTTTATGATCGAACATAACAATTAAGCTCAATTTCACAACAATTCAATCGCGCTACCTAACACATGGTCCGCGCATCACAATCTCGCCGATTCTCACATCAACGATCTAGAGTACACTTATAATTTTCTCATCACTATAACATACTCATAATGCGCTAAATTCTACTCGGTCCGACTAATCCACATAAAGCCGAATCTAGCATGCTCAGCCCGTAACCCTCATCTTAGGCCATCATCTAACACCCAAATCAACCAAGAACATGCTCATTCATCAACCAAAGTTTTGGATCAATAGCAAGTCAAATTTCCAGATTTGGTCCCCCTTTAGTTCACGTCCAAATCAGCCCACATCTCAATCTAATGCACAAACCACTAAGCCCCTTAGTATCCCATAGTCCTAAGGAAGGATTAGAGCCACTTACAAGTCCTTTTTGGCGAAGAAAACCCGGCGATTCCTCCTCTTCTTCGCGCGACCAGAACCTGAGCAAGGGAGGTCCGGTTCGGTTCAAGCATGGAAAATCAAGTTCGGTCCATGAAATCCTCTCAAAACTAACTACATGCACTACCCTAGGTCTCACAAGATCCCAAGACATGAATGGAGCACCTTACCTCCAAACGGCGAGCGAAACCGGCGGGATAACTCCTCCCAAACGGCTGCTGCACCGGCGTCCAAGGAGAGGAGATAGGGGTGGCGGCGGCTCACGGCGAAGAGGGGACGGCAAGGTGGCGGTGGTGGCGGCAGCAGCACCTCACGCCGGCGGGATGGGGGCCGAGAGAGAGAGAGAGAGTTGAGAGAGTTTGAGAGAGTTTTGAGAAAAGTGGAAGAATGAAGTGAGAGTGAGGGTGAGAGGGTTGCTTCAGCCATTAGAAGAGGAAGAGAGAGAGATTTGAGTGATTGAGTGATGGCCAAGAATGACTAGAGTGAGTGGAGTTGGTATATGACATGAATAGTAGAAGTTGGTAATGGGATTTTTGGGGTTTTTGGGGTTTTAATGGCTTCTTGGAACTTGATCCCTTCAAGAGCTAATTTCCCTCCATTTCCACATGATATTTGGCTGCCATAGTGGGGTAGGTGAAGTGGCCAAGTTTCCTTCGCGGTTGCTCAAGGGCCGAACGAAAATTCAGGACAGGAATGGATTTTTCGTTCCGCAATTCCGATCCACATTTTTCCAACTTATATAGCGTCTAAAAATCCTTAATAACATTTTCAAGGCGACGTCCAAGTTTATTTGCATTGGAATTCTCGAACACCCGGCCGCCAATTTCGAAGTCCGCTTCGCGCTCAAATCAGCCGATCGCATTCTCAGTACACCTCGAACCGACGGGCGGCTTTCCGGAGTTACGCGTATCGACCCGTGATTTTAGTTACCACGTTTTAAGAATTCGGACCACGGCGACCCTGGTTGTCATGTTATCGCGAGGGAAACTGTCAGTCTTGACAGGACGCGATTGTCAAGAATCAGTTCAGGGTTATTCGCAAATCATGCTATGGCGTAGCGGTATCACCCGCGAACCAATTGCACGACGCTAGCAAATGGTTCTGACGTCATCCCTAGATCGGCCCGCATTGACCTAGAATGTACCCTCGGCGATCCTTATGGCCAGGATGCCGGTCTGCGGTTGAGTCCTTTATGGTCCACGTACTATCCTATTTAGCCATTCCCTTTTGGTCAGTCGTCTCGAGAGTGATCAATTCTGAGTGAGGTTACTGGAATACATCGATACTCATTTTATTCATAACTTCGAAATGGGGTCGGAATTCAGAATGTCACAATTCTTCCCCCCTTACAAAAATTTCGTCCTCGAAATTTACAAGACTTAGCTACTCAAACAGGCGGGGGTATTTACGCCTCATAGCTTCCTCGCTCTCCCAGGTGGCTCCTTCTGTTCCGTGGTGCTCCCAGATTACCTTTACCAACGGAATGGTCTTGTTTCTCAAGACTTGCTCCTTCCTATCCTCGATCCTAACCGGTTTTTCCACGTACGTGACTCGATCATCCACTTCGATAGCTTCATAATCCAAGACATGGGTCGGGTCGGGCTCATATTTCCGTAGCATCGACACGTGAAAGACGTTGTGGACTTGCGACAGATTTGGCGGTAAGGCCAGTCGATAGGCCAAGGTTCCAATTCGCTCTAGTATCTCAAAAGGTCCTACGTATCTCGGGCTCAACTTCCCTTTCTTTCCAAACCGAGACAGTCCTCGCATTGGCGATACCTTAAGGAACACATGGTCTCCCACTTGGAATTCTAAAGGCTTACGTCGTCTGTCCGCGTAGCTTTTCTGGCGACTCTGGGCGGTCTTAAGTCTTTCTCTAATTGCCTTCACTGCTTCAACTGACTGTTCCACTAACTCCGGGCCCGTTATACTCCTCTCACCGACTTCGTCCCAACATATCGGCGTTCGGCATGCCCTGCCATACAATGCTTCGAACGGTGCCATTCCAATACTCTGTTGATAGCTGTTGTTATAAGCGAACTCCACAAGGTGCAACTGCTCTTCCCAACCTCCTTTGAAATCTATGACACACGCCCGTAGCATGTCTTCTAATGTCTGAATAGTTCTCTCGGACTGTCCGTCCGTTTGGGGATGGTAGGCGGTACTATACTGCAACTTTGTCCCCATTGATTCCTGCAGGCTTTTCCAAAACGAAGCGGTAAACTTGGGGTCTCTGTCTGATGTGATTGTCACTGGGACTCCATGTAGTCGAACAATTTGTCGCATATACAATTCGGCGTATCTGTCCATAGCGAAGTCCTTTCGCACTGCTAAGAAATGAGCAGACTTGGTCAATCGATCTACGATCACCCATATGGAGTCATGTCCCCTTTGACTCCTCGGTAAGGCCATAACGAAATCCATCGTAATGTGCTCCCACTTCCACTCGGGAATTTCCAATGGTTGAAGTAGGCCTCCCGGTTTACAATGCTGCGCCTTCACTTGCTGGCACGTCAGACATTTTGCCACGTGCTTCGCGACATCCACCTTCATCCCGTTCCACCAGTAATGCTGTCGCAAATTTTGGTACATCTTTGTGCTACCCGGATGGATACTGTAATTACTTCTATGGGCTTCTGACAAGATTCTCTCCCTTAGCTCCTCATCCTTGGGTACGCACAGCCTTCCGCGAAACATCAGGGTCCCGTCCTCTGACACCTGAAACTCAGGCTTCCTTTTCTCCTTATCCATCTCCAAAATTTTCTGAACTTCATCGTCCGTGGATTGCAAGGCCTTAACTCTTTCTCGAATCTCCGGTTCTACTCTCAACGTGGCCATCAAACTGGATAGTTGGCACACTTCAAGCTTAAATTCGGAATCTCTTATTCCTTCCAACAGAGTCCACTCTTTAACCATCAAGTGCGCTATGCTTGATTTCCTACTGAGCGCATCCGCAACCTTATTCGCCTTCCCTGGGTGGTATAGAATGTCGCAGTCGTAGTCCTTAAGCAGTTCCATCCATCGACGTTGTCTCATATTCAATTCACTTTGGGAGAACAAGTACTTCAGACTTTGGTGGTCAGTGTAAATCTGGAACTTCTCCCCGTACAAATAATGCCTCCAAATTTTCAACGCAAACACAATTGCTGCCAGTTCCAAATCATGCGTCGGGTAGTTCAATTCATGTGGTCTCAGCTGTCTCGACGCATACGCCACTACCCGTCCATGTTGCATCAGAACGCATCCTAACCCTTTCAGCGATGCGTCACTATATATTTCGTAGCCCCCCGGGCCAGAAGGGATTGTCAATACCGGCGCGGTCGTCAACCTATGCTTGAGCTCCTGAAAGCTTCTTTCGCACTTATCCGTCCATTCGTACCGGGTGTCTTTTCTCGTTAACCTCGTCAATGGAGTAGCAATGGCGGAGAACTTCTCTACAAACCTCCTGTAGTAGCCGGCCAGTCCTAAGAAACTCCGAACTTCGGTAACTGACGTCGGCCTTGGCCAATTCATAACCGCTTCAATCTTTGTAGGGTCCACCGAAATTCCATTTCCAGATATGACGTGTCCGAGGAATGCCACTTCGTGGAGCCAAAACTCGCACTTACTGAACTTGGCGTAAAGTGAGTGCTCTCTTAATGTCCGTAGAACTGCGCTCAGATGTTGCTCATGTTCCTCGGAATTCTTCGAATAAACTAGGATGTCGTCGATGAAGACGATGACGAACTGATCCAAATATCCTTTAAACACCCTATGCATTAGGTCCATGAAAGCGGCTGGAGCGTTGGTCAACCCAAACGGCATAACCGTGAATTCGTAATGACCATACCTTGTCCGAAACGCCGTCTTTGGTATGTCCTCCTTCTTTATCCTCAACTGATGGTACCCAGTTCTCAAGTCTATCTTGGAGAACACTGCAGCTCCTTGCAGTTGATCGAACAGATCATCTATTCTGGGCAACGGGTACTTATTCTTAACCGTGACCTGATTTAGTTGTCTGTAGTCAATGCATAAGCGCAAAGACCCGTCCTTCTTCCTTACGAACAGTACTGGCGCTCCCCACGGCGACGCGCTGGGACGAATGAAGCCCTTGTCCAGTAGTTCTTGCATCTGAACTTTTAATTCCTTCAGTTCCGACAAAGACATCCGATACGGTGCTTTCGAGATCGGTTCCGTTCCTGGGGCTAACTCGATCATGAACTCTATCTCTCTTTCCGGTGGCAGTCCCGGCAATTCTTGAGGAAAGACATCGGGAAATTCGCGCACCACTGCTATATCTTCCAACTTCGGTTCCTCGATCGTCGGATCCACCACTGCAGCTAGGTAGGCTTGGCACCCTTCGTCTAACAACTTAGTCACTTCCAGCGACGAGATCAAAGGGATCGAGGTCCCTCCTCGACTCCCTACGAATTCGAATCTAGGGTGATCGATTGGACGGAACTGGATCACCCTGCTACTACAATCCATAATGGCTCCTTGTCTACCCAACCAATCCATCCCGATTATAACATCAAAATCAAACATGGTCAACACAGCCAGATCTATCCTTTCTTCGCTACCCCCAACGACTATCTTACAGTCCTTGCAGCCTAACGAAACTAACACTTTATCCTTTAACGGGGTAGTAACATGCAATACGACATCCAACGGTTTCAATTCCATTTTAGTCAATTCAACAAACTGAGCAGATACGAATGAGTGTGATGCTCCAGGGTCAAACAATGCATAGGCCGCATGATCGCATAATGTAACCGTACCTGTGACCACGCCAGGCGCGTTCTCCACCTCTTTGCGTGCCACAGCATACACTCGTCCTTGAGCTGGTGGTCTACCCACGTTGTTCTGTGGGGCAGCTCCCGCTGGCGGTCCGTACTGAGGTCGTTGTCCCTGAAACGGAGGCCCTGGGGCTTGGCTCGGGCAGTTTCTTATATGGTGGCCCAGCTGGCCACACTTGAAGCACGCGCCCGTCCTACTCGGGCAAGGTCCATTCCCATGCCTCCTGCCACACAGACGACAATTCCAGTTGGTCGGATGGTTAGGCTTCCCAATATTCTTCCGGGGTGGAGGGACGAAGCGTTTGTTGCCCGCCATCGGCCTCTTGCCAAATTGACGATTGTCTCTGATAGGAGCAAACCGCGAACCAGATGCGGTAGCCCTCTCCTTCATATCCCTTTCAATCATCTGGCCTCGCTCATACATCTCTTCATAGGTCCTCAGATTCAATGCGATCATCTGGCTACGAAGGTCAGGCCTCAGTCCATCTCGAAATCTTCGCGCCTTGTCTATCGGGTTCTCTACCATCCTCGGCGCGTACCTTGACAGCCTAGCAAACTCCGCCTCATACTGGTCGATCGTTAACTGGTTCTGGCGAAGTTGCTGGAATTCCACCAGCTTCCGCTCCTGAGCGGTCTCCGAGAAATACTTCCCGTTAAATGCCTCAGTAAAGGCAGTCCAAGTGAGAGCAGCGCCCTCGGGAAATACTCTTCCTCTGGTAGCCTTCCACCAATCATCCGCGGTACCCTCTAACTGGTAAGCCGCTAGGGTCACCTTCTCCTCATCAGTGCACCCAAGGACCTCAAAGGCCTTCTCTAGCTTTTCAATCCATCGAGGTGCCATTTCGGGGTCTCCAGCACCATCGAACTGAGCTGGCTTCAGCTTTAGAAATTGTTCCACCAGCTGGCTCATCAAGCGATTCCCATTCCCGTTTCCTCCTCCATGATTATTCCCATTCGCTACGTTGGCAGCAGCCACAGCAGCCTCTGCAGCCTGAGCAACGGCAGCAGCCCTTTCCTGAGCCTGCCTGCCCAACAAGTTACCGATTTCTTCCAGGGCCCTAAGAACTCCATCAATTCTCGGATCCTCTACTGGAGGTGCCGTCGAGCTAGAAGCTCCTCTAGTGCCTCTATTGCGGTTGCTCATCTCAACAAGGTTTCTCTACACCTGACAACTACAATTTTACTCAGGGATCAGGGCCTAAGCCAGACACTCACGTCTATCTACCATCAACTAACATCTCGGATCCCCCACAATCATCAGGCAGACAAACCCGTAGGTATTCGATCAAGCATGCCAGGCCAAGAAAAACAGACAACACAACCACAAAATCATGGCATCTCAAGCAACCATGGCATCACAACAAAGGATTTCAATCGTACCTCTGGTCCAGCCGCATCTGCAGCTTAGTGAAAGCATCACAAGCAACTCAACACTTCAGAGAGCAATCATAGCTAATTCTCACAATAAACTAGCACAAAGACTCGACACCATGCCAATGCACATACGCCAATTCAAATGCCATGCTTTCGTGCCTAAGACTCGTAACCACCTAAGGTCATAGCTAATGGTCGTTCCAAAGCCATTCCTCCTTATCACTCCATCACTCAATCGACGTGGATCGAGCTGACCTTGCTCTGATACCACTTCAACGGGGATGTCACGCCCCGTGTCCTTCGAGCGCGCCAACATCCCTCATTGTCAAAGAAATCTCGCAGCTCACCAGGATCGTAAACGGACGTAAAACATGCGAGATGCAAATGCAAGCGGAAGCAAATAAAACAAACCCGACAAAGCAAATAGAATGACCTTAGAACATAACACAAACCCACATATGACATAACTAGATAAGGTTAAGGTTCATACAGACCACCAGAAATAAAACGACTACGACTCAAGGACACGACACGGGAACACAAAGGAATCCCCCTAGCCAGAACCACTCGTCGCCATACGAGGATACAAAAGCGGGGATGAGGATCTCTAAACACCTAAGGGTCAGGCGTCGTCATCCGAAGGGTACTCGGCAGGGGGAGCGTGCTCCGGGGAAAAACTCGTCTCGATGGCTCCACCTAACTCCAGCTCAGGCTCCTCCCATGGTTCCTCCTCTGGGTCAGACTCCTCAGCAGGCGCATCAGGCTCCAGGATCCCTCCGTCCAAAGCGGGCAGTTCAGGTATGGGGGACCTCGGCTCGGGGATCGGTCCAACTACAGGTCCAATGACAGGGAGCCTCGAAGGTGAAGCTATCGGGAGTCTAGGTCCAGCGGCCTCCAAAACGTGCTCAGGAATCACTTCCTCCCTCAAAGGTCCAGATAAAAAGTCCCCATCCTTATAAGTCCAAGAGAGGAAGGTATAAGGAGTCAAGTAGCCTCTCGCGTCGTCGATCCACAAAGTGCTAACCCTTCGATAATACGTCTGGTCCGGTCCAACCCTATACTCGGTGATCACGGGCTCAAACTGAGTCGGTAGTCCAAAAAGTAGCGGCATCTTGGCGATCAGGGTCGAGGGTCTGAAAAGTGGGTCCCACAGAGGGGTGAGATAAAATCCCAGTAAGGTGGATCTAAGCCGACCCTAGGGTATAGTACCTCCGAGCTAACTAACTACCACAATCAACTAGGCAATGCATACAGATTATTCTATACATAAGACTAGCCCAAACTGACACGGTACAACTCCCGAAGGCAATAGTCAAGTCACGATCACTACGGAGCTTTCAACTTAGGCACTATCACTAATCAGTCAGACGTGGCATCAACTACAGGCAGTCAATTCTCGAGCCCGCGTCTCAACGCTTCAGGCGTATAACACACTCTTTCAATAATCTGGCCCGCGTAAACACGCCTCAGGCAAAAATTATACACTTTCATACACTGGCCCGCGTAATAACGCATCAGGCTATCATATACATAATAATGAGCTCAATTCATAGACCCGCGTAATAACGCATCAGGTCAGTCCCGCGTTTAACGCATCAGGACGGGCACAAACCCCGCGTTTAACGCATCAGGGTACGATGTGCATACAGATATGTCATAGTGATATACAATCGGCTATAAACCCCGCGTCTAACGCCTCAGGGTACCAATACTCATAATTTTATCTCCAGATATTTCTATTAACAACTTTATGATCGAACATAACAATTAAGCTCAATTTCACAACAATTCAATCGCGCTACCTAACACATGGTCCGCGCATCACAATCTCGCCGATTCTCACATCAACGATCTAGAGTACACTTATAATTTTCTCATCACTATAACATACTCATAATGCGCTAAATTCTACTCGGTCCGACTAATCCACATAAAGCCGAATCTAGCATGCTCAGCCCGTAACCCTCATCTTAGGCCATCATCTAACACCCAAATCAACCAAGAACATGCTCATTCATCAACCAAAGTTTTGGATCAATAGCAAGTCAAATTTCCAGATTTGGTCCCCCTTTAGTTCACGTCCAAATCAGCCCACATCTCAATCTAATGCACAAACCACTAAGCCCCTTAGTATCCCATAGTCCTAAGGAAGGATTAGAGCCACTTACAAGTCCTTTTTGGCGAAGAAAACCCGGCGATTCCTCCTCTTCTTCGCGCGACCAGAACCTGAGCAAGGGAGGTCCGGTTCGGTTCAAGCATGGAAAATCAAGTTCGGTCCATGAAATCCTCTCAAAACTAACTACATGCACTACCCTAGGTCTCACAAGATCCCAAGACATGAATGGAGCACCTTACCTCCAAACGGCGAGCGAAACCGGCGGGATAACTCCTCCCAAACGGCTGCTGCACCGGCGTCCAAGGAGAGGAGATAGGGGCGGCGGCGGCTCACGGCGAAGAGGGGACGGCAAGGTGGCGGTGGTGGCGGCAGCAGCACCTCACGCCGGCGGGATGGGGGCCGAGAGAGAGAGAGAGAGTTGAGAGAGTTTGAGAGAGTTTTGAGAAAAGTGGAAGAATGAAGTGAGAGTGAGGGTGAGAGGGTTGCTTCAGCCATTAGAAGAGGAAGAGAGAGAGATTTGAGTGATTGAGTGATGGCCAAGAATGACTAGAGTGAGTGGAGTTGGTATATGACATGAATAGTAGAAGTTGGTAATGGGATTTTTGGGGTTTTTGGGGTTTTAATGGCTTCTTGGAACTTGATCCCTTCAAGAGCTAATTTCCCTCCATTTCCACATGATATTTGGCTGCCATAGTGGGGTAGGTGAAGTGGCCAAGTTTCCTTCGCGGTTGCTCAAGGGCCGAACGAAAATTCAGGACAGGAATGGATTTTTCGTTCCGCAATTCCGATCCACATTTTTCCAACTTATATAGCGTCTAAAAATCCTTAATAACATTTTCAAGGCGACGTCCAAGTTTATTTGCATTGGAATTCTCGAACACCCGGCCGCCAATTTCGAAGTCCGCTTCGCGCTCAAATCAGCCGATCGCATTCTCAGTACACCTCGAACCGACGGGCGGCTTTCCGGAGTTACGCGTATCGACCCGTGATTTTAGTTACCACGTTTTAAGAATTCGGACCACGGCGACCCTGGTTGTCATGTTATCGCGAGGGAAACTGTCAGTCTTGACAGGACGCGATTGTCAAGAATCAGTTCAGGGTTATTCGCAAATCATGCTATGGCGTAGCGGTATCACCCGCGAACCAATTGCACGACGCTAGCAAATGGTTCTGACGTCATCCCTAGATCGGCCCGCATTGACCTAGAATGTACCCTCGGCGATCCTTATGGCCAGGATGCCGGTCTGCGGTTGAGTCCTTTATGGTCCACGTACTATCCTATTTAGCCATTCCCTTTTGGTCAGTCGTCTCGAGAGTGATCAATTCTGAGTGAGGTTACTGGAATACATCGATACTCATTTTATTCATAACTTCGAAATGGGGTCGGAATTCAGAATGTCACACTTTCCATCATGTTTTTTGGGCGAAATTTCTTTTTATTATGCATGACATTTCTAGTAGAATGTAATGAAAACAACGATGTTTCTTGAAAATAAGAGGAACAATACTGCGAGAGCATTTCACCCGTCATTTGTCTTGCATTCTGTTTGAGAGCGTATATATTGCCGACAGTGTAGCTCATTTTTCCATCATGTTTTTTATGTGAAATTTGTTTTGATTATGATTTACATTTCTAGTAGAATCTAATGGAAAAAACAAAGTTTTGTGAAAATAGGAGGCACAATACTATCAGAGCATTTCACCCGTCATTGGTCTTGCATTCAATTTGATATCGTTTATATTCCCGACAGTGTAGCTCATCTTTCCATAATGTTTTTTGGGCGAAATTTGTTTTCATTAAGCATTACATTTCTAGTAGAATGTCGTGGAAAGAACGAAGTTTTTTGTAAATAAGAGAAACAATACTATTAGAGCGTTTCACCCGTCATTTATCTTGCGTTCTGGTTGAGGGCTTTATATATTGCCGACAGTGTAGCTCATCTTTCCATTATGTTTTTTGTGCGGAATTATTTTTGATTATGTATTACATTTCAAGTAGAAAGTCATGGAAAAAACAAAGTTTCGTGAAAATAGGAGGCACAATACTATCAGAACGTTTCACCCGTCATTGGTCATGTATTCAATTTGACACCGTTTATATTGCCGATAGTGCACCTCATCTTTCCATTAAATTTTTTGGGCGAAACTTGTTTTGATTAAGCATGACATTTCTTGTAGAATATCTTGGAAAGAACGAAGTTTTTTGAAAATAAGAGGAACGATACTATCAGAGCGTTTCACTCGTCATTGGTCCTGCATTCAATTTGAGATCGATTATATTGCCGACAGTTTCGCTCATCTTTCCATCACGTTTTTTGGGCTAAATTTGTTTTGATTATGCATGACATTTCTTGTAGAATGTCATGTAAAGAACGATGTTTCTCTAAAATATGAGGAACAATACTATGAGAGCGTTTCACCGGTTATTTATTTTCCATTCTGTTTCAGAGAGTTTGTATTGCCGACAGTGTAGCTCATCTTTCCATCATGTTTTTTGTGCGAAATTTGTTTTGATTATGCATGACATTTATAGTAGAATGTCATCGAAACGATGAAGTTTCGTGAAAATAGGCGGCACAATACTATCAGAGCATTTCACCCGTGATTGGTCTAGCATTCAATTTAAAACCGTTTATATTACTGACAGTGTAGGTTATCTTTCCATCATGTGTTTTGGGCGAAATTTATTTTGACTATACATATCATATCTAAGGGATTATCTTGGAAAGAACGAAGTTTCTTGAAAATAGTAGGAACAATACTACGAGAGCATTTCACCCGTCATTTCTCTTGTATTCTGTTTGAGAGTGTTTTATATTGCCGACAGTGTAGCTCATCTTTCCATCCAATTTTTTTGTGCGAAATTTGTTTTGATTATGTATTACATTTCTAGTAGAAAGTCATGGAAAAAACGAAGTTTCGTGAAAATAGAAGGAACAATACTATCAGAGCGTTTCACCAGTCATTTATCTTGCGTTCTGTATGAGAGCGTTTATATTGCCGACAGTCTAGCTAATCTTTCCAACATCTTTTTTGTGCGAAAATTGGTTTGATTATGCATGACATTTCTTGTAAAATTTCATGGAAAGAACGAAGTTTTTTTAACATAAGAGGATCGATACTATTAGAGCGTTTCACCCGTCATTTATGTGACATTCTGAAATTCGACCCATTCCGGGATTTTATATAATGAATGGATAACTTGTTATTGCACTCTAGATTTGTCTCACTCGGAATTGATCACTCTCGAGATGACTGACCGTGAGGGAAAGGCTAGCTAGGAATTTAAGTACGTGGACCTATCGCGGGTCGATACGCGTAACTCCTAAAAGCCGCCCGTCAGTTTGAGATATTTTTAAAGTCGCAATCAACTGGTGTAGACCGCGAATTAGATTCCGGATTCGGGTGCCGAATTTTCAAGGATATCATCGCTAATATTTGGACGTCGCCTCATTGGGGTTCAGTGTTCATTGGCCAGCCGTACCGATCGTCCGAACAAAAATTCATGGACTGTCCTAAAGTTGCAGATTGTCAGTTTTGCTTCGCGGTATTCATTTGCAAGAGCCAAAAAGCCTTGATGGGATGTTGTACTCTTGGAAACCCCATCAACCACCCCACTTTAGTCACCTCATGAAACCCCACCACCAACTCCCACTCACCTCTTCATCTCACCCTATCCTATCCAAAAGCAATCCAAAATCCCAACTAACCTCACCCACCCCCACTCAAGGCTTAAGGAAGGATTGGATGAAGCTCTTGGAATCCTCTCTCCTCCCTTGAATCTCCCTTGGCTGAACACTCCCTCATCCTCTCTTCCTCCTTGCGCCGCCGACCAGCAACCTCACGCCGTCGCCGGTCCCGCCAAGCCACCGCCGCCTAGCTCGCCAAGCCACTGCCGTTCGCCGCTGTTGCCGTGCACTTTAGGGGCTGATCTTGAGGGGTTTGTGTGGATTTCAAGCTTGGATTTGGGTAAGCAAACTCCTAACTCTTGATTAGGGTGGTAGGTCATCATTAGACTAGCTTAGATGTAGTTTTTAGTTGATTTTAGTGGCTGCCATGTGCACTGTTCATTGAAGGCCGAACACTATTCATCGAAGACGGGACACTATTCATTGAAGATATGCACTATTCATCGAAGGAAAATACTATTCATCGAAGATCAGAAATTTTAAAAGTGTTTGGGATGAATATTAGAGCTCTTGGGTGATGTTTTAGGTGGTTAGAAACTTGATTTGTGTAGTATGTTAATCCTAGATGGGTTTAGGGGTGATTTGCACTTGAATGTGTGGTTTTATGTGCACTTTTGGGGGCTGCCTTAGGGGGACCCGAATTTGGGAATTCCATGTTGATGTGTGGATGCTTGGGAATGACATTTGTAGCATTGAATAGTATGGTTGGTGTGGTGGAATTTGATTGTGTTCAAGTGCGTGGTATGTGGCTCGGTTTAGAGCATTTTGCGCGAATGTGAATCGAACGTGAATTTCGGGTTTGCTAAATTGTGTGAATTGATTGGTGAACTTTGATGTGCAAGTGTGGTCGTGCGAGCGATATATCTGATTTATGCCTTGATGCGTGTTACGCGAGGCTCGCTCTGAAAATATATGCTTTGTGATGTGTATATGTGATTTGGACCCTGAAGCGTTAAACGCGGGGTGTTGTGCAATCCTGAGGCGTTAAACGCGGGATTTGATGTCTGACTGGGCTTTGGACCCAAACCTGAGGCGTTAAACGCGGGTTGTGACGTGTACCTGAGGCGTTAAACGCGGGTCACGATCTTTTCAGACTTGAGCTATGTATAAAGATATATACGTATATGTGAAGCACTGTTGAGTGCTATGTGTTGCAATTGTGGCTTGAGTTGGTGGGATTAATTATGTTGGTTATGCCTGGCTTGTTTGCCTTGTGTTGTGAAATTGTAGTATGGGTGGTGTAGACTGCATGCTAGGTTGGTCTGGTGGTACGTGTCGTCCTAACCGAGACTTAGGGGTGAGCTTATTGAGATTTATTCTCATAGTTGTAAGTTAAAATATTTCAGACCCCTGAGCCTGAGGAGCCGGAGCGTGCTGATGAACCTATGGAATCTGATCCTGAAGAGGAACCACTGTCTGATGATGACGAGGGTTGAAGACTAGGATAGTGTTTCTCGCCCTTTTGGTATATCCTAGTAGTGGATATAGGTTAGTGGGCCATGGTACCCTTTTGTAGTTGATGGCTGCTCTTGATGTTGTCCGTGTTTGTAACTCGAACCTTGGCATGTTTATATAATGGTTTGTTTCCCGTTTCTCTCTTCTCTATCCTCCTCTTGAATTTTATTGTCTGGGTGTTGAGTTTGTTTCCGCTAGCGCATGCTTTAAGATCTTAAGATTTGATCTGGGTCGGCGACTAGTCCTGGGTTGTCGCAACTCTTATCGACCACTGAAGGGGTGTCGCGCGCTCATAGGACGCGGGGCGTGACATCCCTGTTGAATTGGTATCAGAGCAAGGTCAGCTCGATCCAAGTTGGTTGAGCCTTGGAGTGATAAGGAGTGACGGTTTTGAGGATATTAGGTAGAGAGACCTTAGTGGTTCGCTAGAGTTTAGCGCGTTACGCATGTGATATGAGTCTGTGCTTGTGATTGGTGGACTTGCTTTGGTGTGGCCTGAGTATTCTATGTTGCTGTGTTAGCTTCTGCTTGGTTGGTTGAGTAGTACGTAGTGATTTTGCTAAAGTTGCAGGTGCGGCAGGACTTGAGGTAAGAGCAAGATCTGTGTTGTTTGTGCTCTTGTGGTTGCTTGCTTTGTGGTTGTTGTTGTTGTTGTGAGCTGTTGCTTAGAGCTTCTAGGCTTGAGTAGTCGGCTTAGGTCTCTAATTCCTTGGCGGAATTATAGCAAGTTAGGTGTGTGAGAACCCTGTGAGGATGAGCAGACGGGGTAGAGGATCTGGTGGAGCGTCTAGCTCTCGAGCACGACCTGAGGTGGAAGCCCCTAGAATGGAAGGGGTCATGAGAGCCTTGGAAGAGATAGGGAATCTGATGGGGAGGCAGGCTCAAGAACGAGCTGCCACGGTTGCCCAAGCTGCTGAAGCTGCTGTCGCCGCTGCAAATGGACACAATGGTAACCAAGGAGATGCTCAGGGGAATCGTCAAATGCATCAACTGGTGGAACAATTTCTGAAGCTGAGGCCGTCTAAGTTTGACGGGAAGGGTGATCCTGAGGCTGCCTCTAGTTGGATTGAGGAATTGGGGAAGGCGTTTGCACTGCTGGGGTGCACTGAGGAGGAAAAGGTTACGCTGGCAGTGTACCAGCTTCAAGGCAACGCCAATGACTGGTGGGAGGCCACCAAAGGAAGGATTTTCCCCGTGGGTACTGTCCCAACCTGGACCGCCTTTGTGGAGACATTCAATGGAAAGTACTTCTCTGAGACTGCACAAGAGAGGAAGATGACAGAATTCCTGCGACTCCGTCAGAATCAGATGTCAGTCGACCAGTATGAAGCAGAGTTTGCTAGGCTGTCTAAGTTCGCACCTAGGATGGTTGAGAACCCGCTAGACAGAGCAAGGAGGTTTCGAGATGGACTAAAGCCGGAACTGCGCAGTCAGCTGATACTCCTAAATCTGAGGGATTACAATGAACTTTATGAGAGAGCTCAGATGGTGGAGCGAGATATGAACGAAAGGGCTATCGCAATTGGATCGCGGTATGCGCCTAATAAGGACAACCGGCACTTTGGGAAGAGGCCGGCAGAAGGAAATAGACGTTTTGTCCCTCCAGTCAGAAAGAATTTTGGGAAGCCGGCATACCAATCTGGCATGGTGTGTCGATCTTGCGGAAGGAGGCACGGGAATGGCCCTTGCCCCGGTAGGATGGGAGCTTGCTTCAAGTGTGGCGGGCATGATCATCAGATAAGGAATTGTCCGAATCAGGCTGCAGAACCAAGATTCCAACCTCAGCAACCTCGGATTGGACCTCAGACTGGAGCCGTGCCGCAGAACAACCAGAATAGGCCACCGGCACAAGGAAGAGTTTTTGCAATGGCACGTCAAGAGGCGGAAGATGCTCCAGGCGTGATCACAGGTACCGTCTCTTTATGTGATCATGCCGCTTATGCCTTGTTTGATCCGGGAGCGTCGCACTCCTTTGTGTCTGCTCAGTTTGTCAATTTGGCTGGTATTGAATCGAAACCGTTAGGAGTAATGCTGCATGTTACCACCCCCCTAAAGGATAAAGTGTTGATTTCGTTAGGATGCTCGAACTGTAAGTTAAACATTGGCGGTAGAGATGAATGGATAGACTTGGCAGTTTTGACTATGCATGATTTTGATGTGATAGTAGGAATGGATTGGTTGGGGAAACAAAGAGCTGTGATGGATTGTGGTAGCAGGGTGATCCAATTTAATCCGATTGGTCATCCTAGATATGAATTTGTGGGAAGCCGAGGAGGAACCTCGATCCCTTGGATTTCGTCACTTGAGGTGACTAAGCTGCTAGATGAAGGGTGTCAAGGATTTCTAGCGTCTGTTGTGGATTCGACGATCATGGAATCAAGGCTAGAAGACATAGCTGTGGTGCGCAATTTTCCCGATGTCTTTCCTCAAGAATTGCCGGGGTTGCCGCCAGAAAGAGAAGTGGAGTTTGTAATCGAGTTGGCCCCTGAGATAGAGCCAATCTCTAGAGCGCCATACAGGATGGCCTTGTCAGAGTTGAAGGAGCTGAAGGTTCAAATGCAAGAGCTGCTGGATAAGGGATTCATCCGCCCTAGTGCGTCACCGTGGGGAGCGCCAGTGCTGTTTGTGAGGAAAAAGGACGGGTCATTGCGTTTGTGCATTGACTATCGACAACTGAATCAGGTGACCGTCAAGAATAAGTATCCACTGCCAAGGATCGACGACTTGTTCGATCAACTGCAAGGGGCAGCAGTGTTCTCTAAGATAGACCTGAGGACGGGCTATCATCAGTTAAGGATCAAGAAGGAGGACATACCAAAGACGGCATTTCGTACTAGGTATGGACATTACGAATTCACCGTCATGCCTTTTGGACTGACTAATGCCCCAGCTGCCTTCATGGATATGATGAATCGAGTATTCAAGGAGTTTTTGGATCGGTTCGTTATAGTATTCATCGACGATATCCTGGTGTACTCGAAGAGCCCTGGAGAACATGAAGAACATCTAAGTATAGTTCTACGGACCCTAAGAGAACACGCACTCTATGCCAAGTTTAGTAAGTGCGAGTTCTGGCTCAATCGAGTAGCGTTTCTTGGTCACGTAATCTCTGGAGATGGAATCTCGGTGGACCCAACAAAGATTGAACCAGTTGCGAATTGGCCGAGACCGACGTCAGTTACAGAGGTTCGCAGTTTTCTGGGTCTTGCGGGATATTACAGACGGTTTGTGGAAGGATTCTCGTCGATAGCTACTCCGATGACGCGGTTATTGAAGAAGGAAACGAGGTTTGAATGGACAGATAGGTGCGAAGGGAGTTTTCAAGAGCTTAAGCATAAGCTAACGACCGCACCAGTATTAACGATACCATCTGGTCCTGGAGGGTTTGAGATCTATAGTGATGCGTCGCTAAAGGGATTATGATGCGTTCTAATGCAGCATGGTAGAGTTGTTGCATACGCATCGCGACAATTGAGGCCTCATGAACAGAACTACCCGACGCATGACTTAGAGCTTGCAGCGATTGTCTTTGCATTGAAGATTTGGAGACACTATTTGATTGGAGAAAGGTTTCAAATCTACACGGACCACCAGAGTTTGAAGTACCTATTTTCCCAACAAGAGCTGAACATGAGACAACGTCGTTGGATGGAATTGCTGAAGGACTACGACTGCGACATCTTATACCACCCTGGGAAGGCTAATAAAGTCGCGGATGCACTAAGTCGGAAATCGAGTGTAGCGTATATGATGGTTAAGGAGTGGACTTTACTCGAAGGAATAAGGGATTCGGAATTTAAGTTCGAGGTAGGTCACCTCACGAGTTTGTTAGCTACTTTGAGGATAGAACCGGAGATTCAGGCAAGGATTAAGGCTTTACAATCTACGGACCCTGATATTCAGAAGATCCTGAGTATGGACGTAACTAAGAGGAAACCCGACTTTCAAGTATCCGAGGATGGGATCTTAAGGTTCCGTGGACGTCTGTGTGTGCCCAATGACGAGGAACTAAAGGAGGAGATTTTGTCAGAAGCCCATCGAAGCAACTACAGTATTCATCCGGGCAGTACGAAGATGTACCAGAATCTGCGTCAGCATTACTGGTGGAATGGAATGAAAGTGGACGTGGCCAAGCATGTGGCTAAGTGTTTGACATGCCAACAAGTAAAAGCACAACACTGCAAACCTGGTGGATTGCTTCAACCGTTAGAAATTCCAGAGTGGAAATGGGAACATATCACGATGGACTTCGTGACAAGTTTGCCAAGGAGTCAGAGGGGCAATGATTCCATTTGGGTCGTGGTAGACAGATTGACTAAGTCTGCACACTTCATCGCCGTGCGAAAGGATCTTGATTTGGATAGGTTGGCAGAGTTGTATGTGCGTCAGATCGTGCGACTGCATGGAGTACCAGTGACTGTCACTTCGGACCGTGACCCCAGGTTCACATCAAACTTTTGGAAGAGCTTACAGTCGGCTTTGGGAACGAAACTGCAGTTTAGTACAGCTTATCACCCGCAGACAGATGGACAGTCAGAGAGGACAATACAGACACTTGAGGACATGTTGAGGGCATGTGTAATAGATTTGAAAGGGGGTTGGGAAGAACAGCTGCATCTGGCCGAGTTTGCATACAACAACAGCTATCAGCAGAGTATCAGAATGGCACCGTTTGAGGCATTGTATGGCAGAGCTTGCAGAACTCCAGTGTGTTGGGATGAGGTTGGTGAACGGAGCATAACGGGTCCAGAGTTGATTCAGCAGTCAGTGGAGTCAGTAAAGGTTATCAGAGAAAGACTGAGGACTGCGCAGAGTCGCCAGAAGAGTTATGCAGACAAGCGGCGTAGACCTTTGGAATTTCAAGAAGGAGATCACGTCTTCCTTAAGGTTTCACCGATGCGAGGTTTATCTCGATTTGGAAAGAAAGGGAAATTAAGCCCAAGGTATGTAGGTCCATTCGAGATTTTGGAACGAATCGGGACCTTAGCCTACCGTCTCGCCTTGCCGCCGAGCTTGTCACAGGTTCACAACGTGTTTCACGTGTCGATGCTGAGGAAGTATGAGCCTGACCCGACTCATATACTCGATCATGAAGTCATCGAAATGGACGACAGAGTTTCATATGTGGAGAGGCCAGTTCGGATAGAGGACAGAAGAGAGCAGGTTCTGAGGAACAAGACAGTCCAGCTTGTGAAAGTAATCTGGGAACATCATGGGACCGAAGGAGCCACCTGGGAAAGTGAAGAAGAAATGAGGCGTCAGCACCCCCATTTGTTTGGATAATTTGTTTTGTTGTAAATTTCGAGGACGAAATTTTTGTAAGGGGGGAAGAGCTGTGACATTCTGAAATTCGACCCATTCCGGGATTTTATATAATGAATGGATAACTTGTTATTGCACTCTAGATTTGTCTCACTCGGAATTGATCACTCTCGAGATGACTGACCGTGAGGGAAAGGCTAGCTAGGAATTTAAGTACGTGGACCTATCGCGGGTCGATACGCGTAACTCCTAAAAGCCGCCCGTCAGTTTGAGATATTTTTAAAGTCGCAATCAACTGGTGTAGACCGCGAATTAGATTCCGGATTCGGGTGCCGAATTTTCAAGGATATCATCGCTAATATTTGGACGTCGCCTCATTGGGGTTCAGTGTTCATTGGCCAGCCGTACCGATCGTCCGAACAAAAATTCATGGACTGTCCTAAAGTTGCAGATTGTCAGTTTTGCTTCGCGGTATTCATTTGCAAGAGCCAAAAAGCCTTGATGGGATGTTGTACTCTTGGAAACCCCATCAACCACCCCACTTTAGTCACCTCATGAAACCCCACCACCAACTCCCACTCACCTCTTCATCTCACCCTATCCTATCCAAAAGCAATCCAAAATCCCAACTAACCTCACCCACCCCCACTCAAGGCTTAAGGAAGGATTGGATGAAGCTCTTGGAATCCTCTCTCCTCCCTTGAATCTCCCTTGGCTGAACACTCCCTCATCCTCTCTTCCTCCTTGCGCCGCCGACCAGCAACCTCACGCCGTCGCCGGTCCCGCCAAGCCACCGCCGCCTAGCTCGCCAAGCCACTGCCGTTCGCCGCTGTTGCCGTGCACTTTAGGGGCTGATCTTGAGGGGTTTGTGTGGATTTCAAGCTTGGATTTGGGTAAGCAAACTCCTAACTCTTGATTAGGGTGGTAGGTCATCATTAGACTAGCTTAGATGTAGTTTTTAGTTGATTTTAGTGGCTGCCATGTGCACTGTTCATTGAAGGCCGAACACTATTCATCGAAGACGGGACACTATTCATTGAAGATATGCACTATTCATCGAAGGAAAATACTATTCATCGAAGATCAGAAATTTTAAAAGTGTTTGGGATGAATATTAGAGCTCTTGGGTGATGTTTTAGGTGGTTAGAAACTTGATTTGTGTAGTATGTTAATCCTAGATGGGTTTAGGGGTGATTTGCACTTGAATGTGTGGTTTTATGTGCACTTTTGGGGGCTGCCTTAGGGGGACCCGAATTTGGGAATTCCATGTTGATGTGTGGATGCTTGGGAATGACATTTGTAGCATTGAATAGTATGGTTGGTGTGGTGGAATTTGATTGTGTTCAAGTGCGTGGTATGTGGCTCGGTTTAGAGCATTTTGCGCGAATGTGAATCGAACGTGAATTTCGGGTTTGCTAAATTGTGTGAATTGATTGGTGAACTTTGATGTGCAAGTGTGGTCGTGCGAGCGATATATCTGATTTATGCCTTGATGCGTGTTACGCGAGGCTCGCTCTGAAAATATATGCTTTGTGATGTGTATATGTGATTTGGACCCTGAAGCGTTAAACGCGGGGTGTTGTGCAATCCTGAGGCGTTAAACGCGGGATTTGATGTCTGACTGGGCTTTGGACCCAAACCTGAGGCGTTAAACGCGGGTTGTGACGTGTACCTGAGGCGTTAAACGCGGGTCACGATCTTTTCAGACTTGAGCTATGTATAAAGATATATACGTATATGTGAAGCACTGTTGAGTGCTATGTGTTGCAATTGTGGCTTGAGTTGGTGGGATTAATTATGTTGGTTATGCCTGGCTTGTTTGCCTTGTGTTGTGAAATTGTAGTATGGGTGGTGTAGACTGCATGCTAGGTTGGTCTGGTGGTACGTGTCGTCCTAACCGAGACTTAGGGGTGAGCTTATTGAGATTTATTCTCATAGTTGTAAGTTAAAATATTTCAGACCCCTGAGCCTGAGGAGCCGGAGCGTGCTGATGAACCTATGGAATCTGATCCTGAAGAGGAACCACTGTCTGATGATGACGAGGGTTGAAGACTAGGATAGTGTTTCTCGCCCTTTTGGTATATCCTAGTAGTGGATATAGGTTAGTGGGCCATGGTACCCTTTTGTAGTTGATGGCTGCTCTTGATGTTGTCCGTGTTTGTAACTCGAACCTTGGCATGTTTATATAATGGTTTGTTTCCCGTTTCTCTCTTCTCTATCCTCCTCTTGAATTTTATTGTCTGGGTGTTGAGTTTGTTTCCGCTAGCGCATGCTTTAAGATCTTAAGATTTGATCTGGGTCGGCGACTAGTCCTGGGTTGTCGCAACTCTTATCGACCACTGAAGGGGTGTCGCGCGCTCATAGGACGCGGGGCGTGACAATTTATCTTGCATTCCGTTTGAGAGCGTTGATATTGCCGACAGTGTAGCTCATCTTTTCAACATGTTTTTTGTGCCAAATTTGTTTTGATTATGCATTACGTTTCTAGTAGAATGTCATGGAAAAAATGATGTTCCGTGAAAATAGGAGGCACAATACTATCAGAGCGTTTCACCCGTGATTGGTCTTGCATTCAATTTGCGACCGTTTATATTTCCGACAGTGTTGCTTATCTTTCCATCATATTTTTTGGGCGAAATTTGTTTTGATTGCGCACGACATTTCTAGTAGAATGTCGTGGAAAGATCGATGTTTTCTGTAAATAACAGGAACAATACTATTAGAGTGTTTCACTCGTCATTTCTCTTTCATTCTGTTAGAGAGCGTTTATATTGCCGACTGTGTAGCTCATGTTTCTGTAAATTTTATTATCATTATGTATGACATTTCTAGTAGAATGTCATGAAAGAACGAAGTTTCTTGAATATAAGAGGAACAATACTATTAGAGCGTTTCCTCCGCCATTTGTCTTGCATTCTGTTTGAGAGCGTTTATATTGCCGACTGTGTACCTCAAATTTCCATCATGTTTTTTGTGCGAAAATCGTTTTGATTATGCTTTACAAATCTAGAAGAATGTCATGGAAAAAACGAAGTTTCGTGAAAATATGAGGCACAATACTATTAGAGCGTTTCACTCGTCATTGCGCTTGCATTCAATTTAATATCGTTTATATTGCCGACAGTGTGGCTCATCTTTCCATAATATTTTTTGGGCGAAATTTGTTTTGACTATGCATTAAATTTCTAGAAGAATGTAGTGGAAAAAACGAAGTGTCGTGAAAATAGGAGGCACAATACTATTAGAGCGTTTCACCCGTCATTTGTCTTGCATTCAATTTGAGATCATGTATATTGCCGACAGTGTAGCTCATCTTTCCATCATGTTTTTTGGGCGAAATTTGTTTTGATTGTGAATTACATTTCTAGTAGACTGTCATGGAAAACACGAATTTCATGAAAATAGGAAGCACAATACTATCAGAGCGTTTCAACCGTAATTTGTTTTGCATTCAATTTGATATCGTTTATATTGCCGGGTGTGTAGCTCATCTTTCCATCGTGTTTTTTGGGCGAAATTTGTTTTGATTATGCATTACATTTCTAGTATAATGTAATGGAAAAAACGAAGTTTTGTGATAATGGGAGGCACAATACTATCATTGCGTTTCACCCGTCATCGGTCTTGCACTCAGTTTGAGACCGTTTATATTGCCGACAGTGTAGCTCATCTTTCCATTATGTTTTTTGAACGAAATTTGTTTTGACAATAAGAGGAACAATACTATCAGAGCATTTCACCCGTCATTTGTCATGCATTCTGTTTGAGAGCGTTTATATTGCCGACTATGTAGCTCATCGTTCCATCATGTTGTTTGTGCGAAATTTGTTTTGATGATGCATTACTTTTCTATTAGAATGTCATGGAAAAAACGAAGTTTCGTGAAAATAGGAGGCATAATATATCATAGTGTTTCACCCGTCATTGGTCCTGCATTCAATTTCAGACCGTTTATATTGCTGACAGTGTAGCTCATCTTTGCATCATGTTTTTTGGGCGAAATTTGTTTTGATTATGCATGACATTTCTAGTGGAATGTTTTGGAGAGAACGATGTTTTTTGAAAATAAGAGGAACAATACAATTAGAGCGTGTCACCCGTCATTGGACTTGCATTCCATTTCATATCGTTTATGTTCCCGACAGTGTAGCTGACCTTCCCATAATGTTTTTTCGGCGAAATTTGTTTTGATTATGCATTACATTTCTAGTAGAATGTCATGAAAAGAACGATGTTTCTTGGAAATAAGAGAAACAATACTATGAGAGCGTTTCACCCGTCATTTCTCTTGCATTCTGTTTGAGAGCGTTTACATTGGCGACATTGTACCTCATCTTTGCATTATGTTTTTCATCCGAAATTTGTTTTGATTATGCATTACATTTCTTGTAGAATCTCTTGGAATAAATGAAGTTTTATGAAAATATGAGGCACAATATTATGAGTGCGTTTCACCCGTCATTGGTGTTGCATTCAATTTAATATTGCTTACATTGCCGACAGTGTAGCTCATCTTTCCATAATGTTTTTTGGGCGAAATTTGTTTTGATTATGCATTACATTTGTAGTAGAATGTCCTTGAAAAAACGAAGTTTCGTGAAAATAGGAGGCACAATACTATCATAGCGTTGCCCCATCATTCGCCTTGCATTCAATTAGAGACAGTTTATATTGCCGATAGTGTAGCTCATCTTTCCATCATGTTTTTCGAGAGAAATTAATTTTGATTATGCATGACATTTCTAGTAGAATTTCATGAAAAGAACGATGTTTCTCTAAAATAAGATGAATAATACAATTAGAGCATTTCAGCGGTCATTTGTCTCGCATTCTGTTTGAGAGCGGTAAGGTAATATTGCCGACAGTGTAGCTCTTTTTTCCATCATATTTTTTGGGCGAAATTTGTTTTGATTACGCATGACATTTCAAGTAGAATGTCGTGCAAAGAACGATGTTTTCTCTAAATAAGAGGAATAATACTATTAGAGCGTTTCACTCGTCATTTATCTTGCTTTCTGTTTGGGCGAACTTTTGTTGTAATTATGCATGACATTTCTAGTAGAATGTCATGAAAGAACGAAGTTTCTTAAACATAAGAGAAACAATACTATGAGAGCGTTTCACCCGTCATTTGTCTTGCATTCGATTCGAGAGCGTTTATATTGCCGACAGTTTAGCTCATCTTTCCATCATGTTTTTTGGGCGAAATTTGTTTTTTTTATGCATTACATTTCTAGTAGTATGTAATGAAAAGTACTATTCTTGAAAAAAAGAGGAACAATACCATAAGAGCGTTTCGCCCGTCATTTGTCTCGCATTCTTTTTGATTATGCATTATATTTCTAGTAGAATCTCTTGGAAACAATGAAGTTTTGTGAAAATACGAGGCACAATACTACAAGAGCGTTTCACCCGTCATTGGTCTTGCATTCAATTTAATATCGTTTATATTCCTGACAATGTAGCTCATCCTTGCATAATGTTTTTTAGGCGAAATTTGTTTTGATTATGCAGTACATTTCTCGAAGAATGTCATGGAAAAAACGCAGTTTCGTGAAAATAGGAGGCACCATACTATCAGAGCGTTTCACCCGTCATTTGTCTTGCATTCATTTTGAGATCATGTATATTGCCGACAATGTAGCTCATCTTTCCATCATGTTTTTTGGGCGAAATTTGTTTTTTTTATGCATTACATTTCTAGTAGTATGTAATGAAAAGTACTATTCTTGAAAAAAAGAGGAACAATACCATAAGAGCGTTTCACCCGTCATTTGTCTCGCATTCTGTTTGACAGCGTTTGTATTGCCGACAGTTTAGCTCATCTTTCCATCACGTTTTTTGTGCGAAATTTATTTTGATTATGCATTATATTTCTAGTAGAATGTCATAGAAAAAATGACGTTTCGTGAAAATTGGAGGGACAATACAATCAGAGCGTTTCACACGTCATTGGTCTTTCATTCAATTTGAGACGGTTTATATTTCCGACAGTGTAGCTCATCTTTCCATCATGTTTTTTGGGCGAAATTTGTTTTGATTATGCAGGACATTTCTAGTGGAATATCATGAAGAGAACGATATTTTTTGAAAATAAGAGGAACATTACTATTAGAGCGTGTCACCCGTCATTGGTCTTGCATTTAATTTGATATCGTTTATATTCCCGACAGTGTAGCTCATCTTTCCATAATGTTTTTTGGGCGAAATTTGTTTTGATTATGCATTACATTTCTAGAAGAATCTCTTGGAAACAATGAAGTTTTGTGAAAATACGAGGCACAATACTACAAGAGCGTTTCACCCGTCATTGGTCTTGGATTCAATTTAATATCGTTTATATTCCTGACAATGTAGCTCATCCTTGCATAATGTTTTTTAGGCGAAATTTGTTTTGATTATGCAGTACATTTCTAGAAGAATGTCATGGAAAAAACGCAGTTTCGCGAAAATAGGAGGCACCATACTATCAGAGCGTTTCACCCGTCATTTGGCTTGCATTCAATTTGAGATCATGTATATTGCCGACAATGTAGCTCATCTTTCCATCATGTTTTTTGGGCGAAATTTGTTTTGATTGTTCATTACATTTATAGTAGAATGTCATGGAAAAAACGAAGTTTCGTGAAAATAGGAAGCACAATACTATCAGAGCGTTTCAACCGTCATTTGTCTTGCATTCAATTTGATATTGTTTATATTGCCGACTGCGTAGCTCATCTTTCCATCATGTTTTTTGGGCGAAATTTATTTTCATTATGCATTACATTTCTAGTATAATGTAATGGAAACAACGAAGTTTCGTGAAAAAGGGAGGCACAATATTATCATTACGTTTCACCCGTCATTGGACTTGGATTCAATTTGAGACCGTTTATATTGCCGAGAATGTTGCTCATCTTTCCATTATGCTTTTTGCGCGAAATTTATTCTGATAATGCATGACATATCTAGTAGAATGTCATGAAAAGAACAATGTTTCTTGAAAATAAGAGGAACAATACCAAGACAGCGTTTCACCCTATTTATCTTGCATTCTGTTTGAGACCTTTTATATTGCCGATTGTGTAGCTCTTCGTTCGTTCATGTTTTTTGTGCAAAATTTATTTTGATTATGCATTACTTTTCTATTAGAATGTAATGGAAAAAACGAAGTTTCGTGAAAATAAGAGGCACAATATATCATAGCGTTTCACCCGTCATTGGTCTTGCATTCAATTTGAGACCGTTTATATTGCCAACTGTGTAGCTCATATTTGCATCATGTTTTTTGGGCGAAATTTGTTTTGATTATGCATAACATTTCTAGTGGAATGTCATGAAGAGAACGATGTTTTTTGAAAATAGGAGGAATAATACTATTAGAGCGTGGCTTCCGTCTTTGGTCTTGCATTGAATTTGATATCGTTTATATTCCCGACAGTGTAGCTCATCTTTCCATAATGTTTTTTGGGCGAAATTTGTTTTGATTATGCATTACATTTCTAGTAGAATGTCATGAAAAGAACGATGTTTCATGAAAATAAGAGAAACAATACTATGAGAGCGTTTCACCCGTCATTTGTCTTGCATTCTGTTTGAGAGCGTTTATATTACCGACAGTGTACCTCATCTTTCCATCCTGTTTTTTGTCCTAAAATTATTTTGATTATGCATTACATTTCCTGTAGAATCTCTTGGAAAAAATGAAGTTTTGTGAAAATAC
This sequence comes from Lenwebbia sp. NSW1173648, assembly GCA_029784005.1. Lineage (NCBI taxonomy): Eukaryota > Viridiplantae > Streptophyta > Magnoliopsida > Myrtales > Myrtaceae > Lenwebbia > Lenwebbia sp. NSW1173648. The sequence continues at coordinate 19,513,169 of JARCGZ010000008.1, read as the reverse complement.
GAGTCACAATATTATCGGAGCGTTTCACCCGTCATTGGTCTTGCATTCAATTTAATATCGTTTATATTCTCGACAGTGTAGCTCATCTTTCCATCATGGTTTTTTGGGCAAATTTATTTTGATTGTGCATTGCATTTCTAGTAGAATATCATGGTAAAAATGAAGTTTCGTGTAAATAGGAAGCACAATACTATCAGAGAGTTTCACCCGTCATTGGTCTTGTATTCAATTTCAGACCGTTTATATTGCCTAGAGTGTAGCTCATGTTTCTATCATGTTTTTTTGGGCGAAATTTCTTTAGATTATGCATGACCTTTTGTCTAGAATGACATGGAAAGAAAGAAGTTTTTTTGTAAATAAGAGGAACAATACTATTAGAGCGTTTCCCCCGTAATTTATCTTGCATTCTATTTGAGAGCATTTATATTGCCAACAGTGTAGCTCATCTTTCCGTCATGTTTTTTGTGCGGAATTTATTTTGATTATGCATTACATTTCTAGTAGAATGTAACCGAAAAAACGAACGTTTCACCCGTCATTGGTCTTGCATTCAATTTGAGACCGTTTATATTGCCGACAGTGTAGCTCATCTTTCCATCATTTTTTTGTGCGGAATTTTTTTTTAATATGCAATACATTTCTGGTAGAATGTAACCGAAAAAACGAAGTTTTGTGAAAATAGGAGGCACAATACTGTTTGAGCGTTTCACCCGGCATTGGTCTTGCATTCAATTTGAGACCGTTTATATTGCCGACAACGTAGCTCATCTTTCCACCATGTTTTTTGTGCGAAATTTGTTTTGATTATGCGTTACATTTGTAGTAGAATGTCTTGGAAAAAACGAAGTTTCATGAAAATAGGAGGCACAATACTATCATAGCATTTCCCCCATCATTGGTCTTCCATTCAATTTGAGACCGTTTATATTGCCGATAGTGTAGCTCATCTTTCCATCATGTTTTTCGGGGGAAATTAATTTTGATTATGCATGACATTTCTAGTAGAATTTCATGAAAAGAACGATGTTTCTCTAAAATAAGACGAATCATACAAATAGAGCATTTCAGCGGTCATTTGTCTCGCATTCTGTATGAGAGCGTTTATATTGCCAACAGTGTAGCTCATCTTTCCATCATGTTTTTTCGGCGAAATTTCTTTTGATTACGCATGACATTTCGAGTAGAAAGAACGATGTTTTTTGTAAATAAGAGGAACAATACTATTAGAGCGTTTCACTCGTCATTTATTTTGCATTCTGTTTGAGAGCATTTATATTGCCAACAGTGTAGCTCATGTTTCTATGATGTTTTTTGAGCGAAATTTTGTTGTAATTATGCATGACATTTCTAGTAGAATGTCATGAAAGAAAGAAGTTTCTTGAATATAAGATGAATAATACTATGAGAGCGTTTCACCCGTCATTTATCCTGCATTCTGTTTGAGAGCGTTTATATTGCGGACTGTGTAGCTCAACTTTCCATTGTGATTTTTCTGCGAAATTTTATTTAGATTATGTATTACAAATCTAGAAGAATATCATGGAAAAAATGAAGTTTCGTGAAAATAGGAGGCACAATAATATCAGAGCGTTTCACCCGTCATTGGGCTTGCATTCAATTTGATATCGTATATATTGCCGACAGTGTAGCTCATCTTTCCATCATGTTTTTTGGGCGAACTTTGTTTTGATTATGCATTATATTTCTAGTAGAATGTCATGGAAAAAACGAAATTTCGTGAAAATAGGAGGCACAATACTATCATTGCGTTTCACCCGTCATTGGTCTTGCATTCAATTGGAGACCGTTTATATTGCCGACAGTGTAGTTAATCTTTCCATCATGTTTTTTGGGCGAAATTTGTTTTTATTATGCATTACATTTCTAGTAGAATGTAATGAAAAGAACGATGTTTCTTGAAAAATAGAGGAACAATACTATGCGAGCGTTTCACCCGTCATTTGTCTTGCATTCTGTTTGAGAGCGTTTATATTGCCGACAGTTTAGCTGATCTTTCTAGTAGAATGTCATGGAAAAAACGAAGTTTCACGAAAGTTGGAGGCACAATACAATCAGAGCGTTTCGCCTGTCATTGGTCTTGCATTCAATTTGACACCGTTTATATTGCAGACAGTGTAGCTCATCTTTCCATCATATTTTTTGGGCGAAATTTGTTTTGATTACGCATGACATTTCGAGTAGAATGTCGTGGAAAGAACGATGTTTTCTGTAAATAAGAGGAGTAATACTATTAGAGCGTTTCACTCGTCATTTATCGTGCATTCAGTTTTAGAGCGTTTATATTACCGACAGTCTAGCTCGTGTTTCCATCATGTTTTTTGGGCGAAATTTTGTTGTAATTATGCATGACATTTCTAGTAGAATGTCATGAAAGAACGAAGTTTCTTGAACATAAGCGGAACAATACTATTAGAGAGTTTCACCCGTCATTTGGCTTCCATTCTGTTTAAGAGCGTTTATATTGCCGACTGTGTAGCTCTACTTTCCCTCATGTTTTTTGTGCGCAATTTGTTTGGATTATGCATGACATTTCTAGTAGAATGTCTTGGAGAGAACGATATTTTTTGAAAATAAGAGGAACAATACTATTAGAGCGTATCACCCATCATTGGTCTTGCATTCAATTTCATATCGTTTATATTCCCGGCATTGTAGCTCATCTTTCCATAATATTTGTTGGGCGAAATTTGTTTTGATTATGATTACATTTCTAGTAGAATGTAATGAAACGAACGATGTTTCTTGAAAATAATAGGAACAATACTATAAAAGTGTTTCACCCGTCATATGTCTTGCATTCTGTTTGAGAGCGTTTATATTGGCGACAGTGTAGCTCATCTTTTCATCATATGTGTTTGTGCGAAATTTGTTTTGATTATGCATTACCTTTCTAGTAGAATGTCATGGAAAAAATGAAGTTTCGTGAAAATAGGAGGCACAATACAATCAGAGCGTTTCCCCCGTCATTAGTCTTTCATTCAATTTGAGACCGTTTATATTGCTGACAGTGTAGCTCATCTTTCCATCATGTTTTTTGGGCGAAATTTGTTTTGATTATGCATGACATTTCTAGTAGAATGTCATGGAAAGAACGAAGTTTCTTAAAAAATAAGAGGAACAATACTATTAGAGTGTTTCACCCGTCATTTCTCTTGCATTCTGTTTGTGAGCGTTTCTGTTGCCGACAATGTATCTCATCTTTCCATCTTGTTTTTTGGGCGAAACTTGTTTTGATTATGCATTACATTTCTTGTTTAATATCATGGAAAAAATGAAGTTCCGTGAAAATTGCTGCAACAATACCATTAGAGCGTTTCACCCGTCGTTGGACTTGCATTCAATTTGAGACCATTTATATTGCCGACAGTGTAGCTTATCTTTCCATCATGTTTTTTGGGCGAAATTTATTTTGATTATGCACGACATTTCTAGTGGAATGTCACGGAGAGAACGATGTTTTTTGAAAATAAGAGGAACAATACAATTAGAGTGTGTCACCCATCATTGGTCTTGCATTCAATTTGATATCGTTTTTATTCCCGACAGTGTAGCTCATCTTTCCATAATGTTTTTTGGTCGAATTTTGTTTTGATTATGCATTACATTTCTAGTAGAATGTCATGAAAAGAACGATGTTTCGTTAAAATAAGAGCGTTTATATTGCCGACAGTGTACCTCATCTTTCCATCATGTGTTTTGTCCGAAATTTGTTTTGATTATACATTACATTTCTAGTAGAAATCTCTTCGAAAAAAAATGAAGTTTTGTGAAAATACGAGGCACAATACTACCAAAGCGTTTCACCCGTCATTGGTCTTGCATTCAATTTAATATCGTTTATATTTCCGACAGTGTAGATCATCTTTGCATAATGTTTTTTGGGCGAAATCTGTTTTGAATATGCATTACTTTCCTAGAAGAATGTCATGGAAAAAAGAAAGTTTCGTGGAAATAGGAGGCACAATACTATCAGAGTGTTTCACCCGTCATTTGTCTTGCATTCAATTTGAGATCATTTGTATTGCCGACAGTGTAACTCATCTTTCCATCATGTTTTTTGGGCGAAATTTGTTTTGATTGTTCATTACATTTCTAGTAGAATGTCATGGAAAAAACGAAGTTTCGTGAAAATAGGAAGCACAATACTATCAGAGCGTTTCAACCGTCATTTGTCTTTCATTCAATTTGATATCGTTTATATTGCCGATAGTGTAGCTCATCTTTCCATCATGTTTTTGGGGCGAAATTTATTTTCCTTATGCATTACATTTCTCGTATAATGAAATGGAAAAAATGAAGTTTCGTGAAAATGGGAGGCACAATACTATCATTGCGTTTCAACCGTCATTGGTCTTGGATTCAATTTGAGACCGTATATATTGCCGACAGTGTAGCTCATCTTTCCATCATGTTTTTTGGGCAAAATTTGTTTTGATTATGCATGACATTTCTAGTGGAATGTCGTGGAGAGAACGATGTTTTTTGAAAATAAGAGGAACAATACTATTAGAACGTGTCATCCTTCATTGGTCTTGCAATCAATTTGATATCGTTTATATTCCCGATAGTAGAGCGCATGTTTCCATCATATTTTTTGGGCGAAATTTATTTTGATTGTGCATTACATTTCTAGTAGAAGATCATGGAAAAAATGAAGTTTCATGTAAATAGGAGGCACAATACTATCAGATCGTTTCACCCGTAATTGGTCTAATATTCAATTTGAGACCGTTTATATCGCATACAGTGTAGCTCATCGTCTATCATGTTTTTTGGGCGAAATTTCTTTTGATTATGCATGACCTTTCTTCTAGAATGACCTGGAAAGAACGAAGTTTTTTTGTAAATAAGAGGAACAATACTGTTAGAGCATTTCCCCCGTTATTTATCTTGCATTCTGTTTGAGAGCATTTATATTGCCAACAGTGTAGCTCATCTTTCCATCCGGTTTTTTGTGCGGAATTTATTTTGATTATGCATTACATTTCTAGTAGAATGTAACCGAAAAAACAAAGTTTCGTGAAAATACGAGGCACAATACTATCCGAGCGTTTCACGCGACATTGGTCTAGCATTCAATTTGAGACCGTTTATATTGCCTACAGCGTAGCTCATCTTTCCATCATGTTTTTTGTGTGAAATTTGTTTTGATTATGCATTACATTTCTAGAAGAATGTCTTGGGAAAAACGAAGTTTCGTGAAAATAGGAGGCACAGTACTAACAAAGCGTTTCCTCGATCATTGGTCTTACATTCAATTTGAGACCGTTTATATTGCCTACAGTGTAGCTCATCTTTCCATCATGTTTTTTGGGTGAAATTTGTTTTTATATGCATGGCATTTCTTGTAGAATGTAATGAAAAGAACGATGTTTCTTGAAAATAAGAGGAACAATACTATGAGAGCGTTTCACCCGTCATTTGTCTTGCATTTTGTTTGAGACCATGTATATTGCCGATTGTGTAGCTCAACTTTCCATCATGTCTTTTGTGAGAAATTTGTTTTGATTATGCATTACATATCCAGAAGAATGTCATGGAAAAAGTGAATTTTCGTGAAAATAGGAGGCACAATACTATGAGGGCGTTGCACCCGTCATTGGTTTTGCATTCAATTTGATATCGTTTATATTGCCGACAGTGTAGCTCATATTTCCATCATGTTTTTTGGGCGAAGTTTGTTTTGATTACGCATTACATTTCTAGTTTAATGTCTTGGAAAAAATGAAGTTTCTTTAAAATATGAGGCAAAATACTATCAGAGCGTTTCACCCGTCATTGGTCTTGCCTTCAATTTGAGACCGTTTATATTGCCCACAGTGTAGCTCATCTTTCCATCATGTTTTTTGGGCAAAATTTGTTTTCATTATGCATGACATTTCGAGTAGAATGTAATTGAAAGAACTATGTTTCTTTAAAATAAGATGAATAATACTGTGACAGCGTTTCACCTGTCATTTGTCTTGCATTCTGTTTGAGAACGTTTATATGGCCGACAGTGTAGCTCTTCTTTGCATCATGTTTTTTGGGCGAAATTTGTTTTCTTTATGCATTACATTTCTAGTAGAATGTCTTGGAAAAAATGTACATTTGGCAAAATATGAGGCACAATACTATCAGAGAGTTTCACCCGTCGTTAGGCTTGCATTCAATTTGATATCGTTTATATTGCCGACAGTGAAGCTCATATTTCCATCATGTTTTTTGGGCGAAATTTGTATTGATTATGCATTACATTTCTAGTAAAATGTCATGGAAAAAACGAAGTTTCGTGAAAATAGGAGGCACAATACTATCAGAGCGTTTCACCCGTCATTGGTCTTGCATTCAATTTTGTACCGTTTATATTGCTGACAGTATAGCTCATCTTTCCATCAGGTTTTTTGGGCGAAATTTATTTTTATTATGCATGACATTTCTAGTAGAATGTAATGAAAAGGACGATGTTTCTTGAAAATAAGAGATACAATACTATGAGAGCGTTTCACCAGTCATTTGTCTTGCATTCTGTTTGAGAGCGTTTATATTGTCGACAGTGTAGCTCATCTTTCCATCATGTTTTTTCTCCGAAATGTGTTTTGATTATGCATTACATTTCTAGTTGAATCTCATGGAAAAAACGAAGTTTTGTGAAAATAGGAGGCACAATAGTATCAGAGCGTTTCACCAGTCATTGGTCTTGCATTCCATTTGATATGGTTTATATTCCCGACAGTGTAGCTCATCTTTCCATAATGTTTTTTTGGCGAAATTTGTTTTGATTAAGCATTACATTTCCAGTAGAATGTATGAAAACAACGATGTTTCCTGAAAATAATAGGAACAGTACTATGAGAGTGTTTCACCCGTCATTTGTCTTGCATTTTTTTTTAGAGCGTCTATATTGCCGACAGTGTACTTCATCTTTCCATCATGTTTTTTGTGCGAAATTTGTTTTGATTTTGCATTACATTTCTAGTAGAATCTCTTGGAAAAAATAAAGTTTTGTGAAAATAGGAGGCACAATACTATCAGTGTGTTTCACCCGTCATTGGTCTTGTATTCAATTTGATATCGTTTATATTGCCGACAGTGTAGCTCATCTTTCCATAATGTTTTTTCCGCGAAATTTGTTTTGATTATGCGTCACATTTCTAGTAGAATGTCATGAAAAGAACGAAGTTTTTTATAAATACGAGGAACAATACTGTTAGAGCGTTTCACCCGTCATTTATCTTGCATTCTGTTTAAGAGCGTCTATATTATCGACAATGTAGCTCATCTTTCCGTCATGTTTTTGGACGAAATTTATTTTGGCTATGCATTAGAATTCTAAACGAATATCATGGAAAGAACGAAGGTTCTTGAAAATTAGAGGAACAATACTAGTAGAGCCTTTCACCCGTTATCTGCATTGAATTCAATTTCACAGTGTTTATATTGCCGACAGTGTAGCCCTTCTTTCCATCATGTTTTTTGGGCAAAATTTGTTTTGATTATGCATTACATTTCAAGTAGAATGTCATGGAATAAACGAAGTTTTGTGAAAATAGGAGACACAATACTATCTGCGCGTTTCACCCGTCATTGGCCTTGCATTCATTTTGATATCGTTTATATTGCCGACAGTGTAGCTCTTCTTTCCATCATGTTTTTTGGGCAAAATTTGTTTTGATTATGCATTACATTTCAAGTAGAATGTCATGGAAAAAACGAAGTTTCGTGAAAATAGGAGGCACAATACTATCTGCGCGTTTCACCCGTCATTGGCCTTGCTTTCAATTTGATATCGTTTATATTGCCGACAGTGTAGCTCCTCGTTCCATCATGTTTTTGGGGCGAAATTTGTTTGGATTATGCATTACATTTCTAGTAGAATGTCATGGAAAAAACGAAATTTCGTGAAAATAGGAGGCATAATACTATTAGAGCGTTTCACCCGTCATTGGTCTTGCATTCAATTTGAGACCATTGATATTGCCGACAGAGTAGCTCATCTTTCTATCATGTTTTTTGTGCGAAATTTGTTTTGATTATGCATTCCATTTCTAGTAGAATGTCATGGAAAAAAAGAAGTTTCGTGAAAGTAGGAGGCACAATACTATCAGAGCTTTTCACCCATCATTGTTCTTGCATTCAAATTGAGACCGGTTATATTGCCGACAGTGTAACTCATCTGTCCATCATGTTTTTTTGTCGAAATTTATTTTGATTATTGCCGACAGTGTAGCTCATATTTCCATCATGTTTTTTTGGGAGAAATTTATTGTAATTATGCATGACATTTCTAGTAGAATGTCATGAAAGAACGAAGTTTCTTGAACATAAGAGTAACAATACTATTAGAGCGTTTCACCCATCATTTGTCTTGCATTCTGTTTGAGAGCGTTTATATTGCCGATTGTGTATCTCAACTTTCCATCATGTTTTTTGTGAAAAATTTGTTTTGATTATGCATTACATATCTAGAAGAATGCCGTGGGAAAAAATGAAGTTTCGTGAAAATAGGAGGCACGATACTATGAGAGCGTTTCACCCGGCATTGGTCTTGCATTCAATTTGATATCGTTTTGTATTGCCGACCGTGTAGCGCATCTTTCCATCATGTTTTTTGGGCGAAGTTTGTTTTGTTTACGCATTACATTTCTTGTCTAAAGTTTTGGAAAAATTAAGTTTCTTGAAAATAGGAGGCACAATACTATCAGAGCGTTTCCCCCGTCTTTGGTCTTGCATTCAATTTGAGACCGTTTATAGTGCAGACTGTGTAGCTCATCTTTCCATCATGTTTTTTGGGCGAAATTTGTTTTCATTGTGCATGACATTTCTAGTAAAATGTAATGAAAAGAACGATGTTTCTTGAAAATAAGAGGAACAATACCATGAGAGCGTTTCACCCGTCATTTGTCTTGCATTCTGTTTGAGAGCGTTTATATTGCTGATTGTGTAGCTCAACTTTCCATCATGCTTTTTGTGAGAAATTTGTTTTGATTATGCATTACATATCGAGAAGAATGTCTTGGAAAAAATGAAGTTTCGTGAAAATATGAGGCACGATACTATGAGAGCCTTTCACCCGGCATTGGTCTTGCATTCAATTTGATATTGTTTATATTGCCGACAGTGTAGCGCATCTTTCCATTGTGTTTTTTTGGCGAAGTTTGTTTTGTTTACGCATTACATTTTCTAGTAAAATGTCTTGGAAAAATGAAGTTTCTTGAAAATAGGAGGCACAATACTATCAGAGCGTTTCACCCGTCATTGGTCTTGCATTCAATTTGAGACTGTTTACAGTGCCGACAGTGTAGCTCATCTTTCCATCATGTTTTTTGTGCGAAATTTTCTTTCATTATGCATGACATTTCTAGTAGAATGTAATTGAAAGAACGATGTTTCTTGAAAACAAGATGAATAATACTGTGGTAGCGTTTCACCCGTCATTTGTCTTGCATTCTGTTTGAGAACGTTTATTTTGCCGACAGTGTAGCTCTTCTTTCCATCATGTTTTTTTTGCGAAATTTGTGTTCATTATGCATTATATTTCTAGTAGAATGTGATGGAAAAAAATGAAGTTTTGGGAAAATATGAGGCACAATACTATCAGAGCGTTTCACCCATCATTGGGCTTGCATTCAATTTGATATCGTTTATATTGCCGACAGTGTAGCTCATCTTTCCATCATGTTTTTTGGGCGAAATTTGTTTTGATTATGTATTACATTTCTAGTGGAATTTCATGGAACAAACGAAGTTTCGCGAAAATAGGAGGCACAATACTATCAGAGCGTTTCACCCGTCATTGGTCTTGCATTCAATTTGAGACCGTTTATAGTGCCGACAGTGTAGCTCATCTTTCCATTATGTTCTTTGGGCGAAATTTGTTTTTATTATGCATGACATTTCTAGTAAAATGTAATGAAAAGAACGATGTTTCTTGAAAATGAGAGGAACAATACTATGAGAACGTTTCACCCGTCATTTGTCTTGCATTCTGTTTGAGTTCGTTTATATTGCCGATTGTGTAGCTCAACTTTCCATCATGTTTTTTTGTGAGAAATTTGTTTTGATTATGCATTACATATCTAGAAGTCAGGGAAAAAAATGAAGTTTCGTGAAAATAGGAGGCACGATACTATGAGAGCGTTTCACCCGGCATTGGTCTTGCATCCAATTTGATATTGTTTATATTACCGACAGTGTAGCGCATCTTTCCATCATGTTTTTTGGGCGAAGTTTGTTTTGTTTACGCATTACATTTCTAGTAGAATGACTTGGAAATATGTTGTTTCTTGAAAATAGGAGGCACAATACTATCATAGCGTTTCACCCGTCAGTGGTCTTGCATTCAATTTGAGATTGTTTATCGTGCCGACAGTGTAGCTCATCTGTGACATTCTCAAATTCGACCCATTTCCGAGATTTATAAATGAATGGATATCTTGTTATTGCACTCTAGGTTTATCTCACTCGGAATTGATCTCTCTCGAGATGACTGACCGTAAGGGAAAGGCTAACTAGGAATTTAAGTACGTCGATCTATCGCGGGTTGATACGCGTAACTCCTAAAAGCTGCCCGTCAGTTTGAGATATTTTAAAGTCGCAATCGACTGGTGTAGACCGCGAATTAGATTCCGGATTCGGGCGTCGAATTTTCAAGGATATCATCGCTAATATTTGGACGTCGCCTCATTGGGGTTCAGTGTTCGTTGGCTAGCTATACCGATCGTTCGTACTAAAATTCCCAACCTGTCCTAATTTTACAGATTGTCAATTTTTGTTTCGCGGCATTAATTTGTAAGGGCCAGAGGCCTTGATGGGAGTTTAAACATTTGAAAAATTCCACCAACCACACTCCAAGTCACATCTTGAATCCCATGAACAACCCCCCCTCACCAAACATCACCTACTCCCACTCAAGCCTAAGAGCAAGTGAAGTGTGTTCTTGCCCTTCTCTCTCTCTCTCTCTCTCTTCTCTCCTCTCTTCCTCCATTCGGCCGGTCAAATCTCCCTAAAACCCGAGAGGCCATTTTCCCGTTTTTCTGCGCGCGTCCGACTTGGAATCGCTCGTTTGAGCTCGCCCGGAGGGGGAATCAAGCTCCGTTTTCGCCTATGCGACCATAAGATCAAGGGCTACAAGGATCTGGAGGCTGATCGTCGAATAAAATGTTGGATTTTGGTGGAACTGGGCTGCACGGAGGCTGGTCGTGGAAGACTCGGAGCGTTTCGCTTCGATTCAAGCTTAATCTCAAGTACGCAAGCCACTAATCCGTGTTTTGGGTGATAGGTTACCATGGATTAGCTTAGATGTGAATTTTTAGTGAAATTTAGTGGCTGTCGTGTACTGTTAAATGAAGGCCGTGCACTGGTCATTGAAGACGGGATACTATTCATTGAAGATATGCACTGTTCATTGAAGGAAAATACTATTCATCGACGATCCAAAGGTTTAAAAGTATTTGGGATGAATATTAGAGCTCTTGGATGATGATTTAGGTGGTTAGAAACATGATTAGTGTAGTATGTTAATCGTAGATGGGTTTAGGGATGATTTGCACTTGAAATGAGAGGTTTTATGTGCATTAGGGGCTGATTTGGGGGCTGCCTTAGGGGGACCCGAAAATGGGTGATCTCATGTTGATGTGTGGATGTTTGATAATGCAATTCAGGCTTTGGATAGCATAGTTGGAGTGGTGGAATTTGATTGCGTTCAATTGCTTGGTGTGTGGCTCGGTTTAGAGCATTTTGTGCGAACGTGAATTTCGGGTTAGCTTAACTGTGCTCTGGATTGTGTGAATTGATTGGTGAACTTTGATGTGCACGTGTGGTCGTGCGAGCGATATATTTGAATTAAGCCTTGATGCGTGTTACGCGAGGCTCGCTATGAAAAGATATGCTTTGTGATGTGTATATGTGAATGGAACCCTGAGGCGTATTAACGCGGGGTCTATAGTCGACTGAATTATATAATGAGTATTTATGCACATTGTACCCTGATGCGATAATCGCGGGGTTTGTGCCCGTCCTGATGCGTATTAACGCGGGACCGACCTGAGGCGTTAAACGCGGGTCTATGAATTAAGGTTGTGCAATCCTGAGGCGTTAAACGCGGGATTTGATGTCTGACTGGGCTTTAGACCCAAACCTGAGGCGTTAACCGAGGGTTGTGACGTGTACCTGAGGCGTTAAATGCGGGTCAGGATCTTTTCAGACTTGAAATATATACACATATATATATGTTTATATACGTATATGTGAAGCACTGTTGAGTGCTAAGTGTTGCAATTGTGGCATGAGCTGGAGGAATGAATTGTGCTGATTACGTCTGGCTTGTTTTCCTTTTGGGTGTGGAACTACTGGTTCGGAGGGTTTAGACTGCATGCTAGGTTGGTCTGGTGGTACATGTTGTCCTAACCGAGACTTAGGGGTGAGCTTATTGAGATTTATATCTCACCCCGATAGGGATTAACATTTTTCAGGTATCAGGCGATGGAACACCAAGTTTGCGAAGGATTGGCGTTCGAGGAATTAGTTGGTCGATTGATTATAACACATTATGTGACCTTATGGATTTGGTTGGGTTTTGTGGATTAAGATTGAACCATTGACATTTGACCGCTGTATCAATTGAAGTGTATTATACAGATATGTGATGTATACCACTTTTGTCCTAAGTCATTTGTTCGTATTAATGTATGGAGATGTTTACTCGCTTCCGCCTATTTTATAAATTTTCGAAATTGTGGATCGAAGGATCCTAGAAGCCAATCTAAAATAGAAACGGCCAGATGGGATGTCCACGAGCTCGTCGGGTTCGGGGCGTGACATCCCCGTTGAATTGGTATCAAAGCAAGGTCAACTCGATCCAATGTGATTGAGGTTTGGAGTGATAAGGAGTGATGACTTGAGGACAATTAGATCGTGAGACCTTTAGGATTATGCATTAATCACTGAAGCTTGATGATTATAGGCTTGAACTTGTGTGCACTCTAATGGTTTTAGCGTTGAGTTTTATTGATGATCTTGAGTGATGTTGTGATTGAGGTAGAAATTGTGCTTGAGGTTAGCAGAGAATTGCTTCTGAATGAATGGTCAATTGGATTACATGATTTTGACTGTGGTTAATCAATGACCCAACTTGAGGAATATGAGTTATAAAGAGACGACTGGTATTAGTAGCATCAGACTTGAATTATGTTATGTCATGATGGTTTTAGTTATCGATTGTTATTGACAACCTTGGATGATATGAGATGAGACGTATACAAGGAAGCGGATAAGGAATATAGGGATTAAAGGCCAGTTGTGATCGAATGCATATGGATTCGACTTGAATAGCGACTAGACTTGAGGTATATGATGGAATATAGGTAATTAATCGATGAGATGTGACGGTCATTGATGGAATTAAAAATCTTCAATGCATAAGAATCGATTTGAGGATGAGTGCGGTATGACAAGTGGTGAGAACAAACATGCTGTGCATGTGTTTGTAGATATGAAATGAAAGTTGATGAGGGTGTATACATGAGCTTATCACTATCAGACTTAATAAACTGTCGCTTGGTATGGGACGAGTTGATGGGATACCTAAAAACCGTGATGAAGAATGGTATGGGACGTGTGGATTGGGGCTTCCTCCGTAGATGTATGACTTGGGACAACCTGCAACGACCAGGTCTGATGAGGGCGAGGAGTGATCGCCGGGACAAAGAGGTCCGGACAAGGAGCGGCTCTTGACAGGCTTCTAAGATAGTAAGGAGGCAGGAAAGACCCAAGTCATAAATTGAAAGGGAAAGCCTGGGTATCAGGTTGAGTCTGATTGAGGTTGAGAGATGTATGACCCGGGATTAATTCACAAGTGAATGTTCGAAAGTGGCATGTCATTTGTAATGATGCCTGTGATTGGCATGGTTGAAAGCTTCCTGCTTAGCAGTGGATGCCGTTTGAAAGGAAAAGTGATGTTTGCGATTGGCCCGTTAGGCATGTTTTGTAATTGGCATCGTGTGATTGTTATGGTTAAGGTCTAACTAAAATATTAGACAGCGTGAGGAGTTTATAATCCATTGATCTGATGCCTGGTGAGATTGAGGTAGCCTGTTGTGTTTATGCTAGAGTGGCAGATACCTCTATATTTGTATCATGAACGATTGAAATGGCACTTTGAGTATTTGCTTGGTACTGACCTAGTTGAGTTTTGGTCTAGTTAAGGCTTGCCTAGTAATTGGCTATTAACTGAGAAGTTGCCTCGTTGAGGCTTGCTTGATGTGTGGTTGTTGCTTAAGGATGATTTGGAATCCTTGGATAATGGACAACTAGCTGAGAGTTGTTTGAGAACCACTGGATGGTTGCTTACTGGTGATGAATGATGAGATGAGCAGCCTGAAACTGCTAGGCTTGAGTATATGACTTAAGTCTTTGATTCCTGGAGGGAATCACAGTGGTTCAAGTGACGTGAGAACCTAATAAGGTTGATCGACCAAAGTACGGTCGCTAGAGGAGCACTTGGCTCGTATACGCGAGATATGAGAAGATCCAAGAACTAAGATGGATCATGAGGATTGAGTAAAGATGAGCGATTGGAGTATAAGTGCTAGAAGAGAATATGGCTCGATTTGCTAATTATGCGAGACCCAAGTGGAATAAGGGGTCGTGAGAATTTTAAATAGAAATGAGAAAAAAATTGATGGGTAGGCAAGCTCGAGGAGGAGCTACCATTGTGCCTAGTCACTGTAGCGACAGATATTAGTGCTGATGAGTTAAGTGATGGAAGTCACAAGGAAGGTGACTATGAGTTACTCTTTTCTAAATTGAAGGTGTGGGAAGAACCGCAAGGGTTTTGAGTAGCATGTGAGATGGACCACGAGGCTGAGGTCAACTAAGGTTCGATGGAGAAAGTAAATTTGAAATTGCCTCCCTCCAAATTGAGGGTTTCATGAGAAAACCTTAGAAGTTTTAGGAGCACTGAAGAAAGAAAGTGACCCTGGCAGTTATTAGCCTTAAGAGGCTATTGATGATTGGTGAAATGTCACCAAATGAAGAGTTTTCCTTAAAGGCATGGTACCTGTCTGGATCGCCTTCATTGAGTTGTTTAATGGAAGTACCTTCCTAGGATTGTTTGAGAGCAAAGATTGTGTATATCCTAATAATCTTGCGAGGATCTAAGGACGATCGACCAGTATGAGATAAAGTTCTCAAAGTCGTTTAAGCATATGTAAAGGTGGTTAAGGATCATTTGAATAAGACATGAAGTCCCTGAGTAGATTTGAATTTGGAAGCCTTGTGGCTTTTTGTTATTTCTGAATCTGAGGAATTGTAATGGATTTTAATGAAGGAAGCGAGTGATTGGAAAACATATGAATAAGAGAACTCCTACTCATGGATTACGAGCAAAGAAATATTTATTATGGAACATGAAGTGTGCTTGCGAGAAACGGCTATTACCTTGGCGTAAGGCTCGTAATGAGAGATTGATGTTTTGTTTCTTCCGTCGTGAGGAAAATTAAGGAAGAAGTTATGTCAACTATTTGATCTTGTTGAATAAAATAGGATTGATTGAGGATGAATCAGGACCACTAGAAGTGACATTGTGTGTTATTACCCTAAAAGAGCAGGGTGTTATTCTTAAAGGGCGATTGGATCATGAGATGGTCGTTGAGGAAAAGGAAAGTGGATGGACTTGATAGTCCTGGCTGTCCGTAATTTTATTGAATGGATGAAATCGAGATAGGGTCGCATTAGTTGGTTGTGGAACCAAGAGGTCAAGGCACTAATGCTTCTTGAGGAAAGAATGATAAAAAGGAATAAAATGTTGTATGGTCCAAGTGGAGACCCTTAACAACAGAGGGTCAAGGTTTGAGCTCTTAAGTGAGATGAAGGAAGGACAATTTGAACGGTTATACACTTAGTGACAAGAAACTGATGATAGTTAGCTTGAGTATCCAAGGAATAATTGGATTAGTAGTTACCGTCTTGAGAAACGATGAATGGACTCATTTATGGAGTCATAAGAAACATGAACAGCTTTTAAGAGTATCCTATGGGCTCTAAGGAGATGCTCGTCGTATGCTAAATGGGAAGAGCACGAGCTGTGGACCTGATGAGGTAAGATTCCTCAGTCGTGAAAACTGTGGGAAATGAAATCCTTGTGGAGCCTTTGAGGATTGGAATGAGTGATGAATCGACTGGGCCGATGTGAGTTGCCGAAACTTGAAGTTTCTTGGGATTGATGGATTGTTATAGACGGATCGTGGGAGGACTCCCCACGAGAGTTGTCCCATTGATGAAATGGGCTAAGGACGAGATGTAACGCAACTAGATGAATGAACGCGAAAAGAGTCTTTGATGGCCAAGCTGTTAATGGCGTTATCGTTTGAATCAAAGGGATCAAGGGAATCATAATGACGTGATGTGGAAGGGAGAAATTAAGGCGTAACAAGGCAATCTGAAGTGGGCTGTGCGAATGCACTGTGACAATAAAGACCTTATGAGTTGGAATGCTCAGTGTATGATTGGAGTTGGCTAGCTAATGTCCTCGCGACAAAGTTTGGGAAACATTGTTGGTTGGAAAGAGATTCTAAGTCTATATCTCCCACAAGAAAATAAGGTAGTAGTCTCCCGAGAGGAATTGAATGAGAGAAAACGCTGATGTATGAAATTGCTTATGGATATGAGAGCGTTGCTTGTATAAAGAAAAACCTCAACATTAAGTGAACTATAAGGGGTTGAGAGCACTGACTGCCTAAAGTGTCACGCCCCGTGTCCTTCGAGCGCGCCAACATCCCTCATTGTCAAAGAAATCTCGCAGCTCACCAGGATCGTAAACGGACGTAAAACATGCGAGGTGCAAATGCAAGCGGAAGCAAATAAAACAAACCCGACAAAGCAAATAGAATGACCTTAGAACATAACACAAACCCACATATGACATAACTAGATAAGGTTAAGGTTCATACAGACCACCAGAAATAAAACGACTACGACTCAAGGACACGACACGGGAACACAAAGGAATCCCCCTAGACAGAACCACTCGTCGCCATACGAGGATACAAAAGCGGGGATGAGGATCTCTAAACACCTAAGGGTCAGGCGTCGTCATCCGAAGGGTACTCGGCAGGGGGAGCGTGCTCCGGGGAAAAACTCGTCTCGATGGCTCCACCTAACTCCAGCTCAGGCTCCTCCCATGGTTCCTCCTCTGGGTCAGACTCCTCAGCAGGCGCATCAGGCTCCAGGATCCCTCCGTCCAAAGCGGGCAGTTCAGGTATGGGGGACCTCGGCTCGGGGATCGGTCCAACTACAGGTCCAATGACAGGGAGCCTCGAAGGTGAAGCTATCGGGAGTCTAGGTCCAGCGGCCTCCAAAACGTGCTCAGGAATCACTTCCTCCCTCAAAGGTCCAGATAAAAAGTCCCCATCCTTATAAGTCCAAGAGAGGAAGGTATAAGGAGTCAAGTAGCCTCTCGCGTCGTCGATCCACAAAGTGCTAACCCTTCGATAATACGTCTGGTCCGGTCCAACCCTATACTCGGTGATCACGGGCTCAAACTGAGTCGGTAGTCCAAAAAGTAGCGGCATCTTGGCGATCAGGGTCGAGGGTCTGAAAAGTGGGTCCCACAGAGGGGTGAGATAAAATCCCAGTAAGGTGGATCTAAGCCGACCCTAGGGTATAGTACCTCCGAGCTAACTAACTACCACAATCAACTAGGCAATGCATACAGATTATTCTATACATAAGACTAGCCCAAACTGACACGGTACAACTCCCGAAGGCAATAGTCAAGTCACGATCACTACGGAGCTTTCAACTTAGGCACTATCACTAATCAGTCAGACGTGGCATCAACTACAGGCAGTCAATTCTCGAGCCCGCGTCTCAACGCTTCAGGCGTATAACACACTCTTTCAATAATCTGGCCCGCGTAAACACGCCTCAGGCAAAAATTATACACTTTCATACACTGGCCCGCGTAATAACGCATCAGGCTATCATACACATAATAATGAGCTCAATTCATAGACCCGCGTAATAACGCATCAGGTCAGTCCCGCGTTTAACGCATCAGGACGGGCACAAACCCCGCGTTTAACGCATCAGGGTACGATGTGCATACAGATATGTCATAGTGATATACAATCGGCTATAAACCCCGCGTCTAACGCCTCAGGGTACCAATACTCATAATTCTATCTCCAGATATTTCTATTAACAACTTTATGATCGAACATAACAATTAAGCTCAATTTCACAACAATTCAATCGCGCTACCTAACACATGGTCCGCGCATCACAATCTCGCCGATTCTCACATCAACGATCTAGAGTACACTTATAATTTTCTCATCACTATAACATACTCATAATGCGCTAAATTCTACTCGGTCCGACTAATCCACATAAAGCCGAATCTAGCATGCTCAGCCCGTAACCCTCATCTTAGGCCATCATCTAACACCCAAATCAACCAAGAACATGCTCATTCATCAACCAAAGTTTTGGATCAATAGCAAGTCAAATTTCCAGATTTGGTCCCCCTTTAGTTCACGTCCAAATCAGCCCACATCTCAATCTAATGCACAAACCACTAAGCCCCTTAGTATCCCATAGTCCTAAGGAAGGATTAGAGCCACTTACAAGTCCTTTTTGGCGAAGAAAACCCGGCGATTCCTCCTCTTCTTCGCGCGACCAGAACCTGAGCAAGGGAGGTCCGGTTCGGTTCAAGCATGGAAAATCAAGTTCGGTCCATGAAATCCTCTCAAAACTAACTACATGCACTACCCTAGGTCTCACAAGATCCCAAGACATGAATGGAGCACCTTACCTCCAAACGGCGAGCGAAACCGGCGGGATAACTCCTCCCAAACGGCTGCTGCACCGGCGTCCAAGGAGAGGAGATAGGGGCGGCGGCGGCTCACGGCGAAGAGGGGACGGCAAGGTGGCGGTGGTGGCGGCAGCAGCACCTCACGCCGGCGGGATGGGGGCCGAGAGAGAGAGAGAGAGTTGAGAGAGTTTTGAGAAAAGTGGGAGAATGAAGTGAGAGTGAGAGTGAGAGGGTTGCTTCAGCCATTAGAAGAGGAAGAGAGAGAGATTTGAGTGATTGAGTGATGGCCAAGAATGACTAGAGTGAGTGGAGTTGGTATATGACATGAATAGTAGAAGTTGGTAATGGGATTTTTGGGGTTTTTGGGGTTTTAATGGCTTCTTGGAACTTGATCCCTTCAAGAGCTAATTTCCCTCCATTTCCACATGATATTTGGCTGCCATAGTGGGGTAGGTGAAGTGGCCAAGTTTCCTTCGCGGTTGCTCAAGGGCCGAACGAAAATTCAGGACAGGAATGGATTTTTCGTTCCGCAATTCCGATCCACATTTTTCCAACTTATATAGCGTCTAAATATCCTTAATAACATTTTCAAGGCGACGTCCAAGTTTATTTGCATTGGAATTCTCGAACACCCGGCCGCCAATTTCGAAGTCCGCTTCGCGCTCAAATCAGCCGATCGCATTCTCAGTACACCTCGAACCGACGGGCGGCTTTCCGGAGTTACGCGTATCGACCCGTGATTTTAGTTACCACGTTTTAAGAATTCGGACCACGGCGACCCTGGTTGTCATGTTATCGCGAGGGAAACTGTCAGTCTTGACAGGACGCGATTGTCAAGAATCAGTTCAGGGTTATTCGCAAATCATGCTATGGCGTAGCGGTATCACCCGCGAACCAATTGCACGACGCTAGCAAATGGTTCTGACGTCATCCCTAGATCGGCCCGCATTGACCTAGAATGTACCCTCGGCGATCCTTATGGCCAGGATGCCGGTCTGCGGTTGAGTCCTTTATGGTCCACGTACTATCCTATTTAGCCATTCCCTTTTGGTCAGTCGTCTCGAGAGTGATCAATTCTGAGTGAGGTTACTGGAATACATCGATACTCATTTTATTCATAACTTCGAAATGGGGTCGGAATTCAGAATGTCACAATTCTTCCCCCCTTACAAAAATTTCGTCCTCGAAATTTACAAGACTTAGCTACTCAAACAGGCGGGGGTATTTACGCCTCATAGCTTCCTCGCTCTCCCAGGTGGCTCCTTCTGTTCCGTGGTGCTCCCAGATTACCTTTACCAACGGAATGGTCTTGTTTCTCAAGACTTGCTCCTTCCTATCCTCGATCCTAACCGGTTTTTCCACGTACGTGACTCGATCATCCACTTCGATAGCTTCATAATCCAAGACATGGGTCGGGTCGGGCTCATATTTCCGTAGCATCGACACGTGAAAGACGTTGTGGACTTGCGACAGATTTGGCGGTAAGGCCAGTCGATAGGCCAAGGTTCCAATTCGCTCTAGTATCTCAAAAGGTCCTACGTATCTCGGGCTCAACTTCCCTTTCTTTCCAAACCGAGACAGTCCTCGCATTGGCGATACCTTAAGGAACACATGGTCTCCCACTTGGAATTCTAAAGGCTTACGTCGTCTGTCCGCGTAGCTTTTCTGGCGACTCTGGGCGGTCTTAAGTCTTTCTCTAATTGCCTTCACTGCTTCAACTGACTGTTCCACTAACTCCGGGCCCGTTATACTCCTCTCACCGACTTCGTCCCAACATATCGGCGTTCGGCATGCCCTGCCATACAATGCTTCGAACGGTGCCATTCCAATACTCTGTTGATAGCTGTTGTTATAAGCGAACTCCACAAGGTGCAACTGCTCTTCCCAACCTCCTTTGAAATCTATGACACACGCCCGTAGCATGTCTTCTAATGTCTGAATAGTTCTCTCGGACTGTCCGTCCGTCTGGGGATGGTAGGCGGTACTATACTGCAACTTTGTCCCCATTGATTCCTGCAGGCTTTTCCAAAACGAAGCGGTAAACTTGGGGTCTCTGTCTGATGTGATTGTCACTGGGACTCCATGTAGTCGAACAATTTGTCGCATATACAATTCGGCGTATCTGTCCATAGCGAAGTCCTTTCGCACTGCTAAGAAATGAGCAGACTTGGTCAATCGATCTACGATCACCCATATGGAGTCATGTCCCCTTTGACTCCTCGGTAAGGCCATAACGAAATCCATCGTAATGTGCTCCCACTTCCACTCGGGAATTTCCAATGGTTGAAGTAGGCCTCCCGGTTTACAATGCTGCGCCTTCACTTGCTGGCACGTCAGACATTTTGCCACGTGCTTCGCGACATCCACCTTCATCCCGTTCCACCAGTAATGCTGTCGCAAATTTTGGTACATCTTTGTGCTACCCGGATGGATACTGTAATTACTTCTATGGGCTTCTGACAAGATTCTCTCCCTTAGCTCCTCATCCTTGGGTACGCACAGCCTTCCGCGAAACATCAGGGTCCCGTCCTCTGACACCTGAAACTCAGGCTTCCTTTTCTCCTTATCCATCTCCAAAATTTTCTGAACTTCATCGTCCGTGGATTGCAAGGCCTTAACTCTTTCTCGAATCTCCGGTTCTACTCTCAACGTGGCCATCAAACTGGATAGTTGGCACACTTCAAGCTTAAATTCGGAATCTCTTATTCCTTCCAACAGAGTCCACTCTTTAACCATCAAGTGCGCTATGCTTGATTTCCTACTGAGCGCATCCGCAACCTTATTCGCCTTCCCTGGGTGGTATAGAATGTCGCAATCGTAGTCCTTAAGCAGTTCCATCCATCGACGTTGTCTCATATTCAATTCACTTTGGGAGAACAAGTACTTCAGACTTTGGTGGTCAGTGTAAATCTGGAACTTCTCCCCGTACAAATAATGCCTCCAAATTTTCAACGCAAACACAATTGCTGCCAGTTCCAAATCATGCGTCGGGTAGTTCAATTCATGTGGTCTCAGCTGTCTCGACGCATACGCCACTACCCGTCCATGTTGCATCAGAACGCATCCTAACCCTTTCAGCGATGCGTCACTATATATTTCGTAGCCCCCCGGGCCAGAAGGGATTGTCAATACCGGCGCGGTCGTCAACCTATGCTTGAGCTCCTGAAAGCTTCTTTCGCACTTATCCGTCCATTCGTACCGGGTGTCTTTTCTCGTTAACCTCGTCAATGGAGTAGCAATGGCGGAGAACTTCTCTACAAACCTCCTGTAGTAGCCGGCCAGTCCTAAGAAACTCCGAACTTCGGTAACTGACGTCGGCCTTGGCCAATTCATAACCGCTTCAATCTTTGTAGGGTCCACCGAAATTCCATTTCCAGATATGACGTGTCCGAGGAATGCCACTTCGTGGAGCCAAAACTCGCACTTACTGAACTTGGCGTAAAGTGAGTGCTCTCTTAATGTCCGTAGAACTGCGCTCAGATGTTGCTCATGTTCCTCGGAATTCTTCGAATAAACTAGGATGTCGTCGATGAAGACGATGACGAACTGATCCAAATATCCTTTAAACACCCTATGCATTAGGTCCATGAAAGCGGCTGGAGCGTTGGTCAACCCAAACGGCATAACCGTGAATTCGTAATGACCATACCTTGTCCGAAACGCCGTCTTTGGTATGTCCTCCTTCTTTATCCTCAACTGATGGTACCCAGTTCTCAAGTCTATCTTGGAGAACACTGCAGCTCCTTGCAGTTGATCGAACAGATCATCTATTCTGGGCAACGGGTACTTATTCTTAACCGTGACCTGATTTAGTTGTCTGTAGTCAATGCATAAGCGCAAAGACCCGTCCTTCTTCCTTACGAACAGTACTGGCGCTCCCCACGGCGACGCGCTGGGACGAATGAAGCCCTTGTCCAGTAGTTCTTGCATCTGAACTTTTAATTCCTTCAGTTCCGACAAAGACATCCGATACGGTGCTTTCGAGATCGGTTCCGTTCCTGGGGCTAACTCGATCACGAACTCTATCTCTCTTTCCGGTGGCAATCCCGGCAATTCTTGAGGAAAGACATCGGGAAATTCGCGCACCACTGCTATATCTTCCAACTTCGGTTCCTCGATCGTCGGATCCACCACTGCAGCTAGGTAGGCTTGGCACCCTTCGTCTAACAACTTAGTCACTTCCAGCGACGAGATCAAAGGGATCGAGGTCCCTCCTCGACTCCCTACGAATTCGAATCTAGGGTGATCGATTGGACGGAATTGGATCACCCTGCTACTACAATCCATAATGGCTCCTTGTCTACCCAACCAATCCATCCCGATTATAACATCAAAATCAAACATGGTCAACACAGCCAGATCTATCCTTTCTTCGCTACCCCCAACGACTATCTTACAGTCCTTGCAGCCTAACGAAACTAACACTTTATCCTTTAACGGGGTAGTAACATGCAATACGACATCCAACGGTTTCAATTCCATTTTAGTCAATTCAACAAACTGAGCAGATACGAATGAGTGTGATGCTCCAGGGTCAAACAATGCATAGGCCGCATGATCGCATAATGTAACCGTACCTGTGACCACGCCAGGCGCGTTCTCCACCTCTTTGCGTGCCACAGCATACACTCGTCCTTGAGCTGGTGGTCTACCCACGTTGTTCTGTGGGGCAGCTCCCGCTGGCGGTCCGTACTGAGGTCGTTGTCCCTGAAACGGAGGCCCTGGGGCTTGGCTCGGGCAGTTTCTTATATGGTGGCCCAGCTGGCCACACTTGAAGCACGCGCCCGTCCTACTCGGGCAAGGTCCATTCCCATGCCTCCTGCCACACAGACGACAATTCCAGTTGGTCGGATGGTTAGGCTTCCCAATATTCTTCCGGGGTGGAGGGACGAAGCGTTTGTTGCCCGCCATCGGCCTCTTGCCAAATTGACGATTGTCTCTGATAGGAGCAAACCGCGAACCAGATGCGGTAGCCCTCTCCTTCATATCCCTTTCAATCATCTGGCCTCGCTCATACATCTCTTCATAGGTCCTCAGATTCAATGCGATCATCTGGCTACGAAGGTCAGGCCTCAGTCCATCTCGAAATCTTCGCGCCTTGTCTATCGGGTTCTCTACCATCCTCGGCGCGTACCTTGACAGCCTAGCAAACTCCGCCTCATACTGGTCGATCGTTAACTGGTTCTGGCGAAGTTGCTGGAATTCCACCAGCTTCCGCTCCTGAGCGGTCTCCGAGAAATACTTCCCGTTAAATGCCTCAGTAAAGGCAGTCCAAGTGAGAGCAGCGCCCTCGGGAAATACTCTTCCTCTGGTAGCCTTCCACCAATCATCCGCGGTACCCTCTAACTGGTAAGCCGCTAGGGTCACCTTCTCCTCATCAGTGCACCCAAGGACCTCAAAGGCCTTCTCTAGCTTTTCAATCCATCGAGGTGCCATTTCGGGGTCTCCAGCACCATCGAACTGAGCTGGCTTCAGCTTTAGAAATTGTTCCACCAGCTGGCTCATCAAGCGATTCCCATTCCCGTTTCCTCCTCCATGATTATTCCCATTCGCTACGTTGGCAGCAGCCACAGCAGCCTCTGCAGCCTGAGCAACGGCAGCAGCCCTTTCCTGAGCCTGCCTGCCCATCAAGTTACCGATTTCTTCCAGGGCCCTAAGAACTCCATCAATTCTCGGATCCTCTACTGGAGGTGCCGTCGAGCTAGAAGCTCCTCTAGTGCCTCTATTGCGGTTGCTCATCTCAACAAGGTTTCTCTACACCTGACAACTACAATTTTACTCAGGGATCAGGGCCTAAGCCAGACACTCACGTCTATCTACCATCAACTAACATCTCGGATCCCCCACAATCATCAGGCAGACAAACCCGTAGGTATTCGATCAAGCATGCCAGGCCAAGAAAAACAGACAACACAACCACAAAATCATGGCATCTCAAGCAACCATGGCATCACAACAAAGGATTTCAATCGTACCTCTGGTCCAGCCGCATCTGCAGCTTAGTGAAAGCATCACAAGCAACTCAACACTTCAGAGAGCAATCATAGCTAATTCTCACAATAAACTAGCACAAAGACTCGACACCATGCCAATGCACATACGCCAATTCAAATGCCATGCTTTCGTGCCTAAGACTCGTAACCACCTAAGGTCATAGCTAATGGTCGTTCCAAAGCCATTCCTCCTTATCACTCCATCACTCAATCGACGTGGATCGAGCTGACCTTGCTCTGATACCACTTCAACGGGGATGTCACGCCCCGTGTCCTTCGAGCGCGCCAACATCCCTCATTGTCAAAGAAATCTCGCAGCTCACCAGGATCGTAAACGGACGTAAAACATGCGAGGTGCAAATGCAAGCGGAAGCAAATAAAACAAACCCGACAAAGCAAATAGAATGACCTTAGAACATAACACAAACCCACATATGACATAACTAGATAAGGTTAAGGTTCATACAGACCACCAGAAATAAAACGACTACGACTCAAGGACACGACACGGGAACACAAAGGAATCCCCCTAGACAGAACCACTCGTCGCCATACGAGGATACAAAAGCGGGGATGAGGATCTCTAAACACCTAAGGGTCAGGCGTCGTCATCCGAAGGGTACTCGGCAGGGGGAGCGTGCTCCGGGGAAAAACTCGTCTCGATGGCTCCACCTAACTCCAGCTCAGGCTCCTCCCATGGTTCCTCCTCTGGGTCAGACTCCTCAGCAGGCGCATCAGGCTCCAGGATCCCTCCGTCCAAAGCGGGCAGTTCAGGTATGGGGGACCTCGGCTCGGGGATCGGTCCAACTACAGGTCCAATGACAGGGAGCCTCGAAGGTGAAGCTATCGGGAGTCTAGGTCCAGCGGCCTCCAAAACGTGCTCAGGAATCACTTCCTCCCTCAAAGGTCCAGATAAAAAGTCCCCATCCTTATAAGTCCAAGAGAGGAAGGTATAAGGAGTCAAGTAGCCTCTCGCGTCGTCGATCCACAAAGTGCTAACCCTTCGATAATACGTCTGGTCCGGTCCAACCCTATACTCGGTGATCACGGGCTCAAACTGAGTCGGTAGTCCAAAAAGTAGCGGCATCTTGGCGATCAGGGTCGAGGGTCTGAAAAGTGGGTCCCACAGAGGGGTGAGATAAAATCCCAGTAAGGTGGATCTAAGCCGACCCTAGGGTATAGTACCTCCGAGCTAACTAACTACCACAATCAACTAGGCAATGCATACAGATTATTCTATACATAAGACTAGCCCAAACTGACACGGTACAACTCCCGAAGGCAATAGTCAAGTCACGATCACTACGGAGCTTTCAACTTAGGCACTATCACTAATCAGTCAGACGTGGCATCAACTACAGGCAGTCAATTCTCGAGCCCGCGTCTCAACGCTTCAGGCGTATAACACACTCTTTCAATAATCTGGCCCGCGTAAACACGCCTCAGGCAAAAATTATACACTTTCATACACTGGCCCGCGTAATAACGCATCAGGCTATCATACACATAATAATGAGCTCAATTCATAGACCCGCGTAATAACGCATCAGGTCAGTCCCGCGTTTAACGCATCAGGACGGGCACAAACCCCGCGTTTAACGCATCAGGGTACGATGTGCATACAGATATGTCATAGTGATATACAATCGGCTATAAACCCCGCGTCTAACGCCTCAGGGTACCAATACTCATAATTCTATCTCCAGATATTTCTATTAACAACTTTATGATCGAACATAACAATTAAGCTCAATTTCACAACAATTCAATCGCGCTACCTAACACATGGTCCGCGCATCACAATCTCGCCGATTCTCACATCAACGATCTAGAGTACACTTATAATTTTCTCATCACTATAACATACTCATAATGCGCTAAATTCTACTCGGTCCGACTAATCCACATAAAGCCGAATCTAGCATGCTCAGCCCGTAACCCTCATCTTAGGCCATCATCTAACACCCAAATCAACCAAGAACATGCTCATTCATCAACCAAAGTTTTGGATCAATAGCAAGTCAAATTTCCAGATTTGGTCCCCCTTTAGTTCACGTCCAAATCAGCCCACATCTCAATCTAATGCACAAACCACTAAGCCCCTTAGTATCCCATAGTCCTAAGGAAGGATTA
The DNA here is from genome assembly GCA_029784005.1 of Lenwebbia sp. NSW1173648. Lineage (NCBI taxonomy): Eukaryota > Viridiplantae > Streptophyta > Magnoliopsida > Myrtales > Myrtaceae > Lenwebbia > Lenwebbia sp. NSW1173648. The sequence continues at coordinate 19,486,229 of JARCGZ010000008.1, read as the reverse complement.
GAGCCACTTACAAGTCCTTTTTGGCGAAGAAAACCCGGCGATTCCTCCTCTTCTTCGCGCGACCAGAACCTGAGCAAGGGAGGTCCGGTTTGGTTCAAGCATGGAAAATCAAGTTCGGTCCATGAAATCCTCTCAAAACTAACTACATGCACTACCCTAGGTCTCACAAGATCCCAAGACATGAATGGAGCACCTTACCTCCAAACGGCGAGCGAAACCGGCGGGATAACTCCTCCCAAACGGCTGCTGCACCGGCGTCCAAGGAGAGGAGATAGGGGCGGCGGCGGCTCACGGCGAAGAGGGGACGGCAAGGTGGCGGTGGTGGCGGCAGCAGCACCTCACGCCGGCGGGATGGGGGCCGAGAGAGAGAGAGAGAGTTGAGAGAGTTTTGAGAAAAGTGGGAGAATGAAGTGAGAGTGAGAGTGAGAGGGTTGCTTCAGCCATTAGAAGAGGAAGAGAGAGAGATTTGAGTGATTGAGTGATGGCCAAGAATGACTAGAGTGAGTGGAGTTGGTATATGACATGAATAGTAGAAGTTGGTAATGGGATTTTTGGGGTTTTTGGGGTTTTAATGGCTTCTTGGAACTTGATCCCTTCAAGAGCTAATTTCCCTCCATTTCCACATGATATTTGGCTGCCATAGTGGGGTAGGTGAAGTGGCCAAGTTTCCTTCGCGGTTGCTCAAGGGCCGAACGAAAATTCAGGACAGGAATGGATTTTTCGTTCCGCAATTCCGATCCACATTTTTCCAACTTATATAGCGTCTAAATATCCTTAATAACATTTTCAAGGCGACGTCCAAGTTTATTTGCATTGGAATTCTCGAACACCCGGCCGCCAATTTCGAAGTCCGCTTCGCGCTCAAATCAGCCGATCGCATTCTCAGTACACCTCGAACCGACGGGCGGCTTTCCGGAGTTACGCGTATCGACCCGTGATTTTAGTTACCACGTTTTAAGAATTCGGACCACGGCGACCCTGGTTGTCATGTTATCGCGAGGGAAACTGTCAGTCTTGACAGGACGCGATTGTCAAGAATCAGTTCAGGGTTATTCGCAAATCATGCTATGGCGTAGCGGTATCACCCGCGAACCAATTGCACGACGCTAGCAAATGGTTCTGACGTCATCCCTAGATCGGCCCGCATTGACCTAGAATGTACCCTCGGCGATCCTTATGGCCAGGATGCCGGTCTGCGGTTGAGTCCTTTATGGTCCACGTACTATCCTATTTAGCCATTCCCTTTTGGTCAGTCGTCTCGAGAGTGATCAATTCTGAGTGAGGTTACTGGAATACATCGATACTCATTTTATTCATAACTTCGAAATGGGGTCGGAATTCAGAATGTCACATAAAGGGAATTGAAGAAAGTCACGTGAAACGAAGGGACTACCCAAGTATTATTGCTGCGATACCCATGTCGCTAAGGAAGGGTGGATTAATTAGCGGACGCTTATAATTGAGAATTGAGCAATGTGTAATTGGTGGTGGAGGGACAGATCTTCCCTCGAGAAATAAGATATTCGACTTCTAAATTGGAAGTTTGCAAATTGACTAGATCGATGGCTACATGAAGCATCAAGCCTGAAGGTTAGAAAGGGAGTTGAGATATTAGGATGAACAGACCATGATATCTAAGGGATTAAGGAGGTAAGTAGAGCAGAGAGAACATCCAGACTTCTGGATGCTTGGGAAGGAAACTTTGAAGTTGAGAATAGAACCCTTGAGGTCCCATGGACGAAAGTATGAGTCCAATATTGAAGATGAACTTAAAGAAATGACATCGTTGGAAATTCGAAGGGAGAATTATGGTGTCCCTTGGGGTGGCACAAAGGTGTGCCAAGATTTGCCTTAATACTATCGATGGTTTGGATTGTAAATTTGGGTCAGTCCAATATGTGGTCAAGTATTAGATATATCGATAAGGAAGAGGCATGATGTTGGAGGCCGATAGATTGTTATGATCATTTGAAATTTTTTAAAGGAATCGAGAGTGATTTACTACGGAAGTAACCATGAATAAAGCCTTGAATCTCTGATGGTACGAAAGGACGTTTGAAGGGGGGTGATACGCCAAATGGTATGAACACCAAAGAGTACATTCTTGCGATAGGTTAGTGATGATAGTGATGGGCTTGGAGCTTGAGTTAATATGATGCTCTGAAAATGGGTCTTCAGTCAAGAAAGCTATGGAAGTGCCAAGTGATGAAGAGAGTTACTTTGAAAGGCAAGGTAGCGATGAGGTGCAGATGCCCCAAAAGACTGGATGGTTAGAAGGTTGTAAATTTCGAGGACGAAATTTTTGTAAGGGGGGAAGAGTTGTGACATTCTGAAATTCGACCCATTTCCGAGATTTATAAATGAATGGATATCTTGTTATTGCACTCTAGGTTTATCTAACTCGGAATTGATCTCTCTCGAGATGACTGACCGTAAGGGAAAGGCTAACTAGGAATTTAAGTACGTCGATCTATTGCGGGTTGATACGCGTAACTCCTAAAAACCGCCCGTCAGTTTGAGATATTTTAAAGTCGCAATCGACTGGTGTAGACCGCGAATTAGATTCCGGATTCGGGCGTCGAATTTTCAAGGATATCATCGCTAATATTTGGACGTCGCCTCATTGGGGTTCAGTGTTCGTCGGCCAGCTATACCGATCGTCCGTACTAAAAGGCATTTATTTGTAGATTGTCAATTTTTTGTTTCGCGGCATTTATTTGCAAGAGCCAAAAGGCCTTGATGGGAGTTTAAACATTTGAAAAATCCCACCAACCACTCCAAGTCACATCTTGAATCCCATGAACAACCCCCCCTCACCAAACATCACCTACTCCCACTCAAGCTTAAGAACAAGTGAAGTGTGTTCTTGCCCTTTTCTCTCTCTCTCTCTCTCTCTCTCTCTCTCTCTCTCTCTCTCTCTCTCTCTTCTCTCCTCTCTTCCTCCATTCGGTCGGTCAAATCTCCCTAAAACCCGAGAGGCCGTTTTCCCGTTTTTCTGCGCGCGTTCGACTTGGAATCGCTCGTTTGAGCTCGTCCGGAGGGCGAATCGAGCTCCGTTTTCTCCTATGCGACCATAAGATCAAGGGCTACAAGGATCTGGATGATGATTTAGGTGGTTAGAAACATGATTAGTGTAGTATTTGGGATGAATATTAGAGCTCTTGGATGATGATTTAGGTGGTTAGAAATATGATTAGTGTAGTATGTTAATCGTAGATGGGTTTAGGAATGGTTTGCACTTGAAATGAGAGGTTTTATGTGCATTAGGGGCTGATTTGGGGGCTACCTTAGGGGGACCCGAAAATGGGTGATCTCATGTTGATGTGTGGATGTTTGATAATGCGATTGAGGCTTTGGATAGCATAGTTGGAGTGGTGGAATTTGATTGCGTTCAATTGCTTGGTATGTGGCTCGGTTTAGAGCATTTTGTGCGAACGTGAATTGAGCGTGAATTTCGTGTTAGCTTAACTGTGCTCTGGATTGTGTGAATTGATTGGTGAACTTTGATGTGCACGTGTGGTCGTGCGAGCGATATATTTGAATTAAGCCTTGATGCGTGTTACGCGAGGCTCGCTATGAAAAGATATGCTTTGTGATGTGTATATGTGAATGGAACCCTGAGGCGTATTGACGCGAAGTCTATAGTCGACTGAATTATACAACGAGTATTTATGCACATTGTACCCTGATGCGATAATCGCGGGGTTAGTGCCCGTCCTGATGCGTATTAACGCGGGACCGACCTGAGGCGTTAAACGCGGGTCTATGAATTAAGGTTGTGCAATCCTGAGGCGTTAAACGCGGGATTTGATGTCTGACTGGGCTTTGGACCCAAACCTGAGGCGTTAAACGCGGGTTATGACGTGTACCTGAAGCATTAAACGCGGGTCACGATCTTTTCAGACTTGGAATATATATATATATATGCGATGCACTGTTGAGTGCTAAGTGTTGCAATTGTGGCCTGAGCTGGAGGAATGAATTGTGCTGATTACATCTGGCTTGTTTTCCTTTTGGGTGTGGAACTACTGGTTCGGAGGGTTTAGACTGCATGCTAGGTTGGTCTGGTGGTACATGTCGTCCTAACCGAGACTTAGGGGTGAGCTTATTGAGATTTATATCTCACCCCGATAGGGATTAACATTTTTCAGGTATCAGGCGATGGAACACCAAGTTTGCCAAGGATCGGTGTTCGAGGAATTAGTTGGTCGATTGATTATAACACATTATATGGCCTTATGGATTTGGTTGGGTTTTGTGGATTAAGATTAAACAATTGACATTTGACCGCTGTATCAATTGAAGTGTATTATACAGATATGTGATGTATACCACTTTTGTCCTAAGTCATTTGTTCGTATTAATGTATGGAGATGTTTACTCGCTTCCGCCTATTTTATGGATTTCGAAAATTGTGGGTCGAAGGATCCTACAAGCCAATCTAAAATAGAAACGGCCAGATGGGATGTCCACGAGCTCGCCGGGTTCGGGGCGTGATGTCACGCCCCGTGTCCTTCGAGCGCGCCAACATCCCTCGTTGTCGAAGAAATCTCGCAACTCACCAGGATCGTAAACGGATGTAAAACATACGAGATGCAAATGCAAGCGGAAGCAAATAAAACAAACCCGACAAAGCAAATAGAATGACCTTAGAACATAACACAAACACACATATGACATAACTAGATAAGGTTAAGGTTCATACAGACCACCAGAAATAAAATGACTACGACTCAAGGACACGACACAGGGACACAAAGGAATCCCCCTAGACAGAACCACTCGTCGTCACACGAGGATACAAAAGTGGGGATGAGGATCTCTAAACACCTAAGGGTCAGGCGTCGTCATCCGAAGTGTGCTCGGCAGGGGGAGCGTGCTCCGGGGAAAAACTCGTCTCGATGGCTCCACCTAACTCCAGCTCAGGCTCCTCCTATGGCTAGTCCTCTGGGTCAGACTCCTCAGCAGGCTCATCAGGCTCCAGGATCCCTCCGTCCAAAGCGGGCAGTTCAGGTATGGGGGACCTCGGCTCGGGGATCGATCCAACAACAGGTCCAACGATAGGGAGCTTCGCAGGTGAAGCTATCGGGAGTCTAGGTCCGGCGGCATCCAAAACGTGCTCAGGAATCACTTCCTCCCTCAAAGGTCCAGATAAAAAGTCCCCATCCTTATAAGTCCAAGAGAGAAAGGTAAAAGGAGTCAAGTAGCCTCACGCGTCGTCAATCCACAAAGTGCTAACCCTTCGGTAATACGTCTGGTCCGGTCCAACCCTATACTCGGTGATCACGGGCTCAAACTGAGTCGGTAGTCCAAAAAGTAGCGGCATCTTGGCGATCAGGGTCGAGGGTCTGAAAAGTGGATCCCACAGAGGGGTGAGATAAAATCCCAGTAAGGTGGATCTAAGCCGACCCTAGGGTATAGTACCTCCGAGCTAACTAACTACCACAATCAACTAGGCAATTGCATACAGATTATTCTATACATAAGACTAGCTCAAACTGACACAGTACAACTCCCCAAGGCAATAGTCAAGTCACGATCACTACGGAGCTTTCAACTTAGGCACTATCACTAATCAGTCAGACGTGGCATCAACTACAGGCTGTCAATTCTCAAGCCCGCGTCTCAACGCTTCAGGCGTATAACACACTCTTTCAATAATCTGGCCCGCGTAAACACGCCTCAGGCAAAAATTATACACTTTCATAAACCGGCCCGCGTAATAACGCATCAGGCTATCATATACATAATAATGAGCTCAATTCATAGACCCGCGTAATAACGCATCAGGTCAGTCCCGCGTTTAACGCATCAGGACGGGCACAAACCCCGCGTTTAACGCATCAGGGTACGATGTGCATACAGATATGTCATAGTGATATACAATCGGCTATAAACCCCGCGTCTAACGCCTCAGGGTACAAATACTCATAATTTTATCTCCAGGTATTTCTATTAACAACTTTATGATCGAACATAACAAATAAGCTCAATTTCACAACAATTCAATCGCGCTTCCTAACACATGGTCCGCGCATCACAATCTCGCCGATTCCCACATCAACGATCCAGAGTACACTTATAATTTTCTCATCACTATAACATACTCATAATGCGCTAAATTCTACTCGGTCCGACTAATCCATATAAAGCCGAATCTAGCATGCTCAGCCCGTAACCCTCATCTTAGGCCATCATCTAACACCCAAATCAACCAAGAACATGCTCATTCATCAACCAAAGTTTTGGATCAATAGCAAGTCAAATTTCCAGATTTGGTCCCCCTTTAGTTCACGCCCAAATCAGCCCACATCTCAACCTAATGCACAAACCACCAAGCCCCTTAGTATCCCATAGTCCTAAGGAAGGATTAGAGCCACTTACAAGTCCTTTTTGGCGAAGAAAACCCGGCGATTCCTCCTCTTCTTCGCGCAACCAGAACCTGAGCAAGGGAGGTCCGGTTCGGTTCAAGCATGGAAGATCAAGTTCGGTTCATGAAATCCTCTCAAAACTAACTACATGCACTACCCTAGGTCTCACAAGATCCCAAGACATGAATGGAGCACCTTACCTCCAAACGACGAGCGAAACCGGCGGGACAACTCCTCCCAAACGGCTGCTGCACCGGCGCCCAAGGAGAGGAGAGAGGGACGGCGGCGGCGGCTCACGGCGACTCACGGCCAAGAGGGGACGGCAAGGTGGCAGTGGTGGTGGCTGCAGCACCTCACGCCGGCGGGATGAGGGCCGAGAGAGAGAGAGAGAGAGTTGAGAGAGTTTGAGAAAAAGTGAGAGTGAGAGTGAGAGGGTTGCTTCAGCCCATTAGAAGAGGAAGAGAGAGAGATTTGAGTGATTGAGTGATGGCCAAGAATGACTAGAGTGAGTGGAGTTGGTATATGACATGAATAGTAGAAGTTGGTAATGGGATTTTTGGGGTTTTAATGGCTTCTTGGGACTTGATCCCTTCAAGAGCTAATTTCCCTCCATTTTCACATGATATTTAGCTGCCATAGTGGGGTAGGTGAAGTTGCCAAGTTTCCTTCGCGGTTGCTCAAGGGCTGAACGAAAATTCAGGACCGGAATGGATTTTTCGTTCCGCAATTTCGATCCTCATTTTTCCAACTTATATGGGGTCTAAATATCCTTAATAACATTTTCAAGGCGACGTCCAAGTTTATTTGCATTGGAATTCTCGAACACCCGTCCACCAATTTCGAAGTCCGCTTCGCGCTCAAAATCAGCCGATCGCATTCTCAGTACACCTCGAACCGACGGGCGGCTTTCCGGAGTTACGCGTATCGACCCGTGATTTTAGTTACCACGTTTTAAGAATTCGGACCACGGCGACCCTGGTTGTCATGTTATCGCGAGGGAAACTGTCAGTCTTGACAGGACGCAATTGTCAGGAATCAGTTCAGGGTTATTCGCAAATCATGCTATGGCGTAGCGGTATCACCGGCGAACCAATTGCACGACGCTAGTAAATGGTTCTGACGTCATCCCTAGATCGGCCCGCATTGACCTAGAATGTACCCTCGGCGATCCTTATGGCCAGGATGCCGGTCTGCGGTCGAGTCCTTTATGGTCCGCGTAGTATCCTATTTAGCCATTCCCTTTTGGTCAGTCGTCTCGAGAGTGATCAATTCTGAGTGAGGTTACTGGAATACATCGATACTCATTTTATTCATAACTTCGAAATGGGGTCGGAATTCAAAATGTCACACGTGACATCATCTTTCCATCATGTTTTTTGGGCGAAATTTGTTTTCATTATGCATGACATTTTCTAGTAGAATGTAATTGAAAGAACGATGTTTCTTGAAAACAAGATGAATAATACTGTGAGAGCGTTTCACCCGTCATTTGTCTTGCATTCTGTTTGAGAGCGTTTATATTGCCGACAGCGTAGCTTATCTTTCCATCATGTTTTTTGTGCGAATTTTGTTTTGATTATGCATTACATTTCTAGTAGAATCTCAAGGAAAAAACGAAGTTTTGTGAAAATAAGAGGCACAATAGTATCAGAGCGTTTCACCCGTCATTGGTCTTGCATTCAATTTGATATCGTTTATATTCCCGACAGTGTAGCGCATCTTTCCATCATGTTTTTTGGGCGAAGTTTGTTTTGTTTACGCATTACATTTCTAGTAGAATGTCTTGGAAAAATGAAGTTTCTTGAAAATAGGAGGCACAATACTATCATAGCGTTTCACCCGTCATTGGTCTTCCATTCAATTTGAGACCGTTTATAGTGCCGACAGTGTAGCTCATCTTTCCATCATGTTTTTTGAGTGAAATTTGTTTTCATTATGCATGACATTTCTAGTAGAATGTAATTGAAAGAACGATGTTTCGTGAAAACAAGATGAATAATACTATGAGAGCGTTTCACCCGTCATTTGTCTTGCATTCTGTTTGAAAACGTTTATATTACCGACAGTAAAGCTCAGATTTCCATCATGTTTTTTCTGTGAAATTTGTTTTCATTATGCATTACATATCTAGTAGAATGTCATGGAAAAAACGAAGTTTTGTTAAAATATGAGGCACAATACTATCATAGCGTTTCACCCGTCATTGGGCATGCATTCAATTTCATATCGTTTATATTGCCGACTGTGTAGCTCATCTTTCCATCATGTTTTTTGGGCGAAATTTGTTTTGATTTTGCATTACATTTCTAGTAGAATGTCATGGAAAAAACGAAGTTTCGCGAAAATAGGAGGCACAATACTATCAGAGCGTTTCACCCGTCATTGGGCTTGCATTCAATTTGAGACCGTTTATAGTGCCGACAGTGTAGCACATCTCTCCATCATGTTCTTTGGGCGAAATTTGTTTTTATTATGCAAGACATTTCTAGTAAAATGTAATGAAAAGAACGATGTTTCTTGAAAATAAGAGGAACAATACTATGAGAGCGTTTCACCCGTCATTTGTCTTGCATTCTGTTTGAGAGCGTTTATATTGCCGACAGCGTAGCTTATCATTCCATCATGTTTTTCGTGCGAAATTTGTTTTGATTATGCATTACATTGCTAGTAGAATCTCATGGAAAAAATGAAGTTTTGTGAAAATAGGAGGCACAATATTATCAGAGCGTTTCACCCGTCATTGGTCTTGCATTCAATTTGATATCGTTTATATTCCCGACAGTGTAGCGCATCTTTCCATCATGTTTTTTGGGCGAAGTTTGTTTTGTTTACGCATTACATTTCTAGTAGAATGTCTTGGAAAAATGAAGTTTCTTGAAAATAGGAGGCACAATACTATCATAGCGTTTCACCCGTCATTGGTCTTGCATTCAATTTGAGACCATTTATAGTGCCGACAGTGTAACTCATCTTTCCATCATGTTTTTTGAGTGAAATTTGTTTTCGTTATGCATGACATTTCTAGTAGAATGTAATTGAAAGAACGATGTTTCGTGAAAACAAGATGAATAATACTATGAGAGCGTTTCACCCGTCATTTGTCTTGCATTCTGTTTGAAAACGTTTATATTACCGACAGTAAAGCTCAGATTTCCATCATGTTTTTTCTGTGAAATTTGTTTTCATTATGCATTACATTTCTAGTAGAATGTCATGGAAAAAATGAAGTTTTGGGAAAATATGAGGCACAATACTATCAGAGCGTTTCACCCGTCAGTGGACTTGCATTCAATTTGATATCGTTTATATTGCCGACAGTGTAGCTCATCTTTCCATCATGTTTTTTGGGCGAAGTTTGTTTTGATTACGCATTACATTTCTAGTATAATGTCTTGGAAAAAATTAAGTTTCTTTAAAATATGAGGCACAATACTATCAGAGCGTTTCACCCGTCATTGGTCTTGCATTCAATTTGAGAGCGTTTATATAGCCGACAGTGTAGCTCATCTTTCCGTCATGTTTGTTGGGCGAAATTTGTTTTCATTTTGCATGACATTTCGAGTAGAATGTAATTGAAAGAACTATGTTTCTTGAAAATAAGACGAATAATACTATGAGAGCGTTTCACTTGTCATTTGTCTTGCATTCTGTGTGAGAACGTTTATATGGACGACAGTGTAGCTCTTCTTTGCATCATGTTTTTTGTGCGAAATTTGTTTTGTTTATGCATGACATTTCTAGTAGAATGTCATGGAAAAAAATGAAGATTTGGGAAAATATGAGGCACAATACTATGAGAGAGTTTCTCCCGTCGTTAGGCTTACATTCAATTTGATATCGTTTATATTGCCGACAGTGTAGCTCATATTTCCATCATGTTTTTTGGGCGAAATTTGTATTGATTATGCATTACATTTCTAGTAGAATGTCATGGAAAAAACGAAATTTCGTGAAAATAGGAGGCACAATACTATCAGAGCTTTTCACCCGTCATTGGTCTTGCATTCAATTTTAGACCGTTTATTTTGCTGACAATGTAGCTCATCTTTCCATGAAAAGAACGATGTTTCTTGAAAATAAGAGGAACAATACTATGAGAGCGTTTCACTCGTCATTTGTCTTGCATTCTGTTTGAGAGCGTTTATATTGTCGACAGTGTAGCTCATCTTTCAATCATGTTTTTTCTGCGAAATTTGTTTTCATTATGCATTACATTGCTAGTAGAGTCTCATAGAAAGAACGAAGTTTTGTGAAAATAGAAGGCACAATACTATCAGAGCGTTTCACCCGTCATTGGTCTTGCATTCAATTTGATATCGTTTATATTCCCGACAGTGTTGCGCATCTTTCCATAATGTTTTCTGGGCGAAATTTGTTTTGACTAAGCATTACATTTCTAGTAGAATGTCATGAAAGCAATGATGTTTCTTGAAAATAATAGGAACATTAATATGGGAGCGTTTCACCCGTCATTTGTCTTGCATTCTTTTTTAGAGCGTTTATATTGCCGACAGTGTACCTCATCTTTCCATCATGTTTTTTGTGCGAAATTTATTTTGATTTGGCATTACATTTCTAGTAGAATCTCTTGGAAAAAATGAAGTTTTGTGAAAATAGGAGGCACAATACTGTCAGAGCGTTTCACCCGTCATTGGTCTTGTATTTATTTTGAGACCGTTTATATTGCCGACAGTGTAGCTCATCTTTCCATAATGTTTTTTGCGCGAAATTTGTTTTGATTATGCATCACATTTCTAGTAGAATGTCATGAAAAGAACGATGTTTCTTGAAAATAAGAGGAACAATACTATGAGAGCGTTTCACCCATCATTTGTCTTGCATTCTGTTTGAGAGCGTTTATATTGCCGACAGCGCAGCTTATCTTTCCATCATGTTTTTTGTGCGAAATTTGTTTTGATTATGCATTACATTTCTAGTAAAATCTCAAGGAAAAAACGAAGTTTTGTGGAAATAGGAGGCATAATACTATCAGAGCGTTTCACCCGTCATTGGTCTTGCATTCAATTTGATATCATTTATATTCCCGATAGTGTAGCTCATCTTTCTATAATGTTTTTTGGGCGAAATTTGTTTTTATTATGCATTACATTTCTAGTAGAATGTCATGAAAAGAATGATGTTTCTTGACAATAAGAGGGACAATACTATGAGAGCGTTTCACCCGTCATTTGTCTTGTATTCTGTTTGAGAGCGTTTATATTGTCGACAGTGCACCTCATCTTTCCATCATGTTTTTTGTACGAAATTTGTTTTGATTATGCATTACGTTTCTAGTAGAATGTCATGGAAAGAACGAAGTTTTTTGTAAATAAGAGGAACAATACTATTAGAGCGTTTCACTCGTCATTTGTCTTGCGTTCTGGTTGAAAGCGTTTATATTGCCGACAGTGTAGCACATCTTTTCATCATGTTTTTTGTACGAAATTTGTTTTGATTATGTATTACATTTCTATTAGACAGTGCTGGAAAAAATGAAGTTTTTTGTAAATAAGAGGAATAATACTATTGGCGCGTTTCACCAGTCATTTATCTTGCGTTCTGTTTCAAAGCGTTTATATTGCCGACAGTCTCGCTCGTCTTTCCATCCTGTTTTTGTACGAAATTTGTTTTGATTATGTATTACATTTCTAGCAGAAAGTCATGGAAAAAATGAAGTTTCGTGAAAATAGAGGGCACAATACTATCAGAGCGTGTCACCCGTCATTGGTCATGTATTCAATTTGAGAGCGTTTGTATTACCGACAGTGTAGCTCATCTTTCCATCATATTTTTTATGCGACATTTGTTTTGATTATGCATGACATTTATAGTAGAATGTCATCGAAAAAATGAAGTTTCGTGAAAATAGGAGGCACAATATTATCAGAGCATTTCACCAGTCATTGGTCTAGCATTCAATTTAAGACCGTTTATATTGCCGACAGTGTTGGTTATCTTTCCATCATGTGTTTTGGGCGAAGTTTATTTTGACTATACATATTATATCCAAAGGATTATCTTGGAAAGAATGAAGTTTCTTGAAAATAGTAGGAACAATACTATGAGAGCATTTCACCCGTCATTTCTCTTGTATTCTGTTTGAGAGTGTTTATATTGCCGACAGTGTAGGTCATCTTTCCATCGTATTTTTTGTGTCAAATTTGTTTTGATTATGTATTACATTTCTAGTAGAAAGTCGTGGAAAAAATGAAGTTTCGTGAAAATAGGAGGCATAATACTATCAGAGCGTTTCACCCGTCATTTATCTTGCGTTCTGCTTGAGAGCGGTTATATTACCGATAGTCTAGCTCATCTTTCCATCATGTTTTTTGTGCCAAATTTGATTTCATTATGCATTACATTTCTTGTAAAATTTCATGGACAGAACGAAGTTTTTTCAAAATAAGAGGATCGATACTATTAGAGCGTTTCAACCGTCATTTATCTTGCATTCCGTCTGAGAGCGTTGATATTGCCGACAATCTAGCTCATATTTCAATCATGTTTTTTGTGCCAAATTTGTTTTGATTATGCATTACGTTTCTAGTAGAATGTCTTGGAAAAAATGAAGTTCCGTGAAAGTAGGAGGCACAAAACTATTATAGCGTTTCACCCGTGATTGGTCTTGCATTCAATTTGAGACCGTTTATATTGCCGACAATGATGCTCATCTTTCCATCATGTTTTTTGGGCGAAATTTATTTTGATTATGCGTCACATTGCTATTAGAATATCATCAAAAGAACGATGTTTCTCTAAAATAAGAGGAACAAAACTATGTGAGCGTTTCAATCGTTATTTGCCTTGCATTCTGTTTGAGAGCGTTTATATTACCGACAGTGTAGCTCATCTTTCCATCATGTTTTTTGTGTGAAATTGTTTTTGATTATGTATTCCATTTATAGTAGAATGGCATCGAAAAAACGAAGTTTCGTGAATATAGGAGGCACAATACTATTAGAGCGTTTCACCCGTCATTGGTCTTGCTTTCAATTTGAGACCGTTTATATTGCCGACAATGTAGCTCATCTTTCCGTCATGTTTTTTTAACGAAATTTGTTTTGATTAAGCATTACATTTGTAGTAGAATGTTATGAAAAAAAGAAGTTTCGTGAAAATAAGAGTAACAATACTATCTGAGCCTTTCAACCGCCATTGGTCCTTTATTCAATTTGAGACCGTTTATATTGCCGACAGTGTAGCTCATGTTTTTTGTGCGAAATTTGCTTTGATTAAGCATTGCATTTCTAGTAGAATGTCATGGAAAGAACGAAGTTTTTTGTAAATAAGAGGAAGAATACTATTACAGCGTTTCACCCGTCATTTATCTTGCGTTCTGTATGAGAGCTTTAAATATTGCCGACAGTGTAGCTCATCTTTCCATCATGTTTTTTGTGCGAAATTTATTTTGATTATGTATTACATTTCGAGTAGAAAGTCCTGGCAAAAATGATATTTTTTGTAAATAAGTGGAACAATACTATTAGAGCGTTTCACCCGTCATTTTTCTTGCGTTCTGTTTGAAAGCGTTTATATTGCCGACAGTGTAACTCATCTTTCTATCTTGTTTTTTATGCCAAATTTGTTTTGATAATGCATTAGATTTCTTCTAGAATGTAATGGAAAAAACGAAGGTGAAACGCTCTGATAGGAGGCACAATACTATCAGAGCGTTTCACCCGTCATTGCTCTAGCAATCAATTTGAGACCGTTTATATTGCCGACAGTGTAGCTTATCTTTCCATCATGTTCTTTGTGCGAAATTTGTTTTGATTATGTATTATAATTCTAGTAGAAAGTCAGGGGAAGAACGAAGTTTTTTGCAAATAAGAGGAACAATACTATTAGAACGTTTCACTCGTCATTTATCTTGCGTTCTGGTTGAAAGCGTTTATATTGCCGACAGTGTAGCTCATCTTTCCATCTTGTTTTTTTTTTGCGAAATTTGTTTTGATTATGCGTTACATTTCTAGTAGAATGGCATGGAAAGAACGAAATTTTTTGTAAATAAGAGGAACAATACTATTAGAGCGTTTCACCCGTCATTTATCTAGCGTTCTGGTTGAGAGCTTTATATATTGCCGACAGTGCAGCTCATCTTTCCATCATGTTTTTTGTGCGAAATTTGTTTTGATTATGCGTTACATTTGTAGTAGAATGGCATGGAAAGAACGAAATTTTTTGTAAATAAGAGGAACAATACTATTAGAGCGTTTCACCCGTCATTTTTCTTGCGTTCTGTTTGAAAGCGTTTATATTGCCGACAGTGTAGCTCATATTTCTATCATGTTTTTTGTGCCAAATTTGTTTTGATTATGCATTACTTTTCTTGTAGAATGTAATGGAAAACACGAAGTTTCGTGAAAATAGGAAGCACAATACTATCAGAGCGTTTCACCCGTCATTGCTCTAGCAATCAATTTGAGACCGTTTATATTGCCGACAGTGTATGTCATCTTTCCATCCTGTTTGTTGTGCGAAATTTGGTTTGACTATGGATTATATTTCTAGTAGAAAGTCATGGAAAGAACGAAGTTTTTTGTAAATAAGAGGAACATTACTATTAGAGCGTTTCACTCGTCATTTATCTTGCGTTCTGGTTGAAAGCGTTTATATTGCCGACAGTGTAGCTCATCTTTCCATCATGTTTTTTGTGCTAAATTTTTTTGATTATGTATTATTACATTCCTAGTAGAAAGTCCGGGAAAAAACGAAGTTTTTTGTAAATAAGTGGAACAATACTATTACGGCGTTTCACCCGTCATTTATCTTGCGTTCTGTTTGAAAGCGTTTATATTGCCGACAGTGTAGCTCATGTTTCCATTATGTTTTTTGTTCGAAATTTATTTTGATTATGTATTACATTTCTAGTAGAAAGTACTGGAAAAAACGAAGTATTTTGTAAATAAGTGGAACAATACTATTACAGCGTTTCGCCCGTCATTTACCTTGCATTCTGTTTGAGAGCGTTTATATTGCCGACAGTGTAGCTCATCTTTCCATCATGTTTTTTGTGCCAAATTTGTTTTGATTATGCATTACTTTTCTTGTAGAATGTAATGGAAAATACGAAGTTTCGTCAAAATAGGAAGCACAATACTATCAGAGCGTTTCACCCGTCATTGCTCTAGCAATCAATTTGAGACCGTTTATATTGCCGACAGTGTAGGTCATCTTTCCATCCTGTTTGTTGTGCGAAATTTGGTTTGACTACGTATTATATTTCTAGTAGAAAGTCATGGAAAGTACGATGTTTTTTGTAAATAAGAGGAACAATACTATTAGAGCGTTTCACTCGTCATTTATCTTGCCTTCTGGTTGAAAGCGTTTATATTGCCGACAGTGTAGCTCATCTTTCCATCATGATTTTTGTGCGAAATTTGTTTTGATTATGTATTATATTTCAAGTAGAAAGTCCTGGAATAGACGAAGTTTTTTGTAAAAAAGTGGAACAATACTATTAGAGCGTTTCACCCGTCATTTGTCTTGCATTCTGTTTGAGAGCGTTTATATTGCCGACAGTGTAGCTCATCTTTCCATCATGTTTTTTGTGCGAACTCTGTTTTGATTATGTAATACATTTCTAGTAGAATGCCATCGAAAAAATGAAGTTTCGTGAGAATAGGAGGAACAATACTATCAGAGTGTTTCACCCGTCATTGGTCTTGCATTCAATTTGAGACCGTTAATATTGCCGACAGTGAAGCTCATCTTTCCATCATGTTTTTTGTGCAAAATTTGTTATGATTATGATTACAATACTAGTAGAAAGTCATGGAAAAAACGAAGTTTTCTGTAAATAAGAGGAACAATACTATTAGAGCGTTTCGCTCATGATTTACCTTGCGTTCTGTCTGAGAGCGTTTAAATTGGCAACAGTCTAGCTCATCTTTCCATCATGTTAACTGTGCGGAATTTGTTTTGATTATGCATGACATTTCTTCTAAAATTTCATGGAATGAACGAAGATTTTTGAAAATAAGAGGAACGATACTATTAAAGCGTTTCACCCGTCATTTATCTTGCATTCCGTTTGAGAGCGTTGATACTTCCGACGGTGTAGTTCATCTTTCCATCATGATTTTTGTGCCAAATTTGTTTTGACTATGCATTACATTTCTAGTAGAATGTAGTGGAAAAAACGAAGTTTCGTGAAAATATGAAGCACAATAGTATCTGAGCGTTTCACCCGTCATTGGTCTTGCATTCAATTGGAGACCGTTTATACTGCTGACAGTGTAGCTCATCTTTCCATCATGTTTTTTTTATGCCAAATTTCTTTGATTATGCATGACATTTCTAGTAGAATGTCATGGAAAAAATGAAGTTCCGTGAAAATCGGAGGCAAAATACCATCAGAGCGTTTCACCCGTGATTGGTGTTGCATTCAATTTGAGACCGTTTATATTGCCGACAGTGATGCTCATCTTTCCATCATGTTTTTTGGGTTAAATTTGTTTTGATTATGCATGACATTTCTAGTAGAATGTTATGAAAAGAACGATGTTTCTCTAAAATAAGAGGAACAATACTATGAGAGCGTTTCAACCATTATTTGTCTTGCATTCTGTTTGAGAGCGTTTATATTGCCGACAGTGTAGCTCATCTTTCCGTCATGTTTTTTGTGTGAAATTAGTTTTGATTATGTATTACATTTATAGTAGAATGTCATCGAAAAAACGAAGTTTTGTGAAAATAGGAGGCAATACTATCAGAGCGTTTCACCCGTCATTGGTCTTGCATTTAATTTGAGACCGTTTATATTGCCGACAGTGTAGCTCATTTTTCCATCATGTTTTCGTGCAAAATTTGTTTTGATTATGCTTGACATTTATAGTCGAATGTTATGGAAAAAATGATGTTTCGTGAAAATAGGAGGCATAATACTATCTGAGCGTTTCACTCGTCATTGGTATTGCATTCAATTTGAGACCGTTTATATTGCTGACACTGTAGCTCATGTTTCCATCATGTTTTTTGTACGAAATTTATTTTGATTATCCATTACATTTCTAGTAAAATGTCTTGGAAAGAACGAAGTTTTTTGTAAATAAGAGGAACAATACTATTAGAGCGGTTCACCCGTCATTTATCTTGCTTTCTGGTTGAGAGCTTTATATATTGCCGACAGTGTAGTTCATCTTTCGATTATGTTTTTTGTGCGAAATTTGTTTTGATTATGTATTACATTTCTAGTAGAAAGTCCTGGAAAAAACGAAGTTTTTAGTAAATAAGTGGTACAATACTATTAGAGCGTTTCACCCGTCATTTATCATGCGTTCTGTTTGAGAGCGTTTATATTGCCGACAGTGTCGCTCTTCTTTCCATCATGTTTTTGTGCCAAATTTATTTTCATTATGCATTACATTTCTTGTAGAATGTAAAGGAAAAAACGAAGTTCCGTGAAAATATGAGGCACAATACTATCTGAGCGTTTCACCCGTCATTGGTTTTGCATTCAATTTGAGACCGTTTATATTGCCGACAGTGTAGCTCATCTTTCCATCATGTTTTTGGTGCGAAATTTGTTTTGATTATGCATTACATTTCTAGAAGAAAGTACTGGAAAAAACAATACTACTAGAGCTTTTCACTCGTCTTTTATCTTGCGTTCTGGTTGAGAGCTTTATATATTGCCGACAGTGTAGCTCATCTTTCCATCATGTTTTTTTTTTTGCGAAATTTGTTTTGATTATGTATTATATTTCTCGTAGAAAGTACTGGAAAAACCGATGTTTTTTGTAAATAAGTGGAGCAATACTATTAGAGCGTTTCACCCGTCATTTATCTTGCGTTCTGTTTGAGAGCGTTTACATTGTCGACAGTGTAGCCCATCTTTCCATCATGTTTTTTGTGCGAAATTTGTTTTGATTATGCAAGACATATATTGTTGAATGTCTTGGAAAAAACAAAGTATCGGGAAAATAGGAGGCACAATACTATTAGAGCATTTCACCCGTCATTTATCTTGCATTCCGTTTGACAGCGTTGATATTGCCGACAGTGTGGCTCATCTTCCCATCACATTTTTTGGGCGAAATTTGTTTTGATTATGCATGACATTTCTTGTAGAATTTCATGGAAAGAACGAAGTTTTTTGAAAATAAGAGAAACGATACTATTAGAGCGTTTCTTCCATCATTTATCTTGCATTCCATTTGAGAGCGTTAATATTGCCGACAGTGTAGCTCATCTTTCCATCATGTTTTTTGTGCGAATTTAGTTTTGATTAGGGTTAATACCATGGAAAACCCCAAACTGGTACACCTGTGACAAATTTACCCCAAACTATTTTTTTGACCACGAAAAACCCCAAACTTGTACACTTATAACAAATTTACCCCAAACTGGTACACCTGTGACAAATTTACCCTCCGTCAGTTTTCATTAAATTTAACCGTAAAATTACTGAGTCTGATGACACGTGCCAATTGACGGGTGTACTAGTTTGGCGTTTTTACCCTCTGTTTGTCACATGTGTATCAGTTTGGGGTTTTTCATGGTAAAAAAATTAGTTTAGAGTAAATTTGTCACAAGTGCACCAGTTGAGGATTTTTGGTGGTCAAAAAAATAGTTCAGGGTGAATTTGTCACAAGTGTACCAGTTCGGGATTTTTCGTGATCAAAAAAATAGTTTTGGGTAAATTTGTCACAAGTGTACCTGTTTGGGGTTTTTCGTGGTATTAACCCTTTTGATTATGTATTATATTTCTAGTAGAAAGTCCTGGAAAGAACGAAGTTTTTTGTAAATAAGAGGAACAATACTATTAGAGCGTTTCACTCGTCATTTATCTTGCGTTCTTGTTGAAAGCGTTTATATTGCGGACAGTGTAGCCCATCTTTCCATCATGTTTTTTGTGCGAAATTTGTTTTGATTAAGCATTACATTTCTAGTAGAATGTTATGGAAAAAATGTAGTTTCGTGAAAATAAGAGGCACAATACTATCTGAGCGTTTCAACCGCCATTGGTCTTTCATTCAATTTAAGACCATTTATATTGCCGACAGTTTTGCTCATCTTTTCCATCATGTTTTTTGGGCGAAATTTGTGTTGATTATGCATTATATTTCTAGAAGAATGTTATGGAAAAAATGAAGTTAATAGGAGTGACAATACTATCTGAGCGTTTCACCCGTCATTGGTCTTGCATTCAAATTTGAGACCGTTTATATTGCCGACAGTGTAGCTCATCTTTTCATCATGTTTTTTGTGCGAAATTAGTTTTGATTAGGGTTAAATACCATGGAAAACCCCAAACTGCTACACTTGTGACAAATTTACCCCAAACTATTTTTTGACCACGAAAAACCCCAAACTGGTACACTTATAACAAATTTACCCCAAACTGGTACACCTTTGACAAATTTACCCTCCGTTAGTTTTCATTAAATTTAACCGTAAAATTACTGAGTTTGATGACACGTGCCAATTGACGGGTGTACTAGTTTGGCGTTTTTACCCTCTCTTTCTCACATGTGTATCAGTTTGGGATTTTTCGTGATATTAATCCAATTTATCGGAGGGTAAATTTGTCACAAGTGTATCAGTTCGGGGTTTTTCATGGTAAAAAAATTAGTTTAGAGTAAATTTGTCACAAGTGCACCAGTTGAGGATTTTTGGTGGTCAAAAAAATAGTTCAGGGTAAATTTGTCACAAGTGTACCAGTTCGGGATTTTTCGAGGTCAAAAAAATAGTTTGGGGTAAATTTGTCACAAGTGTACCAGTTTGGGGTTTTTCGTGGTATTAACCCTTTTGATTATGTATTATATTTCTAGTAGAAAGTCCTGGAAAGAACGAAGTTTTTGTAAATAAGAGGAACAATACAATTAGAGCGTTTCACTCGTCATTTATCTTGCGTTCTTGTTGAAAGCGTTTATATTGCCGACAGTGTAGCCCATCTTTCCATCATGTTTTTTGTGCGAAATTTGTTTTGATTATGCATTACATTTCTAGTAGAATGTTATGGAAAAAATGAAGTTTCGTGAAAATAGGAGTCACAATACTATCTGAGCGTTTCACCCGTCATTGGTCTTGCATTCAATTTGAGACCGTATATATTGCCGACAGTGTAGCTCATCTTTCCATCATGTTTTTTGTGCGAAATTAGTTTTGATTAGGGTTAAATACCATGGAAAACCCCAAACTGGTACACCTGTGACAAATTTACCCCAAACAATTTTTTTGACCACGAAAAACCCCAAACTGGTACACTTATAACAAATTTACCCCAAACTGGTACACCTGTGACAAATTTACCCTCCGTTAGTTTTCATCAAATTTAACCATAAAATTGCCGACGTGGAGGAGGAGAGGATGAGGGAAAGCTTCAGCCAAGAGGGGGGGGGGAAATGAGAGAGTGAAAATGAGAGGAGAGTGAGAGTGAGAGTGAAAAGATGGAGAGAGAATTCCAAGAGCTTCATCCCATCCTTCCTTAAGCCTTGAGTGGGGGTTGGTGAGGTTAGTTGGGATTTTTGGATTGCTTTTGGATAGGATATGTCACGCCCCGTGTCCTTCGAGCGCGCCAACATCCCTCATTGTCAAAGAAATCTCGCAGCTCACCAGGATCGTAAACGGACGTAAAACATGCGAGATGCAAATGCAAGCGGAAGCAAATAAAACAAACCCGACAAAGCAAATAGAATGACCTTAGAACATAACACAAACACACATATGACATAACTAGATAAGGTTAAGGTTCATACAGACCACCAGAAATAAAACGACTACGACTCAAGGACACGACACGGAAACACAAAGGAATCCCCCTAGACAGAACCACTCGTCGCCATACAAGGATACAAAAGCGGGGATGAGGATCTCTAAACACCTAAGGGTCAGGCGTCGTCATCCGAAGGGTGCTCGGCAGGGGGAGCGTGCTCCGGGGAAAAACTCGTCTCGATGGCTCCACCTAACTCCAGCTCAGGCTCTTCCCATGGTTCCTCCTCTGGGTCAGACTCCTCAGCAGGCGCATCAGGCTCCAGGATCCCTCCGTCCAAAGCGGGCAGTTCAGGTATGGGGGACCTCGGCTCGGGGATCGGTCCAACTACAGGTCCAATGGCAGGGAGCCTCGAAGGTGAAGCTATCGGGAGTCTAGGTCCAGCGGCCTCCGAAACGTGCTCAGGAATCACTTCCTCCCTCAAAGGTCCAGATAAAAAGTCCCCATCCTTATAAGTCCAAGAGAGGAAGGTATAAGGAGTCAAGTAGCCTCTCGCGTCGTCGATCCACAAAGTGCTAACCCTTCGATAATACGTCTGGTCCGGTCCAACCCTATACTCGGTGATCACGGGCTCAAACTGAGTCGGTAGTCCAAAAAGTAGCGGCATCTTGGCGATCAGGGTCGAGGGTCTGAAAAGTGGGTCCCACAGAGGGGTGAGATAAAATCCCAGTAAGGTGGATCTAAGCCGACCCTAGGGTATAGTACCTCCGAGCTAACTAACTACCACAATCAACTAGGCAATGCATACAGATTATTCTATACATAAGACTAGCCCAAACTGACACAGTACAACTCCCCAAGGCAATAGTCAAGTCACGATCACTACGGAGCTTTCAACTTAGGCACTATCACTAATCAGTCAGACGTGGCATCAACTACAGGCAGTCAATTCTCGAGCCCGCGTCTCAACGCTTCAGGCGTATAACACACTCTTTCAATAATCTGGCCCGCGTAAACACGCCTCAGGCAAAAATTATACGCTTTCATACACTGGCCCGCGTAATAACGCATCAGGCTATCATATACATAATAATGAGCTCAATTCATAGACCCGCGTAATAACGCATCAGGTCAGTCCCGCGTTTAACGCATCAGGACGGGCACAAACCCCGCGTTTAACGCATCAGGGTACGATGTGCATACAGATATGTCATAGTGATATACAATCGGCTATAAACCCCGCGTCTAACGCCTCAGGGTACCAATACTCATAATTTTATCTCCAGATATTTCTATTAACAACTTTATGATCGAACATAACAATTAAGCTCAATTTCACAACAATTCAATCGCGCTACCTAACACATGGTCCGCGCATCACAATCTCGCCGATTCTCACATCAACGATCTAGAGTACACTTATAATTTTCTCATCACTATAACATACTCATAATGCGCTAAATTCTACTCGGTCCGACTAATCCACATAAAGCCGAATCTAGCATGCTCAGCCCGTAACCCTCATCTTAGGCCATCATCTAACACCCAAATCAACCAAGAACATGCTCATTCATTAACCAAGGTTTTGGATCAATAGCAAGTCAAATTTCCAGATTTGGTCCCCCTTTAGTTCACGCCCAAATCAGCCCACATCTCAACCTAATGCACAAACCACTAAGCCCCTTAGTATCCCATAGTCCTAAGGAAGGATTAGAGCCACCTACAAGTCCTTTTTGGCGAAGAAAACCCGACGATTCCTCCTCTTCTTCGCGCGACCAGAACCTGAGCAAGGGAGGTCCGGTTCGGTTCAAGCATGGAAAATCAAGTTCGGTCCATGAAATCCTCTCAAAACTAACTACATGCACTATCCTAGGTCTCACAAGATCCCAAGACATGAATGGAGCACCTTACCTCCAAACGGCGAGCGAAACCGGCGGGATAACTCCTCCCAAACGGCTGCTGCATCGGCGTCCAAGGAGAGGAGAGAGGGGCGGCGGCGGCTCACGGCGAAGAGGGGACGGCAAGGTGGCGGTGGTGGTGGCAGCAGCACCTCACGCCGGCGGGATGGGGGCCGAGAGAGAGAGAGAGAGAGAGAGTTGAGAGAGTTTGAGAGAGTTTTGAGAAAAGTGGGAGAATGAAGTGAGAGTGAGAGTGAGAGGGTTGCTTCAGCCATTAGAAGAGGAAGAGAGAGAGATTTGAGTGATTGAGTGATGGCCAAGAATGACTAGAGTGAGTGGAGTTGGTATATGACATGAATAGTAGAAGTTGGTAATGGGATTTTTGGGGTTTTTGGGGTTTTAATGGCTTCTTGGAACTTGATCCCTTCAAGAGCTAATTTCCCTCCATTTCCACATGATATTTGGCTGCCCTAGTGGGGTAGGTGAAGTGGCCAAGTTTCCTTTGCGGTTGCTCAAGGGCTGAACGAAAATTCAGGACCGGAATGGATTTTTCGTTCCGCAATTCCGATCCTCATTTTTCCAACTTATATGGGGTCTAAATATCCTTAATAACATTTTCAAGGCGACGTCCAAGTTTATTTGCATTGGAATTCTCGAACACCCGTCCACCAATTTCGAAGTCCGCTTCGCGCTCAAATCAGCCGATCGCATTCTCAGTACACCTCGAACCGACGGGCGGCTTTCCGGAGTTACGCGTATCGACCCGTGATTTTAGTTACCACGTTTTAAGAATTCGGACCACGGCGACCCTGGTTGTCATGTTATCGCGAGGGAAACTGTCAGTCTTGACAGGACGCGATTGTCAGGAATCAGTTCAGGGTTATTCGCAAATCATGCTATGGCGTAGCGGTATCACCCGCGAACCAATTGCACGACGCTAGCAAATGGTTCTGACGTCATCCCTAGATCGGCCCGCATTAACCTAGAATGTACCCTCGGCGATCCTTATGGCCAGGATGCCGGTCTACGGTCGAGTCCTTTATGGTCCACGTACTATCCTATTTAGCCATTCCGTTTTGGTCAGTCGTCTCGAGAGTGATCAATTCTGAGTGAGGTTACTGGAATACATCGATACTCATTTTATTCATAACTTCGAAATGGGGTCGGAATTCAGAATGTCACAGGATAGGGTGAGATGAAGGGGTGAGTGGGAGTTGGTGGTGGGGTTTCATGAGGTGACTACAGTGGGGTGGTTGATGGGGTTTCCAAGAGTACAACATCCCATCAAGGCATTGGCTCTTGCAAAAGAATACCGCGAAGCACAAACTGACAATCTGCAACTTGAGGACAGGCCGAGAATTTTAGTTCGGACGATCGGTACGGCTGGCCAATGAACACTGAACCCCAATGAGGCGACGTCCAATTATTAGCGGTGATGTCCTTGAAAATTCGGCACCCGAATCCGGAATCTAATTCGCGGTCTACACCAGTTGATTGCGACTTTAAAATATCTCAAACTGACGGGCGGCTTTTAGGAGTTACGCTTATCGACCCGCGATAGGTCCACATACTTAAATTCCTAGCTAGCCTTTCCCTCACGGTCAGTCATCTCGAGAGTGATCAATTCCGAGTGAGACAAATCTAGAGTGCAATAACAAGTTATCCATTCATTATATAAAATCCCGAAAATGGGTCGAAATTCAGAATGTCACAACTCTTCCCCCCTTACAAAAATTTCGTCCTCGAAATTTACAACAAAACAAACTATCCAAACAAATGGGGGTGCTGACGCCTCATTTCTTCTTCACTTTCCCAGGTGGCTCCTTCGGTCCCATGATGTTCCCAGATTACTTTCACTAGCTGGACTGTCTTGTTCCTCAGAACCTGCTTTCTTCTGTCCTCTATCCGAACTGGCCTCTCTATATATGAAACTCTGTCGTCCATTTCGATGACTTTATGATCGAGTATATGAGTCGGGTCAGGCTCGTACTTCCTCAGCATCGACACGTGAAACACGTTGTGAAGCTGCGACAAGCTCGGCGGCAAGGCGAGACGGTAGGCTAAGGTCCCGATTCGTTCCAAAATCTCGAATGGACCTACGTACCTTGGGCTTAATTTCCCTTTCTTTCCAAATCGAGATAAACCTCGCATCGGTGAAACCTTAAGGAAGACGTGATCTCCCTCTTGAAATTCCAAAGGTCTACGCCGCTTGTCTGCATAACTCTTCTGGCGACTCTGCGCAGTCCTCAGTCTGTCTCTGATAACCTTTACTGACTCCACTGACTGCTGAACCAACTCTGGACCCGTTATGCTCCGTTCACCAACCTCATCCCAACACACTGGAGTTCTACAAGCTCTACCATACAATGCCTCAAACGGTGCCATTCTGATACTCTGCTGATAACTGTTGTTGTAGGCAAACTCGACCAGATGCAGCTGTTCCTCCCAACCCCCTTTGAAATCTATTACACATGCCCTCAACATGTCCTCGAGTGTCTGTATTGTCCTCTCTGACTGTCCATCTGTCTGCGGGTGATAAGCTGTACTAAACTGCAGTTTCGTTCCCAAAGCCGACTGTAAACTCTTCCAAAAGTTTGATGTGAACCTAGGGTCACGGTCCGAAGTGACAGTCACTGGTACTCCGTGCAGTCGCACGATCTGACGCACATACAACTTTGCCAACTTATCCAAATCAAGATCCTTTCGTATGGCAATGAGGTGTGCAGACTTAGTCAATCTGTCTACCACGACCCAAATGGAATCATTGCCCCTCTGACTCCTTGGCAAACTTGTCACGAAGTCCATTGTGATATGCTCCCATTTCCACTCGGGAATTTCCAACGGTTGAAGCAATCCACCAGGTTTACAGTGTTGTGCCTTTACTTGTTGGCAGGTCAGACACTTAGCCACATGCTTGGTCACGTCCACTTTCATTCCATTCCACCAGTAATGCTGACGCATATTCTGATACATCTTCGTACTGCCCGGATGAATACTGTAGTTGCTTCGATGGGCTTCTGACAAAATCTCCTCCTTTAGTTCCTCGTCATTGGGCACACACAGACGTCCACGGAACTTTAAGATCCCATCCTCGGATACTTGAAAGTCGGGTTTCCTCTTAGTTACGTCCATACTCAGGATCTTCTGAATATCAGGGTCCGTAGATTGTAAAGCCTTAATCCTTGCCTGAATCTCCGGTTCTATCCTCAAAGTAGCTAACAAACTCGTGAGGTGACCTACCTCGAACTTAAACTCCGAATCTCTTATTCCTTCGAGTAAAGTCCACTCCTTAACCATCATATACGCTACACTCGATTTCCGACTTAGTGCATCCGCGATTTTATTAGCCTTCCCAGGGTGGTATAAGATGTCGCAGTCGTAGTCCTTCAGCAATTCCATCCAACGACGTTGTCTCATGTTCAGCTCTTGTTGGGAAAATAGGTACTTCAAACTCTGGTGGTCCGTGTAGATTTGAAACCTTTCTCCAATCAAATAGTGTCTCCAAATCTTCAATGCAAAGATAATCGCTGCAAGCTCTAAGTCATGCGTCGGGTAGTTCTGTTCATGAGGCCGCAATTGTCGCGATGCGTATGCAACAACTCTACCATGCTGCATTAGAACGCATCCTAATCCTTTTAGCGACGCATCACTATAGATCTCAAACCCTCCAGGACCAGATGGTATCGTCAATACTGGTGCGGTCGTCAGCTTATGCTTAAGCTCTTGAAAACTCCCTTCGCACCTATCTGTCCATTCAAACCTCGTTTCCTTCTTCAATAACCGCGTCATCGGAGTAGCTATCGACGAGAATCCTTCCACAAACCGTCTGTAATATCCCGCCAGACCCAGAAAACTGCGAACCTCTGTAACTGACGTCGGTCTCGGCCAATTCGCAACTGCTTCAATCTTTGTTGGATCCACCGAGATTCCATCTCCAGAGATTATATGACCAAGAAACGCTACCCGATTGAGCCAGAACTCGCACTTACTAAACTTGGCGTAGAGTGCGTGTTCTCTTAGGGTCCGTAGAACTATACTTAGATGTTCCTCATGTTCTTCAGGGCTCTTCGAGTACACCAGGATGTCGTCGATGAACACTATGACGAACTGATCCAAAAACTCCTTGAATATCCGATTCATCATATCCATGAAGGCAGCTGGGGCATTAGTCAGTCCAAAAGGCATGACGGTGAATTCGTAATGTCCATACCTAGTACGAAATGCCGTCTTTGGTATGTCCTCCTTCTTGATCCTTAGCTGATGATAGCCCGTCCTCAGGTCTATCTTAGAGAACACTGTTGCCCCTTGCAGTTGATCGAACAAGTCGTCGATCCTTGGCAATGGATACTTATTCTTGACGGTCACCTGATTCAGTTGTCGATAGTCAATGCACAAACGCAATGACCCGTCCTTTTTCCTCACAAACAGCACTGGCGCTCCCCACGGTGACGCACTAGGGCGAATGAATCCCTTATCCAACAGCTCTTGCATTTGAACATTCAGCTCCTTCAACTCTGACAAGGCCATCCTATATGGCGCTCTAGAGATTGGCTCCGTCCCAGGGGCCAACTCGATTACAAACTCCACTCCTCTTTCTGGCGGCAATCCCGGCAATTCTTGAGGAAAGACATCGGGAAAATTGTGCACCACGGCTATGTCTTCTAGCCTTGATTCCATGATCGTCGAATCCACAACAGACGCTAGAAATCCTTGACACCCTTCATCAAGCAGCTTAGTCACCTCAAGTGACGAAATCCAAGGGATCGAGGTTCCTCCTCGGCTTCCCACAAATTCATATCTAGGATGACCAATCGGATTAAATTGGATCACCCTGCTACCACAGTCCATCACAGCCCTTTGTTTCCCTAACCAATCCATTCCTACTATCACATCAAAATCATGCATAGTCAAAACTGCCAAGTCTATCCATTCATCTCTACCGCCAATGTTTAACTTACAGTTCGAGCATCCTAACGAAATCAACACTTTATCCTTTAGGGGTGTGGTAACATGCAGCATTACTCCTAACGGTTTCGATTCAATACCAGCCAAATTCACAAACTGAGCAGACACAAAGGAGTGCGACGCTCCCGGATCAAACAAGGCATAAGCGGCATGATCACATAAAGAGACGGTACCTGTGATCACGCCTGGAGCATCTTCCGCCTCCTGACGTGCCATTGCAAAAACTCTTCCTTGTGCCGGTGGCCTATTCTGGTTGTTCTGCGGCACGGCTCCAGTCTGAGGTCCAATCCGAGGTTGCTGAGGTTGGAATCTTGGTCCTGCAGCCTGATTCGGGCAATTCCTTATCTGATGATCATGCCCGCCACACTTGAAGCTAGCTCCCATCCTACCGGGGCAAGGGCCATTCCCGTGCCTCCTTCCGCAAGATCGACACACCATGCCAGATTGGTATGCCGGCTTCCCAAAATTCTTTCTGACTGGAGGGACAAAACGTCTATTTCTTTCTGCCGGCCTCTTCCCAAAGTGCCGGTTGTCCCTATTAGGCGCATACCGCGATCCAATTGCGATAGCCCTCTCGTTCATATCTCGCTCCACCATCTGAGCTCTCTCATAAAGCTCATTGTAATCCCTCAGATTTAGGAGTATCAGCTGACTGCGCAGTTCCGGCTTTAGTCCATCTCGAAACCTCCTCGCTCTGTCTAGCGGGTTCTCAACCATCCTAGGTGCGAACTTAGACAGCCTAGCAAACTCTGCTTCATACTGGTCCACTGACATCTGATTCTGACGAAGCCGTAGAAATTCTGTCATCTTCCTCCCTTGTGCCGTCTCAGAGAAGTACTTTCCATTGAACGTCTCCACGAAGGCGGTCCAGGTTGGAACCGTACCCACGGGGAAAATCCTTCCTTTAGTGGCCTCCCACCAGTCATTGGCGTTGCCTTGAAGCTGGTACACTGCCAGCGTAACCTTTTCCTCCTCCGTGCACCCCAGCAGTGCAAACGCCTTCCCCAATTCCTCAATCCAACTAGAGGCAGCCTCAAGATCACCCTTCCCGTCAAACTTAGACGGCCTCAGCTTCAAAAATTGTTCCACCAGTTGATGCATTTGACGATTCCCTTGAGCATCTCCTTGGTTACCATTGTGTCCATTTGCAGCGGCGACAGCAGCTTCAGCAGCTTGGGCAACCGTGGCAGCTCGTTCTTGAGCCTGCCTCCCCATCAGATTCCCTATCTCTTCCAAGGCTCTCATGACCCCTTCCATTCTAGGGTCTTCCACCTCAGGTCGTGCTCGAGAGCTAGACGCTCCACCAGATCCTCTACCCCGTTTGCTCATCCTCACAGGGTTCTCACAGACCTAACCTGCTATAATTCCGCCAAGGAATTAGAGACCTAAACCATCTACTCAAGCCTAGCAGCCCTAAGCAAGAGCTCACAACATCCACAACCACAAAGCAAGCAGCCACAAGGGCACAAACAACACAGATCTTGCTCTTACCTCAATTCCTGCCGCACCTGCAACTTAGCAAAATCATTATGTACTACTTAACCAACCAAGCAGAAGCTAACACAGCAACATAGAATAATCAGGCTACACCAACGCAAATCTACCAATCACAAGCACAGACTCACACCACATGCGTAACGCGCTAAACTCTAGCGAATCACTAAGGTCTCTCTACCTACTATCCTCAAAACCGTCACTCCTTATCACTCCAAGGCTCAATCAACTTGGATCGAGCTGACCTTGCTTTGATACCAATTCAACGGGGATGTCACGCCCCGCGTCCTACGAGCGCGCGACACCCCTTCATCAGTCGATAAGAGTTGCGAAAACCCAGGACTAGTCGCCGACCCAGATCAAATCTTAAGATCTTAAAGCATGCGCTAGCGGAAACGAACTCAACACCCAGACAATAAAATTCAAGAGGAGGATAGAGAATAGAGAAATGGGAAACAAACCATTATATAAACATGCCAAGATTCAAGTTACAGACACGGATAACACCAGGAGCAGTCATCAACTACAAAAGGGGTATCATGGCCCACTTACTTATATCCACTACTGGGATATACCAAAAAGGTGAGGAACACTATCCTAGTCTTCAACCCTCGTCATCACCAGACAGTGGTTCCTCTTTAGGATCAAACTCCATAGGTTCCTCGGCACGCTCCGGCTCCTCAGGCTCAGTGTCCGAATAAGTAACCCTTCCAAAAGGCGACAGTAGGACCATGCTTCCTCAAGTTCGGGGGTCTGAAATATTTTAACTTACAACTATGAGAATAAATCTCAATAAGCTCACCCCTAAGTCTCGGTTAGGACGACACGTACCACCAGACCAACCTAGCATGCAGTCTACACCACCCATACTACAATTTCACAACACGAGGCAAACAAGCCAGGCATAACCAGCATAATTAATCCCACCAGCTCATGCCACAATTGCAACACATAGCACTCAACAGTGCTTCACATATACGTATATATCTTTATACATAGCTCAAGTCTGAAAAGATCGTGACCCGCGTTTAACGCCTCAGGTTTGGGTCCAAAGCCCAGTCAGACATCAAATCCCGCGTTTAACGCCTCAGGATTGCACAACACCCCGCGTTTAACGCTTCAGGGTCCAAATCACATATACACATCACAAAGCATATATTTTCAGAGCGAGCCTCGCGTAACACGCATCAAGGCATAAATCAAATATATCGCTCGCACGACCACACGTGCACATCAAAGTTCACCAATCAATTCACACAATCCAAAGCACAATTAAGCTAACCCGAAATTCACATTCGCGCAAAATGCTCTAAACCGAGCCACATACCACGCACTTGAACACAATCAAATTCCACCACACCAACCATACTATTCAATGCTACAAATGTCAAGCCCACATATCCACACATCAACATGAAATTCCCAAATTCGGGTCCCCCTAAGGCAGCCCCCAAAAGTGCACATAAAACCACCCATTCAAGTGCAAATCACCCCTAAACCCATCTAGGATTAACATACTACACAAATCAAGTTTCTAACCACCTAAAACATCACCCAAGAGCTCTAATATTCAACCCAAACACTTTTAAAATCCTGATCTTCGATGAATAGTGCTCGGCCTTCAATGAACAGTGCACATGGCAGCCACTAAAATCCACTAAAACTACATCTAAGCTAGTCTAATGATGACCTACCACCCTAATCAAGAGTTAGGAGGTTGCTTACCCAAATCCAAGTTTGAAATCCACACAAACCCCTCAAGATCAGCCCCTAAAGTGCACGGCAACAGCGGCGAACGGCGGTGCTACGGCGAGCTGGACGGCGGCGGTGCAAGGCTGAACGGCGGCTTGGCGGGACCGGCGACGGCGTGAGGTTGCTGGTCGGTGCCGACGTGGAGGAGGAGAGGATGAGGGAAAGCTTCAGCCAAGAAGGGGGGGGGGAATGAGAGAGTGAAAATGAGAGGAGAGTGAGAGTGAGAGTGAAAAGATGGAGAGAGAATTCCAAGAGCTTCATCCCATCCTTCCTTAAGCCTTGAGTGGGGGTTGGTGAGGTTAGTTGGGATTTTTGGATTGCTTTTGGATAGGATAGGGTGAGATGAAGAGGTGAGTGGGAGTTGGTGGTGGGGTTTCATGAGGTGACTAAAGTGGGGTGGTTGATGGGGTTTCCAAGAGTACAACATCCCATCAAGGCATTGGCTCTTGCAAAAGAATACCGCGAAGCACAAACTGACAATCTGCAACTTGAGGACAGGCCGGGAATTTTAGTTCGGACGATCGGTACGGCTGGCCAATGAACACTGAACCCCAATGAGGCGACGTCCAATTATTAGCGGTGATATCCTTGAAAATTCGGCACCCGAATCTGGAATCTAATTCGCGGTCTACACCAGTTGATTGCGACTTTAAAATATCTCAAACTGACGGGCGGCTTTTAGGAGTTACGCTTATCGACCCGCGATAGGTCCACGTACTTAAATTCCTAGCTAGCCTTTCCCTCACGGTCAGTCATCTCGAGAGTGATCAATTCCGAGTGAGACAAATCTAGAGTGCAATAACAAGTTATCCATTCATTATATAAAATCCCGAAAATGGGTCGAAATTCAGGATGTCACACTAATGATGGGTGAAACGCTCTGATAGTATTGTGCCTCCTATTTTCATGAAACGTCGTTTTTTCCATGACATTTTACTAGAAATGTGTTGCATAATTACAACAAATCTTGCACAAAAAACATGATGGAAAGATAAGCTACACTATCCACAATATAAACGCTCTCAAACAGATTGCCAGACAAATGACGTGTGAAATGCTATCATAGTATTGTTCCTATTATTTTCAAGAGACTTCGTTCTTTCCAAGATAATCCTTTAGATATGATATGTATAATCAAACTAAATTTCGCCCAAAAAACATGATGGAAAGATGAGCTACACTGTCGGCAATATAAACACTGTGAAATTGAATTCAATGCAAATGATGGGTGAAACGCTCTACTACTATTGTTCTTCTAATTTTCAAGGAACTTCGTTCTTTTCATGATATTCCTTTAGAATTCTAATGCATAATCAAAATAAATTACGTCCAAAAACATGATGGAAAGATGAGGTACATTGTCGGCAAAATAAACGCTCTCGAACAGAATGCAAGATAAATGACGGGTGAAACACTCTAACAGTATTGTTCGTCTTATTTACAAAAAACATCGTTCTTTCCATGACATTTTACAAGAAATGTAATGCATAATCAAAACAAATTTCGCCGAAAAAACTTGATGGAACGATGAGCTACACTGCCGGTAATATAAACGGTCTCAAATTGAATGCAAGACCAATGATGGGTGAAACGCTCTGATAGTATTGTGCCTCCTATTTTCACAAATCTTCCTTTTTTTCCTTGACATTTTGCTAGAAATGTATTGCATAATCACAACAAATCTTGCACAAAAAAACATGATGGAAAGATAAGCTACACTGTCGGCAATATAAACGCTCTCAAACAGATTGCCAGACAAATGACGTGTCAAATGCTATCATAGTATTATTCCAATTATTTTCAAGAAACTTCGTTCTTTCCAAGATAATCCTTTAGATATGATATGTATAATCAAAATAAATTTCGCCCAAATAACATGATGGAAATATGAGCAACACTGTCGGCAATATAAACGGTCTCAAATTGAATGCAAGACCAATAACGGGTGAAAAGCCCTGGTAGTATTGTGCCTCCTATTTTGACGAAACTTCGTTTTTTCCAAGACATTCTATTGGAAATGTAACGTATAATCAAACAAATTTAGCACAAAAAACATAATGGAAAGATGAGCTACACCATCGGCAATATCAACGCTATCGAATGGAATGCAAGATAAATCACGGGTGAAAGGCTCTAATAGTATCGTTCCTCTTATTTTCAAAATAGTTCGTTCTGTCCATGACATTCTACAAGCAATGTCATGCAAAGTGAAAACAAATTTCTCCAAAAAAATATGAACGAAAGATGAGCTACACAGTCGGCAATATAAACGGTCTCAAATTGAATGCAAGACCAATGACGGGTGAAACGCTCTAATAGTATTGTGCCTCCTATTTTCACGAAACTTCGTTGTTTCCATGACTTTTTACTGGAAATGTATTACATAATCAAAACAAATTTCGCACAAAAAACATGATGGTAAGAAGAGCTACAGTGTCGGC
This sequence comes from Lenwebbia sp. NSW1173648, assembly GCA_029784005.1. Lineage (NCBI taxonomy): Eukaryota > Viridiplantae > Streptophyta > Magnoliopsida > Myrtales > Myrtaceae > Lenwebbia > Lenwebbia sp. NSW1173648. Next base: position 19,452,652 of record JARCGZ010000008.1, on the reverse strand, counting down.
AATATAAACGCTCTCAAACAGAATGCAAGACAACTGACGGGTGAAACGCTCTCAAAGTATTGTTCCTATTATTTTAAATAAACTTCGTTCTTTCCAAGATAATCCTTTAGAAATAATATGTAAAATAAAAATAAATTTCGCCGAAAAAACATGATGGAAAGATGAGTTACACTGTCGGCAATATAGACGCTGCGAAATTGAATTCAATGCAATTGACGGGTGAAACGCTCTACTAGTATTGTTCATCTAATTTTCAAGACACTTCGATCTTTCCATGATATTCCTTTAGAATTCTAATGTATAAAAAAAAAATTTCGTCAAAAAACAAGATGGAAGGATGAGCTACATAGTCGGCAATATAAACGCTCCCAAACTGACGGCAAGATAAATAAAGGGTGAAACGCTCCAATAGTACTGTTCCTCTTATTTACAAAAAACTTCGTTCTTTCCATGACATTCTACTACAAATGTCAAGCACAACCAAAACAAATTTCGCCAAAAAACATGTTGGAAAGATGGGCTACACTATCGGCAATATAAACGGTCTCAAATTGAATGCATGACCAATGACGAGTAAAACGCACTGATAGTATTGTGCCTCCTATTTTCACGAAACTTCGTTTTTCCATGACATTTTACTAGAAATGTATTGCATAATCAAAACAAATCTTGCACAAAAAACATGATGGAAAGATCAGCAACACTGTCGGCAATATAAATGCTCTGAAACAGAATGCAAGACAAATGACGGGTGAAACGCTCTAACAGTATTGGTCCTCTTATTTTCAAGAAACATCGTTCTTTTCATGTTATTCTATTAGAAATGTCATGCATAATCAAATCAAATTTCCCGAAAAAAAAACATTATGGAAAGATGAGCTACATTGTCGGCAATATAAACGGTCTCAAATTGAATGCAAGACCAATGACGGGTGAAACGCTCTGATAGTATTGTGCCTCCTATTTTCACGAAACTTCAATTTTTTCATGATATTCTATTAGAAATGTAATGCATAATTCAAATAAATTTCGCACAAAAAACATTATGGAAAGATGAGCTATACTGTCGACAATATAAACGGTCTCAAATTGAATGCAAGACCAATGACGGGTGAAAAGCTCTGTTAGTATTGTGCTTCCTATTTTCACGGAACTTCGTTTTTTCCATGAGATTCTACTGGAAATGTCATGCATAATAAAAACAAATTTCGCACAAAAAACAAGATGGAAAGATGAGCTACACTGTTGGCAATATAAACGGTCTCAAATTGAATACAAGACAAATGACGGGTGAAACGCTCTGATAGTATTGTGCCTCCTATTTTCACGAAACTTCGTTTTTTTCGTGATATTCTACTACAAATGTAATGCATAATCAAAACAAATTTCGCACAAAAAACATGATGGAAAGATGAGCTAAACTGTCGGCAATATAAATGGTCTCAAATTGAATGCATGACCAATGACGGGTGAAACGCTCTGATAGTATTGTGCCTCCTATTTTAACGAAAATTCGTTTTTTCCAAGACATTCTACTAAAAAATTAGTACATAATCAAAACGAATTTGGCCCAAAAAACACGATGGAAAGATGAGCTACTCTTTCCACAATATAAACGCTCTCAAACCGAATGCAAGGAAAATGACGGGTGAAACGCTCTCCTAGGTTTGTTCCTCTTATTCTAGAGAAACATCGTTCTTTTCTTGGCATTCTACTAGAAATGTCAAGCACAATCAATACAAATTTCGTCCAAAAAATATGATGGAAAGATGAGCAACACTGCCGGCAATATAAACAGTCTCAAATTAAATACAAGACCAATGACGGGTGAAACGCTCTGACAGTATTGTGCCTCCTATTTTCACGAAAATTCGTTTTTCCATGACATTCTACTAGAAAAGTAATCCATAATCAAAACAAAATTCGCCCAAAAAATATGATGGAAAGATGTGCTACACTGTCTGCAATATAAACGCTCTCAAACCGAATGCAAGTCCAATGTCGGGTGAAACGCTCTCATGGTATTGTTCCTCTTATTCTATAGAGACATCGTTCTTTTCCTGACATTCTACTAGAAATGTCAAGCATAATAAAAATAAATGTCGACCAAAAAATATGATGGAAAGATGAGCAACACTGTCGGCAACATAAACGGTCTCAAATTGAATGCAAGACCAATGACGGGTGAAACGCTCCGATAGTATTGTGCCTCCTATTTTCACGAAATTTTGTTTTTTCCATGACATTCTACTAGAAAAGATATGCATAATCAAAACAAATTTCGCCCAAAAAACACGATGGAAAGATGAGCTACACTGTCTGCAATATAAACGCTCTCAAACCGAATGCAAGGCAAATGACGGGTGAAACGCTCTCATAGTATTGTTCCTCTTATTTTGGAGAAACATCGTTCTTTTCTTGACATTCTACTAGAAATGTCAAGCATAATCCATACAAATTTCGCACAAAAAACATGATAGAAAGATGAGCTACACTGTCGGCAATATAAACGGTCACAAATTGAATGCAAGACCAATGACGGGTGAAACGCTCTGATAGTATTGTGCCTCCTATTTTCACGAAACCTCGTTTCTTCCATGACATTCTACTAGAAATGTAATGCATATGCAAAAGAAATTTCGCACAAAAAACATGATGGAAAGATGAGCTGCACTATCTGCAATATAAACAGTCTCAAATTGAATGCATGTCCAATGACGGGTGAAACGCCCTAATAGTATTGTGCCTCCTATTTTGACGAAACTTCGTTTTTTTCATGATATTCTACTACAAATGTAATGCATAATCAAACCAAATTTCGCACAAAAAACATGATGGGAAAGATGAGCGCCACTGTCGACAATATAAACGGTTTGAAATTGAATGCAAGACCAATGACGGGTGAAACGCTTTGATAGTATTGTGTCTCCTATCTTCCCGAAAATTCGTTTTTCCATGACATTCTACTAGAAAAGTAATACACAATCAAAACAAATTTCGCCCAAAAAATATGATAGAAAGATGAGCGACACTGTCGGCAATATAAACGGTCACAAATTGAATGCAAGACCAATATCGGGTGAAACGCTCTAATAGTATTGTGACTCCGATTTTCACGAAACTTCGTTTCTTCTATGACATTCTACTAGAAAGGTAACGCTTAATCAAAACAAATTTCTCCCAAAAAACAAGAGGGAAATAAAAGCTACGCTGTCCGAAATATAAACGCTCTAAAAGAGAATGCAAGACAAATGACGGGAAAAACCCTTTAATAGTATTGTTCCTCTTATTTTAGAGAAACATCGTTCTATTCATGACATTCTACTAGAAATGTCATGCATAAGCCAAACAAATTTCTCCCAAAAACATGACGGAAAGATGAGCAACACCGTCGGCAATATAAACGGTTTCAAATTGAATGCAACACCAATGACGGGTGAAACGCTCTGATAGTATTGAAAATAAATTTCGCACAAAAAACATGATGGAAAGATGAGCTGCACTGTCGGCAATATAAATGGTCTCAAATTGAATGCAAGTCCAATAACAGGTGAGACGCTCTGATAGTATTGTGCCTCCTATTCTCACGAAACTTCATTTTTTCCATGACAGTATACTGGAAAAGTAATACATAATCAAAACAAATTTCGCCGAAAAAACACGATGGAAAGATGAGCTGCACTGTCCGCAATATAAACGCTCTCAATCCGAATGAAAGGCAAATGATGGTTGAAACACTCTCATAGTATTGTTCTTCTTATTTTGGAGAAATATCGTTCTTTTCTTGACAGTCCACTAGAAATGTCAAGCATAATCAAAACAAATTTCGAACCAAAACATGATGGAAAGATGAGCTACACTGTCGGCAATATAAACGGTCTCAAATTGAATGCAAGACCAATGACGGGTGAAACGCTCTGATAGTGTTGTGCCTCCTATTTTCACGAAAATTCGTTTTTCCATGACATTCTACTAGAAAAGTAATCCTTAATCAAAACAAATTTCGCCCAAAAAATATGATGGAAAGATGTGCAACACTGTCGGAAATATAAACGGTCACAAATTGAATGCAAGACCAATGACGGGTGAAACGCTCTGATAGTATTGTCCCTTCTATTTTCACGAAACTTTGTTTCTGCCATGACATTCTACTAGAAAGGTAACGCATATTCAACACTAATTTCGCCCACAAAACATGAGGGAAATAAGAGCTACGCTGTCCGAAATATAAACGCTCTGAAAGAGAATGCAAGACAAAAGGCGGGTGAAACGCTTTAATAGTATTGTTCCTCTTATTTTAGAGAAACATTGTTCTTTTCAAGACTTTCTACTTGAAATGTCATGCATAAGCCAAACAAATTTCTCCAAAAAAACATGATGGAAAGATGACTAACACCGTCGGCAATATAAACGGTTTGAAATTGAATGCAAGACCAATGACGGGTGAAACGCTCTGATATTATTGTGCCTCCTATTTTCACGAAACTTCGTTTTTTTCATTATATTCAATTAGAAATGTAATGAATAATCAAAACAAATTTCGCACACAAAAAATGATGGAAACATGAGATGCACTGTCGGCAATATGAACGCTCTCAAATTGAATGCAAGACCAATGACGGGGAAAACGCTCTGATAGTATTGTGCCTTCTACTTTCACGAAACTTCATTTTTTTATGATATTCTACTACAAATGTAATGCATAGTCAAAACAAATTCCGCACAAAAAAACATGATGTAAACATGGGCTACAATGTCGGCAATATCAACGGTCTCAAATTGAATACAAGACCAATGACGGGTGAAACGCTCTGATAGTATTGTGCCCCCTATTTTCACGAAACTTCGTTTTTTCCATGACATTCTACCCGAAAAGTAATACATAATCAAAACAAATTTCGCCCAAAAAACACGATGGAAAGATGAGCTACATTGTCCGCAATATAAACGCTCTCAAACCGAATGCAAAGAAAATGACGGGTGAAACGCTCTCATGGTATTGTTCCTCTTATTCTAGAGAAACATCGTTCCTTTCTTACCATTCAACTAGAAATGTCAAGAATAATCAAAACAAATTTCGCCCAAAAAATATGAGGAATAGATGAGCAACACTGTCGGCAATATAAACGGTCTCAAATTGAATGTAAGACCAATGACGGGTGAAACGCACTGATTGTATTGTGCCTCCTATTTTCACGAAACTTGATTTTTTTCATGATATTCTATTAGAAATGTAACGCATAATCAAAACCAATTTAACATAAAACACAAGATGGAAAGAAGATTATACTGTCGGCAATATAAACGCTCTCAAATTGAATACAAGTCCAATGAAGGGTGAAACGCTCTGATAGTATTGCGCCCCCTATTTTCACGAAACTTCGTTTTTTCCATTACATTCTACTAGAAAAGTTATACATAATCAAAACAAATTTCGCCCAAAAAACACGATGGAAAGATCAGCTACACTGTCCGCAATATAAACGCTCTCAAACCGAATACAAGAAAAATGACGGGTGAAACGCTCTCATGATATTGTTCCTCTTATTCTAGTGAAAGATCGTTCCTTTCTTGACATTCTACTGGAAATGCAAGCATAATCAAAACAAATTTCGCCCAAAAAATATGATGGAAAGATGAGCAACACTGTCGGCAAAATAAACGGTCTCAAATTGAATGCAAGACCAATGACGGGTGAAACGCTCTGATAGTATCGTGCCTCCTATTTTCACGAAACTTCGTTTTTTCCATGACATTCTGCTAGAAATGTAATGCATAATCGAAACAAATTTCGCACAAAAAACATGATGGAAAAATGAGCTGCACTGTCGGCAATATAAACGGTCTCAAATAAAATGCAAGTGCAATGACGGGTGAAACGCCCTGATAGTATTGTGCCTCCTATTTTCACGAAACTTCATTTTGTTTCATGATATTTTACTAGAAATGTAACGCATAATCAAAACAAATTTCGCACAAAACACAAGATGGAAAGATGATTATACTGTCGGCAATATAAACGGTCTCAAATTGAATGAAGACCAATAGCGGGGTGAAACGCGCTGATAGTATTGTGCCTCCTATTTTCACGAAACTTTGTTTTTTCCATGACATTCTACTAGAAAAGATATACATCATCAAAAAAAATTACGCCCAAAAAACATGATGGAAACATGAGCTACACTGTCCGCAATATAAACGCTCTCAAACCGAATGCAAGGCAAATGACGGGTGAAACACTCTCATAGTATTCTTCCTCCTATTTTGAAGACACATCGTTCTTTTCTTGACATTCTTCTGGAAATGTCAAGCATAATCAATACAAATTTCGCACAAAAAACATGATGGAAAGATGAGCTACACTTTCGGCAATATAAACGGTCCCAAATTGAATGCAAGAACAATGATGGGTGAAACGCCGTGATAGTATTGTGCCTCCTATTTTCACGAAACTTCGTTTCTTCCATGACATTCTACTAGAAAGGTAATGCATAATCAAAACAAATTTCGCCCAAAAAACATGATGGAAACATGAGCTACACTGTCCGCAATTTAAACGCTCGAAAACAGAATGCAAGATAAATGACGGGCGACACTCTCTAATAGTATTATTCCTCTTATTTTAGAGAAAACATCATTTTTTTCATGAAATGTGATGCATAATAAAAACAAATTTCACCCAAAAAATATGATGGAAAGATGAGCTACACTGTCGGCAATATAAACGCTCTCAAACAGAATGCAAGACAAATGACGGGCGAAACTCTCTAATAGTATTATTCCTCTTATTTTAGAGAAAACATCATTTTTTTCATGAAATTCTCTACAAGAAATGTCATGCATAATAAAAACAAATTTCACCCAAAAAATATGATGGAAAGATGTGCTACACTGTCGGCAATATAAACGGTCTGAAATTGAATGCACGACTAATGATAGGTGAAACGCTCTGATAGTATTGTGCCTCCTATTTTCACGAAACTTCAGTTTTTCCATGACTTTCTACAAGAAATGTAATGCATAATCAAAACAAATTTCGCACACAAAACATGACGGAAAGATGAGCTACGCTGTCGGCAATATAAACTGTCTCAAATTGAATGCAAGACCAATAACGGGTGAAACGCTCTGATAGTATTGTCCCTCCTATTTTCACGAAACTTCGTGATTTCCATGAAATTTTAATAGAAATGTAATGCATAATCAAAACAAATTTCGCCCCAAAAACATGATGGAAAGATGAGCTACACTGTCGGGAATATAAGCGATATGAAATTGAATACAATGCAAATGACGGGTGAAATGTTCTACTAGTATTGTTCCTCTAATTTTCAAGAAATTTCGTTCTTTCAATGACCTTCTACTAGAAATGTTATGCAAAAGCCAAACAAATTTCGCCCCGAAAACACGATGGAAAGATGAGCTACACTGTCCGCAATATAATCGCTCTCAAACCGAATGCAAGGAAAATGTCGGGTGAAACGCTCTCATGGTATTGTTCCTCTTGTTCTAGAGAAACATTGTTCTTTTCTTGACATTCTACTAGAAATGTCAAGCATAATCAAAATAAATTTCGCCCAAAAAATATGATGGAAAGATGAGCAACACTGTCGGCAACATAAACGGTCTCAAATTGAATGCAAGTCCAACGACGGGTGAAACGCTCTGATAGTATTGTGCCTCCAATTTTCACGAAACTTCATTTTTTTCATGATATTCTACTAGAAATTTAATGCATAATCAAAACAAATTTCGCACAAAAGAACATGATGGAAAGATGAGCTACGCTACCGGCAATATAAACGGTCTCAAATTGAATGCAAGACCAATGACGGGTGAAACGCTTTGATAGTATTGTGCCTCCTATTTTCACGAAAATTCGTTTTTCCATGACATTCTACTAGAAAAGTAATACATAATCAAAGCAAATTTCGCCCAAAAAATATGATGGAAAGATGAGCAACACTGTCGGCAATATAAACGGTCACAAATTGAAAGCAAGACCAATGACGGGTGAAACGCTTTGATAGTATTGTGCCTCCTATTTTCACAAAACTTCGTTTCTTCCATGACATTCTACTAGAAAGGTAACGCATAATCAAAACAAATTTCGCCCAAAAAACATGATGGAAACATGAGCTACACTGTCCGCAATTTAAACGCTCGAAAACCGAATGCAAGATAAATGACGGGGGAAACGCTCTAACATTATTGCTCCTCGTATTTACAAAAAAACTTCGTTCTTTCCATGACATTCTACTAGAAATGGCATGAATAATCAAAACAAATTTAACCCAAAAAACTTGATGGAAAGATGAGCGACACTGTCGGCATTATAAACGCTCTCACAAAGAATGCAAGAGAAATGACGGGTGAAACTCTCTAGTAGTATTATTCCTCTTATTTTAGAGAAAACATCATTCTTTTCATGAAATTCTACTAGAAATGTCATGCATAATAAAAACAAATTTTGCCCAAAGAACGTGATGGAAAGATGAGCTACACTGTCGGCAATATAAACGGTCTCAAATTGAATGCAAGACTAATGATTGGTGAAACGCTCTGATAGTATTGTGCCTCCTATTTTCACGAAACTTCAGTTTTTCCACGACATTCTATAAGAAATGTTATGCATAATCAAAACAAATTTCGCACAAAAAACATGATGGAAAGATGACCTACACTGTCGGCAATATAAACGGTCTCAAATTGAATGCAAGACCAATGACGCGTGAAACGCTCTGATAGTATTGTGCCTCTTATTTTCACGAAACTTCGTGATTTCCATGAAATTCTAATAGAAATGTAATGCATAATCAAAACAAATTTCGACCCAAAAACATGATGGTAAGAAGAGCTACAGTGTCGGCAATATAAACGCTCTCAAACAGAATGCAAGACAACTGACGGGTGAAACGTTCTACTAGTATTGTTCCTTTAATTTTCAAGAAATTTCGTTCTTTCAATGACATTCTACTATAAATGTTATGCATAATCAAAATAAATCTCGCCCAGAAAACACGATGGAAAGATGAGCTACACTGTCCGCAATATAATCGCTCTCAAACCGAATGCAAGGAAAATGTCGGGTGAACGCTCTCATGGTATTGTTCCTCTTATTCTATAGATACATCGTTCTTTTCCTGACATTCTACTAGAAATGTCAAGCATAATAAATATAAATTTCGACCAAAAAATATGATGGAAAGATGAGCAACACTGTCGGCAACATAAACGGTCTCAAATTGAATGCAAGACCAATGACGGGTGAAACGCTCCGATAGTATTGTGCCTCCTATTTTCACGAAATTTTGTTTTTTCCATGACATTCTACTAGAAAAGATATGCATAATCAAAACAAATTTCGCCCAAAAAACACGATGGAAAGATGAGCTACACTGTCTGCAATATAAACGCTCTCAAACCGAATGCAAGGCAAATGACGGGTGAAACGCTCTCATAGTATTGTTCCTCTTATTTTGGAGAAACATCGTTCTTTTCTTGACATTCTACTAGAAATGTCAAGCATAATCCATACAAATTTCGCACAAAAAACATGATAGAAAGATGAGCTACACTGTCGGCAATATAAACGGTCTCAAATTGAATGCAAGACCAATGACGGGTGAAACGCTCGGAAAGTATTCTGCCTCCTATTTTCACAATACTCCGTTTCTTCCATGACATTCTACTAGAAAAGTAACGCATAATCAAAACAAATTTCCTCCAAAAAACATGATGGAAAGATGAGCTACACTGTCGGCGTTATAAAGGCTCTCAAAACAGAATACAAGACAAATGACGGGCGAAACTCTCCAACATTATTATTCCTCTTATTTTAGAGAAAACATCATCTTTTTCATGAAATTCTACTAGAAATGTCATGCATAATAAAAACAAATTTCGCCCAAAAAACATGATGGAATGATGAGCTACACTGTCGGCAATATAAACGGTCTCAAATTGAATGCATGACTAATGATGGGTGAAACGCTCTGATAGTATTGTGCCTCCTATTTTCACGAAACTTCAGTTTTTCCATGACATTCTATAAGAAATGTAATGCATAACCAAAACAAATTTCGCACAAAAAACATGTTGGAAAGATGAGCCACGCCGTCGGCAATATAAACGGTCTCAAATTGAATGCAAGACCAATGACGGGTGAAAAGCTCCGATAGTATTGTGCCTCCTATTTTCACGAAACTTCGTGATTTCCATGAAATTTTAATAGAAATGTAATGCATAATCAAAACAAATTTCGCCCCAAAAACATGATGGAAAGATGAGCTACACTGTCGGCAATATAAGCGATATGAAATTGAATACAATGCAAATGACGGGTGAAACGTTCTACTAGTATTGTTCCTCTAATTTTCAAGAAATTTCGTTCTTTCAATGACCTTCTATTAGAAATTTAATGCATCATCAAAACAAATTTCGCACAAAAGAACATGATGGAAAGATGAGCTACACTATCGGCAATAGAAACGGACTCAAATTCAATGTAAGACCAATTACGGGTAAAACGCTTTGATAGTATTGTGCCTCCTATTTTCACGAAAATTTGTTTTTCTATGACATTCTACTAGAAAAGTAATACATAATCAAAACAAATTTTGCCCAAAAACTATGATGGAAAGATGAGCAACACTGTCGGAAATATAAACAGTCACAAATTGAACGCAAGACCAATGACGGGTGAAACGCTCTGATAGTAATGTGCCACCTATTTTCACGAAACTTCGTTTCTTCCATGACATTCTATTAGAAAGGTAACGCATAATCAAAACAAATTTCGTCCAAAAAACATGATGGAAAGATGAGCTACATTGTCGGCGTTATAAACGCTCTCAAACAGAATGCAAGACAAATGACGGGCGAAACTCCCTAATAGTATTATTCCTATTATTTTAGAGAAAACATCATTCTTTTCATGAAATTCCGCTAGAAATGTCATGCATAATAAAAACAAAATTTGCCCAAAAAACATGATGGAAAGATGAGCTACACTGTCGGCAATATCAACGGTCTCAAATTGAATGCAAGACCAATGATGGGTGTAACGCTCTGATAGTATTGTGCCTCCTATTTTCACGAAACTTCAGTTTTTCCATGACATTCTACAAGAAATGTAATGCATAATCAAAACAAATTTCGCACAAAAAACATGATGGAAAGATGAGCTACGCTGTCGGCAATATAAACGGTCTCAAATTGAATGCAAGAACAATGACGGGTGAAACGCTCTGATAGTGTTGTGCCTCCTTCACGAAACTTCGTGATTTCCATGAAATTCTAATAGAAATGTAATGCTTAATGAAAACAAATTTCGCCCCAAAAACATGATGGAAAGATAAGCTACACTGTCGGCAATATAAGCGATATGAAATTGAATACAATGCAAATGACGGGTGAAACGTTCTACTAGTATTGTTCTTTTAATTTTCAAAAAATTTCGTTCTTTCAAAGATCTTCCGCTAGAAATGTTATGCATAATCAAAACAAATTTCGCCCAGAAAACACAATGGAAAGATGAGCTACACTGTCCGCAATATAATCGTTCTGAAACCGAATGCAATGAAAATGTCGGGTGAAACGCTCTCATGGTATTGTTCCCCTTATTCTAGAGAAACATCGTTCTTTTCTTGACATTCTACTAGAAATGTTACACATAATAAAACTGAATTTCGACCAAAAAATATGCTGGAAAGATGAGCAACACTGTCGGCAACATAAACGGTCTCAAATTGAATGCAAGACCAATGACGGGTGAAACGCTCCGATAGTATTGTGTCTCCTATTTTCACGAAACTTTATTTTTTCCATGACATTCTACTAGAAAAGATATGCATAATCAAAACAAATTTCGCCCAAAAAACACGATGGAAAGATGAGCTACACTGTCCGCAATATAAACGCTCTCAAATCGAATGCAAGGCAAATGACGGGTGAAACCCTCTCATAGTATTGTTCCTCTTATTTTGGAGAAACATCGTTGTTTTCTTGACATTCTACTAGAAATGTCAAGCATAATCCATACAAATTTCGCACAAAAAACATGATGGAAAGATGAGCTACACTGTCGGCAATATAAACGGTCTGAAATTGAATGCAAGACCAATGACGGGTGAAACGCTCTGACAGTATTGTGCCTCCTATTTTCACGAAACTTCGTTTCTTCCATGACATTCTACTAGAAAGGTAACGCATAATCAAAACAAATTTCGTCCAAAAAACATGATGGAAAGATGAGCTACACTGTCGGCGTTATAAACGCTCTCAAATAGAATGCAAGACAAATGACGGGCGAAACTCTCTAATAATATTATTCCTCTTATTTTAGAGAAAACATCATTCTTTTCATGAAATTCAACTAGAAATGTCATGCATAATAAAAAAAAAAAGTACGCCCAAAAAACAAGATGGAAAGATGAGCTACACTGTCGACAATATAAACGGTCTCAAATTGAATGCAAGACTAATGATGGGTGAAACGCTCTGATAGTATTGTGCCTCCTATTTTCACGAAACTTCAGTTTTTCCATGACATTCTAAAAGAAATGTAATGCATAATCAAAACAAATTTCGCACAAAAAACATGATGGAAAGATGAGCTACGCTGTCGGATATATAAACGGTCTCAAATTGAATACAAGACCAATGACGGGTGAAACGCTCCGATAGTATTGTGCCTCCTATTTTCACGAAACTTCAGTTTTTCCATGACATTCTACAAGTAATGCAATGCATAATCAAAACAAATTTCGCAAAAAAAACATGATGGAAAGATGAGCTACACTATCGGCAATATAAACGGTCTCAAATTGAATGCAAGACCAATGACGGGTAAAACGCTTTGATAGTATTGTGCCTCCTATTTTCATGAAAATTCGTTTTTCCATGACGTTCTACTAGAAAAGTAATACATAATCAAAAAAAAAATTTCGCAAAAAATATGATGGAAAGATGAGCAACACTGTCGGAAATATAATCGGTCACAAATTGAATGCAAGACCAATGACGGGTCAAACGCTCTGATGGTATTGTGCCTCCTATTTTCACGAAACTTCGTTTCTTCCATGATGACATTCTACTAGAAAGGCAACGCATAATCAAAACTAATTTCGTCCAAAAACTTGATGGAAAGATGAGCTACACTGTCGGCGTTATAAACGCTCTCAAAAAGAATGCAAGACAAATGACGGGCGAAACTCTCTAATAGTATTATCCCTCTTATTTTAGAGAAAACATAATTCTTTTCTTGAAATTCCACTAGAAATGTCATGCATAATAAAAACAAATTTTGCCCAAAAAATATGATGGAAAGATGAGCTACACTGTCGGCAATATCAACGGTCTCAAATTGAATGCAAGACTAATGACGGGTGAAACGCTCTGATAGTATTGTGCCTCCTATTTTCACGAAACATCAATTTTTCCATGACATTCTACAAGAAATGTAATGCATAATCAAAATAAATTTCGCACAAAAAACTTGATGGAAAAATGAGCTACGCTGTAGGCAATATAAACGGTTTCAAATTGAATGCAAGGACAATGACGGGTGAAACGCAATGATAGTATTGTGCCTCATATTTTCACGAAACTTCGTGATTACCATGAAATTCTAATAGAAATGTAATGCATAATCAAAACAAATTTTCCCCAAAAACATGATGGAAAGATGAGCTACACTGTCGGGAATATAAGCGATATGAAATTGAATACAATGCAAATGACGGGTGAAACGTTCTACTAGTATTGTTCCTTTAATTTTCAAGAAATTTCGTTCTTTCAATGACATTCTACTAGAAATGTTATCCATAATCAAAACAAACTTCGCCCAGAAAACACGATGGAAAGATGAACTACACTGTCCGCAATATAATCGCTCTCAAACCGAATGCAAGGAAAATGTCGGGTGAAACGCTCTCATGGTATTGTTCCTCTTATTCTAGAGAAACATCGTTCTTTTCTTCACATTCTACTAGAAATGTCAAGCATAATCAAAATAAATTTCGCCCAAAAAATATGATGGAAAGATGAGCAACACTGTCGACAACATAAACGGTCTCAAATTGAATGCAAGACCAATGACGGGTGAAACGCTATGATAATGTTGTGCCTGCTATTTTCACGAAACTTCATTTTTTTTCATTATATTCTACTTGAAATTTAATGCATAATCAAAACAAATGTCGCACAAAAAAACATGATGGAAAGATGAGCTACACCGTCGGCAATATAAACGGTCTCAAATTGAATGCAAGACCAATGATGGGTGAAACGCTCTGAGAGTATTGCGCCTCCAATTTTCACGAAACTTCGTTTTTTCCACGACATTAAATTAGAAAAGTACTACATAATCAAAACAAATTTCGCCCAAAAAACACGATCGAAAGATGAGCAACACTGTCCGCAATATAAACGCTCTCAAACCGAATGCAAGGCAAATGACGGGTGAAACGCTCGGATTGTATTGTTCCTCTTATTTTGGAGAAACATCGTTCTTTTCTTGACATTCTACTAGAAATGTCAAGCATAATCAAAACAAATTTCGCACAAAAAACATGATGGAAAGATGAGCTACACTGTCGGCAATATAAACGGCCTAAAATTAAATGCAAGACCAATGACGGGTGAAACGCTATGACAGTATTGTGCCTCCTATTTTCACGAAAATTCGTTTTTCCATGATATTCTACTAGAAAAGTAATACATAATCAAAACAAATTTCGCCCAAAAAATATGATGTGAGCAACACTATCGGCAATATAAACGGTCACAAATTGAATGCAAGGCCAATGACGGGTGAAACGCTCTGATAGTATTGTGCCTCCTATTTTCACGAAACTTCATTTCTTCCATGACATTCTACTAGAAAGGTAATGCATAATCAAAACAAATTTTGCCCAAAAAACATGAGGGAAATAAGAGCTACGCTGTCCGACATATAAACGCTCTCAAAGAGAATGCAAGACAAATGACGGGTGAAATGCTTTAATAGTATTGTTCCTCTTATTTTAGAGAAACATCGTTCTTTTCAAGACATTCTACTAGAAATGTCATGCATAAGCCAAACAAATTTCTCCCAAAAAAACATGATGGAAAGATGAGCAACACCGTCGGCAATATAAACTGTTTCAAATTGAATGCAAGACCAATGCCGGGTGAAACGCTCTGATAATATTGTGCCTCCTATTTTCACGAAGCTTCATTTTTTTTCATGATATTTTATTAAAATGTAATTTATAATCAAATCAAATTTGGCACAAAAAAATGCTGGAAAGATGAGATGCATCGTCGGCAATATAAACGGTCTGAAATTGAATGCAAGTGCAATGACGGGTGAAAGGCTTTGATAGTGTTGTGCCTCCTATTTTCACGAAACTTCATTTTTTTTTCATGATATTCTACTAGAAATGTAATGCATAATCAAAACAAATTTCGCACAAAAAACAAGATGGAAACATGAGCTACACTGTTGGCAATATAAACGGTCTCAAATTGAATGCAAGACCAATGACGGGTGAAACCCTCTGATAGTATTGTGCCCCCTATTTTCACGAAACTTCGTTTTTTCCATGACATTCTAGTAGAAAAGTGAAACATAATCAAAACAAATTTCCCCCAAAAAACATGATGGAAAGATGAGCTACACTGTCCGCAGTATAAACGCTCTCATACCGAATGCAAGGCAAATGACGGGTGAAAGCTCTCATGGTATTGTTCCTCTTATTCTAGAGAAACATCGTTCTTTTCTTGACATTCTACTAGAAATGTCAAACATAATCAAAACAAATTTCGCCCAAAAAATATGATGGAAATATGAGCTACGCTGTCGGCAATATAAATGGTCTCAAAATGAATGCAAGCCCAATGACGGGTGAAACGCTTTGATAGTATTGTGCCTCCTATTTTCACGAAAATTCATTTTTCCATGACATTCTGCTAGAAAAGTAATACATAATGAAAACAAATTTCGCCCAAAAAATATGATGGAAAGATGAGCAACACTGTCGGCAATATAAACGGTCACAAATTGAATGCAAGACTAATGACGGGTGAAACGCTCTGATAGTATTGTGCCTCCTATTTTCACGAAACTTCGTTTCTTCCATGACATTCTACTAGAAAGGTAACGCATAATCAAAATAAATTTCGCCCAAAACACATGATGGGAACATGAGCTACACTGTCGGCAATTTAAACGCTCGGAAAGAGAATGCAAGATAAATGACGGGGGAAGTACTCTAACAGTATTTTTCCTCTTATTTACAAAAAAAACATTGTTCCTTCCATGACTTTCTACTAGAAATGGCATGCATAATCAAAACAAATTTCGCCCAAAAAACATGATGGAATGATGAGCTACACTGTCGGCTTTATAAACGCTCTCAAACAGAATACAAGACAAATGACGGGTGAAACTCTCTAATATTATTATTCCTCTTATTTTAGAGAAAACATCGTTCTTTTCATTAAATTCTACTAGCAATGTCATGCATAATAAAAACAAATTTCGCCCAAAAATCATGATGGAAAGATGAGCTACACTGTCGTCAATATAAACGGTCTCACATTGAATGCATGACTAATGATGGGTGAAACTCTCTGATAGTATTGTGCCTCCTATTCTCACAAAACTTCAGTTTTTCCATGACATTCTACAAGAAATGCAATGCATAATCAAAACATATTTCGCACAAAAAACATGATGGAAAATGATCTACGCTGTCGGCAATATAAACGGTCTCAAATTGAATGCACGACCAATGACGGGTGAAATGCTCTGATTGTATTGTGCCTCCTATGTTCACGAAACTTCGTGATTTCCATGAAATTCTAATGGAAATGTAATGCCTAATGAAAACAAATTTCGCCACAAAAACATGATGGAAAGATGAGCTATACTGTCGGCAATATAAGGGATATGAAATTGAATACAATGCAAATGACGGGCGAAACGTTCTACTAGTATTGTTCCTCTAATTTTCAAGAAATTTCGTTCTTTCAATGACATTCTACTGGAAATGTTATGCATTAGCAATACAAATTTGGCCCAAAAAACATGATGGAAAGTTGAGCTACACTATCGGCAATATAAACGCTCTCACACAGAATTGAAGACAAAATGACGGGCGAAACGTTCTAATTGTATTCTTCCTCTTATTTTCATGAAACTTCGTTCTTTCCATGAATATCCTTTATAAATGATATGTATAATCAAAACAAATTTCGCCCAAAAAACATGATGGGAAGATTAGCTACGCTGTCGGCAATGTAAACAATATCAAATTGAATACAATGCAAATGACGGGTGAAACCCTCTACTAGTATTGTTCCTCTAATTTTCAAGAAACTTCGTTCTTTCCATGAGATTCTACTAGAAATGACATGCATAATCAAAAGAAATTTCACCTGAAAAATGTGATGGAAAGATGAGCTACATTGTCGGCAATATAAACGGTGTCAAATTGAATGCAAGACCAATGACGGGTGAAACGCTCTGATGGTATTGTGCCTCCTATTTTCACGAAACTTCATTTTTTCCATGACATTTTACATGAAATACAATGCATAATCAAAACAAATTTGACCCAAAAAACATGATGGAAACATGAGCTACACTGTCGGCAATATAAACGATATCAAATTGAATGCAAGACCAATGACGGGTGAAACGCTCTAATAGTATTGTCCCTCTTATTTTCAAGAAACATCGTTCTTTCCATGACATTCTACTAGAAATGTCATGCATAATCAAAACAAATTTCGCCCAAAAAATATGATGGAAAGATGAGCAACTTTGTCGGCAATATAAACGGTCTCAAATTGAATGCAAAACCAATGATGGGTGAAACGCTCAAATGGTATTGTGCCTCCTATTTTCACGAAACTTCATTTTTTCCATGACATTTTACATGAAATATAATGCATAATCAAAACAAATTTCACCCAAAAAACATGATGAAAAGATGAGCTACACTGTCGACAATATAAACGATATCAAATTGAATGCAAAACCAATGACGGGTGAAACATTCTGATAGTATTGTGCCTCCTATTTTCACGAAACTTCGTTTTTTCCATGACATTCTAAAGAAATGTAATGCTTAATCAAAACAAATTTTGTCCAAAAACATGATGGAAAGATGAGTTCCAATGTCGGCAATATAAACGATCTCAAATTGAATGCAAGACCAATGACGGGTGAAACACTCTAATAGTATTGTGCCTGCAATTTCCACGAAACATCATTTTTTTCATCACCTCATACTAGAAATGTAATGCATAATGAAGACAAATTTCGCACAGAAAAACATGATGGAAAGAAGAGCTACATTGTCGGCAATATAAAGGCTCTCAAATAGATTGCAAGAGAAATGACGGGTGAAACGCTCTAATAGTATTCTTCCTCTTATTTTCATGAAGCTTCGTTCATTCCGTGACATTCCTTTAGAAATGATATGTATAATCAAAATAAATTTCGCCCAAAAAACAAAATGGAAAGATGAGCTACACTGTCGGCAATATAGACGCTCTCAAGTTGAATAGAATACAAATGACGGGTGAAACGCACTACTAGTATTGTTCCTCTAATTTTCAAGAAACTTCGTTATTTCCATGACATTCCCTTGGAAAGTAATGCATAATCAAAACAAATTTCGTCCAAACAAAATGCAAGATAAATGATGGGTGAAACGCTCTGATAGTATTGTGCCTCCTATTTTCACAAAACTTCATTTTTTTTCCCATTACATTCGACTAGAAATGTAATGCATAATCAACGCAAAATTTTGCACAAAAAACATGATGGAAAGATGAGCTACACTGTCGGCAATATCTAACACTCTGAAACAGAATACAAGACAAATGACAGGTGAAACGCTCTAATAGTATTGTTCCTCTTATTTTCAAGAAACATCGTTCTTTCCATGACATTCTACTAGAAATGTTATGCATAATCAAAACGAATCTCGCCCAAAAAAACATGATGGAAAGTTGAGCTACACTA
Organism: Lenwebbia sp. NSW1173648; assembly: GCA_029784005.1. NCBI lineage: Eukaryota > Viridiplantae > Streptophyta > Magnoliopsida > Myrtales > Myrtaceae > Lenwebbia > Lenwebbia sp. NSW1173648. The sequence goes on along the minus strand of JARCGZ010000008.1, from coordinate 19,433,631 downwards.
TCGGCAATATAAACGATATGAAATTGAATGCAAGACCAATGACGGGTGAAACACTTTGATAGTATTGTGCCTCCTATTTTCCGGAAACTTCATTTTTTTTCCATGACATTCTAATAGAAATGTAATGCATAACCAAAACAAATTTCGCCCCAAAAAACATGATGGAAAGATGAGCGACACTATCGGCAATATAAACGCTCTCAAACAGAATGCAAAACAAATGACGGGTCAAACGCACTCATAGTATTGTTCCTCTTATTTTCAAGAAACTTCGTTCTTTCCATGACATTCTACAAGAAATTTCATGCATAATCAAAACAAATTTCGCCCAAAAAGCATGCTAGAAAGATGAGCTACACTGTCGGCAGTATAAACGATATCAAATTGAATACAATGCAAATGACGGGTGAAACGCTCTGATAGTATTGTGCCTCATATTTTCACGAAACTTCATTTTTTTCATGAAATTCTAATAGAAATGTAATAAATAATCTAAACAAATTTCGCCAAAAAAACATGATGGAAAGATGAGCTACACTGTCGGCAATATAATCGGTCTCAAATTGAATGCAAGACCAGTGACGGGTGAAACGCTCTGATAGTATTCTTCCTCTTATTTTCATTAAACTTTGTTCTTTCCTTGATTTTCCATTAGAAATGATATGTATAATTAAAATAAATTTCGCCCAAAAAAACATGATGGAAAGATGAGCTACACGGTCGGTAATACAAACGCTCTCAAATTGAATACAATGCAAATGACGGGTGAAACGCTCTACTAGTATTGTTCCTCTAATTTTCAAGAAACTTCGTTCATTCCATGATATTCCTTTAGAAATCTAATGCATAATGAAAACAAATTTCGCCGAAAAGACATGATGGAATGATGAGCTACCTTGTCGGCAATATAAACGTTCTCGAACAGAATACAAGACAAATGACGGTTGAGACGCTCTAATAGAGTTGTTCCTCTTATTTTTCAGAAATATCGTTCTTTCCATGACATTCACCTAGAAATTTCATGCATAATCAAAACAATTCTCGCCTAAAAAAATGATGGAAAGATGAGCTACACTGTCGGCAATATAAACGGTCTCAAATTGAATGCAAGAGCAATGACGGGGTGAAACGCTCTGACAGTATATCGCCTCATCTTTTCCCGAAACTTCATTTCTTGCATGAGATTATAATAGAAATGTAATGCATAATCAAAACAAATTTCACACAAAAAAATAAGATGGAAAGATGAGCTACACTATCGGCAATATAAACGCTCTCAAACATAATGCATGACAAATGACGGGAGAAACGCTATAATAGTATTCTTCCTCTTAATTTCATGAAAGTTCATTTTTTTCATGTCATTCTACTAGAAATGTCATGCATAATCAAAACAGAATTCGCACAAAAAACATGACGGAAAGATGAGCTACGCTGTCGGCAATATAAACGGTCTCAAATTGAATGCAAGACTAATGACGGGTGAAACGCTCAAACAATATTGTGCCTCCTATTTTCCCGAAGCTTCGTTTTTTCCACGACATTCTACTAGAAATGTCAGGCATAATGAAAACAAATTTCGCACAAAAATCATGATGGAAAGATGAGCTACACGGTTGGCAATATAAATGCTCTCAAACTGATTGTAGGATAAATGACGGGGGAAACGCTCGAATAGTATTGTTCCTCTTATTTACAAAAAAAATTCGTTCTTTTCATGACATTCTACAAGAAATTTCATGCATAATAAAAACAAATTTAGCCCCAAAAACATGATGGAAAGATGAGCTACATTGTCGGCAATATAAACAGTCTCAAATTGAATGCAAAACCAGTGACGGGTGAAATGCTCGCATAGTATTGTGCCTCCTATTTTCACGAAACTTCATTTTTCCATGACATTCTACTAGAAATGTCATTGATACAACAAAATTTCGCCCAAAAAACATGATAGAAAGTTGAGCTACATTGTCGGCAATATAAACGCTCTCAAACAGAATGCGAGACAAATGACGGCTGAAATGCTCGATTTGTATTATTCCTCTTATTTTCACGAAACTTCATTTTTTCCATGACATTCTACTAGAAATGTAATGCACAATCAAAACAAATTTCACCCAAAAAATATGATGGAAAGATGAGCTACACTGCCGTCAAAATACACGATCTCAAATTGAATGCAAGACCAATGACGGGTGAAACGATCAAATAGAATTGTGCCTCCTATTTTCACGAAACTTCGTTTTTTCCATTACATTTTACCTGAAATGTAATGCATAATCAAAATAAATTTTGCACAAAAAACATGATGGAAAGATGAGCTATACTGTCGGCAATATACACGATCTCAAATTGAATGCATGACCAATGTCGGGTGAAATGCACAAATAGTATGGTGCCTCCTATTTTCACGAAACTTCGTTTTATCCATGACATTTTACCAGAAATGTAATGCATAATCAAAACAAATTTTGCACAAAAAACATGATGGAAAGATGAGCAACACTATCGGCAATATAAACGCTCTGAAACAGAATGCATGACAAATGACGGGTGAAACACTCTCATATTATTGTTCCTCTTATTTTCAAGAAACATCGTTCTTTCCATAATATTCTGCTAGAAATGTCATGCATAATCAAAACAAATTTCGCCAAAAAAATGATGGAAAGATGAGCTACACTGTCGGCAATAGAAACGGTCTCGAATTGAATGCAAGACCAATGACTGGTGAAACGCTCAGACAGTATTGTGCCTCCTATTTTCACGAAACTTCGTCTTTTCCGTTACATTCTGCTAGAAATGTAATGCACAATCAAAATAAATTCCGCACAAAAACATGATGGAAAGATGAGCTACATTGTTGGCGATATAAACGCTCTCAAACAGAATACAAGATAAATGACTTGGGAAACGCTCTAACAGTATTGTCCCTCTTATTTAAAAAAACTTCGTTCTTTCCATGACATTCTACAAGAAATGTCATGCATAATCAAAATAAATTTCGCCAAAAAAACAGGATAGAAAGATGAGCTACACTATAGGCAATATAAACGGTCTCAAATTGAATGTAAGACCAATTACGGGGCAAATAATATGATAGTATTGTGCCTCCTAATTCCACGAAACTTCGTTTTTTCCATGATATTTAACTAGAAATGTATTGCACAATCAAAATAAATTTCGCACAAAAAAATGATGGAAAGATGAGCTGCACTGTCGGCAAAATATACCCTCTCAAACTGAATGCAAGACAAATGATGGCTGAAACACTCTCATAGTAATGTTCCTCTTATTTTCAAGAAACATCGTTCTTTCCATGATATTCTTCTAGAAATGTCATGCATAATCAAAACAAATTTCGCCCAAAAAACATGATCAAAAGATGACCTACATGTCGGCAATATAAACGGTCTCAATTTGAATGCAAGAGCAATGACGGGGTGAAACGCTCTGATAGTATTGCGCCTCCTCTTTTCCCGAAACTTCATTTTTTGCATGAGATTCTAATAGAAATGTAATGCATAATCAAAACAAATTTCACACAAAAAATAAGATGGAAAGATGAGCTACACTGTCGGCAATATAAACGCTCTCAAACATAATGCAAGACAACTGACAGGAGAAACGCTATAAAAGTATTCTTCCTCTTATTTTCATGAAACTTCATTTTTTTCATGTCATTCTACTAGAAATGTCATGCATAATCAAAACAGAATTCGCACAAAAAACATGATGGAAAGATGAGCTACGCTGTCGGCAATATAAACGGTCTCAAATTGAATGCAAGACTAATGACGGGTGCAATGCTCAAACAGTATTGTGCCTCCTATTTTCACGAAGCTTCGTTTTTTCCACGACATTCTACTAGAAATGTAATGCATAATCAAAACAAATTTCGCACAAAAATCATGATGGAAAGATGAGCTACACGGTTGGCAATATAAATGCTCTCAAACTGAATGCAGTATAAATGACGGGGGAAACGCTCCACTAGTACTGTTCCTCTTATTTACAAAAAAAAATTCGTTCTTTTCATGACGTTCTACAAGAAATGTCATGCATAATAAAAAACAAATTTAGCCCGAAAAACATGATGGAAAGATGAGCTACACTGTCGGCAATATAAACGCTCTCAAATTGAATGCCAAACCAATGACGGGTGAAACGTTCCCATAGTATTGTGCCTCCTATTTTCACGAAACTTCATTTTTTCCATGACGTTCTACTAGAAATGTAATGCATAATCAAAAAAAAAATTCGCACAAAAAATATGATGGAAATATGAGCTACACTGTCGGCAATATAAACGCTCTCAAACAGAATGCAAGACAAATGGCGGGTTAAACGCTTGAATAGTATTGTTCCTCCTATTTTCACAAAACTTGGTTCTTTCCATGACATTCTACATGGAATGTCATGCATAATCAAAACAAATTTCTCACAAAAAAACAGGATGGAAAGATGAGCTACACTATCGGCGATGTAAACGGTCTCAAATTGAAAGCAAGACTAATGACGGGTGAAACGCTTTGATAGTATCGTACCTCCTATTTTCACGAAACTTCGTTTTTTCCATTACATTCTACTAGAAATGTAATGCATAATTTAAGCAAATTTCGCCCCAAAAACGTGATGGAAAGATGAGCTACACTGTTGGCAATATAAACGGACTTAAATTGAATGCAAGACCAATGACGGATGAAACGCTCTCATAGTATTGTTCCTATTATTTTCTAGAAACGTCGTTCTTTCCATGACATTCTACTAGAAATGTAATGCATAATCAAGACAAATTTCGCACGAAAAAACATGATGGAAAGATGAGCTATACTGTCGGCAATATAAACACTCCTAAAAAGAATGCAAGACAAATGACGGGAGAAACGCTATACTAGTATTGTTCCCCTTATTTACAAAAAACATCGTTCTTTCCATGATATTCTACTAGAAATGTCAAGCATAATCAAATCAACTTTCGCCCAAAAAACATAATGGAAAGATGAGTTACACTTTCGGCAATATAAACGGTCTCAAATTGAATGCAAGACCAATGACCGGTGAAACGCTCTGATAGTATTGTGCCTCCTATTTTCACGAAACTGTATTTTTTTCATCACATTCTACTTCAAATGTAATGAATAATCAAGACAAATTTCGCTCGAAAAAACATGATGGAAAGATGACCTACACTGTCGGTAATATAAACGCTCTCAAACAGAATGCAAGACAAATGACGGGTGAAACGCTCTAATAGTATTCTTCCTATTATTTTCATGAAACTTCATTCTTTTCATAATATTCCCTTAGAAATGATATGTATAAGGAAAATAAATTTCGCCCAAAAAACATGATGGAAAGATGAGCTACACGGTCGGCAATATAAATGCTCTCAAACAGAAGGCAAGATAAAATGATTGGTGAAACGCTCCAATAGTTTTGTGCCTCCTATTTTCACAAAATTTAATTTTTTCCAAGAAATTCTACTAGAAATGTAATGCGTAATTTAAGCAAATTTCGCCCCAAAAACATGATGGAAAGATGAGCTACACTGTCGGCAATATAAACGGACTTAAATTGAATGCAAGACCAATGACGGTTGAAACGCTCTCATAGTATTGTTCCTATTATTTTGTAGAAACGTCGTTCTTTCCATGACATTCTACTAGAAATGTAATGCATAATCAAGACAAATTTCGCACGAAAAAACATGATGGAAAGATGATCTACACTGTCGGCAATATAAACACTCCTAAAAAGAATGCAAGACAAATGACGGGAGAAACGCTACACTAGTATTGTTCCCCTTATTTACTACAGACATCGTTCTTTCCTTGACATTTTACTAGAAATGTCATGCATAATCAAATCAAATTTCGCCCAAAAAACATAATGGAAAGATGAGTTACACTGTCGGCAATATAAACGGTCTCAAATTGAATGCAAGACCAATGACGGGTGAAACGCTCTGATAGTATTATGCCTCCTATTTTCACCAAACTGCATTTTTTTCATCACATTATACTACAACTGTAATGAATAATCAAGATAAATTTCGCTCGAAAAAACATGATGGAAAGATGAGCTACACTGTCGGTAATATAAACGCTCTCAAACAGAATGCAAGACAAATGACGGGTGAAACGCTCTAATAGTATTCTTCCTCTTATTTTTATGAAACTTCGTTCTTTCCATGATATTCCCTTTGAAATGATATGTATGAGGAAAATAAATTTCGCCCAAAAAACATGATGGAAAGATGAGCTACATGGTCGGCAATATAAACGCTCTCAAATTGAATACAATGCAAATGACGGGTAAAACGCTCTACTAGTATTGTTCCTCTAATTTTCAAGAAAATTCGATGTTTCCATGATATTCCTTTAGAAATCTAATGTCTAATCAAAACGAATTTCGCACAAGAAAAATGATGGAATGATGAGCTACACTGTCGGCAATATATATGCTCTCAAACTGAATGCAAGACCAATAACGGGTGAAACGCTATGATAGTATTGTACTTCTTATTTTCACGAAACTTCATTTTTTCCATGACATTCTACTAGAAATGTCATACATAATTAATACAAATTTCGCCCAAAAAACATGATGGAAAGATGAGCTACACTATCGGCAATACAAACGCACTCAAACAGAATGCAAGATAAATGACGGGTGACACGCTAATCGTATTGTTCCTCTTATTTACAAAAAACATTGTTCTTTCCATGACATTCTACTAGAAAGTTAATGCATAATCAAAACAAATTTCGCACAAAAACAGGATGGAAAGATGAGCTACACTGTCAGCAATATAAACGCTCTCAAATTGAATACAATGCAAATGACGGGTGAAACACTCTACTAGTATGGTTCCTCTAATTTTCAAGAAACTTCGTTGTTTCCAGGATATTCCTTTAATAATATAATGTATAATCAAAACAAATTTCGCCCAAAAAATATGATGGAACGATGAACTACAATGTCTGCAATATAAATACCCTCAAACTGAATGCACGATAAATGACGGGTGAAACACTTGTTACTCTTATTTTCAAAAAACTTACTTCTTTCCAAGACTTTCTACTAGAAATGTAATGCATAATCAAAACAAATTTCACCCAAAAAAACATGATGGAAACATGAACTACACTGTCGGCAATATAAACACTCACAAACAGAATGCAAGACAAATGGCGGGTGAAACGCACTAATAGTATTGTTCCTCTTATTTTAAATATACTTCGTTTTTTCATGACATTCCACTAGAAATGTCATGCATAATTAAAACAATTTTCGCCGAAAAAATATGATGGAAAGATGAGTCACCCTATCGGCAATATAAACGCAATCAAACAGAATGCAAGCTAAATGATGGGTGAAACGCTCTGATTGTATTGTGCCTCCTATTTTCACAAAAGTTCATTTTTTCCATGAAATTTTACTAGAAATGTAATGCATAATCTAAGCAAATTTCGCCCAAGAAACATGATGGAAAGATGAGCTACACGGTCGGCAAAATAAAACGCTCTCAAACAAAATACAAGGCAAATGACGGGCGAAACGCTCTAATAGTATTGTTCCTCTTATTTTCAAGAAACATCGTTCTTTCCATGACATTCTACTAGAAATGTTAAGCAGAATCAAAACAAATATCGCCCAAAAAACATGATGGAAAGATGAGCTACACTGTCGGCAATATAAACGGACTCAAATTGATTGCAAGACCAACGACGGGTGAAACGCTCTCATGGTATTGTTCCTCTTATTTTCTAGAAACATCATTCTTTCCATGACATTCTACTAGAAATATAATGGATAATCAAGACAAATTTCGCACGAAAAAAAATGACGGAAAGATGAGCTACACTGTCGGCAACATAAATGCTCTAAAAAAGAATGCAAGACAAACGATGGGAGAAACGCTCTACTAGTATTGTTCCTCTAATTTTCAAGAGAACTTCGATGTTTCCATGATATTCCTTTAGAAATCTAATGCAAAATCAAAACAAATTTCGGCCAAAAAATATGATGGAATGATGAGCTACACTGTCCGAAATATAAATGCTCTCAAACTGAATGCAAGATAAATGACGGGTGAAACGCTCTAATAGTATTGTTATTCTTATTTACAAAAAACTTCTTTCTTTCCATGACTTTCTACTAGAAATCTAATGCATAATCAGAACAAATTTCGCCCCAAAAACATGATGGACAGATGAGCTACACTGTCGGCAATATAACCGGTCTCAAATTGAATGCAAGACCAATAACGGGTGAAACGCTCTGATAGTACTGTGCTTCTTATTTTTAGGAAACTTCATTTTTTCCATGACATTTTACTAGAAAAGTAATGCATAATCAAAATAAATTTCGTACAAAAAACCTGATAGAAAGATGAGCTACACTGTCGGCAATATAAAACGCTCTCAAACAGAATGCAAGAGAAATGACGGGTGAAACGCACTAATAGTATTGTTCCACTTATTTTCAGGAAATTTCGTTCTTTCCATGATATTCCTTTAGAAATTGTATGTATAATCAAAATAAATTTCGCCCAAAAACATGATGGAAATACGAGCTACAGCGTCGACGATATAAACGCTCTCAAATTGATTACAATGCAAATGAAGGGTGAGACGCTCTACAAGTATTGTTCCTCTAATTTTCAAGAAACTTCGTTATTTCCATAATATTCCTCTAGAAATCTAACGCATAATCAAAACAACTTTGGCCCAAAAAATATGATGGAATGATGAGCTACACTGTCGGCAATATAAATGCTCTCAAACTGAATGCAAGATAAACGACGGGTGAAACGCTCTAATAGTATTGTTCCTCTTATTTTCAAAAAACTTCCTTCTTTCCTTTTCTTTCTACTAGAAATGTAATGCATAATCAAAACAAATTTCGCCCAAGAAACATGATGGAAAGATGAGCTACATTGTCGGCAATATAAACGGTCTCAAATTGAATGCAAGACCAATAACGGGTGAAACGCTCTGATAGTATTGTGCTTCTTATTTTCAGGAAACTTCATTTTTTCCATGACATTCTACTAGAAAAGTAATGCACAATCAAAATAAACTTCGTACAAAAAACCTGATGGAAAGATGAGCTACACTGTCGGCAATATAAACGCTCTCAAACAGAATGCAAGACAAATGACGAATGAAACGCTCTAATAGTATTGCTCCAGTTATTTTCAGGAAATTTCGTTCTTTCCATGATATTCCTTTAGAAATGGTATGCATAATCAAAATAAATTTCGCCCAAAAAACATGATGGAAATATGAGCTACACTGTCGGCGATATGAATGCTCTCAAATTGAATACAATGCAAATGACGGGTGAAACGCAATACTAGTATTGTTCCTCTAATTTTCAAGAAACTTTGTTGTTTCCATGATATTCCTTTAGAAATCTAATGCATAATCAAAACAAATTTCGCCCAAAAAATTCGATGGAATGATGAGCTACACTGTCAGCAATGTAAATGCTCTCAAACTGAATGCAAGATAAATGACGGGTGAAATGCCCTAATAGTATTGTTCCTCTTATTTTCAAAAAACTTCATTCTTTCCTTGTCTTTCTACTAGAAATGTAAGGCATAATCAAAATAAATTTCGCCCAAAAAACATGATGGAAAGATGAGCTACATTGTCGGCAATATAAACGGTCTCAAATTGAATGCAAGACCAATAACGGGTGAAACGCTCGGATAGTATTGTGCTTCTTATTTTCACGAAACTTCATTTTTTCCATGACATTCTACTAGAAATGTAATGCATAGTGAAAATAAATATCGCACAAAAAACCTGATGGAATGATGAGCTACACTGTCGTCAATATAAACCCGCTCAAGTAGAATGAAAGACAAATGACGGGTGAAACGCTCAAATAGTATTGTTACTCTTATTTTCAAGAAACTTCGTTTTTTCCAAGATATCCTTTACAAATGATATGTATAATCAAAATAAATTTTGCCCGAAAGACTTGATGGAAACACGACCTACACTGTCGGGAATATGTACGCTGTCAAATTGAATGGAAGACCAATGACGGGTGAAACGCTCTGATAGTATTGTTCCTCCTATTTTCACGAAACTTCATTTTTTCCATGACATTCTACTAGAAAAGTAATGCATAATCAACACAACTTTCGCACAAAAAAAATCATGGAAAGTTGGGCTACACAGACGGCAATATAAACGCTTTCATACAGAATGCAACACAAATGAAGGGTGAAACGCTCTAATAGTATTGTTCCTCTTATTTTCAAGATACTTCGTCCTTTCATGACATTCTACTAGAAATGTCATGCATAATTCAAGCAATTTTCGGCCAAAAAACATGATGGAAACATGAGCTACACTGTCGGCTATATAAATGCTCTCAAACACAATGCAAGATAAATTACTAATGAAACACTCTAATAGTATTGGTCCCCTTATTTACAAAAAACATCGTTCTTTCCATGATATTCTACTAGAAATGTCATGCATAATCAAATCAAATTTCGCCCAAAAAAGATGATGGAAAGTTGAGTTACACTGTCGGCAATATAAACGGTCTCAAATTGAATGCAAGACCAATGACGGGTGAAAGGCTCTGATAGTATTGTCCCTCCTATTTTCAGGAAACTTCATTTTTTTCATCACATTATACTTGAAATGTAATGCATAATCAAGACAAATTTCGTACGAAAAAACATGATGGAAAGATGAGCTACACTGTCGGCAATATAAACGCTCTCAAACAGAATGCAAGACAAATGACGGGTGAAACGCTCTAATAGTATTGTTCCACTTATTTTCAGGAAATTTCGTTCTTTCCATAATATTCCTTTTGAAATTGTATGTATAATCAAAATAAATTTCGCCGAAAAAACATGATGAAAATATGAGCTACACGGTCGGCGATATAAACGCTCTCAAATTGATTACAATGCAAATGACGGGTGAAACGCTCTACTAGTATTGTTCCTCTAATTTTCAAGAAACTTCGTTGTTTCCACGATATTCCTTTAGAAATCTAACGCATAATCAAAACAACTTTCGCCCAAAAAATATGATGGAATGATGAGCTACACTGTCGGCAATATAAATTGTCACGCCCCGTGTCCTTCGAGCGCGCCAACATCCCTCATTGTCAAAGAAATCTCGCAGCTCACCAGGATCGTAAACGGACGTAAAACATGCGAGATGCAAATGCAAGCGGAAGCAAATAAAACAAACCCGACAAAGCAAATAGAATGACCTTAGAACATAACACAAACCCACATATGACATAACTAGATAAGGTTAAGGTTCATACAGACCACCAGAAATAAAACGACTACGACTCAAGGACACGACACGGGAACACAAAGGAATCCCCCTAGACAGAACCACTCGTCGCCATACGAGGATACAAAAGCGGGGATGAGGATCTCTAAACACCTAAGGGTCAGGCGTCGTCATCCGAAGGGTACTCGGCAGGGGGAGCGTGCTCCGGGGAAAAACTCGTCTCGATGGCTCCACCTAACTCCAGCTCAGGCTCCTCCCATGGTTCCTCCTCTGGGTCAGACTCCTCAGCAGGCGCATCAGGCTCCAGGATCCCTCCGTCCAAAGCGGGCAGTTCAGGTATGGGGGACCTCGGCTCGGGGATCGGTCCAACTACAGGTCCAATGACAGGGAGCCTCGAAGGTGAAGCTATCGGGAGTCTAGGTCCAGCGGCCTCCAAAACGTGCTCAGGAATCACTTCCTCCCTCAAAGGTCCAGATAAAAAGTCCCCATCCTTATAAGTCCAAGAGAGGAAGGTATAAGGAGTCAAGTAGCCTCTCGCGTCGTCGATCCACAAAGTGCTAACCCTTCGATAATACGTCTGGTCCGGTCCAACCCTATACTCGGTGATCACGGGCTCAAACTGAGTCGGTAGTCCAAAAAGTAGCGGCATCTTGGCGATCAGGGTCGAGGGTCTGAAAAGTGGGTCCCACAGAGGGGTGAGATGAAATCCCAGTAAGGTGGATCTAAGCCGACCCTAGGGTATAGTACCTCCGAGCTAACTAACTACCACAATCAACTAGGCAATTGCATACATATTATTCTATACATAAGACTAGCCCCAAACTGACACAGTACAACTCCCCAAGGCAATAGTCAAGTCACGATCACTACGGAGCTTTCAACTTAGGCACTACCGCTAATCAGTCAGACGTGGCATCAACTACAGGCAGTCAATTCTCGAGCCCGCGTCTCGACGCTTCAGGCGTATAACATACTCTTTCAATAATCTGGCCCGCGTAAACACGCCTCAGGCAAAAATTATACACTTTCATACACTGGCCCGCGTAATAACGCATCAGGCCATCATACACATAATAATGAGCTCAATTCATAGACCCGCGTAATAACGCATCAGGTCAGTCCCGCGTTTAACGCATCAGGACGGGCACAAACCCCGCGTTTAACGCATCAGGGTACGATGTGCATACAGATATGTCATAGTGATATACAATCGGCTATAAACCCCGCGTCTAACGCCTCAGGGTACCAATACTCATAATTTTATCTCCAGATATTTCTATTAACAACTTTATGATCGAACATAACAATTAAGCTCAATTTCACAACAATTCAATCGCGCTACCTAACACATGGTCCGCGCATCACAATCTCGCCGATTCTCACATCAACGATCTAGAGTACACTTATAATTTTCTCATCACTATAACATACTCATAATGCGCTAAATTCTACTCGGTCCGACTAATCCACATAAAGCCGAATCTAGCATGCTCAGCCCGTAACCCTCATCTTAGGCCATCATCTAACACCCAAATCAACCAAGAACATGCTCATTCATCAACCAAAGTTTTGGATCAATAGCAAGTCAAATTTCCAGATTTGATCCCCCTTTAGTTCACGCCCAAATCAGCCCACATCTCAACCTAATGCACAAACCACTAAGCCCCTTAGTATCCCATAGTCCTAAGGAAGGATTAGAGCCACTTACAAGTCCTTTTTGGCGAAGAAAACCCGACGACTCCTCCTCTTCTTCGCGCGACCAGAACCTGAGCAAGGGAGGTCCGGTTCGGTTCAAGCATGGAAAATCAAGTTCGGTCCATGAAATCCTCTCAAAACTAACTACATGCACTACCCTAGGTCTCACAAGATCCCAAAACATGAATGGAGCACCTTACCTCCAAACGGCGAGCGAAACCGGCGGGATAACTCCTCCCAAACGGTTGCTGCACCGGCGTCCAAGGAGAGGAGAGAGGGGCGGCGGCGGCTCACGGCGAAGAGGGGACGGCAAGGTGGCGGTGGTGGTGGCAGCAGCACCTCACGCCGGCGAGATGGAGGCCGAGAGAGAGAGAGAGAGTTGAGAGAGTTTGAGAGAGTTTTGAGAAAAGTGGAAGAATGAAGTGAGAGTGAGGGTGAGAGGGTTGCTTCAGCCATTAGAAGAGGAAGAGAGAGAGATTTGAGTGATTGAGTGATGGCCAAGAATGACTAGAGTGAGTGGAGTTGGTATATGACATGAATAGTAGAAGTTGGTAATGGGATTTTTGGGGTTTTTGGGGTTTTAATGGCTTCTTGGAACTTGATCCCTTCAAGAGCTAATTTCCCTCCATTTCCACATGATATTTGGCTGCCATAGTGGGGTAGGTGAAGTGGCCAAGTTTCCTTCGCGGTTGCTCAAGGGCCGAACGAAAATTCAGGACAGGAATGGATTTTTCGTTCCGCAATTCCGATCCACATTTTTCCAACTTATATAGCGTCTAAATATCCTTAATAACATTTTCAAGGCGACGTCCAAGTTTATTTGCATTGGAATTCTCGAACACCCGGCCGCCAATTTCGAAGTCCGCTTCGCGCTCAAATCAGCCGATCGCATTCTCAGTACACCTCGAACCGACGGGCGGCTTTCCGGAGTTACGCGTATCGACCCGTGATTTTAGTTACCACGTTTTAAGAATTCGGACCACGGCGACCCTGGTTGTCATGTTATCGCGAGGGAAACTGTCAGTCTTGACAGGACGCGATTGTCAAGAATCAGTTCAGGGTTATTCGCAAATCATGCTATGGCGTAGCGGTATCACCCGCGAACCAATTGCACGACGCTAGCAAATGGTTCTGACGTCATCCCTAGATCGGCCCGCATTGACCTAGAATGTACCCTCGGCGATCCTTATGGCCAGGATGCCGGTCTGCGGTTGAGTCCTTTATGGTCCACGTACTATCCTATTTAGCCATTCCCTTTTGGTCAGTCGTCTCGAGAGTGATCAATTCTGAGTGAGGTTACTGGAATACATCGATACTCATTTTATTCATAACTTCGAAATGGGGTCGGAATTCAGAATGTCACAATTCTTCCCCCCTTACAAAAATTTCGTCCTCGAAATTTACAAGACTTAGCTACTCAAACAGGCGGGGGTATTTACGCCTCATAGCTTCCTCGCTCTCCCAGGTGGCTCCTTCTGTTCCGTGGTGCTCCCAGATTACCTTTACCAACGGAATGGTCTTGTTTCTCAAGACTTGCTCCTTCCTATCCTCGATCCTAACCGGTTTTTCCACGTACGTGACTCGATCATCCACTTCGATAGCTTCATAATCCAAGACATGGGTCGGGTCGGGCTCATATTTCCGTAGCATCGACACGTGAAAGACGTTGTGGACTTGCGACAGATTTGGCGGTAAGGCCAGTCGATAGGCCAAGGTTCCAATTCGCTCTAGTATCTCAAAAGGTCCTACGTATCTCGGGCTCAACTTCCCTTTCTTTCCAAACCGAGACAGTCCTCGCATTGGCGATACCTTAAGGAACACATGGTCTCCCACTTGGAATTCCAAAGGCTTACGTCGTCTGTCCGCGTAGCTTTTTTGGCGACTCTGGGCGGTCTTAAGTCTTTCTCTAATCGCCTTCACTGCTTCAACTGACTGTTCCACTAACTCCGGGCCCGTTATACTCCTCTCACCGACTTCGTCCCAACATATCGGCGTTCGGCATGCCCTGCCATACAATGCTTCGAACGGTGCCATTCCAATACTCTGTTGATAGCTGTTGTTATAAGCGAACTCCACAAGGTGCAACTGCTCTTCCCAACCTCCTTTGAAATCTATGACACACGCCCGTAGCATGTCTTCTAATGTCTGAATAGTTCTCTCGGACTGTCCGTCCGTCTGGGGATGGTAGGCGGTACTATACTGCAACTTTGTCCCCATTGATTCCTGCAGGCTTTTCCAAAACGAAGCGGTAAACTTGGGGTCTCTGTCTGATGTGATTGTCACTGGGACTCCATGTAGTCGAACAATTTGTCGCATATACAATTCGGCGTATCTGTCCATAGCGAAGTCCTTTCGCACTGCTAAGAAATGAGCAGACTTGGTCAATCGATCTACGATCACCCATATGGAGTCATGTCCCCTTTGACTCCTCGGTAAGGCCATAACGAAATCCATCGTAATGTGCTCCCACTTCCACTCGGGAATTTCCAATGGTTGAAGTAGGCCTCCCGGTTTACAATGCTGCGCCTTCACTTGCTGGCACGTCAGACATTTTGCCACGTGCTTTGCGACATCCACCTTCATCCCGTTCCACCAGTAATGCTGTCGCAAATTTTGGTACATCTTTGTGCTACCCGGATGGATACTGTAATTACTTCTATGGGCTTCTGACAAGATTCTCTCCCTTAGCTCCTCATCCTTGGGTACGCACAGCCTTCCGCGAAACATCAGGGTCCCGTCCTCTGACACCTGAAACTCAGGCTTCCTTTTCTCCTTATCCATCTCCAAAATTTTCTGAACTTCATCGTCCGTGGATTGCAAGGCCTTAACTCTTTCTCGAATCTCCGGTTCTACTCTCAACGTGGCCATCAAACTGGATAGTTGGCACACTTCAAGCTTAAATTCGGAATCTCTTATTCCTTCCAACAGAGTCCACTCTTTAACCATCAAGTGCGCTATGCTTGATTTCCTACTGAGCGCATCCGCAACCTTATTCGCCTTCCCTGGGTGGTATAGAATGTCGCAATCGTAGTCCTTAAGCAGTTCCATCCATCGACGTTGTCTCATATTCAATTCACTTTGGGAGAACAAGTACTTCAGACTTTGGTGGTCAGTGTAAATCTGGAACTTCTCCCCGTACAAATAATGCCTCCAAATTTTCAACGCAAACACAATTGCTGCCAGTTCCAAATCATGCGTCGGGTAGTTCAATTCATGTGGTCTCAGCTGTCTCGACGCATACGCCACTACCCGTCCATGTTGCATCAGAACGCATCCTAACCCTTTCAGCGATGCGTCACTATATATTTCGTAGCCCCCCGGGCCAGAAGGGATTGTCAATACCGGCGCGGTCGTCAACCTATGCTTGAGCTCCTGAAAGCTTCTTTCGCACTTATCCGTCCATTCGTACCGGGTGTCTTTTCTCGTTAACCTCGTCAATGGAGTAGCAATGGCGGAGAACTTCTCTACAAACCTCCTGTAGTAGCCGGCCAGTCCTAAGAAACTCCGAACTTCGGTAACTGACGTCGGCCTTGGCCAATTCATAACCGCTTCAATCTTTGTAGGGTCCACCGAAATTCCATTTCCAGATATGACGTGTCCGAGGAATGCCACTTCGTGGAGCCAAAACTCGCACTTACTGAACTTGGCGTAAAGTGAGTGCTCTCTTAATGTCCGTAGAACTGCGCTCAGATGTTGCTCATGTTCCTCGGAATTCTTCGAATAAACCAGGATGTCGTCGATGAAGACGATGACGAACTGATCCAAATATCCTTTAAACACCCTATGCATTAGGTCCATGAAAGCGGCTGGAGCGTTGGTCAACCCAAACGGCATAACCGTGAATTCGTAATGACCATACCTTGTCCGAAACGCCGTCTTTGGTATGTCCTCCTTCTTTATCCTCAACTGATGGTACCCAGTTCTCAAGTCTATCTTGGAGAACACTGCAGCTCCTTGCAGTTGATCGAACAGATCATCTATTCTGGGCAACGGGTACTTATTCTTAACCGTGACCTGATTTAGTTGTCTGTAGTCAATGCATAAGCGCAAAGACCCGTCCTTCTTCCTTACGAACAGTACTGGCGCTCCCCACGGCGACGCGCTGGGACGAATGAAGCCCTTGTCCAGTAGTTCTTGCATCTGAACTTTTAATTCCTTCAGTTCCGACAAAGACATCCGATACGGCGCTTTCGAGATCGGTTCCGTTCCTGGGGCTAACTCGATCATGAACTCTATCTCTCTTTCCGGTGGCAGTCCCGGCAATTCTTGAGGAAAGACATCGGGAAATTCGCGCACCACTGCTATATCTTCCAACTTCGGTTCCTCGATCGTCGGATCCACCACTGCAGCTAGGTAGGCTTGGCACCCTTCGTCTAACAACTTAGTCACTTCCAGCGACGAGATCAAAGGGATCGAGGTCCCTCCTCGACTCCCTACGAATTCGAATCTAGGGTGATCGATTGGACGGAAATGGATCACCCTGCTACTACAATCCATAATGGCTCCTTGTCTACCCAACCAATCCATCCCGATTATAACATCAAAATCAAACATGGTCAACACAGCCAGATCTATCCTTTCTTCGCTACCCCCAACGACTATCTTACAGTCCTTGCAGCCTAACGAAACTAACACTTTATCCTTTAACGGGGTAGTAACATGCAATACGACATCCAACGGTTTCAATTCCATTTTAGTCAATTCAACAAACTGAGCAGATACGAATGAGTATGATGCTCCAGGGTCAAACAATGCATAGGCCGCATGATCGCATAATGTAACCGTACCTGTGACCACGCCAGGCGCGTTCTCCACCTCTTTGCGTGCCACAGCATACACTCGTCCTTGAGCTGGTGGTCTACCCACGTTGTTCTGTGGGGCAGCTCCCGCTGGCGGTCCGTACTGAGGTCGTTGTCCCTGAAACGGAGGCCCTGGGGCTTGGCTCGGGCAGTTTCTTATATGGTGGCCCAGCTGGCCACACTTGAAGCACGCGCCCGTCCTACTCGGGCAAGGTCCATTCCCATGCCTCCTGCCACACAGACGACAATTCCAGTTGGTCGGATGGTTAGGCTTCCCAATATTCTTCCGGGGTGGAGGGACGAAGCGTTTGTTGCCCGCCATCGGCCTCTTGCCAAATTGACGATTGTCTCTGATAGGAGCAAACCGCGAACCAGATGCGGTAGCCCTCTCCTTCATATCCCTTTCAATCATCTGGCCTCGCTCATACATCTCTTCATAGGTCCTCAGATTCAATGCGATCATCTGGCTACGAAGGTCAGGCCTCAGTCCATCTCGAAATCTTCGCGCCTTGTCTATCGGGTTCTCTACCATCCTCGGCGCGTACCTTGACAGCCTAGCAAACTCCGCCTCATACTGGTCGATCGTTAACTGGTTCTGGCGAAGTTGCTGGAATTCCACCAGCTTCCGCTCCTGAGCGGTCTCCGAGAAATACTTCCCGTTAAATGCCTCAGTAAAGGCAGTCCAAGTGAGAGCAGCGCCCTCGGGAAATACTCTTCCTCTGGTAGCCTTCCACCAATCATCCGCGGTACCCTCTAACTGGTAAGCCGCTAGGGTCACCTTCTCCTCATCAGTGCACCCAAGGACCTCAAAGGCCTTCTCTAGCTTTTCAATCCATCGAGGTGCCATTTCGGGGTCTCCAGCACCATCGAACTGAGCTGGCTTCAGCTTTAGAAATTGTTCCACCAGCTGGCTCATCAAGCGATTCCCATTCCCGTTTCCTCCTCCATGATTATTCCCATTCGCTACGTTGGCAGCAGCCACAGCAGCCTCTGCAGCCTGAGCAACGGCAGCAGCCCTTTCCTGAGCCTGCCTGCCCATCAAGTTACCGATTTCTTCCAGGGCCCTAAGAACTCCATCAATTCTCGGATCCTCTACTGGAGGTGCCGTCGAGCTAGAAGCTCCTCTAGTGCCTCTATTGCGGTTGCTCATCTCAACAAGGTTTCTCTACACCTGACAACTACAATTTTACTCAGGGATCAGGGCCTAAGCCAGACACTCACGTCTATCTACCATCAACTAACATCTCG
Organism: Lenwebbia sp. NSW1173648; assembly: GCA_029784005.1. Classification (NCBI taxonomy): domain Eukaryota; kingdom Viridiplantae; phylum Streptophyta; class Magnoliopsida; order Myrtales; family Myrtaceae; genus Lenwebbia; species Lenwebbia sp. NSW1173648. The sequence goes on along the minus strand of JARCGZ010000008.1, from coordinate 19,414,601 downwards.
GATCCCCCACAATCATCAGGCAAACAAACCCGTAGGTATTCGATCAAGCATGCCAGGCCAAGAAAAACAGACAACACAGCCACAAAATCATGGCATCTCAAGCAACCATGGCATCACAACAAAGGATTTCAATCGTACCTCTGGTCCAGCCGCATCTGCAGCTTAGTGAAAGCATCACAAGCAACTCAACACTTCAGAGAGCAATCATAGCTAATTCTCACAATAAACTAGCACAAAGACTCGACACCATGCCAATGCACATACGCCAATTCAAATGCCATGCTTTCGTGCCTAAGACTCGTAACCACCTAAGGTCATAGCTAATGGTCGTTCCAAAGCCATTCCTCCTTATCACTCCATCACTCAATCGACGTGGATCGAGCTGACCTTGCTCTGATACCACTTCAACGGGGATGTCACGCCCCGTGTCCTTCGAGCGCGCCAACATCCCTCATTGTCAAAGAAATCTCGCAGCTCACCAGGATCGTAAACGGACGTAAAACATGCGAGATGCAAATGCAAGCGGAAGCAAATAAAACAAACCCGACAAAGCAAATAGAATGACCTTAGAACATAACACAAACCCACATATGACATAACTAGATAAGGTTAAGGTTCATACAGACCACCAGAAATAAAACGACTACGACTCAAGGACACGACACGGGAACACAAAGGAATCCCCCTAGACAGAACCACTCGTCGCCATACGAGGATACAAAAGCGGGGATGAGGATCTCTAAACACCTAAGGGTCAGGCGTCGTCATCCGAAGGGTACTCGGCAGGGGGAGCGTGCTCCGGGGAAAAACTCGTCTCGATGGCTCCACCTAACTCCAGCTCAGGCTCCTCCCATGGTTCCTCCTCTGGGTCAGACTCCTCAGCAGGCGCATCAGGCTCCAGGATCCCTCCGTCCAAAGCGGGCAGTTCAGGTATGGGGGACCTCGGCTCGGGGATCGGTCCAACTACAGGTCCAATGACAGGGAGCCTCGAAGGTGAAGCTATCGGGAGTCTAGGTCCAGCGGCCTCCAAAACGTGCTCAGGAATCACTTCCTCCCTCAAAGGTCCAGATAAAAAGTCCCCATCCTTATAAGTCCAAGAGAGGAAGGTATAAGGAGTCAAGTAGCCTCTCGCGTCGTCGATCCACAAAGTGCTAACCCTTCGATAATACGTCTGGTCCGGTCCAACCCTATACTCGGTGATCACGGGCTCAAACTGAGTCGGTAGTCCAAAAAGTAGCGGCATCTTGGCGATCAGGGTCGAGGGTCTGAAAAGTGGGTCCCACAGAGGGGTGAGATGAAATCCCAGTAAGGTGGATCTAAGCCGACCCTAGGGTATAGTACCTCCGAGCTAACTAACTACCACAATCAACTAGGCAATTGCATACATATTATTCTATACATAAGACTAGCCCCAAACTGACACAGTACAACTCCCCAAGGCAATAGTCAAGTCACGATCACTACGGAGCTTTCAACTTAGGCACTACCGCTAATCAGTCAGACGTGGCATCAACTACAGGCAGTCAATTCTCGAGCCCGCGTCTCGACGCTTCAGGCGTATAACATACTCTTTCAATAATCTGGCCCGCGTAAACACGCCTCAGGCAAAAATTATACACTTTCATACACTGGCCCGCGTAATAACGCATCAGGCCATCATACACATAATAATGAGCTCAATTCATAGACCCGCGTAATAACGCATCAGGTCAGTCCCGCGTTTAACGCATCAGGACGGGCACAAACCCCGCGTTTAACGCATCAGGGTACGATGTGCATACAGATATGTCATAGTGATATACAATCGGCTATAAACCCCGCGTCTAACGCCTCAGGGTACCAATACTCATAATTTTATCTCCAGATATTTCTATTAACAACTTTATGATCGAACATAACAATTAAGCTCAATTTCACAACAATTCAATCGCGCTACCTAACACATGGTCCGCGCATCACAATCTCGCCGATTCTCACATCAACGATCTAGAGTACACTTATAATTTTCTCATCACTATAACATACTCATAATGCGCTAAATTCTACTCGGTCCGACTAATCCACATAAAGCCGAATCTAGCATGCTCAGCCCGTAACCCTCATCTTAGGCCATCATCTAACACCCAAATCAACCAAGAACATGCTCATTCATCAACCAAAGTTTTGGATCAATAGCAAGTCAAATTTCCAGATTTGATCCCCCTTTAGTTCACGCCCAAATCAGCCCACATCTCAACCTAATGCACAAACCACTAAGCCCCTTAGTATCCCATAGTCCTAAGGAAGGATTAGAGCCACTTACAAGTCCTTTTTGGCGAAGAAAACCCGACGACTCCTCCTCTTCTTCGCGCGACCAGAACCTGAGCAAGGGAGGTCCGGTTCGGTTCAAGCATGGAAAATCAAGTTCGGTCCATGAAATCCTCTCAAAACTAACTACATGCACTACCCTAGGTCTCACAAGATCCCAAAACATGAATGGAGCACCTTACCTCCAAACGGCGAGCGAAACCGGCGGGATAACTCCTCCCAAACGGTTGCTGCACCGGCGTCCAAGGAGAGGAGAGAGGGGCGGCGGCGGCTCACGGCGAAGAGGGGACGGCAAGGTGGCGGTGGTGGTGGCAGCAGCACCTCACGCCGGCGAGATGGAGGCCGAGAGAGAGAGAGAGAGTTGAGAGAGTTTGAGAGAGTTTTGAGAAAAGTGGAAGAATGAAGTGAGAGTGAGGGTGAGAGGGTTGCTTCAGCCATTAGAAGAGGAAGAGAGAGAGATTTGAGTGATTGAGTGATGGCCAAGAATGACTAGAGTGAGTGGAGTTGGTATATGACATGAATAGTAGAAGTTGGTAATGGGATTTTTGGGGTTTTTGGGGTTTTAATGGCTTCTTGGAACTTGATCCCTTCAAGAGCTAATTTCCCTCCATTTCCACATGATATTTGGCTGCCATAGTGGGGTAGGTGAAGTGGCCAAGTTTCCTTCGCGGTTGCTCAAGGGCCGAACGAAAATTCAGGACAGGAATGGATTTTTCGTTCCGCAATTCCGATCCACATTTTTCCAACTTATATAGCGTCTAAATATCCTTAATAACATTTTCAAGGCGACGTCCAAGTTTATTTGCATTGGAATTCTCGAACACCCGGCCGCCAATTTCGAAGTCCGCTTCGCGCTCAAATCAGCCGATCGCATTCTCAGTACACCTCGAACCGACGGGCGGCTTTCCGGAGTTACGCGTATCGACCCGTGATTTTAGTTACCACGTTTTAAGAATTCGGACCACGGCGACCCTGGTTGTCATGTTATCGCGAGGGAAACTGTCAGTCTTGACAGGACGCGATTGTCAAGAATCAGTTCAGGGTTATTCGCAAATCATGCTATGGCGTAGCGGTATCACCCGCGAACCAATTGCACGACGCTAGCAAATGGTTCTGACGTCATCCCTAGATCGGCCCGCATTGACCTAGAATGTACCCTCGGCGATCCTTATGGCCAGGATGCCGGTCTGCGGTTGAGTCCTTTATGGTCCACGTACTATCCTATTTAGCCATTCCCTTTTGGTCAGTCGTCTCGAGAGTGATCAATTCTGAGTGAGGTTACTGGAATACATCGATACTCATTTTATTCATAACTTCGAAATGGGGTCGGAATTCAGAATGTCACATAAATGCTCTCAAACTGAATGCGAGATAAATGACGGGTGAAACGCTCTAATAGTATTGTTCCTCTCATTTTCAAAAAACTTCCTTCCTTCCATGTCTTTCTACTAGAAATGTAATGCATAATCAAAACAAATTTCGCCCAAAAAACATGATGGAAAGATGAGCTACACTATCGGCAATATAAACGGTCTCAATTTGAATGCAAGACCAATAACGGGTGAAACGCTCTGATAGTATTGTGCTTCTTATTTTCAGGAAACTTCATTTTTTCCATGACATACTACTAGAAAAGTAATGCACAATCAAAATAAATTTCGTACAAAAAACCTGATGGAAAGATGAGCTGCACTGTCGGCAATATAGACGCTCTCAAACAGAATGCAAGACAAATGACGGGTGAAACGCTTTAATAGTATTGCTCCACTTATTTTCAGGAAATTTCGTCCTTTCATGACATTCTACTAGAAATGTCATGCATAATTCAAGCAATTTTCGGCCAAAAAACATGATGGAAACATGAGCTACACTGTCGGCTATATAAATGCTCTCAAACACAATGCAAGATAAATTACTAATGAAACACTCTAATAGTATTGGTCCCCTTATTTACAAAAAACATCGTTCTTTCCATGATATTCTACTAGAAATGTCATGCATAATCAAATCAAATTTCGCCCAAAAAAGATGATGGAAAGTTGAGTTACACTGTCGGCAATATAAACGGTCTCAAATTGAATGCAAGACCAATGACGGGTGAAAAGCTCTGATAGTATTGTCCCTCCTATTTTCAGGAAACTTCACTTTTTTCATCACATTATACTTGAAATGTAATGCATAATCAAGACAAATTTCGTACGAAAAAACATGATGGAAAGATGAGCTACACTGTCGGCAATATAAACGCTCTCAAACAGAATGCAAGACAAATGACGGGTGAAACGCTCTAATAGTATTGTTCCACTTATTTTCAGGAAATTTCATTCTTTCCATAATATTCCTTTTGAAATTGTATGTATAATCAAAATAAATTTCGCCGAAAAAACATGATGAAAATATGAGCTACACGGTCGGCGATATAAACGCTCTCAAATTGATTACAATGCAAATGACGGGTGAAACGCTCTACTAGTATTGTTCCTCTAATTTTCAAGAAACTTCGTTGTTTCCACGATATTCCTTTAGAAATCTAACGCATAATCAAAACAACTTTCGCCCAAAAAATATGATGGAATGATGAGCTACACTGTCGGCAATATAAATGCTCTCAAACTGAATGCGAGATAAATGACGGGTGAAACGCTCTAATAGTATTGTTCCTCTCATTTTCAAAAAACTTCCTTCCTTCCATGTCTTTCTACTAGAAATGGAATGCATAATCAAAACAAATTTCGCCCAAAAAACATGATGGAAAGATGAGCTACACTATCGGCAATATAAACGGTCTCAATTTGAATGCAAGACCAATAACGGGTGAAACGCTCTGATAGTATTGTGCTTCTTATTTTCAGGAAACTTCATTTTTTCCATGACATACTACTAGAAAAGTAATGCACAATCAAAATAAATTTCGTACAAAAAACCTGATGGAAAGATGAGCTGCACTGTCGGCAATATAGACGCTCTCAAACAGAATGCAAGACAAATGACGGGTGAAACGCTTTAATAGTATTGCTCCACTTATTTTCAGGAAATTTCGTTCTTTCCATGATATTCCTTTAGAAATGGTATGCATAATCAAAAGAAATTTCGCCCAAAAAACGTGATGGAAATATTAGCTACACGGTCGGCGATGTAAACACTCTCAAATTGAATACAACGCAAATGACGGGTAAAACGCTCTGCTAGTATTGTTCCTCTAATTTTCAAGAAACGTCGTTGCTTCCATGATATTCCTTTAGAAATCTAATGCCTAATCAAATTAAATTTCGCCCAAAAAATTCGATAGAATGATGAGCTACACTGTGAGCAATATAAATGCTCTCAAACTGAATGCAAGATAAATGACGGGTGAAACGCCCTAATAGTATTGTTCCTCTTTTTTTCAAAAAACTTCCTTCTTTCCATGTCTGTCTACTAGAAATGTAATGCATAATCGAAACAAATTTCGCCCAAAAAACATGATGGGAAGATGAGCTACATTGTCTGCAATATAAACGGTCTCAAATTGAATGCAAGACCAATAACGGGTGAAACGCTATGATAGTATTGTGCTTCTTATTTTCACCAAACTTCATTTTTTCCATGACATTCTACTAGAAATGCAATGCATAGTCAAAATAAATTTCGCACAAAAAACCTGATGGAATGATGAGGTACACTGTCGTCAATATAAACCCGCTCAAGCAGAATTAAAGACAAATGATGGGTGAAACGCTGTAATAGTATTGTTACTCTTATTTTCAAGAAACTTCGTTCTTTCCATGATATCCTTTAGAAATGATATGTATAATCAAAATAAATTTTGCCCAAAAGACATGATGGAAACACGACCTACACTGTCGGGAATATATACGCTGTCAAATTGAATGGAAGACCAATGTCGGGTGAAACGCTCTGATAGTATTGTTCCTCCTATTTTCACGAAACTTCATTTTTTCCATGACATTCGACTAGAAATGTAATGCATAATGAAAACAAATTTCGCGCAAAAAACAGGATGGAAAGATGAGCTACACTGTCGGCAATATAAACGATCACAAATTGAATGCATGACCAATAGCAGGTGAAACGCTCTGATGGTATTGTGCTTCCTATTGTCACGAAACTTTATTTTTTCCATGACATTCTACTAGAAATGTAATGCATAATCAAAACACATTTCGCACAAAAAACCTGATGGAAAGATGAGCTACACTGTCGGTAATATAAACCCTCTCAAACAGAATGAAGGACAAATGATGGGTGAAACGCTCTAATAGTAATGTTCATCTTATTTTCTAGAAACTTCGTTCTTTCCATGATATTCATTTAGAAATGATAAGTATAATCAAAATAAATTTCGCCCAAAAAACATGATGGAAACATGAAATACACTGTCGGGAATATAAATGCTATCAAATTGAACGGAAGACCAATGACGGGTGAAACGCTCTAATAGTATTGTTCCTCCAATTTTGACAAAATTTCATTTTTTCCATGACATTCTACTAGAAATGTAATGGATAATCACAATAAATTTCGCACAAAAAAAATGATGTAAAGTTGAGCTACACAGTCGGCAATATAAACTCTCTCAAACAGAATGCAAGACAAAAGACGGGTGAAACGCAGCAATAGTGTTGTTCCTATGATTTTCAAGATACTTCGTTCTTTCATGACATTCTACTAGAAATGTCATGTATAATTAAAACAATTTTCGCCCAAAAAACATTATGGAAACATTAGCTACACTGTCGGCAATATAAACGGTCTCAAATTGAATGCAAGACCAATGACGGGTGAAACGCTCTAATAGTATTGTTCCTCTTATTTACAAACAAACATCGTTCTTTCCATGACATTCTACTAGAAATGTCTTGCATTATCAAAAGAAATTTCACCAAAAAAATATGATGGAAAGATGAGTTGCACTGTCGGCAACGTAAATGCTCTCAAACAAATTGCAAGACAAAATGACGGGTGAAACGCTCTAATAGTATTATTCGTCTTACTTTAGAGAAACATCGCTCTTTTCATGACATTCAACTAGAAATGTCATGCATAATCAAAACAAATTTCGCCCAAAAAACATGATGCAAAGATGAGCTACCCTGTCGGTAATATAAACAGTCTCAAATTGAATGCAAGACCATTGATGGAAAGATGAGCTACGCTCTCGGCAATATAAACGGTCTCAAATTGAATGCAAGACTAATGACGGGTGAAACGCTCTGACAGTATTGTGCCTCATATTTTCACGAAATTTCATTTTTTCCATGACATTCTACTAGAAATGTAATGCATAATGAAAAGAAATTTCGCACAAAAAACTTGATGGAAAGATGAGCTACACTGTTGGCAATATAAACGCTCTCAAACAGAATGCAAGATAAATGACGGGGAAAACGCTCTAATAGTATTGTTCCTCTTATTTACAAAAAAACTTCGTTCTTTCCATGACATTCTACAAGAAATGTCATGCATAATCAAAATAAATTTTGCCCCAAACACATGATGGAAAGATGAGTTATACTGTCGGCAATATAAACGCTCTCAAACAGAATGCAAGTCAAATGACGGGTGAAATGCTCTAATAGTATTGTTCCTCTTATTTTGAAGAAACTTCGTTCTTTCCATGATATTTTACTAGAAATGTCATGCATAATCAAAACAAATTTCGCCTAAAAAACATGATGGAAAGATGAGCTACACTATCGGCAATATAAACGATCTCAAATTGAATGCAAGACCAATGACTGGTGAAATACTCAGATGGTTTTGTGCCTCCTATTTTCACGAAACTTCTTATTTTCCATGACATTCTACTAGAAATGTAATGCATAATCAAAACAAATTTCGCCCAAAAAACATGATGGAAAGATGAGCTACGCTGTCGGCAATATAAACGATATCAAATTGAATGCAAAACCAAAGACGGGTGAAACGCTCTTATTGTCACGCCCCGCGTCCTACTAGCGCGCGACACCCTTTCGGCGGTCGATAAGATTTGCGACATCCCAAGACTAGTCGCCGACCCAGATCGATACTTAATCACTTATAAATGCTCTCAAACAGAATGCAAGATGAATGACGGGTGGAATGCTCTAATAGTATTGTTCCTCTTATTTTGAAGAAACTTCGTTCTTTCCATGATATTCTAGTAGAAATGTCATACATAATCAAAACAAATTTCGCCCAAAAAAATGATGGAAAGATGAGCTACACTATCGGCAATATAAACGGTCTCAAATTGAATGCAAACTAATGACGGGTGAAACACTCTGATTGTATTGTGCCTCCTATTTTCACGAAACTTCATATTTTCCATGACATTCTACTAGAAATGTAATGCATAATCAAAACAAATTTCGCCCAAAAAACATGATGGAAAGATGAACTACGCTGTCGGCAATATAAATGATATCAAATTGAATGCAAAACCAATGACGGGTGAAACGCTCTTATAGTCACGCCCCGCGTCCTACGAGCGCGCGACACCCCCTCGGCGGTCATTAAGATTTGCGACATCCCAAGACTAGTCGCCGACCCAGATCGATACTTAATCACTTAGAAGCGAACGCTAGTGGAAGCCAATGAAAACACCTAGAAAAAAATTCAAACGGGAGGATGAAGAAGAGAGAAGCAGGAAAATGGACCATCATATAAACATACCAAAATTCAAGTGACAGACACGGGCAACAACAGGAGCTGCCATCAACTACAAAAGGGTACCATGGCCCACTAACCTATATCCACTACTAGGATATACCAAAAAGGAGAGGAACACTATCCTAGTCTTCAACCCTCGTCATCACCAGATAGTGATTCCTCTTCAGGATCAGACTCCATTGGTTCCTCGGCACGCTCCGACTCCTCAGGCTCAGGTTCCGGGTCAGTAACCTCTCCATCAACCGGCATTGTCTCCACCGGGTCTAGACATATCTAACCATACAGTACTATAATGCTTAAAACAAATTGTGCCATCAACCTTAGTATACTTCGTCACGTTGCGTTGAATGTGCCTTGGTACTCCAAAACGCGGCGGCAAAACCAAGCTTGTCAGGGCCGGGAGTCGAAAATATTTTAACTTACAACTATGAGAATAAATCTCAATAAGCTCACCCCTAAGTCTCGGTTAGGACGACACGTACCACCAGACCAACCTAGCATGCAGCCTAAACCACCCGAACCAGCAGTTTCACATCATGAGGAAAACAAGCCAGGCATAAACAGCATAATTTAATCCCACCAGCTCAGGTCACAATTGCAACACATAGCACTCAACAGTGCTTCACATATACGTATATAACTATATATATATATATATATTCCAAGTCTGAAAAGATCGCGACTCGCGTTTAACGCCTCAGGTACACATCACAACCCGCGTTTAACGCCTCGGGATTGCACACCTTAATTCATAAACCCGTGTTTTACGCCTCAGGTCGGTCCCGCGTTAATACGCATCAGGACGGGCACAAACCCCGCGATTATCGCATCATGGTACAATGTGCATAAATACTCATTGTATAATTCAGTCGACTATAGACCCCGCATTAATACGCTTCAGGGTTCAATTCACATATAATCACTACAATGCATTGATTTTCACAAACAAGCCCCGCGTAACACGCATCAAGGCATAGCTCACACATACGGCTCACGCAATCACACGTGCACAACACGAGATTATAAATTAATCCACATGATCTAGGGTATAATTAAATCAGCCCGGAATTCACATCCGCACACAACTCTCTCTACTGAGCCGCACACCAAACTTTTGAGCACAACCGATTTCTACCACCTCAACTATACTAACTAATGCATCAATTGCATTATCAAACATCCACATATCAACATAAACTTCCCAAATTTGGGTCCCCCTAAGGCAGCCCCCAAAATGCACATAAAACCACCCAATCCAAGTGCAAATCATCCCTAAACCTATCTAGGATTAACATCCCACATTAATCATGTTTCTAACCACCTAAATCATCATCTAAGAGCTCTAATATTCATCCTAAACACTTTTAAATCTTTGGATCTTCGATGAATAGTATTTACCTTCGATGAATAGTGTTCATCCTTCAATGAAACAATACACGGACTTCAATGAACAGTACATGGCAGCCACTAAAACTCACTAAAAATCCACATCTAAGCTAATCCATGATAACCTATCACCCTAATCAAGAGTTAGGGGTTTGCTTACTCAAAATCCAAGCTTGAAATCCACAAAATCAACCCAAGATCAGCCCCCAAAGTGCACGGCAGCGGCGGCGGACGGCAGTGGCTTGGCGAGCTAGACGGCGACTGCGGTGAAAGGTTGACCTGCAGCGGCGGCGGCTTGGCGGGACCGGCGACTACGTGAGGTTGCTGGTCGGTGGCGCAAGGAGGAAGAGAGGGAAGGGAGAGTTCGGCCAAGGGAGGTTCAAGGGAGGAGAGAGGATTCCAAGAGCTTTATCCAATCCTTCCTTAAGCCTTGAGTAGGGGTTGGTGAGGTTAGTTGGGATTTTGGATTGCTTTTGGATAGGATAGGGTGAGATGAAGAGGTGAGTGGGAGTTGGTGGTGGGGTTTGATGAGGAAGAAGCCAAAATAAAAGCCTCATCAATTTATTTGCCTCTTGCAAATAAATGCCGGATGATAAAATTGGTCATCTGCAATTTTAGGACAGGCCGGGCATTTTAGTTCGGGCAATCGGTCTAGCTGGCCAACGAACACTGAACCCCAATGATGCGACATCCAAATATTAGCAACGATATTCTCGAAAATTCAATGCCCGAATCCGGAATCTAATTCGCGGTCTACACCAGTTGATTGCGACTTTAAAATATCTCAAACAGACGGGCGGCTTTTAGGAGTTACGCGTATCGACCCGCGGTAGGTCCACGTACTTAAATTCCTAGTTAGCCTTTCCCTTACGGTGAGTCATCTCGAGAGTGATCAATTCCGAGTGAGATAAATCTAGAGTGCAATAACAAGATATCCATTCATTTATAAATTCCGGAAATGGGTCGAATTTCAGAATGTGAGTGACATTTATCGGACGCGGAATTTATCATTCTGAAGATCGTTAGTCGTCGATCGAAGCGTAGATAATTATAGTTCGATTAGATTAGTCGCGCCGTAATTAGTCTTCGCCGTATTCCTTCGCATCCGAGCCAACCTGAGCTAAATATTCTGAACCAGTCCTAAAATCGTCTGATTACCGAAATACCCTCAGCTATTATTCATATACGCCAGAAACAATTAATACCGAATGACCGCGAGCCCTGCATCATAAATGCATGGTCAAATCACCTTTTTGACTTTTGGATAATTACCAAAATGCCATTGGACCATTGAAATTACCATTTTACCCGTCAAGACCAATTTTCTCTCTCTTCCTTTCTCTCTCCTCTCTCTCTCTTCTTTCCCTTCCATTTTCACGCACGGCAGCCACCCCTTCCATCTTCACGCACGCCCATCTTCATCTTCTTCATCTTCGTCTTGTGTTCGTCGTCGCCGTGGACCGCCGCCGGCCGCCCGTCGCGCGCCCCGCCTAGCCCTCGCCGTCGCCGTGCCGCCCCAGCCGAGCTGCTGCCGCTGCTGTTTGGCTGCTGTCCAAGCGCCACCGAGCCTCGCCGTCGTCCGCCGGACCTTGGCCGAAGCTCCGCCAAGCTTGCCGGCCGCTCGTTGAGCCCCGTTGTTGCCGTTTGGCCTCTGTGCAGCTGCTGTCCAGCCACAGTTCGTCGTCGTCCGGGTGTCGTTTTGGAAATCCGACACCGCGGTTGCGTCCGGATCGACGAGGGGAGTTCGTAGGGACCGCCGCCGGAATTTTTGTCGTCGCCGCCAATTATCGAAGTGAGTTAACCCCTAATCCCTGATTAGGCTGTTAATTACACTTAGTAGTTTAATTAAATAGTTAATGTAATTAATTAGTTAGTTACCACAGTTAATAGATAGTTACCGTGGTTGGATAGTTAACTGTGGTAAGCTTAAGTAGTTACCATAGTTAAATTAATTAGTTAATGTGGTAGATTAATTAATTACTGTGGCTAATTGTATTAATCATGGTTATGTGGGATAGTTACCATGGTTAATTGCCTGTTTTATTGTGTCTGGTAATTATTGGCGTTTGATTGTGGATCGAACTGAGTGTTGATTGCGCTTAATTGCTGAATGATCACACTAGTATCGAGATGCCATGTTAATTGAAATTGAGCAGTCGTGTGACCAATTATTTATTTCGATCATGAAAATGGCCGTGGGCCGAGTTTTGAGCATACTCGTGAGTGTGATTGCATCGGGCTAATGTGAAGTAAGAACTGGTTGTTTGCCTGATGTGTTTGTGTGGTCACACGACGGTTAATCGTCTTCCTAACGTAATTGGAGGATATGGGGCGGTACTCCTGGTGGGTCCGTCGCCTAGGTAGTTCGTGCCGGCGACGTACAGTCCGGAATCCCACGACTTATCGGTTGCACGACAGTTCGTGCCGGCGACGTACAGTCCGGATAGACACGACTGGTCGGATGCCGGTCGCAGCTTGTGATGGACCGAAGTCCTTACGGAACTACCTGATATGCTTGCCTTAGGGGTCTTGAGGGGCTATCAGATGCCTTCGCTGTAACGGGGTAGGACGACGCCCGGTTCGGCCGGAAGAGTACTAGTAGTGAGGCTGTACTGTGGCGAGAGTGGTGTATCTCTTGCATGATAACCGGAAAAACCGCATGTTGCATAGTGCTTGAATGCCTGCGAGTGTGACGTGTGTTGGCTGGATGCCTTGTTCTGCTGTTCTTTATTGCCATGAAATATTTGTCGTGTGGTTCAAGGCAAGGTAAGTTATATGTGGTTGTTTATTAGCTGTTGAGCCGTGCTCCTGTTTGGTAGCTAGAGCGTGGCGTGCATCGCACGCTATTGACATGCCATCGCATGTTTAGGCCGCCTGAGTGAATCAACGTCATAATTGGACTTAGGCGTTGACTCATTGAGATTTATATCTCATTTGTTGTTGTTAACCGTTTTTCAGGTCCGTAGTACGGCGGTCTGGTCAGTCAGCTGGTGCAGCTGTGGAGGTTCTTTTGGAGTTAGTTTTTGGAAGAAGTTAGCCTTCGACCCGACCCGGTACCTTTTGTGGGTCTTAGGAAACGGCCCTGAAGATGGGCTTGTAGATCGGTTGTTTCCTAGCTAACTGGTATATAAATAAAATGGTGGTGTTGTTGTTGTTGTATCTCCTGCTTTTCTATCCATGTTGTATGACTGTCCGGGGTTTTATATCGCTTCCGCATGCGTATAATTGAAGATAAAAAGAAATGGGTCAATGATGTGCCTGGGATATCATCCTTTGACCTGACGTTCCAAAGGGCTGATCGCGCGCCTAGGGTTCGGGGCGTGACACCAACAGAATCCAAGACAAATGACGGTGAAACGCTCTTATAGTATTGTTACTCTAATTTTCCAGAAACTACGTTCTTGTCCATGATATTCCTTTAGAAATGTAATGCATAATCAAAACAAATTACACCCAAAAGATATGATGGAATGATGAGCTACACTGTCGGCAATATGAACGCATTCAAACAGAATACAAGATAAATGACGTGTGAAACGCTCTAATAGTATTGTTCCTCTTATTTTCAAAAAACTTACTACTTTCCAAGACTTTCTACTAGAAATTTAATGCATAATCAAAAAAATTTATCCCAAAAAACATGATGGAAAGATGAGCTACACTGTCGGCAATATAAACGGTCTCAAATTGAATGCAAGACCAATAATGGGTAAAACGCTCTCATAGTATTGTGCATCTTTTTTTCACGAAACTTCATTTTTTCCATATAAGCAAAATAAATTTCGTACAAAAAACCTGATGGAAAGATGAGCTACACTATTGGCAATATAAACCTTCTCAAAAAGAATGAAAGACAAATGACGGGTGAAACGCTCTAATAGTATTGTTCCTCTAATTTTCAAGAAACTTCGTTCTTTCCATGATATTCCATTAGAAATCTAATGCATAATCAAAACAAATGTCCCCCAAAAGACCTGATGGAATGATGAGCGACACTGTCAGCAATATAAACGCTATCAAACAGAATGCAAGATAAATCACGGGTGAAACGCTCTAATAGTATTGTTCCTCTTAGTTTCAAAAAACTTCGTTGTCTCCATGACATTCTACTAGAAATGTCATGCATAATCAACAGAAATTTCGCCCAAAAAACATCATGGAAAGATGAGTTACACAGTCAGCAACATAAACGGTCTCAAATTGAATGCAAGACCAATGACGGGTGAAACGCTCGGATAGTATTGTGCATCCTATTTTCACGAAACTTCATTTTTTCCATAACATTCTAATAGAAATGTAATGCATAATCAAAACAAATTTCGCCCAAAAAACATGATGAAGAGATGAGCTACACTGTCGAGAATATAAACTCTCTAAAAAACAATGCAAGACAAATGACGTGTGAAATGCTCTAATATTATTGTTCCTATTATTTTAGAGACACATCGTTTTTTTCAGGACATTCTACTAGAAATGTCAGGCATAATCAAAACAAATTTCGCCCAAAAAACATGATGGAAAGATGAGCTACATTGTCAGGAATATAAACGGTCTCAAATTGAATGCAAGACAAATGATGGGTGAAACGCTCTCATAGTATTGTGCCTCCTATTTTCACGAAACTTCGTTTTTTCCATCACATTCTACTAGAAATGTAATGCACAATTAAAAAAAATTTCGCACAAAAAATATGATGGAAAGATGAGCTACATTGTCAGCAATAGAAACGCTCACAAACAGACTGCAAGACAAATGTCGGGTGAAACGCTCTCATAGTATTGTTACTCTAATTTTTAAGAAACTTCATTCTTTCCATGATATTCCCTTAGAAAACTAATGCATAATCAAAACAAATTTCGCCCAAAAGACCTGATGGAATGATGAGCTACACAGTCGGCAATAAATACGATATCAAAAAGAATGCATGATAAATGACCGGTGAAACGCTCTAATAGTATTGTTCCTCTTATTTACAAAAAATTTCATTTTTTCCATAAATTCTACTAGAAATGTCGTGCATAATCAACAGAAATTTCGCCCAAAAAACCTGATTGAAAGATGAGCTACACTGTCGGCAATATAAACGGTCTCATATTGAACGCAAGACCAATGACGGGTGAAACGCTCAGATAGTATTGAGCCTCCTATTTTCACGAAACTTCATTTTTTCCATATTATTCTACAAGAAATGTAATGCATAATCAAAACAAATTTCACCCAAAAAACATGATGAAATGATGAGCTACACCGACGGCAATATACAAGCTCTGAAACAGAATCCAAGACAAATGACGAGTGAAACGCTCTAATTGTATTGTTCCTCTTATTTTCAAGAAACATCGTTCTTTCCATGACATTCTACGAGAAATATCAGGCATAATCAAGACAAAGTCCGCACAAAAAACTTGATGGAAAGATGAGCTACATTGTCGGCAATATATAAGTTCCTAAACAGAATCCAAGACAAATGACGTGTGAAACGCTCTCATAGTATTGTTACTCTAATTTTCACGAAACTTCGTTCTTGTCCATGATCTTCCTTTAGAAATCTAATGCATAATCAAAACAAATTTCGCACAAAAGACATGATGGAATGATGAGCTACACTGTCGGCAATATAAACGGTCTCAAATTGAATGGATGACCAATGCCGGGTGAAATGCTCTGATAATATTATGCCTCCTATTTTCGCGAAACTTCATGTTTTTTCTATGATATTCTACTAGAAATGTAATGCATAATCAAAATAAATTTCGCACAAAAAACCTGATGGAAAGATGAGCTATATTGTCGGCAATATAAACCCTCTCAAACAGAATGAAAGACAAATGAAGGGTGAAACGCTCTAATAGTATTGTACTTTTTATTTTCAAGAAACTTCGTTCTTTCCATGATGTTCCTTTAGAAATCTAATGCATAATCAAAACAAAATGTCGCCCAAAAGACCTGATGGAATGATGAGCGACACTGTCGGCAATATAAACGCTATACAACATTATGCAAGATAAATGAGGGGTGAAACGCTTTAATAGTATTGTTCCTCGTAATTTCAAAAAACTTCGTTGTTTCCATGACATTCTACTAGAAATGTCAGGCATATCAATAGAAATTTCGCCCAAAAAACGTGAAGGAAAGATGAGCTACACAGTCGGCAACATGAACGGTCTCAAATTGAATGCAAGAACAATGACGGGTGAAACGCTTGGTTAGTATTGTGCCTCCTATTTTCACGAAACTTCGTTTTTCCCGTAACATTCTTCTAGAAATGTAATGCATAATCAAAACAAATTTCGCCCAAAAAACATGATGAAAAGATTAGCTACACTGTCGGAAATATAAACGCTCTAAAAAAGAATGCAAGACAAATGACGTGTGAAATGCTTTAATAGTATTGTTCAAATTATTTTAGAGAAACATCGTTCTTTTCTGGACATTCTAATACAAATGTCAGGCATAATCAAAACAAATTTCGCACAAAAAACATGATGGAAAGATGAGCAACATTGTCAGCAATATAAACGGTCTCAAATTGAATGTAAGACAAATGATAGGTGAAACGCTCTCATAGTATTGTGCCTCCTATTTTCATGAAAATTCATTTTTCCATGACATTCTACTAGAAATGTAATGCATAATCAAAAGAAATTTGGCACAAAAAATGTGATGGAAAGATGAGCTACACGGTCGGCTATATAAACGCTCACAAACAGAATGCAAGACCAATGACGAGTGAAACGCTCTCATAGTATTGTTACTCTAATTTTCAAAAAACTTCGTTCATTCCATAATATTCCTTTAGAAAACCAATGCATAAATCAAAACAAATGTCGCCCAAAAGACCTGATGGAATGATGAGCGACAATGTCGGTATTATAAATGCTATCAAACAGAATGCAAGAAAAATGACGGGCGAAACGCTGTAATAGTATTGTTCCTCTAATTTTCAAAAAACTTCATTTTTTCCATGACTTTCTACTAGAAATGTCATGCATAATCAACAGAAATTTCGCCCAAAAAACATGAAGGATACATGAGCTACACAGTCGGCAACATAAACGGTCTAAAATTGAACGCAAGACCAATGACGGGTGAAACGCTCGGATAATATTGTGCCTCCTATTTTCCCGAACTTCATTTTTTCCATAACATTCTACTAGAAATGTAATGCATAATCAAAACAAATTTAGCCCAAAAAACATGATGAAAAGATGAGCTGCACTATCGGCAATATAAACGCTCAAAAACAGAATGCAAGATAAATAACGGGTGAAACGCTCGCACGGTATTGTTACTCTAATTTTGAAGTAACTTCGTTCATTCCATGATATTCCTTTAGAAAACAAATGCATAATCAAAACAAATGTCGCCCAAAAGACCTGATGGAATGATGAGTGACACCGTCGGCAATATAAACGCTATCAAACAGAATGCAAGATAAATGACGAGTGAAACGCTCTAATAGTATTGTTCATCTTATTTTCAAAAAACTTCGTTCTTTCAATGACTTTCTACTAAAAATGTCATGCATAATCAACAGAAATTTCGCCCAAAAAACATGATGGAAAGATATGCTACATTGTCGATAACAGAAACGATCTCAAATTGAATACAAGACCAATGACGGGTGAAACGCTCGGATAGTATCGTACGTCCTATTATCACGAAACTTCATTTTTTTCCAAAACATTCTACTAGAAATGTAATGCATAATCAAAACAAATTTAGCCCAAAAAACATGATGAAAAGATGAGCTACACTGTCGGTAATATAAACGCTCTAAAAAATAATGCAAGACAAATGACGGATGAAACGCTCTAATAGTATTGTTCCTCTTATTATAGAGAAACATCGCACTTTTCAGGACATTCTAATAGAAATGTCATGCATAATCAAAACAAATTTCGCCCAAAAGACATGATGGAAACATGAGCTACACTGTCGGCGACATAAACGGTCTCAAATTGAATGCAAGACCAATGAAGGGTGAAACGCTCGGATAGTATTGTGCCTCCTATTTTCACGAAACTTGGTAGTTTCCATAACATTATACTAGAAATGTAAAGCATAATGAAAACAAATTTCGCCCAAAAAACATGATGAAAAGATGATCTACACTGTCGGCATTATAAACGCTCTAAAAAATAAAGCAAGACAACTGACGGGTGAAACGTTCTAATAGTATTGTTCCTCTTACTATAGAGAAACATCGTACTTTTCAGGACATTCTACTAGAAATGTCATGCATAATCAAAACAAATTTCGCCCAAAAGACATGATGGAAAGATGAGCTACAATGTCGGCGACATAAACGGTCTCAAATTGAATGCAAGACCAATGACGGGTGACACGCTCGGATAGTATTGTGCCTCTTATTTTCACGAAACTTGGTTGTTTCCATAACATTATACTAGAAATGTAAAGCATAATGAAAACAGATTTCGCCCCAAAAACATGATGAAAAGATGAGCTACACTGTCGGCAATAAAACGCTCTAAAAAAGAATGCAAGACAACTGACGGGTGAAACGCTCTAATAGTATTGTTCCTCTTACTATAGAAAAACATCGTACTTTTCAGGACATTCTACTCGAAATGTCATGCATAATCAAAACAAATTTCGCCCAGAAAATATGACGGAAAGATGAGCTACACTATCGGCAACATAAACGGTCTGCAATTGAATGCAAGACCCACGACAGGTGAAACGCTCGGATTGTATTGTGCCTCCTATTTTCACGAAACTACGTTTTTTCCATAACATTATACTAGAAATGCAAAGCATAATCAAAATACATTTCGTCCAAAAAAGATGATGAAAAAATGAGCTACACTGTCGGCAATATAAACGCTCTAAAAAAGAATGCAAGACAAATGACGGGTGAAACGCTCTAATAGTATTGTTCTTCTTATTTTAGAGAAAAATAGTTCTTTTTAGGACATTCTACTAGAAATGACATGCATAATCAAAACAAATTTCGCGCAAAAAACATGAAGGAAAGATGAGCTACACTGTCGGCAATATAAACGGTGTCAAATTGAATGCAAGACCAATGATGGGTGAAACGCTCCCATAGTATTGTGCCTCCTATTTTCACAAAATTTGGTTTTTTCAATAACATTCTACTAGAAATGTAAAGCATAGTCAAAATAAATTTCGTACAAAAAACATTATCGAAAGAAGAGCCACACTGTCGGCAATATAAACGGTCTCAAATTGAATGGATGACCAATGACGGGTGAAATGCTCTGATACTATTGTGCCTCCTATTTTCGCGAAACTTCATTTTTTCCATGACATTCCACTAGAAATGTAATGCATAATCAAAACAAATTTTGCACAAAAAATATGATGGAAATATAAGCTACACTGTCGGCAATATACAAGCTCTCAAACAGAATCCAAGACAAATGACGTGTGAAACGCTCTCATAGTATTGTTACTCTAATTTTCAAGAAACTTCGTTCTTGTCCATGATATTCCTTGAGAAATCTAATGCATAATCAAAAGAAATTTCGCCCAAAACACATGATGGAATGATGAGCTACACTGTCGGCAATATAAACGCTTTCAAACAGAATGCAAGATAAATGATTTGTGAAACGCTCTAATAGTATTGTTTCTCTTACTTTCAAAAAACTTCGTTCTTTCCATGACATTCCACTAGAAATGTCATGCTTAATCAAAACATATTTCGCCCAAAAAACATGATGGAAAGATGGGCTACACTATCGGCAATATTAACGGTCTCAAATTGAATGCAACACCAATGATGGGTGAAACGCTCTCATAGTATTGTGCCTCCTATTTTCGCAAGACTTCATTTTTTCCATGACATTCTAGTAGAAAAGTAATGCATAATTAAAACAAATTTCGCACAAAAAACATGATGGAAAGATGAGCTACACTGTCGGCAATATATACGCTCACAAACAGAATGCAAAACAAATGATGGGTGAAACGCTCTCATGGTATTGTTACTCTAATTTTCAAGAAACTTCGTTCTTTCCATGATATTCCTTTAGAAAACTAATGCATAATCACAACAAATGTCGCCCAAATGACCTGATGGAATGATGAGCCACACTGTCGGCAATATAAACGCTATAAAATAGAATGCAAGATAAATGACGGGTGAAACGCTCTAATAGTATTATTCCTCTCATTTTCAAAAAGCTTCGTTCTTTCCATGACTTTCTACAAGAAATGTCTTGCATAATCAACAGAAATTTCGCCCAAAAAACATGATCGAAAGATAATCTACACTGTCGGCAACATAAACGGTCTAAAATTGAACGCAAGACCAATGACGGGTGAAACGCTCGGATAGTATTGTTCCTCCTATTTTCACAAAACTTCATTTTTTCCATAACATTATACTAGAAATGTAAAGCATAATCAAAACAAATGTCGCCCAAAAAACATGATCAAAAGATGAGCTACACTGTCGGCAATATAAACGCTCTAAAAAAGAATGCAAGACAAATGACGGGTGAAACGCTCTAATAGTATTGTTCCTCTTATTTTAGAGAAATATAGTTCTTTTCTGGACATTCTACTAGAAATGTTATGCATAATCAAAACAAATTTCGCGAAAAAACATGATAGAAAGATGAGCTACACTGTCGACAATATAAACGGTCTTAAATTGAATGAATGACCAATGATGGGTGAAATGCTCTGATAATATTGTGCCTCCTATTTTAGCGAAACTTCATTTTTTCCTTGACATTCTACTAGAAATGTAATACATAATCAAAACAAATTTCGCACAAAAAACATAATGGAAAGATGAGCTACACTGTCGGCAAAATAAACGCTGTGAAACAGAATGCAAGACAATTGAGGGGAGAAACGCTCTAATAGTATTGTTCCTCTTATTTTCAAGAAACAACGTTCATTTCATGACATTCTACGAGAAATGTAATGGATAATCAAAACAAATTTCGCCCAAAAAACATTATGGAAAGATGAGCTACACTGTCGGCAATATAAATAATCTGAAACAGAATGCAAGACAGTTGACGGGAGAAACGCTTTAATAGTATTGTTCCTCTTATTTTCAAGAAACAACGTTCATTTCATGACATTCTACGTGAAATGTCATGCATAATCAAAACAAATTTCCCCCAAAAAACATGATAGAAATGAGCTACACTATCGGCAATATACAAGCTCTCAAACAGAATCCAAGACAAATGACGTGTGAAACGCTCTCATAATATTGTTACTCTAATTTTCAAGAAACTTCGTTCTTGTCCATGATATTCCTTTAAAAATCTAATGCATAATCAAAACAAATTTCCCCCAAAAGACAAGATGGAATGATGAGCTACACTGTCGGCAATATAAACGCTTTCAAACAGAATGCATGATATATGACGTGTGAAACGCTGTAATAGTATTGTTCCTCTTATTTTCAAAAAACTTACTACTTTCCAAGACTTTCTACTAGAAATTTAATGCATAATCAAAGAAAATTTCTCCCAAAAAACATGATGGAAAGATGAGCTACACTATCGGCAATATAAACGGTCTCAAATTGAATGCAAGACCAATAACGGGAGAAACGCTCTGATAGTATTGTGCATCTTATTTTCACGAAACTTCATTTTTTCCATGATATTCTACTAGAAATGTAATGCATAATCAAAATAAATTTCGTACAAAAAACCCGATGGAAAGATGAGCTACACTGTCGGCAATATAAACCCTCTCAAACAGAATGAAAGTCAAATGACGGGTGAAACTCTCTAACAGTATTGTTGCGCTTCTTTTCAAGAAACTTCGTTCTTTCCATGATATTCCTTTAGAAACCTAATGCATAATCAAAACAAATGTCGCCCAAAAGACCCAATGGAATGATGAGCGACACTTTCGGCAATATAAACGCTATCAGACAGAATGCAAGATAAATGACGGGTGAAACGCTCTAATAGTATTGTTCCTCTTATTTTGAAAAAACTTCGTTGTTTCCATGACATTCTACTAGAAATGTCATGCAAAATTACCAGAAATTTCGCCCAAAAAACATGATGGAAAGATGAGCTACACTGTCGGCAATATAAAGGCTCTCAAATTGAATGCAAAACAATTGATGGGTGAAAAGATCTAAATGTATTGTTCCTCTTATTTGCAAGAAACTTCGTTCTTTCCATGACATTCTACTAGAAACGTCATGCATAATAAAAAAAAATTTCGCCCAAAAAACATTATGGAAAGATGAGCTACACAGTCGGCAACATAAACGGTCTCAAATTGAAAGCCAGACCAATGACGGGTGAAACGCTCGGATAGTATTGTGCCTCCTATTTTCACGAAACTTCGTTTTTTCCATAACATTCTACTAGAAATGTAATGCATAATCAAAACCAATTTCGCCCAAAAAACATGATGAAAAGATGAGCTACACTGTCGGCTATATAAACGCTCTCAAAACGAATGCAAGACAAATGAAGTGTGAAACGCTCTAATAGTATTGTTCCTCTTATTTTAAAGAAACATTGTTCTTTTCAGGACATTCTACTAGAAATGTCAGGAATAATCAAAACAAATTTCGCCCAAAAAACATGACGGAAAGATGAGCTACATTGTCATCAATATAAACGGTCTCAAATTGAATGCAAGACAAATGATGGGTGAAACGCACTCATAGTATTGTGCCTCCTATTTTCACGAAACTTGATTTTTTCCATGACATTCTACTAGAAACGTAATGGATAATCAAAACAAATTTCGCCCAAAAAACATGATGAAAAGATGAGCTACACTATCGGCAATATAAATGCTCTAAAAAAGAATGCAGGACAAATGACGTGTGAAACGCTCTAATAGTATTGTTACACTTATTTTAGAGAAACATCGTTCTTTTCGGGACACTCTACTAGAATGTCATGCATAATCAAAACAAATTTCGCCCAAAAAACATGATGAAAAGATGAGCTACACTATCGGCAATATAAACGCTCTAAAAAATAATGCAAGACAAATGACGGGTGAAACGCTCTAATAGTATTTTTCCTCTTATTATAGAGAAACATCGTACTAGAAATGTCATGCATAATCAAAACAAATTTCGCCCAAAGAATATGATGGAAAGATGAGCTGCACTGTCGGCAACATAAACGGTGTCAAATTGAATGCAAGACTAATGACTGGTGAAACGCTCGGATTGTATTGTGCCTCCTATTTTCACGAAACTTCGTTTTTTCCATAACATTCTACTAGAAATGTAATGCATAATCAAAATAAATTTCGCCCGAAAAACATGATGAAAAGATGAGCTACATTATCGGCAATATAAACACTCCAAAAAAGAATGCAAGACAAATGACGTGGGAAACGCTCCAATAGTATTGTTCCTCTTATTTTAGAGAAACATCGTTCTTTTCAGGACATTCTACTAGAAATGTCATGCATAATCAAAACAAATTTCGCCCAAAAAACATGATGGATAGATGAGCTACACTGTCGGCAACATAAACGGTCTAAAATTGAATGCAAGACCACTGATGGGTGAAACGCTCGGATAATATTGTGCCTCCTATTTTCACGAAAATTCGTTTTTTCCATAACATTCTACTAGAAATGTAATGGATAATCAAGACAATTTCGCCCAAAAAACATGATGAAAAGTTGAGCTACACTATCGGCAATAAAAATGCTCTAAAAAGAATGCAAGACAAATCACATGTGAAACGCTCTAATAGTATTGTTCCTCTTATTTTGGAGAAACATCGTTCTTTTCAGGACACTCTACTGGAAATGTCATGCATAATCAAAACAAATTTCGCCCAAAAAACATGATGAAAAGATGAGCTACACTATCGGCAATATAAACGCTCTAAAAAATAATGCAAGACAAATGACTGGTGAAACGCTCTAATAGTATTTTTCCTCTTATTATAGAGAAACATCGTACTAGAAATGTCATGCATAATCAAAACAAATTTCGCCCAAAGAATATGATGGAAAGATGAGCTGCACTGTCGGCAACATAAACGGTGTCAAATTGAATGCAAGACTAATGACTGGTGAAACGCTCGGATTGTATTGTGCCTCCTATTTTCACGAAACTTCGTTTTTTCCATAACATTCTACTAGAAATGTAATGCATAATCAAAATAAATTTCGCCCAAAAAACATGATGAAAAGATGAGCTACACTGTCGGCAATATAAACGCTCCAAAAAAGAATGCAAGACAAATGACGTGGGAAACGCTCTGATAATATTGTGCCTCCTATTTTCACGAAACTTCATTTTTTCCATAACAATCTACTAGAAATGTAATGCATAAACAAAACAAATTTCGCCCACAAGACATGATGAACAGATGAGCTACACTGTCGGCAATATAAACGCTCTAAAAAAGAATGCAAGACAAATGACGTCTGAAACGCTCTAATAGTATTGTTCCCCTTATTTTAGAGAAATATCGTTCTTTTCTGGACATTCTACTAGAATTGTCACACATAATCAAAATAAATTTCGCCCACAAAACATGATGAATAGATGAGCTACACTGTCGGCAATATAAACGCTCTAAAAAAGAATGTAAGACAAATGACGGGTGAAACGCTCTAGTAGTATTGTTCCTCTTATTATAGAGAAACATCGTACTTTTTAGGACATTCTACTAGAAATGTAAAGCATAATCAAAACAAATTTCACCCAAAAAACATGATGGAAAGATAAGCTAAACTGTCGGCAATATGAACGGTCTAAAATTGAATACAATACCTATGATGGGTGAAACGCTCTCATAATGATGTGCCTTCTACTTTCACGGAACTTCATTTTTTCCATGACATTCTACTCGAAATGAAATGCATAATGAAAACAAATTTCGCACAAAAAACATGATGGAAAGATGAGCTACACTGTCGGCAATATAAACGCTCATAAGCAGAATGCAAGACAAATGATGGCTGAAACGCTCTCATGGTATTGTACTCTAATTTTCAAGAAACTTCGTTCTTTCCATTATATTCTTTAGAAAACTAATGCATAATCAAAACAAATGTCGCCCAAAAGACCTGATGGAATGATGAACGATACTGCCGACAATATAAACACTATCAATCAGAATGCAAGAAAAATGATGGGTGAAATGCTCTAATAGTAATGTTCATCTTATTTTCAAAAAACTTCGGTCTTTCCATTACTTTCTACTAGATATTTCATGCATACTCAACAGAAATTTTGCCCAGAAAACATTATGGAAAGTTGTGCTACACTGTCGGCAACATAAACGGCCTCAAATTGAATGCAAGACCAATGACGGGTGAAACGCTCGGATAGTATTGTGCCTGCAATTTTCACGAAATTTCGTTTTTTCCATAACATTCTACTAGAAATGTAATGCATGAACAAAACAAATTTAGCCCAAAAAACCTGATGAAAAATGTGCTACACTGTCTGCAATATACGGGTGAAACGCTCTAGTAGTATTGTTCCTCTTATTATAGAGAAACATCGTACTTTTCAGGACAGTCTACTAGAAATGTCAAGCATAATCAAAACAAATTTCGCCTAAAAAACATGATGGAAAGATCAGCTACACTGTCGGCAACATAAACGTTCTCAAATTGAATGCAAGACCAATGACGAGGGAAACGCTCGGATAGTATTGTGACGCCTATTTTCACGAATATTCATTTTTTCCATAACATTGTACTAGAAATGTAAAGCATAATCAAAACAAATGTCGCCCAAAAAACATGATGAAAAGATGAGCTACACTGTCGGCAATATAAACGCTCTAAAAAAGAATGCAAGACAAATAACGGGAGAAACGCTCTAATAGTATTGTTCCTCTTATTTTAGAGAAACATAGTTCTTTTGAGGACATTCTACTAGAAATGTTATCCATAATCATAATAAATTTCGCGCAAAAAACATGATGGAAAGATGAGCTACATTGTCGGCAATATAAACGGTCTCAAATTGAATGCAAGACCAATGATGGGTGAAACGCTCTTATAGTATTGTGCCTCCTATTTTCACAAAACTTCGTTTTTTCCATCACATTCTACTATAAATGTAATGCATAATCAAAAAAATTTAGCACAAAAAACATTATGGAAAGATGAGCTACACTGTCGGCAATATAAACACTCTGAAACAGAATGCAAGACAATTGACGGGTGAAACGCTCTAATAGTATTGTTCCTCTTATATTCAAGAAAAAAACGTTCATTTTATGACATTCTACGAGAAATGTGATGCATAATCAAAACAAATTTCGCCCAAAAAATATGATGGAAAGATGAGCTACACTGTCGGCAATATAAACGGTCTCAAATTGAATGGATGACCAATGACGGGTGAAATGCTCTGATAATATTGTGCCTCCTATTTTCGCGAAACTTCATTTTTTTCCATGACATTCTACTAGAAATGTAATGCATAATCAAAACAAATTTCGTACAAAACACATGATGGAGAGATGAGCTACACTGTCGGCAATATACAAGCTCTCAAACAGAATCAAAGACAAATGACGTGTGAAACGCTCTCATAGTATTGTTACTCTAATTTTCAAGAAACTTCGTTGTTGTCCATGATATTGCTTTAGAAATCTAATGCATAATCAAAGCAAATTTCGCCCAAAAGACATGATGGAATAATGAGCTACACTGTCGGCAATATAAACGCTTTCAAACAGAATGCAAGATAAATGATGTCTGAAACGCTCTAATAGTATTGTTCCTCTTACTTTCAAAAAACTTCCTCCTTTGCATGACATTCCAGTAGAAAAGTCATGCATAATCAGAACATATTTCGCCCAAAAAACATGATGGAAAGATGGGCTACACAATCGGCAATATTAACGGTCTCAAATTGAATGCAACACCAATGAAGGGTGAAACGCTCTTAAAGTATTGTGCCTCCTATTTTCACAAAACTTCATTTTTTCCATGACATGCTACTAGAAATGTAATGCATAATCAAAACAAAGTTCGCTCCAAAAATGTGATAAGAAGATGAGCTACACTGTCGGCAATATAAACGCACTAAAAAAGAATGCAAGACAAATGACGGGTGAAACGCTCTAATAGTATTGTTCCTCTTATTTTAGAGAAACATAGTTCTTTTGAGGACATTCTACTAGAAATGTTATGCATAATCATAA
This sequence comes from Lenwebbia sp. NSW1173648, assembly GCA_029784005.1. NCBI lineage: Eukaryota > Viridiplantae > Streptophyta > Magnoliopsida > Myrtales > Myrtaceae > Lenwebbia > Lenwebbia sp. NSW1173648. Next base: position 19,387,125 of record JARCGZ010000008.1, on the reverse strand, counting down.
TAAATTTCGCGCAAAAAACATGATGGAAAGATGAGCTACATTGTCGGCAGTATAAACGGTCTCAAATTGAATGCAAGACCAATGATGGGTGAAACGCTCTCATAGTATTGTGCCTCCTATTTTCACAAAACTTCGTTTTTTCCATAACATTCTACTATAAATGTAATGCATAATCAAAAAAAATTTCGCACAAAAAACATTATGGAAAGATGAGCTACACTGTTGGCAATATAAACGCTCTGAAACAGAATGCAAGACAATTGACGGGTGAAACGCTCTAATAGTATTGTTCCTCTTATATTCAAGAAAAAAACGTTCATTTTATGACATTCTACGAGAAATGTGATGCATAATCAAAACAAATTTCGCCCAAAAAACATGATGGAAAGATGAGCTACACTGTCGGCAATATAAACGGTCTCAAATTGAATGGATGACCAATGACTGGTGAAATGCTCTGATAATATTGTGCCACCTATTGTCACGAAACTTCATTTTTTCCATGACATTCTACTAGAAATGTAATGCAGAATCAAAACAAATTTCGTACAAAACACATGATGGAGAGATGAGCTACACTGTCGGCAATATACAAGCTCTCAAACAGAATCAAAGACAAATGACGTGTGAAACGCTCTCATAGTATTGTTACTCTAATTTTCAAGAAACTTCGTTGTTGTCCATGATATTGCTTTAGAAATCTAATGCATAATCAAAGCAAATTTCGTCCAAAAGACATGATGGAATGATGAGCTACACTGTCGGCAATATAAACGTTTTCAAACAGAATGCAAGATAAATGATGTGTGAAACGCTTTAGTAGTATTGTTCCTCTTACTTTCAAAAAACTTCCTCCTTTGCACGACATTCCAGTAGAAAAGTCATGCATAATCAGAACATATTTCGCCAAAAAAACATGATGGAAAGATGGGCTACACTATCGGCAATATTAATGGTCTCAAATTGAATGCAACACCAATGAAGGGTGAAACGCTCGTATAGTATTGTGCCTCCCATTTTCACAAAACTTCGTCTTTTCCATGACATGCTACTAGAAATGTAATGCATAATCAAAACAAATTTCGCTCCAAAAATGTGATAAGAAGATGAGCTACACTGTCGGCAATATAAACGCACTACAAAAGAATGCAAGACAAATGACGGGTGAAACGCTCTAATAGTATTGTTCCTCTTGTTTTGGAGAAACATCGTTCTTTTGAAGACATTCTACTAGGAATGTCATGCATAATCAAAATAAAATTCGCCCAAAAAACATGATGGAAAGAAGAGCTACACAGTCGGCAAAAAAAATTCTATCAAAACAGAATGCAAGATAAATGACGGGTGAAACGATCTAATAGTATTGTTACTCTTATTTTCAAAAAAAACTTCGTTTTTTCCATGACATTCTACGAGAAATGTCATGCATAATCAACGCAAATTTCGCCCAAACAACATGATGGAATGACGAGCTGCACTGTCGTCAACATAAACGGTCTCAAATTGAATGCAAAACCAATGACGGGTGAAACGCTCGGATAGTATTGTGCCTTCTATTTTCACGAAACTTCATTTTTTCCATAACATTCTACTAGAAATGTAATGAATAATAAAAACAAATTTCGCCCAAAAAACATGATGAAAAGATGAACGACACTGTCGTCAATATAAACGCTTTTAAAAAGAATGCAAGACAAATGACGGGTGAAACGCTCAAATAGTATTGTTCCTCTTATTATAGAGAAACATCGATCTTTTCAGGACAGTCTACTAGAAATGTAATGCATAATCAAGACAAATTTCGCCCACAAAACAAGATGGAAAGATGACCTACACTGTCGGTAATATAAACGATCTTAAATTGAATGCAAGACCAATGATTGGTGAAACGCTCTAATAGAATTGTGCCTCCTATTTTCACAAAACTTCGTTTTTTCCATCACATTTTATTAGAAATGTAATGCATAATCAAAACAAATTTCGTACAAAAACAGGATGAAAAGATGAGCTACACTGTCGGCAATATAAACGCTCTGAAACAGAATGCAAGACAAATGACGGGTGAAACGCTCTAATAGTATTGTTCCTCTTGTTTTGGAGAAACATCGTTCTTTTGAAGACATTCTACTAGGAATGTCATGCATAATCAAAATAAAATTCGCCCAAAAAACATGATGGAAAGAAGAGCTACACAGTCGGCAATAAAAACGCTATCAAAACAGAATGCAAGATAAATGACGGGTGAAACGATCTAATAGTATTGTTCCTCTTATTTTCAAAAAAAACTTCGTTTTTTCCATGACATTCTACAAGAAATGTCATGCATAATCAACGCAAATTTCGCCCAAACAACATGATGGAATGACGAGCTGCACTGTCGTCAACATAAACGGTCTCAAATTGAATGCAAAACCAATGACGGGTGAAACGCTCGGATAGTATTGTGCCTTCTATTTTCACGAAACTTCATTTTTTCCATAACATTCTACTAGAAATGTAATGAATAATAAAAACAAATTTCGCCCAAAAAACATGATGAAAAGATGAACGACACTGTCGTCAATATAAACGCTTTTAAAAAGAATGCAAGACAAATGACGGGTGAAACGCTCAAATAGTATTGTTCCTCTTATTATAGAGAAACATCGATCTTTTCAGGACAGTCTACTAGAAATGTAATGCATAATCAAGACAAATTTCGCCCACAAAACAAGATGGAAAGATGACCTACACTGTCGGTAATATAAACGATCTTAAATTGAATGCAAGACCAATGATTGGTGAAACGCTCTAATAGAATTGTGCCTCCTATTTTCACAAAACTTCGTTTTTTCCATCACATTTTATTAGAAATGTAATGCATAATCAAAACAAATTTCGTACAAAAACAGGATGAAAAGATGAGCTACACTGTCGGCAATATAAACGCTCTGAAACAGAATGCAAGACAAATGACGGGTGAAACGCTCTCATAGTATTGTGCCTCCTATTTTCACGAAATTTCGTTTTTTCCATAACATTCTACGAGAATTGTAATGCATAATCAAAACAAATTTCGCACAAAAAACATGATGGAAAGGTGAGCTACACTTTCGGCAATATAAACGCTCTGAAACAGAATGCAAGACAAATGACGGGTGAAACGCTCTAATAGTATTGTTCCTCTTATTTTCAAGAAACATCGTTCTTCCCATGACATTCTACGAGAAATGTCATGCATAATCAAAACAAATTTCGCCCGAAAAACATGATGGAAAGATGAGCTACACTGTCGGCAATATTAACGGTCTCAAATTGAATGCGAGACCAATGACGGGTGAAACGCTCTGATAATATTGTGCCTCCTATTTTCACGAAACTTCATTTTTTTTCTATGACATTCTACTAGAAATGTAATGGATAATCAGAACAAATATCGCACAAAAGACATGATGGAAAGATGAGCTACACTGTCGGCAATATACACGCTCTCAAACAGAATGCAAGACAAATGACGGGTAAAACGCTCTCATAGTATTGTCACTCTAATTTTCAAGAAACTTCGTTCTTGTCCATGATATTCCTTTAGAAATCTAATGCATAATCAAAACAAAATTTGCCCAAAAGACATGATGGAATGATGAGCTACACTGTCGGCAATATAACCGCTTTCAAACAGAATGCAAGATGAATGACGGGTGAAATGCTCTAATAGTATTGTTCCTCTTATTTTCAAAAAACTTCGTTTTTTCCATGAAATTCTACTACAAATGTCATGCATAATCAAAACAAATTTCGCCCAAAAAACATCATGGAAAGATGATCTTCACTGTCGGCAATATAAACGCTCTCAAATTGAATGCTAGACAAATGACGGGTGAGACGTTCTAATTGTAATGTTCCTCTTATTTTCAAGAAACTTCGTTCTTTCCATGACATTCTACTAGAAACGTCATGCATAATCAAAACAAATTTCGCCCAAAAAACATGATGGAAAGAAGAGCTACACTGTCGGCAACATAAACAGTCTCAAATTGAATGCAAGTCCAATGACGGGTGACACGCTCGGATAGTATTGTGCCTCCTATTTTAACAAAACTTCGTTTTTTCCATAACATTCTACTAGAAATGTAATGCATAATCAAAACAAATTTCGCCAAAAAGCATGATGAAAAGATGAGCAACACTGTCGGCAATATGAACGCTCTAGAAAAGAATGCAAGACAAATGACGGGTGAAATGCTCTAATAGTATTGTTCCTCTTATTTTGGTGAAACGTCGTTCTTTCCAGGACATTCTACTACTAGAAATGTCATTCATAATCAAAACAAATTTCTCCCAAAAAACATGATGGAAAGATGATCTACACTGTCGGCAATATAAACAGTCTCAAATTGAATGCAAGACCATTGAAGGGTGAAACACTCTCAAAGTATTGTGCCTTCTATTTTCACGAAATTTCGTTTTTTCCATAACATTCTACGAGAAATGTAATGCATCATAATCAAAACAAATTTCGCACAAAAAACATGATGGAAAGGTGAGCTACATTGTCGGCAATGTAAACGCTCTGAAATAGAATGCAAGACAAATGACGGGTGAAACGCTCTAATAGTATTGTTCCTCTTATTTTCAAGAAACATCGTTCTTCCCATGACATTCTACGAGAAATGTCATGCATAATCAAAACAAATTTCGCCCGAAAAACATGATGGAAAGATGAGCTACACTGTCGGCAATATAAACGGTCTCAAATTGAATGCAAAACCAATGACGGGTGAAATGCTCTGATAATATTGTGCCTCCTATTTTCACGAAACTTCATTTTTTCCATGACATTCTACTAGAAATGTAATGAATAATCAGAACAAATATCGCACAAAAAACATGATGGAGAGGAGCTACACTGTCGGCAATATACACGCTCTCAAACAGAATGCAAGACAAATGACGGGTGAAACGCTCTCATAGTATTGTCACTCTAATTTTTAAGAAACTTCGTTGTTGTCCATGATATTCCTTTAGAAATCTAATGCATAATCAAAACAAATTTTGCCCAAAAGACATGATGGAATGATGAGCTACACTGTCGGCAATATAACCGCTTTCAAATAGAATGCAAGATAAATGACGGGTGAAACGCACTAATAGTATTGTTCCTCTTATTTTCAAAAAACTTCGTTTTTTCCATGACATTCTATTAGAAATGTCATCCATAATCAACACAAATTTCGCCCAAAAAACATGATCGAAAGATGAGCTGCACTGCCGGCAACATAAACGGTCTCAAATTGAATGCAAGACTAATGACGGGTGAAACGCTCGGATAGTATTGTGCCTTATATTTTCGAGAAACTTCGTTTTTTCCAAAACATTCTACTAGAAATGTAATGCATAATCAAAATAAATTTCACCCAAAAAACATGATAAAAAGATGAGCTACACTGTCGGCAATATAAACGCACTAAAAAAGAATGCAAGACAAATGACGGGTGAAACGCTCTAATAGTATTGTTCCTCTTGTTTTGGAGAAACATCGTTCTTTTGAAGACATTCTACTAGGAATGTCATGCATAATCAAAATAAAATTCGCCCAAAAAACATGATGGAAAGAAGAGCTACACAGTCGGCAATAAAAACGCTATCAAAACAGAATGCAAGATAAATGACGGGTGAAACGATCTAATAGTATTGTTCCTCTTATTTTCAAAAAAAACTTCGTTTTTTCCATGACATTCTACGAGAAATGTCATGCATAATCAACGCAAATTTCGCCCAAACAACATGATGGAATGACGAGCTGCACTGTCGTCAACATAAACGGTCTCAAATTGAATGCAAAACCAATGACGGGTGAAACGCTCGGATAGTATTGTGCCTTCTATTTTCACGAAACTTCATTTTTTCCATAACATTCTACTAGAAATGTAATGAATAATAAAAACAAATTTCGCCCAAAAAACATGATGAAAAGATGAACGACACTGTCGTCAATATAAACGCTTTTAAAAAGAATGCAAGACAAATGACGGGTGAAACGCTCAAATAGTATTGTTCCTCTTATTATAGAGAAACATCGATCTTTTCAGGACAGTCTACTAGAAATGTAATGCATAATCAAGACAAATTTCGCCCACAAAACAAGATGGAAAGATGACCTACACTGTCGGTAATATAAACGATCTTAAATTGAATGCAAGACCAATGATTGGTGAAACGCTCTAATAGAATTGTGCCTCCTATTTTCACAAAACTTCGTTTTTTCCATCACATTTTATTAGAAATGTAATGCATAATCAAAACAAATTTCGTACAAAAACAGGATGAAAAGATGAGCTACACTGTCGGCAATATAAACGCTCTGAAACAGAATGCAAGACAAATGACGGGTGAAACGCTCTCATAGTATTGTGCCTCCTATTTTCACGAAATTTCGTTTTTTCCATAACATTCTACGAGAATTGTAATGCATAATCAAAACAAATTTCGCACAAAAAACATGATGGAAAGGTGAGCTACACTTTCGGCAATATAAACGCTCTGAAACAGAATGCAAGACAAATGACGGGTGAAACGCTCTAATAGTATTGTTCCTCTTATTTTCAAGAAACATCGTTCTTCCCATGACATTCTACGAGAAATGTCATGCATAATCAAAACAAATTTCGCCCGAAAAACATGATGGAAAGATGAGCTACACTGTCGGCAATATTAACGGTCTCAAATTGAATGCGAGACCAATGACGGGTGAAACGCTCTGATAATATTGTGCCTCCTATTTTCACGAAACTTCATTTTTTTTCTATGACATTCTACTAGAAATGTAATGGATAATCAGAACAAATATCGCACAAAAGACATGATGGAAAGATGAGCTACACTGTCGGCAATATACACGCTCTCAAACAGAATGCAAGACAAATGACGGGTAAAACGCTCTCATAGTATTGTCACTCTAATTTTCAAGAAACTTCGTTCTTGTCCATGATATTCCTTTAGAAATCTAATGCATAATCAAAACAAAATTTGCCCAAAAGACATGATGGAATGATGAGCTACACTGTCGGCAATATAACCGCTTTCAAACAGAATGCAAGATGAATGACGGGTGAAATGCTCTAATAGTATTGTTCCTCTTATTTTCAAAAAACTTCGTTTTTTCCATGAAATTCTACTACAAATGTCATGCATAATCAAAACAAATTTCGCCCAAAAAACATCATGGAAAGATGATCTTCACTGTCGGCAATATAAACGCTCTCAAATTGAATGCTAGACAAATGACGGGTGAGACGTTCTAATTGTAATGTTCCTCTTATTTTCAAGAAACTTCGTTCTTTCCATGACATTCTACTAGAAACGTCATGCATAATCAAAACAAATTTCGCCCAAAAAACATGATGGAAAGAAGAGCTACACTGTCGGCAACATAAACAGTCTCAAATTGAATGCAAGTCCAATGACGGGTGACACGCTCGGATAGTATTGTGCCTCCTATTTTAACAAAACTTCGTTTTTTCCATAACATTCTACTAGAAATGTAATGCATAATCAAAACAAATTTCGCCAAAAAGCATGATGAAAAGATGAGCAACACTGTCGGCAATATGAACGCTCTAGAAAAGAATGCAAGACAAATGACGGGTGAAATGCTCTAATAGTATTGTTCCTCTTATTTTGGTGAAACGTCGTTCTTTCCAGGACATTCTACTACTAGAAATGTCATTCATAATCAAAACAAATTTCTCCCAAAAAACATGATGGAAAGATGATCTACACTGTCGGCAATATAAACAGTCTCAAATTGAATGCAAGACCATTGAAGGGTGAAACACTCTCAAAGTATTGTGCCTTCTATTTTCACGAAATTTCGTTTTTTCCATAACATTCTACGAGAAATGTAATGCATCATAATCAAAACAAATTTCGCACAAAAAACATGATGGAAAGGTGAGCTACATTGTCGGCAATGTAAACGCTCTGAAATAGAATGCAAGACAAATGACGGGTGAAACGCTCTAATAGTATTGTTCCTCTTATTTTCAAGAAACATCGTTCTTCCCATGACATTCTACGAGAAATGTCATGCATAATCAAAACAAATTTCGCCCGAAAAACATGATGGAAAGATGAGCTACACTGTCGGCAATATAAACGGTCTCAAATTGAATGCAAAACCAATGACGGGTGAAATGCTCTGATAATATTGTGCCTCCTATTTTCACGAAACTTCATTTTTTCCATGACATTCTACTAGAAATGTAATGAATAATCAGAACAAATATCGCACAAAAAACATGATGGAGAGGAGCTACACTGTCGGCAATATACACGCTCTCAAACAGAATGCAAGACAAATGACGGGTGAAACGCTCTCATAGTATTGTCACTCTAATTTTTAAGAAACTTCGTTGTTGTCCATGATATTCCTTTAGAAATCTAATGCATAATCAAAACAAATTTTGCCCAAAAGACATGATGGAATGATGAGCTACACTGTCGGCAATATAACCGCTTTCAAATAGAATGCAAGATAAATGACGGGTGAAACGCACTAATAGTATTGTTCCTCTTATTTTCAAAAAACTTCGTTTTTTCCATGACATTCTATTAGAAATGTCATCCATAATCAACACAAATTTCGCCCAAAAAACATGATCGAAAGATGAGCTGCACTGCCGGCAACATAAACGGTCTCAAATTGAATGCAAGACTAATGACGGGTGAAACGCTCGGATAGTATTGTGCCTTATATTTTCGAGAAACTTCGTTTTTTCCAAAACATTCTACTAGAAATGTAATGCATAATCAAAATAAATTTCACCCAAAAAACATGATAAAAAGATGAGCTACACTGTCGGCAATATAAACGCACTAAAAAAGAATGCAAGACAAATGACGGGTGAAACGCTCTAATAGTATTGTTCCTCTTGTTTTGGAGAAACATCGTTCTTTTGAAGACATTCTACTAGGAATGTCATGCATAATCAAAATAAAATTCGCCCAAAAAACATGATGGAAAGAAGAGCTACACAGTCGGCAATAAAAACGCTATCAAAACAGAATGCAAGATAAATGACGGGTGAAACGATCTAATAGTATTGTTCCTCTTATTTTCAAAAAAAACTTCGTTTTTTCCATGACATTCTACGAGAAATGTCATGCATAATCAACGCAAATTTCGCCCAAACAACATGATGGAATGACGAGCTGCACTGTCGTCAACATAAACGGTCTCAAATTGAATGCAAAACCAATGACGGGTGAAACGCTCGGATAGTATTGTGCCTTCTATTTTCACGAAACTTCATTTTTTCCATAACATTCTACTAGAAATGTAATGAATAATAAAAACAAATTTCGCCCAAAAAACATGATGAAAAGATGAACGACACTGTCGTCAATATAAACGCTTTTAAAAAGAATGCAAGACAAATGACGGGTGAAACGCTCAAATAGTATTGTTCCTCTTATTATAGAGAAACATCGATCTTTTCAGGACAGTCTACTAGAAATGTAATGCATAATCAAGACAAATTTCGCCCACAAAACAAGATGGAAAGATGACCTACACTGTCGGTAATATAAACGATCTTAAATTGAATGCAAGACCAATGATTGGTGAAACGCTCTAATAGAATTGTGCCTCCTATTTTCACAAAACTTCGTTTTTTCCATCACATTTTATTAGAAATGTAATGCATAATCAAAACAAATTTCGTACAAAAACAGGATGAAAAGATGAGCTACACTGTCGGCAATATAAACGCTCTGAAACAGAATGCAAGACAAATGACGGGTGAAACGCTCTCATAGTATTGTGCCTCCTATTTTCACGAAATTTCGTTTTTTCCATAACATTCTACGAGAATTGTAATGCATAATCAAAACAAATTTCGCACAAAAAACATGATGGAAAGGTGAGCTACACTTTCGGCAATATAAACGCTCTGAAACAGAATGCAAGACAAATGACGGGTGAAACGCTCTAATAGTATTGTTCCTCTTATTTTCAAGAAACATCGTTCTTCCCATGACATTCTACGAGAAATGTCATGCATAATCAAAACAAATTTCGCCCGAAAAACATGATGGAAAGATGAGCTACACTGTCGGCAATATTAACGGTCTCAAATTGAATGCGAGACCAATGACGGGTGAAACGCTCTGATAATATTGTGCCTCCTATTTTCACGAAACTTCATTTTTTTTCTATGACATTCTACTAGAAATGTAATGGATAATCAGAACAAATATCGCACAAAAGACATGATGGAAAGATGAGCTACACTGTCGGCAATATACACGCTCTCAAACAGAATGCAAGACAAATGACGGGTAAAACGCTCTCATAGTATTGTCACTCTAATTTTCAAGAAACTTCGTTCTTGTCCATGATATTCCTTTAGAAATCTAATGCATAATCAAAACAAAATTTGCCCAAAAGACATGATGGAATGATGAGCTACACTGTCGGCAATATAACCGCTTTCAAACAGAATGCAAGATGAATGACGGGTGAAATGCTCTAATAGTATTGTTCCTCTTATTTTCAAAAAACTTCATTTTTTCCATGAAATTCTACTACAAATGTCATGCATAATCAAAACAAATTTCGCCCAAAAAACATCATGGAAAGATGAGCTTCACTGTCGGCAATATAAACGCTCTCAAATTGAATGCTAGACAAATGACGGGTGAGACGTTCTAATTGTAATGTTCCTCTTATTTTCAAGAAACTTCGTTCTTTCCATGACATTCTACTAGAAACGTCATGCATAATCAAAACAAATTTCGCCCAAAAAACATGATGGAAAGAAGAGCTACACTGTCGGCAACATAAACAGTCTCAAATTGAATGCAAGTCCAATGACGGGTGACACGCTCGGATAGTATTGTGCCTCCTATTTTAACAAAACTTCGTTTTTTCCATAACATTCTACTAGAAATGTAATGCATAATCAAAACAAATTTCGCCAAAAAGCATGATGAAAAGATGAGCAACACTGTCGGCAATATGAACGCTCTAGAAAAGAATGCAAGACAAATGACGGGTGAAATGCTCTAATAGTATTGTTCCTCTTATTTTGGTGAAACGTCGTTCTTTCCAGGACATTCTACTACTAGAAATGTCATTCATAATCAAAACAAATTTCTCCCAAAAAACATGATGGAAAGATGATCTACACTGTCGGCAATATAAACAGTCTCAAATTGAATGCAAGACCATTGAAGGGTGAAACACTCTCATAGTATTGTGCCTTCTATTTTCACGAAATTTCGTTTTTTCCATAACATTCTACGAGAAATGTAATGCATCATAATCAAAACAAATTTCGCACAAAAAACATGATGGAAAGGTGAGCTACATTGTCGGCAATGTAAACGCTCTGAAATAGAATGCAAGACAAATGACGGGTGAAACGCTCTAATAGTATTGTTCCTCTTATTTTCAAGAAACATCGTTCTTCCCATGACATTCTACGAGAAATGTCATGCATAATCAAAACAAATTTCGCCCGAAAAACATGATGGAAAGATGAGCTACACTGTCGGCAATATAAACGGTCTCAAATTGAATGCAAAACCAATGACGGGTGAAATGCTCTGATAATATTGTGCCTCCTATTTTCACGAAACTTCATTTTTTCCATGACATTCTACTAGAAATGTAATGAATAATCAGAACAAATATCGCACAAAAAACATGATGGAGAGGAGCTACACTGTCGGCAATATACACGCTCTCAAACAGAATGCAAGACAAATGACGGGTGAAACGCTCTCATAGTATTGTCACTCTAATTTTTAAGAAACTTCGTTGTTGTCCATGATATTCCTTTAGAAATCTAATGCATAATCAAAACAAATTTTGCCCAAAAGACATGATGGAATGATGAGCTACACTGTCGGCAATATAACCGCTTTCAAATAGAATGCAAGATAAATGACGGGTGAAACGTACTAATAGTATTGTTCCTCTTATTTTCAAAAAACTTCGTTTTTTCCATGACATTCTATTAGAAATGTCATCCATAATCAACACAAATTTCGCCCAAAAAACATGATCGAAAGATGAGCTGCACTGCCGGCAACATAAACGGTCTCAAATTGAATGCAAGACTAATGACGGGTGAAACGCTCGGATAGTATTGTGCCTTATATTTTCGAGAAACTTCGTTTTTTCCAAAACATTCTACTAGAAATGTAATGCATAATCAAAATAAATTTCACCCAAAAAACATGATAAAAAGATGAGCTACACTGTCGGCAATATAAACGCTCTAAAGAAGATTACAAGACAAATGACGGGTGAACGCTCTAATAGTATTATTCCTCACATTTTAGAGAAACATCGTTCTTTTCAAGACATTCTACTAGAAATGTTATGCATAATCAACACAAATTTCGCCCAAAAAACATGATGGAAAGATAAGCTGCACTGTCGGCAACATAAACTGTCTCAAATTGAATGCAAGACCAATGACGGGTGAAACGCTCTCATAGTATTGTGCCTCCTATTTTCACGAAACTTCATTTTTTCCATAACATTCTACGAGAAATGTAATGCATAATCAAAACAAATTTCACACCAAAAACACGTTGGAAAGATGAGCTGCACTGTCGGCAATATAAACGCTCTAAAACAGAATGCAAGACAAATGACGGGGGAAATGCACCCGTCATTTGCCTTGCATTCAATTTGAGAGCGTTTATATTGCCGACAGTGTAAGTCATCTTTCCATCATGTTTTTTGGGCGAAATTTGTTTTGATTATGCATGACATTTGTAGTACAATGTCACGGAAAAAATGAAGTTTCTTGAAAATAAGAGTTACAATACCATTAGAGCGTTTCACCCGTCATTTGTGTTGCATTCAATTTGAGAGCGTTTATATTACTGACAGTGTAGCTCATCTTTCCATCATGTTTTTTGGGTGAAATTTATTTCGATTATGCATGAAATTTCTAGTAGAATGTAATGGAAAGAACGAAGTTTCTTGAAAATTAGAACGTTTCACCCGTCATTTGTCTTGCATTCAATTTGAGAGCGTTTATAATGCCGACAATGTAGCTCATCTTTCCATCATGTTTTTTGGGCGAAATTTGTTTAGATTATGCATGACATTTCTAGTGGAATGTAATGGAAAGAACGAAGTTTCTTGAAAATAGGAGGAACAAAAAAATTATTGCACTTCACCCGCCATTTGTCTTGCATTCAATTTTACAGCGTTTATATTGCCGATATTGTAGCTCATCTTTTTATCACGTTTTTGGGCGAAATTTGTTTTGATTATGCTTGGCATTCCTACTAGAATGTCTTGGAAAGAACAATGTTTCTTGATAATAAGTTGAACAATACTATTAGAACGTTTCGACCGTCACTTGTCTTGCATTCAATTTGAGGGCATTTATATTGCCAAGAGAGTAGCTCATCGTTTCTTCCCGATTTTTGGGCCAAATTTTTTTATTATACATGACATTTCTAGCAGAATGTCTTGGTAAGAACAAAGTTTCTTGAAAATAGAAGGAACAAAAGATTAGAGCATTTCACCCGTCATTTGTCTTTCATTCAATTTCATAGTGTTTATATTGCCGACAATGTAGCTCATCGTTCCGTCATATTGTTTGGGCGAAATTTGTTTTGATTATGCATGATATTTCTAGTAGAATGTCGTGGAAAGAACAATGTTTCTTGAAAATAAGAGGAACAATACAATTAGAGCGTCTCACCCGTCATTTGTCTTGCATTCAATTTGAGAGCGTTTATATGACCGACAGTGTAGCTCATCTTTCCATCATGTTTTTTGGGCGAAATTTGTTTTGATTATGCATAACATTTCTAGTAGAATGTCATGGAAAGAACGAAGTTTCTTGAAAATATACGAAACAATACAATTAGAGCGTCTCACCTGTCATTTAACTTGCATTCAATTTGAGAGCGTTTATATGGCCGACAGTGTAGCTCATCTTTCCATCACATTTTTTTTAGCGAAATTTATTTTGATTATGCATGACATTTCTAGTAAAATGTTACGGAAAGACCGAAGTATCTTGAAAATAAGAGGAACAATAACATTAGAGCGTCTCACCCGTCATTTGTCTTGCATTCAATTTGAGAGCGTTTATAATGCCGACGGTGTAGCTCATCTTTCCATCATGTTTTTTGGGCGAAATTTGTTTAGATTATGCATGACATTTCCTGTAAAATGTCAGGGAAAGAACGAAGTTTCTTGAAAATAAGAGGAACAATACCATTAGTGCATTTCACCCATCATTTGTCTTGCATTCAATTTGAGAGCGTTTATATTACCGACAGTGTAGCTCATCTTTCCATCACGTTTTTTGGGTGAAATTTATTTCGATTATGCGTGAAATTACTAGTAGAATGTCATGGAAAAAATGAAGTTTCTTGAAAATAAGAGGAACAATAGCATTAGAACGTTTCACCCGTCATTTGTCTTGCATTCAATTTGAAAGCGTTTATAATGCCGACAGTGTAGCTCATCTTTCTATCATGTTTTTTGGGCGAAATTTGTTTAGATTATGCATGACATTTCTAGTGGAATGTGATGGAAAGAACGAAATTTCTTGAAAATAGGAGGAACAAAAAAATTATTGAATTTCACCAATCATTTGTCTTGCATTCAATTTTACAGCGTTTATATTGCCGCTATTGTAGCTCATCTTTTTATCATGTTTTTGGGCGAAATTTGTTTTGATTATGCATGGCATTTCTAGTAGAATGTCTTGGAAAGAACAATGTTTCTTGATAATAAGTTGAACAATACTATTAGAACGTTTCGACCGTTATTTGTCTTGCATTCAATTTGAGGACATTTATATTGCCAAGAGTGTAGCTCATCGTTTCTTCCCGATTTTTGGGCGAATTTTTTTTATTAGACATGACATTTCTAGTAGAATGTCTTGGTAAGAACAAAGTTTCTTGAAAATAGGAGGAACAAAAAATTAGAGCATTTCACCCGTCATTTACCTTGCATTCAATTTGACAGCGTTTATATTGCCGACATTGTAGCTCTACTTTTCATCATGTTTTTTTGGCGAAATTTGTTTTAATTATGCATGACATTTCTAGTAGAATATCACCGAAAGAATGAAGTTTGATGAAAATAGGAGGGATAATACTATGAGAGCGTTTTACCCGTCATTTGCCTTGCATTCAATTTGATGGCGTTTATATTGCCGGCAGTGTAGTTCATCTTTCCATCATGTTTTTTGGGCGAAATTTATTTTGATTATGCATGACATTTCTAATAGAATGTCATGGAAAGAACGAAGTTTCTTGAAAACATGAGGTACAATAAAATTAGAGCGTTTCACTGGTCATTTGTGTTTCATTCAATTTAATAGTGTTTATAATGCCGACAATGTAGCTCATCGTTTCGTCATAATGTTTGGGCCAAATTTGTTTTGATTATGCATGACATTTCTAGTAGAATGTCATGAAAAGAACGAACTTTCTTTAAAATAAGAGGAACAATCCAATTCGAGCGTCTCACCCGTCATTTGTCTTACATTTAATTTGAGTGCGTTTATATTGCGGACAGTGTAGCTCATCTTTCCATCATGTTTTTTGGGTGAAATTTGTTTTGATTATGCTTGACATTTCTAGTGGAATGTGAAAGAAAGAACGAAGTTTCTTGAAAATTAGAACGTTTCCCCCGTCATTTGTCCTGCATTCAAAATGAGAGCGTTTATAATGCCGACAGTGTAGCTCATCTTTCCATCATGTTTTTTGGGCGAAATTTGTTTAGATTATGTATGACATTTCTAGTGGAATGTGATGGAAAGAACGAAGTTTCTTGAAAATAGGTGGAACAAAAAAATTATTGCATTTCACCCGCCATTTATCTTGCATTCAATTTTACAGCGTTTATATTGCCGATATTGTAGCTCATCTTTTTGTCATGTTTTTGGGCGAAATTTGTTTTGATTATGCTTGGCATTCCTAGTAGAATCTCATGGAAAGAACAATGTTTCTTGAGAATAAGTTGAACAATACTATTAGAACGTTTCGACTGTTATTCGTCTTGCATTCAATTTGAGGGCATTTATATTGCCAAGAGTGTAGCTCATCGTTTCTTCCCGATTTTTGGGCGAATTTTTTTTTATTAGACATGACATTTCTACTAGAATATCTTGGTAAGAACGAAGTTTCTTGGAAATAGAAGGATAAAAAAATTAGAGCATTTCACCCGTCATTTGTCTTGCATTCAATTTGACAGCGTTTATATTGGCGACATTGTAGCTCTTCTTTTCATCATGTTTTTTTGGCGAAATTTGTTTTAATTATGCATGACATTTCCAGTGGAATATCACGGAAAGAATGAAGTTTCATGAAAATAGGGGGGATAATACTATGAGAGCGTTTGACCCGTCATTTGCCTTGCATTCAATTTGAGGGCATTTATATTGCCGACAGTGTATCTCATCTTTCCATCATGTTTTTTGGGCGAAATGTGTTTTGATTATGCATGACATTTCTAGTAGAATGTTTCGGAAAGAACGAAGTTTCTTGAAAACATGAGGAACAGTAAAATTAGAGCGTTTCACCCATCATTTGCCTTTCATTCAATTTGATAGTGTTTATATTGCCGACAGTGTAGCTCATCGTTTCGTCATATTGTTTGGGCGAAATTTGTTTTGATTATGCATGACATTTCTAGTAGAATTGATGGAAAGGACGAAGTTTCATGAAAATAGGAGGAACAAAAAAATTAGAGCGTCTCACCCGTCGTTTGTCTTGCATTCAATTTGATAGCGTTTATATTGCCGATAGTGTTGCTCATTTTTCCGTCATGTGTTTTGGGCGAAATTTATTTTGATTATGCATGACATTTCTAGAAGAAAGTCATGAAAGAACGAAGTTTCTTGAAAACATGAGGGACAATAAAATTAGAGCGTTTCACCCGTCATTTGTCTTTCATTCAATTTGATAGTGTTTATATTGCCGACAATGTAGCTCATCGTTTCGTCATATTGTTTGGGCGAAATTTGTTTTGATTATGCATGATATTTCTAGTAGAATGTCGTGGAAAGAACGATGTTTCTTGAAAATAAGAGGAACAATACAATTAGAGCGTCTCACCCGTCATTTGTCTTGCATTCAATTTGAGAGCGTTTATATGACCGACAGTGTAGCTCATCTTTCCATCATGTTTTTTGGGCGAAATTTGTTTTGATTATGCATAACATTTTTAGTAGAATGTCATGGAAAAAACGAAGTTTCTTGAAAATATGCGAAACAATACAATTACAGCGTCTCACCTGTCATTTGTCTTGCATTCAATTTGAGAGCGTTTATATGGCCGACAGTGTAGCTCATCTTTCCATCACGTTTTTTTTTAGCGAAATTTATTTTGATTATGCATGACATTTCTAGTAAAATGTTACGGAAAGAACGAAGTATCTTGAAAATAAGAGGAACAATAACATTAGAGCGTCTCACCCGTCATTTGTCTTGCATTAAATTTGAGAGCTCTTATATTGCCGACAGTGTAGCTCATCTTTCCATCATGTTTTTTGGGTGAAATTTTTTAATTATGCCTGAAATTTGTTGTAGAATGTCATGGAAAGAACGAAGTTTCTTGAAAATTATAACGTTGCACCCGTCATTTGTCGTGCATTCAGTTTGAGAGCGGTTATAATGCCGACAGTGTAGCTCATCTTTCCATCATGTTTTTTGGGCGAAATTTATTTAGATTATGCATGAAATTTCTAGTGGAATGTGATAGAAAGAACGAAGTTTCTTGAAAATTGGAGGAACAAAAAAATTATTGCATTTCACCCGCAATTTGTCTTGCATTCAATTTTACAGCGTTTATATTGCCGAAATTGTAGCTCATCTTTTTATCATGTCTTTGGGTGAAATTTGTTTGGATTATGCATGGCATTCCTAGTAGAATGTCATGGAAAGAACAATGTTTCTTGATAATAAGTTGAATAATACTATTAGAACGTTTCGATCGTTATTTGTCTTGCATTCAATTTGAGGGTATTTATATTTCCAAGAGTGTAGCTCATCGTTTCTTCCCGATTTTTGGGCGAATTTTTTTTTTATTATACATGACATTTCTTGTAGAATGTCTTTGTTAGAAAGAAGTTTCTTGAAAATAGAAGGAACAAAAAATTAGAGCATTTCACCCGTCATTTGTCGTGCATTTAATTTGACAGCGTTTATATTGCCGACATTGCAGCTCTTCTTTTCATCATGTTTTTTTGGCGAAATTTGTATTAATTATGCATGACATTTCTAGTAGAATATCACGGAAAGAATGAAGTTTCATGAAAATAGGAGGGATAATACTATGAGAGCGTTTCACCCGTTATTTGCCTTGCATTCAACTTGAGGGCGTTTATATTGCCGACAGTGTAGCTCATCTTTCCATCATGTTTTTTGGGCGAAATTTATTTTGATTATGCATGACGTTTCTAGTGGAATGTGATGGAAAGAACGAAGTTTCTTCAAAATACGATGAACAAAAAAATTATCGTATTTCACCCATCATTTTTCTTGTATTCAATTTTACATCGTTTATATTGCCGATATTGTAGCTCATCTTTTTATCATGTTTTTGGGCGAAATTTGTTTTGATTATGCATGGCATTTCTAGTAGAATGTGATGGAAAGAACGAAGTTTCTTGAAAATAGGAGGAACAAAAAAATTATTACATTTCACCCATCATTTGTCTTGCATTCAATTTTACAACGTTTATATTGCCGATATTGTAGGTTATCTTTTTATCATGTTTTTGGGCGAAATTTGTTTTGATTATGCATGGCATTTCTAGTAGAATGTGTTGGAAAGAACAATGTTTCTTGATAATAAGTTGAACAATACTATTAGAACGTTTCGACCGTCATTTGTCTTGCATTCAATTTGAGGACATTTATATTGCCAAGAGTGTAGCACATCGTTTCTTCCCGATTTTTGGGCAAATGTTTTTTTATTATACATGACATTTCTAGTAGAATGTCTTTGAAAGAACGAAGTTTCTTGAAAACATGAGGAACAATAAAATTAGAGCGTTTCACCGGTCATTTGTGTTTCATTCAATTTAATAGTGTTTATAATGCCGACAATGTAGCTCATCGTTTCGTCATAATGTTTAAGCAAAATTTGTTTTGATTGTGCATGACATTTCTAGTAGAATGTCATGAAAAGAACGAAGTTTCTTTAAAATAAGAGGAACAATACAATTCGAGCGTCTCACCCGTCATTTGTCTTGCATTTAATTTGAGAGCGTTTATATTGCAGACAGTGTAGCTCATCTTTCCATCATGCCTTTTTGGTGAAATTTATTTCGATTATGCATGACATTTCTAATAGAATGTCATGGAAAGAACGAAGTTTCTTGAAAATTAGAACGTTTCCCCCGTCATTTGTCCTGCATTCAATTTCAGAGCGGTTATAATGCCGACAGTGTAGCTCATCTTTCCATCATGTTTTTTGGGCAAAATTTGTTTAGATTATGCTTGACATTTCTAGTGGAATGTGATGGAAAGAATGAAGTTTCTAGAAAATAGGTGGAACAAAAAAATTATTGCATTTCACCCGCCATTTGTCTTGCATTCAATTTTACAGCGTTTATATTGCCGATATTGTAGCTCATCTTTTTATCATGCTTTTGGGCGACATTTGTTTTGATTATGCATGGCATTCCTAGTAGAATCTCATGGAAAAAACAATGTTTCTTGAGAATAAGTTGAACAATACTATTAGAACGTTTCGAGCGTTATTTGTCTTGCATTCAATTTGAGGGCATTTATATTGCCAAGATTGTAACTCATCGTTTCGTCATATTGTTTGGGCGAAATTTGTTTTGATTATGAATGACATTTCTAGTAGAATGTCATTAAAAGAACGAAATTTTTTGAAAATAAGAGGAACAAAACAATTAGAGCGTCTCACCCGTCATTTGTCTTGCATTTAATTTGAGAGCGTTTATATTGCCGACAATGTAGCTCATCTTTCCATCATGTTTTTTGGGCGAAATATGTTTCGATTATGCATGACATTTCTAGTAGAATGTTATGGAAAGAACGAAGTATCTTGAAAATAAGAGGAACAATACTATTAGAGCGTTTCACCTGTCATTTGTCTTGCATTCAATTTGAGAGCGTTTATAATGCCGACGGTGTAGCTCATCTTTCCATCATGTTTTTTGGGCGAAATTTGTTTAAATTATGCATAACAGTTCCTGTAAAATGTCATGGAAAGAACGAAATTTCTTGAAAATAAGAGGAACAATACCGTTACAGCGTCTCACCCGTCATTTGTCTTGCATTCAATTTGAGAGCGTTTATATTGACGACAATGTAGCTCATCTTTCCATCAATGTTTTTTGGTGAAATTTATTTCGATTATTCATGAAATTTCTAGTAGAATGTCATGGAAAGAACGAAGTTTCTTGAAAATTAGAATGTTTCACCCGTCATTTGTCTGGCATTCAATTTGAGAGCGTTTATAATGCCGACAGTGTAGCTCATCTTTCCATCATGTTTTTTGGGCGAAATTTGGTTAGATTATGCATGACATTTCTAGGGGAATGTGATAGAAAGAACGAAGTTTCTTGAAAATAGGAAGAACAAAATATTATTGCATTTCACCCGCCATTTGTCTTGCATTCAATTTTACAGCGTTTATATTGCCGAAATTGTAGCTCATCTTTTTATCACGTTTTTGGGCGAAATTTGTTTGGATTATGCATGGCATTCTTAGTAGAATGTCATGGAAAGAACAATGTTTCTTGATAATAAGTTGAACAATACTATTAGAACATTTCGACCGTTATTTGTCTTGCATTCAATTTGAGGGTATTTATATTGCCATGAGTGCAGCTCATCGTTTCTTTCCGATTTTTGGGCGAATTTTTTTATTATTATACATGACATTGCTAGTAGAATGTCT
Organism: Lenwebbia sp. NSW1173648; assembly: GCA_029784005.1. Classification (NCBI taxonomy): domain Eukaryota; kingdom Viridiplantae; phylum Streptophyta; class Magnoliopsida; order Myrtales; family Myrtaceae; genus Lenwebbia; species Lenwebbia sp. NSW1173648. The sequence continues at coordinate 19,366,214 of JARCGZ010000008.1, read as the reverse complement.
TTGTAAGAATGAAGTTTCTTGAAAATAGAAGGAACAAAAAATTAGAGCATTTCACCCGTCATTTGTCTTGCATTCAATTTGACAGCGTTTATATTGTCGACATTGTAGCTCTTCTTTTCTTCATGTTTTTTTGGCAAAATTTGTATTAATTATGCATGACATTTCTAGTAGAATATCACGGAAAGAATGAAGTTTCATGAAAATAGGAGGGATAATACTATGAGAGTGTTTCAGCCGTCATTTGCCTTGCATTCAATTTGAGGGCGTTTATATTGCCGACAGTGTAGCTCATCTTTCCATCATATTTTTTGGGCGAAATTTATTTTGATTATGCAGGACATTTCTAGTAGAATGTCATGGAAAGAACGAAGTTTCTTGAAAATAAGAGGAACCATACCATTAGAGCGTCTCACCCGTCATTTGTCTTGCATTCAATTTGAGAGCGTTTATATTGCCGATAGTGTAGGTCATCTTTCCATCATGTTTTTTGGGTTAAATTTATTTCGATTATGCATGAAATTTTTAGTAGAATGTCATGGGAAGAATGAAGGTTCTTGAAAATTAGAACGTTTCACCCGTCATTTGTCTTGCATTCAATTTGAGAGCATTTATAATGCCGACAGTGTAGCTCATCTTTCCATCATGTTTTTTGGGCGAAATTTGTTTAGATTATGCATGACATTTCTAGTGGAATGTGATGGAAAGAACGAAGTTTCTTGAAAACAGGAGGAACAAAAAAATTATTGCATTTCAGCCGCCATTTGTCTTGCATTCAATTTTACAACGTTTATATTGCCGATATTGTAGCTCATCTTTTTATCATGTTTTTGGGCGAAATTTGTTTTGATTATGCATGGCATTCCTAGTAGAATGTCATGGAAAGAACAATGTGTCTTGATAATAAGTTGAACAACACTATTAGAACATTTCGACCGTTATTGGTCATGGATTCAATTTGAGGGCGTTGATATTGCCAAGAGTGTAGCTCATCGTTTCTTCCCGATTTTGGGGCGAATTTTTTTTTTTATTATACATGACATTTCTTGTAGAATGTCTTTGTAAGAAAGAAGTTTCTCGAAAATAAAAGGAACAAAAAATTAGAGCCTTTCACCCGTCATTTGTCTTGCATTCAATTTTACATCGTTTATATTGCCGATATTGTAGCTCATCTTTCCACCATGTTTTTTGGGCGAAATTTGTTTATCATGCATGACATTTCCTGTAAAATGTCATGGAAAGAACGAAATTTCTTGAAAATAAGAGGAACAATACCGTTAGAGCGTTTCACCCGTCATTTGTCTTGCATTCAATTTGATTGCGTTTATATTACCGACAGTGTGGCTTATCTTTCCATTATGTTTTTTGGGTGAAATTTATTTCGATGATGCATGAAATTTCTAGTAGAATGTCATGGAAAGAACGAAGTTTCTTGAAAATTAGAGGAACAATAGCATTATACCGTTTCACCCGTCATTTGTCTTGCATTCAATTTGAGAGCGTTTATAATGCCGACAGTGTAGCTCATCTTTCCATCATGTTTTTTGGGCGAAATTTGTTTAGATTATGCATGACGTTTCTAGTGGAATCTGATGGAAAGAACGAAGTTTCTTGAAAATAGGAGGAACAAAAAAATTATTGCATTTCGCCCATCATTTTTCTTGCATTCAATTTTACAGCGTTTATATTGCCGAAATTGTAGCTCATCTTTTTATCATGTTTTTGGGCGAAATTTGTTTGGATTATGCATGGCATTCCTAGTAGAATGTCATGGAAAGAACAATGTTTCTTGATAATAAGTTGAACAATACTATTAGAACGTTTCGACCGTTATTTGTCTTGCATTCAATTTGAGGGTATTTATATTGCCAAGAGTGCAGCTCATCCTTTCTTCCCGATTTTTGGGCGAAATTTGTTTAGATTATGCATGACGTTTCTAGTGGAATCTGAGGGAAAGAACGAAATTTCTTGAAAATAGGAGGAACAAAAAAATTATTGCATTTCACCCATCATTTTTCTTTCATTCAATTTTACAGCGTTTATATTGCCGAAATTGTAGCTCATCTTTTTGTCATGTTTTTGGGCGAAATTTGTTTGGATTATGCATGGCATTCATAGTAGAATGTCATGGAAAGAACAATGTTTCTTGATAATAAGTTGAACAATACTATTAGAACGTTTCGACCGTTATTTGTCTTGCATTCAATTTGAGGGTATTTATATTGCCAAGAGTGCAGCTCATCGTTTCTTCCCGATTTTTGGGCGAATTTTTTTATATTATACATGACATTGCTAGTAGAATGTCTTTGTAAGAATGAAGTTCTTGAAAATAGATGGAACAAAAAATTAGAGCATTTCACCAGTCATTTGTCTTGCATTCAATTTGACAGCGTTTATATTGCCGACATTGTAGCTCTTCTTTTCATCATGTTTTTTTGGCCAAATTTTTTAAATTATGCACGACATTTCTAGTAGAATATAGCGGAAAGAATGAAGTTTTATGAAAATATGAGGGATAATACTATGAGTGCGTTTCACCCGCCATTTGCCTTGCATTCAATTTGAGAACGTTTATCTTGCCGACAGTGTAGCTCATCTTTCCATCACGTTTTTTGGATGAAATTTGTTTTAATTATCCATGACATTTCTAATAGGATGTCATGGAAAGAATGAAGTTTCTTGAAAACATGAGGAACAATAAAATTAGAGCATTTCACCCGTCATTTGTCTTTCATTCAATTTGATAGTGTTCATAATGCCGACAATGTAGCTCATCGTTTCGTCATAATGTTTGGGCGAAATTTGTTTTGATTATGCATGACATTTCTAGTAGAATGTCATGGAAAGAACGAAGTTTCTTGAAAATAAGAGGAACAATACAATTAGAGGATTCAATTTGAGAGCGTTTATATTGCGGACAATGTAGCTCATCTTTCCATCATGTTTTTTGGGCGAAATATGTTTCGATTATGCATGACATTTCTAATAGAATGTTATGCAAAGAACGAAGTATCTTGAAAATAAGAGGAACAATACTATTAGAGCGTTTCCCCTGTCATTTGTCTAGCATTCAATTTGAGAGCGTTTATAATGCCGACGGTGTAGTTCATCTTTCCATCATGTTTTTTGGGCGAAATTTGTTTTGATTAGGCATGACATTTCTAGTAGAATGTCATGAAAAGAACGAAGTTTCTTGAAAATATGAGTAACAAAAAAATTAGAGCATTTCACCCGTCATTTGTCTTGCATTCAATTTTACCGCGTTTATATTGCCGACATTGTAGCTAATCTTTTAATCATGTTTTTGGGAAAATTTTGTTTTGATTATGCTTGTCATTTCTAGTAGAATGTCATGGAAAGAACGAAGTTTCTTGAAAATAAAAGGAATAAAACCATTAAAGCGTTTCACCCGTCATTTGTCTTGCATTCAATTTGAGAGCGTTTATATTGCCGACAGTGTAGCTCATCTTTCTATCATGTTTTTTGTGCAAAATTTATTTCGATTATGCATGACGTTTTTAGTAGAATGTCATGGAAAGAACAAAGTTTGTTGAAAATAAGAAGAACAATACCATTAGAACGTTTCACCTGTCATTTATCCTGCATTCAATTTGACTGCGTTTGTATTGCCGACAGTGTAGCTCATCTTTCCTTCTTGTTTTTTTGGTGCAATTTATGTTGATTATGCATGACATTTCTAGTAGAATGTGATGGAAAGAACAAAGTTTCCTGAAATTAGGAGGAACAATAAAATTAGTGCATTTCACCCATCATTTGTCTTGCATTCAATTTACTGCGTTTATATTGCCGACATTGTAGCTACTCTTTTAATCATGTTTTTGGGAGAAATTTGTTTTCATTATGCATGACATTTCTAGTAGAATGTCTTGGTAAGAACGAAGTGTCTTGGAAACATGAGGAACAATAAAATTAGAGCTTTTCACTTGTCTTTTGTCTTGCCTTCAATTTTATAGCGTTTATATTGCCGACATTATAGCTAATCTTTTTATCATATTTTTGGGCGAAATTTTATTTTATTATGCATGACATTTCTAGTAGAATGTCATGGAAAGAACGAAGTTTCTTGCAAATAGGAGGAACAATACCATTAGAGCTTTTCACCCGTCATTTGTTTTGCATTGAATTTGAGAGCGTTTATATTGCCGACAGTGTAGCTCATCTTTCCATCATGTTATTTGGGCGAAATGTATTTTGATTATGCATGACATTTCTAGTAGAATGTTATGGAAAGAACGAAGTTTCTTGAAAATAAGAGGAACAATACTATTAGAGCGTTTCACCAGTCATTTGTTTTGCATTCAATTTGAGAGCGTTTATAATGCCGACGGTGTAGCTCGTCTTTCCATCATGTTTTTTGGGAGAAATTTTTTAGATTATGCCTGACATTTCTAGTAGAATTTCATGGATAGAACGAAGTTTCATGAAAATAGGAGGAACAATGCTATCAGGGCGTTTCACCCATCAATTGCCTTCCATTCAATTCGAGAGCGTTTATATTATGGACAGTGTAGCTCATCTTTCCATCATGTTTTTTCGGCCAAATTTTTTTTGATGATGCATCACATTACTAGTAGAATCTTATGGAAAGAATGAAGTTTCTTGAAAACAAGAAGAACAATAAAATTAGAGCGTTTCTCCCGTCATTTGTCTTTCATTCAACTTGACAGTGTTTATGTGACATTCTGAGATTCGACCCATTTTCGGGATTTATGAATGAATGGATATCTTGTTATTGCACTCTAGACTTATCTCACTCGGAATTGATCACTCTCGAGCCGACTGACCGTAAGGGAAAGGCTAACTAGGAACTTAAGTACGTGGACCTATCGTAGGTCGATACGCGTAACTCCTAAAAGCCGCCCGTCAGTTTGAGATATTTTAAAGTCGCAATCGACTGGTGTAGACCGTGAACTAGACCCCAGAATTGGATGTCGAATCATCAAGAATTTCATGGCTAATGTTTTGGACGTCGCCTCGTTTGAATTCAGAGTTCAGTGGCCAGCCAAACGGATCGCCTGTACCAAGATTCCCGATCAGTCCCAACATTTGCAGATCGTCAGTTTTCCTTCAGGCATTTATTTGCAAGAGCCAATAATGGAGAGGATTTGACTTCTTTGTCTTTAGCTCATTAAAACCCCAAAAATCTCAAAACCAACTCCCACCAACCCACCTACTCCCACTCAAGACTCAAGTCCAAGAAGAGAATGTGTTCTTGCAACTCTCCCTCTCACCTCACTTGCTCTCTCCACCCTTGCATTCTCATCCTCCTCTCTTGCTCTCCCTCACCCAAAGCTCTCCTTCCCCTCCTCCTCCTTGCGCCGCCGTGTCGCCACCGCCGGCCAGCCACAACACCACCAACATCCAGCCAAGCTTTGCCATCCTTCTCGCCGCCGTTGAGCCGCCGAACGCCGCCCATTCAGCCGTGGACAACGAGTGCAGCCACGAAGAGAAAAGGGGGCTGTTTTGGGTCCGTTTTGTGGTTTTTCAAGCTTAGATCAAGTAAGCAAACCCCCTAATCCTTGTGTAGGCTAATGTAGTACTAATGAGCATGTTTAGGAGTGAAATTAGTGAATTTTAGGGCGTCGGAACACTGTTCATCGCAGAAAACCGGGAATGGAAGATTAGGTTTTGATGATCTTGGAAGCTTGGAAAGTGATCTTGAGTGTTAGGGATGATTAGTTAGGCCTATTAGAGGTTGTTGTACATAGTTATGAAGTTTTGGAACACTATTCATTGAAGGGGTTTACTGTTCATTGAAGATTAGCACTGTTCATTGAAGGTTTGCACTGTTTATCGAAGATTTTTACTGTTCACGGGCTGATCCGAGTTTGATTGAGGCTTAGGATGATCTTGGGGATTTGTCTTGTGGTTTAGAGCGGTTGGAGGATCAATTGGCAGGTTCGGGATTGCTTAGGTCGATTCGTGTTTGCAAATTAGTTTAGTTTTAACTAGTTTGAGCAATTTTCGTGCACTTGTGAAGTAGGGGCTGATTCGAGGGTGATCTTGTGCCTTTGATTTAAATTGACGAGTTTACAATGTGCTCGTGTGCATGTGTGTTCGGCCTTGTAGCCCGGATGTGCCAATTGTGGCTTGATTGCTTGTTCTTGCTTGATAAGCATGTTGGGAAGAAATTGGAACCATTGTGAACTTATGCCATGCTTAGCTTTCGAGCTTTTAGTTGAATGACCGGCATATTTTGAATGCATGAATTCTTGCCTTGACGCGTGTTTACGCGAGGCATGTTTAGAAATGAAGATTATGTTATTCATGTCGTTAGAACCCTGATGCGTTATGACGCGGGGAGTTGAGCTAATCCTGATGCGTTAAACGCGGGATATAATGTCTAATGAGACAGTTGGTTACATACCTGATGCGTTAAACGCGGGTCGTTCTTCGTTCTGACTATATACGTATATGAACTTGTTGTCATGCTTAGACGAATGCATCGGATTTGAATTGTATGCTGGACTGATTGAATTGTTGGTTTGAATTACTCTAGTGGAAACACTTAACCTTGGAGTGTTTAGTGGGCATGTGTTCTACTGTCTAGTGTGGCCGAGCGGGTAGTCTAGATGGGTTTGAACTACATGTTGGGTTGGCTTGGAGGTACCGTTATCCTAAGCGAGGCTTAGGGGTGAGCTTATTGAGATTTATTCTCATAGTTGTAAGTTAAAATATTTCAGACCCCTAAGCCTGAGGAGCCGGAGCGTGCCGAGGAACCTATGGAGTCCGATCCTGAAGAGGAACCACTGTCTGGTGATGACGAGGGTTGAAGACTAGGATAGTGTTTCTCGCCTTTTTGGTATATCCTAGTAGTGGATATAGGTTAGTGGGCCATGGCACCCTTTTGTAGTTGATGGCGGTTCTTGGTGTTGTCCGTGTCTGTATCTTAAACCTTGGCATATTTATATGATGATTGTTTTCCTGCTTCTCTCTTCTCTACCCTCGTGTTTGAATTTTGTCTGGGTGTTTTCATTTGCTTCCGCTAGCGTTCGTTTCTAAACGATTAAGTATCGACCTGGGTCGGCGACTGTCCTGGGATGTCGCATTGATATTCGACCGGAGCGATGTGGTTCGGGATGTCGCGTGCTCGTATGGACGCGGGGTGTGACATCCCCGTTGAATTGGTATCAGAGCAAGGTTAGCTCGATCCGTGTTTGGTCGGAGCTTGGAGTGATAAGGAATGATGGTTTTGAGGGTAATAGATAGAGAGACCTTAGTAGTTCGCTAGAATTAGGCACGTTATGCATGTTGTGTGAGTTCGTGCTTGTGGTTGGTAGTACTAAGTTGCAGGTGCTGCTGGAGCAGAGGTAAGAGAATGATCTATGCTGGTTGAGTACTCATGGTTGTTGCTTTGTGGTTACTTGCTTTGTGGTGATTGTTGTGATCTGCTGCTTAGATGTGCTAGACTTGAGTAGTTGGCTTACGTCTCTAATTCCTTGGCGGAATTATAGCAGGTTTAAGTTTGTGAGATTCTGGTGAGAATGAACATAAGAGGTAGAGGAACTGATGGAGCTTCTAGCTCGCGAGCAAGACCTGGGGCGGCAGATACTAGAATGACTGGAATTTTGAGAGCCTTGGAGGAAATTGGAAATCTGATGAGGGGGCAGGCTCAAGAACGAGCTGCCGTTGTCGCTCAAGCTGCTGAGGCTGCCGCCACTGCTGCAAACGGAGCTAATGATGGAAATCAAGGAAATGGAGATGGGAATCGTCAGATGCACCAACTGGTGGAGCAGTTCTTAAAGCTGAAACCGTCTAAGTTTGATGGAAAGAGTGATCCGGAGGCTGCCTCTCGTTGGATCGAAGAGCTAAGGAAGGCTTTTGCACTTCTGGGGTGCACTGAGGAAGAGAAGGTTACCCTGGCAGTGTACCAGCTGCAGGATAATGCAAATGATTGGTGGGAGGCCACTAAGGAAATGACCTTTCCTGCCGGTACAGTTCCGAACTGGACAGCCTTTGTAGAAGCCTTCAATGGGAAGTACTTCTCGGAGACAGCACAAGAAAGGAAGATGATAGAGTTTCTACGGCTTCGTCAAAATCAAATGTCAGTCGACTAGTATGAGGCCGAGTTTGCCAGACTGTCAAAGTTTGCACCAAGGATGCTCGAACACCCACTAGACAAAGCAAGGAGGTTCCGTGATGGACTGAAACCGGAACTCCGCAGCCAGTTGATACTCCTTAACTTGAGGGATTACAACGAGATGTACGAGAGGGCTCAAGCTGTTGAGTGAGATATGAATGAGAGGGCTGCCGCATCTGGATCGCGGTATGCGCCTGCGAGGGACAATCGCCACTTTGGAAGGAGGCAGATGGAGGGAAATCGGCGTTTTGTCCCACCTGTCAAGAAGAGCTTTGGGAAACCGGCATACCAATCTGGCATGGTGTGTCGATCTTGTGGAGGAGGCATGGAAACGGTCCTTGCCCTAGCAGGATGGGGGCATGCTTTAAGTGTGGCCAGATGGGTCATCAGATTAGGAATTGTCCGAGTCAGACTGCAGGACCGCGATTCCAACCGCAACAACCTCGGGTAGGACCCCCAGCTGGAGCCGGGCCGCAGATTAACCAGAACAGACCGCCGGCTCAAGGAAGAGTCTATGCTGTGGAGCGAAGGGATGCAGAGGATGCTCCAGGCGTGATCACAGGTACCGTCTCTTTATGTGATCATGCTGCTTATGCCTTGTTTGATCCGGGAGCGTCGCACTCCTTTGTGTCTGCTCAGTTTGTGAAGTTGGCTGAAATTGAATCGAAACCGTTAGGAGTAATACTGCATGTTACCACACCCCTAAAGGATAAGGTGCTAATTTCGTTAGGATGCTCAAACTGTAAGTTAAACATTGGTGGTAGAGATGAATGGATAGACTTGGCAGTATTAGATATGTATGACTTTGATGTGATAGTAGGAATGGATTGGCTGGTAAAACAAAGGGCTGTAATGGATTGTGGTAGCAGGGTGATCCAATTTAATCCGATTGGTCATCCTAGATATGAATTTGTGGGAAGCCGAGGAGGAACCTCGATCCCTTGGATTTCGTCACTTGAGGTGACTAAGCTGCTTGATGAAGGGTGTCAAGGATTCTTAGCATCTGTTGTGGATTCATCGATTAAGGAATCAATGCTAGAGGACATAGCCGTGGTGCGCAATTTTCCCGATGTCTTTCCTCAAGAATTGCCAGGATTGCCACATGCGAGAGAAGTGGAATTCGTAATCGAGTTGGCCTCTAGGACAGAGCCAATCTCTAGAGCGCCCTACAGGATGGCCTTGTCAGAATTGAAGGAGCTGAAGGTTCAGATGTAGGAGTTGCTGGATAAGGGATTCATTCGTCCTAGTGCGTCGCCATGGGGAGCGCCGGTACTGTTTGTGAGGAAAAAGGACGGGTCATTGCGATTGTGCATTGACTACCGGCAGTTGAATCAGGTGACCATCAAGAATAAGTATCCACTGCCGAGGATCGACGACTTGTTCGATCAACTGCAAGGGACAGCAGTGTTCTCCAAGATAGACTTGAGGACGGGCTATCATCAGTTGAGGATCAAGAGGGAGGACATACCGAAGACGGCATTCCGTACGAGATATGGACATTACGAGTTTACCGTCATGCCTTTTGGATTGACCAACGCCCCAGCTGCCTTTATGGATATGATGAATCGGATATTCAAGGAATTTTTGGATCAATTCGTCATAGTATTCATCGACGACATCCTGGTATACTCGAAGAGCCCGGAGGAACATGAGGAACATCTAAGTATGGTTCTACGGACCTTAAGAAAACACGCACTGTACGCCAAGTTCAGTAAGTGCGAGTTCTGGCTCAATCGGGTAGCATTTCTAGGTCATATAATATCAGGAGATGGAATCTCGGTGGATCGGATGAAGATCGAAGTGGTTGCGAATTGGCCAAGACTGACAACGGTGACAGAAGTTCGAAGTTTTCTAGGTCTGGCAGGTTATTATAGACGATTCGTGGAGAGGTTCTCCGCGATAACTACTCCCTTAACCCGTCTATTGAAGAAGGAAACGAGGTTTGAATGAACGGATAAGTGCGAAAGGAGTTTTCAAGAGCTCAAGCATAAGCTGACGACTGCACCAGTGTTGACAATACCGTCTGGTCCTGGAGGGTTTGAGATCTATAGTGATGCGTCGCTAAAGGGATTAGGATGCGTTCTAATGCAGCATGGTAGAGTTGTTGCATACGCATCGCGACAGTTGAGACCCCATGAGCTGAATTACCCAACGCATGATTTGGAACTTGCGGCGATCATCTTTGCGTTAAAGATTTGGAGGCACTATTTGGTTGGGGAAAGGTTTCAGATCTACACGGATCATCAGAGTTTGAAGTACTTGTTTTCCCAAAAGGAACTGAATATGAGGCAACGCCGCTGGATGGAATTGCTTAAGGACTACGACTGCGACATTTTATACCACCCTGGGAAGGCTAATAAAGTTGCGGATGCACTTAGCCGGAAGTCGAGCATCGCCTGTATGATGATTAAGGAACGGACTTTACTCGAAGGAATAAGAGATTCAGAATTCAAGCTTGAGGTAGGCCACCTTTCGAGTTTGTTGGCTACTCTGAGAATAGAGCCGGAGATTCAAATGAAGATTAAGGTATCGCAATCTACGGACCCCGATATCCAGAAGATTGTAAAAATGGATGCAACTAAGAGGAAACCTGACTTCCAAATATCCGAGGATGGGATATTGAAGTTTCGCGGACGTCTGTGCGTGCCCAATGAAGAAGGACTTAAGGAGGAAATTTTGTCAGAAGCTCACCGGAGTAACTACAGTATCCACCCGGGCAGCACAAAAATGTATCAGAACCTACGTCAGCATTACTGGTGGAATGGAATGAAAGTGGATGTGGCCAAGCATATGGCCAAGTGCTTGACTTGCCAGCAAGTGAAGGCACAACACTGTAAGCCTGGTGGACTGTTGCGACCATTAGAGATCCCGGAGTGGAAATGGGAGCATATCACGATGGACTTCGTGACAAGCTTGCCAAGGAGTCAGAGGGGCAATGATTCCATTTGGGTCGTGGTAGACAGATTGACTAAGTCTGTACACTTCATTGTCGTACGAAAGGATTTCGCCTTGGATAGATTGGCTGACTTGTATGTGCGACTGATAGTACGCTATCATGGAGTACCGGTGACTATCACTTCGGACCGTGACCCTAGATTTACATCTAACTTTTGGAAGAGTCTGCAGATCGCCTTGGGAACGAAACTGCAGTTCAGTACAGCTTATCACCCGCAGACAGATGGACAGTCAGAGAGGACAATACAGACGCTCGAGGACATGTTGAGGGCATGTGTAATAGATTTCAAAGGGGGTTGGGAAGAACAGCTGCATCTGGTTGAGTTTGCGTACAACAACAGCTATCAGCAGAGTATCAGAATGGCACCGTTTGAGGCATTGTACGGCAGAGCTTGCAGAACGCCAGTGTGCTGGGATGAGGTAGGAGAACGGAGTGTGACAGGTCCAGAGTTGGTTCAGCAGTCAGTTGAGGCAGTAAAGGTTATCAGAGACAGACTGAGGACTGCTCAGAGTCGTCAAAAGAGTTATGCAGACAAGAGACGTAGACCTTTGGAATTCCAGGAAGGAGATCATGTTTTCCTCAAGGTTTCACCGATGCGAGGTTTATCTCGATTTGGAAAGAAAGGGAAATTAAGTCCAAGGTACGTAGGTCCGTTGGAGATTTTGGAACGAATTGGAACTTTAGCCTATCGTCTTGCCTTGCCGCCGAATTTGTCGCAGGTTCACAATGTATTTCACGTGTCGATGCTGAGGAAGTACGAGCCTGACCCGACTCATATACTCGATCATGAAGTCATTGAAATGGACGACAGAGTTTCGTATGTAGAGAGACCGATTTGGATAGAGGACAGAAGGGAACAGGTTCTGCGGAACAAGACAGTTCAGCTGGTGAAGGTCATCTGGGAGCACCATGGGACAGAAGGAGCCACTTGGGAAAGCGAAGAAGAAATGAGGCGTCAACCTCCCCGTTTATTTGGATAATTGGTTTTGTTGTAAATTTCGAGGACGAAATTTTTGTAAGGGGGGAAGAGTTGTGACATTCTGAGATTCGACCCATTTTCGGGATTTATGAATGAATGGATATCTTGTTATTGCACTCTAGACTTATCTCACTCGGAATTGATCACTCTCGAGCCGACTGACCGTAAGGGAAAGGCTAACTAGGAACTTAAGTACGTGGACCTATCGCAGGTCGATACGCGTAACTCCTAAAAGCCGCCCGTCAGTTTGAGATATTTTAAAGTCGCAATCGACTGGTGTAGACCGTGAACTAGACCCCAGAATTGGATGTCGAATCATCAAGAATTTCATGGCTAATGTTTTGGACGTCGCCTCGTTTGAATTCAGAGTTCAGTGGCCAGCCAAACGGATCGCCTGTACCAAGATTCCCGATCAGTCCCAACATTTGCAGATCGTCATTTTTCCTTCAGGCATTTATTTGCAAGAGCCAATAATGGAGAGGATTTGACTTCTTTGTCTTTAGCTCATTAAAACCCCAAAAATCCCAAAACCAACTCCCACCAACCCACCTACTCCCACTCAAGACTCAAGTCCAAGAAGAGAATGTGTTCTTGCAACTCTCCCTCTCACCTCACTTGCTCTCTCCACCCTTGCATTCTCATCCTCCTCTCTTGCTCTCCCTCACCCAAAGCTCTCCTTCCCCTCCTCCTCATTGCGCCGCCGTGTCGCCACCGCCGGCCAGCCACAACACCACCAACATCCAGCCAAGCTTTGCCATCCTTCTCGCCGCCGTTGAGCCGCCGAACGCCGCCCATTCAGCCGTGGACAACGAGTGCAGCCACGAAGAGAAAAGGGGGCTGTTTTGGGTCCGTTTTGTGGTTTTTCAAGCTTAGATCAAGTAAGCAAACCCCCTAATCCTTGTGTAGGCTAATGTAGTACTAATGAGCATGTTTAGGAGTGAAATTAGTGAATTTTAGGGCGTCGGAACACTGTTCATCGCAGAAAACCGGGAATGGAAAATTAGGTTTTGATGATCTTGGAAGCTTGGAAAGTGATCTTGAGTGTTAGGGATGATTAGTTAGGCCTATTAGAGGTTGTTGTACATAGTTATGAAGTTTTGGAACACTATTCATTGAAGGGGTTTACTGTTCATTGAAGATTAGCACTGTTCATTGAAGGTTTGCACTGTTTATCGAAGATTTTTACTGTTCACGGGCTGATCCGAGTTTGATTGAGGCTTAGGATGATCTTGGGGATTTGTCTTGTGGTTTAGAGCGGTTGGAGGATCAATTGGCAGGTTCGGGATTGCTTAGGTCGATTCGTGTTTGCAAATTAGTTTAGTTTTAACTAGTTTGAGCAATTTTCGTGCACTTGTGAAGTAGGGGCTGATTCGAGGGTGATCTTGTGCCTTTGATTTAAATTGACGAGTTTACAATGTGCTCGTGTGCATGTGTGTTCGGCCTTGTAGCCCGGATGTGCCAATTGTGGCTTGATTGCTTGTTCTTGCTTGATAAGCATGTTGGGAAGAAATTGGAACCATTGTGAACTTATGCCATGCTTAGCTTTCGAGCTTTTAGTTGAATGACCGGCATATTTTGAATGCATGAATTCTTGCCTTGACGCGTGTTTACGCGAGGCATGTTTAGAAATGAAGATTATGTTATTCATGTCGTTAGAACCCTGATGCGTTATGACGCGGGGAGTTGAGCTAATCCTGATGCGTTAAACGCGGGATATAATGTCTAATGAGACAGTTGGTTACATACCTGATGCGTTAAACGCGGGTCGTTCTTCGTTCTGACTATATACGTATATGAACTTGTTGTCATGCTTAGACGAATGCATCGGATTTGAATTGTATGCTGGACTGATTGAATTGTTGGTTTGAATTACTCTAGTGGAAACACTTAACCTTGGAGTGTTTAGTGGGCATGTGTTCTACTGTCTAGTGTGGCCGAGCGGGTAGTCTAGATGGGTTTGAACTACATGTTGGGTTGGCTTGGAGGTACCGTTATCCTAAGCGAGGCTTAGGGGTGAGCTTATTGAGATTTATTCTCATAGTTGTAAGTTAAAATATTTCAGACCCCTGAGCCTGAGGAGCCGGAGCGTGCCGAGGAACCTATGGAGTCCGATCCTGAAGAGGAACCACTGTCTGGTGATGACGAGGGTTGAAGACTAGGATAGTGTTTCTCGCCTTTTTGGTATATCCTAGTAGTGGATATAGGTTAGTGGGCCATGGCACCCTTTTGTAGTTGATGGCGGTTCTTGGTGTTGTCCGTGTCTGTATCTTAAACCTTGGCATATTTATATGATGATTGTTTTCCTGCTTCTCTCTTCTCTACCCTCGTGTTTGAATTTTGTCTGGGTGTTTTCATTTGCTTCCGCTAGCGTTCGTTTCTAAACGATTAAGTATCGACCTAGGTCGGCGACTGTCCTGGGATGTCGCATTGATATTCGACCGGAGCGATGTGGTTCGGGATGTCGCGTGCTCGTATGGACGCGGGGTGTGACAGTTTATATTGCCGTCAGTGTAGCTAATCGTTTCATCATGTTTTTTGGGTGCAATTTGTTTTGATTATGCATGACATTTCTAGTAGAATGTCTTGGAAAGAACGAAGTTTCTTGAAAAAAGGAGGAACAAAAAATTATTGCATTTCTCCCGTTATTTATCGTGCATTCAGTTTTACAGTGTTTATATTGCCGACATTGTAGCTAATCTTTTTATGATATTTTTGGGCGAAATTTGTTTTGATTATGCATGGCATTTCTAGTAGAACGTTTCGATAGTTATTTGTCTTGCATTCAATTTTTTGGGCATTTTTATTGCCAATATTGCAGCTAATTGTTTCATCCCGATTTTTGGGCGAAATTTGTTTTGATTATACATGACATTTCTAGTAGTATGTCTTGGAAAGAGAAAAGTTTCTAAAAAATAGGATGAACAAAAAAATTAGAGCATTTCACCGGTCATTTGTCTTGGTTTCAATTTGACCGCGCTTATATTGCCCGACATTGTAGCTCTTCTTTTCATCATGTTTTTTTGGCGAAATTTGTCTTAATTATGCATGACATTTCTAATAGAATATCACGGAAAGAATGAAGTTTCATGAAAATAGGAGTGATAATACTATGACAGCGTTTCACCCGTCATTTGCCTTGCATTCAATTTGAGGGCGTTTATATTGCCAACAGTGTAGCTCATCTTTCCATCATTTTTTTTGGGCGAAATTTGTTTTGATTATGCATCACACTTCTAGTAGAATTTCATGGAAAGAACGAAGCTTCTTGAAAACATGAGGAACAATAAAATTAGAGCGTTTCACCGGTCATTTGTGTTTCATTCAATTTGATAGTGTTTATATTGCCGACAATGTCGCTCATCGTTTCGTCATATTGTTTGGGCGAAATTTGTTTTGATTATGCATGACATTTTTTGTAGAATGTCAGGGAAAGAACGAAGTTTCTTGAAAATAAGAGGAACAATACAATTAGAGTGTCTCACCCGTCATTTGTCTTGCATTCAATTTGAGAACCTTTATATTGCCGACAGTGTAGCTCATCTTTCCATCATGTTTTTTGAGCGAAATTTATTTTGATTATGCTTGACATTTCTAGTAGAATGTTATGGAAAGAACGAAGTATCTTGAAAATAAGAGGAACAACACTATTAGAGCATTTCACCCGTCATTTGTCTTGCATTCAATTGGAGAGCGTTTATAATGTCGATGGTGTAGCTCATCTTTCAATAATGTTTTTTTGGCGAAATTTATTTTGATTAAGCTTGACATTTCTAGTAGAATGTTATGGAAAGAACGAAGTTTCTTGAAAATAGGAGAAACAAAAAATTAGAGCATGTCACCCATCATTTGTCTTTCATTCAATTTGAGAGCGTTTATATTGCCGACATTGTAGCTAATCTTTTAATCATGTTTTTGGGAAAAAAAATTAGATTGTGCATGCCGTTTCTAGTATAATGTCATGGAAAGAACGAAGTGTCTTGAAAATAAAAGGGATAAAACCATTAGAGCGTTTCACCCGTCATTTGTCTTGCATTCAATTTGAGAGCGTTTATATTGCCGAATGCGTAGCTGATCTTTCGATCATGTTTTTTGCTCAAATTTTATTTCGATTATGAATGACGTTTTTTTGTAGAATGTCATGGAAACAACAAAGTTTCTTGAAAATAAGAGGAACAAAAAAATTAGAGCGTTACGCCCGTCATTTGTATTTCGTTCAATTTGATAGTGTTTATATTGCCGACAAAGTAACTCATCGTTTCGTCATATTTTTTGGGCGAAATTTGTTTTAATTATGCATGACATTTCTAGTAGAATGTCCTGGAAAGAACAAAGTCTCTTGAAAATAAGAGGAACAATACAATTAGAGCTTGTCACCCATCATTTGTCTTGCATTCAATTTGAGAGCCTTTATATTGCCGACAGTGTAGCTCATCTTTCATTCTTGTCTTTTGGGCAAAATATATTTCGATTATGCATGGCGTTTTTAGTAGAATGTCATGGAAAGAACGAAGTTTCGTGAAAATAACAGCAACAATACCATTAGAGCCATTCACCTGTCATTTGTCTTGCATTCAATTTGAGAGTGGTTATATTGCCGATAGTGTAGCTCATCTTTCCTTCTTGTTTTTTTTGGCGAAATTTATTTTGATTATGCATGACCTTTCCAGTAGAATGTCACGGAAAGAACGAAGTTTCTTGCAAATAAGAGGAACAATACCATTTGAACGTTTCACCCGTCATTTGTCTTGCATTCAATTTGAGAGAGTTTATAATGTCGACAGTGTAGCTCGTTTTTCCATCATGTTTATTAGGCGAAATTTGTTTAGAACGAAGTTTCTTGAAAACATGAGGAACAAAAAAATTAGAGCGTTTCACCCGTCATTTGTCATTCATTCAATTTGATAGTGTTTATATTGCCGACAGTGTAGCTCATCGATCCATCCTATTCTTTGGGAGAAATTTATTTTGATTATGCATGATATTTCTAGTAGAATGTAAGGGAAAGAACGAAGTTTCTTGAAAATAAGAGGAACAATACAATTAGAGCTTTTTGCCCGTCATTTGTTTTGAATTCAATTTGAGAGCCTTTATATTGTCGACAGTGTAGCTCATCTTTCCCCCATGTTTTTTGGGCGAAATTTATTTTGATTTTGCATCACATTTCATGTAGAATGTCATGGAAAGAACGAAGTTTCTTGAAAACATGAGGAACAATAAAAGTAGAGCGTTTCACTCGTCATTTGTCTTTCATTCAATTTGATAGTGTTATATATTGCCGACAATGTAGCTCATCGTTTCGTCATATTGTTTGGGCGAAATTTGTTTTCATTATGCATGACATTTCTAGTAGAATGTCAAGGATAAAACGAAGTTTCTTGAAAATAACAGAAACAATACAATTTGAGGTTTTCACCGGTCATTTGTCTTGCATTCAATTTGAGAGCCTTTATATTGCCGATAGTGTAGCTCATCTTTGCATCATGTTTTTTCGGCGAAATTTATTTTGATTATGCATCACATTTCTAGTAGACGTATATGGAAAGAACGAAGTATCTTCCAAATAAGAGGAACAATACTATTAGAGCGTTTCACACGTCATTTATCTTGCATTCAATTTGAGAGCGTTTATAATGCCGATGGTGTAGTTCATCTTTCCATCATGTTTTTTGGGCGAAATTTGTTTAGATTAGGCATTATATTCTATTAGAATGTCATGGAAAGAACGAAGTTTCTTGAAAATAGGAGGAACAAAAAAATTAGAGCATTTCACCGGTCATTTGTCTTGGTTTCAATTTGATAGCGTTTATATTGTCCACATTGTAGCTCTTCTTTTCATCATGTTTTTTGGCGAAGTTTGTTTTAATTATGCTTGACATTTGTAGTGGAATATCACGGAAAGAAAGAAGTTCCATGAAAATAGGAGGGATAATACTATGAGAGCGTTTCACCCGTCATTTTTCTTGCATTCAATTTGAGGGCGTTTTTATTGCCGACTGTGTAGCTCATCCTTCCATCATGTTTTTTCGGCGAAATTTGTTTTGATTGTGCATGACATTTCTCGTGGAATGTCATGGAAAGGACGAAGTTTCTTGAAAACATTAGGAACAATAAAATTAGAACGTTTCACCCGTCATTTGTCTTTCATTCAATTTGATAGTGTTTATATTGCCGACAATGTAGCTCATCGTTTCGTCATATTGTTTGGGCGAAATTTGTTTTGATTATACATGACATTTCTAGTAAAATGTCAAGGAAAGAACGAAGTTTCTTGAAAATAAGTGGAACAATACAATTAGAGCTTTTCACCCGTCATTTGTCTTGTATTCAATTTGAGAGCCTTTATATTGCCGACAGTGTAGCTCATCTTTCCGTCAAGTTTTTTGGGCGAAATTTATTTTGATTATGCATCACATTTCTAGTAGAATGTTATGGAAAGAACGAAGTAACTTACAAATAAGAGGAACAATACTGTTAGAGCGTTTCACACGTCATTTATCTTGCATTCAATTTGAGTGCGTTTATAATGCCGATGGTGTAGTTCATCTTTCCATCATGTTTTTTGGGCGAAATTTATTTAGTTTAGGCATGACATTTCTAGTAGAATGTCATGGAAAGAACGAAGTTTCTTGAAAATAGGAGGAACAAAAAAATTAGAGCATTTCACCCGTCTTTTGTCTTGCATTCAATTTTACTGTGTTTATATTGCCGACATTGTAGCTAATCTTTTAATCATGTTTTTTAGAAAAATTTGTTTTCATTATGCATGTCGTTTCTAGTAGAATGTCATGGAAAAAATGAAGTTTCTTGAAAATAAAAGGAATAAAACCATTTGAGCTTTTCACCCGTCATTTGTCTTGCATTCAATTTGATAGCGTTTATATTGCCAACAGTGTAGCTCATCTTTCCATCATGTTTTTTCGGCCAAAATTATTTCGATTATGCATGACGTTTTTAGTAGAATGTCATGAAAAGAACGAAGTTTCTTAAAAATAAGAGGAACAATACCATTATAGCATTTCACCTGTCATTTGTCTTGCATTCAATTTCAGAGCGTTTATATTGCCGACAGTGTAGCTCATCTTTCCTTCTTGTTTTTTTGGTGAAATTTAATTTGATTATGCATGACATTTCTAGTAGAATGTGATGGAAAGAACGAAGTTTATTGAAAGTAGGAAGAACAAAAAATTATTGCATTTCGCCCGTCATTTGTCTTGCATTCAATTTTACAGCATTTATATTGCCAACATTGTAGCTACTCTTTTAATCATGTTTTTGGGCGAAATTTGTTTTAATTATGCTTGACATTTTTAGTAGAATGTCATTAAAAGAACGAAATTTCTTGAAAATAAGTCAGACAATACTATTAGAAAGTTTCGACCGTTATTTGTCTTGTAATCAATTTGAGTGCATTTATATTGCCAAGAATGTAGCTCATCGTTTCTTCCCGAATTTTGGGCTAATTTTTTATTATTATACATGACATTTCTAGTAGAATGTCTTGGTAAGAACGAAGTTTCTTGATAATAGGAGGAACAAAAAATTAGAAAATTTCACCCGTCATTTGTCTTACATTCTATTTGACAGCGTTTATATTGCCGACATTGTAGCTCTTCTTTTCATCATGTTTTTTGGCGAAATTTATTTTAATTATGCTTGACATATTTAGGAGAATGTCATTAAAAGAACGAAATTTCTTGAAAATAAGTCGGACAATACAATTAGAGCTTTTCACCCGTCATTTGTCTTGCATTTAATTTGGGAGCCTTTATATTGCCGACAATATAGCTCATCTTTCCATCACGTTTTTTGGGCGAAATTTATTTTGATTATGCATTACATTTCTAGTAGAATGTTTTGGAAAGAACGAAGTATCTTCCAAATAAGAGGAACAATACTATTAGAGCGTTTCACACGTCATTTATCTGTCATTAAATTTGAGAGCGTTTATAATGCCGATGGTGTAGTTCATCTTTCCATCATGTTTTTTGGGCGAAATTTGTTTAGATTAGGCATGGCATTTCTAGTAGAATGTCATGGAAAGAACGAATTTTCTTGAAAATAGGAGGAACAAAAAAATTAGAGCATTTCACCCGTCATTTGTCTTCCATTAAATTTTACTGCGTTTATATTGCCGACATTGTAGCTAATCTTTTAATCATTTGTTTGGGAAAAATTTGTTTTCATTATGCATGTCGTTTCTAGTAAAATGTCATGGAAATAACGAAGTTTCTTGAAAATAAAAGGAATAAAACCATTAGAGCTTTTCACCCGTCATTTGTCTTGCATTCAATTTGATAGCGTTTATATTGCCGACAGTGTAGCTCATCTTTCCATCATGTTTTTTCGGCCAAAATTATTTCGATTATGCATGACGTTTTTAGTAGAATGTCATGAAAAGAACGAAGTTTCTTAAAAATAAGAGGAACAATACCATTATAGCGTTTCACCTGTCATTTGTCTTGCATTCAATTTCAGAGCGTTTATATTGCCGACAGTGTAGCTCATCTTTCCTTCTTGTTTTTTTGGTGAAATTTAATTTGATTATGCATGACATTTCTAGTAGAATGTGATGGAAAGAACGAAGTTTCTTGAAAGTAGGAAGAACAAAAAATTATTGCATTTCGCCCGTAATTTGTCTTGCATTCAATTTTACAGCATTTATATTGCCAACATTGTAGCTACTCTTTTATTCATGTTTTTGGGCGAAATTTGTTTTAATTATGCTTGACATTTTTAGTAGAATGTCATTAAAAGAACGAAATTTCTTGAAAATAAGTCGGACAATACTATTAGAAAGTTTCGACCGTTATTTGTCTTGTAATCAATTTGAGTGCATTTATATTGCCAAGAGTGTAGCTCATCGTTTCTTCCCGAATTTTGGGCTAATTTTTTATTATTATACATGACATTTCTAGTAGAATGTCTTGGTAAGAACGAAGTTTCTTGATAATAGGAGGAACAAAAAATTAGAAAATTTTACCCGTCATTTGTCTTGCATTCTATTTGACAGCGTTTATATTGCCGACATTGTAGCTCTTCTTTTCATCATGTTTTTTGGCGAAATTTGTTTTAATTATGCTTGACATTTTTAGTAGAATGTCATTAAAAGAACGAAATTTCTTGAAAATAAGTCGGACAATACAATTAGAGCTTTTCACCCGTCATTTATCTTGCATTAAATTTGAGAGCGTTTATAATGCCGATGGTGTAGTTCATCTTTCCATCATGTTTTTTGGGCGAAATTTGTTTAGATTAGGCATGGCATTTCTAGTAGAATGTCATGGAAAGAACGAATTTTCTTGAAAATAGGAGGAACAAAAAAATTAGAGCATTTCACCCGTCATTTGTCTTCCATTAAATTTTACTGCGTTTATATTGCCGACATTGTAGCTAATCTTTTAATCATTTGTTTGGGAAAAATTTTTTTGGGTTAGGCATGTCGTTTCTAGTAAAATGTCATGAAAAGAACGAAGTTTCTTGAAAATAAAAGGAATAAAACCATTAGAGCGTTTCACCCGTCATTTGTCTTGCATTCAATTTGAGAGCGTTTATATTGTCGACTGTGTAGCTCATCTTTCCATCATGTCTTTTGGGAAAAATTTATTTCGATTATGCATGACGTTTTTAGTATAATGTCATGGAAAGAACGAATTTTCTTGAAAATAAGAGGAACAATACCATTGGAGCGTTTCACCTGTCATTTGTCTTGCATTCAATTTGAGAGCGTTTATTTTGCCGACAGTGTAGCTCATCTTCCTTCTTGTTTTTTTGGTGAAATTTATTTTGATTATGCATGACCTTTCTACTAGAATGTGATGGAAAGAACGAAGTTCTTGAAAATAGGAGGAACAAAAAAATTATTGCATTTCACCCGTCATTTGTCTTGCATTCAATTTTACAGCGTTTATATTGCCGACATTGTAGCTACTCTTTTAATCATGATTTTCGGCGAAATATTTTTTCATTATGCATGACATTTTTAGTAAAATGTCGTGAAAAGAACGAAGTTTCTTGAAAATAAGTCGGACAATACTATTAGAAAGTTTCGACCGTTATTTCTCTCGCATTCAATTTGAGGGCATTTATTTTGCCAACAGTGTAGCTCATCTTTTCATCCCGATTTTTGGGCGAAATTTGTTTTAATTATGCATGACATTTCTAGTAGAATATATTGGAAAGAACGAGGTTTCTTGAAAATAGGTGGAACAATCAAATTAGTGCATTTCACCCGTTATTTGTCTTGCATTCAATTTAACGGTTTTCATCATGTTTTTTTGCCAAAATTTGTTTTAATTATTTATGAAATTTCTAATAGGATATCATGGAATGAATGCAGTTTCATGAAAATAGGAGGAATAATACTATCACAGCGTTTCACCTGTCATTTGCCTTGCATTCAATTTGGTGGTGTTTACATTGCTGACGGTGTAGCTCTTCTTTCCATCATGTTTTTTAGGCCAAATTTGTTTTCATTATGCATGACATTTCTAGTAGAATGTCATGGAAAGAACGAAGTGTCTTGAAAACATGAGGAACAATAAAATTAGACCTTTTCACCCGTCTTTTGTCTTGCCTTCAATTTTACAGCGTTTACATTGCCGACGTTGTAGCTAATCTGTTTATCATGTTTTTGGGCAAAATTTATTTTGATTAGGCATGACATTTCTAGTAGAATGTTATGGAAAGAACGAAGTATCTTGAAAATAAGAGGAACAATACTATTATAGCGTTTCACCCGTCATTTGTCTTGCATTCAATTTGAGAGCGTTTATATTACCGACAGTGTAGCTCATCTTTCCATCATGTTTTTTGGGCCAAATTTTTTTTGATGATGCATGACATTACTAGTATAATGTCAAGGAAAGAACGAAGTTTCTTGAAAATAAGAGGAACAATAAAATTAGAGCGTTTCACCCGTCATTTGTCTTTCATTCAATTTGACAGTGTTTATATTGCCGACAGTGTAGCTCATCGTTTCATCATGTTTTTTGGGTGCAATTTTTTGATTACGCATGACATTTTTAGTAGAATGTCTTGGAAAGGACGAAGTTTCTTGAAAATAGGAGGAACAAAAAAATTATTGCATTTCACCCGTCATTTGTCTTGCATTCAGTTTTACAACGTTTATATGGCCGACATTGTAGCGAAACTTGTTTTCATTATGCATGGCATTTCTAGTAGAATGACATGGAAAGAACGAAGTTTCTTGAAAATAAGTTGAACAATACTATTAGAACGTTTCGACAGTTATTTGTCTTGCATTCAATTTGAGGGCATTTATATTGCCAACAGTGTAGCTAATTGTTTCATCCCGATTTTTGGGCGAAATTTGTTTTGATTATACATGACATTTCTAGTAGTATGTCTTAGAAAGAACGAACTTTCTTGAAAATAGGAGGAACAAAAAAATTAGAGCATTTCACCGGTCATTTGTCTTGGTTTCAATTTGACAGCGTTTATATTGCCGACATTGTAGCTCTTCTTTTCATCTTGTTTTTTTGGCGAAATTTGTTTGAATTATGCATGACATTTCTAGTAGAATATCACAGAAAGAATGAAGTTTCATGAAAATAGGAGGGATAATACTATGAGAGCGTTTCACACGTCATTTGCCTTGCATTCAATTTGTTATGATTATGCAAAACATTTCTAGTAGAATGTCATGGAAAGAACGAAGTTTCTTGCAAATAAGAGAAACAATACAATTAGAGCTTTTCACCCGTCATTTGTCTTGCATTCAATTTGAGAACCTTAATATTGCCGACAGTGTAGCTCATCTTTTGTCACGCCCCGCGTCCTACGAGCGCGCGACACCCCTTCAGTGGTCGATAAGAGTTGCGACAACCCAGGACTAGTCGCCGACCCAGATCAAATCTTAAGATCTTAAAGCATGCGCTAGCGGAAACAAACTCAACACCCAGACAATAAAATTCAAGAGGAGGATAGAGAAGAGAGAAACGGGAAACAAACCATTATATAAACATGCCAAGGTTCAAGTTACAAACACGGACAACATCAAGAGCAGCCATCAACTACAAAAGGGTACCATGGCCCATTAACCTATATCCACTACTATGATATACCAAAAAGGCGAGAAACACTATCCTAGTCTTCAACCCTCGTCATCATCAAACAATGGTCCCTCTTCAGGATCAGACTCCATAGGTTCCTCAGCACGCTCCGGCTCCTCAGGCTCAGGGGTCTGAAATATTTTAACTTACAACTATGAGAATAAATCTCAATAAGCTCACCCCTAAGTCTCGGTTAGGACGACACGTACCACCAGACCAACCTAGCATGCAGTCTACACCACCCATACTACAATTTCACAACACAAGGCAAACAAGCCAGGCATAACCAACATAATTAATCCCACCAACTCAAGCCACAATTGCAACACATAGCACTCAACAGTGCTTCACATATACGTATATATCTTTATACATAGCTCAAGTCTGAAAAGATCGTGACCCGCGTTTAACGCCTCAGGTACACGTCACAACCCGCGTTTAACGCCTCAGGTTTGGGTCCAAAGCCCAGTCAGACATCAAATCCCGCGTTTAACGCCTCAGGATTGCACAACACCCCGCGTTTAACGCTTCAGGGTCCAAATCACATATACACATCACAAAGCATATATTTTCAGAGCGAGCCTCGCGTAACACGCATCAAGGCATAAATCAGATATATCGCTCGCACGACCACACTTGCACATCAAAGTTCACCAATCAATTCACACAATTTAGCAAACCCGAAATTCACGTTCGATTCACATTCGCGCAAAATGCTCTAAACCGAGCCACATACCATGCACTTGAACACAATCAAATTCCACCACACCAACCATACTATTCAATGCTACAAATGTCATTCCCAAGCATCCACACATCAACATGGAATTCCCAAATTCGGGTCCCCCTAAGGCAGCCCCCAAAAGTGCACATAAAACCACACATTCAAGTGCAAATCACCCCTAAACCCATCTAGGATTAACATACTACACAAATCAAGTTTCTAACCACCTAAAACATCACCCAAGAGCTCTAATATTCATCCCAAACACTTTTAAAATTTCTGATCTTCGATGAATAGTATTTTCCTTCGATGAATAGTGCATATCTTCAATGAATAGTGTCCCGTCTTCGATGAATAGTGTTCGGCCTTCAATGAACAGTGCACATGGCAGCCACTAAAATCAACTAAAAACTACATCTAAGCTAGTCTAATGATGACCTACCACCCTAATCAAGAGTTAGGAGTTTGCTTACCCAAATCCAAGCTTGAAATCCACACAAACCCCTCAAGATCAGCCACTAAAACCCCTGGCAACAGCGGCGAACGGCGGTGGCTTGGCGAGCTAGGCGGCGGTGGTGCAAGGCTGAACGGCGGCGGCGGCTTGGCGGGACCGGCGGTGGCTTGAGGTTGCTGGTCGGCGGCGCAAGGAGGAAGAGAGGATGAGGGAGTGTTCAGCCAAGGGAGATTCAAGGGAGGAGAGAGGATTCCAAGAGCTTCATCCAATCCTTCCTTAAGCCTTGAGTGGGGGTTGGTGAGGTTAGTTGGGATTTTGGATTGCTTTTGGATAGGATAGGGTGAGATGAAGAGGTGAGTGGGAGTTGGTGGTGGGGTTTCATGAGGTGACTAAAGTGGGGTGGTTGATGGGGTTTCCAAGAGTACAACATCCCATCAAGGCTTTTTGGCTCTTGCAAATGAATACCGCGAAGCAAAACTGACAATCTGCAACTTTAGGACAGTCCATGAATTTTTGTTCGGACGATCGGTACGGCTGGCCAATGAGCACTGAACCCCAATGAGGCGACGTCCAAATATTAGCGATGATATCCTTGAAAATTCGGCACCCGAATCCAGAATCTAATTCGCGGTCTACACCAGTTGATTGCGACTTTAAAAATATCTCAAACTGACGGGCGGCTTTTAGGAGTTACGCGTATCGACCCGCGATAGGTCCACGTACTTAAATTCCTAGCTAGCCTTTCCCTCACGGTCAGTCATCTCGAGAGTGATCAATTCCGAGTGAGACAAATCTAGAGTGCAATAACAAGTTATCCATTCATTATATAAAATCCCGGAATGGGTCGAATTTCAGAATGTCACAACTCTTCCCCCCTTACAAAAATTTCGTCCTCGAAATTTACAACAAAACAAACTATCCAAACAAATGGGGGTGCTGACGCCTCATTTCTTCTTCACTTTCTCAGGTGGCTCCTTCGGTCCCATGATGTTCCCAGATTACTTTCACAAGCTGGACTGTCTTGTTCCTCAGAACCTGCTCTCTTCTGTCCTCTATCCGAACTGGCCTCTCCACATATGAAACTCTGTCGTCCATTTTGATGACTTCATGATCGAGTATATGAGTCGGGTCAGGCTCATACTTCCTCAGCATCGACACGTGAAACACGTTGTGAACCTGTGACAAGCTCGGCGGCAAGGCGAGACGGTAGGCTAAGGTCCCGATTCGTTCCAAAATCTCGAATGGACCTACATACCTTGGGCTTAATTTCCCTTTCTTTCCAAATCGAGATAAACCTCGCATCGGTGAAACCTTAAGGAAGACGTGATCTCCTTCTTGAAATTCCAAAGGTCTACGCCGCTTGTCTGCATAACTCTTCTGGCGACTCTGCGCAGTCCTCAGTCTTTCTCTGATAACCTTTACTGACTCCACTGACTGCTGAATCAACTCTGGACCCGTTATGCTCCATTCACCAACCTCATCCCAACACACTGGAGTTCTGCAAGCTCTGCCATACAATGCCTCAAACGGTGCCATTCTGATACTCTGCTGATAGCTGTTGTTGTATGCAAACTCGGCCAGATGCAGCTGTTCTTCCCAACCCCCTTTCAAATCTATTACACATGCCCTCAACATGTCCTCAAGTGTCTGTATTGTCCTCTCTGACCGTCCATCTGTCTGCGGGTGATAAGCTGTACTAAACTGCAGTTTCGTTCCCAAAGCCGACTGTAAGCTCTTCCAAAAGTTTGATGTGAACCTGGGGTCACGGTCCGAAGTGACAGTCACTGGTACTCCATGCAGTCGCACGATCTGACGCACATACAACTCTGCCAACCTATCCAAATCAAGATCCTTTCGCACGGCGATGAAGTGTGCAGACTTAGTCAATCTGTCTACCACGACCCAAATGGAATCATTGCCCCTCTGACTCCTTGGCAAACTTGTCACGAAGTCCATCGTGATATGTTCCCATTTCCACTCTGGAATTTCTAACGGTTGAAGCAATCCACCAGGTTTGCAGTGTTGTGCTTTTACTTGTTGGCATGTCAAACACTTAGCCACATGCTTGGCCACGTCCACTTTCATTCCATTCCACCAGTAATGTTGACGCAGATTCTGATACATCTTCGTACTGCCCGGATGAATGCTGTAGTTGCTTCGATGGGCTTCTGACAAAATCTCCTCCTTTAGTTCCTCGTCATTGGGCACACACAGACGTCCACGGAACTTTAAGATCCCATCCTCGGATACTTGAAAGTCGGGTTTCCTCTTAGTTACGTCAGTACTCAGGATCTTCTGAATATCAGGGTCCGTAGATTGTAAAGCCTTAATCCTTGCCTGAATTTCCGGTTCTATCCTCAAAGTAGCTAACAAACTCGTGAGGTGACCTACCTCGAACTTAAATTCCGAATCCCTTATTCCTTCGAGTAAAGTCCACTCCTTAACCATCATATACGCTACACTCGATTTCCGACCTAGTGCATCCGCGACTTTATTAGCCTTCCCAGGGTGGTATAAGATGTCGCAGTCGTAGTCCTTCAGCAATTCCATCCAACGGCGTTGTCTCATGTTCAGCTCTTGTTGGGAAAATAGGTACTTCAAACTCTGGTGGTCTGTGTAGATTTGAAACCTTTCTCCAATCAAATAGTGTCTCCAAATCTTCAATGCAAAGACAATCGCTGCAAGCTCTAAGTCATGCGTCGGGTAGTTCTGTTCATGAGGCCTCAATTGTCGCGATGCATATGCAACAACTCTACCATGTTGCATTAGAACGCATCCCAATCCCTTTAGCGACGCATCACTATAGATCTCAAACCCTCCGGGACCAGATGGTATCGTTAATACTGGTGCGGTTGTCAGCTTATGCTTAAGCTCTTGAAAACTCCCTTCGCACCTATCTGTCCATTCAAACCTCGTTTCCTTCTTCAATAACCGCGTCATCGGAGTAGCTATCGACGAGAATCCTTCCACAAACCATCTGTAATATCCCGCCAGACCCAGAAAACTGCGAACCTCTGTAACTGACGTCGGTCTCGGCCAATCCGCAACTGCTTCAATCTTTGTTGGGTCCACCGAGATTCCATCTCCAGAGATTACGTGACCAAGAAACGCTACTCGATTGAGCCAGAACTCGCACTTACTAAACTTGGCATAGAGTGCGTGTTCTCTTAGGGTCCGTAGAACTATACTTAGATGTTCTTCATGTTCTCCAGGGCTCTTCGAGTACACCAGGATATCGTCGATGAATACTATAACGAACCGATCCAAAAACTCCTTGAATACTCGATTCATCATATCCATGAAGGCAGCTGGGGCATTAGTCAGTCCAAAAGGCATGACGGTGAATTCGTAATGTCCATACCTAGTACGAAATGCCGTCTTTGGTATGTCCTCCTTCTTGATCCTTAACTGATGATAGCCCGTCCTCAGGTCTATCTTAGAGAACACTGCTGCCCCTTGCAGTTGATCGAACAAGTCGTCGATCCTTGGCAGTGGATACTTATTCTTGACGGTCACCTGATTCAGTTGTCGATAGTCAATGCACAAACGCAATGACCCGTCCTTTTTCCTCACAAACAGCACTGGCGCTCCCCACGGTGACGCACTAGGGCGGATGAATCCCTTATCCAGCAGCTCTTGCATTTGAACCTTCAGCTCCTTCAACTCTGACAAGGCCATCCTGTATGGCGCTCTAGAGATTGGCTCTGTCTCAGGGGCCAACTCGATTACAAACTCCACTTCTCTTTCTGGCGGCAACCCCGGCAATTCTTGAGGAAAGACATCGGGAAAATTGCGCACCACAGCTGTGTCTTCTAGCCTTGATTCCATGATCGTCGAATCCACAACAGACGCTAGAAATCCTTGACACCCTTCATCTAGCAGCTTAGTCACCTCAAGTGACGAAATCCAAGGGATCGAGGTTCCTCCTCGGCTTCCCACAAATTCATATCTAGGATGACCAATCGGATTAAATTGGATCACCCTGCTACCACAGTCCATCACAGCCCTTTGTTTCCCTAACCAATCCATTCCTACTATCACATCAAAATCATGCATAGTCAAAACTGCCAAGTCTATCCATTCATCTCTACCGCCAATGTTTAACTTACAGTTCGAGCATCCTAACGAAATCAACACTTTATCCTTTAGGGGGGTGGTAACATGCAGCATTACTCCTAACGGTTTCGATTCAATACCAGCCAAATTTACAAACTGAGCAGACACAAAGGAGTGCGACGCTCCCGGATCAAACAAGGCATAAGCGGCATGATCACATAAAGAGACGGTACCTGTGATCACGCCTGGAGCATCTTCCGCCTCTTGACGTGCCATTGCAAAAACTCTTCCTTGTGCCGGTGGCCTATTCTGGTTGTTCTGCGGCACGGCTCCAGTCTGAGGTCCAATCCGAGGTTGCTGAGGTTGGAATCTTGGTTCTGCAGCCTGATTCGGACAATTCCTTATCTGATGATCATGCCCGCCACACTTGAAGCAAGCTCCCATCCTACCGGGGCAAGGGCCATTCCCGTGCCTCCTTCCGCAAGATCGACACACCATGCCAGATTGGTATGCCGGCTTCCCAAAATTCTTTCTGACTGGAGGGACAAAACGTCTATTTCCTTCTGCCGGCCTCTTCCCAAAGTGCCGGTTGTCCCTATTAGGCGCATACCGCGATCCAATTGCGATAGCCCTTTCGTTCATATCTCGCTCCACCATCTGAGCTCTCTCATAAAGTTCATTGTAATCCCTCAGATTTAGGAGTATCAGCTGACTGCGCAGTTCCGGTTTTAGTCCATCTCGAAACCTCCTTGCTCTGTCTAGCGGGTTCTCAACCATCCTAGGTGCGAACTTAGACAGCCTAGCAAACTCTGCTTCATACTGGTCGACTGACATTTGATTCTGACGGAGTCGCAGGAATTCTGTCATCTTCCTCTCTTGTGCAGTCTCAGAGAAGTACTTTCCATTGAATGTCTCCACAAAGGCGGTCCAGGTTGGGATAATACCCACGGGGAAAATCCTTCCTTTGGTGGCCTCCCACCAGTCATTGGCGTTGCCTTGAAGCTGGTACACTGCCAGCGTAACCTTTTCCTCCTCAGTGCACCCCAGCAGTGCAAACGCCTTCCCCAATTCCTCAATCCAACTAGAGGCAGCCTCAGGATCACCCTTCCCGTCAAACTTAGACGGCCTCAGCTTCAGAAATTGTTCCACCAGTTGATGCATTTGACGATTCCCCTGAGCATCTCCTTGGTTACCATTGTGTCCATTTGCAGCGGCGACAGCAGCTTCAGCAGCTTGGGCAACCGTGGCAGCTCGTTCTTGAGCCTGCCTCCCCATCAGATTCCCTATCTCTTCCAAGGCTCTCATGACCCCTTCCATTCTAGGGTCTTCCACCTCAGGTCGTGCTCGAGAGCTAGACGCTCCTCCAGATCCTCTACCCCGTCTGCTCATCCTCACAGGGTTCTCACACACCTAACCTGCTATAATTCCGCCAAGGAATTAGAGACCTAAGCCGACTACTCAAGCCTAGAAGCTCTAAGCAACAGCTCACAACAACAACAACAACCACAAAGCAAGCAACCACAAGAGCACAAACAACACAGATCTTGCTCTTACCTCAAGTCCTGCCGCACCTGCAACTTTAGCAAAATCACTACGTACTACTCAACCAACCAAGCAGAAGCTAACACAGCAACATAGAATACTCAGGCCACACCAAAGCAAGTCCACCAATCACAAGCACAGACTCATATCACATGCGTAACGCGCTAAACTCTAGCGAACCACTAAGGTCTCTCTACCTAATATCCTCAAAACCGTCACTCCTTATCACTCCAAGGCTCAACCAACTTGGATCGAGCTGACCTTGCTCTGATACCAATTCAACAAGGATGTCACGCCCCGCGTCCTACGAGCGCGCGACACCCCTTCAGTGGTCGATAAGAGTTGCGACAACCCAGGACTAGTCGCCGACCCAGATCAAATCTTAAGATCTTAAAGCATGCGCTAGCGGAAACAAA
The DNA here is from genome assembly GCA_029784005.1 of Lenwebbia sp. NSW1173648. Classification (NCBI taxonomy): domain Eukaryota; kingdom Viridiplantae; phylum Streptophyta; class Magnoliopsida; order Myrtales; family Myrtaceae; genus Lenwebbia; species Lenwebbia sp. NSW1173648. The sequence continues at coordinate 19,334,918 of JARCGZ010000008.1, read as the reverse complement.
CTCAACACCCAGACAATAAAATTCAAGAGGAGGATAGAGAAGAGAGAAACGGGAAACAAACCATTATATAAACATGCCAAGGTTCAAGTTACAAACACGGACAACATCAAGAGCAGCCATCAACTACAAAAGGGTACCATGGCCCATTAACCTATATCCACTACTATGATATACCAAAAAGGCGAGAAACACTATCCTAGTCTTCAACCCTCGTCATCATCAAACAATGGTCCCTCTTCAGGATCAGACTCCATAGGTTCCTCAGCACGCTCCGGCTCCTCAGGCTCAGGGGTCTGAAATATTTTAACTTACAACTATGAGAATAAATCTCAATAAGCTCACCCCTAAGTCTCGGTTAGGACGACACGTACCACCAGACCAACCTAGCATGCAGTCTACACCACCCATACTACAATTTCACAACACAAGGCAAACAAGCCAGGCATAACCAACATAATTAATCCCACCAACTCAAGCCACAATTGCAACACATAGCACTCAACAGTGCTTCACATATACGTATATATCTTTATACATAGCTCAAGTCTGAAAAGATCGTGACCCGCGTTTAACGCCTCAGGTACACGTCACAACCCGCGTTTAACGCCTCAGGTTTGGGTCCAAAGCCCAGTCAGACATCAAATCCCGCGTTTAACGCCTCAGGATTGCACAACACCCCGCGTTTAACGCTTCAGGGTCCAAATCACATATACACATCACAAAGCATATATTTTCAGAGCGAGCCTCGCGTAACACGCATCAAGGCATAAATCAGATATATCGCTCGCACGACCACACTTGCACATCAAAGTTCACCAATCAATTCACACAATTTAGCAAACCCGAAATTCACGTTCGATTCACATTCGCGCAAAATGCTCTAAACCGAGCCACATACCATGCACTTGAACACAATCAAATTCCACCACACCAACCATACTATTCAATGCTACAAATGTCATTCCCAAGCATCCACACATCAACATGGAATTCCCAAATTCGGGTCCCCCTAAGGCAGCCCCCAAAAGTGCACATAAAACCACACATTCAAGTGCAAATCACCCCTAAACCCATCTAGGATTAACATACTACACAAATCAAGTTTCTAACCACCTAAAACATCACCCAAGAGCTCTAATATTCATCCCAAACACTTTTAAAATTTCTGATCTTCGATGAATAGTATTTTCCTTCGATGAATAGTGCATATCTTCAATGAATAGTGTCCCGTCTTCGATGAATAGTGTTCGGCCTTCAATGAACAGTGCACATGGCAGCCACTAAAATCAACTAAAAACTACATCTAAGCTAGTCTAATGATGACCTACCACCCTAATCAAGAGTTAGGAGTTTGCTTACCCAAATCCAAGCTTGAAATCCACACAAACCCCTCAAGATCAGCCACTAAAACCCCTGGCAACAGCGGCGAACGGCGGTGGCTTGGCGAGCTAGGCGGCGGTGGTGCAAGGCTGAACGGCGGCGGCGGCTTGGCGGGACCGGCGGTGGCTTGAGGTTGCTGGTCGGCGGCGCAAGGAGGAAGAGAGGATGAGGGAGTGTTCAGCCAAGGGAGATTCAAGGGAGGAGAGAGGATTCCAAGAGCTTCATCCAATCCTTCCTTAAGCCTTGAGTGGGGGTTGGTGAGGTTAGTTGGGATTTTGGATTGCTTTTGGATAGGATAGGGTGAGATGAAGAGGTGAGTGGGAGTTGGTGGTGGGGTTTCATGAGGTGACTAAAGTGGGGTGGTTGATGGGGTTTCCAAGAGTACAACATCCCATCAAGGCTTTTTGGCTCTTGCAAATGAATACCGCGAAGCAAAACTGACAATCTGCAACTTTAGGACAGTCCATGAATTTTTGTTCGGACGATCGGTACGGCTGGCCAATGAGCACTGAACCCCAATGAGGCGACGTCCAAATATTAGCGATGATATCCTTGAAAATTCGGCACCCGAATCCAGAATCTAATTCGCGGTCTACACCAGTTGATTGCGACTTTAAAAATATCTCAAACTGACGGGCGGCTTTTAGGAGTTACGCGTATCGACCCGCGATAGGTCCACGTACTTAAATTCCTAGCTAGCCTTTCCCTCACGGTCAGTCATCTCGAGAGTGATCAATTCCGAGTGAGACAAATCTAGAGTGCAATAACAAGTTATCCATTCATTATATAAAATCCCGGAATGGGTCGAATTTCAGAATGTCACATCTTTCCATCATGTTTTTTCGGTGAAATTAATTTTCATTATGCATCACATTTCTAGTAGAATGTTATAGAAAGAACGAAGTGTCTTGAAAATAAGAGGAACAATACGATTAAAGCGTTTCGCCCGTCATTTGTCTTGCATTCAATTTGAGAGCGTTTATAATGCCGACGGTGTAACTCATCTTTCAATAATGTTTTTTTGGCGAAATTTGTTTATATTATGCATGAAATTTGTAGTAGAATGTCATGGAAAGAACGAAGTTTTTTGAAAATAGGAGAAACAAAAAAATTAGAGCATTTCACCCGTCATTTGTCTTGCATTCAATTTGAGAGCGTTTATATTGCCGACATTGTAGCTAATCTTTTAATCATGTTTTTGGGAAAAAAAAAATTGATTATGCATGCCGTTTCTAGTAGAATGTTATCGAAAGAACGAAGGTTCTTGAAAATAAAAGGAATAAAATCATTTGAGCGTTTCACCCGTCATTTGTCTTGCTTTCAATTTGAGGGCGTTTATATTGTTGACTGTGTAGCTCATCTTTCGATCATGTTTTTTGAACAAAATTTATTTCGATTATACATGACGTTTTTGGTAGAATGTCATGGAATCAACGAAGTTTCTTGAAAATAAGAGGAACAATAAAATTAGAGCGTTTCACCCGTCATTTGTCTTTCATTCCATTTGATAGTGTTTATATTGCCGACAATGTAGCTCATTGTTTCGCCATATTTTTTGGGCGAAATTTGTTTTAATTATGCATGACATTTCTAGTAGAATGTCATGGAAAGAGTAAAGTTTCTTGAAAATAAGAAGAACAATACGAATAGAACGTTTCACCTGTCATTTGTCTTGCATTCAATTTGAGAGCGTTTATAATGCCGACGGTGTAGCTCATCTTTCAATAATGTTTTTTTGGCGAAATTTGTTTATATTATGCATGAAATTTCTAGTAGAATGTTATGGAAAGAACGAAGTATCTTCCCAATAAGAGGCACAATACTATTAGAGCGTTTCACACGTCATTTATCTTGCATTCAATTTGAGTGCGTTTATAATGCCGATGGTGTAGTTCATCTTTCCATCATGTTTTTTGGGCGAAATTTATTTAGTTTAGGCAGGACATTTCTAGTAGAATGTCATGGAAAGAACGAAGTTTCTTGAAAATAAGAGGAACAAAAAAATTAGAGTATTTCACCCGTCTTTTGTCTTGCATTCAATTTTACTGCGTTTATATTGCCGATATTGTAGCTAATCTTTTAATCATGTTTTTGGGAAAAAAAAATTGATTATGCATGCCGTTTCTAGTAGAATGTTATCGAAAGAACGAAGGTTCTTGAAAATAAAAGGAATAAAACCATTAGAGCGTTTCACCCGTCATTTGTCTTGCTTTCAATTTGAGGGCGTTTATATTGTTGACTGTGTAGCTTATCTTTCGATCATGTTTTTTGAACAAAATTTATTTCGATTATGCATGACGTTTTTGGTAGAATGTCATGGAATCAACGAAGTTTCTTGAAAATAAGAGGAACAATAAAATTAGAGCGTTTCACCCGTCATTTGTTTTTCATTCCATTTGATAGTGTTTATATTGCCGACAATGTAGCTCATCGTTTCGCTATATTTTTTGGGCGAAATTTGTTTTAATTATGCATGACATTTCTAGTCGAATGTCATGGAAAGAACAAAGTTTCTTGAAAATAAGAAGAACAATACAATTAGAGCTTTTCACCCGTCATTTGTCTTGCATTCAATTTGAGAGCCTTTATATTGCCGACAGTGTAGCTCATCTTTCCTTCTTGTTTTTTGGGCAAAATTTATTTCGATTATGCATGACGTTTTTAGTAGAATGTCATGGAAAGAACGAAGTTTCTTGAAAATAACAGGAACAATTCCTGTGACATTCTGAAATTCGACCCATTTTCGGGATTTATATAATGAATGGATAACTTGTTATTGCACTCTAGATTTATCTCACCCGGAATTGATCACTCTCGAGATGACTGACCGTGAGGGAAAGGCTAGCTAGGAATTTAAGTACGTGGACCTATCGCGGGTCGATAAGCGTAACTCCTAAAAGCCGCCCGTCAGTTTGAGATATTTTAAAGTTGCAATCGACTAGTGTGGACCGCGAATTAGATTCCGGATTTGGGTGCCGAATTTTCAAGGACATCACCGCTAATAATTGGACGTCGCCTCATTGGGGTTCAGTGTTCATTGGCCAGCCGTACCGATCGTCCGAACTAAAATTCCCGACCTGTCCTAAAGTTGCAGATTATCAGTTTGTGCTTCGCGGTATTCTTTTGCAAGAGCCAATGCCTTGATGGGATGTTGTACTTTTGGAGACCCCATCAACCACCCCAAGTCACCTCATGAAACCCCACTACCAACTCCCACTCACCTCTTCATCTCACCCTATCCTATCCAAAAGCAATCCAAAATCCCAACTAACCTCACCCACCCCCACTCAAGGCTTAAGGAAGGATTGGATGAAGCTCTTGGAATCCTCTCTCCTCCCTTGAATCTCCCTTGGCTGAACACTCCCTCATCCTCTCTTCCTCCTTGCGCCACCGACCAGCAACCTCACGCCGTCGTTGGTCTCGCCAAGCCGCCGCCGCCGTCCGACTCGCCGTGGCACCGCCGTTCGCCGCTGTTGCCGTGCACTTTGGGGGCTAATCTTGGGTTGAATCTTGAGATTTCAAGCTTGGATTTTGGGTAAGCAAACCCCTAACTCTTGATTAGGGTGATAGGTTACCATATATTAGCTTAGATGTGGATTTTTAGTGAGTTTTAGTGGCTGCCATGTACTGTTCATTGAAGGCCGAGCACTATTCATCGAAGATGTGAACTATTCATAGAAGGAAAATACTATTCATCGAAGATCCAAAGATTTAAAAGTGTTTGGGATGAATATTAGAGCTCTTGAATGATGATTTAGGTGGTTAGAAACATGATTAGTGTAGGATGTTAATCCTAGATGGGTTTAGGGATGATTTGCACTTGGATTAGGTGGTTTTAGGTGCATTTTGGGGGCTGTCTTAGGGGGACCCGAATTTGGGAATTCCATGTTGATGTGTGGATGCTTGGGAATGATATTTGAAGTATTGACTAGTATGGTTGCGGTGGTGAAATTTGATTGGGTTCAAATACATTGGATGTGGCTCGGTTTAGAGCATTTTATGCGAATGTGAATTGAGCATGAATTTCGGGTTAGCTTAATTGTGCTCTGGATTGTGTAAATTGATTGATGAGCTTTGATGTGCACGTGTGGGTGGTATGCCTGAATTAAGCCTTGATGCGTGTTACGCGAGGCCCGCTCTGAAAATATATGCTTTGTGATGTGTATATGTGATTTGGACCCTGAAGCGTTAAAGGCGGGGTGTTGTGCAATCCTGAGGCGTTAAACGCGGGATTTGATGTCTGACTGGGCTTTGGACCCAAACCTGAGGCGTTAAACGCGGGTTGTAACGTGTACCTGAGGCGTTAAACGCGGGTCACGATCTTTTCAGACTTGAGCTATGTATAAATATATATACGTATATGTGAAGCACTGCTGAGTGCTATGTGTTGCAATTGTGGCCTGAGCTAGTGGGATTAATTATACTGGTTATGCCTGGCTTGTTTGCCTCGTGTTGTGAAATTGTAGTATGGGTGGTGTAGACTGCATGCTAGGTTGGTCTGGTGGTACGTGTCGTCCTAACCGAGACTTAGGGGTGAGCTTATTGAGATTTATTCTCATAGTTGTAAGTTAAAATATTTCAGACCCCCGACCCTGAGGAAGCATGGTCCTACTGTCGCGTTTTGGAAAGGTTACTGATCCGGACACTGAGCCTGAGGAGCCGGAGCGTGCCGAGGAACCTATGGTGTCTGATCCTAAAGAGGAACCACTGTCTGGTGATGACGAGGGTTGAAGACTAAGATAGTGTTTCTCGCCTTTTTGGTATATCCTAGTAGTGGATATAGGCTAATGGGCCATGATACCCCTTTTTTAGTTGATGGCTGCTCCTGATGTTGTTCGTGTTTGTAACTTGAACCTTAGCATGTTTATATAATGGTTTGTTTCCCGTTTCTCTCTTCTCTATCCTCCTCTTGAATTTTATTGTCTGGGTGTTGAATTCATTTCCGCTAGCGCATGCGTTAAGATCTTAAGATTTGATCTGGGTCGGCGACTAGTCCTGGGTTGTCGCAACTCTTATCGACCGCTGAAGGGGTGTCGCGCGCTCGTAGGACGCGGGGCGTGACATCCCCGTTGAATTGGTATCAAAGCAAGGTCAGCTCGATCCAAGTTGGTTGAGCCTTGGAGTGATAAGGAGTGACGGTTTTGAGGATAGTAGGTAGAGAGACCTTAGTGGTTCACTAGAGTTTAGCGCGTTACGCATGTGGTGTGAGTCTGTGCTTGTGATTGGTAGACTTGCTTTGGTGTAGCTTGAGTATTCTATGTTGCTGTGTTAGCTTCTGCTTGGTTGGTTGAGTAGTACATAATGATTTTGCTAAGTTGCAGGTGCGGCAGGACTTGAGGTAAGAGCAAGATCTATGTTGTTTGTGCTCTTGTGGCTGCTTGCTTTGTGGTTGTTGTTGTGGTTGTGGATGTTGTGAGCTGTTGCTTAGGGCTGCTAGGCTTGAGTAGATGGTTTAGGTCTCTAATTCCTTGGCGGAATTATAGCAGGTTAGGTGTGTGAGAACCCTGTGAGGATGAGCAGACGGGGTAGAGGATCTGGTGGAGCGTCTAGCTCTTGAGCATGACCTGAGGTGGAAGACCCTAGAATGGAAGGGGTCATGAGAGCCTTAGAAGAGATAGGGAATCTGATGGGGAGGCAGGCTCAAGAACGAGCTGCCACGGTTGCCCAAGCTGCTGAAGCTGCTGTCGCCGCTGCAAATGGACTCAATGGTAACCAAGGAGATGCTCAGGGGAATCGTCAAATGCATCAACTGGTGGAACAATTTCTGAAGCTGAGGCCGTCTAAGTTTGACGGGAAGGGTGATCATGAGGCTGCCTCTAGTTGGATTGAGGAATTGGGGAAGGCGTTTGCACTGCTGGGGTGCACTGAGGAGGAAAAGGTTACGCTGGCAGTGTACCAGTTTCAAGGCAACGCCAATGACTAGTGGGAGGCCACCAAAGGAAGGATTTTCCCCGTGGGTTCGGTTCCAACCTGGACCGCCTTTGTGGAGACATTCAATGGAAAGTACTTCTCTGAGACTGCACAAGAGAGGAAGATGACAGAATTCCCGCGACTCCGTCAGAATCTGATGTCAGTCGACCAGTATGAAGCAGAGTTTGCTAGGCTGTCTAAGTTCGCACCTAGGATGGTTGAGAACCCGCTAGACAGAGCGAGGAGGTTTAGAGCATTTCACTCGTCATTTGTCTTGCATTCAATTTTACAGCGTTTATATTGCCGACATTGTAGCTCATCTTTTTATCATGTTTTTTTAGCGAAATTTGTTTTGATTAAGCATAACATTTCTAGTAGAATATCATCGAAAGAATGAAGTTTCATGAAAATAGGAGGAACAATTCTATCAGGGCGTTTCACCCGTCAATTGCCTTGCATTCAAATTGAGAGCGTTTATATTACCGACAGTGTAGCTCTTCTTTCCATCATGTTTTTTGGGCTAAATTTTTTTTTGATTATGCATGACATTACTAGTAGAATGTTATGCAAAGAACGAAGTTTCTTGAAAACAGGAGGAACAATAAAATTAGAGCGTTTCACCCATTTTTTCTTTCATTCAATTTGACAGTGTTTATATTGCCGACAGTGTAGCTCATCGTTTCATCAAGATTTTTGGGTGCAATTTGTTTCGATTAAGCATAACATTTCTTGTAGAATGTCATGGAAAGAATGAAGTTTCTTTAAAATAAGAGGAACAATACCATTAGAGCGTTTCACCCGTTATTTGTCTTGCATTCAATTTGAGAGCGTTTATATTGCTGACAGTGTAGCTCATCTTTCCATCATGTTTTTCGGGAGAAATTTATTTTGATTATGCATGACATTTCTAGTAGAATGTTATGGAAAGAAATATGTTTCTTTAAAATAGGAGGAACAAAAAAATTAGAGCAGTTCACCCGTCATTTGTCTTGCATTCAATTTGACAGCGTTTATAATGCCGACATTGTAGCTCTTCTTTTCATCATGTGTTTTTGGCGAAATTTATTTTAATTATTTATGACATTTCTAATAGAATATCATGGAATCAATGAAGTTTCATGAAAATAGGCGGAATAATACTATCAGAGCGTTTCACTCGTCATTTTCCTTGCATTCAATTTGAGGGCGTTTATATTGCCGACAATGTAACTCATCTTTCCATCATGTTCTTTGGCCCAAATTTGTTTTGATTATGCATGACATTTCTAGTAGAATGTCATGGAAAGAACGAAGTTTCTTAAAAACATGTGGAACAATAAAATTAGAGTGTTTCACCCGTCATTTGTCTTTCATTCAATTTGATAGTGTTTATATTGCCGACAGTGTAGCTCATTGATTCATCATATTTTTTGGGAGAAATTTATTTTCATTATGCATGACATTTTTAGAAGAATTTCTTGGAAAGATCGAAGTTTCTTGAAAATAAGAGGAACAATACCACCATTAGAGCGTTTAACCCGTTATTTGTCTTGCAATCAATTTGAGAGCGTTTATAATTTCGACATGTAGCTCATCTTTCCATCATGTGTTTTTGGGCGAAATTTGGTTAGATTATGCATGACATTTCTAGTAGAATGTCATGGAAAGAACGAAGTTTCTTGAAAATTGTTGGAACAAAAAAATTATTGTATTTCACCCGTCATTTGTCTTGCATTAAATTTTACAGCGTTTATATTGCCGACATTGTAGCTAATCTTTTTATCATGTTTTTCGGCGAAATTTGTTTTGATTATGCATGACATTTCTAGTAGAATCTCTTGGAAAGAACGAAGTTTCTTGAAAATAGGAGGAACAAAAAAATTAGAGCATTTCACCGATCATTTGTCTTGCATTCAATTTGACAGCGTTTTTATTGCCAACATTGTAGCTCTTCTTTTCATCATGTTTTTTTGGCAAAATTTGTTTTAATTATGCATGACTCTTCCAGTAGAATATCACGGAAAGAATGAAGTTTCATGAAAATAGGATGAATAATACTATCAGAGTGTTTCACCCGTCTTTTGCATTGTATTCAATTTAAGGGCGTTTATATTGCCGACAATGTAGCTCATCTTTCCATCATGTTTTTTGGGCGAAATTTATTTTGATTATGCCAGACATTTCTAGTAGAATGGCATGAAAAGAGCAAAGTTTCTTGAAAACACGAGGAACAATAAAATTAGAGCGTTTCACCCGTCATTTTTCTATCATTCAATTTGATAGTGTTTATATTTCCGACAATTTAGCTCATCGTTTCGTCATATTTTTTGGGTGAAATTTGTTTTGATTATGCATGCCATTTCTAGTAGAATGTCTTGGAAAGAACGAAGTTTCTTGCAAATAAGAGGACAAAAAGTTAGAGCATTTCACCCGTCATTTGTCTTGCATTCAATTTGACAACGTTTATAATGCCGACATTGTAGCTCTTCTTTTTATGATATTTTTTTGGCGAAATTTGTTTTAATTGTTTATGAAATTTTTAATAGAATATCATGGAATGAATGTAGTTTCATGAAAATATGAGGAATAATACTATCAGAGCGTTTCACCCGTCATTTGCCTTGCATTCAATTTGAGGGCGTTCATATTACTGACAGTGTAGCTCTTCATTCCATCATGTTTTTTGGGCCAAATTTATTTTGATTATGCATGACATTTCAAATAGAATGTCTTGGAAAGAACGACGTTTCTTGAAAATAGGAGGAACACCCCCCGAGGACTAGTCGTGCTCCACCGCTGTGTTGAGCGAAGCTCGCCGGCCGCGCGGAACCTCGGTCATTAAAAAAAAAATTAGAGCATATCACCGATCATTTGTCTTGCATTCAATTTGACAGCATTTATCTTGCCGACATTGTTGCTCTTCTTTTCACCATGTTTTTTTTTGGCAAAATTTGTTTAACTTAGGCATGACTCTTCTAATAGAATATCAAGGAAAAAATGAAGTTTCATGAAAATAGGAGGAATAATACTATCAGAGCGTTTCACCCGTCTTTTGCATTGCATTCAATTTAAGGGCGTTTAAATTGCCGACAGTGTAGCTCATCTTCCCATCATGTTTTTAGGGCGAAATTTGTTTTGATTATGCTTGACATTTCTAGTAGAATGGCATGAAAAGAACGAAGTTTCTTGAAAACACGAGGAATAATAAAATTAGAGCGTTTCACCCGTCATTTGTCTATCATTCAATTTGATAGTGTTTATATTTCCGACAATGTAGCTCATCGTTTCGTCGTATTTTTTGGGGGAAATTTTTTTGATTATGCATGCCATTTCTAGTAGAATGTCATGGAAAGAATGAAGTTTCTTGCAAATAAAAGGAACAATACCATTAGAGCGTTTCACCCGTCATTTGTTTTGCATTCAATTTGAGAGCGTTTAAAATGCTGACGGTGTAGCTCATCTTTCCATCATGTTTTTCGGGCGAAATTTGTTTAGATTATGAATGACATTTCTAGTAGAATGTCATGGAAAGAACTAAGTGTTTTGAAAATAGGAGGAACAAAAAAGTTAGAGCATTTCACCCGTCATTTGTCTTGCATTCAATTTGACAGCGTTTATAATGCCGACATTGTAGCTCTTCTTTTCGTCATGTTTTTTTGGCGAAATTTATTTTAATTATTTATGAAATTTCTAATAGAATATCATGGAATGAATGCAGTTTCATGAAAATAGGAGGAATAATACTATCAGAGCTTTTCACCCGTCATTTGCCTTGCATTTAATTTGAGGGCGTTTATATTACTGACAGTGTAGCTCTTCATTCCATCATGTTTTTTGGGCCAAATTTATTTTGATTATGCATGACATTTCTAATAGAATGTCTTGGAAAGAACGACGTTTCTTGAAAATAGGAGGAACACCCCCCGAGGACTAGTCGTGATCCACCGCTGTGTTGAGTGAAGCTCGCCGGCCGCGCGGAACCTCGTTCATTAAAAAAAAAAATTAAAGCGTATCACCGATCATTTGTCTTGCATTCAATTTGACAGCGTTTATATTGCCGACATTGTAGCTCTTCTTTTCATCAAGTTTTTTTTGGCAAAATTTGTTTAACTTATGCATGACTCTTCTAATAGAATATCAAGGAAAAAATGAAGTTCCATGAAAATAGGAGGAATAATACTATCAGAGTGTTTCACCTGTCATTTGTCTTGCATTCAATTTGACAGCGTTTATAATGCCGACATTGTAGCTCTTCTTTTCATCATGTTTTTTTGGCGAAATTTATTTTAATTATTTATGAAATTTCTAATAGAATATCATGGAATGAATGCAGTTTCGTGAAAATAGGAGGAATAATACTATCAGAGCGTTTCACCCGTCATTTGCCTTGCATTTGAGGGCGTTTATATTACTGACAGTGTAGCTCTTCATTCCATCATGTTTTTTGGGCCAAATTTATTTTGATTATGCATGACATTTCTAATAGAATGTCTTGGAAAGAACGACGTTTCTTGAAAATAGGTGGACCAAACAAATTAGAGCATTTCACCCGTCATTTGTCTTGTATTCAATTTAAGGGCGTTTACATTGCCGACAATGTAGCTCTTCTTTCCATCATGTTCTTTGGGCCAATTTTTTTTTTTATTATGCATGACATTTCTAGTAGACTTTCATGGAAAGAACGAAGTTTCTTGAAAACATGAGGAACAATAAAATTAGATCGTTTCACCTGTCATTTGTCTTTCATTCAATTTGATAATGTTTATATTGCCGACAGTGTAGCCCATCGATTCATCATATTTTTTGGGAGAAATTTGTTTTGATTATGCATGACATTTCTAGTAGAATTTCATGGAAAGAACGAAGTTTCTTGAAAATAGGAGGAACAATACCATTATTGCATTTCCCCCTTATTTGTCTTGCATTCAATTTGAGAGCGTTTATAATGCCGACTGTGTAGCTCATCTTTCCATGATGTGTTTTTGGGCGAAATTTGTTTAGATTATGCACGACATATCTAGTAGAATGTCATGGAAAGAACGAAGATTCTTGAAAATAAGAGGAACCAAAAAATTATTGCATTTCACCCGTTATTTGTCTTGCATTCAATTTTACAGCATTTATATTGCCGACATTGTAGCTAATCTTTTTATCGTGTTTTTAGGCGAAATTTGTTTTGATTATGCATGACATTTCTAGTAGAATATAATAGAAAGAACGGAGTTTCTTGAAAATAATTTGAACAATACTATTAGAATGTTTCGACCGTTATTTGTTTTGCATTCAATTTGACGGCATTTATATTGCCAACAGTGTAGCTCATCGTTTCATCCCGATTTTTCGGCGAAATTTGTTTTGATTATGCATGACATTTCCAGTAGAATGTCATGGAAAGAATGAAGTATCTTGAAAATAGGAGGAACAATACTATTAGAGCGTTTCACCCGTCATTTGTGTTTCATTCAATTTGACAGTGTTTATATTGCCGACAATGTATCTCATCGTTTCGCCATATTTTTTGGGCGAAATTTGTTTGATTATGTATGACATTTCTACTAGAATGTCAGGGAAAGAACGAAATTTCTTGAAAATAATAGGAACATTACAATTAGAGCTTTTCACCTGTCTTTTGTCTTGCCTTCAATTTTACAACGTTTATATTGCCGACATTATAGCTACTCTTTTTATCATGTTTTTGGGCGTAATTTGTTTTGATTATGCATGACATTTCTACTAGAATGTCAGGGAAAGAACGAAGCTTCTTGAAAATAATACGAACATTACAATTAGAGCTTTTCACCTGTCTTTTGTCTTGCCTTCAATTTTACAGCGTTTATATTGCCGACATTGTAGCTACTCTTTTTATCAAGTTTTTGGGCGTAATTTGTTTTGATTATGCATGACATTTCTAGTAGAATGTCATGGAAAGAACGAAGTTTCTTGAAAATAAGGCTAACAATACTATTAGAACGTTTTCGACCGTCTTTTGTTTTGCATTCAATTTGGGGGCATTTATATTGCCAACAGTGTAGCTCATCGTTTCATCCCTATTTTTGGGCGAAATTTGTTTTGATTATGCATGACATTTCTAGTAGAATGTCTTGGACAGAACGAAGTTTCTTGAAAATAGGAGGAACCCCCCCGAGGACTAGTCGTGCTCCACCGCTGTGTTGAGTGAAGCTCGCCGGCCACGCGGAACCTCGGTCATTATAAAAAAAATAAAATTAGAGCATACCACCGATCATTTGTCTTGCATTCAATTTGACAGCGTTTATATTGCCGACATTGTAGCTCTTCTTTTCATCATATTTTTTTGGCAAAAGTTGTTCAACTTATGCATGACTCTTCTAATAGAATATCAAGGAAAAAATGAAGTTTCATGAAAATAGGAGGAATAATACTATCAGAGTGTTTCACCCGTCTTTTGCATTGCATTCAATTTAAGGTCGTTTATATTGCCGACAGTGTAGCTCATCTTTTCATCATATTTTTTGGTCGAAATTTGTTTTGATTATGCCTGACATTTCTAGTAGAAGGGCATGAAAAGAACGAAGTTTCTTGAAAACACGAGAAACAATAAAATTAGAGCGTTTCACCCGTCATTTGTCTATCATTCAAGTTGATAGTGTTTATATTTCCGACAATGTAGCTCATCGTTTCGTCATATTTTTTGGGCGAAATTTGTTTTGATTATGCATGACATTTCTAGTAGAATGTCATGGAAAGAATGAAGTTTCTTGCAAATAAGCGGAACTATACCATTAGAGCGTTTCACCCGTCATTTGTCTTGCATTCAATTTGAGAGCGTTTATAATACCGACGGTGTAGCTCATCTTTCCATCATGTTTTTTGGGAGAAATTTGTTTAGATTATGCATGACATTTCTAGTAGAATGTCATGGAAAGAACGAAGTTTCTTGAAAATAAGAGGAAGAATACAATTGGAGCTTTTCACCCGTCATTTGTCTTGCCTTCAATTTTACAGTGTTTCTATTGCTACATTGTAGCAAATCTTTTTATCATGTTTTTGGGCGAAATTTATTTTGATTATGCATGACATTTCTAGTAGAATGTTGTGGAAAGAACGAAGTTTCTTGAAAATAAGGTTAACAATACTATTAGAGCGTTTCACCCGTTATTTGTCTTGCAGTCAATTTGGGAGCGTTTATATTGCCGGCAGTGTAGCTCGTCTTTCCATCATATTTTTTGGGCGAAATTTATTTTGATTATGCATGACATGTCTAGTAGAATGTTATGGAAAGAACGAAGTTTCTTGAAAAAAAGAGGAACGATACTATTAGAGCTTTTTACCCGTCATTTATCTTGTATTCAATTTGAGAGCATTGACAATGCCGACTGTGTAGCTCATCTTTCCATCATGTTTTTTGCGCGAAATTTGTTTAGATTATGGATGACATTTCTAGTAGAATTTCATGGAAAGAACGAAGTTTCTTGAAAATACGAGGAATAAAAAAATTAGAGCATTTCACCCGTCATTTGTCCTGCATTCAATTTTACAGCGTTTATTTTGCCGACATTGTAGCTAATCTTTTTATCATGTTTTTTGGGCGAAATTTGTTTTCATTATGCATGACATTTCTAGTAGAATGACATGGAAAGAACGAAGTTTCTTAAAAATAAGAGGAACAATACTATTTGAACGTTTCAACCATCATTTGTCTTGCATTCAATTTGAGGGCATTTATATTGCTAACAGTGTAGCTCATCTTTTCATCCCGTTTTTTGGGCGAAATTCGTTTTGATTATGCATGACATTTCTTGTAGAATATCATGGAAAGAATGAAGTTTCATGAAAATAGGAGGAACATTGCCATCAGAGTGTTTCACCCGTCATTTGCCTTGCATTCAATTTGAGAGCATTTATATTGCCGACAGTGTAGCTCATTTTTCAATCATGTTTTTTGGGTCAAAGTTGTTTTGAGTATGCATGACATTTCTTGTGACATTTTGAAATTCGATCCATTTTCTGGATTTATTAAATGAATGGATATCTTGTTGATACGCTGCAGTTTAATCTCACTCAGAATTGATCACTCTTGAGAAGACTGACCGTTTGGGGAAGGCTAAGTAGGAATTAAGTACATGGACCTAGAGACTCGATTATGGATTGGTGCATTAGCCATAAGGATTAGCGAGGGAATATTTTGTACCATTATAGACCGATCCAAGAAAGGTTATAGAACGATTTGTAAATGCCATACAATTGGACTGCGGCTGATTTCGCTTGACCAACGTATGGATTGCAAACGTCCCAAAATCAATTTCTAAAGTCGCATTCCCCGGTACTAGTGATTGACCCTCGCATTTACATGACAACCAAGGCCACCATAATTCGAGTAGCTCAGACGCGATTAGATGATAAATCGATCGCGGGTCGATACGCGAAACTCCTAAAAGCCGCTCGTTGGTTTGAGATTTGCTAAAGTCGTAATCAACCGATTTTGACCTTGAATTAGATTCCGGATTCGGGCGTCGAATTTTCGAGGATATCACCGCTAATAATTGGACATCGCCTCATTGGGGTTCAGTGTTCGTTGGCCAGCCATACGAATCGCCTGAACCAAAATTGCAACATGTCCTAAAGTTGCAGATTACCAATTTTATCACCCGGCATTTATTTGCAATAGCCAAATTAATTGATGAGGCTTTTATTTTGGCTTCTTCCGCATCAAACCCCATCACCAACCCCCACTCACTCTTCACCCTATCTTATCCAAAGGCAATCCCAAAATCCCAACCACTTCTACTAATCCCCACTCAAGACTAAAGCCTAAGAATGAGTTGGATGATCTGTTGACATTCTCTCTCCTCCCTTGGACCATCCTTCTTGCCTTGGACGAAATAATCTCTCCTCTCCTCCTCCACACCGTCGCCGTCCAGCCACCTCACCGCCGACCAGCCCTTGCTTCGCCGCCGTCCACCGCCACTATTGCCGTGTGCTTTTGGGGGCTGATCTTGGTTGGTTTTGTGGGTTTTCAAGCTTGGAATCAAGTAAGAAAACCTCTAAATCTTGATTAGGATGATAGCTTATCAATGGATTAGCTTAAATGTAGATATTAGTGAATTTTAGTGGCTGCCGAAGTTACTGTTCATCGAAGACGAACACTGTTCATTGAAGGTCCGAAAATTTAAAAGTGTTTGCGATAATTTTGAGAGCTCATGGGTGATGATTTAGGTGGTTAGAAGTATGGTTAGTGTGGTATGGTTATCCTAGATGGGTTTATGATTGAATTTCACTTGAAATGGGCGGTTTATTGTGCAATATGGGCTGATTTGGGGGCTGCCCATTGGGGATCCGAAAATTGAGACTTGCATGTTGATATGTGGATGCTTGGGAATGCATTTGAAGCATTAGATAGTATAGTTGGGTGGTGAAAATTGGTTGTGTTCAAATGTTTGGTATGTGGCTCGATTTAGAGCATTTGGTGCAAGTGTGAATTTCGGGTTACCTTAGATGTATTCTGAATTATGTGATTTGAATGATGAGCTTATGATGTGCACGTGTGGTCGTGCTAGCTATTTGTTTGAATTATGCCTTGATGCGTGTCACTCAAGGCTCGCTCTGAAAAATTATGCATTGTGATGATTATATGTGAATTGAACCTTGAGGCGTTAAACGCTGGGCGTTGTGCAATCCTGAGGCGTTAAACGCGGGATTTGATGTCTGACTGGGCTTTGGACCAGAACTTGATGCGCTAAACGCGAGTTGTGACGTGTACCTGAGGCGTTAAATGCGGGTCGCGATCTTTTCAAACTTGAGCTATATATATGTTTATATACGTATATGTGAAGCATTGCTGAGTGCTAAGTGTTGGAATTGTGATCTGAGCACTCTAGTACAGTGTGGATAGATGTAGGCGGGGATCATTGGGAGCCCCTTACCTACGTAGCGTGGTCCCAAAGGGTTGGTGATGAGGTGGTTGGTCCTCTGCAAGGTTTTGATTTTTCGAATGTCGATGGCGGAGTGTGGGACCCCATGAAGCTAGACCTAGTGGAGGCGATGCCAACTGAAGGAGAGGTCACTGATCCGAACACCAGACTTGAGGAATCCGAGCCTGAGGAGGAACCGATGGAGTCAAACCCTGAGCCAGAGTTGTGGTCCGATGGCGAGGACTGAAGACATAGTTAGGTTCCCTCTCCCTTTTGGTAAATCCCCGTACCGGATGTAGGCGGGTAGATCACTGAATCTTTTTTGCAGTGCGTGGTCGCTTTTGGGGTGAACTTGTTCTTTTGTGTAAGCAGATGTCATCTTTTATGTTATGATTATCGTGCCATGTATTTTCTCTCTTCTCTATTCCTTTCACTTATTGTTGTCTAGGTGTTGAGTTCGTTTCCATTAGCGTTCGCTTTAAGATCTTAAGCATTTGTCTGGGTCGGCGACTAGTCCTGGGTTGTCTCATCTCTTTCGACCGTCGTGGGATGTTGGCGCGCTCGTGGGACGCGGGGCGTGACATTTCTAAAAGAATGTCATGGAAAGAACGAAGTTTCTTCAAAATAAGAGGAACAATACTATGAGAGCGTTTCACCCGTCATTTGTCTTGCATTAATTTGGGAGCGTTTATATTGCCGACAGTGGAGTTCATCATTCCATAATGTTTTTTGGGAAATTTTTTTTTTTATTATGCATAAAATTTCTAGAGGAATATCATGGAAAGAACAAGGTTTCTTGAAAATAGGAGGAACAAAAAAATTAGAGCATTTCACCCGTCATTTGTATTGCATTCAATTTGAGAGCGGTTATATTGTCGACATTGTAGCTCATCTTTTCATCATGTTTTTTTGGCAAAATTTATTTTGATTATGCATGACATTTCTAGTAGAATATCATGGAAAGAATTAAATTTCATGAAAATAGGAGGAACAATACTATCAGAGGGTTTCACCCGTCATTTGTCTTGCATTCAATTTTAGAGCGTTTATATTGCCGACAATGTAGCTCATCTTTCCATCATGTTTCTGGGAGAAATTTATTTTAATTATGCATGACATTTCTAGTAAATATTATGGACAGAACGAAGTTTCTTGAAAATAGGAGGAACAAAAAAATTAGATCATTTCACCCGTCATTTGTCTTGCATTCAATTTGACAGCGTTTATATTGCCGACGTTGTAGCTCATCTTTTCATCATTTTTTTGGGGTGAAATTTGTTTTGAATATGCATGACATTTCTAATAGAATATCATGGAAAGAATGAAGTTTCATGAAAATAGGACGAACAATACTATCAGAGCGTTTCACCCGTTGTTTGTCTTGCATTCAATTTGAGAGCTTTATGTGGCCGACAGTGTAGCTCAGATTTTCATCACGTTTTTTTGGCGAAATTTGTTTTGATTATGGATGACATATCTAGTAGAATGCCATGGAAACAACGAAGTTTCTTGAAAATAGGATGAACAAAAAAATTGGAGCATTTCACCCGTCAGTTATCTGGCATTCAACTTCACAGCATTTATATTGCCGACAGTGTAGCTGATCGTTGCATCATATTTTTTTGGGAGAAATTTATTTTGACTATGCATAACATTTCTAGAGAAATGTCATGGAAATAACGAATTTTCATGGAAATAGGAGGAACAATACAATTAGAGCGTTTCACCCATTATTTATCTTGCATTCAATTTGAGAGCGTTTATAATGTCAACAGTGTAGCTCATCTTTCCATCATGTGTTTTTGGGCGAAATGTATTTTGATTATGTCTGAAATTTCTAGCAGAATGTCCGGGAAGCAACGAAGTTTCTTGAAAATAAGAGGAACAATATTATTAGTGCGTTTTACCCATCATTTATCTTTTATTCAATTAGAGAGCATTTATATTGCCGACAGTGTAGCTCATCTTTTCATCATGTTTTTTGGGAGAAATTTGTTTTGATTACACATGACATTTCTAATAGAATTTCATAGAAAGAACGAAGTTTCTTGAAAAGAGGAGGAAGAATAAAATTATAGCGTTTCACCCGTTATTTGTCTTGCATTCAATTTCACTGCATTTATATTGCCGACAGTGTAGCTCATCTTTGCATCATATTTTTTGGGAGAAATTTGTATTGATTATGCATAACATTTTTAGAGGAATATCATGGAAAGAACGAAGTTTCATGAAAATAGGAGGAACAATACTATTAGAGCTTTTGACCCATTATTTATCTTGCATTCAATTTGAGAGCGTTTATAATGTCGATG
The DNA here is from genome assembly GCA_029784005.1 of Lenwebbia sp. NSW1173648. NCBI lineage: Eukaryota > Viridiplantae > Streptophyta > Magnoliopsida > Myrtales > Myrtaceae > Lenwebbia > Lenwebbia sp. NSW1173648. Next base: position 19,315,447 of record JARCGZ010000008.1, on the reverse strand, counting down.
GTGTAGCTCATCATTCCATCATGTTTTTTGGGCAAAATTTGTATTATGCATAACATTTCTAGAGGAATATCATGGAAAGAACAAAGTTTCTTGAAAATAAGACGAACAATGCAATTAGAGTGTTTCACCCGTTATTTGTGTTGCATTCAATTTGAGAGCGTTTATATTGCAGACATGTAGCTGATCTTGAACACGTGTTTTTTGGGCGAAATTTATTTTGAATATGCATGACATTTCTCGCAGAATGTCATGGAAAGAACAATTTTATTTGAAAATAAGAGTAACAATACTATTAGAGCGTTTCACCTATCATTTGCCTTGATTCAATTTGACAGCGTTTATATTGCCGAAAGTGTAGCTCATCGTTCCATCTTGTTTTTTGGGCGAAATTTATTTTGATTGTGCCCGATATTTCTAGTAGAATTTCATGGAAAGAACGAAGTTTCTTGAAAGTAAGAGGAACAATACTATGAGAGTTTTTCACCAGTCATTTGTCTTGTATTCAATTTGAGAGCGTTTATATTGCCGATAGTGTAGCTCATCTTTCTATCATGTTTTTTGGGCGAAATTTATTTTGATTATGCATGACGTTTCTTGTAGAATGTCATGGAAAGAACGAAGTTTCTTGAAAATAAGAGGAACAATACTATGAGAGTTTTTCACCAGTCATTTGTCTTGTATTCAATTTGAGAGCGTTTATATTGTCGATAGTGTAACTCATCTTTCTATCCCGTTTTTTGGGCGAAATTTATTTTGATTATGCATGACGTTTTTTGTAGAATGTCATGGAAAGAACGAAGTTTCTTGAAAATAGGAGGAACAATACTATCAAAGCGTTGCACCCGTCATTTGTCATACTTTCAATTTTAGAGCGTTTATATTGCCGACAGTGTGGCTCATCTTTCCATCATGTTTTTCAGGCGAAATTTGCTTTTATTATGCATCACATTTTCTAGTAGAATTTCATGGAAAGAACGAACTTTCATGAAAATAAGAGGAACAATACTATTAGAGCGTTTCACCAGTACTTTGTCGTTCATTAAATTTGAGATCGTTTATATTGCCGACAGTGGAACTCATCTTTCCATCATGTTTTTTGGGTAAATTAATTTTGATTGGGCATAAACTTTCTAGAGCAATCTCATGGAAAGAACGAAGTTTCATGAAAATACGAGGAACAATACTATAAGAGTGTTTCACCCGTTATTTGTCTTACATTCTATTTTAGAGCGTTTATATTGCCGACAGTCTAGCTCATATTTTCATCATGTTTTTTTGGGCGAAATTTGTTTTGATTATGCATGACATTTCTAGTAAATGTTATGGACAGAACGAAGTTTCTCGAAAATAAGAGGAACAATACTATGAGAGCGTTTCACCTGTCATTTGTCTTGCATTCAATTTGAGAGCGTCTATATTGCCCACAGTGCAGCTCATCTTTCCATCATGTTTTTTGGGTGAAATTTATTTTGATTATGCATGACATTTCTTGTAGAATGTAATGGATAGAACGAAGTTTCTTGAAAATAAGAGAAACAATAATATTAGAGCGTTTCGCCCCTAATTTGTCTTGCATTCAATTTGAGAGTGCTTATATTGCCGACAGTGTAGCTCATCTTGTCTTCCTGTGTTTTGGACCACATTTGTTGTGATTATACATAGCATTTCTTGTGGAATATCATGGAATGAACGAATTTTCATGAAAAATGGAGGAATAATATTATTAGAGTGTTTCACCCGTCATTTGTCTTACATTCAATTTGAGAGCGTTTATATTACCGATAGTGTAACTCATCTTTTCATAATGTTTTCTGGCCGAAATTTGTTTTGATTATGCATGACATTTCTAGTCGACTGTCATGGATAGAATAAAGTTTCTTGAATATAAGAGGAACAAAAAATTAGAGCATTTCACCCGTCGTTTATCTTGCATTCAATTTGACAGCGTTTATATTGCCAACAATGTAGCTCATCTTTTCATCATCTTTTTTTGGCGAAATTTACTTTGATTATGCATGACATTTCTTGTAGAATAACATGGAAAGAACGACGTTTCATGAAATAGGAGGAACAATACTATCAGAGCGTTTCACCCGTCATTTGTCTTGCTTTCAATTTTAGAGTGTTTATTTTGCCAACAGTGTAGCTCATCTTTCCATCATATTTTTTGGGCGAAATTTATTTTGATTATGCATGACATTTTCTAATAGAATGTCATGGAAAGAATGAATTTTCTTGAAAATAAGAGGAACAATACTATTAGAGCGTTTGACCCGTCATTTGTCTTCTATTCAATTTGAGAGCGCTTATATTGCCGACAGTGGAGCTCAACTTTCCATCATGTTTTTTGGGCGAAATTTATTTTGATTGTGCATAACATTTCTTGAGGAATATCTTGGAAAGAACGAAATTTAATGAAAATAGGAGGAAAATACTATTAGAGCGTTTCACCCGTCATTTGTCTTGCATTCAATTTGAGAGCGTTTATATTGCCGATAGTCTAGCTCATGTTTTTTCGGCGAAATTTATTTTGATTATGCATGACATTTCTAGTAAATGACATTGACAGAACGAAGTTTCTTGAAAATAGGAGGAACAATACTATGAGAGCGTTTCACCCGTCATTTGTCTTCCATTTAATTTGAGAGCGTCTATATTGCCGACGGTGTTGCACATCTTTCCATCATATTTTTTGGGCGAAATTTACTTTGATTATGCATGATATTTCTAATTGAATGTCATGGAAAGAACGAAGTTTGTTGAAAATAAGAGAAACAATACTCTTAGAGCGTTTCACCCGTAATTTGTCTTGCATTCTATTTGAGAGCCCTTATATTGCCGACATTGTAGCTTATCTTTTCATCATGTTTTTTGGGCGACATTTTTTTGATTATAGATAACATTTCTTGTGTAAGATCTTGGAATGAACGAAATTTGATGAAAAATGGAGCAACAATACTATTAGATTGTTTCACCCGTCATTTGTCTTACATTCAATTTGCAAGCGTTTATATTGTCGATAGTGTAGCTCATCTTTTCATATAGTTTTCTAGCCGAAATTTGTTTGGATTATGCATGACATTTCTAGTCGAATGTCATCGAAAGAACGGAGTTTCTTGAAAATGGGATGAACAAAAAAATTAGAGGATTTCACCCGTCGTTTGTCTTGCATTCAATTTGACACGTTTATATTGCCGACAGTGTAGCTCATCTTTTCATCATCTTTTTTTGGCGAAATTTATTTTTATTATGCATGAAATTTCAAGTATAATATCATCGAAAGAACGAAGTCTCATGAAATAGGAGGAACAATACTATCAGTGCGTTTCACCCGTCATTTGTTTTGCTTTCAATTTTAGAGCGTTTATTTTGCCGACAGTGTAGCTCATCTTTCCATCATGTTTTTTGGGCGAAACTTGTTTTGATTATGTATGACATTTTCAAATAGAATGTCATGGATAGAACGAAGTTTCTTGAAAATAAGAGGAACAATACTATTAGAGCGTTTCACCCGTCATTTGTCTTCCATTCAATTTGAAAGCGTTTATATTGCCGACAGTGGAGCTCATCTTTCCATCATATTTTTTTGGCGAAATTTGTTTTGGTTGTGCATAACATTTCAAGCGGAATATTGTGGAAAGAACGAAGTTTAATGAAAATAGGATGAACAATACTATTAGAACGTTTCTCCCGTTATTTGTCTTGCATTTAATTTGAGAGCGTTTATATTGCCGATAGTGTAGCTCATCTTTTCATCTTATTTTTTGGGAAAAATTTATTTTGATTATACATGACATTTCAAGTAAATGTTATGGACAGAACGAAGTTTCTTGAAAATAAGTGGAACAATACTTTCAGAGCGTTTCACCCGTCATTTGTCTTGCATTCAATTTCAGAGCGTTTATATTACCAACAGTGTAGCTCATCTTTCCATCATGTTTTTTTGGCGAAATTTATTTTGATTATTAATGACATTTCTAGTAGAATATCATGGAAAGAACGAAGTTTCTTGAAAATAAGAGGAACTATACTATTAGAGCTTTTCACCTGTAATTTGTCTTGCATTCAATTTGAGAGAGCTTATATTGCCGACAGCGTAACTCATCCTTTCATCATGTTTTTTGGGCGACATTTGTTTTGATTATACATAACATTTCTAGTGGAATATCATGGAATGAACGAAGTTTCTTGAAAAATGGAGGAACAGTACTATTAAAGTGTTTCACCCGTCATTTATCTTACATTCAATTTGCGAGCGTTTATGTTGCTGGTAGTGTAGCTCATCTTTTCATAATGTTTTCTGGCCGAAATTTGTTTTGATTATGCATGACATTTCTAATCGAATGTCATGGAAAGAACGAAGTTTCTTGAAAATATGATGAACAAAAAAATTAGAGCATTTCACCCGTCATTTGTCTTGCATTCAATTTGACAGCGTTTATATTGCCGACAATGTAGCTCATCTTTTCATCATCTTTTTTTGGCAAAATTTGTGTTGATTATGCGTGACATTTCTAGTAGAATATAATGGAATGAACGAAGTTTCATGAAATAGGAGTAACAATATTAGCAAACCGTTTCACCCGTCATTTGTCTTGCTTTCAATTTTAGAGCGTTTATTTTGCCGACAGTGTAGCTCATCTTTCCATCATGTTTTTTGGGCAAATTTTGTTTTGATTATGCATGCCATTTTCTAATAGAATGTCATGGAAAGAACGAAGTTTCTTGAAAATAAGAGGAACAATACTATTAGAGCGTTTCACCCGTCATTTGTCTTCCATTCAATTTGAGAGCGTTTATATTGCCGACAGTGGAGCTCATCTTTCCATCAAGTTTTTTGGACGAATTATCTTTTGACTGTGCATAATATTTCTAGAGGAATATCATGAAAAGAATGAAGTTTAATGAAAATATGAGGAACAATACTATTATAGCGTTTCACCCGTCATTTGTCTTGCGTTCAATTTGAGAGCCTTTATATTGTCGATAGTGTAACTCATCTTTTCATCTTGTTTTTTGGGCGAAATTTGTTTTGATTATGCATGACATTTCTAGTAAATGTTATGGACAGAACGAAGTTTCTTGAAAATAATAGGAACAATACTATGAGAGCGTTTCACTCGTCATTTATCTTGCATTCAATTTGAGAGTGTGTATATTGCCAATAGTGTAGCTCATCTTTCCCTCATGTTTTTTGGGCGAAATTTATTTTGATTATGCATGACATTTCTAGTGGAATGTCATGGAAAGAACGAAGTTTTTTGTAAATAAGAGGAACAAAACTATTAGAGCGTTTCACCCGTAATTTTTCTTGCATTCAATTTGAGAGCGCTTATATTACTGACAGTGTAGCTCATCCTTTCATCATGTTTTTTTGGCGATATTTGTTTTGATTATACATAACATTTCTAGTGGAATATCATGGAATGAACGAAGTTTCTTGAAAAATGGAGGAACAATACTATTAGAGTGTTGCACCCGTCATTTGTCTTACATTCAATTTGCGAGCGTTTATATTGCCGATAGTGTAGCTCTTCTTTTCAGAATGTTTTCTGGCCAAAATTTATTTTCATTATGCATGACATTTCTAGTCGAATGGCATCGACCGAACAAAGTTTCCTGAAAATAGGAGGAACAAAAAAATTAGAGCATTTCACCCGTCAATTGTCTTGCAATCAATTTGACAGCGTTTATATTTCCGACAGTGTAGCTCATCTTTTCATCATCTTTTTTGGCAAAATTTGTTTTGATTATGCATGAAATTTTCAAATAGAATGTCATGGAAAGAACGAAGTTTGTTGAAAATAAGAGGAACAATACTATTAGAGTGTTTCACCCGTAATTTGTGTTGCATTCAATTTGAGAGCACTTATATTGCCGACAGTGTAACGCATCCTTTCATCATGTTTTTTGGGCGACATTTGTTTTGATTATACAAAAAATTTCTAGTGGAATATGATGAAATGAACGAAGTTTCATGAAAAATGGATGAACAATACTAGTAGAGTGTTTCACCCGTCATTTGTCTTACATTCAATTTGCGAGCATTTATATTGCCGATAGTGTAGCTCATCTTTTCATAATGTTTTCTGGCCGAAATTTGTTTTGATTATGGATGACATATCTTGTCGAATGTCATGGAAAGAACGAAGTTCCTGGAAAATAGGAGGAACAAAAAAATTAGAGCATTTCACCCGTCATTTGTCTTGCATTCAATTTGACATCGTTTATATTGCCGACAGTGTAGCTCATCTTTTCATCATCTTTTTTTGGCGAAATTTTTTTTTATTATGCATAACATTTTCTAATAAAATGTCATGGAAAGAACGAAGTCTCTTGAAAATAAGAGGAACAATACTATTAGAGCGTTTCAACCGTAATTTATCTTGCATTCAATTTGAGAGGGGAATTATATTGCCGACAGTGTAGCTCATCCTTTCATCATCTTTTTTGGGCGATATTTGTTTTGATTATACATAACATTTCTAGTGGAATATCATGGAATGAACGAAGTTTTATGAAAAATGAAGGAACAATAATATTAGAGTGTTTCACCCGTCATTTGTCTTACATTCAATTTGCGAGCGTTTATATTGCCGATAGTGTGTAGCTCATCTTTTCATAATATTTTTTGGCCGAAATTTATTTTGATTATGCATCACATTTGTAGTCGAATGTCATGGAAAAAACGAAGTTTCTTGAAAATACGAGGAACAAAAAAATTAGAGCTTTTCGCCCGTCATTTGTTTTGCATTCAATTTGACAGCGTTTATATGGCCGACAATGTAGGTTATCTTTTCATCATCTTTTTTTGTCGAAATTTATTTTTATTATGCATGAAATTTCGAGTAGAATATCATGGAAAGAACGAAGTTTCATGAAATAGGAGGAACAACACCATCAGAGCGTTTCACCCGTCATTTGTCTTGCTTTCAATTTTAGAGCGTTTATTTTGCCGACAGTGTAGCTCATCTTTCCATCATGTTTTTTGGGCGAAATTTGTCTTGATTATGTATGACATTTTCAAATAGAATATCATGGAAAGAACGAAGTTTCATGAAATAGGTGGAACAATACTATCAGAGCGTTTCACCCGTCATTTGTCTTGCTTTCAATTTTAGAGCGTTTATTTTGCCAACAGTGTAGCTCATCTTTCCATCATGTTTTTTGGTCGAAATGTTTTTTGATTATGTATGAAATTTTCAAATAGAATATCATGGAAAGAATGAAGTTTCATGAAAATAGGTGGAACAATACTATTAGAGCGTTTCACTCGTCATTTGTCTTGCATTCAATTTGAGAGTGTTTATATTGCCCTTAGTGTAGCTCATCTTTTTATCATGTTTTTTGGGCGAAATTTGTTTTGATTATGCATGAAATTTCTAGTATAATGCCATGGTAAGAACGAAGTTTCTTGAAAATAGGAGGAACAAAAAATTAGTGCATTTCACCCGTCATTTGTCTTGCCTTAAATTTGAGCGTTTATATTGCCGACAGTGTAGCTCGTCTTTTCATCATTTTTTTGGGCTAAATTTGTTTTGATTGTGCATGACATTTCTAGTGGATTGTCATGGAACGACTGAAGTTTCTTGAAAATATGAGGAACAAAAAAATTATTGCATTTCATCCGTCATTTGTCTTTTATTCAATTTGACAGCTTTTATATTGCCAATAGTGTAGCTCATATTTTCATCATGTTTTTTTGGCAAGATTTGTTTTGATTATGCATGACATTTCTAGTAAAATGTCATGGAAAGAACGAAGTTTTTTGAAAATAGGAGGATCAAAAAAATTAGTGCTTTTCACCTGTCATTTGTCTTGCATTGAATTTCACAGCGTTTATATTGCCGATAGTGTAACTCATCTTTGCATCATGTTTTTTGGCGGAAATTTATTTTGATTATACATCACATTTCTAGAGGAATATCATGGATGAACGCAGTTTCATGAAAATAGGAGGAACAATACTATTAGAGCCTTTCACCCATTATTTATCTTGCATTCAATTTGAGAGCGTTTATATTGTCGACAGTATAGCTCATCTTTTCATCATATTTTTTGGGAGAAATTTGTTTTGATTATGCATGACATTTCTAGTAGAATGTCCTGGACTAAACGAAGTTTCTTGAAAATAAGAGGAACAATACTATTAGAGCGTTTCACCAGTCATTTGTCTTTCTTTCAATTTGAGAGCGTTTATATTGCCGACAGTGTAGCTCATCTATCCCGCCCCTTGTCCTCCGAGTGCGCTAACATCCCGCAACGGTCGATAAGATTGCGACATCCCAGGACTTATCGCCGACCCAGATCAATACTTAAGAACTTGGGAACGTACCCTAACGGAAGCGAATCAAACGCCCCATTCAACATAAAATAGGACGGATAGGGATGGAGAGAACAATACATCAAAAATATCATTGATAACAGAACTTGAGGTTCGGACTCCACAAGGCGACCTTGCACAACAAAAAGGGTCGATGGTCGCTCTACCCCAACTCCTCCACTACGAGGATAAACAAAAAGGGAAAGGGGTTGCTACTGTAATCCACGACTCCACCTCCATTAGACGACGACTCCGGCTTAGGGTCTAAATCCATAGGTTCCTCCTCAGGGTCCGACTCCAACGGCTCCTCTTCGGAATCTGTCTCCCTCGGCTCCTCTTCGGGATCTGACTCCATGGACTCCACATCCGCGTCTGACTCTCCAGGTCCCCTATCCGGGTTGGTAACCACACCATTAGGAGGAGCAGTCACCATTGGGTCCCATTCGCCAACTGCATCGTAGGGTATGTCGAATCCTCTAAGCGGTCCAATGGTCTGATTCTCGTCGTAAACGAACTAGGCCAGATAGGTATGAGCCTTCCAATGTGTGTCACCCACATTCACCCAAACCGTGCTAACATGCCTAGTGTATACTCTGCCTCTTTCTACTGGGTACTCGGTCACCATAGTATCTATATCCATGGGTACCCCCAAAAACGCTGCGGCGGATCGTTCATCCTCAAGGTCGGGGATCTGAAATGTTTTACTTACAACTATGAGAATAAATCTCAATAAGCTCACCCCTAAGCCTCGCTCAGGACAACACGTACCCCCAGACCAACCTAGCATGCAATCTAAACTATCCCGGCTAACAGGTCCACAACATAGGGAAAGCAAACCAAGCACAACTAGCACAATAATTCCAACAGGCTCATATCACATTTTACATTCTGGAATTCGAGCCATTTTTGAGATTTATATAATGAATGGATATCTTGTTATTGCACTCTAGATTTATCTCACTCGAAATTGATCACTCTCGAGATGACTGACCGTAAGGGAAAGGTTAACTAGGAATTTAAGTATGTGGATCTATCGCGGGTCGATAAGCGTAACTCCTAAAAGCCGCTCGTCAATTTGAGATATTTTAAAGTCGTAATCGACTGGTGTAGACCGAGAATTAGATTCCGGATTCGGGCGTCGAACTTTCAAGGATATCATTGCTAATATTTGGACGTCGCCTCATTGGGGTTCAATGTTCGTTAGCCAGCCATACCGATCGCCCGAACTAAAATTCCCAGCATGTTCTAAAGTTACAGATTGTCAGTTTTTGTTTCGCGACATTCATTTGCAAGAGCCAAAAGCCTTGATGGGAGTTTGAACTTTTGAAAATCCCATCAACCATCCCACTTTAGTCACTTCATGAACCCCATTACCAACTCACCTCCACCCACTCCCACTCATGTCCAAAAAGCCTAAGAACAAGGAGAAGTGTTCTTGCCACTCTCTCTCCACCTTTTACACTCTCACTCTCCCTTTCCTCTCCCATGGCCAAACTCTCCCTTCCCTCTCTTCCTCCTTGCGCCACCGACCAGCGACCTCACCGCCGCCGTCCAGCCGCCTCACGCCGTCGCCGGTCCCGCCAAGCTGCCGCCACCGACCAGCCCTTGCACCGCCGTCGCTCGGCTCGCCATGGCACCGCCGTCCGCCGCCACTACCGTGTTCTTTGGGGGCTGATCTTGGGTTGATTTTGTGGATTTCAAGCTTGGATTTTAGGTAAGCAAGCCCCTAATCCTTGTTTAGGGCGGTAGGTCATCATTAGACTAGGTTAGATGTAGTTTTTAATGGATTTTAGTGGCTGCCATGTGTACTATTCATTGAAGATGTGCACTGTTCATTGAAGGCCGAACACTGTTCATTGAAGACGGGACACTATTCATCGAAGATGTGTACTGTTCATCGAAGAAAAATACTATTCATTGAAGATCCAAAGATTTAAAAGAGTTTGGGATGAATATTAGAGCTCTTGGATGATGATTTAGGTGGTTAGAAGTATGATTTGGGTAGTATGTTAATTCTAGATGGGTTTAGGGATGATTTGCACTTGGATTGAGTGGTTTTATGTGCATTTTGGGGGCTGCCTCAGGGGGACCCGAAAATGTGTGATCTCTTGTTGATGTGTGGATGTTTGATAATGCAATTGAGGCATTGGGTAGCATAGCTGGAGTGGTGGAATTTGATTGCGTTCAATTGCGTAGTACGTACCTCGGTTTAGAGTATTTTGTGCGTATGTGAATTGATTGATGAGCTTTGATGTGCACGTGTGGCCGTTCGAGTGGTATGCCTGAATTAAGCCTTGATGCGTGTTACGCGAGGCTCGCTCTGAAAATATATGCTTTGTGATGTGTATATGTGAATTGAACCCTGAGCCGTATTGACGCGGGGTCTATAGTCGACGGAATTTTACAATGAGTATTTATGCACATTGTACCCTGATGCGATAATCGCGGGGTTTGTGCCCGTCCTGATGCGTATTAACGCGGGATTGACCTGAGGCGTTAAATGCGGGTCTATGAATTAAGGTTGTGCAATCCTGAGGCGTTAAACGCGGGATTTGATGTCTGACTGGGCTTTGGACCCAAACCTGAGGCGTTAAACGCTGGTCATGATCTTTTCAGACTTGAGCTATATATATGTTTATATATGTATATGTGAGGCAATGTTGAGTGCTAAGTGTTGCGATTGTGGCCTGAGCTGGTGGAATGAATTGTGCTGGTTATGCTTGGCTTGTTTTCCTTTTACTATGAAACCGGTAGTCTGGATGGTTTAGACTGCATGCTAGGCTAGTCTGGTGGTACGTGTCGTCCTAACCGAGACTTAGGGGGTGAGCTTATTGAGATTTATTCTCATAGTTGTAAGTTAAAATATTTCAGACCCCTGGCCCTGACAAGCATGGTTTTGCCGCCGCATTTTGAAGTACCAAGGCACATTCAGCGCAACGTGACGAAGTATACTAAGGGTGATGGCAAAGTTTATTTTATGCATTATAGTACTGTATGGATAGATGTGTCTAGACCCGGTGGAGACAATGCCAGTTGATGGTGAAGTTACTGACCCGAACACTGAGCCTGAATAGGAGCCGGAGCATATCGAGGAGCCAATGGAGTCTGATCCTGAAGAGGAGCCGATGTCTGGTGATGACGAGGGTTGAAGACTAGGATAGTGTTCCTCGCCTTTTGGTATATCCTAGTAGTTGTTGACACCAAAATTTTGATTTTTTCCTTTTTCGTTTATATTGCATAGAAATGAGAATTAATTAACTTTAGTTCTCACCAAAAAATGAACTCTCATGCATTGCATATTTAAGTTCTCTGTCAGTCGTTTGCATTTAGGACAGAGGTGAGGCAATTGAGCTTCTATTTGATAGGTGACTGAACCAAAAATTTATCTAAAATCTCCGGTAATGGGTATGAGGTGTGCCGAATTTTATTAGACTAATTGGACTTATTTTTAAGCTCATTTTTATCCATCAAAGTCCATTTAGTTTATTAAGGCTTTTATTTAACTGTCCATTATTTTTGAAAGCCTTAATTCGAGCCCGAAGATATGTGGGAGCTCGTGAATTGACTTGGAAAATTCAGTCAAGGCCTAAGAGGGTGTGCCGAATTCTTTTTGGGCCCGGTTGGAGCCCGAGATGTCACTATGAGCCTGCAAGACAGGTGAATTTCGGCCATCATCACCATCACCTTTATCTGGCCGAAATCTCCAAGATGATTCAGTGGATTTGGACTTTTCAAGAATTAAAGAAAATTCAAAAAATTATCTAAAAAATAGAGTCTTGGGAAATCAAAACTCTATCTTTATGACTGCAAATAACAGAGAGTTTCGTTTGATCCGGACTCTTCAGGGATCAGAATTTTTGATCCAACGGTTGTCATGTAATCTACTTCGATTGGGATTAGTGATTTTTTGAGCTCTATATAATCGTGCTTAGCTCACACGCACAGAGGAGGCCATTCACTATTGAATACACGACATATTGGAGGGCCACGAAGTTGAAGTCACGCATCTCTCTCCCTCTGGTCTTCATCGACAGTGGACATTCAGAGCGAAGGAAACAACGTCGAGGTGAAAGGAGGCCACATAATTAAATACATGGCATTGAAGAGAGTCCACAGAGAACTCGCGCACGGCCACAATGGAGAGGCAATGGAAGGAGGGGTCAGAGAAGGAGCCAGAGGGAGGCCACGTTCTCTCTCTCTCTAATCGTCGTCCAAAGGAGGAGGTTCTGAAGGGAGCAGACATGCAATACGAGAGAGAGGGAGGGAGGACTTCGATGGAACCAAAAAGTTGAATTCTGCTTGGAAGAGACCTTCTTCAAACTGGTTCAACGTTTCTTTTTCTCCAACCCGTTCTGAATGTGCTCGAGGATTTGCTACTGCCGCACGAGTAACTGGAGCCGGTCATGCGCACTTCACATTCGCACCTCCCTGATCTCGGTCCAGTTACTCCACCGAAGCCGACTCTGAGTTCCAATTCTCATTGAGCCCTTCCTCCGATGACAAGCAACAAAATTTTACCAGTTTGTTGTCCTGTTCAGATCAATCCAGCATGGCGTAGGGCTTACGAGGAAGAGACGCATTGACATACTTGGGGATCCATATATTGCGTAGCTTGTTCATAAAAACTTCATCTTTATACCCCACTGATTGTATTTGTTTCCCAGGATCCATGCCAAAAAGGAGGAGCACGAATAAGAGTCTAAGAGGTCAAAGCATATTCGGTGACCTTGTGCTTCCGCCAAGTGATTTCCGCGCGCTCCCACTGAGTAAATCCAAGGACAAATTGGGAGAAGTTTCAGAAAAGAAAAAGCAGAAGGAGACAAAGAAGATCCCAAATATGGTCCACAGTCCACCACACAATTAAGAATTCGTGCTTTTCACAGGGAAGGACACGTTGAAAGAGAAGGTTGATTCTTCATGAAATTATCGTCTTGTGATTCCACTAATTTAATCTCTCTCCCCAGGATTCATGCACGGGTCATCCATGCACAAATGTGCTCTCCGGTGATGTTGATGATCCATAAAACCAATCCAGTCATGCTCCGAACCTGCCGCTGCTCCCTGCGGATCGAGCTGCTAAATAGCTCCGATTCTGAGGTTAATAAGCCCTATTTTTCCATCATTATTTGGTGCTTAATATAGCTGCTGTTTGGTCTTAGAATTTCTGTAATCCGGAGCCCGAATCTAGCTCAAAAGACGCAATTTTGGATGAATTTCCAGATTGCGCGTGCTGGAAAATTGAGCCGGAAAAGAGGTAATTTTCGTAATTTTTGATTGCTAATCTATGCTTGTTAATGTGGTAACTTGCATTGTTGTTCTTGAACACATTGATTTTTGCAATTAAAGTGAGGAATTCAATCAATCCTATGCTAGAACCGAAAATTGACTCTTGTGGTATTAAAATCTGATTTTTTTAGCAAGACTAATTTGATGATAAAATTGGTTGAATTTCATGCACACCCTTGAGAATTGATTAAATTGATTGGAAAAATCTTTTCTCGAATTACGTTCAACAATCTTTGGATCAAATTGGACGAACTGAAAAGGGGAAGAATCTTTGTGGAACAAGAACTGATTTTCGGTACACGTGTACCTCTCTTGGCCGAATTGCACACTATGGATGATCTTTGACTGTTATCTTATGAATATCTCTATCTTGTGGTTGCTTGATCCTATCTCCATGTTATGAATGATTGGGAATTATCTGAACTGAATTGATTGGAAAATCAGAATATTTTGGCGGATAAAAATCTGAAATCTCTTACTATATCCCCTTCTTGGCCGAATCATAGTTGGTTGTGAGTGATCATTGCTTTGAATTGTTATCACATGATTAGCTGGATTGACTTATCTCTTGTGATACTTTGTGTCATGGATAAGAATTGTTTGAATTGGAAAATTATCCGATTTTTGAGGATTATCTGAATTATTTTTTGTAAATCCTAAAGATAATTTTCTCAAATTAAAAATGGACTTTGGATGAGGAAAGGTGGACCTCACTTGAGCATTTTTGGCCACTCCTCTCACGTGTTCAAAAATTTGAATAAATTCAAGACAAGTTTGATTGGTGTCTATCTTTGGTCATGTTTGTTTTATTTTATTATAAAGTTTGCACATTTATAAACAAATATGCCCATAATGTATGCTCCCCTGTGTCTTGTGCCTTCGATAAATAAAATTGCATGCTTTAGCCACGATCTTGTGGAATGGGACGGCAATTTATATAGAATTTCGTGTTCTGCCCTTTGTCAAAAGGGACGATGTTATTCCATACCCCCCCAATTCGCTTACTGACTCGAATCTAAGGGTACGTTGCGAATAAAGTTCTACTCTAGCCCTAATCTTTGGGAATGAGTGAATTTTTCAGAAAAATTCGGAAATTAAAGGTACATTATGGGCATTTTTGTTTATTTTTGTTTATCCTTTTGTTTGCTTATTTTTGCTTACTAATTTTTGAAAAATAAAAAAAATAAAAAAAAATCATTTGCATGTCATATAGTTTTAGATCATACTTTGCCATGTCATATAGTATAGTTTGCATTCACCTTTTCTCAAAGAAAAAGTAAAAACAGTCAGTTCACTTCATCAATCTAAAGGGATTTTTCATGAAATCTGGTACCGAAAGGGCATTAATTTTTTCTAAATTAATGTAATCAAGTCTCCGGACCCATTTTCTCTGGTTCGTGGAAATAAATTAATTCTCCCGTTAATTTATTTAGGTTCTAATCTACCTACCAAATAAAGATTAGTGGCGGCTCCAATTAAATTAATTTTGCATGAAATCATACCTAAGTTGCGATTCGGTAGGACTTGGGAGGGTCCGAATTAGGTTAGTTAATTAACCTGATAATCCGTTAGCCTAATTTTAGGTCGCGACAGCTTGGCGACTCCGCTGGGGATTGAAATTTTTAATTTTTCGAACAATTAAGGGAGCACCGAATTTTTGATTTTCGGAAGATTAAATTTAATTTTTCGAAAAAATAAACCCCTTGAAAATTTTCGAGAAAATAGAAATTTGCTTGTGGACTTAGGCCATTTGATTTTCATGATTTATCCTTGATTGTGAATTCTTGATTGTGGTTGGTTCTTGGGTTTCTAGATTGGTTGTTCTAGATTATATCTTAATGACCGCAAATCATTTGATGGTGAATTGCTTTTGAATTTCTTGTGATTTTTGCAGGTTTATGTGATTTTTAGCTTTGCCTTAAATTGCTTTACTTTATGCAAATTTTCCATGATTGAGTGTTTATACCTGTTGTGCATGATTCATGACATTGCATCAGACCTTAAAATGTTAGACGAGCCTAGGATGGTGTCTGGGCAAGACTCTTCCTGGCCTCAGGATGGAGGAGTGGATGACCTTGCCTTCGACCCCGACTATGTCAAGGTTCCCCGCACTGGCCTGAATCTAATGGCACGAGAGGAATTCTTGACATCCCCTAAGCTTAAAGGTGCTAAATAAGAACCCGAATCAACGGGTACGATTTGCCCTTTAATGCTCTAAAAACTCGGCTAATAATCCATGCATTGAACATCATGCCGCTTATCTTTG
Source organism: Lenwebbia sp. NSW1173648 (assembly GCA_029784005.1). Classification (NCBI taxonomy): domain Eukaryota; kingdom Viridiplantae; phylum Streptophyta; class Magnoliopsida; order Myrtales; family Myrtaceae; genus Lenwebbia; species Lenwebbia sp. NSW1173648. The sequence goes on along the minus strand of JARCGZ010000008.1, from coordinate 19,299,572 downwards.
AATCCATCATGGTCGTTTTGTTAGGCAAGTACTCGTTTTTATTCTGAGTCGGTCCATGGCTTAGGTGTGTTGTTCGTGTTGGTCTATCACTTCATGGGGCACAATAACATCCGTACCGTCATTATGCCCAAGGCCGACCTGGCCAACTGGTTGGCACAGCTCAATCAGATAGCCCGTGCATATGTTGAGCATCGATTAGGAAAGCTGCTGTTATTGCTGGACATTAAGGTTCGGGTCGGTATCATTCATGCACTGGCTCATTGTTGGGTCCCTGAGACGGCCACGTTATTATTTGGTAAGCATGAGCTTACGCCCACATTAGAGGAATATAGCACGCTTATTGGTAAGTCCCTAGACTCTGATCTAATCGGTCCATATTTGGGAGAAGACGCTTCTATGATTCTAGCCGAGTTCTTGAAAGTAGAGATTTCCGCCGTCCAGGGGGCTTTGAAATCGAATTATGGGAATTGCTCGTTCACTTTTCTGATCGATTGTTTTAATAAGGCAGACGCCTTACAGAAGGGAAAGATTTTTATTCTCGCCTTCTTTGGGTTAATAGTGTTTCCACATCATAAGAACTCTATCAATCCGAGTATGGCTCATCTGGCTCAGCAAGTTTGTGAGGAAAAGAATTTTATTGCGACCTTGCTCGCTGAAACATTCATCTCGCTGAATAAGTATAAGCGGGGCAAGGCCAAGGTCTTGCGAGCACCGGCCGAGCTCCTACAGGTTTGATTCCTCTCTCATATAAAGGAATGTCAGCATCTGGCGTCAATTGATGAGCTTAGGAACTATGCTCATCCGATGGTTATCTTCGAGAGTAAGCAGCAGAAATGTCCTAATTATCATTTTTCTAAGTGGCTGAAGCTTATAAGGGATCCGGCCGCCAAGACCCTTCAATGGCATGCTAGCTAGTTCCAAGGTAGGGTGGCTCGCCTTGTTTCAGGGCAAGCCAGATCAGTTCCGCTATTGGGTTTCACCGGAACAACTAAGTATTATCCGCCTTGAGTTATACGGCAATTTGGATGTGTTCAGAGGATGCCTCCACCTCTCCCGGCCGATCAAGTCCACCTGAACTACAAGAACCTGATACCGGAGCATAAGCAGACAGTTATCACCACATGTTGTCTATGGGCAGTTTGTCACCCCACGAAGCTGAGTTTCCCGAGGAAGCCGTTGGAGCCCGCAGATGAGGTGTATCGATCCACGAAAGAGTACCGTCTAAAGCACTCTATCCCCGAGGCCTGGCATCCGAAGCTCCCTGATATCACTCCGGAACAGTACACGAACAACGAGCTTAGGTGGTTGCTGGCCGAAGCATATGATGAGATCAAGATGGCAAGGAAGGCACTCAAGCTAGCACAGGACGGGGCCGGACCATCGAAGCGCCCCCGGAAGTGATAGACTTAGTCCCGTCTAGTCGAGTCGTGTCCTTTACTTATGTCGTTTCAATTTGAGTCGGTTTGTTTAGGGCGTTTACGTCATGAGTCATGGAGATGTAACATTTTCACTTTGATTTCTATTTAATGAAGGTTTCTGATTCTGGTTGACCCTGTTCCGTTGTACGATTTTTATAATTTTTTACGCTCGGATCTAGCACTTCTGGTCTTCATAAGAAATTTTTATAAGGCCCTCATCTATCTTTTCAAAAAATTTCACACCGATCCAATGCGTTTCCTATTTATCACGGGATTAACGGTCGGGGTACAGTGGACTGGAATTGCACCCGTTTCCTTACTACAGGGCTTGTTTCATCATTTGGCCCTATTAAAAGAATTTTTTAGTCAAACCACAAAGAATGAAAATTGAAGGTTGGTATTTGAAATAGAGGCCCACAAAATTTTGGACTTTAATTCTCATTTTAATGGCCCTTTTGTTCTTTAAACAAAGGTCGGACAAAACAGTTTTCTGGGCCACATTTTTCCAAAGGAGTATTAAACTATCCGTGAATTTTCATCCTTGGAACAAAACATGAAAGTTTTTCAACATTATCTTGGTTACATGCTCGTAAATTTTCGTGATATTTTGATCATTCCATGATTTATCGTGAATTTTCTCCCACAACCCGACGGAACTGGGATTGCCTGAATCATAGTCATGAGTCAGGTCAGGTCATGTGGGTCAGTCCGGTCTAGAGCCATAGATCAACTCGTCATTTCCACTCATCATACTGATCATATTAATATACTTTTTAGGGTAATTCGCCACCGATACCACACTCGCTCAGTGGCAAGGAAAATGGCCGACAAAGCTGAGATTAATGCAGCAGTGCAAGAGGCTCTGAAGGAGCAGATGGATGCCATGAACGAACAGATGAACGGTCTACTTAATCTCACTGAGAGTATTGTCCGCCTGTTGAAGCATCTGGTCAAGGCAAATTAAGCACTTTCTCCATCTGACACCAATTCCTATTTTGGTATGCCCGGTCCAAATCCAAAGACTTCTCCTGACCCAGTTAGGTTCAACCGATATCCTGGCCCCGTCGTCTCTTATCAACGACATATCGCTAGGATGTCTCAGCACCGTGATTTCCAGAGGCATGTCATCCCAGACCGACCCCCGGTCCTGAAGGGAAAAGAGTTCACTCAACTCCCTACGGCCATATCTATTATCTGGCCCATACTACTGAAGAAAGGATTAGTCCACAAGGAAAAGGAATTTTCTAGGATTGAAGATGCCCACAGTTTTGATCGGGACAAATCTTGTGACTTCTATTGTGGCCGCCCCGGCCACTCGCTAGAAGAGTGTCTCACATTGAGGACCCGGATTTAGGACATGATTGATGCTGGGGATTTCATTTTCTATGCTTGGGAGTATTGCGATGGAAACCCCGACTTACTGGTCGTCCCGAGCATGCGGTTGGAACATCCCGACCAGGTCAAGGACACAGGCAACAAGGAAATATGGGACACACTGGGGCAACCGAGCGGAGGATACAATTTCATGGTCAAGTATTCTACACCTCTGAGACATAATGCCTATCCCCGTGGTGCTACCTGGGATACCTGAGATGATTGACAATCGACCAGAAATCGGTCAGAGCTACTCATCAGCGCCATCATCAAACAAGCTCCTTGAGCAATCAGGCGACGGTCCATTTTTTTTCTTGCACTCCCCTGCATGGGAGATTTTATTTGCTTTCTAGGATTTTTCATTTCCATTCATATTGCACTCTTAGGATTTTCCTTTTCAATGTCATTGTAATTCGATTGATGCATGATCAATAAAATTACAAGGTTTTTCATTACATTTTGGAATCTTGTTGAGGCATACTAAACCAACCCAATGACGATAACCAACGATTGAAAATTTGTTATCCATGGTAAGCACTGAGGGTTGGGCTTCTCAAGAATTCTCGTCCCAAGGTTTTCAAAAACAAAAGGTTTTTCAGAAATGGCTAGCATGCAGTTTAACCCTATTTGTCCTACTAATCCATTTGCTAGATGTTTCAGAATCGATTTAGGGGCAAGGGGGGAGATTATAGACTCCAACTATGCATCGCTCGATCGATCCTTAGACAACTCCCCGAGTGGGTTTTGAGCCTCGTGGCTCACGATCGAGCTGGAAATTCTTGGCTGATCCCAGTTCATCAACTAGTTGAGGTAGATCCGTGCTTCGCCAATAATCATTGCCCGTGCTAGGCGATTGAGCTACTGGTCAGCTTGAGTGTGATTGACATCGGCCCGACCAAGTCGAAATGCCAGAAGAGCACAATATAGTCATCCTCGGCTATAGAGGATATCATGAATGAATCGAGAAAGGATTATCCTATCACATTGATGTATCAACCACTATGATGCTTCAATCTTGGCTAGGAACAACACCAATAGCAAGCCAAGGCTATCTCTGAACGGACGTTGGTGCCCACAATAGCTCTGTAGCCGGTCATTCATCAGCGCTCGGCTAGACCGATCAAACGCACAACGATCCTTGCATCAAGTCTCAACATCAACCGTCATCAATCTTTGTATCAGTCAGCATCACTTTTTGCTGTCCTTTGATCAGCCCCATATTGATCCTTGGGACAATCCTCGACCGGTCCCTCGATCGGCTCATTAGTCACATCACATTAGCCAACGGAGATATCAAGTCGCCCTAATACATTAGAGGATAGCTTGGGCCATTAGAGGATCGTTCACGGAGCTTCCATTCCCTAGATGATTCAAGACCAGAGTTCAACCTAGCACCAAACGGGGGCATCTATGGCCGCAGATGGTTAGTCCCTTAACAGGATGATATCTAACATGGTCGTGATTCAGATTGATCGGGGCAAGTCCGACTTTATGAAGTGCACAGGTCAACTCAACACTAGTTCATCGGCCAGTCAAGGTCGATTCATGCTTCGTCCTCGACCGATCCTCTGATCATGCCATGACAGTCGACGAAAGACGGGACACAATCAAGGCCACCTGATCTCAAAGGGAGTATCTCTTGCCAGGCCCGATCATTTCTGAAAAATGACTTTTTTTTTTCTCTTGCAGGTGCCAAGGATCAAGTATGGAGACAAGTCGTTTACCAAAGCTCGGAATCGAATTCCCAGCATTGGCCATGCCTGGGGCAACCCCACATTTTGGCAAAGCTATGGCCATCTGACATACCTGTCTTAATTGAAAATGGGGCAAACCGACAACAAACCCTGACTTGGGAAATGGAGTATGTCTTCTTTAAACTCATTTGGTTTTAGGGATAACCTTCTACTATCTATCTTGCAGGAGCATATGACCGACCATGACGGTCATCATGGTTGAACGGCCAGGACATCTTGAGTCTTTACTCGATCTACTATTCAGGCATGATTCTCTTGTACTGGGCAATTTAAAAATGGAACATCCGTCAGTCCAAGGGCCATGATTTCCAGCTTTGGCCAATTAATTTAGAGTTCAGGGGGCAGCTAGAGCATGCATGTTTTCCTTTTCTGGGGCAAGAATAGGAATGAGCTAGCCATCGTCCCAAGGAATAGACTCCCTGACCTGTTTGATCCACTCACATATTATGGGGCAACTCAGATTCTCCCATCCCTAAGGACTCTTTTTCATACTTGCATAGTCTGTTTCTTGCAAAATGGATGAGGTTTTCATGAAATATGACACGATGCTTGAAATTGCTACATTTTGCATGCTTGAATGTGCTTACATATTGCATGGTTTATGTATGATTATTCTTCATGTTTAATTTACCAATTCTAAATAGGAAGTATAATCTGCCTATGATGCATCGAATGTATAGAATGGGGCATGACAGGATGATGAAAGGCAAGCCGTTTCCACACACGTCCTGCGTCTTAATCCCCAGTGAGTTGAGCGGTAGATAAGTTCCGCATTCCCTGAGGTAATGGGTTTTCTCGCAAAAGGTACGATAGCCGAAGTGACAGAGGCATTCAGTTCTCTATCCAAACACTACAGGTTATCCATTGCAAAACCCCTTGAGTGGAGGTTTCATTTCTTTACCCCTGTCAAGAACCACCCTACATCGGGGCAAAACTGAGGTAGTTCCAATGGCAGCATGAGGTAAATGGTTAGAAATTTTCTTGCTCGGACTAACATCAATCTTCGGGTATTTCTTTGCATTATACTCGAACTTTAACTCAAGTGCTTTAGGATGACGAAGAGCATTCATTTATCTATCCTATACACTCTACCTTTTTTTTTTCATAGCCCACTTGAGCCTGCAAATTCATTTCCTAAACCCTTTGTTGGTGATCATTGCTCATTCCAAGGCAAAGATAGCATTTTCCCAAGGAGCAGAATTGAAAGAAATCGGGTCAACAGAGAATTCCCGAATGAACTCATCTTGTATTTGAGATTTTTCATGTAATGTTTAGCGTCATTTTTGTAAATTGTCTATGTTCCTAAACACGGGATTGTAAAAAAAGCAAATACAGCTTGAAAGAAAAGGGCCCACTCCCGTAAAAAAAAAGAAAAAAGAAAAAAAAAAGGGAGAAACCTCTTCTCGAAAAAAAGAGAGAAATCTCTTCAAAAAAAAATCTCTCTCAAAAGAAAAAAGGGAAGAAAAACGGGAGTTGGGAGTAAGAAAAGCAAAGGCTGATCCCACAAAAATCCCGGGCATTAGAAAAGCAAAGTGCCTATCAAAAGCAAGGCCAATGCCCATTCAATCCTTGTTCATTTGCAAAGTACTTCTGAATTTTGAGTGTACATTTTTGTATGTTATTTTCCTTGTAAATTACAAAGATATTTAGCTGTAAAGAAAATCCCCAGAGGATCCAAAATGCAAAATGTGGTCCTCGACTGAATTCATGCCGTCCTCAAGTAATGACGGAATCAATGGAGTCAATCCAAGAAGGCCAAGATCGGTGACAAGTCAGCGATGATCACCAACATCAAGCCCTTCTAATATACTTTCTAAGCCAGAACGAGCCTTTTCGTTCATCAGTCCCCAATCCTAATCTACGTTACAACCCTTCAAAGTCTCTTCGGATTAGGGCATTTGAGTTAACGTAGAGTTAAATGATTTTAAGCATCGCTCGAAGAAGTTCGAGCAAGATTATTTCTCTCTCATTTTTGCAGGGTTCTTGACTTGTAAGCCCGGAGCAGATGATGAATACTCTCTTTTAATGGCCTTGACTCAACAAAGAGTTCCCTTTGACAAACCTTTTGACCTTGCCCTCATTACGGGCCTTATTAAAGACCTCCAGATCGGTTCGGTCGTACTAATTACGAGATTACTCAGACCCTTATCGGATACGATGATGGTAAGATCGAGTGATTCTCTTGAATCCTGCATTCAGGATAAACAGCTTTTCTCGAGAGTGAGAGAAAGCCCTTTTCGGACTGAAGTCCCCCATTCAGGTTACATTTGAGGTATTCACGACACGATGACCTCCCTGAATAGAATTGGTAGTGCAAACTTGACAGAATGGTTATGCATAAACCACATTATGAATCATACACATTTTGTTCCTAATCATTGCAAACTCAGCTGAATGGTTTTGCATGAATCGATTGAATTCTAGCATATATGTTTGCATTGTTACCTCTGACACCGTCTGACAGGTAACGTATTCCCCATGTTCGAGTTACCTTCCGAGGTCTCGAAATTTATCCGAGGATTATTGAATAAACAAGCCCTCAGGTAAGTATATCTTCAGCCTAAATCTTTCAAGAGAATGAATACTGATGGTTGTCAAAATACACGAAACCATTGCACATTGGATCATTCAAGTATCCGCCTTCTTTAGTGAAGCGTGATTTTTATAAAATGCATGTCGCACTAACATTGGTTTTGTTTATGCGCATGATTATACTTCAAGAGAATAAGCAGGCATGACGCAGTTAGCTTGTCTACTCCTCGACCATTTGTTCGGGAGAATCCAGGTAAGTTTTCTGAACCATTGTTCTATGAAATTATCTGTTTCTCGTGTTTGCGTTGATGTGATTTCGCCCTGTGAGATTGGCGACTCATCTATGTAGCACATTTGGTTTGTGATTTCGCCTTGTGAGATTAGCGACACATTCCTTTTTATGCACATATGGTTTGTGATATCGCCCTGTGAGATTGGCGACACATTCCTTTTATGCACACTTTGATGTGATTTTGCCCTGTGAGATTGGCGACACATCTCTTTTATGCATACCTTGGTTGTGATTTCGCCATGTGAGATTGGCGACACATCCTTTTTTATGCAGCACGATTTGTGATTTCGCCCTGTGAGATTGGCGACACATCCTTTTTATGCAGTGCGGTTTGTGATTTCGCCCTGTGAGATTGGCGACACATTCCTTTTATGCACACTTTGATGTGATTTCGCGCTGTGAGATTCGCGACACATCTCCCTTAACGTGATTCTGCGCTGTGAGATTCGCGGACACGTCTCTTTCTTATACACCCTTTGATGTGATTCTGCGCTGTGAGATTCGAGGACACATTTTTCTTATTTATACACCTATCTTGTTGTGATTTCGCGTTGTGAGATTCGCGACACAACCCCTTTGTATCCATCTCGATTAGTTCGGGTGGTGCATCCCCTTTGTGTTCGCACCGATTAGCTCGGGCGTCCCATCTATTTTCAAATCAATATGTTACCGACTCATGGTTGATAGTCCACATGGTGACTTGCCAAGAGACAAACATTGAATTACTTGGAAACCTAATTCTTCACCACAATGAAGGATGGGGGATCGAGAGTTCGGATTCTGAGAACCTAATTCTTTACCAGGATGGGGGATCAAGAATCCTTGATTTCTGAGAACCTATTTCTTCGCAACAAACGATGGGGGATCAAGAACCTCTTCGTTCTTATGAACCTAATTCTTCGCCTGAATGAAGGATGGGGGATCAAGGACGCTTCTTCAGCATTATGGACAAAAGCCTAATATTCCATATGCGATCCATGTGTAAGTTACCTTGGCACTCCGCCATAATGGAAGAAGAGGTCATTACACATGTTAAATACTGTTTGCATTTTGCATTTCATGCATTTTTACATTAGAAAAGGGATTAAAACTCCCACACAAAAAATCATTCATTTTATCTGCATTATCAAAATTTAGGGTTCAATTTTGTCTTTGAGCGAAACCTCTGCGAGCCTCCACTCAAAGAGGGGCAGCTGTTGACACCAAAATTTTGATTTTTTCCTTTTTCATTTATATTGCACAGAAATGAGAATTAATTAACTTTAGTTCTCACCAAAAAAATGAACTCTCATGCATTGCATATTTAAGTTCTCTGTCAGTCGTTTGCATTTAGGCTAGAGGTGAGGCAATTGAGCTTCTATTTGATAGGTGACTGAACCAAAAATTTATCTAAAATCTCCGGTAATGGGTATGAGGTGTGCCGAATTTTATTAGACTAATTGGACTTATTTTTAAGCTCATTTTTATCCATCAAAGTCCATTTAGTTTATTAAGGCTTTTATTTAACTGTCCATTATTTTTGAAAGCCTTAATTCGAGCCCGAAGATATGTGGGAGCCCGTGAATTGACTTGGAAAATTCGGTCAAGGCCTAAGAGGGTGTGCCGAATTCTTTTTGGGCCCGGTTGGAGCCCGAGATGTCACTATGAGTCCGCAGGACAGGTGAATTTCGGCCATCATCACCATCACCTTTATCTGGCCGAAATCTCCAAGATGATTCAGTGGATTTGGACTTTTCAAGAATTAAAGAAAATTCAAAAAATTATCTAAAAAATAAAGTCTTGGGAAATCAAAACTCTATCTTTATGACTGCAAATAACAGAGAGTTTCGTCTGATCCGGACTCTTCAGGGATCAGAATTTTCGATCCAACGGTTGTCATGTAATCTACTTCGATTGGGATTAGTGATTTTTTGAGCTCTATATAACCGTGCTTAGCTCACACGCACAGAGGAGGCCATTCACTATTGAATACACGACATATTGGAGGGCCACGAAGTTGAAGTCACGCATCTCTCTCCCTCTGGTCTTCATCGACAGTGGACATTCAGAGCAAAGGAAACAACGTCGAGGTGAAAGGAGGCCACATAATTAAATACACGGCATTGAAGAGAGTCCACAGAGAACTCGCGCACGGCCACAATGGAGAGGCAATGGAAGGAGGGGTCAGAGAAGGAGCCAGAGGGAGGCCACGTTCTCTCTCTCTAATCGTCGTCCAAAGGAGGAGGTTCTGAAGGGAGCAGACATGCAATACGAGAGAGAGGGAGGGAGGACGTCGATGGAACCAAAAAGTTGAATTCTGCTTGGAAGAGACCTTCTTCAAACTGGTTCAACGTTTCTTTTTCTCCAACCCGTTCTGAATGTGCTCGAGGATTTGCTACTGCCGCACGAGTAACTGGAGCCGGTCATGCGCACTTCACATTCGTACCTCCCTGATCTCGGTCCAGTTACTCCACCGGAGCCGACTCTAAGTTCCAATTCTCGTTGAGCCTTCCTCCGATGACGAGCAACAAAATTTTACCAGTTTGTTGTCCTGTTCAGATCAATCCAGCATGGCGTAGGGCTTACGAGGAAGAGACGCATTGACATACTTGGGGATCCATATATTGCGTAGCTTGTTCATAAAAACTTCATCTTTATACCCCACTGATTGTATTTGTTTCCCAGGATCCATGCCAAAAAGGAGGAGCACGAATAAGAGTCTAAGAGGTCAAAGCATATTCGGTGACCTTGTGCTTCCGCCAAGCGATTTCCGCGCGCTCCCACTAAGTAAATCCAAGGACAAATTGGGAGAAGTTTCAGAAAAGAAAAAGCAGAAGGAGACAAAGAAGATCCCAAATATGGTCCACAGTCCACCACACAATTAAGAATTCGTGCTTTTCAAAGGGAAGGACACGTTGAAAGAGAAGGTTGATTCTTCATGAAATTATCGTCTTGTGATTCCACTAATTTAATCTCTCTCCCCAGGATTCATGCACAGGTCATCCATGCACAAATGTGCTCTCCGGTGATGTTGATGATCCATAAAACCAATCCAGTCATGCTCCGAACCTGCCGCTGCTCCCTGTGGATCGAGCTGCTAAATAGCTCCGATTCTGAGGTTAATAAGCCCTATTTTTCCATCATTATTTGGTGCTTAATATAGCTGCTGTTTGGTCTTAGAATTTCTGTAATCCGGAGCCCGAATCTAGCTCAAAAGACGCAATTTTGGATGAATTTCCAGCTTGCGCGTGCTGGAAAATTGAGCCGGAAAAGAGGTAATTTTCGTAATTTTTGATTGCTAATCTATGCTTGTTAATGTGGTAACTTGCATTGTTGTTCTTGAACACATTGATTTTTGCAATTAAAGTGAGGAATTCAATCAATCCTATGCTAGAACCGAAAATTGACTCTTGTGGTATTAAAATCTGATTTTTTTAGCAAGACTTATTTGATGATAAAATTGGTTGAATTTCATGCACACCCTTGAGAATTGATTAAATTGATTGGAAAAATCTTTTCTCGAATTACGTTCAACAATCTTTGGATCAAATTGGACGAACTGAAAAGGGGAAGAATCTTTGTGGAACAAGAACTGATTTTCGGTACACGTGTACCTCTCTTGGCCGAATTGCACACTATGGATGATCTTTGACTGTTATCTTATGAATATCTCTATCTTGTGGTTGCTTGATCCTATCTCCATGTTATGAATGATTGGGAATTATCTGAACTGAATTGATTGGAAAATCAGAATATTTTGGCGGATAAAAATCTGAAATCTCTTGCTATATCCCTTTCTTGGCCGAATCATAGTTGGTTGTGAGTGATCATTGCTTTGAATTGTTATCACATGATTAGCTGGATTGACTTATCTCTTGTGATACTTTGTGTCATGGATAAGAATTGTTTGAATTGGATAATTATTCGATTTTTGAGGATTATCTGAATTATTTTTTGTAAATCCTAAAGATAATTTTCTCAAATTAAAAATGGACTTTGGATGAGGAAAGGTGGACCTCACTTGAGCATTTTTGGCCACTCCTCTCACGTGTTCAAAAATTTGAATAAATTCAAGACGAGTTTGATTGGTGTCTATCTTTGGTCATGTTTGTTTTATTTTATTATAAAGTTTGCACATTTATAAACAAACATGCCCATGATGTATGCTCCCCTGTGTCTTGTGCCTTCGATAAATAAAATCGCATGCCTTAGCCACGATCTTGTGGAATGGGACGGCAATTTATATAGAATTTCGTGTTCTGCCCTTTGTCAAAAGGGACGATGTTATTCCATACCCCCAAATTCGCCTACTGACTCGAATCTAAGGGTACGTTGCGAATAAAGTTCTACTCTAGCCCTAATCTTTGGGAATGAGTGAATTTTTCAGAAAAATTCGGAAATTAAAGGTATATTATGGGCATTTTTTTTTATTTTTGTTCATCCTTTTGTTTGCTTATTTTTGCTTACTAATTTTTGAAAAATAAAAAACATAAAAAAAAATCATTTGCATGTCATATAGTTTTAGATCATACTTTGCCATGTCATATAGTATATTTTGCATTCACCTTTTCTCAAAGAAAAAGTAAAAACAGTCAGTTCACTTCATCAATCTAAAGGGATTTTTCATGAAATCTGGTACCGAAAGGGCATTAATTTTTTCTAAATTAATGTAATCAAGTCTCCGGACCCATTTTCTCTGATTCGTGGAAATAAATTAATACTCCCGTTAATTTATTTAGGTTCTAATCTACCTACCAAACAAAGATTAGTGGCGGCTCCAATTGAATTAATTTTGCATGAAATCATACCTAAGTTGCGATTCGGTAGGACTTGTGAGGGTCCGAATTAGGTTAGTTAATTAACCTGATAATCCGTTAGCCTAATTTTAGGTCGCGACAGTAGTGGATATAGATTAGTGGGCCATGGTACCCTTTTGTAGTAGATGGCTGCTCTTGGTGTTGTCCGCGTCTATATCTTGAACCTTGGCATGTTTATATGATGGTCTATTTTCCTGTTTCTCTCTTCTTTATCCTGCCGTTAAAAATTTTGTCTGGGTGTTTTCATTTTCTTTCACTAGCGTTCGCTTCTAAGTGATTAAGTATCAATCTAGGTCGGCGACTTGTCTTGGGATGTCGCATCTCTTTCGACCGCCGAGGGGTGTCGCGCGCTCGTAGGACGCGGGGTGTGACATCACAAACTCCAACACTTGGTACTCAAAGATTGTCACATATACGTATATATACATATATATAGCTCAAGTCTGAAAAGATCGCGACCTGGGTTTAACGCCTCAGGTACGCGTCACAACCCGCGTTTAATGCATCAAGTTCGGGTCCAAAGCCCTGTCAGACATCAAATCCCGCGTTTAACACCTCAGGACTGCACAACACCTCGGGTTTAACGCCTCAGGGTTCAAACCACATATAAACATCATAATGCATTGATTTTCACAACAAGCCCCGCGTAACACGCATCAAGGCACTACTCAATCGTATGGCTCACATTACCACACGTGCACATCACGAGATTATAAATTAATCCACATAATCTAGGATGCAATTAAATCAACCCTGAATTCACATCCGCACATAACGCTCTAAACCGAGCCACAGACCAAACTTTTGAGCACAACCAATTACCATCACCCTAACCATGCTTTCTAATGCCTCAATTGCATTTCCAAGCATCCAAGATCAACATACAACATTCCAAATTTCGGGTCACCAAAGGGCAGCCCCCAAATCAATCCACAATGCACATAAATCGACCAATTTCAAGTGAAATTCAACAATAAACCCATCAAGGGTTAACATACTACACTAACCACACTTCTAACCACCTAAATCATCACCCATGAGCTCTCAAAATCCTCCCAAACACTTTTAAATTTTCGGATCTTCAATGAACAGTGTTTTTCTTCAATGAATAGTACCGATCTTCAATGAACAGTGTCGGCCTTCAATGAACAGTAACTTCGGCAGCCACTAAAACCCACTAATTTCTACTTCTAAACTAGTCTATTGATAACCTATCATCCTATTCAAGAGTTTAGGGGTTTGCTTACTTGAATCAAAGCTTTGGAAACCCAAAAATCAACCAAGATCAGCCCTCTAATTCCCCATGGTAGCAGCGGCGGTGGACGGTAGTACGGCGAGCTGGATGGCGGCGAAGCAAGGGCTGGGCGGCGGAGGTTTGGTGGTTGGACCGGCGGCGGCGTGGAGGTTGGACGGCGGTGGCGTGGTGGCTGGACGGTGACGGCGTGGAGGAGGAGAGGGTGAGGGAGAGAGTTCAGCCAAGGGGGGTTCAAGGGAGGAGAGAGGATCCCAAGAGCTTCATCCAATTCTTAGGCTTTGGGTGGGGGTTGGTGAGAGTGGGTGAGTTAGTGGGATTCTTAGATTACCTTAGGATAAGATGAGATGAAGGTGAGTGGGGGTTGGTGATGGGTCTTGATGACGAAGAAGCCAAAATATAAGTCTCATCAATTAATTTGGCTCTTGCAAATAAATACCGGGCAATAAAATTGGTAATTTGAAACTTTATGACTGGTTGGAAATTTTCGTTCAGGCGACTGGTAACGCTGGCCAACGAACACTGAACCCTAATGAGGCGACGTCCAAATATTAGCGATGATATCCTTGAAAATTCGATGCCCGAATCCGGAATCTAATTCGCTGTCAAAACCGATTGATTGCGACTTTAGTAAATCTCAAACCAACGGGCGGCTTTTAGGAGTTACGCGTATCGACCTGCGACCGATTTATCATCTAATCGCGTTTAAGCTACACGAATTATGGGGCCCTTGGTTGTCATGTAATTACGAGGGTCAATCACTAGTACCGGACGACGCGATCTTTAGAAATTAGTTTTAGGACGTTTACAATCCATACGTTGGTCAAGCGGAATCAGCCGCGATCCAATTGTATGGTATTTACAAACCGCTCTATAACCCTTCTTGGATCGGTCTATAATGGTACAAAATATTCCCTCGCCAATCCTTATGGCCAAAGCGTCAATCCATAATTGAGTCTCTAGGCCCACGTACTTAATTCCTAGTTAGCCTTTCCCAAATGCTTAGTCTTCTCAAAAGTGATCAATTCTAAGTGAGATAAAACTACAGCGCATCAACAAGATATCCATTCATTTTATAAATCCCAGAAATGGGTCGAATTTCAGAATGTCACATCATCTTTACATCATGTTTTTTGGGCAAAATTTGTTTTGATTATGCATGACATTTCTAGTAGAGTGTCATGGAAAGAACGAAGTCTCTTGAAAATAGGAGGAACAATAAAATTAGAGCATTTCACCCGTTATTTGTCTCGCATTCAATTTGACAGGGTTTATATTGCCGACATTGTAGCTCATCTTTTCATCATGTTTTTTGGGCGAAATTTGTTTTGATTATGCATAACATTTCTAGTAGAATGTCATGGAAAGAATGAAGATTCTTCAAAATAGGAGGAACAAAAAAAATTGAGCGTTTTCACCCATCATTTGTCTTGCATTCAATTTGACAATGTTTATATTGCCGACAGTGTAGCTCATCTGTGTATCATGTTTTTTGGGCGAAATTTTTTTGATTATGTATGACATTTCTAGTAGAATGTCATGAAAAGAACGAAGTTTCTTGAAAATAAGAGGAACGATACTATTAGAGCATTTCACATGTCATTTGTCTTGCATTCAATTTGAGAGCGTTTATATTGCCGACAGTGTAGCTAATCTTTCCATCATGTTTTTTTGGGCGAAATTTGTTTTGATTATGCATGACATTTCTAGTAGAATGTCATGGAAAGAACGAAATTCCTTGAAAATAAGAGGAACAATACTATTAGAGCGTTTATATTGCCGACAGTGTAGCTCATCTTTTCATCATGTTTTTTTGGGCAAAATTTGTTTTGATTATGCGTTACATTTCTAGAGGAATATCATCGAAAGAACGAAGTTTCTTGAAAATAGGAGGAACAAAAAAATTAGAGCATTTCACCCGTCACTTGTCTTGGATTCAATTTGACAGCGAATATATTCCCGACATTGTAGCTCATCTTTTCATCATGTTTTTTTGGCGAAATATTTTTTGATTATGCATGACATTTCTAGTAGAATATCATGGAAACAATAAAGTTTCATGAAAATAGGAGGAACAATACTATCAGAGCGTTTCACCCGTCATTTGTCTTGCATTTAATATGAGAGCGTTTATATTACCGATAGTGTAGCTCATCTTTCCATCATGTTTTTTGAGAGAAATTTGTTTTGATTATGCATGTCAATTCTAGTAGAATGTCATGGAAAGAACAAAATTTCTTGAAAATTGGAGGAATAAAAAATTAGAGCATTTCACCCGTCAATTGTTTTGCATTCAATTTGACAGCGTTTATATTACCGACATTGTAGCTCATCTTTTCATAATGTTTTTTGGGCGAAATTTGTTTTGATTATGCACAACATTTCTAGAGGAATATCATGGAAGGAACGAAGTTTCATGAAAATAGGAAGAACAATACTATTAGAATGTTTCACCCATTATTTATCTAGCATTTAATTTTGAGAGCGTTTATATTGTCGACATTATAGCTCAACTTTTCATCATGTTTTTTTTGGGAAAATTTGTTTTGATTATACATGACTTTTATAGTAGAATGTCATGGAAAGAACGAATTTTCTTGAAAAAAGAGGAACAATACTATTTGAAAGTTTCACCCGTCATTTGTCTTGCATTCAATTTCAGAGTGTTTATATTGCCGACGGTGTAGCTCATCTTTTCATCATATTTTAGGGTGAAATTTTTTTTTATTACGCAGGACGTTTTTAGTAGAATGTCATGGAAAGAACGAAGTTTCTTGAAAATAGGTGGAACAAAAAAATTAGAGCATTTCACCCGTCATTTGTCTTGCATTCAATTTCACAGCGTTTCTATTGCCGATAGTATAGCTCATCTTTCCATCGTGTTTTTTGGGAGAAATTTGTTTTGATTATGCATGACAATTCTAGTAGAATGTCATGGAAAGAACAAAATTTCTTGAAAATTGGAGGAACAAAAAAATTAGAGCATTTCACCCATCAATTGTCTTGCATTCAATTTGACAGCGTTTATATTGCCGACAGTGTAGCTCATCTTTTCATCATGTTTTTGCGCGAAATTTGTTTTGATTATGCTTGACATTTCTAGTAGAATGTCAAGGAAAGAACGAAATTTCTTGAAAATAGGAGGAACAAAAAAATTAGAGCATTTCACCCGTCATTTGTGTTGCATTCAATTTCACTGCGTTTATTTTCTCGACAGTGCAGCTCATCTTTGCATCATGTTTTTTGGGCGAAATTTGTTTTGATTATGCATAACATTTCTAGAGGAATATCTTGGACACAATGAACTTTCATGAAAATAGGAGGAACAATACTATTAGAGCATTTCACCTATTGTTTATCTTGCATTCAATTTGAGAGCATTTATATTGTCGACAGTGTAGCTCATCTTTTCATAATGTTTTTTGGGGAAACTTTTTTTATTATGCATGACATTTCTTGTGGAATGTCATGGAAAGAATGAAGTTTCAAGAAAATAGGAGGAACAATACTAGTAGAGCGTGTCACCCGTCATTTGTCTTGCATTCAATTTGAGAGCATCTATATTGTCGACAATGTTGCTCATCTTTTCATCATGTTTTTTGGGCGAAATTTTTGTTGGATTAAGCATAACATTTCTAGAGGAATATGATGGAAAGAACGAAGTTTCATGAAAATAGGACGAACAATACTATTAGAACGTTTCACCCATTATTTATCTAGCATTTAATTTTGAGAGCGTTTATATCGTCGACAGTGTAGCTCATCTTTTCATCATGTTTTTTTGGGAAAATTTGTTTTGATTATACATGACTTTTCTAGTAGAATGTCATGGAAAAAATGAATTTTGTTGAAAATAAGAGGAACAATACTATTTGAAAGTACCACCCGTCATTTGTCTTGCATTCAATTTCAGAGTGTTTATATTGCCGATAGTGTAGCTCATCTTTTAATCATATTTTTTGGGTGAAATTTTTTTTATTACGCAGGACGTTTTTAGTAGAATGTCATGGAAAGAACGAAGTTTCTTGAAAATAGGCGGAACAAAAAAATTGGAGCATTTCACCCGTCATTTGTCTTGCATTCAATTTCACAGCGTTTCTATTGCCAATAGTGTTGCTCATCTTTGCATCATATTTTTTGGGCGAACTTTATTTTGATTATGCATAACATTTCTAGAGGAATATCATGGAAAGAACGAAGTTCCATGAAAATAGGAGGAACAATACTATTAGAGCGTTTCACCTATTATTTGTCTTGCATTCAATTTGAGAGCATTTATATGGTCGATAGTGTAGCTCATCTTTTCATCATGTTTTTTGGTGAAATTTTATTTTGATTATGGATGACATTTCTAATAGAATGTCATGGAAAGAAGGAAGTTTCTTGAAAATAAGGGGAACAATGCTATTAGAGCGTCTCACCCGTCATTTGCCCTGCATTCAATTTGAGAGCGTTTATATTGCCGATAGTGTAGGTCATCTTTTCATCATGTTATTTGGGTGAAATTTTTTTTGATTATGCCTAATATTTCTAGCGGAATATCATGGATAGAACGAAGTTTCTTGAAATTAGGAGGAACAAAAAAATTGGAGCATTTCACTCGTCAATTGTCTTGCATTCAATTTGACAGCGTTTATATTGCCGACATTGTAGCTCATCATTTCATCATGTTTTTTTTTTGCGAAATTTATTTTGATTAAGCATGACATTTCTAGTAGAATATCATGGAAAGAATGAAGTTTCATGAAAATAGGAGGAAAAATACTATGTGAATGTTTCACCCGTCATTTGTCATACATTCAATTTCATGGCGTTTATATTGCCGACAGGGTAGCTCATCTTTCCATCATATTTTTAAGGCGAAATTTGTTTTGATGATGCATGATATTTCTAGTAGAATGTCATGGAAAGAACGAAGTTTCTTGAAACTAGGAGAAACAAAAAAATTAGAGCATTTCACCTGTCATTTGTCTTCCATTCAATTTGAGAGCGTTGATATTGCCGATAGTGTAGCTCACCTTTCCATCATGTTTTTTGGGCGAAATTTATTTGATTAAGCATGACATTTCTAAAACAATGCCATGGAAAGAACAAAGTTTCTTGAAAATAACTGGAGCAATACTATTAGAGCGTTTCATCCATTATTTGTCTTGCATTCAATTTGAGAGCGTTTATATTGCTGACAGTGTAACTCGTCTTTCCATCATGTTTTTTTGGCGAAATTTGTTTAGATTACGCTTGACCTTTCTAATATAATGTCATGAAAAGAACGAAGTTTCTTGAAAATAGGAGTGTCGCGACCTAAAATTAGGAAATTCCAGGTTAATAGATTACTAGATTAATTAAATGAATTAACTAACCTAGTCTAAGCTCTCCCAAGCTCTACCAATTCGCAACTTAGGTTTATGTTCAAATGATTTAAATTTTGGAGCCGCCACTAATCTTTTCTTGGTAGGTAGATTAGATACCTAAATAAAGTATCGGGAGAATACTTTATTTTCTGCTAACCAGAGATTTAAGTTCGGGGACTTGATTATGTTAATTTTTCAATTAACACCATTTCGATACCATTCTTGTGAAGATTTTTTGAACTGGCAAATTCAATGGATTCAATTTATAGAGCAAGGTGCAATTATGTTTTTTTTTTTTGGGGTTTCTCTTGATTAAATGCATGCTATGTAAATGCAACTATATGACATGAATAATGATGATATTAAGAAAATGGGTTTTGATGCACATAAAAAGGTGAATTCTAACTACATGACATGCAATATGAAATCTAACCTATATGACATGCGACATGATTTAATTAAACTACATGACAAGCAAGAGTATTCTACCATGACATGCGAAATTTGAGGGTTTTATTTTAGCTTAAATGACATGCAAATTAAACTAGCAAAGCTAAAACTGTGTTCTAAATGACATGAAAATGCATGGATGACATCTATGGTATGCATGAATGACATGGAAATATGTATGAACTATACTATATGAAATGCACATGAATGACATTTTTTGGTATTTTTTATATTATTTATGAAAATAGGGAATCAAATACTAATATAATGAACCTTGAGCATAGTACACCTTAATATCCGAAATTTTCGATGAATTCGCTTCGTGCCCAAAGTTTAGAGTCGGAAGGGAATTTATTCACGTCGTACCCCAGGGGTGGGGTCGGATGGTGAATTTAAATATTATAAAATTGGTCGGTCCGGTCCCAAAGTTATGGGATGAGACGGATAATTTCATCGTGCGGGTGACGTCGTACTTCGAGGGTGAAGTCGGATGGTCATGCACAAATTCCGAGGGACAAAGTCACAAGGGAGCATGTACTATACTCAAGGTAAATTATTAAAATATTTGACTTTAGACTATAGTATAAAATGCAATGCAATTTTCGGCCAAGCTAAGGTAGGTGCCGAATTATGAAGGGTATAAGACCCTATCCACAAAGGACATTCACATCTTTTAAATGTGCAAGAATATTCTTCTCAGAGATATGATGCATTCAAAAGATATGCTCGGGATTCAGAAATTTTAAATTGAGCAACAAAAGATATCGAATATTCTAGAGATAGGCATGATATCCACATATGTCGCCATAGATAACACTAGCTTCAAAATAGGCAACAATATATTCAAGGAATATCAAGATCGCGATTGTTACCTAAATTGAGGATAATGTTCCAAGTTTGACTGGAGACCAATGGATTAGCTTGGGATTGCGGAATCTGTTGGTTTGGGCTCGGGCGGCTGGCGATGTCTTCGACGGTCGCGGTGATGGCCCGACCGTAGCGTTCAATCGCGGGTGGTGCGGCTACCTCGCAGATGGTGTCTCGACGATCGCTTGAAAACCTGTAAATCCAATTCTAACCATAAATAGGGATACGTTCAAGTGTAAACGTGAATCCTACTCCAAATGGACTGCGGATATGTAAGTGCTCGCTGTTGGATGTCTCGGATGAAGGATCGGAAACAGCGTGGGGAGTCTTCGCATGTGCCCTTCATGGACCTACACAGAAAGATTAATAAAAAGGGAAATCTCCTTTTGGTGGCTGGTCTTGTTGGAATCTGTGAAAGCAAAAAAAAGTCATTGGACTTTTCCCTTTTTGCGTTCTGTGGGCTTGTTATTTTGACTTCATCAATATTGAACCAGCCTCGTGCGAACCTGCAAAAACAGAGGAGACCAAGCAAGGAGAGTGGAACTATGAACTTTTCCATCGTAGTAGTCATCCAACTCCACAAGTTATTCAGCAAGGTGTACGGGTGAATGAAACCATTACATAATTGTATAGAATTCCCCAACGAAAAACCAACAAGACAAAGACAAGTTATATCAATTCTGTGGCCCAACTGCAGGGCATTCGCTGGCTTTGGCAAAGGAGTCACTGGACTGATCAGGGTTCTCGTCTCGTTGGCGTTCGTTGTGGTGGCTGGTGAGTGCGTCGGACAACCGCGGGGGCACTGATTGATGCCATGGCAGGACTGATCTATCTCGGAACTTCAAGGACAGCAACTGTGAGTGATCGTCAGAGCACGGGAAGGGCACAGGCTGCTCGCTTGGCTGGTTCGACTCGTCTCGGACAGGGGCGTCTCGAGCAAAGTTGGCATGATTGTCGCCACGGCTGGGTATGTGAGACAGCAGGATCGACTTGATGGGCTCAGCAGGGGATCGTCATGTTCGTCAGGGTTGGTGCAGCAAAGCAATTGGTTCGCCGGAAAGCTTGGCGGAGATTCACCTGCAGATTGCTTCTTACCAATTTTTTGTAAAACCCACTAGGTCACCTCCTCTTTGTGTGCGTGTTCGCCTCTGCTTGCTCGCTAGGCCAATATAAATCTCCAAGTGTGTCTCTATATCCCTCCCTTGTGAACTACACTTGACGAATCTGCACAAAAAAGAACACACGAGCTGATCTGGACAAGCAACCAGTATTACTCTAGATTTGTTGCTCTTAGACTTCACGTCATGGGGGAACTGCTCGTCGGCATTTTTTCTTCTCGTCTTTTTTCCTCCTCCTTGGGCACGTTCTGAATGTGAAGCCCTCGGAAGAAAAAGTCCTCTCTTGCTTTGTTCTCGTTGACCTTCAGAACCTACAAAAAGAGACTAACTTTTTCTCTTCTCTTTGGACGTGCGGCTGCCATGGATTCTACTTTGTGACCTGCGAATTCTCTCTCTCTTTCTTTTTGCTCTATGGCCGTGTCTGACGTTGTGAAACTTGGCCTCCTCCCTGTGTGAAGACTAAGAGCTCTTTTTATAGGGTAACATTAGGTCTAATCCCTTCCTATAAGGCCAATTGCCGGCCCCATAGGCTCCATTAACTTAATTAAGCTCAAAGTCCCTTTAATTAGAGCTCAAATTAAACACACGGGCTCAATTAAATAAATCCTGGCCTTAATCACATGAATTCAATTCAGCTCATTAAGCCCAAAAACTCCCTCATGCCTTACCCGAATTTTCAATGGGTTTTGGCCCGGTCCGCATTTCAATTTCGGGTTCACTTATGCTGCCTATCCCATAAAATGCAAATGTAATGCACACATGCTAAAATTAAATATGAAAACCAAAATGATTATTTTTGTAGGAACTAAAGTTAATTCCTGATGTTTATGCAAAATAAATGATTAAGGAAAAATTAAAATTTAGGTGTCAACAGCTGCCCCTCTTTGAGTGGAGGCTCGCAGAGGTTTCGCTCAAAGACAAAATTGAACCCTAAATTTTGACAATGCAAATGATGAGGGATTTTTTGTGGGAGTCTTAATCCCATTTTTATGCAAAATGAAATGATGCATGATATGCAAAACTAATAAATAACATGTGTAATGACCTCTTCTTCCATTCTGGCGGAGTGCCGAGATAAATTACCCATGGATCGCATACAGAATACTCCATAATGCTGAGGAACATCCTTGATCCCCCATCCTTCCTTCTGGCGAAGAATTAGGTTCATAAGGACAATGAGGCTCTTGATCCCCCATCCTTTGTTGCAAAGAATTAGGTTCTCATAAACCAAGCTCTCGATCCCCCATCTTTCATTGTGATGAAGAATTAGGTTTCCAAAACTAAATTCCTCGGTCCCCCATCCTTCACTGTGGCGAAGAATTAAGTTTCCAAGTAATCCAATGTTTGTCTCTCGGCAAGTCACCATGCGGACTATCAACCGTGAGTCGGTAAAATGTTGATTTGAAAAGAGATGTGACGCCCGAGCTAATCGGTGCGAACACGAAGGGGATGTACCACCTGAGCTAATCAGGATGGATACAAAGGGGTTGTGTCAAGAATCTCACAGCGCGAAATCACAATAAGATGGGTGTATGAATAAGAAAGATGTGTCCGCGAACCTCACAGCGCAGAATCACATCAAAGTGAATATGAATAAGGAAGACGTGTCCACGAATCTCACAGCGCAGAATCACATCAAGGGAGATGTGTCGCGAATCTCACAGCGCGAAATCACATGAAAGGATTTGTGTCTGCGAATCTCACAGCGCAGAATCACAAAAAGGGAGATGTGTCGCGAATCTCACAGCGCGAAATCACATCAAGGTATGCATAAAAGAGATGTGTCACCAATCTCACAGGGTGAAAATCACATCAAGGTGTGCATAAAAGGAATGTGTCGCCAATCTCACAGGGCGAAATCACAAACCGAGTGTGCTGTATAAAAAGGATGTGTCGCCAATCTCACAGGGCAAAATCACAACCAAGGTATGCATAAAAGAGATGTGTCGCCAATCTCACAGGGCGAAATCACATCAAGGTGTGCATAAAAGGAATGTGTCGCCAATCTCACAGGGCGATATCACAAACCAAATGTGCATAAAAGGAATGTGTCGCCAATCTCACAAGGCGACATTACAAACCAAATGTGCTACATAGATGAGTCGCCAATCTCACAGGGCGAAATCACATCAACGCAAACACGAGAAACAGATAATTTCATAGAACAATAGTTCAGAAAACTTACCTGGATTCTCCCGAACAAATGGTCGAGGAGTAGACAAGCTAACTGCATCATGCCTGCTTGTTCTCTTAAAGTATAACCATGCGCATAAACAAAACCAATGTTAGTGCGACATGCATTTTATAAAAATCACCCTTCACTAAAGAAGGCAGACACCTGAATGATCCAATGTGCAATGGTTTCGTGTATTTTGACAACCATCAGTATTCATTCTTTTGAAAGATTTAGGCTGAAGATATACTTACCTGAGGGCTTGCTTATTCAATAATCCTCGGATAAATTTCGAGACCTCGGAAGGTAACTCGAACATGGGGAATGCGCTACCTGTCAGACGGTGTCAGAGGTAACATGTGCAAACATATTTGCTATAATTCATCATTAGATTCATGCAAAATCATTCAATTGAGTTTGTATCTAATGATTAGAAACAAAATGTGTATGATTCATAATGCGGTTCATGCATAACTACTCTGTCAAGTCTGCATCACCAATTCTGTTCAGGGGGGTCATCACATTGTGAATACCTCGAATGTAACCCTAATGGAGAACTTCAGTCCGAAAGGGCTTTCTCTCATTCTTGAGAAAAGCTGTTTATCATAACTATATGATTCAAGAGAAATCACTCAACCTTACCATCATCGCATTTGACAAGGGTCTGAGTAATCTCGCAATTAGTACGACCGAGCCGATCTGGAGGTCTTTAATAAGAACCGTAATGAGGGCAAGGTCAAAAGGTTTACCAAAGGGAACTCTTTGTCGAGTCAAGGCCATTAAAAGAAAGTATTCATCATCTGCTCCGGGCTTACAAGTCAAGAACCCTGCAAAAATGAGAGAGAAATAATCTTGCTCGAACTTCTTCGAGTAATGCTTAAAATCATTTAACTCTACGTTAACTCAAGCACCCTAATCTGAAGAGACTTTGAAAGGTGGTAACGTAGGTTAGGATTGGGGACTGAGAAACGAAAAGGCTCATTTTAGCTTAGAAAATGTATATGATAAGGGCTTGATGTTGGTGATCATCGCTGACTTGTCACTGATCCTGGCCTTCTTGGATTGACTCCGTTGATTCCGTCATTGCTTGAGGACGGCATGAATTCAGTCGAGGACCACATTTTGCAATTTGGATCCTCTGGGGATTTTTCTTTGCAGCTCAATGACTTTGTACTTTATAAGAAAAATAACATACAAAAATGTACATTCAAATTCAGAAGTACTTTACAAATGAACAGGGATTTGAATGGGCATTGGCCTTGCTTTTGGTAGGCATTTTGCTTTTTCTAATGCCCGGGATTTCTCTATGGGGTCAGCCTTCGCTTTTCTTATTCCCAACTCCCGTTTTTCTTTCTTTTCTTTTTTTTTTCTTTTCTTTTTCGAGAGAGAGATTTCTTCTTCTTCTTTTGTTCCTTTTTTTTTTTTAGAAGAGGTTTTCCTTTTCTTTCTTTTTTTACGGGAGTGGGCCCTTTTCTTTCATACTGTATTTGCTTGCTTTTTTAGAATCCCGTGATCAGGAATTACAACAACATAGATAATTTGCAAAAATGATGCTAGACATTACATGAACAATCTAACATACAAGATGAGTTCACTCGGGAATTCTCTGTTGACCCGATTCTCTTCTGAGTTCTTCTTCTTGGAGATGGTGCCGTCTTCATCTTGGAATGGCAATGATCACCAACCAGGGTTGAAGAAATGAATTTGCAGGCTCAAGTGGGCTATGCAAAGGATATAAGTATGTAGGATAGAGAAATGAATGCTCTTCGTCATCGTACAACACTTGAATTAAAGTTCGAGTATAATGCAAAGCAAAACTCGAAAGATTGATGTTAGTCTGAGCAAGAGAATTTCTAATCCATTTACCTCATGTTCTGCCGAAATTACCTCGTCTAGACCCCGATGTAGGATGGTTCTTGACAGGGGTAACAAAATGAAACTGCCGCTCAAGGGGTTTGCAATGGATAACCTGTAGTGTTTGGATAGAGAAATGAATGCCTCCGTCACTTCGGCTATCGTACCTTTTGCGAGAAAACCCTTTACCTTGAGAATGCAGAATCTAGCTACCTCTCAACTCACTGGGGATTAGAATGCAGGACGTGTGTGGAAATGGCTTGCCTTTCATCATCCTGTCATGCCCCATTCTATACATTCAATGCTTCATAGGCAGATTATACTTCTTATTTAGAATTGGTAAATTAAAAATGAAGAATAATCATACATAAACCATGCAATGTGTAAGCACATTCAAGCATGCAAAATGTAGCAATTTCAAGCATTGTGTCATATTTCATGAAAACCTCATCCATTTTGCAAGAACAGACTATGCAAGTATGAAAAAGAGTCTTGAGGGATGGGAGAATCTGAGTTGCCCCATAATATGTGAGTGGATCAAACAAGTTAGGGAGTCTATTCCTTGGGTCGAGGACTAGCTCATTCCTATTCTTGCCCCAGAACAAGGAAAACATGCATGCTCTGGCTGCCCCTGAACTCTGAATTAATTGGCTAAGCTGGAAATCATGGCCCTTGGACTGACGGATATTCCATTTTTAAATTGCCCAGTACAAGAGAATCATGCCTAAATAGTACATCGAGTAAAGACTCAAGATGTCCTGGCCGTTCAACCATGATGACCATCATGGTCGGTCATATGCTCCTGCAAGAGAGATAGTAGAAGGTTATCCCTAAAACCAAATGAGTTTAAAGAAGACATACTCCCTTTCCCAAGTCAGGGTTTGTTGTCGGTTTGCCCCATTTTCAATTAAGACAGGTATGTCAGATGGCCATAGCTTTGCCAAAATGTGGGATTCCCCCAGACATGGCCAATGCTGGGAATTCGATTCCGAGCTTTGGTAAACAACTTGTCTCCATACCTGATCCTTGGCACCTGCAAGAGGAAAAAAAAAAGTCATTTTTCAGAAATGATCGGGCCTGGCAAGAGATACTCCCTTTGAGATCAGGCAGCCTTGATTGTGTCCCGTCTTTCGTCGACTATCATGGCATGATCAGAGGATCAGTCAAGGACGAAGCATGAATCGACCTTGACTGGCCGATGAACTGGTGTTGAGTTGGCCTGTGCACTTCATAAAGTCGGACTTGCCCCGATCAATGTGAATCACGACCATGTTGGATATCTTTCTATCATGGGACAAACCATCTGCGACTGTAGATTCCCCCCTTGTTCTTAGTCGTGGCAAGGTCTTGAATCATCTAGGGATGAAGACTTTGTAGATGATCCTCTACTGGCCCGGGCCATTCTCAAATGCATTAGACCGGCTTGATATTCGATTGGGGTAGTGCTACTGATGAATCGACTAAGGGATCGATCGAGGATTGCCCCAAGGATCAATATGGGGTTGATCAAAAGACAGCCAAAGGTTGTCCTGACTGATACAAAGATCGACGATGGCTGATGCTGAGACTTGATGCAAGGATCGTTGTGCGTTTGATCGGTCTAGCCGAGCACTGATGAATGACCGGCTACAGAGCTATTGTGGGCACCAACGCCCGTTCAAAGATAGCCTTGGCTTGCTATTGGTGTTGTTCCTAGCCAGGATTTAAGCATCATAGTGGTTGATACATCAATGTGACAGGCTAATCCATTCTCGATCCATTCATGATATCCTCTATAGCCAAGGATGACTATATCATGCTCTTCTGGCATTTTGACTTGGTCAGGCCGATGTCAATCATACTCAAGCTGACCAGTAGCTCAATTGCCTGGCATGGGCAATGATTGTTGGCGAAGCACAGATCTACCTCAACTAGTTGATGAATTGGGATCAGCCAAGAATTTCCAGCTCGATCGTGAGCCACGAGGCTCAAAACCCACTCAGGGAGTTGTTTGAGAATCGATCGAGCGATGCATAGTTGGAGTCTATAATCTCCCCCCTTGCCCCTGAATTGATTCTGAAACATGTAGCAAATGGATTAGTAAGACAAACAGGGTTAACCGCATGCCAATCATTTCTGAAGATTTTCTTTGAGAAACCTTTTATTTTCGAAAACCTCTGGACGAGAATTCTTGAGAAGCCCAACCCTCAGTGCTTACCATGGATAACAAATTTTCAGTCGTTGGATATCGTCATCGGGTTGGTTTGGGATGCCTCAACAAGATTCTAAAAAATGATGAAAAGCTGCCTCAACAAGATTCCAAAAATGATGAAAAGCTTTTGGTAATTTTATCGATAATGAATCAAAAAATTACATCTTATTGAAATGGAAATCCTAGTAATTGAAAATGCAGCCTAGACACTTAGAAAGCAGGAAATGTCCCATGGAAGGGATGTGCAAGAAATTAAAGGTTCAATCATTCGGGCTTGTGCCTGTCTCCATTGATGGTTCTCAAGTATTCTGCGATCAAAAGATAGTCAAATGGAGTGGAAAATGCTTTTGTCAATCCGGTGTCAAATCTTGAGGTGATGGCACAAGGGTGTCCAGAGCTCCTGCTTCACATGTGAAGCTGTGTACGGGCCATCATGGACGTTCACAGACGTGGTGCGCTTGGCATAAACGTCATGGTTAATACTCAGCCTCTCAATGGCACTTAGTTTGGCATTCTCGAAGGAACTAGAGAATGCGACTCGAATGTGAGGCAACACCGCTTCAGGTGTAATGGGCACAATAGCATGATTCCTCTGGAGGCACTCGATTTGCAATGATAACCATTTCATTCGTTCTTTCATGCTAGCAAAACGTCTCAGTGTCTAATTGACTGGCTAGCTTTGTGGGGGTGATCTTTGACGCATCATGGTTACCTAAAAAAGAAATAGGAATGCAATGAGTATGAGATTGATAGAAGGTCGGTCCATGATGGGTGCCTAGACTCTTTCCATCTGAGTGCAACTCATGGACAAATGTGATAGTGTACATGTGGCATCAAATTTTCATTTCAGAAAATTTCAGTCTCGTCCACCTTTGGAAAAAAAATTCACGAAAATTCATGACATTCTTAAAATGATGCTGAAATTTATGGACATATGACTGAGAGGATCATGAACACCTTTTATGTTTTGAGCTTGGGAAAAAATCACATGGATCGATACAGTTTAATTCATCTTTCCAGAAAATTCTGATCAGAAAATGGATTCATCCGGTTTTCACTTGGGAGCTAAGTGAGCCATCAAAACTTCGAATTAAGATCCCAACATTTGCAGGCCTCTAGTTCAAAACCCATTTAACCACTTTTATGCTTTGACTTCTTGCAAAAGAGTACATTAACTTGTGGTAAATGTCAAAATAAAATTGAGGCCCGAAAAATTCTGAAATCTAGACTGATTTGTTCTCACCTTAAATTCTGAAATAATTGGAAAACGTCTTGGATTGATTCAAAATTTTTTTATTTGATAGATTAGGATCTTCCAAACGTTTCTTATGAAAAGGTAATGTTCCAATTATGGGCCAAAAATGGTCGAAAAAATCGTTGAACCAGTGAAGGTCGATCAGTCAGAATGCTTTGCAGTTTTCATGTATTCAGAAAAACGTGAGTTTGACCCAACTTCGCCCTAAGAAAATGAAGTCCGTTGGTTCTGATTGTTTTATATGTTGAAAATCATTATGTTATCTACGACTTTTGTTAAGGGTGTTTGCCCAAAACTCGATCGTAGAATTTTACAAAAATCCTACAACACAGAAAGGTGAATCAAAACAGGGGGAGAAATTCATTAGATTGCATTTCCTTGAAAAATTTGACCAACCTAAATGTCAATGGACCGACCCAAAATAACGACGTGAAATGAGTAAATTGGAAGACAAGGTTAAGAAGCTTACCCATGGAAGACCACAATCACAAACACATGCGCATGAATGCAAATTCATTAATTAATGATCTTTTCAAAGTGAAATTCCAAAAACGGACCGTACCAATGGGGCTTGGTCGGGTCTGGTTTCTAGAATTCCGGCTATGGTTAAGATTCTGCCCGTGCCATTAGGGTATGGCCAGGGGAGAGATCTCCAACACGAAGGAAAGTTCGGGATCGGGGACGGGATCGACCGTACCTCGAGGGTGAGGTCGGGTGGATTCCCGTGCGATACCATCCTATTTACTAGTGACCCAGGTTCGGTCGCGGTGAAAATGCGATGCAATAAACATGCGGACACATGGCATATTATTCAGATCAGAAATAAAATCAAACTATATTACCCTGCAAAACAAAGGTTAATAGTTTAAATTTATCCTGCAAAAACATATAACACCTAAATAATTAGGAGTCAATCAAATAATACCAAACAAAAATTATCACAAGAAATCGGCCTAAGTCCACTTAGAACAAATGAAAATTCCGAAAATGGCAATAGTGCACAACAAAACCCAATTATTCAAAAATCCAAGTGTTCATTCCCCAGCGGAGTCGCCAAGCTGTCACGACCTAAAATTAGGAAATTCCAGGTTAATAGATTACTAGATTAATTAAATGAATTAACTAACCTAGTCTAAGCTCTCTCAAGCTCTACCAATTCGCAACTTAGGTTTATGTTCAAATGATTTAAATTTTGGAGCCGCCACTAATCTTTTCTTGGTAGGTAGATTAGATACCTAAATAAAGTATCGGGAGAATACTTTATTTTCTGCTAACCAGAGATTTAAGTTCGGGGACTTGATTATGTTAATTTTTCAATTAACACCATTTCGATACCATTCTTGTGAAGATTTTTTGAACTGGCAAATTCAATGGATTCAATTTATAGAGCAAGGTGCAATTATGTTTTTTTTTTTGGGGGTTTCTCTTGATTAAATGCATGCTATGTAAATGCAACTATATGATTAAATGCATGCTATGGCAAATTCAATGGATTCACAGCGTTTCTATTGCCAATAGTGTTGCTCATCTTTGCATCATATTTTTTGGGCGAACTTTATTTTGATTATGCATAACATTTCTAGAGGAATATCATGGAAAGAACGAAGTTCCATGAAAATAGGAGGAACAATACTATTAGAGCGTTTCACCTATTATTTGTCTTGCATTCAATTTGAGAGCATTTATATGGTCGATAGTGTAGCTCATCTTTTCATCATGTTTTTTGGTGAAATTTTATTTTGATTATGGATGACATTTCTAATAGAATGTCATGGAAAGAAGGAAGTTTCTTGAAAATAAGGGGAACAATGCTATTAGAGCGTCTCACCCGTCATTTGCCCTGCATTCAATTTGAGAGCGTTTATATTGCCGATAGTGTAGGTCATCTTTTCATCATGTTATTTGGGTGAAATTTTTTTTGATTATGCCTAATATTTCTAGCGGAATATCATGGATAGAACGAAGTTTCTTGAAATTAGGAGGAACAAAAAAATTGGAGCATTTCACTCGTCAATTGTCTTGCATTCAATTTGACAGCGTTTATATTGCCGACATTGTAGCTCATCATTTCATCATGTTTTTTTTTTGCGAAATTTATTTTGATTAAGCATGACATTTCTAGTAGAATATCATGGAAAGAATGAAGTTTCATGAAAATAGGAGGAAAAATACTATGTGAATGTTTCACCCGTCATTTGTCATACATTCAATTTCATGGCGTTTATATTGCCGACAGGGTAGCTCATCTTTCCATCATATTTTTAAGGCGAAATTTGTTTTGATGATGCATGATATTTCTAGTAGAATGTCATGGAAAGAACGAAGTTTCTTGAAACTAGGAGAAACAAAAAAATTAGAGCATTTCACCTGTCATTTGTCTTCCATTCAATTTGAGAGCGTTGATATTGCCGATAGTGTAGCTCACCTTTCCATCATGTTTTTTGGGCGAAATTTATTTGATTAAGCATGACATTTCTAAAACAATGCCATGGAAAGAACAAAGTTTCTTGAAAATAACTGGAGCAATACTATTAGAGCGTTTCATCCATTATTTGTCTTGCATTCAATTTGAGAGCGTTTATATTGCTGACAGTGTAACTCGTCTTTCCATCATGTTTTTTTGGCGAAATTTGTTTAGATTACGCTTGACCTTTCTAATATAATGTCATGAAAAGAACGAAGTTTCTTGAAAATAGGAGTGTCGCGACCTAAAATTAGGAAATTCCAGGTTAATAGATTACTAGATTAATTAAATGAATTAACTAACCTAGTCTAAGCTCTCCCAAGCTCTACCAATTCGCAACTTAGGTTTATGTTCAAATGATTTAAATTTTGGAGCCGCCACTAATCTTTTCTTGGTAGGTAGATTAGATACCTAAATAAAGTATCGGGAGAATACTTTATTTTCTGCTAACCAGAGATTTAAGTTCGGGGACTTGATTATGTTAATTTTTCAATTAACACCATTTCGATACCATTCTTGTGAAGATTTTTTGAACTGGCAAATTCAATGGATTCAATTTATAGAGCAAGGTGCAATTATGTTTTTTTTTTTTGGGGTTTCTCTTGATTAAATGCATGCTATGTAAATGCAACTATATGACATGAATAATGATGATATTAAGAAAATGGGTTTTGATGCACATAAAAAGGTGAATTCTAACTACATGACATGCAATATGAAATCTAACCTATATGACATGCGACATGATTTAATTAAACTACATGACAAGCAAGAGTATTCTACCATGACATGCGAAATTTGAGGGTTTTATTTTAGCTTAAATGACATGCAAATTAAACTAGCAAAGCTAAAACTGTGTTCTAAATGACATGAAAATGCATGGATGACATCTATGGTATGCATGAATGACATGGAAATATGTATGAACTATACTATATGAAATGCACATGAATGACATTTTTTGGTATTTTTTATATTATTTATGAAAATAGGGAATCAAATACTAATATAATGAACCTTGAGCATAGTACACCTTAATATCCGAAATTTTCGATGAATTCGCTTCGTGCCCAAAGTTTAGAGTCGGAAGGGAATTTATTCACGTCGTACCCCAGGGGTGGGGTCGGATGGTGAATTTAAATATTATGAAATTGGTCGGTCCGGTCCCAAAGTTATGGGATGAGACGGATAATTTCATCGTGCGGGTGACGTCGTACTTCGAGGGTGAAGTCGGATGGTCATGCACAAATTCCGAGGGACAAAGTCACAAGGGAGCATGTACTATACTCAAGGTAAATTATTAAAATATTTGACTTTAGACTATAGTATAAAATGCAATGCAATTTTCGGCCAAGCTAAGGTAGGTGCCGAATTATGAAGGGTATAAGACCCTATCCACAAAGGACATTCACATCTTTTAAATGTGCAAGAATATTCTTCTCAGAGATATGATGCATTCAAAAGATATGCTCGGGATTCAGAAATTTTAAATTGAGCAACAAAAGATATCGAATATTCTAGAGATAGGCATGATATCCACATATGTCGCCATAGATAACACTAGCTTCAAAATAGGCAACAATATATTCAAGGAATATCAAGATCGCGATTGTTACCTAAATTGAGGATAATGTTCCAAGTTTGACTGGAGACCAATGGATTAGCTTGGGATTGCGGAATCTGTTGGTTTGGGCTCGGGCGGCTGGCGATGTCTTCGACGGTCGCGGTGATGGCCCGACCGTAGCGTTCAATCGCGGGTGGTGCGGCTACCTCGCAGATGGTGTCTCGACGATCGCTTGAAAACCTGTAAATCCAATTCTAACCATAAATAGGGATACGTTCAAGTGTAAACGTGAATCCTACTCCAAATGGACTGCGGATATGTAAGTGCTCGCTGTTGGATGTCTCGGATGAAGGATCGGAAACAGCGTGGGGAGTCTTCGCATGTGCCCTTCATGGACCTACACAGAAAGATTAATAAAAAGGGAAATCTCCTTTTGGTGGCTGGTCTTGTTGGAATCTGTGAAAGCAAAAAAAAGTCATTGGACTTTTCCCTTTTTGCGTTCTGTGGGCTTGTTATTTTGACTTCATCAATATTGAACCAGCCTCGTGCGAACCTGCAAAAACAGAGGAGACCAAGCAAGGAGAGTGGAACTATGAACTTTTCCATCGTAGTAGTCATCCAACTCCACAAGTTATTCAGCAAGGTGTACGGGTGAATGAAACCATTACATAATTGTATAGAATTCCCCAACGAAAAACCAACAAGACAAAGACAAGTTATATCAATTCTGTGGCCCAACTGCAGGGCATTCGCTGGCTTTGGCAAAGGAGTCACTGGACTGATCAGGGTTCTCGTCTCGTTGGCGTTCGTTGTGGTGGCTGGTGAGTGCGTCGGACAACCGCGGGGGCACTGATTGATGCCATGGCAGGACTGATCTATCTCGGAACTTCAAGGACAGCAACTGTGAGTGATCGTCAGAGCACGGGAAGGGCACAGGCTGCTCGCTTGGCTGGTTCGACTCGTCTCGGACAGGGGCGTCTCGAGCAAAGTTGGCATGATTGTCGCCACGGCTGGGTATGTGAGACAGCAG
This sequence comes from Lenwebbia sp. NSW1173648, assembly GCA_029784005.1. Classification (NCBI taxonomy): domain Eukaryota; kingdom Viridiplantae; phylum Streptophyta; class Magnoliopsida; order Myrtales; family Myrtaceae; genus Lenwebbia; species Lenwebbia sp. NSW1173648. The sequence continues at coordinate 19,265,837 of JARCGZ010000008.1, read as the reverse complement.
GATCGACTTGATGGGCTCAGCAGGGGATCGTCATGTTCGTCAGGGTTGGTGCAGCAAAGCAATTGGTTCGCCGGAAAGCTTGGCGGAGATTCACCTGCAGATTGCTTCTTACCAATTTTTTGTAAAACCCACTAGGTCACCTCCTCTTTGTGTGCGTGTTCGCCTCTGCTTGCTCGCTAGGCCAATATAAATCTCCAAGTGTGTCTCTATATCCCTCCCTTGTGAACTACACTTGACGAATCTGCACAAAAAAGAACACACGAGCTGATCTGGACAAGCAACCAGTATTACTCTAGATTTGTTGCTCTTAGACTTCACGTCATGGGGGAACTGCTCGTCGGCATTTTTTCTTCTCGTCTTTTTTCCTCCTCCTTGGGCACGTTCTGAATGTGAAGCCCTCGGAAGAAAAAGTCCTCTCTTGCTTTGTTCTCGTTGACCTTCAGAACCTACAAAAAGAGACTAACTTTTTCTCTTCTCTTTGGACGTGCGGCTGCCATGGATTCTACTTTGTGACCTGCGAATTCTCTCTCTCTCTCTTTCTCTCTCTCTTTCTTTTTGCTCTATGGCCGTGTCTGACGTTGTGAAAATTGGCCTCCTCCCTGCGTGAAGACTAAGAGCTCTTTTTATAGGGTAACATTAGGTCTAATCCCTTCCTGTAAGGCCAATTGCCGGCCCCATGGGCTCCATTAACTTAATTAAGCTCAAAGTCCCTTTAATTAGAGCTCAAATTAAACACACGGGCTCAATTAAATAAATCCTGGCCTTAATCACATGAATTCAATTCAGCTCATTAAGCCCAAAAACTCTCTCATGCCTTACCCGAATTTTCAATGGGTTTTGGCCCGGTCCGCATTTCAATTTCGGGTTCACTTATGCTGCCTATCCCATAAAATGCAAATGTAATGCACACATGCTAAAATTAAATATGAAAACCAAAATGATTATTTTTGTAGGAACTAAAGTTAATTCCTGATGTTTATGCAAAATAAATGATTAAGGAAAAATTAAAATTTAGGTGTCAACAAGGAGGAACAAAAAAATTAGAGCATTTCACCCGACATTTGTCTTGCATTCAATTTGACATCGTTTATATTGCCGACAGTGTAGCTCATCTTTGCATCATATTTTTTGGGCGAAATTTATTTTGATTTTGCATGACATTTCTAGTAGAATGTCATGGAAAGAACGAAGTTTCTTGAAAATAAGAGGAACAATACTATTAGAGCGTTTCAACCGTCATTTGTCTTGCATTCAATTTGAGAACGTTTATATTACCGATAGTGTAGCTCATCTTTCCATCCTATTTTTTGGTCGAAATTTGTGTAGATTATGCATGACATTTCTAGTAGAATGTCATGAAAAGAACGAAGTTCCTTAAAAATAGGAGGAAGAAAAAAATTCGAGCATTTCACCCCACATTGGTCTTGCATTCAATTTGACAGAGTTTATATTACCGACGGTGTAGGTCATCTTTTCATCATGTTTTTTGGGCGAAATTGGTTTTGATTATGTAGGACATTTCTAGTGGAATGTCAAGGAAAGAACAAAGTTGCTTTAAAATAGGAGGTACAAAAAATTATGGCATTTCACCCGTCATTTATGTTGCATTCAATTTGAGAGCAGTTATATTGCCGATAATGTAGCTCAACTTTTCATCATGTTTTTTCGGCAAAATTTTCTTTTGATTATGCATGACATATCTAGTAGAATGTCTCCGAAAGAACGAAGTTTCTTGAATATAGGAGGAACAAAAAAATTAGAGCATTTCACCCATCATTTGTCTTGCATTCAATTTCACAGCGTTTATATTGTCGACAGTGTAGCTCATCTTTGCATCATATTTTTTGGGCGAAATTTGTTTTGATTATGCGTAACATTTCTAGAGGAAAATCTTGGAAAGAGTGACGTTTCATGAAAATATGAGGAACAATACTATTAGAGCGTTTCACCCATTATTTATCTCGCTTTCAATTTGAGAGGGTTTATATTGTTTGACAGTGTAGCTCATCTTTTCATCATGTTTTTTGGGGAAAATTTATTTTTATTCTGCATGACATTTCTAATAGAATTCATGGAAAGAACAAACTTTCTTGAAAATAAGAGGAACAATACTGTTAAAGCGTTTCACCCGTCATTTGTCTTGTATTCAATTTGACAGCGTTTATATTGTCGATAGTGTAGCTCATCTTTTCATCATGATTTTTGGGCGAAATTTGTTTTGATTATGCATAACATTTCAAGAGGAATATCATGATAAGATCGAAGTTTCATGTGAATAGGAAGAACAATACTCGTAGAGTGTTTCACCCTTTATTTATCTTGCATTCAATTGAGAGCGTTTATATTGTCGACCGTGTAGCTCATCTTTTCATCATGTTTTTTAGGGTAAATTTGTTTTGATTATGCATGACATTTCTAGTAGAATGTTATGGAAAGAACGAAGTTTCTTGAAAATAAGAGGAACAATACTATTTGAACGTTTCAACCATCATTTGTCTTGCATTCAATTTGAGGGCATTTATATTGCCAACAATGTAGCTCATCTTTTCATCCCGTTTTTTGGGTGAAATTCGTTTTGATTATGCATGACATTTCTAGTAGAATATCATGGAAAGAATGAAGTTTAATGAAAATTGGATGAACAATATTATTAGAACGTTTCACCCGTTATTTGTCTTGCATTTAATTTGAGAGCGTTTATATTGCCGATAGTGTAGCTCATCTTTTCATCTTATTTTTTGGGCAAAATTTATTTTGATCATGCATGACATTTCAAGTAAATGTTATGGACAGAACGAAGTTTCTTGAAAATAAGTGGAACAATACTTTCAGAGCGTTTCACCCGTCATTTGTCTTGCATTCAATTTGAGAGCGTTTATATTGTCGACTGTGTGGCTCATCTTTTCATCATGTTTTTTGAGCGAAATATGTTTTGATTACGCATGACATTTCTAGTAGAATGTCATAGAAATAACGAAGTTTCTTGAAAATAGGGGGAACAATAAAATTAGTGCGTTTCACCGGTCATTTGTCTTGCATTCAATTCGCCAGGATCCACGATCTAGTTAAACGTAAATGTAAATGTGCATGCGGAAACCCGACATACTCCATAATACTTAGACATAACATAGAGTGAAAATAAGACGATACAAGACATGGTTGAAACATATCGTACACAACAACACATATAGTACTTGGCTAATACAACAAGGGAGGTCCAAGGGTTTTTACAACAAAAGAGGGACCCACCAATACAGCACATGACTAGACAGTTTAATAAAATAAACGGTACTAGGATGGGCCACAGTCAAGCTACTCATCCGACTCGTCGTCGTCATCAAACTCCTCATCCTCGCCCTGCTTGTATAGGGAATGATCAACAGAATCCTCCACGTCTTCCATGTCCTCCATTTCCTCATCCTCGGAATCGGGAACCTCGATAACCTCTATTACCTCCACATCAACATCCTCATCAGAAACGAGAATAAACTGTGTGTCTTTGGCCTTAGGTGCCGGGATGCTAATCTCCTCCTCAACGGGTCCAGGTCGACAATGGACAAGAAGGGCATCGTAGTTGATCTCAGACGGTCTCAGGGGTCCTACCACGTCATCCAGGTTCTCACCTCGGTAGATATACCAGGACTCAAAAAGGTGGGGTGACCAATGTTCCTTACCCTCGTCAACCCATACATTGGTACTATACCTAACATAAGTAACATTCTGTCCTATGGGGAACTCCTCTACGGAAGTGTCAAAATCCTTAGGACGGCCAAAACGCTTAGGCATCATCTTTAGGGTTTAGGATCTGAAAAAGGTAACCCACGACGGGGTGAGATATAAATCTCAGTAAGATTGACCTAAACCTATCCTAGGCCAGTAGTACCTCCAGACGTCTTTGATAAACACGCACACAGTGAAGTCCACAAGTCTAGCATATAAAGTAAAGGAAAGTTCACACAGGCAAAGACAACCAAGATAGAATCCAATATGTTAATTCAGACTTAGTTTGATTACGGCCTCAAGCTAACTCCTCCGCATTCTAGTTTGATTACAGGCCTCAAGCTTACTACTCAACATACTCGCTTGATTACGGGCCTCAAACTAACTCCTCAGCATTCTAGTTTGATTACGAGCCTCAAGCTTACCACTCAACATACTCGCTTGATTACGGGCCTCAAGTTAACTGCTCAACATTCTAGTTTGATTACGAGCCTCAAGCTTACCACTCAACATACTCACTTGATTACGGGCCTCAAACTAACTGCTCAACCTCCTCGCTTGGTTACGGGCCTCAAACTAATTGTTCAATTCATAGCTTGGTTATAAAGAGCATATCGTGCCCTCATTGCCGCGATTCATAACATTGAGAACCAAGCCAATTAATCGAGACCATTTCTATCTCATACAATACATCCCAATCATCATGGCCAATCAACGTACAAGTCTATTCATGGCAAAATCACACATGCAAGCGCCATCACATATTCGGTCATACATGCCCCACTATCACATAGTCATCGACTAGTCTTTAATCCCATTATTAGACGTCATCAATGAGTACCAAGCATCACGCTTTAGCCATGTACTTCACATTTTAAGCTCTAGAACAATCAAGCACACATTGACCCCAAATAGTTCCCACGTCCAGACCTAATCCCAATAAAATTGACACAATTCTGTTCATTTTTCGAGTAATCCAACCTTAGATTCATGATCCTCATGGTCTTATGGTCGCGTGGGAGAAAACAGAGCTCAATTCGGTATCCGGACGACTCCGAACGAGCCATTTTACTATTGACGCGCGCTGAAAAACGGGAATGCGGGCTCTCAGGTCTATGACGTGTTTCATACAATAACGGCCCCTAAAAATTTTCAAAATTCAATTCTAAATCATCCATTAGTAACCTAGAGTCCTAAGAGGGGTTTAGAGCAACTTACCAAGGTCATTAGCTTACGCAAAAATAGCAACTAGGGCAGCGAGTATCGACTCCAAATCTGGTCATAAAAATCAGTCGTAAATCAACCAAGAGAACACCACTAAAGTCAAGCCTTTCCTCTTCAAATGCTCAAGCAAAGACCACCCAACGATCTTTCATACTATGAACTAGACCTTATGAAGCCTTACCAAGTAAAATGGAGCTTGAATGGCTGATCAAGAGCTCCCACAAGCTCACAGTTCCGGTTCTGGTCGGCGGCTCCAAACGGTGGGGTTCTCGGTTCCTTTGGCCTCCACGGCTCCTCAACAACAACGACGGCAAGGGAGGCTGGTTGAGGGGTATAAGGGACGTCGGGGTGGTGGCCGGCGTGAACGACCGAGGGCGAGAGAGAGAGAGAGAGAGAGAGAGAGAGAGAGAGAGAGAGGTCGGGCGAGCGGGAGGGAAACCGAGAGGCAGAGAGTGATAGGGTGATAGAAAAAAATGAGAGAAGGAGAGAGAGTGATGGCCGAATGGAAGAATGGAGGGAGAGAGAGAGTTCAAGGCTTCATTTCAACATGTGCACAAAAGGAAGAGTGGAGTGGTTGGGAGCAAGTCAAGTCATAGTACAATCTTTGATGGACATGGAAGATTGCAAGTACATGTTAGGTTATCGGGTAGAAATGTTGTCTCTTGTCTTGTCCACCCATCACATCAAATAATCCACCCTCTTCTTCTTCAATTTCGGCTGATCATGGGGAGAGGTGAATGTCCATTTCGCCCTTCCCAAGTCCAAATAAGTGCAAGAAACCCTAGGGGCAAAAAGGTCAATTCGCGTCCCGATCCCGATTCTTGATTTTCTGAACTTCCGAGATTAAATATATGATCTAATTAGCTTCGACAAGACGCCATTCATCTTGGTTATTATAAATTCTCGAATCCCGGTTCCCAAACTTAAAATCCCAATTCACGTCCGAATCCCGTTGATTTCGATTTCAATTTACCTCAACTAGCGAGCAACATTTTTAGGCACTACGCGTATTGACCCCGTGACTCTCGTCACATTTAGGATTACTCGAGTCATGACGACTTTGATTATCATGTAGTTGCGAGGGTTTATCGCTAGTTCCTACAGTCTCAATCTTTCGAATCGATTTAGGAAGATTTCGCAAATCATGCTTTGGTTAACGGATTCACCCGCGATCCAATAGCATAACACTAGCAAGGTATTTCACAATTGTTTCTAAGATTAGTCCATTCTGGCCCAAGATATTCCCTCGACAATTCTAATGGTCAAAGCGTCATTTCTTATTTGAGTTACTTAGGTCCACGTATCAGTTTCCTTAACTTGCCTTTCCCCGTTTGGCTAGTAAACTCATGAGTGATCAGTTCGGAGTGAGATACAACTGAAATACATCATCGGATATTCATTCATTCATAAGTCTTGAATTGGGTCGGAATTCAGAATGTCACAGTGCAGCTCAACTTTTAACCATGTTTTTTGGGGGAACAATACAATTAGAGCTTTTCACCCGTTATTTGTGTTGCATTCAATTTGAGAGCGTTTATATTGCCGACAGAGTAGCTCATCTTTTCATCATGTTTTTTGGGCGAAATTTATTTTGATTATGTATGACATTTCTAGTAGAATGTCATGGAAAGAACGAAGTTTCTTGAAAATAAGAGGAACAATACTATGAGACCGTTTCACCCGTCATTTGTCTTGCATTCAATTTGAGAGCGTTTATATTACCGACAGTGTAGCTCATCTTTCCATCATATTTTTTGGGCGAAATTTCTTTAGACTATGCATGACATTTATAGTAGAATGTCATAGAAAGAATGAAATTTCTTGAAAATAAGAGGAACAATACTATAAGAGCGTTTCACCCGTCATTTGTCTTGCATTCAATTTGAGAGCATTTATATTGCCAACAGTGTAGCTCATCTTTTCATCATGTTTTTTGGGCGAAAGTTGTTTCATTATGCTTGACATTTCTAGTAGAATGGCATGGAAAGAACCAAGTTTATTGAAAATAAGAGGAATAATATTATTAGAGCGTTTCACCCATCAATTGTCTTGTATTCAATTTGACAGCGTTTATATTGCCGACAGTGTAACTAATGTTTTCATCATGTTTTTTGGGCGAAATTTATCTTGATTACGCATGTCATTTCTAGTAGAATGTCATGGAAAGAAAGAAGTTTCTTGAAAATAAGAGGAACAATACTATTAGAGCGTTTCACCAGTCATTTGTCTTGCATTCAATTTGAGAGCGTTTATCTTGCCGACAGTGTAGCTCATCTTTTCATAATGTTTTCTAGGCGAAATTCGTCCTGATTATGCATGACATTTCGAGTAGAACGACATTGAAAGAACGAAGTTTCTTGAAAATAAGAGGAATAATACTATTAGAGCGTTTCACCCGTCATTTGTCTAGCATTCAATTTGAGAGCGTTTATATTGCCGACAATGTAGCTCATCTTTCCATCTTGTTTTTTGGGCGAAATTTATTTTGATTATGCATGACATTTCTAGTAAAATATCATGGAAAGAATGAAGTTTCTTGAAAATAGGAGGAACAAAAAAATTAGAGCATTTCACCCGTCAATTGTCTTGCATTAAATTTGACAGTGTAGCTTAACTTTTCATCATATTTTTTGGGCAAAATTTATTTTGATTATGCAGGACATTTTTTAGTAGAAGGTCAAGGAAAGAACGTAGTTTCTAGAAAATAGGAGGAAAGAAAAAATTACAGCATTTCACCCGTCATTTGTGTTGCATTCATTTTCATAGAGTTTATATTGCCGATAGTGTAGCTCATCTTTTCATCATGTTTTTTGGGCTAAATTTTGTTTTTTTTATGCATGACATTTCTAGTGGAATGTCATGGAAAGAACGAAGTTTCTTGAAAATAGGAGGAACAATACTATTAGAGCGTTTCACTTGTCATTTGTCTTGCATTCAATTTGAGAGTGTTTATATTGCCGACAGTGTCACTCATCTTTCCATCATATTTTTTGGGCGAAATTTGTTTTGATTATGTATGACTTTTCTAGTAGAATGCCATGGAAAGACCGAAGTTCCTTGAAAATAGTAGGAACCGTAAAATTAGAGCGTTTCACCAGTCATTTACCTAACATTCAATTTGAGAGCGTTTATATTGCCGACGGTGTAGCTCAGCTTTCCATCATGTCTTTTTGGAAAAATTTTATTTTGATTATGCATGACATATCTAGTAGAATGTCATGGAAAAGACGAAGTTTCATGAAAATAGGATGAACAAAAAAATTAGAGCATTTCAGCCGTCATTTGTCTTGCATTCAATTTCACAGCGTTTATATTGACGACAGTATAGCTCATCTATGCATCATATTTTTTGAGCGAATTTTGTCTTGATTATGCATAACATATCCAGAGGAATATAATGTAAAGATCGAAGTTTCGTGAAAATAGGAGGAACAATACTATTAGAGCGTTTCACACATTATTTATCTTACATTCAATTTGAGAGCATTTATTTTGTCGACAGTGTAGCTCATCTTTTCATCATGTTTTTTGGAGAAAATTTGTGTTCATTATGCATGACAGTTTTAGTAGAATATCATGGGAAGAACGAAGTTTCTTGAAAATAAGAGGAATAATACTATTAGAGCGTTTCACCCGTCATTCGTCTTGCTTTCAATTTGAGAGTGTTTATATTGCCGACAGTGCAGCTCATCTTTCCATCTTGTTTTTTTTGGCAAAATTTATTTTGATTACACATGACATTTCTAGTAAAATGTCATGGAAAGAGCGAAGTTTCTCAAAAATAGGAGGAACAAAAAAATTAGAGCATTTCACCCGTCAATTGTCTTACATTGAATTTGACAGCGTTTATATTGTCGACAGTGTAACTCATCTTATCATCATGTTTTTTGGGCAAATTTTTTTTTAATTATGCAGGATATTTCTAGTAGAAGGTCAACGAAAGAACGTAGCTTCTTGAAAATAGGAGGAACAAAAAAATTATGGCATTTCTCCCGTCATTTCTCTTGCACTCAATTTGAGTGCGTTTATATTGCCGATAGTGTAGCTCATCTTTTCATCATGTTTTTTTGACAAAATTTTCTTTTGATTATGCATGACATATCTAGTAGAATGTCATGGAAAGAACGAAGTTTCATGAAAATAGGAGGAACAAAAAAATTAGAGCATTTCGCCCGTCATTTGTCTTGCATTTAATTTGACTGCGTTTATATTGCTGATAGTGTAGCTTCTCTTTGCATCTTTTTTTTTGGGCGAAATTTATTTGCAGTATGCATAACATTTCTTGAGGAATATCATGGAAAGAACGATGTTTCTTGAAAATATGAGGAACAGTACTATTAGAGCGTTTCACATATTATTTGTCTTGCATTCAAATTGAGAGCGTTTATATTATCGACATTGACACTCGTCTTTTCGTCATGTTTTTTGGGAAAAATTTATTTTGATTATGCATGACATTGCTAGTAGAATCTCATGGAAACAACGAAGTTTCTTGAAAATAAAAGAAACAATCCTATTAGAGCATTTCACCCGTCATTTGTCTTCCATTCAATTTGAGAGCATTTATATTGCTAGAGAAATATCATGGAAAGAAGGATGTTTCTCGAAAATAGGAGGAACAAAAAAATTAGAGCATTTCACCCGTCATTTGTCTTCCATTCAATTTGACTGCGTTTATATTGCCGACATTGTAGCTCATGTCTCCATCATGTTTTTTGGACGAAATATATTTTGATTATGCATGATATTTCTGGTAGAATGTCCTGGAAAGAACGAAGTTTCTAGAAAATAGGTGGAACAAAAAAATTAGAGGGCTTCACCCGTCATTTGTCTTGCATTCAATTTGATAGCGAATATATTGCTGACATTCTTGCTCATATTTTTGTCATGTTTTTTTTGCGAAATTTATTTTGATTATACATGACATTTCTCGTAGAATATAGTGGAAAGAATGAAGTTTCATGAAAATAGAAGGAACAATACTATCGAAGCGTTTCACCCGTCATTTGTCTTGCATTCAAATTGAGAGCGTTTATATTGCCAATAGTGTTGCTCATCTTTCCATCATGTTTTTTGGGCACAATTTGTTTTGATTATGCATGCATTTTTAGTAGAATGTCATGGAAAGAACGAAGTTTCTTGAAAATAACAGGAACAATACTATTAGAGCGTTTCACCCGTCATTTGTCTTGCATTCAATTTGAGAGCGTTTATAATGCCGACGGTGTAGCTCATCTTTCCATCATGTTTTTTGAGCGAAATTTGTTTAGATTATGCATGACATTTCTAGTAGAATGTCAAGGAAAGAACGAAGTTGCTTCAAAATAAGAGGAACAATACTATTAGAGCGTTTCACCCGTCATTTGTCTTGCATTCAATTTGAGAGCGTTTAAATTGTCGACATTTTAGCTCATCTTTCATCTTGTTTTTTGGGAAAATTTTGTTTTGATTATGCATGACATTTCTAGTAGAATGTCATGGAAAGAACGAAGTTGCTTCAAAATAAGAGGAACAATACTATTAGAGCGTTTCTTCCGTCATTTGTCTTGCATTCAATTTGAGAGCGTTTATATTGCCGACAGCGTAGCTCATCTTTTCATCATGTTTTTTAGGTGAATTTTTTTTTTATTATGCATTACAATTCTCGTAGAAATGTCATGGAAAGAATGAAGTTTCTTGAAAATAGGAGGATCAATAAAATTAGAGCGTTTCACCCGTCATTTGTCTTGCATTCAATTTGACAGTGTTTATATTGCCGACAGTGTAGCTCATCTATTCATCATGTCTTTTGGGCGAAATTTATTTTGATTATGCATGAAATTTTTAGTAGAATGTCATGGAAAAAATGAAGTTTCTTCAAAATTGGAGGAAAAATAAAATTAGACCGTTTCATCCGTCATTTATCTTGCATTCAATTTGACAGTGTTTATATTGCAGACAGTGTAGCTCATCTTTCCATGGTGTTTTTGGGGCGAAATTTGTTTTGATTATGCATGACATTTACTAGTAGAATGTTATGGAAAGAACGAAGTTTCTTGAAAATAAGAGGAACAATACGATTAGAGCGTCGTTTGTCTTGCATTTAATTTGATAGCGTTTATATTGCCGACAGTGTAGCTCACCTTTTCATTATGATTTTCGGCAAAATTTTCTATTCATTATGCATGACATATCTAGCAGAATGCCATAAAAACAACGAAGTTTCGTGAAAATTGGAGGAACAAAAAAAGTAGAGCATTTCACCCGTCGTTAGTCTTGCTTTCAATTTCACGCCTCAGGCTTCAAACCATATATACACATCACAAGGCATATATTTTCAAAGCGAGCCTCGCGTAACACGCATCAAGGCTTAAATCAAACACATCGCTCACACGACCACACATGCTCATCAAGGATCACCAATCAATTCACATGGCCTGGGTACAACTGAATCCACGCTCAATTCACATTCGCGCAAAACATTCTAAATTGAGCTACATACAACGCAATTGTACACAACCAATTTCCACCACACCAACCATACTATCCAATACTTCAAATGTCATTCCCAAGCATTCAAATATCAACATGCAAATCCCAAATCTCGAATCCCCTAAGGGCAGCCCCTAAAACAGCCCCTAAATGCACATAAACTACTCATTTCAAGTGCAAATCAACCATAAACCAATTTAGGGTAACCATACCACACTAATCATATTCCTAACCACTTAAACCATCATCCAAGAGCTCTAATATTCATCCCAAACACTTTTGAATTTTTGGATCTTCGATGAATAGTATTTTTCTTCGATGAACAGTGTTTTCCTTCGATGAATAGTGTCCCATCTTCAATGAACATTGTCCAATCTTCAATGAACAATGTTCGGCCTTCAATGAACAGTACACGGTGGCCACTAAATTCCACTAAAATCCACATCTAAGCTAATCCAGGATAACCTATCACCCTAAACAAGGATTAGAGGCTTGCTTACCCAAATCCAAGCATGAAATCTACACAAAACACCCAAGTACAGCCCCCAAATCCTCACGACAGCAGTAGCTGTGACGTCCCGGAATTTCAAGGTATATTGTATGAATAATATTAGACTGTTGGAATTGAGTGACATTTGTTGGACGCGGAATCATTCGATCTGAAGGTCGTTAGCCGTCGATCGAAGCGTAGTTAATTTAAGTTCGATTAGATTAGTCGCGCCGTAATTAGTCTTCGCCGTATTCCTTCGCGCTCGAGCCAACCCTGAGCCAAATATTCTGAACCAGTCCTAAAATCGTCAGATTACCGAAATACCCTCAGATATTATTCATATACGCCAGAAACAATTAATACCGAATGACCGCGGGCCCCACCTCATTAATACCAAGTCAAATCTTGCTTTTTGACTATTGAGAATTACCAAAATGCCCTTTGACCTTGGAAATGACCATTTTGCCCTTGAAGACCATTTTCTCTCTCTTCGTTTTCTCTCTCCTCTCTCTCTCTTCCCTCTTGGAAACTCACGGCAGCCACCCCTCCCCCACTCCATCTTCACCATCTTCACTCCATCATCTTCATCACCATCTTCATCTTGCCGCCGCTCCGCCGCCGTCCGCCGTTCCCCGGACCGCCGACCACCCCTCGCCACTCTCGCCCTAGCCCCGTCGCCGTGCGCTGTGCTCGCCGAAGCTCCGCCGTGCCGCTGGACCGAAGCCGCCGTCGCCTGGAGTCCCGCGAGCCCAAACCCGAGAGGCCCGTGTTTCCCGTTTTTCAGCGCGCGCCCGACTTGGAATCGCTCGTTTGAGCTCGTCCGGAGGGCGAATCGAGCTCCGTTTTCGCCTACACGACCGTAAGATCAAGGAATACGAGGATCTGAGGACTGTTTGTCTAGGAAGTGGCTGGAATTTCGTGGGTTTGGTCAGAACAGAGGCTGGTCGTGGAGAACCGGCGCGTTCCGCCTCGTTTCAAGCTCCGCCGAGCTGGCCGTTCGCTCACCGTGACCGTCGTCGTCGTTTGGCCACTGTTCAGCCGCTGTCCATCCGCCGTTCGTCGTTGTCCGGGTGTCGTTTTGGAAATCCGACGCCGCGGTTGCGTCCGGATCGACGAGGAGAGTCCGTAGGAGCGTCGCCGGAAAATCCGCCGCCGCTCATCGCCGGTCGCCGCCGACCGTCGCCGCCAGTTATCGAAGTGAGTTAACCCCTAATCCCTGATTAGGCCGTTAATTGCACTTAGTAGTTTAATTAAATAGTTAATGTAATTAATTAATTAGTTACCGCAGTTAATAGATAGTTACCGTGGTTAGATAGTTAACTGTGGTTAGCTTAAGTAGTTACTATAGTTAAATTAAATAACTACTGTGGCTAGTTGAATTACCGTGGTTAGGTGGAATAGTTACCACGGGTAATTGCTTTGTCTACCGTAGTTCAGTTAGACCTGTTTGCTGAATGCTGACTGGTTGACTAGCGTGTTGATTGCGCTTAATTGCTGAATGATCACACTAGTGTCGAGATGCCATGTTAATTGAAATTGAGCAGTCGTGTGACCAATTATTTATTTCGATCATGAAAATGGCCGTGGGCCGAGTTTTGAGCATACTCGTGAGTGTGATTGCATCGGGCTAATATGAAGTAAGAACTGGTTGTTTGCCTGATGTGTTTGTGTGATCACACGACGGTTAATCGTCTCCCTAACGTAACTGGGGGATATGGGGCGGTACTCCTGGTGGGTCCGTCGCCTGGTAAGTTCGTGCCGGCGACGTACAGTCCGGAATCCCACGACTTATCGGTTGCACGACAGTTCGTGCCGGCGACGTACAGTCCGGATAGACACGATTGGTCGGATGCCGGTCGCAGCTTGTGATGGGCCGAAGTCCTTACGGAACTACATGATTTGCTTGCCTTAGGGGTCTTGAGGGGCTATCGGATGCCGTCGCTGTAACGGGGTAGGACGACGCCCGGTTCGGCCGGAAGAGTACTAGCAGTGAGGCTGTACTGTGGCGAGAATGGTGTATCTCTTGCATGATAACCGGAAAAACCGCATGTTGCATAGTGCTTGAATGCCCGCGAGTGTGACGTGTGTTGGCTGGATGCCTTGTTCTGCTGTTCTTTCTTGCCATGAAATATCTGTCGTGTGGCTCAAGGCAAGGTAAGTTGTATGTGGTTGTTTATTGGCTGTTGATCCGTGCTCCTGTTTGGTAGCTAGAGCGTGGCGTGCATCGCACGCTATTGATCTGCCATCGCATGTTTAATGCCGCTTGAGTGAATCAACGTCCTAATCGGACTTAGGCGTTGACTCATTGAGATTTATATCTCATTTGTTGTTATTAACCGTTTTTCAGGTCCGTAGTGTGGCGCTCTGGTTAGTCAGCTGGCGCAGCTGTGAAGGTTCTTTTGGAGTTAGTTTTTGGTAGTAGTTAGCCTTAGACCCGACCCGGTATCTTTTGTGGGTCTTAGGAAATGGCCCTGAAGATGGGCTTGTAGATCGGTTGTTTCCTGGCTAACTGGTATATAAATAAAATAGTGGTGTTGTTGTTGTTGTATCTCTTGCTTTTCTATCCCTGTTGTATGACTGTCCGGGGTTTTGTATAGCTTCCGCATGTGCTAATTGAAAGATAAAAAGAAATGGGTCGATGACATGCCTGGGATGTTATCCTTTGACCTGACGTTCGGAAGGGATGTTCGCGCGCCTAGGGTTCGGGGCGTGACATCCCCGTTTTGGTATCAGAGCAAGGTCAGCCTAAACCATATGGTCTTGGCCTGGAGTAATAAGGTGCGATGGGTTTGGGATAGTTAGTAGGATTGAAACCCTATGCTTGTGTTTGTTGTTTGATTTAATTCTAGTCGTAGTCCTGAGTTCTGATTGCGTGTTGCCCTTGGGCGAGCAGGAGTCCTGAAGGTCTTGCATAATGGGCAGCCGTAATCTGAGGGGTAGGCCTAGAGGAAGGGCAGCTCAGGCAGGTCCCAGTGGGGATAGGGTTCATGATGCGGGAGTGCCTAGAGAGGGGCCAGTTCAGGAAGATCCTCGGATGAATGGGATTCTTCAAGCTTTGGAGACCTTGGGAAACATCGTGGGGCAACAAGCAAGGAACCAAGCTGCTGCTGCCGCCCCACAGGAGAATCCGTTAGCTGAGAACGGAGTTAGGAGACCGCAGACCCATAGGCTGGTGGAGCAGTTTTTGAAGCTCAAGCCACCGAAGTTTTCTGGGGCAGGTGACCCTGAGGCTGCAATCTCATGGATTGAAGAGCTGGAAAAAAGTGTTCGCCTTGTTAAGGTGTTCGGAGGAGGAAAAAGTAACGCTGGCCGTTTACCAACTGCAAGGTAATGCTAGCTCATGGTGGAAAGCCACGCGAGGAAGAGCTTTTCCCGAGGGTGTGGTCCCGGAGTGGAATGCCTTCGTGGAGGCGTTCAATGGAAAGTATTTCTCTGACTGTGCGCGGGAGCAGAAGATGGCTGAATTCCTGCACCTCCGCCAGAATCAGTCGTCAATGGACCAGTACGAGGCAAAGTTTGCCAAGTTATCCAAGTATGCGCCAAGGATGATCGAAGACCCTGTGGATAGGGCGAGAAGGTTCAGAGACGGGCTGAAGCCCGAGATCAAGAGTGTTCTGGTGCCGCTGAATCTGAAGGACTACAACGAGCTATATGAAAGGGCTCAAATGGTAGAGCGGGACGTAGCAGAAAGAGCAGCCGCATCTGGATCGCGGTTAGCTCCAGCAATAAGGGATAACCGTCGTTTCGGCAAGGGGCCGAAGATGGGGAGTAGATATTTTATCCCGCCCAATCGGAGGAATGCTGTCGGGAAGCCTGTGTATGTACCCAATGGCGTGTGCCAGCTTTGTAGGCAGAGGCATGGATCAGCTCCGTGTCCTGGAAGAGCAGGTACTTGTTTTGGATGTGGTCAGCATGGTCACCAGGTTAGGGACTGTCCACAGAGACAGATGGGAAGACCGATGCCGATCCAACAAGGAGGTCCGATGAGAGGGAACGCCCCACCGAACTATCAAAACCGACCCCCGGCACAAGGATGAGTGTTTGCTATCACTCGGGAAGAGGCGAGGGATTCGCCGACCGTTTCAGGTACGGTCTTCTTGCATAACCAAGTAGCTTATGCATTGTTTGATTCAGGAGCTTCCCACTCCTTTGTTGCTGAGTAGTATGTTAAGTTAGCTGGGTCGAATGTGGAATCGTTGGGATCAGTTTTTAGAATATCTACACCGCTTAAGAATAGTGTCATGTCTGCAGTAGGATGTCCTGGCTATAAGCTGGTTGTAGATGGCCATGAGGGAATGATAGATTTGATAGTGCTGGCCATGTTTGATTTCGATATTATAGTGGGCATGGATTGGCTCTCTGAATAAAGAGCTGTGTTGGATTGTTATAGTAAGACTATCCTGATTAACCCATTGAATGGGGTTAGTTTCGAGTTTGTTGGAAGTCGAGGGGGAGCCTCGATTCCCTTAGTTTCGTCGCTGGAGGCGACTTGGTTGTTGGGTTGTGGTTGCCAAGGTTATTTGGCGTCTGCTGTTAATGTGTTGGCTGAGGAATTAAGGTTGGAGGATATTGCGGTAGTAAGCGAGTTCCCTGACGTCTTTCCTAAGGAGTTGCCTGGCTTGCCGCCAGAAAGGGAAATAGAGTTCGTAGTTGAGCTAGCCCCTGGTACGGAGCCAATCTCAAAGGCACCGTATCGGATGGCGTTGTCGGAGCTCAAGGAACTGAAAGTACAGATGCAGGAATTGCTGGATAAAGGATTTATCCGCCCCAGTGCGTCACCATGGGGAGCGCCTGTGCTGTTTGTAAGGAAGAAGGATGGATCACTTCGTCTGTGTATCGACTACCGTCAGCTCAACTAGGTGACAGTCAAGAACAAGTATCCATTGCCAAGGATTGACGATCTATTCGACCAACTTCAAGGAGCTTCGGTATTCTCCAGGATCGACCTAAGGACGGGATACCACCAGCTAAGGATTAAGAGGAAGGATGTACCGAAGACAGCGTTTAGGACGCTCTATGGTCACTATGAATTCACAGTGATGCCATTTGGTCTAACAAATACCCCAGCTGCTTTCATGGACATAATGAATAGGGTGTTCAATGAGTATTTGGACAGATTCGTCATTGTGTTTATTGACGATAGCTTATTCTTCTCGAAGAGCTATGAGGAGCATGAGCATCATTTGAGGAAAGTATTGAAGACTCTTTGCGAACATCAGCTGTTTTCCAAGTTTAGAAAGTGCGAGTTTTGGCTGACTCGAGTAGCTTTTCTAGGTCATGTGATTTCCGGAGAAGGGATATCTATGGACCCCACTAAGATTGAAGTGGTCATGGGTTGGCCGAGACCGACGACAGTATCAGAGGTTCAAAGTTTCTTAGGATTGACAAGCTACTATAAGCGCTTTGTGGAAAGGTTCTCTGCCTTAGCCTTGCCTATGACAAGACTGTTGCAAAAGGATGAGAAATTCGTTTGGACGGATAAATGTGTGCGTAGTTTCCAAGAGCTTAAGCATAAGCTAACTACGGCTCCCTTGTTGACAATAGCGTCTGGTTCGGGAGGCTATGAGATATATAGCGATGCGTCTTTCAAAGGATTAGGCTGCGTGCTTATGCAACACGGAAGAGTGGTTGCGTATGCATCTTGTCAGTTAAGGCCGTATGAGTTGAATTATTCGACGCACGATTTGGAGTTAGCAGCGATAGTGTTTACTCTCAAGATTTGGAGACACTACCGGGTAGGAGAAAGGTTCCAAGTCTACACCAATCATCAGAGTCTGAAGTACCTGTTCTCTTAGAAGGAGTTGAACATGAGACAGCGTCGATGGATGGAGCTTCATAAGGATTATGATTGCGAGATCCTGTGCCATCCGGGGAAAGCTAACAAGGTTGCTGATGCGCTAAGTCGGAAGTCAGCGATTGCCCAGTTGATGGTCCGAGAGTGGCGCCTTCTGGAGAAGGTGCGAGATTCAGAGTTTAAGCTAGAGGTAGGCCGTCTGTCGAGTTTGATGGCTACATTGAGGATCGAGCCGGAAGTGCAAGCGAGGATTAAGAAATTACAATCGACGGATCCTGCCATTCAGAAAGTCCTTCAAGAGGACTCAGAGAAGAGGAAAGAAGATTTTCAAGTGGCTGAGGATGGGATACTAAAGTTTAGAGGTCGTTTGTGTGTGCCTACTGATGAAGGTCTTAGAGAGGATATCCTGTCGGAGGCACATCGTAGCAGTTACAGTGTTCATCCGGGTAGTACGAAGATGTACCAGAATTTGAGGCAGTATTATTGGTGGAGTGGCATGAAGGTCGACATAGCCAAGCATGTGGCGAAATGCCTGACATGTCAACAAGTCAAGGCGTAGCATTGCAAACCTGGAGGACTGCCACAACCGCTTGAAATCCCATAATAGAAGTGGGAACACATCACGATGGATTTCGTGACTGGTTTGCCAAGGAGCTAGAGAGGGCATGAGTCAATCTGGGTTGTGGTCGACAGATTGATAAATCAGCGCATTACATCCCAGTGAGAAAGGACTTCGCTTTGGAAAGGTTGGCAGATTCATATGTATGCCTAATCGTACGTCTTCATGGGGTGCCTGTGACGATCACGTCGGACCATGATCCCAGGTTCACGTCTACCTTTTGGAAAAGTTTGCAGACTGCGTTGGGAACAAAGCTGCAATTCAGTACGGCTTATCATCCGCAGACGGATGGCCAGTCTGAAAGGACGATTCAGACGCTTGAGGATATGTTGCGGGCATGTGTATTGGATTTCAAGGGTAACTGGGAAGGACAACTTCATTTGGTTGAATTCGCCTACAACAACAGCTTTCAGCAGAGTATCAAGATGGCACCTTTCGAAGCGTTGTATGGCAAACCTTGTAGAACGCTAATCTGTTGGGACGAAGTAGGTGAGAGGAAGATCACCGGTCCTGAGTTAGTACAGCAGTCGTTGGATACAGTGAAAATCATCAAAGAAAGACTGAGGACAGCTCAGAGTAGTCAGAAGAGTTATGCCGATAAAAGACGTAGACCGTTGGAGTTTCAAGTCGGTGACCATGTCTTTCTGAAGGTGTCGCCTATGAGAGGGATATCTCGTTTCGGCAAGAAGGGAAAGTTAAGCTCGAGGTATGTTGGGCCGTTCGAGATTTTGGAGTGGATTGGAAATCTGGCTTATCGTCTCGCGTTGCCACCGAGACTTGCTCAGGTACATGACGTATTCCATGTATCTATGTTAAGGAAGTACGAACCGGATCCAGCTCATGTCCTGAGTTTTGAGGAGATCGAAGTGGATGAACGTGTATCGTACGTGGAACGCCTCGTGAGGATCGAGGACCGAAAGGAGCAGGTTCTGCGAAATAAGAAAATCCCATTGGTGAAGAATGTTTGGCAATACCATAGGACCGAGGGAGCGAGTGGGAAAGTGAAGAATCGATGAAGAGTAGGTATCCCTTTCTTTTTGACGTGGTGTAATATTTTAATTTCGGGGACGAAATTTCCCAAGGGGGGAAGAGTTGTGACGTCTCGGAATTTCAAGGTATATTGTATGAATAATATTGAACTGTTGGAATTGAGTGACATTTGTCGGACGCGGAATCATTCGATCTGAAGGTCGTTAGCCGTCGATCGAAGCGTAGTTAATTTAAGTTCGATTAGATTAGTCGCACCGTAATTAGTCTTCGCCGTATTCCTTCGCGCCCGAGCCAACCCTGAGCCAAATATTCTGAACCAGTCCTAAAATCGTCAGATTATCGAAATACCCTCAGATATTATTCATATAAGCCAGAAACAATTAATACCGAATGACCGCGGGCCCCACCTCATTAATACCAAGTCAAATCTTGCTTTTTGACTATTGAGAATTACCAAAATGCCCTTTGACTTTGGAAATGACCATTTTGCCCTTGAAGACCATTTTCTCTCTCTTCATTTTCTCTCTCCTCTCTCTCTCTTCCCTCTTGGAAACTCACGGCAGCCACCCCTCCCCCACTCCATCTTCACCATCTTCACTCCATCATCTTCATCACCATCTTCATCTTGCCGCCGCTCCGCCGCCGTCCGCCGTTCGCCGGACCGCCGACCACCCCCCGCCACTCGCGCCCTAGCCCCGTCGCCGTGCGCTGTGCTCGCCGAAACTCCGCCGTGCCGCTGGACCGAAGCCGCCGTCGCCTGGAGTCCCGCGAGCCCAAACCCGAGAGGCCCGTGTTTCCCGTTTTTCAGCGCGCGCCCGACTTGGAATCGCTCGTTTGAGCTCGTCCGGAGGGCGAATCGAGCTCCATTTTCGCCTACACGACCGTAAGATCAAGGAATACGAGGATCTGAGGACTGTTTGTCTAGGAAGTGGCTGGAATTTCGTGGGTTTGGTCAGAACAGAGGCTGGTCGTGGAGAACCGGCGCGTTCCGCCTCGTTTCAAGCTCCGCCGAGCTGGCCGTTCGCTCACCGTGACCGTCGTCGTCGTTTGGCCACTGTGCAGCCGCTGTCCAGCCGCCGTTCTTCGTCGTCCGGGTGTCGTTTTGGAAATCTGACGCTGCGGTTGCGTCCGGATCGACGAGGAGAGTCCGTAGGAGCGTCGCCGGAAAATCCGCCGCCGCCGCTGCTCATCGCCGGTCGCCGCCGACCGTCGCCGCCAGTTATCGAAGTGAGTTAACCCCTAATCCCTGATTAGGCCGTTAATTGCACTTAGTAGTTTAATTAAATAGTTGATGTAATTAATTAATTAGTTACCGCAGTTAATAGATAGTTACCGTGGTTAGATAGTTAACTGTGGTTAGCTTAAGTAGTTACCATAGTTAAATTAAATAACTACTGTGGCTAGTTGAATTACCGTGGTTAGGTGGAATAGTTACCACGGGTAATTGCTTTGTCTACCGTAGTTCAGTTAGACCTATTTGCTGAATGCTGACTGGTTGACTAGCGTGTTGATTGCGCTTAATTGCTGAATGATCACACTAGTGTCGAGATGCCATGTTAATTGAAATTGAGCAGTCGTGTGACCAATTATTTATTTCGATCATGAAAATGGCCGTGGGCCGAGTTTTGAGCATACTCGTGAGTGTGATTGCATCGGGCTAATATGAAGTAAGAACTGGTTGTTTGCCTGATGTGTTTGTGTGATCACACGACGGTTAATCGTCTCCCTAACGTAACTGGGGGATATGGGGCGGTACTCCTGGTGGGTCCGTCGCCTGGTAAGTTCGTGCCGGCGACGTACCTGTGACCACGCCAGGCGGAGAATGCGCCTGGCGTGGTCACAGGTACGATTACATTATGCGATCATGCTGCCTATGCATTGTTTGATCCTGGAGCATCGCATTCATTCGTATCTGCACAATT
The DNA here is from genome assembly GCA_029784005.1 of Lenwebbia sp. NSW1173648. Lineage (NCBI taxonomy): Eukaryota > Viridiplantae > Streptophyta > Magnoliopsida > Myrtales > Myrtaceae > Lenwebbia > Lenwebbia sp. NSW1173648. Next base: position 19,244,607 of record JARCGZ010000008.1, on the reverse strand, counting down.
TGCTGAATTGGCTGAATTGGATTTGAAACCGTTGGATGTTGTGCTGCATGTTACCACCCCATTAAAGGATAAAGTATTGATTTCGTTAGGATGCTCAAATTATAAGATAGTGATTGGTGGTAGTGAGGAAAAGATAGATCTGGCTGTATTGACTATGTATGACTTTGACATTATTATTGGGATGGATTGGTTGGGTAAGAAGAGGGCCGTTATGGATTGTGGTAGCAGGGTGATCCAATTCCGTCCGATCGGTCACCCTAGATTCGAATTTATAGGGAGTCGAGGAGGAACCTCGATCCCTTTGATCTCGTCACTTGAAGTGACCAAGCTGTTGGACGAAGGGTGCCAAGCCTACCTGGCTGCAGTGGTGGATTCGACGATTGAGGAACCCAAGTTGGAAGATATAGCAGTGGTGCGCGATTTTCCCGATGTCTTTCCTCAAGAATTGCCGGGATTGCCACCAGAAAGAGAAATAGAATTCGTGATCGAATTAGCCCCTGGGACGGAGCCGATCTCGAAAGCACCCTATCGAATGTCCTTGTCGGAGTTAAAGGAATTGAAGGTTCAGATGCAAGAATTATTGGACAAAGGCTTCATTCGTCCAAGCGCGTCGCCGTGGGGAGCGCCGGTATTATTTGTGAGGAAAAAGGATGGGTCTTTGCGTCTATGCATCGACTATAGGCAACTAAACCAGGTGACTATCAAGAACAAGTACCCGTTGCCCAGAATAGACGACTTGTTCGATCAGCTGCAGGGAGCTTCAGTGTTCTCCAAGATAGATCTGAGGACGGGTTATCATCAGTTGAGGATCAAGAAAGAAGATATACCGAAGTCTGCTTTCCGGACGAGATATGGGCATTACGAGTTCACGGTCATGCCATTTGGATTGACTAATGCCCCAGCTGCTTTCATGGACTTGATGCATCGAGTATTTAAGGAGTTTCTGGATCAGTTCGTCATCGTGTTTATCGACGATATCCTGATCTACTCGAGGAGCTCGGAGGAACACGAGCAGCTTCTAAGCGTAGTTCTACGGACGTTAAGAGAGCACTCGCTTTACGCCAAGTTCAGTAAGTGCGAGTTCTGGCTCAACAGAGTGGCATTCCTCGGACATGTGATTTCTGGAAATGGGATTTCAGTGGACCCTGCGAAGATTGAGGCAGTTACGAATTGGCCGAGACCAACGTCAGTTACCGAGGTTCGAAGTTTCCTAGGACTGGCTGGCTATTATAGGAGATTTGTGGAAAAGTTCTCCTCGATAGCTACTCCTTTGACAAAGTTGACAAGAAAGGATATGCGGTTTGAATGGACGGACAAGTGCGAAAGGAGCTTCCAAGAGCTTAAACATAGGCTGACGACCGCACCAGTGTTGACTATTCCTTATGGTCCTGGAGGTTATGAAATATATAGCGACGCATCGCTAAAAGGATTAGGATGTGTTCTGATGCAGCATGGGAGAGTGGTTGCTTATGCATCGAGACAGCTGAGGCCTCATGAAATGAACTACCCAACGCACGATTTGGAACTGGCAGCGATTATATTTGCGTTGAAGATCTGGAGGCATTACTTGTGCGGAGAAAGATTCCAGATTTACACCGACCATCAGAGCTTGAAGTATCTATTTTCCCAAAAAGAATTAAACATGAGGCAGCATCGGTGGATGGAGTTGCTTAAGGATTAGGACCGCGACATTTTATACCACCCTGGGAAGGCAAATAAAGTTGCGGATGCGCTTAGCCGGAAATCGAGCATCGCGCATTTGATGGTCAAGGAGTGGACTTTACTTGAGGGAATAAGGGATTCAGGATTTAAGCTTGAAGTATGTCGGTTGTCCAATCTGATGGCTACATTGAGAGTAGAACCTGAAATTCGAGAAAAGATTAAGGTACTGCAACCTACGGACCCTGATGTTCAGAAAATTCTGGAGATGGACGAGGAGAAAAGAAAACCTGACTTCCAAGTGTTTGAGGATGGAACCTTGAAGTTTCGCGGACGGTTGTGCGTACCCAAGGACGAGGAGCTAAGGGAAAGGATCCTATCGGAAGCCCATAGAAGTAATTATAGTATCCATCCAGGTAGCACGAAGATGTATCAGAACCTGCGACAGCATTATTGATGGAATGGGATGAAAGTGGATGTCGCGAAACACGTAGCGAAGTGTCTGACGTGCCAGCAAGTGAAGGCACAACACTGTAAACCAGGTGGTTTGCTTCAACCTTTGGAAATCCCCGAATGGAAGTGGGAACACATTACGATGGATTTTGTTATGGTCTTGCCAAGGAGTCAGAGAGGTCATGACTCTATTTGGGTGATCGTGGATAGGTTGACTAAGTCTGCGCATTTCTTAGCAGTGCGAAAGGATTTCGCTATGGATAGATACGCCGACCTGTACATGAGGCAGATAGTCCGACTACATGGAGTTCCAGTGACGATTACGTCAGACAGAGACCCTAAGTTCACTGCTTCATTCTGGAAAAGCCTACAGGAGGCAATGGGGACGAAACTGCAGTACAGTACAGCTTACCACCCGCAAACAGATGGGCAGTCAGAGGACAATTCAGACGCTGGAGGATATGTTGCGAGCATGTGTCATAGATTTTAAAGGAGGTTGGGAAGAACAGTTGCACCTGGTGGAATTCGCCTACAATAACAGCTATCAGCAGAGCATCGGAATGGCACCGTTTGAGGCACTGTATGGCAGAGCATGCAGAACTCCAGTATGTTGGGATGAAGTTAGCGAGAGAAGTATAACGGGTCCAGAGTTAGTAGAACAGTCGGTTGAGGCAGTGAAGGTCATTAGAGAAAGGCTTAAGACTGCTCAAAGTCGCCAAAAGAGCTATGCTGACAAGCGACGTAGACCTTTGGAATTCCAAGTGGGAGATCACGTCTTCCTCAAAGTGTCGCCAATGCGAGGATTATCTCGATTTGGGAAGAAAGGAAAGCTAAGCCCGAGGTACGTGGGACCCTTCGAGATTTTAGAGCGGATTGGAACCTTAGCCTATAGACTTGCCTTGCCGCCAAACTTATCGCAAGTCCACAACGTCTTTCATGTGTCGATGCTGAGAAAGTATGAACCAGACCCGACTCATGTATTGGACCACGAAGCTATAGAAGTGGACGACCGAGTGACATATATGGAAAGACTAGTCAGGGTCGAGGACAAGAAGGAGTAAGTCCTGAGGAACAAGACGATTCCGCTGGTGAAGGTGATCTGGGAGCATCACGGAACTGAAGGAGCTACCTGGGAGAGTGAGGAAGCGATGAGACGTCAATACCCCTATCTGTTTGAGTAGTAGTGATTTGTAAATTTCGAGGACGAAATTTTTGTAAGGAGGGAAGAATTGTGACATTCTGAATTCCGACCCCATTTCGAAGTTTATGAATGAATAAAATGAGTATCGATGTATTTCAGTAATCTCGCTCAGAATTGATCTCTCTAGAGTCGACTGACCAAAAAGGGATGGCTAAATGGAATCTAAGTACGTGGACTAAAGAACTCGACCGCGGAGTGGTACCCTGACCATAAGGATTGTCGAGGGTATATTTTGGACCATCGCTGGCCGATCTAAGATTAGTGTCAGAACGATTTGCTAGTGTTATGCAATTGGTTCGCGGGTGATTCCGCTTGACCATAGCATAATTTGCGAATAACTCTGAACTGATTCCTAACGATCGCGTCCTTTTGGGACTAGCAATTACCCTCACAATTACATGACAACCAAGGTCGCCGTGATTCGAATAATTCTTAAACATGACAATAATCACGGGTCGATACGCGTAAGTCCTAAGAGCCGCCCGTCAGTCTGAGATGTACTGAAATTTCGATCGGTCGATTTTGAGCGCGAAGTGGACTTAAGCCTTCCCTCTCTCCCTCCTCTTGGCAATTTTTTGAAATCACTCTCTCTCTCTCGGAGCACTATCTCGCTCGGCTCGCTCACCCGCCCAGTTCCGAAGCCCTCCACTGTTTCGGCCATAACTTTGTCATCCGACGTCGGATGGAGACGTTCCACCCATCAATAGAAACCTTATTCTCTTCCCGTTCTAATGATATATTGTAAGCTCAATTTGTCGAAGCCGTTCGTTTTGTAGAGCGGTTTGAGTGAGCAAAGGTCGCTGACCGACCCTGCCCGACCAGTTTCTGCCGTCTGTTTCGTCCTGCTCGAGCGCCGCCTCCGGCCACCTCCGAGCCGGTCTCCGACCACCTAAATCACCCTCAGCCTCTCCTTTACAAGTTCCAAGTGGTAGCTCGTCCATTGGAGGTCCCATTCGTCCGAACCAGCCCCAAACCCGAGAGTGGACAGAATCTGTCCAAGCTGAGGTAAAGCTTCTGTTCTTCCTCTTAGAGACTCCGATTGGCTTCAAATTTTCTGTGGGATCTTCTAGACATCTGGTACTAGGGTTGGCTGAGTTAGGGTTGCAATTTTATTTGATTTGAGGAGTTTTCATGGCTGATTTGAGGTGATTTCTGGGAGGCAGATTCTGACCGCCTGCGCACCTGAGGGAATTGGATTGATTGGAGGTCTTGGAGGTGAGATGCTCTAGTTCTTGCCTTAGTTTGATAGGGGACTTTAGGTAGTGTTTGTAGAGGGATTTCATGAAGGTTTCATGGACTAAAACTTGATGTTTCCTTGCTCAAACCGAATCAGTTTTCCCTGAGCAGTGCTGGTCGCGCGAAGTTGCAGCCCTTCCGTCGGCTTTTCTTCATCAAAAAGAGTGGTAAGTGGCTTCTAATCTTACCTTAAGACTATGGGGTACTAAGGAGCTTGATTAGAAATGATTTAGTTTGATTTTGGGGGCTGTTTTGGGCATGTATAAGGGAAAAACGAGATCTGATATGGGGGGTTAAATTATGCTTGATGGGTGTTAGAATGTAATATGCGTATGGCATGACTGAATTGGGATGATAGGTTTGACCTAAAGTGATTGCTAGGTGCCGAATGATAAATCTTTGGCAAATGAGCTCGATTTATGTCAACGTGGTACGTTGGTCGTTTCAATAAATTTGCTGCTGTGATATGCTTGGAAAAAAATCATCAAGCGTTGCCAATTGGAACCCTTAAAGTGTTCGGCTATGTGTGGGGAATGTGAATTGAATTGTGGAAATTATGCCGAAAAACCATATAATCTCGGTTCGGACTAATGAGTGCATTATGTAGTCTTGATGTGTGGATTAACTTTTTAGTGTAATCCGAACATGGCATGATGATTGGAAATTGATAAGTGAGCTTTTGAAATGTTGTAGTGATCCTCGGCTATGGGTGAATAGCGCGAGCCAATTATTGAGAATTTGGCTTAATTTCATTATACTCGATCATGAAGTATTAAAAAGTGGATCGACTGAAGTGTGGGCATGGAATGCCATCTGTATGCTATGGTTGTGATAATGTGCATATATTAAACCTTGAGGCGCCTATATGACGCGGGGAGTATGATTATTAAACCCTGAGGCGCCTATATGACGCGGGGAGTACGGTTATTAAACCCCGATGCGCCTATATGACGCGGGGAATGTGATTGTCAAACCCCGAGGCGCCTATATGACGCGGGGAATGTGATTGTCAAACCCTGAGGCGCCTATATGACGTGGGTCCAGATTATTGAACTATATGCTGCTATGCTTGAAATGATAATCGCGGGCCTGATTGCTGGAATTGAGTCATATTAAGCTTAGCAGTACTCTGTGATTGATGCGATGTTAAGTGCCTAAGTACGAAGTCCAATCTAGTGGAATAATTGAATGTCGATTGAAAGCATGCGTAGTGCCAGTTTATTTATAAACCTGATTAAGGTGTCGATCGTCTTTTGGAATTCCTTTATTTGATTTATGTGCTTTATAAAATGGCTTGGAGGTACTGTAGACCTAGGGTAGGCTTAGGACCATCTTACTGGGATTATATCTCACCCCGTCGTGGGACCCACTTTTCAAACCCTACGTCTTGACCTGTCTGCGATGTCGACCCTTTTTGGATTGCCGAAGGATTTTGAGTCTGTGACCACATTGTTCCCGGTGGGTCCGAGCTAAGCGTACTATAGGAAAGCTGGCACCTTATGGGTAGATGATGGAGCCTGAGCCGGAGCTTCCAGAGCCTAAGGACCCTAGTGAGGCCGGAGAGATCGTGGAGCTGGAGGATGCTGAGGACGACCCCCTGGACACTTCTGAGCCCGAGCCGGAGATAGAGTCCTCTATCGACGAGCCTGACCCTTAGGCGTAGCATGTTGGGTGTTTAGAGGGTAGTTCCCCTTTTGATTTGTATTGTCTTCGTCGAACCTTCTAGTATGTTGTTTGATCTTGGGCGTTGTATGACATTATGTATTTTGTTATGTGATTTCATTTCCTTAGTCATCTTGTCATTTTAAATTGTCTGGAGTTTGTCGTTGCTTCCGCATATGTATTTCATTTCCACATTCGCGTATTGGCCGTTGGATCCTGGGGTTATTATTAAGTAACGGTACGAGAGGGATGTTGGCGCGCTCGAAGGACACGGGGCGTGACAGTTGTTATTAACCGTTTTTCAGGTCCGTAGTGTGGCGCTCTGGTTAGTTAGCTGGCGCAGCTGTGAAGGTTCTTTTGGAGTTAGTTTTTGGTAGTAGTTAGCCTTAGACCCGACCCGGTATCTTTTGTGGGTCTTAGGAAATGGCCCTGAAGATGGGCTTGTAGATCGGTTGTTTCCTGTCTAACTGGTATATAAATAAAATGGTGGTGTTGTTGTTGTTGTATCTCTTGCTTTTCTATCCCTGTTGTATGACTGTCCAGGGTTTTGTATAGCTTCCGCATGTGCTAATTGAAAGATAAAAAGAAATGGGTCGATGATATGCCTGGGATGTTATCCTTTGACCTGATGTTCGGAAGGGATGTTCGCGCGCCTAGGGTTCGAGGCGTGACAGTAGCAGTGGTGGTCGGCAGTGTCACGGCGAGCTGGACGGCGGCGAGGTGAAGGCTAATCGGTGGCGGCTTGGCGGCTGGACCGGCGACTGCGTGAGGCTGGACGGCGGAGGCGTGAAGCTACTGGTCGGCGTCGGCGTGGAGGAGGAGAGGAGAGGGAGAGCTTCGGCCAAGGGGGGGAGAGGGAGAGGGAGAGTGAGAGTGCAAAGGTGGAGAAAGAGTGGCAAGAACACAACCCTTGTTCTTAGTGGGGTTCAAGAAGTGACTTGGGGTGGTTGATGGAATTTTTCAAAAGTTCAAATTCCCATCAAGGCATTTGGCTCTTGCAAATGAATGCCGCGAAACAAACATCTACAATCTGCAACTTTAGGACAGGCCTGGAATTTTAGTTCGGATGATCGGTACGGCTGGCCAACGAACACTGAACCCCAATGAGGCGATGTCCAAATATTGGCGGTGATATCCTTGAAAATTCGACGCCCAAATCCAAAATCTAATTAGCGGTCAAAATAGATTGATTACGACTTTAGTAAATCTCAAACCAACGAGCGGCTTTTAGGAATTACGCGTATCGACCTGCGATCGATATATCATGTAATCGCGTTTGAGCTTCCCGAATTATGGCGGGCTTGGTTGTCATGTAATTGCGAGGGTCAATCACTAGTACCGAAGGACGCGATCTTCAGAAATTGGTTTTGGGACGTTTGCAATCCATACGATGGTATAACGGAATCACCCGCGATCCAATTATATGGTACTTGCAAATCGTTCCATAACCTCTCTTGGATCGGCCTATAATGGTACAAAATATTCCCTTGTCAATCCTTATGGCCAAATCACCAATCCATAATCGAGTCTCTAGGTCCACGTACTTAATTCCTAGTTAGCCTTTCTCTAACGGTTAGTCTTCTCAAGAGTGATCAATTTTGAGTGAGATTAAACTGTAGCGTATCAACAAGATATCCATTCATTTATAAATCCCGGAAATGAGTCGAATTTCAAAATGTCACATTTTTTGGGCGAAATTTATTTTGATTATACATGACATTTTCTAGTCGAATTTCATGGAAAGAATGAACTTTCTTGAATATAAGAGGAACAATACTATTAGAGCGTTTCACCCCTCATTTGTCCTGCATTAAATTTGAGAGCGTTTATATTGCCGACAGTGGAGCTCATCTTTCCACCATGTTTTTTGGGCGAAATTTATTTTGATTATGCATGACATTTCTAGAGGAATATCATGGAAAGAACGAAGTTTCATGAAAATAGGAGGAACAATACTATTAGAGCGTTTCACCCGTCATTTGTCTTGCTTTCAATTTGACAGCGTTTATATTGCCGACAATGTAGCTCATCTTTTCATCATCTTTTTTGGGTGAAATTTGTTTTGATTATGCATGACATTTCTAGTAGAATGTCATGGAAAGAACTAAATTTCTTGAAAATAGGAGTAAAAAAAAAATTAGTGCATTTCACTTGTCATTTGTCTTGTATTCAATGTGAGAGCGTTTATATTCCCGACAGTGTTGCTCATCTTTTCATCATGTATTTTTGGCGAAATTTGTTTTGATTATGCATGACATTTCAAGTAGAATGTCATGGAAACAATGAAGTTTTTTTAAATTAGGAGGAACAAAAAAATTAGAGTATTTCACCTGTCATTTGTCTTGCATTCAATTTCACAGCGTTTATATTGCCGACAGTGTAGCTCATCCTTGCGTCATGTTTTTTGGGTGAAATTTATTTTGATTATGCATTACATTTCTAGAGGAATATCATGGATGAACGAAGTTTTATGAAAATAGGAGGAACAATACTATTAGAGCATTTCACCCATTATTTATCTTGCATTCAATTTGAGAACGTTTATATTGTCGATAGCGTAGCTCATCTTTTCATCATGTTTTTTGGGGGACATTTGTTTTGATTATGCATGACATTTCTAGTAGAATTCATGGAAAGAACGAAGTTTCTTGAAAATATGAGGAACAATAAAATTAGAGCGTTTCACCTTTCATTTGTCTTGCATTCAATTTGACAATGTTTATATTGCCGACAGTGTAGCTCATCTTTTCATCATGTTTTTTGGGCCAAATTTTTTTTGATTATGCATGACATTTCTAGTAGAATGTCATGGAACGAACGAAGTTTCTCGAAAATAGGAGAAAAAATAAAATTAGAGCGTTTCACCCGTCATTTGTCTTGCATTCAATTTGACAGTGTTTATATTGCCGACAGTGTAGCTCATCTTTTCATCATGTTTTTTGGCCGAAATTTGTTTTGATTATGTATGACATTTCCAGTAGAATTTAATGGAAAGAACAAAGTTTCATGAAAATAGGAGGAACAATAAAATTAGATTGTTTTCACCCGTCATTTGTCTTGTATTCAATTTGACAGTGCTTATATTGCCGACAGTGTAGCTCATCTTTCCATCATGTTTTTTCGGCGAAATATGTTTTGATTATCAATGACATTTTCTAGTAGAATGTCATGGAAAGAACGAAGTTTCTTGAAAATAAGAGGAACAATACTATTAGAGCGTTACACCCGTCATTTGTCATGCATTAAATTTGGGAGCGTTTACATTGCCGACAGTGGAGCTCATCATTCCATCATGTTTCTTAGGCGAAATTAATTTTGTTTATGCATAAGATTTCTAGAGGAATATCATGGAAAGAATGAAGATTCATGAAAATAGGAGGAACAATACAATTAGAACGTTTCACCCGTCATTTGTCATGCATTAATTTGAGAGCGTGTATATTGCCGACCGTCTAGCTCATCTTTTCATCATATTTTTTGGGTGAAATTAGTTTTGATTGCGCATGACATTTCTAGTAGAATGTCATGGAAGAACGAAGTTTCTTGAAAATAGGAGGAACAAAAAATTAGTGCACTTCACCCGTCATTTGTCTTGCATTCAATTTGACAGAGTTTATATTGCCGACAGTGTAGCTCATCTTTTCGTCATTTTTTTGATGATGCAAGACATTTCTAGTAGTAATTCATGGAAAGAACTAAGTTTTTTTAAAATAGGAGGAAGAAAAAAATTGGAGTATTTCACCCGTCATTTGTCTTGCATTCAATTTCACAACGTTTATATTGTCGACAATGTAGCTCATATTTGCGTCATGTTTTTTGGGCGAAATTTATTTTGAGTATGCATCACATTTCTAGAGAAATATCGTGGATGAACGACATTTCTTGAAAATAGGAGGAACAATACTATTAGAGCGTTTCACCCATTATTTGTCTTGCATTCAATTTGAGAGCGTTTATATTGTCGACAGTGTAGCTCATCTTTTCATCATGTTTTTTGGGCGAAATTTGTTTTGATTATGCATGACATTTCTAGTAGAATGTCATGGAAAGACGAATTTTCTTGAAAATAAGAGGAACAATACTATGATAGCGTTTCACCCGTCATTTGTCTTGCTTCCAATTTGGGAGCGTTTATATTGCCGAGAGTGGAGCTCATCATTCCATCATGTTTTTCGGGCGAAATTTGTTTTGATTATGCATAACATTTCTAGAGGAATATCATGGAAAGAATGAAGTTTCATGAAAATACGATGAACAATACTATTAGAGCGTTTCACCAATCATTTATCTTGCATTGAATTTGAGAGCGTTTATATTGCCAACATTCGAGCTCATCTTTTCATCATATTTTTTGGGCGAAATTTGTTTTGATTATACATGACTGTTCTAGTAAAATGTCTTGGAAAGAACGAAATCTCTTGAAAACAGGAGGAACAAAAAAATTAGTGCATTTCAGCCGTCTTTTGTCTTGCATTCAATTTGATAGCGTTTATATTGCCGACAGTGTAGCTCATCTTTTCATCAATTTTTTTTGGCGAAATTTTGTTTGATTATGCAAGACATTTCTACTAGAAATTTATGGAAAGAACGAAGTTTTTTTAAAATAGGAGGAAGAAAAAAATTCGAGTATTTCACCCGTCATTTGTCTTGCATTCAATTTCACAACCTTTATATTGCCGACAGTATAGCTCATCTTTGCATTATGTTTCTTGGGCGAAATTTATTTTGATTATGCATAACATTTCTGGAGAAATATCATGGATGAACGAAGTTTCTTAAAAATAGGAGGAACAATACTATTAGAGCGTTTCACCCATTATTTATCTTGCATTCAATTTGAGAGCGTTTATATTATCGATAGTGTAGCTCATCTTTTCATCATGTTTTTTGGGCGAAATTTATTTTGATTATGCATGACATTTCTAGTAGAATGTCATGGAAAGAACGAAGTTTCTTGAAAATAAGAGGAACAATACTATGATAGCGTTTTACCCGTCATTTATCTTGCTTTCAATTTGAGAGCATTCATATTGCCGACAGTGTAGCTCATCTTTTCATCATGTTTTTTGGTCGAAATTTGTTTTGATTATGCTTGACATTTCTAGTAGAATGTTATAGAAAGAACGAAGTTTCTTGAAAATAGGAGGAACAATAAAATTAGACCGTTTCACTCGTCATTTGTCTTGCGTTCAATTTAACAATGTTTATTTTGCCGACAGTGTAGCTTTATCTATTCATCATATTTTTTGGGCGAAATTTATTTTTGATTTTGCATGACATTTTTAGTAGAATGTCATGTAAATAGCGAAGTTTCTTGAAAATAGGAGGAACAATAAAATTAGAGCGTTTTCACCCGTCATTTGTCCTGCATTCATTTGGACACTGTTTATATTGCCGACAGTGAAGCTCATCTTTGAATCATGTGTGACATTCTGAAATTCGACCCATTTTTGGGATTTATAAAATGAATGGATATCTTGTTGATACGCTGCTGTTTAATCTCACTCAAAATTGATTACTCTTGAGAAGACTAACCGTTAGGGAAAGGCTAACTAGGAATTAAGTACGTGGACCTAGAGACTCGATTATGGATTAGCGCTTTGGCCATAAGGATTGGCGATGGAATATTTTGTAACATTATAGGCCAATCCAAGAACGGTTATGAAGCGATTTGTGAATACCATACAATTGGATCGCGGGTGATTTCGCTTGACCAACGTATGGATTGCAAACGTCCCAAAACCAATTTCTAAAGATCGCGTTCTTCGGTACTAGTGATTGACGCTCGCAATTACATGACAACCAAGGTCGCCATAATTCGAGTTGCTTAAACGCGATTATATGATAAATTGATTGCGGGTCGGTACGCGTAACTCCTAGAAGTCGCCCGTTGGTTTGAGATTTGCTAAAGTCGTAATCAATCGATTTTGACTGTGAATTAGATTCCGGATTCGGGCATCGAATTTTCAAGGATATCATCGCTAATATTTAGACGTCGCCTCATTGTGGTTCAGTGTTCGTTGGCCAACCATACCAGTCGCCTGAACCAAAATTTCTTACCTGTCCTATAGTTGCAGATTACCAATTTTATCGCCCGATATTATTTGCAAGTGCCAAATTAATTGATGAGACTTGAGTGATTGGCTTCTTCCCCATCAAACCCCATCAACCACCCCCACTAAGTCACTTCTTGAATCCCAAGAACCACTCTCACCAACTCCCACTCACCCAAGACCAAACCCTCTCTTCCACTTCTCTCTCTTGCATTATTGAACCTCACTCTTCCTCTCCCTCCTTGCCTTGGCCGAAACACTTTCCCTCTCCTCCTCCTCCTTGCGCCGCCGTCCAGCCGCCGATCCAGCCTCTACGCCGTCGCCGATCCAGCCACCAAGCCACCGCAAACCAGCCCTTCCTTCGCCGCCGTCCAGCTCGCCGTACAGTCGTCCACCGCCACTGCTGCCGTGGAGATTAGAGGGCTGATCTTGGTTGATTTTTGGGTTTGAAAGCTTTGATTTAAGTAACCAAACCCCTAACTCTTGAATAGGATGATAGGTTATCAATGGACTAGTTTAGAAGTAGAAATTAGTGGATTTTAATGGCTGTCGAAGTTACTGTTCATTGAAGGCCGACATTGTTCATTGAAGATCGGGACTGTTCATTGAAGAAAAATACTGTTCATTGAAGGTTCAAAAATTTAAAAGTGTTTGGGATGATTTTGAGAGCTCATGGGAGATGATTTAGGTGGTTAGATGTGTGGTTAGTGTGGTATGGTTATCCTAGATGGGTTTATGGTTGAATTTCACTTGAAATGAGTGGTTTCTTGTGCATTTGGGGTTGATTTGGGGGCTGCCCTTTAGGGACCCAAAAGTTGAGACTTGCATATGGATATTGGTTGCTTGGGAATGCATTTGAGGCATTAGAAAGTATGGTTAGGGCGGTGGAAATTGGTTGTGCTCAAATGCTTTGTATGTGGCTTGGTTTAGGACATTTTGTGCAAACGTGAATTTCGGGTTGACTTGGTTGTACTCTGGATTATGTGGTTTGAATGATGATATTATGATGTGCACGAGTGGTCGTGCGAGTAGTATGTTTGAATTATGCCTTGATGCGTGTTACGCGGGGCTTGTTGTGAAAATCAATGCATTATGATGTTTATATGTGGTTTGAACCCTGAGGCGTTAAACGCGGGATTTGATGTCTGACTGGGCTTTGGACCCGAACCTGATGCGTTCAACGCGGGTCGCGATATTGTCAGACTTGAGCTATATATATGTTTATATACGTATATGTGATGCATCTTTGAGTACCAAGTGTTGGAGTTTGTGATCTGAGCCTGTTGGAATTATTGTGCTCGTTGTGCTTGGTTTGCTTTCCCTACGTTGTGGACCTGTTAGCCAGGATAGTTTAGATTGCATGCTAGGTTGGTTTAGGGGTACGTGTTGTCCTAAGCGAGACTTAGGTGAGCTTATTGAGATTTATTCTCATAGTTGTAAGTAAAACATTTCAGATCCCCGGCCTTGAGGATGAATCATCCACCGCAGCGTTTTGGGGTACCCATGGATATAGACACTATGGTGACCGAGTACCCAGTAGAAGGTGGTGGAGTGTATACTAGGCATGCTAGTACGAGTTGGGTAAATGAGGGTGACGCATATTGGAAGGCTCATACCTATCTGGCCTGGTTCTTTTACGACGGGAATGAGACCATTGGACTGCTTAGGGGATTCGATATACCATACGATGGAGTTGGCGAATGGGACTCGACGGTGGCTACTCCTCCTGATGGTGTGGTTACCTGCCCAGATATGGGACCTGGAGAGTCAGAGGCGGATGTGGAGTCCATGGAGTCAGATCCCCAAGAAGAGCCGATGGAGACAGATCTCGAAGAGGAGCAGTTGGAGTCGGACCCTGAGGAGGAACCTATGGATTCAGACCCTGAGCTGGAGTCTTCGTCCGATGGTGGTGGAGTTGAGAATTAGAGTAGCTACCCTTTCCCTTTTTGGTTTACCCTCGTAGTGGAGGAGTTAGGGTAGAACGACCATCGACCCTTTTTGTTTTGCATGGTCGCCTTGTGTAGTCCGAACCTCAAGTTATGTTTATGAAAGTTGTCGTTTGATGTATTGCACTCTCTATCCCTATCCCTCTTTTGTTATGTTGAATGGGGTGTTTGATCTGCTTCTGCTAGCGTTTGTTCTTAACCTTTTCATCTGGGTCGGCGACAAGTCCTGAGATATCGCAATCTTATCGACCGTTGCGGGATGTTAGCGCGCTCGGAGGACAGGAGGCGTGACATCATGTTTTTTGGGCGGAATTTATTTTGATTATGCATGAAATTTCTAGTAGAATGTCATGGAAAGAACGAAGTTTCTTGAAAATAAGAGGAGCAATACTATTAGAGCGTTTCACCCGTCATTTGTCTTGAATTCAATTTGAGAGCGTTTATATTGCCGATAGTGTAGCTCATCTTTCCATCATATTTTTTGGGCGAAATTTGTTTTGATTATGCATGACATTTCTAGTAGAATGTCATGGAAAGAACGAAGTTTCTTGAAAATAAGAGGAACAATACTATTAGAGCGTTTGACCCGTCATTTACTTTGCATTCAATTTGAGAGCGTCTATATTGTCGACAGTGTAGCTCATCTTTTCATCATATTTTTTTGGCGAAATTTGTTTTGATTATGCATGACATTTGTAGTAGATTATCATGGAAAGAACTAAGTTTCTTGAAAATAGGAGGAGCAATAAAATTAGAGCGTTTCACCATTCATTTGTCTTGCATTCAATTTGACAGTGTTTTATATTGCCGACAGTGTACCTCATCTTTTCATCATGTTTTTTGGGCGAAATCTGTTTTGATTATGCATGACATTTCTTGTAGAAATGTCATGGAAAGAACGAAATTTCTTGAAAATAGGAGGAACAATAAAATTAGAGCGTTTTCACCCGTCATTTATCTTGCATTCAATTTGACAGTATTTTATATTGCTGACAGTGTAGCTCATCTTTTCATCATATTTTTTGGGCGAAATTTATTTTGATTATGCATGACGTTTCTAGTAGAATGTCATGGAAAGAACGAAGGTTTTTGAAAATAAGAGGACTAATACTATTAGAGCGTTTTACCCATCATTTATCTTGCATTCAATTTGAGAGCATTTATATTGCCGACAGTGTAGCTAATCTTTCCATCATGTTTTTTGGGCGAAATTTGTTTTGATTATGCATAACATTTTTAGTGGAATATCATGGAAAGAATGAAGTTTCATGAAAATAGGAGGAACAATACTGTTAGAGCGTTTCACCTGTCATTTGTCTTGCATCCAATTTGAGAGCATTTGTATTGCCGACAGTGTAGCTCATCTTTTCATTATGTTTTTTGGGCGAAATTTATTTTGATTATGCATGACATTTCTAGTAGAATATCATGGAAAGAACGAAGTTTCTTGAAAATAGGAGGAACAAAAAAATTAGAGCATTTCACCCATCATTTGTCTTGCATTCAATTTGACAGCGTTTATATTGCCGACAATATTGCTCATTGTGACATTCTGAAATTCGACCCATTTTCGGGAATTATAAAATGAATGGATATCTTGTTGATGCGCTGCAGTTTAATCTCTCTCAGAACTGATCACTCTTGAGAAGACTAACAGCTAGGGAAAGGGTAACTTGGAATTAAGTACGTGGATCTAAAGACTCGATTATGGATTGGTACTTTGGCCACAAGGATTGGCGATGGAAAATTTTGTACCATTATAGGCCGATCCAAGAACGATTATAGAGCGAATTGTAAATACCATATAGTTGGATCACGGGTGATTCCGTTGTACCATCATATGGATTACAGCGTCGCTGGACCAGTTTCTAATGATCGTGACCTCCGGCTCTAGTGATTGACTCCCGCAATTACATGACAACCAAGGCCGCTATAATTCGAGTAGCTTAAACGCGATTAAATGATAAATCGATCGCCCGTTGGTTTGAGATTTACTAAAGTCGCAATCAATCAATTTTGACAGGGAATTAGATTCCGGATTCGGGCATCGAATTTTCGAGGATATCATTGCTAATATTTGGTCGTCGCCTCATTGGAGTTCAGTGTTCGTTGTGTCACGCCCCGTGTCTTCTAAGCGCACCAACATCACGCATGGCCAATAAGATTGCGACATCCCAGGACTTGTCTCCGACCCAGATCAAATGCTTAAGAACTTAGGGACGAATGCTAACGGAAGCAATTCAAAAACACCCCATTCAACAAAATAGAAGAGGGATAGGGATAGAGTGAACAATACATGAAACGATAACTTTTATAAACATAGCTTGAGGTTCGGACTACACAAGGCAACCATGTACAACAAAAAGGGGGTCGATGGTCGCTCTACCCTAACTCCTTCACTAAGAGGGTAAACAAAAAAGAGAAGGGTAGCTACTCTAATCCTCGGCTCCACCACCATCAGACGACGGCTCCGGCTCATGGTCTGAATCCATAGGTTCCTCCTCAGGGTCCGACTCCATCAGCTCCTCTTCGGGATCTGACTCCATCGGCTCCTCTTCGAGATCTGACTCCATGGACTCCACTTTCGCGTCTGAATCACCAGGTCCAGAATCTGGGCTAATAACCACACCATCAGGAGGAGCAGCCATCGTCGGGTCCCATTCGCCAACTCCATCATAGGGTATGTCGAATCCCCTAAGCGGTCCAATGGTCTGATTCGCGTCAAAAAAGCACCAAGCTAGATAGGTATGAGCCTTCCAATGTGTCTCACCCTCATTCACCCAAACAGTGCTAGCGTGCCTAGTGTATACTCCGCCTCCTTCTACTGGGTACTCAGTCACCATACAGTCTATGTCCATAGGTACCCCAAAACGTTGCGGTGGATCATTCATCCCAAAGGTCGGGGATCTGAAAGGTTTTACTTACAACTATGAGAATAAATCTCAATAAGCTAACCCTTAAGCCTCGCTTAGGATAACACGTACTCCCAGACCAACCTAGCAGGCAATTTAAACTACCCAGACTAATAATTCCACAATGCAAGGAAAACAAACAAGGCATAACCAGCACAATTAATCCAACAAGTTCAGGTCACAAACTCCAACACTTAGTACTCAACGATGCATCACATATACATATATAAACATATATATAGCTCAAGTTTGAAAGGATCGCGACCCGCGTTTAACGCCTCAAGTACGCGTCACAACCGGCATTTAACGCATCAGGTTCGAGTCCAAGCCCTGTTAGACATCATATCCCGCATTTAACGCCTCAGGATTGCACAACACCCCGCGTTTAATGCCTCGGGGTTCAAACCACATAAGAACATCACAATGCATTGATTTCCAAAGTAAGCCTCGCGTAACACGCATCAAGGCACAACTCAGACATACGGCCCACACTACCACTCATGCACGCCGTGAGACCATAAATCAATCCACGTAACTCAAGGTACAAGTAATTCAACCCTCAATTCACATTTGCACATAACGCCCCAAAATTAAGCCGTATGCAAAATATCCGTGCATGAACAATCGCCACCACATTGTATACACTTTCTAACGCCTCAAGAGCATTCCCTAGCATCGAAGATCAACAAGCAAGGTCTCAAATTTTGGATCCCCAAAGGGCAGCCCCTAATCAGCCCACAATGCACATAAACCAACCAATTTCAAGTGAAATTCATTCAATAACCAACCAAGGGTTAACATACCACACTAATCACTCATCTAACCACCTAAATCATCATTCCAAGCTCTCAAGATCATCCCAAACTGTGACATTTTGAAATTCGACCCATTTTTGAGATTTATAAAATGAATGGATATCTTGTTGATGCGCTGCAGTTTAATCTCACTCAGAATTGATCACTCTTGAGAAGACTAACCGTTAGGGAAAGGCTAACTAGGAATTAAGTACGTGGACCTAGAGACTCAATTATGGATTGACGCTTTAGCCATAAGGATTGGCGAGGGAATATTTTGCACCATTATAGGCCGATCCAAGAAGGGTTATAGAGCGATTTGTAAATACCATACAATTGGATCGCGGGTAATTCCGCTTGACCAACGTATGGATTTCAAACGTCCCAAAACGAATTTCTAAAGATCGCGTCCTCCGGTACTAGTGATTGACCATCGCAATTACATGACAACCAAGGCCGCCATAATTCGAGCAGCTTAAATGCGATTAGATGATAAATAGGTCGCGGGTCGATACGCGTAACTCCTAAAAGCCGCCCGTTGGTTTGAGGAGTTAAACGCGAGATATGATGTTTGATATGGCTTTGGACCCGAACCTGATGCGTTAAACGCTGGTTGTGACCCGTACCTGAGGCGTTAAACGCGGGTCGCGATCTTTTCAGACTTGAGCTATATATATATTTATATACGTATATGTGATGCATCTTTGAGTACCAAGTGTTGGAGTTTGTAATCTGAGCCTGTTGGAATTATTGTACTAGATGTGCCTCGCTTGCTTTCCTTGTGTTGTGGAACTATTAGTCAGGACAGTTTAGACTGCATGCTAGGTTGGACTAGGGGTACATGTTGTCCTAAGTGAGACTTAGGGGTGAGCTTATTGAGATTTATTCTCATAGTTGTAAGTAAAACATTTCAGATCCCCGACCTTGAGGATGAACGATCCACCGCAGCGTTTTGGGGTACCCATGGATATAGACACTATGGTGACCGAGTACCCAGTAGAGGGAGACGAAGTGTACACTAGACATGCTAGCACCGTTTGTGTGAACGAGGGTGATGTACATTGGAAGGCTCATACCTATCTGGCCTGGTTCTTTACGACGGGAATCAGACCATTGGACCACTTAGAGGATTGGACATACCCTACGATGGAGTTGGCGAATGGGACCCAACGGTGGCTGCTCCTCTTGATGGTGTGGTTACCAGCCCGGATAAGGGACTTGGAGAGTTAGACGTGAATGTGGAGTCCATGGAGTCAGATCCCGAAGAGGAGCCGATGGAGACAGATCCCGAAGAGGAGCCGTTGGAGTTAGACCCTGAGGAGGAACCTATGGATTCAGATCCTAAGCCAGAGTCGTCGTCCGATGGTGGTGGAGTCATGGATTAGAGTAGCTACCCCTTTCCCTTTTTGTTTATTCTTGTAGTGGAGGAGTTAGGGTAGAGCGACCATTGACCCTTTTTATTGTGCATGGTTGCCTTGGGTAGTCCGAACCTCAAGCTATGTTATAAAAGTTATCTTTTGATGTATTGCTCTCTCTATCCCTATCCCTCTTTTGTTATGTTGAATGGGGTGTTTGATCTGCTTCCGCTAGCGTTTATTCTTAAGCTTTTGATCTGGGTCGGTGACAAGTCCTGGGATGTCGCAATCTTATCGACCGTTGCGGGATGTTAGCGCGCTCGAAGGACACGGGGCGTGACACAAACACTTTCTAATTTTTGGACCTTCAATGAACAGTAACTTTCTTCAATGAACAGTATCGAATCTTCAATGCACAGTACCTCGGCAACCCTAAAAATCCACTAATTCTACTTCTAAACTAGTCCATTGGTAACCTATCATCATGCTCAAAGATCGGAGGTTTGATTACTTGGATTTAAGCTTTGAAAACACAAAATCAAGCCAAGATCAGCCCCCTAAACCCCATGGCAGTAGCGGCGATGAACGGCGGCACGGCGAGTTGGTCGGTTGGTCGGCGGCGTCGCAAGGGCTGAACGGCAGAGGCTTGGTGGCTAGTCAGCGGCGTCGCAAGGCGGTGAACGGCGGCTGCGGCGTGGTGACTGAACGACGGCGCAAGGAGGAGGAGAGGGAGAGGGGAGTGGTCGGCCAAGGGGGAAGTGTGAAGGGAGGAGAGAGGGATCCAAGAAGCTTCATCCAATCCTTTGCCTTGAGTGGGGGTTAGTGAGAGTTGGTGAGATTTTGGATTTCTTAGGATAGGATAAGATGAAGAGGTTAGTGGGAGTTGGTGAGTTCTTGATGAGGAAGAAGTCAAAAACACAAGTCTCACCAAATAATTTGGCTCTTGCAAATAAATGTCTGGAGTTAAAATGACAATCTCCAACTTTAGGACAGGTCGGAAATTTTGGTTCAGGCGACTGGTATTGCTGGCCAACAAACACTGAGCCCTAATGAGGCGACGTCCAAATATTAGTGATGATATCCTTGAAAATTCGATGCTCGAATTCGGAATCTAATTCGCGATCAAAACCAATTGATTACGACTTTAGCAAATCTCAAACCAACGGGCGGCTTTTAGGAGTTACCCGTATCAACCCGCGATCGATTTATCATCTAATCGCGTTTAAGCTACTCGAATTATGGCGGCCTTGGTTGTCATGTAATTGCGAGGGTCAATCACTAGTATTGGAGGACGCGATCTTTAGAAATTGGTTTTGGGACCATACGTTGGTCAAGCGGAATCACCATCGATCCAATTGTATGGTATTTACAAGTCGCTCTATAACCATTTTTGGATCGATCTATAATGGTACAAAATATTTCCTCACCAATTCTTATGGCCAAAGCGTCTATCCATAATCGAATTTCTAGGTCTACGTACTAAATTTCTAATTAGCCTTTTCCAAACAGTTAGTCTTCTCAAGAGTGATCAATTCTGAGTGAGATTAAACTGCAGCGCATCAACAAGATATCCATTCATTTTGATTATGTATAACATTTCTAGAGGAATATCATGAAAAGAAAGAAGTTTCTTGAAAATCGGATGAACAATACTATTAGAGCGTCTCATCCGTCATTTGTCTTGCGTTCCATTTGAGAGCGTTTATATTGCCGACAGTGTAGCTCATCTTTCAAACATATTTTTGGGCGAAATTTATTTTGATTATGCATAACATTTCTAGATGAATATCATGGAACGAACGAAGTATCGCGAAAATAGGAGGAACAATTCTATTAGGGCGTTTTACCCATCATTTATCTTGCATTTAATTTGAGAGCGTTTATATTGCCGATAGTGTAGCTCATCTTTTCATCACGTTTTTTGGGCGAAATTTGTTTGATTTTGCATTACATTCCCAGAGGAATATCATAGAAAGAACGAAGTTTCCAGAAAATAGGAGGAACAATACTATTAGAGCGTTTCACCCGTTATTTGTCTTGCATTCAATTTGAGAGCATTTATATTACCGACAGTGTAGCTCATCTTTTCATCATGTTTTTTGGGCGAAATTTATCTTGATTATGCATGACATTTCGAGTAGAATGTAATGGAAAGAACGAAATTTCTTGAAAATAAGAGGAACACTACAATTAGAGAGTTTCGCCAGTCATTTCTCTTGCATTCAATTTGACATCGTTTATATTGCCAACAGTGTAGTTCATCTTTTCATCAGTTTTTTTGGGCGAAATTAGATTTGATTATGCATAACATTTCTAGAGGAATATCATGGAAAGAATGAAGTTTCATGAAAATGGGAGGAACATTACTATTAGAGCGTTTCACCCGTTATTTGTCTAGCATTAAATTTGAGAGCGTTTATATTGCCGATAGTGTAGCTCATCTTTTCATCATGTTTTTTGGTCGAAATTTATTTTGGTTATGCATGACATTTCTAGTAGAATGTCATGGAAAGAACGAAGTTTCTTGAAAATAGGAGGAACAATAAAATTAGAGCGTTTCACCTGTCATTTGTCTTTGATTCAATTTGATAGTGTTTATATTGCCGATAGTGTAGCTCATCGTTTTATCATATTTTTTGGGCAAAATTTATTTTGATTATACATGACATTTCTAGTAGAATGTCATGGAAAGAACGAAGTTTCTTGAAAATAGGAGGAACAATACTATTAGAGCGTTTCACCCGACATTTGTCATAGATTCAATTTGAGAGCGTTTATATTGCCGACAGTGTAGCTCATCTTTCCATTATATTTTTTGGGCGAAATTTGTTTTGATTATGCATGACAATTCTGGAAGAATGTCATGGAAAGAACGAAGTTTCTTTAAAAATGGGAGGAACAATACTATTAGAGCGTTTCACTCGTCATTTGTCTTACATTCAATTTCAGTGCGTTTATATTGCCGACAGTGTAGCTCATCTTTCCATCTTGTTTTTTGGGCGAAATTTATTTTGATTATGCAAGATAATTCCAGTAGAATGTCATGGAAAGAACGAAGTTTCTTGAAAATAAGAGGAACAATACTATTAGAACGTTTCACCCGTCATTTGTCGTGCATTCAATTTGAGTGCGTTTATATTGCCGATAGTGTAGCTGATCTTTCCATCTTATTTTTTGGGCGGAATTGATTTTAATTATGCATAACATTTCTAAAGGAATATCATGGAAAGAACGAAGTTTCATGAAAATAGGTGGAACAATATTATTAGAGCATTTCACCCGTTATTTATCTTGCATTCAATTTGAGAGTGTTTATATTGTCGATAGTGAAGCTGATGTTTTCTTCATGTTTTTTGGGCGAAATTTGTTTTGATTATACATGACATTTCTAGTAGAATGTCATGGAAAGAATGAAGTTTCTTGAAAATAAGATGAACAATACTATTAGAGCATTTCACCCGTCATTTATCTTGCATTCAATTTGAGAGCGTTGATATTGCCGACAGTGTTGCTCACCTTTTGATCGTGTTTTTTGGGCAAAATTTGTTTTGATTATGCATGAAATTTCTAGTAGAATGTCATGAAAAGAACGAAGTTCCTTGAAAATCGAAGGAACAATAAAATTATAGGGTTTCACCCGTCCTTTGTTTTTTTATTGAATTTGACAGTGTGTATATTGCCGACAGTGTAGCTCATCGTTTCATCATGTTTTTTGGGCGAAATTTGTTTTGAGTATGCATGACATTTCTAGTAGAATATCCTGGAAAGAACGAAGTTTCTTGAAAATAAGATGAACAAATACTAGTAAAGCGTTTCACCCGTCATTTGTCAAGCATTCAATTTGAGAGCGTTTATATTGCCGATAGTGTAGCTCATCTTTCCATCATGTTTTTTGGGCGAAATTTATTCTGATTTTGCATGACAATTCTAGTAGAATGTCACGGAAAGAACGAATTTTCTTGAAAATAAGGGGAACAACACTATTAAAGCGTTTCACCCGTCATTTATCTTGCATTCAATTTGAGTGCATTTATATTGCAGATAGTGTAGCTCATCTTTTCATGTAGTTTTTTGGGCGAAATTTGTTTTGATTATGCATAACATTTCTAAAGGAATATCATGGAAGGAATGAAGTTTCATGAAAATAGGAGGAACAATACTATTAGAGCGTTTCACACGTTATTTGTCTTGCATTCAATTTGAGAGCATTTACATTGCCGACAGTGTAGCTAATCTTTTCATCATGTTTTTTGTGACATTCTGAAATTCGACCCATTTTCGGGATTTATAAAATGAATGGATATTTTGTTGATGCGCTGCAGTCTAATCTCGCTCAGAATTGATCACTCTTGAGAAGACTAACCGCTAGGGAAAGGCTAACTAGGAATTAAGTACGTGGATGTAGAGACTCGATTATGGATTGATGCTTTGGCCATAAGGATTGGCGATGGAATATTTTGTACCATTATAGGCCGATCCAAGAACGGTTGTAGAGCGATTTGTAAATACCATATAATTGGATCGTGGGTGATTCTGCTTGACCAACGTATGGATTGCAAACATCCCAAAACCAATTTCTAAAAATTGCGTCCTCCGATTCTAGTGATTGACCCTCGCAATTACTTGACAATCAAGGCCGCCATAATTCGAGTAGCTTAAACGCGATTAGATGATAAATCGATCGTGGGTCGATACGCGTAACTCCTAAAAGCCGCCCGTTGGTTTGAGATTTACTAAAGTCGTAATCAATCGATTTTGACAGGGAATTAGATTCCGGATTCGGGCATCGAATTTTCAAGGATATCATCGCTAATATTTGGACGTCACCTCATTGGGGTTCAGTGTTCGTTGGCCAACCATACCAGTCGCCTGAACGAAAATATCCGACCTGTCCTAAAGTTGCAGATTGCCAATTTGTCTCCAGACATTTATTTGCAATAGCCAAATTAATTGATGAGACTTCTGTTCTTAGCTTCTTCCTCATCAAGACCCATCACCAACTCCCACTCACCTCTTCACCTCATCTTATCCTAAGACAATCTAAAAATCCCACCCACTCTCACTAACCCCCACTCAAGACCTCAGAAAGGATTGGATGAAGCTTCTTGACACTCTCTCTCCTCCCTTGAACCCTCCCCTCTTGGTCGAACACTTCCCTCACCCTCTCCTCCTCCTTGCGCCGCGGTTCAACCTCCATGCCACCGTCGTCCACCGCCTTGCAACGCTGCCGGTCCAGCCACCAAGCCTCCGCCGTTCAGCCTTTGCTTCGCCGTCGTCACAGTCGCTGCTGCCGTGGGGATTTGGGGGCTGCTCTTGGCTTGATTCTTGGGTTTTCAAGCTTTAATCCAAGTAAGCAAACCTCTAATCTTTGAATAGGATGATAGGTTACCAATGGACTAGATTAGGAGTTGGATTAGTGGATTTTTAGGGCTGCCGAGGTACTGCTCATTGAAGATTCGGCACTGTTCATCGAAGAAAGTTACTGTTCATTGAAGAAAAACACTGTTCATTGAAGATCCGAAAATTATAAAATATTTTGGATGATCTTGAGAGCTTGGAATGATGAATTAGGTTGTTAGTTGAGTGATTAGTGTGGTATGTTAATCCTTGATTGGTTTGTGGATGAATTTCACTTGAATTGAGTGGTTTTATGTGCAATTGTGGCTGATTTGGGGTTGTCCTTTGGGGACCCAAAATTTGGAATCTTGTATGTTGATATTGGATGCTTGGGGTGCAATTGAGGCATTAGAGAGTATGGTTGATGCGGTGGTAATTAGTTGTGCTCGAATGTTTTGTATGTGGCTCGGTTTAGGGCGTATTGTATAAATGTGAATTGAGGGTTGATTTAGTTGTACCCTGGATTATGTGAATTGAATTATGATCTCATGATGTGCACGTGTGGTAGTGTGAGCCGTATGTCTGAGTTGTGCCTTGATGCGTGTTACGAGAGGCTTACTTTGAAAATCAATGCATTGTGATGATTATATGTGTGTTGGGTTGTTCGATTCATGAGGCGTCAACTGTCGCGATGCATATGCATCAACTCTACCATGCTGCATTAGAACGCATCCTAACCCCTTTAGCGACACATCGCTATAGATCTCAAACCCTCCGGGACCAGATGGTATAGTCAACACTAGTGCGGTCGTTAGCTTATGCTTAAGCTCTTGAAAACTCCCTTCGCACATATCTGTCCATTCAAACCTCATTTCCTTCTTCAGTAACCGCGTTATCAGTGTAGCTATCGACTAGAATCCTTCCATGAATAGTTTATAGTACCCCGCCAAACCTAGAAAACTGCAAACCTCTGTAACTGATGTCGGTCTTGGCCAGTTCTCAACTGCTTCAATCTTTATCAGATCCACTGAGATTCCATCTCCAGAGATTATATGACCAAGAAACGCTACCCGATTGAGCCAGAACTCGTACTTACTAAACTTGGCGTAGAGTGCGTGTTCTCTTAAGGTCCGTAGAACCATACTCAGGTGTTTCTCATGTTCCTCAGGGCTCTTCGAGTACACCAAGATGTCGTCGATGAACACTATGACAACCTGATCCAAGAACTCCTTGAATATCCGATTCATCATATCCATGAAGGCATCTGGGGCATTAGTCAGTCCAAAAGGCATGACGGTGAACTCGTAATGTCCATACCTAGTACGAAATGCAGTCTTTGGTATGTCCTCCTTCTTGATCCTTAGCTGATGATAGGCCGTCCTCAGGTCAATCTTGGAGAACACTGCTGCCCCTTGCAGTTGATCGAACAAGTCATCAATCCTTAGCAGTGGGTACTTATTTTTTATGGTCACCTGGTTCAATTGCCGATAGTCAATGCACAACCGCAATGACCCGTCTTTCTTCCTCACAAACAACACCACGGTGACGCACTAGGACGAATGAATCCATTATCCAACAGTTCTTGCATCTGAACCTTCAACTCCTTCAACTCCGACAAGGCCATTCTGTAGGGCACTCTAGAGATTGGCTTAGTCCTAGGGGCCAACTCGATTACAAACTCCACTTCTCGCTTAGGTGGCAATCCCGGCAATTCTTGAGGAAAGACATCGGGAAATTGTACACCACGGCTATGTCCTCTAGCCTTGATTCCTCGATCGACGAATCCACAACAGATGCTAAGAATCCTTGACACCCTTCATCTAGCAGCTTAGTCACCTCAAGTGACAAGATCCAAGGGATCAAGGTTCCTCCTCGGCTTCCCACAAACTCGAATCTAGGATGACCAATCGGATTAAATTGGATCACCCTGCCACCACAGTCCATAACAGCTCTTTGCTTCACTAACCAGTCCATTCCAATTATCACGTTGAAGTCGTACATAGTCAGCACTGCCAAGTCTATCAACTCCTCCCTACCACCAACGACTATCTTACAGTCCAGACATCCTAGAGAGACTAGTACTTTATCCTTTAAAGGTGTGGTAACATGCAGTACTACTTCTAACGGTTTCGAATTCATGCCAGTTAAAACCACAAACTGAGTAGAAATAAAGGAGTACGATGCTTCAGGATCAAATAAAGCATAGGCAGCATGACCACATAGAGAGACGGTACCTGCAATCACTCCTGGAGCATTATCTACGTCCCTTTGCTCCACAGCATACACTCTTCCTTGAACCGGCGGTCTGTTCTGGTTATTCTGCGGCGCGACTTCAGCTGGAGGTCCAATCTGAGGTTGCTGTTGTTGAAACAGTGGTCCAGTAGCCTGATTCAGACAATTTCTCACGTAATGACCTTGCTGGCCACACCTAAAGCATGCTCCCATCCTACATGGGCAAGGACCATTTCCATTCCTCCTTCTACATGATCGATATACCATGCTAGGTTAGTATGCCGGCTTCCTGAAGTTCTTCCTAACGGGAGGGACGAAATGCCTGTTTCCTTCCATCTGCCTCTTCCCAAAGTGGCGGTTATCCCTTGTAGGCGCATACCGCGATCCAGATGCAGCAGCCCTCTCATTCATGTCTTGCTCCACCATCTGAGCCCTCTCATATAGTTCATTGTAATCCCTCAAATTTAGAAGTATCAGCTGACTGCGGAGCTCCGGCTTCAGTCCATCCCGGAACCTCCTTGCTTTGTCCAATGGGTTCTCAACCATCCTCAGTGCGAACTTGGACAGTCTGGCAAACTCTGCTTCGTACTGATCAACTGTCAATTGGTTCTGACGAAGCCTCAGAAACTTTGTCAACTTTCGCTCCTGTGCCATCTCATAGAAGTACTTTCCGTAGAAGGTCTCCACAAAAGCAGTCCAATTTGGAACCGTACCTATAGGGAAGGTACTTCCTTTGGTAGCCTCCCACCAATCGTTGGCACTATCTTAGAGTTGGTACACTGCCAGTGTAACCTTTTCTTCCTCCGTGCACCCCAAAAGTGCAAACGCCTTTCCCAGTTCCTCAATCCAACGAGTGGCAGCCTCGGGATCACCCTTCCTATCAAACTTGGACGGCTTCAACTTCAAAAACTGTTCTACCGGCTGATGCTTCTAGTGATTTTCCTTACCGTTCCCCTGATTCCCATTCGCTCCATTAGCAGCGGCAACGGTAGCCTCAGCTGCTTGGGCAATCAAGGCAGCTCGTTCGTGAGCCTGCCTCCCCAATAGATTTCCTATTTCCTCCAAGGCTCTCATGACCCCTTCCACTCTAGGGTCCTCCACTACTGGTCTCGCCTGCGAGCTAGACGCTTTACCAGATCCTCTACCTCATCTGCTCATCCTCATAGGATTCTCACACCCCTAAACCTGCTATAATTCTGCCAAGGAATTAGAGACCTAAACCTACTACTCAAGCCTAGCAGATCTAAGCAACAGTTCTCAATAGCCAACATAGGTAAATAGCCACGGGGCAAACAACCATAAGTACTCAAACAGTACAGATCGCCACAACGATTACCAGGCAAGCAGCCACAAAACAAGCCACAAGGGCACACAAGCTAACAAAGTCTAGCTCTTACCTCAATTCCTGCCGCACCTGCAACTTAGCACGTCACCACGTGCTACTCGACAAGCTCAACAGATGCTACCACAGCAACACAAAGCACTCAGCGTAATGTACAACAAACCTACCAATCACAAGCATAGACTCACACCACATGCGTAACGCGCCAAACTATAGCGAGTCACTAAGGTCTCTCTACCTGCTATCCTCAAAACCATCACTCCTTATCACTCCAAGGGTCGACCAAACTTGGATCAAGCTGACCTTGCTCTAATACCAATTCAACAGGGGATGTCCTACGAGCGCACAACACCCCTCTGCTCCGGTCGATAGAGATGCGACAACCCAGGACTAGTCGCCGACCCAGATCAAATGCTTAATAACTTAAAGCGAACACTAGCGGAAACGAAACTCAATACCCAGACAATAACAATAGAGAGGGATAGAGAAGAGAGAGAATGCAAGGCACAACTAATCATTTCATAAAACATAACATTTACTTACACAAAAGAACAAATACACCCAAAAGCGACCATGCGCTACAAAAGGAATCGGTGGCCTCCTAACCTATATCCGCTACGGGAATATACCAAAAGGGAGAGGGAACCTAACTATGCCTTCAGTCCCCACCATCAGACAACAACTCCAGCTCAGGGTCTGACTCCATCGGTTCCTCTTCCGGATTCCAAAAATGTGGCGGTAGAACCATGCTTCTTCAAGGTCACGGGTGTCAAAAGGTGGTTGGATACAACAATGAGATAAATCTCAATAAGCTACACCCTAAGCCTCGCTTAAGATAACACGTACCTTAGGCCGACCTAACATGCAGTTATAACCCAACCAGACTAACAGTTCAGCGATACAAAGAGTCTAAAATCACCAAATCACACCTGCCCTCTCATAGTTCAAGCACACATCAGTGCAAACAAGGTACAACGAGAGCCAACAATCCAACCTATCCAGACTACGCTCTCCACCACATAGCGTTCAACAATGCACTTCAGATATATATATATATATATATATGCATACTAGTCTGTATAAGACTCGACCCGAGTTTAACGTATCAGGTTCATGGACGATACAATGCCTCGTCAGGTGCTACATCCCGCGTAATAACGCCTCATGATTGGTTCAACACCCCGCGTAATAACGCCTCAGGGTTTCCCGCGTAATAACACCTTAGGGTATAATACTCACATTCCCTGTGTCATATAGGCGCCTCAGGGTTTAAGACTTTCACATTCCTCGGGTCATAACGCCTCAGGATTTAAGTAGATATTCATGTATGCATAATATCAAACAATGAGCCCGCGTCATAACGCCTCAGGGTCTCAATCACATGAACATCATAGACATTAATTCCAAGCATACCTCGCATAAACACACATCAAGGCTAAGCTACACAGTCGAACCACCACGTCCACTCAATGGACCACATGACAACCAAGCTAAGGCATAAACCATGCACATGCCACGTACTTCGATCTAAAAGCGACAGTTTACTCTGCGGTCTCGCACGACGCACATTCAAGCAAATCAAGCCATACAAGGCACACCGGGCCCTCTTGGCCGAACACACTACACACATGCACTACATAACTCAGCAATCAAGCCGCACAAACCAAGGCGCGCATCAAAACAGCCCCCTTCCTCATACGAGTACACGTGCACATAATCTCAAATTTAGGCATGAATCACATTTCCCAAGCACGGGGGTCAAAACTCACGATCTACTCACTCTAGCACATCATATGCACTCATCAAGCCTCAAGATACCACATTCTAAGCATCTAAGGTCATTCTAAGCCTTCTCCTAAAATCTAGATCTTCGATGAATAGTACACAGCAGCCTTTAAGATCTCTAAATCCATTCCTAAACAAGTCTAGTAGTTACCCAATAGCCTACTCGAGGTTTAGGATGTCGCTTACTTGAAATCGAGCTTGAAAACCGACGAAACGGAGCTCGAACAACCCTTGGCGACTCACGGCTGTCCTCGGTGGCTCACGGTAGCTGCAAGTTGGTCGTAGGCGGCTGGACGGTTCGGCGGTGGCTGGGCAAGGCGGCGGTCCGAGCGGCGGCTTGGCGGGCGACGGACGACGGGTCTCCACCGACCAGCCTTTGTGCAGCTCAGTTCCACGAAAATCCAATGGTTTCTTCGATGATCAACCTTCAGATCCTCATACCCCTCGATCTTATAGTCGCGTAGACGAAAACGGAGCTCGATTTGCCATCCGGACGAACTCGAACGAGCAATTTCAAGTCGAACGCGCGCTGAAATTTGGGAAGGCGGGCTCTCTCGAGTGTGGGGAGTTTTTGGCCGAAAATGGGGAGAGAGAGAGAGAGAGAGAGAGAGATGTTCTTGCTTTGCCAAAGGAAGAGAGAGAGAGGAAAAGTGAAGAAGAAGCTTGCTTTGGAAGATTGGGACTATTCAACGATGGGACATAAATCAAGGATTTGACAAAAAGGTGAGGGACCTGACTTGGATTAGTGGGGGTGGTTGGAAGAATTTAAGAGGGTAGGACAAAAGCATGAATATCCCACAAATGCTTTTGGATTCTTGCTAATAAATATCCGGGGGTAGTTCTGTAATCTGCCCACTCTCACTGATCTGCTAACAGTGAAACGTCTGTAGTCTGGCGGACCGATGAACACTGAACCAACTGAGGCGACGTCCAAAATATTAATCATGTTATTCTTGAATATTCGATGCCCAAATTCGGAGTCCGATTCGCGCCAAACTCGATCGACTATGACTTCAGAAAATCTCAAACTAACGGGTGGCTTTTAGGAGTTACGCGTATAGACCCGTAATTTATTCAAATTTAGATCTACGTACTTAAATTCCTAGTTAGCCTTTCCCTTACGGTTAGTCACCTCAAGAGTGATCAATTCTGAGTGAGATTACTCTAAAGTACATCAACGAGACATCCATTTATTTCATAAATCCCGAAAGTGGGTCGAATTTCAGAATGTCACAAATACTTTTAGAGTGTTTCACCCGTCATTTGTCATGTATTCAAATTGACACGTTTATGTTGCTGAGAGTGTAGCTCATCTTTCCATCAACTTTTTTGGGCAAAATTTATTTTAATTATGCATGATATTTCTAGAATAAAGTCATGGAATGAACAAAGTTTCATGAAAATTGGAGGAACAATACTATTATAGCGTATCACCCGTCATTTATCTTGCATTCAATTTGAGAGCGTTTATATTGCCAACAGTGTAACTCATCTTTTCATCATTTTTTTCGGCGAAATTTGTTTTGATTATGCATGACATTTCTAGCAGAATGTCATGGAAAGAAAGAAGTTTCTTGAAAAAAGGGGGAACAATAAAATTAGAGCGTTTCACCCGTCATTTGTCTTCCATTCAATTTGACTGCGTTTATATTGCTGACAGTGTAGCTCATCTTTTCATCTTGTTTTTTGGGCGAAATTTATTTTGAATATGCATAACATTTCTAAAGGAATATCATGGAAAGAATGAAATTTCATGAAAATAGGAGGAACAATACTATTAGAGCATTTCACCTGTCATTTGTCTTGCATTCAATTTGAGAGCGTTTATATTGCCGACAGTGTAGCTCATCTTTTCATCATGTTTTTTGGACGAAATTTGTTTTGATTATGGATGACATTTCTAGCAGAATGTCATGGAAATAACGAAGTTTCTTGAAAATATAAGAAACAATAAAATTAGAGCGTTTCAACCGTTATTTGTCTTGCACTCAATTTGACAGCATTTATATTGCCGACAGTGTAGCTCATCCTTTCATCTTATTTTTTGGGCGAAATTTGTTTTGATTTTACATAAAATTCCTTGACAAATATCATGGAAAGAACGAAATTTCTTGAAAATAGGAGTAATAATACTATTAAAGCGTTTCACCTGTCATTTGTATTGCATTCAATTTTAGATCATTTATATTACCGATAGTGTATCTCATCTTTTCAACCTATGTTTTGGGCGACATTTGTTTTGATTTTGCATGACATTTATAGTACAATGTCATGGAAAGAATGAAGTTTTTTGAAAATAGGAAGAACAATAAAATTAGTGCGTTTCACCCGTCATTTGTCTTGCATTCAATTTGACAGTGTTTATATTGGCGACAGTGTAGCTCATCTCTCATCATGTTTTCTGGGAGAAATTTATTTTGATTATTCATAAAATTTCTAAAGGAAGATCATGGAAAAAATGAAGTTTCTTGAAAATAGGAGGAATAGTACTTTTAGAGCGTTTCACCCGTCATTTGCCTTGTATTCAATTTGACAGCATTTATGTTGCCGACAATGTAGCTCATCTTTCCATCATGTTTTTTGGGCGAAATTTGTTTTGATTGTGCATGATATTTCTAGAATAAGGTCGTTGAATGAACGAAGTTTCATGAAAATAGGAGGAACAATACTATTAGAGCGTTTCACCCGTCATTTGTCTTGCATTCAATTTGAGAGCGTTTATATTGTCGACAGTGTAACTCATCTTCTCATCATGTTTTTTGGGCGAAATTCGTTTTGATTATGCATGACATTTCTAGCAAAATGTCATGGAAAGAACAAAGATTCTTGAAAATAGGAGGAACAATAAAATTGGAGGTTTCACCCGATAGCTGTCTTGCACTCAATTTGAAAGCGTTAATATTGCCGACAGTGTAGCTCATCTTTTCATCATGTTTTTTGGGCGAAATTTATTTTGATTAGGCATGACATTTCTAGTAGAATGTCGTGGAAATAACGAAGTTCCATGAAAATGGGAGGAATAATAAAATTAGAGTGTTTCACCCGTCATTTGTCTTGCATTCAATTTGACCGCGTTTATATTGCAGATAGTGCAGCTCTTCTTTACATCATGTGTTATGAGCGAAATTTGTTTTGATTATCCATGACATTTCTAGTAGAATGTCATGGAAAGAACGAAGTTTCTTGAAAATAGGAGGAACAATAAAATCCAAGCATTTCAAGCGTCATTTATCTTGCACTCAATTTGACAGCGTTTATATTGCCGATAGTGTAGCTCATCTTTTCATCATGTTTCTTGGACAAAATTTGTTAAGATTTTGTGTAATATTTCAAGAGGAATATCATGGAAAGAACGAAGTTTCTTGAAAATATGAGTAACAATACTATTAGAGCGTTTCACCCATCATTTTATGTGCATTCAATTTTAGAGCGTTTATATTGCCGACAGTGTTGCTCATCTTTTCATCAATTTTTTTGGGCTAAATTTGTTTTGATTTTGTATAACATTTCTAGAGGAATGTCATGGAAAGAACGAAATTTCGTGAAAATAGGAGGAACAATACTATTAGAGCGTTTCTCCCGACATTTATCTTGCATTCAATTTGCGAGCGTTTATATTGGCGACAGTGTAGCTCATCTTTTCATCGTGTTTTTTTGGGAGAAATTTGTTTTGATTATGCATGACATTTCTAGTAAAATGTCATGGAAAGAATGAAGTTTCTTGAAAATAGGAGGAACAATAAAATTAGAGCATTTCACCCGCGATTTGTCTTGCATTCAATTTCACTGCGTTTATATTGCCGACAGTGTAGCTCATCTTTTCATCATGTTTTTTGGGAGAAATTTATTTTGATTATGCATGACATTTCTAGAAGAATGTCATGGAAAGAACGAAATTTCTTGAAAATTCGAGGAACAATAAAATTAGAGCGTTTCACCCGACTTTTGTCTTGCATTCAATTTGACTGCGTTTATATTGCCAACAGTG
This sequence comes from Lenwebbia sp. NSW1173648, assembly GCA_029784005.1. Classification (NCBI taxonomy): domain Eukaryota; kingdom Viridiplantae; phylum Streptophyta; class Magnoliopsida; order Myrtales; family Myrtaceae; genus Lenwebbia; species Lenwebbia sp. NSW1173648. The sequence goes on along the minus strand of JARCGZ010000008.1, from coordinate 19,210,652 downwards.
TAGCTCATCTTTTCATCATGTATTTTGGGCGAAATTTGTTTTGATTATGCATGACATTTCTAGTAGAATGTCATGGAAAGAACAAAGTTTCATGAAAATAGGAGGAATAATAAAATTAGAGCGTTTCAACCGTCATTTATCTTGCACTCAATTTGACAGCGTTTATATTGCCAACACTGTAGCTCATCTTTTCATCATGTTTCTTGGGCGAAATTAGGTTTGATTTTGCATAACATTTCTAGAGGAACATCATGGAAAGAACGAAGTTTCTTGAAAATAGGAGTAACAATTGTGACGTCCCGGAATTTCAAGGTACATTGTATGAATAATATTGGACTGTTGGAATTGAGTGACATTTGTCGGACGCGGAATTTTTCATTCTGAAGATCGTTAGTCGTCGATCGAAGCGTAGTTAATTATAGTTCGATTAGATTAGTCGCGCCGTAATTAGTCTTCGCCGTATTCCTTCGCGTTCGCGCTGACCCTGAACCAAATATTCTGAACCAGTCCTAAAATCATCAGATTACCGAAATACCCTCAGATATTATTCATATACGCCAGAAACAATTAATACCGAATGACCGCGGGCCCCACCTTATTATTACAAAGTCAAATCACCTTTTTGACCCTTTGGATATTACAAAAATGCCCTTTGACCAATGAAATTACACTTTTTCCCTCAAAGGTAATTTTCTCTCTCCTCTCTCTCTCTCTCTTCCCTTTCTCTCTCTTCTTCCCCTCCATTTCTCACGCACGGCAGCAGCAGCCCCTCCCATGTTCACGCCATTTCCATCATCTTCATCTCATTTTCATCTTCGTCCTTGCCGCCGTGGACCGCCGCCGCCCGCCGAGCCGCCGGTCACCCTCCCGCCTTGCCGCGCCGTCACCGTGCCACCCTAGCCGAGCCTCCCGCCGTCCTTGCCGCCGTTGTGCAGCTGCTGTCCAAGCTCAGCCGCGCCTCGCCGTCGTCCGCCGAGCTTCACCGGAGCCACCGAGGAGCCGCCGGACCTTGGCCGAAGCTCCGCCAAGCTTGCCGCCCCCTCGTTGAGCCCCGTTGTCGCCGTTTGGCCTCTGCCCAGCTGCTGTCCAGCGGCCGTTCGTCATCGTCCGGGTGTCGTTTTGGAAATCCGACACCGCGGTTGCGTCCGGATCGACGAGACGAGTTCGTAGGGATTGCCGCTGGAATTTTTGTCGTCGTCGCCGCCGCGGCCGGAAACCGCGGCCGCGGCCGCTCATCGCCGGTCGCCGCCCGTTAATTAGTGAGTTAACCCCTAATCCCTGATTAGGCCGTTAATTGCACTTAATAGGTTAATTAGTAAGTTACCGTAATTAGATTAAATAGTTACCGCAGTTAATAGATAGTTACCGTGGTTAGATAGTTAACTGTGGTTAGATTAATTAGTTACCATAGTTAAATTAAATAGTTACTGTGGTAGATTAATTAACTGCTGTGGTTAGTTGAATTAACCGTGGTTAGGTGGAATAGTTACCGTGGTTAATTGCATGTTGTTGTGCCTAGTTTGTGGCGTCCGATCGTGGATCGGATTAAGTGTTGATTGCGCATTAATTTGCTGAATGATCACATTAGGATCGAAATGCCATGTTAAATGGAAATTGAATATTCGCGTGACCAATTGTAATTTTAAGTGTGAAAATGGCCGTGGGCCAGGTTTGAGTGTGAAAATGGCCCGTGGGCCAAGTTTGAGCATAAAATTGACCGTGGGCTAGGTTTGAGCATAAAAAATGAGATTTGGCTTGAGAGCCGGTTTTAAGCGTGAGGTCACGCAGTAGTTTCACAGTGTCACCCTAACGTAACTGGGGGCACGAGCGATACCCTTGTTGGCATGGGTCGCTGCCTGGTAAGTCTGTGTGCCGGCGACGTACCGTCCGGGATTCCACGGCTTATTGGTTGCCTGTCAGTCCGTGCCCGGCGACGGACCGTCCGGATAACACGGCTGATGAGATGCCGGTCGCAACTTGTATTGGTCCGTAGTCCCTCCTGGAATTATTCCTGGTATGCTCGCCTTAGGGGTCTTGAGGGGGCTATCGGATGCCGTCACCGTTAACGTTGTGGGATGACGCCCGGTTAATCCGGAAGAGTACTAGCAGCGAGGCTGTGCTTTGGCGAGAGTGGGGTATCTCTTGGCCGGCTGACCGGAACGCGTTTGTTGCATAGTGCATGAGTATTGCTGAGTGTTCTGGCTGATTGGTTGATGCATTGTTTATTCCTTATCATGTCGTATCTGTCGCATGGCTCTAGGCGAGGTACGTTGCATGTGGTTGTTGTTCTGATTGCTGTGAGTAGATTGCTAGAATGGTTAGGCTGTGAATCAACGTCCTAATTGGACTTAGGCGTTGACCCGCTGAGATTCATATCTCATGCGCTTGGCTGATCGCCTTTCAGGTCTTCGAGATGGCCGCACGCCAGGTTGACCCGGTGTTGTTGGGCCGGGGGTTTTGTGTAGCTGTGGAGGAGCTTTGGAGGCCGTGTTATGTATAGCTGGTAGTGTAGCAGTAATGTATCGGCTATAGTGCGCCCTGACCCGACCCGAAATCTTTTTGTGGGTCTAAGGGGATCGGTCCAAGAAGGACTTGTGTAAATTATGTTTGTATTGTGAACTAATCAAGCATATAAATAAAAAGGGTTTGTTGCTGTTTGTTGTCTTTCCTATTTGTCTATCCCCGTTGTTTGTTGTCCGGGGTAGTATTCGCTTCCGCGTGTGCTTAATTACAAGATAAAATGAAATGGGTCGATGATCTGCCTAGGACATCATCCTTTGACCTGACGTTTGGAAGGGAAGGTCGCGCGCCCGAGGACTCGGGGCGTGACAACAATACTATTAGAGCGTTTCACCCGTCATTTTTCTTGCATTTAATTTTAGAGCGTTTATATTGCCGACAGTGTAGCCCATCTTTTCATCATGTTTTTTGGGAGAAATTTATTTTGATTATGCATGACATTTCTAGTTGAATGTCATGGAAAGAACTAAGTTTCTTGAAAATAGAAGGAACAATTAAATTAGTACGTTTCACCCTTCATTTGTCTTGCATTCAATTTGACAGCTTTTGTATTAGCGACAATGTAGCTCATCTTTACATCATGTTTTCTAGGCGAATTTTATTTTGATTATGCATAACATTTCTAAAGGAATATCATGGAAAGAACGAAGTTTCATGAAAATAGGAGGAACAATACTTTTAGAGCGTTTCACCCGTTAATTATCTTGCATTCAATTTGAGAGCGTTTATGTTGCCGACAGTGTAGCTCATCTTACCATCATGTTTTGTGGGAGAAATTTATTTTGAGTATGCATGACATTTCTAGTACAATGTCATGGAAAGAACGAAGTTTCTTGAAAATAGGAGGAACAATAAAATTAGAGCGTTTCACCCGTCATTTGTCTTGCATTCAATTTGACTGCGTTTATATTGCCGAACGTGTAGCTCATCTTTTCATCAAGTTTTTTGGGAGAAATTTGTTTTGATTTTGCGTAACATTTCTAGTGGAATATTACGGAAAGAACAAAGTTTCATGAAAATAGGAGGAACAATACTATTAGAGCGTTTCTCCAGTCATTTATCTTGCATTCAATTTGGGAGGATTTATATTGGCGACAGTGTAGCTTATCTTTTCATCATGTTTGTTGGGCGAAATTTGTTTTGATTATGCATGGTATTTCTAGAATAATGTCATGGAAAGAACGAAGTTTCATGAAAATAGGAGGAACAATACTATTAGAGCGTTTCACCCATCATTTGTCTTGCATTCAATTTTAGAGCGTTTATATTGCCGACAGTGTTGCTCATTTTTTCATCATGTTTTTTGGGTGAAATTTGTTTTGATTTTGCATAACATTTCTAGAGGAATATCATGGAAAAAACGAAGTTTCATGAAAATGGGAGGAACAGTACTATTAGAGCGTTTCACCCGTCATTTGTCTTGCATTCAATTTGAGAGCATTTATATTGCCGAAAGTGCCGCTCATCTTTTCATCATGTTTTTTGGGAAAAATTTATTTTGATTATGCATAACATTTCTACTAGAATGTCATGGAAGGAACGGAGTTTCTTGAAAATAGGAGGAAGACTACTATTAGAGCATTTCACCGGTCATTTGTCTTGCATTCAATTTGAGAGCGTTTATATTGCCGACAGTGTAGTTCATCTTTTCATCATATTTTTTGGGTGAAATTTGTTTTGATTATGCATGACATTTCTAGTTGAATGTCATGAAAAGAACGAAGTTCCTTGAAATTAGGAGGAACAATAAAATTAGAGCGTTTCACCCGTCAGTTGTTTTGCATTCAATTTGAAACATTCTGAAATTCGACCCATTTCTGGAATTTATAAAATGAATGGATATCTTGTTGATGCGCTGCAGTTTAATCTCTTTTAGAATTGATCACTCTTGAGAAGACTAACCGTTAGGGAAAGGCTAACTAGGAATTAAGTACGTGGACCTAGAGACTCGATTATGGGTAAACACTTTGGCCATAAGATTCGCGAGGGAATATTTTGTACCATTATAGACCTATCCAAGAAGAGTTATAGAGAGACTTGTAAATACCATACAATTGGATCGTGGGTGATTCCGCTTGACCAACGTATGGATTGCAAACGTCCCAAAATCAATTTCTAAAGATCGCGTCCTTTGGTACTAGTGATTAACCCTCGCAATTACATGACAACCAAGGCCTCCATAATTCGAGTAGCTTAAACGCGATTAGATGATAAATCGGTCGCAAGTCGATACGCGTAACCCCTAAAAGCCGCCCGTTGGTTTGAGATTTGCTAAAGTCGTAATCAATCGATTTTGACCGCGAATTAGATTCCGGATTCGGGCATCGAATTTTCAAGGATATCATCGCTAATATTTGGACGTCGCCTCATTAGGGTTCAGCGTTCGTTGGCCAGCAATACCAATCGCCTGAACCAAAATTTTCGACCTATCCTAAAGTTGCAGATTGCTATTTAACTCCAGACATTTATTTGCAAGAGCCAAATTATTTGATGAGACTTGTGTTTTTGGCTTCTTCCTCATCAAGAACCCACCAACTCCCACTAACCTCTTCATCATATCCTATCCTAAGAAATCCAAAATCTCACCAGCTCTCACGAATCCCCACTCAAGGCAAAGGATTGGATGAAGCTTCTTGGATCCCTCTCTCCTCCCTTGACACTTCCCCCTTGGCCGACCACTCCCCTCTCCCTCTCCTCCTCCTTGGGCCGCTATTTGGCCACGACGCCGCAACCGCCGTCTGCCGCCTTGCGATGCCAGCGACCAGCCACCATGCCTCCACCGTTCAGCCCTTTCGACACTGCCAATCGACCAACCAGCTCGCCGTGCCGCCGTACATCGCCGCTGCTGCCGTGGGGTTTATGGGGCTGATCGTGTCTTGATTTTGGGTTTTCAAAGCTTAAATCCAAGTAAGCAAACCTCTAATCTTTGAGTAGAATGATTGGTTACCAATGGACTAGTTTAGAAGTAGAATTAGTGGATTTTTAGGGCTGCCGAGGTACTGTTCATTGATGATTCGATACTATTCATTAAAAAAAGTTATTGTTCATTGAAGGTATGAAAATTAGAAAATGTTTGGGATGATCTTGAGAGCTTCGAATGATGATTTAGGTGGTTAGATGAGTGATTAGTGTGGTATGTTAACCCTTGGTTGGTTATTGAATGAATTTCACTTGAAATTGGTTGGTTTATGTGCATTGTGGGCTGATTAGAGGCTGCCCTTTGGGGACCCGAAATTTGAGACCTTGCTTGTTGATCTTGGATGCTAGGGAATGCTCTTGAGACATTAGAAAGTGTAGACGATGTGGTGGCGATTGTTCGTGCACGGATATTTTGCATACCGCTTAATTTTGGGGCGTTATGTGCAAATGTGAATTGAGGGTTGAATTACTTATGCCTTGAGTTATGTGGATTGATTTATGGTCTCACGGCGTGCATGTGTGGTAGTGTGGGCCATATGTCTGAATTGTGCCTTGATGCGTGTTACGCGAGGCTTACTTTGGAAATCAATGCATTGTGATGTTCTTATGTGGTTTGAACCCTGAGGCGTTAAACGCGGGGTGTTGTGCAATCCTAAGACGTTAAACGTGGGTTGTGACGCGTACCTGAGGCGTTAAATGCGGGTCACGATCCTTTCAGACTTGAGCTATATATATGTTTATATACATATATATGATGCATCGTTGAGTACCAAGTGTTGGAGTTTGTGACTTGAACTTGTTGGATTAATTGTGCTGGTTTTGCCTTGTTTATTTTCCTTGCGTTGTGGAATTGTTAGTCTGGGTAGTTTAAACTACATGCTAGATTGGTTTAGGAGTACGTGTTGTCCTAAGTGAGGCTTAGGGGTTAGCTTATTGAGATTTATTCTCATTATTGTAAGTAAAACCTTTCAGATCCCCGACCTTGAGGATGAACGATCCACCGTAGCGATTTCGGGTACCTATGGACATAGACTGTATGGTGATTGAGTACCCAGTAGGAGGAGGCGGAGTATACACTAGGTATGCTAGTACTGTTTGGGTGAATGAGGGTGAGACACATTGGAAGGCTCATACCTATCTAGCTTGGTTCTTTTATGATGGGAATCAGACCATTGAACCGTTTAGGCGATTCGACATACCCTATGATGGAGTTGGCGAATGGGACCTGACGGTGGCTACTCCTCATGATGGTGTGGTTACTAGCCCAGATTCTAGACCTGGTGATTCAGACGCGGAAGTGGAGTCCATGGAGTCAGATCCCGAAGAGGAGCCGATGGAGTCGAACCCTAAGGAGGAACCTATGGATTCAGACTCTGAGCTGGAGGCGTCGTCTGATGGTGGTGGAGTCGAGGATTAGAGTAGCTACCCTTCCCATTTTTGTTTACCCTCTTAGTGGAGGAGTTAGGGTAGAGCGACCATCGACACCCTTTTTGTTGTACATGGTTGCCTTGTGTAGTCCGAACCTCAAGCTATGTTTATAAAAGTTATCGTTTGGTGTATTGTTCTCTCTATCCCTATCCCTCTTCTATTTTGTTGAATGGGGTATTTTTGAATTGCTTCCGTTAGCGTTCGTCCCTAAGTTCTTAAGCATTTGATCTGGGTCGGCGATAAGTCCTGGGATGTCGCAATCTTATCAGCCATGCGGGGTGTTGGCGCGCTCGGAGGACACGGGGCGTGACACAATTTGACAGCGTTTATATTGCCGACAGTATAGCTCATCTTGTCATCATGTTTTTTGGGTGAAATTTGCTTTGATTTTGCCTAACATTTCTAGAGGATTTCATTGAAAGAACAAAGTTTCATGAAAATAGGAGTATCATTACTATTTGAGCGTTTCACCTGTCATTTGTCATGCATTCAATTTGAGAGTGTTTATATTGCCGACAATGTAGCTCTTCTTTTCAACTTGTTTTTTGGGCGAAGTTTGTTTTGATTATGCATGACATTTCTAGTAGAATGTCATAGAAAGAACGAAGTTTCTTGAACGTAGGAGGAACAATAAAATTAGAGCGTTTCACCCGTCATTTGTCTTGCATTCAATTTGACTGTATTTATATTGTCGACAGTGTAGCTCATCTTTTCATCGTGTTTTTTGGGCGAAATTTATTTTCATTATGCATAACATTTCTAGAGGAATATCATGAAGAGAACGAAGTTTCGTGAAAATGGGAGGAACAATACTATTAGAGTGTTTCACCCGTCATTTGTCTTGCATTCAATTTGACAGCATTTTTATTGCCGACACTGTAGCTCATCTTTTCATCCTGTTTTTTGGGAGAAATTTATTGTTGCCTCTCGTTTCTCTGGTGATCGTTGCTCGCTTTCTCTCGGCTCTACATTCAACAACTCACTAGTTTTCTTCTCCCCTTTCTTCTTTTTTTGGCCGAGAGTCCCCTTGATCGAGCTAACCCGCGAGCCATTTTGCTTCCCACCTCTTGCGCTCCTCTTTTTCACCCACCTGAGCCGCAACTTGCTCTGTTTTCCTGCTCATCATTCCCCTGCCATAGCTAAATCTTCTTATCTTTGTGGCAACCGATATTCCTTTACTCTGCTCCAGTCCCTTTAACCTCTCTCGGCAGCCAATCACATGCCAACTTGCCCCTTCATTCCCTTTGCAGCAGTCACCCTTTCTCTCTCTCCAGCGGTGGCATTGTCAGTAGCTTCTTTTGGCTCTGTTCACATCCAGGCACTAGGAAGAAGAAGAAGTAGGTGGCGTGGGCTTGGGCTAGGCAAGAAAAGAAATAAATTAGGTGACAAGCACGAAATAAATTAGGCTTGGGCGTGGGCTTGGGCGTGGGCTTGGGCCAGGCACTATGTTTCATTGATAAATAAAAATAAAAATTCAATTTTCCTTATTTACAATATGACAAGCACGAAGGGAATTCATTTTGGGGATTTTTTTTTCTATTTTAAGTCTTAAAGAAAACAAAATTAAATTAAATTCAAACGGGGACGATAAAATTAGGTGTCAACAGCTATCCCTCTTGGAAGGCGGGCTCGAAGAGGTTCCATTCCAAGATGAACGAACACCTAATCTTGTCGATGAACTAACCTGACTGCTCTAGGGAAGACCGCCAAAGCTTATCCACTAAGGAAACTGCTCTTGGTTGATAATTTCCTTGGGCTCGCAGGTTAACATTACTTGGGAGACTGGATTTCATGATAGACATTTTGATTCATTGAAATGGTTTCAGAGGAAAAGACTCGATTCACAGTATCTAAACCACGAAAATGTACTAAAAAGACTTGATTCACGGTATCTAAACTGTAGCATCCTGAAATCCAGCTTTCCCAATTGCTGTTGTTATTTTAGATGTAATGTCTAATTACTACTGTAGTGGGTTTTAATTTGGAACTGGTATTACCCCTCTGAATAAATGTCCTTGAAGCCAATCATTCGATGTCGTCGAAGGAAAGTTTATAGACGAAGAGGTAGTCCGCCACTTAATTAGTTCTAAATAAATAAGGAATAGATGAAATGGTTCAGAAAGATGATTTATTGTGAGGTATACTCGCAATAAGTTCTTGCGGATTCGGTCGAAGTCCATTTCTCTTACATGAAGGTCATTTTGGATATATTGCGAAGGGTACTCGTAATGAGTTATAAAGGGTGCGGTTGACAAGGAAATGCGCGATGTCACAATTTTTTTTTTGGAACGCATCAAATCATTGAGGATTTTATGATGGAAATGTCACCTAACGTAAGTCAAGGACCGGAGATCCAAACTCAAATTTCGTTCGTCATGTGTCGCAATTAATTACTCAACCTCAGGACAAACTACTCTTACAGCAATTTAACGTTCAGGTAATGTCCACATTAATTTAGCAATCTAATAACTCACGGCAAAATAATGTGACAAGAATTAGGACTACTTGGGGTCGGTGGCCGTATGCAAGAAGGAAAGAGGAGAGTTGCTGTGCGTGTAGTTTAGCAAAAGAAATGGTGTGACACTTGGCACATTACTTCTCTAAGCCACCAAGGGAGTGATCATTAGTCTCATGGGGAAAGGAAACCCATGATTTTCCCTTGGCCTTGTGGAATCCGCCGGAGAGAGAGGGAGGAGAGGGAGGTGCTCATCGGGTAGCAAAGAGGGCAAAGCTCTCACAAATTGGATTTTGTTCACTCCCCAAGAGCTCTCGGTAGCGGTGACCTTGAGTAACCGAAGTGCACGCCGCCACGCCAACCGCTCCTTCGTCAAAGATCAAGCCAACCTTTATCACCTCCACCACCTCAGGCGAGTTAAATTCAGCCACTCTAGCCCTCTCTCGCTTCATTTTACGTAGCTCTTGTAGTGAGGTTAGTGTTGGCGAGGAAATCAGGGTGAGGAGTTTGATTGTGGGGTCTGATGAAGGGGCTAGGACGAACCACTCGAGGGTTACTAGTGTTCTCATGGATGGGTACCTAGCAGCCACGAGTGAGTAGACTCTCTCATTCATCACTGGTTGAACGCTAATTCTGGTTGCATGCTTGAGAACTTGGTACGTTAGTCGCCCTTGAGGCTTGAGAGAGCCAAGTTGGTGGATAGATTTCCATGGAGGGCGTCAAATAGAATTGGTGGTGCGAATTAGGGCTCGATCTTGGTGGTAATGGGTTGACTTAATTTGCATGTTAATACTATTAATACGGCTATTGTTTCTTTCAATGCCAAATGAGAGTAATCTACGGATGGGTCGACAATATTGAGGGGAGGTTAGCGGTAATGAATAAAGATAAACTCGGTTTAGATGTGTGATGCATCGAGGTGTCTTATATGTGTTTCCATTGGCGCTATTGAGGCTAGCAATGATAAAATTTATGAAATTTGAGGCTATTTGGTGAAGGTTGACTACGGGTCACGTGTGGGTTCGCAAGATAGGTACGGCAATGGTTTAGCACAAGAGTTGTAGTGTGATTTTGAGATATGCGCTGTGATTGATTAATTACGAACCTTGATGTAAGAAGGCTAAGTTCGATCGAAAATAATTGATACATGCATCCTTAGTATGGCGTGCCGCATGATTTCGAGGCATATGGTACGTATAATGATAATACTTAGTTCATCTGCATAACATTGCATTCACTTGGAGAAGGGGTTGAGGGCCACAAGAGAAATAGTGAATTGTGTTCAAATTTCCCTACGGGAGTCGGGATGCCTTGGTTGGTGGCGCCAAGAGGACCACGGGGTATGTACGTGATGCCTCGGAGTGAGAAGCTCATGGTGGGGAGTTAGCCATGAGAATTGGCGGTAGAGCCAGAAAATGTATTAATGTTACGAGTCGGTGATTGACTCGAGTTCAATGATGGTAAGTAAATTGCACGGGAGTATATGCATATATTCATCTGCAGATCATATCCTTCATGTGATATATATATATATACTTGTAATTTTGCTTAAATTTTATTTGTCCGTTAAATCGTAAATTGGTTGGTTCGCTTGTCATGGACTTGAACGGTATGGTGAATTGAGCGAGCGTTAGAGTGAATTTTTCTCGCTAAGTTACTTACGCTTGTGGTATATGTTGTTTTAGATTGACAGGTATGGGGTCTATCCCGATTCCTCCTAGTTCGCGTTACGGTCTTCTCGTTACTCTCGGAGACCGAGACTCATGACTTTCATGTTCCGAACGATCACATGATCTCTTTCACCCGTGTGATCGCTACACTTACTGCGGATGTTGGGGTTGGTTTGGAACCAAGGGTCTATCGTTTTGTGTCGATCTTCCTAGTGATTGACGGTCAACGAGAGGGCTCGATTCCCCATGATTTCTTCGATGGGGTAGTAGTGATGACGACGGGGCTGCTGGAGGCGGGGCGACCGAGGCAGGAGCTTAGGAGGTGGTCGGAAGACTGGGAATGGCTTTTTGGAAGACCGCGGGGGATGGTATGAAGTCGCGGCATTTTGGTGTCGGGTTCGGCTAGTGGTAGTGGTCCATGTATAGTTGGGCTAGGTGGTGTACCCCAGGTCATGTTTAAGCTTCTTGGGAGCTAACGTACTAATCGGCTAATGTAACTATGCAGACTAATGTTTGTTTATATATCAAAAAAATGGCATGGCTATTTTCCTTGTACTATGGTTAATATTTTCCGTTGCATGAGAATAATCTTTTATTAAACGAGAATAGTTCGACGTGGCGACCTAGGCGTCACGGTTCTGGCGATAGCATCGGAGCGGGGTGCTACAGCGGTCATTTTAGTATTAGAGCCTTGGTTTATCTAGAGTGATAAGGTACGCTAGATTGGAGGAGTTAGGGCACGAAAATGTTTAAAACTTTAATGCATGTGATTGTTGGTTGGTTAAGCGGGGTGAGTAGCTCGCTTATACTTAGCAATTAGTAGGATATTAGCTACTCATAAGGATATAAGTAGCATACTAGAGGGGCGGTATGTTACTTTATTATCCATTTATTTACTGCCATGGTTGTGAAGTCTTGGATAAAAGCTAATGAGAAAGGAAATAACGGAGGAGTGATCCATGTGCAGTGAAATCGCAAGATGCCGAAGACAGGCACCTCTTCGCTAGGAGCAAGCCCCAGAGATCCGAGAATTGATGGAATTCTAGAAGCGTTAGAGAATGTTGGAACCCTACTTGGACGACAGGCTCAGCAACAAGCGGAGGCAAACAATACTGCGAGAGAACGTCGCATACAGGGGATAGTGGAGCACTTCCTAAAGTTAAAGCCACCTAAGTTCACCGGAATAGGAGATCCGGAAGAAGCTGAAAGTTGGTTGGATGAGATGGAAGAACTGTTTGGCCTACTGAACTGTAATGATGTGGATCAACTAGTCTTGATGGAGCATCAACTTTCAGGGAACGCAAAGTATTGGTGGAGGGCCACCAAGGGCATAGTATTCCCTGAGGGTACTGAAGTTGCATGAAATTGTTTTATAGAGACTTTCAACAATCAGTATCTCCCGGATTGCGTCAGAGATAAGAAGATGACTGAATTTGTACAACTGAAGCAAGGTAATAGGACTGTCAGCCAGTATGAGGCAAAATTTTCTGAGTTATCCAGGTATGCGCCTTGTCTAGTGGAAAATCCGATAGATATGGCCAAAAGATTTCTGAATGGTCTTAAAGCAGAGATAAGGAAGCAGCTGGTGCCTTTTAATATTCGAGACTATAATGAACTTTATAGTCGGGCTTTGTTGATGGAAGAAGAGCTTAGGAAAGAAAGGATGGAAACAGTAACACAAGCAAGGCCAAGATTCCAGGTTTCTCAAGGAAATTTTAGGCTTGATAAGCAGCCTGGCCAGTTTGAAAGGCCAAGGTTTAACTCGAACAAGAAACCCAACTTCGGACGATTTGGACAGACGGGGAATGGTAGTGGCCAAGGATCAAGGCCCATGCAAACTCAGGCGAATAGTGTATGCAATCGATGTGGTGAGTACCATGGGAATAGGGTGTGTATCAAGGATAGACAATGCTATGGATGTGGCCAATATGGACACGAGAGGAAGGACTGTCCTCAAGAAAGGCAACAGCTTCAAACCAAGATGCCCCCACGAGCTCGACCAGCTCCGACGGTAGGAACAAATAGGCCTGGCGAATCTGGTGGACCACGTGGAACGAATCAAGCTAGGAATGCCCAAAGGCCTGCGGCTTAAGGACGAGTATACACAATAACTCAAGAGGAAGCCTCGGCTTCCAAAACCGTTATTTCAGGTACGCTTTCTCTCGATGGTCATAAAGCGTACGCGCGGTTTGATACAAGAGCTACACACTCTTTTGTCTCTGCACAATACGTGAGGTTGCATAATCTGAACACTAAATTGCTTGACGAACCATTAGTAGTAACTACCCCACTTAAGGATAGTATACGACTGGCGAGAGGTTGTAGAAATTGTGAAATTTCCATTAGCGGTCGGAGGATGACAATAGACTTGATAGTCTTAGTAATACACGATTTCGATGTTATAATTGGAATGGACTGGCTCCATCAACAACGAGCCAAAGTGGACTACTATCGGAAAGTAGTCTAGATTAACCCACCAGATGGTCCTAGTTTCGAGTTCATAGGAAATGGAATGAGTATGTCTGGAATTTTTATATCTGCAGTAGAGGCTTGGAGATTACTTGACGAAGGATGCCAAGGATATTTAGCAGTAGTGCAAGATCAATCTAAGAAGAAAAAGAAATTTAAAGAAATTCCTATAGTTCAGGAGTTTCCTGATGTTTTTTCTAAAGAGCTCCCAAGATTACCTCCAGAGAGGGAGATAGAATTCATGGTCGAATTGATTCCTGGAATGGGACCTATATCGAAAGCCCCGTATCGGATGGCTCTAACGGAACTGAAGGAACTGAAAGTGCAACTTCAGGAATTATTAGACATGGGATTTATTCGACCAAGTACGTCACCGTGGGGAGCACCGGTCTTGTTTGTAAAGAAGAAAGATGGGTCCTTAAGGCTTTGCATAGACTATCGACAGTTGAATAGGGTGACGATTAAAAATAAGTACCCATTACCAAGGATCGACGACTTGTTCGATCAACTACAAGGTGCTTCTGTGTTTTCTAAAATTGACTTACGATCAGGGTATCATCAGTTGAGAATCAAGGAAGATGATATTCCTAAAACTGCCTTTAGGACTCGATACGGGCACTACAAAGTTCTTGGTAATGCCGTTTGGTTTAACTAATGCACCTGCAGCATTCATGGATCTAATGAACCGAGTGTTCAAACCATGTTTGGATCGGTTCGTCATTGTTTTCATTGAAGATATCTTAGTGTACTCCAAAGGGGAAGAAGAGCACAAGGAACACCTAAGGGTGGCCTTGCAGACGCTTCGTAATCATCAACTGTACGCTAAGTTTAGTAAATGTGAATTCTGGTTGGATTAAGTGGCTTTCTTGGGACACGTAGTTAGTGGCAAAGGAATAACAGTCGACCAGCCAAAGTTGAAGCCGTAGTGAATTGGCCCAGACCGACTATAGTGATAGAAATTCGAAGTTTCTTAGGACTAGCAGGATATTACAAAAGATTCGCATAAGGGTTTTCTCAAATCGCTGGTCCAATGGCGCAGCTGACTAGAAAGGATATCAGGTTCCAATGGACAAAAGAATGTGAAGAGAGTTTTCAAGAATTAAAGGATAGACTGACGACAGCACCGGTATTAGCTATACCGTCAGGACCTGGTGGATATGTAGTATTATACAATGACGCTTCTCACCAAGGACTTGGGTGTGTACTTATGCAGTACGGAAAGGTGATCGCTTACGCCTCACGATAACTAAGACCATATGAGAAGAACTACCCGACACACGATTTGGAACTAGCAACGGTGATATTTTCTTTGAAAATATGGCGACATTACCTGTATGGGGAGAAGTTTGAAATTTACACCGACCATAAGAGTTTGAAGTATCTATTTTCGTAGAAGGAGTTGAACCTGAGACAAAGACGATGGATGGAATTACTAAAGGATTATGACTGCGAAATCCTGTATCATCCCGATAAGGCAAACAAGGTAGCCGACGCGCTTAGCAGGAAAATTGCAGGCGTGATTGTAGCGAACCTGATGGTGAGAGAATGGAACCTAATTGAAGAAATATCGAGCTCTGAATATAAATTAGAAGTTGACGAACTAATAGGTATAATGGTGACTCTGAGGATTGAGCCTGAAATTATACAAAGGATCAAAACTCTACAACAAAATGACCCGCAGATTGTAAAGATTAAGGAAGAAGTAGTGGAAGGAAACAAACCATATTTTCAAGTGTCAGAGGACGGTATACTCAAGTATTTGGGTTGGTTTGCAACCAAGGGTCTATCGTTTCGTGTCGATCTTCCTGGTGATCGATGGTCAACGAGAGGGCCCGATTCCCCATGATTTCTTCGATGGGGGTAGTAGTGATGACGACGGGGCTACTGGAGGCGGGGCGACCGAGGCAAGAGCTTAGGAGGTGATAAATAACAGATAAATATCTCAAATTTGACTATTTATCGCCACAACAGTTAATTAAACAGTTAATAACTAATTAACCTGATCTCAGCTAATTAACCAATCGCAATCACCAGGCAGATACAGTTAATTAGGGTAGCTACAGTTAATCTACACTAACCAGGGTAACTAATTAAACTAACCATGGTAACTAACTAATCTAACCATGGTAACTAATTAATCTAATCCTAAGTGCAATTAATGGCCTAATAAGAGATTAGGGGTTAACTCACAACGACGATCGGCGGCGGCGGCGTGCTGTAGCGACAGGCGACACCACGGCTTCGGCTCGGCTCGAGGGCGCAGACGCGGCTAAGATGATGGCGGACGATGGTGACTTTCGGACAGCTCGGAACGGTGGTGGACAGCGACGGCGGCACGGCTGCGACGGAGCAAAGGGCGCGGGTCGCGGCACAGCGAGCTCGGGGGCAGAACACGGGGGGTCAGCAACGACGACGGCAATGGGCGGAGGGCAGTCCACGGGTCGCGACGATCTGCGACGATGGAGAACGGCGGCGAGCAAAGCTCGCGGGGACGACAGGTTGGCGGGCTCGGGACTAGCGGGGGCTATAGTGGAGGTGGATGGTGGAGGTCGGACGAGGGACGCAGCGGTGTGGTGATCTCAGCCGCGGCGCTGGAGGGTAGTGCGATGCGGAGGATCGAGAGGGAGAGGTGGAGGAGCTCGGGTCGGTGAATTGCGGTGACCGCCGAAGCAATGGAGGGGAGGGCCGGCATAGCAACGGGACCGCGGGGGCGACGGCATGCACGGTGCGCGGCGACAGACCGAGGCGGCGGCGGACGTGGCCGACGCTCGCTAAGGAGGAGGGGAAAGGGGGAACTCTACCAAGGGAGAGAGAGAGGGGAAAGAGAGAGAGAGGAGAGAGAGAACGAAGAGGGAAAAAGGAAGAGAGAGAAGAGGGAAAGGTGCTGGGATTAGTGGTTGGGGAGTTGATGGGGAGTGGGGCCCATAATTCAAATCAGTATTAATGATGTTCGGCTTATATGAATAATATCCGAGGGCATTTTCGTCATTTGGTAATTCTGGTCTGGTTGGTCATTTGGCACAGACGACTGAAGACATTTCGGTCAGGGTTAGGCTTGGGTACGAAGGGATTCGACACTAAAGTCTACGGCGCGACTAAACTTGCTAAACCCTACTAACCTACGCTTCAGGGTCTGCCTAGATCTTTTCAGATCAAACAAAATCGTGTCCGATAATTATCCCTTAAATCTCAAAAATTCAATATTATTTATTTTACAAGGCTCGAATTTTTAGGACGTCACACCAATTCATGGAAAATAAATTTTACGTCATGAAGAGGATTTATCAAGTATGCGTAACTAAAGTTCCTTTATCAGAAAGGTCTTCTCATATTCTCTCAAGAAAAGGCTGTTTGATCCCAACTATTCATGTGGGAATTCAAGACAATCACTTTCGATACCTTACACTCTCTTCGTGTCTAAGGTTTATGATACATTCGCAATGCATACATTCTTGGTCAATCTGAAAGGTCTTTTCAGGGACCGTAATGTTGGCTTGGTCATAGGCTTATACAAAGGGTCTTCCTGCTTTGAGGCCACACTGGGGGAAATAACTTAATCATTACCTTCACCGGATTTACAAGTCAAGAACTTGAAAGATAAGATAAGAAATGATTGGCTCCACTCCTTCAAGCGGTAGGTTCTCTGTAAAGTTTTCATTTCGACTTAAAACATCCCAATCGGAAGAGTCTTCAGATGGGTTGTAATGTCAGTTTGGGAAGGCTTACAAGGATCAATTTTTCTTTTCGGGGGTTTATAAGTTGGTGACCATCCTAGCATCATTACCAATCTCACACGATTCTGGAAAGCACTTGACTCTGGGAATACACCCTATCTCGAGAGCCCATCGGTTGTCCGCTCTTCTTACAACATTAGAGTTTCACTTTGTTTTTCGCAATTTTCTAATCAAGGTAAGCTCTATGCTTTTTGTTGCATTTGGCTTTCCCTTCTTTTTTGGGGGCATTGGCCTTGCTTTTACTCGGCACACTGCTTTTTCAGCCCTTTGGTCTTTATCTCTTGTTTTCTCTTCTTTGCTTTTATCATGAGCTCTTTGGACTCTCGAGACATCTCACATCCACCAATCTTTGGGTACATCATACTCGTTGCCCCAGCGTGGGGATGATCACCACTCAGGATTTAAAAATGAATGATTCAGGCTCAACTTGGCTAACCAAAGGATAATCAGTGTTTGGGTAGAAGAAATAAATGCTCTTCTTCACTTTGGGATGCTCTGAGCTTCCATGAAGCTCTACCTGAAGTTACCACAAAAAGGTTAATACAAGTGAAGACAATTAAATCTTTCTTACCTTTTCTCTAATTGATTTTCAACCATAACATCCGACACTTGCCTCAATGCGGGGTGGTTCTTGACAGGGGTATTTTAAACATCTTCCTTACTCAGGCTCAAAGTGGCTGGCAAGGGATATATCCTGTGTATAGGGAAAAGAAGGAATTGCCTTTCATCACTTCGACTCATGTACACGTTGCAAATGAGTTTTCTGTCCTAAGACACGAATCTTCTTTTTCACTCCACTCAACTCTCAAAGTGTATTAGGGACATGTTTGGACATGGGTTGCCTTTCGTTATCCTAAACACTCTTGTTTGGCATATTCAATACCTCCTTTTCATTTTGCAAAAATCACATGCTCAAGTTGACCTTTGCAACGTTTTCGATGCAAGATACATGTACTCATGAATGGGTGCATTGTTGGGTGAACATGAATGCTTGCAGTATGACAATGAGACATTAACTCAGGTTCGACGTAGGGATTGGATGCATCAACGATACCTACGATTGGGCTACGCTGGCCGGCTGTCTACTGTTCTGAGGGTTAATGCTGACAAGACACTCATTGGCTCGTTTGATGTGATCGCTTGGTTTCACTTGGACCGAATGTTGTCTTCTTCACTCCAAAGAAGAGGTGAAAATTTGTTTTATTAATATTTACAGTGGAGCCCCCCTCCCTTATTTATAATGGTGCCCCATTCATGCCATTCCTAGGGATAGAACCCTGGGCTCGTCTAGACCTGTTCACTCCCCTAACAACTAGGCCACGATGCTGTTGGCATCCAAAGGGTGCCTCACTTTTTCTTAGCAGTATGCCCTAAAGCAAGCATGTAATGGTTACATGTTATGGATTTTAGTTGTACTTTCAATTATATATTAGTGGCAAAGACATGTACTCATTCATCAGTCCCGTTATTTAGATGAATGATTCCATAAGATCAGTTGTCACTAAACCTTTTCTTAAGACGTTAAGAATATGTGTGACAGCTTCACAGTTAGACCGAATCTTTAAAATGTTCCCGGTCAATAGATTATTGAGTGGATATCAATAATTCTATTGAGACCGGTGTGTTCGTAACTTTGCCACTAAGTATTGGATACTTAGGGAATGACGAGTCACAAGTCATTGAGGTATTGTGATACTCGAGTTAGACACAAGTGCATGTGTCGGACAAGTGCACTAAATGTGACACGCATTGAACGATTAGCAAACATGGAAGCTTCGAGCGTGGTCAATATCTAAATCGTTCACGCCTTGGTCTTGTGTAAATAGTCCTTAGATCTGAGGCACAGTATTGATTTGTGTGTTGGATGGCTGTGGTTCACGAGTGCACATATTGGCGGTTCGTTGATCCGCCTCTGTACTTAATGGTCAGAGCTCGTTCACATACGAAGTCACACATGTGCTCAATAGATGGAATCTATCTCCTTGTGACATACGAGGTTGATGTCCTATGCGATCTAATCATGACATTGCGTTAGAAATCCTCGGCCAGGGTTGTAACTGAGAATGTCTCATGTAAATGCATGTCAATTAGATTTGTGCATATGATCGAATTGGTGGCTTGACAAATATTCCATGGCCTTTGTTCGATCGTGACATGGTAAGATAGAAGGATTGAATTACACTATAGCCAAAGTTGACAGGTTCATGATGTTCTTGTCTTATTCACATTGTCTGGGTAGCCATGAAATATTACTAGATTTCACTCATGGCCTGTAGGACCTGGAGGCTGATCGGGACAATCAGTTCACTTGGTAGTACTAATATGTTAGTGCATGTCCTACTGCCAGCTCAGTGATGAACCTAGGGATGTCACACACCATAACCAATACATGATGACGTTGAATATGAAAGAGATATGGCAAATGTGTTTGCGATCACGACTATCGAATTATTCAGAGTGAAATTAAATTAAATGAGATTTGATTTAATTCTTATTTTTTGTCATGAACGTACGTGAATATGATGCACACGAACGCTCGAAATAGACACATATGGATGTGTCCAATCCACCCAAATAATGCATGACGGACCACATTGGTCAGCGACGTGTTGACTACGTTGGTCAGCACCGTGGTCTGCATGTTGCTGACCATTGGTCAGCAAGTTATGCCGCCCCCCATGCCTTTAAATGCTGGGGGAGGCGTGGAGAGATAGAGAGTTCAATCTCTCTCTCTTTCTGCAGCTCTTCTAATAGAAAATTCTTTGAGGATTTTTTATCTTCGGTTTTCTAAAACCAAAATAGAGGGTATAAGAGAGAGACACAAAGAAAAAGGTTTTCTTGAAGGGTGTCATTCTGAACGAAATCTCAAGTTAGTGCGGAGTGTCGTATCCACGAGATTGCTAGTACAATCAAAGGTGGTGATCGTCCGCAAGTTCCGTCTTCCTGTTCGTCGTACAATTGATGGTGTGTCTGAACTAGAGATCCGACACTTGTGGGACTTGAAGAACATCTGAACCAACTCGATAAAGCACGCTACGAGAGGTATTTCGAAAACCCCCGTCGTATGAGTTTCGATTTTCCATTGAAACACACAAGACGACGCCTCTGGAGATTCATGGATACGCGTACGGGCTATGTTTTTATTTCTGACGCGTTTACTTTTATTATGTTGTTATTTTGCCCGTACGTCGGACGCGGGCGGAACGGTTTCGCGCCTCGCCCGAGTTGTCGGACACACTCCATCGCATCGGGATCTGAACGCACGTGGAATGGTTTCGCATCGCCGTCGGGTCGTCGCGGTTGAATCCCAACACTTTTTACTTAAGTGAAGCCATCTAGGTGCAGCACGTTCTTTCGTGTTATTTCAAGCTATGATTATTTGCAAGTCTTTCACGATGTGCACTCCATTAGGTCACTTTGATAATCGCCTCTTTAAATATTTACTGCTACCTACAAAACAAGCAAAATATGTATGTATGTGACACGGTCCAGGCGAAGAGCAGCGTTCGAAGAGGGTTTTTGGCCAAGATGGATCGTGGACTCTCAAGGAAGCCTGAAGACTCCTCTAGGGTATTCTAGAAAGATCCTAGGGGCGGACGATATGGGAATTTCTCGTGTCTGTATTTATCGCGGGTAGGTGGTAGCTGGGGAGATCTAATCTCCACCGTTAGATCAGGGAGAGATCTACGGTTCTCATTGTACGAGTATTTGTATATAAGGGTTTCTCCTCCCCCTCATTTGTATCACCTCTTCTCACGAGTAATAGAAATCCAAAGCTTCTCTCTCTAGTTTCTCTCTCTAGAGTGTTGTGAGTTGAGTGTGGGAAAGGCTGACTTGGGAAGGAGTTCCTAAGGCCGCACGAGTTGATCGAGCGTCAGAGTCTTGAATCGATCGGCCCGTGACAAGTGGTATTAGAGCCAACATCAATTCCAGCTAGCCAGATTCATCCGCAGGTGTGATGGAGAATCCTTCCGGGTTGACTGTTGTCCTTGGTGAGAAGGCCGTGGATGAACGAAGCGGGAGGGACGCCGAGAAAGCTAGCAAGTCGAAGAAGGGACGTGCTCGTTCGAGTTCGAGAGAGGCAATGGGGAACTTGGAGACTCGAGTGGCGAACATGGAGATCGCTCTCGCAGAAGTCCAAGGCATGGTCGGGAACTTGTCCGAAATCACCGATGGAGACGTGTCCGAGAAGGAGGTGCTCGAGGCCGAGGTGCAAGAGCTCAAGTCCGGCATGGGGGAACTCCGAGGTGAAGTGTTGGGCACCCTGACATGCATCGCCGAAGAACTTCGACAGCAGAACCAAGACTTGCTGACCTTGGTGGAGGCGATGCGTGGGGAATTGGATGCGTTGAAGGTGAAGGTCACCAAGGTTGAAGCTGCATGCGCGAACGGGGTAATCACGGTGCAACCTGCTCCACGTGTGGACGCCCCGAAGCTTAAGGAGTTCAAGGGCTCAAGGGTGGCCAAAGACGTGGACAACTTCTTGTGGTACATCAACCAGTACTTCCAAGCGACAGGGATCACTGACGATGCGTTGAAGGTGAGTACTGCAGCTATGTATTTCGCTGAAAACGTACTCGTTTGGTGGCGTCGTAGGTGTGATGATCGGAGTGGGGAACCGATCACAACATGGGAGATGTTCGTCGCTGAATTTCGACAACAATTCTATCCGGCGTTTGCGGAAGAAGAAGCTCGAGATGAACTTCGTCGTCTGGAGCAACGAGGTGGAGTTCGGGAGTATGTGAGGAAATTCTCGGAGCTGTTGTTGCAGATTCCTACGATGAACGACCGTGAGGCTTACTTCCAATTCCTTGGAGGACTCAAGCCGTGGGTGAGGAACGAGGTCAAGCGGAGTAACGTGGAGGACCTTGCATCGGCAATGTCCATAGCAGAAACCATGGTGGAGTTCAAGACAGCTTCTGGCAGCAAGTCGGACTTCCATCCGAAGGACAAGGGTATTGGTGGGGGAGATCGTGGGAAGTTCCACCGTCCTAGCTGAAGCAAACCACGAATGGCCCCGCTAAGGGCAAAGGCGGAATCATCCAACAACGGGGAGTATAAGAAGAAGCGCTACCCGATCAAGTGCTTCCTTTGCGACGGACCGCACTATACTCGTGATTGCTCGGCAAAGGGGCAGATTGCATCCGCCATCAAGGCAAAGGAAGAGGAGAAAAAGCAAGCGGAGAAAGAGGAGACGCGACTCGGATCGTTGCGAATCCTTAACTCGATTAAATCCAAGAAGACTAACAAGTCCAAAGGAATGATGTTCGTGGACGTGAAGATCAGAGACACCACAATGAGTGCGTTGGTGGATACCGGGGCTTCCGACCTCTTCATTTCCGTAGAAGCCGCAAAGAAACTTAACCTACGGGTTGAGGAGAGAACAGGGTGGCTGAAGACGGTGAACTCCAAGCAAATCCCCATGTGCGGTGTGGCAAGAGGCGTGGAGATCGACATCGGCCAGTGGAAGAGCAAGGAAGATCTCGAGGTAGTTCCTCTCGATGATTATGATATTATCATTGGGTTGGGATTTCTTGACAGGATTGATGCTATCTGCTCCCGTTCGCCGATTGCATCTGCGTCCTAAACGACCAGAATCAATGCGTGGTTCCGATTAAAAGGAAGATGAGAGGTAATCACAAAACACTCTCGGCCATGCAACTTTCGAAGGGTGCTAAGAAAGGCGAGGAGACTTTCTTCGCCATTCTGAAGGAGATGGATCCTCAAGGCGAGGTGAATGATGTTCCGGTGGAAATGACTCAAGTCCTTGAGTCGTTCAAGGATGTGATGCCTCCAGAGCTACCGAAGAAGCTATCGCCCAAGAGGGAGGTGGACCATCGGATTGAGCTTGTGCCGAATGCTCAACCGCCCGCTATGGCACCATATCGTATGGCGCCCCCAGAACTTGAAGAGCTGAGAAAACAACTGAAGGGATTGCTCGATTCCAGATACATCCGTCCATCGAAGGCTCCGTTCGGTGCGCCAGTCTTATTCCAGAAGAAACAAGACGGATCGCTACGCATGTGTATTAATTATCGGGCGCTGAACAAGCTGACGGTAAAGAACAAATACCCGATCCCTCTCATTGCGGATCTATTCGACCAACTTGGTGGAGCTCGCTGGTTCACCAAGCTGGACCTACGATCGGGATATTATCAAGTGTGGATCGCGGATGGAGATGAGCCGAAGACTGCTTGCGTTACGAGGTATGGCTCGTACGAATTCCTGGTCATGCCATTCGGCTTAACAAATGCGCCGGCGACGTTCTGCACGCTCATGAACAAAGTACTGCACCCATTCCTTAATCATTTTGTGGTGGTGTACCTGGACGATATTGTTATCTACAGCAGAATGCTCGAGGAACATATCGAGCATCTAAAGCGGGTTTTCCAAGTTCTGAGGGACAGCGATCTGTACGTGAAGCGTGAGAAGTGCGCTTTCGCTCAGCGGGAAGTGCCATTCTTGGGGTACATCGTGGGGAATGGACGAGTCCGCATGGATTCGGCCAAGATTCAGGCAATCACCGATTGGGAGCCGCCAACGAAGGTAACAGACCTACGTTCCTTCCTTGGCTTGACTAATTATTATCGACGGTTTGTCAAGCGTTATTCGAACATCACTGCTCCACTTACCGACATGCTCAAGAAAGAGAAGCGGTGGGAGTGGGCAGAGCGGTGTCAAAAGGCGTTCGATGGGTTGAAGAAGGCAATGACGGAGGAGCCCGTGTTGACGTTGCCAGACTACTCGAAGCCTTATGAGGTAGAGACCGATGCTTCCGATTATGCTATTGGAGGTGTTTTGATGCAGGACGGTCATCCGGTGGCTTTTGAGTCACGCAAGCTCAATGAGACCGAGCGAAGATATACCGTTCAAGAAAAGGAGATGACGGCTGTGGTGCATTGTCTACGCACTTGGCGTCATTATCTACTGGGATGAAAGTTCGTCGTGAGGACAGACAATGTTGCAACGAGCTACTTCCAGACGCAAAAGAAGTTGAGTCCGAAGCAAGCTCGCTGGCAAGCCTCCCTAGCGGAGTTCGACTATGTGCTGGAGTACAAACCCGGGAAGACCAATTCTATGGCCGACGCGCTGAGTCGAAAGGCGGAGCTGGCTGCCATAAGCCGACCAGAGTGCCCGTTGATCAGCAGAATCAAAGAGGGGTTGCAACACGATCCAGTGGCGAGGGCTCTCCTAGGCTATGCGAAGGAGGGAAAGACTCGAAGGTTTTGGTGCGAGGATGACCTTCTTTATACCAAGGGGTGACGACTTTACGTCCCGCTCCACGGGAATCTGAGGAAGGAAGTTCTCCACGAATGCCATGATTCGAAATGGGCAGGTCATCCGGGGATGCATCGCACCATGGCACTGATGGAAGAACAGTATTTCTGGCCACACATGCGGGATGATGTGGAGGCGTATGTCCGGATGTGCTTGGTATGCCAACAGGATAAGTTGGAGCAAAAGTCAGCTGCCGGTCTTCTGGAGCCACTACCAGTTCCAGAGCGTCCATGGGAGTGTGTATCCATGGACTTCATCGTGGGATTGCCAAAGTCAGAGGGGTGTCGGACGTTGATGGTGGTAGTGGATCGTTTTTCCAAGTATGCCACGTTCGTACCTGCCACTGACGACTGCCTAGCCGAGGAAGCGGCTAATCTATTCCTCAAGCACGTTGTCAAGCTTTGGGGCGTGCCAAGGACGATCCTGAGCGATCGAGACCCTCGGTTCACCGGGAGATTTTGGACCGAGCTTTTCAAGCTACTTGGGACGGACTTAAACTTCTCGACGAGCCTACATCCACAGACGGACGGTCAAATAGAGCAGGTGAATCATCTGTTGGAGGTATATTTGAGACATTACGTGAGCATAATGCAAAAGGATTGGGTAAAGTTACTCGACGTAGCCCAATTCTCCTACAATCTACAACTTAGTGAATTAACTGGGAGGAGTCCGTTCGAGATAGTCACGGGACAACAACTGCTCATACCGAGCGCGATCGCGACGGGCCACAAGGGGAGTAGCCCGGCTGCACACAAGGTTGCTGTGGAGTGGCATGAGCAAGCTGATCTAGCTCGCACTTGTCTTCATAAAGCGTCGAAGCGAATGAAGAAGTGGGCGGATCCTAAGCGAAGACATGCGGAGTATCAAGTCAGAGACTCAGTGCTATGCAAGCTACCGTTACGGTACAAGAATGTTCACAAGGCGCTACTTCGAAGATACGAGGGACCATTCCGCATTGTTCAACGGGTTGGAAAAGCGGCATACAAGTTGGAGCTCCCATCAAAATTGAAGATTCATCTGGTGTTCCACGTAAGTATGCTAAAGCCTTTTCATTTGGATGAGGAAGACCCGGATCGAGGGAAGTCTAAAAGGGCGCCACTAGGAGCAAAAACATCCTACGATCGAGACGTGGACTGCATCTTGGCAGATCGAGTCGTACAGAAGAGGTATTGCGCGCCGAAGAAGGAGTACCTGATCCGATGGAAGGGTCTCCCTGAGAGTGAACCTACTTGGGAACTGGCCGAGTCTCTTTGGTAGTTCCAAAACCAGATCAAGGCATATCTTACGGATAGTGCGACGAGGACGTCGCCAGAATAGGTGGGGGACAATGACACGGTCCGGGCGAAGAGCAGCGTTCGAAGAGGGTTTTTGGCCAAGACGGATCGTGGACTCTCAAGAAAGACTGAAGACTCCTCTAGGGTATTCTAGAAAGATCCTAGGGGTGGGCGATATGGGAATTTCTCGTGTCTGTATTTATCGCGGGTAGGTGGTAGTTGGGGAGATCTAATCTCCACCGTTAGATCAGGGAGAGATCTACGGTTCTCATTGTACGAGTATTTGTATATAAGGGGTTCTCCTCCCCCTCATTTGTATCACCTCTTTTCACGAGTAATAAAAATCCAGAGCTTCTCTCTCTAGTTTCTCTCTCTAGAGTGTTGTGAGTTGAGTGTGGGAAAGGCTGACTTGGGAAGGAGTTCCTAAGGCCGCACGAGTTGATCGAGCATGAGAGTCTTGAATCGATCGGCCCGTGACATATGCATGATAGGCATGATGTGAACGAACACGGGTGACTCGAATTTTTACAAGGAACGACCATTAGGGCCTTCTGATATTATTCATGCGAAATACTTTTTCACAGCATCAACATTTACAGGGCTTGGCCACACTTGACCGTCCATTTCAGTTAAAATCAAAGCGCCATCGGGGAGGACCCTCTTGACCACATATGGCCCTTCTTAATTTGGAGTGAACTTGCCTCCCAGGTGCGGTACAAACGACAACCTCTTCTTCAGCACTAGGTCGTCGATCTAAAAGAGCCTAGGGCGAACCTTTCGGTTGAACGATCTTACCACTCACTTCTGATAACTCTGGTCGTGACATACGGCACGTAGCCTTCTCTCATCGATTAAGTTCAACTACTCAAACATCTGATGGACCCATTCAGCCTCTGACAGCTTTAGTTGTGAAAGGATTCTTAGCGAAGGAATCTCAACTTCAATAGGCAGCTTTCATACCATAAACTACTGAGAAAGGGGTTGCCCCAATCGAGGTACGGATCGACATTCGATATGCCATTTGCGCATAAGGGAGTCTCTCATTCCAATCACGGTAATTCTCTACTCTCTTCGACAAAATCTTCTTGATGTTCTTATTTGCCGCCTCAACTGCCCCATTCATCTGCGGACGATAAGGCGAAGAATTTAAGTGGCGAATCCGAAACTCTTCAAGCACCTCATCAACTAGCCTATTATTCATATGCGTTCCATTATCAATGATTATAGCCTCTGGAGCTCCATACCAGGCGATGATATCACAACGCCCAAACTTGGATACGTTGCTTGTAGTAACATTAGTGTAGGAATTGGCTTTAGTCCATTTCGAAAAGTAATCGATAGCCACCAGAATGAATCGATGCCCATTTGAAGATTTGGGATTGATCGGACCAATCACATCGATTCCCCACATAGCGAAAGGCCATGCTTCAGACATCTGGTGCAACTCGTTAGGCGGAGCGATGATCTTGTCACCGTAAACTTGGCACTGATGGCAATGGCGAACATGCTGAATACAATCGGCCTCCAAAGTAAGCCAATAGTATCGCAGTCTCATGATCTTTTTACTAAGCAAGTATCCATTCATATGGGGACCACACTCTCCCTCGTGAATCTTGCTCATTAGCAGGTTGGCTTCTTTGGCATCGACACACTTCAGAAGAACTGATCAAATGATCTCTTATACAATGCACTGCCGCTAAGGAAAAACTTTGATGATAGCTTCATCAAGTACTTTCTGTCAGCCGGTTCGCTCCCTTTAGGGAATTCTCTTCTCTATAGATACGTCATGATATCGTGGTACCATGGTTTCCCATCTACTTCTTCTTCTACCGTCATACAATGAGCCAAACGCTTCAAAATCTCAATTCTTAATGGTTCGATGCTTGACCCTCCAATTACCTGGAGCATTGAGGATAGCGTGGCTAGCGCGTCTACGAACTAGTTCTGCGATCTAGGAACATATTGGAATGTTATCTCATCGAACTCCTTAATTAGCTCCTCTAGGAATTCGTGATACGAGACCAGCTTCGAACCACGAGTCTTCCATTTTCCTTCGATTTGGAGGATGATGAGGGATGAATCTCCATAGACCTGCAATCTTCGAATCCTCATATCAATAGCAATTTGCAAGCCAAGGGTACAGGCCTCGTATTCAGCAATGTTATTGGTGCATGGGAATGTCAATCCAGCAGCCACAGGATAGTGCTAGCCATCTGGGGAGATAAAACTGCCCCATTACCCAAACCCAAAAGATTCACAGCTCCGTCAAAGTACATCGTCCACCTATCCGTAGTTATAAGCAGGATGCGATCATCAAGATGGCTTGGCTTCCATATAACCAATGATGGAACGGTGAGATTCCAAGGACGGTTATGCGTACTAGACGATAAGGAATTGAGGGAAACAATTCTGTCTGAAGCGCATCGAAGTCAATATAGTATTCATCCTGGTAATACAAAGATGTACCGTAACCTCCGCCAACACTATTGGTGGAATGGGATGAAAAAGAATATTGCTAAACACATCGAAAAATGTTTGACGTGTCAGCAAATAAAAGCAGAGCATCGTAAGCCAGCAGGGATGCTTAGGCCACTAGAAATCCTTGAGTGGAAATGGGAGCATATCACAATGAATTTTGTGCAAGGACACCCAAGAACATCGCGAGGTCACGATTCCATCTAGGCAATAGTGGATCGATTGACCAAGAGTGGACACTTTTTGGCTGTGAGAAAGGACCACAGTTTAGATCACCTTGCGAATCTGTACGTTAAAGAAATAGTACGGTTACATGGCATACCGATTACTATAACGTCAGATCGAGATCCAAGGTTTACATCAAACTTTTGGAAAAGTCTACAAAGTGCATTAAGAATAGGGCTACAATATAGCACTGCCTTTCACCAGCAAACTGACGGGCAATCTAAAAGAGTAATTCAGATATTAGAGGACATGTTGCGAGCATGTGTGTTTGACTTCGAAGGCAGTGGGAAGAAAACTTGCATTTAGTAAAATTTGCCTATAATAATAGTTTTCAACAAAGTATAGGTATGGCTCCATTTGAGGCAATATACGGTAGAGCCTGCAGAACTCCCATATGTTGGAACGAAGTGGGAGAATAAAGTTTAATGGGGCCAGAATTGGTTCAAATCACGACTGATACGGTCAAAGTTTTATGAGAAAGACTTAATGTCGCTTAGAGTCGGCAGAAAAGCTATGTCGACAGACGACGAAGGCCATTAGGATTTGAGGTAGGCAATAATGTATTCTTGAAGGTATCACCTACAATGTGGTAAAAGGAAAACTGAGCCCGAAATTCGTAGGACCCTTTGAGATACTTGAGAAAGTCGGTGACCTAGCTTATCGATTGGCATTACTGCCAAAATTATCTCAAATACATGATGAGTTTCATGTGTCAATGTTAAGAAAGTATCACCCTGACCCTAGTCACGTGTTAGACTATGAGGTATTAAACGTTGACGAAAGGGTCAGATACGTTGAGGAACCTATACAAATACTAGATCGGAAGGAACAAGTCCTCCGAAATAAAACTATCCCTTTGGTCAAGGTATTATCGAGATACCATGATGTCGAGGCAGTGACATGGGAAAGTGAGGAAACTATGAAACAAAAGTACCCTTAACAATTTGAAAGAGGGGGATAGGAATTAAATTTCGAGGACGAAATTTCCTAAGGTAGGGAGGGTTGTAATAACCCCAATACCCCGAGCAGTTTGTCATGGAAATTAAGAGATAATAACAAGATGACTGGGCTACACATGATAGGTCCCGATTGGGTCGAGTACGTGAAAATTGGACAAGACGAGAATGACGGGAGCGCGCTGACATGTAGGGGCCACATGTCAAGCATGCAGCCAAGAAGAGGGACACGTGTCACACGCCAGTGACACGTGTCAGATGGAGAGACACGTGGCACACGTGTCACGAATGCATGACACATGGCATATGCGCGACACGAGGAAGACACGTGTAGCACATGCGTGGCCGATAGTGACACGTGGTGGATACGTGTCGCACCGTGCTTCGTCGATCCATCAGCTGCTTCCTCCTATAAATAGATCCCGTTGTCAGTTCATTTTGTCATTCGATCGTTAGAACCTCTTTGGAACGCGCCCACACCTTGTCTCTCACATGCCTAAGCCCCTCTACGACTCGTGCCCCTGTTCCGTCGTCGACTACTTGGATTCGCCCGTCATCTCATTGTCGTTTCGCCATCAAAGAGACTAAGGCGAGTGGATTTCTAACTTGTATAGTCTGCATAGATCGACGTTTAAATTATACGTCAATGGTTAATAATAATACATTCGTTTTCATGAAAACCTATTGATTCTTAAAATCTCATTGATTTGGATTGATGATAGAACGATACGTTTGTTAATACGTTTGTTTTCATGGAAACCTATTGGATTCATATTCTTGAAATCTCGCCTGTTATGCATGATTATTGAATGCTTGAAATTTCTATTGGAAGAGGTGCTGAGAAAGGTAAATTGCATGTTGTATACATATCATGGCATCTCATGGTGGTACTATATATCCCAAGGAGCCTGTAGGAGGCGAGATGCTTTCGATTTATTTGAAAATTGCCCCTGCGCTTCGTACGAACTAGGATGATACCTCGAGGTGTTATGGAGGTCGAGATGCTTTCGATGTATTCGGAATTGCTCCTGCGCTTCGTGCAAATTGGGATGATACCTTGTGGAGTTGGAGGGGAACGAGATGCTTTCGATTGGTTCGGAAATTGCTCCTATGCATCGTGCGATCTGGAATGCCTCTTGGGGAAAGAGATGCCGCATGAAAAGTTATAAGCGAGGACGATTTCTTGGTGAACCATTGGTTGCATTGCATATGAAATCATAATGAATAGAAAGAAATATAACATCTCGTCTGCATCTGAACTTTGAACTGTTGATGATATGTATTTTGATTTCAATGCTTGCATGCTATTGGGTTAGACGTTTATTCGTAGGGCGTAAGCTCATTGTCGTTGATTTTTGGTTTTCAGATAGAAAAAATGCCATGGGTTAACCCTGCTCTTCCGACCCTCTGCTATGGCGACCCCCGGGAGTACATTGCCTCTTGGGTGGACCACATCGATACGAATCATCCTGAGATCCGATTTAAGAAGTTAATAAGCACGTTATCCGTCGAGGTAGGCCTGGCTTCTACGCCAGTCTTGTACCGTTTCATGACCCTGTATATCGTTGGAGACAACCACAAGCTCTTGGGTCCCCTTCCCATGAGTTCGGACGCCGGCAGTAGTGGTGTAGAGGGCGGATAGGCTTAGTGTGGAGGTAGTACGGTAGGATGAGGTTTTGTGTTTCGGCTGTATAGTTGGTGAAGTTTTCCAAGATCGACGCAAAATTTGAGAGTAAATCGCTATGTTACGGTCTGTAGTAGTGGTTGTTTTGTATCCCGCATCCCTAGGAAAGTAAACCATACTAGAATGTAAATATATGGTATGGAATGGAAGGAAAATGTTAGAATCTGAATATTATCCACATCTTATGATTGTATTATCTGATTAGTGGAACTCTATAAAGCCATGACCCTCAATAGGCGTGTCTCCCAGACTGATTGATGATTGTTCATGCACTTGTATGCTGTATGGTCGACTATTCTGTTTATATATGCTTCCGCATGCGCTATCTGCATAACAAGAAAAGATTAAAGAAGAGAATGTGGTCAGGAAAGCCTTCCCAAAGAAGGCTGTGACGGAACTGGGACGTCACAATTGTATTAACCACAAAAGCAATATCATGTCTTGTGAATGCAAGATACTAAAGAGAATCAACAATCTTCCTATATTTAGTTGCATCTTTATCAACCAATAGCTACCGGGGTGGCAACCTCCTTGGCCCCACACATGGTTGCTTAACTAAGAATTGTGTTGTGTGAGAAAGAGACTAGACTTTATGCGGATCACCTCAATTCTCAAGAAGTAAAGTAAATTCCCTAAATTATTTTGTTAAATTATATCTCGAATTTGAGTCGTGTACGAAACTCAACCTATTTGGAGGATTTTGATTTTGTTCAAAATCTAGTATGGTCTCTAATTACAATCAAAGTTAGATTTAGAGGGTAGTGGAACTTCATAATATTGAAGATTTGTCTTCCGTTGGAGAACAAGAAAATTCCATGTTTGACTAGTTTGACCGATCAAGAAAGTTGACTCTTTAAAGAAATCCGTACATTGGACTCCTTTTGCGGCACAAAGAAAGTACAAAAAGAAGAGGCTCGCATGTCTAAACATATAGTTACTTGTGGGTCCAAGCAGTAAGTGGAAGGAAAATAAAAACCATTGGTTTGCTTTCCACTCGCAACGGTACAAAAGGAAAAGAAGGCTTCGTGGGTTTCCGTTCTGTAGCCGAGCCACCGAACGGAGAACAAATCATAATGTAAAAGGACGTTCTTGGTCCAATTGTGCGAGTAGGAATAAATGCATGGCAACTGTGTTAAACAATGCATAAGTACTATTATCGCATACCTGAGATGTTATCTGATATGATGTTTTTGGAAGCCTCAGCCTCCTCTTGTGTGATTGCATAAATTCAGCCTTGAGCTGGTGACCTCTCAAAATTTCCATGACGCGGAACTTTATTTTGTTGCGGCTGTTGCAATGGCACCATTTGCTGTAGGTGTGCCATCATAGGGCATTCTCTTATCATGTGGCCTTGTTGTCCACACCCAAAACAAGCTCCCGTTCGAGCCGGGCACGATGTATTTTTGTGTTGTTTTATACAGGTGCGACAAACATTATTTTGATACTGCATCTGCACTGCCAGTTGATTATTTCGTGTAAATCCAAGCCCTCCAACATTGTTCCTTTTATTTGGAACAAATGGTCACCTTTCGATTTGCAAATGTCTCTTGTCACGATGAAAGTTAGGTAAAAAAACTTGTTGATTAGGCCTCACCTGAAAAGTTGTTGCCACTAGCTCCACCAAATCTCTCTACGAGTTGAGCATGCTCATACAGGTCATTGTAATCCTTCAAGTTCAAGGGCATTAGTTTGCTCCTAATATCTAGTCTCAAACCATCTTGAAACTTCTTAGCCTTGCCTTCCTTGTCCACCACCAACCTAGCGGAGAACCTTGACAATTCTACAAACCTCGCTTCGTATTGGTCCACCATCAGATCATTTTGCTTCAATTGCATGAATTCCATCACCTTCTTGCCTCGAGCTTCCTAAAGAATGCCTTGACAAAACCACCCCAAGTCACAGTAGTGCCAGCTGGAAACACAATTTTCTTAGATGTTCTCCACCAATGTCTGACATTTCCATGGAGTTGGTACTCGGCTAGGGCTATCTCGTTAAAATCTTTGCAAAGTTGAATATCTTTCCATCCTCTCGACCAACGATTCTGCCCCTTTAGAATTTCCTACTCCAGCGAACCTTGGTGGTTTCAGCTTCAAGAATTGCTCGATTAAGCCTTGCAAATGATGTTCACCATTTCCTGCACTAGAGGCAGCTTACTGTAGTGCTTGTCTTTCCATCAAACTTTTGATATTTGCAAGCGCCGAGAGGATTCCTTCCAGCCAGGGATCTTGTTCCAAATTACCATAAGAGTTCATCATGTCTTATAGGCCCTACATGTTGGGATTCATGTAACATGCATAGGCAAATAATACATATAAACGCAGCGGAAATAAAAACCCATACATGTATCTCCAGAGTCGTTGTTCGTGCGTTTCAATCTAAAAAAAATTAAACGAAGAAGGTTAAACGAATTACCTCTTGCAGCGTGCTTGAAACGAGTTGGTTCAGACGTTCTTCAATTCGAGTCCCACAAATGTCGGACTTCTAGTTCAGACACACCACCAATCGCAATGTCGAACGGAAGAACGAACTCGCGAGAATCACCACTTGAATTGTGCTAGCAATATTGTGGAATCAATTCTCGGAACTCTCAAATTTTTGGTCTACCGTAAGAACAAAAGTGAGAGAGTTTTTGTCTTACGTTCACTCTCAAAAACTGCACACACAACCAAGAGAGAAAACTGTTTTTTTTTCTCACGCTTAAAGGTACTCTGCCTTCTCTGAACGAGTCTACAACCTTTTTTGCAGATTAACTAGTTGTACGAGTTGCACAACAACGCACGATCAGTAACGGTTACTGATCATGCACGTTGTGCACAACGCACGATCAGTAACCGCTGATCGTGCGTGCGCACACGGTCAGCAATAGTTGCTGACCGAGTCCTGCACATGGTCAGCAACTATTGCTGACCAAGTGCATCCACTTTCTTATCCTTTTTTTTTAAAGAATTAAAGAAAGAAAACCCATGGTCTGACCATGGGTTGCACGCACATACACTATATATACATAAATTATATCTATATATAATTTAATAAAAATAATAACAATAATGCGACCACACATGTGCATTTCGGATACATCAATATGTGTCCATTTTAAGAGTGTGTGTGCATCATATGCACGAACGTCCATGACCAAAAATAAGAATTAAATTAAATCCAATTTAATTTAATTCTAGTCCGACTATTTCGATAGTCGGGATTGCAAACATATTTTCAATATCGTCTTTTCGTTCAACGTCGTCATGTATTGGTTAAGGTGTGTGGCATCCCTAGGTTCATCACTGAGCTGGCAGTAAGACAGGCACTAACACATTAGTACTTCCAAAATAATTGATTGTCCCGATCAATCACTAGGTCCTACAAGCCATGAGTGACATCTAGCAATATGTCATGGCTACCCAGACAGTGTGAATGCTTTAAGAACATAATAAACCTGTCAGCTCTAGTTACAATGTAATTCAATCCTTCTGTCTTACTATGTCCCGATCGAACAAAGACCATGGAATATTTGTCAAGTCACCAATTCGATCATATGCACAAATCTAATCAACATGCATTTATACGAGACATGAACATTTCATTCTCGATTACAACCCCGGCCGAGGATTTCAATGCACTGTCAGAATTAGATCGCATAGGACATCATACCTTACATGTAATAAGGAGACAGATTCCATTTTACGCACACGTGTGACTTCGTATGTGCATGAACTATAACCATTAAGTACAGAGACGGATCGACGAACCGCCAATATGCGCACTTGTGAACCATAGTCATCCAACACACAAGTCAACACTGTGCCTCAGGTCTAAGGATTATTTACACAAGACCAGAGCATGAACAATTAGACATTGACCACGCTAAAAGCTTCCATGTTGCTAATCGTTCAATGCGTGTCACGTTCAGTGAACTTGTTTGGTACACGCACCTGTGTTCTAACTCGGGCATCGTAATACCCAATGACTTGTGACTCGTCATTCCCTTAAGTATCCAATACTTAATGGTGAAGTTAAGAACACACCGGTCTCAACAGGATCATTAATATCCATTCAATGATCCATCGACCGGGAACAGTTTAAAGATTCAGTCTAATTGTGAACCCATCACACATATTCTCAACGTCTCAAGAATAGGTTCGATCACAACTGATCTTATGGAACTCATTCATATAAATAATTGGACAAATGAATAAACACGTATTTGCCATTAATTTAATAAGAAATTGAAAATACAACAGAAATCCCTAACATGTAACTATTACATGGTAGCTTTAGGGCATACATCTAACAATCTCCCACTTGCACTAAAGCCAACTAGTCTGGTACCTCAAACCCATTTTGTCAATGTGTCTTTCAAAAGAAGACTGAGGTAAGGCCTTAGTAAAGGGATCTGCCACGTTTTCCGCTGAGGCAATTTTCTGCAAGGCGATATCACCTCTCCCAACTATTTCTCTGATGAGATGGAAGCGTCTCTCGATGTGCTTGGACTTCTGGTGAGACATTGGTTCCTTAGCTTGAGCTATTGCCCCATTGTTGTCACAAAACAATGTAATCGGCTGCTCAATGGAAAAAACTACTCCAAGTTCAGAAATGAACTTCTTCATCCAAGCTGCTTCCTTCGCTGCTTTAGAAGCGACTACATACTCTGCCTCAGTGGTGGAATCGGTAGTTATGCTCTGTTTGGAACTCTTCCAACTAACTGCACCACCATTGAGTGTAAAGACAAACCCAGATGTAGACTTATAGTCATTAGGATCCGATTGAAAATCGAAATCAGTATAAGTTTCAACTTTAAACTCTCCTTCTCCATATATCAAGAATAAATCCTTAGTCCTTCGTAAGTACTTAAGGATATTCTTGATAGCTATCCAGTGCTCTTCCCTTGGATCAGACTGATATCTGCTAGTAATGCTTACAGCATGCACAATATCAGGTCTGGTACATAGCATTGCATACATTATGCTTCCAATAGCGGATGCGTAAGGTATCTTCGCCATCCGCTCTCTTTCTTCAGGAGTGTTGGGACACATCTCCTTGAAAAGGCGGATTCCATGCCTAAAAGGCAATAATCCTCTTTTGGAACATTGCATGTTAAACCGTGTTAACACTTTGTCTATGTACGTAGATTGTGAGAGGCCAATCAATCGTCTCGATCTATCTCTATAGATCTTGATACCTAAAATATAGGTTGCCTCTCCTAAATCTTTCATAGAGAATTTCTGTGACAAGAACAGTTTAATCGATGATATCATCGGTACGTCATTCTCGATTAAAAGTATATCATCGACGTACAGAACTAGAAACACAATTGCGCTCCCACTGACCTTCTTGTATACACAAGGTTCATCCAGGTTCTTGATGAAGCCAAACGATTTGACTACCTCATCAAAACGGATGTTCCAACTTCTGGAGGCTTGTTTGAGTCCATAAATAGATCTCTTAAGTCTACACACCTTCCGACTTTCACCATTGGATTCAAAACCCTGTGGTTGTTCCATATATATGTCATCATCGAGAAAACCATTTAGAAAAGCCGTTTTGACATCCATCTGGAATATCTCATAATCAAGGTGCGCAGCTATAGCCAACATAATCCGAATGGATTTTAGCATGGCTATAGGTGAGAAAGTTTCGTCGTAATCAATCCCTTCTTTTTGACGATATCCTTTCGCTACCAGCCTTGCTTTGTAAGTTCCAACTTGACCATCAGCGTTCATCTTCCTTTTGAAGATCCATTTGCAGCCAATTGGTACAATACCATCAGGCAGATCAACTAGAGTCCAAACATCGTTGGAATACATTGAATCCATTTCGGATTTCATGGCTTCTAGCCATTTACCAGAATCGATGTCCAACATCGCCTCCTCATAGGTGTTAGGATCATTCGGCTGATCACTATCGTTCACAATGAATAGTGGCTCAATATCTTCAAGCGAGTGTCTATAACGAATAGGTAGACGAGACGTTCTCGCACTCCTCCTAAGAGGTTGTGTATCAGAAGCTCCCACTAAATCAGAGATCGGTGTTTGAACTTGGTTATTTGGTACTTCATTGATTTCTTCTTGCAAGACTATTTTTCGCCCAGCACCACCTTCCTGGATGAACTGATTTCTAGAAAAGAAGCATGCCTACTGACCGAAACTCTTTGGTCAGAGTGAAAATAGAAATAATATCCAAGAGTCTCTTTTGGATATCCAATGAAGCGACCTTGTTCAGACCTAGCTCCAATTTCTCTGTTCTCAACTTCTTGACGAAAGCTGGACAACCCCAAATCTTGATATGGTTAAGACTTGGTTTCCTACTATGCCATATCTCATAAGGCGTAGTTGGAACAGATTTGGATGGCACTCTGTTCAGCAAATATGTAGCTGTCTCAAGGGCATATCCCTAAAGGGATATAGCCAAATCGGTGTAACTCATCATAGATTGCACCATATCTAATAAAGTGCGATTTCTTCTTTCAGATACACCATTATGTTCTGGAGTTGCGAAAGGTGTCCATTGTAATAAAATGCCATTATCTTTAAGATAGTCCAGGAATTCGGTACTGAGGTATTCACCTCCTCGATCAGATCGAAGAGGCTTAATACTCTTTCCTGTTTGTTTCTCAACTTCAGACCTGAATTCCTTGAACTTTTTAAAAGATTCGGATTTATACTTCATTAAGTACAAATAGCCATACCGTGAATGATCATCGGTAAAGGTAATGAAGTAAGAATAACCACTTCTAGCAGTTTCATTAATTGGTCCACATACATCTGTATGTATCAATCCCAGTATGTCAGCAGCTCGCGCACTATGTCCTACAAAGGGCGCTTTGGTCATTTTTCCTAGAAGACATGCATCACAAGCCGAGTATGGTTCAAAACCGATTGGATCAATATATCCATTATTACTTAACTTGTTGATTCTGTCTTCTCCAATATGACCTAATCGGAGATGCCAAACATACTTTGGATTTGGACTATCTCTAGAGCGTTTAGTTATGGCATTTACATCATGATTATTTTGCTTATTGACATTGGTAATCGCATTACCGGACATCGTAATGGTATAAAGATTATTGGTTAACAAGCCAGAACCAACACACGTTCTATTATAATAAATAGAACATACATCATCAACAAAAGAAAATTCATAATTCTCTTTACCCAAACGAGGTATAGAGATGATGTTCCGAACAGCATTCTCATAATGCAAACAATTCTTTAAAACCAAAACATGTCCAGAAGGCAAATATAAACGAAAAGTCCCTATAGCTAACGCAGCAACTCTTGCTCCATTTGCAAATGTCAGGACAATCTCATTTCGCCCCAGCATCCTGCTTATTTCTAGATTCTGCAAAGACATACAAATATGTGAGGTTGCAGCAAAATCTAGAATCCATAAGCTGGATTCAGCACTAACCATAAGATTAGTTTCAATAAGCATAGACACCATACCTTCGCAAGGTTGGTTCTTGGGCTTGACCTTCAAGCTCACGAGGTACTTCTTACAGTTCCTCCTCCAGTGCCCCACGACACCACAGTAATGACATTTCCCTTTTTCAACCTTGGGCTTTGGTTGCACAGCAGCTTTCACGGGCTTCTTCCATTTCTTTTTCTTCAAAATAGTCTTACTCTTTGAAGAAGAAGTCTTAGCCATAGCCACTACATTAGGCCTCGTGTTGTGCATTTCTTTCTCATAAACTACTAACATGCTATGTAACTCAGCAAGAGTTTTCTCCATCTTATGCATGTGGAAGTTTTGGATAAAACCAGAGAAGGAATCGGGTAAAGATTGGAGGATCAAATCCATAGCTCCATAACAAGATTTAGCCTAGCCAATTCTTCTATGTGCAAGATCATTTTCAGAACATGATCATTAACCGATGATCCCTCAGCCATCCTCATACGATATAATGCCTTAGATATCTCATATCTAGAGGTTCGACCATTCTCATCAAAGAATTCCTTTAAGTGCAATATGATCGACCTAGCATCTTCCATTGCTACATACTTCTTTTGAAATTCATTATTCATCGAAGCAAGTATATATGACCTAACTTTTAAGTCATCATCATGCCACTTATCATAAGTGACACGCTCCTCTTGGGTCCCACCCTCAGGAAAGGAGGTTGGCATCTTTTCATCAAGCACGTACCCGAGTTTTTCTGAATTGAGAACGATTCTCAAATTCCTCACCCAATCGGTGAAATTGGGTCCAGTCAAACAATTCTTGTCAAGTATCGAAGCGAGCGGGTTTGAGTTCACCATTTTCAGAGTAATAAATATCTGTGCAGAAAATAAATTGTTAACCGTTGTCTTTCAAAATAACTATTTCATTTTGGCCTTTAAATGAAATAGATCCTCCCACTAAATTTATATTTGGATCCCATACTCCTTAAAATGGGAAACGGCAATCCTTGTTGGGTAAAGATTACTAGTGGGGATTGGAGTCCCACCAGCCCATAGTCCACCTCACCTAACAGTTATTGGTGTTCTATGAACTTAGTGAGTGAATCAACTTATTCAACGCATCATATGCGAATCCCAATCATAACTTCGGCCTCTAGACCATAAAAGTCTCACCTGACAGTTATTGACTTCATGATCATAGTTAAGTCTAACCTATCGTCTCATGCAAGTATTGAAAACGCAAATGATCCCCTCACCTAACAGTTATTGGAAATCATTCGGCTCCAACCCCACAACATCATATGTTTAATGGAGTGGTCCATTATTATGAATGAAAATTGACCCCTATGTATCCATAGCCGGTCAATCAACCACTATAATATAGGATCAAACCACGATGACGGAAGGCCACGAGTCCGAAACCCGTTTCGACTTAATATATTATTAAGGAGGTTTTGGTCATTATTAAAGGTCTCACTTTGCACATTAACCGGTTTAACATGCTCACATAAACATAATAAATAAATAGATGTCAAACGCATAAACATCTCTCCTATGTGGTGATCATGGAATTATGGTTTAATGGGTCTCGAGCCAATGAGACCACATTTAACCATTTTAATATTTTAATAACGGAGAGCCGCTTTTCACTTCTTCTTGGTTCCTCGAACTCTTCGTGAACCGGGCCCATAGAGCTCTCCGGCTTAACGGCTCCTCCACGTAATCCTCGTAGCATTTACATCAACAATTGACTATGCTAAACTATACTGAAAATAAATATTACTTGAAAAATAAAAGAAGGACGCAGCCTCCATTTGATAATTACAACCCGAAAAATACCTGTAATCATCATACATTCATCCATACAACAATCACATTGATTAGGGGTTTTTCCATGATCACCACCCTTCCACGTGAGCAATAAATTCATAATTTAATGCTTCGGAAGGCGCATTAAAAATTCTACACTGAATCAAATTCATACGTAAAATAAAACTAACTACAGAATTCCGATTTAAAATTGATTTAGTTCTAATTTTTGCTCAGTTGATCAAATTTATCATATAAAATCATCAACTTCTATAGCACATGTAAGAGCGAACAATTCACTAAAATCAAATTGGCCATTAGAACGCAAAAATTACTACGAACCTAAATCAATTAAACGCACGAATACGCCTAAGGATTGACTCTGATACCACTGTTGGGATTCATGTAACATGCATAGGCAAATAATACATATAAACGCAGCGGAAATAAAAACCCATACATGTATCTCCAGATGCGTTGTTCGTGCGTTTCAATCTAAAAAAAATTAAACGAAGAGGGTTAAACGAATTACCTCTTGCAGTGTGCTTGAAACGAGTTGGTTCAGACGTTCTTCAATTCGAGTCCCACAAATGTCGGACCTCTAATTCAGACACACCACCAATCGCAATGTCGAACGGAAGAACGAACTCGCGAGAATCACCACTTGAATTGTGCTAGCAATATTGTGGAATCAATTCTCGGAACTCTCAAATTTTTGGTCTACCGTAAGAACAAAAGTGAGAGAGTTTTTGTCTTACGTTCACTCTCAAAAACTGCACACACAACCAAGAGAGAAAACTATTTTTTTTTCTCACGCTTAAAGGTA
This sequence comes from Lenwebbia sp. NSW1173648, assembly GCA_029784005.1. NCBI lineage: Eukaryota > Viridiplantae > Streptophyta > Magnoliopsida > Myrtales > Myrtaceae > Lenwebbia > Lenwebbia sp. NSW1173648. Next base: position 19,169,533 of record JARCGZ010000008.1, on the reverse strand, counting down.
CTCTGCCTTCTCTGAACGAGTCTGCAACCTTTTTACAGATTAACTAGTTGTGCGAGTTGCACAACAACGCACGATCAGTAATGGTTACTTATCGTGCACGTTGTGCACAACGCACGATCAGTAACCGCTAATCGTGCGTGCGCACATGGTCAGCAATAGTTGCTGACCGAGTCGTGCACATGGCCAGCAACTATTGCTGACCAAGTGCATCCACTTTCTTATCCCTTTTTTTTAAAGAATTAAAGAAAGAAAACCCATGGTCTGACCATGGGTTGCACGCACATACACTATATATACATAAATTATATCTATATATAATTTAATAAAAATAATAACAATAATGCGACCACACATGTGCATTTCGGATACATCAATATGTGTCCATTTTAAGAGTGTGTGTGCATCATATGCACGAACGTCCATGACCAAAAATAAGAATTAAATTAAATCCAATTTAATTTAATTCTAGTTCGACTATTTCGATAGTCGTGATTGCAAACATATTTTCAATATCGTCTTTTCGTTCAACGTCGTCATGTATTGGTTAAGGTGTGTGACATCCCTAGGTTCATCACTGAGCTGGCAGTAAGACAGGCACTAACACATTAGTACTTCCAAAATAATTGATTGTCCCGATCAATCACTAGGTCCTATAAGCCATGAGTGACATCTAGCAATATGTCATGGCTACCCAGACAATGTGAATGCTTTAAGAACATAATGAACCTGTCAGCTCTAGTTACAATGTAATTCAATCCTTCTGTCTTACTATGTCCCGATCGAACAAAGACCATGGAATATTTGTCAAGTCACCAATTCGATCATATGCACAAATCTAATCAACATGCATTTTATACGAGACATGAACATTTCATTCTCGATTACAACCCCGGCCGAGGATTTCAATCCATTGTCATAATTAGATCGCATAGGACATCATACTTTACATGTAATAAGGAGACAGATTCCATTTTGCGCACACGTGTGACTTCATATGTGCATGAACTATAACCATTAAGTACAGAGACGGATCGACGAACCGCCAATATGCGCACTTGTGAACCATAGTCATCCAACACATAAGTCAACACTGTGCCTCAGGTCTAAGGATTATTTACACAAGACCAGAGCATAAACAATTAGACATTGACCACGCTAAAAGCTTCCATGTTGCTAATAGTTCAATGCGTGTCATGTTCAGTGAACTTGTCTGGTACAAGCACCTGTGTTCTAACTCGGGCATCGTAATACCCAATGACTTGTGACTCGTCATTCCCTTAAGTATCCAATACTTAATGGTGAAGTTAAGAACACATCGGTCTCAACAGGATCATTAATATCCATTCAATGATCTATCGACCGGGAATAGTTTAAAGATTCAGTCTAACTGTGAACCCGTCACACATATCCTCAACGTCTTAAGAATAGGTTCAATCACAACTGATCTTATGGAACTTATTCATATAAATAATTGGACAAATGAATAAACACGTATTTTCCATTAATTTAATAAGAAATTGAAAATACAACAGAAATCCCTAACATGTAACTATTACATGGTAGCTTTAGGGCATACATCTAACACTACACATATCACTTAACTTAGTAGCTAACTATTTAGCAACAGATGATGCTTGTACTACGCAGCTAACTATTCTAGTCACTAGGCGCACCTTATCACTCCATGGGTAAACTTACTATATACCAAATAGGCTGTGATGCCCTAGAACGTCACCCGCGACACGTGTTCTTTCAGGTTATTACTTATATTTATTATTAGCTTGTAGAAGCACAACTTCCTATAAAAGAAACCGCACGAGTTCAACTAATATACATATGCTTATTTATATTGACACCAGTAGTCACTAACTTGATACAATAATCAAACAAATACATCACATTACATAAGTCCAAGGAAGAAGATCGGATCAACTAGCACCCCTACAATCATACTAACCCAAATGAGAGGATCGGAATATACATGTATCGGGATTCGATATGGTGTATGTTAAGTGTAGTTCCACTGTTTGGGTGGATGTAGAGTTCCCTAAGTTTCTCTCCCAACGTTTCACCGCATGGTATGTTGATATAAATGGTGAGACGGCCGGACCTTTGAGAGGGTTTGATCGTCCCCTGGACATGACAATGGAGGGACGAGATGATGCCAGTGGCCATCAACCTCTGAGTGGATGGGGAATTTCAAAGCATAGAGGAGGAGGAGATCCATCTTATAAATCTGAAAATAAAATAAAATAAGGGTCAGTTGATGCTCAATTAGTGAAATCTCTAAGTTTAAGGTAGGAGATCACCTCACCCCTCAAATAGGCATATTATTTACCTTCAAAATAAATAGGATTGAACGGTTTTGTATAATTGGCATTAAGGTTAACCACTCTTTTCGCAAGATCAATGACAAATGTAGCCTTTTTCTGCCATATCTTTTGGGCTTTATGGGCTTGACTCGTAGCTCTTTTTGAATTTACTTTATCTTTCAACAGAATCAAGCCGATCGTTGACCAATATGGCGATCTCTTTTGCAAGAGCATTTCCCCCTGCTGAAGCAAAGGATTTCGTTAACAGAATATTGAACTTTGCTTTGCGACCCACTATGTGAGCCTTCTACCGGCCTCTTTTTTTTTTATATAATAAATATTATGTTTTTCATTTTCGCATCAAAAGAAAAATGGAAAACTAGGTTTTTCCAATAAAATATAGCTATTCTTACTTATTAAGAATATTTTTTGAAATTTTTCAAAAAGAAAAAACGAAAAATCAAGCTTTTTTCCAAGGAACTATGGCCTTAATGGGAATTCTGTAAGTATCTAAAGATTTTTGTTTGAGATTTGAATGGAACTTCACTGCAAGTTATTTTAATACCGGCTCTTTATGAAAAAGATTCCTTCTCTTTTTTCTTCCTTTTAAGGAACTTCGACATTATCCCTTCCAAATAACCAAATACCCTAATATAAGAAGTCAAGAATCTATAAGAGTTTTTCTAATGTGGGATTACATTAATGAAAATTGACATTTACCGTTTTACGGGTTGGTCTAATAAAGTAAGATCTAAAAATTCTTAATCGGTTTAATATGGGCTGGCTTAGTGTGGGCCGAGTTAGGCCTGGCCCGTAATGCAAGGGCCCACGGCTGGAAACTCTTTAAATAGGCTTAAGTCCCTCCTCTAGCCCTCTAATGTAGAAATCAGAACGTACCTTTTCATTTTCATGATAGTTGTCTCATTTGGCCAGCGCTCCGAGAGGGACTAGAGGAGAAGAACTTGGGTTTACGAATTGCCACCGTTTTCGTGTGGAGTTTCGATCAAATCTAAACAAGGTGCACACCATTCCACTCTTCTATCATGTAGTGTTTCTAATTCCAGTTATGGTGATCCCGAGCGTACCACATTTTCATGGTCTAACATTTGGTATCAGAGCCGCCTAACCAAGAATGGAAACCATTCTGTTTTGGTGTGTTTTCGAAATTTTCGTCCTGTCAAAACTGTATTTAATTACATATTCAACTCGTCTCATCAATACGAGCATTTTGAGTGATCATACACCTCCGGTGGAGACCAAGAATCACCGCACGCGTCCCCATCGCTCCGCGATGGAGTCAGCACGCGATGTTCACCTGCGAACGTTACGGTTTTTTGAATGTTTTGTGCGTTTTTCTTTGTTGAAATTTAATTTTGAACAAATAGCCGGATAGTTCTCGTTCATACGAACATTTCGAGTGATCGCTGGCCGCCAGACGGCGGTGCACACGCCGATGACGGGCGTGCGTATGGGCTTCAAGCGCCTAACACGTGAAGCGTCGCGTTCGTTGACCGTTAGCTGTCAGTGATGACGCCAGCATGACATCATCATGACGTCATCATACACATGTTCGGGTTTGATCCGACCCGATCTGACCGGGTTGACCCGATCCATTCAACTCATTGACCCGATTGATCCGACCCGTTGACCATTGACCGGTTGATCTAACCCGATTTGGCCCGACCCAGCATGTGCCCCACACGTGCCGCACGTGGGCCTTATGGGCCAACCCCTTAGGCAGCGCGTGAGGGCTCGTCCGAGCTCCAATCGGAGTATGGTCGGCGGCGTTGAGTTCATATTGTCCTGCTCTACATTGTAGTATATTCATATTGTATATTTGAGGCTTTTATAGATGGAAAAATGCATACGAAACCCTATTTTGGCATTTTTCTTGTATTTTCATGTGGTTCCCGAAATAAGAATGTTTGCTCACATGTTTATGACCACATACAGAATGTATAAAGCTAATTCATTGATATGTATCAATGAGTGGAGCAATGTAATTGGCATCACATGTGATTTTAGGGACAAATTGCCCCTATCATCAAGTCTAAGATTACATGTATATAATAGATGTGAGGCATAAGGTTTATATCCTTGGTATGAAAGATTTTCAAGGATTCAATTGGGTAGTGACCGCCAAAGTGGCACACTTGATTGGGTTTGAGAAATATCGATCTCATATTATGGTGGGATGTCTCATGTTCTAATGCATGTTCATACTCCAAAATGAGGTGATTGCATATTAGTTCATGAAGGGACGCATGTACAACATGTGCTTGAGAATTATCTGATCCTAGTGGTTCATATACCCAAAGGTGGTGAGTTCACAAATGCTGAAATATATTCTCATGGTTGTTGTCATGGTAAGAGTATACAACTGCATGTCAGATATTCAACCCAAAGGTGATTACATGATGATGCATGTAACTCTCAGGAAGTGTATTTATTCAATCTCAAGTTACACATTATCTGTTCATAGAGCGTCACATGTACAGCATATGATTGAGAAGTGACTAATTCCTAATAGTTCATACACCCAAAGGGGGTGAAGCACGTAGTTTGGAATATGTTCTCATGATCGCTGTTATGTGGAGAGTCTATAGTTGCATGTCATGTATACTGCCCAAAGGTGATTGCATGATGATGCATGTAACCCTCAAGATGTGTATTTATACGGTTTTAAGTTACGAAGTACTCACATGATGCTAAATATACATTGCTTGTTTAAACTAATTACCTTATCTGTAATAGGCAACTCCATTAGGATTTGGCAAGCCAAGACTACCTAATATTTTCTAGATTTGGACCCGGCAGTGACGCGAGCAATGACAGCATCAAGCAACCCCTCCTCGAAGGAAAACCCTCAGTCAATGTTCTCTTCTGCTCTATATTAGTAGCACCTGCTCTTAACCTCATTTCACCCCAAAAAGAAAAAAAAGGAAAAAAAAGCATTTCTGGAGTTCAGATTACCAAAGCTTCAATGGCAGATGAAGTGATATTGTTGGACTTCTGGCCGAGCGCGTTCGGGATGAGGGCCAGGATTGCCCTGAGAGAGAAGGGCGTGGACTTTGACCTAAGGGAGGAGGATCTCAGCAACAAGAGCCCCCTGCTCTTGGAGACAAACCCGGTCCACAAGAAAATCCCCGTCCTCGTCCACAATGGCAAGCCGGTTTGCAAGTCCCTCGTCATCTTCCAGTACATTGAGGAGACCTGGGGAGGCGAGTACCCTCTCTTGCCTTCCGATCCCCACGAGCGTGCCCGCGCCAGGTTCTAGGCCAACTACGTGGACAAGAAGGTAAGACAACGATGTCCAATCCTTGACACATTTCCTTTCTAAGTGTGCTTAACGTAGAAACATGAAACGATGGTGCAGATTTCATTGGGACGAGTGCTAAGGGCATAAACGGGGGAGGCCCGGGAGGCAGCGAAGGAGGAGAACATCGAGTGCTTGAAGGTGCTGGAGGGAGAGCTTGGGGACAAGGCTTAGGCGAGAGGTTTGGGTATGTGGATGTGTCGCTAATACCGTTGTATAGCTGGTTCTATGGTTTGGAGAAACTGGCCAACTTTAGCATCGGGGAAGAGTGCCCCAAGTTGGTGGCATGGGCCAAGCGTTGCATGCAGAGGGAGAGCGTGGCCAAGTCCTTGCCCGACCCGCACAAGGTCTATGACTTCTTGTTGGAGCTCAGGAAGAAGCTTCAAGCGCAGTAACTACTCTTTGAGTGTTTCATTATGGTCGTTTCACCACTCTTTTGTTCAATAATCTCTCTCCTTTGGACGAGGCTTAGTTCTTTTTACTTTCGCGAGTGTGTTATTTGCGCACATGTACCTCAAGTTTACGATGTTCTTTTTTATGAAAATCCTTTTCATGTGTTATTGACCTATTTTGCTCGCCATATTCATCTGAGTATCATGCATTACCAACATTATCAAACATGAAAACGTACCAAACAAAGCAAAAACAAAGTTAACGAATTAAAGTTCGGTAGATAGATGAATAAAGCAAGGAAAATCTAATTCGGGCTTTCTTATGTTTACGATAAGACCTATAAGGATCCAGTCCAAACGAGGGCGGGGAGTTAGTGATCGTTGAAGAATTATATTTGCTATCTCGTTGAAGAATTTCCAACCTTTGATGTTTGTTTGGAATCTAGAACTTGCAACAAATCTCAGATTAGATTTGCTTTTGACAAAATCATCCTCATAATCACTCTATAAGAGTCAATTCTTCCCAATTTATAGATTACCTCTCTATCTAGTTCGGTAATTTTTCTATCAAGGTTGATAGACCAGTCAAACTCACGTACAGAATTCAACAATCTTGTACTTGGATCCCTGCACGTTCCATGGTCTAAATGCAAACATTCTAGATTAGGGGCAATCACAGCACTGGAAAATTGTCGAAAAAGTCCTAAACCTATTGCATTTTTGCCAATTCAGCCCTAAACCTTTTAATTTTGTCAATTCAGTCATAAACCTATTGCATTTGAGCCAATTTTTTCCTAAACCTTTTTTTGGTGCCAATTCAGTCCTAAATCTCTTGCATTTATAACAAATCAGTCCATCAGACCAACTTTGACAAGCCAGCACTGACGTGGACACCGGCCGACACTGACGGAGCAATACCCAGTTGAGATGTGATACGATTGCATCGGATTCGTGACTGGCTGGAGGCAAGGGCTGGCAAGGCTCGACCTCGCCGACCAGCGACGCCACCACAACTACCGTTGGGTTAGGCTAATAGCGGCGCCAGTGGGCAAGCTCGGCCTCGCCCAAATCTAGCGAGGCTAAGCCACCCCATGGCTGGAGGAATTGCAGAAGAAAACATAAAGAGGAAGAGGACCCCAAAGGAATGTAGACGAAAACACAACACCCAAGATGCCCTGTTTGCTTTGAGAATCTGAGAAATCCAAGAAACACAAGCAAGAATCGCTCGTCAAGCTCCCTTCGCAGAGGAACAAAGAGGAAGAGGACCCCAAGAAAAAGGATAGAACTTGCAGGGGGGAAGATGGGACTAAAAGGGTGTTAAGAAGGGACTGCGATGGCGAAGCTATGACTGGGCGAGGTTCGGCCTCGCCCAGATCTGGTGAGACCGAGCCTGGCCAAGCCATGGGGTGGCTCGACCTTGCCTAGATCGAGGCTGAGCTTGCCCACTGGAGCCACCACCGGCCTCGCGGAGCGACTGCGTCGCTGGCCGGCGAGGTCTCCCTTGCCTCTAGCCAGTCGCCGATTCGACAACTGGCTAGAGGAAGAAGATGAAAAAAAAAATGAAATTTTTTGGTAAAATAATAAAATATTATTAAATATTATCCCGTCAGTGTCGGCAAGCGTCCACGTCAGCGCCAGCCAGTCAAAGTTGGCCAGATGGACTGAATTGGTATAAATACAAGAGGTTTAGGACTGAATTGGCACAAAAAAAGTTTAGGACTGAATTGGCTCAAATGCAAAAGGTTTAGGACTGAATTGACAAAATTATAAGGTTTAGGACTGAATTGGCAATAGTGCAATAGATTTAGGACTTTTTCGATAATTTTCCCATCATAGCACTCTTCAAGAAGACAAAACCTTGTTGGTTCATAGGCTATAACTCTGTAGACTCAGTTTTACCTTCAAATATTGTCTTGATGCATCTCTCTATGAAGAATTATCAACCTCTTGTTTGGACAAGATACACTTTAGTGTTATTTCATACATGTATTTAAAGTACAAGGTAGCTAATGATGTATGAAAATACATTAGATAGAATAAATGCAGCAAAATAACTTTCCGGAGATGGCCTTTCTAACTTCTATAGAAGAAAAATGAGATCTATTTGTCAATTTTGAAAACTCTTGTTGCACTTGCCAAGAGTACAGGAATTGCTTGGCTATTCTTGATCTGATTGAGATCAATTTCTGGAAGTGCTTTGTTGTAAAGAGATATTTCCTCTAATACACCCCTGTAAGGGAGGCATTTCATTGCAAATGCCATTCTTGAATCATAAATGAATAAACCGTTGTCGTGTAAGAAACTTTGTTATTGCATGTGATTTGATCATGAGAGGACACTTGTCACACTCGTAACCCACCTTTGTTAACTGTGCTGCAAACAAAGTGATTATCAATGGCAATGTGTTTCATTTTGTTGACACCTAAATTTTGATTTTTGATTTTTGATTTTTGTCATTTATATTGCACAAAAATGAGAATTAATTAACCTTAGTTCTTGCAAAAACATAAATTCTCATGCGTTGCATATTTAAATTTTCTATTGGTCTTTTGCATTCAGGACAGAAGTGAGGCGATTGAGCGATTTGATAGCGACTGAACCAAAATTTATCGAAAATCGTTGGTGATGGGCATGAGGTGTGCCGGATTTTATTAGAATTTTTGGACTTATTTTCATTCATTAAAGTCCATTTAGTCTATTAAGGCTTTTATTTTAACTGTCTGTTATTTTGGGGAAAAAGCCTTAATTTGAGCCCGAAAATGTGTGACAGGCCCAGGATTTGATGGAAATTTTCGGCTAGGGCCTAAGGGTGAGTGTGCCGAGTTTCATATGGGTTCGGCCTTAAAATTGGAAGTCAAATAAGCCCATTTTAAATATTTAATTAAGCATGCATTTAATTAATTATCCATTTAATTAATTAGAGCCCATTTCAAGCCCAAAGCGTCACAAACGGCCCGCGATGAAGGCCATTTTCGGCTACCATCACCACCATCCCCATCATGGCCGAAATTTCAAGTGAGACGATGGATTTGGACTCTTCAAAGATCAATCAAAGATTGGATAATTATCCCGAAAAATTAGAGTCCCGCGGAATCAAAATTCTATCTTTATCAGGCTCTAATTAACTGAGAGTTCTGCTTGATCTTGACTCCTCCAGGATCAGAAATTTTGATCCAATGGCTGACATTCAATCCTACTCTAGCTAGGATTATCAATCCGACGGTCGAAATTAAGTCCTATGTCTACTAAGATTAGTGAGCCTCGTTTTCTGTAAATAATAAAGCTATCCTAGAGGCTCGAGGTCGGCAATTTTGGCAAAAAAATTCAGAAGTTCAGAGCATACTACATTGAGAATTTCGGACGAAGAAAGAAGAGAAGAAGGAGAACCATCTCGAGATCCTCCAAGCCATTCGAGCGCCTAAGTAGACCTACTGCCCAGCCGTGCTACTATTTAGCCAAGCCCTGCCGATCAGCAGCTCCACCGGTGCCCTTACCCTCTTGCTGTCCATGCTAGCTCAGCCTTGGAGGTGTTTAGTAGCCCCAGTGTCCCGAATCTACTCGATCAGCCCCTCAACTCCCTGATCAGTCGAGTTTTGAAGCTGCTGTCCAGCTACTATTTCGGCATAATTCGGCCCCAATCTTGTGGTAAAACGGCCTTGTTTTTACTATTATTTGAGGTCTAACATATCTACTATTTTGTGTTAGAAATCCTTGCAATATCGAGCTTGAACCAAGCTAAAAAGGATGCAAGTTTTGGCGGGATTTGTAGCTTGCGCGTTACTGGAATTTTTTGCTAAGAAAGGTAACTTTCTCAACCTTTTGTTTGCAAATCTATGATGGTTTGAATATTGGCATGCTCATATGTTTTTGAACTTCGATGGATGAATGTGAGTTCATAATGAAAGATCGAAAAAACTGAATTTTTGTTCAATGCCATGCTAAAACCGAAAATTGATGATTGTGGCATAAAAATTCTGATTTTTCTGATCAAGCTTAATTTGCCCACAAATCAGTTCAATTCTATGATATTTTTGAGAATTGATTAAATTGATTGGAGAATATTTTCTCGAATTTTGTTCAATAATTTTTAAATCAAATTGCATGAACCGAAACAGATAAATTTTTTGTGGATGAAGGCTTGATTTTTCGGCATATCCTCCGTGCTTGGCCGAATTGCTCTATAGTGGTTGTGGATGATCTTTGCTTTGAATTGTGATCCATGATTGATTGAATTATCTTGCCTCTTGTGAATATCTAAGTTCTAGATAATGTTTGGTGGTTGGGAAGTTGTTTGATTTTTTTTTCGTGAGAATTATTTGAGCTATCTTGCAAATCTTGTGGATAATTTCGAGATTAAAATTTTGGTGAGGAAGGTGGCCCGCCTCATATTTTCGGCCATCCCTCTTATCTTTGCCGAAAATTTAAAAAAAGGAAAATAAAATTCGAATCAAGCTCAATTGATTGTTCATCTTTAGTCATGTTTGTTTGATTGTTTGCTTGTTATAAAGTCTGCACATTTATAAACAAACATGCCCATAACGTAAGCTCCCCTTGTGCCTTTGTCCCTTCGGTAAAATAAAACCACTTGCCTTAGCCACGATCTTGTGGAATGAGATGGTGGTTTGTATGGAATTTTGTGGTCTGACCTTTGTCAAAAGAAGTGATGTTATTCCATACCCCAAATTCGCTTACTAACTCGAATCTAAGAGTACGTTATGAATAAAACTCCACTCTAGCCCTAATCTCTAAGAATGAGCTAATTTTTCGAAAAATTCAGAAATTAAAGATACATTATGGGCATTTTTATTTATCTTTGTTCATTCTTCTTGTTTGCTTACTTTTGCTTAATAATTTTTGAAAAAAAAATTTTAAAAAAAAATCATTCTCTTTGTCACGTCATATAGGTTAACCTGCATTCACATTTTTCAAGAAAAAATAAAAAATCACTCGATTCATTTCATCAATCTAAATGGATTTTTCATGAAATTTGGTATCGAAAGGGCATTAGTTTTTTTTCTAAATTAATGTAACCAAGTCTCCGGACTCATTTCATCTGGTTCGTGGAAATAAATAAATTCTCTCGATAATTTATTTATGTTCTAATCTACCTACCAAATAAAGATTAGTGGCGGCTCCAATTTGATAATTTTGCATGAAATCATACCCTAAATTACGATTCGGTAGGGCTTGGGAGGGTCCGAATTAGGTAAAATAACAACCTGATAATTCGTTAGCCTGAACATGATTTTTAGGTCGCGACAGCTTGGCGACTCCGCTGGGGAACACATGGATTTTTCAAAAAATTCGAAAAAAATGAGGGTGCACCGAATCTCTTTAATTTTTCGAAAAATTGAAATTCATTTTTTTTCTGAAATATAATGACCCCTTGAATTTTCGAAAAAAAATCATGTTTGTGGGCTTAGGCCATTGATTGTGGTGATCTATCCTTGATTGTGAATCGAGTTTGATTGTGAATGTGATGCACTTTGAGCTGGCGAACTCGGAATGGGCTAAAATTTGGTCAGCGGCATGAAAATGGGTCGTAGATCAATACTCACTGCTTTGCTGTGACTAATGTCATTTTTTTTGCGTTTCGAGATCGTTTTGATGGGCTTTTAGGCAATTCTTATAATTTCAACAGTTATTCGTAATTTTTGGCATTGAATTTAATTGCTTTATCTTATGGCGATATGCCATGATTGGGTGTTCATATCTGTTGTGTATGATCCATGACATTGCATCAGACCCTTAACTGTTAGATGAACCTAGGATGGTGTCTGGGCAAGACTCTTCCTAGCCTCAGGATGAAGGAGTAGATGACCTTGCCTTTGACCCCAACTATGTTAAGATTCCCCGCTCTAGCCCGAATCTAATGGCATGAGAGGAATTCTTGACATCCCCTAAGCTTAAAGGTGCTAAATAAGGACCCGAGTCAACCGGTATGATTTGCCCTCTAATGCTATAAAAACTCGGCTAATAATCCATGCATTGAACATCATGCCGCTTGTCTCTAAATCCGTGATTCTTGCACGTCTACTTGCCTGTTAAGTCGGTCTATGATTTAGGTGTGTCGTTCGTGTTGGTCTATCACTTCATGGGGCACAATAACATCCGTACCGTCATTATGTCCAAGGCCGACCTGGCCAACTGGTTGGCGTAGCTCAATTAGACAACCCGTGCATATGTGGAGCATCAATTGGGAAAGCTGCTGTTATTGCTAGACGTTAAGGTTCGGTTTGGTATCATTCATGCGCTAGCTCATTGCTGGGTCCCTAAGACGGCCACGTTCTTATTTGGTAAGCATGAGCTTACACCCACATTAGAGGAATATAGCACGCTTATTAGTAAGTCCCTAGACTCTGATCTGATCTGTCCATATTTGGGAGAAGACGCCGTTATGATTCTAGCCGAGTTCTTGAAAGTCGAGATTTCCGCCGTCTAGAGGGCTCTGAATCGAATTCTGAGAATTGCTCGTTCACTTTTCTGATTGATTGTTTTAATAAGGTAGACGCTTTGCAGAAGGGAAAATTTTTTATTCTCATCTTCTTTGGGTTGATAGTGTTTCCACATCATATGTCAGGAAAAGAATTTTATTGTGACCTTACTCGCTGAAACATTCATCTCGCTGAATAAGTATAAGCGGGGCAAGGCCAAGGTCCTGCGAGCACCGGCCAAGCTCCTACAAGTTTGGTTCCTCTCTCATATAAAGGAATGTCAGCATCTGGTGTCGTTTGATGAGCTTAGGAACTATGCACATCCGATGGTTATCTTTGAGAGTAAGCAGTAGAAATGTCATGATTATCATTTTTTTGAGTGGCTGAAGCTTATAAGGGATCCGGCCGCCAAGACCCTTTAGTGGCGTGCTAGCTGGTTCCAAGGTAGGGTGGCTCGCTTTATTTCAGGGCAAGGCAGATCAGTTCCGCTATTGGGTTTCACCAGAACAGTTGAGTATTATCTGCCTCGAATTATATGGCATTTTGGATGTGTTTAGAGGATGCCTTCACCTCCCCTGCCCGATCAAGTCCACATGAATTATGAGAACTTGATACCGGAGCATGAGCAGACAGTTATCACTACATGTTGTCTATGGGCAGCCTGTCATCCCACGAAGCTGAGTTTCTCGAGGAAGCCATTGGAGCCTGCGCATGAGGTGTATCGATCCACGAAAGAGTACCATATGAAGCGCTCTATTCCCGGGGCCTGGCGTCCAAAGCTCCCTGATATCACCCCGACACAGTACATGAACAACGAGCTTAGGTGGTTGCTGGCCGAAGCATATGATGAGATCAAGATGGCAAGGAAGGTACTCAAGTGAGCACAAGATGGGGCTGGACCATCGAAGCGCCCCCGGGAGTGATAGACTTAGTCCGGTCTAGTCGAGTCGTGTCCTTTATTTATGTCGTTTCAATTCTAGTCGGTTTGTTTAGGGGGTTTATGTCATGAGTCATGGAGATGTAACACTTTTACTTTGATTTTGATTTAATGAAGGGTTCGGATTCTGGTTGACCCTGTTCCGTTATATGATTTTTATAATTTTTTATGTTCAGATCTGGTACTTCTGTTCTTCATAAGAAATATTTTGAAGGCCCTACTATATCTTGTCAAAAAAATTCACAATGATCCGATGCGTTTTCTATTTATTACGGGATTAACGGCCGAGGTACAGTGGACTGGAATTGTACCCGTTTTCTGATTATGGCTTGTTGCATCATTTAACACTATTAAAAGATCTTTTCAAGCAAGCCACAAAGAATTAAAGTTGAAGGTTGGGCTTTGAATTGAAGGCCTACGAAATTTTGGACTTTAATTCTCATTTTTAATGGCCATTTCATTCTTTAAACAAAGGCCAGATAAAACAGTTTTCTGGGCCAAATATTTCCAGAGGAGTATTAAACTGCATCGATTCGTGCATTTTCAGCCTTGGCACAAAACATGAAAGTTGTTTATTTTTGTCTTGATTATGTGTCCATAACTTTTGGTGACATTCGATCATTCCATGGTTTATCACGAATTTTCTTCCAAAACCCGACGGAACTGGGACTGCCTGAATCACGGTTTTGAGTCAGGTTAGGTGATGTAAGTCGGTCCGATCTAGAGCCATGGATCGATTCGCCATATCCACTCCTTGTATTGATCATATTGATGTACTTTTGTAGGTAATCTAACATGAGTACCCTGCGTACTTATATTACTCGGTCAGTGGCAAGGAGGATGGCCGGCAAAGCCGAGATTAATATAGAAGGTCAAGAGGCTCTGAAGGAGCACATAGAGGAAATGAACAACCGTTCTGAAGGGATGTCATCCCAAGCCATGGAGAGGATGATGGCAGGCTTCGTGGCCATGTAGCAACTATCCAGCTCGGTTCCTCCGCCAGTGGCGCCTCCTCCACCACCTCCAGCAGACAACCCAAACAAGGGCATTGACCATGGTCCTACGCCCACTTTACCATTGGAGGATGTTATCTTTGTTGGTGCCAGTTCGAGCACGTCACCTGTAGCCCCTACTCCCCAGGCCAGCCCTGTGACTGGGGGAATGAGCGAGCAAGCCATCAAAGTTATAGCTCAAATGGAGTAGAGGCTGCGTGAAGTCAAGGAATCACACAATATTGTTCCGGTCGACTTATCCGTTTACTCGAGGGTCCAGGTGCCCGATAAGTTTAAAACCCCTGATTTCGAGAAGTATGACGGTACTTCTAACCCAGTTCAGCATGTCCGGATGTAGCAGGCTAGAATGAATAAGTATGTGGTTGTTGCCCCTTGATAGTTCAGACTTTCTAAGCCAGTCAGAAGGATGCGGCCATGAGATGGTACACAGACTATGAAGTTTAACAAATAGACGATTAGGAGAAGGCGGCCAATGCTTTTATCAAACACTTTAGCTTTAACCTGGATGTCGCCACCACCCGAGAGGATCTAGAGCAGTCAGAGATGAAGAAAGGTGAATCGATCAAGCAGTATGCTACTCGGTGGAGGAATATTGCACCTCAGCTCAAGCCGGTGCCGCCTAAGCGAGAGCTCATGAGATTGTTCGTCTCAACCTTACCCCAGATAATGCGGTCACGCATCCTTGGGACGGTGGCCACGTCATTCAATCACCTTATTGCAATGGGTGAGGCGGTAGAGATCGGCCTGAAGAAAGGATGGTATGATGAGGCCATCTTTAGCACTAAGCGGTTCCAAGCAAAGAAAGACAAGGAACTAGCCTCGCAAGTAAACATGGCTTATGCACAAAAGCCTCCGGCTCAGGCTCCCAAGGTGCAAGTTCCTAACCAGCAGCAAGCCAACTTCGGTCCGCGGAATCAGCAGGCAAACCGGCGTGCCAACCGGCAGTACACTTCGCTCCCAAGTACTCCTTCTCAAGTTTTGGCTGTCTTACGCAAGAAGGAGTTGCTAACCACTTAGCCGATGAGGGAAAATTACGCATCTTTTTCAAAGTATGACCCGACTAAGCAATGTGATTACCACCGAGGGGAGCCAGGCCATAGTACAGATGAATCTTATGTACTCAGAAACCGTGTCCAAGATTTGCTCGAGTCAGGAGCGTTCTCATTTCAGAACAATGGTCAACCGAATGTCCAGAATAACCCTTTGCTTAAACACGAGGGTAAGGTTTATGCTGTCTTCGCTGAGGCAAGCCGGGTCGAAATGTTAAAGTTCGGTTGGTCGATGTATTCGACGCTTTATTTCGTAAGGGTTACTTCCAGAGCGGGGAGATTATGGCATCAGACCGGGTGAGGTAGAAGGTACTAAGTTTAATAGAGCATGGAATGATCGTATACACGAGTCGGGTCGGAGTAGTAGCCATCGTTTCACAAATAATCATCGATTGGGATGAAGAGCTAGCTACATTAACCACCCAAGTAAAATCGAAAATGGAGATTGGGATGGCCAAAGACGAGGCGGCCGAAAAGACCCAAGTAAAATCGAAAATGGAGATTGGGATGGCCAAAGACGAGGCGGCCGAAAAGATCAAGGCAGATCCTGAATTGGCTGACATGCCAGCTTTGGAGGATGCTTTTGATAATGAGCTGGGCATTGTCGTGCCTGATACTTTTATGATCACATCGCCTCAGCCGTTTTCATACCAGGATGACAAAGCAGTACCATAGTCTTACGACTTGGAATTGGCACTGGTGACGAGGTCGGGGCTCGCCTATAACAATGATCCACTAGCTAAATACGCTACAGACAAGGAAGCGTAGGAATTCCTAACGGTTATCAAGGCTAGCGAGTATTGTGTGGTCAATCAATTGAGAAAGCTGCCAGCTCAGGTTTCTTTTCTCGAGCTTCTCCAATCCTCTGAGAAGCACCGGGGCTCTCTGATGAAGGTATTAGGGTAGGTTCATGTGCATGAAGATATTGACGGAGACAAGCTAGAGAACTTTGTCGAGACTATCATCCTGAAAGATCGGGTAGCGTTCGTTGATGATGAGATCCCGGTTGAAGGGAGGGGGCATAATAAAGCCTTGCAGATTTCGGTCAAGCATAAGCAAACTCACGTGGCCCGAGTGCTGGTTGATAACGGGTCGACTCTAAATTTGTGTCCTTTGGCTACATTGAACCGCCTAGGCGTTGATCTGGCTAAGATGCAAGCAGCTAAGATGTCGGTCAAGGCATTTGACGGAATGAGAAAGAGTGTCATGGGGCAGATCAATCTAGAGATACAAGTCGGTCCTTCTATGTTTGATGTGTTATTTTAGGTGCTAGATATCCCGTCTGCTTTCAACCTTTTGCTAGGCCGTCCGTGGATCCATAATGCTGGGGCTGTTCCCTCCAGTTTGCATCAAAAAATCAAGTTTGTGGTTGAGCAGAAGCTCGTGACAGTTCAGGGAGAAGAGGATTTTCCTATTTTCAATCAGACAGCTATTCCTTACATCGACCCGGAGCATACTGAAGAAGACTCTTCTCACTCTTTTGAGTTGGTGTATACAATTCATGCTTTGCTAAACAGGCCTTTGTCGATTTCGAAGCTGTCTAATACCTCTATTATGGTTGTTGAGGTGATGGTGAGCAACGGATTTGAGCCTGGTGCTGGATTAGTCCGGTACGGATAAGGAATCCGTACCCCAATTAAAGTAAATGGGCAATCCCACACGGCTGGTTTGGGATATCATGGATTTAGATACCGTGGACGAGGTAAGCACGGTTATGTACCCGGTTGTGATCGAATTGGTCGAGGAGACCGAGGCCTAATAGGCCGTGGAAAGCCTGAGTGCAGTCGTTGCCACCGCCTCTTTATGGGACCTTTCGCTCAACTGGAGTGGTAGGGGGCTATGATAACTTGAGCCAGTTTGAAGACAACCTGGGAATAGTTGTGACATTCTGAAATTCGACCCATTTTCGGGATTTATGAAAGAATGGATATCTTGTTGTTGCACTCTAGATTTATCTCACTCGGAATTGATCACTCTCGAGATGACTGACCGTAAGGGAAAAAGCTAACTAGGAATTTAAGTACGTGGACCTATCGCGGATCGATACGCGTAACTCCTAAAAGCCGCCCGTCAGTTTGAGATATTTTAAAGTCGCAATCGACTGGTGTAGATCGCGAATTAGACTCCGGAATTGGATATCGAATTATCAAGAATTTCATGACTAATGTTTTGGACGTCGCCTCATTTGGGTTCAGAGTTTAGTGGCCAGCCAAACGGAACGCCTGTGCCAAAATTCCCGACCAATCCCGAAATTTACAGATCACCAGTTTTTCCTTTAGGCATTTATTTGCAAGAGCCAAATAATTAATGGGATTTGAATTTCTTGTCCTTAGCCCATTAATACCCCAAAAACCCTAAAACCCCCAAAAATCCCATTTTCCCCTTCAACCACCCATCTTATCAAAGAGACCAACCACTCACCCACCCCACTCAAGTCAATTTGGAAGAACACTCTCTTGCCATTCTCTCTCCTCACTTGCTCTCTCTCTCACCCGAAAATCTCTCTCTCCCCCATCTCTCTCTCTCTCTCTCTCTCGACCGTCAGCCTTGCGCGTCCAACGGACCACCGCCGCACCGCCGGCTAGCCACAACCCCGCCGATGTCCAGCTAAGCCTTGCCGTCCTTCTCGCCGCCGTTGAGCCGTCGGACACCGCCCATTCGGCCGTGGAACGCCGGGTGCAGCCGTGAGGAGGAAGGGCCAAATTTGGGTTCACTTTATGGTTTTTAAAGCTTAGATCAAGTAAGCAAATCCCCTAATCCTTGTGTAGGCTAATGTAGTACTAATGAGCATGTTTAGGAGTGGATTTAGTGAGTTTTGGGCATTGGAGTTACTGTTCATCGAAGGAGGCCGAAAATGGAAAATTGATTTTGATGATCTTTGGAGCTTGGAAAGTGATTTGGATGTTAGAAATGGTTAGTTAGGTCTATTAGAGGTTGACGTACATAGTTATGGAATTTCGGAGCACCATTCATCGATGATTATCACTGTTCATTGAAGAAAAACACTATTCATTGGCTGATCCGAATTTGAAATGAGGTTTAAGATGATCTTGGGGACTTGTTTGGTGCTTTAGAGTGGTTGGATGATCAATTAGAAGGTTCGAAAATACTTAGATCGATTCATGTTTTCAAATAGCTTCGTTTGAGCTAGTTTGAGTAATTTTGTGCACATGAGAAGTAGGGGCTGATTTGATTGTGATCTTGTGCCAATGATTAAATTGATGAGTTTGCAATGTGCTCGTCTGTATGTGTATTCGGCCATGTAGCCCGGATGTGCCAATTGTGGCTTGATGGCTTGTTTTTGCTTAATAAGCATTTTGGGAAGAAATTGGTGCAATCGTGAAATTATTGTAGAACTTATGCCATGCTTAGCCTTCGGGTAATTAGCTGAATAGCCGGTATATTTTTGAATGCATGAATTCTTGCCTTGACGCGTGTTTACGCGAGGTATGTTTAGAAATGGAAATTTTGATATTCATGTTGCGTTAAATCCTGAGGCGTTATGACGTGGGGCTCGTTGTTTGATATTATGCATATGAGAATGTTTGAATACCCTAAGGCGTATTAACGCGGGGTCTATAGTCGACTGAATTATACAATGAGTATTTATGCACATTGTACCCTGATGCGATAATCGCGAGGTTTGTGCCTGTCCTGATGCGTATTAATGCGGGATCGACCTGAGGCGTACTAACGCGGGTTTATGAATTAAGATTGTGATCCTAATGCGTTAAACACGGGATGTGATGCTTGACAAAACAGTTGATTGCACACCTGAGGCGATAAACGCGGGTTGTGGCAAGGACCTGAGGCATTAAACGCGGGTCGTTATTTATCCACATTATATATATATATATATGAGTATATATGTTATGCATAGATGAAAGCAATGAATTCGAGAGTGTGATCTGGATTGGTTGGATTGTTAGCTCTTGCTATGCTTCGGATACAATTCTTTGCTTTGGAATGTTTAGTGAGCATTTGTACCTTGGTGAGTCCTGCTGCCTGTTGTTGCTAAGCTAGTAGTTTGGTTGGGTCCGAATCGCATGTTAGAATGGCTTGGGGGTACCGTTATCCTAAGCAAGGCTTAGGGGTTAGTTTATTGAGATTTATTCTCATTGTTGTATTCCCACACCTTTCAGAACCCCGTCGTTGATTATGGCTTCATCACCGCTTTTTGGGATACCGAGACGTATTGACCGTATAGTGACGAAGTATGTATTGGGTGATGGTAGTGTGTTCTATAAACATTCTAGTACTGTGAGGATAGACTTAGGAAATGGAGCTTGGAACAGTCATGAGTTTTTGGCATGGACTAGAGGAGCTAAAGAAGGGAGGGGTGATCCTCTTGAAGTTTACAGTGTACCGTATGGCGCGGATGATCATAGTGATCCTATGGAGTTGGACCCTACCGAGTGTAAGTCGTGGGATGGTGAAGTTACTGATCCAGACACTAAGCCTGAGGAGTCGGAGCGTGCCGAGGAACCTATGGAGTTTGATCCTGAAGAGGAGCCGATGTCTGGTGATGACGAGGGATGAAGACTAGGCTAGTGTTCCTCGCCTTTTTGGTATATCCTAATAGTGGATATAGGTTAGTGGGCCATGGTACCCTTTTGTAGTTGATGGCTGCTCCTGGTGTTGTCCGTGTCTGTAACTTGAACCTTGGCATATTTATATAATGGTTTGTTTTCGTATTTCTCTTCTCTATCCTATTGTTTAAATTTTGTCTAGGTGTTTTCATTGGCTTTCGCTAGCGTTCGTTTCTAAGTGATTAAGTATCGATCTGGGTCGGCGACTTGTCCTGGGATGTCGTATTGATATTCGATCGGAGCGATGTAATTTTGGGATGTCGCGGGTTCATCGGGATGCGGGGCGTGACATCCCTGTCGAAGTGGTATCAAAGCAAGGTCAGCTCGATCCAAGTTTGGTCGAGTCTTGGAGTGATAAGGAATGGTGGTTTGAGGATAGTAGGTAAAGAGACCTTAGTGGTTCGCTAGGGTTTAGCGCGTTACGCGTGTGGTGTGAGTCTGTGCCTGTGATTGGTAGACTTACCTTAGTGTAGCCTGAGTATTCTATATTGCTGTGTTAGCTTCTGCTTAGTTGGTTGAGTAGTGCATAGTGATTATGCTAAGTTGCAGGTGCGGCAGGATTTGAGGTAAGAGCAAGATCTGTGTTGTTTATGCCCTTGTGGCTGCTTGCCTTGTGATCGTTGTTGTTGTTATTGTGGATGTTGTGAGCTGTTGCTTAGAGCTGCTAGGTTTGAGTAGATGGTTTAGGCCTCTAATTCCTTGGCGGAGTTATAACAGATTAGGTGAGTGAGAACCCTATGAGGATGAGCAGATGGGGTAAAGGATCTGGTGGAGCGTCTAGCTCTCGAGCAAGACCAGAGGTGGAAGACCCTAGAATGGAAGGGGTCATGAGGGCCTTAGAAGAGATAGGGAATCTCATGGGGAGGCAGGCTCAAGAACGAGCTGCCACGGTTGTCCAAGCTGCTGAGGCTGCCGTGGCCGCTGCTAATGGACTCAATGGTAACCAAGGAGATGCTCAGGGGAATCGTCAGATGCATCAGCTGGTGGAACAGTTTCTAAAGCTAAGGCCATCTAAGTTTGATGGGAAGGGTGATCTTGAGGCTGCCTCTAGTTGGGTTGAGGAATTGGGAAAGGCGTTTGCACTGCTGGGGTGCACTAAAGAGGAAAAGGTTACGCTGGCAGTGTACCAGCTGCAAGGCAACGCCAATGACTGGTGGGAGGCCACCAAAGGAAGGATTTTCCCCGTGGGTACGGTTCCAACCTGGACCGCCTTTGTGGAGACATTCAATGGACAGTATTTCTCGGAGACGGTACAAGAGAGGAAGATGACAGAATTCCTATGACTCCGTCAGAATCAGATGTCAGTCGACCAGTACGAGGCAGGGTTTGCTAGGCTGTCTAAGTTCAGGCTGTCTAAGTTCGCACCTAGGATGGTCGAGAACCCGTTAGACAGAGCAAGGAGGTTTCGAGATGGACTGAAGCCGGAGCTCCGCAGTCAGCTGATACTCCTTAATCCAAGGGATTACAATGAGCTTTATTAGAGAGCTCAGATGGTGGAGCGAGATATGAACGAGAGGGCTATCGCATTTGGATCGCGGTATGCGCCTAATAGGGACAACCGTCATTTTGGGAAGAGGCCGGTAGAAGGAAACAGTCGTTTTGTCCCTCCTGTCGAAAAGAATTTCGGGAAGCCGGCATACCAATCTGGCATGGTATGTCGATCTTGCGAAAGGAGGCACGGGAATGGCCCTTGCCCCGGTAGGATAGGAGCTTGCTTCAAGTGTGGCGGGCATGGTCATCAAATAAGAAATTGCCCGAATCAGGCTACAGGACCAAGATTCCAACCTCAGCAACCTCGGATGGGACCTTAGACTGGAGTCGCGCCCCAGAACAACCAGAATCGGTCGCCAGCACAAGGAAGAGTTTTTGCAATGGCACGTCAGGAGGCGGAAGATGCTCCAGGCATGATCACATGTACCGTATCTCTATGTGATCATGCTGCTTATGCCTTGTTTGATCCGGGAGCGTCGTACTCCTTTGTGTCTGCTCAGTTTGTGAAGTTGGTTGAAATTGAATCGAAATCGATAGGAGTAATGCTGCATGTTACCGCACCCCTAAAGGATAAGGTGCTGATTTCGTTAGGATGCTTGAACTGTAGTTAAACATTGGTGGTAGAGATGAATGGATAGACTTGGCAGTATTAGATATGTATGACTTTGATGTGATAGTAGGAATGGATTGCTGGTAAAACAAAGGGCTATGATGGATTGTGGTAACAAGGTGATCCAATTTAATCCGATTAGTCATCCTAGATATGAATTTATAGGAAGCCGAGGAAGAACCTCGATCCCTTGGATTTTGTCACTTGAGGTGACTAAGCTGCTAGATGAAGGGTGTCAAGGATTCCTAGCGTCTGTTGTGGATTCATCGATCATGGAAGCAAGGCTAGAAGACATAGCCGTGGTGCGCAATTTTTCGATGTCTTTCCTCAAGAATTGCCGAGATTGCCACCTGCGAGAGAAGTGGAATTCGTAATCGAGTTGGCCCCTGGGATAGAGCCAATCTCTAGAGCGCCCTATAGGATGGCATTATCAGAATTGAAGGAGCTGAAGGTTCAGATGCATGAGTTGCTGATAAGGGATTCATTCGTCCTAGTGCGTCGCCATGGGGAATGCCAGTACTATTTGTGAGGAAAAAGGACGGGGTCATTGCGATTGTGCATTGACTATCGGCAGTTAAATTAGGTGACCATCAAGAATAAGTATCCACTGCCGAGGATCGACGACTTGTTCGATCAACTGCAAGGGACAGTAGTGTTCTCCAAGATAGATCTGAGGACGGGCTATCACCAGTTGAGGATCAAGAAGGAGGACATACCGAAGACGGCATTCCGTACGAGATATAGACACTACAAGTTTACCGTCATGCCTTTTGGATTGACCAACGCCCCGGCTGCCTTTATGGATATGATGAATCGGATATTCAAGGAGTTTTTGGATCAATTCGTCATAGTGTTCATCGACAACATCCTGGTATACTCGAAGAGCCCTGGAGAACATGAGGAACATCCAAGTATGGTTCTACGGACCTTAAGAGAACACGCACTCTACGCCAAGTTTAGTAAGTGCGAGTTCTGGCTCAATCGGGTAGCGTTTCTTGGTCATATAATTTCTGGAGATGGAATCTCGGTGGATCCGACAAAGATTGAAGTAGTAGCGAATTGGCCAAGACCGACGTCAGTTATAGAGGTTCGCAGTTTTCTGGGTCTGGCGGGATATTACAGACGGTTTATGGAAGGATTCTCATCAATAGCTACTCCGATGACGCGGTTATTGAAGAAGGAAACAAGGTTTAAATGGACAGATAGATGAGAAGGGAGTTTTCAAGAGCTTAAGCATAAGTTGACGACCGCACCAATGTTGACGATACCATCTGGTCCTGGAGGGTTCGAGATCTATAGTGATGCGTCACTGAAAGGATTAGGATGCGTTCTGATGCAGCATGGTAGAGTGGTTGCATACGCATCGCGACAATTGAGACCGCATGAAAAGAACTACCCGACGCACGACTTGGAGCTTGCAGCGATCGTCTTTGCATTGAAGATTTGGAGACACTACTTGATTGGGGAAAGGTTTCAGATCTACACGGACCACCAGAGTTTAAAGTACATGTTTTCCCAACAAGAGCTGAACATGAGACAATGCCGTTGGATGGAATTACTTAAGGACTACGACTGTGATATTCTATACCACCCTAGGAAGGCTAATAAAGTCGCCGATGCACTGAGTTGGAAATCGAGCGTAGCGTATATGATGGTTAAGGAGTGGACTCTGCTCGAAGGAATAAGAGATTCGGAGTTTAAGTTCGAGGTTTGTTACCTCTCAAGTTTGTTAGCTACTCTGAGGATAGAACCGGAGATTCAGGCAAGGATTAAGGTATTACAATCTACGGACCCTGATAGCCAGAAGATTGTGGGTATAAACGCAACTAAGAGAAAACCTGAATTTCAAGTATCCGAGGACGGGATCTTGAAGTTCCGTGGATGTCTGTGTGTGCCCGACGATGAGGAGCTAAAGGAGGAAATTTTGTCAGAAGCTCACCGGAGTAACTACAGTATTCACCCGGGCAGCATGAACATGTATCAGAACTTGTGTCAGCATTACTGGTGGAATGGAATGAAAGTGGATGTGGCCAAGCATGTAGCCAAGTGCTTGACTTGCCAACAAGTGAAGGCATAACACTGTAAGCCTGGTGGACTGTTGCGACTATTAGAGATCCCGGAGTGGAAATGGGAGCATATCACGATGGACTTCGTGACAAGTTTGCCAAGGAGTCAAAGGGGTAATGATTCAATTTGGGTTGTGGTGGACAGGTTAACAAAGTTTGCACATTTCATTGCCGTGCGAAAGGATTTCTCTTTTGATAAGTTGGCAGAGTTGTATGTGCGTCAAATTGTGCGACTGCATGGAGTACCAATAACTGTCACTTCGGACTGTGACCCTACGTTCACATCAAACTTTTGGAAGAGTTTACAGACGGCTTTGGGAACGAAACTGCAGTTCAGTACAGCTTATCACCCACAGACAGACGGTCAGTCAGAAAGGACGATACATACTCTTGAGGATATGTTGCGAGCGTGCATGATAAACTTCAAAGGAGGATGGGAAGAACAGCTGCATCTAGTCGAGTTCGCTTACAACAACAGCTATCAGCAGAGTATCAGAATGGCACCATTTGAGGCATTGTATGGCAGAGCTTGCAGAACGCCAGTGTGCTGGGATGAGGTAAGAGAACGGAGTGTGACAGGTCCAGAGTTGGTTTAACAGTCAGTTGAGGCAATAAAGGTTATTAGAGACAGACTGAGGACTGCTCAGAGTCGTCAAAAGAGTTATACAGATAAGAGACGTAGATCTTTGGAATTCCAGGAAAGAGATCACGTTTTCCTTAAGGTTTCACTGATGCGAGGATTGTCTCGATTTGGTAAGAAAGGAAAGCTGAGTCCGAGGTACGTCGATCCGATCGAGATTTTGGAATGAATTGGGACTTTAGCCTATCGTCTTGCCTTGCTGCCGAATTTGTCACAGGTTCACAATGCATTTCACGTGTCGATGTTGAGGAAGTACGAGCCTGACCCGACTCATATACTCGATCATGAAGTCATTGAAATGGACGACAAGAGTTTCATATGTGGAGAGACCGGTTTGGATAGAAGACAGAAGGGAACAGGTTCTGCGGAACAAGATAGTTCAGCTAGTGAAGGTCATCTAGGAGCACCATGGGACAGAAGGAGCCACTTGGGAAAGCGAAGAAGAAATGAGGCGCCAACATCCCCATTTATTTGGATAATTAGTTTTGTTGTAAACTTCGAGGACGAAATTTTTGTAAGGGGGAAGAGTTGTGACATTCTGAAATTCGACTCATTTTCGGGATTTATGAATGAATGGATATCTTATTGTTGCACTCTAGATTTATCTCACTCAGAATTGATCACTCTCAAGATGACTAGCCGTAAGGGAAAGGCTAACTAGGAATTTAAGTACGTGGACCTATTGCGGGTCGATACGCGTAACTCCTAAAAGCCGCCCGTCAGTTTGAGATATTTTAAAGTCGCAATCAACTGGTGTAGACCACGAATTAGACCCCGGAATTAGATATTGAATTATCAAGAATTTCATGACTAATGTTTTGGACATCGCCTCATTTGGGTTCAGAGTTCGGTGGCCAGCCAAATGGATCGCCTGTGTCAAAATTCTCGATTAGTCCCGAAATTTACAGATTGCCAGTTTTTCCTTCAGGCATTTATTTGCAAGAGCCAAATAATTAATGGGATTTGAATTTCTTGTCCTTAGCCCATTAATACCCCAAAAACCCTAAAAACCCCAAAACTCCCATTTCCCCTTCAACCACCTATTTTATCAAAGAGACCAACCACTCACCCACCCCACTCAAGTCAATTTGGAAGAACACTCTCTTGCCATTCTCTCTCTTCACTTGCTCTCTCTCTCACCTGAAAATCTCTCTCCCTCATCTCTCTCTCTCTCGGCCGTCGGCCTTGCGCGCCCAACGAACCACCGCCGCATCGCCGTGCCGCCACCACTGGCCAGCCACAGCCTCGTCGACGTCCAGCTAAGCCTTGTCGCCCTTCTCGCCGCCGGACGCCGCCCGTTTGGCCGGGGAACGCCGGGTGCACCGTGAAGAGGAAGGGACAGATTTGGGTTCACTTTATGGTTTTTAAAGCTTATATCAAGTAAGCAAACCCCCTAATCCTTGTGTAGGCTAATATAGTACTAATGAGCATGTTTAGGAGTGGATTTAGTGAGTTTTGGGCGTCGAAATTACTGTTCATCGAAGGAGGCCGAAAATGGAAAATTGGTTTTGATGATCTTGGGAGCTTGGAAAGTGATTTGGATGTTAGAAATGGTTAGTTAGGTCTATTAGAGGTTGACGTACATAGTTATGGAATTTCAGAGCACTATTCATCAAAGATTATGATTGTTCATTGAAGAAAAACACTATTCATAGGCTGATTCGAATTTGAAATGAGGTTTAAGATGATCTTGGGGACTTGTCTTGTGATTTAGAGTGGTTGGATGATCAATTGGAAGGTTCGAAAATACTTAAAGCGATTCATGTTTGCAAATAGCTTAGTTTGAGCTAGTTTGAGTAATTTTGCGGACATGAGAAATAGGGGCTAATTTGATTGTGATCTTATGCCAATGATTAAATTGATGAGTTTACAATGTGCTCGTGTATATGTGTATTCGGCCATGTAGCCCGGATGTGCCAATTGTGGCTTGATTGCTTGTTTTTGCTTAATAAGCATTTTGGGAACAAATTGGTGCAATCGTGGAATTATTGTAGAACTTATGCCATGCTTAGGCTTCAGGTAATTAGCTGAATAGCCGGTATATTTTTTAATGCATGAATTCTTGCCTTGACGCGTGTTTACGCGAGGTATGTTTAGAAATGGAAATTTTGATATTCATGTTGCGTTAAACCCTGAGGCGTTATGACGCGGGGCTCGTTGTTTGATATTATGCATATGTGAATGTCTGAATACCCTGAGGCATATTAACGCGGGGTCTATAGTCGACTGAATTATACAATGAGTATTTATGCACATTGTACCCTGATGCGATAATCGCGAGGTTTGTGCCCGTCCTGATGCGTATTAACGCAGGATCGACCTGAGGCGTACTAACGCGGGTCTATGAATTAAGATTGTGATCCTAATGCGTTAAACGCGGGATGTGATGCCTGATAGAACAGTTGATTGCACACCTGAGGCATTAAACGCGGGTTGTGGCAAGGATCTGAGGCATTAAACGCGGGTTGTTATTCATCCAGATTATATATATATGAGTATATATGTTATGCATAGATGAAAGAACTGAATTCAAGAGTGTGATTTGGATTGGTTGGATTGTTAGCTTTTGCTATTCTTCGGATATAATTCTTTGCTTTGGAATGTTTAGTGAGCATGTGTACCTTGGTGAGTCCTACTGCCTGTTGTTGCTAAGCTAGTAGTTTGGTTGAGTCCGAATAACATGTTAGAATGGCTTGGAGGTACCGTTATCCGAAGCAAGGCTTAGGGGTTAGCTTATTGAGATTTATTCTTATTGTTGTATTCCCATACCTTTCATAATCCCCGTCCTTGATTATGGCTTCATCATCACTTTTTGGGATACCGAGACGTATCGATCGTATAGTGACGAAGTATGTATTGGGTGATGGTAGGGTGTTCTATAAATATTCTAGTACTGTGAAGATAGACTTAGAAAATGGAGCTTGGAAGAGTCATGAGTTTTTAGCATGGACTAGAGGAGCAGAAGAAGGGATGGGTGATCCTCTTGAAGTTTACAGCGTATCGTATGGCGAGGATGATCTTAGTGATCCCATGGAGTTGGACCCTACCGAGTGTAAGCCGTGGGATGGTAAAGTTACTGATCCGGACACTGAGCCTGAGGAGTCGGAGCGTGCCGAGGAACCTATGGAGTCTGATCCTGAAGAGGAGCCGATGTCTGGTGATGATGAGGGTTGAAGACTAGGATAGTGTTCCTCGCCTTTTTGGTATATCCTAGTAGTGGATATAGGTTAGTGGGCCATGGTACCCTTTTGTAGTTGATGGCTGCTCCTGGTGTTGTCCGTGTCTGTAACTTGAACCTTGGCATATTTATATGATGGTTTATTTTCCTGTTTCTCTCTTCTCTATCATATTGTTTAAATTTTGTCTGGGTGTTTTCATTGGCTTTCGCTAGCGTTCGTTTCTAAGTGATTAAGTATCGATCTGGGTCGACGACTTGTCTTGGGATGTCGCATTCATATTCGACCGGAGCGATGTGTTTCGGGATATCGCGGGCTCGTCGGGACGCGGGGCGTGACAATAGTGTTTCCTAATTTGCTTGACCCGATGGTACTTGATGCTGAAGATATTGATGATAGCGTGCCCAACCTGGCTAGCTGGTTCGATGACTTGACCATTGCGGCTATTTTTGAAGATCCGATGCAGATTGATGAGGCCCCTGAGGAAGAGCCGTATATGGTGCCCAAACCTCCGAAGCCACCCGTCGTGGCCGTATTTGATGATCCGCTGGAGGGATTGGACTCAGAGTAACATCTTTATGTTTATGCATTCCCTTGTGTGGGAATTTTTACTACTTTATTAGGATTTCCTTTTCAATTCGATGTTGCACATTAGGTTTTCCCTTTTCAATAGGATGTAATTCGATTGACAAATATCAATGAAATTATAAAGTTTTTCATTATATTTTGGAATCTTGTCGAAGTACCCCAAACCGGCCCGATGACGATAACCAACGATCAAAAAATTATTGTCAATCTCTGGTAAGAACTGAGGGTTGGGCTTCTTCATGAATTCTCATCCCGAGGTCTTCAAAAACAAAATGATTTCTCAGGACCTGCTTTTGGCATGTAATGCATTTATTTAAACTCTGTTTGTCCTTTTAATTTTGATACTTTATGTTTCAGGGGCAAACATGAGGAGGGAAAGCCAGCGGAGCCGGATGTATGTGATATTCATGAGTCGGATGATTCTGATTACGATGACAAGGAGATACGTCAGGACCTGGAAATCCATGAGAAGTCTAAATCTTTGACCGTCGAAGAGACCGTATCAATCAAAAGAGAGGTGAAAATCGGGGCAAAACTCTCTGAAGATATAGCCGGTCGTTTGCGAGAACTTCTGAAGGAGTATCAGGACATCTTTGGCTAGTCCTATGTAGATATGTCAGGTCTTGATCGATCGATTGTCGAGCATTGCTTACCGACTGATCCGACAATTAAGCCTAAGAAACAGAAGCGACGCAAGGCAAAGCCTGAGCTAGCGAAAAAGATCGAAGAGGAGGTTATGAAGCTTATTGATGTTGGGTTCATAGAGGTTACTCAGTACCCTACGTGGGTGGCCAATATAGTCTCGGTGCTGAAGAAAGATAGTCATGTTCGAGTTTGTGTGGACTATCGTGATTTGAGCAAGGCTAGTCTAAAGGATGATTTTCCCCTTCCACACATCGACGTGCTGGTTGATAGTACGGCGGGTTTTGAGTTGTTCTCATTCATGGACGGTTTCTCAAGTTATAATCAGATCTTGATGAACGAGGAAGACAAGGAAAAGACAGCGTTCACGACCCCTTGGGGGGTGTTCCATTATAAAGTTATACCCTTCGGTCTCAGGAATGCCGAGGCAACATACCAACGAGCCATGGTCACGTTATTCCATGATATGATGCACATAGAGATCGAGGTGTATGTCGATGATATGACCGCAAAGACTCGGCGCTGTGAAGATCAGGTAGAGACACTGACGAAGCTATTTGAAAGGTTTCGCAAGTTCAAGTTGCGTCTCAATCCGGCCAAATGTGTATTCGGTGCCAATTCGGGTAAGTTGCTCAAGTTTATTATCAGTAGTAAAGACATTGAGATTGACCCATCTAAGGTTAAGGCCATTTGTGAACTTAAGCCGCCGACAACCGTCAAGGAAGTTCGAGGTCTCATGGGTAGACTAAATTATATCGCTAGATTCATTTCTCAGCCGACCAAAATAGCAAAGTCGTTCCTCAAGCTGTTAAGGACAAATGCGCTAGTCAAGTAGGATAACGAATGTGAGGAAGCATTTGAAAAGCTGAAGCAGCACCTTATGAATCCACCTGTGCTTGTCCCACCCATACCGGGGCAAGTACCGATCCTATATCTCACAATCCATAGCGAGTCTTTGGGTACGATGCTTGCTCAAGCAAGTCAGGAGAATGGGAAAGAGCGAGCTATTTATTATCTAAGTAAGAAATTCACGGCTTTTGAGATGAATTAATTCTCAAGCAGAAAAGACATGTGCAGCTCTGGTCTGGACGCTACACAGGCTATGAAAATACACCTTGCATTACCAGGTACTCTTGGTGACGGAGTGCGATCCTATTAAGTACTTGCTAAATCAGCCAGCTTTAGTCGGGAAGCTCGCGAAGTGGCAGATTCTTATTTTTGAGTTTGATGTTCAATATCTGTCACAAAAGTCGGTCAAAGGGAGGGTTATAGCTGATGTCTTGGCTGAGAGCCCAAGGCAAAATGAGAGTATCGATCATCCTGAGGATCGAATCATGTCGGTAGAAGATTATACTTGGACTATGTATTTTGATGGAGCTGTGAATTTATCCGGGTCAGGTATTGGTGCGGTGCTAATATCTCTTGGCGGGCAACATTATCCAGTAGCCGCAAAGTTGGTGTTTCCTTGTACTAACAATATTGCAGAGTACGAAGCATGCATTCTTGGGCTACAAACCGCGATTGAGATGAAGGTAACCCGACTCAAGGTGTTCGGAGATTTCTCTTTGATTATTCTCCAAACCGTAGGCAAATGGAAGACGTGGGATGCTAAATTGTTGCCTTATCATGAGTATTTGGATGAGTTGGTGGAGAAATTTGAGGAGATTTCGTTCGAGTATCTATCAAGAACTCACAATCAGTTCGCTGATGCGTTAGCTACCTTATCTTCGATGTTGCAGGTTACTGACGGTCTGGAGGTTGAGCCTTTAAAGATCGAAGTGCTGAGAAAACCGACATACTGCATGGCTATGACTGAAGAGCCTGATGACAGACCATGGTATCATGATATCAAGACTTACATTCAGAAGCAAGAGTTTCCTGAGAAGAGTACCGCAACTGATCAGAGGTACATAAAGAAGATGGCCTTGAAGTTCTTCTTGAGCGGGGAGAACTTGTACAAACGGTCTTATGATTCAGTCCTTCTGAAGTGCATCGATTCCATTGAAGCGGTCTGTCTGATGATGGAAATACATGAAGGAGTTTGTGGTCCACACATGAACGACCACATGTTAGCCAAGAAAATCATGAGGCTAGGTTATTATTGGCTTACTCTAGAAAGTGACTATATCCAGCATGTTCGGAGTTGTCAGAAGTATCAAATTCAAGCATACAAGATTAATGTCCCTCAAAACGAGCTGCACCAGTTATCAAAGCCATGGCCATTTTCTATGTGGGGTATCGACGTGATTGGCCCTATTAATCCGAAGGTATCCAACGGGCATCGGTTCATTCTAGTTGCTATCGATTATTTTTCCAAATGGATTGAAGCTGCATCATATGTCACAATCACAGCAAAGAATGTGGTAAAGTTCATTCGTCAGGATATTATCGCTCGATATGGTTCTCCTGAGGTCATAATCACTGATAATGGATCGAACTTGAACAACAAGTTGGTTGATAAATTTTTTAAAGAATTTAAGATCAAACATCTGAATTCTTCCCCATACTGTCCTCAGATGAATGGAGCGGTGGAAGCAGCTAATAAGAACATCAAGAAGATTTTAGCTAAAATGGTCGAGAATTACCGAGATTATCATGAGCGATTGCCTTTTGCACTCATGGCGTATCGGACATCGATCTGTATATCGACTGGGGCAACCCCGTACTCTCTTATTTACGGCATGGAAGCGGTGTTATCTGTTGAAGTAGAAATTCCTTCTTTGCGTATTCTATCTCAAGTCAAGTTGACTAAAGCCTACTAGATTCAACAGAGGATGGATCAATTGAACCTGATTGATGAGAAGCAGCTGAAAGCTTTATTAAATGGCCAATGTTACCAGTAGAGGGTTGCTAAGCCCTTTAACAAGAAGGTTAGGCCTCGACATTTCCAAGAAGGTGACCTTGTCTTGCGGAAACTGTTACCAATAGTTCCACTATCAGAAGGGAAATTTTCTCCAAACTATGGTGGACCATACATAGTGAGGAAAGTGCTCTCATGTGGTGCTTTGATTCTAGCTGAGATGGATGGTCGAGTGTTTACCAGCCCCGTCAATTCTGATGCTGTAAAGAAATATTACACTTGATCTATTTCTGGCATTTCTGAATTAATGATTATTTTGAGCTTGAAAACCTTTATGCATCTATTTTGCATGCATTTGCTTGTATTACTGATTTTCATTAGAGTATGGTTTTAGTCAGGTAAATTTGCTTGATCCTATGGAATGGTAATATTGAATGAGAAACATCAGGATGACGAAAGGCAAGCCAGTTCTATACGCGTCCTACATTTCTAATCCCTAGTGAGGTGTGCGAAAATTTCCATGCTCACAGGGTGAAGGGTGATCTTGCAAGAAGTATGATGACCAAAATAATGAGAGACATTCATTTTCGCTATCTTACACACTATAGGTTGCCCTTTGTTTAACCCATTTGAACGGAGGATTCATTTCTCACCCTTGTTAGGAACAACCCCATATTGGGGCAATCTTCAGAGAATTCGATGAGTAGAATTTTCTTGCTTTCACTTGCATCAATCTTCAAGTGTATTTGTTGCATGCGAATTTTGTGTTAGCTCGAGTGCCTTAGATATAACGAAGAGCATTTTTTTCTACACCCTACACACTATATCCCTCGTACACCCAATTTGAGCGGAAGATTCATTTTTTAAAACCCACTTGGTGATCGTCCCATGGTGAAAGGTGAAAATCATCGAAAATGAATGAAGATTTGAAATGACTCGGAGCAAGAGAACTCCAAGAAGAAAAAATCCTTTAGGAAAATGCACATGAAGAATCCATCAAGCGGGGCTTTCTCTCTCTCTCTCTCTCTCTCTCTAAAAAAAATCTCTCTCCTGAAAAAATCCTCGAAAAAATCAAAGAGAAGAGAGAAAAGCCTCGGCAAAAAATTGATGGACAAAATGCTCCTCAAAAGGTAAACATTTGGCAAATCCTCAGAAGGAACTAGTAAAATTGCCAGAGCAAGAATCAGTGGCAAAAGCATCAAAGAAGAGTGATCACCAATTTCCTCATGATATACTCCCATTTACTATAAATAGGCCTTTCATTTCAAACCTACCCAAACTTACGTTACAGCCCTTACCAAGGTCTCTTCAGATTTAGGGCACTTGAGTTAACGTGGGATTTCAAATGTTTATAAATATCGCTCGGAGAAGTGCGAGCAAGATTATTTTTATCTCATTTATGCAGGGTTCCTCACTTGTAAACCCGATGCAGCTGAGAATATCATTTCATTTTAAAAGTCAAATGACTCGCATGAGTCCCCTTTATTTTAAACCAATTACCAAGCCTGAATTACAGTTCTTGCAAAGACCTCACAGATTGGTCTAGTCATACTAATTGCAAGAATACCCAGACTCTTGTCCAGCATGACGATGACAGTTCTGAGTAATTCTTATACCCATATCAAAGGTCGGGTTCAAGTGCCTTTTCATGAGAGTGAGAGAAAGTCCTTTTTGACTGAAGGTTTCTCATTCAGTCTAATCAAATTTATCAAAAGAATCAGGTGAATTTTCGTTATTGATCAAAATCCCAAATGAAGCTCTGTCATACAGTGAAAGCTCATGAAATTCATTGATATGTGACGTTGCATTGAATTTATGCGACTGATTGTTTAATCTCTATTTTGAACAAGCAGGTATGACATAATCGACCTGTTTATTTGTTCGGGAGAGTCCAAGTAAGTTTTCTAAACCTTTGTTCTATGAAATTTTCTATTTCTCGTGTTTACGTTGATGTGATTTCGCCCTGTGAGATTGGCGACACATCTATGCAGCACACCCGATTTGTGATTTCGCCCGGTGAGATTGGCGACACATTCCTTTTATGCATACCTTGATGTGATTTCGCCCTATGAGATTGGCGACACATCTATGCAGCACACTTGGTTTGTGATTTCGCCTAGTGATATTGGCAACACATTCCTTTTTATGCACATTTGGTTTATGATTTCGCCCTGTGAGATTGACGACACATTCCTTTTTATGCACATTTGCTTTGTGATTTCGCCATATGAGATTGGCGATACATTCCTTTTATGCATACCTTGATGTGATTTCTTCGCCCTGTGAGATTGACGATACATCTCTTTTAGGCATACCTTGATGTGATTTCGCCCTGTGAGATTGGCGACACATCCTTTTTATGCAATACGATTTGTGATTTCACCCTGTGAGATTGGCGACATATTCATTTTATGCACACCTTGATGTGGTTTCGCCCTGTGAGATTGGCGACACATCCCTCATATCCTTTACAAAACTCGAGCTTATTATCGTGTTTGTGCTGAATTGAGATTTGTATGACGCGCACCTTTCGTGTTCTCAGTACCTTGAGATCCTTGCATTCGCAAAAAGAGGTTCGAAAATCAAGGGAATCATCAGCATAATGAGGTGTCCGGTAAGACCGGTATTTCACGTACAATCCATGTGCAGGTTTCTCTAATTCATTTCCTTGGAGCGGAGAAGTCTTAACACATGTTATTTGCAATTCTGCAAATCATGCATAGAAAATGGGATTAAGACTCTCGCAAAGAAAAGAGAAAATCATCATCCATTTCATATGCATTGTCAAAATTTAGGTTCAATTTTGTCTTTGAACGAAACCTCCGCGAGCCTCCACTCAAAGAGGGGCGGCTGTTGACACCTAAATTTTGATTTTTTATTTTTGTCATTTATATTGCACAATAATGAGAATTAATTAACCTTAGTTCTTGCAAATAATAAATTCTCATGCGTTGCATATTTAAATTTTGTATCGGTCATTTGCATTCAGGACAGAGGTGAGGCGGTTGAGCTTCGATTTGATAGCGACTGAACCAAAATTTGTCGAAAATATTTGGTGATGGGCATGAGGTGTGCCGAATTTTATTATAATTTTTGGACTTATGTTCATTCATTAAAGTCCATTTAGTCTATTAAGGTTTTTATTTTAATTGTCTGTTATTTTGGAAAAAAAAGCCATAATTTGAGCCCGAAAATGTGTGACAGGCCCAGGATTTGATTGAAATTTTCGGCTAGGGCCTAAGGGTGAGTGTGCCGAGTTTCATATGGGTTTGGCCTTACAATTCAAATTCAAATAAGCCCATTTTAATTATTTAATTAATCATGCCTTTAATTAATTATCCATTTAATTAATTAGAGCCCATTTCAAGCCCAAAGCGTCACGAACGGCCCGCAATGAAGGCCGTTTTCGGCTACCATCATCACCATCCCCATCATGGCCGAAATTTCAAGGTGAGACGATGGGTTTGGACTCTTCAAAGATCAATCAAAGATTGGATAATTATCCCGGAAAATTAGAGTCCTACGGAATCAAAATTCTATCTTTATCAAGCTCTAATTAACCGAGAGTTCTGCTTGATCTGGACTCCTCCGAGATCAGAAATTTTGATCCAATGGCTGACATTCGATCCTACTCTAGCTAGGATTATCAATCCGATGGTCGAAATTAAGTTCTACGTCTACTAGGATTAGTGAGCTTCATTTTCTATAAATAATAAAGCTATCCTAGAGGCTCGAGGTCGGCAATTTTGGTACAAAAATTCAGAAGTTCAGAGCATACTACATTGAGAATTTTGGCCAAAGAAAGAAGAGAAGAAGGAGAACCATCCCGAGACCTTCCAAGCCGTCCGAGCGCCAAAGTAGATCTGCTGCCCAGCCATGCAACTGTTTAGCTAAGCCCCGCCGACCAGCAACTCTGCTGGTGCCCTTACCCTCTTGCTGTCCACGCCAGCTCAGCCTTGGAGGTGTTTAGTAGCCCTGGTGTCCCGAATCTACTTGATCAGCCCCTCGAGTCCTTGATCAGTAGAGTTTTGAAGCTGTTGTCCAGCTACTGTTTTGGCGCAATTTGGCCCCAATCTTGTGGTAAAATAGCCTTGTTTTTACTATTATTTGAGGTCTAACACATCTACTATTTTGTGTTAGAAGTCCTTGCAACATCGAGCTTGAACCAAGCTAGAAAGGGCACAAGTTTGGGCGGGATTTGCAGCTTGCGCGTTGCTGGAAGTTTTTGCTAAGAAAGGTAATTTTCTCAACCTTTTGTTTACAAATCTATGATGGTTTGAATGTTGGCATGCTCATATGTTTTTGAACTTCGATGGATGAATGTGAGTTCGTAATGAAAGATCGGAAAAACTGAATTTTTGTTCGATGCCATGCTAAAACCGAAAATTGATGATTGTGGCATAAAAATTCTGATTTTTCTGATCAAGCTTAATTTGCCCACGAATCGGTTCAATTTTGTGATATTTTTGAGAATTGATTAAATTGATTGGAGAATATTTTCTCGAATTTTATTCAATAATTTTTAGATCAAATTGCATGAACCGGAAAAGATAAATTTTTTGTGGATGAAGGCTTGATTTTCGGCATATCCTCCGTGCTTGGCTGAATTTCTCTATAGTGGTTGTGGATGATCTTTTCTTTGAATTGTGATCCATGATTGATTGAATTATCTTGCCTCTTGTGAATATCTAAGTTCTGGATAATGTTTAGTGGTTGGGAAGTTGTTTGATTTTTTTTCGTGAGAATTATCTGAGCTATCTTGCAAATCTTGTGGATAATTTCGAGATTAAACTTTTGGTGAGGAAGGTGGCTCGCTTCATATTTTCGGCCATCCCTCTTATCTTTGCCGAAAATTGAAAAAAAGGAAAATAAAATTCGAATCAAGCTCAATTGATTACTCATCTTTAGTCATGTTTGTGTGATTGTTTGCTTGTTATAAAGTTTGCACATTTATAAACAAACATGGCCATAACGTATGCTCCCCTTGTGCCTTTGTCCCTTCGGTTAAATAAAACCACTTGCCTTAGCCACGATCTTGTGGAATGTGATGGTGGTTTGTATGGAATTTCGTGGTCTGCCCTTTGTCAAAAGAGGTGATGTTATTCCTTACTCTAAATTCGCTTATTGACTCAAATCTAAGAGTACGTTGCGAATAAAATTTCACTATGGCCCTAATCTCTAGGAATGAGCGAATTTTTTGAAAATTTCGAAAATTAAAGGTACATTATGGGCATTTTTGTTTATCTTTGTTCGTTCTTTTTGTTTGCTTACTTTTGCTTAATAATTTTTGAAATAAAAAATAAAAAAAATCATTCACTTTGTCACGTCATAAAGGTTAGCATGTATTCACAATTTTCAAGAAAAAATAAAAAAGCACTCGATTCATTTCATCAATCTAAAGGGATTTTTCATGAAATCTGGTACCGAAAGGGCATTAGTTTTTTTCTAAATTAATGTAACCAAGTCTCCAGATTCATTTCATCTGGTTCGTGGAAATAAATTAATTCTCGCGTTAATTTATTTAGGTTCTAATCTACCTACCAAATAAAGATTAGTGGCGGCTCCAATTTGATTATTTTGCATGAAATCATACCCTAAGTTGCGATTCGTATGGCTTGGGAGGGTCCGAATTAGGTTAAATAATCAACCTGATAATCCGTTAGCCTGAACATGATTTTTAGGTCGCGACACATTTTAGTGTGAAAAATAGTATTAGCGCACACGTAAGTAGCACCAATGTTATCACAATAAACGCTTGGTGTGGTTTAAGAAGATACTCCAAAGTCATGCAATAGAAATCGAACCCATGTGAGCTAAGAAGTTGTCGCAGAAACAACGCAACACTTCGCTTCGGAGGATGAACAAGCAAATGATGTTGTTTGTTAAAGCACTATTATATAGGATTCTGGCCTATATAGACAACGTAGGTAGTTGTAGACTTACAATAAACCATATTGTCCACCCAATCAACATTAGAGAATGCATGAAGTGATAGAGAAGGACTACTTTGCAAGTACATGCCAAGATTGAAAGTCCCTTTGAGATAACGTAAATCACGATTAGAGTACTCTAATATAACTCAATTGGTTGATGCATAAACTGGGTAGTTCTGTTGACCACAACAGCAATATCATGTCTTGTGAATAGTGGTGGCCACGGTTCAGAACCGGCTGGTTCCAGTTCATGAACCAGGGGTTCCGGTTCGTGGCCACTGATGAACCAGAACCTTAAGGGATGGTTCCGGTTTCGATTTTGAACTGACGGTTCCGGGCTGGTTCACGGCACGATTCCGGTTCAAAACAGAAATGGAACCGGCCGGCTGTAGTTTCGATTTTCAAATTTAATTTTTAAATAATGAATTATGAAATAAAAAAAATTATGAAATTATGAAATAATAAATTATCACAAACAAATTGTAATCAATTTTTGAGGGAAAAAAAGGAAGGAGGAAGGGGCTTGAACTTAATGAATTATTATTAAACGCCTACATATTTTCTTGGGGATAGAAGAATCAAAGCCCATGTAGTTCTTTTACCTTTGATAATCCCATACTTACCTCATCGT
Organism: Lenwebbia sp. NSW1173648; assembly: GCA_029784005.1. NCBI lineage: Eukaryota > Viridiplantae > Streptophyta > Magnoliopsida > Myrtales > Myrtaceae > Lenwebbia > Lenwebbia sp. NSW1173648. The sequence goes on along the minus strand of JARCGZ010000008.1, from coordinate 19,130,914 downwards.
CAATTGTCGCTACCCGTTTCACCGGTTCCGGTACCGGTACCCGTGGCGGTGATATCTCCATCATCGAAGAATTCGACTTCATTGCTGCGATCCATCTCTTGTTGTCGATGTTGAGCCTTTGTCCAATCATCGACACAAGCTTGAGGCTCCACCAAATTCGGAGCTAATCTTGAACGTCGATTATCCAAAATGTTGCCACCAGCGCTAAATACTTGGTCAACCGCAACTGTTGAACAAGTGGTTGCTAAAACCTGTCTTGCGATGAGAGCGAGAATCAGGAATTGGGTTGAATGCCTCTTCCACCACTCTAGAATTTTCAAATCTGTGCCGCTTTCGGATTCACTAATCTAAAAAAATTGGTTAAATTGGTCTCTATTTCGGAAATATTTCCTATTGCTCCCTTTTATTTTTTTTGCTTATTCATCAGCATTTTGTACCCTCTACTAATTCTACCTAGGTCCTCGCTTTGTACGTCACTAGGTTGGAAAGATCCACTATCACCTACATTATATCTATTAGAAAATTCATTATACATTTCTATTATTGCGTTTTTAACTACTATTTGTATAGCTCTAATATCAACAATTTCAATCAAATGTAAATAGTCATAATACGTATTCAAATCATCACCTCAACTATCTAATTTGGTATGTGGATCGAAAACACAAGCAACCAAATAAATAAGAGGAATTTCGGTATAATAATGCAGCCATTTCGTTCGCATTGCCATAATAGTCAGACCTAATTGATCATCTTTTTCATTTTCTTCAAAAATACCAGCAATATTAACACACTCTATTAAAAATAAATACATAGTAGGATAACAAACACTAGATAAAGTATAAGTTGCATCATTAAAAACTTTTAAAAGATCTAATTTTTTTTTGCAAATATCCCACTCTTGTGGGAATAAATTAATTTGAGAAATATTATTCGAAATAAGCGTACATAATAAATCTTTATATGCAAAAGATTGATTAAGCAACTCATACGTAGAATTCCAATGAGTTGGAACATCTCTTGGAAATCTTTTTGGTCTTCTTCTATTTGCTTTACAAAATTTACCCATTTCTTTCATAATTTGAGGATATCTCCATAAAAATTGAATTGCTGTCTTTATTGGGTTGAGAAAAATATCAAGAGTTTGTAAAACATCTTGTACACATAAATTTAAAACATGGCAATCACATCTAATGTGAAAAAATTATCCACCAAAAGCGAGTTTACAAATCTTTTTTAACTCGGCAATGGAAGCAGTATTTGCCGCGGCATTATCAAAACCAATTAAAAAAATTTTATTAACCAAAATATATTCTTCTAAAACTTGCTTAATTATTCTATAAATATTAATTGCCGTATACCTATCCTCAAAAATTTGAAATGCAATAACTCTTTTTTGAATGTTCCAATCATCGCCTATCCAATGACATGTAATACCCATATAAGAATGAGTTTGCCAAGGATCACTCCAAATGTCGCTACCTATATGCACACGTCCATTGAAATTCATAAAAAAAAAATTCAAATCTTCTTTTTCTCTTTTATAAATATCAAAAAGTTGGCGTTTAAACGTATTTCTCAAAATAGGTTTTGCTTGTGGAGTACATGCAGTTTGTATATAATGATTAAAACCAACTTTTTCACCAAAATTAAACGATAAACGTTCAACGGCAGCAAATCTAGCTAATTCTTCTTTATAAAATTTTTCATTGTAACAAAATAAAGGAGGAGCGTTAGAATTGGAGTACCCGAAAATTTATTGTTGGCTGGTGTCGATCCCAGCTTGCGTTGGATGTTTCGACCTCAGATGCCGTTTAAATGTTCCATAGCCGCCTCCGGCTATAAATTTGTATGTTGCCCCATAATATTTACATTTTACCTGATACTTGTTTCCGCCTAAATGTTCCTTCGTGAAGTGTTCTCATATGTCAGATGTACCCTCCCGTTCCAGCTCCTTTGTTGTTGACATTTCTTCGATACTAGTAGGAGAATGCAGACTTTCTTGCGTTGGGACGTGCTCGACGTTGGGAATAATGTTGATATCATCAACATCGTCTCCCCAATATGCAAAATCACAAGGATCATGAGGATGAGGATAATCGGATCCCCCTATCGGGCTCTTTCCTCTGCCACTACCCTGCTTCCACTTGCCATTTTTTGAGAGAATTGAGCGGAAAATAGATTCAAAAAATTGATAGAGTCACAGAATTGAGAGAATTTGTGAGAATTTGAGAGAAAAAATGAAAGATGAAAGGGGATATTTATAATAGTTAGGAACTTAGGATAGATTTATTTAATAATAAAAAAAGAAATGGCCATTGCGCCCGAAGCCCCGAATGGCTATAAGCCGGTTCGGAACCGGCGGTTCTGGGTTAGTTCAAAAAAATTTATAACCCTTAACTGGCCCGTACGGGCCCGGGCCCAAACCGGCCCGTGGCCACCACTACTTGTGAATGCAAGATACTAAAGAGAACCAGCAATCTTCCTATATTTAGTTGCATCTTTATGAGTTGACGCATTGACAAGAGTGAGAGAGCTACTGGTAGCTACCGGGGTAGCAACCTCCTTGTCTCCACACATGGTTGCTCGACTAAGAATTGTGTTGTGTGAGAAAGAGACTAGACTTTATGCGGATCACCTCAATTCCCAAGAAGTAGTGTAAATCCCCTAGATCATTTTGTTAAATTATGTCTTGAGTTTGAGCCGTGTACGAAACTCGACCTATTTGGAGGATTTTGGTTTTGTTCAAAATCTAGCGTGGTCTTTAATTAGAATCAAAGTTAGATTTAGAGGGCGGGGGAACCTGATAATATTGAAGTTTTGTCCTCCTTTGGAGAACAAGAAAATTCCATGTTTGACTAGTTTGACCGATCAAGAAAGTTGACTCTTTAAAGAGATCCATATATCGGACTCCTTTTGCGGCACAAAGTAAGTACAAAAAGAAGAGGCTCACATATATCGTCTAAACATATAGTTACTTGTGGGCCCAAGTAGTAATAAGAGGAAAGAAAATATAAACCTAGGTTTGCTTTCCTCCCGCAACTTTACAAAAGGAAAAGGAGGCTTCCTAGGTTTCCTTTCTGTAGCCGAGCAGCCGCATGGAGAACAAAAATAATGTAAAGGACATTCTTGGTTCAATTGTGCGGATATGAATAAATGCATGACACCAGTATTAAACAATGCATAAGCATTATTATCGCATACTGAGAAGATATATGATATAACGGCCTTGAAAGCCTTAGCCTCCTCTTGCGTGACTGCTTAAGCCCAGTCTTGAGCTGGTGGCCTCTGAAAATTTCCCTGCTGCAGAACTTTGTTTTGTTGTGGCCGTTGCAATGCCCCATGTGCTATAGGTGTGCCATCAATGGGCATTCACTTATCATGTGGCCTTGCTGTCCACACCCAAAACATGCTCTGGTTCGAGCTGTGCATGGTGCATTTTCGTGTTGTTTTCCATAGGTACGACAAACATTATTTTGATATTGCATCCGCACCGCCAGTTGATTATTCCCTGTAAATCCAAGCCCTCCAACATTTTTCCTTTTATTTGGAACACATGGTTGCCTTCCGATTTGCCATTGCCTCTTGTCATGACAAAAGTTAAGTAAAAAAACTTGTTGATTAGGCCTCAGCTGAAAAGTTGTTGTTGCTTCAAGCTCCACCAAATCTCTCTCCTCGAGTTGAGCACATTTGTACAGGTCATTATAATACCTCAAGTTCAAGGGCATTAGTTTGCACCTAATATCTGGTCTCACACCATCTCGAAACTTCTTAGCCTTATCTTCCTTATCTTACTTGTCTTCTTTGTCTTCACCAACGTAGGGGCGAACCTTGACAATTCTGCAAACTTCGCTTCGTACTAGTCGACCATTAAATCTTGCTTCAATTGCATGAATTCCATCACCTTGTTGTCTCGAGCACAATCCGAGAAATATTTCCCGAAGAATGCCTTGACAAAACCACCCCAAGTCACAGTAGTACCAGCTGGAAACACAATCTTCTCCACCAGTGTCTGGGATTTCCTTGGAGTTGGTACTCGGCGAGGGCTATCTTGTCATTATCGTTGCAAAGTCGAATATCTTTCCATCCTGTCGATCCATGATTTCGCCCCTTCAGGATTTCCTACTCCAGCGAACCTTGGTAGTTTCAGTTTCAAGAATTGCTCGATTAAGCCTTGCAAATTACGTTCGTCATTTCCCACACTAGAGGCAGCTTACTATAGTGCTTGCCTTTCCATCAAACTTTCGACATCTGCAACCGCCAGGGAGATTCCTTCCATCCAAGGATTTTGCTTCGAATTACCACAAGAGCTCATCTTGTCTTATAAGCCCTACACATATCACTTACCTTAGTAGCTAACTATTTAGCAAAAAAAAAAAAATACTAGTACTACACTGCTAAACAAAAACAAACACATGCATTTAGTATTTTATACTCGTGCGGTCTATTCTACTAGTCTAATCACTAGGCGCACCTTATTGCTCTATGGGTAAACCTTCTATGATATAGGCTGAGATGCCCCAGAACGTTACGCGGGACACGTGTTCTTTTCGGTTATTACTCATATTTATTATTAGCATGCAGAAGCACAACATCCTATAAAGGTAATCGCAGGAGTTTAATTAATATACATATGCTTCTTTATATCGACACCACTAGTCACCAACTTGATACAATCAAACAGATACATTACATTACATAAGTCCTGGGAAGAAGATTAGATCAACTATCACCACTACACTCATACTAACCCAAAAGTGAGCCTAAATGTTTAACAAACCACCATCCACTCAAGGGTTGACGGCCACTGGCATTATCTCATCCCTCCATCGCCATGTCCGGGGGACTATCAAACCCTCTCAAAGGTCCGACTATCTCACCATTTATATCAACATACCATGCGGTGAAACGTTTGGGGAGAAGCTCATGGAACTTTATGTCCACCTAGACAGTGGAACTACACTTAACTGTTAGGAACGCGAATCTTTGAAGAGAAGAAAAAATAGAGAAGAAGACAAGCGAATTTTTTGCGTGGAAAAACCCTTCTAAATTAGAAAGTGAAAAAATCACGGTGCCGCACTAAACAATCTTCACTATCAATATCAGTATCGGCGTTACAAGCGTTACAAATGCAAAAGATATTCCCTAATTTATAGCAGGAGTCTAGGGCATACATAGTTATGGTGTAAACTACAAGTATGCTATGTAAAAGCTTTACGCTCAATAATTACAACTACGCCATGTAAAAGCTATGCGCTTAATAATTACAACTCTACCATGTAAAAACTCTGCGCTTAATATTGCGTTTCTTTTTCTATCAGACTCCACAAATCCATCAATCTCCCACTTGGAGGCTGATCTTCAAAATAGCAATAATCTTTCATAGTCTTCAATCCTCTTTGTAACCAAAATTGTCCTAGTGCGGCAGCCCCCCTCATCACTATCCATGCAGGCCAACTGAGGCAATGCACAACCTCAGTTTCTCAATGGTGACAACCTTTGTTAACATGTCTACTGGATTTTCTGCACCAAGAATCTTCTTCAATGACAATGTCCCATCATCTATCAGCCCACGAATATGATGACACTTCAACTCAATGTGCTTTGTCCTTGAATGAAATACCGGATTCTATGCAAGACAAATAGCACTATGACTGTCACTGAAAAGAACACCGCTATCCTGCTCCTTGCCTATCTCCTTCAGAACATTTTTCAACCAAATCATCTACTTACCAACTTCAGATATAGCAACATACTCTGTTTCAGTGGTTGAGAGAGACACACACATTTGAAGTCTAGACATCCAATTGATTGCTGTGCCACCTAAAGTAAAAACATAACCCGAGGTGCTCTTCCTATTCTCCAAGTCACCACCAAGATCTGCATCAACAGCCTTGTACAGTTACACCATTTTTCGTAAAACATAATGGCATACCTGAAGTGCCTCTCAGGTATCTTAATAACCACTTTACATCATCCCAATGCTTTATTCATGGATTAGCCATGTATTTGCTCACAACTCCTACTACGTGAGCAATATCTAGTCTAGTACACACCATTGCATACATGAAACTGCCAACAGCTGATGCATACGGCACCTTAGCCATATATTCCCACTCCTCGTCTGTCTTTGGCGACTGCTTCTTCGAGAGCTTGAAGTGACTTCCTAAAGGAGTACTTATGGGCTTTGCATTCTGAACTTCAAATTTGTCCAACACCTTCTCAATGTACTTTTCTTGAAATAACTTTAGAATTCCATTGGATCTATCCCACGTGATCCTCATCCCAAGAATCTGATTTGCTGGGCCAAGTCCTTCATCTCAAAATCTTTTGAAAAATTGCTATTTCAATATATTGATATCCTTCATGCTAGATCCTACAATGAGCATATCATCCACATACAATAGCAAAATAATATAGCAATCGTCAAATTTCTTGAAGTAACAGCAATGATCCATCTCACTTCTAGTAAACCTGTTACCACACAAAAAGGTTTCAAATTTCTTGTACCACTATCTAGGAGCCTGTTTCAAGCCGTATAGACTTTTCTTCAGCTTGCAGACATAATTTTCTTTTCCCGAAACTTGAAAACCTTATAGTTGTACCATATATATATATATATATATATATATCCTCCTCCAAGTTACCATGGAGAAATGCAGTCTTTACATCTAACTGTTCTAGATGTAAATTCTCAGGAGCAACAATACTCAATACTAACCTAATAGTAGTCAATCTCACAACTGGAGAGAAAATCTCTGTGTAGTCAATTCCTTCCTTTTGCTGAAAACCTTTTACTACTAACCTTGCTTTGTGCCTCTTGCTGCCATCAGGTTCTTCTTTGGCCCAGTACACCTATTTGTTCTACAATGCCTTCTTCCCATTTGGTAACTGAGTTAACACCCAAGTTCTATTCTTCTCGAGTGAATCCAACTCATCCTGCATTGCTAACTCCCACTTAATAGAATCTTTAACCTGAATTGCTTTCGAATTTTTTTTTGGTTTACCAGCGTCAGTTAAAAGCAAATAATTCAATCACGGAGAATACCTCTGTACAGGTTTAGATGTTCTACTAGATCTTCTCAAAGTGGGCTCAAGAGTATATGATTCTTGTTCTGATTTTTCATTAGAGTCTACAAGAACAGTTTCAGGATTTCTAACCATAACACTCTTAGAAACTCCTTCCAATTCAATCTCTCTAGTCTCCATTGTTTGCTTCTTCACACTAGATTCTACCACAGCTATGTCTTTGTACAACTTTTCATTGAATGTAACATCAGTAGTTCTTATTATTTTTCTACTTTGCTCATCCCAAAATCGATAGCCAAAATAATCAGAACCATATCCAATGAAAATTTTTTTTTTGGCTTTTGCATCAAGCTTATCTCTATTTTCAGAATCTATGTGGACATATGAAATACAACCAAAAATTTCAGATGCGAGATATTTACCTTTTTTCCACTCTATTCTTCTTCTGGTAGCTTGAAATCAAGTGAAATTAAAGGTCCTCTGTTGATCAAATATGAGGCGGTGTTAATTGCATCCGCCCAAAACATCTTGGGTAATCATGCATGCATCCTCATACTTCTTGCACGCTCATTCAAAGTTCTATTCATCCTCTCAGCAACTCCGTTTTGCTGCGGTCTATTGGGAACAGTTCTTGTCATTCTGATTCCGTTCTCTGCACAAAATTGCTTAAACTCCTTGCTATCTTACCCACCACCATTGTCGGACCTTAGACATTTAATCTTCAGGCCAGTCTCATTCTCTACTTCAGCTTTCCATCTCTTAAAAGTAGCAAACACGTCAAATTTATTTTTCAAAAAATAAACCCATACCTTTCTGGTGGAGTCGTCAATAAACATGACATAATAGTGCGAGCCTCCAAGAGAATGTACAGGGGCTGGCCCCTACACATCTATATGCACCAACTCTAATTTTCCTTTCTTTGGTTCTCTCCTAATCTTCGAAAAACTGACACGTTTCTGCGTACCCAAAACCCAATCCTCACATAGACCAATATCTATTGACTTCAAATCAGGCAGTTTTCCCTTAGATGCTAACAATTTCATCCCTTTTTCGCTCATGTGTCCAAGCCTGTAGTGCCACAATTTAGAATCCACTTTCGACTGGGCAACTGCTACGGTTTCTCTACTGCTTTCAGTCATGTACCGTATTCCTGACTTTGTTCCCCGTGCTACAACCAAAGCACCTTTAACTATTTTCCAAGAGCTATCCCCAAAAATAGTTCTATATCCTGTGCTGTCTAATTGACTTATAAAGATCAGATTTCTCTTAAGTCCTAGAACATATTTGACATCATGCAATTTTCATTGATATCCGTTAGTAGTTTAATATAAACATCACCCTTTCCCATAATATTCAAAGGTTCATCATCAGCAAGATAAACCTTTCCAAATTGTCCAGCAACAAAACTATGCATTAATTCTTTGTATGAAGTAGAGTGAAACGACGCACCTGAGTCTAGAATCCAAGACTCAATCGAATTGTCAATACTCAAAATTAAAGCATCATTATCAACAGTCTCTTCAAGAGTTGCATTCATTAATTTCTCTGCGATACTGAGATTTCTTCTTTGGGGCTCTACAATCTCATCTTAGATGACCCTTCTTTTTGCAATTTCAACAAGTTATTTCACCACGAGGTCTCGATTTGCTTCTCTCTTTAGACTTCGATCTACCACGATTTTGGTTTCGCCATCATTGATTGCTGCTCCCTCTGCCTTCGGTATTTAAGGCAGCACCTGAAGATTTACCGACTCTCTTCTGCGAATATCCTCGCTAAGAATCAAGTCTCGGATTGCTTGAAGCTCCAACTTTTTATTACTAGATGAACTGCTCACTGTAGTCACAGTTGCACTCTAACTTTCAGGTAGATAAGATAATAAAATTAAATCTTTACATCGTCGTCGAATTTGATTTCCACCGAACTCAACTGAGTCGTGATCACGTTGAATTCATTGATGTGATCTGTCACAGAAGCACCTTAGTCCATCTTCAGATTGAAAAGATGACGCATCAAATATACCTTGTTTGATGCAGAAGGCTTCTTGTACATATTGGACATGCCCCCATCAGATCCACCGTTGTCTTCTCGTTAGCAATGTTGAAAGCCAATGTGAGACGAATCACACCCGAAGCTGGTCTATCTAACAATTCCCACTTTTCTTGCTTCATCGATTCCAGTTTCTCTCCCGACAGAGGCTAATGTAAATTCTTCTGATACAGCAGATCCTCAATCTGCATCTTCTAGAAACTAAAGTCCTTGCCATCGAACCGATTGATCTTCACCTTCGCTTCGCCCATATTCATTGCTCCTACTAATTCGCCAAACCAGGCTTTGATACCAGTTGTTAGGAATTCAAATCTTTGAAGAGAAGAGAAAATAAAGAAGAAGACAAGCGAATTTTTTACGTGGAAAAACCCTTCTAAATCAGAAAGGGAAAAAACTATGGTGCTGCACTAAGCAATCTTCACTATCAGTATCAGTATCGGCGTTACAAGCTTAAGCATTACAAATGCAAAAGATATTGCCCCAATTTATAGTAGGAGTCTAGCGCATACATAGTTATGATATAAATTACAAGTATGCTATGTAAAAATTCTACGCTTAATAATTACAACTATGCCTTGTAAAAGCTCTGCACTTAATAATTACAACTATGCCATGTAAAAACTCTGCGCTTAATATTGCTTTTCTTTTTTCTATCAGACTCCACAAATCCATCGTTAACATACACCATATCGAATCCGGGTATACCCCTAGGGAACGAGATATATATATATCTTGATCCTCTCGTTCCCTAGGGGTATTCCAAAGCATAGCTCTTTTTTAATTTACTTTATCTTTCAACCGAATCAAGCAGATCGTTGACCAATATGGCGATCTCTTTTGCAAGAGCATTTTCCCCTGCTGTAGCAAAGATTTTCGTTAACGGAATATTGAACTTTGCTTTGCGACCCACCACGCGAGCCTTCTACCGGCCTCTTTTTTTTATATTATAAATATATATATTTTTCATTTACGTATGAAAAGAAAAAAGGAAAACTAGGTATTTTCAATAAAATACAGCTATTGTTACTTGACAAGAATATTTTCTGAATTTTTATGAATTGAATAAAAAGGAAAAATTAAGCTTTCCAAAGAACTATGGCCTTAATGGAAATTCTGTAAATATTTAATGATTTTTGTTTGAGATACAAATGGAGTCTCACTGCAAGGTATTTTTTGAAGTGAAAAACAAAAAGGCTGGGCATTGTTATGCCAACCTTGAAAGATGGGATAAATTGGACAATGAGATAAATGGTGGGGTTTTTGTATGACATTAACCTTCCAAATAATCAAAAACCCTAATTGAAAAAGTCAAGAATCACCGTGACCAAAAACTCCTGCAATGCCACGTCGATTACCAATAGTCGGGCAACGACTTATAGTTATTATTATTATTATTTATCGAAATAGTTATTCTTTTTAGAACTAATATTATCTTCCATAACTATGTGCAATTTTTTACTTTTGAGCCATAAAATTAGCTTTTATTTAGGGCACGCATGGCAATACTTCTGCTCTAGAAATCAATTCTGATCAGAAGTTGATTTTTCTACTTTTGCTTTTGAACAGAAGTTGATTTTTTTTTTACTTCTAGAGAAAAGTAATTTTTCTTTTTACTTCTTCAAGTGGTTCAAAATTACTTTTAAAGCGAAAAAATGCTTCAGAAATAGAAAAATAACGTTGCATAACCAAACGGATTTTTATTCTAGAAGTTGCGGTACCAAACGAATTTATACTCTAGAAGCACTTTTGGAGCAAAAATTCTATTTCAAAAGTGTTGTCATGCCCGCCAACAGATGAAAGCTTTGGCTCCAAGTCAAGGACGAGATGATTGTGTGTAAGTACAGAAATAACGAGAGATATAAAATAAACAAGTAGAAAGGAGATGGAAGCACCGGAAAGAAGGAAGCACCCACCAGTCGAACTTTATGACAAGATTTGTTATTTCTCCTTCATGTTACACCTAAGCCATGACAACATGGAGACTAGATTTGGTCTTGTGCGTCACAGTGACGCGAACAATGACAGCAGCAAGCAGCCCCTCCTCGAAGGAAAACCCTCAGTCAATGTTCTCTTCTGCTCCATATAAGTAGCACCTGCTCTTGACCTCATTTCACCACACACAAAAAAGAAGAAGAAGCATTTCTTGAGTTCAGATTACTAGAGCTTCAATGGCAGATGAAGTGATATTGTTGGACTTCTGGCCGAGTCCGTTCGGGATGAGGGCCAAGATTGCCCTTAGAGAGAAGGGCGTGGACTTTGACCCGAGGGCGGAGGATCCCCGGAACAAGAGCCCCCTGCTCTTGGAGACGAACCCGGTCCACAAGAAAATCTCCGTACTCGTCCACAATAGCAAGCCGGTTTGCGAGTCCCTCATCATCGTCCAGTATATTGACGAGACCTGGGGTCCCGAGTCCCCTCTCTTGCCTTCCGATCCTCACGAGCGGGCCTGCGCCAGGTTCTGGGCCAACTATGTGGATAAGAAGGTAAGACAACAATGCCCAATCTTTCAACCATTTCCTTATTAAGTGCACTTGACGGCGAAACATGAAACGATGGTGCAGATAATTCCGGCGGGGCGAACCGCGTGGGCGTCAGCGGGGGAAACCCAAGAGGCGGCGAAGAAGGAGTACATCGAGGGCTTGAAGGTGCTGGAGGGAGAGCTTGGGGAGAAGGCTTACTTTGGAGGCGCGAGATTTGGGTATGTGGATGTGTCGCTAATACCGTTGTATAGTTGGTTCTATGCTTTGGAGACATCGGCCAACTTTAGCCACGGGGAAGTGTTATAACGAAACGCAGAAAACAAAGACAGAACACCAGGATTTTACGTGGTTCGATCGAGGCGATCTACGTCCACGGGCGAGGCGAAATGAAATTTCACTATGATTAAAGAGAGTACAAGATCGCTAAAGCGCACGGTCGCGACAATTTTATAAAACGAAAAACTCTCTCAATAACAAACATGAAAACCCTATCGGCATGCCAATCAATCCGACGTCGCGAACTAAACCTCTACTTTTTCTCTTCTTTTGGGCTGCACGAAATATATGTGGGACTGAATACATAAAATTCAAAGACATATTTTACAGGAAGAGTGCCCCAAGTTGGTGGAATGGACCAAGCGTTGCATGCAGAGGGAGAGCGTGGCCAAGTCCTTGCCCGACCAGCACAAGGTCTATGACTTCATGTTGGAGCTCAGGAAGAAGCTTCAAGCGCAGTAGCTACTCTTTGAGTGTTTCATTATGGTCGTTTCACGACTCTTTTGTTCAATAATCCCTCTCCTTTGGAACGAGGCCTAGCTCTTTCTACTTTCGTGAGCTCCTTTTTGTACTTGAGTATTTCGTTAATTCCGTTTAGCATATTATGTTAGTGTTATTTGCGCACAGGTACCTCAAGTTTACGATGTTATTTTGCTCGCCATATTCATCTGAGTATCATGCATTACCAACACTTGTCATATTGATCGTAACACTTGTAAGAACTTTGATTGGGACAGTAACCAAGAAACTACAAGGTTTCGATCAATATTCAAGTTTGTATTTGTCATATGGTTTAGTCTAAGGATAACATAAGCAACCAAAGACTTGAAATTTTGACTTATTTGGGCAGGAGTTGAAAAGAGTCTCAAAAGAATATTTGAGTCCTAAGATCCGTCTAGGTAGACAATTTATTAGAAATGCAGCAGCTTGAAAAGCAATGTAAGACCTATTCGAGAATAAGTTTATGGCGACACTCCACGATCCCATTATGTTGGAGTGTGTGTGGAGGTGTATGCAAATGTGTAATCCCATGAGACGAGAAAATTCATTCTAAATTCTTATAGTCTACCCCACCATCCGAGTAAAGGATACTAGAAACATAATATACTTCCATCTACGTACCCCATTATATCGTAGCCCAAGAGCAGAAAATTAATTGAGCTAACCAAGAAGGATAATTCCTCTGTGATAACTTGAGGGCTAGTTGCACAACCGGATTGATTAACACAAACATAGTGCTGTTATTTGAAGTGGGGCCACTGAGTAACATAGGAACGCTAATCTTTAAGGAATCTTATGCCATTGGAAGAAAAATTGAACGATATGCATGTGAGCAATAAGTTATGATACCATGAAGAATTGGACAAGATACATTTTACCCTTGTTTCTTACAGCTATTTAGAATACAAGGTAGCTAATGATTTATGGAAATACTTAAGTTAGAATAAATACAATAAAATAACTTTTCTGAGCTACAACCTCTATATATGGAAAGATAAATCATCTGGACATGGAAAGATAAAATTCTCAGACTTTGAAAACTCTTGTTGCACTTGCTAAGAGTACAAGAATGGCTTCACTTTTTTTTTATCTGATTGAGAGCAATTTCTGGAATTGCTTAGCTGTAGAGAGAAATTTTCTTTCAAAATTGTGAACCTTTGTGTTGGAGATTTCATTTTCCGGTCCTTCCATGGCAATGCTTGATCCTTGCGATGTTTCCATTTCTCTGCTTTTGCGAACTCATTCCTCCGTTGGAAAATAAGTTCCTCCGAGTAATCTCACACAAAATGCATCAGGATTCTCCCTTCTCCGCATTACTTTCTTCGGCAAAAATGAATCAAAAGAATTGTTATCTTTTCGAATCCTAAACCTTACTCATCCTATGTCCTAATTGGTGTCATGACCTCCCTTGAGGTGAACCACCAAGGGGAAAGCTAATGGAGATGCGTGGCCGCCTAGCACGAACTCACTCAAGCCCAGATCATTGCAACTTGGTATTCGATTCAACATGCAATGTCAATTGATCCTCATTCATCAACCATTAAGACAAGGGTTCTGCAAACTAAGACTTAAAGAAACAAACATGCAACGATGAATGCATTTTATTCATGATAGTGATGATGTATATGACTAATGCATGACTTAAACTATGTGAGATAACTAAGATGCAATGTCTTAAGTGTAATTATGTCCTTTACATGTACATGGAGTATAATTCCAATCCATAAAATGACCATTATGATCTTCGAGTTTACTTCATTCAAGAGTCGTTTGATTCACATTAAAGAGTTATCTGAATTTGCAAATCCTTCACTCGAATGCACCCATTATTGACCTAAATTTGTGATAAAGTCATTATGTTGAATCATATGTTTTATGGATTATTATATCTAGATTTGTCCATTAAAGTAAAATGTGTATAATTGTTCTCCTTTTAATCAGCAATTACTTATAGCTTTCTAGAAAGAATAAGCAACCACCATATATCTAGTCGGGCGGACATGGAGCGTAAGAGTTGGACCTGACGCGAGAGTGACGCGAGCAATGACAGTATCAAGCAGCCTCTCAAACAGGCAGCGACTATAAAGTCTCGTCTATGTTCTCTTTCGTTCTATATAAGTGGCTCCTGCTTTTAGCCTCATTTCACCACAAAAAAAGCATTCTTGCAGTTCAAATTACCAGAGCTTCAATGGCGGAGGAAGTGATATTGTTGGACTTCTGGCCGAGCCCGTTCGGGATGAGGGCCAGGATTGCCCTGAGGGAGAAGGGCGTGGACTTCGATCTGAGGGAGGAGGAACTTCCCTGCTCTTGGAGACCAACCCGGTCCACAAGAAAATCCCCGTCCTCATCCACAACGGCAAGGCGGTTTGCGAGTCCCACGTCATCGTCCAGTACATCGACGAGACCTGGGGTTCCGAGTCCCCTCTCTTGCCTTCCGATCCGTACGAGCGCGCCCGTGCCAGGTTCTGAGCCGACTATGTTGACAAGGTAAGACAACAACGCCCCATCTTTCCAACAATTTCCCTATTAAGTGCGCATAACATCGAGACCTGAAACGACGGCGCAGATATTTCCGGTGGGGCGAGCCGCATGGCTGTTGACAGGAGAGGCCCAGGAGGCGGCGAAGAAGGAGTACATCGAGAGCTTAAAGGCGTTGGAGGGAGAGCTTGGGGACAAGACATACTTTGGAGGGGAGAGGCTTGGGTACTTGGATGTGTCGCTGATACCGCTGTATAACTCGTTCTATGCGGTGGAGAAACTGGCCAACTGTAGCATCGGGGAGGAGTGCCCCAAGTTGGTGGCATGGGCCGAGCGGTGCATGCAGAGGGAGAGCGTGGCCAAGTCGTTGCCCGACCAGCACAAGGTCTATGAATTCCTCCTGGTGCTCAAGAAGAAGCTTCAGCCCCAATAAACTCTCGAGTCTGATTTTGTTCAATAATCAGCACAATTTCTATGAATTCCTCCTGGTGCTCATGAAGAAGCTTCAGCCCCAATAAACTCTCGAGTCTGATTTTGTTCAACAACCCCTCTTGTTCGGTCGAGGCTCGCTCTCTTAGCTTTTCGATGATTTCCGTTTTAGCATCGTGGCGTTGCGTTGCTTGCACACGTGTACCTCTAAGACACATTTTTGCAAAATGATTATTTGGCTGTCTTTAATTCACTGTGAGCACTCCTTCAAGAATTTACGGCCCACAACATGTTACTCTCGCAGTCACCCAAAGATTGTTATGATAGAAAAACCCTACATTTTTCTCTTTGATGAAATCGTTTTCTTTTAGTATTAAATTATTTTATCCCAGTTACGAAAGCAAGCGATCGAACAATAAAATAGACAAAATAAGAAAATAAATTGGACACCAGATTTACGTGGTTCGTGTCGAGAAAATCTTCCCTCTGAATATTTTGATTCTGACAAAACTACCATTCTTGTGAGAGAATCTGGTTTATGCAAATAATTTTTTATTGCAGGAATGAGCATATGAACAAAAGCTTATAATGTTCCAAAGCTAGCGTTCAGACTCAAGAAGTAGTTGTCGCGCACTTGCTTCTGAGATAGTTGAAGTCTCGTATTCAAATGGAGAATTGTGTTGCCTCTGAAGACTTCAGAAGGAGGTTTGTGTTGCCTCTAAAGACTTCAGAAGGAGGCTTGTGTTGCCTCTGAAGACTTAGTCTCTAGAAAATTTATGTGACACGTCAGCAAGGACTTTACAGAAGCTTAGAGTCACTACTCTAATCTGTTCAGATTCAGAGAGTCTTCTTAGTTCAGAAGACTGCTTTTGAACATCGTTCAGATTTAGCAATATCTCTCTACCAGATTCTGAAGATCCACGTTTGGCAGGTTTTCGGTTTGGCCGCACCTTTTTATGGAAGTTTGTAAGATTTGATTGACAGGATTATTTTCCAATCAAATCAGGGGAATATCCTCGATTGGATATTACCTTCCATGGACAAGATATCTTGGAGATTTGGATGAACTCTATTTATGAAAACTGAAGATTTGGTTGTATGGGTGACTGAATCTGAAGGGTTCGGACTCTACTCCAACAGCTATTCGGACTCTACTCCAACAACTACTAGATCTTCCCATATACAGTCTCGGTCAATCAAGATTGATGACGTCCAATCAGAGATTGAGGAGCGATCCTTTGGAGGACCTTGGTAACGGCTAGTTCGAGGTCGAAGGAGTATAAAAGAAGATCAATGGTGACTGTTGCGAAGAGAGTTCATGAACTTAAAATTCTAAAGTGCTTAGTTGTTCAGATTCACATTCTCTTGTTCTTGTGAGCTTAAAATTCTTACTCTTGAGAGGTTCTTTTGTAAGAATTATTAGAGTGACAACTCTTGTAACCTTTCATCGATTCATAGTGGAATCCAGCCAATCGGCTGTCATCGTGGAAGAGTGGACGTAGGCTTGCTAAAGCCGAACCACTATAAACATTGTGTGGAATTTCTCCTTCCCTAAACTCCTCTTGCTGTATTTAGTTTATCTACACGTTATTTTAGTGATCTTATTCAGTTTATGTTCTGAACCTATTAATTTTCGCATTAAGTATCAAAATTGTTCAAATCACCTATTCACCCCCCCTTTAGGTGATATTGCTAGATCCTACAATTGGTATCAGAGCTTTGTTGCTCATTATTTTGAAGTGTTTGACTTCAGAGCTAACGATCTATTATGTCTAGCAATAATTTCACAGGAGCAAGTGATGCACATTTCAGCAATAAACCACCTTATTTTGACGGAAAAGACTACAATATGTGGTGCAACAAAATGAAGTAGTTCTTCAAGGCATCAGATGATCTGATGTGGGATGTTGTTGTCAATGGAGTAGTTCCTGTTGCAACAATAACTCCTTCCACTGGAAATGAAGGAAACAACAATACAAATGTTACTGCAACACTGTCAGACTCTTAAAGAGCAAAAAGATAAGGACTCGATTCTAAAGCAGTGCACATACTTTTCTGTGCATTATCCATTCCCCTATATAATCGAGTTGCAGAAGAAGATTCAACAAAAGCTATATGGGACAGACTTCATGTCACATATTAGAGAACTGACAGAGTGAAAGAAACCAACCTTAGCATTCTGCTAAGTGATTACGAAACCTTCAAAATGAAGCCCGATGAATCAATTGATGAAATGATTGACAGATTTCAAATACTAGCAAGTGGTCTTGCAAGGCAAGGTGCTCCTATAGCAGAACCGATGCAAGTCAAAAAGATCTTTCGAGGACTTACAGATGACTGGAATTACATCAAACATCAATACAAGAATGTCAAACAATCAGACCTCTATCCATTGATGAGCTAGTCGTAACATTACAGTCATATGAGACTGAGCGTGCCAACAAAATAAGAGATTCAAAAGGTAAGAAGTCTATTGCTTTAAAATCTGAAATTGATTTTAAAGTGTTAGATTCAGAAGATGAAGATGAAGACGATGAAGAACTTGCTCTCATGGTGAAGAAATTCAGAAAGATGGCTCGAAGAGGTAGAAACTTCAAAGGGAAGAAATCATTCAGAAAGAATGATCAAAGTCAATCGAGCAATGACAAACAGGAAGGCAAAGATGTAATATGCTTCTATTGTAAGAAAGCATGACACATCAAACCCAATTGTCCTCTTCTAAAGAAAGACAAGATCAAGTATGAGAAATACAAAAAGGCATTGAAGGCAGAAACTCTGAGTGATTATGAAGATAGCGAGGATGACTATGCTAACATATGTCTCATGGCAAAGTCAGATTCAGATTCAGATTCAGATGTTGAGGTACACTCTTCTGAAATTCTAGATGAAGTTTCTGAATACATTGATGAGTTATGCTCGAATTACAAAGAAGCTCTCAAAAAGGTTTTCATTTTGAAAAAGGAAGTTTCCGCTTTGAAATAACAAAATGATTCTAAAAAAGACAAGATTGAGTTTTTGCAAAAGGAATTTCATCAAATCAAGGAAAATCGTGATTTGATCTTGAAAGAAAATGATTCCTTAAAAATCGAGATTGAAAATACTTCAAAGAAATTTTTCCAAAGTTTGAAAAACTTGGAAAACATTATTTCCAAACAAGTTCCTTATGGAGACAAGTCTGGTCTTGGTTTCAAAAAGGATAATAATTTCAAAAACAAATTTCCGGAAACAAATGATAGGATTTCTCATAAACCTTCCAAATCTGCATATCAACGGCATTTTCAAAAGCAGTTTACAAAATCTTTTTATCCAATGCATTGTGAAAACTGTGGTGCTAGAAATCATGTTAGAAATAATTACATGATGGTATGGAGACCTATTAATAGAAAGATATCTATTGTGACTAACTCAGATGGACCCAAGAAAACCTGGGTACCAAAGAAATAGTAAGTTTCTTTCTACTTGCAGGTACCAAGGAAGAGAAAAGACAAATGGTTTTCTGGACAGTGGATGTTCAAGTCACATGACTGGTGATCCAGAAAACTTCATTCAACTTTCAGATTACAATGGTAGAAGTGTGTCGTTTGGTGGAAAGAATAAAGGCAAAGTGGTTGGCCAAGGGACCGTAAAAATCGAAAATCTTATGATCAACAATGTCTCTCTTGTCAAAGGATTAAAATACAATTTGATTTCAGTAAGCCAACTCTGTGACTGTGGCTTTCAAATTTGCTTTCAAGACTCAAAATGCTCAGGTGTTAGCAAAGACAAGAAGCAAACCTTCACTAGTCAACATCATAGAAATATCTACCCTCTGAACGTTGATTCTGAAGACATCAAGTGTCTTATTTCTATCAAAGATGAATCTGAACTATGGCACAGAAAGCTAGGCCATATCAATATCAAACACATCTCGAAGCTATCATCCAAGAAATTGGTTCGAGGTTTACCACAAATAAAGTTTAAGAAATCAGAACTTTGCTCAGCCTGCACACTTGGGAAACAGTTAAAAAGTTCATTTAAATCTATTAATCATGTATCAACTGAACGTGTTCTGTAGCTGTTTCATATGGATATCTTTGGTCCTAACAGAACACTAAGTCTTGGAGGTAAGAAATACTGCCTTGTTATAGTTGATGATTACTCAAGATTTACATGGGTTTTATTTCTTGCGCACAAAAATGATGTTTTCTCATCTTTCTCCAAGTTTTCTAAAAAGATTCAGAATGAGAAAGGTTACTCTATTTCTTGTATCAAAACTGATCATGGGGGAGAGTTTGAAAACCAAAGTTT
The DNA here is from genome assembly GCA_029784005.1 of Lenwebbia sp. NSW1173648. NCBI lineage: Eukaryota > Viridiplantae > Streptophyta > Magnoliopsida > Myrtales > Myrtaceae > Lenwebbia > Lenwebbia sp. NSW1173648. The sequence continues at coordinate 19,111,388 of JARCGZ010000008.1, read as the reverse complement.
TTCTAATTTTTGTGATAAGTTTGGAATTCAACATAATTTCTCATCTCCTTACACACCTCAACAAAATGGGGTAGTGGAGAGGAAAAATCTCTCTCTACAAGAAATGGCGAGAACTCTCCTGATCGAAAGTAAAATTGCATCCCATTTTTGGGCCGAAGCTGTGTCAATAGCTTGTTACGTTTTAAACCATGTTTCTTTAAGACCAATCATTGAGAAAACCCCCTATGAGCTTTTTAAAGATAGAAAACCAGATTTAGCATACTTCCGTGTGTTTGGTTGTAAATGCTTCATTCTGAAGAATGCCAATGATCGAGCTGGTAAGTTTGATGAGAAGTCAAATGAAGGAATATTCCTCAGATATTCAACAACGAGCAAAGCATACAGAGTCTACAACAAAAACTCTCGATTTGTTGAAGAATCAATGAATGTCAAGTTTGATGAAAATATTTAGTTTCAGAATGATCAATCTGAATATGTTCAAGTTCCATCACTCCATCAAAGTTCAGAACTTGTTGAAGAAACTGAAGAGATTCATGCATTTGAGGAAGTTTAGAATCAAGAAACAAGTTAACAAACCATAGAAGAACCAGAAAAGATACAACCTAAATCTAAAGACTCAAGTAATGTCCAAGACGAGAGATTTAACTAGAACTGGAAACACAAATCCAGTCATCCCAAGGAACTTATAATGGGAAGCTTGAATGAAGGAATCAAAACCAGATCGAAATTCAAGGAAGCAATGAGCAATATAGCATTAGTTTCTGAAATTGAGCCTAAAGGGATTGAAGAAGCTCTTACTGATGAAAATTGGATCAATGCAATGCAAGAAGAACTTCATTAATTCAAGATCAATAATGTCTAGGAGCTCGTTTCAAGACCCAAAAATCGCCCTGTAATAGGAACAAAATGGGTGTTCAGAAACAAGATGGACGATAGAGGAAAGGTGGTTAGAAACAAAGCAAAACTTGTAGCAAAGGGATATTCTCAAGAAGAAGGAATAGATTACGATGAAACATACGCACCAGTTGCTAGGTTAGAGGCCATAAGGTTACTTCTTGCTTATGCTTGTTACAATGACTTTAAACATTTTCAAATGGATGTGAAAAGTGCATTCCTGAACGGTTACATCAAACAAGAAGTCTATGTCGAGCAACCACCCGATTTTGAGGAACCAAGAAGAAAAGATCTCGTATATTCCCTAAAGCAAGCTTTATATGGATTAAAGCAAGCACCTCGTGCTTGGTATGAAAGGTTAAGCATCTTTTTATCTGAACAAAAGTTCACTAAAGGTAATATTGACACAACTCTCTTTATTCAGAAGTAGGGTAAGGATATTCTTATTGTTCAGATTTACGTTGATGATATTATTTTTGGTTCTTCTAATGAATATCTATGCAAGAATTTCTCTAAAGTAATGCAAGATGAATTCGAAATGAGCATAATGGGAGAATTAAGGTTCTTTCTTGGACTTCAGATTCAACAAACCAAGAAAGGAACATTCATTCATCAAGAGAAATATGCTCTTGAGATTGTCAAGAAATTTGGCCTGGAGAATTGCAAGAAGATGGAAACTCCAATGTCTCATTCGTCAAAGCTTGATAAAGATGAACAAGGAAAATAAGTTGATCAGAAGCTATATCGCAATGTGATTGGGTCGCTTCTATATCTCACTGTATCAAGGCCAGATATTCTATATAGTGTCTGCTTATGTGCAAGATTTCAGACATGTCCAAGAGAATCGCATCTTACAGTAATCAAGAGAATTATCAAATATATCGGAACATATCCAGCTTATGGTCTTTGGTATTCAAAAGATTCTGATTTCATTATGAATGGATATTCAGATGCAAATCTCACCAGATATAAAATTGACAGGAAAAGCACTTCTGGAACCTGTCAACTTATTGGAAATATGCTTATTTCCTGGTATTCCAAAAAGCAAAGCACAATTGATCTCAGTACAACAGAAGCAGAATATGTATCTCTTGGAAGTTATTATGCTCAGATCCTATGGTTAAAACAACAACTAAGAGACTATGGAGTTAAGGATTCAAATGTAGAGATCAGATGTGACAATACAAGCGCCATAAATTTAACCAAGAATCCTATTCTTCATTCAAGGGCGAAGCACATCGAGATCAAATATCATTTTATTCGCGATCATGTTTAGAATGAAAATGTTCACATTCAGTATGTTGATACGAAGAACCAACTCGCAGATATATTTACTAAACCTCTTGATAAAGAGTCTTTAAATTTTATTCGAAACGAATTAGCCATTACTAATCCCTTATCTTAAGATGTATTGAGAACATGCCACTTGAAATTGTTCAGAAGCATAGCTGTTCAGAAACATTATTCAGAAGCATATGTAACATTCTGAAATTTGACCCACTTTCGAGATTTATGAAATGAATGGATGTCTCGTTGATGTACTTTAGAGTAATCTCACTCAAAACTGATCACTCTTGAGGAGACTAACTGTAAGGGAAAGGCTAACTAGGAATTTAAGTACGTGGACCTAAATTTGAATAAATTACGGGTCGATACGCGTAACTCCTAAAAGCCACCTGTTAGTTTGAGATTTTCTGAAATCACGGTCGATCGAGTTTGGCCGCGAATTGGACTCTGAATTTGGGCATCGAATATTCAAGAATAACATGACTAATATTTAGGACATCGCCTCAGTTGGTTCAGTGTTCATCGGTCTGCCAGACTGTAGAGCTTTCAGTATTAGCAGATCAGTTAGAGTGGGCAGATTACAGAAGTACCCCCGGATATTTATTTGCCAGATTCAAAGGCATTAGTGGGATATTTATGCTTTTGTCCCATCTCCATAAATGCTCCCAACCACCCTTCAGCAACCCAAGTCACATCTCCACATTTATATCAAATCCTTGCTTTATGTCCCATCGATGAATAGTCCTAAGCTTCTGGACAAGCTTCCTTCTCTCTCTCCTCACTTGCTTTCTCTCTCTCTCTTCTTTTGGAAAAAGAAAGAACCCTCTCTCTCTCTCTCTCTCTTTTCTTCTTGCCAAGACCGAATCTCTCTCTCTCTTTCCCTCGCTCGCCCGCCTTCTCGGATTTCAGCGTGTCCGACTTGAAATCGCTCGTTTGAGCTCGTCCGGAAGGCGAATCGAACTCCGTTTTCGCCTATGCGACCATAAGATCAAGGGGTACAGGATCTAAAGGCTGATCATAAAAGAAACTATTGTATTTTCATGGAACTGAGCTGCACATAGGCTGGTCGGTGGAGACCCGTCGTTTGTAGCCCTTTTTGGATTGCCGAAGGATTTTGAGCCCGTGATGGAGCCTGAGCAGGAGCTTCCGGAGCCTGAGGACCCTAGTGAGGCCGGAGAGATCGTGGAGCCGGAGGATGCTGAGGACGACCCCATGGACACTTCTGAGTTCAAGCCGGAGATAGAGTCCTCTGTCGGCGAGTCTGACCCTTAGGCGTAGTATGTTGGGCGCTTAGAGGGTAGTTCCCTTTTTGATTTGTATTGTCTTCGTCGAACCTTCTAGTATGTTGTCTAGTCTTGGGCGTTGTATGACATCATGTATTATGTTATGTGATTTCATTTCCTTAGTCATCTTGTCGTTTTAAATTGTCTGGAGTTTGTCGTTGCTTCCGCATATGTATTTCATTTTCGCATTTGCGCATTAGCCGTCGGATCTTGGGATTATTAGAAAGTAACGGTATTAGAGGGATGTTGGCGCGCTCGAAGGACACGGGGCGTGACATCCCCGCTGAAGTGGTATCAGAGCAAGGTCAGCTCGATCCAGTTGATTGGGGATTGGAGTAATAAGGAGTGATGACTTTGGAATGACCGGGTAGCGAGACCTTAGGGATTCGCTAGAGTTAAACACGAAATGCATGTCATATGATTTGGTGCTTGTGACTGGCATATTGTATTGGCATCACCCTTGGTGATTATAAGACTGTATGGCTTCGTACTTGGCACTGATTGTTGTGACTTGGTGTGCTGTTTAATGAACGAGTGGACGATTGATTGTGATTTTACTGAGTTGCAGATGCGTCTGGACTCGAGGTATGAACATGAACCTTTGAATGTGATTCTCTTGGTTGCTTGGTTGTTTGCCTGCTAAGTGTTTGCCTGGTTGTGACTGCCGCCTTGGTGTGTGGCATAGGCCTATTAGACTTAGTAATTGGCTTAGGTCTCTAATTCCTGGATGGAATTATAGGGAGTTTCAGGTGTTGTAAGGATTAGCAAGGATGAGCGGAAGGGGTAAAGGTACAAGAGGAGCTTCTAGCTCGAGGGCACCGGTAGTAGAAGACCCGAGGGTTGATGGAGTCCTTAGAGCCCTAGAGGAAATCGGAAACCTAATGGGCAGGCAGGCTCATGAAAGGGGTGCCACTGTTACTCAAGCCGCTGAGGCTGCTGTTGCTGCTGCCAACCTGGCGAATGGGAACAATGGTAATGGAAATGGGAATCGCCAGATGAGCCAGTTAGTAGAACAATTCCTGAAGCTGAAACCGGCTCAGTTTGATGGTACCGGAGATCCGGAGGTCGCGCCTCGATGGATCGAGAAGCTAGAAAAATCCTTTGAAGTCTTAGGGTGCACGGAAGAGGAGAAAGTAACCCTGGCGGTTTACCAGCTGGAAGGTACCGCTGACGATTGGTGGAAGGCCACCAGAGGAGGAGTTTTCCCTGAGGGCACTGCCCTTAATTGGACTGCCTTTACTGAGGCGTTTAACGGGAAGTATTTCTCGGAGACCGCTCAGGAGCGAAAACTGATTGAGTTTCAGCAGCTTCGCCAGAACCAGATGACAATAGATCAATACGAAGCGGAGTTTGCGAGGTTGTCGAAGTACGCACCGAGAATGGTTGAGAATCCGATAGATAAGGCACGGAGATTCTGAGATGGGCTGAGGTCAGACCTTCGTAGCCAGATGATAGCACTAAACTTGAGGACCTATAGTGATATGTATGAACGAGGTCAGATGATCGAACGGGACATGAAAGAAAGGGCTGCCGCATCTGGTCGCGGTTTGCTCCCATCAGAGACAACCGTCAGTTTGGCAAGAGGCCAATGACAAATAACAGACGTTTTGTCCCTCCAGTCAGGAAAAATATTGGGAAGCCTATCCATCAGTCCAACTGGAATTGCCGCCTGTGCGGAAGGAAGCATGGAAACGGACTTTGCCCGAGTAAGACGGGTGCATGCTTTAAGTGTGGCCAGCTGGGCCATCAGGTGAGAACCTGCCCGAGTTAAGCTCCAGGACCTCAGTTTCAAGGGCAATGACCTCAGTATGGACCGCCAGCGGGAGCTGCTCCCCAGAACAACCTGAATAGGCCGCCAGCTCAAGGACGAGTTTATGCTGTGGCGCGTAGGGAGGCGGAGAATGCGCCTGGTGTGGTCACAGGTACGATTACATTATGCGATCATGCTGCCTATGCATTGTTTGATCCTAGAGCATCGCATTCATTCGTATCTGCACAGTTTGCTGAATTGGCTGAATTGGATTTGAAACCGTTGGATGTTGTGCTGCATGTTACCACCCCATTAAAGGATAAAGTATTGATTTCGTTAGGATGCTCAAATTGTAAGATAGTGATTGGTGGTAGTGAGGAAAAGATAGATCTGGCTGTATTGACTATGTATGACTTTGACATTATTATTGGGATGGATTGGTTGGGTAAGAAGAGGGCCGTTATGGATTGTGGTAGCAGGGTGATCCAATTCCGTCCGATCGGTCACCCTAGATTCGAATTTATAGGGAGTCGAGGAGGAACCTCGATCCCTTTGATCTCGTCGCTTGAAGTGACCAAGCTGTTGGACGAAGGGTGCCAAGCCTACCTGGCTGCAGTGGTGGATTCGACGATTGAGGAACCCAAGTTCGAAGATATAGCAGTGGTGCGCGATTTTCCCGATGTCTTTCCTCAAGAATTGCCGGGATTACCACCAGAAAGAGAAATAGAATTCGTGATCGAATTAGCCCCTGGGACGGAGCCGATCTCGAAAGCACCCTATCGAATGTCCTTGTCGGAGTTAAAGGAATTGAAGGTTCAGATGCAAGAATTATTGGACAAAGGCTTCATTCGTCCAAGCGCGTCCCCGTGGGGAGCGCCGGTATTATTTGTGAGGAAAAAGGACGGGTCTTTGCGTCTATGCATCGACTATAGGCAACTAAACCAGGTGACTATCAAGAACAAGTACCCGTTGCCCAGAATAGACGACTTGTTCGATCAGCTGCAGGGAGCTTCAGTGTTCTCCAAGATAGATCTGAGGACGGGTTATCATCAGTTGAGGATCAAGAAAGAAGATATACCGAAGTCTGCTTTCCGGACGAGATATGGGCATTACGAGTTCACGGTCATGCCATTTGGATTGACTAATGCCCCAGTTGCTTTCATGGACTTGATGCATCGAGTATTTAAGGATTTTCTGGATCAGTTCGTCATCGTGTTTATCGACGATATCCTGATCTACTCGAGGAGCTCGGAGGAACACGAGCAGCATCTAAGCGTAGTTCTACGGACGTTAAGAGAGCACTCGCTTTACGCCAAGTTCAGTAAGTGCGAGTTCTGGCTCAACAGAGTGGCATTCCTCGGACATGTGATTTCTGGAAATGGGATTTCAGTGGACCCTGCGAAGATTGAGGCAGTTACGAATTGGCCGAGACCAACGTCAGTTACCGAGGTTCGAAGTTTCCTAGGACTGGCTGGCTATTATAGGAGATTTGTGGAAAAGTTCTCCTCGATAGCTACTCCTTTGACAAAGTTGACAAGAAAGGATATGCGGTTTGAATGGACGGACAAGTGCGAAAGGAGCTTCCAAGAGCTTAAACATAGGCTGACGACCGCACCAGTGTTGACTATTCCTTATGGTCCCGGAGGTTATGAAATATATAGCGACGCATCGTTAAAAGGATTAGGATGTGTTCTGATGCAGCATGGGAGAGTGGTTGCTTATGCATCGAGACAGCTGAGGCCTCATGAAATGAACTACCCAACGCACGATTTGGAACTGGCAGCGATTATATTTGCGTTAAAGATCTGGAGGCATTACTTGTGCGGGGAAAGATTCCAGATTTACACCGACCATCAGAGTCTGAAGTATCTGTTTTCCCAAAAGGAATTGAACATGAGGCAGCGTCGGTGGATGGAGCTGCTTAAGGATTACGACTGCGACATTTTATATCACCCTGGGAAGGCGAATAAAGTTGCGGATGCGCTTAGCCGGAAATCGAGCATCGCGCATTTGATGGTCAAGGAGTGGACTTTACTTGAGGGAATAAGGGATTCAGGATTTAAGCTTGAAGTATGTCGGTTGTCCAGTCTGATGGCTACATTGAGAGTAGAACCTGAAATTCGAGAAAAGATTAAGGTACTGCAACCTACGGACCCTGATGTTCAGAAAATTCTGGAGATGGACGAGGAGAAAAGAAAACCTGACTTCCAAGTGTTTGAGGATGGAATCTTGAAGTTTCGCGGACGGTTGTGCGTACCCAAGGACGAGGAGCTAAGGGAAAGGATCCTATCGGAAGCCCATAGAAGTAATTATAGTATCCATCCAGGTAGCACGAAGATGTATCAGAACCTGCGACAGCATTATTGGTGGAATGGGATGAAAGTGGATGTCGCGAAACATGTAGCGAAGTGTCTGACGTGCCAGCAAGTGAAGGCACAACACTGTAAACCAGGTGGTTTGCTTCAACCTTTGGAAATCCCCGAATGGAAATGGGAACACATTACGATGGATTTTGTTATGGCCTTGCCAAGGAGTCAGAGAGGTCATGACTCTATTTGGGTGATCGTGGATAGGTTGACTAAGTCTGCGCATTTCTTAGCAGTGCGAAAGGATTTCGCTATGGAAAGATACGCCGACCTGTACATGAGGCAGATAGTCCGGCTACATGGAGTTCCAGTGACGATTACGTCAGACAGAGACCCTAAGTTCACTGCTTCATTCTGGAAAAGCCTACAGGAGGCAATGGGGACGAAACTGCAGTACAGTACAGCTTACCACCCGCAGACAGATGGGCAGTCTGAGAGGACAATTCAGACGCTGGAGGATATGTTGCGAGCATGTGTCATAGATTTTAAAGGAGGTTGGGAAGAACAGTTACACCTGGTGGAATTCGCCTACAATAACAGCTATCAGCAGAGCATCGGAATGGCACCGTTTGAGGCACTGTATGGAAGAGCATGCAGAACTCCAGTATGTTGGGATGAAGTTGGCGAGAGAAGTATAACGGGTCCAGAGTTAGTGGAACAGTCAGTTGAGGCAGTAAAGGTCATTAGAGAAAGGCTTAAGACTGCTCAGAGTCGCCAAAAGAGCTATGCTGACAAGCGACGTAGACCTTTGGAATTCCAAGTGGGAGATCACGTCTTCCTCAAAGTGTCGCCAATGCGAGGATTATCTCGATTTGGGAAGAAAGGAAAGCTAAGCCCGAGGTACGTGGGACCCTTCGAGATTTTAGAGCGGATTGGAACCTTAGCCTATAGACTTGCCTTGCCGCCAAACCTATCGCAAGTCCACAACGTCTTTCATGTGTCGATGCTGAGAAAGTATGAACCAGACCCGACTCATGTATTGGACCACGAAGCTATAGAAGTGGACGACCGAGTGACATATATGGAAAGACCAGTCAGGGTCGAGGACAAGAAGGAGCAAGTCCTGAGGAACAAGACGATTCCGCTGGTGAAGGTGATCTGGGAGCATCACGGAACTGAAGGAGCTACCTGGGAGAGTGAGGAAGCGATGAGACATCAATACCCCTATCTGTTTGAGTAGTAGTGATTTGTAAATTTCGAGGACGAAATTTTTGTAAGGAGGGAAGAATTGTGACATTCTGAATTCCGACCCCATTTCGAAGTTTATGAATGAATAAAATGAGTATCGATGTATTTCAGTAATCTCGCTCAGAATTGATCTCTCTAGAGTCGACTGACCAAAAGGGGATGGCTAAATGGAATCTAAGTACGTGGACTAAAGAACTCGATCGCGGAGTGGTACCCTGACCATAAGGATTGTCGAGGGTATATTTTGGACCATCGCTGGCCGATCTAAGATTAGTGTCAGAACGATTTGCTAGTGTTATGCAATTGGTTCGCGGGTGATTCCGCTTGACCATAGCATAATTTGCGAATAACTCTGAACTGATTCCTAACGATCGCGTCCTTTTGGGACTAGCAATTACCCTCACAATTACATGACAACCAAGGTCGCCGTGATTCGAATAATTCTTAAACATGACAATAATCACGGGTCGATACGCGTAAGTCCTAAGAGCCGCCCGTCAGTCTGAGATGTACTGAAATTTCGATCGGTCGATTTTGAGCGCGAAGTGGACTTCGAAATTAGAGGCCAGACATTTAAGGATTCCAATACAAATAAATTGGACGTCATCTCATCGAGGATAGTATAGGTTGTGTAGCGCTCCACATGAATTAGAAAAGAGAAAATTTGGACTGTAGAGTGGAAGTTACTATTTTACCCCTGAGTTGTTGTTCAGACCTTTGGAATTAGATAAGGGCATTTTGGTCTTTCAACCCTCACCCTCTTGACCAAAATATCCAAGGGTAATATGGTCCAAAGAACTCTTGCAAGAAGCCAATTCCCCATGTGCTCTTATTTTCCCCAAAAACCCCACCACCAACTTGCACTATTCAAGCCACTATTCCTAATGTCACATCCCCCAATCCCATGAACCACTCCACTCAAGCCTTTCCTCTCTCCCTCCTCTTGGCAATTTTTTGAAATCACTCTCTCTCTCTCGGAGCACTATCTCGCTCGGCTCGCTCACCCGCCCAGTTCCGAAGCCCTCCACTGTTTCGGCCATAAATTTGTCATCCGACGTCGGATGGAGACGTTCCACCCATCAATAGAAACCTTATTCTCTTCCCGTTCTAATGATATATTGTGAGCTCAATTTGTCGCAGCCGTTCGTTTTGTAGAGCGGTTTGAGTGAGCAAAGGTCGCTGACCGACCCTGCCCGACCAGTTTCTGCCGTCTGTTTCGTCCTGCTCGAGCGCCGCCTCCGGCCACCTCCGAGCCGGTCTCCGACCACCTAAATCACCCTCAGCCTCTCCTTTACAAGTTCCAAGTGGTAGATCGTCCATTGGAGGTCCCATTCGTCCGAACCAGCCCCAAACCCGAGAGTGGACAGAATCTGTCCAAGCTGAGGTAAAGCTTCTGTTCTCCCTCTTAGAGACTCCGATTGGCTTCAAATTTTCTGTGGGATCTTCTAGACATCTGGTACTAGGGTTGGCTGAGTTAGGGTTGCAAGTTTATTTGATTTGAGGTGATTTCTGGGAGGCAGATTCTGACCGCCTGCGCACCTGAGGGAATTGGATTGATTGGAGGTCTTAGAGGTGAGATGCTCTAGTTCTTGCCTTAGTTTGATAGGGGACTTTAGGTAGTGTTTGTAGAGGGATTTCATGAAGGTTTCATGGACTAAAACTTGATGTTTCCTTGCTTGAACCGAATCAGTTTTCCCCGAGCAGTGCTGGTCGCGCAAAGTTGCAGCCCTTCCGTCGGCTTTTCTTCATCAAAAAGAGTGGTAAGTGGCTTCTAATCTTACCTTAGGACTATGGGGTACAAAGGAGCTTGATTAGAAATGATTTAGTTTGATTTTGGGGGCTATTTTGGGCATGTATAAGGGAAAAACGAGATCTGATATGGGGGGTTAAATTATGCTTGATGGGTGTTAGAATGTAATATGTGTATGGCATGACTGAATTGGGATGATAGGTTTGACCTAAAGTGATTGCTAGGTGCCGAATGATAAATCTTTGGCAAATGAGCTCGATTTATGTCAACGTGGTACGTTGGTCATTTCAATAAATTTGCTGCTGTGATATGCTTGGAAAAAAAATCATCAAGCGTTGCCAATTGGAACCCTTAAAGTGTTCGGCTATGTGTGGGGAATGTGAATTGAATTGTGGAAATTATGCCGGAAAACCATATAATCTCGATTCGGACTAATGAGTGCATTATGTAGTCTTGATGTGTGGATTAACTTTTTAGTGTAATCCAAACATGGCATGATGATTGGAAATTGATAAGTGAGCTTTTGAAATGTTGTAGTGATCCTCGGCTATGGGTGAATAGCGCGAGCCAATTATTGAGAATTTGGCTTAATTTCATTATACTCAATCATGAAGTCTTAAAAAGTGGACCGACTGAAGTGTGGGCATGGAATGCCATTTGTATGCTCTGGTTGTGATAATGTGTATATATAAACCCTGAGGCGCCTATATGACGCGGGGAATGAGATTATTAAACCCTGAGGCGCCTATATGACGCGGGGAGTACGGTTATTAAACCCTGAGGCGCCTATATGACGCGGGGAATGTGAGTGTTAAACCCTGAGGCGCCTATATGACGCGGGGAATGTGATTATCAAACCCTGAGGCGCCTATATGACGCGGGGCCAGATTATTGAACTATATGCTGCTATGCTTGAAATGATAATCGCAGGCCTGATTGCTGGAATTGAGTCATATTAAGCTTAGCAGTACTCTGTGATTGATGCGATGTTAAGTGCCTAAGTACGAAGCCCAGTCTTAGTGGAGTAATTGATTATTTATTGAAAGCATGCGTAGTGCCAGTTACTTATAAATCTGATTGAGATGTCGTTAGTCTTTGAGATTCCTTTGATTGACTTCTCTGTTTTTATAAAGTTGCTCGGAGGTACTATAGACCTAGGGTAGGCTTAGGACCATCTTATTGGGATTATATCTCACCCCGTCGGGGGACCCACTTTTCAGACCCTACGCCTTGACCTGTCTGCAATGCCGACCCTTTTTGGATTGCCGAAGGATTTTGAGCCCGTGATGGAGCCTGAGCCGGAGCTTCCGGAGCCTGAGGACCCTAGTGAGGCCGGAGAGATCGTGGAGCCGGAGGATGCTGAGGACGACCCCATGGACACTTCTGAGTTCAAGCCGGAGATAGAGTCCTCTGTCGACGAGTCTGACCCTTAGGCGTAGTATGTTGGGCGCTTAGAGGGTAGTTCCCTTTTTGATTTGTATTGTCTTCGTCGAACCTTCTAGTATGTTGTCTAGTCTTGGGCGTTGTATGACATCATGTATTATGTTATGTGATTTCATTTCCTTAGTCATCTTGTCGTTTTAAATTGTCTGGAGTTTGTCGTTGCTTCCGCATATGTATTTCATTTTCGCATTTGCGCATTAGCCGTCGGATTCTGGGATTATTAGAAAGTAACGGTATTAGAGGGATGTTGGCGCGCTCGAAGGACACGGGGCGTGACACGCGCTCGTAGGACGTGGGGCGTGACATCCCTCGTTGAATTAGTATCAGAGCAAGGTCAGCTCGATCCAAGTTGGTTGAGCCTTGGAGTGACAAGGAGTGATGGTTTTGAGGATAGTAGGTAGAGAGACCTTAATGGCTCGCTAGAGTTTAGCGCGTTCCGCATGTGGTGTGAGTCTGTGCCTGTAATTGTAGGCTTTCCTTGGTGTAGCCTGAGTGCTCTGTGTTGTTGTGGTAGCGTCTGTTGAACTTGTTGTGTAGTACGTGGTGATCGTGCTAAGTTACAGGTGCGGTTGGAGTTGAGGTAAGAGCTAGACTTTGTTAGGTTGTGTGCCCTTGTGGCTTATTTTGTGGCTGCTTGCCTGGTGATCGTTGTGGCGATCTGTACTGTTTGAGTGCTTGTGGTTGTTTGTCCTGTGGCTGTTTGCATGTGTTGGCTATTGAGGACTATTGCTTAGATCTGCTAGGCTTGAGTAGTTGGCTTAGGTCTCTAATTCCTTGGCGGAATTATAGCAGGTTTAGGTGTGTGAGAATCCTGTGAGGATGAGCAACCAAGGTAGGAGGGCTGGTGGAGCGTCTAGCTCGCAAGCGAGAGTAGTAGTGGAGGACCCTAGAATGGAAGGGGTCATGAGAGCCTTAGAGGAAATAGGAAATCTATTGGGGAGGCAGGCTCATGAATGAGCTGCCACGGTTGCCCAAGCTGCTGAGGCTGCCATCACCGCTGCTAATGGAGTGAATGGGAATCAAGGGAATGGTCAGGGAAATCGTTAGATGCATGAGCTGGTAGAACAGTTTTTGAAACTGAAGCCGTCCAAGTTTGACGGTAAGGGCGATCCCGAGGCTGCCACTCGTTGGATTGAGGAACTGGGAAAGGCGTTTGCACTTCCAGGGTGCACGGAGGAAGAAAAGGTTACACTGGCAGTGTACCAGCTCCAGGATAGTGCCAACGATTGGTGGGAGGCTACCAAAGGAAGTACCTTCCCTGTAGGTACGGTTCTGAATTGGACTGCTTTTGTAGAGACCTTTTACGGGAAGTACTCCTCTGAGACGGCACAGGAGCAAAAGTTGACAAATTTTCGGAGGCTTCGTCAGAACCAGTTGACAATTATCAGTATGAGGCAAAGTTTGCAAGGTTGTCCAAGTTCGCACCGACGATGGTTGAGAACCCGTTGGATAAAGCAAAGAGGTTCCGGGATGGATTGAAGCCGGAGCTTCGCAGTCAGCTGATACTTCTGAATCTGAGGGACTACAATGAGCTATATGAGAGGGCTCAGATAGTGGAGCGAGACATGAGTGAGAGGGCTGCCGCATCTAGATCGCGATATGCGCCTATAAGGGACAATCGCCACTTTGGGAAGAGGCCGATGGAAGGAAATAGGCGTTTCGTCCCTCAGGTTAGGAAGAACTTCGGGAAGCCGGCATACCAATCTGGCATGGTGTGCCGATCGTGTGGAAGAAAGCATGGAAATGGTCCTTACCCTAGTAGGATGGAAGCATGCTTTAGATGTGGCCAACAAGGTCATCACATGAGGAATTGTCAGAATCAGGCTGCTGGACCACGGTTTCAACAACAGCAATCACGGATAGGACCTCCAGCGAGAGTTGCGCTGCAGAATAACCAGAATAGACTGTCGGCTCAAGGAAGAGTTTATGCTGTGGAGCGAAGGGACGCAGAGAATGCTCCAAGAGTGATTGCAGGTACCGTCTCTCTATGTGGTCATGCTGCCTATGCTTTATTTGATCCGGGAGCGTCGCACTCCTTTGTTTCTCCTCAGTTTGTGGTTTTAGCTGGCATGAAATCGAAACTGTTAGAAGTAGTACTGCATGTTACCACACCTTTAAAGGATAAAGTACTAGTTTCTCTAGGATGTCTGAACTATAAGATAGTCGTTAGTGGTAGGGAGGGTTGATAGATTTGGTAGTGCTGACTATGCACGACTTCGACGTGATAATTGGAATGGACTGGTAAGTGAAACAAAGGGCTGTTATGGACTGTGGTAGCAGGGTGATCCAATTTAATCCGATTGGTCATCCTAGATTCGAGTTTGTGGGAAGCCGAGGAAGAACCTCGATCCCTTGGATCTCATCACTTGAGGTGACTAAGCTGCTAGATGAAGGGTGTCAAGGGTTCCTAGCGTCTGTTATGGATTCGTCGATCAAGGAATCAAGGCTAGAAGACATTGCTGTGGTGCGCAATTTTCCCGATGTCTTTCCTTAAGAATTGCTGGGATTGCCACCTGAGCGAGAAGTGGAGTTTGTAATCGAGTTGGCCCCTAGGACGGAGCCAATCTCTAGAGCACCCAACAGGATGGCTTTGTCAGAGTTGAACGAGCTGAAGGTTCAGATGCAAGAACTACTGGATAAGGGATTCATTCGTCCTAGTGCGTCATCGTGGGGAGCACCAGTGCTGTTTGTGAGGAAGAAGGATGGGTCATTGCGGTTGTGCATTGACTATCGACAGTTGAACCAGGTGACCATCAAGAACAAGTACCCATTGCTAAGGATTGATGACTTGTTCGATCAACTGCAAGGAACAACAGTGTTCTCTAAGATAGACCTAAGGACGGGTTATCATCAGTTAAGGATCAAGAAGGAGGATATACCAAAGACGGCGTTCCGTACTAGGTATGGACATTACGAGTTCACTGTTATGCCTTTTGGATTGACCAATGCCCCAGCTGCCTTCATGGATATGATGAATCGAATATTCAAGGAGTTTTTTGGATCAGTTCGTCATAGTGTTCATCGACGACATCCTGGTGTACTCGAAGAGCCCTGAGGAACATGAGGAACAATTGAGTATGGTTCTACGGACCCTAAGAGAACAAGCACTCTACGCTAAGTTTAGTAAGTGCGAGTTCTGGCTCAATCGGGTAGCGTTTCTTGGTCATATAATCTCTGGAGATGGAATCTCAATGGATCTGACAAAGATTGAAGCAGTTGAGAACTGGCCGAGACCGATATCAGTCATAGAAGTTCGCAATTTTCTAGGTCTGGCGAGGTATTACAGGCGGTTTGTGGAAGGATTCTCGTCGATAGCTACTCCGATGACGCGGTTATTGAAGAAGGAAACGATGTTTGAATGGACAAATAGGTGCAAAGGGAGCTTTCAAGAGCTTAAGCATAGCTAACGACTGCACCAGTGTTGACTATACCATCTGGTCCCGGAGGATTTGAGATCTATAGTGATGTGTCGCTAAAGGGATTAGGATGCGTCCTAATGCAGAATGGTAGAGTTGTTGCATACGCATCGCGACAGTTGAGGCCTCATGAATCAAACTACCCAACCCACGACTTGGAACTTGCAGCGATCGTCTTTGCGTTGAAGATCTAGAGACACTATTTGGTTGGGAAAAGGTTTTAGATCTACACGGACCATCAGAGTTTAAAGTATCTGTTTTCCCAAAAGGAGCTGAATATGAGACAGCGCCGTTGGATGGAATTGCTTAAGGACTATGACTGCGACATCTTGTATCACCTTGGAAAGGCTAATAAGGTTACGGATGCACTTAGTTGGAAGTCGAGCATCGCACATATGTTGGTTAAGGAATGGACCCTGTTCGAAGGAATAAGAGATTCAGAGTTTAAGTTTGAGGTAGGACACCTCTCGGGTTTGCTGGTTACCTTGAGAATTGAACCAGAGATTCAGTTGAAAATTAAGGTATCGCAATCTACGAACCATGATATTTTGAAGATCCTGAGTATGGATGCAGCTAAGAGGAAACCTGACTTTCAAGTATCCGAGGTTCCTTGGACGTCTATGTGTGCCCAACGACGAGGAACTAAAGGAGAAAATTTTGTCCGAAGCTCATCGTAGCAACTACAGTATTCATCCGGGAAGTACAAAGATGTATCAGAATTTGCGTCAGCATTACTGGTGGAATGGAATGAAAGTGGACATGGCCAAGCATGTGGCTAAGTGTTTGACGTGCCAACAAGTGAAGGCACAACACTGTAAACCTGGTGGATTGCTTCAACCGTTGGAAATTCCCGAGTGGAAATGGGAACATATCACGATGGACTTCGTGACAAGTTTGCCTAGGAGCTAGAGAGGTCATGATTCGGTTTGGGTGATCGTCGACAGATTGACGAAGTTTGCTCACTTCATTGCAGTGCGAAAGGATCTCGATTTGGATAGGTTGGCGAAGTTGTATGTGCGTCAGATCGTGCAATTGCATGAAGTACCAGTGACTGTTACTTCGGACCGTGACCTTAGGTTCACATCTAACTTTTGGAAGAGTTTACAGATTGCCTTGGGATCAAAACTGCAGTTCAGTACAGTGTATCATCCATAGACAGACGGGTAGTCAGGGAGGACAATATAGACTCTTGAGGACATGTTAAGGGCGTGCGTGCTAGATTTTAAAGGAGGTTGGGAAGAGCAGTTACATCTGGTCGAGTTTGCATACAATAACAGTTATAAGCAGAGTATCAGAATGGCACCGTTTGAGGCATTGTATGGCAGAGCTTGCAGAACTCCAGTGTGCTGGGAGGAGGTTGGTGAACGGAGTATAACGGGTCCAGAGTTCGTTCAGCAATCAGTGGAAGCAGTAAAGGTAATTCGAGAAAGGCTGAAGACTGCTCAGTGTCGCCAAAAGAGTTATACAGATAAGCGACGTAGGCCTTTGAAATTCCAAGTGGGAGATCATGTCTTCCTTAAGGTTTCGCTGATGCGAGGTCTATCTCGGTTTGGAAAGAAAGGAAAGCTGAGTCCGAGATACGTAGGTCCATTCGAGATTTTAGAACGAATTGGGACCTTAGCCTATCGCCTCGCTTTGCCACCAAATTTGTCTCAAGTTCACAATGTTTTTCACGTGTCAATGTTAAGGAAGTACGAGCCAGACCCGACTCATATACTCGACCATGAAGTCATTGAGGTTGACGATAGAGTTTCATATACGGAGAAACCAGTTCGGATAGAGGACAGAAGGGAACAGGTTCTGAGGAACAAGACAGTATAGTTGGTGAAGGTGATCTGGGAGCACCATGGGACGGAAGGAGCCACCTGAGAAAATGAAGAAGAAATGAGGCGTCAGCACCCCCATTTATTTGGATAGTTAGTTTTGTTGTAAATTTTGAGGATGAAATTCTTGTAAGGGGGGAAGAGTTGTGACATTCTGAAATTTGACCCACTTTTGGGATTTATGAAATGAATGGATGTTTCATTGATGTACTTTACAGTAATCTCACTCAAAACTGATCACTCTTGAGGAGACTAACCATAAGGGAAAGGCTAACTAGGAATTTAAGTATGTGGACCTAAATTTGAATAAATTACGGGTCGATACGCGTAACTCCTAAAAGCCACCCGTTAGTTTGAGATTTTCTAAAGTCGCAGTCGATCGAGTTTCACCTCGAATCGGACTCCGAATTTGGGCATCGAATATTCAAGAATAACATGACTAATATTTAGGACGTCGCCTCAATTGGTTCAGTGTTCATCGGTCCGCCAAACTGCAGAGGTTTCAGTGTTAGCAGATCAGTTAGAGTGGCCAGATTACAGAAATACCCCCAGATATTTATTTGCAAGATCCAAAGGCATTAGTGGGATATTTATGTTTTTGTCCCATCTCCATAAATGCTCCCAACCACCCCTTACTAACTCAAGTCACATCTCCACCTTTATATCAAATCTTTGCTTTATGTTTCATCGATGAATAGTCCGAAGCTTCTTGGACAAGCTTCCTCTCTCTCTCCTCACTTGCTTTCCCTCTCTCTCTCTCTCTCTCTTCTTTTGGAAAAATCAAGAACCCTCTCTCTCTCTCCTTCTTGCCAAGACCGAATCTCTCTCTCTCTCTTTCCCTTGCTCGCCCGCCTTCTCGAATTTCAGCACGCGTCTGACTTGAAATCGCTCATTTGAGCTCGTCCGAAAGGCGAATCGAGCTCCATTTTCGCCTACGCGACCATAAGATCAAGGGGTATGAGGATCTGAAGGCTGATCATCAAAGAAACCATTGTATTTTCGTGGAACTGAGCTGCACAGAGGCTGGTCAGTGGAGACCCGTCGTCCGTCGCCCGCCAAGCCGCCACTCGGACCGCTACCTTGCCCAACCACCGCTGAACCATCCAGCCACCTCCGATCAGCCTTGTAACCTCCGTGGATTGCCGTGGATAGCCGTGGATTGCCAAGAGCTTGGAGGGTTTTTTCGACTCGATTTCGTCGATTTTCAAGCTCGATCTCAAGTAAGCGATATCCTAAACCTTGAGTAGGCTAATGGGTTACTACTAGGCTTGATTAGGAGATGATTTAGTGGATTTTAGGGGGTTCCATGGTACTGTTCATCGAAGAAAATCACTATTCATCGAAGATCCAAAACTTAGAAATGACTTAGGATGATCAAAGGAGCTTGCTATGTGGTATTTTAAGGCTTGATGAGTGTTATCGAGGTGTTAGATGGAGTGGATCATTGGGGAACGAATCTCGTGTTTGGAAAATAAAATTTTGCCTTGAAATGAGATTTTGTGCCCGTGTGCAAGTTAGAGGTTGAGTTGATCATGCCTTGTTCCACGTGGCATGTTTGTTGATTGCTTGATGTGCACGTGTAATGATGTGTTCGGCCAAGAGGGCTAGTGCGCCATGTATGGTTTGATTTTCTTGATTATGCGTCGTGCGCGACCGCAGTGTAATCCGACGCTTAGGAATCGAATTGCGTGGCATGTGTAGGGCTTGATGCCTTAGTTTGGTTGTTATGTGGTCCATTGAGTGGACGTTGTGGTTCGACTATGGAGCTTAGCCTTGATGCGTGTTTACGCAAGGTATGCTTGGAATTAACGTTTATGATGTTCATGTGCTTGAGACCCTGAGGCGTTATGACGCGGGGCTCGTTGTTTGATATTATGCATATGTGAATGTCTGCTTAAACCCTGAGGCATTATGATGCGAGGAATATGAAAGTCTTAAACCTTGAGGTGCCTATATGAGGCGAGGAATGTGATTATTATACCCTGAGGCATCATTACGTGGGGAACCCTGAGGCGTTAGTACGTGAGGTGTTGAACCAATCCTGAGGCGTTATTACGCGGGATGTGGCGCCTGACGAGGCATTGTATCACCCATGAACCTAATGCGTTAAAAGCGGGTGGTGGCGTTGACCTGATGCGTTAAACGCGGGTCGAGACTTATACAGACTGGTATGCACATATATATATCTGAGGTGCATTGTTGAATAATATCTGGTGGAGAGCGTAGTCTGGATAGGTTGGATTGTTGGCTCTCGTTGTACCTTGTTTGCACTGTTGTGTGCTTGAGCTGTGAGAGGGCAGGTGTGATTTGGTGATTTCAGACTCTGGGTATTGTTGGACAGCTAGTCTAGTTGGGTTAGAAATGCATGTTAGGTTGGCCTGGGGTACGTGTTATCCTAAGCGAGGTTTAGAGTGTAGCTTATTGAGATTTATCTCATTGTTGTATCCAACCACCTTTTTCAGACCCCCGACCTTGAAGAAGCATGGTTCTGCCGCCACGTTTTGGAATCCGAAGGAGGAACCGATGGAGTCAGACCCTGAGCTAGAGTTGTCGTCTGATGGTGGGGACTGAAGTCATAGTTAGGTTCCCTCTCCCTTTTGGTTTATCCCTGTAGCGGATATAGGCTGGTGGACCACCGATTCCTTTTTGTAACGTGTGGTCACTTTTGGGTGGATTTGTTCTTTTGTGCAAGCAACTGTTATGTTTTATGAAATGATTATTGTGCCTTGCATTCTCTCTCTTCTCTATCCCTCTCTCTTATTGTTGTCTGGGTGTTGAGTTCATTTTCGCTAGTGTTCGTTTTAAGATCTTAAGCATTTGATCTAGGTCGGTGACTAGTCCTGGGTTGTCGTATCTCTATCGACCGGAGCTGAGGGGGTGTCGCGCGCTCGTAGGACGCGGGGCGTGACAGCATAACTGCTTAGAAGCAGAGTTTAGATGCAAACTTGCAGAACCTATGTTCAGAAGCATATTTATTGTGAAGTATTTTAGAAGCAAGGTTAGTTCATCCTACACCTCTTTATATTTAGAAATTCTTGGAAAGACAAGGATTTATGGTACGTTCTCTAATTTCTAAATATATGCCTCACTGATTGATGGGAATAGTGTCTTTGGATTGATTTTTTGGATTTTATTTTAAATTGATTTTATTTCCAAAAATAACCGCTTTACAGTTTTTCAAATCTTTTGAAAGGTCTCGAACCCGCACCTCCCTCAAATATCATAATCTCCATTCAAACCCTAAAAACATAGTCCTCTTTCTCTAATTACATTCCTTCTCGCTCTCTCTCACAATCCTTCTCTCCAAACTTCCAATTTTTTCATCCATGGCTCCGAAATCATCCTCTTCCATGAAGAAAGGAGCAGAAGAAGGTGCAAGTCAAAGAAGGAAATCGTCAAGGTTGACGAAGGGTAGAAAAGCTCACATCACTGAATCTATCGATGTCTCTAGGTCAGAACACAAAGATGAGAGACACATTGCTCAAAGAAAATCAGGTTTGTCTCAGTCCAAGTTTGACGAAAGAGTCGCTATGCTCTCTCTATCAAACCTCTGTATGATTTCTTTAAGAACCTTGGATCCAGTGATGAAAATGTCAAGTTGCTGTTGAATATACACAAGTTTACAAGGGAGAAAGATTTTCTTGCTATCTTAGAACTGCCTCTGCAAACTGTGACACCGATTGCTACTGTTGTTCCTTAGAATGTATCTCGAAAAGGCAAAGAAAAGGTTGTGCCAACAGGAGTCTCAAAACCTAAAAGGTCTCCATCAAAGAGCATTGTTATCAGAGAAACAATAAACGAAGAAACTGAACCAAAGGAAGACCTGATGATGATGATGATATGTTGGTAAGAGATTTTAAGAAAATCAGAGGGATTATAAAAGACAAGGATTTTGAAAGCAAGCTACTTTCAAGTCAGAAGCATTGTGAGAAATACGAGTCGCTGAAGGAAAGAGGAGTTATATCCCACAGGGTATGACCTTAAATATTTTGATAAGGTTGTATCCCTATACGAAAGCACTTGGAACTAATGAAGCGGAAAGATTTTGCAACTGCAAGAAGGTCAATCTTTCTAGACTTAACAGCTTACTTTTATTCAAGCTCGTGTTTCCAAAATTTTTATTCTCTATTTTATACGGTTGGAGAAGTCCAATATCATTTGCATGTCAGAGAACTTGCAAATTTAATGGGAGTTGATGAAATGGATTTTGTACCCATTGATGTACAACCTGATGCTGCCTACAGTTTTCTAACTGGAAAAAAGAATTATTCCAGAGATTCAAAGGCACACATTACTTACAATGACTTTCCATTGAAGCACATTGTAATGCACAAGGTTGTGATTGAGAGTTTAAGACCCAAGGCTGCTTCAAAAATAGATATTTCGAAGCATGAAGCCAAGTTGATATGGGGACTGTTAAAGGTTGCAAACTCTCTTTGGCACACACTGTTCTTCTCCATATATACAGGACTGTACAGAAGACCAAACGACAATTACCCTACGCAGGGTTAATCTATCGGATCATGTCCTTCCACAATGTCAAGATTCCTGGTGAGCTCATTCAGAATGAAACTCAGTTAAATGGTAGCTGAGGAGTCCATGATACAAAAATTGGGCTTTAGATAGACTGCTGGTGGATGGATGAACAAAAATAAAGAGGCTGTTCTGGTCGAATTAGAGGAGAAGAATGCAGAGAGTGAAAGATCAGCAAAGAGAAGGAAAACAGAGGCCAGAAAAGGAAAGCAGACCACTGTTCAGAGTGAGTCTTCAGAAGAAGAAGAAGCAGAAGAAGAAGAAGGTGTATCATCAAAAGATGATGAGAGGGGCCCCTATTGTCTTATTCGAAGGAAATATCGAGTCAGAAGATGAAGAGCATACTGAAATAGCAAATGAGCAAGAGGGTCCTATGGACAAAGAAGATGATCTCAATAAAACTCATGAGAGTGGAGATGTAGAAGTTGATGAGACAACTGGTGAAAAGGCAGAGAAAGAAGCTCAGCTTGCTACGAATGAATATGTGGAGATAATGGAGGAGCAATTGGCTGACAGAATAACCATTGAAGTTCTGATTGCTCGAGAACAGAAGAAGAAGTCTTTATCACCACCTGAGGACATGTAGGTTGATAAGTCTGATGATTATGTTGTCACAGCTGGAGGATCCACATGAGTTACTCTTGTTAAAACAGTTTCGATTCAGGGGGAGCAACCTCAAGAATCTGCTATTTTGCATGAACAACTTGAGGAGATAATAACAGATACTATTCAGGCTGAAGTTGTTCAGAAGGATAAGGCTGCTGATGAAAAGGAAGAATCCAGCAGAAAGGAACAACACGAGGAACCTAATATCATTCAGACTGAAGAAATTCTGACTGCTGTTGTTTAGAAGGAGAAAGCTGTTGTGGAAACTGATGTTCAGAAGGAGTAACCTCTAGAGAAGATATCTGAAAAGCCACCAACAAAAATTGAATCTACTACTACTAAACCTGTTATAATCATTCTAGATTCAGCACCTGATCAGACTTAGGGGGAGATAAATTTGCAGTAAGTTTTGGATTCAACATCAAAGGGTAAAGTTCAAATGGTAGAAGAAGAAGATCAACAAACTTTTGCAGGGACATTGAATGCTTCCATCAAAGAATTACTGCTAAGACTTCGCAGAGTCAAGTTCAGATGGAAGTTGAAAAACTTCGGGTGGAGATTATGCAGAGGATGGATAGAATGGAGATGAAGATTGAGAAGAAGATGAATAGGTTTGAGGAAATGCTTTACAAATACTGTCGCCTTTTCTGCTCTGAGATGGCCAGCATTGGTACTTACACATTGATTAGAGATGAGAGGATCAGCAAAGAATTTCCAGAGATGAAGGAACTTAAGGATTTCGCCACCTTTATTGCTGATATGGGCAAAACTGATGAAGTTGCTCATAGAGATAATGAAGAGCATGTTGATATTCCCTCCTCCTCCTCAAAACAAAATCCACATCCGTCCTCTTGAATTTGTTTTCAAACAATCCATATTTGTTTTTATTTTATCTTTGTCGGATGTTATATTTTTATGAACATTGACTATCATGACCTTATTATGGTCTGATAGCTTATCTCTTAAATAATGTATGTGTGGATTACTATCTTTGTTATATTATCTTGTTGATGACAAAAGGGGGAGAAAATACCTCATCATTTTTATATTGCAGGATATACACATACGCGAATTACACATATGCGCTCAAACGAATTCAACGTTGTACACAACACATATAGTGATATCCTTCTATCACTCAAAAGTGCATATCTTATATTTTCAAGTGCATATCCTTTTGAAGAGATTCACTTGAGTCAAATATTCATATTCTTTGTGAAATCTTTTCTGAGCTTAACTTTCATATAAACACTCTTTTGAAATATATCAACCTTTATTGAGGAAGTTTTGCCATCATCAAAAAGGGGGAGATTGTTGAGAAAACCTTCCCTCTGAATATTTTGATTCTGACAAAACTACCCTTCTTGTGAGAGAATCTGATTTCTGTAAATAATTTTTTTATTGTAGGAATGAGCATGTGAACAAAAGCTTATAATGTTCCAAAATTGGCTTTCAGACTCAAGAAGTAGTCGTCGCGCACTTGCTTTTGAGATAGTTGAAGTCTAGTATTCATATGGAGAATTGTGTTGCCTCTGAAGACTTCAAAAGGAGGCTTGTGTTGCCTTTGAAGACTTCAGAATGAGGCTTGTGTTGCCTCTGAAGTCTTAGTCTCTAGAAGATTTATGTGACATGTCAGCAAGGACTTTATAGAAGCTTAGAGTCACTGCTCTAATCTGTTCAGATTCAGAGAGTTTTCTTAGTTCAGAAGACTGCTTTTGAACAGCATTCAGATTTAGCAATATCTCTCTACCAGATTCTGAAGACCCACGTTTGGCAGGTTTCCGGTTTGGCCGCACCTTTTTATGGAAGTTTGTAAGATTTGATTGACAGGATTATTTTCCAATCAAATCAGTAGAATATCCTCAATTGGATATTACCTTCCATGGATAAGATATCTTGGAGATTTGGATGAACTCTATTTATGGAAACTGAAGATTTGATTGTATGGGCGACTGAATCTGAAGGGTTCAAACTCTACTTCAACGGCTACTAGATCTTCCCATATACAGTCTCGGTCAATCAAGATTGATGATGTCTAATCAGAGATTGAGGAGCGATCCTTTGGAAGACCTTGGTAACGGCTAGTTCGAGGTCGAAGGAGAATAAAAGAAGATCAATGGTGACTGTTGCGAAGAGAGTTCACGAACTTAAAATTCCAAAGTGCTGAGTTGCTCAGATTCACATTCTCTTGATCTTGTGAGCTTAAAGTTCTTACTCTTGAGAGATTCTTTTGTAAGAATGATTAGAGTGACAACTCTTGTAACCTTTCATCGATTTATAGTGGAATCTAGCCAGTCGGCTGTTATCGTGGGAGAGTGGACATAGGCTTGCTAAAGCCGAACCACTATAAACATTGCGTGCAATTTCTCCTTCCCTAAACTCCTCTTGCTGTGTTTAGTCTATCTGTACGTTATTTTAGTGATCTTATTCAGTTTATGTTCTGAACCTATTAATTTCCGCATTAAGTATCAAAATTGTTTAGATCACCTATTCACCGCCACTTTAGGTGATATTGCTAGATCCAACAGTTCGGTCGTAGAGATCTATGTTTACGGGGAGAGTAGCGGCGAATTGCACTATAGATCAAGTAATACAGCGGAGATTACAACAACTCAAGTTACTTCAACACTCTCAGTATTTTTCAGCCCCCAATTACATTCAATAACACACGTGGTGTTTAGTTCCACAATTTCTCACGAAACAATCTCTCAATCTCACGCAAGAATTACACAAATCTTACGACAAGATTTAATCCACTATGAAACACTAGCAGGTCTTCACCAAGTTGTAATTGACGAAACTTCAAAGTCCACGATGAGGTAGCCTCTGCACATTAAGAACAGCTCCTCCTTTTCTTGGAGCACTCACGGCAACTTCATACCCCTCCACAAATAAAACACAAGAATATATATATAAAGTAAATCTTGGCCAAATCCAACTCGAAGACAATTTCCTTTTTTTGTTTTATTTCGTTGGCTTTAATTAGGAAGTTGACTCACGTGTATTACAAAGCAAACTTGTTTCCATTTAAAGTCCAAGTTGGACTTTCCAATGTTAGTCCAAAGGCTTCAACAATCTGAATGATTGTATTTCTTTTTTTATTTTGCTTGGCCGATAATATAGAATCTTCAACTTGAAACATACTGAACAGGAAATATGATCTCCACGACGCACCGTCGTGGACGTTCATATATATTCAATTTATCTTGGACCTGATTTCATTCACGGGCTCAAACTCGAGACATAATTTCAACAATCTCCGCCTTAACTCGACGTTTTAACCAAGTAACAATCGCTTCGATAAAAATTTCGAACTTCATTGCTATTCTCCCACAGCTCCAATGGGCTCAACCGCCACAAACATCATCCAAGTCCAAGCCACGCTTACACTTCGCCATAACCATGGACCTCATCAGAACACCAACTACACATGCACTTTTAACTATTCTACAAGGATTTTTCGACACGACCTCCTCTATCACAGATAAAGTAAAACCATTTTTGCATCCATATCTGATAGTGGATCGAACACGTACCTTGTTAATATCAACAGTTATAGCAACCTTTGGCTCTATAGGCTCCACCTCGCTACAAGCACCATCTATGTCGATTACTTTGCTAGTGTCGACTACCTCGGGAGTTTCTGGTTGCTACTCCACCTCAAGCTGAACACCGTCCAAATCCGTATGAATACTACTATAATCACTCCTATCCAGAAGTACTAGAGACTCATCAAACGTAACTTCTCTACTGATAACAGGTGAATTTAATTTTAGGCACCACAACCGATAACCCTGTTCACCTTGTGCATAGCCTAGGAACATATACTTTCTTGCCCTTTCATCGAGCCTAACATCACTTACTCGAACATAACATGGGCAAACAAATAGTTTAATAACAGAATAATCAGCAACGTTACCTGACCACACTTCTTCGAGAATCCGACATCCAATTACAGTCGTGGGGATCTATTCACTAGGTAGCTAGATGTACTAAGTGCATCCACTAGAAATCTCCTAGCCACACCAGCACTAGAGAGCATTTTATGACCATCTCTAGTAATGTTCTGCTCATCAATTTTATAACATGTTGTGGTTCATTGGCACTAGTGCGGTGTCTCACTATGCTATCCTTCATGCAGAATTCGTTTAACAACTTTGAGCAAAACTTCATGCTTTTGTCAGTCCGCACATGGTTGATTGTTTTACCAGTCTCCTTTTTTATCAAAGCTTTTAACTGCCAGATACAGACAACAGTATTAAACTTGTGCCTAAGCACAAACACCAAGGTCTTCCTAGAGTAGTCATAGACAATTGTTGGCATAAATCTGGCACTCCTCATCAAAGGAAACCGCGACAACCTACAAACATCAAAGGTTCTAATCAATTTTCGTGGTTTATTTGACAATCGCACTAAACTGCACTTTCTCATTCATCTAAATCACAGCACCTCCTACATTTAGTTCGTTAGCAATATAACCACATAAAAGTTTTCTTTGACTTAGAACAGGCTTCTCTCGCTAATGTGCCCCAATTGCATATGCCACAGACTCTTGAACAGATGCATCCGACGTGGGGCGAAATTCGTCTTGAAGCTCATACAAGCCATTGTGATTGACTCTGTTCATTATCACCAAGGCACCTCGAATAATTTTCAGAACACCACATTCTGAAAAATACCGACACATAGCTGAATCTAGGGCACTCAAGAAAATAAGATTTTTCTTCAACTCTGGAACATCTCTAACTCTAGTAAATGTCCTTACAATACCATCATGCATTCTAATTCTAACATCGCCAACACCATGCATTCTGATTCTAACATTGCCAACACCTACAACATTGCATTCAGCGTAGTTCCTCAACTGCACTTTACTACTATCCGTGCATTCATAAGTAGTAAACCAGTTCCTGTTTGGTGTAGCAGGAAACAAACAACCAGAATCTAGAATTCATCCGCCAAATGACGAATCATCAGTGACAAACAAGACATAATCAGCACTATTCGAATTACTATCACCTATAGCTGCAAAATCATCAGTAGATTCAACTCTAATTCCCTTACCCTTCTTATTCTTCAGCTTATCTTGCCATAGTTTCAATAGACAACACCACTAGTCCTAGAGTACTTCTGCTAACACGAGTACTAATTTTTCCTCTATTTTCTCCTACTAAAGCAATAGACACAAATTCACCCAATTCTCTTCTATGGATGACATCACTCAAAATCAAATCTAGAATCACATTGGACGTTAAACTTGTTGACCCAAAGGAATTACTAACAATAGTAACAACTATATTCCAACTATCAGGCAATCAGGATAAAAAAAATCAAAGCACATACTGTTAGTTGTATGCCCTAAAGTAAGCATGTAATGGTTACATGTTAGGGATTTTAGTTGTACTTTCAATTATATATTAATGGCAAAGACGTGTTCATTCATCTGTCCCATTATATAGATGAATGATTCCATAAGATCAGTTATGACTAAACCTATTCGTAAGACGTTAAGAATATGTATGATAGGTTCACAGTTAGACTGAATCTTTAAACTATTCCCGGTCAATAGATCATTGAGTGGATATCAATAATCCTGATGAGATTGGTGTGTTCATAACTTCGCCACTAAGTATTGGATACTTAAGGGAATGACGAGTCGCAAGTCATTGGGGTATTGTGATACCCGAGTTAGAACACAGGTGCTTGTACCGGACAAGTGCACTGAACGTGACACACATTGAACGATTAGCAAACATGGAAGCTTCGAGCGTGGTCAATGTCTAAATCGTTCATGCTTTGGTTTGTGTAAATAGTCCTTAGACTTGAGGCACAATATTAACTTGTGTGTTGGATGGCTATGGTTCACAAGTGCGCATATTGGCGGTTCGTTGATCCGCTTCTGTACTTGATGGTCAGCGTTCGTTCACATACAAAGTCACATGTGTGCGCAACAGATGGAACCTGTCTCCTTGTTACATATAAGGTTGATGTCCTATGTGATCTAATCGTGACATTGCGTTGGAAATCCTCGGCCGGGGTTGTAATTGAGAATGTCTCGTATAAATGCATGTCAATTAGATTTTGTGCATATGATAGAATTGATGGCTTGACAAATATTCCATGGCCTTTGTTCGATCGGGACATGGTTAGATAGAAGGATTGAATTACACTATAGCCGAAGCTGACAGGTTCATGATGTTCTTGTCGCATTCACATTATCTGAGTAGCCATGACATATTTCTAGATGTCACTCATGGCTTGTAGGACCTAGAGGCTGATTGGGACAATCAGTTCTCTTGAAAGTACTAATGTGTTAGTGCATGTCCTACTGCCAGCTCAATGATGAACCTAGGGATGTCACACACCATAACCAATACGTGACGACGTTAAATATGAAAGACGATATTGCAATTGTGTTTGCGATCACAACTATCGAATTAAATGGATGTGCCTGATTCACTCAATTTAGCATGGCGGACCACGTTAATCAGCAACGTGTTCTTCATGTTGCTAACCAACAGGTCAGCAAGCTTACCCCCTCCCCTGCACCTATAAATAAGGGCTGAGGGGGTAAGAAAAGAAAAGGCGTGCTTTTTAGAGAAAAAATCCCGAAAGTGTTTTCGGGTGTCGGTTTTTCGAAATCAAAAGAGAAGGTGTGTCTTTGTACGTGTAATCAAGAATTAAGAAAATAGAAATTGTTTTTGTTGTTCTTACTCTTGTGACCGAAACTTCAAAAGTGCGGAGTGTCATATGCACAAGATTGCTAGTACAATCGAAGGTGGTAATCATCCGAACCTTTCGTATTTTCGTTCGTCGTGCGATTGGTGGTGTGTCTGAACTAGAGGTCCGACACTTATGGGACTTAAAGAACATCCGAACCAAGTCATTTCAAAGCACGCTTTAAGAGGTATTCCGTAAACCCCCTTCGTTTAATGATTTGATTTTCGATTGAAATGCCCGAGACGACTCCTCTGGAGATACTTGTGCAGGTTAGACTTTCGCTAGGCTCGATTTCGATTTTGTTTTGTTTTTGTTTTGGCCCCCGCACACCTTCCGCAGGATAGGAAATCCCAACAGTGGTCTCAGAGCCAATCCTTAGGTGTATTCATGCGTTTAATTGATTTAGGTTCGTAGTAATTCTTGCCTTCAGCCAATTTGTTTTTAGAAAAAAAATTTATGTTACATGGCCTGTGGAAGTTGATTGTTGTAATCGACTTAGCAAGAAATTAGAACTAAATCAATTTGAATTGAAATCTAATATTAGTACGAATTCTGTAAAACGATTCGCGATGGTGAATCCGGAGGCAAGAATGATGTTACCGCTTAGAATCATGCACGTGAAAATTGTTTCGATGACGTTGATTCGTTGACGCAACTTGGGTTGCTCGGCCATGAATTTGATTCAATGCAGAATTTAATTTGTACCTTCCAAAGCTTTAAATTATGAATTTATTGCATGTGAGGAAGGGTGGTGATATAACAGTTAAGTGTGGTCTCATTGGCTCGAGACCCGTTAAACATAATAACTTAATCACCACGTAGAATAGATGGTTAATACGATTGATATCTATTTATTTATTTGAGCATGTTAAACCGGTTAATGTGCAAGGTGAGACCATTAATAATGACTCAAACCTTCTCTTGTTGATAAATTAAGTCGTAATGGGTTTCAGACTCGTGGCCTTCCATCGGCGTGGTTTGATCCAATATTATAGTGGTTGATTGACTGATTATGGATACATGGGGGTCAATTGTCATTCAAATTATTGGACCACTCCATTAAGCATAGGACGTTGTGGGGTTGGAGCCGAACGATTTCCAATAACTGTTAGGTGAGAGATCGTTTGCGTTTTCAATACTTACAAGAGAACGATGGGCTAGACTTAACTATGAGTGTGAATTCAATAACTGTCAAGTGAGACTGTCATGATCTAGAGGCAAAAGTTATGATTGGGACTCGCATACGATGCGTTGAATAAGTTGATTCATTCACTGAGTTCATAGAACACCAATAATTGTCAGGTGAGGTGAACTATGGGCTGGTAGGACTCCAATACCCACTAGTAATCTTTACCTAACAAAGATTGCCGTTTGCCATTTAAGGAGTATGGATTCGACATAAATTTAGTGGGAGCATCTATTTCATTTAAATGCCAAAATGAAATAGTTACTTTGAAAGACAATGGCTAATAATTTATTTTCTGCACATACATATTCTTGCTCTAAAAATGGTTCTCGCTCGCTTCGATTCTCGATAAGAATTGTTTGACTGGACCCAATTTCATCGACTGGCTGAGAAATTTGAGAATTGTTCTCAATTCAGAAAAACTCGGGTATGTGCTAAATGAAAAGATGCCAACCTCTTTTCCTCAGGGTGAGACCCAAGAGGAACATGTCACTTATGATAAGTGGCATGGTGATGACTTAAAGGTTAGGTTATATATACTGGCTTCGATAAATAATGAATTTCAGAAGAAGTATGAAAGCGTGGACAATGCTTGATCGATCATTCTGCATTAAAAGGAATTCTTTGATGAGATGGTCGGACCTCTAGATATGAGATATCTAAAGCATTGTACCGTATGAGGATGGCTGAGGGATCATCAGTTAATGATCATGTTTTGAAAATGATCTGGCACATAGAAGAATTGGCTAGGCTGAATCTTATTATGGATAATGAGTTAGCTGTGGATTTGATCCTCCAATCTTTGCCCGATTCCTTCTCTGATTTTGTCTAAAACTACCATATGCATAAGATGGAGAAAACTCTTGTTGAGTTATATAGTATGTTGGTAGTTTATGAGAAGGAAATGCACAACACGAGGCCAAATGTAGTGGCTATGGCTAAGGCTTCTTCTTTAAATAGTAAGACTGTTTCGAGGAAACGAAAACAGAAGAAACCTTTGAAAGCTGTTGTGCAAGTCAAGTCTAAAATTGAAAAGGGGAAATGTCATTACTATGGTGTCATGGGGCACTGGATGAGGAATTGTAAGAAGTACCTCGCAAGCTTGAGGGTCAAGCCCAAGAACCAACCTTGTGAAGGTATGGTGTCTATGCTTATTGAAACTAACCTTACGGTTAGTGCTGAATCCAGCTTATGGGTTCTAGATTCTGTTGCAACGTCACATATTTATGTGTCTTTGCAGAATCTGGAAATAAGCAGGATGTTGGGGCGAAATGAGATTGTCCTAACATTTGCAAATGGAGCAAGAGTTGCTGCATTAGCTATAGGGACTTTTCATTTATGTTTGCTCTCTAGACATGTTCTGGTTTTGGAAAACTGTTTGCATTATGAGAATGCTGTACAGAACATCATCTCTATACCTCGTTTGAGTAAAGAGAGTTATGAATTTTCTTTTACTGATGGTGTATGTTCTATTTTTCATAACGGAAGATGTGTTGGTTCTAGTTTATTAACCAAAAATCTGTATACCATTATAATGTCCGATAATGCGATTACCAATGTCAATAAGCAAATTGATCATGATGTAAATGCCATAACTAAACGCTCTAGAAATAGTCCAAATTCAAAGTATGTTTGGCATCTTCGATTAGGTCATATTGGAGAAGACATAACCAAAAATTGAGTAATGATGGATACATTAATCCTTCTGGTTTTGAACCATACTCAGCTTGTGAGGCATGTCTTCTAGGAAAAATGACCAAAGCGCCCTTTGTAGGACATAGTGCGCGAGCTGCTAACGTATTTGGATTGATACATACAGATGTATGTGGACCAATTAATGAAACTGCTAGAGGTGGTTATTCTTACTTCATTACCTTTACTAATGAT
The DNA here is from genome assembly GCA_029784005.1 of Lenwebbia sp. NSW1173648. NCBI lineage: Eukaryota > Viridiplantae > Streptophyta > Magnoliopsida > Myrtales > Myrtaceae > Lenwebbia > Lenwebbia sp. NSW1173648. The sequence goes on along the minus strand of JARCGZ010000008.1, from coordinate 19,079,256 downwards.
CACTAATAATATTTCAGAGCTAAACTGTCTGAGTAGCGGCCGTAAAGCATGCTATGAACTCCGCTTGCATTGTAGAGGATGAAATAGAGTTTTGCTTCTCGCTTTTCCATGATACTGCACCTCCTGCTAACATAAAGATGCATCCAGTTGTCGACCTCATGTCATCTTGACAGCCAGCAAATTCAACATCCGAATAGCCAACTAGTTGCAGGTCCTGAACTTGTTTGTAAACCAACATATAATCCTTTGTCCTCTTTAAGTACCTTAAAACCTTCTTGACAGCAACCTAGTGATCATGTCCTGGATTGGACTGATATCTGCCAAGAAGTAATGTTGCAAAAGCAATATCAGGTTTGGTGCAAACTTGACCATACATGATACTTTCAAGTGCACTAGCATATGGTACATTCTTCATTTGGGCTTTCTCAATATCTAGACGAGGACACTGTGACAGACTTAGTCTATCACCCTTAGTGATAGGAGCAATTCTTGGCTTGCAATCCTACATACTGAATCTTTTCAAAATACGATCAATATATGCCCTCTATGACAAAGCCAACATATGGCGAGAACAATCCTTATGGATCTTAATGTCAAGACAAAAGATGCTTAACCAAGGTCTTTCATGTCAAAGTTCTTTGACAACATCCGCTTTGTCTCATGCAGTAATCCAGGATCAGTATTTGCAAGCAGAATATCATCTACATAAAGTATGAGAAAAATAAATTTCCTCCCATTGACCTTGTAGTATATACACTGATCCACTTTGTTCTCAACAAAATCAAATGAAGTGATAACGCTATGAAACTTCAAGTACCATTGCTTGGAAGCTTGCTTGAGGCCATAAATAGACCTTTTTAATTTACACACAAGCTTATCATCTGTTGCGAAACTTTGGGTTGCACCATGTAGACTTCTTTATCAAGGTCTCCATTAAAAAAGGCAGTCTTAACATTCATCTGGTGTAACTCCATATCAAAATGAGCTACTAATGCCATGATTACTCTAAAAGAATCCTTAGAAGAGACTGGTGAAAATGTAGCTTCATATTCTACTCCTTCTCTTTGAGTAACACCCTTAGCTGCCAGTCTGGCTTTAAATTTCTCAATCTTTCCTTTGGAATCCCTTTTAGTTTTGTACACCCATTTGCAGCCGATAGGCTTGTGACCTTCAGGCAATTCAACAAGTTCCCAAATACCATTATACTTCATAGACTGCATCTCATCTTTCATCGCATCCATCCACAGATCTGACTGAGGACAAGAAACAGCATCTGTATAAGTCACTGGATCAACCACAAAACTGATATCGTAGTCATGCTCTCCCAAAAAGACCATATAGTCTAGCATTATAGCTAATCGTCTCTCCATGACGGATTTCATGAGTGGAGTTGCTACAACCTCATCCTGCACTTGAGAGGTTTGAGGAACTTCATTAGGAGCCATCTCAATAATAAGATCCTGGTCCTTAACAGGCTTAGTGTGTGGTGTAGGATGCTCCATTGTCCTCTATGTAGGAAGAGAAGAAGATACAGCAGTATCCACCATACTGTTATCCTCAATAGTTTGTGAGCAACTACCTTTTTCAGCCACATCAAACTCCAAGAACTTCGCTGTCTGTGATTCTACAATTCTTGTTCCTCTATTAGGATTATAAAATCTATACCCCTTTGAATGATCTAGATAAGATACAAAATAACACCGAGTAGTTCTAGAGTCCAACTTATTTAAAGTTGGATTATACAACTTCACTTCTACAGGACAACCCCAAACCTTAAGATGGTTCAAGCTAGGTTACGTCCAGTCCATAACTCAAAAAGAGTCAATGGAACAGCTTTGGATGATACACGGTTCAGATTGTACATAGCTATTTTCAAGGTTTTACCCCACAGATAAATAGGTAAATTAGTCATACTCATCATACTCCTCAACATTCCATAAAGGTGCGATTGCGCATTTCGGTCACACCATTTTGTTCAGGACTCCCATGCATAGTAAACTGAGCTACTATCCCAGAATCCTCAAAGTACTTAGCAAATGTCCCTTTAAGCTATCCAGCATCTCCATGCTTGTCATAATACTCGCCACATCGGTCTGATCTGATAACCTTTATAAGTTTTCCCAACTGTTTCTCAACTTCAGTCCAAAAATCTTCAACTTGTTAAGAGACTCAGACTCTTCTTTAATCAAGTATATATAACCATATCGGGAATAGTCATCAATTAATGTAATGAACTAAAAATTTCTACACAAGGTTGACGTATAGGGTCCATTGATATCTGTGTGAATGACCTCCAACAGGTCAAAACTACGGACTGCATTTTTTTTCTTTATCTTAGTCATCTTACCCCTATAACAGTCTACACATGTGTCACACCCCGAACGCCAGGCGCGCGAACATCTCTTCCGAACGTCAGGTCAAATGATGATATCCCAAGCACATCATCGACCCATACGGTCGTCACGTGTTGCTCCCAAACGTCGTCAGAATTGGCGACATGATCATAATGAAGGATCGTGGTTTGGTCGACAGGAACGCCGAACCTAACGTGGCGCATAGCCATTACGAAAACCTGAAAGGCAATTAGCCAAAACATATGAGATATAAATCTCAGCGGGTCAACGCCTAAGTCCGATTAGGACGTTGATTCACACAAGCAGTCTAACAATTCTAGCGAACTAAGCCCAACATCCGAAAGACAACCACATGCAACGTACCTCATCTTGAGCCATACGACAGATAAATCATGGCAAGGAATAAACAACAAATCAGTCACTCAATCAGAACACTCAGCCAAAGATCAAGCACAATGCAACAAGCGTGTTCCGGTCATCACGGCCAAGAGATGCTCCACTCTCGCCATAGTACAGCATCACTGCTAGTACTCTTCCGGATTAACCGGGCGTCGTCCTACTATGTTACAACGACGGCATCGATAGCTCCCTCAAATTCTCTAAGGCGAGTATACCAGGAATAATTCCAGAAGGGACTACGGACCAACACAAGTTGCGATCGGCATCTAATCAACCTTTGTAATCCGGACTATCCGTCGCCGGCACGGACTGATAGGCAACTAATAAGCCGTGGAATCCCGGACTGTACGTCGCCGGCACATAGACTTATTAAGCAGCGACCCGTGCCAACAAGGGTATCGCTCGTGTCCCTAATTATGTTAGGGTGACACAATCAAAGCCATCGCGTGACCCCACATTCATCACAGGCACTCAAGCCAATTCTCATTCCCAATGTAATCACATTCACATCATGATCAAAATTGGCCCGCGGCCATTTTCATGTTCAAAACCACAATTGGTCACGCGAATATTCAATTCTAGTTAAACATGGCATCTTGACACTAGTGTGATCATTCAGCAATTAAGCACAATCAACACTCAGTCCGTTCCACGATCAGACACCAATAAATATTAGGCACAACAAAACAGGTAATTAATCATGGTGACTATTCCACTTAACCATGATTAATGCAACTAGCCACAGCAATTAATTAATCTACCACGGTAACTATTCACTAACCATAGTAACTATTTAATCTAACCACAATTAACGGTAACTATCTAATTAACTGCGGTAACTATCTAATTAAATTACTAAGTGTAATTAACATCATAATATGGGATTATGGGTTAACTCACTTCGACACGGGCGACAACGGTCGGCGGCGACCGGCGATCTACGGCGGCGGCGGTTTGCGATGGCGACGCTAGGACGATGGCGAACGGAGACTGGACAGCGGCTGATTTCGCGGCGAAACGACGACGTCGGGCTCGGCGAGGCGGCGTGGCTGCACCGGCGGCACGGCAGGAGCTCCGGCGGGGCTAGACGGGGCTCGGTGAGGCACGGTGGAGCTCGGACAGGGGCGACAGGGGCTCCGTGAGGCGCGGCTGACTGACAGCGGGGCTAGGCGCGAGTGGCGGGGGTGGTCGGCGGTCTGGCGGCTGCTCACGGCGGACGGCGGTGGAGCGGCGGCAAGGTGAAGATGAAGATGAAGATGGTGAGAAGGTGATGGAGGTGTGATCGTGAATGGGGGGAAGTTACCGTGGAGGAAGAGAGAGAGAGGAGAGAGAGTGTGAAGAGAGAGATATGGTTTTGGGGGCAAAATGGTAATTTCCAAAGTCAAAAAGGTGAATAGTGGATTTGACCTTGGCATTTAAGAGGTGGGTCCCATAGGTCAATCTGTATTAATTATTTCTGGCATATATGAATAATATCTGAGGGTATTTCGATAATCTGACAATTCAGGATTGGTTTAGGATATTTGGTTTAGGGTCGGGCGCGAGCGCGAAGGAATTCGGCGAGAATTATCTACGGCGCGACTAAACTAATCGAACTATAATTATCTACGCTTCAATCGTCGATCAAAGTCGTTCAGATTGAACGATTCCGCGTCCGATAAATGTCACTAAATTCCAAGAATCCTTTTGGAAACAACCTTTTCAGCAGTATAAGCGACGTATATGTCATTGGGAGATAAACACAATCTCTATAATCCATTGGACACGTTATAGCACCCAACCTTATTTGAATTAAAAAATAAAGAAATGACATTGTTCTTTATTTCAATAGAGTAGCCATACATATCCAAACACGATACAAAAACTGAGTTCTGTTTAAAAGATGGTACATAAAAAGTGTTTTTCAACAACAATTCAAAGCCATAGTCTAAAACCAAAATAACATTTCCCACGAACTCAACGTATGCTTTCTCGTTGTTTCCTATAGCGAGCTTTGACTCATCCTGGTTTGGTTTCCTCCGATATGTGAATCCATGTATGGTAAACACAACATGATTAGTTGTATTGCTATCTAGCCACCATGAACTGGATCAGGCTTTTTATAGATTGGATTCACAAACAAATGCCAAAGAATCATTACCTATAGGCTCACGCTTGGGCGATGTCACACCTCGAACCCCAGGCGCGCGACCATCCCTTCCAAACGTCGGGTCAAAGGATGATGGCCTAGGTAGATCATCGACCCATTTCGTTTATTATAATTAAGCACATGCGGAAGCAAATACAATCCCAGACAACAAACAACAGGGATAGACAAATAGGAAAGACAACAAACAACAACAAACCCTTTTTATTTATGTGCTTGATTAGTTCACAAGAAAAACAACATATTACACAAGTCCTTCTTGGACCGATCCCCTTAGACCCACAAAAAGATATCGGGTCGGGTTGGGGCGCACTACGGCCGATACACTACTGCTACACTACTGACTATATACAAGGCGATCTCTAAAAACTCCTCCACAGCTGCACCCGCATCTCGGGCCTAACATGGCGCACGGCCATCACGAATACTTGAAAGGCGTTCAGCCAAAGCGCATGAGATATGAATCTCAGCGGGTCAACGCCTAAGTCCGATTAGGACGTTGATTCACGCAGACAATCTAACAGTTCTAACAAACTAAACCCAACATCAGAAGAACAACCACATGCAACGTACATTGCCTTGAGCCATACGACAATTATTTCATGATAGGGAATAAACAATGAATCAGCCAATCAACCAGAACACTCAGCCAAAGTCATAAACAATGCAACAAACGGGTTTCGGTCAGCACGGCCAAGAGATACCCCACTCTCGCCACAGTACAGCCTCACTGCTAGTACTCTTTCGGATTAACCGGGCATCGTCCCACAACGTTAACGGCAACGGCATCCGATGGCTCCCTCAAATTCCCTAAGGCGAGCACACCAGGAATAATTCCAGGAGGGACTACGGACCAACACAAGTTGCGACCGGCATCTCATCAGCCGTGTTATCCGGACGGTCCATCGCCGGCACGGACTGACAGGCAATCAATAAGCCGTGGAATCCCGGACGGTACATCGCCGGCACACAGACTTACCAGGCAGCGACCCATGCCAACATGGGTATCGCTTGTGCCCCCAGTTACGTTAGGGTGACACGGTGAAACAATTGCGTGACCTCGCGCTTAACATCGGCTCTTAACCCAAATCTTATTTTGATGCAAATACACTCACATCATGCTCAAACCTGGACCACGGCCAATTTCATGCTCAAAATCACAATTGGTCACACGAATATTCAATTCTCATTTAACATGGCATATTGACATTAGTGTGATCATTCAGCATTTAATGCGCAATCAACACTCAGTTCGATCCACGATCAGACACCACAAATTACCGACATAATACAACAGGCAATTAACCATGGTAACTATTCCACCTAACCACGGTTAATCAAACTAACCACAGTAGTTAATTATTCTACCACAGTAACTATTTATTTTAACTATGGTAACTATTTAATCTAACCACAGTTAACTATCTAACCACGGTAACTATCTATTAATTGCGGTAACTAACTAATTAGTTACGGTAACTAACTAATTAACCTATTAAGTGCAATTAACTTCCTAATCAAGGATTAGGGGTTAACTCACTAATTAACTGGTGGCGATGGTCGGCGGCGACCGGCGAAGGGCGGCGGCGGCGGCGGCTCCTACGACCTCGTCTCGTCGATCCGGACGCAACCACGGTGTCGGATTTCCAAAACGACACCCGGATGATGACGAACGGCGACTGGACGGTGGCCAAACGACGACAAACGGACACGGCGGACGGGCGACAAGCTCGGAGGAGCTTCGGCCAAGGTCCGGCAGCTCCTCGGTGGCTCTGGCGGGGCTTGGAAAGCGACGGTGAGGCTTGGACAGCGGCGGCAAGGACGGCAGGGGGCTCGATTGGCGGGCCAAGGCGGCGGGGCGGCAAGGCGGGGCGCGGTGGACGGCGGCGGCGGGAGCGACGGGCGGCGGCGGTCCACGGCGACGAAGAAGAAGATGATGGAACGGTGAAGATGAAGATGGAACGTGAGCAGCACAGGGAAAATGGGGCTGCCGTGCGTGAGAAAGAAAGAAGAGAGAGAGAGGAGAGAGAAAATTTGGTCTTTGAGGGTAAAATGGTAATTTTCAAGGTCAAAGGGCATTTTTGTAATTTCAAAGGGGTCAAAAATGTGGATTTGACTTGCATTAATGAGGTGGGGCCCATGGTCATTCGGTATTAATTATTTCTGACGTATATGAATAATATCTGAGGGTATTTCAGTAATCTAACGATTTAGAACTGGTTCAGAATATTTGGTTCAAGGTTGGCTCGGGTGCGAAGGAATTCGGCGAGACTAAATTACGGCGCGACTAATCTAATCGAACTACAATTAACTACGCTTCAATCGACGACCAACGTCATTCAAATTGAACGATTCCTGCGTCCGACAAATGTCACTCAATTCCAACAGTCCAATATTGTTCATTTAATAGGCCTTGAAATTCGGGACGTCAAAGGCAATCAATTGTTAAACTTTTCACAATCCTTCTTTATGTAACCTTTCTTCTTACAAAAGAAGCAACGGTCATCATCCTTCTTGAAGGATGTTTTCTTAGGACCCAAACTATCAGAATGTCTAGTGGATTCATGAGTACTTTTATGAGTACGCTTTTTGAACCTCTTACTCTTCTTGTTGCTGGAACTTGAGGAATACAAGGCAAGGTGTCGTCTTTCTTTCTTCAGTTTCTCTTCCTCTACCACCACCCTGGCAATCAAGTCATTAATTGTCCAGGTCTCATCTTGGGAGCTGTAATTTGTATTTATAATCCCAAAATCAGGTGAAATGGTGTTTAAGGCATGATGCACAATACAAGCATCATGAATAGTAACTTGAAGAACCACAAGTTTTTTCTGTAGGTCCAACATCCTCAAGATGTAATCGCTAACACCACTAGCACCATCGTACTTCATATTCAAAAGTCCTTGTAGAAGTGTCCCAATCTTAGCATTAGATGAGAGACGATTTCTAGCCTCCAATACTGCCATCATTTCCTTAGTAGTGCAGTTAGCTGGCAGACCACTCTTCAAATGTTCCTTGATGGATCACTTCATTGTCAACAAGCAAATCCTATTGCTCTTATCCCAAGCAACAAAATGTGCTTTCTCAGCATCAGTACTAGTGCCCATAAGATCTGCTGGCTTATTCTCAGTAAGAGCATTGTGAACATCTATTAGCTCCATTCCAACATAAAATCTTCTTTCCATTTCTTGAAATTCAAACCAGTGAGAACCTCGATTGAAATAGAGTAGCCATTTACCGAGAAGGTGACTGAAAAACAAACAATGTGTATCTTTAGCATCATGTGAGTACCAAAACCCGAGAGTTACATGCATCACCATATAATTACCTTTGGGTAGAATACATGACACGTAGTTGTATACTCTTCACATAACAACGGCCAAGAGAATATATTCCAACCTTCGCAAACTCACCACCTTTAGGTGAAGCAATTACTAGGATTAGATACATCTCAAGCTCATGTTGTACATGCATCCCTCCATGAACCAATACACAATCACCTCCTTTGGGAGTATGATTACGCATTAGAATAGGAGACATCGCACCACAATATGAGACTAATATTTCTCAAACTCAATCAATGTGCCACTTTGGTGGTAACTACCTAATTGAATCCTTGAAAATCTCTTATACTAGGGATATAAAACTTATGTATCACATCTATTAAATGCATGTGATTTTAGACTTAAAACAAGGCAATATATCTCTAAAATCACTTGCTTGCTAATTACATTGTAATAATTCATTGATATAAATTAATGAATTAGCTTTACAAAAACTATTTGTGGCCATATACACATGAGCTAGCTACTGTATTTCCGAAACCATATGAAAATACAATAAAAAATGCAAAAATAGCCCTAACAATACGTGTATGTAGGGTTTCTCATGCATTATTTTCAATCATAAAAGCTTCACACATGTAATATGAATATGCCACCATGTAGAGCAGGACCATACGAACACAACGTCGTCGACCACGCTCTGATCGGAGTATAGACGCGCCCTTAGCTCTGCCACAAGCCTCGGCTCGTGAGGCGCACGTGCTCGCGTGTGAACCGAGTCGATCAATAGGTCGGATCAACCCAGTGAACAGGCCAAATCGGGTCGTGACCCTGGTAAACCTGGACATGTATCAATGACGTCATGCTGACATCAGGATGACGTTAGCGTGACGCTTGATCGAAGTCAACTGACACGTTGCTTCGCCAAATGGTGTGTGGCCGCCATGAGTAGTGATGTCCTGGGCGTGTGACGGCGCGTGTGCCCGATTCCGGCTGCCGGTGACCACTCAAAGCACTCATATACTCAACACCTATCCGGCTATGTGTTTAAAACTAAATTTCACTGAACGAAAATACACAAAATAGGCTTGAACAGTAACGTACGCTAGTACTCATCCCGCGCGACTCCCCCTTGGAGCGTGGAGGCATTCCTGGCGGTTCTTGACCTCCGCCAGAGACGTACGACCACTCATTTTTCTCATATCGATGATGTGAGTCCGAATATGAAATCAAAAATAATTTTCATCGGATGAAAAGTTCGAAAACATGCCAAAACAGAATGCGTCTCTGTCCTCGGTTAGGCGGCTCTGATACCAATTGTTAGGCCATGAAATGTGGCATGCCTGGGATCACCATAATCGGAATGAGAAACACAATACATGAATCGAGGAAAGAGGATTGGCGCAAACCTGGTTTGGAATCCATCGTGACTTGACACAGAACGACGACTCTTCTCGGAACAAGCCTTCCCCTCTATTCCCTTTGGATTTTCTCTGGCTGATGGGAAAACCACCACGAGAACGTAACAGTACGTTCTGAATTTTCTAAGACAAATGGCTAGAGGGGGGACTTGTGCCTTTTGTAGAGTTTTCAGCGCGGACCCTCTCATCACAGGTCGGGCTTAACTAGGCCCACACTAATCAGCCCATATTACAACTTTATTAAGAATATGAATCATACTTTAATAGACCGACCTATATATTAATCTCAATTAATGTATACCACATAAGGATAATTCTAACACATTAGACATGAAAACAGAGCAAACAAAGCGATGATGAATACTATGGAAATAATGTTGAGTAGAGTAGATAGATAAGTAAAGCAAAGAAAGTCCAATTGGGCCGTCTTGGGCAATTTTAATACAACGCCTTGTTATTTACATATATGGGGTAGAACCTCCACGAGCCTATTCATAAGAATAGGTGTGCCTAAATGCAATGAATTATGACGAAGTGAAAACTTGTCCAGAATCGATCCGACTAGGATAAAAAAAAGTGGAATATGAACTACTCGAGTAACGATAGAAAAATGTAGTATTTTGCTAGTATAACAATCTTTGGGTGGTTGTGAGAGTAATACCATGTTGTAGGCTTGAAGGAGTGGATCCCACAATAATTTCTAATTATTTGTTATTTCTTTGTGGCTCTAAACAGCCTGTTAATTTGACAGTGAGTTAAGTACATGCACGTAATTATTTCTATAAAAATTACTGACATGCCATAATTGACTACACCATGAGAAGAAATCAAAACCTGACTCAGGAAAGATCGGAGTAGACCAAGAATGGGTCCACTACCCACAAATGGAACAACGATTTATGCAGTGGCCATTCAGCCCACTTTGGGCCTTAGGTCGATCCCTGAATCAGAGTTTGATAATGAAATTCCGCGCATGAAAAGATAGAGATCAATCAAGACAAGGAACATCAACATCACAATGATGAAAAGATGGTGAATCGACTAATCATGTCTAGATCTTACTCCACGCCCCCGTCACGCTTTCGGGGAATGCTATAATGCCCTCAAAGGATAGATTGCAAAAATAGTTGAATACAACCAACTATCATTAAGGTAAATTAGTTCTGATTGCGATACATTGTCGAGCTCGTAAATAGCAGCCGGACCGAGATCGGATTTCAGGTCACTCGGCTTTTTAACACCCTCACCAAAACAATGACGGTGGTTGTTATGCAATTATATAAAAGTTTCCTTTACAAGCCACACCATTATCGAGTTGCAAACCTAGTAATACTTCTCTACTTAACTAAAAATGGTAAGTTCCTTATGATTCTTCACAACGTTTCTCTGATGAATTTCAAGGTATGTGGAGTATTGTCCGCTCTGTCTATAGCGTGAACTTCTTCTACAACACGGTCCATCCAGACTTGACAATCTTACGAAATCCTAGTCAGTTCACCCGTTGCACTTAGGTTCTTCCAAGCATATTGATGTTCTGATGTTATTCAAATTGTTATCATTCTGTTTGGTCCGTCCAAACTGTAGAGTTCGTAACCTTGTTCTGATACCACTTGTAGGGTATGCAGAAGCGTTGTGTTGATAACACGAGAGAATTGTAACAGATAACTCAAGATACAATCATTATACCAAACTATATTATCTCACACAACTTAAAACACACAAAACATTCAAAGCAATACTTGCTTAAATAGAGAGACTCTCAACGCAATCTATTTACATCTCACTCATGGAGTGCAATTCTCTCTCTATGTTTACTTCAGCTGCGTTGCCTCTCCTTAAAGCTGACTTACTTCATTTATCAACCAAGGACTCCTATATAGCAAGTCCTTGATATTATTTAATTCTATTCCATCGCCATAGGTCTAGTAGCCGACTTCACGGAGGATAAGCAAAGTTGGTTTTCATATCTCTTGACTCCAGCTGTGAACTTTTGTTCCTCTTTTGTTTATTTTCTTTGGTCAATTACAGGAAGGGTCCAACTTCCCCTCACTCTCACGATCACATTGATAGAATAATTAAATATTCAACCACGCATTCATCTAATAGCTTAAGCTTCTAGAACAGTTGGCGGTGATCCCACAATCTCACATAATATCAGAACAGGAGGTCCTAAAAGACCATCTCCAATTTCTCTTCTTTTACCGACTTAACATGTGAAGCGGGATTTTTTCTTGTTTCAATATTATGTGTTGACTCCAACGCAACCCCTCCCAATCTCACGTCCCTTGTTCACCAAAATTGAAGACTCCTTATAACTCTTAAAACTTACATATAATATCTTGTCCATTTGCAGACTAAGTATATTTTCGGTTAGGGTTAACCACTCTTTCTGCTGGAACAAGGATAAACTATTCGACCTTTTTTCTCTCGGGCTTTTTACATTACTTTCTGTTGTAGAAAAGAGCGTATCGGAGAAGAAGGAAAAATAAGAACGAGAATATCTAAGGTGGGCAAGCACTATCCTTAAGGATAATTTCGCCTCTCAGAATACGTGACTCGGTGCGTAAGGCTCTAGCGACTATCCTCCCGGGATACAATAGATCTTCCTCAGTATTCCGCACAGAATAACAAGGAAACATGAACAACAGCGTTAACATAAAACCCAACTAATAAAAAGAAAGAAGATAATCAAAGATCTCTTATTTTGGTATGATTTTATTATAAGAGAAAATCTTTTTATAAGCAAATAAAGAAGTTTCGCGACCTGCCCTTCACCCGTCTCGGCGGTCCCGACAGGTTTAGAGGTATTGTATATTGGTTTAGGCGCGAACTCTCACAAGTCCTACCTCGCGTGACGTTGGATTTCGTTTTACTAATTAGCAACCTAAAAGGTCAGTAGGAGTCGCCACTAGCCTATTGGGGTCGGCTAGAAACCAATCGAAACATGGAAGTATCATATCGATTCCTACTGTCACGCCCTGAATCTCAAGGCACGCGACAATCCTACCAAACGCCTCAAGTCATTAAGGATGACGTCCTAGGCACATCATCGACCCATTCATTTTATCTTGCAATTAAGCGCATGGGGAACGTTCTACTAGCCCAAATAGAAATATAAACAACAGGGATAGCCAGCAGGAAAAACAACAACCAACAACAGCGAAAGATCATTTTATAAATATATAATGTTACCATAGGGAAGCAAAGACATCGACAAGCCCACTCTTTAGAGTTGCTTCCTAAGATCACCAAAAAGATACTGGGTCAGGGCTAGGGGTTAACTACGGCTTCCAAAAGCTCCATCCAAAAACAAAAGGGAGCCTCCACCTCCACGCTCGCTCACAAGCCGTGGTAGCCAGGTGGAGTCTCAAGATCCTCCTCGTTCGGGTCGGGCTCAGGATCCACCACTTCCCCATCCGGGGTATCTATATCCATTGGGTCCCATGTTCGGATAACCGAGGTCGCAGTCGGGGGTCCCTCAAACCCCCGAATAGGCCCATAGAGAGTATCGCCGTGGCGGACAAACCAGGCCTTGAAGCGATGAGGCACTAGGTGCTCCATCCCTTCGTCGACCCAGAGAGTCGTCACATGATGCTCCCAAACACGATCCGAATTTGGGATCGGGTGGTATGTGATATCGAAGGACTGGTCGAGTGGCACCCCGAATCTCACTGGACGGACTTCCATACTACGGATTTGAAAATAGTTAACAATGACAAATAAGATATAAAATCTCCGTGAGTCAACGCCTAAGTTCGAGTAGGACATTGATTCACCCAGGCGGCCTAAATATGCAACAAAAGGCGATGGCAGATCAATAGCATGCGATGCATGCCACGCTCTAGCTACCAAATAGTTAGGCACAACTCGACAGCCAATAACCAAACACATGCAAGCTTACCTTGCCTTAGCCCACACAATAGTAACCACATGGCATTCAATCATATATAAGCTAAGGCATGCAACCAGAACACTCATCGACAACCCATGCACAATGCAACACGCATGTTCTAGTTATTAACACGAGAGATACTCTACTCTCGGCCACAGTACAGCCTGATCGCTAGTGCTCTTCTATCAGGATTGGGTGTCGTCCCGCTCCATCCAGCGACGGCAACCGATAGCCCCTCAGAACCCCCAAGGCGGACATACCAGGCTTTCTGGTAAGGAACTTCGATCCGTCACAAGCTACGAACAGCATTTGATCAATCGTGTTACTCCGACCCAGCCGGCACGGATTGTCAGGCATCCGATAAGCCGTGTGATTCTGACCCAGTCGACACAGACATATCAGGCAACGAACCCAAGCCATCAAGGGTACCACCAACGTCTCCAGTTACATTAAGGTAACACTCAATCATCGTGTGACCACTCAAACACGCTAGGCAACCAAGCCATTTTATATCTTCACATTTAATCTAATGCAATCACATTCACAGTTATGCTCAAAACCCGGCTAGCAGCCGCTTCATGCTCAAAAGATGCAGTTGATCACATGGATATTCGATTTCAATTACAGATGATATTTTGACATAGGTGATCACTCAGCAGATCCATGCAATCAAACACTCAAGTTAATCAGCAATTAACCAATCAGCATCCAATAAGCATTTAATGACAGATAAATATCCCGACTTAGACAATTTATCTCCACAACAATTAATTAACCAGACGATAACTAATTAAGCCGACCTTAGCTAATTAACCGATCATGATCACCCAAGGCAACTACAGTTAACTACTGTAACCATAGTTAATCTACTCTAACCATGGTAACTAATTAATCTAACAACGGTAACTAATTAATCTAATCTTAAGTGCAATTAATGACCTAATCAGAGATTAGATGTTAACTCATAACAACGGTAGGCGACGACGACCGCGGCGGTAGCGCGGCTTCGGGTCGGCTCAAGGTCACGGACGCGGCTGTGATGATGTCGGAGGACGGCAACTAGCGGGCGGCTCAAAACGACGGCGAAAAATGGCGACGACTAGGCGGAGAGGCGCGGGTCGCGGCACAGGCGGCACTGCGAGCTCGGGGTGAGTGCGCGTGGCCATGACGCATAGTGTCGACGCGGGGGTGCGATGAAGGCGACAACGGGTGAAGGGCATTCCACACGTCTCGGCGGTCCATGGTACACGACTATGGTCTGTAACGACGATCACGAAGGACGGCGGGCAAACCACGGCGTGGCGAAGCTCGCGGAGGGGCTGGACGGCGGGGCGGCGACCAGTGGTGGCGAAGGGAAGCCGCGGGTCTCGATGGCTCGAGGCTCGCGAGGCTCGATCGGAGGAGGGTTAGGCGAAGGGTGGCACCTCGTGGCACGCTGTGGGACGACATGGGGGCGGTGCTGCGGAAGCGACGGTGACGGTGACGGTGGAAGGGGGCGGCGGCAAAGCTTGAGGGTGGTGGTCATGGAGGTTTGGAGGTGATGGGGTGGTGATATAAAAATGGAAAAAGGGAAGAGTGAGGGGGAAGGGGCGGCCGGCTGTGGGGTAGAGGGAGAGAGAGGAGAGAGAGAGAGAGAAAGTAAGAGAGAGAGTGAGTTGACCTGAAGAGATGGGTAATAAATGGAAGGGGGCCCACGGTCAAGTCAAATTAATGATTTCTATCTCTTATGCATAATATCTGAGGATAGTTTGGAAATTTGGTAATTCGGGACTAGTTGGTCATTTGGCACAAATGACTGAAGGTATTTCGGTTAGGGTCAGGCTCGGGCACGAAGGGTCACGACGCTAGATTCTACGGTGCGACTAAACCCGCACGATTCTACTGACCTACGCTTCAGGGTCTTCCAAATCCCTTCCAGATCAAACAAAATCGGGTCAGATAATTATCCCTTAAATCTCAAAAATCCAATATTATTTATTTTATATTCCTCGAAATTTCGGGACATCACAACTCTTCCCACCTTAGGGAATTTCGTCACCGAAATTAAACCATTACACAACCTCAAAAGAAAAGGGTATTGACTCATCATAGTCTCTTTGCTTTCCCACGTTGCTCCTTCCGTTCCATGGTGTTGCCAAATCACCTTAACCAAATGGATCGTCTTATTTCGCAGCACTTGCTCTTTCTTGTCCTCGACCCTCATCGAACGTTCCACGTATGATACACTGTCATCGATTTCAATCTCTTCGAAACTCAACACGTGAGCTAGATCAAGCTCATACTTCCTCAACATCAATACATGTAAAATGTCATGCACTTGAGCAAGTCTCGGTGGCAACGCGAGATGATAAGCTAGATTTCCAATCCGCTCCAAAATCTCAAACGGTCCAACATACCTCGAGCTTAACTTTCCTTTCTTGCCAAAACGAGATGTCCCTTGCATAGTCTATACCTTTAGAAAAACATGATCACCCACTTGAAACTCCAAAGGTCTACGCCGCTTATCATCGTAACTCTTCTGACGGCTCTAGGCCGTCCTAAGTCTTTCTCTGATGACCTTAATAGCATCCAATGACTGTTGCACCAACTCAGGACAAGTGATCTTCCTTTCACTAACCTTGTTCCAACAAACTAGCGTCCTACAAGCCTTACCATATAACGCTTCGAAATGTGCGATCTTGATACTCTGCTGATAACTGTTATTGTAGGCAAACTCGACCAAATGAAGCTGTTCCTCCCAACTCCCCTTGAAATCCAGCACATAGGCTCGCAACATATCCTCGAGCATCTGAATCATCCTTTCAGTCTGGCCGTCCGTCTATGGGTGATAAGCCGTACTAAACTACAGCTTCGTTCCTAACGTAGTCTGCAAACTTTTCTAAAAGGCGGTAGTGAACCTGGGATCACAATCTGATGTGACCGTCACTGGCACTCCATGAAGATGTACTATCTGTAGCACATACAACTCAGCATACCTATCCAAGGCGAAGTCCTTTCGCACGGCGATGAAGCGAACAGACTTCGTCAATCTATCCACCACAACCCAAATCCAATCATTGCCTCTCTGACTCCTTGGCAAACCCATCACGAAGTCCATCGTGATATGGTCCCACTTCCACTCTTGAATCTCAAGTGGCTGCAGTAGTCCACCAGGCTTACAATGCTGCGCCTTGACTTGCTGGCATGTTAAACACTTCGCCACGTACTTAGCTATGTCAGCATTCATACCACTCCACCAAAAGTACTGCCTCAAATGCTGATACATCTTCGTGCTACCCGAATAAATACTGTGACTGCTACGATATGCCTCTAACAAGATTTCCTCCCTAAGACCTTCATCGGCATGCATGTACAAACGTCCTTGAAACTTCAATATCTTGTCCTCAGCTACCTGGAAGTTAGTTTTCCTTTTCTCTGAGCCCTCTTAAAGGATTCTTTGAATGATAGGATCCGTTGATTGCAAAACCTTAACTCTTGCCTGAATTTTCGGCTCAATCCTCAAAGCAACCATTAGACTTGACAGACAGCCTACCTCCAACTTAAAATCTAAATCTCGCACTTTCTCCAGGAGATGCCACTCCTGGACCATCAACTGGGCAATCGCTGACATCCGACTTAGTGCATCTACGACCTTATTAGCCTTACCCAAATGATACAGAATCTCACAGTCGTAATCCTTAAAAAGTTCCATCCAACGACGCTGCCTCATGTTCAGCTCCTTTTGAGAGAACAGATACTTAAGACTCTGATGGTCTGTGTAGACTTCGAACCTTTCTCCGACCAGATAATGCCTCCAAATCTTCAGAGCAAAAACGATAGCTGCTAACTCCAAATCATGCATTGGATAGTTCAACTCATGTGGCCTCAACTAACGAGATGCGTACGCAACCACTCTCCCATGTCACATAAGAATGTAGCCTAATCCTTTAAAAGATGCATCATTATAAATCTCATAACCTTTGGGACCAGACGGTATCGTCAAAACAGGATCCGTAGTTATCTTGTGCTTAAGCTCTTGAAAACTACATTCGCACTTATCTGTCCCCTCAAATCTCTCGTCCTTCTTCAATAGATGCATCAGCGGCATAGCTGTCGTAGAGAATCTTTCCACGAAACACCTGTAATAGCCTGCCAATCCTAAGAAACTTCGAACCTCTGTTACTGTCATCGGCCTCTGCCAATCCATGACCGCTTCAATCTTGGTCTGATCCATTGAGATCCCTTCTCCATAAATCACATGACCAAGGAAAACTACGCGATTCAGCCAAAACTCGCACTTACTGAACTTAGCAAATAGCTGATGCTCCCAAAGAGTTCCCAATACCGTTCTTAGATGCTGCTCATGGTCCGATTACACCAAGATATCGTCAATAAACACAATGACGAATCTGACCAAATACTCTTTGAACACCATGTTCATCAAATCCATAAAAACAGCAGGGCCATTTGTTAGATCAAACGGCATTGCGGTAAACTCATAGTGGCCACAACGTGTCCTAAATGCCGTCTTCGGTATATCCTTTTTCTTAATCCTCAACTGATAATATCCCATCTGTAGATCGATCTTGGAAAATACCAAAGCTCCTTGAAGTTGGTCAAACAAATCGTCGATCCTTGGCAACGCATACCTGTTCTTGACTATCACCTGTTTGAGCTGACGGTAATCAATGCACATACGCAACGATCCATCATTCTTCCATACAAACAACATAGGCACTCCCTATAGAGATGCACTAGGATGAATGAACCCTTTGTTTAGCAACTCTTGCATCTGCACCTTCAGTTCCTTAAGCTCCGATAACGCCATCCGATACGGTGCTTTGGAGATCGGCTCCATCCCAGGGGCTAACTTAATCTCAAACTCTATTTTCCTCTCTAGTGGCAACCCAGGCAACTCCTACGGAAAGACATCAAGAAACTCGCATACCACAGCAATATCCTCCATCCTTGATTCCTCAACCAACACGTTTGCTATAGATGCCAAATAATCTTGACAGCCACTATCCAACAATCGAGTCGCTTCCAGCGACGAAACTAAGGGGATCGAAGCTCCCCCTCGGTTTCCAACGAACTCAAAACTAACTCCATCCAACGGGTTAAATAGAATGATCTTATGATGGCAATCTATCACATCCCTTTGCTCAATGAGCCAATCCATACCAACAATAACATCAAAATCAAATATTGCCAGCATAATCAAATCTATTCTTCCCTCGCGACCGTCTACAACCAACTTACAGCCAGGACAACCTACCGCAGACACTACACTATCCTTAAGCGGCATAGAAATCTTAAAGGCCGTTCCCAACGATTCCAGACACAACCCAACTAACTTAACAAATTGCTTAGCAACAAACGAATGCGAAGCACCAGGATCAAACAAAGCATAAGCTACATGATCATGCAAGAAGACCGTAACTGTAACGAGTGGCGAGTCCTTCGCCTCTTCTCGGGTGACAGCATCACCCTTTCTTGCACTGGGGGCCGATTCTAATGGTTCTGCGGAATATTTCCTCGCATTTGTCTTCCATGCTACAACGACACATGCCTTCCCATCTGTCTCTATGAGTAATCCCTCACCAGATGACCGTACTGACCACAACCAAAATAAGCACCCGCCCTCCCAGGGTACGGGGCTAATCCATGCCTCTGCTTACAGAGCCGACACACATCGCTAGGGTGATACACAAGCTTCCTAATAGCAATCCATCGGTTGTGCAGGATGGGATATCTTCCTCCTACCATCGGTCCTTTCCCAAACCTATGGTTATCTCTTGCAGTAGGCATAAACCGCGATCCAGATGCGGCTGTCCTTTCAGACATGTCCCTTTCCACAAGCTGAGCCCTCTCATACAACTCGTTGTAATCCTTAAGGTTCAACAGCACCAGCAAACCCTTAATTTTCGGCTTCAATCCATCTCGAAACCTACTTGCCCTATCCACAAGGTCCTTAACCATCCTTGGTGCATACTTCGACAACTCAGTAAACTTCGCCTCGTACCGATCCATAGACATTTGATTCTGACGAAGGCGCAAGAACTCAGCCATCTTCTGTTCCCACTTACAGTCCGAGAAATACTTTCCATTAAAAGCCTTCGCAAAGGCATCCCACACCGAGACCGTAACCTTGGGAAATGTCCTTCCTTGCGTGGCCTTCCACTACGTGCTAGCATTACCCTGTAGTTGGTACACAGCCAGTGTCACCTTCATCTCTCTCGGAAAACCTCAACAAGGTGAAGACCTTCTCCAATTCCTCGATCCAAGTAGTCGCGGCCTCTGGATCACCTGCCCCCGAAAACTTCGACGGCTTAAGCTTCAGAAACTGCTCATCAGCTTGTGCATCTACGGCCTCCCAATCCCGTTTCCAGCTAACGGGTCTTCTTGCGGGGCAGTAACAGCAGCAGCTTGGTTCTACACTTGCTGCCTCATGAGATCTCTTAAGGCTTCCAACGCCTATAGGATCCCGTCCACTCTAGGATCCTCCTGAGCTGCCCTTCCTCTAGGCCTACCTCTCGGATTACGGTCGCTTATCCTGTAGGACCTTACGGACTCCTGCTCGTTCAAAGGCAACACGTAATGAGAACTCAGGACTACAACCGACAAATCGAACAATAATCACATGCATAGGGTTTAATCCTACTATCTATCCCAAAACCCAGCGCACCTTATCACTCCAGGCCATGACCAAGTGGTTTAGGCTAACCTTGCTCTGATACCACCTCGGGCGGGGATGTCACGCCTTGAATCTCAAGGCATGTGACAACCCTACCAAACGCCTCAGGTCATTAAGGACGACATCCCAAGCACGTCATCTTTTATAAATATATAATGTTAACCTAGGGAAGCAAAGACATCTACAAGCATACTATTCAAGGCTACTTCCTAAGACCACCAAAAAGATACTAGGTCAGGACTAGGGGTTAACTACGGCTTCCAGAAGCTCCATCCAAAAATAAAAGGGAGCCTCCACCTCCACGCTTGCTCACTAGCGGTGGTAACCAGGCGGAGTTTCAGGATCCTCCTCATCCGAGTCAGGCTCAAGGTCCACCACTTCCCTATCCGGGGTATCTATATCCATCAGGTCCCACGTTCAGATAACTTGGGTCATAGTCGGGGGTCCCTCAAACCCCCGAATAGACCCGTAGAGAGCATCGCCATGGTGGACAAACCAGGCCTTGAAGCAATGAGGCACTAGGTGCCCCATCCCTTCCTCGACCCAGAGAGTAGTCACGAGATGCTCCCAAACATCATCTGAATCTGGGACCGGGTGGTGTGTGATATCGAAGGACTAGTCGAGTGGCACCTCAAATCTCACTGGACGGACTTCTATACTACGGACCTGAAAACAGTTAACAACGACAAATGAGATATAAAATCTCCGTGAGTCAATGCCTAAGTCCGAGTAGGATGTTGATTCACCAAGGCTGCCTAAACATGCAATAAAAGGCGATGGCAGATTAATAGCGTATGATGCACGCCATGCTCTAGCTACCAAACAATAAGGCACAACATAGCCAATAACTAAACACAAGCAAGCTTACATCGCCTTGGCCCACACAGAAGTAAGCACATGGCATTCAATCATATACAAGATAATGCACACAACCAGAACACTCATTAACAGCTTATGCACATTCCAACACGCGTGTTTCAGTTATTAACGCGAGAGATACTCCACTCTCGGCCACAGCACAGCCCGATCGCTAGTGCTCTTCTGGTAGGACTGGAAGTCGTCTCGCTCCATCTAGCGACAGCAACCGATAGTCCCTCAGGACCCCCAAGGTAGACATACTAGGCTTTCCGATAATGAACTTCGGTCCGTCACATGCTGCGACTGGTATTCGATCAGTCGTGTTACTCCGACCCAGCCGGCATGGACTGTCAGGCATCCGATAAGCCATGTAATTTTGACCCAGCAGGCATGGACATATTAAGCGACGAATCCAAGCCATCAAGGGTACCGACAACGTCCCCAATTACATTAGGGTAACGGTCAACCATTGTGTGACCACATAAACACGCCAGGTAACCAAGCCAGTTTATATTTTCACATTTAGTCCAATGCAATCAAATTCATAATCATGTTCAAAACCCGGCTAGCAGCCGTTTTCTTGCTCGAAAGCCGTAGTTGATCACACGAATATTCATTTTCAATTAAACATGATATTCTGACATAGGTGATCACTTAGTAGATCCACGCAATCAAACACTCAACTATATTAGCAATTAACCAATCAGCATCCAATAAGCATTTAATAACAGAAAAATATCTCGACTTAGACTATTTATCTCCACAACACATTAACCGGGCGTTAACTAATTAAGCCAGCATTAGCTAATTAACTGATCACGATCACCCAAGGCAACTACAGTTAACTACAGTAACCATAGTTAATCTACTCTAACTACAGCAACTAATTAATCTCACCATGGTAACTAATTAATCTAATCCTAAGTGCAATTAATGACCTAATCAGAGATTAGGGGTTAATTCTCAACAACGGCCGACGACGATGGCGGCGGTAGCGAGCAGCGGTGGGCGGCGACGACGGGCAGCGGCGCCACTTCGGTTTGGCTCGGGGTTGCGGATGCGGCTACGACGATGATGGACGACGGCGACTCCCGGGCGGCTCAGAAAGATGGAGAACAACGATGGCGGCACGACGGCGATGGCACAGAGAGGTGCAGGTCGCGGCACGGGAGGCACGGCGAGCTCTGGGCGACGGCACATGGAGACGGCGTGGGGGTGCGGTGACGGCGATGACGGGTAGAGGGCATTCCATGGGTCGCGGCGGTCCATGGCACACGGCTACGGTCGGCAACGGCTACGACGAAGGATGGCGAGGCGAGGCGAGGCTCGTGGAGGGGCTGGATGACAGGGGCTACGGCGGGGTGGCGACCAGCGGCGACGAAGGGTAAGCCGCCCATCTCGGTGACTCAAGACTCGCGGGGCTCGATCATAGGAGTGTCGGGCAAAGGGCGGTACCTCGTGGCACGCAGTGGGACGACGTGGCAGCGGTGCGGCGGAGGCGATGGGGACGGTGGAAGGGGGCGGCGGCAAAGCTTGAGGGTGGTGATTATGGAGGTTTGGAGGTGGTGGGGGTGGTGATCTAAAAATGGAAAAAGGGAAGAGTGAGGGGGAAGGGGTGGCCGGCCGTGGGGGGGGGGGAGAGAGAGAGAGAGAGAGAGAGAGAGAGAGAGAGAGAGTTGACTTGAAGAGATGGGTAATAAATGGAGTGGGGCCCACGGTCAAGTCAAATTAATGATTTCTATCTCTTATGCATAATATTTGAGGGTAGTTTGGTAATTTGGTAATTCGGGATTAGTTTATCATTTGGCTCAAATGACTGAAGGTATTTCGGTCAGGGTTAGGCTGGGGCGCGAAGGGTCATGACGCTAGATTCTACAGCGCGACTAAACCAACTCGATTCTACTGACCTACGCTTCAGGGTCTTTCAAATCCCTTCCAGATCAAACAAAATCGCGTCCGATAATTGTCCCTTAAATCTCAAAAATCCAATATTATTTATTTTACAAGCCTCCAAAATTTTGGGACGTCACACCTACGCAACCAAAGCTTCTAGGTTCGGGGACTTGTTTACGCTAATTAAATAATCAACGCCCTTTTGGTACCTAACCAGTCAATATTTCCTAAGGTCACCACACATTCGACATATAATTTTAAGCTTACCAAGTATCCAACTAGTGCTAGATGATCATGCATAATTTTTTTTCTGTCATTTCATGAAATTATGTATTTATCCTTAACCTAGCATATAGGGAAAGCGATTAATAGGCAATTTATCAAAAGACAGTGCTGTAATAACCACTCAATCAGGTAAAATATGCCAAATATTAGATTGGAATGTACACATGCAAACCAAATCTATAATGGCGATATTTAAAGAAAACCACTCCGATACGCGGATCGGATACACATGAAATCAAACCGGATTAAAGGTCGATCTTCAATCACCAAGCCTCAATGGGTTACCATCTCCATTGGCATCACCGTCGATCGCCACATTGGAATATCAATCTCATGCATCATGCATTCACTCAAAGCAGATAATCAGCGAAGTTCAATCAATTAAAAGATAAAACGAGCATCTCGAATTCAACTCTAATTACCGTGCTAATTTACCTACTGAGACATGCATCGCTAATCAAATAATTCACCAAAATATTCATATACGAAAGCTAGTCAAGCAATGAGAATAAAACATGACAAATATATCAACAATCAAGCTTATGAAGCCTAATTAGACAATATAGGCAACTAGAGGCATTTCCTACCTATTTCCTATTTTTGATATTTTTTTAATTTTTTAAAAATTTTATTAATAATAATAAAAAGGATCGGACCCGGGTCGGGCCTCACGGTATTGAGTCCCCACCCGGGTTGGGTTCAATTTAACGAGCTTGGTCCGGGTCTAAACAGGAAACTCCAAGCTGCAGGCCCAGCCTAACACAAGCCCTCTACTCAGCCCAGTCCATGCCAGCCCAATCAAAAAGAAAAATCACGCGGTCCCAAACTCCTCTAATAAACCCCCAAGACCAAACCCTGAAGACTAAACCTTCACTAACTTAAACCAGGCCCGATCGAAACAACACTAGGTAATTTTCGATCACACAGCGGAGGCACAAACCGACTCACACCAACTTCCCACAAGTCATCTCAAGCGTTTCTCATTCATGGTATCGTATCTGCTCGTCACTATCCATCATCCGAAATGCAGTGCTATTATATCTCACAACAAAATTGATTCAATTCAAACTTAGGAAAGCATTTCGGACGTCGAAGACAGTTTAATTTGAAATACATAGCATTTCGACTTTTGAAAACCATTTCACTTGAGAAACCAGAAAACTCTAAAAAACATGTTCAGATTTTGAAAACAGGTCAGACTTAGCACAATACCTATACCCACCTTTTTCGATGTACGACTTGGTCCATTCCTACCCCAATCGCCATCTTAGAAGCCTTCCAGGAGCTGCTCCTTATCCAGGTCTCTATGCCCCACCCTCATCAGACCAGGTCGGTACAGGCCCACTAGCCTTCGCTTGGTTCATCCCCAAGCCATACATCTACGAAGGGAGTCACATTCGATAAGTCCCATACCAAGTTGTACGATTGTTAGGGGGCGCATGATAACATTTCTATTTCTCTATTTTTCTGTTCTTTTGTTCCGTAGAACAGGTTTGGAATAGAAATCCGTTTGGTAAAGCAATTTTATTTTTCTATTCTGTGGACAAATTTTTGACTTAGAAATAGATTGGGAAGATAAATCAGAAGTAGAAAAAAGTTACTTTTTCGTTTCTGGAATAAAAAAAAGAAATAAGCAAAAATTAGAAGTAGAAATCCGCCACCCCCACCACCAACCATTGCCCTTCGTCGCCCAACGCCGCGATCACTGGCGGTTGCAGACGATCGCCGTCGCCCACCACCATCTGTCGCTGGCCGCCACTCCATGCTGCCAGTCGCCACTGACAACCACCGTCGACCATCGCCGGTGCCCGTTGACAATCGCTTATCTCCCCCGACCACCGCCGATCACCGCCAGCCACCATCGGTCCCCGTCGATCGTCACTGCCACCGACCACCGTCGGCCACCTTCGCCGATCGCTGCCGACCGCAATAGCCAGTCACAAGCTACCCCCACCACTCGCCGCCGCGACCATCGCCGGCCGCTACCGACCGCCACCGCTAGCCGCCGATAGCAGCTGACCTCCTCCGACCGCCACCACTCGCCACTGGTCGCCGCCGACCACCACCGATACCCTCTGCCAACCGCCACCGATCACCACCACCCACCATCGCCGACCGCCGCAATCACTGTCGCCGTTGAAGTAAAAAATAAATAATAATTTTTTATTTTTAAATATTAAAAAATATTTTATATTAATAAAAGTTATTTTTTTAAAGAAATTTTAAAAAATTAAAAATGAAGTAGAAAATTTTCGTAAAAGATTTTGTGTTAATAATATTTCAGAAGTAGAAATTTTCAACCGTTATGAAACGAATTTCTATTTCAAGAATTGAAATTTTTTGTCGTTATCAAACATGTATCTCGGCTCAAAAACTCGTCTAGGGAATAGAAATAGAAAAATCTATTTCTGGCCAGAAATAAGGCCAGAGAAGAGAAATGTTGTCATGTGCGCCCTAGGCATCCCGTATCACTTGTCCCATATCAAGCTTTACAGTTTATCAAGTCCAACTAAAACATATGATATGCTCATGCATGCACGTTTCTCAAAAAATTGTTTTAATGCAACAAATCCGTTCAATGCATGAATAACTCCCAAAACTACATCACATATCACCTACTTTCACAACATCAGTTCCTTATATCAAACTGAGTATTCTAATACCATAAGTGACCAATACCTCCAAGATCAAATACCTAGAATTAATCTATAGCACTCTTTCTTGGTCGCTATCAATTTAGAAGCAAAATCATATAATCAAACTTGCCCTTCGTCCAAAGTCAATAATTAGACCTCAAGCGTTGTTCACCTCCTTACGAACCTCATACCATTTATCAGGGCCTTTCGATACAAATCGGTATCTAAAACCATCAATATCCAACACAGATTCAAGCCTATGATCCTCAAATATCAAACCATCACAATTTCATATCCACAATCAGTCATACAAGGCTAACCATCAACCTCACAATTCAAGCCTATCGATAAGTCGTTACCATTTTGACTTACCGTCCAATTCACCTATTGATCACTACACTATATCCTCAAACATATAGATCCTCAAGCCTAAGCAATGATCAACAAACTTCTTATCTAACAAGTAGCCTAAGCTACTACCAATCCCCTACCAAACACAGTCACATACACCTGTAAATTTTAATCACGCACGTGCCTACCAAACACTTCTTCCACTAGCGCACCTTATCACTCCACTGAACGCTTTAATACCAACTGAAGATGTAACGGCATCCCAGGGCGACATCCATACGCTAATCGAGATCTGCTTTAATTTGATATTGCTTATAATAGAGGGCGCATTCAGAAAAATAACACAAACAGGCGAGGCCGGCAAACAAGGGCATAGCAAAAGGGTAGGCACGCCTAAAGGGTACGGCCACTTAGGGTTCACCAATAGGCTTACGGTACATAGTGAGATCACTCTGCATACTAGAAAATACCTTCTTTTTATACATAATAAATGTTTAGTACGTCATCTATTCCTAAAAGATCAACGACACTTGGGAACAATATCAAAAAGGTGCTCTGCTCCCTCTCTAGACTACCCACACTGGGACCACTCCCCGACGATAATCCGTATGCTCCTCACGGCTACAACAAAAAGGTACTGCCGCATCTCTATTAGCCAAAACCTACTTGAGCCTCTCAAGTCCAACTCCACCACGCCCTATCGGGAACCGCTACCTCTGGAAACAAATGGAATCAGTCCCAAAAGACTACCGTCTTCGCTCTTCTCAAATGTAGCGAAGAATCTATACGTGACATGCCTGTTTGGCCCTACAACTAGCACTAAGGTGGTTACAAGCCTCAAAAAGGGTGTAACTGATCCATCTGGACCAGTGATCTCTTCCCAGCTATACGAAAAGTCGACGAGAGCACCGTAGATATAACTAGATGTCGCAGGCAATATCAGCATGGCTAAATGATCTAAAAATGTTGTGATCCACAAGTGTGAGTATGAAACTCAGTAAATAGAATAGCTAATCCATAAAACTAAACATGCCATTAGTTCATAGATTAGTGAGGATCCACGTAGCAACATCAAGACACCGATGTTCAAGCAACATACAGAGAACACACTAAGACCAGACCATAACCTATTGGAAATCGACCAGTGAACGTCCCACAGGCACGTCCTCTATAACTCACCTCTATCATCTACGTACAAAGGCTTTGGGACGGTTCCCCTTAAGCTCGAGTCTTATGGACTCAACTAGTCCAATCGATCCTTAGCGCTCAGCCATTCAGGAATGTTAAGCCTCGGCTCACGACCCAAACTCAAGATACAAACACAAAAACATGCAATCTCTCTCTCTCGACACCTCTACCGAACTCCCAAGCACACCACCAATTCTAATTAATCTTGTTTCTACACAAATCAAGACGATCAACCTTCGGTTTCCCTCAACCCACTGTCGCGATACCTCAATTCAATGAACCGAATCGACATGCAAGCTAGTTCCTCCCGTCGGACGAACCCATTTTAGTCCGATATCACCCAAGACTAGCACGCATCATCTCATCCAATCCATCGGCAATAGATAGTTTAGTGGTACGGGCTAGAGTCCTACTTGGCTTTGGAGGAAGCTTAAAGAAAATGAGAGTCGATTTACCGCCCAAACAAGCTCGGGCTCCTCGTCCTCCTCTTCTCGGCGTCGCGGGCTTGAGGGAGATGAGCAAGCGACGAGCAACTGGTCGATGGCCAAGGCGGGGATGAGCAAGAGACAAGGAGAGCAAGAGACAAGGAGTGCTCATGGCATTGCCGATCAAGCTAGGAAGGTCGTTGGCACAAAGTGAAAGTGAGAGGAAGTGTCGGGCGAGAGAGAGAGAGAGCTCTCGGGTGGAAGAGGTGAGGGTGACGGGTGGTGTGCACGAGGGAGCCAAGGTGAGGAGAGAGAGAGGGTTCTTAAAACATGAAAAGGAGAGGGGAATAAAAGAGAGATCGGCAGGTGCATGGGGAATTCACGTGGGGTGTAAAAAAAAAGCAGGGTGGCTAATTGGATATGCCTTCGCGGTTCAACCGCGAACCAAACTCGCACCAGGACCAATCCTATGCAATAACATTCGATAAAATTTCCCAACGGCCCCCTTTTAGAATTGTCATGCTCAAAATAATGATAATTCCCCAATAATCCAAGCCCGATAAATACTCTTCAGCTCAAAAATCCATTTGTCGAAAAATTAGGCCGTCACAATTCTTCCCTCCTTAATAATTCTTAGACTCTCTAGAGTCAATATCTTGTCTAAAATATGTGGCGCACTACGCTTTCACTATGCCACCCTGATCACTTATTCTTCGAGAATCGCCACATCTCACAATCTTAACCATTAACATAGATCAATGCCGACCTTTATGCTCACAGATCTATCTGGCAACATCACTAAGCCATTCACTCACAATTACACTACGAACATATCAAGCTCGTTTCTCACTACTCACCAATCCAAATGGCATCATCCAAGACCACAATGTCCATCATATGTATTACCAGGCAGATTGTCCGTCACCACTCAAGACGTGACACACTTCTACCAATCACGATGCCAATTTCATATACAATGCTTATGGCTCCGTTGATTGTGGTCTCTATACGTTTCATACCCCACCACGACACTGCCGAGTCACTGGCTAGCTAGTTCATGTGGGTTTCATCTCATTCCAAGGCTTCCCTGATCACACAGCAGGGGCCCTCTTCGATCACACAGCGGAGGCACAAACCGACTTTCACCAACTTCATCTCAAGCGTTTCTCATTCATGGCATCTTATCTGCTCGTCACTATCCATCATCTGAAATGCAATGCTATGATATGTCTCAACAAAACTGATTCAGTTCAAACTCAGGAAAACATTTCGGACGTTGAAGATAGTTTAATTCGAAATACATTGCATTTCAACTTTTGAAAACCATTTCCCTTGAGAAACCAGAAAAATCAGAAAACATGTTCAGATTTCGAAAATAGGTCAGACTTAGCACAACACCTATACCTACCTTTTTCGATGTATGACTTGGTTCATTCCTGCCCTAATAGCCATCTTAGAAGCCTGTCGAGAGTCGCTCCTTATCCAGGCCTCTCTAGCCCGGCACACTCCCCGCCCTCATCAGACAAGGTCGGTATAGGTCCACCAGCCTTCGCCTGGTTCGTCCTGAAGCCATACATCAACGAAGGGAGTCCCATTCGACAAGTTTCATACCAAGTCTTACGGTTATTATGCATCCCGTATCACTCGTCCCATACCGAGCTTTATAGTTTATCAAGTCCAACTAAAACATATGATATGCTCATGCATGCACGTATCTCAAACATTTGTTTTAATGCAACAAATCCGTGCAATGCATGAATAACTCCCAAAACTACATCACATATCACCTACTTTCACAACATCAGTTCCTAACCTCAAACTAAGTATTCTAATACCATAAGCGACCATTACCTCTAAGATCAAATACCTATAATCAATCTATAGCACTCTTTCTTGGTCGCTGTCAATTTAGAATCAAAATCATATAATCAAACTGGCCTCAAGCACCGTTCACCTCCTTGCGAACCTCATACCATTTATCAAGGCATTTCGATACAAATCCATAGCTAAAACCATCAATATCCAACACAGATTCAAGCTTATGATCCTCAAATACCAAACCATCACAATTCTATATTCACAATCAGTCATACAAGGCTAACCATCAAACCTCACAATTCGAGCCAATCGATAAGTCGTTACCATTTTGACTTACCGTCCAATTCACCTGTTGATCGCTATATTATATCCTCAATCATAGAGATCATCAACCCTAAGTAGTGATCAACAAAGTTCTTATCTAACAAGTAGCCTAAGCTACTACCAATCCCCTACTAAACACAGTCACATGCACTTGTAAATTTTAATCACGTACGTGCCTACCAAACACTTCGTCCACCAGCGCACCTTATCACTCCATCGACCTGCTTTGATACCAATAGAAGATTTAACGGTGTTCCAGGGCGCCATTCGTACGCTAATCGGGATCTAATTTAATCTGATAATGCTTATAATAGAGGGCACATGCGGAAGACTAACATAGACAGGCGATGCTGGCATATAAGTGCATATCAAAAGGGTAGGCATGCCTAAAGAGTACGGCCTCTTAGGTTTCACCAATAAGCTTACGATACATAGTGAGATCCCTCCGCATACTAGAAAATACTTGCTTTTTATACATAATAAGCGTTTAGTACATCATCTATTCCCAAAATATCAACGACACCTGGGAAAAATATAAAAAAGGTGCTTTGCTCCCTCTCTAAACTACCCACACTAGCAGCACTCCTCGACGATAATCCGCAAGCTCCTCATGGCTACAACAAAAGGGACTGCCGCGTCTCTGTCAGCCAAAACCTACCTGAGCCTCTCAAGTCCAACTCCACCACACCCTACCGGGAACCGCCACCTCTGAAAACAAATGGAATCGGTCCCGAAAGACTACCGTCTTTGCGCTTCTCAAACGTAGCAAGGAACCGATACGTAACATGCCTGTTTGGCCCTACAACTAGTACTAAGGTGGTTACAAGCCTTATAAAGGGTGTACCTTACCCACCTTTACTAGTGATCTCTTCCCAGCTATATGCAAAGTCGACGGGAGCACCGTAGATATAACTAGACGTCGCAGGCAATATCGAAATGGCTAAACGATCTGAAAATGCTGTGATCCACAAGTGTGAGTATGAAACTCAGTAAATAAAATAGCTAATCCATACAACTAAACAAGCCATCAGTTCATAGATTAGAGAGGATCCACGTAGCAACGTCAAGACACCGACATTCAAGTAACATACAGAGAACACACTAAGACCAGACTACAACCTATTGGAAATCGACCAGTGTACGTCCCACGGGCACGTCCTCCACAACTCACCACCATCACTTATGAACGAAGGCTTTGAGACGATTCCCCTCAAGTTCGTGTCTTATGGACTCAACTAGTCCAATTGATCATTAGTGCTTAGCTATTCAGGAATGTTAAGCCTCGACTCACGACCTAAACTCAAGATACAAACACAAAAACATGCAATCTCTCTCTCGACTCCTCTACCGAACTCCCAAGCACACCACCAATTCTAATTCATCTTGTTTCTACACAAATCAGGACGATCAACCTTCGATTTTCCTCAACCCATTGTCGCGAGACCTCAATTCAATGAACCGAATCGACATGCGAGCTAGTTCCTCCCATTGCACGAACCCATTTTGGTTCGACATCACCCAAGGCTAGAACGCATCATCTCATCCAATCCGTGAGCAACAGATAGTTTAGTGGTACGGGCTAGAGTCGTACTAGCCTTAGAAGGAAGCTCGAAGAAAATGAGAGTTGATTTACCGCCGGAACAAGCTTGTGCTACTCCTCCTCCTCTTCTTGGCGTCGCGCGGGTTCGAGGGAGACAAGCGAGCAACGAGCAGCTGGTCGATGGCTACGGCGGGGATGAGCAAGAGACAAGGAGAACTCGTGATGTCACCAACCAAGCTTGGAAGGTCATCAACACAAAGTGAAAGTGAGAGGAAGTGTCGGGCGCGAGAGAGAGAGAGAGAGAGAGAGAGAGAGAGAGAGAGAGAGAGAGAGAGAGAGAGAGAGAGAGAGAGAGAGAGAGCTCTCGGGTGGAAGAGGCTAGGGTGACGGGCATAGTGCACGAGGGAGCCAAGGTGAGGAGAGAGAGTGGGTTCTTAAAACATGAAAAGGAGAGGGGAATAAGAGAGAGATCGGTAGGTGCATGGGGAATTCACATGGGGTGTAAAAAAAAGCGGGGTGGCTAATTGGATATGCCTTCGCGGTTCAACCACGAACC
The DNA here is from genome assembly GCA_029784005.1 of Lenwebbia sp. NSW1173648. Lineage (NCBI taxonomy): Eukaryota > Viridiplantae > Streptophyta > Magnoliopsida > Myrtales > Myrtaceae > Lenwebbia > Lenwebbia sp. NSW1173648. The sequence continues at coordinate 19,047,216 of JARCGZ010000008.1, read as the reverse complement.
AAACTCGCACCAGGACCAATCTTGTGCAATAATGTTCGATAAAATTTCCCAATGGCCCCTTTTAGAATTGCCGCACTCACAATAATGATAATCCCCCAATAATCCAAGCCCGATAAATACTATTCAGCTCAAAAATCCATTTGTCGAAAAATCAAACCGTCACGCCCTGAAGCTCTCTCCTTTCTCTCTACAATCGAGACTCCTTCAGCCTCCAACTCGCCTTCACTTTTTTTCTCCTACTCTTTTCTCCGCTCTCTTGATTCTCATACCCGCATCAAAGGTCGAGATTAAAAGCTTTTTCAAGAGAGTGAGTGAAAGTCCTTTCTGATTGAAGTTTCCTCAATCAAAATGATCAAATTTGTCAAAAGGATGAAATTGTTTTCCTTATGATAAATTCCCTAGTGAAGCTTGGTAATGTAGGCAAATTCATGAATTCTGTTTTCTTTATTTATACACATGTTTTTCTAATCCTGTCTCAGGTGACATTGATCTTCATTACGTGTTTACTGAGTGGAATATGTATCACGCATCTTTATGTTCACCCATTTGGAACAGGTGATATTGTTTCTCATTACGTGTTTACCAAGTGGAATAAGTAGCACGCATCTCTTTATTTTCGTCCAAGGAACAGGTAACATTGTTTTTCATTTCGTGTTTACCTAGTGGAATAGGTAACACGTATCTTTCGAATGTTCATCATGTGGCTTTATCCTTTGTGTTTGCTCAGGCATCACAACCCCCTTTGTGTTCGCCAAGTGGATTAGGTGGCATGATTTTTGTGTTCACCGAGTGGATTAGGTGGCACAAACCCCTTTTGTGTTCGCCGAGTGGATTAGGCGGCATGATTTTTCATTTTTTGTTCGCCGAGTGGATTAGGTGGCACGACCCTTTTCGTGTTCGCCGAGTGGATTAGGCGGCATGATTTTTCATTTTTTGTTCACCGAGTGGATTAGGTGGCTTTCATCTTCGCTGAGTGGATTAGGCGGCATGACTTTTCATTTTGTGCTCACCGAATGGAGTAGGTGGCACAACCCAATTTCATGTTCACCGAGTGGATTAGGTGGCATGATTTTTTCGTGATTGCCGAGTGGTATAGGCAACAGTCCCCTTTAATAATTTCTTTTAATTATTTTCAAATCATATCATGAGCTATTTCGCATTTGTAGGAAACTACAGGTAACAGACAGGCAACCCAATACTTTGAGAACCCTACTTCGAGTGGATTAGAAGTTCGGCGATCAAATGAATTGCCACCATTACAAAGCATTTCTAAACTTGGATGCTTTTATATGCGAACCGTATGCAAGGCTCTTTTACCGCTCCGCAGGAAGTGAGAAGCCTTGACATACGTTCCTTATTGTCTGCATTTTTGCATATCATGCATCATCTTATTGCATAGAAAATGTCACACCCCGAACTCCGAGCGCGCGACCATCCCTTCCTATCGTCAGGTCAAAGGATGATGTCCCAGGTGAATCATCGACCCATTTCTTTTATCTTATAATTAAGCACATGCGGAAGCGAATAACAACCCCTGACAACAAACAACAGGGATAGGCAAATAGGAATTTCAACAAACAACAACAAACCCTTTTTATTTATCTGCTTGATTAGTTTACAACACAAACATAATTTACACGAGTCCTCCTCGGACCGATCCCCTTAGACCCACAAAAAGATACCGGGCCGGGTCAGGGCGCACTACAGCCGATCCACTACTGTTACACTACCGGCTATATACAGGACGGCCTCCAAAACACCAGCTCCTCCACAGCTGCACAAAACGCCCGGGCCAAACACCCCGGGTCAACCCTGGTAACTAGGTGGCAAATCTGGGTCCTCCTCCTCCGAACTCAGGTCTAGGTCCACGATCTCCCCGTCCGGCATTTCAACCTCCGTTGCGTCCCAAGTCTGGACGATTGGACCCGCACCCAGGGGTACATCAAACCCTCGAATCGGTCCTATGGGAATACCAGTCTGACATATGAATCAGGCCTTAAAGAGGTGTGCCACATAGTGTGGCAACCCCTCGTCAACCCAGACTGTCGTGACGTGCTATTCCCATACGTCCTCAGAATTAGCGACGTGACGGCGATGAAGTACCGTCGTCAGTTCGATCGGAACACCAAACCTAATGTAGCGTGCGGCCATCTCGAGGACCTGAAAGGCGATCAGCCAAGCGCATGAGATATGAATCTCAGCGGGTCAACGCCTAAGTCCGATTAGGATGTTGATTCACAGCCTAACCATTCTAGCGATCTAATCCCAACATCAGAACAACAATCACATGCAACGTACCTCGCCTGGAGCCATGCGACAGATACGACATGATAAAGAATAAACAACGCATCAACCAATCAGCCAGAGCATTCAATCAGAAGCATTTACAATGCAACAAACGCGTTCCGGTCAGCCGGCCAAGAGATACCCCACTCTCGCCAAAGCACAGCCTCGCTGCTAGTACTCTTCCGGATTAACCGGGCGTCGTCCCACAACGTTAACGGCGACGGCATCCGATGGCTCCCTCAAATTCCCTAAGGCGAGCACACCAGGAATCATTCCAGGAGGGACTACGAACCAACACCAGTTGCGTCCAGCTTCTCATCAACCGTGTTATCAGGCCGGTCCGTCGCCGGCACGGACTGACAGGCAACCAATAAGCCGTGGAATCCCGGACTGTACGTCGCCGGCACATAGACTTATTAGGCGGCGACCCATGCCAATAAGGGTATCGCATGTGCCCCCAGTTACGTTAGGGTGACACGGTGAAACTACTGCGTGACCTCGCGCTTAAAACCGACTCTCAAGCCAAATCTCATTTTGATGCTCAAACCTGGCCCACGGCCAATTTTATGCTCAAACTTGACCCACGGCCATTTTCATGCTCAAACCTGGCCCACGGCCATTTTCACACTCAAACTTGGCCCACGGCCATTTTCACACTCAAAATCACAATTGGTCACGCGAATATTCAATTTCCATTTAACATGGCATTTCGATCCTAGTGTGATCATTCAGCAATTTAATGCGCAATCAACACTCAGTCCGATCCACGATCAGACGCCACAAACTAGGCACAACAACATGCAATTAACCATGGTAACTATTCCACCTAACCATGGTTAATTCGACTAACCACATCAGTTAATTAATCTACCACAGTAACTATTTAATTTAACTATGGTAACTAATTAATCTAACCACAGTTAACTATCTATTAACTGCGGTAACTATTTAATCTAATTACGGTAACTAATTAATTAATCTAATAAGTGCAATTAACAGTCTAATCAGGGATTAGGGGTTAACTCACTACTAAACTGGCGGCGGCGACCAGCGGTGAGCGGCGACCGGCGGTGAGCAGCGGCGGCAGCGATTTCCGGCGGCGGCGGCGACGACGACAAAAATTCCGGCGGCGCTCCCTACGAACTCCCCTCGTCGATCCGGACGCAACCGCGGTGTCGGATTTCCAAAATGACACCCGGACGACGAAGAACGGCAGCTGGACAGCGGCTGCACAGTGGCCAAACGATGACGACGGTCTTGGTGAGCGAACGGCAAGCTCGGCGGAGCTTGAAACGAGGCGGAACGCGCCGGTTCTCCACGACCAGCCTCTGTTCTGACCAAACCCACGAAATTCCAGCCACTTCCTGGACAAACAGTCCTCAGATCCTCGTATTCCTTGATCTTACGGTCGCGTAGGCGAAAACGGAGCTCGATTCGCCCTCCGGACGAGCTCAAACGAGCGATTCCAAGTCGGGCGCGCGCTGAAAAACGGGAAACACGGGCCTCTCGGGTTTGGGCTCACGGAACTCCGGGCGACGGCGGCTTCGGTCCAGCGGCACGGCGGAGTTTCAGCGAACACAGCGCACGACGACGGGGCTAGGGTGCGAGCGGCGGGGGTGGTCGGCGGTCCGGCGAACGGCGGACGGCGGCGGAACGGCGGCAAGATGAAGTGAAGAAGATGATGAAGTGAGGAAGATGGTGATGGCAACGTGAAGATGCAAAGGGAAATGGGGTGGGCTGCTGCTGCCATGCGTGGGAAGAGAAAGGGAAGAGAGAGAGAGGAGAGAGAAAATTGTCTTCAAGGGCATTTTGGACTTTTCCAAGGTCAAAGGGCATTTTTGTAATATCCAAGGGGTCAAAAAAGGTGATTTGACCATGCATTTATGATGCGGGGCCCGCGGTCATTCGGTATTAATTGTTTCTGGCGTATATGAATAATATCTGAGGGTATTTCGGTAATCTGACGATTTTAGGACTGGTTCAGAATATTTGGTTCAGGGTCGGCGCGAGCGCGAAGGAATACGGCGAAGACTAATTACGGTGCGACTAATCTAATCGAACTTAAATTAACTACGCTTCGATCGACGGCTAACGACCTTCAGATCGAATGATTCCGCGTCCGACAAATGTCACTCAATTCCAACCGTCCAATATTATTCATTGAATAAGCCTTGAAATTTCGGGACGTCAGAACTCTTCCCCCCTTGGGGAAATTTCGTCCCCGAAATTAAAATATTACACCACCTCAAAAAGAAAAGGATACCTACTCTTCATCGACTCTTCACTTTCTCACGTCGCTCCCTCGGTTCCATGGTGTTGCCAAACAACCTTCACCAATGGAATTGTCTTGTTTCGCAGGACCTGCTCTTTCCGGTCTTCGATCCTCACCAGACGCTCCACGTACGATACTCTTTCATCCACTTCAATTTCTTCAAAACTCAAGACGTGAGCTGGATCCGGCTCGTATTTCCTTAACATAGATACATGGAATACGTCATGCACCTAAGCGAGTCTCGGTGGCAACGCGAGACGATAAGCCAGATTTCCAATCCGCTCCAAGATCTCGAACGGCCCAACATACCTCGGGCTTAACTTTCCCTTCTTGCCGAAACGAGATGTTCCTCTCATAGGCGACACCTTCAAAAAGACATGATCACCGACTTGAAACTCCAACGGTCTGCGTCGCTTGTCGGCATAACTCTTTTGACGGCTCTGAGCAGTTCTAAGCCTCTCTCTGATGATTTTCACTGTATCCAACGACTGCTGCACTAACTCAGGACCAGTGATTTTCCTCTGACCTACTTCGTCCCAACAAACTAGTGTCCTACAAGGTCTGCCATACAATGCTTCGAAAGGCGCCATCTTAATACTCTGCCGATAGCTATTGTTGTAGGCGAATTCGACCAAATGAAGCTGTCCTTTCTAGTTGCCTTTGAAATCCAATACACATGCCCGCAACATATCCTCAAGCGTCTGAATTGTCCTTTCAGATTGGCCATCCGTATACGGATGATAAGCCGTACTGAATTGCAGCTTCGTTCCCAACGCAGTCTGCAAGCTTTTCCAAAAGGTAGACGTGAACCTGGGATCACGATCCGATGTGATCGTCACTGGTACACCATGCAGACGTACGATCAGACGTACATACAAATCTGCCAACCTGTCCAAAGCGAAGTCCTTTCTCACTGGAATGAAATGTGCTGACTTCGTTAATCTGTCCACTATGACCCAAATTGAATCATTGCCCCTTTGGCTCCTCAGCAAACTTATCACGAAGTCCATCGTGATGTGTTCCCACTTCCATTCTGGAATCTCAAGCAGCTGTAACAACCCTCCAGGCTTACAATGTTGAGCTTTGACCTGCTGGCATGTCAGACATTTCGCCACATGCTTGGCTATGTCCGTCTTCATGCCACTCCACCAATAATACTGCCTTAGATTTTGGTACATCTTCGTACTACCCGGATGAACACTGTAGCTGCTACGATATGCCTCCGACAAGATTTCTTCCCTAAGACTCTCATCAGCCGGCACACACAAACGTCCTCTGAACTTCAATATTCCATCCTCAGCTACCTGAAAATCTTCTTTCCTCTTCTCTGAGCCCTCTTGAACGACTTTCTGAATGGCAGGATCCGTCGATTGCAATATCTTAATCCTCGCTTGCACTTCCGGCTCGATCCTCAATGTAGCCATCAAACTCGACAGATAGCCTACCTCCAACTTAAACTCTGAATCTCGCACCTCCTCCAGAAGACGCCACTCCCAGACCATCAACTGGGCAATCGCTGACTTCCGACTCAGCGCATCAGCAACTTTGTTAGCCTTTCCCGGATGGTACAAGATCTCGCAGTCATAATCCTTAAGAAGTTCCATCCAACGGCGCTGCCTCATGTTCAACTCCTTCTGAGAGAACAGATACTTCAAACTCTGATGATCGGTGTAAACTTGGAATCTTTCTCCTACCAGGTAATGTCTCTAAATCTTAAGGGCAAACACGATCGCTGCTAACTCCAGATCGTGCGTCGGGTAATTCAACTCGTGCGGTCTCAACTGACGAGATGCATACGCAACCACTTTCCCATGTTGCATAAGCGCATAGCCTAGTCCATTGAAGGAAGCATCGCTGTAAATCTCATAACCTCCAGGACCAGACGGTATTGTCAAAACAGGAGCCGTAGTTAGCTTTTGCTTAAGCTCTTGGAAACTACGCTCGCACTTGTCTGTCCATTCGAATCTCTCGTCCTTCTTCAGCAGACGTGTCAATGGCAAGGCTATCGCGCAGAACCTTTCCACGAAACGTCTATAGTAGCATGCTAAACCCAAGAAGCTCCGAACTTCTGTCATTGACGTCAGCCTCGACCAATCCATGACCGCTTCAATCTTGGTTGGGTCAACAGATATCCCTTCCCCAGAGATTATGTAACCAAGGAAGGCTACGCGAGCTAGCCAAAACTAGCACTTGCTAAACTTAGCAAGCAACTGGTGTTTCCAAAGAGTCTCTAACACTATCCTTAAGTATTGCTCGTGTTCCTCAGGGCTCTTAGAGTATACCAAGATATCGTCAATGAACACTATGACGAATTTGTCCAAATACTCACTGAATACCCTATTCATCAGATCCATGAAAGCAGCTGGAGCATTTGTTAGACCAAACGGCATCACTGTGAATTCATAGTGACCATAGCACGTCCTAAACGCTGTCTTCGGTACATCCTCCCTCTTGATCCTTAGCTGGTGGTATCCCGTCCGTAGATCGATCTTGGAGAACACCGAAGCTCCTTGAAGTTGGTCAAATAGGTCATCAATCCTTGGCAACGGGTACTTGTTCTTGACTGTCACTTGGTTGAGCTGACGGTAGTCGATGCACAGACGAAGTGATCTATCCTTCTTCCTCACAAACAAAATGGGCGCTCCCCATGGAGATGCACTTGGACGGATATATCCTTTATCCAACAACTCCTGCATCTGCACCTTCAGTTCCTTGAGTTCCGACAACGCCATCGGATACGGTGCTTTTGAGATTGGCTCCGTACCAGGGGCTAACTCAATCACGAACTCTATTTCCCTTTCTGGCGGCAATCCAGGTAACTCCTTCGGAAAAACATCAAGGAATTCCCTTACTACAGCAATATCCTCCAGCCTTAACTCCTCAGCCAACACATCTACAACAGACGCCAAATAACCTTGGCAACCACCATCCAACAACCGAGTCGCTTCCAGCGACGAAACTAAGGGGATCGAGGTTCCCCCTCGATTTTCAACAAACTTGAAACTAACCCCATTCAATGGGTTAAACAGGATAGTCTTACTATGACAATCCAAGACAGCTCTTTGCTCAGTGAGCCAGTCCATACCAATAATGACATCAAAATCAAACAAAGCTAGCATAATCAGATTTATCCTTCCCTCATGACCGTCTACAACTAGCCTACAATCAGGACATCCTACTGCAGCCATAACATTATCCTTAAGCGGTGTAGATATCCTAACAGTTGATTTCAACAGCTCTATACTCATGCCAGCTAGCTTAACAAACTGAGCAGCAACAAAGGAGTGGGAAGCTCCTGAATCAAACAATGCATAAGCTACTTGATTATGCAATAAGACCGTACCTGAAATGGTCGGCGAGTCCTTCGCCTCTTCCCGGGTGACAGCATACACCCTTCCTTGCACTGGCGGTCGGTTCTGAAAGTTCTGCGGAACATTCCCTCGCATCTGACCTCCTTGCTGTAACTGTCCTCCCATTTGTCTCTGAGGACAATCTTTGATCTGGTGGCCATACCTGCCACAACCAAAACAAGCACCTGACCTCTTCGGGCATGGGCCAGACCCATGCTTCTGACGGCAAAACGAGCACACGACGTCGGGACGGAACGTCGACTTCCCAACAAAGTTCCTCCTGTTAGGCAGGATGGGATTCCTATTACCCATCATCGGTCCTTTACCGAACCTTCAGTTTTCCCTCACAACAGGAGCGAACCGCGGTCCAGATGCGGTTGTCCTTTCGGCAATATCCCTTTCCACCAGCTGAGCTTTCTCATATAGCTCATTATAGTTCCTCAGGTTGAATGGCACCAACACACTCTTGATCTCCGGCTTCAACCCATCTCTGAACCTCCTTGCCCTATCCTCAGGGTTCTCCACCATCCTTGGTGCATACTTGGACAGCTCGGCAAACTTTGCCTCATATTGGTCCACCGACGACTGATACTGACGAAGATGTAGAAACTCATCCATCTTTTGCTCTCGCGCGTAATCCGAGAAGTACTTGCTATAAAAGGCTTCTGCGAAGGCACCCCACTCCGGGATCGCACCCTCGAGAAATACACTTCCTTGCGTGGCCTTCCACCACGAGCTAGCGTTACCCTGTAGTTGGTAGACAGCCAGCGTTACTTTCTCTTCCTCGGAACATCCTAATAAGGCAAAAGCCTTCTCCAAATCTTCCATCCATGAGGTGGCAGCTTCTGGGTCACCAGTTCCAGAAAACCTTGGCAGCTTAAGCTTCATAAACTGTTCCACCAATCTGTGAGTCTGCGGCCTGCGGATCCCGTCTTCAGCTAACGGATCTCCTGTGGAATGGCAGCTGCAGCTTGGTTCTTCATCTACTGCCCCATCAGGTTTCCCATAGTTTCCAAAGCTTGCAGGATCCCATCCACTCTAGGATCTGCATGCACTGCCCCTTCTCTAGGCACTTCCGGTTCATCCACTCTACCCACTCTGAGTCTTGCTCGGGCAGCCCTTCCTCTGCCTCTACGAGCGGCAGGAACGCGGTTCACAACCGCTTCAGGAACAACTGGAGCTACCCTTTCCGTAGGTACTCTCGGAACACGATCCCTCTCCATTTCGGGATCCACCTGAGTTGCCCTACCTCGGGGCGTTCTCCGACTACGGTTGCTCATCCTGCAAGACCGTAAGGACTCTTGCTCGCCCAAAGCAACACGTAATGAGAACTCAGGTTTACTACTAAACAACAATCAAACAGCAAACACAAGCACAGGGTTTAATTCCTATTAACTATCCCATACCCAGCGCACCTTGTCACTCCACAAACCATGCTCTGATACCAAAACGGGGATGTCACACCCCGAACTCCGGGCGCGCGACCATCCCTTCCTATCGTCAGGTCAAAGGATGATGTCCCAGGTGAATCATCGACCCATTTCTTTTATCTTATAATTAAGCACATGCGGAAGCGAATAACAACCCTTGACAACAAACAACAGGGATAGGCAAATAGGAATTTCAACAAACAACAACAAACCCTTTTTATTTATCTGCTTGATTAGTTTACAACACAAACATAATTTACACGAGTCCTCCTCGGACCGATCCCCTTAGACCCACAAAAAGATACCGAGCCGGGTCAGGGCGCACTACGGCCGATACACTACTGTTACACTACCGGCTATATACAGGACGGCCTCCAAAACACCAGCTCCTCCACAGCTGCACAAAACCCCCGGGCCAACAACACCGGGTCAACCCTGGTAACTAGGTGGCGAATCTGGGTCCTCCTCCTCCGAACTCAGGTTTGGGTCCACGATCTCCCCGTCCAGCATTTCAGCCTCCGTTGTGTCCCAAGTCTAGACGATTGGACCCGCACCCAGGGGTACATCAAACCCCCGAATCGGTCCTATGGGAATACCAGTCCGACACATGAACCAGGCCTTAAAGAGGTGTGCCACATAGTGTGGCAACCCCTCGTCAACCCAAACTGTCGTGACGTGCTGTTCCCATACGTCCTCAGAATTAGCGACGTGACGGCGATGAAGTACCGTCGTCAATTCGATCGGAACGCCAAAGAGGACCTGAAAGGCGATCAGCCAAGCGCATGAGATATGAATCTCAGCGGGTCAATGCCTAAGTCCGATTAGGACGTTGATTCACAGCCTAACCATTCTAGCGATCTAATCCCAACATCAGAACAACAATCACATGCAACGTACCTCGCTTGGAGCCATGCGATAGATACGACATGATAAAGAATAAACAACGCATCAACCAATCAGCCAGAGCATTCAATCAGAAGCATTTACAATGCAACAAACGCGTTCCGGTCATCCAGCCAAGAGATACCCCACTCTCGCCAAAGCACAGCCTCGCTGCTAGTACTCTTCCGGATTAACCGGGCGTCGTCCCACAACGTTAACGGCGACGGCATCCGATGGCTCCCTCAAATTCCCTAAGGCGAGCACACCATGAATCATTCCAGGAGGGACTACGAACCAACACCAGTTGCGTCCGGCTTCTCATCAGCCGTGTTATCCAGGCGGTCCGTCGCCGGCACGGACTGACAGGCAATCAATAAGCCGTGGAATCCCAGACTGTACGTCGCCGGCACACAGACTTATTAGGCGGCGACCCATGCCAACAAGGGTATCGCCTGTGCCCCCAGTTACGTTAGGGTGACACGGTGAAACTACTGCGTGACCTCGCGCTTAAAACCGGCTCTCAAGCCAAATCTCATTTTGATGCTCAAACCTGGCCCACGGCCAATTTTATGCTCAAACTTGGCCCACGGCCATTTTCATGCTCAAACCTGACCCACAGCCATTTTCACACTCAAACCTGGCCCACGGCCATTTTCACACTCAAAATCACAATTGGTCACGCGAATATTCAATTTCCATTTAACATGGCATTTCGATCCTAGTGTGATCATTCATCAATTTAATGCGTAATCAACACTCAGTCCGATCCATGATCAGACGCCACAAACTAGGCACAACAACATGCAATTAACTATGGTAACTATTCCACCTAACCATGGTTAATTCAACTAACCACAGCAGTTAATTAATCAACCATAGTAACTATTTAATTTAACTATGGTAACTAATTAATCTAACCACAGTTAACTATCTAACCACGGTAACTATCTATTAACTGCGGTAACTATTTAATCTAATTACGGTAACTAATTAATTAATCTAATAAGTGCAATTAACGGCCTAATCAGGGATTATGAGTTAACTCACTACTAAACTGGCAGCGACGGTCGGCGGCGACCGACGGTGAGCGGCGGCGGCGGCGACGACAAAAATTCCGGCGGCGGTCCCTACGAACTCCCCTCGTCGATCTGGACGCAACCGCGGTGTCGGATTTCCAAAACGACACCCGGACGACGACGAACGGCGGCTGCACAGTGGCCAAACGACGACGATGGTCACGGTGAGCGAACGGCAAGCTCGGCGGAGCTTGAAACGAGGCGGAACGCGCCGGTTCTCCACGACCAGCCTCTGTTCTGACCAAACCCACGAAATTCCAGCCACTTCCTGGACAAACAGTCCTCAGATCCTCGTAGTCCTTGATCTTATGGTCGCGTAGGCGAAAACGGAGTTCGATTCGCCCTCCGGACGAGCTCAAACGAGCGATTCCAAGTCGGGCGCGCGCTGAAAAACGAGAAACACTGGCCTCTCGGGTTTGGGCTCGCGGAACTCCGGGCGACGGCAGCTTCGGTCCAGCGGCACGGCGGAGCTTCAGCGAACACAGCGCACGGCGACGGGGTTAGGGCGCGAGCGGCGGGGGTGGTCGGCGGTCCGGCGAACGGCGGACGGCGGCGGAGCGACGGCAAGATGAAGTGAAGAAGATGATGAAGTGAGGAAGATGGTGATGGCAACGTGAAGATGCAAAGGGAAATGGGGTGGGCTGCTGCTGCCATGCGTGGGAAGAGAAAGGGAAGAGAGAGAGGAGAGAGAAAATTGTCTTCAAGGGCATTTTGGACTTTTCCAAGGTCAAAGGGCATTTTTGTAATATCCAAGGGGTCAAAAAAGGTGATTTGACCATGCATTTATGATGCAGGGCCCGCGGTCATTCGGTATTAATTGTTTCTGGCGTATATGAATAATATCTGAGGGTATTTCGGTAATCTGACGATTTTAGGGCTGGTTCAGAATATTTGGTTTAGGGTCGGCGCGAGCGCGAAGGAATACGGCGAAGACTAATTACGGTGCGACTAAACTAATCGAACTTAAATTAACTACGCTTCGATCGACGGCTAACGACCTTCAGATCGAATGATTCTGCGTCCGACAAATGTCACTCAATTCCAACCGTCCAATATTATTCATTGAATAAGCCTTGAAATTTCGGGACGTCACAGAAAATGGGATCAAAACTCCCACAAAAAGAGTACTTCATCATTTGCATCGTCAAAATTTGAGGTTCAATTTGTCTTTGAGCAAAACCTCTGCAAGCCTCCACTCAAAGAGGGGCAACTGTTGACACCTGAATTTTGACTATCCTTTTTAGTCATTTTTACATAAAAAATTAGGAATTATTTTTAGTTCCTACAAAAAATAATTAATTCAATTTTCATATTTAATTTCATCATTCATTACATTACATTTGCATTTTAACTGGATAGGCGGTGAATGAACTTAAATTGAAAGGCTTTGGAGGAGATCAATGAGCAAATGGGCTTGGTTTTTGATGAATAGGACTTACAATATTACATTAGGTTGTTTTGAAAGGATTTGATATTGCATAATCAAACAAGCAAACACAGCAGAGAGGCTGACATCTTTTGAGACTAGTGTGGCGCCTGAAGAAGTGCGTTATATACCTATCATGAAGAGGGGCCGAAAATTGCAATGGAGAAGAAGGCCATGAGCTTTAATTATTTTATAAGGTTTCAGACTTAATATTAATAAGCCCACAAGCATCAAGCCTTATTTAGAGAGAAGCCTTAACTAAACCTAGCAAAAACACTATATAAGTATGTTGATGCTTCACAAATTGGGGGAGGACACACAATAAAATACACGGCACTTTGAGGGCACACAATTGATTGAGAGGGCAAAAGAAAAAGAGAAGGGAGAGAAGAGAGTTCTTCCTGCACACAACGTGAGATTCTCTCATGTCATAATTGGGTTAGCGGAAAAAGTCTTTGAAGGAAGATCTGAATTTTTCTGGCGATGAGCCTCTTCTCTAGCGAAGTCCAGACTTCCCTCTACAAAGCTCCCGAGTCCAGCGTTCCTCCGAAGACGAAGCTGTGATTCTTTTCCTTCATAGTAGACGACAACCCAGATTAAGTCTTGGTGGTACTGACGAGATCCCATGGCCGGGTTCATGATAAAAACTTATCAATGTTGAAGGTTGAAAGCCGCGAGCCAAGAGGCAAATTTTATCTCTTTTCTATTATTCTGCCAATCAGAGTCCAAGGAATTCAGTCAAAAAAGGTCTCCTCCACGTGATATGAGCAAAAGATTTGAATAAAAAAAATATCATGCGGTTGACTGTGAAAGTTGAAGTCCAAGTTTTGGCCGCAACTTCTCTAGCGAGCACTCGGAGCCAAAAGCTATCGCAATCGAGGAATCCAGCCGAGGAGTCCTAGCCGTGGTGGTCGTCTACCGTCGTCGTGCTCGAGCTGGTCCGAGAAGTCCAGCTTTGTCCATGCGTGTGTGACCCCCACTAAGCCGGTCCGTGGAGTGCAAATCTCAGGCTGCAATTTTTGGTTAAAAATCCAAATTAGGAAAGCTCAATCTTGAAGAACAAGGTAAATTTCCTATCTTGAATTTTAATATATCGACTTGCCTAGTTTAGTTATATCTTGTTATATTTTGCATCAAAGTGGATATTCTTTTAAAAAATTCAAATTGATTAGCGAAATTTTCTTTTCTAATCTACAACTTGCCGCATAATCGAGGAGGTCCATCTTTAGGATTATTGATGGAATACTCGATTAGGCAAGGAATTAAGTTTTGTCATTAACGGTAGAATTGCGGATTAAAGATTGACTTAAATATTTGCAAAATATTTCAAAAAAAATTGATTGATATATATCCACTTTTCTTAATTGAACTTATTGGCATATTCACTTTCCTATTTTGACTTGAATTGCTTGATTATTATTATTATTATTAGAATATATCCGTCGCATGATGTAATCTCGAAAAATTCTAAAAAAAGATTGCATTCATATTCCATATTTGAAAATTGCATCTTTTAAAAAATAGCATCATGTAGATAATTGCATATCTAATCCTTTTTTATAGAATATTTAGGTTAGATTACATTTTAGAATAGACATTGCATGCTTAAATAGGATTTTATGTTCAAAATAAGCTATCTTTAATATATTAGGGTTTAGGTCAATTTAAACTCTAAAATATGCAAGATAAACATTGTTTTGACATAGTTCTATTTTAGGAAATAAATTCATCAGAAAATAAAAATCACCCATGCCATGTCAAAAATTGCCATGCCATACTTGCCACGTTATGCATGCCACATCATTTATGCCATGTCATCTATGCCACGTCATCCTTGCCATGTCATACATGCCACGTCATTTATGCCATATCATCCTTGCCATGTCCTACTTGCCACGTCTGTCATCTATGCCATGTCATCCATCTATGCCATATCATCTTTGCTACATCATCATTCTTGCCATGTCATCATTTTTTGCCATGTCATATAGGTTGCATTTTAGTCTTGCATTTGATTCATTTCATTGCATCCTAGAATAATTTCATGCATTGCATATAGTATAGTCATCTATGCATTCACAAAAAACAAAATTTTTAAAAAATAAATAAACAAACAATGCTTTGTGTGGCGCATGCTCCCTTGATTATCTTGATTTCTAGATATTCAATTAATTGATTGTGCACCTGCATGATAACCTTTGTTAGTAACTTAGGTTAAAATCAATTAATGTCGCCTGACAAAAAAAATTCATGAAATAAAATGGTACCGATAGGGCGTTAGAGTAATTTAGTGTAATCAAGTCCCTAGACTCTTAATCTCTGGTTCGTAGAAGTAATTTAGTTCTCCTGCTAATTTACTTAGGTTTCTAATCGACCTACCAAAAATGATTAGTGGCGACTTCTATTGACATTGAACCTTAAGTTGCGAATTGGTAGGACTTGGGAGAGTCCGAGTTAGGTTAATTAAATAATTAATCTAATAATTCATTAACCTGTAAATTTTTGAATTTTAGGTCGCGACAATAGAACAAATTAAAAGTTCGCAGACGACATTGCATAATGGATCAAAGTTAAAAGTTCACAGACGGCATTGCATAATGGATCAAAGTTAATGAACCATTTGTGCTTTTGTGCGAAATCCAAACTTTCCTTCGCCATAGGTCCAAAGAAAGGAGCTTTTCAAAGTTTACCGAGGAACACGAAATCAAGCAGAATTTGTGTCCATGCCCAAGCCAAACATCATTCTAAAGAACCTAGAAAATTGAATCTCCCTACGAAAAACCATAGCCCCAAGACAAAAAGTGACGAACTTCCTCTTGTAAGTCGAAGCAAGAATGATCCCAACTTGAGTAAAGCTGCTACACTGTTGACACCTGATTTTTAATCACTTTTTAATTTAGAAAATTAATTAAAATTCAAGAAAAATTCATAAAAATAGAAAATCGACTATGGAGCCCTTGGCCAAGTATAAGGGACCAATTTTGAGCAAAAACATATTTTTCGAATGTTTTCCGACTTTTCAGAATTTATTTTATTTAAAAATAGCCGAATATTAAAAAAAAATATCGAATGATGTCAAAACAAATCTGGAAAAATAGTCCAAAATTTTATTTTAATCCCATTTACGTTTGGCCACCCTAAATTTCGGAGGATTCAATTCGGTTCACGAAAAACCCTATCGATTTGGTCAAAAGATACCGATTTTCGCAAAACTTAAGGTCAATCGAGCAGGGTCATTGCCACGGTGAGGTCCTAACAGCAGTCAAGATCAAGGAACCACTTTTGTTTTGCGAGAATCGACTTAAAAACGGTCGATCCGGCCCAATTGGTGTCTACCGATTCAATTGAACTGGACTGGGCACAACAGCCACAGCAAAAACACAGCATAAACCAGAAGTAAGAAGCAAGGCACGCTAGATTCAAAAAAGGGCCAGAAAGGGAATGGCGTTGGCATCCTTTCCTCTTGCACCCTACCCCAAGCTCCAAGTTTACCAAAGCCAGCTCCATCCCTCTTCCCCAAGGGCTGCAACAGAGACCTTGAGTGAGCAGCTGGGAAAGAGAAGACCGAGTAAGAGTGAGAGAGAAAGCTGGCAGGGGCGAGTTTCAAGGGGGGAACTGAGTTCCAAGGCTGTAGGGGACAAGTCCCAAGGCTAAGGAAGGGTGCGTGGGAGCTTGAAGAAAGGGGGAAGCCAAACAGAAAAGGGGGAACTTCACTCGAGCAAGAGGAGGACAGAAAAAGGGGAGGAACCGAGAGAAAAAGAAAAAAACTGAGAGAGAGGGTGAGAAAACAGGGGGGCCGCGAGTCTGTTGAAGGAAGCACGAGTAGCCAGGAAGCTCCACCAACGTTCGAGGAAGCCTAGCATCGTCGCCGGAGCCTCAGCCACCGCCAGAGCCGCAAGTACAGGTCGAACTCATTCTCCCCCCACTCGGTGCTCTGCTTTTTCGCTTCTTAACAGGGGACTCATGGTAGGTTTTGGCTAGGTTTGGATTCTGACCAAACCGAGCCAAACCAAGTAGATCCCGACACCCATTATAGTCCATATAATCATGTTTGTATGATCCCTAGCCACGGCACTGCCCTGCCTGCATCGAATTTGTGTTTTATCCGCTTGTTTTCTGCGCGCGTGCCATATGTTTGAAGATTTGCCCGAGGCCAGTCAAACATGCACCTTTGAGTCCATTTTTCATCACGTTTTTGTTTAGTTTCATGGCTGTTTTTGGTTCGGTCGTAGTCTATGCATGTAGTAGTACGCACCCATGTGTCGGTTCGCTGTTGGTTGTGCCCGAGGACCGAGTTTCATAGCCGCAAAGTGGCCTCGGAGGGCTAGTTTTGACCCTTTTTTCAAAAGAGCAGTGCGAACCCGCGACTTTGAGGGTGTCATTCGACGTGTTCCTCTGCGTTTTTTATGTTTTTTATTGGTTGGGGCTGCTTCTCGTGTGTAATATTTCGCATCAACGTTTAGTTCGGTTGTTGGTTGTACACGAGGGTCGAGATACGAGACCGAGAAAACGCCTTAGTGAGTTGGAAAAGCTAGAGGTTTGGCTTTTGGTATTAAGTGTTGGAAGTGCAAGGGGATCTGTTCGCGGCAGATTTTCGGTGCGCTCAGGCGACCATTTTCTAAACCGTTGAGTGATTTGGAAACGTTGTCTCACCCACTTTTGCACGGTATAAGGGATTTTTCCTGATTGCGCTTGTGGACCAAGATGTGAGGCCGTGAAAACGCTTCAAGGGAGCATTGGCTCCCCTGGTCAGTTTTTTTTCTAAGTGTTGACCGATCATGAAGCCCCCTTTGTGATGTGTTTTCGGTGTGCACGTGTAACCATTCTTCGAGCCGAGCACTATTTTGAGAACCTTACATCACATAGTTTCCAGAGCGGAAAATATCTTTTCTCAAAGGCGTCATGGGAGAGAGAAATTAGAGCTTGAAACTAGGAGTGCAACCTATTTGCGCCCCTGCGTTCAAACCTAGATTTTCGGGGGCCGCTTAAAGCCATGTGTTCGAGTGGGTTTTTCTACGAGTCGATGCATAATCTCGTCGTCTTTTGGCTCCACGTCATTCCTTGCATGTCCTAGTTCACGTCGGTATGCAAGTTTACCGCTAGCGGCGTCCGAGGTGCCAGAAAAAGGGCGACAAAATCCCTTCGCGAACAGTCATCTTGGTCAAAAATAAAACTAAGTCTTTCGAAGCAATCGACATCGGTTTTTCCCACGATTTTTTGGTCGTGTTGTTATGCGTCTCATTCACGTTTTTCTAGTCTGTGTCATTCCTGGTATGTCGTAGTTCGCATTGGTGTGCGGACTTGCCACTAGTCATGTTTAAAAAGTTAAGAAAACAGGCCAAAAAGACCCCTTGGAGGGTAATTTTTGGTAAGACTCGGGTTTTTTGAAAAAAGTCTAAAAATGGAATTTATATCGTTCTAGACTGACTGGGACCCATACGGTCCGAGTCGGGCGCTCTTGGCGAGGGTTGGACCACCCGGTCCGCAAAACATTTTTTTAATATTAAAAAATATTTAAAAAATCTAAAAAATAAAATTCAAAAAATTCCAGAAAATCACAAAAAATGGGAAATTGCTATATTAGCCTTAATTCTCTAGTTTCGACTTTTAAAATCCCTGAAAATGATGATTTTGCCCCTTTGGGAGAATTGTTCCAAAATCATCCCAAACCTTAATCACACCATTCTCTAAGCTAGTAGAGCTTTACTAAGGATGTCATGCTTGATTTGATTCATTTTATCGGCACGTCATTGACTCTTTAATTGTGCACATTACATGCCTTAATTGTGATTGATAGGATAGACTCACATCTGTAAGAACACGTTAGAAAAACACCCAATTTCGATACCGAAAAGGTATTGGTGGCAACAACGATGTAACCAAGTCCCCGGAACCTTAATCTCTGGTTGCGTAGAATCGAACGGCATCTCCTGGCCGCTCGATAAGGTTCTCGATCTACCTTTCCCAAAGACTAGTGGCGACTCCTTTTTGCATGTACGCATGCACATGCCACCTAATCACACTAAGATCGAATCTGATAACCCG
Source organism: Lenwebbia sp. NSW1173648 (assembly GCA_029784005.1). Classification (NCBI taxonomy): domain Eukaryota; kingdom Viridiplantae; phylum Streptophyta; class Magnoliopsida; order Myrtales; family Myrtaceae; genus Lenwebbia; species Lenwebbia sp. NSW1173648. Next base: position 19,028,449 of record JARCGZ010000008.1, on the reverse strand, counting down.
CCGCGATTTAGTATGGGCTTGGGAGGGCTCGAGCTAAGCCGCTCTAGGGGCTTAATAATCCATTAGCCTGATCATTTTCGAGATCAGGTCGCGACAACTGGCGACTACACTGGGGATTGGTTTTAAACCTCAAGTGGACTTAGGCCATTTTAAAATGTTGGGTATTTTCTAACTTGTTTCGTGCAGATGCTCTTGAAGGTGAGGTAAATCCGCTAATCACGTGTTATATGTTAGCGCATATTATAGTGATAAGGGGGTAGTCTGTGTTGACACTTTTCTGCAGGTTTGAAGTTGGGGTTGAATGTTTATTTATATGCACTTTTGAAGCGGTGTTTTGATATGAACTGTTGTGCATGACCTTGCATTTTGACGATCACGACACCTCGCACACACTAGCAGCTAAACCCCGGCTACGCCTCTCACCTTAGGAATCCTTAGAAGGGCATCGGTTATGATTGGACTTAGTGTTGTTAGCGCTTATGGACAATTATCTCTGATTCTGCTCACTTTACGGAGTTTTAATTCCAACCCATCTATAGTAGTAATTGCGTTCTTGTGCAAATTCATCATTCTGTATTGTGGGAGCCTTTAGCCTTACGATTTTTACCCTTGATAGGTGTCTAAACCTTACAAGTCTCACGCGTATGTCTGTGGATGGTTGGTATACCTAAAATCAAAAACAAACAAAGAGGGTCCCGTCGGTAAGGTTTTTCACCCTTAAACTTGTCAAGATTCATATTCACATATAATAAATTGTGCATATCATTCGTACTCTCATTCTTGAGCATATCATACATCATTCGTGCACAATTCAAATGATTGAGTTAAATTTCATTTTTCGGAGAAACGGATAGATTGAGATAGTTACCCCAAGTTCGTCCATGGCGACACTAGCGCCATTCCTACATGAGCAGAAGGCCGTCTAGCACGAGCCATCCAGAGGATTTGACGAATTTCATGCGTCCCGCTTCATACATGGAAGGGAGCTCACCGGACGCAATCTAATACGCTTCGAAGACTATTACTATACCCAGTGCGCGTGCGAGTTGGAATCTAAACACAACTTAGAAGCCTGGATTGAATGTCAAAACCTGAAGAAATGTCGTCGTGCTAGAAAGACAGAGCCGACACAATCCCCATTGAAGAGGTTTAAAACACAAAGGAAACGACATCCTACTCGAAAAGCTAAATTGAACCATCCTTCTTTGAAGAAGACCGAAGTGAAGATTAAGCAGCCTATTGAAGTTATCAACATTTCATCAGACGAGGATCCCGACATGAAGTAGATTGCTTGGCCAACCCTAGGACATTTCACGGAGATCGGACTTGGGGGATCTCTATAGGCTGTTTGGTATCACATTCCAATGGTTTGTTTTTCATTACATGTATGGGATCTCCGCCTGTGGAGCCCTTTCTATCCTATCTCCCTAGATTTGAATGTATAGGGATCTACTTGAGTTGTATGCGCTCCCTTTGGAGTTTTTACTCATGTCTCGACATTGGAATGTGGTAATGAAATTTCTCTCAATCATTTAATACCCTAATCAATTACATGATTCTATTAGTGAAATCTGGATTAGAACCTTGATTTGACCCTTTTGGCCAAATGAGGGAATCTAACCCCTATTTCACCGAATGGAAATACGGAATTAATTAGCTGATGCATGCATCATGATTAGCATTCGTTTGTAATCCATGGTAATTGGTCGAAGTTCTTCGTGCTTTCTAAATTCAAAGGGAAGATTAGATATTCGAATTCGTCCCATTCCTAGTAAACGGCTTCAATTTGTATGTCCTATCTTCCATTGAATTTAAGACATATTGAAGTTGTACTTTACTCCTTTTAGACATTTCATTGGTTCCCCTTGAAATAGGCCAAAAGCAATTACCATGGATTACATTTCTTTCAATAGTATGGTTTCTTATGAAAAATATCGATAAGAGCTTTTCACGCGAGACTAAGGTTCGTGTATATATTCTTATCTTTATTAGTCACAAGAAAGCATAAGATTGAAAGGGTTCATGCTTTCTTTTTCCCGTTCGTTTTCTAATATTGTTCTCTCATTCAACAGGTGACAAGAAAACAGTTGGAATAAGGTCTCTTGAGCAAGATGGAGAACTAGAATGTCCACGCCCGGCTGACTAGTGTCGAAATTCAACTCGCTCGAGTAATCGCTACGCTAATGGAGATGTCCCAACAATCGAAGACCCCCGCTACTCTGCAAACTGTGGATAATATGCCACCTTCGTATCTTCAAATAGAAGTGGAAAAGCATAGCAGTCGACTTATCAATTTAGAACGGCGATTTGAGGAGATAATTGCCACCCTCGTAGACTTCGAAGCGTACGTAACTCCATTGCTCCCGGGCAGGGCTGTGCCTACTCTTGAAGATCTTCAGAATCAAGTTAATGAGATGCGTAGAATGCTGATACGCCTCACGGACCGCATGAATCAAATCGTCATGGAACCGCCACCCCATTCCACGATCGAAATTACTAGCAGTAGTGCGAGAGGCAAAGGAAAACAACAGTGCAAGAAGCCCATGTCCGAAGATGAGCAATTTTTCAAGAATGAATATTGCCAAAGATATATCCAGGGGATAAGCTTTGTTAGCATTCGATTGCCTCATAACCCGAAGAAGGAGTCTCGCAAACAGAAGTCGCTTCGTTAGAGTCACAAGTATCATATGGGGCCTTCCATTAATATGGCGTTCATGGCAAACCAAAAACCATCTATTGAATTGGCTCCCAAGCCAAATAAATCTTCTTGGTCGGCGCTGAAGTCCGTTTAGCAAAAGAACAGGCCCCTACCAAAACAATTCACGCCCCTTCCCCTTTCTCTCTCGAAACTCTTACCTATGCTTTTGGAAGGGCGGATGGTCACCAAAGAGCCGCCAAGAGCCAACCCCACGAGGTTTCCAAGCTTTGATGAGACTCAGTCATGTGTGTATCACGTGGGAGAAAAGGGGCACGATATTGACAATTGTTTAATCCTTAAGAACAAGGTGTAAGCCCTCATCAATAGCGAAATTCTAAAGTTTGACGAAATGGAGCCGAACGTCCAGCGAAACCCTCCACTTGAACACCAGGGAGTGAACATGATATGTAGTGATGAAGAGGAAGACGAGTTGAATTTCTCGGTCAATACCGCCAAGTTACAAGATCTTCTCACTTCTGCATCGTCATATCCCGGAGGAGGAGATATCTCGAGAGAGGAGAAGTTGATTCGTCCAATCAAGCCACTCAGCATGGGGATCACCAACGATGACGATAATTCGAAAGGAACAGGAACTCCCATGGCTGTCAATCTAGCATCGAACCATTTCCTCTTGGAAACTGAAAATGAGGACAGTGGAGGGTACGATTTCAATGCACTCTATTAGCCGCCTCCAAGTTTCCTCATCAACTCGGATGGTATCATACCCGACGGTCGGGGAGGTATAGGTGATCCGGATAAGGACTACGTCAATGTCATCCCCGCTGAATGGATCGACGAGGACTTTGCCTTCCTTGAGTGAAGAGGCTCCTCTCCCTATCTTTTTATCTAATTTATAGTTATTGCATTTTCAATTCCCTGCAATTTCAATTCCGTTGTCGCATCTTCCTTTCACACTTGTAGGAAAGAAAAACACCTTGGACCTTGAGCCGTAGGTCCAAGGTAGTCTACCTTGTAACGCGGCCTTATCGTTTAAATTTCAATAAAAAGGCCTATACATGTTTGTTAAGGACGTGCGGGAATATCCCAAACTAGCCCGATGATGATACTTGTCTTCGATTTTAGAAGCTTGAGGCCTGGATTCCTGCACGCTTCCTAGTTTCTACATGATTTTGAGAGGAACGAAGATGTTTGACGATATGAGGATCGATTCCCCTTTTCTCTAGCCTTCCCTTGAAAGAAAATGCTTTTCAAAAGAGTGTTTCACCAATTTCGTGCATAAACTTCGATTTCGCTCACATGATGGTTTGTGCAGAATGTCTCAAGGAGTGACACTTTAAGAAGGCCAAACGATCAAAGATTCAAGTCGCTGAGATAGACAATTGAGGATGGATAAAGAGAGGGCCTACTTGGGGCAAATCTCTCCCTTCCCATTAAAAGCTTAATCCGGAGGCAGAACTTTTCCTTCCTCACCGAAAGAGCATATTGGGGCAAAGCCACCAAATCCATCGCGATGAATAGCAAGACATGCCCTATTGGGGCAAGGCACCTAAAGAAGACAATGTCGTCAAACCTTGAAAAGACGACCTCTAAAAGGAGGAAGAATAATCCCAAATCGGACAAAGAACCATGGGATAATTTAGTTGGGGCATATATCACCCAATGGGGGCAAACAAATTGTTGATGCAACCGGAAGTGTAGAAGCCAGGTCTTTCCTTTCTGACGAAACGATGGACACGAAGGAAATCTATACCCATCAAGCAAATGTGGTACAAGTTTTCCTGGGGGCAAAACCTCCGGAGTTCGTATGAAGAGATTCGATAGAGATCGTCCTCATCGAAATAAAATCCCAAAGTTGTCCGCATGGATTCGAGTGAAAGGTAACTTCGTATCGTTCCAAATTGTCTCATTTTTAACATGAGCTTATTCTCCTCTCCGAAGGAAGTTATTGAAAAACTCATAGGAAAGAGCTGCCCAATATGGATTCAAGACCAAGGGTGACATCAGCATCGAAAATTCAAACCCAAAGAAACAATCATTGGATACAAGATCGAGCATACTTGGCCAATTCGATTCGAATGAAGTAATCACTTTAATTCGAGTTCACGAGACAAGAAGTGCATACAATGGTAAAATAGTGTCGTTCCAATTTCTCCTGGACATGAGAACATACACTGACACATTCCCTTTTGATTTTTACAGGGGTCACCGTCGGGCCGGACAGGAAAGTATCCCTTCTCTTTAAAACTCAATAGAGTCCAAAAGTCTTGGAACTTTTAACAATCGCATATCTTGGAGTAGATGACAGGTTTTTATAATCCATTCGCATGAACAAGGGCAACCCACGATCTTCATTCCTAGAAAATTTCTTACATGTCTGCATAACTTGTTCGTCAAGATTTTTAGAAAACCTGACAAGTTATTGAAAATTACTACATGTCACATGCTCGAAAATGCTCACACATTGCATGGTTTATGCATGACTATTCTTCATGTCTAATTTACCAACTCTGAATAGGGAGCGTAAACTACATAAGATGTATCGAATGTACAAAACGGGGCATGACAGGATGATGAAAAGCAAGCCTTTTCCAACATGTCCTAAATACATCTCCTCAAGTGATTTGAGTGGTAGATAGGTTCCGCATTCCTTAAGGTAGAGTCTCGCGAAAGGTACGATAGCCGAAGTGGCGGAGGCATTCATTTCTCCATCCCAAGCACTACAAGTTATCCATTGCTAGCCCTTTTGAACGGTGGTTTCATTTTCTTTACCTCTGTCAAGAACCACCCCACATAAGGGCCAAACGGAGGTAATTTAAGCAGCAGCACGAGGTAAATGGTTAGAAATTTTCGTGCTCGAACTAACATCAATCTTCGAGTATTTCTTTGCATTTAAGCTCATACTATAACTTAAGTGCCTTAGGGGTGATGAAGAGCATTCGTTTCTCTACCCTATACACTTTTATCCTTTGCATAGCCCACTTGAGCCTATGAATTCATTTCTTGAACCCTGTTTGTGATCATTACCCATTCCAAGATGAAGACGGCCCATCTCCAAGCATAAGAACTCAAAAGAATCGGGTCCACAAATAATTCCCGAATGAACTCTTCAAGCGTGCTAGATTGTCATTTTATGTGTGTCTAGCATATTTCTTGTAAATGTTTTTATTTTTGTAATTATTTTAGGAAAAAAGGGGATTCAAAGTCACGGGATCATAAAAGAGCAAATTCAGCCTAAAAGGAAAAGGGCCTGCTCCAAAAAAAAAATCAAATCAATATTAAAAAAAAATAAATAAAGAAAGAAAGAGGGAGTCGGGAGTAAAAGCAGCAAAGGCTGAATCCCACAAAAAATATCGGGCATTAAAAAAACAAAGTGCCTATCAAAAGCGAGGCCGATGCCCTTTCAAATTCTTGTTCAATCGTAAATACTTCTGAATTTCATATGTACATCTTTGTGAATTCTTTGAAAAGTGTTTGCAAGTTGTCTTTTTTATGAACCCCCAACGGGCTCGGGCTATAAAGAAACCTCTAGAGGAGTTAAATTGCAAAATGTACTCCTCAGCTGGAGTTCGCACTGTCCTCGAGCAACGACGGTATCAACATAAGTTCACACCACCCTCGTACAATGATGGTATCCTTTGAAGGCTCAAGATCGGCGGCAGGTCATCAATGATCACCAACACCGATCCATTCTCATGTATTTTCCGTGCCAAAATGAGCTTTTTTGTTCCTCGGTCCCCGATCCTAACTTGCGTTACAACCCTTCAAAGTCTCTTCAAATTAAGGCACTTGAGTTAACGTAGAGTTGGATGATTCTAAGCATCGCTCGAAGAGGTACGAGAAAGCTATTTCTTTCTCATTTTGCAAGTTTCTTGACTTGTAAACCCGGAGCAGATGATGAAGATTTTTCTTTCATTGGCCTTGGCTAGACTATGAGTCCCCTTTGGAGACCTTTAACCCAGCTGGCATTATGGTCTTGATTAAGACCTCCAAATCGGTTCGATCATACTAATCGCGAGATTACTCGAACCGTTGTCGAACGCGATTATGGTAAGAGTGAGTGACTCTTAAATCCTGCAGCTAGGATAAACAGCTTTTATCGAGAGTGAGCGAAAGCCCTTTCGGACTGAAGTCCCCCATTCAAACTACATTCGATGTATTCACAATGTGAAAACCTTCCTGAACAGGATTGGTAATGCAAACTTGATAGAGCAGTTATGCATAAATTGTATCGTGAGCCATTATAGCATATGTGCAAAGCACGCATTTCGTTTCTAACCATGCATGACAGGAGCAAGGAGCAAGGAGCTTGGTAAAAGCAAGGCTAATGCCCATTAGGAATGCGCAACGTATAGAGGGCGAAATAGTTGCATCAAAGGCGAAGTGCTAAGCAAAACAAAGAGAGCAAACCTCTCGAGGTTGAGGAAATGAGCATTTTAGTGGACCTTTCGCGCCACAAATGAAAAATCCCCTAGTGGACTTGAAAGACGGTAATGATGCAAAGGTAATCATTGACATTTCGGTACACCATATTCTTGAAAACCAAGCCCTTTTGCCTTGCCTAAATGCAGCATTAGGACTTTTCTTAAGATCCCTCGTTATAGGGTAATTCGGGTTAGAGCTTCTGCATGATTCCTAGTCTCCCCGGATCTCAAAATGGCACCTAAAACCAAGCCCTTTTGCCTTACCTAAACGCAGCATTATGACTCTTCGTTAGATCCCTCTTTATAGGGTAATTTGGGTTGGAGCTTCTGCATGATTCCTGATCTCCCCAGATCTTAGAATGACACCCAAAATCAAGCCCTTTTGCCTTGCCTAAATGTAATATCATGACTTTTCTTTAGATCTCTCTTTATAGGGTAACTCGGATTAGAGCTTCTGCATGATTTCTAGTCTCCCCTAATCTCAGAATGGCACCCTAAACCAAGCTCTTTTGATTGCCTAAACGCAGTACTAGGACTTTTCTTTAAATCCGTCTTGATAGGGTAACTCGGATTAGAGCTTCTACATGATTCCTGGTCTCCCCAGATCTTAGAATTGCACCCAAAATCAAGCCCTTTTGCCTTACCTAAACGCAGCATTAGGACTTTTCTTTATATCCCTCTTGATAGGGTAACTCGGGTTAGAGCTTCTGCATGATTCCTAGTCTCCCCAGATCTCAGAATGGCACACAAAACCAAGCCCTTTTGCCTTGCCTAAATGCAGCACTAGGACTTTTCTTTAGATCCCTCTTGATAGGGTAACTATGGTTAGAGCTTCTGCATGATTCCTGGTTTTTCCAGATCTCAGAATGGCACCCAAAATCAAGTCTTTTTGCCTTGCCTAAACGCAACATTAGGACTCTTCTTTAGATCCCTCGTGATAGGGTCATTCGGGTTAGAGCTTCTGCATGATTCCTAGTCCCCCCAGATCTCAGAATGGCACCCAAAAGCAAGACCTTTTGCCTTCCATAAACGCAACATCAGGACTTTTCTTTAGATCCTTCTTTATAGGGTAACTCCGGTTCGAGCTTCTGCATGATACTTGGTCTCTCCAGATCTCAAAATGGCACCCTAAATCAAGCCCTTTTGCCTTGCCTAAACGTAGTACTAGGACTTTTCTTTAGATCTCTCTTGATAGGGTAATTCGGGTTAGAGCTTCTACATGATTTCTGGTCTCCCCAAATCGCAGAATGGCACCCAAAACTAAGCCATTTTGCCTTGCCTAAACGCAGTACTAGGACTTTTCTTTAGATCCCTCTTGATAGGGTAATTCGGGTTAGAGCTTCTGCATGATTCCTGGTCTCTCCAAATCTCAAAATGGCACCCTAACCAAGCCATTTTGCCTTGCCTAGACATAGCATTAGGACGTTTCTTTAGATCCCTCTTTATAGGGTAATTCAGGTTAGAACTTCTGTATGATTCCTAGTCTCCCCAGATCTCAGAATGGTACCCAAAAAAATCAAGCCCTTTTGCCTTGCCTAAACGCAACATTAGGACTTTTCTTTAGATCCATCGTTATAGGTTTATTCGGGTTAGAGCTTCTGCATGATTCCTAGTCTCTCTAGATCTTAGAATGGCACCCAAAACCAAACCCTTTTGCCTTGCCCGAACGCAGCATTAGAGGGCCATTCAGGTTAGAGCTACTGCAGGATTCCTAATCTCCCCAGATCTCAGAATGGCACCTAATACCAAGCCCTTTTGACTTGCCTAACGCAACATTAGGACTTTTCTCTAGATCCCTCTTTATAGGGTAATTCAAGTTAGAGCTTCTACATGATTCCTAGTCTCCCTGGATCTCAGAATAGCGCCTTTAAGTTCCAAAAGGCAGTTCCTCCGACGAATCCTTCCTAGGACGAGTCATCCTATGGGTTAGCCCACCATACGGGCTTGTCTTAATTCTAAAAAAAATTTGAATTGACTTGGACTTGAGCTTACATGAGATGGCCTCTCGAGCAAATGTTTTAGTTTTTATCCGCGATCGAGTCGATTAGGACTCAGGTGTCACATTGTCTTTGAGAGCAACCTCTATCAAGATTGCTCCCAAAGAGAGGCAGCTGTTGACACTTGATTTTAATTAGTTTTTAATTTAGAAAATTAATTAAAAATAAAAAAAATTCATAAAAGTAGAAAATCGACTTTGGAGACATTGGCCAAGCATAAGGGACCAATTTTGAGCAAAAAAAAACATTTTTCGAATTTTTCCGAGTTTTCAAAATTTCTTTTTATTTAAAAATATCTGAAAATTAAAAAAATACATAATGATGTCAAAAAAAAATCTAGAAAAATAGTCAAAATTTATTTTAATCCCTTTTGCGTTTGGCCACCCTAAATTTCAGAGGATTCAATTCGGGTGATGGAAAACCCCTACTATTTTGGTCAAAGGATGCCGATTTTCGCAAAACTTATGGTCAATCGAGTAGGGTCGTTGCCACGGTGAGGTCCTAAACCCAGTCTAAACCAAGGAACCACTTTTTCTTTGCAAGAACCGGCCTAAATATGGTAGAAAACCGACCTGATTGATGTCTACCGGTTCAATTGAGCCAAACTGGGTATAGCAGCCACAGCAGAAACGCAACAGAAACCAGAAGTAAGAAGTGAGGCATGCTGTCACGCCCTGCATCCCACGAGCGCGCCAACATCCCGCGATCGGTCGAAAGAGATGCGATAACTCAAGACTAGTGGCCGACCCAGATCAAGAGCTTAAGATCTTAAAGCAAATGCTAGTGGAAACGAACTCAACACCCAGACAACAATAAGAGAGAGGAATAGAGAAGAGAGAAAATACAAGGCACGATAATCATTTCATAAAACATAATATCTGCTTACACAAAAGGGCAAGCTCACCCAAAAGCGACCACGCGCTACAAAAAGGGATTGGTGATCGGCCAGCCTACATCCGTTACGGGGATACACCAAAAAGGGAGGGGGAACCTAACTATGTCTTCAGTCCCCATCATCAGACTCCGGCACAAGGTTTGACTCCATTGGTTCGTCCTTCGGATTCGACTCCATCGGTTCCTCCTCCGGATTCGACTCCATCGGTTCCTCCTCAGGCTCGGACTCCTCAGGTCCGGTATCATGATCTGTGACCTCTCCGTCAGCTGGCATTGCCTCCACTGGGTCTAGCTCTATGGGGTCCCACACTCCGCCATCGGCGTTAGGAACATCAAAACCTTGCAGGGGACCAACTACCTCGTCTCCAACTCTCTAGGACCACGTTACGTGGGTATGGGGAATCCAGTGATCCCCGCCTACATCTATCCACACTGTACTATAGTGCCTAAAATAAACTGCGCCATCGCTCCTGATGTACTTCATCACAGAGCGCTGAATATGCCTTGGTATCCCAAAACGCGGCGGTAGGACCATGCTTCCTCAAGGTCGGGGGTCTGAAACGTTTTTACTTACAACTATGAGAATAAATCTCAATAAGCTCACCTCTAAGTCTCGCTTAGGACGACACGTACCACTAGACCAACCTAGCATGCAGTCTAAACCATCCAGACTAGCAGTCCCACAGCGCGAAGAAAACAAACAAGGTACAAACCACACAATTAACCTCATTAGGCTCAGATCCCAATTCCAACACTTAGCACTCAACAATGCTTCACATGTACGTATATAAACATATATATAGCTCAAGTCTGAAAAGATCGTGACCTGCGTTTAACGCCTCAGGTACACGTCACAACTCGCGTTTAACGCATCAGGTTTGGGTCCAAAGCCTAGTCAGACATCAAATCCCGCATTTAACGCCTCAGGATTGCACAACACCCCGCGTTTAACACATCAGGGTTCAAACCACATATAATCACCACAATGCATAATTTCTTAGAGCGAGCCTCACGTAACATGCATCAAGGCATAATTCAAACATACCGCTCGCACGGCTACACGTGCACATCAAAGATCATCAATCAATTCACATAGCTAGGGTACAACCGAATCCACACTCAATTCACATTCGCATAAAATGTTCTAAACCGAGCTACATACGATGCATTCGAACACAACCAATTTCCATCACCCCAACATCAACAAGAAATGATCAATTTTCAGGTCCCCTAAGGCAGCCCTCAAAACAGCCCCCAAATGCACATTAAACTACTCATTTCAAGTGTAATTCATTCATAAACTCATCTAGGATAACCATACCATACTAAACATACTTCTAACCACCTAAATCATCATCCATGAGCTCTAAAATTCATCCCAAACACTTTTGAATTTTCGGATCTTCGATGAATAGTATTTTTCTTCGATGAACAGTATCGACCTTCAATGAACAGTGTCGGCCTTCGATGAACAGTGATTCGGTAGCCACTAAAACCCACTAATACCTACATCTAAGCTAATCCATTGATAACCTATCACCTTAAACAAGGATTAGAGGTTTGCTTACCTAAATCCAAGCTTGAAATCCACAAAAACCACCCAAGATTAGCCCCATATTCCCACGGCAGCGGACGGCGGCACGGCGAGCTGGGCGGCGGAGGAGCAAGGCTGAACGGCGGTGACTCGGTGGCTGGACTGGCGGCGGCGTGAAGGTTGGACGGCGACGGCGTGAAGCGGCTGGACGGCAACGGCGTGGAGGAGGAGAGGATGAGGGAGAGCTCGGCCAAGGGGAGGGAGAGAGTGCAAGAGAGGAGAGAGAAAGGCAAGAACACATCCAACTTGTTCTTAAGTTTAGTCTTGAGTGGGAGTAGGTGATGGTTGGTGAGAGTTGTTCATGGGGTTCAAGAAGTGACTTGGTGAGGGTGGTTGATGGGGTTTCAAAAATCCAAATTTCCATCAATGATTTTGGCTCTTACAAATGAATGTCGCGAAACAAAAATCGACAATCTGCAACTTTAGGGTAGGTCGAAAATTTTAGTTCGGGCAATCGGTATGGCTACCCAACGAACACTGAACCCCAATGAGGCGACGTCCAAATATTAGCGGTGATATCCTTGAATATTCGACACCCGAATCCGGAATCTAATTCGCGGTCAAAATCGATTGATTACGACTTTAGCAAATCTCAAACCAACGGGCGGCTTTTAGGAGTTACGTGCATCGACCCACGATCGATTTATCATCTAATCGCGTTTGAGCTACTCGAATTATGGCGGCCTTGGTTGTCATATGATTGCGAGGGTCAATCACTAGTACCGGAGGACGCGATCTTTAGAAATTGATTTTGGGACGTTTGCAATCCATACGATGGTATAACGGAATCACCTACGATCCAATTGTATGGTATTTACAAATCGTTCTATAACCGTTCTTGGATCAGCCTATAGCGGTACAAAATATTCCTTCACCAATCCTTATGGCCAAAGCACCAATCCATAATCAAGTCTCTAGGTCCATGTACTTAATTCCTAGTTAGCCTTTCCCTAACGGTTAGTCTTCTCAAGAGTGATCAATTCTGAGTGAGATTAAACTGCAGCGTATCAACAAGATATCCATTCATTTATAAATCCCAGAAATGGGTCGAATTTTAGAATGTCACACATGCCAAATTCAAAAAAGGGCTAGAAAGGGAATGGTGTTAGCTTCTTTTCCTCTTCCACCCCTACCCCAAGCTCCAAGGTTGCCAAAGCTAGCCCCATCCCTCTTCCCCATGGGCTGCAACAGAGACCTTGAGTGAGCAGCTGGGAAAGAGAAGACCGATTGAGAGAGCGAGAGAGTTGGCAGGGGCAAGTTCTAAGGGGGGAACTGAGTTCCAAGGCTGCAGGGGATAAGTCCCAAGGCCAAGGAAGGGTGCGTGGGAGCTTGAAGAAAGGGGGAAGCCAGACAGGAAAGGGGGAACTTCACTCGAGCAAGAAGAGGACAGAAAAAGGGGAGGAACCGAGAGAAAAAGAAAAAAACTAAGAGAGGGAGAGAAAACAGGGGCGCTGCGAGTTTGTTGAAGGAACCACGAGTAGCCAGGAAGCTCCACCAACGTTCGAGAAAGCTAGCACCGTCGCCGGAGCCGCATGAACAGGTCGAACTCATTCCCCACCACTCGGTGCTCTGCTTTTTCGCTTCTTAACAGGGGACTCGTGGTAGGTTTTGGCTCGGTTTGGATTCCGACCAAACCAAGCCAAACCAAGTAGATCCCGATACCCATTATAGTCCATATAATCATGTTTGTATGATCCCTAGCCTCGGCTCTACCCTACCTGCTCGAATTTGTGTTTTATCCGCTTGTTTTTTGCATGTGCGCTACATGTTCGACGATTTGCTCGGGGCCAGTCAAACCCGCACCTTTGAGTACATTTTTCATCACATTTTTTTTTAGTTTCATGGCTGTTTTTGGTTCGGTCATAGTCTATGAACGTAGTAGTATGCACCCATGTGTCGATTCGATGTTGGTTGTGCTCGAGGAGTGAGTTTCAAAGCTGTAAAGTGGCCTCGGAGGGCTAGTTTTGACCCTTTTTTCAAAAGAGCAGTGCGAACCCTCGACTTTGAGGGTGTCGTTCGACGTGTTCTCGTGCGTTTTTTTTTATGTTTTTTATTGGTTGGGGCTGCTTCTCGTGTGTAGTATTTCACATCAGTGTTCGGTACGATTGTTGGTTGTACACGAGGGTCGAGATACAAGTCCAAGAAAACGCCTCATTGAGCTGGAAAAGCTAGAGGTTTGGCTTTTTGTCTAAGTGTTGGAAGTGCGAGGGGGTTTATTCACGGCACGTTTTCAGTGCGCTCGAGCAATCATTTTCCGAGCCGTTAAGTGATTTGGAAACGTTGTCTCACCCACTTTTGCACGGTATAAGGGATTTTTCCTAATTGCGCTTGTGGACAAAGGTGTGAGGCCGTGAAAACGCTTCAGAGGAGCGTTGGCGCCCCCTGGTCAGTTTTTTTTTTGGCTAAGTGTCGGGCTATCACGAAGCCCCCTTTGCGATGCGTTTCCGGTGTACATGTGTAACCATTTTTCGAGCCAAGCACTATTTTGAGAACCTTACATCGCGTAGTTTCCAGAGCAGTAAATATCTGTTCTCAAAGGCATCGTGGGAGAGAGAAATCGGGACTTGAAACCACGCGCGCAACATATTTGTGCCCCTGAGTTCAAACCCAAATTTTCGAGGGCTGCTCAAAGCCATTTCTTCGAGTTGGTTTTTCTTCGAGTTGGTGCATAATCTCATCGTTTTTTTGGGGTCTACGTCATTCCTTGCATGTTGTAGTTCACGTCGGTATGTAGGTTTACCGCCGATCGCGTCCGAGGTGCCCGAAAAAATGGTGACAAAACCCCTTCGCAAACTGTCATCTTGGTCAAAAATAAAACTAAGTCTTTCGGAGCAACCAACACCGATTTTTCCCACGAGTTTTTGGTCATGTTTTTATGCGTCTCATTTGCATTTTTCTGGTCTGTGTCGTTCCTGGTATGTCTTAATTCGCATTGGTGTGCAGACTTGCCGCTAGTGGTGTCTAAAAATTTAAGAAAACGGGCCAAAAAGACCCATTGGAGGGCATTTTTTGGTTAGACTCGGGTTTGTTGAAAAAAGTCAAAAAATGGAATTTATGTTGTTCTAGACTGACCCGGACGCATACGGTCCGAGTCGGGTACTCTTGATGTGGGCCGGGCCACCCGGTCCGTAAATTTTTTTTTAATAATAATAAAATAAAAAATATTTAAAAATTAGAAAAAAAAATTACGAAAAATTCCAGAAAATCACAAAAAAAAATGGGAAATTGATAGATTAGCCTTATTTCCCTGGTTTCGACTTTTAAAACCCCTAAAAATGACGATTTTACTCCTTTGGGCGAATTGTTCCAAAATCAGCCCAAGCCTTAATCACATCATTGTCTAAGCTCTTAGAGCTTTACTAAGAATGTCATGCTTGATTTGATGCATTTTATCCGTACGCCATTGACTCCTTGATTGCGCACATTGCATGCCTTGATTGTGATTGATAGGATAGCTCATATCTGCATGAACATGTTAGAAATACACCTAATTTCGGTACCGAAAGGGTGGCAACACCAATGTAACCAAGTCCCCAGACCCTTAATCTCTAGTTGCGTAGAATCGAACGGCATCTCTCGATCGCTCGATAAGGCTCTCGATCTACCATCCCCAAAGACCGGTGGCGACTCCTTTTTGCATATACACATACACATGCCACCCGATTACACTAAAATTGAATCCGATAACTCGCCGCGATTTGGTATGAGCTTGGGAGGGCTCGAGCTAAGCCCGCTCTAGAGGCTTAGTAATCCATTAGCCCGATCATTTTCGAGATCGGGTCGCGACATACACCAAGTGAAGCTGTGGGTTCTCCACCAACTGAATCTACTGAACTTAGGACTCAAAAGCTTGTAGAACTGAAGTCTTCTTTACCTGAGGTGCACAAAGATGATGAAGCCGCCGTCTTTGCGAAGCTCGGAAGCAAAACACATGCTTCCATAGAACTAGCAGCCGAAGTCCTTGATTCTACTAAAACAACCATTGAAACTCATGTCTCTTGTAGAAGCAAATATTGCCGGAGAATTTTAGGCTCCGTTTGTTTCACGGAAAATAATTTCCAAGAAAATAATTTCCAAATTTTCTAGCGTTTGGCTCGCAAAAAATGAACAAGCCAAGGAAAATATTTTTCACCCATGGAAAAAACCACATTCAAAAGTGAGGAAAATGTTTTCCTCTTTTTTAAGAAGAGGTTTTTGAGAAGAGTAAAACATTTTTCCTCATATTTCCTCCCTTGAATCTTTTACATTCATTTTTTTTATTTTCCTTGTTTTTTTTATTTTCCTTGTCTTTTTTCTTTCTTTCTTCTTCTGCGGGCAAGGTCTTGCGAGGCCAAGCCTTGCCGAATTTGGTGAGGCCAGCTTGAGCCTCACTAGGGAATGGCAACGCCCGAGGCCTCGCCCGATCGGCGACTCCCAAGGCCTCACCCAATCGGCAAGGCCCAAGGCTCCACCTCACCCTGGGCTAGTCGTGAAGAAGAAGGAAACCCAAAAAGAAAAAATAAAAGAAAATAAAATTAAAATAAAAGAAAATAAATAAGAAATATTTAAAATTTTGATTTTTTTTTGTAAAAATAAAAACGTAAAGATAAAATAAAAATAAAAAATTTATTAAAATGAGTACAAGGAGGAAAATCAAATCGAATTTTCCATACCAAAAGGTGAAAAAAAAATTCTAGTTCATTTTCAGATTTTAGCCAAACACTGTAAAATAGTCATTTTTCTGAAAAATGACTTGCTGGAAAATATTTTTCAGAAATGCGATATTTTTCGCGAAACAAAGGGAACCTTAGGAAGTAAGGGTTGCGGAAACCATTGAAGGGCTTGAGAAAATCCTCAAAGAAACGCCCAAAGAAAAGGCCAAGGAGCAAATAGTAGAGGAAAATGAATGACAAGGAGCAAGAATCTGAATCCTAAGTAAGTAGTAGGGATTGTAAAAGGTGAAATGGTTAAAGTAGGAGATGGAGAGGCGGATATTGAAAAAGAAAAGAAGAAGGGCGAAGGTAAGAGGTGAACTGAGTTTTCTCAAATTTTGAACCTCTCGCATGTCTCCTTCATGCCAACTGACATATCTTATGTGGATATTTAGATCTTAAAATATATCACTCCTATCGCTTAAAAAATTAATAAACGAAAAATATTTTCATCGTCTAAGTAAATGTTTAGAAATAAATTGTTATCGGTAATGAAAATAGTTATCATTGTGTAATTATTTCAATTAATTACATGCGATCATTTTTAGGAAAATATTTTCCAAATCACTTATTTTTGGTGAAACAAACGGAGCCCGAGTAAGATTGTAGAAGAAAGAGCTGTTACAACTTCTTACATCTTTTGCAAAATTCTTCTTGGAGTGGATAATATCTCTTGTTACATTCATTGAAAATCTCGGACTTTTGTAGATTATAACATCCGCGTATTGTGCCTTTGATCTGAACCGATATTCTTTTGGCATAATAGTAATCCCACTTATTTTACACTCACTCAAGTTTGAAAATCCTCATGCCCGCAAACGGAACTGCATAATGGAAGGTTAGGGGCTGTTTTACTTCAGAAATATTGTCATGCATGCGCTCGCTAAGAATACTACTTTTTTTTTTCAACCACATGGGTTATCTGAATCGTATAATTCGATCAATACCTACCTAAACCGCTTTTGTCCACCGGTAAAACTCAGGGGAAATTTCCAAATCAGGTGAAAAAAATATATATTTACCAAAACAGGTTGAAAAAAAAAATTACCAGATCGGGTGCCGCTCGGCAGTTTGGCTGCCGAGCGGGTCGCCGACGCCGGCCCACCGACCCGTTCGGCAGCCACACTGCCGAGGCGGGCCCGAGGCCCCCAACTAGTTGTTTTTTTTGAAAATTTCATAAGAAAAACCATTTTTTAATAATTTTTTTATAATTTTGTTCTTTTTAAGCTGATTTTTATAATATAATTATCAATATTTAATTACTTAAGATATATAATTATAACATTACAATAAATTCACATATGTAATGTCGATATCGAACAGAAGAACTGAATAAATATCACGCAATTGGGATATTGTAAAAAACATGGAATTTTCATAATAGATAACAAATTAACTGCAGTTACATGTACTAATGACGCCGTCTTCTTACATGACCTCCTGTTCCGCAATGAGGTTGTCTACGTTGATCAAAAGGTCTAGTGTTGTACCGACGAGAATGAGGATCCGGCTGAATAGGATATGTCAATGACGAAGGCATATCTTGTGAAGATATGTCATATCCTACTGTAGGAGGAACTGGATAAAAATGAGGAAAATCGGATCCATATTCTGAAGGAGAACTAGCTTGAGTTTGCGGATGTGGATCGTCAAATGTTCCGGCAAACTGGGTGAACCCTGCATCGAAATGCTGACTGAACCCCGGAGTGAACTCGGGAGCGAAATCCGTCGTATGATATTCCATGGAATAGGGGATGACATCATCATGTGGATGAGCTCGAGGAGTCCTCCGGGTCGGCTGAACAGTCTTAGGGGGGTCATCCTCCTCGTCCGACCCAACGGGTGCTGTTGTAGTTGCTGGTTGGGGTGCTGGCATCATTGTTAGTCGCCTCTCCTCATTCTAGGCATATAATATTGCTCTAGCTATCGTTCTCACTTCTACCCAAGCTTGAGGAGATAAACCGATCGAATCCATGATATGCACGATCTGTTCGACGCTATCACCCTGGTTATGATATCAAAATTAATAAAAGTTATCAAACGCCAATAATTTATGGTACTTAAAAATAAGTAATGAATTAAATTGAAAGTGCTTACACGAACCGTTGAACCCATTGCGGCTCCCGCAATAGAAATCCATTTTCGTGTTTGTCGACGGAACCACTCCATATATCCTGAATGAAAGTGGAGTGCTTCCGTTGTAATTCTACCCTGGACTATACGTTTGGCATGTCTATCCCACAAACCGATCAACCGTCCGTGCCTATCCTCCCAATTCGTCCTGGGTGGCGTGTTATCAATATCATGCAAGGCAGTATGATCGTAGGGACGTTTAGGTATTGGTTGCTGCAAACCAAACTGCCGAAGTACTCGGTCTGGATAGTGCCACTCAACTATCCAATGACAGATGAGTGGGACCTTCACCCTCCAACAGTCTTCTCCCTATAAGCAATAATTCGGTACCTCATCTTCAATGCCGACGTAGGGCTTCCAAATAATCTGTCATCATAATGAAACACATCAAATTAAACGAAAAATTAATTTAAAAAGTAACACGATATTAAACCGGCTCGTTGATATCATTACTTACATCTTCGAACCCCATTCGATCAAGTTGGTAGCGCAAATGTAACACGGTATGTGTGGGGACGTCAGTTGTAGTTCGGCCTCGACTCTAGCTATATGAACAGAAAACTTTAGATTTTCTTGTATTATACGCACTGCAAAGAATTAATGAAGGACGAACTGAAAAGGCAATATATCACGTATCGACTATCGAAAGGAGCATATGGGAAAGGAGCACTGTAAGTCAGAGCAGGGGAGACACATTTGAAGCGCTCCCACGCCCAAATTTGCAGTACATGTAGGGCACTGCCAATTTGCTTCGCATCCAGGTCGGTTGCACTGCATAGCTCTCGATACAACCACGCTAGTGCTGCTGAACCCCAACTGTACGGCGTAGGGGCCTCGATGTTCGCCAATGGTGGGAGAAACAACAAACTAACCCGGGCATCTGATTTGTCCGAGAAAATAGATCCTCCAAGCAGGCGGAGAATGAATACCCTAGCATGCTGCACAACGGTGACATCATCGGCATATGTTGGGAGATTTTCAAAGTGGTCACTCAACCATTTTAAATCAATCTGTGTACCACGCAATTGATCTGGGCGAGCACCAAGCAGTTGACCATAGAGAGCGCCCCAATTCCAATCAGTAGGGCCAGTAACTACAATTCCATTGATGGGAAGCCCTGTGATCATCGCAATATCCTGCAGTGTGATCGTAACTTCACCTTTCGGCATATGGAAGGTGTGAGTCTCGGGCCTCCATCTCTCGACCAATGCTGCAATCAAATACCAATCAAGCTGGATAAATCCCATCTTATAAAAACCGTAAAATCCCGAATCTTACAGATAAAGGGCTATGCGCGGATCGAGTTCACCTACGTGTAGCGATGCTCGCTGATATCTAAGGACTACAGACGCATGTATCTGTGAAATGTCAAGTGAAATGTTAGTGACAATTTTCATAATGCCGTTATAAATGACAAATATACTGCTAAATTCCTCAGTTATCGTAGCATCCCATACGGCTTGTGATCTATGTTGGGCCTGCCTAGTAAGTAGTGAATAATCCTCAGGCCCAGGCTGAAGGTGAGTTATTTGTGCCATATCAATAGAATTGTGAAGAATCGAAAAAATTTCGTGACTTTAATGGGTGATCGAGGAAGAGCGCAAAAGTTGAGTGAGTGACCGAAAGAGAGTTGAGGGAGTGAGAGAGGAGAGTTGAGGAGTGAGAGAAGAGAGCCTTCGACTATGCTTAAAAAACAAAGCCGAAGCGCTTGGGGAGAGGGGGTTCTGCCCCCTCCGCATTTGGTGCTGCAACTGCAGCGCCAAATGCGGAGGAAGCAATGCATTTTTTGCAGCGCTTGGGGGGCCTCCCCAAGCGCTGCAAAAACAATTACAGCGCTTGGGGAGGCCCCCCCAAGCATGCACAAATGTGTGTAGCGCAGGGCCCTTCCTGCTGCACACTTTTGTGCAGCTTGGGAAGGGGGCAGTACTGCAGCACCTTCATGGGTGCTGCAACGCCTCTTCGGGGCTCTGCTTAAAGCAGAGCTTGAACACTTCCTCTCCTCACTCTCTCTCCCTCGTCACAGCAAACTCTCCCTCATCTCAGCAACTCTCACTCTCTCTCCCTCGCCTTAGACTTGTGGTGCTCCTTTCAACGTCATCCACGTGTAGTCAAATTTTAACTGTTCTTGGTGTTGATTCCTCCTCTAACCGTTAACCTTTTGCAGATTTTGGTTGACATTATTCGAGTACCCACAGACACTTTCTGAGCTGCTGTTCAATCTGGGCCTGGCCTCCAAATTCAAAGTTCAATTTTGGCAACGTTATCTCGAAAATAGGTAACTATCTTTATCTCAAGATCAATTTTTCCAAAAGTGATTCCTTCTTGTTGTATACTATAGTCTAAATCAAACATTATACTTTTATTTGATTCAATTTTCATTTAAAAAAATCACTACACTTTGGTCTTGCCTAAATTCTTAAAATTGTGATAGCAATTTTAAGATATTCGAGTATCTTGATTTATCTCTTGCTAAAATCAAAAGATTACCAAAATCAAAAGATTCCCAATCGAGAAATATTGCCTAAGTGGAGTAGATCTGAAAATCTTCTGAATATATTAAGGATAAAAAAATTTGTCTTTCTATTTACAATCTTTTCGAAGAAAACCATTTCAACCATAAGTCACAATTTCGTTGAACTTGGAAAAACCTGATTTATAAGTCTATGATTAACCCTTTGTTTTGCAGATTTGGTGAATGTTAATTTTTATTTTTGAAGCGCTGATCGATATAAAATGTCGTGTATGTTTTAGTGTAATCGCACTACACCACATCAGTTTGTGACCAAATCCGGGTCACCCAATAGTTTTAGGATGGTATTTAAGTGGTTCTTTAACCTTGGCGATAAGGCTTCGCTAAAGATTATCCCACTTGGATCCCGAATTCTTTAAAAAATAGCTCAAGGGTCGTTCTCATGCACGTGAGGCTATGATGCATGGGTGTTGCTCTTGTCGACCGAACTAAGCCAAAATGATTGGACCCGACTAGTCATGACTACGTATGCGAGGTGGCAACTAGTCATGATGAACGTGCGCGAGGCTGCGACATGTCGTTCCGTCATTCATTTCACTTTGCTAAAAAAAATAAAATTTAAAACCACGACTCATGTGTATGTCTCTGTGTTTGCCATTTCACTTCTAAGTGCGGTCACTTATTATCCCTTATCTCCTATCCCTCATTTTATTTTGGGTCGGTCCATGATTTAGGTTGATTTATTTGGCACGTGATCTATATACCAATGGGTCGCAACGATATCCATTTCGTGCCTACTCCGAAACTAGAGCTCAAGAAGCTATGGGATCAATTGAAGTCAGATGGGCAGCAGTATGTGCTCAAGCGCATTAGATTCATGTTGCCGATCCTCAACATAGATGTTTAGAGCGGAATCATGCATGCACTTGCTCATTTCTGGTGCCCTGAGACGTCCATGTTCGTGTTAGGTAAGTTTTTTGAACTCACCCCCACTCTGGAAGAATACGGTATTACCATTGGAAAGTCGATTGAGATGGATATAGTTGAACCACCCGTTCATGCCGACCCTTCGGTATTGCTTGCTGAATTTTTGAATTTAACTAAAAAAACAATTGAAAAGATTTTGAAAAGTAATTGTCAAGTATGTCCATTATCTTTCCTCATTCATTGTTTTGAAAATAACTCCGATCGCATGATATCTAAGATTTTTATCTTAGCCTTTTTTGGGCTTATTATTTTTCCATTCCGTCAAAATGCTGTTGATCCTGTGATAGCTTGGATAGTAAAACAAATATGTGATGGAGTTAGCTTTGTAAACACTATTTTGGCCGAAACTTTCATCTCATTGACACGTTTCAAGAAAGAGGAAGATGAGAAAAAAAAAAGATAAGACTTTTAGAGCCCCAATTGAGCTTTTACAAATCTGGTTTTTCTCACACCTTTCTCAATTTGGTGAAAAAATGACTGTGTTTGAAATGGGCATGACTGATAATCCTATTTTAAGGTTTAAGCAAATACAAAATGAAACTAAGAGTATACACTATACACAATGGGTCAATCTCTTCAAGGATCCAAACTCTAACATCTTCCTTTGGCAAGCCGTATGGTTCCGAGTTACTGAGGCTCGACTTTACCAAGGCAATCAGAAGCCCGTACCGTTGATGGGGGTTTGTGGAGCAACCGGTTATCAGCCTCTACGAGTTGCACGACAATTTCGAGTTCTACAGGATATCCCACCTTCACTTGGGCCCAATGAATTTCAAGTCCAATTCGAGAAGGGCGAGAACTATAGAGTTGAGCTTAGGCGCCATTCTGAGGCTTGGCAGAAGTCTGAAAATCAGAAACTGATTTGGCCCGCAAACGAGCTCATCGGAAGAATGAAGAAGCACTTTGCCACAGCCCGGTATATTCAGTATCATATCATCCCTCATGAGATACTCCCGAAGATCCCGGTCGTGACGAATCAGCATACCCGCCAAACCCAAATCACAATCAGTGAACAAAAGGCGATGAAGGCCTAGGAAATGGCAGATGCTTTGGCTAACGAGAATGCACGACTACAGAGCGCTTTGAAGGCCCATTCGTCTATAGATCATGTGGCCTCTAAAAAAAGAAAGATCATTTGATTTCATGTTTTGTTTATGGGCTTTTTGCATTTCATTTTTAGGGTGGAATGTTAATTTCCTTTTACGTTTCTCGTTTCATGTCGGATTATTGGGATTTTTCTGATAATAAATGTTGCACTTCATTTGATATATTGATTGTTGTAATGTTTAGTAAAATATAGGTGCGAAATAATGTATAATTTCTTTAGCAGAATGTCGACTACATCTTTTGCTATTGTGCATTAGGGAGGGAGAATAATGCAAAAAGAATATGGACATGATTACGAAGGCGGACAATCTACCTGGTTCGAGTTTGCAAACGTATGCACATTTGATGCGTTACGTGCTACGATTGAGAGCGTGTTGAATATTACAGGAAATCAGTACATTCATAGCATGATGTTTAGATACCCAAATGTAACACAAGGTTTTGTCGTATATGATATTATGGACGTACGTGATGATAATACAGTTCGGATGATCCAGCAGTTTGCACTTCAGACTGGTGGAATGGGGTTCGTAGTGTTTTATGTAACTGTATATGAAAATCAAGTGATAAATAGTTACCATGTGGGGGAAAGTTCTACTGTTGGTGAAGAAGAAGATGATGTGCATGATCGGTACGTGGAGTCCGATCAAAATAATGATAATGATGCTGATGAGGTTAGTGATGAAGAAGATATTGGTTGGATGGACACCGGTGAGAGTGATGAAGAAGATGTGGGAGGTGACGAAGAAAATGTCAGAGGTAACGATATGGGAGATTACTACAACACCCATTGTAGTAATCCCATAGTGCCTTTGGTACATCCACCCCCTATTCAGATATCGATTTTGATATGATGCAAGATGATACAAGGGGCAAGCCGTACGGTACGGTATTTGATCCATCAAAAGAATTTACAGTTGGCATGGTTTTTCCATCACGGGACGCAGTGCAGTCGGCTGCGAAAGAGTATTCTATGAGAAGAAATCATCAGTTTCGATATGATGTGACAAAGAAGAGAGAATATATGATCAAGTGTGGTAATCCAAATGAACCGTGCGGTTGGAGGCTCTGTGCGACGATTAAAATGGGTGGCATTTCTTGGAAAATAAGTAAGTACAGTGGGCCACATACATGCATTAATATACAAACGTCACGGGATCATCCGCATCTTGATCAAAGTACTATTTGTCGCTTTATACAAGAAATGGTCGCCACCCAACCGAATGTCAAAATCAAGACACTGATGGTGGAGATTCAAGACAAGCTGCAATTCCAACCTACTTATCGTAAAACCTGGAAAGCCAAACAAATGGCGATTGCCAAAAGCATTTGGAGGATGGGATGAGTCATACTGTAGGTTGAGTAGGTACATAAACGAAATTGAGCAAATGAATTCAGGTTCTCATTTCGTGATCGAGGATCGCATGAGCCCAGATCAGAGCTGCACGATTTTCGACCGAATGTTTTGGACTTTCAAGCAGACGGTTGAAGGCTTCAAAAGTTGTTGTCCCGTGATATTTATCGATGGTACTTTCTTGTACGGAAAATACCAAGGAACTCTCCTTTGTGCGGCTTCACTTGATGCAACAATCATAATTTCCCGTTAGCATTTGCTGTGGTCGATCGGGAAAATGTTGACAATTGGTGGTGGTTTATGAATATGTTGCGGACATATGTCACCAGCAGGGATGATATTTGTGTAATATCAGATAGACATATCGGGATTCAGCAAGCAATGGAGACAGAAGAGTGGCGTCCTCCACATGCCCACCATAGATATTGCATTCGTCACATTCTCAGCAACTACAAAAAATATTTCAAAAATGACGATGGCAAAAAGCATCTTGAGATGGCAGGTAAATATTGAAATTCGTAAATTTGAGGAAAATACGTGTTCATAAATTTTAGTGCAAAGTACTAATTATTATTGTAATATACAGCTTACGCGAATCAACGGCGGAAGTTCAATTTAATCATGAGCCAAATTAGGGAGTTCGATGCACCCACAGCTAACTGGTGTGATCAGATTCCAAGAGAGAAATGGACAAAGGCTTATGATGGAGGGAGGAGATATGGATCGATGACGACAAATTTAGTTGAATCAGTCAACGGGATGTTGAAATCCATTCGTGGTCTACCAATAACAACCATGGTCGAGAAGATATTCTTCTAGCTGGTCAAATATTTCGACACGAGGAGAACAATGTACAGGAGGCAGAAAAACAACAGATGGATATTTACGCAACTTGCGGGTGAAACGCTCCGGAAAAACAGTAAAACTGCAAATAAGCATCACGTAAGATGTTTCAACTCTGAAAGAGAGGTTTACGAAGTGACAACTGGATGTGATAGAACCAGAGGATCTGGGGGCAACAGATAAAAAGTGCAACTAGACGTGCGAACGTGCACATGTGGAAAATTTGAACAGCTGAAAATTCCTTGTTCCCACGTAATTGCAGCATGTCAAGTACATGCGATTGATTACCGTGCGCTCGTAGATGAATGCTATACATTGGACAAAACCCTTCAGTCATATCGGTACATGTTTCATTCGTTAGGGCATCATGGTTATTGGGATGAACCTAATGAGCTGCCATTAATGCCCGACCCGAACCGTATTAGGAAGAAAGGAAGACCTCGTGCATCCCGAATACGTAATGAGATGGACTGGAGAACGCCGAGCGGTAGCGATTCGCGTAACCATTGCACCATCTATGGGGAATCAGGGCACAACATTCAAACGTGCGCACGCAGATCGGCCTAGGAATAGATCACAGTTGTGTCAATTATGTAAATTAGTTTGATGAAATTTTTGTAATGTTATAATATCGTTCAAGAAACATATTTATTAAGTTCATTTTTTCGTGGTTTTTATATTAGATGTGTGAATTTTTTGTAATATTACAATATCCCAATTGCGCAATATTTATTCAGTTCTTCTGTTCGATGTCGACATTATATATGTGAATTTATTGTAATGTTATAATTATATATCTTAAGTAATTAAATATTGATAATTATATTATAAAAATAAGCTTAAAAAGAAAAAAATTATAAATAAAATAAATATTATAAAAAATGATTTTTCTTATGAAATTTTCAAAAGAAAAAACTTGTTGGGGGCCTCGGGCCCGGTGCCGGCGACCCGCTTGGCAGCCAAACTGCCGAGCGGGCCGTTGGAGCCGGCCCAATAGCTCGCTCAACAGTGTGACTGCTGAGCGGCACCCGATCTGATAATTTTTTTTTTCAACCTGTTTTGGTAAATATTTTTTTTTTTCGCCTGATTTGGAAATTTGCCCTAAAACTCATCCATAGAATGGTGGGCCTGGCCTCCAAGTTCGCTTTGATTCGAATGCAAGCTACGTCGCATACAAACCAAAAGCCAAAACCGTCGGTCCAATAAATACGAGATCGTAATCCTACTCCTAAAGAAAGTCCCAACAAAGCGATACTACAATTTTCATAAATTACAAAAGACAAAAGACAAAAATCCACGTAAGCAGGTCGATGTCGCCGACCGTAGACAAATTCTCAGTCCATCAAAACCACTTTCGGATAGAATAATAATATGCTTCGTTTGGGAATCTCTCGGTCCATCGCGTGATTCTACGATTCGGTAGCATTGCCATCGCTCTCCAGACGCGAAGCACCAAAACCGATTCGTTCTCTCGCTCCCGCGGTCCAGTCGCCGATCGTTCGCTTCGCTACTCATCTCAGTCCGGTCCCGACCCGACTTCCCTCTCCGCGCCGAGCCGTGCCCCTTCGCTCGCCGGCGGAGGAAATGCGGACGACGGCGGTGGAGCTTTGGTCAATCTAGGGTTTTGGTTGTGTGACTGTGTGTAGAGAGAGAGAGAGAGAGAGAGAGAGAGGGGAAATGAAGGAGATTGTGGGGAGTCCCGGGACGGTGAGTGGGATGGCGTTGAGGGTGGGACAATGTGCGTGCGCTGGTGCTTCCATCGGGTTCATGGTCTCTGCTCTTGGGTTTTCGAACTACACTGCTTTCTGGTACTGATTCAGTTCCCGAGTATCGATTTCTTTCTGTTCTTGCTTGCTCGGTATCAAATTATTTCGGGTTTTAGTTTTATAATGCAAGTGATCTGTGATTGGGGACTTCACTCGTCCTTGGTTTTAGATTAGAACAGCGGGTTTAGTTTAGCCAAGGTCATTGTTGGCTAATAGGATTCCAGATTCTGAACCTCTTTCCTGTTGTGGACTAATTGGATGTCGAGATTCGCAAAGCAAGCCTCATTTGTGCGGAGATTTAGGCGAAAGCTCGAATTGACGAGAGCTGCTGGTATGGTGGCATCACATTAGATGTCTGAATTTCTTCCCCTGTTCCCGTATGAATGGGCTGTCAGAGGCTCGGCGCATTGTTATAGATGCATGGAATGAAGTTGTGAATGAGGTTTATAAGTTTTCTTTACTTATGCAGTGCCTGCTTATAAGACTTACAATCATTTGGCATCAGTTCTTTTGAGTTGATGAACCTTGGGAGCACTATTTTGCATGCGTGCACATGGTTAATTTGAGCGTGGAGTGCTTCAGTATCTGAAGGGCAACTCCATGTGGTAAAGTCCCCATTCTGAGATACACATAGCTGGGAGTATGCATCTCTGCAGTGTAAACAGATGAAATACAGTGGATAAGATCAGCAGAAGTTCTTTAAGGCCATATGGATTGTATCATGAAGAGCAGATAAGCAAACCTCCAATGTATTTATGTGTTTAAAGCTTGTGTTGTGTCGGCGAAATGGAACTTTACTTTTTTTAAAGATCAGGATTTTCTGCTTTCAGTAGATACTGGCCAGAATTTCTAGTGTGTGATCAATTATGTTGACTGCTGGGAGTAAGTGTCCTCCAACTACTACGTGCATGAAGGTGTTGGCGATAGTTTTTCTAACTTGGTTCTATTTTTGTCCCCTCCCCCTCACCTCTTTGATCCAACATTGCAGTGGAGCTGACATTAAAATGAAGAGGGTGATGTAGATATTACATGGCCCTTGATGGTAGATAGCTTGGAAGCTCAAAAAAAAAAAAAAACTTGCTTGAGGTAGAGGTAGATTACCCATTATTTGTTCAGCTTCTTTGCAATCCTTCACTTCAGCTTTTCCTGCGACACTCTATAGTAGTGGGCTAGGGAGCTCCATGCTACGTTATTAAGAGTAAGAACATAGAGTGCAAAAAATTGATGGTACAAAAGCTTAACTGGGTAATAGATAATTAAAGAGACGAGAATACCTCTTTAGGGCACCTTAGGGCGTACAAACCAAATACAAAGGGAAGTTAAGAGCCAAAAAAGAGCTCAGTTACAAGGCAAAGCATCTATGGGATCCACCGATGCATTTAAATCCGCAACTAAATTTCCTTGGTAGCAAAACTCAACTTTTGAGCTAGATTTTAATAGTTACAACGAAATACTCCTCTTCTTCACAGGCTCTCTTGTTCCATGCTTTTGTAAATCAACTGAAAAAGCAGAAAGAGTGTTTGAAGAGATCCTTCTTTTCTTGTCTCATGAACGCCCTACCAAGCCTTTAATTCTCGTTGAATAAAAAATAGACCCTCCTATAACCGAACTTAGCCTGGTACATGCATATGAAGCTGCCGCATCCTTTCTTTTTCAAGGACAATGAAGAAGAAGCAGCCTCATGGTTTTTGCCTTTTTTTTTTTTGTTAAGGGAGCACCTAGTGGAGACGATGTAGTGACAATATGAAAAGGTGGAGTTTTTTCCAATGTGAATTATAATCAGAAAAGCTTCTGAAGTGCTCTGTTCAAATATGTTTCCAACCATTAGACTTACTTCAGGACCACAGGGAGGAACTTCTATTTTACAAGTAAAATAACATATCTTATAGAAAGAGCTGCTCAGAAAAATACATTGGCAAGTCTTTATGCTTTTAGGACATAGTCTATCTGATAGGTGCCTGCCATAAACCAGATTCGTGGCTATTTGACATTCTCCACAAATTGCAGGAGATTAATGGAAAGATCAAGTATTCATCATTCCTAAGGTTCTTTCTTGGTTGGATAGCAGTAGTTGTGATTTAATGAGATTGGGGAATGATTTCATCTTTTGGCTTAGCGGAGCCTTTAGGACTTGAAAGTTTATTTAAAGCTTACAAAATGGGTGGAGACAGAATTAGGAAATTGAGTTGATGCATCTGGCATGTTGATCACATTATGCTATCTCATGGAATGTTATATATTCTTCCATTTGAAATGTCGGCTGTTTAATCTTCATCTTTGGAAACAATTGTAGTACTTTTGTTTGACAGACAAGTTTGAGGTTATTCGCTAGAACAGTATTGCACTTGCATGGAAAACCACTGCTATGACCTTGTGCAAGTTTGTATACTTGAGGCACTCTCTTGGTTCCATTTTTAGGGAATTATCTTAACTTATGACAAATTGATGCTTGTATGCAGTTGGGTGGAAGGAAAGTGCGGCATTTTATTATCAGAACTTTAATTGATAGGAGTATTCAATTTCCAGTGCTATGTGAATGGAGCTGTTTTTGCTGAGTTAATGTCTCTGCATCTACGGTGCAAATTTTATGTCCTGCAAATGTGCTTGTCCATGTATTATATCTTTGATGAGGTTTTCTATGCACTCTCGTCCTGTTTGTGTGAAATACAATGTTGTCCTGATCCAAGGTTTTTCATGTTTATTAGAATGTCAAATGCGTTATTGTATCATATAAGCTGCAACTGGCACTGATATACCTTCTTACAGCTACTTAATTGCGTCGATGGGCCTTCAAGTGTTATGGAGCCTTGGACTTGCCTGCCTTGATGGCTATGCTCTGAAGAGAAAAAGAGACCTTCAGAATCCTGTCCTTGTGAGCCTGTTTGTTGTTGGTGACTGGGTATCTATCTTGATCCTTGGCATCTGATGTTTGTTGGGCTAAAAACACCCTTGTAGGAAATACGCACTATTTTGTTTTCTTTTCCATGGATGTGTTTTGAATGCTTTCTGTAGATCACTCAATCTTTTATTTTTGGGTTGAAAATAAGTACAAAATCAGTAGATTGCCTGTTAAGTGATATCTCAATCGGTTGGTTTTTTAACCAGTGACAAAACCTCCGAATTATTCTTCCTCTTTCTTATTAGATACTGCACAAAAGTTGTCCCTTCAGTATTTTGTCATTCTCCTGCATTTGACTGGTTAAACTTCCCATGCTTTGTTTTATTTTGAATAAGAAGGCTAAAGCATGTGCCCGTTAGCTGCATTTTCTTTTTTCTTTTTTTCAGATCCATATTTGGATTGTTACTTCAACGTCCTTTAAGTTGCTGTGATTTCTTCAGATGCTTGATAGGAAAAAGAGTGGAGTCTTTCACTTGCACACCAGCATGGGGCCGTATTTTTAGCTGATAATATTCTGGCTTATTTATTAAGGTGTCAAGTTATCATGACACTTTGATTCGCAAGAGACCTGCTATGCCTAACCCTTAGCTACCCTCTCATTCTGTCTAATTTGCCTATGGGTGATAGAGACTTGACTTAGTAGAACATTTGTAGCATTTGTCACTTTGTCTTTTCTCCCCAATCGCTGTGCACTTTTCAGCTGGATCGCCTGGAGTTTGCTCCTAGAAATATAACCATCCCTAACCCGACATCAATTCCACGAGCCTCTTCTTGTGAGGATTCTTGACATTTGATAACATCTCTACCACCAGATTCCTTACAAAATTTGTCAAACAGATCACTATTTCTTCTGACAGAATACTATGCCGTTTGTTTTAATTGGGTCTGGTTGTGGTGCTGGTGCTTAGGCATCGTTTAACGCCCCGTGTCGGTCTTAAATTTCTCATCGGAAAGGAAGTATATAGCAGTTGATATTCACCTTAAGCTGTGGAGCTATTCTAATTTTCGTTTTATGGGAATGTACTCCCGCAGAATTCTTCGTTAGATACTCTGCTGATCATTCTTATTCTTTGGGTGCACCCATCTTCAGTGCCTCTACTTTACTCTATGTTGATTCTTGAATGATATCTTCTAGGAAGTATTGGCACTTCCTATTACACTAAAGTGATTAGATATCTTCTAGGAAGTATTGGCACTTCCTATTACACTAAAGTGATTAATATATGAGATCATTGCCTGCTTGACCATTTGTCTATGATCGGGCAGGTGACGGCTACCTTATCACTTGCAGCTGCATGCTCATCAGCCGGTGTTATCGTTCTATATTCTCAGGACTTGCACTTCTGTAGGGAACAGACGCATCTACCGTGCGGCAGATTTCAACTTTCGGTGGCGTTGGCATTCTGTACCTGGGCCCTTATTGCCATGTCATCTCATGTTATGTTCTGGATCTTGGCATCGATATAGATGGCCTTCCTCTGAGGCCTCACTTTATGAGGATGCTGCAGTAACTATGGTTTCACTTGTATATTCCAATGCTCCTACCCTATTTTAACCTTCTTCCCCGTAGGTCAATGAACTACACTCTTCAGATGCCTAATATTCGGGCAAATTTCAGGATGTTCCTCTCTGTTTTGTTGGGCTTTGCCTCTTTGGTTTTTCAGTACAAATGAAAAAGCACTTTGCTTGAGCTTTCTGATGCAGATGAAGATATGTAGATGACTAATTAGTTTGCCATTGTTTTCTTCGACTGAGCATTGGTTGTGGGTGAGTTCTTTTTTGCTTCTGTATGAGGTGGCTTGCGATCCACAGCCAGAGTATGAGGCTTGTTGATAGGTGCCTTTGTCATGGATTGAATCTAGTTTACCTTGATATGTTGTTACTTTGGTGTCATATTGTGGGACAGAGTAGGAGGGTAGAACACAAACCTGCCTTTGTTTTCTGATTGTTTCATTTGGTACTACGTGGAATGGGAGAAAATGTTGTCTAGAATTATGTCTACGTATAATACGATGGACATGGACAGCACCAATCACTGTACAAAAGCCGTTTAGGATCTTGTGTTTTATGGTGAAACTCCGAGTGGCCCTTATAGATTCTTGAAATGTGATTGGTTTCGTTTGGTAAATTTAGTGTATGCAATACTTGCTTGGAGATTGAAGATTCAGAGAATCTAATCCTCTATTTTCGTTGGAAGGAGGACCGAGTTACTATACTCTTCTAGAGCTGAGTAACTTGATCTCTTGTGAAGATTGTGTTTTCTTGATTTTTCCAAGAAAATAAACTAGGTCGGACTCCGATATCTTTTTCTGAAACCATGAGTTGGCATGTACATTGAGGAGGGCAATCATATACACTCCTTAGGATAAGGAAAAGCAGACAATTTTCAATACTGACATTGTTTGTCTCTGCATTTGAGCTAATATGGACTCTGGAGTGTTCTTAGATGGGAGTGTCATGACCAGAACTGAAACTACAGTTTTGACAGGTTGATCTTGACCAAGCATTAATAAACGGACATTAGAATGTGAAGGGAACCAATCCCAATAACGTACGCAACTGAATTACTCGGAATTAACAAGCCCAAGAAACTTACTTGAATCACTGATCGGAGAATTACATCACGTAACGGACATACCTCGGGTTTTCACAAATTAAATGTCCACAATGCAGCGAGAGAGTCCAGTCGCCCGTTTGACGTTTTGGAGAGGAGCGGGAGTTTGTCGTCCTTTTCTTTTTCCTTCACTGTTCTCTCTATACTGAGGAAAGAACGTTATATTCAAGAAAGAAGAAACGACGTTTCATATAAACGTGACAAAATCACGTTTGAAACTAATAAATGCCTTTGGCAGTTGTCCAATGTGGTAAGGGACTGTGGTAGCCTACATGGGCGGACCATCTTACTCCCATACACCCTCATAAAATCCAACAAAATGAAACAGCGCAGTTTTCGAAATTTGACATTTGGAAGGATTGTTCGTACAATACAACTGCACACAAATGGTTTGTCCTTCACTTCACCATTTTGCAAGTCTCAACATTCTTGTACTTTCCGAGGATTTTGCTTTGGGTTTACAGTTCAGCTGATCTAATTAATTAAAACCCAAATGAGGTTCCCAATCCAAGAAGCATGACGTTAGCAACATAGACTTAACCTCCTCGAAGTATACTTATGATGTACTCGATTTCGTCGGCTACTTCCTTTATGTTGGGGCGGTTGTGCCTCCGCTCGTCCAAGCATGATGACGCGAGATATCCAAGCGCCTTCATGGTCTCCAAGTCCAACTTCGTGGCACCCTCTTTGATCTCTGGGTCGACTGCGTCCATCAGTCTTTCTTTTAGAAACTTCTTGATATGTATTGCTAAGTTCACGTCTTCCTCATCTCGATTGAAGTCGATGGCCTTCTTCGAAGTCAACAACTCCAGCAGAACAACCAGCTGTATGCATCGCTCTTATCAGTAAGATGAAAATTCAGATAGTATTCGGGATCAAGATAACCGAGTGTTCCTTGAGCGCAGGTTGTGATGTGAGTTGCATCTGGCTCGGCTAAACTCGATAACCCAAAATCGGACACTTTAGCATCGAACTTTTCATCTAGTAGTATGTTACTAGATTTGATATCCCTGTGGAAAATGGGCAGTACGGCTGAAGTATGAAGTTATGCGAGTCCCTCGGCTGTTTGGCGGGCGATGATGAGCCGACGGGGCCACGTGAGCAGAGCCCATTTACATTTGTATGCGCCATGACGATGGTTGAAAAGATTTCCATAAGGTATGTACTCGTAAATTAGCAGAGGCAGCTCAAGATCCACATAGCAACCCAGCAGTCTCACCAGGCTCCAGTGATTATCCGGACCTCGTTCAGGATCTGGTCTATTCCCTTTGTGTTCCCGAGCTTGGCTCGCTTGACGGCAATTACGGTTCTGTCATCAAGGGTGCCCTTGAAGACCTCCCCAAACCCGCCAGCGCCAAGGAGGTTCTCTCGGAGAAGTTGCTTGTGGCTCTTGTGATCTCCTTCCCCGTGAAGATCTTGGCCGCTTTGCCGTTGCTATTGGCATTTAGGATGTCTTCTCGCATTTTGGTCAAACTGAGTTGCGCTTCCCTCCTGATGCGCTCGCGCTGCCGGTGGACTATGAAAAGAACAGCGAAGCTGAACAGGACTGCCGCGGCGCTGAAGGTTAAACTTGCGAAAATTGGGGAAGTTTCCGGTCAAATTGGCGAAATTCTTGATGAAATCAACTGGAAACTTTCCGGGTTGAAAATCGAAGTACGGACCTCCAATTAGTGAACTTTTGCTTTGCTTCTCGCAATCTTCTGGCCTTGGACACTTGATATCTACAAGAAAATAAAGAACTAGCTTATGCCTAGCTCACCACAGACGCTTATGTTTGCTGCATGTTGAGAAAACCCTCATTCTGAATATTTTGATTTTGACAAAACTATCATTCTTGTGAGAGAATCTGATTAATGTAAATAATCTTTATTGCAGGAATGAGCATGTGAACAAAAGCTTATAATGTTCCAAAACTAGCGTTTAGACTCAAGGAGTATTTGTCGCGTATTTGCTTTTGAGAAAGTTGAAGTCTAGTATTCAGATGGAGAATTGCGTTGCCTGTGAAGACTTCAGATGGAGGATTGTGTTGCCTTTGAAGACTAAATCTCGAGAAGACTTATGTGACACGTCAGCAAGGGCTTTACAGAAGTTTAGAGTCATTGTTCTAATCTGTTCAGATTCAGAGTCTTTCTACTTCTGAAGACTATTTCTAAACTACGTTCAGATTCTACAATATCTTACTACTAGATTCTGCAGACTCACGTTTGGTAGGTTTCCGGTTTGGCCGCGACTTTTTTGGAAGTTTGTAAGATTTGATTGATAGAATTATTTTCCAATCAAATCAAAAGAATATCCTCGATTGGATATTACCTCCCACGGACAAGATATCTTGGAGATTTGGATGAACTTTACCTATGGAAACTGAAGATTTGGTTGTATAGGCGACTGAATCTGAAGGGTTCAGACTCTACTCCAACGGCTACTAAATCTTTCTTAATACAGTCTCGTTCAATTAAGGATTGGAGACGTCCAATCAGAGATTGAGGAGCAATCCTTTGGAGAACCTTGGTAACGACTAGTTCGAGGTCGAAGGAGTATAAAAGGAGATCAATGGTGACTGTTGCCGAGAGAGATCAAAAATTAAAATTTCAAAATGCTGAGTTGTTCAGATTCACATTCTCTTGTTCTTGAGAGCTTAAAATTTATATCTTTGAGAGGTTTCTTTGTAAGAGTGATAAGAGTGACAACTCTTGTAATTTTTCATCAATTCATAGTGGAATCCAGCCAATCGACTATCATCGTGGGAGTGTGAACTTAGGCTTGCTAAGCCGAACCACTATAAATATTGCGTGCAAATTCTCTCTTACTCTAAACCCCTCTTGCTGTATTTAGTTTATCTGCATGTCATTTTACTGATCTTATTCAGTTTGTGTTTTGGAACCAATGAATTCCACATTAAGTTTCAAAACCGTTCAGAATCACCTATTCACCACCTTCTAGGTGATATTGCTAGATACATCAATTGGTATCAAAAGCTTGGTTGCTCATTATATTGAAGTGTTTTACTTTTGAGTTAACGATTTACTATGTCTAGCAACAATTTCTCAGGAACATGTGACTCACATTATGACAACAAACCACCATACTTTGACGGAAAGGATTACAATATGTGGTGCAACAAAATGAAGTGGTTCTTCAAGGCATCAGATGATCTGATGTGGGATGTTGTTGTCAATAGAGTAGTTCCTGCTGTCAGAGCAACTCCTTCCACTGGAAATGAAGGAAACAACAACACTAATGCTACAGCAACACTGTCAGACACTAAAAGAGCAAAAAGACAAGGACTCGACTCCAAATCTGTACACGCACTTTTCTGTGTGCTATCCATTCCATTATATAATCGAGTTATAGAAGAAGAATCAGTGAAAGCTATATGGGACAGACTTCATGTCGCATATTAGGGAACTAACAGAGTGAAAGAAACCAATCTTTGCATTCTGCTAAGTGATTACGTAGTCTTCAAGATGAAGCCCGATGAGTTAATTGCTGAAATAATTGACAGGTTTCAAATACTAGCAAGTGGTATTGCTAGGCAAGGTGCTCCTGTAGTTGAACCAATGCAAGTCAGAAAGATCCTTTGAGGACTTATAGACGAATGGAATTATAGCAAGCCATCAATACAAGAATGTCAAACAATTAGACCTCTATCCATTGATGAGCTCATCGGAACTTTGCAGTCATATGAGACTGACGTGCCAACAAAACAAGAGATTCAAAAGGTAAGAAGTCTATTGCTTTAAAATCTAAAATTGATTTTAAAGTGCTAGATTCAGAAGATGAAGATGAAGACGATGAAGAGCTTGCACTCATGGTGAAGAAATTTAGAAGGATGGCTCGAAAAGGTAGAAACTTTAAAGGGAATAAATCATTCAGATGGAATTATCAGAGACAATCAAGCAATGACAAATAGGAAAGCAAAGACGTAATATGTTTCCATTGTAAGAAGGCAAGACACATCAAACCCAATTGTCCGCTTCTGAAGAAAGACAAGATCAAGTACAAGAAATACAAAAAGGCATTGAAGGCAGAAACTTAGTGATTCTGAAGATAGTGAGGATGACTATGCAAACATATGTCTCATGGAAAAGTCAGATTCAGAATCAGACACAGATTCAAACGTAGAGGTATGTCCTTCTGAAATACTTGATGAAGTTTCTGAATATATTGAAGAGTTATGCACGAACTACCAAGAAGCTCTCAAAAAGGTTTTAGTTTTGAAAAATGAAGTTTCCTCTTTGAAATAACAAGATATTTCTAAAAAAGACAAGATTGAGTTTTTGCAAAGGGAATTTCATCAAATCAAGGAAAATCGTGATTTGATTTTGAAAGAAAATGATTCTTTGAAAACTAAGATTGAAAATATTTTAAAAATATTTTCTCAAAGTTCGAAAAATTTGAAAAAGATTATTTCCAAGCAAGTTCCGTACGGTGACAAGTCTAGTCTTGGTTTCAAAAACGAAAATAATTTCAAAAATAAAATTTCGAAAACTAATGACAGGATTTTGCATAAACCTTCCAAATCTGCATATCAACGACATTTCCATAAACAGTTTACAAAATCCTTTTATCCAATGCAGTGTGTAAACTGTGGTGCTAGAAATCATGTTAGAAATAATTGCGTGATGGTATGGAGACCTATCAATAGAAAGATATCAACTGTGACTAACCCAGATGAACCCAAGAAGAACTGGGTACCAAAGAAATAGTGAGTTACTTTCTACTTGCAAGTACCAATGGAGAGAAAGAACAAATGGTTTTTGGACAAATGGTTTTTGGACAGTGGATGCTCAAGCCATATGACTGGTAATCTAGAAAATTTCATTCAACTTTCAAAATACAATGGTAGAAGTGTGTGGTTTGGTGGAAAGAACAAAGGCAAAGTGGTTGGCCAAGGGACTGTAAAAATCGAAAATCTTTCGATCAACGATGTCTTTCTTGTCAAAGGATTAAAATACAATTTGATTTCAGTAAGTCAACTCTATGACTCTAGTTATCAAATTTGCTTTTAAGATTCAAAATACTCAGGTGCTAGTAAAGACTAGAAGCAAACCCTCACTGGTCGACGTTGTGGAAATATCTACCTTCTAGACGTTGACTCTAAAGACATCAAGTGTCATATATCTATCAAGGATGAATCTAAACTATGGCATAGAAAGCTAGGCCATATCAGTATTAAGTACATCTCAAAACTATCTTCTAAGAAACTGGTTCGAGGTTTACCACAGACAAAGTTTGAGAAATCAGCACTTTATTCAGCCTACACACTTGGGAAACAAGTAAGAAGTTCTTTTAAATCTATTAATCATGTATCAACTGAACGTGCATGGCAGCTGCTTCACATGGATATCTTTGGTCCTAACAGAACACTAAGACTTGATGGTAAGAAATACTACATTGTTATAGTTGATGACTACTCAAGATTTACATGGGTTTTATTTCTTGCGCACAAAAACGATACTTTCTCATCATTTTCAAAGTTCTCCAAAAAGGTTCAGAATGAGAAAGGCTACGCTATTTTCTACATCAAAACTGATCATGGGGAAGAGTTTGAAAACCAAAGTTTTTCTGATTTTTGTGATGAGTTTGGAATTCAGCATAATTTTTCTTCTCCTTACACACCTCAACAAAATGGGGTGGTGAAAAGGAAAATTTGTTCTCTACAAGAAATGGCGAGAACCCTTTTGATCGAAAGTAAAATTGCATCGCACTTTTGGGCAGAAGCTGTGTCAACAGCCTATTATATTTTAAACCGTATTTCTTTAAGACCAATTATTAAGAAAACTCTATATGAGCTTTATAAAGAAAGAAAACCAGATTTAGCATACTTCCGTGTGTTTGGTTGCAAATGTTTCATTCTAGAGAATACTAATGATCGAGTTGGTAAGTTTGATGAGAAACCAGACGAAGGGATATTCCTAGGGTATTCAACATCGAGCAAAGCATACCGAGTCTACAACAAAAAAATCTCGGGTTATTGAAGAATCAATTAATATCAAGTTTGATGAGAATATTCAGAAACAAAGTGATCAATCTGAACAAGCTCAAGTCTTCTCACTTCCTCAAAGTTCAGAACCAGTTGAAAATCCTGAAGAGAATCATGCTTCTGAAGAAGTTTAGAATCAAGAAACAAGTCAACAAACTACAGAAGAACTAGAGGAGGTACAGTTTGAATCTAAAGATCCAAGTGATGTCCAAGACGAGAGATTCAACAGGAACTGGAAACATAAATCCAGTCATTTCAAGGAACTTATAATGGGAAGCTTGGATGAAGGAATAAAAACCAAATTAAGATTCAAGGAAGTAATGAGTAACATAGCACTTATCTCTGAAATTAAACCGAAAGGGATTGAAGAAGCTCTTGCTGATGAAAGTTGGATCAATGCAATGCAAGAAGAACTCCATAGATTCAAAATTAACAATGTCTAGGAGCTTGTGACAAGACCCAAAAATCGTCCTGTAATAGGAACATAATGGGTGTTCAGAAATAAGTTGGACGATAAAGGAAAGGTGGTCAGAAACAAAGCAAGACTTGTGGCAAAAGGATATTCCC
Organism: Lenwebbia sp. NSW1173648; assembly: GCA_029784005.1. Lineage (NCBI taxonomy): Eukaryota > Viridiplantae > Streptophyta > Magnoliopsida > Myrtales > Myrtaceae > Lenwebbia > Lenwebbia sp. NSW1173648. The sequence goes on along the minus strand of JARCGZ010000008.1, from coordinate 18,989,470 downwards.
AAGAAGAAGGAATAGATTACGATGAAACCTACGCACTAGTTGCTAGGTTAGAGGCCATAAGACTTTTTCTTGCTTATGCTTGTTACAGTGACTTTAAACTTTTTCAGATGGATGTAAAGAGCTCATTCTTGAACGGGTACATCAAAGAAGAAGTTTATGTCGAACAACCACCTGGTTTTGAAGAATCAAGAGGAAAAGATCTTGTGTACACCCTAAAGAAAGCTTTATATGGCTTAAAGCAAGCACCTTGTACTTGGTATGAAAGGTTAAGTAGCTTTCTATCTGAACAAAATTTTGTTAAATGTAATGTTGACTCTACTCTCTTCATTCAGAAGCAGGGTAAGGATATTCTTATTGTTCAGATTTATGTTGATGACATTATTTTTTGCTCTTCTAATGAACGTCTGTGCAAGAATTTCTCTAAAGTAATGCAGGATGAATTCGAGATGAGCATGATGGGAGAATTGAGATTCTTTCTTGGACTTCAGATTCAACAAACCAAGAAAGGAACATTTATTCATCAAGAGAAATATGCTCTTAAGATTGTCAAGAAATTTGGCTTGGAGAATTGCAAGAAAACAGAAACTCCAACGTCGCATTCGTCAAAGCTTGATAAAGATGAACAAGGAAAAGAAGTTGATCAGAAGCTATATCGCAATATGATTGGCTTGCTTTTATATCTCACAGCTTCAAGGCTAGATATTCTATATAGTGTCTGCTTATGTGCAAGATTTCAGACAAGTCCAAGAGAATCACATCTATCAGCTACAAAAAGAATCATCAAATATATCGGAACATATCCAGCTTATGGACTTTGGTATTCAAAAGATTTAGATTTCATTCTGAAGGAATATTCAGATGCAGATCTAGCCGGATGTAAGATTGGCAGGAAAAGCACTTCTGGAACCTATCAACTTATGGGAAATATGCTTATTTCTTGGTATTCCAAAAAGCAAAGCACAGTTGCTCTCAATACAGCAGAAGCAGAATACGTATCTCTAAAAAGTTGTTGTGCTTAGATTTTTTGGTTAAAATAATAACTGAGAGACTATGGAGTTGATGATTTAAATGTGGAAATTTTGTGTGATAACACAAGTGCCATAAACTTGACCAAGAATCCAGTTCTACATTCAAGGACGAAGCACATCGAGATTAAACATCACTTGATACGTGATCATGTTCAGAATGGAAATGTCCACATTCAGTATGTTGATACGAAAAATCAACTTGTAGATATTTTCACTAAACCTCTTGATAAAGAGACTTTCAATTTTATTCGAAACTAATTAGCTATTACTAATCCTTCTTCTTGAGTTGTGCTAGAAACAGGTTTTTTTTATCACCTTCAGAAGCATAGTTTCAGAAGCACAATTCCAGAATGGTCATACAGAAGCAAAGGTCAGTTATTCAATCTATCCTTAAATTTCGAGATTCATGGAAATGCAAGGTTTTAAGGTAAGTTCTCTATCTTCTAAAAATATATTTTGTTAATTGATTGATATAAAATATTATCTTTGGATCATTTTCTTCGAATTTTATACTAAATTGATTTTATTTCCAAAGATAACCGTTCTACAGTTTTCTTTTCTTTTTCAAATTTTCGAAAAAGGACTTGAACCGTCACCTTGTCTGAGTAAACCCTATTCATGTCAGACCTCACTTTCTCTTTCGTTTAACATCTCAGTTTTCTCTCTTTCAAGACAACCCTCGCTCTTCCTTCGTAAAAATCCAATCTTTTTCTTCAATGGCTCCTAAATCATCCTCCTCTGCGAAGAAGGACGTTGAGAAAAGTGAGCAACAAAGGAGACAATCGTCACGATTGATGAAAGGAAGGAAATCGAGAGATCCCCGGTGAAAAGCATTGTATTCGAGGAAAGAAGTAGCGAACAGATGGTCACAGGTTTGTCCAAATATCTCTATGACGAGAGAGTTGCTATGGCTCACTCCATTAAGCCCTCGTATGATGCATTCATAGAACAGGGCTCTGGAAAAGATATCATCGCTAAACTTCTAAATATTCACAAGTTTTCGAGTGAGGAAGATTTCTTGAAACTGCTGGATATGCCTCTAAGAACTGTTACTCCTATTACTGTTGAGATTCTTGAGAAAGCGACTCGAAAAGGAAAATAAAAGGTTGTGGTCCCTGATGTCCCAAAACCTAAGCGGACCCCATCTAAAGGGGTAGTTATTGGGGGAGAATGTTGAAGAGGAGAGTGAAGAAGAGACAAAAAGAAGGTTCAATGACGATGATGATGTTGTTTACGGGAATTTTAAAAGGAGATTGTCTCGCTGCATCAAAGACAAAAGTTTCAAAAATCGTTATTTTCTGTCATAGAAGCATGTGGACATATTCGAAGTTCTAAAGGAGCGCGGTGTGATGCTGTACAGAATTTTTGATGTGAAGTATTTCGATAGGGTTGGTATCCCCGTAAGAAGGCATTTGGAGGAGATGAAGTTGAAAGACTTCGTGACTGTCAAGACAAATGTCTTCCCTGACTTAGTAGCCTACTTCTACTCCACGATCTCCTTTACTGGTCCTGACTCTTTTGCATATACCATTAGAGATGATCAGTATCACCTACATGTGGATGAGTTGGCAAAGATCATAGAAGTGAGGCAGAATGATTTCAAACCCATCCACATTAAACTAGAGGAAGATTATAGTTATCTGACAGGGAAGGAGAACTATAGTCGAGATTCCAAGGCTCATGTGGCCTATAACGACTTCCCTCTCAAGCACATAATCATGCACAAGGTTGTTATCAAATGTCTGTGTCCAAAAGCCTCTTCAAAAATAGACATATCGAAGTTTGAAGCCAAGCTTATGTGGGCCTTACTTACTGGATATGATTTCTCTCTTGCGCATACTGTCCTACTTCATATGTACAGGACTGTGCACAAATGAAAAGGCCAACTGCCTTATGGAGGACTCATTTCATTGATTCTCAAATACAACAAAGTGAAGATTCCTGGAGAGCTAACATAGAGAGGAACTCCATTTATACCGGCTGGTGAGAATATGATCCAGAAAATGGGGTTTAGATTAACTGATGGGAAGTGGTTAAACAAGAACAAGGAAGAAGTTTTAGTGGAGTTGGAGTCAGAGCAAACATAGAGATTTGCAAAAAGAAGGAAGACAATGGCAAGAAAAGGCAAAGAAGTCAGTGCTTAGAGTGCTCTCTCAGAAGAAGAAGAGTCAGAGGAAAAAGCAGAAGATTCGGACGAAGACGAGGAAAGAACTCCCACTGCATCAGAAAAGGACACTGCAAGTATCAATTTAGATGAGAATGACCATTGTGATGGTCAAGAGGAAGAAGGTAAAGATACTGGCAAGACACATGAGCAGGATGTTCTTGTTGACAAAGAAGAAAACCTCCTCGAGACTCATGAAGAAGAAGAAGAAGCTGGAGAGACAATTGGTGAAAGGGCAATGAAAGAAGCCCAACTAGTTAGGGATGAAATGGAAGAACAACTAGATGACAGGAAAACCATTGATGTTCTGGTTGCCAGAGAGAAGAAGAAATCCTCATCATCATCATCATCTAAGGACATGGAGATAGACAAGGAAGATGAATCCCTGTAAAGTCCATAGCAGATACTCCTAAAAAAACATCACAGATTTATGGGGAGCAAGAACAAAATATAGATGCCTATACGTTGGTACAAGACCAAGATAACGCTATCGCTGAGGAACAACACGAGGAACCAAAGTCAAATGCCGATCAGACTGAAGAAATTTAGACTGATGTTGTTTAGAAGGAGAAAGCTGATGAGGAATCTGATGCTCAAAAGGAGCATCCTCTAGAGAAGATCTCTGAAAAGCTACCCATAGAAATTGATTCTATTACTGCTGAAAGTGTTAAACTAAGTTCAGATATTCCCCCTTCTCAAGATTAGGGGAAGAGTATTTTGCAGCGTGTTTTGGATACAAGTTCTAAGGGTACGGCTCCGATGGTGGGTGAAGAAAGAACTCAAACTCTTGCAAGGAAACTGAATCCAGAAGAGACTGTGAATGCTTTTATCAAAGAGCCCCTGGATACAAAACATTCTACAGAGTCTAGTTCAGAAGGACGTCGAGAATCTTTAGGTTGAATTATTTCAGAAGCTGGATAGGATGGAGAAGCTAATTGAGAAGAAGCTGAACACATTCCAAGAAGTACTTGAGAAGTACTACCGCCTCTTCTGCGCCCACATGTCAAGTCTGGAAACCTACACTCTGATTAAAGATGAAAGAATCAGCAAAGAGTTTTCAGAAATGCAGGCACTTAAAGATTTCACTTTTCTTGTTGGTGGCAGAGCAGCTGAAGATAAACCAGACGATGCCGAAAAGGATGGTGACAAAGAGCTTGTCCATGTTTTATCCTCCTCAAAGCAAACTCCTCCTCCGTCCACTTGAAAAATTTTCTTTTTAAAAAGGCTGTTTGACTTTCCTTTAGTCGGATGTTTTCATGTGGAAAATCTCTGTCACGACTTTATTATAGTCAGACAGCGTTATTAGCTTAATAATATTTGGCTTGCTACTATATTTATCTCTGTTTACTGATGACAAAAAGGGGGAGAAACTATATTTGATTGCAGGATTACATGAGTCACTCTTAACACAATCTTAGTGGAAGTAAATATGCACGCCAAAATGAAGCATCCCGCTAAACAGCAACATACGGTGACATATTTCCATTTTTTATATATCTCACTGACATATTCCTCAGATGCACTTTCTTGAAAAAGTTTCACATGGATTACAAGTTTATATTTTTTGTGAAATCTTTTCTGAGCTTAACGCTTTAAACAAATACATTTCATATTTCTTTAAGGAAGTTTTGTCATCATCGAAAAGGGAGAGATTGTTGAGAAACCATCCTTCGGAATATTTTGATTCTGATAAAACCATCATTCTTGTGAGAGAATCTGGTTAATGTAAATAATCTTTTATTGCAGGAATGAGCATATGAACAAAAGCTTATAATGTTCCAAAACTGGCGTTCAGACTCAATGAGTAGTCGTCGTGTATTTGCTTCTGAGAAAGTTGAAGTCTAGTATTCAGATGGAGAATTGTGTTGCCTCTGAAGACTTCGGATGGAGGATTGTGTTGCCTTTGAAAATTTAATCTCGAGAAGACTTATGTGACACGTCAGCAAGGATTTTACAGAAGCTCAGAGTCTTTGTTCAGATTCAGAGAATCTTTCTACTTCTGAAGACTGCTTCTGAACTACGTTCAGATTCTGCAATATCTTACTACTAGATTCTGAAGACCCATGTTTGGTAGGTTTCGGTTTAGCTGCGAATTTTATGGAAGTTTGTAAGATTTGATTGACCGGATTATTTTCCAATAAAATCAAGAGAATATCCTCGATTGGATATTACCTTCCACGGACAAGATATCTTGGAGATTTGGATGAACTCTACTTATGGAAACTGAAGATTTGGTTGTATGGGCGACTGAATTTGAAGGATTCAGACTCTGCTCCAACGGCTACTAAATCGTTCTTAATACAGTCTCGTTCAATTAAGGATTGGAGATGTCCAATCAGAGATTGAGGAGCGATCCTTTGGAGGACCTTGGTAACGGCTAGTTCGAGGTCAAAGGAGTATAAAAGGAGATCAATGGTGACTGTTGTCGAGAGAGATCAGAACTTAAAATTTCAAAGCGCTGAGTTGTTCAGATTCACATTCTTTTGTTTTTGAGAGCTTAAAATTTATATCTTTGAGAGGTTCCTTTGTAAGAGTGATAAGAGTGACAACTCTTGTAACCTTTCATCGATTCATAGTGGAATCCAGCCAATCGGCTGTCATCGTGGGAGTGTGGATGTAGGCTTGCTAAGCAGAACCACTATAAACATTGCGTGCAAATTCTCTCTTACTCTAAACTCATCTTTATATGTTTAGTTTATCTGTACTTCATTTTACAGATCTTATTCAATTTGTGTTTTTGAACCATTAAATTCCGCATTAAGTTTCAAAACCTTTCAGAATCACCTATTCACCACCTTCTAGGTGATATTGCTAGATACAACACTGCAGATATAAATTTCTAATTTATGAATCAAGCATCATGTTTCTTTTTTTCTTCTTTTCATATGTTTGCGTAGATTTTAAGAAAACAACTTGCTTCCTACTTATTGTAACACACGCCCACGACCAGATCCCATCGAAACCCGGATTGGCAAAAGCACCGTCTTTGCACGGCCTTCACGGGGTCCACCGACCACATCGAATTGGCCGAGTTCCGGCAATCCGCCTGAGAGGTGCACAATGGATCCTGAGGCAGCTCCCACTCCAACTCCAACCTGCGGAATGCCTCCCACTTGAAGACGGGAAGTCCAGACTCACGAAGCTCTGGTAAGCACCACATCGGTCCTGGCGGACCCTGATCCTGTACTCATTCTGGGACCCGCTAGTCTTCAACGAGTAGCACAAGGGGAAGGCGCCGCACAAGGTGGCCGCAAGGGGATTGTCCCTGAGATACGCATGGCATATGCTCGTCGGGGTGCAATCCAGGATCGACAACAACATTTCGTTCGAGCAATTCATCAACACTAGGGTGTTGCTGCTGGTTGTATTGAAGGGAAGGCTCGGGTCGAGGTACATTCCCTGGCACCTGTAGTCGACCGACATGCAAGCGTTGTCGACCCAATCCGATCGCCTAATCACTATCCTCTGCGGCTCTGGGTTGATGGACGTGATGACGTAAGATGACCCATTGAGCGCGTCGTAGAACAGCGTCCCGAAGCTGCACCGGACTTTGTACGACAGCTCGGTCCGGTGCTCAACGGGTAAGGGACGGTCATGTTGCCACAATTCGGGCAGGTCATTGCGCCCTCAAATAGCGCAATCGCGAGAGCAAGTGAATTGATCATGTTGGCCAAGATTTGAATGATCCGAACTGTTATTCTGGTTCAGGCCATCCTAGTACAACTGAGTGAGCGAGACACCAACTGTTCACATTATAATGCAGAAGCAAGCATTGTCCGGTGTAAAGCTCGTACACAACGAAAGGAAAATTTTTAATCTTTTCAAGGCCTAGGGAATGCTGGGGAGTGACTCATCAGCGGACAAGAGAGATCATGGGACAACGATTCAGGCTAAGAGCATGTTAAGGTTTCCTAGAAACTAGACAATTTATTGTATTGAGATCCTTGATTCTCGTTATGAAATGGAGATGTCCATGCATTGTTCCCAAGAAACTTAAGTTGATCTTCTCATGAAGTGTAACTTCAGTTATGTTTTTTGGCCCTTTGTACAAGTCACTCCTGGTGATCTCGCTGGGCCCACAGAACTTGAGGCTCTTAAATTTCCTGTTTTAACCCGAACGAGAAGTTATTGTATGTGTCTCATGTGCCAAGATTGTGGCTTTTCAAGGGAAAGAGAGGATTACTGAGCAAACGTCCGTTAAGATTCGATGCACAAATCACAACGAAGTAAAGAGTAAAAGCGATAAAAATAAATCGAGACACGATGTTTATTTTGTAAAATCGATAAAAATAAATCGAGACACAAGGTTTATGTTGGTTCACCCTTAAACACGGATAGCATCAAGCAGACGTTTCTACTTTAATTAGCACATCCTACCTCTCTATTACATCACTCAACTAGAAACCAAAAATGTATATGTAGTAGTAGCTATTCATGGGTCCAAGCCCAAATTACCAATAAAATATGGGCTCAAACTATAAAAGCCATCTGGCCAGGGGGCAGCGGGCAGTTCCCCCAAATCCCCATATGCTTTCCTGTCTATGAAGAGTATAAACCACATCTCAATAATCTTTGAGTCCTCGAGGAGTAAATTTTTCTTTGGTATCTCGATAAATTTTAATGGCTGACTTAAATAATTCATAGCATAAGTCTATAAATTCCGAAATTCATCATGATCAAATGATCGGCTTAGTATTGAAAAGAGTCATCTAGAGAAGTTCTTCTCCTACCATCCTTCTTACTCCATCTCTGGATCACCTTATCCTCCTCCATGAGACGGAGGGCTGGTTGAGTTAAGTGCCACACAATGTTAAGTTCAGTGCCTACGGATGATGGATGCGAGCCAAGGTAAGGTCGAGCGATTAATGTATGAAGTAACATTAGTAAAAGAAAATTTATGGTGAGTTTTCTATGTTCTTTCTTGCATGCCATGAAGAGTGACATAAGGTGACTAGCATAGTTGCCTCACCTACATAGAATGTTTGGCTTTCGACGTTGCGTCATCCTCGCTGAATCACTGTGCTCAGGAGCTGTAGACTGTTTTTTGAAGAAGTATCATATTCTTCAGTCATTGATAAACAGTTTGTTGGACAATACTCGGCATAGTTACAACACAAAAATAAAATTGTTACATCAATCTTGTAATAAAGCAAGCGTTTCTTTCGTATGCCAGTTAAGCCTTTGGGTTAAAGGGGTTTTCTGAAATGCAAGTAGTGTTTGGTAAAGCGTATTTTAAACATATTGAAATACAACTTTGGCTAAAATTGTGTTGGAAAAATTGCACTTTGCAAAGCCCTTTTACTTTTATTTATAAAAAAACCCAAAATCGACTTCGACAAGGCCAAGTCTGCCGTCGCCGGCCTCGCCTGGGCTAGCACAACCCAGACCTCGCCTGTGGTCGAGAGGCTGGCGATAGCTTGCCGGCCGCCCGTTGAGGGCTGAGGCCTTCACTGAAATGGTTAGGGTTTTCAAGGAAATTTCTGAAATTATGAAAGTATAGTGAAGGTAAAATTGGAAGAAAAAAAAGTCTATTTGCATTCTTGTCGCGACCTAAAAATTAGAAAGATTCTTAGGTAAATAATTATTAGGTTAATTATTCAACTAACCTAATACGGACTCTCCCAAGCCCTACCAAATCGCAACTTTGGTTCAAGTTATTTAATATTCAAATGATTTTAAATTCGGAGCCGACACTAATCATTTATTGGTAAGTTGATTAGGAACCTTAATAAAGTATCGGGAGAATACTTTATTTCTACTAACCAGAGATTTAAAGTTCGGGGACTTGGTTACATTAATTAGAAATTAATGCCCTTTCAGTACCTCAATTTTCATGAAAAGTGCTAAATTTGGCAACTCAAATTGAATTGATTTTACTTAGGGTTCAGAAGATGGAGTTATTTTTGGATTTTTTTCTTATTTAAATGAATGCATGGATGACAAGAACGAATGACATGGAAACTACCCTAAATGACGAGATTAATATGCTCATGCGAAAATGCAATGCGAGACATGCAAAAATATGCAATACTACCCTATATGCGAAGTTTAGTTAACCAATTAAAACATGCAAATGACACGATATTAAGGCAACTAGAATGCAGCATGCAAAACCATTTATTCTAACTATACGACATGACATGAATGACAATGTGTTTATTAAACAAAATGGCCAATGACATTTGAAATGACATGACGTGCAAATTATGGCTAAACATGCTAGACAACTTATGAATGCAAAACACAAATGAATGACATGGCATAATGACAGGCAATTATGACATGGCAAAATATGCATGCAAAAATAACGTTATGGCAAAACATGATAGATTATGACGTGCAAAAATATTATGACAATTTAAAATATGCATTCTAACCTATATGATAATGCAACATGGGATATGCAAAAATATGATATGCAAATATACGAACATGCGAAAGATGCAAAACAAATATGGACGTGCAAACATGAGATGCGAACATGGCATATGAACATGAGATATGCGAAAATATGTAATGCTAGCATGAGATATGAATTTTTTGTGTTTTCCATGAATTTTTGGAAATTAAGATGATTACCATTGATTCAAATTTCTTGATTTTATTCCAAATAATCCATTAGATAAGGCTTCTAGGAAACCCTATCTTCCAAAATTTTAATTAGATAAGGCTTCTAAGAAACCGTATCTTACTAAGTTTTTTAGGAGTTTTGAATTATATGGAAACCAATCAAGATAAGGCTCCAACCAAATATCACCAGAATTTCCAATATTGAAAAGAAATCAACAAGACAACCCATGAATATCCACTTTTTATTTTTCCGAAAATTGCATTCCTAATCCGAGTCGGCTTGTGAAATTAGCGGATCAAATCTAGATGATAACAGATTGGATTGGCTAACCTCCCATATTCTACTAAACATAAGAATTGTACCCAAGTAATCACGGGTAGGATTGTCCAATTTAACAAATATGTAGCCTTTTTAGGAAAAACACTCCTAAATCGAATTAGGGTTTTTATTCCAAAAAGATATGTCTAAAGTAACAATCAATTCAAGCAATAATTTCGGTATTCAATGAAAATTGGAATCTTTGATTTGTCTTAAAAAATAACTTTCCTTTTTATAAAAACTTGAGAAACAATGCTTGTTTATCAAGAGTCGAATGTCTCGAATAATGCACGGCTGTGTCAGGGCACACTCAAACTTCGGTTGGGGCATGGTACCAAAGTGACTGGTGGCATACAAGGTCGAGGTCTAAGTGAGCCGAAACACGACGGAGGCACTATTTCAAGGCATTCGATCCTTGATCGACAAATAAAGTTTCTTTTTTATTATTATTATCAAAAACTCATGTCTTTTCAACTTGGCTTGCAAAAGCATGTAAATTTAGGAAGATGAATGGACATATGCACAATTCCAATCAAGCAATCACATATTTGCAATCAAAGGGGACAAGGAATTACCTTTCACCAAGCAAAAATCTGCACTTGAATAACCAATGGAACTCGCCAGAACATCACCCTTTTTTTTACCCGATTTGGAGCAAAAGTCGTCCCTAAACAGCAGAATTTCTAACACAAAATAGCAGCTATGTTAGACCTTGAATAGTGACCGAAAATGGGGCTGATCAACCACAAAACAGTGGCTGATTAGCGGGCTGCAGTGGGCGGAGCAGACGTATGACGGGCGGGGAGCTGCTCGATGGTGGAGCTGGCGTCGGCGTCGGCGTCGGTGGCTGTTTGACGGCGGTGCTAGCGTCGCCGCTGTGGTTTATCTAGACTTCAGCGGGGCTGAGCTAGGGCAGAGAAGCAAGCGGAGTCGGGTGGTGCGCCAGCACGATGAGGACGGGCATCGTGTGGCCGGGTTGCATGCAACCGAATGTCGTGTGGAAGGGGGGCCGGTTGGAGGAAAGCCTCGACCACGGGGGAGACTCTCGAACTCCTTAAATACTCCAAGCTTGCTCTGAATTTTCTGAATGAGAAAAGCCCCCCTTTTAATCCTAGACATAAGGTTACTTATATAGGCATCCAGGAACCCTAATCCTAGTGGATGTAGGTTTCCTAGTCAAGGTAGGTTTCCTAATTTGAAAAATTCCAAATTTGACTAAGCCTTGAGGAGTCCAATTCCCTTGAAATACGTTGAGATCTTTGGCCGTCAAGAGTGCATATGGGGCTAGCTGAATTTTCACCTCCCTACGGGCCATCTCGTGCAATTTCGGGCTCAAATTGGGCTTTAATTGATTAAATGAATAATTGATTAAAATCCTTTAACATTTAATTGACCATAAATGGGCCGAATTAAATCTGAAAATAGGTCCAAACCCTCCTCAAATTTTCGGTACACACATCCCATGCCTTAGCCGAATTTTCCATGCCATGCTTCGTCCAGCTGCTTGTCAATTTAAGCTCAATTCGTTGCCATCGGTGCAAAATAATGCAAATGCAACGCATAAACAAGAAAATTAAATATGAATGATGAATTAATTATTTTTGGAAGAACTAAAGTTAGTTCTAATTTTTTATGCAGAAGTTAAATGACTAAAAAGGATAGTCAAAATTTAGGTGTCAACAGTTGCCCCTTTTTGAGTGGAGGCTCACAGAGATTTTGCTCAAAGACAAAAATGGAACCTTAAATTTTGACCATACAAATGAATAATGATTTTTTTTTGTGGGTTTTTCAATCCCAATTTTCTATGCAAATGAGATGATGCATGATATGTAAATTACAAACAATAAGGAATGCATACTATGGCTTCTCACTTCCTACGGAGCAATAAAAGAGCATTGTATTTGGATTGCATACAAAAGTGCCCAAGTTTGGAAATGCTTTGTAATTCTATAATTCCCTCGATCCCCGAACTTCTGTTTTACTAGAAGTAAGGTTCTCAAGGTACTGGATTGCCTATCTGTTACCTGTAGTTTCCTACAGAAGTGAAACAACGCATGATATGATCTAAAAAAATAATTTAAGGGACGTGTTGCCTGAGCTAATCAGTGCGAGCATGAAAACGAATGTGTCACCTTTTACCAACGGCTGAACATGGGATTGAAACGTGCCACCTTTTACCAACTGGTGAACATGATATCGAAACGTGCCACCTTTTACCAACAAGTGAGCACAAGAGGGGAAACATGCCACATATTCCACTAGGCGAACATGAGATGGATTGTGCTACCTGTTCCATTGGGTAGACATGAAACAAAACATAGCAACAATTCGAACTAATTAACTGTCCATACGAAGCTTTGAAGGAAAATTAGAAAACACACCTGAATTCTTCCTTCAATTGCAAAAATGGCTAGGCTAACTGCATTGTACCTGTCTTTTTACCCGAGGCAGGATTTAAAACAAGACATGAGCATATAGGCAACAATAAGTGCTAATGCCACATTTTTTCAACAACATTCATGCTTCACTAAGGGAGTCGGATACCTGAAGGATCATAGGTACCGCAATGTGTTCGAATACCTAGATAATCATGGGTACTCATTTCCTTGAAAAGGTCTAGGTTAAGATATACTTACCCGAGGATTTGGTAGACTGCCTGGTGGGTCTTTGCCAGCATGGCTCGTTCATTCAACAATTCTTGGATGAATCTCGAGACTTCGGAAAGTAACTCGAACATTATGAATGTATTACCTATAGACAGCGTCAGAGGTAACACGTGCAAACATCCATGTTGAAATTCACTCAATGGGTTTATGCAAAACTACTCTACTAAGCTTGCATTACCAATTCTCTTTAGTTCCTATCAAGCATAATTAGAAGCAAAATATGCATGTATTCATAGGTAACCAAGAACACCTACGGAAGTACATGCTGAAATTTATCAACTTAATGGGTTTATGCATAACTATCCTGTCAAGTTAGCATCACCAATTATATGTAGGGAGGTTATCACATTGTGAATACCTCAAATGTACCCTGAATGGGGGACATTAGTCCGAAAGGACTTTCTCTCGCTCTCGAGAAAAGCTGTTTATCCTGACTGCAGGATTTGAGAATAACTCAATCTTACCAGGATCGCATTCGGCAGGGGTCTGAGTAATCTCGCAATTGGTACGACCGAGCTGATCGAGAGGTTTTAATCAGGACTATAATGAGGGCTAGGTCAAAGGCTCACAAAGGGACTCCCTGTCGAGTCAAGACTTTTTGAAAGAGAATTTTCGTCATCTGCTTCGGGTTTACAAGTGAAGAAACTTGCAAAATAAGAAAGAAATAGTCTTACTCGTACCTCTTCGAGCAATACTTAAAATCATTTAACTCTACGTTAACTCAAGTGCCATAATCTAAAGAAACTTTCAAGGGTTGTAAAGTAGGTTAGGATTGTGGACTGAGGAACGAAAAGGCTCGTTTTGGCTTAGAAAATATATGAGAAGGGCTTGATGTTGGTGATCATTACTGACTTGTCACCGATCTTGGCCTTTTGGATTTGTCTTCTAAGAATACCATCATTGCTTGAGGGATGGTAATCTTCTACTAGGAATTGCACTTTACAAACTGACTTCTCTAGGGAGTCTTCTTTACAATCAATCCCCATTAGGGGTTCAAAAGAAAAACAACATGCAAACACATTTCATGGAATTTACAAATTAACATACAAAAATGTACATTCAAAGTTTAGAAGCACTTTACAAATGAACAAGGATTTGAATAGGCACTGGCCTTGCTTTTGATAGGCACTTTACTTTTTTAATGCCCAGGATTTTCTATGAGATCAGCCTTCCCTTTTCTTACTCCCAACTCTTGTTTTTTTTTTTGACATCCTTCTTTTTTTGGGAGAGGGGCCTTTTCTTTTTAGGCCGAATTTGCTTCATTTTTTAACAATCCCATGATTTTGAATCATGAATTACAACAACATAAGCATTTACAAACAAAAATTATGCCATGCATTACATGAAAGATTTAACATACAATATGAGTTCACTCGGGAATTCTGTGTTGACCTGATCTTCTTCAGTTCCGCTCCTTGGGGATGGCACCGTCTTCGTCTTGGAATGAGCAATGATCACCAACAAGGGTTTAAGAAAAGAATTTACAGTCTCAAGTGGGTTATGCAAAGAATAAAGTGTATAGGATAGATGAATGAATGCTCTTCGTCATCCTAAGGCACTTGAATTAAAGTATGAGCTTAAATACAAAGAAATACTCGAAAATTGATGTTAGTCTGAGCAAGAAAATTTCTAGCCATTTACCTCATACTACTGCTGGAATTACCTTTGTCTGCCTTGATGTGGGGTGGTTCTTAACAGGGGTAAGGAAATGAAATCGCCGCTCAAAGGAGTTTAATCAATGGTCACCTATAGTGTTTGGGATGGAGAAATGAATACCTCCGTTACTTCGACTATTGTTCCTTTTGCGAGAAAACTTTACCTTGAGGAACGCAGAACCTACCTATCGCTCGACTCGCTTGGGAAATGTAACATGACGTGTTTGGGAAAGGCTTACCTTTCATCATCCTATCGTGTCACGCCCCGACCTTGAGCACGCGACAACCCTACCAAACGTCAGGTCAAAGGATAACATCCCAAGCATCTCATTGACCCATTTCTTTTTATCTTTCAATTAAACGCATGCGGAAGCAACATAGAACCCCAGACAGTAATATAAACATGGATAGACAGCAGGAGATATAACAAACCACAACAGCACAACCATTTTATTTATATACAATTAGTCCAAGGCGAAATGATCCGATCTACAAGCCCATCTTCAAGGCCGTTTCCTTATGACGAACAAAAAGATACCAGGTCAGATCTAGGGGCTAACTACTACCACCAAAAACTATCCTCCAAAAGAAACCTCCACAGCTGCGCCTGCTCACTGATCTCCATCACCAGGCCAATCAAGGTACCTTGGCGGAGTCTCAAAATCGTAATCCGAATCAGACTCGGGATCCACCACCTTCCCGTCCGGTGTATCAAAGTCCAGCGGGTCCCAAGCTCGAACGATCGAGGTCGGACATAGGGGTCCCTCAAACCCCGGAATCGCCCCGTAGAGATCATCACTGTGACGCATGAACCAAGCCTTGAAGAGATGGGCCACTAAGTCGGCTATCCCTTCATCGACCCAGACAGTCGTCACGTGCTGTTCCCATACTCGATCCGAACTTGGACCCAGATGGCGAATGATACGAGCGGTCTGGTCGGTAGGTACCCCAAACCTCACGTGACGCTCCACCATACTTATCGACCTGTAAAACGGTTAACTACAATAAATGAGATATAAATCTCAATGAGTCAACGCCTAAGTTCGATTAGGACGTCGATTCACCCAGGCGGCCTAACCAAGCAGTACAAGAACAACAGCAAACCAAAAGCAGGCAAGGTATACCAAACTCAGGCTACCCAATATATATGCCCCACCCAACGGCCAATAGACAATCACATGCAAACTTACCTGCCTTGGCCCATGCAACAAGTATCACATGGCAATCAATAATCGACAGGCCAAAGGACATAACCAGGACACACGTCAACCACTCAGGCACTATGCAACATGCGTGTTCCTATTATTAATATAAGAGATACTTCATTCTCGCCACAGTACAGCCTCACTGCTAGTACTCTTTCGGCAGAATCGGGTGTCATCCCACACCGTTTCGGCGACGGTAATCAATAGCCCCTCAAGACCCATAAGGCGGCCATACCATGATTTCTTGTAAGTAACTTTGGTCTATCACAAGATGTGACCGACATTCGATCAGTCGTGGCATTCCGGACTATACGTCGCTAACACGAATTGTCAGGCAACCAATAAGTCGTAGGATTCCGGACTGTACGTCGCCGGCACGAACATATCAGGTGACGAACCCAAGCCATCAAGGGTACTATCCACGTCCCCAGTTAGGTTAGGGTGACGCGATACCATCGTGTGATCACACAAACACACCAGGCAACCAAGCCAATTCGTACTTCACT
Source organism: Lenwebbia sp. NSW1173648 (assembly GCA_029784005.1). Classification (NCBI taxonomy): domain Eukaryota; kingdom Viridiplantae; phylum Streptophyta; class Magnoliopsida; order Myrtales; family Myrtaceae; genus Lenwebbia; species Lenwebbia sp. NSW1173648. Next base: position 18,973,357 of record JARCGZ010000008.1, on the reverse strand, counting down.
TTAGTCCAATGCAATCACAATCACACCATGCTCAAAACCCGGCCAGCGGCCACTTTTATGCTCAAATGACATAGTTGGTCACACAGATATTCAATTTCAGTTAAGCATGATATTCTGCCGTAAGTGATCAACTAGCAGATTCAAGCAATCAAGCAATCAACAATTAACCGATTAGCAATCAAGGGCAAATAATTACTAACAGACAATTATCCTGGCCCTAGCTATTTATCGCCACAACAGTTAACAGATAGGTCTGATCTAGTCACAATAAAGCAAATAATTAATAATGGTAACTATTTCACCTAACCATGGTAATTCAACTAACCACAGTAACTATTTACTCTACCACGGTAACATTTAACTAACCATAATAACTATTTAATCTAACCACAGTTAATTTATCCTAACCAAGGTAACTATCCAGTTTAACTACGGTAACTAACTAATCAACTGCGGTAACTAAGTAATCTAATCTTAAGTGCAATTAACGACCTAATTAAGATTAGGGGTTAACTCACAACGACGGCGGCGATGGCGAGCAACGGCGGTCGGCGGCGGTCGATCGACGACGGGTCTACGGACTTGGCTCGACGTCACGAACGCGGCTACGATGACGACACAGGGACAGCGGGGGTTTCATGGCGAAAACGATGGCTGGATGGCGACGACGACTACTAGGGGCGCGGCGTCGAAGCTCGGCGGGACCTCGGGCGACGGCTGAACAGCGCAGCGATGGCACACAGGCGACGGGACGGTCTCGCAGGGCTTTTAGGAGTGGTGAGCAGTGAAGCTCACGAGTGGTGTGGCGCACGGTGAGGGCTGGCGGGGTTGCGGCCGAGCTGGCGGTGAGGCGGCGATCGAGGCGGTAGTGGTCGGTGGTGCAGGCGGGTGAGGGAAAGGAGGAGGAGGGGCGGTCGGGTGAGAGAGAGAGAGAGGGAGAGAGAGAGAGAGAGAGAGAGAGAGAGAGAGAAAATGAAGAGAGAGAGAATAGAGATAGAGAGGGGGGGTAAAATGGTAATTAGCCAAAGTGAAAAAGTAAAAAGTAAAATTTGACTTGATTTGAGGGGTAATTAATAGGTGGGGCCCTCGGTCAAGTCAGTATTAATGACATCTAACTTATATGAATAATATCCGAGGGTGTTTTGGTCATTTTGCAATTCAGGTCTGGTTGGTCATTTGGCTCAGACGACTGAAGGCATTTCGTTCAGGGTTAGGCTCGAGCGCGAAGGAATTCGATGCTAAATTTTATGACCTGATAAAACTAAACGAACTCTATTGAACTACTCTTCAGGGGCTACTCCAAGCCTTTCAAAACAAATAATTCCGCGTTCGATAATTGTCACTCAAATTCCAAAAATCCAATATTATTCATTTTACAAGTCTTGAAATTTCAGGACGTCACATGTCTTGCCCCATTCTGTACATTCGATGCATCATATGCAGTTTATGGTCCCTACTCAGAGTTGGTAAATTAAACATTCAAAAATGGTTATGCATAAATTGTGCAACATGAGAGCATTTTCCAAGCGTGCAAAATGTAGCAATTCTAAACAGCCTGTCATATTTCATGAACATTTCATGTATTTTCTTAAGGAACAGGCTATGCAAATATGCAAGAGAATTCTTAGAAATGAGGGATTGTGGGTTGCCCCTGCACATGCGAATGGATCAAACAAGTCAGGGAGTCTACTCCTTGAGTGGATGACTAGTTCATTCCTAACTTTGCCCCAGTGCAAAGAAAACATGCACGAACGAGTCGATTGAAGGCTTGAGATGCTCTGGTTGTTCAATGACTATCATGCTAGTCATACATTCCTGCGAGGAAGAAAGTTGAGTGTCATATTGAAAACATCATAAGACAAAGAAGACATACTCCCATTTTCCAAGTCGGGGTTCACTATCGGTTTGCCCTATTTTTCATCAAAGTGGATTACACCGAATGATCATAGCTTTGCAAGGATCGAGGATTGCCCTCGATATGACCAAGGCTGGAAATTCAATTTCGGCTTCGGTAAACGACTCGTTTCCTCACTTGACCCTGCGAGAAAGAACACCTAATGTCATTTTCAGAACTGATTGAGTTTAAGTAGGGATACTCCCTTTGGAGAACGGATGGCCTCGGCTTGCCTCGCTTTTCATCAGAACGAGTCGCATTGGGAGGCTTTTAGCTTTGCACGGATCAGGAATAACATGATTGCCAGTCGAAGACAGTGAACTACGGATGAGAACGGATGAATATGGCTATAGCTATATTGCCAGTGAACTCAGGTTGAGGTTTCACCCTAACTCGATTAGGTTGGCCAATTCACAAACGTCATCGACAACTGACATGCCCCCTAGTTTCATTACCTACAAGTCAAAGGAGTGGAGATGTCATTAGAGTCACTCAAATTCAGATAAGAGTACTTACCTCTTGATTTGCCCATTGAGCATTATGGTACCATCCGATGGGACTGTGATTGTGAGAATATCAGATCGCGGTCGCATGACCGCTCTTGCATCAGTGATCCAAATGATTTGTTGGATTGATCGGCCGGGGTCTTGCCCCAGTGGGTTCCGTTACGGCTCGATTATCCTGACTGAGATAGGCCACTTTGAGTAATTTGTGAATGGGGCACAATTGGATTTTCATGCCGAGGGATCATGTTTGTTCTTTATCAGTATTGAAGTATCATGATGATTGATACATCAATGACATGGAATAATCCCTTCGTGGCCCGTTCTTGAAATCCTCTGCAATTGAGCATAACTATGCCCATGGGTTTCTCGAACTTTGACTAATCGAGCCAATGTAAATCAGACTCAAGCTGACTAGTAGCTCCATTGCTTGACATGGGGAGTGATCGAGGGCAAAGCATGGATCCGTCTCAAATGGTCGATGACTGGTGTCTAGGCTGGTATGGAAACAACCAAGTTCTTTAGGCTCGATCATGAGCTACAGGACTCAAGGATCGTGCAGGGATTATACGGCCGATTGATCGTGCTTGGTGCATAGATCGGGTTGAGAATCTGCTCCCTACCCCCGGATTAACTCTGAAATATAGTAAATGAGTCGGTAAGACAACCAGAGTTAAACCGTATGCAAATCTTTTCTCTTGTGGCCATGTACGGATGGCTAACAATCGACGATCCATCACCTACAAAAGATAGGGAATGAATGAGTATGAGGCATGAAGAAAGGTGAGTCCATGACACAAAACTAGACGCCTTATCAATTCATAGCAATATGTAGACATGCAAAGGTATCACATACTACTCCAAGCATTTCAGTCAAGAAAATTCCAGTTTCGTCCTATTTTGGAAAAAAATTCACCATAATTCATAGGATCTTTCAAATGACGTAAATATTTGTAAACACGTGGATGAGAGGATGATGAACAACTTTTATGTTTTTATTTTCTTCGGAAAATACACGGATCAAATGAAATTTAATTTTTTTGTCAAAAATTTCCTTCAGAAAATAGTTCTGTCCGATTTTTGTCCATGATGTATTTAGGCCTTCAAAATTTCGATTTATGAACCGAAAATTTGTAGGTCACTGGTTCAAACTCCAATTTACAACTTTTCAGTTTTAAATTTCTGCAAAAGAGTCCTTTAACTGGTAGTAAATTGCAAAATGAAACTAGTGCCGGAAAAATTCTGAAATCCAAACTGCCTTGATCGCGCCTTGAATTCTGTAGTAAATAGAAATCCACTCAAACTGATCTAAATTTTTTTGAAGTGATAGATTAGGATCTTTTGAATGTTTTATGTGCAAAGGGTAAGTTCCAGTTTCGAGCCAAAAAGGGTAAGAAAAATCACCGAACTTGGAAAGGTCGGTCAGTCAAGAGGTCCTACGGTTTTCGTGTGTTCTGAAAAACGTGAATCCATTCCCACTTCATCCCAAGAAAATGAAGTTCATTGATTCTTATTGTTTTACATGTTGAAGATTATTATGTTCTCTACGACTTTCGTTAAAGCATACGCCCAAATTTCCATCGTAGAATTTTATAAAAATCGTGCAACACAGTGAGGTAAATCAGAACAGAGAGAAAACATTCACTAGATTGCATTTCCTTAAAAAATTTCGACCAACCTAAATGTCATGGACCAACCAAAATAGCGTATGGGTAAGTAAATTGCAAGATGAAGGGTGAGAAGGCTTACTTTACCCGGTGGGATCTTAACAGTAAAACACATAGACATGCGCATGAGATGTTATGTGAGGTTCGATTTCTATCTAACATGGCTTAACAAGGTGGAGCCCTAAGGATGTCTGGACCGAACCACTATGATGTGTGATTGAGTCGGGGTTCCCGTAAACTCCATCTCAGCCAAGTAACGACCCGCGTCATATGATGAATGACGGAGGTGGTAACTCTTGGCACCGATTTGAAAACTTTGGGACTCAAGAAGGGCGACTCGGGCCAAGTGATGGCGGCCGGAGTGTCCACATCTAAGTACCATCCTAAGCCTAGCCACTCCGGTTCAATGGCGGGTGGTGTGTGATTGGTGTAATGCAATAGCAAATAAACCATGCACAGCAAATTATATCATACACCGCTTCAATATAACCATGGCATACATTCCTACATCAATCTGCAAGAATGGGTTAGCAACCACTCTACCCCTTATCACTCCAATTTGCAAAAATAATTAACACCTATGAAGTGAGATCCAATCAAGGTTGTCAAACAACATGAATTTTCACGAAATTCCCACAGGCCTAAGTCCACTAAGTCTTTTAAATTTTTCGAAAAAAAATTCAAGTACTCCAATTAGTGCCTTAGTTTTTTCAAAACAATTAAAGAGTAACTCCCCAGCGGAGTCGCCAAGCTGTCGCGACCTAAAAATTAGAAAGATTCTTAGGTTAATTATTCGACTAATCTAATACGGACTCTCCCAAGTCCTACCAAATCGCAACTTTGGTTCAAGTTATTTAATATTCAAATGATTTTAAATTCGGAGCCGCCACTAATAATATTTTTGTAGGTTGATTAGGAACCTTAATAAAGTATCGAGAGAATACTTTATTTCTACGAACTATAAATTTTAAGTTCGGGGACTTGGTTACAATTATTAGAAATTAATGCCCTTTCGGTACCTCAATTTTCATGAAAAGTGCTAAGTTTGGCAACTCAAATTGAATTGATTTCACTTAGGGTTCAGAAGATGGAGTTATTTCTTGATTTTCTCTTATTTAAATGAATGCATGGATGACATGAACGAATGACATGGAAACTACCCTAAATGACGAGATCAATATGCTCATGAGAAAATGCAATGCGAGACAAGAAACAATATGCAATACTACCCTATATGCAAAGTTTAGTTAACCAATTAAAACATGCAAATGGCACGATATTAATCTAACTAGAATGTAGCATGCAAAACCATTTATTCTAACTATATGACATGACATGAATGACGATGTGTTTAGTAAACTAAATGGCCAATGACATTTGAAATGACATGACGTGCAAATTATGGCTAAACATGCAAGACAACTTATGAATGCAAAACACAAATGAATGACATGGCATAATGATAGGCAATTATAGGCGTGGCCACGGGCCGATTTGGGCTAGGAACCGGCCTGGGTCAAACCCGTAACCGGCCCGTTACGGTTTCATCTCTCATTTTTTTCTCACAATTTCTCTCAAATTCTCTCAATCTGCTCAGTTCTCTCAATTCGCTTTTCGCTCAATTCTCTTAGAAAATGGCAAGTGGAAGTAGAACAACTAGTGACAAAGCCAAGAATAAGATGGGGAAATCTGATTATCTTCTTGATCCTCGTGATTATGCAGATTGGGGAATCGATGTTGACGATGAAATCAACATTATTCCCAATGTGGAGCATGTGCAAATGCAAGAAAGTTTTCATCCTCCTACCGGTATCGAAGAAATGTCAACAACAAAGGAGCCGGAATCGGAGTTTACAATTACATCCGACGTATGGGACCACTTCACGAAGAAGGAAAGAATTGATTTAGGTCCAAAAAGGTATGATGTAATTTGTAGACATTGTGGAGTAATGTACAAATATACATGTGAAGCTGGCTATGGAACATTTAAACGGTATCTTAAGGCAAAACATCCAATCGAAGCGGGAATTGACACCAAGCAACAACAAATTTCTGGGTACGCCAATCCTAACACTCTTCCTTTATTTCGTTATAATGAAAAAACTTATAAAGAAGAATTAGGTAAATTTGCTTCCGTTGAACATTTATCATTTAGTTTTAGTGAAAAATTTGGTTTTAATCAATTTATACAAAATGCATGTGCTCCACAAGCAAAACGTGTTCCTAGAAATACACTTAAACGCATAATTAAAGATCTTTATAAAAAGGAAAAAAAGATTTACAAAACTTTTTTATGAATTTTAAAGGACGTGTGCATATAGGTAGAGATATTTGGAGTGATCATTGGCAAGTTCATTCTTATATGGGAATAACATGTCATTGGATAGATGATGATTGGAATATTCAAAAAAGAGTAATTGCATTTAGATTTTTTGATGATAGGCATACGGCAAATAATATTTATAGATTAATTAGGTAAATTTTAGAAAAAAATTATTATTTTCTTAATAATAATTTTTTCAATTGGTTTTGATAATGCCGCCGCAAATACTGCTTCAATTGCTGATTTACAAAAGATTTGTAAATCCGTTTTTTTGGATAATTTTTTCACGTTAGATGTGCGTGTCATGTTTTAAATTTATGTGTTCAAGATGGTTTAAAAAATCTTGAGATTTTCCTCGACCCAATAAAAATAGCAATTCAATTTTTATGAAAACATTCCCCAAAAATGAAAGAATGGTTAAAATTTTGTAAAGTTAATGAAAAAAGACCAAAAAGATTTTCAAGAGATGTTCCAAATCGTTGGAATTCTACTTATGAGTTGCTTAATAAATATTTTGCATATAAAAATTTATTATGTGTATTTATTTCGGATAATATAACTCAAATGAATTTATACCCACAAGAGTGGGATATTTACAATTTTTTTTAGATATTTTAAAAGTTTTTAATGATGTAACTTATACTTTGTCTAGTGTTTATTATCCTACTATGCATTTATTTTTAATATAGTGTATTAATATTGTTGGAGTTTTTGAAGAAAATGGAAATGATGATAAATTAGGTGACACTATTATAGCAATGCGAACAAAATGACTTTATTATTATAGCGAAATTCCTATTATTTATTTAGTTACTTGTATTTTTTATCCACGCTGTAAATTAGATGGTTTAGGTGATTATTTGAATACGTATTATGAATGTTTACATTTAATTGATGGGGTAAAATTAGAACTATACAAATAATGGTTAAAAACGCAATAATAGAATTATATAATGAATTTTGTAATAAATATAATCTAAGTGATAGTGGATCTTCTCAACCTAGTGACGTACAAAGTGGGAACATAGGTAAAATTAATATATGGTACCAACTTCTATTGCATAGGCAAAAAAAGCAAAAGGGAGCAAGAGGAAATATTTCTGAAATAGAGAGCTATCTAACCATTCTTTTGAGTTTGATGAATCCGAAAGCAGCACAGATTTCACAATATTAGATTGGTGGAAAATGTATTCAACCCAATACCCAATTCTTGCTCTCATTGCAAAACAAATTTTAGCAACCCCTTGTTCGACAGTTGCGGTAGAACAAGCATTTAGCGTTGGAGGCAATATTTTGGACGAACGATGTTCAAGATTAGCTACGGATTCGGTGGAGGCTCAAGCTTGTGTCGATAATTGGACAAAGGCTCAATATAGACAACAAGAGATAGATCGCAACAATGAAGCCGAATTCTTCAATGACGGAGATACCACCGCCACGGGTACCGGTACCGGAACGGGTAGCGACGATAGATGATGAGGTAAGTACATTGCTATCAAAGGTAAAAGAACTACATATGCTTTGATTCTTCTATCCCTAAGAAAATATGTAGGCGTTTAATGATAATTCATTAAGTTCAAGCCCCCTCCCCCTCCCTTTCCCCTCCCCCAAATTTGATTACAATTTACAATTTGATTACAATTTGTATTTGATAATTCATTATTTCATAATTTCATAATTCATAATTTTATTTTATTTCATAATTTATTATTTGATAATTTGATTACAATTTTATTACAAATTCATTACAATTTAATTTTTAAATTCAAAAACCGTAACCGGAACTGGAACCGAAATCGAGCTCGAAACCTGCCCGGAACCGCCGGTTCAAAATCGGAATCGAAACCGCCCCCGCCGGTTTCGATTCCAGTTCCCCCATGGCCACGAATCGGAACCGGTGGTTCCCGAATGGCCATGCCTAGGCAATTATGACATGGCAAAATATGCATGCAAACACAATGTTTTCGCAAAACATGATGGATTATGACGTGCAAAAATTATATGACAATTTAAAATATGCATTCTAATCTATATGATAATGCAACATGGGATATGCAAAAATATGATATGCAAATATATGAACATACGATAGATGCAAAACAAATATGGACGTGCAAACATGAGAAGCGAACATGGCATATGAACATGAGATATTCGAAAATATGCAATGCTAGCATGATATATGAATTTTTTGTGTTTTCCATGAATTTTCGAAAATTAAGATGATTACCATTGATTCAAATTTCTTGATTTTATTCCAAATAATCCATTAGATAAGGCTTCTAGGAAACCCTATCTTCCTAAAATTTTTATTAGATAAGGCTTCTAAGAAACCGTATCTTACTAAGTTTTTTAGGAGTTTTGAATAATATGGAAGCCAATCAAGATAAGGATCCAACCGAATATCACCAGAATTTCCAATATTGAAAAGCAATCAACAAGACAACCCATGAATATCCACTTTTTATTTTTCCGAAAATTGCATTCCTAATTCGAGTCGGCTTGTGAAATTAGCGGATCGAATCTAGATGATCACATATTAGTTCGGCTAACCTCCCATATTCTGCTAAACCGAAGAATCGTACCCAAGTAATCACGGGTAGGATTGTCCAATTCAACAAATATGTTGCCTTTTTAGGAAAAACACTCCTAAATCGAATTAGGGTTTTCATTCCAAAAAGATATGTCCGAAGTAACAATCAATTCAAGCAATAATTTTCGGTTTTCAATGAAAATTGGAATCTTTGATTTGTCTTGCAAAATAACTTTCCTTTTTTAGAAAAACTTGAGAAACAATGATTGTTTATCAACAGTCGAATGTCTTGAATAATGCACGGCCGTGTCAGGGCACACTTAAACTTTGGTTGGGGCACGGCACCGAAGTGACTGGCGACATACAAGGTCTGAGTGAGCCGAAACACGACGGAGGTACTATTTCAAGGCATTCGATCCCTGATTGACAAATAAAGTCTCTTTTTTTTTTCATCACAAACTCACGTCTTTTCAACTTGGCTTGCAAAAGCATGTAAATTTGGGCAGATGAATGGACATATGCACAATTCCAATCAAGCAATCACATATTTGCAATCAAAGGGGACAAGAAATTACCTTTTAACGAGCAAAACTCTGCACTTGAATAACCAATGAAACTCGTCAAAACAGCACCCCTTTTTTTACACGATTTGGAGCAAAAGTCGTCCCTAAACAGCAGAATTTCTATCACAAAATAGCAGCAATGTTAAGCCTCGAATAGTGACTGAAAACAGGGCTCATCAACCACAAAACAGTGGCTGATCAGCAGGATATAGCGGGCTAAGCAGGCGAACGATGGACATGGAGCTGCTTGACGGTAGAGCTGGCATCGGCGTCGGTGTTTGTTTGACGATGGTGCTAGCGTTGCCGCTGTGGTTGATCTGGACTCCAGTGGGGCTGAGCTGGGGCAGAGAAGTAGACGGAGTCAGGTGGTGCGGCGGCACGGTGAGGACGGGTGGCATTCGGCCGGGTTGCATGCGACCGAACGTCGTGCGGAAGGGGGGCCGGTTGGAGGAAAGCCTCGACCGCGGGGGAGACTCTCGAACTTCTTGAATACTCCAAGCTTGCTCTGAATTTTATGAATAAGAAAACCCCCCCCCCCCCTTTTAATCCTAGGCATAAGGTTACTTATATAGGCATCTAGGATCCCTAATCCTAGTTGAAGTAGGTTTCCTAGTCAAGGTAGGTTTCCTAATTCAAAAATTTCAAAATTTGACTAAGCCTTGAGGAGTCCAATTCCCTTGAAATACCTTGAGATTTTCGGCTATCTAGAGTGCATATGGGGCAAGCCGAATTTTCACCTCCCTGTGGGCCATCTAGTGCAATTTCGGGCTCAAATTGGGCTTTAATTGATTAAATGAATAATTAATTAAAAGACCTTTAACATTTAAATGAGTATAAATGGGCTGAATTAAATCTGAAAATAGGTCCAAGGCCTCCTCAAATTTTTGATACACACATCCCATGCCTTAGCCGAAATTTCCATGCCATGCTTCATCCAACTGCTTGTCAATTTAAGCTCACTTCCTTGTCGTCAGTGCAAAATAATACAAATGCAATGCATGAACAAGAAAATTAAATATGAATGATGTATTAATTATTTTTGGAAGAACTAAAGTTAGTTCTAATTTTTTATGCAGAAGTTAAATGACTAAAAAGGATAGTCAAAATTTAGGTGTCAACAACTGCCTCTCTTTGAGTGGAGGCTCGCATAGGCTTCGCTCAAAGACAAAAATTGAACCCTAAATTTTGACCATGCAAACGAATAATGAATTTTTTTGGTGGTGTTTTCATTCCCAATTTTCTATGCAAATGAGATGATGCATGATATGTAAAATGCAAACAATAAGGAATGTATACTAAGGCTTCTCACTTCCTACGAAGCAGTAAAAGAGCATTATATGCGGATCCCATACAAAAGTGCCCAAGTTTGGAAATGAAATTGCATTTCCCCAAAGCCCTCCAAAAAAATTGCCAAATGCCATTTGCATTTGGCCAAGAGACTTTGGGGCCCCAAAGCCCCTTGCAAAATGCACTAAACGGGGCCATAAAGGAACACATACTTCACAAGCAATGTATTTATCAAATTCAAAATGGATTCGGCAGCAAAAACGTTTTTCATAAGGATAATGAATAGTTACAGGTATACGATTTGACTCCACCAAAGTGCCAACTGAATTAGACCCCGCTCAATGTTGTGTGGCTGGGAGTTCATGTTCCGGACCTCTAACCACATGCAGAGGAATCACTTGGGAGTAAGCCTTTATCCAGCTGAGCTTTACACCTTCGTGGTGAGTTTTATGTGTGATTAAATGTGTTAGGATGAAGGAAAGATGAGTACCGAAACCATACATCTTTGGTTCGTGAAAAATTAATAAATTGAAAAAAAAAATTCCTGAAAATGCTTGTTTGTATCGCTTGAAATAATTATTTAGTGATAAATATTTTCATTATCGACCACAATTTATGGCTATATTTTTGAATTTTGTTGATGATATGATTTTTTTGTTCATTCCTCTTTTTAAGCGATGCAAGTGATCACTTTTAGGAAAATGTGTTTTAAATTAGGGTTAATACAACGGAAAACCACAAACTGGTACACCTGTGACAAATTTACCCCAAACTATTTTTTTTACCACAAAAAATCCCAAACTACTACACTTGTGACAAATTTACCCCAAATGGGTACACCTATGATAAATTTACCCTCCGTTAGTTTTTGTTAAATATAACCATCAACTTTCTGAAATGGATGACACGTGGTAGTTGACGGGTATACCAATTTGGGGATTTTACCATCTGTTTGTCACATGTGTATAAATTTGGTGTTTTTCGTGGTATTAATCAAATTTAACGGAAGGTAAATTTGTCACAGCTGTACCAGTTTGAGATTTTTCGTTGTCAAAAAAATTAGTTTAGGGTAAATTTGTCACAGATGTACCAGTTTAGGGTTTTTCCTAGTCAAAAAAATAGTTTGGGGTAAATTTGTCACAAGTGTACCAGTTTGGGGTTTTTCTTGGTCAAAAAATAGTTTGGGGTAAATTTGTCACAGGTGTACCAGTTTGGGGTTTTTTGTGGTATTAACCCTTTAAATTATTTATATTTCGCGAAATCATCGGACCTAAGTGATATAGGGTTATCTGCAAATGCCGTGGAGCCTCGACCAATTTCCTATCCTAGTTAGGCGAGGAAGGAATAACTAGTGAAATGTGTTTGGTTCCCGAAAGCCTCTAACATATAAACAGAAGCAGAAAAAACACAGAAAGCACAAACATTGTATTCTCATGATTCGTACAAAACAAAAGAGCACCGGTTTTTTTTTTTCTATTATCTTGCCGGTGACTTTCTAAAAGTGTTGGTAAGTGTACAAAACTGTTGGTGAAAAGAATGACCAACTTTCGACCAAAAAAAAAAAAAGAATGACCGACTTTTCTGTTATGTGATTACCGGGTTTTTTGGATAGTTTTGCAAATTTGCAACTTTTGTTCCTCTCGAACATCGAGAAAATTATCAAAAAATCTTAAACATATTGTAATTATGTCAATTCAGTCCTAAATCTTTTGCGTTAGTACCAATTTAGTCCATCCGGTCAATTTTGACAGAAAATCGCTGACTTGGCACGACCGACGTTGACATAGACAACTATTAATAATAATTTAAGAATCCTTTGATTTTTTTCTATTTTCTTTTTCTTTCCTTTATTTTTTTTCTCAAAACTTCGGGCAGGTGAGGGCCGGGACACGCTCGCTCAAGACCCAACGAGGGCCACGACGCCTTCACCTGGCTAGATCGGGGCGAGGGCCGAGCCTGGGGTCGGCGAGGGCCACGACGCCCTCATCTAGACGCTCTCACCAGATCTGGCTAAGTGAGGGTGTCTCGGCCCTCGCCGATCCTAAGTCCATAGAAAAAAAAGTAAAGAAAAGAAAAAGAAAAAGAAAATATTACTAGAATATGTCCACGTCAGCGACGACAGTGTCACGTAGGACAGTCGGTGTCCACGTTGGCAATTACCGATCAAAATTAGCCTGGTGTACTGAATTGGCATAAATGCAAAAGGTTTATGACTGAATTGGCCAAAAAAATATTTAGGACTTTTTTGATAAATTTCCCCTCGAACATCAATATACGCATGAAGAAGTTATGGTCAAACCCACCTAAGAAATGAAATGAATTGTGAAATCCTGAAAATTCATGCATTAACTTATAGAATTCGTAGATGATAAATGTCACATGTGAGAATTCTAGTTAGATGATTTACGTGGTAGTAACGAAGACAAGAAATTTATTTTTGTGTCTGTAATTCTCAGGAAATATATTCATTAGAATTGGATTACTGAATGTTTGTTCTCGTATTGATTTTTTAGAGTGGCGATGAAGCACGTAACTGCACATTTAGTTATTAACGAACACCGATACGTTCCGAGTTTACGTATTGAATGAGTAGTAGATTTCAACTGAGTACTGAGTACTGAGTTATTGTGGTAAGCATGAGGGTGAATAACGATTGGTAAGTGAAGTTAGTGTACTGAGTTATTGTGCTTTGATTTGTATTTCTTTGTAAAAATTGATGTTTGATTGTTCCCCTATGAGAGTTGGTACTATGTTGAATGAAGAGAGTGAAAAAGGGGTAAAAAAAAATTAATTGTATTGTTGATATGGGGCTAAAGAATAAAGCATGTCGAAGTGTGGAAGTTACCGATTCTTATTATGAAAAGTTAACGATTTAAAAAAATTTGTTACTGATTCAGTGGACTTGCCGATTTAGTAGGTGTCACCGATTACTGAATGTGTTGCCAATCATGGAGTTTCTTATAACAATAATAATATAATAATAATTAAAAAATAACAAAAATATAATAAATTTTATATATAATACCGATTGTTTTGATGTTGAATATTGGCCTAGAATAGTTTGGTTGTTTAACTGTTTGAATTATGATTTCTCATATTATTCCTTTCATAATACTAATTTATCTTACACAGGGAAGGAAGGGAAGTAAGTGTATTATTATATGTATAAATGATGCAAGAAAAAGTTACGGTGTTTGTATTTTGGTGACATTTTAAGCGAAAATGATGAAGGGTACCTAATGTTGAGTTTGTGCATATTCATGGCATCATTGTTGTATGATAATATTATAAAAGTATTCTATCGTCCACATAATGGTGGCGACGATGCCTAGTGTGTCCGGATGCTCGGTGTATTGGGATGCCGCAGGGAGTGTTTTGGAATGCCTCGGGAGTTTCGAGATGACCTGTGTGTCGGGATACCCCATGAGCGTTTTTGGGAGAAAGATGGAGTAATGATATGATGACTGCTCACGTACATACATTTATTTGTGTGAATCAGATACTAGGTGATAATGGTGCATTATGAAATAACATGCCATGCGCTTGCATCGTATGCATGATATTATGCGATATTGTTATTAGTTTATAATAACATGTTATGATGACTCATGTGCTTATGTATGGTTTTGAATGCTTGTTGTGAATACCATGTTAAGTGGTAAGAGAATCACCTACCTTAGACTTAAAGATTTCATTTACTAGGCCTCGGCTCTTCCCTTTATTTTTTAGATACGTAGGATGGCCCTTCCACCGCCAACGCTATTTGGAGTTCCAATGCATGTTGATTATGCGTATGAAGATGTAGTGTTGCCTAATTTAATTTTTATGTATACCATGTGCACTACTCTGGTATGCGTAATCGTAGGACTCGCCGAGTGGGTTCCTCATTGGTATGTAGCCTGGTACGCGATCTTCGATGGTGATTTGCTTGGACCGCTTAGAGGCTTCGATGGTCATCCTGGTTATGTCACCGATGAGCCGTCGATGGGTGAAGTTATCGACCTTTAGCGATTAGTTGACATTTGTACATGCTTGTTTCTTAGGAGTGATGAAGTGTAGTGGTGGTGATAGGTGACCCTAACCCTTTTCCAGGTCTATGTATTTTTATATGTTGTAAGAATTTGCCTACTAATATTTGCAATATAAAAAATGTTATGTAGTTTTGGTAATCTAGTGTACTATGAAAAAGATGCATATGTATTTATTAAATTCGCGCGATGTGTGCCAGGGATGATGTGGAAAATTTTATTACGCTTCCACACACTATTAACTAATAAAAGATTTAATTGGAAATGACACGTGTAGCGCGTGGCATTCTAGGGCGTCACATGAATGCTCATGATTAGCCCTCAAGTTCTATAATGGAGTATGATAATCACATTCCTATCTTAGTTTATCTTATAAATAATGATCGTTGTTGTATCTAGCAATATCACCTAGAGGGGGGTGAATAGGTGATTCTGAACAAATTTTACTCTAAATCGCGGAATTAAAAAAAGTTCAAATGAATCGCAAATTTAGAATCTGAATGACTTTCAGAAAGAGATTCTGAACAATCATATGCAATAAATAAAGAGTTTAGGGATAAGAGCAATTGCACACGAAGATTATAGGGGTTTGGCTTAAATAAGCCTACATCCACACTCTCATGCTGACAGCTGATTAGTTGGATTCCACTAGATGAATCAATGAAAGGTTACAAGTGATATCACACTTTCACACTCTTACAGAACCTTTCAAAGACAAAGTATTTCGCTCTCATGAACAAGTATATGAATCTGAATAACTCAAGCACTTTGAAATTACAAGTGTTGATCAATCTACGCAACAATTACCATGGATCCCCTTTTATACTCCTTCGACCTTGAACTAGCCATTGCAAAGGTCCTCCGAAGAATCGCTCATCAATCGCTGATTGGACGTCAACAATCTTGAATAGAGAAGATTGTATCTAAAGAGATTTGGTAGCCGTTAGAAGTAGAATGTGATGTCCTGAAATTTCAAGGCTTGTAAATTGAATAATATCCGATTTTCATAATTTGAGTGACAATTATCGGACCCGGAATTAGTTATCCTGATAGGCTATGAGTAGCCCCTAAAGCGTAGTTCAATAGGTTCGTTTAGCTTTGTCGCGCCGTAAAGATTAGCGTCTAATTACTTTGCACCCGAGCCTAACCATGAATGAAATATCTTCAGTCGTCTGAGCCAAATGTCCAACTAGTCCTAAATTGTCGATTGACCGAATCGACCTCGGATATTATTCATGTAAGCGAATGCTATAAATGCGGATTTGACCGTGGGACCCACACTATAAATGCAAGGCAAAATATCTTTTTCACCTTTTTGAATTTTGACCATGGCGATTTACCTTTTTACCCCTCCCTCCCTCTCTCCTCACTTGGCCGGCCACCCCCTCCTCCATTCTGTCTCTTTCATTTTTCCTTAACCTTTAAGAACACACCATCATCATCTTCTTCATCCCTCAATCCTCTATTTTCGCCGTCGATCGAGCTCCGCCAACGCACCGTTCGTTGTCTCAGTTGTTTGTATCGTTTAGCCGATCGTCGCCGTGAGCTGTTGCCGTCCATTTTCTATCGAAAAACCACCCCCGAACTGCCAACCACTGCCGCTACCTAGCCACCGAACAGCCTCTGTTCAGCTGTCGGAACCACCAGTGCAGCCACGCCATCGCAGCCGTTCGCCCCGCCACGCCATCCCATGAGCTCCACCGAGCTCGCTGACCGCTGCTACCCTTTGCCGTTCGTCTCCATCCGTGAGTCGTCGTCGTAGCCGCGTTCGTGGCGTCGAACCAAGTCCATCGAGCCGTTCGCCGTCGATCGTCGTCGTCGCCGCAACCGCCGTCGTTGTGAGTTAACTCCTAATCTCTGATTAGGCCGTTAATTATACTTAAGATTACATTAATTAGTTACCATAGCTGATTAGCTAGTTACCGCATTTAAATTAGATAGTTACCGTGGTTAGAATAGTTAACTGCGGTTACATTAAATAGTTACTATGGTTAGATATATGTTACCGTGGTAAAATAATTAATTACTATGGTTAGTTGAATTACCATGGTTAGGTGGAATAGTTACCATGGTTAATTGTCTGCTTTACTATGACTAGATCGGACTGGTTTATTAATTGCTGTGGAGATAAATAGTCTGTGCCTAGATATTTATTTGTTGTTGAATAATCGGTATCTATTTGCTGATTGATTGATTGCTGGATGACTGGAGTGTTGATTGCACGAATTTGCTGAATGATCACACCTATGTTAGAATGACTTGTTTAATTGGAATTGAATATCCGTGTGACCAATTATATCCTTCGAGCATAAAAGTGGCCGCTGGCTGGGTTTTGAGCATACTTATGAATGTGACTGCATTGGGCTAATGTGAAGTAAGAATTGACTTGTTTGCCCGGTGTGTTTGTGTGGTCACACGATGGTTATTCGTCACCCTAACATAACTAGGGATATGAGGCGGTACTCTTGATGGGTTCGTCGCCTGGTATGTCTATGCCGGTAAGGGTCAGATGCACACGGCATATCGGTTGCATGACAGTTCGTGCCGGCGACGTATAGTCCAGAACTACAAGACGGATCGGATGCCGGTCGTAGCTTGTGATGGGGCAAAGTTCCTTACAGAAAATCCTGGTATATCTATCTTGGGGGTCCTAAGAAGGCTATCGATTGCCGTTGCCGAAACGGTGTGGGACGACCCCCGGTTCTGCCGGAAGAGTACTAGCAGTGAGGCTGTACTGTGGTGAGAGTGGAGTATCTCTTGCATTAATAACCGAAACACGAATGTTGCATAGTGCTTAAGTGCCTGAGTGATTGACGTGTGTTCTGGTTGTGTTCCTTGACCTATTATGATTTATTGCCATGAGATATCTATTGTGCGGCTCAAGGCAAGGTGCGTTGCGTGTGATTGTTTATTGGTCATTGGGCCGTGCCTCTATTTGGTAGCCAGAGCATGGCGTGTATAGCATGCTATTGATTTTCCATTGCTCGTTATTGCATGTGTAGGCCCCTTGAGTGAATCAACGTCTTAATCGGACTTAGGCGTCGACTCATTGAGATTTATATCTCATTTGTTGTAGTTAACTGTTTTACAGGTCCATAAGTATGATGGAGCGCCACGTGAGGTTCGGGGTATCCACCGATCAGTTCGCTTAAATCATTCGTCGTCCGGATCTAGATTCGGATCGAGTATGGGAACAACACCTGATGACTGTCTGGGTCGATGAAGGGATAGCCCACTTAGTGGCCCATCTCTTCAAAGCCCGATTCATGCCTCATGGTGATGATCTCTACGGGCAGATATGGGGATTTGAGGAACCCCTGTGTCCAACCCCGATCGTCCGAGCTAGGGACCCGCTAGACTTTGATATGTCGGACGGGGAGGTGGAGGATCCCGTGTTTGATCCGAAGTCCGATCTAGAGGAGTACCCCTCAGGCCTGGTGACAACGGTCAATGAGCTGGCGCAACTGTGGAGGTTCTTTTTAGAGAGTAACTTTTGTTGGTAGTAGTTACCCCTAGACTTGACCTGGTATATTTTTGTCGATCATAGGAAATGGCCCTAAAGATGGGCTTGTAGATCGGATCGTTTTCCCCTTGGGCTAACCATATATAAATAAAATGGTTGTGCCGTTGTGATTTGTGTTATCTCCTGCTGTCTATCCATGTTTGTATTATTGTCTAGGGTTCTATATTGCTTTCGCTTGCATTTAATTGAAAGATAAAAAGAATTGGGTCGATGACATGCTTGGGATGTTATCATTCCGACCTTACGTTTGGAAGGGTTGTCACGTGCCTAAGGGTCAGGGCGTGACATCCCCATTTTGGTATCAAAGCTAGGTCAGCCTAATTTGCTTGGTCATAGCCTGGAGTGATAAGGTGCGTTGGGTTTGGGATAGTTAGTAGGATTGAAACCCTGTACCTGTGTTTGTTATTCTATTTCTGTTAGATTATTGTCCTGAGTTCTTATTGTGTGTTGCCCTTGGGCGAGCAGGAGTCCTTAAGGTCCTGTAGAATGGGCGACCGTAATCCGAGAGGTAGGCCCAGAGAAAAGGCAGCTCAGGTCGGTCCCATAGTGGATGGAGTTCGCGACTCGGGAGTGCCTAGAGAGAGAGCACCTCCAAAAGATCCTAGGATTAACGGGATTTTTCAGGCATTGGAAACCTTGGGAAACATCATGGGACAGCAAGCAAGGAACCAAGGTGCTGCTGCTGCCACTCCGCAAGAGGACCCGTTAGCTGGAAACAGAGTTGGAAGGCCGCAGACTCACAAGCTGGTGGAGCAGTTTCTGAAACTCAAGCCGCTGAGATTGTCTAGAGCAGGTGACCTAGAGGCTGCAACCTCGTGGATCGAGGAGCTGGAGAAAGTTTTCACCCTGTTGAGGTGTTCTGAGGAAGAGAAAGTAACGCTGGCCGTGTACCAACTGCAAGGTAACGCTAGCTCGTGGTGGAAGGCCACGTAGGGAAGAGCTTTCCCCAAAGGTGTGGTCCCGGTGTGGGATACCATCGTGGAGGCCTTCAATGGGAAGTATTTCTCGGACTGGGTGCGAGAGCAGAAGATGGCTGAATTCTTGCGCCTTCGCCAGAATCAGTCATCTGTGGATCGGTACGATGTAAGGTTTACCGAGTTGTCCAAGTACACGTCGAGGATGGTTGAAGACCCTATGGATAGGGCGAGAAGGTTTAGGGACGAGCTGAAGCCCGAGATTAGGAGTGTGCTAGTGTCGCTAAATCTGAAGGACTACAACGAGTTGTATGCAAGGGCCCAAATGGTAAAGCGAGACTCGGTAGAAAGGGCAACCGCATCTGGAACGTGGTTTGCTCCAACGGTAAGGGATAACCGCCGTTTCGGCAAGGGGTCGATGATGGGAAGTAGGTTCTTTGTCTCGCCCAACTGGAGGAATGCTGTCGGGAAATCAGTGTATCTCCCCAATGGTATGTGCCAGCTTTGTAAGCAAAGGCATGGATCAGCTCCGTGTCCTGAGAGGGCAGGTGCTTGTTTTGGGTGTGGTCAGCATGGCTACCAGGTTAGAGACTACCCGCAGAGATAGTTGGGAATGCAGATGCCGATGTAGTAAGGAGGTCAGATGCGAGGGAACGTTCCGCCAAACCATCCACTAGTGCAAGGTGTATGCTGTTACCGGGGAAGAGGCGAGGGATTCGCCGACCGTTTTAGGTACGATCTTCTTGCATAATCAAGTAGCTTATGCCCTGTTTGACTTGGGAGCTTCCCATTCTTTCATTGCTGAACATTTTGTTAAGTTAGCCGGGTTGGGTACAGAGCAGTTGGGAACAGTCTTTAAGATTTCTACACCACTTAAGGATAGTGTAATGTCCGCCGAGCTCGCCGACCGCTGCTGCCCTTTGCCGTTCGTCGTCGTCGTTCGCCATCATCGTAGCCACGTTCGTGGCGTCGAATCGAGTTCGTTGAGCCGTTTGCCGCCGCTGACCGCCGCCGACCGCCGCCTACCGCCGTCGCTAGCCGCCACCGCCGTAGTTGTGAGTTAACTCCTAATCTCTGATTAGGTCGTTAATTGCACTTAGGATTAGATTAATTAGTTACCATAGCTGATTACCTAGTTACTGCAGTTAAATTAGATAGTTACCGTGGTTAGAATAGTTAACTGCGGTAAGATTAAATAGTTACTATGGTTAGATATATGTTACCGTGGTAGAATAATTAATTATTGTGGTTAGTTGAATTATCATGGTTAGGTGAAATAGTTATCATGGTTAATTATCTGCTTTATCGTGACTAGATCGGACTAGTTTATTAATTGCTGTGGAGATAAATAGTCTGTGTCTAGATATTTATCTATTGTTGAATAATCGGTATCTATTTGCTGATTGATTGATTACTGGATGACTGGAGTGTTGATTGTGCGAATTTGCTGAATGATCACACCTGTGTCAGAATGACTCATTTAATTGGAATTGAATATCCGTGTGACCAATTATATCCTTTGAGCATAAAAGTGGCCGCTGGCCGGTTTTGAGCATATTTGTGAATGTGACTGCATTGGGTTAGTGTGAAGTAAGAATTGACTTGTTTTCCCGGTGTGTTTGTGTGGTTACACGATGGTTATTCGTCACCCTAGCATAACTAGGGTCATGGGGCGGTACTCTTGATGGGTTCGTCGCCTGGTATGTCCGTGCCAGTAAGGGTCGGATGCACACAGCATATCGGTTACAC
This sequence comes from Lenwebbia sp. NSW1173648, assembly GCA_029784005.1. Taxonomy (NCBI): domain Eukaryota; kingdom Viridiplantae; phylum Streptophyta; class Magnoliopsida; order Myrtales; family Myrtaceae; genus Lenwebbia; species Lenwebbia sp. NSW1173648. The sequence continues at coordinate 18,952,373 of JARCGZ010000008.1, read as the reverse complement.
GACAGTTCGTGCCGGCGACGTACAGTTTGGAACTACACGACTGATCGAATACCGATCGCAGCTTGTGATGGGCTGAAGTTCCTTACAGGAAATCCTAGTATGTCCGTCTCGAGGGTCCTAAGAAGGCTATCGGTTGCCGTCGTCGAAACGATGTGGGACGACGCCCAATCTGTCGGAAGACTACTAGTAGTGAGGCTCTACTATGGCGAGAGTGAAGTATCTCTTACATTAATAACAGGAACACGCATGTTGCTTAGTGCCTGAGTGCTTGAGTGATTGACTTGTGTTCTGGTTGTGTACCTTGACCTATTATGATTTATTGCCATGAGATATCTATTGTGTGGCTCAAGGCAAGGTGATTATTTATTGGCCGTTGGGCCGTGCCTCTGTTTGGTAGCTAGAGCGTGGCGTGTATCGCACGGTTTTGATTTGCCATCATTCGTTATTGAATGTGTAGGCCGCCTGAGTGAATTAGAGTTCTAATCGGATTTAGGAGTTAACTCATTGAGATTTATATCTCATTTGTTGTAGTCAACCGTTTTACAGGTCCATAAGTATGGTGGAGCGCCACGTGAGGTTCGGGGTACCCACCGATCAGTCCGCTCATATCATTCATCGTCCGGGTCCTGATTCGGATCGAGTATGGGAACAACACGTGACGACTGTCTGGGTCGATGAAGGGATAGCCCACTTAGTGACCCATCTCTTCAAAGCCTGGTTTATACGTCCCGGTGATGATCTCTACGGGCCGATTTGAGGGCTTTAGTGACCCCCTTGTCCAATCCCGATCGTCCGAGCTTAGGACCTGCTAGACGTTGATACGCCGGACGAGGAGGTGGAGGATCCCGAGTCCGATCCAAAGGAGTAACCCTTCGGGCCTGGTAAAGATGGTTAGTGAGCTGGCACGGCTGTTGAGGTTCTTTTTGGAGAGTAGCTTTTGTTGGTAGTAGTTAGCCCTAGACTTGACTTGGTATCTTTTTGTCGGTCATAGGAAACGGCCCTGAAGATGGGCTTGTAGATCGGATCGTTTCCCCTTTGGGCTAACCGTATATAAATAAAATGGTTGTGCTGTTGTGATTTGTGTTATCTCCTGCTGTCTATCCTTGTTTGTATTATTGTCTGGGGTTCTATATTGCTTCTGCTTGCGTTTAATTGAAAGATAAAACGAATTGGGTCGATGACATGCCTGGGATGTTATCATTCTGACCTGACGTTTAGAAGGGTTGTCGCGTGCTTGAAGGTCGGGGCGTGACATAGAATCTGAACCATTCAGATTCAGTCACCCATACAACTAAATCTTAAGTTTCCATAAGCAGAGTTGTTCAAATATAGAAGTTTTTCTTGTCCCAAGGAAGGTAATTTCCAATCAAGGATATTCTATAAATTTGTTTGTAGAGTAATCCTGTCAATTAAAGATTACAAACTTTCATAAATAACACAGCCAAAAGCGAAAACCTGCCAACGTTGGTCTTCAGAATCTGGAAAGAGTATATTGTAGTATCTAAACATAATTCAAAAGCAGTCTTTAGAAGTAGAAGAGTCTCTTTAATCTGAACAGACTAGAACAGTGAATATGAGCTTGATAAAGTCTTTGTTGATGTTTCACATAGTCTTCTCTAAAGATAAAAATTGAATCTTCAGATGTGATATCCCACTCCATCTGAATAATATGATTCAATAAATTCAGTAGCAAATATGTGACGATTTCGTCTTGAGTCTGAACACCATGTTTGGAATAGTGTAAGCATTTTCATTCACGTGTTATACCTGCAATAAGAGTATTTTAGATCATTAACTAGATTCTTTCAAAAGAATGATAGTTTTGTCAGAATCAAAATATTTAAAAGAAGATTTTCTCAACAATCTCTCACTTTTTGATGATGACAAAGCTTCCTCAGCAAAATGTAGATTTTGGAAAATATTTGAATAATAATTTAGCACAAGAAAGAACTCAAAATATTTAACAAGTAAGGATTGAGAATCTTTCAATGGAATAGATTTTAATCTAAATGGTATGAAAATCTGAATAACATGCATTCAGAGTAATATATGACACACTAGAGCTTAGAAGAATATCACCGTGTTATTTTTCATAACACTTGAACACTTTTTGCATTGCATCCTCAATCTATGGTTCCTGCATTAGAATAGAGTAGAATAGAGGCAACTTCTCCCCCTTTTTGTTATCAGCAATAAAGGTAAATATATCAAGATGTAACAGCAAACCATATGAACTTTATTGAAGTAGCTTAACTATCAGGCCATAATAAGGCCATGATAAGATGTTAAAAAACAAACCAAACCAAGTCCGATTCATACAAAACAAGTCAAACACCAGAAGGGATAAAACATTAACAACAGTTTAAACTAGAGGGTAGTGGATTTGGATTTGTAGGTGCAGTAGGAACACCATTTGACTCATTTCCATCCTCCCTAGGAAGATCTTCTGCTTGATTAGTACCACTTGTACCAGTAGCTATAGAGGTGAAATTTCTCAGGCTAAGGAGTTTAGGGACTTCACGAACAATCCTCTCTTCCCGAATGAGAGTATAAGTTCCCAAACTTGTCATTTCAGCGCAAAATAGCCGAAGATATTTCTCAAGCATCTCCTTGAAAGTACTCGTTCGCTTCATGACTTCCTTCTCGATCAAATTCAGCCTCTGCATCACCTCTTTGTGGAGAAGTTCCATGTTTTTTCTGAACATAGAACTGAGAGGATCTTGTATCCACCAGCTCTTTGATGAAGGCATTGAGAGTCTCTTCTGGAGTCAATTTACGAGCAGGCACTCAAGCCTTCCCTTCATCAGTCATTGGAGCTTTGCCTTTGCCAGAGGAATCACCCTTAGAAGTAGATTTTGAAATGTGCCACGTCTGAGTCTCCCCCTAAGTCTGAACAAAGACTCATTCTGAAGTTCTCACAGCTTCTGATTCTTTTTCCTTGGGTTGCTTCTCCTGAGTCTCTGCAGCAGATTCACTTTGCTTCTGTACTGGTGCAGAGCCATCAACATTTTCTTGTTACTCCCCCTGAATCTCTGCTGACTTCTCTTGATTCTCAACATCCATTTCCTCAGTAGCATCTACAAGTGGTTCATCACTAACCACTGTCTCAATATCCATCTCCTCAGATGCTTGGGATTCAATGTCCTTCAGCTTTTTCAGCAGAAGTTTCATCAATCTCCATCTTCTCCTCACTCTCATGCAATTGAGTCTAAGGGAGATCTTCTTCTTTATCATTAAGAATCTCCCGTCTATACTCATCCTACTCATCTATGCTACCAACATTCTCAGGCAAGTTTTTAGTAATAGTTTCTCCTCCTTCATCTTTATCATCACCCTAGTCATCATCTGCATCTGAACTTTCAGCATCACTGAGATTCTTTTCAGATGACTATGTGAGAGTCCTCTCATCATCGTCTGAACTTGCAGATTTAACCTATTCTTCTTCAGAAGTCTCATCCTGGAGTTGAAAAGATGTCTCTAACTGTCTATGAGATGATCTCTTTTCCTTCTGTATCTTCTTTCCTTTTTCTTCAATTGTTCTTCTTCTCTTTATAGGTCTTTCTGCACCTTCAGATTGCTCTTCCAATTCAATTTTAATTTCTTTGATTTTGTTGACCCAACCTCTTTCTTTTAGTCTGAAACCCATCTTCTAAATCGTTGTTTCTCCAACCACCATGATGGGAGTCTGAGTAAGTGTCAACTCAGCCAGAAGAGGGGTCTTATGGTACTTAAAGATCAAAGAAACCAAGCCTGCATACGGCAATTGTCCCTTTTTTTGTGCATAGTTCTATGCATGTGCAAAAAGACAGTATGAGCAAGAGAGAAATCATAACCTGCTACCAAAGCCCACATCAACTTTGCTTCAAACTTAGAGATGTCTATTTTGGAAGATGCCTTTGGACGCAAACACTCAATAACGATCTTGTGCATAACCACGTGCTTTAGAGGAAAGTCGTTGTAGGCCACACGAGCCTTTGAGTCTTTGGTGTAGTTCGCTTTCCCAGTGAGATAACTGCATGCTGCTTCTGGTTGAATGACTATGGGCTTAAACTCGCTCTTCTTCACTTCCATGATCTTAGCCAGTTCAGATATATGCAAAGTGTAATGAGTATCTCCAACATAGTAGGAAAAAGATTCATGATCAGCAAAAGAAAGTGTGGAATAGAAATAGGCAACCAAGTTAGGATAAATTGTCACGACCCGACTCTTGGGCACGTGACAACCCTACCGCACGTCTCAGGTCAAAGGGACGACATCCTAAGTATGCCATTGACTCATTTATTTTATCTTACAATTAAGCGCACGTGGAACGAACAAGAACCCAGACAGAGATAACAGCAGCTTTCTAAGACCAACAAAAAGATACCGGGTCAGGGCTAGGGGCTAACTACAACAACCAAAAACTACCACAAAAAAGAAGCCTCCGCTTCTACACTTGCTCACTGGCCGTGATCACCAGGCCAGCCATAGTACTCAAGTGGAGTCTCAAGGTCCTCCTCGTCCAGGTCGGGTACAGGGTCCACCACCTCCCTATTTGGGGTATCTAAATCCATCGGATCCCACGTTCGGATCACAAGGGTCGCAGTCGGGGGTCCATCGAACCCTCGAATGTGCCCGAAGAGATCATCCCCATGATGGACGAACTAGGCCTTAAAGCGATGAGGCACCAGGTGTCCCATCCCTTCTTCGACCCAGAGGGTCGTCACATGGTGTTCCCACAGGCGATCAGAATTTGGAATCGGATGATGCATGATATCAAAGGATTGGTCGAGAGGCACCCCGAACCAGACTAGACGGACTTCTATACTACGGACCTGAAAACGGTTAATAACGACATATGAGATATAAAATCTCCGTGAATCAACGCCTAAGTCCAAGTAGGACATCGATTCACCCAGGCGGCCTAAACATGCAACACAAAATGATATCAGATCAATAGCATGCGATGCACGCCACACTCTAGCTACCAAACAGTTAGGCACAGCTCAACAGCCAATAGACAATCACATGCAAACTTACCCTGCCTTGGCCCATACATCAGTAATCACATTGCATTCAATCATAAACAGGCTAAAGCACACAACCAGAACACCAATCAATAGCTCATGCACAATGCAACACGCGTGTTCCAGTTATTAACTCAAGAAATACTCCACTTTTGCCACAGCACAGCCCGATCGCTAGTGCTCTTCTAGCAAGACCGTGCATCGTCCCACTCCACCCAGCGACGGCAACCGATAGCCCCTCAGGACCCCTAAGGCGGACAAACCAGGCTTTCTAGTAAGGAACTTCGGCCCATCACAAGCTACAACAGGCATCCAATCAGCAGTGTGATTTCGGCCTAGCCTGTACAAACATATCAGGCGACGAACCCAAGCCATCAAGGGTACCGCCACATCCCCAGTTATGTTAGGGTGACGTTCAACCATCGTGTGACCACACAAACACACCAGGCAACCAAGCCAGTTCATATCTTCAGATTTAGTCCACTGCAGTCACATTCACAACCATGCTCAAAACTCGGCTAGCAGCCATTTTCATGCTCAAAGGACTCGACTGATCACACGGACATTTGATTTCAATTAAGCATGATGTTTTGACTTAGGTGATCACTCAGGAGTTTCACGCAATGAAACACCTAAGTCAATCAGTAACCATTCAATCGGCATCCAAGTAATCAAGGATAAATAACAGATAATTATCTCTAACCTGACTATATATCGCCACAATAGTTAATTAAGCAGTTAATAACTAATTAACCCGGCCTTAGCTAATTAATCGATCGCAATCAATGGGCAGATACAATTAATTAAGGGGGAGAAACGTGCAGTGAGCGCAGGGGACAGAAACGTGCAAAAAAACTGCATCAATGCAAAACCCTGACCATATCCTGAAGAGATAATATCCCTGAGTCCCCAGGTTGTAAAAAAGGGGGAGGGTGAGGGAACTCAGAGGCTTTGACCGAGAAGCAGGGAGGAAGCAGGTGCCATTTTTGGTGAAAGACCCTCAGGTCTCGAGCAGAGGGCTTCAGGATTTCCCTCGAGGCATACAGCGACCGAGAGAGAGGAGGCACTAAAAAAGCCTCTCAGCTATAAAGAAAAGGGGAGAAGAAACGTGAACAGACAGAGGGGAGCCAATCTTGGTGAGGTCCAAACAAAGAGAGCCAGAGAGAGTTCTGGGTTTGAGGGCTCTCGGTAAGCTCTCTAAGAAAAACAGAAGCAGAGCGGGAGAGAGAGCAAAAGGTAGATTCGGGGCTTCTTTTTAGAGAGAAAAGGAGAGAGCTTCAAAGAAGAAGAAGAAGAGCAGAAGTTCAAGCGGCAGACCGGCCCACTGTGCGTCGGTCGCCGTCGTCCCAATACGAAGAGTCGGCCTCGAGGTAGGCGGTGACGGTGGCCGGCCAACGAAGAAAAGGCGAGCTCTAGGAGCTCCACAACACCTCGCTCTCGCTGCTCCGCGAAGCGTCTCCACTAGCGAGCTTGATCAAGAGCGCAACAGCGTACTCCTCATCTGAGACTCGCTGTCCACCAGTGAACGAAGAAGGGTCTGTTGGTGTTCCTGGCCAATGACCAGCCGAGAACCCTTCACTGCCCCGCGACGTCGAACCAGACCCGATGCCGTCGTTGTCTCCCACCACCGCAACGTTGAACCAGTCCCGATGTCGCCCCTTGAACTAGGTAAGCTTTCATTGCCTTGTTGAGGCTCGGTTCTTTGAGAAAGGAGGACAGAGTCTCGGTTATAAAAGAAGGGAGCAGTCTGTTCCTTGGGCACATTTTGGACGAGCAAAAAGAAAACCAGAAGGAGAGAAAGCCAAAAGAAAAAAAAATAGAGAAAAGCTTGGGGAAGAGCTGAGAAAAAAAGAAGAGAGTGTGCTCGAGAGGAGGTTTCGGGTGCAAAAAGAAGAAGAAAGAAACGAACGAAAAAAGAGGCGAGCGGGTTCCGAGAGTTGAGAAAAGAAAAAAAGGTCCAGAGAAGCGGGGAGTTTGAGAGAGCAAAAAGAAAAAGATAGAGAGGCAAGGAAGAAAGAAAAAGAGAGGGACGGAGGAGCAATTGATAGGAGCAGTCTGAGAAAAGCAAAAAAAGAATGAGAATTCTTGAGGAGGGGGGTTCGGCTGGCTCCTCAGGAAACGAAGGAGAGAAGACCAGAAAAAAGAGAAGCAAAAAAAAACTCACCGAGAGCTCGAGGGGTTCTAGTGGGGTCGTTTAGCAAGAGTAGAAAAAGTGAGAGGAGGACAAAAACAGAGCGGCAGAAGGAGCTCTGGTGGGAGAGCTCGAGAGGGGAGCGGGCTTCACCGAGAGAGGAACCAAAGGGCTCTCGGTAGAGGAGAAAAAGGGAGAACGACACAGAGAGCGTCCCAGCTTGCCGCCCCTGCTTCGCTCGCGGACCAGCCTCAGCGTCCCAGCCTTCCACCCCTGCTTCGCTCGCGGACCAGCCTTAGAGTCTCGACCGTCCGCTCGAGCGCTCGTTCTAGCCTTGACGTTGCGTATCGACCTGGCAAAGAGGCACGTTCGTGGCTCGACGACCGCCACCAGACGACAGCCCGTGGTTAGAGGCCACTTTGTAAGTCGCTCAATCTTCACTGATGTTGGTTGTGTGCTTAGATCTGGAAAACAGAGCAGAAAAGTGCACTTTTTTTTTTTACCGAGGAGGTGGTTCGGCCGGGTCTCGCGGCTGAGAAGGAGACTCCGACGGGCGATGCTGTGCCGGCGACCGTCGTTCGGTCGGTGACGATTTCGGTGTTGACGACCTGTCGTTTTGGCCGTCGTTGTTTGGCTTAGGTAGGCGCCCAGTAGGTTCCGTGAGAAGTCCAGCGAAGAAGACGACCAGGAATAGAAAACAAGAGAGCAATAATAAAAAAGGAGAACAGAAAACAAAAAAAAACAAGCAAAAAAATGGAAAATGAAAAGATTATGGGAGGCTCTTTAGGTTTTGCGGCTGGTGGGTTTCGCGTGGGGGCCTCTTTTTAGGTTTTGTGGCTGAGAGGTTTTTTTTATTGTTTTGAGCCGATTTTCAATTTTAGGGTTCAGCCCAGTAGAAAAGAAAGAATGAGAAAAAAAATATAAAGTCTGGGCCCAAACTCAAAAGCCAACCTATGTCTTAGACCAACCCGGGCCCTTAAGGCCTGGGTCGGGTAACACTCCAGCGGGTCGGGTTATCTGGCCCGATCCAGATCACTTTTTTTTTTTCAGAATATAAAAACTCCCGAATAAAATATAAAAATATTAAAAAAATTCAAAAAAATTCAAACAAAATTCAGAAAAATTCCAAAAAATCATAAAAGAAATAGGAAATGGCTAGGTTAGTCTTATTTCCCTAGTTTCGACTTTTAAAACCCCTGAAAATGACGATTTTGTCCCTTTTTGGCGAATTGTCCCAAAATCACCCCAAGCTTTAATCACACCATTATCTAAGCTCTTAGGCCTTTACTAAGGATACCATGCTTGATTTGATGCGTTTTATCCGCACGTCATTGACTCTTTGATTGCGCACATTATATGTATTGATTGTGATTGATAGGATAGACGCACATCTGCATGAGCACATTAGAAAAATACCCAATTCCGGTATCGAAAGGGCGTCGATGGAAACACCAGCGTAACCAAGTTCCCGGACCCTTAATCTCTAGCTGTGTAGAATCGAACGGCATCTCCCGACCGCTCGATAAGGTTTCCGGTCTGCCTTCCTCAAAGACCGGTGGCAACTTCTTTTTTGCATGTACACATACACATGCTACCCGATCACACTAAGATCGAACTCGATATAACCCGTCGTGATTTGGTATGGGCCTGGGAGGGCTCGAGCTAAGCCCATCTTGGAGGCTTAGTAATCCATTAGCTGGATCGATTTTTCGAGATCGAGTCGTGACACTGTGCTTTTGGATAAATTTTCTACAATTTTGCATATGAATAGTAGTGATGTACATATTTCTGAAGCAACTCAAGATAAAGGATCAATAATTGCTAATTCATTTCGAATATAATTGAATGAATCTTTATTGAGAGGTGTCGTGAATATATCAGCAAGTCGATTTTTAGTATCGACATATTGAATATGAACATCACCATTCTGAACATGATCACGGATGAAGTTATGTTTGATATCAATATATTTCGCCCTTGAATGTAGAATATGATTCTTGGTCAAGTTTATAATGCTTGTATTATCACATTTGATCTCCACATTTGAGTCTTCAACACCATAGTCTCTCAGTTGTTGTTTTAGCCACAGAATCTGAGTATAGCAACTTCCAAGAGATACATATTCTGCTTCTACTGTGGAAAGAGCAACTATGCTTTGCTTATTAGAATACCATGAGACTAGCATACTTCCCATGAGTTGACACGTTTCAGAAGTGCTCGTCCTATCAATCTTGCATCTAGCGAGATCTGCATCTGAATATCCTTTCAGAATGAATTCAGATTCTTTGAAATACCATAGTCCATATTTGGGATAAGTCCTAATGTACTTAATGATTCTCTTGATAGCTGATATATGTGATTCTCTTGGGCTCTTCTGAAATCTCGAACATAAACAAACGATGTATAGTGTATCTGGTCTTGAAGCTGTAAGATATAATAGTGATCCAGTCATACTACGGTAGAGTTTTGGATCAACTTCTTTTCTTTGTTCATCCTTGTTAAGTTTGGATGAATGTGACATTGGAGTCTCTGTCTTTTTGCAATTCCCTAGGCCAAATTTCTTAACAATTTCAAAAGCATATTTCTCCTGGTGAATAAAGATTTCATTCTTGGTTTGTTGTATCTAAAGTCCAAGGAAGAATCTTAATTCTCCCATCATGTTCATTTCAAACTCATCATGCATTACCTTAGAAAAAATTCGTGCATAAACGTTCATTAGACGAGCCAAAAATAATATGATCAAAATAAATCTGAACAAGATGAATATCTTTACCTTGTTTCTGAATAAAAAGTGTACTATCAACATTACCTTTTACAAACTTATTTTTAGAGAGAAAGCTACTTAACCTTTCGTACCAAGAACGCGGTGCTTGCTTTAGTCCTTATATGGCTTTCTTCAAGGTATATACGAGATCTTTTCCCTTTAGATCTTCAAAATCAGGTGGTTGCTCGACATACACTTCTTTTTTGATATAACCGTTCATAAATGCACTTTTGATATCCATCTGAAAAAGTTTAAAGTCATTGTAACAAGCATACGCAAGAAGTAACCTTATGGCCTATAACCTGGCAACTGGAGCATAGGTTTCAACGTAGTCAATTTCTTGTTCTAGAGAATATCATTTTGCCACTAATCTTGCTTTGTTTCTGACCACTTTTCCTTTATCATCAAGCTTGTTTCTGAATACCCACTTTGTTCCTATCACGCGACGATTTTTGGGTCTCTGCACAATCTCTCAGACATTGTTGATCTTGAATTGATGAAGTTCTTCTTGTATAGCATTAATTCAACTTTCATCTGTAAGAGCTTCTTCAATTCTCTTTGGTTTTATTTCAAAGACAAGTGCTATGTTGCTCATTGCCTATTTAAGCTTTGATATGGTTTTGATTCCATCATCTAAGCTTCCCATCACGAGTTCCTTAGGATGACTATAACTTGTGTTTTCAGTTCTTGTTGAATCTCTCGTCTTGAACTTTATCTGAGCTTTGAGAATGTGGTTGCTTTTCCTCTTGTTCTGTTGGCATTTGTTGGTTATTTTCTTGATTCTGAACTTCTTCAGAAGCATGATGATTTTTAGAGTCTTGAGCTTATTCTAAACTTTGAGGAAGTGATAGAACTTGAGCATATTCAGATTGATCATTCTGTTTCTGAATTTTTTCATCAAACTTGACGTTCATGGATTCTTCAACAACTCAAGATTTTTTGTTGTAAACACGGTATGCTTTGCTTGTTGTTGAGTATCCTAGGAATATTCCTCCATCTGATTTCTCATCAAGCTTACCAACACGATCATTAGCATTCTTCAAAATGAACCATTTACATCAAAATACGCGAAAATATGCAAGATTTGGTTTTCTTTCTTTAAAGAGCTCATAGGGGGTTTTCTCAAGAATTGGTCACAGAGAAACATGGTTTAAAATATAACAAGTTGTTGAGACAGCTTCTGCCAAAAAATGCGAAGCTATTTTACTTTCTATCAAAAGAGTTCTTGCCATTTCTTGTAGAGAATGGTTTTTTCTTTCTACCACCTCATTTTGTTGAGGTGTGTAAGGAGAAGAGAAATTATGCTGAATTTTAATATCATCACAAAAATCAGTAAAACTTTGATTTTCAAATTCTCCCCCATGATCGATTTTTAAGCAGGAAATAGCATAGCCTTTCTCATTCTGAACCATTTTGGCAAACTTTGAAAAAGAAGAGAAGGCTTCGTTTTTATGAGCAAGAAATAAAACTCATGTAAATCTTGAACAGTCATCAACAATAACAAGGCTGTATCTCTTACCTCTGAGACTTAGAGTTCTGTTTAGCCCAAAGATGTCCATATGTAGAAGCTGTAGTACACGTTTAGTAGAAACATGATTAATTGATTTAAAAGAACTTCTCACATGTTTTCCAAGAGTGCATGCTTAACAAAGTTTAGATTTTTCAAACTTTGTTTATGGTAAGTTTCGAACCAATTTCTTGGATGACAGTTTTGCAATATGCTTGATGCTGATATGACCTAACTTTCTGAGCCAAAGTTCAGATTCAACCTTGGTGGATATATTGTTGAGAAAACCTTCCCTCTGAATATTTTGATTTTGACAAAACTATCATTCTTTAGAAAGAATCTGGTTAATACTCTAAATATTTTATTGCATGTATAACATGTGAATAAAAAGCTTATATTGTTCCAAACTTGATGTTTAGACTCAAGATGAAGTCGTCAGATATCTGCTTCTGAATAAATTGATTCTTGTTATTCAGATGAAGTGCGACACAAATTCTGAAGATTCAATTCTTGGAGACGACTTATGTGAAACATCGAAAAGGACTTTATCGAAGCTCATGTTCACTATTTCTATTTGTTCAGAGTCATGAGATTCTTCCACTTCTGAAGACTACTTCTGAATTTTGTTCAGATTTTGCAATACATTATTTTTAGATTCTGAAGACCCTCGTTTTTGGTATGGAAGTCTATAATTATTTGATTGACATGATTATTCTAAAAACAAATTGATAGAGTATCCTTGATTGAAAATTACCTTCCATTGGACAAGAAGACTTTCTTATTTGAACTAACTCTGCTTATGGAAACTAAAGATTTAGTTGTATGGGCGACTGAATCTAAAGAGTTCAAGCTCTACACCAACGGCTACCAAATCTTTCTAAATATAGCATCTTTCAATCAAGATTGATGACGTCCAATCAGTGATTGAAGATCAATCCTTTGGAGGGCCTTTTCAACTGCTAGTTCAAGGTCGAAGGAGTACAAAAAGAGATCAATGGTGACTGTTGAAAATTGAATCAGAACTTACAATTCAAAAGTGTTCGAGTTATTCAGATTGAAATACTTGTTCTTGAGAGTAAAATTTTCTATCTTTGAGAGGTTCTATAAAAGTGTGAAAGTGTGTTATCACTTATAACCTTTCAACGATCCATATAGTGGAATCCAGCCAATCGACTGTCATCGTGGGAGAGTGGACGTAGGCTTATCTAAGCCAAACCACTATAAGCTTATGTGCAATTTCTCTCAACTCTAAACTCTTTATTTTGTGTTTAGTATATTGCACATTCGTGTTTGGGTTGTGATTCAGAATTTTACTTTGTTTGTGACTAAAATTGTTTTAATTCCACTTGAAGTTTCAAAATTGTTCAGAATCACATATTCACCCCCTCTATGTGTTATTGCTAGACACAACAATTGGTATCAGAGCATGTTACTCATTATTCTAAAGTGTTTTACTTCTGAGTTAACGATCTATTATGTCTAGCAACAATTTTTCAGAAGTAGCTGACTCATTGTTTAACAACAAACCTCCTTACTTTGATGGAAAGGACTATAGTGTTTGGTGCAAAGAAATGAAGTGGTTCTTCAAGGCATCAGATAATCTGATGTGGGATGTTGTAATTAATGGAGTAGTTCCTACTGGTACAGAAACTCCTTCCGCGGGAAATGAGGGAAACAACAAGTCGGCTGCAACTCTTTTAGAGACAAAAAGCAAAAAGACAAGGACTTGACTCTAAAGCTGTTCATTCACTTTTCTGTGCACTATCCACTCCTATTTATAATCGTGTTGTAGAAGAATCATCAAAAGCTATATGGGATAGACTTCATGTCACATATCAAGGAATCGATAGAGTCAAGGAGACCAATCTCAGCATACTTCTAAGCAATTATGAAGCTTTCAAAATGAAACCAGATGAAACTATTGCTGAGATGATTAACAGATTTCAAATATTGGTCAGTGGTCTTGCACGGTAAGGTGCTCCTGTCGCTGAACCTATGCAGGTCCGAAAGATCCTTTGAGGATTAATAGACAATCGGAACTATATCAAGCTATCCATACAAGAATGTCAAACAATCAGGCCCTTATCAATTGATGAGCTTGTTGGAACCTTACAATCGTATGAAACGGAGCACAACAATAAATCAAAGGACTTAAAAGGTAAGAAGTCAATTGCTTTAGCTTTTAACATTAATTATGAATTGCCAGAATCTGAAGATGAAGAAGAAAATGATGAAGAGTTGGCGCTGATGGTGAAGAAGTTCAGAATGATGGCCTGAAAAGGTAGAAACTTCAAGGGCAAGAAATCATTCAAACAAAATGATCAGACACATCAAGGATATGACAAATAGGAAAGCAAAGACGCAGTCTGTTTTCACTACAAGAAAGTAGGGTACATCAAGCCAAAATATCCACTTCTGAAAAAGGACAATGTCAAATATGAAAAATACAAGAAGGCATTGAAAGCAGAAACATTGAGTGATTCTGAAGACAGTGATGAAGACTATGCAAACTTAAGTCTCATGGAGAAATCAGATTCAGATTTAGACTCAGATGTCTAGGTATGTCCTTCTGAAATACCAGATGAAGTCTCTGAGTACATTGAAGAGTTATGCACGAACTATGAAGAAGCTCTCAAAAAGGTCTCTGCACTAAAAAAGGAAGTTTCAATTTTAAAACAACAGGATGTCTCTCAAAAAGAGAAGATTGAATTTTTACAAAGAGAATTTCATCAAATCAAAGAAAATCGTGATTTGATTTTAAAAGAAAATGATTCTTTGAAGATTGAGATTGAAACATTTCAAAAAGATTTTCTCAAAGTTCGAAAACTTTAGAAAATATTATTTCCAAACAAGTTCCTTACAATGACAAATCTGGCATTGGTCTCAAAAAGGAAAGCAATCTCAAAAATAAATTTCCTGAAACTAATGACAGGATTTTGCAAAAACCTTCGAAATTTACATATCGACGCCACTTTCACAAACAATTTACAAAACCTTTTAGTCGAATGCATTGTGCAAACTGTGGTGCTTCAAATCACGTCAGAAATAATTGCATGAAGATTGAGAGACCTGTTAATAGAAATGTAGCAGTAGTGACTAACTCAAATGGACCCAAGAAGATATGGGTACCAAAGAAATAATAAGTTACCTTCTTTTTGCAGGTACTACGAAAGAGAAAGAACAAATAGTTTCTAGATAGTGGATGCTGAAGCCACATGACTGATGATCCAGAAAAATTTATTCAACTTTCTGAATACAATGGTAGAAGTGTGTCTTTTGGTGGTAAGAATAAAGGCAGAGTAATTGGTCAAGGGATTGTGAAGATTGGGAATCTTATAATCAATTACGTTTCTCTAGTCAAAGGATTGAAGTATAATCTGATCTCTATAAGTCAATTGTGCGACTCTGGATATCAAATATGCTTTCAAGATACAAAATGCTCAGGTATCAGTAAAGACAAGAAGCAAAGTTTCACTGGTCGACGTCATGGAAACATCTACCTTATGGATGTTGATTCTGAAGACATCAAGTGCATCATCTCTATTAAAGATGAATCTGAACTCTGGCACAAAAGGCTAGGCCATATTAGCATCAAGCATATTTCAAAATTATTTCCCAAGAAATTGGTTCGAGGTTTACCACAAACAAAGCTTGAAAAATCTAAACTTTGTTCAGCGTGCACCCTTGGGAAACAGGTGAGAAATTCCTTTAAATCTATTAATCATGTTTTAACTAAACGTGCATCGTAGCTTCTTCATATGGACATCTTTGGGCCAAACAGAACTCTAAGTCTTAGAGGTAAGAGATACTATTGGCTATTATTGATGATTACTCAAGATTTACATGAGTTTTATTTTTTGCTCATAAAAACGAAGCCTTTTCTTCTTTCTCAAAGTTTACCGAAAAGGTTCAGAATGAGAAAGGCTACGCTATTTCCAGCATTAAAACTGATCATGAGGGAGAATTTGAACATCAAAGTTTCTCTGACTTTTGTGGTGATTTTGGGATTCAGTATAATTTCTCTTCTCCCTACACACCTCAACAAAATAGGGTAGTGAAAAGGAAAAATCATTTTCTATAAGAAATGGCGAGAACTCTCTTGATTGAAAGTAAAATAGCTTCGCATTTTTGGGCAGAAGCTGTCTCAATAGCTTGTTACATTTTAAATCGTGTTTCTTGAAGACATATTCTTGAGAAAACCCCTATGAGCTCTTTAAAGAAAGAAAATCAGATCTTGCATGCTTTCGTGTGTTTGGTTGCAAATGCTTTATTCTGAAGAATGCTAATGATCGAGTTGGCAAGTTCGATGAGAAATCAGATGAATGATACTCAATAACGAGCAAAGCATACCTTGTTTACAACAAAAACTCTCGAATTGTTGAACAATCTATGAATGTCATGTTTGATGAAAATATTCAGAAATAGGATGATCAGTCTGAATATGCTCAAGTTCTTTCACTCCCTCAAAGTTCAAATCAAGCTGATGATTCTGAAGTAAATAAAGATTTTGAAGAGAACCATACTTCTGAAGAAGTTCAGAATCAAGATCAACCAATACCAATAGAACAAGAGGAAAAGCAATCAGATTCCCAGAACTTAGGAGAAGTTTAAGATGAGAGATTCAACAAGAACTGGAAACACAAGTCCAACCATCCTAAGGAACTCGTGATGGGAAACTTAGATGATGGGATCAGAACCAGATCAAAGTTTAAGCAAGCGATGAGCAACATAGCACTTGTCTCTGAAATAGAACTAAATGGGATTGAAGAAGCTCTTGTAGATGTAAGCTGGATTAATGCAATGCAAGAACTTCATCAATTCAAGATCAACAATGTCTGGGAGCCTATACCAAGACCCAAAAACTATCCTGTGATAGGAACAAAATGGATATTCAGAAACAAGCTTGACGATAAAGGAAATATGATCAGAAACAAAGCAAGATTAGTGGCAAAAGGCTATTCCCAAGAAGAAGGAATAGACTACGATGAAACCTATGCTCTAGTTGCCAAGTTAGAGGCCATAAGGCTACTTCTTGCTTATACATGTTATAATGACTTTAAACTTTTTCAGATGGACGTAAAAAGCGCGTTTCAAAACGGCTATATCAAAGAAGAGGTCTATGTCGAACAACCACCTAGTTTCTAAGAATTGAGAGAGAAGGATCTTGTCTACGCCTTGAAGAAAGCGTTATACGATCTGAAGCAAGCACCACGTGCTTGGTATGAAAGGCTAGGTACTTTTCTTTCTGAAAATAAGTTCTCAAAAGGTAATGTTAACACAACTCTCTTTATTCAAAAACAAGGTAAAGATATACTTCTTGTTCAGATTTACATTGATAATATTATCTTTGGCTCCTCTAATGAACATTTGTGCAAGAATTTCTCTAAGGTAATACAGGATGAGTTTGAAATGAGCATGATGGGAGAATTAAGATTCTTCCTTGGACTTCAGATTCAACAGACCAAGAATGGAATCTTTATTCACCAGGAGAAATATGCACTGGAAATTGTCAAGAAATTTGGTTTAGAGAACTGCAAAAAGATAGAGACTCAAATGTCCCATTCATCCAAGCTTGATAAGGATGAACAAGGAAAGAAAGTTGATCCAAACTTTATCGCAGTATGATTGGATCACTTTTATATCTTACAACATCAAGACCAGATATTCTATGTAGTGTTTGTTTATGTGCGAAATTTCAAACAAGCCCAAGGGAATCACATCTCTCAGCTATAACGAGAATCATTAAATATATCGGGACATATCTGATATATGGACTCGGGTATTCAAAAGATTCTGATTTCGTTTTGAAGGGATATTCAGATGCAGATCTTGCAGGATGCAAGATTGACAGAAAGAGTACTTCTGGGACATGTCAACTCATAGGAAAGATGCTAGTTTCATGGTATTCTAAAAATAAAAGTACAGTTGCCTTTTCCACAGCATAAGCAGAATATGTATCTCTTGGAAGTTGCTGTGCTCAGATTCTATGGCTAAAACAACAACTGAAAGACTATAAAGTTGAAGACTCAAATGTGGAAATTAAATGTGATAACACAAGCGCCATAAATTTGACCAAGAATCCAATTCTACATTCAAGAGCGAAACACGTCGAGATCAAACATGAATGGTGATGTTCACATTTAATATGTTGATACTAAGAATCGACTTGCTGATATTTTCACGAAACCTCTTGATAAAGATGCATTCAAATTTATTTGAAACGAATTAGCAATCATTAACCCTTTATTTTGAGATAATTCATAAACAGGTATCCTGTTACAATTCATATGCACACTTGCAGAAAATTGTTTAGAAGCACATACAAGTTCTTTGTACTTCCTTATGCTTCGAAATTCATGGAATGCAAGGATTTAAGGTATGTTTTTCACATCTAAATATATGTTTTGTTGATTGATTGGTATAATATATTGTCTTTGGATGATTTTCTTTAGATTTTATTCTAATTGATTTTATTTCCAAAAATAACCGTTTTACAGTTTATTTTCAAATCATTTCAAATTTTCACAAAACATGAACCGTGACCTTTCTTTCTTTGAAAATACCCTATTTATTCCAAAACTGCTTTTGTTCTCGCATTCTATCATTCAACCATAATCTCGTCAAGAACTCTCAATCCTCTCTATCTCTTCCAAAATTTCTTTCGTGCTTTCGCTAAAAAAATTCTCATTTCACCAATGGTTCCTAAGTCATCCTCTCAAGCGAAGAAAATCATCGATGAAAGCGAGAAGCATCAAAGGAAATCCTCACGTCTAGTGCAGAAGAAAGCGAGATTGCACGATGATGCGACCCCAGTGGAAATCTCTATCTCAGACCACTCAGAGGACAGAGACATTGCTCGAACGGACTCAGGTTTGTCTGATACTTTGAAAGATGAGAGATTAGTCACAACTTTGGCCATCAAGACACTTTACAAAGCCCTAAAAGAAAAAAGTTATGGTGATGACTTAGTTTTGCAACTGTTGAACATTCACAAGTTCTCTATTGAGGAAGAGTACATTGCAACGTTGAATTTACCTGTTAAAGAAGTAACTCCTCTCACTTCTAGTGCTCCAGAAGTTGTTTCGAGAAAAGGTAAAGAAAAAATGGGAAAATCCAGAGTTCCCAAATCGGCAAAAACTCCCTCAAAGTCGATTGTCATTAGAGAACCTGTTAGAGAAGAAAGTGATGTGGATGTTAGAGGAAAATTTGAGGATGATGATGACGTTGTGTTCAGAAACTTCAAAAAGAGAATGTCCCACAGCATCAGGGACAAAAGCTTCAAAAACAATCTCTTTTTCTCTCAAAAGCATGTTGATAGGTATGAGGCTCTGAAGGAAAGAGGCGTGATGCCTTATAGGGTATTTGATGTGAAGTATTTTGACAAAGTTGGCATCCCTATTAGAAAACATCTTGAAGAGATGAAGTTAAGAGATTTTGTGATTGTCAGAACTCATGTCTATCCTGATTTGGTTGCCTACTTTTACTCTACATTGTCTTTGGCTGGTCCTGAATCTCTTTCGTACATCATTGGAGATAATCGTTACACTTTGCAAATAACTGAGTCATGGAGGTGAGATAGAGTGATTTCAAGCCTATTGATATTCAGCCAGAAGCAGCTTACAGTTACCTCACAGGGAAAGAGAACTACGGCAGAGATTCGAAGGCTCATGTGGTTATGCACAAAGTGGTAGAATGTCTGCGTCCCAAGGCTTCCTCCAAGATAGACATCTCTAAGTTCGAAGCCAAGTTGATGTGGGCTTTGATCATAGGGTATGACTTTTCACTTGCACACACTATCTTCCTGCACATGTATAGGACTGTGCACAAGTCGAAGGGACAATTGCCTTATGCAGGCTTAGTTTCCTTGATTCTCAAGTATCATCAAGTAAAACTTCCTGGAGAGTTGACTCTGACACAAACTCCAATCATGGTGGCTGGCGAAACCATGATTCAGAAGATGGGATTCAGATTAACTAATAGAGGATGGGTTAACAAGAACAAAAAATTAGTTCAGATTGAACTAGAAGAGTAGTCAAAAGTTGTAGAAAGATCTGCAAAGAGGAGAAAGAGAGTTGCTCAAAAGGGAAAGAAATCATCTGTTCAACTCATGGATGAATCTTCAGAGGAAGAAGATGCTATGTCTACCAGCTCAATGATGAGAAGACTCCATCAGAGTCATCTGAGAAGCATCTCAGTGGTGATGAGAGCTCAGATGAAGACCAGAATGATGACAAGAATGAAGGAGGAGAAGGTATTGCAGAGAATGTTGAGGAGGAGACTCTTGATGACAAAGAAGAAGAGCTCCCTCAAAGGCATAAAGGCGAGGTTAGAATGGAGGTTGATGAAACGTCTGCTAAGAGAGTAGAAAGAGAAGCAGAATTTTGATCGAGAAATGTACATCGAGATGTGAGAAGAAAGACTCAATGAAAGAGAAGAATCGGTTAGACTAGAAGAGCTTATCTTTAGTCTACAAGACATTGAGCCCACAAGTTCAGAAGAGAATGTTGTTGCTGAAGAAAATGAGAATAATGAGATGGTGGTTAATGATGAACCACTTGAAGGCACGATCGAGAATGAAGAAGAGTCAGCAGAGATTCAGGTGGAGCAACAAGTGAATGTAGATGCTTATACACAGGTACAGGAGAAAAATGACTCTGCTGCTCAGAAGGATCAACCTAAGGAGAATGAGACTGATGCTATTCAGACTGATGATATTCAGACTGATGTTGCTCAGAAGAATGCTGGTAAGATGGAAGTGACAACTTCAGAAGGAGTCCAAGTTTCAAATTCAGAAGAAGTCCCTGTTCAGATTCAAGGGGAGAATCAGACGCAGCGTACTTCGATGTCTACTTCTAAGGATGTTTCTTTATACAAAGGAAAAGCACCAATGACTAGTGAAGAGAAGGATTCCGGTAAAGGAAATGCTCAGATGACTGATGAAGAGAAGGCTAGAACACTTGCACGAAAACTAACTCCAGAAGAGACCCTAAATACTTTCATCAGGGAACTAGTCGATACAACGTCTTCTCAGTTCCATGTTCAAAAGAATATGGAGCTGCTGCACAAAGAGGTGATGCAGATGCTGAATGCGCTGGAGAAGGAGGTCATGAAAAGAATGAGCACTTTTGAAGAGATGCTCGATAAGTATCTTCGGCTTTTCTGTGCTGAAATGGCAAGTCTAGGAACTTATGCTCTACTTCGAGAAGAGAGGATCACTCGGGAAGTTCCTGAATTGCTAAATTTGCGACATTTCACTTCTACTGTGGCTAGAACAAGTGGTGCTGCCCAGAATCAAGAGGAAGATCAACAGAAGGAGGATGGAGAGGAGCCAGATGGTGTTCCTAATTCTTCTACAAATCCAAATCCACCAACTTCTAGTTAAAACTGTTTTGATTGTTTTATCTTCATAGTGCTTGTTTGTTTTGTTTCAGAACTATGGTTTGTCTGAACAAATCTATTACGACCTTATTATGGTCTGATAGTTAAGTTAAGCGAAATAAAGTTCCTTTGGTTTACATCAATATTTACCTGGGTTGCTGATGACAAAAAGGGGGAGAAGTTACATCTATCCTCTATCCTTTTTAATCTATTGCAGGTACAAGTCCATACCAAAGTTTGAAACACTCCAAGTATTATGATTCTAATCAACATGGTGATATTATTCTTTTTAATTGAAAGACTATCATTATTCATTCGTCTAATATTATGAGATCTTTCTTGCGCTAAACTCATTCAAATTCTTTTCAAAATTTACATATTTTCTGAGGATGTTTTGTTATCATCAAAAAGGGGGAGATTGTTGAGAAAACCTTCCATCTGAATATTTTGATTATGACAAAACTATCATTCTTTAGAAAGAATCTGGTTAATACTCTAAATATTTTATTGCAGGTATAACACGTGAATAAAAGCTTATATTGTTCTAAACTTGATGTTTAGACTCAAGATGAAGTCGTCACATATCTGCTTCTGAATAAATTGAATCTTGTTATTCAAATGAAGTGCGACACAAATTCTGAAGATTCAATTCTTGGAGAAGACTTATGTGAAACATCGGCAAGGACTTTATCGAAGCTCATGTTCACTGTTTCTGTCTGTTCTGATTCATGAGACTCTTCCACTTCTGAAGACTACTTCTGAATTCTGTTTAGATTTTGCAATACATTATTTTCAGATTTTGAAGACCCACGTTGGTAGGTTTCCATTTCTGGCTAACTTATTTATGGAAGTCTGTAATTATTTGATTGACAGGATTATTCTATGAACTGATTGATAGAGTATCATTGATTGGAAATTACCTTCCATTGGATAAGAAGACTTTCTTATTTGAACTAACTCTGCTTATGGAAGTTGAAGATTTAGTTGTATGGGCGACTGAATCTGAAGAGTTCAGACTCTACACCAATGGCTACCAAATCTTTCTAGATACATTATCTTTCAATCAAGATTGATGACGTCCAATCAGCGATTGAAGATCGATCCTTTGGAGGGCCTTTGCAACGGCTAGTTCAAGGTCGAAGGAGTATAAAAGGATATCAATGGTGACTGTTGAAAATAGAATCAGAACTTACAATTCAAAAGTGTTCGAGTTATTCAGATTGAAACACTTGTTCTTGAGAGCAAAATTTTCTATCTTTGAGAGGTTCTGTAAATGTGTGAAAGTGTGTTATCACTTGTAACCTTTCAACGATTCATATAGTGGAATCTAGCCAATAGGTTGTCAGCGTGGGAGAGTGGACGTAGGCTTATCTAAGCTGAATCATTATAAGCTTTGTGTGCAATTTCTCTCAACTCTAAACTCTTTATTTTGTGTTTAGTCTATTGCACATTCGTGTTCGGGTTGTGATTCAGAATTTTACTTTGTTTGTGACTAAATTTGTTTTAATTCTGCTTTAAGTTTTAAAATTGTTCAGGATCACACATTCACCTCCCTCTAGGTGATATTGCTAGACGCAACATATATGTCACTTGATGTCTTTAGAATCAACATCTAGAAGATAGACATTTCCGTGTCGTCGATTAGTGAAGCTTTGCTTCTTGTCTTTACTAATACCTGAACATTTTGTATCTTGAAAGCATATTTGATATCCAGAATCACATAATTGACTTACGAAAATCAAATTGTAGTTCAGTCCTTTGACTGAGGAGACGTCATTAATGATAAGATTCCCAATTTTCACAGTTCCTTTACCAATTACTTTCCTTTTTTGTTTCCTCCAAAAGACACACTTCTACCCTTGAATTCTGTCAATGGAATGAATCTTTCTGGATCACCAGTCATGTGGCTTGAACATCCACTATCAAGAAACCATTTGTTCTTCTTCTTCTTGGTACCTGCAAGATGAAAATAACTCATTGTTTCTTTGGTACCCAGATTTTCTTGGGTCCCTTTGAGTTAGTCACAGTCGCAACATTTCTATTGATAGGTCTCCAAACTTTCAAACAGTTAGATCTGAGATGATTTGAATTATAACAGTTTGAACAGTACATTCGGCCAGCAGGTTTTGTAAACTATTTCTAAAAATGACGTTCATATGCAGATTTGGAAGGTTTTTGCTAAATCCTATCATTGGTTTCAGGAAATTTATTTTTAAGATTGCTTTCCTTTTTATGACCAAGACTAGATTTGTCATTGTAAGGAACTTGTTTGGAAATAATATTTTCTAACGTTTTCGAACTTTGAGAGAATCTTTTTGAAACATTTTCAATCTCAATTTTCAAAGAATCATTTTCTTTCAAAATCAAATCTCGATTTTCTTTGATTTGATGAAATTCTCTTTGCAAAAACTCAATCTTATCTTTTTGAGAAACATCATGTTGTTTTAACACTGAAACTTCCTTTTTCAACTCAGATACCTTTTTGAGAGCTTCTTTATAATTCGTACATAGTTCTTCAATATATTCAGAAACTTCATTTGGAATTTTAGAAGGACATACCTCGACGTCGCCATGAGACATATGTTGGCATAGTCTTCATCCTCAAGGTTTCTGCCTTTAATGCCTTCTTATATTTTTCATACTTGATTTTGTCCTTTTTCAGAAGTTGACATTTTGGCTTGATGTGTCCAACCTTCTTCCAGTGAAAGCTGACGACGTCCTTGCTTTCTTATTTGTTATTACTCGGCTGTTTTTGATCATTCTGTTTGAATGATTTCTTGCCTTTGAAGTTTCTACCCTTTCGGGCCATCTTTTTGAATTTCTTCACCATCAGCGCAAGCTCTTCATTGTCTTCTTCTTCATCTTCAGAATCTGGCAACTCGTAATCAATGTTAGATTTTAAAGAAATCGACTTCTTACCTTTTGTGTCCTTTGTTTTGTTGACACGCTCTGTTTCATACGATTATAAGGTTCCAATAAGCTCATCAATGGATAATGATCTGATTGTTTGGCATTCTTGAATGGATAGCTTGATATAGTTCTAGTCATCTGTTAATCCTCGAAGGATCCTTCGAACCTGCATGGGTTTTAGCAACAGGAGCACCTTGTCGAGCAAGACCACTGACTAATATTCGAAACCTGTCAATCATATCAGCGATTGTTTCATCTGGTTTAATCTTAAAGGCTTCATAATCACTTAGCAGAATACTAAGATTGGTCTCCTTGACTGTCACGTCCCGAAATTTTAAGACTTATTAAATGAATAATATTGGACCGTTGGAATTTAGTGACATTTGTCGGACGTAGGAATCGTTCAATCTGGAGGACGTTGATCGTCGACTGAAGCGTAGATAATTGTAGTTCGATTAGTTTAGTCGCGCCGTAAATAATACTCGTCGAATTCCTTCGCGCCCATGCCAACCCTGAACCAAATATCCTAAACCAGTCATGAATTGTCAGATTACCGAAATACCCTCAGATATTATTTATATACGCCAGAAACAATTAATACTGATTGACCCGTGGACCGGGGTCCACGGCGCCGTTCGTCTTACGCCGCCGTGGGTTGTTGCCGCCGCTCGTTGTTCACCACCTCACCAAACAACCAACCCCCACCGTGAGCCGAGCCAACCGCCGCCCGAATCGCCGTCCGCGAGTCCAAACCCGAGAGCCCCGTTTTCCCTTTTTTCAGCGCGCGCCGGACTTGGAATCGCTCGTTTGAGCTCGTCCGGAGGGCGACTCGAGCTCCGTTTTCGCCTACGCGACCGTAAGACATTGGGCTACGTAGTTATGAGGACGGATCATCCATGAAGTTGCTGGATTTTCGTGGGTTGAACTGAACAGAGGCTGGTCGTTGGGGAAAAGGCATGTTTTGCTTCGATTCAAGCTCCGCCGTCGTCGTATTCGAGTCCGGAGCGTCGAGAGGAGTCCGTAGGACCGTTCGCCGGAATTTTCCGCCGGACCGCCGCCGCTCGCCGGAAACCGCCGCCGCTCACCGCCGGTCGCCGCCGACCGTCGCCGCCAGTTGTCGAGTGAGTTAAACCCTAATCTCTGATTAGGCTGTTAATTGCACTTAGGTTTAGTTTAATTAAGTAACGGTAAATAGATTAGTTAGTTACCGTAGTAACTGAATAGTTACTGTAGTTTAATTAGTTACCATGGTTAGACTAATTAGTTACCGTGATTAGTTGGAATTACCGTGGTTAGGTGGAATAGTTACCATGGGTAATTACCTGCTTTGTGGTAATTAATTAGATTGGATTTATAACTGCTGTGGTGATAAATAGTCCGGATTCGGATATTTATCGGTGGATGAATAGTGAATGTATGATCACTGATTGATTGACTGTTTGATGGCTTGAGTGTGGATTGCGCATTTTTGTTGAATGATCCCACTTGTTTTAAATGCCATGTTTAAATAAATTTTTAAACGTCAGTGTGACCAATTGTGGTTTTGAGTATGAAAATGGCCGAGGGCCGAGTTGAACATGAAAATGGCCGTGAGCCGAGTTTTGAGCATGATCGAGTTTGCATTGGCTAAATGCGAAGATAAGAATTGGCTTGGTTGCCTGTGTTGTTGTGTGGTCACACGATGGATAAACGTCACCCTAAGGTAACTGGGGACGTAGACGGTACCCGGGGTAACTCGGATCCGTGGCTTGATAAGTTCGCGCCGACGGAAGTTCGGAATTCCACGACCTATCGGAAGCCTGATAAGTTCGTGCCGGCGGGAGTTCGGAATCCCACGACTTATCGGAAGCCTGGCAATTCATACCGGCGGGAGTTCGGAATACTACGATTGTTTCAGAAGCCGGTCGCAGCTAGTGATGGGCCGAAGTCCATATTGGAATCCTAATATGCTTGCCTTAGGGGTCTTGAGGGGTTATTAGTTGCCGTCGCCGTGAACGTTGTGGGACGACGCCCGGTATAACCAGAAGAGTACTAGCAGTGAGGCTGTACTGTGGCGAGAGTGGGGCGACTCTTGCAGTAATAACTGGAATACGCATGTTGCATAGTGCCTGAGTGCTTGAATGCCTGAGTGACTGACGTGTGTTCTGGTTGTATACCTTGACCTGTTGTGTTTGAATGCCATGAGATATTTATTGTGTGGTTGCAGGCAAGGTGAGTTGTATGTGATTGTTTATTGGCCGTTGGGCCGTGTTGTTGCTTGGTATTGTAAGTTAGGCTGCTTGAGTGAATCAACGTCCTAATCAGACTTAGGCGTTGACTCATTGAGATGTATATCTCATTCGCTGTGGCTGATCGCCTTTCGGGTTCTCGTAATGGCGTGCCGGTAGCCAGGGGTGCGAGTTGAGTTGCGGAGGAGCTTTTGGAGATTTATCGTGTATGATAGTTGGTAGTGGTGGTAGTAGACCCTTAGCCCTGCCTGGTATCTTTTTGTGAGGCATAGGAAACAGCCCTGGAGATAGGTTTGTAGATCTGTACGTTTTCCTGTTGGGCTAAATGAAGATAAATAAAATGGTGGTGTTGTTGTTGTATCTCCTACTTGTATATCCATGTTTGATTATTTGTCCGGGATTTTATTTCGCTTCCGTATGCGTATAATTAAAAGATAAAAA
Organism: Lenwebbia sp. NSW1173648; assembly: GCA_029784005.1. NCBI lineage: Eukaryota > Viridiplantae > Streptophyta > Magnoliopsida > Myrtales > Myrtaceae > Lenwebbia > Lenwebbia sp. NSW1173648. The sequence continues at coordinate 18,926,008 of JARCGZ010000008.1, read as the reverse complement.
GTAAATGGGTCGATGATGTGCCTGGGAAATCATCCTTTGACCTGACGTTTGGAAGGGATGGTCGCGTACCTGAGGGTCGGGGCGTGACATCCCCGTTTTGGTATCAGAGCAAGGTCAGCCTGAGCCATATGGTCTTGGCCTGGAGTAATAAGGTGCGATGGGTTTGGGATAGTTAGTAGGATTGAAACCATATGCTTGTGTTTGTTGTTTGATTTAATTCTAGTCGTTGTCCTGAGTTCTGATTGCGTGTTGCCCTTGGGCGAGTAGGAGTCCTGAAGGTCCTGCATAATGGACGATTGTAATCCGAGGGGTAGGCCTAGAGGAAGGGCAGCTCAGGCAGGTCCCAGCGGGGATAGGGTTCATGATGCGGGAGTGCCTAGAGAGGGGCCAGTTCAGGAAGATCCTCGGATGAATGGGATTCTTCAAGCTTTGGAGACCTTGGGAAGCATCGTAGGGCAACAAGCAAGGAACCAAGTTGCTGCTGCTGCCCCACAGGAGAATCCGTTAGTTGAGAACGGAGTTAGGAGACCACAGACGCATAGGCTGGTGGAGCAGTTTCTGAAGTTCAAGCCACCGAATTTTTTTGGAGCGGGTGACCCTGAGGCTGCAACCTCATGGATTGAAAAGCTGGAAAAAGTGTTTACCTTGTTAAGGTGTTCAGAGGAGGAGAAAGTAACGCTGGCCGTTTATCAACTGCACGGTAACGCTAGCTCGTGGTGGAAGGCCACGCAGGGAAGAGCTTTCCCCGAAGGTGTGGTCCCGGTGTGGAATACCTTCGTGGAGGCCGTCAATGGAAAGTATTTCTCTGACTGTGCGCGGGAGCAGAAGATGGCTGAATTCCTGCACCTCCACCAAAATCAGTCATCAGTGGACCAGTACGAGGCAAAGTTTGCCGAGTTGTCCAAATATGTGCCGAGGATGATCGAAGACCCTGTGGATAGGGCAAGAAGGTTTAGAGACGGGCTGAAGCCCGAGATTAAGAGTGTTCTGGTGCCACTGAATTTGAAAGACTACAATGAATTATATGAAAGGGCACAGATGGTAGAGCGAGATTCAGTAGAAAGGGCAGCCGCATCTGGATCGCGGTGTGCTCTTGCGGCAAGAGATAACCGCAGATTCGGCAAAGGACCAATGGTGTAGGTTCTCAATCTCGCCCAATCGGAGGAATGCTGTTAGGAAACCTAGGTATCATCCCAATGGTGTGTGTCGGCTTTGTAAGCGGAATCATGGATCAGCCCCATGCCCTGGAAGGACAGGTGCTTGTTATGGTTGTGGTCAACATGGCCACCAAGTTAAAGACTGTCCGCAGAGACAGATGGGAAGGCTGATGCCGATGCAGCAGGGAGGACAGATGCGAGGGAACGCTCTGCATGACAACCTGAATCAACCCCGCTAAAGAATAGTGTATTGTTCGTGGTAGGATGTTCCGGTTGTAAGTTAGTTACAGGGGGGTGTAAGGAAAAAGATAGACTTGAACTTTGGTTATGTATTTGAATATAAGTTTGAACTTGTGTTGTCTTCTAATGGTTTTGGTTATCAACTTTTATTAATGGCCCTTAGTAGTGATATGATAGAGATTTGCAATGTGATTCAGTTTAACCCGTTGGAGGGGGTTATTTTTGAGTTTGTTGAAAATTGAGAAGGAATCTCAATTCCCTTAAATTCGTCGCTGGAGGTGACTCGTTTATGGGATAGTAGTTGTCAAGGCTAGTTGGTAACTGTAGTTAAACTAGTGATTGAGGAACCAAGGATGGCGGACATCATAGTGGTGAGTGATTTTTCTAATGTCTTTCTACAAGAATTACTAGGGGATTGGTAGTAGCTTAGGTTACTTGTTACATGAGAAGTTTGTCAATCAATGCATATGTTTGATGATTTCTCTGCCTTGAGGATATTGTATAGTGATCGACAGGGGAATGGACGATAAGTCGGAATGAGGACGACTTATTGATAGACTTGAATTGTGAATTCTGACGGTTAGTCCTGTATAATGGATTGTGGATATGGAATTGCGATGGTTTGGTATCTGAGGATTATAGGCTTGAATCTGTATCATATCTTGATGGTTTTAGATATCGATTGTTATCGAAGGGCCCTGGATGATGGTGTGAGGTTCGCAAGAAAGCAAACAATAACCTTGGATTATGGGCTAGCTAGATTGCATGATCATGGGTCTATTGTGAACGACGACAAGAAAGGGTTATATAGTCTGATTCCAAGTACCTAATCCTTGATATGATGGTCGCATGTGGTATTTGAATGCTCAGTTTGAGATAAGGAACCGATATTGTGAAGGCATGTGAGATATGAGGTTCGTAGGGAAGCGAACGATTATTGTGAAGTGCTAAGCGTGGATTGAGCTTGTGCTTGGTGGTTTAGATATCAACTTTGGATGAAGGGCCAATCTAATTGCATGATTATGATCTTGTTGTGGACAGTGACCAGGAAAGAGTGCTCTAGGTTGATTTTAAGTATCTGGTCTTTGATGCAATGGTCGCTTATGATGCTAGAATGTTCAGGTAAATGCGAGAACTGTGGTTACGGAAAGTAAGTGGTATGCGATACGAGTTTGGAAGTTGAGGTTACTCATGCATTGCACCGATTGGTTGCATTAGAAACGAGAGTTTGAGAGCGTACATGCATAAGCATATCATCGTTTTGTCAGACTTGATAAACCGTCGCTTGGTATGGGACAAACTATACGGGATGCATGGTATGGGACGTGTTGAACGGGACCTTCTTAGTAGGTGCTTGACTTGGGGACGAACCAGACGAAAGCTGGTGGGCCTGTAACGACCCGGTCTAACGAGGGCGGGGAGTGATCGCCGGAGCAGAGAGGCTCGGACAAAGTGCGGCCCCTGACAGGCTTCTAAGATGACGATGGGCACAGGAATGAACCAAGCCACACATTGAAAAGTGGGTCTAGGCGTTGTGCTGAGTCTGACTAGTTTTAAAAGCGTCATCATCTTATTTAAAGTGCATGGCATAGCATTACATTTTGGTGAGCGAAGTGATGAATGAAAGGATGAGTGGATTGAGATGCCGTGTATGAGAAATGCCTGAATGCCTGGTGGGAAGTTGGTGAAAGTCTGTTGTAATACCTCCGAGGTTGTTGCCGGAGAAGATCCCGTCTGTGTGAGGGATGTGTTGTTTGTGTGTGTCTGCAGTGATGTATCCTACAGAGGTCTAGATTGCGCCACGGAATGCCTGGAGGTTGACTCCCAGAGATCCGAGGATTGCGTCGGACTTGTTTGAAATTATGTTATATGCGAAGACCGTAACCAACAGAATCCTAGGCATGGCATGTGATGTTGGTATCAAGAAAGAGCAGGGATGTGTTACGTCCTAAGTGATTATGGACGCACTGTTTGGTCAAATGAGATAGACATTATGGTCTTGAATGAAGACATGTAGATTGGCGAGTGAGAAACGAGCTTGAATTGTCCATAGAAAATTGTTAATGGACAACAGATTGGTATAACTAGATAGATCTGTGAGTATTAGGATCAATGAGAACCCCTTTAAATGGCATGAAAGTGGACATAGCCAAGCACGTGGCGAAGTGTTTAATACGCCGGCAAGTGAAGGCGCAGTATTGTAAGGCTAGTGGATTGCTGCGACCGCTTGAAATTCCAGAGTGGAAATGGAAGCATATCACGATGGACTTCGTGGTGGGGTTGCCAAGAAATTATAGAGGCAATGATTTAATTTGGGTTATGGTGGATAGACTGATGAAGTCTGCGTATTTCATCGCCGTGCGAAAGGACTTTGCATTGGATAGGGATGCTGATTGTGCGTGCGATAGATAGTACATCTTCATGAAGTGCTAGTGACGATCACATCGGATCGTGATCCAAGATTCACTATCACCTTTTGGAAAAGCTTGCAGACTGCGATGGGAACAAAGCTGCAGTTTAGTACTGCTTATTATCTACAGATGGATGGCCAGTCTGAAAGGACGATTCAGACGCTTGAGGACATGTTGCGGGCATGTGTGTTGGATTTGGGAAGAGCAGCTTCATTTGGTCGAGTTCGCCTGCAACAACAGTTATCAACAAAATATTAAGATGGCACCGTTTGAAGCATTGTATGGGAAACCTTGCAGAACGCCAGTTTGTTGAGACGAGGTCGGTGAAAGAAAGATCACTGGTCCTGAACTGGGGCAACAACCATTGGATACTGTCAAGATCGTCAGAGAAAGATTTAGGATAGCCTAGAGCCGTCAGAAGAGTTACGCCGACAAGCGGCGTAGACCGCTGGAGTTTCAAGTAGGCGAGCATGTCTTTTTAAAGGTGTCGCCTATGAGAGGAACGTCTCGTTTAGGCAAGAAGGGAAAGTTGAGCCCGAGATATATTCGGCCATTTGAGATCTTAGAGCGGATTGGAAATCGGGCTTATCGTCTCGCGTTACCACCGAGACTTGCTCAGTACATGACGTATTCCATGTATCGATGTTAAGAAAGTATGAGCCCGATCCAACTCATGTGCTGAGTTTTGAAGTGGACGAGCGGGTGTCGTACGTGGAACTTTCAATAGGAATCGAGGACAGAAAAGAGCAAGTGTTGTAGACCAAGACAATCCCTTTAGTTAAGGTGATTTGGCAACATCATGGAACAGAGGGTGCAATTTGGGAGAGTGAAGAGTCAATGAAGAGTATGTGCCTTTCTCTTTTTTGAGGTGGTGTAATATTTTAATTTCGAGGACGAAATTTCCCAAGGGGGGAAGAGTTGTGACATCCCGAAATTTTAAGGCTTATTAAATGAATAATATTGGACCGTTGGAATTTAGTGACATTTGTCGGACGTAGGAATCGTTCAATCTGGAGGACGTTGATCGTCGACTGAAGCGTAGATAATTGTAGTTCGATTAGTTTAGTCGCGCCGTAAATAATCCTCGTCAAATTCCTTCGCGCCCGTGCCAACCCTGAACCAAATATCCTAAACCAGTCCTGAATTGTCAGATTACCGAAATACCCTCAAATATCATTCATATACGCCAGAAACAATTAATACTGATTGACCCGTGGACCCCGCCTCATAATGGCAAGTCAAATCTTGCTTTTTGACCATTGGAATTTACCAAAATACCCTTTAACCTTGGAAATGACCATTTTGCCCTTGAAGACCACTTTCTCTCTCTTCATTTTCTCTCTCCTCTCTCTCTCTTCCCTCTTGGAAACTCACGGCAGCCCCTCCCCCATCTCACGTCCATCTTCATCTTCTTCACTCCACCACCATCTTCACCTCCTTTTTCCTCCATAGCCACCGCCCGAGCTCCGCCGACCGCCGCCGCGCCGTTCGTCTTACGCCGCCGTAGCTTGTTGCCGCCGCTCGTTGTTCACCACCTCACCAAACCACCATCCCGCACCGTGAGCCGAGCCAACCGCCGCCCGAATCGCCGTCCGCGAGTCCAAACCCGAGAGCCCCGTTTTCCCGTTTTTCAGCGCGCGCCGGACTTGGAATCGCTCGTTTGAGCTCGTCCGGAGGGTGAATCGAGCTCCGTTTTCGTCTACGCGACCGTAAGACATTGGGCTACGTAGTTATGAGGACGGATCGTCCATGAAGTTGCTGGATTTTCATGGGTTGAACTGAACAGAGGCTGGTCTTTGGGGAAAAAGGCATGTTTTGCTTCGATTCAAGCTCCGCCGTCATCGTATTCGAGTCCGGAGCGTCGAGAGGAGTCCGTAGGACCGTTCGCCGGAATTTTCCGCCGGACCGCCGCCGCGCCGTTCGTCGTACGCCGCCGTGGGTTGTCGCCGCCGCTCGTTGTTCACCACCTCACCAAACCACCATCCCCCACCGTGAGCCGAGCCAACTGCCGCCCGAATCTCCGTCCGCGAGTCCAAACCCGAGAGCCCCGTTTTCCCGTTTTTCAGCACGCGCCGGACTTGGAATCGCTCGTTTGAGCTCGTCCGGAGGGCGAATCGAGCTCCGTTTTCGTCTACGCGACCGTAAGACATTGGGCTACGTAGTTATGAGGACGGATCATCCATGAAGTTGCTGGATTTTCGTGGGTTGAACTGAACAGAGACTGGTCGTTGGGGAAAAGGCATGTTTTGCTTAGATTCAAGCTCCGCCGTCGTCGTATTCGAGTCCGGAGCGTCGAGAGGAGTCCGTAGGACCGTTCGCCGGAATTTTCCGCCGGACCGCCGCCGCTCGCCGGGAACCGCCGCCGCTCACCGCCGGTCGCCGCCGACCGTCGCCGCCAGTTGTCGAGTGAGTTAATCCCTAATCTCTGATTAGGCTGTTAATTACACTTAGGTTTAGTTTAATTAAGTAACGGTAAATAGATTAGTTAGTTACCGTAGTAACTGAATAGTTACTGTAGTTTAATTAGTTACCATGGTTAGACTAATTAGTTACCGTGGTTAGGTGGAATAGTTACCATGGGTAATTACCTGCTTTGTGGTAATTAATTAGATTGGATTTATAACTGCTGTGGTGATAAATAGTCCGGATTCGGATATTTATTGGTGGATGAATAGTGAATGTATGATCACTGATTGATTGACTGTTTGATGGCTTGAGTGTGGATTGCGCATTTTTGCTGAATGATCCCACTTGTTTTAAATGCCATGTTTAAATAAATTTTTAAACGTCCGTGTGACCAATTGTGGTTTTGAGTACGAAAATGGCCGAGGGCCGAGTTGAACATGAAAATGGCCGTGAGCCGAGTTTTGAGCATGATCGAGTTTGCATTGGCTAAATGCGAAGATAAGAATTGGCTTGGTTGCCTGTGTTGTTGTGTGGTCACACGATGGATAAACGTCACCCTAAGGTAACTGGGGACGTAGACGGTACCCGGGGTAACTCGGATCCGTGGCCTGATAAGTTCGCGCCGGCGGGAGTTCGGAATTCCACGACCTATCGAAAGCCTGATAAGTTCGTGCCGGCGGGAGTTCGGAATCCCACGACTTATCGGAAGCCTGGCAATTCATACCGGCGGGAGTTCGGAATACTACGATTGTTTCAGAAGCCGGTCGCAGCTAGTGATGGGCCGAAGTCCATATTGGAATCCTAATATGCTTGCCTTAGGGGTCTTGAGGGGTTATTAGTTGCCGTCGCCGTGAACGTTGTGGGACGACGCCCGGTATAACCAGAAGAGTACTAGCAGTGAGGCTGTACTGTGGCGAGAGTGGGGCGACTCTTGCAGTAATAACTGGAACACGTATGTTGCATAGTGCCTGAGTGCTTGAATGCCTGAGTGACTAACATGTGTTCTGGTTGTATACCTTGACCTGTTGTGTTTGAATGCCATGAGATATTTGTTGTGTGGTTGCAGGCAAGGTGAGTTGGATGTGATTGTTTATTGGCCGTTGGGCGGTGTTATTGCTTGGTATTGTAAGTTAGGCTGCTTGAGTGAATCAACGTCCTAATCGGACTTAGGCGTTGATTCATTGAGATGTATATCTCATTCGCTGTGGCTGATCGCCTTTCGGGTTCTCGTAATGGCGTGCCGGTAGCCAGGGGTGCGAGTTGAGCTGCGGAGGAGCTTTTGGAGATTTATCGTGTATGATAGTTGGTAGTGGTGGTAGTAGACCCTTAGCCCTGCCTGGTATCTTTTTGTGAGGCATAGGAAACAGCCCTGGAGATGGGTTTATAGATCTGTACGTTTTCCTGTTGGGCTAAATGAAGATAAATAAAATGGTGTTGTTGTTGTTGTATCTCCTACTTGTATATCCCTGTTTGATTATTTGTCCGGGATTTTATTTCGCTTCCGTATGCGTATAATTAAAAGATAAAAAGTAAATGGGTCGATGATGTGCCTGGGAAATTATCCTTTGACCTGACGTTTGGAAGGGATGGCCGCGTACCTGAGGGTCGGGGCGTGACATTGACTCTATCAGCTCCTTGGTATGTAACATGGAGTCTGTCCCATATGGCTTTTGATGATTCTTCTTCTGCAACACGATTATATGTAGGCGTAGTTAAAGCACAGAAGAGTGAATGAACAGCTTTAGAATCAAGTCCTTCTCTTTTCGCTTTTTCAGTATCTGAAAGAGTTGCAGCATTAGTATTGTTGTTGCCCTCATTTCCTGTGGAAGGAGTTGCTATAGTGGTAGGAACTACTCCGTTAATCACAGCATCCCACATTAGATTATCTGATGCCCTGAAGAACCACTTTATTTTGTTGCACCACACATTATAGTACTTTCCATCGAAGTATGGAGGCTTGTTGCTAAACTGTGCATCACCTGATCCTGAAAAATTATTACTAGACATGATAGATCGTTAACTCAGAAGTAAAAACACTTTAGAATAATGAGCAACCTGCTCTGATACCAATTGTTGTATCTAGCAATATCACATAGACATGGGTGAATAGGTGATTCTGACCAAATTTTACTCTAAATCGCGAAATTAAAAAAAAATCAAATGAATCACAAATTCAGAATCTGAATGACTTTAGGAAGAGATTCTGAACAATCGTATGTAATAAATAAAGAGTTTAGGGATAAGAGAAATTGCACACGAAAATTATAGTGGTTCGGCTTAGATAAGCCTACCTCTACTCTTCCACGCTGACAGTCGATTGACTAGATTCTACTAGATTAATAAATGAAATGTTACAAGTGATATCACACTTTCACACTCTTACAGAACCTCTCAAAGACAAAGTATTTCGTTCTCAAGAACAAGTATATGAATCTGAATAACTCAAGCACTTTGGAATTGCAAGTTCTGATCCATCTACACAACAGTCACTATGGATCCCCTTTTATACTCCTTCGACCTTGAACTAGCCGTTGCAAAGGTCCTCAGAAGAATCGCTCTTCAATCGTTGATTGGACGTCAACAATCTTGATTAGAGGAGACTGTATCTAAAGAGATTTGGTAGCCGTTGGAAGTAGAATCTGAACCATTTAGATTCAGTCGCCATACAACTAAATCTTCAGTTTCCATAAACAAAATTGTTCAACTATGGAAGTTTTTCTTGTCCCATGGAAGGTAATTTCCAATCAAGGATATTCTACCAATTTGTTTGTAGAGTAATCTTGTCAATCAAAGATTACAAACTTTCATAAATAACATAGTAAAAAATGGAAACCTGTCAACGTGGGTCTTCAGAATCTGGAAAGAGTATATTGCAGTATCTGAACATAATTCAGAAGCAATCTTCAGAAGTAGAAGAGTTTCTTGAATCTGAACAGACTAGAATAGTGAATATGAGCTTGATAAAGTCCTTATTGATGTTTCACATAAGTCTTCTCTGAAGATAAAAATTGAATCTTCAGATGTGATATCCCTCTCCATCTGAATAATATGATTCAACTAATTCAGAAGCAAATATGTGACGACTTCGTCTTCAGTCTGAACACTAGGTTTGGAACAGCATAAGCTTTTTCATTCATGTGTTGTATCTGCAATAGAGTATTTTAGAGCATTAACTAGATTCTTTCTAAAGAATGATAGTATTTTCAGAATCAAAATATTCAAAAGAAGATTTTCTCAACAATCATTTATTGACTCTTTTATCCTCACCTAGGTAAGATCCATGCCACGATGGAATTTTAAGTTCCAAAGCCGTTTTATTTGAGGTCCTAATCTTGGAACAAGTAAATAACTCATTGCACTCATTCCAAAAGTCATCTACTTTGTCTTTTTCGTAGGTTATGTTTTTTGGCCCAATTATTTTTATTGTTTTTTTTTAACAGATGCAGTTCCCTCAGTGGTAACTTAAGTACACTAATACTACGATGAAGCTACCAATCTTATTGGAGAAAGTAACGATCTCGCATGCTATCAAGCATTGTGGAGAGAAGAGCCACAAGTTGAATCTTTAGAAGTAGGAACTAGAGAGCTCCCATAGATTTCTAAAGGAAAATACTACGTTCGAGGTTGTAGATCTTAGTCAGCGTGTGAAGGAACGATATCCGTATACCTAACCTACTGATCGGAGATTTTGGCCGGAAGAAAGTTCTTTCAACTGGGAGTCCATAAAAATACAATTATTTTCAAAAACGTGTACAACCAAATCCTTTCGGTTATCATCTTTACAATATCTCTGATGTAGTAGCCTTTGAGAGTATTTACATACAAAATTTGAACTTTTTAACAGAAAAAATTGTGAGAAATTTATTATTTCAAAAACAAACTACAATGTTTTATTGCAAATTGAATAAAAGTTTCCTGTAATTCTTTCCTCTGGCAGACTATCAAGCACCGTGGAGAACAGAGCCACAACTTAAAAAGTTCTGGAAGTTAGGAGGCTTATTTATGGAAAAAATAAAATATGTAACATTTTGAGGTAACCGAGTTCTAAACTTTTAATTCAGTGCATTCAATTTTGAAATCTTTTTGAAAAAGTTACAATCAAATCTTCTCAGTCATCACTAATTCTCTCATTTCACATAGGCAAATTCTAGCAAAAGTACTTGAACGTATTTTTCAAGAGTCTTGAGATTGCATTACATCATCTAAAAGACTCTCAGTCTCAAATTAATTTCATGCATACAGTTTAGGGATTTTTGAAGTATTCTTATCTGTGTGTTGCTTCGCTACATATTGTTAGTGTCGCGACCTAAGAATCGGCTTTCCCAATTTTAGGTTAATGGATTGCCAAATTAATTAATTAGATTAATTAACAAAGCTCGAACCCTCCCAAGCTCTACCAAATCGCAACTTAGGTTCAATTTCATGCAAAAATTTATTTTGGAGTCGCCACTAATCATTTCTTGGTATGCCGATTAGAAACCTAAGTAAATTAGTGGGAGAACTAAATTACCTCTACGAACCAGAGATTAAGGGTCCGGGAACTTGATTACATTAATTTTTAATTAATGCCCTTTCGGTACCAACTTCACGAAAAAAGTTCAATTTGGCAATTTTGATACATTCTCACTTGAAGTCCAAAGGTGCAATTTTTTGGGTTTTCTTTTTTATGAAAATGTAAGAATTAAACTACATGCAATGTATGCCAAGAAATTTTAATAAAAATGCAATCTAATCGAGATATTTACAAGATGGATTACACGTGCAATTATCTACATGATGCTAATTTTGGAATATGCAATTTTTAAGCATGGTGGAATAATATGTCCGATAAGATTTAATCGGGATTCCAATCAATTAGGTAACAAAGTTTTTGAATATTCTAAAAAAAGGATTAGAACTGTTACCTAATTTGGCGGATTCGACTACCGAGTTCGAACCTGGAATTGTCTTGTGGATCGGGACCTTGGACCACGGCTCGAACGACGGGGATGGACTTGCGGCTTTGTGTTGATGAAGGGATTGGCAAGGGGGACTCGGTCGGGAAATCTCTCAACCGAACTCTTTCTTCTTTCACACACAAGTGTTTTCTCGCCTCACTTTGATGATTTTTTTTTTATCTCTCTCCAAGCTCTCAAGAACTTCTTCTCCAAAGATTATTTTTTCCAAAAATTCTTCTTCCAAAAGCTCTCAAAAAACTCTCTTTCAAAGATTTTTTTCTCCAAAAATTCTTCTCCCAAAGCCCTCTAAAAACTCTCTTCCAAAGATTCTTTTCTCCAAAAATTCTTCTCCCAAAAACTCTCCCTAAAACTCATCCTCAACTCTCGTTTTATAACTCCCTCATTCTATCCACCTTTCTAATTTCTCCACTAACTTCATCTTCTCTTCTCCATCCCTCTTTCTCCATCTTCCTTTCTCAATCTCTCATTCTTCATCTTCCTTTCTCAATCTCCCCTTCTTCATCTTCCTTTCTCAATCTCCCCTTCTTCATCTTCCTTTCTCTATCTCCCCTTCTCCATCTTCTTTTCTCCATCTCCCCTTCTAATTTCTCCACTAACTCCATCTTTTGGTTATTTGCAAAGTAGTCCCTCAAGTTTTGAATATTTGCACTTTAGTCCTTGAGGTTTTACGTATTTGCAATTCAGTCCCTGAAGAAATATTTTTTCTTCTGATTAAGTCCGAGCCTTCAAAAGATGAATTCTTTGCCGAATTTCGTGGCTAGTCCAATCGCCTATCATTTTAAAACTCGAATCTTCCGCCGTTAGTCTGAATGCAATGCATGAATAAATATGAAAAATTACATGATTATTTTTTTGCAAGAACTAAAATTAGTTCTAATTTTTATGGAAAAATGACTAGAAATGTTAGTCAGAATTTAGGTGTCAACAGCTGCCCCTCTTTGAGTGGAGGCTCGCAGAGGTTTCGCTCAAAGACAAGATTGAACCTAAATTTTGACAATGTAATTGATGAATGATTATTTTTTGGGTGGGGTTTTAATCCCATTTTTTATGCAGATAAAGATGATGCATGAAATGCAAGACTGTAATTAAAAACATGCCCAGGCTTCTCTCTTCCACGGAATAGAATAGGGAAACCTGCACATGGATCGCATATAAAATACCTATTTTACCAGACACTTCGTGATGCTGATGATTCCCCTGACTTCCAAGCTTCTTCCAGATGCAAGGATCTCAAGGTGCTGGGCCCATCTGTTATCAGAAATCTCATTCTGATGCGAGACAGCGCAATCTATGTTGATTATGAAATGTGCTTGAGTTATGGTTCAAGCTGCACCATTTTGTCTCTTGGGACCACCATCGTTTTAATGGGTTGCCATGAGCTGGAAATGTCTCTCGAGACCACCATCGTTTTAGCGGGTCTTCGTGAGTCGGTAAAATTTCTCTTGGGACCACCATCGTTTTAATGGGTTGCCATGAGCTGGAAATGTCTCTCGAGACCACCATCGTTTTAGCGGGTCTTCGTGAGTCGGTAAAATTTCTCTTGGGACCACCATCGTTTTAGCGGGACGCCGTGAGTCAGAAATGTCTCTCGAGACCACCATCGTTTTAGCGGGTCTTCGTGAGTCGGTAAAATTTCTCTTGGGACCACCATCGTTTTAGCGGGACGCCGTGAGTTAGTAAGATGTCTCTCGGGACCACCATCGTCTTAGCGGGACGCCGTGAGTCAGAAATGTCTCTCGAGATCACCATCGTTTTAGTGGGTCTTCGTGAGTCGGTAAAATTTCTCTTGGGACCACCATCGTTTTAGCGGGTCACCGTGAGTTAGTAAGATGTCTCTCGGGACCACCATCGTTTTAGCGGAACGCCGTGAGTCAGAAATGTCTCTCGAGACCACCATCGTTTTAGCGGGTCTTCGTGAGTCGGTAAAATTTCTCTTGGGACCACCATCGTTTTAGCGGGTCGCCATGAGCTGGAAATGTAGTGCCAAGATCTCAAGAGCATGTCGATTGTGATTTGGGTAAAGGTATCACGAGAGCAGGTCGATCGTGAACCGGGTAAAAACCTCATGAGAGCAGGTCGATCATGAGTTGGATAAAGATAAGACCAAGACCACAAGAGCATGTCGATTGTGACTTGGGTAAAGGTATCACGAGAGCAGGTCGATCGTGAATCGGGTAAAGATCAAGAACACGAGAGCAGGTCGATCGTGAATTGGGAAAATTCCTCATGATATCAATCATGAGTTGGGTAAATATCCAGATCACAAGAGCAGGTCGATTCTGAACTGGATTAAATGTCGAAGTCACAAGAGCAGGTCGATCATGACTTTGATAACATATATCGAGACCACGAGAGCAAGTCGGTCATGGGTCGATAAATTCCTAATGATATCAATCATGAGTTGGGTAAATATCCAGATCACAAGAGCAGGTAGATCATGAACCGGAAGATGTCGAAGTCACAAGAGCAGGTCGATCATGACTTTGATAACATATATCGAGACCACGAGAACAGGTCGGTCATGGGTCGATAAATTCCTCATGATATCAATCATGAGTTGGGTAAATATCCAGATCACAAGAGCGGGTCGATCATGAACCGGAAGATGTCGAAGTCACAAGAGCAGGTCGATCGTGACTTTGATAACATATATCGAGACCACGAGAGCAGGTCGGTCATGGGTCGATAAATTCCTCATGATATCAATCATGAGTTGGGTAAATATCCAGATCACAAGAGTAGGTCGATCCTCAACTGGATTTTCTGGGCAAACGGTCAAGGAATGAACGAGCTGACTGTGTCATACCTGTCTTTTCACTTGAAGAAGAGATTGAAATGATCGTGTGCATGAAATCAAAGTAAATGCAACATCATATGCCAGTAAAAACTCGTTTGCTTGCTTGCATTACAAGGCTTCACTAGGGAATTTCATCAATAAGGAAATCTGTTTGATCCTTTTGATAAAACCAATTAACATTGAATGAGGAACCTTCAGTCAGAAAGGACTTTCACTCACTCTCATGAAAAGGCTTTTACCCTGGCTGTAGGATTCAAGAGAATCACTCAATCTTACCATCATCGTATTCGACAAGGGTCTGAGTAATCTCGCAATTGGTACGACCGAGCCGATCTGGAGGTCTTGATTAGGACCGTAATGAGGGCTAGGTCAAAGGTTCACAAAAGGGGACTCTCCGTGGAGTCAAGGCTTTTTGAAAGAGAGAATCTTCATCATCTGCTCCGAGTTTACAAGTCAAGAACCCTGCAAAAATGAGAGAGAAATAATCTTACTCGAATTTCTTCGAGCGATGCTTAAAATCATTCAACTCTACGTTAACTCAAATGCCCTAATCAAAAGAGACTTCCAAGGGTTGTAACGTATGTTGGGATTTGGGACTGAGAAACGAAAAGGCTCGTTTTAGCTCAGAAAGTATATGAGAAGGGCTTGATGTTGATGATCATTGTTGCCTTATCACCAATCTTGGCCTTCCAGATTTGATTCCGCTGATTCCATCATTGCTTGAAGATGGCATAAATTCAGTCGAGGATTACATTTTACAATTTGGATCCTCTAGGATTTTTCTTTACGAGTCGACCCATTGGGGATTTACAAAAATGCAAACATGTACATTGAAAATTTGGAAGTACTTTACAAGGGAACAAGGGTTTGAATGGACATTGGTCTTGCTTTTGATAGGCACTTTGCTTTTTAATGCCCGAGATTTTCTGTGAGATCAGCTTTCGCTTTTCTTACTCCCGGCTCCCGTTTTTTCTTTTTGTCTCGACGTCTTGAATTTTTGTCTTTTTTTTTTGACGTCTTGATTATTTTTTTAGGAGCGGGCCCTTTTCTTTTAGGCTACACTTGCGTCTTCTTCTTTTTTGACAATCCCGTGATTTGAATTCCCCTTTTTTTTTCTTCAAGGAATTACAACAATAAGACAATTTACAAAAATTATGCCAGACATTACATGAAAAATCTAGCACATGAGATGAGTTCATTCGGGAATTCTCTGTTGACCCGATTCTCTTCAATTCTGCCCCTTGGGGATGGCACCGTCTTCACGTTGGAATGAGCAATGATCACCAACAAGGGTTTAAGAAATGAATTTGTAGGCTCAAGTGGGCTATGCAAAGGGTAGAGTGTATAGGATAGAGAAATGAATGCTCTTCATCATTTTAAGACACTTGAGTTAAAGTTTGAGTATAATGCAAAGCAAAACTCGAAAGATTGATGTTAGTCTGAGCAAGAGAATTTCTAACCATTTACCTCATGTTCTGCCGGAATTGCCTCGTCTAGACCCCGATGTAGGGTGGTTCTTGACAGGGGTAAAGAAATGAAACAGCCGCTCAAGGGGTTTGCAATGGATAACCTGTAGTGTTTGGATAGAGAACTGAATGCCTCCGTCATTTCGGCTATCGTACCTTTCGCGAGAAAACCCTTTACCTTGAGAATGCAGAAATCTAGCTACCTCTCAACTCACTGGGGATTAAAAATGCAGGACGTGTATGGAAATGGCTTGCCTTTCGTCATCCTGACGTTTCTCATTCAACAGATGGCTTGATCAAAAATTCTTTCTTAACATCATGTACAAAATTTTGCCAAATGTGAGCTCCTTTCAAGCATGCTAAGCGTGTTGAAATTCTTTTTGTGGAAACACCTCTCTTCACTTTGAGCTCACTACATGAGTGCTTCGCAATTTCCTCTTACCAGATTCGCCGCTTGGCGGCAAACGAGTGAATGAATTTGCAATCATCAAGGTTTTAGAATCGCCTAGGGTCTTTGGTCTCGTTCGGTCGGGCATTCTCGTCTTCTTCTGCAAAAAAGAAAGTGCAAAAGGCTTTTTATTATTGATTTACAATATTTACATCATTCACTAACCTCGGGGATCGAACCCGGGTTGTTTCGGATCATTGTCACTCCATCATGCTACCAAACCGCGGCATAATTGGCGTTCATGGGGTGCCACACTTTTAAGTGTTGGCCTGGAAACAACATGTCCTTCCATGTCATATCAGATGGCTCCGTTTCCCACTAATCTCGTGGCGGTTGACAACCCCCCTGTCGAGAATGGTATGAACTCGTGTTAGAATCGAAATGGTTAAGGGTAAATTGGAAATAATATGGGGTTACCCTTTTTAGAGCTTGCTCGCGCTTTTCACTCGCAATTTCCCTTCTTGAGGTTATTCAACATTTTTTCTTTACGGCATTTAGAGGCATCGTCCGTAAATTGATTTGCGCCAAATCTGATTTAACAAATAAACCATGCATTTAAACATAGGAAAGACAACACTGCCCCCTTCCCCCTAATTCCAGACTCCTAGAAAGCAGGAAAATATCCCACGCAGGGGATTGCATGAAACGAAATTTCACTAATTTGGGCCTACACCCGCTTCTTCTGAAGGTTCTCCGGCGATCGGCTAGCCAGGTACAGATGGGTGGTATTTGAGGACCTAAAATCACCGGCTTTGGATCACAAGTTACAGCTTTGGGGGTTCATCAACGCTGAACTGGTTGACCATGACAGCAAGCTCATCCCCAAGGCAACTCGACCCGTGGGGATGCATGTTCCCTCCCTCGGAAGGTATTGATACTGACCTTGTAAGATTGATTCCCCCATGTTTTTCTCCAATGAAACTTGATTGTGTCAGGAATTGATCTGGGGAACAGGACGACGGATGAGGAGGGAGATGAGGGTAGTTAGAAACCAACAGCTTCCAAACATACTTCGAGGCAATGGCGGATATCCTTTTTATCTCCTCTTTCAAACGAGCATTTTCAATCCTCAGACGCTGCTCATCAGAGGACATTTCACCGAGGGCTGTGGGGTCACCGCATTTAGGGCAGGTGGCAATATTGAGAGCTTCTCCATACCTCGCGTGCTCTGCTTGGAGCTTTTCAATTTCAGCCTTCAGAATCACATTATTGCTGCGTTCATGTCGAACCTTCGTTAGGGTTCGCTTATTTTGAAACCAAAATTTGACTTGCGAAGGCTCCAACCCAAGCTTTTCGCCCAGTTCCTGTCTTTGTGTGTCATCTGGGTAAGGGCACTCCTTGAAGAGAGCTTCCATCTCTTGAACTTGACGTTGAGCGAAGCGCCTCTTTTTCCAAGGTCGACCATTGTTGTTGTCGTCGTTGTCGGGATCTTGAATGCCGTTGCCAAAAGGATCGTGTTCCATGGTTTCGGTGCCAGATTTGGTCCCGAAATCTTCAAAATCTCTCACCTTTAACACTTCGCCCGTGGAGCTCCACTCGCTGGTCATGTCCGGCAAGTGATGGTGGCTCTCAAACATGCTCATGAAATTCGACTCGTTGGTCATGTCCAGCAAGTGATGGTGGTTCTCAAACATGTTGGGTTGAAACATCTTTGACTGATTTTTGTTCCTTCAAGGCTCTCTACTCTTTCCTGTATTTTTCTGAGTGGCCTTGTATGCTCTGAAGCTTTCTTTTGAACACGGATGAAAACCACCAAGAAGACGTCTCTCTCAAGATTTCACGTCTTCTGCATGAAAAGCGCACTCTTTCAAAAAATCTGCCGTGTTTCTCGCTCAGTTTGTCTTCTACGTTTTCTCTTTAATGTGATGGGACCTCCAAATCTTTTCGCGAAGTTTTCGGATTCGTTGGGCTCGAGATTGCAGACCAGCGATGGGTCCACGACCGACGGGCGAAATAGGGAACTTGGACCAATGGATGAAAAGGGAAATTGGACCAACGGACGAAATAGGGAAAAAGGCACTGACGAAAAGGACGAACAGAGGATAGCACCGATGAAAAGGACGAATAGGCTTTTGTCGTACAATTCAGACGGTGTAGCACAAGCAGCTAATTCGTAGAAGCCGTAAGCTTGCTGGGTTGGCCTTGAATGCTTCTTCTACGGAATGGCAGATATTGACGTTATTCGGTGCGGGAGCAAATGATGGCTTCTTCCTTTCGAAACGCCTGTATTTTTACCTAGTCCTGATTTTACGAGGATCATCACTGTAACCTTTCCTCACTTTCCTCTTGCTATAAGAATCAGAACTTGACGCAGAGCAGATTAACATCTTTGCATCCTCAGTTTCAATCATCTAATCATTCCTCTGCCTTCAATCTTTTCTCTTCCGTCTTCAATAACAATAGCCTCTAACCACGTCCTCTCAACCGAAGCTTTAGCCAAATGGGAGAGACTTTATCATCTTCTTGGCCGTGGCTACGTTCATATTGCCCATCATCCAGATACTGAAGCTGAGATCTTCAATCTATTTAGTGGCATGGACACAGCTTCCATTGAAAACACCAATTTAGAGAAGGAGTATAGGACATTCCGGACCCTTTTCATCAACTTTCTAGAAGCTTATCGGCGCGTTGATCAGGAGGTTATCTTGGCTCGTGTTGTGAGAGCTCGTTACCAGGATCAGTCTGAGTTTATGGCGTTGGCCCGTTTCCTGGTTGACAAGCACGAGAAGGCTGCCGAGCTCGTCAACGAACGAGTCTCATTGTTGGTTCGTGAGAGGGAGAGGCTGGTGGGGCGTTTAGCCCTGACCCAGACCTACTACGAGCACGACTCGAGTGACATCGTGATGAAGTTCCAATGTGAATGGCTAGAAGAGAGGCTTGAATGCATGACTGTGGATATAGCCCTCGAGAGAGCCCTGATCCCGAATCTGGAGTCCGCCTCTGAATATCACGGAGCCAGCGCAACCAGCCTCAAGGAGAAATGCGATCGCCTCTTTCTCAAGCTTGCGGACCTCGATTCCTGGAGTGCTCAGCGCGTGCAGAGCATTAACTGTATAGAGAGTCAGTTGAGCTCCTTTGTGACGCTTATTAGGGCTCAGTTTGGTTTTACATTTCCCCCTCGATGACTCGTTGTAAGGCTCGGTGCATGGAATGAAAGGATGGTTCTCATATGTTTGTGTTTTGTTTCATCCCATATACGGCTTAAGGCATTTCCCATTGATAGATTCAGACTAACTGAAAATAACAGCATGAGTACAAATTAAGTATAGTACTTCTTTATAGAATCAGCATTGACAAGGCTAGAGAAAATGCGACCATCCATCTCAGCTAGGATCAAAAGCACCTCCTAGAAGGACCTTCTTCACAACGTATGGGCCGCCATAGTTCGGAGCAAATTTTCCTTCCGGAAGAGAGACTATTGGCAACAACCTTCGTAGGACGAGGTCATTCGCTTTAAAATGTCGAGGCTTAACTTTTTGTTGAAGGACTTGGCAACTCTTTTCTGATAACACTGGCCATGGCATAGAGCCCTGAGTCTCTTTTCATCAATCAGGTTGAATTGATCCATCCTCTGTTGGATCCAATCAGCTTCAATCAACTTGACTTGAGATAGAATACGTAAAGAAGAAATTTCTACTTCAACAGGTAATACTGCTTCCATGCCGTAAACAAGAGAGTACGGGGTTGCCCCAGTCGATGTTCGGATCGATGTCCGATATGCCATGAGTGCAAAAGGCAACCGCTCGTGCCAATCTCGGTGGTTCTCAGTTGTCTTAGCCAAGATCTTCTTGATGTTCTTATTTGCCGCTTCTACTGCTCCATTCATCCGAGGACGGTATGGGGAAGAATTTAGATGCTTGATTTTGAATTCATTGAACAACTTATCAACCAACTTGTTATTCAGGTTCGATCCATTATCAGTGATTATGGCCTCCGGCGAACCATATCGAGCAATAATATTCTGATGAATGAACTTCACCACGTTCTTCACCGTGACTGCAACATATGACGCAGCTTCGATCCATTTGGAAAAATAATCAATGGCGACCAAGATGAACCGATGCCCGTTAGATGCTTTCGGGTTAATAGGGCCAATCACATCGATGCCCCACATACAAAATGGCCATGGCTCAGTCATCTGATGTAATTCGTCGAACGCCCGTTCACACTCTTCATCCCATTTGATCAACGCATTTTTCTTGAGAAGTTTAAAGAAATGCTTAGCTGTCTCAGATAGCTGGAAACTAAATCGAGCTATATAGTTCAGCCTGCCCATCAGGATTCGAACTTCCTTCACTGAAGTGGGAGATTTTATTTCACAAATGGCCTTCACCTTTGACGGGTCAATCTCAATTCCTTTATTGCTGACAATGAAACCAAGTAGTTTGCCAGATGCTGCCCCGAAGACACATTTTGTCAGATTGAGGCGCAATTTGAATTTTCGGAGCATATCAAACAGCTTTGTCAAGGTTTCCACATGATCTTGGCCACGCCGGGTCTTCGCGATCATGTCGTCAACATAAACCTCGATCTCTTTGTGCATCTTGTCATGGAAGAGGGTAACCATCGCTCGTTGGTATGTTGCCCCGGCATTTTTTAGACCGAAAGGCATCACTCTGTAATGGAATGTGCCCCACGGGGTTGTGAATGCCGTCTTGATCTTGTCATTCTCATTCATTAGAATCTGGTTGTAACCAGAGAAACCATCCATGAATGAGAACAACTCGAATCCTGCCGTACTATCTACGAGCATGTCAATGTGAGGGAGTGGAAAATCATCCTTCGGGCTAACCTTGTTCAAATCCCAATAGTCTACACAAACTCGCACCCGGCCGTCTTTCTTGCTTTCAAATGGGTATTATAAGGGTGCGGGGACTCCGTGATAAATTACCTACAAAAGTAGAGATGGAAATGAGCACAATGAGCAAAAAAGTAAGTCTGTCCATGACACCCTCCTAGACCCGGAAACCGAAATAAACAAGACCAAAGGATCGAAACAGGCAATTTCCCAGTTCCGTCGGCTTTCACGAGAAAATTCGTATTAATTCGCAGAATGATCGAAACGCTACAAAAATTTACGAACAAAAGGAAAAGACATGGATGAACAACTTTCATGTTTTAAGCTTAGGGAAATCCTGGACGGATCAATACAGTTTAATGCTTCTTTCCGAAACATTTCTCAGAAAACTGGCTTGTCCGGTTTTTTCTTTGAGGATAAATGGGCCACCAAAAATGCTAATTGATGCCCAAAAATTTGCAGATCACTAGTTAAAATCCCATTCTACCACTTTCATGTTTTAACTTCTTGCAAAAAAGTTCATTTATTAGTGGCATATAGTGAGATTAAACTGAAGTCGGGAAAATTCCGAAAATCCAGGCAGTTTATCACTCGTCTTAAGTTTGACATTAAAAGGAAAACACTCTGGAATGATCCGAAAATTTTTGAGGTAATATACCGGGATCTTGCAGATGTTTTTCAAGAAGACCATGTGAGCCAATTCGAATCACAAAATTCATAAAAAAAAAATACGGAAGACCCGAAGGTCAGTTTGAACAGTAGCCTCTATTACAAGAAAAAATCCATAAAGTCACGAAATAGACTTGCAACTAAAATGAAGCTAAACACGACTCGTATCAAGACGTTTTCCTCTTCTCAGAGGCAACACAATCTATAGATGAATGGGACTCCAACTCTTTTCGAGGTCGTGCATTTTCTTTGGCCAGAGTCTTCATTTGCTTTGTTGCCTTTTGAGCCTTCTTCTCGTAGGCTTCTACCTCGACTAAACGAGTGGGCTTCACAATCACCAACGGGAATTTCGGAAGCATATGAGCCGGTATGGAATGATGGTGAATGTATCGGGCCTTCGCATGGTAAAGCTTTTCCTTCCCTTCAAGCTCCGCCTTGGGTAGTGATAATAAGCAAGTCTTGGACTTGAGCCAAGTTTGATCAAGACGCCTGAGTTCGGTTCTATAATTCTTGGCCGTAATGAATTCAACTCGCAAAGTGTCCGGCCTCATAGGTGGAGGAACATCCTAGAATGAAGGTAGCGGTATCCGAGCACCAGAAATGTGCGAGTGCTTGCATAACCCCAGTCTGTAATCGAATGTCCAGGAGCGGCAATATGTGACCCATACGGCTAAAGACATAGCTCTGTGCATCGATGCTTAGACGATACCACATCTGCTTCAACTCGGCCTTCGAAATATACACGAAACGAATATCATTGTGTCCCATTGTCTATAGATCGCGTGCCACAAACCTAATTATCATGGACCGACCCAAAAAAAAATTGATATAAGACAAGATGAAGTTGGGGGTCATACTTTACCGTAGGATAAGAAAGTAAATATACACGAAACGAATATCATTGTGTCCCATTGTCTATAGATCGCGTGCCACAAACCTAATTATCATGGACCGACCCAAAAAAAAAAATGATATAAGACAAGATGAAGTTGGGGGTCATACTTTACCGTAGGATAAGAAAGTAAATAATCACATAGACATGCACATGATTCGTGAGTTATCCTTATTCTAACTATCCTAAAGGCTCGCAAATTGAAGTGAAAGACTTGCGGCAAGGCGACAATCTCGCGCACATAATCAAAGTTAGTCGTGATCCCTTGACATAACCAGGATTAGCCGGGTCTTTCAACTTCGGTTTCTTGAGTTAAAAATTATAACCCCCGCTTCGGTAATCTTACTGAGCATGAGTTCTAACTTTTAAAACTCATTTTTGAAAAGAGAGTCGGGATCAAATTCGGACTAACTTTCAACCGTGATCACACGGAGAACGCTAGGATCCAATCTCGATACCATCTTAAAACTAATGGCTTGGGTCCGGCCACGGGTAGTGTGTGGTGTAGTGCTAAAGCAATTAATCATGCATAACAGTTAAATCCAAACACCGCTTCAAAATGTGCACAAATTAAATAAGGAATTCTCAAACACCACAATCTACAAAACAAAGGGGTTAGCCAAACACTCCTCCCCTTATAACTCTCATTCTGCAAGACCATTTAACACCTAAGGATGAGAATTCAATCAAAATTTGCCAAGCAAAGGGACAATTACCGCGAAAATTTTCTGGCCTAAGTCCTCCTTAAAAAAAAAACGTCCCCAGTGGAGTCGCCAAGCTGTCGCGACCTAAGAATCGGCTTTTCCAATTTTAGGTTAATGGATTGCCAAATTAATTAATTAGATTAATTAACAAAGCTCGAACCCTCCCAAGCTTTACCAAATCGCAACTTAGGTTCAATTTCATGCAAAAATTTATTTTGGAGTCGCCACTAATCGTTTCTTGGTAGGCCGATTAGAAACCTAAGTAAATTAGCGGGAGAACTAAATTACCTCTACGAACCAGAGATTAAGGGTCCGGGAACTTGATTACATTAATTTTTAATTAATGCCCTTTCGGTACCAACTTCACGAAAAAAGTTCAATTTGGCAATTTTGATACATTCTCACTTGAAGTCCAAAGGTGCAATTTTTTGGGTTTTCTTTTTTATGAAAATGTAAGAATTAAACTACATGCAATGTATGCCAAGAAAGTTTAATAAAAATGCAATCTAATCGAGATATTTACAAGATGGATTACACGTGCAATTATCTACATGATGCTAATTTTGGAATATGCAATTTTTAAGCATGGTGGAATAATATGTCCGATAAGATTTAATCGAGATTCCAATCAATTAGGTAACAAAGTTTTTGAATATTCTAAAAAAAGGATTAGAATCGTTACCTAATTTGGCGGATTCGACTACCGAGTTCGAACCTTGAATTGTCTTGTGGATCGGGACCTTGGACCACGGCTCGAACGACGGGGATGGACTTGCGGCTTTGTGTTGATGAAGGGATTGGCAAGGGGGACTCGGTCGGGAAATCTCTCAACCGAACTCTTTCTTCTTTCACACACAAGTGTTTTCTCGCCTCACTTTGATGATTTTTTTTATCTCTCTCCAAGCTCTCAAGAACTTCTTCTCCAAAGATTATTTTTTTCCAAAAATTCTTCTTCCAAAAGCTCTCAAAAAACTCTCTTTCAAAGATTTTTTCTCCAAAAATTCTTCTCCCAAAGCCCTCTAAAAACTCTCTTCCAAAGATTCTTTTCTCCAAAAATTCTTCTCCCAAAAACTCTCCCTAAAACTCCTCCTCAACTCTCCTTTTATAACTCCCTCATTCTATCCACATTTCTAATTTCTCCACTAACTTCATCTTCTCTTCTCCATCCCTCTTTCTCCATCTTCCTTTCTCAATCTCTCATTCTTCATCTTCCTTTCTCAATCTTCCCTTCTTCATCTTCCTTTCTCTATCTGCCCTTCTCCATCTTCTTTTCTCCATCTCCCCTTCTAATTTCTCCACTAACTCCATTTTTTGGTTATTTGCAAAGTAGTCCCTCAAGTTTTGAATATTTGCACTTTAGTCCTTGAGGTTTTACGTATTTGCAATTCAGTCCCTGAGGAAATATTTCTTCTTCTGATTAAGTCCGAGCCTTCAAAAGATGAATTCTTTGCCGAATTTCGTGGCTAATCCAATCGCCTATCATTTTAAAACTCGAATCTTCCGCCGTTAGTCTGAATGCAATGCATGAATAAATATGAAAAATTACATGATTATTTTTTTGCAAGAACTAAAATTAGTTCTAATTTTTATGGAAAAATGACTAGAAATGTTAGTCAGAATTTAGGTGTCAACAGTTAGGACTGTCGTGAGAACATGGACCAGCCGAAACAATTCGAATGAAGAATAAATTGCACAAATAAAATTCGAACACGGTTAATTTACATGGTTTAGAGCTGTACCTACTCCATCAGGAGAGATCGACAAGATGGTTGAAATATAATCGGCAAAAAGGAGATTAATGCTCAAAATGCTCACATTCAAGTGTTTCCATACACCCAAACCCACAAGAATCTATTACAAAAGTCGAGTATCTCACGCTTTCGACTATTTTCGATGACGGCTCTCAAAAGCTCTCTAAAACTCTCACGAGTTTCCCAATAGATTCGGTTTCGTGCGACACAATAGCACGTATAAAATTGCACTTGACATCCGCGTGTTTCGTCCTCGTGACACATCTGATTTTCAATCAAGAGAAATGATTAAGTGGCGGTCTTTAATCTACTGTGAGAATAACAGTATGTTTGGAGGAACAAAAATGTAAATAATAAATAATTATAAATTATTGTGGGGTCCACTTCTTAAAGAATTTGTGGTTCACAATATATTGTTATTTTCACAGTGACCCAAAGACTTATGCTAGCAAAACCTTTTAATCAAAAGTATTGCACTCTGCGTTTGGTTGTCTGGATTTATAGTCAAAATAAGACTGGATAGGATAGAATAAGAAATCCAATGATTTTGTCATATTCTATCTACTGTTTGGTAGCTGTAGATATAAAGTCGGATATGCAGAGGCAAGGCATAACTGAGATCGACTCTGTTTGTTGAAATATTAGAATGCTTTAGAAATTATTCAGTAATGAGTTGGTGAGTTATTGTTGAGCAGAGGTTTTACCATCTAAATTCGGGCACAACATCAATCGAGTAGACCCAGTAGACCCGGGGGTTTTGATTTGGAGTCGAATCCTTTGAGAATGACTCGTTGGCCTTACTCATTGTCTTGTCGAGTGAGTAAACAAGTGTTGAACAATGAAATTATTCATCCTTTTTCACAAGTTGAAGATGCACTCATACAGGTCGTCCAAGAGAGCTACATTGAAAGTCGATGATTTACCTTGAGTTCTTCATAACATGTCAAGACTCATTTCGAATGTTGTAAAGGTTCAAGCAATTAAAGAACGAGGGACATGATCTCATATCACGCCAAACTATCGATGAAAGAACAAGGTCGTTGTTGACACCTAAATTTTGATTTTTCTTAAAATATTCATTTTGCATAAAAAATGAGAACTAGCTTTAGTTCTCGCCAAAAAATAATTAATTAAGTTTTCATGCATATCATATTTTCTTACTCATGCATTGCACTTGCATTATTTGGAACGGCAGCGAGGGAATTGAGCTTAATTTATCAGGCGACTGAACTTAAATTGACAATAAAATTTTTGCCAATTGAGGG
This sequence comes from Lenwebbia sp. NSW1173648, assembly GCA_029784005.1. Taxonomy (NCBI): domain Eukaryota; kingdom Viridiplantae; phylum Streptophyta; class Magnoliopsida; order Myrtales; family Myrtaceae; genus Lenwebbia; species Lenwebbia sp. NSW1173648. The sequence goes on along the minus strand of JARCGZ010000008.1, from coordinate 18,900,046 downwards.
GAGTTTGTGCCAAGGTCTTGAGGCCTAATCTGAGGTTAAATCAGCCCATTTAATGTTTAATTTGGAAAAAAAAGAAAAAAAAAAGAAAAGCCTTTTAATTAAAAATGCCCATTAATTAAGAAAAAGGTTTTATGGACAGAATATTTTGTCTCCGGATCAAATTGCGACTATCCGAAGTTGAGGTACTATTTTGCAAATAAAGAAAATAAGGCAAAACCCTATTTTCTATTGAAGACACGACAGATTTTGGGGAGGCCACACACAATTGAAATACACGGCAGCTTTTGGAGAGAAGGGTCTAGAAAGAGAACGCTACAGAACATGGCCACACAAGAGGAGAATTCGTGAAAGAGAGAGAATCCATTGCACTGCAGGCCAAAGGAATTCATCAACAAGGAGTCCCTAACATTGGCAGAAGATCATATGCGTGGAAAGCTTCGGTGCTACCCCTCCTTGCATGCGCAAACCCCTTGCCAAGTCAAGTCGAGCCGAATCTGTTACGAAACAGTCCCATCGTGATCGCCAGGAGGCATCCATCATGTTCAAAACGGAGTATCTTGGCCTCTAATTTTCTTTCTCTGTTGGTATATTTTCATAATTGTTGAGTCCCACTAAGAAGCCACGGTTTTTTTTTAGGTCACGCGTGGGTACAGGAAGATTTTGAAAAGGAGAGGACTTTCACTGGAAACTCTCTCATCTAGCTCAACGATACGCGTACGAAGGCGAACATCCGAACCAGTGAGCCAGCAGACCCGACACCAATCGAGACCTTCCCCATAGCCTGCCGTCCGCCGCTGCCTTCGTCACGTCATCGACGACCACCGCGGCGAGTCCTTAATTACCATGAATTTGTGATTAAAGAAGACTTCCTTTGGCTCGCTTAGTAGACTTTCCTTGAAGACGTTGTGGCAACTACTTGCACATCCACGAGCACCAAAACCGTCGTACCAACAGTCGCTCAAGCCCCCTACATTGATGAGCCCACTACTGTCCCGAAACCATGACGATTCCTCCTGGCTGAGTTGATCGACGTTGTCCTCCATCACAATATTGCGAGCCTCGATGAATGCTCATGGTTTTGTTTCTACAGGTTCTAGTGCCTGTTCAAAGCGCCACCGATCCTTGAACGACCATCGCTGAAACCCGAGAGGCTTCACTGTTGACATATCGCCGATCGCCCTTTGCTCAGACGTGATGCCACATAGCCCCACGACGACGCCGCATGGCACACTGAGTCCATCACCAAATTGCGCATTCACCTTGTTCAGTCCGAGCGGCGTACTCCAAACTCATGCAAGAATCCACTGGGATATTATGGGTTGAATGAAAGACCACATTCGGTCAACACTGCAGAGGAGGTCGTACACAGAATTCGGTGATATTCGACCCTGTGCATTACCATGCTAAAGACAATAAAAGTCAGAAGAATGATGGACTAAGGCGGTGGAGTCCATTCTTTTCTTTGGTTGGATTTTGTTTTTTTTTGTTTTTGTTTTTGTTTTCTTTTTGTTGTGTTATTGCAGGTTCATTCGCTGAATCATATGTCAAAGCTTCTGAAACTTGAAGATCTTTTTAAGATTACGTTCCTGATTCTGGAGCATTCACTTGCTGAAGTTGGAGGTGGATTAGTTGCAACTTCTTGCCGAGCCCGCACTAAGAAATCATGGCTGAATTGGCAAGGTGGACTCGGTCCTAATTGTTTCCATCGTTTTGACTTCGTGGAAGGCTTACGTAGTGAACGGTGTAAGGAGATAACAGGGAGTCTCAATCTTTGTTTTCATCCTCCACTATTATTGTACTTGATTGTTCTCCTACAGAATTTTCCACACAAGTTGACCACCCAAAACCGTTGAAGCTGATCCCGCAAGACGAGTCCGAGAATTGGCGAGCCGATACACGGGATTCATTCAATTTTGGCAAAATTATCTCGGAATCAGGAAATGATCTTTGTCTTGAAATATTTTGGGAATTGCTTGCTTAATTTGAATGTCAAGTGAATATGGATTGATTTTCGGATATCTATGTGATAATTGCTCAATTCGAATTTTGAGCAAATCTTGAGGATATTATGCCTATCTCTAGAATATTCGATAGCTTTTGTTGCTCAATTTAAAATATCTAAATCTCGAGCATATCTTTTAAATATTGTGTTTATCTCGAATAATAATTTGCAAATATTTAAAAGATGTGATCTTCGGCGGATAGGGAAAGTGGTCCTACATTCAATTTCAACCACCCCTTGTTATTTTTTCGAAAATTAATTATAAATAAGGGTGGTTGACTTTGCTTCTCGCCTGGTCCATTTTATTTCTCGTCTGGTCATGTTTGTTTGATTGTTATAAAGTTTGCACATTAATAAACAAACATGCCCATAATGTATGCTCCCCTTGTGCCTTTGTTCCTTCGGTAAAATAAAATCATTTGCCTTAGCCACGATCTTGTGGAATGGGATGGTGGTTTGTATGGAATTTCGTGGTCTGCCCTTTGTCAAAAGAGGTGATGTTATTCCATACCCCCAATTCTCTAATTGACTCGAATTTAAGAGTACATTGCGAATAAAATTCTACTATAGCCCTAATCTTTGGAAATGAGTGAATTTTTTGAAAAAATTCAGAAATTAAAGGTACATTATGGGCATTGTTGTTTATTTTTGTTCAATTTTATGCTTTGCTTAATTTTTCTAAATAAAAGGAAAACTGAAAAATCATCATCAAGAAAAACGAAGAAAAACAAAAAAAAATCATTTTCAAGTATCACATTGGTCCATCCATTTTCCTAAGTCATTAAATCCACAGTCATTCAATTAAAAGGATTTTTCATGAAATCCGGTACCGAAAGGGCATTAATTTTTTCAAATTAATGTAATCAAGTCTCCGGACTCATTTTCTCTGGTTCGTAGGGATAAAATAGTTCTCCCACTATTTTATATAGGTTTTTAATCAACCTACCATAAGTGATTAGTGTCGGCTCCAATTGAATTAATTTTGCATGAAATCATACCTAAGTTATGATTCGGTAGGACTTGAGAGGGTCCAAATTAGGTTAGTTAATTAACCTAATAATCCGTTAGCTTAATTTTAGGTCGCGACAGTCGTTGAGATACCCGGCTTTGCTGCCGGAGACCCTAGCTTGGCGCCGCCAAAGAAGCGGACACACTTAATGGTCCCTGCCGCCAGAGAGACGGCCCGACGTGGAGGAGATGCGGTGGTTGGGGATAAAACCCGGTTCTCCTTGTGTTTGCTCTCTTGAGAAATCCTATTCGGGTCTATCCCACCCCCTCTCCTAAGATATTTTTATCTGGGCTATATCCCCTATACCCCATTTATCCTATCTTGGACATCTACCAAATACAGGATATGGTGTTTTTATCTTGGCAACCAAACGCAGCCTAATTGTTTCACTTTACTTGTGCAAGGAAACTGGTTTTTATCAGTTTCTTTAGTCTCAAGAGAAGTAGAATTTATTATTCCCATGAAACGAACCTTACATGCGAGACTCTTTTGCACCCTTTGAAGCCTGGGCAGTATTTACAAAGAAGCATTGCCAAATTAGTAGGGATGGCATAGTGAGTCGGGTCTAGCAGGGGTACCCAACCCATCCCGAATCTGAGGCTAAAAGGTTTGCGGTTTAGGATTTGGGATTGGATTTGTCTTGCAAGTGACCCAAAACTCGAACGTAAGGGACATTTTTCTGAAATACTTTTACTTTTCTCAAAAATACGAGGACACCTGTGTAGTTATGTACACCCAAATAGAAAATCATACAGGGTTTGGGACAGGTTTAAGAATATTCAAAAAGTTACCATCACGAGTTTGGGATGAGATCAATGGTCCCCAATCCCCCCTTACGCCATCATTAGTAGTGACCATTGGAATTGGACCGAACCGGCTGGTTCTGGGCTATTACTGATTCCTAAAATTTGGAAAGGATGATTGTCAGTACGGTTCTCTGTTTCAGGTGTGGAACTGAACCACTCGGACTGCCTAGACCAAACCGATACTTGTTTCTATTTAGCAAGTTAATGATACTTGATCATATTTATCACACCTTTAGTGTCTTTCCACTGAGATTTTCATTGATTAAAATCCAAAACACTAAACAATAAGACTTTAGATTATGTAACAGTACTTGAAATCTTGCAGGAAATAGAAAAAAAAAAAAGAGAGATATCGCCGCCGGTTCTTAGACCCACCTAGGTCGGTCCGGTTCCAGGACCAAATGGGCGGATTCCCGGCTCCCGATTCCAATATGGAAACCGACTCACCCTGAAACCGATCACCTACGGACATTGTTACAAATTGGTGGCCGCTGTCTTTTCGATGAACATGTGCAAATAGACTTGTTAATTCCATCCCTTTTCGGCCCATCTACGGTTCCCCTGGCCCATAGATTACCAATCGTGATTTCTAGTCCACGGACACTATTAGATCTCTGGCAAGTGAACAACTCTTTTTTACTTTGGAAGAAAAGATTGGCTCTTCTGGAAGCATTCGAAAACGACAAGACAATAAGGATAATTATTAATACATAGTTGAGCAGTCACATATAACATGCTGGCCCTTCGGTCATAGTACATACCTTTTCCTCGAACCTTAAGAGCTGTATCAACAAGCCTTATGTTTCTGTCTTCCTTTTTCTTTCTATCGTCTTTGATGAACTACACATTCCACAGTAGTTAAGACAACAAGAGGAAGCAACTAAGCATGTGGCCCCTTTGGTTTCCACAAACTTAGCTTATGACACAAAATACAAAGAGGAAAAATCACCAAACCATACCAAAGAAACTATGCACAATTTTCTTGACAACCCACCATGCATACCACACACTTGTCTTGCACCATCTTCGATATCGCATGAAGTTTTTCTTTCGTTTTTTCATGCGACGACGCGGCGGGTGGTTAAACGACAAACTGGGGATTGAATGCCGGATGACACTATTACTTGCGCGGTTGAAGTTGTCGCCATCACCGCTGCCGCCGTGCCGGTTGCTGTCGGAGGCGGCATCAACGTCTGGTTGTTGAAGCCGCAATCGGGTCGGAAGAGATGGATATCCGAGGCTTGAAGCCGGCCCGAATCGCCCGGGAGCCTCATGTATGAGGCGGACGGCGATTCGGGGAACCACGTGGCGAGCGGCCCTTGGTTCCCATTCCTGTACTGCACAATTGCCCTGTACACAAATGGAATCAATCCCTCCATAAATTCCTTCACACTTTCTTTTCTGTTTTTGGCCTCTAAAAATGATTATTCTTGGTTGGCTCTTTGAAAGAGAGAGAGAGAGAGATTCAATGGTGGGAGAGAGGTTGGAGAGCAATGGTTTTAATAGAAGGAGCGAGGAATGTGACGTGGCAAAGTGATTGTATTCCAGCTCTTCAAGCAAAAGCCACTGTTCTTCTTTTCTCTTTTTTATCCTCTTCGGTTTGCACTTTGCGAAACCCAAACCCGCACGAAACACCCTTTGAAAGCTCTGTTTAAACTGCGAGCACATCTTCATTACATTTCACCAAATCTTGGTCATATCCTTATGTGCTATTCTGACCATTTTCTTTTAGGGTTTTGTTTGGAGGGTTGATTTGGCACATGGTGATTGGTATTTCTTTTAGGGTAATTACCACCCAAAATCATAAACTGGTACACATGCGACAAATTTAATCCAAACTCCCTAATATGTGACAAAATTACCCAAACTCCAAACTAGTACACTTGTCACAAATTTACCGTCCATTAGTTTCCTTTAAATTGAGTTAATATCACCAAAAATCCCAAATTGGTACACATGTGGTAAATGGAGGGTAAAAATCCCAAACCAGTATACCCGTTAACTGTCACGTGTCATCCAACTCAGTAAATTAATGGTAAAACATAACGAAAACTAACGGAGAATAAATTTGTCACAGATATACCAGTTTTGGGTTTTTTGTGATCAAAAAATTAGTTTGAGATAAATTTGTCATAGGTGTATCAATTTAGAATTTTTCGTTGTATTAACCCTTCCTTCCTCGACAGTTGGTCGGTTCCTAGTTCACTTTTTATTTGTTCAGTTCTCTTATTGTTTATTTCTACTTTTGTCCTTTGTCGCCACTCGTTTCTTCTTGCTAGTGTCACAAGGGTTTTATTTTATTGAGGTTTGTTTTAGGGGTTCTTTCAGCGTGAGGTATAACGATGGAGGGTGGAGATGATTAAGGATGTGCCACCTGCACAGTATGAGATCCAGTTTTATTCTGTATTAGCATTCATAGGGAGAAACAATGGGATTATCCGATTTGATCTGATGCTGTTGGTACCGACCCATGAATAAACAAATGACAAAGAGGAAAAAAAAAAAACAAGAATTCTAGCCAAACGGGGAGAAGTGATCTGGCTTTATTATGAACCATTTGTTTTGTACTGCATTCTAGACAGAGCTTTCTCCTAATGCATATGCAGACCTGATTTATTGAGTGATAGACTGCCAGTGAACCTTAGAACAAGTATGTCCTCCTCTACAAAAAGCCATTTTTCTCTCCGTTGTACAGTAACATATGTCCATTTCATCATGCACTTGGCAAAAAATAATACCACCTCCGCGCCTTCTCTCTAACCTGCCTCTATTCGCCTTCCCTCCTCCATCGCCGCCGCCGCCTCCTCCTCTAGGTAGTCTTTTGTCACTATCGCCCTCCTCCGTAAGCCCGACATCCCCATTACCGCCTCTTGGAGACGACCCCCTTCCTCTCCGATTACAGGGTTTGACTCATCATCCTACCAGTAGACCAAAATTTCAGTTCCGGCTTGCTGTCGAGCCTGGTCTTATGTGTCTAATGTTATCCAAAGCTTATGGTCCTCATTTTGACATATGAGAGATTAACGTTGGTGATGGTCCTCATACACACACTAGCCTGCTGCAAGAAAATTGATAACGGACTTTTTTATTATTTAACAAGTTGATCAACCCTAGCTAGAGCTCGAAAAATTGTATGTGCAGGCACTTGTCCTAGTCCTAGGGTTCTAGAATGGTCTGCCTTAATACTATATACTCCAAACAGCTTTGGGCTATAAAATATTTCGTTTTTCCTTTTATTGACCAGAACACACTTCTCTGGCAAGTTATATGTTTCTGTCCGTAAACCGGCTACTTAAATTAATTTTAATGTCACATCGTGCCAAGTTGCAAATTATCAAGTTGCTGCATGAGAGAAAATAATATAATTCTTTTTTTCGTGTTGAAAAATCCATATTTACAGAGAGGATAAGAGTTGTGCACGAAGAATTAAACCTAGAAAAGAAGTCTTCATACTTATCCATTGAGCTCATTGTCAACCGTTGCTTCTTAGGTGCATCTAAAACAAAGAGACAAGAGATAATATTAACAATAATGATAAAATTAACTTACAACATTAGCTTAAAAAATAACTTGCGAAAAAATTTATTGGGTATCTGAATATGGTTCGCTTGTTTAAGTACCCATCAAGAATTTGACTTGCCACTTTACTATAATCATTTTAGGATAAGTGAATTGAAAATCCTAAAACTTATCAGCAAAGTGTAATATAGTCGTAAAACTTTCGAAAAGTATAACCAAGTTCTAAAACTTGTCAATTTTAGGACTTGATTGTACTTTTTTAAAATTTTAAGACTTAATTGCATTTTCGTGGTAAGTTTTAAGACTTTATTACACTTTTTGAAAGTTTTAGAACTAAATTGCACTTTCATTAACCAATTTCGTTTTCCCTATTATTGATGAATAATTCGAACATCTTAGCGAAGTTCACCGCGTCGCTTTATAAATTAATTTTTTGAGCTTCGTTTATTGAATAACGTCCACTCGTGGCTAGGATTTGACCAGTCATAAGCGTGCACCAAAACTTTGAAAATCCATACCGTTAGAAGTTGACAAAATTCTTTATTTATTCCCTATGGAATTAATAGAAAAAAAGGAAGAAACAAAATAAATGTTAATGAAAGGAATTGCTTTGCTTGCTTCATCGTTGTACCAACTCCATCTGTTAACATCTTAGATGAGGTCATGGTTGGCCTCATCTCATTATCAAGATCGGCCTGCTTGGATCTTTATCCTCTCTTTTGTCCCTTTCTTCCTCCAATTCGAGCCTTTGGCTTCAAAGCAGGAATTGATCTTCTTCTTCTTCATCCCTTGCTCTCCAACCAAAACCAATTTTTTATATAATTAATAAACACATAAATTAAGATTAATAAATTGTAAAAGGGAAGAGATGAAAGAGATAGAGAAACCGGGTGCGCGCACAATGTTGTGTGGGCGTTAGGTGGAGGAGAAAATCCCATCTCATAGCTGGTGTCACAGGAGAGTTGCCGTCTTAGATAAGTATTATTCTACCTTTTGAATTTAAATGCGAACTGATCAATCAAGAAATGAAATGAAATGAAAAGTATAGTGCCACATGAATATTCTTTCGGGCACATTATGATCTTATTGAGAGTCGCGCTATCACTTACCTAACTTAAGCTATTTACCGGACACTTTGGTTGTGGGGGACCAAATTGAATACTCTTGTTTTGTTTCGCCCATGATTGAATTACTATATAGTTCTCCAATGTATTTAGCTCGTAGTTTGATATGATTGTCGTGAGTATGATGATGACAGAGATTCCATGTCGCTACAGCTCTTTTGATTGTGCTATAAATTTTTTAAAATGTACGCAATTAATTGAAAATCCTCCCAAGACAGATGTTGAATTATATTTATTCGATTTGTTTTGAGGATATATTATACGGGTCTTGCACCCCAAGAAGATGCCTTGGAGTGCGAGGAATTAAAACAAATTGATCATTTGTATAAACCCATTCATGACATTTTGAAAATATTTTCTTAAGAATGATTGTTTGTATCGCTTAAAAAAGTGAATCAATGAAAAAGAATATTAATTCGTTAATTATCGAAAATGTTAGGCATAGACTGTTGTTTATAATAAAATTAATTATGGCTAATTATTTTTTCTAAGAGATTCGAACAATCATTTTGAAAAAAAAAAATTTCCTAATCATTGATTCGCCATGAAGCTGACGCAAAATGTTAGTGTTTTTGCTAAGTTTGATATTCACTTTTCATAAGACCGGAACATCCTTATCACATCTCAATGTGGAAAAAGTAAATACAACTTTGTATATCATTAAAAGTTAAAATGCAATATTCCTAGGCGGTTACCATACAAATCTCCTATTTAGTTCATCAAAAAAATCATAATATATCCCTTTATAAATTGGCTTGGGTGTGTAGATTATTTAGTTTATCTAGTTAATTTATTTAGTACATCAAATTGCTTGGTTGTGTAGAACACTACATCACTATTTCGTTTTCAAATTTTTGTTGTTTTGACTTTGAAGCGTTGAAATCTTTAGTGGGTACTCAATCCCCTTGAGACCAACATTTTTCTTAGTCGTGGACAAGAATTTTGGTTGAGCAATTATCACTTCTTCACCGGCTAAGACACGCGTCATGTTTCTTTTGCTGTTTGGCAAATCTTTCACACAACACTCAACAGGAAATCTCGCTTATAGATCTCGTTAGCATCCACACTTCATCGGAGGGGGAAACTTGTAGAGAGAAGGCATTGATGGGGTGGTTCCAAACAGGACATCACTGTATCTAAGACCTGGCATTTTATATTAACCTATGTTCTTTGGTCCTAGGATTCAAGAGTATGTTCCTAGAATCTACCGGAACTTGCCTGTTCGGAATAGTTGCTACAATCATAGGCAAGTGTTCGAGCAAACATTTTACGCGGAATTCGCAATGGCGAAATGCAGGAGCATGGTACTCTTGAGATTTTTGTCTTGAGTTTAAACGAGTCCGAAGTGAAAAATAGGGAGTGAGGATAGGGATTGGGCATCCTCAAGATCAAACCTGGATTCCTGGAGACCATATGAATGTTCAATGTCCAGGGTCGAGTGCCCGGCCAAGCCCAGACAACTACGATGTTCCCTATAGGCGACGGCCAGAGAAACTTGTGGGATTATAACCAGAAGCCCAATTTCTCCAAAGGTGGTCAGACTATATAGTATTCATCAACATGAACCTCTCAAATTAAGCTCTTGATATCAAGTGAAAAAACTTGGTGTCATTAAATTTTTAAAGACTAGAATCATCGCATTATATAGTGAAATTAAAGAAATCCAGGGACGAATTGTAACTTTGTGATTTAACCAATCACCAAAAGAGTTACTATCAATCCTCGAGTTGACCTAGTTGTTAAGGATCCAACTTGAGTGTGCGGGCTAAGGACTTGACACAGTTTCGACCCGTCACCACTAGATAAAAATAATTCCATACTTGCGCCGTCCACCCAAGCTTAGACGAGTGTCTTATCAAATCTATGAAGTTAGCGAAGTATTTCACGGGTCATAGTTTACCTACTTAAAGTGAGCTTATCCGTCATCAAAAGAAACATGCTACTAGTGGAAAGCTAGAGAATGCCATCTAGATTGAAGACTTGGAGAAGTATCAAGAAGAGAATAGCTGGCTAACCCTAATAAAAGGCTGTCGACTTGGTGGCGGGTTGAAGTTTTATGTTATCAAATGAAGAGTTTAAACCTATTGAGGCACGTCTCGCTTAGAGTTCAATTAATGAGAAGTTTCTCCCCTCGTGCATGGGCTAAGATGAAATATATTAAACATTTCCAATCATCATGGAGAGGCAGTTTGTGAATTGTATTTCAAGAAACGCGTTTACTCCTCCAGTTGTATCTTTGAATTCTTTTTGGACAGAACAAATCCCAAAGGAATATGTAAGTTGCAAGCCGGTCACGTTGCTGATGAGCATAATTTTTTTTACTACTTTTTTTTTGGGGGGTTCATGGAGAAAATGACCGGGAGAGGCAAACTAGCGCTAGCGATCTCCTCTTAGCGTTACCTAGGAATATCATACTCATCATTTGAAATATTTCAGAAACCGAACGCGACTTAGTAGGGGGAATCTTGTGGAGTGATTCTTTTGATGAGTATGGAGTAGTCATCAGAAACTATTACCATACTTTGATATCATATTATTAAACATTCATCCAACAACTTAATTTTTTGAACCAGTTGATAGTAAATTTACAAAACTTTCATGGTATCAAAGAGGATTAATTGATTTGAGTTCTCCGCCCCTTGTTCATCGTCCCTTTATTTGTTTCCACACTTCTTCTTAGGTTAAATCCCCATATATGCTGAGTGAGAATGCCACTACACTTAAGTATTAAATCGTACACTCATCTAACAATTATAAGAGCGACGCTAGACTAAGACTAATCTATTGAAATCGGTATATTAAGTGATGCGCCAGATAGTATTTAATCCTTTAAACAAGCAATTTAGATTCTCAGCATCGAATAATGCTCTGTCACGTGACTTAATAAATCTACTAAATAATGCTTAATGTTATTCAAAAGACAATATTAGGATGAAACTTTGGGAATGGAAGACAAAACTGAGCAATCGGGACTCTTTTTGAAGGCAACACATATCGAGAGGTTGAGGCATGCGTGCCAATTACCTGCTCAATAGGGCAAAGGCATTGGTCTCATTTTAGGCGCAAATGCATGGAAACAGAAACGAACGTAATGATTGAGGATGCATTGGGGTTTCCTCTTTCTCTACCATATGGTCCCGACAGGAGATGATTGAAGCTACCTTTTGCAGAGAAAGAAAAGAAAAGAAAACAAACAGAAGAGATGCTGCAAAAAAGTTATGGACAAACGATGGAGGTTGAGATGTCGATGTTTGTTTCCAATGCCCTCACATCTAAGCAATGCCTATTTGGTTGCATGTCGACAAATCAGGAATTCACATCAGTGGTGACAATTTCTGACACACGGCTCGACCACGCGACACCGAACTAACGAGTTTGGATTTATGTCTAACCCCGCGTTCGTGTCGTGATTTTGTCAACCCGTTTGACATGATTGTTAAATCCATTCGTCTGACAAGTTGAATAAATCGTATCGGTATGATTTTAAGAATTTTTAACAAAAGTACACAGATGATAGACAAGGTAAACTTAATATGATGGAAAGCTAATCAGGTTCTGGTGACCACGAAGCATAAGATCTGGCTTTCTAAGATCTGGCCCTCTTGGATTATGTTGACACTAAATAATAATGAGTTACCGAAATGGTTTTAGTATCACCATTTCCCGAAAATCGGTAAATTGGGAACAGTAAGAAGTTCGGTAAGTTATCTGAAACATACCGAAATGTCCAGAAGTCTAAACCCGATATTCGGGAAGTAAGAGAATAGGGTCATTAATTTTCAGAATTCGGTAAGATTCTGGACATACCGAAACTGTAAAGAGTCAGCAGTAAAAAGAGTGCGAAGTCGAAAGAAATCGTAGGACGGCCGAACTAGCCATGTCAGCAAGAAGTTGCGAGCAAGAAATCCGGATAATGGGTGCGAACAGTTTGCGACAGTTATTGGAGAAGATTCAAATTTGAAGCCATATTGACAGTTGAAGATCAAGTTTTGACGGATAAAACGTGGGCAAATGTGAAGTTATTAAAGGCGCCAAGATTCAAAGTTTAAAAGCAAGAAAATAACAGACGGACGGTTATGGAAGGCTGAAGAACAACAAATACTCGAAAAAGAAGAGAAGGAGACAGATCAACACACATCCAAAAGAACTCAAGTTTTTCTGCACTTTAGCTTCCCTGTATTCTCCTTTCCAGCATTTAGAATTTCTGCAATCCCGGTTTATTTTCAAGCTTTCTACTACTTTCGTAGGAGTATTGTAACGTAATCTGAACCTTTGTTGATCTCAAATCCATATTCAATCCACTGATTTCCTACCCATTTCATTTCTATCTGTGTTACTCCGTGTTCTCATTAAAATTTCCTTTCGAGAGTTGAGCCACAGAACCCTCTTAATAAAAACCGAAGACTGAATTTCGGTGAAAGATATTCCTTGTTGCAAAAACGAGCGAACATCTTTTTGGCACGCCCGGTGGGACCTGTGTGGTAAGACTAAGAGAAATGGTGAGAACCAAAGGTCAATCAGATGGAGTACAAGTTGGCAATATCAACAACCCAAATGATGGAGCACGATCGGAGCATTCGGCAGCGAATGAGGACGTACCCCATCACAATGCTGATGTTCCTCGGCAATTGAACGAAGAACAAATCCACGCGTTGGCACCTGACAACACCTTGATAGCCACGATGAGAAGAATGTTTGAGGAACAGCAGAATGAGCTCACTAACCATATGGTGCGACATGTCTCAGATGTGATAAAGCCTATGATGATTAACGCTATAAACGAGGTAATATCGCGTCCTAGTTCATCCTCTCAAGTTCCTCCCTTTTATGTAAATCCTCCTGGTACGATACCATTTCCACCAGCATCGGGACATCCCAATGTTGGATATAATGGTAGTGGAGGATCGAATCTGCAGCCTCCAGTAAGAATTATACCAAGGCCGGAGAATCCTACGACAGCGAACCTTGTGAATGGTGTGAGTGGTTACAATTTTCCTCAAACTGGCCCTACTAATGCTAACGTGATCAATCCAATGGTCTCAAACTTACCGCCAGTATGGAACATACCTCCACCAGTGCCTAATCTTGATCCTATAAGACCGCCTGCAGCTCAACCATACCCACATGTGGTGGAAAACCCTCTCTACAGGCCGCCACCCATTAACTTTAATATGGATCAGCAAGGCATGAACAGACCTCAGCAGATTGACCCTAGGGGGCAAGATCCTTGGTTGGGTCAGCAGAATTTAAGGCCATGGAACCCAGACAGAGTTGCAGAGTTAGTAATGCAACAATTGGGAGCAGAGAGAGGCACACCAAGACCTGTATACAGGAAGCCACATCCCGACTGGGTGGATAACATCCCATATCCAAGGGGTTTCACAATGCCAGATTTCACTGTATTTACAGGTGAGGAAGATCAGTCAACTGTGGAGCATGTAGGTCATTTTTTAGCACAATGTGGAGAGGCTGGAACAAATGAATATTTAAGGTTAAGGCTATTCCCATTGTCATTGTCGAAGACAGCATTTACTTGGTATACAAATTTGCCAGCAAATTCTATTCAGACATGGGTTGAAATGGAGAGACAGTTCCATTCTCAGTTTTACCGAACGGTACCAGAGGTAACAGTAGCCGACTTGGCCAGGATGTACCAGTATGGCATTGAGACAGTAGATCAATTCATTGCTCGTTTCAAGAAGTCCAGGAATCGGTGTTTGACTTCTCTCACCGAAAAGGAATTTACAGATTTGGCTTTTAATGGGCTGAAGTTTAATCTCAAGGAGAGATTTGAGGGGCAGGCTTTTGATGATCTCTTTCAATTAAATGCTCGGGTTTCTAAGTATGAGCACCTGCTGAAGGATAAAGATAAGAAGCCGACGAAGGATAATCGGCAGATAATAGCATCGGTTGAAAGTACCGAATACAGTGACTTTACCGAAGAAGAGAATGAGATAGCGGTAGCAACTATGGTACTTGAAAAACCATATGTGTGCCCAGCTTTGAAACCAGCAAGGGTGAGAGATGTGTCCAAATTTAAAGCCAAGGAAACGAGTAATTATTCCTTTGATATCTATAAGTTGGATGAGATATTTGACTTATTGTTGAAAGATGGAATGATTAAATTGGCTGAGGGACAGGTGATCCCATCCAAGGAAGAAACTACGGATAAAAGGTATTGCAAATGGCATCATTCCAAGACTCATGATACGGTGAATTGTATTGTTTTTAGGAAGACAATTCAAGAAGCGATTCGCCAAGGCAAGATCAAGTTTGCTGAAGACAAAGGCAAGGCTCCAATGGAAGTAGACACAGATCCTTTCCTGAAGATGATCAGTATGGTTAATGTGCATGAGTCTACAAGATATGACCATAAATAACTATGCACCCGTTGTCATCAAGAATTAAGTCATCAGAATCGGGAAGTTCCCAAGTTCCAGTACATGAGAGGAACAAGAGGAAGATACAGATCGGGATCTTTCATCCGTCGGGAAGGTAGACCACAGATAAGGTCTGAGATTGTAGTAATTGAAAAAGTTTCGGCACAGTCAAAAAGTCAAGAAGCTCGATCAAGGCAGCTAGAACAAATGCCTGAGAGGCAGGAGTTATGTCCTGATTCACCAAGACAAGTTCCTCCAACTCAAGAAGTTGAAACACGAGTTCACAAGGAGAAGGAAACCCCACGAAAACCTGAGAAGAAGAAGAGTTTATGGCAGCGATACAAAGAAGGGGATCCCAAAGTAGGATTGCTTGGAGAGCCTAGTGGGAAATTTGATTATGTGGTGTACTATGGAGACACGAAGGATTACTTATCCCCGTCATTGCCAGTTGAACCATCTAGTTGGGGAGATGAATTTGATGATCCACCACCATCAATTCCCCAGGAAGTTCAGAAGACAAAAACAATTAAGATCCCACACGATCCTCCTGAAGGAAAATGGTCCTTGGCTAAACCGCCGGGGCAAGCATCTTACCGAACTGCAAAAAGACGTTTTCAGCGAATGAAAAGCAGACAGAGGGATTTCGAGAATCGTCGGGACAAAGGAATGCCATCACAGATTCCTCCAACCAGATCTTTTAGTACGAGAGGAAATTGGGTTTGGAGAAGAAACCTTGATGATAAAGAGTTTGTCAAATCAGAAAAAAATTCTGTATATGATTCGGGAAGTAGTTCTCACCACGAGGTGAAAAAAGGAAAAGAGGTTCAACAAGTCTCCCAAACAATTAACTTTGGGCAATTCCAGGTAGCTCTTAATCCGAGGCATCAAGTCAAGATAGAACAAAAGAATCTGAATCTTAAGATGTCGCAAGAAGATGACAAGAGTTGCCGAGTTGGTCATTCCAAAATGCCGAAAGAGAAGCGTTCGCCAATGAGGATCAACATGGTCCATGCTAAGCTTCCAGTTGAATATGGTGTTTGCTTAGTGGTAGAAGAAGAACTCGAGCATATCTCAGAGAAAGAAATAGCAATGGCAGAATTCGAATTCTCTGATAAAGAAATGATAAGGTTTGATAAAGTACCATCAGATAAGGCTAGACATATAAGGTCCTTAGTTATTTCAGGTAGAATCAATGGTCAAGCTGTCGGTAAGATCTTTGTAGATGCGGGAGCTACCTTGAATCTCATATCTTACAGGTACTTCAAGAAGTTGGGAAAAGATGATGATGATATAATTCCGTCGAATGTTCAGCTGTCTGATTTCCTAGGAGAAATTATCGAAGTCAAAGGGGCAGTTGTACTAGACTTAACCATAGGATCCAAGACAGCAAGGACGACTTTCTTCGTGATAGAGTCTGATGGTTCGTACAATTTGTTGCTTGGAAGAGATTGGATACACTCTAATCAATGTGTACCTTCGACTCTTCATCAGGTTCTGGCATTTTGGAATGGTAAGGGAGTAGAGTACATTGAGGCTGATTCGGGACTTGCTTCAATAGGGTTGACTGGTATTCATCAAGATCATCAAGAGTACTCACATGGAGGACATGTCATCGGAGTACCGAAAGCAGATTCACCATCCTATGCTTATTGCCGCTTTGGGAATATGAAAACTGAGTGGATTCCCAAGTCTAGCTTGGCATTAGAGGAGTTACATACTCTTTATGGAAAGCGAGCCCTTATTGCAAGAAGTTTGTGAAAGGTACTTCGCATACCTGGCGGAGATGACCCAGCAGAGTGCTGAAGTTTTAGATTGTATTGACGAATGGGAAGAGTCACCAATCAAGGAGGACAGCAGGTCAACAGAAGCTCAAGACCCATTGTTAGAAGTTGATATAGGAGAACCTGGGTGTTTTCGTCCAATATATGTGAGTGCGTTTCTGCAAGGGGGCATGAAAGAAGATTTAATCAACTTGATCAAAGAATACAAAGATTGCTTCGCATGGGATTACCATGAAATGCCTGGTTTGTCAAGAGATATTGTAGAACATCGTCTTCCAATTAAGAAAGGATTTCGTCCACACAAACAGTTAGCAAGAAGGTTTGCTCCAGATGTGGTTGACAAAGTCAAGGAAGAAATTGAAAGGCTGCTGAAAGTAAAATTCATTGAGACAGCCAGGTATGTAGAGTGGCTTTCGAATATTGTTCCCGTAAAGAAGAAGAATGGGAAATTGAGAGTCTGTATTGATTTTCGGGATCTTAATAATGCCACTCCAAAAGACGAGTATCAGATGCCGATGGCAGACATGTTAGTAGATTCAGCGTTGGGAAATGAGATGTTATCTCTAATGGATGGTCATTCGGGTTACAACCAGATATTTATTGCTAGAGAAGATGTCCCGAAAACAGCGTTTAGATGCCCTGGTGCTATCGGGACTTTTCAATGGACAGTGATGCCTTTTGGGCTGAAAAATGCAGGAGCTACTTACCAGCGAGCAATGAATTTCATCTTTCATGACATGATTGGTAAATTCTTGGAAGTTTTATTGATGATGTTGTGATTAAATCAAATCAAGGAGAGCATTTGGACTATCTTGAGCAAGCTTTTGTTAGGATGAGGAAATACAAATTGAAGATGAATCCGGCTAAATGTGCCTTTGGAGTGCGAGCAGGGAATTTCTTGGGATTCCTAGTTAATCAAAGAGGCAACTGAGATGAAGAACCATGTGAAGACATCATGAGCAAGATTGCAAATGTTCAGGATGAATCGTGCAATTTGGGCAGTTATAAATAGAAAGGACATAGAGCAGATCATGGGTAGGGGCATGCCAGAGCTTTTCTCGGATAATTAGAAGAACATGGCCCATAAATGGAGGAAGACGGTTACCAGCATTGCCGCCAAAAAATTCTTTTGCGAGAGAAAGTATGCAAAAGTCATTGGAGTTATCGGGAAGCCTTATTATCGGAATCTTTGTTAATCATTGGAGTTATCGGGAAGCCTTATTATCGGAATCTTTGTTAATCATTGGAGTTATCGGGAGATCTTATCATCGGATTCTTTATTAATCATTGAGGGTTATCAGGAAGCCTTATCATTGGTTCTTTGTTAATCATTGAGGGCTATTGGGAAGCCTTATCATCGGGTTCTTTGTTAATCATTGAGGGTTATCAGAAAACCTTATCATCGGGATCTTGGTGAGTCATTGAGGATTATCGGGATTTTTGTTAATCATTGAAGATTATAAAGGAGCAGATGTTAGAATTCGGCAAATGAAGCAAACGAATATTTGAGTCAGAAAGAACAAGATTTTCATTTCCATTTCCTCAACAGAGTTTTGGCTTCATTTACAAAAGAGCGGAGTTCAAACTCTAAGTTAAAATTTTGTTCCATGAGCTCCGCCCTCTGCTTCTCGCTAGTTTTGACTGACCTACAGGTAGAGTCATATTCTTTCCTCAACTCCCGACACTTCTCCAGCTTTCGTCTGACTGATGGACAAAGATGACGCATCTTAGCTTCTTGCTCCACCATTTGGACCTCTACCTTCTTCAGTTCTGCCTCAAGTTCTGCTCTTCTCTCCGCTAAACGATTGAGTTTGCTCTCTTCCGCTCTATAACTGTCATAGAACAAGCGAGTATCTTCGCACTTGCGGGTTATTTCATCTTGAATAGCCTGACCTCGCCGTTCTCCGAAGAAAAGATGCGGAAGACGATCGGTGTTGACCCTGATAGTATCCACAGCATCCACAAAACCAACGACAAAGATATCACTCTTGTCTTGGAAGTCTTGGGAGAGCATAAAAGAAGGATTACCAGAGCACACTTCTTGAAAAAGGGTTCTTGCTCGTCTTTCTCTATTAGAATCGGTAATCAACTTCCCATAGCCAGACTCCAACAAGTTAAGAAGTTCAGTCCATTTGGTCTTAGTCACATCCCTAGAGACTTCAGAAAATGATGCCGGGTCTATGGATTCTGGAGGACAATCAGCAGCGGAGGAGCCAGAAAGATCTGTGAGCAGCATACTCTCAACTTCAGCTTTCTCTTCAATAGATAAAAGTGTTATCTCAGCTTCGGCAGAAGGGGCTTGTGAAGAAGATGAGCCTGCCACAGATATCCTCTGAAGAGGCAGAGTGATAGTAGAAGGTTGAACAAGTGGCAGAGGTACATTAGTTGATAGGCCTTCAAGAAATTCCCCATCAGGAATCAGAATTCTTTTTGATGCAGATGAAGGCTCATCAATACCTGTAAACACAGTTATGAGTGTTAAAACAATAGTGTAAGGAACATTCATCATTCGGTAAAGCAAATAAAATATTTACCGATAGAGGTTGGAGATTTTCTAGTTTGAGGAAAAGATGGGTCATCAGCTTGTTCCTTTTCCTTAAGTTTTGGAGTCTGGGTTTGCGTTGATGCGATAAGAAGTTCCGTCGAAGAAGCCGGAGGCACCAGGACAGGGTCAAGGATTGCTATATCATCATTAGGAGCAAGAGCAGAAGGGGGAGAAAGCAAAGCCGCTTTTGATCGGTATATCTTGAGAGTCTTCCCTGAGTTATATTTAAAAGAAGAAAAGGACAGATCAATATTGGAAGGTATGCTCATGATTAGCAAAAAATTTAATATTAAAGTTACCTTTCGGTGTATGCGGCTTTATCATGGCACGTAGTGTGGGACTGACAGATGGGCTCCTTGGTGATGATGATAAAGATCGAGTGGTAGTTCTTTCTGTTGCTGGCTTCTTAGACACCTTTTCTGGAGCAGGCAGTTCTAAGATTTTTCGCTTTCTTCCTGCTGTGAGCGAAAACAGTTAGACACAACTAAATACCGAATGAAGACATACATTGAAAGAAGGAGAGCAAACTAACCTTTAACAGGCTTTGCTGGTTCCAAGGGAGGAATGTCTTCACCTTCAGTTGATTGAGGAAGTACAAGAGTGGCCGTCTCCTTTATTTTCAAAAGAATCATGTCCAGCGGCTTTGAGAATACAGACTTCCGATAATTCTTTCACCAGAAGTTGAAATCTACTGAAGAGCGATCAGCATCTGGAATGAACTCGGTAACACGGAACAATCGGTAAATGTCCCGAATCAGCTTGTTCAATTCAATGAAGTTTTGGCTGTCGCCTTGCTTACAGAATACTTTATTGATGGAAGAAAAGGAAAAAGTGTAGAGAGCCGGGATAGGAATCCCTTGAATCAACCCAAATTGTCTAGCACAATATTGGGGGGAGTAGATTTTGAAGCTAGCAACGAATCTACCCTTTATTGAAAACCTAACAGGAAGGTCAACAGAGGTTAGAACGACTTGCCAAAAATCACTCTTATTCTTCTGAAAGGAAGGAAGATATGATTTGAATTCGGGAATGAGAAAAGGAGAAAAAGAGAATTGTTTCCTTTTGATTGAAAAAATTTGGGAAACAAAGAACCGAAAATAAGATAATTGCCTCTCTAGAAAAGGAATCAACTCTCGGCTTAAGGCTCGACAGACAGGATGATTCGGGATAGAAACCGAAGGGGGTTGCGAGACATGGTCTTTGGAAAACCAAAAAGGAAAATAAAAAGCCGACTAGGCTTGGAGAATCCAGAGTGGACCACTATAGACTCCACCTATTTCATCCGAAGTGATGGAAGAAACCGAATGGGCTAAGCCTCGGTACAATAAGGATAAAATGGTTTTTCCTAAAGAAAGGAGAGTTCCCGAAGCTAAGGCAGAAGCTATAGCTACAAAGTCCTTTGAAACTCTCATAATAGGGTGGCAAAAAAGGAATTTACAGAGCCAGTATAGGAGAAAAGCGGTGTGTTCCTCGTCGGTAACTTCACCTTCTTTCCTAAAAAACTTGCCGATAAAAGCCCCGTAAGCTAGCTCGGAATCAGACAACTTACCGAGCCCTGGGTAAGAATCTGAAGACAGAGTAGATGGGTCTGTACCTAAAGGACTAAGACCAGTCAGGCAATGGATGTCGAGCAAAGTTACCGACATCGGGGAAAAAGGGAAGAAGAAGCAGTTGGTAGAAGTTGACCAAAAACAGGATAGGGCACTGATTAGCTCATGATTCAGACGATAGTCAAAACAGCAAAGGCGCAAAGCATTATGAATCGAAAGTCTATCCCAAAGAGAGCCCTTGGTAGGACGAAGTCGAAGATACCATTGGTAAAAATTTGGCTCAAAATCAGAAAAAGCCCTAAGACGAGAAGGACGAGAGTGCCAGTTATAAGCTAGAACGGAAGAATGGTGGATTGGAAGTACCTCAGTTTGATAGCGAGGGAAGAAATCAAAGAGAATTGTAGGAATCGAAAACTGATTGTAAGCAGCTGGGCCAAGAATGTAAGAATTCTCGAAATCATTCTGCACCAAGAATAAATGCCGGTCATCGTTGAAATCTTGAGAGTCTCTGAAATTATAATAGCGCTCTAGGGCATTTGAGGCGAGGAAGGAGGAAGCTTGAGCCTTGGGAGCCATGGTGTCTGATCAAGTACAGGAAAAGGGCACGAAGGAGCGAAAAAGCGAAAGGGCAAGACAATAACGAAGAGAATGAGTTTCTGGAAAAAGCACGTCTGCAGGCGAGAGATCAGATTGTGTGGGGACATCCGATATATGTACTAAGCTGATACGAGGAAGAGTTGAAAAGGCAAGCGCGCGAAACGAGGCGGCAAAATGGCGCTGGAAGCAAAAAATAAGTGTCTTGTCATCTTTGGCATTTAAAAGAATTAAAATTCTTTTAATTCTTTTAAAAGGGGGCATCTGTTGACACTAAATAATAATGAGTTACCGAAATGGTTTTAGTATCACCATTTCCCGAAAATCGGTAAATTGGGAACAGTAAGAAGTTCGGTAAGTTATCTGAAACATACCGAAATGTCCAGAAGTCTAAACTCGATATTCGGGAAGTAAGATAATAGGGTCATTAATTTTCAGAATTCGGTAAGATTCTGGACATACCGAAACTGTAAAGAGTCAGCAGTAAAAAGAGTGCGAAGTCGAAAGAAATCGCAGGACGGCCGAACTAGCCATGTCAGCAAGAAGTTGCGAGTAAGAAATCCGGATAATAGGTGCGAACAGTTTGCGGCAGTTATTGGAGAAGATTCAAATTTGAAGCCATATTGACAGTTGAAGATCAAGTTTTGGCGGATAAAACGTGGGCAAATGGGAAGTTATTAAAGGCGCCAAGATTCAAAGTTTAAAAGCAAGAAAATAACCGACGGACGGTTATGGAAGGCTGAAGAACAACAAATACTCGAAAAAGAAGAGAAGGAGACAGATCAACACACATCCAAAAGAACTCAAGTTTTTCTGCACTTTAGCTTCCCTGTATTCTCCTTTCCAGCATTTAGAGTTTCTGCAATCCCGGTTTATTTTCAAGCTTTCTACTGCTTTCGTAGGAGTATTGTAACGTAATTTGAACCTTTGTTGATCTCAAATCCATATTCGATCCACTGATTTCCTACCCATTTCATTTCTATCCGTGTTACTCCGTGTTCTCACTAAAATTTCCTTTCGAGAGTTTAGCCACAGAACCCTCTTAATAAAAATCGAAAACTGAATTTCGGTGAAAGATATTCCTTGTTGCAAAAACGAGCGAACAGATTATTATTTTTTTACCTTGGTTTTTTTTTATTATCGAATTTTTCGTTTATTTCTCTCTTTTTCTTATTTATATTTCTTTTGATCTATCATAAATAGCGGGGCCACTTCCTTGAGTTTATCTTCTCTCGTTTCTTCTGTTCTGTCCTTTTGACCTTTTCTTTTTTCTTTATTTACTTATTTAATTTCATATTTTCTTATTTATTTTCCTATTTATTTTCCTAACTTATCATTCCTTACAGATTTTGAAATTTTCTTTCACTTTTCTTTCCTATCGACCGACTTATGCTTCTTTCTACAAATTTACATTCCTCTTTAAGTTTGACATCTTGTTGTTATTCAATCCCTTTAAATCATTTTCAGTTATATCCAACTAGAGTTGATACACTATATTTGACCATATCTAAATATTACACCAAAAGGGATATACTTCATATGACAAAATAAAAAATTCTTATAAAGCTAGTATTTGTCATTGATAATATTCTTACGAAAACATACAATAAGAGAGTATACATATAATTTTTTTTTTGGAAGCCTAAATTTCTAATCTGGTCGGTTTAATTACAAGCGTGTTTCATCGGAATTGCTCCACTACAAAATATCTTTCATAGAAATTCATTTTTCGGCTTTTAAATGTGATAAAGAGTCCAATGTTGATCTTGGACAGGAGAGATCCTAAGAGTCAGAGAATCAATGCGTGAAATTTTTGCAAAGATTCCAATAGAATAATACAAATCTTACCCCGTCCAGAGGTTAACTCGATGGAAATATTTCGTAAGTACAACTGAAAAGGAATCGATATAGATGGAATGAAAGAAATGATACAAACGTAGACCAAACCAGAGTTTAACTCGATGGCCTGGCTTTACAGGTACAACTTCTTCCAAGGAACGACGGACCAATGCACCCAAAACAGTGTCAGAGTTTGACTCGATGACAATGCCTTGAACATGCTTCGATAATACACCAGAGTTTGACTTGAGGGCGCAGTATCTAGGATAAAGATAAACGCTGGAGTTTGACTCGACGACGAAAATCTGGAAGCTACAGCTAAGGAAAGTAAATGTAGTGCGATAAGTAAAGATAAAGATAAATTTGTTGATTTGTTCAGGGGGCCCTCCCTCTATGAATGCCTGGCAGTATTTATAATGGCTGGAGTGGTAACTGCTCTTCAGCGGTTGTGATCCTTGCGCGCTAACAGTTGCCGCCTTGCTTGGTCTTTTCTAATTCTTTTTGACCTAGAAAAAAAAGTAGTTAGTTGACTTTAGATAACTGATGATGTTGGCGCCATTCTTCAATTTTCATTTGTGTCAATCATGCCCACATTTTTCGCATCTTGGGGCTTTTAAGTTTGAAAATACAGTAACCGTCGATAGGACACTTACCAGCTCTCTTTCGATTGTGAGGGGTATGCCCATGTCCTCCATATTCTACGGACTCCTTGACGTGTTCTCAGAGACTGTTCAAACCTTATCCATCTCGAAACTGCCCTCCCGCCATGGAATTCAAGAAAATAATTTTCATATACTTTAGTGTTCCTTGAAAAGACCTTGAATCCGGCGGGATTGCTTCTTGTTGGCGCTCGATTTTCTAACGGGTTTGATGATTTCTTCAAATGATGCCTATCGGTACCACCACGTACTCTACACGAGCCTTCTTTATTCTCTTTCGACGTGCCTTCTCCTCACGTGTCTATCACGCGTATTGACTCTTCACGTGTTCTGCTCAAGTGTCGACTCCTCACGTGCTTTACACAAGTGTTGATTCCTCACGTGATCCACGCATGTGTGGATCTCCCACGTATGCATTACGTGTTTCAGCGGGCGATTTATTTTGAGTACCAACATATGCTCCCTTTTAAGAGAATTAAAAGAACTTTAATTCTTTTAAACTATACCTCGATTTCTCGCGGTTTCCCTGATTAAGTGTCGTTTCAACCCAGACGCTTTGTATTCTGCATTCTAACAGCTATGCTATAATCCCATAATGCCTTGCCACATCATCTGATTTCTCACAATTTTTGAAGTTTTTGTAATTATAGTCTTCTCGGATCAGCGTCTCTTGGGTTTCGAAGACGAATAAAAGTCCAACCTTTTTGCCTCTTCTTTTTCGAACTCTTACTAAACGCTTCTGTCGCTTTTCCAAGTCTTCAGGTTTCGATGGCGCCACGTTCTTCCAAAACTCCTTCCGATACTATTCCTAAAGATCTCATAGACAGCTTTGATAAACTAAAGTGTGGTGAGCATTCCAGCAACTGCTGTCTTGATCTTCTGACTTGTCCGAAAACCTATCTCGATCGATTAATTCTTGGCCCCTGTTTTCTTCATCACCCGGAAATCCCATCTTCCCTTCAAGGTTGCTTTCCAATAAAATGTGGGGAACTACTCCCTTTTCAAAGGGCTACCATATTTGACATATGGGCTACTCAACCTTCCAGGTTCCGAGGGTTCCCTTCGTTCGATCGATATTTCCATGAATGGTACCTTCACATGATGGGTAATCGCTCAATAACCATTGCTTGGGAGTCGAATGGCTTAGGTACTGCTTTATAGGTCAGTATGTTGTCTTACGATCTCAATCATGGTCTGTTGGGTCTTGCTATTAGTTTCTGGTCTCCATCCACCAATTGCTTTTCTTTCCCTAGGGAACCCTATCGATTTCTCTCATGGATATTTACGCCATTACTGGATTTTCTCTATTCGGTAGACCTATAGGTGAGCTAACGGATGTTGATGCCCCTCATGTTCCTGATTCTTTTCTTGGCCTATGGAAACTTTATGAGACGCTACCACTCGTCTTCTGGCTTGATCAGTGACCATGAGCACGTAGCCTTTCTACTTTATTGACTTTCCAAATATGTCTTCTTTAATCCATCTCTGCAAGTGTTTAAAGAACTACTGCGAGTAGCTTCTAATCTTGCAGCAGGTTATCCGGTCGCTTTGGGCCCCTTAGTATTAGTTGCCTTGTATCGGGGATTTTACTCATGCCACTTTGGCGATGAGGACTTCATCTTCGTAGCCAAACTCTAAAGAGAGCGGAACTCTATTCGGACCCTACTGGATTCTACAATACTAGTTGAATCTTCATCTTCCTTCGCTCTCTGTTACTAGTACTCGAGATTTTCTTCATTGGGTTTCCCCTAGATTCAAGACAAGCGTTCCCTTGTCCTTTGGATGCAGTCTGTTGAGTCATTCTTATGCTCCTATTCCCCACAATATTTCCTCATTCTCCACTTATCTCTGAATGCTTGCTAGTCTGGATGAAGCCAACATTAACTTCTTTGGATATGTCGGTGAAGAATTTAATTCACTTTTCAATTTCTCTTCTAACCAAATTCAACCTCTGTTCTGGCTTTGTGTTCTTACCCCGGTTGATCTGCCCGTTAGAATATGTAAGAAGGGAAAGCTATTTTCAGGTTTTGAAATCTATTCTCCCCAATACTGTGCTAGACAGTTTGGGTTGACTCAATCTGTCCCAATGCTGATCCCTTACTCTCTTGAATTTCCTCAAATGTCAAGGAAGCAGCATAGCCTTCAGCATTCACCCGCTTTTGCTCATTGTTCTAAGATTACCAGAGCAATTCAAGCACGATTCCATCCTCAACTTCAGGAATTTCCTCGTCTGCCAAATCATACTCAAGAATGGACGAGCTGGTGGCTCTCTTTTACTTGCGAGAGTCCGTATGAATCTGCTGTAAAGACTACTGCTTCTAGGATTAAGCCCTGCAAATCTGATAAATCCCCTCAAGACAGCAGCAAAGTAAAGGAAGTGTTGCGTGCCTTGATTGACGACCTTCATGGTGAAGGAAGCAGCAAGCAACTTAATACAGAAGTACCGACTCGGTCTTCTCATCCTAACGTATTCGTGCAGAGGGAAGTTAAAGGACTTGCCATTGCGGCTAATGATAGAAAGAGAAAGACCAAAGGAGGTAGGCTTCTCATCATCTATCCTATTCTCAAGCCTGTTTGGCCTTCTTAACTTTCGCCTTCCCTTCAGGTTTAAAAGGTGTTATCATCTCTAAACCTGCTCCAGAACATGCTCAATCTTCTTCTGAGGATGAGGACACCGATGATGATATTCCACTTGCTCGGTCATTTAAGAAGAAACTTCATGTCTTGGGGCAAATAGGACAGCCTACTGTCTCCAGAAATTTGCCTCAATCTTCTAGCTCAGTCTATACCGTCTCTATCGACACATCTACTGTGCATCTGTCTGCTTCCCCCATAATCTCCCTTGTGGCTCCAATCCTATCGGATTTGAGCTTAGTAGATAACGCACCAGCTCCTTTGACAATTCAAGGTACGATGTACTAATCACACTCTCGTTAATTTTCTTCTCTAGTGCTTGTTTAGGGCTCATATGGTAATATCATTACAGGTATTGAGAGTTCTCATGAATTAGCTGCTCAGAACTTTCTAACTATTGAGTCTGTTGTCCTGCCCTCTACCGCTTCTGAATTGGGTACGCTATTTGTTGGTTCTAGCAATATCACCTAGAGGGGGGTGAATAGGTGATTCTGAACTCTTTTTGAGATTTAATGCGGAAATTAATAAATGATTCAGAACGTAAACTGAATATGATCAGTAAGAGGACGTGCAGATAAACTAAACACAGCAAGATGAGTTTAGGGAAAGAGAAATTGCACGCAATGATTATAGTGGTTCGGCTTTAGCAAGCCTACGTCCACTCTCCCACGATGACAGCCGATCGGCCGGATTCCACTATGAGTCGTTGAAAGGTTACAGGTGTTGTCACTCCAATCGCTCTTACAAATGAACCTCTCAAGACTATGAATTTTAAGCTCACAAGAACAAGAGAATGTGAATCTGAACAACTCAGCACTTTGGAATTTTAAGTTCGTGATCACACTTAAAAACAGTCACCATTGATCTTCTTTATACTCCTTCAGCCTTGAACTAGCCGTTACCAAGGTCCTTCAAAGGATCGCTCCTCAATCTCTGATTGGACGTCATCAATCCTGATTGACGGAGACTGTATATGGGAAGATCCAGTGGCCGTTGAAAGTGAATCTGAACCCTTCAGATTCAGTCGCTCATACAACCAAATCTTCAGTTTCCATAAATAGAGTTCATCCAAATCTCCAAGATATCTTGTCCACGAAAGGTAATATCCAATCGAGGATATTCTCCTGATTTGATTGGAAAATAATCCTGTCAATCAAATCTTACAAACTTCCATAACAAGGCGCGGTCAAATCGGAAACCTGCCAAACGTGGGTCTTCAGAATCTAGTAGCGAGATATTGCAGAATCTGAATGTTGTTCCGAAGCAGTTTTCTGAACCAGAGAGACTCTCTGAATCTGAACAGATTGGAACAGTGACTCTGAGCTTCTGTAAGATCCTTACTGACGTGTCACATAAAACTTCTAGAGATGAGTCTTCAGATGCAGTATAGACCTCCTTCTATAGTCTTCAGATGCAACATAGACCTCCTTCTGAAGTCTATCAGATGCAACACAGATTCCTTCTGAAGTCTTCAGAAGCAGCACAGACTTCCTTCTGAAGTCTACTGAGGCACCACGATTCTCCATCTGAATGTAGGACTTCGACTATCTCAGAAGTAAGTGTACGATGACTACTCCTTGAGTCTGAACGCCAGTCATGGAACATTATAAGCTTTTGTTCACATGCTTATACCTGCAATAAGAAATTATTTGTATTAACCAGATTCTCTTACAAGAAGGATAGTTTTGTCAGAATCAAAATATTCAGAGGGAAGGTTTTCTCAACAATCTCCCCCTTTTTGATGATGACAAAACTTCCTTAATAAAAGTTGGTATATATAAAAAAGATTGTATGAAAGTTAAGCTCGGAAAAATTTCAATAATAATATGAATATAATTCAATTGAATTTTTTCAAAAGAGTGTGCATCTGAATATATAAGATATGCATTCTGAGTGATAGAAGGATATCACCATATGTTGTATACGACGTTGAATTCATTTGAGTGCATAGATATAATTCGCGTGTATGCATCCTGCAATATGATAATGATGAGGTATTCTCTCCCCCTTTTTGTCATCAGCAAGATAAAATGGCAATTTACACATACATGAACGGAGATTCAACCATATATTGTAAGAATAGCGTAACATTCAAAGTGCACATAAATAGAACATCCGACAGAGATAAAAACAAATACGGACAATTTAAAAAAATTTCAAGATGACGGAGGAGGGTTTTGTTTTGAAGAGGAGGAAGGAACATCAACATGCTCTTCATCATCTTTCTGAGCAGCTTCAACAGATTTGCCCATATCAGCAATGTAGGTAGCAAATTCTTTGAGTTCCTGCATCTCTGGAACCTCTTTGCTGATCCTTTCATCTCTAATCAAAGTATAAGTACCAATGCTGGCCATCTCAGAGCAGAAAAGGCGACAGTATTTATGAAGTATTTCCTCAAATCTGTGCATCTTCTTTTCAATGTTCATTTCCATCCTGTCCATCCTCTGCATAACTTCTACCCGAAGTTTTTCAACTTCCGTCTGAACAAGACTTTGCGAAGCATTCAGTGTCCCTGCAGAAGTCTGTTGGTTTTCTTCCTCCACCATCTGAGCTTTTCCCTTTGAATTTCAATCCTGAATTCTCTGCGAGTTTGACTCCCCCTGAGTCTGATCAGGTGCTGAATCTGGAATGACTATAACATCTTCAACGATCGTAGATTCAATCTCCGTGGGTCGCTCTTCAGGTATCTTCTCTGGAATTTGTTCCTTTTGAACAGCAGGTTCGACACTTGCTTTCTCCTTCTGAACAGCAGTCAGAACCTCTTCAGTATGAACAACATTTGATTCCTCATGTTGTTCTTTTCTGCTGGACTCCTCCTTTTCAGTATCAGCATTGTCCTTCTGAACAACTTCAGTCTGAGCAGCAGATTCTATAGGTTGCTCCCCCTGAATCTGAGCTGTTACAACAGGAGTGACTTCTGTTGATCCTACAGCTGTAACAACAAAGTCATCAGATTTATCAACCTCCATGTCCTCAAGTGGTGATGAGGACCTCTTCTTTTGTTCGCGAGCAACCAGAACATCAATAGTCGTTCTGTCATCTAGTTGCTCTTCCATTATCTCCACATATGCACTTGTAGCAAGCTGAGCTTCTTTTTCTGCTTTTTCACCAGTAGTTTCAACAGCTTCTACATTTTCACTCTCATGAGTCTTATGGGGATCCTCTTCTTTGTCCATAGGATCCTCTAGCTCATTTGCTATTTCAGCAATCTCTTCAGCTTCTGAATTGATGTTTCCTTCTGATAGCACAGTAGGAGTCCTCTCATCATCTCTCGATGATACACTTTCTTCTTCTTCTGCTTCCTCTTCTTCTGAAGACTCACTCTGAACAGTGGTCTGTTTTCCTTTTCTCGCTTCTGTTTTCCTTCTTTTTGCAGATCTCTCACTCTCTTCATTCTGTTCTGCAAACTCAACCAGGACAGCCTCTTTGTTCTTGTTGATCCAACCACCATCAGACTGTCTAAAACCCATCTTCTGAATTATAGATTCCCTAGCTACCATTAACTGAATTTCATCTTGAACAAGCTTTTCAGGAATCTTGATATTTTGGAAGGACATGATCCGATAGATCAAACCTGCATAGGGTAATTGTCCTTTGGCCTTTTGGACAGTCCTATACATGTGGAGGAGAACAGTATGTGCTAGAGAGATCTTGCAGCCATTCAACAGACCCCACATCAGCTTGGCTTCATATTTCGAAATGTCAGTTTTTGAAGCAGCCTTGGGTCTTAAGCTTTCAATGACAACCTTGTGCATTACAATGTGCTTCAGGGGAAAGTCATTGTAAGCAATGTGTGCCTTGAAATCTCTAGAGTAATTCTCTTTTCCAGTCAGAGAACTGTAGGCATTAATAGGTTGCACATTAATGGGCATAAAATCCATTTCATCAACTCCCATTAATTTTGCCAGCTCCTTGACATGCAGATGATACACGACTCCTTCAACCGTATAAAACAAGGAATCAAAATTGGTGAAACATAAGCTAGAATAAAAGTAAGCTGCAAAATCAGGAAAAGTTAGCCTCCTTGCAGTTGCAAAGTCCCTCAACTTCATCTGCTCTAGATGCTTCCTAATAGGGATACCGATCCTATCAAAATACTTAAGATCAAATACCCTGTGGGGTATAACTCCTCTTTGCTTCATCATCTCGAATTTGTCAGAGTGCAACTGACTTGAAAACAGTTTGCTTTCAAAGTTCTTGTCCTTGATAACCCCTCTGATTTTCTTAAAGTCTTTAACCAGCACATCATCGTCGTCATCAGGCTTTCCCTTGGTTTCACTTTCTTTAGTTACAACCTCCCTGATAACAATGCTCTTAGATGGAGACTTTTTAGGTTTAGAGACTCCAGTTTCTACAACCTTTTCCTTGCCCTTCCGAGATACATTCTCAGGAACAATAGTGGCAATAGGTGTCACAGTTTGCAGAGGAAGTTCTAATATGGCAAGAAAGTTTTTCTCGCTTGCAAACTTGTGAATATTCAGCAACAACTTGACGTTTTCGTCACTAGAGCTAGTGTTCTTGAAAGAATCATACAGTGGTTTTATAGAAAGAGCCAGAGCGACTCTTTCATCGAACTCAGACTGAGACAAACCTGATTCCTTTTGGGCAATGTGTCTTTCTTCTTCATGATCAGACCTAGAGATATCAATAGATTCGGAGAGACGAGCTTTTCTACCCTTCGTCAGCCTCGACGATTTTCTTCTCAGACTTGCACCTTCTTTTGCTGCTTTCTTCATGGTAGATGATGATTTCGGAGCCATGGATGAGAAAGTTAGAGTTTTTAGAAAAAAAGATTTGGAGTGAGCGAGAAGGAGTGTATACAGAGAGAGAGAAATCAGTTTTTAGGGTTTGAGAGAAAATTGTGATATTTGATAGAGGTGCCGGTTCAAAGCCTTATGAAGGTTTTGAAAAATCGTAAAGCGGTTATTTTTGGAAATAAAAACAATAAAATCCAATGATCAATCCAAAGATACAGAATTATTCCAATCAATCAAAGAGGTATATGTATAGAAATTTGAGAACGTAAGATTTAGAGAACGTACCTTGGATTCTTGCCTTATCGAGAATTTCTAAATATAAAGAGGTGTAAGATGAACTAACCTTGCTTCTGAAGTACTAAAAAATATGCTTCTGAATAAAGGTTATGCAAATTTGCTTCTGAGCAGTTTTGGTTCTGAGTTATGCTTCTGAGCTGTTTTGCTTCTGAGCTCTACTTCTGAGTTCTTCTTCTGAGCAGTTTTGTTTCTGAGCTATGCTTCTGAGCTATTTTGCTTCTGAGCTCTGCTTCTGAGTTCTTTCAATTAACCTGTACTCAATGTATCTTAAGAAAAAGGATTAGTAATAGCTAATTCGTTTCGGATAAAATTGAAAGACTCTTTCTCAAGAGGTTTAGTAAATATATCTGCGAGTTGATTCTTTGTATCAACATCCTGAATGTGAACATTTTCATTCTGAACATGATCACGAATAAAGTGATGTTTGATCTCGATGTGCTTCGCTCTTGAGTGAAGAATAGGATTCTTGGTTAGATTAATGGCACTTGTATTGTCGCATCTGATCTCCACAATTGAATCCTTAACTCCATAATCTCTTAGCTATTGTTTTAACCATAGAATCTGAGCACAACAACTTCCAAGAGAGACGTATTCTGCTTCTGCTGTACTGAAAGCAACAGTGCTATGCTTTTTGGAATACCAGGAGATAAGCATATTTCCCATAAGTTGATAGGTTCCTGAAGTGCTTTTCCTGTCAATTTTACATCCGGCGAGATCTGCATCTGAATATCCCTTCAGAATGAAATCAGAATCCTTTGAATACCAAAGACCATAAGCTGGATATGTTCCAATATATTTGATAATTCTTTTGATTGCTGTAAGATGCGATTCTTTTGGACATGACTGAAATCTTGCACATAGGCAGACGCTATAAAGAATATCTGGCCTTGATGCAGTGAGATATAGAAGCGATCCAATCATACTGCGATATAGCTTCTGATCAACTTCTTTTCCTTGTTCATCTTTATCAAGCTTAGACGAATGAGACATTGGTGTTTCCGTCTTCTTGCAATTTTCTAAGCCGAATTTCTTGATAATTTCAAGAGCATATTTCTCTTGATGAATGAATATTCCTTTCTTGGTTTGTTGAATCTGAAGTCCAAAAAAGAACCTTAATTCTCCCATCATGCTCATTTCGAATTCATCCTGCATTGCTTTAGAGAAGTTCTTGCATAGATATTCATTAGAAGAGCCAAAAATAATATCATCCACATAAATCTGAACAATAAGAATATCCTTACCCTGCTTCTAAATAAAGAGAGTAGTGTCAACATTACCTTTAGTGAACTTCTGTTCAGATAGAAAGCTGCTTAACCTTTCGTACCAAGCACGAGGTGCTTGCTTTAATCCATATAAGGCTTTCTTCAGGGAATATACGAGATCCTTTCTTCTTGGTTCCTCGAAGCCAGGAGGTTGCTCGACATAAACTTCTTCTTTGATGAAACCGTTTAGGAATGCACTTTTCACATCCATCTGAAACAGTTTAAAGTTATTGTAACAAGCAAAAGCAAGAAGTAGCCTTATGGCCTATAACCTGGCAACTGGTGCATAGGTTTCATCGTAATCTATTCCTTCTTCTTGAGAATATCCCTTTGCCACAAGTCTTGCTTTGTTTCTTACCACCTTCCCGTTGTCGTCCATCTTGTTTCTGAACACCCATTTTGTTCCTATTACAGGACGATTTTTGGGTCTTGAAACGAGCTCCCAAACATTATTGATCTTGAATTGATGAAGTTCTTCTTGCACGGCATTGATCCAATTTTCATCAGTAAGAGCTTCTTCAATCCCTTTAGGTTCGATTTCAGAAACTAATGCTATATTGCTCATTGCTTCCTTGAATTTCGATCTGGTTCTGATTCCTTCATCTAAGCTCCCCATTATTAGTTCCTTGGGGTGACTGGATTTATGTTTCCAGTTTCTGTTGAATTTCTCGTCTTGAGCATCACTTGGATCATTAGAATCAGATGGTATCACCTCTGGTTCTTCTGCGGTTTGTTGGCTTGTTTCTTGATTCTGAACTTCTTCAGAAGCATGATTCTCTTCTGAATTTTCTTCTGGTTCTGAACCTTGATGTAGAGACGAAACTTGAACATATTCAGATTGATCATTCTGAGTCTGAATATTTTCATCAAACTTGACATTCATTGATTCTTCAACACATCGAGAGTTTTTGTTGTAGACTCTGTATCCTTTGCTAGTTGTAGAATATCCCAGAAATATTCCTTCATCTGACTTCTCATCAAACTTACCAGCTCGATCATTTGCATTTTTCAGAATGAAGCATTTACAACCAAACACACGGAAGTATGCTAAATCTGGTTTTCTCTCTTTAAAAAGTTCATAGGGAGTTTTCTCAACGATTGATCTTAAGGAGACACGCTTTAAAATGTAACATGCTATTGACACAGCCTCTGCCCAGAAATGAGATGCAATTTTACTTTCGATCAAAAGAGTCCTCGCCATTTCTTGTAGAAAACGATTTTTCCTCTCCACAACCCCATTTTGTTGAGGTGTGTAAGGAGATGAAAAATTATGCTGAATTCCAAACTCATCACAAAAATTAGAAAAGCTTTGGTTTTCAAATTCTCCCCCATGATCAGTTTTGATGCAGGAAATAGAGTAACCTTTTTCATTCTGAATCTTTTTAGAAAATTTTGAGAAGGATGAGAAGGCATCATTTTTGTGTGCAAGAAATAAAACCCATGTAAATCTTGAGTAATCATCAACTATGACAAGGCAGTATTTCTTACTTCCAAGACTTAGTGTTCTGTTAGGACCAAAGATATCCATATGAAGCAGGTGCAGAACACGTTCAGTTGATACATGATTAATAGATTTAAAAGGGCTTTTTACCTGTTTCCCAAGTGTGCAGGCTGAGCAAAGCTCTGATTTCTCAAACTTTGATTGTGGTAAGCCTCGAACTAGTTTCTTGGATGATAGCTTCGAGATGTGTTTGATACTGATGTGTCCTAGCTTTCTGTGCCATAGTTCAGATTCATCCTTGATAGAGATGAGACACTTGATGTCTTCAGAATCAACATTCAGAAGGTAGATATTTCCATGACGTCGACCAGTGAAGGTTTGCTTCTTGTCTTTGCTAACACCTGAGCATTCTGAGTCTTCAAAACAAATTTGATAACCAGAGTCACATAGTTGACTAACTGAAATCAAATTGTATTTGAGTCCTTTGACAAGAGAGACATTGTTGATAGTGAGATTTCCGATTTTTACAGTGCCTTGGCCAATCACTTTGCCTTTATTCTTTCCACCAAAT
Source organism: Lenwebbia sp. NSW1173648 (assembly GCA_029784005.1). Classification (NCBI taxonomy): domain Eukaryota; kingdom Viridiplantae; phylum Streptophyta; class Magnoliopsida; order Myrtales; family Myrtaceae; genus Lenwebbia; species Lenwebbia sp. NSW1173648. The sequence goes on along the minus strand of JARCGZ010000008.1, from coordinate 18,865,276 downwards.
GACACACTTCTACCATTGTAATCTGAAAGTTGTATGAAGTTTTCTGGATCACCAGTCATGTGACTTGAGCAACCACTATCCAGAAATCATTTGTCTTTTCTCTTCCTTGGTACCTGCATGTGGGAAGTAACTTACTATTTCTTTGGTACCCAATTTTTCTTGGGTCCATCTGAGTTAGTCACAATAGATGTCTTTCTATTAACAGGTCTCCAAACCATCATGCAATTATTTCTAACGTGATTTCTAGCACCACAGTTTTCACAATGCATTGGATAAAAGGATTTTGTAAACTGCTTTTGGAAATGCCGTTGATATGCGAATTTGGAAGGTTTACGGGAAATCCTGTCATTTGTTTCTAGAAACTTATTTTTGAAATCATTTTCCTTTTTGAAACCAAGACCAGATTTGTTACCTTACGGAATTTGTTTGGAAATAATGTTTTCCAAATTTTTTGAACTTTGGGAAAATTTCTTTGAAGTATTTTCAATTTGGATTTTCAAGGAATCATTTTCTTTCAAGATCAAATCACGATTCTCCTTGATTTGATGAAATTCCCTTTGCAAAAATTCAATCTTGTCTTTTTGAGAATCATTCTGTTGTTTTAAGGATGAAACTTCCTTTTTCAAAATGGAAACCTTTTTAAGAGCTTCTTTATAATTTAAGCACAACTCATCAATGTATTCAGAGACTTTATCTGGTAGTTTAGAAGGATGTACCTCAACATCTGAATCTGAATCTGAATCTGACTTTGCCATAAGACATATGTTAGCATAGTCATCTTCGCTATCTGCAGAATCACTTAGAGTTTCTGCTTTCAATGCCTTTTTGTATTTCTCATACTTGAACTTGTCTTTCTTCAAAAGCGGACAATTGGGTTTGATGTGTCCTGCCTTCTTATAGTGGAAACAGATTACATCTTTGTCTTCCTGTTTGTCATTGCTTGATTGTCTCTAATCATTCTTCTTGAATAATTTCTTCCCTTTGAAGTTTCTTCCTCTACGAGCCATTCTTCTGAACTTCTTCACCATAAGAGCAAGTTCTTCGTCGTCTTCATCTTCATCATCTGAATCTGGCATTTCAAAATCAATTTCAGATTTTAAAGCAATAGACTTCTTACCTTTTGAATCTCTTGTTTTGTTTGTACGCTCATTCTCATATGACTGCAAGGTTCCGACTAGCTCATCAATAGATAGAGGTCTAATTGTTTGACATTCTTGTATTGATGGCTTGATGTAATTCCAGTCATTTGTAAGTCCTCGAATGATCTTTCTGACTTGCATCGGTACTGCTACAGGAGCGCCTTGTCTTGCAAGACCACTTGCTAGGATTTGAAACCTGTCAATCATTTTAGCAATTGATTCATCGTGCTTCATTTTGAAAGCTTCGTAATCACTCAGCAGAATGCTGAGTTTTGTTTCTTTTACTCTGTCAGTTCCCTGATATGTGACATGAAGTCTGTCCCATATAACTTTGGCTGAATCTTCTTCTGCAACTCGATTATATAGAGGAATGGATAATGCGCAGAAAAGTGCATGTACAGCTTTAGAATTGAGTCCTTGTCTTTTTGCTCTTTCAGAATCTGACAGTGTTGTAGTAACATTTGTATTGTTGTTTCCTTCATTTCCAATGGAAGGGGTTGCTGTTACATTAGGAACTACTCCATTTACGATAACATCCCACATCATATCATCTGATGCCTTGAAGAACCACTTCATTTTGTTGCACCACATATTGTAGTCTTTCCCATCAAAATAGGGTGGTTTGTTGCTGAAATGTGCATCACTGGTTCCTGTGAAATTATTGCTAGACATGATAGATCGTTAGCTCTGAAGTAAAACACTTCGAAATAATGAGCAACCAATGCACTGATACCAATTGTTGGTTCTAGCAATATCACCTAGAGGGGGGTGAATAGGTGATTCTGAACTCTTTTTGAGATTTAATGCGGAAATTAATAAAGGATTCAGAACGTAAACTGAATATGATCAGTAAGAGGACGTGCAGATAAACTAAACACAGCAAGATGAGTTTAGGGAAAGAGAAATTGCACGCAATGATTATAGTGGTTCGGCTTTAGCAAGCCTACGTCCACTCTCCCACGATGACAGCCGATCGGCCGGATTCCACTATGAGTCATTGAAAGGTTACAGGCGTTGTCACTCCAATCGCTCTTACAAATGAACCTCTCAAGACTATGAATTTTAAGCTCACAAGAACAAGAGAATGTGAATCTGAACAACTCAGCACTTTGGAATTTTAAGTTCGTGATCACACTTAAAAACAGTCACCATTGATCTTCTTTATACTCCTTCAGCCTTGAACTAGCCGTTACCAAGGTCCTTCAAAGGATCGCTCCTCAATCTCTGATTGGACGTCATCAATCCTGATTGACGGAGACTGTATATGGGAAGATCCAGTGGCCGTTGAAAGTGAATCTGAACCCTTCAGATTCAGTCGCCCATACAACCAAATCTTCAGTTTCCATAAATAGAGTTCATCCAAATCTCCAAGATATCTTGTCCACGGAAGGTAATATCCAATCGAGGATATTCTCCTGATTTGATTGGAAAATAATCCTGTCAATCAAATCTTACAAACTTCCATAACAAGGCGCGGTCAAATCGGAAACCTGCCAAACGTGGGTCTTCAGAATCTAGTAGCGAGATATTGCAGAATCTGAACGTTGTTCGGAAGCAGCTTTCTGAACCAAAGAGACTCTCTGAATCTGAACAGATTGGAACAGTGACTCTGAGCTTCTGTAAGATCCTTGCTGACGTGTCACATAAAACTTCTAGAGATAAGTCTTCAGATGCAGCATAGACCTCCTTCTGAAGTCTTCAGATGCAACATAGACCTCCTTCTGAAGTCTATCAGATGCAACACAGATTCCTTCTGAAGTCTTCAGAAGCAGTACAGACTTCCTTCTGAAGTCTACTGAGGCACCATGATTCTCCATCTGAATGTAGGACTTCGACTATCTCAGAAGTAAGTGTACGATGACTACTCCTTGAGTCTGAACGCTAGTCATGGAACATTATAAGCTTTTGTTCACATGCTCATGCCTGCAATAAGAAATTATTTGTATTAACCAGATTCTCTTACAAGAATGATAGTTTTGTTAGAATCAAAATATTCAGAGGGAAGGTTTTCTCAACACTATTAACTCCCCTTATTATCTTGAATTTATGAGTCTAATTCTTTGTTTGCTCCAGCTATTTCTCAAGCACCAGATCCCACTTCTGCCATCATTCCTTTTATAGAGGATATTCATCCGTTGGTTCTTGGAGTTCGGACTAATCCTTCTACTCTTATGATCATGCCTGCTGATTCATCTGATCTAGCCTCCTAGAGTCCTCTTTCAGCTTCTCTTGCACCTTTGGCTCGGGATTCCCCTCCATCACGTCAGCTGGATGAAGCTCAGAGTTCTACCCACATTTCTGAGCCGATTGAGATCCAACATACTTCTCCAACTCGTGGATCGACTCATTCGGCTCCTTGGCTGATTGATATTCAAGATCTTGCCCCAATTCACTAATCAACTCCTGTTGAAGGTCCTCTATCTCCTTTGGATAAGGCTAGGCGAGCAATCGAGGAAGTTTCCAATATTATAGCTGCTAATCCCAAGGCTGTATCCTCTTGTGAATCCTTTGCTCGAAGGGAAGAGATCGAAAGTACAATGTTGGCCTTTCATAATCTTTCATTGGGAGGATTCTTTGCTATTGCAAATGACCCCTCTCTCTCAGGTTAACTAGAATCTCTGTTAAACGATCTCCATGAAAATGACTTCTTTTTACTTCCCGAGCTTCGATAGGCGCTCCATGATATCCCTCAAGATTTCACTTCCTCAGTACAAATTTAACAAAAGAACCTGGAGGTGATAGTTTCTATCTCTTCCCAGACCACTTAGATCTCAATGATCCTATAGTGGAAGCTAGTAAAAGTGTTGAAGCTAAGCAGGTTGCTCTCCAAAATCTGATTAGGAACTTCGGAGTTATCGATGAGCAAGATAAAGCTCTCCGTGCACAGCTGGTAGAGATCGAAAAGCAACTGTGAGATCTAGACCAACAACAGCAGCTTACTCAGGCCCAAATGGTCAAGCTCAAAGTTGACCTTCGTCGTGAAGGTCTCTCCCTTAAGGAGTTGAAGAGGGCTGAGAGTGTTCGACTATCTATAGAGGCTGCTAGGTCTAGAAGAGCCAAAAGTAACCGTTTAAAGAAAAATCTTGCTCTTGATAATGCCTTGTATGCTTTCCATCGTGAAATCAAGAAAGCACTGTTTTCTGAATTCCGTTAATGAAACGATCTTATCCTCGCATTGGTATATGAATTATTGTTCTTCTTTGCGAGTCTACTCAACTTTCATGGCGGGAATTTTGAAATCTTTTACCCTCCAACTAGCATTTCATGGGGCCTTGATCCCACGTACCTACAAACTATCCCGATAATGCTATAAACGGTTGTCATGGAGGCTCTTTATAAACTCAGTATCGAGCTCTTCCCGAGCACACCTTGACTTATTAATTTGCTCTATGTTATAAGTCTCATGGCACTTGGCTCTCGTTTTACTACCAATGTTCAATCTAACGTCTACCTGAGACGTCGTGATGATCTTCACAGTCCAGATAACTCCCGTCATATTTCCTTATCCTTCCTTGACTATGATCCAGCTGGTAATCGCACCATATTGGGTCTACATCTCTTGAAGCTCCCTGCCCCTATTATGCTCACAAATTGCTTCCCTTCGTATCACACGAAAATCCTTCTAGTCATCAAAGGTGCAATTTGCTTGCATGCTTGGATGTGGCCTAATTGTCGATTCAATGCCTTCCCGACTTTTAACACTCGTTTCTCCTATGGCTGCAAGGTGAGATGCTGCTAATGTCACGCCCCGAACCCCGGGCGCGCGAACATCCCTTCCAGACGTCAGGTCAAAGGATGATATCTCAAGCACATCATCGACCCATTTTTTTAATCTTATAATTATGCACAGGCGAAAACAAAAACAACCCCAGACAATACTATAATAGGGATAGAAAAGCACGAGATACAACAAAAACAACAACAACAACCCTTTTATTTATAAACTTGATTAGTCCACAAGAAAACATCTACTATACAAGTTCATCTTTGAACCGATCCCTAAGACCCACAAAAAGATACCGGGTCGGGTCAGGGGCATACTACTGCCGAAACACACTACTACACTACCAGCTGTCAACAAGGCGGCCTCCAAAAAGCTCCCCCACAGATCAACCACACTCCGGGTTAATGACACCGGGTCAACCTTGATATCCAGGCGGCGAATCAAGGTCCTCCTCACCAGAACTCGGACTCTAGTCCTCGATCTCCCCATCCAGCATATCAAAATCCATCGTGTCCCACGTCTGAACGACTGGCCTCGCACCCGAGGGTACCTCAAACCCCCGAATCGGTCCGATGAGAACACCACCCCGACAAACAACCAAGCCTTGAAAAGGTGTACCACATAGTGTGGCAACTGTTGGATCTAGCAATATCACCTAGAGGGGGGTGAATAGGTGATTTAAAATAATTTTGACTAGAAAATGCGGAATTAAAAGAATCAAGTCAAAATAGAATCTGAATCTGAATATGTGCAGTTTATGATTCTGAACATGAGTATGCAAATTCTGAATATAAACACCAGCATGTAATATTCTATCAAACACAATGATAAGAGTTTAGAGATAGAGAATATTGCACGCAATGATTATAGTGGTTCGGCTTTAGCAAGCCTACGTCCACTCTCCCACGATGACAGCCGATCGGCCGGATTCCACTATGAGTCGTTGAAAGATTACAGGCGTTGTCACTCCAATCGCTCTTACAAATGAACCTCTCAAGACAATGAAGTTTAAGCTCACAAGAACAAGAGAATGTGTTTTTGAACAACTCAGCACTTTGGAATTATAAGTTCGTGATCCCCACTTCGAAACAGTCACTATTGATCTTCTTTATACTCCTTCAGCCTTGAACTAGCCGTTACCAAGGCCCTTCAAAGGATCGCTCCTCAATCTCTGATTGGACGTCATCAATCCTGATTGACGGAGACTGTATATTGAAAGATCCAGTGGCCGTTGAAAGTGAATCTGAACCCTTCAGATTCAGTCGCCCATACAACCAAATCTTCAGTTTCCATAAATAGAGTTCATCCAAATCTCCAAGATATCTTGTCCACGGAAGGTAATATCCAATCGCGGATATTCTCCTGATTTGATTGGAAAATAATCCTGTCAATCAAATCTTACAAACTTCCATAACAAGGCGCGGTCAGATCGGAAACCTGCCAAACGTGGGTCTTCAGAATCTAGTAGCGAGATATTACAGAATCTGAACGTTGTTCAGAAGCAGTCTTCTGAGCTAGAGAGACTCTCTGAATCTGAACAGATTGGAACAGTGACTCTGAGCTTCTGTAAGATCCTTGCTGACGTGTCACATAAATCTTCTAGAGATGAGTCTTCAGATGCTGCATAGACCTCCTTCTGAAGGTTTCAGATGCAACATAGACTTTCTTCTGGAGTCTACTGAGGCATCACGATTCTCCATCTGAATGTAGGATTTCGACTATCTTAGAAGCAAGTGTGCGACGACTACTCCTTGAGTCTGAACGCCAGTCATGGAACATTATAGGCTTTTGTTCACATGCTCATGCCTGCAATAATAAATTATTTGTATTAACCAGATTCTCTTACAAAAAGGATAGTTTTGTCAGAATCAAAATATTCACAGGGAAGGTTTTCTCAACAATCTCCCCCTTTTTGATGATGACAAAACATTCCTTAATAAAAGTTGGTATATATAAAAAGATTGTATGAAAGTTAAGCTCGGAAAAGATTTTCAATAAAATATAAATAAAGAGTGTGCATCTGAATATCTTCATCTGAATATATAAGATATGCAAATGTGCATATGAATATATAAGATATGCATTCTGAGTGATAGAAGGATATCACCATATGTTGTATACGACGTTGAATTCATTTGAAATCGTTTGAGCGCATGAGTTCGCATGAGTATAATTTGCGCGCGTATGTGCATCCTGCAATATGATAATGATGAGGTATTTTCTCCCCCTTTTTGTCATCTGCAAGATAAAATGTCAATTTACACATACATGAACGGAGATTCAACCATATATTGTAAGAATAGCGTAACATTCAAAGTGCACATAAAAAGAACATCCGACAGATAAAAAAACAAATACGGACAATTTGAAAAATAATTTCAAAATGACGGAGGTGGGTTTTGTTTTGAAGAGGAGGAGGGAACATCAATATGCTCTTCATCATCTTTCTGAGCAGCTTCAACAGATTTGCCCATATCAGCAATGTAGGTAGCAAATTCTTTGAGTTCCTGCATTTCTGGAACTTCTTTGCTGATCCTTTCATCTCTGATCAAAGTATAAGTACCAATGCTGGCCATCTCAGAGCAGAAAAGGCGACAGTATTTATGAAGTATTTCCTCAAATCTGTGCAATTTCTTTTCAATGTTCATTTCCATCCTGTCCATCCTCTGCATAACTTCTACCCTAAGTTTTTCAACTTCCGTCTGAACAAGACTTTGCGAAGCATTCAGTGTCCCTGCAGAAGTCTGTTGGTTTTGTTCTTCCACCATCTGAGCTTTACCCTTTGAAGCTGAATCCAGAATTCTCTGCGAGTTTATCTCCCCCTGAATCTGATCAGGTGTTGAATCTGGAATGATTATAACAGGTTCATCCGTAGTTGATTCAATTTCTGTGGATTGCTCTTCAGGTATTTTCTCTGGAATTTGTTCCTTCTGAACAGCACTTTCCTCAACAGCTTTTTCCTTCTGAACAATAGGTTCGACACTAGCTTTCTCCTTCTGAACAGCAGTCAAAACCTCTTCAGTCTGAACAACATTTGATTCCTCATGTTGTTCTTTTCTGCTGGACTCCTCCTTTTCAGTATCAGCCTTGTCCTTCTGAATAACTTCAGTCTGAGCAGCAGATTCTATAGGTTGCTCCCCCTGAATCTGAGCTGTTACAACAGGAGTGACTTCTGTTGATCCTACAGCTGTGACAACAAAGTCATCAGATTTATCAACCTCCATGTCTTCAGGTGGTGATGAGGACCTCTTCTTTTGTTCTCGAGCAACCAGAACATCAATAGTCGTTCTGTCATCTAGTTGCTCTTCCATTATCTCCACATATGCACTTGTAGCAATCTGAGCTTCTTTTTCTGCTTTTTCACCAGTAGTTTCAACAGCTTCTACATTTTCACTCTCATGAGTCTTATGGGGATCCTCTTCTTTGTCCATAGGATCCTCCAGCTCATTTGCTATTTCACCAGTTTCTTCAGCTTCTGAACTGATGTTTCCTTCTGATAGCACAGTAGGAGTCCTCTCATCATCTCTCGATGATACACTTTCTTCTTCTTCTTCTTCCTCTTCTTCTGAAGACTCACTCTGAACAGTGGTCTGTTTTCCTTTTGTGGCCTCTGTCTTCTTTCTTTTTGCAGATCTCTCACTCTTTGCATTCTGTTCTGCGAACTCAACCAAGACAGCCTTTTTGTTCTTGTTGATCCAACCACCAGCAGACTGTCTAAAACCCATCTTCTGAATCATAGACTCCCCAGCTACCATTAACAGAATTTCATCTTGAAGAAGCTTTCCAGGAATCTTGATATTTTGGAAGGACATGATCCGATAGATCAACCCTGCATAGGGTAGTTGTCCTTTGGTCTTTTGGACAGTTCTGTACATGTGGAGGAGAATAGTATGTGCTAGCGAGATCTTGCAGCCATTCAACAGACCCCACATCAGCTTGGCTTCATATTTCGAAATATCAGTTTTTGAAGCAGCCTTGGGTCTCAAGCTTTCAATGACAACCTTGTGCATTACAATGTGCTTCAGGGGAAAGTCATTGTAAGCAATGTGTGCCTTGGAGTCTCTAGAGTAATTCTCTTTTCCAGTCAGAGAACTGTAGGCATCATCAGGTTGCACATTAATGGGCATAAAATCCATTTCCTCAACTCCCATTAAATTTGCCAGCTCCTTAACATGCAGATGATACACCACTCCTTCAACCGTATAAAACAAGGAATCAAAATTGGTGAAACATAAGCTAGAATAAAAGTAAGCTGCCAAATCAGGAAAAGTTGGCCTCCTTGCAGTTGCAAAGTCCCTCAACTTCATCTCCTCTAGATGCTTCCTAATAGGGATACCAACCCTATCAAAATACCTAAGATCAAATACCCTGTGGGGACACTGACTTGTCAGAGTGCAACTGACTTGAAAACAGTTTGCTTTCAAAGTTCTTGTCCTTGATGACCCCTCTGATTTTCTTAAAATCTTTAAACAACACATCATCGTCGTCATCAGGCCTCCCCTTGGTTTCACTTTCTTCAGTTACAGCCTCCCTGATAACAATGCTCTTAGATGGAGACTTTTTAGGTTTAGAGACTCCAGTTTCTATAACCTTTTCCTTGCCCTTCCGAGATACATTCTCAGGAACAATAGTGGCAATAGGTGTCACAGTTTGTAAAGGAAGTTCTAATATGGTAAGAAAGTCTTTCTCGCTTGCAAACTTGTGAATATTCAGCAACAACTTGACGTTTTCGTCACTAGAGCCAGTGTTCTTGAAAGAATCATACAGAGGTTTTATAGAGAGAGCCAGGGCGACTCTTTCATCGAACTCAGACTGAGACAAACCTGATTCCTTCTGAGCAATGTGTCTTTCTTCTTCATGATCAGACCCAGAGATATCAATGGATTCGGAGAGACGAGCTTTTCTGCCCTTCGTCAGCCTTGACGATTTTCTTCTCAGACTAGCACCTTCTTTTGCTGCTTTCTTCATGGTAGATGATGATTTCGGAGCCATAGATGAGAAGGTTGGAGTTTTTAGAAAGAAAGATTTGGAGTGAGCGAGAAGAAGTGTAAACAGAGAGAGAGAAATCAGTTTTTAGGGTTTGAGAGAAAGTTGCGATATTAGATGGAGGTGCCGGTTCAGAGCCTTATTAAGGTTTTGAAAAACCGTAAAGCGGTTATTTTTGGAAATAAAATCAATTTAAAAAAAAAAAAATCCAAACATCAATACAAAGAAACAGAATTATTCCAATCAATCAAAGAGGCATATGTATAGAAATTTGAGAACGTAAGATTTAGAGAACGTACCTTGGATTCTTGCCTTATCGAGAATTTCTAAATATAAAGAGGTGTAAGATGAACTAACCTTGCTTCTGAAGTATTTAAAAATATGCTTCTGAACAAAGGTTATGCAAATTTGCTTCTGAGCAGTTTTGGTTCTAAGCTATGCTTCTGAGCTGTTTTGCTTCTGAGCTCTGTTTCTGAGTTCTGCTTCTGAGCAGTTTTGTTTCTGAGCTATGCTTCTGAGCTGTTTTGCTTCTGAGCTCTGCTTCTGAGTTCTGCTTCTGAGCAGTTTTGCTTCTGAGCTCTGCTTCTGAGCAGTTTTGCTTCTAAGCTCTGTCAATTGACTTGTACTCAATATATCTTAAGAAAAAGGATTAGTAATAGCTAATTCGTTTCGGATAAAATTGAAGGACTCTTTCTCAAGAGGTTTAGTAAATATATCTGAGAGTTGATTCTTTGTATCAACATACTGAATGTGAACATTTTCATTCTGAACATGATCACGAATAAAGTGATGTTTGATCTCGATGTGCTTCGCTCTTGAGTGAAGAATAGGATTCTTGGTTAGATTAATGGCGCTTGTATTGTCGCATCTGATCTCCACATTTGAATCCTTAACTCCATAATCTCTTAGCTGTTATTTTAACCATAGAATCTGAGTACAACAACTTCCAAGAGAGACGTATTATGCTTCTGCTGTACTAAGAGCAACTGTGCTCTGCTTTTTGGAATACCAGGAGATAAGCATATTTCCCATAAGTTGACAGGTTCCTGAAGTGCTTTTCCTGTCAATTTTACATCCGGCGAGATCTGCATATGAAAATCCCTTCAGAATGAAATCAGAATCCTTTGAGTACCAAAGACCATAAGCTGGATATGTTCCAATATATTTGATAATTCTTTTGATTGCTGTAAGATGCGATTCTTTTGGACATGACTGAAATCTTGCACATAGGCAGACGCTATAAAGAATATCTGGCCTTGATGCAGTGAGATATAGAAGCGATCCAATCATACTGCGATAAAGCTTCTGATATTTTCCTTGTTCATCTTTATCAAGCTTAGACGAATGAGACATTGGTGTTTCCGTCTTCTTGCAATTTTCTAAGCCGAATTTCTTGATAATTTCAAGAGCATATTTCTCTTGATGAATGAATATTCCTTTCTTGGTTTGTTGAATCTGAAGTCCAAGAAAGAATCTTAATTCTCCCATCATGCTCATTTCGAATTCATCCTGCATTGCTTTAGAGAAGTTCTTGCATAGATATTCATTAGAAGAGCCAAAAATAATATCATCCACATAAATCTGAACAATAAGAATATCCTTACCCTGCTTCTGAATAAAGAGAGCAGTGTCAACATTACCTTTAGTGAACTTCTGTTTAGATAGAAAGCTGCTTAACCTTTCATACCAAGCACGAGGTGCTTGCTTTAATCCATATAATGCTTTCTTCAGGGAATATACGAGATCCTTTCTTCTTGGTTCCTCGAACCCAGGAGGTTGCTCGACATAAACTTCTTCTTTGATGTAACCGTTTAGGAATGCACTTTTCACATCCATCTGAAACAGTTGAAAGTCATTGTAACAAGCATAAGCAAGAAGTAGCCTTATGGCTTCTAACCTGGCAACTGGTGCGTAGGTTTCATCGTAATCTATTCCTTCTTCTTGAGAATATCCCTTTGCCACAAGTGTTGCTTTGTTTCTAACCACTTTTCCTTTGTCGTCCATTTTGTTTCTGAACACCCATTTTGTTCCTATTACAGGACGATTTTTGGGTCTTGAAACGAGCTCCCAAACATTATTGATCTTGAATTGATGAAGTTCTTCTTGCATGGCATTGATCCAATTTTCATCAGTAAGAGCTTCTTCAATCCCTTTAGGCTCGATTTCAGAAACTAATGCTATATTGCTCATTGCTTCCTTGAATTTCGATCTGGTTCTGATTCCTTCATCTAAGCTCCCCATTATTAGTTCCTTGGGGTGACTGGATTTATGTTTCCAGTTTCTGTTGAATTTCCCGTCTTGAGCATCATTTAGATCATAAGAATCAGACGGTGTCACCTCTATTTCTTCTGCGATTTGTTGGCTTGTTTCTTGATTCTGAACTTCTTTAGAAGCATGATTCTCTTCTGAATTTTCTTCTGGTTCTGAACCTTGATGAAGAGACGAAACTTGAACATATTCAGATTGATCATTCTGAATCTGAATATTTTCATCAAACTTGACATTCATTGATTCTTCAACACATCGAGAGTTTTTGTTGTAGACTCTGTATGCTTTGCTCATGGTAGAATATCCTAGAAATATTCCTTCATCTGACTTCTCATCAAACTTACCAGCTCGATCATTTGCATTTTTCAAAATGAAGCATTTACAACCAAACACACGGAAGTATGCTAAATCTGGTTTTCTCTCTTTAAAAAGTTCATAGGGAGTTTTCTCAACAATTGATCTTAAGGAGACACGGTTTAAAATGTAACATGCTATTGACACAGCCTCTGCCCAGAAATGAGATGCAATTTTGCTTTCGATCAACAGAGTCCTCGCCATTTCTTGAAGAGAACGATTTTTCCTCTCCACAACCCCATTTTGTTGAGGTGTGTAAGGAGATGAAAAATTATGCTGAATTCCAAACTCATCACAAAAATTAGAGAAGCTTTGGTTTTCAAATTCTCCCCCATGATCAGTTTTGATGCAGGAAATAGAGTAACCTTTTTCATTCTGAATCTTTTTAGAAAATTTTGAGAAGGATGAGAAGGCATCATTTTTGTGTGCAAGAAATAAAACCCATGTGAATCTTGAGTAATCATCAACTATGACAAGGCAGTATTTCTTACCTCCAAGACTTAGTGTTCTGTTAGGACCAAAGATATCCATATGAAGCAGCTGCAGAACATGATCAGATGATACATGATTAATAGATTTAAAAGTACTTTTTACCTGTTTCCCAAGTGTGCAGGCTGAGCAAAGCTCTGATTTCTCAAACTTTGATTGTGGTAAGCCTCGAACTAGTCCCTTGGATGATAGCTTCGAGATGTGTTTGATACTGATGTGTCCTAGCTTTCTGTGCCATAGTTCAGATTCATCCTTGATAGAGATGAGACACTTGATGTCTTCAGAATCAACATTCAGAAGGTAGATATTTCCATGACGTCGACCAGTGAAGGTTTGCTTCTTGTCTTTGCTAACACCTGAGCATTCTGAGTCTTGAAAACAAATTTGATAACCAGAGTCACATAATTGACTAACTGAAATCAAATTATATTTGAGTCCTTTGACAAGAGAGACATTGTTGATCGTGAGATTTCCGATTTTTACAGTGCCTTGGCCAATCACTTTGCCTTTATTCTTTCCACCAAATGACACACTTCTACCATTGTAATCTGAAAGTTGTATGAAGTTTTCTGGATCACCAGTCATGTGACTTGAGCAACCACTATCCAGAAACCATTTGTCTTTTCTCTTCCTTGGTACCTGCAAGTGGGAAGTAACTTACTATTTCTTTGGTACCTAGTTTTTCTTGGGTCCATCTGAGTTAGTCACAATAGATTTCTTTCTATTAACAGGTCTCCATACCATCATGCAATTATTTCTAACATGATTTCTAGCACCACAGTTTTCACAATGCATTGGATAAAAGAATTTTGTAAAATGCTTTTGAAAATGCCGTTGATATGCAAATTTGGAAGGTTTACGGGAAATCCTGTCATTTGTTTCTGGAAACTTATTTTTGAAATTATTTTCCTTTTTGAAACCAAGACCAGATTTGTTACCTTACGGAATTTGTCTGGAAATAATGTTTTCCAAATTTTTTGAACTTTGGGAAAATTTCTTTGAAGTATTTTCAATTTTGGTTTTCAAGGAATCATTTTCTTTCAAGATCAAATCACGATTCTCCTTGATTTGATGAAATTCCCTTTGCAAAAATTCAATCTTGTCTTTTTGAGAATCATTCTGTTGTTTTAAGGATGAAACTTCCTTTTTCAAAATGGAAACCTTTTTGAGAGCTTCTTTATAATTTAAGCACAACTCATCAATGTATTCAGAGACTTCATCTGGCAGTTCAGAAGGATGTACCTCAACATCTGAATCTGAATCTGAATCTGACTTTGCCATAAGACATATGTTAGCATAGTCATCCTCGCTGTCTTCAGAATCACTTAGAGTTTCTGCTTTCAATGCCTTTTTGTATTTCTCATACTTGAACCTGTCTTTCTTCAGAAGCGGACAATTTGGTTTGATGTGTCCTGCCTTCTTACAATGAAAACAGATTACATCTTTGTCTTCCTGTTTGTCATTGCTTGATTGTCTCTGATCATTCTTTTTGAATAATTTCTTCCCTTTGAAGTTTCTTCCTCTACGAGCCATTTTTCTGAACTTCTTCACCATAAGAGCAAGTTCTTCGTCTTCTTCATCTTCATCATCTGAATCTGGCATTTCAAAATCAATTTCAGATTTTAAAGCAATAGACTTCTTACCTTTTGAATCTCTTGTTTTGTTAGTACGCTCAGTCTCATATGACTGCAAGGTTCCGACTAGCTCATCAATAGATAGAGGTCTAATTGTTTGACATTCTTGTATTGATGGCTTGATGTAATTCCAGTCATCTGTAAGTCCTCGAAGGATCTTTCTGACTTGCATCGATTCTGCTACAGGAGCGCCTTGTCTTGCAAGACTACTTGCTAGAATTTGAAACCTGTCAATCATTTCAGCAATTGATTCATCGTGCTTCATTTTGAAAGCTTCGTAATCACTTAGCAGAATGCTGAGTTTTGTTTCTTTCACTCTGTCAGTTCCCTGATATGTGACATGAAGTCTATCCCATATAGCTTTGGCTGAATCTTCTTCTGCAACACGATTATATAGAGGAATGGATAATGCGCAGAAAAGTGCATGCACAGCTTTAGAATCAAGTCCTTGTCTTTTGGCTCTTTCAGAATCTGACAGTGCTGCAGTAACATTTGTATTGTTGTTTCCTTCATTTCTAGTGGAAGGGGTTGCTGTTACATTAGGAACTACTCCATTTACGACAACATCCCACATCAGATCATCTGATGCCTTGAAGAACCACTTCATTTTGTTGCACCACATATTGTAGTCTTTCCCATCAAAATAGGGTGGTTTGTTGCTGAAATGTGCATCACTGGTTCCTGTGAAATTATTGCTAGACATGATAGATCGTTAGCTCTGAAGTAAAACACTTCGAAATAATGAGCAACCTTGCTCTGATACCAATTGTTGGATGTAGCAATATCACCTAGAGGGGGGTGAATAGGTGATTTAAAATAATTTTGACTAGAAAATGCGGAATTAAAAGAATCAAGTCAAAATAGAATCTGAATCTGAATATGTGCAGTTTATGATTCTGAACATGAGTATGCAAATTCTGAATATAAACACCAGTATGTAATATTCTATCAAACACAATGATAAGAGTTTAGAGATAGAGAATATTGCACGCAATGATTATAGTGGTTCGGCTTTAGCAAGCCTACGTCCACTCTCCCACGATGACAGTCGATCGGCCGGATTCCCCTATGAGTCGTTGAAAGATTATAGGCGTTGTCACTCCAATCGCTCTTACAAATGAACCTCTCAAGACAATGAAGTTTAAGCTCACAAGAACAAGAGAATGTGTTTTTGAACAACTTAGCACTTTGGAATTATAAGTTCGTGATCCCCACTTCGAAACAGTCACTATTGATCTTCTTTATACTCCTTCAGCCTTGAACTAGCCGTTACCAAGGCCCTTCAAAGGATCGCTCCTCAATCTCTGATTGGACGTCATCAATCCTGATTGACGGAGACTGTATATTGAAAGATCCAGTGGCCGTTGAAAGTGAATCTGAACCCTTCAGATTCAGTCGCCCATACAACCAAATCTTCAGTTTCCATAAATAGAGTTCATCCAAATCTCCAAGATATCTTGTCCACGGAAGGTAATATCCAATCGCGGATATTCTCCTGATTTGATTGGAAAATAATCATGTCAATCAAATCTTACAAACTTCCATAACAAGGTGCGGTCAGATCGAAAACCTGCCAAACGTGGGTCTTCAGAATCTAGTAGCGAGATATTGCAGAATCTGAACGTTGTTCAGAAGCAGTCTTCTGAGCTAGAGAGACTCTCTGAATCTGAACAGATTGGAACAGTGACTCTGAGCTTCTGTAAGATCCTTGCTGACGTGTCACATAAATCTTCTAGAGATGAGTCTTCAGATGCTGCATAGACCTCCTTCTGAAGGTTTCAGATGCAACATAGACTTCCTTCTGGAGTCTACTGAGGCATCACGATTCTCCATCTGAATGTAGGATTTCGACTATCTTAGAAGCAAGTGTGCGACGACTACTCCTTGAGTCTGAACGCCAGTCATAGAACATTATAGGCTTTTGTTCACATGCTCATGCCTGCAATAATAAATTATTTGTATTAACCAGATTCTCTTACAAAAAGGATAGTTTTGTCAGAATCAAAATATTCACAGGGAAGGTTTTCTCAACAGCAACCTCTCATCGACCTAGACGATTGTCACGTGTTGTTCCCAGACGTCATCAGAATTGGCGACATGACGATAATAAAGGGCCGTAGTTTGGTCGACAGGAACGCCGAACCTAACATGGCGCACTGCCATTACGAAAACCTGAAAAGCGATCAGCTAAAACACATGAGATATGAATCTCAACGAGTTAACGCCTAAGTCCGATTAGGACGTTGATTCACATAGGCAGTCCAACAATTCTAGAGAACTAAGCCTAAGACAACCACATGCAACATACCTCGTCTTGAGCCATACGACAAATAGATCATGGTAGGGAATAAACAACAATTCAATCACTCAACCAGAACACTCAGCCATAGACCATGCATAATGCAACAAGTGTGTTCTAGTCATCACCGGCCAAGAGATATTCCACTCTCGCCATAGTACAGCCTCACTGCTAGTACTCTTCCGGATTAACCGAGCGTCGTCCTACTACGTTACAGCGACAGCATCCGATAGCCCCCTCAAATTCTCTAAGGCGAGCATACTAGGAATAATTCCAGAAGGGACTACGGACCAATACAAGTTGCAACCAACATCTAATCAACCGTGGTAATCCTGACTATCCGTCGCCGCCACGGACTGACAGGCAACCAATAAGCCGTGGAATCTCGGACTATACGTCGCCGGCACACAGACTTATTAGGTAGCGACCCATGCCAACAATGGTATCGCTCGTGTCCCCAGTTACATTAGGGTGACACAATCAAGCCATCGCGTGACCCCATATTCATCACAAGCACTCAAGTCGATTCTCATTCCCAATGCAATCACATTCACATCATGATCAAAACCCGGCCTGCGGCCATTTTCATATTCAAAATCATAATTGGTCACGCGAATATTCAATTCCAATTAAACATGGCATCTTGACACTAGTGTGATTATTCAGCAATTAAGCACAATCAACACTCAGTCCGATCCACGATCAGCCACCAATAAATATTAGGCACAATAAAATAGGTAATTAACCATGGTAACTATTCCAACTAGCCATAATAATTAATTAATCTACCACGGTAACTAATCACTAACCATAGTAAACAGTTAACCTAACCACAGTTAACTATCTAACCACGGTAACTATCTAATTAGCTGCGATAACTAACTAATTAACTGCGGTAACTATCTAATTAAACTACTAAGTGAAATTAAAAGCCTAATAAGGGATTAGGGGTTAACTCACTTCAACACGGGTGGCGACGGTCGGCGATGACCGGCGATGGGCGAAGGTGGCGGCGGTTTCCGGCGGCGGCAGTGAAATTTCCCGGCGACGATTCTACGGACTCGTCTCGACGATCCGGATGCAACCACGGCAACGGTTTGCGACGACGACGCTCGGACGATGGCGAACGGAGGCCGGAACGAGGCTGACTTCGTGGCAAAACGATGACGACGGACTCGGCGAGCAGGAGGAGGGCTCGGCGACGCGGCGCGGCTGCACCTCCGGCACGGCAGGGGCTCCGGCGCGGCTGGACGGGGCTCGGCGAGGTGCGGCGGAGCTCGGAAAGCGGCTGGATAGGGGCGGTTTGGGCAGCACGGGGCTCGGTTGGCGAGGTTGAGCGGCGGCGCGGCAAGGCGTGACGGACGGCGGCGCGGCGGGAGCGGCGGACGGCGGCGAAGGAGGGTGAAAATGGAGATGAAGATGGTGAGAAGATGATGGAGTGAACATGAGAGTGGTGGTGGTGGTGCTGCCGTGAGGTAGAGGAGAGAGAGAGGGAAGAGAGAGAGAGGAGAGAGAGAGAGAGAGAGAAGAGAGAGAAAGAGTCTTTGGGGGTATTTTGATAATTTTTGGGTCAAAGGTCAAAAAGTCAAAAAGGTAAAAGATATTTACCTTGGCATTTAATGAGGTGGGCCCACGGGTCAATCGGTATTAATTATTTCTGGCGTATATGAATAATATCTGAGGGTATTTCGGTAATCTGACAAATCAGGACTGGTTTAGGATATTTGGTTCAGGGTCGGGCGCGGGCGCGAAGGAATTTGGCGAGAATTATCTACGGCGCGACTAAACTAATTGAACTGAAAATATCTACGCTTCAGTCGTCGATCAAAGTCCTCCAGATTGAATGATTCCGCATCCGATAAATGTCACTAAATTTCCAACAGTCCAATATCATTCATTTAATAAGCCTTGAAATTTCGAGACGTCCCAGCCAACCTGGTCTAAGGCGAGAATCAACTCGCTCCTGCGATGGTGCTGCTTATCTTTTGATCTTGCTAAATTTGGGTTCATCGGAAGTCTTTGTTGTTTTTGGTCACGTTCCTCCCACTGTTTTTACTCCCTAACTGGGCCTGCTTCCTTCACTTTGCTAGACATCTGGCATCTGACTGGTCTCTCACCATTTAGGAGGTTCATTGAATACGACCTGTCTCATTGCCCATACTTTCATGATTCCTCATGTCTAGATCTTCCCTATGACACTTTCATAGATAAATTTGCAAAGCAGGATGGGGAAATATGGAGGAACACACTGCTTTTATCTGGTGCTGGCTTTCACGATATGTATTTCGCCATCCTAATATGGTGGTCTCCCGTGAGTTTGTTCATATCGCATATGCTCTTGCCCGTGGTCTCAACATCGGACTGGGAAGGATGGTCTTAGCGGCCCTGTATCGATCATTATCTTATGCTCAGACTTCTCTGTATAGTGCGCCACCTAACCATTTTTATGGTCCGATGTGGATTCTCCTCGGTTGGGTTCGGCACTACTTCCCATCTCTATTCAGAGCTCCCTTGCCTCCTTTGCGGTGGCTACAAATCAAGCTGACTTCTTGTCAGTCTGACCTTGGCTTTTGGTTATGTTCTCGTCCACCCAATCCATTCCCTGGATGGTTTTCAGCCTTTGAGTGTGTAACGACCTCAATTTTCCAGCCGCTTAAGTTACGAGCAGACTAGTGTTTATCGAGCTCGAATTGTTAAATGGATGAGCTTTGAGGGGATCATTATTATTTTGGCACGGTGGATTATTAGCTTGATAATATATTTTTGGGGCACTATGTATTTAATTTGGACCTCGTAGAGCTAAATATGTGCCAAAGTGTGACTCGATTGAGCAAAAAATGACACGTGTCGACAAATGACGCACGAAGGCGCCACTTATCAACCACGGCCAACTCACCCTCTCCCTTCTTCCATGGAAGACACCTCCCTCCACATGTGGCACATGAACCTCAAGCCACCTCCTCTCTTCTTTCCTCTTCTTCTTTTCTTCTTCCCTTTGTCTTCATTTCCTTTGCGGCAACCGAACGAGAGAAACTCTATCTCCCTCTCTCTCCATCACCACACCAACTTCATCTTCTTCCTCCTCCTTGTTTTCCCTTCGGCGGCACCAACCGAGCAGGGACTCAAGCTCTCGCCCCGCCGTTCGTGGACGTCATCATCTCAAGCTTTCGAGCTTTCGCAGACGCCGTCTCCCTCCCGCTCTCGCACTTGGTCGAAGTAGTGGACGAGCTTGAGTTGTGTGACGACGATTTGTGGCAGCTTCGTTCGTGTGGAAACTAAGGCAAGTGAACATCTAACCCTTCCGCTAGACGGTTCAATTGAGGTTTGGTTCTGCATGAATCGTGGGTTCGACGCGTGGGTATGCCGTGCGAGTTCAGGGGTTGCATGGAGGGGAGAACGTTGTTACTTGTTCAATCGAGTACTTGTTTTGGTGTCTTTAGCTCATGAGTAACCTGATTTCATGGGTTGATCATCTCGTCCCCGTTGGCATGAAGTGAATCGAAGGTCGATGGTGGAGGGTGGTCCGGCGGGTGCAAGCGGGAGGTACTCGCGGTGATGCATGACTTGCCCATTATCGGAATTACAGGTAGTGGGGGTTGAGCGCAGAATTGTCTTGCTTGAAGCTAAATAGATTCGTTCGGAAATCAAACCTGAAAGGAGTCTCGGCTCCGAGCTTAGGAGTAGGATTACTGTAGGAATCCCATAAATTTGTGCAATGAACTAGATGATAGTTTCAAGAAAAGTGGCAAGGAATGTTTTAACCTTATCCTCTGGACGTTTTGTGCATCAACTGTCGCACGGATTGAGCCACCTTGTGCGTTCGGCTGAGAATTATTTGAGAAATTGTTGTGTCATTATTTTGTTTATTCATTGATTCTGCACAACCGAATAAATGATCGTTAAGTTTAGTTGTTTGGTTAGATGTTCTATTTGCTGAGATATAAACTCACTTTTGTGGCTTTTCCCATTTTCCTCAGTATATAGCTATGTCGACTCCTCCTCCCACTAGGTCCTTTGGCCATTATGGTGCCCCAGTGTGTTTCAAGAGCTCCTGGACGATATCTGGTGAGCCACGTTCCCAGCACCTACGCATCAGGAAGCTCCGTACGTCTATCATCTGTGAGGTGGGACCCCCAAGTAGGGCGAGTGGAGCACGTGTTCCATGCGACGTATCGTTGGGAGCACGGTAGGTGGGTAGTACCACTCTGCTCCCCCTTCGTTGGCGTCCTCAGCGACGATAATAGTGGCGACAGTAATGAACCACAGGAGTTTATGAGTTAGGACTGGCAGGGCGTGCAGGCCGGTAGGGTTTTGAGATGGGGAGCACGGCAGTTACTTTTTGACTAGTGCCGTGAGATGTATAGATATGGTGGTGGACGAGATGGTGGTGCTGGAGTACGTGGGTGGTGGCAGCGTTAGTATTCGGGAGTAGATGTCCTGCCCTTTTGATTCCTCCCAGAGTACGTGTTTGTTTTAAAAGCTGATGTATATAGACACACACACACACATATAAGAAGTCTTTGGTTGTGAGTGGTTTGTGGTTACCATGTGGTATAGGTTAGTGAACCTATAAGGTCATACCCCTTTAGGCGTGCCTGACGTTTGTTTCCATGCACTTGTGTTGTTGTATGGCCGACTGCTTTTGATTTATCAAGCTTTCGCATGCTTCTACATATAATTAATATCATATTAAAGCAGAAGCGCATAAGCAAGTTAAGCCGGTGAAGAGGTCTGGGTCGTCACAGAGTGTCTCTTGAGGCATATTTTAATCCTTACTGAGTTTACCTTCGACACGGATGCTATCGACAAAGCACAACGTGCCCATGCTGGTTTCGATTCTGAATTGTTCTGGAAGAGTGTACTCATCCCAGGAGATTTAATCTTGGACTTTTCTGACAAGGGGAAGTTTCATCCTGGCTTTGAGATTTACAATCCACATTTCTGTTCTTCGACAGTTTGATTTGGCTCAAGGAATCCCTGCACCCATTGTGTTTTTAATGGAATATCCTTTCTCACTTTGCACTTGGGCCCGTGGAAAAGAGTTGTTCCCAGCATACCTTGAGGTCACCAACACCATCTTCAAGCGGGTGGAATTCCATGAATTTCCAATTTCTCCAAGTGAGACAGCCGCTTACCACACCTGGTGGAATGAGTATCGCCAGCTATTCTTCCCTTTAGATGCGGATAGAGTCTTATTTCGAACTTCAAAGTTCCCTCCTTTGATGTCTCACCCATTCCGACGATGCCAGACTATAAGAGTTGGTTCTGTCGATCATATTCCTGATGTAGGTACAACTGACTTCCTCCTAGCCGTTAATTTTTCTTCTCTTAATCTGACCATTATCTTTTCAGATGAACTATCGATACCAGAAGAAGTGACAGATCAAAGTGAAGGCTCCTCTTTTGGTTATCCTACTGAAATAGATGTTAGCGTTTATTCTCCTAAAACGCCACCCCAGGATGCACTTGATCTTAATCAAGGGTTTCCTCCTCAACTGGCCCAGTCATTTTCTTCAGACAATGCTAACGATGCTAGGGCTCAATGGAAGCAACTCTGCGAGTTATTGGAACTAGGCTACGCTTCTTTTTGCAACAACCGCGTTACTGTATCCACTATTGAGCGACTCTTGGCTCATTTAACCAATCTGCCATTTCCACTGAAGTGTAGGGCATTTGAATTTGCTGTTAAAGAATTTTCCCTTTCTTCACCCGCAATGTAATGGCTTTCAGAGACGAGCAAGATCGAGCTAATTTTCTGGGTGACAAAGAAATTTATCTCCTCTGGAAACAAGATGAACTATACCGAGCCCGAGCTGTCCTTCGGGCCTATCAATCTAATGTCGCGACCTAAAAAGTATTGTGTCACGCCCCGAGCCCCGGGCGCGCGACACCCCTTCCTATCGTCTGGTCAAAGGTTGATGTCCCAGGCAGATCATCGACCCATTTCATTTTATCTTGTAATTAAGCACATGCGGAAGCGAATACTACTCCGGACAACGAACAACAGGGATAGACAACAAACAACAACAAACCCTTTTTATTTATATGCTTGATTAGTTCACAATACAAACATAATTTACACAAGTCCTTCTTGGACCGATTCCCTTAGACCCACAAAAAGATACCGGGTCGGGTCAGGGCGCACTACAGCCGATACGCTACTGCTACAATGCTAGCTATACACAAGACGAGCTCCAAAAACTTCTCCTCCACGGCTCAACCCACGCGGCCATCTCGAAGACCTGAAAGGCGATCAGCCAAGCGCATGAGATATGAATCTCAGCGGGTCAACGCCTAAGTCTGATTAGGACGTTGATTCACAGCCTAACCATTCTAGCGATCTACTCACAGCATTCAGAACAACAACCACATGCAACGTACCTCGCCTGGAGCCATGCGACAGATACGACATGATAAGGAATAAACAATGCATCAACCAATCAGCCAGAACACTCAGCAATACTCATGCACTATGCAACAAACGCGTTCCGGTCAGCCGGCTAGGAGATACCCCACTCTCGCCAAAGCACAGCCTCGCTGCTAGTACTCTTCTGGATTAACCGGGCGTCGTCCCACAACGTTAACGGCGACGGCATCCGATAGCCCTCTCAAGACCCCTAAGGCGAGCATACCAGGAATAATTCCAGGAGGGACTACGGACCAACACAAGTTGTGACCGGCATCTCATCAGTCGTGTTATCCGGAAGGTCCGTCGCCAGCATGGACTAACAGGCAACCAATAAGCCGTGGAATCCCGGACGGTACGTCGCCGGCACACAGACTCATTAGGCGGCGACCCATGCCAACAAGGGTATCGCCTGTGCCCCTAGTTACGTTAGGGTGACACGGTGAAACTACTGCGTGACCTCTCGCTTAAAATCGGCTCTCAAGCCAAATCTCATTTTGATGCTCAAACCTGGCCCACGGCGATTTTCATGCTCAAAATCACAATTGGTCACGCGAATATTCAATTTCAATTTAATATGGCCTATCGACACTAGTGTAATCATTCAGCATTTAATGCGCAATCAACACTCAGTCCGATCCACGATCAGACGCCACAAACTAGGCACAACAACATGCAATTAACCATGGTAACTAATTCACCTAACCACGGTTAATTCAACTAACCACAGCAGTTAATTATTCTACCATGGTAACTATTTAATTTAACTATGGTAACTAATTAATCTAACCACAGTTAACTATCTAACCACGGTAACTATCTATTAACTGCGGTAACTAATTAATCTAATTACGGTAACTAACTAATTAACCTATTAAGTGCAATTAACGGCCTAATCAGGGATTAGGGGTTAACTCACTAATTAATGGGCGGCGACGGTCGGTGGCGACCGGCGGAGGGTAGCGGCGGCGGCGACAACAAAAATTCCGGCGGCGGTCCCTACGGACTCTCCTTGTCGATCCGGACGCAACCACGGTGTCGGATTTCCAAAACGACAACTGGACGACGACGAACGGCGGCTGGACAGCGGCTGAGCAGAGGCCAAACGACGACAACGGAGCTCAACGAGCGGCCGGCAAGCTCGGCGGAGCTTCGGCCAAGGTCCGGCGGGTCCTCGGTGGCTCCGGTGAAGCTCGGCGGACGACGGCGAGGCTCGGCGATCGACGGACAGCGGCTGAACATGGCGGCAGGGGGCTCGGCTTGGGTTGGCGAGCGGCGGGAAGGGTGGCCAGCGGCTCGGCGGGCGCGGGGGACGGCGGCGGCGCGAGCGGCGGGCGGCGGCGGTCCACGGCGACGACGATGAAGATGATGGAACGGTGAAGAAGACGGTGGAACGTGAAGATGGAGGGGGTGGGCAGCCGTGCGTGGAAATGGAGGGGAAGAAGAGAGAGAGAGAGAGAGGAGAGAGAAATGGTCTTGAAGGGCAAAAGGGTAATTTCATGGGTCAAATAGCATTTTTGTAATTTCTCAATAGTCAAAAAGGTGATTTGACTTGGCATTTATGAGGCGGGACCCACAGTCATTCGGTATTAATTGTTTCTGGTGTATATGAATAATATCTGAGGATATTTCGGTAATCTGACGATTTAGGACTGGTTCAGAATATTTGGTTCAGGGTTGGCTCGAGCGCGAAGGAATACGGCGAAGACTAATTACGGCGCGACTAATCTAATCGAACTTAAATTAACTACGCTTCGATCGACGGCTAACGACCTTCAGATCGAATGATTCCGCGTCCGACAAACGTCACTCAATTCCAACCGTCTAATATTATTCACATAATAGGCCTTGAAATTCCGGGACGTCACATCTTGCATACCTTTAGGTTAATTAGATGACTAACCTAATACAAACGCTCTCAAGCCCTACCAAATCGCAATTTTGGTTTATATTCAAATAATTTAAAATTTGGAGTTGCCACTAATCATATATGGTAGGTTGATTATGAACCTAAATAAAGTACCAGAACAAGTACTTTATTTCTACGAACTAGAGATTTTGAGTTCGGAGATTTGGTTACATTAATTAGTTAAAATTAATGCCCTTTTGGTACCTTAAATTTCATGAAAAATCCTAAGTTTGGCAACTCAACTTGAATTGATTTATGGTTCAGAGGACGGAGTTATTTTTGGATTTTCTTTTTTAATGAATACAATGCACGAATGTATGAATGACATGAAAATGATGCTAAATGAAGTGACTATGCCAAGTAAAACACGCAAAATTATCTTATATGCAAAATTTAACTAATCGATTAAAACATGCAAGATTACATGACATTAACGCAATACAATGTAACATGCAAGACAATATGTTTTAACTACAGGAACGGCATGCCAAATACTATGTGCTTATTAGACAACATGGAAAATGACATTTATTCTTACATGACATGCTAATTATGACTGAACATGCAAGACAACTTATGAATGCGAAACTCATGTGAATAACATGGCAAGGATGATGACATGCAAATAATATGACATGGCATCATGTGATATTCGAAAATATGGTGGGCAAGATATGGTGATACTCGAAAAAACATGGTATGCAAAATATGATATGCAAGATGGCATGAGATGTGCAAGATGACATGAGATATGCAAGACATGCAAAATATGGTGTTCTAAACTACATGAGATGCAAACGTGAGATGATGATTTTTTTTTTGGTATTTTTTATGGATTTTTCGGCAACTTAAGATATGCATGAGCGATTCAATTTTCTTGATTTTATTCCAAATAATTCAATGAGATAAGGCTTCTAGGAAAGCTTATCTTTCTAAAATCTTAATTAGATAAGGCTTCTAAGAAATCGTATCTTACTAAAAATTTTAGGAGTTTTAAATTATAAGGAAAACAATCAAGATAAGGATTCAACCAAATATCACCAGAATTTCCAACATTGAGAAGCAATCAATCAAGACAATCCATGAAATATCCCCATTAATTTTCGAAAAAATTGCATTCCTAATCCAAGTTGGCTTATTGAAATTAGCGGATCGAATCTAAATAGTCATAGATTGGATTGACTAATTTCCCTTTTTTCACTAAACCAGAGGATCGTATCCAAGTAATCACGGATAGGGCTTGTCTAATTTATGAAATACGTTGCCTTTTAGGAAAACTGCTTTCCTAATTTGGATTAGGTTTTAATTCAGAAAAATTGTGCTCAAGATATGAACCAATCCAATTTAATTCAAGAAAAATTTCGAGTTTTTCAATAAAAATAAGATCTTTATGATTGATCTTGC
The DNA here is from genome assembly GCA_029784005.1 of Lenwebbia sp. NSW1173648. Lineage (NCBI taxonomy): Eukaryota > Viridiplantae > Streptophyta > Magnoliopsida > Myrtales > Myrtaceae > Lenwebbia > Lenwebbia sp. NSW1173648. The sequence goes on along the minus strand of JARCGZ010000008.1, from coordinate 18,838,664 downwards.
AAAAATCATTTCCTTTGATTGTCAAAATTTCGTGTATTTCTTATGCAGAAAATTAGCTTGAAACTAACATCAAACAACACGCAAATTACAACCAAAAGGATGAGGAATTCACCTTTTAATGCCGAAAAAAATTCTGCACTAATTAGTAAGCAAAATCACTCAAAGACAGCTTTGTTTTGAGTCCAATCAAGAGTGAAACAGCAGCAAAATCACTAAAACAGCCACGAAAATAGTAGAAGAATTACCTTAAAACGCCGGTCAAAGATTTGAGCTGAATTGTGGTGAAATCGCCTCACAATCAACCTCAAACAGCACAGTTTTGAGTGTCGATTTGCAGCAGAATTAAACCCGAACAGCAGCAAACAGTGGTGACTTTGGCTCGGGGCTGTAGTGTCATCGAACGGGAAGCTCATCTTGCGGACGGCCGACGATGCAGGCGGACGGCGGCAGGGACGAACTGAGGCGGTGCCTGCACCGGCGTCAGGAGCTACTGGTGGCGCACGGACGACTTTGACTGGCTGCACCGGCATCGGACAGAGGGCGGCTGAAGGCGGGGTTGCATCGACGTCAGGTGGCTCATGGACGGCGGAAGGCTTCGGGTGGCGCACAAGGAGAAACCTTCAAATTCCTTGAGAATGCTCTGAATTTTCAGAGTTATAATGTAAAATAATGACCTCTTAACCCTAAGCTTAAGTTAACTTATATAGACTTAAGGGTATCCTAAACCTAGTTGAGGTAGGATTTATTAATAACTGTAGGATTAGAAATCTGACCGTAGGATTAAAAACTCTAATTTTCAAGAGTCCTAATCACTTAAAACTCTTGAAATTTTCGGCCATTAGGGGGTGCATGGGCTTAGCCGAATTTATCAATAAGGAAAGCAGTTTCATCCTTTTGACAAATTTGATCACATTGAATAAAGAACCTTTAATCAGAAAGGACTTTCACTCACTCTCTTGAAAAAGCATTTTAAACCCGACAATTGATGCGGGTATGTGAATCACTCAGAACTACCATCATCATGACTGACAAGGGTCTGGATATTTTCGCAATCAGTATGATTTGACCAATCTGAGAGGTCTTTGTGAGGACCGTAATGTAGGGCTTGGTCAAAGGCTTAGCGAAGGGCACTCATGGGAGTCATTTGGCTTTAAATAAAACATTATTATCAGCTACATCGGGTTTACAAGTCAATAACCCTGCAAAATGAGATAGAAAAATCTTGCTCTCACTTCTTTGAGCGACATTTATAACCATTTAAAATCCTACGTTAAATCAAGTGCCCTAATCAGAGAAGACTTTGGTAAGGGTTGTAACGTAGGCTCGGTATGCTAGAAATGAATAGCTTATTTACACCAAGAGGGGTATATCATGAAGGAATTGGTGATCATTTGTTCTTGATACTTTTGCCACTGATTCAGGCTCGAGCAAACACTCTGCAGATTTTTTTTCAAATGAGTTTTCCTTCCGAGGAACATTCTTTGCTAATGCTTTCTTTCTCTCTTTCTCCCTTTCTCTCTTTCTCTCTTTTTTTTTTCAAGAGAGATTGAAAGAACTTGTTTGATGGACTTTGCGCATTTTCCTCAATGGATTTTCTTTCGAGATTCATTTGCCCCAAGGCACTTCATTCTTCATTCATGAAGTTTCGAGATGATTTCATTCTTCACCATGGGGATGATCACCAATTGGGTTATGAGAAATGAATCCACCGCTCAAATTGGGTATGCAAAGGGTAATGTGTGTAGGGTACAGAAGGAAATGCTCTTCATCATATCTAAGGCACTTGAGCTAACACAGAATTCGCATGCAATAAATATACTTGAAGATTGATGCAAGTGAAAGCAAGAAAATTCTAACCATTTGAACTTTCTGATAATTGCCCCAATGTGGGGTTGTTCTTGACATGGGTAAGAAACGAATCTCCGCTCAAAGGGTTTAATCAAAGGATAACCTAAAGTGTTTGGGATAGAGGAAATGAATGTCTCTCATCACTTCGGTCATCATACTTTTCACGAGATAACCCTTTTACCTTGTCAGCACGAATTTTTTTTCACTCATCTCACTGGGATTAATATGCATGACGTGTATGAAAATGGCTTGCCTTTCATCGTCTTGATATTCCTCATTCAACATGATCATTCCATAGGATAAAACAAATTGCCTGATTTAAAAATCTTTCCCAATGAAAATTAGCAATACAGACAAAAATATAAAATCTCAAAATCATGAAATTCATTCTCAAACTTGATTATTCATAACATCAAAAGAGTGAGCACAAATCAAGTGTAGTACTTTTTAACAGCATCAGAATTAACTGGATTGGAAAATACATGACCATCCATCTCTACCAAGATCAACGCACCTTCTAGGAGTACCTTCCTCACAATGTATGGACCGCCGTAATTCGGAGTGAATTTTCCTTCTAGAGTAGGAACTATGGGTAACAACTTCGGCAAGACAAGGTCATTTACCTGAAAATGTCAAGGCCTGACCTTCTTGTTGAAGGATTTAGCAACTCTTTGCTGGTAGCATTGGCCATGACATAGTGCCCTGAGACGCTTTTCATCGATCAAACTCAAATGATCCAAACTCTGCTGGACCCATTCATCTTCAGTCAACTGTACCTGAGAAAGAATCCGCAACGAAGGAATCTCTACTTCAACTGGCAATTCTGCATCCGTATTGCACACAAGAGAATATGGAGCTGCCCTAGTCGATGTTCGGATCAATGTCCGATATGCCATGAGTGCAAAGGGTAACCTTTTATGCCAATCTCGATAATTCGCAGCCATTTTAGCTAAGATCTTCTTGATGTTTTTATTGGCTGCTTCTTACGCTCTATTCATCTGTGGGCGATATGGCGATGAGTTCAAATGCTTGATCTTGAATTCCTTGAACAACTCATTGACCAATTTATTATTCAGGTTCGATCCATTGTTGGTGATTATGGTTTCTGGTGCACCATATCGAGCAATGATATCACGATGAATGAACTTCACTACGCTTCTTACCGTGACTGCCGTATAAGACATAGCTTCAATCAACTTAGAAAAATAATCAATGGCCACAAGAATGAAACGGTGTCCATTTGACACCTTCGGATTAATTGGGGTAATCACATCAATGCCCCACATAGAAAATGGCCATGGTTTAGACATTTGATATAGTTCACTCGGAGGAACATTGATCTTGTCTCCATGAATCTAAGACTTATGACAACTCCGGACATGCTGGATATAGTCACTCTCCAATGTGAGCCAATAATAGCCCAACCTCATTATCTTTCTTGCAAGCATATGGCCATTAATATGTAGACCACATATCCCTTCATGAACTTCTAGCATTAAACGTATGGCTTCGGTCGAATCAACATATCTCAGTAAGACAGAATCATAAGACCTTTTGTATAGACTTTCTCCACTCAAGAAGAACTTTGATGTCATCTTTTTTATGTACTTTTGGTCCAGCACGGTGTTTTTCTCACGAAACTCCTGCTTTTGAATGTAAGTTTTGATATCGTGATACCATGGCTTGCCATCAGGTTCTTCAGTCGTAGCCATACAATAAGCTGGTTCCCGTAACACCTTTATCTTCAAAGGCTCGACCTCAAGTCCATCAGTGACTTGCAACATTGCGAACAATATGGCTAAAGCATCAACGAACTGGTTCTGAGTTCTTCACAGGTATTCAAAGGAAATATCATCAAATTCTTCCACCAACTCCTCTAAGTAATCGTGATAAGGCTGCAGCTTAACATCCCTAGTTTACCATTTCCATATGGTCTGAAGAATGATTAAAGCCGAATCCCCGAACACCTTGAGCTGAGTTACTCCCATTTCGATTATAGCTTGTAACCCGAGAATGCATGCTTCATATTCAGCAATGTTATTGGTGCATGGGAATATAAATTTTGCAGCCACAAGGTAATGTTGCCCGCCTAGGGAAGTCAGAACTGCTCCAGTACCTGAACCTGAAAGGTTCACGGCTTCGTCAAAGTACATGGTCCATACATACTCATCAATCGGCATGATTCGGTCCTCTAGAGGATTGATATCCTCATTTTCCCTAGGATTCTAGGCTAAAACATCAACGATAACTCGACCCTTGACGGATTTCTGTGGCAAAAATTGAACATCAAACTTCGAAATGAGAATTTTCCATTTTGCGAGCTTTCCAACCAAGGCGGGTTGGTTCAGCAAGTATTTGATGGGATCACATTCCTTTACAAGGAGTATCTAATAGTGCAAAGTGTATTGACGGAGTCTGTGTAACACCCATACTAGCGCCATGCATGTCTTTTCTACTTCTGAGTAATTTAGCTCAGATGCGGTGAACTTTTTGCTCAGGTAGTATATAGTACGCTCCTTCCCATCGTCCAGGCTTTTCTGAGCTAACATAGCGCCCCAGAGATTCACTATGGATGGTGAGATAGAGGATTAAGGGCTCCCCTGGCGTCGGCGGAACAAGCACCAGTAGATTCATCAAATGATGTTTCAGCTTCTCGAACGCCTGCTCGCACTCCGCGTCCCACCTGATCAATGCATTCTTCTTGAGAAGTCTAAAGAATGGCTTTGCAGTTTCAGATAACTGGGAAATAAATCGAGCTATGTAATTCAATCTGCCCATAAGACTTCTGACTTCTTTCACGGAGGCTTGATCTCGCAAATAGCCATTACTTTGGACCAGTCAATCTCTATGCCTTTGCTACTAAAAATAAACCCGAGCAACTTCCTCGAGGCTGCACTGAACACGCATTTGGCCGGGTTGAGGCGCAATTTGAACTTCTAGAGTGTATCAAAGAGCTTTGTCAAGGTCTCTACATGATCTTCTCCGCGCCGAGTCTTTGCGTTCATATCATCGACGTAAACCTCGATCTCCTCATGTATCATGTCATGGAATAGAGTTACCATCGCCCGTTGGTATATTGCCCTGGCATTTTTTAGAACGAAAGGCATAACTTTATAGTGGAACACTCCCTATGGCGTGGTGAATGCCGTCTTCACTTTGTCTTCTTCGTTCATCAGAATCTGGTTATAACCAAAGAATCCGTCCATGAAAGAGAAAAGCTCAAATCCAGTGGTACTATCCACGAGCACATCAATGTGAGGGAGTGGAATATCGTCCTTCGAGCTGGCTTTGTTCAAATCACGATAATCCACACAAACCTGAACTCGGCCATCCTTTTTCATTACCAAGACTATATTGGCAACCCAGTCAGGATACTGGGAAACCTCAACGAACCCCACCTTTAAGAGCTTCATAACTTCCTCCTCAATCTTCTTTGACAGCTCTGGTTTAGCTTTTCAAGGTTTTTGCTTCTTAGGCTTTATCGAGGGATTGATCGATAAGCAATGTTCAACGATCGATCGATCAAGACCTGGCATATCAGCGTAGGATCAGGTAAAAATGTCTTGGTAATCTTTCAAAAGTTCAATCAGATGCTCAGCCATATCTTTGGGGAAACCTGCCCCAATCTTCACCTCTTTAGGATTCTCCATATCACTAAGATTGATTGACACGGTTTCTTCAATAGTTAGAGGTTTAGATTTCTCGTGATACTCCAGGCTCTGACGTATTTCTTCAGCGTCCGAATCAGAATCATCTGAATCATGAGCATCGCATACATTTGGATCCACTGTTTCCCCATCCTCGAATTTGCCCCTGAAACATAAAGTAAAGTAATCAGAAAGAAAAATAGGGTTTAACATGTTGCTTGCATTCATAGCTTTCGTAAATGCTCTATTTTCAAAAAATTTCTTTTGGTTTTTGGAGACCTCGGGACGAGAATTCTTGAGGAAGCCCAACCCTCAGTGCTTACCATGGATGACATATTATTCGATTGTTGGTTATCATCATCGGGTTAGTTTGGTATGCCTCGGCAAGATTCCAAAGTAATGAAAAATTTCTATAATCTTATTGATAATGAATAAAAAAAATTACATCTTATTGAAAAGGATATCCTAAAATGCAACATGATTTGAAACGAAAGGTCCTAGAAAGCAATAAAATTTCCCACACATGGGAGTGCAAAAACGTAGAGATGTTACTCTAAATCCAACCCCTCCAGCGGATCATCGAATATGAAATTGACAGACGGCCTTAGGGGCTTCTTTCATCGTCAGCATCATCTTCTTTGTCCACTTCCATCGAATCTTCAAAGATAGCACTCACAGATAAACCCCCAAAACAAGCAGCGAGATAAGGGACGCCGTCTTCCACATTAGCTAAATCCATCACCATGGACTCACGCTCGCTTTGGCTTTCCACACCAGGGAATATGAAACCAAGATCATCATCGAATGGATTGGGCTCTAAATGGTCATAACCGCCAATTACTCCAGCTGAGCGGAAGGTCTGATAGAGTGGGGGTGGTAAAGAACTATGATCAATTCTTCCTCGGCCTTGACACCCTCGTCGAGCTCGACCACGACCTCATCCTCGAAAATAACTTCCCAACACATAGTGTTCTGACCTGTGATATCCCAAACCAGTCGTGTGGGATTGACCGACCACTTCGATCAGGGTACGAATACCTTGATCGTTCTTGCCAAGCCTAGTACTTGGTGCAAAACCATTTCCAACCATGACATTCACGACCATGAGTGCCGTGTTAGAGATTTCAGGTACAGGCAAGGGTGCATCTTGGGAAGCATGAATAGCGAGCACCAACTCATATGCATGGTAGCTATCTTGCTCAACATAATCAGGCTCAATATATGGGATGGCTGTTTCATTATAGATTTGATGATCCACCTCCCCGTATATGGTTACTAGCCTTGCCTCGACTACAAACTTAATCTTCTGATGCAGACTAGAGGGTACTGCACCGGCATTGTGAATCCATGGACGGTGGAGTAAGAAATTAAAAGAGGACAGGATATCCAACACCAGGAAAAGGACATCAAACATAGAAGGTCCGATCTGAAGCTCCAAATTAATTTGTCCCATGACTTCCTTCTTCATTCCGTTAATGCTCAGACAGAGGTCTTTGCTGCTTACATCCTAGCTAGGTCGATACCTAAATGTTTCAAAGTAGATAGAGAGCATATATTTAGAGCGGAACCATTATCCACAAGCATAGGAGCCAGATGAGTTTGCTTGTGCTTGATGGATATGTGGAGTGCATTATTGTGCCCACGCCCTTCCTGTAGGATCTCCTCCTCAGAAAATGCCACCTGGTCCTTAAGCAAGATAGACCCGATAAACCCTTCAAGCTTGTCTTCATCAATGTTCTCCGGTACATGGACCTCACTAAGGACCTTCATCAAGGGCGCTCGATGCTTCTCAGATGTCTGAAGGAGTTCTAGCAATGACAATTGAGCGGGCATATTACGCAACTAGTCCACAACATTGTACTCACTGGCCTTAATCACGGCCAAAAACTCCTTTGCTTCCTTCTCAGGGACCTATTTCGCGAGTCGATCGTCCGAGTAGGTACGACCTGATCTTGTCACCAAATCCACATCATAGGACCAGGGGACTACTTTATCACTCTTGTAATCGAACGGCTGAGGCAACATAATCACAAAACCATCTTGCACATCGGGGATGACAATCCCTAAATCCTCGTCAGAGGCATCCTCAAGCGGAGGCATATCAACTAGTTTAGGATCCAACCTGATCTGGTTGGTGGTCAGAGCGGCTAACTCTTGATCCCAATTGATGACAACTTGAAACACTGTAGCCACTACTCCAGTCTCGTCAGCACACCCAATCATCCCATTCTTGACAAGCGCTTCGACCTTCTCCTTTACTTCAGATAGTGGTGCCGCTTCACCAACCGAAAAATAGCCTTCTCGGACTAGTGCATCAAAGATGTCTATAATACGAAATTTGAAACCCCAAGCTCGTTTAGCTTCCAGACCAAAAACAGCGTTTACAGGACCTACATGGTCAGGGCGTGGATTGTTTTGCACATTAGGCTTACCGGCTGGCTGGAGTGCAAATGCCCCAGTCTCAAGTAAATCATGCACTTGATGTTTAAGCACCTAACATTCATCTGTCGAATGAACCACCTCGCCCCTATGATAGTCGCATTTTTTCGATAGATCATACTTCGTAAAACTGGCGGGGCACTGAACTCATCGAGTTCTTCTTCCTTAGCACCGACGATACTTGGGATAACATACCAGGGACAGGAGTAAATTGGCGAGCTTTGCGCTGATACTGCTGGTGTGGGTTTTGCTGGCCATAAGCACTCGATTATTGAGGAGCAAATTGCAACTTAGGAGCTTGAGCTAGGGCCTTCTAAACATAAGTCAAGCTTCTGAACATTCTGAACATAAGTCAGGTTAACCTCTGTGGCCGGCTCTCTATCCTTTTTAGCCGCGAACCGCTTTCCAGAAGAAGCGGTTTCACCATACCAACCTTTCTTCAATCCAGAATCAATTTCCTCCCCCATGGAAATGAGCTCGCTAAATGTTTAGACCGCCATCACCAGCATACGTGACCGAATTCCCTGTAGGAAAGTGGATACGAATAGCTTCATCAAATCTCGTTCAGGTAGCTCATGCATGATATGTGCCACCATGTTTCTCCATCGTGTGGCGTATTCCTTAAGGGGATGTTCATCATTAGTGATTTCTAAAATCTCAAGAAGGTTTCTGAATTTAGAAAAGTGAGAAAGGAACCAAACTTGAAGAATTTCAAGAGAGGCACAGAATGTTTTATCCTCATTTGATTTGAACTTTGTAAGAGAGATGAAAGTTTTCGTTAAAATGGTATTGACAAAGTTTTTTTCCATTGAGGACTTGTTTAGCAAAAGATACGACCAACGGGTCAATCGCATTCGGTTTATGTGGAAAAATTACCGAGCCAAGGAACATTAGCAAAAAAATCTTTGCTCTATCTGTTAGTTGTATGCCCTAAAGTAAGCATGTAATGGTTACATGTTAGGGATTATAGTTGTACTTTCAATCATATTATATATTAATGGCAAAGACATGTTCATTTATCAGTCCCATTATTTGATGAATGATTCCATAAGATCAGTTGTGACTAAACCTATTCTTAAGACGTTAAGATTATGTGTGATAGGTTCACAGTTAGACTGAATCTTTAAACTGTTCTCGGTCAATGGATCATTGAGTGAATATTAATAATCATGTTGAGACAGGTGTGTTCATAACTTCGACACTAAGTATTGGATACTTAAGGGAATGACGAGTCATAAGTCATTGGGGTATTGTGATACCCGAGTTAGAACACGGGTGCTTGTGCTGGACAAGTGCATTGAATGTGACACGAATTGAACGATTAGCAAACATGGAAGCTTTGGGTATGCGTGTTGCCAAGTGGCACGCATGGCCAATCAAGGTGGTGGTTTCGAAATCTTCATCTTTCGTCCGTCGATTAGTGGTGTGTCTGCACTAGAGGTCCGACGCTTGTGGGACTAGAATAGAAGAACATTTGCACCAAGTTACGTAAGGCACGCTATGAGAGGTAAGCCGTTAACCCTCTCTGATGAATCTGATTTTCGATTGAAATGCGCGAATGATGCCTTTGGAGATACGTGTGTGGGTTCTGTTCCCTCTCCGCCTATATTGCGTTTATGTTTTATTTTGTTTTCCCGCGTACGCCTTCTGAGATTCCGTAGGAAACCCAACAGTGGTATCAAAGCCAATCCTTAGGCATATTCGTGCATTTAATTAATGTGACGACCCAGTTTTCACCGCACTTTGGGAAGGCTTTCTAGACCATGTTCTCTTCTTTAATCTTTTCCTGTTATGCAGATAGCGCATGTGAAAGCTTATACAAATAGAACATACGGCCATACAACATACAAGTGCATAAAACAATCCCTTGACAGTCTGGTAGACACGGTTATTGATGGTTATGGCCTTATAGAGTTCCACAATTCAGATTATGCAATCATAAGACGTGGGTACAACAACCAGATCATTTTATTTCAATATTCAGATCTAATAAAGTAGCTCCTTACAAAAGTTCAAAGTTACATTCTGGGAAGATTCACAAGGAAGGTAAACTACTCCAGAGAACCTAATTCATTGTCCGGCCGTCATCTCTTATTTTCAAGGGCCGTTCATAGAATCTTTGAACTCGAGGTCTTCCTTAATCCCTAAATCACTCATTACACCATCACTGTCTAGGATTTGTGGATCTATGGGACCTATCCATACACCTAGACCTCGTTCGTACACGGATTTGAATTCTAGTACAACCACATCATCCGGCGGTCCTTCATCCACGTATACTTTTGAGTGAACAACTCTAAATTTCCTCATTCCTGGTCTATCAGGAAAATCCCTCAGAAACTCTTCTATCGAGCGAGTTATTCTCAATGGCGTACCATGAAGATGTCGTCGTACGATGGTGAGTGTTTTCGACATTCTACTGAAAAATGGTTTCAATAACGGAGTGAGTATAAAACTCAACAAGAAGATTCCTAAGCCGAACGACCAATCCATCCATAGAATCATTAGATTGTAAACAAAGTTAACCATTTTTGAATGCCGACATACAAGAGCCATAATCAACATAATGATCCTACCAATAACGTCATTTCAATCAAGAATCATCACAACAGCAGCAAGACAAACCACAGAGTTCATAATAACGAAACATAGATAAGCTGGTAATAAGGATTAGAGATCCGATTGCCTTAGTTTTTGAATTCAAGAAAACGGAATGACGAACGTCTCTAGATTATCTTAGCTGCCGTGGATCGGCATCCCACTTCCTTGAATCGGTGGGATGGCTTGACAAGGAATGGCGGCGGCACGTCGGACGGTGAAACGTCGACGGTGGCGACTCAGTGGTAGGGCAAGGCATCGATTGGGTGGCGGTACAGCATGGCCAAGGGAGTTCTAGAGAGAAAGAAAGAGGTGTTCTTCCAAAAAACAAAACGATGAGGGACTATTTATAGAAAACGAAGATGGTGACAGCTAGCACCCGAATTACCTATGCTGTGACACGTGGCCTGCCACGTGTCACGCATGCGGGCCGCCACATAGCACACATTCATGCTTTTACGTGGCACCCATGCTCGCTGACACATGGCGGGCATACGTGTTGCCATGTGGCACGCACGCATGCTGCCACGTGTCCAGCCCGCTACCACGTGTCGACATGTGGCCCTCACGTGTCCACGTGCATCCATTTGTCCAATTCTGCTTCTTATTGTCCTAATTTGGCACATACTTAACCCGATGGGACCCTATTTAAATGTATAGTGTCCCTTAAAATATCATCGGGCCAAAAATAACCTCTAATCTGGACCCGTTAATACTAATTTACCTTTTTAGTCAAGTAGGTGAAAATTCGGGTCATCACAATCCTTTCCACCTTAGGAAATTTCATCCTCGAAATTTTGATCTTACTCTCTCCTCAAAAGGTAAGGCCCTTAAGATCAATACTAACCATGTGGCTTACCACGCTTTCACTACGTACTCTGATCTCAACTGCCATATTCCGTAATTTTAACTTATATATAGGGTCATCATCGGCCATAATTATTTCAACAATTGGCAACACTATTGTGCCACTTACTCAATTCATGACTTGCCAATTCAATTGGCGTCAATAACGGACTTATCAATGTCCAATCATAAAAGCTTCAAGAGCTTCCATGTTTGCTAATCGTTCAATTCTTAATATATGGAGAAGGAGAGTTCAAAGTTGAAGCTTATACTGATTCCAATTTTCAATCGGATCCTAATGACTACAAGTTTACTTCAGGGTTTGTCTTCACACTCAATAGTGGTGCAGTTAGTTAGAAGAGTTCCAAACAGAGCATAACTATTGATTCCACCACTGAGGCAGAGTATGTGGCAGCTTTTGAAGCTGCAAAGGAAGCCGCTTGGATGAAGAAGTTTATTTCTAAACTTGGAGTTGTTCCTTCCATTGAGCAACCGATTACATTGTTTTGTGATAATAATGGGGCAATAGCTCCAGCTAAGGAACCGAGCTCTCACCAGAAGTCCAAGCACATTGAGAGACGCTTCCATCTCATTAGAGAAATTGTTGGGAGAGGCGATATCGCCTTGCAGAAAATAGCCTCAGCGGAAAACGTGGCAGATCCCTTCACTAAGGCCTTACCTCAGTCTTTGTTTGAAAGATATATTGACAAAATGGGTTTGAGATACCAGTCTAGTTAGCTTTAGTGCAAGTGGGAGATTGTTAGTTGTTTGCCCTAAAGCAAGCATGTAATGGTTACATGTTAGGGATTTTAGTTGTACTTTCAATTATATATTAATGGCTCTGATACCACTGTTGGGTTTCCTACGGAATCTCGGAACGCGACTACGGGCGAAAACAAAAAAAACATAATACAAAGACAAGCGCAGCAGAAATAGAACCCGCACACATATCTCCAGAGGTGTTATTCACGCGTTTCAATCGAAAATTAGATTCAACAGAGAGGGTTAATGGCTTACCTCTCGTAGAGTGCCTTACGCAACTCAGTTCAGATGTTCTTCTATTCTAGTCCCACAAGCGTCGGATCTCTATTTCAGACACACCACCAATCGACAGACGAAAGATGAAGCTTTCGAAACCACCACCTTGATTGTGCTAGCAATCTCCTGGTGATAGCAGTCAGAATGAGGGCGTAACGGCAGTAAGACGAGGGTAAGGATTCAAGAGGAGCTTTCTGATCTGATGATCGTCGTTTTACGAATGAACTGACGTCAGCTATTTATAGAGAAAACGGAAGCAGATTGGTCAGCATGGGCAGGGACACGTAACCGACACGTGTCCTCTGCGCATGACACGTGTCCGATTTTCACGCATTTGGGGATTCCGTAGGAAACCCAACAGTGGTATCAGTGCCAATCCTTAGGCATATTCGTGCGTTTAATTGGTTTAGGTTCGTAATAATTCTTGCCATCGGCCAATTTGTTTTAGAGAATTTTTTTCTGTTACGTGGCCTATGGAAGTTGATTGTTATAATCGACTTAGCAAGGAATTAGAACTAAATCAATTTGAATTGAAAATCTGTTGCTAGATTCATTTTAATTATGAATTTGTGAAACGATTCGCGATGGTGAATCTAGAGTCGAGAACGCTATTACCATTTAGAATCACGCATGTGAAAATTATTTCGGTGACGTTGATTCGTTGATGTGGCTTGCGTTGCTTGGCCACGAATTTGATTCAATGTAGAATTTTATTTGTGCCTTCCAAAGCTTTAAATTATGAATTTATGGCACGTCAGAAAGGGTGGTGATATAATGGTTAAATGTGGTCTCATTGGCTCAAGACCCATTAAACATAATTCCGTGATCACCATGTAGGATAGATGTTTATGCGATTGACATCTGTTTATTTATTTGAGCATGTTAAACTGGTTAATGTACAAGGTGAGACCATTAATAAGGACCCAAACCTCCTTTTAATAAATTAAGTTGTAACGGGTTTTGGACTCGTGGCCTTCCATCGTCGTGGTTTGATCTAATATTATAGTGGTTGATTGACCGGGTATGGATACATGGGGGTCAATTGTCATTCATATTATTGGATCACTCCATTGTGCATATGATGTTGTGGGGTTGGAGCCGAACAATTTTCAATAACGGTTAGGTGAGGGGATCATTTGTGTTTTCAATACTTACATGAGACGATGGGCTAGACTTAACTATGATCATGAAGTCAATAACTGTCAAGTGAGACTTTCATGGTCTAGAGGCCAAATTTATGATTGGGACTCGCATGCGATGCGTTGAATAAGTTGATTCACTCACTGAGTTCATAAAACACCAATAACTGCCAGGTGAGGTGAACTATGGGCTAGTGGGACTCCAATCCCCACTAGTGATCTTTACCCAACAAAGATTGCCGTTTGCCATTTAAGGAGTATGGATTCGATATAAATTTAGTGGGAGGATCTATTTCATTTAAAGGCCAAAATGAAATAGTTACTTTGAAAGACAACGGCTAACAATTAATTTTCTGAAAAGATATTATTACTTTGAAAATGGTGAACACAAACCCGCTCGCTTCGATTCTTGACAAGAATTGTTTGACTGGACCCAATTTTACTGACTAACTGAGAAATTTGAGAATTGTTCTCAATTCTGAAAAACTCAGGTATGTGCTTGATGAAAAGATGCCAACATCTTTCCTAAGGGTAGGACCAAAGAGGAACGTGTCACTTATGACAAGTGGCATGAGGATGACTTAATGGTTAGGTCATATATGCTGGCTTAGATGAATAATGAATTTCAGAAGAAGTATGAAAGCATGGAAGATGCTAAGTCGATCATTTTGCACTTAAAGGAATTCTTTGATAAGAATGGTCGAACCTATAGATATAAGATATCTAAAGTATTGTACCGTATGAGGATGGATGAGGGATCATCAGTTAATGATCATGTTTTGAAAATGATCTGGCACATAGAAGAATTGGCTAAGCTGAATCTTATTATGGATAATGAGTTAGCTGTGGATTTGATCCTTCAATCTTTACCCGATTCCTTCTATGGTTTTGTCCAAAAATTCCACATGCATAAGATGGAGAAAACTCTTGCTGAGTTACATAGTATACTGGTAGTTTATGAGAGGGAAATGTACAACACGAGGCGAAAAGTAGTGGCTATGGCTAAGGCTTCTTCTTCAAATAGTACGACTGTTTGAAAGAAAAAGAAACCGAAGAAGCCTTTGAAAGCTACTGTGCAAGTCAAGCCCAAGATTGAAAAAAGGAAATGTCATTGATGTGGTGTCATGGGGCACTAGAGGAGGAATTGTAAGAAGTACCTCACAAGCTTGAAGGTCAAGCCCAAGAACCAACCTTGTGAAGATATTGTGTCTATGCTTATTGAAACTAACCTTATGATTAGTGCTGATCCAACTTATGGGTTTTAGATTCTGCTGCAACGTCACATGTTTGTATGTCTTTGCAGAATCTAGAAATAAGCAGGATGTTGGGGCCAAATGAGATTGTCCTAGCATTTGCAAATGGAGCAAGAGTTGCTACATTAGCTATAGGGGCTTTTCATTTATGTTTGCCCTCTGGACATGTTCTGGTTTGGGAAAATTGTTTGCATTATGAGAATGATGTACGGAACATCATCTCTATACTTCGTTTGAGTAAAGAGAATTATGAATTTTCTTTTGCTAATGATGTATGTTCTATTTTTCACAACGAAAGATGTGTTGGTTCTAGTTTATTAACCAACAATCTGTATACCATTATAATGTCCGGTAATGCGATTACCAATGTCAATAAGCAAATTGATAATGATGTAAATTCCATAGCTAAACGCTCTAGAGATATTCCAAATCCAAAGTATGTTTGGCATCTCCAATTGGGTCATATTAGAGAAGACAAAATCAACAAGTTGAGTAATGATGGATACATTAATCCGTCTGGCTTTGAACCATACTCAGCTTGTGAGGCATGTCTTCTAGGAAAAATGACCAAAGGGCCCTTTGTAGGACATAGTGCTCGAGCTGCTGACATACTAGGATTGATGCATACAGATGTATGTGGACCAATTAATGAAACTACTAGAGGTGGCTATTCTTACTTCATTTCCTTTACCGATGATCACTCACGGTATGGTTATTTATACTTAATGAAGCATAAATCTGAATCCTTTGAAAGGTTCAAGGAATTCAAGGCTGAAGTTGAGAAACAAACGGGGAAATGTATTAAGGCTCATCGATCTGATTGAGGAGGTGAATACCTTAGTAGTGAATTCTTGGACTATCTTAAAGATAATGACATTTTATCACAATGGACACCTCCTGTAACTTCAGAGTATAATGGTGTATCTAAAAGAAGAAATCGCACTTTATTAGATTTGGTGAGATCTATGATGAGTTACACTGATTTGCCTATATCCCTTTGGGGATATGCCCTTGAGACATCTGCATATTTACTGAACAGAGTGCCGTCCAAATCTATTCCAACTATGCCCTATGAAATATCGCATAGTAGGAAACCAAGTCTTAATCATGTTAAGATTTTGGGTTGTCCAGCTTTCGTCAAGAAGCTGAAAATGGATAAGTTGGAGGCTAGGTCTGAATAAGGTCGCTGCATTAGATATCCAAAGGAGACTCTTGGATATTATTTCTATTTTCACTCTGACCAAAAAGTTTCGGTCAGTAGGTATGCTTCTTTTCTGGAGAATCAGTTCATCCAGGAAGGTGGTGCTGGGCGGAAAATAGTCTTACAAGAAAAGAATAGTGAAGTACCAAGCAATCAAGTTCAGACACCAATCTCTGATTCAGTGGGAGCTTCTAATACACAACCTCTTAGGAGAAGTGCGAGAACGTCTCGTCCACCTGTTCGTTATGGACACTTGATCGAAGATATTCAACCCTTATTCATTGTAAATGTTGCTAATCAGCCGAGTGATCCTAACACCTATGAGGAGGCGATGTCAGACATCGATTCTGGTCAATGGCTGGAAGCCATGAGATCCAAAATGGATTCAATGTATTCCAACGAAGTTTGGACTTTAGTCGACCTGCCTCATGGTATTATACCAATTAGCTGCAAATGGATCTTCAAGAGGAAGATAAACGATGATGGTCAAGTTGGAACTTATAAAGCACAGCTGGTGACAAAAGGATATCGTCAAAAAGAAGGGATCGATTATGACAAAACTTTCTCACTTGTAGCCAAGCTGAAATCCATTCGGATTATGTTGGTTGTAGCTGCACACCTTGATTATGAGATATTCCAGATGGATGTCAAAACGGCGTTTCTAAATGGTTTCCTCGAGGAGGACATCTATATGGAACAACCACGGGGTTTTGAATCCAATAGTGAAAGTCGAAAGGTGTATAGTCTTAAAAGATCCATTTATGGACTCAAACAAGCCTCCAGAAGTTGGAACATCCGTTTTGATGAGGTAATCAAATCATTTGGCTTCATCAATAATCCGGATGAACACTGTGTATATAAGAAGGTTAGTGGGAGTGCAATTGCATTTCTAGTTCTGTACGTCGATGATATACTTTTGATCGGGAATGATATACCGATGATATCATCGATAAAAATATTCTTGTCACAGAAATTCTCCATGAAGGACTTAGGAGAGGCAACCTATACTTTAGGTATCAAGGTCTATAGAGAAAGATCGAGACGATTGATTAGCCTCTCGCAGTCTACGTACATAGACAAAGTGTTAACGCGGTTTAACAAGCAATGTTCCAAAAGAGGATTATTGCCTTTTAGGCATGGAATCCATCTTTCAAAGGAAATGTGTCCCAACACTCCTGAAGAAAGAGAGCAAATGGCGAAGATACCTTACGCATCCGCTATTGGAAGCATAATGTATGCAATGTTATGTACGAGATTTGATATTGCGCATGCTATGAGCATTACTAGCAAATATCAATCTAATCCATGGGAATAGACTGGATGGCAATTAAGAATATCCTTAAGTACTTGCGAAGGACTAAGGATTTATTCTTAATATATGGAGAAGGAGAGTTCAAAGTTGAAGCTTATACTGATTCCGATTTTCAATCGGATCCTAATGACTACAAGTCTACTTCGGGGTTTGTCTTTACACTCAATAGTGGTGTAGTTAGTTGGAAGAGTTCCAAACAGAGCACAACTGCTGATTCCACCACTGAGGCAGAGTATGTGGCAGCTTCTGAAGCTGCAAAGGAAGCCGCTTGGATGAAGAGGTTCATTTCTGAACTTGAAGTTGTTCCTTCCATTGAGCAGCCGATTACATTGTTTTGTGACAACAATGGGGCAATAGCTCAAGCTAAGGAACCGAGGTCTCATCAGAAGTCCAAGCACATTGAGAGATGCTTCCATCTCATTAGAGAAATTGTTGGGAGAGGCGATATCGCCTTGTAGAAATAGCCTCAGTGAAAAACGTGGCAAACCCCTTCACTAAGGCCTTACCTCAGTCTTTATTTGAAAGACACATTGACAAAATGGGTTCGAGGTACCAGTCTAGTTGGCTTTAGCGCAAGTGGGAGATTGTTAGTTGTATGCCCTAAAGCAAGCACGTAATGGTTACATATTTGGGATTATAGTTGTACTTTCAATCATATTATATATTAATGGCAAAGACATGTTCATTCATTTGTCCCATTATTTAATGAATGATTCCATAAGATGAGTTGTGACTAAACCTATTCTTAAGACGTTAAAAATATGTGTGACAGGTTCACAGTTAGACTAAATCTTTAAACTGTTCCCGGTCAATGGATCATTGAGTGGATATTAATAATCCTGTTAAGACCGATGTGTTCGTAACTTTGCCACTAAGTAATGGATACTTAAGGGAATGACAAGTCACAAGTCATTGGGGTATTGTGATACCCGAGTTAGAATACAAGTGCTTGTACCGAACAAGTGCACTGAACGTGACACGCATTGAACGATTAGCAAACATGGAAGCTTTGGGCGTGGTCAATGTCTAAATGGTTCATGCTTTGCTCTTGTGTAAATAGTCCTTAGACCTGAGGCATAGTGTTGACTTTTGTGTTGGATGGCTATGGTTCACAAGTGTGCATATTACCGGTTCGTTGATCCGTCTCTATACTTGATGGTCATAGTTTGTTCACATACGAAGTCACATGTGTGCACAACAGATGGAATTTGTCTCCTTGTTACATACGAGGTTGATGTCCTATGCGATCTAATCGTGACATTGCATTGAAATCCTCGGCCGGGGTTGTAACCGAGAATGAATTGTTCATGTCTCATATAAACGAATGTCAATTAGATTTGTGCATATGATCGAATTGGTGGCTTGACAAATATTTCACGGCCTTTGTTCGATTGGGAGCATGGTAAGACAGAAGGATTGAATTACACTATAGCCAAAGATGACAGGTTCATTATGTTCTTGAAGCATTCACACTGTCTGGGTAGCCGTGACATATTACTAGATGTCACTTATGGCTTGTAAGACCTGGAAGCTGATAGGGACAATCAGTTCTCTTGGAAGTACTAATGTGTTAGTGCATGTCTTACTGTCAACTAAGTGATGATCCTAGGGATGTCACACAACATAACCAATACATGACGATGTTGAACGTGGAAGTCGATATTGCAAATATGTTTGCAATCCAGTTGAACAAGGTTTCGATTGAGCCATGTGCTTGAGAAATTGCGTCCGGACGAGGAAGAGGATATGAAAAATGGGCAGAACGGAATCTCCTCGAGGGACATGTGTCGACACGTGTCGCCGTGTCCAAGACGTGTCATGCGCAGGGGACATGTGTCCCTGTCCCTGTTGACCAGTCTGCTTCCGTTTTCTCTATAAATAGCTGACGTCAGTTCGTTCGTAAAAAGACGATCGTTAGATCAGAAAGCTCCTCTTGAATCCTTACCCTCGTCCTACTGCCGTTACGCCCTCGTTCTGACTGCTGTCACGGGAGATTGCTAGCACAATCAAGGTGGGGGTTTCGAAAGCTTCATCTTTCGTCTGTCGATTGGTAGTGTGTCTGAACTAGAGGTCCGACGCTTGTGGGACTGGAATAGAAGAACATCTAAACCGAGTTGTGTATGGCACGCTACAAGAGGTAAGCCGTTAACCCTCTTTGTTGAATCTGATTTTCGATTGAAACGCGCGAATGACGCCTCTGGAGATACGTGTGCGGGTTCTATTTCCGCTGTGCTTATCTTTATATTTCGTTTTTGTTTTGTTTTTGCCCGTACACGCGTTTCGGGATTTCATAGGAAACCCAACACTATCATATTGGAGCTTTTGTAAAGCATAGATCCAAAAACAAGAAAGGACAACTTCCTCAGTTTTCTTTCAAAACTATGCTTACTTCATCTCTGTTAACATTGAGATATTCAGATAAAATTAAGACCGGTTCCTCCCCAATTGGTGGGTTAACTAATCTGGAGTCCAATGATTTCCAACAAGAATGCTATATTCTTCTAAAGTTGGACTGAGCTCATGCTTATGGAATATGAAAGTGGTAGTCCTCGGGCTCCAAAAGTGTGCCATCGTGCGGACCAAGCCACACGAACCCGTATGTCTAAAAGCGGAAGCATTCGGCCGATGCGGAACTTGACGGTGTCATGGCCATCCCCTCCCAATTCACTCCACCATTCCTTCAATTGATCCCTCAGCGATGTGAGAATTCGAACTTCCCCCATGATGTATAGCTTGAGACACTATGGGCCTATTTGGTAATGTTTCTATTCCAAAAAAGTGATCCTGATTAGAATCACTTTTTTTTATTCTGTTCCCTGGATGAGTTTTAGAGAATTAGAACGTGTTTGGTAACTGCATAAAATTTCTGTTCCCAGAATAGAAACGCGTTTAGTAACTGCACAAAATTTCTATTCCCAATTTGTCATTTAAATCAAATAATTACATAATCACATTTGATGACAAAGAAAAGGAAAATAATTAAATCAAATAGTGATTATGGAGCAAACAAAACGAAAAACAAAGAAAAAAAAATAACAGTTGCGAAGAAGAAAGTTAATATTAATTTTTTTAATATGGGAACCAGAAGAAGACCGCCGAATTCATGCGTAGAGCCGCCTCGCCGCAGTCGTTTAAGGTTCGATTGTCTTCCTGAATGAGTGAAGCAGAGATAACCTTAATGTTGTCACTGTATAATGTCCGTCCATCAGCGTTCTATCTTCAAAAAAAAATAAAAATAAAGAGAATATTCGAAGGCCATGCCAAATTGCCAACTTTTGAAGCGCTTTGGAGACGATTTCAATTCCTGTTGAGCTACACCAGAGTACTCTTCTTTCCGTATTATAATTCAAAAGGGTCGGAGTAACTCGCGATGTGACCGACCAACGAATCGAGAAGCATACCCACACGGTCAAATAGAAATGAGATTCATAACACACTATCCTTTATATAGTTACACCACATCATTACCGTGACGCGGTGCATCCGTCATATAAAATACTATATTCCATATAAAATACTTTCCCCATTATTCTGTACGATCAAATAATATCAAAGGCCAGTACCAACTCTAAACACATCACGATCACTTGTCTTCCTTCAAAAAAGCTGAGACCACCTCAATGAAAACGAATGCGAAAGATCAAAGAAGCAGACGAACCAACCCTAAAAAGGTGATTACCTAAAAGATGCACTGCGGCCACATCAAGCCGATGCCATCCGATCAAACATAAGTATGCCAAACAAACACAAATTGAAAAGAAGACCCTCCAAAAAGAAGGGGGAATGTCGAAAACGTAAAATGCTCAAGTCGGAAGCATGGAAGGAACCATAGAAATACTATGATAAAGCCTTCAACGCGCTGTAATAAAGCTTGAATAAGCAGATCTACAAAGGAAATATATCAAGAAAAACCTTTATCATCACGAAACAGAGTATACATAAATTTACATGTTCCTCACTAACAACCAAAACAAGCATACAAGTACTTATATGTTCAAAGCATCAGAACCAGCAAGAAAGATGTAAAAACTGCATATAATTCAGTCATCAAGAAAAAGGAGAATGCTTCTTTAGAAAATGCATCTTCCAGCACCAAGAAATGTGATACCAGTACGTATATGTACAAAGCATCAATGTTTTGCTTGCTACGATACACATAAATGTTGCAAAGTACTTAAAAATAAGATTACAAAAGTCGGAAACACAAAGTCAAGGAATTTGAGGCATATTGTTATCCCTTGCCATTTGATTTGCAATATTTTTCCTAAGCATGTTTATCTCAGCGGCCTCCTCATGCGATATATCATCTACAACCTCTTCTTGTATAGGTCCACACGGGTACTCCGGATCTCCATATTGGGAAATTTTTTTGTCCATCCTATCTTGGACAAGAATGTAATTATGGAGAGCACAACATGCAATGGCAAAAAATGTTTGCTTTCGAACGGTAAATGGAGGCATGTTTCTCAAAATGGAAAAGCGACTCTTTAATGCCCAAAATGACCTCTCAATGACATTCCTTAGTGAAGAGTGCCTATGGTTGAACATTTCTCTTGCTGTTCTAGGTCGTCTCCCTCTACCCCTATAATCGTTCAGATGATACCGTTCACCTCTAAATGGAATTAAAAATCCCGGAAGTGTTGCATAATCAGAATCTACCACGTAGTATTTGCCTACAAGAAGTTATAGATACATTTGTTATGATATGCAAATGCAATACAATCATAAAGAAAATTATGAGATTATAGACAAAGCAAATACCTGGTGATGGTCAAGGAAATTGCAGTCGAGGAGTTTCCAGTACTGCCGAGAGGACTCGACAATCGTTGGTAGATCTTTCCCACCCAGCATACACGAAAGTAAATTTCATATCAAATGAACAAACGCACAACACATTCTGGGTGGTAGTCCCTTTCCTGCCTCTATATGGGATTTGCTTCGACACAGGGACAGAAGCATTAATGTGGGTGCCATCAATGGCACCTATGCAGCCCAGTGATTTCATGAAAGTCTACTATTATACAAGTTTATCAACCACATGTATTTGATGGTGTAACAACTTTATAAAAATCATACCTTGAAGTAGCGTTTATGGTTACGATCCATAAGAATCTCCTCTGGGACAACATCAAAGGAAGGCGGTCTGATATTCTCTTTTGACAGTTTGATAAATGCTTTCAACACAATAGTGAAATACTTGCTGACTCTTTCTCTCGAGCGTTGGAATCTCTCACATAACTCTCTAGTAGAGTTACCATGACCAACCAAAGATAAGAAGATCCCAACTTGTTCATCTACCTTCACATACCGACTATCTTTCAACCAAACTCTTGCCCTCATTAAATCACATAGGTTCAAAAAAACATGTCTCTCCAACCTAAAGGCTTCATATATTCTATCTGAATGTCTGCAAAGAAGCTCCCTTATCCATTCAGGTCTTGACAATTGACTGTCCCTAATAGGTTCTTTCGTATGTACGGACATGTCAATCGTAATAATGCACAACCACAACATTATTATGTCAATATCAAAGTCATCCCAGTAATGTCCAACTAGTGTTGCCTCCTCATTAGACACATTATTTTGTCCCCCTTCCATAGTACCTATGCCATCACACAAATACAAGAACATTAATATAGATAATTGGAAAAAAAATCAATAACAACCAATAACATAAGTCGTAGAGTGAAAGCAAACCAATTATAAAAATTACACGGCATCCGTCATACCCATGCCACCACACAAATAAAAGAGTCTCAACATGAATATATTTAAAAACCAAATAACATCATAACATAAGTCATAGAGCAACATAAAACCAAATATAAAATCACTCGAAATCCCAAGTACATTTCCCAACATCTACTAAAGACGTCGGAGAATTCCATTTCTCATTTCAGTTGGAGTTTGGATGAAACCCTCCCTCCATGTGGCACTAGCACATGCACGTTCCAATGCTTTGTGGTAAAGATTCTCCTCTAAATCAGGCATGCTAGGTAGGAACTTAATCACAGCAGATACGGAAAAGGAGTCTTCAAGAACTGATGTGACTTGTGAGGTGGCGGCAGAGTCACTCAGTTGACTTGCCCTAGATTTCATCATCTCTTGTAAGACTTTGTAGGTACTGGCAACATCAAATGTGTTACTCTTTCCTCTCCGCTTGGTATTTGGAGTCCTATCCAAGTTGTGCTATCTACTTGTAAAGACTCCCTCATCAATTTGTTGTTCACTTAAGTCCTTTAGATCACCGTTTGCATTGTCACGACTATTGTCACCTTCCTCCGACTCCAAATCGTTTACATTTCCTGCTGCTTCCTCCCCAGTAGCATATGTATCAACAAATACAATAGACAGCTCGGAATAATGAGGAAACCCATCCTTCTTGAATTTTGCCCACTCAAGATTACCCTATAATTTTCACAATAATGACATACGTTAGCAACATAACCAAACCACTTAAAACACACATACATAATGATCTCAAAATGACCAAAAGTTAAATGATACCTTGATGTGATCTTCCCATATACTTGGATCATCGACAACAACTGTTTTATTGACACTATCCTAGCCAAATCCATATTGTGAAAGAAGCTTCTTAAAACTACCAAACTATCTTCTTAGTTTGTTCAACTTGTTCCTCAATCGTGATTGCTTATACCCGAGTCCTGACCGAGTATTGAATTCAGTCCGTATGGTATTCCACCCTGCTTTGTTGAAAGTACAAGAGGTGCAATTTCCCTTTTTGACCTCTTCTAACATCAAACTTACAAAGAAGTTTGTGGAAGGGTTGGTCCACTTTGCATTGGATGCCTCTATCTGGGATGCCATTTTCTACCGCACGCAACCATAACATAGTCATAACACTTGCTTTGAAAAACAGTCCACATACCATAGAGTGAGGTACCATTAACATTCACATCTATCGACAAGAACAACAACCAAGTCTTTTTCCCATTAAATAGTTGCTCTTACACGATTGCCTTCTATTTAATATCAAATCTTCGTTAGATATACCGAAGAAAGAAAATATGTAGTGGAGTCCTTAGTAACTAGCAAAACCTAGGCCATCACAGAGAAGAAATATGATACTTCAACCGATTACAACTATTAGGTTGGGAAAGAACCTCCCATTGTAACCCATTAAAATGCTCAAAGCATTTGACTGCAAACCATTAAAATGCTCCACGCTATTCTTCAGAAAGAATATCAAATCAGAGAAGCAGAGAGAATCGAAAGGCATTGTATCACCTACATCCCTCCAATTCACAACAACTGAAGTCTACTCTCAAAACAAAGAAACATCTTCTTCAATGGAGAGACCCAAGCCCATGTCCATGCAAGAAGAATGACAACACAAATTAATGGAAACCACCTACACCAAAATTAAGAAATTCAACCATGCACCAGCACCACGGATAAAGAGGGACAGACTCACAAAAGTGATAAGCACGGAGTGCTCCTAGCTTGATTCTTTCTAACTCAGACCTCGCTGCTATACTTGTGATGCTCATCAAGAAAAACAGGAAGTGCATCGAGCTAAAACTAATCAGAGTGTAACAGGGAATGCTTTGTGAATTAAACCAATCTGAGCACATAAAGACCTGAAATAGCATGACCACTTTTAACAAGCAGACATTGAGACAGTAATGCAGAAAGTAACAGGCAGCTAGCTCAAACTATATCGCTTCAACGGAGCAATCATGTCGATCGAACTTCACAGAAAACTCGACAAAACTCATTGTCAACCTCATTATTGTCGACTTAACGGATGAAAGGAACAGCAGAAGAGTTGAGCTCACTTGTCTAATACTCTGGAAATATAGAAGATGAGAAATTTACCAAGCAAGCACTGCTGGAGATAATCAAGCTGCGACTATAAACCTGCAAGATCAAACAAGAACAGAAATTGAAGAAAAACCAAGGTGGGAGAAACAACACTCTGATCTCAAATAAATGCAGCTTGCCTATTCTTCATTTTTCAAGTAGCCCATTTGCCAACTCCCATGGTGGAGTATATCAAGAAAATGAAAAACTAAAGCGACCCAGATCCACTAATCAACAGCCGAAGTCAAGATATACGCGCGCGCCACCCACACACAGACTAGACTTCCACAGCAAAAAATCAAACCAGACTACCACAGCAAAAAATCAACTAGATGCAAAATTGCAGTCGAGAGTCTCGACCGAAGAGAAGACGACCTTTCGACTCAAGAATCGCCAGACGTGTCGCCCCCATCATCTTTCCCCTTCTTTGTCGAGACAGATCTAAGATCGTTGAGGGCGACCCTCGTCCAGATCGGCGAGGTCGACCCTCGCTCGAGGCCAATGAGGGGTCCTCGCCCAGATTGGCAGCCCTGAGCAAGATGGAAAGGGCGACAAGACACGAGGAAAGTGAATGACAAAACGAAACTCACCGGAGTAGTGAGACGAGGACGGCGGCGATGGAGCTCGTAGGTCACGGGAAGCGGCGGACGAGTGACAGAAGGAGTTCTTTCATTTTTAGGTCGAGGGAAAAATGTGAGAGAACTGAAGGTGTCAAGGGAAAAGTCAGAGAAGTATATCGTTGAAAATAGTGATTCTCAAATGTGTTCTTTTTTTGGAGAACCAACTTTTTTTTGTTCTGATTTTGATCCAAAAGTGTTCCCGGGAGCAGAATCAGAATCGAAATCATTTGCGTTACCAAACATGTTTCTGATCCTTTTTTGTTCCGGGGAATAGAAATAGAGAAACAGAAATGTTACCAACCAGACCCTATGACTCACCTAAATTGCCATGGACCAACTCAAAAACTAAGTAAGCAAAAAGGGAGAGAAAGTTCAAGAGGTTACCGCCTTTAGAGCACAAAAGGGTAGCAATCACATAGACATGCACGGGAGATGCTTCTTGAGGTTTGATTTCTATCTAACATGGCTTTGACAAGGTTGAGCCACAAGGATCTCCGGACCGAACCACTATGATGTGTGATTGAGTCGAGGTCCCCGTAAACTCCGGCTCAACTAAGTAACGACCCGCATCATATGATAGATGATGGAGATGGTAATTCTTGGCACCGATTTGAAACTTCAAGACTCGAGAGGGGAGACTCGGGCCACGTAATGGCGGCCAAAGTGTCCCCAATCGAGTACCATCCTAAGCCTAGCCATTTGGATTCAATGGCAGGTTGTGTGTGCTTGGTGTCATGCTAAAACAATAAAGGCATGCGCAAGAGTTTATATCAAAACAGCGCTTCAATATAAACCTCAAACATGCATTCCTACTCCAATCTACAAGACGAAGGTTAACAATCAACTCCACCCCCATAGCACTCCACGTCTGTAAAAATATATAACACCTATGAAATGAGTTTCAATCAAGATTGCTAAACAAAGGAATTCCCTGAAATTTCCATCGGCCTAAGTCCACTAAGTCTTTTAATTTCCGAAAAAATCCAAGTACTCCAATTAGTGCTTTACTTTTTCCAAAAATTAAAGTTTGATTCCCTAGCGAAGTTGCTAAGTTGTCGCGACCTAAAAAAATCTAGCACATCTTTAGGTTAATGGATTATTAGGCTAATTAGATGACTAACTAATGCGGACTCTCCCAAGCCCTATCAAATCGCAACTTTGGTTTATATTCAAATAATTTAAAATTCGGAGTTGCCACTAATCATTTATAGTAGGTTGATTAGGAACCTAAATAAAGTATCGGGAGAAGTACTTTATTTCTACGAACTAGAGATTTTGAGTTCGGGGACTTGGTTACATTAATTAGTTAAAATTAATGCTCTTTCGGTACCTTAAATTTCATGAAAAATCCTAAGTTTGGCAACTCAACTTGAATTGATTTAAGGTTCAGAGGATGGAGTTATTTTTGAATTTTCTTTTTTAATGAATACAATGCATGAATGTATGAATGACACGAAAATTACGCTAAATGAAGTGAATATGCCAAGTAAAACATGCAAAATTATCTTATATGCAAAATTTAACTAATCGATTAAAACATGCAAGATGACATGACATTAACGCAATACAATGTAACATGCAAGACAATATGCTTTAACTACATGAACGGCCTGCCAAATACTATGTGCTTATTAGACAACATGGCAAATGACAATTATTCTGACATGACATGCTAATTATGACTAAACATGCAAGACAACTTATGAATGCGAAGCGCATGTGAATGGCATGGCAAGGAGGATGACTGGCAAATAATATGACATGGCAAGGATGATGACATGTGAATAATATGACATGGCATCATGTGATATTTGAAAATATGGTGGGCAAGATATGGTGATACTCAGAAAAACATTGTATGCAAAATATGATATGCGAGATGGCATGAGATGTGCGAGATGACATGAGATATGCAAGACATGCAAAATATGGTGTTCTAAACTACATGATGTTGGATCTAGCAATATCACCTAGAGGGGGGTGAATAGGTGATTTAAAATAATTTTGACTAGAAAATGCGGAATTAAAAGAATCAAGTCAAAATAGAATCTGAATCTGAATATGTGCAGTTTATGATTCTGAACATGAGTATGCAAATTCTGAATAAAAACACCAGCATGCAATATTCTATCAAACACAATGATAAGAGTTTAGAGATAGAGAATATTGCACACGACGATTATAGTGGTTCGGCTTAGATCAAGCCTACGTCCACTCTCCCACGCTGACAGCCGATAGGCTGGATTCCACTAGATGAATCAATGGAGGTTTACAACAAGTGATGATACTCTCTTTGATAGATCACACTATCCTCTCTCAATCACTCTTACAAAGCCTCTCAAAGATTATAACGTTAAGCTCACGGAGACAAGTATGAATCTGAATAACTCTAGCACTTTGGAATTGATGATTCTGATCTCACACCGTAGTAGCACCATGGATCTCCTTTTATACTCCTTCACCCCCAAACTAGCCGTTGGACAGGTCTTCAAAGGATCGCTCTTCAATCGCTGATTGGACGCCATCAATCTTGATTGAACGAGACTGTATCTAGGGAGATTTGGTGACCGTTGGTGCTGAATCTGAACCCCTCAGATTCAGTCGCCCATACAACTCAATCTTCGGTTTCCATAAATGGAGTTCCTCAAATATGAAAGTTTTCTTGTCCCATGGAAGGTAATTTCCAATCAAGGATATTCTATCAATCATGTTATAGAATAATCCTGTCAATCAAAGATTACAAACTTCCATAAATACCTTAGCAACATATGTCAGGCGTGGGTCTTCAGAATCTGGAATTAATATATCTCGCAGCTTCTGAACAGTCTTCAGAACCAGACTTCAGAAGCAGTCTCTTGAATCTGAATATATCGCTGCTTCTGAATAAGTCGCAGTTTCTGAATCCTTCATATGTCACTGCTTCTGAATAAGTCGCAGCTTCTGAACAGAGATACACTGAGTTTGATGTTGATAGAAACCTTGTTGATGCTCGCATATAAGTCTTCACGAGATTAAGTCTTCAGAGGCAACACAATCCTCCATCTGAAGTCTTCAGACGCAATACAATCCTCCATCTGAAGTCTTCAGAGGCAACACGAACCTCCTTCTGAAGTCTTCAGAGGCAACACGAACCTCCTTCTGAATACTAGACTTCAACTTTCTCAGAAGCAAACATGCGATGACTACTCCTTGAGTCTGAACATCCAACTATGGTCAATATAAACTTTTCTTCTCAGATGCAATATCCAGAACTTCAGATGCATAATTCAGATGCAGTATCTTAAGCTCCATCTTCTGGTTCCTCCAAGCATATTGGCAATTGCGGCTCTACCTTGTTGTTCACCTATCCAAGGTTCTTCCAAGCTTTACCGAACTTCCCGTTCTAGGCTTGTTTACCTATCCAAGATCCTTCCAAGCTTTACCAAACTTCTCGTTCTAGGCTTGTTCATCTTCTACTTAGGTACCTCCAGCTTGTAGACACCTCTACGCTCAATGCCTTGGTCACCATTGATAGATAACTCATAACCTTCAAATATTCCGTTAATACACCATCTGCATAACGGCTTGTGATTCTTTCACCTGGTTCTACTCAACCAATAAACACATTAGTAGCCTTTGATTATTTTGTCATCTTCAAAACATCATGGGGATTTTCCCTAACACATGAGATGCAAACGTGAGATGATGAATTTTTTTTTGTATTTTTTAAGGATTTTTCGGCAACTTAAGATATGCATGAACGATTCAATTTTCTTGATTTTATTCCAAATAATTCAATGAGATAAAGCTTCTAGGAAACATTATCTTCCTAAAATCTTAATTAGATAAGGCTTCTAAGAAACCGTATCTTACTAAAAAATTTATCAGTTTTAAATTATAAGGAAAACAATCAAGATAAGGATTCAACCAAATATCACTAGAATTTCCAACATTGAGAAGCAATCAATCAAGACAATCCATGAAATATCCCCATTAATTTTCGAAAAAATTGCATTCCTAATCCAAGTTGGCTTATTGAAATTAGCGGATCGAATCTAAATAGTCATAGTTTGGATTGACTAATTTCCTGTTTTTCACTGAATCAGAGGATCTTATCCGAGTAATCACGGATAGGACTTGTCTAATTTAGGAAATACGTTGCCTTTTAGGAAAACTGCTTTCCTAATTTGGATTAGGTTTTAATTCAGAAAAATTGTGCTCAAGATATGAACCAATCCAATTTAATTCAAGCAAAATTTCAAGCTTTTCAATAAAAATAAGAACTTTATGATTGATCTTGCAAAAATTGCTCCCTTTGATTGTCAAAATTTCGTGTCTTTCTTATGCAGAAAATTAGCTTGAAATTAACATCAAACGACACGCAAATTACAACAAAAAGGATGAGGAATTCACCTTTTAATGCCGAAAAAAATTCTGCACTAATTAGTAAGCAAAAACACTCAAGGACAGCTTTGTTTTGGGTCCAGTCAAGAGCGAAACAGCAGCAAAATCCCTAAAACAGCCACAAAGCAGTAGAAGAATTACCTTAAAACGCCGGATAAAGATTTGAGCTGAATTGTGGTGAAATCGCCTAAGAATCAACCTCAAACAGCACTATTTTGAGTGTCGATTTGCAGTAGAATTAAACCCGAACAGCAGCAAACAGTGGTGACTTTGGCTTGGGGCTGCAGCGTCGTCGAACGGGAAGCTCAGCTTGCGGACGGCCGACAATGCAGTTGGACGGCAGCCGGGACGGACTGAGGCGGTGCCTGCACCAGCGTCGGGAGCTGCTGTTGGCACGAGAACAGCTTCGGTTGGCTGCACCGGCATCGGATGGAGGGTGGCGGAAGACGGGGCTGCACTGGTGTCAGGTGGCTCAAGGACGGCGGATGGCTTCGGGTGGCGCACGAGGAGGAGGGTTCGACCTTAGGGAAACCTTCGAACTCCTTCAGAATGCTCTGAATTTTCAGAGTTAGAATGTAAAATAATGACCTCTTAACCCTAAGCTTAGGTTAGCTTATGGGATAAGTACACCGCGAGTACCATAACTTGTGTACGGCGTTTACTTGAGTGCTATAAATTTGAAAAAATGATCACTTAAGTGGCATCGCCGATTTGCCCCGCCGCAAATCTTACGTGAACGCTAGAAAATCTTACGTGGTATCGTTGGAGCAATGTTTTTGAATTTTTTATCGTACATGTGAATTTTTATTTTATTTTTTTAGTTATTTTGAAAAAAAAATTGTTTTGTTTTGTTTTTTTGGTTTTTCCCCTCTTGGCCAGCAAGGGTCCGCCTTGCCCTTTGCCAGGGGGGCTGCAATGGCCTTAGGTGACGGCCATCGCGGCTGCGGGCGAGGGCACGAAGGCCCTCTCCAAATCTGGGTGAGGGCCCTCGTAGCCCTGCCGGCCATGGGCGAGGAGGCCCTCGTGCGGCCGAGGGCGCGGCGGCCCTCGCCGGGTCTGGGCGAGGGCCGCCTCGCCCATGTCCTGTGGGTCCGCGAGGGCTCTTGCCCGCAGCTGCCGAGGCCACGATGGTGCTCGCCCCTAGGCGAGCAGGCCGTGGCCGACGAGGGTCACAGGTGACCTCGCCGACCAAGGGGGAAATTCATGCCTTTTTTTCTTTGAAAATATTACATAATTAAAATAAAAATAAAAATAAAAATATCAAAATAAAAAAAATTCCAGAAAATATAAAAATATATATAAAAAATCCACGTATCACAGAAAAATAAATAAAATAATAATAAAAAGTCCACGTAAGACGATTTGTCGGAAATGGCACTCAAGTGAATGATTTTGCTTCGATGTGGCACTCGAGTGAACGAAAAAAAAAAGTTATTGCACTCAAGTGAACGCCATTCAAAAGTTGTGGCACTCGCGGTGTACTTATGCCGTTAGCTTATATAGATGTCACCCCCAACCCTCAGGCATGCGACAACCCTTCTATTCGTTAGGTCAAAGGATAACATCCCAGGCATGTCATCAACCCATTTCTTTTTATCTTTCGATTAAGCACATGCGGAAGCGATATAAAACCCAGACAATAATACAACAGGGATAGAAAAGCAGGAGATACAACCACAACAACAACAACATTTTATTTATATACCAGTTAGCCGGGAAACATCCGATCTACAAGCCCATCTCCAAGGCCGTTTCTTGAGACCCACAAAAAGATACCAGGCAGGGCTAAGGGTTTACTACCACCACTACATAAAAGCTACCACAAAAGACCTTCACAGCAGCACCAGCTCGCTGGCCATCATCACCTGGCTTAGGGACTTGTAAAATGGTTAACTACAACGAATGAGATATAAATCTCAATGAGTCAATGCCTTAGTCCGATTAGGACGTTGATTGTCACGCCCCGACTCTCAGATACGCGACCATCCCTTCCAAACGTCAGGTCAAAGGATGATATCCCAGGTACATCATCGACCCATTTACTTTTTTTATCTTTCAATTATACGCATGCGGAAGAGATATAAAATTCCAGACAAGTAATCAAATAAGGATAGACAGCAGGAGATACATAAAACATACACACCCATTTTATTTATCTTCATTTAGCCCAATAAGGAAACGTATAGATCTACAAACCCATCTCCAGGGCTGTTTCCTATGCCTCACAAAAAGATACCAGGCAGGGCTAAGGATCTACTACCACCACTACCAACTATCATACACGATAAACTTCCAAAAGCTCCTCCGCAACTCAACTCGCACCCCGGGCTACCGGCACGCCATTACGAGAACCTGAAAGACGATCAGCCACATCGAATGAGATATACATCTCAATGATTCAACACTTAAGTCCGATTAGGACGTTGATTCACTCAAGCAGCCTAACTTATAATACCAAGCAGCAACACGGCCCAACGGCCAATAAACAACCACATACAACTCACCTTGCCTTCAGCCACACAATAAATATCTCATGGCATTCAAACACAATAGGTCAAAGTATACAACCAGAACACACATCAGTCACTCAGGCATTCAAGCACTCAAGCATTATGCAACATGCGTCTTCCAGTTATTACTGCAAGAGTCGCCCCACTCTCGCCACAGTACAGCCTCACTGCTAGTACTCTTCCGGTTGTACCGGGCGTCGTCCCACAACGTTCACGGCGACGGCAACTAATAGCCCCTCAAGACCCCTAAGGCAAGCATATTAGGATTCCAATATGGACTTCGGCCCATCACTAGCTACGACCGGCTTCTGAAACAATCGTAGTATTCCGAACTCCCGCCGGTACGAATTGCCAGGCTTCCGATAAGTCGTGGGATTCCGAACTCCCGCCGGCACGAACTTATCAAGCTTCCGATAGGTCGTGGAATTTCGAACTCCCACTGGCACGAACTTATCAGGCCACGGATCCGAGTTACCCCGAGTACTGTCTACGTCCCCAGTTACTTTAGGGTGACGTTTATCCATCGTGTGACCACACAATAACATAGGAAACCAGGCCAATTCATATATTCGCATTTAGCCAATGCAAACTCAATCATGCTCAAAACTCGGCTCATGGCCATTTTCATGTTCAACTCGGCCCTCAGCCATTTTCGTACTCAAAACCACAATTGGTCACACGGACGTTTAAAAATTTATTTAAACATGACATTTAAAACAAGTGGGATCATTTAGCAAAAATGCGCAATCCACACTCAAGCTATCAAACAGTCAATCAATCAGTGATCATACATTTACTATTCATCCATCGATAAATATCCGAATCCGGACTATTTATCTTCACATCAGTTATAAATCCAATCTAATTAATTACCACAAAGCAGGCAATTACCCATGGTAACTATTTCACCTAACCACGGTAATTCCAACTAACCACAGTAACTAAATAGTCTAACCATGGTAACTAATTAAACTAACCATGGTAACTAATTAAACTACAGTAACTATTCAGTTACTACGGTAACTAACTAATCTATTTACCGTTACTTAATTAAACTAAACCTAAGTGCAATTAACAGCCTAATCAGGGATTAGGAGTTAACTCACTTGACAACTGGCGGCGACGGTCGGCGGTGAGCGGCGGCGGCGGTTTCCGTCGAGCGGCGGTGGTCGGGCGGAAAATTCCGGCGAACGGTCCTACGGACTCCTCTCGACGCTCCGGACTCGAATACGACGACGGCGGAGCTTGAATCGAAGCGAAACGCGCCTTTTCCCCAACGACCAGCCTCTGTTCAGTTCAACCCACGAAAATCCAGCAACTTCATGGATGATCCGTCCTCATATCTACGTAGCCCAATGTCTTACGGTCGCGTAGGAGAAAACGGAGCTCGATTCGCCCTCCGGACGAGCTCAAACAAGCGATTCCAAGTCGGGCGCGCGCTGAAAAACGGGAAAACGGGGCCCCCGGGTTTGGGCTCGCGGACGGCGATTCGGGCGGCGGTTGGCTCGGTTCACGGTGGGGGATGGTGGTTTGGTGAGGTGGTGAACAACGAGCGGCGGCGACAACCCACGGCGGCGTACGACGATCGGCGGTCCGACGGCGAAGACTTGGAAGCTTGAAGATGAAGATGGTGAAGAAGATGAAGAAGATGGTGATGAAGATGATGAAGTGAACGTGAAGGGAGAGGGGCAGCCGTGAGGTTCCAAGATGGAAGAGAGAGAGAGAGAAGAGAGAGAAAAGGAAGAGAGAGAAAGTGTCTTGAGGGCATTTTGGTAATTATCCATGGTCAAAAGTCAAAAAGCAAGATTTGACTTGCAATTATGAGGCGGGGCCCACGGTCAATCTGTATTAATTGTTTCTAGCGTATATGAATAATATCTGAGGGTATTTCGGTAATCTGACAATTCAGGACCGGTTCAGGATATTTGGTTCAGGGTTAGGCTCAGGCGTGAAGGAATTCGGCGAGAATTATCTACGGCGCGACTAAACTAATCGAACTACAATTAACTACGCTTCAATCGTCGATCAACGTCCTCCAGATTGAACGATTCCGCGTTCGATAAATGTCACTAAATTCCAACAGTCCAATATTATTCATTTAATAGGCCTTGAAATTTCGGGACGTCACATTGATTCACTCAGGCGGCCTAAACATGCGATGACAGATCAATAGCGTGCAATACACGCCAAGCTCTAGCTACTAAATAGAAGCACGGCTCAACAGCCAATAAACAACCACATACAACTCACCTTGCCTTGAGCCACACGACAGATATTTCATGGCAATAAAGAAAAATAGGACAAGGCATACAGCCAACACACGTCCAACTCTCAGGCATTATGCAACATGCGATTTTTTGGTTATTTATGCAAGAGATACACCACTCTCGCCACAGTACAGCCTCACTGCTAGTACTCTTCCGGCAGAACCGGGTGTCGTCCTACCCCGTTACAGCGACGACATCCGATAGCCCCTCAAGACCCCTAAGGCAAGCATACCAGGTAGTTCCGTAAGGACTTCGGCCCATCACAAGCTGCGACTGGCATTCGACCAATCGTGTCTATCCGGACTGTACGTCGTTAGCACGAACTGTCGTGCAACTGATAAGTCGTGGGATTCCGGACTGTACGTCGCCGACACGAACATATCAGGCGACGAACCCACCAAGAGTACTGCCCCATGCTCCCAATTACGTTAGGGAACGATTAATTATCGTGTGACCACACAAACACATCTGGCAAACAACCAGTTCTTACTTCACATTAGCCCAATGCAGTCACACTCACGAGTATGCTCAAAACTTGGCTATCGGCCATTTTCATGATCGAAATACATAATTGGTCACACGAATACTCAATTTCATTCAAACATGATATACTGACCTAGGTGTGATCATTCAGCGAAAACGCGCAATCAACACGCTAGTCAACCAATCGGCAATCAACAAACAGGTCTTACCGAACTACGGTAGACAAAGCAATTACCCATGATAACTATTCTACCTAACCATGGTAATTCAACTAGCCACAGTAATTATTTAATCTACCACGGTAACTAATTAACCTAACCATAGTAACTATTTAATCTAACCACAGTTAACTATCTAACCATGGTAACTATCTAATTTAACTACGGTAATTAGCTAATCAGCTACGGTAACTATTTAATTAACTATTAAGTGTAATTAACGGCCTAATAAGGGATTAAGGGTTAACTCACTCGGCGACTAGCACAATCGACTGCGATCGGCGGTGAGCGACGGTTGGCTGTAGCGACGGCGGTGGCGACGGAAAACTTCGGCGACGGGTCAACGGACTCATCTCGTCGTTCCGGACTTGAATATGACGACGGCGGTCTCCGACGACTCATGGATGACGACGAACGGCGGCTGGACAACGGTAGTCCTAGGTGAATGACGGCAACGGCGAGGCTGGTCACAACGTGCGGGAGCTCAGGCGAGCGGCGGCAAGGCGACGAAGCGGCTCGGTGAGGTCACGATGGGGCTAGACAGTGGCAGCTATGCACGGCGGGGCTGCTGGTTAGCGGCAGCAGCAGCAGCGCAAGGCCGGGCGATGGCATGGCTCGTGGGAGTCAGGGCGGCACGGCGCGGCGAACGGCGGCGGTGGCTATGGAGGAAATGGATGATAAAGATGGTGGTCCATAAGATGAAGATGAGAGAGTGAATGGGGAGGGGGTGGCCAGCCATGGTGAGGGAGAGAGGAGAGAGAGTGGGTCAAGGGGCAACATGATAATTTGCCAAAAGTCAAAACGGTGAATTGTAGGTGAATAGTAACTTTAGAATATTTACTATGCATTTATGAGGTGTGGCCCACGGTCAAGTCAGTATTAATGATATCTGGCTTATATGAATAATATCCGAGGGTATTTTGGCCATTTACTAATTTTAGGACTGGTTAGACATTTGGTTTAGGGTTAGGCTCGAGCGCGAAAGGAAAAACGATGGTAGAATCTACGGCGCGACTGCAGTAGATGAACTGCAATTATCTACGCTTCAGTCATTGATCAAAGCCTTCCAAATCGAACAATTCTGCGTCCGATAAATGTCACTTGATTTTCTAAGGGTCCAATATTATTCATTTAATAGGCCTTGAAATTTCAGGACGTCACAATAGACATAAGGATTTCCTAATCCAAGTTGAGGTAGGATTTATTAATAACCGTAGGATTAGAATTCTGACTGCAGGATTAAAAACTCTGATATTCAAGAGTCTCAATCACTTAAAACTCTTGAAATTTTCGGCCATTAGGGGGTGCACTGGCTTAGCCGAATTTTTTATGCTCTTGCGGGCTATAACATACATTTTTGTGCTCAAATCGAGCCTTAATTAATTAAACGGATAATTAATTAAAAGTCTTAACATTTAAATAACCAAAAATGGGCTGAATTGAGCTCAAATTAGGCCCTATGACCTTGTAAAAATTCGGCACATCTACTTCCCCATTGCCGAAAATTATCTGATGGGTTTGGTCCGAAGCTCGCCAATTTTGCCTTGATTTCTACCGCCGGAAAAAAATGAAAATGCAATGAATGCAAAGCTAAATTAATTGTGCAATGCATGCTAATTAAATTAATTATTTTTGGTAGGAACTAAAACTAATTCCTGATTTTTTATGCAACATAACTGAAAAGAAAAATCAAAATTTAGGTGTCAACATCTAATGCGATCACCCCCAAGGAAACTGTGTCGACTCAGTTGGAATTAGTCAAAGAGCTTGAAGCCTCTTACCAGTTTGTGGGTGATGAACTCGGTTATGCCTATTATTGCAAAGTCGAAAGTCTCACGGCCATCAGTGATTTCAAGATGTGGCTCACTACTTTCATTTCGGGACTTAAGCAACACATGATTTAAAATGTGCCCAGCACCACTACCCTTTGTGAATAGTAGCATTGTGGATTTTGTTTAATTGTCCTCCCCTTATTTCTTGTCAGCTTTTGTATTCACCCACATATGTAACACTATTAGATATCTATCACCAGTAATGCAAGGTCATTTCACCCTTATACCTTCAGCCTTGATCGCCGGGCTTGTCTGTTAATTCTAACCAGTACTCTGTACTCCCTTGCTTTGCATTGTCGGTACGGATATCTGACCGAATGAGCTGTATTCCTTTTACCAACAATCATATCAACTGATGACGAGAGTACCCTGATCCAATCTCATCATATCAAACCTCGATCGGTTCGCTTAGGGTGGACACGTGCCCTTCTCCGTGCCTTTGATCATCAATCAACGGTCGCTATACCGTTGCGCGTCTTTTGAGAATTGCCACGTCATTCCGTTCCTTGTGCAGTTATTAATACTCGGGCAATTTCCCAAGATATAATCATCACTTTTGATTTCCTACCGATTCGGTTCCTCCAACAGTCATAATATTTTCATGATTTTATCCCGTGTTACCCCTGTGATCTTGTCCATTGATCTGGCCTCATTCAACGGTCTCTATGCTCTCTCCTTCGATTTTCCTTTTATAAAGAGATTTCCCTTAAAGGTTTCTTTCTTCTACGTCTCCACCTTCTCCACGACCATGGCTACGAGTTCTTGTTTGTCCGATGCATCTTCTTCCAATCCCAACTTTCGTGATTCCTGGCAGAAACTCATCAGCCATCTGAAACTGCCATATACCCATATTGCAGATCAGCCCGAGAATCTGGCAGAAATTCAAACTCTTTTGTCACTCTGTATGCCAAACCATCTTCCTCCAAGTCATCCTTTTCGAACGTTCTTTGAGGAATTTCAGCGTTCTTTTAAGCATGATTTCCAGTCTTTCAAGGAAAGCAAGAGTAAGATTGGCCGATTTCTTGCCCTTGACTCTCAATACGACATTGTAAAGAACCGCCTAGACCTTGCTCGGAATATTTTCCAAGGGCGTCAACAGTTCAAGGGACAAACCCGTGGAATGCTTTGTAGTCTGGAGGTTTTCTAGGGATGAAGTCAAGGCTCGACTGGAACTTACAGACCCTCATCTTCAGCGAAGGGGACCCAACCAGGAGGATCGTGATTTCGAAGGCGAAAAGACTGAGCTTACGCGATCACTGGCTGACGTCACCTTTGCTATTCACAGGACTGAAGATTTGCTGAATATTCTGACTGAACTGGTGAACACCCAAAGGACCAGCGTTCATATTGTTCAGAAGAAATGCGAAGTTCTTCAAGCTTCCTTGATAGGTTCAGAGGAACATCATGATCAGGCTAACTTAGACAATATTATCCTTGAGAATCGTAAATCGATGTTTGTCGTTCGATGTACTGAGCATTTTGGCTCTTCTCTGTAATGCACATCGTGCCATCTTAATGACCAATATAATCAATGCTTATGTGCTTTATGTGCTTTGTGGTCTTTAAGCGATGTTCATATACTTCCACTTCTCTAATGTACATTGCGGATTTCATCATCCTCTAGTACTTTGGCGTGTTTTACTAGTGTCGATAGTCCACGTACAACCGCCTTGGACCTCGACTGCATTTATTTCAATACTTTCCTTCCCCACGGTTGCCATTGTTACCACGTCGTATCATTTCTTTGTCAGTTTTGCCCACAACGCGTGCTAACGACACGTCGTTCTGAATAAAGAGGCTCGTCGATTCGTCTCCTGCCAAATGTGCCTATATAACCAAGTGATTATGCCTGCATTTACTCACAACTTTCGAACTTCTGACTTGCTTAGTCTTCTCCGCTTGACTTCCTCCTAAAAATGCCGTCCAACGCCACTCCTTCCAACGGACGTCATTTTGATAGCAACTTTCTGCTTCTGTGGGAGCATCTGCTCTCCCTTCTCAGCCTTACTTATGATGGTTTTGCTAGCAATGCCAAAATCTTGGCAGGTATTCAAGCCTTGATGGAGAGCGCCATACCTAGGGACTTGCCTGAAGTCCATCCGTTCCGCCTGATGTTTGCGAAATTTATCTCCATCTTTGTTAGCAACGTCGAAACTTTTTTGGCCAACAAATAGAAGATCCATCGCACCCTCATTCTAGAGGATGAGTACCGTCATGAGAGGGATGTTTTCCTCTGGGCGGAAGAAGCCTACAGAAGGTGTCTCGAATTCCAGGGAGAGATACACAAGCTTTTCTCTGGTTTCTCACGCTGGCTTGAGGAAAAAGTCTTTACTTACACTGGCATCAACAGGCGCCTGGGGGAAGGGGAGAGAGATATCGTCTTGAAGGAGCGCATCTGGCACAGTTCATTTTAGCGCTTGACAGAGAATCCGACATCTGCCAACAGCTGGTTGCATATGTTGACGGTATGGTCGATGAAAGGTTTGCCAATTTTCGGGACTTGGAAAGGCAGCGTGATGAGCACTACGATCTCATGTTTCCATTCAGGGAAGCTTCTCATCAAGCCTTTGTGGACAACGCTCAGTTAGAGACTGACTTGTCAAACTTTGTGGCAAATTTTAAAGGCTTTATCGGTCTTGAGTAACCATCATCTCCTCTTAGCTTGATGCGTTCCTTTGTTCACTTGCTTTCAGGCACTTTTGCTTTAGGGCTGTACAATCTTTCCCGTGAATGAAATGTCCTTTTGTAACTATTACTCGCATTGCTCATCGCTTTCTTCATGCATTTCCTACATGGTTGGATAGTATTTCTTCAAATGCTTCCCGTTGATCAACCGCTGCATTTCATCACCATCGATATGCATTAATCGGTGCACATTCCCTGACATAATATCTGTAACCAAAGACCATTTGCCAAACCTCTCACTGTCAACATTCGCTGGCAAAATAGTCCTCCACACCAGATCGCAAATGTCAAAGTGTTTTGCCTTTACATGCTTGTTGTATGCTCTATCGACTCTATGTTTCTGGGCAACTAATTTTTCTAGAGCACCAAGTCTCGATTCGTCCAAATCATCAACATTCGCGTACATCAATTCATCATACTCCTCCTTGGGCATATCACTATGCAATTTCACCCTAAGAGATTGAACTGTGATTTCTACCGGAAGCACTTCCTCTTGTCATATATCAACGTATACGGGCTCACCCTAGTGCTTGATCTTTTAGACGTTCTCTATGCCCATAGCACCTGAGACAGCAATGAATCCCATTCTCTAGGATTCTCATCTAGAAGCTTTATAATAAGGTTAATTAACACCTTATTCGATGCCTCAGCTTGTCCATTCGCTTGGGCATAATATGGGGTTGAATTGGTTCCCCTTGATTGGGTGAAATTCATTATTTCTTGCTCCGTGAAGACAGTACCTTGATCGGCAGTTATCGGTTCAGGTAGCCCGAACCGATGTATGATTCGCACTTCAATGAATTCTTTCACAGTCTTCTGGGTAATGTTCTTATAAGAGGCTGCTTCAACCCATTTTGTGAAATAATCTGTAGCAACCAAAATGAAACTATGTTTCTTCGATGATGGAGGATGAATTTTTCCAATTATGTCCATCTCCCAACCTCTAAAGGGCCAAGGTTTGACAATTGGGTTAAGTACCGATGTAGGTACATGTTGAATTGGACCATGTTTCTGACACGGCTCGCATCCTTTTGCAAAATCTATGCAATCTTGTGTCATATTTATCCAAAAATATCCATGACGTCGCAATAGCCCCTTCATTTTAATACCAGCCTGATGGGCACCACATATTCCTTCATGTACTTCAGCCATCGCAACTATCAAGTCATTTTTATCCAAGCATCGAAGAAGAAGATCGTCTATTATTTTCCTATATAACTCATCACCAATCACCAGGTATTTTATCGCCTGTCTTTTGAAATTTTTATCTTTGGCAACTGGGTTTCAAGTAATCAATAAATGGCTTTCTCCAATCTTTATTTTTATCCACATCCTGGTTCTCGACTGAACCAACGTGTATCATCATTATTTGATTATCTATTGATGGCAATATTTTAATTTGAGTCACCATGGACTTTGCCAACTCTTTTGATATTTTGTATCCGGATGCCATTTGAGCTAACTCATTAGCTTCCGAATTATCATTTATTTTGATATGAACGAGTTCAATATTGGAGAATTCATTCAGCAATTGTTTTGCCAATGCATAATGATGGATAATATTTTCATTTAAACATTGGTATTCGCCGGAAAGTTGCTTAATCACAAGCTG
Organism: Lenwebbia sp. NSW1173648; assembly: GCA_029784005.1. Classification (NCBI taxonomy): domain Eukaryota; kingdom Viridiplantae; phylum Streptophyta; class Magnoliopsida; order Myrtales; family Myrtaceae; genus Lenwebbia; species Lenwebbia sp. NSW1173648. The sequence goes on along the minus strand of JARCGZ010000008.1, from coordinate 18,796,906 downwards.
AGAATCTCCTTTTATTTTGACAAACTTCACTTCCATATCAATCAAGATATTTAACCCAACAATCAGCGCTTCGTACTCCGCCTGGTTATTTGAGCAATCGAAATCTAGTTTGAACAAGAGTCAAGTCTTCTGCCCTTGTGGTGAGACGATGAGGATCCCAATGCCCGATGACTTCGTTGTACTCGACCCGTCGAAGTATAAAGTCCATGGTACGACTTGGATCAAGTGCTGCTCTTTTTCTTCTTCTAGACAAAAGTAAGGATACTCCATGATGAAGTCCACAACTGCTTATCCTTTCACGGCCTTGAGAGGGACGTATACCAAATCCATTTCGATCAAAGCCAGCGTCCACTTCGCTACTCTTCCTATGATGATAGGTCTGGTCAACATATACTGAATTACATCCGACATGCAAATGACATGCACCGTGGTTGGTAGCATGTAATGTCACAGTTTGGTACACGCAAAGTACAGGGACAAACACAGTTTCTCTATCGAGGAATATCTTTTCTCTGCGTTATTCAACATTCGACTAAGGTAATACACTGCTTGTTCTTTTCCTTCATCATTTTCTTATGCCAACATACTTCCGATAGTAGTATCGAATGCTGACAAATATAGTTTCAAAGGCCTACCCTTCTTGGGTGGCATCAAAACTGGTGGATTTACCAGATATTCTTTTATACGATCGAAAAATTTCTGATGTTTCTCCTCCCAAATGAACTCTTCTTGATTTTTCAACTTGAGGAGAGGGGAAAACACTTCGATCTTTCCTAAAAGGTTAGCAATAAAACAACGCAAGAAATTGATCTTTCCTAATATCATCTGCAATTGTCTTTTAGTCATGGGTGGTGGCAATTCTATTATTACCCTAGCCTTATCCCTATAAATTTCTATTCCCCTTTGGGTTACGAGAAAACCAAGAAAATTTTCGGCTTTAACTCCAAAGGCACACTTTAAGGGATTCATTTTCAACTGATATTTCTACATCCCAATGAATGCTTGCTCAAGAAAGTTTAGATGACTTACTTGGTCCGATTTCACAATGACGTCGTCTATGTAAACTTCCATAAACTTCCCTATCATGTCATGGAATATGAAGTTCATGGCCCTTTGGTAGGTTGCACCAGCGTTCTTCAGGCCAAATGGCATGACCAACCATTCGAATGTTCCAATGGCTCCTAGACATCTGAACGTTGTCTTATGCACATCATCTTCAGCTATGAATAGTTGATTATATCCGGAATGGCCGTCCATCAGGGACATGATCTCACTACCCGATGCCGAATCAATTAGCACATCTGCCATTGGCATCTGATACTCATCTTTTGGAGTGGCAGCATTAAGATCCCTAAAATCAATACATACGCTGAGTTTTCCGTTCTTCTTCTTCATAGGAACCACATTCGATAACCATTCTATGTATTAAGCGATTTTAATAAATCCAGCAGCCAACAACCTTTCGATTTATTCCTTAATTTTGAGAATCACGTTAGTAGCAAACCTCCTTGGTGGCTATTTGTGCGTACCTCTCATCGAGGTCTTCTAATAATATAAGGTTTTTCATTAACAACCTCACTTAACTGTCTCGCCAGTTCACTTTTAGGGATCCATTCAATACCTCCGTCATCGAAACGGTAGAACACTACATTTTCAGGGTCGACATTTGACGGTTCAGTAGTATAGGTACTACTATGTACCTGACCGCCTCGGATCTAATTAACGCCAAGGGTGTGAGCCCAAGCAACTTGTGCTTTTGAGTTGGCTTTAACATACTCTGCTTTGTCAACATTCCAGAAGGCTAACATCTGGTGTAGAGTAGATGGAACATACTGGTTCCCATGAATCCAATCTCTCACGAGTAGCAAACTATATGACCCATCTACATCCACAACACAGAATGAAGCCTTAGATGTTTTGGATCCAATAGTCTGATCTGCCAGAAACATCCTTCTCTATTCATTGATTTCCCTAGTAAAATCTGTAAGTTGGATGTTCGAAGGGATTATCTCCGTATCCTTCCTCCCTAGCTTCTTGAAATATTTATAGGGGGTGAGGTTCAAGGTTGAACCTCCATCGACTAGCACTTTAGATACGGGTCGACCATTGATCCTCGCACTAATGTTGAGAGCTCAGAGATATCTGGAATCTTGAATAGATGGCTTCTTGAATTCCATCATTTCTTCTTCACCAAATTGGAATTCCACTCTATTTTCTTCATCGGTGCCTACATCCGTTGCTGACTCGACTTTCATGGAGGATGCTTTGAAGTTTGAGGGTAGCTTAACCTACATCAAGCATGATGTCACAAACTGTTCAGATCGAGAGGAAAGTGCCGATCTAAACTTCGACTTGCGATCGGTAGAAGCTACGATCTCCTCTTGCTCTTTTTCAATCTCAACACTCTCCTCCTTCTTCCTCTTCCAGACTAGGTTTCGAGACCTGATTCTCTTAGGTTTGTGAGAAGCAACCAAAGATGGATGGACTTGGGCAATTAGCACTTGATCCACCAACCGTTGGAGCTCCTGCATCTTCTTCTTCCTCAAGATCATTCTCTTTTGGGTCCTTGAAGAGGTGCCTCCTAGTTTGGAGACCTCTTGTGTCTCAAACCATTGGCCTTCCGGTTGGTCATGAGGCACTTTAACAGTTCTCTTCCGACTAGGGGTCTTCAAAGAATAAGCCATCTCTTGAGGAAACTCAACTACATTTTTGCTCCGACTCCAACGTCAGATCTTTTGATTGACAACTTTGTTCCTCCAGAATTGCCCCTATGGTAAGTTATCCTATTGAACACACTCGGACAGTTCTTCAACCTTGGGGCATAGTAGGGTTCATCTGCATAAGATTCGTCAAGCACCCTAAATTGTGGCTTTGGCAACCTTCTTTCGAATGATGGACGATAAATCCTGCCAAGCTCTTGTTTGCAACGAAAACAAAGGTTTTGGTCAAACTCCCAAGACTCTCCTAGGTTCGCCGTAGGTTCTCCAAAAATAGCTTTTGTCCTACTAGATTGATGTGCTTGATAAACTCTTTTCCTGCCCCCTAGCTGGCCTGAGATGCTGTCCCCAATGCTCACTTGGATGTGTTTCTCATGTCCTCCGATGGAAACCCATCAGCAGTTTGGAACGATTTCCCATTTGTAGCGGGAACACAAGTTCGGCTGGTTGAATCATTTTTTTCTAAGGCTCGATCGACACCATTCCTATCATCACTTGAAATGGCTCAGCATCAATCCCCATGGGCTCTTTTTCTTTTTCCTCAGCAAACTTGATTTTGTTTTTCTTGATTGCCTCTTGAATGTTTTTCCTAAACACAATGCAATCTATTGTATTATGGCTCCATGAATGGTTCCACTTATAGTACTTCTTTTCGGCTAACTCTTCTTTGCTAGGGATGATTTGATTCTCTATTAACTTTATTAGACCATTTGCTAACAACATATCAAAAACTTCAGCAGCTTTGCTTATATCGAAAGAGTAGACCTGTGTGTCCTTTTCTTTGAACATGATTCTCTCTTTGAACCTCTCTTTCCCATTCACAGGCTTTAGAGCCTGGTAGGTATAGGGTCTGTCAATCACCATTTTATCCATAGCTACCTCTGCGTACTCTGGCTGATCTAGTTCGTCTCGATACTCATAACCCTCAGAGAAGTTCACATTATGCTTGGTGTATTTCTTCCCTTTCTATCTCAAAATAGCTTCGTGTTTCGAAGCAGTAAAGACCAATTGAAAGAGGTCATTAAAGTTCTGGCCGACCATCCTATCTCGAAGGTTGAACTTAAGTCAGCTCAGAGCAAGATCGGCAACTGTTTTTTCAGGTAATGACACAAGACATTTGCTCCTGGTTTGCTTGTATCGAGCAATAAAATGGTCTACTGTTTCATTGTTTTGCTGTCTCATAGCCGCCATGTCTGCCACTGATACTTCAGGTTGAACCCTTTGAAACATCATTTCCTTTTGTGCAAAGTATTTATTGAATTGGGAGGCAAGGAAGTATACCACGTAAAAGCTATTTTTGATGAGGACAGTGGAAATAGCCTTAACTGTCAATGGTCTACGTGACCAGCATCCGTACACATGGAAATGAACCTGTTCATATGCTCCTATGTCGATTGGTCATCTTCTCCTGTGAATAGGGTAAATTCAGGGATCTTGAAACCCTTGGATAGTTAATATCATCCATCCATGATGGGTATGGCTTCCGGTACTCCCTGATTCCATCTGCTTCAATCCCATTCTACCTTGGTACCTGAGCATATATGACTTGATTCTGATCAGGTACTTGTACTATAGGCTGCGGCACAGGTTGCACTCCATAAACCGACTAAGGAACAGCAGGTTGTGCATACAACCCTAGGGGTTATGGTTGTTGCACAGGATTTTGCAAATTCTGCGAATATGGCTATCGAATTGGTTATGGAACATACTATGGAATGTATTGTTGGACGTTTTGTGGGATAGGCTCAGTAACTGGCGGCACCATGTTTTGATAAGCATTTTGACCCGCCTGATTGATTTCACCATTACTGCTTGCACCAACTTGAACTCCACCAACCGGAGTTGGTCTATCTATGGGTATTCCACCAGTAACCTCTCCCCTCTGTAGAATTCTCCTTGGCGGCACTAGGGGGTACCTGTTGGGCCTAACAATGCAACCTAGACGAGGGTGAATAGGTTGTTTCGAAACTTTTCAGATTATGCGGAAAACAGTAGGTGATAAGAAAAAGATCGGGTGAGCAAATATTTCACGGAACAGTATCTGAAAGTGTGCAAATAGAGTAATGGCTTTAAAAAGATCACTATACCAGATATATAGTGGTTCGGCTTATATATCAAGCCTACGTCCACTTCACACAATTAACAGCCGCAACACAGGCTGGAATGTACTAGTAAACTACCTCGCAAGTTACAAATAATACGTGAGCTGATTTTTCACACGATAGATCACACTATCTTCATACAGCCTCACTACTCATGGATGTACACTTGATTTTGCATGAATACAAGGCAATAGATGATCACAAGATCTTTCACAATTAAGCTTTTAAACTAGAACCAATTCTAGAGCAGCTCTAGATATTCAATCAGCCCAAAATCCTTTGGTTCATTGCTCCTTGGCCTTCACGACGTCCTCCTTTTATAAGCATTAGCATTCTAGCCGTTTGAACATCTTTGGAGGAGTAAGAGAGCTGTTGGAGATGGATAGGACAGCTTGTCCTCACGCTGGAGCAGCTTTCCCAGAGTCAAATTAGACTTGCCTAAAATAGTCACTAAGCTACTGTTCCTAGCTGATAGGTTACTGTTGTACTCTGACAGAGCAGTTGTATTGTTCCCGATAGGATAGAAAACCGTTAATCACTTCAGCTGATCTTTCTTGAAACAACACAACGTTTGGACTTTATACATCTCGTCTGACATGATCATTCAAACTCTGATATAAAACAATCGGTGACCAGATCTTTTGAGGTCCTCAGCAGATATTTTCATGAAGATGCTTCAGATACCACTTGATGTTTATGCGATGGGCGATCTGTGAACCTTAGCCATAAAAGACGAACATTTGCACACCAAAGGTAAATCAAATACCAAAGGATAGTTTGGAAATCATCAAAATGTTTTATGAGGTGTTTCTCCAACAATCTCCCCATTTTTTCTGATGACAAAACTATTTCACAGATGTAAAGTGAGACAGAGTTTTGAGAATGCAATAATGTAAAGATTTGCATAGCTGATATTTCAAAGATAAGGCATAATCGTAGATATATGGTTTCTAAAAAAAAATTGGAAATGAATCTGGAGAAGAACCGACCAAGCTGATCTTTTGATTTTGAAAGTATTTGATCAAGATCTTTAGTCACCGTTTAAGATGTTTTTGAGATAAACATCCGTAGAGAGAATCTTTCATTCTCTTGTTTGCCCTCAAGCTCCCTCTATTTCTTATACTCCCCCTATTTTTATGCTTCCCTTAGCATTTGGAATCATGTCCATATCTGTCATTTGCATTTGCACCTATAAACATTTTGTATGATCCTATAAGCACATTCTCTCCCTTTTTGTCATCAATCAAAAAGATATTGTAATAAGATTGGAATAAAATATGGGCAGGAGAAAAATTGACTAATATCAACTTCATTCATTCGGGCCTTGCAACTGGGGGTACATCAAAATAAAAGGAGTAGAAAAATATAGGCAGGTAATCATGCGCAAACATAAAAATTTTCATTTTGTACGAGTGCTCTTGCGTTTCCTTGAGGCAGAAGAGGATGGCGAAGGCTCTGGAATGGAGTGGATGGGGTCGTGGCAGTCCAGGCTGATGATGGTCCTTTTGAGCTTGACCAAAAACTTCGATATTTAGGCTAGGGACACTTTCAAATCCCATACATCCAACTGATTAGTGAGCAGGACGTCCGATGGCGGAGAGGTAGAGGGTCCCGTTGAAAATTGGATTCGTTCAAATCTGGGGGGACGCGAGGCCTTTCTGGCTGCACTATCCTTGGACTTCTGCCTGGTCCTAGAGACAGGTTGTTCAGCAAACCTCTCCTGGAGCAACTGTTTCGCTCGCTCGTCATCTCCATGCCCTATGGTGACGATCTCATTTTTCGCATTTAACCATCCTTCTAGAGAGATCCTTAACATCATCTTCTCGAGAGTCTTTTTCCCAATGACTATCTGAGGGAAGTTCTCCTTGGAGACTCGGGAGATGTCAATGCCTTTCTTCTTAAAGATCCGACCGATAAGTGCTCCATAAGGCAGTCCTCCTATTTTCCTCTTTACAATTCGGTACATGAGCAAGATAATGAGGTGCGGGATAGAGATGGGAAATCTAGTGAGCATAGCCCAAAACACCTTAGCTTCTAATCTTGATACATCATTTGAGGATGAGGACTTAGGACGGAAGATGAGAGTCAGAATCTTTTGGAGAAAATTCACTTTGAGGGGCAAAACATTTATGGGCACAATCTTCCGGAAGTCACGAGTGAAATTTGGCATTTCCAAAATGAAACTGTATGCGTCATCGGAAGAGATTTCCAACTTATGATAAGGACGAAAGTCGGTCTGGAGAATCTCAGCCCATTTCTCAGCAATTACAGTATACCTTTTTCTTTCAAACATGAAAATGAAAGAGTGAGGGTCAGGAAAATGCAAGTTTGGGTAAAACATTGTGATCACATTTGGAGAAGATGGATCCTCTATTGTGCACAATTCTAAAAGTTTGTGTTTTTCGAGTACCTCAGAGAGAGATTTCGTGGGAATCAAGATAATCAAAATCTACCACATGAGGGAAAACCAGAGTTCTTTTGGAAATAAGAGACCAAGCCTTTTCGTGCTCGTTGCTCAAAAGCAGTGGGTCAGTAAAAGAAGGGTCAATTCAAAACATTTTGTGGACTCAAAATTTTGAAAGACTCCATCATCGTCATCCCCACGTCTTTTGTCACTCGTTCCCTCATCAGCCTTAGGGAGTTCTTCACTAACCTCGACATTTTCCTCAGGCAAGTCTCGAGACTCAAGAAGATTTGGGGCAGACAAACTGACTTCTGGTACAGGAGGAGGTGAAGAAGCACCACCCGATTTTCTTTTGGTGGACTGGTTTCTTCGATCTCCTTCGGGAGATTTGCCACCTCCTCAGTGGAAGACTTTCGAGGAGATCTTTTTGTCAGGGTCTCTAGTGCAGTGGCAGAAGAGGCGGCCACACTAGAACCAGGTGCAATTAGGGCTGGAGGAATGACCTATTCTTCTTTCTCTGCAATCTGCATAGGTTTCAACTTTTTCATGAACTCTCTATACTAGGCGTCAAACTCCTCCTGTGATTTGATCATCATGGGAGGGATGGCGATCTCTTCCGAGGGTAGAGAGAACTCAGGAGTACGAGTTTGAGACGCCTCTTTCTTTACTTTCGTGGCCAGGAACTGTGGAGTGCCCATAGTGGGTGAGGCAAGAACTAACTGAGATGCTGTGCTCGCCGAAACAAAGCCTCATGGCTCACCTCCTATCTGAATACTCGAAGCCGATTCTTCGGGAACGTTCGTGAGATCAACGTTTGAGGGACAAGTGGTCTTGGCCTTTGCCTTGCTTACTCGGGTAGACTTGCGAGGACCCATGGATGGAGGTTGAAAGTGAATGAGAGAGAGAGAGAGAGAGAGAGAGAGAGAGAGAGAGAGAGAGAGAAGAGTGGAATGGATGAGGATGAAGTGAAGGAGAAGAGTTCGGTTTAAAAAGAGAAGGTGAGGAGCGGTTGAGAAAGTAGTTGTGATGGAAAAGTGAACGTGCTTCCTAAAAATAGGCACATACAAGCACACGCGATCTTTAAATAGAGATAACAGTAATAATTCAAAAAATAATTAATAAAAAAACAAGAGGATAAATGTAACGGATGAAAAATCTCATCAATGGTCATCGCAGCAGATATTTCGACAGAATAGGCAGATTTTACGTTTCCCGATGCACTGTAACGGTAACTTTTTCAAGAGATTAGGTGCACCTGATCTTTTGAGCGATGCAGAGATCTGGTTACCTGATCTTTTGCGATACTGCGGATCTTTTACCAATTGGCCTTGTTACTCAGGAGGATTAGAGATTCCCAATTCTCCTTTGATAAATTCAAATGCTTGTTTGTCTAGAGGCTTTGTGAATATGTCAGCCAGCAGATATTTCGACACATCACCGCTATTCACATGATCTCTGATAAAGTGATGCTTTACTTCAATGTGCTTTGCTCTTGAATGCAATATGGGATTCCTTGTCAGGTTATAGCACTTGTAGTGTCATAGCAGATAGGAATATTCGAATTTTGTTTCTCAAAGTCACTAAGTTGCTGTTTCATTCAAAAAAGTTGTGCACAGTAGCTCCTAGTGCAATGTACTCAGCTTCAGTGGTTGAGAGAGCAACTGAATTTTGCTTCTTTGAAAACCAAGAGATCAATATGTTTCCCATCAATTGACATGTACCAGATGTACTTTTTCGATCAATTTTGCAACCTGTATAGTCAGCATCTGAATATCCTAATAAATCAAAACTTGAAGCTTTAGGATACCATAACCCTATCTTAGGTGATGAATCAACGTACCTGATGATCCTCTTTACAGCCGTGATATGTGACTCCTTTGGATTAGATTGGAATTGTGCACATAGACATACGGCAAACAAAATATCCGGTCAAGGAGCAGTTAAGTATAGCAGTGATCCTATCATGCTTCTATAGAGTTCGGAATCAACGAACATACCTTTTTCATCCTTGTCCAGTTTGATAGATGCGGCCATAGGTGTTTCGGTGAATTTGCATCCTTCCAAACTGAATCTTTTCATCAAATCTTTTGCGTACTTTTCTTGGTGAATAAAGGTGCTAGCTCTTGTTTGCTTTATTTGAAGTCCAAGGAAGAAATTCATCTCCCCCATCATGCTCATCTCGAATTCACTTGTCATTGCTTTGGCAAAGTACTTGCAAAAATTTTCATTAGTAGAGCCAAAGATTATGTCATCAATATAGATCTGAACTAACAAGATGTTTTTACCTTTCTTCTTGATAAACATGGTAGTATCAACTTTACCTTTTTCATAGTTATGTTCAAGAAGGAAAGAACTTAATCTTTCGTACCAAGCTCTAGGGGCTTGCTTGAGACCATAGAGGGCCTTCTTCAATTGATAGACATCGTCTCATCGTGAAGGATCTTCAAAACCTGGTGGTTGCTCAACAAAAAGGCACTTTTCACATCCATTTGGTATAAGGTAAAATCATAATGACAAGCATAAGTAAGTAGAAGTCGAACAGCTTCTAATCTAGTAACGGGAGCATACGTTTCATCATAGTCTATTGCTTCTTATTGTGGGTAACCTTTAGCTACTAACCTGGATTTGTTTCTTACCACATTGCCTTGGTTATCCATTTTGTTGCGGAACGCCCATTTCGTGCTAATGATCTGCTTATCTTTAGGTTGTGGAACTATTTCCCATACATTGTTGATTTGGAATTGTCGTAGCTCATCTTGCATGGCTTCGATCCAATTTTCATCAACGATTGCTTCATCAACTGCTTTAGGCTCAATTTGAGAGATCAAGGCTAGGGAGTTTATCATATCTTTGATTGAAGATCTTGTCTTGATTCCTTCGTCAATTTTCCCAATGACCTGATCTTTAGGATGATCAGTCTTGAACTTCCAATCCGTAGAATGTTGACTTCAACTTGAAGGATTGGCAGCTTGTTGTTGCAATGGCTGTTGAACATTTGCTGGAGTGGATGTTTGGAAATCCACCTCCTATTCAACTCTTTGAACACCCGCCAGCTCATCTTTGAATTTGACATTGATGGTTTCTTCAACAACCTGCGAATCTTTATTGAACACACGGTAAGCTTTCCTACTTATAGAGTAGCCAAGAAAGATACCTTCACTTGATTTAGCATCAAACTTCCCAATGTCGCCATTCGCATTCTTGAGAATATAGCATTTGCATCCGAAGACGTGAAAGTATGATAGGATAGGCTTCCTTCCTTTAAAGATCTCGTAAGGTGTCTTTTCTATCGTTGGCCTGAGAAGAGCTCTATTCATGATGTATGATGCAGTAGCAACAGCTTCAGCCCAAAAGTAGGCAGGAACTCCACTTTCAATCATCATGGTTCTGGCCATCTCTTGGAGAGATCGATTTCTTCTTTCAGCAACTCCATTCTGTTGAGGAGTGTAAGTAGTAGAGAAGTTGTGCTCAATTCCATTCTCGTCACAAAGATCTGCAAAGCTTTAGTTTTGGAATTCTCCACCATGATCGGTTCTGATAGCTGTGATCTTGTATCCTTTTTGGTTCTGCACTTTTCTAGCAAGTTTCTCAAAGGAATGAAAAGCTTCATACTTATAAGTTAGAAAAATTACCCATGAGAAACGTGAATAATCATCGACAACCACTAGGCAATATTTTCTTCCTCCTAGACTTGCAATACAAGTAGGACCAACAAATCCATATGCAATAGTTGCAGAGGTCTATTTGTGGCAATATGATTGATGGACTTAAAAGATGATCTGACCTGCTTTCCCAAAGAGCATGCATTGCAAGAGTTGTATTTGCCGTAGTTGATCTTTGGTAAATCACGTATTAGATCTTTTGTTGCAATCTTAGAGATGTGTTTCACGTTGATATGACCTAACTTCTTATGGCATAGATCACATTCTTCTTTGATGGACATTAAGCACTGCATTTCATCAAGTTCAACATTCAGTAGATATACATTACCATGTCTTTTACCTGTGAAAGATTGGGTTAGGTTCTAGCTTGTGTCGGTGCACATGTTTTCTTCGAAGTTGATCTTGTAGCCTTTATCGCAAAGTTGGCTTATGCTGATAAGGTTGTATCCAAGTCCTTGGACCAGTGAAACATCTTCAATGATCAGGTTTCCTAACCTGATGTTTCCCAAGCCAATAATCTTCCCTTTTCCTTTACCACCAAAGATGATATTTCCACCATCCACCTATTGAGATTTATGAACATGTTCCTTTCACCTGTCATGTGTCTCGAACATCCACTGTCCAAGTACTATTTGTTCTTCTTCAGTATCACATGCAATCAAGAAGATTTTCACGTTTTCTTTGGTACCCACACAAACTTAGGTCCTTTTGTGTTAGTCTTAGGTATGGTGTCAAATCTCCAGTAGATCTTTTTGGGCTTCATTTGCTCAACTAGACATGTTTCCTTGTTATGACCAGGTTCATTGCAAATTGAGCAATTGAATTGCTTGCTAGTAGATCTTGAGAATTGCTGTGCAAAGTGATCTTTGTAAGACTGAAGAGAAAGTGTTTGTTTCAATCTCGTTTTGACATTTGGAAAACGATTCTTCTCTTCATGTTTCCTTTCACGTCCAAGTCCAGACTTGTCGTAATGAGGAACTTGAATAGATAAAATGTGCTACAGAGTTTTTGAACTAAAGGAGAAATTTGTGCTGATCTTTGAAATGTCTTCCTTTAAAGATTTGCTTTCCTCCTGCAGAGAGTCACGTTCACTCTAAGTAGTGACCAGATCTTTCTGCAGTTTCTCAAGCTCATGTTTTTTGGAAAGGTTTTGTTCAGTGAGTTTTGAATCTTCCTTTTTCAATTCAGACATTCCCTTTGAAACCTTTTTGTGTTCTGCAAACATTTCATTTAAAAACTCTTACATTTCGTCATATGAAAGTTCAGAGTTGTTTACCTCATCTTCTTCTTCTTGTTCGGATTCTACCATGAGATAAAAGATTTGCTTCATCTTCATCGCTTGACTCGCACTCAGTGTCACTCCATGTTTCTGCGTTGAGTGCTTTTTTCTTGTTTACAAACTTTCCTCCTTTCTTCTTTAGGAGAGGACAGTCAGGCTTGATATGCCTCGGTTTCTTGCATTCATAACAAACAATGTCCTTACCTTTGCTTTCTTTCTTTCCTTTAAAGGATCTCTTTTCTTCTGAGAATCTCGGATTCCTTCTTCCTTTGAAGTTTCCACCTTTCTTCATAAGAGTTTTGAATCTTCTAGTGAATAGGACCATTTTGTTGTCGTCATCTTCTTCAGCTGATGTATCACCTCCTGTATTTTCATCGTTAGCATTAAAAGCAATAACTTTCTTACCTTTGGACAGGTTTTGCTTATTTAAGCCTTCAGCTTCATAAGACATCAGCGTGCCTATGAGTTCATCTAGGGTGATAGGTTGAATCCTCATAGTTTCTCGAACTGAGGTTTTAACAGTGATCCATTCTTCTGGGAGTGCCCTCAATAGCTTATTCAATTTTTTAGCATCTATGAAGATCTTTCCTTGACTAGCTATGCCATCACTATCTCAGTGAATCTTGTGAACATTTCTCTTACTGTTTCATCAAATTTCATCACAAATATCTCGTAACGACCAAGCAAGATGTTCATCTTGGTTTCTTTCACACGATTGGTGCCCTCATAGATCACTTGGAGGCAATCCCATATTTGTTTAACTGAAATACAAGAAGATATTCAGTTAAATTCAGATGGGGATAGAGCACAGTAGAGAAGATGTCTTGCTTTAGAATTGAGAGCAGCACTTTTTCGAGTTTGTTCAAGGTGAGTAGCAACAGCAGCAGGATCAAGGCAGGTTCTCCAACAACAGCAACAAGGGCAGCAACTGGAACTTCTACACCATTTTGAATCACATCCCACATATCTTGATCACAGGCATCAAGGTAGGCAAACATTCTGTTCTTCTAGTAGTTGTAGTTGCTCCTATCGAAGTATGGAGGCTTGTTAGGCGCTACGGATTCATTGCTCAGAAAACCACTAAAATTAGCCATGATAAAGATCTTTATACTCTGAAGAAATACACTTCAAATAACAAGCAACAAAGCTCTGATACCAATTGTTGGGACTAACAATGCAACCTAGAGGGGGTGAATAGGTGGTTTCGAAACTTTTCAGATTATGCGAAAAATAGTAAGTGATAAAAAAAAAGATCGGGTAAGCAAATGTTTCACGGAACAGTATCTAAAAGTGTGCAAACAGAGTAATGACTTAGAAAAGATCAGTACACCAAATATATAGTGGTTCAGCTTATATATCAAGCCTACGTCAACTTCACACAACTAACAGCCACAACACGGGCTGGAATGCACTAGTAAATTGCCTCACAAGTTACAAACAGTACGTGAGTTGATCTTTCACACGATAGATCACACTATCTTGATATAGCCCTACTACTCAAGGATGTACACTTGATTTTGTATGAATACAAGGCAACAGATGATCACAAGATCTTTCACAATTAAGCTTTTAAACTAGAACCAATTCTAGAGCAGCTCTTGCTATTCAATCAGCCCGAAATCTCTTGGTTCGTTGCTCATTGGCCTTCATGACCTCCTCCTTTTATAAGCATCAACATTTTAGCCATTTGAACATCTTTGGAGGAGCAAGAGAGCCATTGGAGATGGATGGGACAGCTTGTCCTCACGTTGGAGCAGCTTTCCTAGAGTCAGATTAGACTTGCCTAAAATAGGCACTGAGCTACTATTCCTTGTTGACAAGTTACTGTTGTACTCTGACAGAGTAGTTGTACTATTCTCGAGAGGATAGAAATCCTCCCGTTGGCTTTCCCATCAACCGTTAATCACTTCAGCTGATCTTTCTTGAAACAACATCACGTTTGGACTTTATACATCTTGTCTAACCTGATCTTTCAAACTCCGATATAAAATAACCGGTGACTAGATCTTTTGAGGTCCTCAGCGGATGTTTTCACGAAGATGCTTCAAATACCACCTGATGTTTATGCGATGGGCGATCTGTGAACCTTAGCCATAAAAGACGAACATCTGCACATCAAAGGTAAATCAAATACCAAATAATAGTTTGGAAATTATCAAAATATTTTTATGAAATGTTTGTCCAACAGTACCACATAAACAGGGTTTCCTATAGTGGGTAGGACATTAGTGAGCTGAGAAACATACCCGGAGGTCGTTGGTACATAGGTGTGTTGATCATAAGTTGGACTAAGGCTGCTTGATGACTCTCGCGTTTGATCACATTCCATAATTGTGTTGATTATCAAAGGTTTGAGCATTTTCTCCATTTAACTGGTTACATGATTGGTCCACTCGTTCTGACTCTCTTCGAATATCCTTCGTATCAGAGTAGAAGTAGCCGAATTCACTTCTATTTGCACCCTTTGATTAGTCATAAGATGTCTCGGGACATCAATGTCCGTCACATACACTTGGTCTATAACTGGTTGAACATTTGACAGCTCCGGAACATTTCCTCGATAACCAAAGGGTGGTGGAGAGCTATCATGACTCTGACTGTCTGGATTGCGCTGATTTCTGGTTCTAGTCGTCATACTCCTCTGATCAAACACACGGGTCCCACCGAGCGCACCAAAAAGATGTTTCGTCTGAATTGCTCTGCGACAAAATATCTTTCATCGAAATTTGTCTTTCGACTTTTAAATTTGATAAAGGGTTGTGACGTCCCGGAATTTCAAGGCCTATTAAATGAATAATATTGGACTGTTGGAATTGAGTGACACTTATCGGACGCAGGAATCGTTCAATTTGGAGGGCGTTGATCGTCTATTGAATCGTAGTTAATTGTAATTCGATTAGATTAGTCGCGCCGTAATTTAGTCTCGCCGAATTCCTTCGCGCCCGAGCAAACCCTGAACCAAATATTCTGAACCAGTCCTAAATCGTCAGATTACCGAAATACCCTCAGATATTATTCATATACGCCAAAAACAATTAATACCGAATGACCGCGGGCCCCGCCTCATAAATGCCAAGTCATATCAACCTTTTTGACTTTTGGCTATTTATAAATTTGCCATTGGACCAAGGAAATGACCAAAATGCCCTCAAGACCATTTTCTCTCTCCTCTCTCTCTCTTCCCTTTCTCCCACACGCACGGCAGCCCCTCCCTTTTATTCTGTGACATTCTGAGATTTGACCTATTTTCGGGATTTATGAATGAATGGATATCTTGTTATTGCACTCTAGATTTATCTCACTCGGAATTGATCACTCACGAGCCGACTGACCATAAGGGAAAGGCTAACTAGGAACTTAAGTACGTGGACCTATCGCAGGTCGATACGCGTAACTCCTAAAAGCCGCCCGTCAGTTTGAGATATTCTAAAGTCGCAATCGACTGGTGTAGACCGCGAACTAGACCCCAAAATTGGATGTCGAATCGTCAAGAATTTCATGGCTAATGTTTTGGATGTCGCATCGCTTGGATTCAGAGTTCAGTGGCCAGCCAAACGGATCGCCTGTGCCAAGATTCCAGATCAGTCCCAACATTTGCAGATCGTTAGTTTTCCTTCAGGCATTTATTTGCAAGAGCCAATAATGGAGATGATTTGAACTTCTTTGTCTTTTAGCTCATTAAAACCCCAAAAATCCCAAACCAACTCCCACCAACCCACCTACTCCCACTCAAGACTCAAGTCCAAGAGGGGAATGTGTTCTTGCAACTCTCTCTCTCACCTCACTTGCTCTCTCCACCCTTGCATTCTCCCTCTCCTCTCTTGCTCTCCCTCACCCGAAGCTCTCCTTCCCCTCCTCCTCCTTGCGCCGCCGTGCCGTCGTACCGCCACCGCCGGCCAGCCACAACACCACCAACATCCAGCCAAGCTTTGCCATCCTTCTCGCCGCCGTTGAGCCGCCGGACGCCGCCCATTCAGTCGTGGACACCGGGTGCAGCCACGAAGAGAAAAAGGGGCTGTTTTGGGTCCGTTTTGTGGTTTTTCAAGCTTAGATCAAGTAAGCAAACCCCCTAATCCTTGTGTAGGCTAATGTAGTACTAATGAGCATGTTTAGGAGTGAAATTAGTGAATTTTAGGGCGTCGGAACACTGTTCATCGCAGAAAACCGGGAATGGAAAAATTAGGTTTTGATGATCTTGGAAGCTTGGAAAGTGATCTTGAGTGTTAGGGATGGTTAGTTAGGCCTATTAGAGGTTGTTGTACATAGTTATGAAGTTTTGGAACACTATTCATTGAAGGGGTTTACTGTTCATTGAAGATTAGCACTGTTCATTGAAGATTTGCACTGTTCATCGAAGATTTTTACTGTTCACGGGCTGATCCGAATTTGATTGAGGCTTAGGATGATCTTGGGGACTTGTCTTGTGGTTTAGAGCGGTTGGAGGATCAATTGGAAGGTTTGGGATTGCTTAGGTCGATTCGTGTTTGCAAATTAGTTTAGTTTTAACTAGTTTGAGCAATTTTCGTGCACTTGTGAAGTAGGGGCTGATTCGAGGGTGATCTTGTGCCTTTGATTTTAATTGACGAGTTTGCAATGTGCTCATGTGCATGTGTGTTCGGCCTTGTAGCCCGGATGTGCCAATTGTGGCTTGATTGCTTGTTCTTGCTTGATAAGCATGTTGGGAAGGAATTGGAACCATTGTGAATTTATGCCATGCTTAGCTTTCGAGCTTTTAGTTGAATGACCGGCACATTTTGAATGCACGAATTCTTGCCTTGACGCTTGTTTACGCGAGGTATGTGTACAAATGAAGATAATGTTATTCATGTCGTTAAAACCCTGATGCGCTATGACGCGGGGAGTTGAGCTAATCCTGATGCGTTAAACGCGGGATATGATGTCTAATGAGACAGTTGGTTACATACCTGATGCGTTAAACGCGGGTTGTAGCCCAGACCTGAGGCGTTAAACGCGAGTCGTTCTTCGTTCTGACTATATACGCATATGAGCTTGTTGCCATGCATAAATGAGTGCATCAGATTTGAACTGTATGCTGGACTGATTGACTTGTTAGTCTTTGAATTACTCTAGAGGAAACACTTAACTTGGAGTGTTTAGTGGGCATGTGTTTTGCTGTCTGGTGTGGCTGAGCTGGTAGTCGGGTCGGGTTTGAATCTACATGTTAGGTCGGCTTGGAGGTACCGTTATCCTAAGCGAGGCTTAGGGGTTAGCTTGCTGAGATTTATTCTCATTGTTGTATTCCCACACCTTTCAGAACCACGTCCCTGAGTATGACTCCATCACCGCTTTTTGGGATACCGAGGCGTATCGATCGCATAGTGACGAAGTACGTTTTGGGCGATGGTAGGGTGTTCTATAAACATTCTAGTACTGTGAGGATAGACTTAGGAAATGGAGCTTGGAAGAGCCTTGAGTTTTTGGCATGGACTAAAGGAGCTGAAGAGGGGAGGGGTGAACCTCTTAAAGTCTACCATGTACCGTACGACGAGGATGAACATAGTGACCCCATGGAGTTGGACCCTACCGAGTGTAAGCCGTGGGGTGGTGAAGTTACTGACCCGGACACTGAGCCTGAGGAGCCGGAGCGTGCAGAGGAACCTATGGTGTCTGATCCTGAAGAGGAGCCAATGTCTGGTGATGACGAGGGTTGAAGACTAGGATAATGTTCCTCCCCTTTTTGGTATATCCTAGTAGTGGATATAGGTTAGTGGGCCATGATACCCTTTTGTAGTTAATGGCGGCTCCTGGTGCTGTCCGTATCTGTATCTTAAACCTTGGCATATTTATATGATGGTTGTTTTCCTGTTTCTCTCTTCTCTACCCTCCTGCTTGGATTTTGTCTGGGTGTTTTCATTTGCTTCCGCTAGCGTTCGTTTCTAAATGATTAAGTATCGATCTGGGTCGGCGACTGTCCTGGGATGTCGCATTGATATTCGACCGGAGCGATGTGGTTCGGGATGTCGCGTGCTCGTATGGACGCGGGGCGTGACACATTCTCACGCACGTCCATCTTCATCTTCACCGTTCCATCTTTATCTTCGTCGTCGCCGTGGACAGCCGCCGCCCGCCGTTCGCGTTGCCGCCGTCCACCGCGCTCCGCCAGGCCACGCTGTCGCCGTGCCGCCCCAGCCGAGCCTCCCGCCGTCCCTGCCGCTGCTGCCTAGCCCTTGTGCTGCCGCCGCCCAGCTACTACCGCCACTCAACCAAGCCGTCGGAGCCACCACAGCCCCGCCGGACCTTGGCCAAAGCTCCACCGAGGTTGCCGCCCGCTCGTTGAGCTCCGTTGCCGTCGTTTGGCCGTCATACAGCCACTGTCCAGCCGCCGTTCGTCGTCGTCCAGGTGTCGTTTTGGAAATCCAACACCGTGGTTGCATCCGGATCGACGAGGAGAGTCCGTAGGGACCGCCGCCGAAATTTTTGTCGTCGTCGTCGCCGCCTCCGCCCTTCGCCGGTCGCCTCTGACCGACGCCGCCAGTTAATTAATGAGTTAACCCCTAATCCCTGATTAGGCCGTTAATTGCACTTAATAGGTTAATTAGTTAGTTACCGTAATTAATTAGTTAGTTACCGCAGTTAATAGATAGTTACCGTGGTTAGATAGTTAACTGTGGTTAGATTAAATAGTTACCTTAGTTAGTGAATAGTTACTGTGGTAGATTAATTAACTGCTGTGGTTAGTTGAGTTAATCATGGTTAGGTGGAATAGTTACCATGGTTAATTGCCTGTTGTTGTACCTAGTTTGTGGTGTCTGATCGTGGATTGGACTGAGTGTTGATTGCGCATTAAAATGCTGAATGATCACACTAGTGTCGATATGCCATGCTAAATTGAAATTAAATATTCGCGTGACCAATTGTGATTTTGAGC
The DNA here is from genome assembly GCA_029784005.1 of Lenwebbia sp. NSW1173648. Taxonomy (NCBI): domain Eukaryota; kingdom Viridiplantae; phylum Streptophyta; class Magnoliopsida; order Myrtales; family Myrtaceae; genus Lenwebbia; species Lenwebbia sp. NSW1173648. Next base: position 18,777,853 of record JARCGZ010000008.1, on the reverse strand, counting down.
ATGAAATTGGCCGTGGGCCAGGTTTGAGCATGAAATTAGCCGTGGGCCAGATTTGAGTATGATGTGAGTGTGGTTGCATCAAAATGGTATTTGGCTTGAGAGCCTGTGTTAACCGCGAGGTCATGCAGTAGTTTCACCGTGTCACCCTAACGTAACTAGGGGTACAAGCGATACCCTTGTTGGCATGGGTCGCTGCCTGGTAAGTCTGTGTGCCGGCGACGTACCGTCCGGGATTCCACGGCTTATTGGTTGCCTGTCAGTCTGTGCCGGCGACGGACCGTCCGGATAACACGGCTGATGAGATGCCGGTCGCAACTTGTGTTGGTCCGTAATCCCTCATGGAATTATTCTTGGTGTGTTCGCCTTAGGGAATTTGAGGGAGCCATCGGATGCCGTCGCCGTTAACGTTGTGGGACGACGCCCGGTTAATCCGGAAGAGTACTAGCAGTGAGGCTGTACTGTGGCGAGAGTGGGGTATCTCTTGGTCGTGCTGACCGGAACGCGTTTGTTGCATTGTACGTGATTTTGGTTGAATGTAATGGTTGATTGGCTGATTCATTATTTATTCCTTACCATGATATATCTGTCGCATGGCTCTAGACGAGGTATGTTATATGTGGTTGTTTTCTGATGTTGGGTTTAGTTCGCTAGAACTGTTAGATTGTCCGCGTGAATCAACGTCCTAATCGGACTTAGGCGTTGACCCACTGAGATTCATATCTCATGAGCTTGGCTGATCGCCTTTCAGGTATTCGTGATGGCCGTGCGCCAGGTTGACCCGGTGTTGTTGGCCCGGGGGTTTTGAGGAGCTGTGGAGGAGTTTTTGGAGACCGTTTTGTTTATAGTCGGTAGTGTAAGAGTAGTGTATCAGCTGTAGTACGCCCCGACCCGACGCGACCCGGTATCTTTTTGTGGGTCTAAGGGAATCGGTCCAAGAAGGACTTGTGTAATTTATGTTTATATCGTGAACTAATCAAGCATATAAATAAAAAGGGTTTGTTGTTGTTTGTTGCCTTTCCTATTTGTCTATCCCTGTTGTTTGTTGTCCGGGGTTGTTATTCGCTTCCGCATGTGCTTAATTATAAGATAAAAAGAAATGGGTCGATGATCTGCCTGAGACATCATCTTTTGACCTAACGTTTGGAAGGGATGGTCGCTCGCCCGGGGTTCGGGGTGTGAAAAGGGTCCTGTGCTGATCTTGGACAGGAGAGATCCTAAGAGTCAGAGAATCAACGAGTGAAATTTTTGCAAAGATTTCAATAGAATAATACAAATGTTACCCCGTCCAGAGTTTAACTCGATGGAAGGATTTCGTAAGTACAACTCAAAAGGAATTGATATATATGGAATGAAAGAAATGATACAAACGTAGGCCAAACTAGAGTTTAACTCGATGGCCTGGTTTTGCAGGTACAATTTCTTCCAAGGAACGATGAACCAACGCACCCAAAATAGTATTAGAGTTTGACTCGATGACAATGCCTTGAACATGCTTCGATAATACACCAAAGTTTGACTCGATGGCGCAGTATCTGGGATAAAGATAAACACCGGAGTTTGACTCGACGACGAGAATTTGGAAGCTACAGCTAAGGAAAGTAAATGCAGTGTGATAAATAAAGATAAAGATAAATTCGTTGATTTGTTCAGGGGGAGGGGGGCTCCCTCTGTGGATGCCTAGTGGTATTTATAATAGCTGGAGTGATAACTGCCCTTCAGCGGTTGTGATCCTTGTGCGCCAATAGTTGCCGCCTTCCTTGGTCTTTTCGAATTATTTTTGACCCAATCTTCAAGCAGTTAGTTGACTCAAGATAACTGATGATGTTGGCGCCTTTCTTCAATTTCCATTTGTGTCAATCATGCCCACGTTTTCCGCATCTTGGGGCTTTTAAGTTTGGAAATCCAGTAACCATCGATAGGACACTTACTAGCTCTCTTTCGATTGTGAAGGGTATGCCCATGTCCTCCGTTTTCTACGGACTCCTTGACTTGTTCTCAGAGACTGTTCAAACCTTATCCGTCTCGAAACTGCCCTCCCGCCATGGAATTCAAGAAAATAATTTTCATATACTTTGGCGCTCCTTGAAAGGACCTTGAATTTGGTGGGATTACTTCTTGTTGGCGCTCAATTTTCTAACGGGTTTGATGATTTCTTCAAATGATGCCTATTGGTACCACCACGTGCTCTGCACGAGCCTTATTTATTCTCTTTTGACATGCCTTCTCCTTACGTATCTATCATATGTGTCGACTCTTCACGTGTTCTGCTCAAGTGTCGACTCCTCACGTGCTTTGCATAGGTGTTGATTCCTCACGTGATCCGCGCATGTGTCGATCTCCCACGTGTGCATCACGTGTTTTAGCGGATGATTTATTTTGAGTGCCAACAAAGTGAAATAAATTATTTAAAACAAAATTAATGTCTCAAGTTCGAAGGTAAGTGACATTGGACATTGTCTTCTTTCCATCAACTTAACGGATTAGGAGCCACATCAGCAAATTCCTTTAGAATTAAATTAACAGAATGATGATATTGAACATTTTCGTATAGTTTAGGGATTATACTAAACATTTACTGACATTTCATGGGTCACATTGACCAAATTATAAATCCAAAGATGACATTACATATTGAGTCAAAGTTCAAAAACTATTTGCATTGTTTTATCCATAACTATATGTTTCAACAACGTTCCTTTGCACGATTCCCTTAACCCGACAGCTCAAGTTCACGGGGCGCGCGCATGCGCCCGATGCATCCCATAGGAGCCGACACTACAATTCACAAGTAAAACACTGGCCATCTCTGGTGGACCAAGTACTATGATGGGCCCACGTGGGGGGTCCAATCCAAAACCCGACTTTTGTGAATGGACCCAAAAGCAAAGGCTGAACTTGGGCTTCTAACACGAGGGCGGAAAAGAGAATTGTGGGACGGCCCTACGAATGCTGACGTAAAGGCAAGGATGCCGCGTCGGGACAAGTCTCGCATGGGCCCTGGTCCATGGACCGGAACGCATCCTCGGCGTCGATAATGTGGGACCCACACTTACAGCTCCTGTGACCGATGCAGGCGATAGACCCCGGTGGGCCTACGTGGATCCGGGTCCAGGCAAGTATTTGCAACAGGACGCAAGAAGCTTGTTCACTACTGCTGTGCAGGCGAAGCCTTGCATTTCACTCGACATCCACTTACTTTGTCGTCCCACAAATCACTTGGGAATCTTACTCAGTTGGGGACCTCTCGGCTCTGTGCGATGGTCCCATCCGTACAAGACGTGGATGATTACCTACATGCACTTTTCAGTTTTCACAGTGAATTAGAACTTCTGTTTGTCCCCTTGGCTTGCATAAACGTGTTTTAGTCGTACAAATGTTGGCCTTTTGAGTGAGAAAAGTAGATGAGAAAGTTATTAAATAACGTGTTGACTTAGATGGTAAGACAGTATATTCCTCGCCTTATGGCATTGGGTTCACAATCAAGCATTGTTAGGAGGCTTCGGGAGTTAGATCCTCAATGCACCGGGACGACGTGAGAGGGTGCGCCTTTAGGATCACTAAGGAGGCGGACTTATCAAGGTGCTTGAAAACTGTCTCGGGTATCATCTGACCACTATAAAAAAATAAAATAAATGAGGAATTTATTGTTTGAGTTTTTTGTTAGTGTATCCAGAGGAATTTCCAAAGGAAAGTAGGATAGAAACACATAATCTTTTACATGGCAGCGTAAACATGCAAATATTAATTTGTATTTTCTCACTTGAGCTTAATTTGTTTGTAATGCACTAAGTTGAGAATCAACGCGTATGGCTTGCAATTCGGGTCGTGTTGAGTTGATCATGTTATGTGGAAACACGGACATGATACAAACATAGCTGATCCGAACCTGACGAGTTTAATAAACTTGACTGCGCTTGACATGAACACGACATGGCTAAGAAAACAGATCACATGACATCACATGACTAACATGATTACCAAATGTGTCACTGTCTGGTGTTGCACGACATATAAAACATGCTTATAAACGACAATATGTTTTAACGGGTTTAACATGTTTCAACGCGTCTTTAGACAATATGAATACCCATTTTATCTAGAGTATGTTATTGATATGTCATATTACTTTTGAGACCTAAATTATGTCTTTTTTTAAACTTCTGAGAATAAAAAAAAAAAACAAAAAGTCTTAGAGTATGAGTTTTAACCGTGCTAAAACCTGTATAATTGTGTCATATTAAAAAAAAAAAAAAATTTCAAATAAGGGCCTAAAGTTGATATTGTTTCAAATAAAAGCCTGAAGTGTCCTCATTATCTCAAATAAGAACATGAAATAGACATTGTTTCAAATAAGGGCCTGAAGTGGCTATATCAATCTCAAAAGAGGGCTTGACTCACCTATTGATCAGGGATATTTTCGTCATTTTTTTCTTTATTTTTACTTTTTCTGTATTTCAAAAATTAACATAGAAAACTAAAACTGTGAAAAAAAAGGAGATATAGGTGGAAGGGGGCTGCCCTCTCGCCTGTGACCGCCTCGCCAACATCGGTGGGGCAGCGACAATCGGCGATGGGGTTGCCAAAGACCCCACCGACCAGAGGCGAGGGCCTGCTGACTCTCGCCCATATCTGGGAGAGGGTTGCGAGGGTCACCTGCCCTCGCCCAGGTCCAGGGAAGGGCCACGGCCCCCTGACGGACTAGGGCCAGGATCGCCAACCCTTCGGTCGAGGGTGTCGACCCTCGCCCAGGTTCCATCGAGGGCTGCGACCCGCCCCGGACCTGGGCGAGGGCTAGAGACCCTCACCCAGATCTAGGAGAGGGTCGCGGCCCTCTCCCGACTCAGCAGGCCCTCGCCTTTGGTCGGCGGGGTCGCCGGCCATCACCTTCGCTCCACTGGCGGTGGGGCCACGGCCATAAGCGAGATGGCAGCCCCCTCCCGCCTGTATCTCCTTTCCTTTTTTTTTTACTTTTACATTTTTAAAATTTTTAATTTAATGTAACTAAAGATTAGGTTATGATTATATTTTGATGAAAATGCCCTTGATCGGTCGAAATATTTGGCCGGCTGGTGAGGTCAGGTCCTTATTTGAAACAAGTATGGCCACTTCATGCCCTTAATTGAGATAAAGAGGGCACTTCGGGCTCTTAATTGAAACAATGACCACTTTAGGCCCTTATTTGAGAAAATGATGACACTTGAGGCCATTATCTGGAAGTTTTCCTTAAAAAAATGACATGTTAAATATTAACTTAAACATGATATTCGTGCCTAAACAGGTTATTTTGTTTATGACACAGAACCCTGCTAATACCAAACCCACATTTATCAGTTACGAAAAAAGTGTAATTAATCATTATTACCCATAAAATAAGGAGATAAACCTATTTAATTAATGTGACATGTTGAGAATCCCCGGCCTTACCGGCACGGGGTGTGTGGTCGAGAAAGGAAATCAAGTTTGAATTCCAACCAAGCTTTGCTACGGTCCTAATCAAAGTAGCCAATAACTCAATTGTTAAGCTATAGATATGGATGAGTAGGTACTGTTGTCTAGATTCAACAATATAGTGGCGCATTACGCATGCATCGTTTCTATTGTCTATTGTGATTGAAATCCTTCCATATTGAGAGGTAATTGAAAAGTTACCCAAATTATGCAAAATGCTTTTGGGCTCTGCGTGCACCATTACACTAGCCTCAACTACGCACTGGATCGCGTGGCTCCGCCGACCCTCCCACCTCCATCGACGATTGCCCATCTCCGGCGCACCAATCTCTCTTTCTCTCTCTCTCTCTATATATATATATATATACACGGGCGCGCGCGCGCCCGTGTATATTCAGTGATGAAGGCCAAGGTGCTTGACCCAAGTGATCGCGGCAACCACAAAAATGGCTACCCAGTCTTGAATATGAGGTTGCGGTTTCTGGTCCGGACTTGAGCTTTCTCTTAATGATGTCTCCAAGCGAAGGTAACGGATTTTTGTTGTGCATCCCGACATCAAGTTCTTCCAATCACGAGGATGAAGCTGAGGTTGCCCCAATGGAAGGCTTGCCCTCATCAAGTAGATGCATAGAGGAACGTAACGTATTTCATATATCCCTACTCCACTTAATTAAGAAAAAAGATCGGAGTTGTTGACACCCAAAAATGACTAACTTTTAGTTATAATTGACAAGTGATAGACTTAGTTGATAAAGCAAGATTTTGGTGAATAGAAGTCATCGATGAGCAGAATAGTCGGCTACTTGAAGAGAATTGACTACTTGGTGATAATGTTAGCAACAACAAACATCAATTATTGATGAGAAACTTCACCAAGGATGAAGTCATCAACGTCGACATGTAAGTAGCGACATTTTTCGAATATGTAACTTCTTTTGGATATGTGTTGCTAAATAATAGGAGATTGTGCAACTTCTTATAACCACCCATGAAATTATCAAGTTGTTTCTTTTTCACTAAGCCTTGTATGTAACACGCCGTATGTAATTGCCGTATGTAACCTTTGGTGGAGAATTATAAATACCCTAATGTACTCTCTAAATATCCCTCAATTAATCACAGAACTCAACGTCTTCTACAAATTTATCTATATCTTTCACTTTCCTGCAATTTACATGTTGGACACGATTCTCTCTAGTCTCAATACCTTTAATTTTCTCGTCATTTATTTTCCTGTCCAAAATCAATCCATAATCCTTCACAATCTTTATCGATTTATATCGATTCATCTATATGTTGAAAGGTATTTCATCAACAATTTGTGAGACACAACTAGAATAAATCAAGGGCATTGATCACGGTAGATGGAGGATTGGACTTCGTTTCACCTCTAGTCGCACTATGGCATGCACAAAAGACAAGTGCTTATGACATCATTCACTACGGAACTCGTTGAACTCTTCGAAAATATGTTTGGCTTCATAAAACTCAAATTGGTTCTTTGAAGGTAGTTGACCAAGTATACAGCAACACTTCACCTAATTAATCATCCTATGCCATATCGTGCAAGTAAAACGCAATGTCGTATTTAGATCGTCGCAGTCGTCATCAGTTTACTACTATTGGAGGATTCGAGAGAGTGAAAATAGCAACTTGTGTATTTTTATTGTCGATGAATCTTTGAAGTCAAATCGTTTTAACTTACCCAATGAGAATTTCCTTCGGTCCCCGTGATTTCAGGTTGATAAATACAGAGATTTGACTTTTCCTATCACCATGCAATTGATCATTACTTGCACTTCATTTTTTTTTTTAGTAAATGATGCAGCGGTCCAATCATCGCTGATCGTGCTAGTCATAGTTGATCGTCTTATGTGGCACAATCGACTTTTCGACGTGGACAAACTGAATCAAAACCTCATTGTTTTGTAGATTTTATGATTATTTTTATTTTCTTCCCTTTTTTTGTAATTACTGTTCATCTTCTTCGTTTCTATTCAACGACTGATTACATCTTTTGCTGCAACCGGCTCAGCATAAGTGGCAGCGTGTGGGGGTCCTCCCTCATAAGCTCCACCATGTCAGCCCCTTGGTTGCAGCGGCCGTCAGGTTACAGCCCTCGTAAGCCACCACATGGTTCCCAATGCGGGACATCGCCGATCAAAAGCGAAGGTGATCATCATGTTCAGGTCACATATGTCATCCTTGTTGTCGAACAACACGTGCTCATGTGCGTTCTCGCCTGACATTGGAAAGGAATGCCTCGGTACTTCCTTTTCTTGGGGGCTTCTTGCTGGTGTTAAGAACCACAAGTTCGTTTCCCAACCCGCCTAATGTGCATGATAGTTCGAGCCACCAAGCATGTCAATTGAAGCGGAGCCTTCTGATTGAGGTTCCATAAAATCCGCAATCAAGTCTTCATGATCAGCAAAGAGATCACGCAGCTTTCTAAAAACCTACACCTCGTTGTTCTCCGCACACGGACCACCGCTTACGAAGAAGGATCCATCTTTCCGGTGGCTAAATCAGATCTTCACTTTGTTGTAGAAATTTCCGAGTCACATTACAGAGCGAACACAAGAAATTGAGATGCGATGCTCATCAAATCGAAGCCGAAACCGCGAGATCTTGGGCTTGAGCTTATTTCCGTGACAGAGCTGGAGCTCTGTTAGGGCTAAGAATAAAACCTATATGGGATGGTAGGTTGTTCAAGAACTTTAAACAAGTTTTCTCGCAGAAGACAATGAGCAGTAGTTTAACAACGATCAGTGGCAAATCAATGATGACCGGTGCAAGTGTTCTTAATAAGCAAATGCAGCCAATAATGAATAGATGAAGAAGTTAATGAAAAAAATAGAATAGATTGCATAGATATTTATAGAGGTTCGGCTGTATCCTCAAGCCTATGTCCTCTTTTTAAGGTAACAGCTTCAACAATGACTGAATTTCACAAGTAATCTTCAAGTCAAGTAACAATCGGCACAAACTATTCCTATTAAACGATAAATCACACTATCAGGATACAAGTACTGCTATCACCCTTGTACACTTGCTTATGACTTAATTACAGGGAGGCAAGAACACTACATAAAGAACTTTCAGACGGACATATGTACAATAGTATCAGAGAAAGAGAATGATGAACAATGTTAGTATTTCTTTTTTTCCAGCCAACCCCTTTTGAGCTTCTTTGATACTTCTTATATAGACATCTCAAATCCATTTGTTGGAGACTTTTCTAGGAAGCAAAGAGCCATTGGGAGTTGATTGGAGCATTTGCCAAGGTTAGAATTGCCCATACAATATGTTCTAGCGACAAGAGCAAGGTTTCCCAATAATGGCGTTTGTAGACGCTGTCACATTCACTATTCTCTTGAAAAATTGGCCACTGTTCTCTGACATGTCCCGGTTCGTCTGCTATGGTTTCCTCAGCCTGTCAGCGGCTATTGTCCTTTTGACAAATGGTCATCTTTAGTGTACACGTTCAACAGCATCTCCCAGTGCTCGATATCAGCATGATCCGAAGTTCTTTATGACTTGATTTCAGCTTGTGCACATACTTTTTAGTCTACTGATGCTGTCCACGGTTGAACAGTGAGAAATGACTTGCAATCAATTATTCAATGATCTTCTTGAGTATATTAGCTTTCCACGATTTTATCTTGATGAAAAATTTACCATGATACCTTTAAGTCCTTATGAAATTATAATGATATAAGACTTGTTCATCTCTTGCGTTATCTTCATTAGTCTTCACTTAACTCCTAAAGATAGGGAAAATAATCAAAAACGTCATAAACATATTGCAATTGTGCCAATTTAGTCATTCCGACCAATTTTGGCTGAAAATCGCTGACGTGGCGTGGCCAACGCTGATGTGGCAATATTTTAATAATTTTTTAGATTATTTATTTATTGTATTTCTCTTTCTTTTTTTTTCTTTCTTGTTCCTCCAGCCGGCCCCAAGCCCAGCGATCGGCCAAAGGCAAGAGGTGGGTAAGGTACCTTGCCAGGTCATGCTTCGCTTGAGAGGCGGGCAAGGCTTGCCCTTGCCAGTGGCCGCCAGGGGCGAGCCCGACGAGGTTGACCTCACCGGTTGTCATCTCTAGCTAGTCATCGGCTGGAGGAAGATGGAATGAAAAAAAAAAGACAAAGAAAAGGAAAAAAATGAAAAAAAAAATTGAAAGAATATTAAAATATGATTAAAAATTGGCCACGTCAGCGCCAGCCGCGCCACATCATTGCCGGCCGAGACACATCATCAATTTCTAGCCAAAATAGACCAGAAAGACTGAATTGGCACAAATGCAAAAGGTTTATGACTGAATTGGCAAAAAAAAGTTTAGGACTGAATTACACAATCGCGATATTTGTATCACTTTCTTAGTAATTTTCTCCTAGAAGGTTGTTGATATCATCACAATCTTTCTAAAAGTTACCACGACCATTAGCACTTATCATGATGATAGTAGTGTTAACAACCATATTTGAATCCTTTATGCGGAAACTCAACAACAACGGATCTTCGATCTTCGTGATTGTCACGATAAGAAAGATGAAGACATACCTCGATTCATAGCAATAACTTTATGCACGATTGTTGCAGAAGTATGAGAAGACGAGAACTTTGATTTCTCTCTCTTAACCCTCTTTTCTTTTACGTTGTTTTTCTGATAGAGAGATACAACTCTACGTCATTGTCAACGTCGTCGTTCGGGTGGAGAGAGGACTAGGCTCTTTTATATCTATCAATAGGTGTCTCCTCAAGAGGTGCCTTCCATTATAGCACGTTAGTTGCACCTTTTCATAACCAATGGGCTTCAGCATTTAAATAATTACTAAACCTTTAATTAATAACATCATTTGGGCCACAATTATTCTTACATTCTCCCACTTGGCCCGTATGAGATTTCTTTCATGATTTAATAAAAATCAAATGTGCACAATAACTTTATGCTGAAATATTTCTTAAATTGGCTATCACATAATAATCATAATTAACTTTCTTTTTTTGAGGATTGACGAATCAATTGATATTTTTGTTCCAGTTTTTGCCTCTTCTTCTCCCTCTGAAGAAAAGAAAACCAACACGAGTCATGGCGGTTGTATGTAATCGACACAGTCCCTTCTATGTACTACAACTATAGCTCTCTACTTAACATGATTCGAAAACGAAAAATATGGCATTGGTCCAACTATAATGTCTTTGTTAGAGACTATCCTGCCAAACATTCATCTACTTCCATCATATATACTAAGTAGAAAATAGGAAATATCATAAACATATAAATGAGCTCGGAGTGTCAAATATATATACTTAATAGAGCCATAATACTATATCATTAATGATGTTTAATAATGTCCATCATTTCAACATGTTCATGAAATATTTTGGGCGGTAGTCCTTTTGTTAAAGGATCTGCAATCATAAGTCGATGCTAATATGCTCAATTGACACTCTCTGTCTCTGAACTTCTTCTTTAACGGACAAACATTTAATTTTCATATGTTTAGCACCCTTAGAATACTTGTCATTTTTAGAGAAGAAAACTGCTGCATGATCATCACAATAAATTTTCAATGACCTGGCAATAATGTCGACAATCACATCAAGTCTTGAAATAAAATTCCACAACCATAACCCATAAATAGTGGCCTCAAGCATGCTTCAAACTCAACCTCCATAGTGGATGCAACAATCAATAACTGCACATCCGGCTAAGTTCGAATCTGAATATCCAATCACCTCAAGATGATTAGATCTTTTATAAATGAGTACATAATTTTTAGTTCATTGCAAGTATATGAGAACTTTCTTTGCAGATTTTCAATGATACAATCCTAGGTTACTTTGATTACTGCCCAGCATTCCAACAGCAAAACTGATGTTTGGTCTGGTACAAGTTTGAGCATACATTAAGCTCCTAACAACAGATGTATAAGGAGTATTTTTCATTTGCTCTTGTTCCAATTCATTTTTCGCACATTGCATAAGGCTAAATTTGTCCCCTTTCTAAATTGGAACTACTCCTACTGAACATTTATCCATATTGAATCTCTCTAAAATTTTATTAATATAGGTTTTCTGAGACAACCCTTACAATTGTTGTGATCTATCATGGAATATTTCTATTCCTATCACATACGTTGCCTCACCCATATTTTTCATTTCAAAATTCTTAGAGAGAAATTTCTAAGAATCGTCTAAAAGGGTCAAGAAATTAGCTGGAATCGAGTAAAATTCCCTTGAACGCAAACCCTAACCACTGCGACTTCCACCGCTCAATTGGCCTTTGGCGATCACCATAATGCCAAACGAACTTAGGGCTTTTGTTGCCCATGATGGTGCCAACCCACTTGTCCAAAGCCGAGTGGTGGGTAGTCGGAATTTGGCAGGAATTGACATTTTCTTTCTCGGCCAGAAAATTACCCGATTTTCAATTTGTTTAGAAACCTCAAAAATTCATTTAGCCTTCCCATATGCAAAAATACATAAGGAATATAATCGAAAAATCATGAGATTGTAAACCATGCTCTGATACCAACTGTTAGAAAACATACGTGAATCCTTTATGCGGAAATTCAACAACAACGGATCTTCAATTTTCATGATTTTCACGATAAGAAAGATGAAGACATACCTCGTTATAAACGTCGCCATTTGGGTGGAGGGAGGACTAGGCTCTTTTATATCTATCAACAGGTGTCTCTTCATGAGGTGCCTTCTATCAAAGCATCTTTTTTTTTTGGGGTCAGAAAATGAGGTTCTTTTTATTTAAAACTTCATAGGTTCACAAAAGACTGGCCCAAAGCAGGGGCGTTACAACATAAGAAGTCCCTTAAAGTTTGGGGGGGATTACATAACCAAGAGGCAGGGAGGTAATTCAAGCAATGGGCCTTCGAATTCCAGTCAGCGACCTGGTTTGCTGCTCTGTTGCAATGGGCCACGGAGATGTTTGTAAAGCTTCGGAGATGGGCTCGAGCCTCCAATATGACCGTCTCAACATCCCACGAGATAATATCTCGATCTAGTATGGCTTCCACAACCACTTTGTAGTCAGACTCCAAGTACAACTCGTCGTCCCTTCTAGATCTGAAAGCCTTCAACGCTTCCAACAGAGCTTCCGCTTCCGCTTCCGCTTGAAGAGGCGATAAAGCTTGGAATTTTTTTTGCAAAACCTTCAATCGACATACCAGATTTGTCGTGGAGGACCCTTGCAACTGTCGCAGATCTACTCTCGGCGTCAAAAGAACCATCGATATTGATCTTTAGGGCTCGATCTCTCGATGGGATCCAGTTGGACTAAAGGTGAGTTTGATTCTTCTCTTCTTTCTCACTCCCTCTGTTCCATCTTCGGTAACTACTAAGTATTGCATCTGCTACTTCAATAAGGGCTTTCGGGTTTGGGTTTTTCTTCCTGAAGATAAAATCATTACGGGCTCTCCAGATAGACCAGAGGTTGGTTGCGATTACCTCAAATTGAAAGGGGTTTTCTATCCTATTGAGATGCTCTTCAAGTCATCTGTCGATTCTTGATGTCTTTGAGACTGAAAATTGCAGGTTGATTTTAGGGTGGTTCCAAACGGTTGTAGTCCAAGGGCAGTGGAGGAATAAGGGTTCGACGGTCTCAACCTGGCGATCACAAAAGGGGCAGGGGGCTTCCTCAATAATTTTCCTTTTAAGCAGATTTTCTCTGGTAGGAATTACATTTTGACAAATCCTCCAGAGAAAAATTTTGACTTTCGGAGGGGCTCAAAGATGCCAAATTCGGTGCCACAGTCTACGCGAAGGACTAAAAGAGGTAGAGGCTTGATCTGAACTCTGGTGGTTATCCTTTTTGCGTAGAGAATTATATGCACTCTTAACCGAGAAAATACCGGATTGAGTTGCTGTCCAAACCAATCTATCATGCCCCGATCCTCAGGCACACGACAACCTTTCCAATCTTTAGGTCGAGGGATGATATCCCAAGCACATCATCGACCCATTTCTTTTTATCTTTCCATTAAGCACATGCGGAAGCGATATAAAACCCCGGACAAGTAATCAAACATTGATAGATAGCAGGAGATACATAAAACATACACACCCATTTTATTTATCTTCATTTAGCCCAATAGGGAAGCGTATAGATCTACAAACCTATCTCTAGGGCCGTTTCCTATGCCTCACAAAAAGATACCAGGCAAGGCTAAAGGTCTACTACCACCACTATACAAAAGCTACTACAAACGACCTCCACATCCTCATGCAAGCTCACTGATTGCCATCACTATAGACTTGCAAAATGGTTAACTACAACGAATGAGATATAAATCTCAATGAGCCAACGCCTAAGTCCGATTAGGACATTGATTCACGCAAGCGGCCTACTCAAGTAGCACAAACCATATAGGACAAGGTCCAATGGTCAATAGGCAATCACATGCAAACTCACTTGCCTTGAGCCACACAACAAATATCTTATGGCAATAAATCACAACAGTTCACGATACACAACCAGAACACACGTCAGTCATTCAGGCACTCACGTACTATGCAACATGCGTGTTCCGGTTATTAACGCAAGAGTCGCCCTACTCTCACCACAGTACAGTCTCACTGCTAGTACTCTTTCGATTGTACCGGGCATCGTCCCACAATGTTCACGGTGACGGCAATTAATAGCCCCCTTAGGACCCCAAAGGGAAGCATATTAGGATTCCAATTTGGACTTCGGCCCATCACTAGCTGCGATCAGCTTCTGAAACAGTCGTAGTATGCCAAACTCCCGCCGGTACGAATTGCCAGGCTTTCGATAAGTCGTGGGATTCCGAACTCCCGCCGGCACGAACTTATCAGGCGGCGGATCCGAGTTATCACAGGTACCGTCTACGTCCCCAGTTAACTTAGGGTGACGTTCAACTATCGTGTGACCACACAACAACACAGGCAACTAGGGAAATTTTTATCTTCGCATTTAGCCAATGCAAACTCAATCATGCTCAAAACTCGGCTCACGGCTATTTTCATGCTCAACTCGGCCCTCGGCCATTTTCTTACTCAAAGCCACAGTTAGTCATACGGACATTTAAAAATTCATTTAAACATGGCATTTTAAAACGAGTGGGACCATTCAGCAAAACGCGCAGTCCACACTCAAGTCAACCACTAGTCAATCAATCAGCGATCATACATTCACTATTCATCAGTCGATAAATATCCGTACTCGGACTATTTATCTCTCCAACAGATATAAATCAATCACATCAATTTACCATAAAGCAGGCAATTACCCATGGTAACTATTCCACCTAACCACGGTAATTCCATCTAACCACAATAAGTATTTATTCTACCACGGTAACTACCTACTAACCATAGTAAATAATTAACCTAACCATAGTAACTATTCTAATCACGATAACTATCTAATTTTACTGCAGTAACTAACTAATTAACTACTCTAACTAATTAAACTAATCCTAAGTGCAATTAACGGCCTAATCAGGGATTATTGGTTAACTCACTCGATAAACTGGCGGCGATGATCGGCGGCGATCGGTGGTGAGCGGCGGTTGGCAACGATGATAGAAAAATCCGGTGATGGATCTAAGGACTCGTCTCGATGCTCCAGACTCGAATACAATGACGGCGGAGCTTGAATCGAAGCGAAACACGCCGTTTCCCCAATGACCAGCCTCTGTTCAGTTCAACCCACGAAAATCCAGCAACGTCATGGCCAATCCATCCACATATCTACGTAGCCCAATGTCTTACGGTCGCACAGGACAAAACGGGGCTCGATTCTCCCTTCGGACGAGCTCAAACGAGCGATTTCCCCTCGGGCGCGAGCAGAAAAACGAGAATGATGGGCTCTCGGGTTTGGGCTCGGCGGACGGTGGTTCGGCTCAGCGGTTCGACGGACAACACAACGACGATGCATGGCACACGGTGGTGGCTACGGTTGGCGGCGGCGGTGGTGGAAACTCCGACGGTGGCGGCAAGCGGCGAACGGCGATGGATGAAGATGAAGATGGAAATGAACGTGAGGTGAGAGAGAGATGAGAGTCACAGCAGATGGGGGGGCTGTCCACGACAAGAGAGAGAGAGAAAGAGAGAGAGAGAGAGAGAGAGTCAAGGGGTATTTTGGTAATTTTAGCCAAAGGTAAGAAAGTCAAAAAAGTAAATATGGATATTTACCTTGCATTTATGAGGGTGGGTCCCGCGGTTAAATCCGCATTTATGGCATTCGGCTTATACGTATAATATCCAAGGGCGTTTCGGTCATTTGATAAATCAGGACTGGTTGGACATTTGGTTCAAGGTTAAGCTTGGGCGCGAAGGAGTTTGGCGATGGAATCTACGGCGCGACAAAACTAAATGAACTACAATTATCTACGCTTCAGTCGTTGATCAAAGTCTTCCGGATCGAAGAATTCCGCGTCTGATAAATGTCATTCAATTTTCAAATGTCCAATATTATTCATTTAATAAGCCTTGAAATTTCAGGACGTCACACAATCTGTCTTCTATGGCTTGAGAAGTCAGCGGGATCGCTAAGATCTCGTTTACTAGATGTTCATCAAAGATATTCCTTAGAGTTTTCTCATCCCAGTGGGGATCCCCTTGATTTATCAAGTCAGCCAATTTCATGGGATCGTTTCTGTTGGCTGGTCCTGCGATGATACCCTGCTTAAGCCATCTATCTTCCCGGATATTAATATTCATTCTAGTTCCAACTGACCACCTCGCCTCTTCATTTATCGTATCTCTGCCTGTCAAGATGCTCTACCACCCCTAAGAGGGACAAGATCCCTTATCTAACTGCTAAAAATTCCTATTTGGGAAATATAGGCCTTTTAGCAGACTGCCCCATAAAGAGTTCTGTTGATGTGCTAGCCGCCACGCTTGTTTTCCCAGCATAGCTCTGTTAAAGGATATCAAGTCTCTAAAACCCATTCCTCCTTCATCTTTTCTTCCTTTTAGAACCTCCCATATTTTCCAGTGAAGCCATGCCTTTGACTCGCAATTTTTCCACCAGAAAACAGCAATCCTCCTCTCAATAGATCTGCAGATTGATAATGGAATCTTAAATGTGGACATCGCATATTGTGGGAGGGCCTGAACCACTGATTTGATCAGGATTTCCTTTCCAGCCTTCGATATTAGGTTTTCCTTCCAGCCCTCTAGTTTCGAGTTCACTTTTGCCAACAGCCAGGCGAACATATCTTTCTTAGAACTGCCCTAGTCAGAGGCGATTCCAAGATATTTGCTTGTTTTTTCCATTACGGGGACCCTCAACTCCGCAGCCATATTCCTCTTTAAAGTTGGGGGCCAGTCTGCACTGAAGGAAATTCCTAATTTGTTAAGATTTATAGCCTGGCCCGAAGAGTAGCAATATTGGTTCAATATCATCATTAGGTTCTGACATTCAATAATCCTTCCATCCAAGAAAAAAATCAAGTTGTCCGTAAATAAGAGATGTGAAAGGGTCGGACAAAACCTGTTTAGCTTGATCCCCGTTATGGTGCCCTCAACAATAGCTTTCCTCATGAGTACCAAGAGGGAGTTAGCCATAAGAATGAAGAGGTAGGGAGAGGTGGGATCCCCTTGCCAAATTCCTCATGATGGTTTGAAATAGGGGAGAGGTTCACCATTGAGATTAATACTCATTGAGGCTAAAGTTACGCAAGTCATCACCCTTCCACCCACCAATCACAGAATCCCATTTTCCTCATACAAGCTTCCAAGAAGTCCTATTCAACTTTGTCATATGCCTTCTTCATGTCCAGCTTTAGGATGGCTTGAAATTTCTTCTTTCTTTTTCGGACTCTCAGATGGTTGAGTACTTCTTGAACAACCAGAATGTTATCCTGAATCTGTCTACCTCCCACAAAGGCACTCTGTTCCTCTGCAATTATATCCTTCAGCCATGGTTTTAGTCTGTTTGCAAGAACTTTCGAAATTATTTTATAGGCAAAGTTGCAGAGACTTATGGGTCGGAATTGATCCAGTTTTTCTGGGCATTTGACTTTCGGGACGAGAGTGATATGGGTCCTATTTATCTATGGGTTTAGGAATCCGGTATTGAAGAAGTGCTATACCTCCTGAAAAAGTTCCATCTTGATTTCCTCCCAGTTTTGATGAAAGAAAATGCCATTTAAACCATATGGTCCTGGAGCCTTTAGTGACCCCATCTGAAAAAAAGTAGCTTGGACTTCCTGCAGAGAGATCTCTGGAGATAAGGATATATTCATTTCATTAGTAACAAGAACAGGGCAGTGTTGCAGCACAAGGTCAGTGTTTCGAGGTCCACTTGAGCTATAGAGGCCCTCAAAGAAACTAGCTTTCATTTCCTTCAGGTCCCTGGGGTCCCGAATCCACATATCATTGTCATTCTTCAACATAGATATTCTATTCCGTTGTCTTCTCTGAATTGTCGTGGCGTGGAAAAGTTTTGTGTTTTTATCACCCCATCTAAGCCAGTTAATTCTTGACCTTATACCTTAGTACATCTCTTCCCTTCTCCACGAGTTCTCGATCTCTTCGATAATTTCTCGCTGTTTTTCTTTCTCTTGGGACAAAGTCAGGTCGTTAGTGATATTCTGGAGCTCGGTAACCAGACAACTTATCTGCCTCTGGTTGTTAGAGAAAGTCTTCTTACTCCATGCGGCCAAAGAAGTAGATACAGCTTTAATTCTCCGCACTAAGACTACTGCCTGAAGGTTGGGTGAGCTCCATATGTTTTTTATAATCCTCCTACATTTCTCATGTTCCTGCCAGAATGTCTCAAATCTAAACATCTTCTTTCTCTTCACTAGATCCCTAGATAGGGTCAGCAATAAGGGGCAATGATCTGATCGTATTGCCGGGAGGGCGAATACTTCGGCTTCCGGGAACTCCACTCTCCAATCAATATTG
The DNA here is from genome assembly GCA_029784005.1 of Lenwebbia sp. NSW1173648. Taxonomy (NCBI): domain Eukaryota; kingdom Viridiplantae; phylum Streptophyta; class Magnoliopsida; order Myrtales; family Myrtaceae; genus Lenwebbia; species Lenwebbia sp. NSW1173648. The sequence continues at coordinate 18,759,501 of JARCGZ010000008.1, read as the reverse complement.
CAAACAGCTTGATCAAGTCTTTTTTTGACAAAATCCTCTCCTTCTCGGTTATTAGCCCATGTAAACGCGCATCCCTTGCTATCTATGTCCATAAGACCACAGTCAATTAGGAAGTCCTTGTTGAGGCTAGCGTTATCACCTAGAGCGGGGTGAATAGGTGATTTTAAGGTATTTTAAGAAATTAATGCGGAATATAACTAATATGCTCAAAACCTCATTCAGATGATATTAGCTAGTAAGATCTGATATTTCCTTAGAAGCAGAACTTCGTTCAGATGAGGCTACTAAGAAGATCTAAGAAACCCTTAGATGCAGCGCCGTGCACACAACTAATTTCACAGACATGTAAACAACGAGATTAAGGGAAAGAGAATGTGCACAGAGGATTTATAGTGGTTCAGCTTGTTTAAGCCTATGTCCACTTCTTCACGCTGGCAGCTAATCGGCTGGATTCCACTAGATAATAGCTCAGAGGTTACAGCTCAATGATCTCTCTTGAGTCGAAAGACTTTCTGCCTAATACTCAACACTCGAATGTACACCTCTAAGTATTATAGTGTATAGATCAGGGTAAATATAAAGCGTTGAAGCTCTCACGATCTTGGTATTTTGAACTCTATTTCCTCTTACGCCAACTCTTGTCTCTTCGGCCTTGAGATGTCCTTTTATACTCCTCCACCTCTAACTACCTGTTACAAGGCCTCTGAAGGATTGCTCTCCAAACTTTCCATTTGGACGAAACTGTATCTCAAGAAGATCTTGTAGCCGTTGAGGCCGACAAACGAAAGTGTTCCCCATTGGATCAAATCGTTCATACAATCGTGATCCTAGGTTTCCATCGATGGAGTTCTTCATTAGGAAGGTCACACTCGTCTCCCTTAATCCGCATCCTTGATTGATCTTCAAGATTGAGAATCTTCAAGAATGATCCAGCTCGATTACTAGCCGTTGTGATGATGTAATCTGTCAATTAAACCATCTTCAATTATATCTCTTGATATTCTGATTGTTGTGCATGAAATACGTCTCTCAGAGCTTGAGCCTCGAGGTCCTCACAACGTCTGAGCTCCCCGCTCAACGTCTGAATTCTTCACAACGTCTGAGCTCGATATAGCATCTAAGTCCCTCAGAACATCGTTTGAGCATATCTTTTCAGATTCAATCCTGTGTATCCCACAGCTACAGATAATCTGCAAATCAAGTATTCATTGCATTAACTCAGATATAAGCAATCATGGATTGTTTTGTCAACTTCAAAATTAATGAGGGTTTTTCTCAACAATCTCCCCCATTTTGATGATGACAAAACTATCCTTATAAATATATCAAATGTTGTATAAGTGAGTAACATGATGTTTTGTTACTCAAAGAAATTTTTGCTAGATAATGATATATCATATAGTGCTTTAGCAAAAAGATAAGTTCTTGGATAAAAATAATTCAGAGTAAGATTCTGTTTCGTCTTCACAACTTCTAAAACCTGTCTCTGAGCTTATGAAATCTAGCTCGTTTCTCAGAGTTATAGGTTTCAATTCATTTTCGATCCGAGAATTTTAAGAGACTATCGGAGCATGAAAAAGATATAGATTTCATTTGAACGCTCAATACTTGAAGTCTCATATCCTATATCAAAGCTTACAAGGTCTAATCCATTTCTCAGATTTTCGAGTTATTCATTTTAATTTCGATCTGAGAGACTTAATAGCCTATATCAGAGCATTATGAAAAATCGATTCAGACCATGGACACAGATTTAGAGCAAAGCAGGATATAGGTTCAGAGCAAAATCATATAAGTATGCTATGGGTTCAGAGTGAAATCATATAAGTATATCGTTACTCATAACTTGTACGCAGAATGACTTGAGTCATTCTCAGAACCCGTTCCTTTGATATTTTCAAAGCTTGTGAGAACCTGTATCATTCTCAGAATTTGTATGTATAAAACGACTTATGTCATTCTTAGAGCCTATTTTCCTTAGATTGTAACTCTGATACTTAGAACCTGTTTCTGTAAAACATAATGTTCTCCTTTTGCAATAAATAATTAAGGGATATATAATTTCTCTTCCTTTTTGTCATCAGCACAAAAGGCACAGATCGAACTACTAAAAAGTATTCAATAAAGGCTCAGTCAAGTTCAATCATCAAATATTGCACATCAAATATCCAGAATAAAAACATGCCTAAGCTAAAATATTCAAACCCAACCAATTTCAGACTTGGAACTCAAACACTTCGAATTTTAAAAATAGAACCAAAATTGACGAAATAATGGAGTGAAAAACGAGTCTATTTTGGCGAGTTTGGGGCTGGAGTAGAGCTTGAAGGTGTTTGAGTGATGGCGGCACAAATTCTGAAGGGAGTTGGACCAAGGCGAATTTCGATAGCTGTTCCATCTTCAGATCAAATGCAGTTTTGAGATTGAACAGCTTCCTATTCATGTGCTCTATTTGTAGAGAGCAGCAAAGTTTGCATTGAGGTCCTGTCTCTCCTTAGTTTCTGAAGTTGAAAATCCAATTTGTCCTTTACTTCATCGACTTCCACATGAAGAGATACGTACATATCCTTGATCAACTGTTCAATTCCTCTCTGTTTATGTAGGATTTCTCTGAGCAACTCTGAGTTTGTGGCTTCATCCATTTCTTCCTCTGTTTGAATACCAGCATTGGAAGACTCCCCTTGAGTTCTAGCTTGTCTCCAAGATGAAGAAATTGGAGTGTCCTGCAGTGGAAGATTTGAGGCAGTCTTGCTTGGAGAATCTTTTGTTCCAGCAACATTGATGTCTATTTTCAGTGTACTTCCATTTTCAGATTCCTCCCCCTCAGTTGTAGCTTCCTTTTGAGCTTCTTCAGCTATAAACTCAAAAATCTTTACTTACTCAATCTACTCTTTTTCAAATCGTGCTTCTATTGCAGCATTAGTTTGAGTTTCCTTCTCAGATTCCATTTGAGTTTCTATCTGATCATCTGACTGTTGTATAAGCTTATGTACTTCGGATGGTCTACTAGCTTCTTTGTCCTTTCCCAGGACAATTTCAGTCTTCTCCGTTTCTTCCTCCCCTAGTTCTTCTTTCTCTTCCTCTTCCTTCTCTTTCTCCTACTGCTCAATGTGAGCTGCAATCTCATCATCAACTATTGACCTCACAATTGTTTGGATAATTTCCACAATTTCATTATCACTTGCTAGGGAATCTTCAGATGTTTGCTGATCTGACTCAGTTATAATCCTTTCAAGCAACTTCTAGGCTAGTTTTCTCTTCTTCTGACCTGGCTTTGTTGACTTGTGAGCCAATATTTTCATCCTCCTCTTTCGAGTGGATTCTGAGGATGGTCCTACAGGAGAAGCATCTGCAGTTTGTTCAGCAGGTGAGGCTTCTGTTGTTGAAGGTTGTGTGATTAAAGATTCAGTCTGAGAAGGAGGAAGATCTATTAGCACCACATTCTTCTTCTTGTCCCTCCATTGACCATCTGTAAATTTGTATCACATCTTCACAAACATTGATTCATCGATACTTCCTTGTGGAATCTGCAGAGATCTGAGTTTTTAAGGGATTTCTATCTGTAGATACTTAAAGATCCTAGTGATCAATGAGCCATATGGAAGCTGTCCCTTGTTCTTCTTGACAGTTCTGCACATATGCAGGAAGATCATGTGTGGAAGAGAGAAAGCTTTTCCATTGAAAATGGCCCAGATAATTTTGGCCTCATACCGAGAAACATCAGTTTTAGAGGAACCTTTGGGCCTAAAGCAGTTAATGACTACCTTATGCAGAATGATTGCTCTGAGAGGAAAGTGGTGGTGTTCAACATGAGCTTTGTTTGCTCTGGAGAGGTTTGGATTTCTAGAGAGTTCTCTGTAGACAGCATCTTCTGAGATCGGAATGGGAGTGAAAGTGGACAGTTCAGAACTTAGAATTTCAGTAAGTTTTGTGGTACTCAAAATGATGTTTTGTTCAAAGAATGAGAACTGAATGGCATCTCTAGAGATCATAGAGAAGTTTGAGTAAAAATAAGCAGTCAACTCAGGATAGCATGGAGTATTTAGAGAATAGAGAGTTTGCAGACGCAGATTGGTAAGCAAGGAAAGGATCTGCAAATTATTTTTCTCAAAGTACTCAAAGTCAACAGGCCTATTTGCCATGGAGGTTCTGGCGATTAAAGAATTATAATATGCATGATGTTCTTTTGATCTGAACAACCTGTCTGCCTTTCCTTCCTTGGCTAAGAACTTCATTACCATTTTCTTAAAGTGAGAATAGATCATCTCACCATCATCATCCCTTAGATGATCACTGACCAGCACAATTTCGGGTCTTACTTCACTTTTAGGTCTTACACCTTCAAATCTTGCTTCAGTCAAAGCAATTTGTACTTCCTCTACTCTTGAAGGTTCACCAACTTTCTCTTTTCCCGTCCTAGAGGTCTCAAATGATTTAGGCCTATCTTCCTTTTGAAATTCTACTTCTACCTTCGTAGCTTGCCTAATCTCATCATGAGTTAACATCTCACTAAACTTTTGTAATTGTCCTTCATAAAAAAATCCATTGGCACGCAGAAACTCTTGAATATTATGATCAGCCCTTCCATACATTCTCATCCCCCGAATCACATTCGTTAATCCTCTTGCTAACTTAATTCTCTTATCAACAGGAAGATTAGCGTTTTGTTCAGGAGTTCTTATTGTAATGTTCGCGATGCGATCTTGAGTCCTCTTTTTCCTTCTTGCTGCAACTTTTGGGGCCACGTCAATTGGGGTTGCAGCAGCAGGTTCTGATTGAGAAACAACATTAGTTTCTTCTGCCCTTAGTTCCTCGCGTCCATCTTCTGAGGAATTGGGGAGATCGTACTGGGTTGGAAAGCTTATTGGAGCCATAGGTCCTCGCATCTCCAATCTGCCGGATCGACGAGTACCAATGGCCGATTTCTTCGCGGTTGAACGATTCTTAGGTGCCATTGAAGGATTCTTGGAGTTAAGTTGACGGATTTGAGAGATTAACAGTTTGGGAGTGAAATCGCAAAGAGGATTTCGAGAGAAAAGTTTTTTCGAGAGATGATTTTTGAGTGGAGAGTAAAAATTGAATCTTTGTAAGAGAGGTTTTAAAAAGGGAATGACGATTCGGTGCAAGTTTTTTGTTTTCAACAAAATAGGAAACCGCCTTTAACAGCTAAGAGATTTGCAATTTGTTTCCAAAAATAAAATATTTTGAAAAAATTTGATAAATTAATTTTTGGAAACGAAATATGCAATTAACTCAATCAATATAATCACTTCAATCATAATATTTGACAGAATATTTAAAAAGATTGAGATTGCGCGTATCTTATTTGTTATAAAAAATAACTACTTACGCTCCAAAAGTTTGAATGATCAAACCTGATGTCAGTGTTGTTCAGATGATGACCTCCTCAGATGATGCGTTCATTCAGAGGTTTCTTTCAGCATTCATATCTCCTCAGATGATGCTTTTGATTATCCTCAGATGTTGAACAAATTCTAAAGCTTTGCTTCAAAAGTTGAATTTTCTCAAATGTTGCGTTTTGCTCAGAAGCAGATTTTAACCTGTCTTGAAGATAACTTAAACAGGCATAATAGTAATGCCCAATTCTTGTCTAATATATTCAAAAGAATTCCTATCGAGAGGCTTCGTGAATATATCAGCTAATTGATGCTTCGAATCAACAAATTGAATATTAACATCACCATTATGCACATGATCACGAATGAAATGATGTTTAATTTCAATATGCTTAGCTCGAGAGTGCAGAATTGGATTCTTTGTGAGGTTGATTGCACTGGTGTTGTCACATTTGATTTTCACGTTTGAGGTTTCAACACCAAAGTCCCTCAGTTGTTACTTCATCCACAAGATCTGAGTGCAGCAACTCCCTAAGGCGACATATTCAACTTCTGCGGTTGATAGTGCCGCAGTGTTTTGTTTCTTTGAATGCTAAGACACTAGCATGGATCCCAGAAGTTGACATGTTCCTGAGGTGCTTTTCCTGTCTAATTTGCAACCTGCAAGATCAGCATCTAAGTAGCCCTGTAAAGTAAGTTCTGAGGTCTTTAGATACCATAATCCGAGATTACTATTGGTTCCAACATATTTTACGATCCTCTTACTCTAAACAAATGAGATTCCTTAAGTTCTAATTGAAATCTGGCGCACATACACACACTGTTTGCCCTGTTCATCCTTATCTAGCTTGGATGAAGAAAGACATTGGTGATTTAGTTTTCTTACAGTTTTCTTGACCAAACTTCTTCATAATTTCCTTCGGATACTTCTCTTGGTGTATGAAGGTTCCTTGTTCTGTTTGATTCACTTGAAGTCCAAGGAAAAAAGTGAGTTCTCCCATCATGCTCATTTCAAACTAGTTCTGCATGATATGAGAGAAATTCTTGCAGAGTTTTTCGTTAGAAGAACCAAATATGATATCATCAACATATATTTGAATGAGTAAGATATCTTTACTTCCTTTTTGATAAATAGAGTTGCATCTACTCTACCTTTTTCAAAACTTTTATCAACAAGGAAGTTACTTAACCTTCATACTAGGCTCGCGGTGCTTGTTTGAGTTCATACAGAGCTTTCTTGAGTTTATAAACATGATCTAAGCTCTTTGGATCTTCAAACCCTGATGGTTGTTTCACGTACACCTCTTTCTTGATGTAGTCATTCAAAAATGCGCTTTTGACATCCATCTGATATAGCTTGAAGCTTGAAGTCGTTGTAGCAAGTATAGGCTAGGAGCAATCTAATAGATTCCAGTCTTACTACGAGAGCATACGTTTCATCGTAGTCAATCCCATCCTCTTGAGAGTATCCCTTGGCTACGAGTCTTGCCTTATTTCTTGTAACTTTGCCCTTATCACCTACTTATTTTTGAATACCCATTTAGTTTCAATGATTGGATTATCCTTGGGTCTGGGCATAAGTTCCCAAAATTTACTGAGTTTGAATTGATGTAGCTCTTGTTGCATTGCTTCAATCCAACTTTCATCTACAAGAGCCTCTTCAATTCCTGTGGGTTCTACTTCAGATACAAGTGCAAAAGCATTTATGGCATTCTTGAATTTTGATCTGGTCTTGATTCCATCTTCTGTATCTCCGATGACAAGATCAGTAGGATGACTAGATTTGTATTTTCAGTTCTTGTTTCTACTGTACTGTTCATCTTCTAGAGAAAGATCTTGGTCTGCGTTCTTAGATAATGTAGCAGTCTGAGTATCATTGATGTTCTGAGTGGCTTCAGATAATATTGTATCAGAAGTTTGCTTAGATGATGGATTCCTCTCAGATGATAGGGTGATTTCAGCGCCTGTCTTCTGAGTGTCATTTTCATATCAAACCTCACGTTCATTGATTCTTCAACTGTTCTTGAGCTCTTGTTGAAGACTCTGTATGCCTTGCTTGAAGTGGAATATCCAAGAAATACACCTTCGTCTGATCTTTCATCAAACTTACCCGGCCGATCATTTGAATTCTTGAGGATAAAACATTTACAGCCAAATACATGAAAGTATGCTATGTTTGGTTTCTTGCCTTTGTAAAGCTCATAGGGGGTTTTCTCAAGCAATGGTCTCAGAAAAACTCGATTTATGATATAGCATGCAGTAGAAACAGCTTCTGCCTAGAAATGAGATGGAGCTTTACTTTCAATCAAGAGTGTTCAAGCTATTTCTTGTAAAGATTGATTTTTCCTTTCAACTACTCCATTTTGCTGAGGAGTATAAGGAGACGAAAAATTATGATGAAAACCATTTTGATCACAGAAGTCTGCAAAGATTTGGTTTTCAAATTCTCTCCCATGATCAGTTTTAATGCTGGTAATTGAATAACCCTTTTCATTTTGAACTTTCTTTGAAAAACTTTCGAAGTATGAAAATGCATCATTCTTATGTGCAAGGAAGAAAACCCAAGTAAATCTAGAATAGTCATCTACTATTAGCAAACAATACTTTTTACCTCTAATGCTCTAGGTTCTTGTTGGTCCAAAGACATCCATGTGTAAAAGAAGCCTTTTGGAGGAAAGGTTTGAGATTTGTTTGAAACTTATGTGTCCCAACTTCTTGTGCCAAAGTTCTGAGTCATCTTTGACTGATACTAGACATTTTACATCCTTAGATGATGTATCCAGAAGATACATATTACCATGTCTGTGTCCGGTGAATGAGCACTTGTTGTCCCGGCTAACACCTGAGCATGTATCCTCAACAAAAGAGATTTTACATCCAATATCACACAATTGGCTTATGCTAACAAGATTGAAATTCAAACATTTAACCAATGAGACGTCATTAATGAAGAGGTTGCCAATCTTTACAGTTCCTTTGCCAATGATTGTTCCTTTGTTGTTGCCGCCAAAGGAGACATTTCCTCCATCAAACTTGGTAAGATTGATAAATATCTTGGAGTCTCCAGTCATGTGTCTAGAACACCCATTATCAAGGTATCATTTGTTTCTTCTTTTCATTGGTACCTATAAATATCAAAGGAATTCAAGTTTTCTTTGATACCCAAATCTGTTTGGGTCCTTTTGGGTAGTAGAGTTTGCAAATCTCAAAATATCTTGTGTTGGTCTCCAGATCTTATGATAATAACTTCTAGAACGCCTTGGATCACTGCAGTTTGTGCTTTTTGAGACGTTTTGTCCCTCAGATCTTATAAATTGCTTATGAAGTGATTTCTATACGCTTGTTTCGAAGGTCTTCTTTTAAGTCTTTCTTTTACCTTTGGAAAATCATTTTTCAATTCACTTTCCTTTTGAAAACCAAGTCCGGATTTATTATGGTAAGGGACTTGTATGGAAATAATATGTTGTAATTTTTTTGAACCCGAGGAAATTTTTTTGTTGATATCCGAAATTTCCATTTTCATGGAAACGTTTTCCTTTTTCAAAGAATTATTTTCTTTTTTCAAAGATTCATTCTTGATTTGCAAATCCTCATTTTCCTTAGAAATCAAATCAGATTTTTCTTTGCTTTGAGAAAATTCGCTTTCTAGACAACTTATTTTATCCTTTTGAGAAACATCATTTTGCTTTAAACAGGCAACTTCCTTTTTCAATTCAGAAAGCCTTTTAAGAACAGTTTTATAATCTGAACACAATTCATCTATAAATTCAAATATCTCAGAAGGAATGCTAGGATGAGTTACCTCAGATTCATCCTCAGAGTCTGAGTTGGCCATTAAACAAATGTTGGCAAAATCCTCATCACTTTCACATTCTGTGTCGCTCTAGGTTTCAGCTTTTAGAGCTTTCTTTAATTTTTCAACCTTTCCTTTCTTCTTTAGAAGAGGACAGTTTGGTTTAATGTGCCCTCTCTTTTTGCATACATAGCAAATCACATCTTTGCTTTCGTCTTTGTCACCAAATGATTGTCTCAGTTCATGTTGCTCGAAATCTCTTTTGCCTTTGAAATTTCTGCTTTTCTTTCCTATTCTTCTGAACCTCTTGATCATGAGTGTTAGTTCCTCATCGTCTTCATCTTCAGAGTCTGAGACATCAGAATCAGCATTAGATTTCAAAGCAATGGATTTCTTACCTCTCATTTGAGTTTCCTCATTGATTCTTTCATCCTCGTAGGATTGAAGAGTTCCAATGAGTTCATCCATGAATAGAGGTGAGATCCTTTGAGTCTCTCTAATGGAAGTTTTAATATTGTCTCGTTCTTTTGTGAGTGCCCTTAGGAGTTTATTCACTCACATTGGTCCAGACACTGGTTGCCCTTGATAGGTGAGTCCATTCACTATTTTAGTGAATCTGTCGAACATCTCTTTCACCATTTCATTAGACTTCATCTTGAAGGCTTCGTACTGGCCGAGGAGTATGTTGACTTTAGTCTCTTTGACTCTGTCTGTCCCTTCGTAGATTACATAAAGCTTGTCCCAAATTGCCTTGATGAGGAACAATCTGCAATACGTTTGTATTCAGTGGGAGATAGTGCACTATAAAAAGAATAAATAGCCTTAGCATCTAAAGCATCTCTCTTTGCTACTTTAGTGGCAGTTAGAGCAGCTGTAGGAGTGGTGTTGGTGTTGTCCCCTACATTTGATCCGCCTGAAGTACTTGCAAATGGGTCAACGCCTCTTTGAGCAACATCCCAGATCTGCGGGTCTTGGCATCTGAGATATGCCTTGAATTTATTCTGCCAATCACTATACTCTTTTCCTTCGAAGTAAGATGGTCTATTGTTGCTTCTGCCTTCAATCCATGTGGGAGAAAAATTGCTAGCCATAAAGATCGTTAGCTCAGAAGTAATAACACTTCAATAAAAATATGAACACCAGGCTCTGATACCAATTGTTGAGGCCAACGTTATCACCTAGATTGGGTGAATAGGTGATTTTAAGAAATTAATGCGGAATATAAATAATCTGCTCATAACCTCATTTAGATGATAGTAGCTAGTTAGATCTGAGATTCCCTCAGAAGCAAAACTTCATTCAGATGATGCTACTAGGAAGATCTAAGAAACCCTCAGATGCAGCGCCGTGCACACAACTACTTTCACAGATTTGTAAACAAAGAGATTATGGGAAAGAGAATGTGCACAGAGGATTTATAGTGGTTCGGCTTGTTTAAGCCTACGTCCACTTCTTCACGCTGGCAGCCAATCGGCTGGATTCCACTAGATAATAGATCAGAGGTCATAGCTTAGTGACCTCTCTTGAGTCGAAAGACTTCTCGCCTAACACTCAACACTTGAATGTACACCTCTAAGTATTACAGTGTATAGATCAGGCTAAATATAAAGCGTTGAAGCTCTCACGATCTTGGTATTTTGAACTCTATTCCCTTTTACGCCAACTCTTGTCTCTTCGGCCTTGAGATGTCCTTTTATACTCCTCCACCTCTAACTACCCGTTGCAAGGCCTCCAGAGGATCGCTCTCCAAACTTTTCATTTGGACGAAACTGTATCTCAAGAAGATCTTGTAGCCATTGAGGTCGACAAAGGAAAGTGTTCCCTGTTGGATCAAATCGCCCATACAATCGTGATCCTGGGTTTCCATAGATGGAGTTCTTCATTAGGAAGGTCACGCTCGTCTCCCTTAATCTGCATCCTTGATTGATCTTCAAGATTGAGAATCTTCAAGAATAATCCAGCTCGTTTACTAACCGTTGTGATGATGTAATCTGTCAATTAAATCATCATCAATTATATCTCTTGATATTCTGATTGTTGCGCATGAAATATATCTCTCAGAGCTTGAGCCTCATTCCAACGTCTAAGCTCCTCACAACGTTTAAGCTCCCCCGCTCAACGTCTGAGCTTTTCACAATGTCTGAGCTCGATACAACGTCTGAGTCCCTCAGAACATCGTCTGAGCATATCTTTCTAGATTCAATCCTGTGTATCCCACACCTACGGATAATCTGCAAATCAAGTATTTCATCGCATTAACTCAGATATAAGTGATCATGGATTGTTTTGCCAACTTCAAAATTAATTAGGGGTTTTTCTTAACAGTCCAGAAAAGCCTGCGTACGATACCACTCCGAATCCCTTTTACCTACCTTCTCCCAAAAGTATAAGGTTTTGTTGAAATCCCTAATACATACCCAAGGAAGGCTACTTTGAGCTTTAATTTGCAGCAACTGTCCCCAGGTTTGAAGCATTTTTTGGAAAATGGCTGGGGCATGGACAAAAGTGACTCTAAAAGGAGTCTTATGCTTTGAGTCCTCGTAATGAATATCAATGAAGTCTTCAGTTGCAGAGAGTACTATCTTTGAGGCCTCCTCCTTCCAAAACATAGCTAAACCACCCCTAATCCCTACAGGATTAACTGTGAAATGATGTTGGAAGTTCAGTCTTTTGCGGATGCCAATAATGAGTCTCTCTTGATTCTTAGTCTCACTAAGGAAGACCAAGTTGGTCCGATCACGAGCCACAATGGCCCTCAAGGCTTGAATTGTCAAGGGTTGGGGATCAAGCGAGTGCCCAACCCTTGACAGTTCTAGCATAGGAGTGTCATTTGTAACCCGGTGGCTTATTAGGGCCAGCCACCATAGCCCGTAGAGTTGTGTCCCCCATTTCGAGAACTTGAGTCTCTAATAGCTCTGCCTCATCTAAGAGCTAGATACTCGAGCCTTGTTTTTCATAAGGGCTGTGTCTTTTGGCTTTTTTCTCATCTCTACCTTTGCCGATACATTTGATTTTCTGCAAGAAGTCATAACCTTGCAGAGTTGAAGGGAGCTCTAGCAACAGGGGGGAGGATTGGTCTACCATTACCATTTCCTTTGCCAGCGAGGGGTAAGGTGCATTCAAAATAACACTATTTGACATCTTCCTTTTACCCCTCTCTTCATGTGGACTAATGGGCACAATTTGGAGTAGGTTGATTTGTTCCAGCATCATTGGGGTTTCTGGAATCACCTCTTCCTCAGCCAACTCCTCCTGTGGTGATTCATAAAAGGATTTCCAAAAAGGGCTGAAAGTATTAAACTCAGTTTTCAGCCAAGAGCCATAAAGTAAGTTCTCATCCTTTGCAAGGAACCCCTCATCATAAGGTATCTCACTACATTTTTGGGCATAGTGACCCACCTTCCCATAGGAATAACAATAAACAGGGAGTCTTTCGAAGCGAAAATCAAGCCAATGTTCTCTTCCTTTAAAACTCTATATCAAACCCGACTCAAGGGGGCTGGATAAGTTTAATATGACTTTTGCTTTACCCACAGAAAGGGCAGAATAACCCTTTGCTTCAACTTTCACAGCCACAACTTCCCCCACATTTTCTGCAATACTCCTAATTACATCCTCCTTTCTCCCCTCAACAGGAAGTCCATGGATATGCATCCAGAAGGCACATGTGTCGAACTTTATACATTGTGGGAGAATGCCAGGTTCCCAAGACTTTAGAACAAGCACATGGCGGGAGAACCCGAATCCAATGTTCTTAACTTTTACTCTTTTCCTCAATAGTTGGGAAAACAAATTGGAATAATCCGAGAAGTAAATGTTCACAGATTACATTCTCACTTTTCCAAGCTTTCTTCTAGTTGCTTGAAACGCTTGGAAGTTCACTTTTGGGCTGCCATGTAATTTCCCGAATGTAATTTTTTCCCCTTCCCGTAGACTTTCCTCTGTAATGATGTCATCCACTACTGCAGTTTTTCTTTTTAGCCAGAGATGTCTTATTCTTCTGCTTAGAGCAGCCATACGCATTTCATGATCAATATCTGCCTCCATGATTCTAAAAGCAGATTTGCAGGAAAGAAGCGACTTACATAGTATCTTGAGAACTGGTCTGAGGTATTGACTTGGTGTACTCGAGGCTTGAGAGAGATACTGTTGCCACATTTAAGGTTGGGGATTATGTCTCCGTTGTTTGGGGAATCCAGATCTGGTGTCCTGGTGGTGGGTGGAGGGAGATGCTTTCCATTTTGGGATATGAAGACTTAGGGTTTCGGACGGGCGGAAGAAGAGCTAAGGGGAGGAGAGGGTTGGGGGGGGGGGTGTGATTGTGATTCGCGGGGATGCAAGGCATTTTCATGGCTACGGCTAAGAGTGGGGTTTAAGGAGTGGATAGGGGGACAGCTACCCAGACGGTAGAAACTCCATAGCAGTGGCTGGATAGGGTTTTGGAGAGGGAAAGCTACCCAGAGAAAACCAGGTAGGGAGAGCTCTGCAAACGAGAGGGTTACGCTAGTTATCAAAGCACCTTAGTTGCACCTTTTCATAACCAATGGGTTTTTAGCATTTAAATATTTTAGTAATTAATTAATAATATCATATGGGCCACAATTATTCTTACAATTAGTACCAAGAATAGTTTGGAATCATCAAAAGTCCGTAGCGATGTTTTTCCAATACTCTCAACGCTTCGACAGATCAAGTTATAAGAAGTTAGCCGCCGCCAAATTTGTCGCGGCAAATATAGGGCTCGAGCTCGATGCCAAAGCAAACTAATTCAACATCATCTTACTCAATATAAACAAATTTTTCCACGAATCGAGTTGTATACTAGAAATATTTTCCAATAAGGACATGTCTCCCCTATTGAATCCGTTCGAATATCTCTATATATTTAGTTTAGCTCAACTCATCGACATAAATTATTTTCTGTTCACATCACGTGATGAGAGGAGAATCACTTGTGGTTCGATTAGTCTCTACGAACCCACACAAATTGTCTACGATTGGGGACATCATGCGTGACCTATTCTTACATAATAACTTGCTTAGCCAGCTCTCTCCTGGTCCTTTTCTTTATTGAAGATGCAGCGATTCGATCGTGTATGCACATCGGCAGACCTTTTCTTTCCCAGTTGTCATAGAGTTTTATATCCAACACTTACGTCATTCTAATAAAAAATTAAATTGCCTTTTCATTGTTGCGTACACGTGAAAACCACATGTGGGAGATGAATTGGAAATTTCAATCACAGCCAGTAGACGTGTTGCAATTTTCTTGCCAATGGGTTTATATAACTCAATTTTTCTTTCGTTCAAATAGCATAGGCAATGGTGTTACAAAATACTTTAATATCGATATTGAGCGCGATGAATAGTGCGAGAAAATGACACTAGAAGAGAAGTGTCATAACTTTCGTACATCGCTCATTTAGTGTCAAAGATTTCGAGCAATCACTTAAGTCTCACATCGGTGAAAAAACGATCACTTAAATACATTCGACAACAAATTCCATCGGTTCGTCCTATTTGGCTTTTTTAATGAAATTTTCATTCATACGTGGTGTTTCTTATTCGGCTCTTTGGATTTCACGTGTCAAATTTTTTATAAGGTGATTTTGCCCCCAACTTGAGCAATTAGGGTTAGGATTCTGAATTTTGGCCCAATTTCTTAATTTGGGTCAAATAGATCTTCAAACGTCGTCATCATTTAGAGGTTTAATTGCTCACTTCACCTTCCCGACAAGCCACATCTGATATCATATGAAAAAATATTGTCACGTCGGATTTTCGACAATCAAATCGTTAATAACACTGAAGTGATAATAATTTTATGAAAGTGGCACTCATGCAAAATGAGGGCCGACACGAATTATGGCATTTCTCGTGCCATTTTCCCCAAATATTTTGAATGAGACATGAATTTATTCCTCTTCAACTCGTACGAAATCATTGAACCAATGAATCTATAAGTCAGAGGTTGCTGATTGGGCCGACATGTTGAAATTAGGAAGGGCCAATAAATATTTCTTTCTAGTTCTTACAACCTCGGAAAAGGATGTTTTCATAGTATGAGTAACTCCACAACTCTATTTAAGAGCCAACATTCTTGACAATTTGTAGCACTCAGTCGTCACTCTGTATGACTAAATCACATCCTCGCATTCGATGCGCCCGAGGGTTGCCGCATATAACTTGTATTTTGTAAATTATTATTAAATTTTTAAACCAAGTTGTGCTATAAAAAACCAAACATAAAAATAATTAAAAAACAGAAGCAGCTCGTTTCATTGCATCTGGCCAGGTCTACCATAATTTAATGCTCGTTTATCTTAATTAAATACTGAATTATTAAGCGATCGAAAATGATTGCTGACTAAGCAAGCCACCTAACTTCCATTTACTTTACTTATTTAATCTAATTTGTGGGATAAAGTCACTCATGAATAATGCTGTGGGATGATAATGCTGGTTAAACTAAGACTATTTGTTGCTAAGTCTCTCTAAAGTAGAGGGTTGCTTTGCTTCGATTCATTCACGAAAGAACATATAATTTGCATACCATCTGCTCATCACATACCCCAGGAAAAAGACACAAAATCCAAAAAAGAATGAAAGAAAACGTATCAATCGATGGCTGCGCGACTAAACAAGAGTGTCAGACGATCAATTTCAGGAAAACGGGGTGACTATTAGTATTGATGTCTCTAATTTCTCGCAATTCGAATTCAAATTCAAATTTCCCAGATAAGAAAATCGCAGAGGACTTTTCGGTGATTTGTCGCGATTAATTTTCTTTTTTGTACTACAAGCTAGAATGAAATGCATGTTTTACGGGCAAACTCTAATTCCCGTTATTTACATATATCGATCTCATGTCTACTGATTATTTTGGAGCACTTATTAACATGGAACACAAAACTGGGCATTTTCGGTAATTACGTGGTGTCTTAGAGGAGAAGGGACCACTCCATCTAATGTAAATTAGTCGAGTGTTTAAGCACGCACATCGTTTAAAAGTAATAAATAATGTTCCCATTTGTTTTGCAAAAAATAAATGATTTGAAAAATATTTTTTTAAATATAAATGCTTGTATCGTTTACAAAAATGAACGAACGTGAAGTATCTTTATCGTCCCCAAATAGTTTATACATAAATTGTTGCGGAAAATATTTTTCATTCGCCGGTTAATTAATGTAAACAAATAATTGTTAAGTAATTTTGGGTGCACCTGTACACCTTCTCATTGGAGGGGCCCGGAATCTCGATGCATCTTGTGGAGGATGATGAATCTTGACTGACGGCTCACAGTTTTAACTCCGAGCAGGGAAATATTAACTGAATATAACTGCAGGGGGACCGGACGAACCGGTAACCGGTTGTGCCATTGCTCTGTCTCGTCTCTATAAATAACTGCATCGGGACGTCAAGACTCGATCATGTTTCATTCATGGACAAAGAATTCGTCATTTTCTCTCTGTCTCTGTATTTGTCTGCTTTAAAACTGTGATTCTGAGGTTGGAGCTCGAGTTTTGAGCCAGAAACCATGGGGTACTCGATGCTTGTACCTGCCAGGCCACCGACGAAGCGAAGGGCCGGTTTGCGGATGAAGCAAGCGGGGCGAGGTTCGTACCGAGGTAGCTAGGGAGATACGCGCGGTGATTTTATCGATTGAGGGCTCTGTTTTGTACCAGAAGTTTGTAAACTTAGTGGGAAAATCTTCAAGTTGTTTAACCCCGTAGCATGGGAAGTACTGCTTTACCGCAGCTGCTACAGAGCTTGTGTCACGATGCGCGCTGGACGTACGCGGTGTTCTGGAAGATCAGGCGTCAAGTCCCTGCGTAAGCCCATTCCTTACCCTGTCTTTATGTGATTGCAAGCGTTCTGAATGGATAATTCTTTGATTCTTAGCATTCTAGTTCTGGGCTGGAAATGAACGATTTGGTTTTATGTTCGGTCTGAACTGCTCAATTTTGTCTTCCTGGATGATTCTTGATGGCATTTCTGGCAGGAAGGCCTTGATCTAGATGTTTAATGATGAAAGACGTGTTAAGAATCTCTGGGGTTTTGCTCATGTTCTGTCTACTCTGCACTGGGACTCGTCCCTTTTCGATCTAATTGACATGAAGCAGAATCTTTCTTCACTGTATGTGTCGAGTGTCTGTCTGCCCGATGTTTGTCTTGACGGTCTTGGTACAAAGTTTGTACTTAATTCTGCAACCTAGAGGAGAAAACTTCATGTCTTTTGACTACGTTCTGTACACAATTTATTTCAGGGTTTTAACATGGGAAGATGGGTATTTCGACCATTCAAAGGCTAGAAGAAACATAGAGAATTGCTCAGATGAATTATGCGTCAAAGGCGAGCTATTCTCTTTTGTCGTTGAAAATGGCTTACAGAATGAAACTGCAATCCAATTGCCCTTAGGAGTTGTGGAAGCCGATATGGCGTGTCTTCACTACTCACTGGGAGAAGGGTAATATGTCAGTCTTGACTTTGTGTTAATCTTCTCCGTCTCAAATTGTCTTCCGCGTTATCCTTGTTAATTAGTTTTTTCGGGGCTTTAACCAGTATTAGTCGCTGTCTGTGGAATTCGTTATACTTGGTCTATGAAAATCCAGAAAAAGAATAATGACATGCGAGCAAAATATTGTGAGTTTAATTGGTTGAGAATAGACCCGCAGCACAGAATTTTCCTTCATACATAATACTAATGGCAGTATCTTGATGTTATTCATTTTACCTGCATTAGGCTTGTAGGCGAAGTGGCAGTCACAGGCAACTACTGTTGGCTTTCTTCCGATGATATTTTGGCTTCTCAGTCCAACTCTGAGATTCCTTTAGAGGTTAGTTCCAACGAGTTTTTCGTTCATAATATTAGCCAGCTGAAGGAGTTTCTACAGTTTGTTCTGGGTATATGGCAGCTCTAAATTACATTCCGTCTTTGCAGATCCCTGAAGAATGGCTATCGCAGTTTTTGGCTGGTGTGAAGGTAATGAATACCATTATTATGTTTGAATAACTATGCCAATGTGATAGATATTACAACCAAGTATAGTAGGGTAGTTTTATTATGACGGTCCCGATACCATGTGTTTATAGGCATATGGATTTGCTGGCAACCATGTGCTTCGACGAACGGTTGGAAAATGTGCAAGTTGATTTTCAAGTAAAAGTTACTTCATATGTTTACTTGTGGCTGTGCAGTTTCTTTCATTAGTTACTCTACTGACCTTGCTTATTTTGCTTATGCAGACTATTGTCCTGTTACCTGTTCTTCCGCACGGGGTCTTGCAATTAGGCTCTTTGGAAGTGGTCTGTGTTCATCCTCTTTACTTCAATAAATATGCAAGCAAACAGCTGGAGGTGTTATAACTTGTGTCTTGTTCTGTCCTGTTGACTTTAGGTTGCTGAAGACATGGCGATTGTTGCTGATCTCACAGAGAGATTAGTCTCACTTCAACACGATTTTAGCCATTCTCTAACTTCCACGATGAACCATGGCCTGCAGGATCATTCAATCCTCGCCTGTTTCACAGATGGTCTGGATGAGTCATTGAACATCACTGGAAGCCTGGTTTTTGAAAGAAAATCCGAAGGGTTATATAACAATTTTGAGGCGAATTGCAGCATGCTAAATCTCGTACATGTTCGGCCTCTTTCAGAAGTTCAAGAAGATGCATGGGATAATGAGACTTGTGTCTTGGCAGCCAGTCCTTCCAAAGTGTCAACTCCCCCAATTGGACCTGCAAACCAGTCAGAAAGGATGGATGATGATGATTTTGGATTCTCTTGTGCAGAAGAAGAATTGCATAACTTCGACAGTTGTTACATCTCAGGCGGGTTAGGTGACTTGTACGATGGCATGGAGGACTTCACTGCTAGCGACTTTGTGAGCCTACCATTAGGAGAAAATGATGTTGAGAATACTGAAAATGAAACCATAGGCAACATGTCTAGCTTCTCCATGAACTATGAACTGGATGAAGCTCCTGAACCAACTTTCTTGTGGCAAAGTGAATTTTCTGTGGATACGTTTTTCCAAGATATGGATGTGCTTACAAGCTCTTCTTTGACTGAGAAACAAGATTTTGCCGATGGCAATAAGCCGTTTACTGGGGAATCTGGGAGATACCCTGCCAAAGACGAAGAGGAGTATCTCTTGGAATCTATAATCAGCAACTTATATGGCAGTCCTGATGATAATTCATCAAATAAATCCAAAGTTCTCACATCTTCAACCGTTCAACCGGAGCAACTTTTTTCTTTTTTGAGAACAAAAAGGAAGTCTGAAGAAAGCTGCCTGAGTGGAGATTTTGCAAGCTGCATTACTCCAGCTGCATTCAGCTCTAGGAATAGGGATAGTGAAACTTCCAGCGATTCTTTAACTTCAAATAAAAGCACGCTGAGTGCAGTCACTGATAATAGGCAGCGGAAGAGAGGATCCCCTCATAAACAGGCTAAGGGGCAGAAGAAGATGATCAGCAGTAGCAAAAGAAAGGGAAGACCAGGTGATAACCAGAGGCCAAGACCTAGGGATAGACAGTTGATTCAGGAGAGAGTTAAGGAACTTAGGGACCTTGTCCCAAATGGTGCGAAGGTCCGTACCATCTCGTATTTGGTTCTTCCATGTCATTTTCCTGTCCTTGCTTCCTATGCTCACTAATTACTTGCTCTGTATTTCAGGGTAGCATTGATGCTCTTCTAGATCGAACAATCAAGCACATGTTGTTCTTAAGAGGCGCAACCAACCGGGCAGAGAAGTTGAAGGAGTGGGTGCCTCCAGAGGTATATAACTCATCCAATATTGTTGCATCCATTCCTTCCGCCATCTTTATTGCAGTTACATCTTTCACATACTGCAGAAGCATTACATTGCATAAGCTTGCAGAGACTATTTATTGGCTTTGAAAAGATACAATGAACTTGGAGGATAAAGATTTTTCATTTCGTACCTTAATTATTTTCCGATACCGACTCCACTCTCCTCCATTTGGGCACGCCTGCTTTTATTGTCTCTCATCAATGACTTACGGGAGGAGTTTTAGCTTATTAGGTACTTGTCAACTCCCATCGAGTATAAAGTAAAGCATAGCCAGATGTTGTAGTGTTATGAGTGCATATTAACCGAAGCATCGCACACTTAATCCTGTTTATAGTAGTAAAACATACATTGCTAACTATTGTCAACCCCATATTTGCCGGTTTCCAGGTTTTAGTTGGTTTACTGTGATTTTGTGAACGTAGAAGGTCACCAAGGACAAGAATTACTTTTGAGAAGTGAAGGAACTTCACAGACAATTAAAGTGAAAAATGAATACTTTAGAGAAAACTTGAATAGCCTCACGGGTGCGCGTCCAAATTTACAGTTTGCCTAAGTCATGTTTCATTGTGATCAGTATCAAGATCCTTTCCGCAGAGGTGATTGAGGAGCTGGGAGTGAACTTTTCACTGCCTATATTGATAAGTAAAACCTGATAGACTAGACATGTGCTGCTTGGTAAAACCTGATAGACTAGACATGTGCTGCTTGGTACATGTTCAGTATGATTTGCAAATGATAAGTAAAAAGGTTTCAATTCTGGACTTTGCGTGTTAAGATGAAAGCTTCGTAGTACATGATCGTTACCGTTCCTCAATAGTTAAATGCTCCAGTGTAGACCTCTGGAACGATTTTAGCACAAGGACTTCAGTAACTTCTGTGTGGCCGAGAATTGAAGTTTTAAAACCCTTTATTCTTCTTTTTTGTACTATTAAAATCGATAAGGTTACATTTAGACCTTCCTGCTTTCATGAGAAACCACAAACCAGATCGCTAATGAGCCTTTGTGAAAGCATCTTAAGAATATATACTTCTTCCATGTATAGCCAATAAGTTCATACCATGGATTGAAGTGAAGTTCGACATTTGAAAGGAAAAATTTTCCATATGATTTCTTTCTTTCTTTTGCATTTCTTCTGATCAATGTCATGTGTGGTTTCTTTGAGAGTATTTTGTGTAGCTGCAGCTGCAAGATACCTCATCGGGGGTGTTGATAGTCCCTTAGTTCTTATTGATTAGAATGATTCTGCAAGACATCACATGCAGCCGACCCCACTAGTCCCTGCTTAATGATCAAAAATAGTATCTTCACAACTGAACGAAGTTTCATGCTCATGACAGGGGAACCTAAAACAAATTCGGTTGAACACAACCCATGGATCCACTTGTTCTCTGTCGGATTCAGATGAGGATAAACTAGCAATGTAATCTTAAAAAGAATAAAATCTTTGGTTGTTTTGCTTAAATTCCTTGTTGATGTGCCTCCATTTTACTAGACAATCTACATTCTACACGAAACGCAATGTGTCAAGTTGACATCTATGAATGGTTCTGTCACACAGGACTCCGGACGGAACAGATGGAGAGCACTTGAAATCGACGCTGATTCCCGGGGTGGAGCTAGTTGGGCTCTTGAATTGGGAGGTGAGCTTCAGGTATGCCCTATAGTGGTGGAAGACCTGGAATACCCAGGACTCATGCTTATTGAGGTTTGTACTTCTTTCTTCATTGCTCCTCAGCTTTGTCTCCTTATTCGAGCAAGTTACCCCTGGTTATAACTCTACAAACTCTCTTGTCGCAGATGCTATGCAACGACCAAGGGCTCTTTCTGGACATTGCTCAGGTGCTTCGACGCCTAGAATTGACCATCCTGAAGGGTGTTGTTACAGAGAAAGATTCCGGCAATAACTGGGCCTGCTTCATTGTTGAGGTACTCAATTTTACTACTGATCCTGATGCAGAGATTCAATGAGATAATATCCGTGATCGCACTAAAACAATTTCTTTGTTTGTTTTTCTGGACCAGGCTTCAAAGGGTTTCCAGAGAATAGACATATTCTGGCCTTTGATGCAGCTTTTGCAGCACCGGAGGAATTCCATTCCAACTTGACATAATGGCTGTTGGGTGATCTTTTCACTAACAAATAGGCTGTTTTGGTCTAGTGGCTGTAGGATGCCATTCTTGCAAGGAGAGTTCTTTTAGCATTCCAGCAAGTTGCGATCATATGTTGATTTGAATCTAAATAGTGACGTCAGGTGGATACACTGTCTTGTATTGCTGCAGTCCTGTAATTCTCTTTCAAAATCATCCTGCTTGATTCCGATTCTCGCTCTAGAAAAGGTTTGACGAGGACCGGCTTGGATGCAGAGTAACATCATCCTATTGAACTTAATCTGAGGAGACTGGATATGAAATGCAATAGAGTTCTTCTTGATCCAGACATCACAATGAACTATCACAAAATTGATTTTCATGGGTAATAGGATTTGTTAAAAATTGCCTATAGCATTCTCAAATTTGGTCTAATTTTCTCTCTCTCTCTCTCTCTCTCTCTCTCTCTCTCTTAAAGAACCTGCAGACTTTGCACACCTTGCTGTCAATTCACTATGTAGTCTTGCTAGAAGACCAGAGAATTATAACAATTTGCCTTGTCTATACACTGATTTCTTCTACAAAACCAGGAAACAAGGAAGAACTGCAACCCTTGCCGTGTCGGCGACGGTCAAGGGAGTAACATTCACGAACGGACCATCGATCAATCAATCAATCGATATGCAATCACTAAAATTTTAAATTCCACAAGCAACAGTCTTCATCCATACCTCTCAATCATCCATTAATATACTAATCCATGTACCTGCAAAGTTGTTTTTCTGAGGCAGCGATGTCGATGTGCCAACTGCCCGAAAAATTCTCCTCATCCATGGTCTTCGTGATCGCTACGGATGGCCGTGTCTCCACCAATCCAGTCAAACGGGTTCGAAGCATACAAGTCGCCGGTTGAAGACATGTAGGTAGGCTCCAAACGTGACCCATTCCACACTCGAAAGTTGGAGGTTTGTTGCTGTAATGGCGTGTCCCTAAGATGATACAGCAAGTGTTATAAGGAATGGTGATCTGTTTTAAGTATGTATTGGAGATGACCCTGACTTTCATCCTTTCGCTTTAGATTCTAAATCTGACTTTTATTCAACATGTCACCTTAAAGTATGAAAAATATATCAACATATTTACATACAACTATCTTATTATTATTATTATTATTATTATTATTATTATTATTATTATTATTATTATTATTATTACAGTAGTTTTTGAAGTAATGAGATCGAAATCCGTACTTCCTGTTAGCCATATTATGGGTGGCGTCTCGACGACGGGCGGGCGGCGTGGGCAACTGCAGCAGAGGTGATGGCCAGCGGTGGCGGAAGGGTGAGAGAGTTGGGTGAGGTTTTGGGCGAGTTTAGTTTGAGGATGATTTTGGGTTAAGAATTGTTTCGTGGGTTTCCTCACAAAAGAAGGTATTTTCGTCATTGCTGTGGGGTTGATGACTGCAAACTTGTAATCTTGAATTTATGCTCCGTTTGTTTCACGAAAAATGAATAATTTGAAAAATATTTTCTTCAAAATAATTGCTTGAAATAATTAATCAATAAAAAATATTTTTATGGTCAACAATAATTTAAGTCTAAATATTTTCATAAATGATGAAAACTAGGAGTGAGCATGATCCGGTTCCCTAAGGAACTGGGAATTCTGACCGGTGGTCTCGGTTCCCAATTTCAGAGACCGAGGACCAAACTAAAGGTGCTTGGAACCGAGGCCAAGTCCAGGCGGTCCAATGGAACGGGTCGAAAACTAAAATAAGTGAGTTACGCATGCCATCTTTAGAGTAAGTCATTCTCTCACATTGGCTAGGAGACACAATGAGAGAGAATGAGTTGCTATAAGTGTTTGGCCCACCCATCCTTTTTGTCAAGTTGAGCCATGGTGATCCTTCTTCTCATCCACATAGATGTGATGTGCAGAAGGGATAAACGAATGAGGCTAAATTAAGTTTAGGTTTAAATTTAAGAAATAAAAAAATAAAAGATATTTAGTTGGTCCAGTTCCCTCTTGGAATCGAGAACCGGACCAAAGCCTTTAGGAACCAAACCCACCTGGCCAGTCGATCCGAGCAGTTCCCGGTTTGGGTAGTCTATTATGCTCAGTCCTAATCAAAATATTTTTCGTGCATACATTTTTGTAAGCGATACAAACGATTATTTTAACAAAATACTTTTTAAATCATTCATTTTTCGTGTCACGCCCCGACCCTCAGGTACGCGACCATCCCTTCCAAACGTCAGGTCAAAGGATGATTTCCCAGGCACATCATCGACCCATTTACTTTTTATCTTTTAATTATACGCATACGGAAGCGAAATAAAATCCCGAACAAATAATCAAACAGGGATAGACAAGTAGGAGATACAACAACAACACCACCATTGTATTTATCTTCATTTAGCCCAACAGGAAAACGTATAGATCTATAAACCCATCTCCATGGCTGTTTCCTATGCCTCACAAAAAGATACCAGGCAGGGCTAAGGGTCTACTACCACCACTACCAACTATCATACACGATAAATTTCCAAAAGCTCCTTCGCAGCTCAACTCTCACCCCGGGCTACCGGCACGCCATTACGAGAACCTGAAAGGCGATCAGCCACAGCGAATGAGATATACATCTCAATGAGTCAACGCCTAAGTCCGATTAGGACATTGATTCACTCAAGCAGCCTAACTTACAATACCAAGTAGCAATACGGCCCAACGGCCAATAAACAATCACATGCAACTCACCTTGCCTTCAGCCACACAATAAATATCTCATGGCATTCAAACACAACAGGTCAAGGTATACAACCAGAACACACGTCAATCACTCAGGCATTCAAGCACTCAGGCACTATGCAACATGCGTGTTCCAGTTATTACTGCAAGAGTCGCCCCACTCTCGCCACAGTACAGCCTCACTGCTAGTACTCTTCCGGTTATACCGGGCGTCGTCCCACAACGTTCACGGCGACGGCAACTAATAGCCCCTCAAGACCCCTAAGGCAAGCATATTAGGATTCCAATATGGACTTCGGCCCATCACTAGCTGCGACCGGCTTCTGAAACAATCGTAGTGTTCCGAACTCCCGCCGGTACGAATTGCCAGGCTTCCGATAAGTCGTGGGATTCCGAACTCCCGCCGGCACGAACTTATCAGGCTTCCGATAGGTCGTGGAATTCCGAACTCCCGCCGGCACGAACTTATCAGGCTTCCGATAGGTCGTGGAATTCCGAACTCCCGCCGGCACGAACTTATCAGGCCACGGATCCGAGTTACCCCGGGTACCGTCTACGTCCCCAGTTACTTTAGGGTGACGTTTATCCATCGTGTGACCACACAACAACACAGGCAACCAGGCCAATTCTTATCTTCGCATTTAGCCAATGCAAACTCAATCATGCTCAAAACTCGGCTCACAGCCATTTTCATGTTCAACTCGACCCTCGGCCATTTTCGTACTCAAAACCACAATTAGTCACACGGACGTTTAAAAATTTATTTAAACATGGAATTTAAAACAAGTGGGATCATTCAGCAAAAATGCGCAATCCACACTCAAGCCATCAAACAGTCAATCAATCAGTGATCATGCATTCACTATTCATCCATCGATAAATATCCGAATCCGGACTATTTATCTCCACAGCAGTTATAAATCCAATCTAATTAATTACCACAAAGCAGGCAATTACCCATGGTAACTATTCCACCTAACCACGGTAATTCCAACTAACCATAGTAACTAATTAGTCTAACCATGGTAACTAATTAAACTAACCATGGTAACTAATTAAACTACAGTAACTATTCAGTTACTACAGTAACTAACTAATCTATTTACCGTTACTTAATTAAACTAAACCTAAGTGCAATTAACAGCCTAATCAGGGATTAGGGGTTAACTCACTCGACAACTGGCGGCGACCGGCGGAGGGCGGTGGCGGTTTCCGACGGCGGCGGCGGCGACCACAAAAATTCCGGCGGCGGTCCCTACGGACTCTCCTCGTCGATCCGGACACAACCACGGTGTCGGATTTCCAAAACGACAACCGGACGACGACGAACGGCGGCTGGACAGCGGCTGGACAGAGGCCAAACGACGACAACGGAGCTCAACGAGCGGCCGGCAAGCTCGGCGGACGACGGCGAAGCTTGAATCGAAGCAAAACACGCCTTTTCCCCAACGACCAGCCTCTGTTCAGTTCAACCCACGAAAATCCAGCAACTTCATGGATGATCCGTCCTCATATCTACGTAGCCCAATGTCTTACGGTCGCGTAGGCGAAAACGGAGCTCGATTCGCCCTCCGGACGAGCTCAAACGAGCGATTCCAAGTCCGGCGCGCGCTGAAAAACGGGAAAACGGGGCTCTCGGGTTTGCTGATTTTTGGGCGGACGGCGGTGGCTCGGGCGAAGGGTGAATGGGGCGGAGGATGGTGGTTCTGTGAGGTGGTGAACGGTGGCGATTCGGCGGGCGGTCGAGCGGCGGTCCGGCGAACGGCGGACGGCGGCGGAGCAGCGGCAAGATGAAGTGAAGAAGATGATGGCAACGTGAAAAGCAAAAGGGAAATGGGGTGGGCTGCTGCTGCCATGCGTGGGAAGAGAAAGGGAAGAGAGAGAGAGGAGAGAGAAAATTGCCTTTGAGGGCAAAATGGTAACTTCAATGGTCAAAGGGCATTTTTGTAATATCCAAGGGGTCAAAAAAGGTGATTTGACTTTGTAATAATGAGGTGGGGCCCGCGGTCATTCGGTATTAATTGTTTCTGGCGTATATGAATAATATCTGAGGGTATTTCGGTAATCTGACGATTTTAGGACTGGTTCAGAATATTTGGTTCAGGGTTGGCTCGGGCGCGAAGGAATACGGCGAAGACTAATTACGGCGCGACTAATCTAATCGAACTTAAATTAACTACGCTTCGATCGACGGCTAACGACCTTCAGATCGAATGATTCTGCGTCCGACAAACGTCACTCAATTCCAATCGTCCAATATTATTCACATAATATGCCTTGAAATTCCGGGACGTCACAACTCTTCCCCCCTTGGGAAATTTCGTCCCCGAAATTAAAATATTACACCGCCTCAAAAAGAAAAGGATACATATTCTTCATCGACTCTTCACTTTCCCACGTCGCTCCCTCGGTTCCATGGTGTTGCCAAACAACCTTCACCAACGGGATTATCTTGTTTCGCAGAACCTGTTCCGTCCGGTCTTCGATCCTCACCGGACATTCCACGTACGACACACGTTCATCCACTTCGATCTCTTCAAAACTCAAGACGTGAGCTGGATCCGGTTCATATTTCCTTAACATAGATACATGGAATACGTCATGTACCTGAGCAAGTCTCGGTGGCAACGCGAGACGATAAGCGAGATTTCCAATCCGCTCCAAAATCTCGAACGGCCCTACATACCTCGGGCTCAACTTTCCTTTCTTGCCAAAATGAAATGTCCCTCTCATAGGCGACACCTTCAGAAAGACGTGATCACCGACTTGAAACTCCAACGGTCTGCGTCGCTTGTCCGCATAACTTTTCTGACGCCTCTGAGTAGTCCTAAGCCTCTCTCTGATGATTTTCACTGTATCCAACGACTGCTGTACTAACTCAGGACCGGTGATTTTTCTTTCACCAACTTCGTCCCAACAAACTAGCGTTCTACAAGGCCTGCCATACAACGCTTCGAAAGGTGCCATCTTGATACTCTGCTGAAAGCTGTTGTTGTAGGCGAATTCAACCAAATGAAGCTGTCGTTCCCAGTTGCCTTTGAAATCCAATACACATGCCCGCAACATGTCCTCCAGCGTCTGAATCGTCCTTTCAGACTGGCCATCCGTCTGCGGATGATAAGCAGTACTAAACTACAGCTTTGTTCCCATCGCAGTCTGCAAGCTTTTTCAAAAGGTGGCAGTGAATCTTGGATCACAGTCCGATGTGATCGTCACTGGCACTCCATGAAGATGTACTATCTATCGCACGTATAATCAGCATACCTATCCAATGCAAAGTCCTTTCGCACGGCGATGAAATGCGTAGACTTCATCAGTCTATCCACCACGACTCAAATCAAATCATTGCCTCTCTAATTTCTTGGCAACCCCACCACGAAGTCCATCGTGATATGCTTCCATTTCTATTTTGGAATTTCAAGCGGCTGCAGCAATCCACTAGCCTTACAATACTGCGCTTTCACTTGCCGACATATTAAACACATCGCCACGTGCTTGGCTATGTCCGCTTTCATGCCATTTAAAGGGGTTCTCACCGATCCTAATACTCACAGATCTATCTAGCCATACCAGCCTGCGGTCCATTAACAATTTTCTATGGACAATTCAAGCTCGTTTCTCACTCGCCAATCTACATGGCGTCAATCAAGACCATAATGTCTATATCATTTCACAAAACAGTGCGTTCATTATCACTCAGGACGTACACATTCCTGCCCTTCCTTGATGCCAACATCACATGCCATGCCTAGGATTCTGTTGGTTACGGTCTTCGCATATAACACAATTTCAAACATGTCTGACGCAATCCTAGGATCTCTGGGAATCAACCTCCAGGCATTCCGTGGTACAATCTAGACCTCTACAGGACACATCACTGCAGGCACACACAAACAACACATCCCTCACACAGACGGGATCTTCTCCGGCAACAACCTCGGAGGTATCACAACAGACTTTCACCAACTTCCCACCAGGCATTCAGGCATTTCTCATACACGGCATCTCAATCCACTCATCCTTTCATTCATCAGTTCACTCACCAAAACGTAGTGCTATGTCATGCACTTTAAATAAAATGATGCAGTTTTTAAAACTAGTCAGACTTAGCACAACGCCTAGACCCACTTTTCAATGTGTGGCTTGGTTCATTCCTGTCCCCATCGCCATCTTAGAAGCCTGTCAGGGGCCGCACTTTGTCCGAGCCTCTCTGCTCCGGCGATCACTCCCCGCCCTCGTCAGACCGGGTCGTTACAGGCCCACCAGCTTTCGTCTGGTTCGTCCCCAAGTCAGGTACCTACTAAGAAGGTCCCGTTCAACACGTCCCATACCATGTCTCACTACGGTTTATAGGCATCCCGTACAGCTTGTCCCATACCAAGCGACGGTTTATCAAGTCCGACAAAACGATGATATTTTATGCATGTACGCTCTCAAACTTTCATTTCTAATGCAACCAATCGGTGCAATGCATGAGTAACCTCAACTTCCAAACTCGTATCGCATACCACTTACATTCCGTAACCACAGTTCTCGCATTTACCTGAACATTTTAGCATCATAAGCGACCATTGCATCAAAGATCAGATACTTAAAATCAACCTAGAGCACTCTTTCCTGGTTGCTATCCACAACGAGATCACAATCATTCAATTAGATTGGCCCTTCATCCAAAGTTGATACCTAAACCACCAAGCACAATCTCAATCTACGCTTAGCACTTCACAATCATCGTTCGCTTTCCTACAAACCTCATATCTCACATGCCTTCACAATATCGGTCCCTTATCTCAATCTGAACATTCAAATACCACAGGCGACCATCATATCAAGGATTAGGTACTTAGAATCAGACTATATAACCCTTTCTTGTCGCCGTTCACAATAGACCCATGATCATGCAATCTAGCTAGCTCATAATCCAAGGTTACTGTTCGCTTCCTTGCGAACCTCACACCACCATCCAAGGCCCTTCGATAACAACCGATATCTAAAACCATCAAGATCTGATACAGATTCAAGCCTATAATCCTCAGATACCAAACCATCGCAATTCCATATCCACAATCCATTACACAGGACTAACCGTCAGAATTCATAATTCAAGTCTATCAATAAGTCGTCCTCATTCCGACTTATCGTCCATTCCCCTGTCGATCACTATACGATATCCTCAAGGCAGAGAGATCATCAAACCTATGCATTGATCGACAAAATTCTCATCTAACAAGTAGCCTAAGCTACTACCAATTCCCTAGTAATTCTTGCAGAAAGACATCGGAAAAATCACTCACCACTATGATGTCCTCCATCCTTGGTTCCTCAATCAATAGTTTAACTACAGTTACCAACTAGCCTTGATAACTACTATCCCATAAACGAGTCACCTCCAGTGACGAATTTAAGGGAATTAAGATTCCTTCTCAATTCTCAACAAACTCAAAACTAACCCCCTCCAACGGGTTAAACTGAATTGCATTGCAAATCTCTATCATATCCCTACTCAGGGCCATTAATAAAAGTCGATCACCAAAACCATTAGAAGACAACACGAGTTCAAACTTATATTCAATACATAACCAAAGTTCCAGTCTATTTTTTTTTCCTCGCAACCCCTATAACTAACTTACAACCAGAACATCCTACCGTAGACAATACACTATTCTTTAGCGAGGTTGATTTAGGTTGTTATGCGGGGCGTTCCCTCGCATCTGTCCTCCCTGCTGCATCGGCATCAGCCTTCCCATCTGTCTCTGCGGGCAGTCTTTAACTTGGTGGCCATGTTGACCACAACCATAACAAGCACCTGTCCTTCCAGGGCACAGGGCTGATCCATGTTTCCGCTTACAAAGCCGACACACACCATTGGGGTGATACCTAGGCTTCCCAACAGCATTCCTCCGATTGGGTGGGATTGAGAACCTGCTTCCCACCATTGATCCTTTGTCGAATCTGCGGTTATCTCTTGCCACAGGAGCACACCGCGATCCAGATGCGGCTGCTCTTTCAGCAACATCCCTTTCTACCAACTGAGCTCTCTCATACAGCTCATTGTAGTCTTTCACATTCAGCGGCACTAGAACACTCTTAATCTCGGGCTTCAGCCCGTCTCTGAACCTTCTTGCCCTATCCACAGGGTCTTCGATCATCCTCGGCGCATATTTAGACAACTCGGCAAACTTTGCCTCGTACTGATCCACTGACAGCTGGTTCTGGCGCAGGCGAAGGAATTCATTCATCTTCTGCTCCCGCGCACAGTCAGAGAAATACTTTCCATTGAAGGCCTCCACGAAGGTATTCCACTCCGGGACCACACCCTCGGGAAAAGCTCTTCCCTGCGTGGCCTTCCACCACGAGCTAGCGTTACCTTGCAGTTGGTAAACGGCCAGCGTTACTTTCTCCTCCTCCGAGCACCTTAGCAAGGCGAACACTTTCTCCAGCTCCTCGATCCACGAGGTTGCAGCCTCAGGGTCACTTGCTCCAGAAAACTTCGGTGGCTTGAGCTTCAGAAACTGCTCCACCAGCCTATGCGTCTGCGGCCTTCCAACTCCGTTCTCAGCTAACGAATTCTCCTGTGGGGCGGCAGCAGCAGCTTGGTTCCTCATTTGCTGCCCCATCAGGCCTCCCATAGCCTCCAATGCTTGCAAGATCCCGTCCACTTTAGGATCTCTAAGAACTGCCCCTTCTCTGGGCATTTCCTGTTCGTCCACCCTACCCACTCTGGGTCTTGCTCGGGCGGCCCTTCCTCTGCCTCTGCGAGCTACTGGAATGCGGTTCTCAACCGCTTCCGGAACAACTGGAGCAACCCTTTCCGTGGCTACTCCCGGAACACGATCCCTCTCCATATCGGGATCCACCTGAGTTGCCCTACCTCGGGGCACTCTCCGGCTACGGTTGCTCATCCTGCAGGACCGTAAGGACTCCTGCTCGCCCAAAGCAACACGTAATGAGAACTCAAGTTTACTACTAAAACAGCAATCAAACAACAAACACAAGCATAGGGTTTCAATCCTATTGACTCTCCCAAACCCAGCGCACCTTATAACTCCACAAACCACGCTCTGATACCAAAACGGGGATGTCACGCCTCGACCCTCAGGTACGCGACCATCCCTTCCAAACGTCAGGTCAAAGGATGATTTCCCAGGCACATCATCGACCCATTTACTTTTTATCTTTTAATTATACCCATACGGAAGCGAAATAAAATCCCGAACAAATAATCAAACAGGGATAGACAAGTAGGAGATACAACAACAACACCACCATTGTATTTATCTTCATTTAGCCCAACAGGAAAACGTATAGATCTATAAACCCATCTCCATGGCTGTTTCCTATGCCTCACAAAAAGATACCAGGCAGGGCTAAGGGTCTACTACCACCACTACCAACTATCATACACGATAAATCTCCAAAAGCTCCTTCGCAGCTCAACTCTCACCCCGGGCTACCGGCACGCCATTACGAGAACCTGAAAGGCGATCAGCCACAGCGAATGAGATATACATCTCAATGAGTCAACGCCTAAGTCCGATTAGGACATTGATTCACTCAAGCAGCCTAACTTATAATACTAAGTAGCAACACGGCCCAACGGCCAATAAACAATCACATGCAACTCACCTTGCCTTCAGCCACACAATAAATATCTCATGGCATTCAAACACAACAGGTCAAGGTATACAACCAGAACACACGTCAATCACTCAGGCATTCAAGCACTCAGGCACTATGCAACATGCGTGTTCCAGTTATTACTGCAAGAGTCGCCCCACTCTCGCCACAGTACAGCCTCACTACTAGTACTCTTCCGGTTATACCGGGCGTCGTCCCACAACGTTCACGGCGACGGCAACTAATAGCCCCTCAAGACCCCTAAGGCAAGCATATTAGGATTCCAATATGGACTTCGGCCCATCACTAGCTGCGACCGGCTTCTGAAACAATCGTAGTGTTCCGAACTCCCGCCGGTACGAATTGCCAGGCTTCCGATAAGTCGTGGGATTCCGAACTCCCGCCGGCACGAACTTATCAGGCTTCCGATAGGTCGTGGAATTCCGAACTCCCGCCGGCACGAACTTATCAGGCTTCCGATAGGTCGTGGAATTCCGAACTCCCGCCGGCACGAACTTATCAGGCCACGGATCCGAGTTACCCCGGGTACCGTCTACGTCCCCAGTTACTTTAGGGTGACGTTTATCCATCGTGTGACCACACAACAACACAGGCAACCAGGCCAATTCTTATCTTCGCATTTAGCCAATGCAAACTCAATCATGCTCAAAACTCGGCTCACAGCCATTTTCATGTTCAACTCGACCCTCGGCCATTTTCGTACTCAAAACCACAATTAGTCACACGGACGTTTAAAAATTTATTTAAACATGGAATTTAAAACAAGTGGGATCATTCAGCAAAAATGCGCAATCCACACTCAAGCCATCAAACAGTCAATCAATCAGTGATCATGCATTCACTATTCATCCATCGATAAATATCCGAATCCGGACTATTTATCTCCACAGCAGTTATAAATCCAATCTAATTAATTACCACAAAGCAGGCAATTACCCATGGTAACTATTCCACCTAACCACGGTAATTCCAACTAACCATAGTAACTAATTAGTCTAACCATGGTAACTAATTAAACTAACCATGGTAACTAATTAAACTACAGTAACTATTCAGTTACTACAGTAACTAACTAATCTATTTACCGTTACTTAATTAAACTAAACCTAAGTGCAATTAACAGCCTAATCAGGGATTAGGGGTTAACTCACTCGACAACTGGCGGCGACCGGCGGAGGGCGGTGGCGGTTTCCGGCGGCGGCGGCGGCGACGACAAAAATTCCGGCGGCGGTCCCTACGGACTCTCCTCGTCGATCCGGACACAACCACGGTGTCGGATTTCCAAAACGACAACCGGACGACGACGAACGGCGGCTGGACAGCGGCTGGACAGAGGCCAAACGACGACAACGGAGCTCAACGAGCGGCCGGCAAGCTCGGCGGACGACGGCGAAGCTTGAATCGAAGCAAAACACGCCTTTTCCCCAACGACCAGCCTCTGTTCAGTTCAACCCACGAAAATCCAGCAACTTCATGGATGATCCGTCCTCATATCTACGTAGCCCAATGTCTTACGGTCGCGTAGGCGAAAACGGAGCTCGATTCGCCCTCCGGACGAGCTCAAACGAGCGATTCCAAGTCCGGCGCGCGCTGAAAAACGGGAAAACGGGGCTCTCGGGTTTGCTGATTTTTGGGCGGACGGCGGTGGCTCGGGCGACGGGTGAATGGGGCGGAGGATGGTGGTTCTGTGAGGTGGTGAACGGTGGCGATTCGGCGGGCGGTCGAGCGGCGGTCCGGCGAACGGCGGACGGCGGCGGAGCAGCGGCAAGATGAAGTGAAGAAGATGATGGCAACGTGAAAAGCAAAAGGGAAATGGGGTGGGCTGCTGCTGCCATGCGTGGGAAGAGAAAGGGAAGAGAGAGAGAGGAGAGAGAAAATTACCTTTGAGGGCAAAATGGTAACTTCAATGGTCAAAGGGCATTTTTGTAATATCCAAGGGGTCAAAAAAGGTGATTTGACTTTGTAATAATGAGGTGGGGCCCGCGGTCATTCGGTATTAATTGTTTCTGGCGTATATGAATAATATCTGAGGGTATTTCGGTAATCTGACGATTTTAGGACTGGTTCAGAATATTTGGTTCAGGGTTGGCTCGGGCGCGAAGGAATACGGCGAAGACTAATTACGGCGCGACTAATCTAATCGAACTTAAATTAACTACGCTTCGATCGACGGCTAACGACCTTCAGATCGAATGATTCTGCGTCCGACAAACGTCACTCAATTCCAATCGTCCAATATTATTCACATAATATGCCTTGAAATTCCGGGACGTCACATTTCGCAAAGAAAAAATAAAGTCTAGACGAGGGTAAGTGGTAAAATGTTGAAATGTGTGGAAGGTAATTAGTATCTTACCTAAACAAAAAATAGTTTCCGCATAACTTTCGATTTGAGTTTGAAAGATAAAAAACGTTCCATAGATACTTTCTCGTTCTTAAAAAACATGCATTTGTTTTCTGGAAATTTTTGGTAAAAATTCGATTTTCCTTTATCTATTGAGAGTTTTCTTGGAAATATGTTAGCAAATCACTAGATACTACTAGACCTGATTGTGAGCTCGGCAGCCTTGCTCGAGCCTCGTGGGTGGAAAAGACTTTTTTGAGCTTGCTTGGGTAAGAGACTCTCTAGTTATAAACCCCAACCTAGCTTGAAAATCTAACACATGAATTTGCCTGTTATGGCCGACCTTCAACAACAAATTTTAGACCTGACAAGCCCTGTTTGAAAATATTATACATTACTTTTATGTTTTGATCGGGTGTGGAACACAAATTAGTTCGAACCTATGAGCTCGGCCTGGCCCCAACTTGATACACCGCTTAGGGTGCGTTGGGGAACCACTTTCACAAAGTCCTTTGCGCTCTAAAGGCTATTGGGCAAATGCAAATGCTGTTTAATAGTTTTTTTGGAAAGTTTTGTGAAGATGCAATTGCATTTTCAAAGGCCTCTAAAGACCTCTAAAGACCTTTAACCCAAAACAGGTCCGGAAATGCTTTGGGTTTGAGCATTTCCGAATGCTAATATATATTTTCAAACTTACCCCTCTCTAAACTTTCATAATTACTGAAATGCACCCGAATGCCCTTTCCTTATGCAACATTGTCGGCGAAGGACTCAGCCACAGGCGAGTTGCCGACCAACCTCGCCTAAGGTCGCGGGAACCCTTGCGACAGTTGACTACGGTCGTACGACTCAGGTAAAACTTGAGATTGCGTAACCTCAGATAAGGTTGACTGGTGCCCGATTTGGTTCATCGACGATTTGAGTTTCGCTGGCAAAGGGTTGAGATTCTTTCACACAAAAAAAAATAAAAAAAAAATAAACTAGCAAAAGTTTTGTACAAAGTGTAGTCTTTTCTAGGGGTGAGCATGGTTCCAAGGTAAAACCTAGAAGCTGGAGAACCGGACTGGTGGGAACCGATCGGTTCCAAGTTCTAGGATATGAAGGGTAGGTTTCCGGTTTCAAAAATTAGGAAACCTACTCTGAAGGGTAGGTTCCAGGTTCCAGGTTCCAGGTAGGTGGAACCTGGAACCGGAACCTGGAATCTAGAGCAAGTTTTTATATTTTTTCTTGGTATATGTCTTCGCGTCATCCTGTGGTATTTTATAGTGTCCGATGATGAGTATGTAATCCGGAACCACTTTATCATTGAGACTTTTACTTTATTAATTTTTCATATTTTTGTGTGTCTAAATATAAGTTCTGGTCAGTGAATTTTAGCAGTGGGTGGTGGTCATTAAATGTGATTATTCACTGCAATCGTTCAACTAAGAATACATGTGAAACCTGGAATCGACCCTGGAACCTGTGATAGGGCAGGTTCTAGGTTCTAAAGTATACATGATAGGTTTTTGGTTCCAAAAAATGAGGAACCTGTATAGAAAGATAGGTTCCAGGTTCCAAGTGAAATCTGTACGGAACCTGGAACTGCTCACCCCTAGTCTTTTCCAAACAACATTTTAGTCACGGTTGCTTCCTAATGTATTTTTAAGTTACACTTTACCAAACATTATTGACATTCTGAAAAAACCCTTTCACCTAATTTTTTTTTGCATTTTCTCAAAGATTTTCCCCTAACGCACCCTGACATTCAGAATGATTACTATCTAAGACCATTTAGATCTTCTAAGGTCAAGGAATAACTACTCTACCTTTGCCTAGTGACAAGTTTACCCAAATATACCAAAGCTTAAAAAAGGCCTAGATTGTGCCACAATCTCTCCAGTTTTGTTTCCCCATCTCCCTTCACCCTGTTAGAACAACAGCGTCAAAACTGTTGGAAGCTAGATCAGTTGCTTTGGCTTTTCGACTACTCTTTCATACTCTTTCAAAAAACTATCATTTCTCTTGTAGAAAGAGATTGCGTGGAAAGAGAGAGGACTCGACTTACCTTGAAAGATTGCATAGATGAAGACTCTATTTATTGGCCTTCTCGTGGTTATTTTTGTTTTGAGATAAGCGCACTAGAAATCTAAAATCTTGTCATGCAAGTGTAATTGAGTCCTAAAACTTTTAAAATGTGCAACTAAGTTCTAAATCTTATAAAATTAGTATAATCATAACCATATGTTAGCTCTGTCTGATTTGCGTAAACACAAATGCTAACATAGCTTTTTTATTACTTTCTTAAAACACTTGACGGTGATGTATGTCCACCAAGCGTTACACGAGAAAAAATTGAAAATTTTAAAAGAAAAAAGGGGGGTTTATGCCTAAGTCAATGAAAAATTATCTCATTGGTGAAGCTTGGCGAGGCTCCATCATCATCAATCTGACATTCATGACCATCAACGTGCAACTTTTTTTTTTTTTTGCCCACCATTCAAACGTGTTGGCTGGAAAGCGAAACCAGCAAATTTTGTTAACTTAAAGTAATAAATGGACAATATTAAATATTTTCATATGGTTCAAGAATAATATTGGACATTTTTATATATGGACTAAATTGAACATGTACCAAAAGTTCAGTGACTATTTTGAATAAATTAAAAGTTTATAGACAACATTGCACATTAGACAAAAATTCAGGGATGAAATTGCACATTGAGCCAAAGTTCAGGGATCATTTGTATAACTATTCCAAATATCTTTCATTGAGTCAAAAACACTATACTTATTTGATTATTTTAACTCTCGATTATTTTATGGGGGTTCCTTCTGTTTTCCCCCAAGAAAAAAAATGATGATAAAAAGTTAGTGCTAATGCTTTGTATTGGCATGTTATAATTATAATTCGTGTTAATTCATGTTAATATAAAATATTACAATTTGATTAAATATGGTACGCACTTCGATTGCGATAAAATCATGATAATTTGTGTCAATATATAAAATTATGCCTATCATGTCTGTCTCATATTTGAATTCTTTCCATATAACTTGGGCTTTGCGATCGGGTTCGTGTCGTTGTTTGATATTTTGAGACCTAAAACATTTTCTATGGCATCCCTCTTTATTCATGGTAAGTCAGAGGTGTCAAACGGATGGATCAGGTCGAGTTTGGGTCGGATCGAAAATGATCCGACCCATATTGATTCATTTAATTCGTTTTGACCCATTTTCATACAGTATAAATCTAACGACCTATACCTTGCCCAATCCATACCCAACCCATACCCGACCCGTATTACTTAAGCACTTCTATATTTAACAAAATGATGGAATACTTGTTTCTTACAATTTGTTAAAAAAAATGGTATTGCTGAAACACTTCATATAATACAAATCTAATGAATTTTTTTTGAAATATTTATTATAAAAAATCATTTTTTATTTTATTGTTTCCTTTTCCTTTTTAATTTTCATTTTCATTTTTCTTTTAATTTTTTTTTTTCAAAGTCAGCGAGGGTCACCGACCCTCGCTGGTCACAGGCGAGGACTGCCCGACCATCGCCGACCACAAGGCCACCTTTAATTACGACGTTGAGAAGATGGAAGTTTTGGTTGCGGTGGCGCTTCAGTGCGTGGAGGAGGACAGAGATGCGAGACCCGCCATGAGCCAGCTGGTTGAGATGCTTCTGCGCCATGAAAGTGAAAATCTGTACTCAGATTCAAGCATAATCGCTCGTGTCGTATCTCTAAATTAGTGGACAGTGGCAGGGTAATTGTCTTTGGATGTCCCAACCTAGGAAAGATAATTTAGCAAGTGTTTAGGGACAAGTCCCTGTTTATCTCTGTTTTTTCTTCTTATAAATCTATGGAAGATCATACAATAGTTCCCTGGAAGAGAGATGATTCAGGAACGAGTACGCTTTGCTCTCTTGTTAGTGTTTATCTTTGGTGCTTATGATCCAGTCTTATGAATTCCCGACCGGCGAGGGCCCGACCCTCGCCAAGATCTAGCGAGGGCCAATGGCCTTAGGCTGGTGTCGGCGAGGGTCTGCCGGCGACCCTCGCCGAACTCGTCGGGAAAAAAAGTACAAGAAAGAAAGAAAAAGCAAAAAGAAAAAGGTAAATCAACAAATTAAAAAAAATCCTTTTATGACTAACTTAGGATAGTAAGGTAACTCATTTATAATCCATCTAAAACTCATTTAAGACCCATTAAGTTGTTAAGTGACACATTTATGACCCACTTAAGTTTGTTAAGCAATCCATTTATGACCAACACTCTTAAATGTGGGTTAATATATGGGTTTTTGACCTATTTTGCCACCTCTAATGGTGACCTTTGATCGAAGCAATCGAAGATGCAGTCAAATATTTGCAGTTGTTTGACCAGATCGGGTAGATTTTGCATTTTGGCTCGCGATTTGATGTATAGTATAACAATGCAATTCAAGTATTATACTTTGGAGAAGAAGATTGAATCGGCCTCTTGCTATTGCTATTATTAATATTTTTTTAAGAAAATAAAAAAGCTACATGGCCATTTTCGATTAGTCAAATCGGATGGAGTTAAAAAGGTATTTCATTGCACCAATTTGACAAGTTTTAGGACTTAGATTTTTTGAAAGTTATAGGACTCAACTATACTTTTGCGATAAATTTTAAGACTTATGGTGTCCTTGTCCCTCACATTCTTCAAAAGATTTGAGTAAAACTCGTATCTTGCATATCTATTTTTCTCGACGTCTTATTGACATGATAATTGTACCTAGGTGTGTACATCGGTCTAGTCCAATCCAAGAGCCAGACCGGATCGAACTAAACTAGCCAGTTCTGGGTGTTACTTGGAGGAACCGGTACTATTTTCGATTCCAAAAATTTTGAACTGGGAATTACTAGTCCTGTTCCCGGCCCCACATAAGGAACCAGACGGTCAAACTAGCCCATACTACTAAATTATTTTGATTTTGATTTTATTTTGAAGCAAATTCTAAATTAGTAAAACAGGTTTTGATTTTCACTTTAATAGAGTAATGACTTCTATATATATAGAAGCAAACCTACACATTCCTCCATAATTTGGTCTATGCATATAGATTCTTTTATTATCTAACACACGTTGATACGATAATAGAGTAATGACTACAAAATCCAGTGGAAAACTAGTTGTCGTCAATTAACGCCAAACCAGTTCCGAGACCGACCCTAGTACTGCCCAGACCGATCGGTCTTGTTCTAGGACCGGGTGGGCTGGTTTCCGGTTCCACAAACAAGGAACAACTCATCCTGAATTAATCTTTCCTAATTATATCTACGGAAAGCTTGTAGCCCAAACTTTTTGAAAAAGAGTTCCAATGGCTGAAAAAGTATCAGGATTGCAATTACTTCAAATCCAATCGATGTGATTCTTGAGATTTTGGAAAGTTCGTAAGTTGATCTTTATGATGACATCACTTAATCCGGTAGAATTGTAAATTTTCCTGACGCCTGGTCTTGGTTAAAATTTGCCATATCGTGAGATCCAGCAGTCAGATATGGGTAACTTGATGTTGTTGGAAAACTCTTCAGACGTGCTTTTCGGGAAAATTATCAAAAAAGTCTTAAATCTATTAAATGTGTCAATTCAGTCATAATTTTTTTTTTCCAATTTAATGCTAAACATTTTGCATTTGTTTCAATTCAGTCCTTCCGGCCAACTTTGACCAGCCGACGCTGACGTGGATGCTGGACAGCGCGGACGTGGCAATTTTAATAATATTTTAATAATATTTTGAAATTCCCTGGCCGCCACTAGGTGAGAACGTCGCGACCCTCACCGATCCCGAGCGAGGATGTCGCGGCCCTCGCCAGATTTGGCGAGGGCGTCGCGGCCCCTCTCTCTGACCGGCGAGGGTGTCGTGGCCCTCGTCCAGAGCCTATGAGGGTCGGCCAGCGACCCTTGCGGGCCCTAAGCTAGAAAAAAGAAAAAGAAAAAGAAAAAGAAAATAAAAAAAATCAAAATATTATTAAAATAAGCCACGTCAGCGTCAAGGTTTAGAGCTGAACTGACATAATTGTAATAGGTTTACGACTTTTTTGGTAATTTTGTCCGTGTTTTCCATCCCTAACCTTTGGTCAAATTTTAGCGATATTTTATGATTGATGAAACTTGGTTAATATTTTCAAAAAGTTCATGTCCAAAACGAGGTGTTTCCAACGTGTGGCTAGACCCAAGAGCAAATACAATATTTTCCAGATATTGGAAAGAGATGGATATGTGAAGAATCACAATAAAGATGGGCATCAACAAATTATTTTAAGAACCATATTAAACAACCAATGGATATGCAAGAATTGCACCCGACATAGAAATTAACCTCGACTGTCAATGCCAAATGTCCCTAAGGAACTCATGTCAGACTCTAGCTACCGTTCCGAATAAAAGATGTTATTTTCTACATACAAAATAGGGAAAATTCTAAAAAAAGGCCCCAAATTCCATTCTTTTCTCAAATAAAAACCTGTAGTGGGCATTATTTCAAATAAAGATTTGAAGTGCCATCTTTATTTCAAAAAAGAGAAAGATCAGAGGCACTTTCGTCTTTTTTACATTTTCTGATTTTCTTTCCTTTTTTCGCTTCCTCCTTGTCGACCTCCCTGATCCACCACCCCGGCTGTCCAAGCTTCTTCTCGCCCCGAGAGACCACTACCTTTGGATTCTTCTTCTTCGGGTTCGTAATCAGAGCTCCGGAAGAGCGACTCGCGGTGGAAGAAATCGGAGAGGTTCGACCCGCAGCAAAGGACCCGATGCTCGTCGACGAAGAAGATGGGGTTCCCCGCGAGCGACGGAGCGGAAGGGATGTAACAATGGTTGAAGATCGGAATCAAGATCGGAGCTTTCTTGAGGGCGTTCCTCGCGACCCGGAGGGACTTTTCCGGGTCGGGCGGCTTCGGGCCTGTTCGCTCGTTTTATGCAACGAGAAATATCTTTCACCGAAATTTAGTCTTCAGTTTTTATTAAGAGGGTTCTGTGGTTCAACTTTCGAAGAGAAATTTTAGCAAGAACACGAAGCAACACAGAGAGGTATGAAACGGGTAGGAAATCAGTGGATCGAATATGGATTTGAGATCAACAAAGGTTCAGGCTACATTACAATACTCCTACGAAAGCAGTAGAAGACTTAAAAGTAAACTCGAATTGCAGAAACTGTAAATGCTGGGAAAGAAGGTGTAGGGAAGTTAAAGTGCAGATAAACTTGAGTGTTCTTGGATGTGTGTTGATCTGTCTCTTGCTCTTCTCTTTTGAGTATTTGTATTCTTCAACTTTCCATAACCGTCTGTCGGTTATTTTCTTACTTTCAAACTTTGAATCTTGGCGCTTTCAATAACTTCCCATTTGCCCACGTTTTATCCGCCAAAACTTGATCTTCAACTGTCAACATGGCTTCGAATTTGAACCTCTTCCAGTAACTGCTGTGAACTGTTCGCATTCACTATCCGGATTTCTTGCTTGTAACTTCTTGCTAACGTGGCTAGTTTGGCCATCTTGCGGTTCCTTTCAACTTTGTATTCCTCTTACTGCTGACTTTTTATAGTTTCGGTATGTCCAGAATCTTACCGAATTTCGAAAATCAATAACCTTATTCTCTTATTTTCTGAATATCGGGTTTAGACTTCTGGCCATTTGGGTATGTTACGGACAACTTACCGAACTTCTCAAAGTAGTTTACTGTTCCCGATTTACCGATTTTCGGATATGATGATACCGAAGTCAATTCGGTAACTCATTATTATTTGTTGTCAACAGATGCCCCATTTTAAAAGAATTAAATGAATTTTAATTCTTTTAAATGCCAAAGATGACAAGACACTTACTTTTTACTTCCAGCTCCATTTTGTCGCCTCGTTTCGCGCGCTTGCCTTTTCAACTCCTTCTCACATCAACTTAATATATATATATATATATCTCCACACAATCTGATCTCTCGCCTTCAGACGTGCTTTTTCCAAAACTCATCTTCTTCGTTATTCTCTTGCCCTTTCGCCTCTTTGTTTCTTCGTGACCTCACTCTGTACTTGTCTAAATACCATGGCTCCCAAGGCTCAAGCTTCTTCCTTTCTCGCCTCCAACGCCCTAGAACGGTATCATCAGTTCAGAGACTCTGAGGATTTCAACGACGAACGGCATCTACTCTTGGTGCAGAACGATTACGATGATTCTTACATCCTTGGCCTTGCCGTTTATAATCAATTTTCGATTCCTGCAAATCTCTCTGACTTCTTCCCACGCTATCTAACCGAGGTACTTCCAATCCACCATTCTTCTATTTTGGCTTACAACTGGCATTCTCGCCCTTCTCGTCTTATGGCTTTTTCTGACTTTGAATCGAATTTTTACCGATGGTATCTCCAACTCCTTCCTTCCAAGGGTTCTTGTGACGTCCCGAAATTTCAAGGCCTATTATATGAATAATATTGGACTGTTGGAATTTAGTGACATTTATCGAACGCAGGAATCGTTCAATCTGGAGGACGCTGGTCGTCGATTGAAGCGTAGTTAATTGTAGTTCGATTAGATTAGTCGCGCCGTAATTTAGTCTCGCCGAATTCCTTCGTGCCCGAGCCAACCCTGAACCAAATATTCTGAACCAGTCCCAAATCGTCAGATTACAGAAATACTTTCAGATATTATTCATATACGCCAGAAACAATTAATACCGAATGACCATGGGCCCCGCCTCTTAAATGCCAAGTCAAATCAACCTTTTTGACTATTGTGAAATTACAAGTTTGCCATTTGACCTTTGAAATGACCAAAATACCCCCCAAGACCATTTTCTCTCTCCTCTCTCTCTCTTCCCCTCCATTCCACGCACTGCAGCCCATCTTCACGCCATTTCCACCATCTTCATCAACCCATCTTCATCTTCGTCGTCGTCGTGGACCGCCGCCGCTCGCCGCTCGCGTCGCCGCCGTCCACCGCGCCCCGCCAAGCCGCCGGCCACCTCCCGCCGCTTGCCAGCCCCAGCCGCAGCTGCTGCCACCTCTGTTCAG
Source organism: Lenwebbia sp. NSW1173648 (assembly GCA_029784005.1). NCBI lineage: Eukaryota > Viridiplantae > Streptophyta > Magnoliopsida > Myrtales > Myrtaceae > Lenwebbia > Lenwebbia sp. NSW1173648. Next base: position 18,715,696 of record JARCGZ010000008.1, on the reverse strand, counting down.
CCACTGTCCATGGGCCGCCGAGCCTCGCCGTCATCCGCCGAGCTTCACCGGAGCCACCGGGACCCCGCCGGACCTTGGCCGAAGCTCCGCCGAGCTTGCCGCCCGCTCATTGATCTCCGTTGTCATTGTTTGGCCGTCGTCCAGCAGCTGTCCAGTTGCCGTTCGTCGTCGTCCGGGTGTCGTTTTGGAAATCCGACACCGTGGTTGCATCCGGATCGACGAGACGAGTCCGTAGGGATCGCCTCCGGAAATTTCACCGCCGCCGCCTCCGCCGCCGCTCATCGCCGGTCGCCGTCGATCGTCGCCGCCAGTTAATTAGTGAGTTAACCCCTAATCCCTGATTAGGCCGTTAATTGCACTTAATAGGTTAATTAGTTAGTTACCGTAATTAATTAGATAGTTACCGCAGTTAATAGATAGTTACCGTGGTTAGATAGTTAACTGTGGTTAGATTAAATAGTTACCATAGTTAAATTAAATAGTTACTGTGGTAGATTAATTAACTGCTGTGGTTAGTTGAATTAACCGTGGTTAATTGCATGTTGTTGTGCCTAATTTGTGGCGTCTGATCGTGGATCGGACTGAGTGTTGATGGCGCATTAAATGCTGAATGATCACACTAGTGTCGAAATGCCATGTTAAATGGGAATTGAATATTCGCGTGACCAATTGTGATTTTGAGCATGAAATTGGCTGTGGGCCAGGTTTGAGCATGAAAATGGCCGTGGGCTAGGTTTGAGCATGATGTGAGTGTGATTGCATTAAAATGAGATTTGGCTTGAGAGCCGGTGTTAAGCCCGAGGTCACGCAGTAGTTTCACCGTGTCACCCTAACGTAACTGGGGGCACAAGCGATACCCTTGTTGGCATGGGTCGCTGTCACGCCCCGAGCCCCGGGCGCGCGACCATCCCTTCCTAACGTCAGGTCAAAGGATGATGTCCCAGGCAAATCATCGACCCATTTCTTTTATCTTATAATTAAGCACATGCGGAAGCAAATACTAACCCGGACAACGAACAACAGGGATAGACAGAATAGGAACTACAACAAACAACAACAAACCCTTTTCATTATTTGCTTGATTAGTTCACAGTACACACATAATTTACACGAGTCCTCCTCGGACCGATCCTCTTAGACCCACAAAAAGATACCGGGTCGGGTCAGGGCGTACTATAGCCGATACACTACTCCTACACAACCGACTATATACAGGACGGCCTCCAAAACACCAGCTCCTCCACAGCTGCACAAAACCCCCGGGCCAACAACACCGGGTCAACCTTGGTAACCAGGTGGCGAATCTGGATCCTCCTCCTCCGAACTCAGATCTGGGTCCACGATCTCCCCATCCGGCATTTCAGCCTCCGTTGCGTCCCAAGTCTGGACTATTGGACCCGCACCCAGGGGTACATCAAACCCCCGAATCGGTCCTATGGGAACACCAGTCCGACACATGAACCAGGCCTTAAAGAGGTGTGCCACATAGTGTGGCAACCCCTCGTCAACCCAGACTGTCGTGACATGTTGTTCCCATATGTCCTCAGAATCAGTGACGTGACGGCGATGCAGTACCGTCGTGAGTTCGATCGAGACGCCAAACCTAACGTGGCGTGCGGCCATCTCGAGGACCTGAAAGGCGATCAGCCAAGCGCATGAGATATGAATCTCAGCGGGTCAACGCCTAAGTCCGATTAGGACGTTGATCACGACCTAACCATTCTATCGATCTAATCTCAACCTCAGAACAACAACCACATGCAACGTACCTCGCTTGGAGCCATACGACAGGTACAACATAATAAGGAATAAACAATGCATCAACCAATCAGCCAGAACACTCAGCAATGATCATGCATTATGCAACAAACGCGTTCCGGTCAGCCGACCAAGAGATACCCCACTCTCGTCAAAGCACAGCCTCGCTGCTAGTACTCTTCCGGATTAACCGGGCGTCGTCCCACAACGTTAACGGCGACGGCATCCGATGGCTCCCTCAAGACCCCTAAGGCGAGCACACCAATGATAATTTCAGGAGGGACTACGGACCAACACAAGTTGCGACCGGCATCTCATTAGCCGTGTTATCCGGACGGTCCGTCGCCGGGCACGGACTGACAGGCAACCAATAAGCCGTGGAATCCCGGACTGTACGTCGCCGGCACACAGACTTATCAGGCGGCGACCCATGCCAACAAGGGTATCGCCTATGCCCCCAATTACGTTAGGGTGACACGGTGAAACAACTGCATGACCTCGCGCTTAAAACCTGCTCTCAAGCCAAATCTCATTTTTGATGCTCAAACCTGGCCCATGGCCAATTTTATGCTCAAACTTGGCCAACGGCCATTTTCACACTCAAATCTGGCCCACGGCCATTTTCACACTCAAATCTGGCCCACGGCCATTTTTACATTTCAATCTGGCCCACGGCCATTTCCACACTCAAATCTGGCCCACTGCCATTTTCACACTCAAATTCACAATGGATCACGCGAATAATCAATTTCCATTTAATATGGCATTTCGACCCTAGTGTGATCATTCAGCAATTTAATGCGCAATCAACACTCAGTCCGATCCACGATCGGACGCCACAAACTAGGCACAACAACATGCAATTAACCATGGTAACTATTCCACCTAACCACGGTCAATTCAACTAACCACAGCAGTTAATTAATCTACCACAGTAACTATCTAATTTTAACTATGGTAACTAATTAATCTAACCACAATTAACTAACTAACCCAGGTAACTATCTATTAACTGCGGTAACTATTTAATCTAATTACGGTAACTAATTAATTAATCTAATTAGTGCAATTAACGGCCTAATCAGGGATTAGGGGTTAACTCACTCCTAAACTGGCGGCGACGGTCGGCGGCGACGGCGGCGGCGGCGGCGGCAAATTTTCCGGCGACGCTCCTACGGACTCCCCTCGTCGATCCGGACGCAACCACGGTGTCGGATTTCCAAAAAGACAACCGGACGACGACAAACGGCGGCTGCACAGAGGTTAAACGGCGACAACGGGGCTCAACGAGCGGCCGGCAAGCTCGGCGGAGCTTCGGCCAAGGTCCGGCGGGTCCTCGGTGGCTCCGGTGAAGCTTGGCGGACGACGGCGAGGCTCGGCGGCGCTTGGACAGCAGCCAAACAGAGGCGGTAGCAGCTCGGCTGGGCGGCACGGCGATGGCGCGGCAAGGCGGGGGCGCGGTGGACGGCGGCGGCGCGAGCGGCGGGCGGCGGCGGTCCACGGCGACAACGAACTCAAGACGAAGATGAAGAAGATGAAGTGAAGATGATGGAAATGGCGTGAGAGTGGGCTGCCATGCGTGAGAAACCAAGAAGGAAGAGAGAGAAAGGGAAGAGAGAGAGAAAGGAGAGAGAAATGGTCTTCAAGGGCATTTTGGACTTTTCCAAGATCAAATGGCATTTTGGTAATTATCCAAAAGTCAAAAAGGTGATTTGACCATGCATTTATGATGCGGGGCCCGCGGTCATTCGGTATTAATTGTTTCTGGCGTATATGAATAATATCTGAGGGTATTTCGGTAATCTGACGATTTAGGACTGGTTCAGAATATTTGGTTCAGGGTCGACGTGAGCGCGAAGGAATACGGCGAAGACTAATTACGGCGTGACTAATCTAATCGAACTATAATTATCTACGCTTCGATCGACGACTAACGATCATCAGAATGATCAATTCCGCGTCCGACAAACGTCACTCAATTCCAACCGTCCAATATTATTCATATAATAGGCCTTGAAATTCCAGGACGTCACAGTCGCTGCCTGGTAAGTCTGTGTGCCGGCGACGTACCAGCCGGAATTCCGCGGCTTATTGGTTGCCTGTCAGTCCGTGCCGGCGACGGACCGTCCAGATAACACGGCTGATGAGATGCCGGTCGCAACTTGTGTTGTCCGTAGTCCCTCTTGGAATTATTCCTGATGTGCTCGCCTTAGGGAATTTGAGGGACCAATCGGATGCCGTCGCCATTAACGTTGTGGGACGACACCCGGTTAATCCGAAAGAGTACTAGCAGCGAGGCTGTGCTTTGGCGAGGGTGGGGTATCTCTTGGCCGTGCTGACCGGAACGCGTTTGTTGCATTGTTTATGACTTTGGCTGAATGTTCTGGTTGATTGGCTGATTCATTATTTATTCCATACCATGAAATAATTGTCGTGTGGCTCCAAACGAGGTACGTTGCATGTGGTTGTTGTTCTGGATGCTGAGATTAGATCGCTAGAATGGTTAGGTCGTAATCGACGTCCTAATCGGACTTAGGTGTTGACCCTATGAGATTCATATCTCATGTGCTTGACTGATCGCCGTTTAGGTCCTCGAGATGGCCGCACGCCACGTTAGGTTTGGCGTCCCGATCGAACTAACGACGGTACTTCATCGCCGTCGTGTCGCCAATTCTGAGGACGTGTGGGAACAGCATGTCACGACAGTCTGGGTCGACGAGGGGTTGCCGCACTATGTGGCACACCTCTTTAAGGCCTGGTTCGTGCGTCAGGCTAGTGTTCCCATAGGACCGATTCGGGGATTTGATATACTCCTAGGTGCGGGTCCAATCGTCCAAACTTGGGACACGGTGGATACTGAGATGCCGGACGGGGAGATCGTGGACCCAGATCTGAGTTCGGAGGAGGAGGACCCAAATTCGCCGCCTGGTTATCAGGGTTGACTCGGTGTTGTTGGCCCGGGGGTTTTATGCAGCTGTGGAGGCCGTTTATTTATAGTCGGTAATGTAGGAGTAGTGTATCGGCTATTGTGTGCCCTGACCCGACCCGGTATCTTTTTGTGGGTCTAAGGGGATCGGTCCAAGAGGGACTTGTGTAAATTATGTTTGCACTGTGAACTAATCAAGCATATAAATAAAAAGGGTTTGTTGTTGTTTGTTGTCTTTCCTATTTGTCTATCCCTATTGCTTGTTGTCCGGGGTTGTTATCGCTTCCGCATGTGCTTAATCATAAGATAAAAAGAAATGGGTCGATGATCTGCCTGGGACATCATCCTTTGACTTGACGTTTGGAAGGGATGGTCGCGCGCCCGGGGTTCGGGGTGTAACAGTTCTCTTTAGGATGAGCTCCTGATTCATAATGCCCTGCGTCTTTGCTGTTTTGATTATCATCTAAACCATGGGCTAATCAGTGCTCTGTCTTGTTTTTGGTCGTCTTCAACCAACTGCTTCTTTTTCCCTTTCTCCCCGATGTCGGTAACTTTGCTTGATATCTATTGCCTTACTGGTCTTAGTCCTTTAGGCATAGACCCGTCTAATTTGTCTTCAGATTCTTATCAAGGGCTTGGTAAGTTATCTGATTCTGAGTTAGCCTACGGGGCTTTTATCGGTAAGTATTTTAAGAAAGAATATGCAATTACCGACGAAGAACACACCGCTTTCCTCTTATACTGGCTTTGTAAATTTCTTTTCTGTCACCCTATCGTGAGAGTTTCCAAGGACTTCGTTGTTATAGCTTCCGCCTTAGCTTCGGGAATTCAGCTAGCTTTAGGAAAAACCACTTTAGCCTTATTGTACCAAGGCTTAGCTCACGCTGCTTCCTCCATTGCTTTGGATGAAATTGGTGGAGTCTATAGTGGTCCCCTCTAGATTCTCCAAGCCTGGTCAGCCTTTTATTTTCCTTCTTGATTTTCCAAGGATCGAGTTATGCAGCCTCCTTCAGTTTCGATCCCAAATCATCCCGTCTGCCGAGCTTTAAGCCGAGAGATAGTTCCTGTTTCAGAGGGACAATAATCCTATTTTCGGTTTTTTGTTTCCCAATTTTTTTTCAATCAAAGGGAAACGGTCCTCTTTTTTCCCTTTTTTCACCCCTCAATTTAAGTCATATCTTCATTCTTTTCAGAAAAATAGGAGTGATTTCTGGCAAATCGTTCTAACCTCTATCGACCTCCCTGTTAGGTTCTCCACAAAGGGTAGATTCGTTGCTGATTTTGAAATCTACTCCCCCCAATATTGTACGAGACAATTTAGATTGATTCAAGGGGTTCTTGTCCCGGCTCTCTATACTATTTCCTTTTCTTCCATCAACAAGATATTCTGTAAGCTGGGTGACAGCCAGAGCTTCACTGAGTTGAACAAACTAATTTGGGACATATACCGATTGTTCTGTGTTACCGAGTTTGTTGCACATACCGATCGTTCTTTAGAAGACTTCAACTTTTGGTGGAAGAACTATCGAAAATCTGTATTCTCAGAGCCGTTGGACATAATTATTTTGAAGATAAAGGACACGACTACTCCTACACTTCCTAAAGCAACCGAAGGTGATGACATACCTCCTACTGAACTGACTAAGCCTGTCAAAGGTTGGCTTGCTCTCCTTCTTTCAATACATGTCTTCATTCGATATTTGGTTGTGTCTAACTGTCTTCCTTTACAGCGGGTAGAAAGAGAAAGATCTTAGAACTGCCTACTCTAGAAAAGGCGTCGAAGAAGCCTGCAACAAAAGGAGTTGTTGATCGATCTTCATCACCATCTTTTGAAAGCTCTTCACTAAGGAGCCCATCTCTCAGTCCCACGCTTCGTACCATGATAAGGCCATATACACCAAAAGGTAACTTTGATATTCAAGCTTTGCTAATTATAAGCATACTTGCCGACATTGATCTGTGCTCCCTTTTTTTTTAAATATAATTCAGGGAAGACTCTTAAGATATACAGATCAAAAGCAGCTTTGCTTACTTCTCCTTCTATCAAGACTCTTTCTGTCAATATAGCAACTCCTGACCCTACATTGGTGATTCTTGCTCCTTCAACAGAACTTCATATCGAATCAACACAAGTCCAGTCTTCGAGACTTGAGGAAAAGGAATTAGCTGAAGACCCATCTCCTCCTATAATCGGGAAATCTCCATTTGTCCCTTCTTCAAAATATGAAGTTAAAGAATCTGACACAAGAGACTTGGCAAAAGATCAATCTCCAACCTTTATCGGTAAATCCTGTCTTCACCTTATGAATGATGAATGCTTCTTACACTATTGTTTTAATATTCATAGCTGTATTTACAGGCACCGATGAGCCTTCGTCTGCATCGAAAAGAATTTTAATTCTCGATGTGGAATTTCTTGAAGGCCCATCAACCAATATACCTCTGTCACTTATTCAACCTTCAACTATTACTCTGCCTCTTCAGAGAGTCTCTGTGGCAAGCTCATCTTCTTCCCAAGCTCCTCCTACTGTAGCTGAAATAACACTTTTATCCATTGAGGAGAAAGCTGAAGTGGAAAGCATGCTGCTTGCCGATCTCTCTAGCTCCTCCGCTGTTGAACATCCTCCAAAATCCATAGATCCGACATCATTTTCCGAAGTCTCTAAGGATGTAGCCAAGGCTAAATGGATAGAACTCCTTAACTTATTAGAGTCTGGCTATGGAAAGTTGATCACCGATTTTGACAGAGAGAAACGAGCAAGAGCTCTTTTTCAAGAGGTGTGTTTTGGTAATCCTTCTTTTATGCTTTCCCCAGACTTCCAAGACAAAAGTGATATTTTCGCCGTTGGTTTTGTGGATGCTGTGGACACCATTAGAATAAACACCGATTGTCTTCCACATCTTTTCTTTAGAGAACAGCGAGGTCAAGCCATTCAAGATGAAATAGCCCGCAAATGCGGAGATACTCGTTTGTTTTATGACAGTTATAAAGCTGAAGAGAGCAAACTTCATCGCTTGGCGGATAGGAGAGCAGAGCTTGAGGCAGAGCTAAAGAAGGTAGAAGCCCAAATGGTGGAACAAGAAGCAAAAATACGTAATCTTTGTCAATCGGTCAGACGAAAGCTGGAGAGATGTCGGGAATTGAAGAAAGAGTATGACTCTACATGTGGGTTAGTCAAGACTTGCGAGAAGCAGAGGGCGGAGCTCATGGAACAGAATTTTAATCTAGAATTTGAACTCCGCTTTTTTGTAAATGAAGCCAAGACTCTATTGAACAAATGGAAATAAAAGTCTTGTTTTCTTTGACTCAAATGTTCTTTTGCTCCACTTGCCGAATTCTAACATCTGCTCCCCTATAATCTTCAACGACTAACAAAGATCCCGATAATAAGGCTTCCCGATATCATGCTTCGTTGATTATGACTGCTTAATATTCCCAATGTCACAGCTTCCTTAATGAAATCAACGAGATAATTGAATAACTAACCTTTTGCATATTTTCTCTTGCAAATTTTTTTTGGCGGCAATGCTGGTAACCGTCTTCCTCCACTTATGGGCCATGTTCTTCCACTTGTTCCAATTGTCCGAGAAAAGCTCTGGCATGTCACTACCCATGATCTGCTCTATATCCTTTATCTTTATAACTGCCCAAGTTGCATAATTCATCCTATAAATTTGCAGTCTTACTCGTGATGTCTTCACATGGTTCTTCATCTCAATTGCCTCTTTGGTCTCGATCACATAGACGTTATAATGGCCAGCGTGAAGGTAAACTTTCTGTTAAATGTACCATGATCCAAGCTTTGACAACTGTTCTTCATTTCTCTTAACATGGACAACTCTTTTATTCAATTACCTACAGATGATCAATCCTTATGGAGACGACTACATGAACTGCTGTCCTAAGGACACCATACTTTATTACTGAGTCACAAATATAGGTTAGAAATTACCGAACTGACAGACATTTTCAAGTTCAAGGTATTCCTAACTGCAGACTCTGATTTCTTAGACTTAGTGTAGGAACTGTGCTCCTTATTCCCTGCCAGCTTCAACGAATTTGAGCACAATGTGAAGGAAATTTGGAACCTTGAGCCTACCATTGTGGAAGCTGAGGCTCTTAAGCTCGAAATTGTGGAAGAATTTTCCCGATTACGCGACTCCAAGGAAGCATATGCTCAAGTTCAGGACTCTTTCCTCCATGCCAGAGAAGATGTTGAGATGACACGTCGGCTTCTCAATTTCCTTTCCAATCATCACAGCATAGAACGTAGGATAATTAAAGATGAAATTTCCCGTGTTAGATCCATGGTCGAAATTTCTTCAAATAGGTACAAACAACTGTTATAGGAAACTTGGGAGAAACTTGAAGCTGTCCGCTTCCATTCTCGTCACATGGAATATCTCGAAAAGCAGCAATCCGAACTCCACTATGACCTTGCATTACATTCCAACCTCGTAGCCCGGAACCTCAAACTTGTTAAAGATCTGAAGACCTTTGTAACCAAGATCAGAGTGTATTTTCGCTTCTAATGAATAAATCAATCCCCTTGTGTTTCCCAGATTGATGGATAATATTTCTTTAAGAATTTCCCATTTATAGAACGAGATAATTCTTTTCCATTGATATCCATCAATCTGTATGCATTTCCATTGAACATTTCGGTAACTAGATATGGGCCTTCCCAATTTGATGACCATTTACCGAATTCCCTATCTTTGAGGTTGAACGGAAAAATTGCTTTCCATACTAAATCCCCGACGGCAAATTGCTTGATCCTAACCTTCTTGTTAAAAGCTCTAGCTACTCTTTTCTTTTGTACGACCAATTGATCCAAAGCAGCTGCCCGAACTTCGTCTAATTCATCCAAATTTATATGCATCCAATCTCTGTAATCTTCCGGCAACATTTCACTTTGCAATTGGACTCGTAATGATTGCACGGTTATCTCCATCGGTAAAACTGCTTCTTGTCCATATGTCAGCATATATGGACTGACGCATGTACTTGATCTTCGTGATGTTTGGTACGCCCACAACACTGCTGATAGCAGGTTATCCCATTCTCTTGGACTTTCCTCCGCTCCGAACGCTTTTTAATCAGTCCAATCACGACCTTATTAGTAGTTTCGGCTTGTCCGTTTGCTTGAGGATAATATGGTGTGGAATGCATCATCTTAATTCCTCTTGATTGAACAAATTCCACAACTTTGCTTCCAGCAAACATCGTTTCTTGATCCGCAGTGATTGATTCAGGCAAGCCAAATCGGTGAATTATATTTTCCTTAATAAATTTAATCACCGTCTTCTGACTAATGCTCTTGTATGGAATTGCTTCCTCAAGATGGAGCCTTTCGAAGCATTGTATGGCAGGCCTTGTAGAATGCCAGTCTGTTGGGACGAAGTTAGTGAAACGAAAATCACCGGTCCAGAGTTAGTACAGCAGTCTTTGGATACAGTGAAAATCATTAGAGAAAGACTGAGGACAGCTCAGAGCTGTCAGAAGAGTTATGCCGACAAGCGACGCAGATCGTTGGAGTTTCAAGTCGGTGATCATGTCTTTCTGAAGGTGTCGCCTATGAGAGGGACATCTCGTTTTGGCAAGAAAGGAAAGTTAAGCCCGAGGTATGTTGGGTCGTTCGAGATCTTGGAGCGGATTGGAAATCTAGCTTATCGTCTCGCGTTGCCACCGAGACTTGCTTAGGTACATGACGTATTCCATGTATCTATGTTAAGGAAGTACGAACCGGATCCAGCTCACGTCCCAAGTTTTGAAGAGATCGAAGTGGACGAGCGTGTTTCGTACGTGGAACGTTCGGTGAGGATCGAAGACCGGAAGGAGCAGGTTTTGCGAAACAAGACAATTCCGTTGATGAAGGTTGTTTGGCAACACCATGGAAGCGAGGGAGCGACGTAGGAAAGTGAAGAGTCGATGAAGAGTAGGTATCCTTTTCTTTTTGAGGTGGTGTAATATTTTAATTTCGAGGATGAAATTTCCTAAGGGGGGAAGAGTTGTGACATCCCGGAATTTCAAGGCCTATTAAATAAATAATATTGGACTGTTGGAATTGAGTGACATTTATCGGACGCAGGAATCGTTTAATCTGGAGGGCGTTGATCGTCGATCGAAGCGTAGTTAATTGTAGTTTGATTAGATTAGTCGCGCCGTAATTTAGTCTTGCCGAATTCCTTCGCACCCGAGCCAACCTGAACCAAATATTCTAAACCAGTCCTAAATCTTCAGATTACCGAAATACCCTTAGATATTATTCATATACACTAGAAACAATTAATACCGAATGACCGTGGGCCCCGCATCATAAATGCCAAGTCATATCAACCTTTTTGACTTTTGGCTATTTACAAGTTTGCCATTGGACCATTGAAATTACCTTTTTGCCCCAAAGACCACTTTCTCTCTCTTCCCTTTTCTCTCTCCTCTATCTCTCTCCTCCTTCCCCTCCATTTCACGTACGGCAGCCCATCTTCATGCCCAATCCACCATCTTCACTTCATCTTCTTCATCTTCGTCTTACGTTCGTTGTCGCCGTGGACCGCCGCCGCCCGCCGCTTGCGCCGCTGCTGTCCACCGCGCCCCGCCAAGCCGCCGGCTACCCTCCCGCCGCTCGCTAGCCCCAGCCGCAGCTGCTGCCGCTATCCAAGCGCCGCCGAGCCTCGCCGTCATCCGCCGAGCTTCACCGGAGCCACTGAGACCCCGCTGGACCTTGGCCGAAGCTCCGCCGAGCTTGCCGCCCGCTCGTTGGGCTCCGTTGTCGTCGTTTGGCCGCCGTCCAGCCACTGTCCAGCCGCCGTTCGTCGTCGTCCGGGTGTCGTTTTGGAAATTCGACACCGTGGTTGCGTCCGGATTGACGAGGAGAGTCCGTAGGGACCGCCGCCGGAATTTTTGTCGCCGCTGCCGCCGCCGCCAGAAGCCGCCGCCGACCGTCGCCGCCAGTTAATTAGTGAGTTAACCCCTAATCTCTGATTAGGAAGTTAATTGCACTTAATAGGTTAATTAGTTAGTTACCGTAATTAATTAGATAGTTACCGCAGTTAATAGATAGTTACCGTGGTTAGATAGTTAACTGTGGTTAGATTAAATAGTTACCATAATTAAATTAAATAGTTACTGTAGTAGATTAATTAACTGCTGTGGTTAGTTGAATTAACCGTGATTAGGTGGAATAGTTACCATGGTTAATTGCATGTTGTTGTGCCTAGTTTGTGGCGTCTGATCGTGGATCGGACTGAGTGTTGATTGCGCATTAAATGCTGAATGATCACACTAGTGTCGAAATGCCATGTTAAATGAGAATTGAATATTCGCGTGACCAATTGTGATTTTGAGCATGAAATTGGCCGTGAGCCAAGTTTGAGCATGATGTGAGTGTGGTTGCATAAAAATGAGATTTGGCTTGAGAGGCGGTTTTAAGCGCGAGGTCACGCAGTAGTTTCACCGTGTCACCCTAACGTAACTGGGGGCACAAGCGATACCCTTGTTAGCATGGGTCGTTGCCTGGTAAGTCTGTGTGCCGGCGACGTACCGTCCGGGATTCCACGGCTTATTGGTTGCCTATTAGTTCGTGCCGGCGACGGACCGCCCGGATAACACGGCTGATGAGATGCCGGTCGCAACTTGTGTTGGTCCGTAGTCCCTCCTGGAATCATTCCTGGTGTGCTCGCCTTAGGGAATTTGAGGGAGCCATCTGATGCCGTCACCGTTAACGTTGTGGGACGATGCCCTGTTAATCCGGAAGAGTACTAGCAGCGAGGCTGTGCTTTGGCGAGAGTGGGATATCTCTTGGCCGTGCTGACCGAAACGCGTTTGTTGCATTATACATGATTTTGGTTGAACGTTCTGGTTGATTGGCTGATTCACTGTTTATTTATTGGCATAATATATCTGTCGTATGGCTCAAGACGAGGTACGTTGCATGTGGTTGTTCTTCTGAGGTTGGGTTTAGTTCGCTAGACTGGTTAGGCTGTGAATCAACGTCCTAATCGGACTTAGGCGTTGACCCGCTGAGATTCATATCTCATGCGCTTGGCTGATCGCCTTTCAGGTCTTCTAGATGGCCGCGAGGGTTGAGCTATGGAGGAGCTATTTTTGGAGGCCGTGTTGTGTATAGCTGGTAGTGTAGGAGTAGTGCATCGGCTGTAGTGCTCCCCGACCCGACCCGGTATCTTTTTGTGGGTCTAAGGGGATCTGTCCAAGAAGGACTTGTGTAAATTATGTTTTTCTTATGGACTAATCAAGCATATAAATAAAAAGGGTTTGTCGTTGTTTGTTGGCTTTCCTATTTGTCTATCCCTGTTGTTTGTTGTCCGGGGTTGTTATTCGCTTCCGCGTGTGCTTAATTATAAGATAAAAAGAAATGGGTCGATGATCTACCTGGGACATCATCCTTTGACCTGACGATAGGAAGGGGTGTCGCTTGCCCGAGGCTCGGGGCGTGACAGAGGATGTCGCGTGCCTCGATCTTTTTTAGAGGTTTTGGATATGTACTTTTGAAATGAATCGCTTTTTTGTTTTTTTTTCCAAAACTTACCTTTTAAAAATGAAAAAAAAAATTGACTATAACTTTTCCAATGCACATAGATTTTATCCGGCGTCCGATTGACTCGATCTTTTTTAGAGAGGTCAGTGATGCATCCGTTACATCAACTCAAGGAAAAGTAGGAAACAAATCTCTGCTACGTGTCCACCAATACATCAATACACACCACGATAACAACTCTTACCCACCATAACAACAACCATGTCCAGGACTATAACGAGTTACGGGAACGAAAGAGAATAACAAAGCACAATCGCCCATAATTTCAGCCGCATGCTCCCCATTGCAACCGGCAAAGAGGGCTTCAAATAGTCAGTTGATTTGCCTTTTGAGTCCAAATCCTTTCTCAACCAACCATTCGCGTCCATAGCGAAAGAGGGAGTGGTTTTCCAAAGTCTGATCCAAGGCACAGATACTATAGGAATTAGGAACTTTGGTAAAACCATTGACCCGATTTTTGTAGCTAAAGAAAATCTCGCGAATAGCATGAAAGCATACAACTTGATCATTTATACTAACACCACCAAATCTGAATTACATAGACATTCAAGTCGATGAACGAGAGGCGCACGAAAAAAAAAAAACATGCAAATCAAATCTGCCGAGTGTTTTCAGCATATCTCGAAATCAAAGAGGTGGAAGATTAATGAAAAAAATGACCTTGCCATCTACAAGAAACTGGAGAGGGATAAACAAAAGAGACAATCCTAAGATGCTTAGACATGGAACATAGAAACAACTGTGTACAAATCACCACCCATCATCAATTCTCTCTCCCGGAAATCCGTATCGTCAGGCCTTGACATGCACGCCGATATTGGCGCCTCTGCCTTGTAACTGTTTGCACCCGAGAGCGCAACCCTGTTTGCAGGCGGACACCGTCGCATCCTGAACTTTCATGCAAAAGGGCATGCAATCGCGGATGCATATCTCCGGTTTCCACTCGCCGGCGCCATGCGCCGCCTCCACGACAAGAATCATAATCAAGGCAAATATCATTCTCCTGCCATTAGCCATTTTTTTTCTTGACCTAGTCGATGTTCAGTAGGAAGGACAACGGTTTCCTTGGAGGACAACAGCATGGCCCTTCAATTTTTCCAGGACTAAAATGTTGATGGTGCTCCGACAAACAAGGGCACAACCTCATGGTGATGTAACTAACAAGGATAAGGAGTCTGATGGTTTTCTTTTTCTTTTTTTGCTTAGATAGCAATTAACTTGTGCTACGCAGAGATTCATGGTAGTCCAATAGTTATCATGTGTAAGTTTAAGGTGAAGAAACCATTTTGTTTTCGTTGAAATATACAAGGTGTGATGGAAAATTGAGAGAAAAGGTCATTATTATATTAAAAGTACTAAGCATTCTTAATTAGTTATTTAACATATATTCTATCAATAAATTGCCTAAACTAATGATTCTATTCTATCACTCATGTATTTCAATTTCAAAATTTGAATAATTTTTTTCTATCCTGTAAGCAAAGTTCAAAACCCGAAATACTTTTCTCATTCCTATATGTGTATAATTCAATTTTTCGCGTGCACCCAATACTAGTGCACTTTTGCTAGCGTAAATAACTTAAACTAAGTTCATTTATAACCTTGTAGGCATGGCTACGTAGGTCCACTGTTTGCTTAAAGTCAAATTACTCTCCGTCAACGATGCTTTATACATGGTCCCATTGTTTAATATTTAATAGACATTATGTACCAAAAATATTAAACTAATAGAGACCATGTACCAAAAATATTTCATTAATAGAGACTAGTTGAGCCTACATTTGTTTCTACTATATAAGAAAAATAAAATCCATGCGTCTGGGACGAGAGCGACCTTACCGACACATTTCATATGTTAAAAAAATCAGTCTTTTAAGTTTTAAAAAAAATTTCGACGGGAAATCACTAGGCAATTATCCTTAATTAATTTAATGTACCCGGAGAAGGAAAGATCCATACGTTAACTAAAAAGAAAAGGGTATGAACAACGATGGTCCTAAGAAGTTGATTAAATAGAGACAGTTATGTTATACATTACAATACTATTTATACAATCAATAGTTCGATACGACACGCATGAGTAGTACTGTTCTAAGCTTTGTCTTGTTTTTAATTGCGAACCTTTGCTTAGTCATCGAGTGTAGGGGTGTGCAAACTAGACCGGACTGGCCCGGATCGGCCTAGGACAGGAACCGGACCAGCCGGGTTGGTCCGGTCCTCAAGGGGGCAGTCCGGTCCACGGTCCCAATAAATGGGACCGGTGACCGGGCGGTCTGGTACCCTGTCCCATGGTGGATGGGCTCGAACCGAACCGCTCAATATACATATATATATATGTATACATATATATACATATATATACATATATATGTATATAAAGAATTAGAAATGTTTGGCTTCAAACAAAACAGTACAATGATAAATAAATAAATAAAAAACAACCAATTAACTACTGAACTAGTTAACCTAATTTGTAATTTCCCCAGAATCCCCACGATACTCACTCCTCTGAGTCCTCTCCTCTCGGTCTCCGCTCGCGTCTCGCCTTCGCCTCTCCACTCGTGTCTCACCTTCGCCTCTTCGCTCGCTGCTCTGGCAGTCTCACCTCTCACTCGTCGACATCGTCGCTCATCTCGCATTTCGTAGCCACTAGCGTCGTCGACTCGTCGCTCCTCTCGCCGCTTCCTCTCCTCGTCTCCATCCTCACTCGGTCGCTTCGATCTCATGTAAAAACCCTAGATGATCAATCCCTCAGTCCCTCTACTCTGATTATCCACAAGTTCTCTCAACTAAGAACTCCTGATCATGTGGTCTCGACATGGTCGCTTCCTGTCCTCTCGACTTTTTTTTTGGGTCCAAATTCCTCTCGAGCTTGAATACCATTAAAACGGCTGAGTTTTAATGCAGGTATCCTATTATGCTCCGATGTTACAGTTTGTCCAAAAAAAGAGTTTTTCATTAGCATAATTAGCCGTGGATTATCAAACTCATTAGCTATGCATGTATTCCAAGGATTAGATTTCTATAAGCAGTTGGTGTTAGCGGTCCCATTGGGACCGGACCGGGACCGGACCGGACCGCCGGTCCCAATCCGGTCGGGTCCGGTCCTAGTCCGGTTCGTGGTCTCGAAAATTTGGGGACCGAGACTACCGGTCTGGTCCCCGGTTCCATACCGGGACCGGACCGGCCAGGACACCCCTAATCGAGTGTCATGTCACAACCAATATTCCCTGTCTGCCCCCACCTCCACTACAGTCATTCTTTTTTTAATATTCATATGAAGTCTACTAAAAATCCTTTTTTGTTTTAATTTTGTGTGCAGAGATTTTTAAGTGCTCCGAGAGCATTACGTGGTGTTCGTCCATTTAATCAATCATTTCAAGTCGGGCTTCACTAAATTATGTTTCTTGAGGAAAATAGTAAAGAAGTTTGTAACACTTTGACACTGGAGCTGATTGGGCAATAATGTTGTGATGCTCCTAAAACATCTAATAATTACGAGAAAATTGCACCACAAGTCCTGAATCTCACGTGCGAAATGCAAGTTAATCCTAAATATTTCAATCGGTTCAATCAAGTCCCGGACGTTTATCTAAAAACGCAATCGAATCTTAAACTTTACAATTGATTCAGTTAAATCCTCAACTTTCACCGTATAATGCAATTAAGCGCTAAAATTATGTTGTAAAGTGCAATTTAAGATTCTCATATTAGCACATCGAAAGGACTCGATTGCAGCTTTTTAAGAAGGTTTAGGACCTAATTAAACTAATTACAAAGTTTAGGGCTTGATTGCATTTTATATACAAATTTTAGGACTTCATGTGCAATTTCCCTAATAATCACTCTTTGAAAAGAGAAGAAAATTCAATGGTGGATCTTTGTTGATTCCCACTTCATCTATTTGAAAAGGAATTCCAGAATGAAGACAAGTTCATTAGAACTTCATTAAAGATATTCACCTCATCCGTCCTTTAAAAATTATTCAGTCGTGAGAGGTGTTTTCATAATTGAGCCGATTTGTCAAGTTCTGCCTTGTTGACGCATTTTTAAAATGGTAGAATCTGGATTTATCTTAACAAAGCATATCCCTCTTGCAAGTGTCCTTTATTATATTAGGCTAGTCGTTCCACAAATTTGACGTGCCATTGAATTCTCTTCTTTAGAACAATCCCCCCCTTTGATTTGTTTAGGTCTGTGATAATCTTTTATCCCATGTCTCTTATATAAATAATAAGCTCTGCTTGTTTCGCCAAAAATGGATGGTTTGAAAAATATTTTTCTTAAAATAATTTCTTGTATCGCTGTAATTTGTTAACGAAGATTATCTTCATTATCGACAACAATTTATATCCAAATATTTTCTTGAGCGATGAAAAGTCTAATTATAGAAATGATTGCTTTGAATGAATGAAGCTGAAATAACTAGATGATAATTTTGCTCATAAATTTGAGCTCGTAAATAGTTGTCATCTAGATGTACAAAACTTACGGCATTTCAAGTGCGAATCGTGAGCATTAAAAAGTCTAATTATAGAAACGATTGCTTCGAATGAATGAAGCTGAAATTGTTAGAATATATTATTTATGGGCTTTATTAATTAATATTGTAACTGATTATTGGTCTAATAAAAGAAAGATATAAAGTTTCCTAATCCTAGTGGATATAGGGCTGGATAGTTTGGGCTGAGTTAAATCTTATTTATAATGAGGAGATAAGTTAAAAACTCTATAAATATAGCTCAAGTCCTTCCTCTAAACCCTAATGTTCACATAACCTCACATAAAGAGTCGTCAGAAAACGATACATGAGGGGCCGTCTCATTGAAGCCAGTGTTTAAGGGGGTTCTAGAGGAGAAGCTCTTGAGCATCGGTTCATCGCAATTCCACATCAAGAATGATGGATCTGAAACAAGAAATAAGGTGCGTAAATTCCTCTACTCAGTTATTGTAATTTGTATATCTAATCTTGATGATCTTAGGGCGCTGCTTAAGGTTAAGAATCGAAGCTTATATGTGGTATTAGAGCCTATATATTTTAGATCTTGAATCACGTTTTGGCTAATTTTGATGTTAAATTATGTCTGGAGACCGTTTACAGTGTCGAACCAGTGAAAGATTTTGATTTGTTCAAGATTTCCGTTTGCATCTTTGAATTTGCTCAAATCTGGATGTTTATCTTTGAACAGTTTGACTTCTTGGCTTTCTCTACTGTGCGTACATGAGGGATAACTTCTCTTCCACTAAAGACAAAAATAAAGGGGCACATAATATACTGTGCTTATTTGAGAGGGCAGAAAAAGTCTTCTTGCCAGAAAAAGAAAAGAAGGGTTTTATCTCCTTGAACTTATCCAAACAAGAAGTCGCACAGTGGAGTGTGAGACTCAGTGAGTCTATAGATCAGACCTCCAAACTGCACCTCGTGGAGAAATCAGAGATCCACAGAGGAGTTCCTAGTAGCCGCACGGACGTGTTTGAACACGAAGAATTGGATAGTGCGGCCTTGAGAAAATTCTCGTGGTGGCCACACGCATGAAGAAGAACCACGCGCCAGACCCGGGCCCGCACGTGCTCGGCACATGCATGGCTGACGTCAGCTAACGTCATCTCAGTCCGGGTACACCCGACCCAACCCGGTGACCTGACCCAACACGTGACCTCGACCCGACCGGTTGACTGTTGACTCGGGCCCTCCGATCGTTGACCGATCCGGCCGGATCGCATGACCTAGTTCGCCGGTCGGTTAAAGGGGTAGTGGTTGGACCGGAGAAACCGGTCGGACCAGTTTTCAGGATCGGCTGAGACTCGAACACGTGTCAGCACGTGGGGACCACGCGTAGAGGCTTTGATGCGCGCTTGAGGGAGCGTGACAGGTCCAAATGAGGTGTTCCAAGTACTGGCGTGCTCGTATGATTATGCTCTACTAGGTGATATATTTATTTTACATGTTTGATGCTTTTATGGAATGAAAATACGTACGGAACCCCAAATACGCATATTGTTTGGGGTATTTTTGTATTTTTCTATGTATTTCTCTATGGTTTGTGAAGTACAGGTGCAAGCTCAAATGTAAGTACCACATACAGATATGTGGAGCATAATTTATCAACTACATGTATATGGTTTAACATGTATTGTTGAGTGTATCAATGTAAATTAGCACGGCATGTAATATTTGTGGATAATTGCCTCTAATTTTAAGTCTGAAATTACATGCATACGGTAAATGTGAAATATAAAGTTTATATCCTAGCATCGAAAATTCAATTAGGCTGTGACCGCCAAAGTGACACACTTGATTGGATTTAAGAATTTTTTGTTCTCATATTATGGTGGGATGTCTCCCATTTTAATGCGTAGTTATACTCCCAAAGGAGATGATTGTGTATTGTTACATAGAGGGGTACATGTACAGCATATGGTTGAGAATTATCTAATCTAAGTATTTTCATACACCTAAAGGTGGTGATTTAACGAAGATTAAAATAAATTCTCATGGCCATTGTAATGTAGAGAGTATACAACTGCATATCATGTTTTCTGCTCAAAGGTGATTATATGATGATGTATTTAACTCTCAAGGTAAATTTTCACATTATGTTGATTGTATACATTGATAATTATTTTTATAAATTGCCTTCTGTGTAAACGACAACTCTATTAAAATTGAGGTTCATATTGGTTCAAATTTTAAGAAATTGAATGAAGATTTTCTGTTTGCGATATAACTGGTGAATATTTATATTGCTCTTATTAAGTATAGGCCCGTAGAACTCACTGACATTGGTGAGGAACTCTGAAAAGCACTATGTGTTGCTTGGAAAAAGAGCAATAGGATCTTTTTATTGTCTATTGAGCGATCCATTAAGGAACACTTGAAAAATGTTTCGCCAGTTGACTACACTGTTACATTAATGATGGATGCCTTGGAGGCTAGGAATCATATCTCGTTTAATATTGAGAGTGGGACACATCTACAATGACTCTTAAACATCAGGTATGATGATTCTAGTAGGTTCAGAGATTACGTCTTAAAGATGGTAGAGGTTCAGAAATCATACTCATAAAGGAACTCATAAAATCACCTGTCATTCTGAAGGTAATTCGGACCCGAACATAATAAGATAATGATTATGAGCCTAAAGGTAATGATTTTTTGGCATTGATTTGTGAATCTAATCTAGCAAAAGCCCCATCTTGTTCGTGATGGCTAGATAGCGGTGCAACAAATCATATTGAGTTTACCATATAGGGATTCATAAATTGAAGGATACCAAATCAGTATGAATCAAGCTCACTAGAGAAACAACAATAAAGTTGACGTTGAGTTCATGGGAATGTCATTCTGGATTCTAGTTTTAATTTGACATTAAGAAACATATTTTATGTACTTTCCTTAAAGACAGGATTTTGTTTCCGTATAAAGTCTGGACTTGTGTAGCTAATCTTTTGAAATAAGGAACAATATTATTTCTATGTTATTTAATTCAAATAAGGTTGGGTGCTGCTATATGTTCAATGGATTGTACATATTATGGTTAATTCCCAATGATACATACGTCCTCATACAGCTTAAAAAGTTGTTACTAAAATACATTTACCTAAGGAACAGTCTTAAGCATTATGGCATAAGCGTCTTAGTTACATCTCTAAGGAAAAGAGTGGAAAGACTGATGAAGGCAAACATTCTGTCCGCTTTTAAAAGTGACCTAGACACATGCATAGATTATTGTAGAGGTAAGATGACTAAGATAAAGAATAAAGCTGCAGTCCGCAGTTATGACCTATTGGAGGTCATTCACACTAATATAACTGGACCCTATATGACAACATTATATAGAAATTTTTATTTCATCACATTTAATTGACGATTTTTTCCTATATGGCTATCTATACTTGATTAAAGAAAAGTCTGGGTTTCTTGACAAGTTCAAGATTTTTCGGACTAAACTCAAGGGGAAAAGTCATAAAGGTTGTCAGATTTGACCAAAGTGGTGAGTATTTTGGCTGACATGGCGATGCTGGAAAGCTTAAAGGGCCATTTGCCAAATAATTAAGCTAATAATCCTCCACGCCCAAACATAATATCCCCTTCCAAAGCTCGTTCCTTAACGGTAATTTGAACCCGATAAATACCAATCCGCTCATAGAAATTTAGGCCGTCACATGTAGTTTGGGTGAGAACGATCTTGACGCAGAACTTGATTCGCAGTTTAGAACGCAAAGTTTACCCCAAGAGCCCCCACCGCCTCTCACCCTTATAAAAGCCCCCTCTCACACTCTCTTCTCTCTCTCTCTTTTTTTGGAAGACCACCCATAGAACCCCTCCCTTCTCTCTTCTTCTCTCGATCTCACTTCCATTGTACACCTCGCCGACCGCCGCTCGTCTTCCTTAGCCTGATGCCGGTGGCTCTCGAGCTCACAAAGCTCTCGACACCACCTTCCTCCTGCCATCGTCGTCTCACCATGCGCCCGCACTCTCCCTTCCCTTCCCTTCTCAGCCGTGCGGCACCAAGGGAGGAGGAGGAGACCCACGACTTGTTTTGGTTCGATTCGAGGTCCGTTTTCTTCGTGCGGCAACTTGAGGCAAGTAGATATTTATTCCTACCACTAGATTGTTCATTTGTCGCTTGTTCTAGCGTGGATCGTTGATTTTGAAAATGGGTGTGCCGATTGGAAGATGTGGTTGCATGGTGGGGAAATTGTTGTTGCTTGTGCGATCCGTTGCTTAAGATGACATCTTTGGGACTTGGGTAAGCCGAGAATATGAGTTGATCATTTTGATTGTTGTCGGTTTGTAGTAAATCGAAGCTAGATGGCAGAGGGTGTTCGGCTTGGATCATTGGGGAGGTGTCCTTGGTGTTCCGTGGCTTATTAGTTGTTTCCTCCGATAAATTGTGAGTATTTGAACCAAGGATGGACGAGAATTGAGGTGCGAATAGTCTGACCAGGAATTAGATTGGTTCGAAATGAGGGTTAAACATCATGGAGTTTTAGCCGTGTGAGCTACTAGGGGAAAAAGGATCATGGGGTTTGCTTGGTAACTCGTTAGCTGTAGCATCCTTTGCGTGTTTTTGTTAGTGGTTTTGTTGCTTGTTCTAGTGATTGTCGCTTGTTGATTTCTGCCAAAATGAATGGTAAATAGATAGCTTAGTCGTTCGGCTAGATGTTATAGTTGCTGAGCTTCGGCTCACTCTTGTTGTTGAACCCTTTTTCAGATACTCAGGTTCCCATGGCTCAAGATAATAATGATGGTGTCAAAGCATGGCAAATGAGATATTGGATAGTATTCGGGATTAGATGTGACCTTTTGATTCCTCACAGTGAATGTATCGTTGGTTATTAAAAAGATGATGTAAATAACTTGGTTACTATATATATGAGACGTCTTTTGACCAATTTGTTGTATTACTTTACTGCTTGTGGTGCTGATAGTGAACCCTAAGAGGCCATACCCTTTAAGCGTGCCTACCCTAATGCTTGCACTTGTATGACGGCTTCACCTATGTTATGATCGTCTTCCGAATGCGCCCTCTGTATCATACATAATATCATATTAAAGAAGAGCGCGTAACTAGACGAGTGGCGAGCCTGGGTCGTCACATCCTCTCTTAGTGGTATCAGAGTGGGTTAGTAGAGTGATAAGGTGCGCTAGTGGATGAAGTGTTTGGTAGGCACATATGTGATTAAAACTTACAAGTGCATGTGATTTGTGTTTGGTAAGGGACTGGTAGTAGTAGCTTAGGCTACTTTTTAGATAAGATGTTTGTCGATCATTGTTTAGGCTTAATAATCTCTATGCTTTTAGGATATAGTATAGTGATCGACAGGTGGATTGGATAGTAAGTCAAAATGGTAACGACTTATCGATAGGCTTGAATCGTTGGAATTTGATGGTTAGTCTTGTATGATTGATTGTAAATATGGAATGGTTATGGATTGACATTTGAGGATCTTAGGATTGAATCTGTGTTGTATTTTGATCGTTTTAGATACTTATTTGTGTCGAAAGGTCCTAAATGATGATATGAGGTTCGCAAGGAAGTGAACGGTGATTGTGAAATGCTAAGCGTAGATTTGAGATTGTGCTTGAGGTTTAGTTGTTGACTTTGGACGAAGGGCAGTTTGATTATATGATATTGATTCCGAATTGACAGCAACCAAGAAAGAGTGCTATAGATTGATTCTAGGCATTTGATCTTGGATGAAATGGTCGCTTATGGTTTTAGAGTAATCAGTTCAAGGTAAGGAACTGATGTGGTGAAAGTAGGTGAGATGTGATGTAGTTTTGGGAGTTATTCATGCATTGCACGGATTTGTTGCATTGAAACAAAGGTTTGAGAAATGTACATGCATTAGCATATCATGTTTTAGTCGGACTTGATAAACTGTAAAGCTCTGTATGAGATGAGTCATATGGGATACCTAACAACCGTGAGACTTGGTA
The DNA here is from genome assembly GCA_029784005.1 of Lenwebbia sp. NSW1173648. Taxonomy (NCBI): domain Eukaryota; kingdom Viridiplantae; phylum Streptophyta; class Magnoliopsida; order Myrtales; family Myrtaceae; genus Lenwebbia; species Lenwebbia sp. NSW1173648. Next base: position 18,692,007 of record JARCGZ010000008.1, on the reverse strand, counting down.
TGGGACTTGTCAAATGGGACTCCCTTCGTATATGTGTGGCTTGGGGACAAACCACGCGAAAGCTGGTGAGCCTGTACTGACCCGATCTGATGAGGGTAGGGAGTGACGCCGGGGCAGAGAGGCCTGGATAAGGAGCGGTTCTTGGCAGGCTTCTAAGATGGCGATGGGAGCAAGAATGAACCAAGTCATACGTCGAAAAAGGTGGGTATGTGTTGTGCTGAGTCTGACTTGTTTTGAAGGATGCATTGTTTTAAAATTTGAAAATAGTTCTCAAATGTAAGGCATTTTCTAAAATGCATGGCATTACATTGAAATTCGATAAAAAGAGATGAGTGATGAAAGTGAATGGATGATGTCGTGGATGTAAGAAGTGCCTGAGATGTCTTGTGGGAAGTTGGTGAAAGTCAGTTGTTTGTGCCTCCGCTGTGTAATCGGAGAGGGCCCTGCTATATGATCAGGGCAGCATTGGAAAGAGATGAGACCCACACGAGCTAGCCGGCCAGCGACCCGATAGCGTCGTAGTGGGGTGTGTATTGTGTAAAGACCGTTACCAACGAAGCCATAGGCATGGTATGTGAAATTAGCATCGTGATTTGGCAAAAGTGTGTTACATCTTGAGTAGTGACGGACGATCAACCTGATTGTATATGATGGACATTGTGGTCCTGGATGACGCCCTTTGAATTGGCGAGTAGTGAGAAACGAACGTGAGATGTTCGTAATGTAACTGTGGGTGAATGACCTAGTGATGTTGCCAGAAAAATCTATGAGTATTAGGGTCAATGATGACCCTAGTAAGGGATAAGATTGTGAGATGTGGTGATTCTCGGTGAATAAGTGATTAGAGTGGCGTAGTGGAAGCATAGTACGGCCACGTATTTTGGGGTGAGATGTTGACTCTTGAGAGTCAAAGGTTTGCTAAGAAGGGGACAATGACTGAAATTTCGGGGACGAAATTTCTTAAGGAGGGGAGAATTGTGACGGCCTGATTTTTTGACAAATGGATTTTTGAACTGAATAGTAAGTATCGAGCTTGGATTATAGCAATATGTATAGGGAGAGTTTAATAATTTTGTGCGGTGGATTAGATTGGTTTAATACTATAGTCGAAGGCGCGACAATTTTATTGAACCATTGGAAATTTTTGAGAGGTAGTTTTGGTGAAAACGGTCTCGACGCGGAACTTGATTCGCGGTTTAGAATGCGAAGCTTGCCCCAAGAGCCCCCACCGCCTCTCACCCTTATAAAAGCCCCCCTCACACTCTCTACTCTCTTTTTTTTTTTGGAAGACTACCCAAAGAAACCCTCCCTTGTCTCTTCTACTCTCGGTCTCACTTCCACCGTACACCTCGTCGACCGCCGCTCGTCTTCCTTAGCCTGATGCCGGTGCCTCTCGAGCTCTCAAAGCTCTCGACACCACCTTTCTCTTGCCGTCGTCGTCTCGTCGTGCGCCCGCACTCTCCCTTCCCTTCTCGGCCGCGCGGCACCAAAGGAGGAGGAGGAGACCCATGACTTGTTTTGGCTCGATTCAAGCTCCGTTTTCTTCGTGCGGCAACTTGAGGCAAATAGATATCTATCCCTACCACTAGATTGTTCATTTTTTGCTTGTTCTAGCGTGGATCGTTGATTTTGAAAATGGGTTTGCCGATTGGAAGATGTGGTTGGATGGTGGGGAAATTGTTGTTGCTTGTGCAATCCATTGCTTAAGATGACATCTCTGGGAGTTGGGTAAGTCAAGTATATGAGTTGATCGTTTTGATTGTCGTCGGTTTGTAGTAAATCGAAGCTAGATGGCAGAGGGTGTTCGGCTAGGATCATTGGGGAGGTGTCCACGGTGTTCCATGGCTTATTAATTATTTCCGCCGATAAATTGTGAGTATTTGAACCATGGATGGACGAGAATTGAGGCGCGAATAGTCCGGCCTGGAATTAGATTGGTTCGAGATGACGGTTAAGCATCATTGAGTTTTGGCCGTGTGACCTATTAGGGGAAAAAGGATCATAGGGTTTGGTTGGTAACTCGTTAGCCGTAGCATCCTTTGCGTGTTTCTGTTGGTGGTTTCGTTGCTTGTTCTAGTGATTGTCGTTTGTTGATTTCTACTTGAATGAATGATAAATGGATAGCTTAGTCATTCGGCTAGATGTTATACTTGCTGAGCTTCGGCTCACTCGTGTTGTTGAACCCTTTTTTCGATACCCAGGTTCCTAAGGCTCAAGATAATAATGATGGTGTCGGAGCATGAAAAATGAGATATTGGATAGTATTCAAGATTAGATGTGACCTTTTGATTCCTTGCAGTGCATGTATCTTTGGTTATTAAAAAGATGATGTAAATAACTTGGTTACTATATATATGAGACGTCTTTTGACCAATTTGTTGTATTACTTTACTGCTTGTGGTGTCGATAGTGAACTCTAAGAGGCCGTACCCTTTAGGCGTGCCTACCCTAATGCATGCACTTGTATGATGGTCTCGCCTGCGTTATGATTATCTTTTGCATGCGCCCTCTGTATCATACGTAATATCAGATTAAAATAGAGTGCGTAATTAGACAGGTGGCGAGCCTGGGTCGTCACAGGCTGCAATTGGGTGTATAAGACTAAAAAGGGGCTCCAAATGAAAGATTGAGAAGTTTAAAGCCAGATTGGTAGCCAAAGGTTACACTTAGAGAGAAAGAGTAGATTGTAAAGTAAATTTTCTGCCAATCTCTCCTAAAGATTGTTTCAGAGTGATTATGGTATTAATAGCTCATTAAGATATAGAGCTTTATCAGATGGATGTTGAAACTTCTTGTCTGGATGGAGACATTGATAAGGAACTCTATAAGATATAACCCGTAGGTTTTGCAGCAGATGATTCAGGTAAGCTTGTGTGTAGAGAAAGAGGAATCTCATATAAATACCATGGAATAAGGTTTGATCTTATTCATGGGGATTCTAGACTGAAAAGTTTTTTTTATGGGCTCAAGTAAGCTTTTAGATGATGGCACTTGTAGTTTCATAGTGTTGTTGCTTTATTCGGTTATGTCAAGAAGAAAAAAAATTAGTGTATATACTGCAAGGTCAGTGGGTGGAAATTTATTTTCCTTGTGTTTTATGTAAACGATATCTTGCTTGAGAGCAGTTTTATTGAATTACTACATAAGAGAAAGTGAAGTTGTCAAAGCATTTTGACATAAAGGATCTTGTTAAGGCGTCTTTTGTCCTAGGCATTGAGATCCATATGGATCATTCTTGCCATGTATTAGGTTTATTTCAAAGGATATATGTTGATTGGAAAGATTCAATATATTGTATTGCAAGTCAGGAATTGCTCTTGACATTAAGGGCAATAAACTGAATCTGTTACGGTATCCTCATAAAAAGATTAAGAAAACCCAAATAAAGAATGTACCATATGCTGGTGCACTTAGAAGCATCAAGTATGCTCAAGTTTGCACCAAACTAGATATTGCTTTCGCAACGAGACTTCTAGGAAGATATGGGTTAAATCCAGGACACGATCACTAGGTTACTGCTAAGAAAGTTTTGAGGTATTTAAAGAGGACAAAAGACTATATGCTAATTTATAGACATGTTCAGAACCTATAGCAAGTAGTCTATTCGGATTCAGAATTTGCTAGCTATTAGGATGACGTGAAGTTGACAAGTAGATATATTTGTATGTTAAAGAGAGGTGCAGTATTTATGGAAAAGTGAGAAACTGAAAACGGTATCATCTTCTACCATGAAAGCGGAGTTTATAACTTGCTTTTGGGCTGCTACTCAGGCTATTTGACTTCGGAACCTCATTAGGGAGTTGACCATATTTGACTTTGTTGATAGACCCATATGGTTGTATTGTAACAATTATTCTACAGTGTTGTTAAAGGTCACAAGGGGTCTAAGCATCTGGCGGTCAAGTTTTTGACCGTAAAGGTGATAGATGAGAATGGTGACATTAAAGTAGAGTATATTTCCATATATGATATGGTTGCAGACCCACTAACTAAAGGCCTTCGCCCTAGTATATTTAAACGATATGTCATAAGCATGGGCTTAGAAGCATCATGGGATGCTATTACGACATGTCATTTTCTAGACTTGGAAGCATTATGGGATGCTGTTGTTTAGTGGGAGCTGTTTTGTGTTTGCTGTAATAAAGTTTACATATGTGTTTGTTACTTTTGTAACATTTAGACATGTATCAATTGTTTTACATTCAATAAAGTGTTTATGAATGTACAATTGTCAAGAAAAATACATGTATCTAAGGAAAATCTCAAGGCATTGTGTCAACCTTGAGTGATAGCTGGGGCATTTATTTTTAGCCATATACATATGTCTTGTTACACATAAAGTATAGTTAACTATAAAGATAAGACATATGTTGGTTCATTTAAATCATAATGATATTCTCTAGTGGCACATCAGGTTTCGTGACAAATGATGACTCACAAGGAGGATAACATATAAAGTTTCTCTATTATTTGAGATGTTATCCGTTTGCCATATTACCATATCAAATCCATATTAGTAATGTTAAGTGCATTTGTGACCATGGATGGCCCTATGTCTTCTGATACAGTTACTGTCATGATTCGGTGTTTAAGACTTTATGGGATCGGATTGACTATTAGGAATTATCTCTAGACCAATATAAAGATGTGCATATAAAGTACAATTTTAATTAATATAACCCAAGTGGGAGAATGTTAGAATATATTATTTATGGGCTTTATTAATTATTATTGTAACTGATTGTTAGTCTAATAAAGGAAAGATATAAGGTTTCCTAATCCTAGTTGGATATGGGGCTGGATGTATGGGCTGAGTTAAACCTTATCTATAATGAGGGGATAGGTTAAAAACTCTATAAATAGAGCTCAAGTCCCTCCTCTAAACCCTAATGTTCACATAACCTCACATAAAGAGTCTTCAGAAAGCGATACGTGATGGGCCGTCTCATTGAAGCCAGTGTTTAAGGGGGTTCTAGAGGGGAAGCTATTGAGTATCGGTTCATCGCAATTTCGCTTCAAGAACGATGGATCCGAAACAAAGTGTTTAAATTCCTCTACTTAATTATTTTGATTCGTGTATCTAATCTTGGTGATCTTAGGGCGCCGTTTAAGATTAAGAATCGCAGCTTACAGAAATAACTAGGTGATACTTTTGCTCATAAATTTGAGCTCGTAAATGTCGTCTAGATGTACAAAAATTACGACATTTCAAGTGCAAACTTTTAGTGTTGTTGCGTAGGTTGACAACAAGGCAACACGTTTATGACGTGGCCTCTATCAATGAGACGTAATATACACAATGAAATCCATTGATAGCTGTGGCTGGAGAGTGGATGCCCACCTCCTCGACAAATTATCGCATGGTTTACAGACGCGACAGCCTAATATCGTTTTAACCACTGATTATGTGGATCCTACAGTGGACCCTCATGATCAGCTATTGAAATGAGTTTGATCTACATGATGGACATTACGACTAATTGGACAATTTCCCCAAAAGGTTTAGGATTGAATTATCAAAATTGGAAAGTTTAGTACTGAAATTTGTGTCCGTACAATAAATTTATGATTGATTGGACAATTTCGTTTTCTTTTTTTTGGAATTTCACAAACTTCTTCCATCGAATTAGACATCACAGTCGACACAATAATTATAATTATAGCAATAATAATAGTAATAATAGCAGTAGTAATGATAATAATAATAATAATAATAGAAAGTTCTTACATTCGTTGCTTCACATGAAGCCAACAGTAGAGCCTAACAAATACCAAAGTGTGCCAGTGCCACACAGAAAAATACACATAGAGAGGCGTTCCACTTTGTTTGCAGTCATGGACACACGTTGCCTCATTTGAGCTGCCACTGTTCTGTCGTTTTTCTCCTTTCGATTCTTTTTTTTTTTTGTGTTGGTCAGATCCATTCGATTCTCTCAAAAGCATCTTTTGGAACGTTTGTATTAATCGGGACAAGCTTTTTGTTAGCCTGGTCAACAAATTGTACCCCATTATTACACTATTATCACATATTCTTTTTATAAAGACTTGTGACAGAATCTCCCACTATCAGCGCCAAAAAAAAAAAAAAAAAAAAAAAAACCTCATCCAAGTGATTGTTTTTCAAATCTTTTATCAAGAAAATTAAGTTAACAATTCATAGAAACATGACCTATAGAAATTAGGATTTTTTTTATTAGGAAAAAACTTTTTTTAGACGTCTGTTATTGAACGGGTGACATGTGAATGAATTCGATTACACAACATATCTCTAAGTACATATGCCATCCATCTAACGGGAAAATTGTCCAAAAAATAAGACAATATATTAACGATATTTTCTAAAATTCACATCAGTTTAGTGTTCTTTTATTATGAACGAACAAAATCAACTTTAATTATTAAATCAGACAAAAATATTAAAGACTAAAACTCAATCATGTATGAATGTTTCGATGGCCACTTGAGATCAACTTACCTAATTTTCAATCACGTTTGAGCGTGAGCTACTCAAGTATCATGTCAAGTTGAACTCAAAATCGCCAATGCTCAGCTCAATAGGTTTGCAAGTCTAATGGAGCTTTTAATATTTAAAAAAAAATTAAGAGTTATAAAAACAGACACATAGATTTCTACATTTCATAATACACCAACATATGAACGAATACGGGAAAAATATTAAGGTTTGTAAAACTTGAGCTCGAGTTCGAGTTCGTGTTCATTTATAACTTGATTATAGTCAAATTGTATAGAGACTAGCTCAGTACCAAATTTATTACTAGATTGAATTCGAGTTACGTTTTTAGCATCCAGTATATGAGTTAAGTTCAGCTCGAATTTTGCTCTATATCAACTCAGCCGAATTGCACCCCACCCCTAGCTAGGAGAAGGGAAAGACTCATTGATTACTTATTCCAACTAGGATTGACTAGATAAACCTAGCTAAACCTTTTTCTACAACATGCATAGTGTTCCCATCACGTTTCTAGGTTATGAACATCTTGTAGTGGGATGCTTCTATTATTCCGTCAAATAAAAAAAAACGCTTCGCCGTATTGATAGATTTATGAAAGAGTTGATAAGTGTCAAAAAGATGATAGCGAAAAGAAAATTTATGTCACATGATTTCTAGTAAATTGTTGGTAACTTACCGACATTTTCATGGAATTACTAATTTTTTTTCAAGATTGCAAATTACCAACTATTCAAATTTTTAACAAACTTTAATTTGTCTTTCTTGTTACGGTCATATATTTAACAACTCTTCTATGAATTTATCATTCTTTATTTGAGTGGCATGCCATTTCCAATTAAATTACTAACTAGCTTTGAATACTAACACTCGTATGTGTTGTATCTAGCGTTATCATCTAGAGGGGGTGAATAGGTGATTTTGAACCTTGTTTATAAAATAATGCGGAATTGAAATAAATAGGCTCGGAGTTTAGTTTAGTTCAGAGTCTGATCAAGAACAAGATCTGAGAAGACATCAGAGTCTATCTGCGCATAATTCAACTATCAAGTATAATAACAAAGAGTTTAAGGGATAGAGAATTTGCACAGCGAATTTATAGTGGTTCGGCTTTATTCAAGCCTACATCTACTTTTTCACATCGACAGCCAATCGGCTGGATTCCACTAGTGAATAGCTGAGAGGTTACAGCTTGGGGATGATTCTCGAATCAATAGACTTCCTGTCTAATACTCATTCACTCTGAATAAGAACCTTTAAGAATTACAGTGTTTGGATCAAGAATGTAAAAGGACTTTGAATCTTTCTTGAACATTTGGAATTTTAGATTATGGACTTTTTTTTTTCTCTCTTCAGCCTTAAGGTATCCTTTTATGCTCCTCCACCTTCAAACTAGCCGTTGCAAGGTCTTCAGAAGATCACTCTACAATCTTCCCGTTTGGACAAGATTGTATACAAAGGATTTAGTAGCCGTTGAGATTAGAAATTAGAATCTTCCATTAGATCAGATCGCCCATACAATCGAGATCTGCGTTTTCAAAGATAGAATTTTTCGTTTGGTAAATAACCCTCTTCTTCCTTAATCCATGTCCTTGATAGATATTAATAATCTTTGTGATTGATAAATTTCAAGAACGAATCCAACCTAATTTGCTACCCGTTGTGCTATCTTATATATAACATTTTGAATATATCTCATAATACTCTGATCGTTGCATCTAAAATACTTTTTCAGAGCCTGAGCTATGTGACAACGTCTGAGCTCCTAAAACAGTGTCTGAGTTTCACTTACGAGATTAAATCCAGTGTAACCATTCCTTCACATCTGAATGTATAAAGGACAATCTGTAAAATAAGTATTTTATTGCATTAATTCAGATATAGGAGAATATGGATTGTTTTGTCAACTTCAAAATCAATTAGGGGTTTTTCTTAACAATCTCCACCTTTTTGATGATGACAAAATTATCCATAAATATATCAATTTGTATAAAAAAATTTGTCAGTAACCATTATAAGTTGTTTTTCAGTGATATATCATTTGAAGTGTAAGCAAGAGAGAATTATGAGCCATGAAATAACAAGCTCAAAATTTGTATTTGTTCTTAGATTTGAACGTTAGGTTCAGTTTCAGCTTCAGAACCTGTATCATTCAGAACTTGTTTTTGCAAATGAATTTTACCACACTTATGATTCCGAGAAAAACACAAGGTTAGCAAGTATAACGACGATATAGTCCAATATCACTCCCCCCTTTTGTTATCAGCACGAGGATATTGATCAAACTAACAACTTTATTGGATCAAATCAGCCCAAAATAGATAGAATAATACTTGTGCAAAACAACCAAATATCAAACAACTAACTCAAAAACATCCAATTTCAAAAGACAGATCCAAATTTGATAAAATAAATGAATGGAATGAGTTCTATTTGGGAGAACGTGGGACTATAGTGTTGGAGAAACATCTCATGAAATATTTTGATGATTTCCAAACTATCCTTTGGTATTTAATTTACCTTTGGTGTGCAGATGTTTGTTATACAAGGCCAAGGATCACTTATCGTCTATCACTTGAACATTAGGTGATGTATGAAGCATTTTGGTGAAAACAACTGCTGAGGAACTCAAAAGATCTGGTTACCGATTGTTTGATATTGGATCTTGAAAGATCAGGTCATACAAGCTGTATAAAGTCCAAACGTGATGATGTTTGAGAAAGATTAGCTGAAGTTACCAAAGGTTGATGGGAAAGCCAACGGGAGGATTTCTATCTCCTCGGGAGCAGTACAACTATTCTGTCAGAATACAATAGTAACTTGTCAGCGAGGAACAGTATCTCTATGCCTGTTTCAAGCAAGTCCAATCTGACTTGAAAGAAGATTATTCCAGCACGAGGACAAGGTGTCTCATCCATCTCCAACGGCTCTTTTGCTTCTCCAAGGGCGTTCAAACGGTTAGAATGCTGAAGCTTATAAAAGGAGGAAGTCATGAAGGCCAAAGAGGGTTCGGACATATTGAATATCAAAAGTTGCTTTGGAATTTGTTCTAGTTGAAAAGCTTAATCTGTCAAAGATCTTGTGATCTTTAGTTGCCTTGTAATCATGCAAAATCAAGTGTACATTTTTTAGTAGTGAGGCTGTATCAAGATAGTGTGATCTATCGTGTGAAAGATCAGCTCAAGTACTGTTTGTAACTTGAGGCAGTTTACTAGTGCATTCTAGCCTGGGTTGTGGTTGTTAGTTGTGTGGAGTGGACGTAGGCTTGGGATATAAGCCGAACCACTATATATCTAATGTGCTGATCTTTTCTAAGTCATTACTCTGTTTGCACACACCCAGATACTGTTGCGCGAAATATTTGCTCACTCGATCTTTTTCATATCACCTACTGTTTTCCGCATTGTTTGAAAAAATATCTAAACAACCTATTCACCTCCCTCTAGGTTGCATTGTTAGCCCCAATAATTAGTGTCAGAGCCCTATTGCTTTTTATTTGAAGTGTATTTCTTCAGAGCATAAAGATCCTTATTATGGCTGACTTTGGTGGTTTTCTGAGTAACGAATCCGCACCACCTAACAAACCTCCATACTTTGATGGAAGCAACTACAACTACTGGAAGAACAGAATGTTTGCCTACCTTGATGCATGTGATCAAGATATGTGGGACGTAATTTAAAATGGAGTAGAAGTTCTAGTTGTTGCTCCTGCTACTGCTGCCGGAGAACAACAAACCGCTTAATAGATTGCTGAAGTAGTAGCTGCTCGGCTCGAACTGATTCGAAAAAGAGCCACTCTTAACTCTAAAGCAAGACATCTCCTCTACTGTGCTTTATCTCCATTTGAGTTTAATCGTACATCTTCTTGTGGTTTAGCTAAGGAAATATGGGATTGCCTCCAAGTAATCTATGAAGGCACCGATCGTGTGAAAGAAACCAAGATGAACATCCTGCTTGGTTGCTACGAGACATTGATGATGAAATAAGATGAAACGGTGAGAGAAATGTACACGAGATTCACTGAGATAGTGAATGGCATGGCCAGTCAAGGGAAAACATTCACAGATGCTGAAAAAATAAACAAGCTGCTTAGAGCACTTCCCGAAGAATGGATCACTGTGAAAACCTCTGTTTGAGAAACTATGAGAATTCAACTTATCACTCTAGATGAACTCATAGGCACATTGATGTCTTATGAAGCCGAAGGCGTAAACAAACAAAACCTGTCCAAAGGTAAGGAAATTATTGCCTTCAATGCCAATGATGAAAATGCAGGAGGTGAAACATCTGCTGAAGAAGAAGAAGACAACGAAATGGCCTTGTTTACTAGAAGATTCAAAACTCTTATGAAAAAGGGCGGAAACTTCAGAGGAAGAAGGAATCCTAGATTCTCAGAAGAGAAGAGATCCTTCAAAGTAAATGAAGAAAGCAAAGGTAAAGACATTATTTGCTTTGAATGTAGGAAACCAAGACACATTAAGCCTGATTGCCCTCTCCTAAAGAAAAGAGGAGAAAGATTCGAAAAGAAAAGAAAAGAAGGGCACTCAAAGCTGAAACATGGAGTGACACCGAATGTGAGTCAACCGATGAAGATGGAGCAAATCTTTGTCTCATGGCAGAATCTGAACAAGAAGAAGAAAATGAGGTAAATGATTCTGAACTTTCATATGAGGAAATGCAAGATTTTTTAAAAGAAATGTTTGCAGAACACGAAAAGGTTTCGAAAAGAATGTCTGAATTGAAAGAGGAAGTTTTCAAACTCACTGAATAAAACCTTTCTAAAAAAGATGAGCTTGAGAAACTGCAGAAAGATCTGGTCACTACTCAGAGTGAACGCGACTCTTTGCAGGAAGAGAGCAAATCTTTAAAGAAAGATATTTCAAGAATCAGCACAAACTTCTCCTTTAGCTCAAAAACTTTGCAGTACACTCCATCTATTTAAGTTTCGCATTACAACAAGTCTGGACTTGGACGTGAAAGGAAACATGAAGAGAAAAATCCGTTTCCAAATGTCAAAACAATATTGAAACAAACACCTTCTTTTCAGTCTTACAAAAGTCACTTTGCATAGCAATTCACTAGATCTATTGGCAAGCAATTCAATTGCTCCGTTTGCAATGAACCTGGTCATAACAAGCAAATATGTCTATTTGAGCAAATAAAGCCCAAAAAGATCTACTAGAGATATGATATGAGACCAAAGACTAACACAAAAGGACCCAAGCTTGTGTGGGTACCAAAGAAAACATGAAGATCTTCTTGATTGTAGGTGATACTAAAGAAGAACAAGTGGTACTTGGACAACGGGTGTTCGAGACACATGACAGGTGAATGAAATATGTTCATAAATCTCAAACAGGTGAACGGTGAAAATGTCACTTTTGGTGGAAAAGGGAAAGGGAAAATCATTGGCATAGGAAACATCAAGTTGGGAAATCTAGTTATTGAAGATGTTTCACTAGTCCAAGAACTTGGATACAATCTTCTCAGCATAAGTCAACTATGCGACAAGGGCTACAGGATTAACTTCGAAGAAAACATGTGCATTGGCACTAGCTAGGACCTGACCCAATCCTTCATAGGTAAAAGACATGGTAACATATATCTACTGAATGTTGAACTTGATGAAATGCAGTGCCTGATGTCCATCAAAGAGGAATGTGATCTATGGCATAAGAAGCTAGGCCACATCAACGTGAAGCATATTTCAAAGATAACATCAAAAGATCTGGTGCGTGGCCTACCAAAGATCAACTACGGTAAATGTGACTCTTACAATGCATGCTCCTTGGGAAAGTAGGTCAGATCTTCCTTCAAATCCAAAAACAATGTTGCTACAAATAGACCTCTGCAATTACTGCATATGGATTTGTTTGGTCCTACACGAATTGCAAGTCTAGGAGGAAGAAAATACTGCCTGGTTATTGTTGATGTCACTCACATTTTTCATGGGTAATTTTTCTAGCTCATAAGCATGAAGCATTTCATTCCTTTGAGAAATTTGCTAGAAAAATGCACAATGAAAAAGGATACAAGATCACAGCCATCAGAACTTATCATGGTGGAGAATTCCAAAACTAAAGTTTTGCCGATCTTTGTGACAAAAATGGAATTGGGCACAACTTCTCCACTCCTTACACTCCTCAATAGAATGGAGTTGTATAAAGAAGAAATCGATCTTTTGAAGAGATGTCCAGGACCATGATGATTGAGAGTAGGGTTCCTACCTACTTTTGGGTTGAAGCTATTGTAACTGCATCTTACATCATGAATAGAGCTCTTCTCAGACCAATGATGGAAAAGACGCCTTACGGGATCTTTAAAGGAAGAAAGCCTATTCTATCATACTTCCACGTCTTCGGATGCAAGTGCTACATTCTAAAAAAAGCGAATGACGACGTTGGAAAATTCGATGCTAAATCAAGTGAAGGTATCTTTCTTGGCTACTTTACAAGTAGCAAAGCTTACCGCGTGTTCAATAAAGATTTGCAGGTTGTTGAAGAAACCATCAATGTCAAATTCAAAGATGAGATGAAAGGTGTTCCAAGAGATGAATAGGAGGTGGATTTCCAAACATTTGCTTCAGCAAATGTTCAACAGCCACTGTAACAACAAGAGACTACAAAACCCTCAAGTTCAAGTCAAAATCCTAAGGATTGAAAGTTCAAGACTGGTCATCCTAAAGATCAGGTCATTGGGAAAATCGATGAAGGGATCAAGACAAGATCTTCCATCAAAGAAATGATGAATTCCCTAGCTTGATCTCTCAAATTGAGCCTAAAGAAATCGATGAAGCAATCGTTGATGAAAACTAGATCGAAGCCATGCAAGATGAGCTGCGATAGTTCCAAATCAACGATGTCTGGAATCTAGTCCCTCGACCTAAAGATCAGTAGATTATCGGCACAAAATGGGTATTCCGTAACAAAATGGATGACCAAGGCAATGTGGTAAGAAATAATGCCAGGTTAGTAGCTAAAGGATACTCACAACAAGAAGGCATAGATTATGATGAAACATATGCTCCTGTTGCTAGATTAGAAGCTATTCGACTCCTATTTGCATATGCATGTCATTATGATTTTACCTTATACCAAATGGAAGTGAAAAGCGCCTTTCTCAATGGCTATATCAAAGAAAGGGTGTTTGTTGAGCAACCACCAGGTCTTGAGGATCCTTCACATTCAGACGATGTCTATCAATTGAAGAAGGCTCTCTATGGTCTCAAGCAAGCCCCTAGAGCTTAGTACGAAAGATTAAGTTCTTTCCTTCTTGAACACAACTTCGAAAAAGGTAAAGTTGACACTACCTTGTTTGTCGAGAAGAAAGGTAAAAACATCTTGATACCTCAGATTTATGTTGACGACATAATCTTTGGCTCTACTAATGAAAATCTTTGCAAGGAATTTGCTAAAGCAATGACAAGTGAGTTCGAGATGACCATGATGGGGGAGATGAATTTCTTCCTTGGACTTCAAATTAAACAAACAACAGATCTGGTGAAGAGGTTTGGTTTGGAAGGATGCAAATTCACCGAAACACCTATGGCCACATCTATCAAATTGGACAAGGATGAAAAAGGTATGACCACTAATTCCAAACTCTATAGAAGCATGATAGGATCACTGCTATACTTAACCGCTTCTCGACCGGATATCTTGTTCGCCGTATGTTTATGTGAACGATTCCAATCAAATCCAAAGGAGTCACATATCATGGATGTAGAGAGGATCATAAGGTACATTGGTTCATCATCCAAAACAGGCCTATGGTATCCTAAAGCTTCGAGCTTTGATCTTTTGGGATATTCAGATGCTGACTACGTAGGGTGCAAAATTGATCGAAAAAGTACTTTAGCACATGCCAATTGATGGGAAACATGTTGATCTCCTAGTTCTCAAAGAAACAAAACTCAGTTGCTCTCTCAACCACTGAAGCTAAGTATATTGCACTAGGAAGCTACTGTGCACAACTTCTTTGGACGAAACAGCAACTTAGCGATTTTGAGGAACTGAACTTGAATAATACAAGCGCTATAAACCTGACCAGAATCCTATATTGCATTCAAGAGCAAAGCACATTGAGGTAAAACATCATTTTATTAGAGATCATGTGAACAGCGGTGATGTGTGCATACACATCGTTGACTCAAAACATCAGCTAGCTGACATATTCACAAAGCCTCTGGACAAGCAAGCATTCGAATTTATCAAAGGAGAATTGAGAATTTCTAATCCTCCGGAGTAACTTGTCCAAGATGACGAAAGATCAGCTGTATTGCAAAAGATCAGGTAACCAGATCTCTGCATCACTCAAAAGATCAGGTACGCCTAATCTCTCAAAAAATTACCGTTACAGTTCCTTGGGAAATGCAAATTCGCCTGTTCTGATATAATATCTGCTGCGATGATCATTGAAGGGATTTTCCGACTGTTACATTTATCCTCTTGATTTTTATTGACCATTTTTGAATTATTACCGTTATCTCTATTGAAAGATCGTGTGTGCTTGTGTGTGCCTATTTATGCGAAGCACGTTCTCTCTCCTTCATCACCGCTTCCTCAACCGCTCATTCCCTTCTTCTTTTAAACTGCACTTCTCTCCTTTACCTTACCGCCATTCACTCCACTTTTCTCTCTCTCTCTCTCTCTCTCTCTCTCTCTCTCTCTCTCTTGGTTACTTTCAACCTCCATCCATGGGTCCTCGCAAGTCTACCCGTGTTAGCAAGGCAAAAGCTAAGGGCGCGGGTACCTTGATCGTTCGCAAAGAATCCGCACCAAGTATACAGATAGGAGGTGAGCAAGGAGGCTCGGTTTCGGCTAGCACGGCATTACAGTCAGTTATTACATCACTGACTGCGAGCACTCCGCAGTCCCTGGCCATAAAAGTAAAGCAAGAAACGTCTCAAACTCGCGCTCTTGAGTTCTCTCTACCCTCGGAAGGGATTTCCATCCCTCCCATGATGATCAAGTCACGGGAGGAGTTCGATGCATGGTACAGAAGCTTCATGGAAAAGTTGTAACCAAAGCAGATTGCACAGGAAGAAGAACAGGTCATTCCTCCTGC
Organism: Lenwebbia sp. NSW1173648; assembly: GCA_029784005.1. Classification (NCBI taxonomy): domain Eukaryota; kingdom Viridiplantae; phylum Streptophyta; class Magnoliopsida; order Myrtales; family Myrtaceae; genus Lenwebbia; species Lenwebbia sp. NSW1173648. The sequence goes on along the minus strand of JARCGZ010000008.1, from coordinate 18,676,472 downwards.
ACTGAGTGCACCTGGTTCTAGCGCGGCTAAGGTGATCCCAGGGTAGTTCGAAAATCCTGAACTTCTGAGACCAATTCGATACGGAGGCCGTAGCGAGAACTCGGGGGAATAAGAATCGAACCCATCCTGTCAATCTAAAAAAATGAACATTACAAGTGTAAGTAAACTTAGCGAGTAAATTCAGTCACTCTAACGCCCGTTCGATTCACCATACCACTCGAGTCCACACCAAGCATAGCAATCATTTCATAAACCAAGCTTCACATACGAGGATTCATATATTTATCAGCGTATCACATGAATATGCAGGATGCAGATGAATGAATGCAAGTCTCCCATGTGCACTGCTTACCACCACCGTTCCCGAGTCAATTCCTGGCTCGTAATATTAGTACCTTTCCCGGCTTTACCGCCGACCCTCATGGTAACTCCCCGCCATGAGTTCCTCACTCCAAGGCTTCGCGTTATTACCACGCGGTCCACCAGGTGCCACCTACCAGGGCATCCCTCTTCCCTCGAGGAATTAATCACATATTGTTCCTGTCGCCTCACTCTCACCATAATTTCGATCATCATATGTTATGGGAAGATAAATGAATGCAATGATGTGCCTCTTGTAGTACACTAGTGAGCAAATTCACTAAATTCCTAATGCACCAGAATTCATATTACGTACACTAAGTACCACAATTCAATCATAAAACGCAACTCTAACATTCATTCGTTGAAATCAACTACACAACCGGCGTGAGCATACGTTCCTTACTAAGCTCAATTATTCCGAGAACTACGTATGTAATTTCTTATGCTTTCGAACTTGACGTTTGTTTGGTCTATGCTTTTACAACCAATTCGGCACTCCTTTACCACGATTTTCAGCCATTCCAACACGTATCTGAGGCAATACATAGGCGACATTTCAAGGTGTTTTTTCACCAAACCACCACTCAAAGTCGAGTCCCCTAGGGATGAACATCCATAACCAATACTAAATGGCTCGTCCGTAATATCTCAGTGTACGTTTGGTGCAAAACAGCCTTCTAGCAATGTATATGGTAAAACGCACAATCTGTGGTGACTTTACACAACACATATGACCCTATTACAACCTATAATTATCTCATTCCGACATATAAAATCCTCGACCAGCAAGTATTTCTTAGTTCAGATGCGTACTCATTCACCCAAATGCTAGAGGTAACAACCAGTCACAACTTTGTTCAATTTTGGTCGTGCACTAACCAACCAAAGGACAAAATTCAGAATCAAGGCATTCCACGAATCTCCTTTCCTGTTCAAGCTACCGATGCTCATTTCCTTACACAACCAACGATTACTCACTGTCCACGATCAACGGCCGGTCTCTCTATTGACCAATCCGTGCTTCAAGACTATGACTTTCATCTCCTACCGATTAAACCAACCTAATCGTGGATGGATACATATTGTGAAACAAATGAGGGTGAGGGGGACATAATTTTACTCGCCTAATATTCAACGGTAAAGAGTAGTTCACGGCTTGATTTCCGGTGACAACTGCTGTTGACGACGGCGATGAGAGCCTCCGCTTTCTTAGACCTCACCAAGAGCTTGTTGTTGAGAGCCAGTGAAATTTTTGAGGGTCTTCTCTCTTTCTTATCCGGCGAACACCTCTCTCACTCGGCGGATTCCACAAAGTGAGCTAGCGATGATTAAGTTCCAATTTCCCAAGTCTATGATGAATTATCCTTGGATGAATGTAGAAGTTAGAGGACAAGTGTTCACTTCCCATAGAATTCATGATGGCTAATTCCATGCACGGCAATCCCACTAATAATAGTCCACGCACGGCACCACCGTTTCCCATTCTCTTAATTTTAGTCACATCATATTCTTTTGGCCATGGTTCAATAAGTTGTGGACTCAATGTGGAGCGATAGTTACGTTGAATTTTAAGTAAACGACTCATCCCTAGGTTCAAGTAATTTATCGCGCTTTACTACGCACATTTAGAACCCGGAACTACAGGCCTTGGCTTCAATGTGAACGAAATTCCTAAGGCAGAAATTCTCAATAAATTGATCATCCAATAAAATGTGACGTTGCATATTTTCCAGTCGACTGCTCCCTGTATAACTTATTGCGCATACTTCCAAAATGGGCATCATATGGGATAATGAATTTTCCTCCTCACTTTATAGAGTTTCCGTAACGATATCATATAATAGGTCCCAAAAGAACATTTATTGAAAAGGGTGTATCTGTCTCAAATTACATTAACTTAGGGAGCTAGTTTTCAGGATGCTACAGTTCCTTCCCCCTTAAGAAATTGCGTCCTCGCAATTTAAGCCTTTGATACTTCTTCGAACAACTCTGGATATCGTGTCCACATCAGTTCCTCGCTTTCCCAAGTGGCTTCCTCTGTATCGTGATATCGCCACAATACTTTGACTAGAGGAATCACTTTGTTTCTAAGGACTTGTTCCTTTTGATCCAATATTTTCACTGATTTCTCCTCATATTGCACACGCTCATCCACATCAACTATATCATAAGCTATTACATGAGTAGGATCTGGTTGGTATTTCCTCACCATTGACACATGAAAAATATCATGAGCATGTGATAACTTAGGTGGTAAAGCCAGTCTATAAGCTGTACTCCCAACCCTTTCCAATATTTCGAACAGTCCTACAAATCGAGGGCTCAATTTGCCTTACTTTCCGAATCTTGATATCCCTTTCATTGGTGTCACTTTTAAGAAAATGTAATCCCCAACTTCAAATTCCAATGGTCGTCGACGTTTATCAGCAAAACTCTTCTGTCGGCTCCGTACAGCTTTCAGACGGTCTCGAACTACTCTGACTGTCTCTGTGGTAATCTGTACCAATTTCGGGCATGTGTTGCTCCGCTCGCCTACTTCATTCCAACAAATTGGAGTTCGATATGTTCGTCCGTATAATGCTTCAAATGGCGCTGTGCCAATACTTTGTTGATAGCTATTGTTGTAGGCAAATTCAACTAGGTGCAGTTTTTCATCCTAGTTACCTCTGAAGTCCATAATGCATGCCCGTAACATGTCTTCAAGAATTTGTGTTACCCTTTCTCTCTGTCCATCAGTTTGAGGATGAAAGGCAGTACTAAATTAAAGTTTTGTCCCTAGAGCCTCCTAGAAGCTTTTCTAGAATCTCGCATAAATCTCAGATCTCGATTCGACGTTATAGTCACTGGTACGCCATGCAATCGAATGATGTGTTTTATGTACACATCGATGATTCTTTCCAGAGAATAGTCTTTTCGCACTGGTAAGAAATGAGTTGATTTAGTTAATCGATCCACGATAACCCATATCGAATCGTGCCCGCATGCCGTCCTTGGTAATCATTGTATAAAATCCATTATAATGTGCTCCCATTTCCATTCAGGAATTTCTAATGGCCTTAGTAGTCCTGTCGGTTTACGGTTCTCTGCTTTCACTTGCTGGCATGTAAGGCATGTGGTAATGTATTCGGTGATTTCTCTTTTCATCCCATTCCACTGGTAATGCTTGTGAAGATTTTGGCACATTTTGGTGCTTCCTGGATGAATGCTCTATTCACTTCGATGAGCTTTAGTTAAGATGTCTCTTTTATGTGTTTCATCCTTTTGTACGCAAAGTCGCCCATAATATCTAAGCGTACCGTCTTCTGACACATGAAAATTTGGTCTGATTCCTTTCGATACCTCTTCTTTGATCTTCATAATTTCAGGGTCGTCCTGTTGCAAAGTTTTGATCCTCTATATGATTACAGGCTCAATTCTCAAAGTCGCCAATATGCCTGTCAATTTATTGACCTCTACTTTATACTCCAAGTTCGACATTTCTTCAAGCAGACTCCATTCTCATACCATCAAATTGGCGACAACCACACTTGCATTTTTCCTGCTAAGCGCATCCGCTACTTTATTCTCCTTTCCAGGGTGGTGCAGAATCTCGCAGTCATAATCTTTTAGTAGTTCCATCCACCGTCTTTGCCTCAGATTCAGTTCTTTCTATGAGAATAGATATTTCAAACTCTTATGATCAGTATAAATTTCCAACTTTTCTCCATAATGGTAATGTCGCCATATTTTCAGAACAAATATCACTGCTGCCAGTTCTAGATCATGTGTCGGATAGTTCTTCTCATATGGCTTTAATGGTCGTGAGGCGTAAGCAATTACCTTTCCGTGCTGCATAAGGACACATCCGAGTCTTTTGTTAGAAACGTCACTATATACCACGTACCCGCCAAGTCCTGATGGTATTGTCAATACTGGTGCCGTTGTTAGCCTATCCTTCAATTCTTGAAAACTCTTTTCACACTTTTCTATCCATTCGAACTTTATATCCTTTCTAGTCAATTGGGTCAATGGACCGGCAATTCGAGAGAATCCTTCCACAAATCTTCTATAATATCCTACAAGTCCTAGGAAACTTCGAATTTCTGTCACTATAGTCAGTCTAAGCCAATTTACTACGGCTTCAATTTTGACTGGGTCGACTGTTATTCCTTTACCATTGACCACGTGTCCTAAGAAAACCACTTGATCCAACCAGAATTCACATTCACTAAACTTAGCATACAGTTGATGTTCACAAAGTGTCTGTAATGTCATCCTTAGATGTTCCTTGTGCTCCTCTTCCCCTTTGGAGTACACCAAGATATCGTCAATGTAAACAATGACGAATTGATCCAAAATATGGTTTGAATACGCTATTCATGTCACACCCCGAGCCCCGGGCGCGCGACCATCCCTTCCTATCGTCAGGTCAAAGGATGATGTCCCAGGTAGATCATCGACCCATTTCTTTTATCTTATAATTAAGCACATGCGGAAGCGAATAACAACCCCGGACAACAAACAACAGGGATAGAAAGAATAGGATCCACAACAAACAACAATAAACCCTTTTCATTATTTATTTGATTAATTCACAATACACACATAATTTACACAAGTCCTTCTTGGACCGATCCCTTTAGACCCACAAAAAGATACCGGGTCGGGTCAGGGCGCACTATAGCCGATACACTACTGCTACACTACCAGCTATAAACAAACGACTCCCAAAGCTCCTCCGCAGCCTCTCCAAAAACCCCCGGGCCAACAACACCGGGTCAACCTTGGTAACCAGGCGGCGAATCTGGATCCTCCTCCTCCGAACTCAGATCTGGGTCCACGATCTCCCCATCCGGCATTTCAGCCTCCGTTGCGTCCCAAGTCTGGACTATTGGATCCGCACTCTGGGGCACATCAAACCCCCGAATCGGTCCTATGGGAACACCAGCCTGACACATGAACCAGGCCTTAAAGAGGTGTGCCACGTAGTGTGGCAACCCCTCATCAACCCAGACTGTCGTGACATGCTGTTCCCATATGTCCTCAGAATTAGCGACGTGACGGCGATGAAGTACCGTCGTTAGTTCGATCGGGACGCCAAACCTAACGTGGTGTGCGGCCATCACGAGGACCTGAAAGGCGATCAGCCAAGCGCATGAGATATGAATCTCAGCGGGTCAACGCCTAAGTCCGATTAGGACGTTGATCACGACCTAGCCATTCTAGCGAACTAATCTTAGCCTCAGAACAACAACCACATGCAACGTACCTCGCCTGGAGCCATACGACAAGTACAACATGATAAGGAATAAACAATGCATCAACCAATCAGTCAGAACACTCAGCAATACTCATGCACTATGCAACAAACGCGTTCCGGTCAGCCGGCCAAGAGATACCCCACTCTCGCCAAAGCACAGCCTCACTGCTAGTACTCTTCTGGATTAACCGGGCGTCGTCCCACAACGTTAACGGCGACGGCATCCGATAGCCCCCTCAAGACCCCTAAGGCGAGCATACCAGGAATAATTCCAGGAGGGACTACGGACCAACACAAGTTGCGACCGGCATCTCATCAGCCGTGTCATCCGGACGGTCCGTCGCCGGGCACGGACTGACAGGCAACCAATAAGCCGTGGAATCCCGGACGGTACGTCGCCGGCACACAGACTTATTAGGCAGCGACCCATGCCAACAAGGGTATCGCTCGTGCCCCCAGTTACATTAGGGTGACACTGTGAAACAACTGCGTGACCTCGCGCTTAAAACCGGCTCTCAAGCCAAATCTCATTTTGATACTCAAACCTGGCCCACGGCCAATTTTATGCTCAAACTTGGCCCACGGCCATTTTCATGCTCAAACCTGGCCCACGGCCATTTTCACACTCAAAATCACAATTGGTCACACGAATATTCAATTTCCATTTAACATGGCATTTCGATCCTAGTGTGATCATTCAGCAATTTAATGCGCAATCAACACTCAGTCCGATCCACGATCAGACGCCACAAACTAGGCACAACAACATGCAATTAACCATGGTAACTATTCCACCTAACCACGGTTAATTCAACTAACCACAGTAACTATTTAATTTAACTATGGTAACTAATTAATCTAACCACAGTTAACTATCTAACCACGGTAACTATCTATTAACTGCGGTAACTATTTAATCTAATTACGGTAACTAATTAATTAATCTAATAAGTGCAATTAACGGCCTAATCAGGGATTAGGGGTTAACTCACTAAATAACTGGCGGCGACGGTCGGCGGCGACCGGCGATGAGCGGCGGCGGCGGCGGTGAAATTTCCGGTGACGCTCCTACGGACTCTCCTCGTCGATCCGGACGCAACCACGGTGTCGGATTTCCAAAACGACAATCGGAAAACGACGAACGGCAGCTGGACAGTGGCTGAAAAACGGCCAAACGACGACAACGGAGCTCAACGAGCGGGCGGCAAGCTTAGCGGAGCTTCGGCCAAGGTCCGGCGGGTCCTCGGTGGCTCCAGTGAAGCTTGGCGGACGACGGCGAGGCTCGGCAGTCGACGGACAGCGGCTGAACAGGGGCGGCAGGGGGCTCGGCTGGGGTTGGCGAGCGGCGGGAGGGAGGCCGGCGGCTCGGCGGGCGCGCGACGGGCGGCGGCGGCGCGAGCGGCGGGCGGCGGTGGCTCGGCGAAGACATGAGGAAGAAGATGAAGTGAAGATGGCAACGTGAAGGTGGGAGGGGCTGCAGCCATGCGTGCAAAATGGAGGGGAAGAAGAGAGAGAAAGGGAAGAGAGAGAGAGAGGAGAGAGAATTGGTCTTGAGGGCAAAATGGTCTTTTCATGGGTCAAATGGCAATTTTGTAAATATCCCGGGGTCATTCGGTATTAATTGTTTCTGGCGTATATGAATAATATCTGAGGGTATTTCGGTAATCTGACGATTTAGGATCGGTTCAGAATATTTGGTTCAAGGTTGGCTCGGGCGCGAAGGAATACGGCGAAGACTAATTACGGCGCGACTAATCTAATCGAACTTAAATTAACTACGCTTTGATCAACGGCTAACGACCTTCAGATCGAATGATTCCGCGTCCGACAAATGTCACTCAATTCCAACCGTCCAATATTATTCATTGAATAAGCCTTGAAATTCCGGGACGTCACAATTCTTCCCCCCTTGGGGAAATTTTGTCCCCGAAATTAAAATATTACACCGCCTCAAACAGAAAAGGATACCTACTCTTCATCGACTCTTCACTTTCCCACGTCGCTCCCTCGGTTCCATGGTGTTGCCAAACAACCTTCACCAATGGAATTGTCTTGTTTCTCAGAACCTGCTCCTTCCGGTCTTCGATCCTCACCGGACGTTCCACGTACGATACTCTTTCATCCTCTTCAATCTCTTCAAAACTCAAGACGTGAGCTGGATCCGGTTCATACTTCCTTAACATAGATACATGAAATACGTCTTGTACTTGAGCAAGTCTCGGTGGCAACGCGAGACGATAAGCCAGATTTCCAATCCGCTCCAAGATCTCGAACGGCCCAACGTACCTCGGGCTCAACTTTCCCTTCTTGCCGAAACAGGATGTCCCTCTCATAGGCGACACCTTCAGAAAGACATGATCACCGACTTGAAACTCCAACGGTCTGCGTCGCTTGTCGGCATAACTCTTCTGACGGCTCTGAGCAGTCCTAAGCCTCTCTCTGATGATTTTCACTGTATCCCACGACTGCTGTACTAACTCTGGACCGGTGATTTTCCTTTCACCAACTTCATCCCAACAGACTGGTGTCCTACAAGGTCTGCCATACAATGCTTCGAAAGGCGCTATCTTGATACTCTGCTGATAGCTGTTGTTGTAGGTGAATTCGACTAAATGAAGCTGTCCTTCCCAGTTGCCTTTGAAATCCAATACACATGCCCGCAACATATCCTCAAGCGTCTGAATTGTCCTTTCAGACTGGCCATCCGTCTGCGGATGATAAGCCGTACTGAATTGCAGCTTTGTTCCCAACGCGGCCTGCAAGCTTTTCCAAAAGGTAGACGTGAACCTGGGATCACGGTCCGACGTGATTGTCACTGGTACACCATGCAGACGTACAATCAGACGTACATACAAATCTGCCAATCTGTCCAAAGTGAAGTCCTTTCTCACTGAGATGAAATGTGCTGACTTCGTCAATCTGTCCACTATGACCCAAATTGAATCATTGCCCCTTTGGCTCCTCGGCAAACTTGTCACGAAGTCCATCGTGATGTGTTCCCACTTTCATTCTGGAATCTCAAGTGGTTGTCACAACCCTCCAGGCTTACAATGCTGCGCTTTGACCTGCTGGCACATCAGACATTTCGCCACATGCTTGGCTATGTCCGTCTTCATGCCACTCCACCAATAATACTGCCTCAGATTTTGGTACATCTTCGTACAACCCGGATGAATACTGTAGCTGCTACGATGTGCCTCCGACAAGATTTCTTCCCTAAGACTCTCATCAGCCGGCACACACAAACGTCCTCTAAACTTCAACATTCCATCATCATCTTTCTGAAAATCTTCTTTTCTCTTCTCTGAGCCTTCTTGAAGGACTTTCTGAATGGCAGGATCCGTCGATTGCAATGTCTTAATCCTCGCTTGCACCTCCGGCTCAATCCTCAATGTAGCCATCAAACTCGACAGACGGCCTACTTCCAACTTAAACTCTGAATCTCGTACCTCCTCCAGAAGACGCCATTCCCGGACCATCAACTGAGCAATCGCTGACTTCCGACTCAGCGCATCAGCAACTTTGTTAGCCTTTCCCGGATGGTACAAGATCTCGCAGTCATAATCCTTGAGAAGTTCCATCCAACGACGCTGCCTCATGTTCAATTCCTTCTGAGAGAATAGATACTTCAAACTTTGATGATCGGTGTAGACTTGGAACCTTTCTCCTACCAGGTAGTGTCTCCAGATCTTAAGGGCAAACACGATCGCTGCTAACTCCAGATTGTGCGTCGGGTAATTCAACTCGTGCGGTCTCAACTGACGGGAAGCATATGCAACTACCTTCCCATGTTGCATAAGCACACAGCCTAGTCCCTTGATGGAAGCATCGCTGTAAATCTCATATCCTCCAGGACCAGACGGTATTGTCAAAACAGGAGCCGTAGTTAGCTTCTGCTTAAGCTCTTGGAAACTACGCTCGCACTTGTCTGTCCACTCAAATCTTTCGTCCTTCTTCAGCAGACGTGTTAACGGCAAAGCTATCGCGGAGAACCTTTCCACGAAACGTCTATAGTAGCCTGCTAAACCCAAGAAGCTCCGAACTTCTGTCACTGACGTCGGCCTCGGCCAATCCATGACCGCTTCGATCTTGGTTGGGTCTACTGATATTCTTTCTCCAGAAATTATATGACCAAGGAAGGCTACGCGAGCTAGCCAAAACTCGCATTTGCTAAACTTAGCAAACAACTGGTGTTTTCGAAGAGTCTCTAACACTGTCATCAAGTGTTGCTCATGTTCCTCAAGGCTCTTAGAGTATACCAAAATATCGTCAATAAACACTATGGCGAATTTGTCCAAATACTCACTGAATACCCTATTCATCAAGTCCATGAAAGCAGCTGGAGCATTTGTTAGACCAAACGGCATCACTGTGAATTCATAGTGACCATAGCGAGTCCTAAACGCTGTCTTCGGTACATCCTCCCTTTTGATCCTTAGCTGGTGGTATCCCATCCGTAGGTCGATCTTGGAGAACACCGAAGCTCCTTGAAGTTGGTCAAACAGGTCATCAATCCTTGGCAACGGGTACTTGTTCTTGACTGTCACCTGGTTGAGCTGACAGTAGTCGATGCACAGACGAAGTGATCCATCCTTCTTCCTCACAAACAAAACGGGCGCTCCCCACGGGGATGCACTTGGACGGATATATCCTTTATCCAACAACTCCTGCATCTGCACCTTCAGTTCCTTGAGTTCCGACAACGCCATCCGATACGGTGCTTTTGAGATTGGCTCCATACCAGGGGCTAACTCAACCACGAACTCTATTTCCCTTTCCGGAGGCAATCCAGGTAACTCCTTCGGAAAAACATCAGGGAATTCCCTTACTACAGCCTTAACTCCTCAGCCAACACATCTACAACAGACGCCAAATAACCTTGGCAACCACCATCCAACAATCGAGTCGCTTCCAGCGACGAAACTAAGGGGATTGAAGTTCCCCCTCGGTTTCCAACAAACTTGAAACTAACCCCATTCAATGGGTTAAACAGGATAGTCTTACTATGACAATCCAAAACAGTTCTTTGCTCCATGAGCCAGTCCATACCAACAATCAAATCGAAATCAAACAAAGCTAGCACAATCAGATTTATCCTTCCCTCATGTCCATCTACAACCAGCCTACAATAAGGACATCCTACTGCAGCCATAACATTATCCTTAAGAGGTGTAGATATCCTAACAGTTGATCTCAACAGTTCTGTACTCATGCCAGCTAGCGTAACAAACTGAGTAGCAACAAAGGAGTGGGAAGCTCCTGAATCAAACAATGCATAAGCTACTTGGTTATGCAATAAGACCGTACTTGAAACGGTCGGCGAGTCCTTCGCCTCTTCCCGGGTGACAGCATACACCCTTCCTTGCACTGGTGGTCGGTTCTGAAAGTTTTGTGGAACATTCCCTCGTATCTGACCTCCTTGCTGCAACTATCCTCCCATTTGTTGCTAACGACAATCTTTGATCTGGTGGCCATACCTGCCACAACCAAAACAAGCACCTGACCTCTTCGGGCACGGGCCAGACCCATGCTTCTGACGGCAAAACGAGCACACGACGTCGAGATGGAACGTCGACTTCCCAATAAAGTTCCTCCTGTTCGGCGGGACGGGATTCCTATTACCCATCATCGGTCCTTTACCGAACCTTCGGTTATCCCTCACAACAGGAGTAAACCGCGACCCAGATGCGGTTGACCTTTCAGTAATGTCCCTTTCTACCAGCTGAGCTTTCTCATACAGCTCATTGTAGTTCTTCAGGCCGAACGGTACCAACACACTTTTGATCTCCGACTTCAACCCATCTCTGAACCTCCTTGCCCTATCTTTAGGGTTCTCCACCATCCTCGGTGCATACTTGGACAGCTCGGCAAACTTTGCCTCATATTGGTCCACCGACGACTGATTCTGACGAAGATGTAGAAACTCATCCATCTTCTGCCCTCGCGCGCAATCCGAGAAGTACTTGCTATAGAAGGCTTCCGCGAAGGCAACACACTCCGGGATCGCACCTCCGGGAAACACACTCCCTTGCGTGGCCTTCCACCACGAGCTAGCGTTACCCTGCAGTTGGTTGATAGCCAGCGTTACCTTCTCTTCCTCGGAACATCCTAACAAGGCAAAGGCCTTTTCCAAATCCTCCATCCATGAGGTTGCAGCTTCCGGGTCACCAGTTCCCGAAAACCTCAGCGGCTTAAGCTTCAAAAACTGCTCCACCAATCTGTGAGTCTGCGGTCTGCGGGTCCCGTCTTCAGCTAACGGACCCTCCTGTCGAATGGCAGCTGCAGCTTGGTTCCTCATCTGCTGCCCCATCAAGTTATCCATGGTTTCCAACGCTTGCAGGATCCCGTCCACTCTAGGATCTGCATGCACTGCCCCTTCTCTAGGCATTTCCGGTTCATCCACTCTACCCACTCTGGGTCTTGCTCGGGCGGCCCTTCCTCTGCCTCTGCGAGCTACAGGAACGCGGTTCTCAACCGCTTCCGGAACAACTGGAGCTACCCTTTCCGTGGGTACTCCCGGAACACGATCCCTCTCCATTTCGGGATCCACCTGAGTTGCCCTACCTCGGGGCGCTCTCCGACTACGGTTGTTCATCCTGCAGGACCGTAAGGACTCCTGCTCGCCCAAAGCAACACGTAATGAGAACTCGGGTTTACTACTAAAACAACAATCAAACCGCAAACACAAGCATAGGGTTTCAATCCTATTGACTATCCCAAACCCAGCGCACCTTGTAACTCCACAAATCAGGCTCTGATACCAAAACGGGGATGTCACACCCCGAGCCCCGGGCGCGCGACCATCCCTTCCTATCGTCAGGTCAAAGGATGATGTCCTAGGCAAATCATCGACCCATTTCTTTTATCTTATAATTAAGCACATGCGAAAGCGAATAACAACCCGGACAACAAACAACAGGGATAGAAAGAATAGGATCCACAACAAACAATAACATACCTTTTCATTATTTGTTTGATTAATTCACAATACACACATAATTTACACAAGTCTTTCTTGGACCGATCCCCTTAGACCCACAAAAAGATACCGGGTCGGGTCAGGGCGTACTATAGCCGATACACTACTGCTACACTACCAGCTATAAACAAACGACTTCCAAAGCTCCTCCGCAGCCTCTCCAAAAACCCCCGGGCCAACAACACCGGGTCCACCTTGGTAACTAGGCGGCGAATCTGGATCCTCCTCCTCCGAACTCAGATCTGGGTCCACGATCTCCCCATCAAGCATTTCAGCCTCCGTTGCGTCCCAAGTCTGGACTATTGGACCCGCACCCAGGGGTACATCAAACCCCCGAATCGGTCCTATGGGAACACCAGCCTGACACATGAACCAGGCCTTAAAGAGGTGTGCCACGTAGTGTGGCAACCCCTCATCAACCCAGACTGTCGTGACATGCTGTTCCCATATGTCCTCAGAATTAGCGACGTGACGGCGATGAAGTACCGTCGTTAGTTCGATCGGGACGCCAAACCTAACGTGGCGTGCGGCCATCACGAGGACCTGAAAGGCGATCAGTCAAGCGCATGAGATATGAATCTCAGCGGGTCAACGCCTAAGTCCGATTAGGACGTTGATCACGACCTAGCCATTCTAGCGTACTAATCTCAGCCTCAGAACAACAACCACATGCAACGTACCTCGCCTAGAGCCATACGACAGGTACAACATGATAAGGAATAAACAATGCATCAACCAATCAGCTAGAACACTCAGCAATACTCATGCACTATGCAACACACGCATTCCGGTCAGCCGGCCAAGAGATACCCCACTCTCGCCAAAGCACAGCCTCACTGCTAGTACTCTTCCGGATTAACCGGGCGTCGTCCCACAACGTTAACGGTGACGGCATCCGATAGCCCCCTCGAGACCCCTAAGGCGAGCATACCAGGAATAATTCCAGGAGGGACTACGGACCAACACAAGTTGCGACCGGTATCTCATCAGCCGTGTTATCCGGACGGTCCGTTGCCGGGCACGGACTAACAGGCAACCAATAAGCCGTGGAATCCCGGACGGTACGTCGCCGGCACACAGACTTATTAGGCAGCGATCCATGCCAACAAGGGTATCGCTCGTGCCCCCAGTTACGTTAGGGTGACATTGTGAAACAACTGCGTGACCTAGCGCTTAAAACCGGCTCTCAAGCCAAATCTCATTTTGATGCTCAAACCTGGCCCACGGCCAATTTTATGCTCAAACTTGGCCCACGGCCATTTTCATGCTCAAACCTGGCCCACGGCCATTTTCACACTCAAAATCACAATTGGTCACGCGAATATTCAATTTCTATTTAACATGGCATTTCGATCCTAGTGTGATCATTCAGCAATTTAATGCACAATCAACACTCAGTCCGATCCACGATCAGATGCCACAAACTAGGCACAACAACATGCAATTAACCATGGTAACTATTCCACCTAACCACGGTTAATTCAACTAACCACAGTAACTATTTAATTTAACTATGGTAACTAATTAATCTAACCACAGTTAACTATCTAACCACGGTAACTATCTATTAACTGCGGTAACTATTTAATCTAGTTACGGTAACTAATTAATTAATCTAATAAGTGCAATTAATGGCCTAATCAGGGATTAGGGGTTAACTCACTAAATAACTGACGGCGACGGTCGGCAGTGACCGGCGATGAGCGGCGGCGGCGGCGGCGGTGAAATTTCTGGCGACGCTCCTACGGACTCTCCTCGTCGATCCGGACGCAACCACGGTGTCGGATTTCCAAAACTACAACCTGACAACGACGAACGGCAGCTGGACAGTGGCTAAAAAACGGCCAAACGACGACAACGGAGCTCAACGAGCGGGCGGCAAGCTTGGCGGAGCTTCAGCCAAGGTCCGGCGAGTCCTCGGTGGCTCCGGTGAAGCTTGGCGGACGACGGCGAGGCTCGGCGGTCGACGGCGAGGCTCGGCGGTCGACGGACAGCGGCTGAACAGGGGCGGCAGGGGGCTCGTCTTGGGTTGGCGAGCGGTGGGAGGGAGGCCGGAGGCTCGGCGGGCGCGCGACGGGCGGCGGCGGCCCGTGCGGCGGGCGGCGGTGGCTCGGCGAAGACTTGAGGAAGAAGATGAAGTGAAGATGGCAACGTGAAGGTGGGAGGGGCTGCAGCCGTGCGTGCAAAATGGAGGGGAAGAAGAGAGAGAAAGGGAAGAGAGAGAGAGAGGAGAGAGAATTGGTCTTGAGGGCAAAATGGTCTTTTCATGGGTCAAATGGCAATTTTGTAAATATCCTATAGTCAAAAAGGTGATTTGACTTTGGCATTTATGAGGCGGGGCCCGCGGTCATTCGATATTAATTGTTTCTGGCGTATATGAATAATATCTGAGGGTATTTCGGTAATCTGACGATTTAGGACCGGTTCAGAATATTTGGTTCAGGGTTGGCTCGGGCGCGAAGGAATACGGCGAAGACTAATTACGGCGCGACTAATCTAATCGAACTTAAATTAACTACGCTTCGATCAACGGCTAACGACCTTCAGATCGAATGATTCCGCGTCCGACAAATGTCACTCAATTCCAACCATCCAATATTATTCATTGAATAAGCCTTGAAATTCCGGGACGTCACAATTCATTAGGCCCATGAATGCCGCGGGTGCAGTGGTCAATCCAAACGGCATCACTAAGAAATCATAGTGTCCGTACCGAGTGCTAAAGGTAGTCTTTGAAATATCCTCTTCTTTGATTCTCAGCTGATGGTATCCTGACCGTAAATCAAATTTTGAAAATATAGAAGCACCCTGTAACTGATCAAACAAGTCATCGATCCTTGGTAATGGGCACTTATTCTTAATTGTCACCTTGTTCAACTGTCGATAGTCTATACGGAGTCTTAAGGATCCATCTTTCTTCTTTACAAACAAAACTGGCGCTCCCCACGGTGATGTGCTTGGCCGAATGAATCCCCTATCCAGTAGCTCCTGCAATTGTACTTTTAGTTCCTTTAGTTCTGTCAGAGCCATCCGATATGGGGCTTTCGATATAGGCTCCGTTCCAGGAATCAATTCAATTACAAATTCGATCCCTATCTCTTGGGCAATCCTGGAAGTTCTTCAGGAAAGACATCAGAAAATTCCTGAACTATGGGGATCTCTTCGAACTTTTCTTCGTTCTTAGATTGATCTTGTACTATTGCCAGATATCCTTGGCATCCCTTATCAAGTAATCGGCAAGCTTCTACTGTAGATACAAGAATCCCAGATGTACTTGACCCATTTCCTATAAACTAAAAACTAGGACTATCTAGTGGATTAATATGGACTATTTTCCTGTAGCAATCCACTTTGGCTCGTTGTTGGTGAAGCCAGCCTATCCCAATTATAATGTCAAAGTCGTGCCTCGCCAAGACTATTTGGTCTATTACCATACTTCTGTCTCCAATGGTAATTTCACAATTTCTACATCCCATCATCAGTAGTACGCTATTTTTAAGAGGGGTGGTTACTACCAATGGTTCATCAAGCAATTCAGTGTTCAATTCATGTAGCTTCACATATTGTGCAGAGACAAACGAGTGTGTGGCTCCGGTATCAAACAGTGTGTACGCTTTAGGACCATGGAGAGAAAGCGTACTTGAAATAACGATTTTGGAAGCCGAAGCCTCCTCTTGAGTTACCGCATACACTCGTTCTTGACCAGAAGGTCTTTGGGCATTTCTAGCTTGATTCATTCCACTCGTTCCTCCAGATCTACTAGACCTATTTGCTCCTCCAGTCGAAGCTTGCTGAAATCGCGGTGGCATCATTGCTCGAGACTGTTATCCTTCTCGGGGATAGTCTCTCCTTATATGCCCATATTGGTCCCACTTAAAACATTGCCTATCATTCATGCACAGCCCTCTCCCATGAAATTCACCACATCGATTACAAGCACTATTTACTTGCGTCTGCATAGGCCTCAGTCCTTGTCCGTTACCACTTCCCGTCTGACCAAATCGTCCAAAGTTAGGTCTCTTGTTCGAGTTAAACCTTGGCCCTTCGAGTTGGCCAGGTCACTTATCACGCCTAAAATTCCCTTGAGGAACTTGAAACTTTGGTCTCGCCTGTGTTACTATTTCCATCGCCTCTCTTTGGAGCTCTTCTTCAATTAATAGAGCCCGACTGTAGAGTTCATTATAATCTCGAATATTAAAGGGTACCAGCTGCTTCCTTATCCGTATCTCGAGGCCATTCATAAACCTTTTGGCTCTATCAATAGGATTTTCAACTAAACAAGGCGCATACCTGGACAATTGAGAAAAATTTGACTCATACTGGCCTACAGTCGTATTGCCTTGCATCAGTTGCACAAATTCAATCATCTTCTTATCCCTGACGCAATCCGAAAGATATTGATTATTAAAAGTATCTACAAAACGATCCCATGCAACTTCAGTACCCTCAGGGAATACTATGCCCTCGGTGGCCCTCTACCAATACTTTGCAATTCCTGAAAGTTGATGTTCCATCAGGATGAGTCGATCCGCATCATTACAGTTCAATAAGCCAAACAGTTTTTCCATTTCATCTAACCAACTTTCGGCTTCCTCCGGATTTCCCATTTCGGTGAACTCAGGTGGTTTCAATTTAAGCAAGTGCTCCACCAATCCCTGTATATGGCGTTCTCCAGCTTGACGCTCAACCAAAACTCCCACATTCGCCAGTGCCTCCAAAATTCCATCAACTCTCAGATCCATGGGGTTTGCTCTTGGTGAAGATCCGCCTGTCCTTGGCATCTTGCAGTTCCTCTGCACATGGATCATTACTCCATTATTTTCTTTCCTCGGCATCTTGCGGTTCCAAGACTTCACAACCACAGGCAATAAATAAACCAATGATAAACTAACTTACTGTCTGCCTAGTATGCCACTTACGCCCCTATGAGTAGCTAATATCCTAATAATGGCTTCGTATAAATGAGGTACTCATCCCGTTTATCCAACCCAAACAATCACATGCATCAAAGTCTTAAACATATTTCGTGCCCTAACTCCTCCAATCCAGTGCACCTTATCACTCCAGGCTGACCTATGGCTCTAATACCAACTCGAGTTGTAGCACTCCACTCTAGGTACTACTAATAGAGCTGTGGCATCCCAGGCCGCCACGTCTAACGGTTATAAGTCTAGTGTGTATTTTCATACAGTGGAAGTATTACTTTCAGAAAATGAAGTCGAATTTGCAAGCTAATATCTCAAGACATAACAACCACGCCACTACCAATATTTACACGCATAAGTCAACAGGGGTTACATTAGCCGATTTGTTTCATTTCAACAAGGAGATGTTATCTTGGGGTTCGTACATTGCGCCTAACCCTACCTATATACAACTAGCACATCTCCTAGTCATCCATAAGTTAAAATGCCGCAGGCACTAAATCCATGTCCGCGGTCTTGTACAAATGTCTTGGTCGTCATCCTGGCATCCACCTAGACTGTCCTCGCTGCTGCCCCATCCGCAGCTCCAACGTCCGAACCGTTGCCGTGTCCTCATCCCCATCACCTGGTGTACCGTAGGGGATTGGGCCCTCCCGTTGCCCGTCTATCAGGATAAAGACAGCCACAAAGTGATAGAGCACGTGGGCCACACCTATGCTGACATTGACGGTGATCGTCATTGTCACGAGAGAAAAGGTCATCCCAGGGTGATTGGATAATTCGAAATCCTGAACTTCTGAGACCAATTCGATATGGAGGCCGTAGCGAGAACCCGGGGGAATAGGAATCGAACCCATCCTGTCAATCTAAAAAAATGAACACTACAAGTGTAAGTAAACTTAGCGAGTAAATTCAGTCACTCTAACGCTCGCTCGATTCACCATACCACTCGAGTCCACACCTAGCATAGCAATCATTTCATAAACCAAGCTTTACATACGAGGATTCATACATATATATCAACGTATCACATGAATATGCAAGATGCAGATGAATGAATGCAAGTCTCCCATGTACACCGCTTACCACCACCGTTCCCGAGTCAATTCCCGACTCGTAATATTAGTACCTTTCCCGGCTTTACCGCCGACCCTTATGGCAACTCCCCGCTATGAGTTCCTCACTCCCAGGCTTCGCGTTATTACCATGCAGTCCACCTGGTGCCACCTTCCAGGGCATCCCGTCTCCCTCGGGGAATTAATCACATATTGTTCCTGTGGCCTCACTCTCACCACAATTTCGATCACCATATGTTATGAGAAGATAAATGAATGCAATGATATGCCTCTTGTAGTAGACTAGTGAGAAAATTCACTAAATTCCTAATGCACCAGAATTCATATTAAGCACACTAAGTACCACAATTCAATCATAAAACGCAACTCTAACATTCATTCGTTGAAATCAACTACACAACCAGCGTGAGCATATGTTCCTTACTAAGCTCAATTATTCCGAGAACTACGTATGTAATTTCTTATGCTTTCGAACTTGAGGTTTGTTTGGTCTATGCTTTTACAACCAATTCGGCACTCTTTTACCATGATTTTCAGCCATTCCAACACGTATCTGAGGCAATACATAGGCGATATTTCAAGGTATTTTTTCGCCTAACAACCACTCAAAGTTGAGTCCCCTACGGATGAACATCCATAACCAATACAAAATCGCTTGTCCGCAATATCTGAGTGTACTTTTGCTGCAAAACAGCCTTCTAGCAATGTATATGGTAAAACGCACAATCTGTGGTGACTTTACACAACACATATGACCCTATTACAGCCTATAATTGTCTCATTCCGACATATAAAATCCTCGACCAGCAAGTATTTGTTAGTTCAGGTGCGTACTCATTCACCCAAATGCTAGAGGTAACAATTAGTCACAACTTTGTTCGATTTTGGTCGTGCACTAACCAACCAAAGGACCAAATTCAGAATCAAGGCATTCCACGAATCTCCTTTCCTGTTCAAGCTACCTATGCTCATTTTCTTACACAACCAACAATTACTCACTGTCCACGATCAACGGCCAATCTCTCTATTCACCAATCCGTCCGTCAAGACTATGACTTTCATCTCCTACCGATTAAACCAACCTAATCGTGGATGGATACATATAGTAAAACAAATGAGGGTGAGGGGGACATAATTTTACTCGCATAATATTCAACGGTAAAGAGTAGTTCACGGCTTGATTTCCGGTGACAACTGCTGTTGACGACGGCGATGAGAGCTTCCGCTTTCTTAGACCTCACCGGGAGCTTGTTGTTGAGACCTAGTGAAATTTTTTAGGGTCTTCTCTCTTTCTTATCCGGCGAACACCTCTCTCACTCGGCGGATTCCATGAAGTGAGCTAGCGATGATTAAGTTCTAATTTCCCAAGTCTATGATGAATTAACCTTGGCTGAATGTAGAAGTTAGAGGACAAGTGTTCACTTCCCATAGAATTCATGATCGCTAATTCCATGCACGGCAATCCCACTAATAGTCCACGCACGGCACCACCGTTTCCCATTCTCTTAATTTTAGTCACATTATATTCTTTTGGCCGTGGTTCAATAAGTTGTGGACTCAATGTGGAGTGATCGTTACGTTGAATTTTAAGTAAACGACTGATCCCTAGTTTCGAGTAATTTATCGCGCTTTACTACGCGCATTTAGAACCCGGAACTACAGGCCTTGGCTTCAATGTGAACGAAATTCCTAAGGCAGAAATTCTCAATAAATTGATCGTCCAATAAAACGTGATGTCGCATATTTTCCAGTCGACTACTCCCTGTATAACTTATTGCGCATACCTTTTGCAATATATCCAAAATGGCCTTCATATGGGATAATGAATTTTCCTCCTCACTTTATAGAGTTTCCTTAATGATATCATATAATAGGTCCCAAAAGAACATTTATTGAAAAGGGTGTATCTATCTCAAATTACAACCCACTATGATAGTAATCGAGCATTACAGTCAAAATAACATTAACTTAGGGAGTTGGTTTTCAGGATGCTACAGTTCCTTCCCCCTTAAGAAATTGCATCCTCGCAATTTAAGCCTTTGTTCCTTCTTCGAACAACTCTAGATATCGTCTCCGCATCAGTTCCTCGCTTTCCCAAGTGACTTCCTCTGTATCGTGATGTCGCCACAATACTTTGACTAAAGGAACAACTTTGTTTCTAAGGACTTGTTCCTTTTGATCCAATATTTTCACTAGTTTCTCCTCATATTGCACATGCTCATCCACATCAACTATATCATAAGCTATTACATGAGTAGGATCTAGTTGGTATTTCCTCACCATTGACACATGAAAAACATCATGAGCATGTGATAACTTAGGTGGTAAAGCCAGTCTATAAGCTGTACTCCCAACCCTTTCCAATATTTCGAACAGTCCTACAAATCGAGGGCTCAATTTGCCTTTCTTTCCGAATCTTGATATCCCTTTCATTAGTGTCACTTTTAAGAAAACGTAATCCCCAACTTCAAATTCCAATGGTCGTCGACGTTTATCAACAAAACTCTTTTGTCGGCTCCGTACAGCTTTCAGACGGTCTCAAACTACTCGCACTGACTCTGTGGTAATCTGTACCAATTCAGGGCCTGTGATGCTCCGCTCGCCTACATCATTCCAACAAATTGGAGTTCGACATGTTCGTCCGTATAATTCTTCGAATAGTGCCATGCCAATACTTTGTTGATAGCTATTGTTGTAGGTAAATTCGACTAGATGCAGTTTTTCATCCCAGTTACCTCTGAAGTCTATAATGCATGCCCGTAACATGTCTTCAAGAATTTGTATTACCCTTTCTGTCTGTCCATCAGTTTGAGGATGAAAGGCAGTACTAAATTGAAGTTTTGTCCCTAGAGCCTCTTGCAAGCTTTTTCAGAATCTTGCAGGAAATCACAGATCTCGATCCGACGTTATAGTCACTGGTACGCCATGCAATCGAATGATGTGTTTTATGTACATATCGGCGAGTCTTTCTAGAGAGTAGTCTTTCCGCACTGGTAAGAAATGCGTTGATTTAGTTAATCGATCCACGATAACCCATATCGAATAGTGCCCGCTTGACGTCCTTGGTAATCATTGTACAAAATCCATTATAATGTGCTCCTATTTCCATTCAAGAATTTCTAATGGCCTTAGTAGTCCTGCCAGTTTATAGTTCTCTGCTTTCACTTGCTGGCATGTAAGGCATGTGGCAATGTATTCAGCGATTTCTCTTTTCATCCCATTCCACTGGTAATGCTTGCGAAGATTTTGGTACATTTTGGTGCTTCCCAGATGAATGCTATATTCACTTCGATGAGCTTTAGTTAAGATGTCTCTTTTAAGTGTTTCATCCTTTTGTACGCAAAGTCGCCTGTAATACCTAAGCATACCGTCTTCTGACACTTGAAAATCTAGTCTGATTCCTTCCAATACCTCTTCTTTGATCTTCACAATTTCAGGGTCGTCCTGTTGCAAAGTTTTGATCCTCTGTACGATTTCAGGCTCAATTTTCAGAGTTGCCATTATGCCCGTCAATTTATTGACCTCTACTTTATACTCCAAGTTCGACATTTCTTTAAGCAGACTCCATTCTCATACCACCAAATTGGCGACAACCACACTTGCATTTTTCCTGCAAAGCGCATCCACTACTTTATTCGCCTTTCCAGGGTGGTACAGAATCTCGCAGTCATAATCATTTAGTAGTTCCATCCACCGTCTTTGCCTCAGATTCAGTTCTTTCTGTGAGAATAGATATTTCAAACTCTTATGATCAGTATAAATTTCCAACTTTTCCTCATAATGGTAATGTCACCATATTTTCAAAGAAAATATCACTACTGCCAGTTCCAGATCATGTGTCGGATAGTTCTTCTCATATGGCTTTAATGGTCGTGAGGCGTAAGCAATTACCTTTCCGTGCTGCATAAGGACACATCCGAGTCCTTTGTTAGAAGCGTCACTATATACCATGTACCCGCCAGGTCCTGATGGTTTTGTCAATACTGGTGCCATTGTTAGCCTATCCTTCAATCCCTAAAAATTCCTTTCGCACTTTTCTGTCCATTCGAACTTTATATCCTTTCTAGTCAATTGCATCAATGGACCGGCAATTCGAGAGAATCCTTCCACAAATCTTCTATAATATCCTGCAAGTCCTAGGAAACTTCGAATTTCTGTCACTGTAGTCAGTCTAGGCCAATTTACTATAGCTTCCATTTAGATTGGGTCGACTGTTATTCCTTTACCACTGACCACGTGTCCTAAGAAAACCACTTGATCTAACCTGAATTCACATTTACTAAACTTAGCATACAGTTGATGTTCACAAAGTGTCTGCAATGTCATCCTTAGATGTTTCTTGTTCTCCTCTTCCCCTTTGGAGTACACCAAGATATCGTCAATGTAAACAATGACGAATCGAACCAAATATGGTTTGAATACCCTATTCGTTAGGTCCAAGAATACTACAGGTGAAGTGGTCAATCCAAACGGCATCACTAAGAATTCATCGTGTCCGTACCGAGTCCTAAATGCAGTCTTAGGAATATCCTCTTTTTTGATTCTCAGCTGATGGTATCCTGACCGTAAATCAATTTTTGAAAATATAGAAGCACCCTGTAACTGATCGAACAAGTCATCGATCCTTGGTAATGGGCACTTATTCTTAATTGTCACCTTGTTCAACTGTCGATAGTCTATACAGAGCCTTAAAGATCCATCTTTCTTCTTTACAAACAATACTGGCGCTCCCCACGGCGATGTGCTTAGCCGAATGAATCCCCTATCCAGTAGCTCCTGCAATTGTACTTTTAGTTCCTTTAGTTCCGTCAGAGCCATCCGATATGGGGCTTTCGATATAGGCTCCGTTCCAGGAATCAATTCAATTACAAATTCGATCCCTATCTTCGGGACAATCCTGGAAGTTCTTCAGGAAAGACATCAGAAAATTCCTAAACTATAGGGATCTCTACGAACTTTTATTCCTTCTTGGATTGATCTTGTACTATCGCCAAATATCCCTGGCATCCCTCGTCAAGTAATTGGCAAGCTTCTACTGCAGATAGAAGAATCCTAGGTGTACTTGTCCCATTTCCTATGAACTCAAAACTAGGACTATTTGGTGGATTAATCTGGACTATTTTCATGTAGCAATCCACTTTGGCTCGTTGTTGGTGAAGCCAGTCTATCCCAATTATAATGTCAAAGTCGTGCCTCGCCAAGACTATCAGGTCTATTACCACACTTCTATCTCCAATGGTAATTTCACAATTTCGACATCCCATCGTCAGTAGTACGCTATTTTTAAGTGGGGTGGTTACTACCAATGGTTCATCAAGCAATTCAGTGTTCAATTCACGTAGCTTCACATATTGTGCAGAGACAAACGAGTGTATGGCTCCGGTATCAAACAGTGCGTACACTTTATGACCAGGGAGAGAAAGCGTACATGAAATAACAGTTTTGGAAGCCGAAGCCTCCTCTTGAGTTACCGCATACACTCATCCTTGAGCAGAAGGTCTTTGGGCATTTCTAGTTTGATTCATTCCACTCGTTCCTCCAGATCCACCGGACCTATTCGCTCATCCAATCGAAGCTTGTTGATATCGCGGTGGCATCGTTGCTCGAGACTATTGTCCTTCTCGAGGACAGTCTCTCCTTGTATGCCCATATTGGTCGCACTTAAAACATTGCCTATCGTTCATGCACGGCCGTCTCCCATGAAATTCACCACATCGATTACAAGCTCTATTTACTTGGGTCTGCAAAGGCCTCAGTCCTTGTCCATTACCACTTCCCGTCTGACCAAATCGTCCAAAGTTAGGTCTCTTGTTCGAGTTAAACCTTGGCTCTTCGAGCTGGCCAGGTCACTTATCGCGCCTAAAATTCCCTTGAGGAACCTGAAACTTTGGTCTCTCCTATGTTACTATTTCCTTCGCCTCTCTTTGGAGCTCTTCTTCAATTAGCAAAGCCCGACCGTAGAGTTCATTATAATCTCGAATATTAAAGGGTACCAGCTACTTCCTTATCTCTATCTTAAGGCAATTCAGAAACCTTTTGGCTCTATCAATAGGATTTTCAACTAAACAAGGCACATACCTAGACAATTCAAAATTTTTTTACTCATACTGGCCTACAGTCGTGTTGCCTTGCATCAGTTGCACAAATTCAGTCAGCTTCTTATCCCTGACTCAATCCAAAAGATATTGATTATTGAAAGTTTCTACAAAACGATTCCATGCAACTTCAGTACTCGCAGGTAATACTATGCCCTTGGTGGCCCTCTACGAATACTTTGCATTTCCTGAAAGTTGATTTTCCATCAAGATGATTCGATCCGCGTCATTACAGTTCAATAAGCCAAACAGTTCTTCTATTTCATCTAACCAACTTTTGGCTTCCTCCAGATTTCCCATTTCTTGTGAACTTAGGTGGTTTCAATTTGAGGAAGTGCTCCACCAATCCCTATTTATGGCGTTCTCCAGTTGTATTGCTCGCCGCCGCCTGCTGGTGAGCCTGACGCTCAAGCAAAACTCCCACATTCGCTAGTGCCTCCAAAATTCCATCAACTCTCGGATCCATGGGGTTTGCTCTTGGTGAAGATCCGCCTGTCCTTGGCATCTTGCAGTTCCTCTACACATGGATCATTACTCCATTAATTTCTATCCCTGTCATCTTGCGGTTCCAAGACTTCACAACCATAGGCAATAAATAGACCAATGATAAACTAACATACTGCCTACCTAGTATACCACTGACACCCCTATAAGTAGCTAATATCCTAATAATGGGTTGGTATAAACGAGCTACTCATCCCGTCTATCCAAACCAAACAATCACATGCATCAAAGTCTTAAACATATTTCGTGCCCTAACTCCTCCAATCAGGCCCACCTTATCACTCCAAGTTGACCTATGGCTCTGATACCAACTCGAGCTATAGCACCCCACTCCAGGTATACTAATAGAGCTGTGGTGTCCCAGGCCGCCACGTCTAACGGTTATAAGTCTAGTGTTTATTTTCATACAGCGGAAGTATTACTTTCACAAAATGAAGTCGAATTTGCAAGCTAATAACTCAAGACATAACAACCACACCACTATCAATATTTACACGCATAAGTCAACATGGGTTACATTAGCCTATTTGTTCATTTCAACAAGGAGATGTTATCCTGGGGTTCATACATCACGCTTAACCCTGCCTATATACAACTAGCACATCTCCTAGTCATCCATAAGTTAAAATGCCGCAGGCACTAACTCTACATCCGCGGTCTTCCAAAAATGTCTTGGTCGTCATCCTGGCATCCACCTAGACTGTCCTCGCGGCTGCCCCATCCGCAGCTACACCGTCCGAAACGTTGCCGTCGTCCTCATCCCCATCACCTAGTGCACCATAGGGGATTGGGCCCTCCCGTTGCCCGTCTATCAGGATAAAGACAGCCACAAAGTGATAGAGCACGTGGGCCTCTCCTACGCCGACATTGACAGTGATCGTCGTTGTAACTAGAGAAAAGGTGATCCCAGGGTGATTGGGTATTTCGAAATCCTAAACTTCTGAGACCAATTCGATATGGAGACCATAGCGAGAACCCGGGGAACAGGAATCGAACCCATCCTGTCAATCTAAAAAAATGAACACTACAAGTGTAAGTAAACTTAGCGAGTAAATTCAGTCACTCTAACGCTCGCTCGATTCACCATACCACTCGAGTCCACACCTAGCATAGCAATCATTTCATAAACCAAGCTTTACATACGAGGATTCATACATATATATCAACGTATCACATGAATATGCAAGATGCAGATGAATGAATGCAAGTCTCCCATGTACACCGCTTACCACCACCGTTCCCGAGTCAATTCCCGACTCGTAATATTAGTACCTTTCCCGGCTTTACCGCCGACCCTTATGGCAACTCCCCGCTATGAGTTCCTCACTCCCAGGCTTCGCGTTATTACCATGCAGTCCACCTGGTGCCACCTTCCAGGGCATCCCGTCTCCCTCGGGGAATTAATCACATATTGTTCCTGTGGCCTCACTCTCACCACAATTTCGATCACCATATGTTATGAGAAGATAAATGAATGCAATGATATGCCTCTTGTAGTAGACTAGTGAGAAAATTCACTAAATTCCTAATGCACCAGAATTCATATTAAGCACACTAAGTACCACAATTCAATCATAAAACGCAACTCTAACATTCATTCGTTGAAATCAACTACACAACCAATGTGAGCATATGTTCCTTACTAAGCTCAATTATTTTGAGAACTACGTATGTAATTTCTTATGCTTTCGAACTTGAGGTTTGTTTGGTCTATGCTTTTACAACCAATTCGGCACTCTTTTACCACGATTTTCAGCCATTCCAACACGTATTTGAGGCAATACATAGGCGACATTTCAAGGTATTTTTCCGCCTAGCCACCACTCAAAGTCGAGTCCCCTAGGAATAAACATCCATAACCAATACCAAATCGTTTGTCCGCTATATCTCAGTGTACTTTTGGTGCAAAACAGCCTTCTAGCAATGTATATGGTAAAACGCACAATCTGTGGTGACTTTACACAACACATATGACCCTATTACAGCCTATAATTGTCTCGTTCCGACATATAAAATCCTCGACCAGCAAGTATTTATTAGTTCAGGTGCGTACTCATTCACCCAAATGCTAGAGGTAACAATTAGTCACAACTTTGTTCGATTTTGGTCGTGCACTAACCAACCAAAGACAAAATTCAGAATCAAGGCATTCCACGAATCTCCTTTCCTGTTCAAGCTACCGATGCTCATTTCCTTACACAACCAACAATTACTTACTGTCCACGATCAACGGCCGGTCTTTCTATTCACCAATTCGTGCTTCATGACTACGACTTTCATCTCCTACCGATTAAACCAACCTAATCTTGGATGGATACATTTAGTGAAACAAATGAGGGTGAGAGGGACACGATTTTGCTCGCCTAATATTCGACGGCAAAGTGTAGTTCACGGCTTGATTTCCGATGACAATAGCTGTTGACGACGGCGATGAGAGCTTCCGCTTTCTTAGACCTCATCGAGAACTTGTTGTTGAGAGCTAGTGAAATTTTTTAGGGTCTTCTCTCTTTCTTATCCGGTGAACACCTCTCTCACTCGGCGGATTCCACGAAGTGAGCAAGCCATGATTAAGTTCCAATTTCCTAAGTCTATGATGAATTAACCTTGGCTGAATGTAGAAGTTAGTGGACAAGTGTTCACTTCCCATAGAATTCATGATGGCTAATTCGATGCACGGCAATCCCACTAATAGTCCACACACGGCACCACTGTTTTCCATTCTCTTAATTTTAGTCACATTATATTCTCTTGGCCGTGGTTCAATAAGTTGTGGACTCAATGTGGAGCGATCGTTACATTGAATTTTAAGTAAACGACTCATCCTAGGTTCGAGTAATTTATCACGCTACACCACGCGTATTTAGAACCCAGAACTCCAGGCCTTGGCTTCAATGTGAACGAAATTCCTAAGGCAGAAATTCTCAATAAATTGATCGTCCAATAAAATGAGATGTTGCATATTTTCCAGTCGGCTGCTCCCTGTATAACTTATTGCGAATACCTTTCGCAATATATCCAAAATGACCTTCATATGGGAAAATGAATATTCCTCCTCACTTTATAGGGTTTCCTTAATGATATTATATAATAGGTCCCAAAAGAACATTTATTGAAAAGGGTGTATCTGTCTCAAATTACAACCCACTATGATAGTAATTGTGCATTACAGTCAAAATAATATTAACTTAGGGAGCTGGTTTTCAGGATGCTACAACATGTGGTTCCGAGAGGGAGCCTCTGTATACTCCTCAAGTGAACGAGTCATGCGAGTCGGCTCGCCATAAAAATATTGCACAATGGGAATAGGATGATCCGACATACTAACTATCTGAAAAATTGTTCAACGACAAGGAATGACTATAAAACTCAGTAAATAGTGCATCTAACCAAATAACTAAACTATCTAATTCATCATTCGATCAGGCAAAATCAACGAGTACACGACACAACATCTCAAATGGTTCCTTTAATAGCTCACAGCCAAATGCCCATAATGACCCAAATCCAAAGCCTACACGCACATACATTGACAAACAGACAATCAAGATACAAATTCAAATCACCCAATACCACATTACATTAAAACTATAGACTAACATCGTCTCACAAGGAACAAGATTCCATAATCGGTCCCCAAAGCTCACGGCCGAAATGCCTCTATAGGTTCCATCTCCAATGCGCAGTCATTTAACATCACACAAGGCGATTAAATCTTAATTCAGGCCTACCTGTAGCTAGATAACAGCAATTTAATCAACAGAATTAACATTCAATTTACGTAACATCATGAACACCTCCCCATTGAACCCGGCTGAAACCCTCTACCATCCAACTTCAATTCGCTTCAATTCGACGACAAACGGAACGATCCACCTACATATCTAGGTTACCCATGATCTAAAGGCACTACCACAAGCAACCGATCGTACATGCATCAACGTTTTCCCTTCCATGCAAGCTAAAAACTCTTTCGGCATACCCAATTCCAAAGTCGACTTTTCGCGCTAAAACGAATGATAACCAGACAGTCTAGTGGTAAGACTAGATGTCTACTTGCCTTAAGTTTGCACAAAAAGAAAATGGAAGTGAAAACAATGACGAAGTGAGCCCGGGCCAATTTTCCTCCTCTCGGGTTGCGCGGGTCAGGGCAGCGGGCGAGCAGCGAACGGCTGATCAATGTCGACGGCAGAGCTGTGGCGAGGCTGAAGTGAAGCACGAGACTCATTGGCGTAGAGGCGTAGCATCGTCAGTGCTCGCTCGAGCGGAAGAGGGCTTCGGGCGAGAGGAAACCGAGCGGGTGAGGGAGAAGAGAGAAAATGGAGAGGGTGTCTTGTTACCAATTGAGAGGAGAGAGAATAAGTGGGGGCTTATATAGGTGGGGGAGTAAGTGGGTCGGCTAGTGGGGGTTTCGCGGTTCAATCCTATCCAATTTTGCGTGAACTTATTCCACCGAATTCAAAACTAATACCGATTGCCCATCAGTTCATCGTTCTCATTTATCTTGCTCGCTATCATATTTAAATCTAGTAATTCGCCACTCAATAACTTAAATCCCCAAATAACCTATTCTGCTTGTAAATTACTCTGGCGAAAATTCGGGTTGTCACAGCTTAAGCCCATACAAAGCTTTGTTTAGCATGTAGACATGTTCTTATTTCCTTAGATCTTCAAATCCATGAGGTTGTTCTACATATTCCTCTACTTTGTTGTAACCATTCAAGAAGGCATTCTTGACATCCATCTGGAATAGCTTGAAGTCATTGTAGCATGTGTAGGTCAAAAATAGTCTTATAGACTCTAACCTTGCAATTGGAGCATAGGTTTCGTCATAGTCAATTCCTTCCTCCTGAGAATATCCCTTTGCTACGAGTCTTACCTTGTTCCTGGAAACTTTTCCTTTATCATCCAGCTTGTTTTTGAACACCCATTTTGTGCCAATTATAGGATGATCCTTTGGTCTAGGTACGAGCTCCCACACTTCACTTATTTTGAATTTTTGTAGCTCAAGTTGCATCGCTGCAATCTAGCTTTCATTTGTTAGAGCTTCATCGATTCCTTTTGCCTCTATCTCATATACAAGTGCTAAAGTACTTATGGCATCCTTAAGTTTGGATCTGGTTTTGATCCATTCTTCTAAGTTTCCAATAACATCTTTTGGATGACTCGATTTATGCTTTCAATTTTTGTTGAATCTCTCGTCCTGCTTTTCTTCAGAAAAGATTCATCTTGGTTTGCATCCTCAAAAGCTACATCTTTTTTAGTATTGTCAAGGTTCTGAATAGCCTCCAAAGTTGTATTGTCTTTAGATGGATTCTATTCAGATGATAATCCATTTATGATGACTTCGTAACCACCCGTCTGACTTTATTTTACCTCTTCAAACTTCATATTCATTGATTCTTCAATAGTTCTTGAGTTCATGTTGTAGACCCTGTATGCTTTGCTTGAAGTAGAGTATCTAAGAATAATTCCTTCGTCTGATATTTCATCAAATTTACTCGGACGGTCATTTGAATTCTTAAGAATGAAGCATTTACATCCAAACACGTGAAAGGATGAAATACTTGGTTTGCGAACTTTGTAAAGCTCATAGGGGGTTTTCTCGATCAATGGTCTTAAGAAAAATCGATTTATGATATAACATGCAGTTGAAATAGCCTCTGCCCAAAAGTGAGGGGATTTTGTTTTCAATCAAGAGAGTAAACCATTTCTTGCAAAGAATGATTCTTTCTTTCAACCACTCCATTTTGTTCAGGTGTATAAGGAGAAGAAAAGCTGTGTTGAAAACCATTTTTATCACAGAAAAGCTTTGATTCTCAAATTCTCCCCTTACCAAGCAATACCTTTTACCTCCAATACTTTGGCTTCGAGTAGGTCCAAGTACATCCATGTGAAGTAGCTGCAAGGCACGATTAGTAGCAACTTGATTTATGATTTGAATGTGTCCTTACCTATTTACCAAGGGTGCAGACAGAACATAGTTATGTTTTCTCAATTTAGCATTTGTGAGTCCTCTCACAAGCCTTTTGGAGGACAACTTTGAGTTTCGTTTGTAGCTTATGTGTCCTAGCTTCTGGTGCCAAAGCTCAGACTCATCCTTGATGGATACTAAACACTGAAGGTCCTCAAACACTATGTCCAAAAGATACATGTTTCTATGTCTTTGCCCTGTGAAGGATTGCTTGTTGTCCTGGTTGGTTCCTGAACATTTATCTTCTAAAAAGCATATCTTAAATCCAATATCACATAATTGAATTATACTAATAAGATTGTAATTCAGCCCCTTAACCAAAGATACATCGTTGATGGTAAGATTTTCAATCTTCACAGTTCCTTTGTCTATGGTCTTCCCTTTATTGTTACCACCAAAGGATACACTTCCCCCCATCAATATTTGTTAAATTGATGAATCTCTTTGAGTCTCCTATCATGTGTCTCGAACAGCCAATATCAAGGTACAATTTATTTCTTCTTCTTTTCGGTACCTACAGAAGTCAAGAACATTCAAGCTTTCTTTGGTACCCATATCTGTTTGGGTTCTTTTGGGTTAGAATTTTTTGTCAATCTCAGAATATCACGAATAGGTCTCCAGACTTTAGGATGGTAATTCTTAGAGTGATTTGGATCACCACAATTTGAGCACTTAGAAAATCGTTGCCCTTCAGATCTTGTGAACTGCTTTTGAAAATGGTTTTTATAGGCAAGTTTTGAAGGTCTATTTCTAAGTCTGTCTTTGGCTTTTGAAAAATCATTTCTTATTCACTTTCCTTTTCAAAACCAAGTCCAAACTTGTTATAATATGGAACTTGTATTGAAAGAATATGCTCTAGAGTTTTCGAGCCACTGGAAAACTTTTTATTTATATCTAAAATTTTCTTTTACAAAGATGCGTTTTCCTTTTTAGAAAATTCAGCACTCTTTTTCAAAGAATCAATTACCTCTTTCAAGGATTCATTTTCTTTTGGAATCAAATCTAATTTTCCTTTGATTTGAACAAACTCACTTTGCAAAAATTTGATTTTATTCTTTTTAGAGATATCCTGTTGATTTAGTGGAGCATTCTCCTTGTCGGTGCTTGAAACAATTTCATCTTCTCCATATTACTATATCTCTAGAGTCAATAATTTTATATGAGGAACTACTAAACACAATCACTTGCTGCTGTTGGGGCTAGCGAGATCACCTAAACGGGGGGAGGGGGGCGAATAGGTGATGATAAAAACTTGTTTGAATATTTTGCGGAATTAAAAAAACCAAGCTTAGAATTTAGTTCAAAGTCTATTCGAGTGTACGTTCTGAGATGACTTCAAAGTCTAACTATGCACAATTCAACTATCATAAATAAAACACAAAGAGATTAAGGGATGGAGAATTTTGCACAGAGTTTAGAGTGGCTCGACTTTGTTCAAACTTAGGTCCACTTCTTCACGCTGACAGCCAATTAGCTGGATCCACTAGTGAATAGCTTAGAGGTTACAACACGGTGACTACTCTTAAGTTAATAGACTTCCCGCCTAATATACTCTTCTCAATTGGGTATAAACCTCTAAGTATTACGGTGTTTATATTAAGAGTATATGAAGGATGTTGAAGCTCTCTTGAACTTAGAATTATAGACTCTGTTCTCTCTTTTTTTCTTTTCATCCATGAGGTTTCCTTTTATACTCCTCCACCTTCAAGCTAGCCGTTGCAAGGTTTCCAGAGGATCACTCTCCAAGCTTCCCATTTGGACGAGATTGTATACAAAGGATTTCGTAACCGTTGAGAATATTCAAAGGAAGAAACTCCCTTTATATCAGATCGCCCACACAATCATGATTTGGGTTTCCAAAGATAGAGTTCTTCACATGGTAAGCCATCCTTGTCTCCCTTAATCCACGCTCTTGAATGATCTTCTTGATTGATAATCTTCAAGAACAAATCCAGCTTGATTTGCTAGTCGTTGTGATAATATTGTCACACCCCGAACCCCGGGCGAGCGACCATCCCTTCCAAACGTCAGGTCAAAGGATGATGTCCCAAGCAGATCATCGACCCATTTCTTTTTATCTTATAATTAAGCACATGCGGAACCGAATAACAACCCCGGACAACAAACAACAGGGATAGACAAATAAGAAAGACAACAAACAACAACAAACCCTTTTTATTTATATGCTTGATTAGTTCACAATACAAACATAAATTTACACAAATCCATCTTGGACCGATCCCCTTAGACCCACAAAAAGATACCGGGTCGGGTCGGGGCGCACTATAGGCGATACACTACTGCTACACTACCGACTATATACAAAACGGCCTCCAAAAACTCCTCCACAGCTCCACCCGCATCCCGGGCATAACATGGCGTACGGCCACCACGAATACCTGAAAGGCGATCAGCCAAGCGCATGAGATATGAATCTCAGCGGGTCAATGCCTAAGTCCGATTAGGACGTTGATTCACAGCCTAACCATTCTAGTGATCTAATCTCAGCATCCAGAACAACAACCACATGCAATGTACCTCGCTTGGAGCCATACGACAATTATATTATGCCAATAAATAAACAGTGAATTAGCCAATCAACCAGAATGTTCAGCCAAAATCATGAATAATGCAACAAACGCGTTCCAGTCAGCACGGCCAAGAGATACCCCACTCTCGCCAAAGCACAGCCTCGCTGCTAGTACTCTTCCGGATTAACCGGGCGTCGTCCCACAACGTTAACGGCGACGGCATCAGATGGCTCCCTCAAATTCCCTAAGGCGAGCACACCAGGAATAATTCCAGGAGGGACTACGGACCAACACAAGTTGTGACCGGCATCTCATCAGTCGTGTTATCCGGGCGGTCCGTCGCCGGCATGGACTGACAGGCAACCAATAAGCCGTGGAATCCCAGACGGTACGTCGCCGGCACACAGACTTACCAGGTAGCGACCCATGCCAACAAGGGTATCGCTTGTGCCCCCAGTAACATTAGGGTGACACGGTGAAACTACTGCGTGATCTCGCGCTTAAAACCGGCTCTTAAGCCAAATCTCATTTTGATGCAATCACACTAACATCATGCTCAAACTGGCCCACGGCCACTTTCATGCTCAAACCTGACCCACAACCAATTTCATGCTCAAAATCACAATTGGTCACGCGAATATTCAATTCCCATTTAACATGGCATTTCGACACTAGTGTGATCATTCAGCATTTAATGCGCAATCAACACTCAGTCCGATCCACGATCAGATGCCACAAACTAGGCACAACAACATGCAATTAACCATGGTAACTATTCCACCTAACCACAGATAATTCAACTAACCACAGTAGTTAATTAATCTACCATAGTAACTATCTAATTTAACTATGGTAACTATTTAATCTAACCACCTAACCACGGTAACTATCTAATTAATCACGGTAACTAACTAATTAACCTATTAAGTGCAATTAACGGCCTAATCAGATATTAGGGGTTAACTCACTAATTAACTGGCGGCGACCGGCGAAGGGCGGAGGCGGTGGCGGCGGTGACGATAAAAATTCCGGCGGCGGTCCCTACGGACTCTCCTCGTCGATCCGGACGCAACCACGGTGTCGGATTTCCAAAACGACACCCGGACAACGACGAATGGCCGCTGGACAGCAGCTGGACGGCGGCCAAACGACGACAATGGAGCTCAACGAGCGGGCGGCAAGCTTGGCGGAGCTTCGGCCAAGGTCCGGCGGGTCCTCGGTGGCTCCGATGAAGCTCGGCGGACGACGGCGAGGCTCGGCGGGCGGCGGACAGCGGCTGAATAGAGGCGGCAGCAGCTGCGGCTAGGGCTGGCAAGCTGCGGGAGGGTGGCTGGCGGCTCGGCGGGGCGCGGTGGACGGCTGCGGCGCGAGCGTCAGGCGGCGGCGGTCCACGGCGACGACGAAGATGAAGATGAAGATGAAGGTGGAACGTGAGCAGCAAAAGGGAGGGCTGCCGTGCGTGGAAAAGAAAAGGGAAGAGAGAGAGAGGAGAGAGAAAATTGGTTTTAAGGGCAATTTGGTCCTTTCATGGGTCAAATGGCAAACTTGTAAATAGCCAAAAGTCAAAAAGGTTGATATGACTTGGCATTTATGAGGCGGGGCTCATGGTCATTTGGTATTAATTGTTTCTGGCGTATATGAATAATATCTGAGGGTATTTCGGTAATCTGACGATTTAGGACTAGTTTAGAATATTTGGTTCAGGGTTGGCTCGAGCGCGAAGGAATTCGGCGAAGACTAATTACGGCGCGACTAATCTAATCGAACTACAATGAACTACGCTTCAATCGACGACTAACGCTCTTCAGATTGAACGATTCCTGCGTCCGATAAATGTCACTAAATCCAACAGTCCAATATTATTCATAGAATAAACCTTGAAATTCCGGGACGTCACAACTCTTCTCCCGTTGGGAAATTTCGTCCCCGAAATTAAAATATTACACCACCTCAAAAAGAAAAGGAAACATACTCTTCATAGACTCCTCACTCTCCCACGTCGCTCCCTCGGTTCCATGATGTTGCCAAACAACCTTCACCAACGGAATTGTCTTGTTTCGCAGAACTTACTCATTCCGATCTTCGATCCTCACCGGACGTTCCACGTACGAAACACGCTCGTCCACTTCGATCTCTTCAAAACTTAGGACGTGAGCTGGATCCGGTTCGTACTTCCTTAACATGGATACATGGAATACGTCATGTACCTGAGCAAGTCTCGATGGCAACGCGAGACGATAAGCCAGATTTCCAATCCGCTCCAAGATCTTGAATGGCCCAACATATCTCGAGCTCAACTTTCCCTTCTTGCCAAAACGAGATATCTCTCTCATAGGCGACACCTTCAGGAAGACATGATCACCGACTTGAAACTCCAACGGTCTGCGTCGTTTATCAGCATAACTCTTCTGACGGCTCTGAGCTGTCCTCAGTCTTTCTCTGATGACTTTCACTGTATCCAAAGACTGCTGTACTTACTCTGGTCCGGTGATTTTCCTTTCACCAACTTCGTCCCAACAGATTGGCGTTCTACAAGGCCTGCCATACAACGCTTCGAAAGGCGCCATCTTGATACTCTGCTGATAGCTGTTGTTGTAGGCGAATTCAACCAAATGAAGCTGTCCTTCCCAATTGCCTTTGAAATCCAATACACATGCCCGCAACATATCCTCAAGGGTCTGAATTGTCCTTTCAGACTGGCCATCCGTCTGCGGATGATAAGCCGTACTAAATTGCAGCTTCGTTCCCAAAGAAGTCTGCAAGCTTTTCCAAAAGGTAGACGTGAACCTGGGATCACGATCCGACGTGATCGTCACTGGTACATTATGCAGACGTACGATCAGACGTACATATAAATCTGCTAACCTGTCCAAAGCGAAGTCCTTTCTCATTGGGATGAAATGTGCTGACTTCGTCAATCTGTCCACTATAACCCAAATTGAATCATTGCCCCTTTGGCTCCTCGGCAAACTTGTCACGAAATCCATCGTGATGTGCTCCCACTTCCATTCTGGAATCTCGAGCGGCTGTAACAACCCTACAGGCTTACAATGCTGAGCTTTGACCTACTGGCACGTCAGATATCTCGCCACATGCTTAGCTATGTCCGTCTTCATGCCACTCTACCAATAATACTGCCTCAGATTCTGGTACATTTTCATACTACCCGGATGAATACTATAGCTGCTACGATGTGCCTCCGACAAGATTTCTTCCCTAAGACTCTCATCAGTCGGCACACACAAACGTCCTTTGAACTTCAATATTCCATCCTCAGCTACCTGAAAATCTTCTTTCCTCTTCTCTGAACCCTCTTGAAGGACTTTCTGAATGGCAGGATCCGTCGATTGCAATATCTTAATCCTCGCTTGCACCTCCGGCTCGATCCTCAATGTAGCCATCAAACTCGACAGACGGCCTACCTCCAACTTAAACTCGGAGTCTTGCACCTCCTCCGGAAGACGCCACTCCCGGACCATCAACTGGGCAATTGCTGACTTCCGACTCAGCGCATCAGCAACTTTATTAGTCTTTCCCGAATGGTACAAGATCTCGCAGTCATAATCCTTGAGAAGTTCCATCCAACGGCGTTGCCTCATGTTCAACTCCTTCTAAGAGAACAGATACTTCAAACTTTGATGATCGGTGTAGATTTGGAACCTTTCTCCTACCAGGTAGTGTCTCCAGATCTTAAGGGCAAACACGATCGCTGCTAACTCCAGATCGTGCGTCGGATAATTCAACTCGTGCGGTCTCAACTGACGAGAAGCGTATGCAACTACTCTCCCATATTGCATAAGCACACAGCCTAGTCCCTTGAAGGAAGCATCACTGTAAATCTCATATCCTCCAAGACCAGACGGTATTTTCAAAACAGGAGCCGTAGTTAGATTCTGCTTAAGCTCTTGAAAACTACGCTCGCACTTATCTGTCCACTCAAATATTTCGTCCTTTTTCAGTAGACGTGTCAACGGCAGGGCTATCGCGGAGAACCTTTCCACAAAACGTCTATAGTAGCCTGCTAAACCCAAGAAGCTCGAAACTTCTGTCACTGACGTCGGTCTCGGCCAATCCATGACCGCTTCAATCTTGGTTGGGTCTACAGATATCCCTTCTCCAGAAATTATACGACCAAGGAAAGCTACGCGAGCTAGCCAAAACTCGCACTTGCTAAACTTAGCAAGCAAATGGTGTTTTCGAAGAGTCTCTAACACTGTCCTCAAGTGTTGCTCATGTTCCTCAAGGCTCTTAGAGTACACCAAAATATCGTCAATAAACACTATGATGAATTTGTCCAAATACTCACTGAATACTCTATTCATCAAGTCCATGAAAGCAGTTGGAGCATTTGTTAGACCAAACGGCATCACTGTGAATTCATAGTGACCATAGCGCGTCCTAAAAGTCGTCTTCGGTACGTCCTCCCTTTTTATCCTTAGCTGATGGTATCCCGTCCTTAGGTCGATCTTGGAGAACACCGAAGCTCCTTGAAGTTGGTCAAACAAATCATCAATCCTTGGCAACGGATACTTGTTCTTGACTGTCACCTGGTTGAGCTGACGGTAGTCGATGCACAAACGAAGTGATCCATCCTTCTTCCTCACAAACAAACGGGGGCTCCCCATGGAGATGCACTTGGACGGATATATCGTTTATCCAACAACTCCTGCATCTGTACCTTCAGTTCCTTGAGTTCCGACAACGCCATCCGATACGGTGCTTTTGAGATTGGCTCCGTACCAGGGGATAACTCAACCACGAACTCTATCTCCCTTTCCGGAGGCAATCCAGGTAACTCCTTCGGAAAAACATCAGGGAACTCCCTTACTACAGCAATGTCCTCCAGCCTTAACTCTTCAGCCAACACATCTACAACAGATGCCAAATAACCTTGGCAACCTCCATCCAACAACCGAGTCGCTTCCAGCGACGAAACTAAGGGGATTGAGGTTCCCCCTCAGTTTCCAACAAACTTGAAACTAACCCCATTCAATGGGTTAAACAGGATAGTCTTACCATGATAATCCAAAACAGCTCTTTGCTCCATGAGCCAATCCATACCAACAATCAAATCGAAATCAAACAAAGCTAGCACAATCAGATTTATCCTTCCCTCATGACCATCTACAACCAGCCTACAATCAGGGCATCCTACTGCAGCCATAACATTATCCTTAAGTGGCGTAGATATCCTAACGGTCAATCTCAATGGTTCTGTACTCATACCAGCTAGCTTAATAAACTGAGCAGCAACAAAGGAGTGGGAAGCTCCTGAATCAAACAATGCATAAGCTACTTGGTTATGCAATAAAACCGTACCTAAAACGGTCGGCGAGTCCTTCGCCTCTTCCCGGGTGACAGCAAACACCCTTCATTGCACTGGCGGTCGATTCTAAAAGTTCTGCAGAATATTCCCTCGCATCTGACCTCCCTGTTGCAACTGTCCTCCCATCTGTCTCTGAGGGCAATCTTTGACCTGGTGGCCATGCTTGCTACAACCAAAACATGCACCTGACCTCCTTGGGCACGGACCAGGCCCATGCTTCTGCCGACAAATCGGGCACACAATGTCGGAGCGAAACGGCAGCTTCCCAACAAAGTTCCTCCTATTAGGCGGGATGGGATTCCTATTACCCATCATTGGTCCTTTGCCAAACCTTCGGTTATCTCTCACAACAAGAGCGAACCGCGGTCCAGATGCGGTTGCCCTCTCAGTAATGTCCCTTTCCACCAGTTGAGCTTTCTCATAAAGCTCATTGTAGTTCCTCAAGTTGAACGGCACTAACACGCTCTTGATCTCCAACTTCAACCCGTCTCTGAACCTCCTTGCCCTATCTTCAGGGTTCTCCACCATCCTCGGTGCATACTTGGACAGCTTGGCAAACTTTGCCTCACATTGGTCCACCAATGACTGATTCTGAAGAAGATGTAGAAACTCATCCATCTTCTGCTCTTGCGTACAATCCGAGAAGTACTTTCCGTTGAAGGCTTTCGCGAAGGCACCCCACTCCGGGATCGCACCTCCGGGAAACACACTCCCTTGCATGGCCTTCCACCACGAGCTAGCGTTACCTTGCAGTTGGTATACAGCCAGCGTTACCTTCTCTTCCTTCGAACATCCTAACAAGGCAAAGGCCTTCTCCAAATCCTCCATCCATAAGGTAGCAGCTTCCGGGTCACCAGTTCCCGAAAACCTCGGCGGTTTAAGCTTCATAAACTGCTCCACTAATCTGTGAGTCTGTGGCCGGCAGATCCCGTCTTCAGCTAACCGACCCTCTTGTGGAATGGCAACTGCAGCTTGATTCCTCATTTGCTACCCCATCAGGTTACCCATGGCTTCCAAGGCTTACAGAATCCCGTCCACTCTAGGATCTGCATGAATTGCCCCTTCTCCGGGCACTTCCGGTTCGCCCACTCTACCCACTCTAGGTCTTCCTCGGGTGGCCCTTCCTCTACCTCTGCGCGCTGCAAGGATGTGGGTCTCAACCACATCAGGAACAACTGGAGCTACCCTTTCCGTAGGTACTCCCGGGACACGATCCCTCTCCATTTCGGGATCCACCTGAGTTGCCCTACCTTGGGGCGTTCTCCGACTACGGTTGCTCATCCTGCAGGACCGTAACGATTCCTGCTCGCCCAAAGCAACACGTAATGAGAACTCAGGTTTACTACTAACAACGATTAAACAGCAAACACAAGCATAGGGTTTCAATCCTATTGACTATCCCAAACCCAGCGCACCTTATAACACCACAAACCATGCTTTGATACCAAAATGGGGATGTCACACCCCGAACCCCGGGCGAGCGACCATCCCTACCAAACGTCAGGTCAAAGGATGATGTCCTAGGCAGATCATCGACCCATTTCTTTTTATCTTATAATTAAGCACATGCGGAAGCGAATAACAACCCCGGACAACAAACAACAGGGATAGACAAATAGGAAAGACAACAAACAACAACAAACCCTTTTTATTTATATGCTTGATTTGTTCACAATACAAACATAAATTTACACAAGTCCGTCTTGGCCCGATCCCCTTAGACCCACAAAAAGATACCGGGTCGGGTCGGGGCGCATTATAGGCGATACACTACTGCTACACTACTGACTATATATGACACGGCCTCCAAAAACTCCTCCACAGCTCCACCCGCATCCCGGGCCTAACATGGCGCACGGCCACCACGAATACCTGAAAGGCGATCAGCCAAGCGCATGAGATATGAATCTCAGTGGGTCAACGCCTAAGTCCGATTAGGACGTTGATTCACAGCCTAACCATTCTAGCGATCTAATCTCAGCATCCAGAACAACAACCACATGCAACGTACCTCGCCTGGAGCCATACGACAATTATATTATGCCAATAAATAAATAGTGAATCAGCCAATCAACCAGAATGTTCAGCCAAAATCATGAATAATGCAACAAACGCGTTCCAGTAAGCATGGCCAAGAGATACCCCACTCTCGCCAAAGCACAGCCTCGCTGCTAGTACTCTTCCGGATTAACCGGGCGTCGTCCCACAACGTTAACGGCGACGGCATCCGATGGCTCCCTCAAATTCCCTAAGGCGAGCACACCAGGAATAATTCCAGGAGGGACTACGGACCAACACAAGTCGCGACCGGCATCTCATCAGCCGTGTTATCCTGGCGGTCCGTCGCCGGCACGGACTGACAGGCAACTAATAAGCCGTGGAATCTCGGACGGTACATCGCCGGCACACAGACTTACCAAGCAGCGACCCATGCCAACAATGGTATCGCTTGTGCCATCAATTACGTTAGGGTGACACGGTGAAACTACTGCGTGACCTCGCGCTTAAAACCGGCTCTCAAGCCAAATCTCATTTTGATGCAATCACACTCATATCATGCTCAAACTGGCCGACGGCCATTTTCATGCTCAAACCTGGCCCACAGCCAATTTCATGCTCAAAATCACAATTGGTCACGCGAATATTCAATTCCCATTTAACATGGCATTTCGACACTAGTGTGATCATTCAGCATTTAATGCGCAATCAACACTCTGTCCGATCCACGATCAGACGCCACAAACTAGGCACAACAACATGTAATTAACCATGGTAACTATTCCACCTAACCATAGATAATTCAACTAACCACAGCAGTTAATTAATCTACCACAGTAACTATCTAATTTAACTATGGTAACTATTTAATCTTACCACAGTTAACTATCTAACCACGGTAACTATCTATTAACTGTGGTAACTATCTAATTAATTACGGTAACTAACTAATTAACCTATTAAGTGCAATTAACGGCCTAATCAGATATTAGGGGTTAACTCACTAATTAACTGGCGGCGACTGGTGCAGGGCGGAGGCGGTGGCGACGACAAAAATTCCAACGGCGGTCCCTACAGACTCTCCTCGTCGATCCGGACGCAACCACGGTGTCGGATTTCCAAAATGACACCTGGACGACGACGAACGGCAGCTAGACAGCGGCTGGACGGCGGCCAAACGACGACAATGGAGCTCAACGAGCGGGCGGCAAGCTCGGAGGAGCTTTGGCCAAGGTCCGGCGGGTCCTTGATGGCTCCGGTGAAGCTCGGCGGACGACGGCGAGGCTCGGCAGGCGGCGGACAGCGGCTGAACAGAGGCGGCAGCTTGCGGCTGGGGCTGGCGAGCGGCGGGAGGGTGGGCGGCGGCTCGGCGGGGCGCGGTGGACGGCGGCGGCGCGAGCGGCGGCGGTCCACGACGACGACGAAGATGAAGATGTAACAGTGAAGATGAAGATGAAGGCGGAACGTGAGCAGCAAAAGGGAGGGCTGCCGTGCTTGGAATAGAAAAGGGAAGAGAGAGAGAGAGGAGAGAGAAAATTGGTCTTAAGGGCAATTTGGTCATTTCATGGGTCAAATGGCAAACTTGTAAATAGCCAAAAGTCAAAAAGGTTGATATGACTTGGCATTTATGAGGCGGGGCCCACGGTCATTCGGTATTAATTGTTTCTGGCGTATATGAATAATATCTGAGGGTATTTCGGTAATCTGACGATTTAGGACTGGTTCAGAATATTTGGTTCAGGGTTGGGTCGGGCACGAAGGAATTAGGGGAAGACTAATTACGGCGCGACT
Organism: Lenwebbia sp. NSW1173648; assembly: GCA_029784005.1. NCBI lineage: Eukaryota > Viridiplantae > Streptophyta > Magnoliopsida > Myrtales > Myrtaceae > Lenwebbia > Lenwebbia sp. NSW1173648. The sequence continues at coordinate 18,633,674 of JARCGZ010000008.1, read as the reverse complement.
AATCTAATCGAACTACAATTAACTACGCTTCAATCGACGACTAACGCTCCTCACATTGAACGATTCCTACGTCCAATAAATGTCACTAAATCCAACAGTCCAATATTATTCATAGAATAAACCTTGAAATTCCGGGACGTCACAAATATAATATCTCAAATATATTATCTTAACGGTATCTCATAATAATCTGATCGTTGCACTTCGAAATACTCCCTCAAAGCTTGAGCTTGCGACAACATCTGAGCTCCTTTAAAACAGCATCTGAGCACCTTAAAACAGATTCAATCCTATTTAACTATTCTTTAACAATTGAATATACCTTAGGATAATCTGCAAAATAGTATTTCATTGCATTAATTCAGATATTAGAGAATATAGGATTGTGTTGTCAACTTCAAAATTAATGAGGGGTTTTTCTCAACAATCTCCCTCTTTTTAATGATGATAAAACTATCCATACAATTAGAACAATTTGTATGAACATAATAAATTGCTTCTTAATGATATATAATTCAGTACGATAGCAAAAGAGAGTTCTAAGTTATAGAGCGGGAATTCAAAGTCTGAGTTCATTCTCAAAGTCTAATTCAGTTTCTCTTTTTAGAATCTGTAACAGAGCATGAGTGGAGTTCATTTCATTTCAAATTGTTCTGTACTCCTGTTCTGAACCTATATCATTCAGAGGTTGCTCAAGACTTATATTATTCATAACTTGTGCATAACCTGCATCACTCAGAACTTGTGCATAACCTGTATTTACAAAAGAGAATCTAAGCACAAGCAGTAACAGGTTTAATGTGTGCGTGGGGTATGTGACATTCTGAAATTCGACTCATTTTCGGGATTTATGAATGAATGGATTTCTTGTTATTGCACTCTAGACTTATCTCACTCGGAATTGATCACTCTCGAGCCGACTGACCGTAAGGGAAAGGCTAACTAGGAATTTAAGTACGTGGACCTATCGCAGGTCGATACGCGTAACTCCTAAAAGCCGCCCGTCAGTTTGAGATATTTTAAAGTCGCAATCGACTGGTGTGGACCGCGAATTAGATCCCGGAATTGGATATTGAATTATCAAGAATTTCATGACTAATGTTTTGGACGTCGCCTCGTTTGGGTTCAGAGTTCAGTGGCCAGCCAAACGGATCGCCTGTGCCAAGATTCCCGATCAGTCCCGACATTTGCAGATCGTCAGTTTTCCTTCAGGCATTTATTTGCAAGAGCCAATAATGGAGAGGATTTGACTTCTTTGTCTTTAGCTCATTAAAACCCCAAAAATCCCAAAACCAACTCCCACCAACCCACCTACTCCCACTCAAGACTCAAGTCTAAGAAGAGAATGTGTTCTTGCAACTCTCTCTCTCACCTCACTTGCTCTCTCCACCCTTGCATTCTCATCCTCCTCTCTTGCTCTCCCTCACCCAAAGCTCTCCTTCCCCTCCTCCTCCTTGCGCCGCCGTGCCGCCACCACCGGCCAGCCACAACACCACCAACATCCAGCCAAGCTTTGCCATCCTTCTCGCCGCCGTTGAGCCGCCGAACGCCGCCCATTCAGCCGTGGACACCGGGTGCAGCCACGAAGAGAAAAGGGGGCTGTTTTGGGTCCGTTTTGTGGTTTTTCAAGCTTAGATCAAGTAAGCAAACCCCCTAATCCTTGTGTAGGCTAATGTAGTACTAATGAGCATGTTTAGGAGTGAAATTAGTGAATTTTAGGGCGTCGGAACACTGTTCATCGCAGAAAACCGGGAACGGAAAAATTAGGTTTTGATGATCTTGGAAGCTTGGAAAGTGATCTTGAGTGTTAGGGATGGTTAGTTAGGCCTATTAGAGGTTGTTGTACATAGTTATGAAGTTTTGGAACACTATTCATTGAAGGGGTTTACTGTTCATTGAAGGTTTGCACTGTTCATCGAAGATTTTTACTGTTCACGGGCTGATCCGAATTTGATTGAGGCTTAGGATGATCTTGGGGACTTGTCTTGTGGTTTAGAGCGGTTAGAGGATCAATTGGAAGGTTCGGGATTGCTTAGGTCGATTCGTGTTTGCAAATTAGTTTAGTTTTAACTAGTTTGAGCAATTTTCGTGCACTTGTGAAGTAGGGGCTGATTCGAGGGTGATCTTGTGCCTTTGATTTAAATTGACGAGTTTGCAATGTGCTCGTGTGCATGTGTGTTCGGCCTTGTAGCCCGGATGTGCCGATCGTGGCTTGATTGCTTGTTCTTGCTTGATAAGCATGTTGGGAAGGAATTAGTTCAATTGTGGAACTTATGCCATGCTTAGCTTTCGCGTAATTAGATGATTAGCTGGCATATTTTGAATGCATGAATTCTTGCCTTGACGCGTGTTTACGCGAGGTATGTTAGAAACTGAGATTATGATATTCATGTCGTTAAAGCCCTGATGCGTTATGACGCGGGGAGTTGAGCTAATCCTGATGCGTTAAACGCGGGATATAATGTCTAATGAGACGGTTGGTTACCTGCCTGATGCGTTAAACGCGGGCTGTAGCCCGGACCTGAGGCGTTAAACGCGGGTCGTTCTTCGTTCTGGCTATATACGTATATGAACTTGTTGTCATGCTTAGACGAATGCATCGGATTTGAATTGTATGCTGGACTGATTGAATTGTTGGTTTGAATTACTCTAGTGGAAACACTTAACCTTGGAGTGTTTAGTGGGCATGTGTTCTACTGTCTAGTGTGGCTGAGCGGGTAGTCTAGATGGGTTTGAACTACATGTTGGGTTGGCTTGGAGGTACCGTTATCCTAAGCGAGGCTTAGGGGGTGAGCTTATTGAGATTTATTCTCATAGTTGTAAGTTAAAATATTTCATACCCCTGAGCCTGAGGAGCCAGAGCGTGCCGAGGAACTTATGGAGTCCGATCCTGAAGAGGAACCACTGTCTGGTGATGACGAGGGTTGAAGACTAGGATAGTGTTTCTCGCCTTTTTGGTATATCCTAGTAGTGGATATAGGTTAGTGGGCCATGGTACCCTTTTGTAGTTGATGGCGGTTCTTGGTGTTGTCCGTGTCTGTATCTGAAACCTTGGCATATTTATATGATGGTTGTTTTCCTGCTTCTCCCTTCTCTACCCTCCTGTTTGAATTTTGTCTGGGTGTTTTCATTTGCTTCCGCTAGCGTTCGTTTCTAAACGATTAAGTATCGATCTGGGTCGGCGACTGTCCTGGGATGTCGCATTGATATTCGACCGGAGCGATGTGGTTCGGGATGTCGCGTGCTCGTATGGACGCGGGGCGTGACAGGGTATATTCTCTCCCTTTTTGTCATTAGCACAAAAGGTATGATCAAATGAGCGTATGTATTGAATCGAAATATATCAAAATAAATAGTTCAAACATCAAACTACCAAATATCCAGACTTAAAAACCTCCAAATCCAAAAACAATCCCAAACTTGAAAAAAATAAGCGAATGAAATGATCTATTTGGGAGAGGTTGGGACTTGAGTGGATGTGGATGGTGCTTGAGTTGAGGAGGAGGGTGCAATGTTTGAAGGGAGTTGGACTAGAGAGAATTTGGAAAACTATTCCAGCTTCTGAGCAATTTTATAATCTGGGCACAATTCCTCAATATAGTCAAATACTTCAGAGGGAATACCAGAATGGATTACCTCAATTTCTTCATTCGAGTCTGAGTCTGCCATCAAACAAATGTTTGCATATTCCTCATCGCTTTCCTCTCATTCTGTATCACTCAAAGTTTCTGCCTTCAGAGCTTTTGTTGGATTTCTCATCTCTTCCTTTCTTTTTCAGAAGAGGACAATTTGGTTTGATGTACCCATTCTGTTTGCATTTGAAGCAAATTATGTCTTTGCTTTCTTCTTTGCTATTATATGATCTTTTCTGAATATACTGCTTGAAATCCCTTTTTCCTTTGAAATTTATTACCTTTTGAGTTGGCTTCTTTATTGACTCTTTCATCTTCGTATGATTGGAAAGTCCCAATAAGCTCATCGACTAGATATTTTATTGGCTTCTTTGAGTCTTTCGAATAGATATTTTGATGTGATTCCATTCGTTTGAGAGACCTCTCGGGAGTTTATTGACCTCCATTGGTCCTAATTAGGTTGTCCTTGATAGGTGAGTCGATTCACTATTTTAGTGAATCTACCAACATTTCCTTTACAGATTCATCTGGCTTCATCTTGAAGCGTTCGTACTGACCAAGAAGAATGTTGATCTTGGTTTCTTTGACTCTATATGTTCCTTCGTATGTCACCTAAAGTTTATCCCATGTTATTTTTTATGAAGGACAATCTGTAATATGTTTATACTTAGTAGGAGATAAAACACAATAGAATAAATATATAGCTTTTGCATCTAAGGTGTCTCTCTTGGCCAATTCAATCGCAGAGAGAGCAGCGGTTGGAGTAGTACTATTGCTATTGTTGTCTCCTGCATTTTTGTTTCAACTATTAGACATATTTGCATTTGGATCAACTCCTCTTTGGATGACATCCCAGATTTGAGTATGTTGGCATTTGATGATGGCTTTGAAATTGTTTTGCCAATCGCTGTAATCTTTTCCATCAAAGTAAGGTGGTCTAGTGTTGCTTCTTCCTTCAACAAAGACTGGAACAAAGTTGCTAGCCATAATAGATCATTAGCTCAGAAGTAATAACACTTCACAATAGAGAGCACCAAGCTCTGATACCAATTGTTGTACCTAGCGTTATCACCTAGAGGGGGTGAATAGGTGATTTTGAACCTTATTTATAAAATAATGCGAAATTAAAATAAATAGGCTCAGAGTTTAGTTCAGAGTCTGATCAAGAACAAGATCTGAGAAGACCTCAGAGTCTGTCTGCGCACAATTCAACTATCAAGTATAATAACAAGGAGTTTAAGGGATAGAGAATTTGCATAGAGAGTTTATAGTAGTTTGGCTTTGTTTAAGCCTACGTCCACTTCTTCACGCTGACAGCCAATCTGCTAGATTTCACTAGTGAATTGCCCAAAGGTTACAACTTGGTGATGATTCTCGAGTCAATAGACTTCCTGTCTAACACTCACTCACTCTGAATAAGAACCTCTAAGTATTAAAATGTTAGGTCAAGAATATAAAAAGGACATTGAAGCTTTCTTGAACCTTTGGAATTTTAGATTCTAGACATTTTTTCTCTCTTCAGCCTTAAGGTTTCCTTTTATACTCCTCCACCTTCAAACTAGTCATTGCAAGGTCTTTGGAGGATCACTATCCAATCTTCCCATTTAGACGAGATTGTATACAAAGGATTTCATAGCCATTGAGATTAGAAATTAGAATCTCCCATTAGATCAAATCACTCATACAATCGAATCAGGATTTCCAAAGGTAGAATTTTTTGTTTGGTTAAGAATCCTCTTCTTCGTTAATACAAGTCCATGATAGATATTCAATAATCTTTGTGATTAATAATCTTCGAGAACGAATCCAACCTGATTTGCTAGCCGTTGTGATATCTCATATATAATATCTTGAATATATCTCATAATACTCTGACCGTTGCATCTGAAATGCTTCCTCAGAGCCTAAGCTATGCGACAACGTCTAAGTTTCACTTACGAGATTAAATCCTGTGTAACCATTCCTTAACATGTGAATGTATAAAGGACAATCTGTAAAACAAGTATTTCATTGTATTAATTCAGATATAGGAGAATATAGATTGTTTTGTCAACTTCAAAATCAATTAAGCGTTTTTCTCAACAGTATGAGTAACCTAACAGTACTTATTTATTTCTTTAATTTGTCAACTTTTATTATCATTTACTAACCATTGGTGAACCTTTTTTATGTTTCAAAACGATCCCTATATTTTTGAAAAATTATCACGGTTAGTCCTTTTAAGTTTGATTGTCGGAGTGCAGAGTTGGCCGTTGGAATGCTGTGTTGGCAATATGAGAACGCGTGTGACATTCTTATGTGGACATAGTGCCAAGTAGGCACTATCAACAATTTAGAAAATCAAAAATTAAATAAGAACAGAGAGAAAAGAATGAGGTTGTGTCCGGGCAAGAACGGCGATGGTCATTGTTGAATGCGTCAAAGAGTGATGAATTCATGAACAAAAAAAAGAAAAAAGAGTGGTGAATTAAAAACAAAACAATTGAAAGTTGGTAATTCACATGAAAGTTGATAATCTAAACTAGTTGATAATTTAATCTGACAAAATATGATAAATCACTCTAATTTGGTTAATAATTTCATACAAAAACTAACAAATTCAAAGCTATAGTAAGTACGCAAATAAAAACTTACCATCAATTTGTAATCTGCAAACTATTAAAAACTTGGTAGTTTTGTAAATGCATTGGTACTTCTAGAAAAAAAAAATCATTCTTTTTACCATCAATTTTTTTTACACTTACCAACATTTTTTGAATTTATCAACAAAAAATAGGTTCGTATGCAGACGCTTGGGCAAAAGAAGTGATGATACGCTCTTATGATTGACTTGAAGGGTTTTAGAACACGCTCAAATTGTAGTATGAAGTATATGAAAGTACGATCAAAAGCAATTCCAGTTATCTTTTAGACATTAAAGTTCAATTTGAATACGCATATGAAGAGCCTAAAGGTTGTGTTCGCAGTGACTTTTTGTTTTTTGTTTTACATACGTATCCTCATTTGTATTTGAAATTTTATACTTTAAGTTTATGCCGAATGTTCAAACCCTTTCAAAATATATAGTATCAACTTAAGGAAAAGCACCAAAAAATCTTAAACCTATTGCATTGATACCGATTCGGTCTTAAACCTTTCATTGAGACAAATTTAGTCGTAAACCTTTTCACATTTGTACTATTTCAGCCCATCCAACCAATTTAGGTCTGGAATTGCTGACATGGATGCCAACCATCCTACATGGCACGACTGGTGATGATGTGAACATTCTTTTTATAATTCTAAGTTTCTAATATAATATTGCTTTTTTTGCTTTTTTTTCCTTTCTTTTTTTTTTTTTGGCAAAAGGACACATGGAGTGCCAATCTTTGTGTACGATGCTCACCTTGGTGCCAATATTTATTTTTTTTGGGATCACTTAAGTGCCAAATCGGAGAAAAAACGATCACATTAGTGCCAATGGCGAGAAATTTCGGCCAACTAATTACGTGTCATTTATTTTTAATTTTTTAACATTAAGTGGCAATTTTTTAAAAAATTAGGCCACTTGACGTCCACGTGGACTTTTAAACTTAAAAATATGTTAAAATTATGTAAAAGCTTTGAATATAGTAAGTGTGCCGTGAGTGCTTCTCCCTTTTTTTGGTCGGAGATTCAGCTACGATAAAAAACTAAAGTTACAGCAGCGAGGGCTTACAGCCGCCACCCCACCATCACCGGCGATGGTGAGGGATGAGTGAGGGGGGTCGCCAAGGGCCACGGGCCGCCGGTGGTACGACCTCGCCATGGACCCATGAGAACTTGCATCCTCTTAGGGGTTACTTCTACAGCAAAAACCAGAAGTTGCTCTTGTACGATTACATGTCCCTAGGAAGCTGCTCGCGCAAATTGCTTCAATGCGGAGAATCGTGATGGACTTTCCTGACCTTATACTAGTGGTGCGACCACCTGCGGCTCGCGGCTAGAACTGGGTGAGGGCTGGCGCCCTCGCTCGATCTCGGTGAGGGCCACAACCCTCGCCCAAATCTGGACGAGGGCCAGCCGGCCTTCGCCTGCGGTCAGTGAGGCTCGTAGGTCCTCGCCTGCGGTCGGCGATGGCCGGAGCTCGATGACCCCCGCACTTCCCCACCATTGCCGGCCCTTTCCGGCAGTGACGAGGGCTTCAGCCTTGTTGCTCGTTCAATTTGGAGGACGTTGATCGTCGATTGAAGCGTAGCTAATTGTAGTTCGATTAGATTAGTAGCGCCGTAATTTAGTTTCGCCGAATTCCTTCGCGCCCGAACCAACCCTGAACCAAATATTCTGAACCAGTCCTAAATCGTCAGATTACCGAAATACCCTCAGATATTATTCATATACGCCAGAAACAATTAATACCGAATGACCGTGGGCCCCACCTCATTAATGGCAAGTCAAATCTTACTTTTTGACCTTGGTTATTTACCAAATTGCCCTTTGACCATTAAAATGACCATTTTACCCCTAAGACCAATTTTCTCTCTCCTCTCTCTCTCTCTCTTCCTTCTCCCTCACGCACGGTAGCCACCCCATTTCCCTTGCGGCTCACGTTGCCATCTTCTTCACCATTTCATCTTCATCGTCGTCGACGCCGTGGACCGCCGCTACCCGCCGCTCGCGCCACCGCCGTCCACCGCACCCCGCCAAGCCGTGCCGTCGCCGTGCCGCTCTAGCCGAGCCTCCCTCCGTCTAAGCCGCCCCTGTCCAGCCCCTGTTCAACCGCCGTCCAGCTGCTATCGCCGTCCAACCAAGCCGCCGGAGCCACCACAGCGCCGCCGGACCTTGGCCGAAGCTCCGCCAAGCTTGTCGTCCGCTCGTTGAGCTCTGTTGTCATCGTTTGGCCGCCGTCCAGCCGCTGTCCAGTCACCGTTCGTCATTGTCCGGGTGTCGTTTTGGAAATCCGACACCGTGGTTGCGTCCGGATCGACGAGACGAGTCCGTAGGGACCGCCCTTGGAAATTTCACCGCCGCCGCCGCCGTCCTTCGCCGATCGCCGCCAGTTAATTAGTGAGTTAATCCCTAATCCCTGATTAGGAAGTTAATTGCACTTAATAGGTTAATTAGTTAGTTACCGTAATTAATTAGTTAGTTACCGCAGTTAATAGATAGTTAACTGTGGTTAGATTAGATAGTTACCATAGTTAAGTTAAATAGTTACTGTGGTAGATTAATTAACTATTGTGGTTAGTTGGATTAACCGTGGTTAGGTGGAATAGTTACCATGGTTAATTACCTGTTGTATTGTGTCGATAATTTGTGGCGTTTGATCGTGGATCGGACTGAGTGTTGATTGCGCTTAAATGCTGAATGATCACACTAATGTCGAAATGCCATGTTAAATGGGAATTGAATATTCGCGTGACCAAATGTGATTTTGAGCATGAAATTGGCCGTGGGCCAGGTTTGAGCATGATGTGAGTGTGATTGCATCAAAATGAGATTTGGCTTGAGAGCCGATGTTAAACGCGAGGTCACACAGTAGTTTCATCATGTCACCCTAACGTAACTGGGGGCACAAGCGATACCCATGTTGGCATGGGTCACTGCCTGGTAAGTATGTGTGCCAGCGACGTACCGTCCGGGATTTCACGGCTTATTGGTTGCCTGTCAGTCCATGCCAGAGACGGATAGTTTGCATAACACGGCTGATGAGATGCCGATCGCAACTTGTGTTGGTTCGTAGTCCTTTATGGAAGGATTCCTAGTGTGCTCGCCTTAGGAAATTTGAGGGAGCTATCGGATGCCGTCGCTGTAACGTAGTAGGACGATGCCCGGTTAATCCGGAAGAGTACTAGCAGTGAGGCTATACTGTGGCAAGAGTGGGGTATCTCTTGGCCGTGCTGACCGAAACGCGCTTGTTGCATTGTTTATGATCTCGGCTAAATGTTCTGGTTGATTGACTGATTCATTGTTTATTCCCTACCATGATATATCTGTCGTATGGCTCAAGGCGAGGTACGTTGCATGTGGTTGCCTTGCTGATGCTGGGTTTAGTTCGCTAAAACTGTTAGATTGTCTGCGTGAATCAACATCCTAATCCGACTTAGGCGTTGACCCGCTGAGATTCATATATCATGCGCTTGGCTGATCGCCTTTCAGGTCCTCGAGATGGCCGCGCGCCACGTTAGATTTGGCGTCCCGGTCGACCTAACAACGGTACTTCATCACCGTCATGTCCCCAATTCTAAGGACGTGTGGGAACAGCATGTCACGACAATCTGGGTGGACGAGGGTTTGCTGCACTATGTGGCACACCTCTTTAAGGCCTGGTTCTTGTGTCAGGCTGGTGTTCCCATAGGACCGATTCGGGGGTTTGATGTACCCCTAGGTGCGGGTCCAATCGTCCAGACTTGGGACGCGACGGAGGGTGACATGCCGGACGGGGAGATCTTGGACCCAGATCCGAGTTCTGAGGAGGAGGACCCAGATTCGCCGCCTAGTTATCAGGGTTGACCTGGTGTTGTTGGCCCGGGAGTTTTGTGCAACTGTGGAGGAGTTTTCGGTGGCCGTCTTGTATATAGCTGGTAGTGTAGGAGTAGTATATCGGCTATAGTACGCCCCGACCCGACCCGACCCGGTATCTTTTTGTGGGTCTAAGGGAATCGGTCCAAGAAGGACTTGTGTAAATTATGTTTGTTTTGTGAACTAATCAAGCATATAAATAAAAAGGGTTCATTGTTGTTTGTTGTATCTCCTTTTTGTCTATCCCTGTTGTTTGTTGTCCGGGGTTGTTATCACTTCCGCATGTGCTTAATTATAAGATAAAAAGAAATGGGTCGATGATCTGCCTGGGACATCATCCTTTGACCTGACGTTCGGAAGGGATGGTCGCGCGCCCGGGGTTCGGGGTGTGACAAGTGATCTAAAAAAAATATTGGCACCACAGTGAGCACTGTACACAAATATTGGCACTCCATAGGTCATTTTGCCATTTTTTTTTCTTCCCCTTTTCTTTTTCTTGGTGGCTGGCAACACAGGCCATGGCTGGCGAGGGTTAGCCTCGCCGGGCCGCGCCTTGGCGAGGGCGAAGGTTGAGGTTCGTCAGGCCTCACCCTCGCCCAAGAGAGGTTTGACGTGCCTCGACTTGGCACGGGGGAGGGTTAGCCTCGCTAAATCTGGTGAGGGAGGCCTCGGCGGCACTCGCTCTCACCCAGGGAAGGCCAGCCCTCACCAGCCATGGCCTGTGGTGGGTGGCTGATGACCGGCCATTGGGAGAAAGAGAAGGGAAAGAGAAAGAAAGAAAGAAAAAATAAATAAATATCATGAAAAATGTTCACTTTAGCGCCAATCGTACCAAGTATGACCGTCGGCATCCACGTCAGCGATTTTTAGCCTAAATTATCCGAACGGACTGAATTGGTACCAATGTGAAAAGGTTTAAGACCTAATTGGCTTAATTGAAAGGTTTATGACTTCATTGGTATCAATACAATAGGTTTAAAACTTTTGTGATGCTTTTACCTATCAACATATAAGTCGTTTTGAAAAGTTTAAAGGCTTTTAAAATATTAAATCACTTTTTATATGTGAAATTTTGGAGAGAGCACAAGATGTACTATGTTAAGTGAAAGCAAATGGTCACATTTTAGCCCCCTTCAAAAGGAAATTTCAACTGAAGGCTTTTACTCTTAGGCTGCGTTTGGTCGTCCAGATTTCTAGCTCGGATAGGACTGGATAGGATAGGATAAGAAATCCATGGATTTTTTCATATCCTATCTACTGTTTAGTGAATTATGGATTTAAAGTCGGATAAGCAGATGCAAGGCGCGGCTGAGATTAGCTCTATTTTACTAAAACATCAGGATGCTTTAGAAATTATTCAATGATGAGTTCTAATGAGTCGGTTATTGTTGAGCAGCTATTTGTGTAATCTGAATTCGTGCACAATATTGACGGAGTAGACCCCGTAGAATCGGGGGTCTTGATTTGAAGTTGATTCATTTGAGAATGACCTGCTGGCCTTGCTCGTTATCTTGTTAAGTGAGTAAACAAGTGCTAATCAATCTAATTATTCGGCCTCTTTTTGCAAGTTGAAGATGCATTCATGCAGGTCATCCAAGAGAGCCCTTTCGAATGTCGAGACTTCTTTTGAAAGTCGATGATCAACCTTGAGTTCTTTAAAATATGTCGAGACCCTTTCGAATGGTGGAAATGTTCAAGCGGTTAAAGAATGAGAGACGTGATCTTATATCAAGCCAAACAATTGATTAAAGAATGAGGTCATGGAGGTACCCAGCTTTGCGGCCGGAGACCCCAGCCTGGTGTCATCGGAGAGGTGGCCACTCTTGACGGTCGCCGCTGCTAGAGAGGTGGCTCCCCCGCTAGAGAGGCGGCCCGGCGTGGCAGAGAGGTGGCCCAATGCGGAGAAGAGGCAGTGGTTGTGGGAACAATCAAGTTCTCATCGTATCTGCTCTATTGAGAAATCCTATCCTAGTCTATCCCATCCCCTCCCCTGGGATTTTTTTTATCCTAACTATGTCCCCCTAGATCTCCCTTTATCCTATCCTGGACAGCTGCCAAACACAGGATATGATAAAACATATCCTATCCTAGCTTATATCCTGACGACCAAACGCAATCTTATATTATGTGGAATGGGGATGGTTGGTTCAGAGTGAGTCGATTCCTGGTCTAGAACCGAGAACTGACCTTGTGAGTCCTGGTTCCAAAAGATTGAAACCAAAATTCGAACTGTCTGGTTCGGGAATTGCTTGTTCTTAAATCGACCCCTTTATGATTTGTGTGAAAAGTCAAATTCTTATACTAAAATATAAAAGTGCATCATTTCATTACACAAATATACATTGGTCAAGTGGTTATGTTGTTGTTTCTTCATGCTGAAGACCATTGTTGAATTTCTTTATGGGTGCAAAAGTACTTTATTTTTTTCTAATAGAAGCTTCAAAACCGATTTAGAACACGGTGGTTCCAGTCTTGGAACTGGAAACTTACCGATCATAGATTCGAGGAACTAGGAACTGAACTAGTTCTCCCCAATTACCGCCTCGATTTGGTTCGGTCTAGGCCGGTTAGCTCCAAACTATACTTTGTAAGGGAAGGAGGGGAGGGTGAAGAAATGAGGTGTGAGAAAAATTGGTGAATTTATAAACATATGTGCGGGAAAAAAGGATGGAAAGTTTGAAAATGTTTACTCATTTTTCCTGCTCTCCTTGTTCCCAAACAAAGCAGTAAAGAAGACGTCAGTCATCTAGAAGTTAGTTATTTCAGATGAAAGTTGTAATGGGTATTCGTTGTGAGTTTAGCTTTTATATTTGGCTCCTTTTTACCAGCTCCGCTTATATCTTTTGAATTAATTAGTCAATTAAAAAAAATTCCATTATCGTTAGTAACTTATGTGTGAACACTTTTGAGAACGATGAAAATATTTTCCATTCATTCATTTTTGTAAACGATACAAACGATTATTTTTAAAAAAATTTATTTTCAAATCAATAATTTTTCATGAAACAAACAAGCTTTAATACTGATGTTTGAAACTAATATTATTGCTTTCAAACATGTATGCTTTTGAAAATTAGGGAGCTAGGACTAATCTCCAAACAAGTCAAAGAGAACAAGTCTGTCTACACGGACAACGTTAACGGACATTCTGTCCACACGACAAGCACAAAACGTTGCACTCACGAAAACATGGAACTAAAGAACTCCTTTTGTCTGCATTTTACTCCATCGCTCATCAACCTTCAAGAATCAAGATAAACAAAAGAAAGTCGAACGACCCACTTAAGTGCTTGTCCATTCTTGGACTTTTTTTGTTTTTTTGTTTTTGGTAAGGTAAGATATGTATTAGCCAACCAAAGCGCAGATTTACAAGACAAAACCTGACTCCACAAGGAGAAGCCTTGCACTCGTAGTGACACCAGGAAGATGTAACTACGAGTGCAAGGGTGTCCATTCTTGGACTTGTTCATAACAATAATCAATATTGTTCGATAATTGGAGGGCTTTATATTCAAGACTAAATTTGCAATTCCCGTGGCAATGCAAGCAAAGACCAAACCTTGCTTTAGAGCTTGGTCATGGCGGTCAAACGGACCTGAACCATTGCTTTTGACAAAAGATACGGACTTGGTTTCATCTCTTTGCCGCTTGAATTTTAATAAAAATATGGTACCACAAGGTTGTCTTTTTTGTTCTATTAAGTAATGAAATAGAAAAGGAAATAAAAGAAACTTCGCTTTCATTGACTACTTTGCATATGCACGTCTAGGAAGGCCAAAGACTCGAAGAAGAAGAGTCCAAACAGATGCGGACGGTCGGGCCAAAAGGTCAAGATTGAGCTACTCTCACGAGCACCCTAATGTACCTTTTAAAGATTCTCCTTCCCAGTTATGAACAAGATGATAAGTTTGAGTGTACAAGATGTGTTTATAATAATGTAATGGTTAATGACAAGAATACGGTTGGCTAGTAAACACCCGATAGACGATATATAGTGAAAATAATTCTCGGTTAACTTTCTAAGCAAGAATGTGAAGGTTGCCTTCCTCCCTAAACGTTAGAATTAATATGAAGCTCGAAATTTTTACCCTAAGTTGGTAACTGAGTCGTTCACCATACGATTCATGTCACAGCTTGTATATGTCGATAGCCGAAAATTTGACTTGTTCCTCGTGGTTTAAGATCTTTGAATTTAGGTGACTATACCAACTTACTCGATGTGCTAGTTCTTGGGAAAACTACTAATATAGATAGAATACATTGTGAATTAGGTCAACAATTCGACCAAATAAAAAAAAGAATTAGGTCTACAATGTGTCGGGTCAAATATGACGGTGAAATTGATTGATAACATAGACATAGAACATACGGTACATAAGTTCTTCTTCTAGTAGTTTAGGATGTTAGTGGTTGTTCTTGACTAGTGGAAACTTTATATACATTTATAAGTCTTGCACATACATAAAGGTACAGGAACTAATGTCCAAAAAAACCTGAAATTTCCAAATACCTATAGTTGGGGTTGACTCTTGTAAAGAATTGGTCAAAGTCCTTCTCTCCTACTTTCCTACATTCGTGTCGCGTCGTTTTGATGATACCTTGTAAAAAAATCAATGTATACTACCAGAAAAGTAAGCCCATTATTTCAGTATGTATTGATCATTGAAAAGAAAAGAATGTAACTTAAAAGTGTATTGGAGTATATGTGATGGGAGTGCGCAACGTTACCTTCACCCAAGGATATGTCCAAGAAGAAACCCAAGTCTGAATTCGTCAACATATCCAATTGGACCAACCTTTACTCAAAAGCTTAAGCCAATGAGTTATGGGCCAACTAAGATATATTAACTACTTCACATCACACTAATAGTCTGATGCAAGACTTCTCTACCACAACTCATATGTACATCTCAACAGTACGTGAATAGTCTTAGCCACTGCATGGAGAATACTATCATCTTTTTTATAATTTATCTCGTAAATTCGAAGACGATGGAAGACTGACACAATACATGTTATTCCAAATTTCGAAGCATACGAACTTTGTGAACTAGTCTTAGCATATGGTGTTGTTCAACAAAGTCATGCCTTACTATATGGAATACTTGTATATATTTCATAGAATTTTTAGTAGTAAAATTGTGGCACCGATTGCGCCGCGTTTGATCAAAGGGTGGGAACAGCTATTCGAATTTGAATGTTTAAGCACGTGAAGGGCAGTTAGAAAATTTGAAGAACTCGTTTTGCGAATTTGATCGTGCTAGAACCAGGAGATGGTCTTTTGTGCTTGTTTCGATTCGTTCTAGTGCAGTTTCGCACCAAACTAAAATAATTCTAAGCAATCGAAATACTTATTGTCATATCTTACACATTTGTTCCACCATCAATGTACTTGTGACTTGGATGATATGCGAACTCAAATAACGGGTCGCCCGTCTATTCCAATTTCGATCTAGATGTGTATTGGCATTGTAAGGGTTCCCTACAACATTAGTACTTGTAATCTGATGTTTGATTAATGGCATATAAGGGTTTTGTCTTTCTTGATAAACATGAAATTCGTACATGCATCATCATTTAAAATTTTCATTGCATGAACTTCCTCGGGGAAAATTGTCCAGCAAGTTGTAAACCTATTGTATGGCGGTCAATTCAGTCCTTAACCTTTTAATCGTACTAATTTAGTTCTAAATATTTTGATGATTTGCTAATTTGGTCCTAAATTTTTTGAAGATTTGTCAAATTAGTCCTAAATCTTTTGACACTTCAATGTAGTCCATTCGACCAATTATCCAAATAATATTTTTACAACTAATTTGACAAAAATTTAAAATATTTATGATTAAATTGGCAAACCGTCACAAAATTTAGGACTAAATTGGCATAATTAAAAGATTTAGGGCTCTTTGGACAACTATCCCAACTTTCCTTGTGAATTGATCTTCATAGAGACAGTTGCTGTCGATGGTCACTTTCAGTTATGGATTCATAAAACGTAATCGATATGGATCGTTCTCTTGATTAGTGTCACTAGTATGTGTTTTATCTCAATTTAATATCACCAAGCTTAAGAAAACGTATGTGTCTGGAATTGCTACGTGACAAGGGATTTGAATTTTAGAAAAGAGTTATTAGTCGATGAATTAATTAACTATATCAATAAGAATTCATCTCATCCTTGTTCACGAAGGTCTGGAAAATAAAAAAGTTTTTCAATTGTATTTGATTATGGCTGATTTTGTTCTTAATTTCGATTAAGTAGAGGAGCTAAAAAGCACTTCTTGCATCCAATTAAGATATAGCAAGTCTTTTATCAATCTTATCCACAATATTGTTCCAAGATCTTGCCGTGTCAAGAACCAGATTCGCAAACGTATTTTCTAGGGGTCGTGCTTTCCTTCATCCCTCGTTGAATGAATGATTAGTAGATTAGACATATAGACATCACTTAGATGTAAACTTTACTAAATGCGGGTGATGTCCATAATTTGTAATCTATCAATCAACCTTCCTGGGGAAGAACTTCTGCAAAAAGTAACCATTCTGAAATGCGTAGAAATTTTTCCTGGCCTTCATTTTTTCCCCACCCAATATTGTCCTCCCACATTATATCTTACGGTTATTTTGGTTGGTGATGCATCAATGATACTTACGATGCGTTTGTTTCCCGAAAAACTCAAAATTTAGAAAATATTTTTCGAAAAATGATTGATTGTTTCCCGAAAAACTCAAAATTTAGAAAATATTTTTCGAAAAATGATTGATTATATCGCGTAGTGAAATTAGCCAACAGAAAATGTTTTCATCATCGAGAATATTTATGCCTAAATATTTTGTGGGTAATGAAAATATTTTTAATTTATTCGCTTTTTTAAGTGATACAACCAATCATTTTTCGAAATGTTTTTCAAATCTTGAATTTTTCGTGAAACAAACACACCTCAAGGAAGTAGCTATTCGTTCCATTGAAGGTGGCCGGACGGATTATTATCAGGAGGATTAGATGTAGAAGTGACATTATTATTATTATTTTAGCCCAACCATTGAAAGTTATTTCTCAAATGACATGAATATACCCGGTTCACCTCCAGGTTTAAACTTGCAAATGATGAGAAAGTAAAGTTGTCTAAACCTCCCTTTTGGTGTGTTAGGCTCGGTATGCTTCTCCTCTTTCGCCTCTTATGATAGATAGTTGCAGGTTTTATGCTCAGTCTTATAAGTTATTCACCATAAAACAAAGGAAGGGTAACATAAAAGCTCTTATTTACATGCAAAAACTGCATAATCTTGGCCAGTGGTCTGCACAGTAACCTGGTAATGTGCCTCCAAGGTGACATTGTCTTGGAGCACAAGTAGGGTTGCTGATAATGAATAAGAAAAATTGCATAACCCTACCCGTTTTTACTGGATCATTTTAAGGACGTTTCAGTCAGACATGATATGAAGTTTGTCTTCAAGCAAGCCAAATCCTGCTCAGAGACAGTCCCCCATGGACCCACTCCTTCTTGGTGCTTCTTTCTCTCTCCCTCTCTACACCAAGGAAATTGTGTTTGTGTCAGAGAGAGGGAGAGAGAGAGAGAGAGATGGAAAAGAAAAACCACGAAAACAAAAGAGTAGCTTAACTGAGAGACAGGAAGGTAGAGTACCCACCACTTCACCTTCCCAAATCAACCCTACTAAGCAAAAGCTTCCCTTTTGTCTCAGATTCTGTGGTTACCTCTCTTTCAGTCCCTTCTCTAGACGATATAAAGATCCATCATATGATCTTCTCCTAAAACTTCAGATCATCCCTTAATTCCTCTGGAGCTGGGGGAAGATAGACATTTTGGAGCTGCGAAAATGGAGCATGCTCATCAGCTGTTGATGTGGCCGAAGAGGAGGCTGAGTTCTCACTTCAAAGCGCCGAACACCCCCTCGTATGACGATTCGTGGGAGGAGCAAGCGTTCGCGGAGGACGCAGCTGGGTCCCTCGGAGGGTGCATATGGCCTCCGCGATCTTATTCTTGCAGCTTCTGTAGGAGGGAATTCAGGTCAGCTCAAGCTCTTGGTGGCCACATGAATGTCCACAGGAGAGATAGGGCTAGATTGAAGCAATCTCCAATTCCCCAGAGTGAAATTCTTCATCCCGAGAATCAAAATCACCCTAATCACATTCGAGAGTCGATGCCGCACTTGGGTTTGCCCTCTCCTCCTCAGCTTTGCACCTTGTTTTATAACCCTGACCCTAATTCTATCTCACCAGGTCCTTTCGTTGCACCCACCTCGGCATCACCTTCTAGGGTTTCCTCTCCACTGATTGAGGGAGTTTATAATGATTGCTCCATGGTCATTACCCCTTATTACTCTTCCCTTATAAGTGAAAACCGTGCTAAGACTACGATGTCCGGCCTGCCGTCTGGATCCAATTTGCTTGGTGAGAAATATTGCCGTATTGTTGATGCCGATCTAATCGGAGAGAATTCCAGCACATTAGATACGGAAGGAGAAAGGGCTAAGGCAGATCATGTGAAGACAGATATGTCGGTGAGCTTAAACTTATTCATCCGGAGTCGACCGACTCTATCAAGTTGCGAGGAAGAGGCAACTAGTCGCAAGAGAAAGAGAACTGATGCTTCGAATTTGCTGTTCTTTCTAAAACCTAGCGCAGTTGCTAGGCATCATGTCGAACCAGCTGAGGTATGTGAAATAAGCCCTGGCCCCATAGAAGACTTAGATCTCGAGCTTCGGCTTGGCGACCGCCCTAAGGTAAAATTGCAGAGCTGAAGTGCTTGAGTATCCTGTCGTCCTTGTGTTTATGCTTTTCTATTTGCATCTTCTTACTCGTCTTCTTTCTCGCTTTCATCTGGAAAGGTTGAGGCTTCTTCACTTTGAATGTGATTACTTGACTCTGTACGTAAAGTGTATTGTATTTACATGGTGTAACAAAATCAACAAGGAAAGCAATTGCGGAATTCAGAAAAGAGATGGGCTTGGCTTGGTCGCATAGTGTTCTATGCTTTGTGAAGATCTCTCAATTCAATACCATATACACCTTGCTTCGGTGGTCACGGAAAAAGATCCCTTCTTTTCGAGGAAGAAGTTAAATTGTTTCATCGATCTTTACTACGGAAGCTGCAAAATTGAGGTTTCATTGTCGTTGGTTTCCATGGTTCTCTTGCATCAGCATGCTTTTGCCTTGTTCGAAAGTGGTGAAACATTTTCATGGGCATAAACGGTTCTTTGTTTTGTTTATTTTCTTGTTCTTTTCTTCTCTCAAAGTCATGCAATTCCAAGAATTTTGAATTTAGGAGGACTAAGGAGTGAATTTTTCTTCATCCTTCAGTCTTAATCAGTCGAGGAGTGCTATAATTTTAACCTCCTTGTGTCTACTTATGTGTCTTGGGAAGTGCTGAGGCAAAGTACTTTGAATTTTTCTTGTACTGCTTGAAGTTCCAAAAGAACCACCCATCTTTTTAACCTACCAAACTGTTAATGCAGCGCTTGAAAACATAATCATCAAATGCCAAGAACAAAGTTAAACTGGACCATCCCGTGAGAGAGAGAGAGAGAGAGAGTAAGTTTGCATGGAGTATGGTGAGCACTTTTTCCCATTCAGTACCTCACTGACATTCTATCAGCACTCTAACTAAAACCCTAGACCACCCTAAAAAAACAAAAAGAGAACAGAGATTGATGAGTTTCCAAAAGGCATATAGGTCAGATACATCACAACATGGATTCCCTTTTTTCATTCTGTACTGTTATTTTTATCATCATCATCATAATCTTGATTCAGATCTCTGCTTCAGTTTACTGTTAACTCCTCTGCATAATAAGTCCATATGCATGTGTGCTATCATCTTGCTTTTTCTCTGACAACTCTCTCTCTCTCTCCCTCTCTCTCAATCCATCCAAATTTGCCAACAACTCCTTGGAATCAATCCATTTAAGTATTCCACAGTGTGATTTATCCCAACTTTTTTTAATCCACGGAGAGAATATCATCGCATCACGACTCATTGGCATGTGTACGCTCGTTTTGTTCCTTTGCGAATATATTTATGCGTTTAGTACGCCCTATCACAGCAAGGGGTATGTGTTTTAAGCCCGCTACAAAACCCTAACTCAGATCTGTGCATGGTTCAGCTAATAAGCCCATGATAATTTAGCGGAGTTAACGCACAAGAAAACTCTGATATTCCAAGGACATATATTTCCTCATCACTTAGAAATAATGTTACCATTTACTAAAGTTTATGTGCAAACTCATGTGGTAAGTCCACCCCTAGAACAGTAACTGAAGATTTTTGAGTTTCGCGTGTGAGATTTTTGACGTAGTTGTAGTAGAAAGATCTCTTATTTGTAGGTTAGAATTGTGCTTTTTTTTTTCACGGATTATTTTGTTCAGCAGTGCAGTTTCCAATGATTTTGATGGCTTCTTGTGTGATGGAATTCAAAGATGCATGTGAAAGAACAGCACCCAAACAAGAATCGAGTAAATTCTGACTAAGTTCATTCTGAATTCTAATCCTGAGACCCATGTCTCATTTTCCCTATACGTAAGTTTCCAACTTAAGTTGTTTGTTTTCTTTTCTTTTTTGCTTAGCTTTTAGAATGGTTTGCTTTATTTTAAGATTTACTCGTGATCGTCAAATTTTATATATAATCGATGGAAAAAAAGTAGTGCTAACTATATGGTAATAAAATATTATGTGTTAAAGTGAAAAAGTGAAAACATGAATTAAGACAAGATGGTTAATTCCATTTGTTTTACCAACGAAAACTGTACAAGCAATGTATGACACAAGATTGGCGACATTATTCAGGAAGAAAGTCTTAGTGAAAGAAGGTACAGGGATAATTGTCAAAAAGTCCTAAACCTATTGTACGATGGCCAATTCCGTTATAAACATTTCAATCGTGCCAATTTAGCTTTCAACCTTTCAATTGTGTCAATTTAGTTCTAAATCTTTTGAAGTCTTGTCAATTAAGACCCAAACCCATTATTTGAAAAATTGGCCAAAAGGACCACATTGACAAATTGTCAAAAAGTTTAAGACTAAATTGGCAAATCGCCAAAAGATTTAGGACTAAAACCACATTGACAAATTGTCAAAAATTTTAAGACTAAATTGATAAATTGCCAAAAGATTTAGGAGTAAATTGGTACAATTGAAACGTTTAAGATTAAATTGGCAAATCGTCAAAAGTTTTAAGATTAAATTGGCATAATTAAAAGGTTTAGGACTGAATTGGCCATAGTATAATACTTGGACAATTTTTCCTTAATAAAAGTGAGATCGATTGTTTTTGGCTTGTAATAACAACGGATAAATCTCTGTGGAGAGTCTAAAGATGATTGAACATATTATGGTACTTGTCTTCATTAGGGTTTCGATCAGAAACAAATAAAAACACATTGGTTGAGCGCCACAACAGCTAATCAAGCTCTGAACGATTCTTGGAGGGGCAGTGGGCAGAAGTTGCACATGGGCTCAGATGTCGTTTTTCTGTCTTTCCCATGTAGTTTTTATTGGAGTTCGAGCTGAGGAATTTTGGAGTTTATTCTCACGTTGTCCCTAAAACGCATTCTTGCAAATTCCTTAAATAAGAGTAAAAAATCGAACATGTGAAGGAATTTCAGTGTAGTTTTGGCTGTATTTGGAGGGATTCTCTGTATGGTTTTGTTTAAACTCAAACTGACAGCTTAGGGTATAGTTTGCCTGGGAAGGAGTTCCAAGCTCACGAGCTCTTTTTCACATCGACATAGCATCTCGGTTCTCTCTGTATTTGTCCTTGATAATATTCACTGATTACCGGAAAAAAGCTCAACCGTCGGATTAAAAATATCTGATTTTTTATTAACTAATCATTGTCAGACATCAGATCAAATTGAATCATTGTCAATCGTAAGACAACTCACAATACTTTTTTATCAACCCAAAACCCACGATATTGTAGCAAAATCATATGAAATTTCATGTATATATATATATATATAAAGAAATCGCTGATGTGGCGCATGCCACATCAGCGATTTCATACTACAATTGGTCGAACTGAATTAGCACAAATGAAAAAGGTTTAGGACTAAATTGGCAAAAGAAAAAAGTTTAGGATTGAATTGGCACAATTAAAATAGATTTATGAACTTTTATTTCGAACAAAAAGGATTTCTTTAATTGGCACAATTAAAATAGATTTATGAACTCGGTTGGTAAGTTCGAACACTTCACATTGTTCATGCCTAGGTTCGATTGCCTCTAACGGCAGCCCTCCATTGGTAGGCGGTCTGTAAGTCCACTTTAAGTTCTCTATTGGTAGGCGATCTGTAAGTCCACTTTAAGTTCTCAATGTAGGCCTATGGTATACCATGGCCCTGGAATGGGGTAACCTCCAATCCTGCTAAATTATTATGTACAAAGACAAAAAAACTTGATTATGCACATTGTTATTAACATATCTCATTTTCATAAAGCATTATAGATTCCAAAAGAATGAGAAGTACGATGGATTAGCGAATGTGAACTTAAAATGATGTGATCTTAAATACCCTCTCATTGTAAATTCTAAGTGAAAAAACATCATCAGGGGAGAAAATAATGTAGGGAAAATAAGTCGTGTATAGAAAATACTGTAACTTGCTTATTATTTGTTTCTACAACCTTTAGAAAAGATTTATTTTTTTCTACATTATGATCGTTCACAATTCAATCCTAAATTCACAAGTAGTATTCTTTATCCTTAGATATTTTCCCAAAGCACCTTAAACTTCAGAAAATACAAATTTGACACGTAGATCAACATATAGCTTTTTCATAGTTTATCGAAGTTTGGACAATATTTTAGATTTCGTTGGGAAGTAAAAAAAAAAAGAGTAAGTTTTTTGCATTATAAAAGGGTGAACAAGTTCTCAAAATTTGAACTCAAGACTCTTGCTTTGATACAATATGAGATTTTGTGGGATCACTGCTAACTATTCTAAAAACTTAAATTTTTAGATGAATGCATGGTTTAATATTTAAATATTCTATTGTTCAAAATATTATTTAAATATTCTATCAATCAAATTAAATATGGATAATAATAATAATAATAATCATGTTGTCTTACTTACTAGACTCACTAATCTTATTCTTCGTAGTAGAATGGCTTCGAATGTCGTTTGATATTTTTTTTCTTAAATTGACAAGTTCCGGTAAGAAATTCACTAGACTTGAAATGGTATTGAAAAAATTCCAACCCAAGTTCTTTTCCATGAGGTGGAAGGAGACTATAGACATATGATGTTAGATATTCATTAGGAAACATGACAACCTTGACCCCCAAAAAAAAAATCATTCTAAATATATGCTATGCTTGTTTCACTGAAAATGAATGGTTTATAAAACATCTTTTAAAAATAATCACTTGTATCATTTGAAATAATTAATTAATTGAAAATGTTTCATTATCGATAAAAATTTATGCCTAAACATATTCGTGGATGATGAAAACAAGAAATCAATTTTAAAGAAAATATTTTTCAAATCATTCATTTTTCGCGAAATAAATGAAGCCATAATGGCAAGTGACACCATTGTAGTGTTTGTGAATGACGGCACAGGATGAATATTTTCCAAGATTATGACAACTTATATCCTTATCTTTTGTTAGATAATATGTTAAGAAATATTAGGAAATTGGATTCAATCTTTTAGTATTATCCTTTAGATATTTAAGATTGCTTCTTCTTTTTTTCTGTGGAGAACACTTTTTTTCAGTGATTTCAGTAACTTCAGAAACATACAAACTCTTTGTCTGAAAACATAAAATTTCTCGAAGGCCTGCTGGTGGACAAATGGCCCAATTTGACTGAAGCCTGTGCTCGTGCTGGGTTTAGCCACGAAGGCCGTAGGTTTAATGATCATTTTTCTAACCTTATGGTTCGTAGATGACCCAGGCTCGGTCACTGGTTGTGCGTGTGAATGCAGTGTAATGCAAGGGATAAAATCGTGCATAGTTTTCAATAGGCTTAAGTACATTACAAGTGCCAAAAGTTGTGTACGACGCTTACTTTAGTACCAAAACTTTCAAAACGATTACTTAAGTGCCAAAATCGAATAAAAACGCTCACTTCAGTGCCAAACTGGACAAATTTCGGCCAAATGAAATACGTGGCTTTTACATTTAAATTGATTATTTGATGTGGCAAAATTTTTAAAAATAGCTTCCACGGTGGACGTCCAAAAATGACGTCGCACAAATCCGACGTGGCTGGTGCACAATTGGCCTTGAAGAAACAACGTCGCCTAGTTTTTATACACGAAGACTTTGCTCAATCCTCTCTCGCGCTCATACTTCGCTGGCTCGGTCCTCTCTCGCCACTAGCTCGCTCGCTCGCTCGTGGTCAAACGCCGTCGTCACTCGCTCGCCGTCGTTGGTCACCAAAAGCTCACTCGGCCGCCGTCGTCTCTGTAACTGTCACTGAGGTTTGCGTCTTCTCTCCCTGAATTAGAAAGTTAGGGCTCCGATGGAAAAATTAGGGCTCGGGTGGCAAAATTAGGGTTGATATGGCAAATTTTTGGTTCGAAGTTGATGCGTTGGGGACCTCCAGTTGTTTAATCGCGAACCCTAATTTTACCATTGCTTTGGTAGGACCAGCCAGTTGCGTACCAATTCATGCCGTGGGGACCCTCAATTGCATCATACAGTGGGGATCTCAAATTGTTTAATCGAAACACTATCCTTTATGTAATCGAAACACTGTAGTCGATGCCGCACAACGTGATTGAGCCACTATCATTGCAATATAGTTATGGCCTTTTCACTAACGAACGCACTAGAATGACTATCTTGCATGTAAGTTTTGTAGGACTTGTGCATTTATAAAAGGGTATTTCAACATTTTTCTAATGTGGTTATGTTGTTATGTTGTTATAGCCTGGAAGAAGTTTAGATGTGCTTATCTTTGAAGGTGGTCCAACCCAAGAGTCAATGGCTACGCCAAAGAAGAGTGCTCCAAAGAAGAAGAGAACAGATGCAGCTCCGAAACAGCCAGCAAGAGTTCCACCTTAACTAAGCCCCGAAAGGTCAGTTGAAGAACCACAACCTGTATATGTTAGAAAGAGTGCTAGGATTATAAATCAAGTGAAAAAGCCATCAAAAGGAAAAGGAGCCGAGGGGTTATGAATATTGAATGATTGGAAGGGATGCGGGCCGATATGTTAATATTTGTTTTTTGTTACAAAGTACATTTGCCCATATGTTTTTGTTTTGATGGGAATGACATAGTTGGTTATTCAACTTATGTAAAGACTAAGTTCAATGTCAACAAAGCGATATTTTTTATTTATGCTTTTGCTATTTACATATTTTGATTTTGGTTGTGCTTGTTGTGTTGGTGGCTGGTTGTGGTGGCTTTAGTTAGTTGGTTGTGACTGGTTGCGCTGGTGTTGGTGGCTGATTGCTAGGTGGTTGTGCTGGTGTTGGTGGCTAATTACTAATTGCTAGGTGTGGCTGATTGTGGCTGGTGCCACTAGCACTAAACTTACATCAGCAAATTGCTGGTGCTTCTTGTTATTGCACCAAAACTTGCTGGTTTTGGTGCTGGTGCCACCAGCAAGTTGCTGGTGTATCTTGTCATTGCACCAGCACTTGCTGGTTTTAGAAGTTGGCACCAACAAGTTGCCTACACCAGCAAGTTGCTCGTGCATGTTGTGATTGCACCAAATGGGTGGTTGTAGTGGCTGGTTATGGTAGGTTAGTTTTGGTGCTGGTTATGGAGCTAGATGTTGTGCAGAAGAACCGAAGTGATTACTTTCTGGAAAATTTGAAACTTAAGTTGTCACTTTTTGAAGAACTTAGCACTTAAGTGATCACATTTAAAAAGGCCTAGCACTAAAGTGATTGGTTTAAAACATAATTAGCACTTAATTGCTCACTTTTTAACCACGACTGGCACTTAAGTGATTAATATTTACAAATTATGGCACTGAAATAATCACCGCGACCCAGCATTTGCAGCAAACCTACAACCCAATTTGCAGCAAACTTGCAACCACATTTTCAGACTAGTAAACATCTGAAGTATCAAACATTGCAGCAAACCAGCAACCCATTTCCAGCAAAAAACATGTCAAGCATCAAACTTTGCAGCAAACCTAACATCTCAAGCAAAAACTAAGCAAACACAGATTGATAGTACATAACTTGTGACGTCCTGAAATTTCAAGGCTTATTAAATGAATGATATTGGACCTTTGGATTTTAGTGTCAACTGTCGGACGTAGTTTGGTTTGTCTTGATA
The DNA here is from genome assembly GCA_029784005.1 of Lenwebbia sp. NSW1173648. Lineage (NCBI taxonomy): Eukaryota > Viridiplantae > Streptophyta > Magnoliopsida > Myrtales > Myrtaceae > Lenwebbia > Lenwebbia sp. NSW1173648. The sequence goes on along the minus strand of JARCGZ010000008.1, from coordinate 18,607,295 downwards.
GAATTTGTGTGGCCCTCGTAGTGTAGTTTATTTTTGTTCGTTTAGTTTAATCGCGCCGCATTTTATTCTAGTCGAATTCCTTCGCGTCCGCGCTTGACCCTGAACCAAATATCCAAAACCAGTCCAGATTTGTCAGTTTACCGTTCTGCCCTCAGATATTATATGTATAAGACGAACGCCATTAATACTGATTTGACCGTGGGCCCCACGCCATAAATGCCCTAGTCAATAATCACTATTCACCTTTTGACCTAACCAAATTACCATTTTGCCCCTAATACCACTTTCTCTCTCCTCTTTCTCTCTCTCTCTCTTCTCACCCCTCACTCCCCATCTATCGTGAACCTCCTCCTCTCCCTCACTTCACGTTGGTTTCACCATCATCTTCACTTCATCTCCATCTTCATCTTCTTCCTAGCTTCCATCGTCGCCGGACTGCTACACCTCCCCTGCCGCTCGCGCCTCACACCACCGTATCGTGCGCCGCGCCCAGCCAGCCCTTGCCACCCCTATTGAGCCATTGTTCAGCCACCGAAAAGCCCCGCCGCAACTCTGTCGAGCCTCGTTGTTGCCGCCGTGAGCTCCGCCGAGCTTGCCGTCACCTTTCGCCTGTCCTTCGAGCTCATTTACGTCGTTTTACTGCCAGAACAGCTGCTGTCCAGCACTGTTTTGCTACTATGCGCTCGTTTTTTGAGTCCGCCGTCGTCGTATTCATGACCGGAGCGTCGAGACGAGTCCGTAGGACAGTTCACCGAAATTTTTCGCCAGACCGCCGCCGCCGCTCGCCGAACCGCCGCCACCACCGCTCACCGCCGGTCGCCGCCGACCGTCGCCGCTAGTTATCGAAGTGAGTTAACCCCTAATCCCTGATTAGGTCGTTAATTGCACTTATGTTTAGATTAATTAGTTACCGTAGTAAAAGTAAATAGTTACGGTAATTCGGTGGTTAGATTAATTAGTTGTTGTGGTAGAATGAACTGTGACTGTGAATAGTTGGATTAATCATGGTTAGGTGAAATAGTTACCATGGTTAATTGCCGGTTTTATTGTGCCTGATATTTATCGGTGTTTGATCGTGGATCGGACTAAGTGTTGATTGCGCTTAATTGCCGAATGATCACACTAGTGTCGAGATGTCATGTTTATCTGAAATTGAAGATTCGTGTGACCAATTGTGGATTTGAACATGAAAATGGCCGCAGGCCGAGTTTTGATCATGTTGTGAATGTGACTGCATTGGAATTAAGAATTGGCTTGATTGCCTGTGGTGAATGCGTGGTCACATGATGGCTTTAATTGTGTCACCCTAATGTAACTAGGGACACGAGCGATACCCTTGTTGGCATGGGTCGCTGCCTAATAAGTCTATGTGCCGGCGACGTGCAGTCCAGGATTCCACGGCTTATTGGTTGCCTGTCAGTCCGTGCCGGCGACGAACAGTCCAGATTACCACGGTTGACTAGATGTCGGTCGCAACTAGTGTTGGTCCGTAGCCCTTCTGGATTTATTCTTGGTATGCCCGCCTTAAGGAATTTAAGGGAGCTATCGGATGCCGTCGCTGTAACGTAGTGGGACGACGCCCGGTTAATCCGGAAGAGTACTAGCAGTGAGGCTGTACTGTGGCGAGAGTGGGGTATCTCTTGGCCTTTGATAACTGGAACACGCTTGTTGCATTGCGCGTGGTTTATGGCTGAGTGTTCTGGTTGAGTGATTGATTTGTATTTATTCCTTGCTATGAATTATCTGTCGTATGGCTCAAGACAAGGTAAGTTGCATGTAATTATCTTTTGGCTGTTGGGCTTAGCTTGCTCGATTTGTTGGATTGCTTGAGTGAATCAACGTCTTAATCGGACTTAGGCGTTATCTCGTTGAGATTCATATCTCATACGTCGTGGCTGATCACCTTTTAGGTTCTCGTAATGGCAACGTGCCACGTTAGGTTCGGGGCTCTCGTCGACCAATCCGCGATCATCCATTATCGTCACATTGCCAATTCTAACAACGTCTGGCACCAACACGCGACGACCATCTGGGTCGATGAGGGGTTGCCACACTATGTGGTACACCTTTTCAAGGCCTAGTTCGTTCGTCAATGTGATGTTCTCATCGGACCGATTCGGGGGTTTGAGGTACCCCAAGGTGCAGGGTCGGTCATTCAGACGTGGGACGCGATGGATTCGGATATCCCGAATGGGGAGGTCGAGGACCCGAGTCCTAGTTCTGATGGGAAGGACCCCAATTCACTATCAGGGTATCAAGGTTGACCCGGTACCGGAAGTCAGCGCGGGGGTAGAGCTATAGAGGAGCTCTTTTATTAGTTAGTTTTGCGTGTTAGTCAGCAGTAGTAGTGTGTGTAGCGGCAGTAGATGGTCCCTGACCAACCCGGTATCTTTTTAAGGGTTTAGGAAAACAGCCTGAAGGTGGGCTTGTATAGTAGAATGTTTCTCTGTGGACTAATTATATATTAATAATAAGACTTGTTGAACTTCGCGTTGTTCCGTATCGCTATCCCTGTTTGTTTGAAATTATTTGGTATTGTTGTTGCTTCCGCATGTGCATAATTGTAAGATAAAATGAAATGGGTCGATGACATGCCTAGGATGTTATCCTTTGACCTGATGTTTGGAAGGGTTGTCGCGTGCCTGAGGGTCAGGGCGTGACATCCCATTTTGGTATCAGAGCATGGTTTTATGGAGTGATAAGGTGCGATGGATTTTGGGGATAGTTAGTGGAATTGAAACCCTATGCTTGTGATTGTGATTTGATTACTTTGCCTTGTTTAGTGGTCCTGTGTTATCGTTATACGATGTTTTGGGGGAGCAGGAGTCCTTAAGGTCATGTGAGATGAACAACCGTATTTGGAGAGCACATAGAGGGAGGGCGACTCAGAGAGATCCCACTACTGAAGGGGATCGTATACAGAGGGCGCCTAGAGGAAGGGTAGCCTAAGTAGATCCTAGAATGGACGGGATCTTGTAGGCGTTAGAGACCGTAGAGAACTTGATGGGGCAGCAAGTGAGGAATCAAGCTGCAGCTACCGTTTCACAGGAGAATCCATTGGCTGAAGAGGGAAACCGTAGACCGCAGACTCACAGACTAGTAGAGCAGTTTCTGAACCTCAAACCGCCGAGGTTTTCGGGAACTGGGGACCCAGAGGCTATAACCTCGTGGATTGAGGATTTGGAGAAGGCCTTCGCCTTGTTAGGATGTTCTGAGGAGGAAAAAGTAACGCTGGCTGTCTACCAACTGTAGGGTAACGCTAGCTCGTGGTGGAAGGCCACGCAATGGAGTGTGTTTCCCGAGGGTGTGGTCCCGGAGTGGGGTACCTTCGTGGAAGCCTTCAACGGAAAGTACTTCTTGGATTGCGCACAAGAGCAGAAGATGGATGAATTCCTATACCTTCGTCAGAATCAGCTGTCCGTAGATCAGTACGAAGCGAGGTTCGCCGAATTGTCCAAGTATGCGCCGAAGATGGTGGAAAACCCCGAGGATAGGGCGAGAAGGTTTCGAGATGGACTAAAGCCAGAGATTAAGAGTGTACTGGTACCGTTCGACCTGAGAAACTACAATGAGTTATATGAGAGAGCTCAGCTGGTGGAGAGGGATATTACCGAGAGGACAGCCGCATCTGGACCGCGGTTCGCTCCTATGGTGAGGGATAACTGAATATTCGGTAAGGTGCCAATGGTGGGCAACAGGTATCCCATTCCGCCTAACAGAATGAACTTTGTCGAGAAGCCGCCGTTTCGCCCCGACCTCGTGTGTCAGATCTGCCGACAGAAGCATGGGTTAGCCCCATGCCCGAGGAGGACGGGTGCTTATTTTGGTTGTGGCAGGCATGGCCACCAGATTAGAGATTGTCCTCAGAGACAGATGGGAGGACAGATGCAACAGGGAGGTCAGATGCGAGGAAATGTTCCTCAAAACTTTCAGAACCGACCGCCGATACAAGGAAGTGTGTATGCTGTCACTCGAGAAGAGACGAGGATTCGCCGACCGTTTTAGGTACGGTCTTCTTACATAACCAAGTAGCTGATGCTTTGTTTGATTCTGGAGCTTCCCACTCCTTTGTTGCTGAATAGTATGTTAAACTAGCTGGACTGAGTACGGAACCGTTGAGATCCATCTTTAAGGTATCTACACTGCTTAGAGATAGTATCATGTTTGCAATAGGTTGCCCTAGTAGTAAGCTGGTTGTAGATGGCCATGAGGGGAGGATAGACTTGATTGTGCTGGCCATGTATCATTTCGATTTGATTGTTGGTATGGACTGGCTCACTGAGCAAAGAGCTATTTTGGATTGTCATCGTAAGACTATCCTGTTTAACCCATTGAATGAGGTTAGTTTCGAGTTTGTTGGGAACCGAGGGGGAACCTCAATCCCCTTAGTTTCGTCGCTGGAAGCGACTCGGTTGTTGGATGGTGGTTGCCAAGGTTATTTGGCGTCTCCTGTTAATGTGTTGGCTGAGGAGTTAAGGCTGGAGGATATTACGGTAGGAAGTGAGTTCCCTGACGTCTTTCCTAATGAGTTGCTTGGCTTACCGCCGGAAAGGGACATAGAGTTCGTAGTTGAGTTAGCTCCTAGTACGGAACCGATTTCGAAAGTAACGTATCGGATGGCGTTATCTGAGCTTAAGGAGTTGAAAGTGCATATGCATGAGTTATTGGATAAAGGATACATCCGTCCAAGTGCATCTCCGTGGGGAGCGCCTGTTTTGTTCGTGAGGAAAATGGATAGATCACTTCTTCTATGCATCGACTACCGTCAGCTCAACTAGGTGACAGTCAAGAACAAGTATCCGTTACCAAGGATTGACGATTTGTTTGACCAACTTCAAGGAGCTTCGGTATTCTCCAAGATCGACCTAAGGACGGGATACCACCAGTTAAGGATCAGAAAGGAGGATGTACCGAAAACGGCTTTTAGGACGCGCTATGGTCACTATGAGTTCACAGTGATACCGTTTGGTCTAACAAATGCTCCAACTGCTTTCATGGACTTGATGAATAGGGTATTCAGTGAGTATTTGGACAAATTCGTCATAGTGTTTATTGACGATATCTTGGTGTACTCTAAGAACCTTGAGGAGCAGGAGCAACACTTGAGGACAGTGTTGGAAACTCTTCGGGAACACCAGTTATTTGCTAAGTTTAGCAAGTGTGAGTTTTGGCTAGCTCGCGTAACTTTCCTTGGTCACATAATTTCTGGAGAAGGAATATTTTTAGACCCAACCAAGATTGAAGCGGTCGTGGATTGGCCAAGACCGACGACAGTGACAGAAGTTCGGAGTTTCTTGGGTTTAGCAAGCTACTATAGACGTTTCGTGGAAAGGTTCTCCGCGATAGCCTTGCCGTTGACACACCTGTTGAAGAAAGACGAGAAATTTGAGTGGACAGATAAGTGCGAGCGTAGTTTCCAAGAGCTTAAGTAGAAGCTAACTACGGTTCCTGTTTTGACAATACCGTATGGTCCTGGAGGTTACGAGATTTACAACGATGCATCCTTCAAGGGACCAGGCTGTATGCTTATGCAACATGGGAGAGTAGTTGCATACGCTTCTCATTGATTGAGACCGCACGAGTTGAACTACCTGACGCATGATCTAGAGTTAGCAGCGATCGTGTTTGCCCTTAAGATTTAGAGAAACTACCTGGTAGGAGAAAGGTTCCAAGTCTACATCGATCATCAAAGTCTGAAGTATCTATTCTCTCAAAAGGAGCTGAACATGAGGTAGCGCTGTTGGATGGAGCTTCTTAAGGATTATGACTGCGAGATCTTGTACCATATGGGAAAGGCTAACAAAGTTACCGATGCGCTGAGTCGGAAGTCGGCAATTGCCCAGTTGATGATCCAAGAGTGGCCTCTTCTGGAAGAGGTGCGAGATTCAGAGTTTAAATTGGAGATAAGCAATCTAACGAGTTTAATGGCTGCATTGAAGGTCGAGCCTGAGGTACAAGCAAGAATTAAGGTTTTGCAATCGACGGATCCTACCATTCAGAAAATCCTTCGAGAGGGCTTAGAGAAGAGGAAAGAAGACTTTTAGGTAGCTGACATTGGAATACTGAAGTTTCGAGGGCGTTTGTGTGTGCCTACTAATAAGAGTCTTAGGGAAGAAATTTTGTCAAAAGAGCATTGTAGCAGCTACAGTGTTCATTCGGGTAGCACAAAAATGTATCAAAACCTGAGGCAGTACTTTTGGTGGAGTGGCATGAAGACTGACATAGCCAAGCATGTGGCGAAGTGTTTGACGTGCCAACAGGTCAAAGCGCAACATTGTAAACCTGAAGGGCTGTTACAGCCGCTTGAGATTCTGAAATGGAAGTAGGAACACATCACGATGGATTTCGTGACGGGTTTACTAAGGAACCAGAGAGGAAATGATTCGATTTGGATTGTGGTGGATAGACTGACGAAGTCTGCGCACTTCATTGCGGTGCGAAAGGATTTTGCTTTGGACAGGTTGGCGAATTTGTATGTGCGCCAGATAGTACGTCTGCATGGTGTACCAGTGACGGTCACGTCGGATCGTGATCTCAGGTTCACTTCTACTTTTTGGAAAAGCTTGCAGACTGCGTTGGGAACAAAGCTGCAGTTTAGTACTGCTTATCATCCGCAGACGGATGGCCAGTCTGAAAGGACGATTCAGACGCTTGAGGACATGTTGCGGGCATGTGTATTGGATTTCAAAGGCAACTGGGAAGAGCAGCTTCATTTGGTCGAATTCACCTACAACAACAGTTACTAGCAGAGCATTAAGATGGCACCTTTCGAAGCGTTGTGTGGCAGGCCTTGTAGAGCGCCAGTCTGTTGGGACGAAATTGGTGAAAGGAAAATCATCGGTCCCGAGTTAGTACAATAGTCATTGGATACAGTCAAAATCATTAGAGAGAGACTAAGGACAGCTCAGAGCCGTCAAAAGAGTTACGCCGACAAGCGGCGTAGACCGCTGGAGTTTCAGGTCGATGATCATATTTTTCTGAAGGTGTCGCCTATGAGAGGGACATCTCATTTTGGCAAGAAGGGAAAGTTACGTCCGAGGTACGTAGGATCGTTCGAGATTTTGGAGCGGATTGGAATTTTAGCCTATCGCCTTGCATTGCCACCAAGACTTGCTCAAGTTCACGACGTTTTTCATGTATCGATGTTAAGAAAGTATGAGCCCGATCCAACTCATGTGCTGAGTTTTGAAGAGATTGAAGTGGATGAACGTGTATCGTACGTGGAATGTCCGGTGAGGATCGAAGACAAGAAAGAGCAGGTTCCACGAAACAAGACGATTCATTTGGTCAAGGTGGTTTGGCAACACCATGGGACAGAGGGAGCGACGTGGGAAAGCAAGGAGTCGATGAGGAACTGGTACCCTTTTCTTTTTTAGGTGGAGTAATGTTTTAATTTCGAGGACGAAATTTTCCTAAGGGGTGACGTCCTGAAATTTCAAGGCTTATTAAATGAATGATAATGGACCTTTGGATTTTAGTGTCAACTGTCGGACGCAGTTTTGTTTGTCTTGGTAGAATTTGTGTGGCCCTCGTAGTGTAGTTTATTTCTGTTCGTTTAGTTTAATCGCGCTGCATATTATTCTCGTCGAATTCCTTCGCGCCCACGCTCGACCCTAAACCAAATATCCAAAACCAGTCCCGATTTGTTATTTCTGCCCTCAGATATTATACGTATAAGATGAATGCCATTAATATCGATTTGATCGTGGGCCCCACGCCATAAATGCCCTAGTAAAAAATCACTATTCACCTTTTGACCTAGCCAAATTATCATTTTGCCCTCAAGACCACTTTCTCTCTCTCTCTTCTCTCACCCCTCACTCCCCATCTGCCGTGAACCTCCTCCTCTCCCTCACTTCACGTTGGTTTCACCATCATCTTCACTTCATCTCCATCTTCATCTTCTTCCTAACTTCCATCGTCGCCGCCGTGAGCCACACCGAACCGCCCCTGCCGCTCGCGCCTCATGCCGCCGTGCCGTGCGCTGCGCCCAGCCAGCCCTTGTCGTCCCTGTTCAGCCACCGAAAAGCCCCGCCGCAGCTCTATCGAGCCTCGTTGTTGCCGTCGTGAGCTCTGTCGAACTTGCCGTCACCTTTGGCACGTCCGTCGAGCTCGTTTGCGTCAATTTACAGCGAGAACAGCTGCTGTCCAGCACTACTTTGGCTGCCCTGTGCTCGTTTTTAGAGTCCACCGTCGTCATATTCATGACCGGAGCGTCGAGAGGAGTTCGTAGGACTGTTCATCGGAATTTTTCACCGGATCGCCATCGCTCGCCGGAAACCGCCGCCGCCATCGCTCACCATCGGTCGCTGTCAACTGTCGCCGCCAGTTATCGAAGTGAATTAACCCCTAATCCCTGATTAGGTCGTTAATTGCACTTATGTTTAGATTAATTAGTTACCGTAGTAAAAGTAATTAGTTACGGTAATTAGGTGGTTAGATTAATTAGTTGTTGTGGTAGAATCAACTGTGACTATGAATAGTTGGATTAATCATGGTTAGGTGGAATAGTTACCATAGTTAATTACCGATTTTATTGTGCCTGATATTTATCGGTGTCTGATCGTGGCTCGAACTGAGTGTTGATTGTGCTTAATTGCTGAATAATCACACTAGTGTCGAGATGTCATATTTATCTGAAATTGAAGATTCATGTGACCAATTGTGGATTTGAACATGAAAATGGCAACAGGTCGGGTTTTCATCATGATGTGAATGTGACTACATTGGAATTAAGAATCGGCTTGATTGCCTGTGGTGAATGCGTGGTCACACGATGGCTTTAATTGTGTCACCCTAACGTAACTAGGAACACGAGCGATACCCTTGTTGGCATGGGTTGCTGCCTAATAAGTCTGTGTGCCGGCGACGTACAGTCCGAGATTCCACGGCTTATGGTTGCCTGTCAGTTCGTGCCGGCGACGGACAGTCCAGATTACCACAGTTGACTAGATGCCGGTCGCAACTAGTGTTGGTCCGTATCCCTTCTAGATTTATTTCTGGTATGCCTGCCTTAGGGAATTTAAGGGAGCTATCGAATGCCGTCGCTGTAACGTAGTAGGACGATGCCCGGTTAATTCGGAAGAGTACTAGCAGTGATGCTGTACTGTGGCGAGAGTGGGGTATCTCTTGGCCTTTGATAACTGGAACACGCTTGTTGCATTGCGCATGGTTTATGGCTGAGTGTTCTGGTTGAGTGATTGATCTGTTGTTTATTCCTTGCTACGAAATATCTGTCGTATGGCTCAAGACAAGGTAAGTTGCATGTAATTATCTTTTGGCTGTTGGGCTTAGCTTGCTCGATTTGTTGGACTGCTTGAGTGAATCAACGTCCTAATCAGACTTAGGCGTTATCTCGTTGAGATTCATATCTCATACGTTGTGGCTGATCGCCTTTCAGGTTCTTGTAATGGTAACGTGCCACGTTAGGTTCAGCGTTCTCGTCGACCAATCCGCGGTCATCGATTATTGTCACATTGCCAATTCTGACGACGTCTGGGAGCAACACGTGACGATCGTCTAGGTCGATGAGGGGTTGCCACACTATGTGGCACACCTTTTCAAGGCCTGGTTCGTTCGTCAGGGTGATGTTCTCATCGGACCGATTCGGGGGTTTGAGGTACCCCTAGGTGCGGGGCCGGTCATTTAGACGTGGGACGCAATGGATTCGGATATCCCGGATGGGGAGGTCGAGGACCCGAGTCCTAGTTCTGATGGGAAGGACCCTGATTCACCGCTAGGGTATCAAGGTTGACCCGGTGCTGAAAGTCAGCACGCAGGTAGAGCTGTGGAGGAGCTCTTTTATTAGTTAGTTTTGCATGTTAGTCAGCAGTAGTAGTGTGTGTAGCGGCAATAGATGGTCCCTGACCAACCCGGTATCTTTTTGAGGGTTTAGGGAAACAGCCCGAAGGTGGGCTTGTATAGTGGAACGTTTCTCTATGGACTAATTGTATATTAATAATAAGACTTGTTGTACTTCACCTTGTTCCCTATCGCTATCCCTATTTGTTTGAAATTGTCTAGGATTGTTGTTACTTCCGTATGTGCATAATTGCAAGATAAAATGAAATGGGTCGATGACATGCCTGGGATGTTATCCTTTGACCTGACGTTTGGAAGGGTTGTCACATGCCTAAGGGTCGGGATGTGACATAACTAGAACTTGTAAGTGCTCACAACCACTGAATTACAACCTTCCATTTCCAACAAAATACTGCATCAAACCTCTTGTTCCATACAAAAACCACCCAACACAATTATTAGTTATAGATTATCCAATACCAGTACATATTCAACCGATCTTCACCTACGGTAGACTGAGAAACTTCCTCTCATCACTCACCTTATACTTGACCATAAAATAGGCTACACAATAGAACAACAACACAATTAACGCTCGATGACACTTTCTTTCTATTTTCATCGTTGACACTTCTTTCTTCAATTGATTAGCCATAGATGTCACAGCCTTCATCTCAACTTCTCTTGAATCGACATCATCCAACTCGTCCATCAATGTAGGTGGAGGTTGATGTCATCCTTCAAGAAGCTCCAATATCACCTATGTGGCTCAACCGTAGAATTTTTTATCAACCCATTTGAAATATTTGCACTTATATATCTGCCACATCCATGGAATCTTCTCCCCGGATTCAACTAAGTCCAAGATGTTCTTCTTGGACTCGGTAACCTACAATAATAGTAAAACTCACCATCTTCTTCAATTCGTTGAAATGAATTTGAGCTGCTACTGAAGCTCCTACCCTCCATTCGCAATTTTGGGCTGTTAATTTTGGGGGCAAATCGAAATAGGGAGTCAATTTTAGTTTAGGCTGTTAGGGTTTGAAATTTGGGGTTCAATGGCGATTTAAGGTTTATGTTTGGGGCCAAATGAGCTTAAATGACGTCGTTTCTTCTCTAAAATGCTGAGTTGACATCCGGCGAGCCACGTCGTCGTTAGTTATTAATATAAAAAGGCCACGTCGGATTTTCGGCAAGCCACATATGCTTTAGATCAGAGTTGGTACTGAAGTGAGCGTCTTTCAAAAAAATTGACACTTAGTGATCGTTTTGAAAGTTTTTGCACTAAAGTGAGCGTCGTACACAAGTTTTGGCACTTGTAGTGTACTTAAGCCGTTTTCAATGCCACAAAAAATATAGATAAGGAATAAAGACAATGAAATGTTGAAAAAATAAAAATAACTAAAGAAATGCAATTTTTAAGAAATTAAAAGATAATTATAAGGACGTAATTAAAAAAATTTCACGTGGCCTGAACCTTTCTGTCCCAAGTTTGGAGGTCCAGGAGGCAGGAGTGCTACCTTAATAGGAAAAGGTTTTCGGAAAACTATTTTCTTTTTTGGGGAAATCTCGAGATTTTCAAAATAAAATATGAAATTGTCACCAAATTTGCGAAAGCTAAAGGATCTGGTTTTCGAGGTTGTCTTGCGTAGACATAATGTGACTTCCACGTGGAGTACTCAATGAAAACCATGAGAAGGTCTTGCGCAAGGCAATTTGGGCCTTGTGGCCAGCCCGCAGCTCGACTGCGATGAGGTAGTGACGCCGGTCATCCACTGTTTTCTTAAAGTGTGGTTCCATTTTTGGAAAGTGTCGGATTGCAAATTTTCGAAAATTGGGCTGAACGTGCGATTGGGGAGAAAAGTAACGATATTTCTTCATTAAAAATACAATCGCCATGATTCTTGCGACGACGGAAAGCTTATGACTTGATCTTGAAGACGGATTTAATTGAGTAGGTCAAATCATAAAATTCCCAACACCTCACGATTGGACAGCCATTTTTTAAAGATGTTATGTGTTAAGATCTTGCCCTTTGATTAGGACAAATTGGGTATTGTTAGAAAGCTCTTGACGTGGACGATCTAGTTATGCGCTTCGATCAAACTTTTAACGAAGTAATTTTTTTTTTCTTGGTCAAACCTTAAGTTAAAAACTCAGTGTCTACAGGGCCTGTTCGCTTTTTGGTATTGTAGCACATTAGGTTTAGTTACTTAGGTTTGAGATTTGAGCCTGTTAGCTCTAGGGTTTTGTGGGTTGGCATGGTGTTGCTGGGCTTGTATTGGGCAGTGGCCTTCTCTTTTGTATGGTATTGAGTAACAAGAATTTATATATAAAACTCATATTAGTAATTTATCTCCTTCATTTGCATCGTGCGTTGATGTTGCGAAATCCAAAAGTTCAGGGTTTTATTAAATTTCCAATACTTATAAACCCACAAAATTTTTTCATGAATTTTTATTTTACATAGCCCTTCTCAACTCTTTTTCGACCAAAAAAAAAAAACTCTTTTAAAAATCTCATAAACCTTTTTTGAAGTCACATTCTGAAAATTCACCGTTCTAACATTGATTCCGATTTTTTCTTCAAACATCACAAATGCAGGGAAGATGTGACGTCCTGAAATTTCAAGGCTTATAAAAATAAATAATATTAGATTTTTGAGATTTAAGGGAAAATTATCGGACGCGAATTTATTAGATCGGGAAGCATATGGGTAGCTCCTAAAGCGTAAACCAGTAGGGTTTAATTAGTTTGATCGCGCTGTAGAATTTAGAGCCAAATTCCTTCTCGCCTGAGCTTAATCCTGATCGAAATGTCTTCAGTTGTCTGTGCCAAACGACCAACCAGACTTGAATTACCAAATAACCATTTTGCCCTCAGATATTATTCACTACAAGACGAAAATATTCAAACTTGAGTTTACCCTTGGTGGGCCCCACCCATCACCATCATATTCTCTCTCCTCTCTCTCTCTCTCTCTCTTTCTCTCTCTCTCTCTCTCTTCTTTCTCTCTTCTCTCTCTCTCTCGCTCTCTTCCTTCCCTCCCTCTCGCTCTCTTCCTTCCCTCCCTCTCTCCCTCACCACCCGACCACCCCTCCTCTCCCTCTCCTCCCTCTTCGGACGAGCCCCCTCCACCGCCTCCACCCATGCCTAGTGCCATTGCCGCCAGCCGCTCATCACCGGCCGTCCGCGGCGCTTCAACCGCATCGCCCCTCCGTCGTCGCTCGTCGCCTTGGCCTGAGGCCCCTCCGACCCAATCTCCTCCTCACCCGACACCACCACTCTATCCCCCGTCGTCGCTCATCGCTCGTCGCCTCTGTCCGCCACTCATCCGCCGTCCACCGCCGTTGTCACCGACCTTCGCTCCGCCGAGCTCACTAAGACCCGCGGCTCCCCTCGCAACCATTGGTCGTCGTTCCCTTGTTTCTGAGCTCATCGCCCCGCCACGCGCCGCCACCGTCGTCGTCGATCGTCGTTGTGAGTTAACCCATAATCTTTGATTATGCCGTTAATTATACTTAGGATTAGATTAATTAGTTACCGTGGTTAATTAGTTAATTAGTTACTATGCTTAGTTAGTTAATTAGTTACCATGGTTAATTAATTAGTTATCGTGGTTAGAGTAGGCTGATAATAATTGCTCTAATTAACCATAGCTGCTTGGTGATTACTTGATAAATGATTGGGATTTGTTGTACGTTGCTTGTGCATTTATGTTTGGTTGAGGTGATTAGTCTCCCTTTTATAGATGCAAAGTCTAGTGGATAATATGCACGTTCATGTAACCTCGTGTGAAGTCAAATTACATACTTGAGAATGAAAATGGCTATTAGCCGAGTTTTGAGCATGATCGTGAATGTGACTGCATTGGGCTAATTTTGAAGATATGAATTGGCTTAGTTACCTGGTGTGTTTGTGTAGTCACACGATGGTTTAACGTCACGTAACTAGGGACGTGGCAGTACCCTTGATGGCTTAGGTCTGTCACCTGATATGTCTATGCCGGCTAGGTCAGATTCACATAGCTTATTGGATGCACGACAGTCCATGCCGGCTAGTCCGAAATCACACGACTGATCAGATACCGATCGCAGCTTGTGATGGATCGAAGTTCCTTACCAGAAAGCCTAGTATGTCTGCCTTAGGGGTTTTGAGGGGCTATCGGTTACCGTCGCTAGATGGAGCAGGACGACACCTAGTCCTGCCGGAAGAGCACTAGTGGTCGGGCTGTGCTGTGGCGAGAGTGGAGTATCTCTTGCGTTAATAACTAGAACACGCGTATTGCATTGTGCATGAGTCATTGTTGAGTGTTTTAGTTGTGTGCTTTGGCCTGTTTATAATTTAATGCCATGTGATTACTGTTGCGTGGACCAAGGCCGGGTAAGTTTGCATGTGGTTGTCTATTGGCCGTTGGGTCATGCCTATCTATTTAGTAGCTAGAGCGTGGCGTGTAACGCACGCTATTGATTTGCTATCGTTTTTGCATTTGCATGTTTAGGCCGCCTAGGTGAATTGACGTCCTATTCGGACTTAGGCGTTGACTCACAGAGATTTTATATCTCATTTGTTGTCGTTAACCATTTTCAGGTTCGTAGTATGGCGGTCCATCCATTGAGGTTCGGGGCACCCTTCAACTAGTCCTTTTATATCAATTATCGTTCGGTCCCAAATTCGGATCATGTTTGAGAGCAACATGTAACGACTGTCTGGGTCGAAGAAGGGATGGAGCACTTAGTGCCTCATCTCTTCAAGGCCTGATTTGTCCGTCATGGCGATGCTCTCTACGGGCCGATTCGGGGGTCTGAGGGACCCCAGACCGCGACCCCGGTCATCCGAGCTTGGGACCCAATGGATATCGATACGCCGAACGGGACGATAGTGGACCCCGATCCCGACTTGGATGAGGAGGTTCCTAAGACTCCGCCTGGGTACCACGACTGGCCTGGTGGTCACAGCCAGTGAGCGAGTGTGGCAACGGAGGTTCCTTTTTTGTGGTAGCTTTTGGTTGTCGTAGTTAACCCCATAGCCCTGACCCAGTATCTTTTTTATGGTCTTAGGAAGCGGCCCTGAAGAGTGGGCCTATAAATCTGATTGCTTCCCTTGTGTTAACTGAATATAAATAAAATGTTTTAGTGCTGCTGTTGATTGTTGTTTCTCCTGTTGGCTGTCCCTACTTTTAATACTGTCTTGGTTGTTATTTATTTCGCGTGCGCTTAACTGTAAGATAAAACGAATGGGTCGATGGCATATCTAGGATGTTGTCCCTTGACCTGAGACGTTTGGTAGGGTTATTGCGTACCCGAGGGTCGGGGCGTGACATCCCTTCGGTTTTGGTATCAGAGCAAGGTCAACTTGAACCATTTGGTCATGGCTTGGGTTTTGGGATAGTTAGTAGGATTAAAACTTTGTGCTTATATTTGCTGTTCGATTTCTTTTTTGGCTGTAGTCTAGAGTTCTCATTACGTGTTGCCTTTGGGTGAGTAGGAGTCCGTAAGGTCCTGCGGAATAGGCGACCATAATTCGAGAGGAAGGCTTAGAGGAAGGGCAGCTTAGGCGGATCCTAGAGTGGACGGGATCCTACAGGCGTTGGAAACCCTAGGAGATCTCATGGGGCAGCAAGTGAGGAACTAAGATGTTGCTGCGGCCTCCTTGCAAGAGGACCCGTTGACTGGAAACGGGATTGGTAGACCGCAAGCGCACAAGCTGGTGGAACAGTTTCTGAAGCTCAAGCCGCTGAAGTTTTCAGGAGCGGGTAACCCAGAGGCTATAACCTCATGGATCGAGGAGCTGGAGAAAGTCTTTGCTTTGTTAAGGTGTCCCGAAGAGGAGAAAGTGACGTTAGCTGTGTACCAACTGCAGGGTAACGCTAGCACGTGGTGGAAGGCCACGCAAGGAAGGACTTTTCCCGAAGGTGTGGTCCCGGTTCTGGGATGCCTTCATGGAGGCCTTTAATGAGAAGTACTTCTCGGACTGTGCACGAGAATAGAAGATGGCTTAGTTCTTGCACCTTCGTCAGAATCAGATGTCTATGGATTAGTACGAGGCGAAGTTTGCTGAGTTGTCAAAGTATGCGCCGAGGATGGTTGGGGACCTGGTGGATAGGGCAAGGAGGTTTCGAGATGGATTGAAACCTGATATCAAGGGTTTGCTGGTGCCGCTGAACCTGAAGGATTACTATGAACTGTATGAGAGGGCCCAGCTAGTAGAAAGGGACATGTATGAGAGGGCAGTCGCATCTGGGTCGCGGGTTGTTCCTGCTGCAAGGAATAACCGTAGGTTCGGGAAGGGGTCGATGGTGGGAAGTAGGTATTCCATCCTGCCCAACCGAAGGAATGCTGTTGGGAAGCCGGTGTATCGCCCCAATGGTGTGTGCCAGCTCTATAAGCAAAGGCATGGATCAGCCCCGTGCCTTGGGAAGACGGGTGCTTATTATGGGTGTGGTTAGCATGGCCACCTGGTGAGAGACTATCCACAGAGACAAACGGAAAGGCAGATACCGATGCAGCAGGGAGGACAGATGCAAGGGAACGTTCTGCAGAACCACCTAAACCGATCGCCAGTGCAAGGAAGGGTGTATGCTGTAACCCAGGAAGAGGCGAAGGATTCATCGACTGTTACAAGTACGGTCTTCCTGCATAATCAAGTAGCTTATGCTTTGTTTGATCCTATGCTTCGCATTCATTTGTTGCCGAACAGTTAGTCAAGTTAGCTAGGTTGGGTTCGAAGCCGTTGGGAATGGTCTATAAGATTTCTACGCCACTTAAGGATATTGTAATATCCGCGGTAGGTTGCACTGGCTGTAAACTGGTTATAGATGGTCGCAGGGGAAGGTAGATTTGATTGTGCTAGCAATGTTTGATTTGATGTTATTGTTGGTATGGATTGGCTCACTAAGCAAAGGGCTGTGATGGATTGTCATCGTAAGACCATTTTGTTTAACCCGCCGGATGGGGTTAGTTTTGAATTTGTTGGGAACCGAGGGGGAGCCTCGATCTCCTTGGTTTCGTCGCTAGAAGCGACTCGGTTATTGGGTAGTAGCTGCCAAGGTTTTTTTGCTTTTGTTGTTGATGTGTTGGTTGAGGAGTCAAGGATGGAGGATATTGCTGTAGTAGGCAAGTTTCCTGATGTCTTTCCATAAGAGTTGCCTGGACTGCCGCTAGAGAGGGAAATGGAGTTTGTGGTCGAGCTAGCCCCTGGTACGGAGCCAATATCAAAGGCACCATATCGGATGGCTTTGTCAGAGCTTAAGGAACTGAAAGTGTAGATGCAGGAGTTGTTGGACAAAGGATTCATTCGTCCTAGTGCGTCTCCGTGGGGAGCGCCTGTGTTGTTTGTGAGGAACAAGGATGGATTGCTACATCTATGCATTGATTTTCGGCAGCTCAATCAGGTGATAGTCAGGAACAAGTATCCGTTACCAAAGATCGACGATTTGTTTGACCAACTTGAAGGAGCTTCGGTGTTTTCCAAGATCGATCTATGGACGAGATATCATCAGTTGAGAATTAAGAAGGAGGATGTACTAAAGACGGCATTTAGGACGCACTATGGTCACTATGAGTTTACTGTGATGCGGTTTGGTCTAACAAATGCCCCAGCTGCTTTCATGGTTTTGATGAATGGGGTGTTCAAAGAGTAGTTGGACAGATTCGTCATAGTGTTTATTGACGATATCTTGGTTTACTCAAGGAGCTTTGAGGATAATGAGCAGCATCTGAGAATAGTTTTCGGGACTCTTAAGGAGCATCAGCTATTTGCTAAGTCAGCAAGTGCGAGTTCTGGGTGACTCGCGTAGCCTTCTTGGGTCATGTGATTTTTGGAGAAGGGATATCTGTGGATCCAGCCAAGATTGAAGCGGTCATGGATTGGCTGAGACCGACGATAGTGATAGAGGTTCGAAGTTTCTTGGATTTGGCAGGCTATTACAAGTGTTTTGTGGAAAGATTCTCTATGATAGCTATGCCGTTGAAGCGTCTGTTGAAGAAGGACGAGAGATTTGAGTGAACAGATAAGTGCGAGCATAGTTTCCAAGAGCTTGAGCACAAGCTAACTACGGTTCCTGTTTTAACAATACCGTCTGGTCCCAAAGGTTATGAGATTTACAGCGATGCGACTTTCAAATGATTAGGCTGTGTTCTTATGCAACATGGGAGAGTGGTTGCGTACGCATCTCGTCAGTTGAGGTCGCATGAGTTGAACTACCCGACACATGATTTGGAGTTAGCAGCGATTGTTATTGCTCTTAAGATTTGGAGGCATTATCTGGTTGGAGAAAGGTTCCAAGTCTACAACAATCACCAGAGTCTTAGGTATCTGTTCTCCTAGAAGGAGCTGAACATGAGGTAGCGCCATTAGATGGAACTTCTTAAGGATTATGACTGCGAGATTTTATATCATCCGGGTAAGGCCAACAAGGTTGCTGATGCGCTGAGTCGGAAATCAGCGATTGCCTAGTTGATGGTCCGGGAGTGGCGTCTCCTAGAGGAAGTGCCAGATTTAGATTTTAAGTTGGAGGTAGGCCGTCTGTCAAGTCTGATGGTTGCGTTGAGGATTGAGCCGGAAGTGCAGGCAAGGGTTAAGGCCTTGCAGTCGACAGATCCTGCCATTCAAAGAATCCTTCAAGAGGGCTTAGAGAAGAGGAAATCCAACTTTTAGGTAGCCGAGGATGGGATACTGAAGCTTTAAGGACATTTATGCGTGCCTGCCGATAAAGGTCTTAGGGAGGAAATCTTATCGGAGGCGCATTGTAGCAGTTATAGTGTTCATCCGGGCAGTACGAAGATGTATCAGAATATGAGGTAGTACTTTTGATGGAGTGGTATGAAGGTTGACATAGCCAAGCACGTGGCGAAGTGTTTATCGTGCCAACAAGTCAAGGCGCAATATTGTAAACTTGGAGGACTGCTATAGCCGCTTGAGATTTTGAAATGGAAGTGGGAGCACATCACGATGGATTTTGTGACGGCTTTACCAAGGAGCCAGAGAGGCAATGATTTGATTTGGGGTGTGGTGGATACATTGACGAAGTCTGCTCACTTCATCGCCGTGCAAAAGGACTTCGCTTTGGACAGGTTGGTTAACTTATATGTACGTCAGATAGTGCGTCTTCATGGGATGCTAGTAATGGTCACGCGGATCGCGATCCCAGGTTCATTGCCACCTTTTGGAAGAGTTTACAGGCTGCGTTGGGAACGAAGCTACAGTTCAGTACGGTTTATCATCACCCGCAGATGGATGGCCTGTCGAAAAGGACGATTCAGACACTCGAGGATATGTTGCAAGCCTGTGTGTTTGGATTTCAAGGGTAATTAGGAAGAATAGCTTCATTTGGTCGAGTTTGCCTACAACAACAGTTATCAGCAGAGTATCAAGATGGCTCCGTTCGAAGCGTTGTATGGTAGGGCTTGCAAGACACCAGTTTGTTAGGACGAGGTTGGTGAAAGGAAGATCACTGGTCCGGAGTTGGTGCAACAGTCGTTGGACGATGTCAAGGTTATCAGAGAAAGACTCAGGACAACCCAAAGCCGCCAGAAGAGTTACGCCAACAAGCGGCGCAGACCGTTGGAGTTTCAGGTGGGCAATCACTTCTTTCTGAAGGTGTCGCCTATGCAAGGGACATCTCGTTTTAGCAAGAAAGGAAAGTTGAGTCCGAGGTATGTTGGACCGTTTGAGATTTTGGAGCAAATTGGGAATCTGGCTTATCGTCTTGCAGTGCCACTGAGACTTGCTCAAGTACATGACGTTTTTCATGTATTGATGTTGAGGAAGTATGTGCCTGATCCAGCTCATGCGTTGAGTTTTGAAGAGATTGAGGTGGATGAACGTGTGTTGTACGTGGAACGTCTAGTGAGGATCGAGGACAGGAAAGAGCAAGTGCTGCGGAATAAGGCGATCCCTTTGGCTAAGGTAATTTGGCAACACCATGGAGTGGAAGGAGCAACGTGGGAAAACGAGGAGGCTATGAAGAATCAGTACCCTTTTATTTTTGAAGTTGTGAAATGGTTTAATTTCGGGGACGAAATTCCCTAAGGAGGAAAGAGTTGTGACGTCCTGAAATTTCAAGGCTTATAAAAATAAATAATATTGGATTTTTTAGATTTAAGGGACAATTATCGGACGCGAATTTATTTGATCTGGAAGGATCTGGATAGCCCCTGAAGCGTAGGCCAGTAGGGTTGAATTGGTTTGATCGCGCCATAGAATTTAACGTCGAATTCCTTCGCGCCCGAGCTTAATCCTGACCGAAATGCCTTCAGTCGTCTATGCCAAATGACGAACCAAACCTGAATTACCAAATGACCATTTTGCCCTCAGATATTATTCACTACTGGATAAAAATATTCAAACTTGAGTTGACCCTTGATGGGCTCCACCCATCAAGTCCCCACCAACCCATCACCATCATATCCTCTTTCCTCTCTCTCTCTCTCTCTCTCTCTTCTTTCTCTCTTCTCTGTCTCTCTCTTCCTTCCCTCCCTCTCTCTGTGACATCTTGAAATTTCAAGGCTTATGAAATGAATAATATTGGACCTTTGGAAATTAGGTGATATTTATCGGACGCGGAATTATTCGATCTGGCAGACTTTGATCAACGACTGAAGCGTAGATAATTGTAGTTTGTTTAGTATAGTTGCGCCGTAGAATCTATAGCCAAATTCCGTCGCGGCCAAGCTCAACCCTGAACCAAATTTCCAACTAGTCTTGATTTATCGAATTACCATTTTACCCTCAGATATTATTCATATAAGCCAGAAGCCATAAATGCGGATTTGACCGCGGGACCCGCGCCATTAATGCAAGGTAAATATCTCAAATTTACTATTCACCCTTTGACTTTTGGCAAATTACCATTTTGCCCTTCAAGAACATCTTCACCTTCTCTCTCTCTCTTTCTCTCACCCCTCACCCCCATTTGCCGTGAGATCCCCCACCCGATTTCCCTCTTGCATTTCATTTTTACCATTTCCATCTTCATCTTCATCCATCGCCGTTCGCCGCTTGTCGCCACCGCCGGAGTTTGCATCACCGCCGCAGCCAACCGTAGCCACCACCGTGTACCGTGCATCGTCATCGAGTTGTCCGTCGAACAGCCGAGCCGAACCACCGTCCACTGAGCCCAAACCCGAGAACCCGTCATTCCCGTTTTTCTGTGCACGCCTGAGGAGAAATCGCTCGTTTGAGCTCGTCCAGAGGGCGAATCGAGCCCCGTTTTCTCCTGTACGACCGTAAGATCTTGGGCTACATAGATCTGAGGATGGATCAGCCATGTAGTTGCTGTATTTTTTAGGGTTGAACTGAACAGAGGCTGGTCATTTGGGAAATGGCGTGTTTCGCTTCGATTCAAACTCCACCGACGTCGTATTCGAGTCCGGAGCTTTGATGTGAGTCCGTAGACCCATCGCCGGAGTTTTCCACAGTCGCCGCCGACCACCGCCGTCGCCACCGCCGACCGCCGCTCGTCGCCGCCAGTTTATCGAGTCAGTTAACCCCTAATCCCTGATTAGGCTATTAATTGCACTTAGGTTTAGTTTAATTAAGTAACGGTAAAGAGATTTGTTAGTTACCGTAGTAATTGAATAGCTACTGTAGTTTAAATAGTTACCATGGTTAGATTAATTAGTTACTATAGTTAGATGGAATTACCGTGGTTAGGTGGAATAGTTACCATGGGTAATTGCCTGCTTTATGGTAAATTGATGTGACTGATTTATATCTGTTGGAGAGATAAATAGTCCGGGTACGGATATTTATCGGTTGATAAATAGTGAATGTATGATCACTGATTGATTGACTGGTAGTTGACTTGAGTGTGGATTGCGCAGTTTGTTGAATTGTCCCACTTGATTTAAAATACCATATTTAAATGAATTTTTAAACGTTCGTGTGACCAACTATGGCATTGAGCATGAAAATGGCCGACGGCCAAGTTGAGCATGAAAATGGCCGTGAGCCGAGTTTTGAGCATGACTGAGTTTGCATTGGCTAAATGCGAAGATATGAATTGGCCTGGTTACCTATATTGTTGTGTGGTCACACGATGGTTAAACGTCACCCTAAGGTAACTAGGAACGTGGACGGTACTCGTGATAACTCGAATCCGTTGCCTGATAAGTTCGTGCCGGCGGGAGTTTGGAATTCCACGACTTATCGAAAGTTTGGCAGTTCGTACTGGCGGGAGTTCGATATACTACGACTATTTCAGAAGCCGGTCGCAGCTAGTGATGGGCCGAAGTCCAAATTAGAATCCCAATATGCTTACCGTTAGGGTCCTAAGGAGGCTATTAGTTGACGTTGCCGTGAACGTTATGGGACGACGCCTGATACAACCGGAACAGTACTAGCAGTGAGGCTGTACTGTGGCGAGAGTGGGGCGACTCTTGTGTTAATAACTGGAACCCGCGTGTTGCATTGTTCATGAATCACTGCTGAGTATTCTGGTTGTGTACTTTGACTCGTTGTTGTTTAATTTCCATGTGATATATGTTGAGTGGCTAAAGCAGGTAAGTTTGCATGTGATTGCCTATTGGCCATTGAGCCGTGTCCTATGTTGTTATGTGCTGCTTGAGTAGGCCGCTTGGGTGAATCAACGTCCTATTCGGACTTAGGCATTGGCTAATTGAGATTTATATCTCATTTATTGTAGTTAACCGTTTTGCAGGTCTGTAGTGATAGCGATCAGTGAGCTTGCGTGGATGTAGAGGTCTTTTGTGCTAGCTTTTGTGTAGTGGTGGTAGTAGATCCTTAGCCCTGCCTAGTATCTTTTTGTGAGGCATAGGAAACGGCCGTAGAGATGGGTTTATAGATCTGTGCGTTTCCCTATTGGGCTAAATAAAGATAAATAAAATGGGTGTGTATGTTTTATGTATCTCCTGCTGTCTATCCCGATTTGATTAATTGTCTGGGGTTTTATATTGCTTCCGCATGTGCTTAATGGAAAGATAAAATGAAAATGGGTCGATGATGTGCCTGAGTTATCATCCTTTGACCTGACGATTGGAAGGATTGTCACGCGCCTGAGGGTCGGGGCGTGACATTCTCCCTCATTGCCCGACCACCCATCATCTCCCTCTCTTCCCTCTTTGGCTGAGCCCCATCCACCACCGTCCACCCCTGCCCGGCGCCGTTGCCGCCAGCCGCTCGTCACTAGCCGTCCGCGGCGTTTCAACCACACCGCCCCTCCGTCGTCACTTGTCACCTTCACCCGAGGACCCTCAGACCCGATCTCCTCTTTACCCGACACCACCACTCCATCCTCCACCTTCGCTCGTCAACTCCGTCCACCACCCCCACAGCGTCGCTCGTCCGCTGTCCACCGCCGTTGTCGCCGACCTTCGGTCCGCCAAGCTCACCGAGACCCGCGGCTCCCCTCGCCGCTGTTGGTCGTCGTTCCATCTTTTCCGAGGTCGTTACCCCGGTGTACCGCCTCGCCGTCGCCTCGCGGCCCCGCCACCGTCGTCAACCCCCCTACCGTCCTCCATCGATCGCCAAGCCACCGCGACCAGTCGCCTCCATGAGCCACCATTGCCGTCACCACTATCCGTCGTCGTTCCCTGCCGTCTGTGAGTCTCCGTTGTTCGCCATCGTAGTAGCCGCGTCGCCGCCACCACTCCTCGCCGCTCGCCGCCGCCGTCGTCGCCGGTCATCATTATGAGTTAACCCATAATCTTTGATTAGGACGTTAATTACACTTAGAATTAGATTAATTAGTTACCCTGGTTAGTTAGTTAATTAGTTACCGTGGTTAGTTAGTTAATTAGTTATCATGGTTAATTAATTAGTTACCGTGATTAGAGTAGGCTGATAATAATTGCTCTAATTAACCGTAGCTGCTTGGTGATTGCTCGATGATTGATTGGGATTTGTCGTACGTTGCTTGTGCATTCATATTTGGTTAAGGTGATTAGTCACCCTTTTATAGATGCAAAGTCTGGAGGATAATATGTTCATGTGACCTCATGTGAAGTCAAATTGCATACTTGAGCATGAAAATGGCTATTACCCGAGTTTTGAGCATGATCGTGAATGTGACTGCATTGGGCTAATTTTGAAGATATGAACTGGCTTGGTTGCCTAGTGTGTTTGTGTGGTCACACGATGGTTTAGCGTCACCCTAACGTAACTGGGGACGTGGCGGTACCCTTAATGGCTTGGGTCCATCACATGATATGTCCGTGCCGGCTAGGTCGGATTCACACGGCTTATTGAATGCACGACAGTTCATGCCGGCTAGGCCGGAATCATACTATTGATCGGATGCCGGTCGCAGCTTGTGATGGACCGAAATTCATTATCGGAAAGCCTGATATGTCCGCCTTATGGGTCTTGAGAGGCTATCAGTTGTCGTCGCTGGATGGAGTAGGACGACGCCCGGTCCTGCCGGAATAGCACTAGTGGTCGGGCTGTGCTGTGGCGAGAGTGGAGTATCTCTTGCGTTAATAACTAGAACACGCGTGTTACATTGTGCATGAGTAATTGCTGAGAGTTCTAGTTGTGTGCTTTGGCCTGTTTATAATTTAATGCCATGTGATTACTATTGCGTGGGCCAAGGCCGGGTAAGTTTGCATGTGGTTCTCTATTGGCTGTTGGGCCGTGCTTATATGTTTGGTAGCTAGAGTGTTGCGTGCATCGCACTCTATTGATCTGCCATCGTTCTTGTATTGCATGTTTAGGCCGCCTGGGTGAATCGACGTCCTATTCGGACTTAAGCGTTGACTCACGGAGATTTTATATCTCATTTGTTGTCGTTAACCATTTTCAGGTTCATAGTATGGCGGTCCGTCCAGTGAGGTTCGGGGTGCCCTTCGACTAGTCCTTTTATATGAATTATCGTCCGGTCCCATATTCGGATTGTGTCTGGGAGCAACATGTGACGACTATCTGGGTCGAAGAAGGGATGGAGCACTTAGTGCCTCATCTCTTCAAGCCCTGGTTTGTCCGTCATGGCAATGCTCTCTACGGGCCGATTCGGGGGTCTGAGGGACCCCGACCGCTACCCCGGTCATCCTAGCATGGGACTCGATGGATATCGATACGTTAGATGGGGAGATAGTGGACCCCGATCTCGACTCGGACGAGGAGGATCCTAAGACTCCGCCTGGGTACCACAGTTGGCCCGGTGGTCACGGCCGGTGAGTGAACGTGGCAACAAAGGCTCATTTTTTGTGGTAGCTTTTGGTTGTAGTAGTTAGCCCCCTAGCCCTGACCCGATATCTTTTTGATGGTCTTAGGAAGCGGCCCTGAAGAGTGGGCCTGTAGATCTGATTGCTTCCCTTAGGTTAACTGAATATAAATAAAATGTTTTAGTCCCGCTGTTGATTGTTGTTTCTCCTGCTGGCTGTCCCTACTTTTAATACTGTCTAAGTTGTTGTTTGTTCCACGTGCGCTTAACTGAAAGATAAAATGAATGAGTCGATGGCATACCTAGGATGTCATCCCCTGACCTAAGACGTTTGGTAGGGTTGTTGCGTGTTCGAGGGTCGAGGCGTGACAGAAGAATTACCAAAAAAGTTATAAACCTATTGCAATTGTGCCAATTAAGTCCTAAATTTTTTACAATTGTGCCAATTTAGTCTATTTCGTTGGTCGATGCTGACGTGGCGCCACCGAAACTGACGTAAATTTTTTTAATAGTTTTTTATATTTTTCAAGTTTTGTAATTATTTTTTATCTATTTAATAAGTTCTTTCTGTCTTTTTTCAATTTGGGTCGGCAGCCTTGCTGGCATGGTTGGTGAGGGATGGGACTGGCAGAGGTCGTCGGCAACCTCCTACCGGCCCAACTAAAAGAAAAGAAAAGAAAAGAAGAAGCCAGATTTTTTTTTTAAATAATTAAAAAATTCGTAAAATATTAAATTTTTATTAAAAATTTGTCACGTCAAAGTCGGCGAAACCACGTCAGCACCGACCGGCCAAGTGGACTATACTGGCACAATTGTAAAAGGTTTAGAAATCAATTGGCAAAAAAATAAATTAAGACTGAATTGACAAAATTGAAATAAGTTTAGAACTTTTTTGGTAAATTTTCCCCAAATGCAGTGGCAAAGTTGTAATTTGGAGAATATTATCCAAAATTCATGTGAACGACTTACTATCTCAAAATCCTAAATAATATAACAAATGCAGAAAATTCAGACTGTTATATAGGTGGTATTGTGCCTCTAGTGTGGTCCTCCCTAGGGTTTTTCCAAGTTAAAGAAATGAAATTAGACTCGAGATGATATGCGTAAGGAGAACTAGACTCCGACCTTATTGTGCAAATTGATCTGGCGGTACAATCAATTGAACTGGTTGACTAGTGAATCTGAAGGCAAATCGATTTTTTTTTTCATCGCCAGAGTTTAAAGTTGTCGCGACCCACTGAGGTACACCCCGAGGGGTTTAACGGATTGCTAGGAGGGCCGGTATAATAGCTTGGCGAGGTGGCGCTTACACTTCACATGGACTTTCCCAAAACCTATCGACCCTTATTTGTTTTCTCATTCATTATGTATTGAATTAGACTCGCCACTGACCTATTTTAGGCCGTTCAAGAACCGAGTAAGGCACCAGAGCTCACCTTACTCATGTGAACCGGAGATTTGTGATCCGAACTTGGTTATACTAGTTTTACCTAACGCCCGTTGCTAATACATTTTCTCTTTTAATAATTTTTTTTTCGTGCAATCATATCCTACTTTTATCCCTAAGCATGTATGGCCTGGCCATGCATACAAAACTCAAGCAATAAAATTGCACAATCAGTAATAAAGACTAGGGCTCCGTTTGTTTCACGAAAAAGGTTTTCCTAAAAAATATTTTTCCCTATTTCTAGAGTTTGGAGGGCAGAAAATATGTGGTCAAGAAAAATATTTTCCGGTCAACGGAAAATTTCCTTCGAAAACTGAGGAAAATGATTTCCTTTTTTGAGAAGTGGAAATCATTTTCCTCATCTTTTCTTCCTCATCTCTTTCACACTTCCTTTGTTTATAAATATTTTTTTACTTTGTTTTCATTATTTATTTATTTATTAAAAATTCGAAAATCTTATATTTTTTATTTTCTTTTTATTTTTATTTTTTATTTTTTTTCTGTTTTCTTTTCTCCTTCTACCTCCTTCTTCCTCCTTCCTGCAGACTGCCGTTCCTTCTTCCTCTGGCCACCGATCTATCCTCCTTCCTCCGGCTGCCCTGCGATGGTCATGAATCGGCCTGGCGAGCTCGAGGCGGCTGGTCCCAACAACCTTGGGCTCACCTGAGGCTGGCGAGCCACTAGCTCGCCAGATCCAGATGAGCTCGAAGCTCGCCAGATCCAGAAGAACTCGAAGCTCGCCAGCCTCGGTCGAGCTCGAGCTCGCTTGGATCTGCGAGCTTGTGGCTCATCGGCCTCGGGCGAGCCCAAGATCGCCGAGCCGAGTCCTGGACATCGCAGGGTGGTCGGAGGAAGGAGGATGGAGCAGCGGTCGGAGGAAGAAGGAGCGACGGTTTGGAGAAAGGAGGAGGAAGAAGGAGAAAAGAAAAAAGATAATTAAAATTTTGATTTTTTTTTAAAATTAAAAATTAAAAATTAAAAAATTATTAAAAGGAGTTCACGGAGGAATCTGATTTTCCATACCAAACGACGAAAAATATTTTCCGAGTCTTTTTCATAGTTTAGCCAATCACAAAAAAACATTTTCATTTTCCTGAAAAATAACTTTCTAGAAAACATTTTTCGAAAGCATCGCATTTTCCTTGAAACAAACGGAGCCTAAGATAAAGAAAGGAAAGAAAAGCAACCCAAGCCGGGCAAAGTTATACAAGGCCTTGTTATAGAGCCTTGGGACATGACATCCGGAAGCTATACATAAAAACAAATGATGCAGTAATCTAAATAAAAAAAGAGATTAGAATGTATCCAAGCATGTGCATGATACGATAAAACTAGATAAATTTTCGCGGAATAAACTGAATCGAATTAATAGATGCAGAAACAAATTTATATATGAAGAAAATTACTAGAATCAAGCGTGGTACTTCTATCAAACAATTAAATAACGAGTAAAGTAATAGAGGTAGATGCACACAGATTCATAGTTATTCGGCTTAGATCAAGCCCACGTCTAATCTCCTAAACTAATAGCCACCAACAAGGCTGGATTTCACTAGTAGCACTTTGAGTTGTTATATTTGTAACTTGCGTTACTTCTACCCAAAGCTGGTAGTTCACACACACTTCTCAAATCAGTGTATAACTTCTCGGTAAGTGCATCGGAATAAGTAACATGTGTTTTTTTATATTCTCACAGCTCGTATCTATCTTCTTTGGCTTGCATTAATCCCTTTTTATAGTTGCCGATCTTGAAGTTGACTGTGGAGTAATCTTCAAGATGATCAATTTAGTAGTTGTAGATAACAATAAAATCACTAGAGATCTGTTCTGTCACACCTCGAACCCCGGGCGCGCGAACATCCATTCCTAACGTCAGGTCAAAGGATAACATCCCAGGCATGTCATCGACCCATTTCTTTTTATCTTACGATTAAGCACATGCGGAAGCGGCATCAAAGCCCAGATAATAAATCAAACAGGGATAGATAAGCAGGAGATACAACAACAACAACATTTTATTAATAAACATGATTAGTCCACGAGGAAACATCTACTATACAAGTCCATCTTCGGACTTATCCCTAAGACCCACAAAAAGATATCGGGGCAAGTCAGGGATGTACTACTACCATTACACACTACTACCACTACTGGCTATCAAACAAGACGATTCCCAAAAGCTCATCCACAACCTAACTCGCACTCCGAGTTAATAACACCGGGTCAATCTTGATATCCTAGTAGTGAATCAGGGTCCTCCTCACCAGAACTAGGACTCAGGTCCTCGACCTCTCCATCCGGCATATCAGAATCCATCGCGTCCCACATCTGAATGACCGGCCCCGCACCCAGGGGTACCTCAAACCTCCGAATCGATCCTATAAGAACATCACCCTACGAACGAACCAGGCCTTAGAAAGGTGTGCCACATAGTGTGACAACCCTCATTGACTTAGACGGTCGTCACGTGTTGGTCCCATACGTCGTCAGAATTAGTGACGTAACGATAATGAAGGACCGTGGTTTGGTCGATAGGAACACCGAATCTAACGTGGCGGACTACCATAACGAGAACCTGATAGGCGATCAGCCAAAGCATATGAGATATGAATCTCAATGAGTCAACGCCTAAGTCGATTAGGACGTTGATTCACTCAAGCAGTCAAACACATAGGGCACTAAGTCCAACAGCCAAAGGACAATCACATGCAACTTACCTTGTCTTCTGCCATACAACAGATATCTCATGGCATTCAAACACAACAGATCAAGGTGCACAACTAGAACACACGACAATAGATCAGGCATCCAGGCACTTAGGCACTATGCAACAAGCGTGTTCCAGTTATTAGCAGCCAAGAGATACTCCAGTCTCGCCATAGCACAGCCTCACTACTAGTACTCTTCCGGATTAATCGAGAGTCTTCCTACTACGGTATCCGATAGCTCTCTCAAATTCCCTAAGGCGAGCATACAAAGAATAATTCCAGGAGGGACTACGGACCAACACAAGTTGCGACCGGCATTTAATCAACTGTGGTAATCCGGACTGTATGTCGTCGGCACGGACTGACAGGCAACCAATAAGCAGTGGAATCCCGGACTGTACGTCGTTAGCACACGCACTTATTAGGCAGCGACCCATGCCAACAAGGGTATCGCTTGTGTCCCCAGTTACGTTAGGGTGACACAATTAAATCCATCGTGTGACCACACATTCACCATAGGCAATCAAGCCAATTCTTAATCCCAATTTAGTCCAATGCAGTCATATTCACATCATCATCAAAACCCGGCCTGCAGCCATTTTCATGTTCAAATCCACAATTGATCACACGAATATTCAATTTTAGATAAACATGGCATCTCGACACTAGTGTGATTATTCAGCAATTAAGCGCAATCAACACTCAGCTTGATCCACAATCAACTACCAATAATTACCAGGCACAATAAAACATGCAATTAACTATAGTAACTATTTCACCTAACCATGATTAATCCAACTAGCTACAGTACTTAATTAATCTACCACGGTAACTAATTAATTTAACTACAATAACTACTTAATCTAACTACAGTTAACTATCTAACCACGGTAACTATCTAATTAACTACGGTAACTAACTAATCAGCTACGGTAACTATCTAATTAACTACTAAGTGTAATTAAAAGCCTAATCAGGGATTAGGGGTTAACTCACTTTGGCACGGGCGGCGACGGTTGGCGGCGGCGGTTTTCGGCAGTCGGTGGTGACGGAATTTTCCTACGGTAGTCCTACGGACTCGTCTCGACGATCCGGACGCAACCACGAGAAGGTTTGCGATGAAGACACATGGACGACGGTGAATGGGCAAGGGCAACGGCTGTCCAAGCTATGCGACGACGACGGAACGGCGGAAAAAGGGCGGCGGAGGGCTCGGCGGGGCAGCGAGGCTTCACCGGCGGCATGGCAGGGGCTCCGGCGGTTCTTTTGGACGGCGGCAGCGGCTGGACGGCGGCTAGGCAGGGGCAGCAGCGGCTGGTTAGTGCGGCGCAAGGCGGTTCGGCGAGCGGGCAAGGGAAACGGCGAGTGGCGGCAGACGGCGGTGGCTCAGTGGTGGTCGGCAACGGCGAAGGAGATGGAGAAATGGAGATGAAGATGAAGATGAAGATGGTGATCGTGAGAATGAGGGGGTGTTTGCCGTGGGGTTCAAGAGAGGAGAGAGAGTGAGAAGAGAGAAAGTGTTCAAAAGGGTAATTTTGCTTGAGTCAAAAGGTAAATAGTGATTTTTTACTATGGCATTAATGAGGTGGGTCCCACGGGTCAATCGGTATTAATTGTTTCTGACGTATATGAATAATATCTGAGGGTATTTTAGTAAACTGATAAATCAGGATCGGTGTAGGATAATTGGTTCAGGGTTAGGCTTGGGCGCGAAGGAAAAATGGCGATATAATCTTTGGCGCGACGAAACTAAATGAACTACAAATATCTACGCTTCAGTCGATGATCAAAGTCTTCCAGATCGAACAATTCCTCGTCCGATAAATGTAACTCGATTTTCAAAGATCCAATATTATTCATTTAATAGGCCTTGAAATTTCGGGACGTCATAACTCTTCTCCCCTTAGGAAATTTCATCCCCGAAATTAATAAATCATACAACTTGAAACAAAAAAGGGTACAATTTCTTCATGGTTCTTTGCTCTCCCAAGTTGCGCCTTCTGTTCCATGATGTTGCCAAACCACCTTAACTAATAGGATTATCTTGGTCCGCAATACTTGCTCCTTTCTGTCCTCGATCCTTACAGGACGTTCTACGTACGACACATGCTCGTCCACTTCAATCTCTTCAAAACTCAGCACATGAGCTGGGTCCGGTTCGTACTTTCTCAACATCGATACATGGAATACGTCATGTACTTGAGCAAGTCTCGGTGGCAACGAGAGATGATAAGCCAGATTCCCAATCCGCTCTAAGATCTCGAACGGCCCAATATATCTCGGGCTCAACTTTCCCTTCTTGCTGAAACGAGATGTCCCTCTCATAGGCGACACCTTTAAAAAGACATGCTCGCCTACTTGAAACTCCAGCAGTCTACGCCGCTTGTCGGCGTAACTCTTCTGACGGCTCTGGGTTGTCCTAAGCCTTTCTCTGACAACCTTGACAGTGTCCAAAGACTACTACACCAGCTCGGGACTAGTGATCTTCCTTTCTCCGACCTCGTCCTAACAAACTGGCGTTCTGCAGGGTTTCCCATACAATGCTTCAAACGGTGCCATCTTGATGCTTTGTTGATAACTATTGTTGTAGGCGAACTCGACCAAATGAAGTTGTTCCTCCCAATTACCCTTAAAACCGAATACACATGCTCACAACATGTCCTCGAGTGTCTGAATCATCCTCTCAGACTGGCCATTCGTCTGTGGATGATAAGCAGTACTAAACTGCAGCTTTGTTCCCAACGCAGTCTGCAAGCTTTTCCAAAATGTTGCGGTGAACCTAGGATCACGATCCAAAGTGATCGTCACAGGCACTCCATGAAGACGTACAATCAGACGTACATATAAATCTGCTAACTTTTCCAAAGCGAAGTCCTTTCTCACTGGGATGAAATGCGTTGATTTCATCAATCTATCGACCACAACCCAGATCGAATCATGCCCTCTCTAGCCCCTTGGCAATCCAGTCACGAAATCCATCGTGATATGCTCCCACTTCTACTCTGGGATCTCAAGCGATTGTAACAGTCCTCCAAGTTTGCAATGTTGCGCTTTGACTTGCTGACACGTCAGATATTTCGCCACATGCTTAGTTATGTCAACTTTCATACCACTCCACCAATAATACTATCTTAGATTCTGGTACATCTTCGTACTACCTGGATGAACATTGTAACTGCTATGATGTGCCTCTGACAAGATTTCCTCTGTCAGGCCTTCATCAGCAGGTACGCATAAACGTCCTCTAAACTTCAGTATTCCATCCTCAGCTACCTAAAAGTCAACTTTCTTCTTCTCTAAGTCTTCTTGAAGGATCTTTTGGATATCCGGGTCCGTTGACTGTAAAGCCTTAATTCTCACCTACACTTCTGGTTTGACTCTTAACGTAGCCATCAAACTTGACAGACGGCCTACCTCTAGCTTAAACTCTGAATAACGCACTTCCTCCAAGAGACGCCACTCTTGGATCATCAACTGAGCGATTGCTGACTTTTGACTTAGCGCATCAGCAACCTTATTAGCTTTCCCTGATGATACAGGATCTCGCAATCATAATCCTTCAGAAGCTCCATCCATCAACGCTGTCTCATGTTCAACTCCTTTTGAGAGAACAGATACTTGAGACTCTGGTGATCAGTGTAAACTTGAAACTTTTTTCCAATCAGATAGTGTCTCCAAATCTTGAGAGCAAATACGATCGCTGCTAGTTCCGAATCGTGCGTCAGATAATTCAACTCATGCGGCCTTAAATGACGAGATGCATACGCAACCACTCTTCCGTGTTGCATAGGCACACAGCCTAATCCTTTGAAAGATGCATCGCTATATATCTCATAGCCTCCTAAGCCAGACGGTATTGTCAAAATAGGAGCCGTAGTTAGCTTCTGCTTAATCTCTTGGAAACTACGCTCATATTTATCCGTCCAAATGAATCTCTCATCCTTCAACAGTCTTGTCATAGGCACGGCTAAGGCAGAGAACCTTTCCACAAAGCGCCTATAGTAGCCTGCCAATCCTAAGAAACTTCGAACCTTTGTAACTATCGTCGATCTCGGCCAATCCATGACCGTTTCAATCTTGGCAGGGTCCACAGATATCCCTTCTCCAGAGATCATATAACCTAGAAAAGCCACTCGAGTCAGCCAAAATTCGCACTTGCTAAACTTGGCAAATAGCTGATATTCACGAAGAGTCTTCAATATTTTCCTCAAATGATGCTCGTGCTCCTCATAGCTTTTCGAGTAGACCAAGATGTCGTCAATAAACACGATGACGAATCTATCCAAATATTCCTTGAACACCCTGTTCATTATATCCATGAAAGCGGCTAGGGTATTTGTCAGGCCAAACGACATCACTGTAAACTCGTAGTGACCATAGCGCGTCCTAAACGCTGTCTTCGGTATATCCTCCTTTCTGATCCTCAACTGGTGGTATCTCATCCATAGGTCGATCTTGGAGAACACCGAAGCTCCTTGAAGTTGGTCGAACAAATCGTCGATCCTCGGCAATGGATACTTGTTCTTGATTATCACCTGATTGAGCTGCCGATAATCGATACACAGACGAAGCAATCCATCCTTCTTTCTTACAAACAGCATAGGCGCTCCCCATGGTGATGCACTAGGGCGGATAAATCTTTTATCCAGCAACTCCTGCATTTGTACCTTTAGTTCCTTGAGCTCTGACAATGCCATCCGATACGGTGCCTTTGAAATTGGCTCCGTACCAGGGGCTAGCTCAACTACGAACTCTATTTCCCTTTCCGGTAGCCATCTAGGTAACTCCTTAGGAAAGACGTTAGGGAACTCCCTTACCACAGTAATATCCTCCAACCTTAACTCCTCAGCCAACACATCAACAGCAGACGCCAAATAACCTTTGCAACCACCATCCAACAATCGAGTCGCTTCCAACGACGAAACTAAGGGGATCGAGGTTCCCCCTTGGTTCCCTACAAACTCGAAACTAACCCCATTCAATGGGTTAAACAGGATAGTCCTATTATGACAATCCAACACAGTTCTTTGTTCAGTGAGCCAGTCCATACCAACAATCAAATCGAAATCATACATACTTAGCACAACCAGATTTATCCTTCCCTCATAACCATCTACAACCAGCCTACAATCGAGACATCCTACTACAGCCATAACATTATCCTTAAGCGGTGTAGATATCCTAAAAATCGATATCAACGGTTCTATGCTTATGCCAGCTAGTTTAATGAACTGTTCAGCAACAAAAGAGTGGGAAGCTCTAGAATCAAACAAAGCATGAGCTACTTGGTTATGTAGAAAGACCGTACCTAAAACGGTCGGCGAATCTTTCGCCTTATCGCGAGTGATAGCATACACCCTTCCCTGTACTGGCGGTCGATTCTGAAAGTTCTGCGGAACATTCCCTCGCATCTGACTTCCCTGCTGCATCTGTCCTCCCATCTGTCTCTGAGGACAATCTCTGACTTGGTGGCCATGCCTGCCACGACCAAAATAAGCACCCGCCCTCCTCGGGCACAGGGCTGTCCCATGCTTCTGTCGGCATATCTAACACATGCTATTGGGGCGACACTTAGGCTTCCCGATAGTATTCTTTTTGTTAGGCGGAATGGGATACCTATTGCCCACCATTGGCGCCTTACCGAATCTTCGGTTATCCCTTACTGTAGGAGCGAACCGCCGTCCAGATGCGGCTGCCTTTTTAGCAATATCCCTTTCTACCAACTGAGCTCTCTCATACAACTCATTATAGTTTTTCAGGTTGAACGGTACCAACACACTCTTGATCTCTGGTTTCAACCCATCCTGGAACCTCCTCACCCTATCTTCGGGGTTTTCCACCATCCTCGGTGCATACTTGGATAACTCAGCGAACCTTGCTTCGTACTGATCTACGGACAGTTGATTCTGACGAAGGTGTAGAAATTCATCCATCTTCTGCTCTCGTGCACAATCCGAGAGACTCTTCCCATTGAAGGCTTCCACAAAGGCGTTCCACTCTGGGACCACAACCTCGAGAAAAGCTCTTCCCTACGTGGCTTTCCACCATGAGCTAGCATTACCCTACAGTTGGTAAACGGCCAGCGTTACTTTCTCCTCCTCTGAACACCTTAACAAGGCGAACACCTTCTCCAGTTCCTTGATCCATGAGATTGCAGCCTCAGGGTCACCTCCTCTAGAAAACCTCGGTGGCTTGAGCTTCAAAAACTATTCCACCAGCCTATGGGTCTGCGGCCTTCCAACTCCGTTCTCAGCTAACGGATTCTCCCGTGGGGCGGCAGCAGCAGCTTCGTTCCCTGCTAGTTGCCTCACAATGTTTCCCAAGGTGTCTAAGGCTTGAAGAATCCCTTTCATCATGGGATCTTCCTGAGTTGGTCCCTCTCTAGGCCCTCCCGAATCATCCTGTCCCCGCAGGGACCAGCTTGAGCTGCCCTTCCTCTGGGCCTACCCCTCGAATTACGATCGCCCATTATGCAGGACCTTCAGGACTCCTGATTGCCTAAGGGCAACACGCAATCAGAACTCAGAACAACGACTGGGAATAAATCAAACAACAAACACAAGCATAGGGTTTCAATCCCACTAACTATCCCAAACCCATCGAACCTTATCACTCCAGGCCAAGACCATATGGTTCAGGCTGACCTTGCTCTGAAACCAAAACGGGGATGCCACACCTCGAACACCGGGCGCACGAACATCCCTTCCTAATGTCAGGTCAAAGGATGACATCCTAGGCATGTCATCAACCTATTTCTTTTTATGTTTCGATTAAGCACATGCGGAAGCGGCATCAAACCCCATACAAGAAATCAAACAAGGATAGATAAGCAGGAGATACAACAACAATAACATTTTATTAATAAACATGATTAGTCCACGAGGAAACATCTACTATACAAGTCCATCTTCGGACTGATCCCTAAGACCCACAAAAAGATATCGAGTCGAGTCAGGGATGTACTACTGCCGTTACACACTACTACCGCTACTGGCTATCAAACAAGACGGTTCACAAAAGTTCCTCCACAACCTAACTCGCACTTTGGGTTAACAACACCGGGTCAATCCTGATATCCTGGCAATGAATTAGGGTCCTCCTCACCGAAACTTGGACTCGGGTCCTCGACCTCTCCATCCAACATATTAGAATCCATCGCGTCCCACGTCTGAACGATCGGCCCCGTACCCAGGGGTTCCTCAAACTCACGAATCGGTTCTATGAGAATATCACCCTGATGTCGCGACCCGAAAGAAGATCCCCCTAAGGATCGAATCGAGGCTAATGGATTGTCGGGCCCTCTTTTCTGATGGTGGCTTCGGCGCGGGCCCTCCCAGGCCCACACCAAATCGCGGCGGGAGTTTATCGGCTTCGACCTTGGTGTGGTCGGGTGATATGTACTATGTGAGCATGCAATTAGAGTCATCACCGATCTTTCTTGGGAGGTAGACCGGATACCTCACCAAGCGATTGGGAGAGATCGCTCGGTTCTACGCAACCAGAGATTCTAAGGCCGGGGATTTGGTTACCCTAGCTTAAGCTAGAGTCCTTTCGGTTACCGTCCGGAATTGATTGTTATCTAACTTGTGAGCACGCAAGGTTTTATCAATTTTGACTCCTAATCATGTTCTTGTCAGTCGCTAAGTGTTCATGCAAAATGGTCTTGCGGGGTTCATTTCATGGCATTCTAACTTTTTTGATTTTTATCAAAACGAATTAAAATCAATCAAAGCGTTCAAAAGGGATAATAGAGGAAGCATAAGAAAAGCTACGCTAAGGCGGTAAATAAAAACCCGCGGCCCTCGAGTACTTAGGTACAATGCCGAAATACAAAACCCGAGACAGGATCGGGTGTACAATAATAAGACCGGATTGGACATCGGTCTCCCTCCAATGCGGGATAAAAGTAAATCGATGTTGGTCATGTCGAAAAACGCAATAAAATATCAATTTTGACTTTTCCACGATTTTTTTTTGGGAGTTTTCTCTATTTTTCTGGATTTTTTTATATTTTTTATAATTTTTTTTTGGGTACTGAGCTGAACAAGCCCGGAGATACTGAAAACGAATTGCGCGAAGTTTCGACGAAAGTCTCACTCAAAATCTCGGGTTCCGCTCATTTTCCAAAAAAAATTGATTTGGAAAAGTTGACTCTCGGGGTGTTTTCAAGAGTGATTATCTTAGTACACAAATCAAATCGATGGAAACCAATCATATCACAAGAAATTAGGTATGATAAGGTTTCCAAAACAAGTGACGGCTCGGAAAATGATCAACCGAACGCGTCGTAAAGGTGTCGGGAATATGACTAGTTGCAAAGCAACACTTAGCCGAAATCCCAGGCCCTCACTTTGTAGTTCACTGAGCCAAATTCGAGAGTGATAATCTCGGTGAAAAAAAAACTAATCAGGGGAAACCGATCATACCACGTGAAACTAGGTATGATCTAGTTTCCAAAATGATCAACGGCTCGGGAATTGGCCGAACGAGCGCGCCGTAATGGTGTCGTGAAGGTGCTCGGTGCACAACCAACACTTAGAAAAATTCCAGGCCTCTCACTTTGCAGTTCACTGAGGCGAATTCGAGAGTGATTATCTCGATATTTAAAAATAATCAAGGGAAACCGATCATACCACATGAAACTAGGTATGATCTAGTTTCCAAAACGATCAATGTCTCTGTAATTGACCAAACGATCCCGCCGTAATGACATCAGGAAAACGGCTACTCGTGAGCCAACACTTAGAACGAAAAAGCAACCTCTAGCACAGTAGCTCACTGAGGTGTTTTCAAGTGCAAATATCTTGATGATCCGACACAACTAGAAAACAAGCCACATACCAACGCGAATAACTACATCCGAGGAACGTAACGAGGCCAAAGACACCGAAGAATAATCACGGGAAGGCCATGAAAATTGAGTACACAGTGGGTGATTCGAACCATTTCCAGCACTTAGGCAAAAATATGCATGACAGATCAGACTATCAAAGCTACTTCCCAACCCCATAGCTTTTTCCACATGCAAAATCGAGAGCCCAAACTCATACCTATGCGTTCTACTACGTACACAGAGCGTGATGAGACCAAGAACAGCCACAAAACGTCACGGAAATGTAATGAAAAACGAGCGCCAACTAGAGGGTTTGAACTGTTTTCCACACTTCGTCAAAATTTTCAGATTCGGATCAGACCGACAAGGTAACTTTGGAGGGGCATATCTCACACCTCGGTCATAACTAGGGGCCACACAATATATCAAAACGAAGAACTACATACGTAGAATTCATTTACAAAAATAAATACTAGAATATCATGCGAAAAGAGCACGAAAATTATGCTCAAAGTCGGGGGTTTGAACCAGCCGAGGCATTTTATCGAACACGTTATGTGCGTCATTGAAAACGTGCACCTGAGGTATTATGAACGAAACTAAAGCATGAGAACACTATAAGGAGGTCACATAAGCTTGAAACAACGATATGGGGTGGTCGGTTTGGCCCCGTTCGACCCGAGGATCGACCGGAGCCGAATCGGGCAAAATGCACAAAAACCGGACAAGAGTAGCTGCGAATGGGTATTCGCGTTACCTTTTCGGGCAGCTCCGGTGACGGATGGGGGTAGGTGATGGCTTGGTGGGTAGCCGGGATGTAGGTTTAGATGTTTCGATGCTTGGT
The DNA here is from genome assembly GCA_029784005.1 of Lenwebbia sp. NSW1173648. Lineage (NCBI taxonomy): Eukaryota > Viridiplantae > Streptophyta > Magnoliopsida > Myrtales > Myrtaceae > Lenwebbia > Lenwebbia sp. NSW1173648. The sequence goes on along the minus strand of JARCGZ010000008.1, from coordinate 18,568,541 downwards.
ATCGCTCAAGAACCTCACACTCGCTCTGTTTTTGCTCTCAAAATGTCACTGTTCACCAGCCCAGGCACCGGCCGTGGCAGCTCCTCTCTCTCTCGAACTCATCTAAATTTGGCCAACCATTTACACTCTGGCCTCTCTCTTGCTTTATAGATCCCGTCCCACACCCTTGCGCGCTCAATCCTCTCTCTGTCCCCTTGCCCTCATTCTCGGTCTCACTCTTTTTTTTTAACTCGAGCACAGCTGTTTCTTGGCTCTATTATGCTCAGAAGATCATCAGAGCAGATGGGGATCGTTGGTGCAGCGTCTAGGGAGGAAGACCGGGCAGGTGAGCTCCTTTTGGCGCTGCCGCTTGCTGAAGAAATGAAAAGGAATGTCTTATTTTCCTGTTTCGGGCGCGCGGGTTCGTCCGCGGTGGAAACGGGGCTCGGGCACGGCGGCTCCGGCGATGCCACCTCTCGAGGTCGGGTTCGTAGGGACCGGAAAAGAGTTGGCTTCAAAGCCCAACCGGTATCGTCGTCAATTATGCTCGTTCGGGCGGTCGATTTGGCAGATTTGTGCTCGGGGGTCACTGGCGCAGAGAAGCTGAAGGTTGGGGATGATAAATAGTACCTGGTCGGACCCGCCCGACCCGGTTACGATTTTTCATCGAATTAACCCAAAAATCGACCCTTTTTCATGAAATTGACGCCAAAATTGGGTTTCCCAGCATGTTTTCCATCTAAGAGAGGTGTTTTTGGGATTGAAAAGTTTGGTTTAGTGCGAAAACCTCAAATTTAAAGTTTTGACCCAAAAATGAATTTTCAATAATCCAAAGCCTAAACGGCAAAATCGAACCAAATTACTTCCACCAATGGATTTGGAATGATGAAAAATAAAGGGTGGTGGGTTTGGATTTTCATGGGTACCCCTAGAAAAAAGTTAATTTCATTTTTAGTGAAACCGGGGACTAAATCGAAAATAAAAAGTGCAAATAGGTTCTTTTGGCCAAAATTGAACAAATTCTCAAGAAAATGGACCCAATTGCAATTCAAGGCACCAGAGGCAAATTTCATAGCTTAGAAAAAATAAAAAATGAAAATAAAAGGACTCGAAATGTAATTTTTTGGCTCGATTTGGGTTTATATGTTTGTGAAGGAACATGGTGACCCAAACTGAATTTTTGAGATTTAAAGTGTCCAACGTGAAAAGGGAATGAAAATAAAAATATTGGATATATTTTTATATTTTTTTGGACACTAATGCTATTTTGCACAATTCTTGGTTATTTTTAAATGAAAAGAAATTCCAAAAATTCAGTAAAAATTCGAAAAATATTTTTTGCCCAAAATTGGTTCCTTATGCTTGGAAAAGGCTTCCAAAGTTGATTTTACAATTGTATAAATTTTTTTGGATTTTCTATTAATTTTCTAAGAAAGAGATGAATAAAATTTAGGTGTCAACAGCTGCCCCTCTTTAAGAGGATGCTTGGTAGAGATTCCTTTCAAAGATGAGATGACACCTAATTCCTAATCAACTTGACTGGGGAAAAGAAGAGCTATGACATCTGATTCTGATAACCTTTCGATGCAAGTCCAAATTCAAGTTAGTCCTCGGTTCGTCTGAATGGTACGAGCAAGAGCTTAGTGAGAGAGATTTACCTAGGGCTTACCTGTCGGCCGTACGGTTGCTGTTTGACGTGAATGCTCTTTGAAAAGATACCTTAAGGATTCGTTCTAAGAAAACCCTAAGGAGGTTAAGCTCTGACCCATATGGTAGGTCAACCCATGATGGAATTCCTAATGAAAGGATTCTAGAGACGACATATCCTACTAAAAGGACTCGCTTAAGCTTTGACCCGTATGGTAGGTCAACCCAGGATAGAATTCCTAATGAAAGGATTCTAGAGACGACATATCCTACTAAAAGAACTCGCCTAAGTGGTGCCTGGGATTCAAGGCTTGAATGTGGATCATTCCACGATTGGATTCCAAGGATTACCTAAATGTCACCTTTTGGGTAGACAGAAGAGGTATAGATTGAAAGATTGATTTTGGGTGCTGTTCAAAGATTTGGGGAGACCAGAAATCCTATAAAAGCTCAAACCCGATTTATCTTACCATTGAGGGTGCCATTCTGGGATCTGGGGAGACCAAGAACCTGCAGAAGCTCAAACCCGATTTATCTTCACATGCCGCTTTTTAAGGCAAACCAAAGAGGTAGAGATTAAAATATTTGAAATATTTCGAGTCTTTAAGACGAGTCGTGCTCCTATGATGATTATCTAGGAATCATGCAAATTTTTTCAATGAATGCAACCGTGATGTAGGAGGTCGCCCAAAACATCTTGCAATATAACGTCGGTGATCCAAATTCCTGGTGGGGAAGATTTTGGATCAAATGACATGAGATTGCCAAAAGAGTTTGGTTAAAACGTCAATTGGAGTGCGCTCATCAAAGAGGACTTCACACAATCTCTCAAAAAAGGTTTGATTTCTATTTAAAAGCGCTCGAATTTCCTTTCAAACCTACGCTTAGGATTTCGAAACTATTTGCAGTGCATACAATTTGATTGATCTGAAAGGGACTTTCAAGGGATCGTAATATCGGGTTTGGTCAAAGGTTTTCAAAGGGGACCCATAGTCGAGTCGAGGCCAACGAGCGAAAGATCTTCATCATTTGCTCAGGGTTTACAAGTCAAGAACCCTGCAAAATGAGAGAGAAATAATCCTGCTCGTACCTCTTCGAGCGATGCTCAAAATCATTCAACTCTACGTTAATTCAAGTGCCCTAATCGAAAAAGGCTTTCAAGGGTTGTAACGTAGGTTGGGATTGGGGCCCGAGGAATAAAAAGGCTCATTTTTTGCTCAGGAAATATATGAGAATGGTTTGACGTTGGTGATCATTGCAAATTTGTCACCGATCTTGGCCTTCTGGAATAGTCTTCAAAGAACACCATTGTTGTACAGGGATGGTGTGAACTCCTACTGATACTATTGTTGTTTGAAGACAGTATGAACTCCAACTGAGGAATGCATTTTTGCAATTTGACTCCTCCGGGGAATTTTCTTTTTCGACCAGACTCCATTGGGGATTTACAAGAAAGGCAACATGCAAACACTTCTTCATGGAATCTATAAAAATATATCTATGAAGTTCAGAGGTATTCACAAATGAACTAGGATTTCAATGGGCATGGGCCTTGCTTTTTATCGGCGCTTTGCTTCTTCTTCTTCTCTTTTTTTTTTTAGTCTCGCTTTTTTCTTTTTGTTCTTCCCCCCCTTTTAAGCAAAAGAATGTTCAAAGGTTATGCCAAACACACATGCAAATGAAAATCTAGCATATTAATTCGGGAATTCTCTGTCGACCCGATTTTTCTGAGTTTTTTCGCTTTGAGGTGGCGCCTGTCTTCATCTTGGAGTGGGCAATGATCTCCAACGGAGGTTTAAGAAATGAATATAGAAGCTCAATTGGGCTATACAAAAGATGAAAGTGTGTAGGATAGCGAAACGAATGCTTTTCGTCGTCCTAAGGCACTTGAATCACAATATGAGCTTAAATGCAAAGGGACACTCAAAGATTGATGTTAGTTCGAGCAAGAAAATTTCTAACCATTTACCACATGATGCTATTGGGATTAGCTCCGTTTGACCCCGATGTGGGGTGGTTCTTGACAGGGGTACAGAAATGAAACCGTCGCTCAAAGGGGCTTGCAATGGATAACCTGTAGTGTTTGGGGTGGAGGAACGAATGCCTTTCGTCGTCCCAATCCATGTAACCACTGCAAATGATCCTTATGTCCTCAAACAAGGTTCTCATCTCAATCTCACCTCACTTACTACTCAAGTGTATAAAAGGGACATGTTTGGGCATGGCTCATCTCTCATCATTTGAGGTACTTCTTTTGACAGAGTTTAAACACTCCCTTTTGGAAATCTTCATTTCGTTTTCTCCAAAGTTTGACCCCCACTGGGGTTTTAAGATGCCCAATGCATATTTCAATCATGATTGGATAACCTCCCGGTCCCTTTGGACATGCATATCGATGAAAAGTCTTTAGAGTGTGCTAGGCATTTTGCTCTAGACTTGGGGTTTGAAACTTGCCAGATTCTCGAAAACCCTTATTCTCTAGGGACAACAGACCACTTACCTATAAAAGTCTGGCAAGGATTCCCGCTTGTGGTGGCCATAGCCCGTCCCACTCTCGCATGCAACTCCTTGAATCGCAGCTGGTTTCCCGCCAGAGAAATGGAATTATCTGTCTCTGTGAATCCTCATCAGTGGGCCTTTTATTTGGCTTGAATGGCTTATCAATTCAGGAACCTCCTTTGAACCTGCAATCATATGAAGCAAATGCACGTATGCATGAATGCATGAAATGTATGCAATAGTCCTAAAGTGACTCAGATCATCCAAAAGATAGCCAAGCCGGCTTCTACTTTCATTTCAAGGATAATACTGTTTGACTTCATCCGCATTTACAGGAAATCCTAACCCCTCTCCATCCATGTATACAATGATCAGGGCTCCTCCAGGAAGGACCTTTTTGACAACATAAGGACCTTCATAATTTGGGGTGAATTTTCCCCCAAGATGAGAAACATTCGGAAGTGTCTTCTTCACCACCAGATCTTCTACCTCAAAATATCTAGGCTTGACCTTCCGGTTGAATGATTTGGCAACCCTTTTTTGGTAGCTCTGACCGTGGTAGATCACCCTCAGACGCTTTTCGTCAATCAAATTCAACTGCTCATACCTCTGCTGGACTTCAGAGAGTTTGACTTGGGATAAGATCCTTAGAGATGGGATTTCAATTTCCACAGGCAGGACTGCCTCCATGCCGTAGACCAGGGAATAAGGAGTTGCCCCAGTTGAGGTCCGAATCGAAGTTCGATATGCCATTAATGCGTACGGTAGCCTCTCATGCCAGTCTCTATAATTCTCTGCGGTCTTCGACAGAATCTTCTTGATATTTTTGTTTGTTGCCTCCACAGCTCCGTTCATTTGTGGGCGGTAGGGAGATGAATTAAGATGTCGAATATTGAAGGCCCCCAACAGGCCATCGACTATTTTGTTGTTCAGGTTGGAACCATTGTCCGTGATAATTGCTTGAGGAGCGCCATATCGGAAGATGATATCCCTTCTGATGAACCTTGCCACATTCTTTGCTGTGACATTCGCACATGAGTTCGCTTCGATCCACTTTGTAAAGTAATCGATCGCCACTAAGATAAAGCGGTGTCCATTGGAAGCACTTGGATTGATGGGGCCAATCATGTCTATCCCCACATAGCGAATGGCCAAGCCTCTGACATCTGGTAGAGCTCATTTGGAGGTGCATTGATTCTGTCTCCATACACCTGGCATTAGTGACAAGATCTTACGTGTTGGCTGCAATCCGACTCTATGGTCATCCAGTAATAACCTAGCTGCATGATTTTCTTTGCGAGGAGGTGACCGTTCATATGAGGACCACATACCCCTTCATGGATCTCCTTCATGAGCATGTTTGCTTCTTTGGTATCCACACATCTCAACAGGACCGAGTCAAATGACCTCTTATACAGAGTCTGCCCATTCAGGAAGAATTTAGTAGCCATCCTTGCTATATATTTCCTATCCCCGATCTGGCTTCCCGGAGGGAATTCTCCTTTCAAAAGATAATTCTTGATATCGTGATACCATGGCTCACCATCGAATTCATCTTCAATTACCATGCAGTAAGCTGGCTGGTCAATCACATCAATTTTTAGAGGCTTGATATCGAGCCCGTCCTCCACTTGCAACATAGAAGACAAAGTGGCTAAAGCATCTGCGATGTGATTCTAGGTCCTTGGAAGATATTCGAACGAGATTTCGTCGAATTCCTCAACTAATTCCTCCAGGAATTCGTGATAGAGGATGAGTTTGGAATCCCTCGTCTTCCATTCTCCCTGAGTCTGAAGAATAATGAGCATGGAATCTCCATAAACCCGTAACCTTTGCACCTTCATGGTGATGGCCAACTGCAGGCCCAGAATGCAAGCCTCGTACTCTGACACGTTGTTAGTGCACGGGAACACCAACTTTGCATAAACTGGGTCATGTAAACCGTCCGGGGATATCAATACTGCCCCAGTTCCAGATCCGACCAGATTAACGGCACCATCAAAGTACATGGTCCACTTATCATCTGATAAGGTTAGGATTCGATCCTCAGCCTTTTCCTCACTAGGGATTGCAAGCCCTTCAGAATTCTCTACCAGCATGTCGGCTATGGCCCGTCCTTTAACTGACTTTTGACCCGAGCTCCGTATATCGAATTCCGAAAACAGCACCTGCCACTTGGCTAGCTTCCCTAATAAGGCTGGTTTTTCCACCAAGTACTTGATTGGGTCACATTCTATCACCAGTTGGATGTGATGGTGGAGGGTGTACTGCCTCAGCCTGTGGAGTACCCAGATTAGTGCGACACACGTCTTCTCAACTACTGGGTAATTAGCCTCTGACTGTGTGAAATTCTTGCTCAAGTAATAAATTGCTCTCTCCTTCCCATCCTCCGGCTTCGTCTGGGCGAGTAAAGCTCCCAGCGATTCTTGATGGATCGTCAGGTATAGAGTCAGAGGAATCCCAGGGATCGGCAGTACCAATACCGGCGGTAGGACTAGATATTCCTTGATCCTTTCAAATGCTTGATGGCATTCCGAATCCCAGATGACCTTGGCGCCCTTCTTTAAGAGCTTGAAGAATGGCTTTGCCACATCAGAAAGTTGGGATATAAATCTGGCGATATAGTTTAGTCGACCCAGCAGGCTTCTGACTTCTTTTACCAAGGTAGGGGTAGAGATGTCCCGTATGGCTTTAATTTTGGAAGGGTCGGCTTCAATGCCCCGGTTACTAACCACAAACCCCAAAAGCTTTCCAGATCTTGCCCCGAATATGCACTTGTTAGGGTTCAATCTCAGCTTATACTTCCGTAGACGTTTGAACAGCTTCCTTAGCACCAGAATATGGTCTTCTCCTGGTCTGGACTTGGCAATCATATCATCTACATACACTTCTATTTCCCTATGCATCATGTCGTGAAACAGAGCGACCATAGCTCTCTGGTATGTTGCCCCAGCATTCTTCAAGCCGAACAGCATGACTCTATAACAGAAGGTCCCCCATGGCATTACAAATGAGGTCTTTGCCTTGTCTTCCTCCTTCATCAGGATTTGATTATATCCGGAAAATCCATCCATGAACGAAAACAGCTCGAACCCAGCTGTGCTATCGACCAGTACATCGATATGTGGCAAAGGGAAGTCATCCTTTGGACTAGCCTTGTTCAGGTCCCGATAATCAACACAGATTCGGACTTTGCCGTCTTTCTTCATCACTGGCACAATGTTGGCTATCTAATCGGCATAAGGGATTGCTTCTATGAACCCCACCTTAAGGAGTTTCATCACTTTCTCCTCAATCTTTTTGGAAAGCTCGGGTTTCGTTCGCCTAAGCTTCTGCTTTTTTGGCAGGACACTAGAATCAGTGGGTAGTACGTGCTCTATAATGCTAGGGTCGAGGCCAGGCATATCTGCATATGACCAAGCAAAGATGTCTTGGTATTCCTTGAGGAGTTTGATCATTCGAGCAGCTTCAGAGGGAGACAATGATTCCCCAATCTTTACTTCTCTGACGCTCTCTAAATCACCCAGGTTTACCACCACTGCTTTCTCTGCTGTAAGGGGTTTAGACTCTTCATGTCGGTTCCAATCCCTCTGAATATCTATAAAATCCTCGTCTTCTTCCACAATTCTACAAGAGTAATCTCCTTGGTGGTGCGAGTCACACAACAGTCTAGTATGCATGCTTGGAATGATATGCCTGAAATGCCATAAAGATGGTCAGTCCATTTCAACAAGTAATTCTAATGCATGATTTTTGAAAATCATTTGAAAAAGGCATAAAAAGAGAGCTAGTCCTCGTATCCTCGGACATCTTCACTTCTCTAAATCTGCTTGATAAATCAGGAAGCGTGCGGGAATCCAGGCCTCAAGTCTTCGGGAATCGAAGACAGGTATCATCATCGGGCTGATTTGGAATATTCCCGCACGTCCTTAATAAAACGTGCATATGCATTTTACTGAATTTCATTGATAAGGCCGCATTACAGGGTAAACCACTTGGACCAACGGCTCAAGATCCAAAGGTATTTTCTTGGAATCAAAAAGAACTAAACGAAATGCAACAACCGAATTAAAACTGCAAGTAATAAAAGTGTTGTAAGAAGCAGAAAGAGGGCATCTTTACTCAGGTAGAACAACATCGGTGTCAAGCCATTCCACGATGACATTCACGGAGTCTTCAAAGAAGGAGTCGGGCACCTCAAGATCGGCTGCAGCTTGAACATCCTCATCTGCCAGCCATTTGGGATACTTAGAGAAAAAATGATTGAGCGAGCTATCAAACATCTTTGCTTTGCCCTTCCAGGCACCGAAACCGATGAAGGAGCTACCTTCGCCTCCCCGGCGTCCACGGGTCATGTCTCGGCTTCGGCCTCGACCTCGGCTTCCATGACAGCTCCTCAGGGTGAAATCACGACTAGACTCACCTGTATAACCCAGATCGGTTCGGCGTTCGTTAGCCCCTAGCTGGAGGGGTTGGCGAATTCCTTGGCCATATTTCCCCAGGCCTCCTCCAGGAATAAAGCCATAAACCAATAACATCCTTCCAGGCGCGAGAGTATAGCCAGAAGGCACGGGAGTCCTCATCTTGGTTTCAGGGGGTGTGTGTACAACAGCTATTAGGTCGAGAGAGTGATAACTCGATTCTTCTTTAGATTCGGGCTCTATATAAGGAACAACACTCTTTTGATAGGTCGCCAGGTCCATTTCTCCGTGCACTGTTATCACTTTGGTGTCCACTACAAAACGGACCTTCTGATGTAAGCTTGAAGGTACAGCGCCAGCTGTGTGGATCCACGGCCTTCCTAGTAAGAAACCGAAAGCACTGGGGAGATCCATAACCTGGAATTCGATGGAGAACTTGACTGGCCCAATGAATACGTCCAGTTCAATCTCACCCACGACGGTCTTCTTCATACCATCAAAAGCTCGGATGGTCGCTTTGGAGGTGCGAATCAACTCTTCATTCACGCCCAAACTCCTCAGCGTGGCCAAAGGGCATATATTAAATGCCGACCCGTTGTCCACCAATACATGGGACACTTGCTTGCCATGGCACCTTACAGATACATATAGGGCTTTGTTATGAGCCCGCCCATCCATGGGGAAGTCTTCATCCGAAAAGGATATTTGATCTTTCAGTAGAATCGAGCCAACGAAGTCCTCCAGCTGCACCTCGTTAATGGTCTCAGGTACATGGACCTCATTTAGCACCTTCAACAAGGCATTCTTGTGCTTCTCAAAATTAATGAAGAGATCCAGCAATGAGATCTAGGCCAGCATTTTCCTTAATTGCTCTATTACCTCGAACTCGCTTGTCTTGATGATAGACAACATCTTCTCTGTCCTCCTTCGTTACCTCTCTTTTCTCGGGTTCGCCTTCCCTGGGCGCGTAGCATCTCCCCAATCGCATTACAGCATCTATTTCACCTGTTCCGTAGTCCCAATGGACCGCTTTAGGGTTATACTCCTCTACGGGAGGAATCCTTATCACAACTGGCTTAATTTTTTTTGTTTCCATCTTCAGATTATCACTTGCTTCATCATCAGAGATCTTGATTACGACTGGTTTGACCATAGAGCCATCATCCTCCTCCCAGTTGTCAATCTTATCCAGATTAATCACAAAGGGCATTATTGTTTCGATCATCCCAATGAGATCATCTAGGTCTTCTGAGTTATACCCGCATCTGGGTTTCGCATAGCGCATATCATCAAGCTCACCTACGGATGGCACATTCGGTCCCCTCAAGGAATTAGCATCCTTGCTTTTAAGTTTTCCATTTCGCAATCCCCATTCCACCCTCTCGCCTATTCGCACCAGGTGCGAAAACGAATCATAGGCGGTTGTGAACATATGCTCAAAGAGCTCATAAGGGAGGGTCTTCAAGAAATATTCCACTAATTCTTCCTCAGTCAGTGGCGGATAAACTTGCGAGGCATGCACCCTCCACCTGTATGAATAGGGCTTGAACCCTTCATCCCTCTCTTGAATCATCTGGACAAGATCTACTCAAGTAGGGATATCTCCCGTACCAAGATTAGGCCCATCCATTTTCTCTTCTGTCTTCATGACCAAAATAGCCAATTCTCCTAATCGCTCTTCGATAACGGCCCATCGGCAATCCTGGCTTTCAACTCTGGTGTGCAGCTCCAGTAAGAGTATATCACTTGCAACTTGTGCTTGACCTATTGCTCTCAATTGCTGCAGTGAATTTAACACTTTTCCAGAGGCAAAAATCAGTTGCCTCTCAATGTTATCGAGCCGGTCTGCGACACTTGATTCTCTCAACGAGTCAATATTTTCCTCATGCATCCCCATTGGGATAATCTCGTCGATTGTCACGAATGAATCCTCTTCCGAGGGGTCCTTTTCGGGTTCCTCTTCTACCTCATCCATGCCTCCCCACCCATCGGGCACTACGTCTATAGCTTTTACGAAGAAGCTGGGGGGAACCGAGTATAGGACCTGAAAGTTGTATCCCCCACTATCTTGCCCTAAGGTATCCACAATTTTCCCTCTTCGGTGGGCTTCGTGGACAAACCTTTTATCACCTTGACGGGTCTTCGCTAGCTCGAGTTCTTCTTTATCTACCTCCTCCTCTCCGAATATCATGCCTACCACTTGATGGTCTGGGAGCGGGTTCTGCTGCACATTTGGCTCCATTTTATCTAACTCTAGGATCTGGTTATCAATGAGGGCTTGGACCTTATACTTCAGTGTCGTGTACAATTGTCGACGTTGTGTCCCTTCTCCCCCATGTGATAGACACAGGATTGGCTTGGATCATAGCCTTGGAATCTTGTAGGGTTTGGTCTTGGCGGCTCCTTGGCAACCAATCTTCCCTCCAATAGCATAGGGAGCAGTTTAGACAACGGCCTGGGGAGTGGCATGAACTGCTTGGGAGGCGGCTTCTTCTTCGAGGGATACGGCTTCTGCGCTGACCACGATGAACTTCCCTGCGTCGGGGTGGAGTTAGAGAATTGTTTCGGTTGAGGCGGGTTGGGCACAAAAGCCACGTTGACATTACGCTCCCTTTCCTTCTTAATCGGATACTGGCGTCTGGTTACCGCTTCGGGTGTTTTACTTTCCCTCATTGCCCATTCGAGCCTCTCGGCAACTTTTATGAGGTGCACAAATGTCTGGCACCCAGAGGTGTTCAGTCGATCAAAGTACTCGTATGGCAGCGCTTTCAGAAATAGGTCGACGAGCTTGTCCTCCGGGATTGATGGCTTGACCTGCGTTGCCAAAGCCCGCCACCTTTGAGCATAGGTGCGAATGGCTTCATTTTTCCCCTTCACTATCCTCAACAATTCCTCCCTAGTTGGAGCCATTGCCGTATTGAATTTATACTTATGCAAGAAGTCCTCAGCCAAATCCTCCCAGCCATCATAGTCCTCAAGGTCCAATTCAGTGAACCAAGCTAGAGTGGCGCTTGCCAAACTCTCTTGAAACGTGTTCATCAATAGGGGGACATAATCGGAGTAGTGCGCTATCTTGCGCAAATAATACTTCAGGTGAGCCCGGGGACAGCCTATCCCGTTGTACCTCCTAACAAACTCTGGCTCCTTGTAGTCGGGCGGAACTTCAACCTTTGCGAAGGGAGATATCTTGTCAAAATGGGCCAACTCGTACCCTTGACTACTTAGATATTCTTCTATCTTTGCGAGCCTCCTCGCACCCTCCTCTATCTTGCCCGCGGGCTTTTCCTTTTTTTTCTGCATCCAAATCGATAACCGTCGGTGCAGACTTAGGCGATGCATCGATGTTCGGAACATGATCGGCTTTTAGGGTGTGAGTTTCGTCCGGGACCTGGGCCGTGTCCGGGGTGTTGGACGAGGACGGACGAGTGGACTGATTCAGATCAAGCAACTGGATATTCCTCTCTTGGGCCGCCATCATCATGGCTTTCATCTCGGCTAGCATCGTAGCCATCGCGATTACTTGCGTCTCAAGGTTGCCTACTCTTGGGCTCAGTTCCTCTTGCTCCATTCTTGTCCTCAGACGGGTTCTAACATGATTCTGCGTCGGTCCCGTGATTAATGAGCACCTGTTCGCAGATGGAAAGTTCAGTTAGCATGTGGCTTCAATAACTTTGAAGAAATACGAAACTCCTTTCATTTTATATTTTCTTTTGATGAAATAGCAATGGGAGGCATTCGTTCGATTTGAGCAATCATACGGGTCATTTCCCCAATAAGATTTCTTCATAAGAAATTATACAATTAAAGTGGAACAAATGGTGATTACTCAAAATGCCCCATGTATATTCCATTAGAATCTCATGAGACCCGACAAGACTACGAGGCTCATTACATTAAGGAAGTAGATCCCTATACATCATTCTAAAGAGATAGAAGATAAGGGAATCATTATTACACGAGAATTGAAAGCTCATACAACCAAAGGAGGGTCTAACGGAATATAGTGCCTAATCCTCAATGGGTACGACGGCCAGGCGAAGGCGCTTGTTTTGCTGAGCCAAGGCTTCGGCTCTGCGAATCGCATCATCTCTTTCTTGGGTGGCCTTCTTAGCTAAGACCTCCTGAAGAGTCAACTTGGTAGGCAAAATGGGGACGACCACCTTGGGCAAGGTCCTCAAAGCGCAGCATATGTAATCTTCAGATGCATGATGCTCCTTCATATCCCCATCAAGCTCGGACCCATCCACCATAGTAATGGGCGTCGTACGGTAGTCACGCCAGGTGTGGACTATGTTGTTAATCGTCTTGTCTAGTTGTGCTCCCCGTCCTTCAGTGACCTCTTTGTGATAGTCCAATGCGAAGGGATTGGGTTCAAGAGGAGGAGGGATTCGTTGGATGGCACAGAATTGACGGATCACCCTCAGAGGGTAGTATGACGTAATTCCCGTCAGTCCCAATAAAGGGATGACGTTGTCGAATCCATCGGCTAAGCAAGGGTCTGGGGATACAAGCCACTTGGAATACCACTGAATGCGAATAGGGATGAGAGCTTTAAGATAGTTGAGCCACCTAGAGAATGCCCAACAAGGGAAGAGTTTGTTCTTGTCGATGAATTGAAGGAAAGGGTGAGAGGAAGGACCAATTCGTATGATTTGCAGGTCAGTAGCGAATTCCCTAATGTGAGATATCATCCAAACTTGAAGGAGACCTACAAGTGCTCTAAGAGTTCCCTTACCCGACTCCTTGAATTTTGAGAGAGAGATGAAAGTTTCCCCGAGGACCAAATGGGAGAATTTATTACCGCCGCACACTTGGAGGACAATGTGAACGATGGAGGGGGTCATGCTCTTGTTTGTATAGGGAAAGATGATGAATTCGAAGAAGGCTAGGATAAAGATCCTAGGGATTTGGGCTCCCGACTCGATGGGTAACCCAAGGAACAGTTCCTCCAGAAAGGTTATAGGAATGGCATTGGTGTTTCCCTTGAGGATGTTTCTAATGAGAGTGGAATTGACCTTTAGGAATTGGCTAAGAAGTGGTACTGAATCGACTTCTATCGGGGGAGTAGCTAAACCGAAGGTTCCTATGGGACCTTTCATTGTGGCGTATTCTTCAAGGGTTGGAGTGAGTTCGCATTGGTCTATCACGAAGGAGGACGAGTCGGGACTCCAAAAGTGCGACAGTGCTTTGATCATGGGGATTCTTGCCTCCAAGTGTATCAGAGACGTGAGATACCCTATCCTCTTCTCCACGTAGGCATTGTGGACAGGTGGAAGACGCTCTCACATGTTGATTATCGCTCGAGGAAAGTGTGCAATCTTGATCTCAGGTGGACCCATTTTCTAAATCCTAGCGAGAGGCATTTATGTTAATCACCATTTGCTTTTTTTTGAAGAAAATTGCATTTGATTGAGGGAATTGAAATTGCGAGATGGAACGAGACTTACAAACCGTTCAAAGAGGAATATGGCAATCACATAGATCATGCACATGCATACTTGTGAGGTTTTGACACCTAAAGGGGGAGGTACCTAAGGTTTCAAGGCTCCCACTTTGAGTTCTAGAAAGGGTTGATTCCATTGCACAACTATCGTTGCATTGGCACCCAATCCATAGTTCGAAGTGAGCGGAATTGGAAAGTGGATTACCCCATGTTTTTCCCCACGGATATTCCATTTCCAATTCCTTCTATTGGTTTCCTAAGGAATGTGCCCGGGGTTTTAGGCACAGTTGTGTGTGCATTCAGTGTTGTGCTTAGGCGATAAACATGCGTTTGAATCTAACAACCAGCACTTCAATATAATCATCCACACAACATACATCCAAACCCCCATATGCAAGAGCAAATAGTCAACAAACACGTCTCCCCTTATAACTCCCATCTGCAAGACCATTTAACATGAATTAGCGACTAACCTTATTTTCCTCGCGACTTGGACATGCGCTACAAAACGCAGACCAAGTTAGATAATCACACAACCGGTTTGTTACGGCTTAAATCATCTTAAAGTTCCCAGCGGAGTCGCCAGCTGTCGCGACCCGAAAGAAGATCCCCCTAAGGATCGAATCGAGGCTAATGGATTGCCGGGCCCTCTTTTCTGATGGGGGCTGCGGCGCGGGCCTTCCCAAGCCCATACCAAATCGCGACGGGAGTTTATCGGCTTCGACCTTGGTGTGGTCGGGTGATATGTGCTATGTATGCATGCAATTGGAGTCGCCACCGGTCTTTCTTCGGAGGTAGACCGGATACCTCACCAAGCGATTGGGAGAGATCGCTCGGTCCTACGCAACCAGAGATTCTAAGGCCGGGGATTTGGTTACCCTAGCTTAAGCTAGAGTCCTTTCGGTTACCGTCCGTAATTGATTGTTATCTAACTTGTGAGCACGCGAGGTTTTATCAATTTTGACTCCTAATCATGTTCTTGTCAGTCGCTAAGTGTTCATACAAAATGGTCTTGCAGGGTTCATTTCATGGCATTCTAACTTTTTTGATTTTTATCAAAACGAATTAAAATCAATCAAAATGTTCAAAAGGGATAATAGAGGAAGCATAAGAAAAGCTACGCTAAGGCGGTAAATAAAAACCAGCGGCCCTCGGGTACTTAGGTACAAGGCCGAAATACAAAACCCGAGACAAGATCGGGTGTACAATAATAAGACTGGATTGGACATCGGTCTCCCTCCAATGCAGGATAAAAGTAAATCGATGTTGGTCATGTCGAAAAACGCAATAAAAAATCAATTTTGACTTTTCCGCAATTTTTTTTTTATTTTTTGGGATTTTTCTCAATTTTTCTATTTTTTTATTTTTTTATTTTTTATTTTTATTTTTTGGGGACCTGGCGGAACAAGCCCGGAGATTCTGAAATGAATTGCGCGAAGTTTCAGCGAAAGTCTCACTCAAAATCTCGGGTTTCGCTCATTTTCAAAAAAAAAATTGATTTGGAAAAATTGACTCTCGGGGTGTTTTCAAGAGTGATTATTTTAGCACTCAAATCAAATCGATAGAAACCAATCATACCACAAGAAATTAGGTATGATAAGGTTTCCAAAACAAGTGACGGCTCGCGAAATGATCAACCGAACGCGTCGTAAAGGTGTCGGGAATATGACTAGTTGCAAAGCAACACTTAGCCGAAATCCCAGGCCCTCACTTTGCAGTTCACTGAGCCAAATTCGAGAGTGATAATCTCGGTGAAAAAAAAACTAATCATGGGAAACCGATTATACCACGTGAAACTAGGTATGATCTAGTTTCCAAAATGATCAACGGCTCGGGAATTGACCGAATGAGCGCACCGTAATGGTGTCGTGAAGGTACTCAGTGTACAACCAACACTTACAAAAATTCTAGGCCTCTCACTTTGCAGCTCACTGAGGTGAATTCGAGAGTGATTATCTCGATGTTTAAAAATAATCAAGGGAAACCGATCACACCACATGAAACTAGGTATGATCTAGTTTCCAAAACGATCAATGTCTCTATAATTGACCAAACGATCATGTCGTAATGACATTAGGAAAATGGCTACTCGCGAGCCAACACTTAGAACGAAAAAGCAACCTCTAGCACAGTAGCTCACTAAGGTGTTTTCAAGTGCAAATATCTTGATGATCCGACACAACTAAAAAACAAGCCACATACCAACGCGAATAACTACATGCGAGAAACGTAACGAGGCCAAAGACACCGAAGAATAATCACGGGAAGGCCATGAAAATCGAGTACACAGTGGGTGATTCGAACCATTTCCAGCACTTAGGCAAAAATATGCATGACAGATCAGACTATCAGAGCTACTTCCCAACCCCATAGCTTTTTGCACATGCAAAACCGAGAGCCCAAACTCATACCTATGCGTTCTACTACGTACACAGAGCGTGGTGAGACCAAGAACAGCCACAAAACATCAAAAAAATGTAATGAAAAACGAGCGCAAACTAGAGGGTTTGAACTGTTTTCCACACTGTCAAAATTTTCAGATTCGGATCAGACCGACAAGGCAACTTTGGAGGGGCATATCTCACACCTCGGTCATAACTAGGGGCCACACAACATATCAAAACGAAGAACTACATAAGTAGAATTCATTTACAAAAATAAATACCAGAATATCATGCGAAAAGAGCACGAAAATTATGCTCAAAGTCGGGGGTTTGAACCAGCCGAGGCATTTTATCGAACATGTTATGTGCGTCGTTGAAAACGTGCACCTGAGGTATTATGAACGAAACTAAAGCATGGGAACACTATAAGGAGGCCACATAAGCTTGAAACAACGATATGGGGTGGTCGGTTTGGCCCCGTTCAACCCGAGGATCGAACGGAGCCGAACCGGGCAAAATGCACAAAAACCAGACAAGAGTAGTCGCGAAGGGGTATTCGCGTTACCTTTTCGGGCAGGTCCGGTGATGGATGGGGGTAGGTGATGGCTTGGTGGGTAGCCGGGATGTAGGTTTAGATGTTTCGATGCTTGGTATCACTCAAGAACCTCACACTCGCTGTGTTTTTGCTCTCAAAATGTCACTGTTCACCAGCCTAGGCACCGGCCGTGGCAGCTCCTCTCTCTCTCGAACTCGTCTAAATTCAGCCAACCATGTACACTCTGGCCTCTCTCTTGCTTTATAGATCCCATCCCACACCCTTGCGCGCTCAATCCTCTCTCTGTCCCCTTGCCCTCATTCTCGGTCTCACCCTTTTTTTTTTTAACTTGAGCACACCTGTCTTTTGGCTCTATTATGCTCAGAAGATCATCAGAGCAGATTGGGATCGTTGGTGCAGCGTCTGGGGAGGAAGACCGGGCAGGTGAGCTCCTTTTGGCGCTGCCGCTTGCTGAAGAAATGAAAGGGAATGTCTTATTTTCCTATTTTGGGCGCGCTGGTTCATTCGCCGTGGAAACGGGGCTCAGGCACGGCGGCTCCGGCGATGCCACGTCTCGAGGTCGCGTTCGTAGGGACCGGAAGAGAGTTGGCTTCAAAGCCCAATCGGTATCGTTGTCAATTATGCTCGTTTGGGCGGTCGATTTGGCAGATTTGTGCTCGAGGGTCGCTGGCGTAGAGAAGCTGAAGGTTGGGGATGATGAATAGTACTGGGTCGGACCCGCCAGACCCGACCGACCCGGTTGTGATTTTTCGTCGAATTAACCCAAAAATCGACCCTTTTTCATGAAATTGACGCCAAAATTGGGTTTCCCAGCATGTTTTCCATCTAAGAGAGGTGTTTTTGGGATTGAAAAGTTTGGTTTAGTGCGAAAACCCCAAATTTAAAGTTTGACCCGAAAATGAATTTTCAATAATCCAAAGCCTAAACGGAAAAATCGAACCAAACCACCTCCACCAATGGATCTGGAATGATGAAAAATAAAGGGTAGTGGGTTTGGATTTTCATGGGTACCCCTAGAAATAATTTAATTTAATTTTTAGTGAAACCGGGGACTAAATCGAAAATAAAAAGTGCAAATAGGTCCTTTTGGCCAAAATTGAACAAATTCTCAAGCAAATGGACCCAATTGCAATTCAAGGCACCAGAGGCAAATGTCATAGCTTAGAAAAAATAAAAAATGAAAATAAAAGGACTCGAAATGTAATTTTTTGGCTCGATTTGGGTTTATGTTTGTGAAGGAACATGGTGACCCAAACTGAATTTTTGAGATTTAAAGTGTCCAACGTGAAAAGGGAATTAAAATAAAAATATTAGATATTTGTTTATATTTTTTTGGACACTGATGCTATTTTGCACAATTCTTGGTTATTTTTAAATGAAAAGAAATTCCAAAAATTCAGTAAAAATTGGAAAAATATTTTTTGCCCAAAATTGGTGCCTTATGCTTGGAAAAGGCTTCCAAATTTGATTTTACAATTTTATAATTTTTTTTTGGATTTTCTATTAATTTTCTAAGAAAGAGATTAATAAAATTTAGGTGTCAACACCTGACGAACGAACCAGGCCTTAAAAAGGTGTGCCACATAGTGTGACAACCCCTCATCGACCCAGACGGTCGTCACGTGTTGCTCCCATACGTTGTCAGAATTAGTGACGTGACGATAATGAAGGACCGTGGTTTGGTCGACAGGAACACCGAACCTAACGTGGCGCACTGCCATAACGAGAACCTGAAAGGCGAGTAGAACTTGAGGGTTTTGTAGTCTCTTGTTGTTGCGGTGGCTGTTGAACATTTGCTAAAGCAGATGTTTGGAATCCACCTCCTGTTCATCTTTTTGAACACCTTTCAGCTCATCTTTGTATTTGACATTGATGGTTTCTTCAACAACCTGTGAATCTTTATTGAACACAGGGTAACCTTTGCTTCTTGGGGAGTAGCCAAGAAAGATATCTTCACTTGATTTAGCGTCGAACTTTCCAACGTCGTCATTCGCGTTTTTGAGAATCTAGCACTTGCATCCGAAGATGTGGAAGTATGATAGAAAAGGCTTTCTTCCTTTAAAGATCTCGTAAGGCGTCTTTTCCATCATTGGTATAAGAAGAGCTCTATTCATGATGTAAGATGCGGTTGCAACAGCTTCAGCCCAAACGTAGGTAGGAACCCTACTCTCAATCATCATGGTCCTGGACATCTCTTGAATAGATCTATTCCTTCTTTCTGCAACTCCATTCTATTGAGGAGTGTAAGGAGTGGAGAAGTTGTGCTCAATTCCATTTTCTTCACAAAGATCATAAAAGCTTTGATTTTGAAATTCTCCACCATGATCGGTTCTGATGGCTGTAATCCTGTATCCTTTTTTTTCTGCATTTTTCTAGCAAGTTTATCAAAGGAATGAACTGTTTCATGCTTATGAGCTAGAAAAATTACCCATGAAAAACGTGAGTAATCATCAACAATCACCAGGCAGTACTTTCTTCCTCCTCGACTTGCAATACGAGTAGGACCAAACAAATCCATATACAGCAATTGCAGAGGTCTATTCGTGGCAATATCATTTATGGATTTGAAGGAAGATCTGACCTGCTTTCCCAAGGAGCGTGCATTGCAAGAGTCACATTTACCGGAGTTGATCTTTGGTAGGCCACGCACCATATGTTTTGATGCTATCTTTGAAATATGCTTCACGTTGATGTGGCCTAGCTTCTTTAGCCATAGATCACAATCCTCTTTGATGGATATCAGGCACTGCATTTTATCAAGTTCAATATTCAGTAGATATATGTTACTATATCTTTTACTTGTAAAAGATTGGGTTAGGTCCTAGCTAGTGCCAGTGCACATGTTTTCTTCGAAGTTAATCCTGTAGCCCTTGTTGCACAGTTGACTTATGCTGAGAAGATTGTATCCAAGTTATTGGACTAGTAAAACATCTTCAATAACCACATTTCCCAACTTAATGTTTCCTATGCCAATGATTTTCCCTTTTCCTTTTTCACCAAAAGTGACATTTCTACCGTTCACCTGTTTGAGATTTATGAACATATTTCTTTCACCTATCATGTGTCTCGAACACCCACTGTCCAAGTACCACTTGTTCTTCTTTTGTATCACCTGCAATCAAGAAGGTCTTCATGTTTTCTTTGCTACCCACACAAACTTGGGTCCTTTGTGTTAGTCTTTGGTCTCGTATCATATCTCCAGTAGATCTTTTTGGGCTTTATTTGCTCAATTGGACATATTTGCTTGTTATGACCAGGTTCATTGCAAACAGAGCAATTGAATTGCTTGCCAGTAGATCTAGTGAATTGCAGTGCAAAGTGACTTTTGTAAGACTGAAAAGAAGGTGTTTGTTTCAATCTTGTTTTGGCATTTGGAAATGGATTCTTCTCTTCATGTTTCCTTTCACGTCCAAGTCCAGATTTGTCGTAATGCGGAACTTGAATAGATAGAATGTACTGCAAATTTTTTGAGCTAAAAGAAAAGTTTGTGCTGATTCTTGAAATATCTTTCTTTAAAGATTTGCTCTCTTCCTACAAAAAGTCGCGTTCACTCTGAGTAGTGACTAGATTTTTCTGCAGTTTCTCAACCTCATCTTTTTTAGAAAGGTTTTGTTCAGTGAGTTTTAAAACTTCCTTTTTCAATTCAGACATTCTTTTCGAAACCTTTTTGTGTTCTGCAAACATTTCTTTTAAAAAATCTTGCATTTCCTCATATGAAAGTTCGGAATCATTTACCTCATTTTCTTCTTCTTGTTCGGATTCGGCCATGAGACAAAGATTTGCTTCATCTTCACCGGTTGACTCGCATTCGGTGTCACTCCATGTTTCAGCTTTGAGTGCCCTTCTTTTCTTTTCGAATCTTCCTCCTCTTTTCTTTAGGAGAGGGCAATCAGGCTTAATGTGTCCTGGTTTCCTGCATTCAAACCAATAATATCTTTACCTTTGCTTTCTTCCTTTCCTTTGAAGGATCTCTTCTCTTCTGAGAATCTGGGATTCCTTCTTCCTCTGAAGTTTCCACGCTTTTTCATGAGAGTTTTGAATCTTCTAGTAAACAGGACCATTTCATTGTCATCTTCTTCTTTAGTAGATGTTTCACCTCCTGCATTTTCATCGTTGGCATTGAAGGCAATAATTTTCTTACCTTTGGACAGGTTTTGTTTGTTTATGCCTTCGACTTCATAAGACATCAGCGTGCCTATGAGTTCATCCAAGGTGACAGGTTGAATTCTCATAGTTTCTCGAACAGAGGTTTTCACGGTGATCCGTTCTTCGGGAAGTGCTCTAAGCAGCTTGTTCACTTTTTCAGCATCTGTGAATGTTTTCCCTTGACTAGCTATGCCATTCACTATCTCAGTGAATCTCGTGTACATTTCTCTCACCGTTTCATCTGATTTCATCACAAATGTCTCGTAGCGACCAAGCAGGATGTTCATCTTGGTTTCTTTCACACGATCGGTGCCTTCATAGATTACTTGGAGGCAATCCCATATTTCCTTAGCTGAACCACAAGAAGATATACAATTAAAATCAGATGGAGATAAAGCACAGTAGAGGAGATGTCTTGCTTTAGAGTTAAGAGTGGCTCTTTTTTGAATCAGTTTGAGGCGAGCAGCTGCTACTTCAGCAATCTATTCAGCGGTTTGTTGTTGTCCGGCGGCAGCAGCAGGTACAGTAACTGGAACTTCTACTCCATTTTGAATTACGTCCCACATATCTTGATCAGATGCATCAAGGTAGGCAAACATTCTGTTCTTCCAGTAGTTGTAGTTGCTCCCATCAAAGTATGAAGGTTTGTTAGGTGCAGCGGATTCATTGCTCAGAAAACCACCAAGGTCAGCCATAATAAGGATCTTTATGCTTTGAAGAAATACATTTCAAATAACAAGTAACAGGGCTCTGATATCAATTGTTGGGGCTAACAATGCAATCTAGAGGGGGGTGAATAGGTTGTTTCGATACTTTTTCAAACAATGCGAAAAATAGTAGGTTATATGAAAAAGATCGGGTGAGCAAATGTTTCGCGCAACAGTATCTAGGTGTGTGCAAACAGAGTAATGACTTAGAAAAGATTAGTACACCAGATATATAGTGGTTCGGCTTATATCCCAAGCCTGCGTCCGCTCCACACAACTAACAGCCACAACCCAATATAGTGGTTCGGCTTATATCCCAAGCCTGCGTCCGCTCCACACAACTAACAGCCACAACCCAATATAGTGGTTCGGCTTGTATCCCAAGCCTGCGTCCGCTCCACACAACTAACAGCCACAACCCGGGCTGGAATGCACTAGAAACTGCCTCAAGTTACAAACAGTAAGTGAGCTGATCTTTCACGCGATAGATCATACTATCTTGATACAGCCTCACTACTCAGAAATGTACACTTGATTTTGCACGATTACAAGGCAACTAAAGATCACAGGTTCCTTCACGGATTAAGCTTTTCAACTAGAACAAATTCTAGAGCACTTTTGATATTCAATCAGTCCGAACTCTCTCTTGGCCTTCATGACTTCCTCCTTTTATAGGCTTCAGCATTCTACTCGTTTGAACACTCTTGGAGAAGCAAAAGAGCCATTGGAGATGGATGGGACACTTTGTCCTCATGCTGGAAGAGTCTTCTTTCAAGTTAGACTGGACATGCTCGAAATAGGCGCAGAAATACTGTTCCTCGCTGACAGGTTACTGTTGTGTTCTTACAGAGCAGTTGTACTGCTCCCGAGGAGATAGAAATCCTCCGATTGACTTTCCCATCAATCTTTGGTAACTTCAGCTAATCTTTCTCAAACATCATCACGTTGGACTTTATACAACTTATCTGACCTAATCTTTCAAGATCCGATATCAAATAATTGGTGACCAAATCTTTTGAGGTCCTCAGCGGCTGTTTTCACCAAAACGTTTCAAGCACCACCTGATGTTCAAGCGATAGGCGATAAGTGATAAGTAATCCTTGGCCTTGTATAACAAACATCTGCACACTAAAGGTAAATTAAATACCAAAGGAGAGTTTGGAAATTATCAAAATATTTCATGAGATGTTTCTCCAACATGATGATGTCAGCCCATAAAGCCCATCTGGTGATAAATGTATGCTCGGCATAAACAATAGAAAACTAGCAATTCATGTTGGTGGCTATAATATGAAGATGTCCATGGATGACTTGAGACGATGACGATGACATAACAAAATTTGCTAGCAGAGGGTTCCAGCCGATTCAAATCCGCCCCCGATGGGTTGGTCATAATTGGTGTTCCAGGTCCAACCAGGTAGCAATACAGAAGAAATATTTACAAAGGAAGAGAGAGGCACCTTTGTCTCGAGAATACTGATGCAGCATAAGTTATGAGATCTAACCAAGTTCCTTATTTCAGCTTGTTTAAGAGGGTGAGCAAGACCCCTGATATTCCAAACTTCAAAAAACATTAGACAGGGGAAGTATAGGTTACTGCTTCTTGAGGCGACTCGGCCTCCATTTTTTAGAGGTCGGTTTGGCCTTTTTAGCTGAGCCGAGACTGCTATAAGAACTAGGATTACTCTGGAGGAGATCTGTTAGAGGAAAAGGAGCAGCTGCCTCATGTTTGCCGAGGACAGCCTTGGATCTTTGAGTGCCTGCAGTTTTGTTGCGGGTAGTAGGAGGAGTTGGGGGGAGTCCAAGTCCACGTCGCTGTCATTATTACTTCCTTCCTCATCAGTATTCGAGTCAAATGAATCCATAGGTGTAGCCCGAGACTCCAAAGCAGGAACAGAATGCATAAGCCGAGAACTCTCTACATGAGACTCCAACGCGGGGTTAGGATGCAAGATGACCTGGATATCTACTTCTAGCAAGCAAGGGACAGCCGAGGATTCAACAGCTATAGGGGCAGTACAATTGGGAGGTGAGGAACTTAGCCTTCTACCAACAACTTGCCACTCTTCACGAGGTTGAGAGGGCATAACTTTTTCAGCCATAGTAGGTGAAGCCAGGGGGACTGCAAGGGATTCAGTAGTGGTGGTAGGGCACTTATGACCAAAGGTGCCGCACTTAGAGCAGGAAATTTCCTTTCAATCGAACTCAACTTTGATTACCAAGTAACACCATTCAAGTCTACCCCAACAGAGTCATACAGGGTCTGATTAGCACTAATTTCTACACAGACTCGAGCATAGGAGAGCCTTCTCATATTTTTCGTTTGGAGATCAACATGAAGTGGTTTGCCGATAGCACTAACCACAGCGCTGATGTCGAGGGCTGACCATAGGGAGTAGGGAATGTTCCTCAAATGAATCCACATCAGTAGGGAATCGCGTTGATTTCTTTTGAGTTCCAGGAGCGGGTGCCATTGTTGGAGGATAAGCGGAATCCTTGCCATAGTTATGGGCCCACTATCAAGGTTTTCCTACGAAACTCATTATCAGGGATATGAAAGAAATAGAAACCATCATCGTTGGCTATTACTTCAGATAGCTTAGCACCCCAAACGTTTTTAGCAGCAGATTTCGTAAGCTTATAAGGGAGTCTCTTTCCAAAAAAATAACCAACGAGACATTCCTTCCACTTCGGGTTAGACGCCTCAAGTATCTCATTGGTTATAGTTACAACTGGTCTATCGTTAACAAAGGTTGGGGGGATATAAGAGAGGGCATACCCCTTTTTCACAGATCTAGCTACCGCCACCCAAGAATGTTGGGTTGTAGTAGTAGGAGTCGGAGTGGGGAGCGGCGGCGGCTTGGAGGAAGACTTGTCGCAGCTTTTACTACATCCACGATGAAGGCCTTGCTTACTTGGAGGCTTGGCAGAGAAGGTGCCGACTCCACTCGGACCTATTACCCCCTTCACGGGGTGAGTTGCTGTAGCTCAGTTTAGAGGTGGTTTGGACGAAGCTCTACCACGGCTTCGATTACTTCTACCAGGGCGCTGGACTTGCGGACCCTGGTGCTTGGCTGAAGAGGTCTCAGCATCGCTTGAACCAGCGACACTCTTCCCCTTAGCAGGGTTGACATCTGCAGCAGAGGTCGGGGCTACATCAGCGGGTACAAAACGGACTCCAGAGGCTTGCTTAAAGGGCACGAGATCCTCGGAGGGGTTGGCTTTCACCATGGCAGAGAGCTTCTGCGGGATTCGCGAAACGCGGGCCGAGCATCCATGGTGCCATAGAATCATAGTGGAGGCTGCAACCCAAGATCCCAACGGTGAGAAGTGAGGAGGAGGAGAGGCGACCTATAACGCAAAAAATCAACAGAAACCAAAGGCGCTATCGCAAGGAATCGCGAGAATACTAAAACGGTGAACAGGGCCAGCGAAACATGGGATGGGACAGAACTGGTGAACAGTGCAGGCGCTTTTTTAAGGCTTAGCTCGGGAATCTGCTTAACTTCTGCAGTTTGTATTGTTTAAAAGCTTAAACCCTCTTAAACCATCACTTCCCATGTATTGGGATTGCATGGGGTTGAAAATAGTGGGAACACCCTTACCCAAAAAAAAAAAATATAGTGAGAACCCCATATTAGTTCCCACATGCGAACAGCCCGCACTTCAATAGGGAGTGAGCTTTTATTTTTCTTATCTTATGTAGTTTGACCCAAAAGTAAACAATTACCGAATAATAAAATTTTCCATTCAACTTTAAGATGGAAAATAAATTCTAGATATATCATATTGATTTTATCACCAGTTTATAATATTTCGTTGAGAAAATAGCATACAAATGTCATTTTCCTCGTATTGTAGGATAATTCTACAAAAAAAAAAAAAAGTTTTTTCCAAGGAAAGAATATTCAAAACATATATGTTGTGAAACGGAAATAAGGAGAAATTGGAGTAGAAAATAAAATTGAACGACTCAAGACCTTGTAGCATATAAATAACCTCATCCAAGAGTACATTGTCCCATGAATTTTAAGAACTATAACGAAATTCTAAATTAATTACTGAAAATAGGTTTAAAATATAATTGATAAAAAAAAATGTGATATAGATCCTTTGCAATTAGGGGTAGCTGCACCATGATGCAGTTGTTAATGTTTAGAGCTAGAGACAAAATAACCATAGTGTTTATGGTGGCTCAACCTCAATTAGGCTGGTATGATATGTATTTATAGGAATGACTAATTACAATAAAGGCAAAAAAAGAAACATAATTACACAAAGACTCCATAAACTTATAAATTACACCTAAATACTCCCCCCTCAATCCGAAGTAGGTGTAACAACTAAAAGATTGGATCTCAATAGCACGTGATGTAGACTAGGTAGTCCCTTAGTGAAGATGTCTGCCAACTGATCCATTGTAGGCACGCAGCGAGCACGTGAATCACTGAAAGCAATATGCTCTCGAACAAAATAATAATCTAACTCACTGTGTTTGGTGCGAGCATGAAATATGGAGTTGAGAGCAAGATATGTGGTAGAGATGGAATTACAACAAACGGTGAGGGGATTAAAAAGGGGGACTTCGAGCTCACGAAGTAAATGACGAATCCAAATAGTGTCAGCAACATAGTGAGTGATAGCGCTACATTCATCCTATGTACTGGAACGGGCTACAATGGGTTGCTTCTTGGCACTACATGAAACAAGATTGGTTCTTAGAAAAACACAAAAACCCGGGGTGGAACGTCGAGTATCGGATTACCCAGCCCATTCGGCATTCGCATAAATAGTCAATGAAGTAGGAGAACACCACTCAATGAGCAATCCGTGGGGGGATGTGCCAGTTAAATATGCATACATACGATTGATGGCTTGCAAATGATGTAATCAGCGTGGAAGCATGAATTGACTAACCAAGTTCACAGCAAAATTAATATCAGGTCTAGCCATGGACACATAGTATAGAGCACCAATCATTTATCGATACAACGTTGGAGAAGCAAGAAGCTCACCATAGTTAGCAGACAACAGAGTCTTCCAGGCCAAAGGAGTAGATACAGGCTTGACCTTAACGAGGTCAAACTTGAGCAAAAAGCCATCAACATACTTAGCTTGAGATAAAAGCATACTATCAGAGTGTTAATGAGCCTCAATGCTCAAGAAATAGTGAAGTAATCCAAGATCCTTCATAGCAAATTCCTATGAGAGTCGAGTAATCAAAGACAGTCATAAATCAAGAGTATCACAGGTGACAAGGATATCACTAACATTCAGTAAAAGATACAAATGACCTCAAGAAGAAACATAGACAAATAAAGACGGATCGGTCTTACTCACCATGAAACCCAAAGATAATAAAAAAACAACTATTGAAATGAAGAAACCATGCATGTGGAGCTTGCTTTAAACCATAAAAGGCTTTCTGGAGACAGCACAAGTGATTCGGAAACTCAGTGTGAGATAAAGGGGAGGTTGGCTCATGTGAACTTCCTCACAAAGGATGCCATGCGAGAATGCATTCTCATCATCAAGTTGACATATGGCAAATCGTAAAGAAATAGCAATAGAGAGAACAACCTGAATTGTAATGGGTTTAACGACCAGGCTAATAGTCTCGTTATAGTCCAATTCGGCCCATTGCTTAAATCCTTGTGCAAGGAAGTGAGCTTTGAAGCATTCGCTGGTTCTGACAGATCTTTCCTTAACGTTAAAAACCCATTTACAATCGACTAAATTCTTAAAAGGATTAGGTGGTACAATATCCTACATGTGATTAGTAGCCCAGGCATAAATTCATCTACCATGGTCACTTTCCAACGTGGGTCAAGAATGGCCTTAGAGTAGCAAGTCGGTGTCTCGTCGTGAAAAGAGTGAGAGAGATTAAAAGAATTTATGGGTTTAGAATTTTTCAGTTTGGCATGAGTCTGCATAGGATGAGTGGGAAGACAAGAAATAGAAGTGAAGGAGCTGGATAGAGATGTATAGAAGATTTGCTGGCTTGATGCAAGAGGAATTTTGTTAGGAGAGGAGTCAGGTTGGGACACAGTGAGTGAGTTTGAAGGAGGGGTGGTGGAGACGAAATAGAATTGGATGTAGGTTGGGTAGACTGATAGCAGTAAAGAGGTGGGTAAGGAGGTTAGGCTAGACTAGTGGAGAGAGACGGAGGAGAGTGAGGGCTATAGGAGGTAGAAAGAAGAATAGATTGATTTGAGGAAACAAAAAGTGAAGGGGTTAAATTGGAATGGTGGGTTACAAAACTAAGAGTTGGACTTTGTGAAAAGGGAAAGTTCTCCTCATCAAACCAAACATGATGACTGACAAAAACACGACCACTTAACCGATCAAGGCAACAATATCCTTTGTGATTCGTTGTATACCCAAGAAACATACATGGCATAGAATGAGGTGTCATCTTATGGGATATATGAGACGGAAGAAAAGGATAACAAGCACACCCAAAAAACCAAAAGAAAGAGTAAATAAACCGAAACCCAAATAAACAGTGGAAAGGAGAAATATCGGATATGACCATAGTGGGAAGCCGATTAATAATGTAAACAACAATAAGAAAAGAATCAACCCAATAAGAATGAGGTACATGAGATGGATTAATAAGGATATTGTTGCAAACACGACTCAAAACTTCTTTGTTTGGATGGCCAAGACGAGCATGCCAGAGAGTGAGTGAAGTAGAAGAAGCCAGGATAGGATGCAAGTGAGATGGCACCTAGGAGTTGGAAATCGGATAAATACCATGAGGAGAATCAGCTTGGAGGAGAACTTTTCCGGTTCATTGGTCCTTCAAAGAAAAGGATGAACTATTCAAATAATAGTACAAAATGTTTTAGGTCATAGTTGAATAACTGAGAGGAGATTGCGAGCAAGATTAGGAATACAATAAAAATGAAATAGCAACAAAGGTCAAGAACCAATATATAAAAAGGCTTTATCAAGTTGCTTAATAGGCAATAAACAACCATCATCGACTGAGACTTTTGTTGGATCGTAAAAGGGTCTAGGATTTAGGATTTTACCAATGTCGCTAGTCATGTTTGTCAATGCTCCGCTATCAAGACATAACATTAGATCAGATGTTTTAGCAACTGAGAGAGCTGAGAAGGAGTCCGACAAATTAGTGGCAGTGAAGGCATGGTTGAATCATTGTCAACATTGTAACGCGGAATACCCGGCCCTGTTACAGATCTGACAAGTAAGATGAGGCCGAGATTCGAGAATGCTTGTATGTGTGAATGGGGAAACATAGGGCTTTGAACAAAAACGTGGCTGATCAAAGGAGGTGGAGAACCGATCAGCATAAGGGGTCGATAATAACTGCGAACTATATCTATCATAAGAAGATTGCCAACTCAGTTGATCACAACGAGAACCGTCCACCTCATCCCAAACTAGATCCTCGATCTCTAGAATTACGTTTACCTCGAGACCCTCGAAACGGTGGACTAGGTGAAGTGGCATGTTAGATGAACATCAGATGAAGATGATGCATTCGATTTTCGGAGAAATTGTTCTTCTTGGATAAGGAGGCGTGACGGTAGATCACTGAAGGAAAGAATTGTAGGGCCATTTATGACCATGGTGACAAAAGGATCGTACTTAGATGGAGCCCATTGAGGGCTTGAATCATCGAGTCCTTATAAGAGACAGAGCAATTGATTGCGGTGAGAGAGTCTGCAATTGACAACAAATGCAGAAGATAATCAAATATTAATTGATCGGGTTTCTTAACAAGTTTTTGAAATCAAGTTTTAGCCCAATTTCCTTGGCTGCACAATGATCAATAAAGCATCATCCTATAGTGACCCAAATCTCACAATATGTTCGAAGGTCATGAACTTTATGGAAAATCTCAATCTGAGGGGGGGCGAGGTGGTCAAACTATGAGCTCATTAATCTGTCTTGACCTAGGTGGAATAGGAGGTATTAACCATTGATCATTGATAAGCTTCATAGACAAGGAAAAGACCCATCCACACAGCCTAGTAGATCGTTGCAGATTAGAATAGGTTCAAATTGAGATTTCCACAAAAGATAATTGCCTGCATCAAGTTTAATGGAGATGAGACTTGTAATGTTGGGAAGAATAAGAGATAGTGAGCGAGGTTGCTTGCACTATCATAATTTGGGTAGCAGCAGAGATAGAAGTTGTAGAGAAGAGGGAAGAAGAGGTGAAAGTGGGCGGAATGTTGTTGATGTTGGGAAAAATCTCTAATTGATTTTGAAGTTGACAAAACAATCCATATTCTCTAATATCTGAGTTAATGCAATGAAATACTTATTTTGCATATTGTCCTAATGTACATTCAAGTGTTAAGGAATGATTACACAGGATTGAATCTGGCAGGAAAGGCTCAGACGATGTTCTAAGGGACTCAGACGCTATAGAGAGCTCAGACGTTGAGCAGGGAGCTCAGACGTTGTAATAAAGCTCAAGCTCCAAGGGAGTATTACATGTGCAATGACCTGATTATCAAGAAATATATTCAAGATAAGTTAATTGACATATTACATCATCATAATGGCTAGCAAATCAAGCTGGATTCGTTCTTGAAGATTATCAATCAAGAAGATCAATCAAGGACGTGGATTAAAGGAGATGTGGATGACTCTCCTAATGAAGAACTCTATCTATGGAAATCCAAGATCACGATTGTATGGGCGATTTGATCTAACGGGAGATTCTTTCTTTGGTTATCTCAATGGCTACGAGATCCTTTGTATAGAATCTCGTCCAAATGGGAAGTTTGGAGAGTGATTCTCTGAAGATCTTGCAATGGGCAGTTGGAGATGGAGAAGTATAAAAGGAGACCTCAAGGCTGAAGAACACACGATGAGAGAGCAGAATCTAAAATTCCAAGATCAAGAGAGCTTCACATCTTCCATATACTTTTGATCCAACACTATAATACTTAGAGAAGTGCATTCAAGTGAGTGAGTGTTAGACGAGAAGTCTAGTGACTCGAGAAACGTCACAAGTGTTGTAACCTTTGAGATATTCACTAGTGAAACCCAGCCGATTGGCTGCTAGTGTGAAGAAGTGGATGCAGGCCTAAACAAAGCCGAACCGCTATAATCTCTATGCAAATTCTCTATCCCTTAAACTCTTTGTTATTACACTGTGATAGTTGAATTGTGCACACCGCTGCATCTGAGGACACTTCAGATATTGTTAGTAATCATCATCTGAATTAAGCTTTGTGCTTATCTATTTATATTCTGCATTGATTTCTATAGTTCTTTGAAATCACTTATTCACCCCATCTAGGTGATAACGCTAGCACCAATAGTTGAGAGGTGAGAGGAAATTTGGATTAACAGAAAGAGAAGATCATGGGCAAAGAGATGGAACAGAAGAAGAAACCTTGAAGATGCATTGAGCATTGTTGAAATAGCAGTTGGAGCAAAGGAAGTGTGATTTGTCATAGAGATGTTGAAGGATTTGATGTGTTTCCTTAGCTCTAATACCATGTGAGATTTGGTGGGGCCACTGTCAACTGTTTCAAAAGCTTAAGCTATTAAATGAAGGCGTGGTTTAATATTAGTATTTTAACACTCCCTTCACGTGTAGGCTCGACTTTGGCTTAAGCGTGGAAATATGTCATTGGGAAGGTAAATAGAGGCCTGAAAAGATTTGAACTTAGGACATCCTATTCTGATAGCACGTTGATGTTTAGAGTTTGAGAGAAAATAATGACAAAGTGTTTTTGGTAGCTCAGTCCTGTTGAGGCTAGCGTTATCACTTAGAGGGAGGTGAATATGTGATTTCAAAGAATTTTAAGAAAACAATGTGGAATATAATTAATCTGCTCAGAACTTCGTTCAGATGATATTAGCTAGTAAGATCTCAGATCCCCTCAGAAGTGGAACTTCGTTTAGATGATACTACTGGTAAGATCTGAGAAACTCTCAGATGCAATGCCGTGCACCCAACTACTTTCACAGATATATAAATAGAGAGATTAAGAGAAAGAGAATATGCACAGAGGATTTATAGTGGTTCGGCTTTGTTCAAGCCTACGTCCACTTCTTCACCCTGGCAGCTAATTGGCTGGACTCCACTAGTGAATAACTCAGAGGTTACATATTGGGGAATAGACTTTCCGTCTGACACTCTCACACTCATATGTTCTCCTCTAAGTATTACAGTGTTGGATCAAAAGTATATGAAGGATGTGAAGCTTTCTCGTTCTTGGAATTTTGAATTCTGTTCCCTCATGTGTTGTTCTCTTCAGCCTTGAGGTCTCCTTTTATACTCCTCCATCTCCAACTTCCCGTTGCAAGATCTCTAGAGGATCGCTCTCCAAACTTCTCCGTTTGGATGAGACTGTATACAAAGAATTTCGTAACCGTTAAGGTTGACAAAGGAAAGAATCCACATTTGGATTAAATCGCCCATATAATCGTGATCCTGGGTTTCCATAGATGGATTACTTCATTAGGTGAATCATCCTCATCTCCCTTAATCCACGTGCTTGATTGATCTTCATGATTGAGAATCTCCAAGTACGAATCCAGCCTGATTGCTAGCCGTTGTGATGATGTAATCTGTCAATTAAATCATCTTCAATTATATCTCTTGATATTCTGATTGTTGCGCATGAAATACTCTTTGAGAGCTTGAGCATCATTCCAACGTCTAAGCTTCCCGCTCAACGTCTAAGCTCGATATAGTGTCATAGCTACCCGCTCAACGTCTGAGCTTCCCACTCAACGTCTGAGTTCTTCAAACAACGTCTGAGCTTCAATCCCGTGTTTCCCACACCTTCGGATAATCTGCAAAACAAGTATTTCATCGCATTAACTCAGATATAAGAGATCATGGATTGTTTTGTCAACTTCAAAATCAATTAGGGGGTTTTTCTTAACAATCTCCCCCTTTTTGATGATGACAAAACTATCCACACAATTATACCAAATGTTATATAAGAAATGTGAGTAACATAATGATTTGTCACTCAAGGAAATTTTGCGAAACAATGATACATCATGTAGTACTTTTAGCAAGAATTGAGTTCTGGAAAAAGATGAATTCAAGGTTTGAATTTGTTTTCAAAATGTAGTTCGTTTTTCCTTCAAAACTTCAAAAGAACTATATCGGAGTTTATAAGGTCTAATTCATTTATTCGATTTTCAAGTCAATCACTTTAGTTTTCGATCTAAGAAACTTAATAGCCTATATCAGAGCATTATAATGAATAGGTTCAGAGCGTAGATACATATTTAAAGCAAGATATAAGTTCAGAGCGAAATCATATAAGTATGTCGTTACTCAACTTGTATGCAGAATGACTTGAGTCATTCTCAGAGCCTGTTCTTGTGATATTCTCAAAACCTATGAGAACTTGTATCATTCTCATAACTTGTATGCCTAGAACGACTTATGTCATTCTCATAACTTAGAACTTGTGATATTCTCAAAGTATAACTTTGATACTTCAGAACTTGTTCTCCTCAAAGTATAGCTCTGATACTTCAGAGCCTGTTCTCCTCAAAGTATAATGTTCACCTTTTGAAACAATAAATAATCAAGGGATATAGGATTTAAAGGATATAGGATCTCTCCCCCTTTTTGTCAACATCACAAAAGGCACAGATCGAACTAGTAAACATATTCGAAGAGCGCTTAATCAAATATAAAGTTGTGTAAATCAAAATATTCAATAATGATTCAACCATGTTTAGACATTAAACAAAACAAAACTCAAACACCTTTAAATCTTAAAACAGAACCAAAATTTGACAAAATAAGAGAGTGAAAAATGAGTTCTCTTTTGGAAGATCTGGGGCTGGAGTAGATGAGGATGGGGCTTGAGTGGTTGTGGGTGGCACAAAGTCTGAAGGAAGTTGGACCAGAGCGTATTTGGATAGCTGTACCAACTGCAGGTCAAAAGCTATTTTCAAGTTGAACAACTTTCTGTCCATGTGCTCCATCTGCATGGTAACAAGACTAGCATCTGAACTTCTTTCTCTCCTCAGCTTCTGTAGTTCAGAATTCACTCTATCCTTTAGTTCATCAACATCCAGATGTAGTGATGTCCATAAGTCAGTAATCATCTGCTCCATTCCTCTTTGTTTGTGCAGGATTTCTTTGAGTAGCTATGTGTTTGTAGTTCTGTCCACTTCTTCTTCAGTCTGAATACCAGCATTGATAAACTCCCCCTGAGTTCCAGCTGATTTTTCAGATGATAGAATTTCAGTGTGCTACGATGGAAGATCTGAGTCACCTTTTTTTGGTGTAGCATCTGCTGTGCCAACAACATCAGTGTCCATTTTCTATGGACTTTCATTCTCAGATCTCTCCCCCTCATATGTAGCTTTCTTTTGAGCTTCTTCCTCAGCTACATTCTGCAGAATGAACTCAGAGATACTAACTTGTTCGATCTGCTCCTCTTCAAACTGTGCCTCCATTGCAACATCAGTTTGAATTCTTTCGTAGATTCCATTTGAGTTTCTATATGACCATCTGTTTGGTCTTTCATCTGATCATCTGAATGCTATATAGGCTTGGGAACTTCAGATGGTCCCAGTTCATTGTCCTGACCCAGGACATTCTCTTCTTTTTCTGTCTCTTCCTCCTATTCTCCTTTCTTTTCCTTTTCTTCTTCTTCCTTTTCTATCTCGTCTTTCTCCTTCTGTTGCTACTCCATCTGAGCTGCAATCTCATCCTCAAAAGTTATCCTCACAATGGCCTAAATGATTTCATCAATTTCACTATCACTTATTAAAGAACTTTCAGAGGTCTGCATTTCTGATTCATTCGGGATCTTGTCGAGCATCTTCTTGGCAAGATTTCTTCTTTTCTATCTAGGCTTAGTGGTTTTGTGGGCCAATATTTTCATCCTCCTCTTTTGAGAGGGTTCAGAGGGTGGTCCAGCGGGTGAAGGATCTGCAGACTTTTCAGCAAGCGTACCTTCTGTTGCAGATGGTTCTGCTGTAGAAGGTTCGATCTGAATATCCTCTACTGTTTCAGTTGCTGCCAAAGGAAGATCTACCAGCACAACATTCTTTTTCATGTCCCTCCATTGACCATCTGCAAACTTGTAACCCATCTTAACAAACATTGCTTCACCATACTACCTTGAGGAATCTGTAAAGATATGAGTCTTTGAGGAATTTCAATCTGTAGATATTTAAAGATCTTGGTGATCAATAAGCCATATGGTAGCTGTCCCTTGTTCTTCTTGACAGTTTTGTGCATATGCAGGAAGATGATGTGTGGAAGAGAGAAATATTTTCCATTGAGAATGGCTTAGATGATTTTGGCCTAATAGCGAGAAACATCAGTTTTGGAGGAACCTTTGGGCCTAAGGCAGTTGATGACTACCTTATGCAGAATAATTGCTCTGAGAGAAAAGTGGTGGTGTTCAACATGAGATTTGTTTGCTCTAGAGAGATTTGGATTTCCTGAGAGTTCTTTGTAGATGACATCTTTTGAGATGAGAATGGGAGTGAAAGTGGACAGCTCAGAACTTAGAATTTTAGCAAGTTCTGCAACACTCAGAATGACGTTTTGTCCAAAGAATGAGAACTGAATGGCATCTCTAGAGATCATGGAGAAGTTGGAGTAAAAGTAGATAGTCAACTCAAGGTAACATAGAGTATTTAGAGAACAAAGAGTTTGCAAATGTAGATTGGAGAGAAAATTAATGATCTGCAAACTATTTTTCTCAAAAAACTCAAAGTCAACTAGCCTGTTAGCCATAGTAGTTCTAGCAAGCAGGGAATTGAAGTATTCCTGATGCTCATTGGATCTGAAAATCCTATCTTCCTTGCCCTCTTTTACTAGAAACTTCATCACCATGCCCTTAAAGTGAGCATAAATCATCTTATCATCATCATCCTTCAGATGATCACTAAGCAGCATAGTCTCAGGTCTTACTTCTTTCTCTCCCTTATCCCCTTCAGATTGTGTTTCAGTTGAAGCAAACTGTGCTTCCTCAGCCCTTGAAGGTTCACCAATCTTCTCTTTTCCCTTTCTAGAGGGCTCAGATGATTTGGGCTTATTTTTCTCAAATTCCGCCCCTACTTTTGCAGCCTATCTAATCTCCTTCTAAGTTAGATAGAATCAAATCCTTGCATTTCTCCTTCATCACGAAATCCATGTATATTCACAAATTCCTTAATATCCTTCTTGGGCCTACCATGCATCCTCATACCACGAATTAAATTGGTAACTCTTTTTGCTAGTTTAATCCTAACATCTATAGGAAAAGCAACCCTTTCGGCAGCATTAGGTACCTTTTTGGAGAGTCTGTCTTTGATCTCCTGTATCTTTCTGGCCTTGACCATTGTGGGAATCTCAACTTTTGAGGCTTCAGCAGTAGGGGTTGTAGTAGCAGGATCAATCTGACGAACACTGTTCGTCTCCTCAAGTCTTTGATTTCCCGTTTCTTCGTCTAAAGAACTAGAGAGTTCGAACTGCGTTGGAGTATCAATTGGAGCCCTAGGTCCTCACATCTCCAATCTTCCCGATCGACGAGAGCCAGTAGCGGGTTTCGTCGCGGTAGAGGAGTTCTTGGGTGCCATTGAAGAATTTTTGAAGAGAATTGAAGGAATTGAGAGATTTGAGAGTTTGGGAGTGAAATCGCAGAGAGAATTTGGGGAAAATTTCTTTCGAGATAGGATTTGTGGGTAAGAAGTAAAAATTAAGCCTTTGTAAGAGTGGTCCTAAAACAGGGGTGATGTTTCAGTGTTAATATTTTGTTTGAACCAAAATAAGAAACTGCTTTTGATAGTTAAGAGATTTGAGATGTGATTTCCAAAAATAAAAT
The DNA here is from genome assembly GCA_029784005.1 of Lenwebbia sp. NSW1173648. Classification (NCBI taxonomy): domain Eukaryota; kingdom Viridiplantae; phylum Streptophyta; class Magnoliopsida; order Myrtales; family Myrtaceae; genus Lenwebbia; species Lenwebbia sp. NSW1173648. The sequence goes on along the minus strand of JARCGZ010000008.1, from coordinate 18,531,967 downwards.
ATTTTGAAAAGATATGAAAAATTATTTTTGAAAACATAATATTCAATCAACTCAATCAGGATAAACACGGCAATCATAATATTTCATAGAATATTTAAAAATATTGAGATTGCGCATACCTTATTTGTTACAAAAAATAACTACTTACGCACCAAAAATTTGAACGATCAACCCTGATGTGAGTGTTATTCAGATGATGCGTTCGTTTAGAGGTTTCAGTTAAGCATCTGTATTTCCTCAGATGATGCTTTTGATTGTCCTTAGATGTTGAACAAATTCTGGAGTTTTGATTCAGATGTTGCATTTTACTCAGAAGCAGATTTCAACCTGTCTTGTAGACAACTTAAACAGGCATAATAGTAATATCCAATTCTTGTCTAATATATTCAAAAAAATTCCCATCGAGGGGCTTTGTGAATATATCAACTAATTGATGCTTCGAATCAACAAATTGAATATTAACATCTCCATTATGCACACGATCACGAATGAAATGATCTTTAATTTCAATAAGCTTAGCTCGAGAGTGCAGAATTGGATTCTTTATGAGGTTGATTGCACTGGTGTTGTCACACTTGATTTTCACATTTGAGGTTTCAACACCAAAGTCCCTCAGTTGTTGCTTCATCCATAAGATCTGAGCACAGCAACTCCCCAAGGCGACATATTCAGCTTCTGCAGTTGATAGTGCCATAGTGTTTTGTTTCTTTAAATGCCAAGACACTAGCGTGGATCCTAGAAGTTGACATGTTTCTGAGGTGCTTTTCCTGTCTAATTTGGATACCATAATCTGAGATTAGGATTGGTTCCAATATATTTTATGACTCTCTTTATTGCAGACAAATGAGATTCCTTAGGATTTAATTGAAATCTAGCGCACATACACCTGAGCATGCTTCTATATAGCTTCTGATCAACCTGTTTGCCATGTTCATCCTTATCTAGCTTGGATGAAGAAGACATTGGTAATTCAGTTTTCTTATAGTTTTCTTGACCAAACTTCTTCACAATTTCCTTCGCATACTTCTCTTGATGTATGAAGGTTCCTTGTTCTGTTTGATTCACTTGAAGTCCAAGGAAGAAAGTGAGTTCTCCCATCATGCTCATTTCAAACTCGTTCTGCATGATCTGAGAGAAATTCTTGTAGAGGTTTTCTTTAGAAGAACCAAATATGATATCATCAACATCTATTTGAGTGAGCAAGATATCTTTACCTTCCTTTTTGATAAATAGAGTTGTATCTACTTTACCTTTTTCAAAACCTTTATCAAAAAGGAAGTTACTTAACCTCTCATATTAGGCTCACGGTGCTTGTTTGAGTCCATACAGAGCTTTCTTGAGTTTATAGACATGATCTGAGCTCTTTGGATCTTCAAACCCTGATGGTTGTTCCACGTACACCTCTTCCTTGATGTAGCCATTCAAAAATGCGCTCTTGACATCCATCTGATATAGCTTGAAGCGTTATAGCAAGAATAGGCTAGGAGCAATCTAATAGACTCTAGTCTTGCTACGGGAGCATATGTTTCATCGTAGTCAATCCCCTTCTCTTGAGAGTATCCCTTGGCTACGAGTCTTGCCTTATTTCTTGTAACTTTTCCCTTATCATCTAACTTGTTTCTGAATACCCATTTGGTTCCAATGATTGGATGACCCTTGGGTTTGGGTACTAGTTCCCATACTTCACTGAGTTTGAATTGATGTAGCTCTTGTTGCATTGCTTCGATCCAGCTTTCGTCTGCAAGAGCCTCTTCAATTCCTTTGGGTTCAACTTCAGATACAAGTGCAAAAGCGTTTATTGCATTCTTGAGTTTGGATATAGTCTTGATTCCTTCTTCTATGTCTCCAATGACAAGATCTGTTGGATGTTTGGATTTGTGTTTTTAGTTCTTGTTATATCTTCTGTCTTGTTCATCTTCTAGAGAAGGATCTTAGTCTGCGTTCTCAGATGATGTGGCAGCCTGAATAAAATTAACATTTTGAGTGGTTTCAGATGATGTTTTGTCGTCAGATAATGGAGTTTGCTCAAATGATGTATTTCTCTCAGATGATGTGGTGATTTCAACGCCTATCTTCTGAGTGTCATTTCCATCTTCAAACCTCACGTTCATTGATTCTTCAACTGTTCTTGAACTCTTGTTGAAGACTTTGTATGCCTTGCTTGAGGTGGAGTATCCAAGGAATACTCCTTCATCTGATCTTTCATTAAACTTACTCGGACGATCACTTGAGTTTTTTAGGATAAATCATTTACAACCAAATACATGAAAGTATGCTATGCTTGGTTCCTTGCCTTTGTAAAGGTTATAGGAGGTTTTCTCAAGCAATGGTCTCAGAAAGACACGATTTATAATGTAACAAGCGGTAGAAACAACTTCTGCCCAAAAATGGGAAGGAGCTTTGCTTTCAATTAAAAGGGTTCGTGCCATTTCTTGTAAAAATCGATTTTTCCTTTCAACTACTCCGTTTTGTTGAGGATTCTAAGGAGATAAAAAATTATGTTGAAAACCATTTTGATCACAAAAGTCTGCAAAGATTTGGTTTTCAAATTCTCCCCCATGATCAGTTTTGATGCTGGAAATTGAATAACCTTTTTCATTTTGAACTTTCTTTGAAAAACTTTCAAAATATGAAAATGCATCATTCTTATGTGCAAGGAAGAAAACCCAAGTAAATCTAGTATAGTCATCTACTATTACCAAACAATAATTTTTACCTCCAATGCTCTGAGTTCGAGTAGGTCCAAAAATATCCATGTGTAAAAGTTGCAGAGCATGGTTAGTGGAAACTTGATTTATTGACTTGTAAGAATTTCTTACTTCTTTTCCAAGAGTGCAAGCGTCACAAAGTTTTGTTTGCTGAAATTTAGCATCTGGGAGTCCTCTCACAAGCCCTTTTGATGAAAACTTTGAGATTTGTTTGAAACTTATGTGTCCCAGTTTCTTGTGCCAAAGTTCTGAGTCATCTTTAACTGATACTAGACATTTCACATCCTCAGATGATGTATCCAGAAGATACATATTACCATGTCTATGTCCGGTGAATGAGCACTTGTTGTCCCGGCTAACACCTGAGCATATATCCTCCACAAAAGAGATTTTATATCCAATATCACACAATTGGCTTATGCTAATAAGATTGAAATTCAAACCCTTAACCAATGAGACGTCATTAATGAAGAGATTGCCAATCTTTACGGTTCCTTTGCCAATAATTGTTCCTTTGTTGTTGCCGCCAAAAGAGACACTTCCTCCATCAAATTTGGTTAGATTGACGAATATTTTGGAATCTCCAGTCATGTGTCTAGAACACCCACTATCAAGGTACCATTTGTTTCTTCTTTTCATTAGTACTTGCAAACATAAAAGGAATTCAAGTTTTCTTTGGTACCCAAATCTATTTGGGTCCTTTTGGGTTAGTAGAGTTTGCAAATCTTAAGACAATAACTTTCGAAATGCCTTGGATCACTGCAGTTTGTGCATTTTGAGACGTTTTGTCCCTTAGATCTTATAAATTGCTTATGAAAGTGATTTCTATACGCTTGTTTCAAAGGTCTTCTTCTGAGTCTTTCTTTTACCTTTGGAAAATCGTTTTTCAATTCACTTTCCTTTTGAAAACCAAGTCCAAACTTATTGTAGTAAGGAACTTGTATAGAAAGAATATCTTGTAAAGTTTTTGAACCAGAGGAAATTTTTTTATTGATATCTGAAGTTTCCTTTTTCAAACAATCGTTTTCCTTTTTCAAAGAAACGTTTTCTTTTTTCAAAGATTTGTTTTCAATTTGCAAATCTTCATTTTTTTTAAGAAATCAAATTTGATTTTTCCTTGACTTAAGAAAATTCGTTTTTGAGAAAATTTACTTTATCTTTTTGAGAAATATCATTTTTCTTTAAACAAGCAATTTTCTTTTTCAATTCAGAAAGCCTTTTAAAAGTAAATTTATAATTTGAACACAATTCATTTATATATTCATATACATCAGAAGGAATGTTAGTAAAAGTTACCTTAGATTCATCCTCAAAGTCTGAGATGGCCTTAAATAGATATTAGCAAATTCCTCATCACTTTCACATTCTGTGTCGCTCCAAGTTTCAGCTTTTAGAGCTTTCTTGAGTTTTTCATCTTTTTCCTTCTTCTTTAGAAGGGGACAGTTTGGTTTGATGTGGCCTCTCTTTTTGTATTCATAGTAAATTACATCTTTGCTTTCGTCTTTGTTACCAGAAGATCGTCTTAGATCATGTTGCTTGAAATCTCTTTTGCCTTTGAAATTTTTGCTTTTCCTTGCCATTCTTCTGAACCTCTTGACCATGAGTGCTAGTTCCTCATCGTCTTCATCTTCAAAGTTTGAGACATCAGAATCAGCATTAGATTTCAAAGCAATGGATTTCTTATCTCTCGATTGAGTTTCCTCATTGATTCTTTCATTCTCATAGGATTGAAGAGTTCCAATGAGTTTATTCATGGATAGAGATGAGATCCTCTGAGTCTCTCGAATGGAAGTTTTGATATTGTCCCATTCTTTTGTGAGTACCCTTCGGAGTTTATTCACTCGCATCGGTCCAAACACAGGTTGCCCATGATAGGTGAGACCATTCATTATTTCAGTGAATCTATCGAACATCTCTTTCACAGTTTCATTGGACTTCATCTTGAAGGCTTCGTACTGGCCGAGGAGTATGTTGAATTTAGTCTCCTTAACTCTGTCTGTCCCTTCGTAGGTTAGATAGAGCTTGTCCCAAATCGCCTTTGATGACAATCTGCAATACGCTTGTATTTAGTGGGAGATAGTGCACTATAAAAAGAATAAAGAGCCTTAGCATCTAAAGCATCTCTCTTTGCTACTTCAGTGGCAAATAGAGCAGCTGTGGGAGTGGTGTTGGTGTTGTCTCCTGCATTTGATCCGCCTGAAGTACTTGCAAATGGGTCAACGCCTCTTTGAACAACATCCTAGATTTGCGGGTCTTGGCATATGAGATATGCCTTGAATTTATTTTGCCAATCACTATACTCTTTTCCTTCGAAGTAAGGTGGTCTGTTGTTGCTTCCGCCTTCAATCCATGTGGGAGAAAAATTGTTAGCCATAAAGATCGTTAGCTCAAAAGTAATGACACTTCAATAAAAATATGAGCACCAGGCCTTGATACCAATTGTTGAGGCTAGCGTTATCACCTAAAGGGGGGGTGAATAGGTGATTTTAAAGAATTTTAAGAAAATAATGTGGAATATAATTAATCTGCTCAGAACTTTGTTCAGATGATATTAGCTAGTAAGATCTGAGATCCCCTTGGAAGCAGAACTCCATTTAGACTATACTACTAAGAAGATCTGAGAAACTCTCAGATACAACGCTGTGCACACAACTACTTTCATAGATAGATAAATAGAGAAATTAAGGGAAAGAGAATGTGCATAGAGGATTTATAGTGGTTCGGCTTTGTTCAAGCCTACGTCCACTTCTTCACGCTGATAGCTAATTGGTTGGATTCCACTAATGAATAACTCGGAGAATACATATTGGTGAATAGACTTTCCGTCTGACACTCTCATACTCGTATGTTCTCCTCTAACTATTACAGTGTTGGATCAAAAGTATATGAAGGATGTGAAGCTTTCTCGTTCTTGGAATTTTGAATTCTGTTCCCTTGTGTGTTGTTCTCTTCAGTCTTGAGGTCTCTTTTTATACTCCTCCATCTCCAACTTCCCATTGCAAGATCTCCAGAGGATCGCTCTCCAAACTTTCCCGTTTGGACGAGACTGTATACAAAGGATTTCGTAGCCGTTGAGGTCGACAAAGGAAAGAATCCCCCTTTGGATCAAATCGCCCATACAATCGTGATCATGAGTTTCCATAGATGGATTACTTCATTAGGTGAATCATCCTTGTCTCCCTTAATCCACATGCTTGATTGATCTTCATGATTGAGATTCTCCAAGTACGAATCCAGCTTGATTGCTAGCCGTTGTGATGATGTAATCTATCAATTAAATCATCTTCAATTATACCTCTTGATATTCTAATTGTTGCGTATAAAATACTCTCTCAGAACTTGAGCATCATTCCAATGTCTGAGCTCCCCGCTCAACGTTTGAGCTCGATACATCGTCTAAGCTACCCGCTCAACGTCTGAGCTCTTCTAACAACGTCTAAGCTTCCCGCTCAACATCTGAGCTTTTCAAACAACGTCTGAGCTCATTCTAACAGATTCAATCCTGTGTTTCCCACACCTTCGGGTAATCTGCAAAACAAGTATTTCATCGCATTAACTCAGATATAAGAGATCATGGATTGTTTTGTCAATTTCAAAATCAATTAGAGGTTTTTCTCAACAAGTCCCAATTAGGGCTGTATGATATGTATTTTAGGAGTGACTAATTACGGGAAAATTGTGAAAAAAGTCTTAAATGTATTACACTTTTGCCAATTCAGTCCTAAACCTTTTACATTTGTGTCAATTCAGTCCTAAACATTTTGCATTTGTGCCAATTAAGCCCATCCGGCAAACTTTGGCTGGCCGGTACTGACATGCCGCTGATATGGCGATTTTTAATAATATTTTAATATTTTTTTTGAAATTTTTACTTTTTTTCTCTTTTTTTTCGTTTTGTTTTGGGACTTCTCCTTCCTCCAGCCATGGATTGGAGTCGCCGACCAGATGGAGGACAGAGCCAGCAGGCTACTAGGTGCTCCCGTCGCTCGACGAGGTGCTCTCGTCGCTCGACGGGTACCTCCCTATTACTGGACGCAGAGGACCCCTCATATGTACACTGGATAGAGAGAAAAAGATCTGGGCGAGGCTGAGCTCGCCATCGATTAGCCATGGCCACCCCTAGAAATGAGAGAGAGAGAGAGAGAGAGAGAGAGAGAGAGAGAGAGAGAGAGAGAGAGAGAGAGAGAGAGAGAGAGAGAGAGAGCATGTTGTGGCTAGCTTGGGAATGAGACCAAAGATTCAAAGGTTCATGTCGGAGGAAGGAATCGGAATAGGGATGCCATGGCTGGGGGAGCTTGGCCTCGTCCAGCAGCGCCCACGTCGGCCTCGTCAAACGGAGGCAGCACCGGCGCTAGTGGCCTATCGGCTCTGTCCTCCATCCGGTCAGCGACCCCAGTCCATGGCTGGAGAAAGGAGAAGACCCAAAACAAAAAAGAAAAAGAAAGAAAAAAAAGAAAATAGAAGAAAGTAAAAAATTTCAAAAAAATATTAAAATATTATTAAAAATCGCCACATCAGCGACACATCAATGCCGACTGGCTAAAGTTTGTCGGATGGACTTAATTGGCACAAATGCAAAAGGTTTAGGACTGAATTGGCACAAATACAAAAGTTCCAGAACTGAATTGGCAAAATTAAAAGGTCTAGGACTGAATTGGCAAAAGTGCAATAGGCTTAGGACTTTTTTGACAATTTTCCCGACTAATTACAATAAGGGTACAAATAGAAATATAATTACATAAAAACCCCCTAATACATATAAATTACACATTAATAGCAGTTTACCCATAAAAATTAGAATGCGGAAGAGAAAACGATGTTGTTACAAGGGTTTGACACTTTGTCCACCTAGTAACCTAAATCAGCTTTCAAATAGCAGATTATTGCCACTCCCTAATACAGCCGAAGGTAGACCAGGGACCATCTATGTCAAAAGGTCACGGGATTTGCAATAAATTACTTCCTCGTAATTGATCCGGTAAATTGTCTGTCGGGTGAAATAGATCATACGTGTAGTAATGCATAAAACCCTAAGGTTCTATTACCCAATCAGGTGGGATTCACTATAAATTACTTCCTCGTAATTGATCCTGTAAATTATCTATCGGGTGGAATAGACCTTGCGTGTTTTATTGTGTCAAACCCTAATGATCTATCACTCAATCAAGCCAAGTGTAGGATATTTTACTTCATGGACGGTAATTTGAGGTCATCACTTATGAGCATGCTCGTTTCGTTTCTAATGCCCCTGGCGAAATCATGTGGCCGGGTTTGAACCGCCACTAAACAACTAGTTATATTAGACTGCACATAGAGTACGGTTATTATTTTTATCCATCTCTCCTCACGTCGTACCTCATGCTTTTGGACTGCAATTTTTCAAATCCATCCTTTTCATCAGATGATGAAATTGCCGGTTAACCTATCACTGGAATCGTTGCTCATTCACGATCTCTTGAGTCATTGTCCTGTCGGTCGGTCGGTCTCGTCGTGTCCCAATGTTTACAGTTGAAATGGAGCCTCGTATTAATTACATAATCAAGCTCTATAGGACGGCGATGGTTGCTTTAAGTATTGATTTTTTTTAGTGTTGTTGTGTACTTTCGATCTCTTCAAGTGTCGCCCTCTTAAGAACGTCATGCGCAGATGATAAGTATGATGAGAAATTGCCTTATCGTGAAGCTGTTTTCTAGGGAATATTACTTAAACAGCCGGTGATGTCGGGCATAGAAAAACCCTCATAGATTTTGCCAGAGGCATTCATAAGAAGTCCTTAGACTCATCGACATGGGATAGTGAGAAAATAATCATTCGTCCACATCTTTATTGAGATGACCTATGTTTTACCCAAAGGTACTTTATTTCAAGCTCGCGACGTATGGGCACACCACCAAGTTGGGATAAACTATTGCAACATCAACATCATTTAGAAAATAAAAAAAAATTACTACTGCAATCCTGGCATGCTTTTGAGAGACATATGAGTTGATAGACACTATTACCCTAGATGATTTTGATTTGAGGGTTATATTTTCCTTGTGTTATATGAAACTCCCACTTTGCTGATTAGTAGGTTACCAAATTATAGACATCACCCAAGTTAAGAAAATAGCGGAAGAGAGAATTTGAGAATTTTCTGTATATTTCAATATTTAGAAAAGAGTACATGGAAAGCTTATTTATAGGACTATCTAAGGAAATTGAAGGTCAGATACGCATAATCAGAATAGATATAGAAAATCAAAGGAAATATCCTAAATATGTTTAGAAGATAACTAAAATATCTCCAACATCCTCCCTCAAACTCATGGTGACTAAGTCACCTTGTTTGAATCAATGTCGAACAGTGCTCCAACATGCTGTATGGCATCAGGCTTGGTGGATCCGCAGCGGGGCAGCATGTGAGGCGTCGTGTACCAGATCTGGCTCATCTGAGGGCGGCGAGACTAGTGGTGGTATTGACTTCTCGAAACAAGAAGAGAAAAGTCAAAAATCGGAGGCATTTAGGCCAAACAACATGCGTCCTTTGCGGTAGGCTTTGATGTCGGGACAGTAACTTAACAAACATGGCCGATATGGCTGGCGTGGATATAGCAAGCAAAATAAGCTAGGCACTGCTGAGTGAAGGTTACTATGCGAAGACGCTCAACGTCAAAAAAAATTCCGTGGAAAAGAAAAGCTCGACTTGGCGATGCTTTGCCGACGTCGTAACATCACTATGGCACATACTTAGATGGGAATGAGGCTCTTGGTGAGAACTATGAAGCGGCCAGATAGATTTATTTTGCTAAGGGGTGCATTGGGTGCAGGGTGCATGTGGTGCACCGCGTGCTATGTTCACCTGGTACATTTAGGGTTTCCTCATAATTGAAGCCTTAAATACCAAGTTGAGAATTTTATAGTGGAAGAGAGAATTTGAGAATTTTCTCTATACCTTGATATATAAAAAAGAGTATATGAAAAACCTATTTATAAAACTACCTAAGGAAATCAAAGGAAATCAAATCAGATATGTATAATCAAAATAGATGTGGAAAATCAGAGGAAATATTAAAAATATCTTTAGAAGATATCTAAAATAATTTTGATAGAACACGAGGTCCTGAGTTCAATCCAAAGCACTGATTACAAAGAGAGAAACCCGACCACACAAACCTCGCACATGTAGCGACACTAGGAAATGTCATGACGGGTGCAAGGGTGTTGTGGGTGACCAAACAAAATAGAACCAGGGGAGGGGGAAGCCCAAAGAACTGCACAGAGAAGTGAATAGGCCAAAAATACGGCCAAAGAGCAAGAAAAAATAAAGAAGACTGCACAGCAGCCGAACGAAAACAGAGAAGTCTACATAGCAACCGAGAGTCAAAGAAAAACAGACGGAGAAATGCCCCAGCTAGCTTGCATCCTCCGATTACGAGGGGTGTCATCTACATGTGTAAAAGTCAAGGCCTTGTCCTTGACAACCTTTACAATGTGCTTCTTAAGTGCATGCATGAAAAGGGACTGATTTCTAAAGAGAATATGGTTTCGTTCAGTCCAAATCATATGACATAAAGCACCAAATGAAAATCGTGCAATGCATTGATGGAAGTGTTGGCCACGGATATGCTGTAATGCCCATTGGAGATTGTCCTGCCAACAACGATTATGCCAAGCCAAATGACATTTAGTGGCCCAGAATAGAACAAGGGTACCGGAGATATTGCAGCCAAAGAAGAGGTGGTCGATCGAATTCGGCCTACATCGACAAAAAGCACACACACCATCTTGAATTTTGCGATAGTTGAGCAATACTACATGAGTAGGGAGTCTATTAAGCGTGATGAGCCAAAGAAGAATAGCATGCCGAGGGGCAATGCAGCGGTCCCAATTAAAGGGATGCCAAATGACAACCTGCCCTCTGTAACGGATGAGGTCCCAAGCACAAGCAATAGAGAAGACACCCGAAGGATGACTCAACCATAAGAATCGATCGCTTCTCTCAAGGTTAATGGAAGGGAAAGTGTCAGACCAAGAGGCTATGGAGGCCATAACTCGAGATGGGTGAGGGACTGAGGAGAGGAACTCCAAAACTGTAGCCTTCCTCGGGATACCAAAGCGATAGATGTCCCTATCAGTGAAAAGCTTATAGAGTGGCCCTCTATCGTGCCAGGAGTCAAACCAAAGAGAAGTGGTGCACCCATTACCAATCCGCCAATGAAAATGTAGATGAAAATCCGAGCGAAGGTCCAGGATTTTCTTCTAGGCCCAAGAGTCTAAGGTTGGTTTAGTAGCGACCCAGAAGTTTTTGTTTTCAGAAAGGTTGTGTGTATCCATTTACACCATAAAGACTCCTTATCCATAAAGAGTATCCATATATGATTGAGCATAGCGGCACGATTGCAGTCAAAAACCCTACGGATGCCCAACCCACCTTCTTCTTTGGGGAGGCAAACATCTCTCCACACAACTTTTGCACCACCCGTACCCAAATCCGATCCATTCCACAGAAACTATTTGAGAATCAGTTCAATACGCGATACCACAGACATGGGAAGAGCAAAGACACTTTTCCAAAAGACATGTATGGTGTGAAGGACCGACTTAATAAGTTGTAAGCGGCCGGCCAAGGAAAGAAATCGTTGAGACTAGGATTGTGCTCTGGCGGTTATAGAGTTCACCAAAGAGTTACAGTCCGGCTTACTAATCCTAGAGGCAATAATGGGTATACCAAGATAGCGGAACGACAACGTTTCTCGAAACCCAAGAGAAGACAATAGCTAGGCTCGAAGTTCGTCAAACCACAAGAGAAAAATACCTCACTCTTGTTCAAATTAGGCCTCAAACCAGACCAGCTAGAAAATTTATCAAGTCCATCCGTCAACAAAGAGATAGAGGCCGTATTTGCTTTAGCAAAAAGGAGGACCTCATCGGTGAAGAATAAGTGAGATAACCGAGTAGATTTGCATCGCCAGAAGAATTTGAAGCCAAGATGCCGGGTCTGAGCATTAAGAATGCCGGTGAATATCTCTATAACAAGAGTGAAGAGATAGGGAGACATAGGATCTCCTTGGCAGATGCCTCTTCCACTAGAAAAGAAACCATGAAGTTCACCATTGATAGAGACGAAAAACTTGGGAGAACTAACACAAGCCATAACAAGCTTACTAAACATAGCAAGAAAGCCAAAGGATTGCAGCACCAACTCTAAGAAATCCCAGTCCACAGTATCGTAGGCCTTCTGGTAATCGACTTTGATGGCACACTTAGGCAAATAAGGCTCATGCTAGAACCCACAGAAAAGTTCCTGAGCAAGTAGAATGTTGTCGTTGATACGGCGGCCCTTAACAAATGCATTCTGGGGGGGGCTAAAAAGAGCAAGTAGAACACAAGCAAGCCTATTAGCCATAATCTTAGTAATGCACTTGTAAACAGTATTGCAGCAAGCAATAGCCCTGAAGTCATTCATGGCAGTAGCGTTGGGGACTTTAGGCACCTGCGAAAGGATGGTAGCATTAGTCTCCCTAAGCAAAAAACTAGTTACAAAGAAATCCTTAACAGCCAAAGTGACAGACGGACCAACAATGTCCTAGGTAGCTTTGAAAAAATCCACATTAAAAACATCAGGCCCCGGAGCCTTGCCTATGGCTAGAGAGAACATCGTGTTGTGAATCTCAATATCAGATATAGGCCTTGAAAGAAACTAAATCTGATTAGAGTGAAGGGATTGCACAATAACTGACCGTACATCTTGGATTGAAGGTTGAGCAGGCCGGGGCGCTAAGGCAAGCAAGTCCTCAAAGTGGGAAACAATATGCTGCTGCACCAAAGGCATATCATTTAAAAGAATTCCAGAGCTGTCCAACATCGAGATGATTCGATTACCAAGGTGCCGCTTGTTTACAAAATGGTGGAAATACATGGTGTTTAGATCCCCTTCCTTAAGCCATTGAATCTGAGATTTCTGTCTAAAAAATGCTTCCTCTTGGAGTCTGAGATCTAAGAAGATACGATGCTGCTCTTTTTCGTGATTCGCCAATGCCTGGTTAAGAGGATCTAGGACAAGATAATATTGGATAGAAGATAAAGTAGACCTAGCATCGGAAGTACGAGCCGAGATATCAAAGAAAGAGTCCCTATTGAGCTGTTTGAGGCAGCCTTTGAGAATCTTGAGCTTTCGGCATAATATGAACATTACAGTCTCAAACAACTGGATATCTCAAACTTGAGAGACCAAAGTAAAAATGGAAGGGTGAGCCATCCAAAAGTTGAAGAACTTAAAAGGCATTCTGGATTTCGGAGGAGGCACAATTCGAATGATCATGGGGGTGTGATCGGATACCCCCGGAGCCAATAACGAAGCCTTAGAGAAGGAGAAATCTCTACTCCACTGAGCGTTGATAAGGACCCGGTCAATCTTCCTTTGTTTACGAAGAGCACTAATGAAGGTTGACCAAGTGAATCTATGACCAATATACCTGAGATCCTCAAGGCTAGCTTGAACTAAATAATGTCCAAACTCATCATAAGAGGGGAGCCAACTATTTGAATTGCCAAGCCTGTCCGAAGGGTCTCTAATAGCATTAAAGTCTCTCGAGATAAGCTAAGGTGAGGCAGCAAAAGTCATGCTATTCTGAACAAGGTCAGACCACAGAGAACGTCTAGAGACGAATGTATGATCAGCATACCCCACCGAAAGATAACAGGCCTTATTGATGGCCAAAAAGTGCAACTGTCCATGAATGACCCAAGAGGACGATGAAATTACATCAAAATCAGCAGACCGAGGATCCCACCCAAACCAAATCCTACCACGCGGGGAGAAATTGTAATTAGTAGTCCACTTCCAACTCGGTAACAGACCAGAAGAGATCTTCGCGAACAGAGATAGGGGTACCTTCGTCTCAAGAATACCAACACAACAGAGGTTGTAGGACCTAACAAGGTTCCTAATTTCGGCTTGTTTCAAGGGGTTACCAAGACCTCTTATGTTCCACACTCCTATAAACATATATGCAAGGAAGAGTGGAGGTTATCGTTTCTTGTGGCCACCCCGTTTCTTCTTAGAAGTCGGATTGGCCTTTTTAGCAGGACTAAGGCTACTCTCAGAATTGATACTGGCTTATATCTGTACCTTCAAGGGAGAATGAAGGAATACCTCTAGTTTACCAAGATTCGGGTCCAATCCTTGATGCAAAATAGATTTCCCACGGGTATTAAGATGTGTAGGGGGGATCCTCCTCCACATCACTACCTATGTTGCTGACCACCTCCCCGATAATATCCCCTGCATCAGAAGATGCCGCATAGGTAGCACGAGACAAAACAGGGTCTGGCAACATGAGATGAGCTGTAGAGGGGGAACAGTAGGTGTCCCAATAGGATCATCAGAGTTAGCAGCATCAGGCTTAGTGTGAGAACTACTCTGCCCCCTGGTAACACTTTTCCAAAAACCTCGAGGTTGAGGATCAACAGATGCTAGCGCTAGAGCCGTCTGAACATCACTGTGGGTAGCGTTGGTGGAAAGGCATTTGTGGCCAAAAGTGCCATAAGTCGCACACGAAACTGGCTCCTATTCATACTCGACCTTGATCGAACGAGGCTCATCATTCAATAGGACTTCAACAGATTTACAGAGAGGCTGATTAGCCTTGATCTCAATACAAACATGGGCATAGGAAATCATTTTCATCCTCTTCGTTTGGAGATCCACATACAGGGGATTTCCAATAGCGCTTGCTACCGCACTAATACCAGGAGCAGACCAAGATGAATAGGGAATAGATCGCAGCCGAACCCAAACAGGAAGGGTATCATGTTGGCCTCTCTTGAGGTCCAATAAAGGGTGCCATTGTTGGAGTATAAGAGGCACCCTTGCGATAGTAATAGGACCGTTATCTAGAGTCTTACGACGAAAATCGTCATCCGGGATATGGAAAAAGTAAAACCCATCGTCATTCGTCGTGACTTCAGACAAATGCGCACCCCAGACGTGCTTGGCAGCCAATTCAGTAAGCCTAAATGGGAGTCTTTTCCCAACAAAGTAGCCAACAAGGCATTCCTTCCACTTCGGGTCGCTAGCCTCAAGAATCTCATCAGATATTCTCACAACAGTACGCTCACCAACATTAGACGGAGGGATGTAGGTAAGATCGTACCCCTTTTTTTTCGATTTTGCTACAGCGGCCCAAGAGTGCTAGGGGGGGGGGGGAGAGGGGGGCGGGAAGCATTCATAGAAGCAATTGGTAGCTTGGAAGAGGCCCTTCCACGGCTACGGCAACGCCGACTAGCGCGCAAGACTTGATTCGCAGCTGATGAAGTACCATCACCTTCCGAGCCCACAGTTGCCTTGCCCTTCATAGGGTCAACAGTTGCATCAGAACGTGGGATAGCTTCGATGGAGCCAAAGCGAACTCCAATGAGTTGCTTGGAAGGAATCTCGGCATTGTTTGCTATCGCCAAAACCGCAGACGGCTTCCACGAGAAAGTCACCTCGCGAGTCTTGGGTTGATCGGCCATGGAGAACTTAGACCAGATCTACCATAAACACAGCACCGGAGCGATCTCAAAGAATCGCTAAAAAACCAGGACGATGAATAGTGTCTGACGAGGGAAGAAACGAGAGAGAACTGGGTGAACAGTGCCTTGCGCTTTTTTTTTTCTAGTATGTTTAAGAATGTAAATCAATTGTTAATTTTAGAGAATCCTAATAAACAAGAGTTTTCCGGCTAAACCACAATTAGTAGGAAAAGATATGCAGGAAAACAGAGAAAGGAAACACTAAAACGGGCATAAGTGGAGCCACTCTCTCAAGAGGTGGACGGTTATATACCTAATTACTAAAGTGTGTTCTTGATCGGCCACATTACAAAAGAAAATAATATTTAGTTGGGAAATGTCTCTTCGAATAACTTACACAAAAAAATTTGATGTTCTATCAAATTAAGACATCAAGAAGGAGCCAAACAGTCGGTCTTGTCCAGCTGATTGCGGGGTCTACAGGTCGGATGTACGAAAGACAAAAATATATGCTCTCACGAAAACCCTAAAGTATATTATAATAACGAGTATGTTAAGGCCCATCTAAATGCATGGAGAGCTTAAAGAAATGTAGTGAGTGGAATCACATGTCTTTGATGCTTGTACCAAGAAAAAACAAGAATAAAAGAAAAAGATAACGTGACTGGTGAACTACCTGAGTGCGTACAAAAAATTTCATTTTATTTCTCAAAGTCCACCTTAGATCCATCGATTGTTGTGCACCTATTGTTGCAGCATCTTCTCATGAGTTCGTTGTTTTATGTACCTAAGAGATCATTTGGGAAACCCTAACATATCAAGAACAAGTTAATGGCAACCGTGCCTTTTCGGCCGGGTAATAATGGATATGCTTCTAAGACAAATTACATCTAATCACAATTCATTTTATAATAATTGGGGGTCTGAGGATGTTTGTTTTTTTGTGGAAAAATATGAAGTATCAATGTGAAGGAGCGATTATCTAGAGTTATTGTAGGAGAATCCAACTTCTCCTAGTTAGTATCATGACTATATAGATGAAATTAGATAGAAAAGGATATAAACCATAAGAAATGCGTGAAAACAGAGAAGACGGTCGAACACTAAACATTAATTTATGTATTAGGTCAGATCTCAAATAAATTCCTCACATCCATTTTCACCTTGTTATGAATTTCCTTCTCATATAGGACTTGAATTTCTACGGATCTTCAACGAGGGCCACATTTATTGAAATCATACACACTTCAACTTTTCCTCTCCATATGAACTTTTGTGTGAATGAGAATAGTAGGTCATAAAACACAGTGTGCACCATACTCTAATTGTCACGCCCCGAACCCTAGGCGCGCGAACATCCTTTCCGAATGTCAAGTCAAAGGATAACATCCCAGGCATGTCATCGACCCATTTCTTTTTATCTTTCAATTAAGCACATGCGGAAGCTATACAAAACCCCAGACAGTCATACAACAGGAATAGAAAGCAGGAGATACAACAAAAACCATTTTATTTATATACCAGTTAGCCAGGAAACACAACAGATCTACAAGCCCATCTCCAGGGCCGTTTCCTAAGACCCACAAAAGGTACCGGGTCGGGTCTAAGGCTAACTACTACCAAAAACTAACTCCAAAAGAACCTCCACAGCTGCACCAGCTGACTGACCAGACCGCCATACTATGGACCTGAAAAATGGGTTAACAACAACAAATGAGATATAAATCTCAATGAGTCAACGCCTAAGTCCGATTAGGACGTTGATTCACTCAGGCGGCCTAAACATGCGATGGCAGATCAATAGCGTGCGATGCACGCCACGCTCTAGCTACCAAACAGGAGCACGGCTCAACAGCCAATAAACAACCACATACAACTTACCTTGCCTTGAGCCACACGACAGATATTTCATGGCAATAAAGAACAGCAGAACAAGGCATCCAGCCAACACACGTCACACTCGCAGGCATTCAAGCACTATGCAACATGCGGTTTTTCCGGTTATCATGCAAGAGATACACCACTCTCGCCACAGTACAGCCTCACTGCTAGTACTCTTCCGGCCGAACCGGGCGTCGTCCTACCCCGTTACAGCGACGGCATCCGATAGCCCCTCAAGACCCCTAATGCAAGCATATCAGGTAGTTCCGTAAGGACTTCGGCCCATCACAAGCTGCAACCGACATCCGACCAGTCGTGTCTATCCGGACTGTACGTCGCCGGCACGAACTGTCATGCAACCGATAAGTCGTGGGATTCCAGACTGTACGTCGCCGGCACGAACTTACCAGGCGACGGACCTACCAGGAGTACTGCCCCATATCCCCCAGTTACGTTAGGGAGACGATTAACCGTCGTGTGACCACACAAATACATCAGGCAAACAACCAGTTCTTACTTCACATTAACCCGATGCAATCACACTCACGAGTATGCTCAAAACTCGGCCCACGGCCATTTTCATGATCGAAATAAATAATTGGTCACACGACTGCTCAATTTCAATTAGCATGGCATTCTAACCTAGGTGTGATCATTCAGCGAAAACGCGCAATCAACACGCTAGTCAACTAATCAGCATTCAGCAAACAGGTCTAACCGAACTACGGTAAACAAAGCAATTACCCGTGGTAACTATTCCATCTAACCACGGTAATTCAACTAACCACAGTAATTAATTAATCTACCACAGTAACTAATTAATTTAACTATAGTAACTACTCAAGCTAACCACAGTTAACTATCTAACCATGGTAACTATCTATTAACTACGGTAACTAACTAATTAATTACATTAACTATTTAATTAAATTACTAAGTGTAATTAACGGCCTAATCAGGGATTAGGGGTCAACTCACTAATTAACGGTCGGCGATGAGCGGCGGCGGCGGCGACGGCGGCGGTGAAATTTCCGGCGACACTCCTACGGACTCTCCTCGTCGATCCGGACGCAACCACAGTGTCGGATTTCCAAAACGACAATCGGACGACAACGAACGGCGGCTGGAAAACGGCCAAACGACGACAACGGAGCTGAACGAGCGGGCTGCAAGCTTGACGGAGCTTCGGCCAAGGTCCGGCGGGTCCTCGGTGGCTCCGGTGAAGCTCGGCGGACGATGGCGAGGCTTGGCGGTCGACGGACAGCGGCTGAACAGGGGTGGCAGGGGGCTCGGCTGGGGTTGGCGAGCGGCGGGAAGGGTGGCCGGCGGTTCGGCGGGCGCGGGGGACGGCGGCGGCGCGAGCGGCGGCGGTCCACGGTGATGACGATGAAGATGATGGAACGGTGAAGAAGATGGTGGAACGTGAAGATGGAGGGGGTGGGCAGCCGTGCGTGGAAATGGAGGGGAAGAAGAGAGAGAAAGGGAAGAGAGAGAGAGAGGAGAGAGAAATGGTCTTGAAGGGCAAAAGGGTAATTTCATGGGTCAAATGGCATTTTTGTAAATATCCTATTGTCAAAAAGGTGATTTGACTTTGGCATTTATGAGGTGGGGCCCGCGGTCATTCGGTATTAATTGTTTCTAGCGTATATGAATAATATCTGAGGGTATTTCGGTAATCTGACGATTTAAGACTGGTTCAGAATATTTGGTTCAGGATTGGCTCGGGCATGAAGGAATACGACGAAGACTAATTACGACGCGACTAATCTAATCGAACTACAATTAACTACGCTTCGACCGACGACTAACAACCTTCAGATTGAACGATTCCGCGTCCGACAAATGTCACTCAATTCCAACAGTCCAATATTATTCACATAATAGGCTTTGAAATTTTGGGACGTCACAACTCTTCCCCCTTGGGGAAATTTCGTCCCCGAAATTAAAATATTATACCACCTCAAAAAGAAAAGGATACCTACTCTTCATCGACTCTTCACTTTCCCACGTCGCTCCCTCGGTTCTATGGTGTTGCCAAACAACCTTCACCAATGGAATTGTCTTGTTTCTCAAAACCTGCTCCTTCCGGTCTTCGATCCTCACTGGACGTTCCACGTACGATACTCTTTCATCCACTTCAATCTCTTCAAAACTCAAGACGTGAGCTGGATCCGGTTCGTACTTCCTTAACATAGATACATGGAATACGTCATGTACCTGAGCAAGTCTCGGTGGCAACGCGAGACGATTAGCTAGATTTCCAATCCGCTCCAAGATCTCGAACGGCCCAACGTACCTCGGGCTCAACTTTCCCTTCTTACCGAAACGGGATGTCCCTCTCATAGGCGACACCTTCAGAAAGACATGATCACCGACTTGAAACTCCAACGGTCTGCGTCGCTTGTCGGCATAACTCTTCTGACGGCTCTGAGCAGTCCTAAGCCTCTCTCTGATGATTTTCACTGTATCCCACGACTGTTGTACTAACTCAGGACCGGTGATTTTCCTTTCACCAACTTCGTCCCAATAGACTGGTGTCCTACAAGGCCTGCCATACAATGCTTCGAAAGGCGCCATCTTAATACTTTGCTGATAGCTATTGTTGTAGGCGAATTCGACTAAATGAAGCTGTCCTTCCCAGTTGCCTTTGAAATCCAATACACATGCCCGCAACATATCCTCAAGCGTCTGAATTGTCCTTTCAGACTGGCCATCCGTCTGCGGATGATAAGCCGTACTGAATTGCAACTTCGTTCCCAACGCAGTCTGCAAGCTTTTCCAAAAGGTAGACGTGAACCTGGGATCACGGTCCGACGTGATTGTCACTGGTACACCATGCAAACGTACGATCAGACGTACATACAAATCTGCCAACCTGTCCAAAGTGAAGTCCTTTCTCACTAAGATGAAATGTGCTGACTTCGTCAATCTGTCCACTATGACCCAAATTGAATCATTACCCCTTTGGCTTCTCGGCAAACTTGTCACGAAGTCCATCGTGATGTGTTCCCACTTCCATACTGGAACCTCAAGCGGTTGTAACAACCCTCCAGGCTTACAATGATGCGCTTTGACCTGCTGGCACGTCAGACATTTCGCCACATGCTTGGCTATGTCCGTCTTCATGCCACTCCACCAATAATACTGCCTCAGATTCTGGTACATCTTCGTACTACCTGGATGGACACTGTAGTTGCTACGATGTGCCTCCGACAAGATTTCTTCCCTAAGACTCTCATCAGCCGGCACACACAAACGTCCTCTGAACCTCAATATTCCATCCTCAACTACTTGAAAATCTTCTTTCCTCTTCTCTGAGCCCTCTTGAAGGACTTTCTGAATGGCAGGATCTGTCAATTGCAACATCTTAATCCTCGCTTGCACTTCCGGCTCGATCCTTAATGTAGCCATCAAACTCGACAGACGGCCTACCTCCAACTTAAACTCTGAATCTCGCAGTCGTAATCGTTAAGAAGTTCCATCCAACGGCGCTGCCTCATGTTCAACTCCTTCTGAGAGAACAGATACTTCAAACTTTGATGGTCAGTGTAGACTTGGAACCTTTCTCCTACCAGGTAGTGTCTCCAGATCTTAAGGGCAAACACGATCGCTGCTAACTCCAGATCGTGCGTTGGGTAATTCAACTCGTGCGGTCTCAACTGACGAGAAACATACGCAACTACTTTCCCATGTTGCATAAGCACACAGCCTAGTCCCTTGAAGGAAGCATCGCTATAAATCTCATATCCTCCAAGACCAGACGGTATTGTCAAAATAGGAGCCGTAGTTAGCTTCTGCTTAAGCTCTTGGAAACTACACTCACACTTGTCTGTCCACTCAAATCTTTCGTCCTTCTTCAGTAGACGTGTCAACGGCAAAGCTATCGCGGAGAACCTTTCCACGAAGCGTCTATAGTAGCCTGCTAAACCCAAGAAGCTCCGAACTTCTGTCACTGACGTCGACCTCAGCCAATCCATGACCGCTTCAATCTTGGTTGGGTCTACTGATATTCCCTCTCCAGAAATTATGTGACCAAGGAAGGCTACGCGAGCTAGCCAAAACTCGCATTTGCTAAACTTAGCAACAACTGGTGTTTCCGAAGAGTCTCTAACACTGTCCTCAAGTGTTGCTCATGTTCCTCAAGGCTCTTAGAGTACACCAAGATGTCGTCAATGAACACTATGACGAATTTGTCCAAATACTCACTGAATACCCTATTCATCAAGTCCATGAAAGCAGCTGGAGCATTTGTTAGACCAAACGGTATCACTGTGAATTCATAGTGACCATAGCGCGTCCTAAATGCTGTCTTCGGTACATCCTCCCTTTTGATCCTTAGCTGGTGGTATCCCGTCCGTAGGTCGATCTTGGAGAACACCAAAGCTCCTTGAAGTTGGTCAAACAAATCATCAATCCTTGGCAACGGATACTTGTTCTTGACTGTCACCCGGTTGAGCTGACGGTAGTCGATGCATAGACGAAGTGATCCATCCTTCTTCCTCACAAACAAAACGGGCGCTCCCCATGGAGATGCACTTGGACGGATATATCCTTTATCCAACAACTCTTGCATCTGCACCTTCAGTTCCTTGAGTTCCGACAACGCCATCCGATATGGTGCTTTTGAGATTGGCTCCGTACCAGGGGCTAACTCAACCACGAACTCTATTTCCCTTTCCGGCGGCAATCCAGGCAACTCCTTCGGAAAAACATCAAGGAACTCCCTTACTACAGCAATATCCTCCAGCCTTAACTCCTCAGCCAACACATCAACAACAGACGCCAAATAACCTTGGCAACCCCCATCCAACAACCGAGTAGCTTCCAGCGACGAAACTAGGGGGATCGAGGTTCCCCCTCGATTTCCAACAAACTTGAAACTAACCCCATTCAATGGGTTAAACAGGATAGTCTTACTATGACAATCCAAAATAGCTCTTTGCTCCATGAGCCAATCCATACCAACAATCAAATCGAAATCAAACAAAGCTAGCACAATCAGATTTATCCTTCCCTCATGTCCATCTACAACCAGCCTACAATCAGGACATCCTACTGCAGCCATGACACTATCCTTAAGCGGTGTAGATATTCTAAAAACTGATCCCAACGATTCCACATTCGACCCAGCTAACTTAACATGCTACTCAGCAACAAAGGAGTGGGAAGCTCCAGAATCAAACAATGCATAAGCTACTTGGTTATGCAAGAAGACCGTACCTGAAACGGTCGGCGAATCCCTCGCCTCTTCCCGAGTGATAGCAAACACTCATCCTTGTGCCGGGGGTCGGTTCTAATAGTTCGGTGGGGCGTTCCCTCTCATCGGACCTCCTTGTTGGATCGGCATCGGCCTTCCCATCTGTCTCTGTGGACAGTCCCTAACCTGGTGACCATGCTGACCACATCCAAAACAAGCACCTGCCCTTCCAGGACACGGAGCTGATCCATGCCTCTGCCTACAAAGCTGGCACACGCCATTAGGGACATACGCAGGCTTCCCGACAGCATTCCTCCGGTTGGGCGGGATAGAGTATCTACTCCCTATCTTCGGCCCCTTGCCGAAACGACGGTTATCCCTTATTGCTAGAGTTAACCGCGATCCAGATGCGGCTGCTCTTTCTGCTACGTCCCGCTCTACCATTTGAGCCCTTTCGTATAGCTCGTTGTAGTACTTCAGATTCAGCGGCACCAGAACACTCTTGATCTCGGGCTTCAGCCCGTCTCTGAACCTTCTCGCCCTATCCACAGGGTCTTCGATCATCCTTGGCGCATACTTGGACAACTCGGCAAACTTTGCCTCGTACTGGTCCACTGACGACTGATTCTGGCGGAGATGCAAGAATTCAGCCATCTTCTGCTCCCGCGCACAGTCAGAGAAATACTTTCCATTGAACGCCTCCACGAAGGCATTCCACTCCAGGACCACACCCTCGGGAAAAGCTCTCCCTTGCGTGGCTTTCCACCACGAGCTAGCATTACCTTGCAGTTGGTAAACGGCCAGCGTTACTTTTTCCTCCTCCGAACACCTTAACAAGGTGAACACTTTTTCCAGCTCTTCAATCCATGAGATTGCAGCCTCAGGGTCACCTGCCCCAGAAAACTTCGGTGGCTTGAGCTTCAAAAACTGCTCCACCAGCCTATGGGTCTGCGGTCTCCTAACTCCGTTCTCAGCTAACGGATTCTCCTGTGGGGCGGCAGCAGCAGCTTGGTTCCTTGCTTGTTGCCCCACGATGTTTCCCAAGGTCTCCAAAGCTTGAAGAATCCCATTCATCCAAGTTCTTCCTGAACTGGCCCCTCTCTAGGCACTCACGCATCATGAACCCTGTCCCCGCTGGGACCTGCCTGAGCTGCCCTTCCTTTGGGCCTATCCCTCGGATTACGGTCGCCCATTATGCAGGACCTTCAGGACTCCTGCTCGCCCAAGGGCAACATGCAATCAGAACTCAGGACAGCGATTAGAATTAAATCAAACAACAAACACAAGCATAGAGTTTCAATCCTACTAACTATCCCAAATCCATCGCACCTTATTACTCCAGGCCATGACCATATGGTTCAGGCTGACCTTGCTCTGATACCAAAACGGGGATGTCACGCCCTAAACCCTAGGCGCGCGAACATCCCCTCCGAACGTCAGGTCAAAGGATAACATCCCAGGCATGTCATCGACCCATTTCTTTTTATCTTTCAATTAAGCACATGCGGAAGCTATACAAAACCCCAGACAGTCATACAACAGGAATAGAAAGCAGGAGATACAACAACAACACCATTTTATTTATATACCAGTTAGCAAGGAAACACAACCGATCTACAAGCCCATCTCCAAAGCCGTTTCCTAAGACCCACAAAAGGTACCGGGTCGGGTCTAAGGTTAACTACTACCAAAAACTAACTCCAAAAGAACCTCCACAGCTGCACCAGCTGACTGACCAGACCGCCATACTACGGACCTGAAAAATGGGTTAACAACAACAAATGAGATATAAATCTCAATGAGTCAACGCCTAAGTCCGATTAGGACGTTGATTCACTCAGGCGGCCTAAACATGCGATGGTAGATCAATAGCGTGCGATGCACGCCACGCTCTAGCTACCAAACAGGAGCACGGCTCAACAGCCAATAAACAACCACATACAACTTACCTTGCCTTGAGCCACACGACAGATATTTCATGGCAATAAAGAACAGCAGAACAAGGCATCCAGCCAACACACGTCACACTCGCAGGCATTCAAGCACTAAGCAACATGTGGTTTTTCCGGTTATCATGTAAGAGATACACCACTCTCGCCACAGTACAGCCTCACTGCTAGTACTCTTCCAGCCGAACCAGGCGTCGTCCTACCCCGTTACAGCGACGGCATCCGATAGCCCCTCAAAACCCCTAAGGCAAGCATATCAGGTAGTTCCGTAAGGACTTCGGCCCATCACAAGCTGCGACCGGCATTCGACCAGTCGTGTCTATCCGGACTGTACGTCGCCGGCACAAACTGTCATGCAACCGATAAGTCGTGGGATTCCGGACTGTACGTCGCCGGCACGAACTTACCAGGCGACGGACCCACCAGGAGTACCGCCCCATATCCCCCAGTTACGTTAGGGAGACGATTAACCGTCGTGTGACCACATAAACACATCAGGCAAACAACCAGTTCTTACTTCACATTAGCCCGATGCAATCACACTCACGAGTATGCTCAAAACTCGACCCACGGCCATTTTCATGATCGAAATAAATAATTGATCACACGACTGCTCAATTTCAATTAGCATGGCATTCTAACCTAGGTGTGATCATTCAGCGAAAACGCGCAATCAACACGCTAGTCAACTAATCAGCATTCAGCAAACAGGTCTAACCGAACTACGGTAAACAAAGCAATTACCCGTGGTAACTATTCCACCTAACCACGGTAATTCAACTAGCCACAGTAATTAATTAATCTACCACAGTAACTAATTAATTTAACTATAGTAACTACTCAAGCTAACCACAGTTAACTATCTAACCATGGTAACTATCTATTAACTGCGGTAACTAACTAATTAATTACATTAACTATTTAATTAAACTACTAAGTGTAATTAACGGCCTAATCAGGGATTAGGGGTTAACTCACTAATTAATGGTCGGCGGCGAAATTTCCGGCGACGCTCCTACGGACTCTCCTCGTCGATCCGGACGCAACGACAGTGTCGGATTTCCAAAACGACAACCGGACGACGACGAACGGCGGCTAGACAGCGGCTGGAAAACGGCCAAACGACGACAACGGAGCTCAACGAGCGGGCGGCAAGCTTGGCGGAGCTTCGGCCAAGGTCCGGCGGGTCCTCGGTGGCTCCGGTGAAGCTCGGCGGACGACGGCGAGGCTCGGCGGTTGACGGACAGCGGCTGAACAGGGGCGACAGGGGGCTCGGCTGGGGTTGGTGAGCGGCGGGAAGGGTGGCCGGCAGCTCGGCGGGCGCGGGGGACGGCGGCGGCGCGAGCGGCGAGCGGCGGCGGTCCACGGCGACGACGATGAAGATGATGGAACGGTGAAGAAGATGGTGGAACGTGAAGACGGAGGGGGTGGGCAGCCGTGCGTGGAAATGGAGGGGAAGAAGAGAGAGAAAGGGAAGAGAGAGAGAGGAGAGAGATGGTCATGAAGGGCAAAAGGGTAATTTCATGGGTCAAATGGCATTTTTGTAAATATCCTATAGTCAAAAAGGTGATTTGACTTTGGCATTTATGAGGTGGGGCCCGCGGTCATTCGGTATTAATTGTTTCTGGCGTATATGAATAATATCTGAGGGTATTTCGGTAATCTGACGATTGAAGACTGGTTCAGAATATTTGGTTCAAGATTGGCTCGGGCATGAAGGAATACGACGAAGACTAATTACGGCGCGACTAATCTAATCGAACTACAATTAACTACGCTTCGACCGACGACTAACAACCTTCAGATTGAACGATTCCGCGTCCGACAAATGTCACTCAATTCCAACAGTCCAATATTATTCACATAATAGGCCTTGAAATTTCGGGACGTCACACTAATAGCTTAACAAATCCAGTTTATAGCCATGAACGCGCGCATGCGTGAAATTTATGATGTATCATTGTTTAAGGAGTGATTAACTAGAACTGTAAGTTCTAGAAGGATCTAACTTTTTCCTAGCTAGTATCTACGCTCGTAGATGAAAATTAGAGAGCACTGAAAATGAACCCTTGAACAAGGATATGCTTCTAAGGTATGAATTATGAAAGATTTTGTTTTGCTTTCAAGTACAGCAATGGAGTTATGTTACACTTCTTTATTGAAATGAAGTGTTTGATCTAAAGCAAAGTCTGCAGCTTCAACAAATTAAGCAGTACAAATTTTAGTTACATCACATATGCAGTTAACAAAATGTGTTTATAAAGCTTCTAACTCAGAGAGGTTACCTACCATGCCTATATAAATTTTCTTTGGCCTATCGAAGCCTTTTGGAAGCATGAACGTCCGCGCCGTTTGATCTTCCCATTTTCTACTCTTGAATGTTCAAATATAGTACATTAGATCATGGCATGAGCAAATACTGCTAAACCTATAGCATAAAAATATGAAGGAAAGTGTTACGTGATCGAATTGTTTCCGTCTATCCTTTACTGTTAGGGTTAATTCCGCGAAAAACCTCAAACTAGCACACATGTAATAAAGTTACCCCAAACTAATTTTTGGACCATAAAAAACTTCAAATTGATACACATGTGACTAATTTACCATTCGATAATGTTCGTTAAATTTTGCCGTCAAATTGTTGAGTTACATGACACATCGCATTTGATAGGTGTACTAGTGTCGAGTTTTTATCATCCGTTTGTCATAGATGTACTAGTTTAAGGTTTTTCGTGGTATTCACTCCATTTAACTGAAACTGACGGAGAGTAAATTTGTCACAAGTATACCAGTTTTGGGTTCTTAATGATCAAAAAGTTAATTTGGGTAAATTTGTTACTAGGGCAACAGTTTGGGGTTTTTTTGTGGTCAAAAAAATTAGTTCGGGGTTAATTTGTCAAAAATGTACAAATTTGAAAATTTTCATGGTATTAACCCTTACTGTTGTTTACATAGTACTGTACACGTCGAAAATAAGTTGGATTTTGTCAGGTTGGATACCAAAATCAACAATTTGTCTCCATATGTTTATTATAGTTCATCAATGATAAAAATAAATTAGGTTAACATAATCACATCTAGAAGAAAGTAAGCCTGCATATATACCCCTTAAACAAGTCATCCACAACCGACCCTCCTACGTGCTCCTCCCATTTATATTCTTCTCCTCTCTCTCTCTCGCTCGCTCTCTCTCTCTCTCTCTCTCTCTCTCTCTCTCTCTCTCTCTCATGGATATCAATCAATTGAATCTAGAAAAGTCGGAGCAAGTATTCATCAGGGTAGAACATGACCAGGGTCCTGTGAAATCCTTCACTTGTGCGTTCTGCAAGAGGGGGTTTTCAAATGCCCAGGCACTTGGAGGTCACATGAACATTCACAGGAGAGACAGGGCCAAGCTGAGGGAATCCATGGAGGAAAGCGCGCAATCACTTGCAGTCGTGCCTAGCAAGAACCCCGCCGGCGCTGAAAGTCACGAAGACGAGAGAAGCGGTAACAAAGCCCCCCCGAATGGGCCACGTACCATGTCTACAGAAGATAAGGCATGTGCTCAAGCTAGAGACGACGGTGTTGAAGAAGAGAGGATGCGATTGAGTCCGAGTTCAGACCAGACAGAATTGGACCTTGAACTTCGGCTAGGCCACCAGCGCCCGCTCGAGAGCTCCTCAGCAAGTACTAAATAACTGTCTTGATCTTAAGGTACACATCCACAGCGCAAAGGTTTCTAGGTTCCTCTCTATGTAGCCTTCTTTACCTGTAATTTTGCTTTTTCTCTTTTGGCTTATAGCATGAATTACTTGTTGAGGATTTGAAGTTCATACATGACCTTTTTGAAACTTCTCTCAGTTTATTGCAACTTAATTTCTTCGTGATTTCTACTCATCCGGGTAAAGTCAAACTTTTCCTCTCTGCAACTAATTATACAGCAGATTGGTAACGAACTGCTTCTTTATGGTAATGCTAGGGTTGGCGTCTAAAATTTTGTTGGGGAACTATGAACTAATCTAAAAGTTAAATTGTTAGATAAAGGCGTTATGTATAATTTAAATTCTTCAGCAACAAAGCATCATCTTTGCTTTTGATTTGCATGCCAAAGGAGTCTTGAGTAGCTAGATGTGCACTTCTAAAGAAAACGGCACTAGTCCTGACTTACCATTTAGACACTTCATGGTAAAATTACAAAAATTGTCGCTCAAAAAATGACTCTGTCATGTTGGAAATTCCTTAAGAAAGTACTTCTTCTGGTCGGATGATAAAATTCATGGTAGAAAAATACTTCGAAAGATTTAGTGTAAAACATAAAAAGGGCCATGTTTACGTCTCTAGTTCGAGGGTTTTCTGATTTGTAGCTGCAAACATAGAAATCACCTTCATTTATGTTTGCATCATTAATTTTTGATATAAATGATACCCATAATTTGTAACCTACCATGAAAGACACATTGCTTACATTTACACATTCAACTGAGCAAAACCTATTCAACTTAGCAAAAGCGAAGCTGTCATTATAGGAAATGAGGGTGAAATGGGGAGACTTTTGAGAAAATTTCAGTAATCCTCTCTGTAAACTTTTAGTGAATTTGGCAAATAAATAACAGCTTGGCAGAAAATTGTACAATCAATCTTAAACTAACATTTTAATTGAACCAAACTAGTCATAAAAATTAGAAGGGAACTGCAATTAAGTCTTTTTGGTCAAGTTTGCCTAATCTATTTGGCGTGACAATCCTACGGCGATAGGGTGAACTAAAATTACACGAAATGGCGTTGTTTTTGCTTAGATAAAGGACGCTGTTGTCTTTGGGGCTTTCTCTTCCAAAATGCTGCCGTTCCAATTCTATTCCCTCCTCTCCATCGCCTTCACCACCCCCAAGCCCTCCTCCTCTCTTCTTCGATCGCCAGCTCAATTTCGGTCTTGAACTCACCCCTCGACATCCTCTTTTCAGTCTCTCCGGCCACCAAGCAGCCTCAGCTAGCTTTTCCTCCTCCGTTCGATGATGGTGACACCGCCTTGGTGGATTAGGAGAGCGTCCCTCTCGAGGGCGTTGGCGTCGGCGTCGGCGTCATCCAAATTGAGAGGCCAAGTTCTGCCTGTCACTTGAAGAAATAGGGGTCCGTCGGCAATTTTTGTTTTAGCTGCATTTGTTTTGTTTCAAGAGGGTTGCATTGCTTGCTAGTGGGGATGTTGCGGCTTCGCTTCTGTTCACTGCTATTGGTAGATTGAGTCATGGATTTCCAGTTTTCGACCTCGAGACTCTGCGTACTGCCTACCTTTTGTTTAATCCGAACATTAGAGCAAAGGATTTGGTGATTTGGGGCTTTAGTCGCTCGACCAACCAATGACTTCGTTCAATCCACGACACACCGTCAACGTTATATGTAGGACGGCTAGCAATGACTAGACTGCCTGTCAGTTAAATCAACCGAGACTTAGCAGAGAGGACTTGATTGCCTTCCCTCAAAAGATTTATAACTAAATTAGTTCAATTAAAAAGTTAAAAACTCGAGTGTAATTCACGATATGTTTAAGACTGGTTGTTCAACTTTCCCTTGAACTTCAATTTCAATTATTGATGCATCAAACTTTCATTTCATTGTTATTGATATAATTGACCAAAATTCGACTACTTTCCTGTAACTTATATATATAAGTTCAACATTACTTTCAAGTAGACATTAATTCAATTGTTTCTTAATGTAATCTACGTAGAACAAAAAAATATAGCTGATTTTAGAATACTAGATATCCACTACAAAGTTCCATTTTTGTTATCTATCATGAGTTATATTTATATAGATGAAGATTCACTTGAGCTAAAAATAATACGAGAGGAAAGATCGCATTACAGATTCTGAGCTTAATGACATGACAATACACTACTCCATGCATAAAACCATACAGCTAACACCATTGATTGATTATATGTTCTAATGGTCCATTTGTTTCGCGAAAAATGAATGATTTATAAACTATTTCTAAAAATAATCGTTTGTATCGCTTACAAAGATGAATAAACGAAAAAATTTCCACCGTCCATGAAAATATTTAGACATAAATTGTTATCGATAATGACACGGTTTTCATTGGCTAATTATTTCAAAGATATAAGAGAATATTTTTAGGAAATCGATTTTTAAATAATTCATTTTTCACGAACCAAACGGAGGCTTATATAGTAAATGCATGGAGATGGACTTACTTTCACTAAGAGGAAGAAAGAACAGGTAATTCATTTATCTTTCTTCACTAAAATTTTGAAGCTCCTCACATCTAAGCATCTCATTTGATCTATGCGCAACGGGTAATTTAACAAACTCAACGCTTCCACCTATATTCTGCACACTAGACGAAATCACACTATCAATTGCACAAATTATTATGTCGAAAGCAGCATAATAATCCTCAAGAAGACGTTCTACAAATCACACACCAAGACTATAAAGGAAGATTCATATGATTTTGAGAAATGAACTTAGATGATTACACAACGAGAGAGAATTAACTCTAATTCCAAGTGCAGGAGATTTGTGAGATATTGATCTATTTAGCTTAACAAGCATTGTCAATTTCAGTATTTTCATTGAAAAAGAAACTATAGTTGGATACCCTTTTGTGTTTCCTTTGTGTGCGTGTGAGTTGAACTTTAGGCACGAAAGATGTCGATGTGCCGAATCGAGAAAATATATGACGGCAAGAATGAAACACAAGGAAAACAAGCAGAATAATAGTAAAAAGTAACGATGGCATTCATTGGACTCGAACTCTTTGACATAGACTGATGATGTTTAGATGAACAGTTTTTCTCTAAAAGTTTGAATTGCAAAGAAATAAACTCACGGCAAATATCAAGCACATCTCCCTATAAGACCGACCAAATATTGTTGGAATTGAGTTCAGCGAGGGAAGATCATGATTGCAGAGAACAATATGTACGATTGCAGAAAGCCATGGTTGTGGCTTCAAGCTCACAATGGCGACGTTGGCGACGACTACAATGAAGGCGACGAGGTCTTCAAAGATGCGGAGAGAGAGAGAGAGGAGGAGGAGGAGGAGGAGGTTTGTGAGATTTGGTGAGGTATATTTTGGGCGTGGTCAGGTGTAAATTACAAAGACATATGTCTAATTTGAAAAGATCAAATGAAGAGTCTATGCAGGGTTGACTGGGCCCACATCAGCCCCATTTTTGCCATCTCGTGACATTTATAGCGTAGGAACCCAAAATACATTGCAAATTCTATTTAAACCATGTTCTAAAACAATGTCATGTCAAAGGGTCTAACTCGAAACCTAAGTAATAATTGGGTGAAACAAGTGAGATCAGACTTTAATCCATGATTACTTGACAGAAATCATACAGGGCAGTCATGTCGCGGATATTCTGGACATTTCATTGGGAAAGTAGTCGAATTTTGGTCAATTCCATCAATATCAAAGAAATGAAAGTTTGATGCGTTAGATAATTGAAACTGAAGTTTAGAGAAAGTTGTACAATCAGTCCTAAACCTAACGTGGGATGCACTCGAGTCTTAAACTTTTTAAATGAACTAATTTAATCATAAATCTTTGTGGGAAAAAGCAATTAAATCCTCTCGGCCAAGTTTCGACTGCTGTCTATGACATGGCAATCCAATCATTATTAGTTGTTCTACATATAACGTCGACAGTGTGACATGGAATGAAGTTACATGAAACGACGCCTATTTGCTTGGATAAACGATGTCCTTGCTTGGTCGAGCGACTTAAGGCCCAAATCTCCAAATCCTTTGATCTGATGTTCGGATCAAACAAAAGGATAGGCAGTAAGCAGAGGCTCGAGGTCGAAAATTGAAAATCCATGACTCAATCTACCAATAGCAATCAATAGAAGCGTGTTGAGATGCGCATATGCGTTGTGTTAGAGAAGTTCCACACCAGATAATTGATGTGATGTACATCATATATCATAATTGACCCATAATTTTGAATGAAGGTGGGGTCCAACTGGATATGTTGATTGTGACGTCCCAAAATTTCAAGGCCTATTAAATGAATAATATTGGACTGTTGGAATTGAGTGACATTTATCGGACGCAGGAATCGTTCAATCTGGAGGACGTTTATCGTCGATTGAATCGTAGTTAATTGTAGTTCGATTAGATTAGTCGCACCGTAAATTAGTTTCGCCGAATTCCTTCGCGCCCAAACCAACCCTGAACCAAATATTCTGAACCAGTCCTAAATTGTCAGATTACCGAAATACCCTCAGATATTATTCATATACGCCAGAAACAATTAATACTGAATGACCGCGGGCCCCGCCTCATAAATGCCAAGTCAAATCAACCTTTTTTACTATTGAGAAATTACCAAAACGCCATTGGATCTTGGAAATGACCAAAATGCCCCCAAGACCAATTTTCTCTCTCCACTCTCTCTCTTCCCTTTCTCTTCCACGCACGGCAGCCACCCCATTTCCTTGCTGCTCACGTTGCCATCTTCCTCACCATCTCATCTTCATCTTCGTCGCCGCCGGGGACCGCCGCCACCCGCCGCTCGCGCCGCCGCAGTCCACCGTGCCCCGCCAAGCCGCCGGCCACCCTCCCGCCGTTCGCCAGCCCCAGCTGTAGCTGCTGCCGCCCCTGTCCAGCCCCTGTTCCGCCGCCGCAGAGCTGCTGCCGCCGTCCAACCAAGCCGCCGGAGCCACCACAGCCCCGCCGGACCTTGGCCGAAGCTCCGCCGAGCTTGACGCCCGCTCGTTGAGCTCCGTTGTGGTCGTTTGGCCGCCGTCCAGCCGCCGTTTGTCGCCGTCCGGGTGTCATTTTGGAAATCCGACACCGTGGTTGCGTCTGGATCGACGAGACGAGTCTGTAAGGGCCGCCGCCGCCCTTCACCGGTCACCGCCGACCGTCTCCGCCAGATAATTAGTGAGTTAACCCCTAATCCCTGATTAGACCGTTAATTGCACTTAATAGGTAATTAATTAGTTAGTTACCGTAATTAATTAGTTAGTTACCGTAGTTAATAGATAGTTAACTGTGGTTAGATTAGATAGTTACCATAGTTAAATTAAATAGTTACTGTGGTAGATTAATTAACTGCTGTGGTTAGTTGAATTAACCGTGGTTAGGTGGAATAGCTACCATGGTTAATTGCATGTTGTATTGTGCTCGATAATTTGTGGTGTTTGATCATGGATCGGACTGAGTGTTGATTGCGCATTAAAATACTAAATGATCACACTAGTGTCGATAGGCCATATTAAATCGAAATTGACTATTCGCATGACCAATTGTGATTTTGAGCATGAAATTGGCCGTGGGCCAGGTTTAAGCATGAAATGGCCGTGGGCCAGGTTTGAGCATGATGTGAGTGTGGTTGCATAAAAATGATATTTGGCTTGAGAGCCGGTGAGAAAATGCGAGGTCACGCATGTTTTAATTTTGTCTCCCTAACGTAACTGGGGGCACGGGCGATACCCTTGTTGGCATGGGTCGCTGCCTGATAAGTCTGTGTGCCGGCGACGTGCCGTCCGAGATTCCACGGCTTATTGGTTGCCTGTCAGTCCATGCCGGCGACGGACCGTCCGGATAACATGGCTGATGAGATGCCGATCGCAACTTGTGTTGGTCCGTAGTCCCTCTAGGAATTATTCCTGGTATGCTCGCCTTAGGGGTCTTGAGGGGGCTATCGGATGCCGTTGCCGTTAACGTTGTGGGACGACGCCTGGTTAATCCGGAAGAGTACTAGCAGCAAGGCTGTGCTTTGGCGAGAGTGGGGTATCTCTTGGCCGTGATGACCAGAACACGTGTGTTGCATAGTGCATGAGTATTGTTGAGTGTTCTAGTTGAGTGACTGATGGTTGTTTATTTATTGGCATGATATATCTGTCGTATGGCTCAGGGCGAGGTACGTTGCATGTGGTTGTTCTTCTGATGTTGGTTTTTAGTTCGCTAGACTGGTTAGGCTGTGAATCAACGTCCTAATCGGACTTAGGCGTTGACCCGTTGAGATTCATATCTCATGCGCTTGGCTGATCGCCTTTCAGGTCCTCGAGATGGCCGCACGCCACGTTAGATTTGGCGTCCCAGTCTACCTCACGACGGTACTTCATCACCGTCACGTCGCCAATTCAGAGGACGTGTGGGAACAGCATGTCACGACAGTCTAGGTCGACGAGGGGTTGCCGCACTATGTGGCACACTTCTTTAAGGCCTAGTTCTCGTGTCAGGCTGGTGTTCCCATAGGACCGATCCGAGGGTTTGATGTACCCTTGGGAGCAGGTCCAATTGTCCAGACTTGGGATGCGACGGAGGCTGACATGCCGGACGGGGAGATTGTGGACCCAGATCCGAGCTCGGAGGAGGAGGACCCAGATTCGCTGCTCGATTATCAAGGTTGACCTAGTGTTGTTGGCCGGGGGGTTTTGAGGAGCTGTGGAGGAGTTTTGGAGGCCGTCTTGTGTATAGCTGGTAGTGTAGGAGTAGCGTATCGGCTGTAGTGCGCCCTGACCCGACCCAGTATCTTTTTGTGGGTCTAAGGGGGATCGGTCCAAGAAGGACTTATGTAAATTATGTTTGTAGCGTGAACTAATCAAGCATATAAATAAAAAGGGTTTGTTGTTGTTTGTTGTCTTTCCTATTTGTCTATCCCTGTTGTTTGTTGTCCGGGGTTGTTTTCGCTTCCGCATGTGCTTAATCATAAGATAAAAGAAATGGGTCGATGATCTGCCTGGGACATCATCTTTTGACCTGACGATAGGAAGGGGTGTCGCTCGCTCGGGGTTCGGGGTGTGACATTGACGGGCTCGAACTTGGGCTCCATTTTGGCGATCTTACCGGGCGAAAGTATTTGACTTCGACTGTGCACTTCCAACAAAACTGAAATTGCCAATATAAGAATATAAAATACCATGATCACGAGTTCCACTAACATACCGTAAATTCTCTTTCGCTGCCTACAAATGCAATTGGTATGGTTTCTCCATAAATCGACTAATAATTCCCACACCATAAGTAATATCTAGCATAATAGAAGCCAAATATCTTAAACTGCCAGCAAATGCTCTTGAAAAAAAAATTGTAAAGCCATGAATGTTACGGTATTTGTCAAATTCATTTGAGTTGAATTCTTCCCCTCTATCTGACCTAATCTTTAAATTAAAGCCACCATACTTTTTAACATAGAATTTAAATTGTTTTATACTTGCCAAACGTTTCAAGTCATTCAATCTTGTAACATCTCATTGATTGCTTAGTGAAATCCACTAGCATGGGAGAGTGAACGTAGGCTTGCACTAAGCCGAACCACTATAAACTTTGTGTGAAAATTTCTTTATCTCTCAACTCTAGTTAATACTTTTGATAGAATCTTTCACACTGGTTAATATCGCCATATCGTTGATACTGTTCAGACTTTATTCTCACTTGATTTTGATAATACTCAACTTGATCGTTTTATTTCCACATTAATTTATCAAGTTCAGTCAAAATCACCTATTCACTCCCCTTTAGGTGATATTCTAGCAAACATCAATTGGTATCAGAGCGAGGTGCTCAATATTTTGAAGTTTTTCACTTCTAGGTTAACGATCTGTTATGGCTAGCAATCTTGCACCAGGTATCATCAAAAGATAGATTAACACTGGACCTACCTACTTTGATGGGAAAGAATACAGAATTTGGAAGAACACAATGAAGGCTTTCATCAGAGCCATAGAACCTCTGATGTGGGATGTTGTACAAAGAGGAGTCAATCCATTGTCAGATGTAACCACTAGTGGTGACTCAACAAACACAAGAAAAACAAACAACAATCATACTCCAACACCTACAATATCTACCGCTGAATTAGCAAAAAGATATCCTTACAGCGCGCATGATAACCATTCTGTTTTTCTATTTTTTTTATTTTTCTGTTCTTGGAAACTGATTTGGAACATAAATTTATTTGGTAATGCAATTTCATTTTTCTACTTTCGGGACAAATTTTTAGCCCAAAAATAGGTTTGGAACAAAAATGAGAAGTAAAAATTTTATACTTTTCTATTTCTGAAATAGAAACAGAAATAAGAACCCTTCTCATTGCTCACTCCCTCTCTCTCTCGTGCGTTGTCACTCTCTCTCGTGTCCCTATTGCCAACCGCCAATAAAAAAGAAATTATAAGATATATTTTTTTTTAAAATTCGATTAAATATAGAAGTGTTTTAGCAACATATGTCTACTCTGGTTGGGTATGGGTCATCAAATTTGTATTTCATGAAAATGAGTCAAAACTGGTTAAATGGTTAATATGGGTCAGACCATTTTTTACTCGACCCACTCGGTTGACACCTCTACTCGCTACCACTATCGAATGTCTATCGCAGTAACCATAGCTTTGCTTCTCATCGTAACCCTAGTTCCAACGTAATCCCAACCTCCATCGCAACCGTAGAAATTTTATGCTGTTATCAAATGAAATTTTTTATCTTTATCAAATGCATTTCTCTACTCAGAAACTCGTCTAGGGAATGAAAATAGGAAAATCTATTTCTGGCCAGCAATTGTTACAACGAAAAGAATGGTTATCATTCGCGCCCTTGGATGCTAGAGCAATTTATTCTCTATATTGTGCTTTATCTCCTAATGAATATAACAATGCGTTTGAATGTACTGCAGCAAAAGAGATATGGGATAGATTGCATGTCGTTGAGAAAACCTCTTCTGAATATTTTGATTTTGACAAAACTATTGTACTTCAGAAAGAATCTGGTTAATGGTTTGAAATACATTATTGCAGGTGTAACATGTGAATGAAAAAGATGATACTGCTCCAAACCTGATGTTCAGACTCTAGACAAAGTCATTATATATTTGCTTTTGAATAAGTTGAATTATGTTATTGAGATGGAGTGGAATATCACTTCTGAAGATTCAACTTTTATCTTTGGAGAAGACTTATGTGAAACGTCAACAAAGGACTTTATCAAGCTCATATTCACTGTTCTAGTCTGTTCAGATTCAAGAGACTCTTCTACTTCTAAAGACTACTTCAGATTTATGTTCAGATTTTGCAATATACTCTTTCCAGATTTTGAAGACCTACGTTGGCAGGTTTTCGATTTGGCTACGTTATTTATGGAAACTTGTAATCTTTGATTGACATGATTATTATGCAAATAAATTGGTAAAGATCCTTGATTGAAGACTACCTTTCATGGGACAAGAAAAAATTCCATATTTGAACTCTACTTATGAAACTGAAGATTTAGTTGTATGGGCGACTGAATCTGAAGGGTTCAGATTCTACACCAACGGCTACCAAATCTCGCTAGATACAGTATCTTCTAATCAAAATTGATGACGTCCAATCAGTGATTGAAGAGCGATCATTCGGACGACCTTTGCAACGGCTAGTTCAAGGTCGAAGGAGTATAAAAGGGGATCCATGGTGATTGTTGAGATGAGAGATCAGAACTTATAATTTCAAAGTGCTTGAGTTATTCAGATTTATATACTTGTTCTTGAGAGCGAAATACATGGTCTTTGAGAGGTTCTATAAGAGAGTGAAAGTGTGATATCACTTGTAACATCCACAATTTAGCTTAGAAGAAATTATTAAATGTTGTTTTAGAAGGAAGAGAGACTAACCATTAAAATTAAGAAAATGTAACTAAATGGCCTAAATAACAGGCGAAGCACTCGGCTTAGGCGCACATGGGCAAGCCACGGCTCGGCCGAGGCAGGACATGTCCAACCAGCGCCGTCTGGTGTTGGTCGTGCCCAGCCGGGGCTGTGCCGATAAGGGTAGCTCACAGCCGTCCGCCTAGTTAGCTGGGGCTGACCGCCTTGTCAAATCGCCGAAGCTTCCGTCTTCATTCCAATGTTCCTTAGTTGTTAGTGGTTGGCCAAAAAGTAAGTCAATGGTGGGTCAATTTAGATAAGAATGCATAAGTCAATGGTAATAGTAAGTCAATTGGATAAGGATAAGATCAATGTCATTTTCAAGCATTAAATAAAAAGATAAGGTTCATTAATAACCATACAAATGGACCAATCAAATGAGGATACATAGCTACTCTAGAAACCTAGGATTAGTAGCCTAAACATGTGGACCAATCAAATGCCGATAAGTAGCTAGTCTAGAAATCTAGAAATCTAAGAACGATAGGCTTTTAGGTGGACCAAAGAGATTAAGATACCGAGGCAAGGTCATTAATGAAGCAACTTGCAAGAGAAGTTAGAAAACTACTATAAATAGGGGTATGGTTTCTTCATTTCGTTCATCCACCAATCCTCTCCCCCTCTCTCTCACGTGCCCCCTCCCCCTCTCTCTCACGCGTCTCTCTCTCCTCCCTCACGCCTACTCTCTCTCTCTCTCTCTCTCTCTCTCTCTCCCACGGGCCCTCACTTGCTCGGTCAATCTCTCGTTCACCCCTCGTGTGTTCTTGGGTAATCCTAAGTCGAAAAAGGTAGGGGAATTACTAGTTTTGAAATAGGGATGTTAGTTTAATGCTTTGCTAAAGTGGATGCATGGTTATTCCTTATGAATGAAATGAAATGTGTGTTGGAACGTGTGTATAGACTTGCTAAAGGAAGATTGAAAAACAAGTCATTATGTGTGTATGAGTATTTGTTACATAGGACATTTCTTAGTATGCGTGGATGGTATGATAATCCTAATCAAGATTAAGAAATGAATCATGTGTGTGCAAAAGTGTGGTTGCCATTTAAAAGACGATTTCTTCCATTGTTAGCGAGAAAAGCAACGGTGTAGGGGCTTGAGGTAACGATGTATTTTCTAACCATTGCTCGTGACAACGGAATTATCCGCTGTCATCCGCTAAAAGTATTACTTGAGGCGATGGCATAGACATCGTTTACCTAATGATGATATGATATGTTTCTACCGTCGTACACGTACAGTGGCAACGTTGCCTGGTCCCGGAAGTCCCAATGTGAGGCTCGAGAAAAGAAAGCCAAAAAGTGAAAAGAAAGAATGTCTGTTGCATTTATTGAGTTTATGCTTGATATTTTGATAGATGTCGTACATGGTTATTTTGAGTAACGAAAGGCTCAGGAAAAGAAAGCCCGAAAGTGAAAAGAAAAATCTGCTGCACTTGTTAAGTTTATGATTAACATGATGACTAATGTCGTGCTTGAAGAATTTGAGTAATAAATCACAGGATAGCTTTGTAGTTCGCGACATCAGGTGTTATAACTTCTACTCTATCATGAAGCTAGTGCTTTTCCTACTGGGTTGTGTACTCATCCCTTCACTTTTAAGGGAACTAGCCATGGCTCAGTCGATCCCGCGCATCGGCTTGGTTACGGGTGTGGACTATCAGGAACGGGACATAGTATGCATCACTTCTGGTATTACTTTTACTAGAATAAAGTCTACCATATGGCTCAACATAGGAAGTACGGAGCGAGTGTCACGCCCCGCGTCCTACGAGCGCGCGACACCTCTCGACGGTCGATAAGATTTGCGACATCCCAGGACTAGTCGCCGACCCAGATCGATACTTAATCACTTAGAAGCAAACGCTAGTGGAAGCCAATGAAAACACCCAGACAAAAATTTAAACGGGAGGATAAAGAAGAGAGAAGCAGGAAAACAGACCATCATACAAACATGCCAAGATTCAAGTTACAAACACGGATAACACCAGGAGCAGCCATCAACTACAAGAGGGTACCATGGCCCACTAACCTATATCGACTACTAGGATATACCAAAAAGGCGAGGAACACTATCCTAGTCTTCAAAACTCGTCATCACCAGACATCGGCTCCTCTTCAAGGTCAGACTCCATGGGCTCCTCAGCACGCTCCGACTCCTCAAGCTCAATGTCCGGGTCAGTAACTTCGCCATCCCACGGCTCGCACTCGATAGGGTCCAACTTCATGGGATCACCCTACTCATCCTCGTCATACGGTAAACTGTAAACTTTAAGAGGTTCGCCCCTTCCTTCTTCAGCTCCTCTAGCCCATGCCAAAAACTCATGACTCTTCCAAGCTCCATTCCCTAAGTCTATCGTCACAGTACTAGAATGTCTATAGAATACCCTACCATCTCCCAATACATACTTCGTCACTAAACGGTCGATATATCTCGGTATCCCAAAAAGTGGTGTTGGAGCCATAATAAGGGACGGGGTTCTGAAAGGTGTGGGAAAATAACAATGAGAATAAATCTCAATAAGCTCACCCCTAAGTCTCGCTTAGGACGACACGTACCACCGAACCAACCTAGCATGCAGCCTAAACCACCCGAACTAGCAGTTTCACATCATGAGGAACACAAGCTAGGCATAAACAGCATAATTTAATCCCACTAGCTCAGGCTACAATTTCAACACTTAACACTCAGCAGTGCTTCACATATACGTATATAAGCATATATATAGTTCAAGTCTAAAAAGATCGCGACCCGCGTTTAACGCCTCAGGTACACGTCACAACCCGCGTTTAACGCCTCAGGTTTGCGTCCAAAGCCCAGTCAGACATCAAATCCCGCGTTTACGCCTCAGGATTGCACAACACCTCGCGTTTAACGCCTCAGGGTTCAAATCACATATAATCACTACAATGCATTGGTTTTCACAAACAAGCCCCGCGTAACACGCATCAAGGCATAACTCACACATACGGCTCACCCAATCACACGTGCGCATCATGAGGTTATAAATTAATTCACATAACCTAGGATACAATTAAATCAGCCCGGAATTCACATCCGCACACAACTCTCTCAACCGAGCCGCACAACAAACTTTTGAGCACAACCAATTTCTACCACCTCAACTATACTAACTAATGCATCAATTGCATTATCAAACATCCACACATCAACATAAACTTCCCAAATTCGGGTCCCCCTAAGGCAGCCCCCAAAATGCACATAAAACCACCCAATCCAAGTGCAAACCATCCTAAACCCATCTAGGATTAACATCCTACACTAATCATGTTTCTAACCACCTAAATCATCATCCAAGAGCTCTAATATTCATCTTAAACACTTTTAAATCTTTAGATCTTCGATGAATAGTATTTTCCTTCGATGAACAGTACACATCTTCGATGAATAGTGTCCCGTCTTTAATGAACAGTGTTCGGCCTTCAATGAACAGTGCACATCTTCAATGAACAGTACACATGGCAGCCACTAAAATCTATTAAAAACTACATCTAAGCTAGTCTAATGATGACCTACCATCCTAAACAAGGATTAGAGGCTTGCTTACCCAAATCCAAGCTTGAAATCCACACAAATCTCTTAAGATCAGCCCCCAAAATGCACACGGCAGTAGCAGCAGACGGCGGTACCACGGCAAGCTGGGCGACGGCGGTGCAAGGGCTGGTCGGCGGCGGCGACTTGGCGAGATCGGCGACGGCGTGAGGCGGCTGGACGGCGGCAGTGAGGTTGTTGGTCGGTGGCGCAAGGAGGAAGAGAGGGAAGGGAGAGTTCGGCCAAGGGAGGGAAAGGAAGAGTGAGAGTGAAAAAGGTAGAGAGAGAGTGGTAAGAACACTT
The DNA here is from genome assembly GCA_029784005.1 of Lenwebbia sp. NSW1173648. Lineage (NCBI taxonomy): Eukaryota > Viridiplantae > Streptophyta > Magnoliopsida > Myrtales > Myrtaceae > Lenwebbia > Lenwebbia sp. NSW1173648. The sequence goes on along the minus strand of JARCGZ010000008.1, from coordinate 18,490,239 downwards.
CCCCTTGATCTTGGGCTTTTTGGGCATGAGTGGGAGTGGGTGGAGGAGAGTTGGTAATGGGATTCATGAAGTGACTAAAGTGGGGTGGTTGATGGGATTTTTAAAAGTTCAAACTCCCATCAAAGCCTTTGGCTCTTGCAAATGAATGCCGCGAAACAAAAACTGACAATCTGCAACTTTAGGACAGGCTAGGAATTTTAGTTCGGGCGATCGATAAAGCTGGTCAACGAACACTGAACCCCAATGAGGCGACGTCCAAATATTAGCGATGATATCCTTGAAAATTCGACTTCTGAATCCAGAATCTAATTCGCGGTCTACACCAGTCGATTGCGACTTTAAAATATCTCAAACTGATGAGCGGCTTTTAGGAGTTACGCGTATCGACCCGCGATAGGTCCATGTACTTAAATTCCTAGTTAGCCTTTCCCTTACGGTCAGTCATATCGAGAGTGATCAATTCTGAGTGACATAAATCTAGAGTGCAATAACAAGATATCCATTTATTTATAAATCCCGAAAATGGGTCGAATTTCAGAATGTCACAACTCTTCCCCCCTTACAAAAATTTCGTTCTCGAAATTTACAACAAAACAAACTATCCAAACAAATGGGGGTGCTGATGCCTCATTTCTTCTTCGCTTTCCCAGGTGGCTCCTTCGGTTCCATGATGCTCCCAGATTACTTTTACCAGCTGAACTCTCTTGTTCTTCAGAACCTGTTCTCTTCTGTCCTCTATCCGAACTGGCCTCTCCACATATGAAACTCTGTCGTCCATTTCGATGACTTCATGATCGAGTACATGAGTCGGGTCTGGCTCGTACTTCCTCAGCATCGACACGTGAAATACATTGTGAACCTGCGACAAGTTCGGCGGCAAGGCGAGGCGGTAGGCTAAGGTCCCAATTCGTTCCAAAATCTCTAATGGACCTACGTACCTAGGGCTGAATTTCCCTTTCTTTCCAAATCGAGATAAACCTCGCATCGGTGAAACTTTAAGGAAAACGTGATCTCCTTCCTGGAATTCCAAAGGTCTACGTCTCTTGTCAGCGTAACTCTTTTGACGACTCTGAGCAGTCCTCAATCTGTCTCTGATAACCTTTACTGCCTCAACCGACTACTGAACCAGCTCTGGGCCTGTTATACTCCGTTTGCCAACCTCATCCCAACACACTGGAGTTCTGCATGCTTTGCCATACAATGCCTCAAACGGTGCCATTCTGATACTCTGCTGATAACTGTTATTGTAGGCAAACTCAACCAGATGCAGCTGTTCTTCCCAACCCCCTTTGAAATCTATTACGCATGCCCTCAATATGTCCTCGAGTGTCTGTATCGTCCTCTCTGACTGACCGTCTGTCTGCGGGTGATAAGCCGTACTAAACTGCAATTTCGTCCCCAAAGCCGTCTGTAAACTCTTCCAAAAGTTAGAGGTGAACCTAGGGTCACGGTCCGAAGTGACAGTAATCGGCACTCCATGATAGCGTACTATCAGTCGCACATACAAGTCAACCAACCTATCCAAGGAGAAATCCTTTCGCACGGCAATGAAGTGTGCAGACTTAGTTAACCTGTCCACCATAACCCAAACCGAATCATTGCCCCTCTGGCTTCTTGGCAAGCTTGTCACGAAGTCCATTGTGATATGTTCCCATTTCCACTCGGGAATTTCCAACGATTGGAGCAATCCACCAGGCTTACAGTGTTGTGCCTTCACTTGTTGGTAGGTCAAACACTTAGCTACATGCTTGGCCACATCCACCTTCATTTCATTCCACCAGTAATGTTGACGCAAATTCTGATATATCTTCGTACTGCCCGGATGAATACTGTACTTGCTTCGATGAGCCTCTGACAAAATCTCCTCCTTTAGTTCCTCGTCATTGGGCACACACAAACGCCCACGAAACTTCAAGATCCTGTCTTCGGATACTTGAAAGTCGGGTTTCCTCTTAGTTGTGTCCGTACTCAGGATCTTCTGAATATCAGGGTCCATAGATTGTAAGGCCTTAATCCTTGCATGAATATCCGGTTCTATTCTCAGAGTAGCTAGTAACCTCGAGAGGTGACCTACCTCGAACTTGAATTCTGAATCTCTTATTCCTTCGAGCAGAGTCCACTCCCTAACCATCATATGTGCTACGCTTGACTTCCGACTCAGTGCATCCGCGACTTTATTAGCCTTTCCAGGGTGGTATAGGATATCGCAGTCGTAGTCCTTAAGCAATTCCATCCAACGACGTTGTCTCATGTTCAGCTCTTGTTGGGAAAATAGGTACTTCAAACTCTGGTGGTCCGTGTAGATTTGAAACCTTTCTCCAATCAAATAGTGCCTCCAAATCTTCAATGCAAAGACGATCGCTGCAAGTTCCAAATCATGCGTCGGGTAGTTCTGTTCATGAGGCCTCAATTGTCGCGATACGTATGCAACAACTCTACCATGCTGCATTAGAACGCATCCTAATCCCTTTAGCGACGCATCACTATAGATCTCAAACTCTCCAGGACCAGATGGTATTGTCAACATTGGTGCGGTCGTCAGCTTATGCTTAAGCTCTTGAAAGCTCCCTTCGCACCTATCTGTCCATTCGAACCTCGTTTCCTTCTTCAATAACTATGTCATCGGAGTAGTTATCGACGAGAATCTTTCCATAAACCGTCTGTAATATTCTGCCAGACCCAGAAAACTGCGAACCTCTGTAACTGACGTCGGTCTCGGCCAATTCGCAACTGTTTTAATCTTTGTTGGATCCACCGAGATTCCATCTCCATAGATTATATGACCAAGAAACGCTACCCAATTGAGCCAGAACTCGCACTTACTAAACTTGGCGTAGAGTGCATGTTCTCTTAGGGTCCGTAGAACTATACTTAGATGTTCCTCATGTTCTCCAAGGCTCTTCGAGTGCACCAGGATGTCGTCGATGAATACTATGACGAACTGATCCAAAAAATCCTTGAATATCCGATTCATCATATCCATGAAGGCAGCTGGGGCATTAGTCAGTCCAAAAGGCATGGCGGTGAATTCGTAATGTCCATACCTAGTACGAAATGTCGTCTTTGGTATGTCCTCCTTCTTGATCCTTAGCTGATGATAGCCCGTCCTCAGGTCTATCTTAGAGAACACTGCTGCCCCTTGCAGTTGATCGAACAAGTCATCAATCCTTGGCAGTGGGTACTTATTCTTGACGGTTACCTGATTCAGTTGCCGATAGTCAATGCACAAACGCAATGACTCGTCCTTTTACCTCACAAACAGCACTGGCGCTCCCTACAGTGACGCACTAGGGCGGTTGAATCCCTTATCCAGCAGCTCTTGCATTTGAACCTTTAGCTCCTTCAACTTTAACAAGGCCATCCTATATGGCGCTCTAGAGATTGGCTCCATCCTAGGGGCCAACTCGATTACAAACTCCACTTCTCGACCAGGTGGCAATCTCGGCAATTCTTGACGAAAGACATCAGGAAAATTGCGCACCACGGCTATGTCTTCTAGCCTTGATTCCATGATCGTCGAATCCACAACAGACGCTAGAAATCCCTAACACCCTTCATCTAGCAGCTTAGTCACCTCAAGTGACGAAATCCAAGGGATCGAGGTTCCTCCTCGGCTTCCCACAAATTCATATCTAGGATGATCAATCGGATTAAATTGGATCACCCTACTACCATAGTCCATCACAGCCCTTTGTTTTACCAGCCAATCCATTCCTACTATCACATCAAAGTCATACATATCTAATACTGCCAAGTCTATCCATTCATCTCTACCACCAATGTTTAACTTACAGTTCGAGCATCCTAACAAAATCAGCACCTTATCCTTTAGGGGTGTGGTAACATGCTACCTTACTCCTAATGGTTTCAGTTCAATTTCAGTCAAATTCACAAACTGCTCAGACACAAAAGAATAGGATGCTCCCAGATCAAACAAGGCATAAGCGGCATGATCACATAAAGAGACGGTACCTATGATCACGCCTGGAGCATCTTCGGCCTCCTGACGTGCCATTGCAAAAACTCTTCCTTGTGCTGGCGGCCAATTCTGGTTGTTCTGCGGCGCAGCTCCAGTCTGAGGTCCCATCCGAGGTTGCTGAGGTTGGAATCTTGGTCCTACAGCCTGATTTAAGCAATTCCTTATCTGATGATCATGCCCGCCACACTTGAAGCAAGCTCCCATCCTATCGGGGCAAAGGCCATTCCCGTGCTTCCTTTCGCAAGATCGACACACCATGCCAGATTGGTATGCCGGCTTCCCAAAGTTCTTTCTGACTGGAGGGGCAAAACGTCTATTTCCTTCTGCCGGCCTCTTCCCAAAATACCGATTGTCCCTAATAGGTGCATACCGCGATCCAGATGCGATAGCCCTCTCGTTCATATCTCGCTCCACCATCTGAGCTCTCTCATAAAGCTCATTGTAATCCCTCAGATTAAGGAGTATCAGCTGACTGCGGAGTTCCGGCTTCAGTCCATCTCGAAACCTCCTCTCTCTGTCTAGTGGGTTCTCGACCATCCTCGGTGCGAACTTGGACGGCCTGGCAAACTCTGCCTCGTACTAGTCGACTGACATCTGATTCTGACGGAGTCGCAGGAATTCTGTCATCTTCCTCTCTTGTGCCATCTCAGAGAAGTACTTTCCATTGAACGTCTCCACAAAGGCGGTCTAGGTTGGAACCGTACCCACGGGGAAAACCCTTCCTTTGGTAGCTTCCCACCAGTCATTGGCATTGCCTTGTAGCTGGTACACTGCCAGTGTAATCTTTTCCTCCTCAGTACACCCCAGCAATGCAAACGCCTTTCCCAATTCCTCAATCCAACTAGAGGCAGCCTCAGGATCACCCTTCCCGTCAAACTTAGACGGCCTCAGATTCAGAAACGGTTCCACCAGTTGATGCATCTGACGATTCCCCTGAGCATCTCCTTGGTTGCCATTGAGTCCATTAGTAGCGGCGACGGCAGCCTCAGCAGCTTGGGCAACCGTGGCAGCTCGTTCTTGAGCCTGCGTTCCCATCAGATTTCCTATCTCTTCCAAGGCTCTCATGACCCCTTCCATTCTAGGGTCTTCCACCTCAGATCTTGCTCGAGAGCTAAACGCTCCACCAGATCCTCTACCCCGTCTGCTCATCCTCATAGGGTTCTCACACACCTAACCTGCTATAATTCCGCCAAGGAATTAGAGACCTAAACCATCTACTCAAGCCTAGCAGCTCTAACCAACAGCTCACAACATCCACAATAACGACAACAATAACAACCACAAAGCAAGCAGCCACAAGAGCACAAACAACACAGATCTTGCTTTTACCTCAAGTCCTGCTGCACCTACAACTTAGCATAATCTCTATGCACTACTCAACCAATCAAGCAGAAGCTAACATAGCAACATAGAATACTCAGGTTATACCAAGGCAAGTCTACCAATTACAAGCACAGACTCACACCACATGCGTAACGTACTAAGCCCTAGCGAACCACTAAGGTCTCTCTACCTACTATCCTCAAAACCGTCACTCCTTATCACTCCAAGGCTCAACCAACTTGGATCCAGTTGACCTTGCTCTGTTACCAATTCGACGGGGATGTCACGCCCCGCGTCCTACGAGCGCGCGACACCTCTCGGCGGACGATAAGATTTACAACATCCCAGGACTAGTCGCCGACCCAGATCGATACTTAATCACTTAAAGGCGAACGCTAGCGGAAGCCAATGAAAACACCCAGACAAAAATTTAAACGGGAGGATAAAGAAGAGAGAAGCAGGAAAACAGACCATCATATAAACATGCCAAGATTCAAGTTACAGACACGGACAACACTAGGAGCAGCCATCAACTACAAAAGAGTACCATGGCCCACTAACCTATATCCACAACTAGGATATACCAAAAAGGCGAGGAACACTATCCAAGGCTTCAAACCTCGTCATCACCAGACATCGGCTCCTCTTCAGGGTCAGACTCCATGGGCACCTCAGCACGCTCCGACTCCTCAGGCTCAGTGTCCGGGTCAGTAACTTCGTCATCCCACGGCTCGCACTCGGTAGGGTCCAACTCCATGGGATCGCCCTGCTCTTCCTCGTCATACGGTAAACTGTAAACTTTAAGAGGTTCGCCCATTCCTTCTTCAGCTCCTCTAGCCCATGCCAAAAACTCATGGCTCTTCCAAGCTCCATTCCCCAAGTTTATCCTCATAGTACTAGAATGTCTATAGAATACCCTACCATCTCCCAATACATACTTCGTCACTAAACGGTCGATATATCTCGGTATCCCAAAAAGCGGTGCTGGAGCCATAATCAGGAACGGGGTACTGAAAGGTGTGGGAAAACAACAATGAGAATAAATCTCAATAAGCTCACCCCTAAGTCTCGCTTAAGACGACACGTACCACCGGACCAACCTAGCATGCAGCCTAAACCACCCGAACTAGCAGTTTCACATCATGAGGAACACAAGCTAGGCATAAAAAACATAATTTAATCCCACTAGCTCAGGCTACAATTTCAACACTTAGCACTCAGCAGTGCTTCACATATATGTATATAAGCATATATATAGTTCAAGTCTGAAAAGATCGCAACCCGCGTTTAACGCCTCAGGTACACGTCACAACCCGCGTTTAACGCCTCAGGGTTCAAATCACATATAATCACTACAATGCATTGGTTTTCACAAACAAGCCCCGCATAACACGCATCAAGGCATAACTCACACATACGGCTCACCCAATCACACGTGCGCATCATGAGGTTATAAATTAATTCACATAACCTAGGATACAATTAAATCAGCCCGAAATTCACATCCGCACACAACTCTCTCAACCGAGCCGCACAACAAACTTTTGAGCACAACCAATTTCTACCACATCAACTATACTAACTAATGCATCAATTGCATTATCAAACATCCACACATCAACATAAACTTCCCAAATTCGGGTCCCCCTAAGGCAGCCCCCAAAATGCACATAAAACCACCCAATCCAAGAGCAAATCATCCCTAAACCCATCTAGGATTAACATCCTACACTAATCATGTTTCTAACCACCTAAATCATCATCCAAGAGCTCTAATATTCATCCTAAACACTTTTAAATCTTTGGATTTTCGATGAATAGTATTTTCCTTCGATGAACAGTACACATCTTCGATGAATAGTATCCTGTCTTCAATGAACAATGCACATCTTCAATGAATAGTACACATGGCAGCCACTAAAATCTATTAAAAACTACATCTAAGCTAGTCTAATGATGACCTACCACCCTAAACAAGGATTAGAGGCTTGCTTACCCAAATCCAAGCTTGAAATCCACACAAATATCTCAAGATCAGCCCCCAAAATGCACACGGCAGCAGCGGCGGACGACGGTACCACGGTGAGCTGGGCTACGGCGGTGCAAGGGCTGGTCGGGGGCGGCGGCTTGGCGGGACCGGCGACGGCGTGAGGCGGCTGGACGGCGGCGGTGAGGTTGCTGGTCGGTGGCGCAAAGAGGAAGAGAGTGAAGGGGGAGTTCGGCCATGGGAGGGAAAGGAAGAGTGAGAGTGGGAAAGGTGGAGAGAGAGTGGCAAGAACACTTCCCCTTGATCTTAGGCTTTTTAGGCATGAGTGGGAGTGGGTGGAGGAGAGTCGGTAATGGGATTCATGAAGTGACTAAAGTGGGGTGGTTGATGGGATTTTTAAAAGTTCAAACTCCCATCAAAGCCTTTGGCTCTTGCAAATGAATGCCGCGAAACAAAAAATGACAATCTGCAACTGTAGGACAAGCTAGGAATTTTAGTTCGGGCGATCGATAAGGCTAGCCAACGAACACTGAACCCCAATGAGGGGACGTCCAAATATTAGCGATGATATCCTTGAAAATTCGACGTCCGAATCCGAAATCTAATTCGCGGTCTACACCAGTCGATTGCGACTTTAAAATATCTCAAATTGATGGGCGGCTTTTAGGAGTTACGCGTATCGACCCGCGATAAGTCTACGTACTTAAATTCCTAGTTAGCCTTTCCCTTATGGTCAGTCATATCGAGAGTGATCAATTCCGAGTGAGATAAATCTAGAGTGCAATAACAAGATATCCATTCATTTATAAATCCCGAAAATGGGTCGAATTTCAGAATGTCACAGCGAGTACCGATGCATTTTATTGCATGGTATCTGAACGTGGGTGGAAATCTGGCCAGACCACTTCAGGACTTCGAAAAGCCATCTTGCTTTCAGGAGGGAAGGTCGCTTACTCGGGAATAAGTCACTAAAGATTTCCAGCCGGAGGAAGTTATTTTAGAAGTTTTAGTAGGTGTGCGTACGAGGCCGAGGGCCCAGATGTTTGATTATAAGGTTTAGTATGAGTATGTTTGATGATGATGGTTGACCCCTTCCTCTTCTCTAAACTTTCTTTAGATGTACTTTTTATGGGGCAGAATATATTTTATGATTTCAAAATAGTAGATGTCATATATTAAATAAAATAGTATGTTCAATGAAGAAGTTTATTGCTGATGCTTTGGTTGCTCCTTCTCTGCTCGCCAAAGTTATGGGAAATCAGTAATTAAAGAGTCGGGAAATTTCCTGGGTCGTCACACATCTAGTGGAATCAAGCCTATCGGCTGTCAGCGTGGGAGAGTGGACGTAGGCTTAATCTAAGCCCAGCCACTATAAACTTTGTGTGCAATTCTCTCAAACTCTAAACTCATTCTTCTATTTTTAGACTGGTGCACTTTATCGTTCTAAATCTGATACTAAACTTTATTCAGATTCTGTTTTAACTTGTTTAATTCCGTATTAAGTTTTAAAATTGTTCAGAATCACCTATTCATCCCATTCTAGGTGATTATTGCTAGATACAACGCTTGGTATTAGAGCAGGTTGCTCATTATTTTGAAGTGTTTTTACTTCTGAGTTAACGATCTATCATGTCTAGCAATAATTTTTCAGGATTAGGTGATGCTCAATTCAACAACAAACCTCCTTACTTTGATGGAAAGGACTATAATATTTGGTGCAACAAAATGAAGTGGCTCTTCAAGGCATCAAATAATCTGATGTGAGATATTGTGATTGACGGAGTAGTTCCTACCACTATAGAAACTCCTTCCATAGAAAATGAGGGCAACAACAATACTAATGCTGCAACTCTTTTAGATACTAAAAAAGAAAAAAGAGAAGGACTTGATTCTAAAGCTGTTCATTCACTCTTTTGTGCTTTTCTACTCCTATTTATAATCTTGTTGTAGAAGAAGAATCATCAAAAACGATATGGGACAGACTTCATGTCACATATCAAGAAACCGACAGAGTCAAGGAGACCAATCTTAGTATTCTGCTTAGTGATTATGAAGCTTTTAAGATGAAACCAGATGAAACAATACTGAAATGATTAACAGGTTTCAAATATTAGTCAGTGGTCTTGTACGACAAGGTGCTCCAGTTGTAGAACCCATGCATGTCCGAAAGATCCTTCAAGGATTAACAGATGATTGGAACTACATCAAACCATCCATTCAAGAATGCCAAACAATCATACCCCTATCCATTGATGAGCTTATTGGAACCTTACAATCGTATGAAACGGAGTGTGTCAACAAAACAAAGGACACAAAAGGTAAGAAGTCAATTGCTTTAAAATCTAATATTGATTACAAATTGCTAGATTCTGAAGATGAAGAGCTTGCGCTGATGGTGAAGAAATTCAGAAAGATGGCTTGAAAAGGTAGAAACTTCAAGGGCAAGAAATCTTTCAAACAAAATGATCAGAAACAGCCAGATAATGACAAGCAGGAAAGCAAGGACGTAGTCTGTTTTCACTGCAAGAAGGTAGGACACATCAAGATAAAATGTCCACTTCTGAAAAAGGACAAAGTCGAATATGAAAAATACAAGAAGGCACTAAAAGAAAAAACCTTGAGTGATTCTAAAGACAGTGATGAAGACTATGCCAATAAATGTCTCATGACGAATTCAGATTCAAACGTAGAGGTATGTCCTCCTGAAATTCCAAATGAAGTTTCTGAGTATATTGAAGAACTGTGTACTAATTATAAAGAAGCTCTCAAAAAGGTATCTAAGTTGAGAAAGGAAGTTTCGTTGTTAAAACAACAGGATGTTTCTCAAAAAGACAAGATTGAGTTTTTGCAAAGAGAATTTCATCGAATCAAAGAAAATCGAGATTTCTTTTTGAAAGAAAATAATTCTTTGAAAATTGAGATTAAAAATATTTCAAAAAGATTCTCTCAAAGCTCGAAAAATTTAGAAAACATTATTTTCAAACAAATTCCTTACAATGACAAATCTGGTGTTGGTCTTAAAAAGGAAAGCAATCTTAAAAATAAATTTCCTAAAACCAATGATAGGATCTGCAAAAAACCTTCCAAATTTGTATATCAACGTCATTTTCAGAAACAATTTACAAAACCTATTGGCCGAATGTATTGTTCAAACTGTTATAGTTCAAATCATCTTTGATCTAACTATTTGAAAGTTTGGAGACCTGTCAATAGAAATGTTGTGACTATGACTAATTCAAAAGGACCCAAGCAAATCTGGGTACCAAAGAAACAATGAGTTTATTTTCATCTTGCAGGTACCAAGAAGAAGAAAGAATAAATGGTTTCTTGATAGTGGATGTTCAAGCCACATGATTGGTGATCTAGAAAGATTCATTCAATTGACAGAATTCAATGGTAGAAGTGTGTCTTTTGGAGGAAACAACAAGGGAAAAGTAATTGGTAGAGGAACTATGAAAATTGGGAATCTTACCATCCATGACGTCTCCTTAGTCAAAGGACTGAACTACAATTTGATTTCTGTAAGTCAATTATGTGATTCTGGATATCAAATATGCTTTCAAGATACAAAATGTTGTAAAGACAAGAAGCAAAGCTTCACTAGTCGACGACACGGAAATATCTACCTTCTTGATGTTGATTCTGAAGACATCAAGTGCCTCATCTCTATCAAGGATGAATCTAAACTTTGGCACAGAAAGCTAGGTCATATCAGCATCAAGCATATTTCAAAACTATCATCCAAGAAATTGGTTCGAGGTTTACCACAAACAAAGTTTGAAAAATCTGAACTTTGTTCAGCGTGCACTCTTGGAAAATAGGATACTCAACAACAAGCAAAGTATATTGTGCTTACAACAAAAATTTTCAAGTTGTTGAAGAATCCATGAACGTCAAGTTTGATGAAAATATTCAGAAACATAATGATCAATCTGAATATACTTAAGTTCTATCACTCCCTCAAAGTTCAGAAAGGCTCAGGACTCTGAAAACAATCATACTTCTGAAGAAGTTCAGAATCAAGAAAATGACCAGCAAATGCCAACTAAACAAGAGGAAAAGCAACCAGATTCTCAAAGCTCAAATGAAGTTCAACAAGAACTGGAAACACAAGTTCAGTCATCCTAAGGAACTCGTGATAGGAAGTTTAGATGATGGAATCAAAACCAGATCAAAGTTTAAACAAGCAATGAGCAACGTAGCACTTGTTTCTGAAATAGAACCAAAGGGAATTGAAGAAGCTCTTGCAGATGAAAGTTGGATTAATGCTATGCAAAAAGAACTTCATCAATTGAAGATCAATAATGTTTGGGAGCTTGTGCAGAGACCCAAAAATCATCCTGTGATAGGGACAAAATGGGTATTCAGAAATAAGCTTGTTGATAAAGGAAATGTGGTCAGGAACAAAGTAAGATTAGTAGCAAAAGGATATTCCCAAGAAGAAGGAATTAACTATGATGAAACCTATGCTCCGGTTGCCAGGTTAAAAGCCATAAAGGTACTTCTTGCGTATGCTTGTTACAATGATTTTAAACTTTTTCAGATGGACGTCAAAAGTGCATTTCTGAACGGTTACATCAAAGAAGAAGTGTATGTCGAACAACCACCTAGTTTTGAAGATCCAAAGGGAAAAGATCTCGTATACACCTTGAAGAAATCCCTATATGGACTAAACCAAGCACCGCGTGCTTGGTACAAAAGGTTAAGTAGCTTTCTTTCTGAAAATAAATTTGTAAAAGGTAACGTTGATACTATACTTTTTATTCAGAAGCAAGGTACAAATATTCTTCGTATTCAGATTTATGTTGATGATATTATTTTTTGCTCTTCTAATGAACGTTTGTGCAATAATTTTTCTAAGGTAATGTAAGATGAGTTTGAGTTGAGCATGATGGGAGAATTAAGATTTTTCCTTGGACTCCAAATACATCAAACCAAGAAGGGAACCTTTATTCACCAGGAGAAATATGCACTGGAGATTGTCAAGAAATTTGGTCTAGAGAAATGCAAAAAGATAGAGACTCCATTGTCACATTCGTTCAAACTTGACAAAGATGAACAAGGAAAAGAAGTTAATCCAAAACTCTATCGAAGTATGATTGGATCATTACTATATCTTACAGCTTCAAGACCAGATATACTATACAGTGTTTATCTTTGTGCGAGATTTTAGACGAGTCCAAGAGAATCACATCTATCAGCTATCAAGAGAATCATTAAGGACATTGGGACTTATCCAAAGTATGGACTGTGGTATTCCAAAGATTCTGATTTCGTTTTGAAAGGATATTCAGGTGCAGATCTTGCTGGATGCAAGATTGATAGAAAGAGTACTTCTGGAACATGACAACTCTTGGGAAATATGTTAGTCTCATGGTATTCAAAGAAGCAAAGAACAATCACCCTCTCCACAGCAGAAGCAGAATACGTATCTCTTAAAAGTTGTTGTGCTCAGATTCTATGGCTAAAACAACAACTAAGAGATTATAGTGTTGAAGACTCGAATGTGGAAATCAAATGTGATAACACAAGCGCCATAAACTTGACCAAGAATCATATTCTACATTCAAGGGCGAAACATATTGAAATCAAACATCACTTCATCCGTGATCATGTACAGAATGGTGATGTTCATATTCAATATGTTGATACTAAAAATCAACTTGCTAATATCTTCACGAAACCTCTCGATAAAGATTCATTCAATTATATTCGAAGTGAATTGGCAATTATTAATCCTTTGTCTTGATATGTTTCAGAAACGGGTACATCGCTACTGTTTAGATGCACAATTGTAGAAAATCTATTCAGAAGCACAGGTCAGTTTTTCGCGTTATATTTATGGTTCGGAAATCATGTCAATGCAAGGACTTAAGGTAAGTTTTTTGTATCTAAATATATGCTTTGTTGATTGATTGGTATAATATATTATTTTTGGCTGATTTCTTTTGGATTATATTTTAAATAGATTTTATTTCCAAAAATAACCATTTTATAGTTTCTTTTCAAATCTTTTTCAAATAGTCACAAAACACGAACTGTCACCTTTCGCTTTTGAAAATAGCCTATTTATTCTTAAATCGATACTGTTTCTGTCATTCTCACTCTCAACCCTAAATTTTTTCGAGAACTCATAGATTCACTTCTTCTTCTCTTTCAAAAATTTCTCGTTCTTCCTTGCAATATCTCTCTCTTTTTCACCTATGGCTCCAAAATCCGTCTCCCAAGTGAAGAAAACCATCGGTGGAAGAGAGCGATAGTAGAGAAAATCTTCTCGTTTGGTGATGAAGAAAGCCATGTCTCACAATGATGCGACTCCTATTGAAATTTCTGCCTCAGATCAGTCAGAAGACAGAGGCATTGCTCAGACCGACTCAGGTTTGTCTATTTCTACAATTGACGAGAAATTTGCTACGTGTAGCGCCCCAGTACGCTACCTCAAGGCTTACTCAGACTCACTCTCTCTTCATTTTAATTTTTTATTACTCAAAGTATACGATGGCGTATGCGGAAGTCTTATAGAAAATCATTCAAGGGTGGCCATACGGCACAAGTGCATGGAATACAAAACAGCTATCTAGAAGACACGCCTATAAAGAGGGGTATGGCCTTAAAGGTTTCACTAACCTGATAGCACGTGTTAACAACAAAACACTCAAAACACAAAACATCCAATTTTATAATATCGTTAACAGTTCTTTACAAAAGTTCAAAGACTCTAGGAGGATTTACAAAGGAAGGTAAATTACTCCGATTACTAGGGTCCATCCACGGTCTCTCCAAATCCCATAGTTTCACCCATACTCTCATCCTCATCATCCAAATCCTACAGATCTGGTGCAATAGGTCCCACCCATGCTCCTAAACTACGATAGCACATAGCTTTGAACTCATATACAACCTCTTTGGTGGTTGGACCTTCTTCTTCTACATAAACCTTAGAGCGAACAATTTTGTTGAGCATATGTAATGGCTTATCAGGATAGATTTTGGAAAACTCTTCTATCCTTTGAGTAATCCGAAGGGGACTTCCATGAAGATGTTGCCGCATAGGCATCAGAGGATCCGAATTTGACCTGCTAGGATATTGAAAAATTGGTTTCAACAACGGAGTGAGTATAAAACTCAACAAGAAGATTCCTAAGCCGAACGACCAATCCATCCATAGAATTATTAGATTGTAAACAAAGTTAACCACCTTCAGATGCCAATATACAAAAGCTTACAGTCATCACAACGATTCCACCACAATAACATCGTTTCAGCCAAAATCACCATAATAACAGCAAGACAGATCACAGAGCCTACAACAACGAAACATAGATAGACTGGTAATAAGGATTAGGGATTGACTTGCCTTAGTTTCTGAATTCAAAGAAATGAAAGTAGAAACGACGAACGAACGATCTTCGGATCGTTCTTGATCTCGGCTTAGGAGCGCAATTGGCTAAGGCAGCATGGCAGTGGCGCGGTACACGGATGGCAACATGGATGGCTTGGTGGTGGCACGTCGAGGCGGCGTCGGGACTAGGAAGGTTTTGGTTCAGGCAGAGTTACGGTGTTCTAATCGTCATCTGATGGAATAAACTGACTCCAAAGTTTATATAGGGGAAGCAACTGAAGGCCTGTTAGCTTAGGCGAGTCAATAGCTTAGGACGAGTCAGCAGCTTGCAGTCAGACCAGACGGTGACACTTGTCACGTGCTTGTGACACGTGTCCACCATGCGTGGACTCATCCGCCACGTATCCTACAGCGGTGACACGTGGCCTAGCCGGCTTCCACGTGTTGACACGTGGCCCCCCACGTGTCTACGTTCGGCCATGTATCCTTTCTTACCTCCAGTTATCCCAATTTCACACATAATTGACCCGATATGACCCTAATTAAATACTTAGTGTCCCTCAAAATATTATCGGACCATTAATAACTCCTCTAAAATTGTTTGATAATCTGAACTAATTCACCTTTTACTAAAGCAGGTGAAAGTTTAGGTCATCACACTACGGCATTAGCTATTAAGCCCTTGTATGATGCCCTAAAAGAGAAGGGATTTGGAGAGGATTTAGTACTGCAATTGTTGAACATTCATAAGTTTTCCTCTGAAAAAGATTTTGTTGCAACTCTGAACTTGCCTATTAGAACTGTGACTCTTCTTGCTTCGAGTGTTCAAAAAGATGTTTCGAGAAAGGGGAAAGAATAGGTGGAAAGATCTAGAGTACCCAAACCTGCAAGAACCCCCTCGAAAGCAATTGTTATTCGAGAACCGGTAAGGGAAGATAGTGATGTAGAGATTAAAGGAAAATTTGAAGACAATGATGATGTCGTCTACAAGAACTTCATAGGGAGATTGTCTTTTACAAGGGACAAAAACTTCAAGAGCAATCTCTTTCTATCTAAAAAAAATGCCGATCGTTTTTTAGGCTTCAAAGGAACAGGGTGTAATGCCTTATAGAGTTTTTGATGTGAAATACTTCGACAAGGTTAGAATCCCTATTCGCAAGCATCTTGAAGAGATGAAGTTGAGGGATTTTCTAACTATTAAGACTATTGTTTATCCTGACTGGGTTGCCTATTTTTATTCCACACTTTCTTTTGCTAGTCATGAATGCTTTTCTTACTATGCTGGAGATACTCGCTATACCTTGCATATAACTGAACTGGCTATGATCATGGAAGTGAAGGCAAGTGAGTTTAAGCCCATAAACATTCAACCAGAAGCAGCATACATCTATCTCACTAGGAAAGAGAACTACACCAGAGACTCAAAGGCTCATATGGCCTACAATGACTTTCCTTTAAAGCATGTGGTTATGCACAATATTGTCATTAAGTGTCTGCGTCCAAAGGCATCTTCCAAAACAGACATCTCTAAGTTTGAAGCAAAGTTGATGTGGGCTTTAGTAACAGTGTATGATTTGTCTCTTGCTCATACTGTCCTTTTGCACATGTATAGAACTGTGCACAAGACAAAGTGACAATTGCCATATGCAGGCCTAGTCTCCTTGATCTTTAAGTACCATAAGGTCCCTCTTCCTGTTGAGTTTACACTTACTCAAATTCCCATCATGGTGGCTAGAGAAACAACGATTCAGAAGGTGGGTTTCAGATTAACAGAAAGAGGATGGGTCAACAAAAGCAAAGAGCTTGTGAAAATTGAACTGGGAGAGCAATCTGAAGGTGTAGAGGGATTTGCAAAAAAAAGAAAGACTGTTGAGATAGGAAAGAGGATACAGAAGGAAAAGAGATTTGTACAACTCCAGGATAAGCTTTCTGATGAAGAAGAAGCTCAATCTACAAGTTCAGACGATGAGAGAACACCCACAAAGTCATCAGAGAAGAATCTCAGTGATGCTAATAGTTCAGATGAAGATGATGACTAGGGTAGTGACAAGGATGAAGAAAGAGAAAATGTTGCTGAGAATGTTGGTAGCATTGATCAGGATAATGAGATTCTTGATGACAGAGAAGAAGATCTCCCTCAAACTAAAATGCGTGTAGGTGAAGAAAGAATGGAGATTGATGAAACGTCTGCTTAAAGAGAAGAAAGGGAAGCAGAGTTCGATAGGGAAATGTACATTGAAATGTGGTAGGAAAGACTGGATGAGAGGGAGGAAGCTATCAGATTGGAGGAACTTATTTTTAGCATGAAAGACATTGAATCCTCAGCAACTGAGTAGATGGATATTGAGACAGTGGTTGATAATGAACCACTTGTACATGCTACTGAAGGAATGATTGCTAGGAATCAAGAGAAGTTAGTAGAGAATCAGGGGGAGACTCAAACTTCAGAGGGAGTTCCTATTCAGGGGGAGACTCAGATGTAGCACATTTCAGATGTTACTTCTAAGGGTGATTCCTCCGGCAAAGGAAAAGAACTTATGACTGATGCAGGGAGAGTAAGAACGCTTACTCACAAACTGACTCCACAAGAGACTCTTGATGCCTTCATCAAGAAGATGGTGGACACAAGATCTTCTCAGTTCTATGTTCAGAAAAGCATGGAACTTCTCCACAAAGAAGTGATGCAGAGGCTAGATTTGCTTGAGAAGGAAGTTATGAAGCGTATGAACACTTTTGAGGAAATGCTCGACAAACATCTTTGGCTTTTCTGCGCTGAAATGACAAGCTTGGGTACTTACACTCTTATTCGGGAAGAGAGAATCACTCGTGAAGTCCATGAACTCCTTAGCCTGAGAAACTTCACTTCTACAGTTGCTAGAACTAGTGGTGCTAATCAAGATCAGGTTGAAGATCTTCCAAGGGAGGCTAGAAATGAGCCAGATGGTGTTCCTACTTCAACTACAAATCCAAATCCACCACCCTCTAGTTAAAACTATTTTTGAAGTTTTATCTTTCTAGTGCTTGTTTTGTCTTGTTTTTTAGTCGGACTATGGTTTGTCTTGAACATTCTATCACGGCCGTATTATGGCCTGATAGTTATTTTGCTTAAATAAAATCCCTATGGTTTGCTAATATATATTTATTGTTGATGACAAAAAGGGGGAGAAATTGCCTCTATTCTAATGCAGGGACCAAAGATTGAAGATGCAATGCAAAAAGTGTTCAAGTGTTATGAAAAACGACACGGTGATATTCTTTTAAGCTCTAGTGCGTTGTATATCACTCTGAATGCATATTATTTAGATTCTCATAACATTCAGATTCAAATCTATTAATCCATTCTATTGAAAGATTCTCAGTCATTATTTGTTTAATATTCTGAGATCTTTCTTGCGCTAAATTGTTATTCAAATATTTTCCAAAATCTACTTTTTGCGAGGAAGTTTTGTCATCATCAAAAAGGGGGAGATTGTTGAGAAAAATTCTTCTGAATATTTTGATTCTGACAAAACTATCCTACTTTAGAAAGAATCTGGTTAATGCTTTGAAATACATTATTGCAGTGTAACATGTGAATGAAAAAGCTTATACTGCTCCAAACCTGATGTTCAGACTCAAGATAAAGTCATCACATATTTGCTTCTGAATAAGTTGAATTATGTTATTGAGATGGAGTGGAATATCACTTCTAAAGATTCAACTTTTATCTTTGGAGAAGACTTATGTGAAACATCAACAAAGGACTTTATCAAGCTCATATTCACTATTCTAGTTTATTCAGATTCAAGAGACTCTTCTACTTCTGAAAACCGTTTCTGATTTATGTTCAGATTTTGTAATAAATTCTTTCCAGATTCAGAAGACCCACGTTGGCAGGTTTCCGATTTGGCTGCGTTATTTATGGAAACTTGAAATCTTTGATTGACAGGATTATTCTGCAAATAAATTGGTAGAAGATCCTTGATTAAAGACTACCTTACATGGGACAAGAAAAACTTCCATATTTGAACAACTCTGCTTATGGAAACTAAAGATTTAGTTGTATGGGCGACTGAATCTGAAGGGTTCAGATTCTACACCAATGGCTACCAAATCTCTCTAGATACAGTATCTTCTAATCAAGATTGATGGCGTCCAATCATCGATTGAAGAGCGATCCTTCGGAGGACCTTTGCAATGGCTAGTTCAGGGTCGAAAGAGTATAAAAGGGGATCCTTGGTGACTATTGAGATGAGAGATCAGAACTTACAATTCTAAAGTGCTTGAGTTATTCAAATTTATATACTTGTTCTTGAGAGAGAAATACTTGGTCTTTGAGAGGTTCTGTAAGAGAACGAAAGTGTGATATCACTTGTAACCTTTCAACGATTCATCTAGTGGAATCCAGCCTATCGGCTGTCAGCGTGGGAGAGTGGACGTAGTCTTAATCTAAGCTAAACCACTATAAACTTTGTGTACAATTCTCTCAAACTCTAAACTCATTCTTCTGTGCTTAGACTATTGCACTTTATCGTTCTGCATCTGATACCGATCTTTATTCAAATTCTATTTTAACTTGTTTAATTCCGCATTAAGTTTTAAAATTGTTTAGAATCACCTATTCACCCCCATCTAGATGATTATTGCTAGATACGACACATGTAACGTTTAAAGGAACAGTCAAAGTCAAGGAGACTAAAATTAATATTCTTCTTTGTCAATATGACTCATTCAAGATGAAGCCAGATTAATCCATCTTTGAAATGTTCAACAGATTCACTGATATAGTCAATGAACTAACATATAAAAAAAATCCAGCTTCAGCAGCAATGAAAGTGAACAAGCTTTTGCAAGGTCTCTCAAAGGATTGGAACCATGTGAAAATCTCTATTCGAGAAACTCAAAGAATCATGCCATTATTAGTTGATGAACTCATTAAAGCCCTTCAATCATATGAAACTGAACGAATCAAAGAAGAAGAAGATCCAAAAGGTAAGAAGTGAACTACGCTAAGATCTAACATTGATTTTGACGAGACAGATTCTAAAGACGACAAAGAGAATGATGAAGAGCTTGCTCTCATGGTAAAGAATTTTTTTAAAAAAAAATGGCCAAGAAAGTGAGATATTTCAAAGGGAAAAAGAAATTCAAATAATCTGAGCGGGACAAGTCTTTCAACAACAAAGAAGAAGGTTAAGATGTAAATTGTTTTGAATGCAGAAAGCGTTGCAATATCAAACCAATATGCCCACTCTTAAAGAAGAAGAAAGCCAAGTTTGAGAAATCCAAGAAACCCCTGAAAGCAGATACTTGAATGACATTAAATGCAATAACAGCAATAATGAAGAGCACACTCATATATGTTTAATGGCAAACTCTAAATTTGAAGAAGAAACTGAGGTAAGTAAATATGATGTTTCGAAAGAAGTATTGGATTATATTGATAAGTTATGCTTAGGGTATAAATCTGCTCTCAAATTAGTCTTTGAGTTGAAAAATGAAAATTCAAGGTTGAAGCAATAGGATCATTCTCAGAAGGAAAATTTTGAATTTTTGTAAAAAGAATTTTCACAAATGATGGAAAGTCGAGAGTTTCTTATAAAAGAAAATGATTCTTTGAAAAAGAAAATTTTGAATATTACAAGAAAATTTTCTCTTCGTTCAAAACTTCAGCATATATAATTTCTGTACAAGTTCCATATTACAAAGATTTGGACTTGGTCTTGAAAAGGAAACCGATCTTCAAAATGATTTTCCTAATGCAAAAGAGAGACTTAGACAAAGACCTTCAAAACTTGCTAATCATTTTCAAAAATACTACGTAAATCCTATTGGTTGAGACTCTTTTAAGTGTTCAAACTCTAGGGATCCAAATCATCTTAAGAATGATTGGCCAAACATTTGGAAACCAACTCAACGAGTCTTATTGAGAATGTCAGAATCTACTAACCCGAAAGGCCCAAACAAATTTGGGTATAAAAAAAACCATAAATCTACTTAATTCTTCTAGGTACTAAAGAAAACAAAGAACAAATGGTACTTGGATAGTGGCTGTTCGAGGCATATGATTGGAGATCCAAGGAAGTTTGTTCACCTTACCAAGATCAATCATGGAAGTGTGTCTTTCGGTGGCAATAACAAAGGAAAGATCATAGGCAAAGGAACCGTGAAGATAGGAAATTCGACAAACAATGATGTTCCTTTAGTCAAAGGACTCAACTACAATCTGATCAGCATAAGTCAGCTATGTGGCATCT
This sequence comes from Lenwebbia sp. NSW1173648, assembly GCA_029784005.1. NCBI lineage: Eukaryota > Viridiplantae > Streptophyta > Magnoliopsida > Myrtales > Myrtaceae > Lenwebbia > Lenwebbia sp. NSW1173648. Next base: position 18,469,372 of record JARCGZ010000008.1, on the reverse strand, counting down.
GTTTCAAAATATGTTTTCAAGAAGACAAGTGTTGTGGATCGAGTCTAGACAATTCACAATCCTTTACTAGTCGCAGACATGGGAACAACTGTCTTTTAGATGTAAAATTTGATGATATTCAATGTCTTGTATTTATTAAAGATGAGTCTGATCTTTGGCATAGAAAGCTAGGTCACATAAACATTAAGCAAATTTCGAAATTTTCTTCCAAGAAACTCGTCTAGGGATTACTAGACATAAAGTTCGAAAATCAAAGTTGTGCACTGCATGCACACTGGACAAACAAGTAAGAAGTTCTTTTAAGACAATTAAACATGTCTCTACTAATTGTGTTTTGCAGTTTCTACACATGAACATTTTTGGAGGTATCAGAACTCAAAGTCTTGGTGGTAAGAAGTACCGTTTGGTAGTAGTAGTAGATTATACCAGACCTATTTGGGTATTCTTCCTTGCTCATAAAAATGATGCTTTTCCATACTTCTCAAAATTTGCAAAGAAAATTAAATATGGAAAAGGTTACATTATTTCTTGCATGAAAACTGATCAAGGGAGTGAATTTAAGACTTAATTTTTGTATGATTTCTGTGATGAAAATGGATTTCAGTATAATTTTTCTTCTCCCTAAACTCCTTAACGAAATGGTATCATAGAGAGGAAGAATCACACTTTACAAGAAATGGCTAGAACTCTATTGATTGAAAGTAAAAATCCTTCAAATTTTTTAGGTGAAGCAGTCTCACGTGCTCGTTACATCCTCAATCGTGTTTTTCTTAGACCAATTCTTGAGAAAACTCCCTATGACCTTTTCAAAAATAAAAAACCAAATATTTCAAATTTTCATGTATTTGGTAGCAAATGCTTTATTCTTAAAAATGCTAATGATCGTCCGTAAGTTTGGTGAGAAATCAGATGAAGGAATCTTCCTTGGATATTCCACAACAAGCAAAGCTTTAGATTATTCAACAAAAAGTCTTGTACTCTGGAAGAATCAATGAATGTGAAGTTAGAGCAAACTGGCTAGACTCAACTAGATGACTTTGAATATCCTCAAATAGCCACAAATTTTCATGCATCTCAACTTGTATAACCATCTAATGATACTCAACTAGTGGAATACACTCAGAACTTTGAAGATATTTAGACTGATTCATCAAGTATCATGCTTAATCAACTTGAATCTGCAAACACAAATGAAGATGAGAATGAGAGGTTCAACAAGAACTGGAAACACAAATTCAATCTTTCTAAAGAACTTGTCATTGGAGAACTAGACGATGGCATCAAGACATGATCCAAACTCAAGTAGAGGATAAGCACTCTGGCTCACCAAGAGGAATAGATGAGGCTCTCACTAATGAAAGCTGAGCAATACAAGAAGAATTTCATCAGTTCAAAGTCAATGAAGTATGGGAACTTGTGCCTAGACTGAAGAATCATCCTGTAATTAGAACCAAATGGGTATTTAGAAACAAGTTGGATGGCAAAGGAAAATTAACCAGAAACAAAGCGAGACTTATGGCTAAAGGATACTCACAAGAAAAATGAATCAACTATAATGAAACTTGTGCACTTATGGCCAGGTTAGAATCCATTAGGCTACTTCTTGCTTATGCTTGTTATTATGACTTTAAACTATTTCAAATGGATGACAAAAGCGCATTTTTAAATGGCTATATCGAGAAAATTTGTGTGGAACAATCACATGGATTTGAAGAGCCGGGAAAGTTTGATCAGGACTTCAAGCTAAGAAGAGCCTTGTATTGTCTTAAACAAGCACCTCATGCTTGGTATCAAAGAATGAGCAATTTTCTGGTTGAAAATGGCTTCGACAAAGGTAAAGTAGACACTACCCTCTTCATTAAGAGAGAAGGTAAGGATATTCTTCTTATTCAGATTTATGTTGATGATATCATTTTTGGATCATCTAATGAATTTCTTTGCAAGAAATTTTCTAAGACCGTGCAGAATGAATTCAAAATAAGCATGATGGAAGAATTGACTTTCTGCCTTGGACTTCAAGTCAAGCAAACCAAAAATGGTGCTTTCATATATCAAGAAAAGTATGCTAAGCAAATTGTCAAGAAGTTTGGCATAGAGAACTGCAAGAAAATTGAAACACCAATGTCATATTCCTCTAAGCTTGACAAAGATGAGCAGGGTAAAAAGGTTGATCAAATATTATATATAAGTATGATAAGATCTGTGACGTCCTAGGACAAATCCCCTTCAATTCTATTTATCTTAAACATCAACCCAACGGTTACGTGATGAAAATTTCCCATATATTTTTTACGAGTGGAGAAGGAGCAACCAAAACATCGATAAATAGATGATAACCTTTTGGCAGAGCAAAAAAAACCCTTTATTTACTATACTGCCTCTATAATTTACATATCATAATTTTCCTCCCATAAAACTATAGACAATGAAAAGTTTAGGGGAAAAAGGAAGGGGTTGACTCACAACTTCTTCCGTCATGATCTCACACATATCACCACTAAAAGTTCACATCACACATCTTGGCCGTTAGGCCTCCCATCACACACTCACAACTGTTATAACATTATCCGAGCTGGGGATCCACGGCAGCTTAGCCCCTGGTTGGAGATCTCCCTTCTTGAAAACCAAGAGGTCCATCGAATCCGGGTAGAGGTCCAATCTGGAGCCTATCTAAATTGAGATACCACGCCACGAACTTAACTGGAACCCATTGTGACTGACTCACGCTCACCCATACTGTTGACTTAATTCTAGTATAAGTTGTCTCGAAATCGACGCATACTACATCGTTTTCACTAGAGTTTACTCCAGTGACCATTCCTGGTTCATTCTGCCATGCTAATTTTCCGAAAAGGAAAAGAAATGAACACACATCCCAATAGATAAAATTACTAACTTTAAGATAGAGTAGAAGTTTAACACCTGATGTCGCAAATCACAAAGCTGTCCTATGATCTGTTGTTCAAACACAATCATGTACGACGACAGTCATATAATTAAGCGTGAACTTAATAAATGCAACAAGCATTCTTTCTTTTCACTTTTGGGCTTTCTTTTTCCCTAGCCACCCATCGGGACTTCCGGTACCGGGCAACGTCGTTACTTCACGTAGACAACGGCATATACATTTCATATCATTTATAAGTGAACGACGTCTATGCCATAGCCTCTAGTATATCACTCTTCGGCATATGACGGTGTATACATATAATCATGTTGTCGCGAGCAATGGTCAAAACTTACGTCGTCACTTCAAGCTCCTACATCGTCGCTTTTCTCATGAACGATGGCTCTCATCATTTTATTTATGCAGGCAGCACACCTTTGCAAGCAAATGATTCATTTTTCAATCTTTCTTAGGATATTTATGCAATGTATATGTCTCAACACACATTTTATTCCATATGCAATAAAACCCATGCAATTGACACTGGCCGATTGTTTCGTGTTCCTCGTACGATGTGGGGGATCGAACAACTTATGTCCTCGGGTCCTCGCACACTCGTATAACCTTGAACTGGTGCTTGTTGGTGTCAACATAGTAAATGAGCGATGTATAGGGTAAGAAGCAACTGGGTCTATGGGAGTGGTGTTGGGATAGTTTGTGCTAAGAGTTCTAGGATTAGATAAAATACATCCCTTAGGAGCTCTGAAGGCGGGGTTGACCTCCCGTGTACAAACTGGTGGGGAGCTGATGCCGTTCTCCTGATGAGGCCATGGCAGGCTGAAACCAGTTGTTGTGCCCGAAGTAATCTGTTCTCACTTGATATAAAGGATGCCCGAGCTAAGCTGGGCGTGGTATAATCCGATACAAGAAAGACATTCGCCTGAGTGTTCTATGGGACAACTAAAGAAAAAGGGCTGGCTTGGCGTGAACGACTCGCCAGTCGCCCCATGGGCTGTTCCACGGCCAAGGAAAGTGCGGGCCCGTGACAAGTGGTATTAGAGTAGGATCCCTTTAGTAGGTGTGTGAGTCGGAGAAAATTTGTGGTCTATCTGGTCCTACGAGTGCGGAGAGTGAATCGCTGGAGCTAAAACAAAAAGAAAACATGGCTCAGATAAAGTGCGGCTCTTGACTTGCTTTTGGGATGCCAATGGGGGCACAACAAAGAAACCAACTCATCACTGAAATTGGATAACGTTCCTAGATCAATTCGGCAAATTTCAAGATGGATCCTCTACCGTGTTTTAAACAAGGAAAAACCTCCATTGGTTAGCTAATACAAAGAAGTACTTATTAGGAAAAAAGAAAAGTGCCGCCAGATATGCGCGATTGGCCAAAAGTGCCACACTTGAAAAAGTACAATTGACCAAAAAGGGTGCTGCTAGATACGCGTAGTTGGCCAAAAGTGCCACACCTGAAAATGTGCAGATGACCAAAGAAAACCCAAACGGCCTTTAAAACAAAGAGAAGCTATCGATGTTGAGGAAAAACTGTTCTGTTGGGCGAGCGCACGCCTCCATCTATGTAAGTCCTAGATAAATGGCGTTCATGGTAGGAAAAGGCTCAAGGAGGCGACTGAACAAACCGCAACGAGGGCGTTGTGGAAATGAGTAGGGGAGAATCATACGAGCCGATTGTTTCGTGTTACTCGTACGATGCGGGGGATTGGACAACTTGTGTCCCCGGGTCCTCCCATACTCGTATAACCTTGAAGTGGTGCTTATTGGTGTCAATATAGTAAATGAACGACATAGAGGGTAAGAAGCAACTGGGTCTGTTGGAGTAGTGTCAGAACGGTATGTGCTAGGAGTTCTAGGATTAAATAGAATACATCCCTTAAGAGCTCTGAAGGTGGGGTTGGCCTCTAGTGTACAAACTGGTTGGGAACTGATGTCGTTCTCCTAATAAGGCCATGGCAGGCAGAAACTAGTTGTTGTGCCTAAAGTAATCTATTTTCGCTCGATATAAAAGATGTCCGAGTTAAGCTGGGCGGGGTATGATCCGATATGCGAAAGACATTCGCCTGAGTGTTCTATGGGACAACTAAAGAAAAAGGGCTGATCTAGTGTGAATGACTCACCAGGCACCCCACGGGCTGTTCCGCGGCCAAGGAAAGTACCAGCCCGTGATACCATCATGTGCACACGTTCTATTCCATATGCAATAACACTCATGCAATCATTTGCACATGTTCTATTCCATATGCAATAACAACCATGCAATCACTTCATCAAAGCATCAAACTAACATCCCTAGCTTAAACTTAGTAATTTCACCTACCAATAAAAACACGAGGAAGAAGATGTGGACGTGGGAGGAACCGTGAGGTCGAATGAGTGAGAGTGGGCACGAGAGTGAGGCGTTAGGGAGAGGGAGAGTGCCGAAAATTTGGGGAAGTGGGGAAGTTGGTGGATGTTGGAAAATGAGCAACCATAGCCCAATTTATAGTGGTCCCCGAGATTCCTTTATTAATTACTTTGATCATGACATTTGCTTGGTGTTTTAATATTATTGGTCCTCTTAGAATCCTATATAACTTAGGTTCTTAGACTAGATACTTATCATTACTTGATTGGTCCATTTGTAACCCTAGATAACTTAGGTTCTTAGACTAGGCACTTATTATTATTTGATTGGTCCATTTGTAACCCTAGATAACTTAGGTTCTTAGACTAGGCACTTATTATTATTTGATTGGTCCATTTGGATGGCTATCATTCTTAGGTTTTATGATTAATCAAGACTAGGCATGTATCATCATTTAATTGATCCACTTGTATGGTCATTAATGACACCTTATCTTATCCATTAGAATTGATAATGACCCACTTGAAAATGACATATATACTTATCCCTTAGAGTTTGATAATGACATTTTCTTAGGTGTCTTCATCTAATTGGCTTACTTTTTTTATCGACAATGAATGATCACGGTCGTTCGAACGAGGATGGAGCAACCACGGCGACACGGCGGGGCGATCGGCACCAGTCAGCTGGGCAGTCCGGTGTGGCGTCGACCAAGCGTGACCAGCCTTGGATGGGTGCACGTCTGGCGCCGGCCGAGCATGTCTCGACCCCCGATGGGTCGTTGGTCGGCAGGTCTTGTGTGACGACCCGATTTTTCGCCAGATGGAATTTATAAACGGAATAGTATTTATCGAGCTCAGAATTATGGCAAATGTGAATTGGGAGATTTTATTGGGACTTTAGTTAAAGGTGCGAAGAATTTATTAATAAAAGGACGAGGCACGTCTTATAATTATATCTGGTCCCATAGAGTTGATTATGAGAGAAATTAGTACAACTGGTGGAATTTATGCTGGTGGACCAAAGACACATGGAAGAGAGCATGATGGACAAGTGCAGAAAGCTAGGGGGCGCATGGATGACTAGTGTCACCCATGCAATCAATCTCTCATCCACTATATAAGCCCAAATTCTCTCTCTTGCATCATTTTGTGCAAGAAAGCTTCAAGAACTCTCGTCTTTTTCTCTCAATTGCCGCGAGCTTTCTCTCCTCTTCTTTCCCGATTGCTCCCTCTTCACGCCCAACAGACCCGACGCCACTCATCAGCACGACAACAACGGTCCCTCGAGCTCCCTCTTCCTCTCGTTCAGTCCCTTCGCTGATTTACTCGCCCTCCCGCTTGCCATTCTCCTTAAATCGCGCGACGCCGAAGGAGGAAGTGGTGACCCAAGCTTGTTCTAGCGTTGATTTGAGTTCTGTCTTCTCGAGCTTAGGACCAGAAGCGAATGGACCTCTAACCTTACTACTAGCCTGTCCGATGATCGCTCGATTTAGTACGAATTGACTGTCTTGGATTAGGTGTGCTGAATTGAATTTTGGTTTGCATGGATGGGTAAACTGCTTGGTATGTTGAATCCATTGCCTAGATTAGTGTTCTGTGATCACGGGTGACCAAGATTCAAGAGCTGATCGCTTGGATTGTCGACGAAATGATACAAATTAGAGATGGTTGAAGATCACCGAGACCCTTGAGTCATGTTCTTGTAATTTTGTGGTCTGCATGTTGATTCTGCTGATTGAAATATTGAATCATTTGGTTCACCGTAGTATTGATACCTTTTGGAATTCTGTCTGGCCGAATGAGAGATAGATAGTTTAGTCGTTTGGTTAGATGTACTGCTCGCGAAGCCCGTAGCTCACCCTCATTGATTTCAATCTTTTTAGATTTAGCTAGCCAGAGACTGTATTCCCAGAAGAATAGCGGACATGCTACGGTGATGGTGCTGGATAGAGATGAGGTTTCGGATATGGGAGTACCACCCTTTTGATTATTACCTAGTTGTCTAATGAGAACTTTTTGTAAACAACTGAAAATGTATAATGTATATTTCTAAATAAAATTAGTTGTTTATGGTTTCAAATTATATTACTAAATGTGGTGCCGATAGTGAACCTATGTAAGGCCATACCCTTTAGGCGACATGTCTACTATCTTTGAATGCACTTGTATGATTGTATGGCCGACTTGTTTAGTATAGTCTTCTGCATGCACCATATATATATATGTATAATAAGAGATTATAGCAGAAAAAGTTTAGTAAGAAGGTAGCACCCTAGGACACTACATCTTGCCCCGGCCGATCCCGTCCTCGCCCGTTCTTGTTTGTTTTCCTGCCACAATTTCTTAATTTAAGGGTTAGTCCCTATTTCTTCTTGAGTAGAATTTTAATAATTCCATCTTAGCTAAATTGTGGATATCACAGGATCCCTATTATATCTAACTACTTCTAAGCCTAATATCCTGCATGTGTGCTAGATTTCAATCAGATCCTAGAGAATCACATCTCTCTACTATTAAAGAATCATCAAATATGTTGGAGCTTATCCTAAGCTAGGATAGTGGTATCCTAAAGGTTCTGATTTCATATGTATTGGATATTCTGATGCTGACATTGCTGGATGTAATATGGACAGAAAAAGCACTTCAGAGACATGTCAACTAATGGGTTGTTTGTTAGTTTGTGGTACTTCAAAAAGCAAAGTGTAGTAGCTCTCTCAACTACAGAAGCTGAGTACGTGGCTCTTGAAAGTTGTAGTGCTGAAATTCTTTCGCTGAAGCTACAATTGAGAGACTTTGGAGTTGAACAATCAAATATGGAAATCAAGTGTCACAACACCAGAGCTATCAACTTAACTACGAATCCAATTCTTCATTCAAGAGTGAAATCGAACATCATTTCATTCATGATCATATGAAAAATGGTGATGTTAGTATTCAATTTGTTTAATTCAACACATCAACTAATTGATATATTTACAAAACCCTTGGAAAAGAACTAATTTGATTTCATAGGAAATGAATTAGGCGTTATTAATCCTTTTGCTTGTGTTGCTTGAAAGGTGTTGAGAAAACCTCCTCTAAAATATTTTGATATTGACAAAACTGTCCTTATTCTTAATGAATTTGGTGAACCCTTTACGTATTTTGTGTCAAGTGATACACATGAATGAAAAAGCTTACATTGATCTTAATTGGTGTTTAGACTCAAGATAAGGTCATCGTATATTTGCTTCTGAAGGAGTTGAATCTCATTATCCAGATTAAGTGAAGTGTCACTTATGTAGATCCAACTACATCTTTGAAAAAGACTTATATGCGAGCATCAACAAAGACTTTATTGAGATCAAATTCAGTGTTCTAACCGTTTAGACTCTGGAGACTGTTTTTGTTTCTGAAAACTATTCAGCACCTATAGCATATCAAATTCCAAATTTTGTTTTTTTATTAGAAGACCTATGTATAACGTATACCGATATGGGTTAAGAATTCTTTCTAAGGAAGTTTATAATTCTCGACTGATAAGATAGTTCTACAACGGATAGTAGAATATCCCTGATTGGAGATTTCCTTTCTTGAGACAAGATAACTTCCATATTTGAAGAACTCCACTTATGGAAATCAATGATTGAGTTGCATGGGCGACTGAATCTGAGGGTGACTGAGAAAAGATAGTGTGATCCTTCTGAAAAAATTTCATCACTTGTAAACCCTCATCGATTCATCTAGTGAAATCCAGCCTATTCGGCTGTTAACGTGGGAGAGTAGATGTAGGCTTAATCTAAGCCGAACCATGATAATTATCATATACAAATTTCTCTATCCCTAAACTCTCTTTATTGTATTTGATAGAATATTGCACTTGTGTTCGGAATTAGAAACTGAACACCTTCAAATTCTAATTCCTTGTGATATTTGACTTGATTATTTTAATTCCCTAAATTCTAGTCAAAATCGATTAAAATCACCTACTCACCCCCCTTTAGGTGATATTGCTAGACACATCAATTGGTATCAGATCTTGTTACTCATTATAGTGAAGTGTTTTACTTCTGAGTTAACGAACTATTATGTCTAGCAATATTTCTTCAGGATCAAACGATGGACAGTTCAACAACAAACCTTCTTACTTTGACGGGAAAGATTACAACATATGGTGCAACAAGATGAAGTGGTTCTTCAAGGCATTAGACAATCTCATGTGAGATGTTGTGACAAGAGAAGTAAATCCTACAACTACACCAACTACCACTTTAGGAAATGAGAATAATGCTCCTGCACCTACCCTATTAGAGACTGAGCATTTTAAAATAGAAGGAATTGATTCCAAAGCTGTTTACTCTCTTTTTTGTGCTTTATCTACTCTCATATATAATCGTGTTGCAGAAGAAGAATCATCTAAGGCCATATGGGATAGACTCCATGTCACTTCTAAAGGAACTGATAGAGTCAAGCAAACCAATCTTAGTATTCTGCTAAGTGACTATGAAGCATTCAAGATGAAGCCAGATGAATAATTGCTGAGATGATTGATAGATTTCAAGAAATTGTTAATGGTCTTGCTCATCAAAAAGCTCCTATTTCTGAACCTAAGTAGGTTCGTAAGATTCTCCGAGGACTTATAGAAAATTAGAACTACATCAAGCCGTCCATCCAAGAATGTCCAACAATCAGACCTTTATCCATTGATGAACTTGTTGGAACTCTACAATCGTACGAGATAGAACGAGTCAACAAGGAAAAGGATATAAAAGGTAAGAAGTCAATTGCATTAAAGACCGACATTGATTCTATATTGACAGATTCTGAAAATGAAGAAGAAGATGATGAAGAGCTTGCATTTATGGTAAAGAAATTTCGAAAGATGGTCAGGAAAGGAAGAAATTTCAAAGGCAAGAAATCATTCAAATAGAATGATAAAAAAACAATCAAATAGCGACAAGGAGGAGAATGAGGATATTGTTGAGAAAAACTCCTAATTGATTTTGAAGTTGACAAAACAATCCATGATCTCTTATATCTGAGTTAATGCAATGAAATAGTTGATTTGCAGATTATCTGAAGGTGTGGGAAACTCAGGATTGAATCTGATAGAATGAGCTCAGACGTTGTTTGAAGAGCTCAAACGTTGAGCGAGAAGCTCAGACGTTGTTTGGAGAGCTCAAACGTTGAGTGAGTAGCTCAGATGCTGTATCGAGCTCAGACGTTGAGCAGGAAGCTCAAACGTTAGAATGATGCTTAAGCTCTGAGAGAGTATGTCATGTGCAACAATCAGAATATCAAGAGATATAATTGAAGATGATTTAATTGACAGATTACATCATCACAATGGCTAGTAATCGAGCTGGATCATTCTTGAAGATTCTCAATCTTGAAGATCAATCAAGGATGCAGATTAAGGGAGACGAGCATGACCTTCCTAATGAAGAACTCCATCTATGGAAACCCAGGATCACGATTGTATGGGCGATTTGATCCAACGGGGAACACTTTCCTTGTCGACCTCAACGACTATGAGATCTTCTTGAGATGCAGTCTCGTCCAAACGGGAAGCTTGGAGAGCGATCCTCTGGAGGCCTTGCAACGGGTAGTTGGAGGTGGAGGAGTATAAAAGGACATCTCAAGACTGAAGAGAAAAAGAGTTGGCGTAATAGGGAATAGATTTCTAAATTTCAAGATCGTGAGAGCTTCAAAATTTATATATTCACCTGATCTATACACTGTAATACTTAGAGGTGTACATTCGAGTGTTGAGTGTTAGGCGGGAAGTCTTTCAACTCAAGAGAGATCACTGAGCTATAACCTCTAAGCTATTAACTAGTGGAATCCAGCCGATTGGCTGCCAGCGTGAAGAAGTGGACGTAAGCTTGAACAAAGCCGAACTACTATAAATCCTCTATGCACATACTCTTTCCCTTACTCTCTCTATTTATATACTGTGTTAATAGAATTGTGCACAGCGCTGCTTCTGAGGGGATCTCAGATCTTGTTAGTTAACATCATCTAAACGAAGTTCTGAGTAGACTTATTATATTCTGCATTGATTTCTTAAAAGTCTCAAAAATCACCTATTCACCCCCCTCTAGGTGATAACGCTAGCCTCAACAGATATTGTATGCTTTCATTGCAAGAAGAGAGGCCATATCAAACTAAATTGTCCTCTGCTAAAAAAGAGCATAGGAAAATATGTGAAATACAAGTAGGCGCTAAAAGAAGAAACCTGGAGTGACACTGAATGTGAAGAGAACAATGAAGACTACGCAAATATCTGCTTCATGGCAAATTCAAAATCAGATTCAGATGAAGAAATTGAAGTATGTAATTCTGAAATTCCAGTAGAAGTATATGAATATATTGAAGAACTATGCTTAGATTATAAAGATGCTCTTAATAAGGTTTCTGAACTAAAAAAAGAAGTTTCAAAGTTGAGGCAACAAGATATTTCACAAAAAGACAAGATTGAATTCTTACAAAAAGAATTTTCGCAAATCAAGGAAAATCGTGATTTCATCTCAAACGAAAACGAATCTTTGAAAATTGAGATTTCAAATATTTCAAAAATATTTTATCAAGGCTCAAAAACATTAGAGCATATTCTTTTCAAACAAGTTCCGTATTATAACAAATCGGGACTCGATCTTGACAAGGAAAGCAATCTTCAAAATAAATTTCCCAAAGTTAAAGATAGACTAAAACAAAGACCTTCTAAGTTTGCTTATAGATTTAATTTTCAGAAACATTTTATAAAACCCATTGGCCAAAACTTTTGTTCAAACTACGGGGATCCAAACCATGTTAAAACTGATTGTTCGAAAATTTGGAGACCTATCCAAACAAATGCATTGAGAATGGCTGACCAAGGAGGACCCAAGAAAGTTTGGGTACCAAAGAAAAAGTGAGTTTATTCTGTATCGTAGGTGTCAAGAAAATGGAAAAATAAATGGTACCTTGATAATGGATGCTCAAAACATGACTAGTGATCCAAGAAAGTTTATACAACTGACAGAATTCAATAGTAGAAGTGTGTCTTTTGGTGGAAACAAACAGGAAATGTCTCTGGAAAAGGAATTGTGAAAATTGGAAATATGACTATAAGCAACGTCTCTCTAGTCAAAGGGCTAAATTACAACTTGATAAGTGTAAGTCAATTATGTGATGCTGGTTATCAAATATGTTTTCAAGATAACAAATGTTCAAGGACAAGACAAGGCAAGAAACAAAATTTCACTGGTCGACGACATGGGAACCTATACCTTCTGGAAGTTGATTCTAAAGAAATCAAGTGTCTAGTCTCCATCAAAGATGAATCTGAATTATGGCATAGAAAGTTGGGACAAATAAGCATAAAACAAATAGCAAAACCTTCTTCCAAAAAGCTTGTTCGGGGTTTACAAGAAACAAAGTTTGAAAAGTTGAAACTTTGTATGGCCTGCACTCTTGAAAAACATGTAAGAAGCTCCTTTAAACAAATCAAGCATGTTTCCTCTAATCGTGCACGACAGCTTCTACATATGGATATCTTTGCGCCAACCAGAACCTTAAGTTTTGAAGATAAGAAATACTGCCTAGTTATTGTTGATTATTATACAAGATTTACATGGGTTTTGTATCTCGCTCATAAAAGTGAAGATTTCTCTTCATTTTCAAAATTTACCAAAAGGTTTCAGAATGAGAAAGGATATGATATTTTCTGCATTAAAACTGATCATAGGAGAGAATTTGGAAATCAAAGTTTTTCAGATTTTTGTGCTGATTTTGGAATTCAACATAATTTCTCCTCTCCGTACACACCTCACCAAAATGGGGTAATTGAAAGGAAAAATTGCTCCTTGCAAGAAATGACAAGAACAATTTTAATAGAAAGTAAAATTGCATCACACTTTTGGGAAGAAGCTATTTTAACAGCTTGTTACATTTTAAATCATGTTACTTTGAGACCAATTCTTAAGAAAACCCCTTATGAACTTTTTAAAGATAGAAAACCAAAGCTTGCATATTTTTGGGTATTAGATGCAAGTGTTTTATTCGTAAGAATGTTAATGATCATGTTGGCGAGTTTGAGGAGAAATTAGATGAAGGTATATTCCTTGGATATTCAACAACAAGCAAAGCTTATAGAGTTTACAACAAAAAATTTCGTGTTGTTGAAGAATCTATGAATGTCAAGTTTGACGAAAGTGTTCAGAAGCAGACCGCACAATCTGAATATATTCAAAACATTACAATTTCTTAAAATTCAGACCAAGCCCAAGCTTCCGAAGGTAGTCAAGTTTCCGAAGATAATCAAGCTTCTGACAGTATTCATAATCAGGAAAATCCTCAATCTTCATCAATTAGAGAAGCTGAAAACAACATGATTCTTGTGAAGATCAAGACGATAGATTCAATAAGAACTGAAAATGTAAGTCCAATCAATCTAAAGAACTTATCATTGGAAGTTTAAATGATGGAATGAAAATCAGATCAAAGTTCAAGGAAGCAATGAGCTACATTGCACTAGTTTTTGAAATAGAACCAAAAGGAATTGAATAAGCTCTTTTAGACGAAAACTAGATTACGGCAATGCAAGAGGAACTTCATAAATTCAAGATCAACAATGTTTGGGAACTTATACCAAGACCCAAAAATCATCCAGTTATAGGAACAAAATGGGTGTTCAGAAACAAACTGGATGATAAAAGAAATGTGATCAGAAACAAGGCGAGATTAATGGCAAAAGGATACTCACAAGAAGAAGGACTAGACTACGAGGAGACCTATGCTCTTGTGGCCAGGTTAGAAGCCATAAGGCTACTTTTTGCTTATACTTGTTATCACGACTTTAAAATTTTTCAGATGGACGTCAAAAGTGCCTTTCTGAATGTCTATATCAAAGAAGAAGTTTATGTTGAACAACCTCCGAGCTTTGAGGATTCAAGAGGTAAAGATCTTGTATATACTATAAAGAAAGCCCTATATGGTCTAAAACAAGCACCTCGTCATTGGCATGAAAGGTTAAGTAACTTTCTTTTTGAAAATAAATTTGAAAAAGGTAATGTTGACACTACTCTTTTTATTAAGAAATAAGGTAAAGATATACTTCTTTTTCAGATTTAAGTTGATGAGATTATTTTTGGCTTCTCTGACGAATGTTTGTGCAAGAATTTCTCTATGACAATGCAAAACGAATTCGAGATGAGTATGATGGGAGAAAAAAAAATTGCCTCGGACTTTAAGTAAATCAAACGATGGAGGGAACATTCATATATCAAGAGAAGTATGCCTTGAAGATTGTCAAGAAATTTGGCTTGGAGAATTGCAAAAAGACAAAAACTCTAATGGAGGTGATAATGTAGATGGTAGAGGAGAAGAGGCTAGGCTCGTTGCCTTAGCTGAGCAAGCTGCTGTAGATGAAGAGGAAAGACTAGATGAGTTTGAGAGATAGATTCTGGGTGAAATGTGGCTAGAAATGCCGAACAACAAGGAAGAAGGCCTGACAATAGAGGAACTCATTCCTCCATTTCCTAATGATCAAACACAAGTGTGTGAAGAGATTCAAAATATGGACATAGAGATAGAAAGAGTTGGAGACGAAGCAAAAGATCAGAGAGACAATAGGAATGTCTTTGCAAATGAAACTATGGATGCTCAGATTCAAGAGGAGCATACTGGTGAGAAGGAATAAGTTGTTGTTCCTCAGATGCAGAAGGAAACTGATGACCAGGTTCAAGAAAAAGTCCTAGATCAGATTGAGGGGGAGTATGTTACTCATGTTTAGATGGAGAGCAAATCTGAAGTCCCTCAGAGGGAAAATCCTATTCAGAAGGAAAAAGGGACAGCAGATACTCCTATCTTGGTTGAGGCACTTTCCAGTAGCCCCACTAGTCGAGACCTAGTCAGGGACCTCCTTGTTGCACTAGTAGAAACAAAGTGATATCAGTTACTGATGCAGAAAGATATGGAGAAACTGCAACAGGAGATGGTGAGAACCAGAAAGGAGATGAAGCTTGAACTGGATGCAGTTACTTCAGAAGTTCAGAAAAACTTATTTCTGTTTTGAGAAGGTTTTTTGTGAATACCTCATGCTTATTGTTGTATCTGGCAATATCACCTAGAGGGGCTGAATAAGTGATTTTGAATAAATTTGACTTTAAAAACGCGGAATTAAAAGAAACAAGTCAAGTAAATCACTGATTCAGAATCTGAATAATATTCGGTAAGTGATTCTGAATGAGAATGTGCAATATGCCAAACACAATAGAGAGAGTTCAGAGATAAGAGAAATAGAACATGATGATTATAGTGGTTCGGCTTAGATCAAGCCTACGTCCACTCTCCCACGCTAATAGCCGATTGGTTGGATTTCACTAGATGAATTCAATGAAAGATTACAAGTAATTGTACTCTCACACTCTTACAAAACCTCTCAAGGAATAGTGTTTAGCTCTTGAGAACAAGCAATGAATCTGAATTTCTCTAGCACTTTGGAATTGTTGGTTCTGATCATACCCAACAAGCAACATCATGGATCTCCTTTTATACTCCTTCAATCTCGAATTAGCCATTGCAAAGGTCCTCCAAGGATGGCTTTTCAATCGTTGATTGGAAGTCATCAATCTTGATTAGAAGAGTCTGTATCTAGAGAGATTTGGTACCGTTGGTGCAAAATCTGAACCCCTCAGATTCAGTCGCCCAAACAACTAAATATTCAATTTCCATAAGTGGAGTTATTCAAAAATGGAAGTTGTCTTGTCCTTGTGGAAGGTAATATCCGATCGTACATATCCCACTAATCATGTTGTAGAATAATCTAGTCAATCAAAGATTACAAACTTTCATAAATAACTTAGCCGTATCGAAAGTTACCAAACGCGGGTCTTCAGAATCTGAAAATAGAGTATTGCAGAATCTGAACAATCTTCAGAGACAGACTTCAGAAATAGAAGCGGCCTCTTAAATTTGAACAGATTAGAACACCGAATATGATCTCAATAAAGTCCTCGTTGATGCTTGCACATAAGTCTTCTTCAGAGGTGGTAGTTGAATCTTCTTAAGTGATATTCCAATCAATCTGAATAATATGATTCGACTTCTTTAGAAGCAAATATGCGATGACTTATCTTGAGTCTGAACATCAATTTGGATCAATATAACCTTCTCCATTCATTTGTTACACCTGTGATAAAACACTTAGAGCATTTACCAGATTCTATAAAATATAGGACAGTTTTGTCAGACTCAAAATATTAAGAATGAGGTTTTCTCAACAATCCACACTTCCCTATCCAGACTAAAAGCCTACCATCTTGTTCGTGACACAATTGTGCTACCAAATATAAGCTTTGCTAGAAGGAACTTTAACTCTGTAGGAGCAAGTCCGAACAATGCCGATGAGGGCCAGTCTGGAGGACTTCATGGGGAGGATGCTGGTGAGCTTGGTGATTCAGTTCCCAAAGACAACATTCCAAACCATTCTTCCACAAATTAAAACTGCTAGTTTGCATCTTTATTTCTTAAAGTTGGTTTGTTTTTTATGTTAAGTTCAAACTTTGTTTGGCTTGATGTTTTCCGCTTGAAAGACTCAAAGTTTAACTGTGACTTGCTTATCAATAAAATGGTTTGACTTCGGCTTGCTATTTTCATTATATATATATTGCTATTTTGTTGATGACAAAAAGGGGAGAATGTGTGTTTGCTATTGCTATAGCTATACAGGATATGTATATTGCTATGCATAAAGGATCACTTAGAAAAAGGATCAGAAGGTATTGGAAAACGTCTCAAAATGTGATATCATTCTAATTATGACTATACCTTGCTCTAAGAATGCTTATGTATTATTCTTAGTAACTATGAATCTATTAGAAAGAATCTCGTACTCAATTTTTAATATCTTTTGAGATCTTTCTTGTACTTATATCTTATACAAATCTTTTCAAAACAATACATGCTTAGGAAGTTTTGTCATCATAAAAAAGGGATAGATTGTTGAGAAAACATCCTCTAAAATATTTTGATATTGACAAAACTGTCCTTATTCTTAATGAATTTGGTGAATTCTTTAAGTATTTTGTCTCAGGTGATACACATGAATGAAGAAGCTTATATTGATCTTAATTGGTGTTTAGACTCAAGACAATGTCATCGCATATTTGCTTCTGAAAGAGTTGAATCATATTATCCAGATTAAGTGAAGAATGACTTATGTAGATCTAACTACATCTTTGAAGAAGACTTATATGCGAGCATCAACAAAGACTTTATAGAGCTCAAATTTAGTGTTCTAACTGTTCAGACACTAGGGACTGTTTCTGTTTCTAAAAACTATTCAGCACCTGCAGGATATCAAATTCAAGATTTAATTTTTTGTTAGAAGACCCACATATAATGTATACCGATATTGTTGAAGAATTCTTTCTAAAGAAGTTTGTGATTATCGATTGATAAGATAGTTTTATAATGGATAGTAGAATATCCCTGATTGGAGATTGCCTTTCTTGAGACAAGATAACTTCCATATTTGAAGAACTCCACTTATGGAAATCAATGATTGAGTTGCATGGGCGACTGAATCTGAGGGGTTCAGATTCAACACCAATGGTCATTAAATCTCCATAGATATAGTCACGTTCAATCAAGATTGATGTCGTCCAATCAAAGATTGAAGAGCGATCATTTGAAGACTTGTCCAACAGCTAGTTTGGGGGTAAAGTAGTATAAAAGGAGATCAATGGTGCTGTTACTGGTGTGCGATCAGAATAAAAAATTTCAAAGTGTTAGAGTACTTCAGATTTTACTTTCATGATTTCATGAGCTGCATACTACAATCTTTGAGAGGATTTGTGAGAGTGATTGAGAAAAGATAGTGTGATCCTTCTGAAAGAATTTCATCACTTGTAAACCCTCGTTGATTTATTTAGTGGAATCCAGCCTATTGGCTGTCAGCATGAGAGAGTGGACGTAAGCTTGATCTAAGCTGAACCACTATAATTATCGTGTGAAAATTTCTCTATCCCTAAGCTCTCTTTATTGTATCTAATAGAATATTGCACTCGTGCTCAGAATCAGAAACTGCACACCTTTAGATTCTAATTCCTCGTGATATTTGACTTGATTATTTTAATTCCGCAAATTCTAGTCAAAATCGATTAAAATCAACTATTCATCCCTCTAGATGATATTGCTAGATACATCAAAAGGTATATGAAGGATCTCATGGATAACCATCGGATTCAATGGTGTTTGTTAAGGATATGAGGATATCCAAATCTTTGAATATGCACAGATTTTCTCCATCTGAAGTTTCTCACTCAAATTTTGGTGCGTAAGTTTTATTTTTGCAAAGAAATCAGGTATGCATCCTAACTATCCTTATATAATTGATTGATTGTGTTGAGTGATCATGTGATTTGGTTGTGCTGTCTTTTCAAAAAGAAACTGTCTTTACAGTTTTAATACATGATCCCCATACTTTCGGATCTTTATTTGCTTCTGAAAAACTGCCAAAATTCAGTTTCTAAAACGTTTCTTTAAAACTAAACCGTCGCCCCCCATTTCAAAAGACTCTTAGTTTCGGCAATTTTTCTATCAAACTCTCAAAGTTTCAAATTTTTCTCCCAAACCACCACAAAATTGTCCACAGCTCCAAAATTTGCTTCCACTCATCACAAATCTCACACTAGGTTTCATCGCTCGAATCGTCTTGCTTGAATGGGATCTAGGGTTTCCGAAAGTCCTAGACATTTTGAGATCTCTGATGGTTCTGATGATGAAGGAAATGCTGGCACCAATCAGACACAGATGCCTCAACTAGTTTTTCCGAGTATTTCTCTACCTTCCATGGATAAGGATGTGGAAAATGCTAGATATTTGATGAAAACAATAGAATATTTTAGGAGTAGAGGTTCTGATGAGAAAACCATTCTCATGTTTCTGGAGGGTAACGGTTTTAAATCTGAGGCTAAACTAGATGCTGTGTTTTCTAAGCCTCTTCGTACTTTGCCCCCGTGAAAATTTGGTCATTGACTCTCGAAAATCTGAGGGACAAACTATAGTTATGCCCTCTCAGAAAGGAAAGGAGAAAGTAGGAGAATCCTCTGCGGCCAAGCCTATTTCTACTCCAAAAAGGGATAGAATTGATCCTGAACAAACCCATGCATCTGAAAGTAAAACTGGTTCTACTCGAGATGGAAAAAGGGAGGATGATGATGAGAAGCTTTTCAATGAGTTTAAAATGAAAACTACAATTTTTGTGGCTGTTGGAAAGTTTGTAGGAAAGTTGTTTAGATCCGGTCATGTTTAGTATTACAACACTCTTTTGGCCAGAGACACAATGAATCAAAGGACAGTGGATTTTGCATTTTTTTTTTTACAACTTTGGAATTCCAATTCAGCATCATTTTGCTGCTTTGTCGTTGAAAAATTTCTGCACCACTTCATTTCCTGCTTATCCTGCTCTCACGGCATATTTCTATTTTAACCTCGTTTTTTTTTCTCCAAACACTATTCAATTCACAGTTTTTGACCATTTCTTCACTGTTGATGTAAAAACCCTTACTGAGATTCGGGGAGTATAGAACTTTGAATTCTCTCATGTTCTTGTTTCTCCTGGAATGCTTACAGAACTCTCACACGAAAATCTGACTTTTCCCGTGCATCAAAATCTCATGTCTATAACAATATTTCCCTCTGAAGCACATTGTCATTCACAAAATTATCATTGATTATCTTAGACCCAAAGCTACCTCAAAAACTGATGTCTCTATATATGAAGCAAAGCTTATCTAGCTATTGAGAATGGAGTTGCCTTTTCTCTGCCACACACTATCATTCTCCATATGTATAGAATTATCAAAAAGGACAAGGGACAACTTCCTGTTCCGTATGGCCTGGTCATCGTCTTTAGTTTGTTGCGATTTCTTGTGATCGCGCCATTGGTTTCTGCCGATTCTTTGTGTCGTAGGTCACCTCACCTCCTCCTCTCTTCTCACCGTTAGGATCTTGGGTTGGAGCCTCCTCTGTGACTCTATGGCAGATCTAGTTTGAGGGGTTTGTTCCATATGCCCTGTTCTTCGTCATCGGTTTTTCGCTATTGCTTGTGATCGTGCCGTTGGTTTCTGCCGATTCTTTGTGTCGTAGGTCGCCTCACCTCCTCCTCACTTCTCACCGTTAGGATCTTGGGTTGGAGCCTCCACTGTGACTACGGAAGATCTGGTTTGAGGGGCTTCCATGGCTACTCGACCCGCGTTACGTGAAGTCCCGCAGAAGCCTTCTGCCATGGCAAAAGCCAACTCATTTGAGTATCTCGTGCCCTCTAAGAAAGTCACTGGTGTCTGCTTTGGATCCACTGATGTTGCCCCGACCTCTGCTGTAGGTTTTAACCCCGCGAAGGGGAAGAATGTCCCTAGCTTATAGGAGGCTGGGACTTCTTTGGCCAAGCATCAGGTTCCGGAAGACCTGCTCCTTGATAGACGTAGTCGAAGCCATGGTAGAGCTTCGTCCAAGCCACCTCAGCCCCCCGCTCTTGCCTCCAAGGATGCAACTCAACCCCCCCATCGTTCTTGGGCTGCTGTAGCAAAATCAGCTGAAAAGGGTATAATCTAACCTTTATTCCTCCCACTACTGTTGATTGTAAAATGGTTATGACTATATCTGATGAAATACTGGAGGCGTCCAACCCTAAGTGGAAGGAATGTGTTGTCGGCTACTTCGTCGGGAAAAGACTCCCCTTTAAACTTACTGAGTCTACCGCCAAGCACATTTAGGAAACACATTTATCGGAAGTAATGGCCAATGATGATGGCTTCTATTTCTTCCACATCACGTATAATGAATTCCGTCGGAAGATTCTTGATAACAGACCTATAACCGTAACAAGGGTACCACTCATTCTCCAATAGTGCCACCCCCTTCTTGAGCTCAAAAGAGACCAGCATGACTCCCTGCTTGTCTGGATTCGTTTGAGGAATATCCCCTACTCCCTTTTGTGACGTCCTGAAATTCCAAGACTTGTAAAATTAAATTGTGACGTCCCGAAATTTCAAGGCCCATTATATGAATAATATTGGACGGTTGGAATTGAGTGACGTTTGTCGGACACGGAATCATTCGATCTGAAGGTCGTTAGCCGTCGATCGAAGCGTAGTTAAATTAAGTTCGATTAGATTAGTCGCGCCGTAATTAGTCTTCGCCGTATTCCTTCGCGCCCGCGTCGACCCTGAACCAAATATTCTGAACCAGTCCTAAATCGTCAGATTACCGAAATACCCTCAGATATTATTCATATGCGCCAGAAACAATTAATACCGAATGACCGCGGGCCCTGCATCATAAATGCATGGTCAACTCACCTTTTTGACTTTAGTGAAATTACCAAAATGCCATTGGACCATTGAAATTACATTTTTGCCCTTCAAGACCAATTTTCTCTCTCTTCCTTTTTCTCTCTCCTCTCTCTCTCTTCTTCCCCTCCATTTTTCCCACGCACGGCAGCACTTCCACGCCATCTTCATCCCATCTTCATCATCTTCATCTTCTTGGCTTGAACCGCCGCTCCGCCACCCGCCGCCCGAGCCACCGCCGCCCGTCGCGCGCCCCGCCTAGCCCTCGCCGTCGCCGTGCCGCCCCAGCCGAGCTGCTGCCGCCTCTGTTTGGCTGCTGTCCAAGCGCCGCCGAGCTTCGCCGTCGTCCGCCAAGCTTCACCGGAGCCACCTAGGACCCGCCGGACCTTGGCCGAAGCTCCGCCGAGCTTGCCGGCCGCTCGTTGAGCTCCGTTTCCGTCGTTTGGCCGTTTTCCAGCCGCTGTCCAACCGCCATTCGTCGTCGTCCGGTTGTCGTTTTGGAAATCCGACACCGTGGTTGCGTCTGGATCGACGAGGAGAGTCCGTAGGAGCGTCGCCGGAAAATTTGCCACCGCCGCCGCTCGCCACCGGTCGCCGCCCGTTTAGGAGTGAGTTAACCCCTAATCCCTGATTAGGCCGTTAATTGCACTAATTAGATTAATTAATTGGTTACAATAATTAGATTAAATAGTTACCGTAGTTAATAGATAGTTACCTGGGTTAATTAGTTAACTGTGGTTAGATTAATTAGTTACTATAGTTAAATTAGATAGTAACCGTGGTAGATTAATTAACTACTGTGGTTAGTTGAATTAACCGTGGTTAGGTGGAATAGTTACCATGGTTAATTGCATGTTGTTGTGCCTAGTTCGTGGTGTCCGATCGTAGATCGGACTGAGTGTTGATTGCGCATTAAATTGCTGAATGATCACACTAGGGTCGAAATGCCATATTAAATGGGAATTGATTATTCGCGTGATCCATTGTGAATTTGAGTGTAAAAATGGCCGTGGGCCAGATTTAAATGTGAAATTGGCCGTGGGCCAGGCTTGAGTGTGAAAATGGCCGTGGGCCAATTTTGAATGTGAAAATGGCCGTAAGCCGAGTTTGAGCATGAAAATGGCCGTTGGCCAAGTTTGAGCATGAAATTGGCTGTGGGCCAGGTTTGAGCATAAAAAATGAGATTTGGCTTGAGAGCCGGTTTTAAGCGCGAGGTCATGCAGTTGTTTCACCGTGTCACCCTAACGTAACTGGGGGCACAAGCGATACCCTTGTTGGCATGGGTTGCCGCCCGATAAGTCTGTGTGCCGGCGACGTACAGTCCGGGATTCCACGGCTTATTGGATGCCTGTCAGTCCGTGCCCGGCGACGGACCGTCCGGATAACACGGCTGATGAGATGCCGGTCGCAACTGGTGTTGGTCCGTAGTCCCTCCTGGAATTATCCCTGGTGTGCTCGCCTTAGGGGTCTTGAGGGAGCCATCGGATGCCGTCGCTGTAACGTAGTAGGACGACGCCCGGTTAATCCGGAAGAGTACTAGCAGCGAGGCTGTGCTTTGGCGAGAGTGGGGTATCTCTTGGCCGGCTGACCGGAACGCGTTTGTTGCATAATGCATGACCATTGCTGAGTGTCCTGGCTGATTGGTTGATGCATTGATTATTTATTATTATGTTGTACCTGTCTCATGGCTCCAGGCGAGGTACGTTGCATGTGGTTGTTGTTCTGAGGTTGAGATTAGATCGATAGAATGGTTAGGTCGTGATCAACGTCCTAATCGGACTTAAGCGTTGACCCGCTGAGATTCATATCTCATGCGCTTGGCTGATCGCCTTTCAGGTCCTCGTGATGGCCGCACGCCACGTTAGGTTTGGCGTCCCGATCGAACTCACGACGGTACTTCATCGCCGTCACTTCGCTAATTCTGAGGACATATGGGAACAACATGTCACGACAGTATGGGTCGACGAGGGGTTGCCACACTATGTGGCACACCTCTTTAAGGCCCGGTTCATGTGTCGGACTGGTGTTCCCATAGGACCGATTCGGGGGTTTGATGTGCCCCTGGGTGCGGGTCCAATAGTCCAGACTTGGGACGCAACGGAGGCTGAAATGCCGGATGGGGAGATCGTGGACCCAGATCTGAGTTCGGAGGAGGAGGATCTAGATTCGCCACCTGGTTACCAGGGTTGACCCGGTGTTGTTGGCCCGGGGGTTTTGTGCAGCTGTGGAGGAGCTGGTGTTTTGGAGGCCGTCTGTATATAGCCGGTAGTGTGTGCGTAGCGTAACGGCTGTAGTGCGCCCTGACCCGACCCGGTATCTTTTTGTGGGTCTAAGGGGATCGGTCCGAGGAGGACTCGTGTAATTATGTGTGTATTGTGAACTAATCAAGCAAGTAATGAAAAGGGTTTGTTGTTGTGTGTTGTAGTTCCTATTCCTTCTATCCCTGTCGTTGTTGTCTGGGGTTGTTGTTTGCTTCCGCATGTGCTTAATTATAAGATAAAAGAAATGGGTCGATGATCTGCCTGGGACATCATCCTTTGACCTGACGTTAGGAAGGGATGGTCGCTCACCCGGGGCTCGGGGTGTGACATAAATGATATTGGATTTTTGGGATTTAAGGGATGATTATCGGACGAGAATTCATTTGATCTAGAAAGATCAAGGTAGCCCCTAAAGCATAGATCAATAGAGTTTAATCGGTTTAGTCGCGTCGTAGAATTTAGCATCGAATTCCTTCACGCCCGAGCTTAACCCTGATCGAAATGCCTTCAGTCGTCTGAACCAAACGTTCTACCAAACCTGAATTACCAAATGACCATTTTACCCTTGGATATTACTCATGTAAAACAGAAGCCATAAATGTTGACTTAACGTGGGCCCTGCTTCATTTATTACCCATCTCTTCCAAGTCAATGTTTTCTCTCTCTTACTTTTCCTCTCTTCTCTCTCCTCTCCACCCCCCACGGCCGACCAACCCATTTCCCCTCTTCTCTTCTCATTTTCTTCTTCCTCTTAGCAAGTCACCATCTTCCTCCTCTAGACTCCATTGCCGCCCCTCCTCTAAGCTCCTTCACCCCTCGTCACCGCGCCGCTCTGCCCTCTCCGTCGTCGCACCGCAGAGGTTGGCGCGCCCGGCAGCCCCGCGCGCCGCAGTGCCTCTCACGCGTCGTCACCTGCCCTTCGCAAGCCTTAGCCGCCGTGCGTTGCCGTCGCACGCCCGAGCCAAATCGCCGTAGCCCGAGGCCCCGCCGAGCTCCATCGCGCACCCCTAGCTGTCATCACCGTTGTTCTTCACCGTTCGCAACTATCCGCGAGTCTTCATCGTCCGCCGTCATCGTAGCCGCGTTCACGACCTTGAGCCGAGCCTGAAGCCGTCGCCGCCGCCGTCATCTCCGGTGGCCGTTGTGAGTTAACCCCTAATCTTTGATTAGGCCATTAATTACACTTAGGATTATATTAAAATAGTTACCGTAGTTAATTAGATAGTTACCATGGTTAATGGTTAGTTACCATGGTTAGTTAGATAGTTATCATAGTCGGTGGATAATTGATGCGGTTAGTTGGTTTCACTGTGGTTAGAATAGACCGATCAATATTTAACTGCTGTTGAATGTTGACTGGTTAACTACTGGTTAACTTGGGTGCTTAATTTCTCAAATCGATTGGGTTATCACTTAGGGCAGAATATCCTGTCTAACTAGAATTGAATATTTATGTGATCAATTGTGTCCTTTGAGCATAAAAATGGCTATTAGCCGAGTTTTGAGCATACTCAAGAATGTGACTACATTGGGCTAATGCGAAGTAAGAATTGGCTTGGTTGCCTATTGTGTTTGTATGGTCACACGATGGTTTAACGTCACCCTAACGTAACTGGGGATGTGGTGGTACCCTTGTTGGCATGGGTTTATCGCCTGATATGTCCATGCCGACGGGAGTTCAGATGGACACGAATTATCAGTTGCACGATAGTTCGTGCCGGCGAGGCCGAAATCACACGACTAATCTAATGTCGATCGCAGCTTGTGATGGATTGAAGTTCCTTACAAGAAAGCCTGGTATGTCCGTCTCGGGGGTCCAGAGAAGGCTATTGGTTGCCGTTGCCGGAATGGAGTGGGATGACGCCCGGTCCTGCCGGAAGAGTACTAGCGGTCGTGCTGTACTGTGGCGAGAGTGGAGTATCTCTTGCGTTAATAACTGGAATACGCGTGTTGCATTGTGCATAAGTCGCTATTGAGGCTTCTAGTTGCGTGCTTTGGCCTGTTTATATGTTATTACCATATGATATCTGTGGTGTGCACCAAGGTAGGGTAAGTTCGCATGTGGTTGTTTATTGGCCGTGGGCCGTGCCAAACTGTTTGGTAGCTAGAGCGTAGCGTGCGTACACGCTATTGATCTACCAACGTTCTTGTGTTGCATGTGTAGGCCGCCTGGGTGAATCGAGGTCCTAATCGGACTCATGCGTTGATCCATTGAGATTTATATCTCATTTGTTGTCGTTAACCGTTTTACAGGTTCTTAAGTATGGTAGAGCGTCACGTGAGGTTCGGGGTACCTACCAACCAAACCTTTTATATCAACTATCGACCGGTCCCAAACTCGGACCTTGTTTGGGAATAGCACGTGACGACTATATGGGTCGACGAAGGGTTGGCGCACCGAGTGGGCCATCTCTTTAAGGCTTGGTTTCAGCGTCACGGTGATGCTCTCTACGGGTCGATCCGGGGGTTTGAGGGATCTCTATTTACCACCCCGGTAGTTCGAGCATGGGACCCGCTAGATTTTGATGCACAAGATGGGGAGTTAGTGGACCCTGATAAGGAGGATCCCGAGACTCTGCCGGAGTACAACGACTGGGCTGGTGGTGACAGCCAGTGAGCGTACGAAGTAGTGGAGGTCCTTTTGGTAGTAGTTTTTGGTTATGGTAGTTAGCCCCTAGCCCTGACCCAGTATATTTTATTTGGTCATAGGAAGCAGTCCTGAAGAGTGAGCTTGTTGTTTTGTTCGCTTTCCCTTGGGCTAACTGAATATAAATAAAATATTTTGTATTGTTGTTGTTTGATGTTTCTCCTGCTAGCTGTCCATGTTCTTATTGTTGTCTGGGTTGTTTACGTTTCGCGTGCGCTTAACTGCATGATAATAAGTAATGGGTCGATGACATGCCTGGGATGTCGTCCCTTTGACCTAAGACATTTGGTAGGGTTGTCACGTGCCCGAAGGTCGGGGCATGACATCCCCATTTTGGTATCGGAGCATGGTCAGCCTAAACCATGTGGTCATGGCCTGGAGTGATAAGGTACGCTGGGTTAGGAATAGTTAGTAGGATTAAAACCCCGTGCTTGTGTTTGCTGTTCGATTTCTTTTAGGTTGTTGTCTTGAGTTCCCATTACGTGTTGCCTTTGGGCGAACATGAGTCCTTAAGATCTTGTGGAATGGTCAACCGTAATCCGAGAGGTAGGCCCAGAGGAAGGAAGCTCAGGCAGGTCCTAGAGGGGATGGGATTCGTGACCCGGGAGTACTCGGAGAGAGGGCAGCTCAGGAAGATCCTAGGATGAACGGGATACTTCAGGCATTGGAGACCTTGTGGAACATTGTGGGACAACAAGTGAGGAATCAAACTGCTGCTGCCGCCCCGCAAGAAGAACCGTTGGCTAGAAACGAAGTCGAAAGGCCGCAGACGCATATGCTAGTAGAGCATTTTCTGAAGCTCAAGCCGTCGAAGTTTTGGGGAGAAGGCGACCCCAAGGCTATATCCACTTGGATTGAGGAGCTAGAAAAGGTCTTTGCCTTGCTAAGGTGCTCCGAGGAGGAGAAAGTGACGCTGGCTGTATACTAACTACAGGGTAACGCTAGCTCGTGGTGGAAGGCCACGCAAAGAAGGGCTTTCCCCGAAGGTGTGGTCCCGGTGTGGGATGTCTTCGTGGAGGCTTTCAATGGGAAGTACTTCTCGGACTGCCCGCGAGAACAAAAGATGGTTGAGTTCTTACGCCTTCACTAGAATCAATTGTCCGTAGATCAGTACGAGGCAAGGTTTGCCGAGTTGTCCAAGTACGCACTGAGAATGGTTCAAGGCCCTGTGGATAGGGCAAGGAGGTTTCGAGACGGATTGAAACCAGAGATCAAGGGCTTGCTAGTGCCGCTAACCCTGAAGGATTACAATGAACTCTACGAGTGAGCCCAGCTGGTAGAGAGGGACATGTCTGTGAGAGCAGCCGCATTTGGATCGCGGTTTGCTCCTGATGCGAGGGATAACCGCAGATTTGACAAGGGGCCGATGGTGGGAAGTAGGTTTTTCATTCCACCCAATCGGAGGAATGCTGTTGGAAAACTAATGTATCGCCCCAGTAGTGTGTGCCAGCTTTGTAAGCAGAGGCATGGATCAGCTCCGTGTCCCGAGAGGTTAGGTGCTTATTTTGGTTGTGGTCAGCATGGCCACCAGGTTAAAGACTGCCCGCAGAAACAGTTGGGAAGACAGATGCCGATGTAGTAGGGACGTCAAATGCGAGGGAATGTTCTGCCGAACCGTCCGCCAGTGCAAGGAAGGGTGTATGCTGTCACCCATGAAGAGGCGAGGGATTCGCCGACCATTTCAGGTACGATCTTCTTGCATAATCAGGTAGCTTATGCCCTGTTTGATTCGGAAGCTTCCCATTCGTTTGTTACTGAGCAATTTGTTAAGCTAGCTGGTTAGGTACAAAACCATTGGGAACAATCTATAAGATTTCTACACCGCTTAAGGATAGTGTAATTTCCGCAGTAGGTTGTCCTGGCTATAAGCTGGTTGTAGATGGTCACGAGGGAAGGATAGACTTGATTGTTCTAGCCATGTATGATTTTGATTTGATTGTTGGTATGGATTAGCTTACTAAGCAAAGAGCTGTGATGGATTGTCATCGTAGGGTCATTCTGTTTAACCCGCCGGATGGGGTTAGTTTTAAGTTTGTTGGAAACCGAGGGGGAACCTCGATCCCTTTGGTTTCGTCACTAGAAGCGACTCGTTTGTTGGATTGTGGTTGCCAAGGTTATTTGGCATCTATTGTTGATAAGTTGGGTGAGGAGTCAAGGATGGAGGATATTACTGTAGTAGGCGAGTTTCCTGATGTTTTTTCCGAAAGAGTTGCCTAGATTACCGCCAGAAAGGGAAATAGAGTTCGTAGTCGAGCTGTCCCTTGGTACGGAGCTGATATCAAAGGCACCATATCGGATGGCGTTGTCAGAACTCAAGGAGCTGAAAGTGCAGATGCATGAGTTGCTCGACAAAGGATTCATTCGTCCTAGTACATTTTCGTGGGGATCACCTATTATGTTCATGAAGAAGAAGGACGGATCGTTGCGTCTGTGCATCGACTACCGTCGGCTCAACCAGGTGACGATCAAGAACAAGTATCTATTACCGATGATCGACGATTTGTTTGACCAACTTCAAGGAGCTTCGGTATTTTCCAAGATCGACCTACGGACGAGATACCACCAGTTGAGAATAAAGAAGGAGGATATACCGAAGACGGTATTTAGCAGGCGCTATGGTCACTATGAGTTCACTATGATGCTGTTTGGTTTGACAAATGCCCCAGTTGCTTTTATGGATTTGATGAACAGGGTGTTCAAGGAGTATTTGGACAGATTCGTCATAATATTTATTGACGATATCTTGGTGTACTCGAGGAATTATAAGGAGCATGAGCAGCATCTGAGAACAGTTTTGGAGACTCTTCGGGAGCATCGGCTGTTTACTAAGTTCAGCAAGTACGAGTTTTGGCTGACTCGCGTAGCTTTCTTGGGTCATGTGATTTCTAGATAAGGGATATCTATAGATCTAGCCAAGATTGAAGCGGTCATGAATTGGCCGAGATCGATGACAGTAATAGAGGTTCGAAGTTTCTTGGGTTTGGCAGGTTATTATAGACGTTTTGTGGAGAGGTTCTCCGCAATAGCTATGCCGTTAACGCTTCTGTTGAAGAAGGACGAGAGATTTGAGTGAATAGATAAGTGCGGGCATAGTTTCCAAGAGTTTAAGCACAAGCTAACAATGGCTCCTGTCTTGACAATACCCTATGGTCTTGGAAGTTATGAGATTTACAGCGATGCATCTTTCAAAGGATTAGGTTGTGTTCTTATGCAACATGGGAGAGTGGTTGCATACGCGTCTCGTCAGTTGAGGCCGCGTGAGTTGAACTACCCAACGCATGATTTGGAATTAGCAACAATTGTTTTTGCTCTTAAGATTTGGAGGCATTACCTAGTCGGAGAGAAGTTCCAAGTCTACACCGATCACTAGAGTCTTAGATATCTATTCTCTCAGAAGGAACTGAACATGAGGCAACGTCGTTGGATGGAACTTCTTAAGGATTACGACTGTGAGATTTTGTATCACCTGGGTAAAGCTAATAAGGTCGCTAATGCACTGAGTCGGAAGTCAGCGATTGCCCAGTTGATGATCCAGGAATGGCGTCTCTTGGAGAAGGTGCGAGATTCAGAGTTTAAGTTGGAGGTAGGCCATCTGTCGAGTCTGACGGTTGCTTTGAGAATTCAGCCGGAAGTACAGGCAAGGGTTAAGGCCTTGTAGTTGATGGATCCTACCATTCAAAAAATCCTTCAAGAGGACTCAGAGAAGAGGAAGGCCGACTTTCAGATAGCCGAGGATGGAATACTAAAGTTTCGAGAACGTTTATGTGTGCTTGCTGATGAAGGTCTTAGGGAGGAAATCTTGTCGGAGGGACATCGTAGCAGTTACAGTGTTCATCTGGGTAGCATGAAGATGTACCAGAGTCTAAAACAGTACTTTTGGTGGAGTGGTATGAAGGCTAACATAGCCAAGCTCGTAGCAAAATGCCTGACATGCCAACAAGTCAAGGCGTAGCACAATAAACCTGGAGGGCTGCTACAGTCGTTGGAGATTCCGGAATGGAAGTGGGAGCATATCACGATAGATTTCGTGATAGGTTTGCCTAGGAGCCAGAGAGGCAATGATTCGATTTGGGTCATGGTGGATAGATTGACGAAGTCTGCTCACTTCATCGCTATAAGAAAGGACTTCGCCTTGGAAAAGTTGGCTGATTTGTACGTACGTCAGATAGTGCGTCTTCATGGAGTGCTAGTGACGGTCACGTCGGATCGTGATCCTAGATTCACCTCCACCTTTTGGAAGAGCTTGCAGACTGCGTTGGGAACGAAGCTGCAATTCAATATGGCTTATCACCCTCAGACTGAGGGCCAATCAGAAAGGACGATTCAGATGCTAAAGGATATGCTGCGAGCCTGTGTATTGGATTTTTAGGGTAGTTGGGAAGATCAGCTTTATTTAGGCCCTATTTGGTTCAGCATTTCAAATGAGCTTTGGGCCTCTAAAGTCCATTGGGCAAATGCAAACGTTGTTTGGCTACTTTTTTTACTCACTTTGGGGAGACGCAATTGCATCTCAAATACTCTCCAAAGGCCTTTAGCCCAAAGTACCTTCGGAGGTACTTTGGAAAGTTACATTTCGAAAATGCAACTATGATTTTTTATTTTCTTTTTTCTTTTTTCTCCTCCTTCCTCCTTCCTTTGCCGGCCGTCGTCGTCGGTCGCCGTTGTGACGTCTCGAAATTTCAAGGCCTATTAAATGAATAATATTGGACTGTTGAAATTTAGTGACATTTATCGGACGCGGAATCGTTCAATCTAGAGGACGTTAATCGTCGATTGAAGTGTAGTTAATTGTAGTTCAATTAGTTTAGTCGCGCCGTAATTAATTCTCGCCGAATTCCTTTGCGCCCGTGCCAACCCTGAACCAAATATTCCGAACCAGTCCTAAATCGTTAGATTACCGAAATACCCTCATATATTATTCATATACGCCAGAAACAATTAATACCGAATGACCGTGGGACCTACCTCATTTATGGCAAGTCAAATCTTGCTTTTTGACCATGGGAATTTACCAAATTGCCCTTTAACCTTGAAAATTACCATTTTGCCCTCAAAGACCAATTTTTCTCTCTCTTCCCTCTCTCTTCCCTTTTTGGCCGTGCACCCCTTTCCCCTTCTCACTCTCACCGCAACTCCATTTTCATCATCCTCATCATATCATCTTCGTCACCGCCGAGCCACCGCTATCCACCGTAAGCCGCCGGACCGCCGACCACCCTCCCGCTGCTCGCGCCCTTGCCGCGCCGCCGCCTTGCCGCGCCAACCGAGCCTCCAGCCGTCCAAGCCGCCGCTGTCCAGCTGCTCTCCAAGCTCCACCATGCATCGCCGTCGCTCGTTCAACCTCGCCGAAGCTCTAGTCGCACCGCCGGACCTTGCCTGAAGCTCCGCCGAGCTTACTGCCCGTTCGCCGAGATCGTGTCGTCGTTTGGCTGCCAGAACAGTTGCTGTCCAGCCTCCGTTCTTCGCCATTCGGGTGTCACCTTTGAAAACTGACACCATGGTTGCGTCCGGATCGTCGAGACGAGTTCGTGGGACCACCGCCGGAAAATTTCACCGCCGCCGCCGCCCATCGTCGATCGCCGCCGACCGTCGCCGCTAGTTAAATAGTGAGTCAACCCCTAATCCCAAATTAGGCAGTTATTTGCATTTAATAGGTTAATTAGTTAGTTACCGTAATTAATTAGATAGTTACCGCAGTTAATAGATAGTTACCGTGATTAGATAGTTAACTGTGGTTAGATTAGAAAGTTACTATAGTTAGTGAATAGTTACGACGGTAGATTAATTAACTGCTGTGGTTAGTTGGATTAACCATGGTTAGGTAGAATAGTTACCATGATTAATTGCGTGTTGTATTATGACGATAATTTGTGGTGTCTGATCGTGGATCGGACTGAGTGTTGATTGCGCTTACTTGCTTAATCATCACACTAGTGTCGATATGCCATGCTGAACTGAAATTGAATATTCGCGTGACCAATTGTGATTTTGAACATGAAAATGGCCGTGGGTCAGGTTTGAGCATGATGCGAGCATGATTGCATCAAAAATGAGATTTGGCTTGAGAGCCGGTGATAAATGCGAGGTCCCCGTGGTTTTAATTGTGTCACCCTAACGTAACTGGGGACACGAGCGATACCCTTGTTGGCATGGGTCGCTGCCTGATAAGTTTGTGTGCCGGCGACGTACCGTCCGGGATTCCAAAGCTTATTGGTTGCCTGTCAGTCCGTGCCGGCGACGGATAGTCCGGATTACCACGGTTGATTAGATGCCGGTAGCAACTTGTGTTGGTCCGTAGTCCTTTATGGAATGCTTCCTGGTGTGCTCGCCTTAGGGAATTTGAGGGAGCTATCGGATGTCGTCGCTGTAACGTAGTAGGATGACGCCCGGTTAATCCGAAAGAGTACTAGCAGTGAGGCTGTATTGTGGCGAGAGTGGGGTATCTCTTGGCCGTGATGACCAGAACGCGCTTCTTGCATTGTGTATCATTTTTGGCTGAATGTTCTGGTTGAGTGACTGATTGTTGTTTATGCATTGCCATGATATATCTGTCGTATGGCTCAAGGCGAGGTATGTTGCATGTGGTTGTCTTTCGGATGTTGGGATTAGTTTGCTAAAATTGTTAGATTGCTTGCGTGAATCAACATCCTAATCGGACTTAGGCGTTGACCCGCTGAGATTCATATCTCATGCGCTTTGGCTGATCGCCTTTCAGGTCTTCGAGATGGCCGCGCTCCACGTTAGGTTTGGCGTCCTGTCGACCTAACCACGGTACTTCATTACCGTCATGTCGCCAATTCTGACGACTTGTGGGAACAGCACGTGACGACCGTCTGGGTCGATGAGGGGTTGCCACACTATGTCGCACACCTTTTCAAGGCCTGGTTCGTGCGTCAGGCGGGTGTTCTCATAGGACCGATTCGGGGGTTTGATGTACCCTCAGGTGCGGGTCCAATCGTTCAGACCTGGGACACGATAGATTCTGACATACCGGACGGGGAGGTCGAGGACCCAGATCCGAGTTCTAAGGAGGAGGACCCAGATTTGCCACCTAGTTATCATGGTTGACCCGATGTCGTTAGCCCGGGGGTGTAGAGGAGCTGTGGAGGAGTTTTTGGAGGCCGTCTTGTATATAGTCGGTAGTGTAGCAGTAGTGTATCGGCAGTAGTGCGCCCTGACCCGACTCGATATCTTTTTGTGGGTCTAAGGGGATCGATCCAAGATGGACTTGTGTTATATGTTTCTCTTATGGACTAATCAAGTATAGAAATAAAAAGGGTTTGTTGTTGTTGTTGTTTACTGTATCACTTACTTGCCTATCCTTGTTGTATGTTGTCTGGGGTTGTATCGCTTCCGCATGTGCTTAATCGAAAGATAAAAAGAAATGGGTCGATGATCTACTTAGGACATCATCCTTTGACCTGACGTTCGGAAGGGATGTTCGCGCGCCCGGGGTTCGAGGTGTGACATCATCGTTTTGGTATCAGAGCATGGTTTGTGGAGTGACAAGGTGCGCTAGGTTTGGGATAGTTAGTAGGACTTAAACCATGTGCTTGTGTTTATTGCTTGATCTTTGTTTAGTAGTAAACCTGAGTTCTCATTACGTATTGCTTTGGACGAGCAGGAGTCCTTACAGTCCTGCAGGATGAGCAGCCGTAGTCGAAGAGCGCCCCGAGGTAGGGCAACTCAGGTGGATCCCGAATTTGAGAGGGATCGTGTCCTGGGAGTACCTACGGAAAGGGTAGCTCTAATTGTTCCTGAAGCGGTTGAGAACCGCATTCCTACAGCGCGCAGAGGCAGAGGAAGGGCCGCCCGAGCAAGACCCAAAGTGGGTAGGATGGATGAACCGGAAATGCCCAGAGAAGGGGCAATTCATGTAGATCCTCGAGTGGACGGGATCCTGCAAGCCTTGGAAGCCATGGGTAACCTGATGGGGCAGCAAATGAGGAACCAAGCTGCAGCTGCCAATCCACAAGAGGGTTCTTTAGCTGAAGATGGGATCCGCAGACCGCAGGCTCACAGATTGGTAG
This sequence comes from Lenwebbia sp. NSW1173648, assembly GCA_029784005.1. Lineage (NCBI taxonomy): Eukaryota > Viridiplantae > Streptophyta > Magnoliopsida > Myrtales > Myrtaceae > Lenwebbia > Lenwebbia sp. NSW1173648. Next base: position 18,434,865 of record JARCGZ010000008.1, on the reverse strand, counting down.
AGCAGTTTTTGAAGCTCAAACCGCCAAGGTTTTCGGGAACTGGTGACCCGGAGGCTGCCACCTCATGGATCGAAGATTTGGAGAAGGCCTTTGCCTTATTAGGATGTTCGGAGGAAGAGAAGGTAACGCTGGCTGTCTACCAACTGCAAGGTAACGCTAGCTCGTGGTGGAAGGCCACGTAGGGAAGTGTGTTTCCCGAGGGTGCGATCCCAGAGTGGGGTGCCTTCGTAGAAGCCTTCAATGGAAAGTACTTCTCGGATTGTGCGCGAGAGCAGAAGATGGATGAATTTCTACATCTTCGCCAGAATCAATCATCGATGGACCAATATGAAGCAAAGTTTGCCAAACTGTCCAAGTATGCACCAAGGATGGTAGAGAACCTTGAGGATAGGGCGAGGAGGTTTAGAGATGGGTTGAAGCCGGGGATCAAGAGCGTGTTAGTGCAGTTCAACTTGAGGGACTACAATGAGTTGTATGAGAGAGCTCAGCTGGTAGAAAGGGATGTTGCTGAAAGGGCAACCACATCTGGACCACGGTTCGCTCCTGTTGTGAGGGATAACTGAAGGTTCGGTAAAGGACCAATGATGGGTAATAGGAATCCCATCCCGTCTAACAGGAGGAACTTTATTGGGAAGTCGACGTTCCGCCCCAACATTGTATGCCCGATTTATCGGCAGAAGCATGGGTCAGCCCCGTGCCCAAGGAGGTCAGGTGCTTGTTTTGGTTGTGGCAGGCATGGCCACCAAATCGAAGATTGTCCTCAGAGACAGATGGGAGGACAGTTGCAACAATGAGGTCAAATGCGAGGGAATGTTCCGTAGAACTATCAGAATCGACCACCAGTACAAGGAAGGGTGTATGTTGTCACCCGGGAAGAGGTGAAAGACTCGCCGACCGTTTCAAGTACGGTCTTATTGCATAACCAAGTAGCTTATGCATTGTTTGATTCAGAAGCTTCCCACTCCTTTGTTGCTGATCAGTTCGTTAAGCTAGCTGGCATGAGTACAGAATTGTTGAAATCAACTGTTAGGATATCTACACCGCTTAAGAATAATGTTATGGCTACAGTAGGATGTCCTGATTGTAGGCTGGTTATAGATGGTCACGAGAGAAGGATAAATCTAATTGTGCTAGCTATGTTTGATTTTGATATGATTGTTGGTATGGACTGGCTCACTGAGCAAAGAGCTTTTTTGGATTGTCATAGTAGGACTATCCTATTTAACCCATTGAATGGGGTTAGTTTCAAGTTTGTTGGGAACCGAGGGGGAACTTCAATCCCCTTAGTTTCGTCGCTGGAAGCGACTTGGTTGTTGGATGTTGGTTGCTAAGGTTATTTGGCGTCTGCTGTAGATATGTTGGCTGAGGAGTTAAGGCTGGAGGATATTGCTGTAGTAAGGGAGTTCCCTGATGTTTTTCCGAATGAGTTACCTGGATTGCCTCCGGAAAGGGAAATAGAGTTCATGGTTGAGTTGGCCCATGGTACGGAGCCAATCTCAAAGGCACCGTATCGGATGGCGTTGTCAGAGCTCAAGGAACTGAAGGTACAGATGCAGGAGTTGTTGGATAAAGGATATATCCGTCCAAGTACATCTCTATGGGGAGCGCCCGTTTTGTTTGTGAGGAAGAAGGATGGATCACTTCGTCTGTGCATCGACTATCGTCAGCTCAATTAGGTGAAAGTCAAGAACAAGTATCCGTTGCCAAGGATTAACGACTTGTTTGACTAACTTCAAGGAGCTTCGGTATTCTCCAAGATCAACCTATGGACGGGATACCACCAACTAAGGATCAAAAGGGATGATGTACCGAAGACGGCTTTTAGGACACGTTATGGTCACTATGAATTCACAGTGATGCCGTTTGGTCTAACAAATGCCCCAGAGGCTTTCATGGACTTGATGAATAGGGTATTCAGTGAGTATTTGGACAAATTCGTCATAGTGTTTATTGACGATATTTTGGTGTACTCTAAGAGCCCTGAGGAACATGAACAACACTTGAGAACAGTGTTAGAGACTCTTCAGAAACACCAGTTGTTTGCTAAGTTTAGCAAGTGCGAGTTCTGGCTAGCTTGCGTAGCCTTCCTTGGTCACATAATTTCTAAAGAAGGGATATCAGTAGACCCAACCAAGATTGAAGCGGTCATGGATTGGCCGAGACCGACGTCAGTGACAGAAGTGCGGAGTTTCTTGGGTTTAGCAGGCTATTATAGACGCGTCGTGGAAAGGTTCTTCGCGATAGCCTTGCCGTTGACACGCCTGTTAAAGAAGGATGAGAAATTTGAGTGGTCAGATAAGTGCGAACGTAGTTTCCAAGAGCTTAAGCAAAAGCTAACTACGGCTCCTGTTTTGACAATACCGTCTGGTCTTGGAGGTTATGAGATTTACAGTGATGCATCCTTCAAGGGACTAGGCTGTGTGCTTATGCAACATGGGAGAGTAGTTGCATATGCTTCTCATCAGTTGAGACCGCACGAGTTGAATTACTCGACACACGACCTGGAGTTGGCAGCGATTGTGTTTGCTCTTCAGATTTGGAGGCACTACCTGGTAGGAGAAAGGTTCAAAGTCTACACCGATAATCAAAGTTTGAAATATCTGTTCTCTCAAAAGGAGCTGAACATGAGGCAGCGCCGTTGGATAGAACTTCTTAAGGATTATGACTGTGAGATCTTGTACCATCCGGGAAAGGCTAACAAAGTTACTGATGCGCTGAGTCGGAAGTTAGCGATTGCCCAGTTGATGGTCCGGGAGTGGCGTCTTCTGGAGGAGGTGCGAAACTCCGAGTTTAGGCCGTCTGTCGAGTTTGATGGCTACGTTGAGGATCGAGTCGGAGGTGCAAGAGAGGATTAAGATATTGCAATCGACAGATCCTGCCATTCAGAAAGTCCTTCAAGAGGGCTCAGAGAAGAGGAAAGAAGATTTTCAGGTATCTGAGGATGGAATATTGAAATTCAGAGGACGTTTGTGTGTGCCGGCTGATGAGAGTCTGAGGGAAGAAATCTTGTCGGAGGCATATCGTAGCAGCTACAGTGTTCATCCGGGGTAGTACGAAGATGTACCAGAATCTGAGACAGTATTTCTGGTGGAGTGGCATGAAGGTTGACATAGCCAAGCATGTGGCGAAATGTCTCACGTGCCAGCAGGTCAAAGCACAGCATTGTAAGCCTGGAGGGTCGTTATAGTCGCTTGAGATTCCGGAATGGAAGTGGGAGCACATCACGATGGATTTCGTGACAAGTTTGCCGAGGAGCTAAAGGGGCAATGATTCAATTTAGGTCATAGTGGACAGATTGACGAAGTCAGCACATTTCATCCCAGTGAGAAAGGACTTCTCTTTGGAAAGGTTAGCAGATTTATATGTACGTCTGATCGTACGTCTGCATGGTGTACCAGTGACGATCACGTCGGACCGTGATCCTAGGTTCACATCTACTTTGTGGAAAAGCTTACAGATTGCGTTGGGAACGAAGCTGCAGTTTAGTACTGCTTACCACCCGCAGACGGATGGCCAGTCTGAAAGGATAATTCAGACGCTTGAGAACATGTTGCGAGCATGTGTGTTGGATTTCAAAGGCAACTGGGAAGGACAGCTTCATTTGGTCGAATTCGCCTACAATAACAGCTATCAGCAAAGTATCAAGATGGCGCCTTTCGAAGCGTTGTATGGCAGGCCTTGTAGAACACCAGTCTGTTGGGACGAAGTTGGTGAAAGGAAAATCACCGGTCCCAAGTTAGTGCAATAGTCGTTGGATACAGTGAAAATCATCAGAGAAAGACTGAGGACAGCTCAGAGCCGTCAGAAGAGTTATGCTGACAAACGACGCAGACCGTTGGAGTTTCAAGTCGGTGATCATGTCTTTCTAAAGGTGTCGCCTATGAGAGGGACATCTCGTTTCGGCAAGAAGGGAAAGTTAAGCCCGAGATATGTTGGGCCGTTCGAGATCTTAGAGTAGATTGAAATTCTGGCTTATCGTCTCGCGTTGCCACCGAGACTTGCTCAGGTGCATCACGTATTCCATGTATCTATGTTGAGGAAGTACGAACCGAATCCAGCTCACATCTTGAGCTTTGAAGAGATTGAAGTGGATGAACGTGTATCGTACGTGGAACGTCCAGTGAGGATCGAAGACAGGAAAGAGCAGGTTCTGCGAAACAAGACAATCCCATTGGTGAAGGTTGTTTGACAACACCATGGAACCGAGGGAGCGACGTGGGAAAGTGAAGAGTCAATGAAGAGTAGGTATCCTTTTCTTTATGAAGTGGTGTAATATTTTAATTTCGAGGATGAAATTTCCCAAGGGGGAAGAGTTGTGATGTTCCAAAATTTCAACGCCTATTAAATGAATAATATTGGACTGTTGGAATTTAGTGACATTTATCGGACGCGAAATCGTTCAATCTAGAGGATGTTAATCGTCGATTGAAGTGTAGTTAATTGTAGTTCGATTAGTTTAGTCGCGCCGTAATTAATTCTCGCTGAATTGCTTCGCGCCCATGCTAACCATGAACCAAATATTCCGAATCAGTCCTAAATCGTCAGATTACCGAAATACCCTCAGATATTATTCATATACGCCAGAAACAATTAATAGCGAATGACCGTGGGACCCACCTCATTTATGGCAAGTCAAATCTTGCTTTTTGACCATGGGAATTTACCAAATTGACCTTGGACCTTGGAAATTACCATTTTGCCCTCAAAGACCAATTTTTCCCTCTCTTCCCTTTTTGGCCGTGCACCCCTTTCCCCCTCTCACTCTCATGGCAACTCCATCTTCATCATCTTCATCATCTCATCTTCATCGCCGCTGAGCCACCGCCGTCCACCGTGAGCCGTCGGACCGCCGACCACCCTCCCGCCGCTCACGCCCTTGCCGCGCCGACGCCTTGCCGCTCCAACTAAGCCTCCCGCCGTCCAAGCCGCCATTGTCCAGCTGCTATCCAAGCTCCGTCGTGCATCATCATTGCTCGTTCAGCCCCGCCGGAGCTCTAGTCGCACCTCCGGACCTTGGCCGAAGTTCCGACGAGCTTGCCGCCCGTTCGCCGAGACCGTCATCGTCTTTTGGCTACGAGAACAGCTGCTGTCCAGCCTCCGTTTGTCGTTGTCTGGGTGTCGCCTTCGAAAACCGACACCATGGTTACGTCCGGATCGTCGAGACGAGTCCGTGGGACCGCCGTCAGAAAATTTCACCGCCGCCGACCGTCGCCGCCAGTTAATTAGTGAGTTAACCCCTAATCCTGGATTAGGCAGTTAATTGCACTTAATAGGTTAATTAGTTAGTTACCGTAATTAATTAGATAGTTACCGTAGTTAATAGATAGTTACCGTGGTTAGATAGTTAACTGTGGTTAGATTAGAAAGTTACTATAGTTAGTGAATAGTTACTGTGGTAGATTAATTAACTTTTGTAGTTAGTTTAATTAACCATGGTTAGGTGGAATAGTTACCATGGTTAATTGCCTGTTATATTGTGTCGATAATTTGTGGTGTTTGATCGTGGATCAGACTAAGTGTTGATTGTGCCTAATTGCTGAATGATCACACTAGTTGCTGAACTGAAATTGAATATTTGTGTGACCAATTATGATTTTGAACATGAAAATGGCCGTGGGCTAGGTTTGAGCATGATGTGAGTGTGATTGCATCAAAAATGAGATTTGGCTTGAGAGCCGGTGATAAATGCGAGGTCACGCATGACTTTAATTGTGTCACACTAACGTAACTGGGGACACGAGCGATACCCTTGTTGGCATGGGTCGATGCCTGATAAGTCTGTGTGCCAGCGACGTACCATCCAGGATTCCACGGCTTATTGGTTGCCTGTCAGTCCGTGCCGGCGATAGATAGTCCGGATTACCACGGTTGATTAGATGCCGGTCACAACTTGTGTTGGTCCATAGTCCTTTATGGAATGATTCCTAGTGTGCTCGCCTTAGGGAATTTGATGGAGCTATCGGATGCCGTCGCTGTAACGTAGTAGGACGACGCCCGGTTAATCCGAAAGAATACTAGCAGTGAGGCTGTACTGTGGCGAGAGTGGGGTATCTCTTGGCGGTGATGACCAGAATTGTTGCATTGTGCATGATCTTTGGCTGAATGTTCTGGTTGAGTGACTGATTGTTGTTTATGCATTGCCATGATATATCTGTCGTATGGCTCAAGGCGAGGTATGTTGCATGTGGTTGTCTTTCGGATGTTGGGATTAGTTCGCTAGAATTGTTAGATTGCTTGCGTGAATCAACGTCCTAATCGGACTTAGGCGTTGACCCGCTGAGATTCATATTTCATGCGCTTTGGTTGATCGTATTTCAGGTCTTCGAGATGACCTCGCGCCACGTTAGGTTTGGCGTTCCTGTCGACCTAACCACGGTACTTCATTAACGTCATGTCGCTAATTCTGACGACATGTGGGAACAGCACGTGACGACCGTCTGGGTCGATGAGGGGTTGCCACACTATGTAGCACACCTTTTCAAGGCCTGGTTCGTGCGTCAGGCTGGTGTTCTCATAGGACCGATTCGAGGGTTTGATGTACCCTCGGGTGCGGGTCCAATCGTTCAGACCTAGAACACGATGGATTCTGACATGCCGGACGGGGAGGTCGAGGACCTAGATCCGAGTTCTGAGGAGGATGACCCAGATTCGCCGCCTGGTTATCAAGGTTGACCCGGTGTCGTTAGCCTGGGGGTGTTGAGGAGCTGTGGAGGAGTTTTTGGATGCCGTCTTGTATATAGTCAGTAGTGTAGCTGTAGTGTATCGGCAGTAGTGCGCCCTGACCCGACCCGGTATCTTTTTATGGGTTTAAGCGGATCGGTCCAAGATGGACTTGTGTATGATTTGTTTCTCTTATGGACTAATCAAGTATAGAAATAGCAAGGGTTTGTTGTTGTTGTTGTTGTTATTGTTTGCTGTATCTCCTACTTGCCTATCCCTGTTGTATGTTGTCTGGGGTTGTATCGCTTTCGCATGTGCTTAATCGAAAGATAAAAAGAAATGGGTCAATGATTTGCCTGGGACATCATCCTTTGACCTGACGTTCGGAAGGGATGTTCGGGCGCCCAGGATTCGGGGTGTGACAGCCGCAGCCCCCGGTCGCCACCGCAGCCGGTCGCCGCTGCCCCCCCGCCTATGATTGTTTTTTTTCCTAATTTTAAACAAGTTAAAGTTAAAAAATGTTAAATTGGGACACCAAAAATTAAAATTTTACCAAACAGCATTTTTCCCAAAGTTTCATCTAAATGCACTTTTTAATTACAATTTACCAAACAATACTTGCATTTCACCAAACCCCTTTATCTCAAAGGTATTTGCATTTTCCCAAAGTCCCTTGGCCAAATGCTGAACCAAACAGGGCCTTAGTCGAGTTCGCCTAGAACAACAGTTATCAACAGAGTATTAAGATGGCACCTTTTGAAGCGTTGTATGGTAGGGCTTACAAGACGCCAGTCTGTTGGGACGAGGTTGGTGAAAGGAAGATCACTAGTCCGAAGTTGGTGCAACAGTCGTTGGATGCTGTCAATGTCATCAGAGAGAGACTAAGGATAGCCTAGAACCGTCAGAAGAGTTACGCCGACAAGCAGCGTAGATCGTTGGAGTTTCAGGTGGGCTATTACGTCTTTCTGAAGGTGTCGCCTATGCAAGGGACATCCCATTTTGGCAAGAAAGGAAAGTTGAGCCCGAGTTACGTTGGACCGTTTGAGATTTTGGAGCGGATTGGGAATCTGGCGTATCGTCTCGTGTTGCCACCGAGACTTGCTCAGGTTCATGACGTATTCCATGTATCGATGTTGACGAAGTATGAGCCTAACCCAGCTCATGTGTTGAGTTTTGAGGAAATCGGAGTAGATGAGCGTGTGTTGTATGTGGAACACCCAATGAGGATCGAGGACAGGAATTGCAAGTGCTGAGGAATAAGATGATTTCTATGGTTAAGGTGGTTTGGCAACATCATGGAATAGAAGGAGCGACATGGGTAAGCGAGGAGACTATGAAGAGTCGATACCCGTTTCTTTTTGAAGTTGTGTAATGTTTTAATTTCAGGGACGAAATTCCCTAAGAATGGAAGAGTTGTGACGTCCTGAAATTTCAAGACTTGTAAAATTAAATGATATTGGATTGTTGGAATTTAAGGGACGATTATAGGACGCGAATTCATTTGATCTGGAAAGATCGAGGTGGCCCTTGAAGCGTAGATCGGTAGAGTTTAATCGGTTTAATAACGCCGTAGAATTTAGCATCGAATTCCTTCACGCCCGAGCTTAACCCTGACCGAAATGCCTTCAATCGTTTGAACTAAATGACCAACCAAACCTGAATTAGCAAATGACCATTTTACCCTTAGATATTATTCATGTAAAACAGAATCCATAAATGTTGACTTGACCGTGGGCCCCACTTCATTTATTACCCATCTCTTCCAAGTCCACTTTTTCTCTCTCTTACTTTTCATCTCTTCTCTCTCCTCTCCACCCCCTATGGCCGACCACCCCATTTCCCCTATTCTCTTCTTATCTTCTTCTTCGTCTTGGCAAGTCACCATCATCCTCCTCTAGGCTCCATTGCTGCCCCTCCTCCAAGCTCCGTCACCCCTCGCCATCGCGCCGCTCCACTCGCGCCGTCATCGCACCGCCGAGCTTGCCGCACCCGAGCGCCTTACACGCCGCCGTGCCTCTCACCGCACCGTCGCCTGCCCTCCGCAAGCCTTAGCCGCCGTGCGTCGCCCCTGCGTCCCCGACGCCCCTGCTATCGCACGCCCGAGCCTAATCGCCGCCGCCCGAGACCCCGCCGAGCTCCACCGCCGCGCCCCTAGCTGTCGTCGTTGCAGTCCAGCCGCCATTCGCCGCCAAACCCGCCGCTGTTCTTCACCGTTCGCCGCTGTCCACGAGTCGTAGTAGCCACGTTCGCAACCTCGAGCCGAGCCCGAAGCCGTCGCCGCCACCGTTGTCGCCGGACGCCGTTGTGAGTTAATCCCTAATCTTTCATTATGACGTTAATTACACTTAGGATTGGATTAAAAGAGTTACCGTAGTTAATTAGATAGTTACCGTGGTTAATGGTTAGTTACCATGGTCAGTTAGATAGTTATCATGGTTGGTGGATAATTGCTGCGATTAGTTAGTTTTACTGTGGTTAGAATAGACCGGTTAATATTTAACTACTGTTGGACGTTGATTGGTTAACTGCTAGTTGACTTGAGTGCTTGATTGCTGTGATCTATTGGGTTATCACTTAGGGAAGAATATCCTGTCTAAATGGAATTGAATATTCATGTGATGAATTGTGTCCTTTGAGCATGAAAATGGCTATTTGTCGAGTTTTGAGCATACTCGTGAATGTGACTGCAATAGGGTAATACAAAGTAAGAATTGGCTTGGTTGCCTGGTGTGTTTGTGTGGTCACACGATGATTTAGCGTCACCCTAACGTAATTGGGGACGTGGTGGTACCCTTGTTGGCTTGGGTTCGTCGCCTGATATGACCGTGTCGGCTGGAGTTTGGATGCACACAGCTTATCGGTTGCACGACAGTTTGTGCTGGTGAGGCCGAAATCACATGACTGATCGGATGCCGGTTGCAGCTTATGATGGACCGAGGTCCTTACATGAAAGCCTGGTATGTCCGGCACGGGGGTCCTAAGAAGGTTATCGGTTGCCGTCGCCGGAACGAAGTGGGACGACGCCCGGTCCTATCGAAAGAGTACTAGCGGTCAGGCTATACTGTGGCGAGAGTGGAGTATCTCTTGCGTTAATAACTGGAACACGCGTGTTGTACTGTGCATGAGTCGCTGTTGAGTGTTCTAGTTGCGTGCTTTGGCCTGTTTATATGTTATTGCCATGTGATATCTGTGGTATGGACCAAGGCATGGTAAGTTCGCATGTAGTTGTTTATAGGCCGTGGGCCGTGCCTATCTATTTGGTAGCTGGAGCGTGGCGTTCATCGTACACTATTGATATGCCATTGTTCTTGTGTTGCATGTTTAGGCCGCCTGGGTGAATCAACGTCCTATTTGGACTTAGGCATTGACTCATTGAGATTTATATCTCATTTGTTGTCGTTAACCGTTTTATAGGTCCTTAAGTATGGTGGAGCGTCATGTGAGGTTCGAAGCACCTACCGACTAGTCCTTTTATATCAACTATCGATCGGTCCCAAACTTGGACCTTGTTTGGGAACAGCATGTAACGACTGTATGGGTCGATGAAGGGTTGGCACACCTAGTGGGCCATCTCTTCAAGGCCTGGTTTCAGCGTCTCGGTGATGCTCTCTACGGGCTGATCCTGGGGTTTGAGGGACCTCCATTTACCACCCCCGTAGTTCGAGCATAGGACTCGCTAGATTTTGATACACCTGATGGGGAGTTAGTGGACCCTAATCCTGACCCTGACGAGGACGATCCCGAGACTCCGCCGGAGTACTACGGCTGGCCTGGTGGTGACGGCCAGTGAGCGTGCGAGACTGTGGAGGCCCTTTTGGTAGTAGTTTTTGGTTGTGGTAGTTAGCCCCTAGCCCTGACCCGGCATCTTTTTACTGGTCATAGAAAGCGGCTCTAAAGAGTGGGCTTGTAGGTCTGTTCGCTTCTCCCTGGGCTAACTGAATATAAATAAAATATTTTATGCTATTGCTATTTGATGTTTCTCCTGCTGGCTATCCCCATTCTTATTGTTGTCTGGGTTGTTTACGTTCCGTGTGCGCTTAACTACAAGATAAAAAGTAATGGGTTGATGACATGCTTGGGATGTCGTCCCTTTGACCTGAGACGTTTGGTAGGATTGTCGAGTGTCCGAGGGTCGAGACGTGACACCTCTGGTCAGCCCCTGGCATCAGTGCAGTGGCTAGCGCAATTGGCAAGCCACTCTATGTAGATCTCCAAATGGAAAACATGAGGATGATCTCCTATGCTCGTGTCTCTGTGGAGATCAACGCTAAATAGCCCCTGTGCGAATCTGTCGAGGTACTTCTGAATTGTGCTTCTTGGTCGATTAAAGTCGAATATGAATGAAAGCATGTTTCGTGCTCCACTTGTGGCACTTTTCGCCACAAATGACCCCCACCAACACGGTTCACATTGTTGCCCCAACGGCTTTAACGCCTGTTACTATTAACTCTATGCCTCCTCAACCTCTTGATGTATGGAAAAATGTTATCAGAAGATAGAATGGCTCACCTTCTAAGCGTGCTACCTGTAATATTGTTGTTGATATTGGGACTCCGGCTACTCACTCTAATACAGAGTTTGGAACTCAGAGTCCCCTAGTTCTTGAACCTATTCTGACTTCCCGTGTCGCTTATGTTGCTTCTTTGGACTCATAAGATATTATTAGGGAGGTGGGCAGTAATATAGGCAGTGATGTGGATGAGGATCCCCCCTACCCGTCCAACTACTCACAAGAAGGCTACTGATTCTCAAGGAGTCAAAAATGATCTCGGCAAACAAGTAGCAGCTCTTCCCTCTCCTTTGTCAGATCATCAACAAGCTATCCCTTGTTCTGATAGTAGTCTCAATTCTGCTAAGAAGGCCAAACCGACTTCTAAGAAAAAGAAATGGGGTGGCAACAAGAAACGGTAACTCTCGTCCTTCCTTATATATATATAGGTGTGTGGAACATTAGGGGTCTTGGTGACCCCTTGAAACAAGCTGAGATCAGAAACTTGGTTAGGTCCAATAACCTCTGTTGCATTGGTATTCTTGAGACTAAGGTACCCTTGCCCTGTTTCGCAAATATCTCATCTAGTTTGCTGCCTGGCTGGATATGGACCGCTAACTATGACTACTCCCATCGGGGGAGGATTTGGATTGGGTGGAATCCTCTACTAGCAGATTTTGTTGTAACTTCCTCATCCTCTCAAGTCATTCACGGGCATTTGCAGCTCTTGGCTATAACTAAGGCCTATTATTTATTTGTGGTTTATGCTGAGCACACCTTCGTTTCTAGACGGTGTTTGTGGGCTAATCTCGTTCAGACCAGTGCAGCTTTGGCTGCCTCTCCTTGGCGCTTATCTCAAGGGACTTTAATGCTATTAGGGACCCTTCGGATAGACTTGGCAGCTCTACTAGTTGGCTCCCTTCTTTTGATGAATTTGGACAATGCCTTGCTCAAGCTGGTTTGGAGGATCTCAGATATATTGGCCATAGATTCACTTGGTCGACCTCTTCCGGAGCATGCGTAAACAAAGGAAGATTGACCGTGTCCTTATTAACGCTCAGTGGAGTAATGATTCCTCCTTTTTCGAAGCTTTATTTTTGTCTCCCGGGGTTTCCGACCACACCCCCATGATCATCAAGATTATGCTCCCCCCCAATTCGAAGAGGCCTTTTAAATTCTTTAATCTTTGGATATCTTACCCCTCCTTCTTGACCTTGGTCTCTTAGGTGTGGAATATCCAAATGTTTGGAACTCTTATGTTCATTCTCTACCGTAAGCTCAAAGTACTCAAGACCCGGCTTAAACAGCTTAATAGAGATTCTTTCTCTGATATATCTGCTCGCACTTCCGAAGCCAGGACTTCCCTAACTTCTATCTAGGACTCCCTTGTTATGGATCCTCTTTAACCAGTTATTGGCTGATCAGGAGAGGGACCAACTCTGTATTTTTTCTGACCTCCGACTCCAGGAGGAATCTTTCTATAAGCAGAATTCTCGGATTCAATGGCTCAAAGAAGGGAACTTAAATACCAAATACTTCCACCATTTTGTTAACAAGAGGCATCTTGGCAATAGAATCCTCTCTGTTGTGGACAGCTCTAGAAACCTCTTGACCAAACCACCTTCGGTCCAGCAGCATATTGTCTCCTACTTCGAAGGCTTGCTCACTCCCGCTACCTTACCTGCCCAGCCATCAGTTCAAGATTTACGGTCGGTTATTGAGCACCCCCTTGCTCCTAATCAGGTTCAATTTCTATCACGGCCTATTTCCGTTATTGAGATTCGTAACTTTGTTCTCTCTAACGGTTGGCAAGGCTTTGGGACCTGATGGTTTCAATGTTGAATTCTTCAAAGCCACTTGGGATATTATTAGACCATTAGTGATCTTGGCCGTCAAGGACTTCTTTGACTCTAGTTTTTTGCTTCGGGAGACTAATGCTACAATTCTTTCTCTAGTGCCTAAATTCCCGAAAATGAATGATTTTAGGCATATTGCTTGCTGCAATACCATCTGCAAATATATTACAAAGATCATGGCTAATAGGCTTGCCTGTGTTCTTCCTGCTCTTATTGGCCCTCCCATAATGCATTTGTTAAAGGACACTGTATTAGCGACGACATCCTTCTTGCATAGGAATTTTTTTGTGGGTTTCACCATGACCCTTATCTGACTAAATGTGCCATCAAAGTTAATTTCAAAAAATCCAATGATATCGTGGATTGAGAGTTTTTGGAGTTGGTTCTGCAAGCTTTTGGTTTCCTCGCTATGTTTTCTAAGCTCATAATGTCCTGTGTTAGAACTCCGAAGTTTTCTGTTTCTATTAATGGGGAACTTCATGGGTTCTTCTCCAATGGAAGAGGCATCTGACAAGGTGATACTATATCTCCCTGTCTCTTCACCCTTGTTATGGAGATATTCACGGGCATTTTTAATGTACGAACCCGGTTGCCGGGCTTCAAATTTTTCTGGAGATGCAAAGCTACCCAACTCTCTCACTTATTCTTTGCTGATGATATCCTCCTTTTTGCCGAGGCAAATACGACTTCTATCTATCTACTAAAGGCAGGTCTCGATAAATTCTCCAGTTGGTCTGGACTTAGCCCTAATGTAACCAAGAGTGAGATCTTCTTTTCGAGAGGCTTAGAGGAACTTCAGGACCGGCTCATCTCCTCTCTCGCGTTCCAAACAGGTACTATGCCACTTCGGTATCTTGGAGTTTCCATTATTGCATCAAGGCTTAGCAAGGTCAAGTGTGATTCATTGGTGAACTCTATTACCGCTAGAGCCCAATTCTGGTCTCAACGGTTTCTCTATTTCGCTGGTCGCTTGCAGCTTATCAAAGCAGTCCTCCATGCTATCCATGTTTTCTAGGTAAGTGTTTTTACCCTTCCTAAATCTGTGATATCTCGCATTGAACAGATCCTCAGGCAGTTTCTTTAGAAAGGCCCGAATTTGGGTGCAGGCGGTGCTAAAGTTCCCTGGGTCGATGTTTGCCTCCCTAAGGAAGAAGGCAGTCTCGACATCCATAGGCTTCTGGACTATAACCGGGCGGCTATGCTCAAGCACATTTGGATCCTCTTTACTGACAGGGAATCATTATGGTGTAAATGGATCCACACAAATTTTCTAAAAAAGAAGAACTTCCGGATCGCCTCTAAACCGTCTTCTTGTTCCTGGGCTTGGAAGAAAATCCTTGACCTTCGCTCGAATTTTCAGCACATTTTTCATTAGCCGGTTGGCAATGGTTATACCATTTCTTTTTGGTTTGATTCCTGGCACCAGAGAGGGCCTCTCTATAAGCTTTTCTTTGATAGGGATATCTATCGGTCTGGTATCTCTCGAAAGGCTACTATATTCGAATATCTCTCCACAACTAACCATTCGTCTCAGGTAACGGCTTCCATTGCCTTTTGGTCAGAGGCTCTCCCTTCTCTTGATCCCGAGAATAATGATCGTTTTATATGGACCGATCATCCTTATGGAGTCTTTTCTATTGCTTCTGCCTAAGACCTCATCCGTTGTAGAGGGCAGGTTGTGCCCTAGCACTCTTTTATCTGGGACCGAGTTATCGCTCCTCGACATTCCTTCCACCTGTGGCTTATCACGCTCAATAGGTTGCCAACTCAGGTTTTAATGCTCAATTACCATAGAATTTCGGATGGTACGTGTGCTTTCTGTGGCTGCCAGCCGGACTCTATCGACCACCTTTTCTTTAGTTGCTGCACCACTGGTGCCCTTGCTCTCTTCTAGGCCGCCAAATGCAATTTGGCTTAGCTTAATCGTTGTTGGCAGGACAATCTTCACTAGGCTATGCAGCGCATCCGTGGCCAACACTTTTACCAGATTATCTCTCGGTTCTCTTTTGGCACTTTATGCTACATCATCTGGATTGAAAGGAATCATATTCGTTTTTGAAATCAGACCCATTTCATACCAGCTCTAAAGATACATCTCGAGAAGGTGGTTAGGGACAAAGCCTTGACTTTTAAGCAAATGGTTGACACCCCTAGAAATCGGAGGATGCAAGGAAGCTGGGGCATCTCTCCGTCAGTTTTTGATTGAGTCTTGACTTGTTCGGTCTCTCTCTGTCTTTGATTTTAGGCTGTTTGTTTGGCCTCTCTTTTCCTTGTGTATTCTCTCTGTCTTTTTACCTTCGACACCCCTACACCCGTAGTGACATCCCCTGGTGTCATTACGTGTGCAAGGTCCTAGTGTGGTTGGGTTTGTTTTGTAAGCCGCGCTTTGGTTGGTTAATATACTTCTTACCTTACCCAAAAAAAAAATTCCTTAGGGCTCACTGATTACTCGTATTTTTTAGCATTTCCATATAACCATTCCTTCAAAACTGAGTATTTTGTCATTTCCTAAGATAACAATTGGAAGAAAAGATGCTAAACAAGATGCACTTTAGGCATTCTGAGGGAGGTTGGAAAAATAGACAAGGAGAAGTTGTTCAGATTGATCTTAAGGCTGATGCAGTTACTAAGTCTGACATACCCTCAAGGAAGAGAAAGGGTAAGCCTTACCTGTCTGCTGGAGACTCTGCACAAGCCTCCAAAAAGAAAGATGCTGCTAGAGCCCTGCTTCAAAGGTTGGAAGAGGAGTCTAGTGATGATGAATTTTCTGAAGTTGTTGACTATTCTATTGAGGAAGAAGAGTTATCAAGTGATCATGGTGAAGAGAAAGAGGAAGAGACACAGGGTGACAATGCTAGTTGTCTAAAGCAGAAAAAGATGAAGCTTTTGAAAGGGAGAAACTGGATGAAGAAAGGGCACATATGCTAGATGAAAGGGAAGGAGCTACTGAAAGTGAGATACGTGGCACCACAAGGTTTTCTACTACACAAGAATCAACTACTGTTGTTATTTAGCTGCAGGAGAACATCATTCCAGAAGATGTTTAGATTCAGGGGGAGTCAGAAAATGTGGAGTAAGATAACAATGCTATGAATCTTGAGTCTCCTGGAATTTTGGAGGCTGCAACTGATATGGAGATAGATGCTACTATTCAGCAAGTCGTCTAAAATGTGCATGAAGTTCATGTTTCTCCTTCTCAGATTCAGGGGGAGTCTTAGAAGAAAAATAGAATTCCTGATCCTCAGGCTCTCAATCCTTCAGCTAGCACATCAACCGATCCCAACATCTTATCCATCATGGAGCTACTCAAAGACAACAATGCTTCTTTGAGAGAGATCCAAGCAAGCCGGGTTGCTATGAAGGGAGATATGGAGAGGATGAAGTCCAAACTAGAATGTCCTATGGAGTCTTTCAACCTTGAAGTTAAAAAGAATATGGAAGTGTTTTAGAATGTGTTCAGTCAGTATCTAATGAAGGTTGAGGAGATTGTTCTCAGGTTAGTATGTTATCAGCTGGTTCGCATACCTTTCGACCCATCTCAGTCTGGCGATCATGCTGCACCCACCAATCCTGTTCCTGATTCAACCCAACCATCCTCATCTAAATAAACTTGACTATGCATTTTCAGTTCATTTTTTTGTGTTTGTTTGGATTGAAATCTTTTAATTTGTGTATTTCTGGATTGTTAACTTTGAACTACATTATGGTTTGATAAACTTGTTATTTCATCCCTCATTGGCAATATTACTTGAACTGCATTATGTTTCTGATGGTGACAAAGAGGGGGAGAAGTATTCCTTGCAGATCAGGTGCAGACTCTAGACTTAGTCATGAACTTGAAATCTTCCTACATGAGTGATACGCAATTCACTTTGCATAAACGTAGTTTTAGTACTTTATAATGCTTTACAAATGCAATTTCTGTCTCACTCTTGCAGGATACATTGGATATACGGAGAGTGCAATACACTCTGTCTTCGATAAGAAATCTTGTTTATCTATCACATGAATTTGCTAAGCTTTCTGATAGATGCTATTATGTGCTTAACTAATCATATTCAAGTATTGACTTCACAAAAATGCTTGCACATATTTCGTCAAGTGCTTTATTTTATAGCAAGCTTTTTACAATCAAAATCTTTCAAACACTTTACTAAGTCTATTTTATGGAGAAATTTTGTCATCGTAAAAAAGGGGAGATTGTTGAGAAAATCTCCCAATTTATATTTTGAAGATGACAAAACTATACTTAGTTTATATTCAATCTGAAGTATTTGTCTTTCAGGTGTTACTCTTGTAATGAAGAATGTTGAATTCTAATCAGTGTTATAGTATGGACAATACTCTGAAGCAGTTGATATCTTCAGACTCTATGTGACAGCTAAACTTATTCAGATTCAGGAATATCTTTTCAGATTCATACTCCACTACTTATATTGTCATGGCTAATAAGCTAGCTTGGGATCCTATATAGAATGTTTTCATTGATCATTAATTTCATAGATTGTTTTGAAACCGAATCATAATCGCAAACATCTAGATCTGATTTGCAATCAGCTATTTTCTTAAATGAAAAACTCTACTATTGGAAACCAATATTTGGATTTATGGGCGATCGATCTGACAGAGATTTTGACCTCTTCCTTCAATGGCTACTCTACCTTCTTTTAGCAATTTTGTCCAACGGGTTGATTGGAAAATGATCCTCAAAAGATTGTCCAACGATTGGTCTGGAAGTAGAGGAGTATTTAAGAAGACTCTGATGCTTAAGAAAAGAGAGTGAAAAAGGATCTTAAATTCCAAAGTTCAAAGAGAGCTTCAATCATACATACTTGTCTATTGTGAGCTTCAATTGTAATCCTTGAGAGATAGTGATAGGGTGATCTTGTGAGATAGAGAGTCCTATCAAACTTGAGTATTGTCACTCAATCTTATAACATCTCATTGATTGCTTAGTGGAATCTAGTCGGTAGGCTGTTAGCGTAGGAAAGTGGACATAGGCTTGTACTAAGCCGAACCACTATAAATCATGTGTGCAAATTTCTCCATCTCTCAACTCTAGTTATTACTTTGCTATAATATCGCATACTAGTGAATCGATGATACTGTTCAGACCTGTTCTCACTTGATTTTGATAATACTCAACTTGATTGTTTTGTTTCCACATAAATTTATCAAGTTAACTCAGAGTCACATATTCAACCCCTCTAGGTGATATTCCAGCCAACATCAATTGGTATTAGAGCAAGGTGATCAATATTTTGAAGTATTTTACTTCTAAGTTAACGATCTGTTATGGCTACCAATCATGCACCAGGTATCTTCGAAGGACAGAGCAACACCAGACCTCCTTACTTTGATGGGAAAGAATACATAATCTAGAAGAACAAAATGAAGGCTTTCATCAGAGCCACAGAACCTCTGATGTGGGACGTTGTACAAAGAGGAGTCAATCCATTGTTAGATGCAACCGCTAGTGGTGACTCGACAAAAACAAACAACAATCCTACTCCAACGCCCACTATATGTATAGCTGAAATAGTGAAAAGAGATGCTTTCGATGCCGGAGCAATTTATTCTCTATATTGTGCTTTATGTCCTACTGAATATAACAATGTATCTGAATGTACCGTAGCAAAAGAGATATGGGACAGATTGCATGTAACGCTTGAAGAAACAGACAGAGTCAAGGAAACTAAGATTAATATTCTTCTTGGTCAATAAGAGTCCTTCAAGATGAAGCCAGATGAATCTATTTTTGAAATGTTCAATAGATTCACTGATATAGTCAATGGACTAGCATATCAAAGGAAATCCAACTCAGCACCAATCAAAGTGAACAATCTATTGCGAGGTCTCTCAAAGGATTGGAACCATGTGAAAACCTCAATCCGAGAAACTCAAAAAATCTTGCCATTATCAGTTAATGAACTCCTTGGAACGCTGCAATCATATGAAACTGAACGAAAGAAGATCCAAAAGGTAAGAAATCAATTTTTTAAGATCTAACATTGATTCTGATGAGATAGATTCTGAAAATGATGAAGAGCTTGCTCTCATAGTAAAGAAATTCCAATGAGTGTCTAAATGGTAAGTCAGGACTCGTACTGTTTTCATTGTAAGTCCATCTAGCTACTCAAGACTCCTTTGGCATGCAACTCAAAAGTAAAGATGATGCTGTGCCAATGAAGTATTTAACGTATTTATAACACCTTTATCTCACAATTTAACTTTTAGAATAGTTAATAGTCCCCAACAAAATTTTACACGCCAACCCTAGCATTACCATAAAGAAGCAGTTTGTTACCAATCTGCTGTATTTTACCCGATGAGTCGAAATCACGAAGAAATTAAGTTGAAATAAACAGAGAGAAAATTTTCAAAAAGGTTATGTATGAACTTCACATCCTCAATAAGTAATTCATGCTATAAGCCATAAGAGAAAAAACAAAATTACAGGTAAGGAAGGCTACATAGAGAGGAACCTAGAAACCTTTGCGCTGTGGATTTCTACCTTAAGATCAAGACAGTTATTTAGTACTTGGTGAGGAGCTATTGAGCGGGCGCTCGTGGCCTAGCCGAAGTTCGAGGTCCAATTCTATCCGGTTTGAACTTGGACTCAATTGCATCCTCTCTTCTTCAACACCGTCATCTCTAGCTCGAGCACATGCCTTACCTTCTATAGACATGGTACGTGGCCCTCTTGGGGGGGTTTTGTTACCACTTCTCTCGCCTTCGTGATTTTCAGTGGCGGCAGTATTCTTGATCGGGACGACTCCGAGCGATAGCGCGCTTTCCTCCATGGATTCCCTTAGCTTGGCCCTATCTCTCCTGTGAACGTTCATGTGACCTCCAAGGGCCTGGGCATTTGAAAACCCCCTCTTGCAAAAGGCACAAGTGAAGGATTTCACGGGACCCTGGTCATGATGTGCCCTCATGAATACTTACTCTGGCTTTTCTAGATTAAATTGATTGATATCCATGAGAGAGAGAGAG
Organism: Lenwebbia sp. NSW1173648; assembly: GCA_029784005.1. Classification (NCBI taxonomy): domain Eukaryota; kingdom Viridiplantae; phylum Streptophyta; class Magnoliopsida; order Myrtales; family Myrtaceae; genus Lenwebbia; species Lenwebbia sp. NSW1173648. The sequence goes on along the minus strand of JARCGZ010000008.1, from coordinate 18,414,864 downwards.
AGAATATAAAGGGGAGGAGCACGCAGCCGGGTCGGTTGTGGATGACTTGTTTAAGGGGTATATATGCAGGCTTACTTTCTTCTAGATGTGATGGCGTTAACCCTTTTTTTTTTTTTATCATTCATGAACTATAATAAACATATGGCAACAAATTGTTGAATTTGGTATCCACCCCGACAAAATCCGACTTATTTTCGATGTGTAAGGATAGAAGTGTAATCTCTCTATTGCTCGACCGAAAGAGTTTGATCACGTAATACTTTCCTCCATATTTTTTGTGTTATAGGTTTAGCAGTATTCGCCCACTTAACATATGCCGTGATCTAATGTACTATATGTGAACATTCAAGAGTAGAAAATGGGAAGATCAAAAGGCGTGGATGTTCATGCTTCCATAAGGCTTCGATAGGGCAAAGAAAATATATACAGGCATGGTAGGTAACCTCTCTGAGTTAGAAGCTTTATAAACACATTTTGTTAACTGCATATGTGATGCAACTAAAATTTTTGCTGCTTAATTTGTTGAAGCTGCTGACTTTGCTTTAAGATCAAACACTTCATTTTAATAAAGAAGTGTAAAAATAACTCCATTGCTGTACTTGAAAGCAAGACAGAATCTTTCATTATTCATAACTTAGAACTATATCCTTGTTCAAGGTCATTATCAGTGCTCTCTATTTTTCATCTACGAACGTAGTTACTAACTAGGTGAAAATTAGATCGTTCTAGAATATATAATTCTAGATAATCACTAGTTTAACATTGATACATCATAAATTTCACTCATGCGCGCGTTCATGGCTATAAACTGAATTTGTTAAGCTATTAGAGTATGGCGCACATTGTATTTTGTAAATTCATATCCTCATTCACACAAAAGTTCAATGGAGAGGAAAAGTTGAAGTGCGACTGACTTCAATATATGTGGTCCTCGTCGAAATTCAAGTTCTATACGAAAAGGAAATTCATAACAAGGTGAAAATGGATGTGAGGAATTCAATTCGAGATATGACCTAATACATGAATTGATGTTTAGTGTTTGACCGTCTTCTCTGTGTTCATGGCTGTCCTATGGTTTATATCTTTTGCTATCTAATTTCATCTATAAAGTCAAGATACTAACTAGGAGAAGTTGGGTTCTCCCACAATAAGTCTAGATAATCACTCCTTGACATTGATACTTGATATTATTCAACAAAACAAACACACGTCCTCAGACCCCCGATGATTATTACCATTATTACCTGGCCGAAAGGCACGGTTGCCATTAACTTGTTCTTGATATGTTAGGGTTCCCCAATTGATCTCTTAGGTACATATAACAACGAACACTAGCTACACAACAACCGATGGATCTAACGAGGACTTTGAGAAATAAAATATGAAAATTTTTTGTATGCACTCTGGTAGTTCACCAGTCACGTAATCTTTTCCTTCTTATTCTTGTTTTTTCTTGGTACATGCATCAAAGCCATGTGATTCCACTCACTCCATTTCTTTAAGCTCTGCATGCATTTTAGTTGGACCTTATCATAGTCGTTATTTTAATAGACTTTAGGGTTTTCGTGAGAGCATATATTTTTGTCTTTCGTACATCCGACATGTAGACCCCGCAATCAGCTGGACAAGACTGACTTTTTGGCTCCTTCTTGATGTCTTAATTTGATAGAACATCAAATTCTTTTGTGTAGTGTTTTTCGAAGAGACATTTGCCAACTAATATTATTTTGTTCGTATTGTGGCCGATCGAGAACACACTTTAGTAATTTGGTATTAAACCGTCCACCTCTTGAGAGAGCGGCTCCAGTTATGCCAGTTTTAGGGTTTCCTTTCTCTGTTTTCTTGTATATCTTGTCCCACTCATTGTGGTTTAGCCGGAAACCTCTTGTGTATTAGGATTCTCTAAATATAACAATTAATTTACATTTTAGTTTATCCTCTTCCAAGAATAATGCATGAGCATATTGTACATTCAATGCTAGGAAAACTTTTCTACTTTTTTTTCCCGCAAATTGTGGTCAACGATTGTTGTGGTAAGTGATATAGTATTCTTTGTAACTGTTCAAAGGGTTGTTGATGATCTAAACAGACTAGGAAGGTTTATAGTCGTTCTAAGTGGCGTCGCATGAATACGTATCTTTCTGAAAATTAGACATCGTCCAATGGCAATGATCTCTTCGGACTTTAAGGAACTTTATATAAGAACCATATTTTTCTCCATCCCTAGTTAAAGGGAAGAAGTACATCAGAAGTGTCAAAAGTTATGTACGGCTCACTTTAGTGACAAAAGTTTCCACCGGATCATTTAAGTGCCAAATCGAAAAAAATAAAATGATCACTTAAGTGCCACCTATGAGAAATTCATGCCAAATTGATTACGTGGCATTTATAATTAAATGTTTAATCCGACGTGAACTTTTTTTAAAATGTTTTCAGTCAACGTGGATTTCTAAAACAAAAAACTGGCTAAACAAATTTTAAAAATTAAATTAAATTTGAAAATAAGCTAAAAAATCTATAACAAGAAAAAAGAGAGAGGGTTGCACAGGCGGGTGAGTGCTTGCACTACCCTAGCCACTGCTACCCCCACTATCGTCGCCAATGGCCGGCGAGAGTGGGGGATGGTCGCCGGCCCCTGGTCCGTCGACCGTAGGAGAGAGCATGCAGGCCCTCGCCGGATATCCCCCACCCTCGCCAGCCATTACCGAAGATGGTGGGGGCGGCAGCAACACATCCCTCGTTGATTGTGCAACCCCCGGTTTTCCTATTTTGAGCTTAATTTTAGCTTATTCTCAAAATTTTTATTTTTCTAATCTAATTAATTTGTATTTTTGTATTTTTAATAGTTTTTAAACTTTTATCATTTTTTTATTGGTGACTGGACCTCCGGTGAGCTACGCGACTTCAAATATTAATAAAAAAAATGTCACATTGTATTTCCGGCTAAGCATATCAAAGTTGGCACTTAAGTGATCATAAAATTTGATACTTAAGTGATCGTTTAGAATCTTTTGGCAACAAATTGAGTGTCGTACATTACTTTTGACACCTCTGGTGTACTTCTCCCCTAGTTAAAGGAAACTTTCTCCAACCAATTATCTAATTAGTGGATTACAAATATGGATCTCACCCATATTTATATTTTATTAAATTTGCATTTGGGTGATGTCTATAACTTTGTAACCTACTAATTAGCTAAGTCAGAGTTTCATTTAAGACAAGGAAGATGGAAAAATTAACAAAAAGTTCTAAACCTATTGCAATTGTGCCAATTCAGTTCTAATTTTTTTTGCTAGTTGAGTCATAAACCTTTTGCAATTGTGTCAATTCAGTACACTTTGCCTGCTATCGCTGACATTGATATTTTTAATAATATTTTTTATTTTTTTAGTTTGTAATTAATTTTTTATTTTTCTTTATTAAAAGTCATCTAGGATAATAGTGTCTTAAAAGTCATATGTCTCTCAAAAGCATGCAAGGATTGTAGTACTAATTTTTTTTTCTAAATGATGTTGATGTTGCAATAGTTTATCCCGACTTGGTGGTGTGCCCATAGGTCGCGAGCTTGAAATAAAGCAACGTTGGGTATAAAACAGTTTATTTTCTCTCTATCCTTATGTCGATGAGTCTAAGGATTTCTTAAGAATGCTTTTGGCAAAATCTATGAGGGTTTTTCTATGCCCGACATCACCGGCTGTTTAAGAAATATTCCCTAGAAATCAGCTTCACGATAGGGCAATTTCTCATCATACTTATCATCTGCGCGTGACGTTCTCAAGAGGGTGACACTTGAAGAGATCGAAAGTACACAATAACGCTAAAACGGAGCCTAATTGTGGTTTAGCCGGAAAACTCTTGTTTATTAGGATTCTCTAAATTTAACAATCAGTTTACGTTTTAGTTTATCATCTTCCAAGAATAATGCATGAGCATATTGTATGTTCAATGCTCGGAAAACTTTTCTACTTCTTTTTTTCTCAAAATTTGGTCAACGATTATTTTAGGAAGTGATACTAATTCTTTGTATTGTTAATAAACTAAATAGACGAGGAAGGTTGATAGTCTTTCTAAGTTCGCATGCATATGGATTTTCCCAAAAATTAGACATCGTCCGATGGCAATGATCTCTTCGGACTTTACGGAAGTTTATACAAGAACCATAGTTTTCTCCATCCCTAGTTAAAGGAAACTTTCTCCAACCAGTTATTTAAGTAGTGAATTACATGTATGGATGTAAATATTTTATAGAATTTACATTGGTGTGCTGTCTATAATATTTGTTGAACAAGTCAAAGTCGTCGTTAGAGTCATCTCCACAAGAATTGGTTTAGACAGATATTTCCGGTTCCTCTTCAAAGCTACAGCTCATTATCTATAACTCATTCAATTTCATTAAATTTAACTGAATTTGTATACAGATTATTTGCAAGTGTATATAAACATATCATCTCTTTGTAGATAATAAACGGGAGAAATCAATACAAGCATCAATTTAAAACTTCTCTTTTTATTCTCTGCCTTGTCTACCTCTCCTTTACTGTTCGTAGTTTCAAGTTCTCTTTTCATTCTTCTGCACTTCAGTTCTTACATTCTCTAAAGATCCAATTTTAACTTGGTATCAGAGCCCTTTGGCGCAAGCCCCATTCATAAACCAAAGGCGTCTTCTTCACCATGGATCCAGTGCACCCTACTTCTGTTCCCCCAACTCCCTCTGTTTCCATTCCCCCAGTTTCAGTTCAAGCAAATTATCCTTCTACACTTGTGGTTGCAACTCCCATCCTCACCTCCAATGTTGTCTCCACCCCCTCACTTTTGTTGTTTGAAAAACTCATCCCACTCCATTTCTTTTAGCTTCGCAGTTGCTGTCCATAGTAGACGGCTCAGAACCGGCTCCACGGCAGTACCTCCAGCAATAGCAGGATGATTCCGGAGCAAACCCCACCCTTAACCCTTCCTACACTTCGTGGTTAATACGCGATAAGACGGCACTTGGGTGGATTTTAGCCACCTCGACCACACCGATTGTTACTTAACTCACCAAACACAAGACTTCAGCTTCCGTTTGGAATTATCTCTCCAGTGCATATGCAGCCCAATCCTTTGCCAGAGCTGCATCTCTTCGGATGCAGCTACAAACCATGGAGAAAGGAACTCGCTCGGTAACAGAATATATTCAGCAGGCTACGAAAATTTCGGATCAACTATCGGCAATTGGTGAAACCATTTCTAAGAATGAATATCACACCCACTTGTTCCGTAGGCTTGGTGCTGAATTTAATCAGCTGGCGACGGCAATATCAGTGCAGACCCGAGCATCTCCATTAAGTAAAGAAGACCTTCACGGACTACTTTTGTCCCATGAAGGTCATCTTGAAATTTCAGCATTTGATACTGCCCAACCACCGCCCGCAGCATTTGCAGCCTACACCGGAGTCCACTCACAGGTGCTGACACAGAGTTCAAATTTTTTGGGCAATCAAATTTGCCAGAACTAGTTTTCACAATCTTCCAGAAATTCCTCCTCGGGGTACAATCCAGGAAAGAATAATGGAATTCTCCCAATTCGCACCTCACCGACGCCGCATCAACCTCCAACTTGCCGCTTTTGTCGTCGAAATGTGTTGTACTGCCAGTTGTGCCGTCGTCCGAGTCACAAAGTTGCCACATGTTAAGAAAGATACAATCCTCATTTTGTCCCTCCCCAAACACAACAGACCCATTATGCTCATCATACTCAAAGCACTTAATACCCAAACCATGTCCAACCCCCACCCTAGGCCTACTATAGTTCACTTTCCCCATCCGTATCCCATTATGCTCCTATTGCTCCTCCTCCGTCTGCTCTGGATGCTGCATCATGGTACTCGGATTCTGGTGCGTTTCAACATGTTATTGACAGTCATGCTACGCTGTCCAATGCTATGCCGTACATTGGCACTCAAAATCTCACTATGGGTGATGGAGTTTCTCTTCCTATCATCCCCACAGGTACACTCGAGCCCACATCTTCCGCTCCTTTTCGATTATCTAATGTTTTAGTGGTACCATCTATCACAAAAAAACCTACTATCAGTCGCCCAATTTGCCACCGAGAATAATTGTGTTTTGTTGTTTTTATGGCATATGTTTTTATGCGATCTCTCTTCGCAATGGTCAAATTCTACTCCAAGGCAGACTTGAGAACGTTTCTACCGTGTCTACGCCATACATCGGCTTTTACTTCTTCTCATGCTAGTTCAATAAATTTGTGGCATCACCGTTTGGGTCATGCACACTCCGATGCTTTAGTTCGGCTACTACGTTCCACGAAGACTAGTTTTACCAGCTCACCCTCCATTTTATGTACGCCATGTGCTCTTAGTAGCACCCATCGCCATTCCCACCCACCCACCATGTCTAGGGCTTCTTCCCCTCTATAGCAAGTACATTTTGATATATGGGACCCTTCTCCTGTAATGTCTTTAAGTGGTTAAAAATATTACGTTTGCTTTATTGATGATTTCTCCCGTTTTGCATGGTACTACCCTCTGACGACTCGTGCATAATTTTTACTAACTTTTATTGCTTTTCATAAATTTGTGGAGACTCAACTTCAGTGTTGGCTCCAAAAAATACAGTGTGATGGTGCACCTGAATTTCTCTCCTCAGTATTTCGAGCTCACATTATTCAACACAGCATTCACCAACGTGTCTCTTGCCCGTATTCTCCTTTTCAAAATGGCATTGCTGAGCGGAAACATGGTCACCTTGTTGAAACGGGACTTGCTCTCTTGACATAGGCTGCTATTTCATCTGAATTCTAGGAGTTTGCTGAGACTGCCACCTTTCTCATCAACAGACTCCCTTCACCGGTCATTGGTAACAGCAGTCCTTGGCAGGCTTTATTTGGGACACCTCCTGACATTTCTTATCTACGCGTCTTTGGGTGTGCAGTATTCCCCTATTTAAGGCCCTATTCTCCTCACATGCTCGCCCCCCGATCAAAGGCATGCATTTTTCTTGGCTACCCTCTAGGCTATCGCGGGTATCGTTGTTATTGTCCACTTACTCGCAAATTCTACATTTCTACTGATGCTTTTTTTTATGAAACAAGCTTCCGATTCAGCACCATGTCATCTATATAACCACCAACTCACATTCCAAAAATAGTGCTGCCACTACCTCCACCACTATTCTCAACCTCGAACATAGCTCCACGACTCGTGCCTCCAACACCACCACCTTCTCCATCTCCTCCTTTAACATCACCTTCTCCACCTCCTCCTTCAACGTCTCTGCCTGAATTATCGACATCACCACCAGTCTCAACAGTTGCACCATCTCCGTCAGAAACCAATTCTTCTGCAACTACTCATCCGATGGTTACTCGTCTCAAAGATGGTACTATTTCACGTAGGACTATCAACCGCTACTAGAAATATGCAATGATAGCCGCGGCTCATCCTCACGCTGAACCTACAAGCTTCACTTAGGCATCTCGTGATCCTCAATGGCGTGCGGCCCTGGCGGCCGAATATATTGCGTTAATTCAAAAGGGACTTGGGAGCGTGTTCCTTCGCCGGCTCATGCTCGACTTGTTGGATGTAAATGGATCTTCAAAGTCAAGCTTCAAGCCGATGGTTCTCTTGAACAGTATAAAGCCCGTCTTGTAGCTAAGGGATATCATCAACAAGCAGGATTGGACTATAATGAAACCTTCAGCCCTGTTGCCAAACCTGAGACAGTTTACACTATCATTGCTCTTGCATATTCTCGGGGTTGGAACATCCTTCAACTTGATGTCTCGAATGCTTTCCTCCATGGATATCTCAATGAGGAAGTATACATGGTGTAACCCCAAGAATTTGTAGATAGAACAAGGCCACATCATGTTTGTTGTCTCTAGCACTCTCTTTATGGCCTCAAGCAAACTCCTCGAGCCTGTACCAATGGCTTAGCTCCTATTTAATTGCTCTCGGATTTCAAATGTCTAGTGCAGAGTCTTCATTATTTGTTCTACATACACGTCACTACAGTATGATACTCCTCGTGTATATGGACGACATCATCCTCACAAGTTCTCCTCAGGCTCCATTTGCAAACTTCCTTACCACTCTACAGGCCGAATGTGCTATCAAATATTTGGGTCCCCTTCATTACTTCCTTGGTGTTGAAGTATAGTCTACTTCTGACGGCCTCATCCTCCATCAAGCCAAATTTACATATGACAATCTAGCTCGATCCAAAATGACCAATGCTCGGGCTGTTTCCACACCATGCACCACCGATGAGTCCCTCTCTCTCCCCACCATGGAGACCCTCTCCCTAACCCTCTACTTTATCGGAGTATTGTTGGTGCTCTACAATATTTAACACTTACAAGACCAGATATTGCCTACTCCGTCAATACTGCGTGTCAATTCCTCCATGCCCCTACCACAGCCCATTGGCAATCGGTGAAGTGCATCCTACACTATCTTGTAGACACACCACGACTTCGTATTATGTTTACTCGCGGTTCATCTACAAATCTCCATGCTTTTTCAGAGTAAGCTGGGCTGGTAATCGTGACGATCGACGTTCTGTTGGAGGTTACTGCATTTTCCTTGGTAGTAATCTTATTTCATGGAGCTCTCGCAAGTAACGAACCGTGGCACATTCCAGTATAGAAGCTGAACACAAGTGTTTAGCGGATACAACTGCAGAACTTATGTGGATTGAATTTCTCTTGAAAGATCTACATGCTCTTCCACCACATCCACTTAATCTTTGGTGTGACCATTTATCGGCATTGTACCTGACTGCAAACTCCGTATTTCATGCTTGCACAAAGCATGTGGAAATTGACTATCATTTTATTCATGAACGACTTGCTCGTGGACAGCTCCACCGTCACTTTATTTCATCCATAGATCAGCCTACTGACATTTTCTCTAAAGGACTCTCCTCTGCACGTTTTCGAATTCTACGATCCAAGCTGACCATTCGTGCCACCTCATCAGTTTGCGGGGGGATGTTGAACAAGTCAAACTCGTCGTTAAAGTCATCTCCACAATAATCGGTTCAGAGAGATATTTCCGGCTCCTCTCCACATCTATAGCTCATTATCTATAACTCATTCAATTTCATTCAAAATTTAACTGAATTTGCTATACAGATTCTTTGCAAGTGTATACAAACATATCATCTCTTTGTAGAAAATAAATAGGAGAAATCAACACAAGCATCAATTTAAAATCTCTCTTTCTGTTCTCTGCCTTATCTACCTCTCCTTTATTGTTCGTAGTTTCAAGTTCTCTTTTCGTTCTTCTACAGTTCGGTTCTTACGTTCTCTAAAGATCCAATTCTAACTATATTGTAACTTACTAATCAGCTAAGTGGGAGTTTCATCTAAGACAAGGAAAATATAACCCTTTATTCAAAATCATCTGGTGTAATAGTGTCTAACAACTCATATGTCTCTCGAAAGCATACAAGGATTGTCCTACTAACATTTTCTCTCCTAAATGACGTTTGATGTTGCAATGGTTTATCCCAAGTTGGTGGTGTGCCCATACGTGGCGAGCTTGAAATAAAGCAACGTTAGGTGAAACAAAGGTCATCTAAAAAAAGATGCGAACGAAAGTTTATTTTCTCTCTATCGCATGTCCATGAGTCTAAGGATTTCTTAAGAATGCTTTTGGCAAGATCTACGTGGGTTTTTCTATGCCCGACATCACCGGCTGCTTAAGAAATATTCCCTAGAAAACAGCTTCACGATAATTTCTCATCATACTTATCATCTGCGCGTGACGTTCTTAAGAGGGTGACACTTGAAGAGCTCGAAAGTACACAATAACACTAAAATAATCGATACTTAAAGCAACCATCGCCGTCCTATAGAGCTTGATTAAGTAATTTATACGAGGCTCCATTTCAACTGTAAAACATTGGGACACGATGAGACCGAACCGACAGGACATTGACTGAAGAGATCGTGAATGAGCAACGATTCTGGTGATAGGTTAACCGACTATTTCATCATCTGATCAAAAGGATGGATTGAAATATTGATGAAAAATAAATAATGAAACAAATTTGGGTAATCTTTTCATATCATTTATTTTGGAGTGTGGTTGTGACGTCCCGAAATTTCAAGGCCTATTAAATAAATAATATTGGACTGTTAGAATTTAGTGACATTTATCGGACGCGGAATCGTTCAATCTGGAGGACGTTGATCGTCGATTGAAGTGTAGTTAATTGTAGTTCGATTAGTTTAGTCGCGCCGTAATTGATTCTCGCCGAATTCCTTCGCGCCCGTGCCAACCCTGAACCAAATATTCTGAACCAGTCCGGAATTGTCGGATTACTGAAATACCCTCAGATATTATTCATATACTCCAAAAACAATTAATACCGAATGACCCGTGGGCCCCACCTCTTAAATGCCAAGTCAAATCCACCTTTTTGACTTTTGACTCTTGGGTTGGAATTTACCAAATTGCCCTTTGACCTTGGAAATTACCAAAATACCCCCAAAGATCACTTTTCTCTCTCTTCCTTCTCTCTCTCCACTTCCACGGCAGCCCACCCTCACGTTCACTTCACCATCTCCATCATCTCATCTCATCTCATCTTCATCTTCTTGTTGGCTTGAACTCCACCACCGTCCACCGTGAGCCGCCGACCACCCCCTCCGCTCGTGCCTTGCCGCGCCGCCATGTGTAGCGCCTCGCCGAGCCCATCCAAACCGTCCACCGCCCTTGTCCAGCCCCTGTTTTGCCGCCGTCCAACTGCTGCCGCCGTCCAACAGAGCCGTCGGAGCCCTTGCCATGCCGCCGGTGCAGCCGCGCCGCCTCGCCGAGTCCTCCGCCCGTTCGCCGAGCTCCGTCGTCGTCGTTTGGCCATGAGAACAACTGCTGTCCAACCTCCATTCGTCATCGTCCAAGTGTCGCCTTCGAAAACCGACACCGTGGTTGAGTCCGGATCGTCGAGACGAGTCCGTGGGATCGCCGCCTCCACCCATCGCCGGTCGCCATCGACCGTCGCCGCCAGTTAATTAGTGAGTTAACCCCTAATCCCTAATTAGGCAGTTAATTGCACTTAATAGGTTAATTAGTTAGTTACTGCAGTTAATAGATAGTTACCGTGGTTAGATAGTTAATTGTGGTTAGATTACATAGTTACTATAGTTAGTGAATAGTTACTGTGGTAGATTAATTAACTACTGTGGTTAGTTTGATTAACCATGGTTAGGTAGAATAGTTACCATGGTTAATTGCATGTTTGTTGTGCTTGATTGTTGGCATCTGATCGTGGATCGGACTGAGTGTTGATTGCGCTTAAATGCTGAGTGATCACACTAGTGTCGAAATGCCATGTTTAATGGGAATTGATTATTCGCGTGACCAATTATGATTTTTAGCACGAAAATGGCCGTGGGCTAGGTTTGATCATGATGTGAGTGTGATTGCATCGAAAATGAGATTTGGCTTGAGAGCCGGTGTTAAATGAGAGGTCACGCGTGGTTTTAATTGTGTCACCCTAACGTAACTGGGGACACGGGCGATACCCTTGTTGGCATGGGTCGCTGCCTAATAAGTTTGTGTGCCGGCAACGTACCGTCCGGGATTCCATGGCTTATTGGTTGCTTATCAGTCCGTGCCAGCGACGGATAGTCCGGATTACCACGGTTGATTAGATGCCGGTCGCAACTTGTGTTGGTCCGTAGTCCTTTATGGAATGATTCCTAGTGTGCTCGCCTTAGGGAATTTGAGGGAGCTATCGGATGCCATCGCTGTAACGTAGTAGGACGACGCCTAGTTAATCCGGAAGAGTGCTAGCAGTGAGGCTGTGCTACGGCGAGAGTGGGGTATCTCTTGGCTGCTGATGACCAGAACGCGCTTGTTGCATTGTGCATGATTTTGGCTGAATGTTCTGGTTGATTGACTGATTTATTGCATATTTCCCTGCCATGTTATATACGTCGTATGGCTCAAGGAGAGGTACGTTGCATGTGATTATTCTTTGGGTGTTGGGTTAGTTCGGTAGATTTGTTAGACCGCTTAGGTGAATCAACGTCCTAATCGGACTTAGGCGTTGACCCACTAAGATTCATGTCTCATGCGCTTTGGCTGATCGCCTTTTAGGTTTTCGTGATGGTAGTGCATCATGTTAGGCCCGGGGTGCGGGTTGAGCTGTGGATGAGCTTTTTGGAGGTTTACCTAGTATGGTAGTTGTTGGCAGTAGTGCGCCCTGACCGGACCCGGTATCTTTTTGTGGGTCTAAGGGATCGGTCCAAGAAGGACTTGTGTATTATATGCTTTTCCTGCGAACTAATCAGGTTTATAAATAAAAGGTTGTTGTTGTTTGTTGTATCTCCTATTTGTCTATCCATGTTGTATGTCGTATGGGGTTGTTATCGCTTCCGCGTGTGCTTAATTATAAGATAAAAGAAATGGGTCGATGATGTGCTTGGGATATCATCCTTTGACCTGACGTTTGGAAGGGATGGTCGCGCGCCCGAGGTTCGGGGTGTGACATCCCCGTTTTGGTATCAGAGCATGGTTTGTGGAGTTATAAGGTGCGCTGGGTTTGGGATAGTCAATAGGATTGAAACCATGTTCTTGTGTTTGTTGCTTGATTGTTGTTTAGTAGTAACCTTGAGTTCTCATTACGTGTTGCTTTGGGCGAGCAGGAGTCCTTACGGTCCTATAGGATGAGCAGCCGTAGTCGGAGAGCGCCCCGAGGTAGGGCAACTCAGGTGGATCCCGAAATGGAAAGGGATCGTGTCCCGGGAGTACCTAGGGAAAGGGTAGCTCTAGTTGTTCCTGAAGCGGTTGAGAACCGCATTCCTGCAGCCCTTAGCGGCAGAGGAAGGGCCACCCGAGCGAGACCCAGAGTGGGTAGGGTGGATGAACCGGAAATACCCAGAGAAGGGGTAGTGCATGCAGATCCTAGAGTGGACAGGATCCTGCAAGCCTTGGAAACCATGGGGAACCTGATGGGAAAGCAAATGAGGAACCAAGCTGCAGCTGCCATTCCACAAGAGGGTCCGTTAGCTGGAGACGGGATCCGCAGACCACAGGCTCACAGATTGGTAGAACAGTTTTTGAAGCTTAAACAGCCGAGATTTTCGAGAACTGATGACCTAGAGGCTGCAACATCATGGATCGAAGATTTGGCGAAGGCCTTTGCCTTGTTAGGATGTTCTAAGGAGGAGAAAGTAACGCTGGTTGTCTACCAACTGTAGGGTAACGCTAGCTCGTGGTGGAAGGCCACGCAAGGAAGTGTGTTTCCCGAGGGTGCGATCCCGGAGTGGGGTGCCTTCGCGAAAGCCTTCAATGGAAAGTACTTCTCGGATTGTGCACGAGAGCAGAAGATGGATGAATTTCTGCATCTTCACCAGAATCAGTCATCGGTGGACCAATATGAGGCAAAGTTTGCCGAACTGTCCAAGTATGCACCGAGGATGGTGGATAACCCTGAGGATAGGGCGAAGAGGTTCAGAGATGGGTTGAAGCTTGAGATCAAGAGCGTGTTAGTGCCGTTCAACCTGAGGGACTACAATGAGCTATATGAGAGAGCTCAGGTGGTAGAAAGGGATGTTGCTAAAAGGGCAACTACGTCTGGACCGCGGTTCGCTCCGATTATGAGGGATAACTGAAGGTTCGGTAAAGGACCAATGATGGGTAATAGGTATCCCATTCCACCGAACAGAAAGAATGCTGTTGGGAAGACGACGTTCCGCCCCGACATTGTGTGCCTGATTTTCCGGCAGAAGCATGGGTCTGCCCCGTGCCCAAGGAGGTCAGGTGCTTATTTTGGTTGTAGCAGGCATGGCCACCAAGTCAGAGATCGTCCTCAGAAACAGATGGGAGGACAGATGCAGCAGGGAGATCAAATGCGAGGGAATGTTCCGCAGAACTATCAGAACCGACCGCCAGTACAAGGAAGGGTGTATGCTGTCACCCGGGAAGAGGCGAAAGATTCGCCGACAGTTTCAGGTACGGTCTAATTGCATAACCAAGTAGCTTATACATTGTTTGATTCAGGAGCTTCCCACTCCTTTGTTGCTGCGCAGTTCGTTAAGCTAGCAAGCATGAGTACATAACCTTTGAGTTCAGTTTTTAGGATATCTACACCGCTTAAGGATAATGTTATGGCTGCAATAGGGTGTCCTAATTGTAGGCTGGTTGTAGATGGTCATGAGGGAAGGATAAATCTGATTGTGCTAGCTATGTTTGATTTTGATATCATTGTTGGTATGGACTGGCTCACTGAGCAAAGAGCTGTTTTGGATTGTCATAGTAAGACTATCCTGTTTAACCCATTGAATGGGGTTAGTTTCAAGTTTGTTGGGAACCGAGGGGGAACTTCAATCCCCTTAGTTTCGTCGCTAGAAGTGACTCGATTGTTGGATGGAGGGTGCCAAGGTTATTTGGCGTCTATTGTAGATGTGTTGGCTGAGGAGTTAAGGTTGGAGGAGATTGCGGTAGTAAGGGAGTTCCCTGATGTTTTTCCGAAGGAATTGCCTAGCTTACCGCCGGAAAGGGAAATAGAGTTCGTGGTTGAATTAGCCCCTGGTACGGAGCCAATCTCAAAAGCACCATATCGGATGGCGTTGTCGAAACTCAAGGAACTAAAGGTACAGATGCAGAAGTTGTTGGATAAAGGATACATCCGTCCAAGTGCATCTTCGTGGGGAGCGCCTGTTTTGTTTGTGAGGAAGAAAGATGGATCACTTCGTCTATGCATCGACTACTGTCAGCTCAACCAGGTGACAGTCAAGAACAAGTATCCGTTGCCAAGGATTGGCGACTTGTTTGACCAACTTCAAGGAGCTTCGGTATTCTCCAAGATCGACCTAAGGACGGGATACCACCAGCTAAGGATCAAAAGGGAGGATGTACCGAAGACGACTTTTAGGACACGCTATGGTCACTACGAGTTCACAGGGATGCCGTTTGGTCTAACAAATGCTCCAGCTGCTTTCATGGACTTGATGAACAGGGTATTCAGTGAGTATTTAGACAAATTCGTCATAGTGTTTATTGACAATATTTTGGTGTACTCTAAGAACCTTGAGGAACATGAGCAACACTTGAGGACAGTATTAGAAACTCTTCAGAAACACCAGTTGTTTGCTAAGTTTAGTAAGTACGAGTTCTGGCTAGCTCGCGTAGCCTTCCTTGGTCACATAATTTCTAGAGAAGGGATATCTATAGACCCAACCAAGATTGAAGCAGTCATGGATTGGCCGAGACCGACGTCAGTGACAGAAGTTCGGAGTTTCTTGGGTTTAGCAGGCTACTATAGACGCTTCATGGAAAGGTTCCCCGCGATAGCCTTGCCTTTGACACGCCTGTTGAAGAAGGACGAGAGATTTGAGTGGACAGACAAGTGCAAGCGTAGTTTCCAAGAGCTTAAGCAGAAGCTAACTACGGCTCATGTTTTAACAATACTGTCTAGTCTTGGAGGTTATGAGATTTACAGCGATGTATCCTTCAAGGGACTAGGCTGTGTGCTTATGCAACATGGGAGAGTAGTTGCATACGTTTCTCGTCAGTTGAGACCGCACGAGTTGAATTACCCGACACACGATCTGAAGTTAGTAGCGATCGTGTTTGCCCTTAAGATTTGGAGACACTACCTGGTAGGAGAAAGGTTCCAAGTCTACACCGATCATCAAAGTTTGAAGTATTTGTTCTCTCAGAAGGAGCTGAACATGAAGCAGCGCCGTTGGATGGAACTTCTTAAGGATTATGACTGAGAGATCTTATACCATCCGGGAAAGGCTAACAAAGTTGCTAATGCTCTGAGTCGGAAGTTCATACAATAAAATCCCATAGAGGGGGCATCAACGCAAAGCAAATTCCATAAAGATAGAGGAGGTCTAGAGACCCATGATGGTGGAATGATGTTGAAACGGTGGTTCTTGGCAAGCCAGTCGGCAACTTGATTCACTTTTGTCACAATGGGCCACGGACACATTACTCATTTGGGCCAATCGGTTTTGGGCTTCAATGATCTGATGTTCGGCTTCCCAGCTAAGTTCCCCCTCTAAGTCAAGGTTTTGGCTTCAGCTTCAATTGGCGACCAAGCTTGAATCTTTTCTGTGATTCCTTTGAGCGGAACTCCTTTGGAGTCACGAAGGAACCCTGCGATGGCTCCGTCAACAGCATCGGTTTCGATGGAGGCATCGATGTTTAGCTTCAGATCTGGGTTTGTCTGGGGGATCCATTTTGCAGGTAAGGTTGTGGTACGGCCAGTAAAGATGAGGTTTTTATTTCGTTCCATCTGGAGTAGCTTTCCAAAATAGCTTCTGCTTCATAGATCAGTTCAATTGCATTTGGTGCATTGCCTCTAAACACTGAATCGTTTCTTTTCTTCCAGATACACCAGAGAGTTGCTACAACCACTTCGAAGGTAGGATTCTGGTACTCACTTTCTAGTAATTCCTGCATCCATTCATCCATGCGTGTTCCTGAGGTTCTCTGGTTTAGCTCAAACAAACGGGGGTCTTGCCAGATCTGTTGGGTCCAGGGATAATGCAAGAATATGTGCTTTGTAGTTTCTACTTCTGACTTACACAGAGAGCATAAGGTCTGGTTGATAATGTTTCACTTGACTAGATTTTCTTTTGTGGATAGAGCATTCGACAGACATTCCACAGGAAAAAACGAGTCTTTGGGGGGTAGTGAGCTTTCCATATTCTGTTCCATAGTCTGCGAGAGGGTTGAAAGGAGGTTGAAGCTTGGTCAACAGAATCCAGTGACCCTTTGCGTCTGGTCACATTATAACCACTCTTGACTGTATACTATCCCGACTGTTTCCCATACCAAATCAGTTTGTCCTTCTTGAGGGGCCAGCCGAGGGGGATTGACAGAATTTCTTCCACTAATTCCTAGTCGAAGAGTTGTCTGATTTCTATTTCCTTCCATTTAGCGTCCTATTCTGAGATCAGGTCTGCAACCTTTGAAGGTTCATGCTCAGTCGTAGGTCGCCCTATGGTTCCCCTTTTCAGCCATAGATCCTGTCTTATGTTAACCATTTCCCCATTGCCCACAAACCATCTCACTGACTCTGAGATGGTCTCTCTACCATAAAGAATACTTTGCCACCCCCAGGATGGTCTATGGCCTCTTTCTGTATGGAAGAAAGGGCTGTTTGGAAAGTACATTCCTTTTAAAAGTCTGCTCCATAATGAGCTCTGGTTTTTAGCTAGTCTCCAAGCTTGCTTTCCTAGCATAGCCTTGTTGAAAGCCAAGAGATCTTTGAAACCCAGTCCCCCTTTGTCCTTTCTACCTTTCAAGGTTTCCCATTTTCTCCAGTGGAATCCAATACCAGACTCACTATTTTTCCACCAAAAGGCTGCTATTTTCCTCTCTACTGCTTTGCAAACTAAAATGGGCAATTTAAAGATTGACATTGCATACTTGGGAATGGCATGTATCCCAGATTTAATTAAAATCTCCTTCCCCACCTTAGAGATAAGATTTTCTTTCCAACCTTCTAGCTTCATATTAAATTTCGCATTAATCCAAGAAAACAACTGTTTTTTGGACACCTGTTTTTTGGACACCCTCCAATCAGATGGTATTTCTAGATATGTCCCTATATTCTCCAATACTGGAACTCTCAAAGCAGCAGCTATATTTTCCTGAAGCTGATATGGGCAGCTCGGCCCCATAAACAAACCAGACTTGTTTAGATTAATCTCTTGACCATAAGCATTACAATATTGATTTAGGATTAGAGCATTATTCTGAGCTTCAACAAGCTTGGCATCCAGGAAGAAAATAGAGTCGTCAGTAAATAGTAAATGGGACAAAGTTGGACAACATCTTTTTAGCTTTATACCTCTGATAGTCCCTTCACTCACAGCCTTTCTCATCAGCAAAGACAGGGTATTTTGACATCAAAATGAAGAGGTATGGTGAGATAGGGTCTCCCTGACGAATACCTCATGATGGTTTGAAAAACGGTAAAGGTTCACCATTTAGTTTAACACTTAAGGTTGCTGTGGTGACACAAGTCATTACTCTATCAACCCAAAAAGAACAAAACCCCATATTTAGAAGGCAAGCTTCTAGAAAATCCCATTCCACCCTATCTAAGCTTTTTTCATGTCAAGTTTGAGGACATGAAAAAAGCTTAGAATCTTTCCTTCCTTTTCCTGGTTCTCATATGATGCAAGACTTCCTGAACCACTAGAATGTTTTCTTGTATCTGTCTTCCCCCCCCCCCCCACAAAGGCACTTTATTCTTTAGCTATAAGGTCGGGCAGCCACTGTTTTAGCCTATTCGCCAGAATTTTGGAGATAATTTTGTATACAAAGTTGCATAAGCTGATAGGCCTAAACTGGTCAAGTCTTTCTGGATTTTTAACTTTGGGTATAAGTGTGAAGTGGGTTCTGTTTAGATCAGGGTGCATAATACCAGTCTAAAAAAAGCTTCTGATTTCCTCAAAAACACTCATTTTGATGTTGTCCCAGATCTATTGTGTGACGTCCCGGAATTTCAAGGCCTATTATATGAATAATATTGGACGGTTGGAATTGAGTGACATTTGTCGGACGCGGAATCATTCGATCTGAAGGTCGTTAGCCGTCGATCAAAGCGTAGTTAATTTAAGTTCGATTAGATTAGTCGCGCTGTAATTAGTCTTCGCCGTATTCCTTCGCGCCCGATCCAACCCTGAACCAAATATTCTGAACCAGTCCAAAATCGTCAGATTACCGAAATACCCTCAGATATTATTCATATACGCCAGAAACAATTAATACCGAATGACCGCGGACCCCACCTCATAAATGCCAAAGTCTTATCATGCTTTTTGACCTTTGAGGAATTACCAAAATGCCATTTGACCTTGGAAAAGTCCAAAATGCCCTTGAAGACCATTTTCTCTCTCCTCTCTCTCTCTTCCCTTTCTCTCTCTTCCTACTTGGTTTTCTCACGCACGGCAGCACATCTTCACGCCCAATCCACCATCTTCACTTTATCTTCTTCATCTTCTTGGCTTGAACCGTCGCTCCGCCGCCCGCTGCTCGCGCCGCCGCCGCCCGTCGCGCGCCCGTCGAGCCGCCGGCCTCCCTCCCGTCGCCGTGCCGCCCCAGCCGAGCTGCTCCCGCTGCTATTTGGCTGCTGTCCAAGCGCCGCCGAGCCTCGCCGTCGTCCGCCGAGCTTCACCGGAGCCACCGAGGACCCACCGGACCTTGGCTGAAGCCCCGTTGTCGCCGTTTAGCCTCTGTGCAGCCGCCGTTCGTCGTCGTCCGGTTGTCGTTTTGGAAATCCGACACCGTGGTTGCGTTCAGATCGACGAGGGGAGTCCGTAGGAGCGTCGCCGGAAAATTTGCCGCCGCCGCCGCCGCCGCTCACCGTCGGTCGCCGCCGACCGTCGCCGCCAGTTTAGGAGTGAGTTAACCCCTAATTCCTGATTAGGCCGTTAATTGCACTAATTAGATTAATTAATTAGTTACCGTAATTAGATTAAATAGTCACCGCAGTTAATAGATAGTTACCGTGGTTAGTTAGTTAACTGTGGTTAGATTAATTAGTTACCATAATTAAATTAGATAGTTACTGTGGTAGATTAATTAACTACTGTGGTTAGTTGAATTAACCGTGGTTAGGTGGAATAGTTACCATGGTTAATTGCATGTTGTTGTGCCTAGTTTGTGGCGTCCGATCGTGGATCGGACTGAGTGTTGATTGCACATTAAATTGCTGAATGATCACACTAGGGTCGAAATGCCATATTAAATGGGAATTGATTATTCACGTGATCCATTGTGAATTTGAGTGTAAAAATGACCGTGGGCCAGATTTGAGTGTGAAAATGGCCGTGGGCCAGATTTGAGTGTGAAAATGGCCGTGGGCCAAGTTTGAGCATGAAATTGGCCGTGGGCTAGGTTTGAGCATGAAAATGAGATTTGGCTTGAGAGCCTATTTTAAGGGTGAGGTCACGCAGTTGTTTCACCGTGTCACCCTAACGTAACTGGGGGCACAGGCGATACCCTTGTTGGCATGGGTCGCCACCTGATAAGTCTTTGTGCCGGCGACGTACAGTCCGGGATTCCACGGCTTATTGGTTGCCTGTCAATCCGTGCCAGGCCACGGACCGTCCGGATAACACGACTGATGAGATGCCGGTCGCAACTTGTGTTGGTCCGTAGTCCCTCCTGGAATTATCCCTGGTGTGCTCGCCTTAGGGGTCTTGAGGGAGCCATCGGATGCCGTCGCCGTTAACGTTGTGGGACGACGCCCGATTAATTCGGAAGAGTACTAGCAGCGAGGCTGTGCTTTGGCGAGAGTGGGGTATCTCTTGGCCGGCTGACCGGAACGCGTTTGTTGCATAATGCATGATCATTGCTGAGTGTTCTAGCTGATTGGTTGATGCATTGTTTATTCCTTATCATGTTGTACCTGTCGTATGGCTCCAGGCGAGGTACGTTGCATGTGGTTATTGTTCTGAGGTTGAGATTAGATCGATAGAATGGTTAGGTCGTGATCAACGTCCTAATCGGACTTAGGCGTTGACCCGCTGAGATTCATATCTCATGCGCTTGGCTGATCGCCTTTCAGGTCTGCGAGATGGCCGCGCGAGTTGAGCTGCGGAGGAGCTTTGGAGGCCCTTTGTATATAGCTAGTAGTGTAGTAGCAGTGTATCGGCTATAGTGCGCCCTGGCCAGACCCGGTATCTTTTTGTGGGTCTAAGGGGTTCGGTCCAAGAAGGACTTGTGTAAATTATGTGTGTATTGTGAACTAATGAAGCAAATAATGAAAAGGGTTTGTTGTTGTTTGTTGTAGTTCCTATTCTTTCTATCCCTGTTGTTTGTTGTCCGGGGTTGTGTATTCGCTTCCGCATGTGCTTAATTATAAGATAAAAGAAATGGGTCGATGATCTGCCTGGGACATCATCCTTTGACCTGACGATAGGAAGGGATGGTCGCGCGCCCGGGGCTCGGGGTGTGACATCCCCGTTTTGGTATCAGAGCGTGATTTGTGGAGTGACAAGGTGCGGTGGGTTTGGGATAGTCAATAGGATTAAAACCCTATGCTTGTGTTTGCTGTTTGATTGTTGTTTGGTAGTAGACCTGAGTTCTCATTACGTGTTGCTTTGGGCAAGCAGGAGTCCTTACGGTCCTACAGAATGAGCAACCGTAGCCGGAGAGTGCCCCTGAGGTAGGGCAACTCAGGTGGATCCCGATATGGAGAGGGATCGTGTTGCGGGAGTACCCACGGAAAGGGTAGCTCTAGTTGTTCCTGAAGAGATTGAGAACCGCGTTCCTGTTGCTCGCAGAGGCAGAGGAAGGGCCACCCGAGCAAGACCCAGAGTGGGTAGAGTGGATGAACCGGAAGTGCCTAGAGAAGGGGCAGTGCATGCAGATCCTAGAGTGGACGGGATCCTGCAAGCGTTGGAAACCATGGGTAACCTGATGGGGCAACAGATGAGGAACCAAGCTGCAGCTGCCATTCCACAGGAGGGTCCGTTAGCTGAAGACGGGATCCGCAGGCCGCAGACTCACAGATTGGTGGAACAGTTTATGAAGCTTAAGCCGCCGAGGTTTTCGGGAACTCGTGACCCGGAAGCTGCAACCTCGTGGATGGAGGATTTGGAGAAGGCTTTTGCCTTGTTAGGATGTTCCGAGGAAGAGAAAGTAACGCTGGCTATCTACCAACTGCAGGGTAACGCTAGCTCGTGGTGGAAGGCCACGCAAGGAAGTGTGTTTCCCGAAGGTGCGATCCCGGAGTGGGGTGCCTTCACGGAAGCCTTCTATAGCAAGTACTTCTCAGATTGCGCGCGAGAGCAGAAGATGGATGAATTTCTACATCTTCGTCAGTATTAGTTGTCGGTGGACCAATATGAGGCAAAGTTTGCCGAGTTGTCCAAGTATGCGCCGAGGATGGTAGAGAACCCTGAGGATAGGGCAAGGAGGTTCAGAGATGGGTTGAAGCCGGAGATCAAAAGTGTGTTGGTGCCGTTCAGCCTGAAGAACTACAATGAGCTATATGAGAAAGCTCAGCTGGTGGAAAGGGACATTGCGGAAAGGGCAACCGCATCTGGACCGCGGTTCGCTCTTGTGGTGAGAGATCACCGAAGGTTCGGTAAAGGACCGATGATGGGTAATAGGAACCCCATCCCACCTAATAAGAGGAACTTTGTTGGGAAGCCGCCGTTTCGCCCCGACGTCGTGTGCTCGTTTTGCCGTCAGAAGCATGGGTCTGGCCCGTGCCCAAGGAGGTCAAGTGCTTATTTTGGTTGTGGCAAGTATGGCCACCAAGTTAAGGATTGTCCTCAGAGACAGATGGGAGGACAGATGCAACAAGGAGGTCAGATGCGAGGGAACATTCCGCAGAACTTTCAAAACCGACCGCCAGTGTAAGGAAGGGTGTATGCTGTCACCCGGGAAGAGGCGAAGGACTCGCCGACCGTTTCAGGTACGGTCTTATTACATAATCAAGTAGCTTATGCATTGTTTGATTCAGGAGCTTCCCACTCCTTTGTTGCTGCTCAGTTTGTTAAGCTAGCTGACATGAGTACAGAACTGTTGAGATCAACTGTTAAGATATCTACACCGCTTAAGGATAATGTTATGGCTGCAGTAGGATGTCCTGATTGTAGGCTGGTTGTAGACGGTCATGAGGAAATGATAAATCTAATTGTGCTAGCTATGTTTGATTTTGATGTCATTATTGGTATGGATTGGCTCACTGAGCAAAGAGCTGTTTTGGATTGTCATAGTAAGACTATCCTGTTTAACCCATTGAATGGGGTTAGTTTCAAGTTTGTTGGAAATCGAGGGGGAACCTCGATCCCCTTAGTTTCGTCGCTAGAAGCGACTCGGTTGTTGGATGGAGGTTGCCAAGGTTATTTGGCGTCTGTTGTAGATGTGTTGGCTGAGGAGTTAAGGTTGGAGGATATTGCTGTAGTAAGGGAATTCCCTGATGTTTTTCCGAAGGAGTTGCTTGGATTGCCACCGGAAAGGGAAATAGAGTTCGTGGTTGAGTTAGCCCCTGGTACGGAGCCAATCTCAAAAGCACCGTATCGGATGGCGTTGTCGAAACTCAAGGAACTGAAGGTACAGATGCAAGAGTTGTTGGATAAAGGATATATCCGTCCAAGTGCATCCCCGTGGGGAGCGCCCGTTTTGTTTGTGAGGAAGAAGGATGGATGACTTCGTCTGTGCATCGACTACCGTCAGCTCAACCAGGTGACAGTCAAGAACAAGTATCCATTGCCAAGGATTGATGATTTGTTTGACCAACTTCAAGGAGCTTCGGTGTTCTCCAAGATCGATCTACGGACGGGATACCACCAACTAAGGATCAAGAGGGAGGATGTACCGAAGACAGCGTTCAGGACGCGCTATGGCCACTATGAGTTCACAGTGATGCCGTTTGGTCTAACAAATGCTCCAGCTGCTTTCATGGACTTGATGAATAGGGTATTCAGTGAGTATTTGGACAAATTCGTCATAGTGTTTATTGACGATATCTTGGTATACTCTAAGAGCCCTGAGGAACACGAGCAACACTTAAGGATAGTGTTAGAGACTCTTCGGAAACACCAGTTGTTTGCTAAGTTTAGCAAGTGCGAGTTCTGGCTAGCTCGCGTAGCCTTCCTTGGTCACATAATCTCTGGAGAAGGGATATCAGTAGATCCAACCAAGATTGAAGCGGTCATGGATTGGCCGAGACCAACGTCAGTGTCAGAAGTTCGGAGCTTCCTGGGTCTAGCAGGCTACTATAGACGTTTCGTGGAAAGGTTCTCCGCGATAGCCTTGCCGTTGACACATCTGCTGAAGAAGGACGAGAGATTCGAATGGACAGACAAGTGCGAGCGTAGTTTCCAAGAGCTTAAGCAAAAGCTAACTACGGCTCCTGTTTTGACAATACCGTCTGGTCCTGGAGGTTATGAGATTTACAGCGATGCTTCCTTCAAGGGACTAGGCTGTGTGCTTATGCAACATGGGAAAGTAGTTGCGTATGCTTCTCGTCAGTTGAGACCGCACGAGTTGAATTACCCGACGCACGATCTGGAGTTAGCAGCGATCGTGTTTGCCCTTAAGATCTGGAGACACTACCTGGTAGGAGAAAGGTTCCAAGTCTACACTGATCATCAGAGTTTGAAGTATCTGTTCTCTCAGAAGGAGTTGAACATGAGGCAGCGCCGTTGGATGGAACTTCTTAAGGATTACGACTGCGAGATCTTGTACCATCCGGGAAAGGCTAATAAAGTTGCTGATGCACTAAGTCGGAAGTCAGCGATTGCCCAGTTGATGGTCCGGGAGTGGCGTCTTCTGGAGGAGGTGCGAGATTCGGAGTTTAAGTTGGAGGTAGGCCGTCTGTCGAGTTTCATGGCTACATTAAGGATTGAGCCGGAAGTGCAAGCGAGGATTAAGATATTGCAATCTACGGATCCTGCCATTCAGAAAGTCCTTCAAGAGGACTCAGAGAAGAGGAAAGAAGATTTTCAAGTGGCTGAGGATGGGATATTAAAGTTCAGAGGACGTTTGTGTGTGCCGGCTGATGAGAGTCTTAGGGAAGAAATCTTGTCGGAGGCGCATCATAGCAGTTACAGTGTCCATCCGGGTAGTACGAAGATGTACCAGAATCTGAGGCAGTATTATTGGTGGAGTGGCATGAAGACGGACATAGCCAAGCATGTGGCGAAATGTCTGACATGCCAGCAGGTCAAAGCTCAGCATTGTAAGCCTGGAGGGTTGTTACAGCCGCTTGAGATTCTAGAATGGAAGTGGGAACACATCACGATGGACTTCGTGACAAGTTTGCCGAGGAGCCAAAGGGGCAATGATTCAATTTGGGTCATAGTGGACAGATTGACGAAGTCAGCACATTTCATCCTAGTGAGAAAGGACTTCGCTTTGGACAGGTTGGCAGATTTATATGTACGTCTGATCGTACGTTTGCATGGTGTACCAGTGACGATCACGTCGGACCGTGATCCCAGGTTCACGTCTACCTTTTGGAAAAGCTTGCAGACTGCGTTGGGAACGAAGCTGCAATTCAGTACGGCCTATCATCCGCAGACGGATGGCCAGTCTGAAAGGACAATTCATACGCTTGAGGACATGTTGCGGGCATGTGTGTTGGATTTCAAAGGCAACTGGGAAGGACAGCTTCATTTGGTTGAATTCGCCTACAACAACAGCTATCAGCAGAGTATCAAGATGGCGCCTTTCGAAGCATTGTATGGCAGGCCTTGTAGGACACCAGTTTGTTGGGACGAGGTTGGTGAAAGGAAAATCACCGGTCCTGAGTTAGTACAGCAGTCATTGGACACAGTGAAAATCATCAGAGAAAGACTGAGAACAGCTTAGAACCGTCAGAAGAGTTATGCCGACAAAAGACGCAGACCATTGGAGTTTCAAGTCGGTGATCATGTCTTTCTGAAGGTGTCGCCTATGAGAGGGACATCTCGTTTCGGCAAGAAACGAAAGTTAAGCCCGAGGTACGTTGGGCCGTTCGAGATCTTGGAACGGATTGGAAATCTAGCTTATCGTCTCGCGTTGCCACCGAGACTTGCTTAGGTACATGACGTATTCCATGTATCTATGTTAAGGAAGTACGAGCCGGATCCAGCTCACATCTTGAGCTTTGAAGAGATCGAGGTGGATGAGCGTGTATCGTACGTGGAACGTCCGATGAGGATCGAAGACCGGAAGGAGCAGGTTCTGAGAAACAAGACAATTCCATTGGTGAAGGTTGTTTGGCAACACCATGGAACCGAGGGAGCGACGTGGGAAAGTGAGGAGTCAATGAAGTCTAGGTATCCTTTTCTTTTTGAGGCGGTGTAATATTTTAATTTCGGGGATGAAATTTCCCCAAGGGGGGAAGAGTTGTGACGTCCCGGAATTTCAAAGCCTATTATATGAATAATATTGGACGGTTGGAATTGAGTGACATTTGTCGGACGCGGAATCATTCGATCTGAAGGTCGTTAGCCGTCGATCGAAGCGTAGTTAATTTAAGTTCGATTAGATTAGTCGCGCCGTAATTAGTCTTCGCCGTATTCCTTCGCGCCCGATCCAACCCTGAACCAAATATTCTGAACCAGTCCAAAATCGTCAGATTACCGAAATACCCTCAGATATTATTCATATACACCAGAAACAATTAATACCGAATGACCGCGGACCCCACCTCATAAATGCCAAAGTCTTATCATGCTTTTTGACCTTTGAGGAATTACCAAAATGCCATTTGACCTTGGAAAAGTCCAAAATGCCCTTGAAGACCATTTTCTCTCTCCTCTCTCTCTTCCCTTTCTCTCTCTTCCTTCTTGGTTTTCTCACGCACGGCAGCACATTTTCACGCCCAATCCACCATCTTCACTTCATCTTCTTCATCTTCTTGGCTTGAATCGCCGCTCCGCCGCCCGCTGCTCGCGCCGCCGCCGCCCGTCGCGCGCCCGCCGAGCAGCCGGCCTCCCTCCCGTCGCCGTGCCGCCCCAGCCGAGCTGCTGCCACTGCTGTTTGGCTGCTATCCAAGCGCCGCCGAGCCTCGCCGTCGTCCGCCGAGCTTCACCGGAGCCACCGACGACCCGCCGGACCTTGACCGAAGCCCCGCCGAGCTTGCCGCCCGCTCGTTGAGCCCCGTTGTCGCCGTTTAGCCTCTGTGCAGCCGCCGTTCGTCGTCGTCCGGTTGTCGTTTTGGAAATCCGACACCGTGGTTGCGTCCGAATCGACGAGGGGAGTCTGTAGGAGCGTCGCCGGAAAATTTGCCGCCACCGCTCACCGTCGGTCGCCGCCGACCGTCGCCACCAGTTTAGGAGTGAGTTAACCCCTAATCCCTGATTAGGCCGTTAATTGCACTAATTAGATTAATTAATTAGTTACCGTAATTAGATTAAATAGTCACCGCAGTTAATAGATAGTTACCGTGGTTAGTTAGTTAACTGTGGTTAGATTAATTAGTTACCATAGTTAAATTAGATAGTTACTGTGGTAGATTAATTAACTACTGTGGTTAGTTGAATTAACCGTGGTTAGGTGGAATAGTTACCATGGTTAATTGCATGTTGTTGTGCCTAGTTTGTGGCGTCCGATCGTGGATCGGACTGAGTGTTGATTGCGCATTAAATTGCTGAATGATCATACTAGGGTCGAAATGCCATATTAAATGGGAATTGATTATTCGCGTGATCCATTGTGAATTTGAGTGTAAAAATGGCCGTGGGCCAGATTTGAGTGTGAAAATGGCCGTGGGCCAAGTTTGAGCATGAAATTGGCCGTGGGCCAGGTTTGAGCATGAAAATGAGATTTGGCTTGAGAGCCTGTTTTAAGCGCGAGGTCAGGCAGTTGTTTCACCGTGTCACCCTAACGTAACTGGGGGCACAGGCGATACCCTTGTTGGCATGGGTCGCCGCCTGATAAGTCTGTGTGCCGGCGACGTACAGTCCGGGATTCCACGGCTTATTGATTGCCTGTCAGTCCGTGCCCGGCGACGGACCGTCCGGATAACACGGCTGATGAGATGCCGGTCGCAACTTGTGTTGGTCCGTAGTCCCTCCTGGAATTATCCCTGGTGTGCTCGCCTTAGGGATCTTGAGGGAGCCATCGGATGTCGTCGCCGTTAACGTTGTGGGACGACGCCCGGTTAATCCGGAAGAGTACTAGCAGCGAGGCTGTGCTTTGGCGAGAGTGGGGTATCTCTTGGCCGGCTGACCGGAACGCGTTTGTTGCATAATGCATGATCATTGCTGAGTGTTCTGGCTGATTGGTTGATGCATTGTTTATTCCTTATCATGTTGTACCTGTCGTATGGCTCCAGGCGAGGTACGTTGCATGTGGTTATTGTTCTGAGGTTGAGATTAGATCGATAGAATGGTTAGGTCGTGATCAACGTCCTAATCGGACTTAGGCGTTGACCCGCTGAGATTCATATCTCATGCGCTTGGCTGATCGCTTTTCAGGTCTGCGAGATGGCCGCCCGAGTTGAGCTGCGAAGGAGCTTGGGAGGCCGTTTGTATATAGCTGGTAGTGTAGTAGCAGTGTATCGACTATAGTGCGCCCTGACCCGACCTGGTATCTTTTTATGGGTCTAAGGGGATCGGTCCAAGAAGGACTTGTGTAAATTATGTGTGTATTGTGAACTAATCAAGCAAATAATGAAAAGGGTTTGTTGTTGTTTGTTGTACTTCCTATTCTTTCTATCCATGTTGTTTGTTGTCTGGGGTTGTGTATTCGCTTCCGCATGTGCTTAATTATAAGATAAAAGAAATGGGTCGATGATCTGCCTGGGACATCATCCTTTGACCTGACGATAGGAAGGGATGGTCGCGCGCCCGGGGCTCGGGGTGTGACATATTGAAAGAAGATTCCATTCAGTCCATCGGGACTTGGGGCTTTTAAAGATCCCATCTCAAAGACAGCCTCTTGAATCTCTGTTAAGGAGACGGGTGCTAACAGCCCTGCATTCATCTCATTAGAAATAATTGGGGGGCACTGTTGTAATACCGGGTGGAGGTTTCTAGCTCCCCCAGAGCAATACAAACTCTTAAAAAAACTCGGCTGTCATCTCTTTTAGTTGTGCTGGGTTTTTAACCTAAGTTTGCTGGTCCACAAGTTTCAACATTGAAATTTTATTTCTCTATCTTCTTTGGATGGTAGTAGCATGGAAGAACTTGGTATTTTTATCCCCCCATTTCAGCCAGTTAATTATCGATCTAAGACCCCAGTACATTTCCTCTCTTCTCCATAGAGTCTCAATCTGGTTTAGGATGTCTTTTTTCTTGCTAGCGTTCTGATTTGGGAATTGATCATTTGTCAGGACCTCTAGTTCCCATTTTAACTTCTCAATACTCTCTTGACAGATTGGAAAGCACCTTTTGCTCCAAGATTCTAGAGCTGCCGAGACTAATTTCAGTTTATGGACCAGCCCAGCACCTGATTTATCTGCTAATTCCCAGGTATCCTTGATCAGACCCCCGCATTCTGCATTCTCCATCTAGAAGGCCTCAAATCTGAAAGGTTTTTTTCTTTTTGACTCTGTTAGCAGATATGGAAAGAACAATGGGGCTGTGATCAGAGCCAATTGCAGGCAAGGCAAAGGCTTCGGCAAGAGGGAAGTTTAATCTCCAATCTAAGTTACAAACATCCCTATCTAGTCTTTTCTTTACAAGCTGCCTATCTTCTCTGTTATTTGACCCCGTAAATGCACAACCTTTACTTTCAAGATCCATCATGCCGCAGCAATCAAGTAATTCTTTAAAATTTTGCATTCGATAGTTCTCAGAATCCATTCTTCCTACCTTTTCCCAGTGGTAGAGAGTTTCATTGAAATCTCCTAACCAGACCCATGGGAGGTCGTTCATAAATCTGAGTTGTCTGATCTTGTCCCACGTGATGGTTCTCTCTCTATAGGTTGCTGGTGCATAGACAAAGGTAACTCTCAAAGGTATTTTCAGGGTAAAGTCCATATATTAGATGTCAATAAGGTTTTCAGTCACTGTGTAGATCAAAACTTGAGCTTCCTCTCTCCATAATAGGGCCAAACCGCTACCAATTCCCGTAGGATTAACCACGAATTGTTTCTGCAGCAAGAGTCTCTTCCTCACTCTTGGAACCACATTTTCTCGATTCTTTGTTTCGCATAAAAAAACTAAACCGGGCCTTTCTTGAGCCATAATGGCTATGAGGGCTTGAATTGTCAAAGGTGTGCCCAACCCTTGACAATTCCAAGCTAGAAGACTCATTTGTAACCTGGTGACTTTTTAGGGCAAGCCACCAAACCCCGTATTGTTGATTCCTCAGCTGAGGTAACAGGGGTATCCAGTAGGTTTGATTCATCAAGCATCATTGTCTGCACATCTTGCTCATCTTGGTTCATACTTTTCCTTCCTTTTTTGGTCTCTTTGAGTTTTGATTTTTTTCTGGCTTATTCTCAGAGAAACGCTGCCTTGCTGGAATGAGGGGAGTTCTAATAAGAGGGGTGTTGCTCCAGCAGCTTCACATGGCACTTCGAGAGTTTCCCCCTCCGAGGTATATGGTTCAATCTCACTCATCTTTCTTTTGCGTTTCTCTTCCTTTGAGTTGTTACCTCTTTCAATCACCCAATTTAATCCCTGCGAAGGGTCAGGCATATCAGAATTTTCTGGTGTCTCTGGTATAGTTTCCTCCTCCATTCTTCCTTCTAAATCAGCTTCATAGTAGGACTTCCAGAAAGGACTATGTATGTTCATCTCAGATCTCAACCATGACCGGTAAAACTGATTTTCATTGTCTGCAAAGGCCTCCTCAATGTAAGGAATAGTTGGACAGTTTTGGGCATAGTGTCCCATTTTTCCGCAAGAGTAGCAATAGGTAGGTAGTCGCTCATAACGGAAATTCAGCCATATTTCCTTTCCTTTGAAATTGTAAATCAAACCTGATTCCAATGGGGATGCTAGATACAGGTTCACTTTAGCCTTACAAATAGACAGACCGGTAAACCCTTTTGATTCGATCTTGATATTCTCTACACTGCCGAGTCTTGCTGCAATACTGTTTATAACCTCCTCTTTTCTTCCTTCCATAGGAAGCCCAACGATGTGCATCCAGAAAGCACAAGAATCGAAAGGGATGCATTGGGGTAAAGTGCTAGGTACCTAGGGTTTCAAAATAAGCAGATGCCTCGAAAAGGACCAAGGTCCTGTTTCCATAACCCTATTTCTCACTTCAACCATCTCAAAAACAAAGGAAAAAAGACCCAGTTCCAGATGTGAACATTCTACCTTTTCAGTTTTCCATGCTTTTTTCATGGTTGCTTGGAATGCTTGGAAGTTGATAGTAGGGCTACAGTAGAAGCGACCAAATAAT
Source organism: Lenwebbia sp. NSW1173648 (assembly GCA_029784005.1). NCBI lineage: Eukaryota > Viridiplantae > Streptophyta > Magnoliopsida > Myrtales > Myrtaceae > Lenwebbia > Lenwebbia sp. NSW1173648. The sequence continues at coordinate 18,384,076 of JARCGZ010000008.1, read as the reverse complement.
GTGCGATCTCCTTTCTCCAAACTCTCCTTTGTAACGATCTCATCCATGATTGCCTTCTTTGTTTTAGGCTAGAGATGACCTAGGCGTCTACATAGAGAGGCCATACGAGCCTCTTGGTCATTATCCCTATTCATCTGCAGTCTTCTGCTTCAGTCTTCTTGCGGAGGGAGATGAGTCGCAGGTCTCTTTAGGACAGCACAGTGGAGCTCCCAAATCCAGATTGAGAGCTAGTAGTGGTATATAGATTGCGATTTGAAGGAAGAACAGGTGGATATGGACTGGACAATGGAAAAGTGGCTGCTGGGTTTGAAGACGATTAGGCTAGGGTTTGAGTTCAACAAAATGCAAATGATGTTTTCATGGCTAATGGGGTTCGGGATGTATAGCTCTGGGGGTGGGTTCATTGTATGATGTATCCATGGAAGTGATTGTAGGTGAGGAAAAATGGAAAATTAGGGTTTACTACTCATAAGGTAGGGGAAAGCTCTCAGACGAGAGAGGAAGCTCTCATATGAGAGGGAGTGTCATCATTTGAGAGGAATGTTCCACAAAGTCGCGACTTAGTTTATTAGTGTCAATTCAGTCCTAAATATTTTATATTTGTGCCAATTGAGTACTAAACCTTTTGCATTTGCGTCAATTGAGTCAATTTGGCCAATTTTAATTGAAAATCGCTGACGTAGACATAGTTTGTCCTACGTGAACGTCGGTTGTCCTATTAACACGGCTGGCACTGACGTGTATATTTTTTTTAATATTATTAATATTATTTTAATATTATTTATAATTTTTTGGTTTTTTCTTTTGTCTTCTTTTTTCTTGAACTTCTTCTTTTCTTTTGATTGGGGACCGGCAAGGGTCGCCGTCTGACCCCTGCCGGCCACAGCGAGAGCTCGTGAACCTTGCCCAGCCACCGGCGAGAGCCGGCAGGGGTAGGCTGACGACCATTGCCGACCCCAATTAAAAAAAAAAGAAATGCAAGAAACAAGAAGGAAAAAAAGAAAAAGTCAAAAAAAAATAATAAAATTTTATTGATAATATTATAATATTATTTAAAATATCAAATTATATTAAAAAATATCCACATCAGCGCCAGACGTGCCACGTAGGACTACCGACGTCCACGTCAGTAATTTTCGGTCAAAATTGGATGAATTGACTCAATTGGCATGAATGCAAAAGATTTAGAATTGAATTAGCACCAATAAAAGGTTTATGAATGAATTGGCACCAATGCAATAGGTTTATGACTTTTTTGACGCTTTTCCCTGCATCACATCGTTCACGGGAGTCTTGTCCCAACCTTTGTAACAAGGTTGCGAATTCTTTGTCCCATATGGCTCGGGTTGAATTTACATCCACTTTAACTTTTTCTTTAGCTTTTAATTAGGCATGTATTGTTATTAGAATTGCATGATTAGGAAAAAAAATCGAAATGATTGCACGAAAGGAAATGATTATCTCAAGGTGAAAACGCTTCAATAACAAGCCTAAGGTAAAAGCGGCCGATAAAGTTTCCCAACCTGAATCTTTACTTCGCATAAGTAGAGCGGCTCATAATTGGCCTAAAATAGGTTAGTGGCCGCTTTATAAAAAATTTATTGTTGTGTTCTAGTGAAACAGTGCTACTGTTCACAAAGAAGTTACAGTTATTTTTTTAAAAAATTGGAATTTTTATTTTTCCTAATAGTTAATAGGCGCTCTTACAACCTTTAAAAGGTTGCTGTTGTGCCTAGATTTTGGTGTTTTATATAATCGTTTATTGCATAAAAATTAGGGACTAACCTTAGTCCCTAACAAAAATATTTAAATCATTTTTCATATAGTTTGCACAAAGGATAATTTAATTTCTGCATTCATTGCATTTGAATTTAATGGAACTGGCGGCAGAAACGAGCCTAAAATTGACACCCGGACTTGGTCAGAACTAATTGAAAAATTCGGCTAGCATTGTGGGGTAGGTGCCGAAATTCACAAGGCCTTAGAGGCCTAATCTGAGCATAATTCGGCCAGTGCAAGGAAAGCCTTGGGAATTAGAGTCCATTTAAGTTTTTTTTTTTTTTTTGGTCAGAAGAGTCCATTTAAGTTAAAAAGGCTGAAACCTGTGAAATTAAAACCTAGTTAAACACTATATAAGCACCGCTAATGCTTCACGAGAGGAAGGGGGGGCTTCTTTCACAAAAATTCACAGCGACAGTGGAGAAGCCGCAGAACATAACAACAAGAAGAAGACGACATGAAGAACACTCGGGGGAAACGGTGATCTCTCTCTATCTTCGGTCGCATGACAGACACGCCCACGACGCCGAGTGATTCTGTCACTGGAACCACCCCCCTCACCGACGGCGGCGAGGCCGCTCTCCAGCCAACCCCTACACCAACTACAACAAGGAGTTCCCTGCATTGTCGTTGATGTGATCCACAGCCTGAATAGATTATCTATTCCGATTGTGGGAATCTTAAATTGCATATTTGAGTGTATATTGTGCGAATTGCGATTTTAAATTATATATCGGACTGTGCATTTTAGAATAATTGGATCCTAGACTAGAATTAGCACCTTAGAATAGATTGGATTTTAGATAATATTTTGCATGCTTAGGTAATTGCTACATTTTTAGATTATATTTGCATGTTTAGGCAATATTTGCATGTTTAAATTAACCTGCTTATGATAGGATAAGGCTAGGTTTAATTTCATGCATAATCTAGGCTAAACGGTATTTTTACTAGATAGTTTAATCAGGCATTTAATTAATTTCGAAAATACAAAAAAAAAATTATTCATATAGTATGCATGTTAGCAAATTTAAATTTATAATGTCTGTTATCAAGTTTCTCGCATTGTACGAAAAACCGTCTTTTTTTGTCGTGATAACGCTAGTCACATCGCGTGTTTGGTGCCTCTCTTTCAATCATGTGTTCATTTGGCTTAGTATAACATTTTATTTGTGCAGAGAAGACAACCAAAGAAAGTTCAGACAAGCAGGAGAATCGACAATTGGATTAAGAAGAAGAACAAGAAACCAATTCTGCTGACATTTCGAGAAGGTCATGACATAAAATTTGATTTGAGAACCAGAGTTCAGACTATAGCTCCGTTTGTTTCTCGAAAAATGAGTGATTTGGAAAAAATTTCCCCGAAAATGAGTGAATAAAAAATATTTTTCTCATCTAAGGAAATGTTTAGATATAAATTGTTGTTCTTAACTCTGGCTCTCAAATCAAATTTTATGCCATGGCCTTCTCTAAATGTCAGCAGAATTGGTCTCTTGTTCTTCTTCTTAATCCAATTGTCGATTTTCCTGGTCATATGAACTTTCTCTGGTTGTCTTTTCTTCACAAATAAAATGTTGTACTGAGCCAAATGAACACATGGTTTCTTATTGTTCTTTCTCTTGTTCTTGTGTCGCCTTTTACCGGAACTCTCAGCAATAGGCTATTGTTCGATACTTGGAGGAACAAAGGAGATAAAGGAATTCCCTCCTTTAGAGGATGCTACAACAGGACATGAATACTTGGACGTGATCGTCTTCAAAAGAACCATTTTCGACTTGATATCATTTGCATTACATCCTTTATTAGTTGAACAGATAGAATCATGCATAACTTCAAGATAAAGTATAAAAAATGGCATACTGTATACGGGTTGAATGGCAGCACGGGCTGCCAATTGTTCAGGCTCCTTTTTGTTTTCACCAGCGTCGCTGGTGCAAGTTACACCATTGAATACCAAAGGCGATATTAAGCCTGGAACTGCCCCCATGTGCAGTAGTTGTGGAATTGGGCATCTCCAAGTTCATCTTGGCTGCATATTCATTTAAAATAGACTTGCGAAAATTTAGATCCTGTGTTGTAATGAATTAACTAGTGAATTAGTTAAAATAATAGAAGGATGAATCAAGAATCAAATTACAGCATTTAGCGCGGGAAACGAACATTTGTTGTCTGTTGCTATTGGTTGAAACTTGAAACAAAATGTAAAATATTAAAGACTACTCCCTAGTGTCTTATTTTCTAAGTTAGCATCCAAGTTGCACATTCATACCTCCTATCTTCATCTTCCTCAAACGATTTAGTGGTTCCATATAGTCGAGAAAAACTATCAGCCCTTTGATAGACACGATGACAGGAAATTCATCTAAAGATTAGATCACACACCAGGAACATGTGGAGAAATCCACAAGGTCCAGTTGACCACTGGACGAGAACATCTAAATGAGAATCAACTGTTGACTTTTTTTGGACAAGCACATAGAATTGGATGAATTATATCAGCAAACCATTGAAATTGCACTCGATCAGGTTAGACAATATTTACGAAGAGAAATAGTAGAGATATCAACCTGTACATTCATAGTTGGAAGCTCAGGAAACTGGAACAGATCGCTCATTTCGCTTCCCTTCCTCTTGTCCACCCACTCGCTGAAACCGATCGGAGGAGGAGGAGCTTCGAGTCTGGTGAGAGGCTTTTGGGGTTGAACTGTGGGAGGGAGCTAAGCAAGTGAGACGAACGGTCTGTTTTGAACAAGTCAAAGTTGCCAAAGCAGTTTACGTCTCTGTTTGTCCATCCCAATATGTATGGAGAGCCTCCTATTTACAGAGAGGTTGGGAGAGTCTTCGACCCTTATGAATTGGTCAAACTCGGATTGTGTATCGACAAATGGATATTTACTCAATATTCACTTTGATTTGATATTGATAAATGCTAATTTGGTTTAGCTTATTCAATCTACCGATATCTTTTTTCATGGCTAGTTAAATGCATATCTTAATTTGATTGGGCAATCACGCTTCCCAAAGAATTGTTGAGCACCAAAATATTTGTGCACAATTTTATATTTGGCTCAAAAGTTTGATTGTTATCCAAGTACATTTAAGAAAGTACATTAAGCCATATTAGGGAACAGTATATAATAAGGAAAATTTTCAAAACAGTCATAAACATGTTATAGAGAGGCCAATTTAGTCATAAACTTCTTAATTTGACCAATTTAATTCTAAACATTTTGATGATTTTTGCCAACGTAGTCCTTCCGGTGATTGTTGGTCGGCCATCGATGACGTGGACACTAACTGTCCTACTTGACATAGTCGGCATTTGACAATTTTTCTTAATTTTTTTGTATTACTTGTTTTTTCCTCCTTTTTCATTTTCTTTCCTATTTCCCTCCGCCGGCAACAGCAACCCTCGTCGGCCACAACCCTCGCCAAGATCTATAGGCAACGGGTGGCAAATGACGGTGAACCTCGCCTATGGCCGATCATCAATGGAGGGAAATAGGAAAAACAAAGGATAGAAAATAACAGGAAAAAACATAAAAAGTTCATAAGATATTTAAAAATTGCAATAATCGTCGACTTCAGCATTGGCCAGTGTTGACTGGACCATCATGTCAGCGATTTCTGTCCAAAATCGGTCAGAAGAACTATATTGGTAAATCTTCAAAATGTTCCTGACTAAATTGGCCAAATTAAAAAGTTTTGAACTGAATTGACATCGGTAAAATAGATTTATGAACTTTTTTATAATTATCCCATAATTTAAAAAAATTTCTCTAATTTATCTTTTTTATTTATTTTTAAACTTAATAACAGATAAAATAGTGATATGCATTTTATCTATTTTCTGACATTTGACATCCATATAAATAGAATAAAAATTGGGAGATGATAGAGTATAGTTGAAAATACTTTATCCAATTTACACTTTCTATTTTAAAGCTTAAACTTAATAAGAGATTCTATTATCATACAATTTCTCCTTGTTTATTTTCTGAAATTTAAATCCAAAAAAGATGGAAACTTGCGGATGGAAAATTATTAAGGTGAAAGCTTATTGGACGAATATGCGTGGCAAAACTTTGCCACATGTTTCTTCACATTGCAAATACACAAGGTGAATTGTCACGTAGTGGACACTAGAGTTTACATTTCCGCTTTAGTTTTAACTGTGTAAAATAGATATAAAAATAATGACCTCCACATACAAATTTTGTAGCTTATGTCAGCCTAATTCTAAATTTTACTTTTCTTTCAAATTCCAAATTCTGGGAACATGTTCGTAAAGTCATTGGAAGCTCACTATCTTATCAGTCGGGTTTCTATACCTACATTTCCTACCTAAGTCGAGTTTTAATATGATGCGTGGGCGAGTGATCCCGTCGATGAGGAATTTTTTAGGTTAAAGCTCCGTTTGTTTCGTGGAAAACAACTTCCTGGAAAATGTTTTCCAAATTTTTCGATGTTTGGTTAGCGAAAAATAAGCTAGTGAAGGAAAATATTTTCCACCCATGGAAAAAACTCCTTCAAAAGTGGGAAAATGTTTTCCTCTTTTCCTCATCTTTCCTGTCTCCTCACTTTCACATTACCTTTCTTTTAATTATTTTTTTCTTTGTTTTTCATTTTTTATTTATTGTTTAAAAATTCAAAAAAAATAATTTATTAATTTTTCTCGTTTTCTTTTTTTAATTTTTTTTTTCCCTTCTTCTTCGACCGGTCCCCGACCACGGCCACGGTCACCGCCGGTGACCAGCCACAAGCGATCGTGCCACGTAGAACAGCCAGCATGTTACCCACCTCCCTCACCCCCTCGTCCTCGGCCCCTTCGCCATCCCCTTCCTCATAAACCTCCCCGGCCAAGGCCACCGTGTCATGGAAGAGGTCTTCTCCGTCTCGCCCCGCGGACTTGTCTGAGTCGACGAGCTGGAGGGCATCGGAGCGGTCACTACAAGCATTTGCCATAAAGGTGGAGAGTGACGGCGACTTGGTGGAGGCTGAGGCGTATTTTGCCCACGCTAGCTTCGGGTTGGGGGCTGTGGCGGAGGAGAGGGGAGGTGAGTAGTTGCGAGTACATGCGCGATTGCGCCCGCGAGGGCGTGACGAGGTCAGAGAGGCGGAAGGGTTGGAGCTTTGTGGAGGCTGTGAGAGAGTTCGTGTTCTCTTCTAATTGAGGTCTGATTTTCGGTGATTATGTTTTGTTTAATTCTTTTTTCATTGCATATATCTCTCATTTGTGAAGTCTTCATGCTGATTTTTTTCCTTCTTTGCTCTTTTGGCAATACGTACACAGGAATGGTATATGTTAGTTTGTTTGTTTGCTGCTTAACAAATTGAGCCCAGCGAGGTCGAACTCTGTAACTTGTGGTACTCTGATCGTAAGGTCATGAGGCGAAAAAATACAATCACCGCCTAGGTATATAGGGTGCACCACCAGCCAAGGATAAAGATAGAGATTCAGGATAGGAAGCTCACCAATAAGGTCTAAAGAATAACCACCAATCTAGATTAAATGGCTTTTGGCTCATCACCGAGAAAGAATCCACTTTTCGAGGTAAAAAAAAAAACCGAATGTGATCAATTCAACTGATGAAGAGGAATTCTCATTCATTCAACAATCTGCATTACAATAGATAATTCTTGCTCTATCTATAGAGGGAATCGGACATAGGAAATAGACAAACATAAAGACACGTGGGGACTAGATGAACATTTTAAAAAACTGGGGACCCCCTAAATATTAAAGGCATGGGAATCATAAAGCAATTAAAACCCTAATAACTAGAAAAGGCATTAATGACGTGAAGGCTTGCAACCTCGACTGTTCAGCCTCGCGGTTCATCTTTTAAAATTCGCCACTAGTCTAAACCAGCAAATAACTACCATATATATATAAAAAAACCAAGGACATGGCTTAGAATGACCTCCCATCTATGTCTTGTAATCGGCAACTATTCTGGTGAATCGGTAACTTAATTGGCAGGGGAATAAGCTATAATTCTTAATCGGTAACTTTATTTTCCCACCGAAGCAAGTTACGACCAAACTCAATCTGAGCTTTAATGAATAACGATTGTGTTGAGGTTGACGATGGAATCAAGTTAAAACTTATGGATTGTTCCAAAGAATCAGATGCTCCCGCATTACAGTACCCATGTTTCAACCATGATCTTTTAATCTGTGCCAAAAATTAATCTTTTAATTACCACCTCAGGGTTCTTATTATGTACATTTCATTTTGAATAATTCAATTGGTGGTGCATGATACAAGAACAATCGGCGTATTAAAAACTTTGCTGACAGGCGCCACCCAACACCCGTTAACATAATCCCTATCCCTTGAAAGATATTTTCTCTCCAAATACCAAACTTCTGACCATTTTCTTGGCCTAGATCTTTGGAGATGAGCTGTGTTTCTACTTGCGGCCAAAAAGTGTCGCCCCCTTTACACTACACACTAGGACTGCTAAAAGAATTGTAACTTTTTTAGACACTGTTGGGAAAAAAAAATTCTTTCATGGAATTGTTGTTAATCACATATGAGGTGCGTTTGTTTTTCTTTATTTGATGGTATGACTGAAAAAGTTTTTTGGTGTTTGGATCTCATTTGAAAAATAATTTTAATCTCGTGACTTTATTTAGGACCAATTTTTTAAAATTTTTAAATACTTTTTATTTTGATATTATATATATTTTTAATTAATTTATTTCTTTTTCTTTCTTTCTCTGCCGGTCGGCAAGCCTCAGCGACGTCCAGCGACCGGCTACACAAGATCGAGCCTCGATCGGATCTAGCAAGCTCAAACCTTGCTGGGATTTGGCAAGCTCGAGCCTCACCAGATATGGCAAAGCATAAATTTCGGAAAGTGTTTTCACTCTTTAGATTTAGGAATTCTCTGTCCTAATTTTATGAATAAATTTTTTGTTGACGGAAAAATGTTTTTTGTTGACTTAAGTCATTATCAACGAATCAAACGGGTTAAAGTTTGGAAAACCAATTTCGGAAAAACAGTTTTACACGCAGCCATAGAATCTTAACATAAAGGGGGATTAAAACAGTATAGTAGAGAGAGAGAGAGAGAGAGAGAGAGAGAGAGAGAGAGAGAGAGAGAGAGAGAGAGCTTGACCAAAGAATAGGTGATGCAAAGATGTCTTGTGTCCACATCCTATTTTGGATGCTTGATTATATACCCATGCCCTTTTTATGGTATAATATATATTTTATCCAAAGCCCCCCAATTTATCAGCAACGCAAATCAACAATCATGCCCCCGTATCCTCCTCGCACGATATTTGCCATCTAAGTCTAAATCCGTTGAAGGTTTGCACGTTGACAGAGAGAGAGAGATTTGCCAATGTCTCTATCCAACATCCTGTTTTCTCAAATTCGGTTATACCTTGGTTTTTTTTTTTTTTTCTTCATCTTTTTAAGGTTTTACTTTTGATCAGAAGATTTTAGGTGATCAAACTCGATCCCTCCAATCTTCCTCTCTCTCTTTTCCTTTTGTTCTGTGTATTCCAATGAAAATGTCTTCGACAAGAGAGACGACGATTCACGACCTACTGAAGCCATGGAAGTCCCTCCTCCTCCACACGTCCAAAGCCGCCGACGCCTTCTCCCTCTTCATGAAGACCACCCTCACCCTCTGCACCTTCGCCTCCCTCTCCCTCGTCCTCTACTTCGTCTTCTCCGCCCAACCCCACCTTCCCGCGTGTCCCCACTGCGGCCGCGCCTTCCAGCCCCCCGCCCTCCGCCGCATGGCCTCCTCCGAGGCCGAGGCCCCCGCGAATGTATCCCACATCCTGTTCGGCATTGGCGGCTCCGCGAAGACGTGGGATGAGCGCCGCCGCTACAGTGAGCTCTGGTGGCGCCCCAACGTCACCCGCGGCTTCGTCTGGCTCGACCAGGACCCCTCCCCCGCCACCGGCGCATGGCCAGCCGGCTCCCCGCCGTACCGGGTCTCGGCCAACACGTCAGATTTCAAGTACACGTGCTGGTACGGGTCACGGTCGGCGATCCGGATCGCCCGCATCGTGAAGGAGAGCTTCGAGCTGGGGCTCGAGGGCGTGCAGTGGTTCGTGATGGGCGACGACGACACGGTGTTCTTCCTGGAGAACCTGGTCGACGTCCTTGCCAAGTACGACCACAGCCAGATGTATTACATCGGAGCAAACTCGGAGAGTGTCGAGCAGGACGTGATCCACTCATACACGATGGCTTATGGCGGCGGCGGGTTCGCCGTGAGCTACCCGCTCGCGGCGGAGCTTGCGAGGGTGTTGGATGGGTGCATCGACCGGTACGCGGAGATGTACGGGTCCGACCAGAAGGTGCAGGGCTGTTTGAGCGAGATTGGTGTGCCAGTCACTAAGGAGCTCGGGTTTCACCAGGTAATATAATTTAGGTTCCCTCCAGTAAATTTTTTGGCACATCAATTTAGGTCATATCATTTCAAATTTTCTAGTCCATGAATGTTATTCATCAGGTAAAACATAGAATTTCATTCTAAATTGAACCGGGCACCATTGATTGTGTCACGGACCGGAAGTTCTCAGACCAACTCCAGACAAGACTTGAAATGTCTTGTTTATTCTTGAGTTATCTAGAATATTCTTACCGACGGGCGATACGGTAAATGTATCATATTCTAGAATTCTATCATTGTTAGATGAGAAGATGCATTCTAAGCTATTAGATCTAGAGTCAATCAACAGTAGTCATTGAGAGACTTCTTGTATAAATAGAGGAGCTCTATCGTATCATCCAACAAAGACTTCTTGTATAAGAGAAGCTCTCTCGTATCATCAACACTCAAGCAAGCAATATGACTATGACAATCGCCTTGCGATATTGGTATAAACTACATTTTGAATGATAATTTAAATTCAAATAAACCAAATCTACTCCTGATCCTCCAAACATCTTGCTCAAATAATTTCACATCTAAAATTGTTACGAATTCCTAGATTTTCAAAAAACAATTATATTGATATAAACTGCATTTCGAATGTATTTTTAAGTTATTGATTTAAATTTTATACATATTTCGAGTATACTAGAGACAATCGAGATATGAATTATCTATTTTTTGGATGGAACCCTAGGCTTAGGATGCCATTCGAGAGCAACAACCCAAAATGTGCTGCTTTAAAATCAATATCTATATTTAGATAACATCAAGTAATGGCACTATTATGGTTATGAAATCTCAAAAGTCTTGTTAGCATAGCAATCAAAATGTAAATACATTTTTCTTTTATAAGAAGATGAGATTTGTGATGATATACAAATCAATAATTTTTTTCTAAATTTTGTTTTGGCAGAATAAACTTACAATAATCTGGCAAATGAACAGCAAACAATAATGTGAGATTGTAAATTTAGATTGTGTGGATCTCAATTAGGAAGAAAATATTTACTTAACTTTGAAATACAAACATTGGTTGGAAACTGCAATGCATATCATACGTGCAATATTTGATTGGTCGGTTACACCATATCAGCAGTCCAACGGCGCGTAAAATACTTTTTCCTCAGGTAGACATACGTGGCAATCCGTATGGCTTATTAGCGGCACACCCATTGGCCCCTTTAGTCTCCCTCCACCACATGGACTATGTGGACCCCATCTTCCCGGGGTTGGACCAGATTGACTCGTTAAAGAAACTCCGGACCGCATTCGAGTTGGACCCGGGCCGGACCCTCCAGCACAGCTTCTGCTATGACCTAGCCCGGAACTGGTCTGTGTCCGTGTCCTGGGGCTATACCGTCCAGCTCTACCCGACCCTCGTGACGGCGAAGGAGCTCGAGACGGCAGTACAAACGTTCCAGACGTGGCGGAGCTGGAGCAACGAGCCCTTCACGTTCAACACCCGGCAAATCAGCCCGGACCCGTGCGAGCGGCCCGTGGTGTATTTCCTGGATCGGGTCCACCGGACCGGGGACGGCCAGACGCTGACCACGTACGTGAGGTCGTCCGTGGATGAGAAGGACTGTGACCACGCGCACTATGCTCCTGCTTTGACCGTCCAGAGCTTCAACGTGTCGAGTTCAACGTTCAGACCAAACATGTGGAAAAAGGTACGAACGTCTATTTCTCAATCTCATGCGTGGTGACTTCTTCTAAGTTGAGTGGAAAATTTTAGTATTAAGTTTAGAAAGTAATAGTGTGAACTTACCAAGGAGGCGCCTAATAATCTAGTTACATAGACAGATTTTCGTCGGACAATTGGCCTGTGAATATTGGCTAGAATGAATGGAAGGTCAACGTATTTTGACCAATGTTTGTTGACTTTTGAGATGATCACGTCACGAAAGACGTGGAGACTACTAAGAGACTTTTGGGGGACGCACAACACATTTCATCCGATCATTTCAATCTTGATTTGCTCCTGTAAAGGCATAATTCTTTGCGCGATCCGTGCCGGATCCAAAAGAGACCATCCCCTATCACATTCCATGCTTATCATCCTTTTGACTAAAAAACCGGCATATTATTAAAAGAACTGAATGGTGACGTCGCATTGGTTTGTTTTTTTCCATAGATATAGGAATTGTGTGGAGTAATTGACTCGGTTTAGGATTCGCGAAAAGTCTTGGAAAGCAAATAGGTCGAGATGTAATTCCAACGAACCATCTGATCTAGTAAACTGTTAAATTTCTGTAGACCAAAGTTGCGATTATACAATCAAACTGTTTGGGTCGATCTCGCAGGCCCCACGGAGACAGTGCTGCGAGGTAATCAACGGAACGGACTCGACAGGAAGGATGGTCGAGGTCCAGATCAGAGGGTGCAACCCCATGGAAAGTGTGACTCCCCCCGATCACATCAAGATTGTCTTCATCGGACCATCTTAAAGGAGTCGATAACAAAAGAGAAGCTCTCCATTCCTTGGGAGGCAGCTGTTGTGAATTGGCCCCTGTACCCTTTCTTCGTGCGCTCTGTGATTGGTCGGTTCTGTTCGGCTCGGATATTGCCACGGAAAATCGGAGAAAAGTGGCCGGCACGGAGATGACACGAAGTCTGAACTGCTCTTTCAGTAGATATATACTGTTGTGGTTGGTGACTAATTCACGAAGGCATTGAGCAATGATACAGGATCTAATGAAAGGTGTTGTACTTTCTTGTTTAATTATTTTCTTCGTCGCTAGGTTTAGTGCATGTCAACAATGGACCATTACACTCAGATTAGAATAGGACGTTGTTCCATTTCATATATCGGTTATATTGATAAATGTTTTGAAAAACTTGTCAAGCATTTCAATGTAGATAATTTTTCGGTTACAAAATATTATCTTTCTTGTATCATATGTAATTAGTCATTCGAAATAAAAATATTTTTTTATCGCATAGGGTTGACAATTAGAGTGAGCATAGTTCCTAGGTAGAATAGGAAACTGGAGACTCGAATCGATTGAAACATGATAGATTCTAGGTTCCAGGGTATGCAATTTAGGTTTCAGGTTCCAAAAATGGGGGAACCGATTTTGACGGGTAGATTCCATGTTCAAAATCTATGTTTTTTTGTTAATATGTCTTCGCGCGATCTTGCGGTATTCCATAACGTTCAACAATGATTGCTTCTGGAACCATTAATCGGCGATATCCATGACTATGTCTAAATATGAGTTATGGATAGTGGATTGTAACATCAAATTGTGATTATTAGAGATGATAATTCACTGTAATTGTTAAATTAAGAATACAAGTAGAACCTGAGTATCAATTAAAAATACAGGTGGAACCTGGGTAAACTGTGGAACTGACCCTAGAACCTTGACAGGGTAGGTTTCGGGGTATGCAAGGTGGGTTGCATATTCCAAAAAATGGGAAACCAGTTCCGACTAGCAAATTCCAAGTGGTGCAAGGAACTTGGAATTGCTCACCCCTAGTTGATCAAGTTTCTTATTAAGGTGGCTCGCTAATGAGACCGTTCGTATATAAACCTGTCAAATGGGTAGGTCAAGTTTGGGTCGGGTCGAAAATGGTCCGACCCATATTGACCCATTAAATCTGTTTCACCGATTTCCATGCAATACAAATCTAACTACACATACCTTACCCGACCTATATCGATAAAATACTTTTATATTTAATCCAATTTAAAAAAAAACCTTGTTTATCATAATTATTTATTTTTTATTCATTTGTTTTTTCTTTTTTTTTTCTAGGAAATTACCGAATTTCCTTCTTCCTCCACCAACAACAACCAGCGGCAGTGGTGGTGATGGACGACCTGCTGAATTTTGTAGAAGAAGAAGAAAAAGAAAATATAAATATAAAACATCAGAAATCATAAAACTTATTTATGCATCACTTAGTTAGGTAACTCATCTATGGCCTATTTAAAATTCATTTAAAACCCATTAAGTTGTTAAGTAACTCATTTATGACCGCTTATTTTTAAAATTAAATGCAACCCATTTATGATCCATATTATTAAATATGGGTTGAAATATGAGTCTTAGACCCATTTTGCCATCGCGTGGCATCGAAAGTTAGCTTCTTGGGTACTAATTTAACCCACCCATCGTCCTAGTCTTGTTAAAGAAAAGTTATCAAAAGTCATGATTATGAGATTTTTCAAAATGGCATGATCCTGTGATCATGTGAGAAGATTATGGTTGAGCTAACTAAATTTTTTATTTTCTATGGGCTTATTTGTTTAGAATTAAGTGTAAGGCTCCTTTTTTTTTTTCGCGGAAGATGAATGATTTGGAAAATATATTTTTATAAAATATTGTTTATCAAACCGAATTGACGAAATATATTGTTATCGTTCGTGAAAATATTTAAAACTAGATTGTTGTCGATAATGAAAACATTACGTTTAGGAAAACCTTTTCCAATCATAAATTGGTCGCGAAATAAATGGAGCTTAAGTCAAACATACTTTTTTGTTGATCCGTCAAAATTTAAAATTTTAGAAAACTATTAAAAAGATATACGCAAATCTAAGTGTCAATATTTGTATATTGTACAAGTTTAAGGTATTTAGGGTTAAGAAAAATTCAAAATACGTTTGTCGTAAGATTCAAATTAATTAAAGAAAAAGGAAATGTTTTATTCAGAAAAAGTTGAAGTAAAAGCTGGTTTTTGAGCCTAATCTAGCATAACATCAATGTTTCTTAACTTATTGTTGTTTTTCGACATCAAACTTTTGCCAATAGGCATGCGGTCCTACTGGTAAAGGCATTGGAGGGTGTGGACGCTAGTATCATAAGTGCGGGATTCGACTCCTGCCAAAGGTTAAAAAAAAGAAGAAGGAAAGTTAGAGACAAGACAGACAAAAAAAAAAAACCCATCAAGCTTTTGAGGCACCTAAAAACGTATTTCTCCATTTTTTGTTCAATTTTATTCTCAAGAGAAGTGTGTTTCTTTTTCATGAAGCATTAATCCGTCGAGGCCTGGAATTGGCTGAAAGTAGGGATGTATGTAGGGGCAAGGGGCCTAGGCTCCCAAAACTTTTTAATATTTACACTATGTGCCCTAGATTTTTTTTTAAATCTTCGTTTGCCTCTCCAAACTTTCTCTCCTTTTTTTTATTTATTCTATTGATACATATTTTCTTTCCAATTATAAGCTCATTACCTTTTCACAATAAAATTTGCCAAATAAGGAGTTACGTAATATGTATATTGTTAACCCGTTTCCTCATTAATTAAAGTTTAGGAATTAAGAACAAAATAGAGCAATGGTTGAGGATTAAAATAAAAATTAGGGAGCTCTTCTATCCCGATCTACATATAGATCTGGGATTTACAAGACTTTATTTGTGTTTTTTCAATCTATTGGTGTTGGTGTTGTTTCTATATGGTGATGGTGTTGGGGACGCTGAAGGTTGGCGCACGCCGCCTTTTGACAAAACTGTAGTTACTATAGAGGAAGATTCGGCGTGTGCTCATCATCGATGATGATGCAAGTTTCAGTGATCGGCCACCAACTGTGCTATGACACGATGACAAATCCGTTCTTGTGGAAGGAATGAGTTGCTGGAACTTATACTAAGTTGATTTATTTTTCAGATTTGCACTGGATTGCAATGCTTTGTGATTGGTTTTGTCTTGAAGTTATGTACCTCTCTTTTAAGTGAAATGAAAATTTCCTTCGACCAAAAAAAAGAACATGGAACAGGCTTCTGACCAAAAAAAAAAAATGGAACAGGCCAAGCCGTTCCAACTTATACACGAGCAGGGCCCCAACTCTAGGCGTTACCGTATCCGGTATGGAATGTTGGAAACTAGCAAGAGTCGGTTTAGAGGTTCGCTCACGATACGACTCGAACTTGTGATTACGAAAGAAGAGTGTAGCTCCTGTATCACTAGGCTGCCACGCTCGGCTCTATCAACAGACTGCTTCATGCTTCGGCCCAACAATACAACCTCATAGTGGGCTCATCCCCAGTGTGGATAGCAAATCCATTAGTGTGGAAATTCAGCTTTGGGCCCACTTAAACATTGAAGTCCATGTGTATTTTGATTCGCTTTATTTTCCAATTCATTATACTTACCTACAGCGTTTGTTTCTTTTTCTTTTTCTTTTCTTTTCCCGATTCTGATTTCAATACACTTCGACGATTTGTAGTGCATAAATCCATTTAAGTCTCTTTGGTTCATAGGATTGGCAATTTCTCATTTACTTCGCACGATCGTACTCATTGGAAACTAACTATATTATTATTACATCAATATTCGGATACATACATGATTTAGGTCTTCCAAATGAATAAAATGTAAAAGGTTGGAAAATAAAGGGATAACACTCAGAAACATGTTGCTCGGCGGATAGTTGAAGTTTCTATCAACGGGATTACTGTGTCTTAGAGGTGATCGTTTTCAGGATGGGCAGGTTCCAGACCTGAAACATGAAACTTACCTTTAGACCTTGGAATCAACTCTACAACTGAATCTGTTGGTCCAGTTCGGTTCTAGAATTTACCCGGAAGTGGCTGAATCCTTTTTTTTTATATCAACAAGGAAGCCAAAAATCAAAAAATTTAACTGCCCAGAAATCAAGTAA
Organism: Lenwebbia sp. NSW1173648; assembly: GCA_029784005.1. Classification (NCBI taxonomy): domain Eukaryota; kingdom Viridiplantae; phylum Streptophyta; class Magnoliopsida; order Myrtales; family Myrtaceae; genus Lenwebbia; species Lenwebbia sp. NSW1173648. The sequence goes on along the minus strand of JARCGZ010000008.1, from coordinate 18,367,280 downwards.
CATTCACACCTAAATAGAACCGAAACCGAAACCGAAAAAAATATCTATCCAAATCCCTAGTAGAACCAAGTACATCCACTAACCTAAAAGCTGAAGTAGCCAAAAAGCAATCAACATATGCGGAAAAGCTTATAAAACGTGCAGATCAACGATGGTGCGAGCCACACATCTCGCACCGTCATTGATCCCTGCTGGTAAAAGGATTGGGGGTAAGGACGCTAGTATCATATGTGCGAGGTTCAACTCCCGCACTCTGTAAAAAGGTAGAACAAAAGCTAAAGAGATGAGAGTTAGAGATAGGACTGATAAATAAATAAATAAAAAAAACGGTGCGAGCCAGAGTTATAGACCGCAAACTCGCAATCTCAGACCTAACAAACTGGAAACCCAAACTGTCACAGAGAGAGGCAAAGGTGGATCTAAAGCGAGATGCTAAAACTTGAGGAGAGAGAGAGAGAGAGAGAGATGACGGAGAGAGAGTGAGCGCACAGTGAAAGTGAGAAAACAGAGAATAGATGTAATGTTTTTAGAGATAACCCGGTTTGGTTCGGTCCTGGTCTATGGTTTTGGTTGGGCCAGATCCCTGAATAGAGAACCGGATCGATCAAGGCCGATTCCAAAGAATTAGAATTGAGAATCACATCATTCTCGCGGGAACTGGCGGCCGGCTCCAGGGTGGATCCGAACTGAATGCACAGCTCTGCCCAATGCCGAGAAAGTTGTATGGTGGTGAAGCTTTGCGAACATGCTCTAATAGCAATTCCGAATCTATCCAAACGTTCCAGGACTTTACTGCCGCAATGGTCGCAAGCAAGGATGGCGCATGTGTAACCCATTATCGTAGGAAAACAAAACGAAAGACATCTCTACTCTTGTTAAGAGTGTTTCGGGATATTTATTAAATATACTTAATAAGAAGCATTTTAATTTTTATAGTATTGATTGCACATAATACAAAAATAATAGTGCATTGAAATTGACAAAAATTCTTTATTTATCCTACTCAACAAGCACCCCAAAGCGCCATATTGGCATTGGTGCATGTGTCACGGGCTGATAGTTGAGGGTCGATCCTTGCGGCGACTTAGGTTTCCTTACATTGTTGGAGCGCCTAAACTAAGCCTTTTCTTGACGATTTACCCGGATCGCGTAGAGAGAGAGAGTTCTAGAGAGAGAGACTCTAGGAGGAATGCTTTTGTATTTCTTCTTGTGGATGATCAAATGAAAAGGAGGGCACCTCTTTATATAGTAGAGGGCCTCAGATTATAACCGTTGATCTACTCTCGATGTAATAGCTCACATTGCATCTCCCATCTTCCTAATAACCAACAATAAATAGGAAGGTTTCAGAACACGGGACAATTACTGTCTCGCCTGTCCCTAGGAATATTCTAGAAAATGGTAGAAAACCATAGGTAAACCCTAGAGGTCCAAGACACATCAAGTCTTGGGGTTCTTCTTGGCCAGATGATCAACCGGTCACGCCACGAAAACCTTGGCATGTGTCATTCTCCCCCACCTATTTGAGCCCCGTCCTCGGTGCTCGCTGCTCGGGGTGTTTTGCTTTGCCGCTCACATTCTTCTCCTGGATTGTCAGCTTCTTTGAGTTTTTACGGTTCTTTCGTCCACGAGAGCGCTTCTTCTTTAGCTTCGGGATTTGATGTTTGTTCGGTTCTTGGACCGCAGCTTGTGTCATCAATGACTCTTTCTTAGGTTTGGCCGCTCCAATGTCTTCCACTTCCGGAAACAGCACATGGATTGGCATCATGCTTTGAATTGGCGTGGGATGCTCCCATTCTTCCTTTGGCTTCTCCAAATGTCGGGTCTTCGTGCTTGACTCGGTCAGCATCTCAACTCTTGATTTGGTGTCCACGAGTCAGATCGTGGAGATGCTTTTGGACTCTTTTACTCCAGTGAGCAGGGTTACCACCGATGGGCATTCAGGGTCAGTGATGATGATTGACTTAGCTCTCATGTTAACCATCGCTTTCGCACTATCAAAGAACTCCATACCCAGAATGAGATCACAATCGTCGAGCCGGATTACCTCGAAATCCAGTGATCCTATCCATCCGTCGACTTGGATTTCCACGTCTCTAGCAACGCTAGTGGCTGGTTTGTCATTTGAGGTGACTGACTTGTAATAATGTTCAGAGGGTTCTACACGGAGTCCCAACCACTTCGCCGCTTCCCTGGAGATGAACAAGTTTGTTGCCCCCACAACCAAGGCATGGAGAGTTTCACTACGTACCTTGACTTCCACAAAGTATAGAGTCTTCGCACTCGAGGATATCTTTGGCGGCGATTGAGTCTTCACGGAGTTGAGAGTCTTTACCGCTCCAAGTCGCACTTCCCTTTGTTCTTCTTTTGGCTCCTCATCACCTTCCTTGGCGACGAGTGTGTTCATTCTGTTTTTCTTTGGACATAACTGGGTCCAATGGCCACCTTTGCAAATCGCGCATGGTAGCGACGGAGGATATTTGAACTTGTCCTTGGGGTTGATGTAGTTGTTTTGGGGCCAGTTTCCCCGATGTTGGTACTGTTGTTGTCTGGAAGACCCTTCTCCCTAGGTCTTTTCTTTTTCACCATGGTCTTTTCTACCACAGTTGGAATCACCTTCTTCATCCTTGCGATCCGTGTTTCGATCCAACTTCCATCCGTTCCGCTTTGACTTAGATGGATCGGTTTTGCTTAATTCGATGAGAAACTTAGCCACGGAGATTGCCTTCGTGATGCTCCAAACATTCCTTCGCTTTAGTTCGAGTTGCGCCCACGACTTCAGTCCATCCATGAATGCTTCGAGAGCCTCCTCCTCCCCAAGATTGGGAATTTGGAGCTTGAGCTCGATGAATTCCTTCATGTACTCCCAGATCATGCCACGTAACTAAGGGATCGGATGCGCCTTTCTTGGCTTCATCACACATAAATTGCCACCAAAGTATAGCGTTATTAGAAAGAAATATAGAAGCGTTTCGTACCTTGGCCGCCTCATCTTGAATGTCAACGGCTTCAAAGTATCGCTCTATGCTCCAGAGGAAGTTGTCCACCTCCATGGTGGATCGTTCGCCTTTGAATTCTTTGGGTTTTTGCACCTCTATATTTGGCGCCATTTGCACAGGCATTATGCCATTTGTGATGCTTGTTTTGCACAAGACCAACTTGGCCTTGAGTTCTTATATCTCCACCTTCAGCGCTTCTATCTCGGCTTGGGAATTTTCTTTCTCTTGGATGTCCAGCTTCAAATCTTCGACCGATGCTTCGAGGGCTTCATCCTTTATTTGTAGCAGGGGCCACGGCTCCATTGAGGATGATAGTGAAGTCTTTGTGAATCATCTTGTCGACTTGGTGATCCGCTCCTTCACTTCGTTGAGTCCATCAATCAACTCAAGCATGGTGTTTCTCATCTTTGAGAATTTTTCATTGAGAGCAGACATGGCGTCCAATGATGCCTCTCTTCTTTTAGATCTCCCATGGGTTTTCTCTTGTAGGGCCTACTCATGGGGAATTTCTCCACCCACGGCAACGTGATCCACTTCTGAGTTCGACCAGTTTGATGCTCCTTGATCTCACGAACGGCTCATCTCTACATTGCTCTGATACCACTTGTCACGGGCCGACAGTTGAGGGTCGATCCGTGCGGCGACTTACGCTTCCTTGGATCTTTGGAGCACCTAAGCTAAGCCTTTTTTTGACGATTCACCCAGATCGTTTAGAGAGAGAGAGAGAGAGTTCTAGAGAGAGACTCTGGGAGGAATGCTTTTGTATTTCTTCTTGTGGATGATCCAATGAGAAGGAGGACACCTCTTTATACAGTAGAGGACATCGGATTACAACCGTTGATCTACTATCAATCCAATGGCTCACATTGCATCTCCAATCTTCCTAACCACCTATAATAAATAGGAAGGTTCCAGAACATGGGATAATTACCGTCTCGCCCGTCCCTAGGAATATTCTAAAAAATGGTAGAAAACCCTAGGCAAGCCGTAGAGGGTCCAAGACACATCAAGTCTTGGGGTTCTTCTTGGCTAGATGATCAACCGGTCGCGCCACGAAAACCTCGGCACGTGTCACATGTGTGGAAGAAAAGAAGACAGTTTAACATGAAAACTCACCAATTGCCCTTGCAAGGGGCCGGCGAGGGTGGTCCTCGCTAGGGGCCGGTGGGGGCGACCCTCACCGGCCCAGGGGAGGGGTTCCCTCGCACGATCCGGCAAGGGTGGCCCTCGCTTGACACCAAAGGAAAAAAAGAAAGGAAAAAAGGAAAAAGGAACAAGAAAAACAAAAAAAATAAAGAAATAAATAAAAATGCTAAAAAAATATTAAAATTAAAAATTATCCACATCAGCGCTGGTGGTGCCATGTAAGACGGACAGAGTACATATCAGTGATTTACGGCCAATAGGACGGATTATGCAAACTTAAAAGGTTTAGGACTAAATTGGCAAAAGTGCAAAAGGTATATGACTTTTTTGATAATTTTTCCAATTTCATTGAGCCAAGAATTAAGCTATACAGACATTGGCAAGATATAAGCTATGCCTGCCGAAACAAGCCAAACTTCCTGTTTAAACTATCAAAGTAATAGATCAAATAGCAAAATATCAGCATGATTATGCTACAGAATATCTACAAATCGGCATGAAGATAACACATCAAGTAGAACATCCACGAGTTGATAATTTAGAGAGTTTTCCTCAATATGTTGTTCATTCAATTTCCATGCAATAAAATTGTTATCTTTATGTTTACCGTCCACCACCGTGATCATAGATGATGGTATGTGAACACTAGTGCTAATGCTCATATGACAGATAATCTAGATTATCTTGTGAAGATAGTTCCTTATCAAGGCCATGATAATGTGATAGTTGGAAAAGGTACACCACTGCCGATTATTCGTGTTGGGACTGGTCACTTTTCACTTGACAATAGACTGGTCATTCTACAAATGAAGAAAAATCTAAAATTTGTCTCTCAATTGACAAGAGATTATCGTTGCTATTTCAAGTTTCATTCCTCTGATTTTTCAATCAAGGACTCTAGGACACACGGGTGTTGTTGATAGGAACTAATCATCAAGGACTATATACCAATAAGGAGCCGCAATACTAAACGTTCTTCCCTTAGAGAAACAAGGTTGTGGATGAACTCATGTGGCATTACATGTTAGGCCATCCAAATAGTCTTCTTGTACAACTTTTGCAGTGTGATAATTAGATTTCAATAAATAAACCCACTAGCACTTTATGTACAAGTTATCAGATTAGCCAAAGTTCAAAATTATCATTTTCTTTATCAAATTCTCAGATGTACCCATCCATTGGGGAAATTACATTGAGACATTTGGGAACCAAGCCTAATTCATTCTATGCAAAAAAAATTATGTTGTTGGGTATTTATTGATGACTTCTCATGTTACAGCTGGTTGCATCCATTGACGCAAAAGTCAATTTTTTTCCGAATTTTCCTAAATGTTTAAAAAGTAGTTGAAAATTGGCTTGATAGGGAAATAAATTAAAAAATCAATCTAACATAGGAGGTGAATTCACAGTCAATTATTTTCTTACACATCTTCAAGAATGCGGCATACAACAACAACTCTTTTGTTCAGGTACACTAGAGCGAAACGGTATTGCTGAGAGGAAATATCGATGCATTGTTGAACTCGGGCTAGCTACATCATTTGAGGCCTTTATGCCACTCAACTATTGGATGGACTTGTTTACAACAGTGAATTATTTGATCAATTGGCTCCCTTCCACTATTCTAGGAAACCAAAGCTCACATTCGGTCTTATTCAAGAAGGATCCTGATCAATCATTGCTCCGGGTATTTAGATCTCATTATTATTCATATCTACACAACTACGTGATGAACAAATTTCAGAAGCGCCCTTTGCTATGTGTATTTTTTGATGTAGTGCAAAGCACAAAGAGTATTGTTGTCTTTATCAATCTATCGGATATGTTTATATATCTCAACATGCTATTTATGAGCATTATTTTCCTTTTGCCTTATCTTTTCAAATTACTGCAATGACTGAAGTTGAGTTATTGCAATGGAATTCAACTTTTAAGTCCATCCAAAACAAAAGATGCTGGTGATCATTAGGCTATGCCCCCCTCTAGTCCAGAAATTGTTCAGACGATTGTTCACCAACAAATCTTGACTCTGCACTCGAACGTGCATGTCTGTTTTCAGAGATAGACCTAGAGTCAAATGCTTTATCTACTAGTTTCTCCAATCATATGTCACAACCAGCGGAGAGTGAATCTGTAGTTCAGTCTCAGCCTGAAGCTTCCACATCCCCAGTGCTTCCCATGACTATATGTTTAAAGACTAGGATCTCAAAGACAAATCCAAGGTATGCCAATCTATCAGTATCAACTATTTCTCTAGAGCCACGCAAAATCCGTTTGGCCTTAAAACACCCTAGTCGGACACCTACTATGCTTGAGGAGTTGGATGCTCTTGCAATCAACAAAATATAGGAACTTGTTTCCCATCATCCCTTGATGAATGTGGTTGGATGTAAATGGTTGTATGAAGCAAAGCTATGTGTAGATGTTTCACTTGACAGACGGAAAGCACGACTTGTTGCAAAAATATTCCATCAAGCGGAGGGAGTTGATTTTGACCACCGTTTGCTTTGTTTTATCCATCACAATGCTCAGCGATCTCGATGATCTTATCTACATGGAACAATCACCTAGATTCATCTTGTCTTGATCATGTCTGCTTACTTCAGCTTGCGCTATATGGGCTCAAACAAGCTCCTAGGGTATGGCTCAACAAGTTCAGCGACTTTTGTTTTGTATGGATTCTCCTGCGGCACTGTTGATTCATCACTACTTCTTTATTGTCATCCAGATCATATTAGATTTCTATTGCTTTATGTGGATGGTGTCGTCTTCACTGGGGTTGCCAAAATTATTGAACCATCTTGTGCATGCACTTGGTCAAGTGTTTCCATGAAAGACCTCTGCACTCTTCATTATGTTTTGGGCGTTGAAGTCAATAGCTCCACCGATGACTCTTTTGCTCACAACAAAAATATGCCTTGTATCTTTTGAGTAGAGTATTCATGGTGCAATGCAAGCCAACTGATACTCCCAACTATTAAGCAGACAACACTCAAAACATAGCAATAAGCCCTATGCTGCTCCGTCTCATTTTCGAAGCATTGCAGGCGCTCTTCCAAATCTCTCACTTGCGATCAACATCGTTTGCCAATATATGCATGCTTCAATTGTTGCTCACTCTCAGATGGTAAAATGTGTTCTTTGATATATTTTGCGGTACTTTGCACCTAGGCTTCGCATTTTGTCTCGTAATTCTCTCCATCTATTTTGCCTTGCCAATGTGGACTAGGCTAGATGCAAACTCACTCGACGTTCTACCGCTGGTTATTGTACTTTTCTTGGTCCAAACTGTGTTTCATTGTGTGCCAAGAAACAATTCACCATGGCATACTCCAAAGGTGAAGGTGAATATCTGGTTATTGCTTCTATGACATGACATTGGGATATACCAACCTTGGACTTCTTTACTTTTCTCGAATAATGTGTCAGCATTACATCTCATATCTCCAGTTTTTCATGTTCTCACAAAGCACATTGAGACTTATCATTTTGTTTAAGAAAATGTTGCTATTGATTCTCCTGTTACGTGCTATGTTCCTTCTTCCTCATAATTTGCCGTTCTTTTCACTAAACCATTAACTTAAGATAGTTTTGTCAGATTACGAACCAAACTCGGTCTCCCGTCCTCCTCATTGACCGGTTTGATTGGGAGTATAGAAGCAACAAATCCAATAGTAAAATATTAGCACGTTTATACTGTAGAATCTTCTACAAAGCGGCATGAAAATAACACACCAAACAAATTTATAGATTTTTCCCTGATTTGTGTTTTAATTTACCTTCCATGTAGATAAATTTGTTATATTTATGTTTACCTTCCACTATAATTACAGGAGATGATATCTCTCTATTTATACCGGACACTTCTAGAAAAGCGAGCTGAACTGAAATCGAGAGGTTTAAGGGAAGAGGAAGATCGATATATCTTTGGCTCACATTATTGTTGGCATTCACTGACCGGTCAATTATGATTGTTTTGAACTTAATCATAATTGTGAATACAACATCTGTTTAAAGAGATCAAAAGAGATGATAATGTGAATGATCGATCTAGGGTGCTGCATATAGGATCTACTCTAAATAGTTGGAGCAAGGGTCTTATGGTGTGCCGCCCATGCGGGCAACCATTACCCACCCCCTAATGATAACTGCACGATAGTTATCATTCTTATTTTTGAAACGGTATGACGTTTCAAATATCTAATAGAAAAGAGAATATCGTCAGATCTCTTTACTACTTCTTCCTTTTTCGTTCTCTGTCATTTTCAAGAGAAAAGAAAACGAACATACATCTCTCTCTTCTCGATTCTTCGACGCACGACTACAGCGAGGAATCTCGAAACTGCAAAGGCGACTCTTAGTCCGTGAACAATAAGGTACGCTCCGATTTTGTGACGTACTCTTCGATCGGTGTCTCAACTATCTTGGGCATGTTTTTCCGCTACGATTCTATGTGAATTTGTTTCCTTCATTGGTATCAGAGCCTGGATGTTGATTCATGATTGTATGAGACTCTTTGCATTGAATTTCTTCGTCGAATATGTTAACGGCCCAAATTTTTTTTTTCTTCTTCGGAATTACTGTTCATCAGGTTTTCGTGCCTTAAAAAAAATTGTTTTGATAAGATTCGAAGTGCTCGTCGATACGAAAATTTTGATATATTATGGGTCTTGAACGGAGGTCGGATGAAGTCGCAGCGGTGGTCGGAAGCTGCTGGTCGAATGGACGCCGGCGGCGACGGTTATCAAAAAAAAAAAAAAAGGATTTCTTCGGTTTGGAAGACGTGGGGCGCGTGCCAGGCACGCGCCGTACCAGCCCGGCGGACGCGTGCACTGGGCCTCAGCCCCAGGCAGGGCGCCGGCCCGAGTGGGCTACAGCGCCCAGCCCGGCGGACGCGTGCACTGGGCCTCAGCCCCAGGCAGGGCGCCAGCCCGAGTGGGCTTCAACGCCCAGCCCGGCGGACCAGGCACCCCTGCCCAGCGCGAGCCGAGGCCCAACCCGGGGCATCCGGCTCAGCCCGTTGACCCGTTAGCCCGTTGACCCGTTGACCAAAAAAAAAATTTAAATTTTTTTTTTTTTTGGTCAATCTATAGGAGCTTGTATGATGTTTGATTTACGTGTCTTTGATTACGATATGTTCGTAATTATTACATGATTGACGGATTTTAGTAATCCACTTTGTTCTGCATTCGTTGCAGGAACAATGTCATCGAGGCCGGGGCCTAAGAATGAATGGAAGGTGCGAAATGCAAGAACACCTTCAAGGCCAAAGACACGTGAGCAAAGGCAAGCTCTTGCTGAGAAGATTGAAGTATTGGTTAATTACCAATGGGATAATGATAGTGACATTATAACTCATATGAAGACGGTCAACGACATGATCCAAGAGATCATTTGGAAAGGACAAGAAGTGAACGCTGAAAGTGCATTTTATGCACTAAGAAACACTATGCCTGCGGAATGGCATGGATTGATGAATCGCATCTGGCTTGATTTCATCACTTACAAGGAATTCGTGCTTCATTTCTTGAATGAGTTCATAAGGGTCGGGGCGACAAAGACATCGTCGCTTAGCATGAATGGGTCCTGGCGCAGGCAGAATGCGCCTTGGCGTAATAACAAGAGTGTTTTGAAAGGTTTTCCAAAAGCACCGATATGGGTTCCTGATATGATTGAAGATCCTCCTAAAGACCTTGAGGATTCCCTTCCTCGTACGTTGGAACGTACATGGGTTAATTTACGAACGAAGATTAGGCAAACAACCCGTGATTATATTTGAACTTATCTTTGATAGTTTTATTTCAATAGATGTCTGGACAGTCTTTTTTGAATTGATGTTCTTTGAAGATACTGTGGTTATTTGATGTTCTGTTTTGAACACTGTTGGATTTTGTTAAGTTAATCCATTTTTTTTAGTGGGAGTGTTCATAAGTTTTAGTAACTTTATTGCGAACACAGTTGAATAATTGTATTAACACTAGTCTCAGATTAGAACTCTTTGAAGATGACAGGGAACTTAGTGAACTGTTGATTCTATGGTCTTTTATGAAACTATATGTTAATACAATTAAAATGTATAAATATGATGCATTTGTTGCGTTCAAATAGACTTTAATAATTCGTGTAAAAATGTCTATAATGTTCAGATACAATGACTTCTGCATCTAAGAATATAGTAGCTGAGCTGAATAAGGGTGAGAACCTGAATGGTGAGAATTATGAAATATGGAACTTGAAAGTGCAATATGTACTGGAAGAGCAAGAAGCTCTTGAAACTCTTAACCAAGTTATGGAAGAGCCTGAGGATGGGACTACTGCCCAACATAAAAGAGATAAAGATGCATTTGCTGCCTGGAAAAGAAAGAACTCACTTGCTCGCATCACATTGCTGAGTAGCATGGAGAATGATATCATGCGTGAGTTTGGTCGCTTTGAGAATGCCAAGGACATGTGGGATGCTCTGAAAGTCAGATTTGGTCAGACGTCGGTCACCAAACTGAGGCAACTCACTATCCGCTTTGACTCATACAAAATGCCTCATGGTCAGAACATGAAGCAACATCTGAGGCGTATGGGCAATATGATCAGTGAGTTGAAAGATGCTGGCCATGTACTCACTAATGAGCAGCAAGTGCAGGCAATTATTCGTTCATTGCCCCAAAGTTGGGAACACATGAAAATCCACTTGACCCACAACGAAAACATCAAGACTTTTGAGAATGCATTGCGCCACCTCGAGCTGGAGGAGGACCGCCTTCTGGCGGCAAAGCCGCAAACTGATATCTATTTTGCTGGTGCTAGCTCGTATGGAGCTTCGCGCTTCAAGCGTAAGCGTCCAGGTGGATTCAAGAAGTGGAATAGCAAGGAAATGAGCCCCTCATGAAAGAAACCAAGGACCAATCAACAGGAAAAGGGAAAGCGTCCCTTTAAGAAGAACATTTCAAAAGTGAAATGCTATAACTGTGGCAAGAAGGGTCATTATGCTCGCAATTGTGCTGAGCCCAAAAAGGTAGATGTCCTTAGTACCCTTGTGAGTTCTACTTATGTGTCGAGCTCAGTTTTCTTGACTGAATCTAATCCTTTGTGGACTGTAGACTCGGGAGCCACCGACCATGTAGTGAAGGACAGAGGAGTCTTCGTGGAGTTTCGACGGATTCCACGTGGAGCGAAGTGGATCTATGTTGGGAACAATTCCAAAGTAGAAGTAAAAGGAATTGGCACCTGTCAATTAAATATGCGTGGTGGACGCACTTTGTTCATACATGATGTATTATACGCTCCTGAGATTCGTCGAAATTTGGTATCCGTTTTAGTGTTGGTCAAGTTTGGTTTTAATGTTAACTTTCATAACTATGGTATGGACTTGTATCTAGGAACAAGTTATTATGGATGTGGTTATTTTCTTGATGGTTTCGTTGTACTAGATGTTGACTATGATAATGTTAATGTGAGTTATTCCCTTTTCACATCTGCTGATTCTTATGAGAATAATGTGAATGTATGGCACGCTAGGCTTGGTCATATTGGCCAACAGAGAATGAATAGATTAGCCAAAGACGGCTTATTGGGCGATATTGATAAAGTCGATTTGCCTGTTTGTGAGTATTGCCTAGCAGGGAAGAGTACGCGAAAACCATTTGGAAAGGGCACAAGGGCTGAGTTTCCTTTGCAACTAATCCATACAGACATCTGTGGCCCAATGAATATAAGAGCAAGACACGGTGTTGTTTATTTCATCACATTCATTGATGATTATACTCGATTTGGATATGCCTATTTGATTTCTCATAAATCAGAAGCATTGAGTTGCTTCAAGAAATTTATGACCTTAGTGGAAAATCAGTTAGACAAGAAAATAAAAGTATTAAGATCCGATCGAGGCCGAGAGTATTTGTCTGATCAGTTCAGAGATTTATGTGATGATAAGGGGATAGATAGACAGTTATCTATTCCATATACTCCTCAACAAAATGGAGTAGCTGAGAGAAGAAACAGAACCTTACTTGAAATGGTTAGATCCATGATGGCGCAAGCTAATTTACCAATCACCTTTTGGGGTGATGCTTTGTTAACCGCTGCCTATGTTCTTAACCGTGTGCCTTCCAAATCAGTTACTTCCACTCCATATGAGTTATGGACAGGTCGAAAGCCCGATTTAGGTTTTCTTAAACCTTGGGGATGTGCTGCCTATACACACGAGTCTTCTCATAAGTATGGAAAATTGGGTCCGAGAGGCAAAAAGAGTATCTTCATAAGATACTCAGAACACTCGAAAGGGTATGTGTTTATAGGAGAGCAAGATAGTGGGAGTGTGACTGAATTTGAATCACGAGATGTAACATTCTTAGAGAATGAATTTCCAAGGAAGGGCGGGATAGGTGAAAACTATTCTCTATATGAAACTATGGAAAGTGATAATGACATGGTTAGGGTATCTCTTCCATGTGATAGCAATGTGAGAAGTGGGAAATTAGTTTCGGATCAGTCTCAATTGCAATCACTTGATGAGACACCGTCGTTATCTAATCCGAGTGGGAACATGATGGAAAATGAGGTACCTAGAGTACAATCTTTTCCGCGGCAATCATATCGTAAAAGCATTCCTCGACGACGTTTTGACATCGAAGGTGAAGCTTTCATAGTTGTCCCACAAGAAGAGGATGAGCCAAGGAATGTAAATGAGGCTCTTTCTCGTCCCGACAAGGAAAAATGGATGGATGCAATGAAAGAGGAAATGAAGTCAATGGAATCAAACCAAGTTTGGGAATTGGTTGATCTTCCAAAAGGACGTAAGGCTATTGGGAACAAGTGGGTTCTCAAAATAAAGCATAAATCCGATGGCTCAATTGAAAGGTATAAGGCTCGTCTGGTTGCGAAAGGGTACAACCAACAGGAAGGAATTGATTATGAGTAAACTTTTTCTCCTGTAGTTAGATTTACTTCAGTTCGCCTCATCCCGGCAATAGTAGCAAGTTTGGATCTAGAGCTACATCAAATGGATGTAAAGACTGCTTTTCTCAATGGAGAACTAGAAGAAGACATTTATATGGAGCAACCCATTGGGTTTGTTACCAAAGGCAAAGAACAAAAGGTATGTCGACTTTTGAGATCGATATATGGCCTTAAGCAGTCTTCGAGGTAATGGTATATACGCTTTCATAATGCCATAATGGAATATGGCTTTGATATGATCAATGAGGATAATTGTGTATATATTAAAAGATCCAAAGATCAATTTGTGATCCTATCGTTATATGTTGACGACATACTGATTGCCGGAAGCAATATGGAGTTTGTCAATATAGTCAAAGGATGGCTGTCTTCCAATTTTGAAATGAAGGATATGGGTGAAGCTGCATACATTCTTGGAGTTAAGATTTCAAGAGACCGTTCTAAAAGGATGTTATCTCTTTCTCAAGAGACGTACATAAATAAAGTTCTTGAACGATTTCGTATGCAAGATTGTAGACCCATTGATACTCCTATTGCAAAAGGTGAAGGATTGAGTCGCAGAATGTGTCCTAAAACTCCACATGAACAAGAGCAAATGAAAAACGTTCCATATGCCAATGCTGTTGGAAGTCTAATGTACGCTATGATGTGTACCAGACCTGATATTTGTTATGCAGTTGGACTAGTTAGTAGGTACCAATCCAACCCGGGTCCAACGCATTGGATTGCTGTTAAGAGAATTCTACGGTATCTGAGAGCAACTACTGATTACTCGCTGACATATCAAGGAAGTGATCTGCACCTTGAGGGCTATACTGATGCTGACTGGGGAGGAGATCTGGATGAGAGGAAATCCACTTCTGGAAACGTATTCTTACTGAATAATGGCGCCATATCGTGGAGCAGTAAGAAGCAACAGTGTATAGCCTTATCTACCATGGAAGCCGAGTTCGTAGCATTGTCAGTGGCAGCTCAAGAGAGTGTTTGGCTTAAAAGATTTTTGGATCATTTGGGTGTTGCTAGAGATGCTGCAAATCCTGTATTGGTTTATTGTGATAGTCAGGCAGCAATAGCTTATACTAAGGATCCTAAGTTCCACTCCAAGACCAAACATATAGACATTAAGTATAACTATGTCAAGGACATGGTGGCACGAAAGGATGTGAACGTACAATACATATCTACGCATAGAATGTTAGCAGATCCTATGACGAAGCCGATTCCTAGAGATGTTTTTCTTAGTCATATAAAGACTCTAGGACTGCGTAGAAGTTAATGTACTGAATAATTTTCTTTTCTTTTCCCTAGAATGTTCACAGTTGATGATGTTATTTATCAGTATGGATGTCTATAAGTCTATTTGATATTTATGCATGTTAATGCTTGGTGCATTATATTGAGAAGGTATGTTGGACAGATGAGAGATTAGTCCACTCACACGAATAATCGCCTCTATTTACTGTGTGATGAGTAGAGATGAGGCAATTTTAAGCTTATTGTCTAGGTGATAATTGAGGTGATAATTGAGAGCTCAAGCTTAAAATACTAATGCCGCCTTAACTAAGTGTTAAGATGAGGTCATATTGTTTATTATGTCCGCAGGTGAACTAACCCACACATTTCACCTTACCTGTCTTAAATGCCAGATGTGAGTTCTGAAAGATTTTTTTTAATAGAGTAGATTTGTGAACTCAAGTTAGACATTGGGTATGTCTGAACTATCATCTGTACGGTATTATTTGTATAGACATACGCTCCATAGGGAAGGAGAGAATACCGTGATACGTATTTCATACTACGTATGCATCATTCGACCAATAAGAGTTGGCAAAAGTTTTGATCTCAACTTTTAAAGCCGGGTGAGACTCTTGAGGATAAGAGTTCCTCAATTAGTGCCCTCACGACTCTGACTTATTCTCAAGATCTCTTTTTGGTGTTTACTATCTTAGAGTGTTGCCAATGATCATGGATGATTCGGTCTAATGGGATACTTCTAGAAAAGCGAGCTGAACTGAAATCAAGAGGTTTAAGGGAAGAGGAAGATCGATATATCTTTGGCTCACATTATTGTTGGCATTCACTGACCGGTCAATTATGATTGTTTTGAACTTAATCATAATTGTGAATACAACATATGTTTAAAGAGATCAAAAGAGATGATAATGTGAATGATCGATCTAGGGTGCTGCATATAGGATCTACTCTAAATAGTCATGCCTAATTTGAGCTGCTATATACTCCTAACAGATGTATAGTAACGAGCTCTCAGAGTATGCTGGTCGCACAGACTATTTGTCAGTATGAACTTTGCAAAGAGGAGAGAGTTATATTTAGGCCTTTGTGGGCTAGTGAAAGTTGTTAGTCCTTCGTGGGCAAGTGGGAGCTATTTGCCCTACATGGGCGAGTGGGAGATGTTGGAGCAAGGGTCTTATGGTGTGCCGCCCATGCGGGCAACCATTACCCACCCCCCTAATGATAACTGCACGACAGTTATCATTCTTATTTTTGAAAAGGTATGACGTTTCAAATATCTAATAGAAAAGAGAATATCGTCAGATTTCTTTACTACTTCTTCCTTTTTCGTTCTCTGTTGTTTTCAAGAGAAAAGAAAACGAACGTACATCTCTCTCTTCTCGATTCTTCGACGCACGATTACAGCGAGGAATCTCGAAACTGCAAAGGCGACTCTTAGTCCGTGAACAATAAGGTACGCTCCGATTTTGTGACGTACTCTTCGATCGGCGTCTCAACTATCTTGGGCATGTTTTTCCGCTACGATTCTATGTGAATTTGTTTCCTTCAATATCGTACGAAATATCAACGGAATTTGAATACTTCATTCATTCAATTTTGTGTTTATCTCTATAAACCTACTCATTCGAAGGGTGTGCGGAAATGTCCTCGAGTCGTCGATCGTGATATACCCGACACTCAAAAAGGTATTCATTTATTGGTTGAATCCATGCGATCATGTGAACGACTCACCATATTGTCCATGTTATCTATATACAATAATTAGCATTCATTTTTAAGTTTCGATAATATAATCTCTCATTCGTCGATCTTCTTCATCTGTCACACTCATTTCACACGATTGCTTCTTAATATTTCTCGCAATAATGACTGGTTGACACATGGTCCAGTGTGAAAACCCTTCTTCTCCCACCAACTCCAAGACCCAACTACCTTAGAAAAAGCATAAGCGAGTCAACTGGGGAATCCGACTTCCGTTCCCGGTCCTTGTCAAGTGAAATTCTCCTTCACGACCAGCGGTGGGACATTGCGGGAGATCGTGGGACTCCTTTGATGTTTCTCGAACGGATGCAGGAGGACCGAGGGATGCGATGTTAGTCAAGGTCTTGGTTTCAGTCTTGTCCATGGGACCCAACATCAATAGTCCTGTCTAAGTGGTGTAACCATGGAACGCGCATATATTCAAGGGGAAAAATATCACAAAAAAACTCTAAACTATATTTATTGTGACACATTTAGATTAAATTTTTTTGTGATACCAAAAACTTCAAACTTGTACCTGTGTAACACATTTATCTCAATCTACCTCAAAGTTATACTTGTGTGACATATTTATCCCATCAATTTGGCATGCAACACATTTACTCCAAATTTGAGGTAAATATGTTACACGGATACAAATTTAGGATTTTTGGTATTACAAAAAAATAAAATTGGGATAAATGCGTCACATTAATACAAATTTGGGATACTTGTGTAACATGAGTACAAATTTGGGGTTTTTTTTTGTCACCATACAAAGTTTGGGCTAAATCTATCATAGTGAGCATTGTTTATGATTTTTTATGACTTTTTTCCTATATTTAAGTATATTAGGTTTAATGTTCCGGTGTATAGGGACAACTATAAAATAGTTCCTAAACTTTGAGCCAATGTTCAATGCCATCATTGAGCTTGTTCAATGCCATCATTGAGCTTGTTCAATGTAGTCCCTCAACTTTTGACACGTGTTCATTTTTAATTTGTTCAATATGATCCCTGAACTTTTTTAATACCCGTAAGTTTTTAATTTATTCAATGCAGTCCCAAAACTTTTGGGATACGTTCAATCTAGTTCCTGAATTATATGAGAATATTCAATGTTGTCCCGAAACTTGAATTAATGGACGCACAACGTTGAACGTTTTCATATAATCCCCGGCCTAAATTGAACATTTATGGAAAGTTCATGGACTTTGAAGAAATTAAAAATTCAGAGCCGATATTGCACATCAGGTTGAAATTCATGGATCACATTGGATAAAATAAAAGTTAAAGACGACATTGTACGTTAGGTTGAAATTCATAGACCATTTGTTCCTTAATTGCACTACTTAGACAGGATTATTGGTGTTGGGTCCCATGGGCGAGACTGAAACCAAGACCTTGACTAACATCGCATCCCTCGGTCTTGTTGTGGAAAAGCTCGAGCCGACGTGCATATATTTAAAGTATACTAGGTTTAGGTATATATATATATATAAGCGATAATTACCCTAATAGTTATTGAACTTCGATCTAATATGTAATGTCAGTGACCCTTTTTGTACTATTGTCTCCGAACTTTTAATTTGTTTATTGTAGTTCATATCATGCACTTCAGTCCAATATGCAATGTCATTCTTGAAATTTAATTTGTTCAAAATGGTCCCGTTCAATCAAGTCCCTAACTGTATGAAAATATTCAATGTTGCTCCTGAACTCGAATTGATGTACGCACAACGTGGAGCATTTTCATATAGTGCATGACCTAAATTGAACAAGTACCGAAAGTTCAAGGATAATATTGAACAAATTCGCATAACGTTGTACATTCTCATACAGTCCAGAGATTAGATTGAACGTATACCAAATGTTCAGGGACCACATCGAATAAATGCAAATTCATGGACGAAATTGCACGTCGGATTGAAGTTTAGAGACCATTTGAGCAATTTTCGTTATGTATAACTCAGCTCAGTGGCCGTGTGAAAAGAAAGAGAGACTTGTGGCTAAGGTTTTGAAATTGAAAAAACGACAGAGGATGTTAACTGTGGAAGTGTGAAACGGTGGAAGCATCGAGCTTTCAACACGGCGACTTGGAAACAAAGAGCCAAGGAAAAGAGTCCAACAAGAAATCAGCGGGGTCATCGAAGGCCGGTCGGACTCTACGATTCTGCATGGAGCCAAGAGAAAGTGACGACAGATGATTCGAGCAACAGTCGCTACACGCATTGGACCCAGATGGAATGTTCAGATCATTTGATGAGTGGCTCGATGGATTTTCAGGTGGAAAAATAACCGAGGAGACAGAGCGCAGAGACGTGTGGGATCTGACTTGAAATCGACGTGACCCATCCTCGGACGCAACGTCGTTCCTGGCAACTATGACTTGTGTTGCTTTTGCCCGGGTCAATTTCGCCTTTTGAATTCACACAAGTTATGTTGGTGAGTATGTTGTAGGTTCTCCTGGTGTTGGATCTCATGGAAGACGCGTTTGTTCACATGTAAGTACTAGGTATAAAGAAATTTTTATTTTGTGAATGTCGAAATCAAAGAGGACAATGATGCTTCTAGGACGGGAAACGAAATGTATATCGAGTATTTTCTTGGGTATTGATTTATGCCGGTTGAGAGGTGGCAAAATGGGTTTAGAACCCATATTTGACTCATATTTAATGTTGGTGAGTCATAAATGAGTTGTTAAAATAAGCTAAGTGTGTCATAAATGGGTTACTTAGAAAGTTAATGGGTACTAAATGAGTTTTAAATAGGTCATAAATGGGATAGTTAAGACAACTATCTTAAATGAGTCATAATTTTTTTAAAAACTATACAAATTTATTTTAGCAATTTTCTCTAATTTGGATTTTAATATTGAAATGTTTTAACAATAAGCGTCGGGTCGGGTATGAGTCGGGTCAGGTATGTGTTGCTAAATTTGTATAATATGAAAATGAGTCAAAATGGGTTGAATGAAATAATATGGGTAGGACCGTTTTAGACCCGATCCACCCATTTGACGACTCTAAGTAGAGCTGCCGCTCCGTCGCCAAATCAATATGAGAATATGGTCGTATATGGAGTGATATAGCGGTGTATATTGTTTCGATTGTCATATTATTATTGCGTACTTTCTCTCCTTTCCTTTTTAAGGGTGTAACTTATGATGACTTAGTCCTAAGTATAGAGAAAGAGACATTGAAATTTTAGATGCTAAGTTGTGACTAAATTTGTGGCAGTATGTCTTCAATAACTTGTAGATTTTTCCTAAGAGAACAAAAGTGGTCTTAGCTTGCAAGAACGAAGAACCTGTCTCTCTCTCTCTCTCTCTCAATGTCGTTGCCACGTGGCACAGTGTGAACTCAACAATGCTTTTTTAGAATAGACAAAATTATTCAATCTCGGGTCAAGCCAATGCTAATAATAACTCTCTCTCTCTCTCTCTCTCTCTCATGACTTCCAGTCTGCATGAAGCAACTTCCATGGAGTTTCTCCATCCCTGAGCCCAACTGTGGAAGCGCGTGCTCTCACAAAACCACCGTATAAAATTCATCTCTCTCTCTCTGTCTGAATATTCCTTAAACCCTAACATGTAACAACCACCATAACATCCCCTCCTTACAACTACACAATCTCAACCGCCACAACCAATCTCAATCAACCGATCTCGTCATCACCATTCGCCATTCGGGACATGGGCGTCGCCACCATGTCCTCTCGCCCCGGTCTCTCCAAGACCACCACCACCAGCAAAACTGCGGTCTCCTCCGGCGGATTCCATCTCTTCCGTTTCCGCGCTGACATCAAGTCCCGCCCCATGATCCTCGGGATCCTCGCCTTTGACGCTGCAAAGACCATGTCCCGCCTCGTCGCCCTCTACAGATCCCTCACCGATGCGGAGTTCACCCGCCTCCGGAAGGAGATCATCCGGTCCGAGGGTGTCGCCTACCTGAACTCCCGGGACGAGTGTCTCCTCGTCAACCTCGCGTGTGCTGAGCGACTCGAGGACCTTGAGGGCGCCGTGGATGCCGTCTCCCGCCTCTGCGCGCGGTGCTCCGACCGCATCCTCAGCCGGTTCGATCTTGTCTATGCTGACCTTAAGCGTGGGCTGATGGACATCGGCAAGCTCGATTACGGATCACGGAAGGTGAACCGGAATGTCCAGAAGGTAGAGAAGTACCTCTCCAAGACGGCGAGCTTGTACTCGGCGTTGGAATCCCTCGCAGAGATGGAGACATCAGAAAGAAAATTGAAGCAATGGAAGAAAAACTTCACAGCGAACCAATTGCAGAAGACGAACTTCGATCTCTTCGAGAGCAAGATCACCTTCCAAAGGAAGCAGGTGCGAAACTTGAAGGACGTGTCGCTCTGGAACCAGACCTTCGACAAGGTCGTCGGCCTAATGGCGAATCTCGTGTGCGTCGTGTATGCCCGGATCTGCGTCCTCTTCGGGCCCTACATATCCGATCTGCCGAGCGCCATAAAGCGAAAGCAGCAGCAGCATCACATCCGAGTCCACCCGGAGATATTCGCACCAATCACATATAGAGACGAGAGCCACCACAGCATATCGAATTCGGGCCCCATCACATCCACGTCCAAGAAATCGGTCCTCCCCAAGTTCTACAGCCGTGAATTGAACCTCAGCATGTTGCTATGGCCCGACGAGGCCTCGCTCCAGGCTGGCCTAATGCCTGGAAATAGTTGTGTGAGCGAGGAATCATCAGGTGGCAATGTACGGCGCAACAACATGGTGTTCCACTCGGCGGCACGGACGACGGTGGGTGGGGCAGGGCTGGCGTTGCGGTATGCAAACGTGATCGTGATGGCCGAGCGGTTCCTGCAGGGGCCGGGGAGCATGGGAGAGGACGCGCGGGGGCAGGTGTACGAGATGCTGCCAGCCCAGCTGAGGGAGAAGGTGAGGGCGAAACTGAGGGGGCTGCGGAGCGGGGGCAGGGGAGGGGGGAGGGAGATGGCAGAGGGGTGGAGGGAGGCGGTGGAGAGGATGATGGGGTGGCTGGGGCCCATGGCGGAGGACACTATGAGGTGGCAGGCAGAGCGGAACATGGAGAAGCAGAGGCCTGGGAGCTTGGACACGAAGGGGAGGGTGTTGCTGATCCAGACGTTGCACTTCGCCGACCTGGAGAAGACGGAGGCCGCCATTGTGGAGGTGCTCGTAGGATTGAGTTGTATATATAGGTACGAGGATACGCGGTCGTCTTACTACGGGTCTGATTAGCGGCTTCGATTTGAATCCAGATGATCTTGCTTCTTCTTTTCCTTTTCTATTCTTTGTTTTGATAGCTATATTCTTTAGATGGAGACTGAATAACAATGTGGGTTGGAGGATAGAGAGTGGTGAGCACCTGAAAAGATTAGGTGCTTTAAAAAAAAAAATTGTTCACTGTTTGGAAATACAGCTTGAGCAATAAGAAAATCTTCACTTCTCTTTTCCAAAGATGTTTGATGTTTATGATTCAGTCAACATCTGGGAAACCGGGTGAGGAATAAGCATGTCATGTGTGGTCATCTTGGTTGTTAGCTTGATTATGTATTTGTTGTTGGCAAGAACATCATGCACATGCCGCGGCACGATTTCTTTGCAAGACGAGTAACCTTTCGTCTCATAATTATCCGGTTCTATTTCTTGATGAGAGCAAGGAAGGCGGTATAACTCAGCAACAGAATGTTGCCTTGACGCCGTGGAAGCTTCGGCATCGGTGGTAGAATGAGTTTGTCCAGTTTCATTTGCCTCATCATATAAAGGAGAGTTTTGATGAAGCCATAGAAAGACATTCGTCCATGGTTTTTCTGCTGTACAGAACAATGTGCTGCACTTCTTGCGCCACCATTTTCTCTGTTCTTTTCTGCGAAACAGCTGCAGTTGACGTAGACAGAAACTTGAGGAGGTCAATGCCGAGTATAAACAAGCGGAGGAGAAGCAGCCGGACGAAACCGAAGGCGTTCGGATTTTCTGGGTCGGCGATGATGTGATGGTGTATTCCTTCGGCGAGAGCGATTTCCGATAGGTCAGTATGGCAAGCTTGGGCCAAGGATCTGGTCCATACAAGATCAAGCAGATTACCAGCGACAATGCTCAGGTTCTATGTTAATGTCTCTGCCGTTTATGTCTGTTTTACAGATGAAGAACCTTTTTATCCTGAACCTAAGCCTGACTCAAGGGCGAGTCTTTTCCAAGTGAAGGCTGCTGCTGAACTAGATGGTTTAGACACCCAAAAAAAAAAAATTTGATAAATGGGTCCAGGTTCGGGACAAGAATTTATGTAGCGGCCGATTAAAACGACCATAACTTTTGCGATCGTTTCGAGCCTCAAACTTCATTAAGATTACGTTTGGACGTCAGGACAATGATTGGAATTGCACAAGACGAGATTAAAAAAAAAACACAGAAAGTATATGTTGACATAGATAACTCCATGAAGTGTTGGGTACACTTTAAAATATGATTACTAAATATGTAGAAAGTTCGGTTAAATTGAAAACTGAAATTAGAGAAATGGAAGTGCTTCACCTCTGCCTCCGATCACCGCGGCAGAGAGCCTAATTGCGTCGGGAAGTGCTTCACCTCCGACTCCATCACCCCCTCCGGGCACCTCCTCCATCTCAATTGCCGACCGGAAGAGTTCGTACAGGACCTCGAGCAGCCCCGGCATGTGCTTCTAGTGCGATCCGAACGCCCATCCTGAACCACGACATCTAGTTCTGCAGGCTCCATCTTCATTGCTCGAACGCTTGTTCTCTCTCCTTGAATCCTTTTCCCTCTGCCTCCATGGTAACCATGGCTCACAGTTTTTGTTTTTTTTCTTTGTTGTCTTGTTAATTTTTCCCAGAAGCATATATATCCAATTCAGATGTATTCTCCCCCTAAGTGGGATATTTCTATTCGGATTACCCGGATTTTCCATTGCTCAAACACAGAATAAGATAAAATATATCGTATCCGAAATATTCAGCCTAGCAAAGACAGCCTAAAGCGTGTTTCGAGGCTCGACCAAAAGAAAAACGTGTTTCGAGGTATTTTTCTATTTCTATGTCTATCTTCCCATTATTTCAGGCTCTCTTTTTTGTTTTTCCTACTTCTTTACTGTTTACTGCTATTTTCGAGGTTTCTTATGCCGCCTAGGGTTTGCAGAATATTATTTGTTCTTTTCGATGTTTCAAACAGTTTAGCCTCCTTCAAAACACAGAAAAAACGAAAGATTTCTCTTTGTGCGTATACGCTTCGGGCGTATGTTTGCAAGTTTACTCGTGCTTACCGTGCCCTCTCACTAAATTTTATTGAGATTCAGGTTGAGCATAGATATCCAAAAAAAAAAAGTATATAGCTTTTCTTTAATTTTTATAACCCTGAGAAATGGGCATAGAGGCCCAACTTATGGAATGTGTAAGTTTTGCATGGGTATTATTTGATAGTACATGAGTAGAACTGATATAATGAAAAATATTTCATTTCGATTGTTAATTTTTAGCATTTTTTTTTTACCTTACTAATGAGATAGAAGAAGCAGAAAATTGTTCAGGACAAATGAGATCTTTCGGTCTGCGTCTGTGGGAGCAGCTCAAACAAAGAAATAAGAGTCTAGTCTGAATTCAGGCCAGTCTCGCCCGTCTGCCGATAGGTTCAAGAATGGGGCCAGCCGAGGGAAATACAATCCTTACGTAAGGGCCATCCAATCCCACTTTTAGGAATTAAGATATGTTTAAGTCGTGGATGAGTATTATAACAGAGCCCCAACAAATTATAAGATTCTCGAGGAAGTTGTGAATTGCTCACCACATGTCAATGAGAGTGCGATTTCTCCTGTCAGCAAGGCCCATTTTGGCAAGCCATACCCTGAATAGAATATAGCACCACTATGCCACATCTTTCGAGGAATCTCACAATCTCTCAATCAATCTCGTTACCCCTCATTTTTCGAGAATTAGAAAGATCCTTTTCAAGTTTAAATTTGTTCATATGAAATATGGATTCTTCTACTTTATTTTTATTTACTTATTTTTTAATTATTTTTCCCTCAACCTGAGACAAAAAGAAAAGTCTATCTATTTTATTTAGTTATTCAATTAAACGTAAATTAATGATTTGTTATTGGAGTAGATAGCAACAACCATTTCATCCGTAAGTGGAATTCCTCTTTATTCATTCAATTCTTATTGGGCATTTAGCTAGCCTATGTCGCGGTCCATGGATCCAAAGACCATCATGGCCATTGATCACTATGTGAGGCCAACGTGATCAACGGCCCCAATGGACTGAGTTCATTGGAACCCGAGTCCAGACAAGTATTTTCCCCAGAAAACACTCTACAAGCTCCACAAATTAGTTAAATTTAGGTTTTTAACCATGCGCAATTTGTGGGATTTGGTCCATGTGGAATTTAGCGTTTCTTATCTAAAGAAATACATCCGTTTTTATCCAAAAGAAAGGAGCGGGTGAACATGAAGGGATGATCATTGAACTCTCCCACCAAGCATCCTCCTATAGCATCGCGTGGATTCTATCATCAGGGATTTTGGGCGTCCGCAAAAAAGGCTGTTCTTGTTGCGGGTTCATCAAAACTTGATGAGGTGCATTCTTTTGAGGAAGCGAAATTTGATAATCTAGTGCAGAGTTGATCTTCTTTTTCAAGGAAGATTTATAGTTCGTCGTCACCTTAGATCGATTTTCTCACTTTGACAACAAAATTCTATGCCTTTATTTCGCTTTGAATGACTGAGGACTTGAGTTGGATTCTCCCTATTATGATTCCTAATTATCCGTCGATACATTGTTCTCGAAAATCGCCGAAGTCTGAGGACCTTGAGTTCCGTACTCATGAAGAATTAATCCCCTGCTTGAGAATCCGCGAAGCGCTGGCACTATATTAAATTTATCTATGACAATCTTCTTTTCTTTTTATTAGTCTCTCACCTGACCATATTGCGAGATTAGGCGGCAGTTGAAAGAGCTACTCGAAAGTTCAAGACATAGAGCTATTAGTTCAAGAAAGAATATCTTGGTCACGTCAAGAGTTCGTTAGCGGTGGTCAGTTCTCCCAGATCAACATGGAGTCAGAAGTGAATTACGAGTCGGAGCAAGCTACCTTCAAAATCAATAAATCCCTATCAATCCTCTACAAAAACAATAGAAGCTCTCAATGGCCCCCGCTCTATAGATAGAACGAATAAGGAGAGGCCCCCTAAGAACCCCAACGAGAAAATGGAAGCTTTAAGAACTTGCTCACCTAGAAGATCAACCACTAATGGATCAAATGGAACCGGTGGGGTAGAGGTGGTTTCCAACTAGAAAAGATTATGAAAACAGATTGTGGAGTCTTACCGACATCAGATTTCCTTTGCGAGCCATACGCGCTTAGACTTGACTTACCGGCTAACTCTACACATAAGCGGGTACTATTAGAACTCCTCGTACCGCCACCCCCTCATCTTTGGATGCCTTTGTAGATTCAGGTGCTCCAGCCCCCGAGTCGACAGTCAGCTGCATTGAGGGTAGCATTTCAATAGCTTGCCCAAGCAAAGGCATTCCTTAGTTTACCTTCGGCTAAAGGCATGACTAGATTGAAAGAGATTCATGCTGGTGAAATGGTATGAAAAAAGGAAAAAAGAAAAAAGAAAAAGGCATCACTTGAGGTTTTTATTCTTCCAAAGAAGTCTTTTGCTTTTGCTGGTTTTCTTTTGTGAGCAGCTCACCACCTGTTATAGATTTCATTCCTCGATAAGCGATTCCTTTTCATTTAATAATTGATTGATTTAAGGTAGTTGTAGCTTGCTTCCAAGTCCAAAGTGATCCCATTCATCACGGCTCACGAAAGATAGGATTGAAAATTGAGGCATGAGACCTAAGTAGCACCGATACCGATACGTGACACGCGACACGATACGACACGATATGCCGACACGTCATCTCTAAAAAATAGAGAATTCCGACACATAAGGACACATTATATATTAAATATATATTTTTATATATACATGATAAATTAACATTTTTATGGTTATTTCAATCAAATTAATTTGTTTCAAATTCATACATGGGTTGTTTTAAATTATTTTCAAATATAATATATAGTATACTTCACATGGAAATTACTTGGGTAGAAGGGATCATTATTTAATTAATTCGTCATAATTATGGGGACCTAAGCTAAACCCAAAAAAAAAAAAAAAAACCAAATAAGATGGGAATCGAATCTACACTATCCATCGCGAAACGCTAGGGTTACACTGGCTTCTCTAGCTTTATAAACCGTCTCCTCCATTTCAACAACCCTCATGCCTCCTTTGCGTGTTTCTCCCGACCCTCCCCGCAACCCCACAGCCTCTCTCAATATCATCACCCTTCTCTCCACCTTTCTGGAGCTCTCTGCCTTCATCGCTCCTCTCCACCACCATCACCTCGGATTTGGCCCAGCGCTCCGCTGTCACCGTCCTCGCTGTCCCCAAATGCCTACCTCGCCTCGGATCTGCTCCATTTAGAAACATGGGTTGTTTCTAGGGTTGCAAATGCAACTTAGTTTTCTTTTGAAAAAAAAAACGGACCCTGCGTGTCCGACATGCGTGTCGACGGTGTGTCCGGCGCGTTGACCACGTGTCGGAGCGTGTAAGAAGCGTGTCGGTGTCCAACACGCGTCCGACACCGATGCGGCGACCTCCTCGACGTGTCCGTGCTTCCTTGCCTGAGACTGCTCAGGTCGGGGCTCCATCCTACTCGTTGCCCAAGTTTTCGTACTTAACTTCACTAAGCTATTGGACGTCAGCGCTTTACTAATAACATAAAAAGGGGAGGAGGTATCGAAAGGTATGTAATCACCGGACATGTTCAATTGGTGAACTTGAGAATGTTGAGTTCTTGCTGTTCACATTGGCTCAAATCCATTTTCAACCCTCGCAAAGCTTTTTTGGTAATCAATGGATAGACTTGGAACATGATATACAGGTAGTGTCCGATTGTTAGGCAGCACGGTCTGTCAAAACCGGCATAGGATACATGCTATTGATTCTATTAGGTTGATCAACCGATTCTTCGAGTGGAAAGTCCCCAGAGGCTTTCTTTTACAGGGAAAGAGTCTGGCTGTCCTTCTATGGGAGAAAATATTTAGTTGTTTGCGAGCCACGTCAACAACTGATGCACTTATTCACTCAAATCCAATTCTAGCTTGACACATGAAAATGACTTGGAATCAAATTAGAAATACTAAAAATCTTATTTTTCTCGTCTTACAACTCTATCCATAGCTACCCTCCAACAGGCATCTCCGCCGCTCAAGCTGCCGTAACCTCCTCCGTCCTCAAGCCCATCGCCCGCCGTGGTCGCCACGCTCACTGGCGAGTTCCATCCAGTGAACTGCTAGATTTAAAATATGTTGGGAAAATTACCTATATTGTTTTGAAGATGACAAAGACAATCAAAGGCTACTAATGTGTGTATTGATTGAATAGTACCATGTGATATATACACAAGCCTCAATGCAGATGGTGTCTTGATCAGTATCTAGTGTGATGCTGAGTACTTTGTCACAATCGGGAATGCTCTATCGATATGGAAGGATCACTACATATATCTGAGGTGACCAAGGCAATGCATGTGAACATATCTACAAGTTAGAAGGATCTTTACAAAAGTGAACAAGCTGGAAAGACCTTGATCGATGGTGAACTAGCCGAGAAGAACGGGGATGTTCGTGATAGCTAGGAAGGATCAAGATAAGGTGAAAAGTTGGATAGACCTTGGTGATAGTGAACAAGCCTAGAATGGTAATATTTGTCGAAGATTGGAAGGACCGCACTTTTGAATGTGAACAGTTTGGTAGAATCATGATTGCCAATACGGTTGGAAGGACCAAAGATAGAAGAGCGAACGCCATCGTGATAGCAGATTGTTGGCTAGAGTAGGTCTTTCAAGTGAGGTGGAAAGACAGTGACAATGTCGATGGTCCAGTGAGTTTAGTGAAGACGGGGAATCTCTAGTGATGCTGATGTCCTTGAAGGTCTTTGGATGCTGACTCGGCCGTTCGGTGAAGACGAGGAGTCAGTTGGTATGTTGATGTCTTTGGAGTCATTGGAAGCTGATGAAACCAAAAGGATCATTGGAAGATTGATCTAAAGTCATTCCACCTGAGTTAGTTAGTGAGCAGCATCAACAGACTATTGGCAATCTGCACTGCAGATAGTATGAGTAAGGGGCAGTGCATATATCATGTCCTGGAAGGTGTTGACCATCTATTCATCTGATAAGAACGTTGATCAAGATGAATATAGCCCCTTTTGAGATGGGAGGAGTTGGAAGGGAATGGGGATCTCAACTTGGTCGACCAAGAGGTAAAATAGGCAGTGTGCTCGTGGCTGACTAAAATGACCCAAATCGAGATCAATATTGGTACGGTGGACCGAGCCTATCGCAATGAATTATGGGTAACTCGTAGCTTATCGTTTTTGCATTATTCGATGTGGATACTACACACTCTTTACAATTTGATTGGCTAAATATATCACTATAAAAAGAATCTAAAAGTCACCAACAATCCATGAGATTTGGACAGTTTCTCAATAATGGTCCGGTACGTGTAGCATTATTGGATAATCATATGGAATTTCGCGTTCTGCTCTTTCTATATATGGATTGTCTTCACAAGTCAATTTCTAGTGGTTAATCGAACAATGTTTTTCCAGATGCTATTGAAGATGACAACCTGCATATTTGGTTCCAATGAAAATCATTTCGCGGATGGATGTAGGGCTCCAATAGGGGCAAGATCTTCAAGTTAGATTCATCTATTTGTCTTAACTTTGCTGGCCTTCGAGGTTGTCACTATTATATTACGTTCATGGTGGGGTCTGTTTCATGAATATATGAGGCATCGTTTGAGAGGTCCCACAAAAAGGTGCGTTTGAAAGGGCACCGTCTTCTTATCTATAAGAAAGTTAGATAACTTCCAAGGGGCACAAGGGGTACAAGGATAACGTAAAAAAAAAAAAATACGTACAGAGAAGTTATGTACGTTGTCTTCCCTCTCTCTCTCTATATCTCTCTCGCAAAAACAAACACAAAGGCATACATCGTTACTTTGAGAATTGATCAGCATTTACGTTGTGAAACGTAAATATATTCCTCTGTGATCATATTCGGACCATCGTGGGTTGAAGTTTCGATCGAGGACGCGTCGGTGATTCAACGTCATTCCTAGGTATTTCCACAATCGAACGTCGATAAAGGTTAGTAGAATCTCTCGATGTTAAATTGCAACAGTCACCTTACTTAGATCGAATGTCCCATAAACACCAGTTAAATAAACAATTAAAGAAACTTTACAATTTATACCTTAAAAATCGAACTGATCTGATAAAATATACGAATCTTATTAATGAATGCCCTCAAAACATTTGGTAAAATATTCTTCAAATAAATGTTTTCACCTTCGATCCATAGGTCACGCATAATGCAAGATAGACAATGCGTAAAAAATGATAAACATTTAATAATCGGGGTATCTAAGGAGTCTTTCGGAAGCACTTGTTTACAAAATCTAAAGTATATTCAGTAAATATTTGGATCGCACTAGTTAATGGACCTCCAATTTATAGGTCTGGTCCAACTCAAAAGTGGTTCATGTGATTACGCTTTATTAATTTATAAACAATGTTCCTCCTTGGGACCCCATTATTTTTAGCCTCCCCAGTATTTAATAAAAAAATGATTAATGGGAGCGGATAAAAATATAGAGTGGGTGATGGAAACTTTAAAAAAAAAAAAATCTTATCTTTAGAAAAATCAACTTTTTAAAAGTTTGCTCACCCACCTTTTATTTCTCCATCTCCCATTTCTCCAAAACAAAGCATAAAGAACCATTTTTTTTCTTGATTTATAATAATTATATTACATGAAAAAGCAAACTCTATCTATGTATATATTATAAGGTTGAAATTTGTCTCCCTTCATGGCACATTTATATACTCATTATACCTTCCTAAGAAATATTCTAATATAAGCAGGCTTAATTACTTAAAAAATCTTCAACTTTATGTTCAGTTTCAAATCTGTCCCGAATTTTATTTAAATTATTTTTTTAGACAAAAAAAGTTCGGGATATATTTGGAACTAAAATTAAAGTTGAGAATTTTTTAGGAAATTACGCCAATTAAAGCATGACATTTCGATTGAAAATTATGATGAAGTATATGTCGAAAAAACATTATGTTATATATAATATGCCACAACCACTAATTGAAAACAAAATAATTTATAGTAAAATGAACAGGTAAGGGCCCCACTCCTCTCCCAACTCTTTCACCAAATCCTTCTTTCCTGCTGAATAAAGCAGCCACTCCCAGTCTCCCCAGTGACGGCGAGGAACCGTCACCCTCCCTCCTTCCACCTCCATCTTCAAATGCCTCCACCTTCGCATCCTTAAACCCTAAAGCGCCATGGCTCATCTTCTCCTACTCCTCTCCCTCCCCATCTTCCTCTCCTCGATCCCTGCCTCCTCCTCCCAGAACCCCACCGACCTCTTCTTCCCCGGGTTCCGCCCCGCCGCCGATGCCGCCGGCAACATCACCCTCAGCGGCGCCGCCGAGATCGACGACCGTGGCGTCCTCCACCTCACCAACGAGACGAGCCGCCTGATGGGCCACGCCTTCCACTCCTCCCCGCTCCGGTTCAAGAACTCCCCGGGCGGCGACGTCTCCTCCTTCTCCACCTCCTTCGTCTTCGCCGTCGTCCCCGAGTACCCGAAGCTCGGCGGCCACGGCCTTGCCTTCGTTGTCTCCGACGCCAGGGACCTCCGGGGGGCCCTGCCCAGCCAGTACCTGGGCCTCCTCAACGCGAGCGACGTCGGTAACTTCTCCAACCACCTATTCGCCGTCGAGCTCGACACCGTCCAGGACTTCGAGTTCGGCGACATCAACGACAACCACGTCGGGATCGACATCAACAGCCTGGTCTCCAACGCTTCCGCTCCGGCGGCCTATTACGCCGCCGGCGATGACTCGACCAAGCTAGATCTGAATCTGAAGAGTGGGAAGGCGATTCAGGCGTGGATCGATTACGATTCGAGCGAGAAGGTGATCAATGTGACGATTGCTCCTAGTTCAGTGAAACCCAAGAAGCCAATCTTGTCCTTCAACGTGGATTTGTCCCCGATTTTCCGCGAGTTCATGTATGTTGGGTTCTCTGCTTCTACTGGTCTGCTCGCGAGCTCTCATTACATGATGGGTTGGAGTTTCTGCATCGATGGGGAAGCGAGAGCTCTTGAGATTTCGTCTCTGCCTCCATTGCCAGGCGGCGAGAAGAAGCATCCCCACATAGCTCTAGCAATAGGAATCTCGGTGTCATCAGTTGTCCTTGCAGTGTCCGCGGTTTTTCTTGTGGTCCTGATAGTTCGGAGGATCAAGAACGCCGATGTGGTCGAGCAGTGGGAGCTCGAAACCGGTCCCCACCGATTCTCCT
Organism: Lenwebbia sp. NSW1173648; assembly: GCA_029784005.1. Taxonomy (NCBI): domain Eukaryota; kingdom Viridiplantae; phylum Streptophyta; class Magnoliopsida; order Myrtales; family Myrtaceae; genus Lenwebbia; species Lenwebbia sp. NSW1173648. The sequence goes on along the minus strand of JARCGZ010000008.1, from coordinate 18,335,726 downwards.
ACCAAGAGCTGAAGAAAGCCACCACTGGGTTCAAGGAAAAAGAGCTCCTCGGGCAAGGCGGGTTCGGCAAAGTGTACCGAGGGACCTTGCCAAGTTCCAAGATCCAGGTCGCGGTGAAGCGGATCTCGCACGAGTCGAAGCAGGGCCTCCGCGAGTTCGTGTCGGAGATCTCGAGCATCGGGCGGCTCCGCCACCGGAACCTGGTCCAGCTCCTGGGTTGGTGCCGGAAGAGGGGCGATCTTTTGCTGGTGTACGAGTACATGGCCAACGGGAGCTTGGACAGGTACCTGTTCGACGAGCCTAAGGCCACTCTGGTCTGGGAACAGAGGTTTCGGATAGTGAAGGGCGTTGCTTCAGGGCTCCTTTATTTGCACGAGGGGTATGAGCAAGTGGTCATTCACAGGGATGTGAAGGCCAGCAATGTGTTGCTGGATGACGAATTGAACGGGAGGCTCGGCGACTTCGGGCTCGCGAGGCTGTACGATCACGGGTCGAACCCGGGCACGACCCGGGTGGTAGGCACGCTAGGGTACTTGGCCCCGGAGACGCCGAGGACCGGGAAGACGAGTGTGAGCTCGGACGTGTTTGCCTTCGGGGCGTTCTTGTTGGAGGTGGCTTGTGGGCGCCGGCCGATCGAGCATGAGGCCGGGCCCGAGGAGCTGGTGTTGGTGGATTTGGTTTGGGAGAGGTATAAGGAAGGGAGGGTTCTTGATTTGGTGGATCGCAAATTGAAAGGCGAGTACCACGAGGGCGAAGTGATGGTGTTGTTGAGATTGGGGTTGTTGTGTTCAAATTGTAACCCAATGGAAAGGCCTACAATGAGGCAGGTGGTGAGGTACTTGGATGGGGAGATCGACGTGCCTGAGGTCGTGAGCGGACCGAGTGGCTTCGATTGCGCGAAAGCGGGCCAAGGACACGGGTTCGAGGATTTCCGGCTCACCTATCCCTCTTCCTCCTTCGACAGGATGAGCTCGTCCTCCTTCGTGGCGAACCGAGATGCCAGTTTCGCGTCGCTTTCGATTTCCCCTATCTCGATCCTCACCGGAAGAGGAGATAGTGGGTAGCGACTGAATTACAGGAGTCGGGAAAACCATCCTCTCTTTTCTCTTCTTCTGCGTGACTGATTGATTCTTTTCTTGTTTTAAGAAAACGGATTTGTACCCAAAACCTACCGTATGTTCATGGATTTCTTTACTTCACCTTTTGATTCGAACAACGACATCGATACCAGACATCATAACTCATGATCGAAACCAAGGATCCTTTCTTAAATCGATCGTATTGCAACATATAACGGAGAAAAGAGCAAAGAAAAGCACGCTAACTCGAGATTAACATGACATAATTGAAAGGGAAAACTAAAAATGATTTGATCGAGTTAGCCGATTCGTGGCGTCCGTGCGACGTTTCCAGAGGAATCGACGTACAACCTGACCCGTTGCTGGTTGAAATCCATGGTGACGAAGGTGTTCGGTGGAATGACCTGGACTAGAATCGAATCTCCGATCTCCTCTTTGATTTTCTTTTCGGCTCCCTCCGCCGTTGACCCCACAAGCTCCGGCCACGTCATCTTCCCCGGTGCTGCGTTTGCTCCACCTGACAAGGAACGATTTGTTCTCGTCACTGTTCCATGCGATGATCTCTCTTTACGAGTCTTGCCTTACCAATGCAGCAAGTGGCCGGACGCTTCGTTTGAAAAAGCGAACTCTATTACCATGGAAGTGGGACATGATGCGCAAAATGCATACTTTATATAAAGTGAAAAGGCAAAGCAGAACCATTCTCCAAGGATGATAGTATTTCAATGTGTTAAAGTGGCTGTTCATAGTGGACCTTCTAAGCCATAATATATGCTCGAAAGTATGCTTTTTTTCTATATTGAAAGCATGATCTGTCTGACCCTCACGAGATGTGACGCTTTTTCAATCTCATGCATAAATCTTAGAAAGATTTTGGTGATTCGAATCAATTTATCAATTGAGGAAGGTGGACACACTTTTCACTTGAGGAACTTCTAGCAGTACGCTTGTTTATGGATAATAGTCCGACTTTGTATCGGCTTGCCCAATTGGTGAATCGGGTCATGTCGTGCCTGTGCTTGTGACATGTCGGGCTCGTGCTATGCTTGTGTTTTACCTGCTCTTTTTGCTCGTACTCTATGTTGTGAACATAAGAGTCTTGTAGAGTGAAAACTATAGAGATTGAGATTGAAATTTTCACCGAGCAAAGGATTGAGAGCAAAAGTGATTGAGCATGAAAATGTTTGAGGATTCCGGTAGGGTTAATTTGGGGTATCTATAGGGATAAATGAATAGGAAATAGAGGTAAGGGAAGAGAGATCAAAACCAAAATTAACAAGTAAAAAATTGCACGTTAATGGAACAATCAAGAAACCATTGGGCCCAACGACCATATAGCTAAATATGGGCCGGGACTTCAACAACTAAAATGAATTTAAGGAGGAAAAAAGGCCGGTCATGCTGACCCGACCCGACACGATTGGGCAGTGCAGAGCCGGCCCACGAGCTGAGGTTAACTACACGCCGTAAATCAGTCACGGCCCATACCATGCCAAAAGGCGCCCCCACTACGGTTTAGCCCGGCTTGACCCCGACCCCAACCCCCAGCCAGAGAGAGAGAGAGAGAGAGAGAGAGAGACTTGGCAAGATTGGTGCGGATTCACCAGGCTGCTCTTGCGGGGCGTTGGCCTTTCCGCGCTCCTCCGCCATGACAACCTAAAGAAGTGTATCGATCGGCACAACTCTTACCTTTTCAAACTCTATAGAACATCTGCGTCTTATATGGAGAGTGACGTTCATGGAGAGGATTTTCTTGTTCTTTGGTTGTATCTTCGCCCTTGTCTCTTCAAGACATTTGTTATACTAGGGATGGATTACTCGGCCGGCCAAGAAAACAAAAAAAGTCTAGCCTGCCTTGTCTAAGTCTATGTCGTGATGTGGAGGAGGTTTTGACATTTAGCTATGAATTTCACTTCAATTGGTATGAATTATGGATGCTTTGGAAATTAAGAAACCTTTATAAGAAACAAGACACGTACAAATTATGTAGATTACAACGTCGTCATCGAACTTGCCAAATTCTTTTTCCTAATTTAGTCCGACTTTTAGCTGACCGATATTGCGGTACATACGGAGACAATCGTGATGGAAAAGGCCAAGGGCTGACCAAAATAGAGAGATTTAGCAAAGTTCGAGGATGACACATTGCTCGATTGGAGTATGTTTGAGGTTGATTTCCAACCAATGATGAGTACATAGCCCCGGTCCAATAACTAAGAGGCTAAAGCCTAGTCGAGTCCTTAATAAATGAGTACGGTTGTTTTAATCTCGAGGACAGTAACTTGATTGAGCAAAGCCTAAACGGGTTATCTTGTTTGGCCTTCGGGTCCTAACTCCTGACCAGCCCAAAATGGACCCATCTATAAGTTGGAACATCTTATCATTTATGAACAATCTCCATGAAATTTCTAATAAGCAGGAGGATTCGCGCCACCTCCTATTCCTATAGCAAGATTGATTTTCAGGAACAGAGCCGTTTTGGCGGGGCGTACTAAACCTAGATGCTTCCTCGACTTTTTATGAATCTTATCGTGATCGTATCCCTCGAGAAGCTGCATTCGAGACGATGTTGATCATGTGAGGTTTAAGTGCGGTATTCTCTTGAAACTGTCGCGTTGGGCTCTGTATGCTTCTTCATCTATGTCCATCAAGCCTGCGAGCTAACCCTCACTGACTCTCATGATTGTAAATCATGAATAAACGAGCTCTAGGCAGGGATGTAGTCTCCCATCACCATCGCCTTGGTGGGCACGAGTTGTACACAACTCGGATTTATTATTATTATTATTAAAACTTAGGAACTGTCATGTTGGGCGAAAGTATGAAGAATGGATGACCACCAATCCCTTCATGATATATACCCTCTTGTTATAAATAGGCCTTTCATTTCGAGCCTATCCGAACTTACGTTACAACCCATACCCTAAGTCTCTTCAAATTACGATACTTGAGTTAACGTATTCAAATGCTTGCAAATGTCGCTTGAAGAAGTGCGAGCAAGATCATTTTATCTCATTTTTTGCAAGGTTCTTGACATGTAAACCCAATGAAGCTGAACAATATCATTTTGTTCTAAGCCAAATGACTCTCACATGAGTCCCCTTTGATAAGCCTTTGACCGAGCCTGAATTACAGTCCTCGCAAAAGACCTCTCAGATTGGTCTGGTCATATGATTGCGAGAAGACCTGGACCCTTGTCAAACATGATGATGGTAGTTTTGAGTGATTCTCATACTCGTATCAATGGTCGGGTTTAAAAGCCTTTTTCAAGAGATTGAGTAAAAGTACTTTCTGATTGAAAGTTTCTCATTCATTATGATCAAATTTATCAAAAGGACCAGACAGTTTTTCCTTGTTGATAAAATTCCCGGTGAAGCTTTGTAATGCAAACAAGCTCGCAAATCCTTAATCATATGATGTTACATTTGCATTAAAGTTTTATGCATGTGATTGTTAAAATCCTATTTCAAGTGAATAAACAAGTATGATGTACTCAGCTTGCATATTCCTTGACCGTTGTTCAGAAGATCCAGGTATGTTATCTGATTCCTTATGTACTTGTTCTGACTCATCTCAGACGCATACCCTTTTGTGATTGTTCTAATTCATTTTAGACTCACACCATTATATACTTGTAGACGCACGCTCTTTTGTGATCGTTCTAATTCATTTTAGACTCACACTCTTATGTGCTTATTCTGACTCATCTCATATGCACGCCTTTTTGTAATCGTTCTAATTCATTTTAGACTCACACCCTTATGTGCTTGTTTTGACTCATCTCAGATGCACACCCTTATGTGATCGTCCTAATTCATTTTAGACTCACATCCCTTTTGTGATCGCTCTAATTCATTTTAGACTCACACCCATTTGCGTCTCAGATGACACATACCTTTTCAAATTAACGCTTTACAGATCTTGCGCTACCTCGCGTCATAGGAAAAATTTTGGTAACAAATAAGGCCTCGGTACCTTGAGATCCTCGCATCCACAAGAAGAAGCTTGGAAATCAAAGGAATTGTCAGCATTATGAAGCGTCTGGTAAAATCTTGATACTTCATATGTGATCCATATGCAGGTTTTTTTTTTTTTTTCCGAAAAGAGAGGAGCCTTGGCATATGTTACTTACAGCTTTGCATATCATGCATCATTTCATTTGCATAAAAAATGGGATTAAAACTCCCACAAAAAATCATTCATCATTTGCATTATCAATTTAGGGTTCAATTTTTTCTTTGAGCAAAACCTCTACGAGCCTCCACTCAAAGAGGGGCAGCTGTTGATACCTAAATTTTGATTTTGATTTTTCAGTCATTTTACACAAAATTGAGAATTAGTTTTAATTCTCATAAAAAATAAATAATTAGTTTTTTCATGCATAGCATATTTAATTTTTCATGCATGTACATTTGCATTATTTAGACCGACGGCAAAGGAATTGAACTTAAATTGACGAGCAATGGCCCCGAGCCTACTTGAGAAATTCGGCTAAGGCTAACAATGGTATTGCCGAAAATTTGAGGGGATTTGGACCTATTTTCAAGTTTAAATCACCCTATTTTTTGCTCAATTAACTATTAAGGCTTTTAATTAATTACCCATTTAATTAATTAAAGCCCAATGCACGATGGGCCCATCTATATAGGAAATTTCGACTGGCCCATCATTAATTTATTATTGCTAAAAATTTGGAGAGTTTTAACCCATTAGATCTCTTAAAAGATCTAAATTTTTTAAAATTCTAATTCTAAAAGATTAGAATTTCGAATCCTACGGTTTATAACTAATCCTACACTCGGAGTCTAATCCTACGGTCACTAAAGAGTCTTACTACTACTAGGACTAGGATCCACCTAAGGTCTATATAATCTATTTAATAGATTATATAGACCTTAGGTGGATCCTAGTCCTAGTAGTAGTAAGACTCTTTAGTGACCGTAGGATTAGACTCCGAGTGTAGGATTAGTTATAAACCGTAGGATTCGAAATTCTAATCTTTTAGGAGTCTTGAATACTTAAAACTCTTAAAATTCAGATTTTTCAAGAGATCTAATGGGTTAAAACTCTCCAAATTTTCAGCAATATTTTGGACTAAGGGTTCGGGGGAAGGGAATTTTGACTCATGATACTCAGAATATACACGTGAGAGTTGACGAAGAAAAGGAGTTCTTGGCAAAAGCTTCTTTGACGGAGCATCATCATTCTCGGTCTTTTGCTGCGGATTTCTGCCCTATTAGTGCGATTTTTTTCCCTATTGCTGCGGTTTTTACCCTATTACTGCGGTTTTTGCTCTATTATTGCGGTTTTCAGATCTTTTCCTGCGGTTTTTTGCCTTATCCCTGCGGTTTTCTACTCTGTTCCTGCGGTTTTCCTCATCACGAGTCGCCGTTGTTGCCAAGAACCGAGAAGCTGAGAAGTCCCCTGCCTTGGCGCCCCGAGTCGGTACTTTAGCTACTGCCTTTGCTCAGCTCGCAACTCCACTGTCCGGGCGAAACTTTTCCGGCGCGGATCTAGGTCGAACTTGCTGCTGTTTGACCTCTGTTTCGTCACTGTTCGAAGGTATTTTCTCCGCTGTTCGGTGCTGGAACTCACTGCGGTTTAGGGCGCTTTGTGGCTGCTGTTTAGGGAACAAATTTGTGGCTGTTCAGTGTCCGTTTCACTGCTGTTCAGGAGATTTTTCACTGCTGTTCGGGTGCAAAAACAGTGCTGATTTTGGGCGACTTTTACTACTAGTTCAGTGCAGAATTTTGGCTTAGTGAAAGGTACTTTTCTCATTTTTTTGATTGCAAATATGTAGTTGTTTGAGCTGAGCTTGCATATGTTTATGATCCCTCTTGAATTGACTCGTGTTTGCTATCAAAAGTCGAAGTATGTACTTTTTGTTTTGCTAAACAAGCATTGATTCTCAAGCTTTGATAATCAAAAGGCATAATTTTTGCAAGATCAACCACAAAGTTCCAATTTTTATCAAAGTTTTCGGAAAAGGCTGACTTGAATTGCTTTGGTTCGTGTTTTTTTAGACACGTTTTTCTGAATAAAAAACCCTAATCTCAATTAGGAAAGTTTCTTTCCTAAAGGGCAACGGGTTTTCTAAATTGGACTCGTCCTATCCATGACTATTCGAATACAATCCTCCGGTTTAACGAAAAACAGGAAATTAGTCAATCCGGTCTATAACCATTTAGATTCGATTCGCTATTTTCATAAGCCAATTTTGGATTTTGGGACATTATGATTTTCGAAAATTTGAAGAAGCGGATGTTCATGACTTGCTCTTGATTGTTATCATGCTATTGATTGGAATTTTGGTTGTTCTTGATTGATATCTTATCTTGGTTGAATTCCATCTTAAAATTCCTAAAAGATTTAGTAAGATACGGTTTTCTAGAAGCCGTATTTAATTAAAATTTTTAGGAAGATTTGGTTTCTTGGAAACCTTATCTTATCAAATTATTCAGAATAAAATCAAGATAATGAAATCATTCATTCATATCTTAAAATTTCCGAAAATTCCCGAAAATTCATGAGCAAAATAAAAAGATTCATGTCAAGTGCATATCATGTCGTTCGTATATCCCATGTTTGCATCTCAAGTAGATTTGGATGTCACATCTTGCATATTTCGCATGTTATCATGTTTATTTGCATATCTATTTGCATATTTTGCCTTATCTCACATCATGTTTGCATTCCACATTTTCGAGTATCACAATGTCTCATCTACCATATTTTTCAAAATATCATACATTTGCATGTTGCTATTCCTTTCCGCACTTTTGCATAAGTTGCCAAGCCGCTTTTTGCATATCCCATGTTTAGTCATGTTGCATGATCACGCATTGCATGTTATAGTTTTGCCATGTCATTTTTGCTTTAATATTATGCCATGTCATCTGTACGTTTGAGTAGAAGTCATGTTTAGGATCATGTATCTTAGGATAATTAGTTTAGATTGCATGTTTAGGTTAGTTAATTTTAAGCTTGCATGTTTTCTTAACTAAGCATAGAATTTTCGCATATCATAGGGTTTTTGCATGTTTTAGGTAACTCATTGCATATTTTATCATGTCTAATGGTTTGTTGCATACCATATCTTGCTATGTTGCATATTTGCACATCATATCTTCACATATTGCAAGATTACCCATAATAACATCACATGTTTGCATGTCGCATCTTCATATATCATATTCTCGCATACAGGGCACTGCTGTTCACCTTGTATGTAGTGCTTTGCAAATTTGGCATATGTTCATTAATCATGTCATTTCATATAGTTTGCATATTATAGAAGTTTTGCCATTCACATTGCATTCATTAAAAAAAGAAAATCCAGAAATTAACTCCATCCTCTAAGCTTTAAGTCAATTCAAGCTGAGTTGCCAAACTTAGGATTTTTCATGAAATTTAAGGTACCGAAAGGGCATTAATTTTAACTAATTAATGTAACCAAGTCCCCGAATTCATAATCTCTGGTTCGTCGAAATAAAATAGTTCTCCCGCTATTTTATTTTGGTTTTCAATCATCCTACCAAAAATGATTAGTGGTGGCTCCGAATTTAAAATCATTTGAACATTAAATAACTTGAACCAAAGTTGCGATTTGGTAGGCCTTGGGAGAGTCTGATTAGGTTAGTCATCTAATTAGGCTAATAATCCATTAACCTAACCCGTTCTTTTTAGGTCGCGACAAAGAGAGAAACTTTTGAATTTTGTAATCTAATCCACTGCATATACATGTCGACTTGTAATGCGCTTGGGGTGAATATATGCACTCCACGTCAACTATTGACATGTCTCTCGCCAATCACTGAATATTTTCTCCCTTTTATAGGGTAGCCGAGATTCCCATAGGTAAATGTTTGATTGCCGAGGTTTAGGCACTGCCTTAGAAGGAAGTGTGTGTACAAGGTTTTTTTTGGTAGTAAGGTGTATTGCATTGATGATTCTCATGTTCTTTCTGTTAGTAACATGATATTAACAAATTAATGGAACCTTCCCGTTTTACGCTAGCTTTGTCCATTTTTCATCAAGTTGAGAGTTTATCTCGAAAATCACATCTTATGTGCCAGGTTAAGAAGGGTTGAGAAATATAATGGATTTAATCAAGCTGACATGGATGACATTAGTTGAGACATCATGAATGATAAGCTTGCTGATTATAGCATTCAACATCAAAATGGAGTGTATGTTGGTGGCCTCATAGCATTCCAATATTGTATGCCGGTGCTAGAAATGCTTTATGCACGCTAAAATCATTTATCACAAGGGATTGACTCGTGGGGCACTATAGGGTTCTTTGCACAAATTAATAAGTGTAAACTAGTCCCTCGACGACATTTTTACACGTTGCAATGCGTACGTTTCTTGGAAAAAAGAAGAAGCAAAAGTCATGAATAATTAAATGCACATACTTTTAATTAAGAAATATTATAGACAGTATCTCGTACATTTCTATAAATACAAGGTGCAAGGGACGAGATGGGTAGAAGGTGATATGACCCCAAACACTGGAATCAACCTTGTGCTCACCGGATCCGAAATTTTAGAACGTGAAACTTATTTAACCGTTTTGGTTCCGTAGTTTTCGCAAGTTCTTTTGCACACCCCTAGTATAAAATGACATATTTTTGGATCATTTGTCGAGCGATTGTCTTATTTAGCATATCATAATAGTGGGGTATATTACGTATATATTGTAAATTATTTCATTAATGAAAGTAAAGGTTTGCCAAACTCTACATGGTATCAGATCAAGGTTCCTTGGAGGCTGTCTCTCACGTCCGAAGCTGCCGTCTTTTTTTTTTTTTCCGGCACGATCTCTCTCTCTCTCTCTCTCTCTCTCTCTCTCTCTCTCTCTCTCCGGCCTTCTCGCTTGCGATCATCTGCCGTTGCTAGGGTTTCTTTTGGCCGCTGGCCCCCGAATCCTCCAGATCTGCGAATCCTGCTCCTTCGGCCGCAAGTCACCATGGCAATCGAGACTCCAAACTCTTCGGCCACCGTTCCCGCACATAAACGCACGAGTCTATGACTTTCTTGGCAAAGGTAGGCATTCTCATGAGAAAATGAAAATGCACGTAAAATCAATTACAAATTACATACTCAATCATTCTACTTTTAGATCCTTGCAAAAGAAATCAATTTTTCGATTATCTTCAATCAAATCAATGAATTTCCTAAATTACATCCATCGTCCTTAAAATATCCAAGTACCATTAGTTCTTCGGATCTGTAAGCTTTACTCTTCTTTTCTTCTTTTCTTTCGGACAAATAGAAAAGATCGGACGGCCAGGGCCCAAGATTGATTGGATCGAACAAGGATCGGAAGATCGAGGAGCAGAGAAGCTTCCGTAGTTTGGTCGGAATCTGAGCTTATGGAGTCAAAAGCATCCCCAAACATTTGATTTTATTTTTGTTAAGTGATTATTTACTAAGGAAATGACATAGTTAAAAATAAGTTTATTGAGGAGAGGAGATCCGACTCTTCATCAATGTGCTATGTTGCAAATCATGTGCACCATCCCTATGCTCAACACAGCACGTGATTGAAATCTAAGAACTGTAAAACATTAGTTTATTAATTAGATTCAAAGTAGCCTCAAAGTTGAATATGGATACTTGTCTCGAGCGTAAGGGGAAATTATCGGTCACACCGGAATTACGTAGGCCATATATATGTATATTCGTCGGATCATGCGAACCTCCACGTGAAATCCATACGATCTAATGGACGGCATACATTAAACCCGTTGTATCGGACAATGCAAGAACGTCGCGTGCTTAAGAGGGTAATCGAGGTAAAAGTACAAAATCCTACGCCTATTGCAATTGTGTTAATTCGGTCATAAACCTTTCAATTGTACCAATTGGGTCTCAAACGCTTTCCCAATTTACCAATTGAGTCATTCTTGCCAATTTTGGCTGGAAAATCACCAACATGGATGATTATTTTAAATAAATTGAATTTTCTATTATATTTTTTTTTTCTTTCCTTTCATTTTGGCTGGCGAGGCCGCTATTGCCCTAAGTGGCTCTCACCCAGATCCAGCGAGGGCTTGGGTGAGGGCCGCAACCTTCATCAGGGTTGGCAAAGATCGCCGGCGACCCCCGCTGGCCAAAATGACAGGAAAAGAAAAGAAAGGAAAAATAATTCAAAGAAGTAAAGAAAGGAAAAGAAATAAACAAAAAAATAAAGAAAATTTCAAAAAATTATTAAAATATTTTCGAAAAATTGTCCACGCTAGCACTGACCATGCTACGTAAGACGGCTGTAGTTATTTTGGCCGGATAAATTATATTGGCAAATCTTCAAAAAATTTAGGGCTAAATTTACGTAACTAAAAGATTTAAGATTGGACGAGCAAAAGTGTAATAGTTAAGCCTTTCTTTCGTACTTTTTTCCGGATGATCGAAGCTGAGATCTGTCCTTGACTTTTTTTTTTTTGTGGTGGAAGAATTGTCCTTGACTTGAGAAAAGAAAGCGAGTCTTCATCGCTTACTCACTTTGAGACCGAGTCAAGGGTCCTCGAGTTACCAACGTGTCAAATCCCAATCTGCCCCTATCGTAGAAGTCAAAGAGGAAAGCCAATGGCAATGGAAACTCAAAAGCTGGAGAGGCGCTTTTTGAGATGGGGAGTAGTTGGAAGGGAAAGGGGGATCTCAACTTGGCCTCCCAAGAGGTAAAAATGGGCAGTGTGCTCGCTCGTGGCTGCCTAAAATGACCCAAATCAAGATTAATATCGGTACGGCGGACCGAGCCGATCGCAATAAACTACGGGAAAACTCGTAGCTTATCGTTTTTCATTGGCTAAATATATCACAAAGAAAAACGAAAATCTAAAAGTCACTGACAGTCCATGCGATTTGACAATTCTATGGAATTTCTTGTTCTGCTCTTTCTATGATACGTAATTCCGAAATTGTCACCTTACTTAGATTGAATGTCCCGTAAACATTAGTTAAATAACCAATTAAAGAATCTTTATGATTTATACCTTCAAAATTGAACTGATCTAACGAAGTATATAGATCTTATTAACGAATGCCATCAGAACACTTGGTAACCATGTCTTTAAATAAATGTTTTCAACTTCGATCTATAGGATACGCCTAATGCAAGACGGAAAATGCATTAAAAGTGATAAACATTTAATAATCAGGTTATCTAAGGAGTGTTTCGAAAGCACTCGTTTACAAAATGACTGGAGACTGATAAGTCACTTTAGGACCTTATTTAAAATAAGATCAATTTTAGGTCCTTATTTGAGACAATGAGGCACTTCGGACCCTTTTTGGAAATTTTCCTTGTTTATTGTTTTCCATTTTTTTCTTTGTTTTTTCTTTTTTTTTTCCTCTTTTATTATACTTGACTTTTTCTTCTCAAAATTACACATGGCTGGCAGCTGACCAGACGCCTACCATCCGCAAGGCTCCAGTGACCTCCACCGGCCCTTCTAGGAAGATGAACAATATAAAAGAAATGAAAAGAAAGAAAGAGAAAAACATAAAAAATCAAGATATTTAAAAAAATCGAAAAATTGTTCACGTCAGCGCTAGTATTGCCACGTAAGACGTCCGGAGTCCACGTTAGCAATTTCCGGCCAAAATTAACCGAAAAGAATACAGTGAAAAATCATAAAAAGATTTAGAACTAAATTAGTCAAATTGAAAGGTTTTCACTTTTGACAAAAAAAAATGTTTAAAACTGAATTGGCCACCATTTATAATTTTAGGACTTTTGTATAATTATACCTGTGATCTATGTTTGTTAAATTCTATTCCAATTATTCTGTTATATAGTCGTAAAACTATTCAACGTGGTTTTTTCGCCTTCGACATCAATTTGGGTCTCATATTCACGAAACTCTTCCTCAACTATTGATTTGTTTTATATTCAAAGTCAGCACCACGTGTTCATCTTCAGCGCTTAGTTAGCATTTTCCATGGAAATTCATGCGGAAGATGGGATTTGGTCTGCAATTATGTTCGGAGATTAGCTTCCTTTTTGCCTGTGTTGCATGATTAGTTTAGAGACTATATATGTCAGTAAGAATAGTACGATGATCGAAATTAAAAATTGCCAAATAGTACACACAAGGACAGTTTTTGTAAGTTGCCTTTATTTTATTGTCGGTAACTTTTTACGTATTTCAAAATATTTCTTACAATGAGATGCCAATAAGATAATCACATAGTCAAGAGAGTGAGGGGAGGAAAGCCTATCGACTAGTAGGATCATTAAGGTGCATACAGAGAATAGCTCTTCCGTCACCTCTCTAAGCAGAATAGCTACAAAGTTCTCTATTGCTCTAGGATTGCTCCATGTCTATGTATTCGATTCTAAATGCTGCTTTAGAGTATTGCAAAAGAAACTATTGCACAGTTATTCAAATCCACTGAAGATAATGATCCACTATTCAATATGTGAGCTTTACGAATCTCTTGCCAGCGATGAGTTTGACGCTCCATTTTATATACATAACATAAGCTTATAATAACAATTATAAAGTTTAATTACCATGCTAAGCTATTGAGTATAGCCACAAATACATCTTAATGAAAAGGAAGCCCGTGAAGGACCATTTTAAGAACACGAAAAACCATGATCTTGCTTTACTATGTACTTATCATCACATTAATCATGTTGTAACCAATACAGTATGCTAGAAAAGATGATCGATTCGGGATGCCCCTTTCCATTCCCTTATGATACACCAGATCCAGCTCACTCAAAATTAGCCTCATGAAAATCTTGTATTCCCTGAGGAGGTTTTACCTTGTGGAAATGCTGACGGATTCTCGGACACGTCAAAGCGCTACTCCGAACCCATATGCTTAACACTAGGAATTCGGTTTCCTCAAAGAAGCAGGACAAAAAGAATTCGCTACTCAGCTCGGCCTGCTCATGTTATCCATCATTGGAGGTTGAGTCATCCCCATTGCGCCACTCTGCCTATTTTGTCCCCATCCTGAAAATTGCTCTGACCGGAAGACATGATGATTTAAATGCAGAATTTACCATATTCAACTCGCATATTGGGATACATGTCAATACGAGCAGTGTGTGTTGATGAATGAAATTAGTGGGATGTTCATGAAATCCGAGATTTAGGGCCTGTTTGGTAACTCTCATGTTTATCTCATTCCTGTTCTTTTGTTCCTAGGAACAGAGAAAGAACATAAATCAGTTTGGTAACGTCAGTTAATTTTTTTTGTTCCCGAGAACAGATCAGTGGTCAGGGAACAGATTTGGAACATAAACAATAAGCAAAAAAAAAAAAACAAAATAGCTTATTTGTTCTCGAGAACAAAAAGAGAAACATTGTCATTTTAGAAAAACAAGCTCGGTGTAACTTAATGCTCATATTTACAACCATGAGTTCATTGCCGATTGCCATTGTCGGTCACCGCCGGCTGCTAACATTTTTATAATTAATTGAAAAAAATATGGAATAATTTTTTTTAGAGTCATACCAAACGCATTTCAATTTTTTTTTTCTCTTCCGAGAATAGAAATTTTGTATAGTTACCAAACACGTTCTTCTGCTCAGAAATTATTCTCGGGAATAGAATTAGAAAAAAATCATTTCTAATTAGAAATTATTCCAAGGAACAGAATTGTTACCAAACAGGCCCTTAGTCATCTAGGGCAGATTCCTTGACCATAAAAGAAGAAGAAGAAGAAGGAATAATAGGGAAAAAAAAAAGAAGGTCTAGTACCTTTGGCTTTGGGAGGGTCATAGCCGAGACTCTGGAGGTGACGATATTCTTGACACAGAGCACAACAATGGCAAAAGCAATGAACACAACAATCGTTGCATGCACTCTGCTTCCATTTGAATCGCGTCCTCAACCTTCCTCGATTGTAGCAACCGCATTAGCAAGCTCCTCCCAAAAAACAACCGGTCAAAGCAGCGGCTAAACAGTAGAGTGCGCCTTTCGCAACACAAGCTGCAACGAAATGACAAATAGTAATGATAATAATTGCCATCATCCTTCTCAGTTATGCTCTTTCAGTTTTCATGACCTTAACCAATAATTAAGATACAACGTTGTTGATTTTTTATGATTTGAGATAAATTATTGTGGCGGCCACAACAATTCTGAAGTCAGACATACATGCGCAATTTGATGCAGGGACGGGACATAAACTGTGGTAGAACCTACATCGGATAATACATTAGAAAGTCATATTAAAAGTTTAAGCCAATGGGAGAAAAAAAGACCAAATGTATATAAAAAGCATATAAACCCATAGTCAAGCATTATTGAATTTTGCAACTTTTTAAAACAATTCCAGTATGGAATGGCGATTGCTGCTTAGAAACCTGACATGCATTTGCAGTTTTTTTAACAGACCGGTAGATTTTAACTCAACAAATTGCACACACAACCGATCAAACCCTAACCATCTGTGTCTCTTCTCTCTACAGCTCATTACCACGCCACTGAGCTCCTCCTCTCTCTCTCTCTCTCCGGGCTTTACTCAGATGATCAAACTCGAATCCTCTGTTGTTTTACTTAGATGGCAGATTTCGAATATGAGGCTAACCACCTCGAATCCAATATCTGCCATTACTATGAACCTCATATCAGGGTCGGGGTTTGCAATTACGAAAAGGTTGATGGTTCATGGGGTCAAGGATGAGGGATAACGGATTTGTGAGAAAATACTAGTTTGAATGGACACCGCGATCACCGCGATCCTCCCAAAAGTCACGCATGGGCAAAAGAACGTTGTGCAACCTGAAACACGTACAGCAACAATACAAAAACTCCAACGCAAGCGTGTTCTGTCTGCGCAGTGTATCTAAAATGATCACAAGTGGTTTTGGTCTTATTTGTAATGCACAACTTGTGATTCTATAGCTTTTGTAACACAGACGGTCGTGTTCACGCGTTATCCGTTTGCCAATCATGCTTCTCTATATGCCTTATGTGGACGTCTCACTACATTCATACAAATCACGGCATGCAAAATCTTGTAACTTACTTATTTATTTCTTTATTTTGAAAAGGCAATACTTCTCCAAAATGATTTTCGTTGACGTGAAAACGGCGTTGCTAAAAAGCTCAGCACACGAATATGGACCACATGACTTACTAATGCAACTCGTGGAAAGACTTGCCAAGTTACTTAAGTGAGACAATTTCCATGTCTTCCGAGTCTTCTTAGTCTTCTCTGTAGAACAGAAGAACAAAAAAGATCCTTTTGAGGACTGAGAAGGAAAAAATGTTCCTTCTGAGGAGTTCAAGGAGTTTTGTAGAACATAAGACGATATGTTCCTTCTGAGGAGTTCAGAAGGAACCTTCAGAAGGAGTTCGGTAGAACAGAATAAAGACGATTTCTGAGGATTTTTGAGGGATCAACTTTCAGGGATTATATGGCCTATTCTAATCTGTACACAATATCAAAATCCCTACAAATCAGGAATTATACAGAATAGAATATTAGACTTCCTAAAATTACAACCTTCCTATTTAGCTTATCCTACAATTCACGCCAACACTCCCCCTCAAGTTGGTGCATAGATGTCTTTGATGCCCAACTTGTCAAGTGAGTTGTGGAAGATCCTGCCGGAGATAGCGTTTGTAAGCATATCAGCCAGTTGTGCTTCAGATTTGACAAACGGGAATCGAACTATCTTGGCATCAAGATTTTGTTTGATGAAGTGTCGATCTACCTCAATGTGTTTAGTACGATCATGCTGAACTAGATTATGAGAAATGTCAATAGCTGCTTTATTATCGCAGAACAGATTTATTTCGAACTTTGGAGCAAAGCCAATTTCTATCATCAGTCTCCTAATCCAAAGGAGTTCACAAAGCCCTTTTGCTATTCTCCTGAACTCGGCCTTAGCACTCGATAAAGCTACTACTTTCTGTTTCTTGCTCCTCCATGTAACTAGATTCCCTCCTACAAAAGTGAAGTAGCCTGAAGTTGATTTCTTGTCAGTAATACTCCCAGCCCAATCTGCATCTGTATAGCCTTCAATATTAAGATGGCTATTCTTTGAGAACAAGAGTCCTTTTCCAGGAGCAGACTTTAAATAACGAAGAATCTGAACTATAGCATCCATATGATCTTCACTAGGTGAATGCATAAACTGACTTACTATGCTCACAGCATATGCAATATCTGGGCAAGTATGAGATAGATAAATTAATTTACCCACCAACCTTTGATATCTCTCCTTATCAGTTGGTGTCTGATCTAGGTATTCTCCAAGCTTGTGATTCTGAACAATTGGTGTATCTGTCGGTTTACAGTCTAGCATCCCCACTTCTGACAGTAAATCTAATACATATTTCTTTTGAGAAAGAAATATACCTTCTTTTGATCTAGCCACTTCAATACCCAGAAAATATTTGACTCCTCCAAGATTTATCATCTCAAATTCAGCTACTAATCTCTTTTGGAGTTTAGAGATCTCTTCTATGTCATCTCCTATTATAATCATGTCATCCACATAAATTATTAGAGTTGTTACCTTTCCTTGATGTCGTCTCAAGAGCAATGTACGGTCTGTGTCACTTTGAGTGTAGTCGTATTTCTTCATAGCTAGGCTAAACCGACCGAACCAAGCGCGGATGACTGTTTTAATCCATACAGTGAGCGTTGTAGTTTACATACAACACTTGGCTGTGACGGAACATTATATCCAGGAGGAACATCCATATAAATTTCTTCTTCAAGATCACCACGGAGAAAGGCATTCTTGACATCAAATTGGTGCAACGGCCAGTCTAAATTTATAGCAAGAGATAACAAAACTCGAACAGTATTCAGCTTTGCGACCGGAGAGAAAGTCTCTTGATAATCTATTCCATATGTCTGGGTATACCCTTTCGCCACAAGCCTTGCTTTGTATCTTTCAATCGAGCCATCCGCCTTGTGTTTAATGGAGAAGACCCATTTACACCCAATTACCTTTTTTCCTTCAGGTAATGCCACAAGCTTCCAAGTTTCATTCTTCTGTAGTGTCTCCATTTCCTCTTTCATCGCCTGAGTCCACTTTGGGTCGTCTAGGGTCTCTTGTACCCCACTAGGAATATGGACTGAAGACAAATTGTATACAAAAGTCTTAAGAGGTCCAGATAATCTTCGCGTTGATACATAATTTGCAATAGGATATCTGGATTTCCTTTCCTCCACATCTGGTGAGTACCGATTCGAGGGCTTCCCACGATTATGTCTAAAAGGTAGCTCATATCTAATAGAGACATTTAAATTATCAAGAGAAGATGGTAGGGCAGGAGAACTTACCTCTAGGATATTCTCAGGAGATGGGTCGTGTACTGGAGAGAGAGGGGATTCAGCATCTGAATTGTCTTCCTGTTCCTGTTCCTGTTCCTGCATGATTATGTCTGAACCTGTTTTTGTTCCTAGTTCTGCTTCTGAACTTGCTTTTGTTCCTAGTTATGCTTCTGAACCTACTTCTGTTCCTAGTTTGCTTCTGAACCTGCTTCTGTTCCTAGTTCAGCTTCTATCACTTCCTTCCCAGTCTGCCCAAGTTGTACTACTTGTCCACCCTCCGTTATGGTATTTTCAATACCATCATCAGTTTGTACTAGGATGCTACTTTCACAATCCCATAAATTCTGCCTCTGAACCTGTCTCTCTCCCTGAAAGGGAGAATTGGGTGCTGGGTAAAAACTATCCGACTTCACGAATGTCACATCCATGGTAACATAGGTACGCTTGGTAGCAGGATTATAACATCGATATCCTTTTTGGTGTGTTCCATACCCCAAAAAATATACAACGAACTGCGCAGGGATCAAGCTTAGTACGTTGATTTTTATGGAGATGTACGAAGGCGACACATCCAAATATTCGCGGGGGAATTACCAAAACTGAGGGTAGAGAAACATATCGTGAAAGAACTTGTAATGGAGTCTGAAAACTCAACACTTTTGAAGGCATCCGATTCAGAAGGTGAACTGCTGTGAGCACAGCACTATCCAGTATTTACTCAGGACATGACTACCAATCAATAACGCACGAGCAGTTTCCAAAATATGTCTATTCTTTCGTTTAGCTAGCCCATTCTGCTGTGGTGTCTGTGTACACGAAGTCTCATGAAGAAGACCATGCTGCCTGAAATAAGCCTTAAAATTTTGATTAACATATTCTCCACCATTATCAGAGCGAAGAATTTGAACCTTAGCTGCAAACTGTGTTTGAACCATAGTATGGAAATTACGAAACACATCCAACACTTCATCTTTATGTTTCATTACGTATAGCCAAGTCATTCAGGTACATTCATCAACAAAACTCACAAACCAACGAATTCCAGAGACATCAGCAATTGGAGAAGGCCCCCAAACATCTGAATGAATCAGTGCAAAAGGAACTTCACTCTTATGAAGGCTTATCGAAAAAGGAACACGATGACTTTTAGCCAAGATGCAAGTTTCACACTGAAAAAATGAATCTAAATTATTTGGATGACTAAATAGTTCAGGAAATAAATGCTTCATATAACCCAATGATGGGTGTCCCAAACGACGATGCCATAGCTAAATCTGTCTTTCCTTATTACTAGGTGAGTACCGAATATGGTTCATCTGACCGACATTGATGTCGTCTATGTAGTACAACCCCCCTCTCTTAGTACCACGCCCAATGATCTCCTTTGTGAGAATATCCTGAAAGAGGCAAAAATTAGGGTATATTAGAGCAACACAGTTAAGCTCCTCAGTAGCTTGGCCTACAAACATCAATTTATTTGATAGAGATGGTACTAGCAAAGTATTAGACAGAGAGAGTGAGGATGAAAGAGCAACAGTCCCAGCTCCTATCACAGGATAAGTTCGTCCATTGGCATTGGCAACATTACGTCGTCTTGGTTGTGAAATTTTGACGAAGTCATTCGGATTGTAGGTCATATGATCAGTTGCCCCTGAATCAATAATCCAGTCATTGTATTCATCTTGATTAGAGCTAAGTAAGGCAGAACCATGATTACCTTCATTATTGAGAATAGTTGAATCATTGGGAGATTCTATTTGGGAAACCAAAGATAGGTGATGTTCTGCGTTTACCAAGGAAGCTTTCCCTTTTCCACTACTCTCTTCGGCTTCAACTTGTTTTCGTGCCTTGAGTTCCTTCCACCAGTTTGGATACCCATGTAGCTTAAAACACGTTTCATGGGTATGCTTTGAATTTCCACAGTGTGTACAGCCACTACCCGACTGTGATTTAACCCTTGAGGTAATATTGTTCTTTTCACCTCCTGTGGAAAAAGCAGTTCTAGTCACCTAGAGCATTGGCATCCGCTGGGGTTCGGTCTTGGCTCCTTTGGACGCCATGGCAGCAGCACATACTGAATCAGTGCCCGACATCATCACTGCTTGGCGAACATCTTCCCTATGAACCCTTGCATAGGCTTGTTCAATCGTGGGGAATGGTTGCATCTGGAGCACATAAGCCCGTACATTATCTAGACGGTCATCCAACCCATCAAGAAAAAGGTAAAACTCTGTCTTCCTGTATAGCAGAATTGTACCTTTCTATATCATTCGGACAAATCATTGGGTTTGGACGACGGAAATCAATTTCCCTCTACAGGCCTTGAAGACCATTGTAATAGGTTTCAATGGATCCTCCAGCTTGTCTCATTCTAGTAACACGCCTCTTTAAATCATACACTTGAGAGGTATCCATTCCATCAAAAAAAGGTTGTAGTAATCAAATCCCACACCATTTTTGCAGTTGGGAAACGAATAAAATTACCTATCAAGGCTGGATCCATGGAGTTAATCTACCATCCCTTTACTGTTGAGTCCTCAGTTTTCCACTTTCTAAAGGTTGGATCCGTCGATTGGGGTTGAGGAATGTCCCTATTGATGTATCCCAATTTGTCTCTACCTGAGATGTACATCTCGACAACTTGGGACCAAAGGCCATAGTTGGTGCCATCCAACTTAATGGCGATCTAGGCTGCGGGAGTCTGAATCTGCATCTGATTCTGGTTCAAAATTTGCTGCATCTTACTCATCAAGTCCTCGAGGATAGATGCTGCAAAAGAGATTTCGCTTTCATCTGCCATGATTTAAGATAGTATTAGGATCGCTGCTCTGATACCATGTAGAACAGAAGAACAAAAAAGATTCTTCTGAGGACTCAGAAGGAAAAAAATGTTCCTTCTGAGGAGTTTAGAAGGAACTTTCAGAAGGAGTTTTGTAGAACATAAGACGATATGTTCCTTCTGAGGAGTTCAGAAAGAACCTTCAGAAGGAGTTCGGTAGAACAAAATAAAAACGATTTCTGAGGATTTTTGAGGGATCAACTTTCCTCTTTTTCTTCTCTACTTTATATTCAATGACAGTACAATATATATACACAAAGATGGCCTATTCTCATCTGTACACAATATCGAAATCCCTACAAACCAGGGATTATACATAATAGAATATTAAACTTCCTAAAATTACAAACGTCCTATTTAGCTTATCCTACAACTCACGCCAACATTCTCTACTCTTGAAGTTCCATGAACATGCACTTGCAGCCGTCTTGACCCTCAAGCGGCCCGTCTTGACCCTCAAGCAGCGCAAGCCTAAGGATGGATAGGGATGATAGGAACGCTGATGGACGACGATAGGGAGCCCAAAGCCGACACTACCCATTCCATCATTCCTACTGATCCATCGGTCTAGAAATAAGCGTCCCTCTAATTCCTAAACATGCCAGCTTCTCGGACTATCCCATATAAAAAGATTTAACTAAAACAAAATCACAAATATGGACTATATATATTTTTTCCATGGCCGACACCTTTCTCTTTTTGATAATCTAGGTGGACAAGCGCGAGTAGGCCGGCTAACTGAACACCCATGAGAACATTTCATGAGCCCTTGAACCGATTAAGTTTGGGTGTTTTGTCTGTACCGATGACCCTAACTCAGAGTAGTTTCATGTAGTAGAGAAATTTGAAAATGTGACTTTCAGTTCCCAACTTGGAAATCTATTAACCTGCCAGCCAATTATGTAAAAAAACAAGATTGGGCTAGCATCTTAATATTTGCATTTTTTAAGGTGTAATAAGTATCAGTTTATTGCAATTTCCAAAATAGTTTGCACGCAATTGGTAAAATCTGAATATGTGACATTTTTAATTTGGAAATCTTCTGATGAGACGATCAATTACGCGGACACAGAGGATTGGACCGACATCTTTAATTTTTCACTTATTGCAAGTGTACGAGTTGCCTCCATCATGAAGGCAATTATAATCCATCCAATAGCTAGAATGTAGGTTTATTTCCAAATTTCCATTAAGTTTTTGTTGCGACCCAATCTCGAAAAATGATCGGGCTAATAGATTACTAAGCCTCCAGAGTGGGCTTAGCTCGGGCCCTCCCAGGCCCACACCAAATCGCGACGAGTTATGTCGATTTCGATCTTAGTGTGATTGGGTGGCATGTGTATGTGTACATGCAAAAAGGAATCACCACCGATTTTTAAGGAAGGCAAATCGGAAACATAACTGAGGAGTCGGGAGATGCCGTTCGATTCTACGCAACTAGAGATTAACGGTCCGGGGATTTGGTTACGTCGGTGTTCCCACCGACGCCCTTTCGGTATCGAAATTGGGTGTTTTTCTACGTGCTCGTGCAGGCGTGAGTCTATCCTATCAATCACAATCAACGCATATAATGTGTGCAATCAAGGAATCAATGACGTACGAATAAAATGCATCAAATCAAGCATGACATCCTTAGTAAAGCGATAGGAGATTAGAGAATGATGTGATTGAAGCTTGGGATAATTTTGGAGATAATTCGCCCAAAGGGGCAAAATCGTCATTTTTAAGGGTTTTGAAAGTCGAAACCGGGGAAATAAGGTCAATCTAGCCATTTCCCTTTTTTTTTTTTTTATGATTTTCTGAATTTTTTCTGAATTTTTTTTTTCGATTTTTATTTATTTATTAAAAAATATTTTTTGGACTGGGTGACCTGGCCCATGCCATAGGCGCCTGACTCAGACCCATACGGTCCGGGTTGGTCTAAAAACCACACCACCTTACTAATTTTTCGTTTTTCTCCTTTTTTATATATTTTCTAACTCTTGCAAAAAGCAGCTTACCAAGGGGTTTTCTCGTGCCATTTCCCGACTCCTCGGACACGACCAGCGGGAAATCCACACACGGACGTGAACTACAACATACTAGGAATAATGTAGGGCAAAGAAACGCAAATGAGATGAGTGAAAACATGGCAAAGGACCCGCTGGAAAAATCGAGATTGACAGTTTCAATAGAATCTTATTTTGTTTACCGAAAGGATAGCCCATGAAGGGGTTTTAATGCTCCGTTTCCCGACTCTTCGGACACAACCAATGGGAAACCCGCATACTGACACAAACCACCAATATCCAGGAATGACACGGACCAAAGAAACGTGAATAAAACGCATAAAAAAGTGACTAAATGGCCCTCAGGAAAAACATGTTTTGACATGGTCCAGAAGACTTGGTTTTATTTTTTTTACCAAAAAAGGGTTGCTCCCGAAGGGGTTTTCTCGCCCATTTTTCTCAACCCCAGACGTAACCAAGGGCGGATCAGCACACCAACGCAAACTACTACATGCAATAATCAGCAGCAATCAAAAGTCATGGCAATATCATGCATAAAAATGACGAAAAAACTCTCTCGAAGACACGACCCGAGTAGTTCTGGAAATCTGGGCTTGAACCCAAGCGCATAAACAGGTTGTGCGCTTGGTTTCAAGCTTCGAGATCTCTGCCCCCTATAATGTTCTGGTGAAACGTTCGGTGCTAGACGAACTACGTAACATGCCATTTTTAAAATACCGAACGGCTCGAAAAGTGATTACTCGAGTACACCAAAAATAGATCGCGAAGAAGCCTTCATGCAAGCTTAACACTTGGACAAAAAAAAGAGATCATACATGCTTGGTCCACAGAGACGCCTTCAAGGCTTATTATCTCGACTCTCGAGCATGCCGGACGATAAACGAGGATACTAGTGCGTGCTATTACATGCCTAGAACAAAACGAGCCAAGAAATGAACATCGAGACGCACAAAAACACACTGCAAACCAGCCTCAAAGTCATGGGTTAGGACATTTTATACAAGAATCTAGGTTGTGGGACAGCTTCCGAGGGTACTTTTCGGCTTTAGAACTTGTTCCTCGGGCGCAACCAACGACAAACAATCACACTCATGCATATTACTATAGGCGCAGAACAGATTGAACCAAGAAACAGCCATTGGAACGCAACGAAAACTGGTCTCAAAGTCGAGGGTTTGACTGGCAACAGGCATTACGTCGAGCATATGGCGGGCGGTAAACAAAAACACTGAATCGAGGCCCTACACGTGAAACCGAAGCAAATGATTGTTATTACCAAACTATATGGACTACTAGCAGTGTGTAGGACTAACTGGTTCGGCTCCGTTTGACTAAAAAGTCAACTGGAGCCGAACCCACAGTAGCTACGCCAGGAAAACAGAACACCTGAGTTTATGGGAAAGGAAGCTACCTGTTCGCGCAAGACCGGGGACGACGACGGTTCTGGCGGTGGTGCAGGAGACTCCTTGGCCGTTGGTGAAGCTTCTCGAGTCCCTTACGCCAATTCCTCTCTCTATTTTCTCTCTCTCCCTTTCTCGGTCCTTCTCTGCTCTGGGTCTACTCTACTCTGCTCTCAGTTTCTCTTCGTGAATCCCTCCTTTTCCTTGTGACCTAGACTCCCTTTTGTCGTGCCTTCTCTCCTCTCTTTAGACTCTCAGAACTCCCTCCTCTTTTCTTGTAACTTGCAGCCCCACTGCTCTCTTGAAGCTTAGGGCACCCCCTCTTGAAACTTGACCCCTGCTGTCTTTTTCTCTCTCTCAATCGGTCCTCTCTTTCCTGGCCGCTCACTCAAGGTCTCTGTTGCAGCTCCAGGGGAAGAGGGATGGAGCTGGTTTTGGCAAACCTTTGAGCTTCGAGTGGGGTGCAAGAGGAAAGGAAGCCAACGACATTCCCTTCCTGGCCATTTTTGAATCTAGGGTGCCTTGCTTCTTACCTCTGGTTTCTGCAACATTTATGCCATGGCTGTTGTGCCCAGTCCGATTCAATTAAACCAGTAGACACCAATCGGGCCGATTTGACTATTTTTAGGCCGGTTCTCGCAAAAATAAGAGCATTTTTTCGATCTAGATCAAATTTAGGAACTCCCCATGGCATGCCCTGCCCGATCGGTCTGGAATTTCGTGACGAAACGATTTTTTTGTTCAATTCGGATATGCGAAAGAGGGCTTTCAAGGACACGACTTGAATTTTCAAAAAATAAAATAAAATGTCCTGGAGAAGGGGGAATTTAAATAAAAATTTTGATTATTTTTTCAATTTTTTTGGACCTCACTTGGTATTTTTTTTCTATTTTTTTTGGCTATTTTTAAACAAAAAGAAATTTCAAAAATTTGGCAAAAATTTTGAAAAATATTTTTTGCTCAAAATTGGTTCCTTATGCTTGGCCAAGGGTTCCAAAGTCGATTTTTATTTTTGTAATTTTTTTTATTTTTAATTAATTTTCTAAAGTAAAAAGTGATTAAAATCAAGTGTCAACAACTGCCCCTCTTTGGGAGCGATCTCAATAGATGTTGCTTTCAAAGACAATGTGACACCTGAGTCCTAATTGACTTGACTGATAAAAACTAAGACATTTGCTAGAGAGGCCATTCCATGCAAGGTCGAGTTCGAACTAGATCCCCCCCCCCCCCCTTTTTGGCACGAGAGATAGGCAAAGAGGGATTCACCTGAGGCTTACTTGCCGGCCGTCCGGATGTTGCCCAATGCGGTTGACTTCAAAAGGATTCCTAAAGATTCGTCATAAGAATACCTTAGGGAGGTTAAGGTTGACTCGTATGGTAGGTCGACCCATAAGAAGACTCCTAATGAAAGAAATCCAAGATGAGCTCGTATGGTGGGCTAACCCATAGGGTGACTTATCCTAAGAAGGATTCGCCGGAAGAGTGCCTTTTGAATAAAGGTATTTTAGGAAATGGTTTACCATGGAATACCCTAATATTGCTTTTTTCGACAAACAAAAGGGTCTTTTTTTTTTTGGCGCTACACTGAGATCTAGGGAGACCAGAAATCATACAGAGGCTCTAGCCTGAAAAAGGATTGTAGCGCTAAGGTAGGATTATTGCGCTAAGGCAAGTCAAAAGGTATTAGTTTCGGCATCATTCTGAGATCTGGGGAGACTAGGAATCATGTATAAGTTCTGGCCTGAAAAGGAATTGTTGAGCTAAGGCAGGATTGTTTAGATGTCATTCTGAGATCTAGAGAGACCAGGAATCGTGCAAAAGCTCTAACCTGAAAAGGTATTATTGCGCTAAGGTAGGATTATTGCGCTAAGGCAAGATTGTTTAGATGTCATTTTGAGATTTGGGGAGACTAGGAATTGTGCAGAAGCTCTAACCTGAAAAGGTATTGTTGCGCTAAGGCAAGATTGTTTAGATATCATTCTGAGATCTGGGGAGACCAAGAATCATGCATAAGCTCTAACCTGAAAAGGGATTGTTGCGCTAAGGCGGGATTGTTGCGCTGAGGCAGGATTGTTTAGATGTCATTCTGTGATCTGGGGAGACTAGGAATCGTGCAGAAGTTCTAACCTGAAATAATTGTAAGGCTAAGATCTAACTTGAGCTGATCCTTTAGGCGGTGAGTCACGAGCGCTCTAGGCTTCGAACTCGAACTGTACTTTGAGATACCTTTGAGGCGTATCCTTATCATTGAGGGTTTTTTTTTTGGGGGGGGGGGGGGGGGGCGGTGGGGGCAACAAATCTTCTGAAGCTGAAGGTCGGCGATCCAATCTGGAGGATGACAGCTCCGCAGCTACTAACCTGCGAACACTTACAAAAATATTTATCAAAGCTACCATGTTTTCGGAACGGCGAGTCATGAACTGTTCAATTTCGAACTCGAGCTGTGCTCCTAGACTCCTATGTGTGATTTTCTTAAAAAATGAGACCCGTGACAATGCTTTCGCGAAGTCAGAGAGGGTATAGACTTTGAAAAAAGACTCCAAATTTTAATAGAAATCTTATTTCCATATTGTTCTTGGGTTTAGACAAAAATTTCATTTGGTATGCTTTGATGTAGGATGTTATCCAAAATGTCTTGCAGCATGACATTGATGATCAAAATTCTCTATGGGGAAGATTTTGAATCAAATGTGGCGAAATTGCCAAAATAGTTTGGTTAAAATATCAATTGGAGTACACTCATCCAAAAGGACTTCTCACAATCTCTCCAAAAGGTTTCGATTTTCATTTTGAAAGCGCTTGAATTTTCTCTCAAACCTATGCCTAGGATTTCAAAACTATTCGCAGTGCATACAATTTGACTGATCTAAAAGATCTTTTAAGGGACCGTAATGTCGGGCTTGGTTAAAGGTTTCCAAGGGGGACTCATAAATGAGTCAAGGCCAATGAACGAAAGATCTTCATCATCTGCTCCGGGTTTACAAGTCAAGAACCTTGCAAAATGACAAAGAAATAATCTTGCTCGTACCTCTTCGAGCGGTGCTTAGAATCATTCAACTCTACGTCAACTCAAGAGCCATAATCTAAAGAGACTTTCACGGGTTGTAACGTAGGTTAGGGTTGAGGACCAATGGAGAAAAAGGCTTATTTTGGCCCAGAAAATATATGAGAAGGGTTCGACATTGGTGATCATTGCAGTTTTGTCACCGGTATTGGTCTTCTGGAATAGTTTGCAAAGAACACCATCGTTGTGTGAGGATGGTGTGAACTTCTGCTGATATTGTCGTTGCTCGAGATGGTGTGAACTCCAACGGAGGAGTACATTTTGCAACTTGACTCCTTCGGGGAATTTTTCTTTTACAACCAGATCCCACTGGGGATTTACAAGGGAGACAACATGCAGACACTTTTCATGAAATTTACGAAAACGCACATGTGAAGTTTAGAAGCATTTAAAAACGAATAAGGATTTGAACGAGCATTGGCCTTGCTTTTGATTGGCATTTTGCTTTTTATGCTCGGGATTGACTTTTCTTTCTTTTTCTTTTTTTTAGTCCCGCCTTTTTCTTCTTTTCTTTTGTGCAAGAGAATCTTTCAAAGATTATGCCAGACACACATGCAAATGAAATTCTAGCACACTTGAAGAGTTAATTCGGGAATTCTTTGTGGATCGATTCTTCTGAGTTCTTTCACTTTGAGGTGGCGTCGTCTTCATCTTAGAATGGGCAATGATCACCAGTGAGGTTTAAAGAAATGAATATGCAGGCTTAATTGGGCTGTACAAAGGATGAAAGTGTGTAGGATAGAGAAACGAATACTTCTCGTCATCTTAAAGCACTTGAATCACAGTATGAGCTTAAATGCAAAGAAACACTCAAAGATTGATATTAGTCCGAGCAAGAAAATTTCTAACCATTTATCTCATGCTGCTGTTGGAATTACCTCTATTTGGCCACGATATGGGGTGGTTCTTGACATTGATAAAGAAATGAAACTACCGTTCAAAGGGGTTACCAATGGTCACCTGTAGTGTTTAGGATGGAGAAATGACCGCCTCTCGTCATCCCAATCCATGTAATCACGGCAAATGAGCCCTACGTCCCTAAGCAAAGGCCTCCACTCACCACTCAAGTGTGTATAGGGACGTGTTTGGGCATGGCTTGACTCTCATCATTTTAGGTACTCCCTTTGACAGAGTTTAAACACTCCCTTTTGGAAATTCATTTCTTTTCATCAAAAATGCCCTTCATGGGAATTTTCGATGCATGGTGTACGTTTCAAAATATTTTGGATAGCTTCCAAAGCTTTTGAGTGAATACAGATGAAGTGATTGTGAGAATTCTATGTCTTTCTAGGCATAAGAATTGCGCATATTTTAGACTCCTAGAAATCCCAACACTCTAGGGAGAAAGGACTCTGAGAGATTTAAACTCTAAGGGATTGGGGAAAAGGATACTTACCTGTCCGCTGTGACTGAAGATCCTTGGGAATATAAAAGGAATGTGTTAGTGTATGTTCTCGAATTTTGAGAAAATTGAAACGATACAACTTACCCTTGGTTATGCACTCCAACCTAAATGAGAGTGCGTTGATTGTGAAAATCTACAATCTACTTCACAAATTATGATTGTTAGAAGTTCCAAGATTCTTTGAAGTTTTTAAGTTTTGAAGGGATGGGATACTTACCTGTCTACCATGACGGCGAGTCCCTGTCAAGATAAGAAATGAAGAGTCAGTATAAGCTCCGTATCTGAAACAAATTGGAACGATACCACCTTACTCTTGATTTATGTATTCCAATCCAAACACCGGTGAATGGATTGTAGGAATCCGCCGTTCGAGCGGTGTGGCGATGATCCACGCTCTTATATTTATTTCTCCATTGATTGGTGTCTTCCTATTATGGCAATTGAGGTAACAAATAATGTCAGCAATGGTAAATTGGAACCGATATGGTGTTACCCTTCATTTGAGTCTGTGTTGACTACTTTGAAATTTCATTCTGACGTGGACGACCTCTATTGGACCTCTTTCATTTGAGTTGGGAGGTGTGGTCCATAAAAAAGCTTGTACTGGGTTAGCTTGACAAGTACGCATCTCTCTTTGCTTGACGGGTATGCATTTTTTTTCATCCATCGACTTGTTGGGAAGGGAGGATCTTGTTTTCGTGTCTAGTCGTACAAACGATCCACTTGCCTAGTTAGGTGACACTTGCACCGATTAGGCGACACTCGCTCCAGCTAGGTGTCTTAGTGCTTTCCGTATTCTCTTTCTATTTTCACCTATGTGTGAAGAAATGAGTGTTAACCCACATTCGAATTTATTTGAATCTTTAGAAATGGAATACCCCTTTTGAGGTGTAGTCTTTCCGATGTTTGAGAAAATTGTTCTTTTCAGGCACATTGCCCTAGTTGGACGTGTCTCGATGCTTGTCATATTCTTTATGTTGGGCTTAACAGCTTTGCCCCAATATGCCCTCTTAGTGGCATATGAGAATTTTGCCCCCTGATTGATTTCTTTAGCGAGAAAGGAGGGATTTGCTCCAAAAGGATTCTCCTCGCCGCTTCCACTCGTCTATCTCAGTTGCTTAAGTCATTGACTGATTTCACCTTCTTGAAGTACTACTCCTCGGAACATTCCCCTATACTGAGGGGTTTGGAGCCGACCTTTGAGTTTTCTCTAAGTCCGCCTTCGCGTCGCCTTCATGGTTAGGTGGGGGATTTAGTTGATCATTGGGCGACAAGCTTTGAAGAGTAACTGCTCTTCTGTTTAATAGGCCCTGAACTTTGCGCTTGAGATGGAGGCAATCATCAGTCGAGTGACCTACTTCGCCCCTATGATACTTGCAGCTCTTCGAGGGGTCATACCATGAATGGTACTCAAGGTTTCGTCGTCGGGACTCCGTGCCAACTAGATGTTGTCTTTACAGAATAGGCAAGATCTGCGAAAGTGGTGCTGGTAACGGTGTCAATTGACGAGGAGGCCTTTGCTCTTGTGGTTTAGGAGAGTACTAGTGACTTGCCCTATGAGGTTGGAAATAGATAACATCAGGCCATATCAACTCCCATGGGTATTGAACGGCAGGTTCCGGATTAACATGTCTATGTTTCCTTTCTTCTATACAGGGTCCCAGTCTTTCAAGCGGAGCCTTTCATTTTGCCAACCCGGTGGTACATGGAGGATTGGGAAGTGACCTAGCGTCACTTTCTGAATTGACGAGATTCGGCTCGTCTTGAGTCGCCTTTTCCACAAGAGGTAAGGCCACGGAATTCT
Organism: Lenwebbia sp. NSW1173648; assembly: GCA_029784005.1. Lineage (NCBI taxonomy): Eukaryota > Viridiplantae > Streptophyta > Magnoliopsida > Myrtales > Myrtaceae > Lenwebbia > Lenwebbia sp. NSW1173648. The sequence continues at coordinate 18,304,866 of JARCGZ010000008.1, read as the reverse complement.
GATTCAAGGTAGGCGACGCTACTTCGACCGCATCCACTTGCTCTTTGTCTTTCGAAATGGGAAGCTTCTTAATGGCGAAGACCTTCCTAGTATTTTGTTTATTACCCAAAGTAGCCTCGATACACTTGCCTATAGTGACGAGTTGATCGAAAGATTCAGAAGTTAAGTCTAATATTCGACTTCGATATTCAGGGGAAAGGGTTTTCACGAACAAACCCATTAATTCCACCTCTGTTGCTTCTGAGCATTTTTTAGTGGCGAAGATTCTCCATCTTATGGCATATGTCTTGAAGGATTTGCCCCCCTCCAACCTGGCAGAAACCAGGTCATCGTAAGAAAGCACAGTGCAATTGTCATCCTCATACTCTTGGCGGAAAGCATTGATCAACTCATCCCAAGTATTTAAGGAGTCAAACCTCCTTTCGATGTACCATCGCAAGACATGTCCAGCTAGACTTGTTTGATATGTCAGAATCATTTTTCGAACCAAGTAAGCCTGTAGATAGATCTTTAGGCAAGAAATATCAGCGTACTTTTCACACTCAGGGACTCGAAATTTTTCTAGGACTCCGATGATGGCATAATTAGGTAAATCTGTGGGGTCCTAGTCTCGTGCATCCAACAGCTAAGTAAGTTTTCCCATGATATTGGTAAAGTGTTTATTTGCTTGTCTTTTGACATATCTACGGGTGTTGTCGGGGTGGCCATATTGATAGTGATTTACGAGACCTGATTACTCCAGTTGAATAGGCCTTCTTCGGCAACCTTGCCTTTATTGCCATCTATGGACTGCTTTGGCATCACCACCTTAATCAGGGGTGAAATAGAGGTGGCATCAAGCTTAGTCTGAGAAAGCTATACCTGCTTTGAGAGTTGTTGAAGGACGGTGAGGATTTGCTTCATGTAGTTCTCGATATTGGCGATGCAATTCAGTATTTCGTCTTGATCAGTCTTTTTCGCTTCCGGCCATGCACGAGTGGCTAATGGTCGATGATCCATAATCACCTGTTTGGAGAAGCAACAAAGTTAGAATCATGGTAGAAGAAGAAGGGAAGCACAAATTCTTTCAATTTTATGGTTTCTTGTAACTAATAAAGATAAGATCTTTACACGAGCTTTAGCCTTGTGCGGAAAGCTCTTATCAATTTTTTTAGAAGAAAGCATACCGTTGAAAGGAATGTAATCCATGGTAATTGCTTTTGATCAATTCTAAGGAAAATCATTGGAATATTCAAAAAGCGCAAAATGCAATTTCATTATGTCCTAAATTCAATGGAAGATAGGACACTCAAATTGAAGCCATTTACTAGGAATGAGAATAATTCGAATATCTAATCTTCTCGTGAATTTGGAAAGCGCGAAGGACTTCGATCAATTACCATGGATTAGAAACGAATGCTAATCATAATGCATGCATGAGCTAATTCAATTCCGTATTTCTATTCGGTGAACAGGGGTTAGATTCCCTCATTTGGCCAAAAGGGTCAAATCAGAGTTCTAATCCAGATTTCACTAAGAGAATTATGTAATTGATTAGGATATTCAAATGATTGAGAGAAATCCCATTACCACACTCCAATGTCGAGAAATGTAAAAACTCCAAAGAGAACGGATACAACTCAGGTAGATCCCTATACATTCAAATCTAGGGAGATAGGATAGAAAAAATTCCACAGGAGGAGATCCCATACATGTAATGAAAAATAGACCATTGAAATGTGATACCAAATAGCCTATAGAGATGCCCCAAGTCCGGTCTTTGTGAAATGCCCCAGGGTTGGCCAAGCGATCTACTTCATGTCGGGATCCTTATTTGATGAGATGTTGATAACTTCAATAGGCTGTTTAATCTTCACCTCGGTCTTCTTCAAAGAAGGATGGTCCAACTTAGCTTTTCGAGTAGGACGTCGCTTCCTTTGTGTTTTAAACTTCTTCAATAGGGAATGCATCGGCTCTGTTCTAGCGCGACGATGTTTCTTCAGGTTCCGATATTCAACCCAGGCTTCTAAGTTGTGTTTAGATTCCAGCTCGCACACGCACTAGGTATAGTAACAGTCTTCGGAGCGTATTAGATTGCATCCAATGAGCTCCCTTCCATGTATGAAGCGGGATGCATGAAATCCGTCAAATCCTTTGGATGGCTCATGAGAGACGGCCTTCCGCTCATGTAGGAATGGCGCTGGTATCGCCTCGGACGGACTTGGGGAAACCATCTCAATCTATCTGTTTCTCCGAAAATGAAATTTAACTCAATCATTTGAATTGTGCACGAATGATGCACGATATGCTCAAGAATGAGAGTACGAATGATATGCACAATTTATGATATGTGAAAATGAATCTTGACAAGTTTGAGGGTGAAGAACCTTATCGATGGGTCCTTTTTTGTTTGTTTCTGATTTTAGGTATACCAACCATCCACAGACATATGCATGAGACAAGTGAGGTTTGACTCTAACAAGAGTAAGGATCCTAAGGCTAAAGGCTCCCACGATACGGAACGATGAATTTGCCAAAAAAATGCAATTACTGTTGTAGATGGGTTGGAATTAAAATTCCGTAAAGTGAGCGGGATCAGAGATGATTGTCCATAAGTGCCAACAACACTAAGTCCAATCATAACCGATGCCCTTCTAAGGATTCCTATCGTGAGAGGCGCAGCCGAGGTTTAGCCGCTAGTGTGTGCGAGGTGTCGTGATCTTCATAATGCAAGGTCATGCACAACAGTTCATATCAAAACACCGCTTCAAAAGTGCAAGTAAATAGGCATTCAACCCCAACTCCAAACTTGCAGAAAAGCGTCAACACAGACTACCCCCTTATTATTCCAATCTATGCCAACATATAACACGCGATTAACGGACTTACCTCACCTTCAAGAGCGCCTGTAAGAAATAAGTTAGAAAAACACCCAATATTTCAAACGGCCTAAGTCCACTTGAGGTTTAAAACCAAGTCACTAGCTATCATGACCCGATCTCGAAAAATGATCGGGCTAATAGATTACTAAGCCTCCATAGCAGGCTTAGGGCCCTCCCGGGCCCATACCAAATCGCGGCGGGTAATATCAATTTTGATCTTAGTGTGATCGGGTGGCATGTATATGTGTACATGCAAAAAGGAGTTGCCATCGATCTTTGAGGAAGGCAGACCGAAAACCTTACCAAGTAGTCGGGAGATGTCATTCGATTCTACGCAACCAGAGATTAAGGGTTCGGGGATTTGGTTACGTCAGTGTTCCCACCGACGCCCTTTCGGTACCGGAATTGGGTATTTTTCTAACATGCTCATGCAAGCGTGAGTCTATCCTATCAATCACAATCAACGCATATAATGTGCGCAATCAAAGAATCAATGACATGCCGATAAAATGCATCAAATCAAGCATGACATCTTTAGTAAAGCTATAGGAGCTTAGAGAATGGTGTGATCAAAGCTTAGGATAATTTTGGAGACAATTCGCCCAAAGGGGAACAATCATCATTTTCAAGGGTTTTGAAAGTCGAAATCGGGGAAATAAGGCCAATCTAGCCATTTTCCATTTTTTAATGATTTTTTGGAATTTTTATGAATATTTTTTTTAGTTTTTTGAATTGTTTATATTTTTTATTATTATTTATTAAAAAAATTGGACCTGTTGACCTGGCCCGTGCCAGAGGCGCCTGACCAGGACTGTATGGGTCCGGGTAGGTCTAAAAACGACACCAACTTACGAATTTTTCATTTTTCTCTTTTTTTTATATATTTTAACTGTTGCGAAAAGCAGCATACAAGGGGGTTTTCTCGTGCTATTTCCCGACTTCTTGGACATGACCAGCAGGAAATTCGCACACAGACGCGAACTACAACATACCAGGAATAACGCAGGGCAAAGAAACGCGAATGAGATGCGTGAAAACATGGCAAAGGACCCGTTGGAAAAATCGAGATTGACAGTTTCAGCAGTCTTATTTTGTTTACCAAAAGGACAGCCCATGAAGGGGTTTTAACGCTCCGTTTTCGAACTTTTCGGACACAACCAGCGAGAAACCCGCTTACCGACACGAACCACCAGCATCCAGGAATGGCACAGACCAAAGAAACGTGAATAAAATGCATAAAAACGTGGTTTTGACATTGTCCAGAAGACTTGGTTTTATTTTTTTACCAAAAAAGGGCTGCTCTCGAAGGAGTTTTCTCGCCCATTTTTCTCAACCCCCAGACGCAACCAAGGGCGGATTGGCACACCAACGCAAACTACAACATGTAAGTATCAGCAGCAATCAAAAGTCATGGCAATATCACGCATAAAAATGACGAAAAAAATCGCCCGAAGACACGACCCTAGCAGTTTTGGAAATTTGGGCTTGAACCCAGGCACATAACAGGTTGTGCACCTGGTTTCAAGCTTCGAGATCTCTCCCCCCTACACTATTCCGGTGAAACGTTCAGTGCTAGATGAACTACGTAACATGCAATTTTTAAAATACCGAATGGCTCGGAAAGTGGTTACTCGTGTACACCAAAAACAGATCGCAAAGAAGCCTTCATGCAAGCTCAACACTCGGGAAAAAAAAAAGGAATCAGACATGCTTAGTCCATAGAGACGCCTTCAAGGCTTATTATCTCGACTCTCGAGCATGCTGGACGACAAACGAGGATACGGGTGCGTGATATTACATGCCTAGAACAAAACGAGCCAAGAAACGAACATCGAGACGCACAAAAACACACTGTAAACCAGCCTCAAAGTCACTGGTTAGGACATTTTATACAAGAATCTGGGTTGTAGGACAGCTTCCGGGGGTACTTTTCGGCTTTAGAACTTGTTCCTCGGGCGCAACCAACGACAAACAATCACACTCACCCATACTACTACATACGCAGAACAGATTGAACCAAGAAATAGCCTTTGGAATGCACCAAAAACACAACGAAAACTTGTCTCAAAGTCGAGGGTTTGACTGGCGACAGGCATTACGTCGAGCACATGGTGGGCGGTAAACAAAAACACTAAATCGAGGCTCTACACGTGAAACCGAAGCAAACGATTGTTATTACCAGACTATATGGACTACTAGCAGTGTGTAGGACTAATTGGTTCGGCTTCGTTTGACTAAAAAGTCAACCGGAGCCGAACCCACAGTAGCTACGCCAGGAAAACAGAACACTCGAGCTCAGGGGAAAGGAAGCTACCTGCTCGCGCGAGACCGGCGACGATGGAGGTTCTGGCGGTGGTGCAGGAGACTCCTTGGCTGTTGGTGAAGCTTCTCGGGTCCCTTACGCCAATTCCTCTCTCTATTTTCTCTCTCTCCCTTTCTCGGTCCTTCTCTACTCTCGGTCTACTCTACTCTGCTCTCGGTTTCTCTTCGTGAATCCCTCCTTTTCCTTGTGACCTAGACTCCCTTTTGTCGTGCCGTCTCTCCTCTCTTTAGCCTCTCAGAACTCCCTCCTCTTTTCTTGAAACTTGCAGCCCCCCCCCCCCCTCCCCCGCTCTCTTGAAGCTCACGGCACCCCCTCTTGAGACTTGGCCCCTGCTACCTTTTTCTCTCTCTCAATCGGTCCTCTCTTTCCTAGCCGCTCACTCAAGGTCTCTGTTGCAGCTCCTGGGGAAAAGATGGAGCTGGTTTTGGTAAAACTTAGAGCTTCGGGTGGGGTGCAAGAGGAAAGGAAGCCAACGCCATGCTCTTCCTGGCCTTTTTTGAATCCGGGGTGCCTTACTTCTTACCTTTGGTTTCTGCAACGTTTCTACCATGGCTGTTGTGCCCAGTCCAGTTCAATTGAATCGGTAGACACCAATCAGGCTGGTTCGACTGTTTTTAGGTCGGTTCTCGCAAAAATAAGAGCAGTTCTCCAATCTAGACCAAGTTTAGGACCTCCCCGTGGCATGCCCTGCCCTGCCCGATCGGTCTGGAATTTCAGGATGAAACGATTTTTTTTGTTCAATTCGGATAATCGAAAGAGGGCTTTCGAGGACATGAATTGAATTTTAAAAAAATAAAATGTCCTGGATGAAGGGGAAATTTAAATAAAAAATTTTATTATTTTTTCATATTTTTTTTACCTCATTTGGTATTTTTTTTTCTATTTTTTAGCCATTTTTAAACAAAAAGAAATTCCAAAAATTCAGCAAAAAATTCAAAAAATATGTTTTGCTCAAAATTGGTTCCTTATGCTTGGCCAAGGGTTCCAAAGTCGAGTTTTTATATTTATAAAATTTTCTTGATTTTTAATTAATTTTCTAAAGTAAAAAGTGAGTAAAAATCAAGTGTCAACAGTTTTGTAAAGTGGTAATAATACAATGCAACTTGTGAAAGACTTTATACTCGTTCTCATAAAGTCAATTTTTATTGTTTTATTGTAACTCTTTCTTAGCTCTTGACCTTTTTATCAAGTTCCACAAACCATCAGTTTATTGCAGTATCCAGAGTAGTTTGCACACAATTGATAAAATCTGACATGTGACTTTCAATTTCTAACTTGAAAATTTTCTAACGACCCAACTAATTGCGTCGATATAGAGAATAGGACTAGAATCTTTACGTTTTCCTTAATTACAAGTGTACAAGTTGTCTCCATCATGAAGGCAATTATAATATATGGCCAGTAGCTAGAACATAGCAGTCCTTCTAAATTTTCCATGAAGTTTTGTAAGCGGGTCGGTTTTCGCATAGTACAATGCAACTTGGGGATGGCTTCATACGTCGTTCTCATAAAGTTAATTTTGATGTCTCCTTTTAAGGTGTTCTTGGCCCTTCGCGTCTACATCAAGTTCCATGAACTTTCAGTTTATTGCAATACCCACAGGATCGGCATCTTTATATTTACGTTTATTACAAGTGTACAAGTTGTCTCCATCACGATCAAAATTATAAAGTCTAGCCAGTAGCTTGAACGTAGGAATCTTTCCAAATGTTCCATGAAGTTTATAAAATTGTCGATTTTCACTTAGTACAATGCAACTTGCGGAAGACTTCACACGTTGTTATCATAAAGTCAATTTTTGTCGTTTCCTTGTAAGTCCTTAGCCCTTTGCCTCTTCATCAAGTTCCACGACCTTTCAATTTAGGCTCCATTAATTTCGCAAAAATAACTTCTCGAAAAATATTTTCTTGATTTTTCGACATTTGGGACGGAAAATAAGCTAGCCCCGCAAAGCATTTTCCCTTATGGAAAAAACTCATTCAAAAGTGGGGAAAATATTTTCCTCTTCTTGAGAAGAGGAAAATATTTTCCTCACCTTTCTTTTTCTTCTCTTTCACACTTCATTTCTTTATAATTATGTTTTTACTTTCTTTTCATCTTTTAATTTTTTCTGAAAAATAGAAAATTTTATTTTTTTCTCTTTTTATTTTTTAAATTTTATTTTATTTTTTATTTTTCTCTTTTCTCCTCCTTCCTCCACCTTCCTCCTTTTGCCGCTTCGTCCTTCCTCCACCGACCGCGGACCTCGACGACGGGCGGCAGCCCGACGATCGGCCATGACTGGTGCCGGTGAGCTCGAGGGTCCGCTTGTCTCGGCAATCCGTATTCCCGAAAATCATACAAATACGGATACGTGCACGCATGGATCGCTGGAAATTGGTCTTCGAGTCCTTCGCCCACAATTGTTTGTTTTTTTTTGCACTCTCTCTGTTTTCACTTTTTAGAGAGAGAGCGAGAGAGGAGGCAATGTCAAACCGCACAAGTAAAACAGAAGAGGAGAGAGAGAATACGAAATGGAGATGTGGTCTTCGTCTTCGTCTTCTTGTTCGTAGCAACAGAGATGGAAGGAAGGTGTGACTGGTTTTCGGTCATTGCCAACCACTTTTCTCAGCTCCATTAATTTACTCTATCTCGATCGATTGGAATCCCAATCCCAACACTAGCCTCAGGCGAGCCCCAAATTGCCGGGACCAGCCGAGCCTCGAGCTCGCCTGCGGCTGGTAAAAAAAGAAAAATATAAATAATTAAAAATTTTGTATTCTTCAAATGCCTCCACCTTCGAATCCTTAAACCCTAAAGCGCCATGGCTCATCTTCTCCTACTCCTCTCCCTTCCCATCTTCCTCTCCTCGATCCCTGCCTCCTCCTCCCAGGACCCCACCGACCTCTTCTTCCCCGGGTTCCGCCCCGCCGGCAACATCACCCTCAGCGGCGCCGCCGAGATCGACGACCGTGGCGTCCTCCATCTCACCAACGAGACGAGCCGCCTGATGGGCCACGCCTTCCACTCCTCCTCGCTCCGGTTCAAGAACTCCCCGGGCGGCGACGTCTCCTCCTTCTCCACCTCCTTCGTCTTCACCGTCGTCCCCGAGTACCCGAAGCTCGGCGGCCACGGCCTTGCCTTCGTTGTCTCTGCCACCAGGGACCTCCGGGGGGCCCTGCCCATCCAGTACCTGGGCCTCTTCAACGCGAGCGACGTCGGTAACTTCTCCAACCACCTCTTCGCCTTCGAGCTCGACACCGTCCAGGACTTCGAGTTCGGCGACATCAATGACAACCACGTCGGGATCGACATCAACAGCCTGGTCTCCAACGCTTCCGCTCCGGCGGCCTATTACGCCGCCGACAATGACTCGACCAAGCTAGATCTGAATCTGAAGAGTGGGAAGGCGATTCAGGCGTGGATCGATTACGATTCGAGCGTGAAGGTGATCAACGTGACGATTGCTCCTAGTTCAGTGAAACCCAAGAAGCCAATCTTGTCCTTCAACGTGGATTTGTCGCCTATTTTCCGCGAGTTCATGTATGTTGGGTTCTCTGCTTCAACTGGTCTGCTCGCGAGCTCTCATTACGTGATGGGTTGGAGTTTCTGCATCGATGGGGAAGCGAGAGCTCTTGAGATTTCGTCTCTGCCTCCATTGCCAGGCGGCGAGAAGAAGCATCCCCACACAGCTCTAGCAATAGGAATCTCGGTGTCATCAGTTGTTCTTGCAGTGTCTGCGGTTTTTCTTGCGGTCCTGATAGTTCGGAGGATCAAGAACGCCGATGTGGTCGAGCAGTGGGAGCTCGAAACCGGTCCCCACCGATTCTCCTATCAAGAGCTCAAGAAAGCCACCAATGGGTTCAAGGAAAAAGAGCTCCTCGGGCAAGGTGGGTTCGGCAAAGTGTACCGAGGGACCTTGCCAAGTTCCACGATCCCGGTCGCGGTGAAGCGGATCTCGCACGAGTCGAAGCAGGGCCTCCGCGAGTTCTTGTCAGAGATCTCGAGCATCGGGCGGCTCCGCCACCGGAACCTGGTCCAGCTCCTGGGTTGGTGCCGGAAGAGGGGCGATCTTTTGCTGGTGTACGAGTACATGGCCAACGGGAGCTTGGACAGGTACCTGTTCGACGAGCCTAAGGCCACTCTGGTCTGGGAACAGAGGTTTCGGATAGTGAAGGGCGTTGCTTCAGGGCTCCTTTATTTGCACGAGGGTTATGAGCAAGTGGTCATTCACAGGGATGTGAAGGCCAGCAATGTGTTGCTGGATGACGAATTGAACGGGAGGCTCGGCGACTTCGGGCTCGCGAGGTTGTACCATCATGGGTCGAACCCGGGCACGAGCCGGGTGGTAGGCACGCTAGGGTACTTGGCCCCGGAGACGCCGAGGACTGGGAAGACGAGCGGGAGCTCGGACGTGTTTGCTTTCGGGGCGTTCTTGTTGGAGGTGGCTTGCGGGCGCCGGCCGATCGAGCACGAGGCTGGGCCTGAGGAGCTGGTGTTGGTGGATTTGGTTTGGGAGAGGTATAAGGAAGGGAGGGTTCTTGATTTGGTGGATTACAAATTGAAAGGCGAGTACAAGGAGGGCGAAGTGATGGCGGTGTTGAGATTGGGGTTGTTGTGTTCAAATTGTAACCCAATGGAAAGGCCTACAATGAGGCAGGTGGTGAGGTACTTGGATGGGGAGATCGACGTGCCTGAGGTCGTGAGCGGACCGAGCGGCTTCGATTGCACAAAAGCGGGCCAAGGACACGGGTTCGAGGATCTCCGGCTTGCCTTTCCCTCTTCCTCCTTCGACAGGATGAGCTCCTCCTCCTTCGTGGCGAACCGAGACGCCAGTTTCACCTCGCATTCGGCTTCCCCTATCTCGATCCTCACCGGTCGAGGAGATAGTGGGTAGCGACTGAATTACTGAAGTCGGGAAAACCATCCTCTCTTTATACAAAGTGAATAGGAAAAGCAGAACCATTCTCAAAGGATGATAGTAATTCAATGTGTTAAAGTGGCTGTTCATATTGGACCTTTTAAGCATAATATATGCTCGAAAGTATGCTTTTTTTTCTATATTGAAAGCATGATTTGTCTAACCCTCACGAGATGTGACGCGTTTTCAATCTCATGCAAAAATCTGAGAAAGATTTTGGTGATTCGAATCAATTTATCAATTGTGAAGGTGGATGCACTTTTCACTTGAGAAACTGCTAACAGTACGCTTGTTTATGGATAATAGTCCGACTTTGTATCGGCTTGCCCAATTGGTGAATCAGGTCATGTCGTGCCTTTGCTCGTGACATGTCGTTCTCGTGCTATGCTTGTGTTTTACTTGCTCTTTTTGCTCGTACTCTATGTTGTGAACATAAGAATCTTGTAGAGTGAAAACTATAGAGATTGAGATTGAAATTGAAATTTTCACCGACCAAAGGATTGAGAGCAAAAGTGATTGAGTATGAAAATGGTTGAGGATTCCGGTAGGGTTAATTTGGGGTATCTATAGGGGTAAATAAATAGGAAATAGAGGTAAGGGAAGAGAGATCAAAACCAAAATTAACAAGTAAAAAATTGCACGTTAATGGAACAATCAAGAAACCATTGGGGCCAACGACCATATAGCTAAATATTGGCCAGCACCTCAACAACTAAAATGAATTTGAGGAGGAAAAAGGCCGGCCGTGCTGGCCCGACACAATTGGGCAATGCAGTGCCGGCCCATGGGCCGATGTTAACTACACACTGTAAGTCAGTCACAGCCCATACCATGTCAAACGGCGCCACCCACTACGGTTTAGCCCGGCTCAACCGCGACCCTGACCCCCAGCCAGAGAGAGAGAGAGAGAAAGAGAGAGAGAGAGAGACTTGGCAAGGTTGGCGCGGATTCACCGGGCTGCTCTCGCGGGGCGTTGGCCTTTCCGTGCTTCTCCGCCATGGCAACCTAAAGAAGTGTGTCGATCTGCACAACTCTTACCTTTTCAAACTCTATAGAACACACATAAACACTTACACATCCGCGTCTTATATCGAGAGTGACGTTCATAGAGAGGATTTTCTTGCTCTTTGGTTGTATCTTCGCCCTTGTCTCTTCAAGACATTTGTTTCACTAGGGATGGATTACTCGGCCGGCCAAGAAAACAAAAAAAAGTCTAGCCTACCTTGTCAAAGTCTATGTCGTGATGTGGAGGAGGTTTTGACATTTAGCTATGAATTTCACTTCAATTGGATGAATTATGGATGCTTTGGAAGTTAAGAAACCTTTACAAGAAACAAGACACGTACAAATTATGTAGATTACAACATCCTTGTCGAACTTGCCAAATTCTTTTTTCTAATTTAGTCCGACTTTTAGCTGACCGATATTGCGGTACATACGGACAATCGTGATGGAAAAGGCAAAGGGCTGACCAAAATAGAGAGATTTAGCAAAGTTCGAGGATGACGCATTGCTCGATTGGACTATGTTTGAGGTTGATTTCCAACCAATGATGAGTACATTGCCCCGGTCCAATAACTAAGAGGCTAAAGCCTAGTCGAGTCCTTAATAAATGAGTACGGTTGTTTTAATCTCGAGGATAGTAAATTGATTGAGCAAAGCCTAAACGGGTCATCTTTTTCGGCCTTCGGGTCCTAACTCCCGACCAGCCCAAAATGGACTTATTTATAAGTTGGAACATCTTATCATTTATGAACAATTTCCATGGAATTTCTAATAAGTAGGAGGGATTCGCGCTACCTCATATTCCTACATAAAGATTGATTTTCGGGAACAGAGCCGTTTTGGCGGGACATACTAAACCTAGATGATTCCTCGACATTTTATGAATCTTATCGTCATTGGATCCCCCGAGAAGTTGCATCCGAAACGATGTTGCTCATGTGAGGTTTAAGTGAGGTACTCTCTTGAAGCTATCGCGTCGGGCGCTGTATGCTTCTTCATCTATGTCCATCAAGCCTGCGAGCTAACCCTCACTGACTCTCATGATTGTAAATATCAGTTAATTTATTCATGAATAAACGAGCTCTAGGCGGGGATGTAGTCTCACATCACCATCGCCTTGGTGTACACGAGTTTTACACGACTCGGATTTATTATTATTATTATTATTATTATTATTATTATTATTATTATTATAACTTAGGAACTGTCATGTTGCGCTTTATATGGTTCTTCGCTTGGTGTCTTTAAGTTCCGTAAGTCATGTCTCATTGATTCTCAGGGCTTTATATATATAGTCAGTTATCTTTGACAAAACAAAACCAAATCAAAACCAAATCAAGTTGCATCTTGGGAAAATTTACTAAAAAAGTCCTAAATCTATTGCAATTGTGCCAATGCAGTCCTAAACTTTTATTTTGCTAGTTGAATCCTAAACCTTTTGCAATTATGCCAATTCAGTCCACTTTGCCGGCCAATGCTGTCGTGGCATCGCCAGTACTGATGTGAACAAATTTTAGTAATATTTTAATATTTTTTATTTTTGTTTATTTTTTTTTTCTCTTTCTTTTCTTTTCCCTACCTACTGCTACTGTGGCCGGCGAGGGCTTCGCAAGCTTGCAGCCCCCGACCAACCTTGCCTAGGCTAAGAGAGGCCATGGCCGCCTTCGCTCATGGCTGCGCTTCGCGAGGGTTGCAAAGGCGGCCATGACCTTGCCCAGCCTAGGCGAGGCCGATCGAGGGCTGCGAAGCTCTCGCTGATGGCCGGCAGCTCCGGTGACCCTTGTCAGAGCTCGCCGGCCACAGTACGGTAGGTAGGGAAAAGAAAAGAAAGAGAAAAAAATAAGGAAAATATATTATTAAAAGTTATCCACGTTAGCATCGACTGGCAAAGTGAACTAAATTAGCACAATTGCAAAAGGTTTAGAAATCTTTTGGTAATTTTTCCTGCATCTTATATATAATCTACGCATAACATTGTTGCCTTTATATTTGGGAAATCAAAGTCTAATTACGGAATCGCGCCAATTGCTGTCGATCCCTCTTTAATTGGGGTTGAATATTTCCACATGCCTATTTGTACATGAACCATAAACGTATCTAGCTTGTTGCGTGCTTTGGTATGTTATTGGTACTATTAGACACGTTTAATTTATTTAGACTATGTAAGCACGCTATATGTACCAACACAACTGTTGGATCTAGCAATATCACCTAGAGGGGGGGGTGAATAGGTGATTCTGAACTCTTTTTGGATTTAATGCAGAAATTAATAAAGGATTCAGAACGTAAACTGAATATGATCAGTAAGAGGACGTGCAGATAAACTAAACACAGTAAGATAAGTTTAGGGAAAGAGAAATTGCACGCAATGATTATAGTGGTTCGGCTTTAGCAAGCCTACGTCCACTCTCCCACGATGACAGCCGATCGGCCGGATTCCACTATGAGTCGTTGAAAGGTTACAAGCGTTGTCACTCCAATCGCTCTTACAAATGAACCTCTCAAGACAATGAAGTTTAAGCTCACAAGAACAAGAGAATGTATTTTTGAACAACTCAGCACTTTGGAATTATAAGTTCGTGATTCTTTTTGAAACAGTCACTATTGATCTTCTTTATACTCCTTCAGCCTTGAACTAGCCGTTACCAAGGCCCTTCAAAGGATCGCTCCTCAATCTCTGATTGGATGTCATCAATCCTGATTGACGGAGACTGTATATGGAAAGATCCAATGGCCGTTGAAAGTGAATCTGAACCCTTCAGATTCAGTCGCCCATACAACCAAATCTTCAGTTTCCATAAATAGAGTTCATCCAAAATTCCAAGATATCTTGTCCACGGAAGGTAATATCCAATCGCGGATATTCTCCTGATTTGATTGGAAAATAATCCTGTCAATCAAATCTTACAAACTTCCATAACAAGGCGCGGTCAGATCGGAAACCTGCCAAACGTGGGTCTTCAGAATCTAGTAGCGAGATATTGCAGAATCTGAACGTTGTTCAGAAGCAGTCTTCTAAGCCAGAGAGACTCTCTGAATCTGAACAGTGACTCTGAGCTTCTGTAAGATCCTTACTAACGTGTCACATAAATCTTCTAGAGATTAGTCTTCAGATGCAGCATAGACCTCCTTCTGAAGGCTTCAGATGCAACATAGACCTCCTTCTGAAGTCTTCAGAGGCAGCACCGACTTCCTTCTGAAGTCAATTGAGGCACCACGATTTTTCCATCTGAATGTAGGACTTCGACTAACTCAGAAGCAAGTGTGTGACGACTACTCCTTGAGTCTGAACGCCAGTCATGGAATGTTATAGGCTTTTGTTCACATGCTCATGCCTGCAATAATAAGTTATTTGTATTAACCAGATTCTCTTATAAAAAAAAAAGGATAGTTTTGTCAGAATCAAAATATTCAGAGGGAAGGTTTTCTCAACAATCTCCCCCTTTTTGATGATGACAAAACATCCCTTAATAAAAGTTGGTATATATAAAAAGATTGTATGAAAGTTAAGCTCGGAAAAGATTTCAATGAAATATGAATATAATTCAATTGAATCTTTTCAAAAGAGTGTGCATCTGAATATATGAGATATGCATTCTGAGTGATAGAAGGATATCACCATATGTTGTATACGACGTTGAATTCGTTTGAGCGCATAGGTATAATTTGCGTTTGCATCCTGCAATATGATGAGGTATTCTCTCCCCCTTTTTGTCATCAGCAAGATAAAATGGCAATTTACACATACATGAATGGAGATTCAGCCATATATTGTAAGAATAGCGTAACATTCAAAATGCACATAAAAAGAACATCCGACAGAGATAAAAACAAATACGGACAGTTTGAAAAAACAATTTCAAGATGACGGAGGTGGGTTTTGTTTTGAAGAGGAGGAGGGAACATCAACATGCTCTTCATCATCTTTCTGAGCAGCTACAGCAGATTTGCCCATATCAGCAATGTAGGTAGCAAATTCTTTGAGTTCCTGCATCTCTGGAACTTCTTTGCTGATCCTTTCATCTCTGATCAAAGTATAAGTACCAATGCTGGCCATCTCAGAGCAGAAAAGGCGACAGTATTTATGAAGTATTTCCTCAAATCTGTGAAACTTCTTTTCAATGTTCATTTCCATCCTGTCCATCCTCTGCATAACCTCTACCCGAAGTTTTTCATCTTCCGTCTGAACAAGACTTTGCGAAGCATTCAGTGTCCCTTCAGAAGTCTGTTGGTTTTGTTCTTCCACCAACTGAGCTTTACCCTTTGAAGCTGAATCCAGAATTCTCTGCGAGTTTATCTCCCCCTGAATCTGATCAGGTGTTGAATCTGGAATGATTATAACAGGTTCAGCCGTAGTTGATTCAATTTCTGTGGGTTGCTCTTCAGGTATTTTCTCTGGAATTTGTTCCTTCTGAACAGCACTTTCCTCAACAGCTTTTTCTTTCTGAACAGCAGGTTCGACATTAGCTTTCTCCTTCTGAATAGCAGTCAGAACCTCTTCAGTCTGAACAACATTTGATTCCTCATGTTGTTCTTTTCTGCTGGACTCCTCCTTTTCAGTATCAGCCTTGTCCTTCTGAACAACTTCAGTCTGAACAGCAGATTCTATAGGTTGCTCCCCTTGAATCTGAGCTATTACAACAGGAGTGACTTCTGTTGATCCTACAGCTGTGACAACAAAGTCATCAGATTTATCAACTTCCATGTCTTCAGGTGGTGATGAGGACCTCTTCTTTTGTTCTCGAGCAACCAGAACATCAATAGTCGTTCTGTCATCTAGTTGCTCTTCCATTATCTCCACATATGCACTTGTAGCAAGCTGAGCTTCTTTTTCTGCTTTTTCACCAGTAGTTTCAACAGCTTCTACATTTTCACTCTCATGAGTCTTATGGGGATCCTCTTCTTTGTTCATAGGATCCTCCAGCTCATTTGCTATTTCACCAGTTTCTTCAGCTTCTGAACTGATGTTTCCTTCTGATAGCATAGTAGGAGTCCTCTCATCATCTCTGGATGATACACTTTCTTTTTCTTCTGCTTTTTCTTCTTCTGAAGACTCACTCTGAACAGTGGTCTGTTTTCCTTTTGTGGCCTCTATCTTCCTTCTTTTTGCAGATCTCTCACTCTCTGCATTCTGTTCTGCAAACTCAACCAAGACAGCCTTTTTGTTCTTGTTGATCCAACCACCAGCAGACTGTCTAAAACCCATCTTCTGAATCATAGACTCCCCAGCTACCATTAACTGAATTTCATCTTGAATAAGCTTTCCAGGAATCTTGATGTTTTGGAAGGACATGATCCGATAGATCAACCCTGCATATGGTAGTTGTCCTTTGGTCTTTTGGACAGTTCTGTACATGTGGAGGAGAACAGTATGTGCTAGCGAGATCTTGCAGCCATTCAACAGACCCCACATCAGCTTGGCTTCATATTTGGAAATATCAGTTTTTGAAGCAGCCTTAGGTCTCAAGCTTTCAATGACAACCTTGTGCATTACAATGTGCTTCAGGGGAAAGTCATTGTAAGAAATGTGTGCCTTGGAGTCTCTAGAGTAATTCTCTTTTCCAATCAGAGAACTATAGGCATGATCAGGTTGCACATTAATGGGCATAAAATCCATTTCCTCAACTCCCATTAAATTTGCCAGCTCCTTAACATGCAGATGATACACCACTCCTTCAACCGTATAAAACAAGGAATCAAAATTGGTGAAACATAAACTAGAATAAAAGTAAGCTGCCAAATCAGGAAAAGTTGACCTCCTTGCAGTTGCAAAATCCCTCAACTTCATCTCCTCTAGATGCTTCCTAATAGGGATACCAACCCTATCAAAATACTTAAGATCAAATACCCTGTGGGGTATAATTCCTCTTAGCTTCATCATTTCGAATTTGTCAGAGTGCAACTGACTTGAAAACAGTTTGCTTTCAAAGTTCTTGTCCTTGATGACCCCTCTGATTTTCTTAAAATCTTTAAACAATACATCATCGTCGTCATCAGGCCTCCCTTTGGTTTCACTTTCTTCAGTTACAGCCTCCCTGATAACAATGCTCTTAGATGGAGACTTTTTAGGTTTAGAGACTCCAGTTTCTACAACCTTTTCTTTGCCCTTCCGAGATACATTCTCAAGAACAATAGTGGCAATAGGTGTCACAGTTTGCAGAGGAAGTTCTAATATGGCAAGAAAGTCTTTCTCGCTTGCAAACTTGTGAATATTCAGCAACAACTTGACGTTTTCGTCACTAGAGCCAGTGTTCTTGAAAGAATCATACAGAGGTTTTATAGAGAGAGCCAGGGCGACTCTTTCATCGAACTCAGACTGAGACAAACCTGATTCCTTCTGAGCAATGTGTCTTTCTTCTTCATGATCAGACCCAGAGATATCAATAGATTCGGAGAGACGAGCTTTTCTGCCCTTCGTCAGCCTTGACGATTTTCTTCTCAGACTTGCACCTTCTTTTGCTGCTTTCTTCATGGTAGATGATGATTTCGGAGCCATGGATGAGAGGGTTGGAGTTTTTAGAGAGAAAGATTTGGCGTGAGCGAGAAGGAGTGTAAACAGAGAGAAAGAAATCAGTTTTTAGGGTTTGAGAGAAAATTGCGATATTTGATGGAGGTGCCGGTTCAGAGTCTTATGAAGGTTTTGAAAAACCTTAAAGCGGTTATTTTAGGAAATCAAATCAATTAAAAAAAATTCAACGATCAATAGAATTATTCCAATCAATCAAAGAGGCATATGTATAGAAATTTGAGAACGTAAGATTTAGAGAACGTACCTTGGATTCTTGCCTTATCGAGAATTTCTAAATATAAAGAGGTGTAAGATGAACTAACCTTGCTTCTGAAGTATTTAAAAATATGCTTCTGAACAAAGGTTATGCAAATTTGCTTCTGAGCAGTTTTGGTTCTGAGCTATGCTTCTGAGTTCTGCTTCTGAGCAGTTTTGCTTCTAAGCTATGCTTCTGAGCAGTTTTGCTTCTGAGCTCTGTCAATTGACCTGTACTCAATATATCTTAAGAAAAAGGATTAGTAATAGCTAATTCGTTTCGGATAAAATTGAAGGACTCTTTCTCAAGAGGTTTAGTAAATATATCTGCGAGTTGATTCTTTGTATCAACATACTGAATGTGAACATTTTCATTCTGAACATGATCACGAATAAAGTGATGTTTGATCTCGATGTGCTTCGCTCTTGAGTGAAGAATAGGATTCTTGGTTAGATTAATGGCGCTTGTATTGTCGCATCTGATCTCCACATTTGAATCCTTAACTCCATAATCTCTTAGCTGTTGTTTTAACCATAGAATCTGAGCACAACAACTTCCAAGAGAGACGTATTCTGCTTCTGCTGTACTAAGAGCAACTGTGCTTTGCTTTTTGGAATACCAGGAGATAAGCATATTTCCTATAAGTTGACAGGTTCCTGAAGTGCTTTTCCTGTCAATTTTACATCCGGCGAGATCTGCATCTGAATATCCCCTCAAAATGAAATCAGAATCCTTTGAGTACCAAAGACCATAAGCTGGATATGTTCCAATATATTTGATAATTCTTTTGATTGCTGTAAGATGCGATTCTTTTGGACATGACTGAAATCTTGCACATAGGCAGACGCTATAAAGAATATCTGGCCTTGATGCAGTGAGATATAGAAGCGATCCAATCATACTGCGATAAAGCTTCTGATCAATATCTTTTCCTTGTTCATCTTTATCAAGCTTAGACGAATGAGACATTGGTGTTTCCGTCTTCTTGCAATTTTCTAAGCCGAATTTCTTGATAATTTCAAGAGCATATTTCTCTTGATGAATGAATATTCCTTTCTTGGTTTGTTGAATCTGAAGTCCAAGAAAGAATCTTAATTCTCCCATCATGCTCATTTCGAATTCATCCTGCATTGCTTTAGAGAAGTTCTTGCATAGATATTCATTAGAAGAGCCAAAAATAATATCATCCACATAAATCTGAACAATAAGAATATCCTTACCCTGCTTCTGAAAAAATAGAGTAGTGTCAACATTACCTTTAGTGAACTTCTGTTCAGATAGAAAACTGCTTAACCTTTCGTACCAAGCACGAGGTGCTTGCTTTAATCCATATAAGGCTTTCTTCAGGGAATATACGAGATCTTTTCTTCTTGGTTCCTCGAAACCAGGAGGTTGCTCGACATAAACTTCTTCTTTAATGAAACCGTTTAGGAATGCACTTTTCACATCCATCTGAAACAGTTTAAAGTCATTGTAACAAGCATAAGCAAGAAGTAGCCTTATGGCTTCTAACCTGGCAACTTGTGCGTAGGTTTCATCGTAATCTATTCCTTATTCTTGAGAATATCCCTTTGCCACAAGTCTTGCTTTGTTTCTAACCACTTTTCCTCTGTCGTCCATTTTGTTTCTGAACACCCATTTTGTTCCTATTACAGGACGATTTTTGGGTCTTGAAACGAGCTCCCAAACATTATTGATCTTGAATTGATGTAGTTCTTCTTGCATGGCATTGATCCAATTTTCATCAGTAAGAGCTTCTTCAATCCCTTTAGGCTTGATTTCAGAAACTAATGCTATATTGCTCATTGCTTCCTTGAATTTCGATCTGGTTCTGATTCCTTCATCTAAGCTCCCCATTATTAGTTCCTTGGGGTGACTGGATTTATGTTTCCAATTTCTGTTGAATTTCCCGTCTTGAGCATCATTTAGATCATAAGAATCAGACGGTGTCACCTCTGTTTCTTCTGCGATTTGTTGGCTTGTTTCTTGATTCTGAACTTCTTCAGAAGCATGATTCTCTTCAGAATTTTCTTCCGGTTCTGAACCTTGATGAAGAGAAGAAACTTGAACATATTCAGATTGATCATTCTGAGTCTGAATATTTTCATCAAACTTGACATTCATTGATTCTTCAACACATCGAGAGTTTTTGTTGTAGACTCTGTATGCTTTGCTCGTGGTAGAATATCCCAGAAATATTCCTTCATCTGACTTCTCATCAAACTTACCAGCTCGATCATTTGCATTTTTTAGAATGAAGCATTTACAACCAAACACACGGAAGTATGCTAAATCTGGTTTTCTCTCTTTAAAAAGTTCATAGGGAGTTTTTCTCAACAAATGATCTTAAGGAGACATGGTTTAAAATATAACATGCTGTTGACACAGCCTCTGCCCAGAAATGAGATGCAATTTTACTTTCGATCAAAATAGTCCTCGCCATTTCTTGTAGAGAACGATTTTTCCTCTCCACAACCCCATTTTGTTGAGGTGTGTAAGGAGATGAAAAGTTATGCTGAATCCCAAACTCATCACAAAAATTAGAGAAGCTTTGGTTTTCAAATTCTCCCTCATGATCAGTTTTGATGCAGGAAATAGAGTAACCTTTTTCATTCTGAATCTTTTTAGAAAATTTTGAGAAGGATGAGAAGGCATCATTTTTGTGTGCAAGAAATAGAACCCATGTGAATCTTGAGTAATCATCAACTATGACAAGGCAGTATTTCTTACCTCCAAGACTTAGTGTTCTGTTAGGACCAAAGATATCCATATGAAGCAGCTACAGAACACGATCAGATGATACATGATTAACAGATTTAAAAGTACTTTTTACTTGTTTCCCAAGTGTGCAGGCTGAGCAAAGCTCTGATTTCTCAAACTTTGATTGTGGTAAGCCTCGAACTAGTCCCTTGGATGATAGCTTCGAGATGTGTTTGATACTAATGTGTCCTAGCTTTCTGTGCCATAGTTCAGATTCATCCTTGATAGAGATGAGACACTTGATGTCTTCAGAATCAACATTCAGAAGGTAGATATTTCCATGACGTTGACCAGTGAAGGTTTGCTTCTTGTCTTTGCTAACACCTGAGCATTCTGAGTCTTGAAAGCAAATTTGATAACCAGAGTCACATAATTGACTAACTGAAATCAAATTGTATTTGAGTCCTTTGACAAGAGAGACATTGTTGATCGTGAGATTTCCGATTTTTACAGTGCCTTGGCCAATCACTTTGCCCTTATTCTTTCCACCAAATGACACACTTCTACCATTGTAATCTGAAAGTTGTATGAAGTTTTCTGGATCACCAGTCATGTGACTTGAGCAACCACTATCCAGAAACCATTTGTCTTTTCTCTTCCTTGGTACCTGCAAGTGGGAAGTAACTTACTATTTCTTTGGTACCCAGTTTTTCTTGGGTCCATCTAAGTTAGTCACAATAGATTTCTTTCTATTAACAGGTCTCCATACCATCATGCAATTATTTCTAACATGATTTCTAGCACCACAGTTTTCACAATGCATTGGATGAAAGAATTTTGTAAAATGCTTTTGAAAATGCCGTTGATATGCAAATTTGGAAGGTTTACGGGAAATCCTGTCATTTGTTTCTGGAAACTTATTTTTGAAATTATTTTCCTTTTTGAAGCCAAGACCAGATTTGTTACCATACGGAATTTGTCTGGAAATAATGTTTTCCAAATTTTTTGAACTTTGGGAAAATTTCTTTGAAGTATTTTCAATTTTGGTTTTCAAGGAATCATTTTCTTTCAAGATCAAATCACGATTCTCCTTGATTTGATGAAATTCCCTTTGCAAAAATTCAATCTTGTCTTTTTGAGAATCATTCTGTTGTTTTAAGGATGAAACTTCCTTTTTCAAAATGGAAACCTTTTTGAGAGCTTCTTTATAATTTAAGCACAACTCATCAATGTATTCAGAGACTTCATCTGGCAGTTCAGAAGGATGTACCTCAACATCTGAATCTGAATCTGAATCTGACTTTGCCATAAGACATATGTTAGCATAGTCATCCTCGCTGTCTTCAGAATCACTTAGAGTTTCTGCTTTCAATGCCTTTTTGTATTTCTCATACTTGAACTTGTCTTTCTTCAGAAGCGGACAATTTGGTTTGATGTGTCCTGCCTTCTTACAATGAAAACAGATTACATCTTTGTCTTCCTGTTTGTCATTGTTTGATTGTCTCTGATCATTCTTTTTGAATAATTTCTTCCCTTTGAAGTTTCTTCCTCTACGAGCCATTTTTCTGAACTTCTTCACCATAAGAGCAAGTTCTTCGTCGTCTTCATCTTCATCATCTGAATCTGGCATTTCAAAATCAATTTCAGATTTTAAAGCAATAGACTTCTTACCTTTTGAATCTCTTGTTTTGTTAGTACGCTCAGTCTCATATGACTGCAAGGTTCCGACTAGCTCATCAATAGATAGAGGTCTAATTGTTTGACATTCCTGTATTGATGGCTTGATGTAATTCCAGTCATCTGTAAGTCCTCGAAGGATCTTTCTGACTTGCATCGGTTCTGCTACAGGAGCGCCTTATCTTGCAAGACCACTTGCTAGAATTTGAAACCTGTCAATCATTTCAGCAATTGATTCATCGTGCTTCATTTTGAAAGCTTCGTAATCACTTAGCAGAATGCTGAGTTTTGTTTCTTTCACTCTGATATGTGACATGAAGTCTATCCCATATAGCTTTGGCTGAATCTTCTTCTGCAACACGATTATATAGAGGAATGGATAATACGCAGAAAAGTGCATGCACAGCTTTAGAATCGAGTCCTTGTCTTTTGGCTCTTTCAGAATCTGACAGTGCTGCAGTAACATTTGTATTGTTGTTTCCTTCATTTCCAGTGGAAGGGCTTGCTGTTACATTAGGAACTACTCCATTTACGACAACATCCCACATCAGCTCATCTGATGCCTTGAAGAACCACTTCATTTTGTTGCACCACATATTGTAGTCTTTCCCATCAAAGTAGGGTGGTTTGTTGCTGAAATGTGCATCACTGGTTCCTGTGAAATGGTTGCTAGACATGATAGATCGTTAGCTCTGAAGTAAAACACTTCGAAATAATGAGCAACCAAGCTCTGATACCAATTGTTGGATCTAGCAATATCACCTAGAGGGGGGGTGAATAGGTGATTCTGAACTCTTTTTGGATTTAATGCGGAAATTAATAAAGGATTCAGAACGTAAACTGAATATGATCAGTAAGAGGACGTGCAGATAAACTAAACACAGCAAGATGAGTTTAGGGAAAGAGAAATTGCACGCAATGATTATAGTGGTTCGGCTTTAGCAAGCCTACGTCCACTCTCCCACGATGACAGCCGATCGGCCGGATTCCACTATGAGTCGTTGAAAGGTTACATGCGTTGTCACTCCAATCGCTCTTACAAATGAACCTCTCAAGACAATGAAGTTTAAGCTCACAAGAACAAGAGAATGTATTTTTGAACAACTCAGCACTTTGGAATTATAAGTTCGTGATTCTTTTTGAAACAGTCACTATTGATCTTCTTTATACTCCTTCAGCCTTGAACTAGCCGTTACCAAGGCCCTTCAAAGGATCGCTCCTCAATCTCTGATTGGACGTCATCAATCCTGATTGACGGAGACTGTATATGGAAAGATCCAGTGGCCGTTGAAAGTGAATCTGAACCCTTCAGATTCAGTCGCCCATACAACCAAATCTTCAGTTTCCATAAATAGAGTTCATCCAAAATTCCAAGATATCTTGTCCACGGAAGGTAATATCCAATCGCGGATATTCTCCTGATTTGATTGGAAAATAATCCTGTCAATCAAATCTTACAAACTTCCATAACAAGGCGCGGTCAGATCGGAAACCTGCCAAACGTGGGTCTTTAGAATCTAGTAGCGAGATATTGCAGAATCTGAACGTTGTTCAGAAGCAGTCTTCTGAGCCAGAGAGACTCTCTGAATCTGAACAGATTGGAACAGTGACTCTGAGCTTCTGTAAGATCCTTACTGACGTGTCACATAAATCTTCTAGAGATTAGTCTTCAGATGCAGCATAGACCTCCTTCTGAAGGCTTCAGATGCAACATAGACCTCCTTCTGAAGTCTTCAGAGGAAGCACCGACTTCCTTCTGAAGTCAACTGAGGCACCACGATTTTCCATCTGAATGTAGGACTTCGACTAACTCAGAAGCAAGTGTGTGACGACTACTCCTTGAGTCTGAACGCCAGTCATGGAATGTTATAGGCTTTTGTTTACATGCTCATGCCTGCAATAATAAGTTATTTGTATTAACCAGATTCTCTTATAAAAAAAAAGGATAATTTTGTCAGAATCAAAATATTCAGAGGGAAGGTTTTCTCAACAACAACTTGTGTCAAAACATCATTTTAACATGCTTATGTGATACCTCATCTTCTCATAATGTCACTCCTGTGATCAGTTCACTAAACGCGTTATAGTTAAGTTGGAAAGTTGTACCACAATTAATTAGGGGTGATCAGTTCCAAGGATGAATCTAGAACCAATAATTTCTTGTTTTGTTTCTTCTATTCCATATATCTTGAACTCCAAAAGTTTGGTGTTGGCTTTTGCTTGCACTTGGTGATGTTGCTTCCACCATCTACTAGAGCAATTGTACCTGCATTATGTTTTCATCAATTCGAATGGAATGGCTTGACCTTCCATTTTGTTCTTTTCTGCATCAGTTTTTGTTTGTCCGTTTCATACGCACCTTCTCGGTTAAAGAGCTACAAGTGGGAATTCCCAACATTAAAAGAAAAAAAAAAAGAGAGAGTTATTATCGATCATTAGTTAAATAAATGTTTGAAGGGAACCAATTCCAATACATACGCAGCGGAATTACACGGAATAACTTGCCCAAAATCTTACTTGAATCACTGAAGGTAAATGAGTATATCACACGAGAGACATACCATGATTTTCACAGATTAATTGTTACCGTTGCAGCCCTTGAGAGATCATTTGCCATGGAATACACCGTTCATAGATAGAAGCGTTTGTTTGTAGTTGGGAGAGTCAGAGAGAAAACGTCGTTCATTTCTCTTTTTATTTTCTGTGTTGAGTAACCAAGTGAGAAACAACATCTCCGACAAACGTGATAATATCACATTAGAGACTGGTAACTGCCTTTTGCAGTTATCTCACTTTTTAAATAATAACTGCCCTTTGACAGTTTATCCACAAAAGGGGCAAAGGCTGTGATAACCTACATGGGCGGACCACAGTCCTTCCCATGAATCCCAACATCTCTCACTCGCCCATGATGGGCTATCCACAGCTCTCTCTTCTTGGCAAGGTTCATATCAACAAATAATCCGTGCGACCAGCATACTACGAGAGCTCGTTGCCATACATCCGTTGGGAGTATATAGCAGCTCAAATTGAGCACATTACCTCAGAGTAGACCTAGTATGTAGTACCCTAGATCAACCAGTCACATTTACATTCTCTCTTGATCTCCTTGAGTACTCGAATACATTGTATTCACAATCATGATTAAGCTCAAATAATCATAATTGATCGATCTGTGAATACAAAGATAGAATGTGACATCAAAACAAATTGATCTTCCTCGTCCCTTAAACCTCTCAATTTCAATTCAACTCGCTTTTCTAGAAATGTCCCATTAGATCGAATCAATCTCATGACCATTGGCAACACTCTAAGATCGCAAACACTGAATAGAAATCTTGAGAAAAAGTAAGAGTCGTGAGGGGAAAAATTTGAGGAACTTTTATCCTCAAGAGTCTCACATGGCTTGAAAGTTGAGATCAAAACTTCAGCCAACTTTTATTGGTCATCTCATGCATACGTAGTATGAAATATATATTACGGTATTCTCTCCTTTCCCATGGAGCGTATTGTTGGATCTAGCAATATCACCTAGAGGGGGTGAATAGGTGATTTAAAATAATTTTGACTAGAAAATGCGGAATTAAAAGAATCAAGTCAAAATAGAATCTGAATCTGAATCTGAATATGTGCAGTTTATGATTCTGAACATGAGTATGCAAATTCTGAATATAAACACCAGCATGCAATATTCTATCAAACACAATGATAAGAGTTTAGAGATAGAGAATATTGCACACGATGATTATAGTGGTTCGGCTTAGATCAAGCCTACGTCCACTCTCCCACGTTGACAGCCGATTGGCTGGATTCCACTAGATGAATCAATGGAGGTTTACAACAAGTGATGATACTCTCTTTGATAGATCACACTATCCTCTCTCAATCACTCTTACAAAGCCTCTCAAAGATTATAACGTTAAGCTCACGGAGACAAGTATGAATCTGAATAACTCTAGCACTTTGGAATTGATGATTCTGATCTTGCACCGTAGTAGCACCATGGATCTCCTTTTATACTCCTTCACCCCCAAACTAGCCGTTGGACAGGTCTTCAAAGGATCGCTCTTCAATCGCTGATTGGACGCCATCAATCTTGATTGAACGAGACTGTATCTAGGGAGATTTGATGACCGTTGGTGCTGAATCTGAACCCCTCAGATTCAGTCGCCCATACAACTCAATATTCGGTTTCCATAAGTGGAGTTCTTCAAATATGGAAGTTTTCTTGTCTCATGGAAGGTAATTTCCAATCAAGGATATTCTATCAATCATGTTATAGAATAATCCTGTCAATCAAAGATTACAAACTTCCATAAATACCTCAGCAACATATGTCAGGCGTGGGTCTTCAGAATCTGGAATTAATATATCTCGCAGCTTCTGAATAGTCTTCAGAACCAGACTTCAGAAGCAGTCTCTTGAATCTGAATATATCGATGCTTCTGAATAAGTCGCAGTTTCTGAATTCTTCATATAACACTGCTTCTGAATAAGTTGCTGCTTCTGAACAGGGATACACTGAGTTTGATGTTGATAGAAACCTTGTTGATGCTCGCATATAAGTCTTCATGAGATTAAGTCTTCAGACGCAATACAATCCTCCATCTGAAGTCTTCATAGGCAACACGAACCTCCTTCTGAAGTCTTCAGAGGCAACACGAGCCTCCTTCTGAATACTAGACTTCAACTTTCTCAGAAGCAAATATGCGATGACTACTCCTTGAGTCTGAACATCCAACTATGGTCAATATAAACTTTTCTTCTCATATGCAATATCCAGAACTTCAGATGCATAATTCAGATGCAGTATCTTGAACTCCATCTTCTGGTTCCTCCAAGCATATTGGCAATTGCGGCTCTACCTTGCTGTTCACCTATCCAAGGTCCTTCAAAGCTTTACGGAACTTCCCGTTCTAGGCTTGTTTACCTATCCAAGATCCTTCCAAGCTTTACCGAACTTCTCGTTCTAGGCTTGTTCATCTTCTACTTAGGTACCTCCAGCTTGTAGACACCTCTACGCCCAATGCCTTGGTCACCATTGATAGATAACTCATAACCTTCAGATAATCTGTTAATGCACCATCTGCATAACGGCTTGTGATTCTTTCACCTGGTTCTACTCAACCAATAAACACATTAGTAGCCTTTGATTATTTTGTCATCTTCAAAACATCATGAGGGATTTTCCATAACACGTATGTCTTTCCACTTAATACCGTACAGATGATAGTTCAGACATACCCAATGTCTAACTTGAGTTCACAAATCTACTCTGCTCAAAAGTATCTATCAAAACTCACATCTAGCAATAAAGACAAAAAATGAAATTTGTGGGCTATTTCTGTGACATTCTGAAATTCGACCTACTTTCGGGATTTAGGAATGAATGGATATCTTGTCGTTGCACTCTAGATTTATCTCACTCGGAATTGATCACTCTCGAGATGACTGACCGTGAGGGAAAGGTTAATTAGGAATTTAAGTACGTGGACCTATCGCGGGTCGATACGCGTAACTCCTAAAAGCCGCCCGTCAGTTTGAGATATTCTAAAGTCGCAATCGACTGGTGTAGACCGCGAATTAGATTCCGGATTCGGGGGTCGAATTTTCAAGGATATCATCGCTAATAATTGGACGTCGCCTCATTGGGGTTCAGTGATCGTTGGCCAGCCATACCGATCGCCCGAACTAAAATTCCTGGCCTATCCTAAAGTTGCGGATTATCGGTTTTTGCTTCGCGGTATTCATTTGCAAGAGCCAAATGCCTTGATGGGATTTTGAACTTTTGAAAATCCCCTCAACCACTCCTAGTCACATCTTGGAGACCCCACTACCAACCCTTGCCAAACATCACCTACTCCCACTCAAGCCTAAGAACAAGTGGAAGTGTTCTTGCCTTTCCCTCTCACTCTCACTCCCACTCAAGCCTAAGATCAAGTGAAGTGTGTTCTTGCCCTTCTCTCTCTCTCTCTCTCCTCTCTTCCTCCATTCGGCCCCAAATCTCCCTAAAACCCGAGAGGCCGTTTTCCCGTTTTTCTGCGCACGTCCGACTTGGAATCGCTCGTTTGAGCTCGTTCGGAGGGCGAATCGAGCTCCGTTTTCGCCTATGCGACCATAAGATCAAGGGCTACGAGGATTTGAAGCCTGATCATCGAATAAACTGTTGGATTTTCGTGGAACTGAGCTGCACAGAGGCTGATCGTGCAAGACTCAGCGCGTTCCCCTTCGATTCAAGCTTAATCTCAAGTAAGCAAACCCCCTAATCCTTGTGTA
Source organism: Lenwebbia sp. NSW1173648 (assembly GCA_029784005.1). NCBI lineage: Eukaryota > Viridiplantae > Streptophyta > Magnoliopsida > Myrtales > Myrtaceae > Lenwebbia > Lenwebbia sp. NSW1173648. The sequence continues at coordinate 18,276,360 of JARCGZ010000008.1, read as the reverse complement.
GGCTAATGTAGTACTAATGAGCATGTTTAGGAGTGAAATTAGTGAATTTTAGGGCGCCGGGTTACTGTTCATCGAAGAAAACCGGGAATGGAAAAATAGGTTTTGATGATCTTGGAAGCTTGGAAAGTGATCTTGAGTGTTAGGGATGGTTAGTTAGGCCTATTAGAGGTTGTTGTACATAGTTATGAAGTTTTGGAACACTATTCATTGAAGGAGTTCACTGTTCATTGAAGATTAGCACTGTTCATTGAAGATTTACACTGTTCATAGAAGATTTTCACTGTTCACGGGCTGATCCGAATTTGATTGAGGCTTAGGATGATCTTGGGTACTTGTCTTGTGGTTTAGAGTGGTTGGAGGATCAATTGGAAGGCTCGGAATCACTTAGGTCGATCCACGTTTGCAAATAGCTTAAGTTGAGCTAGTTTGAGCAATTTTGTGTTCATGAGAACTAGGGGCTGTTTTGATGGTGATCTTGTGCCATTGCTTAATTTGATGAGTTTGTAACGTGCTCGTGTGCATTTGTATTCGGCCATGTAGCCCGGATGTGCCAATTGTGGCTTGATTGCTTGTTCTTGCTTGATAAGCATGTTGGGAAGGAATTGGAATCATTGTGGAACTTATGCCATGCTTAGCTTTCGAGTAATTAGCTAAATTGCCGGCATATTTTGAATGCAAGAATTCTTGCCTTGACGCGTGTTTATGCGAGGTATGCTTAGAAATGGAGATTATGATGTTCATGTTGCGTTAAACCCTGAAGCGTTATGACGCGGGGCTCGTTGTTTGATATTGTGCATATGTGAATGCCTGAATACCTTGAGGCGTATTAACGCAGGGTCTATAGTCGACTGAATTGTACAATGAGTATTTATGCACATTGTACCCTGATGCGATAATCGCGGGGTTTGTGCCCGTCCTGATGCGTATTAACGCGGGACCGACCTGAGGCGTACTAACGCGGGTCTATGAATTACGATTGTGATCCTGATACGTTAAACGCGGGATGTGATGCCTGGCAGAACAGTTGATTGCACACCTGAGGCGTTAAACGCGGGTTGTGGCAAGGACCTGAGGCGTTAAACGCGGGTCGTTATTCATCCAGATTATATATGCGTTATGCATAGATGAAAGTACTGAATTCGAGAGTGTGATTTGGATTGGTTAGATTGTTAGCTCTTGCTATGCTTCGGATACAATTCTTTGCTTAGGAATGTTTAGTGAGTACGTGTACCTTGGTGAGTCCTGCTGTCTGTCGTTGCTAAGCTAGTAGCTTGGTTGGGTCCGAATCGCATGTTAGGTTGGCTTGGAGGTACTGTTATCCTAAGCGAGGCTTAGGGGTTAGCTTATTGTGATTTATATCTCACCCCGATAGGGATTAACATTTTTCAGGTATCAGGCGATGGAACACCAAGTTTGCCAAGGATTGACGTTCGAGAAATTAGTTGGTCGAATGAATATAACACATTATGTGGCCTTATGGATTTGGTTGGGTTTTGTGGATTAAGATTGAACTATTAATATTTGACCACTGTATCAATTGAAGTGTATTATACAGATATGTGATGTACACCACTTTTGTCCTAAGTCATTTGGTCGTATTGATGTATGGAGATGTTTACTCGCTTCCGCCTGTTTTATGGATTTTTAAAATTGTGGGCCGAAGGATCCTGGAAACCAATCTAAGATAGAAACGGCCAGATGGGATGTCCACGAGCTCTGCGGGTTCGGGGCGTGACATCCCCGTTGAATTGGTATCAGAGCAAGGTCAGCTCGATCCAATGTGATTGAGGTTTGGAGTGATAAGGAGTGATGACTTGAGGGCAATTAGATCGTGAGACCTTTAGGATTAAGCATTAATCACTAACGCTTGAGGATTATAGGCTTGAACTTGTGTGCACTCTAATGGTTTTAGCGTTGAGTTTTATTGATGATCTTGAGTGATGTTGTGATTGAGGTAGAAATTGCTCTTGAGGTTAGCAGAGAATTGCTTACGAATGAAGGGTCAATTGGATTACATGATTTTGACTATGGTTAGTCAATGACCCAACTTGAGGAATATGAGTTATAAAGAGACGACTGGTATTAGTAACTTTAGACTTGAATTGCGTTATGTCATAATGGTTTTAGTTATCGGTTGTTACTGACAACCTTGGATGATATGAGATGAGACGTATACAAGGAAGCGGACAAGGAATATAGGGATTAAAGGCCAGTTGTGATCGAATGCATATGGATTCGACTTGAATAGCAACTAGACTTGAAGTATGTGATGGAATATAGGTAATTAATCGATGAGATGTGACGGTCATTGATGGAATTAAAAATCTTCAATGGATAAGAATTGATTTGAAGATGAGTGTGGTGTGATAAGTAGTGAGAACAAACATGCTGTGTATGCGTTTGTGGATATGAAATGAAAGTTGATAAGGGTGTATACATGAGCTTATCACTATCAGACTTAATAAACTGTCGCTTGGTATGGGACGAGTTGATGGGATACCTAAAACCGTGATGAAGCATGGTGTGGGACGTGTGGAACGGGGCTTCCTCCGTAGATGTATGACTTTGGACAACCTGCAACGACCAGGTCTGATGAGGGCGGGGAGTGATCGCCGGGACAGAGAGGTCCGGACAAGGAGCGGCTCCTGACAGGCTTCTAAGATAGTAAGGAGGCAGGAAAGACCCAAGTCATAAATTGAAAGGGAAAGCCTAGGTATCAAGTTGAGTCTGATTGAGGTTGAGAGATGTATGACCCGGGATTAATTCGCAAGTGAATGTTTGAAAGTGGCATGGCATTTGTAATGACGCTTGTGATTGGCATGGTTGAAAGCTTCATGCATAGCTGTGGATGCCGATTGAAAGGAAAAAGTGATGTTTGCGTTTGGCCTGCTGGGCATGTTTTGTAATGGGCATTGTGTGATTGTTATGGTTAAGGTCTAACTGAAAGATTAGACAGCGTGAGAAGTTTATAATCCATTGATCTGATGCCTGTTGAGATTGAGGTAGCTTGTTGTGATTATGCTAGGGTGGAAGATACCTAGATTTATGGCATGAACGATTGAAATGGCACTTTGAGTATTTGCTTGGTACTGACTAGTTGAGTTTTGGCCTAGTTAAGGCTTGCCTAGTAATTGGTTATTAGCTGAGAAGTTGCCTCGTTGAGGCTTGCTTGATGTGCGATTGTTGCTTAAGGATGATTTGGAATCCTTGGTTAATGGACAACTAGCTGAGAGTTGTTTGAGAACCACTGGATAGTTGCTTGCTGGTGATGAATGATGAGATGAGCAGCTTGAAACTACTAGCCTTGAGTAGATGACTTAAGTCTTTGATTCCTGGAGGGAATCACAGTGGTTCAAGTGACATGAGAACCTAATAAGGTTGATCGACCAAAGTACGGTTGCTAGAGGAGCACTTGGCTCGTATATGCGAGGTATGAGAAGATCCAAGAACTGAGATGGATCATGAGAATTGAGTAAAGATGAGCGACTGGAGTATAAGTGCTGGAAGGGAATATGGCTTGAGTTGCTAATTATGCGAGACCCAAGTGGAATAAGGGGTCGCGAGATTTCTAAATAGAAATGAAAAAAATTGATGGGTAGGCAAGCTCGAGGAGGAGCTGCCATTGTGCCTAGTTACTGTGGCGACAGATATTAGTGCTGATGAGTTAAGTGATGGAAGTCACGAGAAAGGTGACTATGAACTACTCTTTTCTAAATTGAAAGTGTGGGAAGAACCGCGAGGGTTTTGAGTAGCTTGTGAGATGGACCACGAGGCTGAGGTCAACTAAGGTTCGATGGAGAAAGTAAATTTGAAACTGCCTCCCTTCGGATTGAGGGTTTCGTGAGAAAACCTTAGAAGTTTTGGGTGCACTGAAGAAAGAAAGTGACCCTGGCAGTTATTAGCCTTAAGAGGCTATTGATGATTGGTGAAATGTCACCAAATGAAGAGTTTTCCCTTGAAGGCATGGTACCGGTCTGGATCGCCTTCATCGAGTTGTTTAATGGAAGTACCTTCCTGGGATTGCTTGAGAGCAAGGGTTGTGTGGGTCCTAATAATCTTGCAAGGATCGGAGGACGATCGACCAGTGTGAGACAAAGTTCTCAAAGTCGTTTAAGCATATGTTAAAGGTGGTCAAGGATCCTTTGAATAAGACATAAAGTCCCTGAGTAGATTTGAATTTGGAAGCCTTGTGGCTAGTTGTTATTTCTGAATTTGAGGAATTGTAATGGATTTTAATGAAGGGAGCGGATGATTGGAAAACATATGAATAAGAGAGCTCATGCTCATGGATTACGAGCAAAGAAATATTTATTATGGAACATGGAATGTGCCTGCGAGAAACGGCTATTACCTTGGCGTAAGGCTCGTAATGAGAGATTGATGTTTTGTTTCTTCCGTCGTGAGGAAAGTTAAGGAAGAAGTTATGGCAACTGTTTGATCTTGTTGAATAAAATAGGATTGATTGAGGATGAATCGGGACCACTAGAAATGACATTGTGTGTTATTACCCTAAAAGAATAGGGTGTCATTCTTAAAGGGGGATCGGACCATGAGATGGTCATTGAGGAAAAGGGAAGTGGATGGACTTGATAGTCCTGGCTGTCCGTAATTTTATTGAATGGATAAGATCGAGATAGGGTCGCATTAGTTGGTTGTGGAACCAAGAGGTCAAGGCACTAATGCTTCCTGAGGAAAGAATGACAAAAAGGAACAAAATATTGTATGGTCCAGGTGGAGACCCTTAACAACAGAGGGCCAAGGTTTGAGCTCTTAAGTGAGATGTAGGAAGGACAATTTGAACGGTTCTACGCCTAGTGACAAGAAACTGATGATAGTCAGCTTGAGTATCCAAAGAATAATTGGATTGGTTGTTACCGTCTTGAGAAACGATGAATGGACTCATTATGGAGTCATAAGAAACATGAGAAGCTTTTAAGAGTATCCTATGGACTCTAAGGAGACGCTCGTTGTATGCTAAATGGGAAGAGCACGAGCTGTGGACCTGATGAGGTAAGATTCCTCAGTCGTGAAATTTGTGGGAAATGAAATCCCTGTGGAGCCTTTGAGGATTGGAATGAGTGATGAATCGACTAGGGTCGATGTGAGTTGCCGAAACTTGAAGTTTCTTGGGATTGATGGATTGTTATAGATGGATCGTGGGAGGACTCCCCACGAGAGCTGTCCCATTGATGAAATGGGCTAAGGACGAGATGTCACGCGACTAGATGAATGAACGTGGAAAGAGTCTTTGAGGACTTGAGTCAAGTTGATGACTAAGCTGTTAATAGAGTTATCGATTGAATCAAAGGGATCAAGAGAATCATAATGACGTGATGTGGAAGGGAGAAATTAAGGCGTAACAAGGCAATCTGAAGTGGACTGTGCGAATGCGCTGTGGCAATAAAACCTTATGAGTTGGAATGCTCAATGTATGATTGGAGTTGGTTTGCTAATGTCCTCGCGACAAAGTTTGGGAAACATTGTTGGTTGGAAGGAGATTTTGAGTCTATATCTACCACAAGAAAATAGGGTAGTAGTTTCCCGAGAGGAATTGAATGAGAGGCAACGCTGATGTATGACATTGCTTATGGATATGAGAGCGTTGCTCGTATAAAGGAAAACCTCAACGTTAAGTGAACTACAAGAGGTTGAGAGCACTGACTGCCTAAAGGGGAATTGAAGGAAAGTCACGTGGAACGAAGGGATTACCCAAGTATTATTGCTGCGATACCCATATCGCTAAGGAAGGGTGGATTAACTAGCGAATGCTTATAATTGAGAATTGAGCAATGTGTAATTGGTGATGGAGGGACAGATCTTCCCTCGAGAAATAAGAGATTCAACTTGTAAATTGGAAGTTTGCCAATCGACTAGATCGATGGTTACCTGATGCATCAAGCCTGAAGGTTAGAAAGGAAGTTGAGATGTTAGGATGAACAGACCCTGATATCTAAGGGATTAAGGAGGTAAGTAGAGCAGAGAGAAAGTCTAGACTTCTAGATGCTTGGGAAGGAAACTTTGGAGTTGAGAATAGAACCCTTGAGGTCCCATGGACGAAAGTATGAGTCCAATATTGAAGATGAACTTAAAGAAATGACCTCGTTGGAAATTCGAAGGGATAATTATGGTGTCCCTTGGGGTGGCACAAAGGTGTGGCAAGATTTGCCTTAAGACTATCGATGGTTTGGATTGTATATTTGGGTTAGTCCAACATGTGGTCAAGTATTAGATATATCGACAAGAAAGAGGCATGATGTTGAAGGTCGATAGATTACTGACCATTCGGAATTTTTGAAAGGAATCGAGAGTGAATTACTGCAGAAGTAACTATGATTAAAGCCTTGAATCTCTGATGGTACGCAAGGACGTTTGAAGGGGGGTGATACGCCAAATGGTATGAACACCAAAGAATACATTCTTGCGATAGGTTAGTGATGATGGTGATGGGCATGGAGCTTGAGTTAATATGATGCTCTGAAAAGGTCTTCAGTCAAGAATGCTATGGAAGTGTCAATTGATGAAAAGAGTTACTTTGAAAAGCAAGGTAGCGATGAGGTGCCGATGCTCCAAAAGACTGGATGGTTAGAAGGTTGCAAATTTCGAGGACGAAATTTCTTTAAGGGGGGAAGAGTTGTGACATTCTGAAATTCGACCTACTTTCGGGATTTAGGAATGAATGGATATCTTGTCGTTGCACTCTAGATTTATCTCACTCGGAATTGATCACTCTCGAGATGACTGACCGTGAGGGAAAGGTTAATTAGGAATTTAAGTACGTGGACCTATCGCGGGTCGATACGCGTAACTCCTAAAAGCCGCCCGTCAGTTTGAGATATTCTAAAGTCGCAATCGACTGGTGTAGACCGCGAATTAGATTCCGGATTCGGGGGTCGAATTTTCAAGGATATCATCGCTAATAATTGGACGTCGCCTCATTGGGGTTCAGTGATCGTTGGCCAGCCATACCGATCGCCCGAACTAAAATTCCTGGCCTATCCTAAAGTTGCGGATTATCGGTTTTTGCTTCGCGGTATTCATTTGCAAGAGCCAAATGCCTTGATGGGATTTTGAACTTTTGAAAATCCCCTCAACCACTCCTAGTCACATCTTGGAGACCCCACTACCAACCCTTGCCAAACATCACCTACTCCCACTCAAGCCTAAGAACAAGTGGAAGTGTTCTTGCCTTTCCCTCTCACTCTCACTCCCACTCAAGCCTAAGATCAAGTGAAGTGTGTTCTTGCCCTTCTCTCTCTCTCTCTCTCCTCTCTTCCTCCATTCGGCCCCAAATCTCCCTAAAACCCGAGAGGCCGTTTTCCCGTTTTTCTGCGCACGTCCGACTTGGAATCGCTCGTTTGAGCTCGTTCGGAGGGCGAATCGAGCTCCGTTTTCGCCTATGCGACCATAAGATCAAGGGCTACGAGGATTTGAAGCCTGATCATCGAATAAACTGTTGGATTTTCGTGGAACTGAGCTGCACAGAGGCTGATCGTGCAAGACTCAGCGCGTTCCCCTTCGATTCAAGCTTAATCTCAAGTAAGCAAACCCCCTAATCCTTGTGTAGGCTAATGTAGTACTAATGAGCATGTTTAGGAGTGAAATTAGTGAATTTTAGGGCGCCGGGTTACTGTTCATCGAAGAAAACCGGGAATGGAAAAATAGGTTTTGATGATCTTGGAAGCTTGGAAAGTGATCTTGAGTGTTAGGGATGGTTAGTTAGGCCTATTAGAGGTTGTTGTACATAGTTATGAAGTTTTGGAACACTATTCATTGAAGGAGTTCACTGTTCATTGAAGATTAGCACTGTTCATTGAAGATTTACACTGTTCATAGAAGATTTTCACTGTTCACGGGCTGATCCGAATTTGATTGAGGCTTAGGATGATCTTGGGTACTTGTCTTGTGGTTTAGAGTGGTTGGAGGATCAATTGGAAGGCTCGGAATCACTTAGGTCGATCCACGTTTGCAAATAGCTTAAGTTGAGCTAGTTTGAGCAATTTTGTGTTCATGAGAACTAGGGGCTGTTTTGATGGTGATCTTGTGCCATTGCTTAATTTGATGAGTTTGTAACGTGCTCGTGTGCATTTGTATTCGGCCATGTAGCCCGGATGTGCCAATTGTGGCTTGATTGCTTGTTCTTGCTTGATAAGCATGTTGGGAAGGAATTGGAATCATTGTGGAACTTATGCCATGCTTAGCTTTCGAGTAATTAGCTAAATTGCCGGCATATTTTGAATGCAAGAATTCTTGCCTTGACGCGTGTTTATGCGAGGTATGCTTAGAAATGGAGATTATGATGTTCATGTTGCGTTAAACCCTGAAGCGTTATGACGCGGGGCTCGTTGTTTGATATTGTGCATATGTGAATGCCTGAATACCTTGAGGCGTATTAACGCAGGGTCTATAGTCGACTGAATTGTACAATGAGTATTTATGCACATTGTACCCTGATGCGATAATCGCGGGGTTTGTGCCCGTCCTGATGCGTATTAACGCGGGACCGACCTGAGGCGTACTAACGCGGGTCTATGAATTACGATTGTGATCCTGATACGTTAAACGCGGGATGTGATGCCTGGCAGAACAGTTGATTGCACACCTGAGGCGTTAAACGCGGGTTGTGGCAAGGACCTGAGGCGTTAAACGCGGGTCGTTATTCATCCAGATTATATATGCGTTATGCATAGATGAAAGTACTGAATTCGAGAGTGTGATTTGGATTGGTTAGATTGTTAGCTCTTGCTATGCTTCGGATACAATTCTTTGCTTAGGAATGTTTAGTGAGTACGTGTACCTTGGTGAGTCCTGCTGTCTGTCGTTGCTAAGCTAGTAGCTTGGTTGGGTCCGAATCGCATGTTAGGTTGGCTTGGAGGTACTGTTATCCTAAGCGAGGCTTAGGGGTTAGCTTATTGTGATTTATATCTCACCCCGATAGGGATTAACATTTTTCAGGTATCAGGCGATGGAACACCAAGTTTGCCAAGGATTGACGTTCGAGAAATTAGTTGGTCGAATGAATATAACACATTATGTGGCCTTATGGATTTGGTTGGGTTTTGTGGATTAAGATTGAACTATTGATATTTGACCACTGTATCAATTGAAGTGTATTATACAGATATGTGATGTACACCACTTTTGTCCTAAGTCATTTGGTCGTATTGATGTATGGAGATGTTTACTCGCTTCCGCCTGTTTTATGGATTTTTAAAATTGTGGGCCGAAGGATCCTGGAAACCAATCTAAGATAGAAACGGCCAGATGGGATGTCCACGAGCTCTGCGGGTTCGGGGCGTGACAATTTCACTTTCAAACATAATAAACATTATGACCTCATCTTAACACTCAGTTAAAGCGACATCTATACTTTAAGCTCGAGCTCTCAATTATCACCTAGATAATGAGCTTAAAATTGTCTCATCTCAATTTATCACACAGTAAATATAGGAGATTTTTTGTGTGAGTGAGCTAATCTCTTATCTGTCTAGCATACCTTCTCAATAGAATGCATTAAGCATTAATATGCATAAATGTCATACAAACTCATTGGCATCAATAATGATAATGAATACCATTAACTGTGAACTTTGAAAAATATAAATATCCAGTAATCCAACTTCTACGCAGTCCTAGAGATTTCAATATAGGAAACTTATCCCTTTGTCAACACATGACTAAGGAAAACATCTCTAGGAATTGACTTTGTCATAGGATCTGCTATCATTCTATGCGTAGATATGTACTGTACGTTCACATCTTTTCGTACAACCATGTCTTTCACAAAATCATACTTCGTGTCTATATATTTGGTATTGTAGTGGATCCTTAGTGTAAGCTCTTGCTGCTTGGCTACCACAATTAACTAATAATTGAACTTGCAGCATCCTTATCAATACCTCATTGATCCAAATATCTCTTAAGACAAACACCCTCTCGAACTACTGCTGATAATGCCACAAATTCGGCTTTGATTGTGGATAAGGCTATACACGTTTGCTTCTTACTACTCCATGATATGGTGCCATTGTTAAGTAAGAACGCAAATCCAACGGTAGAATTTCTCTTATCTAAACCTCTTTCTCAGTCAACATCAGTATAGCTTTCATGGCGCAGATCTCTACCTTGATAACTCAGCAAAAAAATCGGCAGTACCCTTCAGATACCTCAAGATTCTCTTTAAGGCAGTCAAATGTGCTTGACCTGGGTCGGATTAGTATCTACTAACCATTCCAATTGCATTACAAATATCAGGTCTTGTACACATCATAGCGCACATTAAGCTTCCAACAACACTAAGGATATGGAACACTTTCCATTTGTTCATTAGCTTGTGGAGTCTCAGGACACATTTTGTAGTTCAGACCTTCACCTCTTGCAATAGGAGTATCTATGAATTTACAGTCTTGCATGCGAAATCAATCAAGGACTTTATCTATATAAGTCTCTTGTGAAAGAGATCACAATCTCTTTGAATGATCTCTTGAAATATTAATTCCAAGAATATATGCAGATTCTTTCGTATCTTTTATCTCTAAATTGGAACATAACTAATTCTTGACTATATAAACAAACTCCATAGTGCTTCCAGCAATTAGTAGATCATCAATATATAATGATAAGATCACAAATTGATCTTTGGATCTTTTGATATATACATAATGATCCTCATCAATCATTACAAGATTATATGCCACTATGGCATTATGAAAATGTATATATCGCTGTCTCGAAGACTACTTAAGGCCATATCTTGATCTCAAAATTTGACACACCTTTTGTTCTTGGCCTTGTGTAACAAACCCAACGAGTTGTTCCAGATAGACTTCTTCTTCTTCTAATTCTTCATTGAGAAAAGCAGTCTTTACATCTGTTTTGATGTAATTCAAGATCCACACTAGCCACTATTACCATAATAAGATAAATTGAGGTAAATCTTACCACAGGAGAAAAAACCTCTTCATAATCAATTCGTTCTTGTTGATTATATCCTTTCGCTACAAGGCAAGCCTTATATCTTTAAATCGAGCTATCAGCCTTATGCTTTATTTTGAGAACCCATTTGTTCCCAATGGATTTGCGTCCTTTCGGAAGATTAACCAATTTCGAAACTTGGTTTGACTTCATCGACTCCATTTCTCCTTCCATTACTTATATCCATTTTTCCTTATCAAGGCAAGTCAGAGCCTCATTTACAATCCTTGGCTCACTCTCTTCTTGTGGAGCAACCATATGGACTGACCATGAAAGCTTCCCTTTCAATGTCAAAACGTCGACGGGAAATGCTTTTGCGACTTGTTCGCCGCACGGGAAATTGTACACTTGGTACTTGTATACTTAGTACATCATGCTCCATTACGCTCTAGATAACGACGGCATCTTCTCATCAAGTGGTTGCAATTGAGACTGATTCGTAACGATTCCCCACTTCTCACATTACTCCCATTTTGATTATATGCCCCAATAAAATCATTATTACTATCCAAGGTTTCAAACGAAGAATAGTGTTCACCTATCTCACCCTTTTACGAAAATTCATTCACTAAGAATGTGACATCTCATGATTCAAATTCAGTTACACTCTCACTTTCTTGCTCACCTATAAATACATACCCTTTTTAGTGTTCTCAATATCTCTTGTAGATACTCTGCTTGCCTCTAGTGCCCAATTTTTCATACTTATGGGAGGACTCGTGTGTATAGGCAGCACATCCCCAAGGTCCAAGAAAACTCAAATCTTATTTCGACCTCTCCTTAACTCATATGGGGTGGATATAACAGATTTAGAAGGCACACGATTAAGTATGTATACAACAGTCAACAAAGTATCACTTCAAAAGGTGATCAACAAATTAGATTGTGCTGTCACAGACGTAACCATTTTCATTGGGGTTCTGTTTCTTCTCTCTACAATACCATTTTGTTAAGGAGTCGCTGGAATAGTCAACTGTCTTTTTACTCCTTTTTCACTACATATACCTTTGAACTGATCAGATAAGTACTCTCGACCTCGATCGGATCTCAATGCTTTTATTTTTCTGTCTAATTGATTTTCCACTAAGGTCATAAACTTCTGAAAGCAACTCATGCCTCAGATTTATGAGAAATCAAATCGACATGTCCTAATCGAGTGTAAACATCTATAAATATGATGAAGTAAACAGCCCATTGCCTTGCTCTTACATTCATTGGACCACAGATGTCCGTATGGATCAATTACAAAGGAAACTCAGCTCTTGTTCCTTTACCAAATGGTTTTCGCGTTGTTTTTCCCGCAAGGCATTGCTCACAAATAAGCAAATCGACTTTTTCAATATTACCATATAAGCTCTCTTTGGCTAATATATTCATTCGTTGTTGGCCAATATTGTGATGTCCTAGGGCGCCACCTTCCTCACTAATTACGCGATTTGTTTTAATCTGATATTACATATAATATAGAGGGTGCATGCGAAAGACTTAATATAAACAGGTGACGCCGGCATACAAGTGCATACGAGGGTAGGCACGCCTAAAGGGTATGGCCTCAATAGGTTCCACTAACCTGTAACAGACATGCGGTAAGATCATCCAACACATTGTCAAAATACTTTACTTTTATATAATCGTAAACGAGTTCATTACATTATCCATTCCAATTTACAATTGGGAAGCTAACCAAATGGCATCTCTTCCCAATCCATAACTCCTATCATCCGTCGATGCCACCATCACCACTATCTGAAAATAGTTAAACCATGAGGAGTGAGTATAAAATTTAGCAAGCAAGTACGTCTAGCCAAACAACTAAACTATCTAAATCACCATTCATTCAGGCGAAAACCAAACAATCAGCAACCGCCAAGGTACACAACGATAACCACAACAAAGTACACATATAAGGACTATAGCTAGTCAGTTATCCAGCAGAGGCGACAGTTGAACCAAGAAACTCCACGAATGGCTTCCTAAAGCGCACTGCCGAATGCATCTACGCAGTCCCATCTCAAATTTTCATTATTTCGACGACACCCATATCGTTTCACTTCGCAATTTCATTTGCCTAGACTCTCAAGATGTTAAACTATCCACTAGACCCAACATGTAAATCACAATTGCCGCCAAACCAATCTTCTCACCCACGGCCGACCGCCCCTAAGGACCCGATCCTCAATTAGTGTCGATCCATGAACAATTTAGATGATCAGCTTACATACTCGTGTTACCCAAGACCCAGAGAAACTATCTCAAGCAACGAATCATTCGTGCAAAGGCGTTTTCCCTCTATGCACGTAAAACTCCCTTGCGGCATACCCATTTTCAAGACAACGTGTATCGCCAAAATGAACAATCATCGGACAGGCTAGTAGTTAGGATAGAAGTACTACTTGCCTCTAGTTCGAGCTCGGAGAAAATGGAAGTGAAATCGTCGCTAAATCGAGCCGGCCTTCATCCTTATTAAGCGGCACTGAGGGGAAAGAGAGGGCATGCGAGCGAGACGGCGAGAGGAGGGGCTAAGGACGAGGCTTGTGAGCTCGTGGAACCGCCGCCGCCTCGTGGTATCGCCTGCCAAGCAAGAGGGTGCGAGAGGGAGCTTGGGCGAAAGAACTGTGCGAGAGAGAGAGAAGAAAAAGAGAGGTGGGAGGTTCTTGAGGTGGTCTTCCAAATGAGAGGAGAGATAGTTAAAGGGGGCTTTTATAGGGGTGAGAGGCGGTGGCTCGGCCCAACCAGTTCAAGGGCTTCACGCTCTAACAGCGAACCAATTTCGCGTCGGACCGATTACATAAACTAGCACAAACTACTAAATCACAAATGGTCCAATATTAATCGCGCCCAACTACAACAGTAAGCTCTAATAATCCACCGCTCTAATTAAATCCCCCAAATCATAATCTCGGATAATTCAAGCCGACACTGACCATTTCGCTCGTAGAAATTTAGGCCGTCACAAATATGACCCCGTCTAACATGCCACATATTCACATCATATCATAAGATTCAGAAGATGTAAATAGGGAATAAAAAACATTCACATTATTGTACTTAACAATCAGCACAATAAAACCATCCAGAACTGTAATAACTTGTTCCCAACGACAAGTCAACACCATCGTTATGAAAGTTCAAACTAAAACCAAGTTTAACCAATACCAACACAGAAACTAAATTCCGTCGACTTTCTAGAGCATATAACACATCATGTAGGAATATGGTACGACCACCACGCATATTCAATTGGCAGGTGCCAATCCCTTTGACTTCCACTCAGGAATTATTTTCCAGATATCTACTTTGCTCCATGTGGAATTTCGTCAAAATTCCACGAAGGCATCTATGTCTTTTACTACATGGTTTATAGCCCATAAGTCTACAATCCACAAAGGATGAGGTTGAGTTACGAAAACTAAACTAGAGACATAAGTAACACTCTGAAGTGTACAAAGGGTTTCTAACTTCTTTAACTCACCGTAATTGCGAGTAAAGTGACCCTTCTTGCCACAATTAAACACTTCATTTACAAAATGTCATTCTTGAAAGGACATTTTCCTTTCCCATGTCGGTTAAACTTCAGTTTCTTTCTTGAAGAATTTGTTCCCTTGCCCTTCCACTTCTTGAACCCACCTTAACGCTCACGCTTGGGGTCCGAAGCCCCATGTGAGCTAGAACCAACATAACAAATGTTGGTTATTGGTTTAACCGCCAGAAGACGATCCACCTCTAGCTCAAGACGGCACATAGCATCCTCAAAAGTCTTTTCTTTCATTGTGGATCAAATGAATTTTCATATGCATCCAGCTATGAGGCAAAGAACGGATTATTGTTTGCATTTGCTACTCATCAGCCAAAATGTGGCCTACATCTCAGAGTTCACTTATTATGTTTGACATACACCTCAAATGTTGTTTCATATTCTGCCCATGAGGCATCATATAAATGTCAAACCTTATAGTGATCTGCCTCGATTTGGTGATCGATATCTAACCAAACTTGACTTTTAATGCTTCCCACATGACTTTAGCATTTTCAAAATCCTTGAATTCTCGCATGATATCATTTTCTATGCTACTCAGCAACGTAATGTGAGCAATAGAGTTAAGCTTTTTTCATGCAACTAATGCCTCTTTATCTCTTCTATGTTGTGCAGTATTTTCATCTCCAGGCTCTTCCATAACTAGGTTAAGAGCTTCTAGTGCTTCATGCTTTTATAGCACATACTGGATTTTCATATTCCAGATTTCATAATCTTCGCCGTTCAATTTCTCTCATTTGTTTAGCTCAGCTACTATATTCTAAGAAGCTATAGCCATTGTATCTGAACACGAAATTCTATAGACATGTATTCACGAACTATTAATGCCTAACATTTATGCATTTATTCTACATTAACTAATTACATTAATGAATAAGTTCACATAAGGTCTTATATTCGAAAGTTCACCATGTTCTCAATCATCGTCTAAAAATCCTCATTTGAAATTATCATTAATGTAATCATTTATGTAAAATTGAGTTCATTAAAATTACTAAAACTTTCTAGAACTCCCCACTCGAATAAAAATCATAAATCAAACAATGATCCTTTTATCTTGTAATCATAAAATTGACATGGCATGATTTGAACTAACATACAAATAATTCATGTATCAAATCATAGTCAAATTGTGGAATACAAGATATAAACGGCAAGTACATTTAATTTCACGCAAAATATACATAATATTGCATGTAAGGGCAAAATAGTAAATTTACGTGGGCATGGATTGAATTGTAAATTAACTGAAGGGGACAACAGCAAATTAACTGAATGGGGTTAAAAACCGTAAATTTCTAGCACAATTACGGACAAAAGGGTAAAACTATGCGGCGAGGGACAACTGTAAATTCTGGCGTGGGTATAAAGGACAGAAACATTAAAAAATAATATTTATTTTTAAATAAAGGAGGGTTCTACCCACGTGGGCGCGTGCACAGCCCATAACCTCCCACAAGTTCAGCACACGTCTTCTTCGCGCATGAATAGTGAAGTTTTGACCTTTTTCATTTTTTTTGTTTTTTTTTTAAGAGAAGGGTCATGAATGCCCATTTCTCTCAACCTATTGCCCAGTTGCCTACTGCCCATGTGGGAAGTTCCTTCTTCCTCAAAGAGAAGAAACTTTTCACGCAGGAACAATGAGATTTTCACTGTATTTCACCGCCAAGCCTTCAACCACCGGATTCTCCTCCGACAGCCCACCATAAACCAAAATAATTGGTGGGTTGTTTTCAACATGCCGACGCAACCACGTAGGTTCAAGAGTCAACAAAAATGGTGAAGCATTTTACTCGGAATCGAGCAAAAATCGCTCGGACGCAAAAACTCTAACAACAAACTTCCTTCGCGAAATTCATTTGGTGAACAATCAAATGCCGAGATATCTAGGGCTTTTGTTCCCCATGGTGAACCGACCATACTAGTCCGAAGCTGGACCGTGACTTGAAATAATTTGGCTGGAATCGGCTAAAAATTCCGCATGCCAGAAAAAGCCCCAAAAATGATTTACCTAAAAATCCCACGAAATTCACCAAAATTCGAAAATTCATCAAGGCAGAGCAATATGTACGCAAAAAACAGGACTGGACATCTATTTCGCACTAATTACGACTGCTGATTCTCACAACGATAATGAAACAAGAATGCTCGCTTTGATACCAATGAAGGGAACCAATCCCAATACATGCGGAGCGAAATTACACGGAATAACTTACCTTAAACCTTACTTGAATCACTGGTCGTAAACGAGTATATCACACGAGGGACATACCGTGATTTTCACAGATTAAATGTTACCGTTGCCGCCCTTAAAAGATCGTTCTTCATGGAATACGCCGTTCACAGATAGAAGCATTCCTTTGTAGTTGGGAGAGATAGAGAGAAAACATCATTCGTTTCACTTTTTGTTTTCTGTGTTGAGTAACCAAGTGAGAAACGACATCTCTGACAAACGTGATAATATCATGTTAGAAACTGGTAACTGCCTTTTGCAGTTATCTCACTTTTTAAATGATATCTGCCCTTTGGTAGTTTATCCACAAACGGGGCAAAGGTTGTAATAGCCTATATGGGCAGACCACGGTCCTTCCCATGAATCCCAACAATGTTGTCGATCATTAGTTAAATAAATGTTTACATGATCGGGGGCGCGGTGCTAATTGATGATCGACGAGTTTTTCATTGGATTTTGTAGTCATTATTCTTTCACATGGCATCATATCAACACATGTTAAATAATAACATTGGCATATATATGGAAAAAAATTATAAGTCGGAAAGAAATGTAACTAAGCATCTTTACTGCGAAAAGTGTCCAAAAAGTCTTAAACCTTTTGCATTGGTACCAATTCAGTACTAAACCTTTCAATTGTACCAATTTAGTCCTTAATATTTTGCATTTATGCCAATTCAGCCAATTTTGGCCAGAAATTATTGATATGGATGCCAGTCATCTTACGTGACCCTCAGTGCTGATATAGACATTTTTAATTTTTAATTTTATTTTAAATAATTTTTTTTATTTTTTATTTTTATTTTCTTTACTTTTCTTTAACAAAGGACCGACGACCCTCTTCGGCCGACCCTTGTTGGCCACAAGCAAGGACCGAGACCCCTCGTCGGCCGATCCTTGCAGGTCACTAGCGAGGACTGCGAGTCCTCGCCCGAATCTAGGCCATGAGAGGGTGCCGACTCTGGGCAAGTGCCACGGCACCCTCGCCTGGCCTAGATTTGGGTGAAGGATCACGACCCTCGTGTTGGCCGGCGAGGACGTCATGGCCCTTACCCAACGCCGGCCAAGGCATTACAGCCCTCTGTCAAAAAACAAAACAAAGTAAAAAAAATAAAAAAATTACTAAAAATTAAAAAAATTAAAAATACTCAAAAATGTCCACATCAGCACCAGGCATACCATATAGGACGACCGGCATCCACGTTAGCGATTTTACGACCAAAACTAGCCGGATGGACTCAATTGGCCAAAATGCAAAAGGTTTAAACTAAATTGGCACAATTGAAAGGTTAAAAACTAAATTATCACCAGTGTAAAAGGTTTGGGGGACTTTTTGGACACTTTTCCCCATCTTTACTCTTTAAGAGAAAATGAATTATATAAAAAGCACATTAGTCCGGTCCGGTTTGAGCAGTTCGGGTCCGCATCTAACCGAGAACCACCCATAAATTGCCGGTCACATGTTATATCCTAATATAGCGCGCATGACAACACTTCTGAAGCAGAAATCCGTTTGGTAACGCAATTTCTGAAGCAGAAATCCGTTTGATTACGCAACTTCATTTTTTTACCTTTAGAGTATTTTTAAGCTCTCGAAATAGTTTTGGAGCCACTTGAAGAAGTAAAAAAAAATTTACTTCTCTCCAGAAGTTGATTTTTAGAGCAAAAGTGTTACCATGCGCGCCCATGACAACACTGCTGCCAATGGCCCGCTAATAACTCTATAAAAATAGAGTTATTTTACCTATTTTAGGCAATAAATAATGTGATATCTATGAGAAAATATTTGGATTTCCTACTTTTTATTCAAATTTTCCTTATTTGTGCAGGATAATGATATATGGAGAAGATAAGGAAAAAAAGAAGGAAATCAAGATGCCACGAGCAGAATCATTAGAAGATTGCCTTGTTTTTAGGAGCTCTTAATGTTATCCTTAGAGATTTAGTTGTGTTTAGTATATCTTCATATTATCTTTTGGGATTTATTTATTTTTAGAAGTCTTGGATGTTATCCTATAAAGAGAATAACATTGAGAGCTTGGTGAGACGTCTAGGTTTTTTTACGTTTAGAGCGTTTTTCATTGTTATTGGAGTTTTTCAAGTATTTTGAAGAGAAGACAAAATTGGTGACAGAATTCTTATTCTTTGATTCAAGATGTTTGATTTAATTTATATTTTCCTTTCTTCTTCTATTATGTTCTAATTTTCTTTCGTTAGGGCTACGATGTAGCCTGACCATGATGATATGAATTTCATGATGTTTATGTTTTGCAATTGATTTCATTCGTGTGAGTTATATATTATCGTTTTTAATGCTTTTAAGTGACTGACCACCACTTGAATGGTCTGATGTGCATGTTTGAGACTGAGAAGTAAATATATGTAATTGCTCCTTATAATATATAACCATGAATTAAATGTGGATAGAAATATACTATGTTATTTGTGTGGCTTTCGATGATAAGGTGATCCAAAATATTCATTGTAAACGTGAAATATTCACAGATCTTAATGCACTTATGCTTTATTTAAATTCACATAGAGATATAGTGGATTGATAAACTGAGTAGGTTTACTATACCTAGAGATAGGATAGTAAATAGCATAGGAAATTCTGCTATCACATTTTTTATATCGTTTTTGTACACGTAAAGATTTGAAATTCATGTTAAGTGGTTATGATGAAATCGATGCTCTAACGTATTTTATTTGATTGATTTATCACGTCTAGTTCCGAATTTTTGTTATTAAGATTGTCAATTTTATTTTACTCTCAATTCTATTTTTACTTGTTAGATAAATTTTAAATTAGTCCATTTTTAGTATTTAATTAGTTTATTAATCATCAATCTTTGTGGGAAGATATCTTTTCTCATCATTATATTACTTGTTCGACACGTTCGTTGACGCGTACATTTGCATTGAGTGCTAACACCACTCAAGACTTCATCAAGAGCATAGATGTGAGATTTCAGAACCAAGAAGCTTCAATCAGAAATCTGGAGATGCAAGTGGCTCAGTTAGCAAACATGATGTTAGGAAGATAGCAAGATTCTTTGCCTAGCAACACAGAGAAAAATCCAATTGAAGATGTAAAAGCTATAACCTTGAGAAGTGGTAAACAAGTGGGATAAGAAGATGTTGAACAAGAGACTTCCAGAGGCAAAGAAGAGGAAGTCAATAAACAACCAAATGAGGCAAGCAAGAGCAAACTTTTTTCAGATAATCCAAAGCCATATGTGCTGCCAGTTCCATTCCCTCAGCGACTTTAGCAGCACAAAATAGATAAGCAATTTTCTAAATTTCTTGATGTATTTAAAAATTACACATTAACATTTCTTTTGTAGATGCCTTAGCGCAAATGCCTAGCTATGCAAAAAATTTTAAGGAGATTCTGGCAAACAAAAGGAAATTAGAGGATTACGAAACTATGAAGTTAAATGAACAGTGCTCAGCCATCCTACAAAACAAATTACCTCCGAAGTTAAAAGATCCAGGGAGTTTTACAATTCCTTACACTATTGGGGATTCTTACTTTGAAAAGGCATTGTGTGATTTAGGTGCAAGCATTAATTTGATGCCTTTTTTTAGTTATCAGGAAATTAGGATTGGGCAAAGTAAAAGCAACCACAATGTCGCTTCAACTAGCTGATCGATCAATTAAATATCTGAGAGGTATTGTGGAAGATGTATTGGTAAAGGTTGACAAGTTTATATTTTTCGTAGATTTCATAGTTCTTGACATGGATGAAGATTTTGAGGTACCACTTGTCTTAGATTGACCTTTTCTAGCAACAGAAAGAGCCCTTATTGATGTTCAACAAGGGAAGTTGATTCTTAGAGTTCAAGATGATGTTGTTACCTTTAATGTTTTAAAGCCATGAAATATCCCTATGATGATAATTCTTATTTTAGAGTTGAGACAATTGGCAAGTTGGTGAAAAAGGTTTTTCAGGAAAGTATTTTTAAAGGCCCACTTGAAGCGTGTCTGATTCGATCAAGGGACAAAGAAATTGAGAATGGGGAGACAAAGGAGTATGCAAATTTCATGGAGGCAAATCCACCATATTCAAGGCAAAAGGCAACAAAATTTGAGGAGTTGGGACAACACACAATAAAGCATAAACCATCAATTGAAGAGCCTCCGATTCTTGAACTCAAACCCTTACCCTCTCATTTAAAATATGCTTATTTAGATGGAGTTTCTTCTTTGCCAGTAATTATATCTTCTTCTTTGACAAATTTGATGGAGGAGAAACTGCTCAGAGTGTTGAGAGAGCATAAGGATGCAATTGGATGAAAAATAGCTGACATCAAGGGAATTAGCCCTTCACTTTGCATGCACAAAATTTTGATGGAGGAACAATATAAACCCACTATCCAACCTGAGAGGCGTTTGAACCCGAAAATGCAAGAAGTAGTGAAAACTGAGGTAATTAAGTTACTTGATGTAGGGTTAATCTATCCTATCTCCGATAGTTCCTGGGTAAGCCCAGTGCAAGTGGTGCCAAAGAAAGGAGGTATGACTGTTCAGAAAAATGACAACAATGAATTGATTCCAACTAGGATAGTTACTGGGTGGCGTGTGTGTAAGGATTATAGAAAATTGAATGATGCCACTAGAAAAGATCACTTTCCTTTACCATTTATTGATCAGATGTTGGAAAGACTTGAAGGGCATGAGTTTTATTACTTTCTTGATGGATATTCAGAGTATAATCAGATTCCTATTGCACCAAAAGATCAAGAGAAAACTACTTTCACTTTTCCTTATAGTACCTTTGCTTTTAGAAGAATGCCCTTTGGTCTTTGTAATGCACCAGCTACTTTTCAAATATGCATGATGGCCATTTTTTCTGACATGGTTGAAAAATATATTGAGATTTTCATGGATGATTTTTCTATTTTTGGCTCGTCATTTGATTCTTGTTTAAATAATTTGGCTTTGGTCTTACAAAGATGTAAGGAGACTAACCTTGTTTTGAATTAGGAGAAGTGTCATTTTATAGTGTAGGAAGGAATAGTGCTTGGGCATAAGGTCTCTAAAAATGGAATAGAAGTCGATCGCACCAAAGTGGAGGTCATTGCAAAATTGCCTCCACCAACATATGTGAAACTTGTCAAAGGATTTTTGGGGCATGCAAGATTGTACAGGCGGTTTATAAAAAAAAATTCAAAAATTGCTAAATCCCTTTCTAATCTTTTGATAAAAGATACTCCATTTAATTTTTCTGATGAATGCGAGCAGGCTTTTAAAATGTTAAAGGAAAAGTTAGTGTCAGCACCAGAATGGGACTTACCTTTTGTGTTGATGTGTGATGCTACCGATTCTGCGGTGGAAGCCGTTTTGGGACAAAGGAGGAGTGGAGTTTTTCAAACCATTTACTATGCCAGTCGAACCGTATCGGGTGCATATTTGAATTATTCAACAACAGAAAAAGGAACTTTTGGCAGTAGTTTTTTTTTTTTTGATAAATTTTGTTCTTATTTAATTGGCTTAAAGTTATAGTTTATTATGACCACTCTGCTCTTAAATATTTGCTGGAAAAGAAAGAATCAAAACCCCGATTGATCAGGTGGATTCTATTACTGCAAGAATTTGATTTGGAAATCAAAGATAAGAATGGGACTGAAAACTAGTTGCAGATCACTTATCCAGAATCCTGAATTCAAAGGGAGAGGTATGCCCAATTTTGGAAGAGTTCCCTGATGAGAAATTTTTTTCCATCAAATCCACAAACATTCCTTGGTACGCTGACTTTGTGAATTATTTGGTAAGTAATGTTCTTCCCCCTAAATTGTCATATCAACAGAAGAAAAAATTCTTTTGTGATATTAAAAATTATTTTTAGGAAGAGCCTTTCTTGTTTGAAGTATGTGCAGACCAAATCATAAGGAGATGTGTTCCAAATAAAGAGAGGACAAGAATTCTACATCATTGTCATAACGGAGAGGCAGGTGGTCATTTTGGTGCCACCAAAACTGCAGCTAAGGTTTTGCAGTCTGGGTTTTATTAGCCCACACTTTTTAAAGATGCATACTCCTATGTTGCTTCATGTGATCGGTGTCATAGAACGAGAAATATTTCTAGGAAACATGAGATGCCTTTAAACAACATTATTGTGTGTGAATTATTTGATGTTTGGGGTATTGATATCATGGGACCTTTTATACCTTATTATGGGAATTTATACATTTTAGTGGCTGTGGAGTATATATCTAAGTGGGTAGAAGCTGTGGCATTGCCAACGAATGATGATAAGGTTGTGGTTAAATTCTTGAAGAAAAATATTTTTACCCGATTCGGCACACCTAGGGCAATCATAAGTGATAGGGGGACACATTTTTGCAACAAACAGTTTGAAGTACTTTTAAGTAAGTACGGAGTCACCCATAAGGTTGCAACACCTTATCATCCTCAGACTAGTGGTCAAGTAGAGATTTCAAACAGGGAAATCAAGAGAATTTTAGAAAAAATAGTAAATGCCTCTAGGGAAGATTGGTCAATGAAACTTGACGAACCCCAATTGGGATGTCTCCTTTTAGGTTAGTATTTGGGAAAGCTTGTCATTTACCAGTGGAATTAGAGCATAGAGCATATTGGCCCATGAAATTTCTAAATTTTGACATGCAGTCCACAGGTGAAGGAAGATTGTTGCAACTAAATGAATTGGAGGAATTTCGCAATGAGGCTTGTGAAAATGCTAAGATGTACAAGGAGCGTACAAAAAGATGGCATGACAAGCATATATTCAGAAGATAGTTCGAAATTGGCTAAAAAGTTTTACTTTATAACTCTCGTCTTAAACTTTTTCCAGGAAAGTTATGATCCTGATGGTCTAGTCCTTTCACAGTCACACAGGTATTTCCATACGAAACAGTTGAAGTTGTAGATGACACCAATGGCACATTTAAGGTGAACGGTCAATGTCTGAAGCCCTACTTTGAAGGTGGATACAACAAGCAAAAGACCACCATTGAACTTCATCCTCCAACATAACGACATCTGAGATAGTTTGGCTGAAACAAATAAAGCAAGCGCTTCTTGGGAGGCAACCTAAGCATTTTAATTATGTTTCTTTATTAATTTTTAAGTTCATTTTTTGAAAAAAATAAAAAAAAGATTAATTTTTCTCTATTTTATCCAGGTCAGTTTTCTTTCTTGAGGGATCAGCTTGTTTGAGTTTTCTTTATCAAGGCCATCCATGGACACATCCTAAAACAAAGGGAGTTTTATTATTCTTATTTTCTTTTGTTTTTCGCAATGAGGACAATGCTCCATTCAAGTTTGGGGGGAAGACAAATTTTTTGTTAAATCAAATCCGATTTTTTTTTTCTGTCATGGTTGCATTCCTTGTTGTGAATTTTTGCGATTCTTAGGAAAATTTAAATTTTGTTCAAACTATGTGAGTTAATTTTGATTCTGATTATGTTGATCCACTTGCTAAGCACTAAAAGTCCTTAATTTTTTAGTTGTGTGTGCATCTAGAGAACATTCGTGTGAAGTGTGTGATTTTCTTAGATCTCACCCAAATTTAGAATTTGTTTGATTTTCTCTTAAGGGGAAATCCTAGGCTACATCGAACTGAGAAAATGATTTAGGCAATTTTTTGGACCGATTGAGCCTTTCAAGCCAACCCTATTTATTTATCTCTAGTCACCTTGTTGAGCCTTAATTCTTATCCAATTTTTCATTGACACCCACATAATTTTAGCTCATCTTTTACCAAAATTATATCATCATCCCACGCCCATGAACATGTTGATTTTTAGGATAAAAGTTTATTTGAGCATAATTGCAAGTTGGGAGGAAGGGTGGAGCATGAAAAAAAACATTGATTACTATGGTTGTTTAGGGTGCGTTGTTAAAAAAAAATTACTTTTATGGTTCCCTATCCAACTTTCAATTGAGTGAGCCTTTTGATACTCAATGGGTTGGAATGTTCGTGTTATATCAAGAGGGGCTTAGGGATGAACTCCGCCATAAAGCAATGAAAAAGAAAAAAAAAGAAAAAGAAAAAAGAAAAAAAAATGAATGAATGATGATAAGTGGTGGCAGAAAGATTATGTTCAAGGAGGGAAATTGGGGATAGTGGCATGAGCTCTAACTATATCCTAGAAATCAATGTGTTGATGGGCGATTTGAGCTTAAATTTACCTTTATCTCACCATTAGCCCAGCCTTACATTACAACTTGAGAAAGTCCTATTGATTTTTGGTTGAATGATTAGCTTACATTAGTGGAGAGAGGAATGAAAAGCAAACTTATGAGATTTGGTCATATTATAGAGAGTTTTTGAGAAGTTGCATACTAATGTGAATTTATCTGGATTGCATATAATTTGAAAAGATGGGGACACACACACACACACTCGGATCACATAGTTAGAATTAGTCTTAACTTATTTTCAATGTTTGGATGAAATTTGTGTTTTTCTTTGAATTGTAAATTCGAACAATTATGGAAGAATGTCATGGAAGAATTTGATATGTGTTATTTGTTGCTTTTGCTCGAGGACTAGCAAAATGTTAAGTTTGGGGGTTTGATAACTCTATAAAAATAGAGTTATTTTACCTATTTTAGGCAACAAATAATGTGATATCTATGAGAAAATATTTGGATTTCCTTCTATTTATTCAAATTTTCCTTGTTTGTGCAGGATAATGATACATGGAGAAGATAAGGAAAAAAGAAGGAAATCAAGATGCTACCAGCAGAATCGTTAGAAGGTCGCCTTGTTTTTATGAGCTCTTAATGTTATCCTTAGAGATTTAGTTGTATTTAGGATATCTTCATGTTATCTTTAGGGATTTATTTGTTTTTAGAAGTCTTGGATGTTATCCTATAAAGAGAATAACATTGAGAGCTTGGTGAGACGTCTAGGTTTTTTTTACGTTCAGAGCTTTTTTCATCTTTCATCGTTATTGGAGTTTTTCAAGTATTGTGAAGAGAAGACAAAAGTGGTGACAAAATTATTTTTCTTTGATTCAAGATGTTTGATTTAATTTATATTTTCATTTCTTCTTCTATTATGTTCTAATTTTCTTTCGTTAGGGCTACGATGTAGCCTGACCATGATGATATGAATTTCATGATGTTTATGTTTTGCCATTGATTTCGTTCGTGTGAGTTATATATTATTGTGTTTAATGCTTTTAAGTGACTGACCACCACTTGAATGATTTGATGTGCATGTTTGAGACTGAGAAGTTATAATATGCAATTGCTCCTTATAATATATAACCATGAATTAAATGTGGATAGAAATATACCATGTCATTTGTGTGGCTTTCGGTGATAAGGTGATCCAAAATATTCATTGTAAACCGGGAATATTCACAGATCTTAATGCACTTATGCTTATTTAAATTCACATAGAGATATAGTGGATTGATAAATCGAGTAGGTTTACTATACCTAGAGATAGGATAGTAAATAGCAGAGGAAATTCCGCTATCACATGTTGGATATCGTTCTTGTATGCGTGAAGATTTGAAATTCATGTTTAGTGGTTATGATGAAATCGATGCTCTAACGTAGTTTATTTGATTGATTTATCACATCTAGTTCCGAACTTTTGTTATTAAGATTGTCAATTTTATTTTACTCTCAATTCTATTTTTACTTGTTAGATAAATTTTTGAATTAGTCCATTTTTAGTATTTAATTAGTTTATTATTAATCATCAATATCTATGGGACGATATCTTTTCTCATCATTATATTACTTGTTCGACACGTTCGTTGACACATACACTTGCATTGAGAATTTTGCGAACACGCGCATGGCAGCACTTTTGCTCTAGAAATTGACTTCTGGCTAGAAGTTGATTTTTCTACTTCTACTTCTAAGTAGAAATTGATTTTTCTACTTCTGGAGAGAAGTAAATTTTTTTCACTTCTTCAAGTGGCTCCAAAACTACTTCTGGAGCAAACAAATGTTCCAGAAGTAGAAAAATGAAGTTGCGTAACCAAATGGATTTCTGCTCCAAAAGTTGCGTTACCAAATGAATTTCTGCTTCAGAAGCACTTCTGCAGTAGAAATTGTACTCCAGAAGTGTTGTCATGCGCGCCCTAAGATGGAACTGAAATGCCTTACTAGGATTATTGTGTCAATTATGCAGTTTGTGTAAAGTTTTGTTCATAGAAGTTTCTTTTTTGGGGGTAAAATAAACCTTCCATTTCATCCAAAGTAGTTGAGATATTACAAGAAGAAACTAAACCCTACATTAAAATGATAAATTGAAGTAAACTCCACTAACGCTACTTTTAAGGGCAGAAGAACACTTCAAGTGCCAAAATTTGTGTACGGCGCTCACTTTGGTACCAAAAATTTTCGCCGGCTTACTTAAGTGCCAAATCGGAGAAAAACCATCACTTAAGTGCTAACAGCGAGAGATTCCAGCAAAAAATATACGTGGCATTTATATTTAAAATATTTTAGTGCTACATCATTTATAATCAAAACATAAGTCCACGTGGACTCCACGTGGCAACTTTATTTTAAAAAAAGGTCCACGTGGCAATTTTATTAAAAAATTAAGTCTTAAAATTAACAATAGGTAAAAAAAATAACAAAATAAAAAAATCTTACTGGTGCCATGACTTTTATTTATTTATTTATTTATTTTATTTTTTACTTTTTTACCTTATCTTTTAGTTTTTTTTATTTCTTTTAATTTTAAGATTTTTTTTATTGCTGACTCGGATCCTCTGGCGAGCCATGTAAGATTTTCGGCAAAGTTTACCGGAGTTGGCACTCAAATAGTTATTTTTCAAAAAAAAAAAATAGCACTTAAGTGATCCACAAAAAAATTTGGCACCAAAGTGAGTGTCATACAAAAACTTTGGCACTTCTGGTTTCCTTCTGCGCTTTTTTAAGTCTAGTTAAGAGATCATTAAAAAGAAAAGAAGACGCGATTCTCATGTTATGAAATGGCCATTTTGCTAGCTCATGAGCAACAGTAGTAAACTCCATCTTGGGTTGTTGTTAAGTATGAAATGAGAGTCCATGACAAAATGATGAATATTCCAAGGGCAAAGACCCTTATGTTGAACAGTATCAATCAAGACCTCACAATAACTTTCCAAAACCATGTTGAGGATGCCGAGGGATGCAGCTTCCACTTCCATTGTCGAGTTTCCATCTTTCTCGTTTTGTCCACGCTTAGACGAGTCAGCCTCTATCCGATCATGGGATAATACATATGGCCCCTTTGTTATCCTTCCACGCACCATCTATATTAAACTTCAACTCCCATGCCCATATGTTATTATTCATTAAAGCCATCACATGGGTTGGTCAGGTCGAAAAGGGTCCAACCCATATTGACCCGTTATAACCCATTTTCATACAATACATATCTAGCAATCCATACCTAACTCGACTCATATTGCTAAAACACATCAATATTAAATCCAGTTTAGAAAATTTTGTTTCCTATAAAATTTTAAAGAAATATGTATTGCTAAAACACTGTGAACAATTTTTATAATTTTTAAAAAAAATTATGATTTTCTTATATTATTATTGTATATTTTTATTTCTTTCTTTTCTTTTCTTTTTCCTTCCTTGTCCGACGAGGTTGCTGGCTGATGACTGGTGACCACCGACGACCGCGGCGGCCGTCAGTGACCGGGCGACGAATGGTGGCGATCGACAACCCTTGCCGGATTTAGTAGAAAAAAATAAGAAGAAAAGATAGAAAAGAGAAAAAAATAAAAATTTATGAAAAATTAAAAATTAAAAGAATTCAAAAAATGACTTGTTTATGACTTACTTGAACTTCCTTGATAACTAACTCGTTTATGACCTATATAAAACTCATTTAAGACATATTAACTTGTTAACTAATTCATTTATGACCGACTTAAATTTGTTTTTAAAACTTAATGCAACCAATTTATAACTCACATAACTAAATATGTGTTAACATATGAGTTCTAGACCCATTTTGCCACCTTTATTGTTCATAAAAGTTAGTCTCGATGATTGTCTAGCCTTCTTTCGAAGTATGCTAGCTTCGCACGACACAAAAGTTCATACTATGATCCAATGAGTTCTGTGAAGAATGGTAATAGTACTTCCCGGAAGAGGATCTCCAACACAAACTGATTAAAGCAAAGAAAAAGGTGGATGTGGATAAGAAGTGGAATTATTGAGAATGGGGCGATTCCTCTGTTCATCTTTTCAAGCGTGGTACAGCATTTAGGAGGAGAACGCAGACGCGCCCACGAACTCTTTTGAGAAGCCAAAGGCATTGGAAGCGAGAGACGGGAGAAACATGGACCCTGGAAAATGTTCAGGAATGTTTGATGCTTTTGGACTTATAAAGCTGCTTCATTGTTGTAGATGGAATGGCCTTGGTCAGATTTTTTGGCGGTGGTCCTGCTGGATTGGCTGCAAAAGCAGAGCAGAGCAAAAAGTGCGTAGCTGCATATAAGAGAATTTGCTGGCTACGTGGGTGCTCTACGTGTGAAAAATAGAATGCTTCTCTTATTATTATCTTCTTTTTTTCATTTTTTATTAAACGTTAGATTTTGATTATTGAGAAAAAGGATAGTGATACAAATGGTCCCGGACTTTGGCCAGTGCAGTGCAATGCAGTGCAGTATTTAAACTTTTAATTTATTCAATTTGGTTCATGAACTAAAATGTTCAATGTGGTCTATGGACTTTTGGTACATGTTCAATATAGTTCTTGAACTATATGAAAATGTTCAATGTGGTCTATGGACCTTTGGTACATGTTCAATATAGTTCTTGAACTATATGAAAATGTTCAATGTATTCATTTCATTAATTTAATATCATGGACAACATTGAACATTTCAGTATAGGCCAGGGACTAAATTGAACATCAACCAAAAGTTCAGGAATTACGTTGAACAGATTAAAAGTTCAGAGACCACATTGCATTGTGTGCTAAGGTTCAGAGACCACATTAAACAAAATAAAAGTTCAGGGATCAAATTGCATATTGAACCAAAGTTCAGAGACCATTTATGTTATTTTACCTTAAGAAAATAGCACATTGCTCTGGTTTCTTTCTAGATTCGAATTCGTATAATGGTGACCCATAGGAAATAATATCTAGTGTTGAAAGGAATCGACGCGAAGGAGGAGCCGACTCCCGAGCGAACACGGGATCGACCTACTTATTCTTGTTCTCCGAACTGGATCAAGAATTTCTAAGGTTGGAATTTGGAAATCAGACCGGCGTTACGGTGATTGATTTCCATATGCATATAGGAGTCGAAGGATCGGGACTGGCTGGTCCAGGATGAATCCGGAGCGCTGTGCTCAGCCATAGCCAAGGACGCTTCGCATGATCAGCTGCGGCGTGGGGGGCCCACACCCAACTGTGAAAAGCGACTGCACGAGGGTGGGCCCTCCACCCCGGGTCCCCAGCCAATCAGCGCTGAAACAACGCATGCACGGTATTAAAACGGGAACAACTGTTCGGGTGCCGCCGTTTCACGAGTGAGCCCAGCACATCCCAGCTCTTAGATCATGCGGGCCCCACGTGGGATCCTCCAAAATCAAGGGCCACCGTGCATCGGGCTCACGTAGTATGTGGAGTACACGAGGGTTTCACCATCGCGACCCCATCTCATCATCGTCCCCATCATTCCTCGTGCTCTCTCACGCAATTGGTTCGCTGCGGTAAAAAATTAAGGCCTCCCTACCCCCCCGTCGAAAGTAATATCTTGATCCGACCCTCTTAGCATTTACCCCAGTTCATGTCGAACGTGTCGTTTTTATAACTCTCTCTCTACTTGTAACCACCATGTCCACGTACTATTTTCTCTCTCCTTCCTATAAGTTGGCTAAGTTGTACAGTTTCCTTCTCGACCAAGTACGTGGAGAACAGAGGAACCGCTGTTCAGTTGTCTCTCTCTGTATCTGTGTTTGTGTTCAAGTAGTGATATGGAGAGCTTGCTCTGCGACGAGAAATGGGTCGTGAGCCCTTACTCGGTCTCCGATCGCCGCGTGCATGAAACGTTCGAGAAGCCGGGCGATCCGGAGTGCATCTGTCGCGGCGGTTCCTGGTTCAGTATGACCCAACAAGAGTGTGACGCGGCACTTGCGGTTTGCTTGGAGAAGGAGACGGGTTACATGCCCGAGTCTGGTTATGCGGAGTGTGTGGAAGCGAAAGGTTTGGTCTTTGCTAGGGCCAGAGTCATGCAGTGGCTTATTAAGGTTGATCACAGTATAGATTACCACCATTTCGTCGTGAGCAAGTTTTACTGTCTTGTTGTCAATTAGGGTATCTTCTTCATAGGTACTTAATCTCCTCTCCTTCCTCATTTCGTCTTCTCAGTGTCGAAGTAGATTGAAGCTGTCCTATGGTACGATATTCCTGGCCGCGAACTACTTCGATCGATTCATCTCCATTTGTAAGTGCCAGGTAGGAAATGTTTTTCAGCTTTTCTGGTGATCGAGTGATAATGACTCGAGTTTTTCACAAGGGATGACTATCCTCTCAAATAGGACGGTTCGCATATTTTCGTAAGCATATAGAACACCTGTCACTGTTAGATTACTTATATGCTTGAAGAACATTACTTCATCGTGTCGTTTCTCTCGTAGATTGGTAAGTTTTTCAATGAAGAAACGAGACTAAAGCCACCAACTAATTCAGTTTGGTGAATGTGTTGGGGTTTATGTTGTTCAAAGGTTTCAAAACCCTAGATTACCTTCATATCTTCATAACTCTCCTGTGTTGAATTTCCAGGAATGGAAACTCTGGATTGTGGAGTTGGTGTCCATCGCATGCTTGTCGGTCGCGTCGAAGTTCAACGAGACCCTCAGCACACTTTCGTTACGTGAAATTCAGGTGACAACCGACATCATCATCATCCTCTCGGTCTGAGTCTGTTAATCTGGTTGTTCTAGGGTTCCTTTTACTTTTAGCTGTTTACCAATGGCTATTGCATTGTGAAGATGGAGGATCTGGACCATTCTTTCCAGCCAAGCACCATCCAACGGATGGAGTTGACGCTACTACAGATGTTAGGATGGCGTCTGGGCCCCATCACCGCGTATTCCTACGTGGAACTGCTGACCTGTAATGGTGACTTCTGGACATCTCATCTTCACGAGCAGTTCATCACAAAAGTCAATGAGTTGCTCCTCCATTCGCTTATGGGTATAGCATCTGGTCTCTTCAAATCCGACGTACCTTGATGGCCAAAACAGAAAAAAGAAAAATCACACTTTGCAAATGCATTATGCTCACCTGAAGTATACCCCATTAAATAACTTATAAGCTATTATCCGAATTAATCCGATCACAATGAGAACAACATGAACTTCTGATCCCCTTTGAGCAACACGTAGAATTTTAACCGAATTGTTTCAGATATCAACTTCGCGGAGTTTAGGCCAAGTGTTATTGCTGCATCGGCTTGTCAATGCGGATTAGACAATCTACTTACTTTGTCATCGAATGTGTGTCTCACTAACTGCATCCGCCGAATCATCGGTCAAGATCAAAGGGTAAGGATCACATGAGACTCAAAACTTTGACGTACTTATTTGAATGAAGTTCATCTTCAGTTGATGACATTGTTAATCCGATTTCATGAGATTGATTTGATGAAATGCCAGAAGCTTATGGAAGTTCAGCTAGCCAGTGAACGCTTCAACGCAATTGCTTGCGGGAGCTTCAGCTACTGCCCTTCGAGTCCGGTCACTGTTCTACTGGGCGAGCGGATAGATGTTAACGACGATCACGTTGATCTCTCTATTTTCACGGTGCAAGCAAGGTCATGCATCGGCATCACCGAATCAAAAGGCATCAGTTGAAACAACTTCCAGTTAGCACGAGAAGTGGACATAGAATTATATGCAATAGCCTTGGGTTGCTACAAATTGCCAATCCATGGAAGGCAAACTGAAACTACTTCATTTTATCAGATTTTTACGTAACAAGTCATTGTTATCACAATGAGACAACAATTTACGCATCTTTCTGTCTTTGAGAACGATTTCTTAGTCATCTTTACTTGTGAACAAATTTCACGTTCCTTTTTATTTAGAATTTCACATGATATCATACCACTTTTATTCACAAATTTCAAAGTAGTAAAGCAACATGAAATAATCCATTATGCCACAAAGAAGATGACACAAGCATACAATAATACTTATCTATCAAGATTGCGAGCACTTAGTGTAGCCACTGTCTCCATCTTCATGAAAATTATAATATATAAAGATCGTTGGGGAATGTGATTGCTGATGAAGATAGAACAATAACTTACAATTCTTTGATGCGTGATGACGATCACTATCACTAAAGTATTATTTGCCCCCATTTGTTGCTGCCAGGTTTATAACAAATACATCTCCAGAATATACACCAAAAGTCACAGAGAAATGAATACAACAATTACTAAATTTCTCCCATGGAATTTCACTTTTGAATGTGTTGTCGAACTTGAGTGTGAAAAGAGGAGAATAATAGATGATATTATGAAGAAGAGAGAGTTATGAAGTAGAGAAGACAAGAAGAAAAGAGGGAATTGAGGGCTGAATGCGAGGGTGGATATCAACCGAAAGACAGGAATATTCGGCTTCACAGGCTGAATTCTTGGCTGAACATCGAGTTTTCGCCGTTGTGTTGCTAGCCGGAGTTTGCCAATTCATTCAATCAAAGCCGGTCGCAACTCTTGCTGTGGCAAGGTATAATAAAAAAAATCTGAACTTTTGCTTCCAATCTTCTGAGTAAGTCAACTGCATGAGCCTACTGACCGTTTGTTGTAATTTGATGCAAGTATTTATCCCCTAAATGCGCTTTCAACCACAAACCGTAAAACACGGCATGACGTTTGAATCCTGAAAACGGGCTGGACGTCCTCGGTCTGAATAATGGCTGTCCACCCTACTTTTGGTCTTTTGAGACTCCTTCAGGGCGGTCCCCGGTGGTCCCTTTGGCCTTTGGTCGCTCTAGAAGGTTTAGGACCATTCCGAGACTGTTTCTTAGCCCGTGGACGGACTGAACGCCCGCTGGCACTGACCGTCCCCGGTCTATTCACCTCCATCTTGGAAAAGAGCCCATAAAAGCAATAATATTCACCTCGATCTCGGAAAAGAGCCCGTTGAGATGATGGTGAGCCACTTTTCCATATCTTGCTTTCCATTGCAAATTTTAGAAGTAAATTCTCATTGATTTGCAATTTTTTTTATCTGCGGATGAGAATGTGGGGTTAGGGTTTTAGATGGGATCTAATTTAGCCCCAGTTTGTTAATTTGGGTCAATGAAAATGCTAAATGATGTCATTTGACATGCTTTAAGGACATCATTCTTTGACAGGTCATGTGGGATAATTTTATATTGAATTAAAGTCACGTCCAACTTTTCGGCAGGGAAAATTGCTAATGTGACTCGATTGAACATGTTTAAAAGTTACGGTACTTATGTGATCAATTGAAAAGATATAATACCAAAGTGACACATATAACACCGTTAGTGTCCTTTTCCCCTTTAATTGAGTTAATTTTATCATTTGATTTTAATTTTGTATGACTTAAAAAAAAAAAAGGAAAATCGCTACTATGATCAGCACATGATGACCTCTAATAATTCTCAAAGTTTTTTGTAATAAGATGCAGCCTTGGGTTTATTACCACACTTGAGAAAAACAAGTTTTTTGTTTATTGTGCTGGTTGTTGAATTTGTAATAAGGTGCTGGATGATAACGAGTATAAATACAGTAAATTCCATATTTCTCATCAGAAAATTCCATTTACTTTATGAAAGATGCCTGTCAATTTCATATTCCATATTTTCTAATATAAAACTTACTCTGGCAAAATCCGCGTTCAAGAATGCTAAATTGACTACTTTTGCACCACCATTTTTTAAGTCATTTTTTTCATTAGTCTTCTTGTTATGATTCAGCGCAAAAAGCACAATGAAGTAAAGAGTAAAAGTAAGAAAAAAAAATTGAGATATAAGGATTATCCCGATTCACCCTTAAACTATGCCTACATCCAGAAGATGATTCCACTATAATTTGCACCTCCCGCCTCTCCATTACAATTCTCAATTACAAAAAGAGATTATATATAAGCAATAACTATTTATGATCTTGTGCTTTCCTGTCAATGGCGAATATGAATTACACCCCCAACATCTTTCTCTCTACCAATGCGTGTGGAAGGCACATGTGCATATTGTATAGCAGGAGAGACTAATGTTGTGCCATGTTCTGTCTGATATAAAGTTCTTGTTACGGAGCGAAAGTGCACTTCGAGTTCTTATCGGAACGTACGCTACGCGTGCTTAGACGCATATAAAGTGCCTATCCGAAGCTTTTTCTACGTTAATCTTGACCCGTACTGATAGAAACTGCATTTCCAAGTAGTAATGGAAACTGGTGTCTGTGCTTCACAAGATAAGTTGCTAACTCTAATTGCTTTCAAGATTTCAGATGCTGCCAGACCACTCGAAGCAGTCGTAAAAGTGTGAAACCTCATGTCTAGCCTTTCTGCCAAAAGCAAAGCTCTTGATGCGGGAGCATCGAGCTCTATCAATTAACTCGCAAGCTCAATCTGTCCTAGTTGATTCATCCAGCTAATGATGCAAGAACATCTAATTTGTCGATGATCAAGATGCTAACTAGGAAGTATTGATTATTTCCCTTACAAATAAGATTGCCGATTACCATATTGATTGCTGATTTCATGGCGATTCACCGAATTGATTGCTTAGCAGATTGATTGCGGATTTTATGGAGATTCATCAGGTTGATTTTCTTAGCAAATTGATTGCTGGTTCCATGGGATATACTCTTGCCGGATGCCTAATTAGTTGCTGATTTGATACCAAATCAAAGGTGGATCAATGGGAGGCTAATTGGAGTTATTTCTTTTTCAATTAGTAGATCTTTTAAGGTTGTTATTAGCTATACAAGGCTAGTGGATGAGATTGATAGTCTTTTATTTCCTTTTCCTATTTGCTTTGTCTTATCCCTCTATATAATGAGGTGAAATCTCCATTGTAAAAGCAGACCATTTTATTGATGAATGAGAATTCCTCTTTGTGAGTTGAATTGTAAATACTTCGGCATCTTTATCCTTGGAGAGTGGATACTCCTTGGTGGTGAGCCAAAAGTCCTTTATCCTCGGTTGGTGGCGTAGCCTTTATACCGTGGTGGTGAGCTTCTATTCAATCCCGATCTCTTTCCTAGGTTGGTGTTATCTTTAGGCCTTGGTAGTGATCGGTTTATCCTTCGATTTTTATTGTTGGCTGGTGATATCTTTACGCTACGATAAAGCTCGATTCCTATTGGATCTTTGCTGTTCTCTTACACTATACATACACTTAATCCCTAAATTCCCCCATACACCGCCCACACACTTCAGTCCATTGAAATCGTTTCAAACATTTTACGATCAAAAACACTTTCCGATGGAATCACTCGTCCACGCACGCATCAGCTCTTCCCCCAGATGGATCTTGCTACCTTGGCTTTCTAAGACTTGAAGAAAAGGAAAATGGTTGGCTTTCTTCATCATCGTCTCCTATGGTAGAGTTTATGGGATGAACTGGTAAAAGAAACATCTAATGCAACTTGGCTAGATTTGTTGAAACAGATCAATTTATCGATTGCATTCTGCGTCTGTGCTCGTGTAGTTCCTGATCTAGTATTCCAGTTATGTCGCCTTTCTAGCACCAGTTAAATTACCGGATAAGGACATTACAAGTGCCATAACTTTCGTACGGCGCTCACTTGAGTACCATAACTTCAAAAACAAAATCATTCACTTGAATGTCATAACTTTCAATTGATCACTTGAGTGTAAAAAATTTTAAAAGGTGTTCACACAAGTGTCGAAACTCTAACGTGGCATGGCACTTATGGTGAATATTTTAAAAAAATTATGACACTTAGGTAATTGATTGAAAAGTTATTTGGCACTCAAGTTATCGGAAAAAATAAATTATGACACTTAAGTGATTGATAAAAAAGTTATGGCACTCAAGTGAGCGTTGTATGAAAGTTATTTCACCTGATTTATCCTTTTCCCCACCAATTACTCAATCAGATATTTAGTTGCACGACATGTATTTAGTTTCATAATAAAGACATTACACCTCATTATATCGTGGGTCAATATTCTTTGATGTGTTAAAAAAGTGTTTTGTTGCGTGTTTAAGTGAGATTGATATCATTCATTTGCTTTGATTAACAACAAGATTAGCTGGCATTTACTGCCTACTGCACAACAAAGGTACAATACCATAAAGCCACACAGAAAGCAGCACGGTAAGACCCAAGTAAGATGACCGAACTATAAGATTAAGTTGCTTGATAATCGAATATATAGGCTAAGCTTTTACTTTTGATTTTTGCTTTCACTTTTCCCCCCAAAGTAAAAAGAGAAAGCAAATGCCCGAGATCCGACCACGTAATGATCTCCTCCTATTACAAAATCATTCGAAGCGATAAATATGAGGTAACTTTGATTGGTAAAAAGGATGAGGAGAGGCGATTATCATAAGGGTCCTGAGCTAGTTATGCAATTTTCAATTTGAATTATAACTACTCCGTCCACCTATAAATACACGAGCTAGGCAACGGTTTTGTGACATCCCAAAATCCTATATCGGATAGGAGAAATCTTGTGAAGTGATTTATAAGTAAACATCCATCCTCAAGTGAATAAAAACATCTTGTGTTGTTGCTCTGAGTACTCCTTTTGCAGGCTTGGCCTATTTACATTGAGTTGGGCGGTCACAAATGGTATGAGAGCAGGACTCCATTCAGTAGGTGTATGCTTCGTGATTAGACTAAGCCCATATTCGATTTGATTTGACGAGGGCGAGCAATGATCGCGGATGCGAGATGCTTGGACAATGGTGAAAGAAGGGGCAGAAATGGATCAAACCACTCATCGAATAAGGGGAGTAACACTAAATGATTGGATCCGACCACTAACAAAAAGTTTAGGGAGGTCACATCTGACATAAAAATGAAATAAGATCAAGGTTAAATCTTCTTGATCACTTTAGCCAAAGAAGTTTATTATTTTTTGAATTTGTTAAGTCAGAAATATGTTAAAGATAGAATAAGAAAAGACAGCCCATATTCCGAGCAAAGGATATGTGCCCTCTCTCCCCAAAAGGGTGATTTAAGTGGATAGAGAAGGCAAGTAATCTGAGTGATGACTGGCTCCTCTTATTCCTTAATGGACAGCGATTGTTAGGTAATCAAGGATGCGTTTGTTTTGCGAAAAATTCAAGATTTGGAAAACATTTTCTGAAAAATGATCAGTTGTATCACCTAAAAAATAAAAAAATAAAAAATATTTTTATTACCCACGAAAATATTTAGCCATAAAATGTTGTCGATAATGAAAATATTTTCCGTTGTCTGATTTTACTAAGCGATATAATCTATCATTTTTCGGAAGATATTTTTCAAATCATGAGTTCTCTGTGAAATAAATGCACCGTTACAGTTTTGATTAGTGCAATTTTTGTTTGGTTCCAATTTTGCTTGTATCTTACGATTCTGATATCAAAGTAGATTCTACGGTTTGCCATAAATTTTTTTACGATGTTAGCCTAGCAGATACGTAGTTACACAGTAGGGGGGACAAGTGGTCGTTGGTCAATGGATAACATGAGACTTTTATTTTGGTCAATTGAGGACTTTAAAGTTTTATAATTCCCTAATCGGGTCTTGAGCTCACCGTCGGTGCAATTCAGGTGTCGAAAATCCATCGTGGCTCGTACATGGAACATCCGGTCACATACCGTGCGCAAATTCCATCGATGGCGAACTCAAGATCTGAACAGGGCTTTTCTTTTTTTAATAAACCCGCGAGTGCTCAATCAACTAACGATCAAAATCTTCAATAATGTCTATGCACTTTTCTAAGGAAAAACATTGATACAATCACCACATCATCGGCGGGAAAAGCACACTGCAGGGCTTCAGTTTGCAACAGAAGAATGAGAGGGACTAAATTGGAACCCGACAGTGAAAATACAGTGACCGAAAGCACAATTTACCCATAATTTGATCCTTACGTCACAAAATCCTTTCCGACACAAAAGTTTGCTCCCAGCCAAGCCCTCTCAGGTAAGGGTGAGCGGTTCCAGGTTCCGTACAGGTTTCACCTGAAATTTGAAACTTACTTGTCGGAACATATTCCTCATTTTTTGGAACCTAAAACCTATTCTACATAGCTTGAAACCTGGAACCTACCCTGTCACAGGTTCCAAGGCCGATTTTCACGGTCTATACAGGTTCTATCTATATTCTTAATTGAACGATTGCAGTGAGTTCTCCTTGCATAATATGGATTCCAAACATTCATGATCTGGATGTGAATGAGTCGAATTACTTATCCCTCGGTCTATTAGTGAACTATCTCATCACTTTTAATGACCACAATTTACTGCTATAATCCACTGACCACAATTCAAATTTAGACACACGAATAAATAAGAAAAAGTCTCAATCATAAATATCGCCAAAAATGGAAGCTCAGACTAATGGTTCCAGATTACACACTCATCACCGGACGCCACGGTATATCGGAGGATTGCGCGAAAAGATATACCAAGAAAAATACAAAAACTTATTACAGATTACATTACAGGTTCCAAGTTCCACCTACCTGGAACCTGGAATCCACCTATTGAAATAGGTTCCCCATTGGTTCGATTCCAGATTTTAGATTCTACCCTGAAACTATGCTCACCCCTGCTCGCTAGCATATATACTCTGACACTTCCTCACTCTCGCTGTCCCTTCCATAGGTCTCTTCTTCTGCCTTCTTACTGGCAAACCATGCTGAGTTCATCTGGTTCCACCCTTCTTCTCTTCTCTTGGCTGACTCTTTCCGGCATTGTTACAGGTAAAAATTCTTAGTTTAATCTAACCAGTGGAACAACCGCAGTAGTAGCTTTGATATGGTGTTAAATCATTTTCGTTGGCTCCGTAGTTAATCCACTTACCAACGTTCTCAGATGCCGCGCAACAACTCATACTGGTAAACAACTGCAACCACACCGTCTGGCCGGCGACTCTCGGTGGCGCTGGCCATGCGACCCCGAGCGACGGCGGCTTCTGCCTCGACGCCGGCGGAGAATCCGTGGTCGACCTCCCCGAGCTGTGGTCCGGCAGAATCTGGGCCCGGCAGGGTTGCGCCTTCGACGAGCACGGCAAGGGCGCCTGCAGCACGGGCGGCTGCGGTGGGAACCTCCGCTGCCGGGGAACGAGCGGCGAGCCGCCAGCGACAGTGGTGGAGATGACGCTGGGCACGAGGTCGTCGCCGCTCCACTTCTACGACGTGAGTCTGGTGGACGGGTTTAACCTACCAGTGTCGGCGAGGCCCGTGGGCGGGAGCGGAGGGTGCGGGGTGGCGGCGTGCGAGGCGGACTTGAACGGGCTGTGCCCGGGGGCGCTGGAGGTGAGGAGGGAGGGGAGGGTGGTGGGGTGCAAGAGCGCGTGCTTGGCGATGGGATCGGCTAAGTATTGCTGTACCGGCAGGTTCGGGAGCCCGAGGACATGTAAACCGACGTTGTTCGCGAATCTGTTCAAGGCGATGTGTCCCAAGGCGTATAGTTATGCCTTCGACGATGCTAAGAGCTTGAACAGATGCAGGGCTTCGAGGTACGTCATCACTTTTTGTCCTCCACAGTGAACTGAAGAAGACGAAGACGAAGACGAAATGTTAAGGCTTTTATTTATTTTTCTCTCGTCTGTTTGAGCGATCTCTACTCTTTTTTCTTATATTTTATGATTTTCGTACTTTATTTTGTGAAGATAAGTGAGTGGGTCACGTAGCAATACAAAGTTGGGAGAATTTCTGCACTTCTATTTGTCATTCAACCGATTACTTGAACATCTTTTTTGGCTTCAATAACATGTCATCCCCGTCTCATCCACGTCGCACAGCCACCGTGTGCGGCCAAACTTGGCCAGTGCCACCCCCACCACCACCACCACTTGAGGATCACCACTGCGATTCCATCACCATGAATCAGCAGACGTGTCTCCAGCATAAGGTAGACCTCATATACGGGCTAATGCATGTGACCTTAAATCCGAGATCGCGCCTTAGATATGAGGTTGTGTAACCTTAGGTTCGAGGTTGCCGGACCTTCCATAGAAGATCCAACCATAAAATCCGAGGCAGTGAGAGTTCGAAATGGACATGGTGACCTTCATCGGTGGTCTGAGAAAGAGGGGTGGAGAGAGCGGATTGTTTCATGTACCCCATATGTTCAAAATAAGTTAGTTTCGTGAAAAATAAATGATTTAAAAAATGATTTTTTATATCACGAATAAAGATGAAATTTTTTTAAATAAAAAAATTAATGTCCATGAAATATTGAGACATAAATTATTGTCAATAATGAAAATATTTTTTATTCGCTATTTATTTCAAGTAATATAAGCCACTATTTTTTGAAAAAATACTCATTTTCCGTGAAAAGAACGGAGCGAAGATAAAATAATTTTTCAGCTCAAGTTTGCTGTTAAAAAGTGGCAATCGACATGTTAATTTTTTTATTTTTTTTACCCTTTGGTCAATCGAAATTAAACTCAAACAGTGGCAACTTTCCAAATATAGGTCTTAGAGAAAGATCGATTCGCTAAAAGACAAAACGACACGATATGTCAACGAACTTTGAACAGACCAAGGCCCGCTTCGCCCCCGGAACTAGCAAAAATCAACGGATTTGAATGCAAATGAAGATGAGAGTATAGAAGGCGAGTCCGACAGCTTCAGGGAACCATACATGGGTTCCAATGCTAATGAAAACCTCAAAGAAGGAGATCATGGACACGATGAAAGTAGGAGTGATCGATTTCAATGCGGATCGATTTACATCATAAAAACGAGAACTGCTCACGTAAGGCTAGTTCCACAAACTAGGAATCGAGAATCGCCCACTAATTCCTGGACCCACCCCGAGAACCGGATCTCCGTTCCGATTCTCGGGTGGATCCATGAAACCGGCCATTGTAGCATTGTCAGGCTGCAACTTGCAGCATCTCTTGGCTGCATGATGGAGTCACCCACAATAGTTTCTTGCAATACTTCTATGGATAAATGTCAGATGCTTCAGCATCGAGAGCGAGCTGCGAGTGCGTGAGAGGAATTAGGTTTTTCAGAGAGGCATGAGGACTGAGGAAGGGGCATGAGAGGCTGAAAGCGTGGTAGTGGTACTCTATTTAGTAATTAGTGATTTGACGAAACTTCGGACAGAGGAAAAATTACCCAAAAAATCTTAAATCTATTGCAATTATGTCAATTCAGTCACTTTTTTCATTTGTGCGAATTCAGTCCATGCGGCCGTTTTACGTGGCATGGCTGATGCTGACGTGGACAAATTTTAATAATATTTAAATATTTTCTTTTTTATTTTTCTTTTCTTTACTTTTTCTTTTTTTTTCCCTATACTTAGGGCCGACGAGGGCCACAACGCCCTCGCTAAATCTGGCCAGGCGATGGGCCATGAGGCCTTCGCCCTATACCAGCGAGGGTGTTCTAGCCCTAAGTCAGGGAAAAAAAGAAGAAAAAATCGTAAGAAAATTCAAACTATTATTAAAATTTGTCAACATCAGCGTCGGTCGTGCCACGTAGGACGGCTGACGACCATGTCAACGCTTTTTGGGCAAAATTGGCCATACAGATTTGATTAGCAAAACGTGAAAAGGTTTAGGACTGAATTGAAAAAAAAAAAAAAGATTTAGCATTGAATCGACCACGTCATTGTGTCTATTTCATGTCCCTCGGGAAGTACAGGAGCATCGAGCATAGAACCATGACCAAACGAGCACAAACCGAGACTGTCGTTTGCATCTTTCATCTTCTCGCTGGACGACGTGGAGATCAAACCACTGGACCACATGGTTGATGCGGAGCGGCCGATTAGGATGTACAAGAAAGTGAAGTATGGAGAGTATCTGCAGCATTCATTGAAGATGAAGCTGGAGGGAAAGGCACACATTGAAAAGGCAAAACTTGATACCTGAATGGACACTGTTTTTCCTGAATCCTAAATGTTTGTGTCAATGTGAATACGAAAAGAAACCTCTACGTTGTTCAAACTCAATGATAGGGGTGAGCATGGTCTGGGTGAGTAGGTTCCAGACCTAGAACCTGAAACCTACCCTATTATAACCGGTTCCCAGTTTTTGGAATCTGGAACCTACCCTTTTTGTCCCGGAGCCTGTTTTGTAACCTACCCTGTTTTTTCGGTCCGGTTTCGGGGTCTACCCCAGAACCTTTTTTTCTTTTGTTTCGTTTTCTAATTTGATTTTTTCCAGCAAAATAATATGAGTAGCAATAAAACGATTCAAAGCAAAAGATTGAATAATAAAACTCATTATCCGCCAAAAGTAACAATCCCTAATATGAGCAATAGAAATTACAATCCACCAAAAACAGAGGAAGTGAGGCAAGCGAGACTAGTTTTTTTTTTTAGGTAGCTAAAAACCGGTTCCACAACCGGTTCGTTTCTCGGGTGGGTCTTCACTTGGAACTGGGAACCGGACCAGTTCCAACAGTTCCCAAAAATTAGAACCTATACCCGGATCGGTTTGAATAGGAATCGATTCTCGGATCTATTTTTTGGGTGGTTCAGTTTGATTTCCGGGTAAATCCGGTCCGGTTGCACACCCCTACTCAATGAGCACTTACATCAAAGCTAGTGACTGCAGTTGGCAGCAAACTCAACAGACACAGCTCCAACATTAGACCGAAAGTTTGAAGGCAATGCACCAACTTTAGGGACAAACGAGCACCGGTGAACAGAGATGGGTTCACATTATGATGAGCAATTCACAGAAGGAGATGAAGCACCTATCTA
Source organism: Lenwebbia sp. NSW1173648 (assembly GCA_029784005.1). NCBI lineage: Eukaryota > Viridiplantae > Streptophyta > Magnoliopsida > Myrtales > Myrtaceae > Lenwebbia > Lenwebbia sp. NSW1173648. The sequence continues at coordinate 18,232,772 of JARCGZ010000008.1, read as the reverse complement.
TGGGTAGTCAATGCCGGCGCCCAACATGCGAGAAATGGCGAGGAAAGACCCACTTCATGTCCCCGAGAGATATATCAGAACAGAAGACGACCTGCTAGTGATCAAAGCGAAAAATGACCTTTCGTCCGAGGTTCCGGTCATCGATCTGTCATTGCTCTTAAGCGCAGGATAAGCAGGAAATAGAGAAACTTGATCAGGCTTGCCGAGACTGGGGATTTTTCCAGGTCTTTCATAGAATAATTCAAATCAAAACAATCCCAACACTTCAGAATCTACTGAAGCATTCTATGCTACTTAAAGCATCTCAAATTCATGGAGGAGAAACTCTGCTTCAACTTAATATATGTGCTAAAGTCGTGTACAAGCAAACATAGTGAGCGATATTCCAACATAAATTTTCCCGATTCAATCTCCTAAGTGCAGGTAGTGAATCACGAGGTGCCGAGAGAACTCATGCAAGCAATGAAGAAAATGCACTGCGGAGATTTTCAACTTACCTGATGCGGGAGCATCCGACACATTGGAACCATCTATGAGTTCTGATCTGGTTTCGTCAGCAAGTCCTACAACTTCGATGTTTATTCAGGCAAAATCAATTTCGGTTATACCTTGCTATAGTGGAACGCTAATGGAGATGCCGACATGAAGGCTAACACTCGCGTAGCCGACTAATGGAGTTACCGAATGCTGACCAAGCCGACTAAGTTCTATTTTCCAAGTTAGTTGCTGATTTTGTTGCGGACCAATAATATACCAGCGGGGGACTTATCTAAGTCATTTCCTTGGTCATTTGGAGGCTTCCCATGATGATTATCTGCTAGTCCAGCCTGGTGGACGAGATTGCTGAAGAGCCCAAGTGCAAGTTTCCAAGTCTTTATTGCTTTCTAGTTTCTAGTTGTCATTTAATGCTTTTCTAGTTACTAGGAGTTTAATACCTTATGGTTCCCAAGTCGTCTAGTCCCTATGTTCTTTATTATCTGTCTAGTCACTATGTATTTAATAGTTGGTTGGGTCATTGAGTCTTTATTGTTGTCTATGTTCGAGTCCCTCTATATATAGAGGAATGATTCTCCATTGTAAGGCAAATTGTGATCGAATGAGAATTCCTCTTCGTGAGTTGAGTTATAAACCCCCTTCGGTATCTTTATCCTTGGAGAGTGGATTACTCCTTGGTGGTGAACCAAAAGCCCTTTATCCTCGGTTGGAGGCATAGCCTTTAAACCGTGGTGGTGAGTTTCTATCCAATCCCGATTGCTATCCTTGGCTGGTGGTGCGTCCTTTACGGCTTGGTGGTAATCGTTTCTATCTGTTCTGTTCTGCTCTTATGCACTCTCCCATACACTTCACCCATAAATTTCCCATACTCCTTCACCCATTCGTACTGATAATACTCTGAATTCCCTACCGACGGAATCACTCGCCCACGTACGCATCAAGTTGGTATCATAGCTCAAGGTTGAACTCATCTTGAGCGATTCCTTTCTATTCTCAATGTCATTCTACAAATGGATGATCCTGTTCCAAGAGGTCTGACCTTGGAACAAGCGCACAACGAAAGGCGAAACCGTGCTATCAAGAACCTCCAAAGGCAAATGGAGCGTGTCCTCAATCACCTAGAGAATCTGGTGAGATAGGAGCAACCAGCAAGACATCTCGATGAGCGATACGAACATAGCGATTCAGACTCCCATTAAAGCTCTACTGATGGTTCTAAATCCACTAGAGAAAACTCTAGTGCTTTCGACTACCGTGCCTGGAGGAGAAGAGGGAGGCACAAGGAGATGATCGTGATATCAAAGCAGAGGTCTCTGAGTTTGAAGGAAGTCTCAATCCTGATGACTTTGTGGATTGGCTTCACGCAACTGAGCGAGTGTTTGACTTCAAGTTATACTCAGATGAGAAAAGATGTAAAGTTGCTATCCTAAAGTTGACGACATATGCTTCTCTCTAGTGGGAAAACCTGAAATACCAGCGAGCTAGAGAAGACAAAAGGAAGATCTATTCGTGGGAAAAGCTTAAAAAGTTGATGAAGAAGAGGTTCTTGCTCACCAACTATAAGCAAGACCTCTTCTTAAAACTGAATTCCCTTAAGCAACACGGGATGAACGTCAAAAAATACATAAGGGAGTTTGAGCAACTCATGCTCATATGTGATGTTCCAGAATCATAGGACCAAACCATCGCCCGATTCCTTGGCGGAATGAATCGAGAGATTGCTGATATGGTTGATCTTCAACCTTATTGGTCCTTTGAGGACGTGTGCAAACTTGCAATGAAGGTTGAGATGTAAGTGAAGAACAACAAGGGGTTTTCTGTCAGAACCTCTACAAGGGGAACATCATTCTTTAAGGGTGCTTCTCCTTCTTTAAGGGTGCTTCTTCTAGCAAGACTGAGGGTTCGTCTACTAAAGCCAAAAGCAAGGAGAAGGCTGCTGAACCCAAAGAACTCAACAAGAAGCCTGAAGGTGAAGGTAGGAAATGCTTCAAGTGCCTTGGCTATGGGCATCTTCAATCAAATTGTCCTAATCGGAGGGTGATGACCCTTCAAGAAGCTAAGAAGATCGATTCAGAACTTCATGTTGAGAAAAACCTCATTTTGAATATTTTGATTCTGACAAAACTGTCATATTTCTATAGAATCTGGTAAATGCTCTAAGTGTTTTATCACAGGTGTAACACATGAATGGAGAAGCTTATATTGATCCAAATTGATGTTCAGATTCAAGATAAAGTCATCGTATATTTGCTTCTGAAGAAGTTGAATCATATTATTCAGATTGAGTGGAATATCACTTAAGAAGATTCAACTATCACCTTTGAAGAAGACTTATGTGAAAGCATCAACGAGGACTTTATTGAGCTCATATTCGATGTTCTAATCTATTTAGATTTAAGAGGCCGCTTATGTTTCTGAAGTTTGTCTCAAAAGGTTGTTCAGATTCTGTGATACTCTATTTTCATATTTTGAAGACCTACGTTTGGCAACTTCAGATATGGCTAAGTTATTTACGAAAGTTTTGTAATTTTTGATTGACTAAATTATTCTACAACATGATTAGTGGAATATCCACAATCGGATATTACCTTCCACAAGAACAAGACAACTTCCATATTTGAATAACTCCACTTATGGTAACTAAAGATTTAGTTGTATGGACGACTGAATCTGAGGGGTTCAGATTCTGCACCAATGGCTACCAAATCTCTCTAGATACAGACTCTTCTAATCAAGATTGAAGACGTCCAATCAGCGATTGAAGAGCGATCCCTAGAGGACCTTTGCAACGACTAGGTCGGGATTGAATGAGTATAAAAGGAGATCCATTGTATTGCTTGTTGGGCGAGGTCAGAACCAACAATTCCAAAGTGCTAGAGAAATTCAGATTCATACTTGTTCTCGAGAGCTTTTTACTCTGATCTTTGAGAGGCCTTGTGAGAGTGTGTGATTGTAAACACGTGAAAAAACTTCATTGATTCATCAAGTGGAATCCAGCCAATCAGCTGTCAGAGTAGGAGAGTGGACGTAGGCTTGATCTAAGCCGAACCACTGTAATCACCGTGTACAATTTCTCTTATCTCTAAACTCCTTCTATTGTGTTTAGAATATTGCACGTTCATGTTCAAAATCAATTACCGAATATTATTCAGATTCTGAATCAGTGATTTACTTGACTTGTTTCATTTAATTCAGCAATTTGAAGTCAAATTTTTTCAGAATCGCCTATTCACCCCCCTTCTAGGTGAAATTGCTAGATATAACACTTCACGAGGAAGCGAATGAATGTGACTATAATGGTTTAGAATCCGAAAAACAAGAAGAGGCTGTGGAGAAAGCTGATGATGGCGAGCTCTTGGTTATTCGCAAAGCCTTACACTCTGTCATTTCTCCAAAAGTTGACGAGCAAAGGGAGAACATCTGCCAAACTCGTTGCACCATTAACGAGAAGGTGTGTACGTTGATTGTTGATGGAGAAAGCTACACCAACGTTGCCTCAACAACTTTGGCTGACAAACTGAAGTTACCGACGACCAAAAATCATCAACCATACAAACTCCAATGGCTCAGCAAAGGAAGTGATCTTAAGGTAACTAAACAAGCCTTGATCTCATATTCTATCAGTAAAACTTACCGAGACCAGGTTCTACGTGATGTAATTCCTATGGATGCATGTCATGTGTTACTAGGAAGACCTTGGTTGTATGATAGAAAGGTTGTGCATGATGGGCACAAAAACACATATTCGTTTCACAAGGAGCAAAAATGCATTACCCTTGTTCACTTGAATCTAGTAATGATACCGACACATCAACCTGGGGAGGGAAACACTAGAAAGGAGAATCTATTCTTAATTGAAACATGGGTTAAGAGAGCCATTAGCAAGCAAAAGACTGTGTATGCTTTGCTCATGGTTGATAAAAAGAGTAAGAATGAGAGACCCTTACACTCGAAAATGCATTCCTTGTTGAAAGAATTTGCATATGTGTTTCCGAAGGAGTTGCCGCCTGGATTACCTCCATTGAGGGGAATTAAGCACCAAATTGATTTGCTTCCTGGTGCTTCTCTACCGAACAAAACGGCGTACCGATGCAACCCAGAGAGAACGAAGGAGTTGCATCGACAAGTCGATGAACTTATTGACAAGGGTTATGTTCGAGAAAGTATGAGTCCGTGTTCTGTTCCGCCTCTACTTGTGCCCAAGAAGGATAGTTCCTTCAGAATGTGCGTGGATAGTCGAGCCATCAACAACATCACCATTAAGTATAGGTACCCTATACCTAGACTTGATAATATGCTTGATGAATTGCATGGTTCTACTGTGTGTTCAAAGATAAACTTGCGAAGTGGATATCACCAGACACGAATGCGAGAAGGTAATGAGTGGAAAACAACATTCAAGAAGAAAGGAGGCCTTTTGAGTGGCTGGTTATGCCATTCGGACTCTCTAATGCTCAGAGTACATTCATGAGGCTAATGAATGAGGTCCTTCGTCCTTATATTGGCCACTTCGTTGTGGTAAATTTTGATGATATACTTGTGTATAGCAAGAGTGAAAATGAGCATGTTTCTCACTGGAAATAGGTATTTAATGTTCTTTGCAGCATAAGCTCTATGCGAAGATGGAGAAGTGTCAATTCTTCTCTCCCAGTATTGTGTTCCTTGGATATGTGATTTCTGAGGATGGAATTTTGGTTGATTAGTCCAAGGTGGAAGCGATAAAGTCGTGGCCGATGCCGAAATCTATCACTGACGTAAGGAGTTTTCATGGCCTTGCTTCTTTCTATTGGAGATTTATGAAGAACTTCAGTACTGTCATGGCCCCTATAACCGAATGTATGAAGAAGGGTTCGTTTGAATGGACAACGGCTACTTACAACGCTTTTGAAGCAATCAAGCAGAAACATTGTGAGTCGCCTATTCTTGCCCTTCCTGATTTTGACAAAGTTTTTGAAGTTGAATGTGATGCTAATGGAGTAGGCATTGGAGCTGTTCTTGTCCAAGAACAAAGCCGCTGGCGTATTTCAGTGAGAAGCTAGCCGACTCCAAGAAGAATTATTCAACATATGATAAAGAGTTCTATGCCATTACAAGAGCTCTAGATCATTGGAGTCATTACTTGAAGCCGAAACAGTTTGTCCTTCATTCTGATCATCATGCTCTCAAATTTATTAGCGGCCAACACAAGCTGAACTCGAGACATGCCAAATGGGTAGAATTTCTCCAATCATTTTCTTTCATTTCGAAGTATAAACCTGGGCATACTAATATAGTAGCAGATGCTTTATCGAGAAGATATTCTATGCTTGCTGTTTTGGATTCCAAAATCCTTGGTTTCCAAGTTATGCAAGAACTCTATGTTGATGATCCCGACTTCTCGTCCATCATCACCGACTGTAAACATGGAGTTCGGGGCACTTATTCTATCCAAGATGGTTTTCTTTTCAAAGGAAATCGGCTATGCGTACCGACGAGTTCGTTTATAGAGTTGCTGATCCAAGAAGCACATGAAGGAGGATTGGCTGGCCATTTTGGCATAAACAAAACTCTTGAGGTTCTTCAAGAGCATTTCTACTAGCCAAAGATGAATGGAGATGTGCAGGCTATTATCTCAAGGTGTGCTACATGTCAAAGAGACAAAAGTCATTTCTATGAGGGTTTGAATACTCCGCTTCCAATCCCATTGCAACCTTGGGAAGATGTGAGTATGGATTTCATTATGGCTCTTCCGAGAACTCAGAGGGGAAATGATGCCATCATGGTGGTTGTTGATCGGTTCTCCAAAATGGCTCATTTCGTTCCATGCCACAAGACAGATGATGCCTCTCATGTTGCTGAGTTGTATTTCAAGGAGATCATTCGCCTCCATGGAGTGTCGAAAACCATTGTTTCTGATCGAGACTCAAAGTTCTTGAGTTACGTCTAGAAAACGCTATGGAGAATGCTCGGTACAAGACTTCTATTCAGCACTACTTGTCATCCTCAAATCGATGGCCAAACGGAGGTAACTAATCGTACTCTTACTATTCTCCTTCGAGGAATGGTGAGTAAATCTCTTAAAGATTGGGATTTGAAGCTTGCGTATGCTGAATTTGCTTATAACCGATCACCGAGCTATACTACTGGTCATTCACCTTTTGAAGTTGTGTATGGAATTAATCCTCTCACACCAATTGATTTGATCTCGATTCCATCCAACTCTCAAGTTAACTTTGACGGCAAAGAAAGAGCTCAAGTGATGAAGAAACTTCATGAGCAGATTCATGCTAAGATTGAGAAGGCTAATGAGTCTTATAAGAAGAAAGCTAATCGGCATAGGAAAATGTCTTATTTTGAACCAGGTGATCTTGTATGGCTTCATTTGAGGAAGGAAAGATTTCGTTCCTGTCGAAAGAACAAGCTCATGCGGAGAGCTGATGGCCCGTTCAAAGTTCTAGAGAGGATTGGCAACAATGCTTATAAGATTGAACTTCTTGGAGAGTTTGGCGTTTCAGCAACCTTCAATGTTGGAGACCTTTCTCTTTCCTTGGAGGATGAAGACCTTTTAGATTTGAGGTCAAATCTCAAACAACTAGGGGAGAATGATGCGGGAGCATCCGACACATCGGAACCATCTATAAGTTCTGATCTGGTTTCGTCGGTAAGTACTACAACTTCGTTGTTTATTCAAGTCAAAACAGATTTCGGTTATACCTTGCTACGGTGGAACGCTAATGGAGATGCCGACATGAAGGCTAACACCTGCGTAGCTGACTAATGGAGTTACCGAATGCTGACCGAGCCGATTAAGTTCTATTTCTCCAAGTTAGTTGTTGATTATGTTGCGGACCAATAATATACCAACGAGGGACTAATCTAAGTCATTTCCTTGGTCATTTGGAGCCTTTCCATGATGATTATCTACTAGTCTAGCCTGGTGGACGAGATTGCTGAAGAGCTCAAGTGCAAGTCTCCAAGTCTTTATTGCTTTCTAGTTTCTAGTTGTCATTTAATGCTTTTCTAGTTACTAGGAGTTTAATACCTTATGGTTCCCAAGTCGTCTAGTCCCTATGTTCTTTATTATCTTTCTAGTCCCCATGTATTTAATAGTTGGTTGGGTCCTTAAGTATTTATTATTGTCTATGTCTGAGTCCCTCTATATATAGAGAAATGATTCTCCATTGTAAGGCAGATTGTGAATGAATGAGAATTCCTCTTCGTGAGTTAAGTTATAAACCCCTTTTGGTATCTGTATCCTGGAAGAGTGGATTACTCCTTGGTAGTAAATCAAAAGCCCTTTATCTTCGGTTGGAGGCATAGCCTTTAGATCGTGGTATTGAGCTTCTATCCAATCCCAATTGTTATCCTTGGCTGATGGTGTGTCCTTTACGCCTTGGTGGTAATCGTTACTAACGGTTCTGTTCTGCTCTTATACACTCTCCCATACACTTCACCCCGTAAATTTCCCCTACTCCTTCACCCATTTGTACCGATAATACTCTGAATTTCCTACCGACGGAATCACTCGCCCACGCACGCATCTACTACTGGAAGAGAAGAACAAATTCGTGATGGCTCCGAATGACGTACAAGATTATGGACATGCATTTGTGGTTTCTGAAGAGCAGAAGCTGGACTGGTCGGATCTTCTGATTCTCCGCATTTATCCGAAACACGTTAGAAGGCTCAAGTTCTGGCCAACCACACCCGATAAATTCAAGTATGTTCTACATAAACTAGATCCATCAATAGTGCAACGATGTAGATTATACCATGTAAGTACTGATAAATGTGCTGATTGCAGAGAAATTACTAAAACCTATTCAGATGAGTTTCGAGAACTGGCGATGGAGCTCATGGGGTCCTAAGGATGAATTCATGCATCTTCATGGAGAGTTGGCTCAAGCTCCGCGGATGAATTACTATCCAACCTGTAGTAGGCCAGATCAAGTACTGGGAGCAAGTCCACATTCGGATTCGACGATTCTCACCATACAATGCAGGACGATGACATTAAAGCCCTCCAGATTCGGCACAAGGAAGAGTGGATACCCGTTAAACCGATTCCTGATGCTCTTGTCGTTAATGTTGGAGATGTCACCGAGGTACCGGTTCAATAATGTGCTTATTTCATGGCTCAGGAGCAATGTCCATTTGCTGTTATCACTCATTCTCTGTTGTTTTAACAAGTAGATGATGTCAATGACTTCGAACAAAAGTATGGATGAAGAAGAGATTCACAATACTTAGTGTGTGCTTGCAGATTTGGGCCAATGATAAGTACGAAAGCATCGAGCATAGAGCAATGATCAACAAGCACAAACCGAGAATGTCGTTTGCGTCTTTTCTATTCCCACTGGATGATGCGGAGATCGAGACCCTTGATCACATGGTTGATGCCGAGAGGCCAGTTAAGATGTACAAGACGGTAAAGTACGGAGAGTATTTGAGGCACTCGTTGCAGAGGACGCAAGAGGGGAAGACATACAGAGATCGCGAAAATTGATACCTGAGCGACATGCTGTTTTAGTTGATATCAAGCAACTAAAACATAGTCAAGGATTGAACTTCTTTGTACTGTTTCACTTAGAAATCACTGTTTGTCCTATCTCTGAGTTTGTTTCACTCAGTTCAGTTCAGTCATTCAATAATCATACATTCGTCTTCTAAGATTGTTGCACGAGCCAGACACTAGCGTTCGGTGGAGAAGCACAGAGAATCGTTATTTTTCGCTGAATTAGATTGAATTTGTTAACCAACGATGACCAGAGAATCACTTGTTTCTCAAAACAAGAAATATTCAATCTGCTAACCAATCATCTCCTATGTGCTGACGAATACAACACTGGTTGAGTCGAATACAACCTGTTATTTCTGAGTTTTACGGCTTCACGAACTCCAGCTAAAAAAAAAGGGTTCCAACAATGTTGAAGAGTGTGTTGCTGGAGGAGAATATGAAGCCACAGTTGTGGGGCATCAACGCCGGCGCTGAATGTGCTGAGAAAAGACCCTCTCGAGTGTTCCTCAAACAAGCCTCCGGAAGGAAAGAAAACAAGGCCACAACCAAACATGTGTGCTTGCCACCGTAGGTTCGAGAATTCGACGTACCGCTTCTTCGAAGCAAGAACGACCACGAGCAGAAGAAAATGGATCTCGTTTGCAGAGGCCAGGGATGTTTTCAGGTCGTCCGTGGGAATCTGGAGACTAGTAAGTACATTACATATTAGTCCACCGAGAAGCGAATTAAAGCCCTGTTATTTTCAATTCTTCAACAACAAATTAGAGTTTATTCCGCGCATTTTCATCTCCTATTACCTTACGAATTGAGAAAAATGGCGGTTGCTTTCAATTTTAAAGACTGGCTCATCTCTCTTTGCCTGATTGAGAGTCCCAAACACTATGTTGTAAATCACAGGATGCAGATGACAGAATGCCAAAAGTGGTGATGAGGTCAATGAAGAAATCTGCAACCGACTTCTTCGATTGCCGCTGCAAGAGAGGAACGGGTTCTCAATGGCTTCCGACGACATACAAGGCTGTAGACATTTTCATGTGATCTCTGCAGCCATCCCAAGCAGATCCAGATGCCAAAATTCAGTCCGACCACATCGCAAGATTTCATGTAAACTCCTACACGCACTGTGTTATGACTTATGAAAGAACCATTATAAGCTTTGGTGAACTAGTCGTGCAACAGATAGAAATCATCGAGTCATATTCAACCGAAGAGTGGCAGACAAGCTTCTAGACTTGGCTTTCATTTGATCATGGGAATCAACAAGTATTAGGAGTGACTTAACATTGTGTCTATACTCGCGCAAGGTGATGATGTCGATGACCTCCAGATCCAGCACAACCACCAAGAGGTGGGTGCCCGTGAAACTGATCCCAGATGCTTTCGTCATGAACATATGTCCTGAAGGCACATACAGTGGAAAACCCAGCATTCGATGATGAAGGTTGGAAAGTCTGGGACGGTCGATAAACGTCAGCAGATGCCTTGTGTGTTCAACAAGTTTGGACAAATGGGAAGCCGGGAAACGTGGAGCATCGAGCAATGGCGACCCGATATAAACCGAGAGCGTCTCTTGCTTGGGCCGTTCAACGGTTGAAGTAAAGAGGCCGGTTAAGATGTACAAGGGACTGAGACCTCCAATAGGAAGCAGGAGCGAAAGGCACGCACTGAGATGGCAACAACTAATGACCCAACTTTTCAGTTACCAATAACGTCTTCCTAATCAATAGGATTGTTGATTCGCAACCCGCCAAGTCCTGTTACGTTGTTTGCCTAGTCCTCTTACGTTGTTTGCGTCAGGTTGAATATTGTACCAAAACCTTGAAGCAATGCTCAAATAATTGATGTCACTCAGGTAAATCCTTCGACATGGTAATTTTTTTAGATACGTGGGAGGACTCAGAGCCCCTGCACCTAGATGAAGGGTTCAATGTATATCTCTATCGAAACGAGAATGCATTTCATCATCGAGACAAGTCATGAGTGCCACGAGAAGAACAGAGGCACTTCGGGCAAGAAGCTGTACGGTTAAAAACTGACGATTGGACATTCTCAAAAACAGTCGAACTGAAGGTATGCCCCTGACCCCTTGGCAGATGGGATAAAAACAAGGCCATATGACTCTAGACTGGAGAAAAACATGAATACAGAAGCATAATTTGATACGTGCTCTGCTGCCTATGAACACTAAGGGGATTATGGAGGGAACAGAAACCAAAACAAGACGGCCCTATATGTAATAACGTGGATGGGAACATCGTTCAGGAGGACCCATATGAACAACTTTCTACCTCTACAAACGTACAAAACACATTCTTTCTATTCCTAACAGATTTAAAAGCACCTCCATGAGAAGCCAGAGAATAACTTAGCTGACTCCTACGGATTCCTTTGCACATCAGCATTTTCTTCTCTCGGAGCTGCATCAGGAGGAGGGCCAGGTCCTAATAGCAGTGGGGGTTTACTCTTCTGAGCATCAGACCCTTTATTAGCATCAGCTGCAGCCCATGCTCTCAGAGGGGGTTCAAAGTGGCGACTGGCAACATCAGGCGGAGGGGGCGGCGCATCCTCTCCAGGGAGAACGAGGAGCCCCTTTTCGCGTAGAGATGAAGGTTCATTGTAGCAGGCATTCCAGATAGAGTCCACCAGGTGCCTCTCCTCTCTGGCAGCTCCTAGATCCTCGGGTGACATCAGGCTGATGCCACTGATACGTTCTTGGAGCAACTGTTTTAGCTTCTCATCGTCTTCAGCTAGTCTGCTGCCAATCCCATCCTCCTTGTCTTGTGCAAGCTCGAGCAGGCCCCGAAGAGCAGCTTCTCGAACCTCTGCGTCGTCACTGGCTGCAAGATGCATCATGATGCGCGGAAATCCTAGCTCGTTCACAACATTGCAATCAGAGCTATTCTCATGCAGAAGGTAATGGATCAGGTTCAGTGCTTTCCTGAAGGACAATAAACAAGGTATTATGAGTCTTTGAAAGACTTCAGCTAATTTAAAGCAGAGACCCACCGTTTCCCATTTTTGTTCACGGTAATGAACCAAAACTATTCAGTGCGCTGCCCCTAGAGGCTAGACTCAGAAGTGGTAAATCATCTTACCTTTGAAATCTCACATTGTCTGAACTCAAAGCATCTTTCAATGCCGCGTAACCATTTGCTAGACGAAAAGCAGTGATTCCAGGCTTATTGTGACGAATCAGAGCTGCATCAAGAAGCAAATTAACAAGATAACTAAGATTCTTGCACTGAAAAGACCACTTGTGATACATCCGCAATAAGATGTATATATATAAGCATCACTCACAGGATATAGCACCAAGTGCTTTGGTACAGACTGTCACATCAGGATCTGAAGTAAAATTAGAAAGCAGATATTCTAAGCCATTTGCTTCCATGACTAGTTGTTGACTCCTAGGATTGTTCTGAACTATGGTTGTGACAACATCTGCAGCCTTTGCTCGAATATTCGCATGTGAATTCTTCAAGTAATTGAGAAGAGGAAGTAAACCACCAATGGAGTGGAGATCTGTGGCATATACAAAGAAAAGTGCATGACAATGCTGAGAAAATTCAGAATGCCATCTTCATAATCTCTTGCAAGAAAAACAACTAGTAAAACCAAACAAGGGACACAAAAAAGCAGACGGAGCACAAAGACCAACAGAATAGAACATAAAAGCTATAAAGCAGAAACATCACCAATAGAATAGGTTAATGAAGTAATAAAGTGGTACTGAAGAAGAAAGTTAAATGCAAGAGGAGAAAAAGACAGGAAAAACATGAAAAGGAAACCAAAACTATATAGAAAGGTGAGTGCAAATGTCCATCTACATGTGTACTATCACCACTCTCAACCAGTCAAATAGGATAGCCATTATAAATTATAAAAGACCTTGTGAACAAGACAAGCCATCCCCCAAGGACATTTCGAGCTACGCACGGTAAGTAAGTGGAATTGGTTCATTCGATTCAAAATTCTAAGAAGTGAGGCGACGAGCTTAACAGATAACACTCCAAGAATACTGAAGGGTGGATGGCTGTGGTTCTTGAAACAAAGCAGATATACAGGAAGTACTTTGTTAGCTGGTACAGTGACTTTCCGGAATAGTGCGGATGAAATAAGATGCAGCTGTACTCAAACCAGTGACTGGAAATCTTTCTCTAAAAATTTCATGTGTCTAGACATAGGATTATAATCTAACTAATGCGTAATGCTTATAGTAATTTTATATATACTTCTTTATTGTAAGCCGTGACTTAGATTAAAACTATACTTTTTATCTTTTTGATGCACGGTGTCTCAACCTGCTCGGCCAAATTTACAGCTAAGATAATGCTGCTTCAAAGTGCATCAGACGACTAATATAAAAGTTAAGCAAATACTCTGGTGATTGCAACAACTTTGACACAAGATCCATTCTATTCTACCTTCTATTCATACTTCAACCTACAAAACTTTAATCTTTTCAATTCACATATATCAATATTGGAAAATCATCTCACCTATTTAACCTAATCAGGGCCAGGAACTATATCTTTAGTCATTCCAAATACGCCAATAAGAACCCACAATCTTAGAAAAACTTGAAAAGAATCCAACGGATATACAACACTAACAACAAAATCATCCTTTAAAACCAACAACAGATTTCAGATAATTCCCGTTGTTCCAACCACTTGGGATCAATAATTTGTATAAGAACAAGGAACCAGGGAAGTAAAATCGTGTAACAAGCCAAGGCCCTGAATGATAAGACCTTCATGTGTCATGATCAGTCCAGATTGGAAGCAAGCGACCAATAAGGCTTTAAGAAAAGAAGGCTTGTGAAATACATAGTCAATGACAACGTAAATATCCTAAAGAATCAGGTTCCAAAAAGTATGTGAAACTGTTTCTGTAATTCTAACAATGCATTGCAGACTACTAAGGCCAAGTTCTACTAACTATACAAGTTGGAAACTTTCTTGCCCACATTAATGCATTTAGCTTCACGAAGCCTAAATTATATTCTCTCACACTTAACATAACCAGCAGTGTCAAGAACAACAAACATCTCTGTGAACCTCAGTGCCCCAAATCTTTCCTACAGGCTGACAAAGGAAAAAAAAAACACATACGCCAAACCACTTATTCAACTGAAGACCAAGAAACAGAAAACAAAATCTACCGTTGGCCATGTCGATAGACTCGACGTGCTCCTGCAGCTCATCCAACATATCTGCCAGAAGAACACAGACGTGAGCCACAGCAAAAGATCAACGCAACTTGACGAGCAACCGAGATCACAAAGCTCCGCGGCATTACCTTCAATATCACCAGCAGTAACACCTTGAGACTCCAACACCTGCTCCGGAGTCTGCATAACCAGCGTAATCTCCTTCATCCGCTTGATCACATCCACGGTCTGGCCCTGCATGGCCTCCATGAACCACTTCCGGTCCTCCTCGCTGCCAGAAAGGGGGAAAACACAAAGCACGAAATCAACACATAGCGCCAAGACGGAACGCAAAACGGAGCCAGCCCAAAATCGAGCCCAGCCGAGATCGATTCGAACCTCAGGTTGCGATTGGGGCGAGTCCCGTCGGAGTGAGCGACGCTCCATTTGAAGAGACCTTCCCAGTTAGGTCCGCCGCTGGACATTGCGGATAGGTCCTCCGAGAATCAAGGTTCCAGAAACCCTAGAAATCGAACTGGCGGTGGCGATGAGCGGAGCGTGAAGAGAAACCAGATTGAAAATGAGGATCGAGCGGAAGGGAATGGAGGGAAATAAATACAACTCTTTTCGGGATTAGGCGGTGGAACTCCGTTCGAGAGATTTCTCTACGCTTCCAGAACCGGAGGTGTTTCCCGTCTTTGCTCAGCTCCCTCTCTCGTTAACTTTCCGTAGACGAAATAACGTTGTCCCCGTTGGCAAGAAATTATTGATTTTTATTTTTTTTTCAAACAGGTGATTTTACTTTTAACGGAAATTTTCAAATAAAATCCTGAAATGCTCTTATTTTCTAAAAAAAAAAGGGACTGAAGTGTTCTATTTGTTTTAAAGAAAGGCTTGGACGAAGGATATTTTCTTCTTTTAACGTTTTAAATGTTTTTCCTTTTTTTTCTTTTTCTATTTTTTTTTCCTTTTCCTTTTTTTCTTTTCCCTTTTTCTTTCCCTTCTCCCGGCAATCGTCGGCTTCAGACGAGGGCCGCCCATGCCGCCGTCAGACGGGGGTCAGCCGACGCCGGCCTCGCTAGCCCAGGCGAGGGTTGCCTCAGAGTAATTCAGAAAAAAAAAAAAAAAAGTTGGAACTTTATGAGCTATGGAGCATTGATTAGCTCATGGAAGCGAGGGCTCGAAGAAGATGAAGAACTCCAATGTTGCAAAGGAAGCACAGAGCTCAGTTCATTCACAGTTTGGACCCTAGGAGCTGAAACATGCGATGAGGGACTAGATCTTACGTCATTTTGGAATGTCGCGACGACATTTTGGGATGTAGCCCTCGCCCTTGCCTGGGCTAGTGACATCAGCCCGAGCGAGGGTTGCTCGATGCCGGCCAAGCGAGGGTGACCCTCGCTCGATGGTGGCTTGGGCAGCCTTTGCCTAAGGCCAGCGTTGGTTGGGGAAGATGAAAGAAAAAGGGAAAGAAAAGAAAAAAATGAAAGAAAGGAAAACAAAAAAAGAAGAAAAGGAAAAAAAAAATTAAAACGGTAAAAGATGAAAATACCCTTCAGTCATGTCCTTTTTTGAAACAAAGAGGGCATTTTAGGCTCTTTTTTTTTTTAACACAATCCACTTCATACCCTTATTTGAGAAAATCAGAGTACTTCAAGCCCTTATTTGGAATTTTTCCTACTTTTAATTTATCTAACAAAAGTTTTAATTTCACGATGCTACTCTTATTTATTCAGACACAAGGGCACATGGTATATGACTTTGAAAAATTATGTCATTAACATCATTTGTGCAAGAATTTGTTGAGTTTATGTAGATTGAAATCGAAACAAGCTTGATTGTGGAACTCGAATCTCCTTCTCGAATTTCAAAGAGCAAATGACGATGATGATGGTATTACACAGAAAATAGAAGCAAATCTTTTTGTTCAGCACCTCAAAGTAGTGATATGAGCACTGAAAGGGGAAATCAGCACGAAGATCATGTCAACCACAATGAAAAACGAAATAGGAGCTGACGTCGAAGATGTTTCGAATGGTGAAATTTTTTGAATTTCAATAAAAGCTATTTACAAGAACTATCGTGATGATAGGGGGAGGAAAACAAAAGGATGAAGAGCACAAAGAAGAAATAAAAAAAAAACATCATATCAAAGAAGCAGAATGTCAAGGAAGAGCAAAGATCAAGTATGGGCAAATCTTGATACACTTGAACTAATTTTGGCCCGAATCTTGATTATCATTATGAGGATGGAAGAAAATGTGAATACATGAGTAGAACTTGCTAAGTTCTACATAGTACGGTTAGTCCATCTTCTATATCTCTTATAATTTATCACTTGATGATGATCTTAAGAGAAGAAAGCACTTAGGCAGGGGGAGCAACAATGCTTTTAATACTGTTTATATCATTTATTAACATGATGTCTCTCAATGCTTGTTATTAGATAAAATTTTATGATAAATGCTTTTATCCGTCATCTCTTTTGAAATATCATGAGATTTCCCTTATCTGAAGATGCATGAACTCTTTTTCATATTTCAAAAGATCTTCTGAAATATATTTGCTGTGTGACCATGGTCTGAAATATTCTCAATGCAAATCTTTATATTCCCTTTGTAATATCATGTTTTTCGTTATGACAAAAAGGGAGAGAGTTACTGCGATTGTATGCATCTATGTTCCTCGATATACTCATTTTGATGCATATGATGTTTGATCCACCGGACATATGCTTTATTGCACATCATCGTGTTTCACTCCTAATGTTTGTGGTGAAGATTATGCGAAAATGAGCTGAATTGAATATAAATTATTAGCACCTTTTTTTATTATGACAAAAGGGGAGCGATTTGATGAATATGGATATGTGTTTGGATGAGTATTAGCTCATAGATTTGTAATCATTCCTATCCGAAATTCATGTGACTAAGTGACTTGTGTAGAAGCATTAGCTATTGTTAATTCCTACTTTTTGCTCATAACATTTCTACTACCATCTCCTGATTATTCATTGAACATCTTGATATTTGGAGATTGCATTGCATGCTTATTATGCCTTGAACTGAATTTTTATTTTTGGCAAGATGAGCAAATATGTTGTACTTTTAACGCACTCAAATTCAATACCTTTTATTGCGTGTTAAAACATCTGCATACTCAGAAGATTGTTTTGTCATCATCAAAAGGGGGAGATTATTGGGAATATCACCAATGTGGTGATTGTTGAAAAATCTGCAATCTTTTCTTTTTATGATAACAAAGACAATCAAAGCCTACTAATGTGTGTATTAGTTGAGTTATACCATGTGACATATGCACAAACCAATATGCAAATGATGCACTAGATGTTTGGAGTACTATGCCGATCTTTATGGTTGGTAGCCGATGTTTGAGGTGAACAAGATATTGGGCATTGAAGATATCTACAAGCTGGAAGGATCTTCATAAGGTAAACATCTGGAAGGACCTTGATCAAGGGTGAACAAGTTGAGAACAATGACGATGTTCGCGATAGCTTGGAGGTACAAAGATGGGGTGACCAATGGATGGACATTGGTGATGGTGAACAAGTCTAGAACTGTGATGTTCGTTAAAGCTTGGAAGGACCCCATTTGTGAAGGTAAACAGCTTGGTAGAATCACAATTGTCAATATGCTTGGAAGGACTAGAAGAAAGATAGGGGCATCAAATTGTTATCGGAGCAGTAGATCTTTGGCAGAGAGTAGCTACCTTTTAAAGATGAGGTGGAAAACTGTGATGGTATCAATGACCTATGTGAGTTCAACAAAGACTAGGTACAAGGATGAAGATCTTGACAAGGAGGAGAACAAGTCAAAGATGACGAGGCGTTCATAATTACTTAGAGGTACCATGGTCATTCTACCATCAAGGTGACGTCTTTGGAAGCTGAGACACTCAAGAGAATCATTGGATATTGGACCACAAGTCATCCAAAAAAAATTTCTATAAACAGCACCAATGGACCCAAAGATCAGCTAAGACGATGTTTATATCGATGCTAGAAATATTGGGTCACTAGTGATGTTTGAACAACAACCATTTGAGGATGTTTGTGGAGTTTGGAAAATAGCCGTTGGCGGGTAAAGATCCGCAGCAGAAGATCAGGAAGTTTATCGAGGAACAGGAGCAGGCTTCTGTCAGTTTTGTTAGAGCAGCAGTGTCAGAACAGCATCTGAGCATTAGTTTCAAAAAAAATGTCCGA
The DNA here is from genome assembly GCA_029784005.1 of Lenwebbia sp. NSW1173648. Lineage (NCBI taxonomy): Eukaryota > Viridiplantae > Streptophyta > Magnoliopsida > Myrtales > Myrtaceae > Lenwebbia > Lenwebbia sp. NSW1173648. The sequence continues at coordinate 18,214,403 of JARCGZ010000008.1, read as the reverse complement.
AATAGTAGCTGAAGAAGTTCCAATGGATCTCTAACGGCTAGTTTATCTTCTCAAGCCTCTCCAATGGGAAGATTGAATAGGGCTATATAATGGAAGACCTTCTAGGCTAAAATGTTAGAGAGCACAATGTAGAATGCCAATATTTGCTATGAGCTAGTTTTCGTCATGCTGTTTCTTTGTTCTCTCGAAAGATCTTCTCTATCGTGATCTTTCTATGTTGTAATCGTGCGAAAGGTCAAGTATACAAGAGTAAGAGCAGCAGTTGAGTCTTGATAGTGTGATCTATCAAGTAAAGGATCAGTGCTTGCCAATTGTAACTTATTGAGCAGATTACTAGTGGATTCCAGCCCGACTTGTGGCTGATAGTCTTGAGAGTGGACGTAGGCTTTGGGATAAAGCCGAACCACTATATATTGTTGTGTACTCTTATTTCTCGTGATCTTTATAGGCACAAGGACACATGGAGTGTCAATATTTGTGTACGACGCTCACTTTTATGCCAATATTTTTTTTTATCACTTAAGTGCCAATTTTTTTGAAAAAATGATTATTTCAATGCCAACTCTGGTGAGCTTCATCGAAAATTATACATGGCATCTACGTGGCTCATCGGAGGATCCTAGTCAGCAAAAAAAGTTAAAAATCAATAAATAAAAAAAAGATCCACATAATATTGAAAAAATTAAAAATAAACTAAAAATATGCTAAAAAATAAAATGAAAAAGAAAAAAGAAAAGAAAAGAAGTTGCAGCAATGAGGGCTCATAGCCTTCGCCGTCGTTGCCCCCACCATTACCGGCAAATGGGTGGGGGATGGCCGAGGAGGGTCCCCGAACCCCGGCGACCCTCGCCAAGGCCTAGCTAGGGTCGACGAGGCTGACCTTGCCCAGATCTAGGCGAGGTCGAGCCTTGCCATGGCTGGTCAAGGCCGACCTCGTCCAGCAACGACTTGGCGAGGCCCTCGCCGCTGTGTGACATCCTGGTTTTCGCTTGCCCATTTAATGAATAAGTTGGATTAGTTTTGGCGGCGATAATCGAGTAAATGTCGTTTAAGGGACTTTAGTTGACGGTGCGGAGAATTATCGACAAGAGGACGAGGGCGCCCATTAGTTAATTTTAGTCCCGTAGAGCCTAGTTATGTGAGAAATTGGTACAACTAGTGTTATTTTCTTCTTGGTGGACCGAAGACACATGGATGCCCGCATGGAAGACAAGTGGCGCCCTTATATGCTAAGTGGCATCTCTCTCTCACGCTATATAAGCTTGAATTCTCTCTCTCCTCTCTCATTTTGGTGGAGATCACAAGAACACTCTCAAACTCTCTCAATTTTCTCTCTATCTCTCGACACTCTCTCACCCAAGCTCCTCCTCCACCTAACGCCGATTGCTTCTTCCTCGAGCCCGAACTTTCATCATCTCGACTCGATAACTTCGACCTCAGCTCAAGTTTCCCCTCGCCTTGGTCTTGCTCTGGTCTACCATCTCCCTTGCTCGGTGAACCGCCCGGCCGAAGAGGAAGGAGGAGACCCATGGCTCGTGCGACGCGATTCGACTCCGATTCTTGTAGCTTTCGAACCTTAGGCAAGTGGATCTCTAACCTTACTACTAGCATGTCCGTTGATCGCTTGATTTAGCGCGAAATACAGGTTTTGGATGTGGGTATGCCGGATTGAAGTTATGCTTGTATGGATGGGAAAACTGCCTTGCTTGTTAAATCTGTTGCTTGGTTTAGTGTCTTTAGTTCTTTGGTAACTAGAATATATGGTCTGATCGTCTTGTTTGTCATCGGCTCGGAGTGAATTGAAGTTGAACCGCATATGGGCGTTTAGCCATAAGCCTTGGGGGACAATTTATGGACTTTTTTGTGGTCTGTAATGGCAGCTTAGTATCTCGTAACTGGAATTGTCTTATTGCTCGTGTGACTTGTGAAACTCTGATTGATAGAATGAGAAATAGATAGTTTAGTCATTTGGTTAGATGTACTGCTTGCTAAGTTTCGGCCCACTATTGTTTGTTGCCCTCTTTTAAGATACTTAAACAGGGTTATGGAAAAGCGTGACGGTGGTGGTGTCCACGGACAATGATGGGAATTATAGCTCGGGAGGAGTTACTTTGGTATAATCCCAGTCGTCTATGAATGGATAATGTATATAACCAGTTATCTATAAATATATAAGAGAATCAGTTGTTTAAGGTATCAGGAGTCTAGACACAAAAAAAAAAGGTAGCGGGAGTACTAATTATGTGGAAATGAATGTATCTAAAGCAGGATAGTTTAAACCCTATGAGGCCTTACCCTTTAGGCGTCGTGCCTATGTCCTTTGATTGCACTTGTATGATTGTATGGCTGATCTCTATGTTGGATAAACATCTCATAAACATTTTGATGGTTTCCAAACTATCTTTTGGCATTTGATTTACCTTTGGTGTGCAGACGTTTATTATACAAAACCAAGGATCACTTATCGCCTATCGCTTGAACATCAGGTGGTGTCTGAAGCGTTTTGGTAAAAACAGTCGCTGAGGACCTCAAAAGATCTGGTTACCGATTGTTTGATATCGGAGCTTGAAAGATCAAGTTAGATAAGATGTATAAAGTCCATATGAGCTGATGATTGTGAAAGATTTGCTGAAGTTACCAAAGCTTGATGGGGAAGCCAACGGGAAGATTTTGATCTCCTCGAGAATAGGTCTCTGGTGTGTCAGAGTCCAGCAGTAACTTGTCTGCGAGGAACAGTATATTTGCGCCTGTTTCGAGCAAGTCTAGTCAGACTTGAAAGAAAACTATTCCAGCGAGAGGGCAAGGTGTCCCATCCATCTCCAACGGCTCTTTTGCTTGTCCAAGAGTGTTCAAACGGCTAGAATGCTGAGGTCTATAAAAGGAGGAAGTTAAGAAGGCCAAAAGGGAGAGTTCAGATTGATTGAATATCAAAAGTGCTCTAGAATCTGTTCTAGGTGAAAAGCTTATTCTGTGAAAGATCTTGTGATCTTTAGTTGCCTTGTAATAGTGCAAAATCAAGTGAACATTTCTGAGTAGTGAGGCTGTATCAAGATAGTGTGATCTATCGCGTGAAAGATCAGCTCACGTACTGTTTGTAACTTGAGGCAGTTTACTAGTGCATTCCAGCTCGGGTTGTGGCTGTTAGTTGTGTGGAGTGGACGTAGGCTTGGGATATAAGCCGAACCACTATATATCTGGTGTGCTGATCTTTTCTAAGTCATTACTCTGTTTGCACACACCCAGCTACTGTTGCGCGAAACATTTACTCACCCGATCTCTTTCATATCACTTACTGTTTTCCGCATTGTTTGAAAAAGAAACGAAACAACCTATTCACCCCCGTCTAGGTTGTATTGTTAGCCCCAACAATTGGTATTAGAGCTCTGTTGCTTGTATTTGAAGTGTATTTCTTCAGAGCATAAAGATTCTTATTATGGCTGACTTTGGTGGTTTTCTGAGCAATGAATCCGCAGTACCTAACAAACCTCCATACTTTGATAGAAGCAACTACAATACTGGAAGAGCAAAATATTTACCTACCTTGATGCATGTGATCAAGATATATGGGACGTAATTCAAAATGGAATAGAAGTTCCAGTTGCTGCTCTTGCTGCTACTGCCGAAGAACAACAAACCGCTGAACAGATTGCTGAAGTAGCAACTGCTTGCCTCGAACTGATTCGAAAAAGAACCACTCTTAACTCTAAAGTAAAACATCTCCTTTACTGTGCTTTATCTCCATCTGAGTTTAAACATATATCTTCTTGTGATTCAGCTTAGGAAATATGGGATTGCCTCTAAGTAATCTATGAATGCACCGATCGTGTGAAAGAAATCAAGATAAACATCCTGCTTGGTCGTTACGAGACATTTGTGGTGAAATCAGATGAAACGGTGAGAGAAATGTTCACGAGATTCACTGAGATAGTGAATGGCATGGCCAGTCAAGGGAAAACATTCACAGACGCTGAAAAAGTAAACAAGTTGCTTAGAGCACTTCCCGACGAATGGATCACAGTGAAAACCTCTATTCGAGAAACTATGAGAATTCAACCTATCACTCTAGATGAACTCATAGGCACGCTGATGTCTTATGAAGCCAAAGGTGTAAACAAGCAAAACCTATCCAAAGGTAAGAAAATTATTGCCTTCAATGCCAACAATGAAAATGCAAGAGGTGAAACATCTGCTGAAGAAGAAGATGACAACGAAATGGCCCTGTTTACTAGAAGATTCAAAACTCTTATGAAAAAGGGCGGAAATTTCAGAGGAAGAAGGAATCCTAGATTCTCAGAAGAGAAGAGATCCTTCAAAGGAAGGAAGAAAGCAAAGGTAAAGACATTATTTGCTTTGAATGTAGGAAACCAGGACACATTAAGCCTGATTGCCCTCTCCTAAAGAAAAGAGGAGGAAGATTCGAAAAGAAAAGAAGGGCACTCAAAGCCGAAACATGAAGTGACACCGAATGCGAGTCAACCGATGAAGATGAAGCAAATCTTTGTCTCATGGTAGAATCCGAACAAGAAGAAGAAAATGACGTAAATGATTCTAAACTTTCATTTGAGAAAATGCAAGATTTTTTAAAAGAAATGTTTTCAAAACACAAAAAGGTTTCGAAAAGAATGTCTGAGTTGAAAAAGGAAGTTTTAAAACTCACTGAACAAAACCTTTCTAAAAAAGATGAGCTTGAGAAACTGCAGAAAGATTTGGTCACTACTCAAAGTGAACGCAACTCTTTGCAGGAGGAGAGCAAATCTTTAAAGAAAGATATTTCAAAAATCAGCACAAACTTCTCCTTTAGCTCAAAAATTTGTAGTACATTCTATCTATTCAACTTTCACATTACGACAAGTCTGGACTTAGACGTGAAAGGAAACATGAAAAGAAGAATCCGTTTCCAACTGTCAAAATGATATTGAAACAAACACCTTCTTTTCAGTCTTACAAAAGTCACTTTGCACAGCAATTTACTAGATCTACTGGCAAGCAATTCAATTGCTCCGTTTGCAATGAACCTGGTCATAACAAGCAAATATGTCCAATTGAGCAAATAAAGCCCAAAAAGATTTACTGGAGGTATGACACGAGACCAAAGACTAACACAAAAGGACCCAAGCTTATGTGGGTACCAAAGAAAATATGAAGATCTTCTTGATTGCAGGTGATACTGAAGAAGAACAAGTGGTACTTGGACAACAGGTGTTCGAGACACATGACAGGTGAAAGAAATATGTTCATAAATCTCAAACATATGAAAGGTGGAAATGTCACTTTTGGTGAAAAAAGAAAAGGGAAAATCATTGGCATAGAAAACATCAAGTTGGGAAATCTGGTCATTGAAGATGTTTCACTAGTCTAAGAACTTGGATACAATCTTCTCAGCATAAGTCAACTGTGCGACAAGGGTTACAGGATAAACTTCGTAGAAAACATGTGCACTGGCACAAGCCAGGACCTAACCCAATCTTTCACAGGTAAAAGACATGATAACATATATCTGCTGAATGTTGAACTTGATGAATTGCAGTGTTTAATGTCCATCAAAGAAGGATGTAATCTATGGCATAAGAAGTTAGGCCACATCAACGTGAAGCATATCTCCAAGATTGCATCAAAAGATCTACTACGTGGTCTACCAAAGATCAACTACGGTAAAAGCAACTCCTGCAATGCATGCTCCTTGGGAAAACAGGTCAGATCTTCCTTCAAATCCATAAACAATATTGCTATGAATAGACCTCTGCAATTGCTGCATATGGATTTGTTTGGTCCTACTCGTATTGGAAGTCTAGGAGGAAGAAAATACTGCCACTCGTGTGTGATTGCTTGCCTATTTATGCGGAGCACGTTCTCTCTCCTTCACCACCACTTTCTCAACTGCTCCTTCCCTTCTCCTATTAAACTGTACTCCTCTCCTTCACCTTACTCCCATTCACTTCACTTTTTCTCTCTCTTTCTCTCGGTTACTTTCAACCTCCATCCATGGGTTCTCGCAAGTCTACCCGTGTTAGCAAGGAAAAAACTAAGGGCGCGGGTACCTCGATCGTTCCCGAAGAATCTGCACCAAGTATACAGACAGGAGGAGAGCAAGGAGCCTCGGTTTCAGCTAGCACAGCATCTCAGTCAGTCCTTGCTTCACCCACTGCGAGCACTCCATAGTCACTAGCCATGAAAGTAAAGCAAGAAGCGTCTCAAACTCGTACTCTTGAGTTCTCTCTACCCTCGAAAGGGATCGCCATCCCTCCCATGTTGATCAAATCACAGGTGGAGTTTGACGCTTGGTACAGGGAGTTCATGGAAAAGTTAAAACCAAAGCAGACTGCACAGGAAGAAGAACAAGTCATTCCTCCAGCACCGATCGCACCTGGTTCCAACGCAGCTGCCTCTTCTGCCACTGCACCAACAACCCTAACAGAAAGATCACCCTGAAAGTCCTCAACCGAGGAAGTAGAAGACCTACCAAAGGAGTCTAAGGAAACTAGTCCACCGTAAGAGACATCGGGTGGCGCGTCTACACCTCCTCCTGCACAAGAAGGAACTTTGTTTGCTCCAGATCTTCTTGAATCTCAGGACCTGCCTGAGGAAAATGTCGAGGTTAGTGAAGATCTCCCTGAGGCTGATGAGGGATTGAGTGACAAAAGACGTGGGGATGACGATGATGGAGTCTTTCAAAATTTTGAGGCTACAAAAGATTTTGATCTTGACCCCTCTTTTGATAACCCACTATTTTTGAGTAAAAGGCACGAAAAGGCTTGGTCTCTGATTTCCAAAAGAACTCTGATTTTTCCTCGACTAGTGGATTTTGAGTTTCTAGACTCTCACGGGATATTTCTCTCTGAGATACTCGAAAAATACAAACTCTTGGAACTGTACACAATAGAGGATCTATCTTCTCCGAATTTGATCACAATGTTTTACTCAAATCTGCATTTTCCCGATCCACACTCTTTTGTGTTCTCTTTTGAAAGGAAAAACTATACTGTGACTACCGAGGAATTAGCTGAGTATCTCTAAACCGACTTTTGTCCTTATCAAAAGCTGGAGATCTCTTTTGACGAGGCTTACAGTTTCATTTTGGAAACTCCAAACTTCACTCGTGATTTTAGAAAGATTGTCCCAGTAAATGTTTTGCCTCTCAAGGTAAATTTTCTCCAAAAGATTTTGACTCTCATCCTACGTCCTAAGTCATCATCCTCAAATGATGTATCAAGATTCAAAGCTAAGGTGCTGTGGGCTCTGCTCATTGGATTTCAAATTTCAATCCCGCACCTCATCATCTTGCATATGTACCGAACAGTAAAGAGGAAAATAGGAGGTCTACCATATGGAGCACTTATTGGTCGGATTCTTAAGAGGAAAGGCATCGACGTCCCCCGAGTCGCCAAGGAACACTTCTCTTAGATCGTCAGTTGGAAGAAGACTCTAGAGAAGATGCTGCAAAGGGTTTCTCCAGAAGGTTGGCTGAATACTAAAGATGAGGTAGTTGCCATTGGGCACGGAGATGATGAGCGCGCCAAGGAACTGCTCAAGGAAAGGTACGCTAAATAGCCTGCTTCAAGGAAAAGGCAGAAAGGCAAGGCTCCTGTAGCCAAGAAGGCTTGGCGTCCCCCCCAACCTGAAAGAGTTTCAACTCCAGCGGGACCTTCTGCCTCATCGTCTTTGGACGTCTTGCTTGCTGTTCAATAGAATGTACGGGACTTGAAAGTGTCCCTGGCCCAAATATCGAAATATCTGGTCAAGCTTGAGAGGACCATTATTGGTCTGGACTGCTACAAACCCATCCAATCTATTCTTGAGCCTTCCCCTTCCTCATATGGTTCAAAGAAACGCAAGCGCACCGGCACCAAATGAATTTTCCTTGTGTGTGTGCATGACTATCTGTTTCTGTTTTCTGCTCATGTTTTGTTGAATGTACCCTCGTCTCAAGGCCCTTATCAACGGAACTGATGTTATTCAAATCTATCGTGCCTATGTCATTTTATATTGCAATATCTTTTTGATTGATGACAAAAAGGGGGAGAATATGCATACACAGAGTTATACAGGTTCACACAAAATGTTTACAGGTGCAAAATAGACTTGATTTCCAAATGCTAAGGAAAACATGGAAAGAAGGGGAGCTTGAGGGCAAGAGAACAAACAATTCTCTCTACAGATGTTTATCTCAAAATGTTTATCTCAACAACATCTTGAACTGTGACTAAAGATCTTGATCAAAATACTTTCAAAATCAAAAGATGAGCTTAGTCAATTCTTCTCTAGATTCATTTCCAAATCTTTTTTGAAGAAATTTTATATATGCAATTATGCCTTATCTTGAAATATCAGCTATGCTGATCTTACATTATTGCACTCTATAAACTCTGTCTCACTACACATCTGCAGGATAGTTTTGTCATCGTCAAAAGGGGAAGATTGTTGAAGAAACATCTCATAAAACATTTTGATGATTTCCAAACTATCCTTTGGTATTTGATTTACCTTTGGTGTGTAGATATTTGTTATACAAGGCCAAGGATCACTTGTCGCCTATCGCTTGAACATCAGGTGGTGTCTGAAGCGTTTTGGTAAAAACAACCGCTGAGGACCTCCAAAGATCTGGTCATCGATTGTTTGATATCGGAGCTTGAAAGATCATGTCAGATAAGATGTATAAAGTCCATACGAGCTGATGATTGTGAAAGATTGGCTGAAGTTACCAAAGCTTGATGAGAAAGTCAACATGAAGATTTTGATCTCCTCGAGAATAAGTCTCTGGTGTGTCAGAGTCCAACAGTAACCTGTCTGCGAGGAACGGTATCTCTGCACCTATTTTGAGCATGTCTAGTCTGACTTGAAAGAAAACTATTCTAGTGCGAGGACAAGGTGTCCCATCCATCTCCAACAGCTCTTTTGCTTCTTCAAGGGTGTTCAAGCGGCTAGAATGTTGAGGTCTATAAAAGGAGGAAGTCAAGAAGGCCAAAAGGGAGAGTTCGGACTGATTGAATATCAAAAGTGCTCTAGAATTTGTTCTAGTTGAAAAGCTTATTCTGTGAAAGATCTTGTGATCTTTAGTTGTCTTGTAATCGTGCAAAATCAAGTGTACATTTTTGAGTAGTGAGGCTGTATCAAGATAGTGTGATCTATCGCGTAAAAGATCAGCTCATGTACTGTTTGTAACTTGAGGCAGTTTACTAGTGCATTCCAGCCTGGGTTGTGGCTGTTAGTTGTGTGGAGTAGACGTAGGCTTGGGATATAAGCCGAATCACTATATATCTGGTGTACTGATCTTTTCTAAGTCATTACTCTATTTGCACACACCCCGATACTGTTGCGCGAAACATTTGCTCACCCGATCTTTTTCATATCACTTATTATTTTCCGCATTGTTTGAAAAAGAAACGAAACAACCTATTCACCCCCTCTAGGTTGTATTGTTAGCCCCAACACTCTAGGGTATAGTCTTCTGCATGCGTTGTATTATATGTAATATCAGATTAAAGTAGAGCGCATTAGTAAAGTGACGGGCCTAGGACATAGAGCCTAATTATGTTGAAAAATTAAAAATAAACTAAAAAGCTAAAAAATAAAATCAAAAATCAAAAAAAAGAAAAGAAGTTGTTGCGGTAAGGGTTCACACAGCCCTCGCCGCCGTTGCCCCACCATCGCCGGCAAATGGGTACGGGATGGATGAGGGGGGTCACCGAGCCCCGGCGACCCTCGCCGAGGCTGACTTCGCTTAGCAACGACTCGGCGAAGGCGACGGCGGCGAGGGCTGTGCAAGCCCTCGTCGCTACAAGCCCTCGTCTTTGCCATCTTACGTGGCTCGTCGAAGGATCCTAGCCTGCAAAAAAGAGAGTTAAAAATCAATTAAAAAAAGATCCACGTAATATTGAAAAAATTAAAAATAAACTAATAAACTAAAAATAGGCTAAAAAATAAAATCAAAAATCAAAAAAAGAAAAGAAGTTGTAGTGGCGAGGGCTGTGGGCCCTCGCTGCCGCTACCCCACCATCACCCGCAAATGGGTGGGGGATGGCCGAGGGGGTCGCCGAGGCCTCACTAGGGTCGGCGAGGCTGACCTCGCCCAGATCTGGGCGAGGTCGAGCCTTGCCGTGGCTAGTCGAGGCTAATCTCGCCTAGCGACGACTTGGCGAGGGCGGCGGTGGAGAGGGCTGTGCAAGCCGTCGCCACTATAGCTTCTTTTTTTCGGTTTAATTTTAATTTATAAAAAAATTAACTTATTTTTAAGTTTAAAAGTCTACATGGCTTGATTTTTTTAAAAAAATTACCATGTAATGTAAAAAAAATAAAAATAAATGACACGTAATTAGTTGGACGGAATTTCTCGCCGTTAGCACTTAAGTGATCCCAAAAAAAATATCGGCACCAAAGTGAGCGTCGTACACAAATATTGGCACTCCAGATGTCCTTTTATCGATCTTTATACATTTCGGTACACAATCAGCTCACGATATTTCAAACATTTGTTTGATCTGATTTCTACAATGTCTTTGCAGATGTTTAACCCGATGTTTAAAGTTGAACTTGTTACTCCGCAAATGTTTTTCATAATTCTCAAACAACCTATTCACCCACTCTAGGTTAGATTGTTAGCCCCAACAGGGATAATTTTAAATTATTTTTTTAGGTCGAGAATTGAGATGCATGAAAGTAGATGATGTTTTATCGTGATAATTTGGAAAGTAATATGCGTTCAATCTTAAGTATGATCTTTTGAGTGGTGATAAAGAATTATGGTTTAAAGATAAGTCATAGTTTTAGAAAACTTTGATTTTAGAGACAGTGATAATAAATTATTTTGGAAGACAATTGAGATTAGGATTTGAAAAAGTGGATATTTATCTTGCTGATTCAATTGGAAGTACACATCTGTTATTTTACTAGGGTGATGATGTCAATATCGTCTTAAGAGTATCAAAAAGTACTTCCATGGTGCTGGAAAGGACTAATTCTGATATGGTGATATCAATTATCTATACTCGAGGTATTAGTAAGAAAATGAAAAGCTTTGTTGAAAAGATATCATCCGTTTTCATATTTTATGTGTACCATCTATTGGATTAATGTGTTATGACATCGATTTGCTTAGAAGAAATGTATTACTCACCAAGCTATGGTTGTTCATTCCATTCATCTTACTTGCTTTTCAGATTCTTCAGCAAACCGCAAGTAGGACGAGATTGTTGACGTTATCAGAAGGGCATCTTGATAGTAGGAATTTTTTGTATGATTTGTTTATGATTGAGATGAGCTTGTGAGTTTAGTTGTCAGATGGAGATGTGTGTGTTGGTGGATTATAGATGATGAGAAAACCTTCCTTCTGAATATTTTGATTCTGACAAAACTTTCCTTCTTTAGAAAGAATCTGGTTAATGCAAATAAACCTTTATTGTAGGAATGAACATGTGAACATAAGCTTATATTGTTCCAAACCTAACGTTTAGACTCAAGGTGTAGTTGTCGCGTATTTGCTTCTGAGATAGTTGAAGTCTTTTATTCAGATGGAGGAAGGTGTTGCCTCTGAAGACTAAATCTCGAGAAGACTTATGTGACACGTCAGCAAGGACTTTACTAAAGCTCAAAGTCACCGTTCTAATCTGTTCAGATTCAAAGAGTCTCTTTGTACTTCTGAAGACTGCTTCTGAATTATGTTCAGATTCTGCAGTATCTTTTTGGCTAGATTCTGAAGACCCACGTTTGGAAAATTTTCGGTTTGGTCGCGACATTTATGGAAGTCTGTAAGATTTGATTGACAGGATTATTTTCCAATCAAATCATGAGAATATCCTCTGATTGGATATTACCTTCCAAGAACAAAATATCTTAGAGATTTGGATTAACTCTACTTATAGAAACTAAGGATTTAGTTGTATGGGCGACTGAATCTGAAGGGTTCAGACTCTACTCCAACGGCTACTAAATCTTCCTCAATACAGTCTCATTCAATCAGGACTAGTGGCGTTCAATCAGCGATTGAGGAGCGATCCTTTGAAGGACCATGGTAACGGCTAGTTCGAGATCAAAGGAGTATAAAAGGATATCAATGGTGACTGTTGTAGGAGAGAGATCTAGAACTTACAATTCCAAAGTGCTGAGTTGTTCAGATTCACATTCTCTTATTTTTGAGAGCTGAAAAATTTTATCTTTAAGAGGTTCTTTGTGAGAGTGATAAGTGCGACATCTCTTGTAACCTTTCAACGATTCATTTAGTGGAATCCAGTCAATCGGCTGTCATCGTGGGAGAGTGAATGTAGGCTTGCTAAAGCCGAACCACTATAAACTTGGCGTGCAATTCTCTCTTACTCTAAACTCTCTTTCTTGTATTTAGAATTATGCACATCTTGCTACTAAACTTATTCTGTTCATATTTTGAATTCATTTAATTTTTGAAATTAGAATCAGAATTGTTCAGAATCACCTGTTCACCTCCCTCTAGGTGATATTGCTAGAGACAACAATAGAAACTCTCATATTTTAACTAGATTACTCTTTTATCAAAAATATTTGGATACATATATTCCGATAATAGGTTGATGATGGTTATGTTTGAGGATGCGTCCTTTGGATGGAAGGATAGCCGTGTCAGTGCCCCCATACTTGTAGAGTTAGGGGTGTGACACCATTTGTCGCGGGCCAACAGTTTCTTAGCCGCGGAATAATACATGCGGTGCCTAGTGAGCCGATAACACCAGACCAGGCTTCCTTCTAAAGATTATCACTAAAGAACAGTATTGGTGAATTGCATCCTCATACCGGATCATACCATGCTCAATTGAGCTCGGGCATCCAGTCCCTGGAGCGAGACATACAAAACATTTTAGTACAACCAACTAGTTTCGATATGTCATGGCCTTATCAGGAGAGTGGCATAAGCTCCTGACTAGTTCATGCACAGGAGGCCAACCCTGCTTTCAAAGATTCTCTAAGATGGTATTCATTCTACTCCAAGACTCTTAGCATAAAAACCCTGCCAGCTATTTAATACCTTCTGCATTAGCCACTCTTCACCTCGATAACATAGAGCTCCACTCTTTATCTGACAAGGGTACGAGAGAATTTGGTCTGTGACCCTTAGACATTATCCCAAGATTTCATTGTTTGAGGGACATATCCGAGGGCGACGCACAAAGCCCGTGAGCAAAGGCTACCATGGCTAGCGGCAGGCAAGTCAAGCTTCGAAACTTCAAAGGCTGCCACATTAAAGCGCTAAGGTAAGCTCTAAGCCGCATCTCGTGTTCCTACTGCTTAACTATCAACAAGGATGCCAAGATTCTGAGCTCACCATGCTGCTCATGCAATGATTCAAGAACTCCTCAGCCATTTGACTAAAAGAGGAAAGATATCATGCGCAATGAATCATCATCATCGCCTTCAAATAGCACAATGAATCATCATCATCGCCTTCAAAAGTTTTTGAACAGTCCCCCGAATCTTCCATCCCGTCTTAAGATTCTATTGGCATCTCGAAGATTCCAAGAGCTGCTCATCTTCTGATAAAGTTTTCGAGGCAGCGTCGGATGTTGGCCTTCCACCTTCTTTTCCAGCTCTTGTTGGCTAACTGGCAAGGAGACCTTCTTGAGCAGACTCTCGCCGGTGCACCTCGGCTTGTGTTTGATTCTTATCTACCATCCCGTTGGATTCTCTTGCTCATATCTTCCATAGCAGCGGAAGTCAACTGAGTTGGGGCAAGTTGTCTACTTCCTCTTTCAACAATGGACATCATGGGCCTGCCGCCGATCCCTTTGTATCGTGGCACCCCGTGACGCTCCATTTAATTTCTTCCAAGGTCCTTTTTGTTTGATTCGCTGAAAATGAAATACTTGAAAAATATTTTTCTAAAAATGATCACTTATATCGCTTACAATGATAAATAAACGAAAAATATGGTTATCCCTCATGAAAATATTTATAATAAATTGTTGTCGATAATGAAAACTTTTTTGTTAGCTAATTATTTTAAGCATTACATGTGATAATTTTTAGAAAAATTATTTTCAAATCAGTTATTTGTCGCAAAACTTACGGAACGTTTCTAAATTTATGCTTGATTTCTATCTTCAACCTTGAAATTTTCCTTATTAGCCTATAAGGTAACTCTCTAGTCATACCATAAAACAAGAAAAAAAAATTGGTTTTAATTAATGTTTCTTGTCAAGCAACTAGTTCAGAAAAATTCCTTATTTCTGTTATACTATTTCTTTCGTATCATTTGTAATCACTTCTTTAAAAATCGAATCAATTCAAATTAAGCGCGCCTTTCCTTAACATGCCCTACATAAAAAAATGATCTTATTAGTAAATGTACTAAGAACATTTATTAATCATGCCTAATCAATGAATATCTTCATTTTCAATGTATTTCATTATTCATGATACAAGGAAGATAAAACTTTGAAATAGTAAATGTTATTATTTTATTTTATTCGAACCTAGTGTGCAAGGCATCCGTTGACAAAATCCAAACGAAAATTATTCAGTATTAAGGTGTGTTTGAGTGAACGAACTTTTCATGCGTTTAGTTTACTGGACAATGAAAAACTATTTATGATAAAAGAAAATATGCATGCTTAAGATTAGAAAATGAATTCCTATGGGCAAAAGCCACGAAAAGCCCCAAACTATCCTTAATAGTGACACATTTACCCTAGTTTTTTTTTTTTTCTGTACACCAGAAATCCTCAAATTATATCTGTATAACACATTCACCTTCCGTCAAGATTTCCTCAATAAGTATCGTTAAAAATCTACCTATATGGACGTTAGAAAGCAAAAGGTGTTGACTTGTCGCCCACTTTGCGTTGTTTAGGCTGAAAAATCATTTGACTGAATCTTGATAGATGACAAATGTGTCATATAGAAACAATTTTAAGGTTTTTAATGTTGCTAGAAAAAGTTTAGGATAAATGTGTTATAGTGGACATAGTTTGAGCTTTTTGACGTTATAAAGAAGTTCAGAGTAAATATGTCACAGTTGACATAATTTGAAGTTTTTTATGATTTTTTTCTCAATTCTTATTTGAAAATGTAAAAATGGACGAAAGTGATTTTTCGAAAAGTATTTTTTATTAGCATGAAATTTTACCTAAATAAACAAACTTGGGGTTAAGGATACCATAAGTGCCATAACTTTTGTACTGCGATCACTTGAGTGCCATAACTTTATTTTCGATTACTTGAGTGCCATAACTTTTTTTTTATCACTTGAGTGTCGTTTAACTTTTCAATCGGCCACTTGAGTGCAACGTCCACCACAAGTGCTATACCACGTCGAATTTACGGCACTTGGATGAACGTTTTGAAAAAAAAAAATTGGTACTTAAGTGATCGATTGAAAGTTATGACACTTAAGTGAACATTTTTTTTAAAAGTTATGGTATTCAAGTGAGGCTGTATAAAAGTTATGGCACTTATGTGTACTTATCCTAACAAACCTGTATTAAAATGAAATGGAAAAAGCTTAATCGCCAAGCTAACGCCATCTTTATGCTTATTGCTGCAGAGGGTTCTCTTTTTCCCCAACAACGCAACCTTCTTCCTCCATCCATCTTTCACTTTCTCTGTCATCTCATCTTCCCTCAAAATTAGGGTTTACTTCTCCTTCCTTTCGTTCTCTTTCGATTCGTAATTTCGCCGTTCATTTGTCATTTCCCTTCTCGTACTTGTTCTTTCTCACCCAATTGCTCTTGCATCTCGATCCTTTATCTCAAGAATTCGATCCCAAGATCCATTTTTTTCCCGTTTGCTTGCCATCCCCCGAACGGAATTAGAGCTTAGTCCGAGTTTGGTGTAGGCGTATCAATGGCGTCCGTGGATTACTCGTACTGGTGCCACAGGTGCAATCAAGTCATTCGGGTCGAGACCCAGGATTTGGAATCAATCAACTGCCCCAATTGTGGTGGCGGATTCGTCGAAGAGCTCGAATCCCCGTCCGCGATCCCTCCCCACCAACGGTTCCCCGCGGCCAGTATGTACGCCGGTAATGGGTCCGATTCGGACCGCAGCGCGAGCCCTACACTGCGACGTGGAAGAAGGAATGGCAGCGACAGATCCCCTTTTAATCCGGTTATTGTCCTCCGTGGAGCAGCTGATGGCGGCGACGAAGGAATTGCAGTCGATGGGGGTAACAATTACGAGTTGTATTATGATGATGGTTCTGGTTCTGGCTTGCGGCCGTTGCCCACGAGTATGTCGGATTTCTTGATGGGTTCGGGGTTTGATCGGTTGCTTGATCAACTGGCTCAATTAGAGATAAATGGGATTAGGAGGTTAGAGAATTCCCCGGCTTCAAAGGCTGCGATTGAGTCTATGCCTGTGGTTAAGATCATTGGGAATCATATAGATACTGAATCGCATTGCGCGGTTTGTAAGGAAGCTTTTGAGCTTGATGGTGAAGCTAGAGAAATGCCTTGTAAGCACATTTACCATGCGGATTGTATATTGCCTTGGCTTTCGATAAGGAATTCGTGTCCCGTGTGTCGGCATGAATTGGTGAGTGATATACAAAGCAGTGTGAGCAATGTGAATGATGGAGATGGGATACGAGAGGAGGATTCAGTTGGGTTGACGATATGGAGGCTCCCGCGAGGCGGGTTTGCAGTGGGGAGGTTTACAGGGGGAAGAAGAGCTGCTGAGCGGGAGATGCCCGTTGTTTACACTGAAATGGATGGTGGTGGGTTCAATGCTGGCGGGGTTCCAAGGAGGATTTCATGGGACTTAAATAATACGAGATCCAGGGAGAGGAGTGGTTTGCGTCGGGCATTTGGCAGTTTCTTTTCATTCTTTGGGAGGCTTCAAACGTCATCGTCCAGGTCAGGTGCTGATCCTGAACCGGGGTCTATGAGGGGAAGTCGCTTAACTGCTGTATTTGGTAGATCCTCACGGAGGCGCAGCCAAGCCTTGTTATAGTATAAGAGCAAGCGGCTGTCAATGTTTCCCTCATCTTCAAATTAGTCTGCACTTGATGGTGCATTTGGCTGGCTCAATTTGATGCGTGGCAAAGGTTGAGAATTTGCACAGTTATTGTAGATAATAACACCAATGCAAGTAGGATGAAGAAGTTCTCTTCTGAAGGTCATCTGTTTGAGAAGAATTGGGTAAGGGTGCTTGTCCACACAAATTTTGGCCAGAACAACTTACAAGTTTCTGATGCAATGCATATAATGGGCTTTCAGAGGTACAGCATAGGTTATTGTACATGGCTCCAGTTCTGCCGATAGCTATATTAGAGGAGCTCCATCTGTTTTTGTTGGCTCAAAAGTTATGAGAGCAATTTTTTTCTTTACCTTTTCCTCCATTCTAATTTATCAAAGTTCCTGTTTATCTTTTGTGTCCTTTCTAGTTCCATTTAAGATACTATTTGTGTATTCTGACTTAACGCAACTTGATGTTTATTCTCCTAATTCTGTTTGTGTCACTCGTCCTGTACAATTTGTGGGCCATATGAAGATCTTTACGTAGTTCTGCCATGTAAATAGTTCCTCACAGAAATTGCCACAAGTTTAGTTAAGACCTGAGAGCCTCTTTATATAAGAATGAATGGTCGGCTTTTATAAAATGGATTCTCTGACACGAGTACAATTTATCTACTCTAACTTCTATGAGATGGCTCCCATTAATGGTCAAGTGCTTGTGTTATCTACTCTATGTTGTGTATGCTTTTCACATTTTAATTACGATCTTCTTTGATTAACTGACTGCTGTAAGACAGGTCCCATGTATGTTCAATTGCTGCTATGAAATGCTTTTTCAACTAATTGCATTGACAGGTTTTTGACTAATGACACTTGGAACATGTAAGTCATTTTCTTTGGTCTTCTAATTGCTGCTCAGTGCTAGTAGGAGCTAATTAGCAACTTCATCCTTTACAAGACATCCTTTCAAATGCTTCTTTTTAGTACTTAAGAAGATATTTTATCGATTCTTTGGGCAAGAATTCAGAGGTTGCAGTTTAATGGTATATCTGGGATAAAACAAACACTTTGTCCCGTAGCAATAGAAGGGAAACTTGACCGTGTCCATTGACTTAGAAAGGCAGCCATGAGAATTTCGTAGTGTTACCGTCACAAGTCCCCATCTGGTAGCATTTCCACATTCAGAAATAAGCTTGTCATAGGCTGTATTTCCTTTCTCCCAATGGCCGAAAAACACCTAACTTGGTGTTTTTTGTGTTCAACTCCTTTGACCAGATATAAATTATTATATACTGTTCATGAAATTCAGATGCCTTTGCGGTTCTGACTTATTTTGCTTAAGTAATGAACTAAGGTAGTGTCAACCAAGAAGAAACTCTTAGGTACTATGTCTGCTAGTTGCCTGCATGTACTTCTTGATGGCCAGATAATATGCTCATGCAAGTACTGGTTCTTTATAATCTGAATAAAGCATCAAATTCTACACATGAGCATTAAAGAAATTTTGCATTGATGCCCTTTTCTTTCTTCCTCCGGATTTTATTTATTTGGTCATCCGTAAAAGCACCTCTTGTTAGAGGACTGATGAGAAAATCGACAACCTTAAACTTGGGGTTATGGGGGATCTATTCCAGATGGTTCAGCCATTAATGCCTCAGACTACCTAGTTTAGTCCATAAGCAAAACCTGTCATGTGATTCTAAAGTCAAAATGAACTCTACAATACAATCTTCACTGCCATTTCCCGTTACACGAGATTGTAGACTCCCTTAAGCAGTGCGTTTGACAATTAATTGAAGGTTGGAAGTATTACATCGGGCTGCATCTGGCGGTAGCATAGTGCTACTGCAGCTGTGTTGCAGGCAATGCCATCAAGTCAACTCGGCTTATGTAGGTATGTCTTCTAACGACCACACCATGAGCAGATTTTCTTCTTCTTCCCCCCTTAGTTTCTGTTTTCTGGTTGTAGCCATCACTGTACTTGTGTAATCAGTCTCTGATTATTTCTCACGTATTCTGCATTTGTTCCATCCTCTGAATTTCTTTTTTTGCTCCGCTGTTAACTCGGACGTTAGTCTTATTCAATGATGTGACTTTTTTAGGAGTTTTGTTTCTCTATTGTGGACAGACATCTCCCACGATTGTGTTCGTCGCTGCAAATGCTTTTTTCTGGACTTACTCAAGGCAGTGCACAAATTGCGGGGAGAACCGGAAGTGCTTCTCTTATCCTACAGAGAGACAAGCCCGACTTCGATGCATCCTTTGTTATCATGCTTCTACGAAGAATTTCTTGCAAGGCAATTATCATGCCAGCCCCGGTTTGCCCGACAGTAGCAACCGCCGGAGAGAGAGTTAGGGGTGGAATTCGACATTGGGGGCTGGTTTGGTTGCATGATGTAAGATACCTGTTCCTGTTGTGACAGCATATTGAATCTAGCGTTTGTAGCCGCAATCCACGAGGATAGCGCTCCGATGAGAAGGAAAGATGTCGTCGAGAGGTTTATTACTACTGGTGCTGATTTTCTATGCTCTTCACCTTGATGACTTGTCTTTTAACATGATCAATGACATTTGTGATTTGGCTAGCAGCGTGAAATTTCGATGTTTGATTGTTTATGGCATAAGAACCGTTTTTCTCTTGATTTTTTTCGACGGTATTTTCTATTTTCCGATAAATTCTAAAAATTCCTTGATTACAACGTATGTTACAGAAAAAGTAATGGATCATATTTAAAAAGTGCCCTTCTATAAATCTTGTTCATGCAAAACTTATATTCTCTTTTTGGATGAGACAAGAAGATCCTAACCTATAATTCTTTTTCTTTGTATTGTAAGCGTACTGAATTTTTTGTTTGGAATGATTTCTATTAAGTAACTCGTATCGTTTCGAACGTTTTTATGATAAAAGAGTACAAGAACGACGAGTCCATGTTCATTCTCTTTTTTTGTTGATCTTTTTTTTTTTTCATTTAGGCTTCGTTTATTTTGCGAAAAATAAATAATTTTGAGAATATTTTTCTAAAACTGATCGCTTGTATTGCAAATTAAAATGAACAAATGAAAAAAATGTTTCATTGTCCACGAAATTTTTGAGACATAAATCGTTGTCAATAATAAAAGTATTTCTCGATGATTAATTATATCAATCGAAACAAGCGATTATTTTTAGGAAAACGTTTTTCAAATCGTAAAAAGAACTTTAAACGAAGACATCGAGAAAAGATAAAGAAAAATAAGGGATAATAGCACAAGTGCCCTTTCAAGTTTAGTCCAATATGTAATGTTTGGATTTTTAATTTGTGTAAGGTGGTTCCTGAACTTTGACTCAATACGCATTGTCGTTCCTAAATTTTTAATTAATTAAACGTGATTTCTGAACTATTGGTAAATATTCAATTAAGTCCTTAAAACTATTCAAAAATATGTAAAAGTTTGGGGCCCACATTTAAATACGACCAAAGCTCGGGAATCATATTAAAAAAAATAAAAAAGGTTTGTACATTAAATCAAAATTTATAGACTCCGTTAAACATATTGTTAAAAGTATAAGACGATATTGCAGGGTCGACTGAAGTTCGGGATGATTTGTTCATCTTCCCAAAAAGATAAACACAACTGCACGAAAGCTCAAACAACGGCGAAGCAATTGTATTGATAATTCGTCGAGTTGCTTCGTCGATGGAGGGTGTCCACTTCCTTCTGTTGATCGACAAATTGCTTAGAGAGATGATTTCGAACGACCATTGAAAGCTCAGGGGCAATTTGCGTAGAAAAGAAATTACTGCTGCTGTTGTTGGGACGAAAAGGAGTGAATGAAAATCTTCCTCCACCTTCGTCTTCCCATCATCCTGATCCGAGAATCGAAGCAGAGACGTCGGGCTTTCGTCTTTCCCTTTCTTTCCCAAATCCCATCGTCGCAGTTGGTCGAAGGTGGGGCATCTCGCGTCCAGACCCAGAAGCACCAGAGTCCTCTCTAGTAGAATCGAGAGCCACCCACCCACCAAGCATTGCCGCCACATCACACCCACCCACCTCTCAAGCTCACTCCTTTCGTCTCCGGAGACGCCGTCGTCTCGCCGCCGGTGGTGCCTCCGGGAGGACGCGTTGCGCGTTTCTTTTGGTCGCGATAGAGACACAGATGAAGCGGCGAGGCGGGATCGGCTTCTCCCCCCCCGTGACCGTCGTGGTCCTCGCGATCGGCTTCATCTACTTCTCCACCGTCTTCGTCTTCATCGACCGCTGGTTCGGCCTCGCCTCCTCGCCAGGCCTCATGAACGCCGCCGCCTTCACAGCCGTCGCCCTCGTGTGCGTCTTCAACTACGTCGCCTCCGTCTTCACCGACCCGGGTCGGGTCCCTCCGACCTTCGTGCCCGACGTCGAGGATGCCGAGACCCCGATCCACGAGATCAAGCGCAAGGTATGGCGCTGGTTTGCACCTTTCGAGAGGTTTCGGCTTATACGATGTTGTTGATTCCGTTCCAAGAATCTCTGGTTTCTTCTTTTTGCTCCGTTCAATTCCAGTTTATGCGCATTTGATACCACGATACTCGATTCGCTCGCGTTTAATGGATTGTTAGAGAATGTTGTTACATGCATGGGCTGATATGTAGTGCTCTCTCTATGGAGGCGATCAGGAGATATGGGCATGATAGTGATTGATTTTGTTTTTGTTTTTCGAGATTTCTCTATGCCAGAGAAGGGTTGTAAACCTGTAACTATCAGATCTCTGTTCGGTGAGCTGCTGATGCGATCCCTGTAATAAAGATGGAGTGGAGTATTCATTGCGTTGGCAATGTTGATCTGTGTAGAATGCTTGTAAACATCGAATAGGTAAAAAGATGCTGAGTGGAGAATATATGAAGTGCAGTCCTTTTTGGTGGTCTTGGCCACCTCGTCCATGCGATTCCACAAAACGACAGGAATAGCCTGTTGACAAGATTCTGGAAGTAATTGTAGGTTGTAAATAGAATGAACGTAGGTGTTATCTCGAGAATAATGTATACCTGTTTGTTTTCCTTGCTCTAGCCTTTGAAATTGCATCGAAGGTGCCATTACCATTATTGCTTGTGGGCTATTGCGGAATGTGAGTGCTATTGAATTCAAAAGTTGGACCTGACCCGTCGTTAAGGTCTGACATATAGCTGATTTTGACTGTGTAGTTTTAGTTAGGTATTGAGCCTGCAATATGGGCCATGGTACTCTGAAAACGACATCAGGTGTTTGGCCATCCTATAACTAATGCAACACCAAGTATTGCATATTGTCTATCACAAAATGATTGGAATTGCCTCCTCTGTGAAAATTTCAATGATGCCCTTTTGTGAAGTTTGAATTGTCCACCCATTATGATGCTCACATGATTATGATACTTTTAGCAATGAAATTTATTGATGCCAAAGGGTGTGCTGAATTGCATTTGTAATCACGTTTCACCTTGGGGATCTAGTGTGTTTGCAGAATTTTGGAAGAATCATACATCCTGTGTTTTGTGTCTTACATCACCCAATTGTTTTCATTTACTGTTCACTTTGTTGATTTGGAATGACATTTGGTCATGGCATAAGATATCCCGATCTAAGGGGTTTGCTCTATAGGAGTCGACAAATTTGAGTGTGTTCTTGAGTCTCTTCAACTTCTCATCACTGAGACCATACATGTATGGGGAGTTAAATTCCATTATGTTGTCTATTTATTGTTACTATATTTGTAATTTTGTTCGGCCTGATCAAGTATCTTGTGTCCCACCAAGCCTGGTTCAGAATTGTCATTTGATCTGGTATGTCTTCCCTACTGTCTCTTGGCGCCTGGGCTACAGAACAAAGTTCTCTGTTTGAGGCATTGACTCTATTAATGATGTAGCGCTGAATCTGTGCTGATGCTACTCTTGGTTAATAATAGGGTAGGCTCGGCATAAATCTCTGGTGCTTGGTTCTTGTTTGAGCTGGCTAATTGATCAGTCCTACTTGAGTTAGTAGACAGAAAGAAGCTAGTTATTGAGTATTTTGCTGTCAAAGAAAAAGCAATGATATCTTTTATGAGGGCGATACTCGAACTTTTTATGCAGCTTCTACTTAGTCTCTGAATCTGGAAATTTGGGTTATTCTGAGGATTTTTGCAGGGTGGAGACTTGAGATATTGCCAAAAGTGTTCCCTCTATAAGCCTCCACGTGCACATCATTGTCGAGTTTGCAAAAGATGTGTTCTGCGAATGGTATGCATGACGCACGCTATCGTCTGTGGATTAATCTACTTTATACTATGTTCACTTAGCTAGTGTCACTTGATTGTCAGGATCACCACTGCATTTGGATAAACAATTGTGTTGGCAACGCAAACTACAAGGTTTTCTTTGTATTCGTGGTCTATGCGGTAACAGCATGCATCTATTCACTGGTATGTATGAATTTTCTCAGAGGATTCCTTTGATGGATTTATGTTATGTGTCCAATCCACTAAATCCATCTGCATTTTGAACCACTGCACGGTTCCTTCTAATGAAGTTCATTCGATTTGATGCATCCATCTATCCTCATGAGTAGAGGTTTGATTTTGGTTCCACAGTTTGGGGCTTTGTGTTCCTAATGCTGGCATACTTTCTTTAATGAACTTCATCGTGCCTTTTCTGTATTCAAGCCGGAAAGAACCTCTTTTTTTTTCTTTTCTTTTCTTTTTTGTGATCTAAGTTAATAGGCATCAACTGTTGGACTAATTTCCAGTGAGAGCAATTGAATGAGATCAGTTTATTTATGCTAACCCTTTTGGATGAACATATAGGTCTTGCTTCTGGGTAGTTTGATCAATGAACCTGAAAAGGATGAACAGGAAAATGAAGACTCCTCCCGAACGATATATGTAATACACCCGCAACACTTGGTTTGATACTCCATAAATTCTCGAGTCCATCGACTCATTGTCTGCTATTTACAGGTTATTTCGGCGCTGTTGCTTGTACCTCTGTGCATTGCATTAAGTGTCCTCTTGTGTTGGCACATCTACCTTATTTTGCATAACAAGACCACAATTGAGGTTGGTAAAGTTGACAGAACTATCATCTGTCCATTGTTATTTGCTGATAACTCTCTTCTTTTAGCTCTTATTCTTTTTCGACAGTATCATGAAGGTGTGAGAGCAATGTGGTTGGCAGAGAAGGGAGGGAGTGTCTATAATCATCCATATGATCTTGGTGCCTACGAAAATTTGACAACGGTAAGAGCAATACAACCTATATTAGCGGGTGGTCAAATTCAACGTCGCCCTTTGACTTGATTCCAGGGCTTAGAATTTTGATAGGGTCGACTTAGTAGTACTACATGGTGAATAAGATATTACTGAGAGAAATACAAAGGTGAAACAAATGCTATTAGCTCAAATGGACATAAGGCTTTTCTTTGTACACAAGGAATGATCACTGCCTCACTTTGAAAGATCGCGTGTTGTAGTTTGTACTTTGGGAACTGAGCATGTTTGTGCTCTCTATTTTTTTTTTCCCCTCGGTCTTGCCTCAAGCGGCTCACATCATTTCGTTTCCTTCAGGTGCTGGGTCCAAATATATTAAGCTGGGTATGCCCCACATCTACACACATCGGTTCCGGTCTTCGCTTCCGCACCTCATATGATGATTTGGCTGCTCCACCTGATTCATAGCCACTTTTGCTTTGTCGGAAATCAGTCTCGGGTCATATCACATTCTTTTGACTCACTAATCGGAGAGCGCTCGCCATTCGATTAAGAGGGTCCTAGACTGTACGCTCCCGTGGCATTGCATTCGGGAACTTCCACGTCTAGCTGCTTTCTGAATGCCGAAGCTTTTGGCTGCGAGGTTCTCCGGAGGCGCGCAGCCCTCGAGATGCGAAAGGGCCTGTGCAGTCTTTGTAAGATTTGGGTATAGAGAGGGGAGTTTGGTCTTTCTTCTTGATTTGTTGTGTCATAGGTTGTCCTTGATGTGCATGCGGATGGTATAGAGCTCACACGGCTGCATGAAATTCGGCTCACAATTGTACAAAAAGGTATATAAAAAGGATCATTCGCTTCCAGATTTCCTTTTGTACCACAGGTTTTGGTAGGAAGTAAGGAAACATGAATGCATTTTCGGATGTCATTTCTCAGGAGCAAATTGGTAGTTCTGCTTGATTATTTTTCAGTTAAATGGCTCTCCTGCCTTCATATAAGTCCTACACCATTATGCACTCTTGTAATTCTCGACAACAATGCAACATAATAAGCTTATGGGAACACATAAACTGTGAAAAAAAAGAGTAACTGAAGAAAAGTTTAGAATCTAGCTAGAAAAAAAAGTACAAAAAGAATAAAATTGAGGCATCTTTCAATTATAGAGATAATTTACACAACATAGAGGAATGGGACCACTGTGGTGATATGGTGAGAACTGAGAAATGCCAACTTTGTTTGGGGCAATGGTGGTTTGTTAATTAGAATATACAAAGTAAGAAAAATTATTTGGAATTTAAAAAGCTAATTTTATTCTGGAAAACTGAAAAAAGAAATTATGGTTTTCATTGTTGTTATTGTTAAAGCTATTATCAGCATCATATTTTGTGCATATATATATATTTTTAAAGAACATTAAATTTCTCTTTCATTTTGTGTAATTGATTATAAATGTTAATGCATTCAGGGGTTAAAGAGTAATTTGACTAGAAAATCAAGAAGAATTACACTTTTACCCTTAAAATTCACACGTGAGATACGTGCAAACGGAGAAACGGAGAAATGGATAGAGAGTTAACGTTTATAACACAATAAAACTTCAAGAAGGTTTGGTGCAACAGTTGAAAGTTCAGAAGCGAATGTACATCGTGACAATTTGGAGGGGAAATTTTGATGAATCTATTTTTTTTATTTTTTTTGTGAGCTAGAAATATGTGGGGAAATTTAAATTTTGGGACGGTTTCCTTACATTTGCTGCACTTAGATTGCTCCAATGTAGGACATAAGTGTTAACCACGGTTACCAGATAGCTTTTCTGGGATTGTAATTCTCGACACGACATGAGAGCATGACTCACAGTCGAAATAAATGTATTGAAAGAAAACTGAATCCGGCACGACTTACCTCGAAACCGACATGTCTTCGTCTCTTTTGATTGGAAATATTATTTAATTATAATGAAACATCTATGCAACTACACGAGATGACACAGATAGTCGACATGAACACGATATGCAAACACGAAATTGCCGGTCATTCTGTTCCCCTTCCCTTCAGGTCTACTTGCTCTGCTTTTAACTTCTTAGGGGGAGTTTGAAAGGATCTAGGGTGTGCATCGGTCCCGCTCCAACTCGGGAACCAGACTAAATTGGCCAATTTTAGGTGGGGTCTGGTTTCTTGGGAAGATTCGAACTGAATTGGCGCAATTGGCGCGGAGAGAGAGAGTGTGTGTATGTTATTCAGTAATGGCAAAAAGTACAAATTGTTTGTAAGAGTAGTATATTTTTTTACTAGTAATGTACCAGTGATTAGTAATTTCACCATACTTTAAAATAACTTTCATTGCATTTAAGAACTTTTAAGAAAGAAAATAAATATTTAAAAGACAATAACACTAGCAGTTTTTGGCCAGTCCGGTCCAGTTCTAAGATGGATAGGTTCCCGCTTCCACAAACCGGAAACCGACCATGTCTAGTCTAGTTTTCGATTCTAGGGCGGGAATCTGTTAACTTAACTGATCAACCCTGATTGACCTTTTCATGATATCAGAGCCTAAGTTGGATTAAGATTACGACGCTATATCTAATAGTGTGTCCGAGATGGGAGGAAGAATCATTTCACCATGTTTGAATCTCTAGAATTCAATACACTTGTTTTTGTTAATGCTCCTATAACACTCGACTTTATATGTTGTCTTAAAAAATCTAATGTGTCCAATGGGACCTGAAAAGGCACCTGCATTGAAATCCACCCACAATCAAACGACACAGAAAAATGATTCCAAGCGAAGTATAAACTTTCAGTTGCATGAGTTTATTTTAAGAAATTTTCATATTTTGAAAAAATACAAAGAAAAAAAATAAAATTCATTGCATGTAGGATAGATTACTTTTCTAGTTTAGAAATGGATATCTAGAGAAAAATTTAGGAAATTTCTAAATTTAGAATAAGTTTTATTCCCTAACTTAAATTAGGTAATTATATGTCTAGATAGCTTCCTAGTTCGATCGTAAAAGAAAGTCACAAAAAACACTGCATATATCGATGGTCCTGGGGCACAGGCGTAGGGGTCCCGAGCCCGGCCTCGATGGACCCGAGTGTGGGCACTGGGGTTGGGGGTCCAGCCTTGATGGACCCGAGCCCGAGCGCCGAGACCAGCCTAACCTCGATATTACCAAGCCTGGCATCCCCGGCACGGGCACCGGTGTTCCGGGCCAGGCCTCGATGGATCCAAGCACGGCGGTCGAGGCCTCGAGCACTTGCCTAGATGGACCCGGGTGCTGGGAACTTGGCTCTGCTGCCAAGCGCCTAGGAACAAGCGTTGGGTTCCCGCGCCCAAATGTAGAGTTTTTGATATAAGTAGATTTTTAATGTATGTAGATTTTTAACGGTGCTCAAAGATAATGGGTCATGTAAGTACAAATTTGATAAAAACATAAAGTAAATGTGTCGCAATATAAATAATTTATGATTTTTTGTGGTACTAGAAAAACAAAGCTAAAAAGGGGAAACGGATAATATAGTTTGGAGACTTTGGACCCACCAAGCTTCGGACATGGCGCAACGGCAGGCGGAGAAGAAATGGCCCCCGTTATGGTGCCACGCGCGGTTGTCCGCCGATTGGTCGCTCAGTGTTACTGACTACAGAGAGAATATGGGCTCGGTTCGGTGGTTCTTATAATTACCAAGCGCCACGCGCAGACGCGCCACAACCCGCGTCTGGCCCTTGTAGCCAGAACAGGATGAGAAAGCTACAGTCGAGGCGGAGGTGCCTTGGATAACTGCAAGATAAACAGCTCCAATGTCCTCTGTATCTCTCTCTCTCTCTCTCTCTCTCTCACTCTTCTCTGCTTTGACATGGATCAAGACGACCAGAACCCATCCGAGATCAACAGGTTTGATCCGCCGCTTCTTTATTTCTTGGGTTGTTTCCTTTTTTGCCTGCGACTTGCTCGATACTTTCATCGTCTCGTGTTCGTGTTGATCGAGTCCGGCAGTTCTTGTTCTGCCGAGATTAGCTAAAGAAGATTGATGGGGGTCTTTCTGCGTCTCGTTAGCTTTGGATGGTTTTGGAAATGAGGGGTATAAGTTATCTGGTGGAGTTGGGTTTAGGAAGTTAAGCAAGAATCGAAGAGTTGATGTCAGCTTTGCGTAATTGGTGTCTACCAAGAAAGAACGGATTCGTCAGCTGACTTCTGAGAGCCTCCTTACTCTGCTTTTCAGGATTAGGCTAGAACGAAGGAACCGAGAAAAATGCTTGCAGGTAGGAAAAAGTGCCGCAAAATGTGACCTTTGACCTTTTCGGTACTAATTAGGTGATGTGAGCTATCAGGAGTGTATACTTGTTTCTCATGGAAATGTAATTATGTGAAATGGGGTTAGATCTTGCGCATAAGTTTTAAGTAGTCTGCCTCTGATTTTCGTGTCTCGGGGTTGTCTTTCTGTTGTTGCTGCTCACACCCGCGCCTGATTCACGATGTCTATAAGTAATTAAACAGATCTCGTGCTGTAGTACTCTAAAATGGCTTAAGCTTTTAGAGACGCGGTTACACACTCGACTCTATGGCCTAGGTTGATGTAGAAATTGAGGTCTCGAATTTGATTCTTCACTCCCCTTTTTCGCCCAATTACGACGTATCCCTTCTTTTATATACTATGGATTTCGACAATACATCGCTCTTGGAGCATGTATATTGGGTTTGCACGCTTGGGGGACTTTTCATCATATCAATCTTCATATGAGGGGAGTCTTATGTTATAAGATGTGCTCCACGCTGTTTTCTGATAAGGTAAGTTTTTTTTTTAACAGCAGATTGGTTATTACACTCAACTCTAATTACATCACATACACCCAACTCTAAGTACGTGGCCCTATTGTAATCAATCTCATTTTCCGGGTGCATTTATCTTTTAGTTAGGAAAAGAAGATGTCCACTTTACTCCTTAGAATTGAGATTGTTCATTGCCAAGCATCTTCAGCATTTCCATTGATTTGCTCTGATCTTGGATACATGAGGCTGCAAATTTGTCATACTTAATTGAAGGTTCCTTCTGAAATGCGTGATATGGCTAAACTTTAGGTGCTGGCTTGTGTTCAAATAGCTTCGCCCTTCAGAGCACATATGATAACAGAACTCATATACTAATCCTATAAATATACTTTTCTCCTGATTAGTTAATGAAAACATCATAGCAATTTCCTATCGTTTGCTCTCTTTCTTAACCTCATTCATGTCCCTTGTCAATACTTCAAAGCTTCCACATTACCTAAGCACTTGATGGGAACTTTTGTTTTTGTCTATATAGGAAAAGAAAGTTGCAGCCTGAGCCCTTGATTCTGCCTCTGCCAAAGCACCAATGCTGGGATCGAAGCCCTATTCATTTGTCTACATTCAATAAGCACCCGGAAGAAGATGACACATCTAAAGTCGCAATCAAGGGAAAGGTGGACATAGGCGACGGCAACGATGGGTCGAGACCTGAATCGGAAAAGGATAGTAACAGCTACTTGGAAAATTCCGATTCCACTATGTCATTGTATGGTGTAGATAACTATGAAACTGAGTCCGCCTCAATATTCAATGGGCATTCAGCGTCGTCCACCAGTTATGGGTGTGCGAATTCGGAAAATTCATCTTTTTCATTGGATAGCATGATGATGCTGGATAAACAGGGTGGTAAAGATAATCTAGTGCTAGGTCTTCAAGACGTCATTCCTCTCTGTCACGACAGTCAATTACGAGTACAACAGATCCTGGAGGAGCATCTCCTTCAATTAAACCATGCCGACCACATATGCTCGGAAGAGGGAAAGGACTTCATTGACCAGTGCCATGATGATGAAACCCAAGATATCGTCTGCTCCAATGGGGGGCCTTCTACTAATTTTGTCCTTTCCTCTGGAAGATGGATTGTCAACCGAGGTATGGTTTCTCGTTGAGTGTCGCATAAATGTAGTAACGGCCCTCCTCGCTACACGCCTTTTCCAAGTTCGTCCTTGATTCTGCTAATATCCGACTGGTGGCTTGGTAGATTCTCGATGGTTCGGTCGCTGACATCTCTTTTGTTATTTCATTGCAGAAGTCCAACACGGTACAAGAAGACCGACAATAGACCAAGAGTTTGAGCAGTACTTCTCCAAGCTCATGCTGTAGCAGGGCATTGCCGGAAATAACCAACCAATGTAGATATTACTAATATCAGCTTCCTGGATCATCGCCCTGTACTGTGCCTTTGGTATGGAGGTTATAAATCAGTCTCACCTTACTTTTCGGTTGTTGCATACTCGAAAATAAATACAATCGCCAGCAAATCTTAAGTGAACTTCTTTGATGATATATTGCCTAAGTTTTTGGTTGGGATGTCTGCACATACTTGTGTGTTCGCTAGTAAATACAAGTTAGTCTACATGCTTACTGCTCCGGAATGTCCCTTTTGATATCGCTTGGGTGTTATTTTCACTCTCCTGGGTCAAAGAGTCACTCAGATCTCCTAAGAGTGCTTACATGTGTACAGGATTCGATTGGATAGATGTTTTAGAGAATTCTGATCATGTATGCTGTTGGACTGATATTTTAAGGAAGACTTGCCCTCTCCCCGTACCTCGTTTCAATTGAAAGTACTTGTAAACCAGTAGACCATTACCAGATAAACGGGTCACTTTTGCTTTTCTTCTCCCGCGCAAAAACATAAGATTAGTTGACGGGTTATTTCCCTAGCAAAAGAGCTAAAGGGAGGGTTGACATACGAGTTTATTCAAGCCGTTTTGATCCGTCTTAGCTTCTGCGGTTTTCATCATACGCATTAAATCGACTCTCCCTACCTTATGTTTTGTTCTTTAGAAAGTGTAAAACTCGGACGCAGCGTTTAAACAGGTGAAGTCTTTGCGCAAAGTAGTGGGTATGTAGCATTCAAACAGACTTTGCATTATCATTTATGTGACGTCCCGGAATTTTCAGGCTTATTCAATGAATAATATTGATAGGTTAGAATTGAGTGACATTTGTCGGACGCGGATTCATTCGATCTGAAGGTCGTTAGTCGTCGTTCGAAGCGTAGTTAATTTAAGTTCGATTAGATTAGTCGTGCCGTAATTAGTCTTCGCCGTATTCCTTCGCGCCCGATCCAACCCTGAACCAAATATTCTGAACCAATCCTAAATAGTCAGATTACCGAAATACCCTCAGATATTATTCATATACGCTAGAAACAATTAATACCGAATGACCGCGGACCCCACCTCATAAATGCCAAAGTCAAATCACCTTTTTGACTATAGAGAAATTACAAGAATGCCATTTGACCTTGGAAACGTCAATTTTGCCCTTCAAGACCATTTCTCTCTCCTCTCTCTCTCTTCCCTTTCTCTCTCTTCTTCCCCTCCATTTTGCACGCACGGCAGCCCACCCCCTCCATCCTCACGCACGCCCATCTTCATCTTCTTCATCTTCGTCTTGCGTTCGTCGTCCCCGTGGACCGCCGCTCGCGCTGCCGCCGTCCACCGCGCCCCCGCCTTGCCGCGCCGTCGCCGTGCCGCCCTAGCCGAGCTGCTGCCGCCTCTATTTAGCTGCTGTCCAAGCACCGCCGAGCCTCGCCGTCGTCCGCCGAGCTTCACCGGAGCCACCGAGGACCCGCCGGACCTTGGCCGAAGCTCCGCTGCGCTTGCCGTCGCTCGTTGAGCTCCGTTTGTCGTCGTTTGGCCGTTTTTCAGCCGCCGTTCGTCGTCGTCCGGTTGTCGTTTTGGAAATCCGACACCGTGGTTGCGTCTCGATCGACGAGGAGAGTCCGTAGGAGCGTCGCCGGAATTTTCGCCGCCGCCGCCGCGCATCGCCGGTCGCTGCCGACCGTCGCCGCCAGTGTCGCAGTGAGTTAACCCCTAATCCCTGATTAGGCCGTTAATTGCACTTATTAGGTTAATTAATTAGTTACCGTAATTAGATTAAATAGTTGCCGCAATTAATAGATAGTTACTGTGATTAGATAGTTAACTGTGGTTAGATTAATTAGTTACTATAGTTAAATTAGATAGTTACTATGGTAGATTAATTAACTACTGTGGTTAGTTGAATTAACCGTGGTTAGGTGGAATAGTTACCATGATTAATTGCATGTTGTTGTGCCTAGTTTGTGGCGTCCGATGGTGGATCGGACTGAGTGATGATTGCGCATTAAATTACTGAATGATCACACTATGATCGAAATGCCATGTTAAATGGAAATTGAATATTCGCGTGACCAATTGTGATTTTGAGTGTGAAAATGACCGTGGGCCAGGTTTGAGTATGAAAATGGTCGTGGGCCAGGTTTGAGCATGAAAATGGCTGTGGGCCAAGTTTGAGCATAAAATTGACCGTGGGCCAGGTTTGAGCATCAAAATGAGATTTGGCTTGAGAGCCGGTTTTAAGCGCAAGGTCACGCAGTAGTTTCACAGTGTCACCTTAACGTAACTGGGGGCACGAGCGATACCCTTGTTGGCATGGGTCGTTGCCTGGTAAGTCTGTGTGCCAGCGATGTACCGTCCGGGATTCCACGGCTTATCGGTTGCTTGTCAGTCCGTGCCCGGCGACGGACCGTCCGGATAACACGGCTGATAAGATGCTGGTCGCAACTTGTGTTGGTCCGTAGTCCCTCCTGGAATTATTCCTGGTATGCTCGCCTTAGGGGTCTTGAGGGGGCTATCGGATGCCGTCGCCGTTAACGTTGTGGGACGACGCCCGGTTAATCCGGAAGAGTACTAGCAGCGAGGCTGTGCTTTGGCGAGAGTGGGGTATCTCTTGGCCGGCTGACCGGAACGCGTTTGTTGCATAGTGCATGAGTATTGCTGAGTGTTCTAGCTGATTGGTTGATGCATTGTTTATTCCTTATCATGTTGTACCTGTCGTATGGCTCCAGGCGAGGTACGTTGCATGTGATCGCTGTTCTGAGGTTGAGATTAGTTCGCTAGAATGGTTAGGTCGTGATCAACGTCCTAATCGGACTTAGGCATTGACCCGCTGAGATTCATATCTCATGCGCTTTGGCTGATCACCTTTCAGGTCCTCGAGATGGCCGCACGCCACGTTAGGTTTGGCGTCCCGATCGAACTAACGACGGTACTTCATCGCCGTCATGTCGCTAATTCTGAGGACATATGGGAACAGCATATCACGACAGTCTGGGTTGATGAGGGGTTGCCACACTATGTGGCACATCTCTTTAAGGCCTGGTTCATGTGTCAGGCTGGTGTTCCCATAGGACCAATTCGGGAGTTTGATGTACCCCTGGGTGCGGGTCCAATAGTCCAGACTTGGGACGCAACGGAGGCTGAAATGCCGGATGGGGAGATCGTGGACCCAGATCTTAGTTCGGAGGAGGAGGATCCAGATTCGCCGCCTAGTTACCAAGGTTGACCCGGTGTTGTTGGCCCGAGGGTTTTTGGAGAGGCTGCGGAGGAGCTTTGGAAGTCGTTTGTATATAGCTGGTTGTATAGCAGTAGTGTATCGGCTATAGTTGACCCCGACCTGACCCGGTATCTTTTGTAGGTCTAAGGGGATCGGTCCGAGGAGGACTTGTGTAAATTATGTGTGTATTGTGAACTAATCAAGCAAATAAATGAAAAGGGTTTGTTGTTGTTTGTTGTAGTTCCTATTCTTTCTATCCCTGTTGTTTGTTGTCCGGGGTTGTGTTCGCTTCCGCATGTGCTTAATTACAAGATAAAAGAAATGGGTCGATGATTTGCCTGGGACATCATCCTTTGACCAGACGATAGGAAGGGGTGTCGCGCGCCCGGGGCTCGGGGCGTGACAATTTAAACCGACTCCTAGCTGTAGTTCCTAGCGTCCATGTCTACAGTTATTCTCTTTCTATTGCCTCCGTATCTCTTCTTGATTATCAGGACAATCTTCCCCTTTGTTGTTTCATCACAGTGGACTTACAGGAAAAAGAAAGAAAAATCAAGTAGAGAGCAAGCCACCAAAATGTGTCGAATGACCAGTCTCTCTCGAGCGCAAGTCGCTGTTGACATGCTGCATCTCAGCAGTAAAGAAATGCAGGAGTTGTACTGTTGCTTGCAATGAACGTTGATTATAAGCAAGATCGATCATGAGATGGACAGAAATCTCGTCAGACAAAAACCACATTCGGTAGTTGAGGATTAAGATTGATCGAAGAGATCATTTTAACATAATCAACCGCTTTCGCCGTTGAGCTGTTATAATCTCTTCCTCAATCAACATCGCAGGATAAGGCAGGGTCGTTATCATCAAGGACACAAAATTAATTAAGTTAGCAAATGAGACATGATTACAAAGGAAGAAAGGACACCCGCGAAGGAAAAATTGCAATATTGCCACCACTCGATCGTCGGTCACAGTCAGCACTTCGGAAGGTCCGACGGCGGCGGCGGTAACTTCTGATTGGGCTGTGGTCCGTCGAGGACTATCCATGCCATCCTCAGGCCCCAGCTCGTGTGAACGTCCAGATGACAATGCATGAACCATACCCCTGTTTCAATTCACAACATATATTAAACATTGCTGGTGGGATTCGAACAGGTGACCTTCAATTTCTGAGTTTAAAATCTCCTATCAACTTCGCCAACCTGAGTTGTTTATTAGTGACGAGTTCTCGCAAATCATTTTTCTATTGAAATTAATTAAGAGGATTTAGTATTGACAAGTTGAACTGAGAGCAATGCCTCATTTAGACATTTGTATTGCTCCATAGTACTAAAATTTAGTAGATAGTAAGATAATATTTAGTGTAGTGCAAAGATGTAATGGTAATATGTACCTGGGTTGTCTGCAAGGAAACGAATGGCCACCCATCCTCCCGCCGGAACACCAAACGTGTTCCTCTCGGTCGGATCTACCAAATTGAATTTGGCCTGGTCTTTATTCGGGTCATAGTTCCCGAACCCTTGCCCGACGACAAAGAAGTTGAACCCGTGCAGATGAAGCGGGTGGCTCTCCGCGCCGAGAATGCTCGTGCCTTGCATCACTAGCTCCACACTCGTGTTGTACGCCAAAACCACCGCCTTCGTGGCGTTGGTCACCATGGTGTTGTTCGGCGGTGGCCCCGTGTAGTTGAATGGCACGGGCGGGTTGGCGGGGAAATCGTCGGTGTACACGCCGTTGGACTGGCTGAAGAAGTAAGCCTGCAAGAGAGCCACGGACGGCAACGGGAAGGATATGTTGTTGACTGCCGCGGCGAATTTCGTGCCGTTGGGTCCTTGACATGTGGTGTTTTTCGGGCACGGGCTAGACCCGAGGCCGACGGTGAAGAAGAACTTTCGGTCGACCTTTTGCGGCACGTTGGCGGGAAACTTAGAATTGGCCAAGCTGCGGAACTGCCTTGTAAAGTTGGTGACGAAGGCAGTGCCGTTTATGGGAGGGAGAGTTGGTTTATATAGGGGAAGCTTCTCGAGTGACGGGTAGCTAGAGCTCGTCGGGTGGCTGTACTCGAGGATTCCGGCGACGGTGGAGTTGTCGAAAGTGCCCTGGCCGGAGAAATAGGGCCGCGCTTCCATGAGGAAGGTGGAGTTGGGAAAGTCGGGCTTGGTCGCGAGGAGGACGTTCATGGTTTGGCCCGGGGTTATGAGGAGGCGGTCCGCGGAGAAGGGCTTGGTATACACGGCGTCAGCCTCGACGACGGTGAGTGTGTGGTTGGCTATGCTGAAGAAGAGCTCGTCGTTGAGTGCAGCGTTGATTATCCGGAGGAGGTATGTCTTCCCAGGCTTCACCTTCAACTTGAAGGTATCTGTTTGACGGGTTTCAAAGCAGAGTAAGGTCTAGTGCTTGCCTATGTGGAATTTTTTATTTTTTTTTACTATAAATTCGCGTCTTTTTTCATATATGGTCAAGTATTATTAAATTTCACGACATATACGAAGACAGTAGGATTAACTGATCCTCACTTTTTGGACACTATTAAACTAAGGATTTTTATTAGGTTTACCGTCAGTGTAAAGAATTTGTACGCATTCTAGAAGATCGGTAACATGTGATGAAGTCGGTTACATAGGATTCAGGGCAACCTACCAGAGATATTATACCATATGGATGCATTTGCCTAAACCAAGTAAAGATTTGGGACGGTTAGCGTGATAACAAATTACTGAGTAAATCGAGTTACATTAGTCTAATGTAAAGCAAGGCAGATCTCATCGGATCGAGCGGTTCGAACATATATTTAGGTGATTGCATGTGATGCGAACAAGGAGGCCTCGTTCATATGATCTGGTTTCGAGCATCGGATCTAAGTCTAGGAAATGTTACCGTAGGTATTCAAAGAGTTCTTGGCCACAAAGGTTTTCTTGACTAAGGCATATGCATTGGGTGGTATACCTTTAGAGGAGCAATTGTACAAGGGTCCCGGAAAGCCATTGATGGTATAGGCATCGGAGACATTGGGGCCTCCTCCTGTCTGAAGAGCCTGGGCGATGACGGCTTCTGGGTCTACATTAAACCACTCCCCTGTAGGAAAATAACAAAGAGAAATAACCTTTGATCATAGAACCACCATTGCTCATGTGTCCGGACATCTTAAAAGCTCTTCCGTATAGATTTATTTCGGATAGCTCACCGAGTATTATTGGGACTTCCTTGTAGGGTTTCGCGAACGGGTAGGACTCGTTCCGCCTCGGGAGGATGATGATGGGGCCGTGGATGCTCGATCTTAGCCACGAGATGTGCGCGTGCCACAGCAGCGTCCCTCTCTGGCCGGTGAGGGTGAAGTTGTAGGTGTAGCTCTGGTTGGTCCGTATGGGGCACTGGGTCACGTAGGCCGGTCCGTCCGCCCATCCCGTCCTCAGTTGCCGGACCCCGTGCCTGCACTCACCACGATCGACACACACGTCCAACTCCTTTTTAGTAGTTGTTTGAACCAATTTGAATAGATCAATCAAGACTTTCTTATCTCCCAACACTATGGTTTCGTACAGTTTGCAAGCTTTCGTGTACTCTTTTACGTAGAGTGTGGAATAGAGTGAAAATTTAAGACAATTGCGCCATGGGGTTCACGGAAGTGACCAGAAGATGCATTATTTTGAACAACATTCCAACAAGGGTTTTGAGAGCGTAAATTGATGATTTTTTTGGTTACGCGCCACTTCCTCGTACCAGTGAATGGTGACATTGTTGGTGACATGGTTCACCACCTTGACGAGGACCTGGTCGCCTTCCCTCGCCACGAGCGGCGGCCCCGGAACCTGCTTGTTCACGCTCAGCACTCTCCTCGTGTGGCACAGCCTCGTCATGTTGTGGTAATCGATCTTCAGAAAAGTTAGCCGTCGTTCAAGAAGTTCGGCGTCAGAAACCACGGGGACCGCGAAATCGGATAACAAACACAACCCAAAATCATAGAATCACAAAGTAACAAACAAATGTACGTACATTGAAGGTGTAGTGCCTCGTTGCGCCTTCTGCCAACTTTAGAAACCCTAGTAGTAACAAGGTGCAAAAGACGAAGAGCTGCTTCTGGCAGCTCATCTCTCCAACTTGGTGGAAGATTATAGCTATGAGAAGTGAAAATGATAAGCTGGCCAAACACAAGGGACGAGAAAAATGGTGTAGAGCGGGTCCAATTTATAGCGGGCGAAGGATGATTAGGTGGCCATAGGACAAGAAAACTGGTACGACAATGGAATAAAAGTTATAATAGCGAAAGGGTTTTCACAAAGGGTAGTTTGATCTGTCCGAGGGTGTTCACCCTTGTCTAATCCGCAATTGCTGTTGGTCGTGCTGAATTTTAGAGTGCTACCAAAGTAAGAATTTTCCTTCCCTGGTTGCTACATGGTCCGTCCCATGTCTACTCATTCTTGAGAACGTTCGAGTGCAATACATGAATAACCCAGCGTGATAAGGGCATTATAAGTGTCGGTGCTCATTTGAGTATTATAACTCTCTTTTTACAATCATTTGAGTACCATAAATTTCGTAAGGCACTCACTTGAGTGCTATATCTTTCTTTTTTTTCTCGATTACTTGAGTGCCATATAATTTTTCAATCGACCACTTGAGTTGCTATAACTTTTTAAAAACGTTCACCACAAGTGCTGTGTTGCATTAGATTTTCGACACTTGGATGATTGTTTTTGAAAATTACGTCACTCAAGTAATCAATAGAAAGTTATGGCACTTAAATGAACGTCTTTTTAGAAGTCATGTCACTCAAGTGATAAAAAAAGTTATGACACTTGTAATGTCATTCTCTTTAACACACCTCATAGTATATAGGGTGTGGAATATGCCCTAAGCACGACCGTCTTGAGGCAGAGTTGGGGTCCTCCGCTCGGTTCACCACCACCACCACACTCTTCCATTGGGCACCGACATGGCGACTCCACCACTACCAGTAATCGAGGTTGGCGAACTCGAGATTTTAAGTGAGATCTACGGAGTGGTTGAAAACAATCGGATCGATGGTAGTAGTTAAGACTCTAGAAATTGTCAAAACAACATGTCAAATATGATACATGTGAGACAGTGACTTACTACTTACTTTGAGTTTTACGAGTCTTAGACTCCAATGAATTGGTGATGTGAAGAGCAAAATGATCAACACAAATACTACTAGAAGGCGAAGTCCTTTTCTTTATGCCAAAGTCTTAAACTCTAGGATCTCAACTCTACCTATATCAAATTTGTATGCATACTTTAGGATTTCAACTCTGCCTATATCAAATTTGTATGCCATAATCGCGCTGATTCTACAGTTTTATTAATCTAGATAAGAGCTCTCCACAAGACATTAAATAATCAAGATGGACCTTATGTACAAGTTATTTTTAAGATATTGTACGGCGGCCAATTCAGTTCTAAAACTCTCAATTGTGCCAATGTAGTCCTAAACCTTTTGATCATTTGCCAATTTAGTTCTAAACCTTCTGAAGTTTTAGGACAATGTACCGAACGAAGAATAAATATAATGATACTACTCTATTTGAACGCCTTTCTTCAGATCCTTTTAGCAAAATTCATTTATGAGATAGGAAGCCCGTAATTTTTCTTGATTTTGAAAAACCCCTCTGGTTGAACCATTGAAGGAACAGAAGACTACTGGTCAACTCAGTGGCCAGTATTTTGTAACAGCATGGTGAATCCTCCCACATCTCAGTAGTAGTTGAAGAAATGACCTCCATTCTCACGGTACATTTCCCTTCATTCTACGTAACTTGGGTTGAAATCCATGGCGATTATCTTGGGGACTAAGTAATGGTGCATGAGACTTTCAACCTCATGACTGGCTCTTTGCTTATAACACAGCAATGCTAGATTACGACCCGTCCATGTTCTCTTTCAATGAACAGTTCTAACACTCCCCTTCCAACAATTTCACAGACTAACTATTGTTGGGTACGAGAATTCGGGAATCTTTTCCCTTAAACTTCCCGTGTTTATCGCCGCCGATATGAGTAATCAAGTACTAACTGAAGAGAAAGCTCCCATCTCGACGTTTTTACATATGAACATGTGTAGAACGAATATTATTCAACGTATGTACCCAATATTTATTTTGTCTATATGCATAAATGGACTCTTTAGAGGATGACCATTTGCTTGGGCACGTAAAAAAAAAAACGCTTGAGAATATAGGGCTGCCCAATGTATGAAAGTTCGAATACAATGTCTGTTGCTGAGACTATGTTGACCGTGTTAAATTTAAGATATGCAAGTCTCTGAATTCGTACTAGTTTCTGTGGACTCGAGGACGAAATTTCAACTTATATTCGCGCCTGCATTCGGCAAATCAAGACCTCGTGCCTTCAATGCGATAGATTTTGCCGGTCTTATACTCGACATCATTGGCTAAAATCTGATATGCAACTGCTAGCATGATTAGGGGACAATTTTTTTCTAGTTATAGTTTCAGGTGACAATTTTACCAGTCATAGCATTCATTCATCGAGTTGAGGAGGCAGCACATAAGGGAAGTATTGCCATGACAATTCTGGAGTTGATATCTGAGGCTTTGACCGATCGTGTAGGACCAGGTGTTGCATGGTGAATGGAGACATCTGTGGGACATTTTTATTTTTTTTGTTTTTTTTTGTTTGAGTTGGTGAAGTTGCCTTTCGCCAACTCGTTGGGAGACAAGGATGCTTCATCCTCTCTTCACTGCCACGTCTGAAAATCGACCTCGGTCATGTCCATAACGTCAAGAAGAGTTGTTGTGTACGTCCAGTGTTTGTGAGACCATATCATCTCAACCATCAGATCACGTGGATCTCACGTGATGCCCTGAACAGAGCCTGACGAGAATGAAGTTGGTCCGCATGCTCCGGAACTTAGAAAATGAGAAGAATAAATGGAACGATTGAACTTCTCGAGTTGGATATTACATCCGAGGCCTTGTTTATAGACCTCAAGCAAAATAAAAGAAAATTCAGTCTAATATTCCATATGATGACTCTAGACACACAATATGTTATGAATCCGAACGATTTGCAGAATGTATAATGTATCGTATCTCCACAGCATCTAAAAGACATCTTTAACACGGCCCCTCAAATTCAAGTTGATGTTGTAGATTAATCTAAGTTTGGAAATGAAATGATATTGAAGAATCATCCAAATCTGCAAAACTTTCAGTAGTGCTGCCTAACATTAGCTAGCCTTCAATAACATCGTTTGAAAAGCAAGTACCGTCCAAAAGCCGGCGTCGTTGAGCTTCACTTCCGAGTGGACGATGCTAAAAAACGAGCGCTATTCGGATTAGCCTTGGGATAGACGATTCGTACTTGTGAAACACTAATTGAAAAGTATGCAATGAAGGGCATCTTGTCAAGTCAGCTGATAAGGACCCACGATTGGTTGTGTTGGGGCCAATGAGACAAGGTTCATGTACTAAGAAATCGAGAGGAATGATGGAACGATTGAATTGCTTAGCTTCGATATTACAACAATGACCTATTTATAGGCCTGAAATAAAACCAATCTAGTCTAATACATATCATCAATCTAAACACAAATCCGACCACATGCAAAATACTCGTAATATGCTAAATATCCGAGTGATTTGCAGAGTATATGATACGTTAGTGATACCTCCCTAACATCTAAAAGATACCTTTAACGCTGGGTGCATCGATGAATTTTCCCTTGAGGCCTAACAGATGTGTACAGTCACAACTTGTATGTTCATCTCACTAAGTCAAAGCACTTTGAGGTTCGAGGATTGAAAATTTTGTCGAAGATACGATATGAGTTCCTTATTGAGAACCCTTAAACATTTGTTATGTAGCACGTCGGAGAAGCAAATCAATCGATGCCCGGCTTCTCTTCAAAGTTCGAAAAGCCGAGAGATTTTTCGCCGGAGCACACAATCGCTTCATAGAGAACAATGATGTCAGGCATAGCAATAGGCTTTGTATCACGCAAAGCATAGTAGGTACAGCATCAGAGTGGCATCGATTTTGGTCTCTGTTCATGTCAAATTAGGGCCAGGAGTGCAATTATGATTGAGTCAAGAGTTTCTATGAGCAGTAATTTTCCAGCTGTTTTGTTTTGCATTGG
Source organism: Lenwebbia sp. NSW1173648 (assembly GCA_029784005.1). NCBI lineage: Eukaryota > Viridiplantae > Streptophyta > Magnoliopsida > Myrtales > Myrtaceae > Lenwebbia > Lenwebbia sp. NSW1173648. Next base: position 18,172,831 of record JARCGZ010000008.1, on the reverse strand, counting down.
AAAACATTGATTCGGTCAAGGTCCAAGGATGTGGAAGCAGCAACCGTGCCATCTCTCTTTGTTTGTACTTGAATATGATCGCCAAACAGATTAGTGGGGATCAGGCAGCACCTGAAACGCTTTAGTGAAATTGGAAAAAGAGATCTCCGCTTCTTGGACGAGAGTGTTATTACATCCTTCTCATGAAGCAAATGATTATCCGAGAAATCCAGACTTCCTCAATTCTCATTGGGTGATATGGTCATGGAGAGATAGATCTTCTGTCCCGTTGAGCCTCTCTCACTTCAAAAGCTAGCTCAAAAAGTGAGGTTTTGCCTCATACTTATAAAGTGAATTCTCTCGGCAACAACCATGTCAAAGTAACTGTTATGTAGTCTTGAGTCTCTATCACCCCAAAAGCTAGCTCAAAGGTGAGACTTTTTCCTTACACTTATAAATTAACCACCAGAGATGACCCCAACAACAACACGGCGTCTTTAGGTCAACAAATGTCTGCCAACCACAACAGACTAGACTGAAACTAGAGGTGGCAAAATGCGTCCAAGACCCATATTTTAACCCATATTTAATAATATTTGTCATAAATGGGTTGCAATTAGTTCTAAAAACAAACTTAAATGGGTCATAAATGGGTTGCATTTAGTTTTAAGAACAAAGCTTAAGTGGGTCATAAATGGGTTGCTTAATAACTTAATGGATCTTAAATAAATTTTAAATGGGTCATAAATGAATTGTCTAACTATCTTAAGTGAGTCATAAATATGTTTTATGATTTTTTTAAGTTTCCGATGTTTTACAATTTTCTTTTTCTTTGTCTTCTACGAAATCTGACCGGTGGGCCATCACTGGACGCCGCCGCTAGCCCCGATATGGGTCGGGTCGATTATGAGTCGCTATATTTGTATTGCATCGAAATAGATCAAAACGGGTTAAATGGGTCAACATGGATTGGCACATTTTCGACTTGACCCACCCATTTGACAGATCTAGCTAAAACTCGAGCATGCCAACAACAGGGACGACAAGAAAACATCTCAAACGCCGCCTGGTTTTACACAGACTCAGATCAACATTGATTGACAAAAGGTTACCCGATTCGCAAGGCTCACTAGCAAGTCATCAAGAAATCCTCCAATTATGAAGGCATAGGCCTCGATGTTTGAAGCCTTCATCCACCTGCAACCTTCGATAGTACATCATATCCCACTGCAAATCTCACACATTCCATGATGGTGGTACTAGGAGTGACCTGCGAGGTCATTCCTGGCCTTTCAGTTTCAGGTGAAGTGAATACAGCAGTTCCAAGCCAGTTTCGGTAAGCGTTTATGGCAAATCTCAAGCAAACACATTGGACATAACTTTCAAGCGTTGATACATTAGTCGTAATCATGATTAACTAGGAATACTATCAAAACATATTAATCTAAATCTAGCAGTGGATGACCTTTGGCTCATTCTTAGCCTGTAGCACCTGAAACTTTCATAATAAACAAAATATTGGCACGTAAATTCACCCATAGTTTTTTTTTTCCCATAATTTTCTGAAATTTGAATAGTGTTTTAAATTCTGATGGGAAAGTTGTTCGCTTTTATGTTGTTAAGTATAAGTAATTTTATCTAACACCTGGAGAATGAGAACGAGAAAAAGGATCAGGGCATTTGGAGAATAATTATAGGTTAAGGTTCCATTTGTTTCGCGGAAAATGAATGTTTTGAAAAATATTTCCTAAAAATGATTGCTTGTATTGCTTAAAATAATGATAAAAAAATTATTTTAGTACCGACAAGAATTTATGTCGAACCGTTCTTGTGTGTAATCGACACAAGCGATTACTTTTAGGAAAATATTTTCTAAATCATTCATTTTTTGCGAAATAAACGGAGCATAAGTGTAAGGACAATTATATAGGGGAAGCGTGAGCAAACACCAAAATAGGCTCTAACCCTGTAATAAATATGCAATATACCTAATAGTCAATACCGCATCCAAACATGCTGTTGATACTATACATAAATCAATATTATTTGACACTTACCTATAGCTAGACTCTGGTGGGTCGAGTCATAAACGGTTCGACCCATTTGACCCATTTATGACTCATTTATTGCAATGCAAATCTAGTGACCCATACTAGACCGACCCATATTCCTAAAACACTTGTACATTTAATACAATCTAGGAAAAATCAAACCCAAACTGAGTTGAGAGTGCACAGTGAGTGAGCGTGAGATCGAATGAGGGCGAGAGAGAATAAAGAAAGAGTCATAGAGCTGGGTTGGATTTAAGTAAATTATAAACTCATTTTTGACCCATTTACGGCCTATTTATGATCCATTTAACATTCATATTATGATTAAACCCATATATTGAATATAATTAACCCATTTAACAACTCAGCCCATCATATATGGGTTAAAAAATGGATTTATGACCCATTTTGACGTGTCTGCCTATAGCTGCATCCAAGGAGCTCATGTGATTTTGCTGCACTTTGATCCTTGCTCTTGCGCTTTTGCGGCTCCATGTTATCAATTCAGCTTCTGTCTTGCTTCATATAGCATCCAAAAAGCCGGTTGTTCGTTCCTTTCGCGATTGTAATCATCCGATCTTCGGTATAAGGTCGGCGATGTGGATAGAAAGATCTATCTCCGCTGCTGTTCATTACAGCTTTTTTTCGTCGATGACCTCTTAAGAGGACAAGAACACAAGAGCTCATGACCACAGGCTTAGTACACTTCTCTTGATTCCTCGAGGCCGGGCCTATTTGAGGCAGGCTTAGTAAATTTCACTATGTGAGTGTTGGAGACATGGTTATAGAAACACTGTGAGGATATAGCGATGCACTAACTACTTGGCATCAAGCAAATTGATGGTATCATTTAACAGGTCTGCTTAAATAAGTCATGTGTCGGAAAAAATATAGCACCAGAAATTAAATAAATGAGTGTGAAAGAGATAAATAAATAAATAAATAAACAAGTGCTTTCATTTGGTCAATGAGCCCAAGTAAAACATAGGGCCGAATCCATGTTTAATGACGGGGGAGGTAATCATTGAGCGAGTCCAGACGGATCTTTAGGTCAGGCCTAATTCTGAGGAGTTTAGTATTTTGAAACCGCCTCATTGGACCAATTATATATATAAGATCTGAAAAACAGAAAATCTCTTTAATAGAAAACGGAGACGACATAGCCGGCTCCAACTTGACGCGAATATTTTAGCCAAGTCATCGCCACATAGAAGAGAAAAAATATTTTAAAGAAACCACATCAGCATTTTTCGTCAGCTAAGTTTGAAGGAGTTAATGGAAGGACTTGATTGAACTAATTTGACGAGTTTTAGGACTCAATTGCATGTCGATGATAAGTTTTAGGACTTTCGTTACATTTATCTCTAATCTCTTGTAATGAAATCAAACAATGTTTCTGTGGGACATTGGGTTGATGCAGTGTTTAGGAAACCAGAGATATCACTGGAGAATCGAGTTCATTGGTGATTGAAATTTCTACATCAGATGTAGCATGTCAAGAAAAGATGTTGCTGTGAAGTAATTTCTTATTGCAAAGAATCCTATAGACATGTGGACTGAGTTCATTCTTTTGAGCAAGTCCAAGCTTAGCTTGGGCGTCTCCTATGGTGGAGCGCTTGTCGGAGCATCAAGCACTGTAACTTGGCCAAAAACATCGAGTAATGTGGAGAACTGTTAAATTATTTCTCGAGTTGGAATCTGTGTACAAAGACCGACCTGGTAGAAACCTAGTCAGCATCCCATCGATCGCAACACTGTAATTCTCCATATTCATAGTGAATTTCTGTGCGGCTGGCTCTCCTCATGAAGTAGGTACCAATACTCGGACTGAACCACGTAGAGTCGTCCTTCATTTTTCCTCATTGGTGTCTTTGGTAATTTCTTCTTCTCGCATTAGGCTTGAACTTCGACATTATTTTACCACAATGCAAGCCACTCATCTCCGCAGCTCGGGTCTTAAACGGTACTTAGACTTCGAAATGACATCTGATAAAGTGGATTGAAACGCCCCGGTGAATTTGACCCTTTCATATCTCAGAATATGTGAGACTACTGCATTAATCTACTGGTGGGAATTGACTTGATCAATCTGAGGGACCTTTCGGCATGCTTTGATTGAAGATTTAGTGGACATATTCATTATTGTACCTTTTTGCCTCCGACCAAACTGCTTCTCAAGAACTTATTGATGAGGCCCAAAACACACAATGAATGGACGATGGCCATTGGGCGGTTCTAAGTTAGGAAGCTGCTAGCCTGATAATCTGACAGTACTGTCAGTTGTTTTTGACCCCACGATCTCCCAATCAATGAGTGCTTTATGCAAAACACGCGGTGATGGTGTGTAGATATACGGTTGAGATTGTACCGTCCCTGATAATACTGTCAGGGAAGCATTCCCCTTCTAAGTTATGATGTCCGACTGAATTTATTAGCAAAATGAGTGTTTGGAGCATCTATTCAATGAATAACTCTACTCGATCCTGATTGCTGGATTTTGTAGATTTCTAATCTGTATTATGGTGGCCCCAGTGTCTTCTTCCTCATCTATGATAATCATCATATTTTTTTGGGCATATTATTTAATGGTGGGAAAAGTTTCTCAGAGAAAATGAACGGAAAAAAAAGAAAGGAAATTCATAAATTTGTGGCCGATGTGGAAATAGTCCGACTCAGCATCTCCCTTGATCTTGCTTGCTTGACGTGGGCTTAAGCACTTTTAATGTAAGGAATGTAAGAGAAAAAGGCTCTATTTAGGATAAAGATGCTCAGCCCTAAACATCTTATAAAGGGTCGGTGATTCTCAACACGATCCGTCAAAAAGACATGATACAACACAAAGTTAAACAGATTTGGATTTGGCATAAACAAATTCGTGTCTTGCGCAAATTGATCGCTTAACCTTTTTACGCACGAATTGGCACGTTCAAGTTAACGGTGCTTTCGACCACACACAAAAAAAAAAAAAAATAGAGTTAACGATGCTATTTTGACCCAAAAAAAAAAAAAAATTGACGTTTTGCATTTGTTTCGACACAATACAATTATACATATTTTAATAAGTTTAATGTTCATATTTTAAAACCTTATGAAACTACATTTTCAAATACATTATCCATGTAATGAACGAGGCCATATACGTTTGGTGACTCTTTTTCAGTTGACGTCGGCAACGGAATTAGAAACCTTGTTTATGGGGCAGACTTAAAAAAAAAAATGGCAATACCAATACCTAGGCATATAAGAATATTATATGAAATTGATAGATTATAGAACATAATTCGCGAAGATTCTAGTTCATCTTAAATGCTGTTATGCATAATCCTGGTTTTAGTTTTTCTGGCCATGGAATATCCCTCGTTCAAGTTCTTAATTTTGTGGTTCTGATGCATCCAAAGAGAGGAGCATCTCCTTGTAGATGATGACTCAAACAGGGCCTCGAACATGTGAGGCCATGCTCCTCAATAGGCCGAAAGACAATCAATAAAGCAAAGAACTAATCCTAGGTCACACCAATCATTCAGGTTTTCCTAGACATGAGACAAGATCCCATAAGATAAGTTCTTCCTATGTAGGCTAGTAGATGATGCGACAAGCAACTCCTGTAAACTTATTCCAATCTCTAGACATTATGATGACTAATGCCCTCCTTTCTAGAACGGGAAATTGTGGGGGAAATGACGGTAATAATGTCATAATTTTTGTAAGACACTCATTTTTGTACTATAACTTTGCAAGCAATCAATGAACTATCGTAACTTTTAGAAAGCACCAACTTAGTGATTTCCCTTACTTGAAAATCCTACATAGTATTTATTTGAATACAAATCATCCGATGTAGCTCGTAGGAGGGATAATGATAGCGAAGATGTTCTAAAACAACACCGTTTAAGCCTTTTCTTGGCTCCCAATTTGAGGATTTGGGATTAGTGTTGGTTGCAGTTCCAAACTATAGCCCCTCTTTACAATTGCAAACCAAAACCAGTGCTTTAATTCGGACACCATGCCGGCTGCCCTCCTCCTTCGGCAGCCACCGCCTTCATCATTTGAACTCTCTCTCCCTCTCTCTCAAAGTCCTTTACGCCCCACCATTCTTCCCTCCACAACTAGCTCCAACATCGTATCTTCCAATAAGGTCATGTTTGGTATAACCAATGCCTTGGCTACCGTGGACGAGAGGGGGCCGCCTCGCCGCTGATTAATCGGTTCGAAATGAAATTGGAATTTTGGGGAAAAAAATCAAACCTAATTTCTCAATTTGGGAGAAGATTTTGGGTTTAGGGTTTGGTTTATGGAGCAAACCAGACCTAATTTCTCAATTTCGAGCAAATTGGTGTTGCCAAACCTCGTTTGATATATATCTCGAGTGTTGACATCCACACCAATACATGTTAGATTAAATATTCTAAAATAATGCCACATGTGATTTTCCCGTGACACAAGTGATCGATGTCACTTGAATGATCGATTTTCAAAAGTTGTAGCACTTAATGATTGCTTGAGCTAGGCATGGCCATGGTTCCAGAACATCCCGTTCCGGTTCAAAATTCCAGGGAACCGGCGGTTTCGGGCCCGGTTCCGATTCCGAACGGGAAATGGAACCGCCGGTTTCGGTTCCGGTTTTGGTTACGGTTTTTGAGTTTAAAAATTAAATTGTAATGAATTTGTAATAAAATTGTAATCAAATTATAAAATAAAAGAAAATAATGAATTGTGAAATTATGAAATAATGAATTATCAAATACAAATTGTAATCAAATTTGGGGGGGAAAAAAAGGAGGGGGTGCTTGAACTTAATGAATTATCATTAAGCGCATACATATCTTCTTGGGGATAGAAGAATCAAAGCTCATGTAGTTCTCTTACCTTTGATAACCTCATACTGACCTCATCCTCAATCGTCGCTACCTGTTCCGATACCGGTGGCGGTGGTATCTCTGTCATCAAAGAATTCAGCTTCATTATTGTAATCTATCTCTTGTTCTCTATATTGAGCCTTTGTCCAATCATCAACACAAGCTTGAACCTCCATCGAATCAGGAACTAATCTTGAATGTCGTTCGTCCAAAATATTGCCTTCAGCGCTAAATGCTTATTCTACCGCAACTGTCGAACAAGGGGTTGCTAAAATTTATTTTGCAATTAGAGCAAGAATTGGGTATTGGGTGGAATGCCTCTTCCACCAATCCAATATTGTGAAATCTGTGCTGCCTTCAGATTCATAAAACTCAAAAGAAACGTTTAGATAGCTCTCTATTTCAGAATCACTTCATATTGCTCCCTTTTGCTTTTTTTGCCTATGCAACAGAAGTTGGTACCATCTACTAATTTTACCTATGTTCCCACTTTGTATGTCGCTAGATTGAGAAGATCCACTATCACCTAGATGATATGTACTACAAAATTCATTATATAATTTTTTTATTGCGTTTTTAACCGTTATTTGTATATTTCTAATATTTACCTCATCAATTAAATGTAAACATTCATAATACGTATTCAAATAATCATCTAAACCATCTAATTTACAATGTGGATCAAAAATAAAATCAACTAAACAAATAATATGAATTTTCCTATAATAATGTAGCCATTTTATTCGCATTGTTCTAATAGTGTCACTTAATAAATCATCATTTTCATTTTCTCAAAAACTCCAACAATATTAATACATTCTATTAAAAATAAATGTGTAGTAAAATAATAAACACCGGACAAAGTATAAGTTGCTTCATTAAAAACTTTTAAAATATCTAAAAAAATTTGCAAATATCTCATTCTTGTGGGTAAAAATTAATTTGAGTTATATTATCTGAAATAAATGCACATAATAAATCTTTATATGCAAAAGATTCATTAAGTAACTCGTAAGTAGAATTCCAATGATTTGGAACATCTCTTGGAAATCTTTTTGATTTTTTTCCATTTGCTCTACAAAAATTTTGACCATTCTTTCATTTTTTGGGGATATTGCCATAAAAATTGAATTGCTATTTTTATTGGGTCAAGAAAAATATCAAGAGTTTTTAAACCATCTTGTACACATAAATTTAAAACATGACAAGCACATCTAACATGAAAAAATTATCTACCAAAAACGGGTTTACAAATCTTTTCTAGTTCAACAATTGAAGTGGCATTTACCGCGGCATTATCAAAATCAATTGAAATTTTTTAATTAAGCAAATAATATTGTTCTAAAATTTGCCTAATTAATCTATAAATATTATTTGCCGTATGCCTATCATCAAAAACTCTAAATGTAATAAATCTTTTTTAAATATTCGAACTATCATCTATCCAATGACATGTTATACCCATATAAGAATTAACTTGCCAATGATCACTCCAAATATCGCTACCTATATGCATACATTCATTAAAATTCATAAAAAAAAAGTTTTGTAAATCTTTTTTTCCTTTTTTATAAAGATCTTTAATAACGCATTTAAGTGTATTTCTAGGAATGTAATAACTCTTTTTTGAATATTCGAACTATCATCTATCCAATGACATGTTATACCTATATAAGAATTAACTTGCCAATGATCACTCCAAATATCGCTACATATATGCACACATTCATTAAAATTCATAAAAAAAGTTTTGTAAATCTATTTTTCCTTTTTTATAAAGATCTTTAATAACGCATTTAAGTGTATTTCTAGGAACACGTTTTGCTTGTGGAGCACATGCATTTTGTATAAATTGATTAAAACCAAATCTTTTACCAAAACTAAATGATAAATGTTCAACGGAAATAAATTTACCTAATTCTTCTTTATAAGTTTTTTCATTATAATGAAATAAAGGAGGAGTGTTAGGATTGGCGTACTCGGAAATTTGTTGTTGCTTGGTGTCAATTCCCGCTTTGGTTGGATGTTTCTTTTGAAGATGTCGGGTAAATGTTTCATATCCGGCTCCATCCATATATTTGTATGTTGTCCGACAATGTTTACAAACTACAGTATACCTTTTTAGAGCTATATCAAATCTTTCAATCTTCATGAAGTGGTCCCATACGTTGGATGTAAGCTCCCGCTCCTTTGTTGTTGACATTTCTTCGATACCGATAGGAGGATGAAGACTCTTTTGTGTTTGGACTTGCTCCATATTAGGAATAATGTTGATTTCATCATCTATATCAACTTCAAAATCGAGTCCTCAAAGATAATCGGATTTCCCCTCTCTGCTCTTGCCTTTGTCACTAGTTCTATTTTCACTTGCCAATTTTTTTTTTGATATAGAAAAAATATATGGTATGCAAAAAATATAGGGTACGAAAAAAGAATTTGAAATAGGAAATTATTAAAGGAGATAATAAATAAAGAAAATAAGTAATTAGAGAACGTAATTGAAGAAAAGAAAATAATAAATTGGATGTTGTGAACTTGTGAATAATTGAGAGTTAGAGAGAATTTGAGAGAACTGAGATGAAGAGAGAATTTGTGTGAAAACATTGAGAGATGAGAATGGGTATTTATAATATATCATAGGTTAGAAATTAGTAAATAAAAAAGAAAAAAAAAGTGACTATTGCAAAGCCAACGGTCACTTTGGGCTAGAGCCGTTCAACGGTTTTTTTATTTTCCTTTTTTTTAAAATCCCATTTTCGGAGGTTCCGGGCCCGGTTCAAGGTTTGAAGAAACCGGAACTGGGCCTGGAAGCCACGAACCAGTTTCGGTTTGGAACCGCGGGCCCAGTCAACGAGCCAGGCCCGGGTTTGACCCGAGCCGGTTCCGAGCCGATTCCGGACCCAAACCGGCCCGTGGCCATGCCTAGCTTGAGCCCCTCAAATTCAAGAAAGACACTCTAGAAAGTCGTGAACAGGGTACCGTTCGTGTCCTTTTCTCGAAGGCATTGCGTAGACTCATGTTACGACATCGTACCAAACGATCGGTGACGAACGTAGACATCTGGTGCAAGTAACATCCGGTACCGTCATCGAACTCGAGATATATCTCAATGTGTTCATACATCACTGGCTTGATTAATAGGCACTTCTGGTATGAAACCACAATAGATTCTCTTAATTAGCCGCCAATCATTTGGTGGGGGTTGCTCAAGATGGGACTAAACTTCTCTTGTCCTCTCGAAGGAGTCGTGTGCGGTCCGAGCACAAGGGTCGTTCGGATAATGATGGTGAGTCAATGGCGCAGATTGTGAGAGGTCCCAAGATCCACATTTAGTGGCTTGCGGCTGCATAATGACTCATGCTACCTGTAATCCAACACCACAATTAATTAAGCTTTTCCATTTCGTGACACAATGAAATTAAGCCTTGGAAAGACAAATGAAAAGAACTAATCGCCCTCAAAGTTGGGTAGTCTTGCTTGCTTATTATTGGTCGATTAGTCCAACTGTCTGGATTTTTCTCCTGACTTTGGACCGTGTTTGCTTTGGTTGTCAAAGTTCCCTTTACACTCCAATGACAACAGAGGAGATTAAAGGAGGCGGCAAATTGGACTTTGGAGACTAATGGGAGTTGCGTTAGGCAGGGAAATCGAAGTCTACATCATGCCTCCTCCATTAACCCTTCTCGTTTTGTCTAGAAGCATTAATATTTCTTGTTAATATCTGAGTACTAAATGGTTATCTTAATGGACCATATTGAACATAAACGAGCAGATCATTAAATAGCATGTGAGTCCTACCATTTGTTCATAATTCTGCGGTATGAGCGTAACGATCCGGCTACTTAGGGTTAGGATTCGACGCACAACCACAACGAAACAAAGCATAAAGAACGAGAAAGAGAAATCGAGATATAAAAATTTATCTCGGTTCACCCTTAAACTAGTGTTACATCCAGCAAATGATTTCACTATAATTAGCACATCACGCCTCTTTGTCACACCACTTAATTATAAGCGAAAAAGAGTATATATAGCAGTAACTATTTATGGGCACATGCCCAAACTATAAATAAAATATGGGCTTAAACTATAAAATCCCTCTGGCGGCTCGGGGACACTGCCCTTGAGACCTCAGCCTGCTTATCGGGGAGCGGGGCACCGTGCTTTCTTATCGACGAGGAGTATGAACTACACTCCAACACTTAGATGCCCATGAAACACCCGCAAACTCCGTGATAAGTTTAGGCCTTTGGCCTGTGCATATAGTCCTGACCCGTACCGGTAGATAAATAACCTCTGATTCATAAGCTGGATATTCCTTAACTCTCCCACCAACTACCCCGACACCGGAGGTTCATGGGAGTTCCATTTTACTTCACTAAATCAAAGTTTGCCTACGCTTCCTTAACAATTCATACTATTCATAAGATTAATTGTGCTCCAACTGTTATTAGTGGATAACCCTTCGGGTTGGCTGATTAGTTCAATGCTTGGTTTGGATGCAACGTTCCCATATCAAATCATGTCTCCTTCTCTAAATAATCTGGGTAGAGCCTTATTCGATGCGGGTGATAGTTTTTGTACGTCTATGGAATTATTGAAGTCAAAAGATTCGGATATCTTGTCATGTTTAAGAAAGACATCCATTAGCGATGGTAGCGAGAGGTGCAGGACTTGTGGTCTCATCCACGAGGCCATAGGTCTGATCTAGCTTGTTATGATAGCGATGTCAAATGTGTGATTTTTCTGTTGACGATTGGATTTGCACAACTTAGACCTTTATGCACGAATGGTGCTGAGGGGGTCTCGATTTAAAACGGATTTGACCTAAACGTGAACGTTGCTTAGCGAATGTGAGACTGTTACGGTGATACTTAGAGGAGTAGTAGCTATACTGGTCGCCCCTCTCCATCCTTTTCAATTTCCACTCAAAGAACAAATGCTAAGGAAAAAGAGCAAAATGATCGACTATTTGATGGTACACACAATTAGATGAAAACATGAAACTAATTTTCGTGAGAAAACCATTCTAGTTTTTTTGCCATAGAACATTAGTTTGATGCAACAATCGTACAATTCAACCAAAAAAAAAAAATTGTTCCGCACTATATGATATAATTCTAAATTACATAAGGATGTCATAATCTTGTCTATGCAATCTCTTAACTTTTCTTTAAATTCAATATTCGTAGCCTATGTGTCCACTTGACTAAATATACATCTCCTCCTAACTTAACAATTTTAACAGAAGCTAAAAAAACAAAGGAATAGTCATGATAAGAAAAGAACGAAAGATCAATATTACCCAAAACATAACAGAAATTATAAAAGTACGAAGAGAAAATTCTAGAAAAGAAAAGAAAATAAATACCCGAATACGGTATTTCAATGAAGCTTGATATGAAACTGACCCAATTTAAGTTAAGTGGCCATCGATGTTTGTTACAATTTATACTCGATTCAATCCGGAAGAAAACATATCGATCCGTCCAATTCGGCTAAGGAAGCCGAGAATTGTTTAAGCCTTTATGAGCCAGTCATTCCTCTTGCAATCATGTGTCCCGTCCTTTCTCGCAATTTCGTTACAGATCATGAACGGTCACATCTAAGAGCAACTCAGCCAAAGAAAAAGAAATCGGGTAAATGCCGTGGATTTGAACTAAAGAAGTAAAAAAGAAATGCTGGGCTATACGTCTTCATGGACTCCATTATTGGCCTCTCTTTCAAGAGCTGGCAAAAACGTGTATCTCATGTACTCCGGCCTAATCACGCCTTACTGCCAAAAGTAAATAACACATGTCCTAGACCTCACGCAAGATAGTTTTGGAGATGCCATCTACTTAGCTTTATGTGTAGATGAATACTAATAACAAAGCACCGAATCTACGAGGAATGTCTTGTTATAACTATTGGATAATTCCCTTTTTTTCATGACTCGAGGGATTCAAACCTTCGATTCTGTCGGTCTGCTCGAGCGCAGGCAAGCCTTTCAGTCCACATGTATAGGGTAAGGCTTTACCTACGGAATGGTGGGTGTGATCTAAGGTTACCATGAGAGTGAGATGCTATGAGTTGAATGCAGAGAACCGGCTGTATCCGAACCAAGCGCTTATCCACTTAACCAGACAAGACCATGGACAGTCTTTACAAACTAAATAAGCCCGCCTATTCAGTCTGGCGAGGAGGAAAAAGATTTGCGGGGAGTTACTTCATATTGATTGACAACCATAAAAGGGAACGTTGAGTAAATATCCAATTTGAAATCTCACATTTTATTTGGGATAAGTGCGTTAGAAGTCCTAAAACTTGTCACGAAAGTCCGATTGAGTCCTAAAACTTTCAAAAAGTGCAATTAAGTCCTAAAACTTGTCAGAAAATGAAATCGAGTCTTTAAACTTTCAAAAAGTGCAATCAAATTCTAAAACTTTTCAAATTGATGAAATCAAGTCCTTCCATTGATCGCACTTTCTTTATATAAGACTTGATTGCATCTTTTGAAAATTTTAGAACTCGATTGAACTTTCATGTCAGGTTTTAAGACTTGATTGCACTTTTTAAAAATTTTAGAACTCAATTGCACTTTCGTGATAAGTGTTAGGACTTTTATTTCACTTACCCTTTTTTTTTTATATAGATTGTGCCACTAATTTAATCAACCCCTTAAGACTGGTCACCAGCTAATTAGAGTAGCATTGATGGGACTTGCCATGATTAAGAAATTAAGAATGCTGGATCAACCCTTCCTCTACTCTCCGTTGCTGTCCCTTTCCAAGTCAACCAAACCACCTCCGCTACCGGAACCTGGAGCCCCCCCGTGACAACAACGTTTGACAATTTTTAGTGGCTCGAAAACAAACGCGGAATAGATTTAAAGTCCATAATGGAGGTGTCCAGGTGGTTGTTGTGATAATTATGGAGGGGAAGAGTTAGAAACTGTGCTTTCCCAGGAACCCACTTCAACGCTTCTTGTCAAATACGTAACTTTCTTCCCAATATTTTTATGGCCGTGATGAATGGGGATCCATGACTAAATAAGCCCCCCCGGTTTTATATGTGCAAACCCTTTGCCTTGATCCTTGAACTTTTACTTGTACTCTTTCCTTTGGCATGTGACCTTAGGGCTACTATCATTGGTTCCCAGGAAAACTAAAAGTATGTGTGTAAGGTCAATTGGGTACTGCTATCGTTTACCTACCAGAAAAAAAAAAAGGTCAGTCTTTTTGGCTGAATTATGCTATGGCACGGGGTCTCCTGAGTATTGTAAGCACCCGAGTACGATCAGTCGCCCCAACTCAAGACACGTTTCTTGCCATGCTTGTTCTCTTTCACGAGCGCAATGTGGCATGCCAGTTTGTCGAGATGGCGATCGATTGATTTAGCCCCTAGATTTCTGGGTTTTCGATTCACTTAGGAAGAGATTATATGAAGGCCCACTTTTTTTTGGGGGGGAGGGGGGAGGGGGAGGGAGGGGGGTTTTGTTTGATATTGATGTATGTTGTCATCGTGAACTCACATTCTATCCACAAATTGGGGTTCCCCCTCAATTATGGAGATGGAAACTATCAAGCAATCAAGATACTCACGTAATCTAGTACTAGGGGACAGACACATTAGTTTGCATGATTAATTTGATGGAGTACGCTGATACTTATTGCAATAACAATAATTTGTACAAACGTGTCACTAGATGACTGATGCCAAAAGGGCAAAACACACTTAAGCACGCAATGATTAGTGTTGATGCCAAACATATGAGAAGCTAAAAAAAATGATGACCATCATAGAGATTGCTTTGAATCTTTTTTGAGTACTTTGAATGTGATGGACAAGTGTGGAATGTCTACATTCTCCAAGTTTGATATGGAATCTAGAAGACATTATTGAACTGACGAACACATATATCTCTAAAAGAAGTTAAATTAAATTAAGCTGGATCAATATATCGATGATACGACGTAAATCCACTTCTAACAATACAGGCAACATACATTATTTGTTATGCCATAAGGTTTCGCATCAAATTATTGTTCAAACATGCCTTTTTAGTGTGCAGTGAAAATATTATCTTTAGTCCGTAGATTCTAAGGAATAGTCATTCAAAGTTGCGGTGTCAAACAAGACGAGCATATAATAGAAAGTTAGATGCGGGAGAATGTGGCAACCCCACGTATATATAGCGGTACATCCAGCCAAATAATGACATAGAAAAACAGAAAAACAAATAAAAATTAAAAGACCCCAGATTAGACCTAGCTAAAACCTCACGAACTGGTCATAATCTATCTCCTGGTCAATGTCGGTGCATCAAGTAATCCAGAAGAATCCAAACAATAGAGCTCGGAGTCGTCCTCTTGAAGAGATGTTCAAAACGAGTTGAGCTACTCGAGACTCATTCAAAACTTACTCAAACCCGCTCGATTCTTCTTCAGTTTTAGATCGCACTTGTTGCTGGGAATGTAATTTTAAATATTGAGAAAGGGTTTTTGTTAACGATGCTCGACGTCACTTGTTAAGGACTTCAATTCAAAAAAAAAAAAAATTTTTGACTCGTTATATCGCGTCAGTTACAATAATTGCATACATCCTCGACCGTCCAAACTTCATAGGATATCTTAAGGTCGATCCCGCCAAAAAAAATTTACTTTGTCATGTCGGCACTAGTATCCCAAACGTTTTTTTACCTTAAACCTATGTAAGGGATCCAAAAATGTCGTCTGCTTCTGTACATAAGAACCGTTTAAAATCCTTCGTGTCTTGTCTACGCGTGCTGCCACCTCGAATTTTGAACTACCACGAGATATTTATGGGTCATTTGGTACAAGTTTGGGGAATCCGTGTTTCACATGGAAATGTTTAGAAATATTAAATTCATTTGGGCCAAAGAGATGATGGGAGCTAACGGTCTTCTTTTCTTGCCTTTATAAACCCCCACCAAGTCCCTTCCTACTCCCTCCTCGCTCTCTTTGCATTCTTCAAAGTTGAGCTACTGATCAACTTCTTCTCTCTGAAGTCTCAACAGATCACCTTCCTTTCTGAAACTCTGCTGGTCTTGCCTAAAGAGTCAGCATTTGGTAGTTCAATCCTGGTGAGTCCGATTTTCTAATGCGAACTCATCTCGGATGACGGATTTTCTTGGTGGGCATTTTGCCGTCTATGTCACCCTTTTCAATCTGTTTGATTCCTTTTAATGAAGTGAAACTCGGAGATATATGATAAAGCAAGAGGAACCGGGTACAGAGTGAGCTCTGTTTCTCCTTTAAAAGAGTACCCAGATGTCATTAAAGGGTGGCGATCGAGAGAGTATATGCCTGACTTGATATCGTAAATGACTTGAGATGAACAGCTCAAGATCATGGGAGATGCAAAGTTCTAATCTTTGTCGTATTATTTTGCTCTGGTTCGATAGTTATGACCTTCAAACTGTTTGCTTTTATGTCGGGTCAGGCGAGTTTCGGTTGTTAGTCACTGATAGTTTGATATGCTGCTGCTAGCGGTGCTCTTTTCGCTTCATTTGTTGATTATGAAAAGGCTGACATAACTAGAATTTATGGATCTTAACACAAGCTGAAAGCTTTTTTGGTGGTCTTCAACTTTAAGCTAGTCGTTTTACTCCTCCTTACTGTCTATTGAAGGTCCTTTGGAGACAATTGAAATGGAGTTCGAAGGGATGTACCGGCAGCCTCAGAGGCCTAAGTATGACTGCCTCTTGTTTGGTAAGTTTTACCTTGTTCCATTGGACGTGAATAATTGAATGGACGCGAACATAGATTATTTATGAAATCCCCGACTCTAATGTGCTTCTAGATCTCGACGACACCCTCTATCCTGTAAGCTCTGGCCTTGCTGCATCATGCCGCAAGAACATCGGAGGTAGCTATGCTTTTTCCCATACCCACTTCCATGGTGCTTATGTTGCACTAACTAAGATTGTTCAGGTTTCATGTTCTAACATTGAAGCTCTTTGCCAGATTATATGGTTGAAAAGCTTGGCATAGACGAGGGCAAGATCGATACCTTGTGCAACCTTCTATACAAGAATTATGGCACAACAATGGCTGGTCTTAGGGTAAGATTTCACATATTTTTCCAGCTTTGCAATGTAGACAAAAAGTTCAACTGTTGTTTACGCTTAATTGGGTGTTTTTCACTTTCCAGGCAATCGGTTACGACTTCGATTATGATGACTACCACAGGTTAGAAAAGTCTCTAGTGTATCATCATTTGGACATGCCTCACTGTCTTGACCATTTGTGCATTTATGTGCTTTTGCTGAGGATATTTTTGCACCCATTCAACAGTTTTGTCCATGGGAGACTGCCCTACGAGAACCTAAAACCCGACCCGGTCCTGAGGAGTCTTTTGCTCAGCCTGCCTTACCGTAAAATCGTAAGCTCATGTATCCTGTAATGCCAGAGATTTTTTGCCAAATTTTTGAGGTATTTCTAACCTGTTTCGTACATGAAACAGATATTCACAAATGCGGATAAGATTCATGCGGTCAAAGCACTAAGTAGGCTAGGACTCGAAGACTGTTTCGAAGGGATTATTTGCTTCGAGACACTGAATCCTGTTCACAAGAATGCTGCATCCGACGATGAAGATGATATCGAGTTTGCGGGATTGCCGAACACAACCAGAAGCAGTGACTCCGGGTCTGAGATTTTCGACATAATTGGGCATTTCTCCGAGCACGGTGCCGGGTCAGGATTACCAAAAACCCCTGTTGTTTGCAAACCATCAGAAGATGCCATCGAGCGGGCTCTCTCGGTCGCCAACATCAATCCCCAGAGAACAGTGAGACAATCTTCTCTGTCCGCTGCTGCATCGTTCAATTTGACTGTCAATGACTGCTAACTATTCGTCTAAATTTACGACTGCAGATTTTCTTCGAGGATAGCGTTAGGAACATCCAGGCTGGGAAGCGTGTCGGCCTTCAAACTGTGCTGGTAAGGCAGTCAATAGGGTACCAATTTATTTTAGTTCTCCAGTGACAATCATGTGAACCAAACACTACACTAACTGCTTACAAAACAAGAATCCGAAAAGTATGTTTGAACAAATTCTAATGTATCCTTGACGGGTTTTCGGTAAAATTCTTGCAGGTTGGCACTTCTAACAGGCCAAAAGGTGCAGACTATGCACTTGAGAACATCCACAACTTGAGGGAGGCAATCCCAGAGCTTTGGGAATTCGAAGTGAAGTCTGAAGTGGGTTACCCTGGCAAGGTTGCTGTGGAAACATCTGTGACAGCTTAGGTTCATTTCTTATGTTGTCACGCCTCTTCCTCTCCCTTGCAATACATGAAACATGAAATGGCAAGATGGAGATGTATGTCGCCCCTCGTATTTACCATTTCGCTGTAGATGTCCTCTTTTGCGGTGATAATAAAATCTCGATACTACAAAGGTTCCGCTTTCGCATGCTGCCGTGCCGAAAGCTGATTGGACCGATCCCTCTAGAAGAGTGCCTTTATCAATGAAGTCGCCATCGGTTTCCGACTATAAACAATTCAGTAGGAATGCCGTGCCAATTAATGTCGACCGTAAAACCGAAAACAAACATTAATTTCATATGGCAAGACTGTTTCGGGCCAGGATAATAATAGTAATTTTACGTCCCGAGGATCGTCACGTTTTTGTCCCCGAGTTTAGGATCCCTGGTTCAAAAATAGTATGTCTTTCTGATGCTGATGTATTTGTTCATTTCTTCTTTTTCCTTTTGCTCGATACCAAACATTTAAACAAGTACAAGCCTTAAAATGGAAAACAAAAACGACGTCCAAAATGAAGCTACAAAATGGACGGTAAAGCTCTAGAGCTGATATAAATATGCAGACATCGAGATTGCGTCTTCCTATATCTACTCTGAACGATATGTGCATTAGTGAGCTGATAGGCTGATCAAAACCTCTAGAACTGGTGGTGTTATCCGTCTCGGGCCGGACTTCCGAGCATCGTATTCGTTCGACCGCGAGGGGGTTCGTCGGCATAGTAGCAGGCTGGAACAGAACAAGAAGAAGATCCAGATTAGCAGCTGCTAGGATTGAATGCTAGATCATCCCTTCTTCTACACTCCGTTGCTGTACCTTTCTAGGTCAACCAAGCCACCTTTCCAGGTCAACAAGCTCTTTAGTGGCAAAACAACAAATGGTCGAATATAACTCTAGGTCCCATGACGGGGGCCGTCGTATTAATTACGGAGGGAAAAATTTAAGAAATTGCGCTTTCAACAAGAACCCACGGCCATGCTTCTTGTCCAATACGTAACTTTGTTTCCCAAAAATCGAAAAAAAAAAAAAAACCCTAGTCTACTTCATTCTGATAAACAGAAGGCCGTCGCTAGATCTTACTCTGCTCTCAAGAAATATATAATAGTATATGGTATGTGGTCAATTGAGTAACTATCATGTACATACAAAAAGGGTTAGTCTTTTTCATGAAATTAGCGATGGCACGGGAACTCTCGAGTATTGCAAGTATCCAAGTACCATGTGATCTTGGGGTTTTGGATTATTTGTTCCCAAGAAAACAAAAAGTGTATGTATATGGTCAGTTGAGTACTATGATGTACCTCAGAAAAAGGGTACGTCTTTTTCACTAAATTAGTCGGGGCGTCGGGACTACCCATGTATTGTTAGTATCCAAATACAACCGATCACTCCAACTCAAGACACATTTTGTCTTTTTTACGAACATATCGTGGCATGTCGGTCTGTCGAAATGCCCTAATGATTGGCCATGTCTTACAATTTAGCCCCTAAATTTCCACATATTTGATTGACTTGGGAAGAGATTATATAAAGGGCCGGGGCTTTTCTTCTTCTTTTTTTTCTAATGGAGGTGTTTTTATATTGATGTATGTCATTATCATTCACAGTTTATTTCATGGAGTACTAGGAGACAGACACATTAATTTGCATGATTATTTCATGGATCACGCCGATGATTATTGCAATAGTAATCATTCTTAATTTTTTAGGACGTGTCACTAAGTGCCTGAAGCCAAAATGGTAAAATACACATGAGCACGCTAAGTTAAGTGCTGATTACAATTATATGAGAGGCTAAAAAAAATTACTATTACAGAGATTGCTTTAAAACTTACTGAGTACTTCGAATGTGATAGATAAGCATGGAATGTCTACGTTCTCTGAGTTTGATATAGAACTAAGTGAAAATTTCCACACACACATACACACTAAAAAAAAACCTCACAGAAGTGAGGTAATTTCAGCAAAATAGGGGTGTTTATGGTCAGAGTCCACCAATTTATCCACTAACATAAGCAAGAGCAATTTCAGAGGCAGAGGAAGGAGCATGAGCGGCTTCAGGCCCAGTTGTACATCGTTCGGTTTCACGACCTACAGTATGAAGCTTAGATTCGTTTCTTGCGTTTCCTTTCATTTTTCTTTTGTTGAGATATACGTGCGAGTTGTGTTAAAGAAGTTCAACGTCATAGAATTGGTGTGGTATGCAGCAATTAATGTATCCATGTTGGCCTATAACTCATTAGCTTAAAATTTTTGAGTGAAAGTGACTCTAACTGGATATATTGACAAGCTTGGATTTAGGCTCCCACTAGGCGATCTCTGAAGGTTTCGGGTTTCTGCTGAGCGCTCCTAACACCTCTCTCTCATGTAACACGTAAAATATGAAATGGTGATCTGGAGATGTATGTGACCCTTTGTGATCACCATTTCGTCGCATAATTGCCGTAGATATCTTCTTCTGCCCTGATAATAAAATCTCAATAATACTACAAAAGTTCTGCTTTCGGATCCTGCCATACCAAAAACTGACTGGACCGATCCCTCCAGAGGAGTGCCGTCATCATTGAATGGTGGTCGGCTTCCGACTATAAACAATTCAGTAGGAAGGCCGTGCCTACGAATGTCGACGGTAATACGGAAGACGAACATATCGTTTTATATGACATGATTGTTTAGGGCCAGTATAATAATAGAACTTTTATGTCCTGAGAATCGTCATGGTTTTGTACTGAGTTTAGGGTCGCTAGTTCTCCACCCTGAGTCTAGTCAGAAATAGTATGTCTTCTGGATGTTGATGTATTTGTTCATTTCTTCTTTTTCCTTTTTCTAGACAAGAAACATTTAAACAAGTACAGGCCTTAACATGGAGAACAAACACGACGTCCAGGATGAAGCTACAGATCCCCATTTCTGCATCTGTCCCAAATGGTAAAGCTCTAAATCTGATAGGCTGGCATGTGCATTAGCAAGCCGACATGCCGACCAAACCTCTAGAACTAGTGTTATTATCTGTCTCGGGCCGGACGTACGCGCATCAAATTCATTCGACTGGGACTTGATCAGCGAAGAAGCAGACTGGAACAGAACAAGAAGAAAATACAGATCCTGCTTCAGTCAGCTTTGGGAAGCAATCATCCAATTTCTCATTGCAAGGTTTGAATGCTGGATCATCCCTTCTTCTACTCTCCCTTGCTGTACCTTTCCAAGTCAACCAAACCACCTCACCTACTGGAACCTAGAGCTCCCCCCATGACGACTACATTTGGAAAGTCTTTAGTGGCACAAAACAACAAATGCAATTGAAATTTATATGATGGGGATGTCCAGGTGGTTGTTGTAATAATTGAGGAGGGAAAGAGTTAATGGTGCTTTCGCAAGAACCCACTTCAGTGCTTCTTGTCAAATGCGTAACTTTCGTCCTAATTTTTAAGGCCATAGTTGAGAGTTGTGAAAGAGAGAAAAATATAATAAGGCCCTCCTAGTTTTGTATCTGCAAACCCTTTATTTCATCTTTGTACTTTTATTTGTTCTTTTTCCTTTGGCATATGATCTTTGGGCTCTAATTATTATTATTATTATTATTTGGTAAGGTAAGATGTATATTCACTTAACCAAACGCGGAATACAAAATGAGGCCAAAAGACACATGGACAAACCTTGCACTCGTAATGACACCAGGGAATGTCATTATGAGTGCAGGGGTGTCACAAGTGTGCAAGAGCAGCAAATGGGAGGGGGAATGTCCCAACGGGAGAATATAGAAGGGAGCACGGAGGCCAAACAGAGGGCCAAAAAGTATAAAAAGTCTACACTAAACAGCATCCGAAGCTTAATCAAAAACTAACTGAGAAATACCCCAACTTCCTTGTAGTCTTCGGTTCCTAGGGGTATCAGCCACATGTTTGAACATCGATGCCTTGTCTCTAACCACCTTCTCGAGATGCTTTTTCATTGCCGACACGAAATAAGTCTGGTTACGGAATAGGATGTGGTTCCTTTCCGTCTAGATAATGTGGCACAAGGCTGCAAAGGAGAACCGTGTGATAGTTTGATGAAATTGCTTACCTCTGATTTTCTGCATAGCCCAGTGGAGGTTGTCACGCCAACAGTGATTCAGCCAAGCCAGTTGCACCGCGAGGCCCAGAACAAAGCAAGGGCACCAGTGATGCGACATCCAAAAAAAGGTGGTCTACAGAATCTGGGCGGCTACAACAAAACGCACAAACACCATGTAGGATTCTATGGTAGTTGAGCAACATAACCTGAGTTGGTAGCCTGTTCAGTGTGATAAGCCAAAGGTGAAACGAGTACCGAGGGGCGATAGCACGGTCCCAAATGAAAGAGTGCCAAGGCACATTCTGCCCTCTGTTACGGATGAGTTGCCAAGCAGCGGCAATAGAGAAGACTCCTGAAGGATGACCAAGCCATGCAAAACGGTCACTACTGTCCGGGGCAAGAGATGGAAGCGGCTCAGGCCAAGATGCAATGGTAGCCGTTACTTGAGAGGGGTGGAAGGTTGTGGAGAGAAATTCAGCCATGGTAGCCTTCCGAAAAATACCCGACCGATATATAATCATGTTAGAGAAATGCTTGTAGAGATGCCCTCTTTGATGCCAGGAGTCGAACCAAAAGGAGACGGTGCAACCATTGCCTACCCGCCATTGGAAAAGATTATGAAATTTCAAGCTAAGATCAAGAATTTTCTTCCAAACCCACGAACAAAAAGTCGGTTTAGTGGCTCTCCAGAAATTCTTATTCTTCAAAAAGGTCGAGTGAATCCATTTGCACCAAAGGGATTCCTTGTTAATAAAAAGGATCCAAATATGCTTGAGTATAGCCACGGTTGCAGTCAATAAGTCTGCAAATTCCAAGCCCCCTTCCTCTTTAGGAAGGCAAACGTCATCCCAAGAAACTTTAGCACCGCCAACCCCCAACTCCGGGCCTTTCCAGAGAAACTGACTGAGGATCTGCTCAATGCGGGACATCACCGATTTGGGTAGGATGAACACACTTGCCCAATAAACATGTATAGCATGAAGGATTGATTTGATGAGTTGCGGCCGACCAGCAAAGGAGAGGAACCGCTGAGACCAAGATTGGGCTCTAGCAGTGATTGAATTCACCAAGGAGTTACACTCTACCTTGCTAAGTCTAGATGCTATAATGGGAACACCCAAATACCGGACCAGCAGCGTACCTTCTCAAAACCCAAGGGCATGGAGAATCTGGCCCTGCAGTTCGTCTGAGCCCCCGAAAAGAAGATCTCGCTCTTGGTCATATTAGGCGTCAAGCTCGACCAATTAGAAAATTTATCGAGACCATTCTTCAACAGAACTATGGACGCCATATTTTCCTCAACAAAAAGAAGAACATTGTCGGCAAAAAAAAAAAAGATGAGAGAGCTGTGTAGCCTTACACCTCCAGAAGAATTTGAATGCTGGTTGCCGAGTCTGCACATTTAAAATACCTCTGAATATCTCCATAACAAGTGTGAAGAGATAGGGTGACATAGGATCCCCTTGCCGGATGCCTCTTCCACTTGAAAAGAAGCCATGTAGTTCCCCATTAATGGATATAGAAAACTTGGGAGTGCGAATACAGATCATAATGAGCTTAATCAGCGCAATGGGGAACCCAAAAGCTTTTAGTACCAGCTCCAAAAACTCCCAGTCCACTGAATCATAGGCCTTTTGAAAGTCAACCTTGATGGCACACTTAGGCGAAAAAGAGTCATGGTGAAATCCACAAAAGAGTTCCTGAGCAAGGAGAATATTATCGCTGATACGGCGATCTTTCACGAATGCATTTTGGGGAGGGCTCACAAGAGTAAGCAGTATACACGCCAATCTATTGGCCATAATCTTAGTAATACACTTGTATAAGGTGTTATAGCAGGCAATAAGTCTAAAGTTATTCATGGCGACAGCATTAGGGACTTTAGGCACAAGTGAGAGAATTGTAGCATTAATCTCTCAGAGTAAGTTACCAGATTGGAAAAAATCCTTAATAACCAACACCACCGACGGGCTAATGATATCCCATGTGGTTTTGAAGAATTCAACATTGAATCCATCGGGCCCAGGTGCCTTGCCCGGGGCTAAAGAGAACAAGGTGTTGCAGATTTCAATATCAAACACAGGCCGGGATAGGAACCATACCCGATCATCATCAAGGGAGTGCTCAATAAATGACTAGAGATCTTGGACCGAAGGCCGGGCAGGTAGGGTTGTAGGCGCAAGCAAGTCTTCAAAATAAGAAACTTTGTGTTGCTGGACTAATGCCGGATCAGTGATAAGATTCCCAGAGCTATCCGCCACGGAAAAGATTCTATTCCAGAGGTGTCTCTTGTTCACCGAATAGTGAAAGTACTTGATAGTAAGGTCTCCTTCTTTAAGCCATTGAATCCAGAATTTCTGCTTATAAAACGCTTCCTCTTGAAGCCAGAAATCAGAGAAAGTACGGAGCTGGTCCCTCTCCTGATTAGCCAATACCTAGTTAAGAGGATCCAGAACAAGAGAATCCTGAATGGACATTAATGCCACCCTAGCTTCAGAGGTACGGGCTGAAATATCATAGAAAGATTCCTTGTTGAGCTACTTTAGTCGGCCTTTAAGTACCTTGAGCTTACGGCAAAGAATGAACATAGGAGTCCCAGACATTTGGATATCCCACACTTGAGAGACCATTGTCATAAATGAAGGGTAAGACATCTAAAGATTGAAGAACTTGAAAGGCCTATTGGAGTTGACATGAACCATAATCTTGATGATCATGAGGGGTATGGTCAGATACCCTCGGAGCCAAAAACAAGGCCTCGGAGTAGGAGAAGTCATTACTCCATTGCGCATTAATGAGGATCCTATCAATCTTCCTCTGTTTACAAAAAGCACCTAACGAGGTAGACCATGTGAACCCGTGGCCTACATACCTGAGATCCTCCAAGCCAGCTTGCACAAGGCATTGACCGAACTCATCAAAGGAAGGGAGCCAATTATTAGAACTGCTGAGTCTATTAGACAGGTCCCTAATAGCATTAAAATCCCCTGCTATAAGCCAAGGAGTAGCAACCAAGGTGATACTGGTCTGAATAAGATCAGCCCACAGAATTCGACAAGACACAAAGGTGTGCTCCGCATAAGTCACAGAAAGACAATAGGCCTTTTTGATGGCCAAGAACTGTAAATAACCATGGATAACCTGAGAGGAAAAGGAAGATACAATAAAGTCTGCAAGCAGGGGGTTCCACCCAACCCATATCCTCCCATGATGAGAATACTCGTAATTAGCAGTCCACATCCATCCAGGCAACAGAGTAGACGAGATATTGGAGAATAAGGACAGAGATACCTTAGTCTCAAGGATGCCAACACAATAGAGATTATTGGACCTAACCAAATTTCTAATCTTGGCTTGTTTCAAAGGGTTAACAAGACCCCTAATATCCAAACACCTATATACATATGAACAATGAAGGACAAGAGTTACCGTTTCCTTTGGCCGCCCCGCCTCTTTTTCTTGGTGGTCGGTTTAGCCGTTTTAGCAGAGCTATGGCTGTCATTCGAGCTATGGTCCTGCTATATATCCACCGAAGGAGGGGGACATATTGGCAGTTGCTTGCCGAGAGTACACTTGGGCCCTTGAGGATCAACAGGTTTCTTTCGGAAGTTTGGAGGGGCTAGGGGAGGATCCTCATCGTCATCGCTGCCTATGTTGCTAGCCTTGTCCTCAAGAACATCCTCCGAGTCAGAAGAAGCCACAGAACCATTATGAGGTGCCGAGACAGGTTTGGACACCAAAACATTATGAGTTGCAGGGTCTGGTACAGAAGGTATTGTCGAAGACCCCACAAGAGCAGCAGAGATAGCATTTGGTGTCTAATTATTGGTTCCCAAGAAAACTAAAAGCACAAGTATATAGTCAATTGAGTTCTGTCGTGTACATACAAAAAAAAAAGGGTTGTCTTTTTCACTAAATTAGTTGTGGCATGGGGACCCCCAACTATTATTAGTATAACATTTCAAGCCATCTTTGTTCTTTTTCATGAACGCACTGTGGCATGCCGGTGTCACGGACCGAAGTTTCTTGGTCGTGGACAACCCTATGCAGGCCTGATGAGTTGGAACATCGGGCCAGACTTCCTTTGATAGATCATCTCCAAGGAGAGTAGGGCAAATTGCATCGTCATAATTGATCGTACCACGCCCAATTAACTCGGACATTCAGTCCAAGACTTACAAATAACTTTAGCACAACAACAAGTTTTTGTTGATAAAACCTTTTGATATATTTTGAAGTTGACAAAATAATCCGCTCTTCCTTACGAGCTTGATATGTGCAAGTGTTGTTTATGCCTCAAGTACTATCCGCACATAAGGAACTTAGATGTGCAAAGTGAAAAGATTTGAAATAGCTAGAAGGACCTACATGAACAAGTCTAGAAGAATGGAGAGTTCATAAAGACTTGGAGGTACCAAGGTGAACAGTCTACAGGATCTACATCACCATCGTACTCGAAGTACCTAATGAGATGTAGTTGGATATAATCAAGAAACCTGATATAACCAAAGTCTGATATCACTAGAAGCTTGATATAAGCGGGAGTCTGATATCACCGGGAAGCTAGATATAATCGGGGATTGTTGATATAAGCGGAGCGACTACACTACCTGAGACAACAACCTTGTCATGTGTTCTAAGGATCATATCCTGAGATAAGTTATTTTATCTCTTGACAGCTTGTGATCTGGTATAGATCTTAATTTTATAAGAGGTTGATTGATTATCAATGTCAGAGAATATCTATGCGGAAGATACCAATTACGTGTGATATCTTGATTGATTGGCAATCATCCTGAAAACAAGTTATTTTCCAGACTTTGAACCGCTCTATTCATAGAAACCGAAGATTTGGTTGTATGGATAACCAAATCTATAGAAACTCAGATTGATTGACATCAACAGCTCAGTTAATCTGCTCAACGACCGTCCAACGGTCGACTTGGAGATCGATTGTCGTGAAGGTTGTCCAACGAGAAAATTGGATGTTGAGGAGTATAAAAGAGGATAAACAAGACGCCGAAGAAAAAGATTGATCAAGAGTGACAACCAATCCAACTATTGAGAGAGCTTTGCATTCTTATACTGACTTCTGTGCGCTTAAATTGTAATCTCTTGAGAAGTGTATCAGCGTTATAGTTTGTGTGTAGGTGTGAGATAGTGTGATCTACAAGCTTGGATATAAGCAGCACCAGCATCGGAAAAAAGTGATTGGGTATAAGTGGCACATAACACTGTAAATGCTCAAAGATTACTAGCGGAATCCAGCCAGTAGGCTGTTGGGAGAGTGGACATAGGCTTAGTACAAGTCGAACCATTATAAAGCTCTGAGTGCATCGTTCTCTATCTCTTTGCTTATATTCATTACCACTGCACTAACTAATATAACCTATTCCTGCATGTATTAACTCACTGCTCTTATGCTTATATCAAACTTGACATTTTTAATTCCACAATATTTTGTTAAGTTTCTTGAAATCACCTATTCACCTTCCCTCTATGCGATACTCTTAGCTAACATCACTTTCGACCTGCCGTGACCATCATCAAGAAGGGACATCAACTCCGGATGAGTTTGCGCAAGGGAGACCAATCCGACCTTCAAAGTTCCTCTAAGATGATAATCATCGCATCCCTGGATTCTCGACATAAACATCTTGATGCCACTACCACCAACCAGTTGTGTCAACCCTTCTTCAGCTCTTGCACTTTGCTTCAATGCCAAAAAGCCCCACTATTCAGCCCACATGAATATGGGAGGAATCGGGCTAGGATACTCTTCCCCATCTAATTCTTGCAACGCCCTTGTTGCGGGCTATTTTGTCACTTGCTCGTCTTATTCAACCACCATTACAACTTTATTGGGACTTACATGAATGGGAATCACTTGCCTAACAGAACATGCCACTCTACTCTATTAGTTGCTTCCCCTGATCAAAGTCGTTTGCGAATCTCCAGACACTTGTGATCTCCATGAATATGTGGCATCCCAAGTCAACTGCACTCTCTCAGCAGCACTTTCTTTCGCCTACTAGACTTCTCTTGATCTTAGCAAACCAACGGAGGTTTCTCTTCTTGTTGGAAACGTGGCAATAGAATTCTTCTTACCATTCGCACATATAGTTTGGGAAACCTGCTTTGATACCATTTGCCACAAGCTGAAAGTTTCCTAGATGAGGACAAGTCCATGTGGAGTATGATGATTCGGAACATCAAGCTAGCCTTCCCTAGATCGTTTTGAACGACAGTATGGTGAATCGCATCCTCATAATTGACCGTACCATGACCAATTTGGCTCGGGCATTTAATTTCTAAAGCGAGACATTCAAATCACTTTAGCACAACAACTAATTTCGGCCTACCATAGCTATCATCAAGAGATCAACATAAGCTTGACTAGTTGCGCACGAGAGGCCTCTATCGCCTTCAGAGATCCTCTAAGATGATAATCATCCCATCCCTAATTTCCTAACGTGAGCTCCCTAGCATCGATCACACGAGCTAGTTGTGTTAACTCTTGTGCATCTTTCATACTTCACTCTGATGTCACAAAGTCCCACTTTTCAGTCTGCATGGGCATCGGAGAAATCAGACCGTGACACCAGTCTATCGAAATGACCTGATAATTGACCATGCGTTCATCTACACAATCTGGGGATCCCTTCAATTGTGGAGATGAAACTATCAAGCAATCAAGATACTCACTTAATCCAGTACTAGGAGAAAGATATTCATTTGCATGATTATTTGATTCATTACACTGATGATTATTGTAATAATAATCATATTTAGGACGTGTCACCATATGCCTGTTGCCAAAAGGGTAAAATACACATAAGCACGCAAAGATGAGCGTTGATTCCAAATATACTAGAAACTCAAAAAAGGATAAACATGTTGAGGTTGATGTTTTGTATTCTGTTATCCAAGAGATTATGAGGCGGTTCCGAAAGGCCCCCTGACGACTGGACAGCATGGGGGTCCCCGCTCCCCAGTGAGCGGGCGGGGGTCCGGGGGGGCCGCCCCGGTGGGGGTCGCGGGGGCAGCGTCCCAGAGCCGCCAGAAACATTTTATGTTCAGTCATAGTAGGATTTATATGGAAAAGTTAAATACTTTAGGCTATGTGGGCAATTTTGTAATTTGTGCCATGTAGGGTTTCGCTATATATATTTAGGGCGAAACAGGTCTCTAAAGTAGAGAGAGAAGGTGAGAAGAGCGGCTGTACACTTTTCTACGTTATTAGTGAAACAGATCTCATCTCCCCGTGGACGTAGGTAGGCGGAACATCTCCCCTGCTGAACCACGTAAATTCTTGTGTTGTCCGAATTTCCATTACTTTCTTGCATCGTTGATAGGATCGAATTTAGATATTCGACAAAACATTATAGAGATCGCCTAATTACTTTTTGAGCACTTTGAATGGGATTTATAATTGTGGAATTTCTACGTTCGTCGAGTTTGACAGAGAAGTAAGCATGTTGCTAGCTTAAGTGATCCGTTGTTTTCATCTGGTAATAGTGCAAGGGGACCACTCATTTTCTTTAAGGGAAAATTGTTCAAAAAGTTGTAAACCCATTGTACGGCTGTCAATTCAATCTTTAACCTTCCAATTGAGCCAATTTAATCCTAAACATTTTGATAATTTGCCAATTCAGTCCTAAACTTTTTAATTGTGTCAATTTAGTCCTAAACTTTTTAGCGAATTGCTAATATAGCTCCCTGCCTAATTGTGATAGGAAATCGCTGATATGGCGGTCCAATCAACGACGACCATCATACGTGGCGCGGCCACTAGCCAAGGGCCGGTGACCCCCGCTGGCCCCTGGGCAAGGGCCGCAACCCTCGCCAACGGCCAAAGAGGGCTTCGCGGCCCTCTCCACGGAGCAGCTGCGTCACGTAGTACAATCAGCGCCGATTCGACTGTCATATCAGCGATTTTCTGTCAAAATTATCCAGAAAGATTATATCGACAATTTGTTAAAATATTTAGGACTAAATTGACAAATTCTCAAAATGTTTAGGACTAAATTGACGTAATGAAACGGTTTAGGACTGAAAATTGTCAAAAGGTCTAGGACTAAAGTTGCATAATTGAAATGTTCAAGACTAAATTAACTCAGACTGTTTGAATAATTTTTCCTTTCGTTTTGCATGGACAGTGCAACCGGTGAAAAGAACCACGGAAGAGCGTTAGCTTAAAGAAGAAGACGCCCAAGCGAGAGGATGGGATCTACTCACCAAATTCTGGAATGGAGACCCTGGCAATCAGTTTCTGATGTTTCTGAAGCCAGGAAGAAGATTGTTAAAGCCCAAGTTCAGCGTCTTGAAGAAAGGAAGGCCCCAAGAAGTGAAGCCTAACCACGAGAGCAAGCCCAAGGCCGACCTTCTCGTGATGTGACTAGTAAATCACCCACGACATTAGCATAAGTTATGAACAATTTCTTTTCTCGATCAGTCAGATGTGTTGGAGTGTAGTTCTTATTTTCCATCGACAGAAAAGTACGGAGACACCAAAAGGCTTTTATATTTTAAGCCCGTATTTTATTGGTAGTTTGAGTTTGAGCCTATGAATATCTACTGTTATATATAATCTCGTTCTCTTATAATTGAAAATTATAATAAAGAGGTGAGAGGTGCTAATTATAGTGAAATTCTCTATTGGATATAGACCTAGTTCAAGGTGAACCAGGAAAAACATTTGCATTTCGATTTCTCTTTCTCGTCTTTGCTCTTTATTTCGTTATGATTTGTGCACCTAATCCTAGAGGATACAAATGGCAAAATGTTATGGTGCACGCAGAAAGAGAGAAAAAGAGCTATGTACAAAGGTAGATTCTAATTCTATGTATTATTTTGCTTTCATAAAGGTAGATGTTTTGGAGATAAGTTTGCAAATTTCTTTTGCAATTTTGTTCAAGCTGGTAAGCGCATTAGAGATACTTGCTCTTATATAAATAGCAAAGCTCTCTTCATTAACATAAAAATTATTTAAGCGCAATAGCCACGCCAGAAATGAGATAGAGGCAATCCAAAAGCACAGAATAACCTCCATTTACTAGTGACAAGTGTGGGGTAAATCGTCAAAAAAAGTTCTAGACCTATTGCACTTTTGTCAATTTAGTCCTAAATCTTTTGATTTTGCCAATTCAATCCTAAATTTTATTAAAAATTGTCTGCGTCAACTTCGGCTGTGCCACCTAGGATGGTCGTCGTCCACGTCAACGATTTTCAGGCAATATGAATCAATTGGGAAAAAGTGAAAAGGTTTAGGACTGTATTGGTAAAAGTGCAATAGGTTTAGGACTTTTTTGACAATTTCCCCTAAGTGTGGTACATGGAAGCGGAAGCTTGATGGACCTAAGGGCCTGTTTGAGAAGGAAAGCCGAATCTAAGAATGTGTATGTCTATAAAGCGTTATCGTCTTACTAAGGAAGAGATAATTTAGTATGGCATGACCTTGACATTAGGTGAAAGTAATGAAAGTGCTAATAGCACGAGTCTTTGATGACCGAATGCCCTAATCCAGAGTGTTCGAATCCACATCATCAAACAGGCTGGGACCCGACTACAAGATGATTGAACTCTTGAATCGTGCATTTTGCCGACTCCGACTCTAAGACTAAGTGAATTTGACGATTATTTTCTCAAGGGAAACTCTTATTGACTATATGTGTCTTCATGATTACAGAACCATCAATAACTCATACTTTAAAACTAAGGGCCGTGGCCATTGCTTGTGGTCGGCGATGGTCTGCCGGCGACCCTCGCCAAACTTGGTCGACCGAACCTTATGTCTAGGCTTCCGACTAGAACTCTACTTTGACCACTTTTTTTTTTTTTCTAAAGAACGAGTGGGCGATCGAAATTCCAAAAGCGGGCACTCAGAAATCCCAATGGTAAATAATAATAATAAAAAAATTAGCCATTTGGAGTGTGCCCAACGGCTAGCCTTGTTTGGTTTTAGTATAAGGTCTTCAGGGGGGGTCACAACACCCGTTATATTAGACATGCAAGTGTGCAAAAACCTCTTGTACACACTTGCTATTGTAAAATCACAAGTGAGGTGAGAGAGACACTTGAGTGTGAAGTGTAAATCCTTGGTGGCTTGTGATCGAGATTGTACTTGGAGATTTGGGCTCTGTGATAAATCGACCTTTGTGTTGGTGGATTTGGGGAAATTCCCGAATGGTTTCCGGGAGTGGAGTAGGCGGGGGCCGAACCACAATTAATCACTGGAGCAAGATTTCTCTATCCCTTCTCTCTTTATAACAGGGCATAGTTTATATTTTTTTTTTCCTTGCTTTAGTTATTTTTGTTGTATTTCGTCGTTTCTTGAATCTTGATTTCCAATAGTTTTGATCGTACTTTTGTGTCAACAATTGGTATCAGAGCAGGTGCCCATATTTGCTTGAGGTAAAGATCATCGCAACATCTAATTCTTCTTGGATTGGTGAAGGGCAATCAATTGTTAAGCCTCCATTGTTTTGGGGGTTGAATTACAATTATCAGAATACTTTGAACATAGATTTTCATTCAATCTCAAGGTTATGATTATGGACAGTTATTCGAAATTGGTCTTCATGTGCTTACTAAAAGCGAATACATTTGATTTGAAATGATTCGAAAAGGTGGGGAAATTATCAAAAAAGTCCTAAACTTATTACACTTGTATTAATTCCGTCTTAAATATTTTAATTTGACCAATTAAGTCCTAAACATTTTGATGATTTTCTTTCATAGTTCTTTCGGCCAATTTTAGTATGATATCGCTAACGTGGACGTTGACTATCCTACGTGGCACAGTCAGTGCTGATGTAACGAATTATTTATTTATTTTTTAAAAATTTTCTGAACATCTTATAGGTTTTTTTTTTCTTCTCTTTTTCTTTCTTTCTTTTCTCAAGTGTCGTTGACCGATCCTCGCCGAACACAGGTGAGCCAGCCGCAGGAAAGGATCGTGGCCCTCGCCAGACTTGGTAGAAAAAAAAAAGGAAAAAAATGAAAGAAAAATAAAATAAAATAAAAAATAAAATATATATTAAAAAATCATAATAAATTGAAAATTTTATTAAATTTCTCATGTCAGGTCCGCCTTTCTACGTGGCACTTGCGGCATCTAGATCAATGATTTTCAATCAAAATTGGCCAGAATGACTACATTGGCAAATAGTCAAAAGGTTTAGGGCTAAATTGGCTAAATTGAAAGATTTAGGATTAAATTGGCATAAGTGTAATAGGTTATGCCTTCTTCTTTTTTCGGTAATTTTCCCTTCAAAAGGGCCGCTATTGAATGATAAAGCTATGAATTTGAGTTTTTGTGCTCCAGATGCAAATGGGTTTAATCGTACTTCCGCTTATGAAAGTAGAAATTAGCATGCTTACACATTCTTATTACCTTTTTTGTTGTGAACGAGGGTGAATATGTTGTTGATATGTTTTGGTTTGAAATGTCTTTGCAAGGATATCCCCAAGGGGAGGTTAATAAGAAAATTCTAAGAGCTTTGCCGGTAGCGGGGTAATCAAAAGTAGAGGCAATTGATGATGCTCATGTTCTCTCCCAAATGACGCTTGATTAGCTTTTTGGAATCCTTCTTACACATGAGATAAAAAGTGGAGGCAAAGAGTGAAGAGCATCATAACAAGATGACAAAATCTATTGCTTGAAAAAGGTGATTGATACTTTGACAAATGAAAGCAAGGATTTGAAAATTGAAAATGAGTTCTCGAAAGAAAAGGATGTTGATTTGGAGAAAAGACATGAGTTTGTTCAAAATTGGACTTGAAAATTTCAAAAATGAATTTGTGATTTTGAAGAAGAATGAAGATTCCTTTTAAAAACTTGAAGGATGTAAGGGAAAAATATTATGTTTGGTAGACATGATTTTACTCATAGAAATGATTGTGGTCATAGACATTTCCAATCTAGGAGGTTGCATCATATGTATGTCAAAGTTGTGGTAAATTTGAAGGCCAAATACCTAAAAAAAAATCCACAATTTTAGCATATGTCACAATCATATCCAAAACATTTTTTGTTTCATAAAAAAAAAAACTCAACTTTTATTTTTGTCCAAATTCTACCGGCCTAATATCAAAACAAAAAAAAAACCAAACTTTAGCATTTGTCCCTATTATATCCAAAACTTTTTTTGTTTCATAAAAAAATCCTCAGCTTTTACTTTTGTCCCAATTCTACCACCCCCAACCTTCCATCCATTATCACCATTAGTTAATCCTACATGGCTCGAATTTTCTCGCTGAATTTATCAATGAATCTTCGAAAATTGGAAACAGCGGGTTTTAGGGACGACGAGATTTAAGATCGTTTGTCCAAATAATCAGATCTCCATGTCTAGCCGTTTTTTGGGCTATTGAGTGCCAGGGAGAATCCGAAAAGCGCTATTTTGAGTGGCTCTGTATCTCCCGGCAATGTGTAGGGAAAGCAAACAACAGAAGAGAAGTTTGGGGATTTTTTCATGTCAACTTTGCTGATGTGTAATTCATTAACGACGTGAAAATGCCATGTATAATTAACTAACGGTGATTATGGACGAAAGGCTAACGTTGGTAGAATTGGAAAAAAGAGAGAGTAAAAGTTGAAGATTTTTCTAAGACATAAAAAAAGTTTTGGATATAATTGGGACAGATATTAAAGTTGAGGATTTTTTTGGGTATTAGGCCGGTAGAATTGGGACAAAAGTAAAAGTTAGTGATTTTTCATGAGACAAAAAAAGTTTTTTAGATAATTGGGACACATGGTAAAGTTTGGGATTTTTTTTGGGTATTGGGCCTAAATTTGGATACAGGGTACGAAATTATTATTTTCGAAGAAATGCTTTTGTGAAGGTTCAGAAGATTTGAATTCTTAAAGAAGTTTTGTGTGGATTTGGTTTGGACACAAAGTAGCATATATTTGTTCATTTGCGGGAGTGTCCCATTATGTGATAAATTTTTATAGGGTAAGACTTTCTGAAATAATTTTCAAAAAGCTGTTTTAATGACCTTTTTTTATTAATGACAATAGGAAGGAGACTTTTGGATATGTTGTATGCTAGAATATCACTTAGACATGGGTAAATCGGTGATTTTGACAAAACTTGAAAAATTATTGCGGAAATAAAACAATCAAGTTTTTTTTAGGTGTCGAAAAACAATCAAGTTGAGCATTATCAAAATTGAGTATGAACGGAGTTAGAATATTATCGGTGGTCTGATGATATTCACCGGTGTGCAAGATTCTATCAAAAGTAATAAGAAGAGTTGAGAGATAGAGAAATTTACACATAGATTTTATAAGGTTTTGATTTATTTCAAGCCTACATCCACTCTCCCATGCTAATAGCCCACTGGATGGATTCCACTAATCAACCAATAAGATATTACACAATAGAGTGATGATACTCCAGTTTGATAGGTCTCACTATATCACATGCAATCACTCTTTCAATGGCTCTCAAGAATTACAAATTTGTAACTCACAGAAGACAAGCGTGAAGCTCTCTTAAACTTTGGAATTTATGATTCGAATCTCTCTTCTTCTCTTCAGCATCATGGTCTCCTTTTATACTCATCCACTTCCTTCTAAACTTCGGAATGCTGAGCGCTGACCACATGTCGGATGTCGGACACCTGTTGACCACGTCGGTCGCGTGTCGAAAAGTGTTGGACGCGTATTGATTTTCGACACGCGTCTGACAAGACATGAAAATTCCTAGAGAGTGTTCGTGCTTCCTAGATTGTAAATCACAAGTGGAGTGAGAGATACAAGTGGACTCTAGAAAACTCCCAAGCGGTTTCGGGGAGTATAGCAAGCGGGGGCCTAACCATTATAAATCACTCCTGCAAGTTATCTCTATCCATGCTCTTTTATATTTGTGCCTAGTAATATTTGCATGCTTGATTTAGTTTGCTATTTATTGGTTGTTTGAGTTATGATTTCGAATAGTTGCCATCATATTTTTGGACAAACAAACCAAATTTCGGTCTCGCTACAAGTTCTTGATATTCAATGGACATGAGGAGTTAGAAATTATGGGTGATCGATTCCAGAGTGGGTCGATTCTCACCTTGGAATCGGTAATCGCCCACGAAAAGAGGTTCCACAATCTGGGGATCGGAAACCGCCCATTGGCTCTTGGACCACGGGTCTGATTTTTTGAGTGGGTCCATGGAACCTACCATTGCACAGCCTCTACTAATTTTCACCATGTGCGCATTATGCCCCCTCATCGACTTCCTTCTCCTCTTGTGCTTCGCCGCCGTCTCTGCCCACAACATCACAAGATCCTTGATGGCTTCCCCGAGTACTCGTTCTTCAACTCTTACCTCAGCCGGACCAAGCTGGCCGGCAAGATTAACAGCTGCCTGACCATCACCGTCCTCACCCTCGACAATGGCGCCATGTCCGCCCTCGTCGACAAGAAGCCCCTCTCTGTCATCAAGAATGAGCTCGCCATCCATGTCGTCCTCTACTACTTCGACCCTCGGAAGCTCCACCAGATCTCCAAGGGCTCCATCCTCCACACCACTCTGTACCAGACAACCGGGAATTCACCCTCTCCCGAGCGAAGAGCGAGGCTGCGACTTGTGAGTGCCGAGAGCGAGCTACGATAGAGACTAGGAGAGCGAGACTGTGTGAGAGAATGAGAGAACAAGTTGCGAGAGAGATAAGAGGAATTAGGGGGTTTTTTTAGAGAGAAAGATCATGACGGTTGAGGAGCATGAGGACTAGAATTAGAGTTTTGAAAACATGTACATTAAAATATATGTATATAGGTGCGGTACGGTGGGTGGTTCCACACCTGGAACTGGACCTATACTCATCAATTCCAATTCATTGGAACCGGAAACGACCCATAATCAGCCAATTCAGTTCGATTCCGCTCGGTTTGAATAGATCCATGTCCAATCCGGTTCTTTTGCACACCGATACTGAAAATTTACTGATGAAGTGGGAAAAAACAATCCCTAAAGCAGTAAAAATCCCCTTTCTAGATTAGTATCAGAGCTTCTAGAGGGAGTTCCTTTTCTTGTTGATTCCATAAACACTTTTTTTATGCTTTTAAAGTCTGTATCAATTTTGAGATTTATTTTATTCTGCAGTTATTCGAGACTTGCTAAGCTTCTCTCAAATATTATTATTAATAAATGAAAATTTTTTTTGATAAAAAAAAGTCCCTACCAATTTTGATAAATATTTTTTTTTAGAAAAAAATACAAAATTCTGGTGCAACGAGATGTTCGAAATAACACAAGTATCAAAAATGTGCAAGCCTTTTAGATAAACCTCATAAAAGAATTAGAAGGGGAGTTGGATTTGATTCCGTCGGGATCGGCTGACCGACTCAAATATGCCTCCGGCGATGGGGTGTTATGGGACGGTGGTCCCGCTCGTCTATGGCTCCGGCTAACGTTGCGTTCACTCGTCTCACGGCGGCGGATCAGTCGAAGAAAGGAGAGCTAAAAAGCCAAATGGGTTTTCTCCGCATGAACCGCGTGGACCAAGAGTCAACGTAGAAAAATCTTCGACTCTCGAGTCGACTTCAAACGAACCGAACCGCTAAATTGGATCGTTCGCCTCTCTCTTCCTCCATCTTCTTCTTCTTCTTCTTCTCCATTTGTCATCGCTCAGCGATCTCTCTCCCTGTCTCCCTCCCTCCCCGCTTCGTCTCTGTAACAACTCGCGATCCATCGCTGAACAGATCTCCGAGGACGCGAGTGAGGAAATGGCTGCGAACGATCCCAAGCAGGGCGGCGGCTTCTTGGCTTCCATAGCTTCGAGTTTCTCCAACTTCAGTAGCGCCATGACCAAATCGGTTAACGGGTGACTGCCCACTTCCCTGCTTGATTTGGTCCTTTCCTTATCCATCTTCCGGAAAAAATTTCTGCAGATTTTGGAGTCAATCTAAGCTCGAAATTCACGTTCACGAACCTTTAGATCAGAGGATGCGCTTTGTCTTTGGGATGTGTTGCACTTGTGTATGCGTCCTTTGCTTGTCTAAGATGCTATAGAAAGCTTGATTGAGATAGACAGCTCTATCGGCCGAACCTAATTTTCTCGCTTTTATCTGTCTGATCTTCTTCCGTGCTAGATTGCTACTTAAAGTAGATATCTGTTGCTCTGTGGTGTTGAATAAATTTCCCACCTCGTTGGAATTCGATATATCTTTCTTTCTCAAATTGAGCGTGCCCTGTTTGTTAAAAGAAAGTTTAAGCTGTTAGAGAGCATTGTAGTAACAAAAGTGATGATTTTACTTGTTTTAGGTGATGGTATTTGGTTATTGCTTCTGCCATTAAAACCCCACCCCCCCCCCCCCCCCCCCGTCTCTCCACACTTTATGAACCGATTAGCTGGGTTTTGAGTTTTGAGAGTGGTATTCAGAGGAAATTAGGCAAGAGGAAAGTTAATCAAAACATGAAATCTGAACTGTATGTTTTCCCCTTTTCTATGATGGGCTAATAATGCTCAATAATGCCAGAATAATCTGTGAGGTACATATTGGGCTTGCAACTTAATTGGTGTTCCTATTCTAGGCTTCTGGGTTATGAGGGACTGCAGGTCATTAATCCAGACGGAGGCACACAAGATGCGGAAGAGGAAGCGATGAAAGGGAGGTGGAAACAGGAAGTATGCTTTTTAGTCCTTCATGAATTTTAACTGTGTACTTTTTAAGGTGTAATCAGATATTGAATTAATTGGATGTCATTATTACTGAGGAATAGAACATACTAATTCTGCAGTTGGCAGCAAATTTCTTATTAGCATATCATCAGGCTCCTTGTTCTGCGTACAATATCTATGATACTATCTAAAAGGGATCATCGGCATTGCGTAGTTGGAATCAGAGACATTTTAGTGCTGCCTCATCTACATTTGGCCATTTTTCTTTTTTGTCATAGCCAATAGAATATTCTTCACAGTTGGGTACTTGGTTTCCTCGCTAGCCTATTGTAGTCACTACTCTTATCTTTGAAAATCACCCTTTGTAAGGTCTATTGGTCCATATAAAGTTTTCAAGTGATAATGCATAAGTAGATATTAGTTACCTATTATTTTGCGACCTACTGTTTGCATGTCTCATCTGCATGTGTCATCGTCCAACACCAAAAACCATGTTGTCCTTGTTTATTTCACTACATGAAGCATCCACCCATGATGAATGCGAGACTTGATTTTTCATGATAACATTGCCATGATTGTTGGAAAAGGAAATGCGCAGTCACACAAGCAACATGAGATTCCAAAGATCATGAGCTAGAAAATCTAACTATGACTGTTCCACTAGCTAAGTAGACCCATTTGTGATGTCAATTTTAAATTATGGCTTATCACGTGTACTGACAAATTGAAATTAAGACCACACACTCCAACCTGAGTTGTCAACAGGGGTCTTGCTTATTTGTCTCATCATACATCATAAGTCTACTCGCTGTGACATGGTATTGGGGTTCTCATATTGTCACTTCATTGGGAACTTTAGAAATTGTTGTTTTAATTGAACGGATTAAGAGGCCCAATATGAGCATGGTCGTCGGTATTTTGATGCCTGTGTGTTGAACCTTGCTCTTTAAGAAGGAAGAGAACATTTCACAA
Source organism: Lenwebbia sp. NSW1173648 (assembly GCA_029784005.1). NCBI lineage: Eukaryota > Viridiplantae > Streptophyta > Magnoliopsida > Myrtales > Myrtaceae > Lenwebbia > Lenwebbia sp. NSW1173648. The sequence continues at coordinate 18,133,027 of JARCGZ010000008.1, read as the reverse complement.
CTGCGGAATGGTCATCCCTGTTCTTTTAAGATGATAATTGGTCTTATGACCAATAAGAACATGATAGATGCCCTCTCATTTCCTGCATCTTTCCTGCCATTCTAGGATCGGGATAGTTATTGGAAGATGATGCAGAAGTATATTGGTTCAGACGTCACATCGATGGTGACTCTTCCTGTTCTCATATTTGAGCCCATGACCATGTTGCAGAGAATGGCTGAGGTTTGTCTTCACCAATATCTTTATTGAGTCGATGAACCGATTAGTCTGGATGTTGTTATGTTAGAGGAACACCTTACGATATCGTAAAACATCGGTTGCAGATCATGGAGTACTCTCACCTTTTAGATCGGGCTGATGAATGCGAGGATCCCTACATGCGATTGGTCTATGTGGGTAAGGAATCTCTTGTTTTCTATTCACGGGGCACATGTGGGCGTCTGTTCGTGTATGTGCCCATAGATGCATAGATATATGTACATAAATATATTGTTCATATATACATAAGCCTTTGGATGTTCGGGTATATGGCATTGGACTCATACTATTTATGACTGCAGTGTCATGGTTCATATCCCTCTATTATCCATTTCAAAGGCCCTGGAAGCCATTTAATCCGATTCTTGGTGAGACTTATGAAATGACAAATCATGATGGCGTCACTTTTTTAGCAGAGCAGGTGAGTTGTTGAAAGCTCGGTTTTATTTCCTATTCTTTTTGGCTGATGATTTTTGAGCTGGAAAATAATGAAACCTTTCTGTCTCTTCTTCAAATTTCTACTTATCAGGTCAGTCATCACCCTCCAATGAGTGCTGCACATGCCGAAAATGAACATTTTATATATGATGTAACCTCAAAAGTTAAAACCAAGTTTTTGGGGAACTCACTCGACATTTATCCTCTTGGAAGGTGAATATATGTCGGTTTGATCAGTCTCTATCTGGTCCTTGATACTTCTCCATCACTTTGTGCTACTGCATATATATGAACTTCCTGAAGATCTGTGCTCGATGTTCATTGTCTACGCAATATACAGGTCTCGTGTGACCCTCAAGAGAGATGGAGTTGTTTTTGAATTGGTCCCTCCGCCCACAAAAGTCAACAATCTAATCTTTGGACGTACTTGGATCGATAATCCGGGGGAAATGGTCTTGACAAACTTAACAACTGGGGAAAAGGTTGTGCTATATTTTCAACCATGCGGCTGGTTTGGGTAATGTTATCTTCTTTAAAGAGTCTTTCCCTTGCATCTGCTTTAGATGGACGTATACTTTGATCACTTGCATTACATACTTTCTTAGAGCGAACATTTCTAGTAGTGAAGATGTGAAATCTTAGGGCCATGCTAGATTGATTATGAAGGCTGTGGGAACTTCTGCTCTGTAGATTGCTACTGTCATTTGATCTTGTATGTTGATTTTCCTTCATTTTCACCACTGTATAGACTTGCGGAGCAATCAGTTTGAACTTCTAACTCCGGGTGGCATTATTCAGTGTGAACTTCTAACTCCGGGTGGCATTATTTACTCTCACGTTGTCGAGAAATTTCTTTCAGTCATTTCTTCTATGTTGAATATTGTGATAAATCATCTGTATTCGGTCTTAACTTTTGCAGTTCAATATCTTCTTGTTGCAGGGCTGGTCGCTATGAAGTTGATGGCTATGTGTATGATGCTGCTGAGGAACCCAAGATATTGATGACAGGGAAGTGGAATGAGTATATGAGCTACCAACCCTGTGACAAAGAAGGGGAACCACTGCCAGGCACTGAACTAAAGGAGGTCAGTTCTTTCTTATCCATGTTCGATTTTCTTGGTAAAGATGGCATTTATGTGTCTCATTTTTAGCATTACTTGTATGCTCTACACTCCACACACACACACACACACAGAGAGTACTTGTTTGATCGACATAAATGTTTAGTTGTGTATGCTTTCATGGTGATTTTGTATGTGTTGTTTTATGTGCTTATTGGTGATGTGGGTAGACCTTTGATCATGTTTGGACATTACATATCCTCTCTTAGTATATTAAATGCCGGTTGATTTTGGATATTTACAGGAGTAAAAAGAAACAAAACTACTACCTTTTGGAGCATCTGTAATTCTTAGTCATCCATATAGTTTGACTTTTGTAACCTTTCTTTTTGGGTTCAGCAGTATTTTAATAGAATAATGGACATTGGAACACCTATTGGCTTATACTAATCATACTGCATCTATCATTAATCTGGGCTTTCATGAATCAACAGATACATGCGCATATTGCTACAAGTACGATTTCTTCTCCTTGATAGTATATCCTACTGGCATATGCCTACTCTTTTTGTTAGTTAATTTTTTTTGCTTTATTGTAATGTATTTTCGGGGATCGTGTTGTGTTCTTCTACTTTAATATTTTTCTCCTGGCATGGAAGAAGTAAACTTCCCAGTATCAACCTCGGTTTTTTGTGGTAGATCACTTTTTACGTGAATGATCGGTGTTTATCTGAATGAAGAGGGTAGTTCCAGTTAATGAGAAGCTTGCAATCCCACACAAATATGACCTCTTGGTTTGTTCTTTATTCATAAGGTATTATAAGAGTTAGTTGTGCAATATGCTTTTTGGAGAGAGGGAGGGAGGGAGGGAGTCTAGTATTGCAGTAGGAACTACTATCAAATGCTGTTAAGCATTCATCATATGTTGATACGAATAACCATTGGCGTATTTGCATAAGGAACAGAATCAGATGACCCTTGTATTTGGAGTCATTGTCAACTACCATATTTACTTCCTAGTCTACCAGGCTTAGGGAGGGAGGGAGGGCAGGAGAGAGAGAGAGAGAGAGAGTCTAGGATTTGCAGTAGGAACTACTATCAAATGCTGTTAAGCATTCATCATATCTTGATATGAATAACCATTGGCGTATTTGCATAACGAACAGAATCAGATGACCCTTGTATTTGGAGTCATTGTCAACTACCGTACTTGCTTCCTGGTCTACCAGGCTTAAATCTCACCCATGCACAATGGGAACCTGTCCCGCTGTTCCCTGCACCTAAACACCACCCTGCTAAGGCAAATTACAAAGTTTGAAAGGTTAAAGGGATAAACCTAGTCTACTCGATCAGATCCATGATGCATTGTAACTTTCATGTCGAATCGTGCAGTTTCTCAGCGATTACTGTCATGCTTTTTGTCTAACCCATGCCGAGTTCTTCACATTAATCTTGATATTTTCGCTCCTGTAGGCCTGGAGAGTTGCTGAGGCTCCAAAAAATGACAAGTTTCAGTACACATACTTCGGACACAAGATAAACAGTTTCAATACTGCTCCCAAAAAAGTTCTGGCATCTGACTCTCGTTTTCGTTCCGATAGATATGCACTTGAGCAGGGTGACCTCCCTAAAGCTGGTGCTGAAAAGAGCAGGTTTCTCTTCTTCTTCTTCTTCTTCTTCTTCTTCTTTGGCATTAGTTAGCACATGCGAAAGAAATGAAGACTAATTTGCTTTGAGAATATGATCTAAGCTGCATTGTTGAAATGGATAGTTTTCCTTTTCCTTTTCCGTTTTCATTTGGTTGCGACGTTCTGGAAAAAGCAAAAACAGAGAAGGGTTTTATATATAGGCAATTTGTTTTTTTTTTTTTTTTAACAGATTGGAGGAAAGGCAAAGAGAAGAGAAGAAGAACCGAGAAATGAAAGGCCATAAATTCGCTCCAAGGTGGTTCGATCTGACTGACGAAATTAGTCCCACACCTTGGGGCGATTTGGAAGTGTACCACTACAATGGAAAGTATACTGAACATCGGGCTGTTGTAGATAGTCTAGACACCATCGAAGAGCCTGACATTGAATCAACCAAGTTCAATCCCTGGCAATACTAGGCAACTTTTTGCTGAAGAAGTTATCTCGCGCAAATTCTACTTCCTGAATATTATTTTTGCACTCCTCTCTTACATAGTGGCCTATGTATGTCGTAGTTGATCGTCTTGAATGCGATTAGCATGTTATTAGCCACTTCTTTCTTCTACTCGGCATTCTTTTATTCATGGGAGATCGTATTGTATAACTTACCCCTGGCTGCAGCATGGTGTTAAAATAGTCATTTGAGACCATCCTACATAGCCTGATCACATTCTGAGTACTATAATTCTCATGTATTCTCTCTTGTATTGATGTCTGTGAATTGCGCTATGTCTTTTCTTTTCTTTTTTCCTTTTTTTGTTGTCTGTATGAACTGGGTCTGCTTGATAGTGTGCAATCTCTGCATTCTTCAATTGGGATGTGAAGTTGCTTCTTTATTCTGAGTGCGATTTTGCTGCTGGGATTTGATTATTCCGTGCTAATATCTCATGAGCGAGTATGGGATGCCGATGGGGCCACATAGATTAGAACTGCGGACATTCTCATTATACCATATCTAAGATATGTATGATCATCCGCAAGCATGGTAGGATAGCCATATTTAGCAAAGGTATCAATTTATGCCCCCACAGTACAATTTGTCCATGAATAATGTAGTTCAACTCATTTCAGAAACTGGGTCATACGTGATTTATAAGAGCTCCATAGATAGATGTGGGTCTTCTCTTCTTATGTTTGGGGGTTTATCATCATTCTGGGTTTCTAAAGGTTCGTGCAGGCTGCAGAATTGTGGGTGGATCAGATAATAAAAACACATTTTGTCATGGCCGGATCGATCGAATGAGAGGTGGTAAGCGTGTTCATCTTTCTCATTCGGAGTCTCAACTTGCTCCTTCTTTTAGGACCACCCCTTGAGCAGAGTCTCTGTGTTTTTTATTCCCCCTTTTGAGGCGCTTCACACTAGATGAATAGCTTTGGTTTTTCTGTTGTTTTGTGACCCAATACCCAAAAAAATCTTCAACTTTAGCATTTGAGAGAATTATATCCCAATTTTTTTTTTCGTCACATAAAAAATCTCTTATTTTTACTTTTGTCCCAATTCTATTCCAAAGTTTTATTTTTGTCTCAATTTTACCGGTCTAGTACCAAAAAAACTCATAACTTTAGCATATGTCCAGATTATATCCAAAACTTTTTTTTATCTCATAAAAAACCTCTAACTTTTACTTTTATTCAAATTCTATCACCGTTAGCCTTCTGTCTATAATAACCATTAGTTAATTCTACGTGGCATTTGCACGTGGTTAATGAATTACACCTTAGCAAAGCTAACATGAAAAAACCCTCGAACTTCTTTTCTATTGTTTGCTTCCACTACATATTGCCGGGAGATACAGAGTCGCTCAAGACGGCGTGTTTCATATTCTCTTCAGCACTCAACAGCCTAGAGAATGGCTAGACATAGAGATATTTGGACGAACGATCGAAAATCTCGTCGTCCCTGAAACCTATTGTTTCTAAATTTCGAAGATTCATTGGTAAATTCGGCGAGAAAATTCGAGCCACGTAGGATTAACTATGATTATGGACGGAAGGCTGAAGGTGGTAAAACTAAGATAAAAGTAAAAGTTGAGGATTTTTTATGAGACAAAAAAAAATCGGATATAATTGGGACAAATGCTAAAGTTGAGGATTTTTTTGGACATTAAACCAGTAGAATTAGGACAAAAGTAAAAGTTGAGGGTTTTTTACAAGATAAAAAAAAGTTTTGGATATAATTGTCACAAATGCTAAAGTTTTAGGTTTTTTTGGATATTAGGCCGTTGTTATGTGACTGAAAGTTTATGCGAGAAATAGCTTTCCTTATGGTTTAAGAATTCTTATGCTTTATCTACAGAAAAACACTAGCAAAAAGTTCGCACGTTTGCGTGTACGCGATAAATTGACACGTAAAACATTTTGCAAAGCTGTCTTATTAACAAAATATCTGAATTATGAATTGATAAAAAGAAATTGCTTACACAATATGAGAAAATTGTGTACATAGATATAGAACGAGAAACATTTTAAGATTGGACTCTTTTTTTCTAAGTTGTTTATAAGATGAAAGAAATTCAAATTTTAAAATTGAGAAAAATGAGAAATAAAAATAAATTTATAAATTTTTTCATTAGTCCATCGATGAAATGTTTATATTTGGAAAAGAAGGAAAATGATGGCGGTCCCTCGAAAGTAGAAGATTCTTTTCGTATTATATGATAATATAGACACTACTATATAAACCAAAACTTATTCACCAAATTTATTTATTGAACTCCACATGTTTCGAGGAAAACGGACTATTTGAAATATGATTTTTTTTTCGTAAAATGATCGCTTGTATCGCTTGAAATAATTAGTCAATGAAAAATATATCCATCATCGATGATATACGTTTAAATATTTTCTTGGACGACGAAAATATTTTTCGTTCATCTAATTCCACATAATTCCCTTTTTTGGTTCCCCCATTAAAAAAATTTAAAAGAAAAAAAATAAAAAGAATGTCGGTCCCCGATTGAAATATTATATGAGGATTACATATGATTCTATTTTTCAATGTCCCCACTCTAGTTAATGGTGGTGCGCACATTGACTAAACTCACTTTATACGTGCATGATGTATCGGGCGGAATCGATCATAAAATGGGTTCATACCATTAAAAATCTCTCCATGAAAAAAATTTACCCAAACGGCTTTTCCTCCCATAACTCCGCGATGCATTTACTTCAAATTGATTTTTCGTCTCACAGAAAATCCCAAGTACTCGAACTAATTCTCGTCTCACAAAAAATTCTTAACATTGACCCAAAATGCTGATAAGATTATTAAATATTAAGCCGTAATTTCATCGAATAGCTTACGTTTTTAGAACAGTCGGTAGTAGCCCTACAAAATCTCATATGGTATTAGAGCACCAGATCCCGAGTAGCATGAGGGGAGTGATACTACAATTAAATATTAAATCGAGTCTTCACATAACAGTTTAAGCTTTTAGAACAGTTAGCAGTAGTCCCACCAAAATCTCGCATATACTACCCTCTGTTAAAATGCATACTTGTAAACACACATGGATTTTTTGCATTTATTTGTCATTTTGCACGTCGGATCTGTTTTATTGAAAAGTGCATTTCCAACTTTTGAAAACTTCTTGATAAAGAAATATATTTTTCATATAAACCATTCTTAAGGAAAAAGAATAGCTTTCACTTGTTTAGCGATTTAGACAAAGTAATTTCCTTCTTATCAAAGGGAGAAGTCGTTTTCCCCAATCTAAGTGTCTTATTTTTAGTTGACGAAATTTCTTTTCTGTAGATAGACTAGTTTCTCATCTTCCAAATACCGAAAAGCCCGAAAGCAATTTCTCGAAAACAATTCTCCCTCAAACGAATGGTCCGGCTAATATATGCTTTGCACTCGTCCATATAATGCTTGTTAAATTACCCTCAATTGGGTATGATTGACAATAGTAGATGATAAATTGACAAAAACAGTCTTTGGGCAATTGATCTTTACGTGCAGTTGCTACTCGAAAGTCATCTTATCTATCGTATTCTACGAGACGTATGATATAAATAGAGTTATCACTTGAAATAATTAGTCAATGAAAAGTGTTGTTATTATCCACAACGATCTATGTTTAAAAATCGATCAAAATATTTTTTGGGCAATCATTTTTTTACGCGAAATAAACGAAGCATTGCATGAAAATCTCTCTTAATTGGCGTCTTTGTGTCATAACAAGTCAATGCGCTCACTAGTTGGCCAAACTTATGTCAGGAATCTGACTCAACACATTTACATGCTTCAAATTAGGGTGTGCACCGGGTCTAGTTCAATACTAAAACCAGACTGAACCGGCTTAGACCGATCGGTGCAAGGCTAGTTCTAGAGAGAACCGATTCAATTTCCAATAAAGAAAAACCTAGAACTGGCTTCTTGATTGGTTCGTTTCCCGATTCCAAAGCAAAAACCAATTTTGTAGTCACTTTCTACAACACAAAACACAAAATAACTCCCGAATTCTCGGTCATAAAAGATTAGAATGAAAGCCACATTAAAATATATACAATATTAAATCACGTCTTCATTAATTAAATTAAATTTTTATAATAATTAATAGCGATCTTATATAATCTCACGGTTACTAGCTAGTCTCCAATTTGTTCTAGAAATTTCTGCCCCAATTATATAATAAACATCTTTATAATATATATGGTACGACATCCACATTATTTTCCTAGAAAAGACCAATTCCTTTGTATTTTATTATTTTCTTTTTCTTTTTCATTATCCTAGTTTTCTACTATTGGATGCTTCCTTCCTTTTCCTAAACTGATTGTCTAGATCCGATGTATATATTGGATATGTCGAGTTCTTCATGACTGCTATTTTGACCCCACGGTTGCCACATTTTCCAATTGAATGGCCCAATTTTTCTTCCTCCTCTTTCCCCTTCAAAAAGTCATTTATGTAGCAATTTTAATGTTTTTCCCTGCGTCTGACAAATTTAATCTCTCATATATTACTAGCAAGTAGGCGCACGTGCCGCGTGAACTTGAGCTCTTCTCCCTACGGTCCGCAAACAAATGAAGCGGTCGAAGCGGCTAACAAAAACATCAAAGACCTTTCTGATTAATTCCCATGTGTTCACTCCGCATATCCCCGAAATCTTTAAGCAATGATTTCTTGAGTCGAATTCCCAGTGATTAAACCTGATTTCATCAAAATGATAAATCGCCAAAAAAAAAAATTGTCGGAAAGATGAGTTATACTGTAGAGAAGATTTGTTCTCTCAAATTGAATGCATCAGGACAAATGACTGTAGAGACGCTATAATAGCATTATTCCTCCTATTTTCGAGAAATTTTGTGCTGTCAATATCTTTATACTTGTACCTAGTCTTTGCTGAACTCACATAGGTCATTGATACAATCACAGTCTTCCACCTCATCTTTATAAAACAGCTGCTCTTTGCCAAAAATATATAAACTCGTGTAGTTTCAAACATCGTGTAAATATAGCAAAAAATACCGTTTTTGCTATGCTATTGTTATCTTAATAGGTAACCGTTAGCTATTTTTTAGGTTTTCATTTCATTTTTTACTTTCACCATCCCGAGACACAACGCAAACTTCATAGAGTGTTTTAGTAACTAAAATTATTTGAAATGCTATTACACGCTTGGCGCAATTAAATGATCATATGTATAAACTGTATAAAACACAAATGACCTCCTACACCAAATATCAATATCAACTCTATCTCTCACGAATTTCAATATCAACGTTGCATGTTTTTTATTCTAAAATGACATTCTCAAAAAAGTTAAAATCGGAAATGTTTTTTTCTCTATTTTTCACACAATATTATACTTCCATTTGCAATTATGTCAGTGATAACGACACACGGGATCTATAGGAATAATTTCCAAAACAGTGCTAAACCTATTGTAATTGTGTCAATTCACTCCTAAATCTTTTTTTTCTTTCCAATTGAGTCCTAAACCTTTTGCATTTGTGACAATTCAATCCATCTGGCCAATTTTGGTCGAACGACGCTGACGTTGACAACTTTTTAATAATATTTTATCATTTTTTTATTTTTTATACTTCTTCTTCTTTTGTGCTTGTGGCCGGCAAGGGTTGCCGGAGTACGTCGGCCACTAGGCGAGGGCAGCGGATGATGGCGGCCTTGCCCGCAGTTGGCGAGGCGCCATGGCGTCCTTTGCTTGTAGCGAGCGAGGCCACCATCACCCGCTGCCCTCGCCTAGTGGCCGACGAACTTCGGTAACCCTCGCCAGCCATAAGCAGAAAGCAAAGAAGGAAGGAAAAAAAGAAAAGAAAAATACAAATTAATTAAAAATTAGAAAAAATATTAATATTATTTAAAAAAAAAATCACGCTAGCGCCGGCTAGTCAAAATTGGCCGGATGGACTGAATTGGCACAAATACAAAAGGCTTATGACTTAATTGGTAAAAAAAAATTAGAACTAAATTGACATAATTGCAATGAATTTACAACAGTTCTAGTAATTTTTTCCTCGAGTCACTGATCTTCTCATGTGACATGTAATCAATCATTTCGAAAAGTAAATTATTTCGAATTAAGCTTACTTAATAAGCGCATTGGAAATACTTATTACATTTATGTTTACCGTACTAGATATTATGCAAAAGCACGTGATTCAATGTAATCCGCATGGAAACTTTTGTTGTTACACACTAGAACGTGGGAAAATTACCGGAGGCGTCTTTATATTATTCTAATATAAGCCACTATATTTCAGTGCTCCGGTTCCATTGAGCTGTTGGCGTATGTCCTGTCCCCTCACGGTTGGGTAAATTTATACTGAAGATGAGTTACAAAGTAAAAGCAGTGAGGAGGCAAATAGAAATGGTCAATTAGTGCGCCCATGACGAGCAGAGCACGGCTCAAATAATTTAAGGGTTAATACCACGAAGAACTTCAAATTGGTACATATGTGACAAATTTACCTCAAATTATTTTTTTTACCACCAAAAATCTCAAACTGATACACTTGTGATAAATTTACCCCAAATTATTTTTTTGACCACCAAAAACTCTAAACTGGTACAACTGCGACAAATTTACCCGAAACTAATTTTTTTTACCATAAAAAATCTCAAACTGGTACACATGTGACAAATTTACCCTATGTTAGTTTCCGTTAAATTGAGTTAATACCACAAAAAACTCCAAATTGATACACTTGTAACAAACAAAGGGTAACGTGTACACCCAACAATTGCCACGTGTCATACAACTCAGCAATTTGACGGTAAAATTTAACGAAAACTAACGGATGGTAAATTTGTCACAGCTGTACCAGTTTATGGTGAATTTGTCACAGGTGTACCAGTTTGGGGTTTTTTATGATAAAAAAAATAGTTTGTGGTAAATTTGTCACAAATGTACTAGTTTAGAATTTTTGGTGGTATTAACTCATAATTTAATAGCTCAGTTATATCACGTGGGTTTATCGTATAGTTTCCCGACACAAAGGGTTGGGGAACATTTTAGTTTTACCTTTTCAAGTGTTTGAACCAATGAAATGACCACCTCAACCTGGTTTTTACCTCGGAAGCGTTTAACGGGATAAGTATAGTTATCCCCATAACTTATAATCCAGTTTGACAGGTGAACTTCCATCGTGGATTTATCTACTTGGTGAAAACTATTTCTACTAAAATCCGGACGTTGATTTTAAAGCTTATGGTTTTAATAAAATAATTATACACTCCAAGAAAATCCACAAGTCCGGCCCAGTCCGATTTTAATTTTTTTTATTTATAAAAAGCTAAATTCAATTTATAATTTCCCAAATTGGCAAATAAAACGAGAAATAGGCAAATTCAATTTAACCATTCCCTATTTAAAGCCTTGAGAAAAAATAATTTTTGGTTTATGAATGAACGCCTGAAGCATGAGAATCGGGTTGGGAAATTATAAATTAAATTTAGTTTTTTATATAAAAAAAAATTAAATCGGACTGGGCCGGGTCGTTGGAATAAAAGACGAGCGTTTGAAGGAACATCGGCGGGTTACCGTCAACGGATGGGCGCTGTATGACAACAGATTCCGTTGACGGCCCAGTTTACACAGCCCCTCCTCCGCTTGCCGAGGACGACTGCCTCTAACCTGCCACCTCCATCGCTATCTTCCGAAGCGACTCCCGGCCATCTGTTCTCATCGTGAGCTTGGTAAGCCGAATCCCCTCGTCTGTTTTGGCCATGTTCTCTTGGAATGCCCTGATAATACTTCCTTAAGTGCTAATATAGTTTTGATAAACTAAACTTAATTGGCAATATAACCTGATGAAAGCGCTATCAGACGAAGATGATTTACCCTTATTACCACAATTAAAACACTTCACTTTTGAAATGTCATTCTTGTAACCATTCCCGTGGCTCACAGCTAAACTGATAGTGCTTTCATCTGGTTATAGTGCCCTAATCCCTCGCCGTAAACCCTTGAATTTTCCATTTGAGAAAAATATTCTCAGCTGTCGTTCACAGATGGACTTTTGTAGGTTGTACCTTGTTTAGAAGGGCTTTCATTGGCGATATACGTCACAATCTACCGTTCCACACTTGAAGGTTTATTGCCTATCAACTGTTATCTACGGTGGGTGGATGAACACTCAATAACTTCCTAATGTTGCCGTCATATGGGTACCTGTAAATGTTATGATGCCATGACAGATATCTCTTTTTGCACGTTATGACAATCTCTTCTTCTTTTTTTTGTTTTATCATATCTTATTATACTATACAAGCCACACTGTATGCGTTATGTGCAGATTAGAAATCATGCTTCCTCCTCACGCGTCCCCATCCCTACTCCCTCCGAAGGTGGGATTCGAACCCCCCACCTCTCTCTTCCCAAATGAGAAGAGTGGCCATTAAGGCCATCCCCCGGTGGTTTAGGACAAATCTTGACAGTATGATCTTTAGCAATGAACTTGGGATATATTGATCAGTCCATATTTATGCCTAAAAAGTGTATCTAATTTATGGGTTTTAAATAAATATTATTAATTAAATTAGTTCATTTGGCTAATATTTTGATTATCGGAGGAGTTTAATGAGAGACCGAAATTGGAATATTCTCTAACTGCACAGATTTGGTTAAACCTGATACTTTCTAAAATCCAAGATCCTTAATGAATTTTGTAATATTTTATCTTTAGCAGGTTTGGATTTCCATGAGCTCTTGATTGATAGCATATCAAACACAATCACAGAGAGATCCTAGACGAAAAAAAGAGAGGAGACTACTGCAAAATTTTGGGCATCGACGAACGAGAGAAAAGGGAGAGGCAGGAAACAAAGGAGGGGACATGCAGAAAATTCACTTCGGCCATGGCTTCTTTTCCGATTTGTTCTCCGTCATTCACTTCCATGAGTAGCTAAATTTATTCTATCCTCTTTGGGTATAGATAATATCACGCCCCGACTCTCGGGCACGCGACAACCCTGCCAAACGCCTCAGGTCATTAAGGTTAACGTCTTAGGCACGCTAACGACCTACCTAAATATACTACGCATGCGGAAATGATCTACTCCCCAAACAATCATAAAACAACAGGGATAGAAAAGCAGAAAGTCACATCAACCAACGTCATCAATCTCAACAAAAGATTTCATTCAATAATAGATATTCATTAACCCTAAGGAAGCTATAGAAACTACAAGCATATCTTCAAGGCTGCTTCCTAAGACCAACATAAGGGTACCGGGTCAGGACATGGTTAACTTCATATCTACTCCAAAAGAGGGGCTACAACACCCTCGTCATCATCTTCACCTTGGACCTAAAAAATGGGTTAACCACGACGGGGTGAGAAATAAATCTCAATGAGCTAACGCCTAAGCCCGGCTAGGGCGTTGACTCGCTCAGGCGACCTATACACATAACAAATCGCAATAGTATAACGTCAATCACATGCAAGCTTACCACGCCTTGAATCACACATATGCAAGACTTGACTTGACATGACAGTCAACCAACTAAGGCAACAACCAGAATACCATAACAACTTGCAAGCACAATGCAACATGCGTGTTCCGGTTATTAATGGCCACTCGGCCCCGCACACTAGACAGTTGGTGCTCTTCCGGCATGACCTGGCTTCGTCCCTTACTTCCGGCGACGGCAACCGATAGACCGTGTGGTTCCGATCGACACGGCACAGAACTATCAAGAATCCCTGTAGGGGCTTCGATCCATCACAAACTGCAATCGGCATCCGACTAGCCTGGCGACACAGACTGTCGCGCATCCGATAAGTCGTATGATTCCGATCGACACGGCATGAACATATCAGGTATTCCATCATATGACCACACAAGCACACTAGGCAACCAGCCAATTTATATCTTTGCATTTAGTCCAATGCACCCACACACAAAATTATACTCAAAACCTGGCCCAAGGCTATTTTCATGCTCAAATATGCAATTAAACTCCACACGTGGTCATGTGATGTACGAATTATCCACCAGACTTTGCATCTAAATACGGGTGATCAATCCTCATACAGTCAACCACAAACCAATCAGAACATTCAACAGTCAGGCATTGATCACCACATCAAACAGTCGACAACAATTATAACAACACACTCGATTATCTGAACTAACCACCGACGGCTACTCTACCTACCAACCAACCAGTAAAACAATTTATCGTTCACTCGGCTCTGGCTAATCGCTCGCTCGCGGTCAAACAATTGCAGTCAATCAATCAATCTAATCACCAATTAGCGATAGACAACCTAGCTAATCAGTCTAATTTATTTAATCGCGGTCATTTAACCTAAACCCGGTCTCTAACTAAACTGACCATAATTAATCTACGTAAACACCTAATTAGACTAATTAAGCTAATCCCGAACACAATTAGCGATCTAACCGAGAGTTTGGGGCTAACTCACTACTCTAAGCGGTCCAACGATGGTGACGGTGGCGGCGGCAAGCTCCGGCGGTACTGTTCACGGGCTGAGGCTGGCGGTACGGGAAGGCAGCGATTGTCCACGGCGGCAGCAGCGGCACAACTGAGGTGCGGCGAACAGCGGCGGCAACGGCTGCTCGGGCGGCGGCTCGCGGCTGACCTCGGGCATGCGGGGGCGACGGGCGGAGGAGGCTAGGCAAGGGCGACGGCAGCGCAACAGAGGAGGAGGAGGAAGAGATCGCGGGTCGAGGGGGCTCGTGGGCGGGGCGGGGGTCGTGGCAGCAGGGGCTGCGGGTGCTGAGCGACGATGAACAGAGAGGCGGAGGCGAGCGGCTGAGGGGTGGCGGTGGTGCAGCAGCAGCAGTCCTCCCAACTACCCTTGAAGTCCAATATACAGGCTCGCAACATATTCTCAAGCGTCTGAATCGTCCTTTTAGACTGGCCATCCGTCTACGAATGATAGGCCGGACTGAACTGCAGCTTTGTCCCCAGCGCTGCCTGCAAACTTTTCCAAAACGTGGTAGTGAACTTGGGATCACGATCCGAAGTGATCGTCACTAGCACTCCATGAAGTCTCACAACGTGTCTCACATAGAGTTATGCATATCTGTCCAAAGCAAAGTCCTTTCTCACTAGGATGAAATGCGCTGACTTCATCAATCTGTCAACCACAACCCAGATCGAATCATGCCCTCTTTGACTCCTTGGCAATCCCATCACGAAGTCCATTGTGATATGCTCCCACTTCCATTCTGGGATCTCTAATGGCTGCAGCAATCCTCCAGGCTTACAGTGCTGCGCCTTGACATGTTGACAAGTCAAATACTTAGCCACATGCTTGGCTATACCTGCTTTCATTCCATTCCACCAGTAGTGCTGCTTCAAATTCTAATATATTTTTGTACTCCCTGGATGGATACTATAGCTACTACGATGCGCTTCCGACAAAATCTCCTCCCTTAAAACCTCATCGGCAGGCACACACAAACGTCCTCGGAACTTTAGTATCCCATCCTTGGCTACTTGAAAGTCGACACTTCTCTTAGCTAGGTCCTCTTGAAGGTTCTTCTGAATGGCAGGGTCTGTCGATTGGAACGCCTTAATCTTAGCCTGCACTTCCGACGCGATCCTCAATGTAGCCACAAGACTCGACAGATGGCTCACTGCCAACTTGAAGTCCGAGTCTCGCACTTCCTCCAAAAGAAACCACTCCTGAACCATCATCTGGGCTATTGCTGACTTCCAGCTCAAAGCATCTGCAACCTTGCTCGCCTTACCCGGATGGTACAAGATCTCACAGTCATAATCCTTAAGCAGCTCCATCCAATGATGCTGCCTCATGTTCAACTCCTTCTGAGAGAACAGATACTTGAGGCTCTGGTGATCGGTGTACACTTGAAACCATTCTCCAACCAGATAGTGTCTCCAGCTCTTCAAAGAAAACACGATCGCTGCCAACTCCAGATCATGCGTCGGATAGTTTAACTCATGAGGTCTCAACTGACGAGAAGCATACGCTACCACCCTTCCATGCTGCATCAGAACGCAACCCAAACCTCTAAGCGAAGCATCGCTATAAATCTCAAATCCTCAGGGACCAGATGGAATCGTCAGAACGGGAGCCGTAGTTAGCTTATGCTTAAGCTCTTGGCAACTACGCTTGCACTTGTCTATCCATTCATACTTCACGTCCTTCAACAGTCGCGTCAAAGGCAAGGCTATAGCAGAAAATCTTTCCACAAAAAGTCTGTAATAGCCTGCCAAACCCAAGAAGCTCCTGATCTCTATTACTGTGGTCGGTCTCGGCCAATCCATGACTGCTTCAATCTTAAACGGATCCACAGCAATTCCTTCACCAGAAACCACGTGGCCTAAGAACGCCACACGAGCTAGCCAAAACTCGCACTTACTGAACTTGGCATACAACCGGTGCGTCCACAGGGTTTCCAAAATCGTCCTCAAGTGCTGTTCATGGTCTTCCGGACTCCTCGAGTACACCAAGATGTCATCTATGAACACGATCACAAACCTATCCAGAAACTCCTTAAACACCCGGTTCATCAGATCTATGAAGGCAGCTGGAGCATTTTTCAGACCAAACGACATCACCGTGAACTCATAATGTCCATAACGCGTCCTGAAAGTTGTTTTCGGTATATCCTCTTTCTTGATCCTCAACTGATGATATCCCGTCCACAGATCGATCTTAGAAAATACCGAAGCTCCTTGCAACTGGTCGAATAAATCGTCTATTCTCGGCAGTGGGTACTTGTTCTTGATCGTCATTTGGTTCAACTGCCGGTAGTCGATGCATAGCCTTAACGACCCATCCTTCTTTCTCACGAACAACACAGGCGCTCCCCATGGTGACGCACTGGGGCGGATAAATCCTTTATCCAGTAGCTCTTGCATCTGCACCTTAAGCTCCTTAAGTTCTGATAACGCCATCCTATACGGCGCCTTGGAGATCGGCGCCGTCCAAGGTGCCAACTCTACCACGAACTCTATCTCTCTATCAGGCGGCAACCCAGGCAGTTCCTACGGGAAGACATCCGAAAACTCCTGCACAACAACAATATCCTCCAACCTAGGTTCCTCAACAGACGCATCTACCACAGTTACCAAATAGCCCTGACAACCACACTCCAGCAAACGAGTTGCCTCTAGCGATGAAATCGCCACAGTCGAGGTTCCTCCTCGATTTCCAACAAACTCAAAACTAGCCCCATCTAGCGGACTAAACTGAATTGCCTTACGATAGCAATCCATCGTGGCCCTTTGCTTCGCCAGCCAATCCATTCCGACAATCAAATCAAAATCAAACATCTCCAGCACAATCAGATCTATCGTATTCTCACGACCACATACTATCAACTTACAACCAAGACAGCCTACATCAGCCACTACACTATCCTTTAAAGGCATAGAGATCCTAACAGCAGTACTTAATGTTTTCGGACTTAAACCAACAAGTTTAACGAATTGCTCAGCCATAAAAGAATGGGTAGCACCAGGATCAAATAGAGCATAAGTAGCTTAGTCGTGTAAGAGGACCGTACATGTAACGGTCGGCGAATCCTTCGCCTCATCTCGGGTGACAGCAAACACCCGTCCTTGCGCCTAGGATCGATTTTGGTGATTCTACGGCGCGCTCCCTCCAGGTTGTCCTCCATGCTGCGGCCTGGTCAGTTGCCTCTGCAGGGAGTCTCTCACTAGGTGGCCATACTGACCTCACCCAAAGCAAGCTCCTCCTCAAAAAGGGCACGGGGCTGATCCATGCCTCCGACTACAGAGCCGGCACACGTCATTGGGGCGATACGCCGGCTTTCCTACCACGTTCCTTCGGTTGGGCGGAATGGGATGCTTTCCTCCTATCATCAGCCTCTTTCCAAACCGATGGTTATCCCTTGTAAAAGGCGCAAATCACGATCCCAATGCGGTTGCCCTTTCGGTCATGTTTCTCTCCACAAACTGTGCCCTCTCATACATTTCATTATAGTCCTTAAGGTTCAGCGGCACCAGCTGATCCTTAATATCAGGCTTCAATCCATCTCGAAATCTCCTCGCCCTATCCACAGGGTCCTCAACCATCCTAAGTGCATACCTTAACAGCTCAGCGAACTTCGCCTCGTACTGATCGACGGACATTTGGTTCTGACGAAGACGCAGAAATTCAGCCATTTTCTGCTGTCTTCCACAGTCGAAAAAGTACTTTCCATAAAAGGCTTCAACGAAGGCATCCCACACCAGGACCATACCTTCAGGAAAGATCCTTTCCCGTATGGTTTCCCACCACGTGCTAGCGTTACCCTACAGTTGGTAAACAGCCAGCGTCACCTTATTTTCCTCAAAACAACCCAGCAAGGCAAAGGCCTTCTCCAACTCTTTAATCCATGAGGTAGCAGCCTCTGGATCACCCGCTCTTGAAAACTTCAGCGGCTTGAGATTCAGAAACTGCTTCACCAATTTGTGCATCGGTTGTCCACCGTTCTCGTTTCTAGTTAACGGGTCTTCGTTCGGAGCGACAGCAGCTGTGACATTCTGAATTCCGACCCCATTTCGAAGTTATGAATAAAATGAGTATCGATGTATTCCAGTAACCTCACTCAGAATTGATCACTCTCGAGACGACTGACCAAAAGGGAATGTCTAAATAGGATAGTACGCAAACCATAAAGGACTCGACCGCAGACCGGCATCCTGACCATAAGGGTCGCCGAGGGTACATTCTGGGCCAATGCGGGCCGATCTAGGGTTGACGTCAGAACCATTTGCTAGCGTCGTGCAACTGGTTCGCAGGTGATACCGTTACGCCATAGCATGATTTGCGAATAACCTTGAACTGATTCCTGACAATCGCGTCCTGTCAAGACAAACAGTTTCCCTTGCGATAACATGACAACCAGGGTCGCCGTGGTCCGAATTATTAAAACGTGGTAACTAAAATCACGGGTCAATACGCGTAACTCCGGAAAGCCGCCCGTCGGTTCGAGGTGTATTGAGAATGCGATCGGCTGATTTTGAGCGCGAAGCTGACTTTGAAATTGGCGGCCGGGTATTCAAGAATTCCAATACAAATAAACTTGGACGTTGCCTTGCAAATGTTATTAAGGATATTTAGACGCCTTATAAGTTGGAAAAATGAGGATCGGGATTGCGGAACGAAAAATCCATTCCGGTCCCGAAATTCGTTCAGCCCTTGAGCAACCGCGAAGGAAAACTCAGCCACTTCACCTACCCCACTATGGCAGCCAAAATATCAAGTGAAATGGAGGGAAATTAGCTCTTGATTGTTCAAGTCCCAAGAAGCCATTAAAACCCCATTTTCCCCAAAAATCCCATTACCCACTTCTACTATTCATGTCATATACCAACTCCATTCACTCTAGTCATTCATGGCCATCACTCAATCACTCAAATCTCTCTCTCTTCCTCTTCTATTGGGCTGAAGCAACTCTCTCTCTCACTCTCACTTCATTCTCTCACTTTTTCTCAAACTCTCTCATCTCACTCGCCCAACTCTCCCTCTCTCTCGGCCCTCATCCCGTCGGCGTGAGGAGCTGCAGCCATCGCCACAGCCAGCTTGCCGTCCCCTCTTGGCCGTGAGCCGCCGCCGTCTCTCTCTCTCTCCTCCTTGAGCGCCGTTGCAGCAGCTGATTGGGAGGAGTGTCTCACCGGTTTTGCTCGCCGTTTGGAGGTAAGGTGCTCCATTCATGTCTTGGGATCTTGTGAGACCTAGGGTAGTGCATGTAGTTAGTTTTTGAGAGGATTTCATGGACCGAACTTGATCTTCCATGCTTGAACCGAACCAGACCTCCTTTGCTCAGGTTCTGGTCGCGCGAAGAAGAGGAGGAATCGCCGGGTTTTCTTCTCCAACAAAACAAGGGTAAGTGGTTCTAATCCTCCCTTAGGCTTGCAAGTACTAAGGAGCATGCTAGGTGGTTAGTTTGAACTCAATAGGGGCTGATTTGGGCGTGAACTAGAGTGGTTTAGGTTTTGGTCGGTGGGGCTTGTTCGCGATTCAACGGTTGAGATGGTGAGATGAACATATTTCTAGGTTGGTTGAGAGTTTAAGGATGGTCTCAAGTGGTGGTTATAGGCCACGCATGCTAGGTTCGGTTTGGGTGAGCTTAGGGTGCGATTTGGCTTGAATTGTGACGTTATGTGTAAATGCCAGAATTGTTGTGATATGATGGTGCATTTGCTGTGTTGGGACCCTACTTAGTCAACCATGTATGTGGGATGTGAGTTTGAGCGTTGAAAATCGTGCCGGACGGAGTAGGGTTTGATTTGAGCTAAATAGGCCATTATGTGACTTTTCGGGCCAAGTAGGATTTTCGTGTATTTTTGGTATGCCATGGTCATCTCAATTGTATATGTGATCTATGGATATGTCGTGGTTGAATTTGACTAGAATTGTGGTGTGTAGACTATGTGGTTAATAATGCGATCGAATTGTTGTGAATGTGAGTTAAATGGGTTATGTTTGATCATGAAGTTGTGAATGAGAACCTCTGGTGGAATTGTGTGTGATGGTACCCTGATGCGTTAAACGCGGGGTTTATAATCGACCGTATTATACTATGACATATCTGTATGCACATCGTATCCTGATGCGTTAAACGCGGGTTTGTGCCCGTCCTGATGCGTTGAACGCGGGACCGACTTGATGCGTTATTACGCGGGTCTATGAATCGAGCTCATTCATATATATGTATATTGTATAGCCTAATGCGTTATTACGCGGGCCGATTTATTGAGAATATGTGCTATGAGCCTGAGGCGTAGAGACGCGGGCCTGAGAGTTCGATTGTCCGAGATTGATGCATGTGTAGTTAAATTGTGTTGGTGACTAAGTCGATAATCCTGTACCATAGAAAGGTCTGAATGAGGAATCAAGGATTTTCTGTTATACCAGCTTATGCTCATATTCATGCGTATTTGGTCTGTCTGTAGATGCCTGATCGTGTGTCGTAGGGTAGATGGCTTGGAGGTACTGTAACCTAGGGTTGGCTTAGGGCTACCTTACTGGGATGTTATCTCACCCCTCCGTGGGACCCACATTTTCAGACCCCCGACCCTGATCGCCAAGATGCCGCTACTTTTTGGACTACCGAATCAGTTTGAGCCCGTGATCACCGAGTATAGGGTTGGACCGGACCAGACGTATTATCGAAGGGTTAGCACTTTGTGGATCGACGATGCGAGAGGCTACTTGACTCATTTTACCTTCCTCTCTTGGACTTATAAGGATGGGGACTTTTTATCTGGACCTTTGAGGGAGGAAGTGATTCCTGAGCACGTTTTGGAGGCCGCCGGACCTAGACTCCCGATAGCTTCACCTTCGAGGCTCCCTGTCATTGGACCTGTAGTTGGACCGATTCCCGAGCCGAGGTCCCCCATACCTGAACTGCCCGCTTTGGATGGAGGGATCTTGGAGCTTGATGAACCTGCTGAGGAGTCTGATCCAGAGGAGGAACCATGGGAGGAGCCTGAGCTGGAGTTAGGTGGAGCCATCGAGACGAGTTGTTCCCCGGAGCACGCTCCCCCTGCCGGGTACACTTCGAATGACGACGCTTGACCCTTAGGTGTTTAGAGATCCTTATCCCCGCTTTTGTATCCTCGTGTGACGACGAGTGGTTCTGTCTAGGGGGATTCCTTTGTGTCCCTGTGTCGTGTCCTTGAGTCGTAGTCGTTTTATTTCTGGTGGTCTGTATGAACCTTAATCTTATCTAGTTATGTCATATGTGTGTTTGTGTTATGTTCTAAGGTCATTCTATTTGCTCTGTCGGGTTTGTTTTATTTGCTTTCGCTTGCATTTGCATCTCGCGTGTTTTACGTCCGTTTACGATCCTAGTGAGTTGCGAGATTTCTTCGAGAAGGAAAGGGATGTTGGCGCGCTCAAAGGACACGGGGCGTGACAGCAGCAGCAGCTTGGTTCCTCACTTGTTGCCCCACGATATCTCCTAAGGCTTCCAATGCCTGCAGGATCCCGCCCACTCTGGGATCCTCCCGAGTTACTCTTCTTCTAGGCACTCTCAGAATATAGTTGCTCATCCTACAGGACCCTACGGGCTCCTGCTCACCCAAAACAACACGTAATGAGAACTCGGGCATACAGCCTAAAACTTAAGCAACAAACACATGCACGGGGTTTCCAATCCTACTAACTATCCCAAAACCCAACACACCTTATCACTCCAAACCATGACCAAACAAATCAGGCTGACCTTGCTCTAATACCAAAAACGGGGGATGTCACGCCCCGACTCTCGGGCACGCAACAACCCTGCCAAATGCCTCAGGTCATTAAGGTTAACATCTCAGGCACGCTAACGACCTACCTAAATATACTACGCATGCGAAAATGATCTACTCCCCAAACAATCATAAACCAACAGGGATAGAAAAGCAGAAAGTCACATCAACCAACGTCAGCAATCTCAACAAAAGATTTCCTTCAATAATAGATATTCATTAACCCTAAGGAAGCTACAGAAACTACAAGTCTATCTTCAAGGCTGCTTCCTAAGACCAACAAAAGAGTACCGGGTCAGAACAGGGTTAACTTCATATCTACTCCAAAAGATGGGCTACAACACTCTCGTCATCATCTTCACCTTGGACCTAAAAAATGGGTTAACCACGACGGGATGAGAAATAAATCTCAGTGAGCTAACGCCTAAGCCCGGCTAGGGCGTTGACTCGCTCAGGCGACCTATACACACAACAAATCGCAATAGTATAACGTCAATCACATGCAAGCTTACCACGCCTTGGATCACACATATGCAAGACTTGACTTGACATGACAATCAACCAACCAAGGCAACAACCAGAATACCATAACAGCTTGCAAGCACAATGCAATACGCGTGTTCCGGTTATTAATGGCCACTCGGCCCCGCATACTAGACAGTTGGTCCGCAGCACACTAAACAGTTGGTGCTCAGCACACTAGACAGTTGGTGCTCTTTCGGCATGACCAGGCTTCGTCCCTTACTTCCGGCGACGGCAACCGATAGACCGTGTGGTTTCAATCGACACGGCACGGAACTACCAGGAATCCCTATAGGGGTTTCGGTCCATCACAAGCTGCGACCGGCATCCGACCAGCCTGGCGACATAGACTATCGCGCATCCGATAAGTCGTGTGATTCTGATCGACACGGCACGAACATATCAGGTATTCCATCATATGATCAACAAGCACACTAGGCAACCAGCCAGTTTATATCTTTGCATTTAGTCCAATGCACCCACACACGAAATTATGCTCAAAACCTGGCCCAAGGTCATTTTCATGC
Organism: Lenwebbia sp. NSW1173648; assembly: GCA_029784005.1. NCBI lineage: Eukaryota > Viridiplantae > Streptophyta > Magnoliopsida > Myrtales > Myrtaceae > Lenwebbia > Lenwebbia sp. NSW1173648. The sequence continues at coordinate 18,109,859 of JARCGZ010000008.1, read as the reverse complement.
TCAAATATGCAATTAAACTCCACACGTGGTCATGTGATGTACGAATTATCCACCAGACTTTGCATCTAAATACGGGTGATCAATCCTCATACAGTCAACCACAAACCAATCAGAGCATTCAACAGTCAGGCATTGATCACCACATCAAACAGTCGACAACAATTATAACAACGCACTCGATTATCTGAACTAACCACCGACGGCTACTCCGCCTACCAACCAACCAGTCAAACAATTTATCGTTCACTCGACTCTAACTAATCGCTCGCTCGCGGTCAAACAATTGCAATCAATCAATCAATCTAATCACCAATTAGCGACAGACAACCTAGCTAATCAATCTAATTTATTTAATCGCGGTCATTTAACCTAAACCTGGTCTCTAACTAAACCGACCATAATTAATCTACGTAAATGCCTAATTAGACTAATTAAGCTAATCCCGAACGCAATTAGCGACCTAACCGAGAGTTAGGGGCTAACTCATTACTCTAAGCGGTCCAGCGACGGTGACAGCGGCGGCAGGCTTCGGCGGTACTGTTCACGGGCTGAAGCAGGCGGTACGGGACGGCAGCGATTGTCCACGGCGGCAACAGCGGGGGCAATGGCTACTCGGGCGACGGCTCGCAGCTGACCTTAGGCATGCGGGGGCGATGGGCGGAGGAGGCTGGGCAAGGGCGACGGTAGCACAATAGAGGAGGAGGAGGAGGAGATCGCGAGTCGAGAGGGCTCGTGGGCGGGGCGGGGGTCGTGGCAGCAGGGGCTGCGGGTGTTGGGCGACAATGAACGGAGGGGCAGAGGCGAGCGGCTGAGGGGTGGCGATGGTGCAGCAGCAGCAGCTCACGGGCGTCGCGGGCTCGGGTGGAGGCAGGTCGCGGAGGTGGTGAGCGGTCGACGACTGGAAGGTGGCTGGTGAGCGGCGACGGAAGAGCTCGAGCAGCGGTGGAGCACGGGGCCGAGAGGGAGAGGAAGGTCGCGAGGCTCGCGAGCCGAGCTCGGCGGAGCAACGGGGTCAGGGACGGGCTACGCGCGGCGAGCTGCGGCTGGGCTCGGCGATGGAGGGCGGCGTAGCGACTGGTGGCAGCTACGGGCGGTGGCGTCGGGGGTGAGATGGAGGGAGGAGAGATGGTGGTCGGGTGAGCAAAAGGGAGGGGGGGCTGGTGAGCGTGAGAGAGAGAGAAAGGGAGGAGAGAGTGAAGGGGAAAAAGAAAAAGGTGATGGGAATTGGGGGCAGGTGGGCACGGTAGTGGAGGGGGGAGAGAGAGAGAGAGAGTGAGTGATGTGACAAGGGAGTCCCACGAGTCAAGTCGAATTTGAATTTTTTTGTCTTGTAGTGCATAAAGAGGTTCAGGGGCGAATGGGGGTTCGGGCGCGAAGGATCTCTGACCGGCGCTTCTGGATTTACCAAATCCCTCTCCAGAATAAATTAAAATCGCGTCCGATAATTGTCCCTTAGACCATAAAAATCCAATTTTATTTATTTTAGACCTTAAAATTTCGGGACTTCACAGATAAAGCAATGATTCTTGGTTGAATTCTAAACTCTTTATTTAGTTTTTGTATTGCACTTGATTGATTGGGAAAGACTATACTCTGTTACAATTTATTCGAGAGTTTTATTGAAGAACAAGTTTATGGATTTAATTTCTGTGATCTTATCATACCTGATCAATAGTTTTAATTGAAATCTCTAATCAAGGTCGAAGATAATTTATATATGATCAATTGAGAGATTGACAAGATAGATTATAATTAGGTTAGGTTATAGGTATATTTTGTGACTACGACAAACCTGTAGTTCGTTGGGTTCGATAGCGCAAGCAACGAGGCTAATCAACTAAGATATTACTGTGGATTCGATACCTAAAGATGATAGTTTTCTCCATTAATTTTCTTGTTAAATTAATTTCGTCTTGCTTTTAATTAGGAATTCAATTTATAATATTTAGTCCTTAGAAAATAGAAATTTATAATCTTTTTCAAGCTAATCTTGGAATTCGTTTTAATTTCTCTATGGATTCGACCCCAGCTTACCGATATCTTCTGAGTAGTAATTAGGGTTTATTTTTAGTTGCATAGCGATACGACCAAATTTTGGTGCCGTTGCTCGGGAAACTAAGCACAGTTTGAGATTTTTGGTGTCGATTTTTGATTTTTGATTTTTGTTGTGATTTTTTATTTTTTTATTTGAAGAAAAAAAAATCCCCAACTCCACTGCCACTGCAGTCAAGCCAGCACCGCCGAACAACAGCAACTTCCAATTTGCAGATTTTGTTTGAGGGTTGGGCTAATTCGCTAAGTTGGTTATGCTTGGGTGTCGATCTCTGAACCCAGAATTGACGGATTTAGAGCAAGCAGCAGCCCAACAAGTTGCAAACCAGCAAAATCAGTTGCCACAGCCACAAGGGGATATTGTATTAGTAAGAGAGGAACCTTTGGCAATGGCCGAACAGTAGAAACCTTTGAGTGATCACTTCACTCCTCCAACATACACATCTAATTCGCAGATACGAGTCCCAGCAGTTGCAGCAACACAATATGAAATTAAGTCGAGTGTCATTCAGATGCTACCCTCATTCCACGGTCTCAGCAATGAAGAACCTTACAAGCACTTGGATGGGTTTCTAGAGATTTGCTCTACCGTGAAGTTGCAGAACTTTTCTGATGAGGCATTGAAGCTTATCATGTTCCCTTTTTCTTTAAAGGATAAAGCCAAGCACTGGCTTAATTCTTTGGATACAGTGGTCACTACTTGGGCAGATTTGCAGCGCCTATTCTTGAAGAAATACTTTCCCATTGGGCGTATTACCGAGATTAGAAGGGCAATCACAAGCTTCAGTCAGCATGATAGTGAGTAGTTTCATGAGACGTGGGAGAGATTCAAAGATTTGTTGTGCCCTTGCCCACATCATGCAGTTCCCAAGTGGCAACTAGTGCAGAGCTTTTATGATGGACTCCATGAGAGGCACAGACATATGGTGGATGCATCTTGTGGAGGCACCTTTTTGCACAAGAATGAAGACGAGTCATAGCAACTGTTTGAGATGCTGAGTGAGAATTCCATGCACCATGTCTCTTCGTCAAGGAAGTAGGGCCACTTAGGAACCACAAAAAAGGAGTCCTTGTTCGAAGTAAGTCAATTTATGGAGGTAAACGCTAAGGTTGCAAGTGTGGACTCCAAGATTGATGCTTTTGACCCGACGATTTGATCAATTGTTACTTCAAGGACAGAATCCCCAACATGAGGTGTATGCTATAGACTCAACATATTCAAGTGAAGGTTCATCGCAAGGAGCGGTCTTGGCACAAGAGCAAGTTCAGGTAGCTTAAGGTTTTAACAAGGCTGGCCACGATCCTTACTCGAATACTTACAACCCCGGTTGGAAAGACCATCCCAACTTTTCTTGGAGGCAGCCACAACAACAACAAGGTAACTCTTTTAGACCTCAAGTAAGTAATTTTACTAATCATGCTCCCTTTACTGTGCAGGCCCCGCAAGCTCATCAACCAACATCGAATGCGCAATCTTTTGAAGAGAAGGTACTGCGAGCTTTGCAAGGACTTGAGGCTTCAAATCAACTTCTCCATTCACACACTCAATCCATTGCAAAGTTGGAGACGCAGATGGGCCAGCTAGCATCAGCAATCAATCAAAGGGAAGAGGGGAGGTTGCCGAGTTAAGTAGTTGGTAACCCTAATAACCAACCCGGTGGTCGAGTGCATCTTGAGCAAGCAAAATCAGTCATAACTTTGGGCAATGGAAAAGAGGTGCACGGGCCTGAAAAGCAGAGCATCAATGATGCCGAGACAGTGAAGGAAAATTCAACCCAACCAAAGAAGAAAGAGAAGATAGCTAGATGGGAAGATGAGCCAGATACGTATGTACCAAAAGCGCCATTTCCAGCAGCTTTGAAGTCACCAAACTTGGTGGGAGGAAACAAGAAAGGAGCGAAGATGGAGGAGATGATGAATCTCTTCAAGCAGGTGCAGATCAATTTACCTCTCCTTGATGCAATCAAACAAGTTCCAGCATATGCAAAATTTCTAAAAGATTTGTGCACCCACAAGCGTAAGTTGAACACCAGCAACACATATATAGTTCGCTTGCTGGTACAGGTCAGTGCTGTATTTTCTAGAACACTTCCTCCTAAACTTAAAGACCCAAGTACGCCAATCATTTCTTGTCTCATTGGGAATGTTGAGATTGAAAGGGCTTTACTTGATTTGGGAGCAAGTGTGAATATTTAGCCTAGCTCTGTGTATGATACTTTTAGTTTGGGTGAGTTGGAAAAAACTGCTGTGATATTGCAACTTGCTGATAGATTTGTGAAAGAACCTAGGGGTGTGTTAGAGGATGTTTTGGTCAAGATTGATGATTTATATTTTCCTGTTGACTTTCTAGTGCTTGACATGGAGTCAATCCCTAGTAAACAACCTCCTATTATCTTAGGTCGCCCATTCTTGAATACTGCTAATGTTTGTATTAACTATAGGTCATGAGTTATGGACATCTCTTTTGGAAAAGAAAAGCTCCGCCTAAATATTTTTAATGCAGCCATGGGACCTCAAAAGGAAGAGGATTGTTTTCTGGTAGATTTAGTTGATGCAGAGGTGGAGGATTACATGTCCCAATGGTTGTTAGATGGGCCTGTCGCGACCTAAAAAAAATCAATCAGATTTTAGGCTAATGGATTATCAGGCTAATTAGAAACTAACCTAATACGGACTCTCCCAAGCCCTACCAAATCGCAATTTAGGGTTCATTAAGATGATTTTAGATTTGGAGTCGCCACTAATCATTTTTGGTAGGTTGATTAGGAACCTAAATAAAGTAGCGGGAGAACCACTTTATTTCTACGAACCAGAGATTAAGTGTTCGGGGACTTGATTACACTAGTTAATTAAAACTAATGCTCTTTCGGTACCTTTAATTCCATGAAAGTCCTAAGTCGGTGACTCAAACTTGATTGAATTCATCTTAAAGTTCAAATGAGGTGTTCTTTTATGTTTTCATTTATTTAAAATGAAATGCAAATGCATGAATTACACTAAATGCGAAAATGCCAAGGCAAAGCATGCAAGATATGTCTGAATTCAATTTAATTAAAACATGCAAAGTGACTCACGAATGCAATATTCAAGACAACATGCAAGCAATCCAAATAGACGTGCAAAACTATAACATACGCGAATTATATCTACCCTAGATAGCATGCAATTTTCAATTAAACAATTCAATCATACCCATTAGACTAACCTAAGATGAATAACATGCGAGATATGACGTGGCAAAATAAAATGTGACGCGGACGTGCAACATATGAGACATGCAAAAATGCAAGATATGTTATGCGAAAATATGCATAATGTATGCAAAATGATTTTTTAAAATATGGAAGGCAATTTATAAGTGATACACGAAAATTATGAGCATGAATAACATATGATATGCGAGCATAACATGGAATATGACATGTACATGCGCCTAAATGCAACGTGAGACATGCGAATTCATGCATGAAATATTTTGACAAAAATATGGTATGGGGATATGATGATACTCGAAAATTTGATGCAATACATGAGAGATAATGCAAAGATATGAAATGGAATTTTGAAAATATGGAATGCAGGATATGATATTCGAAAAAAAATATGCCATGAATATGCAATATATGCATGAGATTTTTTTTATTTTCTTTGGGATTTTCAACCACATGAAGATATGCTTGATTTGATTTTCTTGACTTCATTTCCAAGTTGAACTTAATAAGATGAAGTTTCTAGGAAACTTATCTTCCTAAAGATTTAATTAGATATAAGTTCTAAGAAACTATATCTTACTAAATATTTTTGGGAGTCTTAAGTTCAATTAAAATTCAAACAAATCCAAGATATCAAGCAAGATAATTCAAGTAAACAAAGATGGCAAATCAAATATTTCATTCTTGCAATTTTCGAAAAAAAAGATGTGACTAAATCTAAAGTCGGCTTTTGAAAGATAGCGAACCGGATCTAAATGGCAATAGATCGGGTTGGCTTATCTTTCCCGCTTTTCCTAAACCAGAGGATCGTTCCCGAATGGCAACGGGAAGAATCGTCCAAGTTTAATGAAATCGTTGCCTATTAGGAAAATATTTTCCTAATTTAGATTTAATCATTTTTATATTCAGAAAATTGAGTCAAGATAACAATCAAAATATATTCCGGATTTTCGATTTCCAAATTTAACGTGCATTATTCTAATTAAGGCAATTGAACATGCTAAACTTGCAAGGCAATTTTCAGAATAAGTAATTTCAGTCAACCAAATTATGCAATCAAATATTTCAAGATTCAAATTAGGAAAATACCTAGATTGCAAAATTATGTTTCCAATTCAAGCTCGCACCAAATCTTGCGGATCAAGCTTCGACCCTTGGAAGCGGCTTGGGGGAACTCGCACGGCTGGATGATGGTAGGGATTCGCGGATTCGCGAATAAGGCACCGGAACATCTACAAAATGAACTCACCGAAGAGCGTTGTTGGATCACAAGTTTGTGACTTCTAAATGCTTGATTTGTTGGCTTTTTGGCTCTCCACGTGCTGCAGGGACAGAGCACCAACGAACAGGAATCTTCAAGGCTTGGTTTGCAACGTTGGTGGGTGGGAGCCTGGCACCAAGAGACTGACTTTTGCAGGCGTGATGATGTTCTTTGACTGGATCGGTGAAATTGATTCACTGATCATCAACAATGGCCTTAAAACTCCCTTTGTGTGATATGGCCTTGCATGGATAATCCCTCAGTAGACACCAGACACCAATAAAAGATAAACACCAAGGGAGACACATGCTGATGGAAGAGCTTGTTCTTCCCAAGACCTCGCCTGCTTTTATCTCCTCAAGAACTTGAACTCGTGAAAATCCCAATGGAGGATGAACGCGTGAAAATCTATGGATGATCCTTCGAGGCTCTTCAGCACGGTGACCAGTAAAGCTGTAGAATGGCGTTGGCGACGGTCTGACGTGATCGTAAGGTGCACCCGTGGGGGAAGGATTACGGCCACGATGCTCCCGTTCTCTTTCTTTCTCACTCTCTCACGTGTGTTCTCTCTATTTTCTGAGCAATTGTTCGTCAAAATTCTGACGTGAGCCCCCTCTCTCCATCAACCCCACTAACGAATTTATATATGATCATCCTAGGTTTAGTTGGGGTCTTCATCTGATAAAGGTTTGACCGTGGGTTTAATAACATAAGGCTCAAAGCCTTATAAATTAATTAAAGCTCATAGTCCCTTTTACCAACTCAAGTTCGCACGGGCCAAATCTTAATTAAAGTTCAGTGAGGCCCTTTTCTTCAAGGAATTTTCGGCTGGCATGTCTCCCAAATGCCGAAAACATTTTGTCAATTTAAGTCCAAATCGCCTGATAGATTAAGCTCAAATCCTCCACCGCCGGCCCAATTTAGTATGCAAAATGCAATGCAATGCAGAGAAAATAAATTATGCAATGCATGAGGAAATATTTTTAGCGAGAATTAATTCTCATTTTATAAATGATTTAAGGAAAATCAAAATTTAGGTGTCAACAGGGCCAAGAATCGCTGAAGAGAACGGCGTTGAGGAAGAGGTGAGTAATTTGAACCTATGGATGCCTAAATGTGAACCACTTCCTACACTATCGTCCACACCTCTTCCATGCTCTCTTGAGGTACCTCCTACTTTAGAATTAAAATCTCTTCCATGCAATTTGAAATATGTGTTTCTAAGTCCAGGCGATACTTGGCCCATTATTATTGCTTCTAATATGACCAGTAAGCAGGAAGGTCAATTGATTGTGGTGCTTCAGGAATATAAAGCAGCTATTGGGTGGTCGGTTGCAGATCTTAAGGGAATTAGCCCATCTATTTGCATGCACTGCATTTATAGTGATGATGCGATAAAGCCATTCCGTGATGCACAACGAAGGCTGAATCTAAACATGTGTGAAGTGGTGAAAAAGGAAGTGGTTAAATGGCTTGATGCAGGTATCATCTACCATATTTCTGATAACGAGTGGGTCAGTCCTACACAAGTAGTTCCTAAGAAAGGTGGCATTACTGTGATCACCAATGACAAGGGAGATATGATCCCAACTCAGACTACTACAGGTTGGAGGGTTTGTATTGATTACCGTAAGTTGAATGCTGCTACTAAGAAAGATCATTTTTCCTTACCCTTTATTGACCAGATTCTTGAGAAATTGGCAGGGCGGAGCTATTTTTGTTTCATTGATGGTTATTCAGGTTACAATCAAGTTCCGGTATGTCCGGAAGATCAAGGAAAGACCACTTTTACATGGCCTTTTGGTACTTTTTCCTTTCAGCGAATGCCTTTTGGGCTATGTAATGCCCCAGCCACTTTTCAACGCTGCATGATGGCAATTTTTTCAGACATGATTGGTGAGTGTATGGAGGTTTTTCATGGGTGATTTCTCTATTTTTGGGTCATCTTTTTATGTTTGTTTGCAGAATTTGAGCAAGGTGTTGCAGCGGTGCATAGAAGCGAATCTCGTCCTTAGTTGGGAGACGAGCCACTTCATGGTGCACCAAGGTATTGTTTTAGGGCACATAATGTCACAACATGGTATTGAGGTGGATCCTGCGAAAATTGAACTTATTGAAAAACTACCACCTCCTAATTCAGTGAAACAAGATAGATCTTTCCTTGGGCATGCTGGGTTCTACAGGCTATTCATGCCTTCTTTTAGTAATATTGGTAGACCTTTGAGTAATTTGCTTGCAAAGGATGCTTCTTTTATTTTTTATGATGCCTGGTTGAGTGCTTTTAACACACTTCGCTCACTTTTGACACAAGCCCCTGTGATTCAACCACCTAATTGGTCTTTACCCTTTGAGATTATGTGTGATGCTTTAGATTATGCTGTAGGGGCAGTTTTAGGTCAAAGGCTAGACAAGAAGCTCACTGTCATATACTATGCTAGTAAAACTCTTTCTACAGCTCAAGTTAATTATACCACTACTGAAAAAGAGTTGTTAGCGGTTGTCTTTGCCTTAGATAAATTTCGCTCTTATTTGTTGGGATCTAAAGTGATAATTTATACTGACCATGCAGCCCTGCGACACTTGTTAGCAAAGAAGGACACCAAACCCCGACTGATTCGGTGGATTCTTTTGCTGTAGGAATTTGACTTAGAGATCCAAGACCAGAAGGGCGCAACAAATGTGGTGGCAGATCACTTGTCTCGCATTATAGTTGATCAACCCACTACCGCTCATGTTCATGATGTTTTTCCTGATGAGCAATTGTTTCTAGCTCTCCATCCCCCTAGTTTGCTCACATTGTTAATTATTTGGCTTCAGGTCAACTTCCCGTTGGATGGAATACGCAAGAGAAAGATCGATTCTTCTCTCAGATCCGATTATACTTTTGGAAGGACCCTGACTTATTTCGACAGTGTTCTGATCAGATTGTACGCAGATGTGTACCCGACAGCGAGTTTGCTAGTGTCCTTGCTTTTTGCCACTCCCATGCGTGTGGAGGACATTTTGGGGGTAAGAAAACGACATTAAAGGTATTGCAATGTGGTTTTTATTGGCCTACTCTTTTTCGTGATGCCTCTAAATTTTGTTCCCAATGTTTGAGATGTTAGCAAACATGTAACTTGGGTAAGCGTGATATGTTGCCTCTCACCCCTATTCTTATTATTGAGATATTTGATGTGTGGGTGATTGATTTTGTGGGACCATTCCCACCTTCTTGTGGTCTAGAGTATATATTAGTAGCTATTGATTATGTTTCTAAATGGGTTGAGGCAATTGCTGCTCGTACTAATGACCACAAAGTGGTGACGAAATTTTTGAAGCATAACATTTTAGCAGGTTTGGATTCTCTCGAGCTCTTATTAGTGATGGAAGTTCTCACTTTGTTCACAAGAACTTTGGGCTACTTTTAAAGAAGTATGGAGTTAATCATAGAGTGGCTACACCATACCACCCTCAAAGAAGCGGTCAAGTGGAGGTTTTGAATCGAGAAATCAAGAAAATCCTCGAGAAGACGGTTCGACCTGATCGCAAGGATTGGTCCTTGCGTTTGGATGATGCATTATGGGCATACCGCACCTCTTACAAGACTCCTATTGGTAAGTCTCCGTACCGCTTGGTATTTGGGAAAGCTTGTCACTTACCAGTGGAGTTGGAGCATCGAGCCATGTGGGCGACCAAGCAATTCAACTTTGACATAGCTCAAGCTGGTTCTCATCGCCGCCTTCAACTTGCAGAATTAGAAGAATTGCGCAATGATGCCTATGATAGTGCTAAAATTTATAAGGAGCGAACCAAAGCTTTCCATGATAAACATATTGTCCGCAAGTCCTTCTCTCCTAAACAAAAAGTGTGGCTCTTCAATTCCAAGTTGCATATCTTTCCGGGCAAGCTTCGCTCCCGTTGGGATGGTCCATATGAGGTACTTGAAGTGTTCCCTCATGGAGCTATGGAAATTAAACATCTTGGCACCCAGCAAGTTCTTAAGGTGAATGGGCAACGCTTGAAACCTTACATTGAAGGCTTGCAAGACCGGCAAATCATTGAATCCACATCCTTGGTGGAGCCTATGCTTGAGGAGTGATCCCATCCGTGTCTGGCTGAAGACAATAAACTTAGCGCTTCTGGGAGGCAACCCACGGTTTGAGTATTTATTTTCACATTATTTCAGCTTTACTTTCATTACATGTGCTTTGTTTTTTTTTTTAGGCTTCATCTACACAAAGCTTATGCAAATTGAGGTGTTAGCTTCTCTTCAGGTTTTCACATGCGGATTCGAGCTTACTTTCCCCTAGGTTGTATTGTTCCTTCTTGTTCTTTAATTCTTCATGCCATTAGGGACAATGTCAATTAAGTTGGGGAGGGTGGATAGTCAGATAGTTTAGTTTTTGCTTGAATTCCCAAAAAAAAAAATCAAATTGTTTCAAATTACACCATCCAGTATTCTCTTTTCGTGCAAGGTTGATGTCTTTCTATCCTTATTTATATGCTGGATGCATTAGTGTAGTCCATTAATTTACTTTGAGGCTGGATACAAGTTAGTTATTAACTGAATTATGTTGTGTTAAGCTTTGTACAAGCTTTAGTACATTCTCTACTAGTAGGTTTTTATTGGCATTATGAGCATCCTTATTGTTGGTAAACACTAGTATGTATGAGAATCTTTGCAAGCCTTGGTTGATAGATGCCTTTGCCTAGTAACCAGGGCTTGTGTCACAAGCATGAAGTTTCGCGTCAAATGGTTGAGGTGTTGTACTACTTAAGTGACAGCGGCTTCTTCCTAGTAACCGAGGCTTTGTGTTACAAGCATGAAGTTTCGCGTCAAATGGTTGTAAGCTTAGCTGAATAAATTCCTAATGATGCTATGAACTCTTTGGTCCTGTTTTGACTTGAAGCCTTTTTTGTTCGAGCAAGTAAGTCCAAGGGGTGTTTCACCTAGTTCCTTAAAGCCCTTTTGCGGTTTGAGAGTAGCTGACCTAAAGCTCGTTACACAGACCATCTAGAAAGCTTAAGGGGTCAAAACACTGCACGGACTAGAGAATCTATGCAATTATGAAAAAAAATAAAAAAATTAGGATGATGTTTATATAATCCCGTGGCTTGTGTAACTCTCAATGGGGGATGTTGAATGTCAATGATAACTTATTGGTGGGTGAGAGGAATTTGTTGTTCTAAGCTTAGTGTGACATGGTTTGATTAATAGTTGATTTGTTGTGTCTTGCCATTTGATTTATGGATGGACTTTACTAATGTGCTTAGCTATGGAAGGGTAGAAGATGTTTTCCTTGTTTGGATTGAGTTTCTGAGTGTGGTGTGATTTTTCCTTTTACTCAAGGATGAACCAAAGCTTAAGTTGGGGAGTGTGATCGGTCCATATTTATGCCAAAAAAGTGTATCTAATTTATGGGTTTTAAATAAATATTAATAATTAAATTAGTTCATTTGGCTAATATTTTGATTATCGGAGGAGTTTAATGAGAGACCGAATTTGGAATATTCTCTAACTGTACAGATTTGGTTAAACCTGATATTTTCTAAAATCCAATATCCTTAATGAATTTTGCGATATTTTATCTTTAGCAAGTTTGGATTTCCATGAGCTCTTGATTGATAGCATATCAAACACAATTACGGAGAGATCCCGGGTGAAAAAAAGAGAGGAGACTACTAAAAAATTTTGGGCGTCGACGAACGAGAGAAAAGGGAGAGGCAGGAAGCAAAGGAGGGGACGTGCAAAAAATTCACTTCGGCCATGGCTTCTTCTCCGATTTCTTCTCCGTCATTCACTTCCATGAGTAGCTAAATTTATTCTATTGTCTTTGGGTGTAGATGAAGCAATGATTCTTGGTTGAATTCTAAACTCTTTATTTAGTTTTTGTATTGCACTTGATTGATTGGGAGAGACTATACTCTGTTACAATTTATTTGAGAGTTTTATTGAAGAACAAATTTATGGATTTAATTCCTGTTATCTTAAATTCATACCTGATCAATAGTTTTAATTGAAATCTGTAATCAAGGTCGACGATAGTTTATATCTGATCAATTGAGAGATTGACAAGATAGATTATAACTAGGTTAGGTTATATGTATATTTTGTGACTACGACGAACTTGTAGTTTGTTGGGTTCGATAGTGCAAGCAAATAGGCTAATCAACTAAGATATTACTATGGATTCGAGACCTAAAGATGATAGTTTTCTCCATAAATTTTCTTGTTAAATTAATTTTATCTTGCTTTTAATTAGGAATTCAATTTATAATATTTAGTCCTTAGAAAATAGAAATTTATAATCTTTTTTAACCTAATCTTGAAATTCGTTTTGGTTTCGCTGTGGATTCGACCCCTGCTTACCGCTATCTTCTGAGTAGTAATTAGGGTTTATTTTTGGTTGCATAGCGACACGACCATATATCTCCTCTATGCCAGGCTGGAGTGGCTGTATTAGCTTTACTTTGGATTATATACATTGTTTTCCCTGTCTGTCCATGTTAATCATTTCACGTTTTACGATTTTCAATCAGTGAAAGTTAGTTCCACATGTAGTTCGTGGCATTGTCAGCGACGGCAAAAGAGGGTGTTTGGCTTCTTCTTCTTCTGTGGTACCACATGTGAAGGAGTTTGTTTTAAACTTCGATTGCGTGGGGAAACCGCCTGCGGCTAGGGTGAACAAAAAATGTGTACTTTTGATGAAGTTGATTTACTCAAACGGGTTAAGGCATTTGCTTATAATGAGCTATGATGGCGTCCGAGTCAAGTGTTTATTGGGTGAAAAGGGATAAGTGTTGATACATATTCTAAAATGTCCCTAGTAATACACTGTGGAAGAACTCTTAAACCTTTATTTCTCGATTGTATTCATGGGCTTAACTTACAAAAGCCGTCTAAAATCAGATGAACACCAGACAGAGCGGTCCTCGGGGCCATTACTGTCGGATAAAAGAAATTTACGTACATCGCCCATTGCATAGCCCTCGTCACAAATTCTATGCGATGCCCCTCAGAAAATCTCGGTCATATCCTCGTTTTGAGCGGGAGATAGTTGACTCTATTTACATTAGTCTTGAAGACGGATATCACCGATCCCTAGTTGGCATCGTTTATGATTGAGACTAGGACGGCATCTACTCGTCTTCGAGCCCCCAACTTTCTTTAAAAATATGCTCGTTGGGCACGGGTGACGCCAGCGCCACCTGAACCACGTGTCATACCCCTTGTCTGCAATCTAAAAATTATATGTACCCATGGGGATACTGATAGTAGCTAGATTGATAATTACCGTCTAGACTCATACCCCTTGTCCGCAATTTGACTATGAGAGACTTGAGATTTGGGACCACATTCTTAAGCCAACTTTTTTTTAAGTACTCTTACGATCATAAGAGTATAACATTTATGATCTACATCGGCTACCGATGGGTGTTTAACGACTAACCTAAACCGCTTTTCGGTATTCCATGATTTAGGTCGCTGGTCGGCTACCGATGGGTGGGCCTTGCCCTCGCCTCTGGCCGGTCGCTGTCCTCCACGATCCTTCTTCTCGAAATTCCACCATCAATGCCACCCATTACTAACTCCACTTGTAGTGTCAATTAGGTTTAAATGCTGAGTTGCTCGAGAAAGTCTACTTTAAGCATCATTATGTGTGTGTTGACTGGGCAATATGTGTAATTAGGGTAGGACCCCATATAAAATTCTACAACTTATGGAGCCCAAATTGCCGTTGACACGATTAACGTTATAAATGTTATATGGGAATTAACCCGCAATTTCAATTCTTGGCGCAAATGTTGATGAAAAGGATTAGGTAGGCCCCTGTATGCTAACTCGGTGCTGAGCCTGGTGCATTGCCCAGGAATGATTGGGTACTATAGACCCAGTCTTAGAAAGGGTCGGCCTCGCTTGAGTTATTTACAATGAGATTCATTTCACTTTAGGGGAATTAAGTATGACAGGCAATCACTCCAAAGTGATCTAATCCAAAATGACTTTAATTCTAGAATTGATTTTTGATTAGACACCCAGTATAAACATGCTTGGCATACCATTCTTTTAGGATGCCCTTGCCCTAGTCAGATCTGGCCGGATAAGTACCTATCACAATTTAGCTTACTCGTCAAATCAACGGGGAGAGGCCTTATGGACATCTTGGCGATCATGGTTTATAATTTGATGGCCTCATTATATGAGGGACCCTCGCTAGATCCGTCTACCCCTCTTCCGGAGTATAATGATGGTACTGAAAGGGCGTTAGCTCGAGATTGGTGAGCTGTAGAGATGCTAGTTTGGGAAGGCCATATATATGTTACAACCCTTGAAAGTCTCCGAGGGCTTGGCCCTCCGTTGCTCATCGTCTGTTAGAATATTGCTCGAGTCCTAAAATATATTGGGTTTAGACCGTCCTTATACTCTTGATCCCAATTTCACAATTTGCTATATTTATATAGGTAGAATGTTGGTACAACCTTTCCAAAGGCATATACTATTAGCTGCTGCATCCTAATCTATGCAGAATTTTGTTCTTTACTGTCGATTATTTTGACGATGGAAAGAATTGTATGACCCTGTTCTTCATATGCGATTTCTGCAACATCAATCAATGTTGTTTTCAGAGACGTTTCTGGTCATTTTCATGCAAAATTTCTCCGTTGGTTGCTTTTACTCATAAATGAATGTTTGTGTGTGGACTTCTCTCGTCTAGAAGTTGCAAAGCCGAGCGAGTCGAGTGCTGGTGAGGCAGAAGCACCTGGAAAACAAGAAAATGAAGAAGCCGGGAAGAAGAATCAATCGAGCCCTTAGAGGCTTTTTAAGGAAGTCAGTGAATTTCATAGTAGCTAGGAATGCCATCTTTGGGTTTAAAACTTGCTAAACTTCTCTGAGGAGTTAGCAGAATATTTTCACCAAGGAATACCGAGTTCCGGGTGATCTTTGAAGCACTAGCAATGGCCAGATCCGGGTGATCTTTTAGATGTTAGATGAGGTTCTCTTTGTAGTGATCAAATTTGCCTATATCATTTGCCACGCCTTTTTAATCGGGTATTCCATGGAATGCTAATGGAAGGTAGATTTGGGTAATGGGTACTAGCTTGGAATTTTTATTTTTATTTTTACATGAAAATATGTATGGGGGTAAATGTGTTATAAGCACAGAATTTGCAAGGTATTAACCCTTTTTTAAATGGGTTTCACTTTTTTCAAATTTAGTTTTTGACTTTTCAAATTATTTTGCAGAGAAAAATTTTAACATCTCGAATTGTTACCCCAATGACATATTTACCCCACAAAAATCTTCGTTACACACAAACTCCCAAAGATATCGTATGACACATTTACTCCCAAACTAATCTTCCTCTCACAAAAATCTCCAATCCAAGTCAACTCTTCGCAAAAATGCATACATATCAACACGTGTATTTTTTACATCATATTTTTCAGTCTCCACGTCAGATCTATCATGTCGTCATCTTTCACATGTGTTGACACGTATGAATGTGAATGGGATATGTTTGGATGTCAGTTCATGACTGCTAATAGTGACGATTAATTAACTACATTCCTAAAAATTATATCGGTTCGACTATCCTCTCGGGAATTACTATTTATAATATGTGCCAAGTGATTGTTCGAATTACTTTTTTTTTTTTTTTATCGCTCAACAATGGATTCTTCTTTCCGCTCCATTTTCTCAAGAAATCCACTTTAAAAAAATTCAAATATTCGCTGCCTGAAATTCTTTGCACTCCTGTTAATCCTGTTGATTGCCAAAATGAAAATGATGGTCTCTGTGTTGGTTTGGCTTGTGCATAGTGATGACCTCGCTTTACTCTAACTAGTACTGATAGTGCAATAATGAAGAGCTCGTTAATATATGCAGTAGCTATTTCTCAAATCGAATATCCTGATCTCATGGGTGGTACTCTTTTGATAATGGCTAGAGGATTTCTGACGTTGGTTTCTCCTTTCTACCCATACCTAATTTGAAAAGAAGAAGAAGAAGAGTTTTACATAATCATTATCAATATTGCAGACATCAAAAGTCATGCATGTAATGAAAAAGTGAATATTGAGTCCTAAAATTTTAGGACTACACCTTTCGATCGGCATGTGCCTTGGCTGCCTCGGACAGTGGGTATGTGTGGTTCACGCGAACCTTCAAGACACCTGAGGCTAGGCCCTTTGGCGTAAGAGCCGACAATGGAACTGGATCTGGGGTTCCCGTGGACTGCCCAAAGCTCACCATGTACTGTAGCCCCTAATCTTCAAGCATTCCAAGGATCCCTGCATGATGGATAAGTCTCGCGAAACTTTTTTAGAACATATACGACAGTAACACTCGGCTTTACAGTTCAGAACCTCATTTGTACCCCCAACACGATCTTCTAGACAAGGCATCAGATCAAGCCACTTTGACAAAAGCCACCTGCAGCATGTTTACTAGTAATTACCTGCATAAACCTGGTTACATCAGACAGATTATTATTTATTCCAACTATTGCTAATTGTTGATGGATTAGACTTCCGAACGATATCTAAATTCCTAAAGCATTCTGCAATGTGATACTCGAAATAGACAGTCGCATGCTCAAACACTATATTGGACTCTTCTCAAGATTTTGACCAATTTCAGAGAAATGACGACAAGAAGAGGAAAGCATTTTCTTGATGGTGGAGGAAAGCAATTTTCTATTCTACCATAAATCATGTAGAGTGCAATGTTAGTGGTCTGCCCTAAGGATCAATTAAGGTTGATACTCTAACTATTAGTTGTGGATCAGGTTGTGTCGGAAAAACCGACTTTCACTATACTTAGGTAGTCATAATGTCTTGCTAGAGACCGCTTATGACTTGTGGGCCAAAAGAGTTTTGGGCACACTGCTAATGTCTAGTGAACCTATAGGGTCGCACACAATAGCGAATTGATTTAATATTTTCTCTGCGCCTTGATCTGCTTAAGAAGTAGATTTAATTTATACTCTTATTACGAATATCCACGCGATCGTGCGCGTTATAAGATAACGATAAAACGCACGATTAAGTGGACGGTTTAGAAGACGTCGTGGGCCCAGGACGATACGTCGTGGGGCCCAAAACGTGAAACCGTGGGTTATGAGTGATAACCCTAGAGGTGCCTTAGACCAGGAGAAGCACGTCGTACAGTTCTTGGTCGTCGTTCTCGAGAAAGTCTCAAGAAGACAAAAAGGCGACTAGCAGAGAAACTCCAATATCAAAAGCTAGCACTTGGATCATTGGAGATCTCAGTTCGTGTGTGTGGATACCGATAGAGGCGCAACACTTGGGGCGTTAATTCTGACACAATCGATTGTCAACTTGTCTACGATCAAGAAAGGTAAGCCTTGAATCCCTAATTCGATTCTGGTATACACATGGATCCTGTTATAGGGTTTCGTTCCGCTGCGTATTACGAATCTAGGAAACCCTACAGTGGTATCAGAGCTACTTGTGTTATATTAGAGTTGAATCGCAAACCCTAATTGTCGATACATGTGATGTATGCCTGGATTGATTCTTAGTTAGGGTTAGATGAAATTGGGAATACGGATTGATATGATCAGTTTGGGTAATTTCACATTCAGACGAACTTGAATTCCTGCAATGATGTGGATTAATGTGATTGATCCAGCGACGTTCTGTTAAGAAAATAGAATTATGAATTCTGTTTAGGGTTCTGAGAAAGAACGAAGTATAGGGTAGATTTAGTTGAAATCGATCGCCTTAGTAGGATGGTTTAAGGGTACGGATGGGTTCCAGATAAAACAGAATTAAGAATTCTGTCTAGGTTTCGGGGGCGCTGCCCCCGAGCCCCTGCGAGACCACCGCAAGGGGCTCTGCCCCTTGACCCCGCGAGGGGCGCTGCCCCTCGAACCCCGCAAGGGGGCGCAGCCCCCTTGACCCCTGCATGGATTGTTCGTCCCCAGTATGATTGATGTGCCTTTATTGTGATTAGTAGTTATGTCTTTAGCTTGCATACATTCATCGCTGTATATGAACATTTGAAAGTCCCTAATAAAATTAAGTAATAAAATGATGCCTTTCCAATCATACACCTATCAAGACTTGAATCATCAAAAGATGGGTCTGCCAAAGCAGGGTATCTTTAACTACTTGAGTAAGATAGAATGGATAACAGTTGTCCATATGTCAAGATTGGTTTACTTAACGAGGCTATCAAAACGGTTTTGGGTCTTGAGGCATAGAGTTTGGGCATAAGACATGAGATGTCAAACCCGAACAACCAAGAGTTGTATTTGATACAACTGACAAAGAGTTGTCTACCTAAATAACTAAGTCTTCAGCGGTAAGCCAAAGTTTACTTGAGTCTTAGTGAAATATGGATCTTGGTCCACTGTACTTATAGGGGCACTTTTTATATAAGTATAGTGGAAGTTTGATATAAATAGTATTAATGAACAATTCACTTTGCATATTTGTTGTAGATTATGGCAAATAGCTCTGCATCAAGTTTTTCACTGCGATCTGTCCTTGAGAAGGACAAATTGAATGGTTCAAACTTCTTGGATTGGTATAGAAGCTTGAGAATTGTTCTCAAGCAGGAGAAAAAGGAATATGTCCTGGAGAAACCACTCCCCGAAAAGGCACCTCCTGCCAATGCTCCCCATGCTGAAAGGAATGCTTACCAGAAGCATAAAGATGATTCATTGGATGCATCATGTCTAATGCTAGCTACCATGAACTCAGACCTTCAGAAGCAGTTTGAGAACGTGGATGCCTATGATATGATCATGAACCTGAAAAATCTGTTTCAGGAGCAGGCACGCACTGAAAGGTATCAAACGGTAAAAGCCTTAATTGAGTGCAAGCTAGCAAGTGGGAGCTCAGTTAGCCCACATGTCATTAAGATGATAGGTTATATTGAAAACCTGGAACGACTGGGTTCTCCCATTAGCCAAGAGTTGGCTACTGACATTATTCTTCAGTCATTGCCTCATGATTATGACACGTTTGTTATGAACTATAACATGCATAATCTGAATAAGACTTTGACTGAATTGCATGGGATGCTCAAAACTGCTGAGCAGAATATCAAGAAGGACCCTACCCCTAATGTTCTCATGGTTCAAAAGGGGAAAGGCTTTAAGAAGCCAGGTATGGTCAAGGGTAAGGGCAAGGGCAATAAGCCCAAGCCTGATTCCAAGACTAAATCAGGTCCGACTGCTGATGCTGTCTGCTTCCATTGTGGTGTCAAAGGGCATTGGAAGAGGAATTGCAAAAAATATTTGGAGGATTTGAAGAAGAAAGGAAGTGAGACTTCCACTTCAGGTATTTATGTTATAGAAGTAAATGTTACTACTAGTTCTACTTCATGGGTATTAGATACCGGGTGTGGTACTCACATTTGTATGAATGTGCAGGGACTAAAACGAAGTAGAACACTTGCAAAAGGTGAAGTGGAACTGCGCGTTGGAAATGGAGCAAGAGTTGCTGCATTAGCTGTAGGGACATATGATGTAGCTTTACCTTCTGGCATGATTTTAGAACTAAATAATTGCTACTTTGTACCTGCTATACGCAGGAATATTATTTCTGTTTCTTGTTTGGACAAGGAAGGTTTCTGTTTTGATATAAAGAACAATAGTTGTTCATTTTATCTTAATGGATTATTTTATGGTAGCGCCCACATTGTTGATGGGATATATGTTCTAAATCTTGATGTGCCAGTCTATAATATAAATATGAAAAGGTTTAAATCTAATGATTTGAACCCAACCTACCTATGGCATTGTCGATTAGGCCACATAAACGAGAAACGAATTCACAAGCTCCATAGCGATGGACTATTAAATTCATTTGATTTTGAATCGTTTGATACATGTGAATCTTGTTTAGTTGGCAAAATGACGAAGGCTCCTTTTACTAATCAAAGTGAGAGAGCAAAAGAATTATTGGCCCTTATACATACTGATGTGTGCGGACCACTAAGTTCTACAGCTAGAGGAGGTTATCAGTACTTCATTACGTTTACTGATGATTTTAGTAGATATGGATATGTTTATTTGATGAAACATAAATCTGAGTCCTTTGAAAAGTTCAAGGAATTTCAGAATGAAGTACAAAATCAACTTGGTAAGAATATCAAGGCTCTTCGATCTGATCGAGGGGGAGAATATCTAAGCCAAGAGTTTAATGACCATCTCAAGGAGTGTGGAATAGTTTCACAACTTACTCCCCCTGGAACACCACAATGGAATGGTGTCTCTGAGAGGAGAAACCGAACTTTGTTAGACATGGTTCGATCAATGATGAGTCATTCAAATCTTCCATTATCTTTTTGGGGATATGCACTCGAGACAGCTGCGTTCACACTAAATAGAAGTCCATCAAAAGCTGTAGAGAAGACACCATATGAGATGTGGATAGGAAAAGTTCCTAGTATGTCTTTTCTAAAGATTTGGGGCTGCGAAGCTTATGTAAAACGTTTACTTTCTGATAAGTTAGCGCCTAAATCTGATAAATGTTTCTTTGTGGGATATCCTAAAGAAACGAAAGGATATTACTTTTACAACCAATCGGAGAACAAAGTGTTTGTCGCTCGAAATGGTGTCTTTTTAGAGAAAGAGTTTCTTACTAAAGGCACTAGTGGGAGTAAGGTAAACCTTGAAGAAATTATTGTGTCACAAGAGGATGTTCCAGTTCATGAGGAACCTCAATTAGATCTACAAAGAGTTGTAGAGTCTACCACAGTGACACCTTTAGTTCGTAGGCCTGAAAGAACACATCGTGCACCTATGAGATATGGTTTTCATGTGACAGAACATCGTCATCTATTGTTGATAGAAAATGACGAGCCTACGACCTATACAGAAGCTATGATGGGCCCAGACTCCGATAAATGGCTTCAGGCCATGAAATCCGAAATGGACTCAATGTATCAAAACAAAGTTTGGACTTTGATTGATCCACCCGAAGGTGTCAAACCTATAGGGTGTAAGTGGGTTTTCAAGAAGAAAACTGATATGGATGGAAATGTTCATATCCATAAAGCACGGCTAGTAGCTAAAGGTTTCAAACAGACTCATGGTATTGACTATGACGAGACCTTTTCACCAGTGGCCATGCTTAAGTCCATTCGAATTATCCTAGCGTTTGCTGCATATTATGACTATGAGATATGGCAAATGGATGTAAAAACAGCTTTTCTTAACGGAAACCTAGAAGAGGATGTGTATATGACACAACCTGAAGGTTTTACATCACCAGATACCGCTGGGAAGATATGTAAGCTTCAACGTTCTATTTATGGATTGAAGCAGGCATCACGGAGCTGGAATATTCGTTTTGATGAAACTGTCAAAGAGTTTGGCTTCATCAGAAACAAAGAAGAAGCTTGTGTTTACAAGAAGTCTAGTGGGAGCGCGATTGTATTTCTAGTGTTGTATGTGGATGACATACTACTCATTGGAAATGACATTCCTATGCTTCAGTCAGTTAAAACTTGGCTGGGAAAATGTTTCTTCATGAAGGACATGGGAGAGGCAAACTATATCTTGGGAATCAGGATTTATAGAGATAGATCAAAGAGACTTATTGGACTGAGTCAAAGTACATACGTTGACAAAGTCATCAATAGGTTTAATATGCAAGATTCCAAGAAAGGTTTTCTCCCAATGACACATGGCATAAGTCTTAGCAAGACTCAGTGTCCATCGACACAAGATGAGCGAGACCGCATGAGTAGGATTCCTTATGCATCAGCTGTAGGATCCATCATGTATGCCATGTTGTGCACTCGTCCTGATGTTGCTTATGCGTTGAGCATGACGAGCAGATACCAATCAGATCCAGGAGAACCTCACTGGATAGTTGTCAAAAATATCCTTAAGTACTTAAGAAGAACTAAGGATTTATTCTTAGTCTATGGAGGTGAGGAACAGATCACTGTAAGTGGTTACACTGATGCTAGTTTCCAAACCGACAAAGATGACCTTCGATCGCAGTCAGGGTTTGTCTTTTGCGTGAATGGTGGAGCAGTATGTTGGAAGAGTTCCAAGCAAGACACTATTGCAGATTCTACGACAGAAGCTGAGTATATTGCTGCTTCAGAAGCATCAAAGGAAGCTGTTTGGATTCGAAAATTCATAGAAGAACTGGGAATCGGTCCCACTAGTTCGAATCCAGTAGACCTCTATTGTGACAACAATGGAGCCATAGCTTTGGCTAAGGAGCCTAGGTCTCACCAGAGGACCAAACATATACTCAGGAAGTATCACCTCATTCGAGAATTCATTGAAAGAGGGGATGTCAAAATGTGCAAAGTTGCAACAGAGTTGAATGTAGCCGATCCGTTGACAAAGGCTCTTCCACAACCTAAGCATGAGCGTCATTGTAACGCTTTAGGCCTTAGACACATTAGTGATTGGTCTTGATGTGAGTGGAAGTCTATGTTATATACATTTTCATTGTTCATTAATAAAATACATGTTATATTTGATTTCAATTTAGTTTCAGTATATGATTGAATGCGAAATCTTTATCCCCTGAATATTGAATATCCTTAATAGATAATCAAATACGTGATTTGATCGTGAAACTCTATTAATAGAATGGATATTAATATTTTAAATGTCCCTAGTCAATTGTCATTGTGCATTGGGACGCCAATGATGTTTGAGACTAGCATGTGAGTTAACTGATGACCAAGTTTCATGGGTCATGAATATATAGATATAAAGTTGATCACATGGAATACATGTTGGAGAACATTGTATTGGACAGACCCGCTATGAGAATACTGTAGGATTGTTATATGATGTCATCAGTGTTTCTCATCACAGCTATAGAGTATAGTCCTTCGACCTGAGTCTGCCATGATTTCCTAGACGTGGATTAGCATGTTTTAACATTACCAAACGTCGGCCGTAACAGGCGATAATAAAGGTAATGGCTGGGCATATCATGAATCGTGCTGAGGGATGTGAGTAGACAAGATGGGATTTGTCCCTCTCATATAACAAGAGTATGATATCCTGGCCTCCCGTAGAGTTGAGACTGTGATGAGCATGGCCATGCTCAAGTGAGTTGAAGAGTCAACTACTTGGATTGACAGTCTAATTGCGGTATCGGGAAAATGAGTTTGGGCTATATAAGGGTGACACTTGTCCTGCCTTATGCTTAACTCGGATATCAAGTGACAAAGGGATTTTAGTTTGTATAATTGATCCTAGTGCAAGTGGGAGATTGTTAGTGGTCTGCCCTAAGGATCAATTAAGGTTGATACTCTAACTATTAGTTGTGGATCAGGTTGTGTCGGAAAAACCGACTTTCACTATACTTAGGTAGTCATAATGTCTTGCTAGAGACCGCTTATGACTTGTGGGCCAAAAGAGTTTTGGGCACACTGCTAATGTCTAGTGAACCTATAGGGTCGCACACAATAGCGAATTGATTTAATATTTTCTCTGCGCCTTGATCTGCTTAAGAAGTAGATTTAATTTATACTCTTATTACGAATATCCACGCGATCGTGCGCGTTATAAGATAACGATAAAACGCACGATTAAGTGGACGGTTTAGAAGACGTCGTGGGCCCAGGACGATACGTCGTGGGGCCCAAAACGTGAAACCGTGGGTTATGAGTGATAACCCTAGAGGTGCCTTAGACCAGGAGAAGCACGTCGTACAGTTCTTGGTCGTCGTTCTCGAGAAAGTCTCAAGAAGACAAAAAGGCGACTAGCAGAGAAACTCCAATATCAAAAGCTAGCACTTGGATCATTGGAGATCTCAGTTCGTGTGTGTGGATACCGATAGAGGCGCAACACTTGGGGCGTTAATTCTGACACAATCGATTGTCAACTTGTCTACGATCAAGAAAGGTAAGCCTTGAATCCCTAATTCGATTCTGGTATACACATGGATCCTGTTATAGGGTTTCGTTCCGCTGCGTATTACGAATCTAGAAAACCCTACATGCAAACCGACAGGAAGCGCAACATTTAACTGAATTACCTGAAACGTGTCCTTTCCTACTGGGTCATAGACAACATCAACCCCATTGCCTGATGTAATCTCCTTAACACGAGAAACAAAAGCCTCTTCCTTGTAGATAATAACATGATGACAACCATCATCCTTAGCTTGGGCTGCCTTTTCTTTAGTTGAGACAGTACCAATGACGATTGCCCCAAGGACATTAGCCCATTGGCACAATAGGGATCCAACTCCACCAGCTGCAGCTTGGACAAGGATTGAGTGTCCATTCTCAACCTTAATACAAAGTAAATAGTCAAGCCTTGAATGGGGAGAGTGTAAGGCCGCTTTCATTCCAACAATTGGGAAAAAAAATTGATACCAAATCATCTGTTTGTATGCATGTAGGTATAC
Organism: Lenwebbia sp. NSW1173648; assembly: GCA_029784005.1. Classification (NCBI taxonomy): domain Eukaryota; kingdom Viridiplantae; phylum Streptophyta; class Magnoliopsida; order Myrtales; family Myrtaceae; genus Lenwebbia; species Lenwebbia sp. NSW1173648. The sequence goes on along the minus strand of JARCGZ010000008.1, from coordinate 18,084,979 downwards.
CCTCAAAAGTAAAGCATCGCCAATTACTTCATATACCTCTACGATAAATCTCAATGTTCTTGCACATACGAATGCTGTAAGAGGAGTATAAGCCAACCTTAAAGCAGCGGCGGAGGAGAAACTGAGCTGTCATGCCCTTCAGCATGACTGATGCTGCAATATCTGGACCAATAGGAGGAACAGGCACAACTTTACTTGCTGGGAGAATTTGCTCTTCAGCATATGAGCCCATTGGACCGCCAGCATAGGCTACAATTTCTCCAACTTTCCTGCCAGTTAGTCCAGGTCCCACAGCTACTACCTCACCGACAGCCTTCATGCCTGCGACAGATAAATATCATCCACTAATGTATAATCCACTCAACATGCTACCCCATCATCAGCAAGATGAATCCATTATGAACAAACACTTCATAAAATGTGACGAGTCTGTATAGCTCCAGAAAGACGCTATTACCATTGCAAACATTGCACAAGTCGACAAATGTTTCGGTGGATCAATTGTCCATTCAAGCATGATCCCTTGAGTAGACGTGATATTTTTGAGTTAAAATAGTCAGCTGACAGATGGAAAAACTCGACTCCAAAACCTTACAAAATTATTAGGCTGCGTTTGGTTGTCCGGACATGGATTGGGATAGAATAGGATAAGGAGAGATTAGAAATACTCCGGATTGTTCTTCGGATTGTGAAGAATCTCATCATATATATGTTTGGTGAATGTCCGGATATTGTTGACACCTAAATTTTGGTTTACCTTTTCAGTCATTATCATTTGCATATAAAATTAGAACTAATCTTAGTTCTTACCCAAAAAAATCAAATCGAATCACCCATGCATTGCATTCGCATTCATTTGCATCGACGGCGAGGACGAGCTTGAATCGACAGGTGATTCAGACAGAGACTCATCTCAAATGTCTGGCTAAAGGCTTGAGGGTGTGAAACGAAGTTTCCAGGATTGTGGGAGCTCAAAATTCCAAAATTATTGGAGCTCAGAGTTCAGAGCTTGCTTGAAATGATCAATTTCCAAGATTGTTGGAAATTTCAAGATTGTTGGAGTTCATCTGATTAGGCCTATTTGAATAGCTAACTTTAGAAAAGGTTTAATCGATTCGATGAAGGCTCAATTTGAAAAGACTGATGGAACGAACCCGAGACGGTCCACGAGTGTAGAAAATTCGGCCATTCTCACATTCACTCTCATTGATCACGTTCACTCTCATTGCTCACTTTCACTCTCATGATCACCTCCACTTTCACTCTCATGGCCGAATTATTTTTTATTTTTATTTTTTGAGGAGTTTTAATTCATTAGGTTTCTTCATTATTCAAAAAATTAAGAGTTTTAAGCAATTGAAACTCCTAAAATTCAGAATTACTCATCTAAGGGCCCTAATCTAATCCTATCTTAGCTAGGTTTAATCCAATGGTCCATAATAACTCCTACTCTAGCTAGGACTAAGATTGGTCTTAGCTCTATATAAACACACTAGCTCCTCTTTAGAAAGGGTTATGGACAATAGCTCAAAAAAATCAGAGATACACGTGAGGCTCTTGAGAGAAAAAAAGGTCAAGTCTTGCTCGAAAAAAGTTGAGTCTTCAACGTGAGAGAGAAGGAAGGGCAAAAGGAGAGCCCTTTGATTGCCATGTTATGTGGTCCGCAGTCTAGAGCCGTTCGAAACGCTTTACATCTTAGTATATGAAGATCGGTTTTGCTTTGATAATTAATTGACTGATTTCCGAAGTTTAACTTATTGAGGGGTAAAGTAAAAACCTAAACCCAAACCCGGATGTATTCTATCCGTAGCCATTCGGGTACGATCCGTTCGGATTGATAAAAAGGGGAAGTTGGCCAATTCGATCTATAACCATTTAGATACGATTCGCTATCTTCTCAAATCAATTTTTGGGTTTAAGAAGATGATTTTTTCCAAAAATTCAAGAGGAGTATCCATGGATTGTATCGCAATTATATGTTTTGGATATTCATTGATATGCCATGGACTATCATGTTTGTTTTGGATTATTATCTTGTCTCATTTAAGCTTCATAAAAAATTTCTAAAATTTTTAGTAAGATATGGTTTCTTAGAAACCCTATCTAATTGAGATTTTAGAAAGATAAGTTTCTTGGAAAGCTTATCTCATTGGAAACGTGGAGCGAAAATCAAGATAAGGAATTATCCATGCATATTCTAAAAGGTTCGAAATTTCTAAAAGAAAATACAAAAAAATTCTGCTCATGTCATCCTTGCATATTCGGCCACATCATGATTATCATGTTTCATGCATATTCATTGTTGGTATATCTTCTTCATCCGTTTGCACGTCATCTTCACATGCTCGCATATCTCACATCATCTTCGCATGCTTGCATATCTCACGTCATCTTCGTATTGCTCACGTGTCTCATGTTATCTCTGTATATTGGCATGTCTCATGTTTGCTTATATCATGTTTGCGCATATCACGTTTGCATATCCTTGTTTGCATACCCATGTTTGCATATTCGTATTTTTGCATATCATATTTTCGAGTATCACCTATTACATCCACAATATTTTTCGAATATTGCATATGTGCATGCCTTAATCCTTTGCATAAATGGTCGTGCCTCGTTTTGCATACCCCATGCTTTGTCATGTTTCATGCTAATATGTTGCATTGTTGAACGTTTCATATGCTATGAGCGCCTATCACATGCTTGAGTGTTGCCGTGATTTTTGCCTATTGCGTATCTTGGTCGTCACCTTCGTTTTACATGACCATATAGATTAGTTTTGCTATGTTGCATGTTTACATACCATAATGTGTCATAATATGAGCATGTCATGCTATTGAGCTCGCATGATTACTTGAATGCGTGATTGTTTGCACGTTTGCTCATTATTTTGTCTTGCATTATGTCTTGTTTTGATGTCATGTCGTGTTGCATGTTTTAATTAATTAGTTAACTTTGCATATAGGGTAAGATGGCTTTAATTTCGCATGTCTTGCATTGCATCTTTTGTCATCTATTCATCTCATTGCATTTTGTGTGTGTGTGTGTGTGTTCGTTCATGCATTCATCGCCTTGCATTACATTCCTCTTAAACAAGTGAAAACATAAAAACACCTCATTCGAGCTTCAAGTGAAACTCAATCAAGCTTGGGTTGCCAAATTAGGATTTTCATGAAATTTAAGGTACCGAAAGGGCATTAACTAGTGTAATCAAGTCCCCGAATCCCCTAATCTCTGGCTCATAGAAGTGAGGTATTTCTCCCGATACCTTGCTTAGGTTTCCAATCAACCTACCAAGAATGATTAGTGGTGACTCCAAACTTTAAATCATCTGAACATTAAATTCAAAACATAAGTTGCGATTTGGTAGGGTTTGGGAGAGTCCGTATTAGGTTAGCTTTGAATTAGCCTGATAATCCATTAACCTAAAGAAACACATTTTTTTTAGGTCGCAACAGCTTGGTGACTCCGCTGGAGACTCAACTTTAAATTTTCGAAAAAATGAAGAGACTAATTGGAGTACTTTGATTTTTCGAAAAAATTAAAAGCCTTACTAGACTTAGGCCGATGAAAACTTCATGGATGTCTCACTTTTGGTGATCTTGTTTGGAACTCACTCTATAGGTGTTATATGTTTTTGCAGACATGGAGTGATAAGGGGTGGAGTTGATTGGTGACCCTTTGTTTTGCAGAATAGAGTTTGGAATGTATGTCTTGGGTTATATTGAAGTGTTGAATGCCATAAACTGTTACGCATGTCCTTTACTTGTTTGCATACACATTTCGCACACATACCCGCCATTGAACCCGAATGGCTAGGCTTAGGATGGTACTTGATTGGGGACACTTCGGCCATCACCATTTGGCCCGAGTCGCCCTTCTCAAGTCCCGAACTTTTCAAATTAGTGCCAAGAGTTACCACCCCCGTCATTAGCCATTATGATGCGGGTCATTACTTAGCTAAGCCGGATGTCTACGGGGATCCCCGACTCAATCACAAACTAACATGGTTCGGTCCGGACATCCTTGGGGCTCCACCTTTGTCAAGTCATGCTAGATAGAAATCGAACCTCACGAAGCATCTCACGTGCATGTCTCTGTGATTGCTACTTTCCATGGTCTAAAGGTTGTAGTTTCTCAACCCTTCATCTCTTTTGCTCTCTTACATTTTGAGTCGGTTCATGACTGTTAAGGTGTGTCATTAGAGTCTCGAGCTATACATTTATGAGGGAATTTCGAGTCGTTGCTCCAACCAAGGACCAATTGAAGGAATGGTGGAGTGAATTGCATGAGGATAGCCGAGAGATTGTCAGATTCCGCATCGGCCGTATGCTCCCTTTGATTGATATTCGACTCCGATTTGGTCTCGTCCATGCGCTAGCTCATTTCTGGAGCCCGAAGACCACTACATTCATATTTGGTAAGCATGAGCTCACTCCAACTTTGGAAGAGTATAGCGTTCTTCTTGAAAAGTCACTTGACTCAAGTATGGTTAGCCCGCCAATTGGGGAGGACCCGGTCTTGGTCTTATTTGAATATCTAAACGTTAATCGAGATGAAGTAGCTAAGGTTTCAAAAGCAAACCGATGGAGTTGTCCTATCTCATTTTTAGACTTGTGTTTTGCAAAAGCTACTTTTGGGTATGACCGAGCCAAAAAATTTCATGCTTTTATTTTCCGGCTCGTTGGTTTTTTCACACAAAACAAATGCGATCGACCCTTTGATCGCATCCTTTGCTCAACAAGTTAACAATGGAAAGAATTGTGTTAATGCTATTTTGGCGAAAACATTCATCTCTCTTTCAAAACTTAAGAAGAGTCATGATAAAACTTTTCGTGTTTCACCCGAGATTCTTCAAGTTTGGTTCCTTTCCCACTTTGCTAAATTTGGGAAACTTCTTGAGATTTCAAAAGTTACTGAGTATGAGCACCCACTTTTGAAATTTAAGCATGAACAAGACCGGGTTCCGGTAATCTAACACGGATACCCCGCGTACGTACATCACTCGGTCAGTAGTGAGGAAAATGGCCGACAAAGCTGAGATTAACGCGGCAGTTCAAGAGGCTCTAAAGGATCATATGGAGGAGATGAATAACCGTGTCAAAAGGATGATATCCCAAGTAATGGAGAGAATGATGGCGGGATTCGCAGCCATCCAGCACCCGTCTAGCTCAGTTCCTCCACCTGTGGCACCTCCTCCACCGCCTCCAGCGGACAATCCTGATAAGGGCAAGGACCGTGACCCTACACATACTCTACCATTATAGGATATTATTTTTGCTGGTGCCAGCTCGGGCACATCACCTATAGTCCCTACACCCTAGGCCAGCCCTGTGGCCGGGGGAATGAGCGAGGAAACCATGAAAGTTATAGCCCAGATGGAACAGAGGTTATAGGAAGTTGAGGGGACGCATAGTATCATTCCTGTCGACCTGTCTATTTACTCGAAGGTCCAGGTGCCCGATAAGTTTAAGACCCCTGATTTCGAGAAGTATGATGGTACCTCTAACCTGGTTCAGCATGTCCAGATGTATCAGGCCAGAATGAACAAATACGTGGCTAACGTTCCCCTGATGGTTCAAACTTTCCAAGCCAGTCTGAAAGATACAGCCATGAGATGGTATACAGACTATGAGGTTTACCACATGGAAGATTGGGAGAAGGCAGCCAATGCTTTCATTAAACATTTCAGTTTTAACTTGGATGTTCTCACCACCTGAGAGGATTTAGAACAGATAGAGATGAAGAAGGGCAAATCGATTAAGCAGTATGCCACTAGATGGAGAAATATTGCATCTCAACTGAAGCCGGTGCCACCCGAGTGAGAACTCATGAGATTGTACGTCTCAACCTTACCCCAAATAATGCGGTCGCGCATCCTTGGGACGGCAGCCACATCGTTTAGCCACCTCATTGCAATGGGTGAGGAAGTCGAGATCGCTCTGAAGAAAGGATGGTATGGTGAGGCTGGCTCTAGCGCTAAGCAATTTCAGGCAAAGAAAGAGAAAGAACCAGCCCCGCAGGTGAACATGACCTATGCACAGAAGCCTCAGGATCAGGCACCTAAGGTGCAAATCCCTAATCAGCAACAAGTCAATTTCGATTCGCAGAACCAGCGGGCAAACCAGCATGCCAACCGACAATACACTCCACTTTCCGATACTCCTTCTCAAGTTTTGGCTGTCTTGCGCAAGAAGGAACTGTTGACGACTGAGCCAATGCGGGCGAACTACGCGTCCTTTTCCAAGTATGACCCGACTAAAATATGCAGGTTCTTCAGATCAACAATGAACCAAAACGCTCTGAATCAACAAAATTTGTTCATATTTTGATACAAGATTTACATGCTCTGATACAGGTTCTACAAGTTCTGAAGGCGAAACGAAATCATATTTTGAGAACGAATTCAAACCTTGAATTCATCTCTTCTTAACCCAGAACTTATTTTTTGCTATTGCGCAAAATGATATATCATTGTGTAGCAAATCATTATGTTGCTTATAATTCTTATACAATAATTAGTATATTTGTATGGATAGTTTTTCATCATCAAAAAGGGGTAGATTATTGGGAACAACCCCTAATTGATTTTGAAGTTGACAAAACAATCCATTTTCTCTAACATTTGAGTTAATGCAATGAGATACTTATTTTGCATATTGTCCTAATGTACATTTAAGTGTTAAGGAATGGTTACACAGGATTGAATCTGGCAGAAAAGGCTCAGACGATGTTTTGAGGGGCTTAGACGCTATAGAGGGCTCAGACGTTGAGCGGGCAGTTTAGACGTTGTAATGAAGCTCAAGCTCTGAGGAAGTATTTCATATGCAACGACCAGATTATCAAGAGTTATATTCAAGATGATTTAATTGACATATTACATCATCACAACGGCTAGCAAATCAAGCTGGATTCGTTCTTACAGATTCTCAATCATGAAGATCAATCAAGGACATGGATTAAGGGAGACGAGGATGACTCACCTAATGAAGAACTCTATCTATGGAAACCCAAGATCATAATTGTATGGGCGATTTGATCTAACGGGAGATTCTTTCCTTTAGTTAACCTCAACGGCTACGAAATCTTTTGTGTACAATCTTGTCCAAACGGGAAGTTTGGAGAGTGATTCTCTAGAGATCTTGCAATGGGCAGTTGGAGATGGAGAAGTATAAAAGGAGACCTCAAGGTTGAAGAGCGAATATACGAGAGAGCATAATCTTAAATTTCAAGATCAATGGAGCTTCACATCCTTCATATACTTTTGATCCAACACTGTAATACTTAGAGGAGTGCATACAAGTGTGTGAGTGTTAGACGGGAAGTCTTTCGACCCAAGAGTTGTCACTACGTTATAACCTCTGAGACATTTACTAGTGGAATCCAGCCGATAGGCTGCTAGCGTGAAGAAGTGAACGTAGTCTTGAAGAAAACCGAACCTCTATAAATTTTCTGTGCAAATACTATATCCCTTAAACTCTTTGTTATTATGCTATGATAGTTGAATTGTGCACACCGCTGCATCTGATGACACTTCAGATCTCGTTAGCGATCTTCGTCTGAACTAAGCTATGTGCTTTTTCGTTTAATTTCCGCATTGATTTCTTAAATTCATTGAAATCACCTATTCACCCCCTCTAGGTGATAACGCTAGCACCAACACAATATAATTGTTCGTCAAGTGAATCTACAATCTGTAGATATGTTAGTTCTGCTATTTTATGGTCATTCCACTAATGGCTTGCTCCAACAGTTATGGGCCATCTAGATACTATGTTCTAAGCGGTAACCTTTTGTTTTTGGGTCTAAGATCTGACCCTACTTTTTTTTTTTTTTTTTTTTCTTCCTTTTTCCACTGTGTAAGCCTACTTTGCCTCTTCTAGAATTGACGTTTTATTGACTCAGAAAGAGAGATATTCCCTCCTAAAGTGAGAAGGAAATTTAATAAAAGCCACACTAAAAATATATACAATATTAAATCACGTCTTCGTTAATTTAATTAAATTTGAATAACGATTAATAGTGATCTTACAAAATCTCACGGCTACTAGCTAGTCTCCAATTTGTTCTAGAAATTTCAGCCCCAATTATATAATAAACATCTTTACACTATATATGGTACAACATCCAAATTATTTTCCTAGAAAAAAGACCAATTCCTTTGTGTTTTATTATTTTATTTTTCATTATCTTAGTTTCTACTGTTTGATGCTTCCTTCCTTTTTCTAAACCGATTGTCTAGATTCGACGTATATATTGGATATGTCGAGTTCTTCATGACTGCTAATTTGACCCGACGATAGCAACATTTTCCAGTATTTTTTTTTTTGGTCAAAACATTTTCCAGTTTTCTTTTTTCTTTTTTTTGGTCGATAAACATTTTCCTGTTGACTGGCCTAATTTTTCTCCCTCCTCTTTCCCCTTCAAAGCACGCATAAGAAGAGAGCGTTGGTCAAAAACTCATTTATGTAGCAATCTTAATGTTTTTCCCTGCGTCTGACAAATTTAATCTCTCATATATTACTAGCAAGTAGGCGCACGTATTGCGTGAACTTGAGCTCTTCTCCCTACTGTCTACAAATGAATGGAGCGATCGAAGCGGCTAACAAAATATTAATATTATTAAAAATTCCACGTTAGCGCCGGCCGGCCAAAATTGGTCGGATGGACTGAATTGACACAAATGTAAAAGATTTATGACTCAATTGGCAAAAAAAAAAAAGGGTTTAGGATTTTTATTTTTTTTTGTCGGAGGCTTAGGATTAAATTGACACAATTACAATAAATTTAGGACAATTTTGATAATTTTCTCCACGAGACACTGGTCTTTCTCATGTGACCTGTAATTAATCATTTCGAAAACTAAATTATTTCGAATGAAGCTTACTTAATAAGCGTTTTGGATATACTTATTAGTCGATACATTATAATTTCCAAACTGATAATAAAAATATGTTTAAGGCGCGCATGACAACAGTTCTATTTCCCTGTTTTTCTATTTTTCTGTTCCGGAGAATAGGTTTGGAACAGAAATTCGTTTGGTAACACAATTTCATTTTTCAATTTTCAGGACAAATTTTTGCCCATATAATTTTTTTTTTCTATTTCTGCAAAGGAAACAGAAACAAGAATTTTTCTCATTGCTCACTCCCTCTCTCTCGCGTCCCTACCGCCGGTCGTTGTCCGTCGTTCCTCGGTCGCTCGCCCCAGATCTGCGGTCCCTCGCTGCCGATCGTCAGTCCCCAGCTCCCGTTCACCCGTCACCGTTCGCCATCATCCAATTGCCATTCACCATCCACCGGTCACCCGTCGAAACCCATCGGCCAGCAATTGTAGAAATTTTATGTTGTTATCAAAGGAATTTCTGCTCCGAAAACAGAAATTTTGTATCGTTAGCAAACGCTTGTCTCTGATCAGAAACTCTTCTAGAAAATAGAAATAAAAAAATCTATTTCTGACCAAAAATAGAGTTCAAAAAAAAATTATTGCCATTCGCGTCATTTCGATGTAATCCACTTGGAAACTTTTGTTACACTAGAACGTGGGAAAATACAAAACTAGCGAAGAAAAGTCCAAACAACAAAAAAAACCCTAGGCAGTCACACTGTCGCACTTCCCCTCACACGCGGCAGTACCGGTCAACCTAAAATGGACCGGCCAATATATCGTAACGCGGGAGTTAGGAATATTACTCCATCGATGGTAAATTTATTGTAAAGACATAAATTCAGATTTAAATTTTTTAATATTTTCAATTAAATCGTAAATCGTTACGCGAAATTTCAATGTAGCTATTCCGGCCAATTTTCATGAAAATCACTGATACGGCGGTCTTCGACATTAGCAAACAAAAAAAAATAGGGAAATTCTAAATAAGGGCCTGAAGTGCCTTTGTTTTCTCAAAAAAGGTCTTGAAGTGGATCTTGTTTCAAATAAGGGCCTGAAGTGCTCAAATTGTTTCAAAGGAAGGCCTGGCCAAAGGGCATTTTTGTCTTTTTCTTTTTACATTTTTTTTCCTTTTTTTTTGTTTTTCCCTTTATCTTATCTTTTCTTTTCTTTTTTCTTTTTTGTTCTTCCCCTCCCCTCCCCAACGTCTTCTGCAACCCTCACACCTTCAGCTTCTTCAACCCCACCACCATCGCTCAGGGTGCCTCCGAGGATCATCCAATCGCCCCCACTCTCGCTGTCGGTCGGAGCCGTGAACATGAACACAGGCACCCACCACGGACCCAAGTGTAGCCTCCGCTTGGCTTTCGCCACAACATCTATGGTCACCTCCCTACCCTTCAACGTGCTCACCAGGCCCTTCACGCCCAAGTCATTGACGATGGCCAGCGTTGACAACGCCTTGGATCGGACTGTGGTCATGTTTCCGGGGCCCTGAGCGAAGGCAGGGACGACGGAGGGATGAGAGAGAGCGAGTCGGCCTTCACGAAAAGTCAAGAGGAGCTTCATGTGAGTGTACTCGACGGCGATGAACCTGCTGGGGTTCTTGACGGAGGGAGCGATGTTCCATTGGGCGGTGACGTGGGAGGTGGAGATGTTGAGGGACAAAAGGGAAGACCCCAGGTTGAACCCGAATTCCGGTGGCACTCCGGCGGGTAATGCCTGGAAGATGACCATGAGGAGGCCGAGAATAGAGGACACGGCCAATGCAATGCAATGGAGGACCATCTACTTATATACCGGTCGGACCGGGGCGGCCCTGGCGATGGCGGCGCCGGATTATTATCAGCCCCTGGCGAGGTGGCCTGGAGGGCTCTCATTTGGAACCTCTGTGCAAGCGTTGTTGTTCCCTACAAGTAGACTTGGGTTCGAATTGAGGATTTGCAGAGAAGTAGAGGGAGAGAGATGCTGCAATGAAGAAGATGAACAGTGCCGCTGCCCTCGCCAAATTTGGCGAGGGTCGCCAGACCCCGGTCTGGGCGAGGGCTGCCCTCGTCGTGCCTGAGGCCGGCGATGGCTGGAGAGGGGAGAGGAAAAAGAATAAAAAGAAAAGATAAAAAAGGGGGAAAAAAAAGGTTGAAGAAGATGAAGTATCGAGGGTTGGGAACGGGACGGGAGTTGCAGACGTTGGGAAGGGGAGGGGGAGAACAAAAATGAAAAGAAAAGATAAAGGGCGAAACAGAAAAAAAAAATTGTAAAAAAGAAAAAGACAAAAATACCCTTTGACCAAGTCCTTCTTTGAAACGATTTGAGCATTTTAGGCTCTTATACGAGATTTTCCCAAAAAAATAGACAAAAAAGAGTCTTTACTTTATCTATATTCACATGCAATTTTGCTAGTCCAAAGAGGCATATAAATTCTTGCCTAATTTTCAGTCCAAACGGCAGATTGACTTGATTGGGTTTTTCCCCGTCCCTTTTAGGTTTTTTTTTTTTTTGGGTCGAACCTCTCTTTTAGGTAGTTACGTTTACTTAAAATTGCATAGAAATGACAATTCACATAGGACTACCACAACATTGTTTATACACATAAATAACCAATTTGTTCTGGTCGAAGTACGACGGAGTTTGATCGATCAGGTGGGATTGGTTGATGAAAGTAATCCTAGCCATCGAACAATCGAGAACTATGTGGCATGGATATCGACATCTGCAAAGTAGAGTCATCGACAGCCGTGTAAAATCGACATTGATAAGCAGTCAAGAGATGTTCAACGAGGCTTATTGATGGAGCAAACAATGGGTTTACCATCTTAAAATTTGGCTAAGTTTTGAAGACAAGAAGAGGACAGATGGAATCAGAATGTCGAATGACGGTTGAAGATCCTAGTGACTTTGGAAGTTGAAACCGCTTGTGAATATGGTCGGCATGCGAATAGGAGCCTGGAATCAAAGGAGTGCAGTTATAACTATATTTAGAGTAATAACTGCGATTGAGCGGTTGTAATTAGTGGGCTATATAAGTGACGGCGTGTAATCATAGAAGAGAGACCACAAACACACATTCCAAATGTACTTTTTCAGTTTATTAAAGTTATGTTCTTCTCATTTTCTATAATCGTTAATTATTTCCAAATTTCTTGTAAATTTACTGGTCATCTTCACTATAAAACGAAGTATATTCATGTCCAAAATCACCGCAGAACTAATCTCCATAAAAAAAAATAAGAATCCACTTTTGGTGAAAGATTCTTCACTATCCGGATAAACTTCCATTTTTAGCGAAACAAACATGGAGGAATAACTCGTTGACCTCTACCAATCAAAGTAAGAAGCTTGATAATCCAATAAGTGATGGACCATAGTTCAACTCTCTTAATTGGCTTCTTTGGATGATAACAAGTTAATGTGCTCATTAATTGACCAAACTTACGTTAGGAGCCAACTCAAATTCATTTAGCTACTTCTAAGTATGTGTGTGCACCTTATTTCGATTCAACTCGAAAATGGGACCGATCTGGCCTGACCGATCTATCTAGAGCCAGTTTTAGAGAGAACTGGTTAGATTCCTAGTTCAACGAACCTAGAATCAGCCTATGACCAGTTCGGTCCCCGGCTCCAAGGGGACGGATCGTTTCAATGACATATCTAATCAAACTAAATAGAATTTGAAAAAGCCGGAACCGCCGATTTTAAACCGATTTTATAGTTTCTTTAATGAGAAAAATAATTTGCACCCATCGAGATAATCACTTAACAAAACATATGTTTTCGTAGTGAAAATGGTACAACATTTATATCCTAACATAATAATTTGATTCTTCTGTTCAAAACAAAAAATGGTCTACCGGGGAAACTAATCGAAACCAACTGTCTTGGTTCCCGGTTCCAACTATAGGGTCGAATTTCGATTCTAAGCCGAAAATCGACTGACCTCGAAACTGATCACCCCCTCCTTCTAAGGACAATATAATTTCAATCAAATCAGGCTACATGTGTAGATGTACTAGTTCTGTTATTATACGGTCATTGAATTGATGGATCGCTCCTCCAGTCATGGACCACCTAGACACCACATGGTCCAAGAGGTAAGACAATACAATGGAGGTTGCTCGATCTTTGCTGGAAATTCCAGCCCTAGTTATATAATAAACATCTTATATGGTAGGATATCTACATCTTTTTCTTTCTTCTAGAAAAGACCAATTACATTATTTTTTTTCCTGTTTCATTTTTCTTAGCTCCTATTATTTGACCCGACAATTGCAACATTATCCAATCGATGTGGCCCAAATTCTCTCCCTCCTCTTTCCCTTTCCAAGCACACATAAAAGACATTACCGTCGCACTGATGATATTTGCCCAGCGTCAGAAAAATCTAGCGATAGTCATCGAAGTTCGTTTTCGATTTTTATTAAGAGGAGACGGGTTTTGTCACAAAACTTTTGTGGCAATTGGGACATGAGTTAGATCAATGAAACACAAGGACCTATTATGATTTATTGGAATTTAATCAATGATGAAGTCCGATAACATAAAAAAGTTATGCCGGAATTTAATTGCCAACAAAGTGCGATGACAAAGATACCACGTCGGAATTCAATCTGAAAACTACAACTAAAGTACGAGAATTGAAAGATATTTAATTTGCGAAAAAGAAAAATCTCGAAAAAGTAAAGATAAGATAAATTTGCGAAAACGTTAAGTTCTTCGATTGAATGATCGGGCTTACAAAGAGTACGATGTGACTATTTGTAGCCTACAATCCACGGTTACATATAGCGGTTACAATTTTGGAATTCAAATAACAAATAAATTCTTAATGGTGGTTACAAGAAGTTGTGTTACTAGAATAAATATCCACAAGAAGTCAAAAATCCCTAAATTAGTGATAACAAAACATAACTACCCAGCAGTTACGTCTTCGTGTGGATTGCCCGCCGTCCATGATAAACGGCTCTCATCGATAATTGATGTTGTTGATGACTTCCTTAGCAAGTTATCGATTCCCTTCATATTGTCGATTGTCCTGTCTATTGTTAATCAAATTCTGCTCTTATCAACTACATCTGATTCTTGTCGACACAAAAAGTTGATCATTTTTTAGTGTCAACATGCACACGTCGATTGCCTGGGAAACTTTGACACGTAAAAAATTAAAAGTAAAAACATTTAAATGCATTTCAATTGTTGCTTCATTAATAGGCTCACGATTCGACTTTGATCATTATGTAAGCAAAATAAGTAACTATTCTTTTCGAAAATATTCTTGTTTCCGTGCAAATCCTTTTGAAAATTATATTATTGTGAATTATGATTACTTTATTAGATATTGCGCGTGTTAGCACGCGATTCGATGAAATCCATGTTGAAAACTTTTTTGTTATTACCCTAGAACGTGGGAAAAAGAAGAAAACTAGCGAAAAAAATGCAAACTAGCAAGGAAACCCAGGCAGTGCGACACGTCAGATTTCCACTCCCTCGCAGCCACTAGCGGTCAACCTAAGATGAACGGACAGGGCAATCTCCGGTGGGGCCCCCAACAGTGGCGGATCGGAGTTTCGTCTCCTCCCTCCCTGTCTCGACACGGCGCTCCCGCATCCACCACGAGGGCAAAACGGTAATTTCGCTCATCCCCCCGGGGCGAAGCGAAGTGAAAACGACAGTGCGTGCGGGTTCGGCCTCTAATGCCAGGACGTGCGCCGCGGGCCCCACCGGCGGGACGCAGCACGTGGAGGCCGGGTCGCTCTCGCGTGCTGACGTGGCGATCGAGAGAAGAGTGCCACCGCGCGTTGATGTGGAGGGAGACAAAAGGTGGTGGGACAATTTTAAGGGACAGCAACGGACGGTGGGGATGGGTCCACTCCCTCGTTCGCTGAGGGACAAATTTACTTTATGTGATAAAGCTCCAATCGAAAAGGAAAAAATTGAAAAATTATGCGATCAAATTTTATGGAGCCCCTCGCATATAGTGACATTCTGTTTGCCATCCAAATAAGAGAAAAAAAAAATTTCAAATTTTCATACGGCAGAATTTTCATTTTAAAAATAAATAACTCAAAAGATATTTCCTAAAATAAATTGATAAATAATTTTTCATTATCGACAATAATTTTTATTTAATCTATTTTGTGAAAGAAAAATATTTTTCCGTTCATTTTTTTTTTTTTGAAGCTTATCATTTTTTGCAAAATATATTTTAATTTTTTTAATTTTTTTAGAAAAAACGCGCTTTAAATAAATTTAATTTTTTTAGTTTGTTCAATCGTATACGTCATGACAAATTTGAGGAGATGAGAAAAGGAAACAATGTAGAAATATCCTTTATTTCATTGGACGCACGTGGAGCGGTGCGTAAGTTTTTCGAAAGAAAAAAAAAACATTTTAATCTAGAAAATTGTGAGAAATTGTGGGTTACTTCTTTCACATTTCAACAAGGAAATGTTGTCTTTTTCAAAGCACTATTTTCCTCGTGTCACACATGAGGCCTCGTTAACAAGTGCCACGAGATACTCTTTAAGAAGACCACCGGCCAAGGATAAAGATCATGATTCAGGTAGAAGCTCACTACCGAGGTTTAAAAGATAAATTACCAATTGAGACTAAAAGGGTTTTTGGCTCACCACCGAAGAAGAATCCACTTTCCAAGACTAAAGAAACCACCACGAAAAGGAATTCTCAATTTTATTTTATTTTTTGTCATAAAAAGAATTCTCATTCAATCAACAAATCTCCTTACAAGGAAGAACTCTTCCTCTATTTAGAGAGGGACTCGGACATAAGAAATAGACAAACATTAAAGACATGGAGGCTAGA
This sequence comes from Lenwebbia sp. NSW1173648, assembly GCA_029784005.1. Lineage (NCBI taxonomy): Eukaryota > Viridiplantae > Streptophyta > Magnoliopsida > Myrtales > Myrtaceae > Lenwebbia > Lenwebbia sp. NSW1173648. The sequence continues at coordinate 18,069,274 of JARCGZ010000008.1, read as the reverse complement.
CAAACATTTAAGAGCATAGGGACTCCTCAAATATTAAAGACATGGGAAACAGAAAACATTTCAAATCTTAGAAATTAGAAAATGCATTAAAAGACCTATGAACCAGAAAAACATTAAACAAGTGCGTTTGGTCGTCCGAATTTCTAGTCAAAAAAACTGGATATGATAAGATAAGAAAATCCAAAAATTTTGTTATATCCTATCTACTGTTTGGTGAACTGCGGATATAAAGTCGAATAAATAGAGGCAAGGCACAGCTGATATCGATTCTGTTTTGCTGAAACATCAGAACGCTTTAGAAATTATTCAATGATGAACTATGATGAGTGAGTTATTATTGACCAGAGGTTTGTGCCATCTAAATTCGGGCACGACATCGATCGAGCAGACGCGATAAAACCAGGGGTTTTGATTTGGAGTCAAATCTTTTGAGAATGACCCATTGGTCTTGCTCGTTATCTTGTTGAGTAAGTAAACAAGTGTTAAATAGCCTCTTTTTCACAAGTTGAAGATGTACTCATGCATGTCGTCCAAGAGAGCCACCTCGAGTTATTCATAACATGTCGAGACCCATTTCAAATGTTGAAAAGGTTAAAGCGATTAAAAATCAACGGATATAATCTCATACCACACCAAGCTATCGATTAAAGAACGAGGTCATTGAGATACCCAGATTTGCTGTCGAAAACCCCAGTCTGGCGTTTTCGGAGAGGCAGCCACACTTGACGGTCTCCACCGTCGGAGAAGTGGCCCCTCGCTGGAGAGCCGACCCGGCGCGGAGGAAAGACTGTGGTTATGGAAGAAACCTAGTTCTTCTCGTATATTCTCTCTTGAGAAATCCTATCCTAAGCTATCTCACCCCTCTCCTAGGATATTTGTTATCTATGCTATATCCAACTTTATCATATCTTGGATATCTACCAAACACAGAACATGATAATATCCTGATTTTTATCCCGACGACCAATCACAGCCATGAAAACTTGTACTCTTGACTCTTCGGCCTTTTGGTTCATTTTCCAAAATTCGTCCATCAACCTTGGCTAGTAAATAGCCATCTTTCGAGATCACCAAATATCCTTGGAAAAATGGCTCTCAATTACCGAATAACGATTATGTTGAGCTTGTCGATGAAATCAAATCGGCACTTAAGGATTATACCGATGAGTCAAATGCTTCTGCATCACAAATCATTGATGACCAGTTCGGTTATTTTCTTTATCTCTTCTCATTATTGGATTCTCTAAATTGTTGTTACTTTCTCGTACCTGCTCATTTCATGTATAACCATATATTTTCTTTCGTGCGTAGCGCGTGCCTTAAACCTAGTATCTCGTAAAGAAGCCCGAGATGCCATTTAAAAAAATTCTGAAAATTAGGAGAAAGGGTTGATGCTAAAGAGAAACACCCACTAATCTTAATCAAAGCACGGGTCTTCATCAAAATTCCAACTTTCTTCTCGAAAGTGCTATTTAGAATAAGAATATTAGCGCAACCGAGATCATCAAAGATTGGCTAGTCTCTCGCCGACCCACATGTAAAATATTCTCTGACTCGCCATGACTCGGTCTCTTCTTAAGACGGAGCGTGACACCACCTCCAGTTTCTCTAACCACTTGCTCTCTCTCTCTCTCTCTCTAACTCTGTGTGTGTGGAAGAGCTGGGTTTCGTCAAGGTACGCACTTTGTTCACTTGTTCTTCGTCTGGAGATTTGACATCACCTGCTGAAGCCGTTTGCTCTCTCGTGAATCTGATAGTTGCTCGCAGCTTTTTGATGCTTGAACTTGAGTGACCGAAAGCTTTATCTGGGTATTCCAGTTTGTTTGTGCTTCGTTTGAATATTGCGGTTTATCTGTCCTGTTGCCTTGTGATTCGCTGGATATATGCATAGGAGTGTTAAGTATGTCAAAACCCTGAAACTCCGGTGGTCGGATCGGTTGACTTTTTGCACCTTCTTTGTGCATTGGCACTGTGGGGTTGCGAGGATTTATTCGGGGAGGGTTAGGAGGGGGTCGCGCGTGGGGCGTCTGTTGTTTCCGGAAATTCTGACCTGGTGGGGGCTTGGATTGGTCTTTCTGGTCCAAGCTCTGTTTGGTGAGATATTGTGGAGTGGGTGAATATGGATCCTCGCTTTAAGGGGTGTTCGGCTTCTGTAGCCGGGCTTTCATTGGATAATCAATCGTTGCCGTGGTTTGCAGATCCGAGTTTAGTTCCTGTACCCAGATTCGAGACCAATGGCTTCAGAGGAGGAATTCAATACGTTCCACCCCCCGTGGCGACACAGATTAGTGGAGCCCCAAGTGCCCCGAATTCGTGCATGACCCAAGAGGAGGATTCGCCAGAAGATTGCGATTTCTCTGATGCAGTTTTGAGGTACATAAGTGAGATGCTTATGGAAGAAGATATGGAGGAGAAGAGTTGTATGCTTCAAGAGTCCTTGGACCTTCAAGCTGCTGAGAAATCTCTTTACGATACTATTGGTAAGAAATATCCCCCTTCGCCTGAACCAATCCCAAATTATACCTGTCTAAGTGGTGAGGGTCCTGAGGATGACCTCTCTGTAAATAGCTACGGCTGTTTGATGAATAATCCTCCGGTATCGTATTCTTGTGAGAAGACTTCCTTCCCTCAAGTGCAAAGTCTTTCATTTCATGGCATTTTTCAGTCATCTTACACCTCTTCTAATAGTGTTGTCGGTGGTATGGATGGATTTGTAGACTCCCCAGCTAGTATTGCTCAGGTTCCTGATTTGGGTGGCGAGAGATCTATTTGGCAGTTTAAGAAGGGAGTTGAAGAAGCTAGTAAGTTTCTTCCTGGTGGTAATGGGTTTTTCGATAATGCAGAGTCAAAAGGGTCCTTAACTGAGTCAAAGGTGAGATCTTGTGAGGTGGCAGTCAAGCTAGAGAGGAAGGATGATTGCGAGTGTTCTCCTAATGGCTCACGGGGGAGGAAGAATCCTCACAGAGGGGATGCAGATTTTGAAGAAGAGAGGAGTAGCAAGCAAGCTGCTGTTTTCTCTGAATCACCTCTCCGATCAGTTATGTTTGATAATGTGTTGCTTTGTCCTATAGTAGATCACATAACCGTACTTCAAGAAACCTTGCAGGATGGGACTACTGCAACTATGTTGCGCAATGGGCAACCTAAGGGATTAAATGGTGGTAAAGGACGTGGGAGAAAACAGAATGGGAAGAAGGAAGTCGTGGATTTAAGAACTCTCTTGATTAATTGTGCACAAGCAGTTGCCGCCGACGACCGTTTAAGCACAAGTGAGTTTTTGAAGCAGATTAGGCAGCATTCTTCTCCTTTTGGGGATGGAAATCAGAGGTTGGCTCATCGCCTTGCAGATGGGCTTGAAGCTCGCCAGGCTGGCACAGGTAGCCAGATCTATAAAGGCCTCATTAGCAAGAGAACTTCCGCTGCCGATATTCTGAAAGCTTACCATCTTTTCCTAGCTGCTTGCCCATTTAGGAAGCTTTCTAACTTCACCGCGAACAGGACAATTATGAGTCTAGCATCAGATTCGATGAGGGTCCACATCATTGATTTCGGTATTCTTTATGGTTTCCAGTGGCCAACGCTTATTCAGCGGCTCTCAGCAAGACACGGTGGACCCCCAAAAATTCGGATTACTGGTATAGATTTCCCCCAACCTGGCTTTCGGCCAGCGGAGCGAGTTGAGGAAACAGGTCGCAGACTAGCTGCTTATGCGGAGCATTTCAAAGTCCCATTCGAGTATAATGCAATAGCAAAGAAATGGGAAAATATTCAGATTGACGAACTCAAAATTGACAAGGATGAGTTACTTGTTGTTAACTGTATATATCGCTCTAAAAACTTACTTGATGAATCGGTAGCAGCTGACAGTTCGAGAAATATGGTTATTAATTTGATAAGAAGGATCAATCCTGATATTTTTATCCACGGGATTCTCAACGGGTCTTACAATGCACCCTTCTTTGTTACACGATTTCGGGAGGCATTGTTCCATTTCTCTGCACTTTTTGATATGCTCGAAACTCTAGTTCCCCGTGAAAATCGGGAGAGAATGCTGATCGAGAAAGAAATATTCGGAAGGGAGGCTTTAAATGTTATAGCTTGTGAGGGTTGGGAACGAGTTGAAAGGCCAGAGACATACAAGCAGTGGCAATTACGTAACCTGAGAGCTGGGTTTGTGCAGATTCCTTTTGATCGGGACATCGTGAAGCGGGCGACAGAAAAAGTACGGTCGAGCTATCACAAAGATTTTATGATCGACGAAGATGGCCGGTGGCTATTGCACGGATGGAAGGGCCGAATCATCTACGCCATCTCTGCTTGGAAACCTGTCTAGTGAATTTACGATCAAAGGTCCGACAATGGGGCTTGACAATATTGGGCGTATAACAGTAGATGGAATACCAAGGTGAGTTTTTGTTTCTCTATTTTTATCTCTCTCCTCGAACATGTTCTTGTTACCTGTCCCTCTACTGGCGCTTTCGTTTGATATAACATTGTTAATCTGGCAGGTATATGCTATTACGGTCAGGTGACTTTTTTCAATTGCGTAACAGAAGGTGATGTAGATTTGGAGGTCCAAGTCCTGTGGAAGAAGACAGGGTAAAGCACAATTTGTGCCATGTCTTCTTCCACAGAATGTCAAAAGGCTCAAAACGGTTAGTCCCGTACAAAGTGTAAAGGAGACAAGTGCACATAATTCCCAAATTTAGAGCGTCTTCCCTGAATGTGACATGCTCATTTGCAAGTGAGTTCGTGCAGTTGATTCTAACCCTTCCCTGAAACACTAGGATTATAATTGGCCTTTGGTGTCGTTGACAGCTTGGTAAATACATGGCCATGTTTCCCTTTTTTTTCAGATGATTAAAATGGCGGTTTTTATGTTCGTTTCAAAATACCAGGTGCCGACTTTTACTCTGGTCCTTAAGTTGAGGTCGGGAAGCTCGATGGAGACTCTGGAGGAAAGGTGGTCACTGTGATGTTTTGCACAGATGCCTCTTATTTGTGGTGTGTAGTTTGCAGCTGATGAACGAGTAGGCTTGAAGTTTCCCCTTATGTCCGGTCATCATGCATTATGTGTTCATCATGTAGAGTCGAAGGATATCCCATTAATTCCAAGGGGAAACCCGCCTCTCTCTCTCTCTCTCTCTATATCGATCTCGATGATTTTCTTTGCATTGGCTTCTCCGGAAATGTATGTCCGGTCATATCCGGAGTTCGTGTTACCCCAAACACCGGATAGGATAAAGGATAGGATACTTTTATCTTACCGGGAGTTTTATCCAGCAGCCTTACAGTTGAAAGTGTGGAAATGAGACAGGAAGAGAAAAGGAATTGGGCCTGGAGTGTCCAGGCCAGACGGGTCCCTTCATGGTGAGAATCTGGGGTCGCGACAGAACGGTGATCATGCAATAATACAAAACAATCAGTTAAAAATGGCACTAAATGCAGACCCACATTTTTCACAGCTTCCCTAGACCCGCCTTTGTTTTATAATACCACCTGACTTTGATCGGATCTGACTTAATAATCCCCTTTAATTGGCTCCCGCTTTTCAAAGTTCTTAACAGATTTGAGAGATAATCTCTTGAACTTGATCGTTTTGATCCAACAACCCCGCTAAGCTCGCCGGCATTGAAAATAATGGCTGGCTGGCGAACGTGTACTTGTCACGTGCACAGCACATTCGCGCCTTCCCGGAAGGCATCTTAAAGAAAAGTTGCCATTAAAAGAAAAGTTGAGTTGAACATTTTGCAATAGTTGAAGGACCCCGGGTGCCTTTATCCCTTATAATCTTACTCCTATAGTAGAAACAAGGATCAACTTAAAGTTGCCATTAAAAAATAGTAAATCCGCAAAGATAGCTGTTAACACTTGTTCGTGTGTGTCACAAGAGACTCCAACTCCCAGAATCAATCTGGGACACAAACTAAGCCATGTTATCTCAAAGATGACAGAAACTATACCTGTTGGCTCAGAAGTCAATATAACAGACTCTTATTCTTCTTCGCTCAAAGATGACAGAAAATATACCTGTTCGCTCCAAAGTCAATACAACAAACTCTTATTCTTCTTCGGATGGACGTTCTTCGCCAAACCAGCGCGGGGGATCAAATCCAGATCCACCTGGCAAAATGAGGAATATTAAGACCTTTCTGACCGACATTATTTTGGAGAAAGCAAGAAACGGAGTGCACCATAGTTTTCTCAATGAACAGAAAGGGTTGCAAGCTACTGATACAGTGTACAAAAATGAATCTTGTCAATGACATTAAGGGCACTGGTCAAGGCCTGCTATATTGTGAAGTTTATACTTTCTAGATATGCAGATGAGTTCAACCACAATGTAAACTAAACACAGAAAAGAAAAACATCTTATTTCATTTCCAAAACATACTAAAGCTTAAAAAGAGCCTTCAGGGCACTCATCAACAACTTCCCTAGGTACTTTATCAGATGATAAGGAGCTCAAAAGGCAATTACCAAGAGGATTGCAACGGCAGAGACGCCAAACCATCAGGACGGTGCCCTTAACAACACCATACTTCTTGTAGGCTTCCATTGAGTACTCACTACACGTCGGCACATATCGACAACTATTCGGCAGAATTGGCGATATTTCCCCTGACAGAAGACAATCAAGTAAAAGAAAAAGGAAAAATTTTCAACAAAAGGAAAGGACAATCAAGTAAAGGGAGAAATTTTCAATCTTCATTTCACATCCAATTCAATGGAACCCTGCCTTTTTTCGTTTTTTACGTCCTCCATACCAACAACAACATCAAGCAACGACAAAGAACATACATCTGAAGCATCAAACTGTATAACTAGAGCAGGACAATCAATCAAACACCTGAGATGCAAGTGGAGAAACTCACTCTTGTAGAACCTGAGCATACTCAACGCAGCTTTAACTCCTAAACTACTCGCCTCGCCATCTGATTGGCGCAGCACAAAGCACAAAACTGACGTGAGATTCACAGTAGCAGAAAAGTACACAAACTCGAGCGGAGAGAGAGAGAATACCAGGTGAAGTGCTCGAGTCCGAGCTGCTCCTGAGCTCGCTAGTTATTGACCGGAACTTGAAGGAATTTCGAAGCTTCACACTAGGGTTTGGACTGAAGGGGTGAATGAAGGAATGGGAATTAGGAGAAGGGAAGGGAGGGAAGAGGCGCTGCGAGTTCAGGGAAGCGACGACCGCCATGCGAGACCACCTAAGCTGTGCCGGAAATTGAATGAAGAGATGGTGCTTGTAAAATTACGAAAAAACCTCGTTACTTCCTCCCAACTCCGCCATCCTTAGTTTATATTAGGCATGGCCACGGTTCCGGAGCGGCGGTTCCGGTTCCAGAGCGGCGGTTCCGGTTCCGAACCGAAAATGGAACCGCCGGTTTCAGTTCTGGTTCCGATTACAATTCTTGAGTTTAAAAATTAAATTGTAATGAATTTGTAATAAAATTGTAATCAAATTATGAAATAAAAGAAAATAATAAATTATCAAATACAAATTGTAAATTGTAATTAAATTTGGGGAGAAAGGGAGAGGGAGGTGGCTTAAACTTAATAAATTATCATTAAGCACTTACATATCTTCTTGGGGATATAAGAATCAAAGCCCATGTAGTTCTCTTACCTTTGATAACCTCATTCTTACCTCATCCTCAATCGTCGCTACCTGCTCCGATACCGGTGGCGGTGGTATCTCCGTCATCAAATAATTCGGCTTCATTATTGCGATCTATCCCTTGTTGTCTATATTCAGCCTTTGTCTAATCATCAACACAAGCTTGAGCCTTCACCGAATCGGAAACTAATCTTGAACGTCATTCATCCAAAATATTGACTCTAGCGCTAAATTCTTATTCTACCGCAACTGTTGAATAATGGGTTGCTAAAATTTATTTTGCAATTAAAGCAAGAATTGGGTATTGGGTGGAATGTCTCTTCCACCAATCTAATATTGTGAAATTTATGCTGCTTTCATATTCATGAAACTCAAAAGAAACGGTTAGATAGCTCTCTATTTCAGAATTACTTCCTATTTCTCCCTTTTGCTTTTTTTGCCTATGCAACAGAAGTTGGTACCCTCTATTAATTTTACCTATGTTCCCACTTTATATGTCACTAGATTGAGAAGATCCACTATCACATAGATTATATGTATTACAAAATTCATTATATAATTCCATTATTGCGTTTTTAACCATTGTTTGTATATTTCTAGTATTTACCTCCCCAATTAAATGTAAACATTCATAATACATATTCAAATAATCACATAAACCATCTAATTTACAACGTGGATAAAAAACAAAAGCAATTAAATAAATAATAGGAATTTCCCTATAATAATGTAGCTATTTTGTTCACATTGTTCTAATAGTGTCACTTAATAAATCATCATTTTCATTTTCTTCAAAAACTCCAACAATATTAATACATTCTATTAAAAATAAATGCGTAGTAGGATAATAAACACCGGACAAAGTATAAGTTGCATCATTAAAAACTTTTAAAATATCTATTTTTTTTTTTTGCAAATATCTCATTCTTGTGGGTATAAATTAATTTGAGTTATATTATCTAAAATAAATGTACATAATAAATCTTTATATGCAAAAGATTCATTAAGCAACTCGTAAGTAGAATTCCAACGATTTGGAACATCTCTTGAAAATCTTTTTGGTTTTTTCATTTGCTCTACAAAATTTTGACCATTCTTTCATTTTTTGGGGATGTTTCCATAAAAATTGAATTGCTATTTTTATTGGGTCGAGAAAAATATCAAGAGTTTTTAAATCATCTTGTACACATAAATTTAAAACATGACAAGCACATCTAACGTGAAAAAATTGTCCACAAAAAATGGGTTTACAAATCTTTTCTAGTTTAACAATTGAAGTGGTATTTGCCGCGGCATTATCAAAACCAATTGAAAATTTTTTATTACCCAAATAATATTCTTCTAAAATTTGCCTAATTAATCTATAAATATTATTTGCCGTATGCCTATCATCAAAAAATCTAAATGCAATAACTCTTTTTTGAATATTTCAACTATCATCTATTCAATGACATATTATACCCATATAAGAATTAACTTGTCAATGATCACTCCAAATATCGCTACCTATATGCACACGTCCATTAAAATTCATAAAAAGGTTTTGTAAATCTTTTTTTCCTTCTTTATAAATTTTTTTAATAACGAGTTTAAGTGTATTTCTAGGAACATGTTTTGCTTGTGGAGCACATGCATTTTGTATAAATTGATTAAAATCAAATCTTTCACCAAAACTAATGATAAATGTTCAACGGAAATACATTTACCTAATTCTTCTTTATAAGTTTTTTCATTATAACGAAATAAAGGAGGAGTGTTAGGATTGGCGTACCCGGAAATTTATTGTTGTGTGGTTTCAATTCCCGCTTCGGTTGGATGCTTCGACTTAAGATGCAGGTTAAATGTTCCATATCTAGCTCCACCTATATGTTTGTATGTTGCCTTAAAATGTTTACAAACTACATCATGCCTTTTTGGAGCTATATCAAATCTTTCAATCTTCGTGAAGTGGTCCCATACGTCGGATGTAAACTCTCGCTCATTTGTTGTTGACATTTCTTCGATGCCGGTAGGAGGATGAAAACTCTCTTGCGTTTGGAATTGCTCCATATTAGGAATAGTGTTGATTTCATCATCTACATCAACGTCGAGTCCCCAAGGATAATCGGATTCCCCCACCTTGCTCTTGCCTTTGTCACTAGCTCTGCTTTCACTTGCCATTTTTTTTATATAGAAAAAATATATGGTATAATGCAAAAAATATAGGGTATGAAAAAAGAATTTGAAATAGGAAATTATTAAAGAAGATAATAAATAAAGAAAATAAGGAATTAGAGAACGTAAATGTAATTGAAGAAAAGAAAACAATAACTTGGATGTTGTGAATAATTGAGAGTTAGAGAGAATTTGAGAAAATTGAGATGAAGAGAGAATTTGTGTGAAAAAAGGAGTGATGGGAAAGGGTATTTATAGGTTAGAATTAGATTTAGAAATTAGTAAAGAAAAAAATGAAAAAGAAAGGTGACTGTTGCCAATGCAAGCAACGGCTCTTTCCTTTTTTTTTCTTTTTTTTAATCCACGGTTCGAAACCGGCTCGAACCACCGGTTCCGAGCCCGGTTCATGGTTTGAAGAAACCGGAACCGGGCCCAAGCCATGCCTAGTTTATATGAAAATGCGTGGAGATCTTTTGGCCGTAAATGCGACGAAAATGTACATCGCCGGACTGAATAAAATCCAAATATATTCCGACCAAAAAAAGGAAAAATCCAAATATACTTCCATGTAATCGAGTTTTTTCATAATTGAACTAAAAAAAATGTTTTTTCATCAAATTGACATTTTTTTTAATTTTTTTTAATTTTTTGAATTTTTTATTTTCATTTTCCTTTTTTCTTTTAGTTTTTTTTTTTTCTGGCGACTCGCGCCAGCCGCGAAGGCCCTGGGCGAGGTCTTCGCCGCGCACACCCGCGGCTGGCGAGGGCGAAGGGCACAAAGGCCCTCGCCCAAGGCTTTTGCGGCCCGTCGGTTGTGCCGGCCGCGGGGTAGTCCTTCACAGCCGGCGAGGGTCGCCGGTGACACTTGTCGACACAGAGAAAAAGAAAAAGAAATACAAGGACAATATAATTAAAAAATAAAAAATTCAAATAAAATAAAATGAAATGAAATTTCAAAAAAATATTAAGATAATATTAAAATTTGTCCACGTCAGTGATGATAGTGTCATGTAGGATGACCGACGTCTACGTTAGCGTTTTCTGACCAAAATGGTTCATCACAAGAACTTGGTTCTCATCACCGCGACTCTTTGCAACTTCTTCATCCGCAATTGATCCGTAACTTCGACATGCCGGCCAGCAAAGAAACTGCCATCAAGGCCAGTCCCATGTGGCCAAGGTTTCCTTGTATGCTGCAAACACAAGTCGTTCAAATGTGGTGGGACAAATCTTGTGTCAATTCAGTCGTAAATCTTTCAAAGTTCAATTTAATTCTAAACCTTTGGATGATTTGTCAATTTGGTCAATCTAACCAATTTTGATTTTAAAAAAATCACTGACATGATAGTCTAGTCAAAGCCGGCCATCATACGTGGCATGGCCAATGCTAACGTAGAAAATCTTTGTAATATTTAAATTTTTTGATTTTTTATTATTATTGATTTTTCTTTTTTCTTTTTTCTTTTTTCTTTTCTTTTTCCGACCCTGCGCCTCAATCCTCGCCGGGTCTAGGCGAGGGCCGACGCCCTTACCTTTGGCTGACATGGAGGCAGAGGCCCCCGCTTGTGGCCGACAAAATAAAAAGCAAAGACAAAAGAAAACAACAATAAAAGATTCGGTAAAATTATAAATAAAAAAACTAAAAAAATTACAATAATTATCCACGTCATCATTGGTCACGCCACGTAAGACGGCAGACACCGGCTAGACTGCCAAGTTAGCGATTCCGACCGATTTTGGTCGAAAAGACTAAATTAGCAAATCGTTAAAAGATTTAAGACTAAATTGACACAATTAAAAGGTTCAATACTAAATTGGTACATCATCAAAAAGTTTAAAACCCAATTGGCCAAATTGAAAAATTTATAACTAAATTCACACAAGTGCAATAGGTTTAAGACTATTTTGTTTTTGGATAATTTTTCCATTGAATTTGTGACGAGGTATCCATAGGCATTTCAACGCTCGTTTCTTTTTAGCCTTGTTCACTTGGTGGTGATTTTTCTGGCTACCGCCTAATCATACACTATTTCCCACAATAAAAGCTGTTCAAAACTTCTCTTCATATTTAACATCTTCTATTATCGCAAATGAAATACGTTCTTCCAGAAAACACGAATCAAGATTTAACCGAAAAGGCGAACAAATGGATCTCCCGTGTCTAGGCACCTGCTTGTTCAATCAACCCCAGTGTAACTGGACCAAATTGTGATTTTCCCTTGCTTCCACGGCTTTCAGATTTCCAAACACGTAATCCACACCTCCTTACTTCCACAAAATCTGATGCTTCTTACTAACACCAGGCCGAGAAAATTCCGATATAGTCATCTCATTCTAAACAGATGGGTCAGTCCTACTCGACTAAATATTGTTCTATCGGCACACGGAAGTTATCGCACGGTTCATGGGACATAATGAACCAATATCATTTGAACCTTTAATCATGTAGGTCCGACAGTGGGACCGATATGATCAACAATCCAGATGGGTTCGACCTACACGATCTATAGACCGTGCAATAGTTTTTCCATCGACACAGTTCCAAACAAAGGCTGGTCAGGCATACACAAGGGAGAGATGTGAGCATATAACGCCTTTTAATGGTAAGTATTTCCCGACCTAAATCACCCGCTACCGCCAGTAGCCAGCATCAGCAACGGACCGTCATCACTTAAGGAGGAAAACCATTCCCGATGCACATTAGGCAAATCGTCATGCAGTTTTTACAAGTAAATAATACCCAATTTTGTTGTTTGATCATATTATTGGGCCACATCCGATGCAGGGGACCACAGAATTGAGACTTGCACCAGTCTGTGGAGACACGAATTCTTGTACACCTGCTTTTATTTGCCTTGTCTTTCTTTCTGCCCCTCCATGAACTTAGCAAGAGGGAACTAATTGAGAAACAATTAAGGTAAGAACCGATGGCCGCTTGCGATGTTAAAATATAGTGGTCACACTGGCAAATAGAGCCTTAAAATCTTTCGTGGGTGTACCGGCATCTTCGGGCTTCGAGGCCAGATCGAATGCCTTGCATTTGGACTCCTCGAAGAGCAGCGCCTATTTAAGAGAGAAAGATTGGATTGGAAATTTAACCTCGCAAGTTAAGCTAAGAGAACGAAATACATAACGTCATAAATAATCACCTGAATGCAAACTTCTGCGACGTCCTCTCTTGCGATGGTTTTTGTTGGTGTCTCAAGAATCTCATCATCCTTGCCCACAATTAATTCACGGATACCCCCTTCTTTGTCTTGCAAGCCTCCAGCCCTGAATCAGGTAGCTATAAGTAGGCATGTCTAGTCTAGTGAAAGTAACAACAGTTGCAACTTTGTTCAGCCAATAACTAATGCTATTTACTAAACCAATACTTTGATGGTCATTGGAAGTTGGTATGCTCATGACTAACCAATCGGTAATTAATCACCAGTTTAGAACATTAAATCAGATCAGCTTCTCCGATTAAAGGGTTCGAATTGCCACTCAGAAAGACAAGATACCACAAATATGATGTACTGCAAAAAAGTGGATTACAATATCCATTCATCTCTGGAAATGCACACGAGTGCAGGCAAGAGAGAGAGAGAGAGAGAGAGAGAGAGAGAGTTAATGAGTGATATTGTTGGGAGGAATGTTTAAATCTCAGAAGTTCGAATCCACCTTATTATTGTGTATGGAATGCCAGAATCAGCCAGGTACTGCTCAGCCTTCCTCTTCCACACCTGTAAAATAGCAAAGCTAATATTTTGCTGTGATATACATTTCCTTACTCACATATTGATCCAGTAAATGATATTGAATATGAGACAAACAAGATGATTTAAACCAGGAAAGCTGATACGTAGCACTGGTAGATACTCACGGATATAAACAGTAGTCTATGTCCTGTGAAGAACCATTTCAACTTCTAGCATTTGACTGTATGCACTTTTTCGTACCATAGGCTCATAGTTGCTTTCCCAATGGCATAAACAGGCATTAGAGACCAAAACCCCCATAGTCAACCAACCCCCCCCCCCCCCCCCCCCCCCCCAAAAAAAAAAAAAAAACACAAAAAACAAATTTCCCCCTCCTCCTCTCATCATTCCACCCTTTATTTGTCTTTCTCCCCCTCCCCCTCCTCCCAGCAAAAACAAACACCACAGAAAAATTACCCGCACTGATGGTCAATTAAATGGAAGCTCGATGACAAAACATGCTCAAATAAATAGAGATCAAAAACCATTTCAAAAGATCTTGTGGAGATTGATGATGTACAAACCAGAATATTTCCATTCCCCAAGCTGTTCAAAGGGTGATTGGGATTTGTTCCGCCCATTGAACCAACCAAAACTATTTGCTTTACTCCTGCAGCTTTAGCTGTAGAAAGAAATCATATAAATCAGCAAAGGGCATGCCAAGGAAGTCAGAATCACAGAATCAACTCCAATGGGCAAGAGTTAGAGACCAGCATCAATTTGATTTTTCTGTCCATGCCAATCAACCTGAGATGCAAAATATTTTGTTAGAGCAAATAGAAAGGACAATCAATGTCCCTAGGAACTCAGAGATGTAAAATGACCTGCTCAGGATAAGCTCCTTCTTCAAAATAAAACTCCGGCCTTCCACCCTTAGTGGGATCAAAACCAGGCTTCATCTTTGGAACAGCACTGGTGAGAATAATAAGAAAGTCAGTGCCTTGTATTGCAGGAACTATACTACTGGCATCCCTTATGTCACCAACATAAACATCATCAGCTCCCCCAATTTTTCCCTTGCTCTCTTCTGTTCTCACGAGACCTCTTGCAACAAACTGGTCTGGCTTCTCCTTCAATTTCTTATAAACTATTTGACCTGTCAGACAAGATTATCTCAAAGAATTAATAACAATGATAACCTTAAAACCCATAGGAAGAAAGGTCACTTTCTGAAAGTGAGGGAAATACAGTTGAATCTGGACTCTGGAAACTCAACATTGTGTCTCTTCTCAAAATGTTATGAAGATGAGCAAAATTTGAGAGCTAGAGATCGAAAATCAGCACCTCCCAGTGCGCCCGGGTGCTGAGTACATACTATTTCAGAAATTTAGCCATTCAAATACAAGAATCCCCATAGACCAGATCTTTAGCGGCAGTATTTCAATTTCTTTTGCATGCTAAATTGTTGCCCGTAAAGAATTTCTTTCATATCCTACTAAAATCTGCTGAAAGAGCTATTTAACTTCAAGTTGGGACTCTTATTAGGTGCTCTAGGGGCATTTCTTTGGTGAATCTAAATCGTGAAGCATGAGACTAATAAGTGGATGCCTTATTTCCTAAATCCAATGGCTGATATATATTATTTGCAATGCTAGTGGAGCATGGAGAAATAGCAGATACCGCCTCCTTCAAACTATTCGTGTCTAACCAACAGACGAATACAAATGCTACAAACAGGATGGTATTATATTGTTGCACATGTGAAAATGAAGTATTTATAAATGATATTAGCACTTCTAATGATATGAGAAGGTTAGTGTATGTTTGAGATTAGCACTTCTCTTTAGCTGTCACTTTAGCTTTTTGACTTTTTAGAAGTGGTTTTCGGTATTTGGAACATGACTTGCTTTTCAATATTGATTATGGCTCATTGCGATTACTTTTAAGTTGAGAACCTCATCTACAGAAACAATAAACATAGGCATCACTAGCCATATAAATTTCTAATCATCTTCTAACAGTTGAAATAATTTTTTGAACCAAAAGCCATAAACTAAAGCCAGAAGCTATGGAACACAACTTCTGGCTTCCAGCCTTCATGCTAAGCCATCAGTTGGCCAACAAATCTCCCCAAAACTCACTCCAAAGCACTTTTACACCGCCTCTTAAACCCAAGGGGGGGAGCAACTTGAGTGTATTAGACAGCACTCAGTATGATCTTATCAAATAGCAACTTCCAACTATTAACACATAAAATGAACTTGCATAATAGTCCTCATTCCTATCATCAGGTTGAACCAACCCGACTGCAGTTTGGATCGCTCTTTTCCTTCCTTCCTGCAGATGATGGTTCATTGCTTTGGATATCTTTATTCGTCGTGAACTTGTTAACCTCCTCAAGTAGCTACTCAGTTTGGCATACTCTATTTCATGATTGTGCATTGACATGATCATCTATCAATAATGAATTCCCAGAGTAATGAAAGACTTCCTTCACAGGACTAAACCGCTTTCCTCAGGGGTCCGTCACCAAACTTTTCCTCACATGCAATTTTCCCTTGGTAAAGCGACACGAACAGCAAAATGGCAACTGAAAAGCCCGCCACATTGATAAAGCGACACGAACTGCAATACAATTAACTTAATTTGCAAATTTTAGCATCGTGATTGGGTTGCTCTGCTTCTTCTTCCTCCTTCTTGCGCTAGATCTGTTCTAACTCACACACACACACACACACACACACACACACACACACACACACACACACACTCTTAAGCCCTAACCCATCATCTACCTTAATAAACAAAACAGATGACAAATTTGAAAGGATGAAGAATATCAGATGAAATCAATTCTGAAGAATCAAACGAGAAAATACGAAAACAAGCAACGAGTCCCACAGAGAAGCTCAAACAGAGGGAAGCAATCAGGAGTTCGCAACTCAAAAACCCAACAAGGAAAAGAAAAGAAAAAAAGCAAGCTTCCGCAACGAAAGAGAAGAGCCTCACCAGTTCGACCACCAGCGCCGGTGACGAGTACGGTCGGCGGCGGCGCGTCGGCCATGGATGCAGAAACAGTCAGGAACCGCCTCCTCGGCGAAGAAGAAGGAGAAGGAGAAGGAGACGACGACGACGAAGAAGTGGAAGCGAAACGAAGCGAAAGCGAAGAGGGAGAGACCCTAATTTGACTGGCGCTGCTGCTGCTGCTGCTGCTGCTGCGATGGCCTCGGGGATAAATGACGCGAGCTCTCACCCAACTCAATTTATGACATTCACCCACTGCTGCGGCTGATGATGACGGTGACGGTGGAGCGATAGACAAGACCGAAGGGACACGTGTCGCCATTGCCATCGCTCCGAAATGCGGCTTAGTTGCACCCAGTTCTATCCATCCATCCAACCGTCGCCTGAATTGAATCTCTCTCTCCCGATAACGTCTCTCAGCGGAGCCCAAAGAGAGGATAAGCTCAGCTACTCTACTCAGTTTCCCCCCAGTCAGCCGGGAAAATTCATCGTTTCAATTTCTCAATAGTCTCCCAATTTCAATAATGATTTTTCTCGGGATTAAGCAAAATAATAAAATTTTCGGGTCTTTGATACAGGCCACGCGGCCCATTCGACTTGACCTTCGTACATTGTCATATAACCAGGGATACGTTGCCGACAAATCGGTTATATGACATTATGCAAAGCACTGGTCGACAATGCAGGAGCCGAAAGCTCCGATGACTCACCTCAGGCACGGGAGGCTACTATACCTGTCTACCCGAAGTAGCCAATTGAAAGCTGACATGGAGTTTACCTTCTCCACCGCTACCTCCTACTGCTACCTCTTAAGTTGGGAGAAAATATTTTTCTTACATTCATCCTAGGGAATATCCCTGAATTTTACGTCTCAAAATTCAGACGAAGTAGTTTAAGTACTTGCTTAGGTCCGACCCGGCCCATTCGACTTGACCTTCTCTAACGACGTGACACTTGAAAAAAAAATTTAGTTAAAACACGAATTGCATTAGATTGTTGGGAAAGTGACATAAATGGTCCCTGAACTTGGGACCGATGTGCAATGTGGTCCTTAAACTTTTTAATTTATCTAATGTGGTCCTAAACTTTAGTCCAATGTGCAATGCGATTCTCGAACTTTCAATTTGTTCAATGTGGTCACTAAATTTTTGGAAAATGCTCACTTAGTCCGTGAACTTGAATTAATGGAAACACATTGAATATTTTTCTATAGTTTATGGACTAAGTCGAACATGTTCCAAAAGTTCAGAGACGACATTGAAACTTTAGGGATCACATTGCACATTGAACTAAAGTTCAAGGATAATACTGGACAAATTAAAAGTTCATGGACCACATTGCACATTGGGCCAAAGTTCATGAACTATTTGTTTCAAAATCCCTATATTGTTTGGTTTGGTTTAATTGCATAATTGAACATAGTTATATGGTTCTATTTTTGGGGGCATTTGAATCTATAAGTTGAGTTATAATGGATAATTGCTCAACCTCGAACATAATTCCTTTCAAACAATTTACCCTTTGTTGAAGGCATTCCGTTTCATATTATCTAATAAAGTCAATTTTTGTTTAAAGTTTGGTGTCCACTCTTTACAAGACTAAAATAATTTTAGGGAAATACATTTCTGACAGTACTGTTAAGGACGGTATAATCTCAACCGCAGACCCACACACCATCCCCGCGTGTTTTGCATAACGCACTCATTGATTGAGAGATCGTGTGGTCAGAAATAACTGACAGTACTGTCAGACTGTCAGGCTAACAGCTTTCAATAACCTTATTCTCAATTTTAAACATGGAAAGAGTAAAGGGTACATTAGATATGGATCAACCAAGATTATATGCGGCGCAAACTCTACTTTTGAAATTCGTTATCCATCTCTACTAGAAACCATCAACATCTATCATCAATTTGAAAGTTTCGATTCAGATAATCTCGTAGGCATACGAGAATCCTAGACCGACCAGATTTAGGGACCATCCGTACGTGAGCAGACAAACCCCTAAAAAATCGAGACCTCCAACAAAGTCACGAAAGAGAGAAGCTTCAGCCATCAATGGAGACTCCGGCGAGAAGCGAGAGTTGTGGGTGCAGTTGCTAGAAACCGGGGCCTACGTCTCATTCTTGAACCGACGCCCGCCGGGAGTAAGATTTTACCCCCGACGACCACGAACTCATTGACTACCTGCGCTGGAAGCTCTCCGGCCAGCCTCTCCGACCGCCTCATCCCTTCATGGACCTCAATGTCTACAAGCACACCCCTCAACAGCTCTCCGGTCAGTGTCTTCATCTTTTTTTTAGTTTGATTTGAAAACCATGAGATGCTCATTCTCTCGTATATTCTCTAAGTTATCCTTATCTCCGTTCTTGGTAACACACAGAACTGAACGGGTGGGGAGACAGAGAGGGAGAGTGGTATTTCTTCACGACCAGAGACCGGAATACAAGAACGGGAAGCGACCGAATAGAGAGGCCGGAGGCAGATTCTGGAAGGCCACCGGGTCAGCGGAGGAAATCGTTCATGAGGGGCAAGTCATCGGCTGGAAGAGGTCGCTCGTTTACTACCTCGGCAAGCCTCAGAACGGTGTCAAGACCGATTGGATCATGCACGAGTTCACAGCCAAGGACGCTGATGACAATAACAACAACAATCCCAAGAGAACGACTGGCGAGAAGGACATGCAGGTCGGGACCCTAGTTTTGAAATTCGAATGTGACTTCGCTTTGCATGGTGATAAAACTGTTTCCTTATCCATTGATGCGTCTTTGTTCAGTTTGATGGCTATGTGTCATGCAAGATACACAAGAAGAGGAGCAAGTTGAAATCGGAGGACCGCAAAGAGGAGGGCAGCAAGGCTGGCCAGAGGAAGAGGAAGAGGAAGAGGAAGAGCGCGGCTTTAACCAAGGATTGATCCAAATCTCCGTACAAAGATTCGGGCCATCGTGACTTCCACGCCGAAAGTTTGGCTCCTATTCCTGGACCGAATGACAGTGCGCCACTCGAGCGCTGGGACCAGGCTGATATAGCTGAGCTTCTGAGCATGTGCGGTAGCTTTCCCACGCCTGATCAGAAGCAGTAACAGCCGCAGGCAACGGAGAAAGACACAATTTGTTTCGAACACGACGGCACTCCCAATGATCCGGTAATTAATGCCCAGCCTCTGGACATGTTCGACTTGTGGGAGACTCAGGAGCAGCAGCAGCAGCAGATGGCCAACCATGGTGCAATCAACCATAGTCATCCTAATGTTCCCATCGATTCGTAGCTGGGCCTCCGCACATGCCCTTTATTTCCTTGAACCATGGACAACCAGAGACCACGAATGATCGAGCTGCGGCGGTCAACTTCAATTCTACAAATAATGCTTTCGATGATTCGATAGGGCACGGGGGACCGCCTTCAGAGATTTGTCCTTGGCCCGCCAAGACAGTTCATCATTCACAGCTGACTTTGGTGATGATCTCCTACATAGCAATGAGTCTTCCTTGTGGAGGTTTTTCGACTATGGTAAATTTTGTTTAAGGTTGCTGTAAACATGAACCGTTTGGGAGATTGTATAGCCCATGAGAGTTGTGCTGGGCACATAAACATTTCGGCATGTTTGCATGTCCAGACCTGAATTGAATAGCATAGAATAAGGCGAACTTCGAAATTTTCTTGATCGTGATTTTTTTTTTCAAAATTCCATTTGTTAGAATATATTATGTGGGCTTTATTAATTATTATTGCAATTATTAATTGGTCTAATAAAGAAAGAGATATACAATTTCCTAATTAGTCTAATATGAAACTGGATAATGTGGGTCGAGTCAAACCTTATCCTTAATGAGGGGATAGGTTAAAGACTCTATAAAAAGAGCTCAAGTCCCTCTTGTAAACCCTAATGTCCACATAACCCCACATAAAGAGTCGCCAGAAAGTGATACGAGAGAGGCCGTCTCATTGAAGCTAGTGTCTAAAGGAGGTTTTACAAGAGAAGCTATTGAGCATCGGATCGTTGTTATTCTGCATTAATAACCATGGATCCGAAACAAGGTGCGTAAATTCCTCTACTTTATAACTGTGATTCACCTATATCTAAACGTGACAATCTTGGGTCGCTGCATAAGGTTGATAATCGCAGCTAATATGTGGTATCAGAGCCTACACATTTTAGATCTCGAATCACGATTTTGGTTATATTTTAGTTTTTTTTTATCCGGATTGTGTTTCGGATGGCGTGCAAACAAGAACGCGTTCAACGTTTTACTCTGTGGTGATTTTTTATTCTACTTCGTGCGAAACAAGACTTCTTCGTAAAGTATTGTGCGGCCGTTAGAAAGAAAAGTTCAAAGAAAGTGAACTCGCGATACTTTTGACCTTTTTGGTCAAGTCTGCACAAGTCGAACTTTCTCTCCTTCTCATAGCAGCACTTCCCTTCATAGCAGAAGTTTGGTATTGGCCTTGGGCCAAGAGTTTTCAGGAATGTTTATTTTTCCTTGACTTTTTTTGTCATGCCCCGACCCTCGGGCACGCGACAACCCTGCCAAACGTCTCAGGTCAAAAGGACGACACCCCAGGTATGTCATCGACCCATTCGTTTTATCTTTTTATTAAGCGCATGCAGAACGCACAACTCCCAAACAACAAATTAAACGACAGGGATAGACAGCAGGAAATCACATCAATCAACATTAGCAAGCTCAGCAATAAAGGTTTCTTTCATTTATTAATAGATATTCATTAACCCTAATGAAGCTACAGAATCTACTAGCCCATCTTCAGGGCTGCTCCCTAAGATCGACAAAAAGGGTACCGAGTCAGGACATGGTTAACTTCTCAACTACTCCAAAAGAGGGGCTACACCACCCTCGTCTCGACATCACCTTGGACCTGAAAAAAGGTTAACCACGACGGGGTGAGAAATAAATCTCAGTGAGTTAGCGCCTAAGCCCGGCTAGGGCGTTGACTCGCTCAGGCGACCTACACACACAGTACAACACAATAGTATATCGCCAATCACATGCAAGCTTACCACGCCTTGGATCACACATATGCAAGACTCGACTTGACATGACAGTCAATCAACCAAGGCAAACAACCAGAATATCATAACAGCTTGCAAGCACAATGTTTCACACGTATTCCAGTTATTAATGGCCACTCGGACCCGCACACTAGACAGTTGGTGCGTAGCACACTAGACAGTTGGTGCTCTACCGGCATGACCGAGCATCGTCCCTTACTTCCGGCAACGGCGTCCGATAGTCCGTGTGGTTCCGATCGACACGGCGCGGAACTACTAGGAATCCCTGTAGGGGGCTTCGGTCCATCCATACTGCAACCGGCATCTGACTAGCCTAGCGACACAAACTGACGTGCATCCAATAAGTCGTGTGATTCCGATCGACACGGCACGAACATATCAGGCATTCCATTATATGACCACGCAATGCACACCAGGCAACCAGTTAGTTTATATCTTTGCATTTAGTTCGATGCTCGCACGGTCGTGCTTAAAACTCGGCCCAAAGCCATTTTCATGCTCAAAGATGCAGTTTGATCCCACGCATGATCATGTGATGTACGAATTATCCACCAGACTTTGCATCTAAATACGGGTGATCAATCATCATACAGTCAACCATAAACCAATCAGAGCATTCAATAGTCAGGCATTGATCACCACATCAAACAGTCGATAACAATTATAACAATGCACTCGATTAACTGAACTAACCACCGACGGCTACTCCGCCTACCAACCAACCAGTCAAATAATTTATCGTTCACTCGGCTCTGGCTAATCGCTCGCTCGCGATCAAACAATTGGAGTCAATCAATCAATCTAATCACCAATTAGCCACAGACAACCTAGCTAATCAGTCTAATTTAATTGTGGTCATTTAACCTAAACCCGGTCTCTAATTAAACCGACCACAATTAATCTACGTGAACGCCTAATTAGACTAATTAATCTAGACCCGGACGCAATTAGCGACCTAACCGAGAGTTAGGGGCTAACTTACAACTCTAATCGGTCCGGCGACGGTGACAACGGCGGCGAGCTCCAACTAACGGCGGTGGCCGGCGGCACTGTTCACGAGCTGAGGGTCGACAGCGGCTGTCCACGGCGGCTACACGGGCGACGGAGGGCCGGGTCGGCGGCGACATGGCAGCTCGACGACGGGGCGGCAGATGGTGAGCAGGTGGGCGTCGGGCTGAGGGTCGCAGGTTCAGGGGGGTCGCGGGTCGCAGGGGGTCGCTCGGCCGACGCGACGAGGGACGACGGCGGCAATAGCGGCGGTCCAAGCTCGGGCAGTGGGTCGCAGGGCTGAGGGTGGAGCTCGGCGAGGCGACGACGCGCGACGGGGTAGGGCAGCGCGATTGCTGGTGGCCGACGAGCTTGACGAGGCAAAGACGGATCGGCGACGAAGCTTGGCGACGAGGGACGAGCTCAGGCGGCAACGCGGCAGCTCGAGCAGCAGCTCGGGCTGGAGCTCGCGGGTCACGCGACTAACGAGGCTCGAGGCGGAGGTCGCGGCAGCAGGGGTTGCGGCTGGCGACGCACGGCGGGGCTAGGCGACGACGAACAGAGGTGCGGCGGTGGCTGGTGGCGTCGGGCGGGAGCAGAGGGAAGGAGGAGAGGCGGAGGTCGGGCGGGCTTAAAGGAAGGAAGCGAGTGGGGGCGTGCGTAGAGGGGAGGAAGAGCAGAGGAGAGAGAAGAGGGTGATGGGAAGGGGGCAGGTGAGCGCGACAGACGAGGGAGAGGGAGAGAGAGAGAGAGAAAAAGTGGGTGGGGTCCACCGGGGGGGATTTGAATTATTTTGTCTTCTAGCACAAAAAGGGTTTCAGGCACGAATGGTCTCTGACCGGTGCTTCGGGATTTATTAAATCCCTCTCTAGAACAAATAAATCGCGTCCAATAATTGTCCCTTAGACCACAAAAATCTAATTTTATTTATTTTATAGACCTTAAAATTTCAGGACGTCACATTTTTTGCATAAAAAATTCGTATAAGTGGATGTGGTGCATCTGTTTTTTTTTTCCTTGATTCTCTTCCTCTTCTGGTCAAAGTCTGCACAAATCAGACTTCCACTTTTGCTATAAAGGAAGTTCGGCCACGACAACGTCAAAAGAAGGAAGACGAAATAAAAAAGAAAAAGAAAAAGAAAGAAAAGGCACATATTTGGATTGTATGGAGCACGCGCCAGTCATCCCCACGCATGCTAAACCTGGGCCCGCACGTGCTGGGCAAGTGCAGGCGGACGTCACATGACGTCACTTCAGTCCGGGTAGACCCGACCCGACCCGACCCGTGACCCCGACCAGAATCGGTTGACTGTTGACTCGGGCCTTCCGGTAGAACCGGTCGTTGACCGGTCCGATCGGATCGCATGACCTAGTTCGCCGATTCGGTCAAGGGATGGCGGTTGGACCGGAAAAATCTGTCCGATCGATTTTCAAGATCGGCTGAGGATCGAACACGTACTTCGCATGTGTCAGCGCGTGAGGGGGCGTGACAGCTCCGATTGGCGAGTTCCAGGTACCGGTGTGCTCGTATCATTATGCTCTACCATGTGGTATATATTTATTTATTTTACATGTTTGATGCTTTTATGGATGAAAAGTACCTATGGAACCCCAAATACGTGTATTGCTTAGGGTATTTTTGTATTTCTCGTATGTGTTTCTCTATACTTTGTGAAATACAGGTATAAGCTCACATGTATGTGCCACATACAGATATGTGGAGCATAATTTATCAATTACATGTATATGGTTTAATATGTATTATTGAGTGTATCAATGTAAATTAGCACGGCATGTAACTTTTGTGGATGATTGCCCTTAATCTTAAGTCTGAAATTACATGCATGCGGTAAATGTGAAATATAAGGTTTATATTCAAGTTTCAGTAAATTCAATTGGGTTGTGACCGTCAAAGTGACACACTTGATTGGATTTAATAAATAAAGACTTATAAAGTATTGGGATGTCTCCTGTTTTAATACGTGGTTATACTCTCAAAGGAGGTAATTGCGTATTGTTTCATGGAGGGATACATGTACAACATATGGTTGAGAATTGTCTAATCTAAGTATTTTCATACACCCAAAGGTGGTGATTTAACGAAGATTAAAATAAATTCTCATGACCGCTGTAATATAGAGAGTATACAACTGCATATCATGTTTTCTGCCCAAATGTGATTATATGATGATGTATGTAACTCTCAAGGTAAATTTCATATTATGCTAATTATAAATATTGATTATTTTTTCAGTCACCTTCTTTGTGAACAGCAACTCCATAGCTATTGAGATTCTTATCGGTTCTAATTTTAAGAAGTGGAGAGAGGATTTTCTGTTTGGTATGGAACTAGCGGATGTTCATGTTGCTCTTAATGAGGATAAACCGACAGCTCTCACTAAGGCTAGTACAGAAGCCTAGAAAGCACACTTTGCTGCTTGGGAAAAGAGCAATAGGATTTGCTTATTGTCTATGAAACGATCCATACATGAACATCTTAGAAGTGATTTCGCAGCTGACATCACTGCTAGGCAGATGATGGAGGCCTTGGTCGCAAGGAATCGCGACTCTCCTAATGCTGAAATTGGGACACCTTTATCAGGGTTATTCAGCTTGAAGTATGATGGTTCTGCTGGTGTTAGGGATTATGTCCTAAGGATGGTGGATCTGCAAGCAAAGCTCAAGGCGCTTGATGTTAATATTCCTGATGCTTGTATTGTGCATCTTGCACTTAACTCTCTTCCACTTGAATTTGGTATTATTCAAACATACTATAATACCGCTGATCAGACATGGTCAATCAATGACTTGATTGCAATGGTGGTATCAGAGGAGATAAAGCCGAAGAAAGGTAAAGCGCACATTGCTATGTATGCTGCTTCAAGTTCCGATGTTAAGAAGAGTAAGGTGCACAAAAATCGTACTCATAAAGGAACTCATTCATCCGCTGGTCCTTCTAACAAATTGGGTCCAAAGAAACCGACATTTAAAAAGGATGGCAATAATGGTAAGGATGGTCTCTGTTTCTTCTACAAAAAGGGAGGACACGTAAAGAAAGACTGCATTAAATATAAAAATTGGTTGTCTAAGCGTGAGCCTAAAAGTAATGATTCTTTGGCATTGGTTTGTGAATCTAATCTATCAGAAGCCCCATCTTATTCGTGGTGGCTAGATAGCGGTGCAACTAATCATGTTGCGTTTACCATACATGGATTCATAAATCGGAGAAAGCCAAATAAGTAAGAATCAAAGCTCACCGTAGGAAACAACAATAAAGCTGACGTCGAGTTCGTGGGAGATGTTATTTTAATTTTAGACTCTGGTTTTAATTTGATGTTGAGGAATACATTTTATGTACCTTCTTTTAGACGGAATTTAATTTCCGTTTCAAGTTTGGACATGTGTGGTTACTCTTTTGAGATTTCAAACAATGCAATTTCTATTTCTTTTAATTCAAATAAAGTTGGGTATTGCACTATGTCCAATAGATTGTACAGATTATGTTTGTCTCCCAACAAAATATACGTCGCTTATACAGCTAAAAAACTTGTTTCCAAAAGACCTATGCCTAAGAACAGTCTTACGCATTATGGCATAAACGTCTGGGTTACATCTCTAAGGAAAGAGTGGAAAGACTGATAAAAGCAAACATTCTACCCACTCTTAAAAGTGACCTAGACACATGCGCAGACTGCTGTAGAGGTAAGATGACTAAAATAAAGAAAAAAATTGCAGTCCGTAGTTCTCACTTGTTAGAGATCATTTATACAGATATAAGTGGACCTTATATAGCAACATTGTGTAGAAATTTTTATTTCATCACATTTATTGATGATTATTCCCGTTATGGTTATCTGTACTTGATTAAGGAAAAGTCTGAATCTCTTGACAAGTTCAAGATTTTTCGAACTGAAGTCGAGAAACAGCTGGGAAAAATCATAAAAATTGTCAGATCTAACCGTGGTGGTGAGTATTATGGTCGACATAGAGATACTGGACAGTTCAAAGGGCCATTCGCCAAGTACTTAGAGGATTCTGGGATTGTGGCTCAGTTTACTATGCCCGGTAGTCCTGAACAGAACGGTGTAGCTGAAAGGTGTAATCGCACCCTTATGGATATGGTGAGGAGTATGATTAGCAGAACTAATTTACCTGGATTTCTGTGGGGTGAAGCTTTGAAAACAGCGCTTTATATTTTAAATCGTGTTCCTACGAAATCTGCGCCACTTACTCGTTTTGAATTATGGACTGGACGTAAACCTAGCTTAAGTCATCTGTAGGTTTGGGGATGCCTTGCAAGGGTAAGATTGTATAATCCAACTTTGAGTAAGTTGGACTCTAGAACTACTCGGTGTTATTTCGTGTCTTATCCAGATCATTCGAAGGGATATCGATTTTATAATCCCATTGGAGTAACTAGAATTGTGGAATCACAGACAACGAAGTTTTTGGAGCTAGATGTGGCTGAAAAGGGTGATTGCTCACAGACTATTGAGGATAACATACGGTGGGTACTTCTATGTCGTTTTCTCTACCTATACAGACAATTGTGGAGATCCCTACACCACAAACTGGGCCTATTGAGGTTCAGAAACCTGTTATTGAAGTAGTTCCTGATGAAGTTCCTCAAGTCTCTCAAGAACAGAATGAGGTTGAAGATGCTCCTTTAAGGAGATATGTTAGGCAGAGATGATCAGCTATACCACCAGATTATATAGTTTATCTTGGAGAGCAGGATTATGATATCGACTCTGTTGTTGATCCGGTAACTTATGCAGAAGCTATTTCTTGTTCTCAATCTGATTTATGGTTAGATGCGATGAAAGATGAGATGCGGTCTATGAAACATAATGATGTTTGGGAGCTAGTTGAATTGCCTGAAGGTTATAAGCCCATCGGCTGTAAATGGGTATATAAGACTAAGAGGGACTCCAAAGTCAAGATTGAGAAATTTAAAGCTAGGCTGGTAGCCAAGGGATTCACTTAGAGAGAAGGAGTAGACTATGAGGTAACTTTTTCTCCAGTCTCTTCTAAAGACTCTTTTAAAGTAATAATGGCTTTAATAGCTCATTTTGATATGGAGCTTCATCAGATGGACGTTAAAACTGCTTTTCTGAATGGAGACTTGGATGAAGAAGTCTATATGATACAACCCGAAGGTTTTGCAGCAGATAATACAGGTAATCTGGTTTGTAGATTAAAAAAGTCTATCTATGGTTTGAAACAAGCTTCTAGACCATACTTAAAGTTTCATAGTGTTGTTACTTCTTTTGGGTTTATTGAGAACAAACTGGATTAGTATATATATTGCAAGGTCAGTTGGAGGGAATTTATTTTTCTCTTTTTTTATGTTGACGACATCTTGCTTGCTAGTAGTGATATTGAATTACTGCATGAGACAAAGCGAATGTTGTCACAGAACTTTGATATGAAGGACCTTGGTAAGGCGTCTTTTGTCCTTAGCATTGAGATCCATAGAGATCGTTCTCGCTGCATTTTGGGCTTCTCTCAGAGGGCATATATTGATCGTATTTTGGAAAGATTCAATATGCAATAATGTAAACCAGGAATTGCTCCTGTCTGCAAAGGTGATAAATAGAGTCTTTCACAATGTCCTCATTCAGATATTGAGAAAGCACAGATGAAGAATGTACCTTATGCTAGTGCACTTGGTAGTATCATGTATGCCCAAGTTTGTACTAGGCCAGACATTGCTTTTGCAACAGGACTTCTAGGCAGATATCAGTCAAATCCATGACACGATCACCGGGTTGCTGCCAAGAAGGTTTTGAGGTACTTAAAAAGGACTAGAGGCTATATGCTGATTTATAGATATGTTCAAGACCTGCAACTAGTAGGGTATTCAGATTCAGACTATGCTGGTTGTCAGGATGACAAGAAGTCAACAACAGGGTACATCTTTATACTAGCAGGTGGTGCAGTATCATAGAAAAGTGAGAAACAAAAAACGCTATCATCATCTACCATGCAAGCAGAGTTTATAGCATGCTTTTCGGCTGCTAATCAAGCTATTTGGCTCCAGAATCTCATTTGGGAGTTGACCATATTTAATTTTGTTGATAGGCCCATACAGTTGTATTGTGACAATAACTCTGCAGTGTTATTCATTAACAACAACAGAGGTCTCAAGGGGACTAAGCATATGAAGGTCAAGTTTTTGACCATAAAAGAATTCGTACAGAATGGTGACGTTACAGTAGAGCATATTTCTACAGATGATATGATTGCTGATCCACTGACTAAAGGTCTAGGCCCTTATGTATTTAAGCGACGTGTCATTAACATGGGCTTAAAAGCATCGTGGGATGCTATTGTTTAGTGGGAGCTCTTTAGTTTTGCTCTAATAAAGTTTACATTTGTATTATGTTACTTTTAGTAACAGTTTTGATATGTATTGACTCTTTATATTCAATAAAGTGTTTATGAATGTGATATTTTTATGTTGAATACATATCTATTGAAAAATCTTAAGGATTGTGTAAACCTTGAGCGATAGCTGGGGCATTTACTTTTAGCCATATACATATGTCTTGTTACACATAAAGTATGGTTAACTATAAAGTAAGACATATATGGGTTCATTGGAACCATAAGGATATTCTCTTGTGACACATCAGGTTTTGTGACACTTAAAGTAAGAGAATGGTGACTGACAAGGCGGATGATACATAAAGTTTTCTCTATTATTTGAGGTGTTATCCGTTTGCCACACTACCATATTAAATCATATCAGTAAAGTTAAGAACACTTGTGACCATAGATGGCTCTGTGTCTTTTGATGCAGTTACTGGCATGATTCGGTGTTTGAGACTTTGTGGGATCGGATTGATTATTAAGGATTATCCCTAGACCAATATAAAGATGTGCATTTACAGTGCAATTTTAATTAATATAGCCCAAGTATGAGAATGTTAGAATATATTATGCGGGCTTTATTAATTATTATTGCAATTATTAATTGGTCTAATAAAGAAAGAGATATACAGTTTCCTAATTAGTCTAATATGAAACTGGATAGTGTGGGCCGAGTCAAACCTTATCCATAATGAGGGGATAGGTTAAAGACTCTATAAAAAGAGCTCAAGTCCTTCTTGTAAACCCTAATGTCCACATAACCTCACATAAAAAGTTGTCAGAAAGCGATACGAGAGGGGCCATCTCATTGAAGCTAGTGTCTAAAGGGGATTTTACAAGAGAAGCTCTTGAGCATCGGGTCGTCGCTATTCCACATTAAGAACCATGGATCCGAAACAATGTGCGTAAATTCCTCTACTTTATAATTTGATTCGCGTATATCTAAATGTGACAATCTTGGGTCGCTGCATAAGGTTGATAATCGCAGCTAACACCATTTACTGCGAAGCTTTGTCGGCACAGCAAGAGAGTCATGAGGATGAAGAAACGGTAGATGCAGATGACGAGTAAGGCGCAAAGAATGTGGTAAGGCTCCATCTGCCATTTCTGTGCAGAAACAGCAAGGCCTTAGAGAAGGCAGTGGGTTGACCAAATGTAATGGCCACGGCCATCTTTCTCTCTCTAACCCAAAATTGGGCGGGTTACTGATCCTATGAGATGAGCGAAAATGTCTGTAGATTTGGGCGAAGGTGGAGATGCCAATCGGGAAGCTCCTAACACGATCGGCTGGACATGATCGGTCGTGGTTGGAGGCGACAACAATCAGCTGTCTTCATGGTGGTTCTCGCCTTGGCTGGCGAAGCAATATCCGGACATATCCCAACGGGAATTATTTTATCCAGATGTATCCCGAGATTGCCCAAACACCGGATAGGATAAGGATAGGATTTTGACATTCGGCATATTTCGAACAACCTTTCGTTCTTATTAGTTCGTGTCTTGCACCTGTAAGCTTGTGTTGCATAAGTTTTAGAGAAGGGAGGCTGCTCTTTGAGGATCTTTCCACCAAATTTTGCTTTGTCTTGCAAACATGATCTACTAACGCCTTGCTTGATAGGTAATGAAGCAAACATCGCCAAACTGACCAACAATTTTTATCATCGGCAATTGACATATACGCAATATCAAATATACTTAGATTAATTGATAAAATTGGTTTATTAAGTGATGTGCCAGAAGACTCTGACTGATCCTATAAATAAGTGGGTCATGTTCAATAACCAATAACAGCATATTAGACGAAATCAATCCCAGTAAGTCTAGCATTTTCCTTGACATATATATGGCCCCGTGAGTAAATTTTATCGAAAAATTAGAACATACACCATGAGTGTATAGAAAAGTTTACACAAAAGGGATTTTATCCATCTTTAATTTAAGAATTTTAATTATAATCATCCTCATTAATCATAAAATCAACAATGCATCATGTCGCTTGTGATTTTTTTTTTAAATTGGTAATGTATACTATATATTACTTTTACCAACTTTTGGACCGAGTGAAAAATAGCTAAGTCGACATTATTGGACAATTCCACAATCCTCGCTCACTGAAATCTCACTACAAGCCAGCCTCAGGATTGGGTGGTGGGCACGCATAATAACACTTTTGAAGTAGAATTTCTGCTTCAAAAGTACTTCTGGAGTAGAAATCCATTTGGTAACATAACTTCTGGAACATAAATTCCTTTAGTTACACAACTTCATTTTTCTACTTCTTGAGCATTTTTTTTGCTTCAGAAGTAGTTTTGGAGCTACTTGAAGAAGTACAAAAATTTCCTTCTCTCCAAAAGTTAAAATCAGAAAGAAACAAACCTGCGCCACCGGTCTCCTCTAGTTGATAAATAAAAAAATGAAGAAATATTTTTAAAAAAATTAAAAAAAATTAAAAAAATTATTTAAAAAAATTCACTAAATTTGTATTGCATGAAAGTGTTTTAGCAATGTCATTTTTTTTAACTAATTATAAGAAATAAATGTTTCATGATTTGGTTAAATGGCATCCCACAAAGACACAATCATGGCAAAGTGGACTGAGCAATTGACCACCGTTCGCCGCCGCCAGTCTCCTATGGCCGATAAATAAAAAATAAAAATTAATTAATTAATTATAATATTATAATATTTTTTTTACTAATTTTGTATTGCATGAAAGTGTTTTAGCAATATCATTTTTTTTTAAATTATAGGAAATAAATGTTTCCCGATTTAGTTAAATGACATTCCACAAAGACATAATCATGGCAAAGTGGATCGAGCAATTGACACAATTATTTGTAAGCTTGATGATAGATGAGGTTAAAAAGGGGAATCGAACTTTTTTGCATTTAACTTTTCTCGAATAACATGCATTTTTGGTTAAGATCAATAATTTTTCCTAGAAGATTTTGTGCTAATTATGTTCTAGAAGTAGAAATTTTTCGTCATATTATTATTCCAGAAGCAGAAATTTTGTCATGTTATCAAACGCTTTTCTCTGATCAGAAATCTACTTCTGAAGCAGAAGTGTTGTCATACGCGCCCGTAGATGACGAAGAGAGGTTGGGTGTTCGAAACCTTGACATTGTAGAGCCAATAAAATTAACACAATTGTAATATTAGAAAACGCTAAATACGCTAAACTTTGTAATATTAAACTTATCTTCCAAATTACTTGGAAAGATCACAATGTGATTCTAAACTAATATAACAGTACACAAAAATATATATTATCCATTTTGGAAGTTCCAAAATAAACAAATTGTTCAAGTTTCTTGACTTTGCATGCATTTTCCAACTTAAAACGGTTTGAAATGACCGGTTCGACCACCAGCATCGGTGACGAGCCCGGTTGGCTGAGGTGCGTCGGCCATGGATGTAGAAATTGTCGAAAAACCTATGAAGCACTGACACGTGTCGCATGTCTGAGAAGCGTCCAAACACGCGGTCGACGCGTGTCGAACTTCCGACACGAGGTCAATGAGCCGGACTCGTCGGCGAAACGCGAGTCCGGAGGAGGAGGAGAAGAGGAACTGGAGGAGCACATGGTAGAGGAGGACGTCAGCGAGGAAGGTGGGGGAGAGCCGACGCGTGAGGCGTGAGGTTGGAGGAGGCCAGGTAGGCGTTGGGGACGGTGAGAGCGCTGTGCCAGATCCAAGGCGGTGGTGGAGAGAGGGCGTGAAACAGTAGACCCCGCAACAAACAGTTTCACCAGATCTGGGTTTCATCGGCCTGAGAAATGAGAAAAGCCAGAGATGAAATGAACATGAGCGACGACGCGCGGAGGTGGCCAGAGAATGAAACGATAGACGAACTTAGAAGTTGCGAGCCCGGTTGTCGCCGGCCAGTGGAGTCCAAGTGGGTGGTGAGAGACAAAAGAAGCATGGTTTCGCCGGCCGATGGAGTCCAAATCAGTGGAGTGAGAAAGAGATGAAATATAAAGAGGAATTCTCGCAAAGAAAATTGCGCGAGGGGAGGGGGGATTGTGAATATTGGGTGTTGGGTGTGAAACAATAGCTTGACATGACAAGACTTGGAGGTTGATGTTGACAAATTGTACGAAAGTTTGACAAGACCTCTTTGAAGATAGAGAGAGAGAGAGAGAGAGCGCGCGCGGGGTGGGTGGGAGTATTAAATATTTTTTAGGAAATTGCTTAGCTGTCCGTCCTCCAAAGTCAGATGGTGGGACGGTCAACTAACGACCACGAATCTCGTTTGTGGTTGATCCGGTTTCATCATTTTGACTTCCCATTCTTTTCTCTCTCTTTTTTTCGTTTTTTACTTTTATGTGTTTTTATTGTAGGCTAAAATTAGAAGGCAAAGCATACAAGAAAATTACATTTCTAGTGTTTTGAGTTATTAAGAATTGAGAAAAGCTGAGATGATAGTCCGTGAAAGTGTCGGATCCATGCATACCACATATTCGCGTGATATGCATGTTATCCAAAAGTCCACGCTTGACATTTACGCACCACATACCACGTAATATACTTGTCAGCCAAAAGTTCCTTTCTGACATGTACGCACCACATATCCACGTGATATGCTTGTTAGCCAAAAATCTAGACATGTACGGTTCAAGTTGCACCGTTGAGTGACGGTACTGTCACCCAAGCAAAGTCCTTAAGAATTTTTTTTGTAATTGTGGGAACAATATCCACCATAATCTTTTTATTTGGCCGGAGAATAATATCTACTATTTTAAAAGTTGCAACTTATTGTTTGAATATTATAAATTGGATATGTTTAATTAAAACCTTGATTGTCTTCTAATTTTAGCTTGCAATAAAAACACATAAAAGTAAAAAAGAAGAAGAAGGGGAACGGGGAGTCAAAATGATGAAACCGGATCAGCAAGTGATCCGATTTCCACAAACAAGATTTGTGGCTATAAGCTGACCGTCCCACCGTCTGACTTTGGGGGACGGTCAGCTTAGTCGGATCCTATTTTTATTTAGAATTCTATAAAAGTAAAATAATTTTTTAAAAAAATTAGGGTTTTTGTAATGCTATCCTAATATCGTGGCACCAAAATACATTTTATCATATTTTCTGCACAAATACTTCGAAAATGATCTTTTGCAATCCAATGTCATCACTATTGGTTGATTTGATAGTTATTAAAATGCCCAAAAAAATAATTTTTCGTTGACATATATATATAAATATACATTTAATATACCACGTGTCCCAACGTATCGAAATTCTTTATTTTTTAGAAATGACGTGTCGATGTATCGTATCGTATCGTATCGTGTCACATATTGATATCGGTGCTACTTAGCGGAAAATGCTTCCATCACGAAGAAGAAAAAAGAGAGAGGAGGAAATAACTACAGAGTCAAAGCGAAATCGAATCGAACACGATGAGACCCTAATGGCTATGGGGATTGATTGATGCGATCTGTCATGGAACTCAATTTAGGGAAAATTTCAAAAAAGGGCCCCAAGTCCTCTCATTTTCTCAAATAAGGGCCTGAAGTTGACATTGTTTCAAATTAGGGCCTGAAGTGCCCTCATTGTGTCAAATAGAGGCCTAAAGTGGGCATTGTTTCAAATAAGGGCCTGAAGTGGCCATACCAATCTCAAAAAAAGGGCTTGACTCACTATTGATTATGGGCATTTTCGTCATTTTTTTTCTATTTTTCCAAAAAAAAAATTAAAAAAATTAAGAAAGAACATAGGCGAAAGAGGCTGCCCTCTCGCTTGTGGCCGCCGCCCCAATGCCAGTGGGGCGACGAAGATGGTCGGCGAGGTCGTCGACCCGCGCCGAGGCGCCGGCAACCCAGCTAGCCATGGCCGCAGCCCCACCGGTGGTGGGGTAGTGGCCACAGGCGGGAGGGCAGTCCCCTCCCGCCTGTTTCTCCCTTTTTTTTTTACTTTTACATTTTTATTTTTAATTTAGTTTAACTAAAAATTAAATTAATATTGTATTTTGACTAAAATACCCTTGATCGGTCGGAATTTTTGGCCGGCCGGCGAGATCAGGCCCTTATTTGAAATAATGACCACTTCAAGTCCTTATTTGAGAAAATGAAGGGACTTGGTGCTTTTATTTGGAATTTTCCCCTCAATTTATGACATTGACCAGATGATGATGGAGAGTTAGAGAAGACCGAAGAGACGCGTGCGCCATTGCCGTTTTTCTCATTTTTCCAATAATTGTTCTGGGGATTATAGCAAAATAGTAAAATTTTCTGTGCCATCAACGATCTTTGATGCAGGCAACCCGACCCATTTGACTCGATCCGAACTCTTAACAAGGGGCACTAGAAAAAGAAAATCGTGTAAAAAACGGTTAAATGACGAAGTGGGGATTAGAGGTTAAAGACTTCGTTGGCTTTAATTATTAATTATTGTAAGGTACACTTTTTCAAGAATTTGTGACTCACAATATACTGTTGTTCTTACAGTGGCCAAAAAACTGTTATTCTAGCAAAATCCTTTGTTTAATTAAGTAAAAAAATTTATTGACGTAGCTCTATTTTTAAAAGACTAAAACGCCGTTATTCTTAATATTCAACATCAGAAAAGTAAAGTGTGAATTAGATATAACCAACGAAAATTCGACATATTGATCGATAACCTCACATGTGCGCATTTTTATTTGCAACGCATGCACTACCATTGAAATCTGGCCTCCCTCTTTTCCTACTAGAAACCATCAACATCTATCTTCGATTTAGCAGGTTAGTCTATTATAATTATCTACTCACCCTCCAGATATCTACCAAATCTTAAATTAAAGACAAATAAATTAAGAAATCTTTCAAAAAAGAAAATTCTCGAGAAGTAGAGGAGTTCTTACAGCCATACCATACGAGAATCCTAGACCGACCAGATGAAGGGACCGTCCGTACGTGAGCAGACAAACCCCTGAAAAATCGAAACCTCCAAGTCAAGAAAGAGAGAAGCTTCAGCCATCAATGGAGACTCGGAAGAGGAAGAGCGCGGCTTTAACCAAGGATGGATGCGAAGCTCCACACAGATCCGGGCAACCGTGACTTCCACGCCGAAAGCTTGTCTCCTGTTCCCAGACCGAACGGCGGTGCGCCACTCGAGCCCTGGGGCCAGGCTCCTATTGCCGAGCTTCCGAGCGTGTGCGGCGGCATTCCCGTTCCTCATCAGAAGCAGCAACAGCCGCAGGGGCAGCAACAGCCGTAGGGGCAGCGGAGAAAGACGCAATTTGTTTCGAACACGCCAACACTCTTGATGACCCGGTAGTTAATGCCTAGCCTCTGGACATGTTCGACTTGTGAGAGACTCAGGAGCAGCAACAGCAGACGGCCAACCATGGCGCAATCAACCACAGTCGTCCTAATGTTCCCATCGATTCGGTAGATGGGCCTCCGCGCATGCCCGTTATTTCCTGGAACCATGGACAACCTGATCCAGCTGCGGTGGTCAGCTTCAAACCTGCAAATAATGTGTCCCACGATTCGATATCGAACTGCGCGAACGCCACCGAAGGTGTGTCGTCGGCCCGCCAAGACGGTTCAGCATTTTCAGCTGACTTTGGTGATGATCTCCTAGACATCAATGAGTCTTCTTTGTGGAGGTATTCCGTCTATATTTGTCGTTTCAGTCCTAAACCTTAGACAGTTGTGTCACTTTGTCCATTCGGTGAACTTTGGCTGGCCAGCGCTGGTGTGGATGCCAGCAGGCCAGTGACATAATGTTTTGATATTTTTTATGAATTTTTTTTTATGTTTTTTTTTCTCTTTTTTTCTTTTCCTTATTTTTTCTTCCCCTTCCCTCTTCTTCCTCTAGCCAATCGCCGGACCTCAGCGACCGGCCAGATCCTGCTTCGCCAGCCCCTGGGGAAGCCAGCCGTCCCTCTAGCTAGTCTTCGAGGTCTAGTGATTGGCTAGAGGAAGAAGAGGGAAGAGGAAGAAGAAAAAATTCAAAAATTCAAAAATTCAAAAAAAAATATTAAAATAATATGATACCGGTTGGCTGGCGGGCGTCCATGTCAACGTCCCTTGCGGGAGTCCACGTTAACGTCGGCCGGCTAAAATTCACCGGATAGACTGAATTGGCACAATTTCAAAATGTTTAAGACTAAATCGGTTAAAAAAACAATTAGGACTGAATTGGAACAATTGCAATAAGTTTATGACTCTTTTGATAATTTTTCCCCCACGAGAGTGTACCGAGTAGATAAATTTTTAGCAGCTTTGGCTATCTGGACATGGATAGGGATAGAATAGAATAAGGTGGGATTAGAAATCCTCCGAGTCGAGACATCTGTTTAGAATACCTATAATATAATTGAAAAAAAATACTGAAAAAGGAAAAAGAAAAAAAAGAAAAAAAGAAAAAAAAACCTAACCTATTGTAGCAGGCTAGCAGCCACCAACTCGACTTCCGTCTTGTCCATCAATAAGCTTTTGTTGCATATGTTAGAGAAGGGAGGCTGCTCTTTGAGGATCTTTCCACCAATTTCGCTTTGTGTTGCTAATGTAATCTTAACGCCTTGCTTGATAGGTGATAGAAGGGAACATCGCCAAATTTTTCTCATTTTTATCCCGATTAATTAACACATAAGCAAATATCAAACATACTAAGATCAATTTACAAAATCAATTCATTAAACGATGTGCCAGACTGTGACTGATCATTTAAATAAGTAGATCATGTTCAATAATCAATGACAGCTTGATACATGTTTAGTAGATCCATTTGGTAAACCAGTCCCACTAGAACATACACTATTAGTGGAAGGAAAACTTTCCATAAAAGGGATTTTATCCACCCTTAAATTGAGTAACTACAGACATCAATTATGGATAATGTCGCTTGTAAATTTTAATTTGTTTTCTCAATGCTAAATATACAAAGTTTTGTACGTTAAATTTATCTGCTTAATTACTTGGCAAGTTCAAAATGCGATATTAAATCATCCTATCATTCCCAAAATTACAATAAAAATGCCAATGGAGACACTTTTCTTTGGGATGCGACACCTAAACGTCTCAGACGAAAACTAAATCGCGTCAAACATCAACAATGCATGCTAGATGAAGCAATTTGAACCAATGGATGTTACTTTAGTCCAAGCTACACGTAGAGGTGGCAAATAGGTGGGTTAGATTGAGATTGGATGGATTATAAATGGATTCGACTCAAATCCACCCATTTAATTCACATAGGCCCATTTATTTGCTAAACAATTTAAATGACTCATATCTGGCCCACCTAGATCTAACATAGACCCACTCATATAACTCATCAGGAAAACAAATCAAAAAGCGCAACAATTCTGGAAAGTCAAATAAACAAAAAATAAAATAAATTTGCAAAATAAAATGAAAACCCTAGCCATAGAAGAAGTTCAAGCTTGAGAAAGCTAGGGTTTCATACAATGTACACATACAATGTGTGTGTATATATATATATGATCTTTTATCATATTTAAGAAGCATAATAATATAAGTACAACTCATCCCACACAGTATCAACATTTAGTTAGTATATATTTGCACCTTCCCAATAACATTAGTCATAAAAAAAAATAAAAAAAAATGACATTAGTCATCGATATTTATGAATACGAACGTCCAAGATATAATATAGTATATTAGATCTGTCCTAGGAACTGGTTGGGGGTAAACCTAGCACCGCTGTATTTGTTCTATCATCTAATCAAAAGCTTGTATGTACAATATTCAAACTACCACCCTACTTAATGGTCTTTAACTTCAGCACCATCACGCTACCCCAATCATCAAAACTGGATAAACTATCAAACCATCTTAGAGGTCCTACCAACTCGTCATTAGTATAAATATACCAAGCGACAGAGCGGTAAGTTGTGGTAACCCTATGTCGATCCAAATTGTAGAGTTGCACTTTATATACGCCTATGCTATGGATACATAGTGATAGTCACACTCGAACGATAGTGGTACCCCAAATCTCATCCTTGGAGATGGGTTCATCTACATATCTTTAACATAAGTGGGGTGAGCTAGATTTAAGTAAATGAAATCTCTAAGTCTAAAGTAGAATATTGACTTACCACTCGACCCGGTATCAAATACAACATCATGACTTCATTATGAGTCTAATGATGTTTGCAGACACAAATAATGATAAGTATATGCCTTAGCTTTCTACAAGGATAAGTAAATGAAAAATAACTTGTAAGTGTAACATAAAATTATTCATTTATATACAAGCAGATGACATAATATTCCATAAAGCATGATTGCCACGTAAAAACTCACCTTTATAAATCTAGCCATACTCATCTCTAGTTAGGACTAGGGTTGAGAACCCCGTTCAGGGAAGACCTTGGAACCGGACTACCCAGACGATTCTGGCCCAATTTCCAGTTTCAAATTTTTGGAATTGACTATTGCAGATACGGTTCCTGGTTCTAGGTGCGAAACCGGACTAGACTGAGAAATCGGACCAAGATATCCTAATTCTCTCCTTTTAGTTTTACCTTGTTTGTTGAATCTTGTGGTTGTTGCGTTTGCCTCTTATGAATAAGGAAATGTTCTACTAAAATTTGTCCTTTCAAGGAATTAAAAAGTAAAAAAAAAA
This sequence comes from Lenwebbia sp. NSW1173648, assembly GCA_029784005.1. Lineage (NCBI taxonomy): Eukaryota > Viridiplantae > Streptophyta > Magnoliopsida > Myrtales > Myrtaceae > Lenwebbia > Lenwebbia sp. NSW1173648. Next base: position 18,029,814 of record JARCGZ010000008.1, on the reverse strand, counting down.
AATGGAATTAGCCAATTCCCGCATAGATTCTGAAAGGGTTCACTTCCGGGGTCTGTGAGGTAGGTTTCAAGTTCAAGGTCTAGAACCTACCAGCCTAGAACTGCTCACCCATGGTCATGAATCATTTCGATTAATGAGGCATGGTCGCCATCAACTCATGGGGAACGAAATCATAAACTCATCTAGCAACACCTCAACACATTCATCACGTGTGTCCTCTAAATCATCTAGGATAAATACACCACCATGAACCATCATGATTATGATTTCATAGCTGGCTATTCAAGCCATATTCTATATAATGTATGAGAGGCATGAGTTCATCACGTGTAAGAAACCATTGGACCTCATGCGCTCTCAATCCTGTAGAAACCCATATTAGATAGTAAAATTTTGTCTTTTCCTAGAGTTTTACACAAACTCATACGAAGGAGTTCATTCTCTATCCAATAGAAAGTGGCATAGATATTTGGTACATGACATCATTTATACGCAATTTATTACTACATAATAAATGCTAATGCCACGTTTGGATTTTTCGTCATTTAAATTAGACGAAGTTAATGAAATTCCTTAATTCACTAATTGAACGTATACTAAATCATGATTGCACAATTTTAAGTTTTTAAGAACTATTTATGCACTTATCCTTTAGCTTCATATGACATTTTAGAGGGATACTTAGGCTCGGTTTGTCTCACGAAAAATGTGACATTTCTAGAAAATATTTTTCGGAAAGCCATTTTCAGAAAAATGACAATATTTTTCGGTCGTTTGATAAGGAAGTTGCTTTTCCTAAACAGACGTATATTATTAGGGCGATACCGACTTCCGCATGGGTAGCCAAGGAACCCAGCATGAGCACTGGTTCTGTCTAGGTCGGCCAAGGTCCATCAAGGCCGCGCTTGGGTCCCTGGTGCCCAAGCCCGGATCCTCGGTGACCAGGTCTGAGCACGGGAACTGGGATCCGGAGCCTGGCCTCTGTGGACCCGCACCCGAGCGCCAATGTCTCGGACTTGATCTCGATGGACTTAAGGCCCGGCGTCTCGGGCATGGTCGTCAGGGTTGTAGGCACAACCTCAATGGACCCGAGTCCAAGCGCTAGGGACCGAGACACGGTTGCCGGAGTCGAGGTCCGGTCTCATGGATCAGGGCACGGGCCCCAAGGTCTACGACCTAGCCTTAATGGACCTGGGTCCGACGCGAGGGACCTGGTCCCGAGCACTCGGGTACGAGGCCTAGGGCTTGGCCTTAATGGACCAAAGCATGGGCGGCCGGGGTCCCAACCCTAACCTCTAATCCCGGCCCAGTTGCCAAGTGTGACGCCCTAGAGCACCACGTACTAACACGTGCTCTTTAAGTTTTATTACTTTTTAACGCAAGCAGAAGACAAAAGCAAGACACTAAACATGTATTATCAGGACGAAACGCACTTAATATAAACTTACTTCTTCCATTTAATATCACCTAAAGGTGTCCCTTACATACATGCCATATTCACATTTCATCAAAAGACAAAAGAGACACGCACACATGTCTACCGACACCTAGGGAGGGTCCAAAAAGTTGCCTAACTCCTCCAACGTATCGACGCCTCGTATCAAAAGCGGGCCCTATCTATATGTATGGCTCCCACATATATACGTATGTGTGTGTGTGTGTGTGTGTGTGTCCACCCAGTCCACATCCCCCTAATCATCCATATCGCTACCACCGCTACTGCTGCTGCTACCATCATCCATGAACCGAAGCGGTCCAAGTAACTCACCATTCCTGTTCCAATACCATGCTACGAATCGATACGGAACCACGGCACACGCCCCACATCAACCCACAAGGTAGCCTCGTAACGGGTGAAAACTAGAGTCAAACCCGGGAATGTCACATCAGTAATCGACCCCTCAAAACTAATCGATGAGCCATATCGAGCAAAAGGTGGGACATTCATGCTATTTATCTGAAAAAGACAATGGGTGAGCTAGTGCCCAGCAAGAGAATAACCAAATTCTACATTATACGATCCGTTGCCTCTCATTTATGAGGTTCATTCACACATAGCATCCAATACATGGACAAAGACAATACGTGGCATATTCCAATTACATAAGATCACTACTATATAAACATGAAATGCAATGCATGTCGTGCAAGCTCATATGCCAAGTTTTGTTTATTTTTATAATCTTTTCATTCCCGTCTTGCGGTATACGCCAGTTCGCTATCCAGCCCGCACAATTCACTTCCAGTTCGCTGTCCGGACTTCCAAGGTTTGTTGTCCTCAGGCATCTCACTCCGAGGCTGTTGCGACCTAAAAAATGAGTTTCTTAAGTTAATGGATTATCAGATTAATTATACAATTAACCTAACTCGGACTCTCCCAAGTCCATACCAAATCGCAACTTATGGTTCAATATTTAACACGCAAAGATTTTCAATAGGAGTCGCCACTAATAGTGTGACGTCCCGAAATTTCAAGACCTATTAAATGAATAATATTGGACTGTTGGAATTTAGTGACATTTATCGGACGCGGAATAGTTCAATCTGGAGGACGTTGATCGTCGATTGAAGTGCAGTTAATTGTAGTTCGATTAGTTTAGTCGCCCCGTAGATAATTCTCAGCGAATTCCTTTGCGCCCGCGCCGACCTTGAACCAAATATTCTAAACCAGTCCTAAATCGTCAGATTACCGAAATACCCTCAGATATTATTCATATACGCCAGAATCAATTAATACCGAATGACCGTGGGACCCACCTCATTTATGGCAAGTCAAATCTTGCTTTTTGACCCTGGGAATTTACCAAATTGCCCTTGGACCTTGGAAATTATCATTTTGCCTTCAAAGACCAATTTTTCTCTCTTCCCTTTTTGGCCGTGCACCCCTTTCCCCCTTTGACTCTCACGACAACTTCATCTTCTTCATCTTCATCATCTCATCTTCGTCGCCGCCGTGCCACCGCCGTCCACCGCTCGCGCCGCGCCGCCGTCCGTCGCGCCTAGCCCGCCGCCGCTCGGCCACGCCTTGCCGAGCCTCCCGCCTTCCAAGCCGCCGTTGTCCAAGCTCCGCCGTGCATCATCGTCGCTTGTTCAACCCCGCCGAAGCTCCGCTGAGCTTGCCGCCCGTTCGCCGAGGCTGTCGTCGTCGTTTGGCCGAATGAACAGCCGCTGTCCAGTCGCCGTTCTTCGTCGTCCGAGTGTCGCCTTTGAAAACCGACACCGTGGTTGCATCCGGATCGTCGAGACAAGTCCGTGGGACCGCCGCCGGAAAATTTCGCCACCGCCGCCGCTCATCGCCGGTCGCCGCCGACCGTTGCCGCCAATTAATTAGTGAGTTAACCCCTAATCCCTGATTAGGCATTTAATTGCACTTAATAGGTTGATTAGTTAGTTACCGTAATTAATTAGTTAGTTACCGCAGTTAATAAATAGTTACCGTGGTTAGATAGTTAATTGTGATTAGATTAGATAGTTACTACAGTTAGTGATTAGTTACTGTGGTAGATTAATTAACTGCTGTGGTTAGTTGGATTAACCGTGGTTAGGTGGAATAGTTACCATGGTTAATTGCCTGTTTGTTGTGCCTGATTGTTGGCATCTGATCATGGATCGGACTAAGTGTTGATTGCGCTTAAATGCTGAATGATCACACTAGTGTCGATATGCCATACTGAACTGAAACTGAATATTCGCGTGACCAATTGTGATTTTGAACATGAAAATGGCCGTGGGCCAGGTTTGAGCATGATGTGAGTGTGATTGCATCAAAAATGAGATTTAGCTTGAGAGCCGGTGATAAATTCGAGGTCATGCGTGATTTTAATTGTGTCACCCTAACGTAACTGGGGACACGAGCGATACCCTTGTTAGCATGGGTCACTGCCTAATAATTCTGTGTGCCGGCGACGTACCGTCCGGGATTCCACAGCTTGTTGGTTGCCTGTCAGTCCGTGCCGGCGACGGACAGTCCGGATTACCACGGTTGATTAGATGCCGGTCGCAACTTGTGTTGGTCCGTAGTCCTTTATGGAATGATTCCTAGTGTGCTCGCCTTAGGAAATTTAAGGGAGCTATCGGATGCTGTCGCTGTAACGTAGTAGGACAACGCCAGGTTAATCCGGAAGAGTACTAGCGCGAAGCTATATTATGACGAGAGTGGGGTATCTCTTGGCCGTGATAACCAGAACGCGCTTGTTGCATTGTGCATGATCTTTGGCTGAATGTTCTGGTTGAGTGACTGATTGTTATTTATGCATTGCCATGATATATTTGTTGTATGGCTCAAGGCGAGGTATGTTGCATGTGGTTGTCTTTCGGATGTTGGCATTAGTTCGCTAGAATTGTTAGATTGCTTGCGTGAATCAACGTCCTAATCGAACTTAGGCGTTGACCCGCTGAGATTCGTATCTCATGCGCTTTGGCTGAACGCCTTTCAGGTCTTCGAGATGGCCGTGCGCCACGTTAGGTTTGGTGTTTCTGTCGACCTAACCACGGTACTTCATTACCGTCATGTCGCTAATTTTGAGGACCTGTGGGAACAGCACGTAACGACCGTCTGGGTCGATGAGGGGTTGCCACACTATGTGGCACACCTTGTCAAGGCCTGGTTCGTGCGTCAAGCTAGTGTTCTCATAGGACCGATTCGGGGGTTTGATGTTCCCTCGGGTGCGGGTCCAATCGTTCAGACCTGGGACATGATAGATTCTGACATGCCGGACGGGGAGGTCGAGGACCCAGATCCGAGTTCTGAGGAGGAGGACCCAGATTCGCCGTCTGGTTATCAGGTTGACCTGGTGTCGTTAGCCCGGGGGTGTGGAGGAGCTATGGAAGAGTTTTTGGAGGCCGTCTTGTACATAGTCGGTAGTGTAGCAATAGTGTATCGGCAGTAGTGTGCCCTGACCCGACTCGGTATCTTTTTGTGGGTCTAAGGGGATCGGTCCAAGATGGACTTGTATAATATATGTTTCTCTTATGGAATAATCAAGTATAGAAATAAAATAGGGTTTTTTGTTGTTGTTGTTGTTGTTGTTGTTGTTGTTGTTGTTGTTTGTTGTATCTCCTACTTGCCTATCCCTGTTGTATGTTGTCTGGGGTTGTATCTGCTTCCGCTTGCGTAATCGAAAGATAAAACGAAATGGGTCGATGATTTGCTTGGGACATCATCCTTTGACCTGACGTTCGAAAGAGATGTTCGCGCGCCCGGGGGTTCGAGGTGTGACATCCCCGTTTTGGTATCAGAGCATGGTTTGTGGAGTTATAAGGTGCGCTGGGTTTGGGATAGTCAATAGGATTGAAACCCTATGCTTGTGTTTGCTGTTTAATTGTTGTTTAGTAGTAAACCTGAGTTCTCATTACGTGTTGCTTTGGGCGAGCATGAGTCCTTACGGTCCTGTAGGATGAGCAGCCGTAGTCGGAGAGCGCCCCGAGGTAGGGCAACTCAGGTTGATCCCGAAATGGAGAGGGATCGTGTCCCGAGAGTACCTACGGAAATGGTAGCTCCAATTGTTCCTGAAGCGGTTGAGAACCGCGTTCCTGCAGCGCGTAGAGGTAGAGGAAGGGCCGCCCGAGCGAGACCCAAAGTGGGTAGGATGGATGAACCGGAAATGCCCGGAGGAGGGACAGTTCATATAGATCCTCGAGCGGACGGGATCCTGCAAGCCTTGGAAGCCATGGGTAACCTGATGGGGCAGCAAACGAGGAACCAAGCTGCAGCTGCCATTCCACAGGAGGGTCCGTTAGCTGGAGACGGGATCCGCAAACCACAGGCTCACAGATTGGTAGAGCAGTTTCTGAAACTTAAGCCGTCGAGATTTTCAGGAACTGGTGTCCCGGAGGCTTCCACCTCATGGATGGAGGATTTGGAGAAGGCCTTTGCCTTGTTAGGATGTTCGAAGGAAGAGAAGGTAACGTTGGCTGTCTACCAACTGCAGGGTAACGCTAGCTCGTGGTGGAAGGCCACGCAGGAAAGTGTGTTTCTTGAGGGTGCGATCCCGGAGTGGGCTGCCTTCGCGGAAGCCTTCAATGGGAAGTACTTCTCGGATTGTACGCGAGAGCAGAAAATGGATGAATTTCTGCATCTTCGCCAGAAACAGTCATCGGTGGACCAATATGAGGCAAAGTTTGCCGAACTGTCCAAGTATGCACCGAGGATGGTGGAGAACCTTGAGGATAGGGCGAGGAGGTTTAGAAATGGGTTGAAGCCGGAGATCAAGAGCGTGTTAGTGCCGTTCAACCTGAGGGACTACAATGAGCTGTATGAGAGAGCTCAACTGGTAGAAAGTGATGTTACCGAGAGCGCAACCACATCTGGACCGCGATTCGCTCCTGTTGTGAGGGATATTTGAAGGTTCGGTAAAGGACCAATGATGGGTAATAGGAATCCCATCTCGTCTAACAGGAGGAACTTTATTGGGAAGTCAACGTTCCGCCCCGACATTGTATGCCCGATTTGCCGGCAGAAGCATGGGTCTGCCTCGTGCCCAAGGAGGTCAGGTGCTTGTTTTGGTTGTAGCAAACATGGCCACCAAATCAAAGATTGTCCTCAGAGGCAGATGGGAGGACAGTTGCACCAAGGAGGTCAGATGCTATGGAATGTTCCGCAGAACTATCAGAATCGACCACAAGTACAAGGAAGGGTGTATGCTGTCACCCGGGAAGAGGCGAAAGACTCGCCAACCGTTTCAAGTACGGTTTTATTGCATAACCAAGTAGCTTATGCATTGTTTGATTCAGGAGCTTCCCACTCCTTTGTTGCTGCACAATTCGTTAAACTAGCTGGCATGAGTACAGAACCATTAAGATCGATTGTTAGGATATCTACACCGCTTAAAGATAATGTTATGGCTGCAGTAGGATATCCTGATTGTAAGCTGGTTGTAGATGGTCATGAGGGAAGGATAAATCTAATTGTGCTAGCTATGTTTGATTTTGATATCATTGTTGGTGTGGACTAGCTCATTGAGCAAAGAGCTGTTTTGGATTGTCATAATAAGACTATCTTGTTTAACCCATCAAACGGGGTTAGTTTCAAGTTTGTTGGGAACCGAGAGGGAACTTCAATCCCCTTAGTTTCGTCGTTGGAAGCAACTCGGTTGTTGGATTGTGGTTGCCAAGGTTATTTGGCATCTGTTGTAGATGTGTTGGCTGAGGAGTTAAGGCTGGAGGATATTACTATGGTAAGGGAGTTCCCTGATGTTTTTCCGAAGGAGTTACCTGGATTGCCTCCGGAAAGGGAAATAGAGTTTGTGGTTGAGTTAGCCCCTGGTACGGAGCTAATCTCAAAGGCACCGTATCGGATGGCGTTGTCAGAGCTCAAGGAACTGAAGGTACAGATGCAGGAGTTGTTGGATAAGGGATATATCCGTCCAAGTGCATCTCCGTGGGGAGCGCCCATTTTGTTTGTGAGGAAGAAGGATGGATCACTTCGACTGTGCATCGACTACCGTCAGCTCAACCAGGTGACAGTCAAGAATAAGTATCCGTTGCCAAGGATTGACGACTTGTTCAACCAACTTCAAGGAGCTTTGGTATTCTCCAAGATCGACCTACGGACAGGATACCACCAGTTGAGGATCAAAAGGGAGGATGTACCGAAGACGGCTTTTAGGACGCGCTATGGTCACTATGAGTTCACAGTGATGCCGTTTGGTCTGACAAATGCCCCAGCCGCTTTCATGGACTTGATGAATAGGGTATTCAGTGAGTATTTGGAAAAATTCGTCATAGTGTTTATTGACGATATTTTGGTGCACTCTAAGAGCCTTGAGAAACATGAGCAACACTTGAGGACGGTGTTAAAGACTCTTCGAAAACACCAGTTATTTGCTAAGTTTATCAAGTGCAAGTTCTGGCTAGCTCGCGTAGCCTTTCTTGGTAACATAATTTCTGGAGAAAGGATATCTATAGACCCAACCAAGATTGAAGCAGTCATGAATTGGCCGAGACTGATGTCAGTGACAGAAGTGTGGAGTTTCTTGGGTTTAGCAGGCTACTATAGACGCTTCGTGGAAAGGTTCTCCGCGATAGACTTGCCGTTGACACACCTGCTGAAGAAGGACGAGAGATTTGAGTGGTCAAACAAGTGCAAGTGTAGTTTCCAAGAGCTTAAGCAGAAGCTAACTACAGCTCCTGTTTTGACAATACCGTCTGGTCCTGGAGGTTATGAGATTTACAGCGATGCATCCTTCAAGGGACTAGGCTGTGTGCTTATGCAACATGGGAGAGTAGTTGCATACGCTTCTCGTCAGTTGAGACTGCACGAGTTGAATTACCCGACACACGATCTAGAGTTAGCAGTGATCGTGTTTGCCCTTAAGATTTGGAGATACTACCTGGTAGGAGAAAGGTTCCAAGTCTACACCGATCATCAAAGTCTGAAGTATCTGTTCTCTCAGAAGGAGTTGAACATGAGGCCGCGCCGTTGGATGGAGCTTCTTAAGGATTATGACTGCGAGATCTTGTACCATCCGGGAAAGGCTAACAAAGTTGCTGATACGCTAAGTCGGAAGTCAGCAATTGCCCAGTTGATTGTCCGAGAGTGGCGTCTTCTGGATGAGGTGCGAGACTCCGAGTTTAAGTTGGAGGTAGGTCGTTTGTCGAGTTTGATGGCTACGTTGAGAATCGAGCCGGAGGTACAGGCGAGGATTAAGATATTGCAATCGATGGATCCTGCCATTCAGAAAGTCCTTCAAGAGGGCTCAAAGAAGAGGAAAGAAGATTTTCAAGTAGCTGAGGATGGAATATTGAAATTCAGAGGACGTTTGTGTATGCCGGCTGATGAGAGTCTTAGGAAAGAAATCTTGTCGAAGGCACATCGTAGCAGCTACAGTGTTCATCCGGGTTGTACGAAGATGTACCAGAATCTGAGACAGTATTTCTAGTGGAGTGGCATGAAGACGGACATAGCCAAACATGTGGCGAAGTGTCTAACGTGCCAGCAGGTCAAAGCACAGCATTGTAAGCCTGGAGAGTTGTTACAGCAGCTTGAGATTCCGGAATGGAAGTGGGAACACATCACGATGGATTTCGTGACAAGTTTGTCATGGAGCCAAAGCGGCAACGATTCAATTTGGGTCATAGTGGACAGATTGATGAAGTCAGCACATTTCATCCTAGTGAGAAAGGGCTTCGCTTTGGACAGATTAGCAGATTTATATGTACGTTTGATCGTACGTCTGCATGGCGTACCAGTGACGATCATGTCGGGCCGTGATCCCAGGTTCACATCTACTTTTTGGAAAAGCTTACAGACTGCGTTGGGAACGAAGCTGCAATTTAGTACGGCTTACCACCCGCAGACGGATGGCCAGTCTAAAAGGACAATTCAGACACTTGAGGATATGTTGCGGGCATGTGTATTGGATTTCAAAGACAACTGGGAATGACATCTTCATTTGGTTGAATTCGCCTACAATAACAGCTATCAGCAAAGTATTAAGATGGCACCTTTCGAAGCGTTGTATGGCAGGCTTTGTAGAACACCAGTCTGTTGGGATGAAGTTAGTGAAAGGAAAATCACCGGTCCCGAGTTAGTGCAACAGTCATTGGATATAGTTAAAGTCATCAGAGAAAGACTGAGTACAGCTCAGAGCCGTCAGAAGAGTTATGCTGACAAACGACACAGACCGTTAGAGTTTCAAGTTGGTAATCATGTCTTTCTAAAGGTGTCGCCTATGAGAGGGACATCTCGTTTCGGCAAGAAGGAAAAGTTAAGCCTGGGATGTGTTGGGCCATTCGAGATCTTAGAGCGGATTGGGAATCTGGCTTATCGTCTTGCGTTGCCACCGAGACTTGCTCAGGTACATGACGTATTTCATGTATCTATGTTGAGGAAGTACGAACCGGGTCCAGCTCACGTCTTGAGCTTTGAAGAGATTGAAGTGGATGAGCGTGTATCGTACGTGGAACGTCTGGTGAGAATTGAAGACAGGAAAGAGCAGGTTCTGCGAAACAAGACAATCCAGTTGGTGAAGGTTGTTTGGCAACACCATGGAACCGAGGGAGCGACGTAGGAAAGTGAAGAGTCAATGAAGAGTAGGTATCCTTTTCTTTTTGAGATGGTGTAATATTTTAATTTCGGGGACGAAATTTTCCAAGGGGGAAGAGTTGTGACGTCCCGAAATTTCAAGGCCTATTAAATGAATAATATTGGACTGTTGGAATTTAGTGACATTTATCGGACGCGGAATCGTTCAATCTGGAGGACGTTGATCGTCGATTAAAGTGCCGTTAATTGTAGTTCGATTAGTTTAGTCGCGCCGTAGATAATTCTCCCCGAATTCCTTCGCTCCCGCGCCGACCCTAAACCAAATATTCTGAACCAGTCCTAAATCGTCAAAATTACCGAAATACCCTCAGATATTATTCATATACGCCAGAAATAATTAATACCAAATGACCGTGGGACCCACCTCATTTATGGCAAGTCAAATCTTGCTTTTTGACAATGGGAATTTACCAAATTGCCCTTGGACCTTGGAAATTACCATTTTGCCCTCAAAGACCAATTTTTCTCTCTCTTCCCTTTTTGGCCGTGCACCCCTTTCCCCCTCTTACTCTCACGACAACTTCATTTTCATCATCTTCGTCACCGCCGAGCCACCGCCGTCCGCGCTCGCGCTGCGCCGCCGTCCGCTTCGCCTAGCCCGCCGTCGCTCGGCCGCGCCTTGCCAAGCCTCCCGTCGTCCAAGCCGCCGCTGTCCAAGCTCCGCCGTGCATCGCCGTCACTTGTTCAGCCCACCGGAACTCTAGCCGCCCCGCCGGACCTCTACCGAAGCTCCGTCGAGCTTGCCGCCCATTCACCAAGGCCGTCGTCGTCATTTGGCCGCGTGAACAGCCATTGTCCAGTCGCCGTTCTTCGTCGTCCAGGTGTTGCCTTCAAAAATCGACACCGTGGTTGCGTCCGGATCGTCGAGACGAGTCCATGGGACCGCCGTCGGAATATTTCGCCGCCGCCGCTGCCGCTCATCGCCGGTCGCCGCCGTTCGTCACCGCCAGTTAATTAGTGAATGAACCCATAATCCCTGATTAGGCAGTTAATTGCACTTAATAGGTTGATTAGTTAGTTACCATAATTAATTAGATAATTACCGCAGTTAATAGATAGTTACCGTGGTTAGATAGTTAACTGTGGTTAGATTAGATAGTTACTATAGTTAGTGATTAGTTACTGTGATAGATTAATTAACTGTTGTGGTTAGTTGGATTAACCGTGGTTAGGTGGAATAGTTACCATGGTTAATTGCCTGTTTATTGTGCCTGATTATTGGCGTCTGATCATGGATCGGACTGAGTGTTGATTGCGCTTAAATGCTGAATGATCACACTAGTGTCGATATGCCATGCTGAACTGAAACTGAATATTCGCGTGACCAATTGTGATTTTAAACATGAAAATGACCGTGGGCCAGGTTTGAGCATGATGTGAGTGTGATTGCATCAAAAATGAGATTTGGCTTGAGAGCCGGTGATAAATGCGAGGTCACGCGTGGTTTTAATCGTGTCGCACTAATGTAACTGGGGACACGAGCGATATCCTTGTTGGCATGGGTCGCTGCCTGATAAGTCTGTGTGCCGGCGACGTACCGTCCGGGATTCCACGACTTATTGGTTGCCTATCAGTCCGTGCCGGCGACGGACAGTCCGGATTACCACGATTGATTAAATGCCGATCGCAACTTGTGTTGGTCCGTAGTCCTTTATGGAATGATTCCTGGTGTGCTCGCCTTAGGGAATTTGAGGGAGCTATCGAATATCGTCGCTGTAGCGTAGTAGGACGACGCCCGGTTAATCCGGAAAAGTACTAGCGCGAGGCTGTATTGTGGCGAGAGTGGGATATCTCTTGGTCGTGATGACCAGAACGCGCTTATTGCATTGTGCATGATCTTTGGCTGAATGTTCTGGTTGAGTAACTGATTGTTGTTTATGCATTGCCATGATATATCTGTCGTATAGCTCAAGGCGAGGTATGTTGCATGTGGTTGTCTTTCGGATGTTGGCATTAGTTCGCTAGAATTGTTAGATTGCTTGCGTGAATCAACGTCCTAATCGGACTTAGGCGTTGACCCGCTGAGATTCGTATCTCATGCGCTTTGGCTGAACGCCTTTCAGGTCTTCGAGATGGCCGCGCGCCATGTTAGGTTTGGTGTTTCTGTCGACCTAACCACGGTACTTCATTTCCGTCATGTCGCCAATTTTGAGGACGTGTGGGAACAGCACGTGACGACCGTCTAGGTCGATGAGGGGTTGCCACACTATGCGGCACACATTTTCAAGGCCTGGTTCGTGCGTCAAGCTGGTGTTCTCATAGGACCGATTCCTCGGGTTTGATGTACCCTCGGGTGCGGGTCCAATCATTCAGACCTGGGACACGATGGATTCTGACATGCCGGACGGGGAAGTCGAGGACCCAAATCCGAGTTCTGAGGAGGAGGACCCAGATTCGCCGCCTGGTTATCAAGGTTAACCCAGTGTCGTTAGCCTGGGGGTGTGGAGGAGCTGTGGAGGAGTTTTTGAAGGCCGTCTTGTACATAGTTGGTAGTGTAGCATTAGTGTATCGGCAGTAGTGCGCCCTGACCCGACCCGATATCTTTTTGTGGGTCTAAGGGGATCGGTCCTAGATGGACTTGTGTAATATATGTTTCTCTTATGGACTAATCAAGTATAGAAATAGAAATAAAATAAAATAAAAAGGGGGGGGTTTGTTGTTGTTGTTGTTTGCTATATCTCCTACTTGCCTATCCCTGTTGTATGTTGTCTAGGGTTGTATCTGCTTCTGCTTGCGTAATTGAAAGATAAAAAGAAATGGGTTGATGATCTGCTTGGGATATCATCCTTTGACCTGACGTTCGGAAGGGATGTTCGCGCGCCCGGGGGTTCAAGGTGTGATAAATCGTTTTTGGTAGATCGATTAGAAAACCTAAGTAAATTAGCAGAAGAACTAAATTACTTATATGAACCAGAGATTAAGATTCGGGGACTTGATTACACTAGATTACTCTAACGCCCTTTCGGTACCATTTTATTTCATGAAAAAAAAAAATCATTTGACAAGGCAACATTAATTGATTTTAACCTAAGTCACTAACAAAGGTTATCATGCGAGTGCACAATCAATTAATGAAACATCCAGAAATCAAGATAATCAAGGGAGCATGCGCCACGCCAAACATTGTTTCTTTTTTTAATTTTTTTTTAATGAATGCATGAATGACTATACTATATGCAATGCATGAAATTATTCTATGATGTAATGACATAAATTAAATGCAAATCTAATCTAAACATGTGATTCCATATGAAATGCAAGCTAACATGCAAACTAAAATGACACGACAAGGATAATTACATAGCATGAACGACATGGCATGAATTGACATGGCAAGGATGACATGGCATAGATGACATAGCAAAGATGACATGGCATAGATGACGTGGCAAAGATGACATGGCACAAATGATTTTTTTTTTTTGAATGAATTTATTTCCTAAACTAGAACTATGTCAAAACAATGTTTATCTTGCATATTTTAGAGTTTAAATTGACCTATACCCTAATATATTAAAGATAGATTATTTTAAACATGAAATTCTATTTAGGCATGCAATTTCTATCCTAAAATGTAATCTAACCTAAATATTTTACAAAAAGGATTAGATATGCAATTATCTACATGATGCTATTTTTGAAAGATATGCAATTTTCAAATATGGAATATGAATGAATGCAATTTTTTTAGAATTTTTCTCGAGATTACATCATGCGACGGATATATTCTAAAAAAGGTAACAATCAAGCAATTGAAGTCAAAATAGGAAAGTGAATATGCCAATCAATTCAATCAAAAAAGTGGATATATCAATCAATTTTGAAATATTTCACAAATATTTAAGTTAATCTTTAATCCGTAATCCTACGATTAACGATTGAACTCAAATCATTGCCTAATCGAGTATTCCATCAATAATCATAAAGATAGATTTTCTCGATCGTGCGGCAAGTTGTGGATTAGGAAATAAATTTTCCTAATCAATCTGTATTTTGAAAAAGGCTATTCACTTTTATGCAATGCAAAATATTTGCTCTGAGATTTGCAAAATATGCTCCAAGATATGCAATATTCGGAATATGCAAAATATCCTCAAATTAATCAAATTTCGAGATAGAGAATATACCTTTGTCTTCCGAAGATTGCTTTTCCTTTTTTGGATTTGCACGAAAATTGCGCACCAATGCTTGAAACTTTCGAACCAATTGGACCGGTTCGGGGGCTCTCATGACTGGGGCTCCTTCAATCGGTGGTGAGGCTCGGAAGCTCACGCTCGGTGAGGAAATAACGAGCTCATGGCCAAGGAAAGATCGCCATGATGAAGCTCACGATGGGATGTCTCTCCACGCCTTTAGACGTGTTATGCGCCTGAGGAAAGTCCGCAGATATGTAAGAAACAACAAACCAATACTAAACTTTCTAGACTTGGTGGAAGCCTACGAGAACTTCACTGCAGGGACGCTTGGGAGTTGCTGGAATTTGCAGAAAAAATTAGTGTTGCCTTCGTAGAGAACCTGCAAGAATTAAGACAAATAGGACAACACAGAAGATGGGTTATTGTGTCACTTTTCTTTCTTGTCTTTCCCGCCTGCAATATTTAGTGGTCAAGAAGCAAAGATAAAGTCAAACCAATTCTCAGAATCTGGACAAGCCGTTTTTGACTTTTCTTCACGTGAAGCTTTGCTTCCTTCTTTTGTCTCTGCTTGTGGCGCTGTCAAGGGCGGGGTGATTTGTTGTGCTCGCCGGTCTTGGTGCAGGTTGGCGAGGCAACAAAACAGAAGACGTTACGGCTAAGCAGGCACGAGAGCGAGGCAACGAAGCAACTGCGACGATCGGAAACCGGCACCAACAGTAAAGCTGGTCGTGCCCAAGAAGAAACTTGACTACGGGAAGGAAGACCTTGGACGAAGCTTTCTCTCTTTTTTTTAAATTCTCACGTGAACTCCGATCGTTTGCGCTCAATGTATTCAAAAAATAAACTTGCCGACCTCCCCCCTCTCTCTTCTGGGCGTGAAGTCTGAATTGTGGCCACCCAAATTCTCCCCCTTTTTTTTTTCAAGCAACCCTCCTCACGATCTCTCCACTTTTCTCACACTCTGTACAAAGAATGAAGTCCCTCTTTTGCTGTGAATTATCAATGTGTGCCTCGCTGGGAATTTACTGAAGACGCCAAAGTCCACAAAAAATCGCCAGAACAAGTTGGTATGCTGGTACGGCCTTTAGAACAAATCCCGACGGCAAGCCTGGTCGCTTGAGATTGTTGCGGCAGAGGGAGCAGCAGGTGGTCGATGGAAGCTGCTGTCGTTGACTGGTTTGAGTGATTGGGGGCAGCACCGAAGCTCTCCACGCACGTGATCTTCTTCTGCCAACGTTAAGGACTCCTTGTTGATAAATCCTTTTGGCTTGTAGTGCAATGGACAGTCTCTTATTCTTTTCTTCTTCTTTTTGCTCTCAATCGTCTGTCGCTCAATGTGACCGTGTGTTCTATTTTTTGTGTGGCCTCCTCCTTGAATTGTGAGCAAAGTTCTACTTATATAGGCTTAGATTTAGGGTCTTCTTTTAAGAGCAAAATCTTTTATTTTCCTAATCTAGACCCTAAGAGATATATTCAAATCAAATTGCTCAATTATCTAACATTTTCCAACTTGACATTTATTTATTGCAATTTTCGGCTATTAAATATGTGCAATGGGCTTGGCCGAATTTGTGCTCTTGTGGGCTCAGTCTAGATAATTCAATTAAGCTTAGAACCTTAAATTGAGTCCATCGCCGGTTCAGTTTAAATTATGCAAATGCAATGCATGAATAAGAAAATTAAATATTTTATGCATAAAAACTAATTAATTATTTTTTGCGAGAACAAAAACTAATTCTCATTTTTTTTATGAATGATTTAAGGAAAAATAAAAAATTATGCGTCAACAGAGGCATCTCGATTTGCTGTCCAAGAGGCATCTGAGGTTCGCTATCCTCAAGCATCTCGACTCCCACAGGGCATCATCGGTTCGCTATCTGATGGTTTCTCTTTACATTTCTTAATTTTTACACCCTTAATAGTGATATGCAATGCAAATGCAGCACTCCCAGCACACATTTTCGGCCATTTCAGCATCCCTTCCCCACAATTTCCGCCCATAACAACACGTACCAACATACGGCAGCATATAGACAACATTTCAATGTATTTTCTACACGAGTACAGCTTAAAACCGTGTAAACTAGTACCGAACAGCACAAGCAGACGCATTCTAGCTTATTTTGGCACAAATACAGCCCTGTAATAGTACATACGGTAAAATCCAGCTTGTTTTCCACGCAAAAACGGCCCATAGTGACCAATTACAGCACATATAATTGAATTTTCGGCATGTATAACTCAAATACAACATGTATTTATCAAATTTCAGCATATACAGTCCGAATTCAGCATGCATTCGTACATTTCCAGCACGTATTAGCGACATTACGGCATGTGTTACTCAATTTCGGCGCGTACTCATCAACCCGAACACTAGAGGTAATGATCCAATCGCGTTGTTTGTTTCAAATTCAACATGCAATGGTCGGTTCGCAGGTGACAAGCCAAAGACTTAACCACGACTTCCCTTAAATTCAACATGCAAGCGCCGGATCAAGATCCAGAAGCCGAGAACCATTCACAAAACCATCTCATTTTGACATGCAAGTTATACATGGAACAACTTAAACCTAACCTATAGGCTCAAAACAAGAAGCAAGAGGACCCCTATAGCATAGAAGTTAGAAATTCCACTTGCCTTGTAGTGTTTTTGTCTCTTGAGAGCTTGTGAGAGCAAATTGAAGACAAAAGCACAAGTAAGGAGGGGGAGGGAGTTCAGCCGAGAGAGCGAGGGGGAGAGGGGAAAGAAGTGAGAGCCTTTCTCCACAAGCTTCTTGCTTCAATTTTCAAGAAATTTGACAAGTGTAATGGTTCAAAGGCCACTTGTCCCAAGCCTTTTGACACTTGGCTTGCTTGAAATTGAAAGGAAATGGAAGGAATGGACAAGGGAGGCGGCCGTCCATGCAAGGGTACTATGGGGATTCTTGCTCAAATTTCGGGCATGAAATTAACACATGGGAGAACTAAATGGGCACATGTATAATTTTGGTGTCCAAAGGGGCCATACAAAAAGGATTATTGCAAATAATTGATGTGAATAAGTCTAGTGCACAATTATTCAATTCCATGCACAAATGCACTCAAATTTTCGGCTACTATAGGAAAAATGGAATATTTAAATAAGCCTCCAAGACTTTTAATCGCCATAAAGATTGGGTACTTTGGCCGCCCAAAATTAATCTCATGGAAAAATAAAATTTTCATTTCCGTCTAAACTTCGAACTAACGATATTTAGCCGTATCGTCTAATTATTGTTATCGGGTAAGCAGGATTCAGGATGTCACACCAAGGCCCCGGGAATGAGCGTTGGGGTTCTTGTGCCCATGTGCAGAGTTTCTGTTCAAAGCGCTTTCATATCTTGTCATATTTTGAAAAATGATTTTCGAGTTTTTAAATAATAAATCATTTTATTGAATTTAACCTTCGGTAGAATTTTTTTATTTTTTATTTTACGTTGACTCATTTTTCTAAACGATTCAAACATCAGAAAATGAGAAAAATATTTTTCTGCAAAATATTTTCCGCGAAACAAACGTAAGCCCCGATAATAAAAGGCTTGAAACCCCTGCCGTTTCTCCTTCTGTAATGCTATATCTGTTTAACTTCAACATCTCTTGCATGTTGCATCCATTACCTGCCAAGGTTGCAGACAACGACCGCTTCTCAATTATAGGGTCCAGACAATCATCACATGTTTTCCCGCCTTATATCATCAGTTTCGACTATAACTAACGCACTGAGTGGTCAAGAATACTTGCATCCATCCTCCGATCTCGTGGTGCAGTTAAAGGCCCTAGTGCCGTTTATGTCCGGACCATATAATTATTTAACCTCAATCATGAATTGCTCTCCGTCATCACCAAAGAAGTAGGGTCCATGGACCCACAAAAAAAAAAAAACAAGAAGAAATCTATCTGACAAAAAAATACTATTATTTGAGGATTCTGCGCATTGGCGACGAGGGCGGCCACATGTCTATTACTCTCAACACATTCTCCATTTTTTTTTTCCCGAGTAATGGAGTGGGAATGGGTGACTAACGTAGGCAATATTCGACTTAAGCCACGGTTACCACTCATTTTAAGCAAGCCCGTCGCCGCTGCCCCCGCCGCCGCATTAGTGGAAGTACAGCGAGGATTATCGTATACCATAACACGATCGAAACGTAGATCGCATATGAACCTGGGCCTGCACAAGCGATAGAGCATGTGGTTTAATTCAATCCAATGCGGTTCATTTTCATGCGGAAAAGCTTTTAGGCTACGTTTAGTCGTCTGGGTTTCTGGTCATGATAGAATTACATAAGATAGGATGTGTGTATATATATATTGGTTGAAGGATATGATAAGGTATGAAATCCATTGATTTTGCTATATTCTATTCACCGTTTGATGACTCGCAATAATAGAGCCGCATATTTTTACATCCTATCATATTCATTGTTTGGCATAAACGGCACATAGCGTAAACGAACCTAAAAATTGCACAAGCAAAGATGGTAAGAATCTCTCAAGATACACTTGCTTACTTCATTTTTACTTGCTTATTATTATTTTTTCCTCTCTGCTACAGACCGAATGACCCTATGAAATTGCGTCGATACTTCCACATGTTACAGGTGACGTAAAAGAGATCTCTATTTTTCCCTCGGGAAATCTTTCGAATTACTACTGCTTAGCTTTCAATTCGCCTCTAACCATAAAATGAAATGTAAATAACTCGTCCTCTTCTCTTTGAAACAATGGGTCTTCCGGTTTTGTCGGTGCTTGAAACAATTTTATCTTCTCCATATTACTATATCTCTAGAGTCAATAATTTTATATGATGAACTACTGAACTCAATCACCTGATGCCGTTACTCTTCAGTTTTATGTTAAGGTCTATCTTATAGAGGTACTCAAATTTTAAATTCTTTATTTTTTATTTCTTTTTTCCCCTTCCATCATTCTCTGATAAATTTTATTAAATAGCAAACTATATTAAAATACATAGAATATGTAACAAAGATATAAATGCTAGACATATGTTTTGATATTGGATTTATATTGTAAGGTAGAAAGAAATTCGAACATATAAATAAGAATATGAATATATAATAACGAAATTTTGTTATATTTTCGTTATTTTGAATTCTTTTATGTTAGAATTCGAATATTATTAATAATTGGATATTATTTCAATTTTATTATTATTTTATGAAGTTTGTTTTTCGAAAAAATTAACTTTTATATTGTGGATATTAGAAATACTATCCACTTTTACGGGATAATTTTATCCTGATTATATCTCTCTTATATTCGATTTTAACCTGTCTTGAGTAGGAATCAAATATAGGATATCATAAAATTTATCATAATATGAAGTTTATCATAATTATCAAATATGGTAATCTATGATAGTGGTGGCCACGGTTCGGAACCGGCCGGTTCCGGTTCGTGGCCACTATGAACCAGAACCTTAAGGGCCGGTTTCGGTTCCGATTTTAAATCGGCGGTTCCGGGTCGATTCAAGGCCCGATTCCGGTTCCGGTAGTGGTGGCCACGGTTCGGAACCGGCCGGTTCCGGTTCGTGGCCACTATGAACCAAAACCGGAACCTTAAGGGTCGGTTCCGGTTCCGATTTTAAGCCGGGGGTTCCAGGCCGGTTCAAGGCCCGGTTCCAGTTCAAAATCGAAATGGAACTGGCCGATTTCGATTTTCAAATTTAATTTTTAAATAATTAATTATGAAATAAAAAAAATTATGAAATAATAAATTATCAAATACAAAATATAATCAAATTTGGGGGGGAAAAGAGAAGATGAAGGGGCTTGAACTTAATGAATTATCATTAAGCGCATACATATCTTCTTGGGATCGAAGAATCAAAGCCCATGTAGTTCTTTTACCTTTGATAATCCTATACTTACCTCATCGTCAATCGTCGCTACCCGTTTCGCCGGTTCCGATACCGGTACCCATGGCGGTGGTATCTCTCCATCATCGAAGAATTCAGCTTCATTGCTGCAATCCATCTCTTGTTGCCGATATTGAGCCTTTGTCCAATCATCGACACAAGCTTGAGTCTCCATCGATTCCGGAGCTAATCTTGAACCTTCGATCGTCCAAAATGTTGCTTCCAGCGCTAAATGCTTGTTCAACCGCAACTGTTGAATAAGGGGTTGTTAAAACCTGTCTTGCGATGAGAGCGAGAATTGGGAATTGGATTGAATACCTCTTCCACCACTCTAGAATTTTGAAATCTGTGCTGTCTTCAGATTCACTAAACTCAAAAAAGTGATTAAATAGGTCTCTACTACGGAAATATTTTCTGTTGCTCCATTTTGTCTTTTTTGCCTATTCATCAGCATTTGTACCATCTACTAATTCTACCTAGGTCCCCGCTTTGTACGTCACTAGGTTGAGAAGATCCACTATCACCTACATTATATCTATTAGAAAATTCATTATACATTTTTACTATGGCGTTTTAACTACTGTTTGTATAGTTCTAATATCTATAAATTCAATCAAATGTAAACAGTCATAATACGTATTCAAATCATCACCTAAACCATCTAATTTGGTACGTTGATCGAAAACACAAGCAACCAAATAAATAAGAGGAATTTCGCTATAATAATGCAGCCATTTCGTTCGCATTGCCATAATAGTTGGACCTAATTGATCATCTTTTTCATTTTCTTCAAAAATACCGGCAATATTAACACACTATATTAAAAATAAATGAGTATTAGGATAATAAACACCGGATAAAGTATAAGTTGCATCATTAAAAACTTTTAAAAGATCTAAAAAAAATTTGCAAATATCCCACTCTTGTGGGAATAAATTAATTTGAGAAATATTATTCGAAATAAACATACATAATAAATCTTCATATGCAAAAGATTGATTAAGCAACTCGTACGTAGAATTCCAACGAGTTGGAACATCTCTTGGAAATCTTTTTGGTCTTCTTCTATTTGCTTTACAAAATTTTCCCCATTCTTTCATAATTTGATGATGTCTCCATAAAAATCGAATTGTTGTCTTTATTGGGTTGAGAAAAATATCAAGAGTTTGTAAACCATCTTGTACACATAAATTTAAAACATGGCAAGCACATCTAACGTGAAAAAATTGTCCACCAAAAGCGGGTTTGCAAATCTTTTCTAACTCAGGAATGGAAGCGGTATTTGCCGCGGCATTATCAAAACCAACTAAAACTTGCATAATTATTCTATAAATATTAATTGCCGTATGCCTATCATAAAAAACTCGAAATGCAATAACTCTTTTTTGAAGGTTCCAATCATCGTCTATCCAATGACATGTAATACCTATATAAGAATGAGTTTTCCAAGGATCGCTCCAAATGTCGCTACCTATATTCACACGTCCATTGAAATTCATAAAAAAAAGTTTTTCAAATCTTCTTTTTCTCTTTTATAAATATAAAAAAGTTGGCGTTTAAGCGTATTTCTCGAAACAGGTTTTTCTTGTGGAGTACATACAGTTTGTATAAAATGATTAAAACCAACTTTTTCACCAAAATTAAACGATAAACGTTCAACGGCAGCAAATCTAGCTAATTTTTCTTTATAAACTTTTTCATTGTAACGAAATAAAGGAGAAGCGTTAGAATTAGCGTACCCGAAAATTTATTGTTGGCTGGTGTCGATCCTTGCTTGTGTCGGATGTTTCGACTTCAAAAGCCGTTTAAATATTCCATAACCGCCTCCACCTGTAAATTTGTATGTTGCCCCACAATATTTACATTTTACCTCATACTTGTTTCCGCTTAAATGTTCCTTCGTGAAGTGTTCCCATATGTCGGATGTATCCTCCCGTTCCAGCTCCTTTGTTGTTGACATTTCTTCGACACTAGAAGAAGGGTAATGCAGACTTTCTTGCGTTGGGACGTGCTCGACGTTGGGAATAATGTTGATATCATCAACATCGTCTCCCCAATATGTAAAATCATGAGAATCATGAGGATGATCGGATTCCCCCATCGGGTTCTTTCCTCTACACTACCTTTACTTCCACTTGCCATTTTTTGAGAGAATTGAGCGGAAAGCGAATTCAGAAAATTGACGGAGTCATAGATTTGAGAGAATTTAAGAGAATTTGTGAGAATTTATGAGAAAAAAATGAAAGATGAAAATGGATATTTATAGAATTTATGATAGATTTAATTAATAAAAAAAAATTGGCCAAATGACCGTTGCAAGGCAACTGCTATAAGCCGATTCCGAACCGACGGTTCCTCCACGAGGTTCGAAATAGGCCCAGAATCGCCGGTTCCGAGCCGGTTCACAAAAAACGTAACCCGGAACCGGCCCGTGGCCACTGCTGATCGACGATAAATAAAAGGTCAATCTCGTTAAAATCAAATGAATAAGGAAACGCCACGTGGTCTGACCATTGGGAATTGCTTCCACGTAAGAACAGACAAAAAAACGTGGGAATATAGTCTTTCAATCATGGAGCGAGCGGCCCGTTCGTCTGTCGGCAATCAAAACGAAGAAAGGGATGCCAAGTACCGGGCACCATCTCGTTCACTCGGGGCACCGGACCCGCATGGGACCCGCTCGATCATGTCGGTTTTTATCTGTGGGGCCCAGATATCCCCACGGATTGCATGTGAGTGCAGCTAATAATATTCGGTGACGCCATAAATAATATGTATATATATATATAATATAAATTAATATATCTTATTTGATACCCAAATTGAACCGAAATTGCAATACCTATTTGGAATAGCTATGACCTCTCTAGTGCTATTTGTACATCGGACAACACAAAATTTGATTTCACAATACTTCCAAATTGATTGAAATAATGTTGTTTACAAGCTGTTTGTGAGAAACTTGTCGAGGTTTAAATAAATAAGGCTCTTTTATTTTTCAAGTCTATAAAGAGATAACGTGTAATAAATTTGATAAGTCCACGCAACAATTTCTCTTATCAATGGTTGATAAGATCATTCGTAGACAGATATTTTGATTTTCCAATTAATGGTAATATATATGTTATTCACAATTCTACCAAGGAATAAAAATTACCCATTATTTAATTTGGTTTTGTCAGGTAGTAAGCACTAATAGAGACATTAAAAATAGTAGGGATAATGACACAAATGGTTCATGAACTTTGATCTAATGTGCAATGTGGTCCTTGAACTTTTAATTTGATGAATATGGTCTCTGAACTTTAACACAATGTGTAATGTGGTCCATGAACTTTTAATTTGACTAATATGGTGCTGAAATTTTGAAACATATTCAACTTCGTCCATGAATTATAAGAAGATGTTCGATGTAATCCTTCCATTAATTCAAGGTCAAGGACTACTTTGAACATTTTCTTATAGTTCAGGAACTAAGTTGAACATGTTCCATAAGTTCGAGAATCACATTGAACAAATTGAAAGTTCAGGGACCACATTGCACATTGAGCTAAAGTTCATAGACCATATTGGTTAAATTAAAAATTCAGGTATCACATCGCACATTGGGTCAAAGTTTAAGGACCATTTATGTCATTTTTCCCAAATAGTAATAACCTATTTAACAACGCACTTAAAAAGGGCTGCGCAGTTTTTCACCCCCCTAAATCACTAAATCCACCCCATTTAAACTGAAAAGACAAAACTGCCGTCAATCTTGCAATTGCAATTTAAAGTGATGGCCCTACTCTCTTTTTTCTATTTTTCTTTTCCTATTTAGGATAGTTACCACAATTTTAAGCATTTTATTTTTGTCAAGAATTTTATGCATTTCACATGCTTTGTTACTGGGCATATAAAAGAAAAGTACATTCTCAGATATCCTATAATGGTTTACATGCTCCGAATAAAATTATCTCGCTGATAGTAAGGAAAAACAATATTCTTTGATATAGCATAGAACTAAAAGATCTCTTCTTCATCATTGATCTTACAACAACTTCTCTATTTTTTGTTCCTCTTATCTCAAAAGCTCACTTTTTTGGTGAACTTTTCTCTTTAACTTCATTAGTCTAAAATATATATCAAGTCTCTTTATTTATTATATCAAACAATTTATCTTTAATATATCAAAGGATTTATATTTTCTCCATACTATATTGGCGATACTTTTATACAAAGCATGTAGGATGTTAGAGAAATATTTAGGAATACACTAAAAGTATTATGTACAATAAAGTATATTGTTATTTTTTCGTAAACATTTGACAGATGATATTTATTTCTGTCAACCTAAAGCAGTGACATTTCACTAGCATTTTAAAAAATAAAAAATAAATTCTTATTATATGCAACATTTTGATTTAATTAAGTTTTATCTACTTAGCAATTTATCCATAAATTCGATCGACAACACACAAAAGAACTAGATTTCTTAGAAATTTCTCTTTTGTATAGCAATAAAATAACATATTGCCTTTGATATACATGGAAATTAAACCATAAATAAAAACTAAAAATACAAAATTCTCAATTATGGTAAGTAGATCCTATGTGAATATAGAAAACTCACAAAAAGGAAAGTAAATAATTTTGTGACAACCAATTAAATTTCAATTGAATAATAAAGGATAATTTTGTCTTTTTAATGAAAATTGGGTGGATTTAGTCGTATAAGGATGGAAATAGCGTCACCCTTTGAAAGTCGTGCAATAACAATATCTTAAAGAAATTACCTACCTAAAATACCAATGTTTTTTACTTATTTCAAAGAGATACATTGACTCTTAATAGGTCTCCTAGAGACAAAAGATTTTAATAATTTTTTTCGCCAGATGATTGTTCAACAAATAAAAGGAGAGAGAAAAGACAATGTCCAACCTCAGCAGCCAACTCTGATGCACAGCTGACCAACTCTCTCTCCCTCCTTGTCTTCCTTTCCTTTTTCTTTCTCCTCTTTCACACACCTCTCTCTCTCTCTCTCTCCATCTGAGCTCCGTCCACCCACATCAGCTCTCCAATGGCGACTACACGCGGAGAGCCCGACCCCCAACCTCCTCTTTCCTCTTCTTCCGCGTCCGAAATCCACGTCCGGGTCAACTCGCGCCGAGGCGCGAAGGCGATACACCCGGTGGACATACCCACGCCGCCTCCGGCGGCGGCGGCGACCACTCCGAGCCCGGTCGTGTTCCGGGAGGTGAAGCATTTCAGGAGCTGGGTCCCGTGGCTGGTGCCGACCTTCGTGGTGGCCAACACGGTGATGTTCATCATCACCATGTACGTGAACGATTGCCCCAAGAACTCGGTGTCCTGCATCGCCAGGTTCTTGGGCCGATTCTCCTTCCAGCCCCTCAAGGAGAACCCCCTCCTCGGCCCTTCCTCTTCTGCGTGAGTCGGATTGAGCTTCCCTTCTTTTGGCCTCTTTGATTGGTTAAAGTTTGAAATTTTTTTTATTTTTTTATTTTTAACGGGTGGAGTGAGTCTAGGCTTGTCCTGTTTGAACTTTGGTGTGTTGAGTGTTTTGAACCATGGAACGAAGCAAGTAAGATAGCTTCTTTCGGTTTCCGGACAATGTTCCTGTTGTTTCGGTCTGCGGTTTTGGAATTCTGTTTCCAAGGATTAGATTATCGTATACTTATCGTAATGGTTTCTCAAAGAAAAAAGTATTTTGAGCTCTTAGATGAGTAGTGGTCCCGCTGCGCAGCCTACATACTAAATGTGTAAATATTTTATCAAGGCAATTTAGAGATGTTTTAGAGCATTAGTGATTGTGTCCACGTTATCATGAGTACTAGTTACCTAATTTTTCATGGTGAAGCTGAAAGAAGCATGGGCTACTATCTTAGTTCCAAGCGACTGTGCGATTAGATTACAGCTATTTCTATGGATACACGTCTAGTGAATAAGCAATCGTCAAAGATGCTAGACCTTATTCAACTTGACTGCTGTTTTACGCCTATATTACGTAATTTCCTTTTGGAGTTAGATTACAGATATTTCTTCCTCTACAGTTCGTGGTGTATATGCAATCATGCCCAGATTCTTTTGTTCAACTTGACTGCTGTTTTATGCCTATATTAGGTAGTTTCCTTGTTGATTGGTAATTATCAAATTTAAGTCTATGCTATGTCTTTTTAGGCTTCAGAAGATGGGTGCTCTAGAAGTAAGTAGAGTGGTTGACCGGCACCAGGTGTGGCTCCTTGTCACCTGCATTTGGTTACATGGAGGAGTTTTCCATATATTGGCAAATATGTTGAGTCTTTTAGTTATTGGCATTCGGCTTGAGCAAGAATTTGGTTTTGGTACGTATGGAAAACTGCTTTTCCCACCTCTGCTTCATTGCGCTTATATTTTCTGGACATCAGCCTTCTCTAACCAGACTTCCCATCTCATGTAAAATTCTTACATTGTGCAAAGCTTCCCATTATTGTCACAAATCTGATGATGGTGCACATCCATTTGAGTGTGTATGTACAATTGTTAAATATCTTAGAGTTTGCTTTAGTTCTGACTCAGAACTTCTGACCTGGGGCTTGCATGGGAGAGGACATATGAGGGGGTTGGAGGCATTGAATTCATTGGAGATGCCATCTAAATAGATATGGTTTTGCATCAAAAGTGAAGGAACTAATAAGATCTGACGATTTGCAATGTAGTAATAGTTTTTAGACAAGTTTTGTTGATAGATTTGAATGATTGTGTTCCTTTACCTACTGTTGTTAGTGACTTCTGAAAACAATTTGGAGGAAAAAATTTGTGAGGAGACAAGTATCTAATTTGACAATGCAAGGAATGGATAGGCTTTGGTTTTGATCTGCTCAGATGTTTCCAAATGCTCAATGGGGAGTGGATAGCAGAACTTGTTTCTTTTCCGATGGTCCATGTGCCTTAAATCTTTTAGTGTGCATGTGAAATCCATTGCTCTTGGTGCTACCACTGCTACGGTATATCATGATTTATACATTTTTCATGTGCCAGTAACCCAAAAAAATGGAAATTTCAGCTTTAGGATGTACTTAAGGTTTTCTTCTTTCTTACCTAAACAACATGTGCACCATGATATAATAGTTTTGTTTTAGCCTAGTATGCGCTTTTGCAAGTATTATTTTTGTACACTCTCCTCTTGTTAGCTCCCTATATCATGATACCTACGTTCTTTCATGGGCCAATATTAATAGAACATTGCTGATCTACCCCTCCTTATACCTGGTTCAAGTTCTATTCATTTACATTTGGTTCAAGATTTTGTATTTGCAGTTTAAATGCCATCATCGTTGATGCTTAAATCTGCAGAATCTTTGTTTCTCATGTTCAGTTTGCAAACTAAATTCTGAAGAAACATGGCCTTTGCATCATCCTCATTATGCAACTTCAACATAGTTCGCATTCAAAGGCAGTTTGATGGTGTCAATTACTTTGTATATCACTGTATCCATGGAATATCTTCATTCATGCTACCAGGATCTGTGGATCTGTCAGATAAGCTGCGTTCATCTATGTGGCTTCCATTAACTTAGAGCTTTTCTTGCAGTGCGAATTGGTTTGCTCTACATAATCTCAGGACTTGGTGGAAGTTTGTTGTCAGCTCTTTTCCTTAAGTCAAACATTTCCGTTGGTGCTTCTGGTGCACTATTTGGATTACTAGGTGGAATGCTGTCTGAACTCATTATTAATTGGAGCATTTACACCAACAAGGTATAGCATCACTATAGATACTTTTTCACGACCCATGAATTACTATCCAGCATCTTCTCTCTTTCTGTTAACATTAACTGATTTTTCCCAGGTTGCAGCATTTGTGACCCTCTTGTCTATCATTGTGCTAAATTTGGCGGTTGGGATACTTCCTCATGTGGACAACTTTGCCCACATTGGAGGATTTCTTTCCGGCTTTTTTCTGGGATTTGTCTTTCTGATCCGGCCCCAGTTTGGATGGGTTAGCCAAAGATATTCTCCCCCTGGGTATTTGACAACTTCGGCTATATCCAAATTCAAGAAGTATCAGTGTGTCCTGTGGATTTCCTCTCTTATTCTCTTCATTGTTGGGTAAGTACTCAGTATACATGTTCTTAACTATCAAGGGAGAGAAAGGATTCTCAGAATTTCCAAACATGCCGACTTTCATGACCTTTCAATGACCTTGAGACCAAGAAAGCTGCCAAATATCTATTTCCAGGCATTAGCCGATAGTTAGCTGATTTTCTGGGTTAATTGGGAAGTACTTGCATAAACCAATCTTGTGCTGAGTTTGTGCAAGTAAATGTTGGAAATCCGCATAGCTTAATGATGAAAGCTTAGCAAAGTAATGACAGTCACTCTAGCCTCCAATTATGCTTCTAAAACATTATATCTTGAACATTTTTGTTTATCACTTCCTCCTTCCATTTACATCGTAGTGTTTCTTTGCTTTTTCAGGTAGTTGGTGCTTTCATTATGCACAAGTACTTGGACTATAAATACTTGTAGGGGTTCTAATTTGAAATCTATGCTTTCTTAATAGGTTTACCGTTGCTCTGGTTTTGCTGCTCCGGGGTTTTGATGCAAATGATCATTGTTCTTGGTGCCACTATTTGTCTTGTGTCCCAACTTCAAGATGGAGCTGCAATTCAAATCTGGGATACTGCACTGTAAGGGACCTCCCCATTCTTTTCACACTTTTCAGTATATTTATTCACTCTACACCGTCTCCTTCAACTGGCACAACCAGAATAGGAAAGTCATAACAAAAGCAGAGGGGGGTCGATCGACCAACATCAGATAGAGATGCCCCTCTCGATGTTCTTCTTGAGCCAACTCCCTTTTATTTGTAAAATCCTAGAACATTCATTTGAGACCGGACAACCTTTTATATGGACTAGAAATGCCCATGTGATTCATGCGTGATGATGGGTAGCAACTAACAATTTTCTTACTATAGCCCATTGTAAAAATAACCTTAATATGAAATTCATGGTTATAATTATCGTAAAGCAAAGCAAACTAAAATTCGAGTTATGAAGTAAGGTTTCATTGTTACTTAATGACATCTCTCGCAGATAATATAAGAACTATGCATGGTGTACATCTGTAATATACAAAGTTTCTGTCGCTTGGACATTAATTTCATTTGTATTGCAAATGATGTGATTGCTAATCTCTATAGTTTGTGGCACCAAGCATTAAACTCACGTCTTTTGCACATGAAGACTTAGTAATTGTTATGCCAGACCAGTCTCGTTTCTCTCCGGCCATCTCTTTCGAGAACTGCATAACCCCTTGACCTGTGTTGCCATTGCTTTTACCTGCAGTCCACGCAGTTAGGAAGCCAGCTGAACTTGACGTGCTCGACCAACGGCAAATCCAGCACGTACACGTTGCCGGATGCAACCGCTTCTCAGATTCAGGGGCTGTGTTCTCAGCTCTGCAGTTGATTATCAGGAAAACACGGTGCGCGCAGCCATCACCTTTAACTTGATTGCCGTGAAGTCATGTCGACTTTGGGTTATTCGATTTATGTACATTTTCCAGGGGGTATAGAGACTCTGCTTTTAGATTACAAATCTGAACATTCACTTGAACCTTCATATTACATGTATTGCTAAGAGTGATAGATTATTAATTGAGTTCAATTTTTGTGCGACGGTCGATGCTTTCCCATTGATTTTCCGAGTATCATGTTTGAAAATTTCATGACAACTCGTTTAGTCCTTTTCACGGTTGGTGAACCCATCTTGAGTTTTCACATTATCAAGGATTAGCATGCTTAACGTGTGAAATTCACTCTGTACATCTCCAGGCAAAATTGTCAAGCTAAACAAAAAAAAAAAAAAAAGTGAATTTACTCATTACGCATGCTCATATCCTAAATCCTTTATTCCCCTTTGACAAACTGTCCCACTTCTACTGCGAAACTCTCAATGGTTTTGGGAAAAGTGCAATAAAAAGTTCTAAATATATTGCATTGATACCAATGCAGTTCTAAATCTTTTAATTGGATCAATTTAGTCTTAATTTTTTTCTTATTAGTATCAATTCAGTCCATTCGGTCAATTTTTTGCCGGAAATCGCTGACGTGGACACCGGCCGTCTTACGTGGCACGGCTGACACTGATGTGAATTTTTTTTTAAAGTGTTCAAAAAAAAAAATAAACAAATAAAAAATAAGTGTCCACTTAGGACAGTTGGCGTCCATGTCAGCGATTTCCAACCAAAATTGTCGGATGGACTGAATTGGTGCCAATGTGAAAGGTTTAGGATTACATTGATCCAATTGAAAGGATTAGGACTATATTGATATCAATGCAATAGATTTATGACTTTTTTTGTATCCCTATGGCCCTGGAGGAGTTGCCGAGCTCAACGGCAAACGGGGGATTGATTAGGTCACTAGATTGGTGGATATTTCGCCAAATTTGTAAAAGCCGCTTTGACAGACGGCCGACATTTAATATCAGATAAAAGTTCAGAGACCTAATCGAGTCAATTGAAAATTTACGGCGAACTTATATATTAGATAAAAAAAAAAAACATTCTAGGACCAAATTGAAGTAATTGAAAGATCTTCATCCCTGCACTTAATGCTATTATGTGCGCCTTTAGTTTGGACGATAACGGACGTACCCCACCTCGTAATGTTGCTTTTCGGACTAGGGATGGCCCCCGACAAATTTACCCTAAATTATATTTTTGACCACTAAAAATCATAAATTGGTACAATTATGATAAATTTACCCAAAATTAATTTTTTTTTACTACAAAAAATCACAAACTGGTACACATGCGAAAAATTTACCATATATTAATTTTCGTTATATTGAGTTAATACCACAAAAAACCCCAAATTGATACACTTGTAACAAATAGAAGGAAACATATACACCCGGCAATTGCCACGTGTCATTCAACTCAGTAATTTGACGATAAAATTTAATGGAAACTAACGGAGGGTAACTTTGTCACAGTTGTACCAGTTTAGGGTAAATTTGTCACAGATGTACCAATTTGATATTTTTGGTGTTCAAAAAAATAGTCTAGGGTAAATTTGTCACATGTGTACCAATTTGAGGTTTTTGGTGGTATTAACCCTTTTTTTTTTAACATGTATCGTAGTTTCTACCGTACTGCACTGTACGTTCGATAGTTTAGAATCCGGTAACGCCGTTGTCACGAAACATAGATGCAATCCCTTTTAATCATGAATTAGAACATCATAATTTTTGAGACGATTGCAAATAATCGGGCTTAATCCGAAAGAAAGAAAAGGCGCGAAAGTATTGCCATATGGACAATTTGAGACCAGTCTTTGTGCATCTTAACAAAAAAAAATAAAAAAATCATCGAGTTATGTCTATGGCCTAAAATTTTTCCGTCCGGAAGTGCCTGTGTGTCTTTTTAATATGTCTAGCACGGTTGACGTGCAATTTCAGGGGGGCAAAAACGACACAGTTTGGATTATTGAAAACGATTCTGGTAAGTTAGGGAGTATTATTGCAAAGCTCAAGGGGGGTTCCAAATTTAAGAAGAACCAAAAGAATTTGGTAATTAAAGCTTCATTTATTTTATGAAAATTAAATGACTTGGAGAAATATTTTTTTTTAAAAAAATTGATTGTTTGTATCAGTTGAAATATGTAATCAATCATTTATTTTTCTAAATGATACTAATAATCATTTTTAAATTTTAAATTTTAGATTTTATGTTTTATTCTTTCTTTCTTCATCACGACTTCCTCCACCGCAACCGGCCTACGGCGAGCGGCGGAGATAGAAGAAAAAAGAAAAAGGAAGAAAATAAAATAAAAATAAAATAAAAAATAAAAAATAGCATAAAATCAAATAATTAAAATTAAAAAAATAAATAAAAACATAAAAATAAAATATTAAATATTGAAAATATAAAAAAAAAAAAAATTTGAGAGGAGCAATTTTGGAAAAGTGTTTTCACATCTTTAGATTTAGGAATTCGCTTTTCTAATTTTGCACGTGAATTTTCGTTGACGAAGTCATTTTCGGGGAACCAAACGTGTGAAAGTCCGGGAAACACTTTCACTTGGACAAACGGCATCATGATCCACATGCGGCAATTTTCGATTCCAATTTTCATTTCCATTCCGCGTCGTTATAATCAACCAAATGACGCTAATAAATTGAGTAGGGCGGTCCATTCCATTCCAATAGCTTCATTTCCAATAACCAAACATTGCGAGTAATGCTATTAGTTCATCTTGTTCATACTTCCCAATCACGAAAAACGTTTTGTTCTGTCGACATCGTGCATGACAGCATCGTTAGACACGTCAAATAATGACCCGTTAGAGGCTTATAGAATGAAAAGTTGACTATAGCCGAAATTGCCTATTAACCGAGATACTTCAAATTTGAAGCCAAAATTATCTTAGACAATCCCCCCGAAGCATACGTTCTACAAGATCTTTGAACCAATCTTAAGTGGGTTCGGCAATAAATTGTTCGGAATCAAAGTATAAGGACCAAATTAATAGTTCACGGATCGATTTTGTGGATGGGGAATGGGCAAGTATTTGTGACAACCTTGGACCAACTTATTCGAGGCATTATCTGTTTTGGCGCGTTCCATACCGAGCCTCATGGTTTTATCCTTTGGCATACATGTGAAAACTTTTGCAATGAGGTCACTCATTCCGGTAGTGCTCCCACCTAAGAACTCTTAACATTGGGGAGGATCACTAAAAAAGTCCTAAACCTTTTGCAATTTACCAATTCTGTCCTAAACTTTATTTTTTGCCCAATTGAGTCTTAAACCTTTTGCAATTGTGTCAATTCAGTCCATTTAATCGGCCGGTGCTAACGTGGTAATTTCGTAATAACATTTTTTCTATCTTTTTCTTGTTCTGCCGGCCCCTAGGCGAGGGCTTGCAGGCCTTCACTGGCGCGAACCCTCGTCGAGCCTCTTGCCGGCCCAACCCCCCCCCCCCCCACCCAAAAGAACAAGAAAAATAAAGACAGAAAAAAATTAATTAAAAATTTGAAAAAAATTTATTAAAATTTTGTCACGTTAGCACCGGCCGGCTAAATGGACTGAATTGACATAATTGCAAAATGTTTAGGACTGAATTGACAAAAAAATTAGGACTGAATTGGTACAATTGCAATAGGTTTAAGACTTTTTTTGTGATTTTCCCATTAACATTGGCGTTCTAATGTTAAGCTTGTCGTCACATAAAAAAGGGCACCTCTTGTGAATTAATTTAAGTTTCCCATATATATCTCAGGAACATTCTCCCCCTGTTCTGTGCACAATTCTTTTCATTCCTACCTCATAAGTTATCTTAGAAGCCTACCATGAGTCACTCCTTGTCTGACCCTCTTGCCCCCGCCGTCACTTTTCAATTTTCGCCCACATCGGATCGGGTCGGGTCGTTCTAGTATTGCATTGACTAAGTCCACTAGACCACACGAAGTACATTTTTTTAAAAAAAAAAATGTGCAGAACCTATGGTGATCCCACTGAAAGACGTAAGCGCTTGTACAGTTTCTACCGGAGGTAAGACATTCGTTGTATCAGTCCTTGAAGCAAGGTTTGGTTTACTATGATGGGAAAAACTGACCTCTTGCCTGTAGCTGCCGCCCCACCACCGGCGCCTTAGCGAGGGTTGGCCACCCCACCGACCAGAGGTGAGGGTTGTGATCGCGGCCATCGGCCGAGCCTGGGCGACGGCCGCCGACTTGCCCAGATCTGGCCAGTGGGGTGGCGGCCACAGGCGGGACCTCTAGCCTGATTTTTTTTTTGTTTTTTATTTTTAATTTAATTTAACAAAAAATTAGATTAAATTTACATTTTGACAAAAATGCCCTTGATCGGTCTAAAAATTTGGCCGGCCGATGAGGTCAGGCTCTTATTTGAAACAACCATAGCCACTTCAGGCCCTTTTTTAAGACAATGATGGCACTTCAGGCCCTTATTTGAAACAAAGTCCAATTCAGGCTCTTATTTGAAAAAATAAGAGTACTTGTGGCCCTTTTTGAAATTTTTCCCTCGATTTTTAATATAAATATTAATTAAAAAAATAAATTAAAAAGAAGAAGAAGCAAAGCCAAGGAGCAATCGACCGGGTCATTGGCGACCCCGGCCGACCCTCGCCCCACTATGGTCGGCCCTTCCAGCGTTGAGGGGGTTAATTTTATTTTATAATTTCACAATAAATTATAAAATAAAAACAAAACAAAATAAAAAAATAATCTCAGCATTTTTCGTTAACCAAATTAGACGGAGTTAACGGAGGGACTTGATTGTCAATTTGATAAGTTTTAGGACTGAATTAGACTTTCTGAAAATTTTAGGATTCAATTACACATTCGTGACAAATTTTAGAATTTGATTGTACATATCACACACACAGTCTCTCTCTCCCCCCCCCCCCCCCCCCCACACACACACATATATATATATATATATAAAACAAAAAGAAAAAAAGAAAAAGTAGAGGCGAGTAATTTCCTGACCAGCTTGAACTGAAGCAGAAGCAAATCAGCAATCGCTCCGCTCCACAGAAACGGTCTCGCCTCCCATTCTTCTCTCGCGCAACCGCGCACAAAAACGCTTCGCTTGATGCTCGTACCGATATGAATCCCGCCTCCCGCGTCCGCCGCTGATCACCATCGATCGACGTCGAACCATGATGACGATTCGAGCCGCGAATGGCTGCTCCTCCGTGCTTCGCTCCCCTCCCCCTCTCCACGCCTTGCGTCGCCTCTGCTTCTGCTACCGCTCCGGTGCGCTCCGGACGTCCTCCCACGCTGCGGCGGCGCTCCGGTGCGAGCGGAGCTCGTCCGGCCATGGCGGTGGCGGCACTCGGAGCTATTGCGTCCACAGCCTCGTCGAGAGCGTCATCGAGGAGATTAGGGAGTCGCACCGGCGGAGGCTCGCCTGCTCTGCTTCCAAGTAAAAGTCCTACTTCCTCGTTTTCTTTACTTCCTTGATTGTGTTTTCGAGCTGGTGTTCTTCAGTAGGACACTCCTTGATGGTGGTGGATGAAGCTGTGTAGACGACTTGTGAGAGGGCCGAAATGATGAGGTCTCTGTGTCAAGTTCGGTCAAATTAGGTTAATTATTGATCATTCTGTCGACACACGTTCATTTGCTGATGCATTGGTCAGTCTAGTATTGTTAAGTTGTTGCTTAAGAGTATTTTCTTGTCGGACAAGTTTACCTGAGTTGTCCTCCTGATAGGCTGTTATTTCTTCAGCTCTTGTACGCGATGGTGAAATCCCTATTCCTAAGTCTCATTTGAGCTGGTATAGATGGTGGTGGCGTGTTACTGCAATAATTTCTGATTGATATTATAATGCTAATCGCAGAATGGCGCTCACCAGCAATGGAGAACTTTTGGAAGATAAGCTAGTAAACCGAGCACTAGAGAAAGGGTTGCTGCTGGAGTTCAAAAAAGATTCTGAGAAAGTATTGTTGGCAGTCACTCAGAGGCCTGATGGCAAGAAAAATTGGATGGTTTCTGATCAGGTTTTGCTTGACACAACTAAAGCACATAGGTTGCTAGTTGTTGGCACTAAATCTTCGTTGATGAACCTATTTTAAAGCTGCCTAAATCATATTTGGTTTGATGTCAGAATGGTGTCACATCATCGATTAAGCCACAGCAGATTACTTTTATTGTTCCGGGTGTTGAAAATTTTGACCAGAAAGAAATTTCAGACTTTGTACAGAGGGCTGAAGATAACTTGGTTAGTTCCTCTTGTATATTCCAAGCACGCCCATTTTTTTGTCTAGACTATTAATTTCTTGTTTGGCTTCATGCAGGACCCAACATTGCTTGAATTTGCTTGGGTTGAGCTTCTGGAGAAAAATAAGTCAGTAACAGCGGAAGAATTGGCGGAGGTACTATATGATGCATTTTTGGATGCTAGCTGTGCTGTTTCATTTAATAACCTCTGCTTATTCTACAGATGATCTTTGGCAGTTCAGAACCCTTGGAGAGCTATTGCGCGCATCTTTTGCTTTCAAAGGATGAAATTTACTTCATGATCCTTGAAGCAAAAGGCTCGCGTAGAATTTATGGTCCTCGGCCTGCTGCACAGGTACATGTTACTTATCCTACACTGAGAATGTCTACAATTGGATGGACAATGGATCACAGATACCATGTGAAGGAATATTCAGTTGTCAGAAACTATTGTTCTTAAAATATATCATGTTAGATTCAGATGGAAAATTGATGGAATAGTTAACTTTTTAGTAGGTGACGTACTTATGTCTGAATAGTGCTGATTCAGTGAAGATGGAGGAAGTTTAGCTGGCATATCTTCTATCAGATGATATAAGATACCTTGAATTATTCAAGAGTAGAACTTTAGAAGGTTCCTTTTGAGTAGCTTCAACTTAAGTGTACAGAAGGATTTGAAACATGAAATATTGCTTCCTTTTATCTTTGAAACTCTCTCTCTCCCTCTCCCTCTCTCGTTTTCCTTTTTTAACACTGGTTATGGCCACATGATATCCTAGGTGGAAGAACAGATGCGTAGGAAGCTTGCACGAGAAGCTGCTGAGGAGGAAATTGAGGAGTTTGTTCAGTTGTTGACATCTGCTAAGTCGATGCCTTTCCCTGCTAAACCTCGGAAATCTACATGGCTCGCGGAAGAGAAAATTCGAAAGAAAATAGAGTCTCTTGAATGTTACGCAATTGATGCATGCAAAAATGATGAGCAAAGGAAATTAGCGGGCGTGGTACAATTCTACATCCAAGCTACATTGTTTGACCCTTTACCAAAAGGAAGTGAAGCAAAATTAGTGATGCAATTTCACGAGCATCAATTTTCATTTTAGCTATGTATGCCTTAGGATCGCTTCCATTTTATTGGCATGAATGCAACGTCACATAGTAACTGTTCTTCTCCATTGTTTGGGCAGATCCTGAAGGCAATGGGACTGACAAAAACAGCATCATCTGCAGTGAATCTTCTCATAGATATTGGCTATTTCCCCGTACATGTCAATCTTGATCTGTTAAAACTGAATGTCCACACCGTTCATTCAGATGAGATAATATCAGCTGCTGAGAGTCTTCTGTCACAGTCAGTTGACCTAGATGAGGTATGTATATTTTTTGCTTCAAAGTTAATGAAATCACTTTCTAGGTCTGACTTTGTTAAACTAACTTTGTACGTAATCTCTCGTCTATGGATGATAGAACAATTGCTTCACCCTTTTTGTGAGTAAGGTTCTAACAACGATGCATTCACGAATAACCACCAAAGTTATGGGGCATTAAGTTTAATTTCTTTATTAAATCCTCAATTTGATTTTTAACCCTTCATTTTATTTTGTTTTTGGAGATTAGTCTGACCGGAAAGATCTCACTGACCTGAAGGTGTATGCAATCGATGTTGATGAGGCTGATGAGGTAAGCATCGATTGATTTATCGTTAGCTTCTTTGAACTATAGTCTCCTATATCTGTTTCTGGGAGATATCATTAAATAAGTGCAAGAAGGCTGAATGTACTTGATTGGAAAATGATATGTAGGAGGGATGCTGGAAGGAACTAAGAGCCTGTTTGATATCAGAAATGTTTCCACATAAGACCTAGAGTTTATATTTTAAAGCTGGTAATATTGGACAGGACCGTTTACAGAGATGAATTACAGAAAGAAAACTCAAACATGACACAACACGATAAACATAGCCCTATATATTGGCACGAATCATACGAATTAACACGTTTCCATCCTAATTTAACTATTTGACATACAGAATCAACATTATGATGTTTGATTCTAACAAATATCGACACTAATTATGAATGCCATTATGACATGCCAACGCGAATTGTCAACCCTACTAAAATCTTCGTAGATGATTGGGAGCTATGAATGACAATGACAGGAACTAGCATATATATCCTCATTGCCTTCTTTCCCATCACGTATGAACAAAAGGCAAGCAAATTAAAGCATTTTGAATAGATGTGCCGTTTTGGAAGAAGAATCAGAGTTTTTCTTGCATGCTGTAAGCTCAAATGGCTAATTGGCAATGATTTGCAGCTTGATGATGCCTTGAGTGCAACAAGATTGCCGGATGGCCGAATCAAAGTTTGGATACATGTTGCGGACCCAGCCAGATTTGTTCGACCCAGAAGCGTAGTTGATAGGTAGTTTTGGTAACTCATTAGTTGATATGGCTGGAAATACTATTTAGAGGTTCATCCTACGTATCTCTATGATATGTAGGGAAGCGATGAAGCGGGGAACTTCTATTTTCTTGCCTACGGCCACCTATCCAATGTTCCCTGAGAAACTTGCTATGGAGGCAATGAGTTTGAAACAAGGAGAGCTCTGCAATGCTGTTACTGTTTCTGTTGTGCTGCACTCTGATGGAAGGTAATCCCTAGGGTTTTCTGGCCAATTTATCCGTGAGCATCTAAGTGCATTGTGTCCAAGTGCTCTCTCCATTTGTCAGAATCTCATATTCTCTGTGACATGGAAACATTTTAGGCCAGACGTAAATTTAACTCCAGGCCTCTAGTTTCTTAATTTTATGGGTGATTGTCTTACTATTGTAAGAAAAGAGGAGTACGTACTGTGTTCCTCTGGATTATATGTGGTTAAAAGCAAGAACACCATGATATGGAGTCATTTAAGTGGTTAAAAGAGGTAACCCTCTTAATTTTTCCAGGAAGCCCTCCCATCACTGCCATATACGAGGATTATTGAAATGCTTACACTGCTGGAATCTTATCTCGCTATCTGACTATGAATATATATATATAGATGTTAGTTTACTTTCTTCAAATTTATCATCTTCATGGTCATATGGTGTTCCATTCCTTGTTTGTGGTCAACTTGTGGATTTTGAATTTCCAAGAGATGATAACACAGTTCAAATTGTGGATGCTATAGCATTGCAGAATTCACAGTTGATAATTCTATCGTCAAACCAACATATATGCTGACCTACGAGAGTGCGTCTGAGCTGATTCATCTGAACTTAGCAGAGGAGATTGAACTGAAAATTCTATCAGAGGCAGCAGCTCTTCGGTTGCGATGGCGTCGACAACAGGTTGGCCTGATATATCTGACAATATCGACTACTTCATTTCATGGATGATGAATGTAAATTTTCTGGAGAATCTTAGGTTTTTGGTTGAATTAGTGAAATCAGTTGTCATATATATGAGGTTTTATTCCACAATTGGAATGCATAAAATTGATTTATGAGTTGAATAATGAATGTCTTAAAGCTCTGATTCGAAAATACCAAGCCAGAAAAACAGAAAGCCCTTTGTGTCTAGTGACTTAATGTGTCAAAACAGTCTTTCCTGGTTATGTGTATAAAAAACCAAGCATTGCTCAAGAATAGTTTGCTTGTATCATCCATCTATCTTTCCTGAATTTGATGTCACTTTCTCATCTATCAGGCCCGGTTTCAAAGATAGATGTAAGAATATATTTCTATGAGCTTCTAGAACATCTAGACTAGAGAGTGACTATAAATACATAAATCTGCAGTAACCTTCCCTTCAGTTGACTTGATTTATCACGTTTTTGCAAATTTAACATTTGTTGAAAATTTTAGGGTGCAATAGACACAGCAACTCTGGAAACGCGCATAAAGGTGCCTGATCCTGAGGAGCCAGAACCGAAAATAAAACTCTATGTGGAAGACCAAGCTGACCCTGCAATGAGACTTGTATCTGAAATGATGATACTCTGTGGTGAAGTTATAGCCTCCTATGGTTCTCAAAACAACATTCCCTTGCCTTACAGAGGGCAGCCACAATCGAATATCGATGTGTCTGCATTCTCGCACATTCCAGAAGGACCAGTTAGGAGTTCTGCTTTGGTCAAGATTATGCGTGCCGCAGAATTTGACTTCGGGAAGCCTGTACGACATGGCGTTCTTGGAATTCCTGGTTATGTTCAATTTACGTCTCCTATCCGTAGATATATGGATCTTCTTGCTCATTATCAGGTGAGTTATTTTATTTTCGTTAAGTCTTAATCAGCCTCACAGAAGTTGGCAAAACTTGAAACACTGAATACCGAACCCTGCCACTTAGAATGAAAAGATGAAAGCATTCTCAAGAAGTAAAAAAAATGGCCATAAAAGGAGAAAGATTAATATAGAAGCACTATACTCTGCCTTGGCCATCTTTCCTGCTTATCACAATGGAGAAAGGACCCAAGAAGCACTTGGACATCTCAGTTCACCATCAATTATACTGTCAAGCTTCTGGGAGTTGAAAAGGTCATGGAAGGGGAAGTGTAGCTTCAGTTGGTAGTGTTTTCTATTTCAGGAACTGCTTGTTGTGGAATATTAAGAAAACATGCCATCCTTTGTGATATGAGTAAAAAATGGATTTAACAAGCTGTGTTCCCGTGCAATGCATTGTTCCGCAAAGATATTTTCATAGTATTGTACTTTACAGTCCTCAAGCTCTTTTTTGTGAATGCATTATCACCCCGCTTGGCGCCTAATAGTGGATTTTTCTTTATTTGTCCAAAAAAGAAGAAATAATTATTTTGTAAATGGACTTTGAAGCATAATTTCACCAGGATTTAGGAGATTGCTTCAAAGCACTACTGTCTTGATTTTTCTCTAGTGCGATTTTAATGTCATTGTTTTAGCCACAGAAGAATTGTAGAGGATTTTAACCTGTATTTTTTGTTCTGGCTGAGGGGCTATCTGGTTTCTGAAATTAGATTTGTCCACTTGTGTAGTTGAAGGCATTTCTTCGAGGTGAATCTCTCCCTTTTTCAGCTGGACAGCTTGAAGGGATTGCTTCAAGTGTAAATGTGAATGCTAGGCTTGCTAAGAAGATCTGCAACACGAGTCTTCGTTATTGGATACTGGAATTTTTGAGAAGGCAACCAAAGGAAAAGAGATATCATGCACTGATTCTAAGATTTATTAAAGACAGAATCGCAGCATTATTGTTGGTTGAGGTGAGTATCCTTCGCAACTTATGGCGTCTTGTGATTATATAGTTGATCATCTCCTCTGTGTTACATATGTCTGTGCCCGTGTGAGACAAATGAGTATATTTAACATTACTAAGATCTACGACGCACTTGTTACTTGCCTTTAAATTGCTTAATTAAAACGGTTTGTCACTTGAAATCATTAGATTAGATCCTTGACATTGATTTACGAGATGCTGGAGAGTATAGTTTA
The DNA here is from genome assembly GCA_029784005.1 of Lenwebbia sp. NSW1173648. Lineage (NCBI taxonomy): Eukaryota > Viridiplantae > Streptophyta > Magnoliopsida > Myrtales > Myrtaceae > Lenwebbia > Lenwebbia sp. NSW1173648. The sequence goes on along the minus strand of JARCGZ010000008.1, from coordinate 17,988,556 downwards.
TTCGGTTGAGCTGAGAAATTTATGATGATGATATGATGGGTGATTGTTCTCTTTCTATCGTTCTCAAACAAGGAAAATATATTTTTCTTTTGTTTGAAAAAGCGAATAGGGTAAGGACCTTTTCATTTCATAGTTTCAGTTTAATGGGCTGGAGGAATGATCGGATTTGAAGAGTGTCCCATTCTTCTCCAAGTGCATGCAAGTTTAAATTTTATTGTCTATCGCTCTAACCCTCTTAACAGAGTAATTCTTAACTTCTTTATTCTTGTGACTCCATCTCCTGGGTCAGTTAAGATGGCTAACTAGCATCTTTAACACGAAGCTCCCCTTCAGTTAGGATTTAAGAACTGAGCATGTGTTTTTGAACATCTGCCTTCTATTTGAATGTCAACCTATTTAGACTGGTAAGGGTCAATTTGTGGATGAGCCTGTCTGATTTCTAAACCCCAAATAGGGAAGGAAATTTTAGAAAGATAATCGCAAAAGGAAGGGGTGGGGGAAGGTGACTGCTTTGTAGTGCATTAATATTCATTTCTGAGCGAAATCACAGCAGTGTGGCATAGGAGGATCCAAGGATTTTCTCATAGAAGGTGGCGAAGTGGCTGAACCACTCACTGGGACTGCAACTGTGTATATTTCATTGTTTTTGGCTGGATATTTATTTTAACATGCCAAAACTATCGTGTCTAGTTTGTTGAGGAACTCATTACGACGTCACATGGTAGATTTGCCGTATACCCAACCTAAAACTAAATGGATAGGTCTAATATTTCTAAATAAGGTTATATTCATTTTAGAAAATATTGTTAGTGGATACAAACGATCAATTTTTGCTGAGTTGTATCTGCAATCCTTTTTGGAATGGAGAAATTTCAATTTGCTATTTGGTCGTCCTTACATTCCTATCTTGTGAGAACAAGAAAGCTTCTGTTGTAATATCTGGGAATATGTTTCAGGTCGGACTTCAAGCTTCGGCATGGGTGTCTGTGGGGAAGGACATTGGGGATGAAACAGTAGTTCGGGTGGAAGAATCTCATCCACGGGACGATTTTCTTTCTCTCAAGGAGGTCATTTGAGGCATACAGAGATACATTTGAGGACTATTAACACCTTTCGTCACGTTGGGAGTCCATGACCGATTATCAGTAAGCAAGTTTCTGTTCTCATTGTTGTCAACATGAATTCAGAGAGTGATTCTTTTCTGAGTTGCTACTATGGCCCAGTGACAGAGAATTGGCAACCCAAAGCCAGCAGACCTCAGCGTGTTATATAGCATGGATGACTCACTTTACACATATAATGAGCTTTTGTGGGCAAAACATCTTTTGAACGAGTTTCTTCACATTGCTGTGCTTTCTGGATGGTGCTTTGGAGTAATCAGCAGAAGCGGGCTGACCGTGAGTTAGATTGTCTTTGTGATTGGTAATTCATCTTGCTCCATCAGGACAGCAAAAGAAAAATTCACCTTCCATTGTCCCGAATTCTCACTTCCAACAGGTGATGGCATCCTTTATTCATTCATTCGAGTGCACCTGGTGGTCAATTTGCGCCTGAACTTCCGCGGTTGAAAGAGGTGGTTGGGCGTAGGGAAAGTCTTGATTGTAAATTTTGGCAAGCAAGATTTGGAAAATCCATTTTTTTTGTTGTTGTTGTATCGATTCTGTAATATACAACAATAGACGTAAGCAAAAGGAGGACAAGTCGATAAAGCAAAGCAAAGCAATTTTCCTTATGCCTCCAAGGGCTTTTACATGATCATACCATTGAGTTTGCTGGAGTTTGTCTTCTGGAATGAAGTTCTGTTTCACCAATGACATGAATTATCACGACATTTATGCTTGTGCACTGGCACTTCTGAATCTCTTTTGTGATTTTTATAGGGTCTTTTGAAACAGAAAGAACACATACCGAAATGAGTTTTCTGCTTGTTCTGTTGTTCGTCCCCTGGAATTGCACTCATGGGGTTGGTTTTCCTTGTCCATGACGACGGCTCACTCCCACCGCGATTCTTTTCAAGTGAAGAGAGACCATTTCAATGGTTCGTTGCTGAGTTATCCATGGAAGTGCTCAACAACCTCGGGGGGCCAAATTAGTCGACAACGAAAGAAGGAAATTGGCTGTCACTGCCGCAGTCGATAGTCGATGAGGACGACGGGCCTCAAGTCTCACACTTGGTCACCACGACGAGCCCAGGCGAGGGCTCCAAGATCCCCAGACCCCAGATGTGACAACGTCCTGCAACCTCGGCGAGTCTCACGACGTACAGATCTCGTGCAATTGTCGCAGAGCATCAACGAGGCAACCAGAGATGACTCGGAGAGCGTTGACCATGCGATCGAAGGCTACTGACTTTTTGAAAATGCCGAAAACCCTCACATGCCTTGAACTTTCAGCTTTGTTAATGCTGGTTTTCACCCACTGCTTTCCAATTTTTTTTCACTAAATGCCCTAACTTTCGCTCAGCGGACTTTTGGAAAAGCTGAACTAAACGGAAGGTTAGTCGTTTGACATGCTCTTGGTAAGGAAACTCTCCTTTTCAGGAACGAACATGGGTGATCAAGTCAAACCATAGTCTAACTCAATTTCCATGTTAATTTAATACCAGTCACATGCAGAAGATTATAAATTACCCATTGTCCACAGCCGACGGACTGATGCCTTCTAATTTCCGTAAATAAATTAATATGTGAAGTCTTTTTCAGAGGACATAAAATAATGAAGTGATTATCAAGAAACTCTTTGTACTTTTAAGGGGTACGGCGAAAGTGCACGTTTTGTACTAAAAAGAATCGAATCAATCAATACCCAATCACTCTATGAACAAATATTCAATTGGTCAAATTGATATATTAAACTTCTACATCTTGATTAGATCTCAGGTGTGGAAATATGAGAATAAAGAACGGTCAAAGCACACTTATCAATATATTTCTCCCATTCCTTGAGAATAAAAATAATTAATGCAAGTATTCCTACGAAATGTTCTTGCGCATAATAAAATCGAGAAGTAAATTCGTGAAATTAAAGACATCAGAAGTTCCATAATTATTATACATAGTAACATTTAGCACCGCAGATTTTTTTTTATATATTTATCTTACTTCTCCTAATAATCTCTACGTAGTTATCGGATTAATCTTCCGCAATATGAACACATTAACGCAACATCAATTTCAATTCAATCTTCCCCACATGTAGAAAGTTAGCTGCAAATTGATTCGTACACACAGAAATCCATGTGATTAGGTGCCCTTCAAAGGATTTTTATTTATATTTCTGTATGTTATCGTGCTCACGTTTCGCTTCAAGGGCTCCAACTATCCAATGGGAATTATTTCGTTTTATGTGTATGCGTCATTTTGATTGACGTTAAATACATGGTTTATGTGCTTACAGCGTATTTCAATATGGACAAATGAACACGGATGAACATTTTTTTTATGTTTAAATGGATTAAATGTCTTTTAGGATTTTTTTTTGGACCAAAATTCATTTTTAACGATTTACATATAAGGCGATAAATACTTAATTGAGCAATTTTTAAAAAAAGTTTCGACACTTAAGTGACCATTCAAAAAATCGTGTCGCTAAACTGTGCTTCGCACAATAATTTTGAAACTTTTACTGTCCTTTCTACCTAAGGCCCATCTCGTATTTGGGAGCGGGAAATTGCCGAGAAAATTTGTTCAACGACGCAAGCTGTGAAATTGGTTTTACCATCAGTTTACAGTGATGCCATATAATTGATGATTGTTAGGGCGTATAAGCATGTAGTTTGCTTTTACACTACTTAAAATGAAAATGAGACATTAGGAGGATTATGCTTATTAAAATTATGTCTCGAGTTTACGCCCGTAAATGAAATCCAACTCGAGATAAATTATTATCTGTGAGCAACCAAAATATATGTCATGGAAATCTGAATTTTCTTTAGATATCATAGTCAGATTTTGAAGAAAGATTTCCTGTTTAGTGAAAAAGTTGTTGCCAAGGAAAGCAGAAAAAGGGAATACACTGACATAACTTTTATTCGGATTGTTATGATCCTTGGGCAATATTGAAAAGTCCAACGTGGACTTGGTCAACGTTGCTAGAACCGGTACGCAGTTAGATCTCGGGTGTGGAAATATGCGAAGTCTTTTTCAGAGGACATAAAATAATGAAGTGATTATCAAGAAACTCTTTGTACCTTTAAAGGGTACGGTGAAAGTGCTCATTATGTACCGGTGTTTGCTTAGAAAAAGAATCGAATCAATCAAGACCCAATCACCCTATGAACAAATATTCAATTGGTCAAATTGAAATATTAAGCTTTTACATGTTAATTAGATCTCAGGTGTGGAAATATGAGAATAAAGAACGGTCAAAGCACACTTATCAATATATTTCTGCCGTTCCCTAAGGATTAAAAAAAAATGGGTCAGAGTAGGAGTATGCTCATAAAGCGTGGCTTATCCATTAGACCTACAATGTTTTAAATGTCAATTTCTTCTTTAAAATAATAAAGGTGAAACCAATGATTTTTTTTTTTCATAACACGAGGCATCCGACCTTTTCACTCCGCTCTCAAGGTTATATCAACGAAAACTTTCAAATTAAGGGGGTCGTTTTGTTAAATAAAAAGTCTACAATTGATATTGTTTCGAATAAGACCTTGTAATGACCAACTTAGTTTCAAAGGAGGCCTTGAGCTCACCGACCGTTCAAGTTTTCGACGGCTGGCGACCACTTGCCAATTTCGTGCCACTATCAAGATATGCACTTGCTCGCCGGCCGGCAAGTTCATGATCTTATTTGAGACTAAGTTGGCCACTTTTAGAGTTTTATTTGAAATAAGATATACTATAAATTCTGTTCGGAGACGACGGTACCATTTCGAGCCCTTATTTGAAATTTCTCTTCAAATCAAACATCATACGATGAAGAGATAGTTTCTCTAACCACTACTCTTATCTTTTGCACAATTGATTAAGTGTGTTCTGATCTTGAGATTAACTTGCTCAGGAGGGGTTCTTTGTTATAAAAGAAAATCGGGAAAATTGTCAAAAAAATCCTAAACCTTTTGCACTTTTGCTAATTCAGTCCTAAACCTTTTAAGGGCATGCATGACAACCATTCTGATCCTAAAAATTGATTCTGATTAAAATGATTTTTTCTGATTCTGTTTCCTTGATGAGTTTTTTAGAATCAGAACGTGTTTGATAACTGCAAAAAATTTCTGTTCTTGGAATAGAAACGCGTTTGATAACTGCACAAAATTTTTGTTTCCCGAAATAATTTCTCTTCCCAATTTGTGTCATTACGTAGTTACTTTGTGAAATTTCATCATATATTTCGAATTAATTGAAGGTTAATTCATATTGATTCTCTTATATAACATATTGCATATTGCATATAATATTTTTTCGTGCTATTCCGTCTAATTGCAGTGTCATAACGAGTCATTTTAAGCTTAAAAAGGAGAGACCATGTTGGGTTAGTGTGTGATTTCAGATTAGCTCGAGTCTTCTTAGGTCTATACCAAATCGCAACGAGGGAATATCAAATTCGATCTTAGTGTGATCGGTGGCATGTGTATGTGTACATGCAAATGGAGTCGCTACCAGTCTTTGAGGAAAGTAGATTGAAAACATTATCGAACTGTCGGGAGAAACCGTTCGATTCTACGCAACCAGAGAAATTTAGGGTCCGGGAACTTGGTTACGTCAGTGTTTCCACCGACGCCTTTTCGGCACCGAAGTTGAGTGTTTTCTAAACGTGTTTCATGCAAATTTTCAATTCATTTTTAAACCTATGAGGTAAGCCAATGCTAAGTGTTCGCACAGGTCGTTTATGTCTTTTTCCAAATTTTCTAAAACTAGACTAAATCTAAAGTACCTAAACCTAGGCAAATCACAACCAATGAAATCAAGTACGCAGTCAAGGAATCATGGCATTGATAAATCGCATCATAAAACCCTAATGAAATCGTAAGGACTTAGAGAAATGTGGTTCGGGTTTAATTTTCAAGGTGTTTATGATTTTCCTAAAAAAAATAAAATTTATGAAATCTGGAGAATCTATGCCCAAATTTATGAAAATGATGTCAAACTAGCATAATCCAAGCTTCTTCTATTTCTATGGATTTTCTGAAATTTTCTGATTTTTTAGAATTTTTGTAAATTTTTTTTATTTTTTTTATTATCTTAAGTATTTTTCTTTAAAAATGAAACTTCATTCTATTTTAGGTTGATGGAAAAGTGATGAGAGAACTGAAAGAAAAAAGTGAGAGATCTGGGACTTCATTCTGTTTTGTGATTCTCAAAAGTGATTCTTTTTTTCAGAACCAACTTTTTTTTTGTTCTTGTTTTTGCTCCAAAACTGTTCTCGGGAACAGAATCAGAGTCAAAATCATTTACGTTACCAAACATGATTCTCATCCTTTTTTGTTCAAGAAAACAGAATCAGAGAACCATAATGGTTGCCATGCAGGCCCTAATTTTTCCAATTCAGTCCATTTAGCCAACTTTAACCAGCCGGCGTCCACGTCAGCGCTGGCCGACGCTAACGGGGCAATGTTTAATAATATTTTTAATAATTTTTCAAATTTCTTATTTATTTATTTATTCTTTTTTCCTTTTTTCTTTGTTCATCTTCTTCCTCCAGCTGACCTTGCCGGCCACTTGCGACGCCGTTAATAGGCGAGCTCTGCCTCACCCGGCGTCGGCGATGCCATGGTCGGGCGAGGCTGAGCTCGTCCAGCTATGGCGTCGCCTCGATCTGGCGTTGTGTTGCCATCGTTGGGTGAGCTCGGCCTCGCCCATCCATGGCAACGCCCGCGGCTCTTCAATCGTCCGGAATTCATTCAATTGTCTTCAACGAGAGCGAGCAAGCGCAAACGGTACGTTGTTCCTCCGGCTCCGCGAACGATTCCCAAGCAAATTCGAGCAACCCAATTGAATCTGAAAATGAAAAAAGTTTCGAGGAGAGTGGTGCGAACTTGCCGGTATCAAACTAGAGCCGAACCTCGAGCAATTTTGGAGGAAGAAATTTGCAATTGACTGGGTTCGCGAGTTGCAGTGGATCGCGAGTTCGTGCTTCATCACAGTTAAGAGTTTCAGAAACATTCATCTAATAGTGGAGGAACAAGATGAACCAAAATAAAATAAAAAATAAAAAATTGAAAATATAAATTAAAAATTACCCGGTCAGCGCTGGCCGGTAAAAGTTGGCCGGATGGACTGAATTGGCACAAATACAAAAGGTTTAGACTGAATTGGCACGAATGCGAAAGGTTTAGGACTGAATTGGCAATAGATTTAGTGCTTTTTTTTTTTGACAATTTTCCAAAAGAAAATCACTTTTATCGGTGTTCGCCCGTAGAGTGCAGAACCATATCTTTAATGTATATATCGGTATATGATGTCAATAACACATTTTTAATAAATCAACATCTTTGGAGTTGGTTGCGACTCATAAGACACTGATCAGTCCTTTTTATGAGTAGAAATCTTTACAAGGATAATGCAAGTATTCCTTCAATAAAATTTATGGGACAAAGACACTACAAGTGCCATAATTTTCATACAGCGCTCATTTGAGTGTCATAACTTTTTTTTTCGATCACTCGAGTACCGTAGTTTATGTATGATGCTCACTTGAGTGTCATAATTTTTTTCCGATCACTTGAGTGCAACTTGATTTTTCAAGCGATCATTTGAGTGCCATAATATTTTAATAACATTCACTATAAGTGCCATACCATATTGGATTTCCGGCACTTGGGTAAACGTTTTTAACAAGTTATGGCACTCAACTTCTTTTTGACAAAGTTAAGTACGAAAGTTATGGCACTTGTGACGTCCTTATCTCTAAAATTCATGAATTATGTTGAGGGAGTTCACGATCATATATCCCCATGTGAATCTAATAAAACAAGGAAAAATTAAAATTACTTAATCATAATTGATTAAAGTTGTTGAGAAATAATGTGTCATTATGCGTCATATCATCTAGAATTCACATGGCCATCTGGATTAGACAAAATAATGCGGCTAGTACTATCCAAACCAGTGGTGTCCTCTACAGAATAATTAATTTCTATTTCGCAATTACTTATAAACATGGAGAAGTAGATGCGCGTAAACAAGGACGTCAGAAGTTCCATAATTATTCAACATAGTAAAATTTAGTACCGTAATTTTTTTTTTATCTTAAGTGATTTACTTCGCCTAATAATCTCTACGTGGTTGTCGAAATAATCTGCCCCAATATGAACACTTTGACACATGTTTAATGTTCTTACAGCGTCTTTCAATATGCACAAATGAATAAGGTTGAACATTTTTTTATCTATAAATCGAGGTAGAATGTCTTTTAGGATTTCTTCTATCGGCCGATATTCATTTTGAATGATTTACATATAAGGCCAGAAATACTTAATTGAGCGATTTTAAAAAAGTTTGACATTTAAGTGATCGTTCAAAAAATTGTCTCGCTAAACTATGCTTCGCATGATCATTTTGAAACTTCTACTGTCCTTGCTACCTACGGCCCCTCTCATATTTAGGAGTGGGAACTGCCGAGATAATTTATTCGTTGACGCAAGCCGAAATTGATTTTACCATCTAGGTTAATCTTTTTAAAGTGAAACCATACTATTGGGATTATCCTACATCGATCGTGGAAGGGGCTCATTGTCGATTTATAAGTGTGAAGGAAAATCTCATCCTTTGAGCTAGCTTTTGGGAAGAGAGAGGCCCAAGACCACCCAACACTGGTATTAGAGCCCAGGTTACTAACATGTCTGGACTCAACAGTCACACGGGAGAGATATGGGTTGTTGTTCCTTCGACCCAGGGCCTGATGTGTGCGGGGTTATCCCACATCGATTGTGGAAGGGGCTGATGGTCGATTTATAAGTGTGAGGAAAAGTCTCATCATTTGAGCTAGCTTTTGGGATGAGAGAGGCCCAAGACCGCCCAACACTGGCATCAGAGCCTAGGTTATCAATAAGTCTGGACTCAACAGTCACACGAGAGAGATAGGGGTTGTTGCTCCTCCGACCCAGGGCCCGATGTGTGAGGGGTTATCCCACATCGATTGTGGAAGGGGCTGATGGTCGGTTTATAAGTGTGAGGAAAAATCTCATCCTTTGAACTAGCTTTTTGGATGAGTGTGACACACATTGCCATTACATTACGTTTCGATTAATTAGCGCAAGCGTAAGAAAGATTCATATTACGTCCATAGTAAATATAATACCTCCATTTCCATAGAAACTTATGGACATAAACAAGTTCATAATCAAACCATAGTCGAAACATATAATACTATCCGAGGCGTCCGAGGAAAAAGATTTAACCAACCTAGAGGAGTACACAAAAAGGATCCTACTCCCTCCTATCAGGCGGTCTTAACAAAATTTGTCCAATGCATATGGACGCTATACCTCGTACGCCTAAAACATATACACATATGTACATATACATCCACTATCTAGGGATCTACCACCTCCCCTGGACCGCCCTCTAGCCCGTCGTTGTCGTCTCCACCGTTGCCGCCTCTGTTGCCATCGTCGTTTATGATTAGAGGTCCTAACACACAATCACCTTGCCTAAAATACCAAGCGAAGAATCTAAAAGCAACAACAGGCAAACGACCCGTGTTGACAAATAAGACGGTCGTATACTTAACAAAAATAGTCGGTGAATCAGGGAAAACAACATCCTCATGCCAAGACCTAATATGAAACGGCGCTCCATAGAAGTGGTTAGGTGGTACGTCCATGGCTAATGATCTGAAATATTAGCAACAAGAATGAGTTATAGCCTAGCAAATAAAACATCTAAACATTACAACATACGATTCAAATGTTACTCGATAATAATTTATCTAAGACATGCTTTTCCAATGGATCACGTCAAATTTTTAACAGTTAATAAAACGTTCTTCCAAGTTTGACGATGAAATTTTTTTATTATTGTTATTACAACAACGACTTTCAGGGATCAAACCCCTGTCGTCTACGGACCTTTTCATTTCCCATTCCACCACACTGAGACGCCGGCGGTGTCAGATAACGTTCTTTTTATCTATTTAACATGGCACGTAATTTTATATTCATTTAATCGCATCCAGAAAAACCACAACATACCAATCAAACATTCACAAAAATAAAAGTCACATCGCATGAAGTATGCTATGCACTCACGAATATGCAGATAATTTGTCTTTAAGCCTTATTTCAGTCCACATTCCATAATTCCACTTGCCAAGACCCACGGATCCCTCCTCCACATCCGCGCAATGGCACTACCAAGATTTTCTCACTTGGGCATCTCAATTCCTGAGGCTTCCCTGATCACATAGCAGGGGCTTCCCTTATACACGAAGGGGCGTCCCAAACACCTGGGGCTCCATTGACACACTAGCCGATGGGAAATTTTCAAGTTTTTTACTTCGTGGTCATGCACACATGTTATTATGTGATATGCAATATGAACTATCCACACATAATTCAATGAGTCAACCACTACTCGGCAAGTATAGGTACACATTTTCATGAGAAATCCGTCATCATAGCAAACGGCGGTTCAATGAAGCACAAGGTACAATATCGGGCAGATTTGGACTTAATTAGATTACATTGATTAAAATTATCAAATCAATTTCGAAAATCAGGAAAATCCATAGAATGGTAGTTCAATATATGTTGAGCAACTTTCGTTTGTAAATTTTCTCATTTGGGCTATGGAAAGCCACCCATAATCAGTCAGTACTGCACACTGATCGAAATTTTCACTTTTCACCAAGTAAAGTAATCCCAAAAATCACTAGAATTTAACATGTTGTATATAAGACCCATATCTACAACTTTCATAGCATGTACAAAGTCCAGATCAGTATGTATAAATCACAGTAAACCGAGCAAGTTACAACACAAATCAGTCTCAGCCACATAACAGAGTTGGTCAAAGGATCGGACATTTCACCAACTTGAAGAACTCCAACAATTGTTAAATTAATATATGTTATAGATTAATATGTTTCCTTAAAATTTTATGTTTTGTTCTTAGTTAATAGAAGTTAAAAAAATGGTATAAAAATAACAAGCACGGAAGATCTGTTCAAACTATGGACATGCAAGGCCTTTTGGTCAACCAGGTGAACCCCAAAAATTCTCAAATTAATATATGTTATAGTTTAGGATATTAGCATCAACTTTCATGACCTCAGTCAATAGAAGCCCATATAAATCGGTACAAAAATAACAAGAACCGAAGATCAGACTAGACTCAGATTTATCACAAACCAAAACCGTGAACATGCAAGGTCTTTTGGCCGACCAGATGAAATTCAAAAATTCTCAAATTAATATATGTTATATTATGTTAACATCAACTGTCATGTTTTGACTTTAGTCATTTGGAGTACACAAAAGACGGTGTAAAAATAGCAAGGATAGGAGGTCAGATTAAACTCATATTTAGGACAACTTCAAAAATCCACGTTCATGACTATTTCTCACACTTCTACACTACAATCTGTCACGTGCAGAACCATTGACATAACAATACCTCAAATAATTTATGATCTAGCAACATTAAACCTTATGGAAGTGATGAAGAGATGTGATACTTGCCTCAAAACCAAAACAAACTCAATCCCTTTGCAAGAACAACCCAAATCTCTTGCAACTTCTTGAGAGCTAGATGATAGTGTGTGTGAATTTTTGAAAAATCAGAATGAGGGGGAGGGGATGTTCGGCCATGGGGTTAAAGGGAGGAGGGAAATGATTGAGTGTAAGCCTTAATTTGTCATAAAATTTCATTGAGTACCACGGGTGGTGTGAATAGTATTTTTTGGGTAAATCATGAAGTTACTTGAGTGCATTTTTGGGCACAATTCTCAAGGAATTTTCGGCTATATATGGGGGTGAAATGCCTATTTTCCCTCATTAACTTAATTATACACAATATGCACATTAACCTTAGATTAAACTATGGTTTGCCCTCTGATAAATTAGTATTTTCGGTTAGCATATAAAATTAGCATCATAATCACGCAGTTATTCACGTGACTTATTCTAACCACTAACAAGTAGATTTAATTCTAATACGATTAAACCATGCTTTTGAAAATTTCTCTTTAGAGGTCAAATTTACACTATAGTCCCTTAATTAACCTCTTAATAGCTAAAGTCTAATTTAATATCGCGATCACTCGTAGTCGATCAAGAAAAGTCCCGGTAGTCACATTTGTACTATGCTTACTTGGTATTTCTTCCCCGAGAAATTAAGCTCGCTTTACCGACCCTCAATAATTACATGACATTAGTCAATTTTAAGTCAAGTAATTCGACTATAATATCTTTATTGCCTTTAATTAATCAGGTGAAAATTCAAGATGTCACAATGAGAGTGGCCCAAGACCACCCAGCACTGGTATCAGAGCCCAGGTTACCAATAAGTCTAGACTCAACAGTCACGCGGGAGAGATACAGGTTGTTTCTCCATGAGATGAGAGAGGTCTAAGACCACCCAACACTTAGGGCCAAGAAATCCAAGACCAAGTTTCGAAAATCAAACTTTCCTGCTCTAAGTACGTGTATATACGAATCAAGATCAAGAATGGAAGTCTTGGGTTTTCATTGGGTGCAAGATTGTCTAAAATTTCACCGAATTCACTTTCTTGAATGAAGTGATCAAGGAAATAAATAAAAGAAACGGAAAGTCCAATGCTTGCGTAATCTGAGTTGACTCCATACGTGGAAAGTTGAAGTCGGTTACTCATGGCTCGCTTTTGGATATATTACTGGGTCTTTGATGTTTTATGGCTATTAGAAGAATTGGTCTTGAAGCACCGTTTTTCAAGCGAGTGCTTGGGGTGGGTTTTCTTCGTGAAATCACATAAAGTATTCAAGTGTTGAAGCCAATTAAATCTAAGAGTAAGATTTGTGTATTCCTTCGTGAGATTGAGAGATTATTTCACAATGAATCGTGGGCTAAACATTGCGTGAGTTATTGAATATAATTACGGTTGGGAAACACTAAGAGTGTTTGAGTGACTCGAGAGTGATTTATAATCTCTGTTGTATCACTTGATCTATAGTGAAATTCATTGACGCTCTCCCTGTGGACGTAGGTCTCTACGATCGAACCACATAAATCTGATGTCCAATTTATTTTCTTGTTTTGTCTATTTTATTGTTCGATCTCTTACTTTGCACTTCCAACAAATGGTATCAGAGCCAATGATTGATTGGTGTACCACACCCAATTTGTTCCGGTGATTAGTGAATATCTCAAGAAAGAAATCTCATGATCGACGCTTGCTTTGAGTGAAAATTGTTATCACGGTTGGTTTGGCGAGAAGAGACCATGGACAGTTGGTCAGGTAACACGAGTCTGGTGAGAAGAGACCATGGACAGTTGGTCTGGTGACGCGAGATAGAGACCATGGGTGATGCAATCCCAGCTTAGCAGTTGATGTTGGTTGTTTGCTGTGTATAGTTGCAGGTGCCTTGCAATAACTTGGGGATTCAAGTTGAGATATGTCGATTCAGAACGATACCTGAATTAAGGGAGAGCAAACCTAACATTGAGCTCATACATGAGGGGGAGATTGTTAGGATGCACGTGTGAGTCGTGTTAGAAAAGTCCCACATCGAAGAATTAATGTGGTGTTGAGCAGTTAATATCACATAACTCATTGGCTTAAGCTTTTGAGTGAAGGTGGGTCCAACTAGATATGTTGATGGACTCGGACTTGAGCTCCCTCTTGGCGAGCTCCTCGGGTGAAGGCATCGAACTTCTGCTACGCGATCTCAACACATACAATTGATTATTGTTACGCAGTCGGTTAGTATAATGATGCATATAAGCATTTAGTTCATCTACCCTACTTAAAATGAAAATGAGACATTAGGAAGATTATGCTAAAACTAGGAATGAACATGGTTTCATGGTAGAACCTGGAACTTGAAACCAAACTTGCAGAGAACCGGTTTGGTTCTAGGTTCCAGGGTATGCAAGATAGGTTCTAGGTATGTGGAACCTGGACCTTGGAACCTGTATCCTAAAATAATTTTTTGTGTTTTTCTTGGTATATATCTTTGCGCGATTCTGCGGTATTCCATGACTTCCGATGATAAGTGTGTAACCTAGAACCACTAGTCTGAGCTTTCATTTTCGACGATATTTATGGTTGCATAATTATTCGTGTATCTAAATATGAGTTGTGATCAATGGATTGTAGCAGCAAATTGTGGTCATTAAATATGACGACTCAGTTGTTCAATTAAGAATACATGTGGTACTAAGGTGAGCAAAAAAATCATGATCCACCCAAACCGGACCGGACCGTACCCAACCGGTTGATTTTGGATGGAACCGGGGGATACCGGTCCGGTTCCCGGTTCTCGGTTCTAATTTTCTAGAACCAGCGGGTACCAGTTCGGTTCGCGATTTCGGGTGGGAACCATCCAACCGGCCCAACCGAATCGGTCCCTTTATATAATATAAATGTATATTCTTTTAATTGAAACCATCTCCCTCAAATGCTCACAGTCCAGACCCATCCATAAAAAAAAAAAAAGAGAGTCCAGACCCAACTTATTTTCATGTGTGATATATGTTGTACACTATAGATGCATTTGAAAACCTGCGTTAATTAGTTGATCAACTGCTATTGCATTTTCCACGATACTCGACTCCATTGCTGACAATAATATTGCCGCCTGCAAAGACATTGTCCTTAAGTTTTTCATGTGATGAGAATATTGAATGCAAACGTGGGGAGTGCACTGCCAAAATCCTAAGTTGAGCCCTCCTCCTTTAATCGCTAGGGATTGATTCCATTTTCTTTTTTAATTGATGTTGGTGCTCGGTAGAACCGTAACCGGGAATCGGACCAGACCGGTGGTTCGGTTCTCAGGTGGATCCATGGAACGAGCAGGTGGTTCACGATTCGTACTTTGCGAAATCGGTCTCTAGCGGGCGATTCTTAATTCTAGGGTGGGAACCACCCATCTTGGAACCGATCGCCCCTAGGTGGAACCTAGGTAGACATTGGAGCCAACCCTGGAACCTATGACAGGGTAGGTTTCGGGTTCTAGGGTATGTATAGTAGATTCCAGGTTCCAAAAAATGAGGAACCTGTTCTAGCGAGTGGGTTCTAGGTGGAATCTATACAGAATTTGAAACCACTTACCCTTAACTAGAGCCAATAGGCGGCTCGTCCAATAATTCTCCCATAAGTAAAAGTCAAGTCAATAGTACACTAGCTTTGGCTCTTGAGCAACTTATGTTGGTAAGTCTGTATGTGGGAAAATTATCCTTCGACCAATTTAGTCCTAAACTTTTTAATTGTACCAATTGAGACCTAAACCTCTTGACAATTTGTCAATTTAGTCATTCCAACCAATTTTGACAAAAAAATTACTAACGTGTACGCCGGTATCCTACGTGGCATGGTTGACGCTAATGTGAAATTTTTTTGAAATTTAAAATATTTTCTGATCTTTTTATTAAAATTTTTGTGTTATGGGCTGATTGAGGGCTGCTTGCCATCAGCCGAGGCCGAACAACCCTCGCCGGCTACTGGGCGAGGGCCGCCGGCCCTCACCAGTCGTGACGAGGTTAGGGCAGCGACCCTCCCCACGGTTGGCAAGGGCTTCTGACCCTCGATTAAAGCTAAGTGAGGGCCGCGACCATCACCGCGGCTGGCGAGGGCTCGTGGCCCTTGCTGAGATCTAGGTATGGGCTCGCGACCATCGCACAATGGCTGGCGGCCCCTAGTCGGCCCTTAATAAAAAAAATAAAAATAAAAAAATTCAAGAAAAAAATATAGAAATTCAAGAAATTTCCACATCTGCGTCAATCGTGCCATGTAGGACGGTCAGTGTCCACATCAGTAATTTCCTGTCAAGATCAGCCGAAAGGACTAAATTGGCAGATTCTCAAAATGTTTAAAATTGAATTAGCTAAAGTGCAATAGGTTTACGACTTTCTGAACATTTTTCCTGTTTATATGCTTTCAAGGGAAAAAGCATATTACATGACTATTTGGATACTAAAACGGAGGTACCATGAAAAATGGAACTTTTTTCTCTCTTTGTTTTTGTTTTTGTTTTTAGTTGTTTTTTGTTTTACCTTTTTAGCGTAGTTCAACTATCTATATGACTTCACCTTCATCTTTCAAACCCCGCGAGCTAGTTTTGCAGATTCTCTATCTTATTCCTCATTTCTCCGTTATGAAAAGCATAATAGTACGTGATTCGAGTCGGGCCGAGTTTTAGGGCTTTACGAGCACTTAGATTATGATCCATGAGCAACATAAGTCACGCGGTGGATTTGCAATGTTCGGGTCCATGAGTTGGACAACTTAGATTGCACCAAAATACCACCTTAACCCTCATCATTCTACGGTTGGTGATGGAGGTGGAAAGGGCAATAATTTCATAACCATAGACATAGTACATCTACAGTTAGCCTTCAAATGCCATTGACCTACCATTCATGTCCAAAACATTCACTCATTTAAGGGGCGTTGGTTTCAATTATGAGATGGTGGAGTTAATTCATGTTTGCAAGTTGTTGAATTCACCTTTCTCTGACCTAAGCAACTTTCACAACCGAACCGGCTAATTCTCTATCAATCAGGGTTGCTCAAGCGGTAAGCGTGTTTGTCTACCTCGCTCCAGACATGGGTTCGAATCGTCACGCTTTCCCATTCGGCCACCCCAGGAGCAAGGACATATGTGTCTCGAGTAATCGTCCAGTGCTCACACCCAATGAGGTTTGCTCGAATGCTCAAAAAGTCTCGAATACCCGTTGATGCAAGAACAAGACTAGTCTTTTTATTTTATCAAACACGGTTCATAAGTTGACTTCATTTCACACCCACTTCAATTAATGTTCAAATTCTCTCTCATACCCTCAGAATTTAGGGTTTGCAATTAATTAACAACTGCTGAAGGAAGGTACCTAGCAGTGACGATGGGTCAGGATGCTTTAGGATGTTGACGTTCACGTGGTCAGAAAATGGAATAGTCTTTGTAATTGACATTGTAGTAGGGCTCGCTAAATTTGGAGCAAAGCCTTGCATGGATGTAGCCAACATTCTCCTGCCCCTCCCATGGCTTAGACTACAAGCCTTGTGAGCAAGTAAAGAGAAGTGTGTTGGGCAACTAGGGAAATCAAGCAATTATTTGCATGGAAAACAATAATGTGCACAGATTACACGAGTTTACCACGAGATAAAGAACGAATCAAGCTCCGACGCCAGTTGATTGATGGAGACGGAAAGTTGCTCTAATACTGAATAATGCAGAGCGAGTTGATTTCAATCAACACATGAGCTGAATTTTGTTGTTTTCCTTCCTCTTTGTGGTTGATGTAATTCAATTGAAAGTCCTGTCAATTTCCTGGCTAAATACCAAAACGACGGTCATGCAGCCAGTTTTCCAGACACCGCGTGCTGTCGCATTATTATTTTATCCGCAGAATGGTTGGATTCTGATTAAGGTGCGCCGATTTCGAAAGAATTGGAAGAATTAGCACATAAAGTGCGATTGAAATCGATTTTGTGGTTCAATTGGGATTTGAACTTCGAGCAAAAGAGACAGCTTTAGAGATCTTTGCATTACAATCTCAAAAGTGGAAACCTAGAAAGCGTGTACGCATTGGGGATTGGAGAAGAGATGAGGCAAACAATAAGTGAAGGCACATGGGCCGTGGGGGCTATAAATTTGAATAATTTAGAGTAAGCTGCCAAATCTATAACTCGGTGATCACATGGGGACTGTGGAATTTTTCATATTTGGTTTCACATTTTATTATTTTTTGGATGGATAAGGTTGGTTTTAAATCAGAAAGATAATAATAGATAATAATCATGTAATTTTTGTTTTGGTCAGATTAAATTATAAATACAATTGAAAGTCATACGATTGACTTGAGGATGAGATAGCGGTGTGGGATGGCACATGGGGACACCATCCGCTCAAATTGACGGTGCAAGTCGAGACCGATCACCCTCCTTTCCATGATCATGCATGCCCTTGACCGATATGTTATTCTATTGGTAACAAGATAAAACCCTGAACTATCCATAAATTTTAGCTTAATATGCAATATGATCCCTGAGCTTTTGATTTGTTCAATGTCATCCCTGAACTTTTAGTACATGTTCAATGTAACCCCTAAACTCCATGAAAAGATTAAATATTATCCTTTCATTAATGTAAGATTAGGGATAATAATGAAGATTTTCATATAATTCAGAAACTAAGTTCAACATATACCAAAAGTGCAGGTACTATATTGAATAACTTAAAAGTTCCGGGACCATATTGAATATTGGACTAAAGTTTATGGACCAAATTGAACAAATTAAAAGTTCATGGACCACATTGCATATGGAGCCAAAGTCCATAGGCCATTTGTATCATTTCCTTTTTCCTTTTTTGGGTCGCTAATCATTTTTATTATTTAAAATTTGACATAAGGGTCTGAAGTGCCATCATTTTTTTCAAATAAGGGTTTGAAGTAAATCTCGTTTCAAATAAGAGTATGAAGTGCCATCAATATTTCAAATAATGGTTTGAAGTGAATTTTGTTTTAAACAAGGGCCTGAAGTGGCCAAATCATCTCAAACAATGACTTTTGGTCGGGTGGCGAGCATGTGACTTTTATGGCCTTTGGAGAAAGGGTATTTTAGTAAAAAAACTCCAACTATATATATATATATATATATATATATATATATATATTATTAATTTTTTATTTTTCCCTCTTCCCTCTTCCCTCCCCCGAACCTTGTCAATGACCGGCGGAGGTCGCTGACCTAAGGCTAGGACCGCCTTTGCCAGCGTTGGGCGAGGGTCTCCCTCCCCTGGGCAAGCGATAGCTGCCCTTGCCTGGGTTGGGCAGTCTTTACTTGAAATATGGTTTATTTCACGTTTTTATTTGAAAAATTTTCCTTATTTTTTAAATTAACTGGACCCCATGGTGAGCAGGGAACTTGTGAAGCGACGATAAGCCGGGGCGCAAGTGTCTAGGCAGGTCCCGGACGCGGTTCCGATGTTGTGCTTAAAAAAAAGAAAAAAAAAAGGAGGACGAGGGCGGGTCCCACGTCTTAACGCTTCACTTCGCCGCTTGTTTTCTTCTCTGTTTAGCATCCCGGCCTTTGCCTCATTTCCAGGCCAAATCCCAGAAAAAAAAAAATCTGTGAATTTATTCCGGCCAGGACCCAAAAATATACATGTACATACAATGGTTTTTCACTTGAAAGATTAATAGACCTGTCTGTCGCTAAATATTTCGTCCCTGTAAGCTGATGTGGCATAGAGAATTACTAACGGCGCGGCCGCATGGAAGTGCAAAATTAGGGGTCACGCCGTAGTCCTCGTGGGGCGGCAGCGCCCTCCCGACCTTTCGCGATTGGATTGAAATTCAGTAACTCTCGATCGTTCAACACAGATTTGAGCATGAACGTTTTTATGATTGATTACGGATAGGGGTGTGCAAACTGGACCAGACCGGCCCGGACCGGACCAACCCGGCTGGGTTGGTCCGGTCCTCGAGGGGGGCGGTCCAGTCCTCGGTTCTATAGTGGATGGGACCGGACCGGACCGCCCAGACCGGACCGTCCAATACACACACACACACACACACGATTAGAAAAAAAAAATAGAAATATTTGACTTCACCATCGGTGGCAGATGGGTGTTTGTATGAGGGTAGCTTTCACACTTCAACAAAGATTGTGCTTCTTCTTAGAATTACCTAACCAGAAAACTTGGTGATATAACAACATGGAGAACTTTTCGTAGTTTAGGAGCAACTAATTTCACTTCTTCCAGATGTTGTGTACAGAGAGTTAATTTCTCTCATGAGTAGTAGGTGACCAAGCTTGAATTCCAGATGATCCCTCTCGATTTTTTTTTTTTTTTTTGGTGTGAGTCCCTCTCGAGCTTGAATACCATTAAAACGGTATTAGCGGTCCCATTGGGACCTGACCGGACCGCCGATCCCGGTCCGGTCCGTGGTCCCGAAAATTTGGGGACCGAGACTATTGGTCCGGTCCCCGATTTCATATCGGGACCAGACCGGCCCGGACCATGCACACCCCTAATTATGGAAGCACAGTGCACGAGAACAGCCATAGGCTCGCCCATAGAGTAGGCACATCAAAAGGGCCATAGGCCAGCGAGGCGAGAAGACGTCGTTCTCGCGAATTAGTATCGTCCTTAGTTTTCCCTATCAAGGACTCCGCTCCGTCTAAGGCTCCATTTTTTTTGCGAAAAATAAGTCGTTTCTGAAAGATGTTTTCCGGAAAGCCAATTTCCAAGAAAATGACTATATTTTTTGGTGTTTGGCTAAAATATGAAAAAGACTCGGAAAATATTTTCCGTTGTTTGGTATGAAAAATTGGATTTAATTTTCTTCCATGCGCTCCATCCAATAATTTTGTATTTTGTATTTTCATTTTTTATTTAATTTTAAAAAATTGATTTTTTAATGTTTTAATTGTTTATCTTTTTTTTTCCTTTTTCTCTTTTCTTTTTTTCTCTTTTATGTTTTTCTTTTTTTTTCTATTACTATTTTCTGCCGATCGCCAGCCACGGCGATGGCCGCAGGCGAGCTTGAGCCTCGCCATAGGTCGGCAAGGCCTAGCCTCGATCGAGGTCAGCGATGGTTCACCTGGCCTCGCCAGATCTGGCGAGGCCCCTAGCTTGAGGCCGGCAATCGGCCGAAGGAGAAGAAGGGAAAAGAAAAAAAGAAAAAGAAAAATTTAAAAAATAAGAAAAAGAGAAAAAAAATTAAAATGTTCTAATTTTGAAAAAATAACTAAAAAATAAAAAGAAAGTAAAAAATAATGAAAAAGAAAAAAAGATGTGAAAGAGAGGAGGAAAGAAATATGAGGAAAATGTTTTCCTCTCCTCAAAAAGAGGAAAATATTTTACCCACTTTTGAATGCGATTTTTTCATGGTGGGAAATGTTTTTGAGGACTAGCTTATTTTCCGGGAACCAAACGCCGGAAAATCTGAAAAACATTTTTCGGGAAGTTGTTTTCCGTGAAACAAATAAAACCTAAAAGCCAAGACATTTTCGAGGTTCTTGAATTGAGTTTGCTTTGCCCCCAAAATCGACACTCGGTGTCCCAAATCGACGATCTCGAGCAATTTTCCTTTTCCGGTATTTTTCGCCGTCCGAGTGAAAGTTGGTGCCTTTTTTCCTTTTCCGGTATTTTTTGCCGGATGGATGTAGAGGGTATTATAGTTGTGAAAGATCATGTGACGATGTCTGTAGGCTTGACTAGGAAGGGACAAAGCAAAGCAAGTGGAAGTACACGCATTCGATGCCCTTTTCTGAAAGCAGGATATGGAAATGGAATGGAAACCCTCCCTTGCGGATCAAGTCACAGGATGTTTCCAACCATTTTTGCAGGGGGGAAATTAGAAGTACCCTTCATGAAATGTTTCCCATTAACAAGATGGAATTAGATATAATCATGAATTCGACCCGTACCCGATTCATCCAGGCTGTAGGGTCTAGTTACGACTCGGGGAGTTTGGTCATGAACTCGAGCAGCAGTCCTCCTCGACGACCTCCGCTTCGGTCATTACCCGAACGCCATGAGGCGGCCGGGGAGGCCGCCGCGCTCGGGACATTGTTAAATCCGGGTGCTCTAAGAAGTTCCGAACATTCCTACACATCTCGAGACCTTCTTTGTGCAATCCTTTTTGGCCACCCCAAACCCTAAAATCCCACAAAGCAAGAGGCGAAGAGGATTTCATGTTGGGCCTATGTCAATCTGATAACGTTGTCAGATGTCGCACGTGCTACTCCTCATTGGTCTCGGCCTCGCCGAACCCAAAAGAAAAAACCCTAGCATGTGTCGGTGGCCCACCCCCTCCAATTCTTGATATATATATTTTTCATTTATTAGCCCCACTGCCTAAAATTACAAAAAGAAAATAATATTTTTATTCAAGAAACTAAAATTCCCATACCAACGTAAAATTAAAAAATAAAAATAAAAATAATTAGCTACAGTGGTATGTAGATCTGTGTATGCGAGAGGGAGAGAGAGCGCATTAATAATTACAGCGAGCAGACAGTTTTACGGTTTTACCCTCGCTCGCGGCCCTCGCCATAAGTAGCCCCCACCTCCCCCTCCCGCTTCCCCATTCGCCTCTCTCGGTCTCTGTTTCTTGCTCGCGTTTGTGAAAAGAGGAAAGGCAAATGGTTCGTGCTAGCGCGCTCTGCGTCGCCTCCCTCCTCTCTCTCCTCGCCGCGGCGAGCGCCCGGATCCCCGGAGTCTACACCGGCGGCGACTGGCAGAGCGCCCACGCCACCTTCTATGGCGGCAGCGACGCCTCCGGAACCATGGGTACGCTTTCGAAGTCCTCGGGAATTTCAAAATGCCGTTTCATCCTTTGGAAAAAAGCTTAATGTGTAAATGTTTACAGGTGGGGCTTGTGGGTACGGGAACCTGTACAGCCAGGGGTACGGGGTGAACACGGCGGCGCTGAGCACGGCGCTGTTCAACGAGGGGCTCAGCTGCGGGGCGTGCTTCGAGATACGGTGCGCGGAAGACCCGCGTTGGTGCAACCCGGGGAACCCAACGATCACGGTGACGGCGACCAACTTCTGCCCGCCGAACTTCGCGCTGCCGAGCGACGACGGCGGGTGGTGCAACCCCCCTCGCCCCCACTTCGACCTCGCCATGCCCATGTTCCTCAAGATCGCCCAGTACCGCGCGGGCATCGTCCCCGTCTCCTTCCGCCGGTCAGTCTCCGTCCGTCTCTTCACTCTGCAAAAAGTGCTCCGTCGCTCCATTCCCTTCATCGTCGGGGGTTTTTGTTTCGGTTTTTCCTCCTGGGTTTGGTTGAGTGATGCCTGTGGACTCTGAATCTGTGCTTGTTTTCGTTCTTCGTCGCTTTTTTTGCGCGATGAACATGTTGGCGGTTGATGTCTTGACGGTCCTTCCTTTCCGTTCTGCTTTCTCGGCGAGAAACTGGAAGCGTTTTTTCCGGGTCGAAGGAGCGTCGTTTTTGCGGGCATGGGCTTTTTCGGGTCAGCCTGAGAAATTGGGCCCATTGGGCTTCTTGGACCCAAGGGTACTTTCGTCTTTGAGAACCAGAATCTCTCCCAGTAGGCCTAGTTGTTACCAACCTCACCCTTTCAAATTTTTTTTTTCTTTTTCCACTTTATTTTTCATTTCTGACACTTTTATTTATGTTCTTCTGGATATGCCCTTTGCAGATAAGAAATCCATCTTTCGGTCACTTTGCATCTTTTGTTTTTGTATTTTCCAATATATATTTGCATCGCTTTCCCTATAATACCCTCCAAAGCCTAGTCTTGTAGATGATTTTTACCGAGTCACTCGAGCTCTGACTCGTTCCCGACTCACTCGTCACCATCCAATAACCACTCACTTTTCCCCAAAATTATCAATTTCGGGAAAGTAAAAAGTCAAATGGGTTTTCGCTATTGAAAATTTAAATTTTTAAATTTGGTGGGGAAATTTTTTACCGGGAAACCGGGGTGGGCCGTGACAGTAATTGAAAGGTCAGAAAATTCCGAGGGGCGTTGGATCACGCGGTCCGATGCGTAATGTCGACAAAAATCGGGCCACATTTCTCGGGCTTCGCGACCCGCCCGCTTTTCCAATTACCGGATTTACCGGTTCGGCTTTTAACGGTTCCTGCATTATTTAATGATTTCTTTTGTTTAATTATTTGTATTTTTTTTTTCCCGGCAGAGTGCCGTGCAGGAAGCAAGGAGGGATCCGGTTCACGATCAACGGCTTCCGGTACTTCAACCTGGTGCTGGTCACCAACGTGGCCGGCGCGGGCGATGTGGTGCGGGTGAGCGTGAAGGGGTCGGGGACCGGGTGGATGAGCATGAGCCGCAACTGGGGCCAGAACTGGCAGTCCAGCGCTGTCCTCGTGGGCCAGGCCATCTCGTTCCGCGTCACCGGCAGCGACAGGCGCACCTCCACCTCGTGGAACATCGCCCCCGCAAGCTGGCAGTTCGGCCAGACCTTCACGGGCAAGAACTTCCGCGTCTGAGAGCCCCACTGCCACCGTCGCCCCTCTCTTTTTCAAATCGGAACGTCTCCCGCCTTCCGTTTTTTCCCAAATTTTCCCGGGAAAATTTCGGAGGGGGCGGCGGGGAGGGGGCAGGGGAATTTTATAGATAGGACTTTAGTAGTTTGTATTAGGGTTTGAATATGTGAAAGCGAATAGGGGTAATATTATGAAAGTGCTTTTGGTAAGGCTGGTGGGGAAAGTTTAAGACCGACCAGCTTTTGTTAGGCTGAAGCGGCAGCAACAGAAAGGACGGTGTGCGGCCCGCAGCTATGATATAGGAACTATTCTCAATTTGAAGATATATATATACGTTTTTTTCCAAGTTGTGTTTACCTCATCATCCGTCGAAGATTTGTGTAATGTGATGCGTTGATGCGATATGATTAGGTCGTTCGTAACTTGCCATGTCGACGACGACGACGACTGGCGATAAGGGACGCAAATCGCGTGTGATGATTGCTCGCCGGCCAGAATTCGTCTCTAGACATCTTGGTTGGTGCCAAAACTTTTTTTTGGTTATTACCGATAAATTCAGGGAAAAATCCCAAAGTTATTATTAAGATAACTTCATCTTTAAGGCTCGTCAAAAGGGGGATCTTTAGACGTAGTTTATAAATGAGTAATGACGTCTTCGTAATCTCTCCCCTCTTTCGTTTTGGGGAAAAACAGCTTGTTCGACTCGCGATTTATAAACTTGAGTGCAATCTCAACTTTTGACCATGTGCGAGGCTTTATGTAAGATCCACATTGACGGTGGAGACTGAATGCGATTCATGTTAACCTAACAATGAAGTCTCACCTCATCTTTAAAATCTGGCTTCTTTCTTCTTCTTTTTAAACCAAACTAAATCCTCAAAAGGAGCACTTGAGGTAACTATACAAAAGTGGCAATCACTTAGGGTGTGCATGGTAACACTTCTGGAAGTGGATTTCTGCTCCAGAAATGCTTCTGGAGCAGAAATCCGTTTGTAATATAACTTTTGAAACAGAAATTCGTTTGGTAAAAAATTTTACTTCTGAAAGAAATTTCTACTTCTGAAATTATTTTCCCCCCAATTTGAGAAGTTAAAAAAAAATGCTTCTCAACTCGAAAAGTACTTCTTGGACAAAAAAAAAAATAATCAAGAAGTACTTCTCGCCTCACCCTCTTTTCGATCACGCTCGTCTTCGCCGTCCACCGCTGACCACCGCCTCCGCCTCCGCCTCCGTTGTCCATCGTCGACCTCCACCAGCTACCGCCCATTGCCGCTCGTGACCATCGCCAACTGCCGGCCATCACTCGCGGGCCTTCGCACATCGCCGGCCGCGACCATCGCCACCCGCCGCCAATCGCCCACCGCCCACCGCCGCCCACCGCCGACCTCCGCCTGCCGCCCCCCGCCGCCAATCGTCGACCACTGCCCTGCGTGCCGCCGCTGCCGAGTCGCCGTCTCTAGCCGCCAGAGTAAAAAATAAATAATATTTTTTTAATATAATTAAAGAAATTTAAAAAGTTTAAAAATGAAGTAGAAAATTTTCGACCGCCGATAATAATTTTTTTATAGAAGATGTTGTGTTAATAATGTTTTAGAAGTAGAAATTTTCAATCGTTACCAAACGAATTTCTGAAGCAGAAGTGTTGTCATGCGCTCCCTTAGCTATTGTGCGTTTATTTCATGAATAACATCACGTTGGAATTAATTGATTTGAATTAATTAATCCATCACCGTTGATTGATGCCCATGATCCCATGATCATGATGTACGCCCATGATGGGCTGATAACCTATAGCGGTTATCGGAGGTTACCAAAAGGGAGTTATCTTTTATTTGAATAAAAGATAAAAGAAAATTCCTTGCGATAGTTTTTTTTACGTAAACAAAAGAAAATTCTCTCAGAAACTCTCTCAAGAACAGTAACGCTCCTGAAACTCTCTCGCACTTTGGACGACATATTCTTGCAAGGCCATACATCAGAGGCTCTTAATCTGTGAACAACGGGTACGTTTCCATATGTGATCGTACTTCGATCGATGATACAAGTTTTGTTCCGTATTGGGCATGCTTATCATATGATTTTTCACATGTTTGTCGTATTACAAAAGGAATTTGTTTCCTTTATTGGTATCGGAGCCTTATTTATACTTGTATTCCTGAACGTAGTACATCGTATAAACCGAATTTGCAATGTTTTAGAACTCGTTCTTCGTTGTAGTCTTGATTAAGGCCCTTTTTGCTCATCAGTACGTTTTTTTGGAAAATTTTGAAAAATTTATTCGGTGAAAGTGAAATGTGATTGCATATATGAAATGTACCCGTCAATACGAGTCTGGGGAGTGGTCACCCATCGCTAGAGGAGGCTGGAAGACGCCGTACGTGCCGGAGACGGCGATGCGAGTAGGCGTCACGCACCCACGTGCAACGCACGTGAACGAACCGTCACAATCTGTCTTGCTGACATGGCGCTACGTGGTGCTAACATGGATGTTGACGTGGCAGACCCGACCCGACCCGATCAACCGTTGACTGGGGCGTGCCTTGCAAGTGCGCGCGTGAAGCCCACGAGCAGAGGCTTCTAGGGGCGCGTGTGACGTCCGATTGAGGTGTTTTTTGGTACCGATGTGTTCGTATAGAAATTTCCTACAAGATTGTATATTTGTTTTACCAATTATATGCACCATGGATTATGTGTAATCCCTTTTCTTGTTCTGCATTCGTTGTAGAAATGATGGAACAGATGGTGCGAACCTCAATATTCCCATGGACAGATGAGGAAAAGGAAAGACTCCTGGAGTTGAGAAATGAGTTGGCCCTTTATTGATGGGATGGCAAAGTTGACATGAGGTCTTACATCATAACGGTCAACAAAATGATACTAGAAATCACTTGGAATGGTTATGTTATGCCAGACTATCTGAAGGTCGTTGCCCTAAAAATCACTCTTCCTGAATGGCATGAGATCTTGGATCATTTATGGAAGGTCGCCCCCACAAGAAGAGAATGAGCCAAGGCATATAAATGAGGCTTTATCTTGCCCTGACAAGGAAAAATGGATGAAAGCAATGGAAGAAGAGATGGAGTCAATGGAATCAAACCAAGTTTGGGAATTGGTTGATCTTCCGAACTGACGCAAAGCCATTGGGAACAAATGGGTTCTCAAAATAAAGCGTAAAGCTGATGGCTCGAATGAAAAGTATAAGGCTCGTCTTGTGGCGAAAGTGTATAATCAATAAGAAGGAATTGATTATGAAGAGGTTTTTTCTCCTAATGTGAGATGTACCTCAATTCGTCTTATTCTGGCAATAATGACTAGTATGGATCCTGAATTACATCAAATGGATGTAAAGATTATTTTTCTCAATGGAGAATAAGAATAAGAAATTTATATGGAACAACCCATTGGGTTTGTTATAGAAGGCCAAGAACAAAAGGTATGTTGACTTTTGAGATTGATATATTAAGCAGTCTTCAAGACAATGGTATATACATAAATTCCTTTGTGGCATATGATTTTGTGATACTTAATGAAGATCATTGCGTATATATCAAAAGATCAAAAGATCAATTTGTGATCTTATCATTGTATGTTGATGATATACTAATTGTCGAAAGCTATATGGAGTTTGTCAATACAGTTGAGAATTGGTTATGTGCTAATTTTGAGATAAAAGACGCGGGTGAGTCTGCATATATTTTTCGAGTTAAGAGTTTCAAGATATTGTTCAAAGAGATTGTGATCTCTTTCATAAGAGACTTATATAGATAAAGTACTTGAATGATTTCGTATGCAAGACTATAAACTCAGAGACACTCCTATTGCAAGAGGTGAAGGTCTGAGCCGCAAATTATGTCCCAAGACTCCACAAGCGAATGAACGAATAGAAAATGTTCCATATGCTAGTGCTGTTGGAAGTTTAAGGTACACTATGTTGTATACAAGACCTGGTATTTATTATGCAATTGGAATGGTTAGTGGGTACCAATTCAAACCAGGTCAAGCACATTGGACTGCCGTCAATAGAATTCTAAGGTATTTGAAGGGTACTGCTGATTATTCACTTAGTTATCAAGGTAGAGATCTGCGCATTCAAGGCTATAAGGCTATACTGATGCTGATTGAGAAGGAGGTTTAGATGAGAGAAATTTTACCTATGAATTTGCGTTCTTACTCAACAATGGCGCCATATCATGGAGTAGTAAGAAGTAAACGTGTATAGCCTTATCCATGATAGAAGCTGAATTCGTGGCACTGTCAGCAGTAGTACAAGAGAGTGTTTGGCTTAAGAGATGTTTGGATTAATGAGATGTTGCTAAAGATGCTGTAGGTTCAATTATTGGTTAATTGTGATAGCCAAGTAGCAATAGCTTACACAAAGGATCCATTGCAAGACCAAACATATAGACCTGAAGTATAATTTTATGAAAGACATGATTGTACGAAAAGATATGAACGTACAGTACATATCTACGCATGGAATGATGGCAAATCCTATGACGAAGTCAATTTTTAGAGATGTTTTTCTTGATCATGTGTTGACAAATGGATTAGTTCCCTACATTGAAATCTCCAAAAGGGAGTAGAAGTTGGAGCACTGAATATCTATATTTTCCAAAGTTCACAATTAATAGTATTTGTTATCATTATTGATGCCTATGAGTTTGTATGAAAGTTATGCATATTAATGCTTAGTGCATTATGTTGAGAAGGTATGTCGGACAGATAAGATATTAGCCCACTCACACTGGCAATCGCCTTTATTTACTGTGTGATAAATAGAGATGAGACAATTTTAAACTCATTATCTAGGTGATAATTGAGAGCTCGTGCTTAAAATATAGATGTCACCTTAACAGAGTGTTAAGATGAGGTTATAATGTTTATTATGTCCGAAAGTGAAATAACCCACATATTTCACTTTATCTATTTTTAATGCCAGATGTGAGTTCTGATGGATTCTTTCGAAGAGAGTAGATTTGTGAACTCATGTTAGACATTGGGTATGTCTGAACTATCATATGTATTGTATTAAGTGAAAAGTCATACGCTCCATGGGAAAGGAGAGAATATCGTAATACGTATTTCATACTACGGATGCAAGAGATGACCAATGAGAGTTGGCAAAAGTTTTGATCTCGAATTTTAAGCCGTGTGAGACTCTCGAGGATATGTATTCCTCATATAGTGCCCTCACGACTATTACTTATTCTCAAGATTTCTATTTAGTGTTTGCTATTTTAGGGTGTTATCAATGGTCATGAGATTGATTCTATCTAATGAGACATTTCTAGAAAAGCGAGTTCAATTGAGATTGAGAGATTTAAGGGAAGAGGAAGTTCGATTTAGACTTTGAGTCACATGATAGTTGTGTATTCGCAGACCGGTCAATTATGATTATTTTGTGTGATCATAATTGTGAGTACAACGTATCATACATCAAAGAGATCGAGAAAGATATAACTGCGACTGATTGATCTAGGGTACAGCATACGAAAATCTACTCTTGATTATGTCCATTTTTGAGTTGCTATATACTCCCAACGGATGTATGGCAATGAGCTTTAGTGTATGCTGGTTGCACAGATTATTTATCGTTATGAAACTTACAGGGAAGAGGGTATTGTGTATATCCCATAATATGCGAGTGGGAGATGTTCAATTTAATTGATTTGAATTAATTAATCCATCACCGTTGATTGATGCCCATGATCCCATGATCATGATGTACGCCCATGATGGGCTGGCTGATAACCTATAGCAGTTATCGGAGGGTTATTATTAGAGGTTACCAAAAGGGAGTTATCTTTTATTTGAATAAAAGATAAATGGAGAGAGAGGGAACTAACGCTACTTCCTTAGGATAGTTTTTTACGTAAACAAAAGAAAATCCTCCCAGAAACTCTCTCAAGAACATTAACGCTCCTGAACCTCTCTCGCACTCGTTTTGGACGATAGATTCTTGCAAGGCCGTACGTCGGAGGCTCTTAATCTGTGGACAACGGGTACGTTTCCATATGTGATCGTACTCCGATTGGTAATACAAGTTTTGTTCCGTAATGGGCATGTTTACCGTATGATTTTTCGCATGTTTGTCGTATTACAAAAAGAATTTGTTTCCTTCATTGGTATCAGAACCTTATTTATACTTGTTTTCCTGATCGTAGTACATCGTATGAACCGAATTTGCAACATTTTAGAACCTGTTCTTCGTTGTAGTCTAGGTTAAGGCCCTTTTTGCTCGTCAGTATGTTTTTTGGCAAATTTCGAAAAATTTATTCAGTGAAAGTGAAATGTAATTACATATATGAAATGTACTCGTCGATACGAGTCTGGGGAGTGGTCGCCCATCGCCGGAGGAGGCTGGACGACACCGCATGTGCCGGAGACAACGATGCACGTGGGCGTCACCAGTGGTGATCGGTTCACAGGATGAATGGTTCTACCCTAGAACCGAGAATCGCCCGCTAGGGACAGGTTCCGCAAAATGCGAATCGTGAACCACCCGCTTGTTCCATGGATCCACCCGAGAACCGAATCACAGGTCTGGTTTGGTTCTTGGTTGGATCCCGGTTATGGTCCTAATGTCACCCACTCATTCCATAGAAAAATGAAGTTGAATACTAATCTCACAAATATGACTCAATAAAGCTATATAACAGTAGACTTAGAACTTTCTTTTTCCTTTTTACCTTGTAAATTAGAATTCTCAGCAACCCAAGGGCACCAGCTAAGTGACAATCTGCCCACTGCACTAGAAAAAGAAAGAAATGTGCAGCTGGACTGTACGACAATCTCATCTGAAGACAAGTGCCATCAAAATCCCTTGGAAAATCTGATGCTCTGTACCACATGCGATACAAAGATTCAACTAATGTATATAAAGCTAATCTAACACTAAGAACTAAGGAAACTTCTTAAGTTTAGGGTGGGGTCTGAGAGTAGGAGGAGGAGCGACTAAGATTGACGGGAGCGACTGAGAGCAAAGAGAGCTGAGATTAGGGTAGGGTCTTTTTTCATTTTGCGAGTCTGGGCTCTTTTTTTTTTTTGGACGGACGGATTGGGCCTTTGAGGGATTGTTTCATTTAAAAAAATTGGCCCATTCATATTATATAAAAATCGGTTCGGTTGGGCCAGTTGGATGGTTCCCATCCGAAATCGAGAACCGAATCAGTACCCGCCGGTTCTAGAAAATTGGAATCGAAAACTGAACCGTACCTACCGGTTACGATCCAAAATCAACCGGTTAGGTACTGTCCAGTCCGGTTTGGTTGGATCGTGATTTTTTTTCTTACCCCTAGACGTCACACGCCCACGTGCTATGCACGTGAATGAACCGTCACAATCTGTTTTGCTAACGTGGCGCCGATATGGACGTTGACGTGTATGATGACGTGGCGAACTCGACCCGACCCGAGACCCTACCCGGTCAACGGCCAACACCCTGTTAAGGCTAACCGTTGACTGGCGCGTGCCTTGCACATGTGCATGTGAAGCCCACGCTCAAAGGCTTCTAGGGGTGCGAGAGAGCGCGTGTGACGTCCAATTGAGGTATTTTTTTTTGTACCAATGTGTTCGTAGCGAAATTTCCTACAAGATTGTATATTTTTTTACTAATTATATGCACCATGGATTATGTGTGATCCCTTTTCTTGCTCTGCATTCGTTGTAGGAACGATGGAATAGATAGTGCGAACCTCAATATTCCCATGGACAGATGAGGAAAAGGAAAGACTCCTGAAGCTGAGAAATGAGTTGGCCCTTTATCGATGGGATGACAAAGTTGACATGATGTCTTACATCATAACGGTCAACAAAATGATACTAGAAATCATTTGGAATGGTTATGTTATGCCAGACTATCTGAAGGTCGTTGTTCTGAAATCCACTCTTCCTGAATGGCTTGAGGTCTTGGATCATTTCTGGAAGGTCGCCCCACAAGAAGAGGATAAGCTAAGGAATGTAAATGAGGCTCTCTATCTTGCCTTGACAAGGAAAAGTAGATGAAAGCAATGGAAGAAGAGATGCAGTCGATGGTATCAAACCAAGTTTGGGAACTTGTTGATCTTCCGAACTGACGCAAAGCTATTGGGAACAAATGGGTTCTCAAAATCAAGCGTAAAGTTGATGGCTCGAATGAAAAGTATAAGGCTCGCCTTGTGGCGAAAGGGTATAATGTGTCGTCCCAGGGCGTCACCCTGCTTACGCTAATTGCGTTATCTATTTTAATCTGATAATACGCATAATACTGAGGATGCATGCGGAAGTTTAGCAAACTAAAGCAATCAGCGACCATACGAAACATACAAGTGCATGCAAGAAAAGGCTAGGCATGACGCCAAAAAGGGGTATGGCCTCTCGTAGGGTTCCCAAACCTGCATTACCTGATAGTAGCACGAACATTCAAATATAACAAAACAACTAGTTTTATAAATATATATATACATACATACATATCCAATATACATTTCAGTTGTTTACAAAACTTTCTTATCGTCACAGTGGGAGGTTTACAAAGGAACGTCTACTCCCAAGTCATAAACTTGCCACTATCCAGCTCCACCACCATGGCATGTCTGCAACGTTTCAACGCCATCCTCACTGGCTAGCTAATTTGAAAAGAGTTCCATCAACGGGTGTGAGCTAAGCTCAGCAAGTAAGTACGTCTAGCCAAATGACTAGACTGTCTAATTCCTCATTCATTCCAACAGAGACCAGCAAGCAACAAGCCAGCAAAACACTCAAGAAAAGTCACCCACAATAAGCATGGAAAGACAACGGTTAACCAGATATCAATCAAATCCGACGTTCGTACAACAAAACTCCACAACGATCCTCCCCAAGGCTTACGACCGAATACTCATACGAACTCAATCCTCTATCCGCTTAAAGCTGGTGACAAGTAAGATGGTCCAACTGTAAATCCTATTTACTCAGGGCCGGTTAGTAATGAATGACTCAGCAGAATCAGCGCGCAAGCTATGACTCCGTCAAATCACTTCCCAAACTCACGACCAAGAATGCTAACTCGAGACATCCATTCACATCCAATCAACAACTTGCTAAGTAATCTGAACTTAAGATTCGAATAAGACAAAGCCACCCCGAACATAATTCACCAGATCAAGTCTATGAATCGAACAAATTTGGCATTTAACCCCCTATACATGCTCACGGCCAAATCAACCCCTACACGGTGCAACTCCTATTCATTTCTACTCAATGACAATTGGGACGATCAACTCATATATCTAAACTTCCCATGACCTGAAAATGCTAACTTAAGCGACGGATCGTCCATGAAATGGCGTCTTCTTCCCTATGCAAGGAAAACTCCCTTACAACATACCCATTTTCAAAGCAGCAATTTAAGCTAGAACGAACGATTATCGGAGAGGCTAGAGGTCAGGATAGAAGCACTGCTTGCCTTAGAAATGCGTACGAAGAAACGGAGCTTGAATCTCCATCCGGATGAGCTCAAACCGACCTCTCCTTCCTCGGTGGGCGTTGTGCGGGTGGTGGACGGCAACGGCGGCAAGCGACTGAGCGAGTCGTCGTGGCTGTCCTTGCTCGAGGTTTGAGCAAAACTGAGAGATTGAGAGGTGAGGAAGAGGGAGAGAGTTGCCGAGAGCTTGAGAGGGAGGGATGGGAGGTTTCTTGGGGCTGTCCACGAAAGAGAGGGGGAGGGAAATAAGAGGGGGAGAGAGAAAATGGGTACTTATAGGGGAAGAGGGGTGAGTCGATAGGGCTTAGGGGTTGAAGTGGTGGCTTCGCGCTCAAATTGCGAACCAATCTCACGTCGAACCGATTACATAAACTAGCACAACAACTAAATCACAAACGGTCCGTCTAATTCTTATCGTATCCGACTATATCATTAATCACGTCTAATCCACTGCACAAAATAATTAAACTCCCACTTCGTAATCTCTAATAATCCATGCCCGACAATTACTAATCCACTTATAAATCCGTTTGTCAAAAAATCGAGTCGTCACAAATAATCAATAAGAATGAATTGATTATGAATAGGTTTTTTCTCATGTGGTGAGATTTACCTCAATTCGCCTTATTCTGGCAATAGTGACTAGTATGGATCTTGAATTACATCAAATGGATGTAAAGACTGCTTTTCTAGTGGAGAATAAGAATAAACAATTTATATGGAACAACCCATTGGGTTTGTTATAGAAGGCCAAGAACAAAAGGTGTGTCGACTTTTGAGATTGATATATGGCCTTAAGCAGTCTTCGAGACAATGGTAAATACATAAATTCCTTAGTGGCATATGATTTTGTGATAATTGATTAAGATCATTGCGTATATATCAAAAGATCCAAAGATCAATTTGTGATCTTATCATTGTATGTTGATGATATACTAATTGCCGAAAACTATATGGAGTTTGTCAATACAGTTGAGAACTGGTTATGTGCCAATTTTGAGATAAAAGACATGGGTGAATCTGCATATATTTTTGGAGTTAGGAGTTTCAAGATATTGTTCAAAAAGATTGTGATCTATTTCACAAGAGACTTATATAGATAAAGTCCTTGAATGATTTCGTATGCAAGACTGTAAACTCAGAAATACTCCTATTGCAAGAGGTGAAGGTCTGAGCCGCAAAATGTGTCTTGAGACTCCACAAGCGAATGAACGAATGGAAAGTATTCTATATGCTAGTGCTATTGGAAGCTTAATGTATACTATATTGTGTACAAGACCTGATATTTATTATGCAGTTGGAATGGTTAGTGGATATCAATTCAATCTAGGTCAAGCATATTGGACTGCCGTCAATAGAATTCTAAGGTATTTGAAGGGTACTGCTGATTATTCGCTGAGTTATCAAGGTCGAGATCTGCACCTTAAAGGTTATACTGATGCTGACTGAGAAGAAGGTTTAGATGAGAGAAATTCTACCTCTGGATTTGCTTCTTACTTAATAATGGCGCCATATCATGGAGTAGTAAGAAGCAAACGTGTATAGCCTTATCCACGATAGAAGCTGAATTCGTGACACTGTCGGCAGTAGTACAAGAGGGAATTTGGCTTAAGGGATGTTTGGATTAATAAGATGTTGCTAAGGATGCTGCAAGTTCAATTATTGATTAATTGTGATAGCCAAGCAGCATTAGTTTACACTAAGGATCCATGGCAAGACCAAATATAAAGACATGAAGTATAATTTTATGAAAGACATGATTGTATGAAAAGGTGTGAACGTAAAGTACATATCTACGCATGGAATGATGGCAGATCCTATGACGAAGTCAGTTTTTAGAGATGTTTTTCCTTGATCATGTGTTGACAACCTACATTGAAATCTCTAGGAGGGCGTAGAAGTTGAAGTACTAGATATCTATATTTCCCAAAGTTCACAGTTAATGGTATTTGTTATCATTATTGATGCCTATGAGTTTGTATGACATTTATGCATATTAATGCTTAGTGCATTATGTTGAGAAGGTATGTCAGACAGATAAGAGATTAGCCCACTCACACGGGTAATCGCCTCTATTTACTATGTGATAAATAGAGATGAGACAATTTTAAGCTCATTACCTAGGTGATAATTGAGAGCTCGTGCTTAAAGTATATATGTCGTCTTAACATAATGTTAAGATGAGGTCATAATGTTTATTACGTCCGAAAGTGAAATAACCCACATATTTCACTTTATCTGTCTTCAATGTCAAATGTGAGTTCTGTTGGATGCTTTCAAAGAGATTAGATTTGTGAACTCAATTTAGACATTAGGTATGTCTGAACTATCATCTGTACGGTATTAAGTGAAAAGTCATACGCTCCATGGGAAATGAGAGAATACCGTAATACGTATTTCATACTACGTATGCAAGAGACGATCAATGAGAGTTGGCAAAAGTTTTGATCTTAAATTTTAAGCCATGTGAGACTCTCGAGGATATGTATTCCTCGTATAGTGTCATCACGACTTTTACTTATTCTCAAGATTTCTATTTAGTGTTTGCTATCTTAGGGTGTTACCAATGGTCATGAGATTGATTCGATCTGATTGGACATTTCTAGAAAAGCAAGCTGAACTAAAATTGAGAGGTTTAAGGGAGGAGGAAGATCGATTTAGACTTTGAGTCACATGATAGTTGTGTATTCACAGACCGGTCAATTATGATTATTTTGTGTGATCATACTTGTGAGTACAACGTATCATACTTCAAAGAGATCGAGAAAGATATAAATGTGACTGATCGATCTGGGGTACAGCATACGAAAATCTACTCTTGATTATGTCCATTTTTTGAGTTGCTATATACTCCCAACGGATGTATGGCAACGAACTCTCAGTGTATACTGGTCGCACGGATTATTTGCCGATATGAAACTTGCAGAGAAGAGGGTATTGTGTATAGCCCATAATGTGCGAGTTGGGGATGTTGAAATTAATTAATTAGAATTAATTAATCCATCACCGTTGATTGATGCCTATGATTCCATGATCATGATGTACGCCCATGATGTGCTGATAACCTATAGCGGTTATCAGAGGGCAGTTATCGAAGGTTACCAAAAGGGAGTTATCTTTTATTTGAATAAAAGATAAATGGAGAGAGAGGGAACTATGTTACTTCCTTACGACAGGTTTTTATGTAAACAAAATAAAATTCTCTCAGAAGCTCTCTCAAGAACAGTAACGCTCCTGAACCTCTCTTGCACTCGTTTTGGACGACAGATTCTCGCAAGGCCGTACGTCGGAGGCTCTTAATCTGTGGACAACGGGTACGTTTCCATATGTGATCATACTCCGATCGGTGATACAAGTTTTGTTCCGTATTCGGCATGTTTATCGTATGATTTTCCGCATGTTTGTCGTATTATAAAAGGAATTTGTTTCCTTCGCATCATAAGGTCTTGCCCGCCGGACATGGAATCTGAAGTATCACAACTTGACCCGTTGCACGCTTGCAAATGCATTGGGTTCTTGAGGATTGGAGAATCATGTCCCCGAATTGAATTCCGATCGCAAGTTTGATGAAGTTGTTTGGATTATTATCGCCCCCAAATTGCAGCAGAGTTCATCACCTACGCCGACCAAAAAGACAACGTATTTCATGGAGAACCTGAGTAAATTAAATGCATCCACACACAAGGAATGCTAAGCAAAACCAGCCCGCTAAGGTTGCACTTTTAATTTAGACATCTTTGCTTGACTTGTGTAGTGAAAATTGCACATTCCACATATTTCTTCTTTACCCTTTTCGGATTGATGACTTTTTACTAGACTCGGTGGATACGGAAGATCCTTACTTTGTTAAATCCGCCTTAATCTCAGCATGTGCGTCGAAACTGCTCTTCTCACGCCCTAAATTACAATCTCCGACGATGTTAAAATCGTTTTCTTGATTCAAATATCTCCATCTCACGAATGACACAGGCTTCGGCGTTTCGGCAAATCCCCATTCGGGCCGAGCACGGAGGCTGGACGCATCATCGCGCCGTGTCGGATGAACTTATTGCGGTACTTTTGGGGTTGGCGTTGATATTTTCTTTTTGATGGGCTCTATGTGTGTATCTGTACTTAGTGTAAGCTTCATTCAGACATTCACTCATATTGGCAGAACTAATTTTGTCAACCGACTCATCACAGTTCTAGTAATATGATTCTTCTCTGGCTTAAGTTTAGCAGGCCGGTGCTGAGTTGAGAATCTGGGTGGAATTACTAAAAAGCCCCCCCTGCAAGGGGGCAAAGGCAAACCATATCTTCAGGGAAAAAGAGTTGGGTATGTCTACTTTTCTTATCTTATCATCAAATGGAAAAAATTGACTTTCGGCATGCAAGAAAAGTCATAGATTTAAGGGATAAAATGCAAAATGAAAATGTCAAAATAAGCTAAGAATATCATACTTTAATTTAATGGGAAATTGAACCAAGTGGGACCCGTCCATTAAAAACATTAGCTTATTTGCATACCCAAAAGAATATTGCCACGTCACTTAGTACCAAGAAATTTTTTTTCGGTTAAAATGTAAATATTGATATCAACTTTGGTGTCCAACTTACATACCTATGGAGACCAAATATTCTAGGTATATCATGTTGCCACCCAAAATGACCTTTCTAATTTTGGATAATATTCGGGAGAACGACTTCTTCGCCTGGACCCTCGAATCCTCGACATTCCATTTTCATTTGCGAGCATTTTCGATAGCGACATGCCTTTTCTTTTTTTTCTGTCTATCCTATCTCTAACTTTCTTCTCTCTGACTTTTGCTATGCCTCTTTGTAGAGTGCGGGAGTCGAACCCCGTACTAGTGTCTCCATCCGCCAATTCTTTTATCGGCAGGGCCGCATGCCTATTAGCACTTAAAATGTAGAGTTGAGTAAAAAGAAAAGCGTTGTAAAAATGCGAAGGAGGATTTAACTTTTGCCGACTCCATTCCCACATCCTCCAATTTTGAAAGGTTCGAGTCCGAATGACTCATGGCGCTGCCACCTGCCACGGCGTTCTGAGATGGAAGTGGGACTGCACAAGCACCAGCCACTCCTTGCCGCAAAAAGGATGTCCATTGTCGATAAAGGAGTTAATTGCCCAAAAAAAAAAGGTACTAATTTTATTGTGCAGACGCTATTTCAATTCTAAACTTTTTAATATGATCAATTTAGTTCTAAATATTTCGAAAAAAAAATTTAGTCCTAAACATGATGGATGTAGTCATTCCGGTCAATTTTAGCCTGTAATCGTTGATGTGGACGGTAACTTTTGCAATTTTAAAAAAGAATCCTGATTTTTTTTTTTCATTTCTTCGATTTCTTCTTTTTGAAAAGAAATTTTTAAAAAAAATATAAAAATTGTCTATATCAAAATGCCGGAATGACTATATTTGCAAATTGTCAAAAGGTTTATGACTATACTGGTCAAATTAAAAAGCTTAAAACTAAATTCACATTCGTACAATAGGTTCAGGACACTTACTGGTACCCTAAATAAATCCTTATAAGTTTTTCGGTTTTGACAGATCCGCTGAAGAAGGATCGGTCTTAGAAACTATTCTGAAGCTTGTCGTTAATAAACTATAGACCACTCGGCACCTGCAGGAACATGTTCAGATTAGGATGCGCTATATTAGCTACTTATTGTGCACTGTACTTTTCCTTCATAAAGAGCTCGGCACTCTCTTTCTTTCAATTTGACCTCTCGCGAGCCCGGATTTTGACTCCCGAACTTTCTCAATTTGGAAAAGGTGGGCGGGGGAGCTGCGGCGGTTGCCATAATGGCGGCCGCCCTAGCAGGGTGAGGTTTCCGGCGTCCCTCGCCGGGCTCAAGCGGAGGCTGTGCAACCTCCGCTTCTTCGGTCTTTTCTTTCAATGTTCGTTAATCTTCCCTTTTGATAACCATGTCAGCATTATGTAAAGAAGTTCCACGTCATCCCGGTTAATCTAGTCAGCGACATGGTATTGATGTGGCATCACAAGTCAGCATCTCCGGTTTGAGGACAAAAAGCAATTCAGGGTTCGGATTGAACAAATTTTTTAAGTTCGAAAACTACCGGTAGCTTTAAAGGAAGATCATTTTTTAAGTTCGAAAACTACCGGTACCTTTAAAGCAAGATCATCCTTCTTCTCATCCTCCCATTTCATGTGCAAGAACTAGCTTCGAATTCATCGAGCTCAAAGAAGAATATCATTCAGATAAAACCAGCAGTTTAATCATTTTGAACTAACATAAATTGCAAGGGATAGATGGCCGAAACGATAACCTTTTATGCAAGTCCGGCAAAAACAGGACTACTTCAACTACTCGGGCGCAGCAGCGAGCAGAGAATTCTCGAGTGAATTAGCGACACCCTTGGACGATTTTCTACTGGAAAGGGAGACAGAAAGAAGCCCGAGTTCAATTATGATAACACGTCAACTGAACAAATCGACTCTGGCAAAATTACAACAGTGCTTCACCGGGCGTTCAGAAACTCTTGGTTACATCAACAAATGAAAAGGCAGCACCTAGTACATTAAGCCTAGAAGACAACTGTACAATGCTCAAACATCAGAAGGCACACACGAACTACATGCCCTGAACTCAGAGAGACAAAAAAATCGACCAAGAAAACTCTTGCAGTATCTCTTCTACATCGCATAAAGCGGGGAAGCAGAAGGCCGCGGGTATGCAGCGGCAGACACTTCCTCAGAGCTGCTTCTACAGGCTCTTGGGGCGGCATTTGAACTTCTGCGACCGACTGACCGCCGGTCCTTGTGAGTACCCCTCGTGCCCTTCGATTCCTGAAGCTGCTCCAGGGACATCACGATTTCGTCCATGGTAGGCCTTGCCCGGGCTTCTGTGGCTATGCACTGAAATGCGAGGAACGCCGCCTTTTGGGCTTGATCCATAGAGTACTGACCTTCGAGACGGGAATCAATGACGCGGAATATTCTTCGCTTGTTTGTGAGGTATGGCTTCGCCCAGTCCACAAGGTTGTGTTGCCCGGTCGGTCTGTTCTTGTCTATTGCTCGTTGGCCAGATAGCATTTCCAGAAGAACGACACCAAAGCCATAGACATCGCTTTTGGGAGTCAAATGGCCTTCAATTGGAAAGTGAGATTAAATCAGAAACCAGCCACACCTCCTCTAGTTTTTGCTTAAGAATCTTGAAAGACAAAGCAGAAAGTAGTAGAGAAGTCGACCAAATGTACCGAAGTTTCATTTTTCTTGACAATTGACAGTAACACTTCCTTCAACATGAAAATGAATTGTCTAATCGCTCCAAAGAACAGGAGAGAATCTGATTTTAAAGGATCTATAGCCACTTCCATGAGGGATTTGATTAACGATCATGCTAAGCAGTACCTGTGGCAAGATACTCTGGAGCAGCATAACCATAAGTTCCCATGACCCGAGTAGATACATGACTCTTGTCACCAGTCGGCCCGTCCCTGGCCAACCCGAAATCAGAAAGTTTTGCATTGTAGTTCTGAAAAGAAAAGCCAAATGGCATCAATAACAGTAAGATAGTGATGAACCACAACCATGCACTTCAACCAAGATACAGAGACAAAGGCACTAAATTGCAAATGACAGCATCATTGCATACCGAATCAAGCAATATATTTGACGTCTTGAAGTCACGATAGATAACTTTTGGTTCAGCATTGTGAAGAAAGGCAAGCCCCTTAGCTGCACCAAGGGCAACTTTCATCCGCACGGTCCATGAAAGTGGCTGGAAGTATGTCCCTCCTGTTTCATGCGATGATATGTAATAAGAAAAGGCAAGTAGGTATTTGCTTCTCAGCAAGGGGAAAAGGGGCAACAAAATAATGACAGTAACTAAAACGGTTGAGGTTGAAAAAGAAAACCAAGCCAAGACCATGGAAGATACGCACTCCTGAATAGGTGATTTTCCATGCTTCCCTTGGACATGAACTCGTACACCAAGAGCCGCTGCTCATCCTCTAAGCAGAATCCTATCAGCTTCACAAGATTAGGATGGCGCAGCTGTCCTAAGTAATTGATTTCGGCCTGCATATTCCAAAATCACACAGAAAACTAGACTTTACCACTCTGAATCCATGTCGTTGTGGGGCTTGCTTGCACTATGATATCAAGATTGTGGGGACAAAGATTATCCCTCAACAGTAATAATTCTTCCAAATTCAAATGATTGAAAAAATGGTCTTGTTAACGAATGTCTCCAGAGCACTCGTTAACCATACTCGAGCTCCGCTTGTTTCGTAGAAAATGAATAATTTGAAAAACATTTTCCTAAAAATAATTGCTCGTACTGTTTGAAATAATTAGTCAACGAAAAATGTTTTCATTATCGACAACAATTTATGTCTAAAGATTTTCGTGGATGATGAAAATATTTTTCGTTCAGTCATTTTTATAAGTGATACAAGCGATCATTTTTAGGAAAATGTTTTCCAAATCATTCATATCATTCATTTTTTGCTAAACAAACGCATCCTTAATAAGCAAATGTTTCCATCCTTAATACATGGATTACATTCTGACTGAGAAATATACGCCGACTACACATGATACAAAAAGACAATGCCTTGAAGATGACAAACTTTCTTTGTTGAGGTGTTTAACAACTGCCCTGGAGGCATTTGTTACTAAATTCCTAAAAATAATCCGTAATAAAACTCACTGTAGTCTGCCTGAATCAGAAACTGCAAAGGAGGATTGCATCGTAGAAACAAAAGCTTCATAAGGTTATGACAAGGAGATAATACTTACCAACCATTCGCGGTGCCCCTGGAACCCTTCTTGGTTAAGCCTCTTTACCGCAACAATCATGCCGGTCCCAGGCCTGGCAGGGACCAACGTTTGCTCATCGATCCACCCCTTAAAAACTGCCCCGAAACCACCTTCTCCGACCACGCTGTCTGGGCGAAAGTTTCTCGTGGCCGTTCTCAGTTCGCTGAAACTGAAGTTCTTTAAATTCGAAGACTGAAGGATTTCACCCTCGCTTCGGGGAGTCTGAGGTACAGAAGCAGGAGAGATTCTGCCGCTCAAGTCGGTCCCATCGTGGCTGACATTTTTGGAGTTCACCCCTGCTCATACATCATTTCCAAGCATCAACTCAGTATGTCTACAACAAAAACAAAGGTTCCATTTTGTATCTTTGAGCTTGGGATTATGGCAGACTAATTCCTTGGTCCAAGTTAATGTGTATCCACAATGCTTAAATGCAGGATAGCAATGAGTCTTACACGCATGTAGTCCCCTTCCACCGAAAAACAATAGTATTTCAGCCCGGTTTTGTATCTTTCATGCCCAAATTAATTTATCATTCCAAGTACAGATTCTCATTATCTAAGTGAATTTATTCGTGAAAGTATGATCCGTAGGGCACTACCACAGGCAAGACACTTTATAAAAATAAAATCCAAGTCCAAAGGAAATTCTTAACCATCCTTCCCTTCTATTTTGGAAGGTCCATATCTCATTCATAATTAATGAGCCGAAATCTACACGGCGTTTGCCGCGGGCTGAGTTCATTTAATTGCTCTAGCTGGGATAACATATTCATCACCTCTTAGACCTGACATTAGCATTTTAAGTATCAACCACTACCCATAAATGATAACATTCAAATCTTTCGCAATTTGTGTCAAACAAGAGGATCCTTACCAAAACTCAAGAAAACCAATAAAAACCAAGATAGCACCAACCACAAAACCTACTTCTTTACATGATTACCCAAGATAAGCTCAGAAACCATGTCACACCATGCCAAAGTTATTGAGCAAAACCCAGCAGAAACAAGCTTCAGAAGAAGCTGAACAGATCAGTAGTTAGTACCTGTGTTAGTAGGAGTCTCGGCCTTGATCCTATTGCTCCAACAAACACCCATCAAGACCCAAATGACAAAAAAAAAAGGTTGAATATTCAGCACCAGCAGATGAACCTTTATAAAGGACAGAGCTATATTATTCTTCCTTCAGGTGCAGAGAATCTGAATAGAACAGCGCCAAGTCCGTGAGCTCCCCCCCTAAAAGCAGAAAGCTTACAGATCTTACGCCGTCTCTCTCAAAACGAAGAGACTTTCTCAGCTGTGAAGATGGGTGCAAGCTGCTCCAAACAGTGAAACCCCCCCAAGATTCAGACTAATCCTGCCCAGAAACAAGAAAAGAGAACAGAACCAACTGCAGGGTACCGAGGTAGATGAACGAATTCAATGGCGTCTGCGGCTCTCTCTCCTCTTGGGGTTCCTGGTTCTTTCGTTTTCGGATTTGAGAGGAGAGAGATGGCTGGCCCAGCAAGAAAGAGGGCGAAACAGTGGTCTTTGGGTGCTTCCTGGTAGCCTTTTTAGACCCCTTGGCCAACCAGGGAGAAAGTTGACTCGGTATTTTGGCTTCCCCCTTTGTCGTTTACTGGACAGCGCCCATGATCCCCAAAACACGAGAGGGAGAGGGCGAGATCCATCCTGGTCTGAAGATTTCATTCAAGATTTGGAGTGAGTGAATCTCACGGAGAAAAAGCACACGAACTTTTATTATCTTTTTTTCTTTTCACTACACGAAACTCCTTCTGATGCTTCTTCTAGATGGAGATGATGCTCCCCGTCTTCCTTTTTTTTTTGGTCGGAATCTTCCTCTTTTATAGCAGGAGATATTCTAACTTTTTCGATTGGATCAATTTTTGCAAAAACCTTTATCCTAAGCGGCCTTTTCCTCTTCTATCTCGGGTCGACCTCCTCGACTTTCTTCTCTAGCCGTTCGACCGCCTGTTCTCATCTTAAATTCATGGAGCCGAGTACGTGCTTGATCAACGGAGAAATTACGAGGTCCGTGTGTAAGGCTGGAGAAGAAAATGGAGACATTTCCGATCGAGCATCCTGGTGGCAAATTCATATGATGCGATGAAAACCCGTCGTGTTGTACGAAACCTTCGAAGCTCGGGTGTCTTGGCATTCGACGTGGATAGATTGTGGATCGCCAAATCCGCCTTTTTCGTCTTTGACCATATCTTTTCTAGATTCAATCTGGATTGAACTTAAGTTTCTGTATTCTAGGGTTACAATTAATAACAAATCACGAAGTTTTAGAGAATTAGCGAGGCTAGCTCATTGGTTTGAAATACACCGGCAAAGTTTTTGTATTTCAGGTTCCGTTTGTTTCGTGAAAAATAAATGATTTGGAAAGTATTTTTTAAAAAACAATCGAATGTATCGCTTATAAAAATGAATAAAACAAAAAATGTTGTCGATAACGGCAATATTTTCGATTGAATGTGAATGAAACATAAAATATTATCGATCATTCATTTTTCGCAAAACAATAAGAGTTGTAGTCTATACGAAACTTTGATTGTCCCCCCAAGCTTGCCCTACGTGGAGCGAATCATTCTAACTCTCCCAGTCAAAATCGGCGGTTAAGACAAATCTTATTCTAAACAAGACCGGTGATTTTTTGTTTTGAAAATTCACAACATAAAAACTATATAATAAAACGTAA
Organism: Lenwebbia sp. NSW1173648; assembly: GCA_029784005.1. NCBI lineage: Eukaryota > Viridiplantae > Streptophyta > Magnoliopsida > Myrtales > Myrtaceae > Lenwebbia > Lenwebbia sp. NSW1173648. The sequence goes on along the minus strand of JARCGZ010000008.1, from coordinate 17,943,557 downwards.
CTTCATATTATTCTAGCTCGCCATCAATGACGTTACCAAGTCATCGGGCTCCTCCGCTTGCAGAAGACGGTCAACATATTATTCCTTTCTCCTTTCTTTATATCACTGTCATTGCATTAAAATATAAATAAAAAAATATAAGAAAAAAAACAGAAGAAGAAGAAGATGCTAATCTTTTGATTATTTTTCTTTTCTGGCGTGTATGTGGTTGGATCAGGCCATCAAGATGGACGCCTCGTCCGGGTAATAATGTATGGTGAAGTCAAGGTCAAGGCAGATGGCTTGATTATGTTCATTCAACGGTGTGGAAGCGAGAGCTCATGTTGCTTACCATGTGCTTGCGTGTGCTCTAGCTTATAAGATGACATCACCCAAATTTACATCTGGACCCCTGAACATTTTTGCTGTCCGAATATTACTTTTCATATCATGTAGTTAAAGACGAGGAACAATCCAAATGGGTTTCATAACATAGAACATCCAAAAGGGATCGAGGGGGACTAAAAACATAATTCAGAGGGAGAACCCCCTATCAACAGCCCCATCGCATCCCTACAAATGCCGGCCACTGCATCGATGGTTGAGCCGGCGACGAAGGAGCCGTCGACCGTTCAGTTTGAGGGAGCCCCAAATCGGCGGAACCCACTTGTCTGGTAAGCCGATGTCCTTCCTAGGAGATTTTTTCTTATTTGTACTCCAAGCTCTGAAATTTCCGTTCAATGCAAGACTTTCCCGGATTTTGATGCGTAGGGATGGGTCTGACCAGACTTTGTTTGTCCATGGACTGAGAAGGAATAGGTGTTCGGTTGTTTCCGTTCCGGGCTCGATTTGCACAAGGGTCATCACGGATCAGGTAAGAGTCGTCGTTTCCATAAATTCTCTTTTGTAGGCAGGGCATTTTGATATGGTTTCCACATGAACAGTATGATTTTTGGTATTGTGTGCAAATTCCATACTTTGCTCCATAAAACTCTGGGCTTTTTTTGTGAGGATGACGCCTGCCGTTGATTTATGTTGTGTTCGTTCTTCCAGAGCTGATGATACCCCATTTTTAACTGAATGAGTACCTGACTTAGCTGTTGTCCGCTCAAAGCTTATCTCCTTCACCTGTAGTAGGGAGGGGAATTGCCATAATTTGAATTAAAATCCTGTCTTCAAACACAAGTTTTGAAGACTTGCTTCTCTCCAAGAGGCACTATGCCTGTTAATTAACTCAGTAACAAGCCGAGGGTCATTTCTGTTTGCTGGTCCAGCAATTGTGCCCAGCTTTAACCACTTATCTTCTGTTAGAAAAATTTTAGATAACATGAAAAATAAGATTTGTTAGAAACATATTTAGAAAAGACAGAGAAAGTAAGAACAATTGTTCGAGGCGTGCAAGCACTCTCCTTAAGGATAATTCCGCCTCTCGGAGTGCGAAAAGCGGTGCTTAAGGCTTCTAACGACTATCCTCCCAAGATACAACAGACATTCTTCTATACTCTGCACTGAATATTAGAAGGAACATGAACAACGTTATGTGTATAACCCAGCAAGGAAAGAAAGTTTTTAGAAGAAAAAGAATCTCTCTTTGTCAATTCGTTGTATCATAAAGATTGTCTCTTGAAGTTGTATTTTTATATGCAACCAAAAGAGAGCCGTTAAGAAACTGTTACAAAGCCGTTATAGGTCCTTTATACTATCGTTAGAAAACCGTTATATCACCGTTGTAAATTCTTATAGAACCGTCATTAATTAATGACGGACAAAAAACGTTACAAATTGACAACGATAAAAAACCGTTACAATAATAATAACTTTTAATATTTCAAAACTTATTTAAATATCCATCATCTTCACGTATTCTGATTGACTCCCCATTGCCTACTGACCAAAGTACCGAATGTGATATTGCTTCTCTGCCAACCAGCAAGCTCTGCCATCCCCACGACGATCGTTGACCCCTCTTTGCATGATAGCAGTTAGCCTTAGGGAAGTAGAGTCACTTTAAGAGCCGACTCCATAGAGTTGTAGGTGTTTGTACCCGTTTCCATACTTGCTTTCCAAGTATCGCCCTAGTGAAAGTGATAAGATCTTTGAAAGCCATTCATCCATCGTCCTTCCTCATTTGTAGGTCATGCCAATTTTTCTAGTGTACCCCAGTTTTCTTTTCCTTTTTCTTCCACCAAAAGGAGGCAATTTTCTTTTCAATGGCTTAACAAATGAATAAAAGTATTCAACCGGTTTCAAAAGAATTTCCTTCTCTGCCTTTGATAACAGTTTTTCCTTCCAACCTTCTAATTTGATGTTTACCCTGTCCAGTATCCATGCAAACATCTCTTTTTTTTAGGCTCCCAAGCCCGATGGTATATCCAAGTACTTCCCCGTTTCAGTTATTTCTGGAAATTATAACTCTAACCCATGAACGTTAGAATCGATAGGGCGAGCTCGCCAGAGGCCGGCGAGGTTCTCACCTCTGGTCGGTCGTCGAGGAAGGGAAGAAAAAAAAAGGAGAAACAAAAGGAAAAATCAAAGAAAAATACATTAAAAACTAGAAAATTTTCATCTAAGTATTAAAATATTATTAAAAATAGTCTAAGTTAGTGCCGGCTGCGTCACGTAGGACGATCGGTATCCAAGTCAACGATTTCCAGTCAAAATTGATGGATTAGACTAAATAGGCACAAATGCAAAAAGTTTAGGACTAAATAGGCACAAATACAAAACGTTTAGGACTAAATCGGCACAGTTGCAATGAACCGGCATGATCAGTCCAATTTTCAAGCCAACCAAAAAGGCATGTGGGTTGCTGTGGAAAAAGATTAAATTTTCTATTTAAACTCCGTTTGTTTCATGAAAAAATTAATAATTAAAAAAATATTCTCCTAAAATTGATTGCTCGTATCACTTGAATTAGTGAAAAATATTTTCGTTATCAATAAAAATTTATGACTAAAAAATTTCGTTTCGTGAATGATGAAAATAAACAATGTAAACTATCAATTTTAAGAAAATATTTTCAGAATCATTTATTTTTCACGAAATAAATGGATCCTTCGTATTTATTTTCAGCGGAAAGATAAAAAAAAAACAAAAACGAACACGTGTCATCTCATCTTACCATTCTTGTTAGATTGTAAATCAATAACTCACATTAAAATTTTCAATTTGTTCATCACAAAAGTAGGTTTTATATTTTTCTAGTCGCTTGATGATCGAACGGTAGTATTGTTGCTAAAAATAACTATTTATTTTCTATGTATTATTAGATGCAATAGAAAAAAAATACAAAGATGTAGTTATGGTTTGATTTAATTGAAATAAAACATTAGTGGTTTTAAACAAAAATAATTTTTTTTTTTGTCAAACAAAAAAGGTAAACTTGAATAGAAAGTCAGTTTTATGAATAGACAAGAAAAAATAAACTAACTATTTTAACAAATTGTTTTGGCGATAACCCTTTAACAAACTAATATGATATGAAAAACCCAATTCCCTTAAGAATAAGCTAAATTACACAAAAAAAGAAAAAGAAAAAGAAAAAAAGGAGCCTTCTCTTGCTTTTTAGAAAAATGATAAAGTGAATTTACATGAAAATTTATGCTAGCAGTGCTAGGACAAATGATAGATTGACTCATGGCACAATAAGTGCTGGACCCTTTCAGACACACCTGTTGTGAAAAACATATTAAATAGGAGGAAGATTATTGATTTTAGTTATGTTATTTGAAAATAAAAGTAATTTCTTTTTATGTATCCTACATTTAATTTTCACATAAAAAATAAATTCAAGAAAAATTGGAAGGAATTTTCCGTATGTGGATTTGACTGTAAAATATTTGCTAAGGTCTAATCTTATGCTGTGTTTATTTAGCGAAAAATGAGAAATTAAGGAAATAACTTCCTAAAAATGATCGAGTATATCACTTAAAATAATTAATTAATGAAAATAATTTCATTATCGACAATAATTTGTGTCAAATATATTTGTGTAGATAATATTTTTTTTTTGTTTATTTATTTTTATAAGCAATATAAGCTTTTATTTTTTTGAAAAATATTTCAAAAATTACTCATTTTCGAGGGGACATGCTGAGCCTTTTGATTAGTATTTTTCCTCGCGCGTCTGTGGTTGGATCAGGGCATCAGGATGAGCGCCTCATCCGTGTAATAATGTATGGTAAAGTCAAGGTCAATGCAGATGGCTTGATTACGTTCATTCAACGGTGTGGAAGGGAGAGCTCATGTTGCTTACCATGTGCTTGCGTGTACTGTGGTTGATAAGATGACGTCACCCTAATTTGCATCTCTCGATCCCATGAACATTGGAATGGGTTACCGGCATGATCGGTCCGATTTTCAAGCCGACCAAAAAGGCACGTGGGTTCCCGTGCAAAAAGAAATTGTTTTTTTATATTTAAACTCCATCTATTTTGTAAATAATAAATAATAAATAATATTATTCTAGAAATAATCGTTTATATCGTTTAAAATAATAAAAAATATTTTCGTTATCAACAATAATTTATAATTAAATATTTTCGTTTCGTGAATCATGAAACATTCTTTGTATTTTCATTTTTTTAATTTATATTTCACGAAACAAACGGATTCTTAACATTGAAACTCCCGCTTCAAACTCTCTCTCTCTCCTCTTCTCAATTTTCACCAGCTTAGCATTTGTTTGAATATTTGACAAAAGCGCGCTCCGTATCATCTCCATCTCCCTCGCTTCCCTCGCCCTCCTCCTCATCTCCCTCCCTCTCTCCGTCTCCCCTGTGACCATCTCGATATGCTCCCTCAACTCCTTGCCGCTCCTCCCCCTCTCCACCTCTAAGCACCCCCTGACCTCGCCTCCCTCGAGCAGCCTCGCGTTGGACAAATGCTCAGCTCAGCTCAGCCGCCATTGACCACCCCACTAGCGACACCCCGTTGCTCATCACCTCCAGCATCGAGTTCCTCTCGCAGTGCGTCAGGAACGCCGCCGCCGTCTCGTTCGCTAGTATCTTCGCCTGCAGCACCCACCTCTCCACTAGTAGCCCCCGCCCTACGACTGACGCAGGAGGTGTGGCTACTCAACATTATTGATATTAGTTATGCTATCTTAAATAAAAATAATTGCTTTTTATTTATCCTACATTTAATTTACACATAACAAATGAATTCAAGAAAAATTGGAAGGAATATATCGTATGTGGATTTTGACAGTAAAATATTTGCCAAGGTCTATCAACAAAGTGAAATCATAGCATGAGAGCAACATTCCAATTCTATGTACACAGGATAAGTAGGGAAACAAAAAGAATCCAATAAGAAAATTTCGTCTTTCATCAGATTGAAGAAAAGAATAAAACAATTAGGAAACTACAAAATGAGTAAAAGAAAAATTGTGGAAAATCTTAATCTTTTTTGGAGAAAAAAGAAAAAGAACAAGTTTTGGAAAAAAAACGAACAATGAAAGGAGGAACAAAATAAAAAATAACAAAAAGGAAAGAAAAATGACCAGGGGCAATTTTGGCACCTGCAGCAAAATATTTAAAAAGAGGAAATTTGACCCGGAGACGTGGGGATTTGAACCTGCGACCTCCATGATAAGAAAATGGGGGCCAATTCCTCCTTTGTATAACTATCTCACAAGCTTAACGGATGTACATACACGTGGTACAAGAGAGACCAACCACGAAACGCCACGTGGTGAGTTGGGATAAAAGCTCCAGGCTTTTTCCTCTTGGGCTACCTTATTATACTATTAGCATTCTTGTAGATAGATTTCGGTTTGAAATTAGGTGGAGTCACAGTCCCAGATTGGGGACCACAAAGGGCGAGTTTGGGAATGTTTTGACCTCAAGACTACACATTAATAAAGAGAGACTTTGATCCCAAGTAGTGTTTGGTAATCCGCGTTTCAAATACTATTGTAAAATAGCTTTAGATCGAGGACTGTCGTATGTTAAGTTCATCGCCAAGGGAAAAAAGTACAGCCTTGCCCAGCCATGGCAAGGCTCGGGCTCGACATATATTTGTCATTGAATGAGTGACACGTGTGTTTGAAATTAATTTTGCCACCGAATTCTTTCGTAAGTCAATAATTCAATGGCGAAGATGTAAATTATTTCTTACATCGATAGTGGTTTATTTTGCCATAAGTTTAAATCTTTTATCAGCCAATAAGCAATAAGCTTCAGCAAAAAAGAATTTATGAAAACAAAAAAAAGGGCTAACTAAGCAAACCCAATATAAGGTTATTTCCCCAACTAACGGTAGGGTTGCACATTCCACTTGCAGAAGTAGACCATCATCCAAGAGGAAGAAGAACCTAGCAGCTAAGGAAGCATTGAACTACGGAAAAAAAAAAAAGAAAAGAGAAGCATGTCGTCGCCTCTGCCGTCGTCGCCCCCACGAGGGTCACAGTCTCCGAGATTGAGGCGAATGCAAACACTACATGGGGGCCGTCGTCATGTTTGGCCACTACCTCTCTCTCCCATATCCGAGATTTTGAAAAGGACCACCTCGTGAGCCATCGTGTTGTGAGTCGCGACCGTGACATTGCAAGTCGCGACTATCGCGCCCTTCAGACATTGCCATTGTCTCTAATTGTGGTGTCGCACCAATTTCAAAAGTTTAATTGATTTTCTAAATTGTCATTTCCAAAAACCCTTCATCCTTTTTCTGAAAAACCAATCCTAATATTTCCAATTTTTTCTTTTTATATATTTTTCCTTCCAAAGTGTACTCTTTTTGAGGGAACCATTAAGAGTAAGCAATCCGACAATCCATGTCAGCATTCAATTTGCCAATGTCAGCGAAAATCGACCCACTAGAGAGAGAGAGAGAAAAAAAAATACAATGGAAGACTAATGTAGATCATTTTAGGAAGTAGAAGGATTATTTTGAATTAAGGCCCTGCTTATTTTGTGAAAAATGAATAATTTGAAATTATTCTTTAAAAATGGTCTCTTATGTCACTCGACATAATTAGCCAATGAAAAGGCGTTCCCACATCGACAGAAATTTATGTCTTAATATTTTCATGGACTAAGAATTTATTTTTCGTTTATTCATTTTGTAAGCGACATAAGTTTCTATCGATGTGGAGACGTTTTTATTGGCTAATTATGTCAAGTGACATAAGCAATCGTTTTTAGAAAAATATTTTTCAAATTATTAACTTTTCACGAAATAAACGGAGCCTAAAATTGATAAGAATAATTTTGAATTTTCGGCAAAAGTAGAGGCCGGCTACAAATTTTTCCAAAAGGAAAGAAAAGGATGAGAAGTGCGGAGAAAAGGAATGGGCAAGGTTGAGGGCCTAGCTGGGGTGGGCGGTGTTGCGGCGTGACCGCATCTGCCTCAACTTTAGGGTTGCGCCAACCCATCAACTCATCTTCAGGGCGCTGGTTCGTACATTCCGTCAAGATACGGCTCGCATGATGTCCCTTGCAACCGTACCAAGACCTGTCTTGCCTAGGGTCACACGAGCCCGACGAGGGATCGCGCAACGGCATCTCTACCACTTGTTTGTGTGCGTGTATATGTACCTTGATCTTATCGGCTTGCGATGTCTAACAAACATTGCCGTCGGTGGCGACACAGCGGTGGCAATGACGTCGCCGAGGCATCAGCTGGCTTCTCCAGTTTTTACTAAAGCGGCCGATGGGTATTTTTCAGGGAAAGCTTCATTTGAGGTTAATCCTTCCAATGCGCAAAGAGTCTAAGTAATTTCAACTTAAGTAACCTCCATTCCTCCCTTATCGAGAATCTTTAAAAGTTTTTAGGGCTCCGAAAGGTTAACATTTTGTGCGTATTTTGGTATTTGGCTATCCATGTAACTAGACAGCTATCCGTGCTTGCACAAATCACTGGGCGCGAATGATAACCATTTTATTTTTGAAATCAATTTCTGGCAAGAAATAGATTCTATTTCTAGTTTCTAGACGAGTTTCTGAGCAGACACAAAATTTATGTTCCTGAAATAGAAATTCATTTGACGGCGGACCAGCGACTAGGGGCTGGTGGACCAGCGACCGACAAGCTGAGAGAAGGCCGACCGGCGATCAGCGGACCGGCGACAAGGGGCCGGCAGGCGACGCATGGGCAACCGAGTTTCTAGGGTTGCCAGTGATCGGCGAACCGACGATCGAGGGCTGGCAGACGGCGACCAGCGAAGGGCGGACCGGCGAAATGAGGGATGGCGGACTGTCGATTGGCGACCGGCGGACAGGCGAACCGGCAACCAAGGGCTGGCGGGCGGAAGACTGACGGACGGCAGCCGTGGACCGGCGACGACGCGAATCAGGGGACGGCTAATCAGTCATCGGCGACCGGGACGCGAGAGAGAGGGAGTGAACGATAAGAAGAATTCTTATTTGTCCTTTCTGTTCCAGAAACAGAGAAGTTGAAAATTTTATCTTCTCATTTTTGTTCCAAACCTATTTCTGGAGTAAAAATTTGTTCCAGAAATAGAAAAATGAAATTACATTACCAAACGGATTTCTATTACAAAACTGTTCCATAAACAAGTTTGGAACAGAAATAGAGAAATAGAATGGTTATCATTCGTGCCCTAAATGTTCTTGCACAGTTTATCTTCAAGTAGATAACGTAAGACTTTTACAAGTCCATAATAAACTTAAGAGCCAAAGTGCATTTTCATTGCATGATCTATGGAGTTGGACGGGCAACGGAGATCAATTGTATGTAGTGATTGCATTTATAAGGTCACTTAAATCCATGATGTGTGCAGAATAATTTATTTAAGTCAATAGTGGAATACATCTATTTTATGAGCATATTGTGCTTATTCAACTTGTTTTTTTTTTTATCATTATAATCCAAGGGTATGGACTTGGGACCGAGGTCACATGAAGGTTAGTGGAACACCCTGCAAGTCTCGTGAAACCGATTAAATCCAGACCATTTGACTAGTGCAAGACTGCAAGTGGCTTTATCGAGAGCAGTTTGTAAACAATCTGTGGAATTTGCACAGAAGACTTCCGGCTCCTGAATGATAAATACTCTAATCTCCAATCAACCATGCCAGCCCTTGGCGGTGCATTCTTAATCAATTTTTAAATAAAAAGTATATATTCACTAAAAGTCCTAAAACTTATCGTGAAAGTGCAATTGAGTCCTAAAACTTGCAAAAGATGCAATCGAGTCCTAAAACTTGTCAAATTGATGCAATCAAGTCGTGCCGTTAACACCATCAACTTGTCTAAATAAAACTGTTGATGTGGCATTTTAAAATTAATTTTTCTCGAATACGTGTCATTTTTTTATTTTCTTTTTTCAAATGTTATTTTAATTAATTAAAAAACCAAGAAAAGGTTAAGATTTAATTTTAAAAAGCAAAAACTAAAAAGAAAAGAAGAGCAGCTGGGCAGGGCCTAGGCCGCCGCCGCCGATTGCCGGCGCAGGTTGCTGGCCCTAGCCGAGGGTGGCCGGCCGTCGCTAGCCCTGGGCGAGACCTCACCCAGCCGGCTCGCCCAGTTCTGGGTTGTGGAAACCCAGAACTGGGCGACGCCGGGGTGCCTGGCCATCTATGTGATGAAGGTAGGAAGACTGGCGTGGGGATCGGAGGGCCGATGCACGTCGAAGCACTGGACGCATTGGCAACCGGAAGTGAAATAAAACGAGCCTTCAATTCATTTCTCAGATTGATCACTTGACGACAAGCTCTGCACTGAAGCGCTTGATGGGCAAATAGCCCTTGACTGAAAGATCCAGTCAAACATGTGTTTATGTATGGATATGGCGTTGCCCAGGTTGAGTTGGATTGATAATGCTATCTTTTCATTCCTTTTCTAGTTTTCCTCCTCCCAAAATCATCGGTGTCGTCTTCATTTTCCTGGAAATGAGATTCATGCTCGACTCTTGACTGCCTCGCCTGGTTCTGTCAAAAATGTCTTCTTGCTCAGATATTTGTGGTGTCTGATGGCTCCCCAGCGAAGCACATGGAGAAATCAAAACACAAACACTCGACAAGCCCAGATCTGGGTTGAGGAAACCCTGAAATGGGCGGGCCGGGTGGGCGAGGCTCGCCGGCCGGCCACCCTCGGCCAGGGCCCTTCGCCGGCTCCTCTAGTTATGGGCGGTGGTGGCGGTGGCCTAGGCGCTGCCCAGCTGCTCTTCTTTTTTTGCTTTTTAAAATTAAATTCTAACCTTTTCTTTGTTTTTTAATTAATTTAAATAATATTTGAAAAAAATAATAAAAAAATGCAACGTAGGAGAGAGAAATTAATTTTAAAATGACACATCGGCATTTTTCGTTAGACAAGTTGAAGTGTCAACGAAAGGACTCGATTGCACCAATTTGATAAATTTTAGGACTCGATTACATATTTTACAATTTCACAACAAGTTTTAAGACTTCTAGTAAATATATCCCTAAAGAAAACTATCATGATTACTTATTGTGGGCTTATTGGGCTGTATAGATGACCTTAAAAGACTTATGTCTACCTCCTTAAGTAGGGTACTATCAAGTCAAATTATTAGCGAGTAGCTTAGACTTAGCATTCGTTTGTTTCGCGAAAAATAACTTTCAAGAAAATATTGTTTGGATTTTTTAGCGTTTGGTTTGCGAAAAATAAGCTAATTTAGGAAAATAATTTCTACCCATGAAAAAAAAACTCCTTTAAAAGTAGGGAAAATATTTTCCGCTTCTTTTACCTTATTTTTCTCTCTCAATTCCTTTACATTCATTTTCTGTTATACTATTTTTTTATTTTTCTTTTCTTACCTTTTCTTTTCTTCTTTTTCTTTTCCTTTCTCCTTCTTCCTCCTTCCATTGTGCGTGGCTCCTTCCTCCTCCTTTCTCTGTTGACCGCGGACCTCAGTGAAGGCCGATAACCGAGCGATCAACCATGACGCGGGTCAGTGAGCTCGCCTGCTTCGGGCTAATCCGAGATCATCGGGACCGGCCGAACCTCGAGCTTGCATGCGGCCGGGTGCCGTGGCCGATGACCGGACGAAACGAAAAGGAAAAGAAAAAAAGAAGAGAGAAAAAAGAAAAAGAAAAAGAAAAAAAAGAAAAAGATAATTAATTATTTTTTTTTAATTTTTTTTAATTTTTAAAAAAATAAAAAATAAAAAATAAAAATAAAAATTATTGAAAGGAGTGCATGGAGGAAAATCAAATCCGACTTTCCATACCAAACGACGGAAAACATTTTGTGTCTTTTTCATATTTCAATCAAACAGTGGAAATAATTGTCGTTTTCTTGAAAAATAACTTTTCGAAAAATATTTTCCGAAAACGTCACATTTTCCGCGAAACAAACGGAGCCTATTAAAGTGATTGTTCAAGATCGATTTGTCTAATTTCTAGCCGAGCTCGAGTTATTGAATATATTACGAGTTGAGCTCAAGCTTTAAAGTCTTGCAAGTCTAATCAAGCCTAACCAAGTTCTTATGATTTATAAGGATATTTAATGGTAGAAGGACACCAGAAGTGCCAAAATTTGTGTCCGGCGCTCACTTTGATGCCAATTTTTTTATCACTTAAGTGTCAATGTTTTTGAAAAATAATTATTTGAATGCCAACTCCAATTAGCATTGTCAAAAATCTTACATGACATCTATGTGACTCGCTGGAGGATCCCAATCAGTAATAAAAAGAAAAGATGAAAGTCAAAAAATTTAAAAATAAGCTAAAGACTGAAAGAAAAAAAAAATAGAAGGCTGGCAACGGCGAGGGCTTGCACAACCCTTGCCGTCGCCCACAATGGCCAGCTATGGGTGGGGGCTAGTCGGTGGGGGTCGCCGAGCTTCGGCCAGTGGCTAGCGACTCCTCTCCTTCCTCGACCTCTCGCCTTGCTTCCTCCTCTGCTTCATGGCCTCCTCGATTGGCCCCAAATCTCGCTCCTCCCTAACCTCCACCTTGGCTCGCCTCCGCAATCGCCAAGTGCTGCGGCTCATCGATCGCCTTGAGCCTATCGGCGGGACGGGTCTTCGATATCTTGTAAGGCGAATGTGAGAGCAGCAACAGCTCCTGCAGGGGGAGGGAGTTGTTGGAGGATCTTAGAAAGAGAGAGGCGAAGAGGTCTTCTTTGGGGACGAATGGACCAAATCGAGGGACAGGTTTGGGAATCGAGGAACATCATCTTCTTCTCCCTCCACCTCCTCAGCAACTCCTCTCCATCAAACCTGCAAAAAAACTCCAAATTTTCAGATCAGGGTGAGGCCCTGCTGGCCGTCGCTAGGGGTCAGCGAGGGTCGCCAGCCACTAGCCCTGGCTCGAAGACCCTTGCTGACCAACCCCCACCCATCACCAGCCATTTCCAGCGACGGTGGGGCGGCGGTGGCAAGCCTTGTGCAAGCCCTCGCCGCTACAAGTAACTCCCTTTTCTTCTTTTTTTCTTGTTTTAACCTTTTTTTTATAGCTTTTTTTAACATTAAGACTGGTTTTTTTTAAAGAAATTTCTAAATGGACTGATTTTTTTTGCCATGTGAATTAATTTCTTAATTATAAATGACGTGGCACTAAAATATTTTAAAAATAAATGCCACGAATATTTTTTGGCTGGAATCTCTCTCCGTTGGCACTTAAGCGATCGTTTTTTCTCCGATTTGGCACTTAAGTGAGCCGATGAAAAATTTTGGCATCAAAGTGAGCGCTGTATACAAATTTTGGCACTTACAGTGTCCTTCTGCGATATTTAATAATCATAAAATTGACAAGAAAAATCTTGAAGATTACATAATATATATCCACGTTATTTGAGCTTTTTGAAATCGAACTCAAGCTCGAGCCGGAGATCCTTTATAAATTGATATTAATTAGGACGAGCTTCTATATCATGATTTACTATTTGGCTGGAGCGTGAGTAGAAATTTCAAAACTTGCTCGAACTCATGTGGATTGATCAATAATGGTAGCCCTGTTAATCGAGTTGAGTCGAGCTCGATTTTGAAATTGACATGCAGTCGTTGCTGTAAGAATCCAAGACCACAAGCATCGGAGCATTCTTAAATGACTATATGTTTGATAGAAGGCCCATTTGTAAGCAAAGTGGACTGCAATCACATATTCATTAAAGACCCAATTGCACAAAAAAAAGTTTAAGAACTTAGGTTGAACAATTTACAAAATTTCAAAGTTTTTCCAACAAATAAAAGATTCCCTTATCACCCTTCTTTCCTCTCATGATAGAATCAGGGTCCAGAGGTTTTCAAGCTGGACCGTGGACCATACAAATGGACATCTCTCTTGAGTTCTCTAGTATATTTTTAGGGCCAGGCAGTATACTAAATGTACCATATTCTAATGAGTTCCTTGTAATCTCATTGATGGATAGGGAGGTGCATTCTCATTGGTTGATAGGGAGGTGCGATCTCCACTATTAGATTGACAATTGATTATCTTCTGTTATAACCGAGAGTCTTTGCATATATGGGGGTCCCCTCCCCTCATTTGTATCACATCACAATTTGTATCACATCACAAGTTAATAGAATCAAGAGCTTCTCTCTCCAGAATTTCTTTTTCAATAGAGGTGTCAAATAGGTAGATCGGGTCGAATATGGTCCGACCCATATTGACCCATTTAACCCGTTTTGACCCATTTTCATACTATACAAATTTAACGACCCATACCCGACCCGTATTTCTAAAAAATTTATATATTTAACCAAATCATACAATACTTATTTCTTATAATTTGATTAAAAAAAAGGATATTGCTAAAACATTTTTATATAATACAAATCTAGTGATTTTTTCAATTTTTTTTTCATTTTTTAATGGTATTTTCTTATTTTTCTTTTCTTTTATCTTTAATTTTTTTCCTTCTTCGTCCTCCCTCCTCCGTCCGCCGGTTGCAAGGCTTTGAAGACGGCCAGCAGCCCGGCAATCGGCCGCGTCTCGACGAGCCTCGAGCTTGGCCGATCCAGGCGAGCACGAGCTCGCTAGATCTCGATGACCTCGAGCTAGCCCGATGTTGATACTTAAATTTTGAATAACATTTTTAATCATTTATTTTGCATGACAAAATCGGGAACTAATTTTATTCCTACAAAAAATAATTAGATCATTTTTCTTATTTATTTTTAGCATAACATTGTATTTGCATTAAATTGGACTGGCGGCGGGAATTGAGCTTAAATTGACAAGCGACTGGACCATGATCATAGACCATAGTTTGGCCACATTGAGGGAGGTATGTGCTGAAAATTCATGTGATATCGGGGCCTATTTGAGCTAAATTTAGCACCTTCAAGTTTAATTAACGGAAAAGGCTTTTAATTTTAATGTCAAATTATTTAAAAAGCCTAATTAAGCCCGAAAAATGCGCCATACGCCCACATCACATGAGAATTTGGCTAGCCTAATGCATAAAGGGCCTAGCCGAAATTTTTAAGGGAAATTAGAATTAATATGACGCAATTTAGTCATTCGGGACTTAATTTGAATTATATTTTGATCTCTGGGTTTAATTTGCAAAATCAAAGAAGTTATAAGGCCTAAACTTGCCAGGCTTTTCTCTATAAATAGAGACGCCTAGGGTCAAAGGGTTGGTGATTACATTCAGAAAATTCAGAATAAAAAGAGAGCTCACGTAAGAAAGGAAGGGAGAGAGAGCTAAGCTTCCACTGATCGAGAATTCCTCCCGGCGAAGCCCTGCACAGTCCGCCTGGTTCGGTGTTGCTGCTCGGGTCCTCTGTTGCTGCGGTTCTAGTGCTTTTCGCTGCGGTTTTTCATCTTTCGCTGCGGTTTTAGCACTTTTTCCTGCGGTTTTTCTCCTATTGCTGCGGTTCAGCTCTGTTTTGTTTGCTGTTCGGGTTAGAACACTCCTCTATTTTGCCCATTTGAGGTGCCGTTCGGTGTTGGAGTTCGCTGCTACTTGGTGTTAGAAATTCCCACTGCTTAGGTACCGATTTGCTGCTGTTTAGGGGGCTGTTTCGCTGCTCTTTCCGTCAAAAACAGCACTGTTTTTAACCAGTTTTCACCTCTATACAGCGCAGGTTTTTTGCTCACTGTTTGAGCCGATTACTTCATTGTTTTTGCAATATCCTTGCTGTTTCGGGCTGATTTCCTAGGTGAATTGGTGCTCAAATTACTGCTGCAAATTGAGCCTTGTCGAAGCTACAAAATCGTCTCCGCCGAGCCCCACGATCCGTGCAAGCCCTACAGCCGATCGGTCGTAGAGTCTAGCTTGGATTGCAAGTTTCGGCTCAATTTTCAGATTAGGAAAGACAATATTTCGAGATAAGGTAAAATTTCGATCTTTGTTTGATTGACTTTATCTTGTTTCTTAATTTGGATTGTTTGATATTATCTACAAGGTTTTTGTTGCCTAAATTTGAGTTATTTGAATTCTGAGCATAAAATATTGTGTTTATCCTCGGAATATTTTGCATCATCGGTTGCCTTAATCTGAATAATTTGAATCTGAATAATTTGAATCTGGAGCATATCTTTTGAATATCATATATCCAAGGACTATTTTTCAAGATATTTAAAAGATACGAATCCTTTGTGGATAGAGAAATCTTGCCCTTTATAATTCGGCAGCTACGCTTATCTGGCCGAAGATTGCATATTTTTTTTTATACTATAGTTTCATTCAAATAATTTTATAATTTACCTCGAGTATAATACATGCTCCCATGTGCCTAAGTCCCGAGAAAAATATGTGCATGAATAAAATTCCCCTTCCGACCCTAAACTATGAGGCGAATTTATCGAAAAATTCGGATTATAAGGTGTATTAGACTCAAGGTTTATTATATTTTTATTTGAGTCATTTTTCTAAAAGAAAATCATAAAAAGTGTCATAGTTTTTTGAATGAATTTTTCGGAACTTAAATGTCAAGATGATTTTTTAATATAACATTAAACTTTGAGAAATCAATCTTTAATTTATGTTAATTATCATTAATTTTGCCGAGTTGGTCTCTTTGACATATCAAGTAAACCGAAAATTCATAAGAAAAATGCCATTCATGTGCATTTCATATAGTATAGTTCATGCATATTTTCATGTCATTCATGCATTTTTCCATGTCATCCATGCTTCTATTATGTCATTCATGCATTCTCATGTCATTTAGAACATAGATTTAATTTTACTAGTTTAATTTGCATGTCATTTAGGTTAGAACAATCTCAAATTTTCGCATGTCATGATAGGACATTCTTGCTCGTCATTTATGCCATGTCATGTAGTTTAATCAAATCATGTCTCATGTCATTATAGGTTAGATTTCATATCGCATGTCATCTAGGATAGAATTCATTTTTATGTTCATCAAAATTGGATTTTTTCAAAGTCATCATGCATGATCATTATTTTCTTATAATTTAGAATGCTTTGTCATAACATCATATAGTTAGATTTTGCATTTTGCATTCATGCATATTGCTTTCATATAATCAAGAAGACCCCAAAAAACATAATTGCACCTTAATTTCTAAAGTGAATCAATTGAATTTGCCAATTCAAGAATTTTTCATAAAAATGGTACCGAAAGGGCGTTAATTAAAAGGTTAACGTAATCAAGTCCCCGAACCTAAATCTTTGATTTGCAAAAAATAAAATATTCTCACGATACTTTATTTATGCATCTAATCTACCTACCAAAAAAGATTAGTGGCGGCTCCAAAATTAAAAATCTTTTGATAAAAAATCATGTAAACCTAAGTTGCGATTTGGTAGAGCTTGGGAGAGCTCGGACTAGGTTAGTTAATTTAATTAATTAATCTGGTAATTCATTAACTTAGAATTTTCAAAATTTTAGGTCGCGACACCCGAAGCCGAGGAGCAAGGGGTCAGATCCCGACGAGCCCCGATCTCGCCTTGCCCGAGGTCAACAAGCTCGAGGCTCGCCGGTGGCCGTCGCAGCGGAGGTAGGCGGAGGTAGGAGGAAAAGGAGGAAAAAGAGAAGAAAAAAAATGGAAAAGAAAATAAGACATAAAACATAAAATAACATAATAAACTATTAAAAAATTTGATTTTTTTAAATATTCATAAAGCTTATTTATGTCTCACTTAAAATAATTATTATTTAAAATCCATTTAGGGCCCATTGAGTTTCTATGTGACCCATTTATGACCCACCACCATTAAATATGGGTCAAATATGGTTCTGTCACCTCTATTTGTCAACCATTTTGTGAGCGTGAGTGTTGGGAAAGGCTGACTGAGGAAGAAATTTCTAAAGTCGCACGGATAAGAGAACGCTAGATCGATCCACCCAACAATAGAATATGACCTTTTTAGTTAACCCAAGTATTTGTAGTCAACAAAACAATTTACTTCACACGAAAAGACTGGAGGCGGGCCTCGCCATTCCATGGAGGCTTAGTCTTCTTTGCCCGAAATTTCTGGTAAATGGACTGCTTAGCTTTTCAGGGTTAATCAAGCTCTGAAATGGAAGGCGGGGGAGCGGTCACCCGTGGGTGTGCTGTGGCCCATCGCGAAGAAGTCAAAAACTGGAAACAAAGATGAAGTCGTGAAAATCCATCAGGAATGGTTTCACATAGGGGTGAGCAAATTGGACCGGACCGGACCGCCCGGATTGGTCCGGTCCTTGAGGGGGAGGTCCGGTCCCCGGTTCCATGGTGGATAGGACCGGATAGGATCGCCCAGAACATATATAATTATAAATATACACAATTAGGAAAAAAAATTAGAAATTATTAATTCAGTAGTTAACCTAATTTTCCCATCTTCTGCTCGACACTCACTCCTCTCATCTAGCTCGACGCTCGCGTCTCGCCTTCACAACGCAGCTTTGCTTGGCGCTCGCTCCTCTTGCCTTCACAACGCAGCTCTGCTCGGCGCTCGCTCATCTCGCCTTCGCCTCTCCGCTTGCTCCTCTCGCGGTCTCACCTCTCGCTCGTTGGCGTCGTCGCTCTTCTTGCGTCTCATTATTTTAGGATTATAAGTACTCATGTGATGATTGTACGATAGTCATGTGTATATTTTATGAGGTTGGATGGTTGAGATTAGAAGTTGTTAGTTTAGATCCAAGGGTTAGATTTCTATAAGCAGCTGGTGTTAGCGGTCCCACTAGGACCGGACCGGCCCGGACCATGCACACCCTTAGTTCCACAAATCCGAATGACTTGGTTATCGGTGCAAATCGGTCCGCCCACCCAAACGACGGATCGTTTTCTGTATCTCTTTCCTGTTGAGCTTTTTCTTGCAATCAGATCGAGTCTCGTGGTGGCTAATGCGACGGCATCCGATCGGGGACAGAGTCTTGCGATGACAAGTGGAACCGAGAGACAATCGGAGGCGAAGGGACGAAAGAAGCAGAGAGAGGGGCGGCGAGATTCGAGGGTGAGAGAGAGGTGATGAGCGCTAGAGTGAGGGTGGTGGTGGTGCTTCGTCTACAGGTGGTGTTGCACCGGTTCCAGGGTGGACCAGTTCCCTGTTTCATAAAATTGGGAATCGACCCTGTCCAATCCGGTTCCCAGGTCCACGATGGAAATCGACACACCTTGAAACCAATCACCCGTAGAGTACGGGCCGTAGTGTTCATGGTTTGAATTGGTTCGGTTCAGTTTAGAGGTATTTTGAGTCCAAACCAAACTCATTGGTTAGAAAATATCTCACCCATACTCAAACAAAACCAAGCCAATAAAATTGCTACTCAAAGTAAACCAATAATCTCAGGTTGTTGTCGAATTTGTTTGGTATGAAACCATTACCATGATGTGGATGTACAACTAAGAAGTTTAACACATAATTGGACTATCTACCTTCAACATGCCACGAAAATTAACAAAAATATGCGCTATTTTTAGTGGTGACTGAACCATTAGGATGTAAGCTTGAATTGAACCAAATCTCGCCCTGAACTGAACCCAAAATTCAGTTTGGTTCGGTTTTCGATATTTCTTTTTACGATTTTTATTTTTATTTTTTTTTCATTTTTTCATTTTTTTCATTTTTGGGGCTGAGGGCCGACCACCCTCGCCAGCAGCCGGCCACCCCAAAAATGAAATAAATAAATAAAAGAAAAAAAAGAAAAAAGGAGAAAAAAGAACGGTTATTTTGGAGATTTTCAGTGTGATATGGTTAATCGAACCGAACCAAACTAGAAAAAAAAGAATTGTTATTGTTTAATTACTTGACCAAAAAATCGAATTGAACTGAAATGCACGAAATTTTTAGTTTGGTTCGGTTTTCCAATTCGATTTTGACACCCCCAGCTATTTCTGCGCACCTATTGAAAAGAAGGGAGTACAATCAAAGACTAAATCAACCTAATTATTGATAACTTTTTTTTTTGGGTCGAAACTATCGATAACATTTAAAAAGTTATTTAACTAAACGTAAGAAGACCAAACATCATAGCACATTCTTTCTTAAATAGAATTTTATAATCAATCAATAACCGTGAACTCTAGAAATAGAAATATTTAATTTAGTAGCACGGAGCGATTTCAAATAGGAAAGACTTATTGAGTTAGCTTAAACTACAAGAATTTATCAATCGAAAAGAAAATAAATCTGTTTATTAAAGTTATCCGTTTTCCATGTCCCTAAATCATATCAAACCAACTAACCAATAATAAGAATGTCCCAAGCCAATAGACCAGTCTTTTCGGTTCGGTTCGGGTAATCGATTATCGATTTCGGGTTAATTTATCCATAAAAAAATGTAATGGATCAATGAAACTGAATTACACCTTTCAGGCCCAGGCCCAAGCCCAAGCCCAAGCCCAAGCCCAGCCCCCAAAAATCCCGTGCAAGCAAAGCCACGTTCGGCACGAGTTCTGGGCACCGACTCTCTCAGGCCGAAGCGAAGAGCGAGTACATAAGGCGACAGAGCAACTCAGCACGGAGCTTTCTTCTGCTTTCCCGATTCGGCCATCATCGGATAACCACTCGAGAATCCGCAACCCCACTCCAAATCATCTTCCGTCGCCGATCGCACTCCTTCACCGCCTTCGTTCTCGTCCCCGGATGCGAGGCCGCGGGACTGCCGCCGAAGGAGCACGGTGAATATCCGCGGATTGGGCGTCTTTCTCAGGAGCTTTGCCGGGGGGGACCGAGAGATGCGTGCGTAAGTTGGACCAGCAGTTTGCAGTCGGCGGGGTTGAGGAGCGAATCTGGGGGGTGAGAGGTGGTCGGGGCTCTGGCGCTGTCTGCGTTGCGCGGAGTTCATCTTGCCTTTCGTTCGGAGCCGCGGAATGGACATGGACACTGATCGTCCTCCCGAGGCTAGCAATCTCATCCCTCGAGATCGAATCCTGGAGGTGCGGCGGTTTTTTTCTTCCGATGATTTTGCTTTTCCGCATTTTTTCCGGTTCCCATTTCGTCGTTTTTCTTGAAATCGTCGGCTGTTGTTTGCTTCCTTTTTTTCCCTCTTCCAAATTTAGGAAATTGAGAACGTTTTGCTATCAGTTTCGATGTGGTGTGCTGTGGATGGGGTTTTGAGAGCTTCTGTCTGGTCTTTGGAAGCGAAATGTGTAGGCTCTACTTCAAAGAGGCTAGGAATTGAGTTTTGACAGGTTGTGTGCGGGTGAATTGAAGTTGGAATTGTCACTGCCTTTTTTGTTTTGTTTTGTTTTGAGCTGCTTTGTTTTTCCACAAATTTGTCGTTGCTTCATAATACGACTTAGTTGTATGGCAGTGTGAAGTGAGCTTTGTGTATACAGGAAATGTATGTGATGTGAGTCCTTTGGTTGTAGCCTCGAGGGGCATTTTGAAAGTGAGTATTTCTATTTTCTTTTTCTTTTTCTTTTTTTTCAACTTTTAGTCTGCTGAATGGATGGAGCCGGAAAAAGGGTTCTGCTACTTTTCCTGTGATAATTTCATTGATTGCCCAGTCTTTCTCTGATGATCTTTCCTTTACTGTTGGGTAATGTGTTTCCATCAGTAATATGAAGTAAGAGACAATTTGCTAACAGCGAGATACAAGTAGGAAATAATTCGCTAAATTGGATGCTATCTTATGCTTCTTGGTTCTTTATGCTAGAGGCTTGCACAAATTGAAGTTCCACAGGAGTATCTTTGCAACTCTGAATCTGGTGTAGTTTCTTTCCTCAAGGATAATGAGTCCTGGACCCCACAGCTTGTATCTGCAATTTTACCTTCAGATGAGGAGTTGGCAGAGATCCATCAGAAACTGCAAATGGGATCTAAAGATGTCCTGGAAGAAAATGACATGAGAAAGTGTTTTAGAGAAAGTATGGTTTGGTTGCAGTGGTTGATGTTTAAGGATGAACCTGCATATGTACTTAAGTGTCTTTCGGACATTGATGTGGGCCAGAGGGGAGTTTGTGGTGCTGTATGGGGGAACGATGATATTGCCTATAGATGTCGAACGTGCGAACATGACCCCACATGTGCAATATGTGTTCCTTGTTTTGAAAATGGGAATCATGAGGACCATGATTACTCAATGATATATACTGGAGGGGGTTGCTGCGATTGTGGAGATGCGACTGCATGGAGACGAGAGGGCTTCTGTTCGAAGCATAAAGGTGCAGAACAGATCCAACCCCTTCCTCAGGCAATAGCACACTCTGCTGGACCAGTCCTTGATGCCCTTTTTGTGTTTTGGAAAAACAAGCTGTTGTCTGCCGAGTCTTCCACTCAAGAAGACAGAGGACCAAGCGACCATGCTGCAGAGTGTAGTCAAGTTGCAGATGAGCTCACTCTTGTGATAGCTGAGATGCTACTAGAATTCTGCAAGCGTAGTGAGAGTTTGCTGAGTTTTTCTTCAATTAGGATATTTTCATCTTCTGGTCTGTTGGAGATTCTGGTGAGGGGTGAGAGTTTCTTGAGTGACAAGGTTGTGAAGAAACTTTATGAACTGCTTCTTAAACTGCTTGCAGAGCCCTTGTTCAAGTATGAGTTTGCCAAGGCATTTTTAAGTTACTACCCAGTTGTTGTGAAGGAAGCTATAAAAGAGTGCAATGATGATGTTTCTAAGAAGCATGCTGTATCAACATTTTCAGTGCAGATTTTTACAGTGCCAACTCTGACTCCACGTCTTGTGAAGGAAATGAACTTACTTGAAATGCTATTTGGATGCTTAGGAGACATATTTACTTCATGTGCTGGTGAAGACGGTCGTTTACAGGTAAGACACAAGTTTGTCTCCTATTTGGTTATTGTATTCTCCATACATGCATTTGATATTGTCCACTGGATGAATACTGACATTTGTGCATTCTTTAGTGATTTAGTGGATAGGATGTCAGATCTACTCTAGTGGAACATTATGATTAATATATTCCCGAGCATCAAGGGTATTTATTTAATCACTGTGCATTGAGACAAAAAGCTTTTCCATGGAATAAAAAATATTCAACGGTTGAACAATTGGCACTTGATTAAATAATTTCATTAAAACCTTAATCTTTTGCTTACAGATACCTCGTCTTGTGATATTTTTGAAGAATATATAGTGGTATTAGAAATTATTTAGTAGCTGAGTCTTAAGCAAGGTAGGTAGGGTTTTGTGCATCTCATGCTGTATAAATAGAGCCATCTAATATACTTTTTTTGTTAATTAATTAAGTATAGATGGAGCTGATAAGTATTTTCTCTCTCCTCCTCTCTTGATGATCCTAGAATATTTACATGGTATTAGAGCCACAAGAGAGAGGGACCCAAATCAAAACCCTAACATTTCTTCTTGCTCATTGCCATCGTTGTAGAGAAATGAATCCCAAAAGACCCAGATCAGCCCCATTGATCCCTGCTCCAGTTTTCTCGTAAGGGCAGTAACATCCAATCACCTTGTCATCGCTTGCCATGCACTGCCGCCATTGCTCGCTGTTTGTCGTCTGTTGTCGACAATTCTTTGCTCATGTCGTCATCCTTGAGAGCAGCATGAGCATTGTCCACCACTTGTCCCTGTCTCAAACCAGGTCTTGTCGTTTTCGAGAGTAGCGCTATCTCTAAATTGTCAACTTCAGTCACACTGTCCCTTTGAGTTCAGTGGTGTCGTCGTCACCACTGTGTCCTCTCCGGCAACTTCGTGAGTCCTAGTCATGTGTCCATTCAAGCTCTGTAGAGTTGTTGTTTGTGATCTCTGTTGGTTCTCTAGTACGACCCCCTCGCAGCCTCTGTTGTCCTCATCTTCACAGTCTCTTCCTCTGTCTCGAGCAACCTTTTGCTTGCCATATCCAGTTACTCGACCGAAGTCGTCTCCTTTGCCCCTCTCTTGGCTGTCGAGTTCCTCATCTCTCCAGCCCAGATCCTGTTGGTCTCTACCGATCATCAGGGGGACGACTCTCTGTTAGCAAGTTTTGCTGCTGGGAGCTGTCCTTTTTCATCGTTTGCTTGTCTTCCTTCTCTGTCACTCACTTGCTAGTTCATCTTTTCTTTTTCCAGCACTGGTTTCCGTCAAGATTTTGTCGTCTCTCTTATGCCGTTGGTTTCTGCTTTGGTCTTATGCTTGTTTTGTGTCTTTTTCTAATCTTGGACAAAAGGTTAAAAAAGAAGGGTTTTCTATAGACACACATAAATGGTCCGATATCAGCTGCTTATCTTGGACAACTTCTCCAATTTTGGTGCTCTGAAATCCCAACAAGCCTATGGGGATGTTATTAGTCGTGAGACTCTTCATACATTGTGAACGTCATTGGCAAGCAAAGTCACCATCAAGTTCTAGGTAGTCGTAAGCACTGGAGTCGAGCACACATTTGTTGAGCAGCTAGAATTGAGCACCGTGGGGTTATGCAGTTTGGTTTGCCACAATACAAGTTGGGTTCTTACATGATTTTAACCAACATTACGTGAGAAAGAGGTGTCAACTTTCTGATCATTTCTTTCTTCAGTGCTTCTCTGTCAACTCTAGCATTGATGACGAATGTATTTAATTTGTCATGCAAGGTCCGGCTTATACAAAATGGCCTTGAATTTGGTTTGATGGAGTCACGTCCATTATCTATTGTAAGGTCCGGTTTACGTAGCGCTTTGGTCACACACTTTAAGAGAAAGTTGCATTTGTTAGATGCAATTTGCATACTTCAGCTTGAGGGTGAGTGCTGATGTATACTTAGTGGTGTTAGGAATTAGTTACTGGGCGAGTCTCAAATGAAGTAATCATGGTTTAAGGTGTCTTATCATGTTCTATAAATAGAGCCATTGCGGGGTATTCGAACCTTGTGGCTCGGCGAATCCCACGCAAACCGCCCCATTCACATACATTGGATAAGGCTCCTCCCATAGGGTGGTGGGCGTGACAGCTAAGATTAATATGAGGGGTGACGCTGTGGACACAGGATCTGCTAGACCCAAACCAATTGCTTAAGCACTTGGCCAATATCTTGGGGGTCAGCCATCTTATGTATGCCGTTGATTATTTTCTCTCTCCCTTTCTCTTGAAGATCCTATATTATTTACGGGTATCATAAATCATAAGTTTTGTATGATAGACAGCTATAGATATCGTAAGCGAATGGTTTCATAGCAGGATACTGTTTTTGGAACTTCAATGAAGTAGATAGTTGTTTTTCTGCTTTCAGAATACTTGAAAGTATTCTTTGGAATTCCCTTCGAAGGATACTATTTCTTTCTTACTGTTGGGGTGTTGATGTTTTGTAGATTGATTGTAATCTAGACATCTTAGAGATGATACTTAAACAAGAATGTACAGATGTAGAATGACCACTTAAAGATACTTCCAATTAAGACATATATAAAGCCTTACATACTGTAATAAACTTTCGAATTTATCATTTGCTTTCCATGTCAATGGTACTGTTTGAGAGTCTTATAGAAAACTGATGAATGAAATGCATTAACCAACTGGAAGTGGTGAATGGTATTGGAAAATAACAGAACATTTAGTTTATGGCAAAATCAGTGCTCTTTAAGTGAAGTCTTACTGCAAGGAATTATCTTTTAGTGAGAATCTGATCTATATATAAATTCAGTGCTTGCATTACATACATTTTTCAGTTAGTATTTGAATTCCTTATATTGCCATGAGGGAATATTGAGAAAGCTATGGATGACTTGTGTTATCATCAAACCTCATTCTGCTGCTTCTGACTATTGATTTGATGCTACTTCTCAATCAACTAGCTTTCTATTACGTAGTCGTTCACCCAGTGTATGATTTGGTGTATTTTTGCAATGCATGTCCTCCATGTCTTTTGGTAGTATCAGCAGCTGTTAATTATCGAGTGAGTTTTTATATCATAAAGCACTTTGTATTCTATGTATCGAGGATTGGCCATCTAATCGGTGTCTGCACTGCACTAATAGATGGCTCGGCTAGGGCTATATACAAGTTAGCTGATGATGTTCTGTGTGTCTTATGAAGTTTTATCTTGATTTAGCTTCCAAGTGTCAATGGAAGATGAGCTTCCTTAAAAAGTAGGTTTTAATGGTTCTTCCATTTTACCTGTTGAAGCAAATCCAGATATTTTGATTTTTTATTTAACATCTTTTCCTTTGTTCCCTCGTGTACTAAATAGCTGAAAAATTCTGTTGATAGGTCGCCAAGTGGCAAAATTTGTATGACACAACCATTCGTGTGGCTGAAGATATACGATTTGTTGTGAGCCATGTGGTCGTACAGAAGTATTTAACTAACGAAAAGCGGGATATCTTATGGACTTGGATGAAGCTTTTGAACTTTGTGCAAGGAATGAACCCTCTAAGGAGAGAAACAGGTATACTTATAGAAGAAGAAATTGGTAATACACATTTTCCTTTTGGTCTATGCTATTCAATAGCAAATACACACTCCCTACTGGTTGATGGAGCATCTTCTGATGAACCTGCTAAAGTGACAATTGACTCCGATGGGATTGATGAAATGGATGTGGATGATGGAGAAAGTTTGAGACATGCAAAAGTAGTACGGTTATCTGAGGGAAGCTCTGCATGTAGCACTTCGGGGAGGAGCAAGGCATCAGCATCTGGATCGAAGGCTGCTGAAGTCTATACTATAAAAAGTAGTCATCCATCAATTCCGCTGTCTATCTCATGGTTAATTAATGAATGTTTGAAGGCTATTGAGAATTGGTTATTAGTTGATAAGACTTCAGGGGCCCCTGTAATTGATTTATCTCAGAGCAACAGTAGTATTGCCACTAGCCATTTTTCTGCATTGAAGAAGACAATATTGAGGATCAGAAAAGGTAAATATATATTTGGTAGGCTTGGTAGTCCTAGTGACCAGCAAGGTCGACTTAATCATGGTGATTTGCCCAATGCCAGTGTAGATAATGGGGAGGACGCTGATCCTGAAAGTAAGTCCATACCTGTTGGTGAAAGTGATGTTGCAAACGCTTTTGCGGCCTCCGATAATTGTGCAGTGGAAGGTGATTATGCTTCAGAAGTGGGTGCTTTGCGTGTTCTTAGTTTGCAGGATTGGCCAAATGTCGTCTATGATGTTAGTTCGCAAGATATATCTGTTCACATTCCATTTCATCGCTTACTCTCGTTACTTCTGCTTAAAGCCTTGAAAATATGGGATGGGGATACCACTGCATCCAATGAAAAAGCTGCTGCTTTTACTTATCAGCCATCAGTGCCCTACTCCAACTTTTTTAAGTGCCTTTTGGGTCTTTGTAGTCCGCTGGGTTTTTCTGCTTTTGTCATGGAGCATCCTTTACGTATTAGGGTGTTCTGTGCTGAGGTTCATGCTGGAATGTGGAAGAAGAATGGAGATGCAGCCCTATTATCTTGTGAATGGTATCGGTCAGCTCGGTGGTATGTGATTTTCATCTTGTTTAATTTACACACCAGAGGGACAGACATTCCTTCTCACTGCATGTTGATTTTCCTATATGATTCTTTTTCTACTATTATTCTTACAGATTCCTATAGGTCATGGTGATTCCTAATCCTAATTATGCTCTTCTGCAGGTCCGAGCAAGGCTTGGAGCTTGACCTTTTCCTGATGCAGTTCTGTGTGGCTGTAGCCCCTGCTGATCTTTTCATCAGCAGAATAATAGAACGTTTTGGGCTGTTGAGTTACCTCTCTCTTAATCTTGCACGGGATAGCGAGTATGTACATACTTTCTTGTATCGCTCATACATGCCTTTAGTTAAATAACATCTCAACCTGTTTTAGATCATGAGAATCGTAAGGTTTGCATTTCTAAAAACAAGTAGGATAGCTGTGTTTGGATATTGAATTTTGCCGTGAGTCTAGATTTATCTTCTGGTAGAATGAATGGACTGAAGTTGCTTTGGGGTCCCTCTTTTTTGGCCTAGTGTTAAGCTGCCATCCACCCTCGGTGTATTCTCTCAGCGGAGGGATTCTTGGGCTTATAACATATTCCCATAGAAGTGAGTAGGAATTGGCTGTGTCTTAGGAATTCGAGCTTCATTGTGTCGTATTCCTTTTCTGAATTCTTCCAAAGTTTCAATCACTGATAAAGGTGATGCATATTGGAATATTTGGCCAGTGGATGGATGTTTCAGAAGAACTTCCCTTGCATGTTCAGTTATGCTTATCGAGCATTATGCTATCTGTTCTTTGGGCTTTGTGCTATGTCCATTTTAATAATATTCCTTTTGGATAGTGCATAAAGTAGTAATTTATCATTGTTGTCATCTTCAATTTGTTCGAGTAATTCAACTTGTCTAAATGATTCCTCACTCTGAACATACTTCAACCAACTCCTGGCCGCTAGCTACTAGAATGACAAGTCATCTGGGTTTAAGAAGCCAGTTAAGAGCTAATCTATACGGGCTAGAAGCTCAAGTTCCCCTTCTGGCTTGTTAATTCGGCTTTTGAGCAGAAACATACATAACAATAAGTTTTACATCTTAAACCATGAAATGTCTAGAAAACAATATTTTTTTTGAGTAAAAGACACAAAATAGTTCTTTCAAACTTACAGCTTCCACGTACTATTATATCCAATAATACTTGCAAGCGAAGTCGAAAGCCACATGCTGGAGCTATATCAAAAAAGGCCCCGAGATGAATAGAAGGGAGAATGCAAATGGTGGATGAGGAAAAACTAAATGATGAATACTTTGACACCAACGATTGGTCATTCATTCTGGTGTGAGTTGTATTATTGGTGATCTTGTTGGAATTGATGGGCTGAAGAAGATATGCTGCTTTAAGGGCGGTTATAAGTATCAGGATGCTTAAGTTAGTGAAAGAAAGGGGGGCTTCTTACCAAACCCTTGATAGGTATACTTGCATAGTGTCAGCTTTTCCTTGTCCATAGCCAGTAATTGTAAGTTGGGACTTAGGGCCTGTTTGGTAACGTTTCTGTTACTCTGATTCTGTTCCCCGGAACAAAAAAGAATCAGAAACATGTTTGGTAACGCAAATGATTCTGATTCTGCTCCTGGGAACACTTTTGGACCAATTTTGAGAAACAAAAAAAAGTTATTTCTCAAGAAAAAGAATACTTTTGAGAATAAAAAAGGCAACATAGTTCTCCCACTTTTGTCGGGCGCCTGTGAGGCGTGGGCCGGGTCAACCAGACCCGGTCCGGATAATTTTTTTTTTTATAAATAAAAATTTCGGAAATTAATAAAAAATAAAAATATCGGAAAATGATTAAAAATCCAAAAAATGGAAAATTCTAAAAAAATTGAAAAAAAATCAGAAAAATCAGAAAAAATTCCAAAAAAATCTCAAAAATTATGAGATGGATCATTTCAACTGGCCAATTCTATTTTTGACGATTTTGCCTTCCGATTTCTCCCAAATGACGATTTTTCCCGTCATGGGCAAATCTTTCCGAAAATTCCCAAAAAATCTCAAAAAGTAGGAAATGGGTCCATTCAACTGGTCAATCCCCTTTTTGGTGATTTTGCCTTCCGATTTTTCCTAAACCCTGCTTGATTTGTCGCCGGAGTACCATGCTGCATCAGTGACCATCCGCATCCGAAGCATCCCTATTTTGGCCAAAAAGATGTCATGGTGCAAGAGGATCCTAACTGTGGGGTCTGAGGAAAGTCATCAAATGTGATTATGTAATTATTTGATTTAAATGACAAATTGGGAAGAGAAATTATTTCCCAGAACAGAAATTTTGTGCAGTTACTAAACGAGTTTTTGTTCTGGGAACAGAAATTTTATGCAGTTACCAAACGCGTTCTGATTCTCTAAAACTCATCTAGGGAACGTAATAAAAAAAATTGATTCTAATCTGAATCATTTTTTTTGGAATAGAAACGATACCAAATAGGCCCTTAGTCTCCTCACCTACTTGTCAATGAATCGCCATGCTTATTAAAGAAAGGGAATGGTTTTTGATAGTGCTCGTCTTGTTCTATTGGAAATTGGAAATAGTTAGGTTTTTATTAGTCCACCCTGTGAGAATGAGAATACTAAATTGTTAATTCTATTCCTTTTTCTTTTTAATTTGTCCTTGGCTTGTCCAAAAATTGCTTGAGAGACGATGTTTGTTGCTTGAATATGTTATGTTTAGTATTTATTCCATTCTTGTGTGGTTGGTTTGGGTGTTCCAGTGGAGATTGTAGTGAGAAAATTATGAATGCTCCTGACGGGTGGATGAATTGCTACTAGTGAAAGTAAATAGTTCTCTACTTATCAGTGATGGTTCCTCGAAATCAGTGTGCACAACCGTTTGTTCCAAATGCTTAAGGACGTAAATGAAGATGTTGTTTCATATCAAGAAGTTCTAGCACTTCCTCTGACATGGGGATTTGATCTTGGGGGCAAAAATTGAATCGTTTAAGGGTAGGGATGGGATTGGGGACAAGATAAGGGTGGGGATGGTAATGCGACGGGATTTGGGATGATTGATCTCGTCCCAAGCCCGTCCCACTAATTTTTCAGTATTTCCCAAGCTCTTCTCAAACCCTATATTGTTTTGTGATGGAAATCCCACCCTGTATCCTCTTAAATTACATGGTGGGTTCTCAACGGGTCTCGATATCACGACAATTGTTATTTTCTCTTATATAATTTTTTAATGAAAAAATTTGTTAATACGATGAATTATAAACCATTGCAAATACGCATCCACCATCATGAAATTCCAGATTATGTAGCCAATTCAATTTCAAATTCTTGTATGAATTCAACATAATGTATAGACTGTGAATGTTCAAAAGAATGTAAATGGGCATAAGTAATTACTTATCTTTGCATATAATTACATAGGGGACCTTCTATTCTTTAGAAAAGTAAAACTATTGTAGTAAAATGACTCTTGGGTTCGGGTTACTTGCGTGATAATATCAAACCTGTCACAAACCCTATGGGGTTTTGTAAATAAAATCCCCACCTGTCCTGCAACCTGTTTAAGCCCTATTGGAAATTGAGCCAGGTAGGGTACCCTATTAGGCCCAACCCATTGCCATCTCTAGTTAGGGCTGGGGCGGGGTTAGGCTTGTGTAGAGTGGGACCTCATTCTAAGCTGCCTGCACCTAGTTTTTCAAATCGTCCCAAAAATCGAACCATCCAGTTCCCCTTTTTCTATGGTCTGGCCGCTTTCTCATGCCATGTTTACAATTATGGGACCATTTTTCACTTATTTAAACGTTTAAGCTTTGTAGAACAATCAATTATGCACTAAAATTTAAGTTGGTGTTGAAGCCCCAAGTCCAGAGTTAGAATCGTTGTAATCTCCTATTAATAAGTAGTCAGGTTTTACAGCTATCATGTCTTTTTGACAGTTTGAGCTTTCAGATGATTGGAAGTGAATAGGTAGTGGTCCTATAATCCTCAGCAGATCCTACTAACAAGAAAGTCTGGTTAGGCGCCAAATATAATACATGTGTAGACACGCGTCAACCATTGTAATTTATGTAGTTGCCTTGTTTTTGATACTGCAAAATTACATATTAATTTCACACTTTTTTGCGCACCCTCTATGTTCAGGTGTATGTGCACGCAATTTTGAGTGAGATTTCAGATGTAGGAGAAGAAGATTTTTTTTTTGTTTTTTTTTTTGGGGGGGGGGGGGAGCTTCATCTTTGGACGGGTTGTCTTAGACTTGTACATACTACGGGCGTGTTGTTATCTATTCTGATTGTCCATCCTACGTAGGAATGTGTCCTCTTGTGTTAAGCCTGAATGATATGGATTTTCAGGTATGAACCGGTTCTAGTAGAGGAAATGCTTACTCTTATAATCCAAATAGTTAAAGAAAGGCGGTTTTGTGGACAGACTACAGCTGAAAGTTTGAGAAGAGAGTTAGTTTACAAGTTAGCCACTGGAGATGCCACTCGGAGTCAGCTTGTGAAGTCACTTCCCCGTGATTTGGCTAAGTTTGAGGGTCTGCAGGAAGTTTTGGATACTATTGCTTCATATTCCAATCCTTCTGGCCTTAATCAGGTACTTTTTACGCTCGCACACACTCTCTGTCTACCAGCCTTTGACAGATATAGTCCTAATATGTCGCTCTTTTTGTAGGGTACATATTCATTGCGATGGCCATGCTGGAAAGAATTGGATTTGTATCACCCACGTTGGAACTCAAGAGAATTGCAACTTGCAGAAGAAAGATATGCACGCTTTTGCAGTGTTTCGGCATTAACTGCTCAGTTGCCTAGGTGGACCTACATATACGCACCTTTACGAGGAATAGCTGGAATAGCTACTTGTAGAGTGACCCTTCAATTAATCCGCTCAGTGCTATTTTATGCTGTTTTCAGTGATAAGGCATGTGACTCACGTGCACCTGATGGTGTCCTGATTGTTGCATTGCATTTGCTCTCTCTAGCAGTAGATATTTGTTTTCAGCAGAGAGAGTCCGGAGATAGAACATGGCTCAATGGAGATCAAAATTCCATGCTATCTTTTGTTGCTGAAGAAATTAATGAGGGGTTATCTTATGGTGTTGGCAAAATCAGCTTATTATCACTTCTTGTTTTGCTGATGAAGTTACATAAGAGAGAAAGACTTGGGAATCAGACGGATGCATATGGGTCTGATCTTTCGCATTTGATTGAAAGCTTATTGAAAAGAATTGCTGAAATCGATCCTTACTGTATGAATGAGTTGCAACAGCTAGCCCCAGAAGTATTTAATCAAGTACCACAGTCCATCCTAGACAGTGATAATGGAAGTTCAGGATCTCCTTCTAATGAAGGGAAACACAGAGCCGAAGCTCGCAAAAGGCAGGCTGCTATAATGGTAGGGATGTGAGGCATTGTCCATATAGATAATCTTTTTCTGCTTGCTTGGTGTAATAAGTAAAATATAGGGCCATGCATTTTTAATAGAGACTTGGTCTAAGTTAGTTAAAGTTGGCTGTTGTCATCTTTATCCTAATTGTTGATTTGGTCATGTTCAAACTTCATCTCGAAAAGTATTTGGATGAATTGATATTTTAATAGAAATAGCATATGGCTTGATCCAATAAACGGAAGCTTTTAATAGAGTGAAAATGATGTTACAAGAAGGAAAAAGATTGGTGGTTGGAAAATAAATACTCCAAATTTGGTGGACCATGTTTGCATCAAGACTAAATTTGTTGCATATAAGACTAAAAGTATGCTTCATGGGTTGCTGTATTACCGGCACAAATTTGCTTCAACCTGTTTGGCTTATCGAAGTTCGTTTTGCAGGCAAGAATGAGAGCTGAGCAGTCCAAGTTTCTAGCAAGCATTTCAACTGATGAGGGCTTATCCTCTGCAGAAGAGGCAACTCGTGCGGCTGCTATTAATGAGACTAGAGAATGTGTTCAAGATGTTTGCTCTCTTTGCCATGATTCTAATCCAGAGAATCCTCTCTCTTTCTTAATTTTTCTCCAGGTAACAAGTTATACTTTTCTTTTGTTTCTCCGTTCCACTAGTTCATCTCTTCTCAAAATTAATGTTTGTTTTTGTTCCTGATATAAGAAATCTAGGCTGCTAAGTCTTGTTGACAGAGGACCCCCATCATGGGATCGGGTTCAACAGCCAGAGAAGGAAAGAGTGCAGATCGAGAAGAAAAAGGAATCTCAACAATGTGGGGTTGAAGTTAGGGCGGCCAGTCGTTCAGAAGTAGATCCACCTTCTAAGTTAGTTCGGCTGGTTCGCAATACTATAGATAAATTCATGCATAATGCCCAGCCTTCTGAAGTCAATGCTTTCATGGAGTTTATCAGGGCTTGCTTCCCTTCGTTGAGAAACCTTGAAGTGCCGCAGATGTCTAAGGATAAAAATGAAAGCACTGTATATATGTTTGAGACGCTGGAGGAAGATATGTACCAAATGGTTCGAAGGCGAGTTCATAACAATACACATCTTCTAGAGTCAGTCGAGGGAGATATAAATATTTCATCTCAAGAGGTTGCAGGGGATTTTGAAGATGCTGAAACTGTTCTTCTTGCAAAGTATATAGCTTGCCTTTCAGGAGATAGAGCAAAAGATGCGTCAGCTTCTGAACACTTGCACATTGATGAGACCTCAGAAGAAAGTGCTAAACAAGGGTCAGCATATGATGGTTTTGGTCCAGTTGATTGTGATGGAATATTTCTTTCTTCCTGTGGTCACGCCGTGCATCAGGGATGCCTGGAACGCTATCTATCTTCCTTGAAGGAAAGGTTAGTTCTTCTGGAAATTTCTTTTCTCATCCTTTGTTTGGTGATATGATTGTGATGGTGGTTAGGTTTCATAGGCATTGATGGCAACTGGAGGATAGAAAAGGATTTACTGGTCCATCATGTTATTTATGTTGGAGGTTTGATAAATGCCGTATTATGGATGAGTTTAAAATTCTGCTACATCAGATGTTAGCTATGGGATGCCTCGAAAGGAAGTTTATATACTGGCCAGCAGTGGCCCCCATGTTGTGGAAGCGGTGGCTACCAATAATGCTCTTGTTGCTATGACGGTGAGAAAAATGTTTTGGGTCAATAGTGGACACGCTGTTGGCACTATGCAGTGATAACACCCGTCACCTGAGGAGTGTCATCACTGTTATCACAACATCGAAAAAGGAAATAGAAATTAAGAACGAGAACATACTTGACCTCTAGGGACGAGTGGCTATGTTGCGACATTTCAGTAACTTATGCCAAAAACATTATGAGCTTGTTTGTTTTGTTTTGGATAAATGAAGCAAAAATTACTTTATTGCTCTGCCGCCATTATTAATTTATTACTCAAATGCTGAAAGATAATATACGTGAATTACGTGTCAATATTATCATATTACAAAAATTTCAGTTATTTTGGGTATAAAATGTTGAAATGCGTCAGCTGCAATATTTTCATTAGGATATTGTAAAAAGATGAAAGTAATTCCTGACAGACCGTATAAATTGCATAAAAGTTTTCTAGTCCGGTTACGGTTTGTTTGGAGGGGCCTTTACTTTTTACTTTTTTGCTTTTTTCTAAATCTTGCGGCTCATACCTTTGACTATTTTACATGAAACACCTAATAATTCAGAATTTATAGATTTTGGCTGGTAGATTTGCATATCATTTTTCACAGTACTTTAAACTAAAAAAATTGTCATCGAAGGTCCGACCAAAAAACCCGAAAAAACAAATCCAAGAGTTATTCATGATTGTTCTTCATGTTGTGCTTGCATTTTGAAAATAAATACACCATTAATCCCCAATAGTTATTCATGATTGTTCTTCATGTTGTGCTTGCATTTTGAAAATAAATGCCTATGGTGATAGCTATCTGCTTTTAGGCAGCTGCTATACTTGCATCGACGAGTATCTGCTATTGTGAACCTTGCTTAATTTTAATAGGGTAGTTTCTTTTTAGTTAGATGTG
Source organism: Lenwebbia sp. NSW1173648 (assembly GCA_029784005.1). Taxonomy (NCBI): domain Eukaryota; kingdom Viridiplantae; phylum Streptophyta; class Magnoliopsida; order Myrtales; family Myrtaceae; genus Lenwebbia; species Lenwebbia sp. NSW1173648. The sequence goes on along the minus strand of JARCGZ010000008.1, from coordinate 17,908,991 downwards.
ATGTGAGTTTTTCTTGCATCTGGGGTATGTTAACACAGCTTAAGCTTTGTGAAGTTGTCTGTATCAGAAGGCGATATAGGATTGTGGGTAACAGATGTTGAATGTATCTTGACTCTGCTTTGAAGATTAAATGTACCACATTTCTGCTTTGAGGAATTTGATGCACAAAGTCTTAGTTAGGTCTATTTTAAGTGTCTTTAATTTCAGGCTGAGAAATTGTCATGCTTCATTGGAAGTTCTGGCATTTACCTATGATCATTGTATATAAGAGTGATTGATTAGTTTTGTACAAATTGAAAAGTACAGCAAGAGTTCTTCACTAATGTATTGCAAGATCAATAGAATGTACCAATAGGTTGCCCAAAGAAAAATGCCGAATCATTACCTAGATAGTTGTTTGCATCTGGTTGGAAAAGGATCAGTTTGAGTAATTAACCTGCCAAAAAATGATGGGCAACTTTTTGATAGAGTTTCAGCCTTGAAAGGTGACATATGAAGTTTCTTCTCTTGTGAAGCTTCAGACATTGTTCAAATTGTTGTCCTCGTCTTGCTGTGTTTGGTGAACTTTCTGGATATTGTCAGCTTGATGACTGTAATCTCAGTGGACCTTTGCTTAAGCAAATCAAATTGTATCAACTTCTTTGTTGTGCTTATCCAATCAATTAACAATCTCCTTTTTCGTGCGCACTGTTCTTTCCTGACAAATATGACTTGTTCCTGTAACATTTGTTGCAGACATACTAGAAGAATTATCTTTGAAGGAGGGCACATAGTAAATCTCGATAAGGTGCATGTCCTTTAACTCTCTTATTATTAATGCTTAGGCTGCATAAGGTAGTCATCTCATTTCTCTTAACTACCAACTTAGTGCTGCTGGTCAATGGTCATATCGGTTTTAGATACTTGCGTTGCTTATAGTAGATTTTGTCTTCGTTAAATCATAAAGGACATTGTCAATCATCTATAATTATAGCCCGAGAGTCCCTCTCTTATTTTTTCTTCGTTATTTGGCAGCGTTTTCCCCCTTTTAATCGTAGCCAGAGAGTCGGAGTGACTTTTCTTGGACCGAGAGATGAGGTCCATTTGTACTTCTTCAAGCTTTCCCGTCAATCTTATTGCCTTCAACCAGTAGGCGTTAAGACGACTCTCTGTGACTTTGAAACCATTTTCAATTTAATACACCCTAAAAGTTAACCCGGCACAACCAACATGGGCAGCCTTGTATTCCTGCCGATATTGCGAGTAATTTATTGTGCAAGAGAAAGATACTGATGCTATTAAAGACGAGCTTCGTCTAAATTGCAAGGAGTTCTTTCTTTCTTTTTTGTTTTTTGGGGTGGGGGTGGGGGGTTGGTGTTTAGAGAGAAAAGACCAATGATTTAATCTGGTTTTACCCAAAGGGAAACCATACAAACTTCAGCAGATGTGAATGTAGATTCTACTCTGGTTCACCATGTGTTGGGCCTTAGAGACCGTAGATGCTTAGTACATGATGCAGGAAAACTAGTTTGCTGGTTTTTATTTTCTGAGAAAACAGTCAAGGAAGGCATTTTCAGGGCGGTCTGGGACTACTAGTAGAAATGCTAAAAAGGATGAAATAGTTTCAACGGGAAACTTAATGGTAGGAACTGATTGTAAATATTAATTATAGGTCACATTTCATGTGCTCTTTGTAATTTGATCTTCTCATCCCTTGTAAAATTTATTTATGTGAATATATTCCCTGAACTTCGGGAAAAGGACACCACAAGTGCCATAATTTTTGCATGGCGCTCACTTGAGTGCTATTTTTTTTTGGGATCACTTGAGTGCCATAATTTATGTATGGAACTCACTTAAGTGCCATAACTTTTTTCTTTCGATCACTTGAGTACTATATAACTTTTTAATTGAACACTTGAGTGCCATAAATTTTAAGAATGTTCACCACCAGTGCCATGCCACGTCGGATTTTCGGCACTTGAGTGAACATTTAAAAAGTTATGGCACTGAAGTGATCGATTGAAAGTTATGGCACTTATGTAAATGTTTTTTTAGAAGTTATGGCACTAAAGTGGTAAAAAAAAGTTATGACACTAAAGTGAGCGCCGTATAAAAGTTATGGCACTTGTTGCGTCCTTATCTCCCTGAACTTCACGCTGGTTGAAATTGCATTTGTCCTACTTTTGGCTACAAGTTACAGTGGTTCACTCTCTTCCATATTTAAACTTTAATAAATTAGACAAATCTTTTGACACCAATTTACATTCCATACTTGGTCATTTAAATAAAGTCAAGAACTTTAAAATCAGGCGAGTGAGATATGATTCTGCTCAAAAAGCGAGTGGCATCAATACTTTAAGTAGAAAATTGAGCAAACTAGTGAGGCTTTGTCTGGATGTTATGTTTTCCTTTTCCTATTTGGTGTTTTTTGGGTGGGGTTGAATGGGGCAAAATATTAATTGGAACAAAACGAGACTAGAACCAAACTTATTGTGTTTTTCCTAAACACTGATGATGATGTAAATTTTTCATGGTTATGTTCTACAAAGTCTAAAGAGCACAAGAGTTACTTTTTAGTTACATATTCTTTTTGTTGTGGGGGTATAGGTTAGTATGTATGGCAATTTCCCCAAAAATTTGGTTGATACTTTCTGTCTGTATTTTATTCTTATCAACCTATTATGTCAATTGACCGTCTTTTATTATGACAATCAATATCATGAACTGTGGACGCCTTGAACACGCCTGTTTGTCTTGATTTATGCTTCTCTTCTATACTGATATATGTATCTTGCCATGTTAGGGTGAATTTCTATGCCCTGTTTGCCGTCGTCTGGCAAATTCAATCTTGCCTGCCCTACCAGGTGTTGGTCAGATGATGTGGAAGCAGTCAGTGAGTACATTTCTCAATTCTTCGCAATGCCCTTGGCCTGGTGCGAGCAGCGACACAACTTCCCTTCATTTACCGGAAGCCTTGTCCCTTTTGCAATCTGCAGCTGATTTAGTAAAGAAGGGGGAACTTTTTAAGGCTTTTCCTCTTCAGAGTAACTCAAGCTTAAGATCAAAACTTCAATTGTTCTGTGATCTGCTATCTAAGATGTATTTTCCAGGCCAACAGAAGAGATCATCTAGGACTGCTAAGGCAGGTTGCTCAGTTATCATGTGGGATACTCTTCGATACTCACTTATATCAACCGAAATTTCTGCTCGTAGCGGAAGGACATCCCTCACCCCAAATCTTAGCCTTAGTGCCTTGTTCAAGGAAATTTCATCTGCTGGGAAGTTTGTTTTCTCCTTGTTTTTGAGGGTCATTCAGAGCATGAGGACTAAGGATACCCTAGACGTTCTTCAAAGATTTAGAGGTATTAGGCTCTTTGCAGATTCAATCTGCTTTGGCATTTCGACGGATCGCACATTTTCTTCTGATGGCAAAGAAGGTAATACCATGTTATGTACAATATTTTTTTTTTGGGTCAAAACCTTGTTATATACGATCAAAGTGTTATATTTGTTGTTTTTTTTTGGTCTGCCCCACTTTACTGTATCATAGTCAGTCAGGCATCCTCTGTAAGGGATGCTTCACCTCTATTTCTTTATTGTTTGCACTGAGTCACTAGCCAAAGAGACCATGCATGGATTTTATTTTAAGATGTCAGTGTTATCTTCCTCGCTCGTCTTTAAGAACATTCCGAACGTATCTATGGAAACGGTGCGAAGTCCAGAAAATGCATTTGGCTAATTTAGTCCATTACTTAATAAATCTTAGAGAATCAAATTAGATCTTTTTATCATCTTTATATGTCTTGTTAGCTTGAACCGTTTATATCCTGGCCCTTGACTGGTTACGGAGATACTTGTCGTATAACTTTTTTACTCATTTGTATCTTTCTATACAGATGGGCGGTTAAGTTTTAAATTAACTGCTCTGTATAAGTTAATTGCATCAGATTAAACTGAACAAGTTGCTTTTTTCCAGTGTAATCATTCATGACATTCTCAACTTATATGGAAAAAAATGTATGTTCTACTAATTATACAAAGAATAGGAGATATTTTATGTCCAAGGAAATGTCTATCTATAATATCATGTAAATGTTATTTAAAGTCAAATTCATAAGGTTTAGTGAATTGCTGTTTTTATATTCAAATACGGACATTTTGGGGTTATCTGTCTTGTTGTTTTGTTTGGAAAAATGTAACTAAAATCAATCCAAAATCATCAGTTTATTGGCTTGTTAAATCTTAAAAGTACTTAATCCGACATGGCCTAGTAAAAATAGATTAGTAACTTAACATAAGTTGAAGAAGAGTAGATCTCAAGTTGAAAATTAGGCAGGCTCTGATATCGTGTATAGTGTTGATGGAAAAATCGTTTCTTAATTTCCTTAGCTGACATTTTAACACTGCAATATGTACATCTCTGATAGTTGATACATCAATGCAAAAATGGATTGGAGATGAAGAACCAATAGTTTTGTTGGACCCGATTCTCTCATAACAAGAATAAAAGTTCTAAATGTTATTATAGTATGGAAACCTCGTCTACTTTTAGTTCGTCTTCTCCCTTATCTGATGCCTGATTCTAGAAAATGATTTGCTTTGCTTATTTAAGGGTTCCAACTTTGAAGAGTTCCCCGTGTGAATTCTAGCTGTAAAGATAATTGAGATAAAACATATGAGAGATCTACTACTTCTCTTGTGCTTGTGGTGGAGATTACTTTGTTTGGGGTGGAGTGATCAGAAGGGAATGGAAAGGATTTGGATGATGTCCTCAAAAGAGAAAAGAGAAGATGCGAAAGGAATTGATTTGTTGTTGTTTAGATACTTAAGAAAAGAAAGGAAATGAAGGGGATTTGACCATTTCATGTTTGGTTGAAGAAGTGAAGAAAAGAATGGAAGGGAGTCTAATTATATTTTTATGACTCTTTATTTCACTCCTCCATAGTTAATATAGTTGAAAATGAACTTTATTAAAACTAACTCATGCTATAGGACACTCATTTAAGAAGATTGGTAGCATTAAAAATTCACATTATTCAACGAAAAAAGACAACAAAGAAGGACACATTCATATTAGTATTTCAATCACTTAATCAACCTATGTCCACATCTATAAGCTATATTTTTAAGTTTTCTCATGTTTATTGAGAAAATTCTAATAGAAATTTTTGAAGGTAATGAATATAAAGAACAATACGTTTGTATCTAAAAGTTGTATTAGCAAAAAAAAAAAAAAATCTTTTGCTATGAGGTGAGGGGTTAATGTCAGTAATATTAAAGCAGTAAACCAACAGAAATCGGGCACTTTGAATGATTAAAGTACGTGTTACTTTCACTTGATCTTCTAAAGTAATGAGAGCAGGAGAAGCATGTCATGTTTACAACCTAAATAATTGTAGGAAAAAAACTTGATAAAACAAATAAATGAGAAGGAGAAGAAGTTTGCTGTGACTTGTCTGAAAGTGCTTTAAAATTTTGACGAAGATGTCAGATGCATTGTTCATATCAGATACTATTGGATTACGACATGGCAAGTTAAAAGAAGAAAATACATGAAAAAAAGAAAATCAAAAGGAAAAGTTGTTTTACCTGTTAAAAGTGAACAATTGTCCAGATCACAAGTTATCAAATATAGTTTATTTTACTGACACAATAGGGGCATACATGGAAGAGAGAAAAATATTCGTGCCTTGCGTACAATCCCTCTAAATTCCTTCAGATTTTGAGTGAATTGAGAAGACTAGAAAAAGCAAGGAATTTGGGGATTGTAATTCCTCTAAATCCCGTCTCTCCAAATCTCTGGATCTCCATCCCTCCTACCAGAGAAAAACTACTTTTTTATTTCATTTCTCTTCCTCTCGAATCTGTTCTAAGCACTCCATCCAGATTGAGTGTTAATTTATTTTGTTGTAAATCCTCAGGAAAGATTTTGATCACGTTAGCAGCGTATCTATCTTGTAGGTGGATGACTGGACACAGTTTCTTAGCAGCATTCTCATCCTCTCTCATCTTATGCTTTAATCCTACCAAATGACTTGCTTTTCTCATTATATACTTGTCTACCCTCTTCATGAGGTACTGTACGTTGGCAACCGGACATAATATATCTTAACAAAATTTTTCAATCACCTCTTACCTATTACTTTCGTTATGTGAAGGATCAGTTTTCCTTGTCATCTCTGTATAGGAGGTTTTGCTTTGTAAGGTCTCTTCCTGCAGCCACTTAGTGACCCGCCTTCTTTCTTCGCTCTGTATGTAGCTTTAAATCTTTCCACAGTACTCCTCTGGTAGATCTCAGATTTCTCATCTTTTATGTTTGTTCTTTCTTCTTACCTTTTTGGGGGGAGTTCCTCTTACTAATATTATTACTTCTGTGGTGGAGCATTCTCAGGCTCATTGTGAGCTTTTACTTCTTAATATTGTGCCTTTTTTTTGAAAGATATGATTCATCTTCCTGTTCTTTGATCTCTGTACCTATTGCAATTCATTAAACTTTGATTGTTAGAAAGTAGTCAAAGAAAATATTAAGAAGCTTTACTGTTATTCTTTAGGAAATTTAGTAGTTGACTTGTCAGTTTTACAATGTAGTAGAATAAACACTACCAAAGGGGAAAATTCTATTGTGTTTTTCACATTCAAAATGACCAAAAGACCCTTTTATACATGGGAAACGTAAGGAACCAATAGCTTAATGGTAACATTAGCTCTCTCAGAGGTTCAAAAACTATGGAATACGGGTTTGTCACTCTTGCACAATGGTTGGGTTGTGGCAGGGCCTGTTAGGGAGGAACTCTTAGCTTGGTGGGAATTGCTGTAAAACCTTTTTGTTTTTCATCACTGCTTCCTTTTCACGGGTCATCTAGCAAGGAAGAAGTTGGCGAGCTTTTAAAAATGAGGAAAGTTCTGATGGTGAGGTAGAGGATAGTTTGCCTTCCACCTTATTTTTTGGCATTGTGGTGGCTGATCCTTAGACGCTGAGTCTTTTTGAATTTCTAAGATATTTTCTAACTCCTAAGTTGCAAATGGGAGGCAACCCCCTTCTTTAATATACTTAGAAAAAAATTAGCTCTCCAAGGAGCACCTCTCTACGTATCAACATCAACATCAACATCACCTTTATCCCAAACTAGTTGGGGTCGGCAAATATGTTATTAAATTATATTAGATTGGATTAGATTAGCTTTCTGTAATGTTGATTTTGCTTTTTAATCTCTTGCCAGTTTTATTCTTTCTTCGGTTGGTTCTCTGTCCTAATTCCCTGAATTAGGGTAGATGCCATGACTTGAGAAAGCTTTTTAGTTTGTTCCTTTATTAGTTGATTCTGTATGACATAATTTTTATATTTGTTTGAAATGAGGTAAGAATTGGTTGTATGGTCACCTTACTTATATAGCATTGGACAAGCAGCTAAAATAAGTACTTGGGTCATGTCGTTAGTTTTCACTTCATCACTTGATTTCCTGTTGAAATTCGTGGGTCTTGAGTTCATAGGAAGTATGCTGTGTATCTTGGAAGATTTCAAGGAGGAATCACCACATCCTGATCTTCATTTCTGGAAACGAGCTGCCGATCCTGTCCTTGCGCATGACCCTTTTTCATCACTGATGTGGGTCCTCTTTTGTCTCCCTTGTCCCTTCCTGCAATGCGAGGAGTCCCTTTTATCACTTGTGCACCTTTTCTACATCGTCTCCATCACTCAGGTTTGTTACTGCATCCGTTTTCTTTTACATTGGCATTTGGAGCTCTATTTGTTTGTTTTCTTTCTTTTTTCTTATGGTTTAATTTTATGGATATGCAGGCTATAATTTCATTTTGTGGGAAACATAGTGGTGAGATGGATGAATTAGGTTTTCATAATGGTTTGGTCAGTGACATATACAAATTTATGAACGAGTCTGGATGGGATTTCAAGTATGCTGTTTCTGACCATGTCGATCCATCATGGGGCATTGACAATGTAGTTCGTAACTTGAGCTTACCTTATTTGCGGAGATGTGCATTGCTGTGGAAGCTTCTGAACTCGTCTACCCATAGCCCATTCTTTGATAGGGGTAATGAGTCAGATGGGCCTTTTTATGCTGCCCATTTGTCAGACAGTTCTGTAGAGCTCAATGAGATGCAAAAGCTCGAGAAGATGTTCAAGATCCCCTCGATTGATAAGATATATAAAGATGAAAAGCTCCGCCTTTTTGTCTCAAGGTGGATTCATCATCTCTGCATCGAGACTCAGCTTAGTAGGGTCACCTGCATTGTACGCTGTGTCCCTGCGGTTCCTTTTAAGCTGATGCAACTACCCTACCTATACCAGGACCTTCTGCAGAGGTTTGTTTGGATGGTGAAATACTTTCCGGATTTTCTGACACTTTTTGTCCCATCCTTTTTCTGCCTGCTAGTATACATCATTCATGTTGCAAATGTATGAACAGGTATATTAAGCAGCAATGCCCCGACTGCAATACTGTTGTAGAGGAACCCGCATTGTGCCTGCTATGTGGTAGACTATGCTCGCCAAGCTGGAAACCATGCTGCAGGTTTTCCCAATTCACTCCAGTTAGCAGTACAGTGTTTGGATGGAGATATGTTGTTGGAATGGAATCATGAGTTTTAATCTCGAACTTAATTGGCCTTACTTGTCTATTATTTTCCTGAAGGAAAAGTGGATGCCAAAGTCATGCATTTGCTTGCGGTGCTGGTATTGGAGTATTCTTGCTTATCAGGGTATGACTGCTTGCTATTTGTGGATTTGTGGGAAGTCCCATTTAAGACCTCTCTCTCTGCCTTATTCATTTTGTGGACTTTCTTTTTCTTGTGGCAGAGGACAATGATTTTGTTCCAAAGGTCTGCACGTCAAGCGCTTTGGCCATCTCCGTACTTAGATGCGTTTGGGGAAGAGGTTATTTTTTTTTTTACCTGGATATGGTTTGGATTTTTTATTCTTGTGTTGAAGCTTATTTCTTGTTTTCACTTAAGCTAATTTTCTTTGGGACTGTTTTATTATCTGCAAGTTCTCATCACCCGTCATTTGCTACGATGTGGCTTTGCAAGATCTTAGAAGAAGGATATTATTGTTGATTTTTTTTTTTGGCGGAAAATCATTTACGGTGTGTTTGTAGAGGCTTTGGCCTTTCTTCTTTCGGTTCAATCTTTTCTTGTACCATTTGAAACACGTGAACATTGACATGTAGGATCTTTTTGGAGTGTTTCCTGTTTCGTTTTTAAATTTTAGCATTTTCTTATTTGGCGGGGAAGCAATGTTTCTAGCGGAAAAGCAAGAACTTTTAAGAGTTTTTAATCACTCTACATCCTTCAGTTCATCAAAAGAGCATGTAAATTTGTTGCCTTGGCTTGAGGGTATTATCTCTCTTCGTTTCAGCGGAAAAGCAATAATTTTAGGAGTTTTTAAACACACTACAATCTTCAGTTCATCAAAAGAGCATGTTACCTTGTTGCCTTGGCTTGAGAGTATTGTCCTCTTTTTGCTGTTTCCAGTACTTTAAATGTGTCAAACAGCTAACAGCCAAGAAAATGATGTATCATACAATTTGGAGTGACTTGATAATTGCAATTACTCATGCTGTCTTCTGTTTCAGCTGGCTTCACTACTCTTTGTAAAGTGTATAGTATACATGTAATTTTGATTGTTCTTTTCCTGTAAAATGATTGGATCTATATTCATTTTTGAGAGATTGCTGCTGGATGGTGAATAAGTCATTGTTCGGTTTTCTGGAGATGGCATTGTGCATGAGCCACAAATTCTTCAACTTGAGAAATACATGCTCGTTGACGAAATTTCCTGGACAACTTGCAAAATTGAGGTCAAATCTTGGCAAATAGGTGTTGCCTGAAATTTTTTATCGTTTATCGATACGCTGTGGTTGGACAAGTATGCTTTGGAATATGGCTTTGTCAGTTGCGGGCATTAAGCAGGTCAGTGCAAAGACTGCAAGAAGAGCTGAGAGCTTTGTGGGGTATATGCATGAAAAGAGAAAAGATTCAGTTGATCCCCCAGGTGACTTTTTTAGCTGATTTGGAGGGAAAGAAACAGGAGATTTATAGATTATACATAGTCATTTTGTAAGAATTAGGGACTCTTGGCTTTATATTTCTCGGGTATGCACAGAGGTTGAGTGTTAATACAAAATGCCATTCTAGACGGGGACAAAGAATTGGGATTAGACGGTTTTACTTTGACTTTTCAGGCAGTACTGGGCAGTAGTGAAAGGTGACTTGATGAAGGTTTTTGAGGATTTTCATGCGAGAGGTGATTTTGACCATGGATTCAATGTTACTCTTATCACTCTTGTTCCTGAAAGAGGCGGTGCGCTTACCATCAAGGATTTCCGCCCTATTAGTTTAGGGAGCAGTGTGTACTAAATTCTCTCCTAGGTGCTTGCAAAGAGCAGTGGGTCCTTTTCAGAGTGCTTTTGTTGAAGGAATACGCATTCTAGATGCAGCTTTCATTGCAAATGAGTTAGTGGATTCCCTACTGATGGCAAAGAAGAAAGGTATTGCCTGCAAACTTGATATGGAGATGGCGTATGGCCATGTCTCCTGGGATTGCGTTTTGTTTGTTCTGAAGAGAATGGGCTTTGGAGCGGTGGTGCAACCGGATAAAACGGTGTATTCCAACCCCAAGCTTCTCTAGTCTTGATAATGGCAGCTCAACCAGTTGTTTTCAATCTTCTCGGGGCCTTAGGCAAGGTGACCCTTTATCCCCCTTGTTGTTTAATCCTAGTAATGGGGGTCCTCAGCAAAATGTTATGCAAAACGTCCGTGTTGGGTTGGCTTTCTGTCATGGCATGGAATTGATTGTTTCTCACCTCCTCTTTGTAGACAATACTATCATTTGTATGAAAATAATGTTCAGCGGTAACTTTATTTGAGGAGTGTAATTGTGTTTTGAGGCAATTCTTGGGCTTAATATCAGTCTTGAGTGAAAGTGAGCTTGTTCCAGTAGGTGGAGGACTGAACGGTACTTTGGTATGCTCGGTTTTGGGGTGTTGGTTTGGATCTCTCCCCATCACCTACTTAGGCCTTCCTTTGCGGGGCTAGTTCAAGAACTAGAGTATTTGAGAGCCTGTTTTTGAACAGTTGGAGAATAGATAGTCTGGTTGGAAAAGATCGGAGGCTTGCTCTTATTAAGAGTGCTTTGTCCAATCTTCGTGTTTATTTTATGTCTATCTTTCCCTTCCCTTGTTCGGTGGCTAAGTGGTTGGAAGCTATTCTGAATAATTTTTGGTGGGGTGATACCGAGGAGGCTCGCAAGTTCCATTTGGTCAATTGGAAAGCAGATAAACAACCTTTTTGCAATGGTGGATTAGCCATTAAGTCCCTTTTGTTATTCAACAAGGCTCTTCTTGGCAAATGGCGGTTCAGTGTTGATAATGAACATCTGGGGAGTAGAAGAGCAGTGGTTGCTATTTTTGGCCTCAGTGTTGTCAAAGGCGAAAGGCGCACTTCAGGCACTGGGACCAAAAAATGTCTAAGGCAAGAAGCGCATAAAAAAGGAAAAGAACATAAACTGAGCAGAGATGTTTTTGTGTGTGTGTGTGTGTGTGTGTGTGAGAGAGAGAGAGAGAGAGAGAGAGAGAGAGTCAAACACAAGAAAAGTAAGAGATGGGGTACCGTGACTTTGGTCAATTCTTCTAGTGACCTATGCTGTAGGCTGCAGCAGCCTTTAACAGTAGCAATAGAGACAGGTTGTGGCTTTCTGTTAAAGTCTGAAAAGTTTTTGGGTCTTAAAGTTACTTTCTTGACCCTCACTATGCCTAAAGCTTTTTCCCAGTGAGTACTCTGAAACGTCTTTTCGAATGTAAAGAACTCCTTTTGGCCTGTTTTTGGTTTGGCAAGGGCTTTAGAACTTTTCGCCTGATGCCTTACGTTTCCATTCTGAGAAAAGAAAAACCGATGACCCGTCTCACCTGACTACCTAGGCGCTTGCCTGTTGCGCCTTTGACTACAGTGTTCAACCTTCAAAAGGCAGGTTGATCACTAAGGATAGGAGAGTTTCTCACGATACTGGGATATAAAAGAGGATTAAAGAGGATTGAAGTGAGTTTATTCTGTTTGCTTCACTCAAATTATGTAATGGAAAGCGATTTTTTGCTGACGTTTGGTGGGGGAACGGTTTTAAAGGATCAGTTCCCAGATATCTTATGAAGCTTTGGTAGTGGATTGTCATCAGTACAACGACAGAATAATCATTTGGGAGATCGATTACTTGAGACAAGCCCAAGATTGGGAATTCAAAGCTTTTGCCTGCTTTCTTGCTGTCTTCTATAATTCGAAGATTTCAACTGCTTCCGAGGATGCTTTGGTGTGGAATAAATGACAGAGATGGAATCTTTTCTGCGAAGTCTTAATACAAACTGCTAGATAGGGAGGTTGGTGGTAGAACGGGTTTTCCTTGGAAAGCGATTTGGAAAGTGAGTTTTCCAGCTAGAGTTTCGTCTTTTTGCTTGGGTAGCAACTTGGGGACGAATCCTTACTGTAGATAACCTACAACAAAGAGGCAAAGTACTGGTCCTTAGGTTTTCCTCTGCAAAAAGGAGGCTGAGTCAATGCAGTATCTCCTCGACCATTGTTGTTGGATGAGAATGGTTTGGACAGTTTCCTATGCATGCTCCGTTTTATCTTGGGAGGTTTCATCCAGCAAGAACTTTGCGCTTGCCAGTGCATTTTACAGTGCAACAGGAAAAAAGGATTGCCTTAATTCTTCTCTCTGTTTTTTGATGGAGAGGATTCTCGTATTTCTATTTATATTGAAAATTGGCCTTGAGTTATACACTTTTGGTGTAGTGGAAATTGCATATGGATGTCAATGCCTTGGTTGATATAGTCAATGTTTATCTTGTATTTGAGCTCCATTCTGGTTTTGAGAGCTTTTTTGGGTTCTTTTTGTATGTGTTTGCACCCCCTTGGTGAACTTTAGTTTTTCTTTTTATCTATCGAATCAAGTAAAAATGTATGCCATTCTAGACCAACTAGACTCCCCCCTTACTTGATTTTGTAAATGGTTTGGCATTCCCTTGGTGCTTTTTTAGTGATTTACCTTGCTATTCTACAAAAAAGATTACAGAAGTATTTTATCTAAATGTGAGAGCAACTAGTTTGAGTTCCATTTGCTCATTACATGATGCAGTATGTGTCAATGCCCCCACTATGCAAAAATTTAAGTTTTCAGCAGTTATTTGATTTTTGCATCGTCTAGATCTTGACTTATCAATGCACAATGACTCTGAAGCGTCAGTTCCTGCAATCTTGTTAATGTCAGCTATAAGTTATTAACATGTTAATCATTTGCGCTATTTCTCTGCAGGACATTGATTTGCATAGGGGAAAGCCTCTGTTCTTAAACGAAGAACGTTATGCTGCTCTTACCTATATGGTGATGGTTTTTCCTTGTTATGCTTCTTCCAATGAGATCTATATAACGTTAATTTTAGAAATTAATTCTCTTTTAGGCAGTGACATTCAGATGTAAAATGAGGAAAAGCATTGATTGTGGTTGTGTTCTTTAGATAGCATGCACATCTTATGCATAATATATTTTCAGTTGGCATGAATCCTACGTCTGTTCCATCTTTCTTGATCAAATGTCATCTTTTGTCAGGTGGCTTCACATGGACTAGACCGAAGCACCAAGTTTCTTCGTCAAACAAGTATTGGTGCCTTATTCTTTTAGATTGGATGCTAGGACTTTGGCACAGGTCAGCCCATGTTTTGTTCACTCTGGTGTTGTTCCATCTTTTGAGGGGCAGCCTGTTGACACCTAATCTTTGATCATATCAGAGGACTATCATTATGAAGGTGATATTGAGTGGTGGCAAGATGGCTGTGCATATCCCAAGGTTGTCGATATGTGGACATGAACTAATTATGGCGGTTAAGCTTCTCTGGTCCACTGGTCATGAATTATTTACAGGACAATGGTAGGTTGCTCAATTATTTGCTTTGTTTGACTACTGTTAGGGCCTAATTGATAACCTTAATTAAGTGTTTGAAAATAAAAAATTCAGTTAATGAATTAAGCTGGTTTGATAACCATAATTAGTTTCAACTTAAAAGATTTAATTGAGTAAAAACTTCACTTAATCCAGTAAGTAAAGAAGGGTCATCTATTTTGTTTAATGGAAAAGTAATTGATTATAATTAGAATATGCCAATTATATTATTAGACTTACCAATGATAATTGCAATTCCATACTTGGAAAGTAGTCTATATCATTTAGTAATCCATTCCCAGTTGTCATCAAACCATTTCTATGCTTGTTTTCAGTACTTAAGGGTATCAATGCTAAAAATCCAGGATTTACATTGTCCGCATTTATTTTCTGGTTTTTACCAAACAAGCCCTTATTCATGTATTTCTAGTCAAATCCCTCTCTTGTCCCTTGTTTGTCATCGAGTTATGGAGCATTTTATGTAGTTCAATTTCTTATGAGCATAGACATCCGGAACAAAAAAAAGGCTTGGTGGGCATACCAAACCTGTAATAGGCTGGCTGCTAATTCTTTGTTTAATATGGATTGTGAGGCTGGGAAATGCCATTAGGGTTAAAAATATATCATGTCTTGTCTTAGAAATTCAAGTGCTTTAATTATACTGTCCAGCTTACTGTTTATGAGTTTTAGCATGAGAGCACTCTCCAGGAGTTTCTACAGACAAATCATGACCCTTGTTTTTAACTAAAATAGACACTGTGTTACGTTATTGCATTGTAAAAAATATGCTGTGGACCTCCCCTTTTGAGGGGATTATCTCGGATTAATATATGTCGTATTATGTTTTGGATTTGTAAAAATGGAACAATTCAGTTAAGAGGAACAAAGAGAAGACTGTTGAAGTGCCAGCCTAGTTCAAAGGTCCTTAGGTTCCATTTACCAATGTTAGTGTAGTCAAAGGCGATTGCCTGGCGCCTATGCACTAACACAAGGCAGGGCGATGAGATGTTGTGCATGAGCAAGGCCCACGCCTTTCATGCCTCTTGCGCTGAGGAGGAAGAGTTTTTGAAAACCCAAATTTCTGTGCTTATAAAAGTACTCTTTTATCCTTTCAAAATGATATATTTGACCCCTGTGCCCCGCTTTTTTAGACTATCAAAAGCAGAAAAAGCAGCTGACAGCTGCACATAGGTCACTGTTCACCAGAGAAAAAGGACAGCAGAGTACTGGCTTAGTCTCCTTTCTCTCTCTATCTCAATGGAGAATTTAAACTCATGAGACCACCTGTGCATTGTGCATGAGTGTAAAGTGCCTCAAGTGCGCTCTGCATCTCTTGCCTCCGGCCTTTCTGTGTTCTGGTGCCTCAAGTGTGCTTTTTGCCTTTGACTACAGTGGCCTATGTCATGTGGAGCTACTGCAAATTTAAGTGGGTGGAAGTCGACAGTGACGCCGATTAGATTGTTTATTCTTTTTGAACATGACCCGATTAAGAAAATCTCAGCATTGTTCTTCGTACATTATTTGATTAGTTGTTTCATCACCTTTTTCAGAATCAATGCTAACTCTGATAGAATGAAAAATTTATTCAACAATGGCAATTTGATCCTTGGGTAAATAGTCAACTTAATTGGAAATTTCTTCAGCTTCAGTGTACTCTTTGAATTGCTGATTTTGCTCTAATGTTATAATATTGTCGATCGATTCGACCAATATATATATATTTTTTTTCGATTGCTTTCTTCAACTTCAAATTTGACTTACTTTGTATGTCTATGTTAGTTTTGACTGTCTAAGCACCCTAAGGTTAGTGTACTCTTATGGTTAGCATCAGTCTTCCTTGATTTGACAAAACTCAAACTTGAGTTTGGAAGTTTTGGAATATAACCGCACAGCCCCGCTATCTTTAACTCTCCATGATCTCAAGGATTATTGATGCTTTCTTTCCTTGCAAAACTTGTCCATCGAGGTTTTATGGCAGATCTTTTGAATTATTTGGTATCACTGTATCACAAAATCCATGCACACATCATATGGCCTGATCATCTCGCCCTTGTTTTTGTTTTCCTTTTCATCTTCTTCGCTATGTTTGTTTCCTTGTCTTTATCTCAAATCTTAGTTGGGCATTGAGAAGCTACATGACTATTATTTTTTTGCAAAAAAGGACACTAATCTGTTGCTTGCTTAAGTGATCGTTTTTATGATTCTCCTCCTCATCTATTGCAATTTTAAGGCATTCATGCATGATGAATATGCCACTTTGGTCAACGTCCATCTCTTCTTCCCGATCATCCCATTTGATTGCTTGTTCTCTCTCATCCCTTTAAACAAAACTTTTTTCTTTTAGAAAAAGCAAATTAATTATGTTTTTACTATCCTATGATGTAAATATTGCTCCATGATCCAGTTCAAATTGAAAATAACATGTTAAGAGGATCAAATTGTATGTCTATGTTAGTTTTGACTATCTAAGCACCCTAAGCTTGTGTACTCTCAGGTTTAGCATTAGTGTTCCTTGATATGAGAAAACTCAAACTTAAGTTTTGAAGTTTTGGAATATAACCGCACAGCCACGCTTTGCTTTTTTCTTTTAGAAAAAGCAAATTAATTATGTCTTTATCTCAAATCTTAGTTGGGCATTGAGAAGTTACATGACTACATTATTTTTTTGCAAAGAAAGTACTTATAGGCTTAGGGTTAAGCCTAGTATAATTACATAACTAACTCCGACTTGCTAATACTCTAAAGTAATAAACCCAACACTCCTCCTCAAGTTGGAGCGTACATATCAAACAAGCCTAGCTTATGACAAATATATGAAACTCGTTCACGTCGAAGAGGTTTTGTGAAAATGTCCGCTAGTTGGTCTTCAGAATGTGTGTGCACCAATCGTATGTCTCCACAGTTCACCTTTTCTCGAACAAAATGACAATCCACCTCTATATGCTTTGTTCGCTCGTGAAACATTGGATTGCTAGCAATATGAATAGCAGACTGATTGTCACAATAAAGAATAGATGATCTGGTCCTAAGCAGTCCAATCTCAGCTAACAACATACGAACCCATTGAAGTTCACCCGTAACATTAGCCATAGCACAATACTCGGCCTCTACACTAGATCGAGAAATAACAAACTGCTTCTTACTTTTCCACAACACAAGATTACCATCGAGGAAAACACAGTATCCCAAAGTAGACCGGCGATCGATAGGACGACCAGCCCAATCTGCATCAGAATATCCTGTCTCCTCCAAAGACTCGGGGTTAGAATAACCAGCTATACGAAGATGACCCTGATTATGGAACACGAGTCCTTGGCCCGGAGCTCTCTTCAAATACCGAACAATTTGTAGAGCGGCTTGCTAATGAGTAGAACGAGGAGAGCTCATAAATTGACTCACCACACTAACAGCAAATGAAATATCCGGATGAGTAACGGGAAGATAATTCAACTTGCCTACTAACCGGCGATACTTCTCTGGATCATGAAGAAGTTCTCCGTTTTCATTATCAAGTCTCACTCCAGGGTCCATAGGTGCATCACTAGGCTTAGCATCATGTAAGCCAACCTCCTTAAGAATGTCAAGAGTATACTTTTGCTGGGAGAGAGCAATACTGCCATTTGCATAGGCAACTTCGATGCCAAGAAAATATCGAAGACGACCCAAGTCTTTAGTGTTAAACTCCTTCTGTAGAAACTGCTTGAGTCGTATACCTTCAACATCACTTCCTGTGACAATGATATCATCAACATAAACAACAAGAATAACACACCCTTGAAGATGACATACTAAATACTGAGTGATCCACACTGCATCAATGCATGCCAAAAGTGATAACCGCATCACTGAAGCGGCCAAACCAAGCACGAGGAGATTGCTTAAGTCCATAAAAAGCTTTTCGCAATCGACATACCTTCTCCCCCTGAGCAACAAACCCAGGTGGTTGCTCCATATATACTTCCTCGTGAAGATCATCATGAAGAAATGCATTCTTGACATCAAGCTAATGAAGGGTCCACTGAGATCGAGCTGTCGAGGAAATAACGATGCGGACAGTAGGAATTTTGGCTACCGGAGAAAAAGTCTCGTCATAGTCAATACCATAAGTTTGAGTATAGCCCTTTGCCTCAAGACGCGCTTTTAAGCGTTCAACTGAACCTGGATGGTGTTTGACAACAAAGACTCAGCGACAACCCACCACTTGTTTATTATCCGGCAATGGAACTAGCTCCCAAGTTTTATTATAATGTAATGCAGCCATCTCCTCCTCCATAGCATGAGCCCAACCTGGATGGGCCAAAGCCTCCTGCACACTACTCAGCACTGACACAGATGCAAGGGATGACACAAAGACAGACATCTGAGAGCTTAAGTTATGATAAGAAACAAAATTTGAAAGAGGATACCGAGACCGAGTACGGTGAGCAATAGGAGAACTGACAGGAGACGGTGGAAGAGGATCGGAAGCCTGGATCGGAGGTGGTGGTGGTAGGACGCTCGCTGGTGGAGAGGTACGGCCCCAAAGAGGTTGAGGACCACGTGTATAAACCTGAAGAGGAATCGGTGCTAGCGATCCTGGATCTGGAGCATCATTAGAAGTAACAGGCGGTGGCTCTGACTGAGACATAGGTGCGGAGGGTGGCAGAAGATCCATGGCTAATGGTGCCTGAGGACGAACATCACCAAAAAATGCTTGATCCTCAAAGAAAGTCACATCAGCAGAAATATACTCCTGACGACGAGTAGGACTATAACAGACATACCCCTTGTGAGTACGAGAGTAACCCACGAATATACATTTTTCAACACGAGGTGATAATTTGTCCAACTTAGGGGACAAAGAATGAACAAAACAGACACCCAAAAATACGAGGACGAACAGACCACAAAGGACGATCAGGATGAAGAGCATAAGGGATAGCTCCTGTCAACATGGAGGACGAAAGACGATTAATAAGATAACATGCTGTAAGAAGAGCATAGCTCCAAAAAGACTTAGGCATATGAGTGTGAAGAAGTAGGCAACGTGCAACATCCAACAAATGACGGTTCTTACGTTCAGCAACTCCATTTTGTTGCAGAATGTGAGCACAAGAGCTCTGATGTAAAATACCATGAGACTCAAGAAATGGAGTGAAGGTAGAAGAAGAAAAATATTCACGAGCATTGTGTGTACACAAACACTTAACAGAATAATTATACTGAGTACGAACTTCATTATAAACTGGCGGAAAGAATGGAAAACTTCAGTACGATCTTTTATTAAATATAACCAAGTTGTACGAGTACAATCATCAATGAAGGTGACAAAATAACGAAGACCAAATGAAGACTCTCAACTAGGACCCCACACATTGGAGTGAACTAACTCAAATGGTTGGGAAGCATGACTCGAAACAAGAGGGGAAAAAGAGACGATGGTGTTTACCCAACTGACAGGTTTCACAATTATACTGAAAACTTGAACTAAACATAAAAGGAAAACGTCGGAGTACGTCTGCTGATGGGTGACCAAGGCGACAATGTAACCGATAAGGATCATCCACAGCTTTATTCTGAACTGTTGTAGCAGCAGCAATAATCTCAGGGTCCAGGATGTACAATCCACTAACCTCACGCCCACCACCTATCCGGCATCCAGTCTTCCGATCCTGAAGAAAACACAAAGACGAAGAAAAGATAATATCGTAGTCAAGATCACGAGTAATAGAACTAACAGATAATACATTGTAAGGAAAGTGTGGAATATGGTAAACAAATGGTAAGGAGACATAGGAACTCAATGATACACAACCTGTACCAATTACTTTGGATTGAGAACCATCTGCTATAGTAACTGACGTAGAAGGAACAGACGAGGTGGATGTGAGAAGACGAGAATCACCAGTCATATGATGAGTGGCATCTGAATTAATAACCCAAGGATGAGGAACTGCTGTACTGGAAAGTAGACAGGTAGGATCATTATGCTTTGCTAAAGTAGCAGTAGGACCAGAGACAACACCACTCGCACTCTGACCAGCTCATCATATTCTGCACGAGTCAAGTTTACTGTAGCTTGTCCAGAAGAGGATCCAGGTGAAGGAGTCCAAGGCTCGGTATCAATAGAGGCATGTAAACCCCACAACTCAGGATGGAGGTCATAACAATAATCGATAGTATGCCCAAAAAGTTGGCAATGAGTACAAAAGCGATTCCCTCTACCACCACCTCGAACTCCTCTAGAAGCGTTATTACTACCACCACGAACACCACCTCGGCTCTGAAAACCACGACCACGGTATGAACTGTCAGAATTCCATTGTCCACGACCATTGATACGACCACGAGTCCCTTGACCTCCACGAGCCACCATAGCACTACTGTCTGACATTGTTGAAGTCTTGGGACTGGAAGTGTAACGAGCAACGCGAGAATACACTTCTTCAATGGAAGGGAGAGTGCTCTGAGAGGTAATCTGTTGTTGAAGGGCATTGTGTTCTGAACCAAGACCTCGAAGAAAGAGTACGGTCATCATGTCTGCTTCGCGTTGTTGCATCTAAGTAACCGTGGTAGCCGGTGGAAAATAAGATTTGAGGCGCTGATACAAAGACGCTAAACGAGCATAATATTCTGTCAACCCAGCATCACCAATTTTGGCTTCAAATAAAGCCTCCCACATATCACAAACTCGACTCATGTTATTCTGTCCAGAATATAGTAAAGCACACTTTGTCCATATCTGACGGGCTGTCGCACAATCCATGAAAAGATGGCGAACAGATTCAGCCATACTTACCCATAACAGTGTACGCAAAGTAGCATCAACGAACTTCCATTCTTCTAGACTTGCAGGATCTTCAGGTGGTTCTTCTTCAAGCCATCTAGACTGACGATTAGCATAAATAAAAGTTGAAAGGGCCATTGACCAAGAAGGATAATTGGTACCATCCAACTTGACCAAGGTATTGTGCAATCCTGTCATATTATGATATGGTCCAAAAGATCCTGAACTCGAAGGAGCGCTAGGGGGAACCAACCCCGAAGCAATAGATGAACTTGATGAATCAGTAGACATCTCTACAAATCAATAATCACTAGGAAAATTCACTTCAAAGTATCATGTCACTAATCACTTCCGAACTCCAAATTCCAAAAGGGCGTGGGTTCAAATTCATCTCTCCAAATTCACACCATACCAATTTCAGCCACACCAATGGCGACGGCTGCCTGAGGTCGCCTGGCCTGGGCGACGCGAGATCTAGGTTGGCCGGCTAGATTTACAGTGACTGGCGGCGATCGGACATGGTGGTTGGTGGGTTGTCGACGGTGGGTGTAAATTTTAGGTTTAGGTTTTAATTAGAGCTCTGATACCATGTTGATGATAAAAGAGTGATAATTTTATTTCTGATAACAAAGAAAGTACTTATAGGCTTAGGGTTAGCCTAGTACAATTACATAACTAACCCCAACTTGCTAATACTCTAAAGTAATAAACCCAACAGACACTAATCTGTTGCTTGCTTAAGTGATCGTTTTTATAATTCTCCTCCTCATCTAGTGCAATTTTAAAGCATTCATGCATGATGAATATACCACTTTGGTCAACGTCCATCTCTTCTTCCTGATCATCCCATTTGATTACTTGGTCTCTCTCATCCCTTTAAACAATACTTTTGGCTTTCCCCAGAAAAAGCAATTTAATTATGTTTTTACTATCCTATGATGTAAATATTGCTCCATGATCCAGATCAAATTGAAAATAACATGTTCAGAGGATCAAATTGTATGTCTATGTTAGTTTTGACTATCTAAGCACCCTAAGTTTGTGTACTCTCAGGTTTAGCATCAGTCTTCCTTGATTTGAGAAAACTCAAACTTGAGTTTTGAAGTTTTGGAATATAACCGCACAGCCACGCTATCTTCAATTCTCCATGATCTCAGGATTATTGATGCTTTCTTTCCTTGTGAAACTTGTCAATCGAGGTTCTATGGCAGATCTTTTGAATTATTTGGTATCACTGTGTCACGAAATCGATTCACACATCATATTTGCTTGATCATCTCGCCCTTGTTTTCCTTTGCATCTTCTTCACCATGTTTGTTTCCTTTATCTTTATGACAAATCTTAGTTGGACATTGATAAGCTACATGACTCATTTTTTTTTGCAAAAAAGGACACTAATCTGTTGCTTGCTTAAGTGATCGTTTTTATGATTCTCCTCCTCATCTACTGCAATTTTAAGGCATTCATGCATGATGAATATACCACTTTGGTCAACGTCCATCTCTTCTTCCTGATCATCCCATTGGATTACTTGTTCTCTCTCATCCCTTTAAACAAAACTTTTGGCTTTCCCCAGAAAAAGCAAATTAATTATGTTTTTACTATCCTATGATGTAGATATTGCTCCATGATCCAGATCAAATTGAAAATAGCATGTTCTGAGAATCAATGTTATTTCACAGGATAGCAATCCACCCATGAATATGATCCTATTTTTCTCAAGAAATTGGGGCCAATTTAGCTCACCCAAAACGCCCTGTCATGTCTCATCATATTTTAGGCTGCGATCCAATATTATGGCATTAGAATTCGAAGGAAAATTTCCTGTGAACTTCATCTTCAAAAGATCCATATAAAAGACGGAGGTCATGGAGAGTAGAACTCCATCTTCAGTCTTCTAAACAACAATATCTGAAGTCAAACTTCTTGTTTATCTTTATCTCCAATCAACTTCATCTTTTCTCGTTTGTTGCTAAGAATGACTTCTCTTTCTCGTTCTTTTGTGACTCGCGAATTTGGCAAACGTATAGCTGCTTTGTAAGACTGATGGAAGTGGTTCTCTTCTTTGATTTCCTTCGGTTCTTTTCACTTTTCTTGTGCTGTTGCTCTTTCCATTTTTTTTTATCCACCATTGTTATTGATTTTTAATTTTACTGAGTTGGTTTTCCTTTCGTGCTAGCTGATTCTCTTTTCCAATATCCATTTTTACTTTTTGTTTATTGTGTAAATAAATCATATTGACTTGTGTTCAGTTGTGCCTGTTTCTCTGACGTTCCGTTTGTTTCACGGAAAACGAATGATTCGAAAATATTTTCCTAAAGATGATCACTTATATCGCTTACAAAAATGAATATACAAAAAATGTTTTCATCATTCATGAAGATGTTTTGACATAAATTGTTATCGATAATAATAGAAAATTATTGACTAATTATTTCAAGCAAGACAAGCGATCATCTTTAGGAAAATATTTTCGAATCATTCATTTTTCCGTGAAACAAATGCACCATAGGTTAGATCCTTGCTGTTGCAATTTGCATTATCTAATTCAATTAGTTCAAGTAGCAAGAACATAAGGGTTTTGGATAATAGTAGGATGGGAGATGGAAGCATACAATTGGGAATGATGGAGTTATAAGAAATGCAAGGAAAAGTTGTCAAGTTACGCGCGCTGGTGGAGCTATCAAAACATCGTTTTATATGTTAGGATATGTTTTTCATGCTTGGGGTTGAAAGTTGGCGACGAGAATGTGCTCTTCATCTCTTTTTTTTACGGTCTTTGGGGATTTGGAATTAGAGAGGAACGTGAATAGAAACTGGGAATGAAAGAGGCTGTTACTATGCTTTTCAGCAAAGGGAGGTGGAAATTCACGAGAAAAGGTGGGCATGACTTAAAAAAAATGATAATTTCACAGATTCATTATTAATTATGAGTTACAACAACTAAATTAAAATTATGGCCTGTCTCTCTCTCTTCTCTTTTACTAGTTCTTGGAGAGTTTTTGAGTAAATTTTTGTGATTTTGCATGCTATTATCAATTTCTTCCACACTTTAACCTGAAAAACATCTCGTTCCAATTCAAAGGCATTAGCCTGTGAGCGGATGATATACCATTCAATTAATTATTGCTTATTTCAAGTGCTTTTATTTCGTTCCAATTTTCTCATTTGACTAAATAAACGATAGCTAGGACTATAAAGTCAAAGCCAACAGTCATAGCCTCCCCAAACATGCAACATTTGCCCTTAGCTATTTTTTTTATCTCCAATGTTTCTTGTTTGGTTACGAATTATAGCGTTACATCTCCTACTTCTTGTTCAAGCAATATCCTGACAGATCTCTTCCTTTGTTTCTTCTTTTCTACTATCCTTTGTCAGAATGAACATCCTATTAATATCAACGCCCTTTTCATGAAATTGGTTGAAAAGTGCGGCTTTTTATGAAGGAGTGATCTATCTATTTAGACTATTTTTGTTCACTTTGTTATTTATAGCTGTTATTTGTGCTTGAATCTCATCTTGTCGAACTTATTGTGACAGGTAATTTTTCTCTTCCGCCATCCATGGGAGTTTGTTTGCACCTAATTTTTTCTGTGTCGCTGGCTGATACTTCTACTGTACATTCTCTCCCCTCTGTACATGCATTTTATCAGTCTTCTGAGTAGGGTGTAAAGTCCAGATCTTAATTTGAATGATCTTGACCTAACTGCAAGATTGCTTGCTCATGCTTTTGCAATAGTATGAAGCTCTTGATCTCTCTTGCCAAATGT
Source organism: Lenwebbia sp. NSW1173648 (assembly GCA_029784005.1). NCBI lineage: Eukaryota > Viridiplantae > Streptophyta > Magnoliopsida > Myrtales > Myrtaceae > Lenwebbia > Lenwebbia sp. NSW1173648. Next base: position 17,884,530 of record JARCGZ010000008.1, on the reverse strand, counting down.
TTTTGTGCTTTTTATTCCTAAAGTCACTCTTTCACACGGAAATTCTAGATAAATCTGCATTGTTCAGCTCGTGTTTCTGGCGGTACGCAATCAATTATGTTATTGTCATGATATGGTGGTAACCACTTTGGTTGCATATAAAATCTAGCCATAGCTGTTAGAGAGGTGCCCCGCCGACAAAGGTGATTGGTTCTGCCGTAAGCTCTTTCCTATGAAGGACTGTGGCGCCTGGTTCCCCGATTATCCATAGTTCCACGTGCATGATTGGTTGCTTCAGAAGGCATCGACCTTTTGATGCAAATTATTTGTCTACATTCTTTTGGCTGAGATGTTTGGATTATGAGAGCCAAAGCAGGGTGATCAATGAGGGTTCTAGTTTCCAAAACATGGATGACATTTCCCTTGCAATGAACAATGACGAGGATCTAGTTAATTTGACTAGATCTGTGAACTTGCAGAGTGATAAAGTAATTTACTCGTAAATGATGGGAAAAGTATCAAAAAAGCCTTAAACTTATTGTATCTGTACCAATTCAGTTTTAAACCTTTCAATTGGACTAATTTAGTCCTTAACCTTTTTGTATTTGTACTAATTTAGTCCATATGGTGAATTTAAGCCAGAAACTGCTGACGTGGATGCCGGCTATCCTACATGACATTACCGACGCTGACATGAAGTTTTTATAATTTTTAAATAATCTCTTTGAATTTTTTTTTACCTTTTTTTCTTCCCCTGTTCTTATTATCGGTAGCCGACTGGCCACCGATCACAGGCGAGGGTCGGTCTCGCTAGCGCCCAGGCCCTCGCCAGATTTCAAGAGGCTGACCCTCGCCTAGGCAAGGACGGCCTTGCTAGGCCTCACTTGGGTAAGGCGTAGCTTGGCGAGCCCTGCCTAGGCGAGGCCACCCTTTCTTGGGCGAGGGTCGGCCTTGTCGGGGCTCGCCCTTGGTCCAGCGAGTGTGGCCGGTATCGGCAAAAGGACAAGGGGAAGGAAAAAAGGTAAGGAAAAAAAGTAACAAAAAAATAAAAATAAAATTAAAAATTAGAAAAGAATTTCGAGTCAGCACTGACGGTGCCACATAGGACGGCCGGTTTTACACGTCGGCGGTTTCCTTACGCCGGTTGGACTGAATTAGTACCAATGCGAAAAAGGGTTATGATTAAATTGGTCCAATTAAAAAATTTAGTACTCGATTGGTACTAACGTAATATATTTTGGATTTTTTTGGTACTTTTCCCGGTAAATGACTCTGAAAGTTTAATACACTTTCTTCAGCTGAACTGACGGAGGTCAGTTTTATGTCCAGTAACGTTTGGCGTGTGCTGACTACACTGGAAGGTTTAGCTGAACTTATCTTTGCCGTAAATCTCATTTAGTTTTGGGTCTCATATTCAATGAACGGTCTCGATATGCCCCCAAAGTATCACAAGAACTCCAGGAGAATCTAATATCTTCTCATCAAGTGCTTTAATGGCAGGAACTATTAGGAAGTTGTCGAGTGAAATGAAATTTGCACTGGCAAGGAAATATTAAACTTAACGTAGATTGGTTGGCATCTTGTGGTTCAATTGAATCCTTAAACTTGCTGAGAGAGAGAGAGAGAGAGGTGGGAAAGTGGTGGAGGTACATCGTTAATTTTTTTTAACTCTTCTTTGTTTCTCCTCAATTTGTTTCTTCACTCTTTATAATTTGATCAAACTGCGTAACTATTGTCTTATTCTGAATCATGAAGATGAGAAGTGAATCCAGGAATGTCGCCTTTTAGGAAGGATGGATTTCAAATTATGGAAGTTCCTAATTGAAAATGCATTTCCTTTGTGTATGTTCGAAGAACATTGAACTTGATGCTCATGCTCAGAGTAACAACCTATGCACACGAGCATCAAAGTACCAAGACACTAACAGAAACATCACTAAAATGCGTCCGGAAAGAAGTACAGAAGGAATGCTATTACTTAAAAGATCAACCTGTTAAGGTGAGTCATCAAACCATGACCCTTTCAATCTGAAATCGCAGTAGTAACAAGATATCGGATGGTAAAGATTATTGTGTTCCTCTATTCTTTTACACTCTTATGCAAGAATATCTGTCGCTACATCAAACTCCTAACACGAACACTGCCGTCTCATTCCTTGGGGATCTTCTCCGGAGGACAAAAAAAAACAATAACACAGTTCCTATCAGCAAGTGAGGGTCATCTTTGATTTGTTTGCTGTTCTGCTTGGTTGAGCTCCGCCAATCTCATTCCAACATGTGCTGATACCTTGAGGAATTTTTCAGCACAGTGAAGCACACATCTCTCCTCTTGTTTGCCAAGAGACTTGCGCCAGAAAGAATCGACACAATCGATAAAGCATCTCTCCACCAATGAATTATACAACCTTAGACTACAATAAAATATCAGAAGCAAGAGACAGAAATCAGATTCTCGCATATGGCATAACCCTCACTCACACAAATGAAATTTATACACAAGGTGCACATATGCAATTTAAGTCCGAATGAATTAGTAAGATTCACAGAATCACAGTGGAGTGAAGAGTTAACTAGAGGTTTACTGGGGTCTGCGAAAGGATGGAGTGATGCCATAATTGATGAGAAAGAACAGGCAAACTACAGTAGATTAAGATAAATAAGGATGGGCAGAAAAAGAAAAAGGACGGGCAAAAAGAATCAGGCTGTTCCATTAGAAGATGAAATCTCATCTTCCGTTATGTCGGTTGAAAAAGCATTGAATGCAGAAAAGAGAGGACGTGTCAAATATCAAATTGATAATCCTTGGACCATTATGGGATAACTAGACTAAGCTCTCTTGATTAGTTAGTGTTGCCAAGTTCACAAAAGACTTCAATGAGGGGGGGTTGGGTGTTGTTCTCAGACAAGTTATTACCAGTAAATTAACTGTCAAACTGAACAAAGGCAACGATGGAATATCAACAGGACACAAGTTTGGTGTGATATCTTCTTAGTTCTCATGATGATTCATGTGGAGATAAACCCAATTGTTTCTCAAGACAGTATATTTTGAAAGTCAAAGCCCATCGAGCCACTTTTCTCAAATGCACAGCAAGTTCTAGCAAAATACAAACTAAACTTTGTATTATTACCATGTCGAGCCATGCTTCCTTTGCAAGAAGAGAGCCATCTGTGGATCACATTATTATCCATGTTCAATCTATGACATCAGGAGCTTTTTTAATTGAAAGATGGAATGCTCCTGGTAACGCCACATAATGTTTCTTCTCACTGGAGATGAAAACAGAGGGTCAGATTTGACCAGAATTTGTAATGAGCTACTCAATCACACATTACACAGAAAATTTGGAGGAAAGGCGCGGAAGAAATTTGAGGGAGAAAAACCAGGCCCATGGAACCATCTATGCTGATAAGCATGATAAAGAGATTAGTTGAATGCTGCATCGGTATATCTTAGTCACAAAAACCTCTTCATATGTTTGAGTCTTGATTTCTTTTATTTGTACTATTTATTTTATCCACACAGGATTGTATTTATTCTTTATTGAATAAACTTCTTAGTCTTAACAAAGGCAAAAAGAATTTGCCTCTCCCTGCGCAAACTTTTTACTGAAACTAGACATCAAAGCAATTGAAGCTCAGTGAGTCATCTCAAGACATCAAAAGGTGGAATATGATGGTTACATCAGAAGTTGCAAGAAGATGCGAATGCCGTGTGAAGGAGAAAGTCGGTTAAGAGGTCTCACACATACCATATAACATACTCCAAACTGACAGCATGCATGGCAAGAGAGAAAAACTTAACAGACTAATTCAGATTGCCACTCTCAAACAAGAACAGAATATAACAAGGCATAAAACAGGAGAAATAGCAAAGAAACTTTCAGTTTGGGCACGATCAACTCCACGGTTTTGCTCAACAATAAGAGAAAGACCCCTTCCCCAGATAAAATGGTTAGAAAATTTCTTGTTTCGGGTAACGTCTTTTGAAGTAACATATGCAGATAAACCAGCGGGAAAAGGCCGGAGTCACTCCTCCTTAATTCTAAGATCTGTGGAAGAAGCCGCATCACGTTAACTTTCTTGTGGCAGAAAAAGAATAGGAAATTGGAAGTTTGGGAGAAAATTTGTGGCCATTAAGTGAACAACGAAAATATTCTGCAAGACTCGTTACATTTACATTTTGAGCCAGTGTTCCTTTACCTGAAATTCTCGACAACAGACTAGAAACTTACCCATTGACACACACCAGACATCACAGATTATAGAAACTTCAAAATATAAAAATGAGGAAGAAGAAGATGACTGATCCAACGTTAACGCAAACAAATGTAAACACAAAACCATAGTGGAACAGGATTAACAATCGGGATTAAAAGAAGACGCCATTACTGTACAAATTGGAAAATGGAAACTTTAGGAGAAAATTCTGGCAACGAAGAACTAAAGACTCTGCATAACAAGACTTGTTACATTAACAGCCAGTCTTCCTTTACCTGAAATTCTCGACATCGAACAGACTACAAACCCATCCATCCACACGCATCAGACATCATAGATCATCAAAAACCACGAAAGAAGATAAACAAGAAGACTCGTCCAAACGTTCTCTCTTCTCAGGCAATAACGCAAACGAATGGAACGCAAAACCCAGTGCGACAATTCCAAATCACCGCACGCCCCACACATTTGACAACGCGAGTAATAGGGCGATGACGAAGGGGGGCCAAACGAATACATCTGCACAAAGTCGAGATTGATTTTCGATTCCTAAGCTTCGGGGAACTGCGGGCTGACCTGTCGCGCGCTTGGAGCCGATCGACGAAGGCGCTCATCCGGAGCTTATCTTCTTCGGGGAGGGAGTCCAGTTCTCCGAGGATGGTCTTGTCCATCGTTTCTGCTTCAAGCTTCAACTGGGGAGTCCTGAGTGCGATTACGACTAGGGTTTAAAGGCGCAGTAACGACGCCATGAGAGCTTTTCCCTTAAACCCTGAAATGAGAGAGAGAGAGAGAGAAAGGTGGTGGGAGCACGAGCATCGCACGTGCTTTTCGGAGCGTTAGATTTACTCGCCAAAAATGATTAATTTGAAAAATACCTTTTTATAAAAAAAACTACTCATGAAAATATTTTTTTGCCAATGAGAATGCACCGTCAGATCCCTTCATTCCGACTCGAGTTAGATTGATTTTATGCTTATTAAGCGATGGATCATGCGCACAAACTCAAATGAATAAGAAAACTGACATGAAGAGGCCGGCGAGAATTTGCGACATGCTCATTAGGTAACTCTTGCCAAGATCTCTTTCTCTCTCTATCCCCACCGTGCGCCCCACACGCGTGTCTACATGTGTGATAGTCGGTGTTCTATATGTGCGTGTGCGAGCGTGCGCATGCAACGAGTAAAATAGCACGACGTGGGGAGCGAGATGCCGAACCATGGTCATGCTTGGGTGGCATCGACCTTACAACTTCCCCTTCCTTTCTCCGTCTTTGTTTTAGTTACAAATTTCACTTCATCTTCTTTTTTGGAGTTTTCTTTTGATAAATTTATGGAATTATTAACTTGATTTTATTTCCTTTTGAATTTATTAATAACTAATAGCCACCTAGGTAAGTCATGGAATGCAAGCGTAGCACTTGACGATAATTGAACGATCATGTGAGCATAACACCCTTATTCTTTCCTTTAAAAGATATGTTCAATAAAGGTCTTAAAACTTGTCACGAAAGTGCAATCGAGTTTTAAAACTTATAAAAAGTGCAATCGAATCTTAAAACTTGTCAAATTGATGCAATCGAGTCCTTTCGTTAACTCCATCTAAATTAGCTAACAAAATATCCTGACGTGACTTTTTAAAATATTTTCTCTCTTCTACACAGCGATGACGTGGCTAAAACAGCATCGTTTTGGTATGAATCTAATTTTAATATAATTTTTATTTTAATCAAATTAAAAAAATTCGCTAAAATTTAATATATAAAAAACCGAAGAAGAAGACACCAGCAGAACCAGCGGCAACCTCCCCACCACAGCCGAAAAGGGTTGACGATGGTGGGGAAGTGGTCGACGAGGGTCGTCGGCCCCTAGCCGAGGCTCGGTGAGGGGTCACGGCCCCAGATCAGGAGAGGGTCGCTGCCAGTGTATACGTGTGTTGATAAGCGCATAGTCATGCGTTGGTGTATACATTTGGAGGGTGGATTAACTCGATTTGATTCGGTTTAGGATTTTGTCTCTCCTTCGGTGGATAGTTTTACTTGGTTTGCTCGTTTGTCTGTGATTTTATTTTCTTGATGTTGTTTCTGGATTAACTCGAATGTGGCTGACTAACTGTGACAAGAGAATCACCAAAATTTCTGTGGGTACATCGGAAAATCGTCGGGAAGCTACGTCAAGCAATGGGTGGCTGGCATGCGGCAAAGTCGCAACGATGGTGGCGTTAAGGTGCGGGTGAGGGGGGGTTTGGCAGCCGCACCCGTCGTGGCCGAGGATACACGCCCCAGAGGAAGAAGACGAATCCCCCCGGTCACGTTGCTTCTCTTTTCCTTTTTTTTTTTGCTTTCTAAATTAGCTTATTTGTTAACTTATTTTAAATAAAAATCATATTAAAAATTAGATTCGAACTAAAATGATGTCGTTTTAGTAATGACATTGCCACGTAGGAGAGATAAAATATTTTAAAAAAAAACCGCGTCGATATTTTTCATTACCCAACATGAATAGAGTTAACGGAATGACTCGATTGCACCAATTTAACAAGTTTTTAGACTCGATTGCACTTTTTACAAGTTTTAGGACTCGATTGCACTTTTTACAAGGTTTAGAACTCAATTGCATTTTCATGACAAGTTTTAGGGCTTTTAGTGAACATATCGCTTTCCTTAGAGTTCGAATGAGCAAAGAATTATACATTTCAAAAATTCCCTTCTCCGTTTTTGTTTTTACTTACTAATTTTCTTCTTTTTTTTCGAATTTTCTTTTGATAAATTTATGGAATTATTAACTTGATTGGTACTTTGAAGTAGATAAATTAAGATCTTGACAACATGCGTATGGAATTTTATTGTTTAGAAATTTAATTCGAAAGTGCCATTTATCTGGATTATTAGATGTCCCTTGAAAATCTATACATTTAAAATCACCTAAAGTCAAAAAAACGGGGGCATAATTATAGTAGAGTACATCTTTAAAACTATTTGCCACTTAAAAAGATATTTACCCGCTGAAATTAAAAAGAAAACTAATGTTCATATTTAATTTACAACGAACAGAAGTTGAGAAATTTAATAAAAAAAATAAAATATAATGTGGGTACACGTGGCATTCGCTGTAGCGCCGCAATTCAAAAGAAAAGGTTTTGGACCCAGACAAAAGGGCCCAATCCCCGGAGTAGTCCAAGTCTTAAATTCAAGAGCTCCAACGGTCGAACGCCAACTGCTCTGTTCCACTCCCTGTGCCCCAAATCTTCTTTCTTCTTGGTTAGCAATTTCTTCAAATTGTCCAGAATCTTCGCCTTCCAATGGACGCGTCGTCTGCGGATTTACCCTCCAGAGTCCGGGTCGTCGTGCGGGTCCGCCCTTTCCTCCTTCACGAGACGGCCGCGGAGAAGGGCGAACCTGTCCCGTGTGTTTCCATCCTCGATCGGGCGAGCGGATTGTCGCCCGACGACGAAGTCACCGTCCATCTCAAGGACCAGGCCACTAGGTCAGTGGGAAAGTTCCTTCTCGATCGTTCGATTTCTGTCCCGTGTGGGTTTTGATTTGGCTTTTGTTTCTTCTTTCTTTTTGGGTGATTTTGTTTCTTTGTTTCCTGCGTGCGCAGTCGGAACGAGTGCTACAAGTTGGACTCGTTCTTCGGCCAGGAGGACGGCAATGTGAGGGAGATATTTGACAGAGAAGTGAAGCCCCTGATTGCTGGCGTTTTTCATGGATGCAACGCTACGGTGTTCGCCTACGGCGCCACCGGCAGCGGTAAAACCTACGCGATGCAGGTTGGTCCTGTAATTTTTGAGAAAAATTTCAGCTTTTGAGTTTTGATTGCGACTTAGACGGCTGGATTATATTGTTATTGCGGGAAAACAGAAGGAAGTATTGAGTTCCCAAGTTAGTCTGGACGCTTCCAAAGTTGATTAGGGAAAGCTGAATTGAATACTGGGCTCATATTTATATGCAGCTTTGAGGTTTCGAGAAAAAAAAAACGTCCCGATGATCATCATTCGGTTGTTTGATTTTGTTTGGCTTTGTATGTAATTAGTCTCAGCTCGGGTTTCAGGAGAATTCGTAGGAAAGGAGGAGGAAAGTTTTCTGCAGCGAACAGAATTCACAGAGCTAGATAATTTTATGTTCCTCACGATGAATGCTCCGTTGCTTGAAATACTAACAGAATGTCGCCGTAAATAAGCATGTTTTGGGGGGTGGATTTTTGGTTTTCAAATCTCTTCTTCTTGTTGGATTTGGACTTCAATGGTGACTAAATTTGTTTCCTGGGCTTGAATAGTGCTAAATGCGCTTCTGCCGAAAGAAATATGACCGAATGATAAATGATTCAGGGTACCGATGGACTGCCGGGCCTGATGCTGTTGGCTATGTCCACAATTCTGTCCATGTGTGAGACCACAGGAAGCACTGCGGAGATCTCGTACTACGAGGTCTACGTGGAGAGATGCTATGACCTTTTGCAAGAGAAACGGAAGGAAATCGTGATTCTGGAAGACAAGGATGGGCAAATCCACCTGAAGGGACTCTCGCGGGTCCATGTGCGATCAATGTCCGAGTTTAACGAGGTGTTTGCTAGTGGAATCCAGAAGCGCAAAGTGGCACAGACTGGTCTAAATGACATCTCCAGCAGGAGCCATGGCGCGCTCGTTATCGCTGTCACCACACCTTGTGGCACTGGTTCTGATGCTGTAGTCACCGGAAAGTTGAACCTCATAGACCTAGCTGGTACTTTCTAATTTTCTTGCCGTTAAGTTGTTCGCTGAGGCCCATTTTTGCCCACAGGTTTTTATATAATTGTTGCTCATCAGGGAATGAAGATAACAGGAGGACCTGCAATGAGGGAATCCGTATGCAGGAGAGCGGCAAGATAAACCAATCGCTGTTCGCGTTGTCCAACGTAATTTATGCTCTGAACAACAACAAACCTCGCGTGCCCTACCGAGAGAGCAAGCTGACTAGAATACTGCAGGACTCTCTTGGTGGAACAAGCCGTGCCGTCATGGTTGCTTGTTTGGTAAGACTCGAGTGTTGAACTTCCTTAACAAGTTGCGAATATCCGTTGGATCTTTGAAAAATATAATTTCTGTTCGGTGTTCCGCTAATAGAATCCTGGAGAGTACCAAGAATCTGTTCATACTGTGAGCTTGGCAGCTCGGTCACGCCACATCACTAACTTCATTCCTTCAGCTCAAAAGCAAGAGACTCCTAAGTTGAAAGTTGACATGGAGGCAAAACTGCGTGCTTGGCTAGAATCAAGAGGCAAAACAAAGAGCGAAAACAGATTCGGAGCATTGAAGACACCGGTTTCTGTCAAGAAAACTGCTGAGCGTCATACTTCTGTTAAAACAAAGGTCAGCTCTAGACAGGGCAATTCTGTCTCCCGAAGGTAATGTCAGGACGGCCGATGAAAGTGCTGAACGACATACTATTCCTTCATTTTTATCTGAATTTCACATCAATGCAGGATCTTGCCGGTCCCCTCCAGAAATTTATTCAAAAATGGGGATTTGGAGGAAACAGACGCAGAGGTATGTCATGTTTAAGAGGCTCTTTCGTACACGGCATTATGTCCCTTAAAATGAAAATCCAACCAGCAATGAAAACCTAATCTACATGACATCTTTATATATGCCGCTCTTCTTTATCACTTTGATGCGTTCATTGCTTCTGCTCGTCACTTAATCTTTGAGTAATTTTGTTATTAGACAATGGTTACAGTGGTTTCGTGTCATGATCTGAAGCATCTCATACGACCAACGCCTAGACCTTTTTTACAAATAGATGCGCGGGCTTGTCTAACAGTTTAACAATGTTCATTTCAGAACCTGCAGTTCATTCCTCAGCACACAGACATTAAGGTGAAAGCTGCTCTCGATGCAGTTGCTTTGGAATCAGGAATGGACTTCGGAGGTACTCTGTTGTTAGTCTTCAAGGATTCTTCTATTCATAGTCAATTTAGAAAAACTGAACTTGGATCTATTTAAAGTGGCTATAACTATATGTAGGTGAGCCATTGGAAAAGGATGACGACCCCACGAGTGCCAAAACATCCATCGACTTCACTGAGTCATACCGAGTCCCCGATATGAAAAGTGAGAGGCAGAGCCCACAAAGGAAAGCGCTCTCCCCAGTAGAGAGTGCCAAAACATCCACCGAGTCATGTCAAGTTACCGATACGAAAAGTGAAAGGCAGAACCCGCTAAGAGTCGCGCTCTCCCCGGTAGATGTAAACGTCGGACAAAGGGCCGTAGTAACATGCTCCGAGCCATTCGAGCCACAGACCCCAGTAACATCTTCCAAGAGCTGCTGCACAAGCAAGCTCCAGAATTTTGTCACTCCACTTGATAAATTTAACGAGTGCAGCTCTCACTTGAAGGCAAGTAGAAATAACCCAGAAAAGATTTGCTTTTATTGCCAACATCTTAGTACTGTGGAGGTGGAACTTAACGTGCGGTATCTGATCTGCAGACCTGTCTTATTAAAGAATTCATCGATGTCTTGAATGTCGCCAGCAGGTAAGGCGACCTTCTGTAGCGTTTAGAGCTTGTAATTTTTCTTGTCTGTGAGTACTGAACGTGAACGTGTCTTATGGTTGTTGCGATTGCAGGGAACAGCTTCTTGAGCTTAAGGTACGCATGTAGCAGGAATTAGGTACTTCAAAATGAACATTTCATGTTTGAACACTGCTTGATGTTTCCTCTTGAATCATGATGTTTAGGGCATTGGACCGAAGACAGCAGATTATATCCTTGAGCTCAGAGACTCTAGCCCTCTGAAATCGGTAAGACTGCTTTGTTTCGTCAACTTCTTTCCCCTTTGGGTTTATGAAAGCAGGAGATTATAGCAATGAACGTTAAGACTCTTTTTCTTAACTCACTTTGTCACCACGATTATCTTGATACTACAGTTGGATGACTTGGAGAAGATCGGTCTCTCCTCTAAGCAGGTACACTTGGTTATACCCTAAACTAAACTGGCATTTAGATACTACATGGATATGGATATGTGATTTTTGTCGAAGACAAAATTCCCGTCTCCGACTGACTCATGTGACATGGATCCGGATCACCTAACATTGGGGTTTCTGTGACATGGGTAACATTACTCAAATCAGGCCGTCCATTTTCATTTGGACGGCCGAATGGGCCACGTCATTTATTGAGGGGGAGGGAAAAAAATTGAGTGGAAATTTTTTTGGGGTTTGAAAAATTTTGAATCCCAACCCTCTTTCAAATCAGGCCGTCCATTTGCATTTGGACGGCCTGATTTGAGTAAGGTTACTCATGTCACAAAAATTCGCTTCTCATGTGACCCCGGTCTTTATTTTATTTTATTTTTCTTGTTTCCGCAGGTTCACAACATGTTTAGTAGAGTGGCAACAATTGTTTTTGAGTGATTTGGAAGACTGGCAACAAGCTGTTGTTGTTGAGCATTGCTGTTTGAAGTACACTTGCGTTGTCTCACAGTCTTGTAACTGTTCTGGTTGAAATCTATGGATTGCCAGATAGCAAGGATGTAATGTCACAAACTCGATCCTACTCTTTAATCTATGATTTCTCATTGTCGTGCTCATCCATTACGCACATCATGTGTGTTGATAAGCTTTTTTAGTATCTCGTCCTTATCCCTCCGGTTTAATCTGTATAAAAGGTTGCTACGGCTGACTAGAAATTCCTCTTGATCGCGCCCGAGTGAAAATGAATTTCTACCGACCGTTGAATTTTGGTGTTTTATTTTTTCGGTCATCTTGGGTTTCAGTAATTGGATAAAGACGACACAAAGTCCAACTTGGATGACTCTTTCATGGACAAAATTAGGCACACGTTTCGATCCACCAATGAATGGACGAAAGTGACCCTCTTCTTCTGTTCCCCCAATAATTCACCCCTCCCTCTTCCCTGAAATCTAACAGGAAACATGTGATTTCTGATCCGATCTTCATGTTCCCCACATCGACTTCCCCTTTTTGTTTTTTAATTTGAGAAAGAAGAAAGGTTTTCATGATACCATACAAGAAATGGGTAACGAGTTAAAAACAGAGAGAGTGCCAAACTTTTTCACCACAAGAACAGAGCTTTTCAATCGCCATATCATTTCATGATCTGAGCCCAACACGAAACCAAACCCCACCCAAAGCAGAGACTAATCAGACACGACCTTCATACAGAAGGCAGAAAGAAGAGAAAAAAAGACAGCGGAAAACACCAAAGCCAGCCACCACATGGAAGGACTCTGAACCAGAGAGAGTTCCGGATCAGTCGCATACATCCAGCCATGGCTGCTTTATTCTGACACACAAAGGGCAAACGACACCCACATGGCGGAAGGACATACAGAAGACACTAACATTGCTTTATACTAAAAGGATTCCATCAAATCTCTTTCGGTCTCGGGCGGGTCAGCGGTGTCGAATTCAAGGTCGCGATTCGCTTCATTTACAGGTGCACGGGTCGCAAGTGCAGTTCGAGCCGCACTTGCACCCGTTCTCGGCTCCGGCCTCCATCTCCGACCCCTCGAAGTATCTGCACGTTCGAAAACACAGCATATTAAATCCTAAATCCACAAACTCAAAAGGGAGAAATTGTTTTTCTGCGTAGAGAGGTCTCTGATAAAGCTGCGATTTTTATGGGAAGAAGAGACGCGTACGACTTCTCAGGAGCGACGCCCATGACGAGGGTCTCGGTGGTGGCGCTCTCGGTGTAGCTCAGGTCCGCATGCATCTTGCATCTGCATCGCCATCGTCGTCGTCACCGTCATCACACAAAGCGAACAGCAATTAAGGAAAAATGAAACAGTAATTCCAACGAAGTTCATCGACCGTTCTGCGACGGAGAAATCGGACGAAGAGAGAGGACTACGACGTACCCTCCGCAGCCGCTGCCGCACGCGCAGTTAGCTCCGCAGCCACAGTTTCCTCCGCAGCACGACATTTTCAGGTTAGGGGTTAAAAGGTGAATCGAAGTCGGGAAGCTTGGAAAAGAAGAAGATTATAAGTTGGTTCTGAACTCTCCTCGGCGTTGAACGAGTTTTCAGGGACGATGGGCGGCCCGAATTTATAGCGCGGGAGGGGAGGATCTCGGGGGCGCATCCACCGTCCACGTGTCCCGACGCCTCCATGCGCGTCGCTCCGAAAAACGATACCGTGCGCCGGGGCCCCTCCCTCTTCCCACGAGAGTAAGTATAGCGTACGCCCGATTCCACGTGATTTCATCTCATCTCAGCCGTCAAACAATTGAGTATTGCGTGGGACCCACCCTCTTTGATGCTTTTTTCCCGGACTATTCGCACCTGAGTTTTTTTACTTCCGCTCATTGCCCTTCGTCGTGTGGGCCCTCCTAGTCTCCTCGGGTGGGTAAATAATACATTTCCACGGGGTATCCGTTGGATGAGACGTTCGGATAATTGGACGGTCTCGATTTGTCAGCAAGATAACCCACCCGGGCCGAAATAAGCGGGAACGGGTTCGGACCCTCATATCATTCATCTCTTCTTTACTTAAAGCCAGACTCGCCTCCATGTTTAGTGTGGGACGGGGCCAAAGCTTATCTCGGAAATTCACTTGGAGGCGATATCGAATTCATCAATACTCGGCTCGATAGGCTCGCCGCGCCCCAATCCGATAAAGAGCTTATTACCTTTTCAAAATACTTAGAGCTGAGCAACAGTCGATCCCGCCAAATCTGAAGACATTCTAGCTATTACGGCGAATTTCTCTCCATAACTAATTTCCCGATCGATTTGTGCGCCATGAGGAGAATACTTAGGTCCGTCGAGTGAGTATCAACTGACGAATTCTCTGGGCTAGTGAGAGCTGAGTAACTACGGTCGTGCATGTGTGTCTCTCTATCGTCTTTCACTCCCCATCCGATAATCCTCGGGTAATGGTTCCGACATTCGCCATAGAAAGTGAATTCTTCAGAAAACTTTAGTCATTGTTTGTCGGATATATATTCTATAAACTAGCCCCGTTGGTTTCAACAAATTATTTTTTTTCATGAAAATAAAATTGTGCTTACTGACTTTTACATCTAAATAAATAATTAAAATGGAAAATTAATTTCACTTTAGAAAATTATGAAAATTATTGCATGACTTTGTTAGGAAAGAATATTATCTATCGGCCTACGAGGCTTTAAAGGGGAAAAGTATTAAAAAAAATTCCAGACTGATTGTATTGGTACCAATTCAATCATAAACCTTTAAATAGGGCAAATTTAATCCTAAACCTTTTTGCATTGGGTACCGATTCAGTCCATCCGGCCAATTTAAGCATGAAACCGCTGACGTGGAGCTGGCCATCTTATGTGGCACTGCTGACACTATTGTGATTTTTTTTGAATTTTTTAGTATTAATTTTTCTTTTTTTCCCCTTACTTTTTTTTTGTTCCCCCCATTCTTATTGTCAGGCCAAGGGGGAGCACCGGCGAGGTCCCCCTTAGCAGATTTGGGAAGGCCGACCCTCCCCCTTGGCCTGACGAGGCCGACCCTTGCCTGTGGCCGGCTGGCCACAAACAAGGGGAAGAAAAAATAAGTAAGGAAGAAAAGAAAATTAATAACAAAAAATTCGAAAGGTAATTTAAAAATTAGTTAAAAATATTCAACATCAGCGCCGGCGGTGTTATGTAGGATGGCCGGCGTCCACGTCAATGGTTTCCGGCCTAAATTGACGGGATGGATTGAATTAGTACCTATTCAAAAAGTTTTAGGACAAAATTGGTCCACTTGAAATGTTTAGGATTTGAATTTGTACCAATACAATAGGTTTATGAATTTTTTGGTACTTTTCCCGGCTCTAAAGATATGGGTACTATTCTAATATCAAGAACCTCAGCTGTTAAAATAGCTAATTAATATCAAGAACCTTAACTATTGAAATAGCTAATTGTAACATGGGAAGCAGAACAGGCAATGCTTCATAAGAAAAGTTGGCTTACTTTAGGGCTCTATTTATTTCGCAAAAAATAAATGATCCGAAAAATATTTTCTTAAAATGATACTTTTTGGATCGCTTGAGATAATTAGAAAATGACAAATATTTCAATCATCGACAAAAATTTATGTTTGGACATTTTCGTGGACGGTGAATACATTTTTCGTTTATCCATTTTTGTAAGTGATATAAGAGGTCAATTTTAGTGAAAAAAATTTCAAATCATTATTTTTGGAGAAATAAGCAGAGCGTAAGTTTAAAGATAAAAGATTCTCATTTTGTCGAGAGGCACAATTCGACAGGAACGATAAATGCTGTCAATTAGCCGGACAAACATATGTGACGGAAACGTCGACTTAAGGTTTCCTTTTTCTAGAGATATATATTCATCGAAGAAAATGAAACGAAACGAAAGGGAAAGAATGTGATTTGTGAAAGCGTCATCCCTTTGAAACTTCACCACATGGAAAATGGATGAACCCGACCCCGTCCAACTTTAAGGAAGAAGATGAAAGTACTAAGGCACTAAGGCGTGATGTCATGAGATAGACATCTAATGTTCATCGATGTGTACAATTTGACTTAAGGGTCGTTGACAATGACTTCTTGCCTACCCGACTCCATCGATGAGTCCGATGGAAAAAGTCTATTTAGAAGGGTGGTTCTTAGTAGTTCCGTCTGCGACCTTTCGAAATAATCGATACAATTTCAGCTCGAAAATTTGAGAGAAATATCAAAAAAAAATCATAAATTTATTGCATTTCTATCGATTCAGTCTTAAAATTTTTAATTATGTTGATTGAGTCCTAAACCTTTTTACATTTTGCAAATTAAGTCCATCCGGCCATTCGACCAGAAATCACTGACGTGAATGCCGGATATAGATTTTTTTTAATTTTTTTAAAATATTTATGTGAATATTTTTTCAATATGATTTTCTTTTTTGTTTTTCCTTTTCTTCTCTTTTCCTTCTTTCCTTTTTTTTTTTTTTTATTGTGGCTGGCGAGGGTCGCGGTCGCGGGTGATTACCTAGATCTAGGCAAAGCCAGCCTCGCCCTGGCATCGCTCAGATCTGGGCAAGGCAACCTCTCTCGCGGCTGGCAAGATTAGCTTTGCCAAGACCATCGCAACCGTGGCCGAGGCCGGATGGACTCAATTGGCCGAATGTTGACAAAATGTTAAAATGTTTATGACTCAATTGGCACAATTGAAATGATTATAAATAAATTGGAACAAGTGAAATAAATTTAGAATTTTTTATAGTAATTTTCTCCGGAAATTATGATACACCGCCTTAAAAAATAGGTGGATGACGATGGAGTCCCAAAAAAAACTTTATAAACTATTTCTCTATTCACATGATAAAATAGCGGTAGAATCTTGGAAAAAACAACATTAGATTTCTCACTTAAGAACACCAAATCTTAGGAGTTGATACCCCACAACTATTTTATTGTTCGTGGAAAAGGAAAGGAAGGATCCCCAACTCTTATATGGCTTTGGGAGTATCCTTTGGCCAATGATATCATCTGCCAGAATTTTGGTTCTTTCACACTCTTTAACAATTATTATTACCGTGTGTTTCTAGATGTTATGAAAGGGGATATTTTGTCTTGACTTTAATTAAATATCGAACGGCTGTTTTTTCATCATGAAAGTTTCCCATCAGTTTCCACATTGAGCTTCCTTCATCTTTTAGAACTGGTTATGTTGATTAGTCTTTGATTATTGTCCGCAGTCTAGTTCTAGCCACGGCATACCCCGTGTCCGGTGCGACGGGCTCGTGCATCTTTAATTGGATTGATCTGTTTAACTTCAAATTGAACATTTCGTAATGAATGTGAAATTTTTGTGATAACGTCTAGAGAGAGTAGTTGTCAAACTATCACTTGCCTTTTTTTTACCGAGAGAAGAGAAAAAAAAAAAAAGTAATATTGGGGCCTGGTGATGATGATTATTGTTAGCTACTTGACCAAATTTGTTGACATATATCTCCAATGAAGAGAGTCATGACTGGAAATGCCTGTCCACTTCAAGCTGATAAGAATGATGGCCCCTCAAAAGCAATACCAATTAGCCTAAAATCAATGTTACTTTTCTTTTTTAGGTCTTGTAAACGAGTGCCTCTAGAGCACTTACTATATAAGTTTAATTAGGAGTATTTCATTTTCAAGATAATATTTATACATAACACGGGAAAAATAGTGTCGTAAAAACTTTAAAATTTACTTAAATTACTTGCTTCATAAAATCATTTTGTTTTGTGCTTTTTACACTTGTGCGCGCGCTTTTGACTAGTTTCCTATCGAAACAAACCCCATTCTAAAAAAAAGAGAGAGTCAAGAATTGACTAAGGCTCCGTTTGTTTGGCGAAAAATGAGTGATTTGAAAAATATTTTTCTAAAAACAATCACTTGTATCGCTTGAGATAATTAGTTAATGGCAAATGTTTTCATTGTCGACAACAACTTATGTCAAAATATTTTCATAGATGGTGAAAATATTTTTCGTTCGTTCGTTCATTTTTGTAAGCGATACAAGTAATCGTTCTTAGCAAAATATTTTTCACATCATCCTTTTTTTTCGCGAAATAAACGCAACGTAAGCCATAGAATTAGAATTACCAACATACTAACTATAGTACATGTCGTCTGTCTATTTGGAGTGAATTTTATTTTTAATCTTTTAATTGGTCTAGCATAGTCAAGCTAGAGACAGGTTCTCTAACCTTGTGGGGATGGAGCAACGTAAGTTTTGCATGTTGTTACTCTTAGGTTCAGCGTAAGGGCAGGTACAATCTATCAGTCACGCCATAGTGAAGACCAATTGATGAACATTGACTTATACATTAATTATCAAAGAATATTTCTTCGAAGATGACCTTGGATTCATTTAAAACGTTAGCAAAACTCAGATCGTAGAAGAAAATGGTCCATGAGTTCTGTTTATTGCAACTATCTTCCTATTTACTTTGGCTTTGAATTGTTCAGGGACTCTTTTACGACGGGAAATCGTATATTTACCTCATTGTGATTCAAATTTCATGTATTGATTCTTGAATAGTTACTATGGTAGAATATTCATGTGGTGTTGAGAAGAGCTATCGATATTCTTAATCCATGTTTCAAGTTTAGGCCTGTACTGAAATCCGAGCTGACTGAGAGTCCCATGCTTGGTTGGATAGGTGTGGCGTTTACTAAGTAAATGTTGACTTGCACTTTATCTCCAAGCAAATACCTGTTGTTAATTTATTTTAGATGTTTGAATTTTGAATTTTTTACATGGAAAATCAGAACTTGAAGCAGTAAATAACTGTTTTCGCCGTGCTCCATGCGAAGTTGCAATTAATAAGCTGTTTTGGAGTATAATTGAATTCGAAGCAACAGGTTTCTTAAACATGAAACTTTCCATTTTGTCCTAATTAAAGCTACCCTTATGGGATCGTATTTACGCCCATCGGACTCTTCGAAATAGGTGACTGATTGCATAGATGCCAAAGTTGCCGTTTCAGCTAGGTGGTCCGGTTCCCAATTTTTGGGTGGGACCGAAATTGGTACACCTGTGACAGATTATTCTAAACTTATTTTTTGGGTACCAAAAATCCTAAACTAATATACTCGTAACAAATTTACCTTATGTTAGCTTCCGTCAATTTTACCATAAAATTATTCAGCTAGATGACATATGATAATAACTCAGTTGATTTGGCAAGTAGAATAGTAAATCTATCTTTTCACCGGTGCTTTTGACGAAGGAAAGGTAACAGTCTTCTGATCATTTGGCTCTACGAACAAAACTCCACCACCAGTAGACAGTCTGCTCAAATATGACTAGAAACCTATATGTTCATCTCCCGGATTTTCACATGGACTTACCAGGTCAAGTCAGTTATCGTCATGTGTCATCCAGCTCAGCAATTTTTGTGATAAAATTGACGGAAGCTAACATAGAGTAAACGTGGTGACCCGAAATTTAGTTTAGGGTAATTTATCACATGTGCACCAGTTTGGGCATTCGGTGACCTGAAAAATAGTTTGAGATAAATTTGTTACCGGTATACTAGTTTGGGATTTTTCGTGATAGTAATCCCATAATATATTATGAATATTAAGGCTATTGATAACCTGTTACCATAATATTCCATTAGCATATCCGTATAATATGTCCTATTATATAAAATACCATATAGACAATCACTTCATGTCATAAGCATTTAGGTGCCTTTCCTTAATATTTGATATCTCAAACAACAAAAGCTATAAAACATGGCCTTCCTAATGGCACAATTAGTCATAAGTCACAATGGTGGCAAAGGGATCAAATTCTCCGGAAAGAGTTGCATCATTACAAACGTGAAAATCAAAAGTGGGAGCATTTGATTTAATTACAAACTCAGCAAAATCACAAATAACGACGTGATCCGGCCGCCGTAGTTTGAAACTGGGTGCGCTAATTCACTTCTCTGCTCTATCATAGTACGAGCCTTTAACCGGGGGAACGGAGCTAGAACATTTTAGCAATGGATGCATTAACATGACGGACAAATTTGATTTTAGACTAATTAAGCTTGTTTCTTCACTATATTCATCTCTAGAAAATGCGTCACGCTTTAGAAATCCTACTAAAACTCTAAGCAAAATTCAAAAACTGGACACAAACACGAAGCATGATATGAGCTATAATAGGTCAAAGAAAGTTGATATTTCTCAAGAAATATTTATCATAAGTGAAAAAAAAATGTAAAAGTCAGCGGGCCTAGTTGACCCCACTGCTGAACAAATATGTTCACTAGAAGTCCTAAAATTTATCACGAAAGTACAATTGAGTCCTAAAACTTGTAAAAAGTACAATCGAGTCCTAAAACTTGTCAAATTGGTGCACTCTAGTCCTTCTGTTAACTCCGTCCAATTTGGCTAATGAAAAAAGCTGACGTGGCTTTTTTTAAAATATTTTCTCTCTCCTACGTGGCGATGGCGTGGCTAAAACGACGTCATTTTGGTCTAAATCTGATTTTTAATATGATTTTTATTTAAATTAATTTTAAAAATAAGCTATAAAAAAAAAAACAAAACAAAAAAGGGGAAACGCAAAAGCAGATCTAGCGGTGAGGATGCCCTCGCCACCGCCGCCCCACCACTTCCGAAAAGGGCTAGCAATGGTGGGGAAGTGGTCGGCAGGGTCGGCGGCTCGGACCAGTCAAGCTCATCGCTCCACTTTATTCTCTTCCTTCAATCTTCTTCCATAGACTCTCTCTCTCTATCTGTGAAACAGAGTCCATCGTTGCTCTGTTTCTTCTCCAACATAGCCAAATCTTACCTGTGTAAAGGATCACAGAAATGGAGAACAGGGACGAAATGAAGAAGATGACCATCAAGCCCGAATCAAGACTACCCCCGCCATCGGTGGCCCTCGACCAGAACTGGGCGAGGATCGCCGGCCCCTAGTCGGGTCCCGGCGACCCCTTCCCCACCATCGTCGGCCCTTTCAGGCTAGTTCTGCTTCTGTGTTCCCTTTTTTTTTTAATATTAATTTTAGCTTATTTTTAAAAATAATTTACACAAAAATTAAATTAGAAATCAGATTTGGACCAAAACGACGTCGTTTTAGCCACATCATCGCCACATAGGAGAGAGGAAATATTTAAAAAAGCCACGTCAACATTTTTCGTTAGCCGAATTGGACGGAGTTAACGGAAGGACTCGATTGTACCATTTGACAAGTTTTAGGACTCGATTGCACATTCGTGACAAGTTTTAGAACTTCTAGTGAACATATCCTTTATTTTTTTTCTAAGTTTTATGGCTGGACCCGAACTTACTGCATAGGCCCGCCTATTGAGCGACCTTTTTTTTTCTGAAAAAAAAAATATTATAGCTAAAAAATAAATGCAACTCTGAAAGCAAATGAAAAATAATTTGTGTTATTTTATTTTATTACTTTACCTATGAGGCTGTTCTTAAATTGATATAAAATATCAAAGTAATATTGTTAACAACATCGGATAATCACTTTTAATAAACATATGGGCGAGTCAGCCAGGTCGGATGTTGACGCACTAGCCCAAGTCCGGCCTGCCTACTGACCAAGCCTGGAAAAAGTTCCCCGAGGCAAAAGAGTTCGGCACCTGCTTATTGATCGGGTCTATTTATAACGCTATATGTAATATTAATTACATAAGAAATGTTTAAACAAAAATAAATGTATCCAACCGGCGAGAGCGGCTTACATTGATTTTTGTTTTCGACTTCATCATTTATATTAAGGTTAATACCACGAAAAACTCCAAACTGGTACACCTGTGACAAATTTACTCCAAACTATTTTTTCGACCACAAAAAATTCCAAACCGGTACATCTGTGATAAATTTACCCCAAACGAATTATTTTGACCATAAAAAAACCTCCAAACTGGTACACCTGTGATAAATTTATCATTCGTTAATTTTCGTTAAATTGGATTAATTCCACGAAAAATCTCAAATTGATAAACATGTGACAAATAGATAGTAAAAATGCCAAACATGTACATCCAGTAATTGCCACGTATCATCCAACTTAGCAATTTGACGATATAATTTAACGGAAACTAACGGATGGTAAATTTGCCTCAAGTGTACCAGTTTGAGGAAAATTTGTCAAAGGTGTACAAATTTAGGGTTTTTGGTGGTTAAAAAAATAGTTTTGGGATGAATTTGTCACAGATGTACCAGTTTGGGGTTTTTCCTGGTATTAACCCTTTATATTATTAGTTTTAAAATTTGAATTTCGATTTCATTCAACGCTAAAAAGGATAAAACTCATAAAATATGTGCATATATTTCAAAAAATTAAGAGAAATCTTTATTTTGACAACAAACAAAACACATATGTGGGTCATACTCAACCACGACCCTAGATATAGAGGCTTTTATTTTATTTTATTTTATTATTTTTCGTTTTTTGTGAGTTGAGGGATGGATATATAGTTGTTTCGGAGTACACTTCCCCCTTCTTTTCTAGTTAAATAGCAGTACACTTCCGTTACTACAAATTTCTTTTTCTTTGGTGGAAAAGCAAGATTGGATTCATAGATAAACTTGAAAAGAGAAGAAGAAAAAAGATTAGACTAGATTTATAAAAGTGGATATGATTTTTAATATCCGAAATTTAATAGTTATATTTCTCGAATAACAAAATTTTTAAATTAATACAATTAAAAAATATTTAAATATAGATGATATTAGAATTTTAATATATAAAAATTCAATATAACAAAAAAAATAACAACAATCTCGTTTCTATTTTTTCTATTTATATATTTAAATTTCTTTCTATTTTAATGTATTTATATTTATTACTTGTTTTAGGTATTTTAGCTATGTTAGTATATTTTACTATTTAATGAAATTTAATTAGAGAACGATGAAGGGGGAAGAAGAATTGAAAAAAGAGTGGGAAAAACTAATAAAAAATAAGCAAATAAAACTGAAGTGTAAGTGAGAGATTCTTTCCACCTGCACTTGTGCAATTTTTAAGTTCATTTACACTCATATGTCGTTCATACCGAACAATGGATAAGATGGGAAGTGAAAATATCCGGTTTTATTTTCGCGATTCACCAAACAATAGATATGATATATCAAAATCCCATGGCTAGAAATCTAGACGAGGGTGGTTACCATATTTAAGAATTAGACTTCCAATCGATGTCACTTTTTTTCTCGACCCATGGTTGTGCTTGTGGAATCGAAAGAGTGAACCAAAAAAGAAGAAGAAAATCTTACACTAATTCAATAAGATGACATCATTCATTTTTCGGTAAACCAATCGAGGACGAATCCAACCGGGAAAGGCTCAAAAGCAGCAAAGATTACCAAATCCATTGACTAAATAACACGAAAAGAAATGTCTGTTTGAAGGGACATAACTCGCAGGCGCATTCACAAAAAGGATGGTTCACCTTCTTCCCAAATCCATAAAACTAAAGCAAAGTACTACCTCCTCTCCCACTCCACTCCACGGTCTCCCCCACATGGTGTGCACCCCGCGCTCCGTTGGCCCCGCACGGTTCCGGGCCCCACTTTTTCCCAAGATGCCTTGACGTGGACCGGGCCCCACTACTCAATCATGCTGTTGCGGGGTTTCGTGGTGGGACCCGAACGAACTTGGCCCGTCCACGGTGGATGTGGGAATCAGTCCTAAAGAATTGGTATGTGGAATGATATGGATCGATCGTGCTAGACAATTTCTGAACGAATTTGTCCGCCTGGTTCAACACCCGAGTTCGAATTTGGATCGGTGCACTAGGGACATTGCCTTTGAGACCACCCATTAGTAGCACAGACCCGTTTGTCTACCCGATGGGTGTGTGGAAGCCGGGGACTGCCCCGTCCGATAGAGATCCTAAATTATGTTCACTGTGGTATATTTACCCTAAATTTTTTCTAGTGATACTGAAAACTCCAAATTTGAACTTGTGTGATACATTTACTCCTCATTTTTTTTGTGACACTAAAAACCCCAAGGTTTTACTCGTATGACACATTTAACCCAAATTATTTTTTTGCGACACCAAAAACTTCAAATTTGTAGGCGCGTGACATATTTACCTTAAAAACGGATAAAATTTTAGGGTTTTTGGTTTCACCGGAAAAAGTTTGAGGTAAATGTGTCACACTGGTATCGGTTTGGGATAAACGTGTCACATGAATACAAATTTGGATTTTTTGTTGTCACCAAAAAAAGTTAAGGGTAAATTTATCACATTGAGCATAGTTTATAATATTTGGTGGCTTTTACCTATAATAAATTATCGAACTAATCTAGATTACTGCATTGTGATATTCTCTTTTGCCTTTTGTTCCTTTAGACGAGCCATTCAGTTGCGGTGCAGCTTTGTCCTCTCGCTTTCTCCAAAAAGAAAAAGAAGCCAACTTGTCCGAACGCTTACTCGATCGTGGAGGGCGTGGGTCAGCATACTTTTTCCAAATACCAATTCCAAATGGAAGGTCAGATGTACAGCGGTCCATAGAGAGCGTATGGCGAATGGGAGCAACAGATCCATGTGCTCACTTGATTACAGTCCCTACACTTCATTACTGGTCTTGAACAGTTAGATCCGACCTCACTTTTGAGTTCGAATCCTTTATACTTTGACCATTTTACTTGGACGCTTGAGATAAAATCTTTACCCATTAACAAAGAAAGGTGCATCAACTTTTAAGGATTTGCACCTTAAGTTTTAACTCTACATATACAAACTTTACATCCTAACATTAGTTAGTAGTGCCTCTTTATTTACAGAAATGTCATTTTTCATTCCTAAAATACTCCCTCCCTCTCCCCCCCCCCTCCCCCCAAAAAAAATACCAAATTCCGATTTCCACCCACCACCCATAGCCCCTTAAATCGAGGGGACGAAAGTGGTGGACGGCGCACCGAGTTGGGATGGTGGTCGTAGAGTGCTACGAGCGGAGGATGGCATAGCTGATGGTGGTGGGTGATGAAGAAGAGATTCAGGTTTTATGAAGGATTTGAAATATTGGGGATTTTCAATGGGGGTAATTTGGTCTTTTAATGATGGGCTGTTGTTTGTTTGTTTTTTTTTTGGTCGAAAGAAAATTGTATTCATTACTCAAATAGATAAATAAGAAGTACATAGACTTCATAGAAAAACAAATCGAAGCAAAGTAGAGCCCGGAATATTGCAAAACAAAACCAAATCCAAAAAACAAGAAAGTTAAGCATATGCTCCTGTTGGAAAAGATTGCGCCAATTAAGGGCAAAATCAATACCTGCCTTATTGTAATAATTGATTGCAATTATGGGAGATTTATTTCCTATTCAATTTCAAGAGAGAGCAGATGGTATATCCTCTTGGACAGAACGTACGTCGTTTAATCAATCGACACAAAAACTCTCTCAGTGAAAATTCTCTCGAAGAACGATCGATCGACGGATCCGAATTGTTTATCATCTGCGTTTTTGGGGCTCTTAATATGTGGAAACCGAGTTATGTTTGTTAATCGTAATATGCCTCTCCGATCAGTGATACAAGTTGATTCTAGGGCATGTTGATCTATGAGTAATCCGTTGCGTATATGTACGTATATGATGATTGAGATTATTATTTCGCTATAATCCACAAGTTACGCATATGGGTATGTAGATCTATATTTTTTTCGCTGCGTTTATAGATCTGGATTAGGGTTTAGATGTTGTACCCTTCATTGGTATCAGAGCATAGTTGTTCTTGTATCCTGATTGTTCGAGTTTGATAGTCGAATTAACGCAAAAAACACTATTTTCAATTGTACTGTTCATCGGCTTTTGATTCTGTTATGTTCATCAAAAACGATTTTTGAACTCATAGTAAGAACGGGCTCGGCGAGACGAGAAATTTGAGTGGTCGCCCATCACAAGGTGACATCGGGAGAGGCCGCACACGCCAGAAGGGTCCAGTGCGCGTGGGCTTCACGCGCCCACGTGATTGGCACATGCAGCGTGTTCCAGACCCAGTTTCGACCTATCCTAGACCTGTATCCGATCTGTTTCAACTCAATTGATCCCTATTTTTCTGAAAATTGCAATTTTGACCCTGAATTTTCTGAAAATTCCAATTTGGTCCCCAAACTTTCTGAAAATTGCAATTTTTTTGGTAAGTAGTGAAAATCGCAATTTGGTCCCTGATTTTTCTGAAAATCGCAATCAGGTCCCTGTATTTTCTAAAAATTACTTTTTGACCTCATTATATTCCAAATATCTTGTAAATTCTTGTTGGCGTTGATAGTTGTATCATGGATTATGAGTAATCCTCTTTTTTGTTTCCGTATTCGTTACAGAAACAATGGTACGACTGTGGCGTACTCCCCAAGTTCCGAGAACAAGAGCTTAGAAAGAAAAACTTGAGAGTTTGTGGCGTGAAATGAAAGCCATAACATGGGATGGAAGCACCAGATTGGTTGACCATGTTATCGATTTCAACAAGAAATTACAGGATGTCATCTGGGCAGGTGGTTTGAAAGAGTTTTGAAAAGATTGTTGCTTTCAGCGATAGTCTATCGAAAAGTCATATGAACTTTCTTCACGCTCTCTGGGAGCAAAAAGGTCATCCGGACTGTGATGTGCTTCTTGAAGCCTTTATAAGGGAGGACATTAAGATCAAGACATCGAGGACGTCGACTCTTTCCATGAACACCACCCGACGCATGAGTGCACCCTGGTGTAAGTCAAAGGGATTTGCTTGGGTCATTGCCCTGTGGAATATTTCAAACAGAGAGCTTCCAAAACGTTTTTACGAGACTTTACCTGTTTATAAGAAAAAGCTTAGTGGTTGATGTGCTTTTTTTTGGAATATGCTGCCAAGTCTGGGACTTTTTTTCTGTTTGAGGCTGTTTCTTCCTCCCACTTTGTTTTTTTTAATCATAAGTACTTGAACTTGTTTATGGATTATTCGGTTGTGAATAATGAATGGAAGCTCTTATTGATTATATTGCTTTGACAACGTTGTTCACTTTTATCCATGTATGTTCGAGTGGGGAGTTCGATAAGTTTATGTGACTTTTAAATGAACTCGATTTATATAAATGATTATTTTAACGGTAATTTCAAATTAGGCTCTTTGGACGATGATTGGGAACGTAGTGAACTTTCGAATCTTAAGGCCTTTTGTGAAACTATTCGTTAACATAATTAGTTAGTATAAATCTTTATGCATAAATGTTAGGCATTAAAAGATTCATGCAAATAGTGTCTAAAGAACTTTGTGTTCTTATAGAATGGCTTCAGCAACAAAGAATATCGTAGCTGAGTTGAACAAGGGGGAGAAACTTAACGACGAAAATTATGAGATATGGAACATGAAAATCCAATATGTGCTAGAGGAGCAGGAAGCACTAGAAACCCTGAATCAAGTTATGGATGAACCTGAAGAGGGTAACACTGCACAGCATCGGAGAGATAGAGATGCTTTTACTGCTTGGAAAAGAAAGAACTCTCTTGCTCGCATCACGTTGCTGAGCAGTATGGAGAACGACATAATAAGAGAGTTCATGTGGTTTGACAACGCCAAGGATATGTAGGATGCGTTGAAGGGCAGGTTTGGTCAAACATCGGTGACTAAACTAAGATAGCTCACTATAAGGTTCGACTCATATAAGATGCCTCATGGCCAAAATATTAAGCAACATCTGAGGTGGATGTCGAATATGATAAGTGAACTGTCTGACGCTGGACACATATTGACTAACGAGCAGCAGGTGCAAGTGGTGATACGCTCTTTGCCTCATAGCTGGGAGAATATGAAAATCCACTTACCTCACAATGAGAACATCAAAACCTTTGAGGATGCGATGGGATATCTTGAGCTGGAAGAGGACCGCCTTCTGGCGGCTAAACCACAAGCATACATTTATTATGCTGCTTCTAGCTCACATGGAGCTGTGGGCTCCAAGCATAAGCATTCGGGTGGTTTTAAGAAGTGGAAGGGCAAAGGAGCGGAGCCTTCAAGGAAGAAACCGAAAACCAACCAACCCAAGAAAGGAAAGCGTGCTTTCAAGAAGAACATTTCAAGGGTGAAGTGTTTTAACTGTGGCAACAAGGGGTACTTCGCTCGCAATTGCGCTGAGCCGAAGAAGGTAGAAACCCTTAATACACTTGTGAGTGTTTCTTATGTTTCTAGTTCGGTCCTTTTAACTGAATCTCATCCTTTGTGGACTATAGAATCAGGTGCCACAGACCATGTAGCGAAGGACCGAGGAGCCTTCGTGGAATTTCGACGAGTTTCACATGGAGCAAGATGGATATATGTGGGAAACAACCGCAGAGCGGAGGTGAAAGGAATTGGCACCTGCCAATTAAATATGCGCGATGGTCACACCTTGTTCCTGCATGACGTGCTGTATGCTCCAGAAAATTGTCGGAATTTGGTTTCAGTGTTAGTGTTGGTTAAACATGGTTTTAGTTTGAATTTCCATAATAATGGTGTTTATTTGTTTTTGGGAACAAGTCTGTATGGTTTTGGTTATTTTCTGGATGGTTTTATCGTTTTGGATGTTAATGACAGTGGTGTTAATATCAGTTATTCCCTATTTACATCTTTCGATTCTAATGATAATGATGTGAATATGTGGCATGCTAGACTCGGTCATATTGGCCAACAACGAATGAATATATTAGCCAAAGAGGGCTTATTGGGCAATATTGAAAAAGTTGATTTGCCTATATGTGAGAATTGCCTAGCGAAAAAAACGACATGAAAACAATTTGGAAATGGGACTAGAGCCGAGTTTCTGTTGCAATTAATCCATTCTGACGTCTGTGGTCCAATGAATGCGAGAGCAAGGCATGGAGTTGTTTATTTCATCACTTTTATAGATGATTATACTCGATTCGGATATGTCTATTTGATTTCTCACAAATCTGAAGCATTATGTTGCTTTAAGAAGTTTATAACCTTAGTAGAAAATCAATTGGACAAGAAAATAAAAGCATTGAGATCCGATTGAGGTCGAGAATTCTGTACACTCCTCAACAAAATGGTGTTGTAAAGAGAAGAAACAGAACCCTATTGGAAATGGTTAGGTCTATGATGGCACATGCTAATCTGCCAATCACCTTTTGGGGTGATGCTTTGTTAACAGCTGCATATATACTTGTCACGACCCTCCGCGAACGCGAGATCGGTTCGAGGGCTAATGGATTGTCGGGTTCTCATCCACTCGATAGGATGGACGAGATCGAGGCGCGAACCCTCCTAGGCCCATACCAAATTGCAACAGCAGGATTTTTGTTAAAACGAGATCGACTTTAGTGTGGTCAGGTGACATGTTCGATATGTGCATGCCAATAGAGTCGCCACCAATATATTTTTGGATAGTAGATTGGAAACCCTACTAAGCGGTTGGGAGAGTTCGTTCGGCTCCATGAAAATCAAAGAAGAGGGTTCGGGGACTTAATTACGCCAACGCTTCCGTCGACGCCCTTTCGGTACCTAAGTTGAGCGATTTTCCTAACTATGAATTTCATGCAGATGTATCGGGGTGAGGTAAGCTCTAACGTCTAAAGGGTTCATGCAGATGAGAATAGCTATCTTATCAATCACAACCAATAATAGAAAGTGTGTAGTTCAAGGAATCAGATCATGCAGATAAATTGCATAAAAATCAAGGCATGGCATACCTAGTGAAGCCATAAGGACTTAGGGAATGAGCCATTAGTGTTTAGGGGCGATTTGGGAAGATTTGGGAAAAAATATCCGGAGGGGCAAAATGGTCATTTGAGGAAGGTTCGGGAACCAAAATCAACAAAAATGGATCAAACCAGTTGAATGTGATCATTTCCCTTTTTGTTTTTTGGGAATTTTTCTATTTTCTTAGAACTTTTTTACGAATTTTTCCATTTTTTTTTTTCGAATTTTCCCTAATTTTTTATTTATTTTTCTAAATTTTTTTATTAATTTTTAGGACCGGGTCGAGTCGACCCCGACCCACACAACTCGAAAACCCAACCCAGATCCTAATAGTCTCGGGTTGGCCCAAAACGACGTAGTTTAGGTTTTTTTTTATTTTTTTTATTTTCTGAATTTTCAATTTTATTTTTATTTTCTGAGAATCTTTTATTAATGCCTAATCCACAGTCCAGGTTGAGCCACGTGGCTAAGCTACCACCCTCGGATCAGACTACCAAAATCTACGGCCAGGATTAAAGGACAAGACTAAACCTCAACCGTTAGATCTGATTACTAAAACCTATGACCCAGATCAAAAGGCGAGACTAATTCTCGACCGTCCGATCAGAATTTTATTTTTTATTTTTCGAAAAATGTTTTAGAAAATCTGAAAATCATTTTTTTATATTCTGAAAAACCCCAGATCGAGACACGTGGCCTAACATCCACCGTCCGATTTGATTTTTATTTTTAATCTTCGAAAATATATTCTAATAATTCCTCGGCTTACGTGGCTGCCACGTGTCAAGCCACGTGGTGCTACGTCGGCATTTACCGAGTCAATGAGAGTTGACTGGTTAGCGTCGGAAGGTTGAAGATGACACGGACGGCCGAGAACTTCCCAACGACGATCAACGGTGAGATTATCACCGATAGACCTGATTTTTGTGTCGATCGACTCGTCTCGATCTCTAGATCAACATAATAAAAATCTAGCAAGATCTAACGGTGGAATCCGCATTTTCGAAGCTCGCATAGGTTTAGCCATGGCGGATCCAATCACGCAATACAGAGAAAATCCAAAGGTTCTAAGCATCAAGCAAGCATCAATGAAGTATAGAGAGCTTACCTGCGAGTTCGATCAAGTCGTGGATTGCCAGATTTGGCTAGGGAAGATCCTACAGGTTTGGTTATGGCAGAAGCTCGACTCGAGGTTTCGACGCAAAATCAAAACAAAAAAGCAATGGAAATGGACTCAGAGATGCATTTACGGAAGTTTGGAACTAATAGCACACAAAATGATTGAGTGGAAGGAAGTCCGCCATTGACGGACTCCCGAGGCTTCGAAAATGGAATTGTCCTTCTCAGAGATGTTCGAGCTGATCTAGTGGGTTGGCGATGATCCTTGGTGTCCTAGGAAGCTTAGAGAATCAATCCGGAGCTTCGATTCTCTCTCTTTTGCTTTGTCGAAGATCCAGAGACCTCGGCTCGAGCTTTCGGCTATGGCGGACTTGTGCCCTAGCAGAGCCTCTCTCTCCTCACTTTCTCTCTCTAGGTGGTTATGGAACTCGTAGAAACAAAATGGGAGTCCCCTTAGCTCAAAAAGGCGTGAATTGATATATACCCGAGCTTGAAAATTTTTGCGCGGGAGGGGGCAGTCCATCGACTCTCAAAATGCACGTGCCCGACGCCAAATCACCTGCCATTTGGCACGTCGGCGTTGGGCGACGTCCGGCTGATTAATCGGAGCTCCGGCATGCACGAATTAGACACGAATTTGGTTCAAATTTGGCCTGTTCTTGCTCGGGTGTGGCCGACGCACAAAACGACTTCGTCGTCCTAGCTCCGGTGGCCATAGGTCGTCAAATTTAGCTCAATCGCATCGGAATGATGAGGTTTTTTCAATGCCCATCCATTAGCAACTCAAATTGTGATCAAATTGGCAGTTCATTTTGGTGCTGAGATTCAACCTACACGGCTGGTTTTCACGCTGGAAAATCAAATGGGGAAGAACGAGCTTCGGCCGGGTCGGATCTTATCCGACCCGATAGACTTGGTCGGTCGAAAATTGCTAAATTGACCCCTAAGATGTCAAAATTTCTCAAATTAAACTTCAAAATAGCATTCAGGAGCATGGTTTTCATTTAAAAATGTTAAAATTGGGTAGAATTATTCCTGAATTGTGCAAAACCCCCAAATTTTGGGTTTAACCCGAAAAAATGAAATTCAAGAAATCCAAGCCCCAAATGGAAAAATTGGACCAAACCACCCCCACCAATGGATTCAAAATGATGAAAACTATAGGGTAGTGGACTTATATTTTCAAGATTGTCCCTTGAAAATTTTAATTTGATTTTGATTGAGATCTAAGGACTAAACTGAAAAATAAGTGTTCAATTTGGTCTTTGTCGCCTAAATTGCGCAATTTGTTGAACAATTGGATTGAAATGTAAATTTGGTAATAGAGGGGAATGTCACGACTCCAAAAATGTGAAAAAAAAATAAAGGGACTAAAATGTAATTTTTTGCTTAATTCGATATTATGTTTAATGAAGGGGCATATGACCTCGAATCGAATTTTGGAAATTTTAAAGGGCCAAAATGAAAAGGGTATTAAAATAAAAATATTGACTATTTTTGTGTATTTTTTTGGCCTCAAATGCTATTTTTCGTGAATTTTGGGGTATTTTCTTAATATTCAAAAATATTAAAAAATGAAAAAAATAACAAAAATCATTTTTTGTTCAAAAATGGTTCGTTAGGCTTGGCCAAGGCTTCCAAAGTTGATTTTGCAATTTTGTAAATTTTTATGGATTTGTTTTTATGAATTTTCTAAAAATAAAATGATTAAAAATCAGGTGTGAACAATACTTAACCGAGTGCCTTCTAAATCAGTTAACTCCACTCCATACGAATTATGGACAGGTCGAAAACCCGATTTGAGTTTCCTGAAACCTTGGGGTTGTACGGCCTATACTCACGAATCGTCTCACAAGTATGGGAAATTGAATCCTATAGGCAAGAAGAGCATCTTCATAAGATACTTGGAAAACTCAAAAGGATGTGTGCTTATAGGTGAGCAGGAAAGTGGGAGTGTAACTGAATTCGAATTATGAGATGTCACATTCTTAGAGAATGAGTTTCCTAAAAAAGGCGAAATATGTGAAAATTGTTCCCTATTTGAAACCTTGGATGGTGATAATGACATTATGGGAGCATCATATCCAAGTGGGAGTAATGTGAGAAGTGGGGAATATGTTTCAAACCAGTCTCAATTACAACCACTTGATGAGACAATGACGTCGTTATCTAATCCGAGTGGGAGCGTAATGGAGAATGAAGTACATAGGGTACAATCTTCTCTACGGCGAACAAGTCGCAAATGCATTCCCCGTCGACGCTTCGAGATTGAACGGGAAGCTTTCATGATCGTACCACAAGATGAGAATGAGCCAATGAATGTAAATGAGGCTATATCTTGCCCTAATAAGGAAAAATGGATACGAGCAATGAGAGAAGAGATGGAGTCGTTGAAATCAAACCAAGTTTGGGAATTGGTTGATCTTCCAAAAGGACGCAAAGCCATCAAGAACAAGTGGGTTCTCAAAATAAAGCGAAAGGCTGATGGCTCAATAGAAAAATATAAGGCTCGCCTCGTGACGAAATGGTATAATCAACAGGAAGGAATTGATTATGAGGAAACTTTTTCTCCTTCGGTAAGATTTACCTCAATTCGCTTTATTCTGGCAATAGTAGCAAGTATGGATCTTGAATTACATCAAATAGATGTAAAAATTGCTTTTCTCAATGGAGAATTAGAAGAAGAATTGTATATGCAACAACCCATTGGGTTTGTTACAGAAGGCCAAGAACAAAAGGTAAGTCGACTTCTAAAATCGATATATGGCCTTAAGCAGTCTTCGAGACAATGGTATATACGTTTTCATAATGCTATAATAGCGTATGATTTTGTAATGATTGATGAGGATCATTGTGTATATATCAAAAGATCCAAAGATCATTTTGTGATCATATCATTATATGTGGATGATATCTTGATTGCCGGAAACAATATGGAGTTTGTTCAAATAGGTAAGAATTGGTTATCGTCCAATTTTGAAATGAAAGATATGGGTGAAAATGCATATATCCTTGGAGTTAAGATTTCAAGAGATCGTTCAAAAAGGTTGTTGTCTCTCTCGCAAGAGACGTATGTAAATAAAGTCCTTGAACGTTTCCGTATGTGATAACTCTATTTTATATAGAGTTTATTTATTATTTTAGACTTAATATTTGCTTAGTTTTAATTGAATTTGATGTCTACATTATTTATTTTAATTGATTTTGTAGGTAATTGAAGTTAAAGGGAGCTTAGGGACTAATTCTATAATTTGCCGGTTTAGGAAGACAAAATGGGTGTAAAACCGTGTAAAAGCTTCCCAAATTGGAAATCAAAGCCATGCAGATTTGAAATCAAGAAGAATCAAGCATATCTTGAGGAGAAATTCAAAATCCAAGCTAAATTAGGATTTTTATTGTTGGGAGAAGACTATCTTTGAGAAGAATCTTTGATTGCAGTCATATTCTGGTGTGATTAAGATTTCTTTTTTTTTTTTTTTTTAACAAGAAGAGGTCCATATGAAGTAAAAAAGAAAGAAAAGAACGTGATTTTCAAGAGGAGAGAGAGAAGAGCCTTTTTTTTTCCCCATTTTTAGCGTTTCGCTATTCTTCCTTTCAATGCCGTATGCCAAGTGAAGAAGAAGAAGGTGAATTCAAAGTCATTCCTTGATTATTCTTGGTGAACTCATTTTAGTTCTTCATCATGTTTAGTTTAGTCATTATTTTTAGTTTAATTTTCATTATGTTCTAGACTACTTGTTGTTAGAGCTACGATGTAGCTTAACTATGATTGATTAATTTTTCAGATTCGTTTATGCAATTCTGGAATTCATATGTGTGAGTTATATATCATGTTCTTAATGCTTTTAAGTGCTTAATCACCACTTGAATAATTTTTGTTGCATGTTTGAGACTGAAAGGAGATTCCATGCGAGTGCTTTATGATATATAGCCATGAATTCAACATAGATAGAGATATCTTAGGTTGTTTGTGTTGTTTCGGTAGTAGGTAAATCGAGGGTGGTTTATTGAATTCGGGAACGTTCATAGATCTTAATGCGTTTGGGTTTACTTAAATTCACATGGACCAAGTGTGGGTTGCTAAATCCAAGTAGGATTGCTATACTAGACCAAGGATAGTGATTTAAATTAGGAAGTTTTACCATCACACTATGGATTCAATTTGATTGCATGACGAGATTGGTTAATTAATCTTGATTGGTTAAGTGAAATTGGATGCTCTAACGTTTTTCACTCTTGATAAAAATCCTTTGTGCTCTGCTTCTTTATATTCGAAATTTCTAGGTTTAGTTTGTGAATTTCTATTTTCGATTTTGGTTTGCTGCCTTGGTTAATTTAGTTTTCTTTAGAATTTCGATTGCTTTATTGAATCTTTAATTGGTTAGATAAATTTGAGAATTGTTCACATTTACTAAGTAAATTGATTGATTTGTCTACAATCTCTATGGGAACGATACTTTTAGTCATCACTTTATCACTTGTTCAATACGTGCACTTGCGTTACTAATCAAGAGAACAGTATGCAAGATTGCAAACCCATTGACATACCTATTGCAAAACGTGAAAGTTTGAACCACAGATTGTGTCCTAAGACTCCAAGAGAACAGGAACGAATGGAAAATGTTCCATATGCTAATGCTGTTAGGAGCTTAATGTACGCTATGATGGGTACAAGACTTGACATTTGTCATGCTGTTGAAATGGTGAGTAGATACCAATCCAATCCAGGTCAAGCGCATTGGATTGCCATAAAAAGGATTCTCAGGTATCTGAAGGGTACTGCAGATTATTCGTTGACTTACCAAGGAAGAGATTTGCGCCTTGAGGGCTATACTGACGCTGATTGGAGAGGAGATTTAGATGAAAGAAAATCTACCTTAGGGTTTGTATTCTTACTATGCAATGGCACAATATCTTGGAGTAGTAAGAACTAAACATGCATAGCATTATCGACAATGGAAGCCGAGTTCATGGCTTTGTCAGCAGCAGTACAAGAGGGTGTTTTGCTTAAGAGATTTTTGGATCATTTAGGTGTTGCTGAGAATGCTGCTAGTCCTTTATTGGTTAATTGTGATAGCCAAGCAGCAATAGCTTACACCAAGGATCCCAAATTTCATTGCAAGACCAAATATATAGATACCAAATATAATTTTGTGAAAGACATGATTACACGAAAGGTTGTGAACGTCCGGTATATATCTACGCATAGTATGATAGCAGATCCTTTGACCAAGCCGATTCCTAGAGATGTTTTTCTTGGCCATGTAAAGTTTTTAGGACTGCGTAGAAGTTAAAGTACTGGATATTTGTATTTCCCAAAGTTCACAGTTAATGACATTTGTTATCATTATTGATACCTATGAGTTTATTTGACATTTATGCATATTAATGCTTAGTGCATTATATTGAAAAAGTATGTCGGATATAAAAGAAGATTAGCCCACTCACACGGGTGATCGCCTTTATTTACTGTGTGATGAATAGAGATGAGATGATTTCAAGCTTATTATCTAGGTGATAATTGAGAGTTCAAGCTTGAAATTTCGATGTCGCCTCAACATAAGCGTTAAGATGAGGTCATAATAAGTTATGCCCGAAAGTGAAGTAACCCACGTATTTTACTTTATCTGTCATATATACCAAATGTGAGTTCTGATGGATTCTTTGAAGAGAGTAGATTTGTGAACTCGAGTTAGACATTCCGAATGTCTGAACTATCATATGTATGGTATTTAATGTAAAGACATATGCTCCATGGAAAATAAGAGAATACCGTAATGCGTATTTCATATTACGTATGCATAAGACGACCAAGAAGGGTAGGCAAGAGTACTGATCTCAACTCTACGGCCGTGTGAGACTCTTGAGGATACTAGTTCCTCAGCTTAGTGCTCTCACGACTCTAACTTATTCTTAAAATTTTGATTCAGTATTTGCTATCCTAGAATGTTGCCAATGATAATGGATGATTCGATCTAGCGGGATATTTCTGGAAAAGCGAATTGAGTTGAAATGGAGAGTTTTTATGGAAAGAGGAAGATTAATTTGTAGTTGATGTCACGTTATGCTTTTGTATTCACAGGTCGACCAATTATGATTATATGAGTGTAATCGTAATTGTGATTACAATACAAATCGAACTTCTGAAAAGATCATGAGAGATATAAATGTGACTGATTGATCTAGGGTACCGCATACTGGATCTATTCTAAATTAGAATGTCCAATGTGAGCTGCTATATATTTCTAACAGATATATGACAACGAGCTCTCAAAGTATGCTGGTCGCATAGATTATTTGCCCATATGAACTTTGTAGTGAGAAGAGAAATAGAGATGTTTAGCCCTTTATGTGCGAGTGAGAGATGTTGGAAAAGATTGCGCCAAATAAGGGCAAAATTAATACCTGCCTTTATTGTAATAATTGATTGCAATTATGGAAGATTTATTTCCTATTCAATTCCGAGAGAGAGCATATGGTATATCCTCTTGGACAGAATGTACGTCGTTCAATCAATCGACACAAAAACTCTCTCAGTGAAAGTTCACTCGAAGAACGATCGATCGACGGATCCGAATTGTTTCTCATCTGTGTTTTTGGGGCTATTAATTTGTGGAAACTAAGGTATGTTCATTAATCGTGATATGCTTCTCCGATCAGTGATACAAGTTGATTCTAGGGCATGTTGATCTATGAGTAATCCGTTGCGTATATGTATGTTTATGATGATTGAGATTGTTATTCCGCTATAATCCCCAAGTTACGCTTATGGTATGTAGATCTATATTTTTTTCGCTGCGTTTATAGATCTGGATTAGGGTTTAGATGTTGTACCCTTCAGTTCATTTCACAAGAACGGATCTGTCAAGCAAAATAATCAGGGGCCTGTCACTGGATCTCGTATCTTCATCAGTGATGAGGACACACCGAAAATCCTTCTCCAGTAACTACGGCGTTGCCTTGTCGATGCACGCCTAGGTTAGACTTCCTCCATGCCATTGTCATACGGAGAGAATCAAAACATATTGAACGAACACAAATCTAACCTTTGTAAGAGCAAATCTTCCTGTTTCAGCGGGACACCAGAGTTCCTATGATCACCATTGAAGCTGGAGACAGGAGAATTATACAAGGACTTAGCATCGAGGCATCGAATCCCCGAAAGAAAATATACTAAAGCTAGATCGGGAGAGTTCAAACTATCGGATCTAGAACTAAATCGGGAGACAAGAGCTCTCAGATCTAGTTCGGGAGAGGAGAAGAAACAAGAACAAAGCGACAAGAAAGAATAATATTTTTTTAATTTCCAGATCACCATCCATGTGTCAAAACCTAATTGGGTATCAGTACATAAGCGCACGATTAACGTGGCGATTGTCAACCACTTAATACTTTCTCCCATTTTACCCACTTTCACACACACACACACACACACACACACACACACACACACACATTTAGTTTTAATTTTTTTTGGGTCGGAATATATAGTTTTAATTGAATTACGGGTTAATATCATGAAAAACTGCAAACTAGTGCACCTGCGACAAACGGAGGGTAAAACTTGAAACTGGTACACCCGTCAACTATTACATGTCATTTACCTCAGTTATTTGACGGTAAAATTTAACGAAAA
Source organism: Lenwebbia sp. NSW1173648 (assembly GCA_029784005.1). NCBI lineage: Eukaryota > Viridiplantae > Streptophyta > Magnoliopsida > Myrtales > Myrtaceae > Lenwebbia > Lenwebbia sp. NSW1173648. The sequence continues at coordinate 17,846,483 of JARCGZ010000008.1, read as the reverse complement.
CTAATAATGGCAAATGATAAAATTTATTACAGGTGTACCAGTTTGGGATTTTTGATGATCAAAAATTAGTTTGGGATTTTTCGTGGAAAAACTTCAATACCACTAATGTGGTTGGCCTAATAGTAAATGAATAACCTTTCTTTTATGAGGTCACGAGCAAAATATCCATCATGAGCAAATCTCCGGACGACATTGCTTGTATTACATTGCTTAGTTGTAGCATACCTTGTTTGGACTTCTCAACTGAAAGTATTTTCGCGGTGTTGCGGTGGTAGACTCACCAATCTCGGACTTTCGAGTCACAAGTGATATGGTATAGCCATGATTCGACAAACATATCACAGCGGGGGTGAGATACTTATGATAACATCCAGAATAGATCACTAAGGTGAGTCATCCTCTCCATTATTTAACTTATTAAAAAAAAATCAAGACTTTGATTAATGGTTCCTTGATGAAAGATTCAATGAAAGATTCAATATTATTAGTATTAGAAATACTACTGTATTTGAAAAAAGAGAACGCTTTCTTGTATTCATCCATCATCTACTGCTTTATTTTTATTTCTTTTTTTGTTGTTGGATAAATTGCATAATCAGCCCTAAATCTGTCGTATAAAGTCAAGGTAGTTTTAAACTTTCTAATTTTGGCAATTTTTGTCCTAAACTTTGCGCGAAATTTCAAAGTAGTTCTTCCGGCCTACTTTCGCCAAAAGAACTACATTTTTGTACTAATGTAATATTTTTTAACTCAACATTTTCTTTTACTTATTTCGAATGTTATTTAATTCTGACTAATGCCGTATTTCCATACTTACATTCTATAGGTATGTTCTTCTTCCTCACAAACTACGGGCAAATAGGAAAAATTCCAAATTTGCATGTTCAAATTGACATATTAGTATGAACTTGTCCATATATGCACTCTTCGAATAGGAATCGAAACGATCCAAGCTTTCTTGGCAACTTAGTGCTAAATCCATGACCAAATACTCTAGTCCTTTCCTTTGCGATAGTCAATTGCTTGCTTGTATTTTAACGGTCGCTATTATATCGTTCTTTTCTCTAATAATGGATGGCCGTAACTTTGGGAGCACTCGGCTTATCCCGGCTAATTCTCATCGATTGTGATAGCCATGAGGAAGGCGATCGTGCTTACCGCTCTTGACGATGCCTTGAAATTTACTAACTTCACGATATTTTTGTTCCATCTCATAATCTCCCTGTTCATGGCTATTTAGCACCAAATCTCATTTACTTAGACCTTTGGGCTGAGATCTGGATCAGAGGCAGCTCAACAGCCCCCAATTAGCTAAAAGATTAAATCATGAGCTCATGGGCCTTCATTGTCCAGCCTGACTTGAGCATTAATCCAAAATCAAAATAGCATCCTGCAGTTCGTCCATCCATTCTTCTAGCTTCGAGAACCTGTTTGTTTCACGAAAAATTAATAATTTGAAAAATATTTTGTTAGTGTTTATCGTTTTCATCCCTAAGCAAAATTTGGTGATATTGAAAAATGGTTTCATCGTTAACTTCAGTCTAATGCCTAGATATTTATTGTTAATCCATTTTCCTAACCGATAAAAACCATTAAAAAGTAATATTGTACTGCCTTCAGTGAGGCCTGAGATTTTGTCGGATCGTATCATGATTCGAGTCTTTAACCGAAGAAATTCATTCTTCATCGCAGTTCCAATTTACGTTGGCCGACTCAAATTGGACCTGTTTGGAAACTATCTGGGCTTTCCTCAAAGCCCAATCGACAGGCTTTAGATTGAGCCAAAAATGTGCACTTTTTGTTTAACATCTTTGTAGCACCTTGAAATTTTCAATTCCTTGATTTACCTAATCTAGACTCAAGTTGATTCCTACTTTGATTATTTGAAATTCGAAAGTAGAAGAGTCTTAGGGTGCTTGGGCACCTAGCATCCTTAATTTCAGGAAATCTATGGGCGCGATTGACAACCATTCTCTTCCCGGATTTTATTTCTAGCTAGAAATAGATTTTTTTTTAAATAATTTTTTTTTCCTTAGATGAGTTTCTGAGTAGAGACACGCGTTTGATAACGACATAGAATTTCTATTCCCAGAATAGAAATTCGTTTGATAACAGCATAAAATTTTTACGGTTGCCGGCCGTTGGGCCTTGGCCAGAAGGCGGCTGCGGGCGAACGGCAATGTCATGCCCAGGTCCTACTTGTCAACGACATTGTTCGCTTTGGGTCATAGCCCGCATGGTTTTGTTCTTCTGGGCCTCGTTGCAAGTTAAGGATAAGTGCTACACATATATAGCACTTCACCTCACCATACCCAGGCGACGTGGGACTCGGTTCATCCCTGCCCTCTTCGCCATCCTAGAAGCCTGCTAGGAGCTGCTCGTTGTCCAGGCCATCTAGCCTCGGCAACCACTCTCCGCCCTCGTTAAACCGGGTCGTTACAGGCAGCTTGGGATCGGAGACTCGGCAGACGGCGACCGGTGGCGGGTGATGGGAGGCAGGCAGATGGCAATCGACGGTAGGGACGCGAGAGAGAGGGCGACCGCATGTGAGAGAGGGAGTAAGCAATGAGAAGAATTCTTATTTATGTTTTTGCTCCAAAAATTCTACTTCTCATTTCTACTCCAAACCTATTTCTGAGATAAAAATTTATGCCAAAAATATAAAAATGAAGTTATTTTACCAAACGGATTTCTGTTCCTAACATATTTTCGGGAACAGAAAAATAGGAAAATAGAGAAATAGAATAGTTATTATTCGCGATGACATGTGCAAGGTGACGAATTCATCTGCGTAAACCAAGGGTCTTAGGTCTAAAATACTTTTACGCCTGGGAAATGTTCAGCAACCCCCGGAACGTCATTTCGATTTTACGAGTATTTGATTAAGTCCTCAATCACATTTATATTTCCTAAATTGACACATAATTTCCAAAAAGAATATATCCTTTGCTAGTTTGCAACCAGTCGAAATAAGATAAGTCATCTTGCGAAACGGAAACGACTTCATTTACCTGCGGGATTGTACAAGTCGGAGAATAAGTAAAACACAAGACATGTGACGCGGTAAATGACGGAAGGATGACGTGGCAAAATGAAGCGGCGATTGACGATGGAATGACACCACATGTAATTGTGGTAAGTGAACTCGATATACGCTGACGACATGGCATGTGGTACGGCGACTCAAATGAGATTACATTTATCTCCCCGAGCTTGTATCCGCTCGTTCGATGTCTTATTAGCTCGATTTTTTGCATTTTTGGGAAGCTTGTGACAAGATAACCTTCTGCCCAACGTTGATGGGGATAACTAGGGAAAAAAAAGCACGTTTTGGCTTAAACTGAGGCGGTTTACTTGGGTTCGGAATCAAATATCAAATTGGCAAGCTTGGATCGTCAAAACTGATTATTCACTATAGCTAGAAAGCTTCATTTAATTCCGAGGCTGTCGCGACCTTTCTCATGGTGAACCATCAAAGGAAAGCTACTGGAATAGTAGGTGGGCACAAACAGTCACTCATCAAATAGATAATACCGTCGCCTGGCGCGGACTCTCTCAAGCTTATACCAATTGCAACTTGAGGTCGCACTTTAATCACATAATATCTCTTAGTCTTTGTAACCACCACTAATTGATAATGGGTCTATTAGACCCCCACGTAATATGGGGGGAGTGCATTTTGTGTTGGCGTGTGAAGCCAAATTTATTTTTAAGGGCTTTTTTTTTTTTTTTTTGTCTTTTCTCCTTTTTTGCTTCCAGGTCAAAAAGCTATACCTCATATATTAGGGATATATAGGTAGTAGCCATCAAGAAAAGAGAGAGAGAGAGAGAGATAGAAGCGCAAAATAGCGAAGCGCAAAGTAGTGAATAGAGAGAAAAAGAAAAAGAGAGCCGTGACGGCATTCTTGAGTGTTGTCAATCTCTTTGTGTCCCGATCTTGTGAGAAGATCATCAATTGTATTCCTACTTTTCTCGAAGACTAGTGGATTTGCAGAGTGCCTCTGCGTGGAGACGTAGCCCAAGTTTGGGTGAACTTCGATAACAAATTCTCTGGTGTGTTCTTCTGATTCTGTTCTTTTATTATTATATTCTGCTAGTGTAGATTGTTTGCTTGGATTATTATTCTGGAATTGGTAGGCAATTCCTAACAACTGGTATCAGAGCCTAGGTTGGCTAATCGAGAACATCGAGGGTTTTTCAGTGACGTTCAATTGAAAGCAAACGGTACGGCAGAAGATAAAATCAGAATCGATAAGTTCGATGGGCAGGATTTGGGATGGTGGAAACTCCAAATAGAGGACTATCTTTATCAGAAAGATCTCTATGCACCACTTGAGGGTTAGAAACCTGAACTCGCGAAAGTGGATCCGATAGCAGAATCGGGATGGAAAATTCTTGATCGAATGGCGTTAGGTGCGATTCGTCTAGGGCTGACGAAAAAGACAGGGTACCACATCGCGAAAGTGAAGACTGCAAAAGAAGCCATGGATATTCTAACAAATATTTATGAAAAGCCGTCCACATCAAATGAGATATTTTTGCTAAAAAAGTTGGTTAATATGAAATTATCTGATAGAGGTTCTGTTGTAGAGCATGTTAACAGTTTTACGTAGGTCACAGGTTAGTTGGAATCTGTAAGCATAAATCTGGATATGAAGTTGCAAGCTTTGCTATTTTTATGTTCCTTTCTGAAAAACTACAACACCGCGATACAGGGAATTTCAAGCACCATGAAGGATGATTTGACTCTAGATGATGCTGTGAGCATTATCAAGGATGAAGAGATGCGAAGGAAAATCTCAAGTGGAGATAAGTTTTCGGCATCTACATCTTCGACGGCACTAGAAGTGGAGAACCTTGGGAGAAGTAAAAGTAGAGAAAAATTCAGCGGGCGTGGTAGGTCACAATCAAGGGGGAAGAGAGAGGTTGCAAAAGATGAGTGCTGGTTTTGTCACCAGACGGGACATCGTAGATTTCAATGTGAAGCCTACAAAAAGAAGAAGCGAGATGAGAATCAAGGAGCTAATGTGGTAAGCGACGAACCTTTGCTAGAAAACTTGTGTTTGTCTACATGGCTTGATTTGGCGACATATAAGTGGTTTCTTGACTCTGGTGCTTCTTTTCATTGCACCTCGCAAAGAGATATATTTGCTGATTATGCCAGTGGAGATTTTGGGCAAGTGGTTTTGGGAAACGGCCACATGAGTCCGATTGTAGGAAAAGGAACTGTGATTGTGAATATCTCAAATGGAGGACGTCTAATTTTGTGTGAAACCAGACATATTCCTGAGTTGAAGAAAAATTTGATTTCAACTAGTAAACTTGACCAAGAAGGCATGGTAACAGCTTTTGGATGCGGTTAGTGGAAGATAACCTCAAGGGCAAGAGTAGTAGCAAAAGGAAAGCGTACATGTACACTTTATCTTCTCCAGGGAGACAATATCAGTGATATGGTTGCAACTACAGTGGCTATAGGTAATTTATCTACTCTTTGGCATTATCGTTTGGGACATCTTGGTGAAAAGGGTGTAAAGCAGTGACACTCAAGAAAGTTGCTTCTAGGTTTGCAAAAAGTTGAGCTAGATTTCTGTGAGAGTTGCATTTATGTAAAACAAAAAGCAGTTAGTTTTCAATTGAATGAGAGACAGAATAAAGGGCGAAAGCTAGAGTTGGTTCATACTTATATGTGGGGACCGACTCAGGAACTCTCTTATGGTGGTAAAAGATATTTTGTCACTTTCATTGATGATGCGACAAAAAAGACTTGGGTCTATGCTCTCAGAGAAAAATCAGAAGTATTCGGGATTTTCAAAATATGAAAAAACATGGTAAAAAACGAGACAGGTTGTCAGAATAAAGCTCTGAAGTCTGATAATGGTGGTGAATACACGAGCAAAGAATTTGCAGAATACTTGAGCCGGGGAGGCATACATGGGTTGAAGACTGTTCCTAGAACTCCTCAAGAGAACGGTGTAACTAAGAGGATGAACATGACTATTTTGGAGCGTGCAAGATGCATGAGACTACATGCGAGTCTCCCGTTACACTTATGGGTTGCTACAGTTGATGCAGCTGTATATTTGATTAACAGGAGTCCATCTAGTGCATTGGATGGAGAAATATCACAATGGTCAGGTAAAAAGGTCAATTATTCATATCTAAAAGTTTTTGGTTGTATTGCATATGCTTTGATTGACAGAGAGGATAGGAAGAAGCTTGATGCTAAGTCCCAGAAGTGCGTCTTTATCGGATATGGCAACGATGAATATGGATATAGGCTTTGGGATTATGAGAATAACAAAGTCATTCGCAGTCGGAATGTGGTGTTCCATGAAGAAAAGATGTACAGAGATCGTCAGACAGAGCATGAGACGGCAGTAGAACCAGAATATGTTGAGCTGGACACAATTCATGTGAAGATGATTTCAACATATCAGAGTGCATCTAAAGGGGAGGTTCAAGAAGAACACATTATTAAGGAGCAGGCAGTTCAAGAGGAGTGCGGCGATCCGGAACAGACTAACGACCCTGAAGTATCTTTTTTGAGGAGATGTACACGTGTGAGAAAGCCAAAGGTAATTTTTTTATCCATCAGCTAATATTATTCTGAGCCATGTCTTATATACAGATTCGGGAGAGCCGGAGACTTATGATAAGGCAAAGAAAGACACATCTCACATGCAGTGGGAGAGTGCTATGAAAGACGAGATGAGCTCGTTACTTCAGAACAAAACTTGGGAGTTGACCGAGTTACCCACTGGTAAAAAGGCTTTGTTAAACAAGTGGGTGTACAGGATTAAAAATGAAGCTGACGGTAGTATCAGATACAAGGCGAGACTTGTAGTAAAGGGCTTTTCTAAAAAAGAAGGGATCGACTATTCCGAGATATTTTCACCAGTAGTGAAGATAACATCAATCAGAGTTTTCCTGAGTATAGTTGCAGTGGAGGATCTTCATCTCGAGCAGTTAGATGTAAAAACAACGTTTTTGCATGGTGTTCTAGATGAAGAGTTATACATGGCACAACCTAGAGGTTTTGAGATCAAAGGTAAAGAACACATGGTGTGTCGCTTGAAGAAAAGCTTGTATGGCTTAAAGCAAGCTCCGCGACAATGGTACTTAAAGTTTGATGGTTTTATGGAAGAAAAAGGATTTGCACACTGTGAAGCTGATCATTGTGTTTATTTTCGCAAGTATAGCGATGGTGATATTGTGTATCTTTCTTTATATGTTGATGACATGCTAGTAGCTAGTTCTAATATGAAGAGAATCGCAGAAGTAAAGAGGATATTAGCATCGCAGTTTGCAATGAAAGACTTGGGAGAGGCCAAGAAGATTTTAGGCATGAAAATCATCAGGGACAAGAAAAATAAGAAATTATGGGTGTTGCAGGAAGACTATGTGAACAAGGTGTTAAAGAGATTTAACATGGATAAGGCAAAACCGGTTGCGACTCCTTTAGCGAGTCACTTTAAACTTTCCAAGGATATGTGTCCGAGTACTCAGGCTTTGAAAGATGAGATGGCGGCAGTGCCATATGCGTCAGTAGTGGGAAGTTTGTTGTCTACCATGGTAAGCACGAGACCGGACATTGCACAGGTAGTGGGAGTTGTGAGTCGATATTTGCAGAACTCGGACAGAGAGCATTGGAATGCAGTAAAATGGATATTGAGATATCTAGTAGGTACATCAAATTACTGTCTTTGTTATGGAGGTACATCTCTAGAATTGCAGGGTTATATGGATGCAGATCACTCAGGTGATCGAGATAGTGGTAAGAGTACCACTGGATATGTCTTTACAGTTGCAGGTACATCAGTGAGTTGGGTATCTCAACTACAGAAAGTAGTGGCTCTATCGACGACAAAAGCAGAGTACGTGGCGATCACGGAAGACTCTAAGGAAATTATGTGGTTACAAGATTACCTGGAGGAGCTATATCGAAAACAGTTAGTGAGCACACTATGGAGTGATAGTCAAAGTGCAATCCACTTAGCAAAGAATGCAACTTATCACTCAAGGACTAGACATATCAAGAAGCGTTATCACTACATCAAGTTAGCATTGAAAGATAACGAGTTAAAACTACAGAAGATTGATGGCTCAAAGAATCCAGCTGACATGTTTACCAAGGTAGTAGACAGAAAGAAGCATACTTTCTGTACTTCTACTATTGGTATTACTCCATGTTAATTGATGAGTAGTATCGCAGAGGCACAAGTTCTAGTTACTAGTTTTTGAAGAGGATGGATGCAAAGTTGCTTGGTGTATCAAATATATTTGTCTTCAAGTGGGAGATTGTTGGCGTGTGAAGCCAAATTTATTTTTAAGGGATTTTTTTTTTTTGTCTTTTCTCATTTTTTGCTTCTAGGTCAAAAAGATATACCTCATATATTAGGGATATATAGGTAGTAGCCGTCAAGAAAAAAGAAAGAGAGAGAGAGAGAGAAGCGAAGCGCAAAGTAGCGAATAGAGAGAAAAGAAAAAGAGAGCCGTGACGGCATTCTTGAGTGTTCTCAATCTCTTTGTGCCCCGATCTTATGAGAAGATCATCAATTGTATTCCTACTTTTCTCGAAGACTAGTGGATTCGCAGAGTGCCTCTGCGCGGAGACGTAGCCCAAGTTTGGGTGAACTTCGATAACAAATTCTCTGGTGTGTTCTTCTGATTCTGTTATTTTATTATTATATTCTGCTAGTGTGAATTGTTTGCTTGGATTATTATTCTGGAATTGGTGGGCAATTCCTAACATTTTGCCCGTGGATATAGGGACTTGATTACGTTAGATTAACCTAATGCCCTTTCGGTACCTTTTCTCTTATATAAAAAATGTCTTGCATGAAATTTTTGTTGGCTTTAATTCTAAACCACTAATGTTTGATAGATGATGACAGTGCACAAACAATCATGTAATACCTAATAATAAAATAATAAATAAAGTACTGAATATGTCAAGTAAATGAAAAATGTTCATAACGCCTGCAATGCAAATGCGAATCATATTAATGATATATTGTTTAGAGATCGGAATCAATCCTTAATTTCCACGGGATAAATGGCTAAATAGAATAGCCAAAATATACGTATTAACACGAGCATCTGATAAGGGGTGTCAATGGGCCGGGTCGGGCCGGGTCTCACATAGGCCAGACCCGGCCCGAAACCACATAGTACCAAGCTCGGTCTGGTCCGGGCCGGCCTGATACCCGAATTATATACGTCCAAGATATTCGGGTCGGGCTAGGCTGGGTCGGCCCGATACCCTAAAACCTCCTCTCTCTTCTTCCTCCTCCTCTGTTTGGCACTGGCCGAAAGCTTCTGCCTTCCATTGCTTCATCTCTTCAGCTGCAGTTCCCTCCACCATCTCTCTCTCTCTCTCTCTCTCTCTAGACTCTCTCTCCTCCATTCCCAGAAAAATCTCAGTCCCTCTCGACCTCCACAAATGGTACTCTCCAAGCATAGCCGCAGGTTCTTCAAGTTCAGAATCTCCAGCGCCCATCTCCTCCTCAGCCGTCTCTCCCTCTTCTGATCTCTCACGAAGCTTCTTCCTCGTCCACAAGATCCGACCCCCTCTTGTCTAGTTGCCTCCATGTCGCGGAATAAAGAATTGCTGATTCAGACAGTGGACGGCGTTCAAAGTTGTCCCTGCTTCGGCTTCATCCTTCGCTCCAACTCCTATTTCAATCAGAATCCACGAAAACGAAGAACTGCAAATCCTCCTCCAGATTCCATCGCCCTATACACAACCAAGCCTCCCTTGATCACATTACATCACCGCATCCATCAACACTCACTCTCTCCGCCGTGGGCTTTGAGATAGGGAGGCAGGCAGATGGAGAAATGGGCGACTCTCCGGGTGGCCATGGAGCTCGCGATGGATTCCGCCCCTGCCGGAATCCCTGCACGTTGAAGCCCTGACGCTCGCCTTCGCCGCTGCGGGACCCTGCAGTCGCTTCTCTTCCGGCGATCCCAGCGTCGCGACGACTCGTCAGACTGGAAGGACTGCGCTCGCGACGTGCCGTCGGCGAGCACCAGGAGCAAGTACAAGCTGAAGGAGCTCCTCCTGCTGTCTCCGCCGTTTGATGGTCCGGCATCGGAGAGGAGAGCCGAGACTCGCAGGCATTTGTTGATGGAGGTTGAAGCAGTTGGCGCGAGTGGCTCGGAGTAGAGGGTCAACGGGTTCTCGGGGTCGAACTCCAGGGACGAGAGAAGAAGAGAGAGGGAGAGGGAGAGGGAGAGGGGTGCTGGGTTCAGTACCAAGGTTCAAATTTTTGGGCCGGCCCGGGCTGAAATAGTATCAAGGTCCGGCCCGAAAATTTAGGAAATTTTCGGGCCAAGCTGATCGGGCCGGGCCGGGTCGGGCGGTGCGGGCCTTTTTGACAGCCCTACATCTGATTATGTGGTTACCAATATTACGTAATACGATTGAATTTTTTTTTTCTTCTTTTGGTAAATCATGTACCTCAAACAGAATATTAAACTACCGCGAGCGATACACTTACCGCCAGGGGAATCCACACTTATTAAAAGTCTTTTTTTTTGTGGCTAGAAGCAGACGTGACAAATGTCGACTCATCAAACCTCCAGATACAATACTAAATAATTTGAGAAACAAGTAAAACAGCCCTTCCAATCCACCCTAATGTTTACGTTAAAGAATTCGAAAAAAGAAGAAACGCCCTGTAGATACATTTTCCTTAATGTTCTGTCCCATGTGATTGAAATAATATCTATCCCACCCCTAGATCTGGGATGGATTATCCAACATTTTAGCCAGCCTAGTCTGGGTATATCCCATCCAAGTTGGGTCACGAAACACAAGATAGAATCATTAATATTTTATCACGGCCTTATCCGAAATAGCAAACAGAGGCATGAAAATGCGTTGATCAAATTTTGGTTAGAAATGTCAAATCCTATATTTATCATGCTAAATTGGGTTTCAAAACGAATATATACGTGCTCTTTGTCCCCCTTTTTTGTATGCATACTTTTATTTTTGGAGGCACGAACGTAAAAAGTCGGCTACTTGGATGCCCATGGAGCATATAAAGTTTCAAGAATCGGTTAAGTCCAGATCTTTGACCTATGCAAATGATCCTAATTTAGAATAATTTCCACGTTATTGATATGATTTGAACATATAAACTTCGGTTCAAAATTCATGTTTTCTATTTCCATTTTCAGTTTTCTCGTTACTTCCCCATTAAATTCACAGTCCGATGGGACTTCCTCCGGTTCTTTCACCGATTTCCAAGAAGATTTAAGACGGCCAACTGGTGATGGACAGATATGTCAACCTCAAACTTTTCAAGTTGACTTACGTGATTTCTGGGAAATCGAAGCGGTTGACTTTTGGATGAGAGGATTACGATATCCCCCATTGAATTGCATATAATTTATCAAAGTCTTGCATGTGGTCCCGTGGACCAAAGTCATCCGACAGAGCTTAATGGCCAACACTATCTCATCATCATTGCCTCCATGAGCATCTTCCTAAAGAAAAGCATCGATCCATATCACAAGAATATATGTTCTTGTATAAAATTCCATTCAAAACTCATTTCCAAAGTTTTATAGTGAACTCTTAGGGTTTGTTTCACTAAAAATATCCGCGACGAAAGATCTTTCATCGAACGAGTAGATCTTTCGGATTTGATGATTAACGGGTTCTTGTGGCGATTCTGGACGTGAAGCAAAATAAATGGCTAAAAGCTAAATTGTTCAATAAAGTAAAATGCTGATAAAGTAAATTGTAAGTAGGATAAATTGCAGAGCAAAAAGATAAGTGTTATTGATTGTTGGATGATTGAAAGGTCCTTTACAAGGAGTCGTCTCCGACTATATATAGCTGAGGGCAAAGTTTAACCGTCAGCGATAGTTTTTCCATTCACTCCATCCCTAAATTCTCGGGCCGTCTTTGGTAACTTCTCTTCTTATCCCCTGGACGGTTTACAATTTAGACTTATCTGCTCTGCTTGTTTGTCGGCATAAGGTACCAACTTCGCAGCGCCGCCGACATTTTGCTAATCAAGCGTCGGTTCACCATATCCCGGGCTACCGATATGTGCTTCCTTCTGAGCCTTTAGTATAACATATGATTTCCATGGGCTTTCGGCTATCTGCAGCCTAAGCCGATTTTCGGTGTCAACATATGCTCCCTTTCAAAAGAATTATGAATCCATCGTTGAGGCAATCTTTTTGAAATCTGCACGATCTCGCTTGGCGCCTTTTCCTAGTAGACTTTTTATCTTCTTGTATGACGTGTACCTCATTCGCCGAGATCACATCATTACTACCTCCCAGCGGTTCGATATCTCTTCTTAGGATCCCACGCCCCTTTTAGTCTCAAATCGTCTTCCAAAATACGATTTTTATTCTGATTTCCACCTTCTCTCTAATCCTCAACCTTGAAACCCTAAATCCATTGCTATGGCAGCGAAAGATCAATCAGCTCCTTCGACTGATGGGTATATTTCTCGGTACCAGGCCTTGATTAATGGTGAGGGCAAAGATGTTGCAGTCGGTTCTCTACTTAACTTTGAAAAATCTGACCAACGGCGCACCATGTTGGGTCCATGCCTTGCTAAACCTGACATTCCTTTGTCTGTCCAGGGTTGTTTTCCTCTTCACAAGGACGAAAAGCTACCCTTCCAACACGATAGGCTCATCGAGTCAGTGTGGTTCTTTTCATCACGCTTCAGGTGTTTTCCTTCCTTTGACGCCAATTTCTTTAAGTGGTATAACAGGATTAAATCTCAAAACGAGTCCATTTGGCGTGATACTGGAATTGATAAAGGACTTGAGTTCTGTTGCTTTGATTGGAGGCTTCACCATGACCTATCAGGTGCTTTTACTAGCTTTTGGTCGTCGTCTACCAACCGTTTCTTCTTTCGCTCGGTTCCCATGACTGTCATTCTTCTTGATGTATTCGCCCTTACTGGGCTTAGCCCTTTTGGCGAAGACCCCTGTCATAGTAGCTTGATCGAATGTCCTTTTTTGTCCTCCTTTAAGGAGTCCTCCTACGAGACTTTCATCGCCCAGCATAAGGGTGAATCGGGTGAAGTTTCTGCCATCGAACATTCTGCATTCCTCTTGGTCTGGCTTACTAAGTTCGTCCTTCTTCACCCGGCTCTGCAAAAATGCAAAGACTTGACTCAGCTGGCTTATCAATTGGCTTGGGGAAAGCGTTTCGCCCTTGGGAAATTATTCTCAATTCGGGTATACACATTCATTTATTCTGAGAATAACGGTCATAGTTTGACCTCAAATAAACTTAAGATTTATTCATTAAGTAGATATGGAAAAAACATAGGGTTTATTTATTAAGTTATGTGATCACATGTGGGCTGATTTTGATACAATAAGATGCATTGTGATACATGGAAGATAATACTCGTTCTAAGAGGACTTGTTGCCATGATTCATGTGTTTTATCTTCAGCATGAAGTTAATGTGCATTTGGTTCAATATTACGTTGATGAATATTGGGATCAAGTGGGAGAATGTTATAATATTTATAATATGATCCCACATTAATAATACGAACATTTAATTTTGGTTAGCGTAATAGCGCACATTAATTTTATGTGATAACAGTCTCATCCAATAACCGTTTTGATGGAAGACGGTTGTCTAAAGGGGTGAGCGTTAGTTTTTAAACAGGTCGTTTAAGCCAACCCCCCATTGTCAATTACGTAAGTCAGTTACGTCGTCAGTTTCTTATTCAAGACATACCTTCAGAACGTACGTTTCCAGAGAGTTCACACACCATTGCTTCGGAGAGGGCATTTGGTTAGTAGCATCTCGTTTTCGCCGATCGTTCTACATTACACATCCGTATTTGTCTGTCTTCATCAATGGCCGGAGGTATGTAATCAACTCTTCACGTTTCCGCGTTTCGTTCCCGATTTTCCCGAGTTTGGTTCGTGAATCGAGGAATCGGGATCGTTATTTTCTCTGTAATATAGTCTAACAGATTGTACTCTACCTTGCATTTGCATTTATCGATCGACATCCATCCAATACATTCTGATCTATCCATACTAACTTCGGCATCACTCAAAACGACACTCAGCTTGCTCCGGCAACCGCATCAGATACACTAGGACGAGGCTCTGTGGTCAACCAAGCTTATGTGAGTGCACACCAAAACTTTATACAGAGAAGGCATCGAAACATTAAAGAACAGAGTACATGATTCACGTTCAAAAAGACCTGAAAAGTTTGGTGCACCTCCCACTCCCTGCGTCAAAGTTGGCAAAGGAGCAAAGGGGTGGATCGGGCGAGATGGAACAACCACGTGGCGTTGCTTCTCCGCTTCTCCCTCGTTTGCATAGATCGACATAACTGTGATCGAACTGTAGCTCTTATGTACTGTAGTTGTGCTGTAAGGCGATGTAACATATGTTTCCAGTGGTAGTGCCTCAAAGTTGGATGGAACAGCTTCTTAAAAGTTCCTATGAGCTGCTGCAGATGTGAGGTGTTTGTCAAACGCCTTATGAACCGTGCAACACTCTTTTTTACGGCTGAAGTTGTTATGGGAGAACTGTGTCGAGTAGCCGAGCGCATCCTCGCAATGCTTCACATGACATCATCATGAGAAGTTTCAAATTGCCATGTTAAATAATAGATCAAGCTAGCATCGGTGTATTTCCGGTCCGAACATAGCGGTAAGACCGACAATTTACGTTAACATTTTAAATTTACGATTGCAATTCATGCTAGCAGTAAAATTCTGCATCATCACCTATCCCGTCAAATAAGTAAATTGGGACTAAAACATGAATACTCGTCTCGAGACACGAGATATTAATCGTACCGCGTCGCGTTATATTCACATTATCTTTGTATACTCCGTATTTTGCGTCGCATTATATTCGCTTTAGTATGTTAATGAGTATCGAATTATTTCAATAATATGGCGAGCTATGCAATTCTAATTCCTATTTGCCAGTTTCTTCATATTATAACATTTATCAAATTTTTTTAGAAAAATTATTCCCCACAAAACTTTCCTCACTGCCATGCTTGGGGTGGATCTGCTGATCTGTCTTGACGTGGGAGGAGTCAATAATACCGCGAGATATTTAAAGGGGCTGCAAAGTTTGAAAACGACGGGCCAACGGATTTGGTGGGAGGCTCTTGTTAGTACGAAGTCTTTGGCTTCCGGTGGAAGCATAAGGATTGTACCTAATCATCTCCAACTCATCCGGAGGAATCCAAAGCCAAATAGCTTCTAGAAAGTTATAAAATTCTGTATTTTCACTTGTTTATTTACTTCAAATCTGGCGGCTCGTGTGTATCCAACTTTTTCAAAATCTAAAATATTTGAAATTTTGACAAAGTATAAATGCGGACAAGTACATTCACAGACAATTTCTGCATAATTCTTTTGAAGCTTGAATAGTGTTTTGAATTTGCGGGCAAGTAAAACAAGTTTTTGTTTTTGTTTTTGTTTTTTGCTTTTATAGAACTTGAAACAAATAGTCTTTTAAAGCAAGTTTAAAGTGTCCTATTGCCTCCATGTGGTGTGATCCATCCCAAGGGCATGTTGATCCAAGCTCTCGAGTCCAGAGGGAGGGCGACAACGGTGCTTTACCGCAAGCGCTGGCGACGAAGGTGGCCGGTTTAGATGGCATGAGCATGGTGGTGGGAAGTGCTAATGCGAGAATCGCAAGACTCATTCTTCTTATCATTAGGGTAATACTGTTACAGTAATTAAATATTAAATCACGTTTTCATCTAAAAACTTAAACTTTTTGAACAATTGGCAGTTGTCCCACCAAAATCTCGCATGAGGATCTGAGTTCAAATCTTTTCAGGCCTCTATTTGCCTCCCCAATGAATTAATACCAAACCTAGTTTAAGCAAAAAGACCAGATTAAGCGTGAGGGGGGAGTGTTAGAGTAATTAAAATTTCACAAATACCAATCAAGAGACATTTATCAATTAACTCTATATTATATATAATAGATGGAGTATAGAAAGAAAACGATTTTTAATATACTGGCTTTTCTTGATGACATGGGTAATTTAGTTTCTTGAGTGTCCATTAAGTCCGCATCGAGTATGATTTTTAAGTCCTTCACAAGCAGTTTTTAATAAAATCCACATTAAGTCATAGGTACCCTTTTCTATTGTAGATTTAAATACCAAGGGCGTCAACTCATTTAAAATAAAATAAAAAAGCCATTCTCCTCCAAATCTTTTCTCTTTATTTTAAGTCAATTCTAGCTATTTGACATTAGATTAGATTTTATATTATCGCAAGAGGTAGTGGTGGCCACGGTTCCGGAACCGCCAGTTCCGGTTCATGAACCGGCGGCTCCGGTTCATAAAAATCGGGAACCGGCGATTCGGGCCGGTTCGTATATATTTTTTTATGCCCTTTTTTTTTCACAGTTCGCCGGTTCGAAATAGGCGGTTTCGGGCCGATTCGTGATTTGGGAGAACCGGAGCCGGGCCCGTATGCCACGGGCCCGTTCCGGTTCGAAACCGCCGGCCCGATCAACGGGCCGGTTTTGGGTCGGTTCCGAGCTCAAATTGGCTCGTGGCCACCGCTAGCGAGAGGAGAAGTTAGATGGACATAATTGGACAGAAACATATAAGTGGTCCGCACCGAAGCGAGGACCACGTGCATTGATGATGCATCAAAGTTAGCACCCAACAGAACAGAAAAAAGCTAAGTGCAAAAAATTCAGATGTACCATTTCTCTCCACTTCTTACTGCTCATGCAGATAATCTCACGAACATTGATGGGTATACATCATCATAATTTATTTTATTATGTTGTTCGAATATTAATCATTTTTCTCAACCACCTTACCAAAAAAAAAATAAAATCATTTTTCTCAACCATATTTTTTTATTTTTATTTTCTGTGGCTTTAAAACGACTATTGGTTACTTGAAATCATTTTACTTATGAAGTGACCCTAGAGAATCATCCGCGGGAACAAACAGTTTCGACCCAGAGAGAAACAGGCAAAGGAGTTCATTGGATCCTTCGCCAACAACGCCTCTCTCTCTCTCCCTCTCTCTCTCTCTCTCGAGAAAGTGTCAAAGTCTGACAAAATTCTCTAACTAAACAAGCAGTTTCAGATGTTGATCTCATGATCGTGTACGTGATCCATTCACCACGTTGGAGATCTCTCCATCACTTCTCTCAATCCCTCGTGCTCATCACCAGCTACGTCTTCTTGATTCGTTCTTCATGCGCTACTCCAACTTCATCCGAAACGCTTCCTCTCTAATCATCAGTACAATGTCCAATGGTTCCGGGAAGCTTGTCGCCGAAGATGAACAAGAAACGATCCGAAGCGACAATTTGAAGAATACCCTGTTGGAGTTCGACCACGAGATTGCCCGAATTTCTCCCTTGGACCATGTTGCCTTCGAGAGTGATCATCCGAGCCCGAAGAAAGCCATCAGACCAAGCAAAGAAGAAGAAGACGAGGAGGAGGAGGAGGAGGAAGAGTGTGGAACGATGTTGTTCCGAGAAGAACGTGAGCTTGTCGAAGGAGATGGGGAGAACAATGATGGATTCAGGACCCCGACGTCCTCGGACCACAAAATCCCCGCGATGACGCGATGCCCGCCTGCGCCAATGAAGCCCAAGCCGATGAGAAAGCGGAAATTCTTGTCGTCATCGTCGTCCATTTTCTCCGATGATCGCTGCAGAGAAAGGATTGATCTCGATTTCTCCAACGACGTGGAATCACTGTTTCATCCAATTCTTAGCGATGAGATCAAGAAAGCTAGAAGAGATGGCAGCAATAATTGATGATTGACTATATGTCCATTTGAGGAGGTAAGGAGTGCTATGTAGATAAGGCTTCCATAGTAATGCATTATCTAGCTAAAAAACACAATAAGCAAGAAAATAATTTCTCCCTCTCTCTCTCTGTCTCTCTGATTCTTGAATTAGTTGGTTGGCCCTGATGAGAAACACTTGAATATGCTGTAAAATGAAAAGGTACTGAAAGCAAAATGTGGACCAGATCAATTGGAAAGGAGCATAACTTGGAAATCCAGTTTGGTGCTTTTTTCTCCAGGTGTTACAGTGCTCTCTTTGAGAAAACATTTTCTGCCAAAAGTTCTGTACCATCTGCTAATTTAGTTTCAGACTCTCTCATGGAAAGTCTGGAGTTCCAGATGAAAAGGGAAGATTTTCGTGAGACTATGCTTGGCAAACGGGTCGATCATTCGGGTCGTTTTGTCATTATTGTCGAACCCTCACTTCCATTACATCGATGTGGATTGTCTCGGGAGATAGCAATAGAGCTTTTTGCTAGGGGTGAGCGGTTCTATGGTCCGTATAGGTTTCACCTAGAACGTGGAACCTACCATGCATGCCTTGAAATTTAGAACCTATTCTGTAACAGGTTCCAGAGTATTCCCAGGTTCCACTTATATTTTCAATTTAAAGTTATGCAGTGAATCATCACTTTTAATAACCACCACTTGCTGCTACAATCATTGACCTCAACTTATATTTATACACACGAATAAATGTGAAACATTAATAAAGTAAAAGAATCAGTCATAAATATTGCCGAAAATGAAAGTTCAGACAAGTGGTTCTAAATTACACACTCATCATCGGATGCTATAGAATACCGCAAGATTGCGCGAAAACATATACCAAGAAAAACGCAAAAACTTGTTACAGGTTTCATGTTCCACCTACCTGAAGCCTATCCGTTGGAACATGTTCTCCAATTTTTGGAATCTAGAACCTACAATGCATACCTTTGAACCTAGAACTAGACAAGTTCCCCACCGATCCGTATCTAGGTTCCAAGTTTTACCTTGGAACCATGCTCACCCCTGCTTTTTGCATACATTTGTAATTCGTGGGCTTATAAATTTTGCTCTTCGGTATTTGAAGATACTACAGGTTACTTTTCTTTTTCCTTTATTACCTGGTAAAGGTGGTTGCTTTTCTTCCTGGGAGAAGTATAGAACCAAAAATCCTCCTCAAGTTTCCAGAGTACTCAACACAAACAGTATCAATGGACTTATGGAGGATTTTGTGTACATAAACGCGTGTGGTATATCTTTTAGTACGATGTACATGATCTTTGGCTGCTTCATGCGATCTGCTACTACGGATTCAGGTTAGTGGTCTGATAGAAAATTGTCAGCAATATAACCTCTCTACTTCCAGTTCATCTCGAGTTTTCCCGAGCATAATAAGGCTAGATCACTCTAGTTTTCCTCTTTGCCCATAACTATGCATAGAAATTCGTTCACAGTATGATTGGCTCTAAGAACGTCTGCCATCACCAGTAACTTTTACCCCTTAACGTAGGATCTATAGATGCGAAACGGAGAACAAAGTTTTTGATCTTTTGCTTTGGAAAAATAAACCCATACCATTCTCGATTACAAAATTTTCTTTTTGGGGGGTTTTCAAATGTTTGGTTTCGATCACATTACAAAAAAAAAAAAAAAAAAAAAAATCTGTTTGGATTTGTATTGGATTTCATATTCGTCTCCGATCCCACACCGACTAGATAGGGACTCTTGCAAATGTCGATAAGTCACGCACAAACATAAATTAGCATTATGCATTTCAAAACCGTGCATTTGTACATGAGTTGCGACCAGCGCGAACAATATTGTGCGGCATCTGGATGGGACTACTTTTAATGGTATCGGAGGCAAGGTGGGGATGATACATTTTTGTCTGGATAGATTTTGGATATCTAAATTTGATACTTATATATGTCAATTAGTTACTATGGAGTCTCTGAATTTATTATTTCTGCATTAGGTTTTGGACTTATTAAGGATATTTTAGTTGATATCACTCGGATTCTAATCAGTGATATTATTTTGTTTTTAAAGATTACTAGACTTAGGCTGCGTATGGTAACTCTCCAGAAACACGTATGGTAAAAAAGTGTTCCCAAAGTGTTCCAGGAATACTTTTGACAAAAAAAATACTTTTGGAGCAGAAACAAGAAACAAAAAAAAATTGCTTCTGTGTTTTCGGAATACTTTTTAGAAACATATTTGGAACATTTTTTTAGAAACAATTGGGAAAACTTTGTTCCCAAAGTGGCGTCGGTCGCCGCCGCCACCGGAGAAAAATGAAATAAAATAAAAAAATACTTTTTAATAATAAAATATATTTTTGAATAAAAATATTTTAAAAAATTTAAAAAAAGGAAAAAAATCAGAAAATTTAAAAAAAAATAGGAAAAAATTTCATATTGCATGAAAGTATTTTAGTAATATCATTTTTTATTTTATTTACTAATTTTTTAGAAGTTACTGCAAGTGAAGGAATTTTGTTAAGGATATTGCCTTTATGTAGTTACCAAACGCGTTTCTGTTCCCAGAAATCGTTGCCGGGAATAAAAACAAAAAAAAGTGTTTCTATTCCAAAAGTTGTTCCGGGAACAGAAACGTTACCATACTGTTCGCTCGTTTTTGCAACAAGGAATATCTTTCACCGAAATTCAGTATTCGATTTTTATTAAGAGGGTTCTGTGGTTCAACTCTCGAAAGGAAATTTTAATGAGAACACGAAGTAACACAGATGGAAATGAAATGGGTAGGAAATCAATGGATCGAATATGGATTTGAGATCAACAAACGTTCAGGCTACGTTACAATACTCCTAAGAAAGAGTAGAAAACTTTAAAATAAGCTGAAATTGCAGAAACTCTAAATGCTGGAAAGGAGAGTATAGGGAAGTTAAAGTGCAGAAAAACTTGAGTTCTTTTGGATGTGTGTTGATCTGTCTTCTTCTCTTCTCTTTCGAGTATTTGTTATTCTTTAGCTTTCTATAACCGTCCGTCGGTTATTTTCTTGCTTTCAAACTTTGAATCTTGGCGCCTTTAATAACTTCCCATTTGCCCACGTTTTATCCGCCAAAACTTGATCTTCAACTGTCAATATGACTTCAAATTTGAACTTTCTCCAATAACTGCCGTGAACTGTTCGCACCCATTATCCGGATTTCTTGCTCGTAACTTCTTGCTGACATGACTAGTTCGGCCGTCCTGCGATTTCTTTCGACTTCGCACTCCTCTTACTGCTAACTCTTTACAGTTTCGGTATGTCCAGACTCTTACCGAATTTTGAAAATCAATGACCCTACTCTCTTACTTCCCGAATATCGGGTTTAGACTTTTTGACATTTCGGTATGTTTCAGATAACTTACCGAAATTCTTACTGTTCCCGATTTACCGATTTTCGGGAAATGGTGATACTAAAGCCACTTCGGTAACTCATTATTATTTGGTGTCAACACATACGCAGCCTTAGTTTCCAACTTTTCTGGTTTGTCGCGTATAGAAATATGCTTCATCTTTCATATAATTCAGCTTACCTATTGACTACTGATAAACTCTGTGATCCTCGTTTGTGTTGCGCTTTGTGTGCTTGCCAGCGGTGACTTGTGTTTATTTCCTCGTTTCCACTGCGTCGGTATCGACCGGAGATCGTGGGAACATGACATCTAGTAATAACAGCATTGGGGATAACCATCTCGCCCACGACGATTGGAAGGTGTGGGCTCTTTCCCAACGGTCGTAGGGCATCTCAACAAGCTATAGAATGACAACTGACGGTGATCACGTCTCAGCTTGAAGACGAAACAGTTTCCGATTGACGAAGTGGCACCGATCGGGAATTGAGCCGATGGCCAACCGTCCCGTAAGCGTACTTCGGCAATGCGGAGTAAACCGATGTCCAAACTTACCCAAAAGGAAGACAATTCATTAGAGGATAGGCGTGATAATGGTAGGAGAAATTTTCATGGCCATTATGCTGAGTATGTAGGCTGTGGGGGCTTGCTGCCGTCGCGATCGCTAGGGGTGAGCAAGGCGGATCAACCAAACTAGAATTCGCCCGGACCAGACCGAACCGGCCGGTTTGGTTCGATTCCGGGAGCACCGGTCCGATTCCCAGTTCCTAAAGTTAGAACCTGTGACCGGGCGGTTTGGTTGCTAGTTCCACGGGGGAACCGGACCGCCCAACTTAACTGTCAATTTTGTAGATTAGAATTCAACCCTCATGATTAAGTAAGTCATAATTATTGAGAACTCAAAAACCCAAAACCTTTTCAAACCCTAGCTAGTAGAAAAACATAAAACACAAACATGAAAAATACTCATTGAGAAGTGTGACGTGTTGCATAACTTAAAAAAAGCACGCATGTATCTGGACCGGATCGCCCGGAAACCGGACTGTATCGGATCGATTCTAGGTACCTCTGGTTTGATCCCCGGTTTCGAAAACTAGAAACTAGGACCGCCGATCCGGTTCCTGGTTCCTTGGGGGAACCGGACGGATCGAAAACAGATCACCCCTAGCGACGGCTATGGTGTTCGTGGTTGCTACGAAGTTAGTGAATAACTATGATATATGTGGCGATTGATATTGCAAGAATCGTTATATCACAAGCAGCATGACATAGCAAACTAGATGCAAGGTACAGAAACAAAATCATCATTCGATTTCAAAATGCATAACCTACGGGTTGTCTTTTTGATAACAGGTTGTTCTAATGTAGCACTTCCATGTATTAACCACCTTATGTCCCTTTTAGAGGTGTCAAACGGGTGAGTCGGGTCTGGTTTGGGTCCGGTAGAATATGGTTCAATCCATATTGACCCATTTAACCCGTTTTGACCCATTTTCATACAGTACAAATTTAACGACTCATACCCGACCCGACCCATACCCAACCCATATTATTTTAATATTTAATTATATTTAGAAAAATTCGTTTCTTATAAATTTCTGAAAAAAAAATTCCTAAAACATTATGGATAATTTTTATAATCTCTAGAAAAATTAAAATTTTTCTTTTTTTTTTCTTTTTGTTCTTCCTCTTTTCTCTATCGGTCGCCGGGCCTCAGCGAATGCCAGCAACTAGCCATAGGCATGGCCAATTCCAATGAGTTCGAGGCTTGCTGGATTTTAAGTGAGTCATAAATAAATTTTTAGGAAAATTTCAAAAAAGGGCCCCAAGTGCTCTCATTTTTTCAAAGGAGGGCCTAAAGTGGACTTTGTTTCAAATAAGAGCCTGAAGTGCCTTCATTGTGTCAAAGAAGGGCCTGAAGTGCACATTGTTTCAAATAAAGGCATGAAGTGACTATATTAGTCTCGAAAAAGGGCCCGAGTCACTTTAGTTAGGGGCATTTTGGTCATTTACTATTTTATTTTATTTTTCCTTTTTCTATTTTTTTAACAGATTTTGAAAAAAAACACAGAAAGTAAAAAAAGAAAAGAAACACAACCGGGAGGACTGACCTCCCGCCTGTGGCCGCCGCCCCACCGGCGTTGGGGCGGCAGCCACAGGCGGGAATGGGTTGCACTCGCGCCTAAGTATCTCCTCCCCCCCCCCCCCATTTTTTTTACTTTTACTTTTTTAATTTTTAATTTAATTTAACTAATGAAATTAAGTTAAAATTACATTTTGACAAAAATGCCATTGATCAGCCGAAAAATTTTGCCGATTGGCAGGCGAGGTCTAGCCCTTATTTGAAACAACCATAGCCACTTCAAGCCCTTATTTGAGATAATGATGGCACTTCAGGCCCTTATTTGAAACAAAGCCCACTTCAGGCCATTATTTAAAAAAAATGAGAGCACTTGGGGCCTTTTTTTTTGAAATTTTCCCTAAATTTTTTTGAGTATTATAAAAATATTCAATTTTTTTTAATAATTTTATTTTTTAATATTTTAATACTTTATTTTCTTTATTTTCTTTTTCCTCCTGCTAGGCCGTCGCCTTGCCTTGGTCGGCGACGGCCGATCTCAAGCAAGCTCGTGTTTGCGGGCATTTGGCGAGCCTTGAGCTCGCTGGCCTCTGGTGAGCTCGGGCTCACTTGGATCAACCGAGCCTCGAGCTCACCGACGCTCGGCCGATCCAGGCGAGCTCGACGCTTGACTGATCCAAGGGAGCCCGAGGCCGGCGAGCTCGAGGCTCGCTAGATCCAGGAGAGTCAAGCTTGCCGATGGCTGTCGCCGGCCATTGGCGGCCAACGCAGGAGGAAAAAGAAAAATTAATATAAGAATAAAATATTAAATAATAAAAAAATTATTCTTTTTAAATATTCACAAAACTTATTTATAAGTCCCTTAGGATAGATGTTTTAGCTAACCCATTTATGGTCCATTTAAAACCTATTTAGGACCCATTAAGTTTTTAACTAACCCATTTATGACCCACTTAAGCCAACCCATTTTTGACCCAGCATCATTAAATATGGATTGAATATGGGTTCTAGGCCCATTTTGCCACATATCAACAACAACAGTGGCGTGCATTCCATCACATTTCGCATCGCAGCCAACATCACAAAAGCCACGAATGTTTTTTACAGGCAGCAGCACGACATATTCTAGGCTTTTGAGTTTTCGTTTTGCCATTGTAACGGCCTAAGAATACGAGTATTTTTTTTACTATTTAAACGGATGTAACAACGTATTTTAAACCTCATGATTTTGAATAAGCATCATGACGTCTTAGCTTGCATTTGTAAATGCATATGAAAATAAGGGAGCGGGACTTATCTTGAGCGTGACAGTTTCGGTATTCACACGGATACAAAACAAGCGAAAACAAGAGAAATGAAGTCAATTTGCGAGATTTCAAGAGAAATTGACTCAACCCGAATATGAAAAAAAAAAAAAATGGTGGGTTTTATATGGCCATTTTTGTTTTGCCATCTCAAGACGAGGCGTGCGCCTCGAGCCGAGGCTCGCTCTTTTCGGGCTTGTACCTCCTCCGTCCAACATCCAACTCTCGTGATCTTGGCGCCATTGGAATGCTCGTGCGAAGAGCTTTCCAACAAGCCCAATATTATTAGGTGAAATTGCGAAATCATAGGCCGAAGATATCAACCAACTACGGGGCTCAAGCCTCAAGTCTAAGAACCAAGCGTCATTTGGGTGACTTATCATTTCCATAAATAATCATCTACCACGCAACTTAGAGGTCTGGAAGTTTTCGTTTGATTCCAATATCTCTCGCAATGATTTTGGGCTCTATGACCTTTTTCGTGTATATAGTCATGGCCACGGACCGGGTTGAGCCAGGAACTAGCCCGTGTCAAACCCGGAACCGGCCCGTGGCATAAGGGCCCGGTTTTGGTTTCTTCAAACCTTGAACCGGCGGTTCCGGGCCGGTTCCGAACCGTGAAAAAATGTAGATAAAAAATTTTTTTAAAAGAAAAAAGAAAAAAAAAGAGCCGTTGGCAACGGCTCTTTCTTTTTGGTGACCGTTGCCAATGGTTACCTAATTTTTTTTCTTTTTTCTTTACTAATTTCTAACCTATGCTATAAATACCCCTTCCCATCTCTCATTTTTTTCACACAAATTCTCTCTTCATCTCAATTCTCGCAAATTCTTTCTAACTCTCAATTATTCAAAACATCCAATTTATTAGTTTCTTTTCTTCAATTACGTTATCTAATTCCTTATTTTCTTTATTTATTATTGCCTTTAATGATTCCCTATTTCAAATTCTTTTTTCATACCCTATATTTTTTACATTATACCATATATTTTTTTTATATCCAAAAAAAAAAAAATTGCAAGTAGAAGTAGAACTAGTAGCAAAGGCAAGAGCAAGGAGGGGGAATCCGTTTATCCTCATAGTCCTCATGATTATGAAGATTGGGGAGTCGAAGTTGATGTAGTTGATGAAATCAACATTATTCTTAATATGGAGCAAATCCAAATGCAAGAGAGTCTTCATCCTCCTACCAGTATCGAAGAAATGTCAACAACAAATGAGCGGAAGTTTATATTCGACGTATGGGACCACTTCACGAAGACTGAAAGATTTGATATACCTCAAAAAAGGTATGATGTAGTTTGTAAATATTGTCTGGTAAAATACAAATATATCGGTGGAGCCGGATATAGAACATTTAAACGGCATCTTAAGGCGAAGCATCCAACCGAAGTGGGAATTGACACCAAGCAACAACAAATTTTCGGGTACGCCAATCCTAACACTTCTCCTTTATTTCGTTATAATGAAAACACTTATAAAGAAGAATTAGGTAAATTTATTTCCGTTGAACATTTATCATTTAGTTTTGGTGAAACATTTGGTTTTAATCAATTTATACAAAATGCATGTGTTCCACAAGCAAAACGTGTTCCTAGAAATACACTTAAACGCATAATTAAAGATCTCTATAAAAAAGAAAAAAAAAGATTTACGAAACTTTTTTATGAATTTTAATGGATGTGTGCATATAGGTAGTGGTATTTGGAGTGATCATTGGCAAGTTCATTCTTATATGGGTATAACATGTCTTTGGATAGATGATGATTGGAATATTCAAAAAAGAGTTATTACATTTAGAGTTTTTGATGATAGACATACGGCAAATAATATTTATAGATTAATTAGGCAAATTTTAGAAGAATATTATTTGCTTAATAAAATTTTTTCAATTGGTTTTGATAATTCCCGGCAAATACCACTTCAATTGTTGAACTAGAAAAGATTTGTAAACCCGTTTTTGGTGGATAATTTTTTCACTTTAGATGTGCTTGTCATGTTTTAAATTTATGTGTACAAGATGGTTTAAAAAATCTTGATATTTTTCTCGACCCAATAAAAATAGCAATTCAATTTTTGTGGAAACATTCCCAAAAAATGAAAGAATGCTTAAAATTTTGTAGAGCAAATGGAAAAAAAACCAAAAAGATTTCCAAGAGATGTTCCAAATCGTTGGAATTCTACTTACAAGTTGCTTAGTGAATCTTTTGCATATAAAAATTTATTATGTGCATTTATTTTAGATAAGATAACTCAAATTAATTTATACCCACAAGAATGAGATATTTGCAAATTTTTTATAGATATTTTAAAAGTTTTTAATGATGCAACTTATACTTTGTCGGGTGTTTATTATCCTACTATGCATTTATTTTTAATAGAATGTATTAATATTGTTGGAGTTTTTGAAGAAAATGAAAATGATGATAAATTAAGTGACACTATTAGAACAATGCGAACAAAATGGCTACATTATTATAAGGAAATTCCTATTATTTATTTAGTTGCTTGTGTTTTTGATCCACGTTGTAAATTAGATGGTTTAGATGATTATTTGAATACATATTATGAATGTTTACATTTAATTGATGAGGTAAATATTAGAAAAATACAAACAAGGGTTAAAAACGCAATAATATAATTATATAATAAATTTTGTAGTATATATAATCTGAGTGATAGTGGATCTTCTCAATCTAGTGACATATAAAGTGAGAACATAGGTAAAATTAGTAGAGGGTACCAACTTTTGTTGCATAGACAGAAAGAGCAAAAGGGAGCAATAGGATGTAATTCTAAAATATAGAGCTATCTAACTGTTTCTTTTGAGTTTGATGAATCTGAAGGCAGCACAGATTTCATAAATATTGGTTGGTTGAAGAGGCATTCCACCAAATACCCAATTCTTGCTCTAATTGCAAAATAAATTTTAGCAACCCCTTGTTCGACAGCTGCGGTAGAACAAACATTTAGCGTTGGAGGTAATATTTTGGACGAACGACGTTCAAGATTAGCTCCCGATTCGGTGGAGGTTCAAGCTTGTGTTGATTATTGGACAAAGACTCAATATAGACAATAAGAAATAGATCACAATAATGAAGCCGAATTCTTTGATGACGGAGATACCACCGCCACCGATACTAGAACGGGTAGCCACGATTGAGGATGAGGTAAGTTTGGGGTTATCAAAGGTAAGAGAACTACATGGGCTTTGATTCTTCTATCCCTAAGAAGATATGTACGCGCTTAATGATAATTCATTAAGTTCAAGCTCCCTTCCCCTCTCTTTTCCCCCCCCAAAATTTGATTACAATTTATATTTGATAATTCATTATTTCATAATTTCGTAATTCATTATTTTCTTTTATTTCATAATTCATTATTTGATCATTTGATTATAATTTTATTACAAATTCATTACAATTTAATTTTTAAACTAAAAAACCGTAACCGAAACCGAAGGTTCCATTTTTGATTTTGAACAGGAACATGGCCCGAAACAGGCGGTTCAAAACTGGAACCGGAACTGCCACTTAAGGGCTCGGTTCCGGTTCCCCCTAAATTGGAACCGGAACCGGCGGTTCTTGAACCATGGCCATGACTACGAGTATAGAACAGTTTGACCTAAGTTTGACTAACGATTGATCTCATTTGTTTCTCCCCGACGAGCGGTCCATCCAGGCTCGACCACTAAATGGACAAGTTTGAGTGAATGTCTTACTGTGAACATATTTCGACAATGTCATATAACTACAGAAAATGGACCTTGAATTGATTGGATTAACTTCTTAACACATCTCCAGTCATTTGTCTTGCATTCAATGTGAGAGGATTTATATTTCCCGACAGTGTAGCTCATCTTTCCATCATGTTTTTTTGCATGAAATTTGTTTTTATTATGCATAACATTTCTAGAATAATTTCATGGAAAGATCGAAGTTTCTCGAAAATAAGAGCACTTTAGGGCCTTATTTTAAACAAGGTTCACTTGGGGCCCTTATTTGAGAAAATGCGAACAATGCATTTGCCACACGGAGACAGAGATCCTCTACACGTATTGCAGACGCCCGAGGTCGTGAGAGGTTTATTTTGTCAAGGCAACCTCTTGGCTCGAGCAAGACAAACGGGAGAGGGAGATGGAGGGCGTGATTGGTGAGAGCGAGAGAGAGGGAGCCGCGGAAGAGCAAGAGAGAGACGTCGGGGGTGTTATCCACCAAGAGGGAGAGGGAGAGAATGGGGAGGAGAGAGAGAATGGGGGGGGGGGGGGGGTTATATAGTGGTTCGTTCGGACCAAGACAGATTATGGCTATAACTTGCTACGGTGGATTGAAGGTGTCGATAAATGATGTCCTTAGAGTTATCAATACTTCCTTGGTGAATATGAGCTGTTTCACTAAGTAAGCTGCTGATTTCGACGCGGAACAACAACATATCGATGGGGGACTAATCTAAGAACAAGCGATTGATTCATGACTCATGTTGAGCGGCCAAGTGATTGATTCATGAATCATGCCGAGCGGCTTGAATCGTAAGGAACGGCCGAGCGATTAATTCATAAGTTATGCCGAACGGCAGAGCGATGCATGAATCGTGAGGAACGGCTGATCGATCGAAGTATGACTCATGACGAACGGACAAGCAATCGATTCATGAATCATGCCAAGCGGCCGAGGAATCGATGTGTGCATCATGCGGATCAACCAGCGCCCTACCAGCATCGATCGGCCGGTTCCAGACTCGATTTTGAAAAATTCAGAAAGAAATACAAATCTGTTTGACTCGATTTTCGTTGTCTTGGGACCCTTGTGATCCCCAATTTCGGGATGTTCATTCAATCGAAATCGGTAAATAGCAAACTTCTTGATACTGCGAAAGCCGGGTGACTGATCCCAAGGGGTAAAAAATTGATTGACGGTTCTAGAGGCGATATGCGTGTCAAAAAACTCGTTTTAACGAGTAAAACTTATTATTATCATTATTTTTGGTTTGTTTGAAATGTGTTTTGGGCTTTGTATTTCGCAGGTCAACCTTGGTCAACTCTTGTTAAAGCTTAAGTCGATCTAACTATTTTCTTAAAAAAAAAAAGGATACAAAATTTGGGTCGATAACAGATCCAGGGATAGGGGAGCTGAGAAGATTGATCTCACGGGAGTGAGATACGCTCTTTTGGGTTAGAGTCCACCATCGACTGCAGCGAATAGCTTCAACAGTCCAAGGACTAAGGAATTTCAGAGAAATATATTACGAGAACTTTCCAGGACGATTAACAGTGATTTTGGAAAGAGAAAGTAGCCCAAGGACGGATGAGATTAGACTATTCGAAAAGATCAACGGCTAGGAATAAGTTTAGAGGTTGCCGCACAAATCAACGGTCGAGATGAAAAGGGGACGATCAAAGGCGACAGTATATTACACCCATCACCATGTATTTCGACTTGTTCTTGTTTGATGACCATATTCTGTCAACGCTGACCTGACAAAGTGACGGTAACTCTATTTACAGCCGTTTAGAAGCTGAGAAACAGGTTAGGTACTCTGGCATACGATCCGAACTGCACATAATTTTTTTCTCTCTTTCTCCAATTTCTAACTTAAGCATCGATGGGTCGTTCCGAGCGCAAAATCTAGACGTCTCGACCCATTTTCTGTGGTGCAGATTAGTTCTCTGGTCAGAGCTCCCGCTAGCTTCGTGGATCCAAGTTGAGCCTCAACTGTATAAAGATTAGTTCTCTGATCAAAGCTCCGACCCAAATCGAGCTTCAATTGTTTGAGGATTAATTCTTTCATGTGTGCGCAGGATGGGCGAAATGCGTTTTGAGTGGTGAAGGAAGGAATAGAGGACATATCAGAGTGTGTGGGATGGCTATCGATGGTTCAATGTAAATGCAAGATAGAAATCGATCATCGCCGAATCATAAAGGACGCGTCACTAGCCATGGATAAAGATCGGGATAGAGAAAGTTCACTACCGAGGCTTACAGGACGAACCACCGGTCAAGGATATAGGACTTCGGAATATGAGAAGCTCACCACCAAGGCCTAAAGAATAACACCAGCCGAGGATAAAGTGCTTCTTGGCTCACTACTGAGGACTAATCTACTCTCCAAGGATAAAGAAACCGGAATAGGAGTTATCCACTCTCCAAAGATATTCACTCATACAGAGGAAAATCTCATATGTTCTCATTCATCAAATCTTCCCTGCTTACAAATGAGAATTTGCCTCTTTTTATAGAGAAACTAACACTTAGGACATAGACTAAACAATAAAGAAACCGAAACCACCTAACTAATAAAGACATAGGAACTAGAAAACACACGAAAGTCTTAGGAACCAAAAAATGCAATAAAACACCTAGATACTAGAACTTTGACTCTTGAAACCGACAACACAATTAAGACTCATAAAGACATAGGAGCTACAAATTAGGGGTGTGCAACCGGACCGGACCACCCGAAAAACAAATTCGAGGACCAGTTTGTGTTGGAATCGATCCCAGATCTTTGGAACCAATTGGAACAGGTTCGGTTCTCGGTTCCGAGTGAATACCCACTCGACAACCAGATTGGTTATGGAACCGGTTTCATGACTTAAAAAATCAAACCACAATGTGTTTTCCCCCTAAAATCTAATCTCAGCAGTCGTGACTTAGCAACATGGCAGCTCTCTTCGCATTTCCTCTTAGGGATTGTTGCTTTGGCGGATAATGATTGTTATTGTTCATTTTTTACTATGCATCGTTTCATTGGTACTCATTTATTTTGCTCGAAATAATGAAACTAGAAAAAGGAACTAAAGAAAAATAGATTTCCAGGTAGACCTTGAAATCGGACCGGAAAAATAGGTTCCAGGAAAATATGGTAGGTTCTAGATTTCAAAAACTAGGAAACGGTTATAACATGGTATGTTCTAATTTCTAGGTTTGGAACCTATTCACCCTAGAACCAATACCCTACTAAGAATGCAATAATGACATAAAGACTTGAAATCTTGACTCTTCAGCCTTACTGTTCACCTTCCAAAATTCGTCCACCAACCTTGATAAAAAATTAACCATCTCTAAAGATCAACAAATACCCAAGGAAATTGCTCTGAATAGCCTCCCATCGATATGTTGTTGATTAGCTTTGAAATCGGCAATTAGACTGGTGAATCGGTAACCAAATAATTAATTGACAAGGGAAGAATCGTTAACTCCTTATTTGATAGCTTGGTAGTCCATCAGCAACCATTCTTGCATATCGATAACTTTTTCGCATAATTGGCAACTTCAACTTCGAACTCATTGAGTCAAAGTGTAGCCGAAATCGATCTTTGCTTATTGGAATAAGGACCAATCGACAAGTTCGGAGTTGATCTTGAGAATCGATCGACAAGGCTCGATGCTCCCGCGTTACTTGTCAAAGCTCCGGCTAGATTCATGGATTCCAGAAATCGAGCTTCAACAATTCCAAAATTAATTAAGAACTTTCTGCTTTTGCATAGTGGGAGCATGTTCTTCAAAAGGGGTGCTAGTCAATCTCTTGGTGTTTTTTGACCCCAAAAAAAAAAAAAAAAAATCTCTTGGTGTTTTCTAAGAATGAAAACCCAATAAAGAAACAAAGTTGGTGTCGGATTCATGCAAGCACATAATCCTCAGTCAAAAAATCCTTAAATAACGACGGGGAATTTCGTGTCGTGAAGAGTTGTCATGTTCCACGACTCCATCGTTGACCATTTCCTTTCTCTTTCGTAAGAAAGTCAAACCAAAAAAGAACATAACCATAACGGTAAATAACCACCACCCACCTTGTTTCTCTCCCTTCCATTGCCTCCCTCAATCTCCCTCGAGCACAACCAAAACGCTCCAATTCACACTCTCTGGAAAAAAAAAAAAAAAAAGCAGCCAAAGAAAAGAAGAACATGTCCCTCGTTTCAAATCAATGATCCCATACCATTCCTGCGAAATGGACGGGAATGGACCCAAGCGAACCTTGACTATGAATTGGGATGCCTTGGGCGATGAGGACGACGACGATCGCTTCTTCGAATCCCGTGACCGGATCTCCTGCGCCATTGCGTTGGACTTGGCATCCTCGAACTCCGACGACGATGACGACGAGTTCGAAGAAAGCCGCTTCTCCTTCGCCTCCGCTGTGTCCTGCGCATCCGCAGAGGATTTTCGGAGCCTATCAGGCAACAGGGCTTCGACCTCGGTGTCCCAGGACTACGAGATCTGGATCTCGCAGCCTGGCTCAATCAGCGAGAGGCGTAAGCGGCTGTTCCAGGGGATGGGGCTCTCTAACAAGGACGTTCTCCGACTCACGAGCGGTGAGTTCAATCCGGTCGCGTCCAAGAAGGTTGGAAGCCAAAAAATCTCGTCTTTGATCGTCAATAATGATCATCCGAGCGACGAGCGACAAAAGGGAGACGCGTCTTGTATTCGCTTAGCTCCTGTCATTCTTGTCCGATCGAGATCGGAAGGTGACATAGATTTCCCCCCGATTGCCAAGAGAAAGGAAGAGTTTTTTGGTGCAACATCCAAACAGCGCCTTGCGAGGACCTCGTCCACATTGTGCGGGCCATGTGTACCGGCTTGCCGCTATCCCGATTCCATCAGAGTATCGTCGCAAGGTGGGAATTCATCATCCTTCCACCAGCGGAGGCGTTTGTCAACCATGATCTCAAACAGTCGGTTAGGCGCCTTCTTTCTGATAAAGAATTTGGATACTGGGAAGGAGTTCATTGTGAACGAGTACGACGAAGAGGGAATGTGGAATCGACTCAGCGATCTGCAGACTGGGAAGCAGCTAACCATGGAAGAGTTCGAGAAAAGCGTCGGCTATTCTCCCGTTGTGAAAGAACTCATGCGGAGGGAAAACGTATCACAGATCACCGACGGTAGCATCATTATGGCGGAGAGGAAGTTAAATCCAAATTCGTACTTCTCAAAAAGCTTGAGGCTGAGCAAGAGGAGCGGAGTCGCCTTGCTGAAGAACATAAAGGGGGTCGCGAACTCGATGAGTGGATTGATAGGGGACAAGGAGAGGGAAAACCAGCCAGTCCAAGAGCCGAGGCCGAGCAAGAGCTCGTCGGATTGGGTGAAAGTGAGGCAGCACGGGAAGTCGTACAAGGAGCTGAGCGCGTTGCACTTCTGTCAGGAGATACAGGCTCACGAGGGCTCAATCTGGACCATGAGGTTCAACTCAGATGGGCGTTACCTCGCAAGCGCCGGAGAGGACAAGACGATTCATGTGTGGGAGGTACAAGATTGCGACATGATGCCTCTGAGGCAGCCAGACGAGTGGAATTGGAGCCCGATACATTCTTCGGCCAGCAGTTCACCAGACCGGCAGTTGTATGCCGAGCCACCGCCTCAGCCGGCGGAAAAGAAGAAGGGGAAGGGTTCACTGAGTAGCAAGAAGGGGAATTCGATCCCTGACTATGTTCACGTGCCGGAAATGGTTTTCTCGCTCTCGGAGAGACCCGTGTGCTCTTTCACAGGTCACTTGGATGATGTCCTGGATCTATCCTGGTCAAAATCAGAGGTTGGCTTCATGGAATTTTATGCAAACAGGATGTCTCAGTGTCTGAACCTTGACACAGATAATATAGAGTGGACTTGGTTTTTCATTTTTTAATGCTCAAGTTTCATTTTGATGAACCTGCAGCTACTCCTTTCGTCTTCAATGGACAAAACTGTGAGGTTGTGGGATATGGAAACGAAAAGCTGTTTGAAGCTGTTCGCACACAACGACTATGGTAATGTCAGCCTGAGTCTCTTCTTTCGAGTACGCATAACGTCTTCGTATTTCTCGTTTCTCAACTGGAAAAATATGCTTCCACATTGTGAGCAGTGACTTGCATACAGTTCAACCCAATAGATGACATGTATTTCATAAGTGGTTCGCTGGATGCAAAGATCCGGATATGGAGCATACCAGACCGCCAGGTTATTGACTGGACCGATCTTCATGAGATGGTCACTGCGGTTTGCTACTCTCCAGATGGCGAGGTACTAAGCGGGTCTTATGATCTATTGTTGACAGTTATAGTAGTTTCTCAGAAGCAATGCACTTCAATTGCAGAAGATAGTACTACATTTTGGTTATATCGATTCATGCGTAGCTTGAGAACCTTAGCTATAGTTTGTCAAATGTTTCAGCTGAATCTGCTCAAATGAGATTGTTTTGGCATAGTAGTCTGCATTAAAGAACACTTCTATTGGGTTTATTACGCCGAGTTCGCTCTAATTGCTCTTCCTTATTGTATGGGATTATACAACTGAAGGGCGCTATTGTAGGATCGCACAAAGGAAGTTGCCGAATGTACAGCACAAAGGGTATGATATTCTCTACTAGCATTTTCCTACGCAAATTTTATCGGCAACGGCATAGAAACAAGGACGCAAGTTGGAAAGTACTTGTGTCTTTTAAATGGCCCTCCTACATCAAGTTGCAGTATAGTCATTTAGTGGGCTATTGAGGTTACATCAGAAAGGAGGTTTATAGTGCCTCTCTTTCACTTGTTTGAACAGATTGTAAACTGAACCAAATCAGTCAGGCTGAGATTCAGAACAAGAAAAAGTCCCAAGCCAAAAAGATAACAGGTTTCCAGGTAAATTCTACTCAGGTTACTGCCACCTGTTCTGGTTCTAGGGGAAAAACGTGCTAAGAAGGCATAGCAAAGTAACTCTCTGCTTTGAATTTCCAATCAGTTCTCCCCTAGCAATCCGTCTGAAGTTCTTGTTACCTCGGCCGATTCCCGTGTTCGCATTGTTGAGGGCTCAGACATCAAGCACAAGCTCAGAGGTAGATCAGCGATGCCATGAGAATGTACATTCATTTCTCCTCAAGTGCCTCCATCTCCAAGTAACTGTTTCACTGCTTTTCGCAACAGGTTTCCGTAATACTAGCAGCCAAATTGCGGCTTCGTTTACTCAAGACGGGAAGTATGTCATATCGGCGAGTGAAGATTCTCAAGTCTATGTGTGGAAGAGAGAGACACCCCGGAATCCCAACGCAGCCAAGGCCAAAGCTCTGATTACTACCAAGTCCTACGAACACTTCCCTTGCCGAGATGTCTCAGTGGCGATTCCTTGGCCCGGTACCATAAGAGGTGACCCGCCGGCCATGCTGATCCATTCCAAGAGGCACTCCAAGCGCTCGACCTCGACACAGCCACCGGCTTCCAATGGTTCGCCGACTCAAGAGGATCATAGCCCTTTGCAAGGGAACAGCAAGAGATTGATGTTGCCACCTCTACCCAAGAAGGCAAACCCCGTGGAGCGTTCCTCAACTCCACCCAAAGAGGATCTCGCCCAGCTGTCCCGCCTGGACTCGGGGATGGGAAGCGGGATCGGGGAGTCTTTCAATTCCGATTTCAGCTCGACCAGGTATGGCGAATCGCCATCCATCTCGGCGGCTGCGAGCTCATCGTCGGCTTCGTGGTCTTCATCTTGGTCTTGGTTCGACAGCAGCAACAGCAATGGGGCTAATGCTAGGCAAGCGACAGCTTGGGGGATGGTGATCGTCACTGCGGGTTTAAGGGGCGAGATAAGAGCTTATCAGAATTTCGGTTTGCCGCGCAGAGTTGGTCGTCAAGCGAATCTTTTCTAAGACCTTACATGCTTTACCTTTCCCAATCGCAAGGTGCATTAGCATGAGTCCTAAGCTTAAACATGAAGAATCTCATCTGATATGGGACATAGATCTTTACCGAGGTAACGATCGATGCCAGAGGAAATTTTTAGTCCACGACATCGAAACTATAGACGTCAAAGCTACGCAGAACCTTGTTTTTGGAGATTTCGGCTCAATTACTCATGTTCTCATACGTAACTATATCTCAGCTTAGTGCAAAAGAATAGCAGAACATCGAGAACAAAGGAGCGGCATCGGACTGATTAAATGATGGAATTACCCGGAAGAAAGCTCCGCAAACAGTTTCTGTTGAGCTCTGGCTGATTTTGAGTTTCGATTTCTGGTTTCTCAATGGAACATCTGTGTTTGTCCCGTCCGAAACGGCACAAACCCAGAGCTCGGCTCGATTTTGTTCAGTTCTCATAATCACTTACAGTATGTGTGAATTATCTTTCTGTTTATGCACGATCACAGAAGTTCACAATGAAGGTTATGCTGTTTTCCATTCTACAAAGCATAAGCTCTGTTAACTTGCAAGGTAATTTATAAGTGAAAACTTCCGGGTAGTTACTGACTATTTTAGATATTCACATATGCACGTGATGGTTCATTTCCTAGATGTTGCCAGTGTTATCTCTTTCCCATATCCAATTTGTGCAACTTGAATAGCAATTTCCATGGATTTTCTCTTGATTCTTTAGGAGGATCGATCGGCTTCTTTGTGATTTCTCACGAGGTAAGAAAATTGTTTGCCTCGGAAATTCAATACATCTCGTATTAGAGCTACATGGTCCGAGCCTTAGAAGGGCATCGAGATCAAGGAGATCGTGAGATCAAAGTGGACGTCCCGGTTTCCATGACCGATTGCATCCCAAGGACTTTCTTGATTGGCTAAGTAGCATAGAGAAGATCATTGATTGGAAAGAACTATTCAAGGTATTTGACATAGCTATGCTATGAAGTAATGTTATATATACGTGGGTGATCTGCTATACCTCAAAACTGGATGAGACAGTTCCTTAAAATCTGTGGTAAGTATTAAAGATGCGGCACTTCTTTTCCACAGTTGTAGTTGTTGTAAGAAATCTGCACCAAACAGGCTTGTCTGAAAACTCCTTTGCTTCTATCAGAAATTAAATAGGAGAAGCTCTTTGTTTTTTTTTTTCAAGCTTGGAAGGGTTATTATTTGAATGAAATCGAGGTCTACAACGTTTTGGTGACCGATGAAATGGGTTGTTTGTTGTTCTCAAGCGGTTTTGTCCGGCCTAGCCCAACATCATTCCTCTATTTTAACAAGCTAGAGAAGCCCACTAATATAGAATAAGTTTAATACCACCAAAAATCTCAAAACCCGTACCCACATGTCATATTTACCAAACTAATTTCCGTGGGTTAAAAAATCCTAAATCGGTAAGCTCATGCCATATTTACTCCAAACTAATTTTCATATAATTTTTTTTTTCAAATTGGCAATTAACCTAAATCTTGAGCAAAATTAGGGATTATAACAGATTCTCGAAAAGTAAAGGAGTTGTTAGGGCAAAACCAACAGATTTTAACCGATTTTCCAATCTCAATTGTTTTTCTTCAAACCTAACTTCTTTTAGATGATGTTATTTAGGAGAACCATTTATTCTGAATTTTCATGTCAAATCCATGTCATGTGCCGATTTTCCAAGTTATTTTTCACGTGTGTTTCCGTGTTAGCAATTTAACGAAAATATTGAAAGAAACCTAATGAAGAGTAGATTGTTCACGGGCATACTAGTTTGAGATTTTTTATGGCACGAAATTAATTTGGATAAATATGATAAGAGTGAGTATTAGGGGGCCCTCACCAGTCACTATCTATGTCATGCCATACTCGCCGGTGGCCTCATATGATTGTTATGCGGATATTAGTTTAACAATCATGATACAACCAATAAGGTTTTACAAATTTGGAAAAATAATTAACTTTTGGCCATTTGTAATTGCAAAGTACATCAACAATCTATTGTTGGAAGTGGAATTTTCATAAGTCAAGGAATGAATATATAAATATAACTTTTCACTTGCGCTTGGTACTATTCACCTAAGCAGTTCACGGTTTTCTCTCAACTGCTGGCCTTCGGGTTACTGTTCATTTCGTTGGATCCTTGGCGATTCTTTGTGTTCCTTCCGTTAGATTCGGCTGAGTTTTGGAGACTGGTGTCGCCTTGTATCCTTCTGTGTTCCCTCCGGTTGGATACTTGCGTGGTATTGTCCTTCCTCACGCCGTTTCAGATCTAGTTAAGCATCGTTTTTTTCTTCTCTGCTGCTCTGTGTTGTTGCTGTTCTGAGCAATCTGTCCGTTGGTTCTAGCTGTAATCTGAAGTGGTAGGTCGCATCCCTTAATCATCCGAGCTGTTCGGTTGGATCCTTGAGTGTTGCATTCTGTTGGGTGTGATGGCATATCTGGTTTGAAGCCTCCATGGTCGAACCACCTCTGCCCCCTGTTGTGTCTCGCCAGTTGTCTGATGGTGAAAGAGTGAAGTCGTTGGCCAAGGTGCGTTTCACTCACATGGCTAAGACGAAGCAGAGATCAAATGTTGTTGGCCCGAGTGTTGGTGCCAATGTTCACCCCTCGACGGTGAAGGTGTCTGCAACCCTTGCTGCCCTGATAGAGGCTGGAACTGTTTCCACTCCAAATCAAGTTTAGCTTGATGGACGCTCTAGAAGGCGTAGCCGCAGCAGAGGGAGGAAGTCATCCAGACTTCCAAACCGACCATCCCAGGATGCTTCCTTGCCTACTCAATGTTCTTGGGCCTCTGTGGAAAAATCTGTCGAGAAAGGGTATGACCTTACTTATATCCCTCCTTCGTGCATTGATGGTGAAGCTTTGGTTGATATTTCGCTTGAGATTCTCAAGGCCGTTGACCCAAAATGGAAAGAATGCTTGGTGGGTTACTTTGTTGGGAGACGGCTGCCGTTTAGATTAACAGAAGATGCTGCGAAACATGTATGGGGTGCGCAACTATCGGATGTTATGGCTAATGAGGATGGTTTTTACTTCTTCCATATCCCGGATGTGGAGTTTAGGAGGCGGATCCTAGACAATGGCCCTATCACTATAGCCAGAGTGCCTCTAATTCTGCAACAGTGGCACCCGATGTTAGACCTCAAGCGGGGTGAACACGCCTCACTTCCGGTGTGGGTGAGATTGAAGTCGATTCCGTTATCTCTGTGGTCTGCTCCTGCCATAAGCGCTATGGCTAGTGCGATTGGTAAACCTCTCTATGTCGATTCACGTACGGAGAAGGTAAAGATGATTTCCTACGCTCGGGTGTGTGTTGAAATTAAGGCTTCCTAGCCTCTCTGTGATTCGATTAAAGTCCGAGTGGACGGTGAAACTCGTATTATCAATGTGGTGTACGAATGGAAACCGGTTTCCTGCTTAAAGTGTGGTACATTTGGACATAAATGTCCCATTGAGGAGGCTCCTAGTATTACTCCCACGGCTCCAATTGAAGGAGATGATCCTAATCCATCTCTGAATGGGTGGGAAATAGTAAGGAAGGGGCTGAGTTCCTCGCGTGCCAAAGCTGGCCCTTCTAGTTATGTGGTTGAATTGGCTGCACCAACAAGTCCCGTTGGTCTTTGTGTTTTTGCACCCAACCTGGTTGTCCCGGGTACAATATTGTCTCAATCTTCCTCTGTGGCTTCCTCGGACTTTGAGGACATTGGTGGTGGAGTGGCTAGCATTATTGGTAGT
Source organism: Lenwebbia sp. NSW1173648 (assembly GCA_029784005.1). Lineage (NCBI taxonomy): Eukaryota > Viridiplantae > Streptophyta > Magnoliopsida > Myrtales > Myrtaceae > Lenwebbia > Lenwebbia sp. NSW1173648. The sequence continues at coordinate 17,806,582 of JARCGZ010000008.1, read as the reverse complement.
GAAGGTGAGGAAGACCCCCCTACTGCACATCCTACCACTCGCAACTCCTCTAATTTGCAACAAGGGCATGCCTTGCTTTTCGGCAAGCTCCAAGTGACTCCTTCCTCTCCTGGGTTGGAATTACCTCAGACTAGTCTGGTTTCAGATAGCAGCCCTCCTATGGCTAACACGGCTAAATCCACCTCGAGGAGGAAACGGGGAGGGCAAAAAAAAAAAGGCAACTCTCCTCATCCCATGTACATATGCATATAGGTGTTTGGAATGTAATGGGCCTTGTTAACTCGTTAAAGCAGGCTGAAGTTAGAAACTTGATTAATTCCAACTATCTTTGTTGTGTTGGAATTTTGGAGATGAAAGTCCCTTCCTCTATGTTTGTGAACCTTTCTGCTGGTTTATTCTCATCTTGGATTTGGACTGAAAATTACTCCTTCTCTCCCCGTGGAAGGATTTGGGTTGGTTGGAATCCTCTGGTTGCTGAATTTACAGCTCTCTCCTATTCGGCTCAGGTTATCCATGGGCGGTTGAGATTTTTGTCTACCAATAAGGTCTATTACCTCTCTGTTGTGTATGCAGACCATACCTTCGTGTCTCGTCGTTTGCTGTGGACTGATCTTGAGCAGCATAGTGTCTCTTTTGATGCATTTCCCTGGCTAGTTGCTAGTGACTTCAATGCCATTAGAGATCAGTCAGACAGGATTGGCAGCTCGAACGATTGGATCCCATCATTTGATGAATTTGGTCAGTGTCTGACACGGGCGGGTCTTGATGATCTCCGTTATACAAGCTACAGATTTACTTGGTCGACTTCCTCTGGCGCTCTTCATAAGCTAAGGAAGATAGATCGAGTCCTCATTAATGACAAGTGGAGTAGTGTTTTCTCTTTCTTTGAGGCCTCGTTCTTGGCCTCGGGCGTGTCGGATCACACCCCCATGGTCATTCGCATTATGCTGCCTCCGTTAACAAGAAAGCCATTCAAGTTCTTTAACTTTTGGAAGTTTAATCCTTCTTTTTTTACTATTGTCGCTCGGGTTTGGGAGTCTCAGGTGTCGGGTACTTCAATGTTTATCTTATGCCGTAAGCTCAAGCTCCTCAAGTGCCGTCTTAAGCAACTCAACCGAGAGTCCTACTCTGATATTTCTGAGCGTACGTCGGCTTCTCGTGTTGCTTTGTTGGCTGCCCAGGACTCCCTGGCGTCGGATCCTCTCAATCAGTGCCTTGCTGAATCAGAGAAAGAGAAACTGGGTATCTTCGCTGATCTCAGACTACAGGAGGAAGTTTTCTTCATGCAGAAATCTCGGGTACAATGGTTTAAGGAAGGGGATTTGAACACCAAATACTTTCACTATTTCATCAACAAATGGCATCTCCGTAACAGAATTCTCTCGGTTATGGATTGTGCTGGGATTACCCTCTCGGATCCGCTGTTGATGAATCAACATATTGTCTCCTTTGAGGAATTATTTGCTGCCCCTGCCTAGCCTCCCCTACCGCCTCCGTTGGAGGTACAATCTGTTATTGGTAATTTCCTTAACGATGATTAAATTCGTTTTCTTTTGCAGCCTGTTTCGGATATGGAGATCCGTAATACCATGTTCGTCTTAGCCATGGGTAAGGCCCCGAGGCCGGATGGGTTTAATGTGGATTTTTTCAAATCTACCTGGGATATTATAGGTCATTCGATTTTAAATGCTGTTAAGGATTTCTTTTTGACGGGCAAGTTGCTTAAGGAAACCAACGCCACCATTCTCTCCTTGGTGCCGAAGGTTCCTAATGCAATTAGTATGAGGGACTTCAGACCTATTTCGTGTTGCAAATCCATTTATAAATGTATTACCAAGATATTGGCTAATAGGATTACTTGTGTTCTGTCGGCTCTCATTAGTCCTCCCCAGAATACTTTTGTCAAGGGACGTCGGATTAGTGATAATATCCTACTTGCCCAAGAACTCTTTTGTGGGTTCCATCACGAGCCTTATTTAGCGAAATGTGCTATTAAGGTCGATTTTCAGAAGGCCTACAATACGGTGGATTGGGGATTCTTAGAGTTGGCTCTGCGTGCTTTTGGTTTTCCTATGCTGTTCATTAAACTCGTGATGGAGTGTGTCACATCACCCAAATTCTCGGTTAGTATTAATGGTGAATTACATGGATTCTTCCCGAGCTCTAGAGGTATCCGACAAGGTGATCCCATGTCGCCCTACCTCTTTACCCTTGTGATGGAAATTTTATGGGGATTCTGAATGTTCAAACCGGTCGGCCTAGTTTTAAGTATTTCTGGCGCTACAAACAGTCTTGGCTTTCCCGTCTGTTTTTCGTCGATGATGTGCTGTTATTTGCTGAGGTGAACCTGCCTTCTATTTGTTTGTTAAAGGATGCACTTGATCGCTTCTCTGGTTGGTTGGGTCTGCTGCCTAATCCGATGAAGAGTGAAATATTTTGCTCCGGTGGCTCGGATGGTCTTTGATCTCAAATATTTTCCTCACTCGGTTTCACGGAAGGTAAGCTGCCATTCCGTTATCTTGGTGTTCATGTCTTAGCCTCTAGACTCAGCAAGACCGATTGTATGGCTCTGGTTAATACTATCACTTCTCGTGCCCAATCCTGGTCCGAAAGATTCTTGTCTTTTGCTAGGCGTTTGCAGCTCATTAAGTCAGTTTTTCATGCTATCCATGTGTTCTGGACCAGCGTCTTTACTCTTCCAAAGTCGGTCCTATCTTGAATAGAATTGATCCTTAGACAATTTCTTTGGAAGGGTCCGGGGCTAAGTGTTGGGGGGGGGGTGAAAGTCCCTTGGTCTGATGTTTGCTTGCCTAAGGCAGAAGGCGGCTTGGGCATCTGTAAACTCTTTGATTGTAATCGGTCCGCAATGCTCAAGCATATCTGGCTGCTCTTTACCGACAAGGAGTCGTTGTGGTGCAAATGGATACATTCGACTTTTCTCAAAAACAAGAATTTTTGGGTTGCGACTAAACCTACTTTCTGCTCTTGAGATTGGAAGAAGATCCTAGAGCTTCGCTTGATCTTCCTTTCGCTGTCTTGTTGGTGGATCGGTAATGGTTGTTCGGCATCTTTTTGGTTCGATCATTGGCATCCTAGAGGGCCTCTTCATACGTTGTTCTTGGACAGAGAAATTTATTGCTCCGGTATCCCCAGAAGGGCCACTGTTCGGGATTTTCTCTTATCGACGCCCCCACCGTCTCTGGTGTTGACCACTATGACTGCCTAGTCTGATGTGCTCCCCATCATTATCCCTGATAGATGTGATCGTTTGCTATGGACGTGCCACCCCTCCGAGGTATTCTCTATTGTATCCGCATGGGATTTTATCAGACGTAAAGGGAGGGTCGTCCCCTGGTACCGTTCCATTTGGGATCGGGGTATTGCGCCTTGACACACTTTCTTGCTATGGCTTATCACCTTGAACCGGTTCCCCACTTAGGTAGTCTTGCTGAATTACCGTAGGATCTCCGAAGGTGTTTGTGCATTCTGCCTGTGTAGACCCGATTCGATTGACCACCTTTTCTTTGGTTGTAACTTTACTGGTTCTTTGGCTCTATTTTGGGCGGCCAAGTGTAATTTGGCGTGGCATAATCGTTCGTGGCAGGATAACCTTTCTTGGGCTTTGCAACATATAGATGGTCAGCATTTCTATCATAGTATTGCTCGTTTCTCCTTTGCCGCTTTATGTCATATCATTTGGACGGAAAGGAATCATATCCTTTTTAGAAATTAGGCCCGCATCTTACTTGCTCTCAAAAAAGCATCTTGTTAAAGTTGTCCAGGATAAGGCCATGACCTTCAAGAATGTCGTTGATTCATCGCGCAACCGGAGAATGTAGGCTAGTTGGGGATGCTCTCCGACCATGTTTGACTAGTTAGTGGCTGGTATTTTTGTGCAGTTGTGCTCTTCCTGTTTTGGGTTTGGCCGCTATTTTGGCTGGGGGGTTTTTTTGTTTTGTTTTTGTTTGCCTAGGTGAGGCTCCTTTCTTTTTTGCTCGACCGTTGTTGGCTGTTTCGTATCTCCTCACGCTCTTGCACCAGGTTTGACATTTGTGTCTGATCGGGTGGGAGATTGTTTGGTCGGTGTTGTTCATTTGTATGTCCGCTGTGATTAGTCAATATACTACTTACATTTACCAAAAAATATATAAATATTCTTACTATGAACTAAGGCTCCGTTTGTCTCGCGAAAAATGAATAATTTGAAAAATATTTTCCTAAAATTAATCACTTGTATTGCTTGAAATAATTAGTTAATGAAAAATATTTTCATTATCATATTATCAAAACATTTTTGTGGATTATAAAAATATTTTTCGTTCATTTATTTTTGTAAGCAATACAAGCAATTATTTTTAGGAAAATATTTTTCAAACCATTCATTTTCCACGAAACAAATAAAGCCTAAATGAACAAAACTTTATGTATGCGTTCTTTAATAATACATGTCGAATATTGGATACTTATGTAAGATATCAAATTGTGACATCCCAGTCTGCCACCTGCTACTAACCACGCGTTCTGTTTTAATCTTTTATTATAAGATGGCGCATGCGGAACACTAAGTAAAACAATCAAGACGGCCATACAAGTACAAGTGCACGGAATACAAACGAATGGCAGGCACGCCTAAAAAGAGTATGGCCTTTCATGGGTTCTACTAACCGGATAACACACAATGCAAGCAGTAAGATTATTCAGCAAATCGATTCAATACTTTATATTGACATCTGATTTAAGCCATTTACATTACTCCTTAAGACACACAGCTTATCTAGAAGGATTTACAAAGGAAGGAATCTGCTCCCGAATTCCAGAATCGTCATCCATAGCCTCCAGCGCCTGGGAAAATATCATCACTGTGTGTGCCCTGAACTCCGTATCATCAGCCATATTCTCAGTCTGTCCTTCTAAATTAAACTGATGAGGGGCTAAGGGACCTATCGATCCAGTTAGGGCGCGACGATACATAGCCTTGAACTCAAATACGACCAATCCAACAGGCGGTCCTTCTTCCACATAAACTCTAGAACGGATAACCTTATAGTGGATTCTTAACGGATTGTTGGGTCGGGTCTTAGTAAATTCTTCTGTAGACCGACTAATCCACAGGGGTTCACCAAAGAAGCGTTCCTGCATAGGCATCGGTCGTTTTGGCATTCTAATATACTGAAAAATGTTTCAACCAACGAAGTGAGTATAACCCAACAAGGAGATCACTAGGCCGAACGACTAACTAGTTATAGAATAGTAGGATTGCAATCAAAGTCATCATGACAGAATCCAAGGTATACAATGATAGAATCTCAGATTCAAACCAAAATCCAAGATATACAAAGAATAGAATCTCAAAATAAAATCAGGATCCAAGGTATATAAGGGATAGAATTTCAAAATCAAACCCAATCATAGTCATCACAAATCAAGGTCGATCGATGATCAATGTTCGCAATGGCGAGCCATAGACAGTCTAGTAATAAGGACTAGAGATCTACTTGCCTTAGTTCCGAATTCAAAGAAAACGGAAGTAGAAACGACGAACGAACGATTTTAGGTTTGCCTTGATTCCTCGTACGAACACTGCTACGGATCAACGCCGCATCAACGGAGCTCATCTAGGAGTTGACGCACGGTTGAGGCGTGCGGTGAGAAGCACGACTTGGGTGGCGCGGCGAGGGAGGTTTTAGAGAGAAAGAGAGAGTTGTTTTGATGAACAAATGACGAAACGAATTGACGTCAAAGGAGTATTTATAGGAAAAGAAGACGGTGGTGAGTCAGCGCCCGCTTTGCCACGCGGTGACATGTGGCACCGCTACTGCCACCATCTGCCACGTGTCACATGGTGATGACATGTGGCCCTTTTTGTTGCTACGTGCTGACACGTGGCTTGCCACGTGTCCACGTGTTGCCATGTGTCGCTCCCTGCCTCCGGTTGTCCCGATTTCAGGTGTTGCCACGTGTCGCCGGAGCGCGACACATGTCCCTCCCTACCTTCGGTTATCCCGATTTCGCATATATTTGATCGGATAGGACTCAATTTAAACACATAGTGTCCTTAAAAATATCATCGAGCCAAATATAATAATCCCTCAAAACCTATTCAATAATCCGAACTCTTTAAATACTAATCCACTCTTAAGCAGGTGAAGGTTCGAGTCATTATAATCCTCCCCACCTCAAGAAATTTCGTCCCCGAAATTTCGACCTTGCTTTCTCCTTACCAAGAGGTAAAACCCCTAGGGTCTGCTTCTTATTGAACCATGCGGCCAACTACGCTTTTCATTGCGTACTCTGACCTCAATTGCCATATCTCGCAATCTTAGCCTATTAATAGGGTCATCATGAACCTTAATAATCTCTCATCTATTTGGCAACACCATCGTGCCATTTACTCATATATCCCTAAATTCACTTCTCAATGTCATTCTCATGACTCGCCAAATCAAATGGCGTCAATGATGGACTCACCAATGTCCAATATATCCAGGTAGATCGTCCATCACTACTTAGGACGCAATACACCTTTGCCAATTACGATGCTAGTTCATATGCCAAGCATGTAGTTTCGTTGATTACAGTCTTAAAATATTTCATAAATATCCCTCTCACAGATGGGATCTTCTCTGAAATTATTGCCCTCAGAGGTATTAAAACATTCTCTCCGACTCACTACGGAGGTATTAGTAGTATCCTCTCCGACTTACTGCGGAGGCATTCAACAGACTTTTATCAACTCACCATCAGGCATTTTCAGGCATTTCTTTTCCAATAGCATCTCAATGTACTCATCATACTTTCATTCTAATACCTAAGATGCAATGCCATGTTTATGCAGTTTCAAGCCTATTCGAGTTTAAACTCAGGAAAACTTTTCAACATTGAAACCGATGCAACTCAGCTTTTTAAAAGCACAAATCAACTCAAGATTTTTGAAATCGTTTCGATTCAAAACTGAAAATATTTAAAATTTCGAAAACACTTTAAATTTTCGAAAACTAGTCAAGCTTAGCACGATACCTAAACCCACTCTTTCAATGCGTGACTTGATTTATTCCTGCCCCCATCGCCATCTGCTCCGAGAAGACTGTTGGGAGTTGCTCCTTGCTCAGGCCACTTTGCCCCAGCATCCACTCCCTGCAACTCGACAGACCGAGTTGTTACAGGCCTGCCAGCCTTCGCCTGGTTCGTCCCCAAGTCATTTACTAATGAAGAGAGTCCCGTTCGGCACGTCTTATACCTTGCTTCACTACAGTTTGTAGGTATCCCGTGCAGCTCATCCCATACCAAGCTAACGGTTTATCAAGTCCGAGGTAAAATAATGATAAGCCCATGCATGCACGTTTTCAAAACTTCGATAATTTTAATGCAATAAATCAATGTAATGCATGAATAATCTATGTCGATATTCCTTGATCATCACCTAAATCGAGTCTAAAGCCATTAGCGACCATTGATATCAAAGATCAATTTCCTATGTTCAAGCTACAAACCTTTTGTTTGGTCGCTGTCAATTCACAATCAATATAATCAAATTGACCCTTCGTCCAAAGCCCATTACTAAACCTCAAGGCACAACCACAAGTTCAAGCCTAAACTTTAAAAACATCGTTCGCTTCCTTGCGAACATCAATCATTAATCAGGGACTTTCAATATCAATCGATATCTAAGCTATCAATATACCACATAGATTCAACCCTATAATCCACCAAAATCAATCGCCTTATTCCAAATCCACAATTAGTACTAACCATCAAACCATAGCTTTTCAAGCCTAAAGACAAACCATTGCCCCATACCATCTAATTCTTCGGTTGATCGCCCTCCTATATCCACAAACAGTCATCAAACTTAAGTAGCGATCAACAATATCTTTTATCTAATAAGTAGCATAAGCTACTGCTAATCCCTAACAAACACAAACACATGCACTTGTAGTTTTAATCGCGTACGTGCCTCCCAAACACTTCATCTACTATCGCACCATATCACTCCATTAACCGCTCTAATACCAAGTATGTGTGGCGTCCCAGTCCGCCACATGCTTACTAACCACACATTCTATTTTAATCTTTTATTATACGATGGCGCATGCTGAAGACTAAGTAAAACAATCAAGATAGCCATACAAGTACAAGTACATGGAATACAAACGAACAACAAGCACACCTAAAAAGGGTATAGCCTTTCATGGGTTCTACTAACCGGATAACACACAATGCAAGCAGTAAGATTACTCAGCAAAACGATTCAATACTTTATATTGACATCTGATTTAAGCCATTTACATTACTCCTTAAGACACACAGCTTATCTGGGAGGGCTTATAAAGGAAGGTAATCTACTCCCGAATTCCAAAATCATCATCCACGGCCTCCAGCACCTAGGAAAATATCATCATTGTGTGTTCCCTGAACTCCGTATCATCAGCCATATTCTCAGTCTGTCCTTCCAAATTAAACTGATGAGGGGCTAGGGGACCTATCCATCCAGTCAGGCTGCGATGATACACAGCCTTGAACTCAAATGCGACTAATCCAATAGGCGGTCCTTCGTCCACATAAACCCTTGAACGGATAACCTTATAGCGGATTCTTAACGGACTGGTGGGTCGGGTCTTAGTAAATTCTTCTGTAGACCGACTGATCCATAGGGGTTCACCATAGAAGCATTCCTGCACAGGCGTCAGTCGTTCTGGCATTCTAATATACTGAAAAATGTTTCAACCAAAGGAGTGAGTATAACCCAACAAGGAGATCACTAGGCCGAACGACTAACCAGCTATAGAATCGCAGGATTGCAATCAAAGTCACCACGACAGAATCCAAGGTATACAAGAATAGAATCTCAGATTCAAACTAGAATCCAAGATATACAAAAGATAGAATCTCAGAATAAAATCAGAATCCAAGGTATACAAGGGATAGAATTTCAGAATCAAGCCTGATCATAGTCATCACAAATCAAGGTCGATCGATGGTCAATATTCGCAATGGCGAGCCATAGATAGTCTAGTAACAAGGACTAGAGATCTACTTGCCTTAGTTTCGAATTCAAAGATAACTGAAGTAGAAACAACGAATGAACGAACGATTTTGGGTTTGCCTTCATTCCTTGTACGAACACTGCTTCGGATCAATGCTGCATCAACGGAGCTCTCCAAGGCGTCGGCGCACGGTCGAGGCGTGCGGTGAGAAGCACTGCTCGGTCGACGCGGCGAGGGAGGTTTTAGAGAGAAAAAGAGAGTTGTTCTGACGAACAAATGACGAAACGAACTGACGTCAAAAGAGTATTTATAGGAAAAGAAGACGATGGCGAGTCAGAGTCAATGTCCACTTTGTCACGTGGTGACACATATCCGCTATGTGTCACGCCGCGGTGACACGTGGTACCGCTACTGCTACCATTCGCCACATGTCACGTGGTGTGACGGTCATAATTTTTGTGAGCTTTAAGTTTTGACAAGTGAAGTAATTATGTATGGATACTTGTGTTGCGAATGTAAGACGACGGATGATATTTGAGCTATGAATGAAACGTCAAACTTTTGAATTTGGGTATTGATCGTAACGTCGGATATTTAAATTGAGTTATGGTTATAATGTTGGATGTTTGAATTGAAATATGGACTTTGATGTGAGTTGATTCGATTGAGTTGGTTTCGATAGTTTTGAGCGCAAAAGGCCCGTGAACCCCCCATGACTGACCCACTATAAATATACCCTCTCTTCTCTCTCTCCTCCCTCACTCTTTCTCCCTCTCTCATTCACGAACCCCCCCTCACCTCGGCGACTCCACCCCAGAGCTCCCCCCTCGCCGCGCCTCCTTCGTCCGCATGAGCTCGACACCGACGGCGGTCCTCCATCCTTCGATGGAACCTCAACAACCTAAGCTTGCTCCCCCTCGCCTCGCTTGAGCTTGCTCGACTCTCGCTCTCCCTCCCTCTCAGCCGCGTGACTTCAAGGGAAGAGGAGGAGTGTTCGAGCTTCGTTTGGCAGTGGATTTGCTTCGTTTTCGTTGCGTCTCGACTCTGAGGCAAGTGAACCTTCTAACTCCTTTGTCTACTTGCCAATTCGTCCCTGAATTGAGAGCGACACGGTATTTGGATTTGTGGGTATCTACGAATGAAGTTTTTCTTGCATGAGCTAGAAAACGAAGTAATTCGCAAAATCTATGAGTATGGGTAATTTGTCTGCGATGATGGATCATGTTGATTTCGTCGAATTGAGCTTGAATTTGCAGTAGTCTGGCGTAGGGTGTTCGGCCAAGAGGCCTTACGTGCGTGTGGTGTTGTGTAATCCACTTGTGGTCGTGGTCGTGTGATTGATTTGGTGTGATGAAGTGCAGTTATGTGCTTGTGGTCTTGTGTGGTTTTGTTTCGAAGTTAGGTTCATTCATTAAAGAATCTGAGCATGCGAATGCGAGTGGTCAAGTGTGTTTGTGATAGTTATCATGCTTGGTGGATTCTAAGAATGTGTGATTGCATCGAAAGTGATAATGATTGAAATATCTGTTGGCCAGCATCCTGACGTGTTTGATTATATGTTGGCCTGTGTCCGGACGATTCCTCGTGGGAGCCTGAGTGGAAGTCGGGAAGTCCACGACCTGTGTCCCGATGGAATCGAGCCCCGGAGTAGGGGAATCTAGGCCTGTGTCCCTCTGATAGAATTGAGGCCTGTGTCCCTCAAGATTCCTATGGCCGGTGTCCCACGAACGATGAACTGGGGTAAAACCCATAATTGAGGCATGTGTCCCTCGTTGACGTTAAAGAGGCCTGTGTCCCTCTTGTAAAATGAAAGTGAAGTGGAAATTAAAGTGCATCAGAGTGTTCATGTGAATGTGGTATTGCTTGCATGAGATGTATGGTGTCGTCTTGAGTCTCATGCCTACTTGATCTCAACGTCGAGTTCTACTTGATTGAACGATGAATTGCTTGTTAGCCTGCGAGTTATTGGTTTCACTGCTGAGCTTTTTAGCTCACTCTTGTAGTTGAAATATTTTTCAAATAATTAGGTATGGTGATCCCTCCCATTGTCCCTATTCTACGTTATGGTGCGTCTGTGGAGTTTGAACATAGGTGGGAAGAGTACCGTGATCCCGTGTTTCTGGGCAAAGAGTTTCAGCTTTTGATTTCAATACTCTGGGTTGACATGGGAATGTTGGATGGGATGATTCTGCTCCGTTTTATATCGATGTTCATGAGAGAGCCGTCTGGCCATTTATCTAGGCCATTACCTTTGGCAAATTTTGACGATGATGACCATGGCGCGGAGTAGTAGTAGTAGTGAATAGGCTAGGAAAGAACTGATATGTACATGCAGGTTTTTGATGATGGATGTGATGGCAGACACTTTTTGGCTGGGCCGCGGAGTGGATTGTTTAGGGATGTGGATGAAGTAGTGGGAGGTAGACGTTGAGTAGTGGCGGAGTTCTCTTTTGATGTTTTTCCCAGGTGCTTGTTTAAAAACTTGGATGTAATGGAATAGACTTAGTCGATATATATATATATATATATATATATATATATATATATATATATATATATATATATATATATATATATATATATACACATGTGTGTAAGCTTTAACAGGATGTTTGATGCCATGGTTGAATGCGCTTGTATAAGAGGTGTGTTTACTGTCGCGACCCTCTCGAAAAGTTTTATGGGGTTCGAGGGTTAATGGATTGCAACGTTCTCATCCACTAGATAGGATGGACGAGATCGAGGCGCGGGCCCTCCCAAGCACATGCAAACTTGCTTCAGGGAGAAAATTTTACATCGTGATCGACCTTAGTGCGATCGGGTGGCATGTGATAAGTGTGCATGACATCGGAGTCGCCACCAATCTATTTTTGGAGGGTAGATTGAAAATCCTACCGAGCGGTTGGGAGAGACCGTTCGGTTCCGCGAAAACTAGAGAAGCAAGTTCGGGGACTTAGTTATGCCGACCTTTCGGTCGACGCCCTTTCGGTACCTAAGTCGAGCAATTTTCCTAACTATGAATTTCATGCAGATTTCTTGGAGCGAGGTAAGCTCTAACACCTAAAACGTTCATGCAGATGAGAATGTCTATCCTATCAATCACAGTCAATAAGGAAAGTGCACAAATCAAGGAACTAGGTCATGAGGATAAATCACATCAAAACAATCATATGGCATGCCTAGTAGAGCCCTAAAGGCTTAGAGAATGTACCATTGGAGTTAAGGGGTAGTTTGGGAAAGTTTGGGATAAAATGTCTAGAGGGGCAAAATGGTCATTTTTGAAGATTCAGGAACCAAAATCAACAAAAATGGGTCAGACTAGTTGAATGTGGTCATTTCCCAATTTTTGAGATTTTTTAGAATTTTTAAGAATTTTATGGGATTTTTTTCAAATTTTTGAGAATTTTTTTTATGATTTTTCCAATTTTTTTGAATTTTAGAATGATTTTTTTATTTTTATTTTTTTTTATGATTTTTTTTATTTTCCTGATCGGGTCGAGTCGACCCGACCCACTCAACTCAAAAACCTGGCCTAGACTGTACGGGTGCCAGGCTAGCCTAAAACGGTGGGGTTTTAGACTTTTTTTTGTTATTTTCTGATTTTTTTTCAAATTTTTTAAGATTTACTGATGATTTTTATTCAATATCTAATCTTACGGCACAGACGGGGCCACATGGCTAGCCCACGACCCTCGGATCCGCATACTAAAACCAACAGTCTAGATCGATCGGAAAGACCAATTTGCCCAGTTCGATCTGAATACCGAGATCAACGGCTCAGATCGCACGGTGCGACCACTTTGTGATCGTCCGATCTGCATACCGCTATCAACGGCTCAAATCGCATGGTGAGACTGCATCTCGACCGTCCGATCAAAACCTATTTTTTATTTTCAAAAATTCCATTTTTAAAATCTAAAAACTACTTTTATTTTCTGAAAAATCCAAATTGAGACACGTGACGCCACCCCCACCGTCCGATTTGGATATATATATATATATATATATTTTAGAAAACTAACTTAATAACCGTCTGCGCTGACGTGGACGCCATGTGTCAAGCCACGTGGTGCCACATTAGCGCCGCGTTAGACGTTGACTGATCTTTGTCTTCTTCACAGCGATGGTGAAACAAACGGCCGAGGGTTTCCTGATGATATACGACGGTGAAACCTCAGCCGATCGGCCAGAAACTAGTCCCATTCGATTAGTCTAAACACGCAGATCAACATATCCAAAACCTAGATAGATTTAATGGCTAAACATACATGAATCTAGCTCACACAGAACACATCAATGGCGGTTCAATCAAGCAATACAAAGCATATCAAGCTAATTCCTTCGCAAAACACACTTAAATCAAGTTCAGAAGACTTACCTACAGGTCCGATTGACCTGGCTTAGGCTAGTTTGAGCTAGAGAAGTCGCGGTAGGGCCGTGAGGTTTGGAGGTTTCAACTTGATGTTTTCACGCACAATCAATGCAAAAACAAGATGCGATCTTGCGTAGAGTAGTTTAAGGAACAAAACGCCTAAAAAATGTTCAAGAATTATTGCCAGAAACATGAAGTGCCATGTGAGCACAGAGGAGAAACTTGAAGTTCGAACTCACCTTTTTGAGATCGCCGAGCTGCCAGAGTAAGTCCGATCGCCTCCTATAGCTGAGACGAAGTTTCTCGAAGTGGTTTCATGCTTCGATTTGGCCTAGAACACCCTGGCCGAAGTTCTACAGCGCGAGCTCGAAGCTCTGGCTATGGCGTTGCCAGAGAAAGTTTCTCTCTCCTCTCTCGCTCTCTCTCTATTCCGTTGAGTTTGTTGGAGCAGAATGACCAATCCTCCCTGGCAAAGAAGCGTCAAATTGGTTATATACCAATTCGAAAATTTTTGCGCGTGGGAGTAAGTCAGTGGGAGCAGCTCACGTGCTCTCCCACATGTGAAATGGTACTAATGGCACCGGGGGAAGTTGGAGATTCCGTCAAGCTCCGTTTGGTATCCTGGCGAGTACAAATGGACGTCCAATTTGAACGGTTTGCGTTGGAGTTGACTTTTGCACCCCTGCGATATTGACTGAATTCGCTAGACTAGCTTCGATGACCCCAGGCGGCGAGAGTGGTGGCGACGGGTTCGGACCGTCGAGGGCTTCAATGCCCACCCTGTGGCAGCTTTGATTACGACCAGGAGGGTCGCTAATTTGGCGATCAAAAGTTAGCTCCTCTATGATCTTTGAATCTGCGCGCGAAAGACCAATTGGGGAAGAAGGTCCGTAGTATGGGTCGTCGGTCGTTGGGTCGGATCCTGTCCGACCTGACAGACCTGACAGTCCAAAAAATGCCAAATTAACCTGCAAGACCTTGGAATTAGTCAAATTAAACCCCAAAATTGAACTTAGGGGCATGAATTGCATTTGGAAATGCTAAGATTGGGCAGAATTGGTTTTGAATTATGCAAAAACCCCAAATTTTTTATCTAACCTGAGGACCCATTTTGATAAATCCAAATCCTAAATGGCCAAATTGGATCAAACCAATGCCACCAATTGATCCAGAAGGTTGAAAAATAGAGGGTGATGGGCTTAGATTTTCGAATTAGCCCCTGGAAAGTTTTTAATTTCATTTTGAACAAAACCATGGACTAAATTGATAGATTTTTGTGCAGTTTAGTCATTTTCGCCAAAACGAGCAATTCCTGAAATAATTGGACTGAAATGTAATTTACGATAATAGAGTGGAATGTCACGACTTTGAAAATGTTAAAAAGGGGGAAATTAAAGGGCTAAAATGTAATTTTTTGAATTAATTCGAGAATATGCTCAACGAAGGAGCATATGTTCCCGAATCAATTTTTGGGAATTTTAAAGGGCCAAAATGAAAAGGGAATTAAAATAAAAATATGAGCTATTTTTGTGTATTTTTACGGCCTCAAATGGTATTTTTCTTGATTTTTCAAGTATTTTCCTATTTTCCAAAAATATTAAAAAAATGCAAAAAATATGAAAAAATATTTTTTGTTCAAAAATGGCTCCTTAGGCTAGGCCAGGCTTCCAAAGTTGATTTTTCAATTTTGTAAAATTTTATGGATTTTTTTTTATGAATTTTCTAAAAATAAAATGACCAAAAAATAAGGTGTCAACAGCTGCCCCTTTTTGAGAGGGATCTCGAGAGAGATTATTTTCAAAGACAAGGCGACACCTGAAATTTAATTGACTCGATTGGAGAAAAACTTGAAAAGTCGTGACATTGGACTCACATACCTTCCGGTGTAAGCTTAAGTCCAATCGGCATTATGCTCGTTTTGATATGAGAGAGAGAAAGGAAGAGGGAAAGGAAGAGAGACTTACGTGAAGCTTACCCGCCAGTCATATGGATATGATTGATCTATTTGCTTTGAGTGAGAACCTAAGGCTTTGTTATAAGAATACCCTAGGAGAATTGAAATTTGACTCGTATGGTAGATCACCCCATAGCAGACTTCTAATGAAAGGATTCTAAAGATTAAAATGATTAAGATTTGACCCTTATGGTAGTCCCCCCTATAGAAGATTCCTAATGATAGGAGTCTAAAGATTAAAAGGATGATTAAGATTTGACCCGTATGGCAGGTCACCCCATAGAAGATTCCTAATGAAAGGATTCTAAAGATTAAAATGATTAATATTTGACCCGTATGGTAGGTCACCCCATGAAAGTTTGACTCTTAAGGACAGAGACAGCCATGTGAATTGATTCTTAAGGACAAAGATAGCCATCGAATTGACTCTTAAGGACAGAGACAGCAATGAAGTTGACTCTTAAGGATAGAGACAGCCACAGAATTGACTCTTAAGGATAGAGACAACCATAAAATTGACTCTTAAGGACAGAGATAGCCATGAGGATTTCTAATGCTGCCTTAAAGGCGAACAAGAGAGGTAAGGAATCAAATATTGGATCATCCCTTATCATGGAATTACCAAGGAAATACCCTAATGTTACCTTTTGGGTAGACAGAAGAGGTACAGATTTTTGAAATTAGGTCATCCTAATAAAAGGAATCGCTAAGGAGTGCCTAATAGGAAAGGACACTAGGATGGATCATCCAAAATGAAGGAATCACCAAGAAATACCTAAAGTTGCTAGAAGAGGTGTATGTGGATGACGTATAGAAGAGGCACACCTAACACTTACCTGTCGATGAGATGAGTAACCTGAATGCTAATTGGAATGGGCATAGACAATTCTACTATGGGACGCCTATCTTTGAGGATGATGAAACCATTCCTCACATTCTTCGATGGTTATTAGGCTGCAGTCGCATACCTGCACGCATAGAAACAGACTTGCGGGTAGAGTCCTTATGAAAGAGGGTAATGAGTAGGAAATCTTCTGGTCCTTACAAATAAGAGGGTTAGAAAGGAGAAATTTTCTAATCTTGCAAAAGTGGGTGAGGAAAGACGAGTCTTCCAGCCCCTGCGAAAGAGGGTTAGAAAGTTGAGTTGATCCTTTAGGCGGTTTCTACCGTTAAGCTGATCCTTTAGGCTGTGTCTACCGTTGAGTTGATCCTTTAGGCAGTGTCTACCCTTGGGTTGATCCTTTAGGCAGTGTTTACCTTTGAACCGATCCTTTAGGCGGTGTCTACCTTTGAGCTGATCCTTTAGGAGGTGTCTACCTTTGAGCTGATCCTTTAGGTGGAATAAACCATTAGATGATCTTTTAAGCGAGACAAAACATTGACGACCTCTTAGGCGGGACAAACCATTGATGACCTCTTAGGCGGGACAAACAGTTGAGATGACTTGATCCAAGGCTTAGACAAACTAGGAATCATGCAATTTTTTTGAAAGAATGCAATATGATGTAGGAGGTTATCCGAGACATCTTGCAACATAACAAGCATGCTAAAAAAATCCCTTGCGAGGATGATTTTGAATCGAATGATCTGAAATTGCCAAAAGAGCTTGGTCAAAACATCAATGGGAGCACATTCATTAGAGAGGACTTCTCACAGTTTCACTCAAAATGGTTTTGTTTCCTTATTGGGGAAATTTCCAAAGAACACTCAAATTATTGCTCGAAACCTATGTCTAGAATTTTGGGACTATTTGTAGTGCATACATTCTGATTGATCAGAGAAGGTCTTTTAAGGGACCGTAATGTAGGTTTGGGGGTTAAGTATACCGCGAGTGCTATAACTTATATATGGCGTTCACTTGAGTGCCATAACTTTTTTTCGTTCACTTGAGTGCCACAAATTTTAAAAAAAGATCACTTAAGTGCCATCTTTGATTTGCCCCGCCGAAAATCCTACATGGATGCTAAAAAATCTGATGTGGCATCGCCGGAGCAATTTTTTTGAATTTTTAATGTACACGTGGATTTTTATTTTATTTTTTTAGTTATTATGAAAAAAAAATTGTTTTGTTTTGTTTGTTTTCCCCCTCTTGGCTAGATAGCCCAAGGGCGAGGGCCGCCTCACCCTTGGTCGGGGGGGGCTCGACGGCTGTCGCGGCCTCGGCGGCCGCCGGCGAGGGTGCAAAGGCCCTCGCCAAATCTAGGCGAGGGCCCTTGCGGCCTCACCGGCCATAGGCGAGGCGGTTCTCGCCCAGACCTAGCGAGGGCCGTCGCGCCCTCGGTCGTGGTGGAGGGGGTTTTGTCGACCGTGGTCGAGGGCAGCCTCGTCCATTGTAGGCGGGGCCTTGAGGGCCCTCGCCTAGATTTGGCAAGGGCCTTCGCGCCCTTGCCCGCAGCCGCTAGGCCCGCGACGGCCCTCGCCCAAGACCGGCGGTAGGCAACCGTCAATCGGCGGAGGGGGCTGGAATCCAGCGGAAGGGATGCGAGAGAGAGGAAGTAAGCAATGAGAAGAATTCTTTATTCTATTTGTGTTCTAGAAATAGAATGGTAGAAAGTTTCTATTTCTCATTTCTATTCCAAACCTATTTCTGTGCCAAAAATTTATCTCGAAAAAAGAAAAATGAAATTGCGTTACCAAACAGATTTCCGTTCCAAGCCTGAAGGTTACTAAATCCTTGAATCTAAACCGTAAACGTACGGAAACATGCCATAATACCACTTGCATCACTGATCGGGAAACAAATACATCACGAGGACATACCGTAATTGCCACATATTAGATGTCGTCTTTGTAGTCTCGAGAGTTCCGTTTACTTCGAATGCGATTCAACAATAGAGAGGGAGAAAGTGTCGTTCTTTCTCTGTGTCATTGTGTTCTTTTGGAATACGATTGACTAAAGGGAGAAGAAAGAGGGAGAAGTTACATCTACCAAAAGACGTGACTTTTCCACGTTAAAAAAATAACTTCTGATAACTACCTTGGCAGTTATCTACAGTGGGTTGGGTGTGGTTGCCCGCATGGGCGGCACACCGTAAGACCCATACTCCTACATCTCCCACTCGCCCATGTAGGGAAAACAGCTCCTACTTGCCCACAGAGGACTAACAATTCCTACTCGCCCACGGATGGCTAAACATAACTCTCTCTTCTTTGCAAAATTCATATTGACAAATAATCCATGCCACCATCATACACTGAGAGCTCGCTGTCGTACATCCATTGGGAGTATATAACAGCTCAAAATTAGAAATAATCAAAACTAGATTTTCGTATGCTGTACCCTAGATCGATCAGTCACATACATATCTCTCTCTCGATCTCATTTAAGTATGATATGTTATATTCACAGTTATGATCAGACTAAATAATCATAACTGACCGGTCTATGAATACAAATATATAATGTGACTTAAAACTCTAAATCAATCTTCCTCTTCCATTAGACCTCTCTATCTCAGTTCAGCTCGCTTTTCTAGAAGTGTCCCATTAGATCGAATCAATTTCATGACCATAAGCAACACTCTAAGATAGCAAACACTAAATAGAAATCTTGAGAATAATGAAGAGTCGTGAGGGCACCAAATGAGGAATTCTTATCCTCATGAATCTCACACGGCTTAAAAAAAAGTTGAGATCTAAGCTTTTGCCTACTTCATTGGTCGACTCATGCATACGTAATATGAAATATGTATTACGGTATTTTCTCCTTCCCCATGGAGCGTATGTATATCCATTTAATACCGTACAGATGATAGTTTAGACACACTCAATGTCTAACTTGAGTTCACGTAACTACTTTGCTCAAAAGTATCCATCAGAACTCATATTAAGTCAAATAAAGTGAAATATATGGGTTATTTTACTTTCGGACATGATAAATATTAAGTCATCATCTCAACATTATGTTAAGGCGACACCTATATTTAAGCTCGAGCTCTCAATTATCACCTAGATAATGAGCTTAAATTTTGTCTCATCTCTATTCATCACGAAGTAAATAGAGGCGATTACCCGTGTGAGTGGGCTAATTTCTCGTCTGTCCGACATACCTTCTCAACATAAAGCACCAAGCTTTATTATCGATAAATGTTACAAAAATTCATAGGTAATAACTTCAAACTTCATTAACTATGAACATTTAGGGAAATTACAATATGTAGTATATTACATTCTACGTAGTCCAAGAGATTTCACATGACTATGGAAAACATCTCTAGAAATCGACTTCGTCATCGGATCTGCTAACATTCTATGCGTAGATATACTGTATGTACGCATCCTTTCGTGCAATTACATCTTTAACATAATTATACTTAATGTCTATGTGTTTGGTCTTATAATGGAACTTGAGATCTTTGGTGTAAGTTATTGCTGCTTGGTTATCACAATATACCAAAATTGGATTTGCAGCCTCACCAGTAACACCTAAATGATCCAAAAATCTCCTAAGCCAGACACCCTCCTACGCTGTTGCTGACAAAGCCACGAACTCGGCTTCCATGGTAGATAAAGCTATACACTTCTATTTCTTACTGCTCCATGATACGACGTCATTATTCAGTAAGAACACATTTCCAGAGGTAGATTTTCTCTCATCTAAATCTCCTCCCCAATCAGCATCAGTGTAGCCCTCAAGGTGCAGATCACTTCCTTGATAACTCGGCGCATAATCAGCAGTAGCTTTCAGATACCTCAGGATTCTCTTGACAGCAGCCCAATGTGCTTGACCTGGATTGGATTGATATCTACTCACCATTCCAACTGCATAACAAATATCAGGTCTTGTATACATCATAGCGTACATTAAGCTTTCAACGACACTTGCATAAGGAAACCTTTTCATTCGTTCTTGCTCTTGTGGAATCTTAGGACACATTCTGCGGCTCAAGCCTTCACCTTTTGCAATAGGAGTATCAATGAGTTTACAGTCTTGCATACGAAATCATTCAAGGACTTTATTTATATACGTCTCTTGCGAAAGAGATAACAACCTTTTTGAACGATCTCTTGAAATCTTAACTCCAAGAATGTATGTAGCTTCACCAATGTCTTTCATTTCAAAATTAAAAGATAGCCAACTTTTGACTGTCTTGACAAACTCCATATTGCTTCCGACAATTAGTATATCATCAACGCATAATGAAAAGATTACAAAATAACCTTTGGATCTTTTGATATATACGCAATTATCTTCATTAATCATCTCAAAATCATATGCCACTATGGCATTATGAACGCGTATATACCATTGTCTTAAAGACTGCTTAAGGCCATATATCGATCTCAAAAGTCGACATACTTTATGTTCTTGGCCTTTAGTAACAAACCCAACAGGTTGTTCCATGCAGATCTCTTCTTCTAATTCTCCAATGAGAAAAGCAGTCTTTACATCTATCTGATATAATTCAAGATCCAAGCTGGCCACTATTGCCAGAATAAGGCAAATTGAGGTGAATCTTACCACATGAGAAAAAATATCTTCATAGTCAATTCCTTCATGTTGGTTATACCCCTTCGCCACAAGGCGAGCCTTATATCTCTTAATCGAGCCATCAGCCTTACGCTTTATTTTGAGAACCAACTTGTTCCCAATGGCTCTGCGTCCTTTCAGAAGATCGACAAGTTCCCAAACTTGGTTCGATCTCATTGACTCCATCTCTTCTTCTATTGCTTTCATCTATTTTTTCCGTATTAGGGCAAGATAGAGCCTCATTTACATTCCTTGGCTCATCCTCTTCCAGTGGAGCGACCATGAAAGCTTCCCTTTCAATCTAAAAGTGTCGACGAGGAATGCTTCTACGACTTGATCGCCGTGGAGAAGATTGTACTCTCCATTGCGCTCCCACTCAGATCAGATAACGGTATTGTTTCATCAAGTGGTTGCAATTGAGACTGGTTTGTACTCAACTCCCCACTTCTCACATTGCTCCCACGTGGATCATTATATTCAACTGTCCCATTATCTCGATCCAAGGTCTCAAATAGGGAATAATCTTCACCTATTTCGCCCTTTCTTGGAAAGTCATTCTCTAAAAATGTGACATCTCGAGATTCAAATTCAGTTCCACTTTCACTTTCTTGCTCGCCTATGAACACATACCCTTTTGAGTGTTTTAAGTATCTTATGAAAATACACTTTTTACCTTTAGGTCCCAATTTTCCATATTTATGAGAGGACTCATGAGTATAGGCAGCACAACCCCAAGGTTTAAGAAAGCTCAGATCAGGTTTTCTACCTATTCACAACTCATATGGGTTGGAAGAGACTGACTTTGAAAGCACACGATTAAGTACATAAACGGCAGTTAACAAGGCATCACCCTAAAAGGTGATAGGCAAATTAGCCTGTGCCATAATAGACATAACTATTTTCATTAGGGTTCTGTTTCTTCTCTCTACAACACCATTCTACTGCGGAGTGTATGGGATAGACAATTGTCTTTCTATTCCCTTTTCATCACAAAAATTTCTAAACTCATCCGATAAGTATTCTCGACCTCGATCGAAGTTCAATGTTTTTATTTTCTTATCTAATTGATTTTCCACTAAGGTTATAAATTTCTTAAAGAAACTTAATGCTTCGGATTTATGAGAAATCAAATAGACATATCTGAATCGAGTGTAATCATCTATAAAAGTGATGAAGTATACAGCCCCATACCTTGCCCTTACAATCATCAGGCCATAGATGTTAGTATGAATTAATGGCAACGGAGATCCAACTCTTATTCCTTTTCCAAATGGCTTTCGAGGTGTTTTTCCCACTAGGCAATGCTCACAAGTGGGCAATTCGACTTCTCAATATTGCCCATTAAGCCCTCTTTGGCTAATCTATTCATACGTTGTTGGCCAATATGACCAAGTCTAGCATGCCACACGTTCACATCATTATCACTAGAATGGGAAGATGTAAACATAGAATAACAAACATTCACATTAGTGTTTTCAACATCCAACACAATAAAGCCATCTACAAAATAACCTGAACCATAGAAAGTTGTACCCAACAACAAATCCATGCCATTGTCATGAAAATTCATACAAAAACCAAGCTTGACTAAAACCAACACAGAAACAAGATTTCGACGAATCTCTGGAGCATATAGGACATCGTGCAGGAACAAAGTACGACCACCGCGCATGATAAGTTGGCGGGTGCTAATTCCTTTAAGTTCCACTCTAGAGTTATTCCCCACATAGATCTACTTCGCTCCATGTGGAATTCGTTGAAATTCCACAAAAGCATTTTTGTCTCTGGCTACATGGTCTATGGACCCTAAGTCTACAGTCCACAAAGGATGAGATTCAGTTAAAAATATAGAACTTGATACATAACTAACACTTTTAAGTGTATAAAAGGGTTTTTACCTTCTTCAGCTCGCCACAGTCACGAGCGAAGTGACCCTTCTTGCCACAATTATAACATTTCACCCTTGAAATGTTTCTCTTAAAGGGACGTTTCCCTTTTCCATGCTTGTCAAACTTTAGTTTCTTGCCAGATGGTTCCACTCCTTTATCTTTCCACTTTTTTAACCCGCCAGGATGCTTGCGCTTGGAGCCCGAAGCTCCATGTGAGCCAGAGCCAGCAAAATACACGTCAGTTTGTGTTTTAGCTGCCAGAAGGCGGTCCTCCTCTAGCTCGAGGTGGCGCATAGCATCCTCGAAGGTCTTGACATTCTCGTTATGGGTCAGGTTAACTTTCATGTGCTCCCAACTATGGGGTAAAGAGCAGATCACTGCTTGCACCTATTGCTCATCAGATAATATGTGACATGCATCCTTCAGCTCACTGATTATATTCAACATGCGCCTCAAATGATGCTTCATATTATGCGCATGTGACATTTTATATGTGTCGAATCTGATTGTAAGCTGCCTTAGTTTGGTTACCGATGTCTGTCCAAACCTAATCTTTAATGCATCCTACATATCCTTTGCATTCTCATGCTGCCTAAACTCACGCATGATATCATTATCCATGCTGCTCAACAACGTAATGCGAGCAGTGAAATTCTTTTTCTTCCAATCAGCGAAGGCTTCCTTATCTCTTCTGTGCTGCGCATTGGTTCCATCCTTTGGTGATGTCATGACCAGGTTAAGAG
Organism: Lenwebbia sp. NSW1173648; assembly: GCA_029784005.1. Lineage (NCBI taxonomy): Eukaryota > Viridiplantae > Streptophyta > Magnoliopsida > Myrtales > Myrtaceae > Lenwebbia > Lenwebbia sp. NSW1173648. Next base: position 17,783,170 of record JARCGZ010000008.1, on the reverse strand, counting down.
CTTCCAGTGCCTCTAGCTCTTCCAGCACATACTGGATTTTCATATTCCAGATCTCATTTCACCGTTTAACTTCTCGCCCTTATTGAGCTCAGCCACGATGTTCTTTGAAGCCGTTGCCATTGTATCTGAATATGAGGTTATTTAGATATTTTGCACGAACTATTAATGCCTAACATTTATGGACATGTTTTACACTAACTAATTATACTAATGTACAATTTCACATAAGGACTTCGATTTGAAAGTTCACTAAGTTTCCAATCATTGTCTAAGTATCCTCGTTTGAAATTATCATTAATATAACCATTTAGGTAAAATTGAGTTATTCAAAGTTACTAAAACTCTCTAGAACTCCCCACTCAACAATATAATACTACTAAAGCATTATAAAATAGCAATTCATATTGCACTAACAAAACAAACATTTCATGAAATATTTACAATCAACAACAGTAGGAAGTATTCACAGACTGACAAACTAACTTCAACAACAACAAGATTGAGATATTCATAAGCCTAGAGACTAAAGGAATTGAAACAAAGTATCAATTTTCTCTCCACTAATGTTTACTAATAGCAGGAAATGACATCACAAACTCTTTAAAACTAGGAAAATCATTGAGTCTACAAGCTGGCCTTATAAAAGCTCTTGGGGTACCACTCCCTCTACGCCAAGACGCATTATGCCTCCGCCATTCATAGTGAGGGTTTGTGTCCTTTGCATCCCCTTGCTCACATACTCATTTAGGAATCTATCCCTAGACTCTTGTAAGAATTGAGGTTGGCATCCCATAAACGATCAATGACTACATGCCACTCCATAGGAAGAGTGGTCCTTAGTAGTCATGGCCACGGTTCCGCTTCGTGGCCATGGGTGAACAGGAACCGGAACCCTAAGGGGCAGTTTCGGTTTCGATTTTGAACCAGCGGTTCCAGGCCGGTTCAAAGCCCAGTTCTGGTTCAAAATCGAAAATGGAACCGCCGGTTCCTGTTCTGGTTACGATTGTCAAATTTAATTTTTAAATAATGAATTATGAAATAAAATAATAATAAATTATGAAATTATGAAATAATAAATTATCAAATACAAATTGTAATCAAATTTGGGAGGAAAAAAAGGGAGGGGGAATGGGATTGAACTTAATGAATTATCATTAAGGGTCTACATATCTTCTTGGGGATAGAAGAATCAAAGCCCATGTAGTTCTTTTACCTTTGATAACCCCATACTTACCTCATCGTTGATCGACGCTACCCGTTCCGGTATTGGTACCCATAACGGTGGTATCTCCATCATTGAAGAATTCGGCTTCATTACTGCGATCCATCTCTTACTATCGATGTTGAGGCTTTGACCAATCATCGACACAAGCTTGAGCTTCCACAGAATTCGGAGCTAATCTTGAACGTCGGTCGTCCAAAATTTTGCCTCCAGCGCTAAATGTTTGTTCAACCGCAACTGTTGAACAAGGGGTTGCTAAAACCTGTTTTGCGATGAGAGCGAGAATTGAGAATTGGGTTGAATGCCTCTTCCACTACTCTAGAATTTTGAAATCTATGCCACCTTCGGATTCACCAAACTCAAAAAAATTGGTTAAATAGGTCTCTATTTCGAAAATATTTTCTATTGCTCTCTTTTATCTTTTTTGCCTATTCATCAACATTTTGTACCATCTACTAATTCTACTTAGGTCCCCGCTTTGTACGTCACTAGGTTGGAAAGATGTATCACCTAGATTATATTTATTACAAAATTCATTATACAATTCTACTATTGCGTTTTTAACTACTGTTTGTTTAGCTCTAACATCTACCATTTGAATCAAATGTAAACAGTCATAATACATATTCAAATAATCACCTAAACCATTTAATTTGGTACGTGAATCGAAAACACAAGCAACCAAATAAATAAGAGAAATTTCGGTATAATAATGCAACCATTTCGTTCGCATTGCTATAATAGTCGGACCTAATTGATCATCTTTTTCATTTTCTTCAAAAACACCAGCAATATTGATACACTATTAAAAATAAATGAGTAGTAAGATAATAAAGACTAGATAAAGTATAAGTTGCATCATTAAAAACTTTTAAAAAATCTAATTTTTTTTTTTTGCAAATATCCCAATCTTGTGGGAATAAATTAATTTGAGAAAAACTATTCGAAATTAACATACATAATAAATATTTATATGCAAAAGATTGATTAAACAACTCGTACGTAGAATTCCAATAAGTTGGAACATCTCTTGGAAATTTTTTTGGTCTTCTCAAAATCTGCCCCATTCTTTCATAATTTGGGGATGTCTCCATAAAAATTGAATTACTGTCTTTATTGGGCTGAGAAAAACATCAAGAGTTTATAAACCATCTTGTACACATAAATTTAAAACATGGCAAGCACATCTAATGTGAAAAAATTATCCACCAAAACTGGATTTATAAATCTTTTTTAACTCTGGAATGGAAGCGGTATTTGCCACGGCATTATCAAAACAAACTGAAAAAAATTTATTAACAAAAAAATATTCTTCTAAAACTTGCATAATTATTCTATAAAAATTATTTGCCGTATGCCTATCATTAAAAACTCGAAATGCAATAACTTTTTTTTGAATGTTCCACTTATCGTTTATCCAATGACTTGTAATACCCATATAAGAATGAGTTTGCCAAGGATCACTCCAAATGTCGCTACCTATATGCGCACGTCCATTGAAATTTATAAAAAAGTTTTTCATATCTTCTTTTTCTCTTTTATAAATATCAAAAAGTTGGAGTTTAAGCGTATTTCTCGAAACGGGTTTTGCTTGTGGAGTACATGCAGTTTGTATAAAATGATTAAAACTAAATTTTTCACCAAAATTAAACGATAAATGTTCAACGGCAGCAAATCTAGCTAATTCTTCTTTATAAACTTTTTCATTGTAACAAAATAAAGGAGGAGTGTTAGGATTGGCATACCCGAAAATTTATTATTGGCTAGTATCGATCCCTGCTTGTGTTGGATGTTTCGACCACAGATGCGGTTTAAATGTTCCATAGCTGCATCCACCTGTAAATTTGTATGTTGCCCCCACAATATTTACATTTTACCTGATACTTGTTTGCGCCTAAATATTCCTTCGTGAAGTGTTTCCATATGTTGGATGTACCCTCCCGTTCTAGCTCATTTGTTGTTGACATTTCTTCGATACCGGTAGGAGGATGCAGACTTTCTTGCGTTGGGACGTGCTCGACGTTGGGAATAATGTTGATATCATCAACATCGTCTCCCCAATATGCAAAATCACGAGGATCATGAAGATAATCGAATTTTCCCATCAGGCTCTTTCCTCTGTCACTAGCTCTGCTTCCACTTGCCATTTTTTTGAGAGAATTGAGTTGAGCGGATTGAGAGAATTTGAGAGAATTTGTGAGAAAAAAATGAAAGATGAAAATGGATATTTATAATAGTTATGATAGATTTAATGAATTTTAAAAAAGGGAGGGGATTTGGCCGTTGCAAGGCAACGGTCAAAAATTTGACCGTTGCAGGGAAAGAGCCATTCGACTCTTTCCCTTTTTTTTTTTTGCAAAAAATCGGCTAAAGATAGTTCAAGAAAATGAGGGCCCGTAACCGGTTCCCATGGCACGAGCCGGTTTCGATTTGGAATCGGCGGGCTCGGTCAACGGGCCAGTTACAGATTTGACCCGGGTTGGTTCCAGGCCCAAACCGGCCCGTGGCCACCACTAGTCCTCAGCGATATGACTCATGTTATCACGCATTCTGTGACCATTCCAAATGATCTCCTGGATCTTTTCGTTGACCTTCATTATATGAGTCATCATGTCATCTTGAGCATTCCAGCGGTAAAGCGCTAAGGCATTCCTTAGCCTCGAGATTTTTTTTTCTTTTTCTTCACTGTCCACTCTTATAGGGGTTCGTATCATCCAAGGCATTTTTCCTACAATAAATGCCGAAAAAATTGGGATTAATCATAATCCTTGATGCATAATATGGTAAAATAAATATACCACATTGTAGAAAATTTTGATACGAACACATCGGTACCAAAATCACCCCAATTGGACGTCACACACCCCCGCATGAGCCCCAGCATGATTCTGTTTTTTTTTTTGGTCAACGATCAACCGGGTCATAGTCAACGGTCAACGGTCAACGGTCAGAGGTCAATAGTCAAAATTCAAAAGTCAACAGGTCATGGATCGGGTCGGGTCGTGCCGGACTACCACGTCAGCAACGATGTGTCCTACCATGTAGGCAGCCACGTCATTGCCACGCAAGTGCCACGTCAGCAAGCGGATAACGATGGTTCCACGCACATGGGCACGTGAGGCCCACGCGCAGAGCGCACCTTCGGCGGGTGTGGGTCCGTCTGTCTTCCTCCGACGATGTTTCGCCCATCAAAATACTCATATGGTCAAGGCCGTCCTGATGGTATGGTCGAAATGCATTTTTGCTGAACCAAAGTTCACGAAATTGCGACTTTTCACTTCGGTCCCCGACGAGCCTCGCCCCGTCACGGCACGTGCAGCGTCTTCCGGCCTCGTCCAGCGATGGGCGACCCCTCCTTAGACTCATATCGATGAGTACTTTCTAACCATCTATTCACATTGTATTTTTTTTACTGAACCAATTTTCCAGAAGAAAAAAAAAAACATGAACAATACTGACGATGCATACAAATGTGATTATCTTCAATCAATAGTGTATGAAACATGTCATAATTGGTTCAATCAGTGAGTGTGTGATCAAGAAAACAAGTAAACAGACTCTAACACCAATGAAGGATACTAAATCCTTGAATCTAAACCATAAACATGCGGAAACATGCCATAATACCACTTGCATCACTGATCGGGAAACAAATACATCACGAAGACATACCGTAATTGCCACAGATTAGATGTCGTCTTTGCAGTCTTGAGAGTTCCATTTTCTTCGAATGCGATTCAACAATAGAGAGGGAGAGAGCGTCATTCTTTCTCTGTGTCATTGTGTTCTTTTGGAATACGATTGACTAAAGGGAGAAGAAAGAGGGAGAAGTTACGTCTACCAAAAGACGTGACTTTTCCACGTTCAAAAAATCACTGCTGATAATTGCCTTGCTAGTGGATTGGGTGTGGTTGCCCGCATGGGCGGCACACCGTAAGACCCATACTCCGACAAAACCTGTTCCTCGGAATGCAAAAATAGAAAAATAGAGAAATAGAATTGTTGTTATGCGCGCCCTAAGTAATCCGAAAAAAACTTTTGCCACTAAAGTGAGCGTCGTACGAAACTTTAGACACTTCTAGTATTCTTCACTTTTTTTAGAAAAAGTTAAGGAATTAATTTATCAAAATAAACAACAAAGACTTAACTGACCTACGATCAGAACGTCAAAAAACCAATTCCGACCTATCTCCATGGAAGCCAGACATAAGTCGAGAGACTCCTAACTTTCTTGAAATTATCCCTAGTTATAGTAACTTCACACTTCTTAAAATAGTTATTCAAAACAGTAAATTCATGAGGACACAGCCGGCAAGGGCAGTCACCGCAGGTCCAGCAAAGACAAGTTGTAAAAAACCATGTATGACCAATCGACTACTTTAAGACCGAAGACCCACCACCAATCTCCCTGTGTGGTTTTGAGTGATCTTGCTTTATTCGTGAGCAGAACGGCTGAACCTCTGTCTTTGCCGAAACTAAATGAATAAACAAAGAGATAAAGCAAATCCCAGAGGGAATTCGATGCCTTGCTTCCTCGTCACTCTTTGCATCTCCAGCAACAATTCCTGGCATTTTGTAATGTAGTACTTTGGAATAAAGTGTCTCAGTTTCTTTTCTTTCGTCGCCAGTACACATGGTCATATCTTTCTAATCTCTTTGAGCATGCAAATTGGTATTGCGATGGTATTTCATGCGCACGAGATTTACTCTTTCTCCGTTTGTTTTGCGAAAGATGAATAATCTAGAAAACATTTCCCTAAAAACAATCGCATGTCGCTTGAAATAATTAGTCGATAGTTTTTCTTTTCATTATCGACGACATTTTATGTTTAAGCATTTTTGTGGATGATGAAATGTTTTTTATTCATCCGTTTTTTTAGGCTATACAAGCAATCGTTTTTAGGAAAATATTTTCTAAATCATTCATTTTTCGCGAAACAAATGCAACTACTTAGACTTCTTCATTACGAATTAAAATCAGATCCTATCGGTAGATTTTTCCCAGATTTTTAATTTAAGCGGCTCATCGGGTGCTGTTAGAAAAATAGATGATGGTTTGATTTTTGAAAACCAACACTAGGTTTGATAATCAAGCTGCTTAGAGAAAATATCATCATTCATAATGTTCTGTCCATGGAATATGTCGAGAATTTCTTCTTATTTCTATATATGTAGGCTATTTCATACCCTACATGCAATAAATGATTATGTTTTCATCTAATTTAGGGAAAATTTCGTTTAAGGGCCCGAAGTGCCCTCGATTTCTCAAATAAGGGCCCAAAGTGGACATTGTTTCAAATAAGGGCCTAAAGTGCCCTTTTTACTTCAAAGAAGGGCTTGAGTATGGGTATTTTAGTCATTTCCTCTTTTTTTGAATTTTTTTTCCTTTTCTCTTTTTTTGAATTTTTTTCTTTCCTTTTTTCCTTTTTATTTCTGCCCTACCTCACCGGTGGCCAGCCACCGGCGAGGGCTGTAGTGGCCACGCCCGGGCCAGCCGAGGGCGGCCCTCGTCGGGGCGAGCAGAGGGCAGCCCTAGCCGGCCTTGCCCGGGCGAGGCGACGGCTGCCCTCGCCAGATCAGGTGAGGGCAGCCCCAGCCTCGACCCGGCAAGGCCGGCGAGGGCCGCCCTCTGCTCGCCCCGACGAGAGCCGCCCTCGGCTCGCCCGGGCAAGGCCGTCGAGGCCGGCGAGGGCCGCCCTCGAGGCTGGCGAGGGCCTCACCTGGGCGAGCCAAGGGCTGGCCTAGCGAGTCGAGGGCCACCCTTGTTGGGGCGAGCAGAGGGCGGCCGTCGCCGGGCGAGGCGACGGCTGCCCTCGCCAGATCCGGCGAGGGTGGCCCTCGACTCGCGAGGCCAACCCTTGGCTTGCCCAGGCGAGGCCCTCGCTGGCCTCGACGACCTCGCCCGGGCGACCCTCGCCGGCCTCGCCAGGGCGAGCCGGGGGCGGCTCTCGTCGGGGCGAGCAGAGGGCGGCCCTCGTCGGCCTCGCCCGGTCGAGGCTGGGGCTACCCTCGCCGGATCTGGCGAGGGCAGCAGTCGCCTCTCCCGGCGAGGCCGGCGAGGGCCGCCCTCTGCTTGCCCCGACGAGGGCCGCCCTCGGCTGGCCCGAGCGTGGCTGCTGCCGCCCTCACCGGTGGCTGGCCACCGGTGAGGTAGGGCAGAAATAAAAACGAAAAAAGGATAGAAAAAAAGGAAAAAAAAAAAGAGAAAAGGAAAAAAGTTCAAAAAAAAAGAAATGACTAAAATACCCATACTCATGCCATTCTTTGAAATAAAAAGGGCACTTCAGGCTCTTATTTGAAACAAGGTCCACTTTGGGCCCTTATTTGAGAAATCGAGGGCACTTCGGGCCCTTAAACGAAATTTTTCCTCTAATTTAGGAAGGTCGGGCAGTAGGTTTGTAAAAGGGTGAGCAACCGATCAAATCAACTTTAGGATGTATTGATTCGGTTTCGGATTCCAAGAACAGGTTTTATTTTTGGGGGGCGGTAAAAAAGAACAGGGAATTTGAGCCGGCCTAAGAACTGGTTCTAAACTAGTCTTTTTACCTTAAAAGAACAAATACTCGAACTTTGTTTTTAGAATTTTGCCTTGTGATATGTTTTGGCGGTTCTCTTCTAGATGTTTAATCTCGTCTTATGTTGGTGTTAGTGTTGGTTTAAGTCAATTTGAAAGATACACATCCGAAATGTCTTTTCCTAAAAAGGGTCGACCCCTATTTCGCCGGAAAACTATCCATTGGGATTTTGGATTCCGAAACCAACTGGGCTTTCGAAATCAATCAGGTAGGTTCGGATTCTAAATTCCATGTAGTAGAGTCCGATAAGGTCGGTTTCAGTTTCTGGCCAAAAAATTGACACGCTCGGGCATGCTTATCCTTTTATAATGCTATATCTCTTTCAGATAACAAATACAATACTCTCTTAATAAATGATGAAAACTCTTAACAAATAAAAAAGCGAAAGACAGTTGCTAAAAGAGTTTATGGAATCGAAAAATTTCGTCTTCTCAAAATGACTAAAATAAAAAAAAGGGAGAAATTTCGTATGGATCCAATCTATACATACAAACGTAATCATAGTCATTGATCATGTGTCTCTCACCGTGGCATCCTTTGAAATCACTGACTTTGACGATGATGTTGTTCTAAATCTACGTAATCGTCCAGAGATCGATCGATCGAGAGAGTTTTAAAATAAAGTGAGATTGGAGAACTGAATGGCAAGAACCACAAAAACAAAAAGAAAAGAAAAGATGATTGGGCAACTGACAAATTTTGCGTCTTTTGAGGCGCTTGTCTTGCGAAATCAAAAGACTCTTGGTCTCTCTCTCTCTCTCTCCCGGTCCCAAAATCTTCATCTCGAACCCATCACCACCAACCATACTCAAATCGAAGTCCGACACAAATTATTACAGAATCATTCCCTTTTCCATAATCCATGTCCTGAGAATCTTTACTCAACATCTTGACGACGTATTAACATAGTTGTCCCACAAAATGTACAGAACCAACGTGAAGAAGATACTGAAATCTAGGCGGATCTTCTTTTTGAATTTGCAGAGAAAATGAGGAATCTCGGAATGAGAGCCGTCCCATCAGGGATAAGGAGAAGGGGAAAAAAGAACGTCGTTGTGGGCACAACGAGGCCAAAGCTGTGTAATCTGCACTTTCTTCTTCTGCTTTCATAGACCTCCCAATTGCATTAGCTCAAGAAAGAGAGAGAGATAGTACTTTGGAGTCTGCCTCGATGTTCATTTGAGTCCTCGAGTTCGAACTATACCGGTATCTCGTCCAGTCGAGATCAGCTTGTTAATACCTTGCTGGGCTCACTAGCCTAATCGAACTTCTATTAGCTCTTCAAAAATATTTGATACTTATAAATAGACGCAAGATTCCTCGCAATTACATGCCAATGTACATGTATGTACATAATGCATATAGAGAGAGATCAGCAAGCATTCTAAAGTAAAGCTAGAGCTCCAACTTCTTCGTAAATTGATTGTGAACGAGTTGAGTCGACCTCGAGAGTCGAGTTTCTAGCGCCAAGTATGGGAGTAGGGTTTTCCAGTACCACGCATGCAAGTTGAGTCCAGCTTGAGCTTGGCACTGGTAGTGGTATTAGCTCGACTTGACTCATTATATCCCTATATTTTTTCCCACCATAAATCGAAGATAATAATTTTCACAAATTCTGTAAGATGAGGGATGTGTATGTACCCGAGATCCCATTTGTATTTTCTAATGACCGTAATGTTCGCCATAAGCTGGTAATACTAACATCATGATCCAAGTAAGATGCGGGATAAAATTGTCATGCACCTAATCCACACATGTAAATATGTCTGTTAATTTACGATTAAATTAACCCCTGGATAAACAACTTGACGGTACTTATTGTCTTAGCTTTAGACTGATGTCCCTCTCGCAATTCTGGATTATATTTTTAGGTTTGGCCATCAAAAGATTTGCCTGAGACATTTTCACTAAACAAAAGGTATCTATGAGAGACCAGCAAACATATACACAGCGCCTGGTGGTCAGAGTTTGCCCTCAAAGAGTGGCTTCTCAAGCTGATAGTAAATTAGTTAAGTTACCAGTAATCACACATGTAATTGGATAGAAACTTGGTCGGTTGTCAATAACTTTAAGAGGCGGCAAAACTTCGACGTTAACCAGTCGCTATGACCCAGAAAGTTTACTTCAAAAGTTTGACAGATTGGTCCTTCTGAAGATGAGTCTCCACATACATACATACGTCCTTAAATTCAAGTCTAGTTTTACTCGTGAAAAGCGAGATTTAAATGAGTAATTGCATGATGAATCACATGGGCTCCAGGAGTAAAGGCACAATGGCAGAACTAAGAGGCTACAATTTAGTAGAAAGATGGAGTCCTTGTAATATAAGGAGCCACATAGGCAATGAGGATTCAAATTCTTGAAAGAGCTCCGATGTACTTTCGAAAGCTGATCCATACTAAAAATCACAAGTGTTTTGCATATGACCATCAGTTTGTGCACATTGCTTTAAGATGCAATCTTCAACTTGATTTGTCAATATGATTTCCGAAGATGTGTTCCAGACAACTATTGAGCTGCAGATTCTAACGTGAGTACTCTTGTGTCCCTCAAAATAGGAAAACATGTAAGTTGGACTCACAAAGAACGTCTACTCACAGTAAACAATTGGTAACTGAAGACATTGCCTCAATTTATCATCACAAAATTAGAGAGAGAGAAGAAACCTCCGATAATGGAGATTGGCCAGTGAAATATGCATTCATCATTCTGTCGGAACATGATACGACCACAACTTGGCAAAGGCATACACAGTCCCTATGGTGAGCAGGTGACAAAGTTCAAACCTAACAAAATGAACACCAAAAGAAAAAAAAATAAACAAAAAAAAAAAGAGAGAGATATTTCTAGGGTTTCATCTTTAAGGGCAGTCAGCAACCATCTTCACTAAATATTTCTAGGGTTTCATTCTACCTGTGAAGAATTGGTTGAGATGACCAAAAAAATGAAACAAAGGAGGAGAAATATGAAAGCTTCAAAAAGAGAGGATCAAATTAACCAAGGCATCTCTATAAGGGGTTGCTGGTGGAAGAAGAGCTGAATCCGGAAAGATCCGTCCAGGCGCTGGCACTGCTCAAGAAGTGATTATTTTCGTGGTTAATCCCGAAGAACTGCCTCGAAAAGGGCGGATTGCTGTCTTCCATTTTCACTGACGAGGAGAACTGAGCAATTAGCCCAGCTGATGAAGGCGGTGCATAAGGCCTCACACTAAGAGCTCTGAATGACTCAAACCCACCTTCAGATGGGTAGAATCCCAGGTTTGGATCAAACCCGCCTGAGGAGGAAAACTGCTGTGCATGCCCCAAGCGCCACCGCTCTAAAGCTCCGCCGTCGCAGGAGCTTGCCGCCAGGAAATTCAAGTCTCCTAGTGGTGGAGGTGCTCCAGTACTATAATTAAGTCCAGCGCCAGCTGATTGATTCATGTTATCAGGAAGATAGTGCAAAGGAGCCATGAAGTGGCCAAGCGGCGGAAGCTGCGTCCCGACCTCTAATATTTCAGTGGCATCAACCCTGGCCCCACCGTTTGAGGTCGGTATGCAAGTAGATCCCGATCTCGGAGTTGTGATTTGCCGATGACCGCTACTCGTCCCTGATTTCGAGCTCCCCGATTTGCTCCTCTTGTTGTTTCTCCTGCAACCGCCTCCAACAGGGACATTTCTTAACGCTCCCCCTCGCGTCCAGTACCTTCTGCAGGTCTTACAGAAGTGTCTCGGCTGGGAGAGGCTGTAGTTGTTGAAGTAGCAGAACTTTGTGTTGATCGATTCACATCGAGGGCACTTGAGCGGCCCCTCCGGCATCGGTATGTTGGCCAGGCGGGCCTGGTCGGCCATCAAACGGGGCCTGATCGAGCCGGCGCCACCGCCTCCATGAGGTTGTGGCGGCAGCAGCAGCGGAGGAGGAGGCAGGAGCTGAGTATTTGTGCTGGAGTTTCCAGCTTGGTGATGATCTGTTTGTTGCTGAAGAAGAAGAAAGCAAAGATCAAATATCTGGTATATTCAGCAAAGAAGACTAGCAAAAGTGGAGAGAATATATTTCTCCGTTTATGAAGTTTTTTTCTTGCCTTTTGGGCTGAGAAAGAATGAAAGAAAGATAATCCATGGAGTGTACAAGAAAACCCTCACCTGTTGCCAGTTGGATGGATCAAGATAAGGTGGGAGAGAAGGAAAATCCATGGCTTGTGTGATGATGCTCTTCCCTTTTAGTAAAGGTCTCAATGGGGGACTTCTTGAGGGAATAGTGGAGAATCACATCAACAACGAGAGAGTTGCAGAAGGGAGAGAGAGAATTGAATAAGGAGTAAAAAACTTAAAGGAGGGAACTTTTATGTGTGCTGTATTTCTACATGGAATATATTTTGTCCTGGCCACTTCTCACTAGCTTAAGACACTTTCTAGGTTTTAAAGGGACAAATATTCCTTCTTCCTTAACGCATAAGCATCTTTCTTTTTGTCCCAAAAGAAGAGAAAAAGCTTAGCAAACCTCTATCCTACATGAAAGTTGAATTCAGGACGTAGTAACTTTGCACCAGCCTTCCTCTGAAATCTTACCATCTGTACATCTACCTAATGATAAATTGCCTAATGAAATCTTACCATCTGTTCATCTTTCTTTTAGTCCCCCGTTTTGGACATCTGCACATTATATAGTGCAAGTAGATACCATGAGCTACGTAACTTTTCCTAAAATCAAAAAGTTATGGCATGTTTATCGAACACAGCGCGAATTCTTGATCCAAAACCGCCTTTCAATTTTCAGCTCAACCGAACGCTAAAAATGTCATAAGCAGCCGTGTCGGCACCAACCGCCTTAGGGGGCTTGAATTTCTGTAACATCGAGATCATCAAGTTCCATCACTCGGCGGGCGACGAGTTCCACCATTACTCTCTCTGTCTCTCTCTTTCTCTCCTCATTTTGGATTTGGAATGCTCATCACTACCGATTAGAGATACCTCCGTCGACATTGCTGCATCCACCAAAACCTCGGATATAGACACAGTTGCTGCCAACCAAAGGGGAGAGATTATGAGAGGGAGAGGGACAGATCTAAGAGAGACAGAGAGAGGTGGCTGGGAGGGGGGCTCGATCTGAACTTGATGGGCCAGCAGCAACAAGCCGCAGTGTGACATGGCGGCGACATAGCACAGTGGCCAATGGCCATGGCGGTTCTGCCGTGGAGTATCAGAGATTCAAGGGATAGGGGAGCGAGAGAAAGAGAAGATATTAGGGTTGTGTTACGTTTAGGATATTCAGAGATTCAAGTGTATGTTGAGATGACGTGCACTTTTTCTATTGGAAAGTCAAAGGAACCACCTAGCAAATCAGTCATGCCATCACCTGAAAGTTTTGCCTAAAAGCTTGAGTTTAGTGAATGTGCTGATTGCATTTCGAATCTTATAGTAGGCTTGTCAGATCACAGAAACTATGAGCATACAAACTCAATAGAAAAACTCTGCAAAAAAGTCATAAACATATTATACGGTGGCCAATTCAGTCTTGAACTTTTTAATTATGTCAAATTAGTCCTAAACATTTGCCAATGTAGTCCTTTCGACTAATTTCGACGGAAATTTACTAACGTGGACGCCAGCGTCCTACGTGGCACGATCACCACATTAGCAATTTATGGCCTAACTTTTGCCAGAATGACAACATTAGTAAATCATCAAAAGGTTTATGACCAAATTGATAAAACGTCAAAAAGTTTAGGACTGAATAGACAAAATTGAGTAGCTTAGGATTGAATTGACCGCCGTACAATAGGTTTAGGACTTTCTGAATAATTACTCACTCATGCACCGAATAGAGAATTATTGCAACCCGTCAAAGAAAAATTAAGAAAGTCATTAAAGGTTACAGTTGGTGCTGAGAACCCTCAAGGTTGGTGAGGCTTGTCTTTATATTAGGATATTTCAGCTCAGAAACTGGGGATCACATATTCAAATCCCACCGATTGCATGCATGTACTGTGCTTTGGATTAGGACCACATGCACATACAAAGGCTTGTTCCCGGGGCTTAGAGACGTTTCATTGGCCTCTAGATAGTCGGACCTTTGTGCTCGTGTCCCTGGACTACGAAAAAGAAATTGGCGGCACTTTGATCACTTGGCCATACCATGTGGAAATCATATTGCAGTCCCTAACATGTGTCGATCAAGTGTGTAAATGTTGTTATTACAAATGATTTGGTTCATTACATGGAGGTAAGTCATTATTACGAGGATTTAATACAAGCCAAAAAATAAGAAAAAAGAAAAATTAGTCCAGCCCATTGGGCACTGAGATGCAAGCACAAATGGATGCCCACCCCCCGGAAGGCTGACTCCCCAATGAAGACCAAGATCAAAAACTGGCAAATGTGATTAGATGATTTACAGCTTAGAAAGGAATACAAAGTAAGCTTATGAGCGATTCAAAGTTAAAACTCAACAGAACAAGCTTAAAATAAATTTGCAAGAGCGTGAGTTTGGTAAATTAAAGAAGGATAATAATAAAATAAGTAATATCTTGAGATTTTGTTGAGCGTGTATATGCTTTTTCTCTCCTAAGACGTCCTTTTATTCGTTACGAGCCTTTAGGATCTCAATTCCACATTCTACGATTTGATCCTGCTCTGGACCTACTCCTAAAGTTTTGGACGTGTGCCCCACGGGCTGGCATTTATTTGTGATAACAATTTCAGGGGAAAATTATCCAACTGGTCATAAACCTATTGTACGATTGCCATTTTAGCTTTAAACTTTTCAATTTTATCAATTTAGTCCTAAACCCTCGCGCGAAATTACAATATAGCCCTTTCGGTCAATTTTTGGCGGAAATTGCTGACGTAGCGGTTTAATCATCACTGATCGCTGGCCGTCCTACGTGGCACATTACCGTGCCAGCAATTTTCGGCAAAAATTGACAAAAAGATCCTACATTTGAATTTTATGCAAAGATCTATGAATAAGTTGGCAAAATTGAAAAGTTTAGGACTGAATTAACATATGTACAATAGATTTATGATTGATTGGACAAATTTTTCCACAATTTTACTATTCATGCTAACCGCTTCACCGCGCATGTCAATTTGCTTCTTTGGCCACAATCCCGTCACTTCTGTACTTTAGGGTGATGTTTAACTAGAAAAATAATCGTTCTCACACTTTTCTCGTACTTTTAACCGACTTGGCATCATGCTAGCCACTTCTGTCACGTGTATGCTAGCCACATGTGCCACGTGTTCAGCCCTGATCCCCAACATCACGAGATTCCAAGGTCGCGGCCTAATTCCTCTACTTCTGTGTTTAACATGTTGTTATCGTCATAAATGGTCAACCCTAGTCTCCCACATGTCAAACCTCCTGCTGGCCAAACTCATGCCAACCACAACTTGGTACGATAATTTCCATAACATCATATAATCAGAAAACCGATATCTTGCTTGCTATGGTCGGGGACTCACAAAGCCAATGTCTCTCTCAAAATGGCCAATACCCATTTTGCTTTTTTCTTTGTCAACAATGCCCCCGACATTCTATTGTAGGAGAAATGTAATTGAATCATGCAATTGAACGGTTTTTTTTTTCGGTAAGTAAATGCAATTGAACGTTTCTAGCCTCCTAGAATGTTTTGTTTTTTTTCTTTCAAAGGGCAATGAGGCTTCGGTCCACACCTAAACTCTTTGTCAACCAAATCTCACAAAGTCCAATGGATCATTTTACCGATATTTGATTCTCATTCTTATTGCTTCTACTTTGACTTCGCTTTCTAATCGACCTTTCTCCCCACTAGGTTTTGAGACGGTATTGAGCTGGTTGAGTCACTTCTCTTTCCTATTTTCCGTCGTACCAGACTTCTAGATTCGTTCTTTTAATCATGGCCGACTTCCTTTGCATTTTCCACTTCTGGGTCTTGGTCAAACCTGACCTGCGCTTGAAAGTAGTGGTGCCCACGGTTTCGGAACCGCCGGTTCCAGTTCATGAAAACCGGGAATCGGAACCGGCAGTTCAAATATTTTTTTATGCCCTCTTTTTTCACGGTTCGCCGGCCCGGAACCGGAGGTTCCGGGCCTGTTTGTGATTTGGGAAAACCGGAATTGGGCCCGTATGCCACGGGCCGGTTCCGATTTTGACCCGGGCCCGAACCGGCCCGTGGCCACCACTACTTGAAAGGACTAAACTGCTGCTTGGTCTAGCCTTGAACCATTAACATTTTGATTTACAAACAAGTCGTGCAGTGCAAGTAAGAACGCCAACCTATATTTGGAATGGTAATTTTTTTTTCGTGGTAGCTAGGCATTAAACTTCCTTGGCTTCCGGTATCGCTGTTAGAATTGGCGAATACTTCGGGACTCTTATTTCTCATACCGGGCACGTCCACGTGAGCTTAGAGAAACTGAAGTATAAACCGACGACATGTGATCCATGCGCACGGAATGTGGGGGTTCGGGGGCAGCGCCCCCGAAACGGGGGTCTCGCTGACCGGTGAGCGGACGGCTGCCCCGCTGACCGGTGAGCGGACGGCTGCCCCGCTCACCGGTGAGCGGGCGGGGGTTCGGGAGTAGCGCCCTCGAAACAGCATCGGGTTTAGGCTTGTGTTTAAGTTAGCCCGTTTGTTGTGGGATCAAAGGATTTTCTGATAGGCTTGGGTTTTGGGCTCATTTTTAAGTCCTATATATTGTATTTGTACGAAAGATCATTATAACGAGTGATTGTGGTAAAAACCTAAAATATAGTGGAATCCCTTTGCAGGACGTAGCCCTATTTCTGGGATGAACCTAGGTAAACTCATGTGTCATTTTTTTTATTCTTTGTGATTATTCTGATTCGGTTTAGGATAAAATCCCATCAATCGCGAGAGTTTGGTAAAAATAAAGGACAGAAATAACAGAGTAAGTAAATACTTGCAATTTGGTTAAGCGTGGGTCCTTCTTCTCTCCTAAGACGTTCTTTTTATAGTCATCATCCTTTAGAATCTCAGTTCGATGTTCTAAGACTTGTTCTGGATATGTCCCCCAAGTTTTGGAGGTGCCCCCCCCCCCCCCCCAATGAGTTGGCATCAGAGTTCGTTACACAGGTTTGGAATTCACGCTAACCTCTCCTTCACATATGCCAATGTGCTCCTGCCACCTGTCTGACCACAATCTCCATCAATCCTATATTTGAGGGGTCGTGTTTAACCATAAAATAGCTGTTCCTACATTTTTCTCGGACTTTTAACCAGTTCGGCACCATGCCGGCTACTTCTGTCAACTATGTGCCAATCACTTTTTCCATGTGTATGCCTGTGGCATCGTCACAAATGGCCAATGCCGATCTCACATGTGCCAAACCGATGCCAATCACAACCTGATTGGCTTAATTTCCACGACAAGTATATAACTGGAGTGTCGATATCTTACTTGATATGGTCGATCTCTTACAAAGCCAATGTCTTTCTCAAAAATGGCTAACACCTATTTTAATAAATTTGGGGTGTCGACGATATGGCAGTAAATAAAATCGATTTAAGAAATGTGAGTTATTGGCACCTTAACGATAAATAAAACAAATGGAATGGGGGTCCCGACCAAGCGAGAACCTTTACGGTCAATGTGGTCTTATGCCTTCTCAGCTCTTTTATTTGCCTTTGTTTCTTTCGTTGTTTCACTTATTTTATCCAACTTTTTGCATGGGAATGGAGTGATAGCGAGCGCGAATATCTACGCCCCCTCGGACCGCGTGTTCAACAAACCGCCTCTTCTTTTTATGCGATGAATGCTATTTTAATTATTGCTTAAGGAAATTGGAGGGAGGAAAAGGGCTCTTCATTTGGACACATAGAGAATAACTACCTGGATTCTCTAAACTAAACTTTCTACACAAAAGGTATTTCCCATTTATTGTGAATTCGATATTTGCTCTTTTCCCACCAAAATGGTGGCAATTCCGTTATTTTGACTTTACTTTGATTTTTTTTCTTTTGTCTGTCCTATCTCTAACACTCATCTCTCTGACTTTTACTTTGATTCTTTACAGAGCACGAGAGTCGAACCCCGCACCTATAATACTAGCGTTCCCACTTACCCAATTCCTTTACCAATAGGGTCGCATGCCTATTGGCCCTTTACTTTGTATTTGCTTGTGTGCGAAAAATGAATAATTTGAAAAATATTTTCCTAAAAAAATTGTCGCTTGTTTCTCTTCAAATAATCATTTTATGAAAAATATTTTCATTTTTCACAACAATTTATGTCTAAATATTATCATGGACAATAAAAGTATTTTTCATTCATTCATTTTTATAAGCAATAAAACCTATCATTTTTAGAAAATTATTTTTCACATCATTTTATTTTTCGTGAAATAAATGAAACATTAGTTGTCCTCATAATTTGTTCTGCTAAGTTCCTCGGATCTCAAGTTTTAATAGATTTTTTATGGAAGTAGTGGTGATGTGAAAATTTGCTGGTTTGGATCTGGGGTTTCCTCTTCCCCATCTCCCACCCGCCACCCCCGTTCGTGATTTCCGTTCCTGGGGGAGAGGACTCCTCTCTCTCTCTCTCTCTCTCTCTCTCTCTCTCTCTCTCTCTCTCTCCATCCTTATCTCTTTGCCTCCTCTTTTTCAAGACTCCTTCAAGCTTCAAGCTTCTTCGTTGATTTCGTGGTAACGTTGTCGACTTTCTCCACCGAAGTGGAAAATTTTGTTCCTCTGAGTTTTGAAGGTCGAATCGCTAGTGTTTCCAAAGAATTTGTTGTCTCCAGATTTGCTCGCTCGCTTTGGCTTTAGGTGCTTACTCTCGAAAGTCGAGCGTTCCGCAAGTCTCCGAAACTCCTCTCCCGCGGTATTCAACGGTGGGTTTATTTGAAATTTTCTAATCAATTGGTATCTGTTTTTCAGTTCTTCTCTCCCAATTTAGAGTTAGTTCTAGATCTGGGTACTCTTCTATCCCGATCTGCATATAGATCTATGATTTACAAGGCGTTATTTGTACTCTTTCAACCTTTTGTGCTATTTTTGACCAAAAAAAAGCTTTAGATGCTATTATTATCTCTACACGGTGATAGTGCTGAGGACGCCAAACCTAGGCGCACACTACCTTTTGGCAAAGCCGTAGTTATTAGAGAGAAGATTCTCGGTGTGTGCCCATCACGGATGATGATGCAAGTTTCGGTGATCGGCCACTTATGGTATTATGATGCTATGACAAATCCGTTCTTGTAGAATAAGCGAGTCGCGGGCTTTACCAAGTTCATTAATTTTTCAGATTTGCACTGCATTGTAACTCTTTGGGATTGATTTTGTCTTGAAGTCATGTATTTCTCTTTTATGTGAAATGGAAATCTTCCTTTCAACAAAAAAAAAAAGAGAGTGTGTTTGATCTAGGTCGATCTAAGGCAAATCTAACAAACAGGCGACCGGAAAAACAAAGGCAAAGTTGTTCTCTGGTTCTGGTTTGATCGCAGAGTGATCAAGCTTGTACAAACCAAGTTCTTTCAAAGAAGATTAGGTGTGAATGTGTACGAGAAACTGCGAGATATCTAAAGGATATCAAAATGACGACGCTGGAAACAAAGGACGACAAGGTTCAGACACTTATTCTAATGGAAATCAAATGGCAAGTGCTTGAAAATGGAAATAAACTCCACCGAGATTGAAATAACACACACATTGGCGCTCAAATGGGAACATCGACACGAATACAACACCAATGTTCATAATGCACGTTATGAAAAACCAATTTAATCCTAAGAGTAAAACTGAAATTGAAAGAAATTGCTTCGAAAGGAAAATGCGTCAGAGGAAAATTTAGCAGAGCTTTGACTCCTTCCTTTTATATCCTCGAATCGCCTTCAATGTTTATTGGAATTCATGTACAATCCCACCTTTAACTCACACATTTCTATGATCTTCGCCACTTCCATGATTTCCATGACCCTCAATAATTTCCTCCTCTCAGACGAGCTTATAAATTTTATAATCATTCCTGCTCTTAGCTCAAGTAGATAGAACTGCTCTTGCTTTCACTCTGATGATCAAAGTAACCCCAATATATCTCAGATCAAGATCGATGATCACGTGTATCAAGTCGAAGTCCGGCCGGAAGAATTCCAAATCGAGGTTGAGTTTGATACGACCTGACTCTTGAATTGTACTCTTTTTCCTCGACCTATGCCTTAACTTTGAGTCATATATCCTGATATTGGGCTGCAAATTTACCCTACCAATATTTGCCCCGAAACACTTCACCCTATTCATTTGGTGAAGTGTTTTAATTTGAATTTTAGCTGTCCAAATATTTTGGTCTTTCAAAAGCCTGGCCCATTCAATTGTTTTCGTTACTCTCGCCCTATCAATAGCGGGACGTATTCCATTTGACATCTCTTCGTCTCCTCGATCGTATTGAAGCAGTCTCCAATGATCCTGGGAAGCTTCCTGAACCCTTTTAGAAAAGGAACGCTGGTCCAATTTTGGGTCCTGTCATTAGTACCGTGTCTGATTCTGACTTGACTCTTGGTTAGAAACCAGAGTCTCTACGGAGCTCCCTAGTTAGTTTAGGGCCTGTTTAGTAACGTTTCTGTTCCTCTATTTTTGTTCTCCGAGAAAAAAAAAAAGAATCAGAAACATGTTTGGTAATGCAAATTATTCTGATTCTGTTCCCGGAAACACTTTTGGACCAATTTTGAGAAACACAAAAAAGTTATTTTTCAAAAAAAAAAAAAAGAACACATTTGAGAATAAAAAAGGAAACGATAGTCTTCTCTCACTTTTGTTGGGCTCCTGCGAGGCGTGGGCCGAGTCAAGCTAACCCGGTCCGGATAATATTTTTTTTAAATAAAAATTTCTGAAAATAAAAAAAATAAAAATCAGAAAATAACTAAAAAAATCCAAAAAATGGAAAATTCTAAAAAATTCTAAAAAATTCTAAAACATTGAAAAAAAAATCAGAAAAAATTCCAAAAATTCCAAAAAAATCTCAAAAATTAGGATATGGGTCATTTCAACTGGTAATCCTATTTTTGACGATTTTGCCTTCCGATTTCTTCCAAAAGACAATTTTGCCACTCATGAGCAAATCGTTCAGAAAATTCCCAAAAAATCTCAAAAAGTAGGAAATGGGTCCATTCAACTAGCCAATCCTATTTTTGGTGATTTTGTCTTTCGATTTTTCCTAAACCCTGCTTGATTTGTTGCTAGAGTACCATGCTGCATCAATGACCATCTGCATCTAAAGCATCCCTATTTTTGCCAAAAAGATGTCATGATGCAAGAAGATCGCAACTGTGAGGTCTGAGAAAAGTCATCAAATGTGATTATGTAATTATTTGATTTAAATGAAAAATTAGGAAGAGAAATTATTTTCCAGAACATAAATTTTGCGCAGTTATCAAACGCGTTTCTATTCTGAGAATAGAAATTTTATGCAGTTACCAAATGCGTTCTGATTCTCTAAAACTCATCCAAGGAACAGAATCAAAAAAATTAATTCTAATTAGAATCACTTTTTTTTAGCAGAAACGTTACCGAACATTCCCTTAGTTTTCTAAAGCTCAATGGATCCCTGATGGCAGCTGCTTTGACTTACGGTCTCCCAGTTGCAATTGCCTTTTCTTAAGCCCATTTGGGTTGTTCTTCTGCTTTATCTTCTTGAAATGAAACGAGGTTTTCCGATTATAAAAGAAAAAAGAAAAAAAACCTGTCTCGTCATGCCAAACTTTCCTTGAATCCCACCCGGATGACATGGATGATGACGAACATACTGCTCTGTTTTTCTATTGGCTTTGCAAAACATGTGATATCTATGTTGCTGCCAAAAGAGTCACCGCTAACCATTTCCTTGTTTCTAGTATATTTAGATACTCCTTTTAAGTCCTTAAATGCTTTAGCTAAATATCTCTCATCAACGGTAGATAAAAACAATCAATTTTTTGATATAGTAAATAAATGGACTCAGATTTTTTTTTTCCTGAGGCTAATCAAACAACAAATAAAAAATTCACCAGAAAACTGAGCCTTTGACAAAGCAATAACAAAGAATGGATAAGTTGCGATAACAACAATGAAGTGGCCGATTCTATATCCTCAACAGTTTTGAATTTAACTCTGAAGGAAATCCACGATAGGAAAATTCATAAATTTAACTAAGCTATGCAAGTTTGGAAATTATCAAGAGAGATTTTGTCTTTTTAGTGAACATTAGGTGGATTTAGTTGTACTGGGGTGGAAATAGCCCCACCATTTAGTGCTTACCATCCTCAGATGCATATTAAGTCCAATCCTCTCAATCAAGTCATGCCATGTATACGTGTCATTTGCAATAATGAGATAGACCCACATACAGTCCAGTTAATCAAATGGCCTCCATACATGGGGGCCAAATGTATGCATTCCATGAAAGGAAAGGATTTTCCCAATTGACATGCAGCCTGATGAGTATCATTGATATTTCATTTTCAGCCAAACTAGAATAGGGCACCAAAAGTGGAGTTATACTCAAACCATTTGCATCTTGATCATATAACTATCACACTAGCAGCATGATGAGAGCTTTGTGAACGAGACAGCATCTCGCCAAGTGGTAGGGACTAAAAACAACGTTTACTACTATTAGTAGCAGAGTAGCAGGTTCAAGCAATAACATATGCAAATTTATGAGATTGAGCAATTTAGCGGCAAACCTATAGAAGCACAGTAGGATTAATCAGCAAAAGAATGAAATATCACGTAGTTATTTATTTGCACTGTTTACTTCTGAAAGTTTCAGGATCAAGGAGGTTTGCAATTAGCTTTTCGAGCCTTCTTGAACTCAAAGTTGGTTTAACAACAAGAGGACTCCCAGAAACCAAACAAGGATCCTTACCTGCCCTGCTGCTTCCTGTACACCAAGCACCAGGTGTGAATCGGCCATCCGATCTAATCAGAAGCTCCTTATCAATCCTATCAAGAACAGGGTCGTCCTTCTCAAACTTACGAGCAAATGGAGCTCCACTCCGGACCATGTCGTCAAAATGTTCCATCGTCAATGCGATGGGATGCTGCTTAGGAGGATTATCCCACATACTGTAATGCAAGTCGTGATTGACGGTCGTATTCTGGTAGTCCTTATGGTTGCAGACAACTGTGTGAAAATAACCCTCAGGAGATGACAGGAAATTCGTGTAGTACATGAGAAGCGTGCGAGGGAGATTGTCCCATCCCCAGACACAGAATTCCAGGAATGACTTCGTGAGGACAACCCATGCAGATCCTGGTGATGGAAAAAGTGTCATTAAAGATAGAAGGGCACTTCACCCAAAAATTTATGACGAACTCAAGTAAGAAAACAACCTCACACTTTCTACTGCAGAATTACGGCCTATAAGGGTTTGCACCATTTCCACAATAATAGGGTGTTGCTCCTCTATTAGCGTAAATATTGCAAGTATTGCAGAGAACTCAACATGCAGCATAATCAACATCATTGAGAAGTATGCCCCAGATAACAACCTATGCAAGCAACTTTGCAACCTATGCACATAACTTTGAACAACCAATAGACTTTAAGCGTATCGAATATGCCCCAGATAACAACCTATGCAAACAACTTTGCAACTTTTAATGCTTGAGTAACATTCAAGTCAAAGGTCCCCGACAACAATTTTCTTTCTTTTTTTTTAATAATTGATTTCCTAACAACAGTTACCAACAAGTAAAAGACTAAGTTGCACTTCACTCTTCCCCAAAGAACTTAGAAATTAAATAATTGTTAGTGGCTGTATTACATATATTTCAGAAAACTTTCTCATCAATCTAGTGCAGTGAGACTCTAAAATTAAAACTGGGGTTTTACCCATAAACAATTTGAAAGAAGCTGGTAAAGATCTTCTCTCTTTTGCATAGAATACACCAGATTTCTTCAAATGATACAAGCCCGGATCTATAATGATAGGTCTTGCTCGTTCAACCCTACAACCATGTACAAGAATTTTCATCAGGACAAATGACTGAACTTGTCGAAATTCGAAAACATACAACACAAAAAGGAACAATACCACTGGAATGACTTTTATACTCACTCTTTATAGACGAGGTCACCACTGTGCTCAAGGAAATTTAGATCCCTCGGCAAGTATGAGAAGATGTGCAAGAGATCTGGAATTAAAAACATATGAAAAGAAAATAGTCAAGCTTCCAACCCTAATTTGTACAGAAGCGATATTAGACAAAGGATAAATCATGATTACCACAGAGTGCATCACCATAGCAGAGAGTTAATAATAAAATGAAGACTACTGTAGAATGTAATGGGAGTACGCTTTTGCACAGGGAGAGATTGTGTCCTTACAAAAGGTTAGCCTATTCGATTATGGATTTAAAAACGCTCGATCTAGAAAGCAAGCTCTTCTAGTTACTATGCATCTGCTGAAAAGTGAACTAAGAGTTTTATGCTATATGGTGCCATCTCTATGTAACTTCTTAATCTCATTGGACATTATGGGCATGACTTAGTTCCACAAAATCATACAGAGAAAGGACTAAATTAGGAAATATCTCATCATCCGTAACTTATTAGAAGTCAAGATTCAAAGTAACATCATGACTAGTATTAGATCCCTGAATAGGTGCATCGAGCTTGGCACGGGCTGTGGCCTTGAGTTCCTGCCAAGCGTCAATCACAAGCATGGGGGTGGCCGCGCTTGAGCAAGGCAACGGGTGATCGGGAATAAATATTTCGGAGGGATTGGTCCATTCAAACGGGAATTGCAGAGCTTCAGCAAAGCACAGGTTGCTATTCTTAGATGATCCAAATGCAAAGGGGGTTGAGGATCCAAATGCACAAGCACGGCATGGTTCAGACTTGCATGGGCTAGGGGACTTGGGCATGATTGACTGTTGCGCATGGATGGACCAACTTGGAGGATCAACATGAGCAACACACTTTATGGATTGGATGATCATGCTCTGGCTAGTGTTCATGCATGAGTGATGCCAACAGGTGGACTGGTCATGTGAACCAGGCGTGCAGTGCATGTGTGAGTTGGTGGGTCATGTGATCAGGCTATATGAGGAGTCAACGAGATGACCAACGAGAATGTGTGTGAGCCAGTGAACAGCAGTGCACCTGAGTGCACCAGCGTGTACCCAAGGTTGCGACTCAGTCAGGTGTGTGTCCATGAGCGCCAAAGGCAGTTGCTGAATGTTGCAAAGGTCTGCAGGACAAGTTCCAGGGCTAGTTGCAGATAAGGGTTAGAAAATCCAGGGGGATTGGTCTAAAGTAAAGTTGGTAACCACAGGACACATGTAATAATCTGAGTAGCATGTTGTAACCACTTGTCCCTTGTGTATATCTTGAGTCTGTCTGGGCATATCCAGACCAGAAAGTGTAATTTCCGTGAGTTTGTAATGAGTTTGAGAGGCTCAGACAATGTTGTATTGTGTGCGTTTGAATCAATACGATTGTTGGAAGTTCCAGCATCTCTTGTGCATTTCAATCACTCGGTGTGTGTGAGCATCTGGACTATTCCTAGCCTTGAATCTCAATTCTGACTTGGTCAATGAGTGTTTCTATGTGCTTGGTCGTGAAAAACCCTCGGGAGTGACCAGGTTTTGGCCAAGCATGAGAAAATGTTCGTGACTTGGTCACCGGCATGATCAGGCGTGCGATGTGACCAGGGCATCCTGGCCTGGTTTGCAGGCAAGGGCGCTGTGAACATGATAAAGGGGAAGCCGGAATCGTGTATGCTTGTGTTGGATCGTGCTACACATGGCCTGGCTCTTGGGAAGTGTTCGTGATAGTATGTGCTTCCGTTGAATAGGGTGTGGCCTGGCCAAGGCGTGGTGCGCTTGATGGCATCATAGGGCAGAAAATTTGGTGGCCAAAATTGACCCCTGATAACTAGCACACTTCATGCAATAGAGACAGAATGGTTACACATGTGAGAATGATAAAATTCACCATTATACGCCTGATTATGTAGAGATATATTGATTACTCTCTATCACCACTTCTCCAGTCCATGCCCATAAAAAACAGAGATCCACACACAGAAGTGACGACAAATAAAAGAGTAGAGAATGTTTGAAAATTATTCCAACATCTACCACAACAACTTAATGATGAATACTCCAACTTGCATCCACATTCAAAAGGCACACTTCCATTCAGTCAACTCAATAAATCAAGCATTACCAAACGGGCAATCCTTTGCAGGAAAATAAAATAAATGCTGAACAACTTGCAGAGGCCCAGCGCCAGCTACTTCTTTTGAGCTTTCCTTTTTCTTTTTCAATGTGCACTCTGGTTAGACAAGTCACAGGTTAAAGCAGGCAATTCAAGAGTGTCTATTAGATATTAAATAGCTCCAACTCCCCCAACAACAACAAAAAAAGGGAACAAATAACCCAGCCCCGTCTTTCCACGCCAATGCATTACCACCATCAATGGCCCTTGTAAGGCCACTAATGTACGCGAATTTCAATTTTCACTCTTCATATAACGGTTGCTTGGACAATCTAACTACATAGTAGACCAAGAAAATAAAATCTTGGCTCTAAGCATAATCTAGGACATGAATATAAATGACTAATCATAATAATGGCAAGCTGACAACTCACGCCCTAAAAGTATGTACATTGGTTCCTAAAACAAACCTAATGATACCATAAAGTCCATACCTAGCCACTAGCTAGTCACTTCAAACTTCATTCCATGGTTGAATCGACAGTGAAATTTGAGATTTTTGAAGGTCCAAACAAGACTCGGATTAAACTTGTTTTTCTTCTGTACTTCTCTTCATTCCTCCACATAACATACACCCAAAACTCCACCCGTTAATCTTCACATTGAAGAAATGATAGATTAATAATCACTACTACAGAAGTTTAGTTAGCTCAAATTTCACTTGGATTTAAAAGTTCAACCAACAAAAGAATTCTGCATCAGAATGGGATTGCGTCAAAGGAGTCAGAATGAAGAAGAAATGTCAGCAAATGATCGGCTCGCGCAAGGGAAAATAGCAAACCAACCATCTTGCGGCACGAGAGGATAATCCGAGGCGCTCAGATTGATGAACCAGTCCCAATCCTTGGCCCGCTTCAACAGAACCGCGATCGCGTGGAGCGTGGAAGCGATCATCGTCGGGCCCTTCGACGTGACCAAGTCCGCATCCCCGATCACCATCACATTCCCGAACTCCCTCACCACTCCCTCCGACTTCGCATACCTCGCGAGCTCGAGCCTCTCGCTGTCAGGCGCCTCGACATCCAGGTGGATCAGATAATAGTTCCTCGGGTGGTACACCGCCTGAAGGAGGCGCTTCACGCGGGGGCCGTCGTCCTTCGTGCCGGTTATCAAGTACGCGAATCTGGGCAACCTCGGGAGCTCCGAGGACGAGCCTCCGCCGGAGAGGGGCGGGGACAAACGCTGGCCGGAGAAGCCGGAGGCGGGCGGCGGGAACTTGGCGTTGATGAGGGAGAGGGAGAGGAGGAGGAGGAGGGAGAGAGCGGAGGTGATGAGCAGCGGGGCGAGCCATTTGTGGTCGAGCAAGGGAGGAATGTGGCTTCTTTTCATGGCGGATTCAGCGAGATTAGGGCTCGGACATGGGGGGTTTTGACACTTCGAAGACGTCGATTGAAGTCGAGAATTTTCGAGGGTGGGGAGCGTTTTAGGTGGTCGTGTTCTGCCGAGTTTGGTAAGGAATGTGCGTCGGGCGTGCGGTGATGTGTCGGTGTCGAAGTGTGCTCAGGAGGTTCAAACTTTGCTAGGAAGTGGGTAACCAAGCCTACGAAGCTGCGGGTGGCTCCTATCATTGGAGTCCTATGTAACTTTAGCAAATCCAATGTCGCGATCGTATTTATGTAGCTTATTCCGAATAATACATAATTGATTATTCGTGAGATCGAGTACCGCCAGTTACCCGATGAGAATGTATGATTTTCGCCGACTGGTGAGCGTATTTCTACGAAGAAAATCACTTCGGAACTCGAGATTTATGATCGCGACAGAGCTCGACCCTCGAACAAAAAACAATCAATTTTATCAAGTTGTGCATCCATTGCATTTTCATTAGTATTTAGATACCATTTCATAAATAAATCAAGAGTTTACTTTAAAGTCAAACCTAAAAAGGAAACCCTCGATTGAAACATAAAATATCTCGTATATTATAGAACCGCATTGCATACAGGCATCCCTTTCATCCTTACATATAGATCCGGGAGCTTAAATTTCGAAATTTTCACGCATAGGTCGAAGGTTGACTTTTCCGGTCCAATCGAGAAATTCGACCTTCGATTGAAAACATGATCGTTTCATCATCCAGCGTCAGTTTTCATGTTCTTAATAACTATAGGCATTATAAAATTTTAGGATATCGGATTCGACGCCGAAAATTTCAATCTCCCATAGTACCGAGCTCCCGGATTAATCGAATTCAGGTTAAGCTCGACTCTTTCCCCCTTTCCCCTCCAGTTCACGCTCCTGAACACCCACTTAATCTCACATTTTCTGCACACCCTAAGCATCATAGAGTCGGCCATCCTCGAGTCCAAATTAGGCTATAAATTGAGCTAAAAATTTTATAGTTGACAAAAGTCAAGAAACCTGCTGCCAAAATCAGCAGCACTCAGTCCCAAGAAGCTGGACTGCTGCAGGCGCACACACGGGCAAGGACGGTGGACTGATTGGCAGCAGCCGTGAGCTAGAAATAGAGGGGAAATGCAGCTTTAGCTTTGTTGACTGTCCAAGGGCCGTTTTGAAGAAGCTGTGAGTTGGAGTTGAGGAAGGAGTAGTTGATCCATCTTCATTCACCAATTCAAGCTGTGATCCGCAGTAAAGCCCCACCGGCGAGGCGTGAGCTGTAGGAGCCGAACCTGGAGCTGAGTCCGTGTCAAACCGAGAGTGGATTTGGTGTGATCTTCTCTTCAGAGGACGCGCTCAATTCGAGCTCAAGTCAAGAAGATGACGATGGTTTCCATGGCCGAAAATCTCATTGGACCTTGATGCTATTCGATAAGCTAAGTCCCAACATTTTTCTTCTTTTGGTTTTCTGTAGCCTCGCATGTGTACGTCCCTGGTTTTAGTTTAAAACCTGGTCGTTTCTTTTTCTTTGATTCGCAAAGGTAAGGTGGTGGTTGTTGGAGTTGGCGAATACTTCGGGGACCCTTGTTTCTCACATCGGGTACGCCCACGTGAGCTTAGGGAAACTGAAGTGTTATCCAACGACATGTGACCCCTGCGCGCGGAATGCGGGGGTTCGGGGGCAGCGCCCCCGACACGGGTGCCCCGCTGCCCGGTTAGCGGGCGGGGGTTCGGGGGCAGCGCCCCCGAAACCTCTACGGGTTTGGGCTTTTATTTAAGCTGGCCCGTATGGTATGGAATTAAGGGGTTTCATATAAGTTTAGGTTTTGGGCCCATTTGGGGCATATATATATTTCCTCGTTTTTATCATTGTAACAAGTTAAGCGGCTGTAAACCGAAACTATAGTGAAATCTCTTTGCAGGACGTAGCCCTATTCTGGGGTGAACCTGGGTAATCTCTTGCGTCGCCCATTATTCTTTGATTTCTGTGTGATCGTTCTGATTCGGTGTGCGATAAATCCCTTCAATTGGTATCAGAGCCTTGTGTTCGAGGAATTAGGGTTTATCAAAGATGTCAGGAGGGTCACGGATTGAGATCGAAAAATTCGATGGGACACGGTTCGATTTGTGGAAGATGAAGATGGAGGATCTTCTTTGCGATCGAGATCTTTGGTCGGCAATCGTAACGGAAAGGCCTGTTGCTGCGAAGCCTGGTGTCGTGATAAAGGAAGCAGGGAAGGAAGATGAGACATCTTCCAAAAGGGCGGATCCGAAGGAGATTGAAGACTGGGATCGGATTGATCGGAAAGCAAAGGGTTTGATTCGGCTTTGTCTCGCAGACTCGATTCTGACAAACGTGATGGGGGAACCTACAACCAGGGATCTATGGCAGAAACTGGAGTCGCTGTATCAAAGTAAGTCGTTGGTTAATAAGCTGTTTTTGAGAAAAAAAAAAGCTATATAATCTTCGGATGCACGAGGGCGACTCGTTTTCTGCACATCTGTATAACTTTAACACGTTGATTAGTCAACTCGTATCAATCGGTGTTAAGTTCCAGGATGATGATAAGGCAATAACACTGCTCTGTTCACTGCCGGATTCATGGGATAACCTAATTGTGGTGATTGGTGGTGGGGATAAGGAATTATCGTATGAAAGTGTGTGTTCTGCCTTGTTATCGGAGGAAACACGAAGAAAGGGATCGGGAAATTCCGGTAAAGAGGCATTGGCGGCTAGGGGAAGGCCAACAGAGAAGAATCTGAATCGGAGATGGTCTAGATCCAAATCTCGTGGGCGATCGAAGAGTAGAGAGAGGAGGGTACAGTGCTGGAAATGTGAAGAGTGGGGTCATGTGAAGCGGGACTGTAAAAACAAGCCAGTTTTTAAGAAAGAAGCTGAATCATCCTCAGGTAAAAAGGAGGTCGATGCAGGAGATATGTATTTGGCTGCTGCATGTATGGTGCGGTCAAACAAGGATATTTGGTTGATCGATACCGGTGCTTCATACCACATGACACCTCATAGACACTGGTTTTGTGAATATGAGCAATATAATGGTGGGGACGTCATGCTCGGAGATGATACTGCAGTTCAGATTGTCGGGCGTGGCAGGGTGAAGCTGAGGATGAGTAATGGCACGGTGAAGACTATTCAAGACGTGATGCACATACCCTTGATGAGTAGAAATTTGTTATCAGTCGGTACAATGGCTGATTCGGGGGTTATTTTTAGCTGTGATAAGGATTCGTGCAAGATGACTCGAGGTTCTATTGTGATCGCACGAGGAGTCCGTTACAGGACATTATACAAGCTGCTCGGGGAAACAGTGACTGTTGGTAGCGGGTTCGTTTCTGAAGAGGCCAAGGAAGATGGACATGACACGTCCATGTTGTGGCATCAGAGGTTAGGGCATATCGGTGAAAAGGGACTGTCTACCTTAGCTTCAAGTCAGATGGTAGAAGGAATTCCAAAATGCTCTATAGGTTTCGGGTTCTGTGAACACTGTCTCCATGGAAAACAGAACCGAGTTAGCTTCCAGCACACCGGTACGAGAGCAACTGAGGTTCTCGAGCTGATTCACAGCGATGTCTTTGGACCTACTCCGACTCCATCTATTGGAGGATCCAGGTACTATGTATCATTCATAGATGATTTTTCGAGATATAGTTGGATTTATTTTATTAAAAGTAAATCAGATGTATTCGAGAAATTTCGAGAATTTAAGGTTTTGGTTGAAAACCAATTGGGCAGGAAAATCAAGGTCCTTCGTACAGATAACGGAGGTGAATTCTGTTCGGATAAGTTCGAGCAATTTTGTGTGGATAATGGTATTGCAAGGCAGAAGACGACTCCATATACACCTCAACAGAATGGGGTGGCCGAAAGATTAAATCGGTCACTCATAGAAAAGGCGAGATGCATGCTGAGTTGGGCAGGTTTGGGGCCAGAATTTTGGGCAGAAGCTGTAGCCACAGCCTGTTATTTGAAGAACCGGTCACCGACCTCATCAGTGAAGGATCGTACACCATATGAGGCAGTGTTTGAGAAGAAACCGAATCTGTCCCATGTTCGGGTGTTCGGGTGTGACGCATATGTTCATGTACCCAAAGAGAAACGGGGTAAGCTTGACAACAAGTCTGAGAAGAACGTATTTGTCGGATACAAGGAAGGGGTCAAGGGCTATAAGCTGTGGAATCCAGAATCAAAGACCATTGTATACAGCAGGGATGTTGTCTTTCGAGAATCACAACCCCAGGTTGACACACAGAAAGGTGATGAGCCCAAGAAAGTGGTAGTGCTTGAAGAAAGTCCTAAAGCTGAAACAGTGAAGATGGTTCCACAAGGCACGCCAGTAGAGTCTGATTCTGAATCGGAGCAAGGGGACTCGGTTAATGAAGTCGAGGATGCAGTTTCGGATGAAGACTCGGATACTGATAGCATGCCGGCTCTCAGGAGATCGACGCGAGAAAGAAAGGTACCACTTCGATACTCACTTAGTGCTTTGAGTACGTTTCATGCTTTAAGCATTATCGGAGATGATCCTAGTTCTGTAAAAGAGGCGAGATCCATGGATGATGCGAATCAGTGGGAGCTTGCAATGATAGATGAGATGCAGTCGCTTGATAAAAATGAAACATGGAGCTTGTGTAAATTGCCTAAGGATAGAAAGGCAATTGGGTGTAAATGGGTGTTCAAGCGAAAGCTGAAACCGGATGGGACTGTAGAGAAGTACAAGGCTAGGCTTGTAGCCAAGGGGTACTCTCAGATCGAGGGAGTTGACTATGACGAGATTTTCTCTCCCGTGGCTAAGTTAACTTCGATACGGCTTGTTCTGTCTGTAGCAGCTGCATTTGATCTTGAGGTAGAACAGATGGATGTAAAGACGGCATTCCTTCATGGGGACTTGGAGGAAGAGATATATATGAGGCAACCAGAAGGCTTTGAAGTAAAAGGAAAGGAGAATCTGGTGTGCAAGTTGAAAAAGTCCTTATATAGGCTAAAGCAGTCACCGAGAATGTGGTACCAGAAGTTTGACACGTACATGCTCCAACTTGATTTTGTGCGTTCAAATTCTGACCATTGTGTTTATGTGAAGAGGACGGGCGATCAGTTTGTCATTCTCACGCTATATGTGGATGATATGTTGTTGATCGGGAATAGCGTGAAGATGGTGAAATCCGTGAAGAGTTTGTTGGCCAAAAAGTTTGAAATGAAAGACTTGGGGCCTGCAAATTTTATTTTGGGCATGCAGATTAGGAGGGACCGTGAGAAACGGAAGCTGTGGCTAGGGCAGGAGAAATACATCAAAGAAATACTGAAGAAATTCAATATGATTGACTGCAAGCCTGTTGGTACCCCTATACCTTTAGGGACCAAGCTATCTGCGGAACAATGTCCAAAAACGGATGAAGAAGCTGAAGAGATGGCCAGAGTTCCGTACGCGAGTGCAGTGGGTAGCTTGATGTATGCTATGGTGTGCACACGTCCGGATATAGCACAAGCAGTGGGAGTTTTGAGTCGATACATGTCTAACCCAGGTAGAGAGCACTGGAATGCGATCAAAAGAGTTTTCAGGTATCTTCGTGGAACTTTGAATTTTTCTTTATGTTTTGAAGGTACAGGGACTGGAAACATGCTTGATATCGTAGGCCATGTAGATTCTGATTGGGGTGGAGACATTGATAGTAGACGGTCCACTAGCGGATATGTTTTCACATTGTTTGGTGCTGCATTGAGTTGGATGAGTAGGAGGCAAAGCGTG
This sequence comes from Lenwebbia sp. NSW1173648, assembly GCA_029784005.1. Classification (NCBI taxonomy): domain Eukaryota; kingdom Viridiplantae; phylum Streptophyta; class Magnoliopsida; order Myrtales; family Myrtaceae; genus Lenwebbia; species Lenwebbia sp. NSW1173648. Next base: position 17,750,094 of record JARCGZ010000008.1, on the reverse strand, counting down.
GTAGCGCTTTCCTCTACGGAGGCTGAATATATGGCTCTTACTCATGCTGGAAAAGAGGCCGTATGGTTACGGCGGTTGTGCTTGGAGCTCGGTTTTGAGCAAGGTGCCATAGAGGTGAGATGTGATAATCAAGGGGCTATTTATTTAGCTAAGAATCCAGCGTTTCACTCACGCACAAAGCACATTGATATACAATATTATTTCATCCGAGAAAAGGTAGAGAAGAAAGAGGTTCAGCTTGTAAAGGTCGACACGATTGAAAATAGTTCAGACTTCCTTACTAAAGCTGTTACAGGTGCGAAGTTTGAATGGTGCTCTACTGCGATTGGATTGAAGAAGAATGATATTGGAAAGGCTCTCATTTGCGCGAAGTATCCACCAAGTGGGAGAATGTTGGAGTTGGCGAATACTTCGGGGACCCTTGTTTCTCACATCGGATACGCCCACGTGAGCTTAGGGAAACTGAAGTGTTATCCAACGACATGTGACCCCTGCGCGCGGAATGCGAGGGTTCGGGGGCAGCGCCCCCGACACGGGTGTCCCGCTGCCCGGTCAGCTGGCGGGGGTTCGGGGGCAGCGCCTCCCGACGGGGGTTTCGCTGCCCGGTCAGCGGGCGGGGGTTCGGGGGCAGCGCCCCCGAAACCTCTACGGGTTTGGGCTTTTATTTAAGCTGGCCCGTATGGTATGGAATTAAGGGGTTTCATATAGGTTTAGGTTTTGGGCCCATTTGGGGCATATATATATTTCCTCGTTTTTATCATTGTAACAAGTTAAGCGGCTGTAAACCGAAACTATAGTGAAATCTCTTTGCAGGACGTAGCCCTATTCTGGGGTGAACCTGGGTAATCTCTTGCGTCACCCATTATTCTTTGATTTCTGTGTGATCGTTCTGATTCGGTGTGCGATAAATCCCTTCAGTGGTGTTGTTGAAATATAAATATATCAAAGTGGATCGATCTCAATTAAAAAGAGAGTAATTCATTATAATAAACACGGTTTCATATATCTAGAGAAAAGAAATACGTTATCCCAGTATATGATTGTTGACGTCTGATTTTTAATCACTTTTTACTTTAGAAAATTAATTAAAATTCAAGAAAAATTCAATTAATTCAAAAATCAACTTTGGAACCTTTGGCCAAGTATAGCGAATCAATTTTGAGCAAAAAATATTTTTCGAATTTTTGCCGAATTTTTGGAATTTCTTTTTATTTAAAAATAGCCGAAAAATAGAAAAAATACCAAATGAGGTAAAAAAAAAATCTGAAAAAATAATCAAAAAATTTCTTTTAATTCCCTCTTCACCCAGACCATTTTATATTTTGAAAATTCAATTCGGGTCCTCGAAAGCCTTCATTCGCATACCCGAATTGAACCTAAAAAATTCGTTTTATTGCGAAATTTCGGACCGATTGGGCAAGGCGTGCCATGGTGGGGTTCTAAATTCAGTCCTGATCGAAGAACCGCCTTCGTTTCCACGGAAACTCTCTTAAACTGGACAGAAACGGGCCATTTTCTCCCCATCGGTCTGGTCCGGTCTAGCTGAACCGGACCTAACAGCTACAGAGAAGCTGCGTTTGAAGCAATGAAGGAATAGCAACGCATCCCCCTCCCCTTTCTTCCCAACACAAGACCCAAGCTGGAAAATCTCCCAAATCCAGCTCAGCTCCTCTCCCTAGGACTGCTCCAGCCACCAGCGGCTCCATTAGAGTCTGGCAGAGCACAAAGGTGGTGTGGCAGAAGTTGAAGGAGCAGGGAGGCCAAGTTTCAAGAGGGTGCCGTGAGTTTCAAGAGAGAAGAGGAGGGGGGCTGCAAGTTTCGAAGAAAAAGGGGAGTTTGGGGCTGTAAAAGGGGTGAAGAGGAGAGCAGACCAGGCAGAGCTCGGCTGAACAGAAAAAGGGGAGGAACCAAAGAAAAAAAAACAAGAGAGCAAGAACCCGAGAGAGAGAGAGAGAGAGAGAGAGAGAGAGAGAGAGAGAGAGAGAGAGAGAGAGAGAGAGAGAGAGCTGCGGGTGGTGATCGTGGAGTGACACCAAGAGCTTGAGCAGGAGCACCGTGACGCTAGGCGATTCCTACCATCGTCACTGGAGCCTCAGCCACCGCCGGAGCCCCGCGGACAGGTCGAACCCCCCTTTATCCTATGCTCTATTCTCTATGCCCTGTTCAGTGCTCTTTTTGCAGTTGTTTTGGCTCGACTCCGCTGTTCCAACTTCGACTTCGTGGTTGTTTGATTTTTTTCTATGCGCGCGCCATGTGCTCGACGTTTTGCCTCACGACAGCCAAACCCCGACTTGGAGACCATTTTCCATCACATTTTTGTTTAGTTTCACGGTTGTTTTTGGCTTGGTTCTGCTCTCCTCATGTGTCGGTTTGCCGTTGGTTGTGCCCGAGGATCGAGTTTTAAAGCCCCAAAGAGGCCTCGGAGGGTTGGTCTTGGACCCTGTTTTCTAAAAGCAGTCCGAACCCATGACATTGAGCGTGTCGTTCGACTTATTTTTGTGTGATTTTTACGGTTTTTCTTGGCCGGGACCGTTCCTTGTCCGTAGTACTTCGCGTCGACATGTGGTTTGGCTGTTGGTTGTACACGAGGGTCAAGATAATCGCCCGAGAAAACGCCTCAGTGAGCTGGAAAAGCTAGAGGTTGGTTTTTTTTAAAGTGTCGGCAGCGCGCGGGGACCTGTTTGTGGCAAGTTTTCGGCGTGTTCGGGTAACCGTTTTCCGAGCCGTCAAATGTTTTTGAAACTTCATTCCACCCACTTTCACTTGGTGTAAATGGTTTTTCTTGATTTTACTTGTGGACCGAAATACGGGGCCGTGAAAATGCTTCAGAAGGTCGTTGGAGCCCCATAGCCAAAAATTTTCCAGGTGTCGTCCTACCACGAAGGCCCCTTCGTGACATGTTTCTGGTGCACACGTATAGCCATTTCTCGAGCCATTCATTGTTTTGAAAACCTTGCATTACGTAGTTTCTTGAATGGCAAACGTTTTCTCTCGAAAGCATCGTGGGAGAGAGACATCGGGGCTTGAAACCAAGCGCGCAACCTATTTGCGCGCCTGAGTTCAAACCCAGTTTTTAAGGGTTGCTCAAACCCACGTCTTCGAGGCGGTCTTTCTTCGAGTTGGTGCGTAATCTCGCCATCATTTTGTGTCCATGTTTTTCCTTACATGGTGTAGTTCGCGTCGGTGTGCGGGTTCATCGCTGGTTGCATCCGAGGTGCTCGGAAAAAAAGGGCGATAAACCCCTTCGTGAAGTGCCCTTTTTGGTAAAATAAACCAAGTCTTTCGAAACAACCAAACCGGTTTTCCCCGCGAGTTTTTGACGGTGTTTTTACGTGTTTCATTCGCGTTTCTTCGGTCCTTGTCATTCTTGGTATGTCATAGTTCGCATCGGTATGCTAACTTGTCGCTGTTTGTGTCCAAAAAGCTAATAAAATGGGCCGAAAAGATCCCTTGGAGGGCGTTTTTCTTGTAAGACTTGGAAATTTTAAGAAAAATCAAAAAATGGAATTTGTGTCATTCTAGACCGACCCAGACCCATACAGTCCGAGTCGAGCGCCCTTGGCCCGGGCCGGGCAACCGGGTCCATAAAACGTTTATATATATAATATTAAAAAATTCGAAAAAACCAAAAAAATTCAAAAAAACAATTCTAGAAAATCAAAAAAAAAAGAAGAAAAGAAAGGGAAATGGCTAGATTAGCCTTATTTCTCTAGTTTCGACTTTTAAAACCCCTGAAAATGATGATTTTTCCCCTTTGGGCGAATCGTCCCCAAAATCATTTCAAACTCTAATCGCACCATTCCCTAAGCTCTTAGAACTGTACTAAGGATGTCATGCTTGATTTGATGCATTTTATCAGCATGTCATTGACTCCTTGATTGCGCACATTATATGCCTTGATTGAGATTGATAAGATAGACACATACCTGCACGACCACTTTAAAAAAATACTCAATTTCGGTACCGAAAGGGCGTTGGTGGAAACACCGACGTAAACAAGTCTCCGGACCTTTAATCTCTAGTTGTGTAGAATCGAATGGCATCTCCCGACACTAGATAAGGTTTTCGGTCTACCTTCCTCAAAGACTGGTGGCAACTCCTTTTTGCATGTACACGTACACATGCCACCCATCACACTAAGATCGAATCCGATAACTCGCCACGATTTGGTAAGGCTTGGGAGGGCCCGAGCTAAGCCCGCTCTAGAGGCTTAGTAATCCATTAGCCCGATCATTTTTGAGATCGGGTCGCGACAATGATATATGTTGGACTTTAATATCCAAGAATTCGACTAACCTCTATCGACGTTCGATTGCGGAGTTGCCCAAGAACTTCGTTGAATCACCAACGCGTCCTCTACGAATCTTCAACTCACGATGGTCCGAATATGATCATAGAGGAAGATATTCACATTTCACCACATAAATGCAATCAATTCTCAAAGTAACGATGAATACCTTTTGTTTGTGTTTGTGAGCGAGAGAGAATGAATGAGTGTGTTTCTGTCATTTGAAATCTAACGTCAGTTGGCCCCTAGAAGTTATCTATTTTAGTTATAGATAAGAAGGCAGCCCGTTCGAAAGGCACCTCTTCGCGGGGCCCTTTCTCAATCTCACCCTATCATGGACGTTAGCTTACATCTCCCACTCGAACATGATGGACTTGATAATCCTCTATCAAGAATATAAGGCAATTAACATCATCTACTTTAGAATCAATTCATACTTGCAAATACGTCGTGCGACTAGTGAGTACACCTGCACTTGGGAACTCAGTTATGCACATGTTAGGAATACATAACAGCTACAACCCCAAAAGGAAAAATAATGTTTCACAGTACCCTAGACATATTTTGTTACATCAGTCCAAGTATACATATCCCTTAAAGGCTATACTTGACTATTCTTTATCCACCATGTATTTACAATTATATCATTACCCACAAAAGGCGATATAATTGGTCGATCAGTAAATACATCTCTATATGTAAAACAACAATAGTCTTCCTTCACACTCATATCTCTCTCCATTTCAGAACAACTACTTTCCTAGACACATCCCATAAAGCCATATTAATTTCATGGTCGTCGGTAACATGCTAAAGCAGCAACAATGATTCGTTACTTTGAGAACATAGTAAGAAGTAACATAAGGTACAAAATGAGGTAATCAATTCATAAATTACCTCAAGGACTCACACGTTGAGCAAGGATAATTATACTCATCTCCCTTATTGGTCGAATATAGCACATGTAGTATGAATTACATGCTATAATGGATTTCTCTTTCCATAAGAGCGTATGTCATTTATCAAACATATCCACTATACGGATCTTAGCCTAAACATAGTCAAGTACTTCTAACGTACATATGTTTAGCCTGAGTGCCATATCAGATCGCTCTCAACAGCGCCCAATTAAGCACTCACATCCGGCTTCCATCAGGCATATGTCACGAACCGAGAGTTTGTATAACGCTCTCAACGATCCGTGCGGCCTTAGGAATGAGTTCCCAAGTCAGCCTACACACACTCACACTCGCACTCGCTCAAGGGTCGGGTAACTTGAACCGAACCGAACTCACAATGTCACACGAGCAAAGAGAGAGTGGGAGGAATCTGATTTGTATTGATATTCAGATAGATGTACAAGTGAGGGGGAGAGTCACTATTTATACACAAAAGGCACAGCTCGCGGGTGACTCTTGGTCAGCCCGGGTTTGTCCTGTTCTGAGTCGTCCGTAGTGTTTTGTCCGTGTCAGAGTCATCATGAGCTGTCAGCCGCATGATGCACGCATCGTTCACGCTCGCCCATGGTGTCAGGTGTCAGGCTCATCATGCATTGTCAGATGTGCGGTGCACGCATCGTGCACGTTCGTCCATGGATGAATCTGGACACCACCCAGCTCAAGAGTCGCGTCTGCTCGGTTGCCCAGCCGTCTTGGATAATGCTCGACCGGGTCGGGTCGGTTCGGGTCGCCCGATATCACCCCGTTTGACTCGTGGATCGACTCACGCATCACGTCACGGCCCATATTGGTCATCAAATTTGTTGGGCCGTGATATTCTCCCCCACTTAAACGGGCAACGCCCTCGTCGCCTTTTTCCGCATGGAAGACCTCGATGTGCTTCCGGAATTGCCACAACGCTTCTTCCGGTTCCCAACTATTCTCGCTTTCGAGGAGGCCCTTCCACTGAATCAAGTATTCACGCTTGGGCGCCCGATATCGCTTCCTTATGACTCGATCAGCCAGAATGCACTCGACTTCCCGATCATAGGAGGTTTTCGCTCCCAAGGGCGCCCGCTGTGATTCCCCCCGTTCCGGTTCTTCCTCGTCCAAGTGAAACGGCTTAAGCATGCTCACGTGGAACACCGGATGAATCTTCAATTTCGCTGGGAGTTCCAGCTTATATGCCGCTTTCCCGATCCGTTGCACTACACGGAACGGCCCTTCGTATCGCCGCAGCAACGCCTTGTGCACCCCCTTGTAACGTAGGGGCAGCTTGCAAAGCACTTGATCTCCGATTTGGAACTCCACGTGCCGACGCTTTCGATCGGCCCACTTCTTCATTCTCTTTGAAGCTTTGTGGAGGCAAGTACGAGCTAAGTCAGCTTCTTCTTGCCACTCTCTAGCACATTGGTGTGCTGCCGGACTACTCCCCCGATAGCCCGTGGCAACCGCATTCGGAGTAAGCGGTTGTTGTCCCGTGATGATCTCGAACGGACTCTTCCCCGTTGACTCGCTTCGCTGCAAGTTGTAGGAGAACTGAGCCACATCGATCAGTTTGGCCCAATCCCGCTGAGTTGTACTCACGTAGTGTCGTAAGTACACTTCAAGGAGCGCGTTCACCCGCTCGGTCTGACCGTCGGTTTGTGGGTGGAGACTGGTGGAGAAGTTGAGGTTGGTGCCGAGCATCTTGAAAAGCTCGGTCCAGAATCTACCCGTGAACCGAGGATCTCGATCGCTTACGATCGTCCGTGGCACACCCCAATGCTTCACGATATGCTTTAAGAACAGCCTAGCCGCCTCCTCAGCCGGGCAATCATCCGTGGCTGGCACGAACGTTGCATACTTCGAGAATCGATCGACGACGACCATCAAGGTTCGACATCCTTCGGATTTGGGCAATCCGACAATGAAATCCATCGAAACGCTCTCCCATGGTCTCTCCGGGATTTGCAATGGTTCAAGGAGTCCGGCGGGAGACTTTTGCTCCAGCTTGTCTTGTTGACACACAAGGCAGGTCCGCACATAAGCTTCGACGTCGTCTCTCATGTGCGGCCAAAAGTATCGATCTTCTACGAGCGCCATTGTGCGACGGACTCCAGGATGGCCCGCCCACTTGGAATCGTGGCATTCCCGCAAGATCTCCTTTCGCAGCTTCTCGAAGGACGGGACGTAGAGTCTCCTCCCCTTAGTGTAAAGGAGGTCTTCCTCGCACCAGAATGTTCGAGTCTTGCCTTCTCGAACATACTCGAGCAGCGTCTTTGCCGTGGGGTCATGTTGCAGCCCTTCTTTGATTCTCTCGATCAAAGGACATTCCGGCCGACTCATCGAGGCCAGCTCACCCTTTCGACTCAAGGCATCCGCTACCGAATTCGTCTTCCCTGGCTTGTATTCCAACACGTAGTCGAACTCAGCCAAGAAATCTTGCCATCGAGCTTGCTTCGGGCTCAACTTTTTCTGAGTTTGAAAATAGCTCGTGGCGATGTTGTCCGTCCTCACGACGAACCGCGACCCCAAGAGGTAATGCCTCCATGTACGGAGACAATGCACTACCGCCGTCATCTCCTTCTCTTGGACCGTATACCGTCGCTCCGTTTCGTTTAGCTTCCGAGATTCGAAGGCAACAGGGTGCCCATCTTGCATCAAGACGCCCCCTATGGCAAAGTCAGAAGCGTCGGACTCCACCTCATAGGGCTTTGTGAAGTCAGGCAGCACGAGCACCGGTTCTTCCGTCATCACCCGCTTTAGGTGATCGAACGCCTTCTGGCTTTGTTCCGTCCACCCCCACGTCCTCCCCTTCTTGAGCAGATCCGTGAGCGGTGTTGTGATATCCGAATAGCCTCGGATGAATCGTCGGTAATAGTTCGCCAAACCGAGGAACGATCTCAGCTCCGTTAGTTTCGTCGGTGGCTCCCATTCCGTAATGGCTTGGATCTTCGCTGGATCCATCCGTACACGTCCGCCCCCGACGATGTGGCCGAGGAACGGCACTTCGAGTTGTGCAAAGGCGCACTTCTCCCTTTTCACGTACAGCTCATTTTCCCTCAAGACTTGGAACACCTGTTTGAGGTGCTCGGTATGCTCCTCGAGCGTCCGACTATAGATAACAATATCATCCAAGTACACCACAACAAACCGATCAAGGAACGGGTGAAGTACCTTGTTCATGAGCGTGCAAAACGTCGCTGGGGCGTTGGTTAGGCCGAATGGCATAACTAGAAACTCGTACGAGCCATAGCGAGTCACGCACGCCGTCTTGGGTTCGTCCCCTTCAGCGATTCGAACTTGGTAATATCCCGATCGTAGATCCAGCTTTGTGAACCATCGAGCACTCCCAAGCTGGTCGAACAGATCTGCAATGAGAGGAATGGGGTACTTGTTTTTGATAGTCAGCTTATTCAACGCCCGATAATCGATGCACATCCGAAGTGAGCCGTCGTGCTTCTTTTGGAATAGCACGGGCGCACCGAACGGGGCCTTCGAAGGCCGTATATAACCAGCATCGAGGAGGTCTTTGAGCTGCTTCCTCATTTCCTCCAACTCGGGAGGCGCCATGCGGTACGGCGCCATGGCGGGCGGTCGAGCGTCGGGAACTAGCTCGATCCGGTGGTCCACCTCTCTCTTCGGTGGTAGCTTCTTTGGCAACTCGGGCGGCATCACGTCCTTGAACGTGTCGAGGACTCGCGTCACTTCCGTTGGAGTCTCAACCCCAACGATTTCGGGATCTTCGGCCTTCAAGACAGCTACGTACGTTTCCTCCCCTTTCTGAGTTCCTCGGGAGAGTTGTATCGCCGAGATCATCTTCCGATTCCGCCCCGGTTCACGATTCAACGGGACCACGCATTGCGATCCGGGATCTAGGATGCACATGCAATCCATAGACGGCACCACCATGCCATTTATCCGCTCGATGAAGCCCAAACCGACGATCATGTCGTAGTCATCGAGGGGGACTACATCGATGTTTTCTCGGCCTTTCCATTGTCCCACAGCAAGCTCCACGTTCTTAGCCATGCCGAAGGTAGGGACTTTCTCCGAGTTCACCGTCTTCAGCCACCCGCCTCGTTCCTCGACCTGCAAGTCGAGTTTCTTTGCGGCTTCCTCCGAGATGAACAGATCGGAAGCGCCGGTATCGATGAGAGCACTCATCGTAGTATCCGCAATCGTTACATCTGCGAACATCATACCTTTGGGTTTGCTCGCTTTCTTGGACTGGATAGCGTTTAGGATTCTCACCGATCCCACCTTTGCCGCTTCCTTTTGTTCCTCATCGGCCTTGATAACAGCCGCAACTTTCTGCGCTTTCGGGCAATCCCGAAACTTGTGTGGACCTTGGCAGAAGAAGCACTTGAAGGGGATGGGTCCGTTCCCCCTCAATCCACCGTGGCTAGATCCCGCTTCATCTCGAGCGTGGGGTGCTGGGTGTTTTCCGCCGTTGTGGCGGTGATTCTTGTTGCGATCTCCCCCACCAGCACCCCTACCACCCTTGTGTCGAGTGTCAGTCTTTTCCGGGGCGCTAGTTTTGAACTCCACTAGCGATTCAGCCACCGTCAAAGCCGATGCGAGGTCCCTCGCATTCTGCCGCTTCAGCTCGTTCTTTGCCCACGGTTTGAGGCCACCCACGAACTGGTAGTACGCCTCCGTGTCGTTCATCGACGGGATCTGAAGTTTCAACTCCGAAAACTTCCTCACATATTCTCGAACCGAGCCCTTTTGTTCAAGGCGTCGCAGCTCGTCACGAGCTTCCTCCTCCGCGTAGGCGGGGAAGAATTGCCTTCGGAACTCTCCGATAAAGGCTTCCCAAGTTGCGATAGGTTCAGCAGTCCTATCCGCGCTTCGGGTACGCCACCACAGCAGCGCATTCTCGCTCAAGTACATAGCCGCGGTATTCACCCGCGTAGCTTCATCACGAATCCCACTGGCCTCGAAATATTGATTCAAGTACCAGAGGAAGTTGTCAACATCTTTAGCCGTCCTTGAGCCTTTGAACTCCTTAGGTCGAGGGACGTCCACCCTTGGTGGTGCGGGGAGCACCCCGCCCACACGTCCAGCTTCAAGCACGACCACTCTGGCCTTCAGCTCAGCCGATTCAGCTCGCACTTCATTGAGCTCAGCACGAACAGCCGCCACCAAGGCCTCTAAGGCCTCATTCCTTCGTTGGTTGTCCTCCGAGTCGTTGAGAGCGCCTCTGACTTGCCCCTGGAGTTCACCCGTGCTGTCACGAAGCTCCCGCACCATGGCGAGCAGCTCCTCCTTTCCAGTCACGAGCCCCTTGAAGTCATTGGTCAGCTCCACAACCGTGTCTTGCGACTCCGCAACGGACAGCTCCACCCTGCCCAATCGGATCTCCATGTCGCGCAACACGTCTCGTGAACTTCCACGATCCTTTCTGGTCTTGGTGATGGTCTGCTCGGTGGGCAGATCGGGGGTCCTTCCAGTCCGCTCATCGTCGGACTCATGGACGGCCACCGCATCAACCGCCTTCTCAGCACCTTTTGCCATCGCTTCAAACGTTGAGCTTTCTCAAGAACGAATCCGCACAAGGATTGAACTTGCTCTGATACCACTTGTCACGAACCGAGAGTTTGTATAACGCTCTCAACGATCCGTGCGGCCTTAGGAATGAGTTCCCAAGTCAGCCTACACACACTCACACTCGCACTCGCTCAAGGGTCGGGTAACTTGAACCGAACCGAACTCACAATGTCACACGAGCAAAGAGAGAGTGGGAGGAATATGATTTGTATTGATATTCAGATAGATGTACAAGTGAGGGGGAGAGTCACTATTTATACACAAAAGGCACAGCTCGCGGGTGACTCTTGGTCAGCCCGGGTTTGTCCTGTTCTGAGTCGTCCGTAGTGTTTTGTCCGTGTCAGAGTCATCATGAGCTGTCAGCCGCATGATGCACGCATCGTTCACGCTCGCCCATGGTGTCAGGTGTCAGGCTCATCATGCATTGTCAGATGTGCGGTGCACGCATCGTGCACGTTCGTCCATGGATGAATCTGGACACCACCCAGCTCAAGAGTCGCGTCTGCTCGGTTGCCCAGCCGTCTTGGATAATGCTCGACCGGGTCGGGTCGGTTCGGGTCGCCCGATATCACCCCGTTTGACTCGTGGATCGACTCACGCATCACGTCACGGCCCATATTGGTCATCAAATTTGTTGGGCCGTGATACATACATGATTGTGGGACTATCATGTTCAGTCTTATCACATAATAATCACAGACCTTATCCTGATTCCAATCAAGGCGACGTTAATATACTATGTACCGAATTTGCTCTTCCAGCACTCTTCGTACATGCCGTCTCATCTCAACTCGCTTACTTCAGCGCTTGAGGCGATTGCTCGTGTGAGTGAGCCAATCATTGCATGGTGACATACCTTTCAACAATATATGTGTGTTTGTACTAGTCTCATTATATCTCTAAAGAAGTTATCCTTTATGTCAATGCGCTTCGTCGTACCATGATACTTAAAATCTTTCACATAGGCAATATCAGCTTGACTATCACAATAAACTATCACTGGTCTTGGAACATTAGTGACAATGGCTAAATTTTCCAAGAAACATTTTAGCCATATTGCTTCTTGCACTGTAGTAGAGCATGCAATAAATCCAGCTTCCATTGTACATAGAGCTGTGTATGTCTGTTTCTTGCAACTCTAAGAAATTACACATTTATTAAGCAAGAACGCATAACCAGACGTCGATTTACGCTCATCCAGGTCTCCTCCCCAATCATCTTCGGAGTAACCAATTAAGCATAAATTACTCCTTTAATAATGGAGTCGATAGTCCATATTTGCCTTTCAAAGTATCTCAAAATCATCTACACTACTTTCCAGTGTGCTTGACTAGGATTTGACTGGTTGCGACTCACTAACCTAACAGCATCACAAATGTTGAGTCGAGTACACATCATAGCATACATCAAACTCTTGATTGCACTAGAGTAAGGAACAATTTTCATTTCTTTCTTTTCTGCTAGAGTCTTAGAACACATTTCAGAACTTAGACATTCACCTTGTATGATAAGGGTATCATTGAAATTACAATGCTACATATTGTATCGTTCAAGAATCTTTTTAATATAAGACTCTTGACATAGAGCAAGAAGGTTCCTTTGAACGATCACTTTCTATCTTAACTCCCAATATAAAAGCAGCTTTTCCCATGTCCTTCATTTTGAAAATAAAAGGACAACCATTCTTTTATGGTGATAACCAAACCCTTATCATTCCCAGCTAACAGAATATCATCCACATAGAGTGATAAAATCATAAATTTATCCTCGGACTGTTTGACATACACACTTTGATCTTTGATTATTGAAACTCAAAAGAAGTTATGGCTCGATGAAAATGAAGGTACCACTGTCCAGATGACTGCTTAAGGCCATATATCGAACAATGAAGCTTGCAAACTTTTTGCTTCTGACCTTTAGCTATGAAACCTATCGGTTGCCTCATCTAGTTCTCCTCATCTAGTTCTCCATTGAGAAATGCCGTATTTACATCCATTTGTTGTAATTATAAGTCCAAATTTGCGAATATAGCTAGGATAAGGCATATAGAGGCAAACCTTATAACAGTGATTAAAAAAGTTTTCCTATAGTCTATGCCCTCTTATTGAGTATAGCCTTTCGCCATAAGGCGAGCCTTATACTTTTCAATAGATTCATCTTCCCTACGCTTGATCTCGAAAATCCATTTATTTCCAATAGCCTTGCGTCCGGGTGGAAGGTCAACCAAGTCCCAAACATGGTTTGCTCTCATAGATTCCATTTCATCTTCCAAAGCATTTCTCCATTCTTCCTTGTTAGGGGAAGAGAGAGCCACTTCAACTGTCTTAGGCTCTGCATCGTCTTGTGTAGTAAACATAAATGCTTCCCTTCAATCTCAAAAACGATGACGGGGAATGCTTGTATGATTACTTTTACGTAACTTAGCTCATTGTGGATTCAGTTCACTAGACGATGCAACACTCCCACTAAGTCCAATATGTTGAGGTAAATCATTATTTTCCTCGATCAACATTAGTGGGTGTGTTATCAAGATCATCCATATCATATAATTGGAAATCCTTATCAATCTTACATATACTAGGAAAAACGTCCTCCAAGAACGTGATATCTCGTGACTCCATTTCAGTCACACTTTCTTTAGCTTGTTCTCCTATGAACACATATCCTTTGGAGTATTCATAGTATCTAATGAAGATACTTTTCTTCCCTCAATGATCTAATTATCCATTTATGGGAAGAGTTGTGAACATATCCTGCGCACCCCCAAGGTCGCAGATTGCTTAAATCTGGTGTTCTACCAATCCATAATTCATGAGGAGTGGAAGTGACTAACTTAGAGGGCACACGGTTAAATAAATAAGCGGCAAACAATAATGCATCTCCTAGAATGAGATAGGTAGATTTGCATGTGCCATCATAGATTTAACCATTTTCAATAGGGTTCTATTCCTTCACTCAGCAACCCCATTTTGTTGCGAGGTATGAAGAATAATCAAATTTCTTATAATACCCTTTTCATCACAAAGAGACTTAAATTACTCATATAGATACTCACGTCCGTGATCGGTTTTTAATGTCTTTATTGTTTGTTTAACTGATTCTCTATCAAACTCATATATCGTCAAAAGCAATCCAATGCTTATGACTTATGGGAGATCAGAAAAACAAAACCATAACTGAAGCGCTTGAAGTCATCTATACATATGATGAAATATGAGGCTCTATGCCTTACCTCACATTCAATGGACCACAAATATCAGAATGTACAAGTTGCAATGGAAAATCAGCTATGGTTCCTTTTACCAAATGGTTTTCTAGTTATTTCCTGCTCGACAATATTCACATATGGGTAGGTCGATATTAGTGAGTGACCCTAAAAGGCCTTCTCTAACTAATCTTTTCATTCTTTCTAACCCAATGTGACCCAATTTAACATGCCAAACATTTGCATCTATATTCACATTACTTGAAGATGCAATTAAAGGAAAAATAACAATCAACATTGACATTAAACACATCAAAGTCAATGTCTCAAAACATAAAATCATTCAGTACATAACCAGGACCATGATCAACGGTTCCAAACTTTATATCAACACAAGCACCATGGAAATTCAAAATATAACTTAAGCTTAGAAGGACAACAACAAAGACCAAGTTCCGCTGAATTATAAGAGAATAGAGGACATCATGTAGGAATTGAGTTCGACCACCATGTAAGTCCAATTTACATGTGCCGATACCTTTCACCTCAATTCTAGAGTTATTTCAACTTATATCCAGCTATTTCCAGGAGGTATCCAATGATACTCCACAAATGTTCCTCGGTCAATAGCTACACGATCTATTGCTCCTAAGTCTACAGTCCACATAGAATGTGATTTAGCAAGCAAGCATTACAATACTAGAGACAAAAGCATTACTTAAAGCAATGGAGTAATATTGCTACTTCTTTTGGCTCAGTGCTTTCACGAGCAAAGTGACACATTTTGTCACAATTGTAGCATTTCATCTTGGTCTTGTCCTTCTTCCACCACGCTTCTTGCATAGGATGGTTTACACTCTCTTGGGTGCTTGATCAGTCTCCTTCTTGTTGTTGTTGAATTTATAGTTCCCTAGCACTTGAAGTCCGAAACCTTGTGCGAACCAAATTCAGCAACATAAGCATGTGTAGAAGATCTCGCAGCCACTAGGCGGTCATCCTCTAATTTCAAATGACGTGCTATATCATCAAATCTTATGATATTCGCATTATGCGTCATGTTAATTTTTATATGCTCCCAACTTTTAGGAAGAGACTTGATAATAGCATGAACTTGCTATTCATCAGTTAGAGTATGACCTACTGTTTTGAGCTCACGTATCAAGTCTAACACTTGGTGAGCCTCCTCAATTTATTAATAGACGTACCCCCAAACTTATCTTTCAGGGCAACCCAAATTTCTTGAGTGTTATTGAAACCTTCAAACTCAGACATTAGATCATCCTGCATATAGCTCAGCAACGCGATGCGAGCAATGTTTTTTTTTTTTTTAAGCTTGATGAGCATCTTGATCTCTTCTGTGCTGAGAAGAAGTTCCATGCTCAGGTTCATCCATGGTGTGGTTGAGGGTTTCCAAAACCTCTTGCTCTTCAAGGATATACTGAACCTTTCGATGGCAAATATCATAATTGTCATTGTTCAGTTTTCACCCTTGTTGAGGCCATCCGAAATGGTCTTAGATGCCGAGGCCATAGTCAATGACAATTATATCTTAATAGAATAAGTGTAGAATTAACTCTAGCATATTTTTCACATTAACACACAATTTATTTTGCAGCAAAAAATAACCTAAATAAATGATAATTCGACAAAAGACACTGAAACGAAGGTTCACTATGTTCCCAATCAGCTTCTATGTTACAATTGTCTCACTATCATGCATTTAGTTCATTTCGTGCAAAATTTAAGTTCTAGATGAGAATTCCATCGAATTCTACCAACCTACGAACTCCCACTAGAAAAGATAATCACACTCTCGTGTAATCACTAAGGCATTGCATGATGTGAACTAACTTACAAATAATTCACACATCAACCATAATCATAGTGCGAAATTCAAGATCTTAATAGAATATGATCTCCTACCATTGTTCGAATTTGCTTTGAAATGAAATTGCAAGCATGTTAAATCTTATACATGCTATCAATGAATCATGCTATACATTATCTATATGTGATCACTTACATGTAAGCTAGGTTTTGTATTTCCAAAATCATAGGAAATACAGGTAAAAATATAATAATACCCCCAAAATCTACACGTACTTAGGGTTTCATATTCATTTTTATAACTTTTAAAACTTCAAACATATATAAAAAAAAATACGACAATGTAGAGCTTTTCAATACAAACATGTAGGTATCAAGAATGCCCTAATCGGAGCTTGTACGCGCTCACACGCGCGTTTTGAAGACTAGTGCACGTGCGGTGGTCAACGGTCAACGTTTGACCGGTTAACAGTCAGCCGGGTCAAACTCAGGTTGGGTCAACGGTCAACCGGGTCAGATCCGGACCAAGTCAACGGTCAACCGGTTTGGGTCGGAACCGGGTCCAGCCAAACGGGTCGAGCTAGGTCGGGTCGCGTAGTTTTGTTACTGGGCGCGTGAGCTCCACACGCAAACATCGTCATGGCGCGTGGGGGTGCGTGCGGCCACATCCGGCGGCCATTTGAGGTGTGCGACCACTTGTTTTTCTCGTATCGACGGGACGAGTCTGATGGTAATCAAAATCAACTTTCATTGGATAAATTTTTGCACACATGCGATGTTTTGCCGCATCGGCCGGCGGTCGACGCCATTGGGGTGCATACAACATGTAAGGCCTCATATGGCCTCCTCCGGAGTCGTGCGACCACTCATTTTTCTCATCTCGACGAGACGAGTCCAGCCATATGTTCAAAAATAATTTTCGCCAAACAAATAATCTGCGAAACACACCAAACAGAACGGTCCACAACGCCGAGGCTCGCCTTTCGTACCCGCTTCGTATTCAATGATTCATACATCAATTCGGCATATTAATCAAGCTATAACCCTACGGAAACATGGCAGAGATTCTAACCAATGCTCTGATACCAATGTTGGGCTTTAACATCGAAGAATTCGACTAACCTCTATCGATGTTCGATTGCGGAATTGCCCAAGAACTTCGTTGAATCACCGACGTGTCCTCTACTAATCTTCAACTCACGATGGTCTGAATATGATCACAGAGGAAGATATTCACGTTTCACCACGTACATGCGATCAATTCTCAAAGTAATGATGAATGCCTTTTGTTTGTGTTTGTGAGCGAGAGAGAATGAATGAACGTATGTTTCTGTCGTTCGAAATCTAACGTCAGTTGGTCCTTGGAAGTTATCTATATTATTTATAGATAAGAAGGCAGCCGTTCGAAAGGGACCTCTTCGCGGGGCCCTCTCTCAATCGCACCCTATCATGGACGCTAACTTACAATACATAAGATATGTTATCACGCGTGAATTACACAAATTTTTGCTACGAAGTTCATTTTCACTATAGTCCTTGAATCACAATGCTATTCATCCTTAATTACCTTTTTATCACCTTTTTTTATGCATTTGACTGCTCAAGTAGCTTATAAATTAGGAGGGTCTAATTTATGGAAACCGGGTCGGGAAAAGGTTGAAGTTCATGAAAGAACCATTTTTCTAAGTAGAGAATGAGTTAGAATTGACAAATTCCACCATTTTGAAATGAACTGCAAGGTAAACACATCTCTGTATAGACCTTTCTACATCAGGCAATGGATACACAACACGAGGCCCTCCTCGCTTATAAATCCAAGTAAGATGATTCTTACATCAAGCCTTACCTACAAGTACAAGAAACAAGATAATACTTGTTGGAAAAGTATTAGATAACATGAAAAATAACAATTATAGGAAATATGTTGGAAAAGACGAGAAAAGTAAGATCAAATTGTCTGGGGCATGCAAGTATTGCCTTTAAGGATAATTCCGCCTCTCGGAGTATGAATCTCGGTGCGTAAGGCTTCTAGCGGCTATCCTCCCAAGATACAACAGACCTTTTTCTATATTCCGCACTGAATATTAGAAGGAATAGAGACAACGTTATGTGTATAACCCAGCCACAAAGTTAAAGATATGTGGAGGAAATGAAAATTCTCTTTCTCAATCGGAGACTCGAGGATTGTGGTTTGAAGTTTAATTTATATTCAAAACAAAAGATAAAGCGGTTAAGAAAGCGCCATAAATCAATTGCTAACTATCGAAGAAAATGACCGTTGGAGGTTTTATGAAGACAAAATCAAACGTTATGAAGCCTTTATACGGCCATTGTAAAATCGTTAGAAAATCGTTATATGATTGTTGAAAACACTTATATGTGTACTTTGTTGTGGTTATCATTGTATACCTTGGCGTTTGTTGATTGTTTGGTTTTCGCCTGAATGAATGATGATTTAGATAGTTTAGTCATTTGGCTAGATGTACTTACTTGCTGACTTTTATACTCACTCCTCGTGGTTTAACTATTTTCAGATTGTGGTGACGGTGGCATCAACGGATGATGGGAGTTATGGATTGGGATGATATGTCTTTTGGTTAGCTTCCCAGTTGTAAATTGAAATGGATAATGTAATGAACCCGTTTACGATTATATAAAAGTAAAGTATTTTTGACAATTTATTGGATGATCTTATTGCATGTCTACTACAGGCAAGTGAACCTATGAAGGCAATACCCTTTAGGTCGTGCCTACCATTTCCTTTTGTATGCACTTGTATGTTTTGTATGGCAGACCAGATGTGATTATAGTCTTCCGCATGCACCTTACTATATGTAATATCATATTAAAACAGAGCGTGATTAGTAAAGTGTCGGATGGCGCCCTGGGACGTCACACAAAGTCTCGGTCAATTTTTATTATTTCTTGTCATAAGGTCATTTTCATCATTAATTCTTACTTTACACTTATCCTCTTTTGATTGGGCCACCTTGCCCTCTATAATTTGTT
Source organism: Lenwebbia sp. NSW1173648 (assembly GCA_029784005.1). NCBI lineage: Eukaryota > Viridiplantae > Streptophyta > Magnoliopsida > Myrtales > Myrtaceae > Lenwebbia > Lenwebbia sp. NSW1173648. The sequence continues at coordinate 17,731,292 of JARCGZ010000008.1, read as the reverse complement.
ATGTGACAACCTAGAATTAGGCTAGCTACTTAGCACGATCCTATTGGTCACCTCTCTACCTTCTAGAAACTAGCCCGTTATCATCTCCTCATTGGTCCACATATTCCCTCTTTTAGAACCTAGCCATATTAAGTTGTCATTAGCTTAAGTTATCTCATAATCTTTTAATCTAATTAATCTTATAGAACTTTCCGGAAAGCAAGGATTGACGGATGACCGTTCGTAGACGGTGGGGGAGGAATAGAGCGGAGGATGGAGCCGTCTAGGTTGGTCGTGGTCGACGCCAACCGGCTGCATCATCTCCAAACGACGGCATGGGTAAGGCGTGGCAGCCGCGCGCCACTCGGGCCGGCGGGTGCGCCTCCGTCTGGCCGCACGCTGGCCTAGCGTGGGCCGGCAGAGCATTGTTCGTGCTGGTCACTGGCCAGACGTGCCTCTCTCCCGGTCCCGTTGCGGCTCATTGCTCCTTCCTCGCCCCGGACCTAGTTGATCAATTCGTCGTCTTGTTCGTTCTGCAATTTCTTGCCATTTGTCTTATATATTTTCTTTTATAGCATTCAAGAAAACTTCTTAGTCAATTAATGAAATATTACTTTACTTTTAAGGTTGAAAGCAACATTCATCCTTATCTCTATGATTCGAAAGCGACATCCATGCTTATCTCTATGGTTTGAAAGCGACATATATGCTTATCCTAAAGTTGATAATGACATTTATCATTATCCTTACTCAATTGACTTGTCATTGACTCATTTATTAATTCAAGAAATATTACTCTATTTCATATTTTCTGCTATGAAAATTTCAGGTCGTCACAACAATGGATAAAAGAGACATGTCCAGTTGATACGTGCTTTGGTAAAACAATTGCTTAAATATAAAATTATGTCCATTGATTATTTGAAGTCAAAAGTGGATTTGGCCAATCCTCTGACTATACATGAAGGGGAATGGGACAAGCCAGTTGAAGAAAATCAACAGTGATGGTAACCCAACCTATGTGATTGGTGATCCCATGAATTAGGTTCATATGCGTAATAACAAGTCACAAGTTGATATAGTGATGCACTATTAAAAGTTATTGTCCCTCCTAAGGTGAGAATAGTGCAAAATTGCAAGAAAAAAGAGGTTGTGGTAAGCTCTTAATGAATTCCATAGCTATTGTTAGTGGTGTATTAAGCTGCATAATACACTTGATGGAATTACCTATATAAGTGTGGAGTGGAGCCGTTCCTATGATATTTTTGGCAAAAATCTCTAGAGCACTTGTGAATGAACCAAGCACGCGCATGGCCTGTTAGTGCAAAACCGCATTGAACAATAAATCTTGTGGGAGTGTAAATGTCATGAAAATGAGCTAATTCAATTCCATGTTTCCTTTTAGTGAAATAAGGGTTAAAGACTCCTATTCGACCAAAAGATGTCAAATGAAGAGTTTTAAACCAGATTTTTTCAAAGGAACTATGCAATTTGGTTAGGACCTCTCAAATGATTGGAAAGAAAGCCATCATCACATCTATCCACTAAAATCTTTAAAGAAGTCCAAATAGTGCGAATACAGCTGAAAAGATCCCCAATACAACCATATCTAGGGGGAGAGGATCAAAGGGATTCCCAAAGAGGTAATCCGGTACATAGGGTTGAAAAAATGAAACCTAAGATGTGATAAAACTAAGGATGCTCCAAATCGGGCCCAAAGTCGTCTGATCTGAGTCGGGTTCCTTCAGACTAGCACATGTATCCGTCCATCTCAGACTCGCTAGATGAGATAGCCAACAAGTCATATCTAGATAGGGTGACTGGTTTCCTTGGTGCAGACTCCTCGTCAAAAGAGGAGTAGATAGCGGCGCTCGCCTGGCTGACCTTGCGCTCATGTTCTCCAAAAATAGGCCGTCTAAATTTCCTTGATAGTGTCCCTCTTAATATAACTCTGGTAGTGCGCGGCTTTCTTATCACTAGGGGATGCCAAGCTTTTGTTTTCGCCTTCTCAATGTAGAGAAGCCTCTTTGCTTCTTGAATCTTGATCCATTCTGCGACCTCGCGATCCAGTTCCATCCCACTCAAATGTATGGCGACGTGGGAATTCCTAGAGTGGAGGAAATTACGTCCAGTGAGCTCCCTCCCGTGGGCGAATCGGAGTGCTTGGAACAAACCCAAACCAATGATGTTGTGGTGTCGCATGACCTTCCGTTCCCATGCGAACACGTCGGGGACGTTGAACCCATTCGGAGAAACCATCCTCTATCCTAAAAATAAAAAATGGTTTTTAACCTAATCATTCGAATGATCTTTGAAATGATGTATTGCAAGTTCAAAATAAGAAGACCTTACCAACTGAACCTTTTTTTGTTGTTGTTTTTCTATTATTTGGTTTTAGGTATACCAACCTTCCATTTCACATGCGCATGAGACAAGTGAGATTGAACTCTAAAAATAAAAAAGGGCTAGGGTAGGGACCTAAAAAGGCTCCCACTATCCGACTCGATAGATTCGTCCATAACTGCAATCAAACATCAAGTGGGTAGAATCACCGGTTCGGATAGCGAGCGGGATCGAATATGGTCACCTCAGGAGCAATCAAACGCTAGAGCCTCGCATACCAATCCCTGTCCATGGCGACCTAGAAGGGTGTTCGCGGCTTGGGTTTAGGCTCTTGTGTGTGTAGTGTCGTGATCCTTAGAATATGCAAGATCATGCACAATAATTTAATATCAATCAGCGCTTCAAAATTGCGAGTAATAAACAATCACACCCCAAACACCAAACCTGCATGAAGCATGTCAACAAAAACTCCACCCTTTATAACTCGCATCTGCAAGAACATTTAACACATTTGTTAGGGGACATACCTTACCTTCAAGCGCATCTGCATAAGATCAAGTTAGAAAAACAATCAACTTTTTAATCGGCTCAAGTCCTCTAAAGTCCCCAGCGGAGTCGCTAGTCTGTCGCGACCCACCTCGGAGGAGAGGGCTAATGGATTATCGAGTCCATGTTTAAAAAGAGGGAATGGAAATCGACGAGCTTTCCCAAGCTCTAACCAATTGCGTCAGGGAGGAATTTTATTAAAATGTGATTGACCTTAGTGTGGTCGGGTGACATGCGATAAGTGTGCATGCCATCGGAGTCGCCACCAATAATTTTTTTGAGGGTATGATCGGAAACCCTACCGAGCGGTTGGGAGAGACCGTTCGGTTCTGTGAAAACCAGAGAAGAGGGTTCGGGGACTTAGTTACGTCGAGATTGTCATCGACGCCCTTCGGCACTTAAGTTGAATTATTTCCTAATCTATAGATTTCATGCATGTGTCTTTGGGATGAGGTAAGCTCTAACGTATAAGGAATCATGCAGAGGGAGTGACTATCCTACCAATCACAGCCAGATAAGGAAGGCGCACAAATCAAGGAATCAATACATGTAGATAAATCGCATCAAAACATCACTCAATTTGCCACATGGCATGCCTAGTAAAGCCCTATAGGCTTAGAGAATGTGTCATTGAAGTTCAGGGGTGATTTGGGAAAATTTGGGTCAAATTGACCAAAAGGGCAAAACGGTCATTTTTGAAGGCTCGGGAATCCAAAATCTATGAAAATGGATCAAACCAATTGAATGTGGTCATTTATCATTTTTCATGATTTTTGGAGATTTTTCTGAATTTTTCCTAATTTTTCTGAATTTGTTTATGATTTTTTGTGAATTTTTCCTTTTTTTTTATTTATGAATTTTTCAAATTTTCTAAATTTTTATTTGATCTTCTGAATTTTTTATTATTTCAGACCGGGTCAACTCGGTCCACAGACCTAAAGACTCGGTCTAGACCCATGCGGATCAGAACCGGAGCCTAAAACGACACAGTTTTAAATTTTTTATTTTTTTCGAATTTTTCAAATTTTTTGAGAGTTTTTTTTATTAAAACGTTAGATCCAATGGTCCATAAACTACCACGTGGCTAACCCATGCCCATCGGATCAGACGACTAATACTAACGGCTAGGATTAAACCTTGACTAAATCTAAACCATCTGATCTAATTACTAGATCCTACAGCTGCGATCGAACGACTCGGATAATCCTGGACCGTCTGATCAAGATTTTTTTTTCTGAAAATAGTTATAACCATCTGAGCCGACGGGGCGTCCATGTCAGACTTTCACCGAGTCAACATGCTAACGTGGCATCTGACGTGGCATGCCACATCAGATTTTGACCGAGTCAATGCTGAATGGACATCGTTTTCTTCTGTCACACCCCGAACCCCGGGCGCGCGACCATCCCCTCCAAACGTCAGGTCAAAGGATGATGTCCAAGGCAGATCATCGACCAATTTCTCTTTATCTTATAATTAAGCACATGCGGAAGAGAATACAACCCCAGACAACAAACAACAAGGATAGGCAAATAGGAGATACAACAAACAACCTTTTATTTACATCCTGATTAGTCCACAGGAAAAATAACATAATACACAAGTCCTTCTTGGATCGATCCCTTAGACCCACAAAAAGATATCGGGTCGGGTCAGGGCGCACTACAGCTGATACACTACTCCTACACTACCGACTATATACAAGACGGCCTCCAAAAACTCCTCCGCGAACCAACTTGCACTCCGGGCTAACACGGCGCACGGCCATCTCGAAGACTTGAAAGGCGATCAGCCAAGCGCATGAGATATGAATCTCAGCGGGTCAACGCCTAAATCCGATTAGGACGTTGATTCACGTAGACAATCTAACAGTTCTAGAGAACTAAACCCAACATCAGAAGAACAACCACATGCAACGTACCTCGCCTTGAGCCATACGACAATTATATTATGGCAATGCATAAACAACAACCAATCACTCAACCAGAACACTTAATAACACTCATGCACTATGCAACACACGTGTTCCGGTCATCACGGCCAAGAGATACCCCACTCTCGTCATAGTACAGCCTCGCTGCTAGTACTCTTTCGGATTAACCGGGCGTCGTCCCACAACGTTTACGGCGATGGCATCCAATAGCCCCCTCAAGACCCCTAAGGCGATCATATTAGGAGGGATTACGGACCAACACAAGTTGTGACCGGCATCTAATCAACCGTGGTAATCCGGATAGTACGTCGCCGGCACGGACTGACAGGCAACCAATAAGCCGTGGAATCCCAGACGGTATGTCGCCGGCACACAGACTTATTAGGCAGCGACCCATGCCAACAAGGGTATCGCTCGTGCCCCTAGTTACGTTAGGGTGACACAATTAAAACCATGCGTGACCTCGCATTTTCCACCGGCTCTCAAGCCAAATATCATTTTTGATGCAATCACACTCACATCATGCTCAAACCTGGCCCACGGCCTTTTTCATGCTCAAAATCACAATTGGTCATGCGAATATTCAATTTCAGTTTAACATGGCCTATCGACACTAGTGTGATCATTCAGCATTTAAGCGCCATCAACACTCAGTTCAATCCACGATCTGACACCACTAATTATCGACACAATACAACAGGCAATTAACCATGGTAACTATTCCACCTAACCACGGTTAATCCAACTAACCACAACAGTTAATTAATCTACCACAGTAACTATTTAATTTAACTATGGTAACTATTTAATCTACCACAGTTAACTATCTAACTGCGGTAACTATCTATTAACTGCGGTAACTAACTAATTAATTACGGTGACTAACTAATTAACATATTAAGTGCAATTAACGGCCTAATCAAGGATTAGGGGTTAACTCACTAATTAACTGGCGGTGACGGTCTGCGGCGACCGGCGATGGGCGGCGGTGGTGAAATTTCCGGCGGCGGTCCCTACGGACTCATCTCGTCGATCCGAACGTAACCACGGTGTCGGTTTTCCAAGGCGACACCCGGACGACAATGAACGGCGGCTGGACAGCGGCTAAACGACGACAAATGGACACAGCGGACGGGCGGCAAGCTTGGCGGGGCTTCGCCCAAGGTCTGGCGGGGCGGCTAGAGCTTCGGCGGGGCTTAACAAGCGACGGCGAGGCGCGGCTGTGCTCGGACAGCAGCTTGGCAGGGGCGGTAGCAGCGGCGGGAGGGCTGGCGAGCGGCGGGAGGGTGGTCGGCAGCTCGGCTGGGCGCGGTGGTCGGCGGCTCGGGTGGGCGCGGTGGAAGGAGGCGGCGCGAGCGGCGGGCGGCGGCGGTCCATGGCGACGACGAAGACGAAGATGGAATGGTGATGAAGAAGATGTTGCTGCCGTGAGAATGAGGGGGAAAGGGTGGGCTGCCGTGCAAAGGGAAGAGAGAGAGAGAGGAGAGAGAAAATTTGGTCTTAGGGGCATTTTGGTCATTTCAATGGTCCAATGGTAATTTTGTAATTTTTCAATAGTCAAAAAGCAAGATTTGACTTGGCATTAATGAGGTGGGTCCCACGGTCATTCGCTATTAATTTTTTCTGGCGTATATGAATAATATCTGAGGGTATTTTGGTAATCTGACGGTTTAGGACTGGTTCAGAATATTTGGTTCAGGGTTGGCTCGGGTACGAAGGAATTTGGCGAAACTAAATTGCTGCGCGACTAATCTAATCGAACTACAATTAACTACACTTCAATCGACGATCAACGTCCTCCAGATTGAACGATTCCTGCGTTCGATAAATGTCACTAAATTCCAACAGTCCAATATTATTCATTTAATAGGCCTTGAAATTTCGGGACGTCACAACTCTTCCCCCCTTGAGAAATTTCGTCCCCGAAATTAAAATATTACACCACCTCAAAAAGAAAAGGATACCTACTCTTCATTGACTTTTTACTTTCCCACGTCGCTCCCTCGGTTCCTTGGTGTTGCCAAACAACCTTCACCAACGGGATTGTCTTGTTTCGTAGAACTTGCTCTTTCCGGTCTTCGATTCTCACCGGACGTTCCACGTACGTCACACGCTCATCCACTTCGATCTCTTCAAAGCTCAAGACGTGAGCTGGATCCGGCTCGTATTTCCTTAACATAGATACATGAAATACGTCATGTACCTGAGCAAGTCTTGGTGGCAACGCGAGACGATAAGCTAGATTCCCAATCCGCTCTAAGATCTCGAACGGTCCAACATATCTCGGGCTCAACTTTCCCTTCTTGCCAAAACGAGATGTCCCTCTCATAGGCGACACCTTCAGAAAGACATGATCACTGACTTGGAACTCCAACGGTCTGCGTCGTTTGTCAGCATAACTCTTCTGACGGCTCTGAGCTGTCCTCAGTCTTTCTGTGATGATTTTCACTGTAGCCAACGACTATTGCACTAACTCGGGACAGGTGATTTTCCTTTCACCAACCTCGTCCCAGCAGACTGGTGTTCTACAAGGCCTGCCATACAACGCTTCGAAAGGCGCCATCTTGATACTCTGCTGATAGTTGTTGTTGTAGGCGAATTCAACCAAATGAAGCTGTCCTTCCCAGTTGCCTTTGAAATCCAATACACATGCTCGCAACATGTCCTCAAGCGTCTAAATTGTCCTTTCAGACTAGCCATCCGTCTACGGATGATAAGCCGTACTAAATTGCAGCTTCGTTCCCAATGTAGTCTGCAAGCTTTTCCAAAAGGTAGACGTGAACTTGGGATCACGGTCCGACATGATTGTCATTGGTACACCATGTAGACGTACGATCAGACGTACATACAAATCTGCCAACCTGTCCAAAGCGAAGTCCTTTCTCACAGGGATGAAATGTACTGACTTCGTCAATCTGTCCACTATGACCCAAATTGAATCATTGTCCCTTTGGCTCCTTGGCAGACTTGTCACGAAATCCATCGTGATGTGCTCCCACTTCCATTCTGGAATCTCAAGCGGCTGTAACAACCCTCCAGGCTTACAATGCTGATCTTTGACCTGCTGGCACGTTAGACATTTCGCCACATGCTTGGCTATGTCTGTCTTCATGCCACTCCACCAGAAGTACTGCATCAGATTCTGGTACATCTTCGTACTACTCGGATGAACACTGTAGCTGCTACGATGTGCCTCCGACAAGATTTCTTCCCTAAGGCTCTCATCAGCCGGCACACACAAACGTCCTCTGAACTTCAATATTCCATCCTCAACTATCTGAAAATCTTCTTTCCTCTTCTCTGATCCCTCTTGAAGGACTTTCTGAATAGCAGGATCTGTCGATTGTAATGTCTTAATCCTCGCTTGAACCTTCGGCTCGATCCTCAACGTAGCCATTAAACTCGACAAACGGCCTACCTCCAACTTAAACTTGGAGTCTCGCACCTCCTCCATAAGACGCCACTCCCGGACCATCAACTGGGCAATCGTTGACTTTCGACTCAGCGCATCAGCAACTTTGTTAGCCTTTCCCGGATGATACAAGATCTCGCAGTCGTAATCCTTAAGGAGTTCCATCCAATGGCACTCCCTCATGTTCAGCTCCTTCTAAGAGAACAGATACTTCAAACTTTGATGATCGGTGTAGACTGATGGGCAAACACGATCGCTGCTAAGTCCATATCGTGTGTTGGGTAATTCAACTCGTGCGGTCTCAACTGATGAGAAGCGTATGCAACTACTCTCCCATGTTGCATAAGCACACAGCCTAGTCCTTTGAAGGATGCATCGCTGTAAATCTCATAACTTCCAGGACCAGACGGTATTGTCAAAATAGGAGCCGTAGTTAGCTTCTGCTTAAGCTCTTGAAAACTACGCTCGCACTTGTCTATCCACTCAAATCTCTCATCCTTCTTTAGCAGACGTGTCAACGGCAAGGCTATCGTGGAGAACCTTTCCACGAAGCGTCTATAGTAGCCTGCTAAACCCAAGAAACTCCACACTTTTGTCACTGACGTCGGTCTCGACCAATCCATGACCGCTTCAATCTTGGTTGGGTCTACAGATATTTCTTTTCCAGAAATTATGTGACCGAGGAAGGCTACGCGAGCTAGCCAAAACTTGCATTTGCTAAACTTAGCAAATAACTGGTGTTTCCGAAGAGTCTCTAACACTATCCTCAAGTGTTGCTCATGTTCCTCACGGCTCTTAGAGTACACCAAAATATCGTCAATAAACACTATGACGAATTTATCCAAATACTCACTAAATACCCTATTCATCAAGTCCATGAAAGCGGCTGGCGCATTTGTTAGACCAAACAGTATCACTGTGAATTCATAGTGACCATAGCGCTTCCTAAAAGCCGTCTTCGGTACATCCTCCCTTTTGATCCTTAGCTGGTGGTATCCCGTCCTTAGGTCGATCTTGGAGAATACCGAAGCTCCTTGAAGTTGGTCAAATAGATCGTCAATCCTTGGCAACGGATACTTGTTCTTGACTGTCACCTGGTTGAGCTGACAGTAGTCAATGCACAGACGAAGTGATCCATCCTTTTTCCTCACAAACAAAACGGGCGCTCCCCATGGAGATGCACTTGGACGGATATATCCTTTATCTAACAACTCCTGCATCTGTACCTTTGGTTCCTTGAGTTCCGACAACGCCATCCGATACGGTGCCTTTGAGATTGGCTCCGTACTAGGGGCTAACTCAACCACGAACTCTATCTCCCTTTCTGGAGGTAATCTAGGTAACTCCGGAAAAACATCAGGGAATTCTCTTACAACAACAATATTCTCCAGCCTTAACTCCTCAGCCAACACATCTACAACAGACGCTAAATAACCTTGGCAACCTCCATCCAACAATCGAGTCGCTTCCAGGGACGAGATTAAGGGGATCGAGGTTCCCCCTCGGTTTCCAACAAACTTGAAACTAACCCCATTCAATGGGTTAAACATGATAGTCTTGCTATGACAATCCAAAACAGCTCTTTGCTTAAGTGAGCCAGTCCATACCAACAATCAAATCGAAATCAAACAAAGCTAGCACAATCAGATTTATCCTTCCCTCATGACCATCTACAACCAGCCTACAATTAGGGCATCCTACTACAGCTATAACCTTATCCTTGAGCGGTGTAGATATCCTAACAGTTGATTTCAACAGTTCTGTACTCATGCCAGCTAGCTTAACGAACTAAGCAGCAACAAAGGAGTGGGAAGCTCCTGAATCAAACAATGCATAAGCTACTTGGTTATGCAATAAGACCGCACCTGAAACTGTCGGCGAGTCCTTCGCCTCTTCCCGGGTGACAGCATACACCCTTCCTTGCACTAGCGGTTGATTCTGAAAGTTCTGCGGAACATTCCCTTGCATCTGACCTCTTTGCTGGATCTGTCCCCCTATCTATCTCTAAGGACAATCTTTGATTTGGTGGCCATGCCTGCCACAACCAAAACAAGCACCTGACCTCCTTGGGCACGGGCCAAACCCATGCTTTTGTCGGTAAAACGGGCACACGACGTCGGGGCGAAACGTCAAATTTCCAATAAAGTTCCTCCTGTTGGGCGGGATGGGGTTCCTATTACCCATCATTGGTCCTTTACCGAACCTTCGGTGATCCCTCACCGCAGGAGCGAACCGCGGTCCAGATGCGATTGCCCTCTCATCAACGTCCCTTTCTACTAGCTGAGCTTTCTCATACAGCTCATTGTAGTTCCTCAGGTTGAACAGTACCAACACACTTTTGATCTCCGACTTCAACCCATCTCTGAACCTCCTTGCCCTATCTTTAGGGTTCTCCACCATCCTCGGTGCATACTTGGATAGCTCGGCAAACCTTGCCTCATATTGGTCCACCAATGACTGATTCTGACGAAGATGCAAAAACTCATCCATCTTCTGCTCTCGCGCGTAATCCGAGAAGTACTTTCCATTGAAGGCTTCCGCGAAGACACCCCACTCCGGGATTGTACCTCCGGGAAACACACTTCCCTGTGTGGCCTTCCACCACGAGCTAGCGTTACCCTGCAGTTAGTAGATAGCCAGCATTACCTTCTCTTCCTCAGAGCATCCTAACAAGGCAAAAGCCTTCTCCAAATCCTCCATCCATAAGGTTGCAGCTTTCGGGTCCCCAGTTCCCGAAAACCTCGGCGGCTTAAGCTTCAGAAACTGCTCCACCAATCTGTGAGCCTGCGGCTTGCGGATCCCGTCTCCAGCTAACGGACCCTCCTGTGGAATGGCAGCTGCAGCTTGGTTCCTCATTTGCTGCCCCATCAGGTTACCCATGGCTTCCAAGGCTTGCAGAATCCCTTCCACTCTAGGATATGCATGAACTGCCCCTCCTTCGGGCATTTCCGGGTCATCCATCCTACCTACTCTGGGTCTTGCTCGGGCGGCTCTTCCTCTACCTCTGCGCGCTGCAGGAATGCGGTTCTCAACCGCTTCAGGAACAACTGGAGCTACCCTTTTCATAGGTACTCCCGGAACACGATCCCTCTCCATTTCAGGATCCACCTGAGTTGCCCTACCTCGGGGCACTCTCCGACTACGGCTGCTCATCCTACAGGACCGTAAGGACTCCTGCTCGCCCAAAGCAACACGAAATGAGAACTCAGGTTTACTACTAAATAACAATCAAACATCAAACACAAGTATAGGGTTTCAATCCTATTGACTATCCCAAACCCAGCGCACCTTATAACTCCACAAACCATGCTCTGATACCAAAATGGGGATGTCACACCTCGAACCCCAGGCGCGCGACCATCCCTTCCAAACGTCAGGTCAAAGGATGATGTCCCAGGCAGATCATCGCCCCATTTCTCTTTATCTTATAATTAAGCACATGTGGAAACGAATACAACCCCAGACAACAAACAACAGGGATAGGCAAATAGGAGATACAACAAACAACCTTTTATTTACATCCTGATTAATCCTCAGGAAAAACAACATAATACACAAGTCCTTCTTGGACCGATCTCTTAGACCCACAAAAAGATATCGGGTCGAGTCAGGGCGCACTACAGCTGATACACTACTTCTACACTACCGACTATATACAAGACGGCCTCCAAAAACTTCTCCGCGAACCAACTTGCACTCCTGGCTAACACGGCGCACGACTATCTCGAAGACCTGAAAGGAATCAGCCAAGCGCATGAGATATGAATCTCAGCGGGTCAACGCCTAAGTTCGATTAGGATGTTGATTCACGTAGACAATCTAATAGTTCTAGCGAACTAAACCCAACATCAAAAGAACAACCACATGCAAAGTACCTCGCCTTGAGCCATACGACAATTATATCATGGCAATGCATAAACAACAACCAATCACTCAACCAGAACACTCAATAACACTCATGCACTATGCAACACACATGTTCCGGTCATCACGGCCAAGAGATACCCCACTCTCACCACAGTACAGCCTCGCTGCTAGTACTCTTCCCGATTAACCGGGCGTCGTCCCACAACGTTTACGGCGACGGCATCCGATAGCCCCCTCAAGACACTTAAGGCGAGCATACTAGGAATTATTCCAGGAGGGACTACGGACCAACACAAGTTGCGACCGGTATCTAATCAACCGTGGTAATCCGGACAGTACGTCGCCGGCACGAACTGACAGGCAACCAATAAGCCGTGGAATCCCGGACGGTACGTCGTCGGCACACAGACTTTTTAGGCAGCGACCCATGCTAACAAGGGTATCGCTCGTGCCCCCAGTTACGTTAGGGTGGCACAATTAAAACCATGCGCGACCTCGCATTTTCCATCGGCTCTCAAGCCAAATATCATTTTTGATGCAATCACACTCACATCATGCTCAAACCTGGCCCATGAGCTTTTTCATGCTCAAAATCACAATTGGTCACGCGAATATTCAATTTCAGTTTAACATGGCCTATCGACACTAGTGTGATCATTCAGCATTTAAGCGCAATCAACACTTAGTCCGATCCACAATCAGACACCACAAATTATCGACACAATACAACATGCAATTAACCATGGTAACTATTCCACCTAATCACGGTTAATCCAACTAACCACAGCAGTTAATTAATCTACCATAGTAACTATTTAATTTAACTATGGTAACTATTTAATCTAACCACGGTAACTATCTATTAACTACGGTAACTAACTAATTAATTACGGTAACTAACTAATTAACATATTAAGTACAATTAACGGCCTAATAAGGGATTATGGGTTAACTCACTAATTAACTGGCGGCGACCGGCGATGGGCGGCGGCCGCTTTCGGCCGCGGCGGTGGTGAAATTTCCGGCGGCGGTCCCTACGGACTCGTCTCGTCGATCCTAACGCAACCACGGTGTCGGTTTTCCTAGGTGACATCCGGACGACGACGAACGGCGGCTGGACAGCGGCCAAACGACGACAAACGGACACGGCGGACGGGCGGCAAGCTCGGCGGGGCTTCGCCCAAGGTTCGGTGGGGCTGCTAGAGCTCTGGCGGGGCTTAACAAGCGACGGCGAGGCGCGGCTGAGCTCGGACAGTAGCTTGGCAGGGGCGGCAACAGCGGCGGGAGGGCTGGCGAGCGGCGGGAGGGTGGCCGGCGGCTCGGCTAGGCGCGGTGGACGGCGGCGGCGCGAGCGGCGGGCGGCGGCGGTCCACGGCGACGATGAAGACGAAGATGGAATGGTGATGAAGAAAATGGTGCTGCCGTGAGAATGAGGGGGAAAGGGTGGGCTGCCGTGCAAAGGGAAGAGAGAGAGAGAGGAGAGAGAAAATTTGGTCTTAGGGGCATTTTGGTCATTTCAATGGTCCAATGGCAATTTTGTAATTTCTCAATAGTCAAAAAGCAAGATTTGACTTGGCATTAATGCGGTGGGTCCCACGGTCATTCGGTATTATTTGTTTTTGGCGTATATGAATAATACCTGAGGGTATTTCGGTAATCTGACGATTTAGGACTGGTTCAGAATATTTGGTTCAGGGTTGGCTCGGGCGCGAAGGAATTCGGCGAAACTAAATTACGGTGCGACTAATCTAATCGAACTACAATTAACTACACTTCAATCGACGATCAACGTCCTCCAGATTGAACGATTCTTGTGTCTGATAAATGTCACTAAATTCCAACAGTCCAATATTATTCATTTAATAGGCCTTGAAATTTCGAGACGTCATATCTTCCCTACGCAGACGCAGAATGGACGGTCGAGAGACTTCCGATGACATCTAACGGCAAGATCAACTCCGATCAACGTAATGCCGACGCCAATTGACTCTAAAACTAATCCAGATCAACATATCCTAAATTCATGGCAATCTAACTGCTCAAACATCGTATTCGAAACTCTCACAGTCGCGACCAAGGCAGATCTAAACGAGTAATCCAGATCATAACAATTCAATTCCATCACAGAGAAGCTTCATAGGGAGTTTAGGAGACTTACCTCGAGCTCCGATTGAGCTCACAATCGCCAGATTTGGCTAGCCAAGTCGCTGTGAGTTCGCGACTGGTAGGAGGTTGGACTCGGGGTTTTCACGTACAATCGATGCAAAAATGAGATGCGAGCATGTTTAGGAACGTATGAGGAGCAAAATGCACAAAATAATTGACAAAATCATGCTCGTATCAAAGATCCGCCATGGATGCACAGTGGTGAGCTCGAACTTGCAACTCACCATTTCTGGGGACGATAGGCAGCGCGAGATGGTCCGATCGCTTCCTGAAGTTGATGTGAAGGTTCCTGAGGTGGTGCGAAGCTCCGATTCTCCCTAGGACGTCCTAGTCGAGCATGTGAAGCTCTCAGCTATGGTGGACTCACAGAGAGCTTGGAGAGCTCTTTCTATCTTCTCACACACACACACACACACACACACACACTCTCTCTCTCTCTCTCTCTCTCTCTCTCTCTCTCTCTCTCTCTCTCTCAATTCTGTTATCTCCTTTCACGAATGCACCACACTTCCCAATTGAAAATGCGTCACCATCTTTTATCCTAAATTTTGGAAAAAAAAATGTGTGAGAGGAGCTTCACCGACACTGATTCGCACGTGACACCACGTGCGAACAGGTCTAAATGGCGCCGGAGGAAACTTGCCGCTCTGTCCAACTCCGTTTGGACTCCGTCGGGCTCGAATTGGATTGAATTGGAGATGGTTCGTGTGATGGTTGACTTTGGGTTCTGCCATCGCGAAGACTGAATTCGTCAAGCCAGCTCCGGTGGCCATTGGCCTCGAGAGCGGGTGCAATTGAAGCGGAGCTGGACGGCGTACAAAGCCCACCCCATGGGATGCTCGATTATGGTCTGGAAGGGCTTCGATTTAGAGCCCAAAGTTCAACCTCCATGGCTGCTTTGAACCTGCGCGGGAAAGGCCTGGGGAGGAAGACGGGTCATTCGGGTTACTGGGTCGGATTCGGTCTGACCCGGCAGACTCGAGTAACCTAAAATCATAAAATTGACCCCTAAATTGTCGGAATTCCTCGAATTAAACTTCAAAATTGCAATCAGGGGCATGCATTCCATCAGAAAATGTCAAGATTGGGCAAAAATTATTTATAATTACGCAAAAGACCCAAATCTGGATTTGACCCGAGAGCGAATTTTCACAAATCCAAACCCTAAACGGCCAAATCGGACCAAATCACCACCACCACCAATCGATCCGGAAGGTTGAAAACTAGAGGGTGACGGGCTTGGATTTTCAATTTAGTCCCTGGAGAAAGTTTAATTTCATTTTGATCAAAACCTAGGGACTAAACTGGAAAATCCAAGTTCAATTTGGTCCATTTCGCTTAAATTGAGCATTCTAATAAACTTTTGGACTAAATTGTAATTTTCGATAATAGAGAAGGAATCACGACTCTAAAAATGCGAAAATGGGATATTAAAGGGCTAAAAATGTAATTTTTGAATTAATTCGAGATTATGTTCAAAGAAGGAACATACATTCCCGAATCAAATTTTCTAAATTTTAAATGGCCAAAATGAAAAGGGAATTAAAATAAAAATATTGACTTTTTTTTTTGTATTTTTGTGGCCTTAAATGCTATTTTTTCTTATATTCGAAGTATTTTCCTATTTTTCGAAAATATTAAAAAATGCGAAAAATATGAAAATTTATTTTTATTTTCAAAAATGGATCCTTAGGCTTGGCTAAGGCTTCCAAAGTAGATTTTTTAATTTTATGAATTTTTACGAATTTTCTATGAATTTTCTAAAAAAATAAATTGACTAAAAATCAGGTGTCAACACCTGTCTCTGCTGACCAGTCTACTTCCATTTTCGCTATTAATAGCTGACTTCAGTTCATTCGTACGATGATGATCGTAAGATCAAAAGCTCCTCTAGAATCCTTACCCTCGTCCTGTTGCCGTTACGCCCTTGTTCTGACTACTATCACCAGGAGATTGCTAGCACAATCAAGGTGGTGGTTTTGAAAGCTCTGTCTTTTGTCCATCGACTAGTGGTGTGTCTGAACTGGAGGTCCGATACTTGTGGGACTGAAACGGAAGAACATTTGAACTAAGCTACGTTGGGCACGCTATGAGAGGTAAGCCGTTAACCCTCTCTGTTGAATCTGATTTTTGATTGAAACGCTCGAATGATGCCTCTGGAGATACGTGTGCGGGTTCTATTTCCGCTGCGCTTGTCTTTATGGTACATTTTTGTTTTGTTTTTGCCCGTACACGCGTTCCAGGATTCCGAATCCCAACACCTTCCTCTCTTTCTCTTGTGCTCTTTGGCGGTGCTCCCTCCCGATGCTACTCCCTCTCACCGTTGTCTTGCTAGCGTTGTGGGTGAAAGGAAGGCTTGCGACTCCTCAGCTCGGCGCCGCTCGTGGCCTCTCCCTCGTCGGTCCCTCTCTTGTGCTCGTGGGAACGAAGGATGGAACTCGGAGTTGGCACGGCGATTTCGTGGACGATTCGTGAAAGAAATCAAGGCAGGCCTGAGCTAGTGGTTGCAGTAGTTCGGATTCATGGTAATCGTCTTCCCGTCTTCCATGGAGCAACGGTGGGTTCGTGGTCGTTCTAGTGCGTAAGGAGGTTAAGGCGAGTAGATTTCTAAACCTTCGATTGCTTGGTTGGTCGATTTTCTTGCATGTTGTTCCTGCTTGCTCGATTGGCGCCTCTAAGTGGCGGATTTATGAAATTCATGAACAGATCGTCGACCCTGGCGGTGAGTAGTAGAGGCCGAAGGAGGTAAGGTTCCGTTTGGGGTTTGTGATACGCCGAAAGGTCCTACATGTCTTGTTCTTGAGTATAGACTATCATTGTTGGTCTTGAGTTTAGGGGACTATGTTTAATTGTGCACGATGGGTGACGGATGATGATGGGTAGTGCCCGGGAAGGTTCGGATTCGAGTATTTACGGGCACAAAAGACCACGAGTTTGGCTTGCATGTCTCGGACGTGAGATAGGTTGTGTCTGAAGTAATAAGGGCGATGGGTAAGTGGAGTTTTGAGGATGGTTGGGAAGGACTACTAATGGATCGTGGATGAGCTTACGTGAGAAGGTCGACGGTAGTTTCATGGAGCGCGTAGTCAGTCTCGACCAGTTGTTTGTTACGTTTATTGCTTGATTGGTCAACGTTAATGTCGATTTATTGGTTTTACTTGCCATGTGTGGACTGATTCGTGTTGCTTGCTAAGTGATTAATGTTTCCGATCGTTAAAGTGTTAGGGATCGTACTCGCGGAGCTTCAGCTCACCCTCATGGATCTAACCTTTTTCAGATGAGCTAGCCAGCAAGGTGAAGTGGTCATGGGAAATGGCAGCCACGGAAGGAAATGGCGTTGGCGGATCGAGAGCAGATATTTTCGTGTAGTCTCCTAGTGATGCTTTGCATTTTGTAAAGAACCGGCTAAAGAGATACATGTATATGTATATAAACTCGGATTTTGTGTGCCCGTTGATTGTGATTCGTGTGTTCTATCGGGTTAGTGAACCCTATGAGGCCATACCCATTAGGCTTGCTTGCCGTTTGCTTTCATGCACTTGAAATATTCGTATGGCCGTTGATTGTTTTTGATTGTTTTTGATTTATCAAGCTTCCGCGCTTCTATATACATATAATATCATATTAAAGCAAAGCACGTAAGTAGGTTAAGCAGGTGGCGAGGCCTGGGTCGTCACAAACACCCTAAAAATAACCCAAAATTTAGCTCCAGCCCAATTCTATAAAAAAAAATTTTGTCACATAAAAACCACTACTTATTGGTTCAGTCCCAATTCTACCGTAATTTTTTTTTTCTCATAAAAGACCACCAACTTTAGGTCCAGTCCAAATTCTACCCTAAACTTTTCAGTCTCATAAAAAAAAATTACAAACTTTACTTAGCAAAGGATATGTCTTAAATCAAACCACATCAAAACCTATTCGACTTTAAGTACTGACAAACCGTATTCTTTAATTTATAAATCATACGTATGTATCTATAATAAATACAAATACAAGAGAGGAGTACTTCAAGTTACTGTTTATTCTTATGGATAGTAGCTTATTCATATGCATACATTGTGATAGGGTATATTTTCGTGACGAGCCTCAAACTTAATCATTCAGTAAATTGATAATCTTCAAATCTGATTCTACAGTCTTGAAGCTGGATTCGAGCTCCACGGCTCCTGCCACAAAGCACATCGAGGCCGGCTGTAGCTTCAGCCAGGCAACCACTACAATCGGGTTTTGTCAATGCTCCGTAGCATGCTCCATGACCAAAGCATCTATCATGGTGAACGTAGTAATTGTAACCCTCATCTGGTACATAACTGCAAAGATCGTTCTTAACAAGAGTTAGATCATCCTCATATGGGTCGGATGCGAGTCCACCCTCATACGTCCTTGCACTGCAGATATAATACAACCTTGTACCATTATAATTGCACTGGACAACATTGCAAGAACAAAGTAACCAAAAAGAAAAAAGAAGTTTCATCATATGGTGAGATAATGTATTCATGATTTGGCACTCTACACCTTCACTTTCCTCCTTAATGGTTCTCAAGTGGTTGTGTATATATAAGAGAAACTTCCTCTTACAGGTTTTGTCCACCAACTCGTCCTTACTCAGGGGCAAAGGCCTTGAGAACATCTAAATGAATTATTTATAGTGATCTTTTCCTCTCGTTTAATATTCTTTTCCCAGGAGCAATCTACAAAAACAATGTAAAAGGTAGGACGAATCGTTCGACATAATCTCTTATTACTACCGCCACTTCCATGTTTTCATCTGATCTGACCTCGTAGTTATTCCGCTTGAAATTCTTAGACGGCTTTTTGTCCCTTTGTTTGAGCAATTTAGATTCTCTTGTCGCCAATTCGGCAAATTACGGGCCTTCAAATCTTTCTTTAATGTTGAGCTTCAAACCATTAAAGGTCACGTCATACATTTCCTAATTTTGAGTGGGAGATAGGTGCAAAGGTTCTTTTTGGACATTAGAAAGTTAACTTGGTTAACCCCTTTTAATTTTCAGCATTGAAGAATGAATTATTAAGAGTCTTGTGCACACCATAGTGTCATATATGATGTAGCAATGATCCTGATCAATCACAACGAAAAGATGTTGGCACTTGTACTTCAATTTTCACCATCGAAAGCAATAATGTTTGCAACTTGCATGTTGTCGATTATCCTCTAACCATTTTACGGAGTTTTGACAATCAATATAATATGTAGGACGGCAAATTTAGTGGCGTCATCTTTCACCCCTATGTTTTGTTCAGTTTTACCAATTACTTGTAAATAAGGTGGAATGAGCATCTCTCTTCAACTGAAGCATACTCACATGCACATTATGCAAGATGATTTTGTGACGTCATCCCTTATCTTAATTGTTTAGTATTATCCTTGTATTAAAGAAGATTCATCTGTCAGTTGTTCCTATATTTGAAAATTAAAATGCTTCTCCCAAACAAAGAATTGAATTTGTGTACATGACAGTTCAAACTTTTAATATATTAGTTCCACAGTACTCTTCAATTTTCATGCCGTATCATTTTACGTCAATTTTCTCGAACTATAAAAAAATGCCTTGATCAGGCACTCTTTGTAATGACCATTGAAAATTGAACTATACAAAAGAGAATCAAGGGCGACCAGTGTGACAGTCCCCAAAGAATTTTCTTGAATTCTTGGCGAGGGAGTATAGCAGACAAATACCTGAGTAACGCCCCGATGCAACGAGGGAAGAGTGAATCCCTGAACGGCTCCTATGACGACACCTCTAGAAGTGACATAAGTATTCCATGGTAGATACTTTTCCGGAATGCGAAAATGATAAACCCGGATCATATCAAGAGCACTTTTACCGAATTGCAAGCACAAGGTTGGCTTATGAGAACGACATTGACAAATATGTGGTAATATGCTGATGATGTATGGCTCTCCATCTTCACTTTCCTCTTTAATTTCTCTGTTCCCTTCATTTGATGTTATAGTGAAATGTCTATAAATAGAAGAGGTTCTTCTTATAGGTACAAAAAAAATTCGGCAATCAATATGATATGTAGTATGACGACTCTGGTGACCTCATCTTTTTTCCACTATGCTTTGTTTATTTCCACTAATTAAACTTTTATATAACGCGCAATAGACATCTCCATTTTCATTTGCATGTACTGACATGCTTATCATGCAAGATAGATCGTGTCACGTAATTGTTGACACCTAAATTTTAATTTTTTTCTTAAATCATTTATCTTGCATAAAATGAGAATTAGTTTTGGTTCTCGGCAAAAAAATAATTATTAGTTTCCATGCATAACATATTTCATTTTCATATTCATACATTGCATTTTGGGACCGACGGCATTAAATTGAGCTTGAATTGACAAGCGATGGACCCAGGCCTCCTTAAAAATTCGGCAAAAGCATGAAGGTAGTGCCGAAAATTTAAAAGGTTTTTGGACCTATTTTCAATTTTAATTCAGCCCGTTGTTGCTCATTTAAATATTAAGGCTTTTAATTAATTATCCATTTAATTAATTCAAGCCCAAGAATGCAAGATAAGCCCATACATCATGAAGAATCTGGCCAAGCCCATGCACACCCCTATTTGGCCGAAAATTGCATAGAGTTCTAGCATTATAGGACTCTTCAAGATCAGATTTTTAATCTAACGATCAGAAACTAATCCTTCAGCCAGAGCCTAATCCTACGGTCATTAATAAATGCTACTTCTACTAGGACTAGGAATTGCTTAATTCTATACATACTAGGCTTAGACTTAGGGTTAGTGGTCGGCAATTGATATTCAGAAGCATTAGAGAAACACACAATTTTCTACTCAGAATTTCAGAGCAGGAGAGAGAGAGAGTCGTCGGGAAAGTTCCTTTGGCCGAGTCCTTTCTTTAGCGAAGCCTTGCTCCACAAGCCACTGGTCTGCCTGTAATACTAGCCCGACGCCTGCAACACCAGTCCAACAATCCCATTGCCACGACGAGTCCTATGGAGCCTTGCTAGACGCTGCGATAATACCCAAAGACGCTTGCTGCAGTCCTGTTCTATTGACACGAAGGCGAAGCCATAATCTCCATACCAGAAGCCAAAAAGCTCCAACGTGTTGGATCTTCCCTTGATTAGTTGTCCACCTCTTCTAACGTGTGAATGACACCACCACAGTTGATCATGATCACATGCGCCACTAATCCCAATTGAAGAGATGCCAGGCGGTGGTTATTGGATTATTCAAGGGGATGGTCAAAGTAAAAGTCTAGTTTTGAGCAAAGATTTTGGGTCCTGATCTCCACAGTTTACACAATACATTCGCTAATCACAACGACGGATCTTTTCAAATTGGTCGGTTACCGTTTGACGTCCACGAGTGCCCTCGCCGATCCTGTTGTCCAGTCGTGCACAAGGAAGTTCAAGCTACTAGGAGTGCGTGCAAGCCCCCTAGCCGATCTGTTCAAATTAGGTAACATCCTCGTCTTGAAATATTCTGAAAATTATTTGCATAATTTGAATGTTCGATGAGTGAGATAATTTTCGGATGGCTTGGAATTGCTTAATTTGAATTTCTGAAATTTGGAGCATATCTTGTGGATAATGTGCATATCTTGAATGAGGCTCTTGGATATAGTTTGTGGATTTTACATATATCTCATGGTTTGGTTTTCTCATACATCTAAATCCCGATCATTATCTTGAAACGATTGCTCATACCTTTTGGAATATTCAGATTAGTTTGAATTTGAATTTGAATTATTTTAAAAAATCCCGAGCATGTCATAAACCTTGAGGATAAGCTTGCTTTAAATTGAAGATATCTTTGTCTAATTTGAAAATTATCTGAACATATCTTTTCCAAATCCTAAGAGATAATTTTTAAATTTGAAAAGATGTGATCCAAGGCGGATAGGGAAAGTGGACCCAACACAATTTTCAGCCACCCCTTTAAATTTTCAAAAATTATGTGATGTGGTGGTTGATGTTTACTTGCTTGTCATATTTGTTTATGTGATTGTTTTCTTTTATAAATTTTGCACAATTATAAACAAATATGCCTATAATATATGCTCCCATATGTGCCTGACCCTTCGGAATATGCAAAAAAGCAATGTCTGACTTTAATCTTAAAGTACGATTGTGCATGCATAGAAATTACATACCACATCCTCAATCTCGATGGAATGAGTCGGTAGTTTCGTATAGAATTTCGTAATCCGCCCTTCCTAGAATGGGACGGTGTTATTCTATACTATATCCGCTTACTGACTCAAA
The DNA here is from genome assembly GCA_029784005.1 of Lenwebbia sp. NSW1173648. Taxonomy (NCBI): domain Eukaryota; kingdom Viridiplantae; phylum Streptophyta; class Magnoliopsida; order Myrtales; family Myrtaceae; genus Lenwebbia; species Lenwebbia sp. NSW1173648. The sequence continues at coordinate 17,708,780 of JARCGZ010000008.1, read as the reverse complement.
TTTAAGAGTACGTTGCGGATAAAAAATTGGAATTTTCGGAAATAAAAGGTATATTATGGGCATATTTGCTTCATCTTTTTTTTCATTCTTTGCATTTCATCTTTCGTTTAAGTAAATAAAAAAAATCTCAAAAGGAGCCTCATTTTTCTTGAATTAAAACATGTCACAAGTCATTTTTTCATGTCATAAATAACATCTAATATAAATTAAGACTTTGGGAAATCATTTTCTGAATTAAAATTAGATGTTGATTCATTTTAGGATGATTTTTCATAATAATTGTCTCTTAATCTGAAAATACAAAAAAAAAATTATCATTTGCATATCATATAGTTTAAAGCATATTTTGCCATGTCATTAATTCCTGAGTATTGCCATGCCATGTAGTTCAGTCACATTGCATTTTAAAGAAAATCCAAAAAAAAAAATCATTTAATTCACATCATCAAAATAAACGAGTTTTCATGAAATTTTGGTACCGAAAGGGCGTTAAATGAAAATTTAGCGTAACCAAGTCTCCGGATTCATTATCTCTGGTTCATAGAAATAAGTTAGTTCTCCTGCTAATTTATTTAAGTATCTAATCGGCCTACCAAGAAAGCGATTAGTGGCGGCTCCAAATTGAATAAATTTTGCATGAAATTGAACCTAAGTTGCGATTCGGTAGGATTTGGGAGAGTCTGAATTAGATTAGTTAATTTAATAAACCTGATAATCCGTCAACTTTGAATTTTCCGAATTTTAGGTGGCGACATCTTGGCGACTCCGCTGGGGACAAAATATTTTATTTTTCGTGGAAAATAAGGGGTTAACTGAGTTGAATTTTTCGAAAAATAAGAGACCAAAAATGGGGCTTTAATTTTTCGGTAAAAAAAAAAAAAGTCAACCCTTAATTTTCGGAAAAATGAAAATATTTTTTTTGTGGGCTTAGGCCTTTGATTTTCATGAATTTATTCCTTGATTGGTGATTGTGAATTTTCTTTGATTGTTTCGGATTATTGGATGTCTTACAGGTTTATGCGATTTCACATTACTTTTGAGCTTAATTATTTTATTTAATGCAAGATTGCCATGTTAAGTGCTTATAATTGTTGTGCATGGTCTGCATTTCATGACATTACATTGGACCAAAAATGCTAGATGAGCCTAGGATGGTGTCAAGGCAATACTCTTCCTGGCCTCAATTTGAAGAGTAGATGACTTTGCCTTCGACCCCGATCATGTTAAGAATCCCCCACCCTGGTCATAATCGATTGGCACAAGGCGGATTCTTAACATCCCCAAGTTTTAAGGGATTCAAACAAGGCCAAAATCTCTTGGTAGGATTTGCCCTTTAAAACTACAAGACTCATATAATAATGCATTCATGCACCTCATTTGCGTGCCTTTGTGCTTATCATTTTTCATTGAGTAAATGTCAATTTCCGTCATATCACTTACTTTGAGTCAGTCCATGGCACATTAGGTTCGTCATTGTCGTCGTTTGGTCTATCACTTCATGGGGAGCGATAACATCCGCACCGTCTTGATGCCCAAGGCCGCTCTGGCCGAATGGCTAACTCAATTAGATCAAGTCGCGCTTGCTTATGTGGAGTGCAAACTGGGACGATTATTGCTATTACTGGACATCAAGGTCCGCATCGGTTTCATTCGAGCATTAGCTTATTTTTGGGTTCCAGATACCGCTACGTTTATATTCAATGAACATGAGCTCACCCTTACCTTGGAAGAGTATAGCATGCTCATTAGTAAGTCACTGGACTCGGAACTTGTTATTCCATATTTTGGGGGCGGATTCTCCATTGGTTTTAGCCGAATTTTTAAAAGTTGAAATTGCTACAATCCGAAGAATCGTAAAGGCCAACCATGGGAATTACCCAATCTCATTTTATACTGACTGTTTTAATAAGGCTACGCCTTTACAAAAGGGGAAGGTTTTCCTAGTTGCCTTCTTCAGATTGATAGTATTCCCTCATTTTAAGAATTCTGTCAATCCAAACATGGCTTATTTTGTCCAACAACTTTGTGAAGAGAAAAATTTCGTAAATGCCGTATTAGCGGAAACTTTCATTTCTCTTAACAAATACAAATGAGGCTAGGGAAAAATTTTACGAGCCCCAACTGAACTTTTACAAGTTTGGTTCTTTTCCCATATCAATGATTGTCAAAATCTGGTCTCGATTGAAAAACTGAGGAATTTTTCCCCTCCCATGGTCATTTTCAAGAATAATCAAGATAAGTCTCCGAATTATCATGTTACTGAATGGCTGACCTTCATGGAGAAACCGTCTGATCATGCTTTCCAATGGCACACTAGCTGGTTCCAAGCTAAGGTAGCCTGTCTTACATCTGGTCAAGCCGGACATGTTCCTTTGCTTGGCGTTACTGGGACGATGGAGTATTACCCTCCTCGAGTCATACGACAATATGGGTGTGTTCAGAAGATGTTGCCACCCCTTCCGTCCGAGCAAGTTCAGCTAAATTTTGAGAACTTTATCCCTGAGCATGAGTAGGCGGTCATTACCACTCTTTATCTATGGGCCACTTGTCATCCGTCGAAGCTTAGCTTTTCAAGGAAGCCACCGGAGCCTAAGGATGAGACATTCCGCGCCACGAGGGATATCGTTTAAAGTATATTATTCCACTAGCCCTTCGCCCGAAGATTCCTCAGTTACGACCCGTGCCTACCCTTCGAGTTCAGATGGAGGATCTCAAGCGATAACTAGCACCAACCCAAGAGGAGGCGACGAAGGCGAAGAGGGCATTCAAGTGGTTGAAGGTTGAAGTCGGTCCCCAGAAGTGATAGATTTTGTCTTGTCTTGTTGAGTCATGCATTTTCATTTATGTCTTTACAGTTCTAGTTTGTTTGTTTAGGCGTTCACTATTAGATTGATGAGTTGTAGCCTTTTTCCTTCAATTTCATTTTAATGAATGAGTCTGTTCCTGGTCAACCTTGCTGCTTTGTGTGAATTTTTCAAATATTTTTGGGACATTTTTGGGTCTTGACCATTCAATGAATAACTTTTGGAAGATCTCAATCTATCGTGTGTAAATTTTGTGGATCAATCCAAGATGTTTTCCATTTATTATCGAATTGATAATGAAGGCAAAGCAATCCGAGATTTCATGAAATTTTAGGCATCGGTTTTACTTCACCATTTACCACTAGTAAAAGTTATTTTTTTGTACAAAGTCAAAGCATGAATGTGGTAGAATGTGCTTTGAAATAGCGATCTGCAAATTTTTAGTCATTAATTCTCATTTTTGATGACCCATTTATCCTCTAAACAAAAACCGGACGAACTAGTTTTCTGGACGAAATTTTCTAAGAGATGAATTAAAATGTACCAATCTATGCGTTTTCTGTAAAAATCAAAACACAAAAGTTGTTCTTCATCGTCTCGGCTATGGGTTTACAAATTTTGGTATCTTTATGTCTAGTCTACGATTTAATAAGAATTTTCTCATAAATGCCAACGAAACTGGAATTTACCTGAGTCAATCCCTTGACCATAATTGCTCCATTTTTGGGTCTAGAGGGATGTCATGGACCGGCTCGCCATTCTTGATCATTGTCCTCATCTTGATTGTTACTTCTTTATAGGTAACATATCATGAATTCTACACGTGAACCTTATAACACCCGATCGAGAGCGCGAAAAATGACTGATAGAACCGAAATTATTGTTGCGGTCCAAGAAGCTCTGAAGGATTAGATGGATTTTCTAAACGAACGTGTTGATGCAATGATGCCCCAGATGATGGACAGAATGATGGCCAGTTTTGCGGCTAGACAATAGCAGCCTAGCCCTACTCCTCAGCCGAGGATCCCTCCTTCGCCGCATCGGACCAAAAATCCCGATAAGGCTCTAGAGGGGATCCGCAATCCTACTTTGCCATTGGAGAGTGTTATCCTGACCGGCACTAGCTTTGTTGCGCCTCTTGTCACCCAAACTCCTCAGACCAATGCTGTTGTCGGGGGACTAAGTGATGAAGTCGCTAAGCTCATAGCTAAGAAGGAACAACGATTACGCGAGGTCGAACGGACGCATAGTTCGGCTCCCATTGATTTGTCCATCTATACAAAGGTGTAGGTGCTCGACAAGTTTAAGATGCTTGATTTTGAGAAGGACGATGGCACGTCCAATCCTATTCAGCACGTCCAGATGAATCAGGCGAGGATGAACAGGTACATCGCCAACGGCCCTTTGATGATTCAGACTTTCCAAGCCAGTCTGAAAGATGCGGTGATGAGGTGGTACACCGATTATAATATCAATCGTATAGAGAGCTGGGAAGAGGCTGCTAATGCATTTGTCAAGAACTTCAAGTTTAAGCTAGACATTGTCATCTCTAGAGAAGATCTTGAGCAAGCTACAATGAAAAAGGGCGAAACTGTTAAGCAATATGCCACAAGGTGGAGGAATATTGCAGCACAGCTTAGGCCAGAACCATCGGAGCGTGAGCTTATGAGGTTGTTCGTGTCTACTCTTCCTCAAGCTATGCGGTTTCGTATACTTGGGACCGCCGCTTCATCCTTTAGTCAACTCATTGCGATGGATGAGGAAGTAGAGATCGGTTTGAAGAAAGGATGGTATGGCGATACCAGTTCTAGTGCTAAGAGGTTCGTGAATAAGAAGGATAAAGAGCCCGCCTCGCAGGTGAATATGACTTATGTCTAGAAGCCTCCGGTTCGGCCACCTAAGGTGCAAGTCCCTAATCAACAGCCGGCCAACTTCAGTTCACAGAATCAAGGGCGATATCAGCGAAGAAATCAACAATTCTCACCTCTTCCTAGAACTCCATCCCAGATGTTGGCCGTATTACGCAAGAAATGGCTTTTGGCCACAGAGCTATTGCGACCTAACTACGCAACCTTCACAAAATATGACCCGTCAAAGATAAGTGATTATCATCGAAATAAACCTGGACATGACAAGGATGATTGTTCGGTACTTAAGAACTGTATTCAGGATTTGCTCGAGACTGGAGCGTTCTCATTCCAGACAAATGGCCCACCGAACGTCCAAAACGATCCCTTCCCTAATCATGCGGGTAAGGTCAATACTGTTTTCGATTCTGGAGTAGAGCAAGTGGGAAGCATTAGGATTCAGGTTGACGACATTTTTGATGCCCTGGTTCGAGCGGGGTATTATCAAAGCGAAGATATCGTGTCTTTAGACCAGATAAAATAGAAGGTTCTGAGTTTGATGGAGGACGAAATGATCATATACACAAGCCACACTGGAGTTGTGGCTACAATTTCCCAATTCATCATTGGCTGGGGTCAAGAATTTGTCGCATTAACTACTACTCAGGTCGAGCCGAAGCATAAGGATGGTTCAGTAGATGTTGGGGTAGCTAGCCAGATCAAGTCAGACCCGGAGTTAGTTGATATGCTCGCACTAGAGGATGTTTTTGATAATGAGTTGGGAATCATCGTGCCCGATAGCTTTGTAATCACCTCACCTCAACCTTTCCCATACGAGAACGATAAGGCAGTGCCATGGTCCTATGATTTGGAGCTAGACTTAGTAACCAGGTCTAGGTGTACCTATAGTAATGATCAGCCGGCCAAGCAGGCCACGGAAAAGGAGGCAAAGGATTTCTTGGTAGTTTTCAAGGCGAGTGAGTACAGCGTAGTTGATCAATTGCGTAAATTGCCAGCTCAAGTTTCTTTGTTAGAACTCCTCCGTCATCTGAGAAACACCGGAACTCTTTGATGAAAGTGTTGGGTGAAGTTCACGTGCTTGAGAATATTGATGAGAATAAGCTAGAGAACTTTATCGGGGCAATCCTTCTGAAGGACCAAGTTACATTTTCTGATGAGGAAATTCCGGCCGAAGGAAGGGGCCACAATAAAGCTCTACACATATTGGTGAAACACAAGCAGACTCACGTGGCTCTAGTACTCGTTGACAATGGGTCGGCTTTAAACTTGTGTCCTCTGGCTACCTTTGTGACTATCGAAATTTCCGCCAGTCGGATTATTAGGCGGAATCTAACCACGAACGAGAATAAGTGACGATTAAGCTTTGAGAAGTTAACCTTGGGAGAAATGAAGTGATAAGACCGTCGGTTATGGATGATAAATTTTGGACCGATGAGCACGGTATTGTGGTTTGGAATTTGTACGGCGGATCGGCGTGAAACTTGGTCCCGGAGTTAAACCCGCGAAGCCTCTATTGCCCACCACCCCTCTTAACCCACCTACACCTTTACCCCCCTCTATAAAAGACCCAACTTTCTCTCTCTCCTCATTTCCTCTCTTCATTTTGGCGTGGACAGCCCCCTCCCCACTACTCTCTCTCTTTTTCTCTTCTTCTTCTTCTTGGTTTTCTTCTTCTTTCTCTTCACCGAAGCTCCCTCTAGCTCCCTTTATGCTTGGCCGACGGTACTAAGAGGCGACGGTGGTTCCTCGAGATTCAAGACCACGCACCTCAGCTCCTCGACGCCACACGAAGCCTCACCCTCGCTTGCGTCCTTCTCAGTGGACCCGCGCAACGCGCGCCAAGGAGGAAGAGAGTGTCCGTTTGAGCTCGTCCGAAAGGCGAATTGAGCTCCGTTTTTTCCTACACGACCATAAGATCGTGGGAAACTCAGATCTAAGGGCTGATTGTCCAAGAAGTTGATGGATTTCTGCAAATTTGAGCTGCACCGAAGCTGGAGAAGGAGACCCACGGTTCGTCCGGCACAATTCGGGCTTCGATCTTCTTCGTGCACATTCCTTAGGCAAGTATTCATTTACTGTCCAATCATAGTTCGTTTTAGCTCGGATTGTCCAAATTGAAAATGGGTATCTTGGAGCGAAGTTCGGATTGCATGGAAAGGAAAATGGCTTTGTAAGGACGATCCATTGCCCAATCTAGTGTCCTTGAGCTGTGGGTAAGCGGAATTTAAGGCCTGATCGTTTTGTTTGTCATTGATTTGAGGTGAATCGAAGTTGGATAGCCTATGGGGGGTGGCATGGCCGAATGTAAGCAAGGAGAAAAGGAAGGCGACTTTGGGTGTTTGGACGACGAATCGAGCTCCGTATTCTCAAGTTTAGGACATCAGGCAAGTGGAGTATCTACCCTCCTTACTAGACTAGCTATTTATCGTTTGATTCGGCGCGACAATGCCGATTGGTTTTGGGTATTTAGAATTGGAATTCATTTGGCGTATGGGGTCGATTGTGTTTGATTGGATGGTCCATGGTGTGAATTTGACTCGCTTGCTTGTGAGTCTTGGTCGTGCATTGGGTTTGGGCATGAGAAATGTGGTAATCAAATTTTGCGTGTGAATCAGCTTGCGTGTCATTGATGAGTGGATGTGGGTGGTCTCGCATGAGAATGTTTGGCTTGAGGCCATGTGTTTTGTGTGGTGTGCTTGGTGTTTCGTATGTTGTGTCGTCTGCTTGGAATTGTCGAGTTGTGGAGTCGTTGCACTACATTAAGAATCGAAGCATGCATGTGTTTCTGAGCTAAGGAAGTGGGCGAGTTGTCTTATCTGTTGCATGTGGTTTGATGATGTCCTTGCTGGTATGGTGCTTGGCGTTTGGTTTCCGTCGGAGAACGAGAAAATGTAAAGAACCGAGGGTCCCGTTGGCCTATGTCCCAACGAAGACGAGATAAATGTACGCTTATGTCACGGTCCGGCAAAATCCTCAACCAAGGATCGACCGTGATACGACCAGCCGACCATGCCATGAATCAATTCGTGGCCAATCGTATGAATCACTCAGCATCAATCCCACTTGACCAAGCATCCGCCAAGATGGTCGAGCGGGCGAGTCAAAAGGATCATCCGCGCATCAGTCCCTGCACGATGCAAACATCGATCATGATCGATCCATGAACGATCCGTGCATCATACAGCCTGACTCATCACACGATACAAGACTCGTGCAATGTGGTGTCGTGCATTATGCCACGGACGACCCGGCGAGCGACCGATTGAGCGAGTGGGCAGATAAACTGACGTACAACCCCTCGCCACCCGAGCTTCTACAACGTGCACATGGGTCTGCAAACAACATCATTACAACATTGGGGAACGAACAGCCACATCATGACCCGCACCATTCAAAATTCAAATAAGTCATGCCAAGGGAATGAGACAAACACAAGAAGACGACGCATGAGCAGCCCAAGAGTCACACGAGTTGCTGCATTCTTGTATTATAAATAGTGTTGAACATCACCATTGTAACACACCTTGAATCACTTGTAGCCTCCGAACATCAATACAACATCATCCATTCTCCCCACGATTCATTCTCTATCGGTTCACTCTCTCTTTCTCTCCACCGATCGTGTGTATTGCGAGTGCGTGAGCGATCCTCGGACCTAGGCTTGACTCGTTTGCAACATCATCCAAACAGTCGCAAGTCGCCGCACGGTCGTGGTTCAACCACCGCCCCGTGACAAAGTGGTAACAGAGCAGGCGTGGAGTGTTCGTGAGTTGCTGTTCCGAGAAGTTGTTCGTGGTGCAGCCCAAGCGCTCGTGAGAATGTCGAACGAGTCCATTGCCATCGTTGCTGCTAGTAACATGGTCGCTGTCAACCAGGATGAATCGGGTGCTAGTGATGCTCGAGACCCTCGTCGCTATCAACCAGGATGAATCACTGTGATGCCGAGCCCAAAGCTAGACGTGCCCAAACCGCAACCATTCAAGGGAGAACATTCTGCCAAAGAGGTGGAAAACTTCCTATGGGCGATCGAGCAGTACTTCGATGTCTCCAGAAGCACGGATGAAGGAGCCAAGGTGCGAACAGCCGCCATGTACCTATCTGAAGTAGCGTTGCTGTGGTGGCGTGGGCGTTGCAACGATGAGGGGCGCAATGCGAGACCCATCACTCGCTGGCCCGACTTTGTTGCTGCGTTTCGCGAACAGTTCTTCCCCGAATGCGCGAAGAATGTAGCCCGAAGCAAGTTTCGTCGGCTCTCACAAAAGGGAGACGTCTACAAGTACATTCGAGAGTTCTCCGAGCTCTTCCTCAAGATCTCAGACATGACCGACACCGAAGCACTGTTCGCCTTCATGGACGGACTCAAACCATGGGCAAGGATGGAGCTGGAACGCCGTGAACTGCAAGAGCTGTCCAAAGCTCTCGCTGTGGCCGAATCCCTCATCGACCTCCACCGGTATGATGAGCTGCGAACCAAGGTGAATGGTGGGGGAGCCTCCGACTCCTGCCACAACATCAACAGCAACCATGACGACCGTGGTCGTCGCCCCAAACGCAAGATATGGGGTGAAGGATCCTCAAAGCCGTCCTACCCAGCGAACCGTCCTCAAGGCAAGAAGCCGCCACCATCCCCGTGCCACATTTGCCAAGGGGATCATTGGGTGAATGAATGCCCGCACAAGAACAAGATCAATGCGTTGATTGCCTCGGAGAATGACGAATCAACGAAGAAAGCCGAACCAAAACAACGGGAAGTCCAACTTGGAACCGTTAAGATAGTCGACTCGGAGCAAGCAGTGAAGACTCCAGCCTCGCCCAAGGGACCATCCACGAGTACGACGAGTCTGGCCTTCGTGGAAGTCAAGGTGCATGTCGGATCGTGCAAGTCAACGCTGTACGCCTTGGTAGACACGGGAGCATCGGACATCTTCATGTCGACTCAAGAAGCGAAGTCGTTGGGGTTGAAAGTTGAACCGAACGGGCGACGATTCAAACTAGCTAACTCAGGTGATCAAACGATCGTTGGCGTAGCTCGACAAGTGGATCTTGAGATCGATGGATGGCGTGACAAATTCCCCATCGATGTTATTCCGCTGGACGAGTACGATATGATCTTGGGCACTTCTTCGACGAAACCAGAACGATGTTGAGTAGCAAGACAATGATGATCTTGGACCCCAAGTGCCCAGTGGTGGTGTCTTTGATCTACGGGTTGGGCAACACCAAGAACATCACCATGATCCGCATCATAGACGACCAGCCAAGGATGAGCAAGCTCGGGGCCACCCAACATCATCCACAGTATCCGTCGGACATCCCGACGGCAGAACAAGGGCGTGCATCGCCCTCGCAAGAAGCAACGCTGATCCATGTGCTGTTTGCCGAATTAGCCGACTGGCCGGACAGCAAGGATACGGTTGAACCAGCCAAAGCATTAATGGCGGATCCCTCGGAGGTTCGTTCACCGACCAAGAAGCGGAACAGGCGAAGCCGAAGGAAGAAGGATCGCCAACACTCCACAACTCAAGCGATCGAGTCCGGGACGGGAGCGCCGAGGACGTCCCTCGATGTAGTGGGGGAGAATATCACGGTCCGGCAAAATCCTCAACCAAGGATCGACCGTGATACGACCAGCCGACCATGCTATGAATCAATTCGTGGTCAATCGTATGAATCACTCAACATCAATTCCACTCGACCAAGCATCCGCCAAGATGGTCGAGCGGGCGAGTCATAAGGATCATCCGGGCATCAGTCCCTGCACGATGCAAACATCGATCAGGATCGATCCATGAATGATCCGTGCATCATACAGCCCGACTCATTGCACGATGCAAGACTCATGCAACATGATGCCGTGTATCATGCCACGGACGACCCAGTGAGCGATCGATTGAGCGAGTAGGCAGATGAACGGACGCACAACCCCTCGCCACCCGAGCTTCTAGAATGTGCGCATGGGTCTATAAACAACATCAATACAACATTGGGGAACGAACAGCCACATCATGACCCGCACCATTCAAAATTCAAACAAGTCATGCCAAGGGAAAGAGAAAAACACAAGAAGACGACGCATGAGCAGCCTAAGAGTCACACGAGCTGCTGCATTCTTGTATTATAAATAGTGCTGAACATCACCATTATAACACACCTTGAATCACTTGTAGCCTCCGAACATCAATACAACATCATCCATTCTCCTCACGATTCATTCTCTCTCGGTTCACTCTCCCTCTCCACTGATCGTGTGTATTGTGAGTGCGTGAGCGATCCTCGGACCTACGCTTGACTCGTACGCAACATCATCCAAACAGCCGAGAGTCGTCGCACGGTCGTCGTTCAACCACCGCCCCGTGACACTTGTGTCCGGACGATACCCCATGAGAGCCTGAGTGGAAATCGGGAGGTCCACGGCCTGTGTCTCGTTGGAATGGAGCCCCGGAGTAGGGAAATCGAGGCCTATGTCCCTCGAATAAATTGATGCCTGTGTCCCTCAAGATTCCCATGGCCGGTATCCCGTGGACGATAAAGGGGGGGTAAAACCCAGAATCGAGACCTGTGTCCCTCGTAGACTAAAGTGAGGCCTGTGTCCCTCATGTACCCATGGCCTGTGTCCCATGGAAGTCGGTTCTAAAGTGGAAATTGGAAATGAATGAACGAGTCAATGCATGCTCATGCGCGTGGGGTTCGTATTGCATATTGTGTGAAATCGTCGTCGAGTCGCATACATGCTTGTGGTTGGTTGTTTGGCATTGGTCGAGTCCTGCGCGATTGGGTGATACATAGTTGGTTTAGTCGGTAGGTTAGATGCTTTTCTTGCTGAGTTTCGGTTCACCCCTTGTCGTTGCCACTTTTTCAGATCCATAGATTCCTACACCTTTCGACGATAGCTTACCGATGGAGATGAAGCTAACTTAGTGCTCGGAGTAGAGTTTACTTTTGTATTCCTCCTAGCGTATTTGCGTTTTATTTGATTGAATAAAGAACAGATGTAACTAAACAGGCTATCATTTATATAAAATCAGATGCTTTTGGTCTTGTGTGACCTTCATGTGCTATTTCTTGCATGGTATACAGGTAACGAAACCCTAATAAAGCCATACCCTGTAGGTGTGCCTGCCATTTTCTTTTCCGCATGCACTTGTCTTTCTTTTTGGGTGGCTCACTAGTTATTTTTAGTTTGATTAGCTTCCGCATGTGCCCTCTATTATCCATAATATGAGATTTAAAGCAGATAATGCGATTAGCCTAAGAAGGCGGCGGATCTGGGACCCCGCCGTAACAACCTTGAACCGCTTGGGAATAGATACAGCCAGAATGCAAGCTACCAAGACTTCTATTAGAGCATTCGATGGAGTACAAAAGAACGTCATGGGGCAAATCAACCTTGAAATACAAATTAGACCTTCTGTGTTCGATATCTTATTCTAGGTCCTAGACATTCCTTCAGCTTTTAATATTTTGCTAGGCTGTCCTTGGATCCATAATGCGGGGGTGGTACCCTCTATTCTGCATCAGAAGATTAAGTTCGTGGTCAAGGCGAAGCTAGTCATCATTCATGGTGAGGAAGACCATCGCATTTACAATGAGACGGCTATTCCTTACATCAAGCCGAGCCACACTGAAGAAGACTCTTACCACTCATTTGAGTTGGTACACACGATTCATGCTTCCTCAAAGAGCCCTTTGCCGATCCCGGAGGTGTCTAATACTTCCCTCATGGTTGCTAAGGTAATGGTTGGGAACGGATTTGAGCCCGGCACTGGACTAGGTAGGCATGGCCAAGGAATTCGCACCCCGATTAAAGCTAATGGGCAATCCCATATGGCCGGTTTAGGATATCACGATCTAAAGGCCTCGGACGAGGAAAATTCGATTTTGGGCGTGGACGTGGTAGAGCTGGACGAAGTCAGATAGGCCGCGGAAAATTAGAATATAGTCCATTACCACCACCTTTTGATGAAACTTTCCGTTTAGCTGGTGTGATAGGTGGCTATGATGAGCTGAACCAATCTGACAATGATTTAGGGATCATATTCCCTGACTCACCAAAGGGCCTAAACGATGAGCACCAGAAGCCTGAGCCAATGATTCTTGATGATGATGATGCATATGATGGCATACCTTACTTGGCCGCCTGGTTCGAGGATATGACTATTGCTGCTGTATTTGAAGACCCGATGTAGATCGATAAGATCCAGAGTATCGTCAACTCGGGTGATTCAAGACATGATGAATCTTACCTCGTGAAGAAACCCCCGATGCCGTCCGTCAATGTTATATTCGATGATCCACTATAGGGATTAGATTCAGAGTAACATCGTTATGTTTTCGCACTCCTCTGCGTGGGAAATTTAATTGCTTTTTAGGATTTTTCATTTCGATTCATGTTGCATGTTGACACCTAAATTTTGACTAACATTTTTCAATAATTTATTTTCATAAAAAATCAGGGATTAATTTTAATTCCTACCAAAAATAATTAGTTCATCATTCATATTTAATTTTTGTCAATCATGCATTGCATTTGCATATTTTGGACCAGCGACGGAAACGAATCCGAAACAGACGCTTGAACCAAGCTGAAACAATTGAGAAATTCGGATAGCATGGGGAGGGATAGCAACGAAAATTTCAAGGCCAGCCTGCCTGGTCTGATTTTAATTAAAAGGACTACGGAAGCCCATAAAAGAACCTACTAAGAGCTGGCCAAAATCAGCAAGATGGTGGGCCAAAATGGAACCCATTTGAACTAAGTTTTTAGCCTGTGAGAGACCTTGAGCTAATGCAGCACGTTGGTATAAGCCCAGCCATTAGCCCTAGGTTATTTGCATTATATATACACCATGTGCCTCTAGAAACAGAGAGGGGGGACGGCACAGAAAAAAGAGGAGGCCACATAAACTGAATACACGGCCGCATAAGGAGAGCTACGGAAAGAATCAATCCATCTTCTCTCTCGGTAGAAGTTCCTGAAGAACAAGGTCAAAAAAAAAAAAAAAAGAGAACATCCAGAGAGAGGGAGAGGATCCTTGTGGGTTCTCACAGTACAAGAGAAGAAAGAGCCAAAGAAGAAGAAAAGGACAAAAAGGTTTTTTCTTTCTTATGCAGGTTTTGGAGTGCAATACAGGTGGGAAGCCCAAAAGAAAGTTCAACGCATGAATGCATCGTGGAAGAGAAGGGAGTTGGTCCACATGGTTGACCGATGCACAGACAAATCCAGAGGAGACAAACATTCAAAATACGTGTCTCTAGGTGAATTTCCAGCAGGAAAAGAGAGAGTCCAAGGCGGTGGTCAGTCTCTTTAGGAGTATTGTCCAGATCTGATAGAGAAAAACTAGCAGGAAATGTGGTGCTTGAAGACAAGAAGGAAGAGCAATTCAACAAAGGGAACACGAAGGTTTTGTAGCACATGCTCATTGATCACACGATCAGGGCGAGCAACTCCCGTCAATGAAAGTTGAGACGGGCCTATCTTGTTGAAGTCGATGAAGCAGTTCAAGTGCGACCAGCAGCTTCCCTCGACAACGTGCAGGCCCTACTGCCAACGACGAAGCCATTGAGCCGCTTTCGAAGACATGCGACGGTCTCCCCTGCACCCTCTGTGAAGCGGCTCTTATCGTTGGTCGAGCAGACCCGATGTCACAGTAATCTCATGCGTACTTTTCACGATTAAAAGGGGGGTGTCGTCTTCTTTGATCTCTTTCCTTTGCTGGGATACTTTCCTGATTATTAAATCTCATCTGCTATGATTTGTCCTCCATTATTTTGGACACCCTTGAACAGGTAAACCAGTCCAAGCTTGTCTCCTACGGACACTCCAATAGCCCCGACGAAGCTGTCCCGCCCGTGAAAAAACGGTTGCATCGAAGACAACCTGTTGCTCCGTGGCGGAGAAGTTCTTGCTCCAACGAGATCCTGTCCAGGCGAAAAGTCTGTCCCTTGGGCGCAACGATTCGCAAGTTCAACAATTCCTTGCAGTGCCTTTACGTCCACAACAAACAAGATCGGCGAATTATGTCCTTCCTCACCCACCATTGATCAGGTTTGAAAGCATTCTAACAGAGTTTAATTCTTTCATATTAATTGCTAAGTGGAATGCAGGGCTAGGGATAATATAAATAAAAGTAAAGCCTGAGGAGTCCAAGCGACGTCCTTTGTTTCCTTGCAGACCATAGCCAAAGAAAGTGATTAAAATTCCGGCTGATCAAGTCTAAATCCTGGTTTTGTCTTCTTTTGGATTCTGTCTTGATCTAACAATGCCTTTGTGGGTTCTATAACTTTGTTTAGTGCAAGCAAAAAATAATAACTTTCACAGGGAAAGCTTGTTCGTTGATGACTATGGAGCTGGAGGGCAAGGAATATCATGTTACTTCACTGTGAACCCGCTCGAGAATCAGCCTTGAGCCTTGCACTGACCACATTATTTTTCAATCCAATTTTCATGAGTTTGTCCTGTTGCAGCTTTCTATTGGCAGTAACACACATATAACTTTCCAATTCTCCACTTACGCTTGGGGGGTGCAAGAATTTTTCCTTGTGCAGGTTCATTGTCGTTTATGAACGCTGCAGGCTTGTCTTGTTCTCAATGCCAATTTCTTCATGGCTGGTTGGGGCTCTATTGTGCACAATTTGCTGACCATTATCGAGCCCATATTACCTCTATAAACACCACACCGTGGTGCCATCGTGAACCCCACCGGTCCTCCATCCACAATAGCTGAGCCATCCGTGATCCGAAGATTGCGTCTTCGAAATTTGGATAACGTTCGAATTAGGTAACGAATCTCTATCCCTGAATATTCTTTTGAATTCGTTGCTTAAATTGGTTGATTGCGTGTCTTGATTGAATATATTGCTTATCTTAAGATGCTATAGATAAGTTTTTATTTTGATTGGATTTCGTTTTCTTAATTTGAACATTATCTAGCATATCTTAATGTCTTGTGGATAAGCTCGTTTTGATGGAACATATCTTTTTAAATTTAGCGATTATCTGAAAATATTTTTTTTCAAAATCTCAAAAGAAAATTGCTTAATTTTTAGAGATGTGAATCTTTTATAGATAAGGTAGGATTGCCTTGTAAAATTTGACCTCCTCATGTGATTTTCGAAGTTCAGATTTGGTGGTTGATTTTTTATCTTGTCGGTAGCGTTTACTTATTTGGTGATGGTTTGCTTATCTTGTTTGCATTGCATTGTCATATTCATATCATTTTTGCTTATTTTATGTAATTGTCTTATTTTCTAAAGTTTGCACAATTATAAACAAACATGTCCATAATATATGCTCCCCTATGTGCCTTGTCCCTTCAGAAAAATAAATTACATACCATAGCCATGATCTTATGGAATGTGGGATCGTTGGTTTTGCTTGAGTTGCCATGGCCCACCACCTTTGAGCGAAGGTGCGCATCGCCTAGTTTTTCCCTTTTGTGGTTCTCAATAGGTCTTCTCTATTTGGTGTTGTAGCTGTGTTAAACTTATATTGGTGCAAGAATTCTTCGACTAGATCCTCCCAACCATCGTAATCCTTCAAATCTAACTCGATAAACCAGGCTAGAGCGGCGCCCGCCAAACTCTCCTGGTATTCATGAGTAGTGGAATGTAGTTTGAATAATGCGCCATCTTGCGTAGGTAGTACTTTAGGTGAGCTCGGGGACAGCCCATCTCATTATACTTCCGGACAAATTTCCTTTCTTTGTAGCTAGGCGGAGTGTCTATCCTTGAGAACGGGGAGATTTTATCGAAGCGAGCCAGCTCATACCCTTGGCTACTCAGGCATTCCTCAATCTTAGCTAGCCTCCTTGCCCCTTCTTCAGTCTTGGCCGTAGGTTTCTCTTTCCTTTCCTTTTCCAGGTCAATCACGACTGGCGGAGTCTTAGGGAGTGTCTCTCTATTGGGATCTCCATTGGGCATTTGATTAGCCTCCGAGTCAGTAGACGAACTCGGGTGTGTAGTCTTATAGGATTCCGGTGCTGTTGGGTATTTCCCTTGGCTGGCGATCATCATCGCCTTCATCTCAGCAATCATGGTAGCTACCATGTTCATCTGTGTTTCGAGGTTAACCACTCTAGGGGCCAGTTCCTCCTGCTCCATTCTTAGTCGTCTTGTTTTACTGCGAGTTCTCGTGATTGAAAGTTATCACCTGTTTTCCAAATGGTTAAGTCAGAATGACGAGAATGAAGAGAGAAGGTCCTGAATCGTAAAACCTCCTTAATATCATGTTCATGTGAGGTTAATGGGAAGAAAGGCTCATATATGAGCCTTAGTCTCATGTGGATGGTCTTTCTTCTCATTTACCGCAAATGAGCATGCTATTAAAAACGGATATAATCCGTGATAATTTTTGCTAGATCAAGAAAGATATACTGAATGAGCATAGATGAAGACGAAATGTGTTCAATACAACTTGAATCTCTCAAAGATGTTCAAAATGATTTAAACTGCAACATTCACATATTAAAACTAGATAGGAGGATCATCTATCTAATCCAGGGATGTTTAGGGTCTAAGGCATCCTCGACGTCCTCCAATCCTTCCGAATCCCACATATAACGATCTTCATCTTCCTCGGGGAACAACAGTCCCATATCTTCGAGTATGTACGGCTCCACTCCTGGCTCATGAGGGACGATGTAGTCTGGGACGTATGGCTCCACTTCGGGTTCTTGAGGAATTACATGTTCTAGAATGTATGGCTCAACCAAGGACTGCCGATATTCTTTAAACAGCTTGATGTACTCATTGGAAGCTCGGTGCACATTCATCTCCTCATTAAGATGACCAGGCCATCCCACCTCTTGTAAGGAGGAGTTCTTCAAGGCATGGATTATGAGATCAATCTTGGCTTGATAGAGTGCCTTAGTTTCCTTGGTGAGTTCACCTCATGGTAGATCAAAAGTGAAGATCCCAAGACATACTGCTGGTGGGATTTCTTGTAACATTCCGAATTGTCTCACCACTCTGATCGAATAATAACCAATTTCACCTGTGCAACCCAGCAGTGGGATGGGATTTTCATCTATCCCCGTGATGTGAGCTTCTAATATCCTTGGCCAGGTTAAGCGCCACCGTAGTTGTTTTGGTTCCAAATCTTCAAGCAATTCAGACCATTTTTTAAAGGATAATTTTGGGACAAAGGATTGGCATTTCAGGAAGGATCCAAGTGGATGAACTCGTTGGCTGATTTCGTAACACCCAACACGGAGATTAAAAGTTTTAATGTATGAAACAAACCACATATGCAGAAGACCATTGGATGCTTGAAAAGTACCCTTTTCGGAGGATCGAAAACGATTTAGAGAAAGAAAGGTCTCAGCTAAGATCATGTAGGAGTAATTCCAATGATAACAGGCTTGTTGATCAAGATGGACTATGGAAGGGTCAAACGTGGTTCTAGAAGTAGGGAACAAGATGAATGCAAAGAAGGCTAAAATGAATGCTCTGTCTGACCTATGACTAGTGTCAATTGGGAGGGTAGAATAATTGTTATATAGGAATGAAAGGGGGAACCTACCAAAATTGTCTTTGAAGATCTTTCCCATCTCGAAAGTTTTGAGACGGAGAAACTTGGATAATGCTTGGATGGAGTCCTTTCCCAAGAGGGGTTGTACAATACGTTCTTCAAAATCCACTCCAATAATGGCAGAATACTCCTCAAGAGTGGGCGTGATCTCCAAACCCCTGAAGTTGAAGGTCAAAGTCTCTAGATCCCAGAACCTGGCCAAGGCCTGAATAAGGGCGGGTTGATAATCCGCTTTAATGAGTTTTACCAGGTGTCCCAAACACTCCTCGACGTATGTACGCTTATTCGGGTTGAGGCGGCTCCACCATGCTGAGAGCTCGTTACGTGGGACTGGGATGATCTTGATATCCAATTTCTCCATCTAGTTTTAAAAATATGTGAAAAAGCATGCTTACGTTAATTATCACGGATTATCATGTAATATGAATGAGGATGTGATGCAAATGTCATGAAAATGGACTAATTCAATTTCATATTCCTTTTGGTGAAATAAGGTTTAAAAAATCTCATTCGACTAAAGATGTCAACTGAAGAGTTTTAAACTAGGTTTCTCTCAAAGGAAGCATGCAATTGATTAGGATCTCTCAAATGATTGAAATGAAAGCCATTATCACATCCATCCGCTAAAATCTTCAAAGAAGTCCAAATAGTGCGAATACAGTTTAACAGATCCCTAATACAACCAGATCTAAAGGGATGAAGTAGAAATGATCACCAGGACTGAAATCCAACATCTAAAGTTCAGAAATGAAATCTGAGGGAAATGGACGTGATAAAAGCCAAGGATGCCCCGAATTAGGTCCAAAGCTATCTAATCCGGGTCAGGCTCCTTCGGACTAGTACATGTATCCATCCATCTTAGAATCGCTGGATGATATCGCCAATAAGTCATATCTGGATAAGGTAATTGGCTTCCTTGGCGGAGGTTCCTCATTGAAAGAGGAGTAAACAGTGGCGCTTGCCATGCTAACCTTGCGCTCATGTTCTCCTAAGGTAGGTCGTCTAAATCTCCTTGCTAGTGACCCCCTTAATATAACTCTGGTAGTGCGTGGCTTTCTTATCACTAGGGGACGCCAGGCTTCTTTCTTCACTTTCTCGATACGGCGAAGCCTCTTTGCTTCTTGAATCTTGATCCACTCCACAACTTCACGAACTACCTCCATCTCACTCAAATGTACGGCGAAGTGGGAATTCCTAGAGTGGAGGAGGTTACGTCCAGTGAGTTCGCTCCCGTGGGCAAATCGGAGTGCTTGGAATGAACCCGCACCAATAGTGTCGCGGCGTCGCATAACCTTCGTTCCCATACGAACATATCGAGGAATTTGGACCCATTTGGAGAAACCATCCTCTATCCTAAAAGAAAAATAGCTTTCAAACCAATCATTCGAATGATCTTCGCAATGATGTATGATATGCGTGCTATGCGTAATTTTAAAATGCATGAGAAATGGATTGCAAAGTTCCAAATACGAAAATCTTACCAACCGAACCTTTTTTTTTTTTATGCTTGGTTTTAGGTATACCAACCTTCCATTTCACATACGCATGAGACAAGTGAGGTTGAACTCTAAAAATGAAACAGGGCCAGGGTATGGACGTAAAAAGGCTCCCACTATCCAACTCGATAAATTCATCCGCAAGTGCAATCAAACATCAAGTGGGTAGAATCACCGATTCGAATAGCGAGCGGGATCGAATATGGTCAACTCAGGTGCAATCAAATGCTAGAGTGTTGCATACCAATCCCAATCTATGGCGACCTATAAGGGTGTTCGCGGCTTGGGTTTATGCGCTTGTGTGTGTAGTTGTCGTGATCCTCATAATATGCAAGGTCATGCATAACATTTGATATCAAAACAGCGCTTCAAAATCACAAGTAATAAACAATCACCTCCCAAACACCAAACCTACACAAAACACGTCAACATACACTCCTCCCCTTATAACTCCCGTCTACAACAACATTTAACACATTCATTAGGGGACGTACCTTATCTTCAAGTACGACTGCGAAAAACTAGGTTAGAAAAGCAATCAACTTTTTAATCGGCTCAAGTCCTCTAATTATCCCCAGTGGATTCGCCAGTCTGTCGCGACCCACCTCGGAGGAGCGGGCTAATGGATTGTCGAGTCCATATTTAGAAGAGGGAATGGAACTCGACGCAGGCTCTCCCAAGTCCTACCAAATCATGCCAAGGCAGAATTTTATTAAAACGTGGTCGACCTTGGTGTGGTTGGGTGACATGTGAATGGTGTATATGCCAACAGAGTCGCTACCAATCATTTTTTGGAGGGTATGATCGGAAACCCTATCAAGCGGTAGGGAGAGTCCATTCGATTCTACAAAAACCAAAGAAGAGGGTTCGGGGACTTAGTTACGTCGAGATTGTCATCGACGCCTTTTTCGGTACCTAAGTTGATCGATTTTCTAACATAAGATTTCATGCAGATGTCTTGAGGTAAGATAAGCCCTAACGTCTAAGGGTGTCATGCAGATGAGAGTTTTCTAGCCTATATTAGTCACAATCATGAATTAAAAGTGCGCAAATCAAGGCAATCATGAACGTGCGGATAAAACGCTTCTCAATCAAATCATGACATGCCTAGTGAAGCCCTAATGGCTTAGAGAGTGCACCACTTAAGTTCAGAGGTAATTTGGGAAAGTTTGGGACAAAGCGTCTAGAGAGGCAAAATGGTCATTTTTGAAGGCTCGAGAACCCAAAATCAATGAAAATGGGTCAAACTAGTTGAATATGGTCATTTCCCAATTTTCATGATTTTTGGTAATTTTTTGAATTTTTCATGATTTTTCTAATTTTTTTAGAATTTTTTTTAATGAATTTTTCTAATTTTTTTGGATTTTTTTTTAATGATTTTCTGATTTTTATTTAAATATCTGAATTTTTTTATTATTTTTCTGAATTTTTTTAATTTTTCGGACCGGGTCAACCCGGTCAACCAGACTCGAGCGCCCAACCCGGGTCAACCATCCACGGGTGATCCAAAAACGATAACACTTTGCATTTGTTTAGTTTTTTTTAAAATTTTTTTAATTTTTTTTAGATTTTCTGAGAATTTTTATCACCCCGCGATCCGACGATTCTGAAGAGGCCACGTGGCTAATCCACGGACACTCGATCAAACTACTATTATGGACGGCCAAGATCGATTGGAGCGACTAATCCATGCCGTTCGATCAGATTACCAACATCAACGCCCGAGATCGAATGGAGAGACTAACTCTCAACCGTTCGATCTGCATACTAGATCCTATGGCCATGATCGCACGGCGAGACCAAATCTCGACCGTTCAATCAAAAATTTTATTTTATTTCTAAAAAAGCTTTATAAATCGAAAATCTATTTTTTTATTTTTGAAAAATCCCAGATCGTGACATGTGGCCTAATGCCAATCGTCTGATCTAGGTTTTGTTATTATTAGAAAAATCGTTCTAACGGCCAAGCCGACGTGGCATTTGACGTGGCATGCCACGTGGCGCCGCGTCTGTACCACGTCGGACTTTGATCGAGTCAGCGAATGCTAACTGGACTTGTCCCCTACCTCGCGACGAAGTAAAATGGACGGCCGAGAACTCTCCGGCATCATCCGACGGTGAAATCTCAATGAGACGAAATCGGTCACGATCGATTCGTCTCGATGCACATAACAACATACTCGAAAATCAGTCGAAGATATCAACAGGAACTACATTAATCAAACTCAAACCAGTGTAGCCATGGCAACTCTAATCATGCAAACCAGGACATATCAGACTAATTCCTTCATAGAGCACACTCAAATCAAGTTTAGAAAACTTACCTGCAGGTCTGAGTGACCTGGCTTAGGTGCTAGGGAAATCGCGACAGGTGCAGCTATAGTGGGAGGTTCGACTTGAAGGTTTCGTACGAAATCAATGTAAAAAAAAAAGATGCTATAGTGCTTAGCATAGCTCAGAGATCAAAACGCCTCAAAGAATTGAAGTAATCATCAACAGAAACTCGAGATGCCATGCGAGCACAGTGAAAGGATCAAGAGTCCGACTCACCTTTTTTCGAAATCGCCGAGCTGCGAAGCTAGTGGCGATCGACTCCTCGAAGCTCGAGGAAGCTTCTGGAGGTGGTAGCACGGTCTGATATGGCTGGAATTGTCGTGGCCAAGCTCGCACAGTCGAGCTTGGAGTGTGACGATGGCGTCGCAGAGAGCTTCTCTCTCTCTCTCTCTCTCTCTCTCTCTCTCTCTCTCTCTCTCTCTCTAGTCTGTTAGGTCTCTAGAACAGAATGAACATCTCCTTTTGCCAAAATCGCGTCGAATCTGTTATACCCCTTGGCTTGAAAATTTCGCGTGTGAGAAATCTTCGCCGACTCTGGATTGCACGTGTACTCACGTGACTTCGAGTTGCTAGAGGTCGGACGGAAGTGGCCATTCCGTCAAGCTCCGTTTGGCCTCCGTCGAACGCGAATGGATGGCCAATTTGGCCATTTTGAGTTCAAGCTGACTGTTGACACTGCCGCGGCGTTGACTGAGCTGCCTAGCCCTACTCTGGCGGTCCCAGGCGACAAGACTTGGCCCGATCGGCGCGGAGCGAATTGGCGGACCCTTCCCCAAACTCCTCCGATCATGGCCAATTGACCCTTCAATTTTGATGTTGAATCTCGGCCTGAAAATGGTTAAAATCGCGCAGGAATTTGTAGGTTGGGGAAGATGATGATCGACCGGGTCGTTGGGTCAGATCAGGTCTGACCCAGCAGACCTGGTCGTACAAAAATTATCAAATTGACCATCAAAAATCTTGAAATTATGAAATTAAACTTCAAAATTTCATTCAGGGACATGAATTTCATCAGAAAATGCTAAGATTGGGTAGAATTTGTGTCGAATTATGCAAAAGCCCCAAATTTGAGTTTTAACCCGAGAATGAAATTCGCAGAATCCAAACCCTAGACGGCCAAACTGGACCAAACTACCACCACCAATCGATTTAGAAGGTCGAAAACTAGGGAGTGACGGGGCTTAGATTTTCAATTAGTCCCTAGATAGGATTTAATTTCACTTTAATCAAAATTTAAGGACTAAATTGAAAAATCTGAGTTCAATTTGGTCCAGTTCGCCTAAATTGAGCAATCCCTTGAACAATTGGACTAAAATGTAATTTTTGGCAATAGAGTGGGATGTCAAGACTCTAAAAATGCAAAAAATGGGAAATTAAAAATCTAAAATGCTATTTTTTGAATTAATTCGGGATTATGTTCAAAGAGGGAACGCACAATCTCGAATTGGATTTTTGATTTTTTAAAAGGCCAAAATAAAAAGGAAATTAAAAGAAAATTATTGACTATTTTTCTGTATTTTTGTGGCCTCAAATGCTATTTTTCTTGATTTTTCAAGTATTTTTCTATTTTTCGAAAATTTTAAAAAAATGCGAAAAATATAAAAAAAATTATTATTATTTGTTCAAAAATGGATCCTTAGGCTTGCCCAAGGCTTCCAAAATTGATTTTGCAATTTTATGGATTTTTTTGGATTTTCTATGTATTTTTTAAAAATACTGATTAAAAATCAAGTGTCAATAGTTATCACAGGAAGAAGTTCTAAAGATAATACAGAACAATTCTAAGTTCTGAGATGAATATTTATCACAGGTTATCACAGGAACAAGTTCTGAAGATAATATAGAACAAAATGTTCTGTGGATACAAGCGTTGAGAATTTCATACTTATAGTTTATGCTCTGAACCCATACCTTGTTATGATACATAACTATACAAATTGTTTTCAACTCATTACTCTAATGCAAGGTATACAGGTTCTACAGATCAAGAATGAACAATATGCTATGATAAAAAGAAACTTGTTCTTATACAAGTCTTACCTGTTCTGTTACAAGGTTTACAAATTCTAAAGTCAATGCTCTGAACCTATTTATCCTTTATTGACAAAATTTTCAGACACTCTGTTACAAGTTATTCAAGTTCTGAAGGCGAAACGGAATCACACTTTGAGAACAAATTCAAACCTTGAATTCATACTTATCCCAAAACTTATCCTTTGCTAAAACGACAAATTACATATCTTTATTTAGAAAAATTTCATTGAGTAGCAATTCATCATGTTACTCACATCTTTTACACAACAATTGGTATATTTGTGTGGACAGTTTTGTCATCATAAAAAAAGAGGAGATTGCTGAAAAACTCCTAATTGATTTTGAAGTTAATAAAACAATCCATGATCTCTTATATCTAAGTTAATGTAATAAAATACTTGTTTTGCAAACGTGTGGGTTACACAGGATTGAATCTGACAAGATACGCTCATACGATGTTTTGAGGGACTTAGACGTTATGCAAGGAGCTCAGACGTTGTATGAGGAATTCAGAGGTTGAGCGGGGAGCTCAGACGTTATGTAGGGAGCTCAGACGTTGAGCGGAGAGCTCAGACGTTATTACGTAACTCAAGCTCTGAGGGAGTATTTCACATGCAACGATCAGAATATCATGAGATATATTCGAGATGATTTAATTGAGATTATATATCATCACAACGGCTAGCAAATCAAGCTAGATCATTTTTGAAGATTATCAATCATGAAGATCAATCAAGGACGTGGATTAAGGAAGACGAGGATGACTCGCCTAATGAAGAACTCTATCTATGGAAACCCAAGATCATAATTGTATGGGCGATTTGATCTAAAGGGGGATTCTTTCCTTTGTTAACCTCAACGGCTACGAAATCCTTTGTATACAATCTCGTTCAAACGGGGAGTTTGAAAAGTGATTCTCTAGAGATCTTGCAACGGGAAGTTGGAGATGGAGAAATATAAAAGGAGACCTTAAGATTAAAGAGCGACAGAAGAGAGAGTACGATCTAAAATTTCAAGATCAAGAGAGCTTTACATCCTTCATTTATTCTTGATCCAAACACTGTAATACTCAGAAGTTCTCATCCAAGTGAGAGAGTGTTAGATGGGAAGTCTATAGACTCGGGAATCGTCACCGTATTGTAACCTCTGAGATATTCACTAGTGAAATCCAGCCGATTGATTGTCAGGGTGAAGAAGTGGATGTAAGGCTTGAACAAAATCGAACTATTATAAACTCTCTGTGCAAATTCTCTATTCCTTAAATTCTTTGTTATTACATTGTGATAATTAAATTGTGCACGCCTTTGCATCTAAGGACACCTCAAATCTTGTTAGCGATCATCATCTGAACTTAAGCTCGGAGCTTATTCGTTTAAATTCCGCATTAATTTTTAAAGTTCATTGAAATCACCTATTCACCCCATCTAGGTGATAAAGCTAGCCCCAACAGATTATTGAACATATTTTTTACTAGTTCGATCTGTCCTTTTGTGCTGATGATAAAATGGGGGAGAAATTACCCCTTGATCACTACAAAAGGAGAAATGATGATTTGCAGGAATAGGTATATTCTGATGCAAACGGGTTCTCAAAAGAACAAGATTTGAGAATGACATAGGAACAAGTCGTTCTGTGTGCAGGGTTTTACAAGAACAGGTTCTGAGAATAACACAAACAAGCAGGTTCTCAAAAGAACAAGATCTAAGAATGACATAGGAACAAATCATTATGTGTACAGGGTTTTACAGGAACAAGTTCTAAGAATGACACAAAAACAAATCGTTCTGTGTACATAAGCTCTGAAAACAACATACTCAGAGTCTTTTCTCTAAACCTATACATTTTCATACTCTAAATATACATTGATGATCTGAACCTACGCGTTATAATACTCTAAATATACAATGCCTAAACTGCTTTGTTACAGGCTAAGCATTACTATGTTACAGACTATTAAAATTCTCAGATCGAAATAGAATCAAAAGTTTTGAATCTAATTGTTCAAGCTCTGAGAATTGAGTTAGACTCCATAAATTCTGATAGAGGTTTCAGAAGTTCTGAAGGCAAAACCAAGCTGTCTTCTGTGAACAAATTCTATCGATGAATTCATCTTTTCCAGAACTCAGTTTTTTGCTAAAGCCTTATATGATATATCATCGTTAGCAAAATCTCACCGAGTAGTAGACCATCATGTTACTCAAACCAATTATACAAACAATTGCTATATTCATGTGGATAGTTTTGTCATCACCAAAAATGGGGAATTGTTGAGAAAAACTCCTAATTAATTTTGAATTTGACAAAATAATCAATGATCTCTTGTATTGAGTTAATGCAATGAAATACTTATTTTGCAGATTATCCAAAGGTGTGGGTAACGCAAGATTTAATTTGGCAGAAAATGCTCAAACGGAGTTCTGAGGGACTCAGAAGTTGAGCGTGGAGCTCAAACGTTAGAATGAAGCTCAAGCTCTGAGAGAGTATTTCATGTTCAATGACCAGAATATCAAAAGATGTTTTAGAGATGATTTAATCGACATATTACATCATCATAATGGCCAAAAAATTGAGCTAGATCATTCTTAAAGATTCTCAATCTTCAAGATGAATCAAGGATGCGGATTAAGGGAGACAAACACAACTTACCAAATGAAGAACTCAATCTATGAAAACCCAAGATCATGATTGTTTAGGCGATTTGATCCAATGGAGGATTCTTTCCTTTTGTCAACCTCAATGGCTACGAGATCTTTCTTTTTGTTACAGTCTCGTTCAAATGGAAGAACGATCCTTGGGCACCTTACAATGGGTAGTTGGAGGTGGAGGAGTATAAAAAGGAGGAGTCCCAAAGTAGGAAGAAGAACAGGAAGAGAGTAGAATTCTAAATTCCAAGATCAAGAGGGCTTCATACTCTATATACACCTTGATCCATAAATTGTAATACTTAGAGGTGTACATTATAGTGTGAGTATTAGAAGGGAAGTCTTTCGACTCAAGGATTGTCACTGAGTTGTAACCTCTAAGCCATTTACTAGTGGAATCCAGCCGATTGGCTGCCAGCGTGAAGAAGTGGACGTAGGCTTAAACCAAAGCTGAACCACTATAAATCATTGTGCAGTGTCTCTATCCCTTGTCTCTCTATTTAAATTCTGTGGTAGTAGAACTGTGCTCGCTGTTGATTCTAAGAGTATCTCAGATCTTACCTGTGCTGATCATCTGAGAGATAAGATTTGAGCTTATTTGTTTATATTTTCACATTGATTTAAAAATCCTTTAAAATCACCTATTCACCCCCCTCTAGGTGACACCGCTAGCTATAATAGAATCAACAAGGAGAGTCTATTTGGAGCAAATCCCTCCCCTCTCACCAAACGATCAATCTGGGGGCAAAATTCTCATACGCCACCAAGAGAGCATATTGGGGCAAAGTTATCAAGCCCAACATAAAGAAGGTGAAAAGTGAAATGAAAACCCCAAACAAGAGGTATCCCATTTTGGATAGAGAATTGCAAGAGATTGTGAAACAGTACTAAGGCATCTAGCTAGGGCAAATGCCACCTGATTGGGGCAAATGGATCGTTGATGTGACTGATATCCTTCTCATGAACAACACTTTAAGCATGGATGGAAGGATTCGATAGAGATTGTCCATATCAGTATAAAATATTGAAATGGAGTCAATTAAAGGAAACGTTGACACTCGACAAAAGAAGGGTAGTTGAGTATCGTGTCCAATTTACCTCTTTCCTTCCCATTTGCTAATACAAATTCATTTCGTGTTTTGCAGAATGTGTTGATAAGACTTTGAAAACGGGCTCTAATGAAGGGTAAAACTGTATCGTTCCAGTTTATCCCTTCTGACATTATTTGATAACTCAATTCCTTTTCTCTTGATAGGAAGACATTAATCACTGGAGGGACAAAATACAAGACTAAAGTGGGTCATCACTGTGCTACACGGATGGCAGATTCCTACAATCCATTCATTTGTGTTTGGATCGGAATACATAATCAAGAGTAAGGCGGTATCGTTCCAATTTATTTCAAATATGGAGCGTATACTAACTCTTCATTTTTTATCTTGACAGAGCCTCGCCGCCATAATAGATAGGTAAGTATCATCCCCTCTAAAATCCAAAAACTTCAATAAGTTTTAGAATACCTAACAATCCCATCTTGTTGAGTAGATTGCAGATTTCCACAATTCATGCATTCTCATTTAGATTGGAAAGCATAATCAACGGTAAAAGTTGTATCATTTCAATTTTCTCAAAATTCGAGAACATGCACTGACACATTCCTTTTATATCCCTAAGGATCTTCAGCCATGGTGGACAAGTAAGTATCTCTTTCCGTATCCTTTAAAGGTTAAACTTTCAGAATCCTTTCTTTCTAGAATGTTAAGATTTCTAGGAATCTAGGATATACTCAATAATCTTGTGTCTAGAAAGATATAGAATTCTCACAATCACTTCATTTGCATTCACTCAAAAGCTTTTGAAGTTATCTAAACATGCATTGAAACATACATCGTGCATCATAAATCCTCATGGGGATTGAATTTTGTCGAAAATGAGATGAGTTTCCAAACGAATGTGTTTAGGACCTATCAATTGGAGTACCCCAAATGATGAGAGGCAAACCATGCCCAAACACGTCCCCTACACACTTGAGAGATGAGTGAGATGAGGTTGAAATGGAGACCTTTATTTATGGACATAGGGATCATTCGTAGTGATTACATGGATTGGAATGACGAAAGGCATTCGTTTCTCTATCCTAAACACATTTATAACCCTTTGCAAACCAATTTTAGCCTAAAAGGGAGCATTCTTAAAAATAACCGTGTCAAGAACCACCCCATACTAGGGCAATTTGGAGGTTCATTGGTAGATATCTTGGAGAAAAAAATCAAGAAAGACTTTATTGTGATCACTTGCATCAACCTTTTTGTAATAACTTCAGGTGACGTCTCATGGAAACTCGAAACATTTCGAAGTGATGAAGAGCAGTTCATTTCTCTATCCCACACACTTTATCCCTTAATAAGCCAATTTGAGCCTGAAATTTTCATTTCTAAAACCCGTTGGTGATTACCTCCCTACACTGGGGCAATGCATATGATTTACCAAGAAATGAGATAACATCATGGTAATTTTGAGAAAGTCCTTAGAATTCAATTCAGAAAAGAGTCATAAGGCAAAATTGAATCAAAGGGTTAGCAAAAGCAGTGTGCCTGGTAAAAGCAATGCCAAAATCCTTCATTGAAAAATGAGAATGAAAAGCATGATGAGAGCAAGAAAATCGCATTCAAAAGGCAAAGTTGCCAAGAAAAAGCAAGAAGGAAAAGAAAAATCTCTAGAGTTGAAAAGATGAGCATTTAGTGGACATATAAAGTCAAAATGTAAATCTATCCCTAGTAGATGCAAGAAAGTTGGTAATGATGCAAAGGTAAACATCAACCTTTCATACTCCTCATTATGAAAATATGGCCTTTCATTAAGTCTACCCGAAACCCACTTTACAACCCTTTCCGAATACTTTTCTGATCTAGATGTTTCGAGTCGATATAGGATTTCACACAATAAGCTACTGCCTAAAGGAGTAAGTACAATCTTGTCTTGTCTTATCTTTGAGGTTCTTGACTTGTAAAACCGAAGGAGATTGTTGATATACCTTTCATTCTTACCCTCAAAGTGCCTACCCGTCGTGAAAGCCTTTGACCAAACCTGAATTACAGTCCCTCAAAAGACATTTTCAGATCGATCAGATTGTATGCATTGTGAATAGTCCTGAAACCCTAGACATAGGTTTTGAGAGATGATTCGAGTGTTTCTCAAAATTTTCCCCAGCAAGTGGAAATCAAAACCCTTTTTGAGGGATTGTAAGATGTCCTCTTTGATGAAGATACTCCAATTGATGTTTTAACCAAACTCTTTTGGTAATTTCAGAACATGTGATTCAAAATCTTCCCCACAAGGAATTTTGATCATCTTTGTCATGTTGTAAGAAGTTTTGGATAACCTCCCACATCATAATGCATCTATGGAAGTTTCTGCATGATCTCAGAATAACATCAAAACAAGCTTTCTATTAAATTTTGGAATTTTGCACCCTTCTAACCCTCTTTCGCGGGGACCGAAAGACTCTCCTTTTCTCTTTCCCAAGGACCGAAAGACTCCCCTTTTCTCACCCTCTTTTGTAGGGACTAGAAAATTTCACCCTTCTAACCCTCTTTCGCAAGGACCGGAAAACTCCCCTTTTCTCACCCTCTTTTATAGGGACCAGAAAAGTTCACCCTTCTAATCCTCTTTTGCAGGGATCGGAAGACTCCTCTTTTCTCACCCTCTTTTGTAGGGACCGAAAAAGTTCACCCTTCTAACCCTCTTTTTTAGGGACGGGAAGACTTCTCTTTTCTCACCCTCTTTTGTAGGGAACGGAAAAATTCACCCTTCTAACCCTCTTTCGCAGGATCGGAAGACTCCTCTTTTCTAACCCTCTTTCGCAAGGACCAAAAAATTTCTCACTTCTAACTCTCTTTTGAGGGACCAGAAGGTTTCTCATTTCTATCTCTCGCTTATGGAGACCAAAGCATTTCTCACTCCTTACCCTCTTTTGTAGGGACACTACCAACAAGTCCTTTCTTATAGGCGTTCCTTAGTGATTTATTTTATTAGGAAGGTCCAAATCTCAAATTTTTACCTCTTCCGTCTGCCCTAAAAAACGTCATTAGGGTAATTCCTTGGTGATTCCTTTTGTTAGGATGGTTCTTCTTAATCCTTACCACTCTTGTCCGCCTCAAAAAGTGACATTAAGGTAATTCTTAGGCGAGTCCATGATAGAGGATGATCCTTCTTCATCCTTACCACACTTGTCTGCCTTAAAAAGTGACATTAGGGTAATTCTTCGAAAAATCCATGTTAGGGGATGATCCGTCTGAGAATCCTTTCATTAGGAATCTTCTTATGGGTCAACCTACCATATGGGTCAGAGCTTAATTTCCCTAGGGTATTCTTATAACGAGTCCTTAGGCATCTTCTCAAAGTCAATCATATCGGCGACATCCATGCGACTGACAGGTAAGCTTCAGGTAAACCTCTCTCTCTGTCTCATTTTCATGTCATAAGACCGAAACGAAATCCAATTTGGACTTAAGCTTACACGGAAAGGTGTTTGAGTCAAGCGTCATAACTTTCTTATCTTATTCCCCAGTTGAGTCGTTTGAAACTCAGGCGCTACCTTATCTTTGAAAACGATCTCTATCGAGATCTGTCCCAAATAGGGGCAGCTGTTGATACCTAATTTTTAATCAGTCTTTTCTTTAGAAAAATCATTAAAAATAAAATATAAATTCATAAAATTTGAGAATCAACTTTGGAAGCTTTGGCCAAGCCTAAGGAACCAATTTTGAACAAAAAATATTTTTCTGAATTTTTGGAATTTCTTTTAATTAGAAAAAAACTCAACAATACGATAAATAGCATTTTTGACCAGAAAAATACAAAAAAAATAGTCATTAGTCTTGTTTTAATTTAAATTACATTTTGGTCATTTTAAATCTCAAACATTCGATCAGGAACCTTGATTTCTAAATTTTTGCAATTGGGTCTCTAAAAGAGCCAAAATCTCAAATTGAGTCCTTTTTAGTCTTCTTTTCACTTTGGTCAAAGTTATGACTTTTGTTTCTAATACCTTTAATACATTCGGGTCTAATCATTTCACAAATTGAAAATTTTGAAAAATGGACCCACTTGCATTTTCAGTTTAGTCCATAGTTTTCAAATTATGATCAATTGGTCAATTTTGGGAAATCTCGTGCGAAAATAAACCCCTGCCCATAGGTTTTCAACCTTTTTAAACTCAATGGTAGGACTGGTTTCGTTCAAATTGGCCATTTGGGAGCTTAATTAGATAAATTCCTAATCGGGTCAAATCTTAAAATTTGGGGGATATACGCTTAATGAGACCAATTGAACAAAATGCCACCACTTCTAGGTTTTAGACATGTCCCAGAATCGATTTATAGCTTCAATTTGTTGAAAACAAGTCGAATTGGTGCCCGATTTTAATGAAAATGTCAAACCGGGTCAACCCAATCCGGTTAACCCACGAACTCACAGTAGCGTTTCCCAGTGCTCTTCGTTGTGCATAGGAACTCCCAGAAGCGTTATGTTCAGCTCTTCCTTACATGCCCCAGAATGCCAGAAGGAAGACTCGCCAAATTGGACTTAAATTCACGAACGCCCAGCCTTACTCTTTTTATGCATTGATTTACGTCAAAATCGGGTGATCAAAACCTTCCCCAAACATGCCTAGCTTGAACGCAAAAATGGCCTTTTGTTCCAAGCAAGAAAAGTAGAGGGTCGGGAATTAGCCAAAGTGAAGTCTATCATTTTTGCGGGAAGCGACATGGTAACGCACCATGCCTAGCTCGAACAAGAGCATACTTCGGATGCGGGTAGCAAGGCCACATGATCCGAGATTACCCACAACAACAAAGAATGATAAGGCCACAGCAGTCAACGGCAACGCAACAAGGAGCCCTGCAACAAGGGAACTTCCAACGCCCGCCAGCTGTTGACACCTAAATTTTGGTTTTCCTTTTCATTCATTATCATTTGCATATAAAATTAGAACTAATCTTAGTTCTTACCAAAAAAATCAAATCGAATCACCCATGCATTGCATTCGCATTCATTTGCATCGACGGCGAGGACGAGCTTGAATTGACAGGTGATTCAAACAGAGACTCATCTCAAATGTCTGGCTAAAGGCTTGAGGGTGTGAACCGAAGTTTCTAAGATTGTGGGAGCTTAGATTCCAAGATTATTGGAGCTCAGAGTTCAGAGCTTGCTTGAAATCATCAATTTCCAAGATTGTTGGAGTTCATCTAATTAGGCCTATTTGAATAGCTAACTTTAGAAAAGGTTTAATTGATTCGATGAAGGCTCAATTTGAAAAGACTGATGGAACGAGCCCGAGACGGTCCACGAGTGTAGAACATTCGGCCATTTTCACAGTCACTCTCATTAATCACATTCACTCTCATGATCATGTTAACTCTCATTCACTCTCATTGATCACATTCACTCTCATGGCCGAATTTTTTGAGGAGTTTTAATTCATTAGGAAACTTCATTATTCTGAAAATTAAGAGTTTTAAGTAATTAAAACTCCTAAAATTCAGAATTTCTAATCCAATGGCCCTAATCTAATCCTACCTTAGCTAGCTTTGATCCTACGGTCCTCATTGATTCGTATTCCTACTAGGACTAGGACTAGCCTAGCTCTATATAAAGACATTAGGTCTTCATTGTTAAGAGTTAGCAATTTTGAGAGGCCACACACTGTCATAATACACGGCAGAGTGAGGGTCTTCGTCAAAGAGAGTCTCATGAGAGACACCATCAAGGAGGAGAGAGACATTTTTTCCTCTGCATATATCACTCATGAAGCCAAGAACCAGTGATTGATGGAGGAGGTCCCACCACGTTGAAGAGGAAGAAGAAGACAAAGGGAGGTCTTCCACGCCACAGAAAAAGGCCCTCACGTTCTGCATATACAAAGAAGAAAAGAGGAAGAGTAAAATAGAGTTGTTCAGGCGGTGGTCTTTGTTCTTCTCGGTTACTATCTCTGCTTTTCCTGCCTTTTCTTTCCTCCCTGTTGCTGTTGTGGTCTCAAACTACGAATACTGAGGCTGCTGGTCGACACCTCTTGCTGGACCCGACGACCTGCCTGCTGTCCAGCGGTTTCTGGACTACTGATCAGCCCATTCTCGAGGTTGATCCAGCCCTGTTCTTGATCTTAATTGATATCTAACTCAGCTCCGTTATCGTGCCAGAATATCCTTGCTGTTTGAGGTTTGTTTTTGCGGCAAGTCAAGCTCAAAAGGGGCAACTTTGAGCAAATTTCCAGCTTGAGCGTGTGCAGATTTTTAGAGCAAAACGAAGGTAACTTTCTAGACTCTTCATTGCAAATCGATGCTTATTTGGAAATTTGCATGTATGTTCTTGATGTTCAATGAATGTACGTGGTTTGCGATGAAAATTCAAGAAAGTTCAAATCTTTTTTCGATTAAACAAAAAACCTTCAATCGATTATCAAAGTGGAGACTTTTAGATTGTTGCTTTAATGTATTGCCCTCAACCAGCCATGTTATGCCGTCCACAGCCTAGAGCCGTTTGAAAGGCTTTACATCTTAGTATATGAAGATCGTCTTTTGCTTTGATGATCAATTGATTGATTTTGCGGCATTCTTTCCCCGTGGCCGAAGTTTAACTTATTGAGGGGTAAAGTAAAAACCTAAACCCAAACCCGGACGTATTCTATCCGTAGCCATTCGGGTACGATCCGTTCGGGTTATCAAAAGGGGAAGTTGGCTAATTCGATCTATACCTGCTTAGATCTGATTCGCTATCTTCTCAAATCAATTTTTGGGTTTAGGAGATTGAATTTTTTCGAAAAATTCAAGAGGATATCCATGGATTGTATTGCAATTATATGTTTTGGATATTCATTGATTTGCATTGGACTATCATGTTTGTTTTGGGTTGTTATCTTATCTCGTTTAAGCTTCATAAAAAATTTTAAAATTTTTAGTAAGATATGGTTTCTTAGAAACCCTATCTAATTGAGATTTTAGAAAGATAAGTTTCTTAGAAAGCTTATCTCATTGGAAACGTGGAGCGAAAATCAAAATAAGGAATTATCCATGCATATTCTAAAAGGTTTGAAATTTCTAAAAGAAAATACAAAAAATTCTGCTCATGGCATCCTTGCATATTCGGCCACATCATGATTATCATGTTTCATGCATATTCATTGTTTGCATATCTTCTTCATCCGTTTGCATGCTCGCATATCTCACGTCATTTTTGCATGCTCGCATATCACACGTCTTCTTCGCATGCTCGTATATCTCACGTCATCTTTGTATTGCTCGCGTGTCTCACGTTATCTTTGTATATTGGCATGTCTCATGTTTGCGCATATCACGTTTGCATATCCTTGTTTGCATACCCATGTTTGCACATTCGTATTTTTTTGCATGTCATATTTTCGAGTATCACCTATTACATCCACCATATTTTTTGAATATTGCATATGCGCATGCCTTAATCCTTTGCATAAATAGTCGTGCCTCGTTTTGCATACCCCATGCTTTGTCATGTCTCATGCTAATATGTTGCATTGTTGCACATTTCATATGCTATGTGTGCCTATCACATGCTTGAGTGTTGCCGTGATTTTTGCCTATTGCGTGCTTTAGTCGTCACCTTCGTTTTACATGACCATATAGATTAGTTTTGCTATGTCGCGTGTTTACATACCATAATGTGTCATCATATGAGCATGTTATGTCATTGAGTTTGCATGATTAGTTGAATGCGTGATTGTTTGCACGTTTGCTCATTGTCTTGTTTTGCATTTCGTTGATGTCATGTCATGTTTGCATGTTTTAAATTAATTAGTTAACTTTGCATGTAGGGTAAGATGGCTTTAATTTCGCATGTCTTGCATTGCATCTATTATCATCTATTCATGTCATTGTATTCCTTTTTTTTTTTGTGCGTTCATGCATTCATTGCCTTGCCTTGCATTGCATTTAAAAAGTGAAAACCCAAAAAGAACACCTCATTTGAGCTTAAAAGTAAACCGAGTTTGGGTTGCCAAATTAGGATTTTCATGAAATTTAAGGTACCGAAAGGGCATTAGTTTTAACTAACTAGTGCAATCAAGTCCCCGAATCCCTAATCTCTGGTTCGTAGAAGTAAGGTATTTCTCCCGATACCTTGCTAGGTTTCTAATCAACCTATCAAGAATGATTAGTGGCGACTCCAAACTTTAAATCATATGAACATTAAATTCAAAACCTAAGTTGCGATTTGGTAGGGCTTGGGAGAGTCCGTATTAGGTTAACCATTTGATAAACCTAATAATCCATCAACCTAAGGAAACCGTTTTTATAGGTCGCGACAATAGCTCAAGGAAGAATTTATACAGTCACGCAAGAGGAGGCAGAAGACTCCAGGACCATTATAACAGGTACGATCTCTGTAAACAGTCATGCCGCATATATATTATTCGACACGAGCGCCACATATTCATTTATATCTGAGCAGTTCATACGGTTGAATAGATTAGAACCTAAACTGCTTGAGATTCCCCTTTGTGTATCTACACCGTTAAAGAACAAGATATTATCCACCTTAGTATGCAAGGGGTGTAGGGTCACTATAAAAGGACAAGAAGAGACGATAGATCTAATAGTCCTGACTATGTACGATTTTGATGTCATCCTTGGGATGGATTGGCTCTGTAAGCAGAGAGCCCATATGGATTGCTATAGCAAAGAGATCCAATTCTGTCAACCCAACCGCCTTAGCTATGCAATCGTAGGAAATGGGGGAGAAACCTCAGTACCTCTAATTTCTGAGCTTGAGGCGGTCTAGCTCTTTAACAAGGGCTGCCAAGGGTTCTTGGCGACAGTAGAGGATAAGTCAAGAGAAGAGCCGAGGTTGGAAGACATTTCGGTAGTACGGGAATTCCCAGATGTCTTTCCAAAAGAATGACCAGGATTGCCACCAGAACAGGAGATAGAGTTTGTCATTGAGCTAGCTCCTAGAACGGAACCCATTTCAAAAGCTTCCTTCAGAATGGCTCCAACAGAAGTCAAGGAGCTATAAATCCAGCTACAGGAGTTGCTTGACAAAGGATTCATCCGCCCTAGTGCGTCACCTTAGGGTGCGCTAGTTCTATTCATAAAGAAGAAGGATGGGACGATGCGCCTCTATATCTACTATAGGCAGTTAAATCAGGTTACCATCAAGAACAAGTACCTGTTGCCTAGAATCGACAACTTGTTCGATCAACTTCAAGGAACATCGGTGTTCTCCAAGATAGACCTAAGGTCAAGGTATCACCAGCTAAGAGTCAAGGGTGAGGATATTCCAAAGGCGGCTTTTAGGACACGATACGGTCATTGCGAATTCACAGTGATGCCGTTTGGTCTGACAAACATACCCGCCACTTTCATGGATTTAATGAATATGTTGTTTAAGCCATTCTTGGATCGGTTCGTCATAGTGTTTATTGACGCTATTCTGGTGTACTCGAAGAGTCCAGATGAGCATGAACAACACTTGAAATTAGTGCTTCAAACGCTTCGGGAGCATAAATTATATGCTAAGTTTAGCAAATGCGAGTTCTGGTAAACTCGCGTGGTGTTCCTAGGCCGCGTAGTAACGGGAAAAGGCATATCAATAGATCCATCTAAAGTAGAGGTGGTACTCAATTGGTCAAGGCCAACCACGGTGACAAAAGTCCGCAGTTTCCTTGGTTTGGCTGGCTACTATCAAAGATTTGTGGAACGGTTCTCCAGCATCGCCGCTCCCTTAACTCGACTAACAAAGAAGGAGGTTAAGTTTGAATGGACGAAGGAGTGTGAGCAAAGTTTTCAAGAACTCAAGCAAAAGCTAACCTTCGTTCCCATCCTAACGATACCCTTAGGATTATGAGGTTTTGTGATGTGCAGCGATGCCTCCCACAAAGGACTTGGTTGCGTATTGATGTAGGATGGGAAAGTTGTGGCCTATGCATCACGATAACTAAAGCCATATGTTTTGAACTACCCAGTCCACGATTTGAAGCTTGCCGTGATTGTATTCGCTCTGAAAATATGGAGGCATTATTTGCACTAGGAAAGGTTCGAGATCTATACAGATCATTAGAGCCTAAAGTACCTATTCTCTCAGAAGGAGTTAAATATGCGGCAACGGCGGTGGATGGAATGACTCAAAAACTATGATTGTGACATATTGTACCATCATGGCAAAGAAAACAGGGTCGCCGACGCACTTAGCCGAAAATCCACCATCGCTTATCTGATGGCCAAGGAATGGAATTTACTCAAGGAAGCTCGAGACTTGGTATTCAAACTAGAAGAAAGGTATCCCTCAAGCTTTTTGGCTACCCGACGGATTGAGCAAGAATTGTTGCAGAGAGTTAAGGCTTCACAACAAGCAGGCTGAGTACGTGAAGGTCCGAGAGGAAGCCGTGAATGGGAAAAGACCTGACTTTCGAGTTTCAGACGACGGAACATTAAGATTCCGCGGACATCTGTGTGTGCCCAATGATGAAAAAGTCAAGGAAGAAATTTTATTAGAGGCACATAGAAGTAATTACAGCGTACATCCAGGAAGTACGAAGATGTATCGAGATCTCCGCCAACATTATTGGTGGAACGGCATGAAAATAGATATTGCCAAGCATGTCACCAGGTGCTTGACCTGCCCGCAAATCAAAGCACAACATTACAAGCCTGGAGGATTGCTGAGACTGCTGGAAATTCCAAAATGGAAGTGGGAATATATCACGATGGATTTTATCTTAGGCTTGCCTAGGAGTCAAAAGGGAAATGATTCTATCTGGGTAATAGTTGACAGGCTAACAAAATCTGCCCATTTCTTAGTAGTAAGGAAGGACTATTCACTAGAAAGGTATGCAGAACTATACGTCAAGCAAATCGTCCGTCTACAAGGGAATTCTAGTGACGATCACCTCTGATCAAGATCCTAAGTTCACCGCTACCTTCTGACGAAGCCTCCAGACGGCATTGGGTACAAAGCTCCAATACAGTACGGCGTACCACCCACAAACAGATGGTCAAACATAAAGGACCATTCAGACACTAGAAGATATGCTATGGGCATGCTCGATTGATTTCAAAGGCAGTTGGGATGAACATTTACATCTCACTGAGTACGCTTATAATAATAATTTCCAGCAAAGCATTGGCATGGCTCTATTTGAGGCATTATACGGAAGAGCTTGCAGAATTTCAGTTTGTTGGAACGAAGTCGAGGAAAGGAAACTCACAGGCCCAGAATTAGTCCAATATACGGTAGACGTCGTACAGGTAATTAGGGACTGACTCCGAACCGTCCAAAGTCGCCAGAAGAGTTATGCAGACAGGCGACAGAAACCTTTAGAGTTCCAAGTAGGTGACCACATCTTCCTCAAAGCATCGCCAATGAGAGGTGTGTCACGTTTTGGGAAGAAAGGAAAGCTAATCCCTAGATTCGTCGGACCATTTGAGATCCTAGAAAGAATTGGGGATTTGGACTATCGGCTGGCATTACCACCGAAACTTGCTCATGTGCACAATGTCTTCCATGTGTCCATGCTAAGGAAGTATGAACCCGATCCTGCGCACGTACTAGATTTTGAAACAATTGAAGTAGATGAGAAAATCTCTTTTGTCGAAACGCCAGAGCGAGTTGAGGATCGGAGGGAGCAACATGGGAAAATGAGGAAGTAATGAGGCGTCAATACCCCTACTTTTTTCAACAACCAGGTACGTCTATAAATTTCGAGGATGAAATTTTTAAGGAGGGGAGAGTTGTGACACCTTAGAAATTACCCCTCGTAACAAGATTTAAACCTTAGTATAAAATCATAGAACGACCAGAGGACGAACCAACGACAGAAGGCACCCTCGGCAGCCGTAACCGGCGGTGAAGCCGACGGCGATGCCAGCGACCATGCCGGCGATGGCAAGGACACCGGCAATTCCGCCGGAACGGCGGCCGAACGGTAATGGCTCATTTTGACCTCCGAGCATAGATTTTCTTAAAAATATCTACCCCGATGACGTCATCGCTTATGTAAGCCTACGAGAGAGAAAATTCTAGAAGCCTAATGACCATTTTTCATTGGTCCATATGTGCATCTATTATTAAGGGCATCATGATAGAATCTAAAGCTAATTATGAGGAGATCTCTAGCCTATCCAAGTGATATCTTCTTATTGGACCACCTAAGACTGACAATTATGTATCTAAGACAAACTTCATAATGGCAAGACAAGTGAACCAATTAAAAGGAGACACAAACCTAGTCTAAGGACTATAGAGACACCTCACCTAAACTAGATTAACATTTAGAACATTCCTCATTGGTCCACATGTGCCCCTATATTTTGGGCCATCAAATCAAAATCTTAGGATCATAATGAAGGAATCCATAGCTTAGCCAAGTGAAGCATTTTCATTGGACCACTTGGACTAGCATTTATGTATACAATCCAAACTTCATGATGACAAGCCAAGTGAAACCTTTCTATTGGTCCATTTGTACGTAGAAAATATATACGTCATAATGACCATATCCTAGTCTAATTAATGAAGAGGCCACATGGAAGAATAATGACCAAGTGGTATGGATCATAATGAAGCTTAAACTATAGCCTTGCCACCTCTTCAAGAATAGTTAACCAGTGGCAAAGTCTTATAGGAACACACAACCTAGACCTAATTAGAATCATAATGGCCTAAACCTAGGGTGAATCTTGGAGAGCTTCTATTGGACCATATGGATAGATTGAGAACCACAGAAACTAAACAATTATAAGACATAAACCTAAGCTAGCCGCCTCATAAAATTAGATAGGCATGTAGCAAAATTTGATTGGACCACCTAGATTACAATGATGAAGAGTAATCATAGCAAAAAGGGCCTATAAATAGACCCCTTCCCCCCCAAATTTTCGGCATCCTAAACCTCTCTCTCTCTCTCTCTCTCTCTCTCTCTCTCTCTCTCTCTCTCTCTCGGCCTCTCTCCCCCACGCTCACCCTCTCGACCGGCCATCACCGCCACCCACGCCGGAGGTTTGTTCGGCTCGATCTCAAACCAACTAGAGGTAAGTAAAGTCTCTAGCTTTAGGCTAAGGAGATTAGTTCGGTGCTTGGACTTGGTGACTCTTGTGATGGGCAAGAATGTAAGGTTCTGGCATGATTTATGTGAGCAACATGTTATGGAAACCAAATGGGATTATGCCCCATCTTGATTGAGTCATAGACCAAGCTAAGTATTGCATATGTTTATGTGTTATGCATCTCAATGTCTGCATGATCACTAAAGTTCAAGATACACCTATTGTGTGTAAAGCATCATTTATGTGTGATCACTAAGCGAAGATAAGATCCTTCGTCACTTGAGATGACGGAGATGCCCCCTCTTCGTTACGGGATGCCCTACGCCAACGAATACCCCGTGTGACGTCCCAAAATTTCAAGGTCTATTAAATGAATAATATTGGAATTTTTGGAATTGAGTGACATTTATCGGACGCGGAATCGTTCAATCTGGAGGACGTTGATCGTCGACTGAAGCGTAGATAATTGTAGTTTGATTAGTTAGTCGCGCCGTAGATAATTCCCGCCGAATTCCTTCGTGCCCGCACCCGACCCTGAACCAAATATCCTAAACCAGTCCTGAATTATCAGATTACCGAAATACCCTTAGATATTATTCATATACGCCAGAAACCATTAATACCGAATCACCGTGGGATCCACCTCATTAATTGCTAGTCAAATCCACCTTTTTGACTTTTGGAAATTACCAAATTACCCCTCAAGAGCATTTTCTCTCTCTTCTCTCTCTTCTCTCTCTCTCTCTCCTCACCTCACGGCAATTCCCCCTCCCCTTCTCACGCACACTTCATCACCATCTTCTTCATCTTCTTCACCATCTTCATCTTCAAGCTTCCAAGTCTTCGCTGCCGGACCGCCGTTCGTCGTACGCCGCTGTGGGTTGTCGCCGCCACTCGTTGTTCACCACCTCACGAAACCACCATCCCCCACCGTGAGCCGAGCCAACCGCCGCCCGAATCGCCGTCCGCAAGCCCAAACCCGAGAGCCCCGTTTTCCCATTTTTCAGCGCGCACCGGACTTGGAATCGCTCGTTTGAGCTCGTCCGGAGGGTGAATCAAGCTCCGTTTTCGCCTATGCGACCGTAAGATCAAGGACTACGAGCATCTGAGGAATTTTTATCCAGGAATTTTCTGTATTTTCGTGGGTTTGGTCAGAACAGAGGCCGGTCGTGGAGAACCGGCACGTTTCGCTTTGTTTCGAGCTTTGCCATTGTCGCCACAGTCGCTGCCCTTGGCCGTTCACCATCGTCCGAGTATCTTCATCGCAAATTGTCGCCGTAGCCACGTTCACGTCATCGAGGCGAGTCCGTAGGACCGTTCGCCGGAATTTTCCGCTGGACCGCCGCCGCCGCTCACCGCTGGTCGCCGCCAGTTGTCGAGTGAGTTAACCCCTAATCCCTGATTAGGCTATTAATTGCACTTAGGTTTAGTTTAATTAAGTAACGGTAAATAGATTAGTTAGTTACCGTAGTAACTGAATAGTTACTGTAGTTTAATTAGTTACTATGGTTAGACTATTTAGTTATTGTGGTTAGTTGGAATTACCGTGGTTATGTGGAATAGTTACCATGGGTAATTGCTTGCTTTGTGGTAATTAATTAGATTGGATTTATAATTGCTGTTGAGATAAATAGTCCGGATTCGGATATTTATCGATGGATGAATAGTGAATGTATGATCACTGATTGATTGACTGTTTGATGGCTTGAGTGTGGATTGCGCATTTTTGCTGAATGATCCCACTCATATTTATTTTTTTAAATGCCATGTTTAAATAAATTTCCGTGTGACCAATTGTAGTTTTGAGTACGAAAATGGCCGAGGGCCGAGTTGAACATGAAAATGGCCGTGAGCCGAGCTTTGAGTATGATTGAGTTTGCATTGGCTAAATGCGAAGATAAGAATTGGCATGGTTACCTGTATTGTTGTGTGGTCACACGATGGATAAACGTCACCCTAAGGTAATTGGGGATGTAGACGGTACCTGGGGTAACTCGGATCCGTGGCCTGATAAGTTCGTGCTGGCGGGAGTTCGGAATTCCACGACCTATTGGAAGCCTGATAAGTTTGTGCCGGCGGGAGTTCGGAATCTCATGATTTATCGGAAGCCTGGCAATTCATACCAGCGGGAGTTCGGAATACTACGATTGTTTCAGAAGCCGGTCGCAGCTAGTGATGGGCCGAAGTCCATATTGGAATCCTAATATGCTTGCCTTAGGGGTCTTGAGGGGCTATTAGTTGCCGTCGCCGTGAACGTTGTGGGACGACGCCCGGTATAACTGGAAGAGTACTAGCAGTGAGGCTATACTGTGGCGAGAGTGGGGCGACTCTTGCAGTAATAACTGGAACACGCATGTTGCATAGTGCCTAAGTGCTTGAATGCCTGAGTGACTGACGTGTGTTCTGGTTGTATACCTTGACCTGTTGTGTTTGAATGCCATGAGATATTTGTTGTGTGGCTAAAGGCAAGGTGAGTTGTATGTGGTTGTTTATTGGCCATTGGGCCGTGTTGCTGCTTGGTATTGTAAGTTAGGCTGCTTGAGTGAATCAACGTCCTAATCGGACTTAGGCGTTGACTCATTGAGATGTATATCCCATTCGCTGTGGTTGATCGCCTTTCAGGTTCTCGTAATGGCGTGCCGGTAGCCCGGGGTTCGAGTTGAGCTGCGGAGGAGCTTTTGAAAATTTATCGTGTATGATAGTTGGTAGTGGTGGTAGTAGACCCTTAGCCTTGCCTGGTATCTTTTTGTGAGGCATAGGAAACAGCCCTGGAGATGGGTTTGTAGATCTGTACGTTTCCATGTTGGGCTAAATGAAGATAAATAAAATGGTGGTGGTGTTGTTGTATCTCCTGCTTGTTTATCCCCGTGTTTGATTATTTGTCTAGGGTTTTATATCGCTTCCGCATGCATATAATTGAAAGATAAAAAGTAAATGGGTCAATGATGTGCCTGGGAAATTATCCTTTGACTTGACGAATGGAAGGGATGGTCGCGTACTTGAGGGTCAGGGCGTGACACCCCGGGGAGAGTTTCAGAATGCCGCCAATAGAGGGCAATGCCTTGGATGTGCCAAGAGACCCCGAACCGGGAGTTTCGGGATACCGGGGAGTGCGATGCCTGGTTGATGCCAGAGGGCCCGATGAGTGATACTAGGACTATGATGATGTTATAAAGAAATAAATGTGCTTGACTCATACTTCACGATTTCCATATTTTGAGTTAGAGAGAAATAGTTTATGTTCACGCCGTAATAGTAGTAGTCATTGCATTTGCTATTGATCTGACATTGCAAGTAGTTCTGCCAGGTTAGACGTTGAACTATTTTCTTATCCTAGAACTAGGGATCTTACTTACTGAGCGTCGTCTCAACCCATTATCTTTCCAGAATTTTAGGTATGGCTACCACCAATACCCCTCATTTTGGTCTGCCAATGGAGATAGAGATCACCTCCGTAGACGTTCATGACATGGACGAGGATTGTACCTACCGGCGCTATGATTCCATTGTCTAGGTAAAGGTGGGTCTGGCGGAGCGTACGCCCTACCACTTCTCGGCATGGTAGTTAGTATTCAATGGTGTCAACCTCGGACCCCTTCCAAGTTTCCACAGTCCCACGGGGCCCAATAATGGGGGTATCAACCATGGTTAAGTGACGTAGCATGGAGGGGCGACCATTTTTGGAGACTTTGTCCGATAGCGACGATAGGTCACCCCGGCCTTCCTAATATAACAGATATAGTATAAATATAATGTACTGGTAGACGAGGCCCTAAGAGGCAATGTAAAATATACTGACGCATAAATAAATAAATAGTGTGTTTCCTATATGTCTTGAGTGTTTTGGTTGCTCGATTGTTGTGCTAATTGTTTGTTGGGACGAAAGAAGAATTCACTTCCTCATGCCGCTAAATAAAAGATACGGGTCAAGACCAAAAAAGGTGACGCATCTTGGGTGTCACATCACCCCTAAACCCTCGCCGCTCTCGAGAAGTGACTTCCTTAAGGAGTTCTTCTGGGCTTTGCATTCTGAACTCCGAATGTGTGCCGC
Organism: Lenwebbia sp. NSW1173648; assembly: GCA_029784005.1. Classification (NCBI taxonomy): domain Eukaryota; kingdom Viridiplantae; phylum Streptophyta; class Magnoliopsida; order Myrtales; family Myrtaceae; genus Lenwebbia; species Lenwebbia sp. NSW1173648. The sequence continues at coordinate 17,663,951 of JARCGZ010000008.1, read as the reverse complement.
ATCTTCTCAATGTAATTTTCTCGAGATAAATTTTGGAATTCTTTCATATCTATCTTGTGTGACCCTTAACTCAAGAATATGATTTGTTGCTTCCAAGTCCTTGATTCCAAATCCTCTGACAATTGCTGCTTCAATCCGTTGATCTCTCTCATGCTAGATCTTTACAATGAGCATATTCAAGGGAACAACCTCCTATCCTTTGTTTAAGTATCTATGGACTCCATATCGGATAGTTTTTCTTTGATGCTAAGACATTTATCCCATTTTCGCTCATATGTCTAAGCATGCGGTACCACAGTTTGGAATCCATTTCCAAGTTAGCAATTGGTACTATTTCTCTACTACTTTCAGACATGTATATTGTTCCCAACTTTAGTCCCAATGCTACAACCATAGCACCTTTAAGAATCTTCCACGAGTCGTTCCCAAAAAAATTTTTGTATTCAATACTGTCTAATTGACCTATAGAGATAAGATTTCGCTTAAGGCCAAGAACATATAATGACATCATGCAACTTCCATTGAGACCCATTGATAGTTTTATGTGAACATGACCCTTCCCCATAATATCCAAAAGCTCATCGGTAAGATAAACCTTTCCAAGCTTTACTGTAGCAAAATCATGTCTTAATATTCTACATAAAGTTGAGTGAAACGATGCACTCATGGCTAGAATTTAAGACTCAATTGGACTATCAATGCTCAAAATTAAGGCATCATGGACAAATATATCTTCAAAGGTTGCATTCATGGATTTTTATTTTTAATTGCAGTCCCTAACTGATGCGTGTGTGAGGCGAGCGAATGTGTTTTGAGTGATTGTGGAAGGAATAATGGATAGATTAGAGTGTATGGATGGTGTATGGGGGGGATTTCAGGATTAAGTGAATGGATAGTGTAAGAGAACAGCAAAGAACTAATAGGAATCGAAGTATATCATGGCGTAAAGATATCACCTGCCAACAATACAGATCGAATGATAGAACTATCACTACCAAGGCCTAAAGATAACACTAGCCGAGGAAAGAGATCGGGATTGAACAGAAGCTCACCGCCACAGTATAAAGGCTACGCCACCAACCGAGGATAAAGGGCTTTTGGCTCACCACCAAGAAGTATTCACTCTCCAAGGATAAAGATGCCGAAGTGTTTACAATTCAACTCACAAAGAGGAATTCTCATTCATCAACAATGGTCTCCTTACAATCAAGAACACTCCTCTATTAATGGAGGAACAAACGAAATAAGAAAAGGAAATAAATAATCTCATCCACCAGCCTTGCACAACCAATAACCATCTTAGAAGATCTACCGATATCAAAGGAAACAACTCCAATCAACCTCCCATTGATATATATTTGATTGGGCAGCAAATCAGCAACAAATTAGGCAAGTCAGCTTAAGCGCTCGCCAACATCTGAGCTTGTTATCGTCTGAGTTCACCAACATCTGAACTTGCCATCGTCTGAGCTCTCCAACTTCTGAGCATCCTAGTCGATAGTCTTCATGTAGATACGATCCATTGAAGCAAGTTGTGACCAAATTCAGTCTTGGCCTGACTGAAAAATGATTGTTCAGAACTTGCGAATGGAATCAAGGTTTGCTCATTAACATGGGGTGTATCATTGGTGGCATGATCAGATGCTATCGCATCACTAACTTAATTTTTTACTTTGAGGCTCTATAATCTCGTTTAAATGGACTTTCTTTTTGCAATTTCAGCAAATTATTTCACCGCAAGGTCTCAATTTGCTTCTTCCTCGGGAATTCGATCTACCATGATTTTGTATCTAACATCATTGATTGCTTCTTCCCCTGCCTTCAGTACTTAAGGTAGTGCCCGAAGATTCACTGGATTCACTTCTACGAATACCCTCTCTACGAATCAAATCTCAAATATCCTGACATTTCAAGTTTTTCTGACCAGACAAATGGCTCATATGGTTATAGTTACGCTCCAACTTTCAAGTAGAGAAATGACAAAATTAAAGCTTTTACCTCATCATCGAATTTGATTATCACCGAACTCAACTGAGTCATGATCAAGTTAAATTCGTTAATGTGATATGTCATAAAAGTACCTTTGTCCATCTTCAGATTGGACAGACGATACCTTGTTTGATGTAGAGGGATTCTCGTGCTTGTTGGATAAAGCCCTCATCAAATCTAGCGTTGTCTTCTCGTTGGTGATATTGAAGGAAATGTATGGGCCAACAAAAGACGAATCACGCCTAAGGCTTGCCGATCCAACAATGCACAGTCTTCTTTTTTTCATCGAGTCTGGTTTTTCTCCTGATATAGCAGATCCTCGATTTGCATTTTCTAGAAATCAAAACCCATACCGTCGAACCAATCAATCTTCACCTTCCTTTCGTCCATCGTCATCGCTCCTTCTATTCAGCCAAACCAAGCTCTGATATAGTTGTTACGAGCGTGAAATGCAAAAGAGAAAATCAAATAAAAAGATGGATGGATTTTTACATGAAAAACCCTTTCAAAATAAAAAAGGGAAAAACAATAGTGCCACACTAGGCAATCTATTCATTATCAGTATCAGTGCCAAGTTATGATTATAAGGGAAATCGCACATATATTTAGTAGGAGTCTAGCGTATACAAAACTGCGTGGAAATTGCATGCATACTCTTAAACCTAAAATACTCTATCATACTCCACAAAGCCATCACCCCTCTTACTTTGAACAATTATCCCTCTCTCATTCATGTGTCCGAGTCTCGTGTTTCACTACTGTGTCATAAACTGACCTGAAGCTTCAAAGAAACTATCATATGAGTTAATCACTATCGTTCCTTGAAGGAGATATAACCCACAGTCTTCCCTCGCATTACAATGAGCGCACATTGAGTGACCTTCAAAACTCCACATTCAGCAGAGGTCTGGAATTTGAACACATCAGGAGCCCTCATCAAGATGGATTCTTTCTGAACTCCTATGCATGCCTTACATCAGTCAACGTTCTCTCAAACTCCATTGTGCATCCTAATATGAACTATTCCTATCCTTACTACTTCACTAGCAATATTGTTTCCCATAAACACCTTGCCACCCTTTCTGAACTCGTGGTGACTGCTAACACATTATCCGCATCATTGGAATTAGTATCTACTACACAACATTACCATCGCCTCAAGGCTTCACCTTAACTCATTTATCCTTGTATTTCAGATAATCTCTACTGTATTTCCTGTTGGAAAAATATGATCGGGGTGAATAGCGGAATCAGACTTTGAAGCGTGATAACACTCTCGTTAAGAATTTACTTGCCCCAAAACATAGCTAATGATTTTCGGCAAACATCCTTCAGGATACAACAAAGTCTCGGTGAGAATAGCAGATAGCAATTCTAATATTTTTCTAAGATCTCTCAAGGGAAATAATTGAAAAATAATTGTTGTATTTCTCATTTGGAAAGAAACGAAAAATGGAAGAAGAAGATGTAAGTATTGAAGAGAAACAAATATATAATTGTGAAAACCTTTGTGAACAGACACGTTATTCCGAGAAGAACACAACTTTTCATGTCTATATAGATACAACCTGTCGAAGTTGCATCCCTCTGAAATAATTGTTAAAAAGTAACCACCAATGTGAGAGAAGACACCTCTTCATTTGTTTTACAAACAAACTACCAACAATCCCACACTTTGTTTGTAAAACAAAATTACAAAATAAAGTTTCTCAAAAAATACAACCAAAATTTTCATAAGTTTAATATATATACATGAAGGTCTCTTTCGAGTTAAACCTTCATTTAGTGCAAGTATCTCAAAATTCTATAAAAGTGACAAATAACTGCTGGCTTTAAATTTGCTACTTTACATAATAGAATCGGACATACCGCACATATACTAATCCCTTGTTTCAACGAGAAGTTCATATTTTTTTGGGTCGAAACGAAAAGTTCATATTTACTTAGCACTATTATGGCCTTGAGCTTGTACCTATTTCATGAGCTCTCTAGAAAGCAACCCTAACTTTTGTAAGAAGCGGCACCACTTCTACTTTCATATAGGTGAAGTATCTACCATGCATTTCTGTTACTAATAAGCACATTACATTTCTGTGTTATACTTCATTGAGGATATAATTCAGCCTCTAAAACATAACAGACGATACTGACTTCTCATGTCCGGGTTAATGTTAGTATCAAACAATCACTTTCAGTAACTTGTTTTTACCCATTAAACCTTATAACTATATGCTAGTATTAGGTCGGGTTACCATTACTGGTAATTTTAAGCAAAGTGTTTTAGCCCCATTTCTTTTGAGGTCACATTTACCATCTTTCTTGGTAGAGCCTTTGTAAAGAGATCGGACAGATTCTTGCTTGACCTCACTTAAACAATTGTTGTGGTACCATCCTAAATCAATTGTTTTACGTACTCCTGTCTTAAACTATTATGTTTAGACTTTTCATTATAAGTGCTACTATATGCTCTTTCCAAAGTAGCCTGAGAGTCAAAATGAACAGAAATAGGAGGCATAGGACTAGGCCATAATTTGATGTCCAACAGCAAATTCTTAATCCACTTAGCCTCTTTTCTAGTTGTCACTAAAGCAATGAATTCCGATTCAATCATTGAGTGAGTTATGCATGTTTTTTTCTTTCTCGCCCAAGATACAAAACATCCACCTAATGTGAAGATTCATCCATAAGTGGAATGTTTTTATCCCATACTTGTAATCCAACTAGCATCGGTGTATTCTTCTAATACGGCCGAATAATTATTATAGAACAATCCCAAATTTTTATTTCTCTTAATATAACCAAAAATTCTGGTGAGAGCATTCCAATTTCTATACATGGATTATTAGTGTATTGTGAAGTCTCAAAGCGTCACCCTACTTACGATCTCTGTTTTAATCTGCTATTACTTATAATACAGAGGGCGTATGCAGAAGCTTAGTAAACTAAAACAATTAGCGACCATACGAAATCATACAAGTGCAATCGAAAAGGGCAGGCACAACGCCTAAAGTGTATGGCCTTACTCATAGGGTTAGCTAACCTGTATCAATCATATAATCATGATAATACACACACAATAGGAACATCTGAATTTATATATATAGACACTAGTCAGTTACATTGTCCTTTCATTAAACGAAACCATGAAATACACTAGGAGGATTCAAAAGGGTAACGTCTACTTCAGAGTACTATCCGCCGTCGCCATCGGCATGCTCCAATGCCACCATCCATGTCGACAACTTCTCAAATGGCTAGCTTATTCTAAAAAGGGTTAAATCAACGGGAGTGAGCCGAAGCTCAACGAGTAGGACTTTCTAAGCCAACTGACTAAATCATCTATTCATCACTTGATCAAGCAAAAGCCCACATTGACATGCCTAGCAAGACTCGCACGCAGACCACACACACGACACCAATGACAGGCAAGTATGAGACTCTTAACAATTCTACATGTAACACAATTCAGCCTTACACGTGCATGAGCAAGCAGACAATCACGTGTTGACCATTTAGTTTCCACTTCATTACCAGTTTTCCATGGGACACAGGCCATGGTTTCATGAGGGACACAAGCCTCGATTCTAAGGGATAAGCACCTTAGCTTTTCATCCATGGGACACCGCTCATGGGAATCATGAGGGATACAGGCCTCAATTCTCCCTTACTTCAAGGCTTCCGAGGGACACAGACCTCAGGTATTGCAATGGGACACAGGCCATTGACTTCCCGATTTCCCTCTTGCTCCCACGGGGTATCATTCGGACACAGGCGGATATCAAACGTCCTTGTCGGGGCACAAGCCGACGGGATCCTCGGTTCATTCATCTCATTTATTCAATGCAGACCAACCATCAACCTCACATACAATCCACATACACAATCGACCTTGAAACTCATCAAACAAGACATTCAACCACAAACATGCTTTGATACTTACGTGCAATGCAACTGACCACATGACTCGACCGCCCAGAGCTACAAGACCTCACTTTCTTAGCCATTTCCAACAGGCAGAACCTACACACGTCACACACAGACACGGTCACAAGGCCGGATACCTATATACATCACAACGACCCTCCATGCCACAACAACGACAAGCAATACAATTAGCCCAAAGAATTAGCCCATCCAAGACCAGACGACACTAGCCCAAGCAATAGGTTCCACATGCGAACAATGTTTTCATACACACAAGCCGGTTCTTCAATTCGGCACACCTAAAACCCGCCCCTCAATTCAACGTCCACAAGAGCAACAAAATCGGGGTGCCAAATCAGCGAACTAATAGACAATCTAGTGGAAAGGGTTAGAGGTTCTACCTGTCTTTGGTCCAACCTTGGGGAAACGGAGCTCCCAATCGTCGCTACAACCAGTTCGGGTCATCTCTTCCTCCCATGGTTCGTGCCCAAGTACCCACTTGCCATCCAACTTCAATTCACCTCAAACCGACGATAAACAAAACAATCAGCTCTCATATTCTAACTACCCATAACTCAAGGACGCTAGATTAACCAATGGATAGTACATGCAAAGCCGATTTCCTCAACAAGCAAGCCAAACTTCCTTTCGACATACCCATTTCCAAATGGCGTCTTCGCGCCCAACCAATCATCAAATCGCTAGTCTAGTAGATAGGTTAAGGGTACCACTTGCCTCTGGTTCGAGCCCGGAGAAAACTGAGGCGGAAACGTCGCCAAACAAGCTCGGGTCGCCCTTCTTCCTTACTTGAAATCGCACGGCCAAGAAGGGGAGGGAGGCGGCGTGCGGGCGAGGAGGAGGCAGCAGAGGTGAGGCTGAGATGGGGTCATCTTGAGGGCTCGAGGGCCGCCGGTGTTGGTGAGGGGTCGCCGCTGTCGGAGCTGGACACGGTGAGAGGAACGCAGCGGGCGGAGCAACCGAGGAAGGGGGAAAAGAGAGAGCTCGGTTTGGGGAGGGGGGTGTGTGCGCAAGAGGGGGGAGAGGGTAATGAGGAGAGAGAGAGAGAGAGAGAGAGAGAGAGAGAGAGAGAGAGAGAGAGAGAGAGAGAGAGAGAGAAAAGGAGGTTTATATAGGTTGGGGGTAGGTAGGTCGGTCAGCTAGGGGTGGTTCACAGGGGTTTCATTCATGCTCAATTCCCAAGACTAACTCAACCGGATCAAACCTTATATCAATGTCCAAAATCTGGCAATGGTCAACTTGGCCGAGCCCCAAAGAGGACCATCTTTGTATGCCAGACATAACTTCTTATCCACCAGATTTTGCAAATAATTCATGTTATAAATGCTTACCTTTTCCTCAAATTTTATTCTTTGCGAAATCCTAGTAAGAATGCCTATCTCATTGACCTTCACATTTGTCCGACTCGAACGTGCCACTTGATCCACACTCCCCAAATTTAAGAGGCAAACCAAGAAATGGATTAGAAAGCTGACTTGCATGAGTAATTGAGCAATCACCGAAGGATGTTCCGAAATCCTCTTGTCGAGATGCCAAGTCAATCCTCAAAGATATTAACGTCCCATACTGATTACTTCACTCTTTAAATTATTCTGATGGAAAATCAGGTCTTCACATGTATCTACTCAGCTTACACACGGATAAAGTAATATCAGGTCTAGTAAAATACATCGCATACATTAAAGACCCTATAGCACTCGCATATTTAAGTTATGCTACTACTATATTAGTATTATAATTTAATTTAATACTAGTATCAAATGCAGTACTCATTTCTTTGATACCAAGATATTTAAATTTATTTAACATCTTTTTAATGTAATCACTTTGGCTCAAAGAGTAACCCCCACCATGTTTTTTAACTGTAATTCCCAAGATAGTATCTACTACACCTAAATCTTTCATTTTAAATATGGAAGTTAGATACTTCTTAGTCTCAATGATTCCGGTCATATATGTTCCAAAAATAAGCATGTTGCTAATGTATAAGCAAACTAAAACACCATAGTCTTTAGTGAGTTTCGAAAAAATACACTTATGCTTAAAATCACTGGACAATATGACTAAATCAAATTTCTCATCACACTGCTTCAGTGCTTGCTTAAGCCCCTAAAGAGATTTAATCAATTTACATACTTTCTTGTCATTTCCAAGAAGAACAAAACCCTCTAGTTGATGCATGTAAATTTCCTCATTTCAATCTCCATTTAAGAAAACAGTTTTGATATCCATTTGATGAACACAAAGATTATAAATGGATGTTAGAGCAAAAAGAATTTGAATATGTTATACGTGCTACCGGAGCATAAGTATCGAAATAATCTATTTCTTCCTTTTGTCTATACCCCTTGGCCACTAACCTAACCTTAAAAACTTGGACGGTACCATTAGAATTGTATTTTCTCCTGAAAACCCATTTGCACCCAATAGGTTTATATCCTTTTGGTAAATCTTCTAATACCCTAGTATTATTGGACATATGTCCATTTCATCATTAATAGCTTCTTTCCAAAAAGAAGTATCTCTAGAAGACATAGCATCACTAAAAATCTTAGGATCATCTTCTAGATTTAATATTAAAGGGTATTTATTTACCACATTATTATCTCTATCTCCCTCAATAAGGAAAACATGAGTAAGAAAATCTGGACCTAAATCCTTTGATTTTCTTGCTCTAGTGCTTCTCCTAGGTCAACCATGTCTTTAGAATCATTTGTTATTTTCTTATAAGAATCTTCTCGCGTTTCTATAGGTTTTGAATTATTCATATCTTGTAGTTGAACATTATTCTCAATAATTTCAAAACTTGTAGAATATTTATTCTAACAAATTCAACATCTCTTAATTCTGCTATAACATTGGACTCTATCAAGGACCCTATAAGCTTTACTATTTTCAGCATATCCAATAAAAGCACTTTTGATAGCTCTATGACCAAGTTTTGTCCTCTTAGGGTCGGGTACTCTATAGTATGCCAAACACCCCCACACTTTTAAGTTTTGACAAGTTTGGTTTTCTACCTTTCCACAATTCATAAGGACTAATCATATTTCTCTTGGATGCTATCATATTATGAATATAGCATGTAGTAACCAATGCCTCTCCCCATAAATTAATTGGTATTACACTACGACCCACCTTTCATTGAACGTTGTATATAAACAGCAGAGTCTGCTCCAACATAATCAATCTAAATGCTGGTTCAACACATGCCACAAACTCTTTCTAGTTGCCAGCATCAAAGTCTAGTTTGTTCACCTCTAACGAAAATAATTATGGATGCAATATCAAATGATATCAGAAACAGGGAAAACCTCTGTATCCAAATGTATATAGCATCATAAGATCAATCATTCCTATATCTATATGTATATAGCATCATAAGATCAATCATTCCTATTGATCGAACCCACAAACTTTGTAATTTTTCTTTTGCAAGAAATTTATCCATAAGCTGATGATACCTGTAGTGAGCAAAAAAGTATGGCTCAGTCGAACGGAAAAGGACATTCTCAACGCCATCAACAGTTCGCTGATTGAGAGACCCACCCAAGACTCTTCTGATAGATGTCGCTTTTGCTACGGAACTCGAGTGTATTGCCCCTTCAATTAAACCATTGATCAAGTTCTGCAGGGCCCACCATTGACAATAAAAGAATTTCGAGAAGAAGTTCCTCGATGCAACTATGTCAGAATACATAGCCTGAGTGTATATTCCAAATTTGAATGGCAAATTCTCATCCGCAATGTTGCATTTTATTCCAAGAACATCTCCCACGAACAAGCGCTCTTCGCGAACGTCCGAGTAGCCATTGTTGCATTTGTTGCGTAGTTCCTTCAACGCCGGCCTTGTAGATCGCACTCGGCTTGTCTGCATCTCTTTGACTCCATTGTTGCCAAATAATTCCTTAAAATTGTTGGAAAAATATGATCGGGATGAACAACGGAATCAGACTTTGAGGCATGATAACACTCCCTTTAAGGATTTATTTGCCCCACAACGTTGCTAATGGTTTCCGACAAATATCCTCCGGGACATAACAAAGTCTCGGTGAGAATAGCAGATAACAATTCTGATATTTTTTCATGATCTCTCAAGGAAACAATTGAAAAACAATGGTTGTATTTCTCGTTTGGAAAGAAACGAAAAAGGGAAGAAGATTTATTGAAAAGAAACGAATATAAAATAGTGAAAACCTTTGTGAACAGACACGTTATTCCGAGAAGAACACAACTTTTCATGTCTGTATAGATATGACCTTTCGAAGTTGCATCCCTTTGAAATAACTGTTAAAAAGTAACCACCAATGTGAGAGAAAACACCTCTTCGTTTGTTTTATAAACAAACTACCAACATTTCCCTACCTCATAACAATGAACATTGATGGTTCGAACACTGGACCTCGATTTAGAACGGCTCTTCCTATTGCTACCTCCAACCCTTTGTGTTTGTTTCAACCTCGAATTACCAACTCAGGATTTATTCTGCACTAAGTTATCTTCTTGTAACTTCTTTTGCTGCTCCATAGACAGCAAGATAGATTTTTCCTCTTCGAAGGCAATCGAAGTGTGTCACGACCTATGAATCGGCTTTTCCAATTTTAGGTTAATGGATTGCCAAATTAATTAATTAGATTAATCAACTTAGCTCGAACCCTCCCAAGTTCTACCAAATCGCAACTTAGGTTCAATTTCATGCAAAGATTTATCTTGGAGTCGCCACTAATCGTTTCTTGGTAGGCCGATTAGAAACCTAAGTAAATTAGCGGGAGAACTAAATTACCTCTACGAACCAGAGATTAAGGGTCCGGGAACTTGATTACATTAATTTTTAATTAATGCCCTTTCGGTACCAACTTCACGAAAAAAGTTCAATTTGGCAATTTTGATACATTCTCACTTGAAGTCCAAAGGTGCAATTTTTTGGATTTTCTTTTTTTATGAAAATGTAAGAATTAAACTACATGCAATGTATGCCAAGAAAGTTTAATAAAAATGCAATCTAATCGAAATATTTACAAGATGGATTGCACGTGCAATTATCTACATGATGCTAATTTTGGAAGATGCAATTTTTAAGCATGGTGGAATGATATGTCCGAGAAGATTTAATCGGGATTCCAATCAATTAGGTAACAAAATTTTTGAATATTCTAAAAAAAGGATTAGAATCGTTACCTAATTTGGCGGATTTGACTACCGAGTTCGAACCTTGAATTGTCTTGTGGATCGGGACCTTGGACGGCGGCTCGAACGACGGGGATGGACTTGCGGCTTTGTGTTGATGAAGGGATTGGCAAGGGAGACTCGGTCGGGAAATCTCTCAACCGAACTCTTTCTTCTTTCGCACACAAGTATTTTCTCACCTCACTTTGATGATTGTTTTTTATATCTCTCTTCAAGCTCTCAAGAACTTCTTCTTCAAAAATTCTTCTCCCAAAGCTCTCAAAAAACTCCCTTCCAAAGATTCTTTTCTCCAAAAAAATTTCTCCCCAAAACTCCCCCAAAAAACTCTCTTCCTCTTCTCCTTTTATAACTCCCTCATTCTATCTCCCTTTCTAATTTCTCCACTAACTCCATCTTCCCTTCTTCATCCCTCTTTCTCCATCTTCCTTTCTCAATCTCTCATTCTTCATCTTCCTTTCTCAATCTCCCATTCTTCATCTTTCTTTCTCTACCTCCCATTCTCCATCTTCCTTTCTCTATCTCCCCTTCTAATTTCTCCACTAACTCCATCTTTTGGTTATTTGCAAAGTAGTCCCTCAAGTTTTGAATATTTGCACTTTAGTCCTTGAGGTTTTACGTATTTGCAATTCAGTCCTTGAGGAAATATTTCTTCTTCTGATTAAGTCCGAGCCTTCAAAAGATAAATCCTTCGCCGAAATTCGTGCCTAGTCCAATCGCCTATCATTTTAAAACTCGAATCTTCCGCCGTTAGTCTGAATGCGATGCATGAATTATATGATTATTTTTTGGCAAGAACTAAAATTAGTTCTAATTTTTTTTATGGAAAAATGACTAGAAATGTTAGTCAGAATTTAGGTGTCAACAAAGTGCACCTCTATATTTCTGAATGAGTAAAGTACTCAAAAGAATTCAATTGAGACGCCAACGACATATATGCCTCATTTCTCATTTGGCAATGCCTCATTAACGTTCTTCAAGTCCATCTTGAAGTGGTTATACTCACCCAAATGTGCTCTAATGGCTTCAACACTCGAAATTGAACCATCCTTTTAAGGGTATATAAGCGATTATTTCATTAAATAAAGTGACTCGAAAGATGTGTCCGAGTTAACAGTTTTGGACTTGAAGAGTTATGTCTAACTATTATAGTTTTTCGGACTAAAGAGTTGCGTTCTTTTCGCTAATATATATACTACGTTCTGTTCATTATTTTCAACAGAACAACTTCCATTTTCGTTTCTCTAACAGATATACAGCCATTGTTTTCAATTGTTTCTCTCAAGAGTTCTTGAATAAATATCATAACTACTATATGATATTCTCATTCCGAGACTCTATTGTATCCTAGAAAAATTTTGCCGATAACCATTAGCAACGTTGTGGGGCAAATAATTACTTAAAGAGAATGCCACACGCCACAAAATCTGATTCCATTTGTTCCCATTCTACACAATATTTTCCCAACACTTAAAGGCTGTATATGGAATTAAAGAGTTGGCTTTACACATACTGAATCCTTCACACATGCTAATGCCTGTGCCCACTAATTTTCCCTTTGATTTCTACATTGAGAACGGTGTTATTTTGATCTTTTGAAGGATTGCCTCTTAATTTGGAAATTCGTTTTATGTGCAGTATGGATATAGGTACATCTGTAACATAATGAGCAAAGTCTCTTTCGGAGAGCTTTTGGTATTGAGCGCCACTTCTAGTTTCCTTTTTTGTTTTTTCTTAGTATGCACTATCAAAGGAGATATATGCATAATCCTGACAGTATGCAGAATCAAGTAAATATCCTAATATCACTAACAAGAAACATCGAGTTTTCCATCACTAACATAATTTTCTCTAGACTTTTCAATGTTGAGAATAAGGGCATTTCGGTCACGTAAAGGGTGTATACTCCTTCACACATGCTAATGTCTGTGCTCGCTAATTTTTCTTCTAATTTCTATATTGACAAAGGTGTTAATTTGATCTTTTGAAGGATAGGGCACTTCATTTTTTATTTTATTTTTTTCAAAAGAAAGATGCCATTCATATATCAAAATAATACTCGAGAGTTATATCTTTCAAGTCAAGCAAATCCCAAATAACTGCAGAACAAAGCAAAAGCCAGAAAGCAAATAACAAGGCATATTTTGCAGCTAGAAACACAATCTCTTCTCACAAGAACAAATCTGCAACCATAAAACTTTGTCAGCTGATCACCGATTCAGTGATGAACACACGTCGAGATCTCCCACTCCATTTGCAACGCCTTACAATGCGCGTTTAGTCTCAACATCCTCGTCACCATCGCTATGTAAAGACACCAACATCACAGATCAAATACATGTAGGGAACTCCCGAATCTATATCTAGATCTAGTTTGGGAGAGTAAAATTATCAAATCTTGACCAAAATCTAAATCGGAAGAGGAGAGAGGCCTAATCTCGAAGAGGTTGTGAAGCCACATTACGAACATTCTTCTCGGTGACTGTCGGCTGGACGGATGGTCGAACTGATCTCCACGTTCACCCAAGATCAGCTGCAGAAATATATTAACACACACAAAAGGAAAGCTTCAAAAGAGGGAAAAGGGAAACAGAGAGAGGGAGGGAGGGAGAGAGAGAAAGGTTCCTCTCTTTTCCTCAGGGGCTGCTGTTGGGATTTCCGGCGAAATCCCAGAATGCGTGCACAACCAAAAAAAAAACAATAATAAAACGAAATCGAGCGCAGCGGAAATAGAACCCGCACACATATCTCCAAAGGCATCATTCGCGCGTTTCAATCGAAAATCAGATTCAACATATAGGGTTAACAGTCTACCTCTCGTAGAGTGCCTAACGCAGCTTGGTTCAAATGTTCTTCCGTCTGAGTCCCACAAGCGTCGGACCTCTAGTTCAGACACACCACCAATCGGCGGACGAAAGACGGAGCTTTCGAAACCACCACCTTGATTGTGCTAGCAATCTCCCGGTGACAGCAATCTGAACAAGGGCATAATGGCAGCAGGACGAGGGTAAGGATTCAAGAGGAGCCTTCTGATCTAACGAACATCTTCGGAAATGAACTGACGTCAGCTATTTATAGACGAACACGGAGATGGCGAGTTAACGCGGGCAAGGACACGTGTCCCCTACGCATGATACGTGTCCCTCGAGGATGTTCCGTTCTGGCCGTTTTTCCTATCCTCTTCCTCGTCCGGACCCAATTTCTCAAGCACGTGGCTCAATCAGGACCTTGTTCGAATGGATTGCAAACATATTTGCAATACCGACTTCCTCGTTCACCATCGTCAGCTGGCAGTAAGACATGCACTAACAAATTAGTGCTTCCAAGAGAACTAATTGTCCCTATCAGCTTTTAGGTCTCACAAGCCATGAGTGACATCTAGCAATATGTCATGGCTACCCAGACAGTGTGAATGTTTCAAGAACATAATGAACCTGTCAGCTTTTGGCTACAGTGTAATTCAATCCTTCTGTCTTACCATGTCCCGATCGAACAAAGACCATGGAATATTTGTCAAGCCACCAATTCGATCATATGCACAAACCTAACGGACATTCATTTATATGAGACATGAACAATTCATTCTCGGTTGCAACCCCGGCCGAGGATTTCAATGCAATGTCATGATTAGATCGCATAGGACATCAACCTCGTATGTAATAAGGAGATAGATTCCATCTGTTTTGCACACGTGTGACTTCGTATGTGAACGAGCTCTGACCATTAAGTACAGAGGCGAATCAACGAACCGCCAATATGTACACTTGTGAACCATAGCCATCCAACAGACAAGTCAACACTGTGCCTCAAGTCAAAGGACTATTTACACAAAACCAAAGCATGAACGATTTAGACATTGACCTCGCTCGAAGCTTCCATGTTTGCTAATCGTTCAATGCGTGTCACGTTCAGTGCACTTGTCCGGTACAAGCACTTGTGTTCTAACTCGGGTATCACAATACCCCCAATGACTTGTGACTCGTCATTCCCTTAAGTATCCAATACTTAATAGCGAAGCTACAAGCACACCGGTCTCAATCGAATTATTGATATCCACTCAATAATCCATTGACCGGTAACATTTTAAAGATTCAGTCTAACTGTGAACCTGTCACACATAATCTTAACGTCTTAAGAAAAGGTTTAGTCACAACTGATCTTATGAAATCATTCATCTAAATAATGGGATAGATGAATGAACATGTCTTTGCCATTAATATATAATTGAAAGTACAACTAAAATCCCTAACATGTAACCATTACATGCTTGCTTTAAGGCATACAGCTAACAATCTCCCACTTGCACTAAAGCCAACTAGACTGGTGCCTCAAACCCATTTTGTCAATGTGTCTTTCAAATAAAGACTGAGGCAAGGCGTTAGTGAAGGGATCTGCCACGTTTTCTGCTGAGGCTATTTTCTGCAAGGCGATATCGCCTCTCCCAATAATTTCTCTAATGAGATGGAAGTGTCTCTCAATGTGCTTGGACTTCTGGTGAGATCTCGGTTCCTTAGCTTGAGCTATTGCCCCATTGTTGTCACAAAATAATGTAATCGGCTGCTCAATGGAAGGAACAACTCCAAGTTCAAAAATGAACTTCTTCATCCAAGTGACTTCTTTTGCAGCTTTAGAAGTTGCCACATACTTTGCCCAGTGGTGGAATCAATAGTTATGCTATGTTTGGAACTCTTCCAACTAACTACACCACCATTAAGTGTGAAGACGAACCCCAAAGTAGACTTGTAGTCATTAAGATACAATTGAAAATTGAAATCAGTATAAGTTTCAACTTTGAACTCTCCTTCTCCATATATTAAGAATAAATCCTTAGTCGTTCGCAAGTACTTAAGAATATTCTTAACTACCATCCAATGCTCTTCCTGTGACGTCTCGAAATTTCAAGGCTTATTAAATGAATGATATTGGACTGTTGGAATTTAGTGACATTTGTCAGACGCAGGAATCGTTCAATCTGGAGGACGTTGATCATCGATTGAAGCGTAGTTAATTGTAGTTCGATTAGATTAGTTGCGCCGTAATTTAGTCTCGCTGAATTCCTTCGCACCTGAGCCAACCCTGAACCAAATATTCTGAACCAGTCCTAAATCGTTAGATTACCGAAATACCCTAAGATATTATTCATATACGCCAAAAACAATTAATACCGAATGACCGTAGACCCCGCCTCATTAATGCCAAGTCAAATCTTGCTTTTTGATTATTGAGAAATTACAAAATTGCCATTTGACCTTGGAAATGACCATTTTGCCCCTAAGACCAATTTTCTCTCTCCTCTCTCTCTCTTCCTTCTCTCTCACGCACGGCAGCCCAATCTCATGTTGCCATCTTCACTTCATCTTCTTCTTCCAGCCATCGCCGAGCCACCATCGCTCGCGTCGCCGCCGTCCACCGTTCCAAGCCGAGCCACCGGCCGCCTCAGCCGCTCGCCAGCCCCAGTTGCCGCTGCTGCCGCTCTTGTCGAACTGCTATCTAAGCTCCGCCGTGCCTCGCCGTCGCTCATCAAGCTTCGCAGGAGCCACCGAGATCCCACGGGACCTTGGCCGAAGCCCCGCCGAGCTTGCCGCCCGTTCGCCGTGTCCATTTGTCGTCGTTTAGCCGCTGTCCAACCGCCGTTCGTCGTCGTCTGGGTGTCGTCTTGGAAAACCGACACCATGGTTGCATCCGGATCGATGAGGCGAGTCCGTAGGGACAGCCGCCGCCGCTCATCGCCGGTCACCGCCGACCGTCGCCGCAAGTTAATTAGTGACTTAACCCATAATCCCTGATTATGAAGTTAATTGTACTTATTAGGTTAATTAGTTAGTTACCGTAATTAATTAGATAGTTACCGTAGTTAATAGATAGTTACCGTGGTTAGATAGTTAACTGTGGTTAGATTAAATAGTTACTATAGTTAGTGAATAGTTACTATGGTAGATTAATTAACTGCTGTGGTTAATTGGATTAACCATGGTTAGGTGGAATAGTTACCATGTTAATTGCCTATTGTTGTGCCTAGTTTGTGGTGTCTGATCGTGGATCGGACTGAGTGTTGATTGCGCTTAAATGCTGAATGATCACACTAGTGTCGATAGGCCATGTTAAATTGAAATTGAATACTCGCGTGACCAATTGTGATTTTCAGCATGAAAATGGCCGTAGGCCAGGTTTGAGCATGATGTGAGTATGATTGTATCAAAAATGATATTTGGCATGAGAGCCGGTGGGAAAATGCGAGGTCACGCATGGTTTTAATTGTGTCACCCTAACGTAACTGGGAGCACGAGCAATACCCTTGTTGGCATGGGTCGCTCCCTAATAAGTCTGTGTGCCGGCGACATACCGTCCTGGATTCCACTGCTTATTGGTTGCCTGTCAGTCCGTGCCGGCGACGTACTGTCCGGATTACCACGGTTGATTAGATGCCTATCGCAACTTGTGTTGGTCCGTAGTCCCTCCTGGTATGCTTGCCTTAGGGGTCTTGAGGGGGCTATCGGATACCGTTGCCGTAAACGTTGTGGGACGACGCCCGGTTAATCCGGAAGAGTACTAGCAGTGAGGCTGTACTGTGGCGAGAGTGGAGTATCTCTTGGCCGTGATGACCGGAACACGTGTGTTGCATAGTACATGAGTATTATTGAGTGTTCTGGTTGAGTGATTGGTTGTTGTTTATGCGTTGCCATGATATAATTATCGTATGGCTTAAGGCGAGGTACGTTGCATGTGGTTGTTCTTCTGATGTTAGGTTTAGCTCGCTAGAACTATTAGATTGTCTGCGTGAATCAACGTCCTAATCGGACTTAGGCGTTGACCCGCTGAGATTCATATCTCATGCGCTTAGCTGATCGCTTTTCAGGTCCTCGAGATGGCCGCGCGCCACATTAGATTTGGTGTTCCTATCGACCTGACCACGGTACTGCATTACCGTCATGTCGCCAATTCTGAGGACGTATGGGAATAGCATGTGACGACCGTCTGGGTCGACGAAGGGTTGCCACACTATGTGGCACACCTCTTCAAGGCCTGGTTCGTACGTCAGGCTGGTGTTCCCATAAGACCGATTCGGGGGTTTGATGTACCCCTGGGTACTGGTCCAATCGTCCAGACTTGGGACACGATGGATGCTGACATGCCGGACGGGGAGGTCGAGGACCTAGATCCGAGTTCTGAGGAGGAGGACCCAGATTCGCCGCCTTGTTATCAGGGTTGACCCGGTGTTGTTGCCCCGGGGGTTTTGAGCAGCTGTGGAGGAGTTTTTGGAGGCCGTGTTGTATATAGTCGATAGTGTAGTTGTAGTGTATCGGCTATAGTGCGCCCTGACCCGACCCGATATCTTTTTGTGGGTCTAAGGGATCGGTCCAAGAAGGACTTGTGTAATATGTTGTTTTTCCTGCGGACTAATCAGGATGTAAATAAAAGTTTGCTTGTTGTATCTCCTATTTGACTATCCCTGTTGTTTGTTGTCTGGGGTTGTATTCGCTTCTGCATGTGCTTAATTATAAGATAAAAAGAAATGGGTCGATGATCTGCCTGGGACATCATCCTTTGACCTAACGTTTGGAAGGGATGGTCGCAAGCCCGGGGTTCGGGGTGTGACATCCCCGTTTTGGTATCAAAGCATGGTTTGTGGAGTTATAAGGTGCACTGGGTTTGGGATAGTCAATAGGATTGAAACCATATGCTTGTATTTGCTTCTTGATTGTATTTTAGTAGTAAACCTGAGTTCTCATTACGTATTGCTTTGGGCGAGCAGGAGTCCTTACGATCCTGCAAGATGAGCAGCCGTAGTCGGAGAGTGCCCCGAGGTAGGGCAACTCAGGTGGGTCCCGAAATGGAGAGGGATCGTGTCCCGGGAGTACCTACGGAAAGTGTAGCTCCAGTTGTACCTGAAGCGGTTGAGAACCGCATTCTTGCAGCTCGTAGAGGCAGAGGAAGGGCCGCCCGAGCAAGACCCAGAGTGGGTAGGGTGGATGAACCGAAAATGACCGAAGAAGGGGCAGTTCATGCAGATCCTAGAGTGGACGGGATCCTGCAAGCCTTGGAAGCTATGGGTAACCTAATGGGGCAGCAAATGAGGAACCAAGCTACAGCTGCCATTCCACAGGAGGGTCCGTTAGCTAGAGACGGGATCCGCAGGCCGCAGGCTCACAGATTAGTGAAGCAGTTTCTAAAGCTTAAACCGCCGAGGTTTTCGGGAACTGGTAATCCGGAAGCTGCAACCTCATGGATGGAGGATTTGGAGAAGGCTTTTGCCTTGTTAGGATGTTCGGAGGAAGAGAAAGTGATGCTAGCTGTCTACCAACTGCAAGGTAACACTAGCTCGTGGTGGAAGGCCACGCAGGGAAGTGTGTTTCCCGAAGGTGCGATCCCGGAGTGGGGTGCCTTCGCAGAAGCCTTCAACGGTAAGTACTTCTCGGATTGTGCTCGAGAGCAGAAGATGGATGAGTTTCTGCATCTTCGCCAAAATCAGTCATCGGTGGACCAATATGAGGCAAAGTTTGCCGAGCTGTCCAAGTATGCACCAAGGATGGTGGAGAACCCTGAGGATAGGGCGAGGAGGTTTAGAGACGGGTTGAAGCCGGAGATCAAAAGCGTGTTAGTGCCGTTCAAGCTGAGGAACTACAATGAGCTGTATGAGAAAGCTCAGCTGGTAAAAAGAGATGTTGCTGAGAGGGCAACTGCAGCTGGACCGTGATTCGCTCCTGTGGTGAGGGATAACCAAAGGTTTGGTAAAGGACCAATGATGGGTAATAGGAATCCCATCCCGCCTAACAGGAGGAACTTTGTTGGGAAGTCAACGTTCCGCCCTGACATTGTGTGCCCGTTTTGCCGACAAAAGCATGGGTCTGCCCAGTGTCCAAGGAGGTCAGGTGCTTGTTTTGGCTATGGCAGGCATGACCACCAGATCAAAGATTGTCCTCAGAGATAGATGGGAGGACAGTTGCAACAAGGAGATCAGATGCAAGGGAATATTCCGCAGAACTTTCAAAACCGACCGCCAGTACAAGGAAGGGTGTATGCTGTCACTCGGGACGAGGCGAAGGACTCGCCGACCGTCTCAGGTATGGTCTTGTTGCATAACCAAGTATCTTATGCATTGTTTGATTCAGGAGCTTCCCACTCCTTTGTTGCTGCTCAGTTCGTTAAGCTAGCTGGCATGAGTACAGAACTGCTGAAATCAACTGTTAGGATATCTACACCGCTTAAGGATAATGTTATGGCTGCAGTAGGATGTCCTGATTGTAGGCTGGTTGTAGATGGTCATGAGGGAAAGATAAATCTGATTGTGCTAGCTATGTTTGATTTTGATTTGATTGTTGGTATGGACTGGCTCACGGAGCAAAGAGCTATTTTGGATTGTCATAGTAAGACTATCCTGTTTAACCCATTGAATTGGGTTAGTTTCAAGTTTGTTGGAAACTGAGGGGGAACCTCAATTTCCTTAGTTTCGTCGCTGGAAGCGACTCAGTTGTTGGATGGAGGTTGCCAGGGTTATTTGGCGTCTGTGGTAGATGTGTTGGCTGAGGAGTTGAGACTGGAGGATATTGCTGTAGTAAGGGAATTCCCTGATGTTTTTCCGAAGGAATTACCTGGATTGCCTCCAGAAAGAGAGATAGAGTTCATGGTTGAGTTAGCCCCTGGTACGGAGCCAATTTCAAAGGCACCGTATCGGATGGCATTGTCGGAACTCAAGGAACTGAAGGTACAGATACATGAGTTGTTGGATAAAGGATATATCTGTCCAAGTGCATCTCCGTGGGGAGTGCCCATTTTGTTTGTGAGGAAGAGGATGGATCATTTCGCCTGTGCATCGACTACCGTCAGCTCAACCAGGTGACAGTCAAGAACAAGTATCCGTTGCCAAGGATTGACGATCCGTTTGACCAACTTCAAGAAGCTTCGATATTCTCCAAGATCGACCTACGGACGGGATACCACCAGCTAAGGATCAAAAGGGAGGACGTACCGAAGACGGCTTTTAGGATGCGCTATGGTCACTATGAATTCATAGTGATGCCGTTTGGTCTAACAAATGCCCCAGCTGCTTTCATGGACTTGATGAATATGGTATTCAGTGAGTATTTGCACAAATTCGTCATAGTGTTTATTGACGATATTTTGGTGTACTCTAAGAGCCTTGAGGAACATGAGCAACATTTAAGGACAGTGTTAGAAACTCTTCGGAAACACCAATTGTTTGCTAAGTTTAGCAAATACGAGTTTTGGCTAGCTCGCGTAGCCTTCCTTGGTCACATAATTTCTGGAGAAGGGATATCAGTAGACCCAACCAAGATTGAAGCGGTCATGGATTGGCCGAGACCAACGTCAGTGATAGAAGTGCGGAGTTTCTTGGGTTTAGCAGGCTACTATAGACGCTTCGTGGAAAGGTTCTCCGCGATAGCCTTGCCGTTGACACGCCTGTTGAAAAAGGACGAGAGATTTGAGTGGACAGACAAGTGCGAGAGTAGTTTTCAAGAGCTTAAGCAGAAGCTAACTACGGCTCCTGTTTTGACAATACCGTCTGGTCCTGGAGGTTATAAGATTTACAGCGATGCATCCTTCAAAGGACTAGGCTACGTGCTTATGCAACATGGGACAGTAGTTGCATACGCTTCTCGTCAGTTGAGACCGCACGAGTTGAATTACTCGACGCACGATCTGGAATTAGCAGCGATCGTGTTTGCCCTTAAGATTTGGAGACACTACCTGGTGGGAGAAAGGTTCCAAGTCTAGACCGATCATCAAAGTTTGAAGTATCTGTTCTCTCAGAAGGAGCTGAACATGAAGCAGCGCCGTTGGATGGAGCTTCTTAAGGATTATGATTGCGAGATCTTGTACCATCCGGGAAAGGCTAACAAAGTTGCTGATGTGCTGAGTCGGAAGTTAGCGATTGCCTAGTTGATGGTCCGTGAGTGGCGTCTTCTGGGGGAGGTGCGAGACTCCGAGTTTAAGTTGGAGGTAGGCCGTCTGTCGAGTTTGATGGCTACGTTGAGGATCGAGCCGGAGGTGCAAGCGAGGATTAAGATATTGCAATCGACAGATCCTGCCATTCAGAAAGTCCTTCAAGAGGGCTCAGAGAAGAGGAAAGAAGATTTTTAGGTAGCTGAGGATGGAATATTGAAGTTCAGAGGACGTTTGTGTATGCCGGCTGATGAGAGTCTTAGGGAAAAAATCTTGTCGGAGGCACATCGTAGCAGCTATAGTGTTCATCCGGGTAGTACGAAGATGTACCAGAATCTGAGGTAGTATTTTTGGTGGAGTGGTATGAAGACGGACATAGCCAAGCATGTGGCGAAATGTCTAACGTGCCAGCAAGTCAAAGCTCAACATTGTAAGCCTGGAGGGTTGTTACAGCCGCTTGAGATTCCGGAATGGAAGTGGGTGCACATCACAATAGACTTCGTGACAAGTCTGCCGAGGAGCCAAAGGGGCAATGATTCAATTTGGGTCATAGTGGACAGATTGACGAAGTCAGCACATTTCATCCCAATGAGAAAGGACTTTGCTTTAGACAGGTTGGCAGATTTGTATGTATGTCTAATCGTACGTCTGCATGGTGTACCAGTGACAATCACGTTGGACCGTGATCCTAGGTTCATGTCTACCTTTTGGAAAAGCTTGCCGACTACGTTGGAACGAAGCTGCAGTTTAGTACGGCTTATCATCCGCAGACGGATGGCCAGTCTGAAAGGACAATTCAGACGCTTGAGGACATGTTGTGGGCATGTGTATTGAATTTCAAAGGCAACTGGGAAGGACAGCTTCATTTGGTTGAATTCGCCTACAACAACAGCTATCAGCACAGTATCAAGATGGCGCCTTTCGAAGCGTTGTATGGCAGGCCTTGTAGAACACCAGTCTACTGGGATGAAGTTGGTGAGAGGAAAATCACCGGTCTTGAGTTAGTGCAACAGTCGATGGATACAGTGAAAATCATCAAAGAAAGACTGAGGATAGCTCAGAGCCGTCAAAAGAGTTATGTTGACAAACGACGCAGACCGTTGGAGTTCCAAATCGGTGATCATGTCTTTCTGAAGGTGTCGCCTTTGAGAGGGACATCTCGTTTCGGCAAGAAGGGAAAGTTGAGCTCGAGTTATGTTGGGCTGTTCGAGATCTTGGAGCGGATTGAAAATCTGGCTTATCGTCTCGCGTTGCCACCGAGACTTGCTCGGGTACATGACGTATTCCATGTATCTATGTTAAGGAAGTACGAGCCGGATCCAGCTCACGTCTTGAGCTTTGAAGAGATCGAAGTGGATGAGTGTGTTTCGTACGTGGAACGTCCGGTGAGAATCGAAGACCGGAAGGAGCAAGTTCTGCAAAACAAGACAATCCCGTTAGTGAAGGTTGTTTGGCAACACCATGGAACCGAGGGAGCGACGTGGGAAAGTGAAGAGTCGATGAGGAATAAGTATCCTTTTCTTTTTGAGGTGGTGTAATATTTTAATTTCGGGGACGAAATTTCCCAATGGGGGAAGAGTTGTGACGTCCCGAAATTTCAAGGCTTATTAAATCAATAATATTGGACTGTTGGAATTTAGTGACATTTGTCGAACGCATGAATCATTCAATCTGGAGGACGTTGATCGTCGATTGAAGCGTAGTTAATTGTAGTTCGATTAGATTAGTCGTGCCGTAATTTAGTCTCGCCGAACTCCTTCGCACCCGAGCCAACCCTGAACCAAATATTCTGAACCAGTCCTAAATCGTCAGATTACCGAAATACCCTCAGATATTATTCATATATGCCAGAAACAATTAATACCGAATGACTGTGGGCCCTGCCTCATTAATGCCAAGTCAAATCTTGCTTTTTGACTATTGAGAAATTACAAAATTGCCATTTAACCTTGGAAATGACCATTTTGCGCCTAAGACCAATTTTCTCTCTCCTCTCTCTCTCTCTCTCTTCCTTCTCTCTCACGCACGGCAGCCCATTCTCACGTTGCCATCTTCACTTCATCTTCTTCTTCAAGCCATTGCCGAGCCGCCGCCGCTCGAGCCGCCGCCGTCCGCCGCCGCCACCAGTTAATTAGTGAGTTAACCCCTAATCCCTGATTAGGAAGTTAATTACACTTATTATGTTAATTAGTTAGTTACCGTAATTAATTAGATAGTTACCGCAATTAATAGATAGTTACCGTGGTTAGATAGTTAACTGTGGTTAGATTAAATAGTTACTATAGTTAGCGAATAGTTACTGTGGTAGATTAATTAACTGCTGTGGTTAGTTGGATTAACCGTGGTTAGGTGGAATAGTTACCATGGTTAATTGCTTGTTGTTGTGCCTAGTTTGTGGTGTTTGATCGTGGATCGGACTGAGTGTTGATTGCGCTTAAATGCTGAATGATCACACTAGTGTCGATAGGCCATGTTAAATTGAAATTGAATATTCGCGTGACCAATTGTGATTTTGAGCATGAAAATGACCGTGGGCCAAGTTTGAGTATGATGTGAGTGTGATTGCATCAAAAATGATATTTAGCTTGAGAGCCGGTGGGAAAATGCAAGGTCACGCATGGTTTTAATTGTGTCACCCTAACGTAACTGGGGGCACGAGCGATACCCTTGTTGGCGTGGGTCGCTGCCTAATAAGTCCGTGTGCCGGTGACGTACCGTCCGGGATTCCACTGCTTATTGATTGCCTGTCAGTCCGTGCCGACGACGTACTGTCCGGATTACCACGGTTGATTAGATGCCGGTCGCAACTTGTGTTGATCCGTAGTCCCTCCTGGTATGCTCGCCTTAGGGGTCTTGAAGGGGCTATCGGATGCCGTCGCTGTAAACGTTGTGGGACAACGCCCGGTTAATCCGGAAGAGTACTAGTAGTGAGGCTGTACTGTGGCGAGAGTGAAGTATCTCTTGGCCGTGATGACCGGAACACGTGTGTTGCATAGTGCATGAGTATTATTGAGTGTTCTGGTTGAGTGATTGGTTGTTGTTTATGCGTTGCCATGATATAATTATCCCATGGCTCAAGGCGAGGTATGTTGCATGTGGTTGTTCTTCTGATGTTGGGTTTAGCTCGCTAGAACTGTTAGATTGTCTGCGTGAATCAGCGTCCTAATCAGACTTAGGCGTTGACCCGCTAAGATTCATATCTCATGCGCTTGGCTGATCGCCTTTCAGGTCCTCGAGATGGCCGCGCGCCACGTTAGATTTGGTGTTCCTATCGACCTGACCACGGTACTGCATTACCGTCATGTCGCCAATTCTGAGGACGTATGGGAACAGCATGTGACGACCGTCTGGGTCGACGAAGGGTTGCCACACTATGTGGCACACCTCTTCAAGGCCTGGTTAGTGCGTCAGGCTGGTGTTCCCATAGGACCGATTCAGGGGTTTGATGTACCCCTGGGTGCGGGTCCAATCATCCAGACTTGGGATTCGGTGGATACTGACATGCCAAACGAGGAGGTCAAGGACCCAGATCCGAGTTCTGAGGAGGAGGACCCAGATTCGCCGCCATGTTATCAGGGTTGACCCGGTGTTGTTGGCCCGGGGATTTTGAGCAGCTGTGGAGGAGTTTTTGGAGGCCGTGTTGTATATAGTCGGTAGTGTAGCTGTAGTGTATCGGCTATTGTGCGCCCTGACCCAACCCGATATCTTTTTGTGGGTCTAAGGGATCGATCCAAGAAGGACTTGTGTAATATGTTGTTTTTCCTGCGAACTAATCAGGATGTAAATAAAAGTTTGGTTGTTGTATCTCATATTTGCCTATCCCTGTTGTTTGTTGTCTGGGGTTGTATTCGCTTCCGCATGTGCTTAATTATAAGATAAAAAGAAATGGGTCGATGATCTGCCTGGGACATCATCCTTTGACCTGACGTTTGGAAGGGATGGTCGCGCACCCGGGGTTCGGGGTGTGACACTTCCCCTAGATTAGATTGATATCTGCTAGTAACACTTACAACATGCGCAATATCAGGTCTCGTACATAGCATTGCATACATTATCCTTCCAATAGCGGATGCGTAAGGTATCTTCGCCATCCGCTTTCTTTCATCAGGAGTGTTGGGTCACATTTCCCTTGAAAGATGGATTCCATGCCTAAAAGGCAATAATCTTCTTTTGGAATATTGCATGTTAAACCGCGTAAACACCTTGTCTATGTACGTAGACTGCGAGAAGCCAATCAATCGTCTCAATCTATCTCTATAGACCTTGATTCCTAAAATATAGGTTTCGTCTGCTAAGTCCTTCATGGAGAATTTCTGTGACAAGAATAATTTTATTGATGATATCATCGGTATATCATTCCCGATCAAAAGTATATTATCGACGTACAGAACTAGAAATGCAATTGCACTCCCATTGATCTTCTTATATACATAGGGTTCATCTGGATTCTTGATGAAGCCAAACGATTTGATTACCTCATCAAAACGGATGTTCCAACTTCTGGAGGCTTGTTTGAGTCCATAAATGGATCTCTTAAGCCTACACACCTTCCAACTTTAACCATTGGATTCAGAATCCCGTGGTTATTCCCTATAGATGTTCTCCTCGAGGAAACCATTTAGAAAAGCCGCTTTGACATCCATCTGGAATATCTCATAATCAAGGTGTGCAGCTACTGCCAACATAATTCGAATGGATTTTTGCATGGCTACAAGTGAGAAAGTTTCATCATAATCGATCCCTTCTTTTTTACGATATTTTTTCGCCACCAGCTGTGCTTTGTAAGTTCTAACTTGACCATCAGCATTCATCTTCCTCTTGAAAATCCATTTGCAACCAATTGGTACAATACCATCAGGCAGATCAACAAAGTCCAAACTTCGTTGGAATACATCGAATCCATTTCGGATCTCATGGCTTACAGCCATTTACCAAAATCGATGTCCGACATTGCCTCCTCATAGGTGTTAGGATCATTCAGCTAATCACTATCATTTACCATGAATAATGGTTGAATATCTTCGACTGAGTATCCATAACGAATAGGTGGACGAGACGTTCTCGTACTTCTCCTAAGAGGTTGTATATTAGAAGCTCCCATTGAATCAGAGATCGGTGTCTGAACTTGATTGTTTGGTACTTCATTATTTTCTTCTTGTAAGACTATTTTCCGCCCAACACCACCTTCCTGGATGAACTGATTCTCCAGAAAAGAAGCATGCCTGCTGACCGAAACTCTTTGGTTAGAGTGAAAATAGAAATAATATCCAAGAGACTCTTCAGGATATCCAATGAAGAGACCTTGTTCAGACCTAGCCTCCAACTTATCCATTTTCAGCTTCTTGACGAAAGCTAGACAACCCAAATCTTAACATGATTAAGACTTGATTTCCTACTATGCCAAATCTCATAGGGCGTAGTTGGAACAGATTTGGACGGCACTCTGTTCAGTAAATATGCAGCTATCTCAAGGGCATATCCCCAAAGGGGAATAGGCAAATCAGGATAACTCATCATAGATCGCACCATATCTAATAAAGTGCGATTTCTTCTTTCAAATACACCATTATGCTCTGGAGTTGCAGGGGGTGTCCATTGTGATAAAATGCCATTATCCTTAAGATAATCCAGGAATTCATTACTAAGGTATTCACCTCCTCGATTAGATCGAAGAGCCTTAATACACCTTCCCGTCTGTTTCTCAACTTCAACCCTGAATTCCTTAAACCTTTCAAATGATTCAGATTTATTATACTTCATTAAGTGTAAATAACCATACCGCGAGTGATCATCGATAAAGGTAATGAAGTAAGAATAACCACCTCTAGTAGTTTCATTAATTGGTCCACATATATCTGTATGTATCAATCCTAATACGTCAGCAGCTCGCGCACTATGTCTTACAAAGGGCGCTTTGGTCATTTTTCCTAGAAGACATGCCTCACAAGCTGAGTATGGTTCAAAACCAGACGGATTAATGTATCCATCATTACTCAATTTGTTGTTTCTGTCTTATCCAATATGACCTAATCGGAGATGCCAAACATGCTTTGGATTTGGAATATCTCTAGAGCATTTAGTTATGGCATTTATATCATGATCAATTTGCTTATTGACATTGGTAATCGCATTACCGGATATTGTAATGGTATACAGATTGTTGGTTAATAAACTAGAACCAACACATCTTCCATTATAAAATATAGAATATACATCATCAGCAAAAGAAAATTCATAATTCTCTTTACTCAAACGAGGTGTAGAGATGATGTTCCGTACAGCATTTTCATAATGCAAAAAGTTTTCCAAAACCAGAACATGTCCAGAGGGCAAACAAAAATGAAAAGTCCTTATAGCAAATGCAGCAACTCTTGCTCCATTTGCAAATGTCAGGACAATCTCATTCGCCCCAACATCCTGCTTATTTCCAAATTCTACACAGACATACAAACATGTGATGTTGCAGCAGAATCTAGAACCCATAAGCTGGATTCAACACTAATCATAAGGTTTGTTTCAATAAGCATAGACACCATACCTTCACAAGGTTGGTTCTTGGGCTTGACCTTCAAGCTTGCGAGGTACTTCTTACAGTTCCTCCTCTAGTGCCCCATGACACCATAGTGATGACATTTCCCTTTTTCAATCTTGGGCTTGATTTGCACAACAGCTTTCAAAGGTTTCTTCTGTTTCTTTTTTTTTTTTCGAAACAATCTTACTATTTGAAGAAGAAGCCTTAGCCATATCCACTACATTTGGCCTCGTGTTGTGCATTTCCTTCTCACAAACTACTAGTATACTATGCAACTCAGCAAGAATTTTCTCCATCTTATGCATGTGAAATTTTTGGACAAAACTTGATAAGGAATCGGGTAAAGATTGGAGGATCAAATCCACAGCTAACTCATTATCCATAATAAGATTCAGCCTAGCCAATTCTTCTATGTGCTAGATCATTTTCAAAACATGATCATTAACTGATGATCCCTTAGCCATCCTCATACAGTACAATATTTTAGATATCTCATATCTAGAGGTCCGACCATTCTCATCAAAGAATTCCTTTAAGTGCAAAATGATCGACCTAGCATCTTCTATGCTTTCATACTTCTTCTGAAATTCATTATTCATCGATCCAGCGTATATGACCTAACCTTTAAGTCATCCTCATGCCACTTATCATAAGTGACACGTTCCTCTTAGGTCCCACCTTGAGGAAAGAGGCTGGCATCTTTTCATCAAGCACATACCCGAGTTTTTCAGAATTGAGAACAATTCTCAAATTTCTCAGCCAGTCAGTAAAATTGGGTCTAGTCAAACAATTCTAGTCGAGAATCGAAGCGAGTGGGTTTGTGTTCACCATTTGCAGAGTAATAATATATATGTGTAGAAAATTAAATTGTTTAGCCGTTGTCTTTTAAAGTAACTATTTCATTTTGGCCTTTAAATGAAATAGATTCTCCCACTAAATTTATATCGAATCCATACTCCTTAAATGGCAAACAGCAATCTTTGCTAGGTAAAGATTACTAGTGGAAATTGGAGTTCCACCAGCCCATAGTTCACCTCACCTGATAGTTATTGGGGTTCTATGAACTCAGTGAGTGAATCAACTTATTCAACACATCACATTCGAATCCCAATCATAACTTTGACCTCTAGATCATGAAAGTCTCACCTAACAGTTATTGACTTCACGATCATAGTTAAGTCTAGCCCATCGTCTCTTGCAAGTATTGAAAACGCAAACGATCCCCTCACCTAACAGTTATTGGAAATCATTCAGCTCTAACCCCACAACATCCTAAGCTTAATGGAGTGGTCCAATAATATGAATGAAAATTGACCCCCATATATCCATTGTCGGTCAATCAACCACTATAATATTGGATCAAACCACGATGATGGAAGGCCACGAGGCCGAAACCCGTTATGACTTAATTTGTCAACAAGAGGAGGTTTGGGTCATTATTAATGGTCTCACCTTGCACATTAACCGGTTTAACAGGCTCAATTGAATAAATAGATGTTAATCACATGAACATCTATCCTACGTGGTGATCATGGAATTATGTTTAACGGGTCTTGAGCCAATGAGACCGCATTTAACCGTTGTATCACCACATTTTCTTACAAGAGCAATAAATTCATAATTTAAAGTTTCGGAAGGCACAAATAAAATTCTGCATTGAATCAAATTCATGGCCGAGCAACGCAAGCTGCGTCAACGAATCAACGTCACCGAAACAATTTTCATGTGCGTGATTCTAAGCGGTAATAGTGTTCTCGCCTCTAGATTCACTATCGCGAGTCGTTTCGCAGAATTCATACTAATAACATATTTCAATTCAAATTGATTTAGTTTTAATTCCTTACTAAGTCAATTACAACAATCAACTTCCATAGGCCACGTAACAAAAAATAATTCTCTAAAATAAATTGGCCGATGGCAGGAATTACTACGAACCTAAACCAATTAAACGCACGACTACGCCTAAGGATTGGCTCTAATACCACCGTTGGGATTTCTGACGGAATCTCGGAACGCTTGCACGGGCAAAAACAAAATAATAATAAAACGAAATCCAGCGCAGCGAAAATAGAACCCGTACAAGTATCTCTAAAGGCGTCATTCGCGCGTTTCAATCGAAAATCAGATTCAACAGAGAGGGTTAACGGCCTACCTCTCGTAGCGTACTTGACGCAGCTTGGTTCAGATGTTCTTTCATCTGAGTCCCACAAGCGTCGAACCTCTAGTTCAGACACACCACCAATCGACAGACGAAAGACAGAGCTTTCGAAATCACCACCTTGATTGTGCTAGCAATCTCCCGGTGACAGCAATTAGAACAAGGGCGTAACAGCAGCAAGACGAGGGTAAGGATTCAAGAGGAGCTTTCTGATCTGACAAACGTCTTCGGAAATGAACTGACGTTAGCTATTTATAGACGAAAACGGAGATAGCAAGTCAACACAGGCAGGGACACGTGTCAGACATGCCGACACTCCGACACGTGTTCGACACGTGTCCCTCGAGGATGTTTCGCTCTGACCATTTTTCTTGTCCTCTTCCTCGTTCGGACCCAATTTCGCAAGCACATGGCTCAATCGGGACCTTGTTCGAATGAATTGCAAACATATTTGCAATACCGACTTCCTCGTTCAATATTGTCATGTATTGGTTATGGTGTGTGACATTCCTAGGTTCATCACTAAGCTGGCAGTAAGACATGCACTAACACATTAGTGCTTCCAAGAGAATTGATTGTCCCTACCAGCTTTCAGGTCTCACAAGCCATGAGTGACATCTAGCAATATGTCACGGCTATCCAGACAGTGTGAATGTTTCAAGAACATAATGAACCTGTCAGTTTTAGCTATAGTGTAATCCAATCCTTCTGTCTTACCATGTCCCGATTGAACAAAGGCCATGGAATATTTGTCAAGCCACCAATTCGATCATATGCACAAACCTAACTGACATTCATTTATATGAGACATGAATAATTCATTCTCGGTTATAACCCCGGCCGAGGATTTCAATGCAATGTCACGATTAGATCGCATAGGACATCAACCTCGTATGTAACAAGGAGACAGATTCCATCTGTTGCGCACACGTGTGACTTCGTATGTGAACGAGCTCTGACCATCAAGTACAGAGGCAGATCAACGAATCGCCAATTTGCGCACTTGTGAACCATAGCCATCCAACACACAAGTCAACACTGTGCCTCAGGTCAAAGGACTATTTACCCAAGACCAAAGTATGAACGATTTAGACATTGACCACGCTTGAAGCTTCCATGTTTACTAATCATTCAATGCGTGTCACGTTCAGTGTACTTGTACGGTACAAGTACCTGTGTTCTAACTCGGGTATCACAATACCCCAATGACTTGTGACTCGTCATTCCCTTAAGTATTCAATACTCAATGGCGAAGCTACGAACACACCGGTCTCAACAGGATTATTAATATCCACTCAATGATCCATTGACCGGAAACATTTTAAAGATTCAGTCTAACTGTGAACCTGTCACACATAATCTTAACGTCTTAAGAAAAGGTTTAGTTACAACTGATCTTATGGAATCATTCATCTAAATAATGGGACAGATGAATGAACATGTCTTTGCCATTAATATATAAAGGAAAATACAACTAAAATCCCTAACATATAACCATTACATGCTTGCTTTAGGGTATACAGCTAACAACCGCTTCAATGGCGGCTTTATGAAAAGGGAGGAAACCCTAGGAGGTAGTGTGAAAGGGAGGTTTTTGCGTGCGGGATGGATGCTTAATTTGGCAGTTGGTTTTATGTGCAGTATGTATATAGGCACTTCTGCAACATGCTGAGCAGAGTGTCTCTTGCGGAGAGCTTTTGGTATTTAGCGCCACTTCTAGTTTTTCTTTTTTCTTTTTTCTTGGGTTTTTATTAGTGCCACTTCTACTTTCAATTTACAATAAAAGAGCAAAATGCAAGAACTAATGATTGACTGGCCGATCAATAGCCGCCAAACACAGAAGAAACGCGCTTTCCATTAGAAGAACTATGCAAAAGACCTATTGCTGCTTGGATAGTAAATCACATGGCTGTGTCATAAATATTTTTGTCGTTCCAAGCAATATAGGAGTCAGATATAAAGTATTTTGCTTTATATCAAACACCAGAGGAATCACATCATTTAGTATATAAACTTTTGTAAATATTTTTTCGAATATTTTAGCATTTCTTTTTATATGGCCGTCGCATATATGAGAGAACTAATCTTACGCCTTCCACATTTTCACGTTCATTAATTGACTGCATTTTTTTTGTATCGAAAGCTGCCAATGCATCAGTTTTCAACGTCTTGCCCTCATAACTAGTAATCAACACGATGCCGCCGAAGCAACAAAACAAAATAAACCAACATGAATTTAACATTTGAACAATGAACATAAGTCTGCCAATCTCACTTAATTAAAAACCATTTTTAACCTCTCATACTTCAGCCCCAAGTCCTAACCCTAAATATCTACCTCTAGCGCATCCTTCGACCCACCTTCCTGAACCCTAAATAATAATTTGAACAAAAGTCATCTGGGTGTCACTGCCAATCCACACCCAAGCTGGCTCTACCCAAGTGAGGCTTACTTCCATGTTCATTTTTTAAAATTTACTTTAATTCTATTGATCCGAAGAGGAAAATAAAATTAAAGAAGGTAGAAAAGATCGCTTTGAATATATCTTTGGAATATATATATTTGGAACTGTTTAAGTCTGTCGCACATCTTGAGTAGTCCTCTGCCAGGCACGTTTCCTCTCAATTAGGAGGCCATGTGGGGGCACCTTGGAAGTGTCCTAAACGAGAAACTGCTAAGTAACTTTCAGAGACATAAACACCTGAACCAAACAGGTTATATCTGGGACATGACTAGCTCCTTTTGTTAATCTATTGGGGAACATTTAATAATCTGCTAAATTAGTCATTAAACAAAAGTTTTCACACATATTCTGCCTCGGTTCCCTTCTGAAATTTCTAATTAGTGAACAAGAGCAACGACCCATTTTAAAATAAGTAGCAGTGATTCTGACTCGGGCTTTTAAGTTTTCCAAATTTCACTATGCGCACTCGATCTGTCTAAAATTTGAACTTATACAGGTTGTCAATGAAGTTTCTATTTAGTGAACTTACACAGGTTTTCCCACACATTCAGCCTAAGTTCCTTTCTGAAATTTCTAATTAGTGAACAAAAGCAATGGCCCCACTTTAAAACAAGTAGTGGTGATTCTGACTAGAGCTTTTAAGTTTTCCGAACTTCTCTGTGTGCACGCGATCTATCTGAAGTTTGAACGTGTACAAATTATGAATGAGACGGTGTTTGACATGAGGAATGCAGACCGGAATCAAATCGCGATCCCTTTTCTCTCCAATGAGCTTATACAAAAATAGAAAACTCTGTTTGATTTTGTTGCAATTCATTTCGGTCATTGTCGAAATAAAAATCTTCAAAGGGAGATCGAAGATATTTAAAAAATCAAGCGATTGGTAAATTAAACAAATTAATCAATTAAATTAGTCAATAGTCCAAATCCAACATGAATACCGGGAAAAGTGTAAAAAAAAAATCCTAAATCTATTGCATTGATGCCAATTCAGTCATAAACCTTTTATTGGTGCCAATTTAGTTCTAAATCTTTTGCATTTGTGCCAATTGAGTCCATCCATCTAATTTTGGCCGAATATCTCTGACGTGGACGCCGATCGTCCCACGTGGCACGGCCAACGCTGATGTGGACATTTTTATATATATTTTTATGTTTATTTTTTTTTTCTCTTTCTTTTATGTACTTTTTTCTTTTTATTGAAGGTCGGCGACCCTTGCCGACCTTCAATAAAATAAAAAGTGTACAGAAAAGAAAAAGAAGAAAAAACCAAAAAACCAAAAAACAAATATTTATAATATTATAAAATATTTAAAAATATCCACGTCAGCGTCAGTCGTGACACGTATGACAACCAACATCCACGCCAACGATTTTCCGTCAAAATTGGATAGATTCAATTGGCACAAATGCAAAAATTTTAGGACTGAATTAGTATCAATAAAAAGTTTAGGACCGAATGAAATAAATGTAATAGGTTTAGGATTTTTTCGACACTTTTCCGTGAATACCCCTCGGTTATTAACTTTCAACAAAGCTTTTCTTTGGGCATTTTTTTCACACGGTGTCACACGAAAAGCAAAAGACAAAAGTGCACCGTCTAGTTTTACATTAACATCCGTAGGAACAGTGACCCCCCACACGGTCGGTATTATCTGGTGCAGGCCGCTTCTTCTACGCGATAATCTCTCCGCTACTAAATAAGAGGTCAAGAGCTCCTCCGTTCTCCCTTTCACACCCTTCCCAACCCACATCCCTAAGCACACGCACATACGCATTGTTTCCCTGTGAATTCGCAGGAAAAAGAAAGAAGCAGCAATTCCTAGAGGCAGCAACAGCTCTGGTTGCTCGCTTCTGCTGCTGAAGCTGGTGTTGGTGGTGAGGGTTTCTTCTTGGTGATGAGTATCGGCAGGACGCTTCATTTCCCTCCTCTTTCGCTCGATTCCATGATGGCTATCCCAAATGGTACTCTTCTCTGAGAAACCCCTGTCGGGTTTTTGTTTTGTTGGGTCATTTTTTCGGGTTTTGATGTCTTGGTAGGTTTTGAGTTTTCTTTTCCTGGGTGGATATTGGGGGTGGGCGCAGAATTAGGGCAAGAGTGCGTTTGACTTTTGATGGATTTGATGTTACTGATTCAGTGTTTCAGGCCTTTGTTTGGGGGATTTCAGGAGATTCTTGGGCTAGGATTAGATATAGTGTTCCTTTAGCGTCTTTCCAATCCAATCTCTCTCTCCCTGTCTTTAGGTAGAGGTTGAAGAGATTTTGTAATACCTTCAAAAATTTGAACTTTTCTCTCAGGAAAGTATTGGTTTTTTGTTTGTCAGATTTTTTGATTTGGGAATATTGGTTATCTGTTGGATAAGAATCTAGCGTATAGTATAGACTGAGCGGGGGAATTATTCTGGGAATTGGTTTTTGAAGAAGGTGGTTGTACACGGTTAGGTTGTTTGAATTTTGTTTGAGCTGCGACCATGGAGCTTTTTAAATCCTGCCCGACTGCAAGAAAACCCACAAACGAAATGAACTGAAATGGGAGATTCTTCTCTCCTTACAACCTTATCAATGGAAAGTCATCACCCATCCACTCTGTTGTCCATGGATTCAAGCTCCTCCTCCCACGACGAATCCGTTTTGGAGATGAATCGCCAAATGATTCTTAAGCGTCCGCCGGACATTAACCTACCCCTGTCCGTCGAACGGAGCCCACCTCCCCAGTCCTGGAATCCTGACCCCTGCGATATCCTTGATGTGGGCCTTGGTCCCCAAGTTTACGAGACAGAGAGCTTGCTCAATATTCCTAAAGGCGGACGGAAATGTGTGAAGCGGGTGGATAGTATTTGGGGTGCTTGGTTTTTCTTCAGCTTTTATTTTAAGCCTGTGTTGAACGATAAGTCCAAGGCAAAGATTGTAAGGGACAGCAATGGAGTATCGGGATTCGATAAATCTGATCTCAAGCTTGACATATTCATGGTTCAGCATGACATGGAGAACATGTATATGTGGGCGTTCAAGGAGAGGCCCGACAATGCATTGGGCAAGATGCAGCTGAGGAGTTATATGAACGGGCATTCTCGACAAGGTGAGCGACCCTTTCCCTTCAGCGTAGATAAGGGTTTTGTTAGATCTCATAGGATGCAGCGGAAGCATTACAGGGGTCTCTCTAATCCGCAGTGTATCCATGGTATTGAGGTTGTTCCCTCACCCAATCTCATGGGTCTCGATGAGGAAGAGGGCAGGCGTTGGATGGAACTCACAGGCAGGGAGTTGAATTTCTCTATTCCACCTGAAGCGAGCGATTTTAGTTCTTGGAGAAATCTACCCAACATTGATTTCGAGCTCGAAAGGCCTCCTCCACCGGTTAAGTGTGCCTCCAATTCCCAGTCAAAGAAGCTGCTTAATGGGTCTGGACTGAATTTGTCTACTCAACCATCAAGCAATGGTAATGGGAATGGTATGGATTTGTCACCCGTGAGCAGCAAGAAGAGGAAAGACTTTTTCTCTCGTGGACTTGAGGAGGATCCATATTTGACTGTTAATCCTCCCTTGGATCGGACTATTGATATGGATCTCCACCTGAGTGAACCACAATGGTTAAATGAGTTCAGTGGGATCATGAAGAATGTTTATGGGCCTGTTACAGCTGCAAAAACAATTTACGAGGATGAGGAGGGTTATCTGATAATCATAAGTTTGCCCTTTGTGGATCTTCAGAAGGTTAAGGTTTCTTGGAGGAATACTCCCACTCATGGGATCATCAAGATATCTGGAGTTAGCACATCTCGAACACCATTCATCCGGAGGAACGACAGGACATTCAAACTTACAGATCCATCCCCAGAGCATTGCCCGTCTGGGGAATTTGTGAGGGAGATTCCGTTATCAACTCGAATTCCCGAAGATGCCAATATAGAAGCCTACTACAATGAGCAGGGCTCATTGCTAGAAATCATGGTGCCCAAACTCCGCGCTGGCCCAGAAGAGCACGAGGTCCGTGTTTGCCTTCGCCCTCATCTTGGAGGCAGCGATCTCGTTCTAACCTAAAATTTTCTTTTTGTGAAATTTGGAAGGGTTATTGATAGCTGTTCTTGGTGCATCATTTGTTTACTAACATTGTACCACAGCATAGTCTATGAAAGGAAATTTGCGTTTCACTTGGCTGCATGCTTTATAGATCTATTTGGTTGGATGTGTTATATCTGGTTAATCACTTTCCTCGGGATGTGATATGGTTCCGAAGGATGAACATGCTTGAATCACTTTTCTCCTTGAAGTTGTCGGTCTTCCATACCAACCGGAAGTGGGATTTTAATCCCGCTCTGTTGCAACCGCTCGCAGGTAATCTCGTTGTAATAGTCGGTTCATTCTGTCGCTTGTTTGCTTTGTAACTTCAACCGCTGCGGCATGTTCTTCCAGCAAAATTCAGCAGGCCTAGGGCTAGTTGAACAAGTTCAAGTAACCAGATTGTTTTTAGACGTTCTGTAACGTTGTTCCTTACTCTGCATCTCCCAGCACCCCCGGATAGTCGCTGTGATTCCTATTAGGGGGTATGGGATCTTTTCGTTGGTCCAACACGCCTGAGAACCAGGTTCTTCCCCCTCGTTATATGGAACTTCTTCGTTGATGGCCGAAGAGCCCAAGTTTGTTTGTCCATCCTCTGTCCATCTTCTACAATTAAGTTTTGATAGACTCCCTTTCTTTCTTTGATTGACTTGGTTGGAATTGGTTTTGCTGCCTGAGCATGTCACGTACACACTCCATAGACGCGCAAGCGTCTGGACTCTGGCGCTTGTGAAATCCCTCTCTCCCAACGTGCCGTAGCAATCTTTGCAGCTCCCCAAGGCGCCTAGCAACATTTTTGCTCTCGTTAGAAATTGATTTTTGTTGATTTTTCTACTT
This sequence comes from Lenwebbia sp. NSW1173648, assembly GCA_029784005.1. Classification (NCBI taxonomy): domain Eukaryota; kingdom Viridiplantae; phylum Streptophyta; class Magnoliopsida; order Myrtales; family Myrtaceae; genus Lenwebbia; species Lenwebbia sp. NSW1173648. The sequence goes on along the minus strand of JARCGZ010000008.1, from coordinate 17,625,883 downwards.
TTGGAGATAAGTGAATGTGGCTCTAAAATTATTTCTGAAGCAAAAAAATGCGCTAGAAGTAGAAAAATGAAGTTGCGTAATCAAACGAAATTTCTGATCTAGAAGTTACGTTACTAAATTGATTTCCGCTTCATGAATAGTTCCTAAAAGACTCTTAAGATGTCTAAAAATCCCATTTCTGCTGTCACGCGTCTAGCACGTACACTGACTTATCAGCCTCACATTACTTATCGATCTCGGCCTATCATGAAACGGGTCAATCACGGTCGTGTTGGTGCTTTTCGGACGAACATGATAGATCTCTAGCGCGTACGGGACCTGGTCCAAAATGGGGGCTTGCTCCTAGGCAAAGACGGTATGATATAAATTATAATGGCCAAAAAGCACCAGAAGACAGAGACTACTCCTGTTCTTTCCAGGTTTCTGCCAACCTGATCCGGGAAACGTTGACAAAACTTCCAATATATAGGGACTGAGTCAGGCGAGTCATGGTCATTAGGTGAGCGGAGTCAAGGAAGGCGTCTGGTGACTCTGAACGATGATGCTGTCCCAGAAGGGCCTCGGATTGCGTCGCGGGTTGTCCTTGTCTGCTCTCTTTCTCTCCTCTTGTTTTCCCCGCTCTTCGCCTTTTCCGGAGATTTGTGGTGTTGCCTTGTCCACTTGACGAGTGGATTCCACTGAGGCTGAGGGGGAATCTGAAATCAAATATTTATTCTTTAAAAAAAAGAAAAAAGTGAAGGAAAAAGCAGGTTAGAAGTTGTAGTTGATTTGCTTGCTCTCTTCTTTTTCTTCTTGGTGGGGACGGGGAAGCACGAGGAAAGGGGAGATTGCTGTTTGAATCTGATATGTGATTTGTCAAATCGTCGGTGTTGGTGGATAAGCACATCCGTTTTGGTGCAATTTCACTTTTGTTGTTAAATTAAGAGCCCATTTCATCACGTTTTGTATAAAATAATTCTTTTATTATCGTAGATAAGAAAACGGTTTTTCATGAAAACGTGATTTAGATGGTCACGGATACAACTTTATTTTTTATTTTCCAAAAATAACAGTTTTTATTTCGTTTAATTTGACACTCGCCTTATTGGTGATAAGTTTATCCCATTACGAAAAAGTATGGATTAATACGGATTTTAATAAGTGTTGCGCTAAAATTTACAATTATACTATTTCCTTCAACTTTCTCCGGTCAAACAGTCCTTCTTCGTATATGTAAAGTGTATGAGATCGAATAACCACGGTCCCTTTTCATCGAGGGATGGTTTCTTGAATCTGTTCAAATTAACTAGCATATCTGCACGAGGAAAATTGCTTGTGTTTGCTAATTAAATGTCAAAAAGTTAAATATCCTTATTCGATTTCCAAATCTTAAAATATACGTAAGCAACGCAAAATATGAATTTCGCGAAAAGAAATGGAAATGGAAAAAATGAAAAGAGAGACAGGAGTAATGAAATAGCGAGGTCTTTATAAACCTTCAACTTTACATTTATGTCCCTTTAAGTAAAAAAAGAACAGGGAATCGCGGTTAACTGAAAAATGGGGGACCCTCTTCCCTCGTGTAGTATTACTGGTTAGTTGATAATTATGTTAACTATACAGTTTGTGAATGAAAAGTACTATGAGAGCAATAACATAAATTTATAATTATAATTAGAAGTGAGACATGACAATTTTTGTTTAGTGAAAATAATGTTAAACAAACATTCTCTTATTAGGTGTAACCAAACATTTCTTCTAATTAAAAAACATTTTAGACATTTCGGCAAAAATCATTTATTTCGGACTTTTTGACTTCATATTGTAGAGTAGATCTCGAAAGATATGAAAGAATGATTCAAAACAAAGATATCGAAGTCGAACCTCTCCAGAATTAGTTGTTAATTATGTGTAATCAGGAAAGAATTAAGAGCACCATTTGCTTCCGAAAATGTAAGTGAGAGACTATATTAAACCATCAAACGCCAAGATCTGCAATTGGTTCTGGCATTTTCATCTAAAACGGTGATGACAAAACCGAGTGGAGTTAAGGTTCCATCTTGCGTCTCCGCCTCTCTGATCTTCTCCATAACTTTTTTTCTCCTACAATCTACTTGTAGTTTAGCCCTAACTCAGTAACTTGGCTTGATGTAGAGGGAGTGAGACAAGAAAGAGGGAGGCAAGTTAGCGTCTCTCTATTATAGATGTGACCCTTGGGAGATATTGATTCAAAACTTTGCACACCAACGATTGCACAAAAGATCCTAGGATGAAAGATGAACATCCAACACGCAGAGAAGTAACATAGGACCCTCTTGCTTTGGTAGACCCAAAGCCAAAATGGGAGTAGCTTGCAAATCGAAGACATAACAGAAAAGGGGCGGGAAAAAAAAACACTAAGATAATTAATCGACCTCCTCGATCTTAGGACCAGCTCCGCTTCCTCCAGCAGCAGGACCATCTTCGTCCATTCCTGCGCCCATGTCGGCACCAGCGCCCATGTCGGCACCAGCGCCTTGGTACATCTTGGCAATGATGGGGTTGCAGATGCTCTCCAACTCCTTCATCTTGTCCTCAAACTCGTCAGCCTCAGCCAGCTGGTTGCTGTCCAGCCATTGGATGGCCTGCTCGATGGCGTCCTCAATCTTCTTCTTATCAGCAGGCGGGAGCTTGGCGCCAATCTTCTCGTCCTTGATGGTGTTCCTCATGTTGTAGGAATAATTCTCCAAGGAATTCTTGGCCTCAACCTTCTTCTTGTGCTCTTCATCCTCGGACTTGTACTTCTCTGCCTCTTGAACCATCTTCTCGATCTCGTCCTTGGATAGCCTTCCCTTGTCATTGGTAATGGTGATCTTGTTCTTTTGACCAGTGGTCTTGTCCTCAGCAGACACGTTCAAGATACCATTGGCGTCAATGTCGAAGCACACCGTAATTTGAGGGACGCCCCTAGGAGCCGGGGGAATGCCCGACAGTTCGAATTTACCCAACAGGTTGTTGTCCCTGGTCCTCGTTCTCTCACCTTCATAGACCTGGATGAGCACACCAGGCTGGTTGTCTGAGTAGGTAGAGAAAACTTGCTCCTTCTTTGTGGGGATGGTGGTGTTCCTTGGGATCAACACAGTCATGACACCACCAGCAGTCTCGAGACCAAGGGAGAGTGGGGTGACATCCAACAGCAAGAGATCCTGCACTTTCTCATTTCCCTCACCGCTCAAGATGGCAGCTTGAACAGCAGCACCGTAGGCAACGGCCTCATCTGGGTTAATGCTCTTGCAAAGTTCCTTGCCATTGAAGAAATCCTGCAGAAGCTGCTGAACCTTGGGTATCCTAGTTGAACCTCCAACAAGGACAACATCGTGGACGGTACTCTTATCCATCTTGGCATCCCTCAAACACTTCTCAACTGGCTCCATACACTTCCTGAAAAGGTCCATGTTGAGCTCCTCAAATCTGGCACGGGTGATGGTTGAGTAGAAATCAACACCCTCATACAAGGAATCAATTTCAATGGTGGTCTGGGCAGTGGATGAGAGTGTCCTCTTGGCCCTTTCACAAGATGTCCTCAACCTCCGGAGGGCTCTAGGGTTGCCAGTGATGTCCTTCTTGTGCTTCCTCTTGAACTCTTGGACAAAATGGTTGACCATTCTGTTGTCAAAGTCCTCTCCACCAAGGTGGGTATCACCAGCGGTGGCCTTCACCTCAAAGATACCCTCCTCAATGGTGAGGAGAGAGACATCGAACGTACCACCACCGAGGTCAAAGATCAAGACATTCTTCTCGCCGACACTGGTTGCTTTCTTGTCAAGACCATAAGCAATAGCAGCTGCCGTAGGCTCATTAATGATACGCATCACATTTAGGCCTGCGATGACACCAGCATCCTTGGTGGCCTGACGCTGGGAGTCATTGAAGTACGCTGGGACAGTGACCACCGCGTTCTTCACAGTAGATCCAAGATAAGCCTCAGCAATCTCACGCATCTTAATGAGGACCATGGAAGAGATCTCCTCAGCAGCAAACAGCTTCTCCTCACCCTTGTAGTTGACCCCAATCATGGGCTTGTCACCAGGCCCAGGAATGACCTTGAATGGCCACAATTTAATATCACTCTGCACAGTGGCATCAGTGTATCTTCGGCCAATCAATCTCTTGGCATCTGTAATGGAAAGGCAAGCATAAATCACCCAAGCAACAAAAACACATAGCAGTATTCCATAAAACACAGTATTCCCATCTATGAAACCAAGCTTTCTAAAGCACACTATTATTGTGAAACTAATAATTTACTTTTCACAGGCACCAACCCATTCTTGTGTAGAAAAGTTTGAAACATCAAGACCCAACACATTATATTAAAGTTGATCAAAGCGCGGACCCATCTGGAAGTATACCAAGTCAATTCTTTCTTTAGTGCAAAGGGTCGAACCGATTACCCTCCTACGAAATTGCTCGGTTCTGAAACGGTAAACTCCAATATCACTGCCCAACAAAGTCGTCCCATTACAGATGGCAGACAGTATATACGGTACATGTACATAAAGCATGAGTAATTGCAACCATTCTTCCTACACCGTACTTTAATCTCAATTCTACATCAGGCGAGTTACGCGGGCTTGCAACTTTTAGGCTAGACCTCAAAATACGAAAAACCAAGTTTGAAAGACATTCAGTAACAAATAGCGATTCGCCAGCATGATAATCCACGAAGCAAAAAGTCAACTTGCGAGCGACACAAAAGAACAAAACAACAACTGTGGATCTAAGACCACAGACAAGCCAAATCTGAAAAGAATATACAGTGATTCAAAAGATCTACAGCAGATCACGGAGAAAAACTGCAACGAGCACTATTAAACGCAACCCGCGCGTCATAAACATCGAGATCTACCAGGAAAACAACATGCACTGGGTCCAAATAAAGGCTGAAAAAACCATAGATCCACCCATCTTTGAAAGAACCCTTGATCGAACAAAACCACTCTTCTGAACCAATACTAATGCATAAAACCAGGGCCTAGAACACAGATCTTACCGAAAACAGTGTTCGTCGGGTTCATCGCCACCTGGTTCTTGGCGGCGTCGCCGATGAGACGCTCGGTGTCGGTGAACCCGACGTACGACGGCGTCGTCCGGTTCCCCTGGTCGTTGGCGATGATCTCGACGCGGTCATGCTGCCACACTCCGACGCAGGAGTAGGTCGTCCCGAGGTCGATTCCGATGGCTGGACCCTCACCTTTACCCGCCATTGTGGTCTCTCTCCGCTTAAGGGTTGTGTCGACGAAGAACGCACAAGCTTGAAGATTGAAGCTAGGGTTTCTAAGAGGGGGGGGGGGGGGAGAGTAGCGAGGCTTGTATAGGGTCTGGAAAGAGAGCTTCGAGAATGTTCCGCAGCTCGAATCTTATTGGCTGTGGGACCGGCGCCGAATATGGACGGTCCGGATTGTTTCCATGTTCTTCGGCGTAGACTTGTCTCTCTCTCTCGATGAAGTCGCTTAGACGCGTTAAGAATCGGAATCGAAAACAAAATTGCGTACTTTCAACCATTTGTTTTTTTTTTTTCCCAGTACGCAATTTTAATTAATTTCAACCATTTGTTTTTCTGACCAAAAAAAAAAACCATTTGTTTTATGTTTTTTTAATTAAAATAAAAACCATTTGTATTTATTAATTTGTTGCTTAACATATTTAATCTATTAAGTTCACTTCTTTCTTCTTCTTCTTCTTGCTAGAATTTAAATTCACCTCTACTAGATGATGAGGTTGGAGTTACTTAGGTTGGCCTAATTCCCCAAAAAGCCCTCAAACTTCTTTTGTCTAGAAAAAAATACAAAACTTTAGGTCCAGTCCAAATATGCTCCGAACTTTTCTCTGTCTTAAAAAATCCCCCAATTTTAAGCCCAATCCCAATCTACCATGAACTTTTTTTATCTAACAAAAATCATCAATTTTTATTCTAGTCCCAAATCTGCCTCCATTAACCCTCTGTCCAAAAATCGTCGTTAGTCACTGTGACGCCCTGAAATTTATCACATTAGAAATAATTAGAAAATAAAAGAATATTTCTTGACTTGTTCTTTAAGCCACCTAGAAGCTTCTAGAAGAAGCTAAAACTTTTCTTAATAAAGAAGAAAATCTCAAAACTTATTGAAGAAGCTAACCCTTTTGGCTTGCCAAGGAAGCTATCTCGTAACTTTTCGAGAAAACTATTCGGTAACTTCTCGAGGAAGCTATTCCGAAGCTTTTCGAGGAAGCCATCACCTTACTTATTTAAGAAGTTTTCTCGAACGTTAGCTATAAAACAAAACATCGAAAACCGGTGGCAAAAAATTGCAAAGAGGACAAGACGATGAATTGATCAACGGGGAACCGGCAAGGAACGAGCAAGAGCAACGACCGATCTGGGGGCGAGGCACGCCCGACCAGCAATCGGCACGAACGGCCCTCGGCCGGCCCGCGCCTGGCAAGCAAGAGGCCGGACCGAGACGTACAGAGCAGCCCGCATGGTGCGAGGCAGCCGCGCCCGAGTCCAGCCGCTACCCAGAGTTGGTGCCGCCCGATTGATGCCGGCCACGGCCAGCACCATTGGCCTTGCCATCCGCTGAATTCGGCCCTATTCCACCTCATCGTCCGCGAACGGTCGACCATTGATTCTTGTTTCCGAAAGATTCTAGAATGTAGGATTAGATATTGTCAAGGGAAATCATTACGGATTAGATATTTTAGTAACACGTAATGATTACAATTAAGATATTTAGTCTAAATAAATCTTCTTAAGACACATGGACCAATTACAAAAGGACACAAACATACCCCATAACCTAAGGAACACCTCATCATATTTGGCCTCACATGTGGGCCAATAGAAAATTGATACAAACTTAGTCTAGACTCTAAAGACACCTCATTAAATTAGTTTAAACAAGTGGGCCAATCATGAAGAGATAAGTAGCTACCCTAGTTTTAGAGTTACACATAATATAACATAGGTAGACATATGGACCAATAGGATTGAGACAAGTTAAAGGAGTCATAATGAAAGGCGTTCCTAAAAATTGATGATGATCCTCCCATTTTGGGACCACATAAACCACACCAACCTCTCTTCTCTCTCTCTCTCCCTCTCCCTCATTGACCCTATCTCTTGCCGACTCTTTCTAGCCGCCATCACCGCCGACATTTCCTCACTTGCACGTGGTAGGTTCGAACTGTCGTGTTCGGGTACATGTAAATGGGATTACTAGTTTTAAGACTGTAATGTCTGTTTATTACTTCAATGAAGTGTTGCATTGATGTATGACATTGAACGGGTGATTACGTGTGTAGATATGTGTTATATTGCATTAATTCACGTTAGTTGGACTTCGACGAAGAGGTAGAAAACGCCAAACGAGGACCGATTGAGGCAAAAACCAAGCCGAACAAGACCAATCGAAATCGGAACCGACCCGACCAGAATCTGGTTGGGACTAGAACTCCCAGCCTGGACCGGCCAGACCGGTTTGGGCCAAGTCCAGTTCCGTTCCAGGCCGACCGAAGCCGGACGGCCTAATCTGGGTCTCGCCGAGGCTGGTTTAGCTGGATCGAAGGTGGTTCGGGCGGCCTCTCACATGTTCCACTTCCGTCGATCCAACCCTGCATGGTACATTAAAATTAAAATCATAAATTGGCACATGCGCTTGCAAAGGCGTGACTGTATGCAAAGTCAAGAAATGATTACATGCTCATTGCCACCCGAGGAACGATGTGATTACAAGCCGGAGTAGGCTTGATTACGAGAGACAGAGTTGACTTTTTTACGAGATTACGAGTTATCATTCCCTTGAAGACTTAAGGGATCAATGAGAGCCAGAGTTGGCTTTATTACGAGAAATGATTAGGGGCCATCATTCTTGCGAAGGTGGCAATGCGAACGAGACGTTGCTCTTGAAGCGACATTGAGCCTACGAGAAAGCGTTCCCGAGAAACGATTATGAAACTACGAGAATGAGCTGACGAGCTTGTGGCCCTTACTAGTAAACAAGTTACATGATAGAATCGTTGCACGTGCATACTTGATACATGTGTGATACATGGCATTTTTATAATGGATCACATGATAGCTTTGTATGATATATTACTAACACCACTACATTGAGTACTAGGCCGGCAGTCCTGCCTTAGTCCTAGTAATTTCATTTACTAGACTATTTGCTCATTCCTTTATTTTTCAGGAAATTGAGATGGATCTGCCGCGCGCCCCGCTGTTTGGCCTGCCAACCCACATAGAGCTCTCCCAACGGGAAGTGGTAGATGTAGAGACAGATGTGATGTATACTAGAATCAAGGTTGTCTTGTGGATAGATATCGGAATAGCGTCGCCGCTCCCTCTTACCTTTGTTTCCTGTCACCAGAATGTTGATGGTGTACTCATTGGCCATCTTAGTAATTTTGATGGGCCGCCAGGTTTTCAGTAGGACAATACTTGAGCCGTGATGGAGGAGGAGTCATAGTAGCTTAGTAGTAGTAAAGAGGGGAGGTATTGTACTTATCGGTATAACCTTCCAACATTTTGAATGTACATAGTAAATAGATTGTTAGAATGTATTGTAAAATATATGATACATATATAAAACTACGTGTGTTTGTAAAAGTCTTGGAAGCTACTATGTCTGCTTAAATCGGGTTGCCTACCGTTATGTTTCCACGTTAAGGAAAAAAAGAAAGGAGTAATCAAATAATAATAATAATAAGTCGATTTGCAGGGATGACGTGCCCAAGACGTCACAGTCATCACTAATTTTCATATCATTGAATGGTTTCATTTTGCGGGATAATTTTTCATGTCACCTTACTATTGAGAATTTGTTATCGGCGTGGAAATGCCACGTCAATTTGGGAATGGACTATAGGGGTATATTTTAGAATAGATTAAAAGTTGATAATTTTTTAGACTAAATAAAATTCGGGATAGATCTGGAACTAGATCTAAAATTTGGAGTTCTAAGACCAAAACAAAAAAGTTCGAGGTAGATTTGAGATTGAGCCTAAAATTTGAGGTTTTTTCTTATGCAAAAAAAAGTTCGTAGCTGAATTGGGACTACATCTAATGTTGGCATTTGCTAAGGAATTGGGCCACTTATGTTAGGATTTAAGTTGAATTTTCCCTCTTTTATCACAAAAAAAAAATTCAAATTAATCTACATTATTAGTTGAAGTAGAATCTAATGTTGAATATCAAGTACCATATCACCAAAAAGGAAAATTAATTATTTTATCTCTAATTAATTGTCTCCTTATTCCTTACCAATTTATTCTAGGATTTCGCTAACATAACATTTTGAGTGACTGTGAGAGTAGCAACATATTATGTGCCACAAGTTCTTGAAAGAGTGGACCCCACAATAATCTTTAATTATTTGTAATTTGATTTTTTTATGACCCAGAGTAGGCTGTTATTCTTACAGAAGATTAAACACTGTCACATCATCATTTCTCTTTATTATATTGATCGCTACAATATTCTTGGCTATTGTTGCCCATTAAAGTAATGATCTATCCATCATCTTTTTGGAATATTCTTATTGCGATCATCTCTCTCCTTGTCAAATTTCGGTTGGATTTGTTATATAGGGTGGACACAATGGAAAAGAGACAACCTAGTTCCGATACCATGTTTTAAAATCTAACCTAAGTTGTCACGACCTAAAAATAAATTGTTCTCACGTTAATGGATTACTAAGTTAATTAAATGAACTAACTAACCTAGTTCGAACTCTCCCAAGTTCTACCAAATCGTGACTTTGGTTCAATAATTTTAATCAAAAGATTCTCAATTTTGGAGCCACCACTAATCTTTTTTTGGTAGGTAGATTAGATACCTAAATAAAGTATTGGGAGAATACCTTATTTTCTACAGAGCATAGATTTAGGTTTGGGGACTTGATTACGTTAACTTTTCAATTAACGCTCTTTCGGTACCAAAAGACTTGAGTTGGCAATTCAATTGATTTATTTTTGAAAGAAAGTGCAATTATGTTTTTAGGGTTTTTCTTGATTTAATGAATGCAATATGTAAATGCAAAATCTAACTATATGATGACAAGATGATTGTGCATGACAAATTTTAAAAAAAAAAAAATCGAATTTTAATGCAAGAAACATGATTTCTACTCTAGATGACGGGTGATATGAAACCTAACCTAGAATGACGGGCAATGCATGAATGGCGGGCAAATATGTATTCTATACTAAGTATGCGAAAATATGAGCCTAATCTAAGTGACATGCAAAGAATTATGCAACAAGTTAATCTAACAGGCAAACTAGATTTTAAATTGAAAATACTAACATGCAAACTACGTTAATAAATTAAGCCTATGTTCCAAATGACATGAAAAAATGCATGAATGATGGATAAAAAATGTGACATAATGTAGTATGACATGAAAGCATGGCAAATATCTAAACTACATGAGATGAATGATTTTTATGATTTTTCGGTTTTTTAATGAAATGTCAAAGGAACCGATTCAAAGGTTAATGACAATTAACATAAATTAAGAAATTGATTCCTCAAAGCTTAATTTTATATTAAAAGCCATCTTGACATTTAATTCTGAAAAAAAATTAATTCAAGACCAAGATTTGATTTTTTTTATTTATTTATGATTTTCTGAGAAAATGAATCAAATAAAAGAATAATAAACCTTGAGTATAACACACCTTAATTCCGAATTTTCTAATTAATTCGTCCCATACCCGGGAGCTTGGGTTGTATGGGGAATTTTATTCACGTCATACCCAGGAGATTGGGTTGGATGGTGAATTAAAGTATTGGATTTAAGTCGTACCCAAATGTTACGGTCGGATAGAGAAATCCAATTTCATGAAATAATCGTATCGATCCAAAAGGCTTTGGATGAGATGGAAAATTTTAATGTGTGGATGAGATCGTACTTTGGGGATGAAGCCGGATAGTCACCCTATTGCACATATTCCTTGGACTTAGGCACATGGGAGCATGTATTAAACTCAAGGTAAATTATTAAATTATTTGAATTAAATAAATAAGACTATAGGAAAAAACAAGAGCCGAATTTTAAAGGGCAAGATTGCCCTATTCACAAAGGATCACATTTTTTAAATATGCCAAAGAAATTTTCAAGATAAATGTGATATTCAACAAGATATGCTAAGAATTCCAAAATTTCCAAATTAAGCCACAGGAGATACCGAATGCTCTAAAGATAAGCACAATATTTAATACGATATGCTCAAGATTCAAATTGGTCCGGTTTAGGCAACAAAAATCCCTGTAGATAATATCAAATATGCAAACAAGTTCAAATTAGAAAAAACAAGCTAACTTTGACATCCAAAATTAGAATTTTACCTTATCTTGCAAATTGCAATTCCCTAATTCGAACTTTGTTGGAAAATTGCTCACCAAGCTCATGGCATGGACCGACCGGCTAGGGAAAATCACACGGTTCCAAAGAAAAAAAAAACGCGGTGAAGACGAGTTTGCTGCCGATTCGAGGCGAAGGACAAAAGTAAAAGCTATGAACAGAACCGAACAGCAGAGAAGTAGGCGCCGAATAACAGAGAACCCGATCACGGATTCGGAGAGGAGACCAACACCGATCGACAGCTTCGGCGGGGTAATTATCTCCAAACAAAACCTGCACAAAGAGCAAGCGTAACTGAGCTAAATAGCTGCTGTTCTTTTGTGGTAAACAGCAGCAACATACTCCCGAACAGCTCCAAAACGATCCTCGAACGACCGTGAAGTAAATCCTGAGTCGGCAAGTAAAACTGGAGGAGGTCCGCCCTTGAACAGCCTCGGATTGGCGGACGAACGGCAGAGACCAGTAGCGGACGGGCGGACAGCAGCAGTGGCGTCGGTCTCAGACGGGTGTGGACGGAGGGCACATGGACGAACGATGCTCGGATTGGACAGAGGAGCGCCGGCGGATGAACTCGGGTCGGACGGAGAGGAGAGCTTAACCGTGGGGGGAGAGGAGAGTCTCGACCTCGGGGGAAACTCTCAAAACTCCTTCAATATTCTTCAAGTTTGCTCTTAATTTTCTGAGCAAGAATCGCCGACCTCGAAACCCTAGGCTTAAGGTTGTTTATATAGACATAAACTTTGCAAGACGAGCCTAGGCTTTCTAATTTTCACAAAATAATCCCTAAGACAAAGATGTGACTTGAATTAGGACTCAAAGGATTAAATTGCGTCAATTGCTCTAATAATCATCAAGAAATTCGGCCAAGCCTATGTAGAATGGGTTAGCCGAAAATTTCATGTCTAATGCGGGCTTATTGTAAATTATCCGGGCTTAATAAGGCCTTTCATGAATATTCAAACATTTAATTAAAGGCATTTTTCTAATTAATGAACTTGAATGGGCTAAATTAAGCTCGCGATAGGTTCCAATAGCCTTGTAAATTTTAGTACACATTCCCCTCATTGCCGAAAATTTGTGATGGGTCTTAGTCCAGCTGCTTGTCAATTTAGGCTCAATATCTGATGCCAGTCCAATAAAATGCAATGCATTCTAAAATTAAATATGAAAACCGAATTGATTATTTTTTGTAGGAACTAAAGTTAATTCCTGATTTTTATGCAAGATAAATGATTAAACAGAAAAATCAAAATTTAGGTGTGAACATAAGTTGAAGGAAGATGACATGCATATAAAGAGCATATAAACTCATTGTCAAGCCATGTGAAACATTTCAACATCTCCACCCGCTTTCTATTTCACATTAGTCTTACTTCCGTGGATTTGAGCTCAATCTTCAGGTAAGTTGCACCGCTCTATATCATATGACTTATATCAATTTGTCCCGACATTTATATAAATGTAATTTAATCGACTAATTTGATGCGTGGACTTCTTTCAAAGGCATGTCACGCTGCTGTAATAATTCAAATAAGTTGGCATATTTCTTTGATGGGATCTTTTGTAGAATTGAATTTAGAAGGTACACATGAAAAGAATTGATGTTATATCTGTTTATTTCTTGCTGTATCTCCCCCAAGAAATTTATCTATAGTGTAAATGCAAGACTATAACCGAGTTATTGATTAAAAAGAAAAGGCGGGTTTGACCTCTAGATTCAGATATTGCGAACAACTTGGCCGCATATCAACACTTCTGCTTTTGAAATCAACTTTTGCTTCTCAACAAAAGTTGATTTTTCTACTTCTGGAGAGAAGTGCATTTTTTTTTTTTTTGGATAAGTGAAGTAGAAGTCCTAAAACTTGTCACCAAAGTGCAGTTGAGTCCTAAAACTTTCAAAAAGTGTAATCAAGTAATGCAATTAAGCTATAAAACCTTCAAAAAGTACAATCAGCGAAAGGACTTGATTGGACCAATTTGACAAGTTTTAGGACTTGATTGCACTTTTTAAAAGTTTTAGGACTCAATTGCACTTTTTGAAAGTTTTAGTGCTAAATTGTACTTTCTTGACAAGTTTTAAGACTTTCAATGCATTTATCCTTTTTTTTAACTTCTTCAAGTGGCTCCAAAACTACTTCTGGAGCAAAAAAATGCTCTAGAAGTAGAAAATTAAGTTGCGTAACCAAACGGATTTCTACTCTAAAAGTTGCACTACCAAATGAATTTTTGCTCAGAAGCACTTCTGCAGTAGAAATTCTACTCCATAAGTATTGTCATGTGCGCCCTTAACGATTAGAGATGAAAAAGATGCATCCGCTTGTTAAATGTGGTAAACTATAATTTATGCAGCTTTGTTTCCTGTTTTGGAAAAGAAAAAATTGTCGAAAGAGAAGAAATTTTTAGACAACCTTTAAAATACTATAGTCTATTTTAAAATGTAACTTCTAGAAGTTAAGTAAAAGAAGTCCTCTTAGATGGACATTATAAATAAAATGGAAAAGTTGAACAAACCAATAACATAGGAAATTGCACGGAAAGCCACCCAACATGAAAAACGAGGTTAAATGTTATTTATGTTACGAAATGCGCGTGGTATGACGAAAGGTGCATAGGAATAATCCATGAACTTGGTGACGAAGATGATCTCCAGTTTAGACTTCGTTTGTTTTTCGAAAAATGAATGTTTTTAAAATTATTTTTCAAAAGGTGATCATTTGTATCGCTTAAAATAATTAGTCAATATAAAATATATTCATCGTTGATAGCAATTTATATCTAAAAAAATTTGTGAACGATAAAAATACTTTTTGTTCGTTAATTTTTCTGAGAGATACGAACAATTATTTTTTGAAAAATATTTTTTAAATTGTTCATTTTCCGCCTTAGATGCTATTAAACTTAGGGCATTCTATGGCAGGGCGAGTCATATTTACTTTTCAGTCTTTCTACTCAATGAACTAAATTTCTAGAGCAATTATGCACGATGAAACTATGTTGTTACCGAATCATATTTACTAGTAATACATATTTTTAAGAAACTTTAAATTAAATGGGCTTCTGTAAATTGAAGAGAGGTATATTTACATGGCTATGGTTCTAAAAGTCTACCAGAAGGACAAATGAGCATTAGACTTGGAAGTAATCAACGTTCAAAAGTCTAGCATAAGAGGACAAACTAGGATTAGTTAGGGGTAAAATTATCAAAAAAGTCATAAATCTATTACACTTTTGTCAATTCAGTCCTAAACTTGTTAAGTTTGTCGATTCACTCCTAAACATTTTCACTTCTTACCGATTCAGTCGTATTGACCGAAAATCGCAGATGCAGATGCTAGCAGTCCTAGGTGGCACGACTGGTGCCGACGTGGATAATTTTTAATGATATTTCAATATGTTTTGATTTATTGTTAATTTTTTTCTTTTTTTTTCTTCTAGTTTGTTCTTTGGCGGCTCGCGAGGGTCATTGGGCCCTCCCCAGCCGCTGGGCGAGGGTCGCTGGGCCCTTGCTGACCGTTGGACGAGGGCCGCGACTCCTCACCGACCGTAGGCGAGGGTCACGGCCCTCGCCCGCGAGCAAGGGGCCACGACTCTCGCTAGCCACCGGTGACCCTCGTTGGCCGCCAAAGCACAAACCAGAAAAAATAAAAAGAAAAAAAAAGGAAAAAATGAAAACAAAATTAATAAAAAATTCAAAAGATATTAAAATATAAATCTTGACCTGTTCACGTCAGCGTCGACTGTGCCACGTAGGACTATTGGCATCCACGTCAGCAATTTCCAGCCAATAGAACTGAATCGACAAAAGGTGAAAACATTTAGGACTGAATCATCAAACTTAAAAGGTTTAAGACTGAATTGGCAAAGTGCAAAAGGTTTAGGACTTTTTTGACAATTTTTCCATTAGTACTATATAATTAAGATTAGAAATCTGCCAGAAGAGAGGACAAATGAGGATTAGTTTGGAAAGATAAGCATTAAAAGTCAAGATAATTGTCCAAAAAGTCCTAAAACCTATTGTACGGCGGTCAATTCAATCATAAACTTTTCAATTGTACCAATTCAATCCTAAACCTTTTGAGAATTTGCCAATCTAGTTCTAAATATTTTAATCGTGTCAATTTATTCCTAAACCTTTTGAAGATTTGCCAATTTTGTCCTAAATTTTAATTTGAATATTTGGCCAGAAAGATTACATTGGCAAATTGTCAACAAGTTTAGGACTAAATTAGCGCGATTGAAATATTTAGGACTAAACTGACAAATCATCAAAATTAGTACAAGTGAAAGGTGTAGGACTCAATTGACCTCCATACAATAGGTTTAAGACTTTTTGGATAATTTTCCTGTTCAAAGTCTATAGACAATGCTTATATAAACAAGTTTAATACAATGTTGTTGATTAAGCATGGCAATGAGTAGCTTCCTTCATCCCTCGCATTCTCACCTACCGTACCATCGAAAGTTGAGCGAACACTGCAGTCGTGCCCTTTCATGCGATCTACGCCGAAATTACGTCAGCGGTCCGTTTTCGGTGTACGGCTACGGAAAAGGTCGGTTTTATCTTCACGAATGCTGCGCCGAATTGCCTCATTAGATCCGACACCCGTATCACGCGGACCGCCCACCCCCTCGACCTCCGAGTGGGCGAACAAGATGACCATGGGCATACACTTGTCCTTTTCCGATGCGATTCGTGCGGCTTCGATCTGGATGCTGACATCGCGATGGCGACTCTACAGTTTGAGGTATATTATGGTCCGAAAGTTGCAAGAAGCCGGGGCCGGGGCCGAGAATAATTCGGACTCTTGATGGTTCTCTCACAAACATCCACTCACCTTGTGACGTCTTAGGACGCCACTTACTAGTGTGCTCTGTTGATCTCTTATTACTTATATAGCACGAGGCGCATGCGGAAGACTAACAACACATAAGGCCATACAAATAAAACAACAAACACCGGAAGTGTGCATAAGGGTATGGCCTTTATAGGTTTCACTACTCAAACCTGTAATAGACAAGTGCACTCAATCCGATATCACAAAACAACTGATTTTCTTATATATAGATAACTGGTTATATACATGAAGATCTTTATTAAAACCAAACCATGGGAGTCTACAAAATAGTATCTACTCCTCATCTAACTGGCACCATTGGCGTACTCCATCATCATCACTATAAATGTGTCCGCCACTCTTCACTGCCATCCTTTCTGGCTAGCTAAATCTGAAAAGATTACAACCAACGAGAGTGAGCTAAAAGCTCAACGAGTAAAATATCTAACACGCCAACGATCGGAAACATCAATCAATGAATAGGCATGCCATAACACATTCGGCCATATAAGGGCAAACCAAAATCCACTCAATTAACCGTAATCTCATTGCTTACCAAATCACCTGAATTCCCCCCTAAACCTCTTGGCCTCCACTTCTTCTTCGACCAATCCACAAATCAATGTCCGGTGCACTAAATTTAACCGTTAATCTACTCAATTCCAAGCAAAAGGAGACCATTTAAGTCCTAAAGATCAGCAAGCAGAACATAGAATTGCGCTATCCTTCCTGTAGGGCTCACAGCTGAACCTTTCTCACACGGCTAACCTCAATTTGCCGTCCAATTCGACGATCCATCCACCAAATTCATCAATCCTACCTTTAAGGATATCAATCAAGCCCATAGTTACGACATGCAAATCACTTCGGTGCACCACATACCCAAGCCAAACCTCACCTCTCTTGGCCATCACTAATCACCATTCATTTTCAACGATCCGTCCATCAATCTCACTTACCTGACATTCAAAGACGTCAATTTCACCCATAAGAACAACATGCAAAACAGCCAAACACTCCTCATGCCAAAACCGAATATGTCCTCTCTCGGCCATGTTGACACGTAAATTTTGATTTTTTCTTAAATCATTTTATTTGCATAAAAAAATTAGAACTAATCTTAGTTCTAGCAAAAAATAATTGAATCATTTTTCATATTTTATTTAACATGCATTGCATTTCATTTGCATTGGACAGACGGTAGAGCGAGGATGAACTTGAATTTACAGACGGCTAGACCAGACTCAGCATGGAAAATTCGGCCAAGGGTAGAGTGGATGTGCCGAATTTTATATGGGGCTTGAACCTATTTCTAATTCAATTCAGCTCACTTAAGCTCACTTCAAATGATAAGGCTTTTAATTAATTACCCGTTTAATTAATTAAAGCCCGATTTGAGCCCAAAAATTATGCAGTGAACGCATGATTGCATTGGAAAATTCGGCCAAGGCTAGACAAGGGGTGTGCCGAATTCTTTGCGGGTCTTGGACCTAATTCTATATTTAAATCAGCCCACTTTGATCAATTAAATTTGAAAAGGATTTAATTAATTGATCCATTATCCAAATAAAGCCTAATTTGAGCTCGGAATTGCGCACTTAAGCCCACAAGGACTTGAAATTTTCGGCTAGTCCATAATCCCCCATGTGGCCAGAAATTCTAAGCTCTTTTAGAGAAGTAAGACTCTTAATTTTCAAATTTTTCGATCTTACGGCTGTTATCCTATCTAGAGTGGCTCAATCGACGGCCTGGATTAAATCCTGCTTACTATTAACCCTTGTTCTATATATACCTCATTATAATTAGGGTTAAGGAGATTCATAATTTTTTTTCAGAAAAAATAGAGAGTGAGAGAGAGAGAGATTCGGCTAGAGCAAGCCCCGACCGAGTTCCCCCCCTCTCAGGTCCATCGTCCACCACGCTGCCTCCACCATGCTTAGCCACGGTTTGCCACCCTAGCGCCGTCCAGCAGCCCTCTCGTGCCATTCCGTACAGCACTGTGTGCCGCCGCGAGCCTCATCGCACCGTCATGTGCCGTCCAAGCCATGAAGCCCGCTGTCTAGCTCACCTAGCTTGTTGGTTCAATTTTTTATTTTTGTGCTGTCCAGCTTGTTTCTCATCACAAATCAGCCCGAATCTCGCCCTACGAATCAAGGTAATCTCTCTATACTTGTTAGGGTAGATTTAAGCCTGAGATGTTTTACTTGCTGTTTTGACGTGTTTTCAATGCTGTTTTCATGCTGTTTCTGCACTATAAACATGTTGTTTGGTCCGAAAATAAGCTATCTTTGCATGTTTTATGATCACTAACCATGCAGATTTTTGCGGGAGCATGAAGGTAAGTATTTTACTTCTTTTGATTGCTGTTTTATGTCAATTACACGCTGTTTTGCTTGCTGATTTTTTGGGGTTTAACATTTAATTTTCGGGAAAAGTTCAATTTGCAATTTTTAGTACATCAAAACCCTAATTTCATCACAATTTCGAAAATTGGATTTAATTGGACTTATTGGATATATTTTTAGAATTAAAAAAACCTAAATCTAAATTAGGAAAGATAATAGGCAACGGATTTTCTAAAATTGGACGATTCTTCCCGTTGCCATTCGGGAACGATCCTCCGGTTTAGAAAAATGGGAAAGATATCCAATCCGATCTATTACCCTTTAGATCCGATTTGCTATCTTTCAAAAGCCGATTTTAGATTTAGGAATATGCATTTTTTTGAAAAAATGCAAGATAGAAAGGGTTTGATTTGCTTTGATTGTTATCTTGGATATGATTGATTGGATATCTTGTTTGTTTTGAATTTTCCGATAGACTTAAAATTCCTAAAAATTTTAGTAAGATATAGTTTCCTAGATATTACATCTAATTAAATCTTTAGGAAGATAAAGTTTCTTAGAATCAAATCTGGAAATGAAAGTCGAGAGAATCAAATCAAGATTTTTAAAATTTGGCCGAAAATCAATCTAAAAGATAAGAAGAATCTCAAGGAAATTCGGCACATCCTCATGCACATTTCAAATATTCTGTCTGCATATCTTTTCATATTTTTTTCGAGTATCACTAATATTGCATTCCATCTTTTTCAAAAAAATATCATTTGCATATCAAGCATATGTTTTATCTCATGCATCTTTTATTGCCGAAAATATATAAAAAAAAAGGATAAAAAATCTGCTCATTCGTGATCTTGCGTTATCTCATGCCATTCATATTTTCGAGTACCATTTAGTCCCTCATCATTTTTTTCAAAAATCATGCATATCATATTATGGCATTGTTATTTTCGCATGTCTCATAACTTGCATGTCTATGTCATATCTTATGTTTTTGCCATGTCATTTTGCATGTCATTAGTACCATGTTTAGGATATTCATGTTAGGATAGTTTAATTTGCATGACTAAATTGCTTGAATAAAGGTCGCATGCTATTTAGGTTTAGATATGAATTTTCGTGTGCTATATATAGTCTTTGCATGTTTATTTTATTTAATTGCATGGCTGTTTGCATGTTGCTTTGAATGTTGAATTAATTTGATGTCATTTTGCATGTTTTATTTATTCATATAAATTCGGCATATAGGTTAGTCCTTGCATGTCACGCATTGCATTCATCTAAGAAAGTGAAAATATAAAAAAACAACTCACTTGAACTTAAAGAAATATTAATCAAGCTTGAGTTGCCGACCCAGGATTTTCATGGAATTAAGGTACCGAAAGGGCATTAGCTTAAATTAGTTAATGTAACAAAGTCTCAGAATCTTTAATCTCTGGTTCGTAGGAATAAAATAGTTCTTCCGCTATTTTATTTAGGTTTCTAACCAACCTACCAAAAATGGTTAGTGGTGGGTCCAAAGTTAAAATCATGTGAATAAACTTAAGTTGCGATTTGGTAGGCTTGGGAGAGTCCGTATTAGGTTAGTCTTGAATTAGCCTGATAATCCATTAACCTAAAGTCTTAACCGAGAAGTCAACTTTCGTTAACTTGGTCAACGTCTGATGTGGCGTTGACGTGGTGCCACGTCAACTCAGACGGTTATTCTGTTAGTTTTATAATAAAAAAATATCCAAATTGGACGGTGGGGGTGGTGCCATTTGTCGCGATCTGGATTTTTCTGGAGTTAAAAATAGATTTTAAAAAAAATATAGGTTTTGATCGAACGGCCGAGATTCAGTCTCGACGTGCAATCTGAGTTGTTGATCGCGGTATGTAGATCGGACGGTCACAAAGTGGTCGTGTTGTACGATCTAAGCCGTTCATCTCGGTATTCAGATCGAACGGCGCAGATTGGTCTTTCCAATCGATCTAGACCGTCCATTTTAGTCGCTTGATCCGGTGGACGTGGATCAGCCACGTGGTTCACTCTGAACCGTAGGATTAGAAATAGAATATAAAATTCGGCAGAAAATCTAGAAAATTTAGAAAAAAATACAAAAACATACAAAAAAATTAAGACTGTGTCGTTTTTGCTCCGGGTTGGATCTGCGTGGGTTTGGGCCGGGCTTTTGGGTTCATGGTTTGGGTCAAACCCAGTCCGAAAAATTTAAAAAAATCAAAAAAATAAATAAAAATTAGAAAACCATTAAAAAAATCCAAAAAATAAATAAAAATTCATAAAAAAATTCTAAAAATCATAAAAATCTGGAAAAATTTCCAAAAATCATGAAAAATGGGAAATGATCACATCCAACTGGTTTGACCCATTTTCATTGATTTTGGTCCCTGAAGTTCGCAAAAATGATCATTTTGCCCTTCCGGATGCTTGGTCCTCAAAGTTTCCCAAATCACCTTGATCTCTGATGGCACATTCTCTAAGCCCTTAATGCTCTACTAGGCATTCCATGTGATTGTTTGTGATGTGATTTATCCGCATGATCTGGTTCCTTGACTTGCGCACTTTCATTATTGACTGTGATAGATAGAATAGTTATTCCCATCTGTGTGAACCTTTTAGGTGTTAGAACTTATCTCACCCCGAGACATCTGCATGAAATATGTAGTTAGGAAAATCACTCAACTTAGGTACCGAAAGGGCGTCGACGGAAACGTCGGCATAACAAAGTCCCCGGATCCTCTTATCTGGTTTTTGCAGAACCAAATGGTCTCTCACAACCGCTCGGTAAGGTTTCCAATCTACCCTAAAAAAAAGAATTGGTGGTGACTCCGATGGCATGTACACTGATCACATGTCACCCGACCACACTAAGGTCGAATGCGATTTTAAATTCCTCCCTGACTCGATTTGGTATGGGCCTGGGAGGGCTCGCGCCTCGATCATCGTCCGCCCTATCGTGCGAATGAGATCTC
The DNA here is from genome assembly GCA_029784005.1 of Lenwebbia sp. NSW1173648. Taxonomy (NCBI): domain Eukaryota; kingdom Viridiplantae; phylum Streptophyta; class Magnoliopsida; order Myrtales; family Myrtaceae; genus Lenwebbia; species Lenwebbia sp. NSW1173648. The sequence continues at coordinate 17,604,367 of JARCGZ010000008.1, read as the reverse complement.
GACAATCCATTAGCCCCCCTCGAAATCCATGAAGTTTTCTCGGGAGGGTCGCAACAGATTGGTGACTCCACCGGGGACTTGGTTTTAAACCTTTAGAGGACTTGAGCCGATTAAAAAATATGAGTGTTTTTCTAACCTAATTTTCTGCTGATGCTCTTGATGGTGAGGTAAGTCCTCTAACCAAATGTGTTAAATATTTTTGTAGACGGGAGTCATAAAGGGTGGAGTATGTGCTGATGTGTTTTATGCAAATATGGAGTTTGTGGTTGTTTGTTTATTTTGTGCACTTTAGAAGCCGTGTTTAATATCAACTGCTGTGCATGTCGCTGCATATCTGGCCATCACAACACTATCGCACACAAGCGTCCAAACCCAGGCTGCGAAGCACCCCTTTAGGTAGCCATAGATAAGGTATCGATATGCGAGGCTCTGGCGCCGGTTTGCACCTGGGGTGACCATACTCGATCCCCCTCGCTATTCAGATTGGTAATTCTACCCACTTGTTGTAGATTACACTTGTGGATGAATTTATCGACATGTCTAGTGGGAACCTTTTAGCCTAGGTCCATACCTATCCTTTTTTATTTCTAGAGTCTAACCTCACTTGTCTCATGCGCATGTCTCTAGACGGTTGGTATACCTAAAAGCAAAAAGCAAAAAAAATCATCATTTGAGTTTGGTTGGTTAGGTTTTCTTACTTTCACCTTGTAATTCATTTTAGCATGCATTTTATATCATGCACTTCATGCATTGCATCCTTTTGTTGTATTATACGTCACAATTATAAATCATCCATTTGATTCAAACGAAAGCCTCTATCAAATTTAGGATAGATATGGGGTACTTGAGAGTCTCTGAGGTGTTTGCACATGAAAAGAAGGCCAATTGGCACCACGCCGCCAACGGTTTTGACAAGTTTCACATGACCCGCTTTGTGCACGGAAGAGATGTCACTGGGCGCAATCTCATCAGAAATGAGAATTACACGAGGTGCTCCTAGGATCTGGAGCTCAAGCATGGATTTGAGAGGATCCATAAGCTACTAATGAAGGTCAAGAAGCAACACCACGCAAAGAAGACCACTCCCAAGAACTCCTCACTTAACAAGAAGAAGCTATCCACTGTTGAGACTGAGACGGAGCGCCTGATGAGTAAGACACCATCCGATATCATCCTAGTTTCATTCGATAAGGAGAGGGATCCCACTAGTCCATTGACTCGAGTCCCCTCACCATCGCTTGGAGTGGTGGAAATATCATCCGACTAGGACCCAAACCTGATTTAGAGTATACATGAGCTGTTTTGGGCTTAAGTACACTACAAGTCTCAAAACTTGTGTACGGCCCTCACTTTAGTGCCAAAACTTTCAAAATGATCACTTAAGTGCCAATTGTTTTGAAAAACGATCACTTAAGTGCCATTTTTTTTTGAAAAACGCTCACTTCAGTGCCAACTCCGACGAGCCATATCAACTCAAATATTAATAAAAAAAATAGGTCACGTCGGATTTCCGGTGAGCTATGTCAGCTCAAATAGGAATTGGCACTGAAGTGATCGTTTTAAAAAAAATTGATACTTGAGTGATCGTTTTGAAAGTTTTGACACTAAAGTGAGCGCCGTACACAAGTTTTGACACTTGTAGTGTACTTTAGCTAGCTATTTTGCTTCCCAGACTCTCAGATACCTCTAGGCTATTACAGTTTACATCCCATTGATGATTTTCACCTTTTAGATATTATGTACGGGATTCCCTTCCTTGGCGTCCTTAGCCATCTTATCTCCCTAGAGTTAATTGTATTAGGGATCTTTTGATTTGTACTAGCTACATTTGACTTTCTTGCTATGCCTTTGTCGATGGGATGTTAGGTTGGCTTTCGTTTGAATCATTTGATGATCCTAGTTAATTACATAGTTCCTTTGGAGGAAATCTGGCCTAGAATTTCTATTTGGCTGCTTTTGGTCAAATAGGAGGTTCTAACCTTTGTTTCACCAAAAAGTAATATGGAATTGAACTAGTTCATATGCATCACATTTTGCATAACATTCATTCTACATAGGTAACCCATGATGATTGATTTAGGACATCTTTCATATATTATAAACTCAATGGGGAAATCAGACATCAAAGTCATCCCAGTCCCTCGCAAGGAGCACCTGGAGTGGTGGGACCACCTGAACGATGCTAACCAGACTTATGTTAAGGAGAGATTGGGGCATCTTGTGGATCTCCTCAAGGTAGATTACCAGCCAGCACTTATACAAGCATTAGAACGAGCGTAGGATACAACTACATTGACGTTTAATTTCAAAGGATTCGAGATTACGCCTACCCTGGAGGAATACAATGCCATCATTGGAGTAGAGTTTAAAGACCAAATCGTGCAACCCCATCTTGGGCTCGATCCCGCCCGCACCCTATCAATTTTCCTGCACCTCAAAACTTCCAAAGTTGAGGGGATCTTTAAAGCTAACTCCGGTAGGTTCCCATTCTCCTTTCTTTATGACAATTATTCCCACCTTCTCGTCGAGGCGGATCATAGAGCTGGTAGGATATTCATTTTAGCCTTCTTTGGATTTATCATATTCCCTACCTCTAGAGTCACATTTGATCCCCTTGTGACCTTTATAGCTCGACAAGTCTGCTATCAATGGAACTATTCCTATATGATTCTAGCTGAGACCTTTCTATCTCTCAATCGTTCCAAATCCACCAGAAAGACCATTTTCCCAGCGCCCAATGGCCTTTTGCACCTCTGGCTCACCTCACACATCAAGAGCTTCGAACTCTGTGTAGGTTGTTATGAGTTTAGCCAGCATGTGCACCCCATTAGAGCATTTCTCAAGTGTCAATCCCTTGTCTCGGACCATTTTTTCAAGGATTGGTCCAAGCTTCTTAGAGACTTAGAACCCAACCAAGTCTGATGGCATTTGAACTGGCCAAGATTATTAGTGGCGCGGATTACATGTAACGAGGGCGACCTAATCCCTTTGCTTGGATTCATTGGAGGTATTGCATGTTATCCGATTCGGGTGCTTAGACAGTTTGGGATGTTACAAGAGCTGCCACCTGTAGTCCGACTTGGCTTATTCCTTTTGACCTACCGCATGGGCCTCTCACCAAGGAAAGCAAAGCATACTTCCAAGGAAAGATTGACGCTATCCTTCAAGCCATGAAGAACTCTCCTCCGTAGGATATGGATGGCCAGACCGTCTGGAAGGCGAGATGGAAGTTCACCGGGCATCCCAAGAGTACATCGCGTATTTCAAGGAAATTCGTGGCACCCTCATGGAACCATATGTGCCAAAGAACATCATCCCGTGTAAACCCAGAGTGGAGCCATACGTGCCATAGTACATTGTCCCCTATGAGCCCGGAATTGAGCCTTATGTGTAGGAAGATATGGGACCTCTATCCACCGATGAAGATGAAGACCCCTCTATTTGGGAATGGGAGGACTAGGAGGACGCTGAGGACGCCTTAGATCATAAGCGTCCCCATTTGACTTAGATGATTTCCCCTGTTGAGTTTTGTATACATATGTTGCATTTCAAGCGATTTGAACGCCTTCAGAACTTTTGAGTTGTAATAAATGCATTGCATTCACATATATGCATATTAGATAAATTTTATGCAAGTCATTAATAGCAATCATCATGGGTTACCCCTTTTCCCAATAGCATGACTAATTGGGGATAATGAAACGAAAAACCCTTATGTGAGGCTAAGGCTCACATATGGGCCTTTTTCTCCATTTACCTCGAATTAAACATGGTATTGGGGAAAATTTATCGCGCTTTCGTACGGCAATATCTTTTGTGATCCTAATTCATGGCTTGAATCTAAGTGATACATCATCACGAGGACTCGAAGTAAAACGAGATTATTAAGAATGGAGCAAGAGGAGCTGGCTCCCAGAGTGGTTAATCTAGAAACTCAGATGAACATGGTTGCAACTATGGTGGTTGAAATGAAGGTGATGCTGATCGCCAGCCAAGGGAAATATCCGGTAGCCCCAGATTCTAATCAGACTGCGCAGCCGGGCTCGTTCACTCACTCGGAAGCCAATCAGATGTCCAATGAAGATCGCAATCCAAACAAAGAGGCACCTCCTACAACTCCACCTGTAGTGATTGACTTGGAGATGGAGAAAAAGGAGAAACACGCGGCCAAGACCGAGGAAGGCGCGAGGAGATTAGCCAAAATAGAAAAATGCTTGAGCAGCCAAGGGTACGAGCTGGCTTGCTTTGATAAGATATCCCCTTTCACGAAGATAGAGATTCCTCCCGACTATAAAGAACCGGAGTTCGTTAGAAAATACAACGGGACGGGTTATCCCCGAGCTCACCTGAAATATTATTTGCGCAAGATGGCACACTATTCAAATTACATTCCGTTGCTCATGAACACCTTCCAAGAGAGTTTGGCTGGCGTCGCTCTGGCCTGATTTATTGAATTGGACTTAGAGGATTATGATGGATGGGAGGATCTAGCGGAAGATTTTCTACACCAATACAAGTTTAACACTGGAATGGCGCCAACTAAAGAGGATTTGTTGAGGACCACGAAGGGTACGAACGAGGCAATATGCACCTTTGCTCAGAGGGGGTGGGCCATGGCAACGCAGGTAAAGTCGATAATTCCAGATGATGAATTGGTGGATCTATTTTCAAAGGCGTTACCATATGAATATTTTGAGAAACTGAACACGTTGGGCTGTCAAACTTTTGCACACCTCGTCAAGGTCGTAGAGCGACATGAGTGGGCCATGCGGGAAAAACATATACCTGAGCTATCTTTTAAACGCCAGTACCTTGTCAGAAAGGAACGAGAGAATTCGGGTGACATCGCCTTTGTACCCAACCCTCTGAGGCCTAAGAAATTCCTAAACTCCAAGGTGGCGCCTCGTGGTTGACTCGGAAGAAGTTTGAGTCTAAGAAGAAATCCCCGTCGATTTTTATGCCATTCCCCCATCCGTTGTCTAAATTGTTGCCCATGCTACTAGAAGGACGTTTAGTTGCAGGAGCCTCTAAGATCCAACCCACCTAGATTCGTGGGATGCGACGAGACCCAATCGTGCGTTTATCATATGGGTGAAAAGGGCCACAACGTAGATAATTGTCGTGCACTCAAATTCAAGGTTCAAGCATTGATTGATGGAAGAATCCTGGAGTTCGATAAGATAGAGCCGAACGTCCAACAAAACCCCCTACCTGAGCATAAGGAAGTAAACGCCGTGTTAGGTGGAAGCGACGTTGAAAAATTAGAGTTTATGGTAGACTTGGTAAAGCTGCGTGAGATATTAGCGACTGCCTCTGAATACCCTACTGAAAGGGAGGCCTCAAGAGAGGAGAAGATACTCTGTTTGGCAAGATTAACAAGTTTGGGAATTATTGACGAGATTGACGGTCTAATGGTAGGCAGTACCTATTTTACAATTGACTTGTTGTCTGATGAGTTCATCCTAGAAACTGATAGTGGGGACTCATGGAGAATACCGTTTGACCATGTGATGAATGGTAAAGGGGTCATGGAGGAAATAGAAGAGGAAGATTTAGATGAAGATAAAGTTCGTATGAAAAAGGCTCATCAAAGCGACAAGAGATTTTTGCAAGAGGCCGTAAAAAGAGGCAACATTGTTGACACACTAGGTCAAGACAGTGGGGGTTATAACTTTCGAGTGCTTTACTTGCCTCCACCAAGTTTCTTCATCGACTCTATAGATATTATCCGGGATGGCTAGGATGGCATGGATGATCCCATTGATGATGGAGCAAGATGTGCAAACGATGGAGATGTTCCTGACCATGATATTTGCATGAACGAAGAAGAGAACCGAGAAGCTCACGTTCGGTTCACTACTGTGGAAAGAAGCATGGACCATTTGGTTGCCTTGATATCCGAGCTATCCTGGATCGCAACTAATATTAACATCCCACGAACAGAGGAAAGCAACCATACGCTAGAACTAAGGAGAACGGTTGAATGGCAAAGCAGCCGATTGGCTAACCTAGAAGAACAGTCCAAAGATTTAGCCAACATGATATCAGAACTAAAAGAGCTTGTTGTCCCTATCGCTCGGGGGACGTTCCCGCAAAAATTCGCTGGTACAGGGTGCCCCTTAGATCACATCTCGTATTAACTCCATAGGATGATCGGTTATCATGAAGACGATCAGGTTCTCATTAATAACTTCAAGCACAGCTTGATTGGACCGGCTTTATACTGGTTTCGATCGATTGACATGGATTAGATCCTAGATTGGGAGGATTTTTCAGAGCAGTTCATGAGACGATTTGAGGCTAATCTGAAGTTCACCATCGGTAAGGACGATTTGGCCCTTGTTACTAAGAAAGAGGACGAGGATTTCAAGGTGTTTGCATACAGGTAGAAGATGAAAGCTGTGCAAATTTTACCTCCACTTTCGGAAAGGGAGCCAGTGGAGTATTTCCTAAAGGCTCTACCTCAAGAGTATTCCGACCGTATGTGCGCATATGGGTTCCAATCTTTGGAGCACTTAGTGAGCATTGGTATGAGACATGAAGGTATCATCCGAAGGAATAAAGTTAAAAGTGAAGCGGAGCATAACCGCACTTCTGATGAAGGTGTATCTCATATAAGGCCATGTGGTGGTTACAATTCTGAAGATCTAGATGATGATGATCTAATAGGGATGGTGGAGACAAAAACTCCATATGTGATCAAGCTAGATGAAGTGGATAGCTGGAGCAGAGATGGAAGCGATCCCGTTGAATGTTTGGTAATAGCGCTATCTGATATGAAACTAGATGATATCGTAGGGGGCCAGAAAGAAGAGATTCAACCCGTAGTGATAAAAGTCCCGCTAGTAATGGAATATGATCCGAAAGCGGTACCATGGGATTACGGCACGGATGAGATAGATGCAGTCATGAGGTTTGGGTGGTGTTATGCGCCTAGAGAGGGGAGCCTGAGAAAAGGGCGGTGACGAGAGAGAATGCTAAGCAACTGCAATCTGTGATAAGAACGAGCGAGTATGAAATAATAGAGCAGTTACGAAAGATGCCAGCACAGATATCCTTGTTAGATCTCTTCATAAATTCTGAGAAGCATAAGAACGCCTTGATGAAGGTATTGGCCGAAATATAGGTGCCTGAGACGATTAACGAAGTGCAGTTGGAGGACTTTGTAGGGGCGGTGTTGTTGAAAGACCAGATCTCGTTCTCAGATGAGGATTTTCCTATAGAGGGATGGGCTCATAATTAGGCCCTTTACATCTCAGTCAGGTGCCATGGAAAAGCTGTGTTCCTTGTATTGGTGGATAATGGCTCTGCATTTAATCTATGTCCCCTAGCCACTCTGAGGAGTTTGGGGATAAGCGATGACCTTATTAGAACTTCAAAGGCCACGATCCATACATTTGACGGAATGGCGAAACATGTGGTAGGTGAGATTGAACTCGATATCATGATCGGGCCGGCTTGGTTCTCCATCCCTTTTCAGGTGCTAGATATTTCGAGCCCATTCTCCTTCCTATTGGGGAGACCGTGGATACATGTGGCAGGTACAGTGTCCTCTAGCCTACATCAAAAGGTCCAATTCGTGATCGATAATAGACTAATTACCGTGCATGATAAAGTGGAGCATCGGGCATATCTGAAGGGCCTAATCCTTTACGTCGAACCTCAAGCAAAGGAGGAGTCAAGCTATAATTCTCTTGAATTGGTATTCGTCATGCATGTCCTGGCTGGGACCAAGATTACGATTCCCGAACTCTCTGTGCCATCCATTAAGGCTGGAAAGGTTCTCCTATCATATGGTTTTATTCTTGGAGGCGGATTGGGTAAATATGCCTAAGGGATATGTGAACCACTCCATCTAATTTCTAATGACCATAAGATCAGTCTGGGGTACAAGGGTAAGCCTGACTTTTCTCTCTCAAGGAACTATCAAGGAGGCCGAGGAAAAGGCCGTGGACGCTACAGAGGCCAAGACGGTCACTTTATTAGAACAAGTGCCTGGAAAGGCAAAGGCAGGATGCCTAATAATCCCCTGGCTAGGATGTTCTCTAGAGTTACCAAGTGGCTCAAGGACGAACATGTTACTGCTGGTACTGAACTGGATCTATCCAATCCCTTCACTGATGATCGAGTTAACGTCATTATTGAGTGGCTCGCGGACGATGCTGATTTGCCTGAGTAAAGAGGCTTCTTCTCCCCTTCCCTTTTAACACATTTAGATTTTGCATCATCCCTTTTAGGCAATTTGAATTCTGTTGCCGCATTTATCATTGAAAAAAACCCTTGGATCTCTGACTGTTGGTCCAAGTAGTACCTACTGTAATACGGTCCATTTGCATCCAATAAAAAGCCTTTCAAGTTTTATTAAGGACATGTGGAATAACAGATCAGCACAATGATGATATTTGACTTCAGATCTTTGAAGCTTGAGACCTGATTTGCCACATGATTCCTGATTTTTCAAATGATTTTTAAGGGAGCAAGGAGGTCCGATGAAATGAGGACTAGCAGCCCTTTTCCTTTCTCTTTTCAAAACATCTTTTGAAAATGTTTTTCATAAAACCCATGCATGCATTAGTTTTTAGAATACTAACCATGCTTATAATGTTTCAGGCATACCATTCCTAATATGCATAACAGGTTATTATGTGACTCAGATCAATCCGACGATTACTCATATGAGGTTGAAGAAGAAGAGCACGAGGATCTCAATGATATTAAGTGAGATTGGGACCGGCATGAGGAATATAAGCCCTTGACCACAGAGAGCACAATTACAGTTAATCTGGGGAATTCTGAGAATGTAAAAGAGGTAAAAATCAGGGAAAGGTTGTCTTCATCAGAAGCATCAAGGTTAATTGAGCTCCTTAAAGAGTATCAAGATGTCTTCGCTTGGACTTACGCGGATATGCAAGGATTGGATCCAAGTATTGTAGAGCATTCACTACCAACTGATTCAAGTATTCCACCAAAGAAATAGAAACTTCGACGGACAAAGCCTGAGTTGTCTAAGAAAATCGAAGAGGAGGTGATGAAATTGCTCAAAGTGGGTTTCATCGAAGTTATCCCTTATCCTGAATGGGTGGCTAACATCGTCCAGTAATGAAGAAGGATGGGAGAGTTAGAGCATGTGTGGATTATCGGGACCTAAATAAGGTGAGTTCGAAAGATGATTTCCCTTTGCCACACATTGATGTCTTGGTTGACAGTACTACTGGCTTTGAATTATTCTCATTCATGGACGGATTCTCCGGATACAACCAGATCCTTTTGAAAGAAGAGGATAAAGCCAAGACCTCCTTTATAACGCCATGGGGGACCTTCTGTTATAAGGTCATGCCTTTCGGCCTGAAAAATGCTTGGCCAACATACCAAAGAGCTATGGTGGCTCTATTCCACGATATGATGCACAAGGAGATTGAAGTATACGTGGATGACATGATTGCAAAGTCTAGATTCGGAGAAGACCATGTTCAGGTGTTGAGAAAGCTATTTGAGCGGCTCCGGAAATATAAGTTGAAATTAAACCTCGCTAAGTGCATATTCGGGACACGATTCGAAAAACTCCTCGGGTTTATGGTAAGCAACCGAGGAATAGAAATTGATCCTTCTAAGATCAAGGTAGTACATGATATTAGAACCCCCTCAACCGTTAAAGAAGTAAGGAGTTTATTGGGGAGATTGAATTACATTGCCAGATGCATCTGTCAACTTTCGGATCTAGCTAAGCCATTCTTTAAATTGTTAAGGAAAGGTACTAAGGTGAAATGAGACTATGAATGTCACTAGGCGTTGGAGAGGATCAAAGAATACCTCATTTGGCTGCCAGTCTTGGTACCCCCGATTCGGGTTTCCCTCTAACTCTATATCTCACTATCCATCAATGGAATTGCTATGAGCTTTACTACCCCAAACAAGCCCAGAGGATGGCAAAGAACGAGCAATTTATTATATGAGTAAGAAATTTACTACGCTTGAGATGAATTATCCCAAAGTCGAGAAGACCTGCGTATCGTTGGTATGAGTACTCCATAGATTGAGACAGTATACCCTTCATTACCATATTCAGTTGGTCTTGGAAAATGACCCAATTAAGTATCTTCTGGAGAAGCCGTCCTTAATCGGAAAATTGGCTAAATGGCATGTCCTCCTCTTAGAGTTCGACATCAGGAGTTTGACTCAGAAATCTGTCAAGGGAAGAGCCACAGCAGAGATGTTGGCAGAAAACACTCAAGGACACGAAATCCCACATGATGAAGAAGTAGGAGATCGTATTTTAAACCTGTCTGAACGGAAGTGTACAATGTATTTTGATGGCGCCGTTAACTGTATTGGATCTGGGACTATGGTAATCTTAATCTCCCCAGATGGTCAGCATTATTCGGTTGCCGTGAAACTGATATTCCCATGCAACAACAACATTTCTGAATATGAGGCTTGCATTCTGTGGTTACAATTAGCCTTTTCTATGAAGGTGAAGAAACTGCAAGTCTATGGGGATTCCATGCTGATCATCCTTCAAACCCAAGGTGAATGGAAAACGAAGGATTCCAAACTGATCCCTTATCATAAATTCTTGGAGAGAATGATTAAGCAGTTCAAAGAGATTGATTTTGAATACCTGCCAAGGACCCAAAACCACTTTGTTGATACTTTGGCCACTCTATCATCCATGCTTTAAGTGATGAACGGCATGGATATTGAAACTTTAAGGATCGACATTATTGAACAACCAGCTTATTGCATGGTAATCGAAAAGGGGTTCGATGATCAACCATGGTACTATGACATCAAGAATGATTTGTTGAAAGGCGAATATCCTCTAGGGAGCCAGATTGGAGATAAGAAATACATTGCCAAAATGGCCAAGAAGTTCTTTCTTAGTGGCCAGACTCTATATAAGAAATCCCTTGATTCGATCTTGTTAAGGTGCGTAGACACCAAAGAAGCAAATCTGCTTATGAAGGAGATTCATAAGGAAGAGTGTGGTCCACATATGAATGGCCATTTACTTGCCAAGAAGATCATGAGGCTCAGTTATTACTGGATGATCATGGAGTTAGACTGCAACCAATATGTGAGGTCCTGCTACCAATGTCAGGTCTATAGAGACATAATCAAAGCACCTCCGAATGAACTACACCAAATGTCTGAAGCTTGGCCTTTCTCCATGTGGGGCATTGATATGTTGGGCCGATCAACCCAAAGACTCGAATGGACATCGTTTTATACTAGTAGCCATAGATTACTTCACAAAGTGGATCGAGGCTAATTCATATGGTAACGTCACGGCGAAGAGTGTGGCCAGATTTTTCAAGCGGGATATCATCGCCAAATATGGTACACCCCCAGGTGATTGTTACAGATAATGGTTCAAACTTGAACAATAAGGTGGTCGATGATCTGTTGAATCATTTCAAAATTCGGCACCTCAATTCATCTCCCTATCGCCCACATATGAATGGAGCTGTGAAAGTGACAAACAAGAATATTAAGAGGATCCTATCCAAAACTGTAGAGAACTATCGTGACTGGCATGAGAGGTTGCCATATGCACTAATGGCATACCGAGCTTCTATTCGAACTTCAATAGGGGCAACGCCCTATTCTTTGGTATACGGCATGGAAGCGGTCCTGCTAGTGGAAGTTGAAATTCCTTCACTACGAATCCTATCCCAAGCCAAGCTCTTAGAGGTCGAATGGATCCAGCAGAGACATGAGCAGTTGAATATGATTGATGAAAAACACCTAAGAGCTATCTGCCATGGTCAAGCTTATCAGAAATGGGTGGCTAAATCATTTAACCGGAAAGTCAAGCCTAAAAATTTCACAGTTGGGGATCTAGTTGTGAAAAAGACGCTCTCTAATGCCTCGCACCCCAAAGGCAAGTTCACGCCGAATTATGATGGTCCTTATGTAGTTCAGAAAGTTCTACTTGGCGGTGCTCTGATCCTTGTAAACATGGATGGAGAAGAATTGGTAAATCCTGTAAATGCCGATGCTGTCAAGAAATACTATCATTGAATAAAGTGGAGAATTGATCAACTCCTTTTCCCCATAGATGTCCGAGTCACATTAGGACCATTACATGCATTTCATGCATACATGCATACATTTGCATCTTTTTCTATATTGCAGGTCCAAAGGGAGCCTCCAGATAAAGTAAATGACTTCGGGCGACCATATCCAGAATACCAATTGGAACCCACGAGCTTTAATTAAGGGTAAAATTGTATCGTTCCAATTGTTGTTAGAATATGAGAACATACACTGCTAATCATTTTTTTATTTCCCTAGGGAACTTCAGCTATGGTGAGCAGGTAAGTATCCCTTTCTCTTGACCCTTTAAAAGCTGTCTAGGTCACAATATCCTATGATTTAATCCGTTAACAAAGCTTTTGGAACCCTTCAAATCGCGTCATCTGCATTCAGAACCTAAATTTTTTTGAGGTCTTCCAAACATGCATTGAAACATACATCATGTATCATAATTCCCCATGGAGATAGAATTTTGATGAAATTGAAATGAACTTCCAAATGAGGGTATTTAGACCTATCAAATGGAGTAACCCAGAAGATGAGAGGCAAACCACACCCAAACACATCCCTACACAATTGAGTGATGAGTGATAAAATGTGAGATAAAAACCCTGTCTATGAATGTAGGGACCATTTGCAGTGATTACATGGATTGAAAAGAAGAAAGTCATGTTCATTTCTCTATCCTAAACACATGTTAATCCTTTGTAAACCCATTTTGAGCCTGTGAAGGGAGAATCCTCAAAGCGACCTTGTCAAAAACCACCCCACACTAGGGCATATTTGGAGGTTCATTGGTCAATTTCTTGGAGAAAAAGATCAAGGTAATGCTTTATTGTGCTAACTTGCATCAACCTTTTTGTGATAGCTTCAAGTGATATCCCGTGGAAGCTTGAAACATCGAAGTAAGGGAGAGCATTTCATTTCTCTATCCCCAAACACTTTTACCCTTTAATGAGCCAATTTGAGCCTTTGAAACTTCATTTCTAAGCCCAGTTGGTGATCACCTCCCTAGACTGGGGCAATGCATATGATTTACCAACAAAATATCAAAATCATGGTTGGAAAATCCTTAGAGTTCGACTTAGAAAGAAGTCAAAGAAGGCAAAAGTGAGTGGAAATTAGGGGCTAGCATAAGCAAAGTGCCTGGTAAAAGCAAGGCCAAAGCCCTTCATTGAAAGAAAAATCATGAGATTTGAGATGCAATTTTAAAAAAAAATGATGATGATAAAAAAATGAATGATCATGTAAAAAAGGCAGAGTCTGCCAAGTGAAATGAAAAGAAAAGAAAAGAAAAGAAATTATATGTAAAGCTTAATTGAAAATGAGCATCGAAGGGGGTTTTCAAGTTGGAAGTATAAATCTATCCCCAGTGGATATGATAGTTGGTAATGATGCAAAGGTGATCACCAACCTTTCATACCCCTCTTTCTGAAAATATGGCCTTTTTCAAGCCTACCCTGAACTAATGTTACAACCTCTCCCTAAAGCTTTTCCAATCAAGATGTTTCAAGCCAATGCGAGATTTCAAGCAAGAAGCTACTACCTAAAGGAGTAAGTACAATCTTGTCTTATCTTATCTTCAAGGTTCTTGACTTGTAAACCCAAACGAGATATCTTCAAAATTTGATTCATTTCTAAGCCTCAAAGTGCCTATCCCTTGAATAAGCCTTTGACCAAAAGACATTCTCTGATCAATCAGAATGTATGCACTGCAAATAGTCCCGAAATTCTTGACATGGGTTTCGAGCGATAATTCGAGTGTTCTTAGAAATTTTCCCCGATGAGTGAATAAAACCATTCAGAGAGTGAGACTGTGAGAAGCCCTCTTTGATGAGTATATTCCAATTGATATTTTAACTAAACTCTTTTGGTAATTTCATATCATTTGATTCAAAATCATCCTTGTAAGGGATTTTTTATCATGATTTTTTTGTTGCAAGACGTTTGGATGACCTCCTACATCACATTGCATTTATTGAAAAAAAAATCGCATGATTCCTAAATAATCGTCATAGGAGCATGACTCATCTTGAAAACTTGAAATATTTGAAATATTTGAAATCTTTTAATCACTACCTCTTTAGTTTGCTTTAAAAAGCAGTATCAGAAGATAATTCGGGTTTGAGCTTTTGTAGGTTTCCTAGTCTCCCTAGATCCCAGAATGGCATCCTCATTAGTAAGATAAATCGGGTTTGAGCTTCTGTAGGTTTCCTAGTCTCCCCAGATCCTAGAATGGCACCCACATCGGTAAGATAAATCGGGTTAGAGCTTCTGCAGGATTTCTAGTCTCCCCAGATCCTAGAATGGCACCCATATCGGTAGGATAAATTGGGTTTGAGCTTCTACAGGTTTCATAGTCTCCCCAGATCCCAGAATAGTACCCCAGAACCAATCTTTGAATCCATATCTCTTCTTTCCGCCTTAGAAAGCGACATTAGGATATTCCTTAGTAATTCCTCAATAAAGGATGATTCAATCTTTGGGATAGGCTCTATCCTTACGAGTCAACCTTTAGGTTAGGCTTTGTCCTTACAAGTCAATCTTTAGGCTAGACCCTGTCCTTAGGACTCAATCTTTGGGCTATGCTCTGTCCTTACGAGTAAATCTTCACGCTAGACTCTATCCTTGATAGTCAATTCCTGTCTATTTCTGTCCTTAAGAGTTAAACTTCTATGGGGTGACCTATCATACGGGTCAAATCTTAATCATTTCAATCCTTATAATCCTTTCATTAGGAATCCTTTATGGGGTGACCTACCATACAGGTCAAATCTTAATTATTGCAATCCTTAGAATCCTTTCGTTAGGAATCCTTTATGGGGTGACCTACCATACGGATCAAATCTTAATCAATTCTCATCCTTAGAATCCTTTCATTAGGAATCTTTTATGGGGTGACCTACCATACGAGTTAAATCTCAATCATTTTTAATCCTTAAAATCCTTTCATTAGGAATCTTCTATGGGGTGAACTACCATACGGGTCAAATCTTAATTCTCCTAGGGTATTCTTATAACAAAGCCTTAAGTTCTCATTCATAGCAAACAGATCAACGACATCCAAGTGGCTGACAGGTAAGCGTCAGGTAAATCTCTCATCCTTTCTCTCTCTCATATCAAAAAGAGTAGAATGCAGTTTGGACTTAAGCATACACAAATGTATGTAGGTCGAATGTCACGACTTTTTCAAGTTTTTCTACAATCGAGTCGATTAAATTTTAGGTGTTGCCTTGTCTTTAAAAGTGATCTCTCCCGAGATCTCTCTCAAAGAGGGGCAGCTGTTGACACTAGAATTTTGGTTATTTTATTTTTAGAAAAATCATAGAAAATCCATAAAAATTCATAAAATTGCAAAGTCAACTTTGGAAGCCTTGGCCAAGCCTAAGGATCTATTTTTGAAAAAAAAAAATTCATATTTTTTGCATTTTTTCATATTTTCGAAAAATTTGAAAATACTTGGAAAATCGAGAAAAATAGCATTTGAGGTCACAAAAATATACAAAAATAGCCAATATTTTTATTTTGATTCTATCTTCATTTTGAACCTTTAAAATTCCAAATATTTGATTCGGGAAAAGGTGCTCCTTCATTGAGCATATTCCCGAATTAATTAAAAAAATTACATTTTAGCCCTTTAATTTCCCATTTTTACATTTTTGGAGTCGTGACGTTCTACTCTATTACCAAAAATTAAAATTCAATCCATTTGTCTCACGACTCGCTCAATTTTGACAAAAAGGACGAAACTACACAATTTGTTTTTCAATTTAGTCCCTAGTTTTGATCAAAGTGAAATTAAATTTTTTTCCAAGGACTAAATCAAAATTCTAAGCCCGTCACCCTATATTTTTCAACCTCCTGTATCGATTGGTGGTGGTGGTTTGGTTCAATTTGGCCATTTGGGGTTTGGATTTCTCAAAATGGACTTCCGGGTTAAATAGAAAAATTAGGGCTTTTGCATAATTCAACACAATTTCTGCCCAAAATTAGCATTTTTTTTTAATGAAATCCATGTACCCAAAGTCAATTTTGGGGTTTAATTTCACAATTTTTGGATTTTTGATGGTCAATTTGAGAATTTTCGCGCAGTCGGGTTTGCTGGGTCGGACAAGATCTAACCCTGTAACCCGGCTAGACCCTTCTTCCCCAAATCTCGTATTCGCGCGCAGTTATCCATCCATGGAGGCCGAGATTAAACAATCAAATTGGGCACCCATGCGAGCTTAATCGAAGAAGCTAAAGGGTGGGCTTTCTCCACCGGGAAGTTCCGCTTCGATTGAGCCCAAAGAGCCTTAAAGCCACCAGAGCTAGAGTGACGACGCCGTTTTGTACCTCGGCAGTGCCCAAAGCAGCCTCGCGTGAAAACAAGTCAAATTGGACTCCAATTCACGCTCACCGGAGGACCGTTCGGAGTGTCTCTTAATGCCCGTCTCCGGCCGGTCTCAGGTGACCATTTTGCGCATGATTGGTACGTGCGAACCATCACCAACTTAGGACTCCCGTGCACGGCCGAACTCAAAATTTTCGTATAAAAGGTGATCACACGTTTTCAGTTAGAGGGGGAGTTCATTCGGTTCCAGACGCAACGAATAGAGAGAGAGAGAGAGAGAGAGAGAGAGAGAGAGAGAGAGAGAGAGAGAGAGAGAGAGAGAGAGAACTCTCTCTACGACCGCCATAGTCAGAGCTTCGGCCGAGGGATTTCGAAGCTCAACCGCGGCGTCTTAGGCCAAATCAGGCCGCACCACCACTTTAGGAATCTTCCTAAAGCTCCAAGGAAGCGATCGTACCAAGTCTCGCAGCTCAATTCTCCCTAAAAAGGTAATTCCCTCTCTAAGCTTCCGCACTATGCATCAATGGAGGAACTCATCTCCAATCACGATCCTTGCAATTATTTGAGGCATTTTACTCCACGAACTTCCCTGAGCATGGTTTTGTGTGTTGTTTGCATTAATTTTGCGCGAAACCTTTTCGTCCGAGCCTTGCAAAACCTCTCGCCATAGCTCCACCTGTCGAAGCTTCCCTAGCTCAAGCTAGCCAAAACTAGGTCAATCGGACCTGTAGGTGAGTCTTCTGAACTTGATTTGAGTGTGTTCTGTGAAGGAACTAGCCTGTTGTGCTCCGTATTGCATGCTTGGACCGCCATTGAGGTGCTCTGTGCAAGCTTTGTATGTGTTGATCGCACCGTTGGATTGTTCTAGGATTTAGATATGTTGATCCGCATGTTTAGACGAGTCGAATGGGACCGGTTTCAGGCCAATCGGCCTAGATTTCCCCATCGAATGTCGCAGGGAAACTCTCGGCCGTTCGTTGTATCATTGCTGTGGAGAAGACGAAGACCAGTCAAAAAAACTCGGCAGAAAATCTAGAAAAATTAGAAAAAATACAAAAAAATTAAAACCGTGTCGTTTTTACTATGGGTTGGATCTGCGTAGGTCTGGGCCAGGCTTTTGGGTTCATAGGTTAGGTCAACCCGGTCCGAAAAATTAATAAAAATTCAGAAAATAAAAAAAATAAAAATCAGAAAACCATTTAAAAAAATCCAAAAAAATTAGAAAATTTCATAAAAAATTCTAAAAAATAAAAAAAAATATGGAAAAATTGCCAAAAATCACGGAAAATGGAAAATGAACACATCCAACTGATTTGACCTATTTTCATTGATTTTGGTCCCTGAAGTTCGCAAAAATGACCATTATGTCCTGCAGGACTTTTAGTGCTCAAATTTTCCAAAATCACCCCCGAACTCTAATGGCACATTCTCTAAGCCCTTGGGGCTCTATTAGGCATGCCATGTGATTATTTGTGATGTGATTTATCCGCATGACCTGGTTCCTTAACTTGTGCACTTTCATTATTGACTGTGATCGATAGGATAGTCATTCCCATCTGCATGAACCATTTTGGTGTTAGAGCTTACCTCACCTCGAGACATCTACATGAAATCTGTAGTTAGGAAAATCACTCAATGTAGGTGCCGAAAAGGCGTCAACGGAAACGACGGGGTAATAAAGTCCCCGGATTCTCTTCTCTGGTTTTCGCAAAACTGAACGGTCTCTCCCCACCGCTCGGTAGGGTTTCCAATCTACCCTAAAAAAAAGATTGGTGGCAACTCCGATGGCATGTACACTGATCACATGCCACCCAACCACACTAAAGTCGATTGCGATTTTAAATTCCTCCCTGACGCCATTTGGTATGGGCTTGGGAGAGCCCGCGCCTCAATCACCATCCGCTCTATCAAGCGGACGAGATCCCGGCAATCCATTAGCCCCCCTCTAAATATACGAAGTTTTCTCGGGAGGGTCGTGACAACCCCGTAACACAAGGTCGGAGCAGTAGGTCTAACATGAGACATCCTTACAGTCTGAAATGCACAATTTAACGATAGTGAGCTAATGCCTAACAAATGGATATCTAACCCAATAGAATGTAAGCATTGCAATTAAAACACAACATCAACAATTCATGAGTTTCAAAGCACATGTATCAGGCGTTCCACAAATGAGATTTCTTGCAAACACATGAATTTCGTATGCAATGCAACGCCGGCTCCTCACGGATAACGTTTTCGCTGGTGTGCCGTCCTCGTAGATAACGTTTCCACGGCATCTCACTCTAGAGGCATCTCAAGCTCATAAGGATGGAGGCACTCTCCGAATCAACATCGAAGGCATCCCGAATTCCCTCTTGCTCCCACGGGGCATCGTTGCAGCACGACGGGATACTTTCTCATTTTACCTTGAAATGCCATGCAATGCATACACCATGCAATCTTACCCTCAACGATACTTAGAAGATTCAATGCAGATAAATGAATCATATCATTCATATGATTATGCCGTTTTCAGAAATTTCGATGTAAAAATCACACATAACAAGCGAGTTCTCAAGAATATAATCAGAATTTCAAATCATTGACGTACGGTTCTAACGTCAATCCAAACAAACTATAAAAGTTAGAGATTCACTCGCCTTTGATTCAATAATCGCTTGAACTTGAGCAATTCGACGACGAACAGACGAATGAATGATGACGAGCGGACGACGGGCAAACGGCTCAGGCGGATGGACGGAGACGGCTAGGGCAGCGTGAGGGCGTGGGCGGCTCGGGCAGAGTAATGGCGTTCTGACGATCATTTTCCAGAATGAACTAACGTTAGAAGTTTATATAGGGGAAGCAGCTAAAGACCAGTTAACTTGGGCGAGTTAGCAGCTTGCAGTCAAACCAGACGACGATACGTGTCACGTGCTTGTAATACTTGTCCACCATACGTGGACTCATCCGCCACGTGTCCTATGACGGTGACATGTGGCCTAGCCGGCTGCCACGTGTTAACACGTGGCACCCCATGTGTCCACGTGCAGCCATGTGTCCTTTCCTGCCTTCGATTGTCCCAATTTCACACATAATTGACTCGATGGGACCCTAATTAAATATTTAGTGTCCCTAAAAAAATATATTACCAGGCCAATAATTCTCTAAACTTATCCAATTGGTAATAATCTAGGCCCGTTAAATACTAACCTGCTATTATGTTAAGCAGGTGAAGGTTCGGGTCATCACAATCCTCCCCACCTCATGAAATTTCGACCTCGAAATTTTGATCTTGTTCCCTCCTATCATAAGGTATGGGTCAACATTTTACTAAACTATGTGGCCTACTACACTTCACTGCATACTTTGATTTCAATTGCCACATCTCGCAATCTTAACCTATATACAGGGTCATCAACCTCAATAGGTTTCTCATCTATGGTGCCATTTCGAAATTCACATCTCAGAGTTATTCTCATGATTGACAAATCAAATAGCATCAAAGATGGACTTATCAATGTCCAATATCATCAGGCAAGTCGTCCATCATTACTCAGGATATAATACACCTCTGCCAATCAAGATGCCGATTCCATATGCCAAGCCTGTGGTTTTGTTGATTACAGTCTCAAATCATTTCACAAACATCCCTCACACAGATGGGATCGTCTCCGGAATTATCCTCAGAGGTATTAAAATATCCTCTTTGACTTACTGCGAAGGAACATCCTCTCTGACTTACTGTGAAGGAATTCAACAAACAGACTTACATCAACTAACCACCAGCCATTTCAGGCATTTCTTGCCAATGGCATCTCAACTCATCATAATACTTTCATTTTAATACTAGAGTTGCAATGCTATGTTTATGCAGTTTCAAGCATATTTGAGTTCAAACTCAGGAAAACATTTCAACTTGAAACCAATGCAACTCAACTATTGGAAACAAACGATTTCGAAAGCACAAATCATCTCAAACTTGAAATCGTTTCGCTCCAAAATCGAAAACGTTCCGAAATTTGAAAACACTTTAGGTTTTGACAAATCCACTCAAATTTTCGAATTCGTTTCGATACAAAATCGAAAAGGAGTAAGACTTATCACAATACCTATACCCACTTTTTCAATGCAAGACTTGGTTCATTTCTGCTCCCGTCATCATCTATGTTCGAGAAGACCAGTCAAGAGCCGCTCTTTGTTTAGGTCTTATTCTCGGCCCCGACGTCCACTCCTCGCAACTCGACAGATTGGGTCGTTACAAGCCCACCAACTTTCGACTGGTTCGTCCCCAAGTCACACCCTTACGAAGAGAGTCCCGTTCAACACGTCCCATACCATGTCTCACTACGGTTTGTAGGTATCCCATACAGCTCGTCCCATACCAAGCTGACAGTTATTCAAGTCCGATGTAAATCAATGATATGCTCATGCATGCATGTTTTCAAAACTTAACATTTTTAATGTATCAAATCTGTGCTATTCAATTTACCAAAAAAAAAAAAAATCTATGCTATGCATGTAATGATTTCAAATTTAAACAAGTATAGATCCACAACTTAAACCTAACTAGAACCATCAAGTAATCATCACTATTAAGGATCAATAGCTAAACCCTCAACACATCAGCATCAATCTAGGCTTACAATTCCATATCCACAATCAATTATTCAATGCTAACCTCCAAACTCAGCAGTTCAGGCTTAAAGGCAAATCATTGCCATCAGAACCTTTTGTCCAATTTCTGTTGATCACCCTACTATATCCTCAAATAGTCATACTAATCATCAAACTTAAACAGTGATCAACAAATCACTCAGATAAGTAGCATAAGCTACTTTCAATCCCTGACAAACACAATCACATTTACTTGTAGTTTTATCACGTACGTGCCAACCAAACATTTCATCCACTAGCGCACCTTATCACTCCATGAACCACTCTGATACCAAACCGGCTTGTGACATCCAAAAGAGAATGTAGCGCCTCAGTACGCTATCTCAAGGCTTACTCAGACTCGCTCTCTCTTCATTTTAATCTTTTATTACTCAGAGTATACGATGGCGCATGCGGAAGTCTTATAGAAAATCATTCAAGGGCGGCCATATGGCACAAGTGCATGTCAAACATCAAACAACCAACGACAGGCACGCCTATACAGAGGGTATGGCCTTTATGGTTTCACTAACAAGATAACACGCATTAATAACAAAACACCAAGAACACAAAACATCCAGTTTTATAATATCATTAACCAGTTCTTTACAAAAGTTCAAAGACTCTTGGAGGATTTATAAAGGAAGATAATATACTCCGATTACTAGGATCTTCATTCATGGCCTCCATCGATAGCTAGATCTCTCGAACTCCTTAACCAAAGTATCATACTGGCATTTTCCTTGCTAGCTTGCTTATTTGAAAAAGGGTTAATCAACAAGGGTCAAAGCCCTGCAAGGAGATCCCTAGGCCAAATGACTAAACCAGTTATAGAATTGGCAGGATTGCAAACAGAGCTACCATGACAGAATCCAACGTATACAAAGAATAGAATCTCACAATTCAACCAGAATTCAACGTATACGAAGGATAGAATCCAATAAAAAATCCAACGATGGATAGAATTTCAGAATCAAACTAGAATCCAAAATATTCCAGAGGATAGAATCTCATAACCTTAGAATCATCCAGATTGAACTTATCACAGCCAAAACAGAACGGCAAACAATGCTCACAATAGCAAAACCATAGATAGTCTAGTAATCAGGACTAGAAATCTACTTGCCTTAGTTCCGTATTCAAAGAAACGGAAATAGAAACGACGAATGAACGATCTTCGGATCGTTCTTGATTTTGGCCTAGGCGCGCGAATGGCTAAGGCGGTGCGGTGGTGGTGCAGTACACGGATGGCAGCGTGGACGGCTCGGTGGTGGCACGGCAGGACGACGTCGGCGGCGGTGCGGCATGGCTAGGTGGTGTCAGGACTAGGGCGGTCCTAGTTCTGGTAACGGCATTCTGATGATCGTTTTCCAGAATGAACTGACGTCAGAAGTTTATATAGGGAAGCAGCTGAAGACTAGTCAGCTTGGGCGAGTCAGCAACTTGCTGTCAGACCAGACGGCGACACGTGTCCACCATGCATGGACTCATCCCCCACGTGTCCTACGGCGATGACACGTGGCCCCCCACTTGTCCACGTGAGGCCATGTGTCCTTTCCTGCCTCCGGCTATCCTACTTTCACACATAATTGACCCGATAGGACCCTAATTAAATACTTAGGGCCTATTTGGTAATATTTCTGTTCCTCTGATTTTGTTCCCTGGAAAAAAAAATCAGAAACACGTTTGGTAACGCAAATGATTCTAATTCTGATTCTGCTCTCGGGAACAGTTTTGGACAAAAAATAAGAACAAAAAAATTCTTGGTTCTCCAAAAAAAGAACACTTTTGAGAATCACAAAAAAGAACAAAGTCTTAGTTCTTTTAAAAAGATTAAGTCCACGTAGGCTTTCACGTGAACTTCGGAACTTAAAAAAAAATTAAAATTAATTTACCAAAAAAAAATTAAAATTAGATTTGAAAATTTATTAACAACTAATTTTTTAAAAAAATAAATTTAAAAATAAGCTTTAAAATTTTAAAAAATTTTAAAAAATTTTAAAAAAGGGGGAAATTTTAAAATATAAAATTCAAAAAAATTAAAAATTAAAAAATGGGGAAATTAAAAAAAATGTAAAAATACTTTAAAAATTTAAAGAAGTTTTAAAAAAACATTTTAAAAAGGTTTAGAAAAAGATGAAGAATTAAAAAAAAAAAGAAGAATTCTAGCTACTTGGTAGTTCTTGAGAATAGAATTTTTGTGCAGTTATTAAACGTGTTTTTGTTCGAGAATAGAATTTTTGTACAGTTATCAAACGCGTTCTGATTCTCTAAAAATCATTCGGGGAACAAAATCAGAAAATATGATCGTAATCAGAATTACTTTTTTGGATCAGAATCGTTGTCAAACATGCCCTTAGTGTCGCAAAAAAATATACTACTAGGCCAATAATTCTCTAAACTTATCCAATTGGTAATAATCTAGGCCCGTTAAATACTAACCTGATATTATCTTAAGCTGGTGAAGGTTCGGGTCATCACATTGGTCGCCTGAGGTCGGACGGGAATGGGCACGCTGGAGTCCTCAATCGGCGTCTGGGTGTGCACAATTGGGGCCTCAATTTGGCGTCTTTTTGTCTTCTGTTTTCCTACGCGCGCCTAAGGAAGAGAACCAGAACACTGGTTCTGGTTGTCAACGTAACGTGGTCAACGGGTTGACCTCACCCGGTTGACCCGTTTTAGCCTTTTAGGTTCAATTAACCGCCTATTTGACCCCTTTTCATGAAAGTAATGCCAAAAATCAGATTCTAAAGCATGCATTTTATCTAAAAATATGGGTTTTGAGTTAAATTGGTCTAATTTTATGCAAAACCCCCAATTTTTAAGTTTGACCAGAATAGAAGATTTGAGCAATTGAAGACCCTAATGACCAATACAGGCAAATTTGACCGCACCAGTGAGCTTAGGATACTGAAAAACCCATGGGCAAAGATTCATCTGTGCATGGGTTCGTCTTTAAAATGACCAATTTGACCTTAATTGAAAACCGGGGACTAAATCGAAAAATATTCTTGCCCATTTTCCAAATTGCCTAATTTGCGAAATAATTGGACCAAAATGCAATTGAAGGTATGAGGATCAAATGCATAACGAGCCCAAAGTGATAAAAGGTTTAGAAAAGGTTCAATTTGATATTTTTGGAAAACTATCGACCTAAATGCAAAAATCTAGAAAAGTAGGTTCCCGATTGAATTTTTGAGAACTTTAAAGTGACCAAAATGTAATTTGAATTATAACAAGACTAATGACTATTTTTTTTGTATTTTTCTGGTCACAAATGCTATTTTTCTTATTTTGGGTATTTTCTAATTAAAAGAAATTCAAAAAATACGAGAAAATACTGAAAAATATTTTTTGTTCAAAATTGGTTTCTTAGGCTTGGGCAAGGCTTCCAAATTTTATTTTCAAGTTTTATGAATTTTTATTGTATTTTTAAATATTTTTTAAGGAAAAAGACTTATTAAAAATCAGGTGTCAACAGGTTTCAGATTCGAAAGTTCACTATGTTCCCAATTATCGTCTAAGAATTATCGTTTGAAATTATCATTAATATAATCATTTATGTAAAATCGAGTTCATTAAAGTTACTAAATCTTTTCAAAACTCCCCACTCAAATAAAAGATCATAAATCATGCAATGATCCATTTATCTTATAATCCTAAAATGGCATAGCATGATTTGAACTAATATACAAATAATTCACGCATCAAACCATACTCAAATTACGAAATACATGATATAAATAACAAGTACATTAAAATTTACACGTGCTATCAACAAAACATGCTCTACACAATCTCTATGTAGTTATCCACATGTAAGATATATTCTGTATTTTTCAAAAAATAGAGAAATATAGGTAAATATACTCGAAAAACATCCCAAAATACGTGTATCATGGGTTTCATATGTAGTTTCATAACTTTAAATACTTCAAACATGCACAATACCTATACCAAATTGAAGATAATTCCAAGACCAACACAACGGTATCTCGTACGCCCCCAACGGACATCCCACGCGCCCTCACGCACAGGTCAAAGTTCCTGCACGTGAAGTCAACGCGTGGTCAACCCTCAGAGTTGACCGGTCAACAGTTAATGGGTCGGGTTATTTGCGTGCCGAGTTGGAGCTCGGGTCAGGTCTGAAACTAGGTTAGGTCGGATACCCGTATGCTGACGTCATCATGGCGTCACCTAACACTGGTTACCGACGATAACCACACTTGCGGTGTACGTGGCGCATGAGGCCCTCGCGCAGACTGCATCTTTGGCGCGTGTCGACGCGTGCGGCGTACTTCGGCGACCTGCCACCCGTCAAAACGCTCGTCTCGTCGATACGAGTCTGATGGTATATTCAAAACCCATTTTTAGTGAGCGAAATTTCACGAAAAGGCGACGTTTTGCCACGGCTCGAAGAACCCTATCCCGTTGTAGCGCGTGGCGCACGTGCCGCTTTTGCCAGTGTCGCCTCACGACGGGTGACCACTCAAAATCTTCGTCTCGTCGAGCGTGTTCCGATTATGTGTTCAAAAACAACTTTTGTTGGACAGAATAGAAACAATTAACAATGAACGGTACGCTCAAAAAACCGTTCATACACACTTAAACGTTTACGAAACTCAAACATAATTAGGAAACAAGAACAAAGCTTTGATACCAATGAAGGGAACGCATCCCACAACATACGCAGCAGAATTACACGGAATAACATGCCCTAGAATTACTTGAATCACTGATCGGAGAAGTACATCACACAATGGAACATACCTCAGGTTTCCATAGATTAAATGTTCCCGTTGCAGTCCTTCGAGAGATTGTTCGTCCGTTTAACATTTTGGAAAACAAAATGTTGTCGTTTGTTTTCTCTTCTTTCACTATTTCTCTATGTTCAAGAAACTGAAGAAAACCACGTCTGTTTTCACATAGAAATACAAGAACAACGTTCTACATCCTTTTTACATTTAATAGAGATAGTTTTTCTAATTGATAACTGCCCTTTGACAATTTATCCATAATGGGTCAAGGGCTGTGATAGCCTCCATGGGCAGACCACGGTCCTTCCCATAAATCCCAACACTTCCGTTGCCAGCATGAGGATAGAAGTTCTTCGCAAGATCTGTCTTGAGGCCCTGTCGGGTGGCTTCTTCGGTTGTGTTGATTGTTGTTTCTTTCTTCATGAACTATGTGCCAGATCGCCGGCACAGATTCAATACCCTCTCCATCCCGAGCATGCTCTCACTCTCGCTCCATTTCCCCAGTTGGAAAAGAAAGTCAAAATACTCGGAACGTGTTTTCCCCTCATCTGAAGTGAAGGATCTCTACTCGTACGCTTGTCGAACGTGCGACTTTCGTGTGGATCAAGTTTACGCTTTTTGGACCTCTCCCATGTCTTGATGAAGGACTCAGTGCCATGGTTCAACATCTTTTACATGAGCATGAGCTGAAGCTTCATTTGTCTTCGTGTTTTCTTCGGTATAGCCTACCGATGCACGTCCAAGGGATGTGAGTTTTTCGTCCATAAATCATGCTAGCAACTACCATCCAACTTGGTTCACCCCTCTCATCCTCTCCACCCACTTACTCTCCGCCACAAGCCGCCGCGGGAATCTATGGATTGTAGCATTTGTCGCAAGGATATTTGGGCCCGATTCGGCTTCTAGTGCGGAGAGTACGAATTCCATATAGATGTGCCATGTGCTCAAATACCAACTCCAAAACATCATTTCCATGAGGACAACCTCATGTATTTCAAGTGTGCCGAGGGCAAACTGGAATGCAACGCCTGCTACGAAAGTTGCAAAGTCGACCTCTACAGTTGTGCCGTGCAATTTTAATCTTCACCATCATTCCTCTCAACTACCGCCAACTCTAAAAAGTAGCCATCATGTGGATCAGCTAACCCTTTATGAGTCGTTTACTAAAGATGACTCCGGCGAGTACTGCTGCAACATTTGCGAGACAAGAATAGATCCGAACAAATGGGTTTACTGTTGCGAGATTTGCCAATGAGCTGCTCATGTCGAATGTGCCGTATCTCCTGTAAGTCAGTAATCTAAAGCTCCTTTACCACTTTTAGAAACTGTTAGATATTAAACCAAATTCATAAATATTATCTCGATTCATGGATAGTGTCGATCAGCGTGTGGATGACCGTTGGACTGCCAAGACGCATGCACTAACTTGTGCACGAACCAAGAGTTATCTTTATTGTAGTGAAGTTTTCTAGAGCCATTATTATTTGAGTCTTTCAAAGAGACTGTTCGTATTCCGATGTGTAGTTAATGCTATATATGTACATTGCGCCTTTTCATGTTTTTAGAGTATATCAAGAGTCATGTATTAAGCTTTTAAATAGGCGTGTATAGTAACCATTTTGATATGGGTGATCGGAGGTGAATACAAAAATATTGTAAAGCTATCTTCATCTCCTCCTTCTTCGTGAGTTGTGTTATGAGTGTTTGTTGCTGGCCTCACCTTCGATTTTTCCTATCAAATTGGTATCAGAGCATACTGTTTGTGATCATGGCTTCAACAAACACTCAGTTTTCTCTTCAATATCCTCGTCTTACCAAAGAAAATTTTGGTAATTGGGCTGCTAGAATGAAAGCCCTGCTCGGCGTCCATGATGTATGGGAAATAGTTGGCTATGAGGGACCAAACAACGAAGCCATGTTGAATCAAAATCAAAGGAATGCCTTGGAGAAAGTTCGAACGAAGGACCAACTCGCCCTGTGGATCATCTATCAAGCCTTAGACGATTCGATGTTCGAGAAGGTGTCGAACGCCACGATGTCTGAGGAGGCATGGGAGATCCTTCACAACACGCACCAAGGAGTTGAGAAAGTGAAGAAGATTCGTCTTCAAACTCTAAGAGGCGTATTCGAGGTAATTCTTATGAATGAATCTGAGTTGGTTGCTGATTATTTCACAAGAGTTGTGGCGATTGTGAATTAGATGAAAAGGAAGGGTGAAGATGTTCCTGATGTTCGAGTTGTTGAGAAGATACTTTTGTCCTTGGATAAGAAGTACGACCGCATTGTAGTTGCCATTGAGGAATCCAAAGATCTTGATGCCGTGACGATTGGTGAACTTTTGGGTTCATTGCAAGCCCATGAAGAACGACTCAAAAGAAACCAGCATTAGTCGATAGAGGAAGTACTCCAAACTCGATTGACTATCCGAGATGAAACAGACCAACGTGGAGTCCCTACGCAAGTTCGAGGGATGAATCAAGATCATGGTTGAGGCCAAGGACGTTTTCAATGAAGAGGTCGTGGACGAAGCAAGGGATATGTTGTGCGCAACGACAACAAAAATCAGAATCAAAGAAGTGCTCGTGGAAGAGGATGGAACTCGAGCGGCCAATGGTATGATAAATCTAAAATTCAATGCTATCATTGCCATAAACTTGGTCATTATGCTTCTGAGTGTTGGAGTAAAGAAATCCGCGTAGCAAACAAAAAGGCAAACTTGGTAAATGATTCCGACCAAGTGCTTATTTTGGCCTTCAAAGAAGATGAAGGTGGATAAAGCAAGACGTGGTACCTGGACACTGGTGCAAGCAATCACATGTGCGGGCAGAAGGAGATGTTTTCCGAATTAGATGAGACAGTCAAAGGGAAAGTCTCGTTCAGAGATGACTCCAAAATCACTGTCAAAGGCAAAGGTACAATTCTGATTCGCTTGAAAAATGGTACACGTCAGTTTATTACTAATGTGTATTATGTACCAAAAATGTCAAGCAACATTCTGAGTTTGGGACAGCTTCTGGAGAAAGGCTACACTGTCCACATGAAAGATCTCAGCCTTGTGCTAAGAGACAAAAATAATAAACTGATTGCAAGTGTAAAGATGTCGAGAACAAGATGTTCATTCTCAATATAAAGGGTGAGATGGCTCAATGCTTGAAGGCATGTGTCGATAATCCTTCGTGGCTGTGCATATGAGGTTTAGACATCTCAATTTTGGCGGACTGAATTTGCATTCCCGAAAGAAGATGGTGTATGGCTTACCACATATTGATCATCCTGATCAATTATGTGAAGGGTGTGTCCTTGGAAAATATCCCAGAGCTAGCTTTCCAAAGGAAGCAACGTATCGAGCGAAGAAGCCACTTGAGTTGATACATTCCGATGTATGCGGCCCAATCACTCTTCAGTCCTATGGCAATCATCAATACTTCATTACTTTTATTGATGATTTTACTCGAAAAACTTGGGTGTATTTCTTGAAAGAAAAATCAGAAGTGTTCAATACTTTCAAGCAATTCAAGCACCTAGTTAAAAAGGAGAGTGGCTATTTTGTTAAAGCCTTGAGGACTGATCATGAAGGAGAATTCACATCAGCTATGTTCAACAAATTTTGTGTCGATCATGGTATTCAATGTTTCTTGACCGCACCATATTCTCCCCAACAAAATGGCATGGCGGAATGAAAAAACAAAACCATTCTTGACATGGTTCGAAGCATGTTGAAAAGCAAGAATTTGCCTAAGGAGCTTTGGGAGAAGCTGTGATGTGTACGGTTTTCTGCAAAACCGTTGTCCCACATACGGACTTGAAGGCGTGCCTCCACAAGAAGCATGGAGTGGGAGAACACCCACTATTTCACACTTTAGAATTTTCGGGAGCATTGCCTATGTTCATGTCCCGGACCAAAAAAGATCGAAGTTGGAAGATAAGAGTAAAAAGCCCATCTTTATCGGGTATGATCCTTCATCGAAAGCCTATAGATTGTTTGATCCTAACACTTTGAAAGTGTATGTAAGCAGAGATGTCAAGTTCAATGAAGAAGGAATGTGGGAAGAGAATCCCAGAGTCGATGCGAATGATCTTGGTGATTCTAGCCAAACGAAGTTGGAGAATCACTCTACACCTTCCTATCCAATATCTTCTCCGAGTTCATCACCATCAACTTTTTCAAATGGTGTCGATGAACTGATTGTTCCAAGATCAAGGAGATTGTCTGAGATTTATGAAGCTACCGATGAGCTTCATCTTGTATGTCTTCTTGCAGATTGTGAGTCCCTTACTTATGATGATGCTGTCAAACAAGAGTAATGGAGGCAAGCCATGAATGAAGAAATTGATGCCATTAAGAAAAATCAAACATGGGAGCTTGTTGTCCTTCCGAAGGACAAGAAAGCGATTAGAGTCAAATGGGTCTACAAGGCCAAGAAGAACGAGAAAGGTGAAGTGACGAAATACAAGGCGAGACTCGTCGCAAAGGGGAAAAAGCAGAAGGCCGATATCGATTATGATGAAGTCTTTGCCTCGGTTATCCGCATGGAGACGGTTAGATTGATGATTTCTATTGCCATTCAAAATGCTTGGAAAATTTATCAAATGGATGTCAAATCAGTATTCTTAAATGGCATCCTTGATGAGGAGATTTATGTTGAACAACCCCATGGGTTTATTGCCAAAGGCGATGAAGACAAAGTGTTGCGGTTGAAGAAAGCTTTCTATGGGCTTATGCAAGCACCAAGAGCTTGGAATTCCAGAATCGATGTCTATTTCAAGGCAAATGGATTTTCTCAATGTCCATATGAACATGCACTTTATATGAAGCAAGAAAATGGTGATGTGGAATTGGCTTGTTTATATGTCGATGATCTTGTCTTTACAGGAAATAGTTCAGCAATGATCAATGCTTTTAAGGCATCCATGTAAAGGAATTCAGTATGACCGATAATTGTCTCATGAATTATTTCCTTGGCATAGAAGTGAAGCAAAGTGCCGATGGGATTTTATTTCCCAAAAAGGATTCCCTGAAAATATCCTTGAAAAGTTCAACATGAAGAATTGTACGCCGGTCAATACTCCAATGGAGTGCGAAGCTAAACTGTCGAAGGTTGATGAAGGTGTCGTTACTGATCCAACGCATTACAGAAGCTTGATCGGAAGCTTGAGATACCTGACATGTACGAGACCGGACATCATGGAGAAACCTAAATTGACTCATCTTAAAGTTGCAAAGAGGATATTTCGCTACATCAAAGGTACTGTGTCTCACGGTTTACACTACCGTCAGTCTAAATCCTTTGAACTTAGAGGTTATTCTGACAGTGACTATGGGGGAGATGTTGTGACATCCCAAAATTCTAACGTTTGTAAGATAATTGAATTCGATGGATTTTAACCACAAAATCTTTTCTGATAGATAATATTGGATTTTTGAGATTTAAGAGACAATAGTTGGATGTTAACTTATTGAATTAAAAAGGGATTTGGAAATCCTAAGGCATTGGACAAGGGAAATCAAGTAGAATTAAGCGAGTCGGGATAATCGTACCGTCGAATCGAAGCATCGAGACCATTAGTGCCCGAACCTAGTCTTGGCCGAACCTTAGAAGTGAATTTACCATTTTGCCCTTAAAGGTAAATTTACTGTCTTGCTCTTTTTCCTTGAAATGACCATTTTACCCTTGATGATAAATTACCAAAGTACCCTCAATCATTTGTGTCAAATGACTAACCTACCCTTGCTTGTGAAATGACCATTTTACCCATAACATAGACAAAAGCCATTAGGAAAAGTTTTGAGCTTAGCCCCACCATCTTCTTGTTCCTCCCCTCTTCCCCCATTTTGGCCGACCATTCCTCCCCTCTCTCTCCCCCATTCGGCCATCTCTCCCTCACCTCCATTTTTTTTTTGCCGCCCACTCCAAACTTCGCCATTCGCCGTCTACCACCGCAAGTTGTTGTCGCCGAGCCACCCGCCGCGAACCGAGCCACCCCATCATCGTCACCATTGTCCACCGTCACCGCCACCGCCGTACCACATGAGTCATTGAACCGCCGCGCCTCGCTACCGTGCAACTGAGTTGTGTTCGTAGTCGCTGTGCCGTGCCGAGCCGAGCCGTGCGTTAGCGTCGCCGCCGGTTACGTTGGTTTGTGAGTTAACCTCATAATCCCCGATTAGGTTGTTAATTGCATTTAAGGACTAGATTAGTTAGTGTTAATTATAGTTAGATTATGTTAATTGTGGTTAGGTTATATTAATCATGGTTGGGTTAAGTTAATTAACCATAGTTATTTTATGTTAATCATGGATATGTTAATTAACCATAGTTACTTTATGCTAATCAAGGTTGAGTTAATTAATTATAATTGGGTTAATTAACTGAAGTTGGGCTAGTTAACCGCAGTTGAGTTAATTAACTGTAGTTGGGTTAATTAATCGTGATTAGATTAAATAATAATAATTATTATTATTATTATTTGGTGATTGTCTTGTACCCTTGAATGTATATATAGACATGATTATAATCACCCATATTTGAGATTGAATTGCTATACCGAAAAATGAATTTTTGGAAACGTAATTAAGGACATACTATGATATAGCGCCAGATTGTTATGTTTTCATGTTCGAAAAATCTTGTATAGTGTAAAAATGAGGAATACCAAGTTTGACAATAAAAGTATGTCTCTGTGACCACGTGCGAATTTTTTTGATTGTATTTTTAAGCATGAAAAATTACAATCAATTGAGTTGTGAGCACGACCATGTTTGCAATGGGCTAAATGCAAAGATATGAACTGGCATGATTGTCTGGTGTGCTCGTGTGGTCACATGATGGAAACCGTCACCCGGGGGTACCAGGGGATGATGCCTGATATGTCTGTCCCGAGGGTACTAGGGAATCATACGGCTTATTGATTGTCCGACAGTCCGTCCCGGGGGTACCAGGGAATCATACGACTGGACGGAACTGATCGCAGATTGTGTCGGACCGACGCTCCTTACAGGAATGCCTGATATATCCGTCCCGAGGGTATCATGGGAATTATCGATTGTCGTGCCCAATGGAGCGGGACGACACCGGTCATGCCGGAAGAGCACTAAAGGTCGGGTTGTGCTGTGGCCGAGTGGCCGTTAATAACCGGAACACGTGTGATGCATTATGCATGCGAGATTGTGATGGGTGTTCTGGTTGTGTACCTTGGGTTGTGTGTTGTTTGTATAATGTCATGATGGTACTATGCAGTGTGTACACTAAGGCGGGGTAAGTGTCCATGTGGTTGATGGTTGATTGGTTGAGTTAAGTGCCTGGTCACGTAGTAAGTAGAGCGTTGCGGGAATCATGTGTATTGGTCTGCCATCGACAATAACCTGCATGTTTAGGCCACCCTGAGCGAATCAGCACCCTATGTGAGCTTAGGGCGTTGACTCACAGAGATTTTGTATCTCACTTGTTGTTGTTAACTATTTTTAGGACCTTAGCGATGGAGAGCAGACCAGTACGGTTCGAGGTGCCCATCGAATAGACCCACAATGTCATGTCGCATCCGTTCCCAAGGTCAGCCTGTGTTTGGGAGCACCACGTGACGACGCTTTCGGTCGAGGAGGGGCTGGGGTACCTGGTACATCACCCCTTCAAGGTCTGGTTCGTTCGTCACGGTGAGGTGCTATTCGGGCCGATTCGCGGTTTTAGCGGACCTCCGACCGCGACCCCAAAGATCTAGACCTGGGACCCGATGAACATTGACACCCCTGATGGGGAAGTGGAGGATCTGAAATCTGATCCAAACGAGGAACCCGATACCCCGGCCGATTACTGGCTCTGAGGAGGGCGTGGACGTCGACTTCTCTTTTTGAGTAGCTTGGAGTAGTGTTAACCCCAACCCCGACTTGGTATCTTTTTTATGGTTGCAGGAAGTGGCCCTGAGGTAGGGCTTATAGATACGAACTTCCCAGGGTTATCGGTAAATAAATGAGATGAGCTTTTGCTGTATGATGGTTGTTGGTTTCCTTTCTGGCTATCCCTATTATTATAATTGTCTGGGAGTGTAAGTCGTTTTCGCATGCGCATAATTTAAAGATAAAATGAATGGATCGACGATGTGCCTGGGACGTCACCCTTAAATGACCCGAAATGTTTGGTAGGGTTGCTGCATGCCTGGGGATCGGGGCATGACAGATGTCGATGATCGAAAGAGCACTACAGGCTTTGTATTTTTCTTATGTGATACTGCTTTCACATGGACATCAAAGAAGCAATCCAGTGTTACTCTATCAACGTGTGAAGTTGAATACATTGCAGCATCTTCATTTGTTTGTCATGCAATATGGTTGAGAAGACTGCTCAAGGAAATTCATATGGAGCAGATGAAATTGACAGAAATTTTTGTTGATAATGTTTTTGTCATTGCTTTGGCGAAAAATCCAGTCTTCCATGAACGAAGCAAGCATATCGATGTTCGATATCATTTCATCCGAGAGTAGGTGAGAGAGAAGGAGATTGAAGTCTCACACATGAAGACGGGAGACCAAGTAGCAGGCATTTTTACTAAGCCCCTCAAAATCGATGCATTTCGGAAGTTCAAGAGTCTGCTTGGAATGATTAATGGAAGAGAATTTGGTTTAAGGGGGAGTGTTGGAAATTAAACCAAATTCATAAATATTGTCTCGATTAATGGATAGTGTCGATTAGTTTGTGGATGACCCTTGGACTCCCAAAACGCATGCACTAATTGTGCACGAACCAAGACTCATCTTTATTGTAGTGAAGTTTTCTAGAGTCATTATTATGTAAGTCTTTCAAAGAGACTGTTCGTATTCTGATGTGTAGTTAATGCTATGTATGTACATTGCGTCTGTTCATGTTTCTAGAGTATATCAAGAGTCATGTACCAAGCCTATCAATAGGCGTGTATTGTAACCATTTTGATATGGGTGAATCGGAGGTGCATACAGAAATATGGTATAGCCATCTTTGTCTCCTCCTCCTTCGTGAGTTGAGTTGAGTTCTCAGTGTTTGTTGCTAGCCTCACCTTCGATTTATCCCATCAGAAACCTCACATGGTATGATAACTTGAAGAAAAAAACACTTCGATAGTTGAGAAGACCCCTTAAGCTTAATAACGGCGGAAATGTTTTCCCGTTTGCAATCTTTCTTTTCTTTTTCCTTTTTGCTACCTTGTAGACTTTTCTTGCTTAAACTTGAACTGGCATGAATAAAACGATAAATTTGCTGATCATGCAGGTTCAAAATGGTCCCCAGATCATCCAACAGATGGGATCAATCAGCCGATCTGGGACGGAATGAGTTTAGGTAAGAACTTGTCGGACGTAGAGTGCGTTTGAGTTGAGTACACTTGTTGAGATTTACTTGCTTGTAACATATTCGCATAAATTGTCCCAAGAAGTTAGTGTTCTAGAGCAACCCTACTTGATCACCATTCAGTATCACTGACTTCGCTTTGAATGGAAGAAGATAAGCATGGGACTAGTTCATCAACTCAAGTTTATTTATTGGAGAAAAGCTCGCCTATTCATCTAATCCAATTTGATCTTCCAACTCTTCTCGTGTAACAAGTTCTCCTCTTGTAGAACCACATTGGTTTCATTTCTGGTAGATTTCTAATGGATACCGGTTGGACGAGCAGATGTAGAGCGAGCGTAGAATACAAAATGTGGTTGTATATATTTCTGGACTTAGCATTGGGCAACGAAAGTGTTGATGAAAAAATTGCACGTCCTTTAGAAAATTGTATGAACGGCATGTCGGTGGCGAGAAACATAGGCTACTGCTGTGAGGAATGTGAGTTCCACCTCAATTTGGGTTGTGCGATCCGAACGATGCCTTGTGAAGATGATGAGAGGGAGGAGGGATCACGAGTCGCTCAGCGCGGTTACATCACTTTGCGCATGCACATCGGCTCTCACCCTTCCGTTGCCAGCATGAGGATAGAAGTTCTTCGCAAGATCTGTCTCGAGGCCATGTCGGGTGGCTTCTTCGGTTGTGTTCGAT
Source organism: Lenwebbia sp. NSW1173648 (assembly GCA_029784005.1). Taxonomy (NCBI): domain Eukaryota; kingdom Viridiplantae; phylum Streptophyta; class Magnoliopsida; order Myrtales; family Myrtaceae; genus Lenwebbia; species Lenwebbia sp. NSW1173648. The sequence goes on along the minus strand of JARCGZ010000008.1, from coordinate 17,568,599 downwards.
TGCTGTTTCTTTCTTCATGAACCATGCGCCAGATCGCCAGCACAGATTCAATACCCCCTCCATCCCGAGGATGCTTTCACCCTCGCTCCATTTCCCCAGCTAGAAAAGAAAATCGAAATACTCGGAATGTGCTTGCCCCTCATCTGAAGTGAAGGATCGCTACTCGTACGCTTGTCGAACGTGCGACTTTCATGTGGATCAAGTTTGCGCTTTTCAACCTCTCCCATGTCTTGAGGAAGGAGTCAGTGCCATGGTTCAACATCTTTTACATGAGCATGAGCTGAAGCTTCATTTGTCTTCGTGTTTTCTCCGGTATAGCCTACCAATGCACGTCCAAGGGATGTGAGTTTTGCCTCCGTAAATCATGCTAGCAGCTACTGTCCAACTTGGTTCACCCCTCTCATCCTCTGCACCCGCTCACTCTCCGCCACAAGCCGCCGCAGGAATCTATGGATTACAGCATTTGTCGCGAGGATATTTAGGCCCGATTCAGCTTCTAGTGCGGAGAGTGCGAATTCCATGTAGATGTGCCCTTTGCTCAAATACCAACTCCAAAACATCATTTCCATGAGGACAACCTCATGTATTTCAAGTGCGCCGAGGGCGAACTGGAATGCAACGCCTGCTGCGAAAGTTGCAAAGTGGACCTCTACCTTGAGTGCCGTGCAATTTTAATCTTCACCATCATTGCTCTCAGCTGCCGCCAACTCTAAAAAGTAGCCATCACGTGGATCAGCTAACCTTTATGAGTCGTTTACTAAAGATGACTCCGGCGAGTACTACTGCAACATTTGCGAGATAAGAATAGATCCGAACAAATGGGTCTACCGTTGCAAGATTTGCCAGTGAGCTGCTCATGTCGAATGTGCCGTATCTCCGGTAAGTCAGTAATCTAAAGCTCCTTTACCACTTTTAGAAACCTCACATGGTATGATGAAGAAAAAAACACTTCGATGGTTGAGAAGACCCCTTAAGCCTAATAACGACGGAAATGTTTTCCCATTTGCAAGCTTTCTTTTCTTTTCTTTTTCCTTTTTGCTACCTTGTAGACTTTTCTTGCTTAAACTTGAACTGGCGTGAATAAAACGATAAATTTGCTGATCATGCAGGTTCAGAATGGTCCCCAGATCATCCAACAGATGGGATCAATCAGCCGATCCGGACGGAATGAGTTTAGGTTAGAACTTGTCGGACATAGAGTGCGTTTGGCTCGTGTACATTTGTTGAGATTTACTTGCTTGTAAAAAATTCGCATAAATTGTCACAACAAGTTAGTGTTCTAGAGCAACCCTACTTGATCACCATTCAGTATCACTGACTTCACTTTGAATGGAAGAAGATAAGCATGGGACTAGTTCATTAACTCTGTTTATTTATTGGAGAAAAGCTCGCCTATTCATGTAATCTAATTTGCTCTTCGAACTCTTCTCGTGTAACAAGTTCTCCTCTTGTAGAACCACTTTGGTTTCATTTCTGGTACATTTCTATGGATACCAGTTGGACGAGCAGATATAGAGCGAGCGTAGAATACGGCATGTCGGTGGCGAGAAACATTACAAAAGACGATCTACTATGTGATGAATTTATGGAGGGCTATGCAAGATTACTTTTCCCAGGTGAAGCATCTTCATCTGTTTCAAGTTTTTGGTCAAGCACACGATCATTTGGATGTGGGGCACGACGTGCATGGACTCTAATAAATGATACGTCCGGTCCATTGGATGGAGATAGAGACACGTGTTGGGGTTGTCCCACATCGGTTGTGGAAGGGGCTGGTGGTCGGTTTATAAGTGTGAGGGAAAGTCTCATCTTTTGAGCTAGCTTTTGGGATGAGAGAGGCCCAAGACCACCCAACACTGGTATCAAAGCCCAAGTTACCAACAAGTCTGGACCCAATAGTCACACGGGAGAGATACGGGTTGTCACTGCCTTCGACCCAGGGCTCGATGTGTGAGGGGGAGATTGTTGGGGTTGTCCCACATCTGTTGTGGAAGAGGCTGGTAGTCGGTTTATAAGTGTGAGGGAAAGCCTCAACTTTTGAGCTAACTTTTGGGATGAGAGAAGCCCAAGACCACCCAACAACACCAACAGCGAGACGATGCGTTTAATGATTCAGAGCAACCTGATAAGGCGGCCAGATCCTTTCATACTGAATAATATTTAAACCTGAAGGGAACCAATCCCATTACATACGTAGCGGATTACACGAAAATAACGAGCCAAGATCTTACTTGAATCACTAATCGGAGAAGTATATCACGATTAACGAACATATCTCGCTTTCCACGGATTGGATGTTACCGTTGCAGCCCTCGAGAGATTGTTCGTCCGTTTGATGTTCGAGAGAAAGCAGAGTCCTTTCATGCGTTTTCTTCTCATCATTGTTCTTCGTTGGAAGAACATCTAAAAATCGTCGTCCAACACAAAAGAACGTAATAACGTCCTCTTATCACGTTTCAAGGAGATAACTGCCTTTAGCAGTTTTTCTAAATGATAACTGCCCTTTGGCAGTTTATCCATAATGGGTCAAGGGCTGTGATAGCCTACATGGGTGGACCACGGTCCTTCCCATGAATCCCGACATCTCCTACTCACCCATGATGGGCTATCCATAACTCTCTCTTCTATGCAAGGTTCATATCAACAAATAATCCGTGCGACCAGCATACTACGAGAGCTCGTTGCCATAGATCCGTTGGGAGTATATAGCACCTCTAATAAACCCGTTGCCATACATCTGTTAGGAATATATAGCAGCTCAAATTGGGCACATTAATTCAGAGTAGGTCCAATATGCTGTACCCAAGATCAATCGATCACATTTACATCATATCTCTATTGATCTCTTTAAGCATTTCGTATGCATTGTATTCACAATTTTGATTAAGCTCAAATAATTATAATTGGTCGACCTGTGAACACAAAGATATAATGTGACATCAAAAATAAATTGATCTTCCTCTTCCCTTAAACCTCTCAATTTCAGTCCAGCTTGCTTTTCTAGAAATGTCCCATTAGATCGAATCAATTTCATGACTATTGGCAACACCTTAAGATAGCAAACACTGAATAGAAATCTTGAGAATAAGTCAGAGTCGTGATGGCACTAAATGAGGAATACTTATCCTCAAGAGTCTCACACGGCTTAAAAGTTGAGATCAAAACTGTTACCATCTCTTATTGGTCGTCTCATGCATACGTAGTATGAAATATGTATTACGGTATTCTCTCCTTCCCCATGGAGTGTATGTCTTTCCACTTAATATCATACAGATGATAATTCAGACATACTCAATGTCTAACTTGAGTTTACAAATCTACTCTCTTGATAGAATCCATCAAAACTCACATTTGGCATTGAAGACAGATAAAGCGAAATATATGGGCTATTTCACTTTCGGCCATAATAAATAATATGTCCTTATCTTAACACTCTGTTAAGGCGACATCTATATTTTAAGCTTGAGCTCTCAATTATCACCTAGATAATAAATTTAAAATTGTCTCATCTCTATTTATCACATAGTAAATAGAGGCGATTATCCGTGTTGGTAGGCTAATCTCTCATCTGTCCAATACACCTTCTCAATATAATGCACTAAGCATCAACATGCATAAATGTCATACCAACTCATAGGTATCAATAATGATAACAAATATCATTAAATGTGAACTTTGAGAAATATAAATATCCCGTACTTCAACTTCTACGCATTCCTAGAGATTTCAATGTAGGGAACTAATCCCTTTGTCAACATATGATCAAGGAAAACATCTCTAAGAATTGACCTAGAGATTTCAATGTAGGGAACTAATCCCTTTGTCAACATATGATCAAGGAAAACATCTCTAAGAATTGACTTTGTCATAGGATCTGCTATCATTCTATGCGTAGATATGTACTGTATGTTTACATCTTTTCGTACAACCATGTCTTTCACAAAAGTATACTTCATGTCTATATGTTTGGTCTTACAATGGATCCTTAGTGTAAGCTATTGCTGCTTGACTATCACAATTAACCAATAATTGAATCTGCGGCATCCTTAGCAATATCTCATTGATCCAAACACCCTCTTGTACTGCTGTTGGTAATGCCACAAATTCGGCTTTGATTGTGAATAAGGCTATACACGTTTGCTTTTTACTACTCCATGATATGGTGCAATTATTAAGTAAGAACGCAAATCTAGAGGTAGAACTTCTCTCATCTAAACCTCTTCCCCAGTCAACATCAGTATAGCCTTCAAGACGCAAATTTCTACCTTGATAACTCAGCAAAAAAATCGGCAGTACCGTTCAAATACCTCAAGATTCTTTTTACGACAGTCAAATGTGCTTAACCTGGGTTGGATTGGTATCTACTAACATTCCAACTGCATAAAAAATATCAGGTCTTGTACACAACACATCATACATCAAGCTTCCAACAACACTAGCATATGGAATTCTTTCCATTTGTTTCTTTTCTTGTGGAGTCTCAAGACACATTCTACGGCTCAGACCTTCACCTCTTGCAATAGGAGTATCTATGGGTTTATAGTCTTGCATGCGAAATCATTCAAAGACTTTATCTATATAAGTCTCTTGTGAAAGAGATCACGATCTCTTTGAACGATCTCTTGAAATCTTAATTCCAAGAATATATGCAGCTTTACACATATCCTTCGTCACAAAATTGGCACATAACCAATTCTCAGCTGTATTGACAAACCTTTGATATATACACAATGATCTTTATCAATCATTACAAAACAATATGCCACTACGGCATTACGAAAACGTATATACCATTATCTCGAAGACTGCTTAAGGCCATATATCGATCTTAAAAGTCGACATACTTTTTTATCTTGGCATTCTATAACAAACCCAACGGGTTGTTCCATATGAATTTCTTCTTCTAATTCTCTATTGAGAAAAGCAGTCTTTACATTCGTTTGATGTAATTCAAGATCCAGACTAGCAATTATTGCTAGAATAAGGCGAATTGAGGTAAATCTCACCACAGGAGAAAAAACCTCTTCATAATCAATTCCTTCGTGTTGATTATACCCTTTCACTACAAGGTGAGCCTTATGCTTTTCAGTCTGCCATCAGCTTTACGCTTTATTTTGAGAACCCAATTGGTCTCAATGGCTTTGCGTCCGTTCGGAAAATCAACCAATTACCAAACTTGGTTTGATTCTATTGACTCCAACTCTTCTTCCATTGCTTGTATCCATTTTTCCTTATCAGGGCAAATTAGAGCCTCATTTATATTCCTTGGCTCATTCCCTTCTTGTGGGGCGACCATATGGACTGACCATGAAAGCTTCTCCTTCACGTCAAAACGTTGACGGGGAATGCTTTTGCGACTCGTTTGCCATACAGGAGATTGTACACTTGGTACATCATGCTCTATTATGCTCCTACTCGAATTAGATAATGACAGCATCTTCTCATCAAGTGTCACAAATGAGACTGATTTGAAATAAATTCTCCACTTCTCTCATTGCTCCCACTTGAATGATATACCCCAATAATGTCATTATCACGAACCAAGGTTTCAAATAGAAAATAATCTTCACCTATCTCGCCTTTTTTCGAAAATTCATTCACTAAGAATGCGACATCTCGTGATTCAAATTCAATTACACTCACACTTTCTTGTTCACCTATAAACACATACCTTTTCGAGTGCTCTTAATATCTCATGAAAATACTATTTTGTCTCTAGGGCTCAATTTTTCATACCTGTGGGAGGACTCGTGTGTATTGGCAGCATATCCACAAGGTCTAAGAAAACTCAAATCTTATTTTCGACCTATCCACAACTCATATGGGGTGGATATAACTTATTTATAAGGCACGCGGATAAGTATATAGATAGCTGTCATCAAAGTATCACCCTAAAAGGTGACTAGCAAACTAGCTTGTACCATCACAGACCGAACCATTTCTAGTAGGGTTTTGTTTCTTCTCTCTACAACACCGTTTTGTTAAGGAGCCGCTGGAATATTTAACTGTCTTTCTATTCCTTTTTCATTACATAAACCTCTAAACTGATTAGATAAGTACACTTGACCTCGATCAAATCTTAAAGTTTTTTTTTGTGTCAAATTGATTTTCTACCAGGCTCATAAATTTCTCAAAGCAACTCATGCCTCAGATTTATGAGAAATCAAATCGACATGTCCGAATCAAGTGTAATCATCTATAAATGTGATGAAATAAATAGTCTCATTCCTCGCTCTCACTTTCATTGAACCGCAGATGTCCGAATGGATCAATTGCAAAGGAAACTCAGCTCTTGTTCCTTTTTCAAATGGTTTCCTCGTTGTTTTTTCCGCTAGGCAATGCTCACAATAGGTAAATTGACTTTTGCAATATTACTCAATAAGCCATCTTTAACTAATCTATACATTCGTTGTTGGCCAATATAACCCATCCTAGCATGCCATATATTCACATCATTACTAGAAGATGTGAATAGGGAATAAAAAATATTAATAATACAGTATTCAACATATAATACAATAAAACCATCTAGAAAATATCCAAAACCATAATAACTTGTTCCAAACGACAAGTAAACACCATCGTTATGAAAGTTCAAAATAAAATTAAGTTTAACCAAAACCAACATCGAAAATAAATTTCGACGAATCTCTAGAGCATATAACACATCATGTAGGAACAGGGTGTGGCCATCATGCATATTCAATTGGCAAGTGCCAATCCCTTTGACTTCCACTCAGGAATTGTTTCCCATATATATCTACTTTGCTCCATGTGGAATTTCGTCAAAATTCCACGAAGGCATTTCTGTCCTTTACTACGTGGTCTGTGGACCCTGAGTCTACAGTCCACAAAGAATGAGGATCAGTTACGAAAATTGAACTGGAGACATAAGTGACACTTTCAAGTGTACGAAGGGTTTTTACCAACTTGGGCAGTTAGAACATTTCACCCTTGATATGTGTTTTTTTTTAAGGGCATTTTCCTTTCCCATGTCGGTTAAACTTCAGTTTCTTCCCTGAAAAATCTGCTCCCTTGCTTTTCCACTTCTTGAACCCACCTTGACGCTTACACTTAGAGCTCGAAGCCCCATGTGAGCTAAAACCAGCATAACAATTGTCGATTTCTTGTCTAGCCGCTAGAAGGCAGTCCACCTCTAGCTCAAGATGGCGCATAGCATCCTCTAAGTCTTTACTTTTCATTGTGGATCAAGTGGATTTTCATATGAACCCAGCTATGAGGCAAAGAATGGATTACTGCTTGCATTTGTTGCTCATCAATTAAAATGTGGCTTGCATCTTACATTTCACTTATCATGTTTGACATACGCCTCAAAAAGTTATTTCATATTCTGCCCATGAGGCATCATATGATTGTCAAACCTTATAGTGATCTATCTCGGTTTGGTGACCAATGTCGTACCAAATTTGGCTTTCAATGCTTCACACATGACTTTGGCATTTTCAAAATCCTTGAACTCTCACATGATATCATTTTCTATGCTACTTAGCAACGTAATCTGAGCAGTACAGTTTTTCTTTTTCCATGCACCAAATGCCTCTTTTTCCCTTCTATATTATGCAGTATTCCCATCTTCTGGTTCTTCCATAACAAGGTTAAGAGCTTCTAGTGCTTCTTGCTCTTCTAGCATAAACTAGATTTTCATATTCCAAATTTCATAATTCATGCCATTCAATTTCACTCCTTTGTATAGCTTAGCTACGATATTCTTAGATGCTGAAGATATTGTATCTGAACACGAAATTCTATAGACATGTATTCACGAACTATTAGTGCCTAATATTCATGCATCTATTTTACACTAACTAATTACATTAATGAGTAATTTCACGTAAGGTCTTAGATTCGAAAGTTCACTAAGCTCCCAATCATCGTCTAAGAATCATCGTTTAAAATTATCATTAATATAATCATTTAGGTAAAACTGAGTTCATTAAAGTTACTAAAACTTTCTAGAACTTCCCACTCGAATAAAGATTATTAATCACACATGATCCCTTATCTTGTAATCATAAAAATGACATATCATGATTTGAACTAATATAAAAATAATTCATGCATCTAATCATAGTCAAATTTCGGAATACAAGATATAAATGGCAAATACATTTAATTTCATGCAAAGTATTCATAATATTGCATGTAAGGGCAAAACAGTAAATCAATTGAAGGGGTAAAATCGTATATTAATCAGCCAGGGGAAAAACTGTAAATTCTGGTGCAAATTAGGGGCCCAAAGGATAATGCACGCGTCCAGGGACAAAATTGTAAAATCTCCACTGCAGGCGCGGGCATAACGGTAACTTCGGCACAGGAAGAGCAAAACCATAAATTCGCCAAGGAGGGGGGACTGGAATTTCTTGCCCCATGAGTCCATGACTCCCCTTTGCAGGCACGTGCACTCCCCATCCTTATGTGTGCAAGAATAGTGCCTTTCTTTCCCTTTTTTTTTTTAAAATTAAGAAAGGGCCTTCCCAAGCTGCCCCGCTAAGCAGTTTTAGTTTTTTTTTTTCTTGCACGTGGTCTTCTTCTTCCTTGCGCACGAACAATTCACTTCCGTCGTTTCCACCCACTAGATTCTCCTCTGATGGCCCGCCATAAACCAAAATAATTCGTGGGTTTTGAAGAACTCGTCAACGCGACCGCATAGATCCAAGAATCAACGAAAATGGTGAATATTTTTTGCCCGGAATCGAGTGAAAAATCGTTAGGACGCAAAAACCCTAACCATGAACTAGGAGTGATCGGTTCCAGGATGAGTAGTTCACATCCTAGAATCGAGAACCGCCCGTAAGGGACCGGTTCTGCAAACTGCGAACCGTGAACCACCCACTCGTTCTATGGATCCAACCGAGAACCGAACCACCGGTCTGGTCCGATTCCCGATTGGATCCGTAGAACCGATCCTACCAAGCATCAACATCAATTAAAAAGTGCACCAACGAAGATCATATGAAAGAGGGTAACAGGTTCCATCACTACAATGCCAAGAAAGAAACATAAGTGTTTGCGAATAATTACATGTATCAACTTAAGCTTTCATCAAAGTAATTGAAGGTCAATGAAACTAAGGTAATATCCTGGAACAAAGATCCTCGCATTAAAAATGCAGTCCCAAAACCAGAATCACTCACTTTAACAAATGACTAACAAAGAAAAGAATTTCACAGACAAGCCAAATGTCACTCAGACCACCTCAAGAAGGGACTCCACTCCCGGTTTTGCAGAGAACGAAGATCATAGTCTGGAGAGGGTCTGGGTGAGGTTAGCTGGGCCTGGGTCGGGTGACGTGATTGAAAATTTGAGGGTTTTAGCTTCAATTAAAAATATATATATTTATATTATATCAATGGGTCCGGTCCGGTTGGATGGTTGGATGGTTACCACCTGAAATCATGAACCGAACCGGTACCTATAGGTTCTAGAAATTTGGAACCGAGAATCGAACAGGTACCCACCAGTTACCATCCAAAATCAGCCGGTTGAATACAGCCCGATTTGGGTGGATCCCGATTTTTTTGATCACCCCTACCGCGAACTTCCTTCACCAAATTCATCTCCTACGAACAACCAAATGCCAAGACAACTTAGGGATTGTGTTCTCCATGACGAGCCGACCCTACTGGTCTGAAGCTGGGCCGTGGCTTGCCGGAATTTGGCCGGAATCGGCTAAAAATCCCGCCGGCTAGAAAAGCCCCAAAAACAATTTACCCATAATCCCACAAAATTCACCATAATTCGACAATTTATCAAGGCAGAGCAGTCCGTACGCAAAAAATGGGATTAGACATCTATTTCGCACTAATTACGACTACTGATTCTCACAACGATCGGTAAACAAGAAAGTAGGCTCTGACACCAATGAAGGGAACCAATCCCACTACATACGCAACAGATTACACGGAAATAATGAGCCCAAGATCTTACTTGAATCAATGATCGGAGAAGTATATCACGATTAACGAACATACCTCGTTTTTCACGGATTAGATGTTACCGTTGCAGCCCTCGAGAGATTGTTCATTCCTTTGACGTTCGTGAGAGAAAGTAGAGTCCTCTCGTGCATTTTCTTCTCATCACTATTCTTCATTGGAAGAATGTCTAAAAACCGACGTCTAATGCAAAAGAACGTAATAACGTCCTCTTATCAAATTTCAAAGAGATAACTGCCTTTAGCAGTTTTTCTAAATGATAACTGCCCTTTGGCAGTTTATCCATAATGGGTCAAGGTGTGGCGTCCCAGTTCCGCTACGTTTAAGGAGGCTTTCTAATCGCGCTTTCTTTCTTTATTTACAAATGGCTCATGCGGAAGCTTTTAGATAACAGAATCGGACGGCCATACAATACAATACAAGTGCATATTAATCAAAGCCCTAACAGTTTGGTGGACACCTAACGTAACGAGGGTTATGGCCTTTTGAGGGTTGAACTATCATTCTTTTGACAAACATTAAACACAACAATCAAACAGAGTTCAACTTCTCATTTCATTCCATATATTTACATAAGTTCCATACTAGTTTCTTTAAACATACGGCTTACACTAGGAAGCGGGTACAAAAGACAACCACCCTAACTAATCGATATTTCACATCAAAATATGTTGTCAATCTACCGCACCACAACTTATCTATACAATCCAACCTCCAAAAAACTCTAACCCAGCTCCCCACAACATTACTCTAGGCCTGGGCGCCCCCAGAACTACCACCACCGTCCCCGTATGAAGTCATGGGGAGTGGTCCCAAGAGGAAGTCGTCGTCCCCCACCATGTAAAGGGCCACGAAACGATACAGGACTGGGGCGCTGGTCAACCCTACCTCGACAGCTACTGTACTAATCAACTTCTTGAACTTCACCTCGGGTTGATCACTATCCATGTGGTCCTCCCAGGACGAAACACATTCCCAAGGGACCCCATAACAGAAGGTAGGTGTAGTAGGGCTAACACGGGGCATCCTTACCGTCTGAAAACCACAATTCTAAAGCAATGAGCTTACGCCCCACGAGTAAACGTCTAAACCAATGGAATGTAAGCATTGAAATTAAAACACACATCAACAATTCATGAGGTTTGATGCACACGTTTCAAATATTTCATGAATGAGATTTCTTTGTAAAACCCATGAATTTCATATGCAATGCACCACCGACTCCTCATGGATACCGTTTCCGCTGGTGTGTCGTCCTCGTGGATGACGTCTCCACGGCATCTCGATACCAGAGGCATCCCATAAATGAGGCACTTCTCGACCACCGTCGGAAGCATCCCGATTCCCTCCTTGGCTCCCACGGGGCATCATCGCAGCATGACGGGATACCATCTCTTGTTCACCATGATATGCCATGCAATGCGCACACCATGCAATCTTACCATTATCGGTATTTAGTAGGTTCGGTACAGGCAATCGAATCACACGTTCATGCCGTTTTTTAGAAATTCAATGCAAGAATCATAAATAAGCAGGCGAGTTCTCAAATACAATCATGAATTCAAACCATCGACGTACAGTTCTAATACCAATCTAGATAAACCATAAAGGTTAGAAATCTACTCGCCTTGTTAGAAATCTCTTGAACTTGTCAACGAACAAGAGACGAACAAGCGACGAGCGAACGAATGGGCGGACGGACGACCAAACGGCTATGGCGTGCCTTGGTCGGCCAGACGGCTAGTGCGGCGGCGGACGGCTAGGGCGGCGGTCGGCTAAGGCGGTGGACGGGCGCGAGGTTCGAGCAGAGTAACGGTATTCTGATGGCTTATTTCCAAATGAACTAACATCAAGCCCTATTTATAGACGAAGGAGGCTGAAGACCAACGAACCGGACAGTGACACGTGTGCGCCACGTGTCATGCCGCAGTCACTCGCATGTGACACATGTCACGGGCCGCGTGACACGTGGCACCGACGGTGCCACGCCTGCACACGTGTCGCCACGAGGGGACACATGGCTGCCCACGTGTCCACATGGGGCCACGCGTCCGTTTCTGCTCCCGGTTGCCTTGTTTTCGGGCCTATTTGGCCCAATCGGGACCTAATCCAATCACGATAAATTGCCACGTCGTCTCGTCGTCGGTCCGTAATTTCCCTTAATCATTTATGGCCCAATAAAAGTACAAGCTGAGGTCTTTCGGGTCGTCACACAATGGCTGTGATAGCCTACATGGGCGGACCACGGTCCTTCCCATTAATCCCAACAGAACTCGGGGGCGTAAAAGCGTTCCAAATTACCGAGCATCGCTCGCCTCTTTCACATGAAATGTGGAAACAAATGGATGACTGACTCTTTTGCTGAGTTGCTTGACTTCATGAATCACGCTAAGAAGTCAAGAAGCATATGGCGGATTTTGGTCTTCGTTCCATAAGGATTCATGCACGTCCTAGCGAGTTTTACGTTATATTGGAAAGAGCATGAAAATGATACCAGCTGCAATGTAAGTAAAACACCAAGGAAAACAGTGGAGGAACAAGATAAAATAAGAGGAAGGGAGCTATTCGAAAGAGTGAGAAAAGACCAGCGAAAGTTCTGAGACAATATTTTCTCCTAATTCCTTTTCTCCAATGACTGTTTATGTCATCCAAAACAGCATAGGGGTACTAGGTGTCTGGGTTGGGCTAGTTCCACCTTAAAACCGGGAATCAGATCGGACGTCTTGTTCCTGGGTGGGATCAATCTGGTTTAGGGTCATGGCAATTTCCTTTTCTTTACTTATTAAAGGAAAAATTATTTAAAAAGCATATCAGTCCAGTCAATCCGAGTACAGAACTAGGAATAATCAATCCGATTCCCGTGCACGCCCCCTATTAATTAGGTGGCATAAAGAGGAAAGAGCTAATGATGGTAATAGGAAATAACATGGAAGACTATTCCATGCTATCGTTACTGATACCCGATCCTTCTGCTCTAGGAAATAACATGGAAGAATGATCTGTAACAGCATATAACCTAGATGTGATGCATATCGAAAAACATATGCGGCAGTGTGCTTTGCATATCGTTGAATCTCATAAGGAAATTGCCAGCGTAATGACAGCGTGCTGCCAATGAAATGACGGCTCATTCTCCACCTTCGGTTGTTAAATTGGTCGCAAAAAAAACCTGAATGCCAAGTTTTTGTTTCAAGGACACCAAGTAAGTCTATTTTAATCCAACCATCGGTTGATTTTAATGTTTATTTTAATCGACTTATCTCTAAATCCTGACTTTAGAGAAAAAGTATCAATTTTGATTGCTTAAAGAAGGTTTCATTTCCCTATTTGCTGTAATACAAGTATAGTCAAATATAAATAAATTATAACAAAATTAAAAAATAGTCTGTGGCTGTAGTTTAGTGGTAAGAATTCCACGTTGTGGCCGTGGAGACCTGGGCTCGAATCCCAGCAGCCACAATCATCGTTGTCCTTTTGTTTAATATTTTTTGTCCTTGTGGCAAGGATGTATCTACAACAATTACCATCAATTTTTACTTTATTTGGAGTTCATATTTTTGTTCGAGTAGTCAAGATGCTCTTGTTATGCTTAACAGCGCAGTAACGGCTCGATTCTTCCAATGCTCATTCCATTCTGCATGCAACCATTCAATTAATTCTCCTAGTATATATATTTATAAAACATGAGACGTTCCATCGCCGAAAACCAACGGCTTTGATGTTATGTCACCTTAACTTTTTTTTGTCCATAATCTTAATTCGTAGTGTAAATTTGTTGTGTGTTAGGAGAACTGTCTCCTGACACCATCTTCGGTTGCATCTCATGCGAATGCAGTGTTTCTTATATTTCAGCTCCCTGCCTCACATATTCTATCACTCCGTGGGGATCAAGAATCTTGTTCTGGAGACACTTAAAAGATGACCTGAGCAAATCATTAGCGTCAACCTGAAATGGTGGTGGTGGTGAATCTGGTGATAACAGTGAAAAAGCAGGAAGCAAGTTACAGCTCCATCCCATCTACAAATGTATCTTTAGCTGCTATACAAGTCCTAATCATTTTTACGATCAGCCGATTGAGTTCTAGCTGCTTTATTTCATTCAATTGAGTGTATTGAAATAGGTGCAATCAACTCCTTGACATTACGTTGTCGGAATATTGCACCATCACCCGTTTTAATAAAATTAAGCATAACGTTAATCATATTCAAGGAGTAAAGCACATGATTTTTTTTGTGTGGAGAACTCTATTTTGCAAATCGATCTTATAATAAAGCCTGGATTACATGCAAATAAAGGAGAAACCCCCTTTGTTATTTTATTAATCCTCAGTTCACTTAAAAGCATGGATTTAATTTTCAATAAATTCTAATAATCGAGTTTACACGTATGTATGAACATATCCCATATACCATAATCTTGATTATGATCAAAATCATGCTTAATTTCATGAATAAACATCGAAAATATCACTGTTTTCTGGAAACAGATGTCATTGACGGTGAGGCTAAAACTCAGTTTTATAAATCTCAAATGTCCCAGATGAAACGTTCAGGAGTCAACTAACCAACAGCTGAAGCGTTTAAGACTCCTGGTGCCCAAGTGGTTCTTGGGAAGCCGAATGGAGCCCGAGAGACTTATAATCTCCATCTCAGTATCACTATTTATAGGACTCCATCTTCCATTCTCCACTAGTATTTTTTTTTTTTTTTCGAAGAATATTTTTCTACGTTAATGTCTTGTCTAAAAGTCTGGACATGAAACTGTCATATTTGATCTTTTCCTGTCTTCAAATGTATCGATGATAAGTCATGAGCAAAATGTTCAGATTTTACCCTCTAGCATCGAATAGAATACCCGAAGACAAGAATCTTTGTAGGTTTAAATGAAGCCCGGTCATCTCATCACTGCGAAAGCTCGGATTAACGAATTTGTAGTGTAAGATATGGCTGGATGCTTACTATAGATGCATATGATCTAGTTATTGACATAGCATGTGGATTCGCTGCTGTTCAAGAGGTAGGGCATGGAAATTTTCTTACTATATCTCCGTCCCGGCAAACTACATGAGAAGGCCACAAGCACTGCCGATGCCCATCGGGTCCTCCCACAAGTCCGGCGAGGTTTTGTAGTCCTTCACTTCCTGTTCAACTTGAACAAGTGGAGCAACAGATTGTAGAAATAAAGCCGATAGGTTCCTATTACTTGGCCTTTTGCTTCGAATTGGAGATTTTTTCCATCAAGATTTACAACTGAGACCTGCCCTGTGAACGAGTGCGTGGGAGAAATTGAAGCCGAGGAGAAAACCGTCGCTCTTGTTTTCTGGAAGAGGCCGATTTCCTCTTCTGACCATGGCTGCTCTCTCTGGAACCTGCAACTTTACCAGCAACTTATCCTCCATTGAAGTATGCAGACACGATACTATTGGGACACCCATGCAATATGTTGATACATTCTGTAATTGTAATCATTGATCATGACCTATATCATCTAAGATTTTGCCTCCTATTCCTATCTCAAAAATGTTCAATCATTTTCACCTGTCATAATAAACCTCTCTAACTTGATTGTTCCAATTCTAATTGGTTTGTTCTGTTAGAAGTGTTCTCCACGCATTAAAAGTAGACTTTGTTATGCACAAGAAATATGATGCTGGAGAAGACTGTATAATAACTCACAAATCAAGCAACATCTTTTACTAATGTACTAAGCAAACAGATTAGCAAAATGACATGTCATGAGCACAAGTATTGGAAACCGCGTTAACAATTTTTTACTTTTTTAATGGTGGGACAAAATTGATGGTGATTGGGAGCGTGAGGAAGTATTAGCAGCCTAAAGATAAACCACTGAACCTGCAAATGCATATTTGAACTGCTGGGTATAAGTCATTTTCTTTCCCTTTTTGTGAATCGTCAGATGTGAAGGTACAAATCCAGCCTCTTCAAGCAAGCTTCATTTGTTGGGATATAAATTGGCTTGGGCAAAAGGGCCAGGAGTAGAAATTAAGAGTATCATGCTTATCAAGGGAGATTTATCATCATGAGAAGGCAAAAGCCGGTAGCATTTAGATGCAGTGACCATGGGCCATAGCAGCATAACATCTACACTAAATGACAAAACAAAATTGAAACTCAGAAGTTTAGAGGGATAACCTTTGTTTTGTTCAACATTCTCGAGGGCATCGGAAGTTTCCTCTCCATCCTTTTGCTTGGCACCAGAAGTTTTCTCTTCAATTTTTCTCTTATTATCTACAGTTTTCTCAACTTTTTCTTTGGAAGGACCATGAAACTCAGTATCAACCGGTGATGAGACCTTTTCATTCTTTCGAGATACCTTCGTTTTGGTAGAACTTCTATTTGATGTCGCCATCCGGGTCAAATCATAGTCCAAACCCTGCTCAACTGTTACTGCATTTTCTCTATCTGCAAGCCCAGAAGAACGGGTAAACCTTCTAGTGTTTGCCAAGGTGCTTTTCTGTATCTCTTCATCACAGGATTTTATCTGATCTTCACAATTTGCGGCAGCAGGACCTCCTCGAGCAGTCGATCGAGTTATTCTAGCTATTTTTGTAGGTTCCCTCACCTTGGTTTCATTTGTTGAACACATCTCTGTTGCTCTACAATCAATGGACTCTGAAGCAACTGGGATAGAAGGAGATGGCACTTGTAAAGATTTATTACTCAGCGGAGACACACTGCGAATGATACAGGAGTCACCTGCCTTAGTACCATTTGTTACTACACTGTGAGCAGCTGAGACTATTGATGCCAGAGCCGCACGGGCGGCAAGAGGACTGAGTCGGGACTTGCTATTTGAAAGCTCAAAAATAGATGAACTAAAAGGTAAAGGAACTTCAACCTCTTCATCCAGTTGCAGTTTCACTGGATCCTGAGCAGATGCTTCCAATCGAATTGGTTCTTCAGGACCTTGAACAGGCAAATTACTTGCATCAAATTCATCAATAAGTCTGCGTTGTGCTTGCCCATTCTTCTCAACTGTACCCAAAACCAGAGGTACCCAATTACTTTAGCAAGAAAATTTATTTTGGAATCCATAGTCAGATATGGTGTGAATTGGAAGCATTTCTACTGTATTGTATCTTGATGAACTAATGATAGAAAAACCAAGATGCACCTCATATGATAGATATCATTAAAACATCCCAACAAATTGATCATGTCAATCATGTTTAAATACAGTGTATCTGTGAATTATATGCAAACCAATTAATTCTTTCTTACCAAGTCAAACAACAATCTGTACATTGTAAAAAATCACCTCAAATTTTTAAGCTATGATCTCGTTACCTGATTAAGTACTTCATTTTTCATGACACAGAAAAGGTAGATGGTTTTTCATTCACGTATTCTCTTGGAAGCTTCGATGTGCTCCCAGCATGAATCAAACCAAACTTTTTAATTTTGAAAACAAGCCTTAGTCAAAGGCATGGCGAATCTCTTCTCTACTTTCCCAATTTAGCATTCTAACTAAGGTTATAAATTCTGAGACACAATCTTCAATCACCTAAATGATAGTAACATCATGCAGGCTTCACCACGTACATGGGCAAGTTAAATAAATCATCAGCAACTAGAACCTAACGATTTGCTAAAATTAGGAATCTGTTCGATCTATTTTTTTTTAAGTAAAAAGATACTTGTGGATACATGTTTCAGCTTCAAAAAATGTAAGCTATCGGAAATGACCTTAAGAGTCTAAATCTATCATTTGGAACAAAAGGATAAAAGTAAAAGTCAATCCAAAAAAATCCATAATGAATGGAGAAGCAAAATGTTCTTCTCATAAATCTTAATCATTGCTTCTTGGCCACACAAGATAAAAAGGAAAAAAAGTAACAGCAAAAAGTTCCTACCTTTCATCCCAATCCCAAACAGAATGTCTCTTGAAATTCCATGTTTAGGATCGTCAAACATATAACAACCCTTTTGCTTTTCCAGCAGCCTGTCCAGGTCCTCTTCAACACCATTCTCTTGATTAACAGGGAAGAATGAAGAGGCAGAATACATAGTTTGACTTTCCACAGATTTCAAGAATTCAGAAATAACAGGGTGATCCTTTATACTTTTCTCAGCTAATCTCATGATTGAACTAGATGATACCGTGAGGGTTTCTCCCTTAACATCTTTGCGAAGCAATTTAACAGTGAAAGTGCATCTACAATTGATCCTCTTCGAGTGTCTTATTCTGAGCACCTGAGAATTATAAATTTTAAGAGAAATCTGAAAAAATAGGCAATACAAAATTTATGCATTATTATATAAAGTGTTCTATTGCAGAGAAGGAACAGTAGGACTTTCTGCGCTAGGTTTAAAGAATGACAGTATAAGCTATCAGCATCTAAGAACTTAAATTGCAAGACTATCTAAAAGAATTTAGCTTAAGGATGCTCTTGATAATACTCTACATCAAGAAAAAGCTAAAAACCCCATAACTAACTTACTTAAGGCAGAGCAGACACCTAATCCACAGTGCAGAAAGTAAAAAGGACCATGAGAGAATTGATCACTAAGTTATCCACTTAATAGCCATCGAATTATATCTTCAGACAAATTCTTGCTCGAACGTCTGAAGCAGTTGCACATTGCTGTTGAGGCTGATGAGTAGGCAAGTTTTGTTGGCCAATCAACTACAATAGCACAATGGAATGCATCAACTCTAATAATTTTATAAGTTTAATAGCCTTGTCATTGGATTGACTGGGTGTGGCGATGTAAGAGATCAATCAAAGTTGAATTTGATATGCTGACTCAATTACATTAGGCAGTGGAGCAACCCGAGTCAAGTGCAGCACGCTCAACCTCAACAGTATAGCTGTTAAACTAAACAAAACATGGTGAAGCTTGGTTATTTCAGCTAAACTCAACTCCTGACATGGAGGAAGGTACACTTTTAAACTATAAAACAATCTTTGTTAATCGAGTCTCATAGGCAGTTCTGTATATGAATGGTTGGATATCACCAAAGGGCTGTTTATTACTCAATGGACAAGAAATCCCACATTGCACTTTGTTGGTTGCACTAACGGGAGATCAAACATGCTGTTCCCCCGAGTCTAGGAATGCGTTAGTGCACACCTTTTCCACTTCGGCATCGTAGAAGCAGTCCGGGAACTGTGATTCGCAGGCAGCAAGGACATGTTTTCCTTGCTCAATGTGAGAGCAATCGTCACCTTGAAGAGGAATTGATCGAAAGCGGAGACGCTTCAGCACTTCTGGCTCAGTCAATATCATGTCTTCTGGCTCTTGGCTTCCAAAGTCTATAAGAAGACCTCTTCCAAAAGGGCTGGGAAATTCACGGATATCGCGTTAGCTTCAGATCGAATGGAAGCATTCCTACCTTATTCTGCTGGACAAATTACTTCCCACTCCCTCATTTTTATATAGGAACTAACAACCAAAAAGATTTTCCATCAAATTATGTCTTTATAACGGAGAATTTAAGTGAGTTTGGGATACATCTTAGCAAAGTGCGAATTCCCAAATTCTGATGGGGGGGGAAAACTATGGAGGCATCTATAGGTATGCCACAGACTACAAGGTTTTATCTCCAAAAGAAAAATGATCTCGAATAGTATAAGATTCCACATGATACATTGGCGATATCTAAGATGAAAGAAGATAGTAGCCTTGATATCACCAAGCATAGTTGAAAACAAAACAAAAATAAAAAAGATGAGTGCAATTTAACAGAGATTGCAAGAACCATTAATGGACTCCATAAATTTGGCTCCAAAATCTAATATCAGCCAGTTCTCCTTCCTATCACAGAGTCGGCGCCAACTTCAACCCTCAAAGTGACGAGCTAAAAGGTCCCGATCAAGTTCCATTTTCTCAGGCGAAGATCCAAAGCCTATCAGAGGCTAAAAACTGAGACACCCAGGAAGCGATTGCGATTCGATTCGACTCTATATGCTCAATCGACAGTAGAACCGAGCTTACGATCGTGACGATCGTGCATACACGATCGAGTTTTTACAGTGGCAACGAGTGCTGGAGCTCGACGGAGGCCATTATTACCTGAGAGAGACCGTACAGGGAAGCCAAGAGGAGTCGACTGTGCGCATGGCTTCGAGCTCGAGTCCATCGCAAGTCTCTGCATCGACTGGAGTGGCCATCTGAGCAATGCAGGTCTTGCGGTCTTTTTGCTGAATTTTGCTCGCGAAAAGTTGAACTGAGAGAGTCTCGGAATCCATGAATCAAAACCCATTTCACAGAAGGAGGAGGAGGAGGGGCATATTGGTCAATGTAATAAGGCGGGTGGGCTGGCGGGTCGGGTCGGGTCGGGTCGGGTCGGGTGCAGGGAGATGATCCGACTTCAACCGGGTTCTTGATTAGGAGGAAGTTTCATTTTCTTATATCTTGAACCGGCCCGGAACGGAGGAAGTTTCATTTTCTTCAAACCTTGAACCTGGTTCGGAACCGGCGGTTCCGGGCCGGTTCCGAACCGCCGAAAATGGGATTAAAAAAAAAAAGAGCCGTTAAACGGCTCGGAACCGCCAATTCGGAACCGGAACCGGAACTGCCACTTAAGGTTCCGGTTCTGGTTCCTCCGAATTTTGAACCGGAACTGCCGGTTCATGAACCAGAACCGGCGGTTCCTAAACTGTGGCCATGCCTAGGCAAATGTATGACTCAAAATGATAAAGCTCAAAGGGGTAGTTGTGTTGACCGAGTTCTCTCAATTTATTCATTTACAAAAAAAAAAAAAAAGACTTTTTAAAACCAAAAGAGATCAAAGTAATTCCCAAAATGAATCTATCTCAAAACTATTACCCAAACTATACTAAAGATTGCCAAGTCGTCATTCTTCTTATCCTAGTAACATTTACCTCTCTCCTAAAATTATTACAAAAGCTTTAAACTTTTCCACCAAACGAAGTTGTACACATTCAACAAACTAATTTGTTAACCCACATGCTTAATCTCCTTTGAGTTTTACTTTAAATTTGAACTATTTAATATGATACAGCCTTAGTGAATATAGTTACCGAAATATCTAAAATGTGCTTATGTTTCAAATTTATAAATTAAATTAAAATCAAAGACATTGATATTAATTTATTTACAACTTGAAGCGCCGGAAGTTGAATCGCTAAAAAGGAAAAAAATATACTAAAAGCAATTTAAAATAAACCATTGTATTGTAAGTTGCAATTAAATGAGTAATACTATATTTTATAGATAAGATGATATTTTTATGATTTTAAGCATAACGTTATCTTGATTGAATGAATTCCTCTTAAAGGGAACCAATCCCATAACGTACGCAGCGGAATTACACGGAATTAACAAGCCCAGAAACTTACTTGAGTCACTGATCGGAGAAGTATATCACATAACGGACATACCTCGTTTTCCACAGATTAAATGTTACTGTTGCAGTCCATCGAGAGATCGTTCGTCTCTTTGACGTTTGGAAGTGGAATCGGAATTCGTCGTCCTTTTCTTTTTCCCTTACTGTTCTCTCTTTTCTCTCGTTCATTCTTGAATGTAAGAACAGACGCGAACTTTTTCACGTTTAAAAGGAGTAACTGCCTCTAGCAATTATCTGAGAGAATGAGGGGTTGGGATAGCATACATGGGCGGACCATGGTACTCCCATACACCCTCGTTTTCCAACATCTCCCACTCGCCCATGAAGGGCTATCCATAACTCTCGTTTGCCCACGAAGGGTCAACAACTCCCACTTGTTCACGAAGGGTTAAACATAACTTTTTCTCTTTCCTGCAAAGTTCATATCAACAAATAATCCGTGCGACCAGCATACTACGAGAGCTTGTTGCCATACATCTGTTAGGAGTATATAGCAACTCAAAATGGGCATATTAACTCAGAGTAGATCCAGTATGCAGTACCCTAGATCAATCTCTCTTGATCTCTTTAAGCATTTCATATGCATTGTATTCACAATCATGATTAAACTCAAATAATCATAATTGGTCGACCTGTGAATACAAAGATAGAATGTGACATCAAAACAAATTGATCTTTCTTTTCCCTTAAACCTCTCAATTTCAGTTCAGCTCGCTTTTCTAGAAATGTCCCATTAGATCGAATCAATCTCATGACCATTGGCAACACTCTAAGATAGCGAACGCTGAATAGAAATCTTGAGAATAAGTAAGAGTCGTGAGGGGACAAATTTGAGGAACTTTTACCCTCAAGAGTCTCACACGGCTTGAAAGTTGAGATCAAAACTTCCGCCAACTCTTATTGGTCGTCTCATGCATACGTAGTATGAAATACGTATTACGGTATTCTCTCCTTTCCCATGGAGCGTATGTCTTGTCACTTAATATCGTACAGATGATAGTTCAGACATACCCAATGTCTAACTTGAGTTCACAAATCTACTCTTTTGAAAGAATCCATCAGAACTCACATCTGGCATTAAGACAGATAAAGTGAAATATGTGGGCTATTTCACTTTCGGACATAATAAATAATATGTCATCATCTTAACACTTTGTTAAGGCGACATCTATACTTTAAGCTCGAGCTCTCAATTATCACCTAGATAATGAGCTTAAAATTGTCTCATCTCTATTTATCACATAGTAAATAAATGTGATTACCCGTGTGAGTGGGCTAATCTCTTATCTGCCCGACATACCTTCTCAACATAATGCACTAAGCATTAATATGCATAAATATCGAACAAACTCAAGCATTAATAATAATGGAACATACCATTAACTGTGAACTATGGGAAAAATAAATATCTAGTACTTCAACTTCTACGCAATCCTAGAGATTTCAATATATGGAACTAATCCCTTTGTCAACACATGACCAAGGAAAAACATCTCTAGGAATTGACTTCGTCATAAAATCTGCTATCATTCTATGCGTCGATATGTACTGTACGTTCACATCTTTTCATACAACCATGTCTTTCACAAAATCATACTTCGTGTCTTTATGTTTTGTCTTGCAGTGGATCCTTAGTGTAAGCTCTTACTGCTTGGCTATCACAATTAACTAATAATTGAACCTACAGTATCCTTAGCAACACCTCATTGATCCAAACATCTCTTAAGACAAACACCCCCTCGTACTACTGCTGATAATGCCACAAATTCGGCTTTGATTGTGGATAAGGCTATACACGTTTGCTTCTTACTATTCCATGATATGGCGCCATTGTTAAGTAAGAATGCAAATCTAGAGGTAGAATTTCTCTCATCTAAACCTCCGCCTCAGTCAACATCAATATAGCCTTCAAGGCGCAGATCTCTACCTTGATTACTCAGCGAATAATCAGCAGTACCATTTAGATACCTCAGGATTTTATTGACGGCAGTCCAAAGTGCTTGACCTGAATTGGATTGGTATCTACTCACCATTCCAACTACATAACAAATATCAGGTCTTGTACACACCATAGCATACATTAAGTTTCCAACAGCACTAGCATATGGAACACCTTCCATTCGTTCCTTTTCTTGTGAAGTCTTAGGACACATTCTACGGCTCAACCCTTCACTTTTTGCAATAGGAGTATCTTTGGGTTTACAGTCTTGCATACGAAATCATTCAAGCACTTTATCAATATAAGTCTCTTGTGAAAGAGATCACAATCTCTTTGAACAATATCTTGAAATCTTAACTCCAAGAATATATACAAATTTACCCATATCTTTTATCTCAAAATTAAAACATAACCAATTATTGACTGTATCAACAAACTCCATATATCTTTCGGCAATTAGTATATCATCAACATATAATGATAAGATCACAAATTGATCTTTGGATCTTTTGATATATACACAATGATCTTCATCAATCATTACAAAAACATATGTCACTATGACATTATGAAAAATGTATATACCATTGTCTCGAAGACTGCTTAAGACCATATATCGATCTTAAAAGTTGACATACCTTTTGTTCTTGGCTTTCTGTAGCAAACCCAACGGTTTGTTTTATATAATTTTCTTCTTTTAATTCTCCATTGAGAATTGCAGTCTTTACATCCATTTGATGTAATTCAATATCCATATTAGCCACTATTGCCAGAATAAGACGAATTGAAGGTAAATCTCACCACATGAGAAAACCTCTTCATAATCAATTCATTCTTGTTGAATATACCCTTTCACCACAAGGCAAGCCTTATATCTCTCAATCGAGCCATCAGCTTTACGCTTTATTTTGAGAACCCACTTGTTCCCAATGGCATTCCATCCGTTTAGAAGATCAACCAGTTCTCAAACTTGGTTTGATCTCATTGACTCAATCTCTTTTTCCATTGCTTGTATCCAATTTTTTACTTATCAGGGCAAGTCGGAGCCTCATTTACATTCCTTGGCTCATTCTCTTCTTGTGGAGCGGCTATGAAAGCTTTACCTTCAATGTCTAAACGTCGACAAGTCGACGGAGAACGATTTTGCGATTTGTTCGCCAAATTTGAGATTATACACTTAGTACGTCAATCTCCATTACGCTCCCACTCGGATTAGATAACGACTACATCTTCACATCAAGTGGTTGCAATTGAGATTGATTCGAAAAAAATTCCCCACTTCTCACATTGCTCCCACTTGGATGGTATGCCTCAATAAAATCATTATCACTATCCAAGGTTTTAAATAGAGAATAGTCTTCACCTATCTCGCCCTTTTTCTAAAATTCATTCACTAAGAATGTGACATCTCGTGATTTGAATTCAGTTACACTGTCTGCTTTCTTGCTCACCTATAAACATATACCCTTTCGAGTGCTCTCAATATCTCATGAAGATACTCGTTTTTGCCTCTAGGGCCCATTTTTCCATACTTGTGGGAAGACTCGTGTGTATAAGTAGCACATCCTCAAGGTCTGAGAAAACTCAAATCTTATTTTCGACCTGTCCACAACTCATATGGAGTGAAGGTAACTGATTTAGAAGGCATACGGTTAAATATCTAGACAGCATTCAACAAATCTTCACCCCAAAAGGTGATAGGCAAATTAGCATGTGCCATCATAGACTTAATCGTTTTCATTGAGACATGTTTCTTCTCTCTACAACTCCATTCTATTGAGAAATCGCTGGAATAATCAATTGTTTTTTTTAATTCCCTTTTCATCACATAAATATCTGAACTGATCAGATAGATTTTCTCGACCTCGATCGGATCTTAATTAATTTTTATTATTAGTATTATTATTTTTAAATTGATTTTCTAAAACCTCAAAAAAATTCGCAAAGCAACTCATGCCTCAAATTTATGAGAAAACAAAAAATAACACGTCCAAATCGAGTGTAATCATCAATAAATGTGATGAAATAAACAGTCACATGCCTTACTCTCACGTTCATTGAACCACATATGTCCGAATGGATCAACTGCAAAGGAAACTCAGCTCTTATTCCTTTTCCAAATGGTTTCCTCGTTGTTTTTCCCGCCTGGCAATGCTCACAAATAGGCAAATTGATTTTTTTTTTAATATTGCCACATAAGCCCTCTTTGGCTTTATCTAAACATTCGCTATTGGCCAATATGACCCAGCTTAACATGCCATAATTCACATCATTACAGAAGATGTAAATAGGGAATAACTAACATTCACATTATTGTACTCAACAATCAACATAATGAAACCATCCAGAACCATATTTACTTGTTCCCAACGACAAGTTATCACTATCGTTATGAAAATTCAAACTGAAATCAAGTTTAACCAAAACTAACACGGAAACTTAATTCCGTCGAGTTTTTGGAGCATATAACACATTATGTAGGAACAGGGTGCGACCACCGTGCATATTCAATTGGCAGGTGCCAATCCCTTTGACTTCCACTCAGGAATTGTTTCTCACATATATCTACTATGCTCCATGTGGAATTTCGTCGAAATTCTACAAAGGCATTTATGTCCTTTACTACATGGTCTGTCACGCCCCGTGTCCTTCGAGCGCGCCAACATCCCTCTAATACCGTTACTTTCTAATAATCCCAGGATCCGACGGCTAATGCGCGAATGCGAAAATGAAATACATATGCAGAAGCAACGACAAACTCCAGACAATTAAAAACGACAAGATGACTAAGGAAATGAAATCACATAACATAATACATAATGTCATACAACGCCCAAGACTAGACAACATACTAGAAGGTTCGACGAAGACAATACGAATAAAAAAGGGAACTACCCTATAAGCGCCCAACATACTACGCCTAAGGGTCAGACTTGCCGACAGAGGACTCTATCTCCGGCTCGGACTCAGAAGTGTCCATGGGGTCGTCCTCAGCATCCTCCGGCTTCACGATCTCTCTGGCCTCACCAAGGTCCTCAGGCTCCGGAAGCTCCGGCTCAGGCTCCATCACGGGCTCAAAATCCTTTGGCAATCCAAAAAGGGTCGGCATCGCAGACAGATCAAGGCGTAGGGTCTGAAAAGTGGGTCCCCCGACGGGGTGAGATATAATCCCAGTAAGATGGTCCTAAGCCTACCATAGGTCTACAGTACCTCCGAGCAACTTTATAAAAACAGAGAAGTCAATCAAAGGAATCTCAAAGACTAACGACATCTCAATCAAATTTATAAGTAACTGGCACTACGCATGCTTTCAATAAATAATCAATTATTCCACTAAGACTAGGCTTCATACTTAGGCACTTGACATCACATCAAACACAGAGTACTGCTAAGCTTAATATGACTCAATTCTAGCAATCCGACCCGCGATTATCGCTTCAGGCATAGCAGCATATAGTTCAATAATCTGGCCCCACGTCATATAGGCGCCTCAGGGTTTAACAATCACATTCCCCGCGTCATATAGGCGCCTCAGGGTTTAACAATCACATTCCCCGCGTCATATAGGCGCCTCAGGGTTTAATAACCGTACTCCCCGCGTCATATAGGCGCCTCAGGGTTTAATAACCGTACTTCCCGCGTCATATAGGCGCCTCAGGGTTTAATAATCTCATTCCCCGCGTCATATAGGCGCCTCAGGGTTTATATATATACACATTATCACAACTAGAGCATACAAATGGCATTCCATGCCCACACTTCAGTCGGTCCACTTTTTAATACTTCATGATCGAGTATAATGAAATTAAGCCAAATTCTCAATAATTGGCTCGCGCTATTCACCCATAGCCGAGGATCACTACAACATTTCAAAAGCTCACTTATCAATTTCCAATCATCATGCCATGTTTGGATTACACTAAAAAGTTAATCCACACATCAAGACTACATAATGCACTCATTAGTCCGAACCGAGATTATATGGTTTTCCGGTATAATTTCCACAATTCAATTCACATTCCCCACACATAGCCAAACACTTTAAGGGTTCCAATTGGCAACGCTTGATGATTTTTTTTCCAAGCATATCACAGCAGCAAATTTATTGAAACGACCAACGTAGCACGTTGACATAAATCGAGCTCATTTGCCAAAGATTTATCATTCGGCACCTAGCAATCACTTTAGGTCAAACCTATCATCCCAATTCAGTCATGCCATACACATATTACATTCTAACACCCATCAAGCATAATTTAACCCCCATATCAGATCTCGTTTTTCCCTTATACATGCCCAAAACAGCCCCCAAAATCAAACTAAATCATTTCTAATCAAGCTCCTTAGTACTCCATAGTCCTAAGGTAAGATTAGAAGCCACTTACCACTCTTTTTGATGAAGAAAAGCCGACGGAAGGGCTGCAACTTCGCGCGACCAGCACTGCTCAGGGGGAAAACTGATTCGGTTCGAGCAAGGAAACATCAAGTTTTAGTCCATGAAACCTTCATGAAATCCCTCTACAAACACTACCTAAAGTCCCCTATCAAACTAAGGCAAGAACTAGAGCATCTCACCTCTAAGACCTCCAATCAATCCAATTCCCTCAGGTGCGCAGGCGGTCAGAATCTGCCTCCCAGAAATCACCTCAAATCAGCCATGAAAACTCCTCAAATCAAATAAACTTGCAACCCTAACTCAGCCAACCCTAGTACCAGATGTCTAGAAGATCCCACAGAAAATTTGAAGCCAATCGGAGTCTCTAAGAGGAAGAACAGAAGCTTTACCTCAGCTTGGACAGATTCTGTCCACTCTCGGGTTTGGGGCTGGTTCGGACAAATGGGACCTCCAATGGACGAGCTACCACTTGGAACTTGTAGAGGAGAGGCTGAGGGTGATTTAGGTGGTCGGAGACCGGCTCGGAGGTGGCCGGAGGCGGCGCTCGAGCAGGACGAAACAGACGGCAGAAACTGGTCGGGCAGGGTCGGTCAGCGACCTTTGCTCACTAAAACCGCTCTACAAAACGAACGGCTGCGACAAATTGAGCTCACAATATATCATTAGAACAGGAAGAGAATAAGGTTTCTATTGATGGGTAGAACATCTCCATCCGACGTCGGATGACCAAGTTATGGCCGAAACAGTGGAGGGCTTCGGAACTGGGCGGGTGAGCGAGCCGAGCGAGATAGTGCTCCGAGAGAGAGAGAGTGATTTCAAAAAAATTGCCAAGAGGAGGGAGAGAGGGAAGGCTTGAGTGGAGTGGTTCATGGGATTGGGGGATGTGACATTAGGAATAGTGGCTTGAATAGTGCAAGTTGGTGGTGGGGTTTTTGGGGAAAATAAGAGCACATGGGGAATTGGCTTCTTGCAAGAGTTCTTTGGACCATATTACCCTTGGATATTTTGGTCAAGAGGGTGAGGGTTGAAAGACCAAAATGCCCTCATTTAATTCCAAAGGTCTGAACAACAACTCAGGGGTAAAATAGTAACTTCCACTCTACAGTCCAAATTTTCTCTTTTCTAATTCATGTGGAGCGCTACACAACCTATACTATCCTCGATGAGACGACGTCCAATTTATTTGTATTGGAATCCTTAAATGTCCGGCCTCTAATTTCGAAGTCCACTTCGCACTCAAAATCGACCGATCGAAATTTCAGTACATCTCAGACTGACGGGCGGCTCTTAGGACTTACGCGTATCGACCCGTGATTATTGTCATGTTTAAGAATTATTCGAATCACGGTGACATTGGTTGTCATGTAATTGTGAGGGTAATTGCTAGTCCCAAAAGGACGCGATCGTTAGGAATCAGTTCAGAGTTATTCGCAAATTATGCTATGGTCAAGCGGAATCACCCGCGAACCAATTGCATAACACTAGCAAATCGTTCTGACACTAATCTTAGATCGGCCAGCGATGGTCCAATATATACCCTCGACAATCCTTATGGTCAGGGTACCACTCCGCGGTCGAGTTCTTTAGTTCACGTACTTAGATTCCATTTAGCCATCCCCTTTTGGTCAGTCGACTCTAGAGAGATCAATTCTGAGCGAGATTACTGAAATACATCGATACTCATTTTATTCATTCATAAACTTCGAAATGGGGTCGGAATTCAGAATGTCACATGGTCTGTGGCTCCTGGGTCTACAGTCCGCAAAGGATGATGTTCAGTTACAAAAACTGAACTGGAGATATAAGTAACACTCTAAAGTGTACAAAGGGTTTCTAACTTCTTTGATTCACCACAGTTGCGAGCAGAATGACCCTTTTTGCCACAAATAAAACACTTCACTTACGAAATGTTATTCTTGAAAGGACACTTTCCTTTCCCATGTCGGTTAAACTTCAGTTTGTTTCTTGAAGAATTCGTTCCCTTGCCCTTCCACTTCTTGAACCCACCTTGACGCTTATGCTTGGAGCCCGAAGCTCCATGTGAACTAGAACCAACATAACAAATATCAGTTATTGGTTTAGCCGCTAGAAGGCGATCCACCTCTGGTTCAAGACTGTGCAAAGCATCCTCAAAAGTCTTTACTTTTCATTGTGGATTAAGTGGATTTTTGATATGCACATAGCTATGAGGCAAAGAATGGATTACTACTTGCATTTACTGCTCCTTAGTCAAAATGTGGCCTGCATCTTACAATTCACTTATCATATTTGACATACTTCTCAAAATGTTGTTTTATATTCTGCCTATGTGGCATCATATAATTGTCAAACCTTATAGTGATCTATCTCAACTTGGTGACCAATGTCTAACCAAACTTAGTTTGTTTTTAATGCTTCCCACTTGACTTTGGCATTTTCATAAATGCCAGAACTCATCCATAAAACGATTTTCCATGCTACTCAGCAACATAATGCGAGCAATAGAGTTCATCTTTTTTCATGCAGCAAATGCCTCTTTATACTTTCTATGATGTGCAGTATTTTCATCTTCAGATTCTTCCATAACTAGGTTAAGAGCTTCTAGTGCTTTTTGCTCTTCTAGCACATACTGGATTTTCATATTCCAGTTTTCATAATTTCCGCCGTTCAAATTCTCTCTTTTGTTAAGCTTAGCTACGATATTCTAAGAAGCTATGGCCATTGTATCTGAACACGAAGTTCTATAGACATGTATTCACGAACTATTAATGCCTAACATTTATGCATCTATTTTATACTAACTAATTACATTAATGAATAATTTCACATAAGATCTCAGATTCGAAAGTTCACTATGTTCCCAATCATCGTCTAAGAATCCTCGCTTGAAATTATTATTAACATAATTATTTATGTAAAATTGAGTTCATTAAAGTTACTAAAACTTTATAGAACTCCCCACTCGAATAAAGATCATAAATCATACAATGATCCCTATATCTTGTAATCATAACATGGCATGGCATGATTTGAACTAATACACAAATAATTCACTTATCAAATCATAATCTAATTTCATAATACAAGATATAAAAGCAAGTACTCTAAACTTTAGACATGCTATCAGCAATCATGCTCTACACAATTTGCATGCGATTATGAACACGTAAGCCATCCTCTATATTTACAAAAATATAGAAGAAAAAAAAATACTCGAAAAATGCCCCAAAATACATGTATCATGGGTTTCATACATATTTTCATAATTTTCAATACATCAAACCTGTCCAAATAATATATCAAATTGAAGATAATTTCGAGATGAACACAACGGTATCTCGTACGCCCAAAACGGAGCTTGGATACGCCTCCACGCGCCGGTCAAAGCTCCGACGCGTTTGGTCAACGGAGGCCAAAATGCAATTTTTTTTTTAAATCGAGGACCAAATCAAAATTTTCAACAATTTTGGGGACTAAATTGTAATTTCAAAAAAATTCAGGGACCAAATTGCAATTTTCTGAAAAATCAGGGACCAAATTGCAATTTCTCGAAAGTTTGAGGACCCAAATGCAATTTTCCGAAAGTTTGAGGACCAAATTGCAATTTTCAGAAAAATCAGGGACCAAAAAGCAATTTCCCTAAAGGTCGGGGGCAAAAACGTAATTTTGCCGGTCATTGGTCACATGTCAGAGTCAACGGTCAATGATAGACCAGTCAACGGTCGGTACCGAGTCGGGTCGGGTCCGGTTCTCGGGTTGGGTCGGGCCGGCTCAGCTGACGTCATCATGATGTCACTGCCACGTCAGCGATCGGTTTCCAACGGTTCACGCACGTGCGGAGCACATGGGCGCCTGAGTTCCACGCGCATCGGTTCTCTCCGGCGCGTGGTGGCGCGTGTGGGCTTCTCCGGCGGTATCTGACGGCGGTCGACCACTCAAATTTCTCGTATGATCAAGACGAGTCTGTTGGTATACTTGAAACCCATTTTCACTAAGCCAAATTTCACGAAAAGGCGACGTTTCGCCGCAGCCCCGAGGGACCCCGCCCCGTCACTGCGCGTGGCGCGCGTGCGGCCTTTTCCGGCGTCGGCTCGCGATGGGTGACCACTCAAAATCTTCGTCTCTCCGAGCCCGTTCCGTTGATTTGTTCAAAAAATATTTTGGTTGAGAAGAACAGAATCGATTCCCAATGAACAGTGGCGACGAAAATCGGGTTTTACGCGTTAAAACGATTACAAAACATCACTTGATCAGGAAACAAGAATCAATGGCTCTGATACCAATGAAGGGAACCAATCCCATAACGTACGCAGCGAAATTACATGGAATTAACAAGCCCAGAAACTTACTTGAGTCACTGATCGGAGAAGTATATCACATAACGGACATACCTCATTTTCCATAGATTAAATGTTACTGTTGCAGTCCATCGAGAGATCGTTCGTCTCTTTGACGTTTGGAAGTGGAATCGGAATTCGTCGTCCTTTTCTTTTTCCCTTACTGTTCTCTCTTTTCTCTCGTTCATTCTTGAACGTAAGAACAGACGCGAACTTTTTCACGTTTAAAAAGAGTAACTGACTCTAGCAGTTATCTAAGAGAATGAGGGGTTGGGATAGTATACATGGGCGGACCATAGTACTCCCATACACCCTCGTTTTCCAACACCTCTAAGTATCAATTCTCCATTGAATTGTTAAAAAAAAAATCCTAAACTAGTTTTAACCCCAAATTGGTACACCTGTGACAAATTTACTCTCTATTAGTTTTCGTAAATTTTACCGACAAATTTCTGAGTTGGATGACACGTGGCAGTTGACGAGTGTACCATTTTTGAGTTTTTACCCTATGTTTATCACAAGTGTCTTAGTTTGGATGTTTTCATGGTTAACGGAAGGTAAATTTATCACGGATGTACCAATTTGGGATTTTTGGTGGTCAAAAAAATAATTTGGGATAAATTTGTCACTAATGTACCAATTTAGGGTTTTATGTGGTCAAAAAATAATTTGGGGTAAATTTATCATAGATGTATCAATTTAGGATTTTTCATAGTATTAACCCAACTTAAAAACTACCTGATTAAATAAGAGACTTATAAAATCTTTTCTTATTAGCTTGCTTGTTGGTTTTTGTCTAAAATTCAAATTTGGAAATGACTTTCACATATAACAGAGCATAAAATTAGTTGCTATTACATTCATCTGGCTGGGGCAAAAAATTAGGCCTAACACACTAAAAAAAATCCCAACTTGAAGTCAAGTCCAAATTTTACACTAAACTTTATTTTGTCCCATAAAAAAACTCACAATTTTAGGTCCAATCCAATTTTCCCATTAACTTTTTTTGTCCCATGCAAGAACCTCCAATGTTATGTCATGTCCCAATTCTACCATTCAGTCCCAATTTTACCCTAAAACTTTTTCAGGGCAAAAGGACACATCAAGTAACAAAATTTGTGTACGGCGCTTCTTTTGGTGCCACAACTTTTTGCCGGCTCACTTAAATACTAAATCGGAGAAAAAAACGATCACTTAAGTGCCAACGGTGAAAAATTCCGGCCAAACAGTCCACGTGGTATTTTTTTATTAATTTTTAATATTACGTGGAATTTTTTTTAAAAATAAATCCATGTGGGAAACTTTTTTTAGAAAATTCAGTCCATCTGGACTGAATTTTTACAAATTAAGCTAATTTTTACAAGTTACATGCATTGCATTTCGGATTTAATCATCAGCATGCACTTGGGCTGCTTTACATGAACATTGGGTGATTTAAAGACGAATTTGGGGAAACGGGGTGGAGAGGCAAAGCGGGGTCTCTAGATATTATATTAGTTAAGTATGTTCCAAGACGAGGGACGTTACTATAATGGCTTCAGTCTACCTTACTTTCAGGGAATAACGGAGGCCTCCCGACCGCATATTTCAATTCATGAATTGGGCAACCGGAATAAACTTTTGAGCAAAGGCCCAAATTAGCTCTCCTGCTACCAGCACAAATGTCAGTAACTAATTAGATATGACATATCAAAACTCTGAAAAAAAAAAAAAAAAAGCAGCTGTAACCAAATTCCAATTAGGTTTCGGGAAAATTACCCAAAAAGTTTTAAACCTAATGCAATTGTACCAATTCAATCTTAAACTTTTTTTTTTCCAACTGAGTCCTAAACCTTTTGTATTTGCGCCAATTCAGTCATTTCCACTAATTTTGGCCGAAAATCGATGATGTAGCGCTGCCGGTGCCGAAGTGGCAATTTTTAACAATATTTTAATATTTTTTATTTTTCTTTGATTTTTCTCTTTCTTTTTTTCTACCTTTTCTTCTTCATCCAGTCGATCGCCTGACGCGACTGGCCAGAGGCAAGGGCGAGCCTCGACCTCGTCGTCGCTGGGTGAGATCGGCCTTGCCAGCTCTCGTCTCTGGCCAATCGCATCCGGCGACTAGTTGGAGGAAGAAAAAAGAGCAGTGAAAAAAGAAAGAGAAAACAATTAAAAATGAAAAATGAATTAAAATATTTGAAAAATATTAAAATACTAGTAAAATTTTCGCCACGTTAGCTATTTTCGGTCAAAATTGACCGAAATGACTGAATTGGCACAAATGCAATAGGTTTAGGACTCATGGGTGATGCCAGCCTCACCGGCTCATGCCTCTAGCCGATCGTGTCTGGTGACTGGCTAGAGGAAGAAAAAAAGGCAGTGAAAAAAGAAAGAGAAAAAAAAATAAAATAAAATATTTGAACAAATATTGAGATATTATTGAAATATGCGCCACGTCAGCGACTTCCGGTCAAAATTGATTATAAGGACTGAATTGGCACAAATGCAAAAGGTTTAGGATTCAATTGGCAAAAAAAAAAAAAAACGGTTTAGGACTGAATTGGCACAATTTTAATAGATTGATGACTTTTTTGGTAACTATCCCGTTAGGTTCCTTCATGTGCTTCTCATGTATTCATCTTTGTAATCTGTCTTTCGCATGAAATACAAGCTAATCTTTGATTTTCCATCTTTTGTCCTTTTCTTTTATTTATAATTGGCACAAGTTGGCATAGAATCCTACGGTAATTTGAACCCGATAAGATATGCTTACGCTATCAAAGGAAAACCATGTTCCTCAGAAAAGTTACTTATCTGATTTCTTTTTTGGCAAAAGCCACCAAAACTCCAACATATGCCCATCGTAAATTTACCCTAAACTTTGGTCTGTGACACATTACAAATTTATACTTCTGTGACACATTTACCCTTCGTCAAAATTCCATCAATAAGAACCGTCAAGAATATGCCTACATAGATGTTGGAAAGAAAATGGTGTTAACATGACGTACGATGTAGTTTTGGTAGAAAAATCATCTTGTAGAACCTTGATGGAGGGTAAATATGTCACAAAGGTACAAGTTTAACGTTTTTTATGTCACAAGAAAAAGTTGATGGTAGGTATGTCACAGTGAACATAGTTTGGAGTTTTTTGTGTGACCTTTTTCCCTTTCTATGTTTGGATAAAAGGACGAGGATGGGCATCAGGGCATCTACCCTCTATGGGGATTACCATAACCGGCATAAATAATGTTTGATATGACTCGGAAATATCATCCTTTAGGAGAGTGAAGATTCAATTTGAGTCGTAAATATCATCCATTATAATTAGTGTATTTTGGTTGTTCGATTTATAACAGGAACCGTTTAAGCTTTACATGCCGCGACCCACATTCGAAAGGATGGAGTTTAGGGGTGATTACCGAAGTCTAGGGGTCCGTGGTGATCCGTCGGTGGGCTTGGACTCGCCCAAGTCCTCACTTCGTGCGACGGCAAGATTTAGAAATCGAGTTTCGACCTTAGGTGCGATCATGTGACATGTGCATAGGTGTATATGCTTTCGGAGTCGCCACTGATCTTTGGGGAAGGTAGATCGGAAACCTCGTCGGGCGGCGGGAGGAACTGTACGACTCAAACGGAACTAGAGATTTGGGATCAGGGACTTAGTTACGCCAATATTGCCATTAACGCCCTTTCGGTACCTAAGTTGAATGATTTTTCTAACTAAGATTTCATGCAGATGAATCGGAGTGAGGAAGTCCTAAAATCTAAGAGTTCATGCAGATGAGAATATCTAACCTATCAATCACAATCAATAAAGATAGGTGCACAAATCAAGGAACCATGAACATTCTGATAAAACGCATCAAATCCATACATGGCATCTCTAGTAAAGCCCTAAAGGCTTAGAGAAGGGGTGTTTGGAGGTTTAGAAGGAGTTTGTGGACAATTTGCCCAAAGGGGCAAAATTGTCATTTTGAAAAGATTTGAAACCAAAAATATCATAAATAGGGTTGGCCAGTTGAATGTGCCCAATTCGCATTTTCTAAGATTTTCTGGAATTTTTCTGGATTTTTGGAATGATTCGTCCAAGAGGGGCAAAATCGTCATTTTGAGAAAGATCGAGAGTCAAAATCACAAAATACGGGTTTGGCCAGCCAAATTTGACAATTTCCCATTTTCTGTAATTTTTTGGGAATTTTTGAAATTTTTTGAGATGATTAGCCCATAAGGGACAAAACCGTCATTTTTAAAAGAATGAGGGGGCAAAATCACAGAAATAGGATTGGCCAGTTGATTGGACCCATTTCCTAATTTTTGAGATTTTTCTGAATTTTTGGAATTTTTTTAGGATTTTTTCCAATTTTGTTTTAGAATTTTTTTAAAATTTTCTATTATTTTTGGATTTTTTAATCATTTTCTGAGTATTTTTTTGTTATTTCCAATTTTTTTATTAAAAAATATTATCCAGACCGGTTTGGGTCGAACTGGCCCATGCCTTGTGGGCACCCGCCCCAGATCGTAAGGGTCCCGGGTAGGTCTAAACATGACGCCGCATTTTTTTTTTTATTTTTTTTTTCGCTTTTTTTAATCTCATTTCAAAATTTTCCCGCAATTTTCTGATTTTGAAATCAAAGGCCGAGAAAGGGACATGTGGCAAGATCTCAACGGTCGGATTAAAGAATTAACTTTTAATTTTCAGAAAATGGATGGACGGCTGAGATCGTGACTATTGACACCTGATATCTGATCAATTTTATTTTAGGAGATTAATTAAAAGTCGAGAAAATTTCATAAAAATAAAAAATGAACTCTGGAACCCTTGGCCAAGCCTAAGAGACGATTTTTGAACAAAAAATATTTTCTGTATTTTCTGTATTTTTCAGTATTTTTATATATTAGAAACTACCCAAAAATTACAAAAATTGCATTTGTGACCAGAAAAATATTAAAAAAAATAGTCTTTAGTCTTCTTTTAATTACAATTGCATTTTGGTCGCTTTAGATTTCGAAAATTCGATTTGGGTCATAAAAAACCCCAATTCACTCTTTTATGCCCTTAATCGAGCAAAAAATCAAATTGAGTTTGTTTAGTCTTTTTAAGCGAGTTTTAATATTTGATCTAAATGCCTGTAATTACATTCTGGTTGAATCAAATTCTCGAAAATAGGTCAAATCGGCATCAAATTGAGGCATTTTTAAACCGGATCGGGCGGGTCGAACCCAATCTGACTAGTCGGTCTCGGTCTCTAAACAAAACACGGGAGCAAAAGCAGATTTTCCTTTCCTATCTATCACGTTTTTGGCAATCCTGCAGAATTAAAGCAAAGAAAACAGCCAAGGTTCAAGCATCAATAAAGGCATACGCATACCACATCTTTGAGGTCAGGAGATCCTTCAACCTCCAGCTGGTCCCAAGCTCTGAAAGGAAAAATGGGCAGAACGCCAGAGGATGTTTGATTGAAAAGCAGCAAAAAGAAACGTGATTTTGGAATGGGGAAGTTCCAAGGAGCAGGGCTGCAAGTCCCAATGTCTGGAGGGGCTGGGGGCTTCAAGACAAGGAGAGAGATGGATCTGGGGGGGTTCGGTCTAGAAAAAAGGAGAAACTGATAGAGAAAAGAGGGGAAGAACGAGGGACCCCTTGGAGATCCCTCTTTCGATTCCTCCCTCACCTCAAACTTTCACCCACAAAAAACAGAGATAAAGGGAGCTCGGGAGGCAGCTTAGTCTGGAGCGAACAGAAACAGAGAAAGTGGGGGTCTGGTCTTAGAAAGAAGAAAAAGAACGACGCAGAAAGCTGGTGAGAGAGTTTGATTTTTGGTAGAACCGAGCGGTAGAGAAGGCCCGACCAACTTGCACCTTGCCTAAGCGTCCCAACCTTTCGCCCCTGCTTCGTTTGCGGACCAGCCTAAGCGTCTCGACCGTCTGCTCGTGCACCCGTTCCAGCTCCGACGTGTTACGCCCTGAATCTTAGGGCACGCGACAACCCTACCAAACGCCTCAGGTCATTAAGGATGACGTCCCAGGCACGTCATCGACCCATTCATTTTTTCTTGCAATTAAGCGCATGCAGAACGTATTACTACCCTAGACAGAAATATAAACAACAAGGACAGCCAGCAGGAAAAAAACAACCAACAACAGCAAAAGACATTTATTTATATATAATGTTAACCCAGGGAAGCAAAGACATCTACAAGCCCACTCTTTAGGGCTGCTTCCTAAGACCACCAAAAAGATACCGAGTCAGAGCTATGGGTTAACTACGGCGTCCAAAACCTTGATCCAAAAACAAAAGGGAGCCTCCACCTCCACGCTTGCTCACCAGCCGTGGTAGCCAGGCGGAGTCTCAAGAGTCGTCCAGGTCGGGCTCAGGGTCTACCACTTCCCCTGCCAGGGAATCTATATCCAT
This sequence comes from Lenwebbia sp. NSW1173648, assembly GCA_029784005.1. Lineage (NCBI taxonomy): Eukaryota > Viridiplantae > Streptophyta > Magnoliopsida > Myrtales > Myrtaceae > Lenwebbia > Lenwebbia sp. NSW1173648. Next base: position 17,530,266 of record JARCGZ010000008.1, on the reverse strand, counting down.
CGGGTCCAACGTTTGGATAACCGGGGTTGCGGTCAGGGGTCCCTAAAACACACGAATAGGCCCGTAGAGAGCATCGCCGTTGCGGACAAACCAGGCCTTGAAGCGATGAGGCACCAGGTGCCCCATCCCTTCCTCGACCTAGAGAGTCGTCATGTGACGCTCCCAAACACGATTCGAATCTGGGACTGGGTGGTATGTGATATCGAAGGACTGGTCGAGTGGCACCCCGAATCTCATAGGACGGACTTCCACACTATGGACCTGAAAAACAGTTAACAACGACGAATGAAATATAAAATCTCCGTGAGTCAACGCCTAAGTCCGAATAGGACGTTGATTCACCTAAGCGGTCTAAACGTGCAACAAAATGGTGATGACAGATCAATAGCGTGCGATGCGCGCCACGCTCTAGCCACCAAACAGTTAGGCACAACTCGATAGCCAATAACCAAACACATGCAAGCTTACCCCGCCTTGGCCACACAACAGTAACCACATGGCATTTAATCATATACAGGCTAAGGCACACAACCAGAACACTCATCAATAGCTCATGCACAATGCAACACGCGTGTTCCAGTTATTAACGCAAGAGATACTCCACTCTCGACCAGAGCACAGCTCGATCGCTAGTGCTCTTCCGGTAGGACTGGGCGTCGTCCCGCTCCATCCAGCGACGACAACCAATAGCCCCTCAAGACCCCCAAGGCGGACATACTTGACTTTTTGGTAAGGAACTTTGGTCCGTCACAACCTGCGACCGGCATCTGATCAGCCGTGTTGTTTCAACCCAGTCGGCACGAACTGTCAGGCATCCGATAAGTCATGTGATTTCAACCCAGCCGGCATGGACATACCAGGCGACGAACCCAAGCCATCAAGGGTATCGCCAACATCCCCAGTTACGTTAGGATGACGCGCAACCATCGTGTGACCACACAAACACGCCAGGCAACCAAGCTAGTTCTTATCTTCGCATTAGCCTAATGCAATCACATTCACAGTCATGCTCAAAACCCGGCTAGCAGCCATTTTCATGCTCGAAAGACGCAGTTGATCACATGGATATTCGATTTCAATTAAACATGATATTCTGACATAGGTGATCACTCAGCAGATCCACGGAATCAAACACTCAAGTCAATCAGCAATTAACCAATCAGTATTCAATAAGCATTTAATAACAGATAAATATCCTGACTTAGACTATTTATCTCCACAACAGTTAATTAACCGGACGATAACTAATTAAGCTAGCCTCAGCTAATTAACCGATCACGATCACCCAAGGTAACTACAGTTAACTACAGTAACCATAGTTAATCTACTCTAACCACAGTAACTAATTAATCTAACCACTGTAACTAATTAATCTAATCTTAAGTGCAATTAACGACTTAATCAGAAATTAGGGGTTAACACACAATAACGGCCGGCGATGACAGCGGCGGTACGGCAAGCTCGGGGATACGGCGACAGACGACGGTGACTCTCGGGCAGCTCGGAACGGTGGTGGACAGCGGTGGCGGTATGGCAAGCTCGGGGATACGGCGAGGCTACTCACGGGGGTGACGGAGCTCAAGATCGACGGGGACGGCGGGGCTGAGGAAACGCGGCTAATGAGTGGCGGAGGTGAGGTGGGTCGCGAGGGCCGGGGCTCGCGGACAGCAGACAGCGAGTGGCGGCGAAGGGTTCACGGGTCTCGGGGCGACGGCGACAAGGGTGGCGGACGGAGGTGGGTGGTACTCGGTGGAGGTGTGGCTGAAGAAAAAGGAAGAGGAGGGAGAAGGGGAGGAGCTCGGCTCGATGGGGGCGCGGGTGGTGAAAGAAGACGCGGCAGAGGAGGAGACGGCGTGGCGGCGGTGCCGCAGGCGACCAATGACGGGCGGCTAAAGGCAACGGCGATGAGCGGAGGTGGCGGCGGTGGCTGGTCGCGCAAGAGGGGGAGGGAGAGAGAGGTGAGGGTGGACCAAGGGAGGGGGAGAGAGAGAGAGAAAGAAGAGGGAAAAGTAGGAGAGAGAGAGAGAGAGAGAGAGAGAGGGTGGGTTAGATGGTGATGGGGGATTAATGGTGAAGAGATGGGTGGGCCCATAAGGGTAAAATCACCATTAATGTTTTTGGCTTATATGTATAATATCTGAGGGTAGTTTGGTAATTTGGTAATTCGGGACTGGTTGATCATTTGGCACAAATGACTGAAGGTATTTCTGTTAGGGTCAGGCTCGGGTGCGAAGGGTTATGACGCTAGATTCTATGGCGCGACTAAGCTAGCTCGATTCTACTGACCTATACTTTCAGGTCTTCCAAATCCCTTCCAGATCAAATAAAATCATGTCCGATAATTATTCCTTAAATGTAAAAAATCCAATATTATTTATTTTACAAGGCTTGAAATTTTGGGACGTCACAACTCTTCCCTCCTTAGAGAATTTCATCCCCAAAATTAAACCATTGAACAACCTCAAAAAGAAAATGGTACTGACTCTTCATAGCCTCCTCGCTTTTCCACGTTGCTCCTTCCGTTCCATGGTGTTGGTAAATCACCTTAACCAGAGGGATCATCTTATTCCGCAGCACTTGCTCTTTCCTGTCCTCGATCCTCACCGGACGTTCCACGTACGATACTCGCTTATCCACTTCAATCTCTTCAAAAATCAACACGTGAGCTAGATCAGGCTCATACTTCATCAACATCGATACATGGAAAACATCATGCACTTGAGCAAGTCTCGGTTGCAAAGCGAGATAATAAGCCAGATTTTCAATCCGCTCCAAAATCTCAAACGGTTCAACATACCTCTGGCTTAACTTTCCTTTCTTACCAAAACGACATGTCCCTTGCATAGGCGACACCTTCAGAAAAACAAGGTCGCCCACTTGAAACTCCAAAGGTCTGCGCCGCTTGTCGGCGTAACTCTTCTGACGGCTCTAAGCTATCCTAAGCCTTTCTCTGATGACATTGATAGCATCCAACGACTATTGCACCAACTTAGGACCAGTGATCTTCCTTTCACCAACCTCATCCTAACAAACTGGCGTCCTACAAGCCCTACCACATCACGATCCGATGTGACAGTCACTGGCACTCCATGAGGATGCACTATCTGACGTACATACAACTCAACATACCTGTCCAAAGTGAAGTCCTTTCGCACAACGATGAAATGAGCAGACTTCGTCAATCTATCCACCACAACCCAAATCGAATCATTGCCTCTCTAACTCCTTAGCAAACCCATCACGAAGTCCATCGTGATATGCTCCCACTTCCACTCTAGAATCTCAAGCGGCTGCAGCAGTCCACCAGGCTTTCAATGCTGCACCTTGACTTGCTGGCACGTTAAGCACTTCGCCACGTGCTTGGCTATGTCGGCCTTCATACCACTCCACCAGAAGTATTGTCTCAAATTATAATACATCTTCGTGCTACCCGGATGAATATTGTAACTGCTACGATATGCCTCCGACAAGATTTCTTCCCTAAGACTTTCATGGGCAGGTACGCACGAATGTCCTCGAAACTTCAGTATCCCGTCCTCGGCTACATGGAAGTCGGCTTTCCTTTTCTTTGAGCCCTCTTGAAGGATTCTTTGAATGGTAGGATCCGTCGACTGCAAAACCTTAACTCTCTTACCTGCACTTCCGGCTCAATCCTCAATGCAACCATTAGGTTTGACAGACGGCCTACCTCTAACTTAAAATCTGAATCTCGCACTTGCTCCAGTAGACGCCACTCTTGGACCATCAACTGGGCAATCGCTGACTTCTGACTCAATGCATCTGCGACCTTGTTCGCCTTACTTGGATGATACATAATCTCACAGTCATAATCCTTAAGAAGTTCCATCCAACGACGCTGCCTCATGTTCAGCTCCTTCTGAGAGAATAGATACTTAAGACTCTGATGATCGGTGTAGACTTGGAACCTTTCTCCAACCAGATAATGCCTCTAAATCTTAAGAGCAAAAACGATCGCTGCTAACTCCAAATCGTGCGTCGGGTAGTTCAACTCATGTAGCCTCAACTAACGAGATGTATACGCAACCACTCTCCCATGTTGCATAAGAACGCAGCCTAATCCCTTAAAAGACGTATCACTATAAATCTCATAACCTCTGGGACCAGACGATATCGTCAAAATAGGAGCCATAGTTAGCTTATGCGTAAGCTCTTGGAAATTACACTCGCACTTCTCTGTCCACTCAAATCTCTCGTCCTTCTTCAATAGACGCGTCAGCGGCATAGCTATCGTAGAGAATCTTTCCATGAAACGCCTGTAATAGCCTGCCAGTCCTAAGAAACTTCAGACCTCTATCACTATCGTCGGCCTCGGCCAATCCATGACGGCTTCAATCTTGGCCAGATCCACTGAGATCCCTTCTCCAGAAATCACATGACCAAGGAAAGTTACACGAGTAAGCCAAAACTCACACTTACTGAACTTAGCAAGCAGCTAATGCTCCCGAAGAGTTCCCAATACCGTTCTCAGATGCTACTCATGGTCCTCAAAACTCCTCGAGTACACCAAGATATCGTCAATAAACACAATGACGAATCTATCTAAATACTCCTTGAACACCCTATTAATTAAATCATTTAAAAGCAGCCGGGACATTTGTTAGACCAAACGGCATTATGGTAAACTCATAGTGGCCATAACGTGTCCTAAATGCCATCTTCGGTATATCCTCTTTCTTAATCCTCAACTGATGATATCCCGTCAGTAGATCGATCTTGAAAAATACCGAAACTCCTTGAAGTTTGTCAAACAAATCGTCGATCCTTAGCAACGGATACTTGTTCTTGACTGTCACCTGATTGAGCTGACGGTAATCAATGCACAGACGCAACGATCCATCCTTCTTCCTTACAAACAATACAAGTGCTCCCCATGGAGATGCACTAGGATGAATAAAGCCTTTGTCCAGCAACTCTTACATCTACACCTTCACTTCCTTAAGCTCCGACAACGCTATTCGATACGGTGCTTTGGAGATCGGCTCCGTTCCAGGGGCTAACTCAACCACAAACTCTATTTTCCTCTCTAGCGACAACCCAGGTAACTCCTACGGAAAGACATCAGGAAACTCGCATACCACAGCGATATCCTCCATCCTTGATTCCTCAATCGACACATTAACCACAGATGCCAAATATCCTTGACAGCCACCATCCAACAACTGAGTTGCTTCTAGCGACGAAACTAAGGAGATCGAGATTCCTCCTCGATTTTCAACGAACTCAAAACTAACCACATCCAACGGGTTAAGAAGAATGGTCTTACGATGGCAATCCATCACAGCCCTTTATTTAGTGAGCCAATCCATACCAATAATAACATCAAAATCAAACATTACCAACACAATCAAATCTATCCTTCCCTTGCGACCATCTACAACCAACTTACAACCAGGACAACCTACCGCGAACACTACGCTATCTCTAAGTAGTGTAGAAATCTTAAAGACTGTTCCCAACGGCTTCGGACCTAACCCAGCTAAATTAACAAACTGCTCAGCAACAAACGAATGCGAAGCGCCAGGATCAAACAAAGCATAAGGTACGTGATCGTGCAAGAAGATCATACCTGTAACGATCGGCGAATCCTTCGCCTCCTCACGGGTGACAACATATACCCTTCCTTGCACAGGGGGTTGGTTCTGGTGGTTCTGCAGAACATTCCCTCGCATCTGTCCTCCCTGCTACAACGACACCTGCATTCCTATCTGTCTCTACGGGCAATCCCTCACCAGGTCGCCATGCAGACCACAACCAAAATAATCACCCGACCTCCTAAGGCACGGGGCTGATCCATGTCTCTGCTTACAAAGCTGACACACATCGTTGGGGCAATACACCAGCTTCCCAACAGCATTCCTCTGGTTGAACGGGATGTGATACCTTCCTCCTCCCATCGGTCCTTTCCCAAACACCTACGATTATCCCTCGCAGTAGGCGCAAACCGCGATCAAGATGCGGCTGCCCTCTCAGACATGTCCCTTTCCACAAGCTGGGCTATCTCATACAGCTCGTTGTAATCCTTAAGGTTCAACGGCACCAGCAAACCCTTAATCTCCGGCTTCAATCCATCTCGGAACCTCCTTGCCCTATCCACAGGGTCCTCAACCATCCTTGGTGCATACTTCGACAACTCAGCAAACTTCGCCTCGTACTGATCCACAGACATCTGATTCTAACGAAGGCACAGGAACTCAGCCATCTTCTGTTCCCGCGCACATTTCGAGAAATACTTTCCATTAAAAGCCTCCATGAAGGCATCCCACACCGAGACCGTACCCTCAGAAAAAGTCCTTCCTTGCATGGCCTTCCACTATGTGCTTGCGTTACCTTGTAGTTGGTACACAACCAGCGTCATCTTCTCCACCTCGGAACACCTTAACAAGGCGAAGACCTTCTCCAATTCCTTGATCCAAGTAGTCGCGGCCTCTGGATCGCCTGCTCCCGAAAACTTCGACTGCTTAAGCTTCAGAAACTGCTCCACCAGCTTGTGCATCTGCGGCCTACCAATCTCGTTTCCAGCTAACGGGTCTTATTGCTGGGCGGCAATAGCTTGGTTCCTCACTTGTTACCCCATGAGATCGCCAAAGGCTTCCAACGCTTGCAGGATCCTGTCCACTCTATGATCCTCCTGAGCTGCCCTTTCTCTAGGCCTACTTCTCGAATTACGGTCGCCCATCCTACAGGACCTTACGGACTCCTACTCGCCCAAAGGCAACGCGTAATGAGAACTCAGGACTACACCCTAAAAATCGAACAACAATCACATGCACATGGTTTTAATCCTACTATCCCAAAACCCAATGCACCTTATCACTCCAGGCCATGACCAAGTGATTCAGGCTGACCTTGCTCTGATACCACCTCCGGCAGGGATGTCACGCCCCGAATCTCAGGGCACGCGATAACCCTACGAAACACCTTAGGTCATTAAGGACGACAACCGAGGCACATCATCGACCCATTCATTTATTTTCTTGCAATTAAGCACACGCGGAACGTTCTACTACCCCAGATAGAAATATAAACAATAGGGACAGCTAGCAAGAAAAAAAAAACCAACAATAGTAAAAGATCATTATATATATAATGTTAACCCAGGGAAATAAAGACATCTACAAGCCCACTCTTTAGGGCTGCTTCCTAGGACCATCAAAAAGATACCGGGTCAGGGCTAGGGGTTAACTACTGCCTCCAAAAGCTCCATCCAAAAACTAAAGGGAGCCTCCACCTCCACGCTCGCTCACCAGCAGTGGTAGCTAGGCGAAGTCTCAAGATTCTCCTCGTCCGAGTTGGGTGTAGGGTCCACCACTTCCCCATCCGGGGTATCTATATCCATCGGGTCCCACGTTTCGATAACCGGGGTCACAGTTGGGGGTCCCTCAAAACCACAAATAGGCTCGTGGAGAGCATCGCCGTAGCGGACAAACCAGGCCTTGAAGCGATGAGGCACTAAGTGCCCCATCCCTTCCTCGACCCGAAGAGTTGTCACCTGACGCTCCCAGACACGATCCGAATCTGGGACCAGGTGGTATATGATATCGAAGGACTAGTCGAGTGGCATCCTGAATCTCACCGGACAGACTTCCATACTACGAACCTGAAAAACAGTTAATAACGATGAATGAGATATAAAATCTCCATGAGTCAACACCTAAATCCGAGTAGGACGTTGATTCACCTAGGCGGCCTAAACGTGCAACAAAAGGGCGATGACAGAACAATAGCGTGTGATGCGTGCCATGCTCTAGCCACTAAACAATTAGGCACAACTCGACAGCCAATAACCAAACACATGCAAGCTTACCCCGCCTTGGCCCACACAACAGTAATCACTTGGTATTCAATCATATATAGGCTAAGGTACACAACCAGAACACTCATCAACAGCTCATGCACAATGCAACACGCGTGTTCTAGTTATTAACGCGAGAGATACTCCATTCTCAACCACAGCACAGCCTGACCGCTAGTGCTCTTCCGGCAGGACCGAGCGTCGTCTCACTCCATCCAGCGATGGCAATCGATAGCCCTTGGACCCCCAAGGCGGACATACCAGGCTTTTCGGTGAGGAACTTATGTCCGTCACAAGCTGCGATCAGCATTCGATCAACCGTGTTATTTCGACCCAGCCGGCACGGACTGTCAAGCATTCGATAAGCCGTGTGATTTCAACCCAGCTAGCACGGACATACTAGGCGACGAACCCAAGCCATCAAGGGTACCGCTAACGTCTCCAGTTACGTGAGGGTGACGCTCAACCATCGTGTGATCACACAAACATGCCAGGAAACCAAGCCAGTTCTTATGTTCGCATTAGCCCAATGCAATCACATTCACAGTCATGCTCAAAACCCGGCTAGCATCCATTTTCATGCTCGAAAGACGCAGTTGATCACATGGAAATTCGATTTCAATTAAACATGATATTCTGGCATAAGTGATCACTCAGTAGATCCACGCAATCCAACACTCAAGTCAATCAGCAATTAACCAATCGGTATTCAATAAGCATTTAATAACAGATAAATATCCCGACTTAGACTATTTATCTCCACAACAGTTAATTAACTAGACGATAACTAATTAAGCCAGCCTCATCTAATTAACCGATCACGATCACCCAAGGCAACAACAGTTAACTACAGTAACCATAGTTAATCTACTCTAACCACGGTAACTAATTAATCTAATCCTAAGTGTAATTAATGACCTAATCCGAGATTAGGGGTTAACTCACAACAATGGCTGCCGACGGCGGCGGCGTGACTTCTGCTTAGCTCGGGCGGTAGCGACGGCGTGGAGGGGCGCGGGTCGCGGCGCGGGCAGCACGGCGAGCTCGAGGCTATGGCAAGGCGGCTCATGGGGGTGACGGAGCTCGGGATCGATGGGACGGTAGGGTTGCGGAAATAAGGCTGAGGAGCGACGGAGGTGAGGTGGGTCGCGGGGGCCGGGGTTTGCGGACAGCGGATGAAGAGCGGTAGCGAAGGGGTTCACGGTCTCGGTGAGCTCGGGGCGACGGCGACAGGGGTGGCGGACAGAGGTGGGTGGTGCTCGGTGGAGATGTGGCCGAAGAAAAAGGAAGTGGAGGGAGAGGGGGAGGAGCCCGACTCGGTGGGGGTTTGGGCGGTGAGCGACGACGTAGCGGAGGAGGAGACGGCACTGCGGTGGGGCCGCGGGCAACTGGCGACAGGCGGCAATGGTGACGGGCGGAGGTGGCGGCAGTGGCTAGTCACGCAAGAGGGGGAGGGAGAGAGAGGTGAGGGTCGGCCAAGGGAGGGGCAGAGAGAGAGAGAAAGAAGAGGGAAAAGTAGGAGAGAGATAGGGTGGGTGAGATGGTGATGGGGGATTAATGGTGAAGAGATGGGTGGGGCCCACAAGGGTAAAATCACCATTAACATTTTTGGCTTATATGCATAATATCTGAGGGTAGTTTGGTAATTTGGTAATTCGGGACTGGTTGGTCATTTGGCATAAACGACTGAAGGTATTTCGGTCAGGGCCAGATTCGGGCGCGAAGGGTCACGACGCTAAATTCTACGGCGCGACTAAGCTAGCTCGATTCTACTAACCTATGCTTTAGGGTCTTCCAAATCCCTTCTAGATCAAACAAAATCACGTTCGATAATTGTCCCTTAAATCTCAAAAATCCAATATTATTTATTTTACAAGCCTCGAAATTTTGGGACATCACACAACATCACGGATCGACCTAGAAAAGAGGGACGTTCGTCCTTCCATCTCGAGAAGCTCAAACAGTCAGAGTAGCGAAAAGAGAGAAAGCAGATCGAAAGCTAGAGGGAGCCTTCGTCGGACTACCGCTTGATGCAACCGCTGAAGCTCGACTCATCGCCGTCGACACCACCGCCACGGCTGAATACAGTGGTGACGCGAGCTTCCTCGAACTTCGCCGAACTCGAAACTGTCCATAGCCCGACGGCTGCCACCAGGCGACAGCCCGTGGTTAGAGGCCACCTCGTAAGTTGCTCAATCTTCACTTGTGTTGGTTGTGTGCTCAGATATGGAAAACAAAGCAAAAAAATGCAAAAAAAATTATCGCCAGGAGGTGGTTCGGCCGGGTCTCATGGCTGAGAAAGAGACTCCGACGGGCAGTGCTGTGCCGGCGACCTTTTTGGTGTTGATGACCTGTGGTTTTGGCTGTCGATGTTTGGTATGGGTAAACGCCCAGTAGGGTCTGGGTAGAAGAAGTCCCAGCGAAGAAGATGATCCAGAAAGGAAAAGATAAAAGTAAAACAAGAAAACAGAAAATAAAAATCATAAACTCATAAAAAATAGGAAATGAAAAGATTATTAGAAGGCCTTAGTTGTGACCGATGGGTTTTTCTTAGTTTGGGGCCAGTCTAGTTTTTGAAAGTTGGATTAGTTTTGTGAGTGGATTTGTCTTCAAAATTGGGCCACATATTGAATTTTGGGATTGGGCCCAATGGAGGAGGGGCTAGAAGGAAAGTTGTGCCTATTTTAGGTCTGTTTTTTTTTTTTTTTTGGAGTCTATGGACTGGGCTCATGTTCTAAGCCCAGTCCGAGCGTGGGGGGCCCTCCGTACGGGCCTGGAGACCTGGGCCTTGAAGGCTCGGGGTCTTTCCTATTCGGGTCGGGCTGACCTAACCCGACCCGAATTCGGTTTTATTAAAATAATAATAAAACGTAATTAATAAAAAAAATAAAAAATTCGAAAAAACCAAAATATTAGAAACATTCCACAAAATCATAAAAAAAAAATGGGAAATTGCTAGATTGGCCTTATTTCCCTGGTTTCGACTTTTAAAATCCCTGAAGATGATGATATTTTCCCTTTAGATGAATTGTCCCAAAATTATCCTAAACCTTAATCACGCCTTTCCCTAACCTCTTAGAGCTTTACTAAGGATGCCATGCTTGACTTGATGCGTTTTATCCGCACGTCTTGGATTCCTTGATTACGCACGTTACATACCTTGATTGTGATTGATAGGATAAACTCACATCTGCACGAACACATTAGAAAAGTACCCAATTTCGGTACCGAAAGGGCGTTGGTGGAAACACCGACGTAACCAAGTTCTTGGACCCTTAATCTCTGGTTGCGTAGAATCGAGCGGCATCTCTCGACCGCTCGATGAGGTTTCCGGTCTACCTTCCCCAAAGACCGATGACGACTCCTTTTTGCATGTACAAAAATAAATGCCACTCGATCACACTAAGATCGAATCCGATATAACCAGCTGCGATTTGGTATGGGCTTGGGAGGGCCCGAGCTAAGCCCGCTCTAGACGCTTAGTAATCCATTAACCTGATTTTTCGAGATCGGGTCGTGACAGCTGGCGACTCCACTGGAGAGTTGGTTTTAAACCTCAAGTGGACATAGGCCGTTTTAAAAAGTTGGGTATTTTTCTAACTTGGTTTTCTACAGATACTCTTGAAGGTGAGGTGAGTCCTCTAACAAACGTGTTAAATGTCCTTGCAGACAAGAGTTATAAGGGATGGAATCTGTGCTAACTTTGTTTTGTACAGATTTTGGAGTTAGGGTTTGTTTATTTACGCGCTTTTGAAGCAATAATTAGTATGAACTGTTGTGCATGACTTTGCATTGCGATGATCACGACACCTTGCACACACAAAGCATCCAAACCCAGGCCGTGAATCACCGCTTTAGGTAGCCATAGATAGGGTATCGATATGCGAGGCTCTGGTGTCAGTTTACGTCGAGGATGACCATATTCGATCCCGCTCACTATCCAAATTGATAATTCTACCCCACTTGTCGTTGATTGCGCTTATGGATAAATCTATCGGTCCGAATAGTGGGAGCCTCTTGCTAGTGGTGGCCACGGGCCAGTTTGGGCCCGGAACCGGCCCGGGTCAAACCCAGAACCTGCCCGTTGACTAGGCCCGTCGGTTCCGAACCAGAACCGGCCCGGCCCATACGGGCCAGTTACGGGTTATAATTTTTTTTAACTGGCCTGCCGATTCTGAACCGGCATATAGACGTTCAGACGGGCCGGCGCAACGACCAATTCCTTTTTTTTATTATTAAATAAATCTATCATAAGTTCCTAACTATTATAAATATCCATTTTCTTCTTTCATTTTTTCGTACAATTTTTCTCAAATTCTCTCAAATTCTCACAATCTGCTCAATTCTATGACTTTGTCAATTTTCTGAATCCGCTTTTCGCTCAATTCTCTAAAAAAAAAATGGCAAGTGAGAGTAGAGGTAATGGTAGAGAAAAGAGCCCGATAGGCGAATCCGATTATCCTCATCCTCACGATCCTCGTGATTTTGCATATTGGGGAGACGATATTGATGATATCAACATTATTCCCAATGTCGAGCACGTCCCAACACAAGAAAGTCTACATCATCCTCCTACCAGTATAAAAGAAATGTCAACAACAAAGGAGCTGGAACGGGGAAGGTACATTCCACATATGGGAACACTTCATGAAGGAACATTTACGCGGAAACAAGTATCAGGTAAAATGTAATTATTGTGGAGCAACATACAAATTTACAACTGGAGGCGGCTATGGAACATTTAAACGACATCTGAGGTCGAAACATCTAATGCAAGAGGGGATCGACACTAGCCAACAACAAATTTTCGGGTACGCTAATTATAACGCTCCTCTTTTATTTCGTTACAATGAAAAAGTTTATAAAGAAGAATTAGCTAGATTTGCTGCCGTTGAACGTTTATCATTTAATTTTGGTGAAAAAGTTGGTTTTAATCATTTTATACAAATTGCATGTACTCCACAAGCAAAACATATTTCGAGAAATACGCTTAAACGCCAACTTTTTTATATTTATAAAAGAGAAAAAGAAGATTTGAAAAACTTTTTTATGAATTTCAATGGACGTGTGCGTATAGGTAGCGACATTTGGAGTGATCCTTGGCAAACTCATTCTTATATGTGTATTACATGTCATTGGATAGGCGATGATTGGAATATTCAAAAAAGAGTTATTGCATTTCGAGTTTTTGATGATAGGCATACGGCAGTTAGTATTTATAGAATTATTAAGCAAGTTTTAGAAGAATATTTTTTGGTTAATAAAATTTTTCAATTGGTTTTGATAATACCGCGGTCAATACCGCTTCCATTTCCGAGTTAGAAAAGATTTGTAAACTCGCTTTTGATGGATAATTTTTTCACATTAGATGTGCTTGCCATGTTTTAAATTTATGTGTACAAGATGGTTTACAAACTCTTGATGTTTTTCTCAACCCAATAAAAACAGCAATTCAATTTTTATGGAGACATCCCCAAATTATGAAAGAATGGGGCAGATTTTGTAAAGCAAATAGAAGAAGACCAAAAAGATTTCCAAGAGATGTTCCAACTCGTTGGAATTCTACATACGAGTTGCTTAATCAATCTTTTGCATATAAAGATTTGTTATGTACGTTTATTTCGAATAATATTTCTCAAATTAATTTATTCCCACAAGAGTGGGATATTTGCAAAAACAAAATTAGATCTTTTAAAAGTTTTTAATGATGCAACGTATACTTTATTCGGTGTTTTTTTATCCTACTACGTATTTATTTTTAATAGAGTGTGTTAATATTGCTGGTATTTTTGAAAAAAATGAAAAAGATGATCAATTAGGTCCAACTATTATGGCAATGTGAACGAAATGGCTACATTATTATACCGAAATTCGTCTTATTTATTTGGTTGCCTGTGTTTTCGATCCACGTACCAAATTAGATGGTTTAGGTGATGATATGAATACGTATTACGACTGTTTACATTTGATTCAAATTGTAGATATTGGAGCTATACAAACAGTAGTTAAAAACGCAATAGTAGAAATGTATAATGAATTTTCTAATAGATATAATGTAAGTGATAGTGGATATTCCCAACCTAGTGACGTACAAAGCGGGGACCTAGGTAGAATTAGTAGATGGTACAAAATACTGATTAATAGGCAAAAAAGACAAAAGGGAGCAACAAGAAATATTTTTGAAATAGATACCTATTTAACCAATTTTTTGAGTTTAGTGAATCCGAAGGCGGCACAGATTTCAAAATTCTAGAGTTGTGGAAGAGGCATTCAACCCAATTCCCAATTCTCGCTCTCATCGAAAGATAAGTTTTAGCAACCTCTTGTTCAACAGTTGCGGTTGAATAAGCATTTAGCGCTGGAGGCAACATTTTGGACCACCGACGTTCAAGATTAGCTCCGGATTCGGTGGAGGCTCAAGCTTGTGTCGATGATTGGACAAAGGCTCAACATCGACAACAAGAGATGGATCGCAGCAATGAAACCTAATTCTTCGATGATGGAGATACCACCGCCACGGGTACTGGTACCGGAATCGGCGAAACGGGTAGCGACGATTGACGATGAGGTAAGTATGGGATTATCAAAGGTAAAAGAACTACATGGGCTTTGATTCTTCTATCCTCAAGAAGATATGTAGGCGTTTAATGATAATTCATTAAATTCAAGCCTCTTCCTCCTCCATTTTTCCCTCCAAATTTGATTACAATTTGTATTTGATAATTTATTATTTCATAATTCATTATTTAAAAATTAAATTTGAAAATCGAAATCGGCCAGTTCCATTTATGTTTTGAATCGGACCCAGGCCTTGAACTGGCCCGGAACCGCTGATTCAAAATCGAAACCGGAACCACCCCTTAAGGTTCCGGTTCCAGTTCATCCATGGCCACAAATTAGAACCGTTGGTTCTTGAATCGGAACTGACCGGTTCCGAATCGTGGCCACCACTACCTCTTGCCTTAGGTTCCATACATATCCTTTTTTATTTTTAGAGTTGAGCCTCACAAGTCTCATGCTCATGTCTCTATGGTTGGTATACCTAAAATCGAAAAAAAAAAAATCATCAGCAAGTGTGGTTGGTAAGATTCTATATCCTTTAAACTTGTTACGGTTCATTTTGATTTGTACCATATTTTAAATTGTCCATCTCATTTATTTGTCATTCATAAGCATTGAGTGATTCGATTAAATACCTCTTTTTCTAGGACAGTGTAAGATGGTGTCCCTAAGTCTAAATAGACCATGGATACCGTTGTTCCTCGACACTCCTTGGGTGATGAAGACGATACCAACATCGAGTCGCCGACGCGTTTATGGTGCCATAGCCGTTTCTTGAAGACTGGACTTGGGGCATCATCTTTCGGTCATTTAGGATTGATTCACATTCCTTCGATTTCTCTATTTTTTAGAATTCAAGTATAGGGTTTCCCTTCGGGGTCCTCACTATCTCATCCCTTAGACTTGATTGTGTAGGGATCTATCTCGATTGTATCAACCTCATTCGGATTTCTCTTTTTTATGTTTTGAAAATATCATTGGAATGTGCAGGGGTATTTCTTCCAATCGTCTAAATGTCCTCTTGGCCATATAAGGAGATCCGATTCTTATTTCGCCAAAAGAACTATGAAATTGATTAGGTTCATGCATCTTCATTTCGTTTGCATGATTTACATTTATTGTAACCTGTGAGTATGATTTCTCCGTTTGTCTGTTTACTTGGGATTGAAATTGTTGGAAATCCGCGGAAATCAATCGAGCGCCCTAGGTGAAAATTTTTTGCAATCGCTTTTGACAAGTGAATCTTGAATATAAATTCTAAATACCCCTGATTCGACCCTAAGGGACAGGTGGTTTGTCTAAGTTTTCAATCATATGTTTAAGATGACATTTTGTAATTCCAGATGAAATTTTTTAGGCGTATAATTGAAATCACATTTTCAATTAAACTCTTTCTTGACCACATTGTGAACATAAAATTCAAATCACATTTTGTGTAGTTGATTTCTTGAACAAAAATCACCCCACGTTTACAAGGAAAATGTCACGAAGCAATCTTTCAAGATTAATGCCACATTTTCATGTGAAATGTTTAGAATTGAATGGACGTTCAATCGATTACTGTGGATCAGTCTTTTAATGGTGTCTCCTCTTACTGTGAAATCTTGGCGAACATCAAGTCCCTGTAAATATGGATCGTGGGGCATGTATCATCGCATCGCTTTCATTATAAGAGGCGATCTCATTGAGAGGTCTCTTTCTCATTCAAATGCTAACGCTGTCTTTTTTTACAGGTTGTACACGACAGTCATTTATTGGAGATCATTTCATTTGACCACGTGCAAGATGATAGTGGAAAATACATAATGGGACGGTAAAATCTGTAATCGTTCCAATGAGGACTTCTTGTGCCGCAATTGACTGGTTCATCCATTTTTATCATACAAGTAAAGTGAAAGATTAAAAAGAAATGGAGATTTGCTGGCCCAATATGATGGAGTTGCATATAACCAAACCGATTAACCCAAGATGAAGCTCTCAATTGCTGGAGCAAATCCCTCCTCCACCTGAGAAACGTGTTGGGGCGACAAAAACACCACATTCATTGCAAAAGGGTGTATACCGTTCCTAAGTTGAGTCCAATTGAGGATGAAAATAACATGTTTCATTTCCTTTCTACAGATTATAAGCCGGGCAAGTCACCCAAGTGGTAATTACCACCCATGAAGCATAACGGAATGGAGTTCATCCATTAAACACGAAATCAAGAAAATATTCTTGGTCATAGCGACACTTCCAACTGAGAAGCATGAGGAAACCGAACCATTCATTTCGGTGAAAAGGGTGTATCGCTCCTAAATAACTTTCAATCAAGTGCGGGAATAATGCTTCCAATCCATTTTCTCTACAAGCATTAAATGGGACAAGCAGTCAAGGGGCAACGCCTTCAAATGCCAGAACAGGGAGTACTCCTCTCATTTCATCTCAAGCATGCATTTAGGTTAGACGAATTTGAAAACATTTTAATGGCCTCTTTGGGGGCAAAATCTTGGAAACATATTCAATCAATATTTAAATTCTTTCAAAACTTCTTACCGATTAGAAGTCTTTGTGAAATGAACTTTGTGAATTGTCGCATGCAAAAAGAAAATACTTTCCATGAATAGGATAAGGGTCACAAAGCCATGTTTTATGCAATGTGGATCACTGCAGATCTTTTACGTCATGCATTTCATGCATACACCATCTATGTGTACATTCCTTTTGAGGATACCAAAGAGTCAAGACAGAAGAATCCAAATGAAGGGAAAATAGCAAACGCCTAAAGGACAAATGCGAATGAGGAGATTACCGAAACGCCCGAGGCGGATGAAGATGGTCAAAGATTCAATTCGCTGAGATAAACGATCGAAGATGGATAAAGATGGAGCCTACTTGGGGCAAATCTCTCCCATCCGACCAAAAGGTCAACCCGGGGACAAAATTCGTCTTTCCTCACCAAGGAACAGGATGAGGCGAATCCACCAAGTGCATCACCTGTCCTACTGAGGCAAGGCACTTGAGAAGAACAACGCCCCTGAGCATGGAAAGATAACATCTCAAAGGGAGTATTCCATTCCTAAAAGCTCAAATAAAGTCAGAATATGGACTAACATTCGTTTCTTCACATGCAGGCCAAGGAAGACATGAAAGCCCATACGAGAGATATCCCAAATTGGACAAAGAGGAAAAAGAAACAAACAAGGGGCATGGCAAGCCAAATGAGGATTGCAAGAATACATGTCAAAGCCTTCCGATGAAAAGAGCATCAAACTGGGGCAAGTGGCTCTAGTGCAATCAATTGAATCTCGATAATGAAGAAAGCTAAAATAATCCTCAACATGGACTCAATTGGAAGGAAAACGTTGACACTTGACGAAAGAAGGGTAAATGTGCCGATAAGACATCGTCATGGGCTCTAATGAAGGGTAACCCCGTATTGGTTCCAATTTACCTCTTTTGACATTATTTGTTAACTTAATTCATTTTCTCTTGATAAGAAGACACCAATCAATGGAGAAATAAATACAAGAGTGTGGATCATTGCCACACCATACGAATGGCGAATCCCTACAATCCATTCACCGGTGTTTGGATTGGAACACATAATCAAGGGTGAAGTTGTATTGTTCCAATTTGCTTCAAATTTGAGGACATACACTGACACGTTCCCTTTTATTCTTATAGGGATTCTTCGCCACGACGGATAGGTAAGTATCCCTTTCCTAATCTTTTAAAGCTTTCAAAATCGTGTCTTTTGTATTCTAAGATTAGAAAGTTCATAAAATCAATAATGATTTAAAAGAACATTTGAACATTCAATGAGCCCACGTCTTGAGAAGAATATTCGGCTTAGAACGTCATTCGCATTCTGATTCAAAGAGCTTTGAAGTTATCCAAAACATGTTTGAAACATACATCATGCATCATAATTCCCCATTGAAATTGAATTTTGATGAAAATGAAATGAGTTTCCAAATGAAGTTGCTTAAAGCCTATGAAAAGGAGTACCTCAGATGATGAAAGGCAAGCCATGCCCAAAACACGTCCTTATACACACTTGAGTGATGAGTGAGGTGAGGTTAAGATGGAGACCTTTGTTTATGGACGTAGGGATCGTTCGTAGTGATTACATGGATTGAAATGATGAAAGGCATTCGTTTTTCTATCCTAAACACATTTTTAATTCTTTGCAAACCCATTTGAGCCTAAAAGGGAGCATTCTTAAAAATAATCCTGTCAAGAACCACCGCACACTAGGGTAATTTGGAGGTTCATTGGTAGATATCTTGGAGAAAAAGATCAAGAAAGACTTTGTTGTGCTAACTTGCATCAACCTTTTTGTGATAGCTTTAGATGATGTCTCATGGAAGCTCAGAACATCTTGAATTGAAGAAGAGCGGTTTATTTCTATATCCCAAGCACTTTATCCATTGATAAGCCACTATGAGCTTGAGATCTTCATTTCTAAACCCCGCTGGTGATTACCTCCCTACACTAGGGCAATGCATATGATTTACCAAAAAGATGGGATAACATCATGGTAATTTTGAAAAAGTCCTTAGAGCTCAAGTCAGAAAGGAGTCAAAAGAAAAAAATATTAGTTGAATCAAAAGGGCTAGCAAAAAAAGTGTGCCTCGTAAAAGCAAGGCCAATGCCCTTCATTTATAAAAAAAAAAAGAGTGAGAACCAAAATGCATTTGAAAGCAAAAGGCAAAAAGTTGCCAAACAAAACAAAAGAGGAAGAACAAATCTCTAGAGTTGAAAAGATGAGCATTTAGTGGACTCATAAGGTCAAAATGCAAATTTATCCCTAGTGGATGTAAGAAAGTTGATAATGATACAAAGGTAATCATCAACCTTTCATACCCCTCATTCTGAAAATATGACCTTTCATTAAGCCTACCCGAAACCAACATTACAACCCTTTCAGAATACTTTTCTAATCGGGATGTTTCGAGTCGATATGAGATTTCACACAAGAAACTACTGCCTAAAGGAGTAAGTATAATCATGTCTTGTCTTGTCTTCAAGGTTCTTGACTTGTAAACCCGAAGGAGATTGCTGATGTACCTATTATTCTTAGCCTCAAAGTGCCTATCTGTCGTGAAAGCCTTTGACCAAACCTGAATTATGGTCTCTCAAAAGACCTTTTCAGATCGATCAGATTGTATGCACTGCGAATAGTCCTGAAATCCTAGACATAGGTTTTGAGAGATGATTCAAGTGTTTCTTTAAATTTTTCCCTAGCGGGTGGAAATCAAAACCCTTTTTGAGAGATTGTAAGAAGCTCTCTCTGATGAAGATACTCCAATTGATATTTTAACCAAATTCTATTGGCGATTTCAGAACATTTGATTCAAAATCTTCCCCACAAGGAATTTTGATCATCTTTGTCATGTTGCAAGATGTTTTGGATAACCTCCCACGTCATAATGCATCTATAGAAGTTTCGACATGATTCATAGCTTGTCTAAATCATAGAATAACATCAAAACAAGCTTTCAATTAAATTTTGGAAGTTTTTTCACCCTTCTAACTCTCTTTCGTAGGGACCGGAAGACTCCTCTTTTCTTACCCTCTTTTGTAGGGACCGGAAAAGTTCACCTTTCTAACCCTCTTTCGCAGGGAACGGAAGACTCATCTTTTC
The DNA here is from genome assembly GCA_029784005.1 of Lenwebbia sp. NSW1173648. NCBI lineage: Eukaryota > Viridiplantae > Streptophyta > Magnoliopsida > Myrtales > Myrtaceae > Lenwebbia > Lenwebbia sp. NSW1173648. Next base: position 17,510,263 of record JARCGZ010000008.1, on the reverse strand, counting down.
TCACCCTCTTTTGTAAGGATCGGAAAAGCTCATCCTTCTAACCCTCTTTTGTAGGGACCGGAAGGCTCCTCTTTTGTCACCCACTTCTACAAGATCAGAAAAATTCACCCTTCTAACCCTTTTTGTAGAGACCAGAAGATTTCTCACTCTTTACCCTTTTTCGTAAGGACATCACCCGCAAGTCTTTTTCTATGCGCACAGGTATGTAATCATAGCCTGACAACCATCGAAGACCTTGAGGAATGATTTCATCATCATCAAAGACAGGCGTCCTGTAGTGGAATTGTCTATGCCCATTCCAATGCGCATTCATGTCACTTATCTCGTCGACAGGTAAGTGTTAGGTGAGCCTTTTCTATATGTCATCCACATACATCTCTTCTAGCAGCATTAAGTATTCCATGGTGAACCCCATCCCAAAGGGCGATCCATTAAGTCCTTGTCCTAAAGGCGATGCCGTGGTGAACCCTATCCCAAGGGGCGATCCATTAAGTCCTCGTCCAAAAGGCGATTCCGTAGTGAACCCTATCCCAAGGGGCGATCCATTAAGTCCTCGTCCAAAAGGCGATTCCGTAGTGAACCCTATCCCAAGGGGCGATCCATTAAGTCCTTGTCCAAAAGGAAATTCCTCCGACGAATCCTTCCTAGGACGAGTCATCCTATGGGTTAGCCCACCATACGAGCTCGTCTTAATTCTTAAAATTCTTTCATTAGGAATCTCATGGGTCGACCTACCATACGGGTCAAATCTTTGAATCCATATCCCTTCTGCCTGCCTTGAAAAGCGACATTAAGATATTCTACCGATGAATCCCTGTTAGGGGAGGATCCATTTTTTGATCTCTAGATTCCTTTCATTATGAGTCTTTCTATGGGTCCTACCATACGGGTCAGAGCTTAATCGCCCTTGGGTATCCTTATAGCGAATCCTTAGGAATCTTCTCAGAGCCAATCACATTGGCGGTGTTAACGCGACTGGCAGGTAAGGTTCAGGTAAACCTCTCTCTCTCTCTTTCTCTCCCTCAGACCATAAGAGAGAAATGAAGCCTATGTTGGACTCGAGCTTACATCGAATGGTTTTTGGATCAAATGTCATAACTCTTTCATTTTTATCTCCAGTTGAGTCCATTTGAAATTCAGGTGTCACCTTATCTTTGAGAATAACCTCTTTCGAGATTACTCTCAAAGAGAAGCAACTGTTGACACTTGATTTCTAATCAAATTTACTTTAGGAGATTAATTAAAAATAGATAAAAAAATCATAAAAATAAAAAATCAACTCTGAAACCCTTGGCTAAGCCTAGGAGACCATTTTTGAACAAAAATATTTTTCAGTATTTTCTGCATTTTTCAGTATTTTTATATATTAGAAAATACCCAAAAATGAAAAAAAAAAATAGCATTTATGACCAGAAAAATATAAAAAAAAATAGTCATTAGTCTTCTTTTAATTCTAATTGCATTTTGGTCACTTTAGATTTCAAAAATTCGATTTGGGTCATAGAAAACCCCAATTCACTCTTTTATACCCTAAATCGAGCAAAAAATCAAATTGAGCTTGTTTAGTCTTTTTAAGCAGGTTTTAACATTTGATCTAGATACCTTTAATTACGTTTTGGTCGAATCAAAGTCTCGAAAACAGGTCAAATCGGCATCAAATTGAGGCATTTTCAAATCGGATCGGGCGAGTCGGACTCAACCCGACCCTTCTAACCCAGTCTTTACACAAAACATGGGAGCAAAAGCAGATTTGCCTTTCCTCTTTGTCACGTTTTTGGCAATCCTGCAGAATTAAAGCAGAGAAAGCAGCAAAGGTTGAAGCATCAATAAAGGCATACGCAGACCACATCTTTGAGGTCAGGAGATCCTTCAACCTCCAGCTGGTCCCAAGCTCTGAAAGGAAAAATGGGCAGAACGCCAAAGGATGTTTGAGTGAAAAGCAGCAAAAAGACACGTGATTTTGGAATGGGGAAGTTCCAAGGAGCGGGGCTACAAGTCCTAATGTCTGGAGGGGCTAGGGGCTTCAAGACAAGGAGAGAGATGGATCTGGGGGGTTCGGTCCAGGAAAAAAGGAGAAACTGGCAGAGAAAAGAGGGGAAGAACGGGGGAGCCACAGAGAGGGCTCTGGGGTTCTAAGGCAGAAGAAAAAGGAGGAGAAAGGAACCCCCTCGGATATCCCTCTTTCGATTCCTCCCTCACCTCAGACTTTCACCCAAAAAAAATAGAGATAGAGGTAGCTCAGTCCGAAGCGAACAGAAACAAAGAAAGTGGAGGTCTGGTCTTAGAAAGAAGAAAAAGAACGACGCAGAGAGCTGGTGAGAGAGTTCAGTTTTTTGCAGAACCGAGCGATAGAGAAGGCCCGAACAACTTGCACCTTGCCTAAGCGTCCCAGCCTTCCGCCCCTGCTTCGCTTGCGGACCAGCCAAAGCATCTTGACCGTCCACTCGCACGCCCGTTCCAGCCCCGACGTCTTGGATCGACCCAGAAAAGAGGGACGTTCGTCCTTCCATCTCAAGAAGCTCAGAGAGTCAGAGTAGCGAAAAGAGAGAAAGCAGAATCGAAAGATAGAGGGAGCCTTCGTTGGACTACCGCTCGATACTACCACCGAAGCTCGACTCATCGCCGTCAACACCACATCCATGGCTAAATAGAGTGGTGATGCGAGCTTCCTCGAACTTCGCCGAACTCGGAACTGTCCATGGCCCGACGGCCGCCACCAAGCGACAGCCCGTGGTTAGAGGCCACCTCGTAAGTTGATCAATCTTCACTAATGTTGGTTGTGTGCTTAGATCTGGAAAACAGAGCGGACAAATGCAAAAATAATTATCGCCGAGTAGGTGGTTCAACCAGGTCTCGCGGCTGAGAAATAGACTCCGACGGGTGGTGCTGTGATGGCAACCGTCGATCAGTCGGTGACGTTTTTGGTGTTGACGACATGTGGTTTTGGCCGTCGATGTTTGGTATGGGTAGACGTCCAGTAGGGTCTGGGTAGAAGAAGTCCCAGCGAAGAAGATGATCCAGAAAGGAAACAACAAATGTAAAACAAGAAAACAGAAAATAAAAATCATAAACTCATAAAAAATAGGAAATTAAAAGATTATTAGATGGCCTTAGTTGTGACCGATGGGTTTTTCTTAGTTTGGGCCAGTCTAATTTTTGCAAGTTGGATTAGTTTTGTGAGTGGATTTGTCTTCAAAATTGGGCAATATATTGAATTTTGGGATTGGGCCCAATAGAGGAGGGGCTAGAAGGAAAGTTGTGCCTATTTTAGGTTTGTTTTTTTTTTTTTTGGAGTCTGCGACTGGGCTCATGTTTTTAGCCCAGTCCGAGCGTAGGGGGCCCTCTGTGCGGGCTGGAGACCTAGGCCTTGAAGGCCCGGTGTGGCGTCCCGGTTCTGCCACATGTAACGAGGCTTTCTAATCGCGCACTTTCTTTATTTATTTACAGATGGCGCATGCGAAAGCTTTTAGATAACAGAATCGGACGGCCATACAATACAATACAAGTGCATATCAATCAAAGCCCTGACAGTTTGGTAGACACCTAACGAGGGTTATGGCCTTTTGAGGGTTGATCTATCATTCTTTTGATAAACATTAAACACAACAATCAAACAGAGTTCAACTTCTCATCTCATTCCATATATTTACATAAGTTCCATACTAGTTTCTTTAAACATACAGCTTACACTAGGAAGTGGGTACAAAAGACAACCACCCTGATTGATCGATATTTCACATCGAAATATGTCGTCAGTCTACCGCACCACAACTTCTTTGTACAATCTAACCTCCACAAAACTCTGGCCCAGCTCGCCACAACACTACTCTAGGCCCGGGCGCCCCCAGAACTATCACCACCGTCCCCGTCTGAAGTCATGGGGAGTGGTCCCAAGAGGAAGTCGTTGTCCCCCACCATGTAAAGGGCCACAAAACGATACAGGACTAGAGCATTGGTCAACCCTACCTCGACAACTCACTTACTAATCAACTTCTTGAACTTCACCTCGGGGTGATTACTATCCACGTGGTCCTCCCAAGACGAAACACATTCCCGAAGGACCCCATAACCAAAGGTAGGTGCAGCAACGCTAACACAGGGCATCCTTACTGTCTAAAAACCACATTTCTAGAGCAGTGAGCTTATGCCCCATGAGTAAACGTCTAAACCAATGGAATGTAAGCATTGAAATTAAAACACACATCAACAATTCATGTGGTTTGATGCACACGTTTCAGATATTTCATGAATGAGATTTCTTTGTAAAAATCCATGAATTTCATATGCAATGCACCGCCGACTCCTCACGGATACCGTTTTCACTGGTGTGTCGTTCTCATGGATAACGTCTCCATGGCATCTCGACACCAAAGGCATCCCATAAATGAGGCACTTCCCGTCCACCGTTGGAAGCATCCCGATTTCCCTCCTTGGCTCCCACGGGGCATCGTCGTAGCACGACAGGATACCATCTCTGGTTCACCATGATATGCCATGCAATGCGAACACCATGCAATCTTACCATTATCGGTATTTAGTAGGTTCAGTACAAGCAATCAAATCACACGTTCATGCCATTTTTCAGAAATTCAATGCATGAATCATAAATAAGCAGGTGAGTTCTCAAATACAATCATGAATTCAAACCATCAACGTACAGTTCTAATACTAATCCAGACAAACCATAAAGGTTAGAAATCTACTCACCTTGTTAGAAATCTCTTGAACCTGACGACGAACGGACAAACGAACGACGAACGGGGGGATGGACGGCCAAACGGCTATGGCGTGCCTTGGTCGGCCGAACGGCTAGGGCAGCGGTCGGCTAAGGCGGTGGATAGGCGCGGGGTCTGAGCAGAGTAACGGTATTCTGATGGTTTATTTCCGAATGAACCAACGTCAATCCCTATTTATAGACGAAGGCGGCTGAAGACCGATGAACCGGGCAGTGACACGTGTGCGCCACGTGTCACGCCGCGGTCGTTCGCATGTGACACTTGTCACCGACAATGCCACGCCGCACACGTGGCTGCCACGTGTCGTAGTGAGGGGACACGTGGTTGCCACATCAGCTACGAGCGGTCGCGTAGCCTCCCACGTGTCCCCGTGGGGCCACGCGTCCATTTCTGCTCCGGGTTTTCTTGTTTTCATGCCTATTTGGCCCAATCGGGACCTTATCCAATCACAATAAATTGACACGTCGTCTCGTCGTCGGTCCATAATTTCCCTTAATTATTTATGGCCCAATAAAAGTATAAGCTGAGGTCTTTCGAGTCGTCACACCCGGAGTCTGTCCTATTCGGGTTGGGCTGACCCACCCCGACCCGGATTCGATTTTATTAAAATAATAATAAAACATATAAAAAAATTAAAATTTTGAAAAACCAAAAAATTCAGAAAAACTCCATAAAATCATAAAAGAATGGGAAATGGCTAGATTGGCCTTATTTTCCCTGTTTTGACTTTTAAAACCCCTGAAAATGACATTTTTTCCCTTTGTACGAATTGTCCCAAAATCACCCCAAACCGTAATCACACCATTCCCTAACCTTTTAGAGCTTTACTAAGGATGCCTTGCTTAACTTGATGCGTTTTATCCGCACGTATTGGATTCCTTGATTGCGCATGTTACATGCCTTGATTGTGATTAATAAGATAGACTAACATCTGCATGAATACGTTAGAAAAGCACCCAATTCCGGTATCGAAAGGGCATTGGTGGAAACATCGACATAACCAAGTCCCCGGACCCTGAATCTCTGGTTGCGTAAAATTGAGCAGCATCTCCCAACCGCTTGATGAGGTTTCTAGTCTATCTTCCCAAAAGACCGGTGGCGACTTCTTTTTGCATGTACACATACACATGCCACCTGATCACACTAAGATCGAATCTAATATAACCCGCCGCGATTTGGTATGGGTCTGGGAGGGCTCGAGCTAACCCCGCTTTGGAGGTTTAGTAATCCATTAACCCGATTTTTCGAGATCGGGTCACGACAGTGACGCGTGGCCAAACTTGGGCCATATGATCACAAAATGATTTTTATTTTCTAAAAAAGATCATAATTTCTTAAAAAGATTTTTTTTTGAAAAATCCACGATCACGCCACATGGTCAAATCGTGGCCATCCGATCGGTTTTTTAAATTAATTTTTCAAAAAACCTTTTTACTATCAGAATTTTTTTTAATTCGGTTAAAACCGATTAACCCTCCTCGGGCTGACGTGGCACTACGTAGCCAATCCATGGGCGCCACGTCAACCTGATCGAGGTTGAAGAAGACCGGAGCAACCACCGGTTCCTGCGAGTTCGCATGAGGCTTGCCGACGTGCAAAAAACTACCCAAAACCTTTTCGAAACGACCCGATTTTCACATTAAACGAATTCTAACCAACCTTAGGTCAACATAAGTCAGATTTGCGCCTAAAAACAGCCTAGAACTACACTAAACAGCCTGACACAGCCGCAGTTCCGGTGCAATCCCATCTCACATGCTCGACGTTATTCAATCAATCTAATTATTCATGAAGCACGAAGAGATGCTCAGACGACTTACCTGCATATTCATGAGCTCCGGTGTTCGCTCGATTGAGTTGGTGATCTCAAAATAGGTCCGAGAGGTCTTGGGGTCATCCATGGAGATTTACTCGGAATCAATGCGAAGTAGGTATAGAAATGGACGTAGAGGCTGATTTAGACTCGAACCAAGCAAAGAAACGAATAAAGAATGCAAAATTAAAGATTCGCCATTGAAGGCCGGGCTTGAAGGCAACAATGGCACCTACCTTTTTTCAGCATCAAAGCTTGAACGAAGGGGTTCGGGCGACTCCTCATGCTGCCAGGAAGCTTGAGGGATGGCCTGTGTAGCTCGGTTTCACCTTAGTCGCCCTGACAGTGAACTCGAAGTTCTGGAGCCGGGGAGCTTCCATGGTGTTTTTTTTTTCTATTTTTCCCCACCGAAAACTCCGTTCCCCTCTCTCTCTTTCCTCTCCTCGTCTGTTGAAGTTGTTACCCACCGAAAACTTCCCTCCAATCTATTACTTCCCAAAAAATCTCAAAACAGCTACGCATGGAAGGTTGGTTCGGGCTCGCCGGGCACGTGACCACGTGCCAAATGGTATCATCGGAACCGAGGAATCAACGAAGACTCAATGAAGTTCATTTTGTTCCAAAACTATCACCATCGGGCGTCCAATCTGGCCTTATTCCCTGCTGGTTTCCTGCATACACACGAAGAACTGGAGTGCTTCTGTTCTTGCTAGTCAACGGGTTGACTAGGTCGGGTCAACCCGACCTAGTTGACCCGGTTTGGCATTTTTTCTCAAATCGGGCGCCGAATCGACCTGTTTTCACGAGATTGAAGCTATAAATCAATTCTATGGCATGCATATCATCTAGAAATGGGGATCTTGAGCTAAATTGGTCCAATTTGATATAAAACCCCATAAATTCCAATTTTAACCAGAATAAAAAAAAATGAAAAATTCAGACCCTTAACGATCAATTCAGGTGAATTCGACCCTATCAATATGTTTGGAATGCTGAAAAACCTAAGGGTGAAGGTTCATCTATGCAAGGGTTCATCTTTAAAATGACCAATTTGACTTTAATTGAAATTCGGGGACTAAATTGAAAAGATTTTTTCCATTTTCCCAAATTGCTCAATCTGCGACATTTATTGGACCAAAATGCAATTGAAGGTATAAGGATCAAATGTCATAACTAGCCCAAAGTGAGAAAAGAACTAGAAAAGACTCAATTTGTGATTTTTGAAAAATCAGGGATCTAAATGCAAAAATTGGAAAAGTAGGTTTCCGATTGAATTTTTGAATTTTAAAGTGACCAAAATACAATTGGAATTAAACCAAGACTAATGACTATTTTTTCGTATTTTTCTGGTCACAAATGCTATTTTTCTTATTTTGGGCTATTTTCTAATTAAAAAAATTCTAAAATTTCGGAAAATATTTTTTGTTCAAAAATTGGTTCCTTCCAGGCTTCCAAAGTTTATTATCATATTTTATGAATTTTTATTGTAAACATCACATAGACACACTTAATCATTATTGAATAAACAAGTTATATCGTAAATTAGTCGATTCAAGGTTGCTCCTAGTGCTACTAGGAACCAACGTTTGATTTCGCGAAATTTCTTATTAACAATTTTAATTGATTTAACCATAGATAAAAAGCATTAAGGTGAGGAAAGTTTAGGTTAAACACTACGGGCTGTTCGTTTTTGGCTATAACTATTTTTGCTCGATAAATGGAGTCTAAATCATTATTAGCGATCAGCTTGTGGTGGCGATAATGAAATTATACTGAGATGTGCTAGCTATTACATTATAATGGAATATAACCATAATTGCTTTGTATGCTGGTAGATTTGAGTATTGTAACTGGGCGTACAGCTGCGCTTTTCGCGGGAATCTATAAATGGGATAATTTTGCAAAAAGATTGTGAACTTTTCTCTCGAGACACCGATATCAAATATCCAAACTTGTACCAGTGATCCAAAAATACCTTAGTTTGACTTAATTTCAAAACAGCCGTAAAAAAATCAAAGTGTCGGGCAAATTGATTTGACGTAGCAATGGACGCACATTGTCACGTCAATCAAGAGCGCAGTCACGTTGGATTTTTGACGGCCATATGGAGGGAAGATACTTTTGGGTTATTGGTACAAGTATGGACTATTGGTGAGATGAAAAAAAAATTCAGGATATTGATATTTCATAGGATGAAGTTTAGAAGTGTTTATGAAATTATCCCTATATAAAATCCCATGACTAGGAAATCGTAATTAAACGTGATGGTAAATAACAAACAAACTACGCAAAAGACAGGTGACAATTATCGGAAAGACTCGGCACTAATTATATAAAATTAATGGTTGTCTTAATACCTATTTCGGTAGGTAAAATAAATCGCAGGTAACTATTTTGGGTTTAACAAGTAAGAATGTTAAGTGAGCCATTATGAAGGAAATCAACATGAAAGAAATTTATTAAAGTTGAAGCGCGCTACATGCCGCCGTCGCCCGCTAAGCGCAATAGCACATGCTAAGTACAAACAAAAAATATTTTTATCATTCAAGAAAATATTAAAACATAAGTTATTATCGATAGTGAAAACATTTCTCGTTGACTAATTATTTTAATTAGTACAAGCAGTCGTTTAGGAAAATATTTTTCAGATTATCCATCTTCCGCTACATAAAATCCTTTTCAGTTTCCAATTTCTCTCATGTCCGTTAAGTGGTAGCTTTGACCGTATGTTTGGACTCTGAATAGGATATATCTCTTAGGCTCTGTTTGTTTCGCGAAAAATGAGACATTTCTGGAAAATATTTTCCACAAAGTTATTTCCTAGAAAAATGACAATATTTTTGCTAAAACCTGAAAATGAATAGGAAAGTATTTTCCGTTGTTTGGCATGGAAAATATGATTTGATTTCCTGGAAAAATTACCAAAAAAATTCAATTTTTTATATTTTTTATTTGTCGTTTCTTTCTTTTTCATTTTTCCTTCTTTCTCTGTCAATCGCCCACCACGGGCGAGCTCAACCTCGCCGAATTTGGCGAGGTGGAGACTCACCGACCTTGGGCGAGCTCATTACTGCCTGTGGCAGGTCGTCGGCCATCACAGGGGTAGTTGACTAGCCGAGGAAGAAAGAAAAAACAAAATAAAAGAAAAATAAAAAAATAAAAAAAAATAAAATGAATGTGAAGGAGTGCACAGGGGAGAGAAGCAGGGAAAATGATTTCCTCTTTTCAAAAAGAAGAAATCATTTTCCCTACTTTTAAATGTGTTTTTACAATTGACCGAAAATATTTATCTTTACTAGTTTATTTTCTACAAACCAACTTCAAAAAATTCAATTTTTTTTTTCCTAAAAGTTATTTTCTGTGAAACAAACGAAGCCTTAATACATATGTAGTTATTAATGTCTCCTAACACTTTAAATTCTATGTTTAACATTTCCTATGAAAATTTCGTGGATATTCTTTTCTCATATCAAGTTCTTTAAGTCGATCTACTAGTAATAGGCTCCATGCCTCTTAAGTTTGAAACTCTTCTTTATATTGTCAAGTGACATTGCCACTATTATTCGACCAAAACATTAGAGTATGATTAGGCAGGTCTCTCCTTGCCAACCTCTCAAATATGTATTTGCTTCCTATTTGCAAATTCCTCTACATTATTTCTTTCTTTCTTTCTTTCTTTCTTTCCTACTCTCTAAGTAGAAAGGATTACCTTAAAGATCTCTTCCCATACTAGGTAATACCAAATTAAGAGCTTTTCCTTATCAATTACTACAAGACAAGTCATCTCTCTTATCTTTTTTTCTTCTTCTAATTTTGCTTCATTCAACTCACACAATCAAACCTTTGTTGAGTTTCGTCTTTGAGAGTTTCCTTTTTGGTCTTTGCTATCAACTTACCTCTCATCTAAAGTTAATATTTCCTTTTCTAGTAATGACTAACGGACAATCTTTCTCCCTTATTCCCTTCATTTGAATATTCAAATTCGAGACATTGCAGCAACTTTTATCATCAAATTTTGTACATATAGAAAATTCGACAAAGATTTTATCTTGTTACTTCAATTTCTACGGTCTAATTATGATAATAATCGATTCTTTTTTACACGAAGTATGAGTTTATTCATAGCAATTTAATTATGCACGTTACACATCTATTTTTGTTAAATTGCAACATGCTCATCGTCCCACCAATAAAATGAATTATCTTAATAATTATTCTTTTTATGCATTCTTATCTTTGCATGACAATCCTTTTCGGATGCTTCAAAGAATTCTTACGCAGGAGGCAAAATATAGATGCATAAATTTGTCCTTTCATTTGTATGAAATTACATATACTATTCATTTATAATTTCTTTAAATTTACTAACAAATGCCATTATAGGGGATTTGTTGCAACATGAGCATTGCTACATACAAGTATGACTTGAGATAGATGGCATGATCTTAGGTCATCCATGTTCCTTTTGAGATGTCTTAGGGAGATCTAGCGTAGTGGCCTTAGACTGGGGCTCGTTAAGGATGGTTCGGCCTATTCCCTAAGGCTGCGTTTGGTCGTTTAGATTTCTAGCCAGGATAGGAATGGATAGGATAAGATATGACATCCAGGGATTTTGCCATATCCTATCCATTGTTTGGTAAATCGCAGTAATAAAGTCGGATATGTACATATCCTATAATGTTCATTGTTTAGTATTTGCACATATCGACGTAAATGAACTTGAAAATGCACAGACGGGGAGTATAAGAATCTCTCATAATTTACTTCCAACTCTAGTAAGAGAGAGAAAATATGATCAGTTACATTTGCAATTGCGAAAAGTTTTTTTTTTTTTTTCTCTCTCGTTACTTTGGTTAAACTTCAACAAGAACCATAAAGCTATGGAGGATAATGAGTTTTGACTCTTTTTCTGCTTTTATGAACTTTTGACGTGAACCAAAAACCTACGAACAAGAAGAAGTTTCGACTCTCTCGTCGTTTTCGTAAAGTTTTGACGTGAACTAAAAAACTACAAATGAATGGTGAAACTTCAACATGAACTAGAGATACATGGGAGAAGGAGATGGAGATTTCTAGGTTTTTTTTCTAGAAATTTCATTGTCCTACATTCATCCAGAATTAGAAAGATCATTTTCAAGTTGGAATTTATTCATTTAAAATATGGTTCTTCTACTTCATTTTTATTTTTATTTTTTTTATATATCTTTTTTTCATTATTTTTACTCCGTTCCATCATTTCTTAATAAATATTTTATTAAATAATAAACTATACTACCATACTTAAAATATGTAATGATATGGATATGAAGTGTGTGTGTGTGTATGCACAAAATATATATTATAAAGTAGAAAGAAACTCAAATTTATAAATACATACATGTATTTATAAAAATTTATTTTTTTATTTTTATGTTAGCATTAATTTTAGAATTCAAATATAATTCAAAATTAATTATTATTTTAATTTTCTTATTTAAGAATTTTGTTATTTCTAAAAAAATAACTTTTATATCATGGACATAAAAAATCATATCCACCCTTATCCCACCCCCTCCATAGGATAATTATATCTAGGCTATATTCCTTTTATATTTCCCTTTATCCTATCCTGGGCAGGAGCCAAACACGGGATATGATAAATTTTATCATATTCTGATTTTTATCCTGACTACCAAATGCAACCTAACTCTTTTAAGTGGATTGGCCTTGGCTTGTTTCTTCTTGACGCGTGATTGTCTATGATTGGCATGTGCTCTCGTGATGCGTGGCAGCCTATCCACTGTCGATTTCTTACGTCGGGTTTGCCTCTCAAGTAAATGCTCTATCACCTCATTTATTGAGGAGACCTTTCAACTTATCAACGTCTGAACTTCAACACTTTCGACCCAAAAAAAATAATAAAAATTCAACACTCCTGACCTCAGCAGCGAGCCAAGTAAGAAAACTCTCCAGCAAATGACTTGTCGTCCCTCGTCTGCCACTCGGTATCCAAGTTCACTAGATTGCCTCCTTGTTTCACACCCTCTCTCTTTCATCCCGCCTATGGTCCTCCATCTGCGCGACCCTCCATCTGCGCGACCGCTAACCCTTTTGCAAGGTTAAGGGACTCCGGAGCAAACCTCCTCAACAATCACTCAGTAAGTAATGATAATGATCAATTTACCTTTTCTTTTTTAATTTGGTTAAGAATTATATATTGTTTATATGAAATTACACATAGCTTTCACATATTTTGTGTTGTATGTGATAAAATATTTATATATTAAACCACGCTTTCATCTAGCAACTTAAGCTTTTAGAACAGTTGACAGTGATCCCACAAAATCTTACAGTATGCCCATATGGCCAGAATGAAAGTTTTCAACGAGTGACTCATTGAAATTCATGCATTGGACTGGTATCCATTAACCATCGACATAAAACCACGAGTTTACGTGCAATATTTGATAAGGAACGCCATATCATGCTCACTAACAAACATTAAACCGAATATTAGATTTGAATTTGCCATTTTTTTGGCATTTTGGAAATCAATTTCGAAATTAGGTCTAACATGGATAGCAAAACACTTAAAATTGGGCTTCTTATATCAAAGGAAAAATAGAAATGATCCTGTGATCGTCCTTAATTAGCTATGAGATTAACAACATGTCCTGGACCACAAAAAAAATAGAAATTGTTATGGAGTCCACTCCTTCAAGAATTTGTGGCCCACGAGATATTGTTATTCTCACAGTTACCGAAAGGCTATTATAATAGCAAAGCTCATGGAAAATATAGGGGGAATAGCTAATTTATATAAATGGAAAAAAGAAGAAGTTGTCCTCGTAAATGGGTTTCCTCTTCGAGGCGAGATTTTCTTTTCGCGCTATAAAGGCAAGCCTCGTTGTTTTGCCTCATTTGTTTTTTATCGTTTGAGACTACTCATGACCATGGCCAAGACTCACTCCAACTCTTCCGCGCAGGACAGCCTCGCTCCTCCTCCTCCTCCAGAAACCCAAACCGTGGACTATCCATCAGAATCAGACACCACTTCTCTTGTCTGCGAATCCCTTGAAAACTCCCTCGCCAACTTATCCATGGAGGACCGCCACCCTGACAAGAGGGAGAGCGAGAGCAACAGAGCCTGGGTTGAGGAGCAAGAGCGCAGAATCGAGCGCGAGGTCGTCAGGGCTATCTGTTCCGGAAAGACCGACTCTCTCAAGCCCAATTCTGGCGAGGCCGTCACTATCGGCAACCACTACATCTGCATCTTCCTCCACGAAGATGGGGTGGATCCGAGCTACCGGACGTGGGAGTGGCACGGGCACGTCATGAGGTACGATGAGAGAGATGGGTACACGGCGGAGCACATCTACGGGCATCATCTCGAGAGGTTGAGTTGGTACGACGAGGAAGATGAAGAGGAAGACGAAGTGAGGACAGAGGGTTTTGGGTTCCCGTGGTCCTTCAGAAGAACGTGAACCCGAGCTACTTGAGGTTTGTGTAACTGGAGCTACTTTCTTTCACATACCAAAATGAAATCTTTTTTCTCTCTCATGTTCTTTTGTTTTGTTTCTTTTTCCTTATAGATTATTGTACGGCCTAAATGTCACGTCGCTGTTTTGTGATTTATACTATGTTTATGCCTTTGATTTCTGCAATCGTTATAGTTTGCTTGGTCGTTGCTGTGCTGCTTGTTGATATGGCTATGTGAGAATTCTAGGGTTCTTTAGTGGTTGGAATCCTCCAAGTCCACGCCAAAGTACATGTCACATGAGGCTTGATTCGTCAAGTAATGATTTTTCAAAAATGAATCCGTTGTACTTTTTTCGTCTAGGTGAATGATCATAAGTCTGATCCATTATAGGTCTCCGTATATGCTACGTCTCATTCTTACCGTTATATGGAAAGTAATGATGATGCGATTGATATAATATCGAGGATGTTTGTGACATCCTCAAATTCGACCCTATTCAAGATGCAATGAAATGATGATTTTAATCGATGCATTGTTAGTAATTCTTGCTCTAAATTGATCACTCATGAGAGACTAACCGATAGGAAAATGCTATTAAGGAATTAAGTACGCACGACCTGAAAACTCAATGATGGATTGATAATTCGACTATAAGAATTGACAAGGGACAATTTTGAGCCATTATAGACCGATCAAGGAACGATTATAGAATGTTTCGCCAATAGTATACAATTGGATCGCGATCGTGGGTGAATCCGCTTGACCATTGTATAGATTGCGAACGATCCTAAACCAATTCCTAATGATCGTGTATATCAAAACTAGTGATTGACCCCTCGCAATTACATGACAACCAAGGTCATCCATGGCTCGAAAAAGCTTAGACGTGAATTGATGTCGAATCAACCACGGGTCGAATTCGCGTGACTCCTAAAAGTCGCCTGTTAGCTCGAGATATACTAAAATCGCAATCGATTGATTTTGACCATGAATTAGAATTCGAATTTAGGTATCGAATCTTCGAGGATTTCAAGACTAAACTATTGGACGTCGCCTCATTGAGCTACCTATTTATCGGTTTGCTCGAGACCCTCGAAAAATGAGTTATTGGGCCAAGATTTGGAGTCCACGAGGAAGTGGGCCGGCGAAGACACATTGGGCCTCAAGTCCAATGTGGTTCGGCCATCTTGGGCTCAAAACAAGCCTAAGTGGGCCCAATTAAACCCACTTAACCCATTTGAGCCCAAATTCGATTTATATGAACCTGTATGAAATTCTTGTCCGTATACGCGTATAGTATTTTATACTTTGTGAAATTACCAAAATGCCCTTCTTGCATTTATGACTATGAGACAAAAGACTTGATGGATGAAGACTTTAAGGGAAAATCTCATGATGAATGGAGACTTTGGGGGCTTACATTGATGAAGGGAAACTTGACTTGTGCAAGAAGCTTGAATGAGATAATATCTCTCATCTCTCTCTCTCTCTCTCTCTCTCTCTCTCTCTCTCTCTCTCTCATTTCTCTCTCTCAGCCAGCCACCACCGGCACCATCTCAACCCCTTGGCGGCTATTTTGCTAGTTAGAACCATCACTGAGCATCGCCGTGACCTCCCGTCGTCGTGTGCTACCCGTTTGAGCCGTTTCCACCACTAATCCGAGCCCTGCCTAGCAAGACCAGCCTCACCGGTTCTATTTTGCTGCTATCCAGCCGTCCGCCGTTGTTTCGTGTTGTTTCTAGACCAAGCCACACGTAGCTCTTTCCACTGCCTTTGTGCCCATGTCTTCAGAATCGTTACCGGGTGAGTTTTCGCCCTAATTCCTTGATTTGTATGCTAAACTAGATTAGGATGACATTAGATTAGGCTAAGTATGCTTAGTGCTAATTAATTAGGGATTAGTTGATAAGTTATCTTGATAAGTGATAAGTTGACTTGATAGGTTATCAAGAAATACGATAACCTATCGACAATTTATGCGATAAGCTATCGGGGTTGTTAGTATGGCATTAGTGAACTTCTGAGTCCAAATCCGATTGAGATGTCTTGGCTGCTTGATTTGTTTATGTTTCCTTTCTTGTTATATTTTGACTTTCAAATTAAAAATAAGGGTAGTTTGGACCATGTACTTTTATTTTAGGGGTTTTTTTAGATGGGGCTATAAAGGAGATATGTTGCATATTACATTGCAACACTTGTTTTCACTTCTGCCCCAAAACCATTTGTTTTTCACTTCTTCTTGTTAGATCTTTAGATCTTTGATTGTACGCTTGTACTTGTCATTGAAGATAGTGAAACCCCTCTCTCTCCTTGTGGTTTTTCCCGTTTTGGGTTTTCCACATATATCGTGTCTCGTGCGTTTTTATTTTACTTTCATCCTTCGCTATTTTGTTCTTGAATTTGCACATCTCTTGGCATTTTTCGCAACAAATTGGTATCAGAGCGAAGGAATTTTGGTTTTTTTGTTCGAGATGGCATCTATCAAGTTCGAAGTGGCACCCTTCGATGGCCAAAATAATTTTGGGCTTTGGAGGATCAAGATGAAGGCTTTGTTGCGTCGAGAAGGTTCGGTTAGAGCCTTGGATGGGAATTACCCTGACGATATGACTACGGCAGAGATCGAGGAGATGGAAGAGAAGGCACACAGCACCATCCAATTATCATTGTTCGACAAGGTGCTTCATGAGGTCGCTGATGAAGAAACGGTTTCAGGATTGTGGCAAAAGCTAGAAAATCTCTACATGAAGAAATCTCTTACGACGAGGTTATTTTTGAGGTAGCGTCTTTACACGCTAAAGATGCAAGAAGGTACTCCTATCCAAGAATATTTAGATGAATTTAATAAAATTGTAATGGATATGAAAAATCTAGATTTGAAGTTAGATGATGAAGATCAAGCCCTAATTGTGTTATGCTCTCTACCGAGCTCGTATGAGAATTTTGTGAATTCTATGTTGTATGGAAGAGAATCCATAACTCTTGAGGATGTGAAGGCCTTGCTGAATTCCACGGAGATGCGTACAAAGTTGAATACGAGTAGTAGTGCAGATAAAGCCGATGGCTTAGTTGTTAGGGGAAGGTCGAATCATCGGGATAAACGTAATAATAGTAAAGGGCATGAGAAGTCTAGGTCAGGCTAGGATAAGAGAAAAGTTGAGTGTTACTATTGTCACAAGTTCGAACACTATAAAAATGAGTGTCCTTTGCTCAAGGCTAAGGGGAAAAAGTCGATAGACAGTTCTGATTCGGGTAGTCTGGTGAAGGATAATGAGTTTGCTAATGCAGACAATGTTCTTATAGGTTTGTCTTCAGATTGTCGTGTAGACAATGAATGGATTTTGGATTCAGCATGTTCATATCATATGTGCCCAAATAGAGATTGGTTCCACACATATGAGAAAGTCAGTGGTGGTTCAGTTTTGATGGGCAACAATGCAGTTTGCAGGATTGTGGGTATTGGTACTGCGCGGATCAAATGTCATGTCAATATAATAAGAACTTCGACAGATGTTAGGCACATCCTAGATTTGAAGAAGAATCTTCTTTCTTTGAGCAGCTTGGATTCCACTAGATGCATGTATACTGGTGGAGGTGGAGTTTTGAAAATTTCAAATGGCTCCTTGATTGTGATGAGAGGTAACAAGAAGAATGGTTTGTAAGTTCTGTAGGGAAGTGCTGTTGTGGATTCTTTAAATATATCATCCTCTTTAGATTCTAATAAATCAAGGTTGTGGCATATGCGGTTAGGCCACATGAGCGAAAGAGGAATGACTATCTTGAGTAAGTGTGGTTTACTCTATAGGGAGCATACAGTTCCACTTGACTTTTGTGAGCATTGTGTTTATGGGAAACAACACAGAATTAGTTTCAGTACTGGGGTGCACTCAACGAAAGGGTACAGTTGATTATATTCACTCCGATTTGTGGGGACCTGCACAGGTTACATCTAAAGGTGGTACAATTTATCTTCTGACATTTATTGATGACTTTTCTAGGAAAGTCTGGGTTTATTTCTTGAAGCTTAAAAGTGACTTTTTTGATACGTTCAAGAAGTGGAAGATGTTGATTGAAAATCAAACTGGCAAGAAGATAAAGCGTCTCAAAACAGATAATGGTCTTGAGTTTTGTGGAGGTGATTTTAACAAGTACTATGAAGATTCATGGATTGTTCGATATCGAACAGTTAGGTATACACCTCAACAAAATGGGGTGGCAGAGCACATAAACTGAACACTTTTAGAGAGAGCTAGATGTATGCTTTCTAATGCTGGACTTGATAAAGTTTTTGTGCCGAAACTGTGAACACGGCATGTTATTTGGTGAATCGTTCTCCTTATACCGTAATCGAATGTAAGACTCCAAACGAGATATGGTCTGGTAAACCTTCTGATTATTCTATTTTGAAAGTATTTGGTTGTCCCGCTTATTATCTTGGAAAAGATGGTAAACTTGAACCAAGAGTCAAGAAAGGTATTTTCGTTGGTTATACAAATGGTGTTAAGGGATATAGATTGTGGTGTTCTGACCCTCAATCACCAAAGTTTATAATCAGTAGGGATGTTACTTTTGATGAAAATTCTATACTTGATCAGAGAAAAGTTGCTGAGTCTACAGATATTCAAGAAGAGAATGTAGCGAAAAAGATGGAGTTTAGTGTAGAGCATCCATGGAGAACCTCTGAAGATGTTCCTATTCGGTCAGAAAGTGACAGTGAGCAACAAGACTCAGATTCGATTAAAGATGAAGTAGAAGAAGTTGAACAACCTTATACTTTGGCTGCAGGGAGAGCTAAAAGGCAAATTAAGCCTCCCCAGAGGTATGGTTTCGCTGATTTGGTAGCATATGCTCTTTCAGTTGTTGAATAACTTGGTATTGAAGAACCTTCTACATTCCCTGAAGCTGCTATTTATTCTAAATTTGAGAAGTGGCTTGTTGCGATGAATGAAGAGATAGAGTCTCTTCATAAGAACCAAACATGGGATCTTGTGAAATTACCTAAGGGCAAAAGAACTATCAGATGCAAGTGGATCTTCAAAAAAAAGGAGGGAATTCTAGGGGTTGAAGATGAAAGATTCAAGGCACGTTTGGTAGCGAAGGGCTTTAGTAAGAAGGAAGGGATCGACTTCAAAGAAGTGTTCTCTCCAGTTGTGAAACATAATTCCATTCGTGTGTTGCTCGCGTTAGTGGCCCTTTATAATCTAGAACTTGAGCAACTTGATGTCAAGACCGATTTTTTGCATGGCGAGCTTGACGAGATAATTTATATGTCTCAACCCGAGGGATTCATTGTTGAGGGTAAAGAAGATCACGTTTGCAGGTTGAAACGCTCCTTGTATGGTCTCACGCAATCTCCACATCAATGGTACAAGAGGTTTGATAGCTTTATGTTAAGTCATGGCTATTCGCGAAGTGCGCATGACAATTGTGTGTACTATAAGAGATTGCGTGATGGTTCTTTTGTTTATTTGCTAGTGTATGTGGATGACATGCTTATTGCAACGAAGGACATGTCAGAGATACAATTGTTAAAGAGGCAACTTAGCAGGGAATTTGAGATGAAAGATCTTGGAGCTGCCAAGAAAATTCTAGGTATGGAGATTCGCAGAGATGGACAAGTTGGGAAGTTATACCTTTCGTAGAAGGGGTATATTGAGAAAGTGCTTGAACATTACGGGATGAAGAATGCTAAACTGGTAAGTACTCCTTTGGCATCCCATTTTAGACTTTCTGCTTCTTTGTCGCCTAAAATCAAAGAAGATGAAGACGAGATATCTTGAGTTTCATATTCTAGTGCAGTGGGTAGTCTTATATATGCTATGGTATGTAGTCGTCCAGACATTTCTCAGGCAATTAGCATTGTGAGCATGTATATGGCAAATTCGGGTAAAGCTCATTGGCAAGCAGTGAAGTGGATTTTTCGGTATATCTGGGGTACCTCAAATGTTGATTTGGTGTTTGATAGAGGTTGTAATACAAGGCATTCAGTTGTTGGCTTCATTGATTCTGACTATGCAAGTAATCTCGATAAAAGGAGATCTTTGATAGGTTATGCTTTCACGCTTGGTGGTTCCGCGGTTAGTTGGAGAACAACTTTGTAGGGCACGATTGCTGTATCTACCACCGAAGCAAAGTACATGGCAGCAACGGAAGCAGCAAAGGAAGCTCTTTGGTTAAAGCGTTTGGTTACAGAACTTGGGTAAAGCAGGAGGGAGCCTCTATTATCTTTTGCGATAACCAAAGTGCGATCCAGTTGACCAAGAACGCGATGTATCACGAGAGAATGAAACATATCGATATTCGTTATCACTTTGTGCGTGATGAGGTAGCTAAGGGTACAGTAACAGTGAAGAAAGTTTCTACGGCGGATAATCCAACAAATATGTTGACTAAACCAATTCCTTTGACCAAGTTCAAGCATTGTTTGGACTTGGTTGGCATTTTCGCCATTTGAGTTACTTATGCGGAGTTGGTGACGTTTCATCCCTTATTTCCTACATCGAGTACACTCACGTAGGCTTAGGGGTGTACGTTGTCGATTTCGCCGTTTGGCGGGTGGCCTTGTGTGGTCACTCTTGGTGGTGAGGAAGAGAGGTCTTCTAGCGTTTGGTAAAACGCTCTTCTAGAGATTTGAAGTCAAGGTGGAGATTTGTTATATTTTGACTTTCAAATTAAAGATAAGGGTAGTTTGGACCATGCACTTTTGTTTTAGGGTTTTTTTTAGAGGGGGTTATAAAAGGGATATGTTGCATATTACATTGCAACGCTTGCTTTCGCTTCTGCCCCGAAATCCTTTGTTTTTCACTTCTTTTTGTTAGATCTTTAGATATTTGATTGTATGCTTGTACTTGTTATTGAAGATAGTGAAACCTTTTCTCTTCCCGTGATTTTTCCCATTTTGGGTTTCCTACGTTGTTCGCTCGTTTTTGCAACAAGGAATATCTTTCACCGAAATTCAGTCTTCGGTTTTTATTAAGAGGGTTCTGCGGCTCAACTCTCGAAAGGAAATTTTAATGAGAACACGGAGTAACACAAATGGAAGTGACATGGGTATGAAATCAGTGGATCGAATGTGGATTTGAGATCAACAAAGGTTCAGGCTACGTTACAATACTCCTACTAAAGCAGTAGAAAGCTTGAAACTAAACTAGAGTTGCAGAAACTCTAAATGCTGGAAAGGAGAATACAGGAAAGTTAAAGTGCAGAAAACTTAAGTTCTTTTGGATGTGTGTTGATCTGTCTCCTTTCTCTTCTCTTTCGATTATTTATCATTCTTTGGCTTTGCATAACCGTTTGTCGGTTATTTTCTTACTTTCAAACTATGAATCTTGGCGCCTTCAATAACTTCCCACTTGCCCACGTTTTATCCGCCAAAACTTGATCTTCAACTGTCAATATGGCTTTGAATTTTGAATCTTTTCCAGCAACTGCCGTGAACTGTTCGCATCCACTATCCGGATTTCTTGCTCGTAACTTCTTACTGATATGGACAGTTTGGCCATCCTGCGGTTCCTTTTGTCTTCATACTCCTCTTACTGCTGACCCTTTATAATTTCGGTACGTCCAGAAACTTACCGAATTCTGAAAATCAATGGTCCTGTTCTCCTACTTCCCGAATATCGGGTTTAGACTTCTAGACATTTCGGTATGTTGCAGATGACTTACCGAACTTCTCAGAGTAGCTTACCATTCCTGATTTACCGATTTTCGGGACACGTTGATACTAAAGTCCATTCGGTAACTCTTTATTATTTGGTGCCAACAGATGCCCCCTTTAAAAGAATTAAAAGAATTTTAATTCTTTTAAATGCCAAAGATGACAAGACACTTACTTTTCGCTTCCAGCGCCATTTTGCCGTCTCGTTTCGCGCGCTTGCCTTTTCAGCTTCTCCTCGTATCACCTCAATATATATATCAGATGTCCCCACACAATCTGATCTCTCGCCTTCAAACTTGCTTCTCCAACAAGTCATCTCTTCGCTATTCTCTTGCTCTTTCGCTTCTTCACTCCTTCGTGCCCTTTTTTTCCGTACTTGATCAGACACCATGGCTCCCAAAGCTCAAGCTTCCTCCTTCCTTGCCTCAAATGCCCTAGAGCGCTATTATAACTTCAGAGACTCTCAAGATTTCAACGATGATCGGCATTTTTTCTCGGTGCAGAATGATTTCGAGGATTCTTACATCCTTGGCCCAGCTGTCTACAATCAGTTCTCGATTCCTGCCATCCTCTCTGATTTCTTCCCTCGTCATCAAACTGAGGTACTTCCAATCCACCATTCTTCCGTTCTAGCTTACAACTGGCACTCCCGTCCTTCTCGTCTTAGGGCTTTTTCTGATTTTGAGCCAAATTTCTATCAATGGTACCTTCGACTTCGTCCTTCCAAGGGCTCCCTTTGGGATGGACTTTCAATTCATGATACTTTGCGCCTTTGTTGTTTCGACTATCGTCTGAATCATGGGCTAATTAGTGCCCTATCCTGTTTTTGGTCAACTTCTACCAACTGCTTCTTCTTCCCTTTTTCCCCGATGTCGGTAACTTTACTCGACATCCATTGCTTGACCGGTCTTAGTCCTTTAGGTACATACCCATCTACTCTGTCTTCGGATTTTTACCTAGGACTCAGTAAGTTGTCTGATTCCGAGCTAGCTTATGGGGCTTTTATCGGTAAGTTTTTTAGGAAAGAAGGTGAAGTTACCGACGAGGAACACACCGCTTTTCTCTTGTACTGGCTCTGTAAATTCCTCTTTTGCCACCCTATTGTGAGAGTTTCAAAGGACTTCATAGCCATAGCTTCTGCCTTAGCTTCGGGAACTCTCCTTTCTTTAGGAAAAACCATTTTATCCTTACTGTACCGAGGCTTAGCCCATTCGGCTTCTTCCATTATTTCGGATGAAGTAGGCGGAGTCTATGGTGGTCCACTCTGGATTCTCCAAGCCTGGTCGGCCTTTTATTTTCCTTTTTGGTTTTCCAAAAACCATTTCTCGCAACCCCCCTCGGTTTCTATCCCGAATCATCCTGTCTGCCGAGCCTTAAGCCGGGAGTTGATTCCTTTTCCAGAGGGGCAATTATCTTATTTTCGGTTCTTTGTTTCCCAAATTTTTTCCATCAAAGGGAAACAATTCTCTTTTTCTCCTTTTCTCATTCCCGAATTCAAATCATATCTTCCTTCCTTTCAGAAGAATAAGAGTGATTTTTGGCAAGTCGTTCTAACCTCTATTGACCTTCTTGTTAGGTTTTCAATAAAGGGTAGATTCGTCGCTGGCTTCGAAATCTACTCTCCCCAATATTGTGCTAGACAATTTGGGTTGATTCAATGGATTCCTATCCCGGCTCTTTACACTTTTTCCTTTTCTTCCATCAATAAAGTATTCTGTAAGCAAGGCGACAGTCAGAACTTCATTGAACTGAACAAGCTGATTCGGGACATTTGCCGATTGTTCCGTGTTACCGAGTTCTTTCCAGATGCTGATCGCTCTTCAGAGGACTTCGACTTCTGGTGGAAGAATTATCGGAAGTCTGTATTCTCAGAGCCGCTGGACATGATCCTTTTGAAAATAAAGGAGACGGCCACTCTTGCACTTCCTCAATCCACCGGAGATGAAGATATTCTTCCCTTGGAACCGGCAAAGCCTGTTAAAGGTTAGTTTGCTTCCCTTCTTTCAATGTACTTCTTCATTCGGTATTTGGTTGTGTCTAACTGTTTTCGCTCATAGCAGGGAGAAAGCGAAAAATCTTAGAACTGCCTGCTCCAGAAAAGGCGTCTAAGAAGCCAGCAACAGAAAGAACTACCACTCGAGCTTTATCATCATCACCAAGGAGCCCATCCGTCAGTCCCACGCTACGTGCCATGATAAAGCCACATACACCGAAAGGTAACTTTAATATTAAAGCTTTTGCTAATCATGAGCATACCTTCCAATATTGATCTGTGCTTTTCTTCTTTTAAATATAACTCAGGGAAGACTCTCAAAATATACCGATCAAAAGCAGCTTTGCTTTCTTCCCCTTCTGCTCTTGCTCCTGATGATGATATGGCAATCCTTGACCCTGTCCTGGTGCCTCCGGCTTCTTCGACGGAACTTCCTATTGCATCAAGGCAAACCCAGACTCCAAAACTTAAGGAAAAGGAACAAGCTGATGATCCATCTTCTCCTCAGACTAGGAAGTCTCCAACTTCTATCGGTAAGTATTGTCTTCACTTTACCGAATGGGGAATGCTTCTTATACTATTGTTTTAACACTCATAGCTGCATTTACAGGTACTGATGAGCCTTCGTCTGCATCAAAAAAGAATCCTGATTCCTGATGGGGAATTTCTTGAAGGCCCATCAACCAATGTACCTCTACCGCTTGTTCAGCCTTCGTCAATTACTCTGCCTCTTCAAGGAATGTCTTTGGCAAGCTCTTCTTCTTCACAAGTTCCTTCTGCAGCGGCTGAAATAAATCTTTTATCTACTGAAGAAAAAGCTGAAGTGGAAAACATACTGCTCACAAATCTTCCTGGCTCCTCCACTGATGACTGTCCACCAGAATCTATAGACCCGGCATCATTTTCTGAAGTCTCTAAGGAAGTAGCCAAGGCTAAATGGACTGAACTTCTTAGCTTATTAGAGTCTGGCTATGGGAAGTTGATTACCGACTCTGACAGAGAGAAACGAGCAAGAACTCTCTTCCAAGAAGTATGCTCTGGTAATCCTTCCTTTGCACTTTCCCAAGACTTCCAGGACAAAAGTGATATATTCGCCGTTGGTTTTGTGGATGCTGTGGACACCATCAAGATCAACACCTATCAACTTCCACATCTTTTCTTCGGAGAACAGCGAGGTCAAGCCATTCAAGATGAACTAACCCACAAATGTGCGGATATCCGCTTGTTCTACGACAGTTATAAAGCCGAAGAGAGCAAACTTCACCGCTTGGTAGAAAGAAGAGCAGAACTTGAGAAGGAATTGAAGACGGTAGAGGTCCAAATGATGGAGCAGGAAGCGAAGATGCGTCATCTATGCCCATAAGTTAGAAAGAAGATGGAGAAGTGTCGGGAGCTGCGGAAAGAATATGACTCCACTTGTAGGTCGGTCAAAACTTGTGAAAAACAGAGGGCGGAGCTCATGGAACAAAATCTTAATTTAGAATTTGAGCTCCGTTCTTTTGTAAATGAAGCCAAGTCTCTACTGAGG
This sequence comes from Lenwebbia sp. NSW1173648, assembly GCA_029784005.1. Classification (NCBI taxonomy): domain Eukaryota; kingdom Viridiplantae; phylum Streptophyta; class Magnoliopsida; order Myrtales; family Myrtaceae; genus Lenwebbia; species Lenwebbia sp. NSW1173648. The sequence continues at coordinate 17,485,080 of JARCGZ010000008.1, read as the reverse complement.
AAGTATAAATGAAAAATCTTGTTCTTTTTTACTTATGTTCTTTTGCTTCATTTGCTGAATTCCAACCTCTGCTCTTTTATAATCTTCAATAGAGATCTCGATAATCCTCAATAACTAACAAAGATCCCGATAATCCTTGATAACTAACAAAGATCCCGATTATAAGGCTTCCCGACAATCCTCAGTGATTAACAAAGATTCCAATAACAAGGCTTCCCGACAATCCTCAGTGATTAACAAAGATTCCAATGATAATGCTTCCCGATAATCCTCAATGACTTTTGCGTATTTTCTTTTACAAAAGAATATTTTTGGCGGCAATTTTGGTAACCGTCTTCCTCCACTTATGGGCCATGTTCTTCCAACTATCCGAGAAAAGCTCTGGCATGCCACTACCCATGATCTGCTCTATGTCCTTTCTATTTATAACCGCCCAAATTGCACAATTCATCCTGAACATTTGCAATCTTGCTCATGATGTCTTCACATGGTTCTTCATCTCAGTTGTCTCTTTGGCCTCGATCATATAGACATTGTGACAGCCAACATGAAGGTAAATTTTTTGCTAAATGCATCATGATCCCAGCTTTGACAACTGTTCTTCATTTCTTTCAACCATGAACAACTTTTATCCAATTGCTTACAGATGATCTGGTCGAAGTTTCTTCAGACAAGTATAGACGATTGTTACAGGAAACTTGGGAGAAACTTGAAGTTGTCCGCTTCCATTCTCGTCGCACAGAACATCTCAAAGAGCAGCAATTCGAACTCCGCCATGATCTTGAATTACATTCCAAACTTGTAGCTCAGAATCTCAAACTGGTGAAAGATCTGAAAACCTTTGTAACCAAGATCAGAATGTACTTTCGCTTTTGATGAATGAATTAATCTCCTTGTGTTTCCCAGATTGATGGATAATATTTCTTCAAGAATTTCCCATTTATAGAACGAGATAGTTCTTTCCCATTGACATCCATCAATCTGTACGCATTTCCGCTGAACATTTCGGTAACTAAATATGGACCTTCCCAGTTTGATGACCACTTACCGAACTCTCCATCTTTGAGATTAAATGGCAAAATTGCTTTCCATACTAAATCTCCGACAGCAAATTGCTTGATCCTAACCTTCTTGTTAAATGCTCTGGCTACTCTTTTCTTTTGTGCAATCAACTGATCCAAAGCAGCTGCCCTGATTTCATCTAATTCATCCAAATTTATATGCATCCAATCTCTGTAATCTTCTGGCAACATTTCACTTTGCAATTGGACTCGTAATGATTGAACGGTTATCTCCATCGGTAGAACTGCCTCTTGTCCATAAGTTAGCATATATGGACTGACACCTGTACTTGATCTTCGTGATGTTCGGTATGCCCACAATACTACCGATAGCAAGCTGTCCCATTCTCTTGGATTTTCTTCCAAGTGCTTCTTAATCAATCCAATCACAACCTTATTAGTAGCTTCGGCTTGTCCATTTGCTTGAGGATAATATGGTGTAGAATGCAACATCTTAATTCCTCTTGATTGCACAAATTCCATAACTTCACTTCCGGTAAACACTGTCCCTTGATCCGCAGTGATTGATTCCGGTAAGCCAAATCGATGAATTATGTTTTCTTCAATAAATTTGATCACCGTCTTCTGACTAATGCTCTTGTATGGAATCGCTTCCACCCATTTCGTAAAGTAATCCGTAGCCAGCAAAATGAAACTATGCTTATGAGAAGATGGTGGATAAATCTTACCTATTATATCCATTGCCCATCCTCGAAATGGCCATGGTTTTACAATGGAATGAAGCTCTACAGCAGATGCATGTTGCAAAGGTCCATGTTTTTGACATGAAATGCATGCTTTGGCATATTCAATGCAATTCTGCATCATTGTTGGCCAGAAATATCCATACCTTTTTAGAAGCCATCTCATCTTAATTCCAGCTTGATGTGCTCCACATATGCCTTCATGAGCTTCTGCCATAACCAGTTTCGCATTGTCCTTATCAAGACATCTTAATAGTAGCCCATCTGAAGATTTTCGGTATAACTCGTCTCCCAATATTACGTACTTCTGGGCTTGTCTCCTCAGCTTTTGATCTCTTGAATCAGGATTTTTCAAGTATTCCATAATGGGCTGCCTCCAATCCTTTTCTCGGATCACCTCACTGATCGCTATCGGTATTTCTCTGTGTTCAATAGAAGGTACTGATAATGTGATAATGGCTGCAACATTAGCCAATTCTTTTGATATTTTATAACCAGAAGCCATCTGTGCTAATTCGTTGGCTTCGTAATTGGTTTCTCTTTTGACATGGACTATGTCATATTCTCTAAATTGTTCCAACAGCTTCTTGGCTAAATAATAATAGCCAATCAAATTTTCATTTAAGCACTGATATACTCCTTTCAGTTGCTTCACCACTAACTGTGAATCACCAAATATTTTGATGAATTGTGCTTCCAATTCAATCAGTATTCCTAAGCCGATGATTAGTGCTTCATACTCAGCTTGATTATTTGAGCATTCAAAATCTAACTTACAAACACACCTTGTAAGCTCTCCGGTGGGAGAGATTATCATCAAACCAGCTCCAGCCATACTCTTAGCACATGATCCATCAAAATACATAGTCCATGGTATAACTTGACTGAAGTTCTGTTTATTTTCTTCCATTTGCAAACATGGGTATTCGGTAAGAAAGTCAGCAACAGCTTGACCTTTGACTGCTTTTATTGGTACGTATGCCAAATCAAATTCAGACAAGATAAATGCCCACTTGGCTATACGCCCTTTTATAACAGGCCGTGACAACATATATTTTATCACATCAGTCTTACCGAGTACATGTACTGTAGCTGGCAACAAATAATGTCTTAACTTCATACAAGAGAAGTACAAAGATAAACATAATTTTTCTATCGCGGTATATCTTTTTTCAACATCAGTCAATGTTCTACTTAAATAATATACCGCTTGTTCTTTTCCATTTTCATTCTCTTGTGCCAACATACTCCCGATAGTTGAATCGGTAGTAGACAAGTACAACCTTAATGGCCTGCCTGCTTTCGGCGGCATCAATACAGGAGGATTTGTCAGATAAATTTTGACCGCATCAAACGCTTTCTGCTGTTTGTTTCCCCATATAAACTCCTCCTGATTTTTAAGACGCAAGAGCTGGGTCATTGGTTCTATCTTCCCAGATAAATTTGCAATGAATCTTCTGGGAAAATCAATTTTCCCGAGAACCATCTGCAACTGCTTCTTTGATGTAAGATGAGGAAGCTCTATAATAGCCCTTGCCTTATTCTTGTCAATCTCAATTCCCCTTTGGTTAACTAGGAATCCCAAGAAATTCCCTGCTCGCACTCCAAAGGCACACTTAGCTGGATTCATCTTCAATTTGTATTTTCTCATCCTAACAAAAGCTTGCTCAAGATAGTCCAAATGCTCTCCCTGACTTGATTTGATCACAACATCATCAATATAAACTTTCAAGAATTTACCAATAATGTCATGAAATATGAAATTCATTGCTCGCTGGTAAGTAGCTCCTGCATTTTTCAGCCCAAAAGGCATCACTGTCCACTGAAAAGTCCCGATAGCACCAGGACATCTAAACGCTGTTTTCGGGACATCTTCTTTAGCAATAAATATCTGATTGTAACCCGAATGACCATCCATTAGAGATAACATCTCATTTCCCGATGCCGAATCTACTAACATGTCTGCCATCGGCATCTGATACTCATCTTTTGGAGTGGCATTATTAAGATCCCGAAAATTAATACAGACTCTCAGTTTTCCATTTTTTTTTTTACAGGAACAATATTCGAAATCCACTCTACATACCCGGCTGTCTCAATGAATTTTGCTTTTAGCAGCCTTTCAATTTCTTCCTTGACTTTGTCAACCACATCTGGAGCAAACCTTCTTGCTAACTGTTTGTGTGGACGAAATCCTTTCTTAATAGGAAGACGATGTTCTACAATATCTCTTGACAAACCAGGCATTTCATGGTAATCCCATGCGAAGCAATCTTTGTATTCTTTGATCAAGTGGATTAAATCTTCTTTCATGCCCCCTTGCAGAAAAGCACTCACGTATATTGGACGAAAACACCCAGGTTCTCCTATATCAACTTCTAATAATGGGTCTTGAGCTTCTGTTGATCTGTTGTCTTCCTTGATTGGTGACTCTTCTCATTCGTCAATACAATCTGAAACTTCAGCACTCTGCTGGGTCTTCTCTGCCAAGTATGCAAAGTACCTTTCACAAACTTCTTGCAATAAGGGCTCGCTTTCCATAAAGAGTATGTAACTCATCTAATGCCAAGCTAGACTTGGGAATCCACTCAGTTTTCATATTCCCAAAGCGGCAATAAGCATAGGATCGTGAATCTACTTTCGGTACTCCAATGACATGTCCTCCATGTGAGTATTCTTGATGATCTTGATGAATACCAGTCAACCCTATTGTAGCAAGTCCCGAATCAGCCTCAATGTACTCTACTCCCCTACCATTCCAAAATGCCAGAACCTGATGAAGAGTCGAAGGTACACACTGATTAGAGTGTATCCAATCTCTTCCAAGCAACAAGTTATACGAACCATCAGACTCTATCACGAAGAAAGTCGTCCTTGCTGTTTTGGATCCTATGGTTAGGTCTAGTACAACTGCCCCTTTGACTTCGGTAACTTCTCCTAGGAAATCAGACAGCTGAACATTCGATGGAATTATTTCATCATCATCTTTTCGCAACTTCTTGAAGTACCTATAAGATATGAGATTCAAGGTAGCTCCTGCATCTACAAAGATCTTACCGATAGCTTGACCATTGATTCTACCTGAAATAACCAAGGATCTTAAATGTCTAGCCTTGTCTGAGGGTACTTTATCAAACCTTATCATTTCTTTATCAGAGAATTCGAATTCTGCCATTGCTATTTCTTTCTCTGAGATATGCTCGAGTTCTTCTTCTACTACTGAACAAGCCCCATATTCAGCTGGAAGCTTAGCATGGACCATGTTGATCCTCATTGGCGAACGATTCTCTTTCGGCATTTTGGAATGACCAGCTCGGCAACTCTTATTATCTTCTTCCGACATCTTGAGATTCAGATTCTTTTGTTCTATTTTGACTTGATGCTTCGGATTAAGAGCTACCTGGAATTGCCCAAAATTAATTGTTTGGGAGACTTGTTGAACCTCTTTCCCTTTTTTCACCTCTTGATGAGAACTACTTCCCGAATCATATACAGAATTTTTCTCTGATTTGACAAACTCTTTATCATCGGGGTTTCTTCTCCAAACCCAATTTCCTCTCGAACTAAAAGATCTGGGTGGAGGAATCTGTGATGGCATTCCTTTGTCCCGACGATTCTCGAAATTCCTCTGTCTGTTTTTCATTCGCTGAAAACGTCTTTTTGTAGTTCGGTAAGATGCTTCCCCCGGCGGTCTAGCCAATGACCATTTTCCTTCAGGAGGATCGTGTGGGATCTTAATTGTTTTTGTCTTCGGAACTTCCGAGGGAATTGATGGTGGTGGATCATCAAATTCATCTCCCCAACCAGATGGTTCCACAGGTAATGACGGGGATAAGGACTCCTTCGTGTCTCCATAGTACACCACATAATCAAATTTCCCACTAGGCTCTCCAAGCAATCCTACTTTGGGATCCCCTTCTTTATATCGCTGCCATAAACTTTTTTTCTTCTCAGGCTTTCGTGGGGTTTCCTTTTCCTTATGAGATTGTGTTTCAACTTCTTGAGTTGAAGGAACTTGTTTTGGTGGATCGGGGCGAAATTCCCGCCTCTCAGACACTTGTGTTGACCGCCTTGAGTCAGCTTCTTGACTTCTCGATTGTACCGAAATGCCGCTTTTAGTTACCACAATCTCAGACTTTATCTGTGGTCTACCTTCCCGACGAACAAATGATCCTGATCTGTATCTTTCCCTTGTTCCTCTCATGTACTGGAATTCGGGAACTTCCCGATGTTGATGACTTAATTCTCGTTGGCAACGGGTGCATAATTGTCTATTATCATGCCTCGTAGACTCACGTACATTAACCATACTGATCATCTTCAGGAAAGGATCCGTGTCTACTTCCATTGGAGCTTTGCCTTTGTCTTCAGCGAATTTAATTTTGCCTTGACGAATCGCTTCCTGGATTGTCTTTCTAAAAACAATACAATTCACCGTATCATGAGTCTTGAAATGATGCCACTTGCAATACCTTTTGTCAGTAGTCTCTTCCTTGGATGGGATTACCTGTCCCTCAGCCAACTTGATCATTCCATCTTTCAATAACAAGTCAAATATCTCATCCAACTTGTAAATATCGAACGAATAATTACTCGTCTCCTTGGCTTTAAACTTGGACACATCTCTCACCTTTGCTGGTTTCAAAGCTGGGCACACATATGGTTTTTCAAGTACCATAGTTGCTACCGCTATCTCATTCTCTTCTTCGGTAAAGTCACTGTATTCGGTACTTTCAACCGATGCTATTGTCTGCCGATTATCCTTCGTCGGCTTCTTATCTTTATCCTTCAACAGATGCTCATACTTAGAAACCCGAGCATTTAATTGGAAGAGATCATCAAAAGCCTGGCCCTCGAATCTCTCTTTGAGATTAAACTTCAGCCCATTAAAAGCCAAATCTGTAAATTCTTTTTCAGTGAGAGAAGTCAAACACCGATTCCTGGACTTCTTAAAACGAGCAATGAATTGATCTACTGTCTCAGTGCCATACTGGTACATCCTGGCCAAGTCGGCTACTGTTACCTCTGGTACCGTTCGGTAAAATTGAGAATGGAACTGTCTCTCCATCTCAACCCATGTCTGGATAGAATTTGCTGGCAAATTCGTATACCAAGTAAATGCTGTCTTTGATAATGACAATGGGAATAGCCTTAACCTTAAATATTCATTTGTTCCAGCCTCTCCACATTGTGCTAAAAAATGACCTACATGCTCCACAGTTGACTGATCTTCTTCGCCTGTAAATACAGCGAAATCTGGCATTTTAAATCCCCTTGGATATGGAATGTTATCCACCCAGTCGGGATGTGGCTTCCTGTATACAGGTCTTGGTGTGCCTCTCTCTGTTCCCAATTGTTGCATTACCAATTCTGCAACTCTGTCTGGATTCCATGGCCTTAAATTCTGCTGGCCCAACCAAGGATCTTGCCCCCTAGGATCAACCTGCTGAGGTCTGTTCATTCCTTGTTGATCCATATTGAAGTTAGCGGGTGGTGGTGGCCTGTAGAGAGGATTTTCTACCACTTGTGGATATGGTTGAGCCACAGGTGGTCTCATGGGATCGAAGTTAGGGACATTCACTGGCGGAGGCATGTTCAATACTGGTGGGATCATGGGATTGATCACAGTAGCATCAATGGGGCCAGCTTGAGGGAAATTGTAACCACTCACACCATTTACCAGATTTGCTGTTGTAGGATTTTCTGGCCTTGGTATAATTCTTATTGGAGGCTGTGAATTTGATCCTCCACTACCATTATACCCAACATTGGGATGTCCCGATGTTGGTGGAAATGGTATCGTACCAGGAGGGTTTACATAAAAGGGAGGAACTTGAGAGGATGAACTATGGCGCGATATTACCTCGTTTATGGCGTTAATCATCATAGGCTTTATCACATCTGAGACATGTCGCACCATATGATTCGTGAGCTCATTCTGCTGTTCCTCAAACATTCTTCTCATCGTGGCTATCAAAGTGTTGTCAGGTGCCAACGCATGGATTTGTTCTTCGTTCAATTGCCGAGGAACATCAGCATTGTGATGGGGTACGTCCTCATTCGCTGCCGAATGCTCTGATCGTGCTCCATCATCTGGATTGTTGATGTTGCCAACTGGTACTCCATCTGATTGACCTCTGGTTCTCACCATTTCTCTTAATCTTACCACAATGGTCCCACCGGGCGTGCCAAAAAGATGTTCGCTCGTTTTTGCAACAAGGAATATCTTTCACCGAAATTCAGTCTTCGATTTTTATTAAGAGGGTTCTGCGGCTCAACTCTCGAAAGGAAATTTTAATGAGAACACGGAGTAACACAAATGGAAGTGAAATGGGTATGAAATCAGTGGATCGAATGTGGATTTGAGATCAACAAAGGTTCAGGCTACGTTACAATACTCCTACTAAAGCAGTAGAAAGCTTGAAACTAAACTAGAGTTGCAGAAACTCTAAATGCTGGAAAGGAGAATACAGGAAAGTTAAAGTGCAGAAAACTTGAGTTCTTTTGGATGTGTGTTGATCTGTCTCCTTTCTCTTCTCTTTCGATTATTTATCATTCTTTGGCTTTGCATAACCGTTTGTCGGTTATTTTCTTGCTTTCAAACTATGAATCTTGGCGCCTTCAATAACTTCCCACTTGCCCACGTTTTATCCGCCAAAACTTGATCTTCAACTGTCAATATGGCTTTGAATTTTGAATCTTTTCCAGCAACTGTCGTGAACTGTTCGCATCCACTATCCGGATTTCTTGCTCGTAACTTCTTGCTAATATGGACAGTTTGGCCATCCTGCGGTTCCTTTTGTCTTCATACTCCTCTTACTGCTGACCCTTTATAATTTCGGTACGTCCAGAAACTTACCGAATTCTGAAAATCAATGGTCCTGTTCTCCTACTTCCCGAATATCGGGTTTAGACTTCTAGACATTTCGGTATGTTGCAGATGACTTACCGAACTTCTCAGAGTAGCTTACCATTCCTGATTTACCGATTTTCGGGACACGTTGATACTAAAGTCCATTCGGTAACTCTTTATTATTTGGTGCCAACACACGTATATCGTGTCTTGTACGTTTTTATTTTACTTTCATCCTTCGCTATTTCATGTTTGAATTCGCACATCTCTTGACGTTTTCCGCAACATTTCTCAACTGGGGTTTATTTTCCTCTTATCAGAATATGTCCACCGGTTTTCCATTTTTGAAGCTCATTGTCGCAGGCCTCAGTTTAAGACCGTGATCGAGAATTGTGTTGTGTTGATCCGACTTGCATTCTACCTGTTGAAGCTTCATTATAACCAGTCCTGCCTGGGTTGATCTACGGTTTACGATTCATGTGATTTGGGCTTTGAGTGCAATTGATCGAACAAGTTGTTGTCCATTTACATTTGGTCCTGCTATTCTTTCTCGCTGGACTGTTCCTTCGTGAGTTTCCGGATGCTATATACTCACGGGAATGCATTGATTCTATGCATGGGATGATCGGCGAGTGATCAACCGAGAAGCATACACAAGATGCTCTTCGATTGAGGTGTGTATGCACTGATACCTGATCCATATGGCCGGTGGATTACGACAGTGTTCGGGTTAACGGAGATATAGGAGTGGTGGCCGGGTCTTAATATCCGGAGATGTTGATCATACATGATGCTTTAAGCATGTTGTGTTGTTAGATGTCTTAGGTTTACAATAAAAGCTGGCGTTCTAGAAAAGAAAAATAAAAGAATGATGTAAAGAACGAAAAGAAAGAGAGAAAGGAGACATGAGCTGGGCCCAAGCGGATCAAAGCAATTGTATAAAGAGATAAGTGCACTAAAAATTTTAAAGTTTTGTCACGAAAATGTAATTAGATTTTGAAAATTACAAAAAAAAAAGCAAATTCTAAAACTTATTAAATTAGAGTAATCGAATACTTCCATTAACTCCATTCATTTAAACAACGGAAAATGTTAAAATCCACGTCATTTTAACCTAAATTATGATTTTTTAATTAAATGAAATTAAAACATTAAAAAAAAAAAAGAGAGAGAGAGAGAGAGAAGAAGGCCGCAGCCATGCCCTTGCCGCCGCCGCCCCCGCATAAAATAACAAGTTATAAAAAGTGAACCAAAAAATTTGAGAAAAGGAAATCTGTATGATGGTCTGGTGGAACTGCGGCACCAGGCAACGGTCGCTTCGCTTCCTTCCATGGCGTCTAGCTCCGACCCTTCAAGATCACCCGGCGACAATGACTTCTCAGCGTCTCGCTTCAGAAAAACAGTGAGTGCGCAAACTCTCTCTCTCTCTCTCTCTCTCTCTCTCTCTCTCTCTCTCTCTTCCAACTTCTCCTGATTTTTCTTCCTTGCATTTCGTCGAGTAGGTTTGTCTCTACGATTGGTGGTTGACACAAGCTGCAGATGATTCTCAGGAAAAAACCCTGGCTGTTTCTGGCTTCGCTTCACCCAAGTAAGCATTGACATTGATCTTCTGGGGTTCATCTTCCGTTCGTGTAAATTTTTCACCTTTGAAGGAAAAAACAGAGCTTTCCCATGGATTAGCCGGTTTTTGGGAGAAATCTAGTCAATTTGGGCCGAACATCGGAAAATGTGATCCTGTGACACTAATCCATCGAAAAAGCTCGCTCTAATTGAGACAAATACAACCTTGGTCTTTCATGTCTGAATTTGTTTTGAAAATGTAGCTGGCAACATAACTATTGGGGCTGGGGATTTGTGTTGTATCATCGTGATCATGTTCGTGTCGGTTATTCAGGTCATTGGCTGAATATTACAAAGTTGGTGCGATATAATGATAAATTGTTTATTTATCTTGTAAAAGTTTCTCAGAAATTGTTGAGCCTGCGTCTGTTTTCAGTTAGTTGTGTTCGGGTTCTTTTAATTTGTGTTTCTCCTATTCAAGTTGACTCTTTGCTTGAGTCATGATCTTGTATAGTGTAGAAAGTTGCCACCCCTATTAACTAGGACTACATCTTCAGGTAGTTACTGTTGTCCTCGTGACTTAGGCTCTCAATGAGACTTCTCTGTTGGCATTTACTTTATTTTTGTGGTGTAGCAATTCCATGAGCTCAGAGGACTTTTTACTCCAGGCAACAATCTGTTCAACAAGTGGTTCGGGTGTTCAAATCGGCTCCGATCACGAAAAGATATGATATTTCAACTCTTGAAACAGCGGATGGTGTTTGTGTTGTGGTGTCTGGATTGATAAATAAGTCGCATACTACAGAAAGTGGCTTCTCATCTGAGGTTTGTGAGTCTCTTGCTATTTTCCTGCCTGTGGAGGCTGTATCAGTTAGCATATATGCCACTAACTTCTCAGAGCAACAACCATTGTTTTTAGGCTTAATTAAGCTTTAAGAAGCTATGAATTCAGAACATTTTACCACCCCACTCTAGTTTGACATCTCGGACTTTGACCATGGAAAACTTGACATGGGCAAATATCAATTGCTGTTAAAAGTGCTCGGGTTCAAAACGAAAGAAAAGTAAAAAAAGTCATCACATGGTGACCTGTTCACAAATGCAGAAGTATTCTGAACAAGCTGTTATGAGCTGCTCTTAAATCCGCTTTTATTGCTGAATTTTAGCTGTTATAGGGGAAAAATGTTTGAATGGATTCGAGATTTGTTTGTCCTTTGTGCAGTCATCTTACTATTTGATTATGTCATCTCATTGCAATTTCATATGTAATATTCGATATTTATGCTCTTTGTAGATTTTCAATCATTTTGTGTTTGGATTTCCTCCTAATTGGGAAGATTGTGCTTTAAAATGCTTGGGGAAAGAAGCGAAGATAGTTTCGAGGCCGGGAAACGAATCTTCCAATTTATCAACATCAAGAGGTATGTAAGCAACACAATTTTGCTAAATTAACTTTCATATGTTGGGAAGTGTGGTTTTACTTGATGACATGTTGCTCCAAAGTGTTTTTGCCTTCTCAACTATAAATTTTAGACTTGTTTGATGTATATTTTTCTCCAACTTTTTGTGTTTGGGATGTCTCCATTTGACTAACAGGAGATAGGAACCTTAGTTTGGGTGAAAGAACTCCAGGAAAATACAATATAGGCAATAGTAAATAAGCACAATGTACAACTTTACAATGTCTGTTCTCCAAAATGCTGAGATCTGCTGGAGTAATGTGGATCCAATGCTTCCAAATTTGGCATTGAAGGGATTTCAAGTACTTAGTGGTAGAGGCACTCTCTTATTGCAAATCAGTGTGTAGAGCATTCTTGTTTATTTATACTTTGCTCAAGATGACAATGAAATTTGCAGTTGTCTAGGAAGTCTGGGGAGATTGTTTTAGTTTGCTGATGTCCTCCTGACCATTTACAGGTGGGAAAAGAAAAAGTGAAATACATGAAGCTAACTCGATTAGGAATGCACCTTTTGTTACCATCAAAAGAGTTACCAGATCGGGAAGCAAATCTTCTGCTTTATCAGGTTCAAGAGGTATACATGCATGTCTAGTTTGCCTGAGTTAACGGCAATATATATGGGAGAAATTTCCATCCATCAAAAGCTACTTCAAGGTTTCCATATCATCAGAAGTTAAAATATTGTACTTCTGGCCAGTTATTATCTTCACTGACTACTGCTACGGATTGCAGACTATTGTGGCCCAGATGAAAGAAGTTCCGACAAATGCAAGAGGGATACTAATGAAAATAAGCATGATGCACAGCTTCAGAATGATTTTTCTCCTGAAAATGCTAAAAGTCACCTCACTAGTATGGACCCAGATCTTCCTAATGTGGAAGTTGAAGGAACACAGGAAAATCATCTTTCCGCAGCTCTGGATGAGTCTAAACTGTACTCTCCTCGAAAGACAGGTGCTGAAACTTTTGGTGTTTAAACGGCGCATGATGACTATATTAATCATTCGTGTTGAGGGCATTTTCAGTAATAATAGTTAAGCATCTGTTGATATGGTTGAAGTGTTGTCTTATTGCTAATCAATATCTGGAACATTCTTGTTGATTTATACCTTGTCTAAGATGGTAATCTAATTTGTAGTTGTCATTGTAGGAATTCTGGGAAGATTGTTTCAGTTTGCTGATGCCCTAAACATTTGCAGGTGGGAAGAGAATACGTAAAGTAGATGAAGATAACTCTTTGAAGAATGCAACTATTGTTACAAGCAGAAGAGTTACCAGATTGGGAAGCAAATCTGTTGCTTTATCAAGTTCAAGAGGTATACATGCACGTCTAGTTTGCTTGAAGTAAGGAGAGTATATTTAGGAGAAACTTTTATCCATGAAATGTTATTTCATGGTTCTGATGCCATTTTAAGTTAAAACATTACAATTACCCAACGATTATTTATCTTCATTGACTTTTAGATATTTTAACTTCTATGGATTGCAGACAGCTCTGCCCTGGATCGAAGAAGTTCAGGCAAATACAAGAGGGATGCTACTGAAAATAAGCATGATGCACAACTTCCAAATGATTTTTCTCCTCAAAATACCGAAAGTTGCCTTGCTGTGCTGGAATCTAATCTTCTTAATGCTGAAGTAGAAGGAACACAAGATAGTTCTGCAGCTGTTGATGAGTCTAAAGTGTACTCTCCTCAAAGGACAGGTATTGGAACAATTTTGGTGTTTTGATTGCATACGATGGATTTTGATGGTTGCTAGTAAGTATGGGAGTCAAATCATTTTATTGCTAGTTTGACAGTTATCTAACAAGTTAGCATTGCAGGTGGGAAGGGAAAAGGCAAAGTCAATAAAAATACATTTTGTGGGGAACCGATTGTGTTTAAAACTCCTACAGGCTCCCAAGTAAGTGCTCTCAGCTTCTGATTCTGTCAATAATGTTCAAGTGGTTTAGGAAGAGTTTCATCTTTTGCTGCTTCACCTTTACAATATCAAACATTCTCAGTTTCCGTATACAATATTGAGAACCTGCAGTGGGTTTTTAGTGAACGTGGATGTAGTAATACTATGAAATGACCCTTAGATTGATTTTCGAACTGAGGAGAAGTGTCATTAAACTGATTATCTTGTCAACCGGGAGAGATTGCTGAGATTTTATAGTTTTACCTGTAAGCTTTATTAACACTGTCAGGTGATTAAGTTTTGATGCCTTTGGCCATATTTTCCTGGATATATTTTATCACTCCTTGTCTTTTCCTTTTCCTCCCAGACCTTAGCCTTCCAATTCAACTCACTGTTTTGACACAACATTTAAAGTTATGAGATACTCCAAACTAATTCGAAAAGCTTTTGAAGAGGATGGGAAATATAGCACATAAGACATACTAATACTTGACTTGTCAGCCTATATGCATATGTGATTCGTGGGGGGAATTAGATATGAATCTAGTTAGTTATTAGTCATTTGAACTTAGGGCATTCTTTGCCTGCCTTTCTTATCAGTTTATATGTTAACCACTATAGTATGAGTTTGGTATTTGTACGCCTTTATATGGTGATTTTCTGTCCACACCCACAAGTGCATCTGCCATCATCATGCTCCTATTTTATTTGCATATATATATGGGCACTTGTTTGGTCAAATGCCTTCTTACTTTGTTTCCTGCTTGTTTAGGGAAGTTCCCTCACATCTCCGGATTCTTTCAAACGTTCTAGATCTGGTGAGTAGGCCATGTTCAAGATCTACAATTTGCTTTTAGTCACTTATGGATTCAGAAAAAGCATGTAGTAGTATTTAGATCCCGTTATAAGCCTTAAAACCTACTTTTTAAACTTTAATGAAGTAATGAAAATCTCATTACAATCAATACTAAAGCATTGTACATACCTGAATACATATCACCAGTTTAAATGTGAACGTGCTTTGAACTGATGGATCCATTTGTATGGGAAGAATTCCAGCTGTCTCAATTCGTATCCTGTAACAGTTGGGCCTGCATTTAGCAAGCATTCAATCAATATCGAAGGATTTTCTCATTTCAAATACACTTTTAGTAAATCGCATTTTGCCTTCCCAAAATGGTTACTACTACTCCCAAATCATTGGCTCATCCCTTACTCTAGTTATATATGCATTTGTCAATGCTTTGAAGTATTCGAGTAGTCACCATCTGCATGTAGCGAGCATTTCAATCAATATTCAAGGATTTTAGCTATGTTTAAATACAATTTTTGTGAGACATTTTTGCCTTCCCAAAATGGTCACTACTACTTCCAAATCATATATTGCTGTTTTGAAAGGCTCATAATTCTCTTCATCCTGTGTTTTTGTAGGAAGAGTACTCTTACCCCGGTTAGAGTTCTGGCGAAATCAAGTGGCAGTTTATGCACTGGTATGTTTTATCTTTCTGATTTCTGCAGTTTCTGTTTATGTTTCTGTAGTAAGCATGGTTTTGTCCTTTCTATTGTATTATCAGCCCTGAGTTGGCATAGTGGTTCAAGCAGCCAATCACCCGTGAATCTAAGGAAGCTGCTATGGCGGTTATGGAATTTTGTGCTGCAAATTCACCTTGTCTCATCAAACTGTGGATGAACTTGTATTTGCATACTCAGTACGATTGTATCGATTGCTGCTGAAAGTAATAGGATTTGTTGACATTCTCATATGTCTTTTATTTAGGACCGTGGAGTCGCTGGAGTCCAGGAAGGCCCGGGTTTGATTTTAGATGAAGGTTTGTCTTCTTAAATATTGCCATGCAAATATATGTTACTTTGGCTAGTCCTCTTCCCAAAAACTGGTCGGATGAAATGGTTTTCCTAAGACACTGTTTGAGTGATGCTTATTTTGCATATTCACCTATCGGGTCCTGATTTGACCTTCTTCTAATCGTATTTATGATATGCACAGGAAGACTTCACCGTTCCCGTGAGAAATAGGATGTTCCTTATGTTTTTATTCCCAGTCCAACGGCTCTTCCAGGTCCTCGGTAAAATTACCTTCTGTATCAGATCAAATGGATAATGTCATTTGAAGAATGGATAGAAATGCATAGAGTGAAATTGTAATGTTGTCCTCTGTCCAAGTCTAGTCAAGTAGAAAGTCTAGTTTGTTTCTTTTTTAAGTTTTTCTCCCTGACGCTTACTCCATGCTGCTGATAAAATGGATATGATGCCAGGTTCAAATTCATCTTGACTAAGATGGGGGACAGAGATTGAGCCTGCATCGGTATAAGCAAGTCTTGCCGGAAAGTCGACGTAGTTCTCTTACAATGATTTTGCAGATTGGAATGTACCTAAGCAGGTGGAGTTCTTTTCTGTATCTCTGTGCTCGTGAACAAACTGTATATGTGACATACCATAACTGCTTTTCTTCAAGTTTGATGCACTAACCAAACCAGTAACGCCGTCTTTTGGAGCTTTTTGCTAAACAATGCTGTCTTTCGAGTCGATACTGATGCAGAGAATCACACCCGTGCGCTATGATTTGTATGGATTTTCTCGTTTTTGATGACTATTATCAGCATGACCCTTAATTTGAAATTGACATTTGGTACGGCGCTTACTTGAGTGCGATAACTTTTTTTTTTCCCGACCACTTAAGTGTTATAAATTCTACAAAATGTGCACTTGAGTGACATAACTTTCAATTAATCACTTAAGTGCCAAAATTTTTAGAAATCGTTTACTCAAGTACCGAAATTTGATGTGGCATAGCATTTGTGACAAACATTTTTAAAAAAGTTATGGCACTCGAGTGATCGGGAATAAAGTTATGATACTCAAGTAAGCGTTATATATATGTTGTGGCACTTGTGATGTTCTTTTTCGGGTAGATGGAATGCAATGCAGGGTTAAAGTCCTGGTTTTGGGGTAGCCAAACGTGAAAAACCATTATGAAAATACAAATTGAGAAGATATGCTTAGTAAGCATGACTAATTTTCAAACTAGATCAAAAGCATCACCCCAATCTCACTGACTTTTATAAGCATAAGAGTGCGTTCGAGATTCGGAGATTGTGCAACTTCTTGCGATAGTGATTCCTTGTTTCCATTTATTGTCTTGTTTCTGTTCTCGATTTCACTAACTTTGCACGCATTTTTTTCGCTCGCGAGAAAAGGTTTCGACGGAGTTGGTATTTTTCTCACCTGTGGCTTGACTTTTTGATGTAATCACTGGTGGAGGCCGTCACCACAGGCACCATCAGGTCCGAGTGGGGAAGCCCGACACTGGTGATACATAAAAGCACAGGCCCATCTTTCGCAGATTAACCGATTTTTTTTTAGACCGAAAATAAAGTGCAGTATTTTTATTTATTTTTTTGGGTCAAAAAGTGCAGTATTGAACATGTGATCTTTGGCTTGTAAATCAAGTCTTGGAACACTTGATCAATCACCTTGTTAGTTTTTTTAAATGTCGAATCACCTTGTTAGTTTGCCTGCCATTTTTGTTGTTTTTTTCGTGTGATGCGTCAATGAGTGAAACTTTCCTAGTCTCTTCTTCACCTTATATCAGCCATAATTTGCGTCAAAACTTGCATCTAACCTGAACTTTTGAGCAAAAAGCAGTGACGATGTGCGTGAGCGCGTCTCTCCCTTTTAAAAAAGCATTGATAGAGATGGAAATGAAACAAAATGTAGTATCTGCAGCATAGATAATCAAGTAAAAATATGAAAAAACATATATATGAGTTCTCATTTAGGGTTTGCTTGCTTCGTGAAAATGAATGATTTAGAAAATATTTTTCAAACAAGTGATTTCTTATATCACTTACATAAATGAATTAACAAAATATATTTTCATCGGCCATAAAGATGTTTAGACATAAATTATTGCCGATAATGAAAATATTTTTTATTAATTAATTATTTCAAGCCATATAAACAATCATTTACGAAAAAGAAAATATTTTTCAAATCTTCATTTTTCGCGAAACAAACAAAGCCTAGATATAAAAAACATACCTCTAATTTTAAAATTACAAGTTTCATACCTTGCTTTACAATATTGGACATCTATTTACAATCTTGCCCTCTTTCCTATGATTAGACATGTCAAACAGGTGGGTCGGCTAGGGTTTAGGTAAGGTTTGTCGTGACCTACCTCGATCTTCTAATAAGTATCGAATGGTGGGTTAATGGATTGCCAAGCCTCAAAGACGGGCTTTGGCTCGCCCTCCCAAACCCATACCAAGTTGCGACGGGAATATATCGGGTTCGATCTTAGTGTGATCGAGTGGCATGTGTTTGTGTACATGTAAAAGGAGTCATGACCGGTCTTTGAGGAAGGTAGACCGGAAACCTTATCGAGCGGTTGGGAGAAACCGCTCGATTCTACGCAGCCAGAGATTTTGAGTTCGGGGACTTGGTTACCCTAGCATTTCTACTAGAGTCCTTTCGGTTACTGTGAGGTTTGTTTTGTTACCTAATATGATCACGCGAGGTTCAATTGATTCTGACTCCTAAAAATGTTCTTTCGACCGCTCTAAGTGTTCATACAAAATGTTCTTGTAGAGGTTCGCTTTATGGCCTTTTCTAAGTTTGTAATTCTATTCTAAAAGAAAAGTTAAGCAACCAAAGCACTCAAAGGGATAAAAGAGGGTAAAATCAAGATAAGAAGTTACGCTAAAGCAATAAAAGAAACCCTGCAACTCGTCGGGTATTTACAATTCCAAATTATCGAACCCGAGACATGATCGTGTGTATAACAAATCGGACCGGAATGGACATCGGTCATCCTCCATCGGGAAATAAAGACCTAAAAAATGCTAATTAGGCTAAAAATACAGTAAAAAGTTATTTTTGAATATTTTTTGAAAATTTCCCCATTTTTTGTGATTTTTTTTTATTTTTGTGATTTTTTAAAAATATTTTTTTATAAAAACAAGAAACGGGCGAAACGGCGGCGTTTCGCGCTCCTCGGAAACGACTCCGTTTGGTGTCTTCTTCTTCCCTTCTTTGAGGCATTTCCTCAAACACTTGGTGGGCGGTTGGGCATGGCAAACAGCTTCTGGAAGCATTTTCGTGGACTTCAAACTAGAACCTCGGACACAACTAACAACAAACCCGCACATGGGTACGTACTACTACATGCGAGGAACAAAATCGAACAAACGAGAGTGACCAAATAACGTAAAAACAAGACGAAAATCCCACTCAAAGTCGTAGGTCTAACTCATTTTTCTGGACAAATCCGTGTTGAAAACCAGCCCTCGAGAGCATTTTCATGGCCTTTTATCTCAACCTGAGCATAATAAACGACAAATCCGCACGTGGACATACACTACTACATGCAAAGAACGATATTAACCGAAAAAGAATGATCAAATCACAAAAAAAATATGACGAAAATCCCTCTCGAAAATAGGGGTTTGGCTGTTCTGGAAAAGAAGGTTCGAACCCAACTATGCAAATAGGTTGCGCGCCCGAGTTCAAGCTGTAACGGCCTAAATTTTCATAGCAGGTTAGTAAGTGCCAGACTTGGTTTATTAGAAATTATAATTCTCGAGGCTAGATTATCGAGCGGCAATTTAGTGGGCTACGGATATGTTTTTAGGCGTGAAAAATATAACGGACGTAAGTAGAATTCCATGAGAACTTGGTACGAGGAATGTAAACTTTGGACACGTCCTGGACGGGATAATTTAACCGAATCATTAGTGGAGTCCTACTTGAACCTCAGTGCATGAAATCGGTTCCGTTGCTTATTCGAATCGCAGTTCGAGCGCGAAGCCTCCCCAAGAACCCCCCGGCCACTTAATCCCTTTTTCCCTATAAACCTCTCTCTCTCTCTCTCTCTCTCTCTCTCTCTCTCGCTCCCTTGTTCTCCCCCTCCTTATTTGCACACGACACCCTCTTTCCCTTCCTCAGTGAATCCGCTCGAGAACTCCCCACGCCCGACGCCTTGCTCGGCCGCTCGAGCCCATCACCGGCAGCAACGGCGACGGCAACACTACCCCATCGACCTCGACTTCGCCCCGACTTGCTTTCTCCTCCCTCGAGCTCGCTCAACTCTCCCTCTTGAACTCTCGGCCGCGCGACTAGCTAGAAGGAAAACGAGGGCCAAGCTCGTTTCAGCAGAGGTTCGACACCATTTTCTCTGAGAATCAACCACAGGCAAGTAGTATTCTAGTCTTTACTACTAGATTGCCTATTGTCGCCGAATTGAGTGAGACGACGTCGTATGGGTCAAGGTGATGCCGAAATGGAGATGCACGTGCATGGTTGATCTAATGAAATTGCATGTTAAGTTTGTTGAGTAATTTGGAACCGAGCCAACATGGGTAGTTAGGATCCGAAGGTTAATCGTCCTGAATGACGACAAAATGAGATGAATTTGCCGTGGTATTGTAGGTGGGTGGTCGGCCATGATACCCTAAGGGCGAGATTCGGTTCGTAGGTTGAATTCACTGCCTGATTTAGTGTCGATGAAGCTTGGGAGGTTAGGTTTTATGAATCATTCATCCCGAAGTTGAGTAAGACGAGTCAATGTGGAGGATGGGGCTGTATATGTGCCCGGCCGAGATGCATAAGAGCTCAATCGTGGAGTTTTAAGACTTGCAGGTCGGATTGGTTACTTGATTTAGCGATAGTGTGACATGAACGACAAGTTATTACAAGTCGATGGGATTAGATGTGACGATAGGAAGTAAGTTAGAATCAGGACTAGGTGGATGTCCGACTGTGGAACTCTAGGAGCTGCTTGTGGTGCCCTTGAAGTCCGTTGCAACGTTTGAGTGATATTGTTATTGAAATCGTCCTTGTTTGTGCCCGAGTACCTTGAGCTTCTGTGAACTTGTGTAAGATTCATTGCTCATGTAGCTGAATAGATTATTTAGTCGTTTGGATTAGTATTCTATTTGCCAAGCGTTAAGCTTACCCTTGTTGTTGAACATCTTTTCAGTTGACAGATATGCCAATTACACTTGTGGCCCCTTCCACCCATTATGGTACCCCTTTGAACTATTCTGTCTTCTGGGAGGAGCACGAGCTGCCTAACTACCCTTCCATTCGTTTTCTCAAGCGTGTGATGGTGATGCTAGTAGATGTAGGATTATACAATGAGCTGATTTCCCTCCGCTTCGTGTCCATCTATGCGGTGTTATCGGGCCAGCTCTTTGGTCCTTTGCCTTATTCATTGTCTGGAGCTGACAGAAGTAGCAGTAGCGATGGTGGCGAGGAATAGTCGATGGGAAGCTGGCTAGAGGAGCAGTTGTACATGTAGGCTTTTGAGCGAGAACGACACGACAGATACTTTTTGATGTGGCCGTGGGATGACGTTAGGGCGTCGATAGAGTACGCCGTACGTGGGCGATGGGGTAGGGAGCTGATACCTTTTTAATTGTCTCCTAGTTGTTGTCTTCTTTTGATGTAAAAAGGATGTACTTAACGCCTTATATATATATAAAACGAAGTGTTTTCTACCATGTTGTGTGCTATTACTATTTAATGTAAGCCGTAGTGAAACCTAATGAGGCCGTACCTTATAGGCGTGCCTACTAGATTCCTTGTCTGCACTTGTAAGGCAGGTCTCGTTCCTTGACCTTAGCTTCTGCTTGCGCCCTTATATTATCTAATATCAGATTAAAACGGGTCATCACACAAGCCTCGAGATCTCTTTCCCGTGCATCATTCAAGCAAAACCACTTGGTCCAAACGAAAGTACGTAGCACGAGGTTTCCAAAACATCAAACGGCTCAGAAAATGGTTAAACGCATGCATCACAAACGTGCCACGAAGAAGCCTTCGCGCAAGACCAACACTTTGAAAAAGTTCAGCCACTAACATCTTCGGTTCATAGAGGCATTTTCACGGCCTTTTACCTTGACCCTCGAGCATAACCAATGACGAACCCACACATGGATTCGTACTAGTACATGCAAGGAATGATATTAACTAAACAATGATGACTAAATCTCACAAAAACATGGTGAAAATCCCCCTCAAAGTCACGGGTTTGGACCGTTTTTTGGCTCTCACAGGTATATTGCCGAGCAGGTGGTGTACAGTAAAAGAAACGCTGAATCGAGGTCCTACGAGCAAAACTGAAGCAAGCGACCACTTAAACTAGACTATATGGACACAGAGCAAAGTCGGGATCTATTTGGTTCGGCTCCGTTTGACAAAAAAGTTTAGCAGAGCCGAACCCACAGTACACTCACGTCTAAAAATAGAGCATACCGACCGGCGACAATAATCAACCTGTTCGAGTGGGACCGGTGACGGCAGAGGCTTCGGCAGGGAGTCTGCGGACTCCCCCAGCGTCGGTGGTGCTCCCTCAAACCTTTGCACCGTTTGAATCGCTCTCACTCGAAACCTCTCACTCTCTCAGTTTCTCTCGGCTCTACCTCTGTTTTTGTCCAAAAATCCCCCTTTCAGCCTCTCCTCTCTTTCCTTTTTGTAGCCTCTTCTCTATTGGGATCAGAGAGGATCCTCTTGTACCCCCCAGCTCTGAAAAAGGACCTCAGGCCCTCTGTCTTTGTCTCCCCCAACAGCTGTATTTTTGTCTTCTTTTTATGGTCCAAGAGCAACTGATGGGCAGAGGGGGGCTCAAGCACCAGAACTGAGGAAAGCATGTCCTGGGGATGTTGCAAAATAGCAAGGATTTTTGGCCTTTTGCTCTAGGCACTAGCTCTGTACGTGAAGGGAGTACATGAAGAAAGCAGGGAGAATAGACGTTCTTCTTTTGCTTCGTTGACTGCCGGTTCAGTCAGACCGGACCGGTCCGCCCGATCCAATTTTGGCCAGTTCTCACGGAAAAATTGGCATGACGTCGATCCCAAGAGGTTTAGGACCCCATCATGGTGCCTAGGAAGCACCGACACTCTCCGAAGGCCTCTGTGTCGTGTTCGACACTCTCCGACACTCTCCCGACACTCTCCGACATGCGATCCACATATGATCGGCACTCTAGACATGCCAGCGACACGCGATTCCAGCATCTCAACACACCATTTCGACACGTACGGGGTCAATTTTAAGCATTTTCAATAAATTAGAGGTCAAAATGTAGATTTATCAAAGATACATATACTTAAGTCATATATCCAGTCACCCCAAAATTAATATACCCAGTCAGTAAAAAAAAACTTAATCATGAATCCCTAACAAAAGAAAAATAAGAAAAAACTCACTGATATTTTTATATAATCATGTATATACAAAAATATATATTTAATATACAACGTGTCCCAACGTGTCGGAATTTTCTATTTTTTTTAGAAATGACGTGTCAGAGTGTCGTGTCATGTCGCGTGTCACGTGTCGGTGTCGGTGCTACTTAGCATGGTGCAACCGGCTTTGAATTTTGCGAAAACCCCGAATACAAAAGTTTAACCCAAACGAGAATTTGGTCAATTGAGGCCCTTAATGGCCAATTTGAACCAACTTAACCCCACCATTGTGTTTGGAATGGTGGAAAAATTTTGGGTAATGGTTTAACTTCGAATGAAATTTCCCAATTGATCGCAAGTTTGAAACGAGGGACTAAACCGAAATTTCAAATAAGTCCATTTTCCCAATTTTCTCAAATCATCAAAACGATTGTACCAAAGTACGATTTAAGGTATAAGAATCAAATGTCATAACTGGTTGCAAGTGAGAAAAATACTAAAAAGGACTCAAATGATTTTTTTAGTTCAATTTGGGGTATGTGAATGAAGACTTTTGAGGACTCAAATTGAATTTTCGAAATTTAAAGTGGCCAAAGTGAAAAGGAAATTAAAATAAAAATATTGGCTATTTTTCTATATTTTTGTGGCCACAAATATTATTTTTCTTGATTTTTGGTTATTTTTCTAATAAAAAGAAATAAAAAAAATGAGAAAATACTGAAAAATACCTTTTGTTCAAAGTTGGTTCCTTGGGCTTGGCCAAGGCTTCCAAAGTTATTTTTACAATTTTATGAATTTTTCTTGATTTTTAATTAATTTTTTAAAATAAAATATGATTAAAAATCAAGTGTCAACAACTGCCCCTCTTTGGAAGTGATCTCGATAGAGGTCGCTCTCAAAGACAAGGTGACACCTGAGTCCTAATCGACTCGACTGGGGATAAAATGAAAAGTTATGACATTTGATCGGGAGACCATCCTATGAAAAAGCATGCTCAAACCAAATTTCTTTTCCTCTGGTACGGGAGAGAGAGGGCGAGAGGTTCACCTGGCATTTACCTGTTGGCCGAATTGTCACATCCCGATCCTCGGGCACATAACAACCCTACCAAACGCCTCGGGTCATTTAAGGACGACGTCCCAGGCACGTTGTCGACCCATCATTTTATCTTTCAATAAAGCGCATGCGGAAACAAATCACTTTCCTAGACAAATTTTAAAAAAAAAATATGGATAGTCATAAGGAAACCAACAACCAGCAAACAGCAAAAGCTCGTCTTATTTATTAACCGTTAACCTTGGGAAGTTCGTATCTACGAGCCCTACCTCAAGGCCACTTCTCATGACCAACAAAAAGATATCGGGTCGGGGTTGGGGTTAAACACTACTCCCAAAAACTACTCCAAAAAGGTCCACGTCCACATCCTCCACTCAGCACCAGTAGTCGGCCGAGGTCTCGGGATCTGATCGATGGGCACCCCAAACCGAACTGGTCTGCTCTCCATTGCTATGGGCTTGAAAAATGGTTAACAACAACGGGTGTGATATAAAATCTCCGTGAGTTAACGCCTTAAGCTCGAGTAGGGTATTGATTCGCTCAGGGTGGCCTAAACATGCAGGTTGATGTCGATTGCAGATCAATAGCGTGCGACTTCCACAACGCTCTAGTTACTACGTGATCAGGCACTTGACTCAACCAGTCAACCATCAACCACATGCACACTTACCCTGCCTTGGCACACATATTGCACAGTATTTATCAAGGTATCATATAAACAACCCAAGCCAAGGCACACAACCAGAACACCCATCACAATTTTGCATGCATAATGCATCACACGTGTTCCGGTTATTAACGGCCACTCGGCCACAGCACACTAGGCAGTTGGTGCTCTTCCGGCATGACCGGGCATCATCATGCTCCATCGGGCACGACAACCGATCGTCCCCCTAGATACCCTCGGGACAAACATATCAGGCTTTTTCTATAAGGAACTTCGGTCCGCAACTTGCCGCGACCTGCAATCGACCAGCCTGGCAACACAGACTTTCTAGCAATCGATAAGTCGTGTGATTCCGATCGACCCGGCATGAACATATCAGGCTTTGTTCCCTAGATACCTCCGGGTGATGGTTTTCATCTTGTGACCACGCGAACACACCAGACAATCATGCCAGTTCACATCTTCGCATTTAGCCCAATGCAAACATGATCGTGCTCACAACTCAACTGATTGAAAATTTCTCATGCTTAAAAATACAATAAAAAATTCACACGTGATCACAGAGACATACGTTTATTGCCAAACTTGGTGTGCCTCATTTATATACCATACTGGATTTTTCGAACACGAAAACATAACAATCCAGCACTGCCTCATAGTACGTCCTTAATTACGTGTCCAAAAATTTATTTTTCGGTATAGCAACACAATCTCAAATACAGGTGATTATAATCATGTCTATATATGCATTCAAGGGCACAAGATAATCACCAAATCATCACCAAATAATAATAATAATAACAATAATAATAATAATAATAATAATAATAATAATATTATTATTATTATTATTTAATCCAATCACGGTTAATTAACCCGACTGCAGTTAATTAACTCAACTACGGTTAACTAGCCCAACTTCAGTTAATTAACTCGACCTTAGTTAATTAACCCAACTATAATTAATTAACTTAGCCTTAGTTAATTAACCTAACCATAATTAATTAAAGTAACTATGGTTAATTAACTTAACCATAATTAACAAAAAGTAACTATAGTTAATAAAAGTAACTACTGTTAATTAACCCAACCACAGTTAACCAAAAGTAACCACAGTTAACAAAAAGTAACTATGGTTAATATAAAGTAACTATGGTTAATTACCTAACCAAGGTCAACTAACCCAACCATAGTTAATTAACCTAACCCAACCTTGATTAAGATAACCTAACCATGGTCTAGCATAATTAACAGCAACTAACCACAATTAACATTAACTAATCACAATTAACATAAACTAACCTAACCCTAAACGCAATTAACAACCTAATCAAGAATTAGGAGGTTAACTCACAAACTAAACGACCGGCAACGATGGTGGCGACGGCGATGCCTTGGGCGCGTGGTTACGGGCGGCTATGGCGGGGGGACGATGGTGACGGAGCTTGAATCGAAGCAAGAACGGACCGGGTCTCCATCGACCAGCCTCTGTCCAGCGCGAATTCACGAAAATTCAAAGGTTTCTTCAATGATCATCCCTCAGATCTGAGTTTCCCTCGATCTTACGGTCGTATAGGAAAAAACGGAGCTCAATTCTCCTTTCGGACGAGCTCAAACGGGCCATTTCTTGTCGAGTGCGCGCAGAAAACCGAGAAAGACGAGCTCTTGGGCGTGGGGGGGTTTGGGAGGCATGGAGGCGGTTTGGCTTGGGCAGTAGTGGCGTGATAACGATGGGACAGCAGACAAAGGTGGCTCAGCTCGCGGTGGGTGGCTCAGCTACGACAACCCGCGGTGGCGGACGGCGACGAACGGCGAAGCTTAAAGGGCGGCAACAATGGAAGTGAAGGGGGAGATGGTGATCGTTCGGCCGAATTGGGGGGGGGGGAGGAGAGAGAGGGGGTCATGGCCAAGCTTGGGGAAAAAGGAGAGAGAGAGAGAGAAAAGTGGGGCCAAGTCATTAATTCCCCATAATGACTTTTGTCTTTTAGCCCATTAATGCTATGGGTAATTTGGTAATTTAACAAGCAAGGGTAGGTTAGTCATTTGGCACAAATGATTGAGCGTACTTTGGTAATTTAGCAAACAAGGGTAAAATGGTAATTTCGCAAAGGAGTAAAATTGTCATTTCAAGGAAAAGTGCAAAACCGTAAATTTAACTTTAGGGGCAAAATGGTAAATTCACTTCTAAGGTTCGGCCAGGACTAGGCTCGCGTGCGAATGGTCTCAACACTTCAATTTGACGGCTCGATTATCCCGACTCGCTTAATCCGTCTTGATTTCCCTTGTCCAACGCCTTAGGATTTTCCAATCCTTTTTTTTTAATTCAATAAATTAACATCCAACTATTATCCCTTAAACCTCGAAAATCCAATATTATTAACCAGAATAGAATTCATGGTTAAAATCTATTGAATTCTATTATCTTACAAACGTCAGAATTTTGGGATGTCACAACTCTCCCATCCTTAAGGGAATTTCTTACCCGAAATTACACCATTACACATCCTAAAAAAGATCAAGGTACTGGCGCTTCATAACATCCTCGCTTTCCCACGTTGCTCCCTCTGTTCCGTGGTGTTTCCAAATCACCTTGACCAAGGGAATTGTCTTATTCCGAAGCACTTGTTCTTTCCTGTCCTCAATCCTCATTGGACGTTCCACGTATGATTATCGCTCATCCACTTCAGTCTCCTCGAAATTCAACACGTGAGCTGGATCAGGCTCATACTTCCTCAGCATCGATACATGAAAGACGTCATGCACTTGAGCAAGTCTCGGTGGCAACGCGAGACGAGAAGCCAAATTCTTGATTCGTTCCAAAATCTCAAATGGCCCAACATACCTCGGACTCAGCTTCCCTTTCTTGCCAAACGAGCCTCGCATATGTGACACTTTAAGGAAAACGTAATCGCCTACTTGGAATTCCATTGGCCTACGCCGCTTATCAGCATAACTTTTCTCACAGCTCTGGGCTGTCTTAAGTCTTTCTCTAATGACCTTGACAACATCCAATGATTATTGCACCAATTCTAGACCCGTGATCCTCCTTTCGTCAACTTCGTTCCAACAAACTGGAGTTCTGCAGGCCCTACCATACAACGCTTTAAATGGTGCCATCTTAATACTCTGCTGATAACTGTTGTTGTAAGAAAACTCAACCAAATGAAGTTGTTCCTCCCAACTTCCTTTGAAATCCAAAACACATGCGCGCAACATATCCTTGACGTCTGAATTGTCCTTTCTGATTGGCCATCAGTCTGAGGATGATAGGCCGTGCTAAACTGTAGTTTTGTTCCCAACGCAGTCTGTAAACTTTTCCAAAATGTGGCAGTGAACTTGGGATCACGATCCGATGTGATCGTCACTGACACTCCATGAAAACGCACTATCTGTCATACGTATAAATCAGCATACCTATCCGATGCGAAGTCCTTTCGCACCGCGATGAAATGCGCAGACTTTATCAGTCTATCAACTACGACCCAAATTGAATCATTACCTCGGTGACTCCTCAGAAACGGGTACTTATTCTTGATCGTCCATTGCTTGGGAATCACCACATCTCGCAATCTTAACCATTTCAAGGGTCCTTATCGATCCATACACTCACAGATCTATCTAACAGTACCAACATGCCATTCACTCACCATTCACTCACAATTACACCATGAATATCCCAGACTCGTTTCTCACCATTGCCAATCCACATGGCGTCATCCAAGACCACAATGTCCATCAAACATAACTAGGCAGATTGTCCATTCTCACTCAGTACACAACACATCTCTACCCCTTTCTCGATGCCAGTTTCACATGCCATGCCCGAGATTCCGTTGGTTACGGTCTTTAAAACAAAACACACAATTCACACTCCACCACGACGCTGTCGGGTCATTGGTCGGCTAGCTTATGTGGGTCTCATCACATTTCAAGGCTACCGTGATCACACAGCAAGGGTCCTCTCCGATCACAACGGAGGTACAACACAAACGCTCGACTTTCACCAACATCCACAAGACATTTAAGCATTTCTCATATCTAGGGCATCTCATCCGTTCGTCACTATCCATCGTTCGAAACGTAATGCTATGTAGGTCACCACAAAACTCATCCTATTCAAACTCAAGAAAACATTTCGGACGTCGAAAATAATTTAGTTCAAAACCCTTTCACTTGGAAAACCAGAAAAGTCGAAAAACATCTTTAGATTTCGTAAACAAGTTAGACTTAGCACAATACCTAAACTCGTCCCTTTCAATGTATAGCTTGGGTCATTCCTGCTCCCATCGCCATCCTAGAAGCATGCTAGGAGCTGCTCCTTATCTGAGCCTCTCTGCCCCGGCGATCACTCCCCGCCCTCGTCAGACCTAGTCGTTACAAGTTGTCCCAAGTCATACATCTACGAAGAGAGTCCTATTCCACACGGCCCATACCATGCTTCACTACAATTTATAGGTATCCCGTCAATCTCGTCCCATACCAAGCTGGCAGTTTGTCAAGTCCGACAAAACGATGATATGATGAGCATGCACGTTTCTTAAACTCACTTTAATGCAATCAAATCCGTGTAATGCATGAATAACCCTTAAACTCGTATCACATCAGTCCCTTATCTTAAACTGACTATTCTAATACCAACGTTGACCATCATATCAAGGATCAAATACTTAGAATCAAACTATATAACCCTTTCTTGGTTGCCGTCCCCAATAAGATCAAAATCATTCAATCAAACTAGCCCATAATCCAAAGTCACCGTTCGCTTCCTTGCGAACCTCGTATCAACATTCAGGGCATTTTAATAATAATCGATATCTAAAACCATCAAGATACGATACAGATTCAAGCCTAGAATCCACAATTCCATTTCCACAATTCGTTATACAGGACTAACCGTCAATCACCAATGATTCAAGTCTATCGATAAGTCATTACCATTCGACTTATAGTCCAATCCACCTGTCGATCACCATACTACATCCCTAAAGCAGAAAGATCATCAATCTTAAGCAATTATTGACAAACTTCTTAACTAGCAAGTAGCCTAAGCTACTGTCTATCCCCTGAAAAATGATTATGTCGAAGATGCAGGTACTCAGCCATCTTTTGCTCCCGCGCACAATCCGAAAAGTACTCTCCATTAAAGGCTTCAGCCAAGGCATCCCACATCGGGACCGTACCTTCGCGAAAGATCCTTCCCTGCATGGCTTTCCACCACGTGCTAACATTACCTTGCAGTTAGTAAACGGCCAGCGTTACTTTATCCTATTCGAAACATCTCAGCAAGGCAAAGGCCTTCTCCAACTCCTTGATCCATGAGGTTGTAGCCTCTGGATCACCTACTACCGCAAACTTCAGCGGCTTGAGCCTCAGAAACTACTCCACCAACTTATGCATCAGCTGCCCGCCATTCCCGTTTCCAGCCAACGGGTCTTCGTTTGGGGCGGCAGCAACAGCAGCAACTTGATTCCTTACTTGCTGCCCTACAATGTTCCCAAGGGCTTCCAATGCCTACAGAATCCCATCCACACTAGGATCCTCCTGAGTCGCCCTTCCTCTAGGTACTCTCGAATTTCGATTGCTTATCTCGTAGGAACTTTACGGAATCCCGCTCGACCAAAGTCGACATGCCATGAGAACTCAAGAATGGCAACCTAAAAGTCAATCGACAATCACAAACACGGGATTTTAATTCTACTAGCTATCCCAAAACCCAGCGCACCTTATCACTCCAGGCTATGACCAAGCGAATTAGGCTGACCTTGCTCTGATACCACTCTTGGGCAGAGTTGTCACGCCCCGATCCCCGGGCACGCAATAACCCTACCAAACGCCTCAGGTCATTTAAGGGCGACGTCCTAGGCACGTCGTCGACCCATCATTTTATCTTTCAATTAAGCGCATGCGGAAACGAATCACTTCCCCAGATAAAAAAAAAATAGGGATAGTCAGAAGGAAACCAGCAACTAGCAAACAGCAAAAGATCGTTTTATTTACTAACCGTTAACCCTGGGAAGTTCGTATCTACAAGCCCTATCTCAGGGCCACTTCTCACGACCAACAAAAAGATACCAGGTCAGGGTTGGGGTTAACACTACTCCTAAAAACTACTCCAAAAAGGTCCACGTCTACATCCTCCACTCAGCACCAGTAGTGGACCGAGGTCTCGGGGTCCGATCGATGGGCACCCCAAATCGAACTGGTTTGCTCTCTATCGCTAAGGGCCTGAAAAATGGTTAACAACAACGGGTGAAATATAAAATATCCGTGCGTTAATGCCCTAAGCTTGAGTCGAGTACCGATTCGCTCAGGGTGGCCTAAACATGCTGGTAGATGTCGATTGTAGACCAATAGCGTGCGACTTCCACAACACTTTAGTTACTACGTTGTCAGGCACTTGACTCAACCAGCCAACCATCAACCACATGCACACTTACCCCGCCTTGGCACACACATTACACAGTATTTATCAAGGTATCATATAAACAATCCAAGCCAAGGCACACAATCAAAACACCCATCATAATCTCGCATGCATAATGCATCACACGTGTTTCGGTTATTAACGGCCACTCGGCCATAGCACACTAAGCAGTTGGTGCTCTTCTGGCATGACCGGGCATCGTCTCGCTCCGTTGGGCATGGCAACCGATAGTCCCCCTGGATACCCCCGGGACAAACATATACAGCTTTTCTTGTAAGGAACTTCGGTCCGCAACTTGCCGCAACCGGCAACCGACCAGCCTGGCAACACAGACTGTTAGGCAACCGATAAGTCGTGTGATTTCGATCGACCCGGCATGAACATAAGCTTCGTCCCTTGGATACCCCGGGTGACGATTTCCATCATGTGACCACACGAGCATACCAGACAATCATGCCAGTTCATATCTTTGCATTTAGTTCAATACAAACATTGTCATGCTCACAACTCAACTGATTGAACATTTCTCATGCTTAAAAATATAATAAAAAATTCACACGGGATCACAGAGACATACGTTTATTGCCAAAATTGGTATGCCTCATTTTTATACCATACTGGATTTTTCGAACATGAAAACATAACAATCCGGCACTACCTCATAGTACGTCCTTAATTACGCATCCAAAAATTCATTTTTCGGTATAGCAACACAATCTCAAATACAGGTGATTATAATCATGTCTATATATGCATTCAAGGGTACAAGACAATCACCAAATCATCACCAAATAATAATTATTACTATTATTATTTAATCCAATCACGGGTAATTAACCCGACTATAGTTAATTAACTCAACTACAGTTAACTAGCCTAACTTCAATTAATTAACCCGACCTTAGTTAATTAACTCAACTATAATTAATTAACTCAACCTTAGTTAATTAACCCAACCATAATTAATTAAAGTAACTATCGTTAATTAACCTAACCATGATTAACAAAAACTAACTATAGTTAATAAAAGTAACTACTATTAATTAACCCAACCATAGTTAATCAAAAGTAACTATGGTTAATATAAACTAACTATGGTTAATTAACCTAACCAAGGTCAACTAACCCAACCATAGTTAATTAACCTAACCCAATCTTGATTAAGATAACCTAACCATAGTCTAGCACAATTAACACCAACTAACCACAATTAACATTAACTATTCACAATTAACATAAACTAAACTAACCCTAAACGCAATTAACAACCTAATCTAGAATTAGGAGGTTAACTCATAAACTAAACGATCGGCGGGAACGGCGACGACTCAGGCACGCGGTTACGGGCGGCTACGAGCGGCGCACGGTGGCCAATGATGGTGACGGAATTTGGATCGAAGCAAGAACAAACCGGGTCTCCACCGACCAGCCTCTGTCCAGCGCAAATTCACAAAAATACAACGGTTTCTTCAAACATCAGCCTTCAGATCTGAGTTTCCCTCAATCTTATGGTCACGTTGGAAAAAACAGAGCTCAATTAGCCTTTCGGATGAGCTCAAACATGCTATTTCTTATCGTGTGCGGGCAGAAAGTCGAGAAAGACGAGCTCTCGGGCGTGGGGGGTTTTGGGCGGTACGGCAGCAGTTTAGCTCGGGCGGTGGTGGTGCGGCAACAATGGGACTGCGGATGAAGGTGGCTCGGCTCGTGGCGGGTGGCTCGGTGACAACACGGCGCTGACAACCCGCGGCGGCGAATGGAGATGAACGACAGAGCTTGAAGGGCGGCAACAATGGAAGTGAAGGGGGAGATGGTGATGGTTCGGCTGAATGGGGGGAGGAGAGAGAGAGGGTCACGGCCAAGCTTGGGGAAAAAGGAGAGAGAGAGAAAAGTGGGGCCAAGTCATTAATTCCCCATAATGAATTTTGTCTTTTAGCCCATTAAATGCTAGGGGTAATTTGGTAATTTCACAAGCAAGTGGTAGGTTAGTCATTTGGCATAAATGATCGAGGGTACTTTGGTAATTTAGCAAACAAGGGTAAAATGGTAATTTCGCAATGGGGTAAAATTGTTATTTCAAGGAAAAGTGCAAAACCGTAAATTTACCTTTATGGGCAAAATGATAAATTCACTTCTAAGGTTAGGCCAGGACTAGGCTCGGGCGTGAATGGTCTCAAACTTCAGTTTGACGGCTCGATTATCCCGACTCGCTTAATCCATCTTGATTTCTCTTGTCCAACACCTTAGAATTTTCCAATCCATTTTTTTAATTCAATAAATCAACATCCAACTATTGTCCCTTAAATCTTGAAAATCCAATATTATTAACCAGAATATAATTCGTGGTTAAAATCCGTCGAATTCTATTATCTTACAAACGTCAGAATTTTGGGATGTCACACGAATGATATGGGTATTGTGGATGTGGATGGTCGATGAAAACCTATGGCCTCTTTGGAAGAAAGCT
The DNA here is from genome assembly GCA_029784005.1 of Lenwebbia sp. NSW1173648. Classification (NCBI taxonomy): domain Eukaryota; kingdom Viridiplantae; phylum Streptophyta; class Magnoliopsida; order Myrtales; family Myrtaceae; genus Lenwebbia; species Lenwebbia sp. NSW1173648. The sequence continues at coordinate 17,451,723 of JARCGZ010000008.1, read as the reverse complement.
GTAGGGGGATTTGATAATGAGATGACTTGTATGGTGGACCTAACCATAAGATGACCCGTGAGGTGGAATCTAACCTCAATTGACCCGTGAGATGGAATCTAACCTGATTTGACCCGTGAGGCTAGGATCGAACCCAAAACGGCTACCCTTCGGACATTTGGTGAGGTTCATTCGGTGGCGCGTTGATCCTATCTCTGTATACCGGACATTGGTGACAAGACCTCACATGCTGATTGCAATCTGACTCCATGGCCATTCAGTAGTAGCCGAGTCGCAAAATCTTTCTAGCGAGGAGATGGCCATTCATGTGCGGGTCACATTCTCCTTCATGGATCTCTTTCATAAGCTGATTGGCCTCTTTGGAGTTGATGCACCTTAGTAGGGCCAAGTCGAACAATCTTTTGTACAATGTCTGGCCGTTGAGGAAAAACTTAGTAGCCATCTTCGCTATGTACTTCATATCTCCAGCTTGACATCCTTGAGGAAATTCACCTTCAGAGGTAATTATTAATGTCATGGTACCATGGTTCACCGTCGAATCCTTCTTCTTCAACCATGCAGTATGGTGGTTGCTCGAGAACGTCGATCCTTAGCGGTTCAATATCGAGACCATTCGTCACTTGTAGCATGGAAGACAAAGTGGCTAGGGCATCAACAAAATGGTTTTGGGTCCTTTGCAAGTATTCGAATGAGATTTCCTCGAACTCCTTGATCATCTCCTCCAAGAACCGGTGATAAGAAATGAGTTTAGAGTCTCTAGTCTGCCATTCACCTTGAGTTTGGAGAATGATGAGCATAGAATCGCTATATACTTGCAACTTCCTCACTTTCATAGAGAGAGCCAATTGAAGACCGAGAATGCAAGCTTCATATAACGAAATGTTGTTGGTGCATGGGAATACCAACTTCGCGAAAACCGGATAATGTTGGCCATCCGGGGATATAAGTATTGCCCCAGTTCCAGATCCAGTTAAATTATCGGCACCATCAAAGTACATGGTCCATTTATCCTCCGATAACGTCAAGATACGATCTTCCATCTCATCTTCACTAGGGATGGCAAAACCTTGAGAATTCTTCGCCAACATGTCGGTTATAGCCCTTCCTTTGACAAATTTTTTAGGCGAACTCCGTACATCAAATTCAGACAATATGACTTGTCACTTGGTCAAATTCCCAACTAAGGATGACTTCTCCAGCAAGTACTTGATAGGGTCATTTTCGGTTACCAACTAAACATGGTGATGAAGGGTGTACTGCCTCAGCCTGTGTAACACCCAAACCTGTAATGACCCGCCCAGGCACTGGCTTCGGCCTGTCGCGACCTAAAATTTAGAAAAAAAACCTTAGGTCAATGGATTATCAAGTTAATTATCTAACTAACCTAACTCGGGCTCTCCCAAGCCCATACCAAATCGCAACTAAGGTTTATTCATGAAAAAATTAATTAATTAGAGCCGCCTCTAATCGTTTCTTGGTAGGTCAATCAGAAAAACCTAAATAAATTAGCGGGAGAACTAATTTATTTCTACGAACCAAAGAAAATGAGTCCGGAGACTTAGTTACATTAATTTGGAAAAAATTAATGCCCTTTCGGTACCCGATTTCATGAAAAATTCTTTTAAATTGAATGATTGTGAATTGAATGATTTAGAAAATGGAATGGACCATGTCATAGTCGAAAAATGATTTTGTTTTTATTTTTTCGATTTTTTCTTTTCTTTTTCAAAAAATTAGACAAAACAAAGGATTGAACAAAAATGAACAAAAATGCCCATAATATATACCTTTCATTTCAAAAAATTTCAACTAATTCGCTCGTACCCAAAGTTTAGGGTCGGAGGGAATTTATCCGCTACGTACTCTTAGATTCTAGTCAGTATGCGGATTGGTGTATAGAAAGACATCATCCCTTAGTTTCAAAGGGCGGACCACGAAATTCTATACGAATTACCATCCCTTTCCACAAGATCGTGGCTAAGGCAAGTAATTCATTCTTCTGAAGGGACAAGGCACAGGGAGCATATATTATGGGCATGTTTGTTTATAAATGTGCAAACCATATAGCAAAAATCAAACAAACATGACCAAAGGAAAACCAAACGAGCTTGTCTTAGTTTTTTTATATTTTTTTCGAAATTAGAGGGGTAGCCGAAATTCATGAGGCTAGGGCCACCTTTTCTCTCCAAAATTTAATCTTAAGAAAATTATCTTTAAAATTTAGAAATTAATTTCAGATAATTTTCAAAAATTTGGATAATTATCCAAGCCAACAAGTCTCATCCACAAAATCAGATATTATCCATAAAACCACAAGATAAGCATTCCAACCAACTTGATAAGCACGAGATCAAATCAGATAAGGTCCAGTTCTGCACAATCTTATCCATAACATGAAAAGATTATTAGATAGTCACGGGATAAGATAAAATAAAACAACCAACGTGCAAGAGATGATTATCACAACCATAAAAAAATCATCCATAACATGAAATATCCACAACAGACAAGCTTATTCAACCAACCATGTGATAAAGTTCAAGGCAAAGCTTATCCATGGACATGTCAAATTCGGCCAAAGAGGGACTATGACCGAAAAAATTAAGATTTTCATCCTCGAAAATGTTCTGATTTTAGTTCAATCCAATTCACAAAATCATCAACCATCGACGATGTATTGAAAAAAAATTTGGTCAAAGAGAAGATGCAGGTGCCGAAAAATCCAAATTTGATTTCATCAAAAATTTCAATTCAGCAAGAGTTTCCAATCAATTTTTTGGTTCTTAAAAAAAGAACTAAAATTGCTTACCAAAGTAACGAGCAATCTTAATATGCTAAAATGTAAAACATTTCAAACGACTCCAGGCTGCGGATGGCAAAACATGGTCGGTTGAAGGCAATACGTCAAAGCAACGTCAAGAAGCTCAAAACTTTGACAATCAATAAAAGTTCTCGCCTCTTCATGATTTTTCTTAAAAAAAGTTTGGATTTTCCAACTTTAATTACAAATCAACACATATTCATCCACATGCTAGAACATATATGCAAATTGTCGATCAAACAAACATGGATTGCAATAAAAAAGTTAAGAGATTTACCTTCTTCAAAGCACAATTTCCAACACGCGTGCAATCGGACGATTCGCTCCCAACTTGCGCCTTTTTGAGGTCAATTGGTTGCCGAACAATTCATGGATGGTCTAGCACAAATAGAAACGGGATTAAGCCTTAAAATAATGACGAAACAGGGCTGATCAAATCTAAAATCAGAGCTGAACAGCGGTGGTTGTGGCTGGACAGAGCTGGACTTCGTGGACTGATCAGGGGACACTGGGGCAAGGCGGCCTGAACTGTGGTCGACGGCTGAACAGGGGACACAGGTGAGCCTCAGAGGTGGCCGGAGTGGCTGAGCAAGGCACGAATCAAAGGCTGAGGTGCGGCGGCAGCTGAACCTCCACGGTGGCGTGGACAGCCTTGGGGAGGGGGGTTTTCGATTTTGCTTGCCTGGCCGAGATCCTTCTCTCTCTCTTGATTTTCCTTACTCTGAATTCTGAGCACGAAGATTAGAATTGCTGACCTCATTTGCATGTGAAGCAAACCTCATTATATAGAGCTCAAATACGCTAATCCTCGTAGGAGTAGGAGTCTCCATGGACTGTCGGATCATGAATCGTACCAAGAGTAGGATTTATTAAGAGCCGTTGGATCAAAAATTGTGATCTCAGGAAAGTCCAAATCAGACGAAACTCTCGGTTAATTAGAGCCAGATAAAGACAGTTTCATTTTTTCATGACTCTAATTTTTCAGGATAATTATCTGAATTAATTTAATCTTTGAGGAGCCCAGATCCGCCAGAACACTTGTGAAATTTCGACCAGATGTGGGTGACTGTGAAGGTGGCCGAATATGGCCTCTCTTGCGGGCTTGACGTGACACCTCGGGCTCGAATTAGGCTCGAATTAAATAAATGGGCAATTAATTAAAGGCTTCACTCAATTAAATAATTAAAATGGACTGAATTAAATTCAAAATTAGGTCCAGACCCATCATGAAAAATTCGGCACACTCATCATAGCCTGGCCGAATTTTATTTTTATTTTCCGAGCTTACTTGTGCAAATTCTCGAGTTTAAACTAGGTTATTCCTAAAAATATGCATCTAATCAAGCCCTTTTCCAAATAAAACATTTAAATGAACTTAATTAAGCTCAAAATAGATTACAGAAAATTAGGCACATCCTCTCATGCTTTGGCCGAAAATCTCTTGATATGCTCTGGTCCAGTCACCTGTCAAATTAAGCTCAAACCCGCGCCGTTAATCCAGATGGTGCAAAATGCAATGAATGAAAAAGAAAAATTAAATATGTGATGCATGAAGATTATTTTTGGAGAGAACTAAAATTAATTCTCAATTTTGTGCAACATAAATGAAGAAAAAAGGAAAGTCAAAATTTAGGTGTCAATAGCTACCTCTCTTTGAGTGGAGGCTCGCAGAGGCTTCGCTCAAAGATAAAATTGAACCTAAATTTTGCCAATGCAAATGAATGAATAATGACTTTTTTGCGAAAGTTTTAATTCCATTTTCTATGCAAGGGGAAAATGATGCATGATATGCAGAACTATAAATAACATGTGTCAAGACTTCTCTGCTCCAAGGAAATGGATTAAAGAAACTTGCACACGGATCGCATATGAAATATCGGTCTTACCAGACACCTCATGTTGCTGAAAGTCCCCTTGATTTCCAAGCTCCTTCTTGTGGATGCAAGGATCTCAAGATACTGGGGCCTATATATTATCAGAAATCTCATTCTGATGCGAGACAACGCAGGATATATTGAATTTTCCCTATATCACGAGAGCGAATCTATCTTGAACCGGTGAGAGATGTGTCATGCGAATCTCATCAGCGTGAACACAAAAAGGATGCGTATCGTACGAATCTCATCAGCATGAACACGAAAATTCGCATGAATCTCAAAAAAGAATATTGAGAACCAAAAAGATGCATGTCGTACGAATCTCATCAGCACAAGCACGAAAAATCAGCATGAATTCTCAAAAGAGTGCTTCAAGCGAATCTCATCAGCCTGAGCACAATGTGTTGTTTGAAAATAAGAAGAGGGATGTGCTGCGAATCTCACAGCGCGAATCACAAAAAGGGATGTACCACACGAATATCATCAGTGTGAATACAAAAAAGAGGGTTTGTGTCGCGAATCTCACAGCGCGAATCACAAAGAAGGGTATACCACACAAATCTGATCAGTGTGAATACAAAAAAGAGGTTTGCGTCTCGAATCTCACAGCACGAATCACAAAAAGGGATGTACCACACGAATCTCATCAGTGTGAATACGAAAAAGAAGTTTGCGTCGCGAATCTCATAACGCGAATCACAAAAAGGGATGTGTCGCGAATCTCACTGCATGAATCACATCAAGGTGTATCGTGAATCTCACAGTGCATATCACAAAAAGGGATCCAACGCTAATCTCACAGCGCGAATCACATCAAGGTGTACTGCACGAATCATCAGTGTAGATAAAAAGGAGTAAAATGACAACTAGAATCGGCAAAAATTACCAAATCCAGAATGAGTTTAGAAAATTTACCTGGATTTTTTGAATTTGAAGAACAGTCAGGTTGATTGCTTCATTCCTGTCAGTACACTCGAAATAGCTATTATTCGCATAAAATCAATGCAACATTATATATTAATGAATTTTCGTTAGCCTTTTGCCTATATTGCATAATTTCACTTGGGAGTCTTATCGACAAGGAAATTTGCCTGATCCTTTAGAAAGATTCGATCAGATTGAATGAAAAGCCTTCAGTCAGAGAGGACTTTCACTCTTTCTCACGAAAAGGCTTTTGAACCCGACCGTTGATACGGGTATAGGAATCACTCAGAACTGCCACCATCATGCTGGACAAGGGTCTGGGTATTCTCGCAATCAATATGGCTGGACCAATCTAAGAGGTCTTTGCAAGGACTGTAATTCAGGCTTGGTCAATGGTTTAAATAAAGGGGACTCATGCGAGTCAATTGGCTCTAGAATGAAATGACATCATCAACTGCATCGGGTTTACAAGTCAGGAACCCTACATAAATGGGATAGAACGATCTTGCTCGCACTTCTTTGAGCGATTTTGTAAGCATTTGCAATCTTACGTTAACTTAAGTGCCCTAATCTGAAGAGACTTCGGTAATGGTTGTAACATAGGTGCGGGTAGGCTTGGAATGAAAGGCCTATTTTCAATCAAATGGGCTATTATCAATGGATTGGCGATCACCCATCTTTGACACTTTGAGCACTACTGATCATGTTGCAAGTGATTTCACAAATGATCTTTCATTTGAGGAGTGTTCTTGCGAACCATTTCAACCGAGGTCTCCCTTCCCTTTTTCTGAGAGATTCCTTCTTTTTGGCTCTCTTCTCGTTTTTTTTTTTTTTTGATAGAGAGAGAAGGCTTGAAACTTTTTCTCTCTTTTGTCATGCCAATTTTTTTTTCGAAAGGAAGAAGGAGACCTCATCTTGATGAGCCTTTGCACATTCTTTTTCCCTTGGCAATTTTCATTTTGCCCCCTAGGGAATTTCGCTCTCCATTCATCAGATGCTTTGAGATGACTTCAATTTTTCATCACAAGGATGACAACCATTTGGGTTATTCGAAATGAAATCGCCGCTCAAGGGATTGAGTGTGTAGGGTATAGAAAGAAATGCTCTTCGTCATGTCTAAGGTACTCGAGCTAACACAAAATTCGCATGTAATAAATACACTCGAAGATTGATGCAAGTGAAAGCAAGAAAATTCTACTTATATGGAATTCTGAAAATTGCCCCAATGTGGGGTTGTTCCTGACAAGGGTGAGAAATGAATCCTCCGCTCAAAGAGGTTAAACAAAGGGCAACCTATAGTGTATATAATAGAGGAAATGAACGCCTCTTGTCATTTTGGTCGTCATACCTTTCGAGAGATAACCCTTCGCCTTATGAGCATGGAAATTTTGGCACATCTCACTGGGGATTAGAAATGTGGGACGTGTATGGAAAATGGCTTGCCTTTCATCGTCCCAACGTTTCTCATTCAATATGATCAACTTTATAGGACCAAGCAAATTTACCTGACTGAAATATTCCTCCAATGAAAATCGGTAATACAAGCAAGAGTAGACAACATAGATGCATAAAAGTTTTGAGCTTAAAATGAACATCACACCTTGATTAAAATAGAAATATCAGATCAAATCAAGTGTAATATTTCTTTACAGCATCAGAATTGACAGGACTGGTAAACACACGACCATCCATCTCAGCTAGGATCAAAGCACCGCCTGGGAGCACTTTCTTCACGACATACGATCCACCATAGTTTGGAGCAAATTTCCCTTTCGAAAGTAGAACTATCGGCAATAGCTTCGGCAGAACAAGATCACCCACCTGGAAATATCGATGCCGGACTTTCTTGTTAAAGGCCTTGGCGACCCTTTGCTGGTAGCATTGGCCATGGCATACAGCCTTGAGCTGCTTCTCATCAATCAGGTTCAGTTGATCCATCCTCTGTTAGATTCAATTAGCTTCAATCAACTCGACTTGAGAAAGAATCTGTAAGAAGGAATTTCTACTTCAACAGGCAATACTACCTCCATGCCATAAACAAGAGAATACGAGGTTGCCCCAGTTGTGGTCCGGATTGAGGTCCGATACGCCACAAGAGCAAAGGCAACCGCTCATGCCAGTCACAGTAATTCTCGACCGTCTTAGCCAAGATCTTCTTAACATTCTTATTAGCTGCTTCCACCACTCCATTCATCTGAGGACAGTATGGGGAATCGTTCAGATGCTTGATCTTGAATTCCTTGAACAACTTGTTAACTAACTTATTATTCAAGTTCGATCCATTATCGGTGATAATGGCCTCTGGTGAGCCATATCGAGCAATAATGTTCTGACGAATAAACTTCACCACATTCTTTGCTGTGACTGTGACATATAATGCTGCTTCGATCCATTTGGAAAAATAACCAATGGCGACCAAGATGAAATGATGCCTGTTAGACGCCTATGGATTAATATGGCCAATCACATCGATGCTCCACATAGAAAATGGCCATGGCTATGATAACTGGTGCAACTTGTTCGGAGGAACATTGATCTTGTCTCCATGAATTTGACATTTGTGACAACTCCGAACATGCTGGATACAGTCACTTTCTAAGGTGAGCCAATAATAACCCAACCTCATGTTCTTCTTGGCTAACATGTGCCCGTTCATGTGTAAACCACAAACTCCCTCATGCATTTCCATCATCAGACGGACCGCTTCAGTAGAATCAATGCACCTTAGCAAAACCGAATCATAAGATCGCTTGTACAGGCTCTCTCCGCTCAAGAAGAACTTTGAGGCCATCTTCTTTATATACCTTTGATCAGCTGCGGTACTCTTCTCAGGAAACTCCTGCTTCTGAATATAAGTTTTGATATCATGATACCATGGTTTTCCATCGGGCTCCTCAGTCACGGCCATGTAGTAAGCCAGTTTTCTTAATACTTTGATCTTCAAAGGCTCGATTTCCAGTCCATCGGTAACCTGCAACATTGACGATAAGGTTGCCAACGCATCAGCGAACTGATTATGAGTTCTGGATAGGTACTCGAATGAAATGTCTTCAAATTCTCCCACTAACTAGTCTAGATACTCATGGTAAGGCAGCAATTTAGTATCTCGTGTCTTCCATTGGCCCACAGTTTGAAGAATAATCAAGGCAGAATGCCCGAACACCTTGAGCAGGATTATCCTCATCTCAATAGCGGCTTACAACCCAAGAATGCACGCCTCGTACTCTGCTATATTGTTAGTACAAGGAAATACCAACTTCGTAGCTATTAGGTAATGTTGTCCGCCTGGGGATATTAGAACTGCACCAATACCTAACCTGGATAAATTCACGGCTCCATCAAAATACATGGTCCAAGTATAATCTTCTACTAACATGATTCGATCCTTAGGATGATCGATACTCTCATTTTGCCCTGGGTTCTCGGCCAAGACATCAGCTATAACTCGTCCTTTGACCGACTTCTGTGGCAAGTATTGGACATCAAATTCAGAAATAAGAATCTACCACTTCACGAGCTTCCCAACTAAAGCCGGTTGATTCAACAAGTACTTGATAGGATCACACTCCGTCACCAAGAGTACCTGATAATGCAACGTATACTACCGTAGCCTGTGTAGCACCCAAACTAGTGCCGCACACGTCTTTTTCGCCTCAGAATAATTCAACTCAAAGGCCGTGAACTTCTTACTCAAGTAATAGATAGCTCGTTCCTTACCATCCTCTTGGCTCTCTTGAGCAAGCATCGTGCCCAAGGAATCACCATGGATTGTGAGATACAGGATCAAAGGTTGCCCCGGCACAGGTGGAACAAGCACGGGTGGATTCATGTGGTGGTGTTTTAGTTTCTCAAATGCCTTTTCACATTCACTATCCCATTCGATTAGTGCATTCTTCCTTAATAGCTTAAGAAATGGCTTAGCGGTTTCAGTCAATTGGAAAATGAATCGGGCGATGTAGTTCAGTCTGCCCATGAGACCTTGAACTTCCTTAACGGTCGTTGGCGACTTGAGCTCACAGATAGCTTTAACCTTAGATGGGTCGACCTCAATGCCTTTACTACTGACAGTAAATCGAGCAACTTGCCTGAACTGGCGCCTTACAAGCACTTGGCTGGGTTAAGACGCAATTTGAACTTGCGGAGCCTTTCAAACAGCTTTGACAAGGTTTCTACGTGATCTTCACCGCGCTGGGTCTTTGCGATCATATTATCGACATAAACCTCGATCTCTCTGTGCATCATGTCGTGGAACAAACTAACCATCGCTTGTTGGTACGTTGCCCCAGCATTCTTGAGGCCGAAGGGCATAACTTTGTAGTGGAACACTCCCCAAGGGGTTGTGAATGCTGCTTTTTCTTTGTCTTCCTCATTCATCAAGATTTGATTATAACCCGAGAAGCCGTCCATGAATGAGAACAATTCAAACCCCGCCGTACTATCGACGAGCACATCAATATGAGGAAGGGGGAAGTCGTCCTTTGGATTAGCCTTGTTCAGGTCACGATAGTCCATGCAAACCCGAACGCGACCATCCTTCTTCAACACTAGAACTATATTGGCCACCCACGTAGGGTATTGTGTAACCTCTATGAATCCGACGTCGATAAGTGTCATGACTTCTTCTTCGATCTTCTTTGCTAGTTCCCATTTTGCCTTGCGCCGCTTCTGCTTTTTAGGCTTAATGGAAGGATCAATTGGTAAACAGTGTTCAACGATCGATCGGTCAAGACCTGGCATATCGGCATAGGACCGGGCAAAGATGTCTTGATACTCCTTTAGGAGTTCCTCTAGACGCTCAGCCATGTCTCTAGAGAGTTTTGCCCCAATCTTCACCTTTTTAGGATTCTCTGCATCACCGAGGTTGATTGATATGGTTTCTTCAACGGTCAAAGACTTGAACTTTTAATGATGCTTAAGGTTTTGTCGTATTTCTTCATCACTTGTATCTGAGTCGTCTGAATCATGGGCGTCACCTACCATTGGATCCACTGTTTCTCCCTCCGCATGTTTGCCCCTAAAACATAAAGTAGCGAAATCAAAAGGACAAACAAGGTTTAAACACTTGCATTTTCACGCCAATGAGTAAGTTTCGAGTCTCCAATTTTCAAAGGATCTTTTATTTTCAAAGACCTCGGGACAAGAATTCTTGAGGAAGCCCAGCCCTCAGTTCTTACCAAAGATGATAATAATTTTTCAATCGTTGGTTATCGTCATTGGGCTGGTTTGGGATACTTCAACAAGATTCTAAAATGTATTTGAAAAACTCTGTAATTTTATTGATATTGAATCAATCGAATTACATCCTATTGAAAAGGGAAATCCTAAAGTGCGACATCGAATAGAAATGAAAATCCTAAGAAAGTAGTAAAATTTCCCACTCAGGGAAATGTGGAAACATAAAGATGTTACTCTGAATCTATTCCCTCTAGCGGATCATCAAATATAGCAATGACAGGCGGCTTGGAGGCTTGGGCACCATGTATGGTTCTTCCTCAGAGGCTCCATCAACCTGCATAGGGTCTTCAAAGATAGCCGTGATGGTCAAGTCATCAAACCAACTAGCAAGGTAGGGCACGACATCATCAATATCCTCATTATTAAGAACCATCGGCTCAGGATTCTGGCCTCTCGGCGAATCGGGGAACACTATCCCCAGGTCATCTTCAAATTGGCTTAGATCGTCATAACCGCCTACTACTCCAGCTAAACGGAAGGTCTCATAAAGAGGCGGTGGTAATGGACTGCTCTCAGGCTTTCGATGGCTTATCAGGCCTCGGCCTCCTCGACCAGCTCGACTATGCCCGCGTCCATAACCGTATTTACCTCGTCCACGGTATCCAATTCCACGATACCCCAAACCAACCGTGTGGGATTGCCCGTTAACCTCAATCGGGGTGCGGATCCCCTGTCCATGCTGGCCTAATCCAGCACCAGGCTCAAATCCGTTGCTTACCATCACCTTAGCAACCATGAAAGAGGTATTAGAGAGCTCTAGGATCGGTAAAGGACTATCTAGTGAAGCATGAATCGTATGAACCAACTCGAAGGAGTGGTAGGAGTCTTCTTCGGTATGCTCAGGCTCGATGTAAGGAATAGCCGTCTCATTGGAAATAGGAAAATCTTCTTCTCCATGAACAATAACTAGCTTCTGTTCAACCACAAACATGACCTTCTGATGTAGACTGGACGGAACAGCCCCAACATTATGGATCCATGGTCGTCCTAGCAAATGGTTGAAAGCGGAGGAGATATCCAGTACCTGAAATAAAACATCAAACTTCGAAGGACCGACCTATATTTCCAGATTAATCTTCCCCGTGACATTCTTCCTTACTCCGTCGAATGCCCTAACTGACATCTTAGCTGCTTGTATCCTAGTCAGATCAACACCTAAGCGATTCAGTGTAGCCAAGGGACACAAATTCAGGGCTGACCCATTATCAACTAGCACTCGGGCCACGTGGGTTTGCTTATACTTGACCAAAATGTGTAAGGATTTATTATGTCCCCTCCCTTCGGCGGGGATCTCATCGTCAGCAAATGCTACCTGATCTTTCAGAAGGATTATCCCAACAAAGTTCTCCAGCTTGTCCCCATCAATATCTTCGGGCACATGAACTTGCCCTAGTACCTTCATCAAAGAATTCCAGTGCTTCGCGGAGGATTGGAGGAGCTCCAGCAAAGAAACCTAAGTCGGCAACTTACGCAGTTGATCGACTACACAATACTCGTTCTCCTTGATAACAGCCATGAACTCCTTCGCTTCCTTGTCTGTAGCTTGTTTGGTCGGCGGATCGTTGTTATAGGCGCGCCCAGACCTTGTCACCAACGCCAGTTCCAAGTCGTAAAACCACGGCATCGCTTTATCATCCTGGTCCAGAAATGGTTGAGGTGACGTGATTATAAAAGTATCAAGTACGACAATGCCTAGTTCATTGTCAAAAGCATCCTCCAGGGCGGGCATGTCAGCCAATTCAGGGTCTGCCTTGATCTCGCTGGCCGTCTCATCTTCGGTCATCCCAATCTCCAACTTCGGTTTGACCTGGGTGGTCAGTGCAGCCATCTCTTCATCCCAATCGATGATTATTTGCGAAACAGTAGCCACCATTCCGGTATGGCTTGTGTATACGATCATCCCTTGCTCGATTAGGCTTAGTACTTTATGTCTCACCTAGTCTAGTGACACGACCTCCCTGCTTCGGAAGTAGCCCGCCTGAACCAAATCCCCGAATATGTCAGTCATCCGAACTCTAACATTTTCGACTGGGCCTGTCTTAGTTTTCAAAGACAGCATTGACCTTACCCTCATGCTTAGGCAAAGAGTTGTTCTGAATGTTCGGTTGACCATTGCTCTAAAATGAGAATGCTCCGGAGTCGAGCAAATCCTGAATACGATTCCTAAGTGCATTGCATTCATCGGTACTATGCCCGGGCTCGCCTCAGTGATAATCTCATTTCTTAGTCGGGTCGTACTTGGGACACGTAGTTTGCCCGCATTGGCTCAGTTGTCAATAACTCCTTCCTGCGCAAGATAGCCAAGACCTGGGAAGGAGTATGGAGAAGTGGAGTATACTGCCGGTTGTTACGCTAGTTCGCCCGCTGGTTTTGTGAACCAAAGTTGGCTTGTTGCTGATTAGGGACTTGCATCTTGGATGCCTGAGCCTGAGGCTTCTACGCAGAAGTCATGTTCACCTGCGAGGCTAGTTCTTTTTCTTTCTTTGCCTGGAATCGCTTAGTGCTAGAGCTGGCCTCGCCGTACCATCCTTTCTTCAGCCGATCTCGACCTCCTCACCTATTGCAATGAGGTGACTGAATGATGTAACGGCCGTCCTAAGGATGCGTGACTACATTATCTGAGGTAGGGTAGAGACAAACAACCTCATGAGTTATCGCTCAAGTGGCATTGGTTTCAGCTAAGATGCAATATTCCTCCATCGGGTAGTGTATTGCTTAATCATCTCACCCTTCTTTATCTTCGACTGTTCTAAATCCTCTCTGGTGGTGACAACGTCGAGATTAAAACTAAAATGCTTAACAAATGCATTGGCTGCCTTCTCCTAGTCTTCCATACTGTAAACCTCGTAGTCCATATACAATCTCATGGCTGCATCCTTCAGACTGGCCTGGAAAGTCTGAACCATTAGGGAACCATTAGCCACGTACTTGTTCATTCTGGTCTGGTACATCTGGACGTGTTGAATCGGGTTGGAGGTACCGTCATACTTCTCGAAATCGGGGATCTTGAACTTGTTAGGCACCTGAACCTTCGAGTAAATAGACAGGTCAATGGGAACAACACTTTGTGATCCCTCGACTTCCTGCAACCTCTGCTCCATCTAGGCTATGACTTTCATGGCTTCCTCGCTTATTCCCCCGACCATAAGGCTGGTCTAGGGTGTAGGGACTATAGGTGACGTGCCCGAGCTAGCACCAGCAAAAATAACATCCTCCAATGGTAGAGTATGTATAGGACCACGGTCGGTGCCCTTGTCAGGATTGTCTGTTGGCGGCGTTGGAGGAGGTGCTACATGTGGAGGAACTGAGCCAGACAGCTGTTGCATAACTGTTAAGCCTGGCATCACTCTCTCCATGGCCTGAGATATCATCCCTTCGAAACGGTCATTCATCACCTCCATATGCTCCTTCAGAGCTTCTTGGACTGCTGTATTAATCTCAGCTTTGTCGGTCATCTTTCTTGCCACTGACCGAGTGATGTACGTACTCGGGGTATCCATGTTAGATTACCTGCAAAAGTACATCAATATGATCAGTATGAAGAGTGCATATGACGAGTTGATCCATGGCTCTAGACCGGACTTACTCACATGACCTGACCTGACTCACGATCAGGATTCAAGAAATTCCAGTTCCGTCGGGTTTTGGGAGAAAATTCATGAAAAATCATGGAGTGGTAGAAATGCCACCAAATTTTACGGTCATGTATTCAAGATAACAATGAACAACTTTCATGTTTTGTGCTGAGGATGAAAATGCATGAATCAATACATTTTAATATTTCTTTGGAAAATTGTTTCCCAGAAAACTATTTTGTCCGGCTTTTGTTTAAAGAATGAAAATGCCATTAAAATTGGGAATTAGAGTCCAAAAATTTTCAGACCTTTATTTCACAGCCTAATCTTCAACTTTTATATTTTGTGATTCGATGAAAAAATTCTTTCAATAGTGCTAAACGATGAAGCGAACCCGGGGTCGGAAAACGGGTGAAATTCCAGCCCACTCCATCTCGGCCATTAATTCCGTAATAAATGGAAAACACATCGGATTCATCCGAAATTTTTTGAACTGGTAGATTAAGGTCTTCCAGTCATTTTTTATGAAGAAAATTCATTCCATATATGAATGAAAAAAATCACACAATAGAACAAAGTCGACCAGAATCAGGACCCTTCATTAAACTGAAATTGAAGTAAGAGTGCTACATCCCAAGGGCTCATGACATAAACGCCCTAAACAAACCAACTAGAATTGAAATAACATAAATGGAAAGACACGACTCTACTAGACCGGACTAAATCTATCACTTCCGGGGACGCTTCGATGGCCCGACTTCGCCCTTCGCTCCCTTGAGTGCCTTCCTAGCCATCATAATCTCTTCATATGCTTCGGCCAGCAATCGCCTAAGCTCATTGTTTGTGTGCTGTGCCGGGGTGATATCGGGAAGCTTCGGTCGCCAGGCCTCAGGAATGGAGTGCTTCAGACGGTACTCCTTCGAGGATCGATACGCCTCATCTGCGAGCTTTAATGGCTTCCTCGGAAAACTCAGCTTCGCGGGTGACAAGCTACCCACAATAGCAAGTAGCGATGATCATCTCCTCATGCTCCGGTATAAGATTCTCGAAGTTCAAGTGGACTTGCTCGGACGGAAGAGGTGGAGTCATCTTTTGTACGCATCCGAACTACCGTATGACCCGAGGAGGATAATATTCTGCTGTTCCGGTAAAACCCAGCAAAAGAACCGGTCCGGCTTGCCCCGAAGTAAGACGAGCCACCTTATCTTGAAACCAGCTAGCATGCCATTGGAGGGATTTGGCGGTCGGATTCCTCATGAGTTTTAGCCATTCAGAAAAATGATAATCAGGACAGTCTTCTTGTTTATTTCTGAAAATGACCATCGGAGGGGCATAATTCCTAAGCTCGTCAACCGACAGAGCTTCTGACATTCTTTAATATGAGAAAGAAACTAGACTTGCAAAAGTTCGGCCGGTGCTCGCAAAACCTTGGCCTTGCCTCGCCCATACTTGTTCAAAGAGATGAATGTTTCGGCGAGCAGGGTCACAACAAAATTCTTTTCTTCGCAAACTTGTTGAGTAAAATGAGCCATGCTCGGATTGACAGAGTTCTTATGGGGGGGGGGGAACACTATCAATCCGAAGAAGGCAAGCATGAAAACCTTTCCTTTTTGCAAAAAAATCAACTTTATTGAAGCAATCAATCAAGAAAGAGAATGGGAAATTCCCATAATTTACTTTCAAAACCCTCAGGATGGCAGAAATCTCAACTTTCAGAAACTCGGCCAAAACCATATAGGAATCATCTCCAAAGTACGGACGAATGAGTTCAGAGTCCAAGGACTTACCAATGAGCACGCTATACTCCTCTAAGGTAGGTGTGAGCTCATACTTACCAAGCAAGAATGTGACCGTCTCAGGGACCCAACAGTGTGCCAATGCATGAATAATCCCGACACGAACCTTGATGTCAAGCAACAAAATCAACTTCCCTAGTCTGCAATCCACATACCCACGTGCCGTCTGATCGAGTTGTGCCAACCAATCGGCCAAGTCGACCTTGGACATAATAACAGTGTGGATGTTGTCATGCCCCATGAAGTGATAGACCAACACAATGACAACCTAATAGCCATGGACTGACTCAAATTAAGGACGAGTACATGCATAACAAAATAACCATGATGGATTCAGAGACAAGCGGAATGATGTTCATGCATACATTATTAGTCGTGCTTTTAAAGCTTTAGAAGGCAAATCGTACCCATAGATTGTGGTCCTTATTTAGCACCTTTAAGGTTGGGGATGTCAAGAATTCTGCTCGTGCCATTAAATTCAGGCCAGTGCGGGGAACCCTTGACATAGTCGGGTCGAAGGTAAGGCCATTCACTCCTCTGTCCTGAGGTCAGGAAGAGTCTTGCCTAGATACCATCCTAGGCTCATCTAACATTTTAAGGTCTGATGCAATGCATGTCATGCACAACAGGTATAATTCACTCAATCATGGCATATCGCATTAAAATAAAGCAATGAAATTTAATGCCAAAAACCAAGTGAACTTGCAAAAAAAAAATTATTAGAAATCAAGGACGAACCATGATCAAACAAAGTTATTCTCCACCATCAAAGTATAGTCTATAAAAATTAATCCAGAAATCAAGAGACATCCACAATCAGTCGGTTGACAATCAATCAATCAATTCAAGGATAAATCATGACAATCAAATTGCTTAAGTCCGCAAACGATTTTTTATTTTTTGAAAAAATTAAGGGTTTTTTTTCTTTTCTTTTTCGAAAAATTGAGTTAATTTTCAAAAAAAATGAATTAAAAATTCGGTGACGCTTTATTTTTCTGAAAATTTAAAAATTTCATTCCCCAGCGGAGTCACCAAGCTATCGCGACCTAAAATTTAGAAAAAACCTTAGGTTAATGGATTATCAGGTTAATTATCTAATTAACCTAACTCGGGCTCTCCCAAGCCCACACCAAATCGCAACTTAGGTTTATTCATGAAAAAATTATTTAATTAGAGCCGCCACTAATCGTTTCTTGGTACGTCGATTAGAAAAACCCAAATAAATTAGCAGGAGAACTAATTTATTTCTACGAACCAGAGAAAATGAGTCCGGAGACTTGGTTACATTAATTTGAAAAAAGTTAATGCTCTTTCGGTACTTGATTTCATGAAAAATCCTTTTAAATTGAATGATTGTGAATTGAATGATTCAGAAAATGAAATGGACCATGTGATAGTCGAAAAATGATTTTGTTTTTATTTTTTCGGTTTTTTCTTTTCTTTTTCAAAAAATTAGACAGAACAAAGGATTGAACAAAAATGAACAAAAATGCCCATAATATACCTTTCATTTTCGAAGTTTTTTTTGACTAATTCGCTCGTACCCAAAGTTTAGGGTCGAAGGAAATTTATCCACTACGTACTCTTAGATTCGAGTCAGTATGTGGATTGGTGTATAGAAAGACATCATCCTTTATTTTCAAAGGGCAGACCACGAAATTCTATACGAATTATCATCAAACTCTATACGAATTATCATCCCATTCCATAAGATCGTGGCTAAGGCAAGTAATTCATTCTTCCGAAGGGACAAGGCATATGGGAGCATATATTATGGGCATGTTTGTTCATAAATGTGCATACCATATAGCAAAAATCACACAAACATGACCAAAGGAAAACCAAACGAGCTTATCTTGGGTTTTTTATATTTATTTTTTTCGAAATTAGAGGGGTAGCTGAAATTCATGAGGTTAGGCCCACCTTTCCTCTCAAAAATTTAATCTTGAGAAAATTATCTTTAAAATTTGGAAATTAATTTCAGATAATTTTCAAAAATTTGGATAATTATCCAAGCCAACAAGTCTCATCCATAAAATCAAATATTATCCATAAAACCACAAGATAAGCTTTCCAACCAACTTGATAAGCACGAGATCAAATCAGATAAGGTCCAGTTCTGCACAATCTTATCCATAACATGAAAAGATTATTAGATAGTCACATGATAAGATAAAATCAAACAACCAACGTGCAAGAGATGATTATCACAACCATAAAAAATCATCCATAACATGAAATATCCGCAACGGACAAGCTTATTCAACCAACCATGTGATAAAGTTCATGGCAAATCTTATCCATGAACATGTCAAATTCGGCCAAAGAGGGACTATGACTGAAAAAATTCAAATTTTCATCCTCAAAAATGTTCCAATTTTAGTTCAATCCAATTCACAAAATCATCAACCATCCACGATGTATTGAAAAAAAATTCGACCAAAGAGAAGACGCAGGTGCCGTCTAACCCGGGTAGAGAACATTGGAATGAGATCAAAAGAGTTTTCAGGTATCTTCGTGGAACTTGCAATTTTTCTTTATGTTTTGAAGGTACATGGAATGGAAACATCCTCGATATCGTAGGCCATGTAGATGCAGATTGGGGTGGAGATATTGATAGTAGACGGTCCACTAGCGGGTATGTTTTCATATTATTTGGGGCTGCGTTGAGTTGGATGAGTAGGAGGCAAAGCGTGGTAGCGCTCTCTTCTACGGAAGCTGAGTACATGGCTCTTACTCATGCCCGAAAAGAGGCCATATGGTTACGGCGGTAGTGCTTAGAGCTCGATTTTGAGCAAAGTGCCGTGGAGGTGAGATGCGACAATCAATGGGCTATTTATTTAGCTAAGAATCCAGCGTTTCACTCACATACAAAGCACATCAATATATAATATCACTTTATCCGAGAGAAGGTGGAGAAGAAAGTGTATCCGCTTGTAAAGGTCAACACGGTGAAAAATAGTTCATACTTCCTTACTAAAGCCGTCACGGGTTTGAAGTTTGAATGGTGCTCTGTTGCGATTGGATTGAAGAGGAATGATGTTGGGAAGGCTCTCATTTGCGCAAAATATCCACCAAGAGGGAGAATGTTGGAGTTGGCGAATACTTTGGGGACTCTTGTTTCTCATACCGAGCACGCCCACGTGAGCTTAGAAAAACTGAAGTATGAACCGACGACATATGACCCTTGCGCACCGAATGCGGGTGTTCGGGGGCAGCGCCCCCGAAATGGGGGTCCCGCTACCCGGTCAAAGGGTTTAGGCTTGTGTTTAAGTTAGCCCGTTTGTTATGGGATCAAAGAGTTTTCGTATAGGCTTGGGTTTTGGACCCATTTTAAGTCCTATATAATGTACTTGTATGAGAGATTATTGTAAAAAATTATCGTATGGTTGCGGTGAAAACCTAAAAAATTATAATGGAATCCATTTGTATGACGTAGACCTATTTTTAGGGTGAACCTATGAAAACTTGTGTGCCATCTATTTCTAGTTTTTGTATGATTGTTCTGATATTGATTCAGATTGACCAAGAACATATGCGTTGAGAATATATCCGACACCTTAGACACGAAGAGAGTGCGAGGTATCGAGAGTTTTTATCCCAAATCCCCGAAGGAGTGATTAGGATCAAATGCTATCCCCCAGTGAGAGTGTGTGAGAAGTCCTCTCAGACTAAGGAGCTTAGTTTGGCATGCTCAATTAACCCTTTTCATGATGTGAAAATCACTTTCTTTGAAGCGAAATTCCTTCCTTTCAATCGCATTTTCATGGGCCTGAGTGCCATGAACTGTGTCTTTTCAATCGCCTTTTTCACCAGCCTGAGTACCGTGGACTGTCTTTTCAATCGCCTTTTCACCAGCTTGAGTTTCGTTGATTGTATCTTTTCAATCGGCTTTTCACCAGCCTAAGTACCACGAACTATGTCTTTTCAATCGCCTTTTCACCAGCCTGAATGCAGTGAACAGTGTCTTTTCAATCGCCTTTTCATGGGCCTGAGTACCATGAACTATGTCTTTTTCAATTGCCTTTTAATGGGTCTGAGTACTGTGAATCGGATCTTTTCAATCGTCATTCTCTGAGGGCCGAGCCCGTGTGTTTATACGGTTGTCCGAGTAGTGTTATTTGTTTGAGCTAATCTTGCCTGAGCATGTACGGAGAGGCGTGGAGCCCCGGAGCCAATTCCTCGAGGAAGTCCCCTCAAGTCTAGTCTTGATGGATGTGCCAAAGTGCAATGTTAGAACCCGTTGAAGACGACTCGAGAAAATGTGATCCGTGAACCGAACGAAGAGTTCCAGCTCCGGAGTTTCATTTTCCCAAATGATGCCCACCTGAATTGCGAAGGAGTACCGACCAGCGGCCTATTTCCCTAATGGATCAGGCTATGGTGGTATTCCCTACTGCAGTCATTAATTACATTACATGGTAATAATATATAACCTAATTCCGTTATTTTTCTCGTGTAATGTATTACTAATTTTCTCGTTAGTGTGCTTAAATTATTCCAAATAGTAGCAAAAACGCTTATGTTTTCCCGGCGAGGCCACATCAGCATTCAGCATCCTTGTAAAGCCGAGAGGACCCAATCAGCTCCATTCCCAGCAGGTGCCACGGATCGACAACCTCTGGCCGTCCGATGACAAACTGATCCAACAGCTCACGTTTCCCCTTCCTCCAAGCTCCGTATTCTTCACAGCGCCATCGCGCGGTGTCTCCCTCCCTATAAAGAGCTCTCTCTCTCTCTCTCCTCAATGTCTCTCTCTCCTCTTCACTCCGCAAGAAAAATCCATCTCTCATTCACATATTGATCGATCGCCGCCATGTCGGGCCGTGGGAAGGGAGGCAAGGGGCTGGGCAAGGGAGGGGCGAAGCGGCACAGGAAGGTCCTCCGCGACAACATCCAGGGCATCACCAAGCCGGCCATCCGCCGCCTGGCCCGCCGCGGCGGCGTCAAGCGCATAAGCGGCCTCATCTACGAGGAGACCCGCGGCGTCCTCAAGATCTTCCTCGAGAACGTCATCCGCGACGCCGTCACCTACACCGAGCACGCCCGCCGCAAGACCGTCACCGCCATGGACGTCGTCTACGCCCTCAAGAGGCAGGGCAGGACTCTCTATGGCTTCGGCGGTTGATTGCGTTTTGGGGGGGCGGGGGTTGGTGTTTAGCTCCGATGCGCCTGTCGTTGAATTGGGTATTGTTGTGGATGGTTGCGGCGCTCTAGCGTTAGGGCTTTTGATTTGGTTTGGAATTGAAGTCACGTGTAATGTGAATACTTGGGTCGATTCAATGAGAAGTTAGTGTTCGCATTGATCAATCTCTCCGTCGAATCTGTTTCGCAATGTTCCTCTCCACTTTAATTCGTTGGTACTGTGCTGGTGGTCATTCATGACTGTTTACCCGTCTCTGTTGAAATCGTTAATTGTGGCAAAATTGAATCGGCTCGTCTTTTTCCACATTTCTGCAAGTTCGCCATTGATGGAGCGTCTCTTGCTTGCTCCGTGCTTCTCTTTGCGTGCTACTGGTGGGCAATCTTGTGCCCCCAGTGTTTCACAAGTCATGCAGCTCTGTTCATCGATCGGTGAAGTTGTGTTCCAACTGCAGCTGAACTTGAATCTGCCACCCATGGCATTTTGGTGATTCATGGGCATCAAGCGAGTCGTGGGTTGAAGGGGGAGTGGAAAATTTAAACATGTGATTGGGGTGGATCATGCTTGATAAGCATATGGATCGATAGCTGCAATTTCAGTATCTGGATGGCGGTTCTTGTTTTCAGGATTTGAATCTGAGGTTTCGGAAGTTGATGCGGTTTGTTTCCTTTGCTCGGCTCTTCTGCTTGTTGGGTGATCCGGAAACGCATCGGTGGACCTGGCGAAGAGCTGTATTGGCACTTGGATTGGCCAGCAGCCCGTCCTGTCCAGTTGATTTTGCCCTTTTCTTGATTCATCCGAAACACATTTCGGGCATAATACGTGGTGAGATCCAATTGGGTTCGGCATGTTTTGGATTTGTGTCTTGTGATTGCAGATGACATTTGTTTGTTTGCCGTTTCTTTTCGGATATGGGGACAGCTTCTGGTTTAGTTTAGTTTTGGTCCAGTTCACGACCTGAGAGTTTGCTCCTGTCTAGCAACAAAGCAACAATTTGGTTGTGTAGTTGAACTTGAAAATGATGGGAAGTATCAATATCGTGACTAGGTGGAAAATGGTGAATATAGTGATTGGTTCGGCAGTTTGGACTGTTTTCTCTTCGCCCGTTTCGGCAATAGTGGATTCTCGAACGAGTACTAACATCACAATAGGATCCATTCGTTTAGTTTAGCCTCTATTCCAAGGTTAGATACAGAGGACATATGACGCAGGGATGGCAATTCGTGTCGAAATAAGGATGTGGCATGAATGACTTATTCGGCTTTTGAGTCATTTGGCCTTAACATTACAATAGGATTCATTTCAACATTACAATAGGATCCATTCCTTAAGTTTAAGGTGCGTATGATAATACTTCTGCTTTAGAAATGAACTTCTGGTAAGAAGTTGATTTTTTTACTTCTTCTTTTGAGCAGAAGTTGATTTTTCTACTTCTGCTCCAGAAGTTGATTTTTGATAAAGAAAAGCGTTTGATAACGGAATAAAATTTCTGCTTTTGGAACAGAAATTCATTTGGTAATGGTTGAAAATTTATACTTTTGAAATATTATTAACACAAATCTTAGAAAAATTAATGATCCTGATCTAAAATGCATGTTATTCAAGAAAAGTGAAATGCAAATACTGACGGATTTACGTATAATTTGTTATTTAATTATTTTATGCAAATGAAGACCAATTTTATGGGGAAAATTGAATTAAGTCTTCTATGAACACTTTTAACGTCTTCATTCTTGTAGTTATTCACATGGCGACACATAGAGGGTTCTTTCGTGGGGTTCTTGACGGAAGATGGAACGTCGGGACTCAAAAAGTGCAAAACTACATAGTTTATGACGTAATTGGTATTAAACACGCTTCCTTGAAAAGTATAGTCAAACCCATTATCACGTGGTGGTATTAGTCTTCAGTTGCTAAAAAGAAGCAATCATCCAAGCTGCCGAATTCAAATATCATTACTTAAAAAAAAAAAATATTGCAACTGCTTCTGCAAACGCTACTAGATCCATGCATAAAACACAAAAACAAATTTTCCTTTGAAATCGTCGCTATAAAACACAGGAAAAAAAATCTTCAAAAGCGTGATGAAGACGGTGTTTCATCTCACGAGGTGAACCACTTCCTCACTTTCCTGATGGGTCTCTTGCAAACAGGGTGGGCCTTGCTTTCTCCATCAAATATCCTGGAAGAAACCCAAGTTGTCATGAGAAACATTCCTTGAAACCATAGACAATGAATCAATGTTTTATTACCTCTGAGCACAGTCATAGCTGGTAGCGCAATGGCCACAAGGAACGAAGAAGCAATTCCTTTCCTCATCGTAGCAAATCACGCAAATCCTCTCGTCGTACAACTTCTCCGACGAGCTACTGCCACTGCTGCCGGTTTCTATGTCCTCCTCGCACGTCCCATACGCCGACTGTGGCGGCTTGTATACCCGTATCGGGGTCGTCTTAGTCTCTCCCGGCTCCCGCTCAGCAGGGCTCTTGTCCTCCGAGCTGTCCAGGTATCTCATGATCGCGAAAATGATGAACATGAGCAGTGCTGCGAGATTTCGAGACCCAGTATGAACACTCTGGTTACAACTCTTTTGATGTTTCTCTCTTTCCTTTAAGGAGATTCGAATCAAACACATCTAGAGAGTAACAATTTTGCGAGAAAAACTCACCCAATACTGCGATGTGGGCAACTAACTGGGCCAAGAACGTAAATGCAAAGCACAATTCAGCCAGTTCATCATCCTGAGAGTGGCAAGGAAAATCGAATATCAGAACGTCACGCCCGCTAAACTAGACAAGATTAAACAGTGAAAAATTATAGAATACGGCTCTCAGAACCCCTGAACAATCAGAGACAGCAAGAGAGAGGCAATTACTCCTCCTTGGGCGGTTAAATTTGAAGGCTTTCTGAAGTTAAACTGGACGCTAAGTTTAGATTAAAGCACTTCTCGACATCCAACTAGGAATACCCTCGAATCAGTAGAGGGTATTGCTAGACACCATGAGTCGGCGGCTGCAGTTTCCTAGTGGTTCCAGCACCGAAATGTGTTTGAGCAAAGACAGAGGGCTATCAACATCATCATCCCAATTGAGCAGCGAATCAGCAGAGTAATTGAGAAAACAATAGGGAGGGCATGATCTAACAGTGCAGCGGTCTCCCACAAAAAGAAACTGAAGGCAGAAGAAGGAGTGGATGTACTCGGAGTCGGCAAATACAATACAAATTTCACTGCCCAAGCTCAAAACAGCCGTACTCAATCGGCAAATACAACATCACATTAGAAGAGCAAACATACGAAACCCTCGAATACTAATAATAGATAACAATCAATCTTAGATGGTATCTCATCAAATATATTACGGGTTGTACTTTTTTACATTTTTACCTATCAATCTTTTCATGGATAAAACTTTTCCTTTCCATTGGTAATTTTTTACTGATATGTATTGTAATTCTCTCATTTTCTTGTCAAAAGGATGCCATTTTCTTAGTGAACTGTAGAATTGATATAGGAGAATGGTCATGCGAGTTAGAAAGGTATCGATTGAAGAAGAGGATTACTGGTTGCCAGCATCAATCACGAAACCATAGCTAAACTGTGTGTACTTATCTGCAGTGCAAGTGCCTATAATTTTCCTTATGCTTTCTCTTGTAGCAATTGCTAAATGCATTGACTGAGCTGGAGGAATTGAAGCCCAAAGTGTAGGAGAAAATCGATGGTTCTAACAGGAAACAGGCGAACTAGCAGACTCCTCTTAGAAAGCAGATTTCGACAAATTAGACATGAAAGCGCTATCGCAACCTATTCTTCCACAGATTCGTACTAACTCTGTCTTCACTCAAGTTGTGCGAGTTGTGCATTCCTATCTTTGTGATTTAAGGAGCATTGATTTATCGGGCACATAAGGCGAATCAGACACCCATCAGATAAGTCATGACATTCTAGGCTCCACTCATGACTGTGATGATTCAAGCCTAACAGAGAACACGCAAAAGACGAATCGGACGCAAAAGATCAAATTGTGGTAACAAACAACAGAGAACAAGTTTGACGGAGAAAACCCTAACCTCGCAGATTTGAGTTCCTCGAACTCAAAAGATGAATCGGAGCTACCGATGGGTTTCCGGAAGGCGACGGCGGAAGCGGAGGCGGCTTGGAAGGGCTAATCAAGATCAGCGGTTGCCGATGGGTCTCCAGAAGGCGACAGATAGAGAAGAGGATCACCGGCTCGGAAGGGCGAATCGGAATCAATGACTCGTTGAGGTCGTCGGACGTGCAAATGGGGAGGCAACGGCGGATGCGGAGGCGTGATTGGGAGTGACAGAGCTTCTCATTCTGGAGCTCCAACGGAGAGAGCTTTGGGCGTGGTCCAAAAGAACAGAGTGATGCGTAACGATAGGACGAGGCAGAATTAGCTGAGAAGTGATATTTTTAACTTCTCAAATTTGGCACAAAAACGGCTTCAGAAGTGATTTTTCACTTCATAAATAAAAAATCCTTTCAGAAGTAAATTTTTTTACCAAACGGATTTCTGCTCCAGAAGCACTTCTAGAGCAGAAATCAACTTCCGGAAGTATTACCATGCGCACCCTAAGCCTCTATTCCAAGGTTAGCACCTTAAATTTTATATTGTGTCTTAATCAGGTTGACCCATTTATGACTCGAACTCGTCTATAGCAAGCCAAAATCTATTCAACTTATATCATGTTGTCTAGCGTCATGCAAATGAGTCGTATCGAAATCTGTTGGCCCTAATAGCTTTTATTGAAATCGCCATTTCTAATCATGTTCTATTTTTTTTATTTAGAAGTTTCGTTTGATTTTTTGCGCCGTGGACGCCCGTACCTTGAATTAGATCGATCCATGGGAGCGAAATGTAAAAAAAACCCATTACATATATATTCGAGCCCATTAGGCTAATTGCCATCCATGCTACATATTATAGTTCAAGATCAAATTCTTAACAAATCCACTATAGGAAAAAAAAAAAAAAAAAAATTACTTATTCCTCTAGCCCTCGGCATTGAAGGGAATATTTAGTTGTTTCAATCCCTCGAGTTTCTATTTTGTTCAATTTCATCCGTGAAGTTTTATCCGACATTCAATTCAGTCCCTGAACATTTATTTTTTTAGATTATTTTTTCCTTTTATTCTTTTAAGTGAGCCGGATTTGATCATTTCGTTAGACTTCTTAACAGGATTTGCTAATGGGGCGACAGAATGCTCTTCAATCTACTGTTGTTTGATCATAGTGGCTCTTACAATTGATTTCTTTGCCATTTTACTATGTGTGAAAAGTGCACAAACGAACAGTCTATCTCTAAGAATGTCCAATTGTCCATGATCCAAAAACCATAAGAACCTTTCCACGAGATTGTTCGGGCCGGATCGAGCCCATTAAAGGAGCCGGACACTTACCCAGCTCGGTCGATAGGTCTAGAAACGTAGGGGCGGCCCGTTGGGCCGCTAAATTCGTGATTAGCCACAAATAATTAAGGTGGAAAATTTGCCCCAAGTCATATCATTTTTACAATTTTATGAAGTGCTCTACAATTCTCAAGAGGCAAAATGAAGAATTATCATCTGCCCAATTAAAACAAAAAGGTTACAAAGGGTAAAGTGGCATATGAGTACTTTGACTTTGTTGGGCCAAATAGAGATAAAGTGGCCCAATTCGTCATGTCTGTTTTAATTGGACGACGTCGTAATTGATGAATGTAGGATCATTTGGGCAAAAGCCCAGATCAACTGGAACCCGCTTTCAGCTTCAAATTCCACTAGACAGTAGGTCGTTTTCTTATCAACATGGACTCAATTCTTGTATTTAGCTGCACCAATCAAATTCCTATTGTTATTCTGGGGCAGTTGTTTGTTTTTATACGGCGAAGGCATCAGAGGTCCCTGAAATTCTCTAAATTACACAGATTACTGTCCATAGTCTCTCTTCTTCATTTTTTTTTTGTAATATCTGACAGAACGGTAAACTTGATGACTTTCGATTTCCATATCGAACTGCAAAAAATATTTTCTAGTTCATTTTCATGGAAAATGATTTCCTGAAGAACATTTTCCAATAACACTTCATTTTTTGGGAAACAAACGGAGTCTAAATCTGAAAAAGTCACGAAAAAACTACATTCTCCATGTCAATATATGTATGTTGAAATAGCCTTCAGATGTTTGGACTAGAGAAAAGTCGAGCTGCGCGATTCACAAAATTTATGAATTGCAATAGGTAAAAAGTAAAAATTACTCTAACCAGACAATGAGAAGAATCCCGTAATCAAGTGACGTGAGAATGTCCAACGGCCCACGTCCGGGAGGCTTTGGATCACACTTATTGAGTTTCAAAAAATATATGATTTCTTTTTTTGTTGTTGAAATTTCATGTCTTTAATTTCATGCAATTTGCGTGGGATGATCATAAATGATGACGCCTAGACGGCAAAGCTACATGGCCAATGCATTATGAGCCGTAGGTTTTTGACCCTCGTAACACTATTAACGAACGCCACCTCTAACGAAAGTGACCTCCAAAAAAGGGGAAGTTGCCTTACACCGCTCGATATTCAATTTTTTCAAAGCTCTTTTTGTCATTTACGTTAGAGAAAAAATCACCAAAAATTTCAAATTATGATCACTGTGACACATTTATTTTGAACTTTTTTTGGTGACGTCAAAAACCCCAAACTAGATTTGTTGTGGCGTATTCACTCTAAACTTTTTCTTATGCCATAAAAAACTCAAACTTGTACTTATGTGACACATTTACCCTCTATCAAGATTCAGTCAGATGAATTTTCAGCTAAAATAACGTCTTTTTTGTTTCACTTGAGCCACGTGGGAGTCGTGTCAACACCGTTTGCTTTCCAGAGTCCATATTGGCAGATTTGTAATGGTGCTCGTTGATGGAGGGTAAATGCGTCATATATATGCAAATTTAGGATTTTCAGTGCTATAGAAAAAAGTTTAGGATAAATGTAGCATAATAGGTATAGTTTGATGTTTTTTTTTGTGGCTTTTGCCCTTTACATAAAGGAAGAGCCCAATCAACAAGGTATTGGCTTAGATGCTAAGGAAGTTTGTTTTTCTCCTTATGGTCTTAGGGTTCAGGTCATGTTGAGAGTATTGCCGGAAAAAAGAAAAATCCCGAATGTACCTGGACGATTTTGGGGAGTGCGCGTCCTTAAGATAAACTGGAGAGAACCTGTAACGACCCATGAACTATATCCCGTTATTCTATCTCTGTTTAATTTAATTATTATTTTCTACCAACCTTTATTATTTATTTGCGGAAACATTAGTAGCTATCCTAATTTAACAGACATAGCAACTTCCAAGATATTTATAAACATACTTAGTTTTATACATATGCCTCAAGTATATTTTACAATATACACTAACCTCCCTTATTATGTACAATCAAAATTTGGAAGGTTACCCTCGACTATGGCCACTCTGCCCCTCCATACTCTTACTAGACTGTTAGGACCTCTTTCTCATCCTGACTCGGGTACTCTCCTAAGGCGTCACTCCGCCTTGGAAACCTGATGGTCCATTGAAATTGCGCAGAGGACCCATGAGCATTCCTCCACCTACTCTTCGACGCTAGTTTCTACATTTACGACTTCCTGCTGGGAATATTCCACGTGAGTCGGCAATCCAAACAACGGGGATGCGAAGAGGCCATCTCAATTCCCTGAAAAATAAGGGATGAGCGAACAGCCCAGTAAATAAAATTTCTAGGCCTAAAATAGGAATATCAGCCTAGTACTCAACTCGGTGGTGTAAATGCATTTTAAACAAAGCTATCTTCTGATCCATTACCGAAAAGATGCCCATGCTTCATGAGTCATGCCAATTCACATAAGCACAATAAATGCAACCGCCATTCTTTCTTTTGACTTTTGGGCTTTCTTTCCCGAGCCTCACATCGGGACTTCTGGTACCGGGCAACGTCACCACTGCGCGTGAACAACGGCAGAAACATTTCATATCATCATTAGGTAAGCGACGTCTACGCCATCATTGCTTTTCTCACTAATAATGGCGGCGCATAATTCCGTTATCGCAAGCAACAGTTAGAAATTACGTCGTTACCTCAAGCCCCTACATCGTTGCTTTTCTTGCTAACAATGGCAGAAATTGTCTTTCAATTGGAAATCACATACTTGCACACGCATAATCTGTTTATTATCTTTTCTTATTACCAAACATGCAGGACTCGGTCGATGGAAAGGAGATGGAATGAGGGACCGTTCAAGCGGCTTTTGGCCTGATGAATTAGCCCGGCGATGCCCAAGATTGACCCGCCCGGCCTGGTTAGCTTGAATCGGACCGAACTACTCGGCATCCTCAACTTCCCCCTCATAATTTAACCAAAATAACTTGACATTAGTGCCATGATATTCATGAACATGCACGGTCACGCGTTAATGCAACATTTCATCAAGTAATAAACGGATATTACTGCGTTACAACTAGTAATCTCATTTACCTGTTACCCGAGCATATGTATTCTATCTTACGACACGCAAGAAAACAAGGCGAGAAGACAGCGTCGTGTGGTGCGTCGGTGAGGTGGTGAGGTGGTGTGGCGGTGGCATGAGGCGGCGTGCGTTTGCGGCGGTGGCGTGAGGTGGCTGTCTGTGGTGCCGTGCGAGAGAGAGAAAGCACGTGAGGGAGAGAGAGAGCGGATTGGTGGATGTCGGAAATGAACAAACCACACCCCTATTTATAGTAGTTTCCTTGCTTCTCACAAAAGTTACTTCATTAATGACCTTCATCATTAAGTTTTTCTACAAATATGAATGCATTTATAACATCTTGATTTTGTCAATCCTCTTAGTGTGAAATCACTTGACTTTGTCAATCCTATTAGTGTGAACTCATTTATGTTTTCTAGTGTGAACTCATTTATGTTTTCTAGTGTGAACTCATTTGTAGTTTCTTGACTTTGTTAATCCTATAGCGTGAACTCATTTATAGTTTCTTGACTTTGTTATTGAAAGTGACATTAATCTTATTCTATTATTAAATGCTTGAAAATTACATTGATATTATTCTTGCATTAATTACTTGAAAGCGACATTGATCTTATCCTAACATTAATTACTTGAAAGCGACATTGATTTTATCCTATTATTAATTACTTGGAAGCGACATTGATCTTATCCTATCATTAATTACTTGAAAGCGACATCATTCTTATCCTATCATTAATTACTCGAAAGCGACGTTATTCTTATCCTATCATTAATTACTCGAAAGCGACATTAATCTTATCATTTAGAAAGTTGCTTGCAGTTGACTTAATTGACTTAGCATTGACTTATATATTAATTCAAGAAATGTTACTATGTCATCTTTTCTAATACGAAATTTCTGGGAAAACTCCTTAAATAAGTTAGGTAATAGCTTTCTCGAGAAGTTACCGGATGGCTTTCTCGAGAAGCTACGAGATAGCTCCCTCTAGAAGTTTTTAGGTGTCTTAAAGAACAAGTCAAGAGAAATTATTCTGTTTCCTATTTTATTTCTAATATGGGAAATTTCATGATGTCACAGAACCAGTCAAGGTATGGTGCGCGAAAGTTGGCCCGAGCACCACTTGACCACCAAATCAAATAATTTAAAAAGAAAAAGAAAAAAAAAGAGGCCCGTGTTCAGTCACTCACATTATGCTTGTGCTCTGCCAAGCTGTGATGAGTATGATTCGATTAAATATGGTGGAAATGGAAAGAACGAGGCTGTTTGGGGACTCACAATAAATTTGGACAACGTGTGCCTTAAATGCATGAATTGATACTTATCTACTCTTGCACCCGATTTGGATCAATTGCTTGTGACCCACAACGCAAAAATCCAAAAAATGCAAAAAAAGAAAAAAAGAAAAAAAGAAAAACCTGAAATTGCTTGTGACTTTTATTTTTACTTAATCTGAATCTTGGGTGGCTTAAAACATTCATAATATACAAATATTGACATATTGATCCGCATATTTTTTTTCATAGTAGTTGAATATTAAATGATATTATAATTTTGACAGAGAAGTATAAATGCAATTTTTACTTAAATTTAGGTCTCGAGAAACAAGTCAAGCATATCGAGTTTCGATTTTCAAAATAGTAGAAACACTTCATTAGAACAACCAATGCATTGAAAACCGTAATATTTCCTTAAGGAATCACTTAGCAAGTGCCCCTAAAACACTTGTAAACAAATTCTGGTATATAATAAGGAAATCCCGGTGACCTCTTGGATAACGTTTTCTTGACTATTGGACCAAAGAAAAAGTATCAATAGTTTGTCTCGAGCATATCTTATTAACGAGTGGGTGAGGATGGGCATGGTCAGGAGTTGACCAAAAAGTCCTATAGCAATAGAGCATGAGCAAGCCTTAATGGGCATATGCTTGGATCGAAAAAAAAAAAACTGTTAATCCACGCTCGATGAAATGGGATAATTGTCAAGTCATAAATGTATTGTACAACAATCATTTTAATCTTAATCCTATATCTTTTGATAATTTATCAATATAGTCCTTGCAATCAATTTTTTTTTTTTCCGGAAATCACTGATGTGGACGTTGACCGTCCTACATGGCATAGCCGGCGTTGAACGGTCGGGGCTAATATAGACAATATTTGTAATTTTTTTTAAAATTATTTCAAATTTATTTTTATTGTTCTTTTCTTTACCGACCATTGGATGAGGGCACGCGAGTCCTCGCCTGCTGCTACGGGGTCGCTGGGCCTAGTAAAGACAAAAATAATAGAATAAAAGAAAATAAAGAAGTCATAATTTTTTTTTGAAGAAAATATGCAAAAATTGTTCATGTATTTGATTTCTGGCCAAAATTGACAGACCAACTACATTGAAAATTTATCAAAAATTGACATAGTGAAAAAGGGTTTAGGACTGAATTGACCGCCGCACAACATCACTAGGAATTTTGGACAATTTTTCCCAATGAAATTATCCTTGTTCGGGAGAAAAATTCCAAATAATAGCCTGAAGTCCTCTTGTTTTCTTAAATAAGGGCCTCAAGTGATTTTGTTTCAAATAAGGGCATGAAATGGCATAGTATATTTCAAATAAGGGCCTGAAGTGGCCATAGAGTTTCAAAAAAGGGCATGACCTAAAGGGCATTTTTGTCATTTCCCATTTTGATTATTTATTTATTTATTCTCTATTTTTCCTTTTTTTCTATTTTTTAAAAATAAAAATAAAAAATAAAAAACAGCCACACACAAGCGGGAGGGGCAGCCCTCTCGCCTGTGGCCGCCGGCTCACCGTTGGTAGGGGGTCGGCGACACCCTCTCCCTATTTTGGAGAGGGCCATTAGGTTGACGGGGTCGCCGGCCCTCGCCGAGGGGCCGGTGACCTCGCTGGCCTTCGCCGCCCCGCTGAACCCCCACCAGCGGTGGGCCAACAGCCAGCCCTCCCGCCTGTGTGTGGTTATTTAAAAAAAAATAGAAAAAAGAAAAGTCTAATAAAAAATAAAAAATCAAATAAGGAAAAAGACGAAAATGCCCTTGAAATCAGGCCCTTTTTTGAGATTTTATGGCCACTTCAGACTTTTATTTGAAACAACGTTCACTTCAAACCGTTGTTTGAGAAAATGAGGGCACTTCAGGCCCTTATTTGAAACAAGGTTCACTTAGGGTCCTTATTTGAGAAACTGAGAGAACTTCGGGCCATTCTTTGAAATATTTCCTTGTTCAGGTCTTAGAGGGCTCATCGAGTTACCATGCCTGTGATCAGGTCAAAACACAAAATATTTTTCCTCTTTGCACCGTAAACCTTAATATATAGGTTACTAAAATGTAATCTTTCTCATTTTTCACTTTTTTGTGGAGCAACCATCATTGATCCTTCAAAATTTGTTTGTAGACTACGACCTTTTTGTTTTTTTCCTGGCTAAATCTAGACGTAAGACAAAGGGCAATTCTACTTGCAATGTTGCGTGCCGTGGAGGTAATAAAGGCATTGATGCTTGGTCGAACTCCTCCACCACCTATAAATTGACCCAGCAAATTGGCAATTAGCCAAATTTCGTGCAACCAAAAAATAAAAATAAAAAATTCACGTGCAACTCGCTAGAGGGGAATGGTCGACGTTGGCTTGGCAACAAGAAAAGGACAGGACGAAGCACAGATTTTTCAGTAATCTAGATCCGAAATTTCAAGGGGATAAATGCAAAAAATGGAATTAAGAGACAGACCCACCCCGCTATAAATGCCGCAAGAATATTTTAGGATTTTAACAGTTGGCCAATCGAAAAATTATTATTTTATTTTGATTAATTGAGGGTTTGAGGGTTTTGGAAAAACACATCAATCATGTCTAGAGTGCGCTGCCATGTTGGTGAAATTCAGGACATCGTAAATGACATGTGGTAGGCGACCAACTATTCCACGTGGAGCCACACTGGTTTCCGACCGCTTGAATTACACCGACGGCAAGCTCGAGATCTGACCGGGGCTTTTGGTAAAATCTTACGGTGCACATGGCAACACTTCTGCTTCAGAAATTAACTTATGGTTAGAATAAATAGATAAGCCAAATGGCATTATCCAAGCTTTGGGTCAGGAATTGTATTTGGTCTTGTTCTCCGACTGCTTTTCATCAGTCTTTTAAAGCTCCGGTAAATCTACTGGTGAATTCAAGAAGTACTTCATAGGTGCTATGCTTCGTAAGATGCCTAGTAGTCAACCAGGTAGGGAATTCTTGGAGCCAATCAGGCCATCTGTGGTATGGGATATCGTTGAAGGTGAAATACGTATTAGATTATGAGGAAGTTGCGTTTGAAGTACCAGTAGGGGATGAACCACTTTTGGTTCTGAGGCTAATTCTACGTCTTGTTCTGACACTGGGTCTGCCATCATGATTTTACCAGATTAAGATGAGTTATTAGAGAATTCTGAATCAGATGAGCCAGATGAAACAGATGATTCACTCTGAAGAGGATTTTGGTGGTGAATTTATGGCAGAAATAGCAGGGATTTGGACTTGGTGTCTGAGGAAATTTTTCAGGGGGTTTGACACCATGCATGAGGAGGGTGGATTTTTAGGTGAGGATTGAGAAGGTGGAGGTGATGGTGCTGTGGGCATGAGTGCTTTTCCTTTCTCTTTGTCTCGAACATCTTTGTCTAATTGTCTCAGACGCTCTCTAAGAGATATGACATTTGATCTAGATGGAGGAGGAGCAAGATTTCCGAGACTCGGCTTCCTTTGATGAACCCATATTCTGCTTTTTCCAAACCTTCATCCTTCTCCCCTATCAGATCCATCAAACATCTCATTAAACATACCCCTCGAACTATTAATGAGTATGTTCAGTCCTCTAAATTTGACCAACACCCTATATTGTCCACCCAGCAAGAGCAATTCATTACTCTTAGCATCCCTCAAGAGTTCCCTCTTCAGTGGGCTCAACATGGTTACACACCCCCTCCATTTTGGAGCCATCCGTCTTGCTCTTTCCTTCCATAGGCGAAAAGGGTTACCTGTTGTTGCAAGAGTAGTTTTACTTGACACCCGCTTCATTGACTATCAGCATGCCTGCATTGGAACGATTCAGACTACTCAAAATGCTGGCACTGTTTTTGTCACACTCTTTTCAAACTTTAACATGCCCTTGCTGATCCCAGCCTTCTATCAGCCCTCAAAGTACGGTTACAGATCACTGGAGCTCCACAGACTCCTAGATCTATAGCCGCCACTTTGCATTACCAGATGATCTACAGAGTCCAGAATCATGCCATTGATCTCATTCTTCATAGTTCGAAAGACGCTTTGTTTATCTCTGTTGATCATGACCAGACCTCTCTGTGTTCATGTGCTTAGAGAGATCCCTAGACACCAACTTGTCAAGCTCCTTCCTGACAGTTGGGTAACCAACTACGAAAAGCTCCACCAGAACACCAGGCCGGTCCAATCTTCTGAACCCTAGTTTATCAAAAAGAAAGATGGTACTGTAACCATCAAATTTACAAAGGAAAAGGAAGATTCCACTTCCGTTTTTCCCTCTTTCCCTACCATTCTATGCTTTACCCCATGTCCAACTAATCCAGTCGGTATGGAATGTCCTGATCCTAAAGAGTTCGTTTAGTTCTTCGACTCAAATGGGCAACCTGTCCATTATTTCAAAGATCTTACGGGACACTGTTATTGGGACATTAACTATGCCTATTCGTCATGTTCCCGAACTGAAGAAGAAGATGACAGACCTTCTTCCAAGAAGAAGAAAAAAAAGAAAGATTCTCTTTATCAGAGGTATCTTGACGATGACACTACGGTGGGACCACTTGAAGAAGATGGTGGCAGATTCCAGTTCATGGTCCAGTGTGGAACTGTCAAACCTCCTCAAATTACTCCACCACCACCTCCTTGTTCAGATGAATCAAAACCCTTACCACCTTCACCTCCGTCACTAAAGAAATCTGTTACCTCTCCCTTCTATAAGCCTATCTAGAAATGGGTAAAGAAACATTCTTATCCCATTGAACTCCCCAGACCATACACATGTACTCCTAAACCCGAACCACCTTCGGTTTTACCCAGTATATGTATGTTTCAACCCGAAGACTTCCTGCCACTTTAGACACCGAATACTGAGTTTAGTGGTAGCGCCAAATTTCCTCTGTTGGAAAGATGCTCAGATCCACAGCAAAGGTATTACCATTCACCCAAAATACATGCTCCTAATGATGTTGATGCTCATGGACG
This sequence comes from Lenwebbia sp. NSW1173648, assembly GCA_029784005.1. Classification (NCBI taxonomy): domain Eukaryota; kingdom Viridiplantae; phylum Streptophyta; class Magnoliopsida; order Myrtales; family Myrtaceae; genus Lenwebbia; species Lenwebbia sp. NSW1173648. The sequence continues at coordinate 17,415,621 of JARCGZ010000008.1, read as the reverse complement.
ACGAAAAGGACCCACTCCAACTGAAGCTGTCTTGAATTGGCAGACAAAAAATGCCCTTCGCAAAATGTGGTCCTGAATACAGTTGCTACCCGTCTTGAACGAGTAGACTAGACAACTGCTGTGTCCAAGAAGATGTTAGAAGATTTTTAGAAGAGGCTTCATCTGCTGGAAACCAAGCAAATCCCTCATCATTACCTAGAAGATCAAACTCATGAGATGGAAAAACTCAAGCGTCAGATCCAAATTCTCCAAAACCAAAGACCTCTAGCACCTTCTGAATCATTTCTATTCCCTTCCATCACCCCAATCCCAAGATCAGGATCTTCTCATCCAGGATCGTCTTCATCATTTGCAGCTATTCTTGATTCAGCTCCTCCTCCACCTAGATCAAATGTCCATGTTTGGAAGACGCTTTTTTTTTTTTTATCTCTATTGATCATGACCAAACCTCCTGTGTTCATGTGCCCAGACAGATCCCTAGAGACCAACTTGTCAAGCTCCTTCCTGACAGTTGGGTAAAATTGTTAGGAAGGATCTTGACAAGTTGGTCTCTAGGGATCTGTCTAGGCACATGAACACATGAGGTTTGGTCATGATCAACAGAGATAAATAAAGCGTCTTTCGAACTAGGAAGTTGAGATCAATGGCATGATTCTGGACTTTGTAGATCATCTTGTAATGCAAAGTAGCGGCTATAGATCCAGAAGTCTGTGGAGCTCCAGTGATCTATAACTGTACTTTGAGAGATGATAGAAGGCTGGGATCAGCAATGGCCATGTTAAAGTTTGGAAAGAATGTGAAAAAAACAGTGCCAACATTTAGAGTAGTCTGAATCGTTCCAATGCAGGCATGCCGATAGTCAATGAAGCGGGTGTCTGGTAAAGCTACTCGTGTAACAACAGGTAACCCTTTTCGCCCATGGATGGAAAGAGCAAGATGGATGGCTCCAAAATGGAGGTGTGTGTAACCTTGTTGAGCCCACTGAAAAGGGAACGCTTGAGGGATGCTGAGAGTAATGAATTGCTCTTGCTGGGTGGACAATATAGGGTGCTGGTCAAATTTAGAGGACTTAACATACTCCTTAACAGTTCAAGGGGTATGTTTAATGAGATGTTTGATGGATCTGATGGGGGAGAAGGATGAAGGTTTGGAAAAAGCAGAATATGGGTTCATCAAAGGAAGCTGAGTTTCGAAAATCTTGCTTTCTTCGTTGAGATAGGCTACCTCATAGAGATAGTCCTTCTTGGATGCTGTAGATGTTCGAAACTCAGGAGGAGGGGCTAAAGAAACAGGAGAGTCTGTGTGAATAGGTGAAGAAGCTGTAATGGTTTCCATGAGGTTTGGGTGTTCTTCTCACCATGCAAGTCCTGACTTAGAATTTTAATCTTAACTCACCCTTAAGTTCTCAACTAACCAAAATATAACCTTAAACTGTCAATCGACAAATGGCCATATAAGATTTTGTGAAATCATTACCAACTGTTCTAGAAGCTTAAACTGTTAGAATGTGTGATTTGATATTTAAAAATTTTAATAGACCAAAAAAGCAAAGTCATGTTTACGTACTAATCCCAAAAATTCTGACTCCTACCATTTCTTTGAAATTAAATATGAATTGAGTTGCCGTCTTAGCAAGTTTAGCTCTTAAATCGTTGCCGCAGCTTGAAGAATATGGTTACGCTCTTATTGCACAAATTCCATGTCGAATTAAACCAAATAAGACGATCGCGCTAAACCCTCAATCACCAATGTCTCTATATCTCATTATTGTCGAGTTAAGATCGTTCTCATCGATCTGCTACCAAGTCCACTTTAATAATCTCGACAAATTCAATAGTGACGGAAACTCATGACGTACACGATGGCACTGCGTCACCGTCTTCCTTCCCCAGAACGGACATCCAACGACTCCCTCGATGCTTTGCTATCGGTAGAGTCGAAAAGTATGTGTCGTAACACGACTTGATACGTATTGTCGGACCATCATAGTGTTCATAGGGGGGAACAGCAAGAAACTAGTTTATAACTTTGGTCATTTCTCACTTCTTTGGTCGAGGCCATGCGTGGAATGTAGGTCGCGGAAGGAGGTGGGGGTGGTGGGAGACCATAATTGAAGAGCAGTAATGCCACACTACTGACCTGGTGGTAATTATAATGGGGTAGGTTTCAGCTGGTAAGTTGATTAACCTTTCAAATGGCCCTATTCATTGTGATCAGCAATCTGGTTGTGAGTAAATGATCTTTTGGGTGGGTGAAAAGGCAAAAAGTGAGATGATTGAATAAATTGCCGAGGAACCGGGGCAAGAGGGATGAGCGATTTTAGAGTCATTCAGATTTCACCTGAAACCTACTTATCGGAACCGATTCTCCAATTTTTGGAATCTTGAACCTTCCCCGAATACTCTCGAACTTGGACCTACCATGTCAGGGATTACTGAATCTACCCAAGTTCCACCTGTATTCTTAATTGAGCGATTGCAGTGAATTATTACCTCTCATGACCATCATTTGCTGCTACAATCCACTAGTCATATGAACTTTTATATCTTGAGCTAAAAAATACTGGACTCTGAGTTCGCCTGTTTAATCAACCATATGAACTTTTATATCTTCAAAACGGGTGTGTATACTTTTTTGCCAGTCAAAGGAATGTCCAGAGCCGGCAAAGTATAGACCATCTATGGGGAATGTTCAATTTAAGGCGGTAGATTTTGCCCGTGCACCATTGGCCACGGGGTGAGCTTGTCACCACGATCCCAGTGGAGAGTCAAAGGTTGGTGATATGCATAAGCTTAGGCCCGTCCTTCGCGGACTAACCAGATTTCCTGAAACAGATAATGAAGTATATATACTTGTAACTATGACAAACAGATATACGATACTATTCTATATACTACCAAAAACTCTAAGTTTGAGCTTGAGTTCAAGTTTGTGTTCGAGTCCGATTTAAGAATCCGTTTATTTCGTGAAAAATGAATGATTTGAAAAATATCTTTCATATAATGATTATTCGTATGACTTGAAAAAATTAGTCAATGAAAATTGTTATCGTTATCAAACGATTAATTTTGAAAAATATTTTTCACATCATACATTTTACTCGAAATATTCGTGTCCTAAGTGAATTTTAGTCGGATGGAGCTTAAACCTATAAAGATACTTGATCTATTCGTGTTAAAAGCTTAAAATATCCAGCTCAACTGTGGTGGAGAAAAGTATCTCTGAGTCACTTAAGTCAAATCGTTTAAACCAAGATTAGCCCATCTTTGATTCGATTCTAACATATCCTGACAATGACATGATGATCCAATGGGTCATATGGGTCCATCTCATAAAAGGAGCCGTTTTAAATGGAGTCGAGATATGCACCAGCCATTACTAGCCCTAATCACGTGATCCCACTTGGCACTTGACATGATTTTTCTCATGAGCTTAGCCTTAAAAAATGCAAATGTTGTAAAATTAAAACAAAATTCCCAAATTGATACACATGTAACAAATTTACCAAAAATTATTTTTTTTCCCACAAAAAACTCCAAACTGGTATACTTATGATAAATTTACCTAAAACTATTTTTTGTCCACCAAAAATCTCAAACTAGTACATCCATGATAAATTTACCACAAACTAAATTTTTTACCACAAAAACTCCAAACTGGTACACCTGCGACAAGTTTACCTTCTGTTAATTTTCGTTAAATTTTATCGTCAAATTGCTGAATTGGATGACAGTGACAGTTGACGGGTGTACTAGTTTATGATTTGTTTTCTCTTGTAATTGAGGGATGTAACAGAGATGTGCGATATGGTAATTGTAGTAGAATCCTCTGTTGGAAGTAGCCTTCATGATAAACCTTGTTTCTTGATTTCTATTTCTCGCTTTTACGCTATATTTCGTTGTGGTCGTGTGCCACATTCTAACATACAACTTGTTGGACAATTATCCCCACAATGTACGCTAATAAGAGCGAGTCTAGGCCCATTAATATTTTGCTATCTTGTCCCATAGTGCAATCCATTAAACAAAAAAGAAGTCGCCAGTCAAAAGAATTATCTTAGTTCGTAGGACAAATTTTTTGATTCTTCCATTTCGATGGAGTCGGAGTAGCTTCCCTTATTCATTAATATACTACGGATTCAAATGAGTTATCTTATCTAGTTATCCTCTGGTATGCACTCTGAATTTTGCATTTATTAGTTTTGTTGTTGTTGTGATGTCAGGTAAAATAACTTAATTATAATTTACTTTTTATTTTTCAAGAATCGATACAAAGTTTTCTCAAGTTTACTCAAGCAAACCATACACAAACAATTACACACCCGGAGGGCCATCATTTAGTCTTCGTTTGTTTTGCCAAAAATGAATAGTCCGGAATATATTTTCCTAAAAACTCTCTCTTGTATCAGTTAAAATAATCAGTCAACGAGAAATATTTCATAATGAACCATAAAAATTGTTTTTAAGAAAATATTTTTCAAATCATTTATTTTTTGCGAAACAAATGGAATCTCGATGCGTAAATGTCTCTTGCTTGAGGTGTGTACGAGATTTAAAGCTTTCGGCAAGGTTTATGAGAAAAGAAAGCCGCCCACTTGTATCTGATTTGACTCGTGAAAAAAAGAAGGGATCGAACCAAGTAAATCTATTGTTTTTGCGGCGTCTCCATGAATTTCATAAACCCTGGCCAGTTTTACAACAAGGAAGGTTGAAGAGTTGCTGAAGTTAATGTTGTACACAGTTCCTAACTCCCAGTTTCCCACAAAGGTGAAGTAACCATTCATTGCACCCCCACGCAACCTTTTCCTAGGACTAACACCGAAACTAACCCGCACCCATAAATTCGCAATGCAGTTTTGCTTCCTTCCTCTCAACAGTCCTTGTCCTACTCTCTCTCTCTCTCTCTCTCTCTCTCTCTCTCCTGCCTTTTCAACCTAAGCTAATATAAGAACAGTCCTGCATTTGTCGTGCGCTGTTCAAGAAAGTCTTGGTTTTTGGGATTGTTCCTTCTTTTCTTTAGCATCTTTTGATGTTTTGGGTTGCTTAGGGGAAATGGGTATCTTCTCATTAGTGACAGGAAGGCCAGGCCCAAGTGGGTTTGGATCAGCCACCACTGCAGAGCAGGTCACTGAAGGCATCGATGCAAGCAATGTCACTGCTATCGTCACTGGTGAATTCTGTCCTTCTTCTGTTTCCACCTACTGTTCTTGATCTGACTTACAATTTAACTGAACTCGTGATTCTGTTGTCCGGTTTGTGTTTCCTGATGTGATGTGAGCTCATGTTGAAAGATGAGAACTTGTGCGAGTCTTTTAGATAGTTTGATCTGTGAGTGTTGCCTTGAACCTGATCTTGTCCATTTCGAATAATCTTGCAAGGAGGAGCGAGCGGCATCGGGTTCGAGACGGCGAGGGTCCTAGCCTTGCGCGGAGCGCGCGTCGTAATCGCTGCGAGAAACACGGACGCCGCGAACGAAGCGAAGCGGCTGATTCTGGACGACGATGGAGATGCTCGCGTGGATGTCCTCAAATTGGACCTTTGCTCCATGAAGTCTATCAGAGCATTTGTCAACAATTTCATCGCTCTTGATCTGCCCCTCAACATTTTGATGTAATAACCACTCTGCCTCTCTCTTCACTCTGTCTCCAGTTTATTCAGACTTGTCAAACTACATAGAGAAAACCAATCATTTTTTCGCGCTCTCGTGTTGATAAGGCAAAATTTCTCGTTTCAGCAACAATGCCGGAATTATGTTCTGCCCTTATCAGCTGTCGGAAGACGGGTTCGAAGTGCAATTCGCCACTAACCATCTTGGTAGCTCGATCTCAGCAAAAGTTTCCTTGGTTCAATCTCATGAAATTATGTCTGCTGGCTAAATTCTGAATGCCCTGTTTGCTCATTCGATTGGCCAGGACATTTTCTGCTGACAAACCTCCTCCTGGACAAAATGAAAGCGACCGCAAGAGTTTCCGGCGTCGAGGGACGCATCGTGAATTTGTCTTCTATAGCTCATATGCACACTTACAAGGAAGGAATTAGATTCGACGACATCAACGATCAGCTCGGGTATGCAAACTATCTCTTGGTTTTTCCACTTCTGATAGCCACTGGTTTGACTTGTTACTCTATCCACAATTTGCGTTCCTTCGTTCCTGTTCAGTTATTCTGACAAGAAGGCATATGGTCAGTCCAAATTAGCAAACATACTTCACGCCAAGGAGCTCTCTCGCCGCTTGCAGGTGATGATCACCCCTCTTGTCGGAATCCAAAATGTTCATCGACAATTTTCGATTGTTGCATTTTGAGGCTTCAATCGATGTTTTTCCTAGATCATCAGTTAAGGGTAACCAAAATCTTGGTAAGAAGTCGTGCTTGAGGGTCCTCCGTTTCGGTCTTCTTCCAACAATTGTGCACCGGATTCCCATTTTCACTCGTTTCCAGTCATACATTCCGAGTTCTTATGTCTGTATTCTGCAAACGCAGCAAGAGGGTGCAAACATTACAGTCAACTCAGCGCATCCCGGTCTGATCATGACAAATCTCATGAGACATTCTTTCATCTTGATGAGTAAGTTAAAGATCCGCCGAGTGATCTTCTTATTCGCAAAGAGAGACTTCTTTTTCTTTTGTTTTACATTTCTTGCATCATTCTGCGATGCAGGAGTCTTGAAGATGTTCACTTATCTGCTATGGAAGAATGTACCACAGGTAAACCAGCCGATCTTTCTGACCTCATTAAGAGTATTAACATCGTTGCGATACGATGCCAGAGAGACGCTTGCAGATTTTCACTTCGGTTTTGTCACACAATATGTTCGTCTGACTCAGGGAGCGGCCACGACTTGCTACATCGCGCTCCATCCGAGCCTCAGAGGCGTGACAGGAAAATACTTCCTCGATTGCAACGAGATGGAGCCGAGCGCGCTCGCACGGGACGACCCTCTGGCCAAGAAGCTGTGGGATTTCAGCAACAAGTTGGTAGATTCGGCTTCCAAGGGCTGATATAAATCCAGAACCTCCTTCACAAACCAAGCTTGAACTCCATATGTATCAAGTATATAGATTGCATTTTTCAAGAATTGGTGTGTCCTTTTGCTTGTATTTGGTGATGTTGCTTCCACCATGTCCTAGAGGAATTACATCTGCACTATGACTCAATAAATTCAGATGGTTTCACTTTCCATTTTATTTATTATACAATAATTTAGTACTTAAACAGAGAATATGAGGAAAGAAATCGATTCGAAAAGCAAATTATTGTCCATAAAAAAGATACAAAGATCATGTCTAAACTTCTTGCAGAGCATATAACTTGTGTGCTTCCCTCAATCGTCCACCTCAACCAAACCGCTTTCATCACTGGGCGACAGATCTTAGAGAATATTCTATTATGCCAAGATCTATTTCACAACTACCATAAGGGAGATAAGAGTAAACGTGTGGCAATAAAAATTGATCTCATGAAAGCATATGACGTGGTAAAATGGGATGCAGTTCTTGGGGTTCTCAAAGGTTTATACACCTCAATACTTGGTTGATATGATATTTGGATGCAACACTACACCGAGATTTTCAGTGAACTTCAATGGCGAACAGGTTGGCTATTTTAATAGTACCAATGGGTTGCGGCAAGTTGATCCTCTTTCTCCTTACCTCTTTGTCTTGGTCATGGAGCTTCTTAATAGAATTGTCAATGCCAAAGTTGCTGCTTCCGCTTTCAAGTATCACTGGCGTTGTAAAACGCAACGAATTACCCACTTATGCTTTGTAGACGATGACAGGACTGCGATTCAACCTTGACAAATGCCAAATCCTTTTCTCTGGGTTAAATGAGGATGAGAAGCTCCTTATATTGGACCACATGCCTTTTGTCACAAGTACCATTCCTATTAGATATCTGGGTGTTCCCCTTGTTATAAGAAGACTCACTCACACAGACTATAAGAGTCTTATTGACAAGATCTTTAAAAAAATTGAAAACTAGGGCATGAAGCATATGAGTTATGCAGGGCGTCTGTAGTTAACCAAATCAGTCCTCATTTTCATCTACTCCTATTGGATGCAAATATTTTTACTTCCAAAGCAAACCATATACGAGGTTGAGAAGAGGATTCGTCAATTTCAGTGGGCAGGAAATACAGTAAACCACGGATCGCACAAGGTGGCATGACAAGTAGCTTGCTCACCTAAAAAGGAAGGAGGATTAGGATTGCTCAATTTGAACATATGGAAAAAGGTATTGTTAGGTCGCATGCCGTGGAACCTCATCAATCGTCCATCCTCTTCTCTTTGGAGTATATGGGTTCACAACACCAAATGCAGAGGCACTCCAATTATGCAGATCAACATTAGGGGCAATATGGCTTGGAGTTGGCGATGTCTCCTTAAATTGTGACCTGTTTTAACCTCGGTTATCCATAGCTCAGGGTACTGTTGCCGAGAAATCTATGATGAACTTAGACATGTGGGATAGGTTGTGGAATGGTATCACCTAATTTGGACCAACGGCATTAGCAAACACAATTTTATTGGCTGGCTTGTTTGCAGAAATAGACTACCGGCAGCAGAGATCGTCGGCCAATGGATGTCTTGATATGCAATGTAACTTTTGCAGAGCTGGTATAGAAGACAGAACACATTTATTCTTCCAATGTGAGTGAATAGGCAGCATATGGCGCAGTATCCTTACACAACTTGGGATTAGACATCCTTTAGGAGGATGGAATGAGGAACTTCAATGGATGATTAGGGCAACAAAAGGAAAAGACTTGGCTGCAAAACTCCTCAAGGTATCCTTTTTAGCAACCATATATGGCATTCGGATGGAGCGCAACCGTAGACGGTTTCAAGACAAGTCCAACCGACATCTATATTATTTTAGCTAGCGTGGGTAAAAATGTAAGAGGTAGAGCTTCGCTCTATCAAAAAATTAGCCCTTCCCAATCGAATGTGGTGTTGGCTACTATGTGGAGATTACCTACTTCTATCTTTTCAAACTACTAGCTCTATTTGTAATGCTGGTAGATGCCCCTAAACTGCTGTACTTCATTTGCTTTATAATACTTACATTTTCCACCAAAAAAAAGAAAAAAAATACAAAGATAGAAAAAGCCTCCATAGAAAGTTATATATGACAGGTTATTGCTAAAGAGATGATCCAAAGAATATTCGATACAAATGTAATCGGAGTTGAATCGAGACTTGGCCGAGCGGCGAGGATCATCACATCGAACGGGCCTCGTCCTCCTCGCCCAAAGCCAAAGCTCTAACCATCAAGGCCGACACGGCCACAATGATTTCCGCGAACACCAGCGGCACCACCAGGTCGACCCTCGACCTCAAGAATAGGTGCGCGGGCAAGCACACAACCGCCCCCGGCAGGTCCACCGGCACCCTCACCATGTCCTCTGGGTTGGGGCCCCCGCACTCCCTCGTGAACGCCGACAACGACACGAAAGCAACCTCGGGCGAGAACGACGCCACCACAACAGTCACGGTGAGGAGAGCCGTCCACGCGGCGGCGTAGAGGAGGAGCGGCCGCCGCGAGAGGATCCGGTCAAGCAGGGCGGAGAGGAGAGCCATGGGTAGGATGGAGGACTTAGAAAAGGGGTTGGTGGTTTAATAGGAGATGATCAATGGTGGACCGCCGTGATGGGATGTGTGTTTGACTTGTGTTGACAGAGTGTTCAACTCGGTTCGGTTCCACGACTGCCTTGGCATTGGGCGAAGGCGTGTAAACGTTAGGTGGGAGTTGTAATATTTCAGTTACTGCGTCAGATCTTCTGCTTTTATTCTCTGATATTATAGTATTCTCCGATGTTAACAAATTGGTCAAAGGAAAATAATTTGAGTTCTATAAAAAAATCCTGGTTAAAAATAAGTAAAACAAGTCTAATATAACATGAAAACAAATGTTCTTTTAGAGCTTGGTTCAAATAACAGCGTCCTACGGTTGATGTTTTTTGCCATCATATGGGAAGTTTAGAGTCATGAAGGAAAGACTACTAGGGTCAACAGAGACCGTGGACCGATATTCTAGAATCGTTTTGCAAGCAATTCGAAATCATACAAAGAAGTTGTGGATGAATCTAGCAATTCTACTCTTCGAGAGACGGGTAATAGTTGAAGTTTTACTCATATTCTAAGGTATGAAACTTTTGACAGAAAATCTATAAGTTCTTCGTTCAAAAGTTTATATAGTAATTGGGTTTACTATATTGATTATGTTAGAATTGTGTCGAAGCAATAGATGGAACACCCGCCATGAGCATTGATTTCTCGTGAAATTCAAGGAAGATTTCGTGCTCAAAAGGAGGAACGAGGTAAAATGTTTTAACTGCTCTTAAATCTGACTTTATATTCTTGTGATCGATCCGACTTAGGCTTCGATCGTTGGAGCGCCTAAGAGAGAACCTCTGGAGAGAATGATTTGTGTTGCTCAAGTCTTGAATTATTGCAAATGATGGGAGGACACGTCTATTTATAGTAAAGGGCCTCTCATTACAACCGATGATCGACTTTAGATTTAATGGTTTAGAATGCATCTCCTCATCTAACAACTACCGACATCAAGGTTTATGACTGAATTGGCAAAAGTGCAATAGGTTTAGGACTTTTTTGACAACAAACAAATGTTTATAACTGAATTGGCGGTAATAAGTAAAAGCAAGGAAATTGATGAAAAGAACAAGCAGGTCCTTGCTCGAGTATATTCAAATCTTCTGCCCTTGCTCGAGTTGTTGACTCAATAAATGAGAGGTTTGCGTGGGTTCTGAGCATGATCGCATTGAAAATCGTCTTACATGATCAAAAAAGAAAAAGAACTGGAAGACCGTTCAAATTGTATGTGGCAGGAGTGAACTCAACTAGGACGATAAGTTGAAGATAACCATCGCGGGCAAAGGGAAATTCGATGAATATGTATCTGACAGTAAATTTTTTTCTTGCCTTTTCTTTGAAATAAAAAAGAACATTCTCGAACTTGGCGGTCCGTGGGCAGCACTAATGGTGGGCTGCGGCGCGGGAAGGTGTTGTTTTCACGATTAGGTTTTTTTTTGAGCCAGCTGAGTATATTAATTTTGGGGTGGCTGGATATATGACTTAAGTATATTTATTTTTTATAAATTTACATTTTGACCCATAATTTATTGAAAATATTTAAAATTAATTCCGTGCGTGTCGAAATGGCTTGTCGGGATGCTAGACTCGCATATCGCTGGCGTGTCTGGAGCGCTGACCATGTGTCGGTCGCATGTCGAACAGTGTTGGAGAGTGTTAGAGTGTCGAAGAGTATTAGACACGACACGACACGGAGACCCCCGAAAAATGTCGGTGCTTCCTAGGTCATACATTCTGAGTTCTTACGCTTGTATTCTGCAAATGCATCCCGGGCTGAACATGACCAATCTCATGAGACATTCTTTCATCTTGATGAGTAAGTTATAGATCCGTGGAGTGATCTTTTTATTAGCAAAGAGAGACTTCTTATCCTTTTGTTTTACATTTCCTGCATCCTTGTGCAATGCAGGAATCTTGAAGGTGTTCACTTATCTACTACGGAAGAATGTACCACAGGTAAATCAGTGGATCTTTCCGACCTCGTTAAAGGAATAACATCGTCACGACACGATACGATGCGAGAGAATTACTTGCCGATTTTCACTTCAGTTTCGTCCCACCGTATGTTCTATCTGACTCAGGGAGCGGCCACGACTTGCTACGTCGTGCTCCATCCGAGCCTCAAAGGCGTGACGGGGAAATACTTCCTGGATTGCAACGAGATGGAGCCGAGCGCGCTCGCACGGGACGAGCGACTGGCCAAGAAGCTGTGGGATTTCAGCAACAAGTTGGTAGATTCAGCTTCCAAGGGCTGACATAAAACCAGAACCTCCTCCATAAACCAAGCTTGTATGAAGTACATAGATTGCATTTTTCACAGATTGGTGTTGCCTTTTGCTTGTATTTTGGTGACGTTGCTTCCACCATGTTCTAGAGGAATTAGATCTGCACTATGTCTCAATAAATTCAAATGGCTTCACCTTCCATTCTCTTTGTTATACAATAATCTAGTACATAAATTGAGAATCATGGGGAAAGAAATCGATTCGATATAGAGATAATTTGATATCCAAATTGAAATTCGCAACAGATACAAAATCGAAAGGAATTAATAAACGCCAAACATCTTTTTTTTTAGCAGCATTACTGTTTAAATCTCTTTTCAGCTTCTGCCTAAGGAAATTACTATCCATGAGAAAGATACACAGATGGAAAAAGACTACAAAGCAAATTATATAGGAAGGTTATTGCCAAAGAGATGATCCAAAGAATATTCGAAACAAGTGTAACCGGAGTCAAATCGAGACTTGGCCGAGCGGCGACGACCATCAAATCGATCGGGCTTCATCCTCCTCGCCCAAAGCCAAAGCCCTAACCACGAAGACTGACCCGGCAACGACTATTGCAGCGAACACCGGCGGCACCGCCATGTCGACCCTTGACCTCAAGAACAGGTGTGCGGGCAAGCACACCACCGCCCCCGGCAGGTCCACCGGCACCCTCACCATGCCCTCCGGGTTGGGCCCGCCGCACTCCCTCGTGAACGCGGACGAAGGTGACATGGCCGACACGAAGGCGACCTCGGGCGAGAACGAGGCCACGGCGACGGTCGCGGTCAGGAGAGCCGTCCACGCGGCGGCGTAGAGGAGGAGTGGCCACCGTGAGAGGATCTGGTCGAGCAGGGCGGAGAAGAGAGCCATGGGGGCAGGCAGGATGGAGGGATTAGAAACGGCGTTGGTGGTTTAATAGGAGATGATCAATAGAGAGGACCGCCGTGATGGGGGTGGAGTGGATTTGTTGGGGAAGATTGAAAAGTTGATGTGTGTTTGACTTCTGTTGAGAGAGAGTGTTCAGCTCGGTTCGGTTCAACGACTCGCTTGGCATTGGGGGAGAGAGGGTGCAAAGCTTGGTGACACGTGTAAACGTCAGGAGGAAGTCGTAATGTTTCAGTTCTGCGTCAGATCTTGTGCTTTTTATTTTAATTAATTTTCTCGGATTATACTATTATTCTCCGATGTTTGCTCCGGGAAAACAAATTGGCCAACGGAAAGTAATTCGAAGTGTTTTTAAAAAAATCTTGGGTAAAAATAAGTAAAACAACTCCTCATAGGAAAGAAGACCATAGGGGTCAATAGAGATTGTGGATCGATATTTTAGAATCGTTTTGCAAGCAATTCCGAAATTATACAAAGAAGTCGTGGAAGAATTGAGCAATTCTACTCCTCCAGATACAGGTAATAGTCGAAGATTTTATCCATTTTAAGATATGAACCTTTTGATAGAAAATCTATACGTTCTTCGTTCGAAAGTTTAACATAGTATTTGGGTTTACTATATTGATAATGTTAGGATTGTGTCAGAGCAATAGATGGAAGTGCATTGATTCCTCATGAAATTCAAGAAATATTTCATGCTCAAAAGGAAGGAACGACGCAAAAATGTTTTAACTGCTCTTAAATCCGATTTTAGATTTATTTATGTATTAGCTGGTTGGAAGGGCAATGCGCACGATTCTCCTATTTTATCAGTCAAAACCTAATCGATTGCAAATTCCTAAAGGTATGATAACGGAGTTTTACACTATTGCGAAATCGAGAATAGTATATTTGTAGTAAAGTTTATTTTGTAGGAAATTATTATCTTGCTGATGTTGGTTATGGAACCAGAGGGGATCATCCCTCCTTATATTTGAGTTAGACACCATTTGTAGGAGTTCAGTGATCATTCTTCCTTATATTCGCGTTAAACAACATTTGAAGGAGTTCAGTCGTTCACCCAAAAATGAGAAGGAACTGTTCAATATTCACCATTCATCTCTTCGAACAATGGTCGAAAGAGCGCTTCTGATTATTGGATTGTGAACCTTTTGGGTCATTTGGAACAAATGTTGTCCTCACTTGTTGCATCATTCACAATTTTTCAAAATGCAGTTTAGACTTAGATTAAGGGAAAATTGTCAAAAAAATCCTAAACCTATTGCACTTTTACCAATTCAGTCCTAAACCTTTTAATTTTGCCGATTCAGTCCTAAACCTTTTGCATTTGTGCCAATTCAGTCCTAAACCTTTTTTTATTTATGCCAATTCGGTCCATCCGGCCAACGTTGGCCGTCCGACACCGACGTGGACGCCGGCCGGCGCTGACGGGGTAATTTTTAATAATATTTTTTCAAATTTTTTATTTTCCTTTATTTTTTTTTTCATCTTCTTCCTTCCCGGTCACAGATTCTCTCTCTTGTTCTTGTTTTTCTTTCTTGGGGTTTTGCACAGCAAGAAAGCTTGAGCGATAAATCGATGGGCTTAGAAGCTTCACCACCGTCTCCAGAAGCATCAACATTGATTTCTTCTCCTGCAGGAAAATTCAGACCCTCGGTCCTAGTGCTCCTCCCAATTTTTCCAGGAAAAAACTAATATTCCAAGGATTGGCGACCGCCGCTGGGGGAGGTCGACCTCCCCATCACCCAGCGACGGGCTTTTTTCTCATTAGGTGAGGCTGACTCGCCATTAGTGAAGGATTACGACTGGACGAGCGACGGAGACGCGACTTATGTTGGGCGAGGTCGGCCATGGCTAGGCGAGCGACAGCGACACGACGCCAGATCTGGGCGAGGTCTGGCCAGGCCGAGCCTCGCCCAGCCATGGGCTGGCTCGGCCTCGCTAGCGACGGCGGCGCTAGCCTTCGAAAAGGCAGATGCAGATTCTGGAAGTCGATTTACATTTGTTTGTTAGCTTGCCTCTACAGATTCTGGAAGTTGATTTTTTAGCCACGGCTCGATCTTGCCTCTACAGATTCTGGAAGTTGATAATTTTGGAAGTTGACCCAAAAGAAGATGAACAAAAACAAAAACAAAAAACGCTTGGGATTTGTCTGACGCGAGTTTTTGGAAGGCGATTTGTTTTTTCCGGCGATTGGGGAGGATGAAGATGAAAAAAAATAAAATAAAAATAAAAAATAAAAATGTTGAAAAAATATTAAAATATTATTAAAAATTGCTCCGTCAGTGCCAACCGGCGTCCACGTCAGCGCCGATCGGCCAACGTTGGCCAGATGGACTGAATTGGCACAAATAGAAAAGGTTTAGGACTGAATTGGCACAATTAAAAAAGGTTGAGGACTGAATTGGCACAAAATTAAAAGGTTTAGGACTGAATTGGCAAAATTAAAAGGTTTAGAACTGAATTGGCAAAAGTGCAATAGATTTAGGACTTTTTTGACAATTTACCCCTTAGATTAAAAAGGACTAGGAGAAGCCGATAATGTCGCCCTATTCTTTCTCTGTTTTCTTTGCATGCCTCATTTTGAACTATGGTCATGTATTTACTTGTTTGAGTAGGAATTTTAAAGATGTCAGTTTCACCGGAATATGTGAGTTGCAATTCTCCTATTGTAGGACAATTACCAAAAAGTCCTAAACTATTACAATTGTGCCAATTCAGTTTTAATTTTTTTTTTATTTTTTGCTAATTGAGTCCTAAACCTTTTGCATTTGTGCCAATTCAGTCCATTTGGCTGGCCGGTACTGACGTGGACAATTATAACCGTATTTTAATATCTTGGAAATTTTCCATTTTTTTCTTTTTTCTTTCTTTTTGTTTTTTACCCACTGGTTGCCGAGCTATGGCTGGTGAGGGTCGTCGAAGCTAGTCAGTTGCAGATGAGGCCGCCTTCGCATGCAGCCGCGATGGCCTCGCCCGGCCTAGGTGAGGTCGGGTGAGGGCCGCGAAACCCTCGTCAGCCGGTGAGAAGAAAAAAAACAAAAAGAAAGAGAAAGAAAAAAAAGAAGGAAAAAAATAATTTTTTTAAATATAAAATACTATTAAAAATTATCAACGTCAGTGTCGGCCGGCCAAATGGACTGAATTGGCACAAATGCAAAAGGTTTCGGACTCAATTGACAAAAAAAGATTTAGGACTGAATTGACACAATTGCAATAAATTTAGGATTTTTTTGTAATTTTTTCCGAATCATTTATCCTTGTGTGCCTCTTTATCATATTAGTTTCTCTTCTGTTATTTAGACCGATCCCATAGTTATAATAGCAACGGGTAGAACCAAGGCAAACGATGAAAAGAACAAGCAATTTAGGACGTCCAAGCCCGTGGAACATTTGCTACGTAAAATTTTTTCTCACGAAGCTCACAAAGGAAACAAGCCTTCGAGTATATTCAAATCCTCTTCCCTTTCTCGAGTTGTTGACGCAATAAATGAGAGGTTTTGCGTTGATTGTCAGCCTAGCCACGTTGAACATCGTCTCACGATGATAAAACAAAAAACAAAAAGAATTGGAAGACCGTTCAAATTGCACTTAGCAAGAGTGAATTCAACTGGGATTATAAGTTGAAGATAATTATCGCGGACAAAGGGAAATTCGATGAATATATAACGGTCAATTTTGTTTCTTTTTGCCTTTTCTTTAAAATCTGAAGGGAACAAATCCCAAAACGTACGCAGCGGAATTACACGGAATTAACAAGCCCAGATACTTACTTGAGTCACTGATTGGAGAAGTATATTACAGAACGGACATACCTCGTTTTCCACAGATTAAATGTCCACATTGCAGTCCATCGAGAGATCGTTCGTTTGTTTGACGTTCGGAAGTGGAATCGGAATTCGTCGTCCTTTTCCTTTTCCCTTACTGTTCTCTCGTTCATTCTTAAACGTTAGAACTGACGCGAACTTTTTCACGTTTTAAAAGGAGTAACTGCCTTTGGCAGTTATCTCAAAGGATGAGGGGCTAGGATAGCATACATGGGCGAACCATGGTACTCCCATACACCCCATAAAATCCAACATCTCCCACTCACCCATGAAAAGCTATCCATAACTCTCATTTGCCCACGAAGGGTCAACAACTCCCACTTGCCCACGAAGGGTTAAACATAACTTTCTCTCTTTTCTGCAAAGTTCGTATCAACAAATAATCCGTGCGACCAGCATACTACGAGAGCTCGTTGCCATACATCTGTTAGGAGTATATAGCAGCTCAAAATGGGCATATTAACTCAGAGTAGATCCAGTATGCAGTACCCTAGATCAATCAGTCACATTTACATCATATCTCTCTTGATCTCTTTAAGCATTTCATATGCATTGTATTCACAATCATGATTAAACTCAAATAATCGTAATTGGTCGACCTGTGAATACAAAGATAGAATGTGACATCAAAACAAATTGATCTTCCTCTTCCCTTAAACCTCTCAATTTCAGTTCAACTCGCTTTTCTAGAAATGTCCCATTAGATCGAATCAATCTCATGACCATTGGCAACACTCTAAGATAGCGAACGCTGAATAGAAATCTTGAGAATAAGTAAGAGTCGTGAGGGGACAAATTTGAGGAACTTTTACCCTCAAGAGTCTCACACGGCTTGAAAGTTGAGATCAAAACTTTCGCAAACTCTTATTGGTCGTCTCATGCATACGTAGTATGAAATACGTATTACAGTATTCTCTCCTTTCCCATGGAGCGTATGTCTTGTCACTTAATATAGTACAGATGATAGTTAAGACATACCCAATGTCTAACTTGAGTTCACAAATCTACTCTTTTGAAAGAATCCATCAGAACTCACATCTGGCATCAAGACAGATAAAGCGAAATATGTTGGCTGTTTCACTTTCAGACATAATAAATAATATGTCCTCATCTTAACACTTTGTTAAGGCGACATCTATACTTTAAGCTCGAGCTCTCAATTATCACCTAGATAATGAGCTTAAAATTGTCTCATCTCTATTTATCACATAGTAAATAAATGTGATTACCCGTGTGAGTGGGCTAATCTCTTATCTGTTCGACATACCTTTTCAACATAATGCACTAAGCATTAATATGCATAAATATCGAACAAACTCAAGCATTAATAATAATGGAACATACCATTAACTGTGAACTTTGGGAAAAATAAATATTCAGTACTTAAACTTCTACGCAATCCTAGAGATTTCAATATAGGGAACTAATCCCTTTGTCAACACATGACCAAGGAAAAAACATCTCTAGGAATTGACTTCGTCATAAGATCTGCTATCATTCTATGCGTAAATATGTACTGTACGTTCACATCTTTTCGTACAACCATGTCTTTCACAAAATCATACTTCGTGTCTATATGTTTTGTCTTACAGTGGATCCTTAATGTAAGCTCTTGCTGCTTGGCTATCACAATTAATCAATAATTGAACCTACAACATTCTTAGCAACACCTTATTGATCCAAACATCTCTTAAGACAAACACCCTCTCGTACTGCTGCTGATAATGCCACAAATTCGGCTTTGATTGTGGATAAGGCTATACACGTTTGCTTCTTACTACTCCATGATATGGCGCCATTGTTAAGTAAGAATGCAAATCTAGAGGTAGAATTTCTCTCATCTAAACCTCCTCCTCAGTCAACATTAGTATGGCCTTCAAGGCGCAGATCTCTACCTTGATTACTCAACGAATAATTAGCAGTACCATTCAAATACCTCAGGATTCTATTGATGACAGTCCAAAGTGCTTGACCTGGATTGGATTGGTATCTACTCACCATTCCAACTGCATAACAAATATCAGGTCTTGTACACACCATAGCATACATTAAGTTTCCAACAGCGCTAGCATGTGGAACACCTTCCATTCGTTCCTTTTCTTGTGGAGTCTCAGGACACATTCTACGGCCCAACTCTTCACTTCTTGCAATATGAGTATCTTTGGGTTTACAGTCTTGCATACGAAATCATTCAAGAATTTTATCAATATAAGTCTCTTGTGAAAGAGATCACAATCTCTTTGAACAATATCTTGAAAGCTGAACTCCAAGAATATATGCAGATTTACCCATATTTTTTATCTCAAAATTGAAACATAACCAATTCTTGATTGTATTAACAAACTCCATATTACTCCCTGCAATTAGTATATCATCAACATATAATGATAAAATCACAAATTGATCTATGGATCTTTTGATATATACGCAATGATCTTCATCAATCATTACAAAATCATATGCCATTATGGCATTACGAAAAAGTATATACCATTGTCTCGAAAACTGCTTAAGGCCATATATCGATCTCAAAAGTCGACATACTTTTTGTTCTTGGCCTTCTGTAACAAATCCAGCGGGTTGTTCCATATGAATTCCTTCTTTTAATTCTCTATTGAGAACTGCGGTCTTTATATCCATTTGATGTAATTCAAGATCCATGCTAATCACTATTACTAAAACAAGGCGAATTGAGGTAAATCTCACCACATGAGAAAACCTCTTCATAATCAATTCATTCTTGTTGATTATACCCTTTAGCCACATGGTGAGCCTTATATCTTTCAATCGAGCCATTAGCTTTGTACGCTTTATTTTGAGAACCCACTTGTTCCCAATGGCTTTGCGCCTGTTCGGAAGATCAACCAATTCACAAACTTGGTTTGATTCCATTGACTCCAACTTTTCTTCCATTGCATATATCCACTTTTTCTTATCGGGGCAAGTCGGAGCCTCATTTACATTCCTTGGCTCATTCTCTTCTTGTGGAGCGACCATGAAAGCTTTACCTTCAATGTCTAAACGTCGACAAGTCGACGGAGAACGATTTTGCGACTTGTTCGCCAAATTTGAGATTATACACTTAGTACGTCAATCTCCATTACGCTCCCACTCGGATTAGATAACGACTACATCTTCACATCAAGTGGTTGCAATTGAGACTGATTCGAAACAAATTCCCACTTCTCACATTGCTCCCACTTGGATGATATGCCTCAATAAAATCATTAACACTATCCAAGGTTTTAAACAGAGAATAGTCTTCACCTATCTCGCCCTTTTTCTAAAATTCATTCACTAAGAATGTGACATTTCGTGATTCGAATTCAGTTACACTATCTGCTTTCTTGCTCACCTATAAACACATACCCTTTCGAGTGCTCTTAGTATCTCATGAAGATACTCGTTTTAGCCTCTAGGGCCCATTTTCCCATTCTTGTGGGAAGACTCGTGTGTATAAGTAGCACATCCTCAAGGTCTGAGAAAACTCAAATCTTATTTTCGACCTGTCCACAACTCATATGGAGTGAAGGTAACTGATTTAGAAGGCATACGATTAAATATCTAGACAGCATTCAACAAATCTTCACCCCAAAAGGTGATAGGTAAATTAGCCTATGCCATCATAGACTTAATCATTTTCATTGAGACGTATTTCTTCTATCTACAACTCCATTCTCTTGAGGAATCGATGGAATAATCAACTTTTTTTTTATTCCCTTTTCATCACATAAACATCTGAACTGATCAGATAGATTTTCTTCGACCTCGATCGGATTTTTTTATTTATTTTTTATTTTGTAAAAGCTCAAAAATTTCTCAAAGCAACTCATGCTTCAGATTTATGAGAAATCAAAAATAACATGTCCGAATCGATTGTAATCATCAATAAATGTGATGAAATAAACAGTCTCATGCCTTACTCTCACATTCATTGAACCACATATGTCCGAATGGATCAACTGCAAAGGAAACTCAGCTCTTATTCCTTTTCCAAATGGTTTCCTCGTTGTTTTTCCCGCTTGGCAATGCTCGTAAATAGGCAAATTGATTTTTTTTTTAAATATTGCTACATAAGCCTTCTTTGGCTTTATCTAAACATTCGCTATTGGCCAATATGACCTAGCTTAGCATGCCATATATTCACATCATTACAGAGGATGTAAATAGGGAATAACTAACATTCACATTATTGTACTCAACAATCAACACAATGAAACCATCCAGAACCATATTTACTTGTTCCCAACGACAAGTTATCACTATCGTTATGAAAATTCAAACTGAAATCAAGTTTAACCAAAACTAACACGGAAACTTAATTCCGTCGAGTTTTAGGAGCATATAACACATTATATAGGAACAGGGTGTGACCACCACGCATATTCAATTGGCAAGTGCCAATTCCTTTGACTTCCACTCAGGAATTGTTTCTCACATATATCTACTATGCTCCATGTGAAATTTTGTCAAAATTCCACGAAGGCATCTATGTCCTTTACTACATGGTCTGTGGCCCCTGAGTCTACAGTCCACAAAGGATGAGGTTCAGTTACAAAAACTGAATTGGAGACATAAGTAACACTCTAAAGTGTACAAAGGGTTTCTAACTTCTTTGACTCACCACAGTGGCGAGCAAAGTGACCCTTTTTGCCACAAATAAAACACTTCACTTACGAAATGTTATTCTTGAAAGGGCACTTTCCTTTCCCATGTCGGTTAAACTTCAGTTTCTTTCTTGAAGAATCTGTTCCCTTGCCCTTCCACTTCTTGAACCCACCTTGACGCTTACGCTTGGAGTCCGAAGCCCCATGTGAGCTAGAACCAACATAACAAATGTCGGTTATTGGTTTAGCCTCCAGAAGGCAATCCACCTCTAGTTCAAGACGGCACAAAGCATCCTCAAAAGTCTTTACTTTTCATTGTGGATTAAGTGGATTTTTGATATGCACATAGCTATGAGGCAAAGACTAGATTACTGCTTGCATTTACTGCTCCTTAGTCAAAATGTGGCCTGCATCTTATAATTCACTTATCATGTTTGACATACTTCTCAAAATGTTGTTTTATATTCTGCCCATGTGGCATCATATAAATGTCAAACTTTATAGTGATCTATCTCAACTTGGTGACCAATGTCTAACCAAACTTAGTTTTTAATGCTTTCCACTTGACTTTGGCATTTTCATAAATGCCTGAACTCATGCATAAAACGATTTTCCATGCTACTCAGCAACATAATGCGAGCAATAGAGTTCATCTTTTTCCATGCAGCAAATGCATCTTTATACTTTCTATGATGTGCAGTATTTCCATATTCAGATTCTTCCATAACTATGTTAAGAGCTTCTAGTGCTTTTTACTCTTCTAGCACAAACTGGATTTTCATATGCCAATTTTCATAATTTTCGCCGTTCAAATTCTCTCCTTTGTTAAGATCAGGTACGATATTCTAAGAAGCTATGGCCATTGTATCTGAACACGAAGTTCTATAGACATGTATTCACGAACTATTAATGCCTAACATTTATGCATCTATTTTACACTAACTAATTATATTAATGAATAATTTCACATAAGGTCTCAGATTCGAAAGTTCACTATGTTCCCAATCATCGTTTAAGAATCCTCGCTTGAAATTATTATTAACATAATCATTTATATAAAATTGAGTTCATTAAAGTTACTAAAACTTTATAGAACTCCCCACTCGAATAAAGATCATAAATCATACAATGATCCCTATATCTTGTAATCATAACATGGCATGGCATGATTTGAACTAATACACAAATAATTCACGTATCAAATCATACTCGAATTTCATAATACAAGATATAAAAGCAAGTACTCTAAACTTTATACATGCTATTAGCAATCATGCTCTACACAATTTGCATGCAATTATGAACACGTAAGCCATCCTCTATATCTACAAAAATATAGAAGAAAAAAAAATACTCGAAAAACGCCCCAAAATACGTGTATCATGGGTTTCATACGTATTTTCATAATTTTAAATACATCAAAACTGTCCAAATAATATATCAAATTGAAGATAATTTCGATACGAACACAACGGTATCTCGTACGCCCCAAACGGAGCTTGGACGCGCCTCCACGCACTGGTCAAAGCTTCGGCGCGTTTGGTCAACGGAGGCCAAAATGCATTTTTTTTTTAAATCGAGGACCAAATCGAAATTTTCAACAATTTTGGGGACTAAATTGCAATTTTCCAAAAATTGAGGGACCAAATTGCAATTTTCAGAAAGATCAGGGACCAAAATGCAATTTCCCGAAAGTTCGGGGGCAAAAACGTAATTCAGCCGGTCAACGGTCAACGATTGACCCAGTCAACGGGTCGGTACCGGGTCGGGTCGTGGGCCGAGTCAGTACCCGACCCGCTGACGTCAGCGTGACGCTGTTGGCGAGGTTGCCGCACGTGCGTCGCACGTGGGCGCGTGAGGCCCACGCGCATCGGACCCGCCGGAGAGTGGCGGCACGTGAGCCTCCTTCCGGCATCCTCTGTCGACGATCCACCCATCAAAACGCTCGTATCGTCGATACGAGTCTGATAGTATGCTTAAAACCCATTTTCACTTAGCCAAATTTTACGAAAAAGGCGACGTTTCGCCGCGGCCCCGAGGGACCCCACCCCGTCACGGCGCGTGGCGCGCGTGCGGCCTTTTCCGGCATCTGCTCGCCACGGCTGACCACTCCAAATCTTCGTCTCGCCGAGCCCGTTCCTCTGATGTGTTCTAAATTCATTTTTTATGAATAGAACAAAAACAAACGTCGATGAACAGTACGGTCGAAAAATAGTGTTTTCGGGTTAATTCGGGAACAAAACTTCACTTGATCAGGAAACAAGAATCGATGGCTCTGATACCAATGAAGAGAACAAATCCCAAAACGTACGCAGCGGAATTACACGGAATTAACAAGCCCAGATACTTACTTGAGTCACTAATCGGAGAAGTATATCACAGAACGGACATACCTCGTTTTCCACAGATTAAATGTCCACATTGCAGTCCCTCGAGAGATCGTTCGTTTGTTTGACGTTCGGAAGTGGAATCGAAATTCGTCGTCCTTTTCCTTTTCCCTTACTGTTCTCTCGTTCATTCTTAAACGTTAGAACTGACGCGAACTTTTTCACGTTTTAAAAGGAGTAACTGCCTTTGGCAGTTATCTCAAAGGATGAGGGGTTGGGATAGCATACATGGGCGGACCATGGTACTCCCATACACCCCATAAAATCCAACAAAATCAAAAACAACATTCTCGAACAATATGTTGCATAAATTCCGAGTAGCAGCATTACAACAGTAATTACTGTTTATGTGATAAATTGGATCCTTTTTTAACATGCCACCCTTCATCCCGCCGCTAGAGACCCTTCATGCCGCACTCCCTCTACATTCGCCGCGACCTCTCTCTCTCCCTCCAACAATAAGGGAGACCCCGCCACCGTCGGAGGTTGTGTGACCTTAGATGCCACTGATATGTGACGAAGGGATGGAGTTCGTGGCGGCGAGTCATGTGGTGGTGGTCAAGCCGATTCTGTTCTTCATAATAATATGTTTGGAGACAGAGGCGGTCGATACTAGTGGGGGTTTTATGTGTTGCTGCTAAGGCAGTGGTCACTGTTGGTCGAGTTTGGAGGTAGGGGTTGTGTGCATATCCATGGGCGGCGATGGTGGGCTGCAGCCAAGGACGTTTTTGTTTCTGCTTTGAGAGAGAGATGACACATCAACTCGAAGTGGATGCCAAAACATTTCTAATAGGATGACTACGTTAGACTCAGGTTCATGTCAAACAAGTGGATTGGGTTATAAAGATCCGACCTAAATTGACTCATTTAATATGTTTTCACCCATTTATTTGCAATGCAAATTTCTCGATCCATACCAAACTAGTCTCAGGATCATTTTTACATTTTTTTTCCTCATATTGTTCTGGATGGGGATGGCTCTATGGACCAGCTCGTCGAGTTGGTGAGAGAGCTCGGGGGTCAGATTATAGACGGAGGCGTGAAAGTGATGGTGAAAGTCATGCCCAAGCCATCCACAAACCAGCCATGCATGAACTTTAGGAATTCTACCTTACATTAAATTTGTGAAATCTCAAATCCCCACTAAATTTTTGGTTGTTTCTGTTAATAGTATGTAATTTATTTTTACGGTCAGTAAACTTTGATATCCTTCGATGAGGACATTAAACTCTTACTATATGCCTTGCTTGACTTACTAGTTTATAGTAGGGGTAACCAACATGGACCGACCGAATCAGGAACCTCCCGGACCGGACTGAACCGGCCAGTTCGGTCCGGTTCCCATTATGGAACCGATGATCTTCGGTCCAGTTCTAGAGGGAACCGAACCGCCCGGACAAGATCGATTATATTTTTTATATTCTTTATTTCTTAAAAAAAATGAAAGAACAAAGTGTTAACCCTAAGTGTAAAATGTAAATTTTTAAAACAAAATAAAGAGCAAAGAAGGTTTACACTTTAAAGGTAATCGACGTTCTCTGTTCTCCCGCTCAAGCTCTCAGCAGCGTCTGTCCCTCTCAGTGTTCTCACGCGGTGCCTCGCCTCTCAATGCTCACTCTTCTTTCCCTCTCAGTTCTCACACCCCTTTCAGACTTGCACAGTCACAAAGCCTAATCAACTAATCTTTCTTTCCCTCTCTCGCCTAAGTGATTGAGCAGCCTCTCCTCAATGTAAGGTAATATCCAATGCTCAAGACAACCACTCGGGAATCCAAATCGTCTTGAAGCAGTTTTTCGAACTATTGCATTTGCTAGGCGACTTCAGTTTGAGGCCATTATTGCATTTGATGGTTGAGTTTGATTGTTTTATTACTTAAGATGCTTAGTGACTTCTAGCTTTAGAAAAAAAATAAATAAATATTTCTGGATACCAAATTATGTGCAAGAATTGTCAGCCAAGAAAAAGGAAAGGAAATATATATATAAAAAAGAAAATAATAGAAGTTGACTTCTGTTGGGATTCGGAAAAGAGATTTAGATTGACCGAATCTGTATCATGGATATCCTTTATCGCGTGGGACTTTTCAAGAAGGGTTTTTGCTATATTTAAAGGCTGATATTTGCCGCAATAAAAACAAGTGCAGAAGTTGATCCACACTTACAATTCTTGAAGCACCGTTTCTTTTACGAGTGCTTGGCGGTGGAAATTCTCGCAGGATTACATCAAGTATTCAAGTGTCGAAGCGGATTAAATCTTAGAGTAAGATTTGTATAATTCCTTTGTGTGAGATTGAGAGATTATTTCACGAGGAATTGCGGGGCTAAACACTGTGTGCGTTATTGGATGTAATTGGGGGTAGAAAACACTGAGAGTATTTGAGTAACTCGAGTGTGGTTTGTAATCTCTGTTGAATCGCTTGTTCTATAGTAGAATTCGTTGCTGCTCTCCCCGTGGACGTAGGTCTCTACGACCGAACTACGTACATCTGGTGTTCAATTTATTTTCTTGTTCTATCTAATTATTGTTTGATCGCTTGTTTCACGCAACAATTGGTATCAGAGCTAGGCTTGCTTGAGTTGAAGCGAATCGATGGCGACAGAAGAAGGCAAAGTAAAAATCAACAGATTTGGAGGGAAGAACTTTGGTTTCTAGAAGATGCAGATTGAGGACTATCTATATCAGATGAAGCTGCACTTGCCCCTGTCTGGGAAGAAGCCAAAGACGATAAAGCAAGCTGATTGGGATTGTTGGATAGACGAGCGAAGGGTGTTATTCGGCTGACGTTGGCTCGTAACGTTGCGTTTAATATCGTAAAAGAGAAGACCACTACGAGTTTGATGAAAGCCTTGTCGGATATGTACGAGAAGCCCTCTGCGATCAACAAGGTTTATTTGATGCGACGTCTGTTTAATTTGAAGATGAGCGAAGGTGCGTCAGTTGCTAATCATATCAATGATATGTGATCATTAGTCAATTGAGTTCAGTTGAGATTGACTTTGAAGATGAGGTATGTGCTTTAATTTTATTATCCTCATTGCCTGATAGTTGGAATACTACTGTTACTGCTGTTAGTAATTTCTCTGGATCAACAAGTTTAACTTTTGATGGGATTCAAGATTTAATTCTTAGTGAGGATATCCGTAGAAGAAAATCTGGCGAATCTGTATCTGCTGCTTTAGTAGGTGAAAATAGAGGAAAAATTAGTACTCGTATTAGCAGAAGTAATATAAATATGAACAGATGTAGTCAGTCTAGGATTGGTAGTGCCGTTTGTTGGAATTGTGGTAAGAGGGAGCATCTTAGAAGGGATTGCCTTAAGCTGAAATACGAGAAGGGTAAGGGAACTAGAGTTGAATCAGCGGATGATGTTGTAGCTATAGCTGACAATAATTCGGATAATGCTGATTTTGTCTTGTCTGTCACTGAGGATTCGTCTTTTGGCGGATGGATCATGGATTCTGGTTGTTCTTTTCATGCTACACCAAATAGGAACTGGTTTACTACTTATCAGTACACGGATAGTAGTAAAGTACAGTTGGGGAACAACGCTAAATACGATGTTGTAGGTGTTGGTAATGTTAGAATCAGAATGCGTGATGGTATTGTGAGGACATTGACTGGAGTGAGGAATGTTCCAAAGTTGAAGAAAAATCTAATTTCCTTGAGTGCCCTAGATTCAGCTGGGTGTCGGTATTCTTCAGAATGTGAAATTTTGAAGGTTGTTCGAGATGCCTTGGTGATAATGAAAGGAATCAAGCACAATGGCCTATATGAGCTTCAAGGAGAGACGGTGACAGATTTCGCCGCGGAGACGTCAGATACATCTGTTCGAGAGTCAGAATTGTGGCATATGCGTTTGGGGTATATTAGCGAGAGAAACTTGAAGGTTCTAAGTGAAAGAAAATTATTTTGTGGTTATATTGCCGACGAACTGAATGTATGCAGGTGCTATGATTTAGATCAACGGTGGAAAGTGCAGTTTAGTGCGATTGTCAAAGAAACCACGAAAATTACAGAATTACTTCACTTGGATGTTCGCGGGTTATCGCGGTTTCCTTCGAGGAAGAGTACCTGATTTATGCTAACAGTTATGGATAACTACTCGAGGAGGACCTGGGTGTTTGTGCTTAGACACAAGTTTGATGCTATTGTCAAGATCAGGCAGTTGAGAGCTTTGATCGAAAAGGAGACTAGTAAAACGATCAAGCATGTGCGGACTGACAAAAGCATGGAGTTTTGCTCGGAGCTGTTAAATGAATTCTACATGAAGGAAGGCATAGTGAGACACCGCACTAGTGCTAATGAACCACAACTTGTTGCAAAGTTGATGCGCAGAACGTTATTAGAGATGGCCCATAAAATGCTCTCTAGTGCTGGTATGGCTAGGAGATTCCTGGCGGATGCGTTTAGTACAGCGAGCTACCTGGTGAATAGATCCCCATCGACTGCGATAGGATGTCGGACTCCCCGAAGAAGTGTGGTCAGGTAACGTTGCTGATTATTCTACTCTTAGAATATTTGGTTGCCCATGTTATGTTCGAGTTAGTGATGGTAAACTCGATAGAAGGGCAAGAAAGTGCATGTTCCTAGGCTATGCACAAGGTGAGCAGGGTTATCGGTTGTAGTGCCCGGAATTAAATTCACCTGTTATCAGCAGAGAAGTTACATTTGACGAGTCTCCAATACTTCTAGCTAGGAGTGACTATAGCAATGTTCATACGGATCTAGATGGTGTTCAGCTTGAGGTGCAGTTGCAACCAGAAACTCCTGAGTTAGTGGCTACTAGCGAAGTAACTGACACAGATGGTGCTTGTAGTGAGGTGGAGCCTGTAAAGCCAATGGCTGCTGTAACTGCTGATATTGACAAGGTACATATCTAGTCTCCTAATAAATATGGATGCAACGGTGGTTTTGCTTTATCTGTGGTTGAGGAGCTTGTGTCGGAAAGTCTTTGTGGACCAGTTAAAAGTGCATGTGCAGTTGATGTTTTGATGAGGTCCATGGTTATGGCGAAGTTTAAGCAAAGCTTGAACTTGAACGACGTCTATGGCGGTTGAGCCCAATGGGGCTGTGGGAGACTTGTAGCGAAGCGATTGTGACTTGGCTCAAACGTCGGGCCAAGGTGGAGATTATTGAAAATATGTCTCGAGTTTGAGCCGAAGCGAAAATCTGAATTTTAGAAATAAATAAATATTTCTGGATACCAAATTATGTGCAAGAATTGTCAGCCAAGAAAAAGGAAAGGAAAAAAAAAATAACAGAAGTTGACTTCTGTTGGGATTCGGAAAAGAGATTTACATTGACCGAATCTGTATCATGGATATCCTTTACCGCGTGGGACTTTTCAAGAAGGGTTTTTGCTATATTTAAGGGCTGATATTTTGTCGCAAGAAAAACAAGTGCAGAAGTTGATCCACACGTACAATTCTTGAAGCACCGTTTCTTTTACGAGTGCTTGGCGGTGGAAATTCTCGCAGAATTACATCAAGTATTCAAGTGTCGAAGCTGATTAAATCTTAGAGTAAGATTTGTATAATTCCTTTGTGTGAGATTGAGAGATTATTTCGCGAGAAATTGCGGGGTAAACACTGTGTGCGTTATTGGATGTAATTGAGAGTAGGAAACACTAAAAGTGTTTGAGTAACTCAAGTGTGGTTTGTAATATCCGTTGAATCGCTTGTTCTATAGTGGAATTCATTGCTGCTCTCCCCGTGGACGTAGGTCTCTACGGCCGAACCACGTACATCTGGTATTCGATTTATTTTTTTATTCTGTCTAATTATTGTTCGATCGCTTGTTCTGCGCAAAAAAATATAGTAAGGAACTCACATTCCCCTACGGTTGTCTTTCGGGGTCGTAAAGTAGCTTTTGTTTATCAAATATTTTTGTAAATGCAAAAGTCATTAATATAACCTGCTAATTGCACGTATAAAATCCAGCTTGTCTTTCCTAATGCTATCGTTGACGGGTTTGTCCGCCGGGTTTCAATCCCATCCTTGCAGACCTTGACTATGTCTGGACTTCCCAATCTGGAAAATATATGGAGCGAGGAATCTCCACTGGACTGAACAATCTTCAATCTCTCGAGCTGGTGGCGTGCAAATCTCTCTCGAAGGTCTTCAACTTCAGGTCGCTAGTAAATTCACAGAAGTTGCACACTTTAACTATCAGCAATTGCGTTTTGGTGCAAGAAGTTTTTGACCTTGACGGACCAAGCGCCAGCGGAAATGTTGAGACTCTCTCCGAGCTAATCACCATGGAGTTATGGCACTTGCCAAGTTTGAGGGGCATATGGAACAAGAATCCTTGTGGAATAGTGAGATTCCATCATTTAACAAAGCTAGAGGTGTTTGGCTGTCACAGCCTCAAGTTTCTGTTTTTCGCATCCATGGTAAAATCTCTAGCACAATTGAGAGAACTATGGGTACGGTCTTGCGAGAAGATGGAGGCGATCATTATGGAGGAAGAAGGGATGGAAATGAAAACATCAGAAATTCTAGCATTCCCGATGTTTAACTTATTTAGACTTACGTTTGGAAAGTTTGACGTGCTTCTCCCGCAAAAAAAGTGTGAAATTGATTGTTTATTTTCATCAACGAATATCTTCTTGACATCCTTGCAATTCAAATAGTGACATTCTTTTCATCTTATAAAAAATTGATGGCAGGTTCACGAGAAGCTCGGAGTGAGGATCATGTTAAATCACGCTCCATTGTCCTCTTCAATCAAGAGGCACGTGATTCTCAATATATTAAATATGACCAAAACTGTTGGAGTAAAGAACTTGGTATCAATTTTATGTGTTAATAGTATTACGGAAGTTTACATGCTGTGCATTTCAAGTTCCCACATGCCACTGCAAACAATTAGCAAGTTTCAATTCACACCAATCCCGAGAAAAGAAAGAGTTGGATCAATCACACGAATTATTGAAAATTTTACAAAGAAAGATAGAGGCGTATAAACAATTGTCATGCCCAGGTAATTTAATAATTAAAATAACCAAATAAATACTTACAAAGTTAAGTTTGGTTAAAATTGATTGCATTCTGGATAAGTGAAAGTAAAGTTACAACCCAAATTGTCTTTTTAAGTTGAATTGAAAGAATTTAAAGTACAACCACTGCAGATACAAAAATTGGATACCTAATCTCCAAGGAGCTCAATTGTTAACTCTCAAATTACGGAGTTAAATTCAGTCCCGGTAACTAAATAGTAACGTATTTTGTAACTTAAACTATAATTGTTAATCATCCAAGTAATAAATTTCATTTCTTTATAAGTTATGCACTTTGACCAAAAATTCGAAAATTTTCTGGCCAACTATTGTTGCGACAAACATTATGGCCAAATTTCTGAACGTTACACTGTTGTCACGTCGTCGTCGAATGAGAATGTCATTGAAAAACTTATATAATTATGTTATTATAGAGTACTCTGTAAAAAGTCCATAATGAGTGTCACTTTAGACTTTCAATTGCAAGATGTTGATCATTCTCCTTGCAAGGAAAACTATTCTTGCGCTCCATACTCAACATTAGCATAGTATTATCAGTTATGTATAAAATGTCCCTATGACACATAACTACGACAATAAGGATTTTATACTATTACCGAGTCTCTACGTTTTACATAATAGTAACTAAGAATTTAACCTCTTTTTTTTAATAAAGAAAGAGGGAGATTCATAAGAAAATAGTGAATTTAACTAATCATTTATACTAAAATACAAATACCTATATTTCAGAAAACAAAAAATTGACACCCGTACAATGCATGAGGATGCTGCTAAAATTACCTAGTAATGAAAGAAAGAATAATCATGCTAAACAGAGGTTAGTCAGAGGTGAATTTTGATCATTCTGGAGCTTCCAAGTAAGAAGGTTGTAACTAAAGAAATCAAGCCATTGTCCGTTATCCACAAGAATTACGGTGCCGTTTACCTTAGCAGTTAGCAACATCCAAAAGAAAATATCTTAAATTAAGTATTGTTGTCAATCTAAATAACTGATAAATCACGCAATATACCCTTAACAACCCTCCTAATCGATTAACATCTCATTTGATACCTGTGCGAAGTATGAACTGCTTTCCGATCTTGACAAAGAATGTAAATGTCTCAGCAATTTTGCATGTATGGCTTTGACATTGCAAGCATGAACAAGTGGGTCCACTTTGACTTAACGTTCACAAAAAAACATGGTTATGCAGCCAAATAGGCCGTAAAATTGGGCCATCCCATAGGATTAATACGTCCATTTATGACTATCTCCGATAATTTGATTCATGTATATGCCAAGGTTGAGGAATATCGCCCTTTTTGTTTTCAAATATTTCTAGTTGCATTTATGTCAAAACATATACAGAAAAGCCTATGTTTTTGTTTTCGTGTGGTGTGCGTCCAATACAAAATATGGGCATATCCAAATTACCCTTTTGCCCACTGTAACAAATATATGCTTAGTTCACATTAGATTAATTAGAATTTAATATCCACCAGCTGACAGGAGGTTAGCCAAACAATATTGGCTAATAAGGTAAATTGCTCTCTCAATTCAAGAATTTAATTGCTCAACCTCGATCAGAATCCATACGGATCAAATCTTAATCGTTTTAATCGTTAAAATCCTTTCATCAGAAATCTTCTATGGGGTGATTTACCATACGGGTCAAATCTTAATCAATTTAATCCTTAGAATTATTTCATTAGGAATCTTCTATGGGGTGACCTACCATACGCGCATGCAATTCGTGCCACGTGTGCTAGATATCGACCAAAGGAATAGCTGGACTTTTGAATTGCATTTTATGAAATTAATCCTTGAAAATATTGTTCATTAAATATTCTACATTGTCCAGCTCGTTTTAGCCACGGCAGGCGCGCCCGAAGTTCAAAAATATTGTTTTTTGGTAAAATTAATCGTGTACAGACTTGAAAGGTCACTAAAGCATGGGATCGTAGTTTTCTTTGTCTTGTTGGACTCTTTTCCTGTGTTTGGGACGTGATTGGGGTTTGTGGTCAAGCAATCAAGAACTTGGTAGCTGGAATAAATCACCAACTCACCGAGGCATGATATGTCTTGACGTTCCCTATGAGGATCCCCTAGTAAAATTCCAGCTACGTAATATGTTATGAGTTCTTGTAATGCAGATTTGTATAAGGTAATGCATTTGAGTTTTCTCATGTAAAAATAAAATGAGCTGGTGGGTTGCTGCAAACAAATGTGAATCTTAACAAAAATTAAATTTTCTCTTAATGGCCATAGTTTTGCTTAAGCAGATATTGGCGGACAAAATTTCTCTTCTCGAACTCGTGCAACCCCGGCGCATTTGGCTGCCCGAAGTCGAATTGGCCTTGCTAACT
Source organism: Lenwebbia sp. NSW1173648 (assembly GCA_029784005.1). Taxonomy (NCBI): domain Eukaryota; kingdom Viridiplantae; phylum Streptophyta; class Magnoliopsida; order Myrtales; family Myrtaceae; genus Lenwebbia; species Lenwebbia sp. NSW1173648. Next base: position 17,382,664 of record JARCGZ010000008.1, on the reverse strand, counting down.
CATCGGATGAGGTGATCCGCCTGTCGCCTTTTTACAAAGCAGGAGGAGCTTCCAAAAGGCAAAATGGGTTTGATTGCTCGTTGTTCCTTAAAGCAAACTCAAGCCAGAAAATACCAGAGAAGAAGGTGCAAGACTATAAAAAGAGTTGAGAGCGAGAAAGTCATCCAGCTATGGAAAGCCACCATCACAAGTGGAAGCACTTGAGTGCATCCAGGCTCAGAATCAGGAGAGAAGTGGGTGATAGAAAGGGATGGACAGTGGAGTGGTCAAATAACGAGCTTGATCCAATTCATAAGCAACAATCATTTCAGTATGGAAATTATTCCAACAGCTACAAGAGCACACTTCACTGTTTCCCTAAAGTATGTGACAAGCTGAGCTGAAAAGGCATACTCAGTGCACATCTGCAATGAGTTTAGAAACATCAGTACACATTTGTCAATGTTGCCCTGGATTTGAGATTTGTGAAGGAGAAGAATGTGCATTTCAATGGAAAATTGCGATGACATGGTCCAGAAACTTCTCTCCTGATGCGATTGAAAATACCTTCAAGGCGGCGTTCTATTACAGAAGGACGAGATGCTTGGAAACAAACATAAAAATAAAGAGATCACGTTAACAAGTACCCAAAGAAACCTCATAATAGCCAAACTTCGATTGTCAGAATACTCACATATGATGAGTAAAATCAACATATACAAGAACATTGCAACATTTCCGTATTTGAGTAGGGCGCTATTTGACAGAATCTGGGGACAAATTGTTTCTCAGCAAGAATGCATTGGCATGCTTCTCTCTTTCAATTTCCTCATTAAACAGAAAAACATCACTAAAGGGAAAGGCACGACAAATAGTTGTTTGCATAACTAAGAGAGTGGTTCACAATAAAAAAGCTCGAAATTCTTTCTATTTTCCCACACCTCCACCTTTCCTCTTGCACATCCTCCTCACAGTTAAACAGTACACTTGTGGAATAGTCACAAATGAGCCCTCAGACAAATAGGTCCGAAGCATTCAAACAAACTGAACATTTGCCAATAATTATCTCCAAATATCAGCCATTGACATGTCGCTTTTGTAACGTCACAAAGAATAGCTTACTAAGCTGTCGAAGCACCACCATGATCCCTTTCAACATGTTCCACAAGAGAAATGGGATCACGAAATCCTCTACTGCACTTGGGGCATACGTCAATTGTGACCTTTCGAACAGGGGCACGGTTACCGCTGCTATCATGGACCTTTTCCACATGTTCTATGAGAGATGTCACAGCTGAAAACTTTGCACCGCACTGTGGGCACTCCTCTCACTGCCTGCTTCCACTTCCACTACCACCCCCACTAACGCTGCTGCCACTTTGCCCTGCCCCATCCTTCGCAATTTGCAATGCTCGGTTTAATTTTATTCATTACTCAATTTTGCCATGCCTGCTTCTGTTGAGGCTCGAACTGTTGAAGCAGCATTAAGAATGCTCGCCGTCCACTTGGAAGATGTTGCTGGGGCTCCACTTGATTTTGAGACTTCCTTTTTACTCCTGTTCAAAAAATTGACAAAGGGGAAAGTAGTCTCGAATTTTTTTGGACCTGCACAATTGTGGTCTGGACCAAACCGGTGCTTCAAGCGGTGATCCCGAGTGCAGTCTTTGCACTTAATTGTGTTTGAAAATGTAAGGATCTCCCTGCAACCAGGTACGGGGCATTTTCTCTTCTTTGTGACTTTGTCATAATTCGAGGGGTCACACTCTATATTCACGTGGGACTCCCAAGTAATGTTTGGGTCTTCATCGGGATTAAGCTGGACACCCTTTGCACAGAGAGGACAGATAACAACTGTGGCATCTTTCCTGTCAGCTTTCGGACATGGATGTTTGATGTAGCTCCGGTGCTCCAGACAGAATACCTACGACCACATATATTTTCATAAATCAGATGAATGCACCAAACCAAAAGAAGCGATAATTGTGGCCAGTTCACAAAAACCATGCAACTGGTAAGCAATAATCAGAAGAGGGGGACTTATCTTGTTTTAAGTAACTAATCTGAAGACGAGAACACAAAACGAGAAAGAAACACATTACATACTGCTAGACTTGTCAGCAAATATCTAGCGAGCAAAGGATCTTACAGCGACACCATGGTAACTTGTCAGATTTCAGAGAATCTTGACATGCACACAATATCTCACGCTGGATGCATCCCATCATCTATATACGGACGCCTAGCTAGTTTCTACACTGGGTCAGTTCTACCTCGAATGGTCGAATTTCATGATATTGTTAGCTAAAAACAAATAGCTCGCTCACAAAAAATATATAAATCAAAACACAGTTCAACGCCCAATGGTTCGGTTATTCCACTTCAGCAGTTTATTTCCAGAGTCATCTTCACATATGACCAACAAGGGCCTACTTCCCCAGAACCAATTCAATATGCAGGCAACTAGCTGTCCCCAGAATCGAGCAAATTCACTGTGCACTCACATTCCCATTGAACACCATTCTATGTTCCTTTTCCTACTAGGTATTAGATTCATCCCAACCTTCCCTTTCACTCTTTAATAAGTTTTTCGCGCCCAGTGTACAAGACGGAGATCCGTGAGACATTATCTCTGCAAGTAGCTCTTCATACTCTCAAAATTAACTTCGATGTGCAAGAAGCTGCTTCACCTCAGACCCACTTTTCCTGATCATCCACTCCTCTTTGCAAATTCCATTCCGAAACGCCCAAAACCATTTTGCATTGCTATTCGGTACCGCAAACCACACCCAATGTGAGAGATTTGCCACCTAACACCTCTACTTATGAACGAATCAAAAGAAGCTCATCATCGAGCTCCCGCAATTTCGCCATCGCCGTAATGTCCTCCCGCTTTGCCTCCACACACCATAATCAAGATAAAGATCAAGACAAGAGACAATCATGAGCATCTAGATCCTAAACCAGAGAATCGGATAACTCGCACGGATGCATTTTCCACCAACACGTAGCCCTCCAACAACAACAACAACAAAAAAAGCACAGGCGAACAGACGAACGAAAGAGAGGAGACGCGAAAAAGAAGGGAGCAGAAGAGAGACCTGATTGCAGCTATCGCAAGTGAAGGGAAGGAAATCGATCTGCTTGCAGTCGTCGACAGTGCAGTGCTTTCCCAGATCAGGAAACTCCGGCGTCCCCATCGGAATCAATGAGCTCTGAACTGGAACGGAGAGAGGATTCCCGCAGAAATGGAAGCAAAAAGGAATCTAGTCGAAGAAGAAGAAGAAGAGCCTAGGAATTTGCGAGAGCAAACATGCGACTTCGATTCGGCGGATTTTTGTGCGGAATTTAAGACAGAAGACGGCTCGGTGGTCTTGGGAATTCCAAAAATCCGCGTGAAGAATGGGAGGGAATCGAAACAGGGTTGGAGCTGCCATGATCAACTAGGCAGGGATTTGAGGTTCTTTCGATGGAGTACGTACCTAAACCACACGACCTTGCAAAAACTAATTTAGTTTGGCATGAGCAGGTAGAATGCTTAACTACTCCAACAAAAATTTCCATGGTCCAGGAGAAACAAAAACACCCATGGGTCTCTGTTTATTTCATACCGCATTGAAATGAAAAGTTCACTCCCCTGAGTCAAGCTCTTCAGTGTATTCTATGTCGAAGGAGAATGAAGACCGACAAATAATATCTAATTACCAAAACTTCTCAAAAGATCGACGCCTTGCTAGTTTAAAGCGTGGCGATAACAGAGGGAAATGAATCGAGGCAAGCATCATTCGTCTCCTTAGGAGTGTTCAACTGCGAGATGGGAATGTAGCTTCTGTCAAGAATGCAATTCCCCTTTGAGTCGATCATGGATAAGACAGGAATTGTAGGACAAGATTCAAAAGGAAAAAGAAGCGGCGACAAACGCAAAAAGACCTGCTCTTTCGAGACAAAACCAATTGAACGAGAACTTGATGTGAAGCTCTGAAAGATTTTCACAGTATCTGTCTTCAACCCTCGTCAAAATCAAGACAAAAAGCACAAAATGGAGCAGTGCCTAGTTATACCGTAAAGGAAGCAGCATGGTATCTCCGAAGAAAAACATAACATCTTATCTTAAACAGATTAAAAGTAATAACAAAAACTAGACACTCTTAACAACCGAAATGCTAACTCAGGCATCAATTCTCTCAGCATCATCCAAAATGAGTGGCTTCCCAGTGGGCTTAGCCAACAGATCTGTGTACTCCTGGAATGGAGACTTGTTGAATCGGGTTTCCCTCCAAAAGTCCGGAGTAAGGAAGCCGTATGTCTTCAGCAGACAGTCAAAGGTTGCCTACAGACAAGCAGAGTGATGTAAAAACCCAGTTAACTTTTAATACACAAAAAATGCCTTTTTCGTGAAATGAACATAATGCATCTACTGCTACTTCTAGATGGATTTGAGAAACCTCTACAGACATTAGTCAGAAGCTAGGAAATGCAACTGAATATCAGAAGGCACACTTCCATAACTGAGAAACATCACTTAAGCACTGTATCGACAAGTTGATGGGCCCCCACAGAGACCATCAATCAACTTGGAAAGGGAGCACAGCAGAGCAGACACAGTTCAAGTAGAATTTTATACCTTCCAAAAGGGCAACCTTAAACAACCCATCATGCTGGTTAGATTCTACCTTTTCTCTTTGTTTTCAAGGAAGAGATTCTAAACTAAATCCTACTTTTTTTCGATTTCACGCGTTCTGACTAACACAGCACAAGCCTACACAATTAGAGAAAAACCAAAGGCACAAAATCAAACTGGCAAATAGATGCACAAGCAGTATCATATTCATATTAATCCCCAAGATTCAGCATTAGAATTTAGGCCATCATCCCTCCCTCTCCCCCTCCCCCTCCTTTTCTTCTTTTGTCTCCTGAAGCAAAGTCAATCAGAGAGTTTGAATTTGCTTTCATGGAGATGATAAGCTATAGGAGTTCAGGACCAACCACCTCAGTAATTCCAAAACCGGGGCAAAGGAGATAATACCAAGGCGTGCACCAAAGATTCTAGTCAAGTGAACATCTCACCAACCTCAACCACAAAGAAGCTATCATCATCCATACCAAACTTATCAAACAACTAGCTGAAACCAAATAAACTCACCACCCAGTATAATCAGATAGCGAAACCAATCAATACATCATGACGATAGTTACAGGCAAAGCGACCATACCTTCACAAAGTTTCCGAGGGTCTTGGTAGACCCTCTAGACGAGGTGAACACGTCCTCAATGCCAGCAAACTGGAGGACCTTCTTCGGGACACGCGCCGCAACGATCCCGGCACCACGCGGCGCTGGCACCATCCTCACCGTGACCGACCCGCACTTTCCGGTGACCTTGCACGGCACAGTGTGAGGCTTCCCGATCTTGTTCCCCCAATAGCCCCTCCTCACAGGAATCACGGAAAGTTTCGCGAGAATTATCGCTCCTCGAATCGCGGTCGCGACCTCCTTGCTGCACTTCACTCCCAGCCCCACGTGGCCATTTCCGTCGCCGACGACCACGAAAGCCTTGAACCGGGTCCTCTGACCGGCCCGGGTCTGCTTCTGGACAGGCATGATCTTCATCACCTCGTCCTTGAGCGACGGCCCGACCAGAGTGTCGATGATCTGGTACTCCTTGATCGGTAGCGAGTGAAGGTAGATTTGCTCCAGCGAGTGGATCTTGCCTTCCTTCACGAGACGGCCGAGCTTGGTGACGGGGACCCACTTCTCCTCCTCCTGGCGCGGCGCGCGGCGGCGACCACGGCCACCACGGTCGCCTCGGCCTCCGCGGCCGCCGAATCCACGGCCAAAACCACCACGGTCGCCTCCACCTCTCTCTGCCATTTTGTTCTCCGGTTCGCGAGGTAGCGGTGTGGAAGCAAATGAGCTAGGGCTTGACGGGTGAAGAAGAAATTGGGAAGATATATATATTTATATATATGGGTATATATGGGTGTGGCGCGAGAACTAGGGTTTTCTGTGGGGCGTTTCGGAGTGTTTGGTTGCAGAGTTATAAATATCTGTTAACAAATTATACTTTCGACCCCCATGCTTCTGAAATGGTTCACTTTTGATCCCAGTAAATTTCGGAATAAGTTTGGTCCAAAAAAGAAACAAATTTAGGAGTGAGCAATTAGGCCGGTTCAATTCGGAAACACGTTAATTACAACTTTATCGATCCGTTCAAAGCTGATTCACATGGAGATTAGTCTGGCACTGGTGTTGAAAAGGTAATCGATTTGGCTCACTAGAATTGATCCTGTTCAGGATTTCGAATCGGGAATCGAATCTGGTAGTTTTGCACCGGTTCGTTAAGAGAAAAGATTCTTATTTTGCTGAACTAGGGAACCAAAATGCATGGATTTTGGTGAGGGATAATGACACAAATGGTTCTTGAACTTTTGATTCAATATGCAATGTGATATCTGAACTTTTAATTTGACCAATGTAATTCATGAACTCTAGCCCAATGTGCAATGTGGTCCCTGAATTTTTAATTTGATCAATATGATCCATAAACTTTTGAAACATATTCAACTTAGTCCCTGAACTATAGAAAGATGTTCAATGCAGTCTTTCCTTTAATTCAAGTTCAGAGACGACACTAGACTTTTTTTTATAGTCTAAGAACTAAGTTGAACATGTTCCAAAAGTTTGGGGACCACGTTGAACAAATTGAAAATTTAAGAATCGCATTGCACATTGGGCTAAATTTCAAGGACCATATTACACGTTGGGTCGAAATTTAGGAACCATTTGTATCATTTTTTCTGTTGGTGAAGTATGACAGAATTCGACAACAACAAAAAAAGTACGACAGAATGAAAAGCAGGATGGTTCCCATGGATCCATTTATCCTATTGGGCTCAAAAAGAGGCTTAGTTATTGACGTTGTCGTGTGACAATTGAAGAAAACTAGGGCCGAATGAATTTCAAAACGACCCACGATCAAGGCTCTTTGCACACTTGCTAACTTTGACGTAGGACAACCATAAAACATTTTCGCACCTCCTGGAGTCAAAGTCAAGAGTGCTCGACAACCCAAGCAACAAAACCTCGGAAGGTTACTTTCCTTGTTTTCATCGTTGTCTACCTAATGCTATCGACGGTCTGCTTGAGTAACGAGAATTGACGCCGCAACAAAATGAAAATTTACGTAAGTCTTGGATAATTTTCCCTATACTTAACTTAAGGGCGAAGCGAGTGGCACAATTTAATGAGTTTGCTTCTCAATCTCAAACCGTGTCGTCTATTCATTGCAACAGAAGTTGACTGCTCTTGTAGAGTTTGCACAAAGAGCATAAAATCTTGTCGACTTTAGCCTTTACAATTGACCCAAGCACGAACCGAACAGCAAGTCCCCAACTAAACTATGTTCGCGTTTTTGCGTGAGCCTACCTTTCAGGCTCAGCCTTCCCCCATCTAAACACATTTTCCCCAATCACAAGGGCTCTAGAATTGTCGAAAGTTTCGTACGGCACTCACTTTAGTGTCAAACAATTTCGTCGGCGCAGTTAAGTGCGAAATCGAAGAAAAGCCTATTACTTAAGTACCTCCGGCGAGAAATTTCAGCCAAAATATATCACCTTTATAATGAAAAGAGTAAGATGGTTTGATATTATTTTTTTTATTAAAACCAGTCCTCGTGAACATCCTAAACAATGTCGCACGAGCCGACGTGGCTGGCTTGCCTAAAACGACGTCACACAACTCCCAAGAACAAAAACGACAACGCATATATCCCACCTTGAGGAAATTCTTGATGGTTCACAAAAGGAACAAAAATGACGTCGAAATACAAAGAGCTTACGAATGGACGTAAGCCGGCAGAAGATTAGAATCGACAATGATTGACCTCCGGCAAATCACGAATTGATGGAAATGTAGCTGCGGGTGAGAGAGAATCACGAGGATTCCAAATTTGATGAGCGGTTCGTATGTGCTTGTTCTCTATGCACTTGTGGCTTGGATATCTGAAAGTGAGAGGAAGAGTGTGCATCTGCTATCTATATGCTCCGATCAAAGATGGTCGCCGGCGAGGGAAAGGGCCTAGAGGGCGAGGGAAATGGACTAGAGCTGCTGGCGTTAACGATCCCAGTGGATCGGAGGATCAGTTCAATCGCTTCAAATTTGGTAATTTATCGAATTGGCGATTTAGGATTTACAAATTGAAAATTTTGTTGAATTGACAATTTGATATTTATATTTGATGCAAAACATTTGATCGGAGATATTATTACAATATGTCCACCGACGACCCAAATCATCAGATCTCTGATGATCTAAATCGAAATTAGCACTTCGTCCAAAAAAAAAAAAATCAAATTTGCACTTAAATTATCATTTTTCTTCTTCTAAAAGTGGTACTTAAGTGATCTAGAAAGAAATTTTGACACTAAAATAAGCATCGTCAGCAAATTTTTAGCACTTCTAATGTTCTTATGCCAATTTCCTCCCACATGGCAAGTTCTCTTCCGTCATTATTTGTTTTTCGCCAATCCCAATGAGCGAACGCACTCGTACAATCTAAGGCACGATCAGATACTCGACAAGAAGCTCTGAATTTTGTTTTAGTATGGACCAAATATCCAATCCACAATCCAAATTGTAACAAAGGGCACTGAATGTCATACAAATGTGAAGACAAACAACACAAATAACCTAAGCCACCAAAGAGCTACCTCGGGCATCAATCCTCTCGACATCGTCCACTCGTGATTTTCGAAAGATTGTGCCGGTCAATGTTTTACCCCTCAAAGTAAAATTTCTCCAAAAGATCCTGACTCTCATCCTCCGTCCTAAGTCCTCATCCTCAAATGATGTGTCAAGATTCGAAGCTAAGGTGCTATGGGCTCTGCTCACTGGATTTCCACTCTCTATCCGGCACCTCATCATCTTGCATATGTACCGAACGGTAAAGAGGAAAACAGGAGGTCTGCCGTATGGAGCCCTTATTGGTCTGATCTTTAAGAGGAAAGGCATAGACGTCTCCCGAGTCTCCAAGAAACACTTCCCTCAGATCGTCATTGGGAAGAAGATTCTTGAGAAGATGATGCTAAGGGATTCTCCAGAAGGTTGGTTGAACACTAAAGATGAGATAGTTGCCATTGGGCACGGAGATGATGAGCGCACCAAGGAGCTGCTCAAGGAAAGATATGCTGAACAGCCTGCTTCAAGGAAAAGGCAGAAAGGCAAGGCTCCTATAGCCAAGAAGGCCTGGCATCTCCCCTGACCTGAAAGAATTTCAACTCCAGCGGGACCATCTGCCTCATCGTCTTCAGATGTCTTGCTTGCTGTTCAATCAGATGTACGAGATTTGAAGGTGTCCTTGGCCCAAATATCGAAATATCTAATCAAGCTTGAGAGGACCATTATCGGCCTGGACTGCTACAACCCCATCCAATCTATTCCTGAGCCTTCCCCTTTCTCATCTGGTTCAAAGAAAAGCAAGTGCACCGGCACCAAATGAATTTGCCTTGTGTGTGCACATGACCGCCTGTTTCTATTTTCTGCTCCTGTTTTGTTGAATGTACCCTCGTCTCAAGGCCGTTATCAATGGAACTGATGTTATTCCAATCTATTGTGCCTATGTCATTCTATATTGCTATATCTTTTTCATTGATGACAAACGGGGGAGAATATACGTATACAGGGTTATACAGGTTATACAAGTTCACACAAAATGTTTACATGTGCAAAATGGACTTGATTTCCAAATGCTAAGGAAAGCATAGGACCAGGGGGAGCCTAAGGGCAAATCAAGAGAGCAAAAGACTCTCTCTCTGCAGATGTTTATCTCAAGAACATCTTGAACATCTTGATCAAAATATTTTCAAAATCAAAAGATCAGTTTAGTCGGTTCTTTTCCAGATTCACTTCCAAATCTTTTTCGGAAAAATCTTATATCTGCTATTATGCCTTATCATGAAAAATCAGCTATGCAGATCTTTACATTATTGCACTAACTTTGTCTCACTTCACATCTGCGGGATAGTTTTGTCATCATAAAAAAGGGGAAGATTGTTGGAGAAACATCTCATGAAATATTTTGATGATTTCCAAACTATCTTTTGGTATTTAATTCACCTTCGGTATGCAGATGTTTGTTATACAAGACCAAGGATCACTTATCGCCTATCGCTTGAAACATCAGGTGGTGTCTGAAGCGTTGTGGTGAAAACAGCCGCTGAGGACCTCAAAAGATCTGGTCACCGATTGTTTGATATTAGATCTTGAAAGATCAGGTCAAACAAGCTGTACTACACCAACTATGGGAAGCAAAGGAAGCCGGAGAAGACCAATTGGGTGATGCATCAGTACCACCTTGGCAACAATGAGGAGGAGAAAGAAGGTGAGCTGGTGGTATCAAAGGTTTTTTACCAAACACAGCCAAGACAATGTAATTCGCTCATGAAAGACTCATCTCCACTTAAGCTAAATGGACAGAGCGGGCATGAGAATGCTAATCTCAAGAAAAATCCTGGCCGAGTGGAGTACTATAACTCTTCTTACATATCTTTCGACCAAGGAAGCCAAAATAGGGCAAGCTCTCAACAGCAGATGATGTCTCGCCAATTGCTGTCCATGGTGGGTCTTCTTTTGTCTCTTGAACATACATTTAAGGAGGAAACCCGAGAAAACGAAAGATATATTGTGCAATGCTCACTAATTTATCATCACTCTATTTTTTTATCTTTGTGAAGGTGTTGACCATTTTTTTGAGAAATAGTGCTTCGGCACAGATGCTCCATGATCTCTGAAGAAGCTCAGTGTTTCCAAATTTGAGAAATAGTGCTTCGGCACAGATGGAATGATTGAACTTGCCGGTATTGCACCAGTGAGCTGGTTAGATTGCAGAGCAAGAACACTGAGCTTCTTCAGAGATCCCAGCTGTGTAGGTACGCTTCCAGTCAACTGATTGTAAGAGAGCTGCAGAACTACAAGGCAAGGGACAAACTTTAGGACCCAAAAAAAAAAAAAAACTTGAAATCGTAAAATGAAAAACTTTGAGCTCAATGAACCATAATTTCGAAAAGTAAAATCCTGCAACTTTATGTCCCATTCAGCCTACAGCAAACCCTGTGAAGTTGAATAAAAAAACAGAGGAATCGAATTCCGTAACCTTTTTACCATCTGGTTGTTGAGAGCATAAAGGTTGTAGCTTTACGTTTTTGTTTCAGCCTTTTTTATTCTCTCGACTTGACCCAGATGGATTTACTCGGAAAGAACGATCAAGATTTTCTTGGCAAACCAAAAAACACTGGAGACAAGTTTCTTTACACACCGAAAACTTGAAAATGAACGAAATGTATGAACATCAAAGAACAATCTCCACAAGAAACTAGAAAGTTTCAAAATTTTGAACATGCATCTCCAGCAAAACCAAGGAAAGGACTAACCTTCCAAGCTTGCCATGTTAGCCATCTCAGGAGGAATCTGGCCAGAGAGATTCTTCATGTACAGATACAAGTCACTGAGCTCGCTCAAGTTGCCTATCTCCCGCGGAATCTCTCCGCACAGGGAGTTGTAGTGAAGGTAAAGGCCAGTCAAGTGGGTGAGCCCAGCAATGGCCGAAGAGAGCCTCCCAGTGAGCCCTCTTCCCTGCAGCGACATGTTGGCGACGAGGCCTCTCGCCTAACTTGTGTGACATGCTTAATCTACATTTTACATTCTGGTGGATATAACAAAGCGAGGAATAAAAATGACTCTTTGCTTATCAACGCTTCTTGATCGTTGGTTTCTTGAATATCTTTGCTTATCAACACTTCTTGATCGATGGTTTCTTGAATATGTTCAAGGTTGTATGATTTTCCCCAATTTTTAAAAGTGGACGACCAATTTTGGGTTTGCAGTGAGCATGAGCTGTCCCAAAAGTCCTAAATCTATTGCACTTTTTGACAATTAAGTCATATGGCCTACAACTTCAAGAAGTGAGACCATCTAATCTGGATCGTATTATTTAGGCTTGTAGCTAAAAGCCTACGAGACATTCCCGACTTCTGCCGATGTGACCACCCTCCGTATTTTTGTTATCTAAGTTAAAAGATTGCACGATCACTTTACAGCATAGAGTTAGGTACATCTGCAGATCCCCTGATTCAATCTCTCTATGGAACCAGGAATATCACTTCCTTTTTGCATTCTGCAGATTAGGCTGTGCATCTGAATTTCTTCTTATATGAATTCAAGACCATTCTAAGATCAGGTATCTCTCTCTCTCTACCGAAGCTTGCATACCTCTGCCGTTCGCAAAAGAACCAGAAATCTAACCACAAAAGGATGGTCCCAGTTATCTTATCTCTACTTGCTAGTTAACTTGTTCCCAGGAAGATATTGGCTTATGATGAACTGAAGCCAATTCACATCAAGAAACAGCAGCAGAAATTATGGCTCCGTTTGTTTCGCGCAAAATGCGAGGTTTTTGGAAAATGTTTTCCGGAAAGTTATTTTCCAGGAAAATAACAATATTTTCCGGTGCTTGGCTAAACTATGAAAAAGATCCGGAAAATGTTTTCCGTCGTTTGGTATGGAAAATCGGATTCAATTTTCCTTCGTGGACTCCTTGTAATAATTTTTTTTTCTTTTTTTTTCTTTTTTTATCTTTTAAAAATTCAAAATTTTTAATTATTTATCTTTTTAATTCTTCTCTTTTCAATTTTTTTGTTGTTTTTGTTTTCCTTCTGGTCTCGGCCGGCTGCCGGCTGCAGGCAAGCTCGAGGCTCGACCAGTCCCGGCGATCTCAAGCTCGCCCGAGGCCGGCGAGCTCGAGCTCGGGCTTGACCCGAGACAGGTGGCCGTCTGGTTCCAGAACCAGCGGGCGCGGTGGAAGAACAAGAAGCTCGAGGAGGAGTACGCGAAGCTGAAGTCGGTGAACGAGGGCACTGTCATCGAGAAGTGCAGCCTTGAGGCCGAGGTCTCTCTCTCGTCAGAGTCTTAATCTTAGCAGTATAATTCGGTTAAAGACGAATGATTTTCTTGAAGAGGATTGAGCTTCACGAGAGTTTCGCACATGTTGCTTTTATACTGGTCCAGTGATCATGAAAGGCTTACATCAAGAACAGAGTCAGTGCAAAGAGAGAATCTCTGCTTGTTTTGTCATGCACAGAGTTCTCTTTTTTCCTCTTTTAATGGGCCAGCTCGAGTTCGCCGGGACCGGCCGAGCCTCGAGCTCGCTGGCTTGCGTCATGGCCGATCGCTGGGCGGCCGGCCATCGTCGAGGTCCACTATCGGCGGAGGAACAAGGAAGAAGGAGAAAAGAAAAGAAAAAGAAAAAAAGAAAAAATAAATAAAATAAATAAAATAAAAAGAGAAAAAAAAATCGACATTTTAAAAAATAAATCAAAAATGAAAAGAAAGTAAAAAAATAATTATAAAGAAAGAAAGTGTGAAAGAGAGGAGGAAGGAAAGATGAGGAAAATGTTTTTCTAGGAAGGAAAGATGAGAAAAATGTTTTCTTTTTTTTTTTTCAAAAAGAGGAAAATATTTTCCCTACTTTTGAAGAGAATTTTTCCATGGGTGGTCTATACATATTGACTTTTGACCTTCATCTAATTAATCTAGATTAGTATTTTAATCTATGGTCTTACAACGAAATTGTGTTTTAATTGAATGGCTAATTTATGAATATTAAACATTAGAATAATCAAGGATTTTTAAATGATCTGTTTTCTTTAATTATCGATTAATAAGAAAAGTCTTGTTAAATCTCAAAAAAAAAAATTAACTTAAATCATCACGGTTATGTAGATAGAGCCATTCAAACGGACGGCCGAGAGCTTCCCGGCGACATCCGACGATGAAACCTTGGCCGATCGACCTAAAACCGGTGCCAATCGACTCGCCTGAACATCAAGATTAGCATATCCAAACTAACAAATAAATCTAGTTTATCAATTTTTTATATAATTGATTATAATAATTTCGATGAAATAAATCTAGTGATTATTTCTATTATAAATTTCGATGAAATAAATCAATAAAATTTAATCGCATAATTATCTCAAGTGTGTGTTCAATATATAATAATTGATTAATCATAAAGCTGACTTAGTTCTCATAGATCAATATATAAGACCATAGTGCTCAAATTTTATTAACTTAATTCGTATTTACTAATTAAATTAGTTATAATTGCATGATATATAATTGAGCATTATGGTCTTATATCATTATTAACTAACATTTTATCTAAATGATTTCACCGGAATAATAAAATAGACACTTTTAATCCAAAATGATCGTTAGACTGTATAAACCAATTAAATTTTATTGTAAAATAATCAAATTGTTATTAATTCAAAATAACCATAATATTAAATCTTGAATCTACATTAATTTACATATTTAAATTATGATTATAAAATGTAGATCGTAAATATTATATTATATGACATATAATTCGAGAATACGCCTAACTTATGTGTCATAACAAGTCATTTTAAGCTTAAAAAGGAGAGACTATGTTGGGTTAAAATCAGTTAACTGTGACCTTGTTAAATATCAATGATAATTATATTTTGATTGATCACTCTATCGCTTAAATGAGTCAATATGAAAATGATTGTCAACTCTTGCATATTTATTAGGAGTGGTCTATATGACATTGGCTGGTACTAAGATCGAATTTGATATTCCCTCGTTGCGATTTGGCATAGGCTTGGGAGGGCCTGAGCTAAGCTAAAATCACACATAACTCAACATGGTCTCTCCTTTTTTAAGCTTAAAATGACTCGTTATGACACATAAGTTAGGAGTGGTCTATATGGATCAGTAGCAACACTAATTATTATATCATTAACTCACTTATCGATATGTTAAGGGAGATTAACATAGATTACTATATCCAAAATTCATATTATTTGAATGTAATTTGTTAGCTGCCAACTGTATGACATATCGGTTAAATAGTTATTATTTAAGACAATTTATGATGTACAATGATTGAGTGTCTATCATTGATTAAACAATTTTTCGTGAGAAGAATCTCTTTCCAACTAACACTATTTCATCATTTACATTGTTATGTTTTAATGAATCATTGGTTGACAATATAGTTCTAGCAATATCTTGGTATCATATGATCTCAACTTTTGAACCCGTTTTAAATCAATGGAATTAAGTGAATGATTCATTTTAAATTGCAATTTTTCTAAATATAATAAAATTATAGAAGTTGAGTATGTCATAATTATTAATATCATAGTCAGTGAGTTCTTAACAAAATAACTCATACAATAATTGTGAGTAATTTATATTTGTAAAGAATAATCATGATCATTGTTTTTATATTTAAATAAAAATATGGATTTTAAATCAAGGGCATAATTGATTACAAATTATCACGCATTTATTAATTTAATCACAAACTTGTTTAAGTTCCTCGCACATTTAATTACAAACTACTAATAATATAAATTAGTAGTTAACATAATAAATATTATGAATAATTATTAAAACGATTAATCATAAATTGTCTTTGGTCATAATCATTGTTGATCTAAAGATACCAGTTAATTCCCAATGTAATTCATTTTGATAATGTAATACCTACATGCAGTCAAAGACGATTTATGATTAATCGTTGGAGGAATTAAATACGATTTAATGGAATTAAATACGTATTAAGTTTGTAATTTGGGTCATAGAACTATAATTATATGAATTATAACAAATATGCTACGATCCATTAATTTTGATCAACATAACTATTCGTATTTTTTTAATTAGGTTTCAATTAATAAAATCACATTGGCGTGTTTGCTTATTTGACCGGTCATAATTGACATTTTGGTCGAATGGGCGTACATACTTATAAAAAAAAATTGAATAGTAGATAGCCTGGGTACCTGAAATTCAACAGTGTACGTATGATATTTTTATATATCAAACATTTTTGTAATGGAAGCGTA
Organism: Lenwebbia sp. NSW1173648; assembly: GCA_029784005.1. Lineage (NCBI taxonomy): Eukaryota > Viridiplantae > Streptophyta > Magnoliopsida > Myrtales > Myrtaceae > Lenwebbia > Lenwebbia sp. NSW1173648. Next base: position 17,366,754 of record JARCGZ010000008.1, on the reverse strand, counting down.
AACGGAATGACATTTATCAAAATTTCATAAAAATATGTTGAGATTAAATTACTTATAATCCCTATAAGTTATTGGCCGAACATTAACTAAGATTGAGTTTATATGAACTTGAATAATTTGGTATTAATGTTAATAATATAATAATAGTCATGTGATTTACTATCAAGTCACTTAGATTAGTATAGTTTAAAGAATAATTTTATAGTCAATTAGGATCAATAGGTACATCATATACCCATTCATGATTAATATATGTTTTATCTTATACTCACTATATGTCTGAACTATTGAATGTATTAAGTTGTCACCTTAATGTGATAACTTTGTCCGTTATTTAGACACCATGATGATATCTTAATTGTTGGCCTTCCGTGCATCTGTAGACATATATCATTAATATTATTTGTATCTTAAGTTATTAAATGCTATATTAATAATATTATTATTAATTGAGGATTTTATTTTTAAATATGTATAATTTGGTCAATATTTATGCTATTAGGACTCGAATACTGAAAAGGTCCGCCGTAAGTTAATATACATGATATAATTAAGTCATATCATGTATATGACCGATGCCTCCATTAACATCTATAAAATTGATAATACGAAAATCATATTCGTTCGTAATTGTAATTGTAAACCATTTATATCTAAGATTATTCAATAATACCATAAACATTCTTATAGTAAGTAATCGTTATGTCAAAAATAATTTATGATAATTTTAATAGTAACAAATTCCTTATTTTCGTTATAATTAATGAACTAATTCCCTGAGGATTCAAGAGCGTTTCGGAGGTTAATATACGAACTCGTGTATTCCTATGTGGAATCGAGAGATTATTTTGCGAGATGTTGTGAGAGTTAAACACCGTGTGAATTAGATAAAGAATAAGAGTGCTTGAATGACTCGAGTGTGACTGTAAACTATGTTATGCCGCTCGATCAATATTGAAATCATGTAATGCTCGCCCCTATGAAGTAGGCCATATCGATCGAACCGCGCAAATCGGATGTCTAATTCAATACATTGTTCTATTTATTTTTGTGTTCACTTGCTTATTTTTTATTTCTCAAGAAATAATGATACAAATTATTCAGGGAAAAATGTCAAAAAGTCCTAAATCTATTGCATTGGTGCCAATTCAGTCCTAAACCTTTTGCATTGGTGCCAATTCAATCTTAAGACTTTTTACGTTTGTACCAATTGAGTCAATCCGGTCAATTTTGATCGAAAATCGCTAACGTGGACATCGGTTGTCCTACGTGAAACGGCTGGCGCTGACATAGACTTTTTTTTAATGTTATTTCAATTCAGCCATTCCACGTGGGACAATTGATGTCCACCACGTTAGCGATTTCTGACCTAAATTGACCGGATTGGCTCAATTGATACAAACGCAAATTGAGTCTGCCCAGTGTAATGCGCGGAAATCAGATATTAATAGGTAATTAATAATATTAACTATGGTGATAATATTATAATATGTTACATTATAAGTAAATCACTGATTGTTACATTAAATGAAACAAAATTTTAAACTGATTGGGAGGACAAGAGTAATTAAGAAGGTTAACCAAATTTTCAATGAAAAAAAAAGGAATTATAATAATCGATTATCATAAAATAATTGAAGTCAGTTGATAATATTTGAAATAACTTGAAACTTAAGTATATAATGGTCATACTAATAGATTGACAAAATTTATCATCAGTCCAAATAATTGAGAAATGAGCTTGACTGATGAGAATTTTATACCCTAGACTCATTTAAATGATAGTATCATCACCTTGGGTATAGATCTTTATGGTTAATTAATAATTAACATTAAATGAGTCTAGGGTAATTATTTCCAACTTCGCCATATTTAACAATTATTACAACAAATTAAGGTTTCAATCTTCGTGAACCTATTTCTTAACAGCTTAAGCTTTTGAAAATGTTTGTCTAACATAAAATAAGTTTTCTTTAACTTAGTCATATACAAAGTACCAAGACTGAAAGTTCAATGACCAAAAGAAGCAATAAAAAAAAGTGGAGGCTATTGCCCAACTAAAAAAGAATTATATAAACAAGGAACCAAAAAGCAGGTGATCATGGTCTCTTGATTGCAAAAGAATGGAGAATGCAGCACACATCTGATATCTCGTGGAATTGCAAAATTCTTTTAAGTTAAAGGGCACAGTCCATAAGACAATAATGCAATCCACTGATTATAAGAACAGATTGTATGATCATGTACCTAAGGTAATGGTTTAACAAAGACACGGAAGATTTGGAGACTGGGTCAAGCAGTTTACTCAAGAAAAGACAGTGGACATGAGCGCACTTGAAGAAAAGTCAATGTGGCTACGAAAAGAGGACGAAATTGTTTGAGACGGCGATCATGGGATGCCCTAATGAGAATATGCAACTTGGTGACGGCCACACGTAAGTTGTGTAGAAGAACTAAAACAGCATAAATGCATTATTTGAAGAGAGATCTTCAGCTTATCGGAATTTGCAATCAAATAGAGTACCATGTCTACAAAGCATCCATGCGGGCAAACCCAACTAATACTAGAAGTTACGGTGGTGGTTCTTAGTATTGGGAAGGAAACGGAAAGTGAGCAGCAAAATTGATGACATACCGGTAGGACCAGTTCCATCAATGTATCTACAATGTGGGCTCCAAGCATAAAGATCAACCAGATGGCCAAATCTGTTGATAGCAAGCAAATGACTTCATATAACAGTAGCAACTACCTATTGGTTCACAACAATCCGACAATGGAATATGTGGCACTTTTGTGAAGGTCAAAATATGAAAAATTGCAGCATGTCACCTGTCACCGCCGTTTCCCTCTGCATTGTCTATTGGATTTTCACAATAAAGTCGCCCAGGAATGGCATTCCCAATTGAAAAGTGCATGATGTCAACTTCATGGCCTTTGCATGTTTTGTTTGTGCATGTATCAGTTCCTTCCTTACACCCTCCCATCTAGTTAAAACATAAACATAGGTACATTCAGTTCTAAAGGAAGCTGCACTCCTGAGTATAACTAATATCCACAGATGATGAAAAACTATACTTAATATTAAGCTTTGTAGTCTAATACCTTATAAAAGACTCATTATAAAAGACATCTGATTATTAAGTATAAGTTAAATTTGGTCAGTGTAATATAGGCTTACAAGTAAAGCTAATGAATGTACCTATTCAAATTGACTGACCAATTATTATAAGTATATCATTAATCGAATTTAGTTAAACGGCATTAAATTAACTAATTAAGTATATTAAATGACAAACGAAATTCTGACACTTTCGTATAGCGAGAAAAGGAAGAGGAAATTCTGTTCTAACGAACGAATGATGAAAACAACTTACGTCAGGTTCTATTTATAGGGGAAGCAGTCGAAACGGCGAGTCAGCAGTCGAAGAACTGGGCAGTGACATGTGTCCTAGGCGGTGACACATGTCCCACCGCCTTCTGCATGCGTGATTAGGCATCGAAAGATTGGTTAGGGGATCGCTCTAGCAAACTAAAAAGAATCTTAATAAATATTCATGGAGTGATCTCAAAGAGTACTTGATGATAAGATTGGTTCGCGCGCGCATAACACTTAATGATTGCTTAATTATTAAGAACATCTATATTATGCAGATTTTAATTCAAAAAATTGTCCAATGCGTTAACAAAAGAATCATTATCCGAGCTAAACCAGTTCATGTGTGTAGCACTTTGATATGTCTTGACGTTCCCTAAATCCTCTGATCGTTGTGGCCGTTCATCAACACTCCAAAAGGCCTTTGATGTCAGAAATTTTTCCACTCTTAATTGCTACATGAAATTCTTGCTCACGAAGCTCATAAAGGAAACAAGCGTTCAAGTATATTCAAATCCTCTTCCCTTGCTCGAGTTGTTGACGCAATAAATGAGAGGTTTTGCGTTGATTGTCAGCCTAGCCACGTTGAACATCGTCTCACGATGATAAAAGAAAAAACAAGAAGAATTGGAAGACCGTTCAAATTGCACTTAGCAAGAGTGAATTCCACTGGGATTATAAGTTGAAGATAATTATCGCGGACAAAGGGAAATTCGATGAATATATAAAGGTCAGTTTTGTTTCTTTTTGCCTTTTCTTTGAAATCAAAAACAACATTCTCGAACAATATGTTGCATAAATTCCGAGTAGCAGCATTACAACAGTAACTACTGTTTATCTGATAAATTGGATCCTTTTTTAACATGCCACCCTTCATGCCGCCTTTAGAGACCCTTCATGCTGCACTCCCTCTACATTCGCTGCGACCTCTCTCTCTCCCTCCAACAATGAGGGAGACCCCGCCGCCGTCGGAGGTTGCGTGACCTTACATGCCGCTGATATGTGACAAAGGGATGGGAGTCCGTGGCGGCGAGTTGTGTGGTGGTGGTCAAGCCGATTCTGTTCTTCATAATAATAGGTTTGGAGACAGAGGCAGCCGATACTGGTGGGGGGTTTTATGTGTTGCTGCTGAGGCAGTGGTCACCATTGGTCGAGTTTGGCGGTAGTGGTTGTGTGCATATCCATGGGCGGCGATGGTGGGTTGCAGCCAGGGACGTTTTTGTTTCTGCTTTGAGAGAGAGATGACACGTCAACTCGAAGTGGATGCCAAAACATTTCTAATAGGATGACTACGTTAGACTCAGGTCCATGTCAAACAAGTGGATTGGGTTATAAAGATCCGACCCAAATTGACTCATTTAATATGTTTTCACCCATTTATTTGCAATTCAAATTTCTCCATCCATACCAAACTAGTCTCAGGATCATTTTTAGCTTCTTCTTTTTTCCTCATATTGTCCTGGATGGGGATGGCTCTATGGACCGGCTCGTCGAGTTGGTGAGAGAGCTCAGGGGTCGGATTATAGATGGAGGCGTGAAAGTGATGGTGAAAGTCATGCCCAAGCCATCTACAAACCAGCCATGCATGAACTTTAGGAATTCTACCTTACATTAAATTTGTGAAATCTCAAATCCCCACTAAAGTTTTCGTTGTTTCCGTTAATAGTATGTAATTTACTTTTACGGTTAGTAAACTTCAATATCCTTCGATGAGGACATTAAACTCTTACTATATGCCTTGCTTGACTTACTAGTTTATAGTAGGGGTAAGCAACACAAACCGACCGAATCAAGAACCGCCCGGACAGGACTGAACCGGCCAGTTCGGTCCGGTTCCCGTTATGGAACTGATGATCTACAGTCCAGTTCTAGAGGGAACCGGACCGCCCGGACAAGATCGATTATATTTTTTATATTATTTATTTCTTAAAAAAATGAAAGAACAAAGTGTTAACCCTAAGTGTAAAATGTAAATTTTTAAAACAAAATAAAGAGCAAAGAAGGTTTACACTTTAAAGGCAATCGACGTTCTCTGTTCTCCCGGTCAAGCTCTCAGCAGCGTCTTTCCCTCTCAGTGTTCTCACGCGGTGCCTCGCCTCTCAATGCTCACTCTTCTTTCCCTCTCAGTTCTCACGCCCCTTTCAGACTTGCACAGTCACAAAGCCAAATCAACTAATCTTTCTTTCCCTCTCTCGCCTAAGTGATTGAGTAGCCTCTCCTCAATGTAAGGTAATATCCAATGCTCAAGACAACTACTCAGGAATCCAAATCGTCTTGAAGCAGTTTTTCAAATTATTGCATTTGCTAGGCGACTTCAGTTTGAAGCCATTATTGCATTTGATGGTTGAATTTGATTGTTTTATTACTTAAGATGCTTAGTGACTTCTAGCTTTAGAAAAAACAAAGGTGGTCCAGTGTGAGAAAAATTTAACGACAAAACACAAAAGAAAAATGAGACCGATTCAATGATTGGACCGATCCGCTTCAATCCAGTCTGATTTCACTTGAAACCAATCCTCCTGGTCCAGTTCCCAGTATGTCTAAAGTACCTTTTCGGATTAGAAGTGAACTCACTCTATGACATAGCACAAGTATAGAACCTTATTGAACATCATATCGATTGATTGAGAAGTAAAGGCCTACCTCCCACATTCAAGGTAAACAAGTTGCGAATCTCGCAGCTTTCTTTCTAGTGTAGACTATCTAATCGGAAACTAGTGCGAACATAGGTGAATTCGGTAGTTCTGTCCATCTCAATTATCCATTTCAATTGGTACCTCCGAAGAAAGCAAAAGCAAAAACAGATGAGTGCATTCTGAGTCTTCCGACGAAAATCGATAACGTACACCATTCTTTTCAAAAATAAATGCTTCGACTTTATCTAAAGTGTCCGATAGAGAAACAAAGCTCAAGCTCCAGTTAAGTCTGCCCTCACCCACCTTGGGAGCTTCAGCTTTCGGTATTCTTAGACAGAGCAATGACACAAAAACAAATAAAAACCCACTACATTAGCCACAGAAGGAGAGCAATAGCAGCACATAACTTTCTAGCAGCATGATCTCTCATCTTCTATCCTTATAGAAGAAGAGCAATAGCAGCACATAACTTTCTAGCAGCATGATCTCTCCTTCTATCCTCATATTCGAATTCGTTCCAGAAGTTAAAGAGTAGAACTACTCTTATCCTTTCTAACCAAGTCAATAGTTGAGAATCTACATAAGGTTGTTGTTGGAAAACGAGGGTGTATGGGAAGGACCGTGGTCCGCCCATGTAGGCTATCTCAGCCTCTTTACCACATTGGATAACTGCCTTTGGCAGTTATAAGTTTTAAACGTGATAAAAGATCACGTCCTTTCGTTGTTGCAAATAAGAACGACGTTTTCTCTGACGTTCTTTCCTCAGTGAGAAGAACAGAGAAGAAAGTAAAAAAAAAAAAAAACGCCTCCCTCTCCTATCCCGAATGCGAAATCGATAGACGACAGTACTCTCTCGCTGCATTGAACATTTAATCTGTGGAAAACGAGGTATATCCGTTCTGTGATGTATTTCTCCGATCAGTGATTCAAGATGATTCTAGGGCTTGTTAATTCAGAGTATTTCCGCTGCGTATATATTGGGATTGGTTTCCTTCATTGGTATCAGAGCAATCGTTCTTGTTTCCTGATCGTTTTCTGATAATTTCATAGTCGTTTTTAGAGCGAAAGCCCGTTTTTCATGTTTACTGTTCATGTACCAAAGATTATGTTCTGCATAACAAAAAATAAATTGTAAACACATCAACGGAACGGGCTAGATGAGACAAAGATTTGGAGTGGTTGCCCGTCACGAGGTGACGCCGGAAAAGGTTGCACGCGCGCCACGCGCCGTGACAGGGCAGGGTCCCTCGAGGACGCGGCGAAACGTCACCTTTTCATGAGATTTTGTTCAATGAAATGGTTTTTGCGTATACCAACAGGTTCGTCTTGATCATACGAGCAATTTGAGGGGTCGACCGCCGCCAGATAGCGTCGGAGCAGCCCACACGTACCGATACGCGCCGTAGAGGACCACTGCGCGTGGGATTCATGCGCTCACGTGCTTCGCACGTGCGAGAACTGTCGAAAACCACTTGCTGACGTGGCTCGGTGACGTGGCATGTCACGTCATGATGACATCAGCGGTCCAGGTTTGACCCAACCCGCAACTCGAGAACCTGATCCGGCCCACGACCTGGGGTCCGACTCGATCCTTGAACCGACCCACGACCCAACCCGGTTACAGACCCGTTGACCAGGTCAACCGTTGACTGGTCAACATTTGACATGTGACCGTTGATTGTTCAGTGTTTGACCGTTGACTGTTGACTACACGTGAAACACACGTGCCGAAGCTTTGACCGGCACGTGTGGGAGCGTGAAACCTCCGTTTGGGGCGTGGGAGATACCATTGTGTTCGTCTCGAAATTATCTTCAATTTGATATATTATTTGGACATGTTTGTTGAATATAATATTATGAAAATACGTATGAAACCAATGATACACGTATTTTGGGGCGTTTTCGAGTATTTTTACCTATATTTTTGTAATTATAGAGGATGGCTTACATGTACATAATCACATGCAAATTGTGTAGAGCATGGTTGTTGATAGCATGTATAAAGTTTAGAATACTTGCTATTTATATCTTGTATTATGAAATTTGAGTATGATTTGATGCGTGAATTATTTGTGTATTAGTTCAAATCATGTCATGCCATGTTATGATTACAAGATATAGGGATCATTGTATTATTTATGATCTTTATTCGAGTGAGGAGTTCTATAAAGTTTTAGTAACTTTAATGAACTCAATTTTACATAAATGATTATGTTAATGATAATTTCAAGCGAGGATTCTTAGACAATGATTGAGAACATAGTGAACTTTCGAATCTGAAACCTTATGTGAAATTATTCATTAATGTAATTAGTTAGTGTAAAATATATGCATAAATGTTAGGCATTAATAGTTCGTGAATACATGTCTATAGAACTTCATGTTCAGATACAATGGCCATAGCTTCTTAGATTATCGTAGCTGAGCTTAACAAAGGAGAGAATTTTGAACGGCAAGAATTATGAAAACTGAAATATGAGAATCCAGTATGTACTAGAAGAGTAAGAAGCACTAGAAGCTCTTAACTTAGTTATGGAAAAACCTGAAGATGGAATTACTACACCACATAGAAAGGGATATAGAGTTAGTTGCTATATGGAAAATGCTGAACTCTATTGCTCGCATTACGTTGCTGAGTTGCATGAAAAATGGTATCATGTGAAAGTTCAAAGATTTTGAAAATGCCAAAGTCTTGTGGGAAGTATTAAAAGTCGATTTTGGTTAGACATAGGTCACCAAATCGAGACAGATCACTATAAGATTTGACGTTTATATGATGCCTTATGGGCAGAATATGAAACAACATTTTGAGGCATATGTCAAACATGATAAGTGAACTGTAAGATACAGGCCACATTTTGACTAATGAGCAGCAAATGCAAGCGGTAATCAGTTCTTTGCCTCGTAGTTGGATGCATATGAAAATCCACTTGATCCACAACAAAAGTAACGACTTTTGAGGATGCTATGTGCCGTCTTGAGCTAAAGGTGGACAGCCTTCGGGTGGCTAAACCAGAAATCGACATTTGTTATGCTGGTTCTAGCTCAAATGGGGTTTCGTGCTCCAAGCGTAAGCGTCAAGGTGGTTTCAAGAAGTGGAAGGACAATGGAACAGATTCTTCAAGATAGAAATCGAAGTTTAACTGACATGGAAAAGGAAAGTGTCATTTCAAGAAAAAACATCTCAAATGTGAAATGTTTTAACTGTGGCAAGAAGGGTCACTTTGCTCGTGATTGTGGTGAGCCAAAGAAATTAGAAACCCTTTGTGCACTTGAGAGTGTTACTTATGTCTCCAGTTCAATTTTCGTAACTGAATCTCATCCTTTATAGATTGTAGACTTGGGGGCCACAGACCATATAGCAAAGGACAGAAATGCCTTCGTGGATTTTTTAACGAGTTTCGCATGGAGCAAAGTGAATTAATGTGGTAAACAATTCCTGAGTGAAAGTTAAAGGGATTGGCACTTGCCAATTCAATATGCGCGGTGGTCTCACTCTGTTCCTATATGATGTGTTATGCTCCAAAAACTCGATGGAATTTAGTTTGTGTTAGGATTGGTTAAACTTGGTTTTTAGTTTGAACTTTCATAACGATGGTGATGACTTGTCGTTGGGAACAAGTTATTAAGGTTCTGGATATTTTCTGGATGGTTTCATTATGCTGATTGTTGAATACAATAATATGAATGGTAGTTATTCCCTATTTACATCTTCTGTAATGATGTGAAAATATAGCATGCTAAGCTGGGTCATATTGGCCACTAGCGAATGTTTAGATAAGTCAAAGAGGGCCTATTGGGTAATATTGAAAAAGTCGATTTGCCTATTTGTGAGCATTGCCTGACGGAAAAAATAATGAAGAAACCATTTGGAAAATGAACAAGAGCTTAGTGTTCTTTGTAGTTGGTCCATTCAGACATATGTGGTTCAATGAATATGAGAGTAAGGCGTAGGGCTATTTATTTCATCATATTTATATATGATTACACTCGATTCGGACATGTTGCTTTGTTTTCTCATAAATCTGAGGCATAAGTTGCTTTTAGAAATTTTTTAGTTTTAGAAAATCAATTTTAAAAAAAAAAGGTCTGATCGAGGTCGAAGAAAATCTATCTGATTAGTTCAGATGTTTATGTGATGAAAAAGGAATAGAAAGACAGTTGACTATTCCAATAACTCCTCAACAGGATTGAGTTGTAGAGAGAAGAAACAGAACCCTAATGAAAATGGTTAAGTTGATGATGGCACTGGCTAATTTGCCTATCACCTTTTGGGGTGAAGCTTTGTTGATTGTTGTCTAGATACTTAACCATGTGCCTTCTAAATCAGTTATTTCCACTCCATATAAGTTGTAGATAGGTCGAAAATAAGATTTGAGTTTTCTTATACCTTGGGGATGTGCTGCCTATACACACGATTCTTCCCACAAGTATGAAAAATTAGGCCCTATAGGCAAAAAGAGTATCTTCATGAGATACTGAGAGCACTCAAAAGGGTATATGTTTATAGGTGAGCAAGAAAGTGGGAAGTGTAACTGAATTCGAATAACGAGATGTCACATTCTTAGTGAATGAATTTTCGAAAAAGAGCGAGATAGGTGAGGACTATTCTCTGTTTGAAATCTTGGATATTGATAATGATTTTACCGGGGCAGCTCATCCAAGTGGGAGCAATGTGAGAAGTGGGGAATTTGTTTCGAACTAGTCTCAATTGCAATCGCTTGATATGAAGATGTCCTCGTTATCTAATTCGAGTGGGAGCGTAATGGAGCATGAAGTACCAAGGGTACAATCTCCAATATGGCGAATACGCCGCCGAGTGGGAGCGTAATGGAGCATGATGTACTAAGTGTGCAATCTCCAATTTGGCGAACAAGTTGCAAAAGCGTTCTCCGTCAACTCGTCAATGTTTAGACATTGAAGGTAAAACTTTCATGGTTGCTCCACAAGAAGAGGATCCAAGAAATGTAAATGAGGCTCCGACTTGCCCTAAGAAGGAAAAGTGGATATAAGCAATGGAAGAAGAGATGGAGTCAATGAGATCAAACCAAGTTTGAGAACTGGTTGATCTTCCGAACGGACACAAAGCCATTGGGAACAAGTAGGTTCTCAAAATAAAGCGTAAGGCTGATGACTCGATTGAGAGATACAAGGTTCACCTTGTGGTGTAAGGGTATAATTAATAAGAAGAAATTGATTATAAAGAGGTTTTTTCTCCTATGATGAGATTTACCTCAATTCACCTTATTCTGGCAATAGTGATTAGCATAGATCTTGAATTACATCAAATGAATGTAAAGACTGTGATTCTCAATGGAGAATTAAAAGAAGAAATTTATATCAAAATAACCCGTTGGGTTTGTTATAGAAGGCCAAGAACAAAAAATATATCGACTTTTGAGATCGATATATGGCGTTAAGCAGTCTTCCAGACAATGGTATATACTTTTTCGTAATGCCATAGTGTCATATGACTTTGTAATGGTTGATGAAGATCATTGCGTATATATCAAAAGATCCAAAGATCGATTTGTGATCTAATCATTATATGTTAATGATATACTAATTGCTAGGAGCAATATGGAGTTTGTTTATATAGTCGAGAATTGGTTATGTTCCAATTTTGAGATAAAAGATATGGGTAAATCTGCATATATTCTTGGAGTTAAAATTCAAGATATTTTTCAAAGAGATTGTGATCTCTTTCACAAGAGACTTATATAGATAAAGTCCCTGAATGATTTCGTATGCAAGACAGTAAATCCAAAGATACTCCTATTGCAAGAGGTGAAGGTCTGAGCCGCAAAATGTGTCTTGAGACTCCACAAACAAATAAAATGGAAAGTGTTTCATTTGCTAGTGCTGTGGAAAAATTAATGTACGCTATGGATGTACAAGACTTGATATTTATAATGTAATTGGAATGGTTAGTAGAAACCAATCCGACCTAGGTCAAGCACATCTGCCATCAAAAGAATCATGAGGTATCTGATGGGTACCGCTAATTATTCGCTAAGTTATCAAGGTAGAGATCTGCACCTTAAAGGCTATACTGATGTTGATTGGGAAAGAGGTTTAGATGAGAGAAATTCTACCTCTGAATTTGCGTTCTTAATTAATAATAGCGTCACATCATGGAGTAGTAAGAAGCAAACATGTATAGCCTTATCCACGATGGAAGCTGATCTCGTGGTGCTAGCAGCAGCAGTACAAGAGAGTGTTTGGCTTAAGAGATGTTTGGATCAATAAAGTGTTGCTAAGGATGCTGCAGGTTCAATTATCAGTTAATTGTGATAGCTAAGCAGCAATAGCTTATACTAAGGATCCATTGCAAGATCAAACAAATAGACATGAAGAATGATTTTGTGAAAGACATGGTATTACGAAAAGTTGTAAACGTACAGTACATATCTACACATAGAATGATAGCAGATCCTATGACGAAGTCAATTCCTAGATATGTTTTCCTTGGTCATGTGTTGACAAATGGATTACTTCCCTACATTGAAATCTCTAGAAGTATGTAGAAGTTGGAATACTAGATATTTATATTTCCCAAAGTTCACGGTTAATGATAATTGTTGTCATTATTGATGCCTATAAGTTTGTATGACATTTATGCATATTACTGCTAAGTGCATTATATTGGGAAAGTATATCGGATAGATAGGAGATTAGCTCACTCACACGGGTAATCGCCTCTATTTACTGTGTGATGAATTGAGATGAGACAATTTTAAGTTCATTATCTAGGTGATAATTGAGAGCTCGAGCTTAAAGTATAGATATCGCCTTAACAGAGTGTTAAGATGAGGACATAATATTTATTATGTACGAAAGTGAAATAGCCCACATATTTCACTTTATTTGTCTTTAATGCCAGATGTGAGTTCTGGTGGATTCTTTCAAAGAGAGTAGATTTGTGAACTCAAATTAGACATTGGGTATGTCTGAACTATCATTTGTACGGTATTAAGTGGAAAGACATACGCTCCATGGGAAAAGAGAGAATACCGTAATACGTATTTCATACTATGTATGCATGAGGACGACCAATAAGAGTTGACGAAAGTTTTGATCTCAACTTTTAAGCTGTGTGAGACTCTTGAGGATAAAAGTTTCTAAAATAAGTCCCATCACGACTCATACTTATTCTCAAGATTTCTATTCATCGTTCACTATCTTAGAGTGTTGCCAACGGTCATGAGATTGATTCAATCTAATGGGACACTTCTAGAAAAGTGAGCTGAACTGAGATTGGAAGGTTTAAAGGAAGAGGAAGATCAATTTATTTTGATGTCACATTCTATCTTTGTATTCACAGGTCGACCAATTATGATTATTTGAGCTTAATCATGATTGTGAATACAATGTATTCGAATACTCAAAGAGATCAAGAGAGATATGATGTAAATGTGACTGATTGATCTAGGGTACTGCATACTAGATCTACTCTGAGTTAATGTGCCCATTTTTGAGCTGCTATATATTCTTAACATATGTATGATAACAAGCTCATTTGAGCTGCTATATACTCCTAACGGATATATGACAATGAGCTCTCGCAGTATGCTGGTCGCATGAATTATTTGTTGATATGAACTTTGGAGAAAATAGAGAGTTATGTTAACCCTTCGTGGGCGAGTGAGAGTTGTTGACCCTTCATGGGCAAGTAAAAGTTATGGATAGCCCTTTATGGGCTAGTGAGAGATGTTGAAAAACAAAAGTGTATGGAAAGGACCGTGATCCGCCTATGTAGGCTATCTCAACCTCTTTACCACATTGGATAACTACAGGCAGTTATCAATTTTAAACGTGATAAAAGATCAAGTCTTTTTGTTGCAAAAAAAAACGACGTTTTCTCTGACGTTCTTTCCTCAGTGAGAAGAACAGAGATGAAAGGAAAAGAAAAAGAAAAAGAAAAAAAGAAAGCCTCCCTTTCCTGCCCCAAATGCGAAATCGATAGACGACGGTACTCTCTTGCTGCATTGAACATTTAATCTATGAAAAATGAGATATGTCCATTTTGTGATGTATTTCTCTGATCAGTGATTCAAGATAATTCTAGGACTTATTAATTCCGAATATTTCCGCTGCGTATGTATTAGGATTGGTTCCCCTCATTTGTCAACAACGATGTTCTCTTTCTGCGTTGTCCATTAAACAAGATACTTCCACGGGTCTTTAGTGTATGTTACATGATAAAGGACCAGAATGCCCACAGGAATACAGTAAGGAACTCACATTCCCCTACGTATTTATTTACAACAGCAGAACCATAATAAGTCTGCTGATAAGGCGACTTGGATATTAGAGGGCACGATTCACAGAGGAAGATAAATTATGCCAGTCTACCACAACCTCCAAGAGAGGTTCACATAGAAAATATTACCTCATCCACTCACAGATTGTTTAGTACAGAATCATTAAATCAGCAGATAAGTTCAGAAGGTGTTCTGGTTTCAGCAAATCCAGAGACAAGACTGAGAAAAAGGAAGAGTTGGTAATCAGCTACCTCCACAAACAAGTACATATTAGCTCGTAAATGTAAAATGACAAAACTACAAGTACGCACTCACAGTTTGCATTACGAACAATCAAAAACATGCCATACCTGAAACCACAAATATCCAAGATGAATAAGATAATGAATGGTAAGACCTGGAAAGTCTATACCGTGCCTAGCCAAGTTCACCTCCCCCAAGCTATAGACATTTCACTCAAAAATAAGGAAACTGAATTGAGGAATCTCCAGTTGCATGGTGGCAATGCAAATTCAGGTAGCACGGCTTCTAATAACATCAAGACCCATCTCAGTTGGATCAGTTGCCTGTAATTCAATCTGAATTCCATCAAGCTCTCTCTTGAATCTATCTTTGGAGCTTGCGTAAATCATCTTGCTTCTGACCCTTGAAGTATCAGGAGACCTTTACAGGACAATATAAAATTAACTCAAAAGACCAGATTAACTAGCAAACCACATTGTACATACTAGTGACTAGTAAACATTGTATGATTTCAAAGAACTGGCAAAAGCTTTTGGTTGGACTTTCTAACAGTCAAAGGCGGAAAACATTAATGCAAGAGTAATTACAAAAACAACACAAACATATATGTGTCAGAGGATATGTCTATATCAAAGCATACCATGCAATGAAGAATATTCTGCTTTTCTGGCAATTCTCCTCGGTGACAAAATCAAAGTCATAGACAGCATATCGACACTCATCAGCAGGAAGACTGGCAGTAAAATCTTCATAGCTTTCAGTTGGCTCTCCAACCTTCTCCACGATGACTTGCTTTTGCTTCTCCTCTATCTTGAACACTATGAAGCGATAGGTTCTCTTGGCCTTCAATTCCAAGAACCTTAACTTACAGTCATCATGAACGGCGATACCAGATGCAGCGTTGGCCTGTACGAAAGAATATGCCACAGACATCAGCTACCTCAAGAAATTAAATTACAGGCACAGTTTGTAGAGATATCAATACCACAGAAAGACAAATATCAACTCAGGAAATAACTGTCTCCATCAGTACAAGAAAATATGAAACACCGGGATGTCTAATAAACCATAATAACAGTTCTCAAATAACTCAATTTGGTATTCATTAACCTATGACGGACCAAGGCGCAAAGAAGTCACAGTTCTATCAAATTGATACTTCCATACTATGATACACTTTCCCCTAACTCTTACCAGTATTTACAAGATCTGATCTCCAACACTTGTATTTTTCCCTTGCCCCATTTTGTCCCAGCCAGACAGGGGAGCAAATCTTTCAGACACACGCATTTACCATCTATTTCTTGCTAAAATGCAGCTTAGGTTCTTTAACAGGCACAGCCAGAACCCACCAGTAATCAGTTATTAGGTCTCCTCTTCGAAAGACATAAAAGTGGCTTGAGAAAACAAGATCACGACTGCAAGCAACAGTTGCATATGGCCGCATGTGTTTATGCTCAAAGATTGGTAACACCAACATGCATATAATCATCCTCCGTCAACACAACCCATGTTAAAGACATCGAATCGCAAAATTCTCAAAGGCATGGAGTACTCTCCAGCGCTTAACCTGTTCAAGAAAATGAACACGATCGCAGAAGTTCACAACGCAGCGACGCCATGGAGTGGCATCATCCCGCAGTAATCAAATGGAAACTACACGGCCCCCAACCAAATCGAACCGAACCAGATCTTTGCGTCAAGAGAACGTGAAATGAACAGTTCACCCACTGCGAATCCGATCGAACCAGCCAGCGCTTCAGCAAAAAGGAGCTCAACTGGTAAAAGTCGGGGACAGATCAAGCGCCGACATCAGCAGCAAAGAGAACACTCTCAGAAGCTACAATCGAACTAAGACGCACACCAAATAAAACGGAAGAGACACTGTTCCAGGAAATCATCTTTCATGATTACTCCGCGGGACGAACTAGATCGCGAAAACGGAACTAATCGAAACCCCAACGGATCAAACCTAGGAGGAGACAGAACAGGAAGCAGCGAAGTAACGAGAACTCACCATCTCTGAAATCCTCGTGAAGCGATCAGCGAGCGAGGATCGATCGGGAAAATGGAGAATTTGAAGAAGCGGTGAAGGAGAGTTTCTCTCTCTAGAAAGCCCGCACCAGCTGGAGCACCATGAGAGAGAGAGAGAGACGAGCGTGGAGTTGTAAAGTCTCTTTTTATTCGGTGGGTTTCTGTGGGAGAGATGGTCCTCGCGATGGTGAGCGTGTGTGCGCGAGCGCGCGCGAGAGGAGCGTGTCTCCAACCAGCCCAACCAATTAGATCGCGCCACGAGGCAAGTATTATACGCCGGGATACGTAGCGAGCTGCGGCTCGGCTGGGCTCACTGGAGCCGACTTAGCTCGGCCGGCTCGTTAAGCATGATACGAGCTAATTTGCCCAAGTTATCGACTTTATAACTTGCCTAAGTTAGGGCTTGATGTTTGAACGGCTGGAACCCAGAAGAGCAACAGCTTTTTTTTCGAAGTGATCGGGTGATGGTCCTAATGGCTTAATACCCTAAAATCCTCAACTTTAGCCACATTCTTAATTCTATCTTTTCGACCAAAAAAAAAAAACTTTATCTTAATTTTTTTTTTCTTATAAAAAAACCCTATGCAGGTCTAGTTCCATTTATATCATAAACTTTTTTTGTCTTATTAAAAACCCCTAACTTTAGGTCTAGTTTCAATTATATCCTAAACTTTTTTTTTTGTCTCATAGCTGTAGGTTCAATTCTAATTTTACCCTTATTTTTTTATCTCATAAAAAATTCATCAAATTTTACTTGAGTTTCAAATATGCCCCTATTAACCCTCCGTCCAAAATCGCCTAGGCATTTTCACGTCATTACTCTATTTTTTCCCAAAATTTCATATCCAAAAAGATATCTTTTGGAGATGAATTTCCATCTCAACCCAAACAACGTCTCCTTTGATCTAGAATTTGGGTAAAAACTCGAGCAATTTAGGTTGACTTCCTTCAATTGCTCTTATTCTTAAGAGAGTCGTCCTTTCATCTCTCTAAAATTTTGGTAAAAATTAGAGCAATTTAGGTTGATTCTCTTCGATTGCTCTTGCTCTTAAGAGAGTCATCCATTCATTTCGCTTGGGGATATCCAATTTTGTGCTCGGTCTTCAATCTCTCATGCTCGACAGTGTTCCATCTCTCGCGGTCAAAAAGCTCGCGCTCGCGACACTTGAACAGCCCGTGCATGGAAGTTTTTCATTTTTCGATTGTCAACGAGAAAAAGGACGGAGGGTTAATGGAGGTAGATTTGTGACTCAAGTAAAAGTTGGGTAATTTTTAACGAGACTAAAAAAAATTTGGGGTGAAATTGGGACTGTACTATAGAATTGGAACATGACTTAAAGTTGGAGATTTTTGTGGGATAAAGAAAAGTTCATATTAGAATTATGGATTGAACCTAAAATTGAGGATTTTTTATGGACGAAAAAAGGTTTCATATGTGGCCAAACATTTGATGTTCATGAAGTTCTTATGGGTTAAAATACCATGGCCAAGAACGTTCAAAGCTTCGTCTTCGATTGATCACGTTCCCATTATGGCCTTTCTCTAGGTTGGTTAGCTATCAGTTTTTTTCTTTTATTACGAAACATACATTTCGTTTATTATTTTGGAAAATATTTTCCTAAAAATAATCGCGTTTATCTCTTGAAATAATTAGTCAATGAAAAATATTTGTATTATCGATAACTATTTATGTCGAAACGTTTTCGTGGACGATAAAAATATTTTCCACCAGTTCATTTTCGTAAACAATACAGACGAACGATTTAAGAAAAATATTTTTTAAATTATTTATTTTTCGCGAAATAAATGAGGTATTGCGCTAATGATATTTTTCTTAGATCAGTCCCCCATAATTAGAAGAGCTCTAAGCACGGCTTGGCTAGGCTGTAGCTATATGCTTCACGACTATAACTTATATTGGTCCTGATATTTTTGTCTGGGATTGCAAGGTGGCCGTTCGCTCATAAACGGCGTAATTTGACGGCGTCAAAATTCGGAATTTTTTGCGCCCCCACCCCTCAAAATCAATAAAATTTCTCTCGGCTTGCATTGCAAGAGTGCGATGTGTCCGTGACATAACGCTTTTTCGATGGGCGGGTGTGGAGCCCATCCACATTCTTTCTATTAATTCCTCTCGGCGTGCATCTGACGCTACCTACCTTTGCAGAATTTTTTATTGTTTCTTTTTATGGCGAATTTCTTTTTGGGGCAGTTTTTTTTTTTTTTATGACCTTTATTTATTGGGAAAGCAAAGCTAATTCGCTGCCATTGTCATGATCCGGACTCGATGGTCGATTCAGCTCGCCGAGTTACGTAACTTAGGCTTCATTTAAAATATATTCTTTTAAAATAATATATTATTAAAAAAATTATTATCGATAATAATTTATATCTAAATATTTTTCGTGGACATAAAAATATTTTTTATTCATTCAATTTTGCCAATGATACAAGCAATGATTTTTCAAAGACATATTTTCGAAATCATTCGTTCTCTGCTAGACAAACGGGGCCTTGGTTATCTTTTTATTTTTTTCAATCTACAATTTAGACATTTGAGTTCAAACTTGAAAAACCAGTAAAAAATAGATTATAGTTTTATACATATTTTTAGATGACATAGCTTTTTCCAAGGAAGTGCCATAGCTCGTACCTTCATAGAATGAATCTCCCATCAGCAATAACGATATCTCATCAACACTTATAAAAATTTACATTTCGGGTATAATTTATCTCATTATATGACTAATCTCTTTTGATTAAAAACACATATGTATCGGAAATTACTTTTGTAGTATAGATTATTCTAGTTCGCGAATAAATTTCACTTAATTTTCATTACATGAAATTATTTATGGAAAACCGTATAACCATATATTTATCATAGTAAAAGGGATTTTTAAAAAAATAATCGCATCGTACACCACCGTATTTATTTATAACTTCAAAGCATAGATTATATCATCTATTGATTACATTTCACCAAAATCATTTATATTTATGCAATTGCTGATTAAAATTCAAGTGATTTGACTTAGTGCATTAACAACATCACACAAACAAATAAATTTAGTTGGTTTGAGAAGTAAAAATTTTCTTATTTATTATAATTTATGACGCAATTTATTTAATTTCTTCCTTCTAATTGCGAGAAAATGAAACGAAATAAGATAACTCGTGTGAATTAAAATTACGAAAGTTTCAAGTAACTATATTATGATGCAAACACATAGAAAAGCTGGTTAATTGTTGAATTGGTAGTGTTTTTTTTTGGGCAATTTGTCTATGTTGCAACAGTGAAAGAAAGAAGGAAGTTTGAATTGTCAATGTTAGGTCTAGAGTCCTCCATTTTCCTCGGAAGTTTCCATCCCCGCTCGGAAGATCGATTGACCATTCTAAAAATTGTGGGAGACTCGCCATTCGGAAAAATCCATCATTCTTCACTTCAACACCACCTTCACGCAACCTCATAAACCGGCCAGAGATCTTCACTGACTTGACAAGCTGGTTTATGCCCATCTTCAAAAGTAACAAATTAAGGGGAAAAATTCCTATAAACGGATTTCAGGTTGAGTCGGATATGTATTGGGCTTGGATTTGGATTGGGTATCCCACTTGATGGGACTAGTTGTGGGTAGGAGAACCATTTTTCGTTTTTTGGGTCAAAAGTAGGAGAACCATTAGAGTGTGCATTTGCTACGTGTTTTCGGTTTTTGTTTTATTTATTTTTTCCTACTCAAACTCACTCAACAAAAATTCACTCACCTTCACGTTCCTTCATTTTTTTTTTCTTAAGCAATATTTGACGAATAAGCATTAGATTATAAATTTGTCATCCCGACTTTTTATTTCACCATCACCAAACCTTTAAATATATCTAATTTATTACAGCATAAACAAGATTACGAGAATAAACAAGCTTAGGCAATAGCACGTTAGCACAAAATTTCCTTTGGCCAGAAAAAGGCATCAAAACCGAACCGAAAACATAACCGTAACCCAAACCAAAATCAAAAATTGGCTCGGGCAACGAAAA
Source organism: Lenwebbia sp. NSW1173648 (assembly GCA_029784005.1). Lineage (NCBI taxonomy): Eukaryota > Viridiplantae > Streptophyta > Magnoliopsida > Myrtales > Myrtaceae > Lenwebbia > Lenwebbia sp. NSW1173648. The sequence continues at coordinate 17,346,167 of JARCGZ010000008.1, read as the reverse complement.
AAATAGTTTCTTTTTTACGGTTCGTTTTATAGACCGAACTGCTGAAGTTGTTGTCCCACATCGCTTGACAATAGGTCCTATATGCTCTTTATATTCCCGTGGTCTCTCTCCACCTATCAGCTTAAGTTTTTTGGTTGGACTTTCTAACATGGTATTAGAGCAGAAATCCCTCTAGTAGGTGGGTGAGTTGGAGAAAACTTATGGTCTACCCGGTCCTATGAGGGCAACGAGTGAATCACCGGAGAAAAATAGACTCGGACAAAGTGCGGCTCTCGACCAGCTTCTGGGATGCCAATGGGGGCACATGAAAGAACCGATTCCTCACTAAATGGGGATAACGTTCCTGCATCAATTCAACGAATCTCAAGATGGATCCGCTCCCACTTTTTCAACAAGAAGAAACCTCCATTGGTTGGCTAGGAGAAGGAAGTACTTAGTAGGCGAAAGAGGGTACTGCCAAAACCGCAGTTGGCTAAACGTGCCACACTTGAAAAGTGCAAGTGACCAAAGATGCTCGAACGGCCTTTGACCCAGAAAAGGCTACCGATGGAGAGAAATTATTTTGTTGGGCAAGCGCGGCCATCCATCTAAGACCCCACAATGGCATTGATGGTGCATGTGACATCCTTGATCTCGATTTACTACTAATGACATTTGTGTTACAATTAATGATTGCTGAGACAAAATTTAAGATTTGACTCGTGGGATGGACACGACCCATTTAGATTTTCGATGGTTGTTGATAGGTGATGATTGAGACCCGCACGTAATACTTTGACATGAATTTTCCTAGTGATTAGTGATTAGTGGTTTGTGGAGATGTTTACTGATTCATCAAGTTCTCTGTTTATTGTTTCGAAGTTTCCCCCTAGTGCTTCTTCGATTTCGGGATCTTTTGTTCCCTATCATAGTATGACAAGTTTACACAATACCTTGGTCAAGTTGGATGGTACCAATTATCCTTCTTGGTCAATGGCCCTTTCGACCTTTATTTATGCGAATCGCCGGTCTAGACGGCTTGAAGAAGAACCCTCTGAAGATTCAGCCAGTCTAGGTGGTGGGCGGTCGTCGATGGTGAGTGTTAAGTCTAGGGTTTACGTTTTAATTTGGCTTTGATACCATGTTCTCGATAAAAGAGAGATTATTTTATTTCTGAGATCAAAAGTAGTACTTATAGGCTTAGGGTTAAGCCTAGTACAATTACATATATAACCCCAACTTGCTAATTTTCTAGAGTAATAAACCCAACAACCTTGTTCTTGATCAACACTAGCTTCAGCAAAAGCATTGGCCTAGCCACTACACCCTCTTACATTAGTAGTAGCTGTGCATTCTATTACATTTGCAATAGTCGTGCATTTTATTACATATGCAGTGGCACTACATCCTATTACATTTGCTCTAGCACTACATCATTTTACATTTGCACTAGCCTAACCAAAAGCATTGGCCTAGCCTTTCAATCCTCCTTCAGTTGCACTTGTTATTTCTTTAGCTTTAACCTGAATATGTTGCTAAATTGGAACATTGACATATAAAGCTTACTATACATAGTTTACCACTACTTACTTGTCTATTTACGAGCCTTGCTTCAATGGAATTGGCTTGAGATTGAGCATAAGATTCATCTGAACATGCATTGGCATGAGCATTGGATATACATACATTGGCCTGACAAGCACATAGCAAGCATTAATCGACAACATATTAAGATAACATGATTAATTGGTTGAGGAAATACCTTTTTCAAAGGACATCCCTTGCAGTTACGTCTTACCACATTGCAGGTAGAACAAGTCATTCGCTTACCCGCTTTGGTCATTCTGTCACCTTTTACAAACTCAATTGGTTGCTTTCTTCTATTCCTTTTTGGCCTACCAGACATCTTCTTGATCGGTGGGGGTTGAGGGAAATCCATGATTATAATATGCAAAATGTGAAGCGGCAGGCGTCAAAAACAGGAAAAATAATCAAAGGCAGGGATAAAGAACAAATGGGAAAAATAAGTAGAGGCGTGCGTCAATCAAGTAGAGGAGGGACAAAATGTGATACCGTTTGAGCAACGGAGTTCGCTCGAGGCCAACGACAGCGGCCCTCGTCCAAATCGATGAACAAAAGGCTGGCGAGGGCAACCCTCGCTCGAGGCCGACTAGGGAGGCCCTCGCCCAGATCGGCGAGGGTCATCCTCGCTTGAGACTGACGAGAGCCACCTCGAGTGAGATTCTTGGGAAAGAGACGAGGGGACTGAACGATGAGATGACGATGCGACGAGGGAACTAAACGACGAAATGAAACTCACCGGAGTCGTGCGACGAAGGCGGCAAACGGCGGTGGTGGAACTGGCTGGTCGAGCAACGGGAGCGGCGGACAGGCGAAGGGAGCTGGCTGGTCGAGCGTTCTTCCTTAAGGCTTCGTTCTTCTTCTTTTTTTGGGTTGAGGGAGCAAAGTGAGACCCTTTCCTCAACTTCTCACGTTGTTGGTTTTGTTTCTCAAAAGTGATAATCAACTTTTTTTTATTTTTGTTTTTGTTCCAAATCTATTTTCAGGAACAGAATTAGAGAATTTGAGAATCAAAATCGTTTACGTTACGTTTCTCATCTTTTCTGTTATGAGGAACAAAAACAGATAATCATAATCGCTAGGGGTGAGCTATTGGGGCTAACAATACAACCTAAAGGAGGGTGAATAGGTTGAGTGAGGATAAAAATAAACTTTCGTGGAATACCAAACCATCACCAATGAAGATGGTTACGTGCAACGAACCAGTATGTGTGAAGCTGGTATTTAAACAGAGTGAGATAGATAGATCAAATCTGTAAACAACTTTACGGAATATAACAAGTTAAAACTTCACCAGCAACATAAACAGTTTAACACAATCTGGAGTGCTACTGATGAACAAATACGTAATCGGGTGCGATGCTGATAAACAGATAATAACATCAGGAGTGCTGATAATAAAGAGATAGAAGATAGCACACTGAGATTTATAGTGGTTCGGCTTTATCCCCATGCCTACGTCCACTCTCCAGACTAACAGCCACAATGAGGCTGGAATCCACTAGTAATCAGCAAGGCAAGTTACAATCAGCAATGCTGCTCCTATACCGATAGATCATACTATCAGGACAACCACTACTCATACATTCGTACACTTGACCATTTGCTATTACAACTCAGTAGCACCACACAGAGACAATAATCCTCATCACATCTGGTTAACAACAGAAGCAAACAGAAAAAAAAAACTCAATAGTTAAAACTCGGTTCGTTCATCTTCACCCAACACTCTCCCACTTGCTTCTTCGGCTTTCCTTCTCCTTATATAGACCTTCGGGCTTCATACTAACCGTTGGGGGTCTTCAAGGATACATAGCTCTCCACCAAGGACAAACAGCTGAACAACATGCACACTGGGCATTCTTATCAGCATGGGAGACAACAATAGTACTGATCTAGGCTAAAGACAAAAAGTACTGGTCCTGATCCGAGATAATCCGTACATGTCAGGTCAGCAGGACAGGTAGTACAACTCCAATCTTTGTCGAAAGATCAAATAGTATAGATACTCTTGCATGCAAGGATTGATACTGCAAGGTACACTGTTCATCCGTACTGTGTACAGTGTTAGCTATTAGCAGTCCTTCTGCAGCTTTTATCTGTGGAATCCAGAGTGTTCAACGGCTCTATTTGTGATGGTCTGATTTCCTATGAGTAGGTTAGGCAGTGCCGGACTTAGATTATTGCAAATTGTATTTCGGGGGTTTAACGAAATTTGGTACGATGGATTATTTGAGCTTTGGATGCGACGATTCTTACCGGACCGTTAGTGAAATTTTTAATTGAATTTTAGAGCATAGGATCGGTCCGGGCGTGAATTTGAATCGCAGTTTGAGCGCGAAGCCTCGCCCGAGAAACCCCCCACCGACCCTGCCTTGGAAACCACCTTTAAAACCCCCACCCCTTCTCTCTCCTCCTCACTTTTTCCCCCTTACCCATTCGGCCTCTCTCTTTCCTCGTTCCCTCCGCTCGGCTTCACCCCACACTGCGCCTCCCTCTCCCTCTCAAACCACCTCGATGGTGCTGATCTTCAAGCTTCAAGCCTCAACCCCAGCTCGCCCTCAACGCTCACCCATCTCTCTTTCCTTTCCCTCGGTGACGCGCGGTCACGAGCAAATAGGAAACAACTGTGCAAGTTTGTGGGCGAACTCGCTCCGTTCTTCTTCGAGCTTCAATCTAAGGCAAGTAAACCTCTACCCCTACTACTAGACTAGTTATTTGTTCATCATTTGGGTGTGTAGGCACCGTTTGGTTATGGGTATATTAATGAGAAAATCCGCTTGCATGTCAGGGAAATCGACTTTGGATGTCCGATCCGTTGCTTCGTCTAGTTTCCCCGTGGACTGATCATCTCGAAATGTATTCGAACCGGTGGGAATTGGAAGGGAACCGTACATGGGTATTTGGCCGTGGACTATAGGGAATGGTCCATGGAGCTTGTGGCTTACCTATTGATGCCATGGGTTAAACTATGTTCTCTTAGCTATGGGTGGTTCGAATTGGAGGATTGATTACTGAAATTATCACCGGAATAGAGTGAATTAGACTTGGAAGGGTGTATAAGGGCGGTTTGGCCGAGATCCCTATAAGGGAATTGTGCATCTCGGTGCTTGCTAATTGAGTTCAGGGCTGTTATCGAAGTGTAGCGATCTTTAGTAATTGAGGTTTACGGGTTGAACATTGCGGTTGTAGTCAAGACAACTTGAATTAAGGAGGGGCGGTACTCGGGTAACTAGCCGGGGAATATGAAAGTGGTTTGTGGAAACTATGGTTTATAAGTTATATTCTGATTTCCGGGAGATGTTGATTACCATCTAATTAGCCGTAGTCTTTCTGGTATAATGCTTGTGGTGGTTTTCATAGTGCTCTCGGGTACGCGTCGTTATAGAATTCTGGTGGACTGAATGATAAATAAATGGTTTAGTCATTCGGTTAGATGCTTTACTTGCGGAGCTTATAGCTCACCTCTTGTTGTTGAACCTTTTCGATACCTAGGTTCCCGTGGCTTAGGATAACAATGATGTGTCGGAGCATGTTAAAGGGGATGATTGGATAGTATTCGGGATTAGATGTTACATTTTGATTCCTCCCAGTGTATATTTGTGGTTATGAAATGGATGTACTAAGCGCTTTTCATCTATAAAATATATGTATTTTCTGATATGCTGAGTGGTTTTACTATCTATTGTGAGCTGTAGTGGACTCTAAGAGGCCGTACCCTTAGCATGCCTACCCTTATGCATGCACTTGTGTGTCGGCCTCACCTGTTACATCATAGTCTTCTGCATGTGCCCTCTGTATTATACGTAATAACAGATTAAAGCAGATCGCGATTAGCTAAGAAGGGATGGCGCCTTGGGACGCTACATCCGAGTATGGTATCAGAGTAGGTCAGTGGAGTGATAAGGCACAATAGTGGATGAAGTGTTTGGTAGGCATGTACTTGATTAAAACTTACAAGTGCATGTGATTTGTGATTGGTAAGGGATTGGTAGTAGCTTATGCTACTTTTTAGATAAGAAGGTTCGTCGATCACTGCTGAGGATTGATGATCTTTGTGCTTTGAGGATATAGTACAGTGATTGACAGGTGAATTGGACGGTAAGTTGAAATATTAATGACTTACCGATAGGTTTGAATCGTTGGAATTTGGTGGTTAGTCCTGTGTGACCAATTGTGGATATGAAATTGTGATGGATTGGTATTTGTGGATCTTAGGCTTGAATCTGTGTCATACCTTGATGGTTTTAGCTATCGAATCGGATCAAAAGGCCCTGAATGATGATATGAGGTTCGCAAGGAAGCAAACAGTGACTTTGGATTATGTGTCAGTTTGATTGAATGATTTTGATCTTGTTATTAACAGCGACCAAAAGAGAGTTCTATAGATTAATTCTAGGTGCCTGATCTTTGATGTAATGGTCGCTTATGGTATTGGAAGGTTCAGTTTAAGATAAGGATTGATATTATGGTAGTTGGTGATATGTGGTATTGTTTGGGAGTTATTCATGCATTGCATGGATTTGTTGCATTAAAAATGAAGGTTTGAGAAACGTGCATGCATGAGCATATCACATGTTTTAGTCGGACTTGATGAACTGTAAAGCTCGGTATGGGACGAGTGATACAGGATACCTAACAACCTTGAGACATGGTATGGGACTTGTCGAGCGGGACTCCCTTCGTAGATGTGTGGCTTGGGGATGAACCAGGCAAAAGCTGATGGGCCTGTACCTACCCTGTCTGATGAGGCGGGGAATGACGTCGGGGCAGAGAGGCCTAAACAAGGAGCGGCTCCTAGCAGGCTTGTAAGATGCCTATGAAGGTAGGAATGAACCAAATCATACATTGAAAAAGGTGGGTATAGGTGTTGTGCTAAGTCTGACTCGTTTTGAAAGGTGCATTGTTTTAAAATTTGAAATGGAAAGCATTTTCGAAAAGAGCATTGCATTGCATTGCGAGTCGATGAAGGAAAGAGTGAATGAGAGAGATGCCATGGATGAGAAATGATTGAATACCTTGTAGGGAGTTGGTGAAAGTCTGTTGTTGTGCCTCCGCTGTGTGATCGAAGAGGACCCCTGCTGTGTGATCAGGGTAGCCTTGGAATGAGATGAGACCCACACGAGCTAGCCGGCCACTGACCCGACAACGTCGTGGTGGGGGTGTGATATATTTAAAGATCGTAGCCAACGGAATCCCGGGCATGGCATGTGGTTTTGGCATCGAGAAATGGCAGAAGTGTGTTATGTCCTGAGTGATGACGGACAATCTACCTGGTTATATATGATGGACATTGTGGTCTTGGATGATGTCATTTGGATTGGCGAGTATGAGGAACGAACTTGAGGTATTTGTAGCCGAGAATCTACGGTTTGCAAAGGAGGGGACAAGGACTGAAATTTCGGGGATAAAATTTCTTAAGGAGGGGAGGATTGTGACGGCCTGATTTCCTATGAGCAGGTTAGGCAGTGCCGTACTTAGATTATCGAAAATTATATTTCGGGGATTTACGAAATTTGGTAATGTGGATTATTTGAGCTTTGGATGCAACAATTCTTACTCCACCGTTAGTGAAAATTTTAATTGAATTTTAGAGCACAGGATCGGTCCGGGCGCGAATTTGAATTGCGGTTCGAGCGCGAAGCCTCGCTCATTGACCCTGCCTTGGAAGCCACCTATAAAACCCCCACCCCTTCTCTCTCCTCCTCACTTTTCCCCCTTACCCCGTTCGGCCTCTCTCTTTCCTCGTTCCCTCCGCCCGGCTTCACCCTGCACCTCGCCTCCCTCTCCCTCTTGAACCACCTCGACGGCGGTAATCTTCAAGCTTCGAGCCTCGACTGCAGCTCGCCCTCAACGCTCGCCCATCTCTCTTTCCTTTCCCTCGGTGACGCACGGCCGTGAGCAAAGAGGAAATAATTATGCAAGTTTGTGTGGTGAACTCGTTCCATTCTTCTTCGAGCTTCAATCTAAGGCAAGTAAACCTCTACCCCTACTAATAGACTAGTTATTTGTTCATCGTTTGTGTCAGAGCTGTGGCATCCCAAGCTCGCCACGTCCTCTATCGAAAAATAATGATTAAATAAAGACAATCGCATAGGCAGACTATAAAAACACAGCACTTTTATTTACTAAAGACCAACTAAGATCGGTTAAGTTTGTACAACCAAGGAATTTCAGTCGATTCATATGTCGTCAATGAACACAATCACAAACTTGTCCAGGAAAGGCTTGAACACTCGATTCATTAAATCCATAAAGGCAGCTGGAGCATTAGTTAATCCGAACGGCATTACCAAAAACTCATAGTGACCATACCTCATTCGAAATGCCGTTTTCAAAATATCCTCCTTTTTTACTTGCAACTGATGATATCCCCAATGAAGATCAATATTCGAAAATACCGACGCCCCACGAAGTTGATCAAAAAGGTCGTCGATCCTTGGGAGTGGTTACTTATTCTTGATCGTCACCTTATTCAACTGCATGTAGTCAATACATAGTCTTAATGATCCATCTTTCTTTTTCACGAACAAACAAGCCCACCCCAAGGTGATGCACTGGGTCTAATATATCCTTGATCCAATAACTCCTGTAATTGCACCTTCAATTCTTTCAATTCCGCCGGGGCCATCCTATAAGGTGCCTTAGATATGGGCTCCGTTCCTGGAGCTAACTCTATCACAAACTCTACTTCTCGCTCCGGGGGTAATCCTGGCAATTCTTCAGGGAACACGTCTGGAAACTCTCCAACTATAGGTATCTCCTCAAGTCTTACTTCCGGCTTTTCCTTATCATTGACAATCGCCAAATATCCGTAACACCCTTTATTCAATAGTCGGTAAGCTTCAATGGTAGAAATGAACGTTCTTGTGGCACTTGCCTCGTTTCCTTGGAATTCAAAGCCAGACTCATTTGGTGGATTAAAAGATATCAACCTCCCATAACAATCCACCATTGCTCGCTGTCTATTCAGCCAGTCCATACCAACAATGACATCGAAATCACATATGGCTAACACCGCCAGATCAATCACCTGTCTCCTCTCTTCAATCTCAATTTCACAGTTTCTACAAACTAAAGTCGACAACACACTTTCTTTCATCAGTGTTGAGACAGTCAAAGGTACTTCTAACTGGCTATATTCTAATCCATGCAACTTCACAAACCGAGCAGATATAAAAGAATGTGTGGCGCCCGTATCGAGTAAGGCATAAGCTTTATGACCATGGATAAAAGATGATACCTATGATGACGTTCTTGGAAGCCTTGGCTTCCTCCTGAGTGACCGCGTACACTTTACCCTGAGTCGGCGGTCTCTGATAATTTTGCCATCTCCCTACCCTTGGTGCTTCCTAGGGCTATTGAGGAGGGGCCGCCCGCACCTGTGGCCTATTTCGCAGACAGTCTCTCACCATATGTCCTGTTTGTCTGCATCCAAAGCATTTCCTCAACAACGAACATGGAGTGAATCCATGGAATTTACCGCACCGACGACAAGCCTCTCCAGAGTTTGGTTTCCTCTCTCCAATCCGTACTCCACCTAGTTTACTAAAATTTCCTCCGAAACGCCTTTTGTTAGGATTAAACTGAAATTGGCCCGACTGCATTGGCTTCTTGCCATACTTCTCATTATCTTGGGTCCCTAGAGACTTTGACTCTGTCTCATCTCCGGCCATTTCCTGTTCCACATACTGCACCCGATTATAAACCTCCCGATAGGTCGTTGGTCCAAATGGCACTAACTATTTTTGTATTTCCAGCTTCAAGCCTTTCAAAAACCTTATCCTCAGCATGCTCGACCAGGCGGGGAGCAAACCTGGACAGTTTTGAAAACTTTGCCTCGTATTCATCTACTGTCCTATCCTCCTGCTTCTATTCCACAAACTCTGTCAACTTCCTATCTCTTGCACAACTTGAAAAATGTTTCTCATAAAAAGCAGTGACAAAAGTTCCACAAACAATCTCCGTTCCTCCAGGGAATACCGCGTCCTTCATCGCCTGCCACCAGTACATGGCATTTCCATCCAATTGGTATTCAGCTAAAGTTACCTTATCAGCATCAGTACAATTTAATAGCATGAAAATTTTCTCCATCTCCTTGATCCATCGCTCCGCCTTCTCAGGCTTCCCAGTTCCAATGAACTTTGAGGGTTTCAACTTTAGGAACTGTTCTACTAACCCTTGCGCTCGGCGGTCGCCCGCTCCAGCATTGACTGCAGCCTGTTGCTGCACTTGTTGTGCCAGCAATTCTCCCACATGAGTCAATGCCTCTAAGATGCCATCAACCCTCGGGTCAGCAGGACCAATTCCGAATGATTGTGCATTTGCTCTCCTCATCCTCGCGTCTCTTCTGCAAACAATCGTTCCTCAATAAGTAACAAGTAGAACTTGTCACCGATTCCAAATAAGTAACACGACTGTTACTGATACCTAGCTTAGCATCTATAGCAACCACATGCACGGTCACTCTAGACTCTAAAATTTTAGCGCACTTTATCACTCCAAGTAAACCTACGCTCTGATACCACCAATGTCAAAGCTGTGGCATCCCAGGCTCACCACGTCCTCTATCAAAAAATAATGATTAAATAAAGACAACCACACAGGCAGATTATAAAAACACAGCACTTTTATTTACTAAAGACCGACTAAGATCGGTTAAGTTTGTACAACCAGGGAGATACATCGGGAGGGTCGCAAAAAGTTGCCTACTGCTTCTACCCGGTACAACAGAGAGTCCCTAAGCATAAGGGTACCAACAACACAAAAGCTCCCATAGACCCTTGAGTCAGTCGATCCAGTTGCCAAAAACGTCGGTTAGTGCTACACAACATCTACAACTAAAACTGCAAGGATCCCCACTAGACCGCACCGCCACCAACCACGTAATCGAAAGGTAGAGGGCCGAGAAATCCTAAGCCATCCTCTAGTCGGCCATAGATGGCCACAAAATGATGCAGGATCACTCCTACATCAAGCCCTCCGTGGACCCCAGCACACACGTGACACGCACAAACTCCAAACCCGGCATCCCCGGTATAGTGAAAGACGAGAGGTCCCAGACAAACGGACAGGTACGCCATAGGAAATAGTGGGGAGGCTGACCATACTACTTACCTAAAAATAACAACCGAGTGAGAAATAATCTCAGAAAGTTAATTCCCTAAATCACCTACTAATCAAACCAATGAAACGGAACAGGTGAACTATGCATTGATCAAACGATATACTAAAAGCAATAGCATGATGAAATACGATGCACTAAGAGACAATCAATACCATATACACGAACCTACGACATGCATTACCAGGTTTCAATCAGTTTGACTATGCATGGATTCCATGTTGTCTCGTGCCGCCTCAGATACCGACCCAATCACACAGCATGGTCACCCAGTCACACAGCAGGGTCTTCCCATACACTCCATGGGGTATAAACCTTTGAGCGTGAGCTCAAATTTACGAACTTTATTCGACAAAGTCCATAGTATGTATACGCATGTCACGCCCCATATTCAAATGTAATAAATACTAACACCAGAAGAAAATACATCAAGTCAAGTGAGTAAAGGCAATAACAACTAATCTAGTTTAACTACCCTAACGTCCCTCATACATATTCATCTAAGGTAACAAATTAGTCAAGCTAGAAACTTGACCATCTCGACCATTGCCAACAGTTTTAGGTGAGCCCATTTACACTTCATGAGTCGTATCGCTCTATTAGATCTCGAATCCTACTGACTCAACAACCATAGCTCTTCGTCTAATTTACATTCAATCGCACGATCTAAACTGGTATGCTCCCATGTTCAAGATTGCTAACAACCCAGTTAGCTTATCCGGCATTACAAGATGACTCTCCGCTTATCGAACTTCACATACCAGTATTCAAGATCCATTGCGACCGAAGTACAAGGCCTTTCTTACCCGGCCACCACCCTCTCTTAACTCACATCCGTGTCTTAAGGCTCGTGGAGTTTAAATCACCCTAATTGTTCAACCGATCAAAGACAACGCGAAGACTAATCTAACCACAACACTCCCTCTTTAATGTCACCCATGTCCAAGCCCACTTTTCCTCAGTTATGCCATTCGCCACACCTAGTAGTCTTCCCGGCAGCTCTCTCTCTTTCCAGATTCACCCCCAACGTCGACCAAGCTTTACCTATCAGGATTAACAACACCAAATGTACCCGGTCCGATTGCACCCCCTCGGCCGCTTTAATCCTACACGTCCGAGACACAATCACTTCACTTCATACAACCATCCGACCATTTCGGTACTACACCCGCATCTCAAATGTCTGCATTCCACTAAATGGTAGGATATGCAGTATGAGCCCGCTACCCATGAGAAGGAAATTTCGAGTTTGGGCCGGCTGTTCGTGGCTAAGCGATACCCCTCCGACGTACTGCCCCGTTCTGCGACCAATTTCAAACCTCACCCTCTGACACTTCACCTCGACATACCCATAACAAGCCTCGAGTAACTACCGTTTCTACCAGCCTACGGCCCAAGCCGACCCACCTTACTCTCCTCCCCTGCCCTCTGTTTTCGTCGCGTATTAGAAGGACTGGTAGATGGGTTAGGAATTTAACTCACCTGCAATCTCGCCGCTGCTTCTGCTTCACAAGTCGTCGAGCGAATTCTGTCTGCATTGGCGTGGAGAGATGATTGTTGCTTCTAAGGAGGGGAGCTGCTCTGTTCTTTTGACGACACCACCGAGAGAGCAGTGAAGAAGAGAAAATAGAAAAGGGGCGGCAGGCTTGGGCCAATGAAATTGAATTGGGCCGAAGCTTCAGGCTAAAAAAAAAACTAATGGGCTTCTGGAAGATGGCGCTCGGGCTGGGTGCTCCGTGGGCCTGTAGCTGGGCCAGTTCTAAAAAGGCCGAGCCTTCTAGACTATCGGGTTGGGTTGGGCCAAAGTCTTGCCGTGGGCCCACCACGAATGATTCCGATTAGGCCGAGATCTTGGTAATGGGCCAGACTCCAATTATTATCTCACGGCCGCCATCCTCTTTTCGGCCCGATACAAATCCAATAACTTTTAATCCGAATTATCCGTTACTTTATTAGGCATAAGTCAACTTTCTAATCTATTTCATCTATTTCATATTTATTTAGAACTATTTAAGGGGCGTTACAGTTTGGGTGCGTAGGCACCGTTCAGTTATGGGTATATCAATGAGATAATTCACTTGCATGTCGGGAAAATCGACTTTGGATGTCCGATCCATGGTTTCATCTAGTTTCCTCGGGTCATTGGTAGCTAGAATTCCTAGACTGATCGTCTCGAAATGTATTCGAACCGGTGGGAATTGGAAGGAAACCGTACATGGGTATTCGGCCCTGGACTATAGGGAATGGTCCATGGAGCATGTGGCTTGCCTATTGATGCAATATGTTAAACTACGTTCTCTTAGCTATGGGTGGTTTGAATTGGAGGACTGATTGCTGAAATTATCATCGGAATAGAGTGAATTGGACTTGGAAAGGTGTATAAGGGCAGTTTGGCCGAGAGCCCTATAAGGGAATTATGCTTCTCGGTGCTTGCTAATTGAGTTCAAGACCGTTATCAAAGTGTAGTGATCTTTAGTGATTGAGGTTTACGGGTTGAACGTTGCGGTTGTAGTCAAGACGACGTGAATTAAGGAGGGGCGATACTTGGGTAACTAGCCGGGGAATATGAAAGTGGTCTGTGGAAACTGTGGTTTATAAGTTATATTCTGATTTTCGGGGGATGTCGATTACCTTCTGATTAGCCATAGTCTTTCTGGTATAATGCTTGTGGTGGTTTTCATAGTGCGCCCTAGTACGTGTCGTTATAGAATTCTGGTGGAGTGAATGATATATAAATGGTTTAGTCATTCGGTTAGATGTTTTACTTGCAGAACTTATAGCTCACCTCTTGTTGTTGAACGTTTTCAGAGACCCAGGTTCCCGTGGCTCAAGATAACAGTGATGGTATCAGAGCATATCGAAGGGAATGATTGGATAGTATTCAGGATTAGATGTTACCTTTTAATTCCTCCCAGTGTAAATTTGTGGTTATGAAACGGATGTACTAAACGCTTTTCATCTATAAAATGTATGTATTTTCTGATATGCTGAGTGGTTTTACTATCTATTGTGAGCCGTAGTGAACCCTAAGAGGTCGTACCCTTAAGCGTGCCTACCCTTATGCATGCACTTGTGTGTCGGCCTCGCCTGTTAAATCATAGTCTTCCGCATGCCCCCTCTATATTATACGTAATGACAGATTAAAGCAGATCGCGGTTAGCTAAGAAGGGATGGCGCCCTAGGACGCTACACTATTCTAAACTATCACAATTATACTGGACAACGAATATCACACCATTATCACACCAACACGGTTGCTCTAAACCAACAAGCATGCGCATTATCACTAGTGCGTACACATACTATCACCAGTGCTACTTGAGAGTAACTTGGCTACAATCACCGATGATGATATCGTCCCAAAGGCATGTTGAAATAGCCACAACGATCTTACCACCTTTCAACAGTACCAAAGACATCCAAGAACACTATCTTGACTAGTCCTTCCAAGCTGCCATGATATACCCTCTTGGCACTTGTTCACACATCTGTCACAGCATAGTTTCTCGTCTTTGCTGACAATGTAGGATCATTGATGATGGTAACATAGTATTTTCCTATCGCTTTCCAGTGTCAGAACGGATACTTCTAACAGTGTTAGAAGGCTAGTTTCCCAAACCAGTTGCACTGCTCTTTGTCAGAGTCTGTATTCTGTCAAAATTGCCATAACTGCCTTGACACATCTCTAGTGCTCCTGATGCGAACTCCAAGCCTTTGTAACGGCTATATTAATCTCGATAAATGTTCCCATCAGGTGAGTAGATGGTCAGCACCTTCCCGGCTTGATATCTGCACTGCTCTTTGCCCATACAATCTGGAGTGCAGATGATCAGTAGTCTGCTGATGCTGTCCACCGACGAACTTCTGTGGAATGACTTCCAATCAATCATCCAATGATCCCTTTGGCTCCATCAGCTTCCAAAGACTTCCAAGGACATCAACACACCCGCTGACTCATCCTCTTCAATGAATGGTTGAGTCAGCTTCCAAAGACTTCAAGGACATCAGCATCACAGCTAATTCCTCGGCTTAATTGAACTCACTGGACCATCAGTATTGGCATTATCTTTCCACCTCATCTGAAGAGAACTGCTCCAACCAACAATCTGTTGTCCCGATAGCGATCCGCTATTCTATCTTTTAGTCCTTCCAAGTATATTGGCAATCATGATTCTACCAAGCTGTTCGTCTTCACAAGTGTGGCCCTTCCAAGCTTCAACGAGGCTCGTTCACCATCACCATGGTCCATCCAACTGTTCACCTTATCCTCGTCCTTCCAAGCCATCACGAACATCCACGTTCTTCTCGACTTGTTCTCCTTCAATCAAGGTCCTTCCAGCTTGTTCACCTTTGTAGAGATTCTTCCAGATTGTAGATATCTCCACGCCCGATACCTTGTTCACCTCAAATATCTGCATGGATCCTTCCATATCGATAGAGCATTCTCGATTATGATAGAGCACTCAGCATCACACCAGATGCTAATCAACATACCATCTGCACTATTGTTAGCGTATGTATCACCTGGTACTACTTGACCAACACACATGTTAGTAGCCTTTAATTGTCTTTGTCATCTTCAAAACATCATAGGGGATTTTCCCAATAATCTCCCCCTTTTTGATGATGACAAAACAATATCTGAATATGCAGATGTCTTAACACGCAATAAAGTAAAACGCATTTGCTTATCTTGCCAAATATAAAAATTCAGTTCAGGGTATAGTAAGCATATAATGCAATCTCCAATCAAGATATTTAATGAATATAAACAGGAGATGACAAGTAGAAATATTATGAGCGAATGATACGAATTAACAACAGCTCATGTTTCTACACAAGTCACTTAGTCACATAAGTATCTAATAAGAAAGAACACTCATCATGTGAACTAATACTCCCCCAAACACATATGCATACTTCATCAAACCTCTCCCCATTTTTGTCATAATCAAAAAGGCGCTAAATATGTATATGCAATTTAGCTCATCAAACCTCTTCTTATATATCATATGCTCAGGCGAACAAAAAGGATGTGTAGTGAAGCTTGTGTTTGGTAGATCAAGAATCATATGCATCAACAAATGTAAATCAGGAATCATAGATGCATACAATCATTATAATTCTCTCCCTTTTCCTCATAATGAAAAACATGATATTGCAAAGGGAACACAAAAATCTTGTTAGATAATTTCAACAATTCGAACAAGCAGATATCAGTATCTTCAGTCATGATGGTCATGAAGGAATGACTAAAACAGTATCTCAAAACATGATATTTATCAAGAATCACTGAGACCATTAGCATTCAAGATAATGTAGAAGAGATGATCGATAAAAGCATTGTATAATGGAATTCTGATCAAAGATAATAAGCATTTAGAAAGAACACGTCGACAAATGATATAAACTTTTGGTAAGACCAATATTGCTCCCCCTATCTAAATGCCATCATCACAGTAGATACCATTATTAGCATATAATCATCATCATCCGCACAGATCATGATCACTTATCTCAATCATATCAATATCAACAAAAGATTTCACAAAGAGTAAGAGACATAGAAGATGGGCTAACCATACCATGTAGAACTTAGCAAGCTCTACCGATGCATTTACCTTTTTCTTCCATCCTCATAATGATAATCAAGATCATAAGGTGTGTCATTGGTAGAATTAGCTCCCCCTAAGAAAGTGAACTTTTGGAGCTATTGCCTTCTTCTTTCTTTCCTCTTTGAATTCTTTCCTGAGTTGTTCCATAAGCATTGCTTTGCTATCATGTCCAATTAGGACAACTCACGATGCATATTTGCTCATTCTTCCAATGTCATCCGCAGCATCATTTTCTTGATAATCTTCTTTGCAGATTTCAAGCTTCATCATCCCATCTATGACAGCCTGAATTTTCATAAGCGGATTAATTAATGTCTAGCTTGGATTATAATTATTTTGGCGCGGTGGAATTTTGAAATTAATAAATTAGTTGGGCGCAATATTTGGGGGCCGATCGCGTTTGTCTATTTTATGGGACAATGAGTGAAATTTTTCTTGAGTGTTAGAGCACAAGATCGATCCCAACGCGAATTTGATTCGCGGTTCGAGCGCGAAGCTTGAACCAAGAGCCCCCACTGACCTAGCCCCTTATAAATAGCCCATATTTCTCTCTCTCCTCATTTTCTATCAAGATCACCCAAAGCTCTTCTCTCTCGGCCTCACTTTCGCCGTGCACTTCACCTAGCCGCTATTCGTCTTCTTTAGCTCGATGCCGGCGGCTCTCAAGCTCTCAAAGCTCTCGACACCACCTTCCTCCCGTCGTCCTGCCCTTGCTCCCCCTCTCAGCCTCACCCGCGCGGCGCAAGGAGAAGAAACGAAGTCGAGTTCGTTTCGACGACAATTTGACTCCCGTTTCTTCGTGCGCATTCCTAAGGTAAGTAGTGCTTCTATCCTGACCGCTAGCCTCTCCGATGATTGTTCGTTCCAGCTTAAATTGTTGCTTTGAAAATGGGTATACCGTAGGGAGTTTTACTTGCATTGGCAGGAAGGCGCCATTGGATGGACGATCCGTCACTTAAGTTAGCGTTTTTGGGTCATGGGAAGTCTAGATATATGAGTTGATTGTCTCGTTTGTCGTTGAATACAAACGAATCGGAGTTGCGTCGTATAGGGGTTGATTCAACCGTGAGCATGTATAGGAGCTTGAGCGCCCAATTTATTCGGTTCATGGACTCGACCTGGTGACTTATGTTCTGGGTGAATTTGACTTATTCGAATCTTAAGTTCAGATTACTTAGCAAGTTGTTGATTGGACGTGAATGGATGTCTCGGGCTTTTTCGGCATTCTTGGTCGTGAGCTTGGGAAGTGATTCGACGGAGTTTATAGCTTGCGTATTGATTCGGCTGAGTCATTCATTGCTAACCGGCCCTAGGTAAATAGGATTTACAGTTGGATCATCTTACTTGTCGCTAGATTGAAACGGATAGAGGATTGAGTTCTTATGAGTATTCGGGCGTAAGCCTTGGGGAGGACCGTTGTGGAGTTTTGTAGTACAAACGTTGGATTTGATTGATATCTGGTTAGCTATTGTCTTTCCATGCTTATTGTGTGGTGACTTTCTTTGGGTGCTCTGTTGGCTTGTTGCTTGCTGGTCTCTGCTAGAATGAATGAGGAATTAGATAGTCTAGTCATTTGGCTAGATGTACTTACTTGCTGAGCTTAGCTCACACCCGTTGATGGAACTCTTTTCAGATTAGCTAGCCAGTAAGGATGGCGTTGAAACGTAGCAGACGTGCCATGGTGGTGGAGCTGGATAATAGCACGTTTAGTACTCGGGAGTAGACGTTCCTTTTGTAAACCGCCTAGTGTAATGTTGAGAAAGTTTTGTAAACAACTGAATATATATATAACCAGTTGTTTTGTTATATGTGAATGTATGTGCTACTATCGGATAATGCAGGTTAGCAAACCCTATGAGGTTGTACCCTTAAGCGTGCCTACCCCAATGCATGCACATGTATGTCGGCATCGCCTATTTTATGATAGTCTTCCGCTTGCGCCCTGTATTATATACGTAATAACATATTAAAATAGATCGCGATTAGCGTAAGGATGGTGCCTTGGGACATGACACTATCGGTCTTGAAATCATCAGTGATGCTAATCCCATTTCTTCAGCAGTGGCAGTGAAGCTTTATAGGATACTGCTGGGAATCAGCTTTGATCATCTCTGTTGTTGCCTCATCTTTAATGATAATTCGGAAGCCTTTCTCACTATCATTTGTGCTGATATCATTGTTGAAAATACTGCTTTCAATGAAGCTTGTCTTGATTTTTCTGCATAAGCTCAATAAAATTTCTCATCCTCAGCAAGTTTGGTTGATGGTGCCATTGGCATATAACATTTCTTGCAACTTTTCATCCCAAACTTCCTTACCAATTCTCTGGCATGTTTTTCTTGGAATATGAAAATGCCATCTCACTGATTTTGAATAGCTATCTTCAATGCAAATTCATCAGTGACAACTTCTTCAATTCCTTTGAGCTTGATTTAGAATATCAGTACCAATGAGTTGGTAAACTCTTTGAATGGTAATCTGGCCTGGAACCTTTGGTAATGGTACAGATTTCAAACTTGGTGTTTCAAGTTGCTGATGTTGATTGACATCATCAGTGGTGCTGGCAACAGTACTGGTTCATAATTATCATATGCATTGTACCTTTCAACTGATCTTTGAACATAACACTTATTGATTCTTTCACTTCCTGCGAAACTTGGTCAAACACACAATTTGTTCTGCTAGAAGTAGAATAATCGAGAAACATACCTTTATGAGCTCTTGGTTCGAACTTACCAACACCATGTTCAGTGTTATTGGCAATATAGCATTTGCACCCAAAAACTATGAAAACATGCAATGACTTGCTTTCAAGATCAAGGGGATTTTCCTCAAGAAAAAATAATCTCAGATGCAGTGAGAATATAACATGTAGCACTAGCATCATTTGCAAAGGAGATGTTGATGCTTCTATCATGCATAAGTATTACACATGCTATGTCTAACAATAAATGCATGGCCTTATCAATGTGAATCATATATAATCATCAGCAAACTCATCAAGTATCAACGAGAATCATAATAAATCCTTCAAAGATTTGCAAAGTACTTAGAGGATAATCATGAAATGTGATTCTCTTACCTAAAGTATAAGTTTAGCAAATACCATACCTTTGAATCTGATTCTTATCAATCCTTACTTGGAATCTTACGTTGGTAACGTCAGGATTTGAATAGGATTAGCTTCGGTGATCTTCTGTAGATAATCTACAGTGCTGATATCTACTTCTGCAAATAATCGGCAGTGCTGATATTTACTCTGGTGCTATTTAGGATGATTGCTGATATCAGTTGATCTCCTCTGATTTGCTCAAAACATTTCTTTTTATCTTTCTTCCTTTATTTGAGTTTGGATAAATGATATGATTGCCTTTGGACTTCTTCTTCTCGACTACACCGTTCCATGTATATCTGGAGTACTCATCCACGATTACTAAACAGTGCTTGCTTCCACCAAGACTAGTGTTTCTTGTTGGTCCGAAAAGATCCAAATGAAGAAGCTGCAAAACTTGGTTAGCAGCAACAGTGTTAATAGATTTAAAAGAACTTCTCACCTGCTTACTTAATGAGCATGCATCGCACACTTCATTTTTCTCATACTTCATTCTCGATAATCCTCTTACCAGTTCCTTTGAAGCTAGTCTAGAAATATGCTTTAAACTAACATGACCAAGTTTCCTATGCAACAACTCTTGTTTTTCTTGTGTGGTAAATAAACAATGAGTAGTCTCGAAATCAGTATTTAGAAGCTAGATATTACCATGCCTTTTACCTGTGAATAACTATGATAGATCCTTACCAGTACCAGTGCAAATACCATTCTTAAAACTGATTTCGTAACCTTTGTCGCAATGTTCACTGACGCTGATAAGGTTGTGTTTCAATCCTTTGACAAGAGCAACGTCATCAACAATGAGTTCTCCTACTTTGATACAAATCACTGCTAATTGTCGTAAATGCTGCTAAAGACATCCAAAAATGCCAGCAAAAGTTCCCTCTTTAGAGACATTTGTGAGTGGCATTTGCAAATGCCGCGATCTATATTTCTTGTAGCAATAATTGTAAGTGCCAGAAAAAAGTCATCACAAATAGTCCCCCAAAACATTACTTCACCGCGAATTACCTCCGCTTAAATCTGTGAGGTTGAGATAGAGAGTGTGATGACCTGAAATTTCCATAGTAGAAAATATGACATAAAGCAATATTTCTTAAATTAATATATAAGTCAATGATAAGTCAACTGATAAAGGATAAGGATAATGTCGCTATCAACTCTGGAGATAAACATAGATGTCACTTTCAATAAGTCAATGGTAAGTCAACTTGATAAAGTCAATGACAAGTCAACTTAGTAACGGATAAGGATGAACGTCGCTTTCAAATCTTGGAGATAAGAACAATGTCGTTTTCAAGCCTTATGGATAAGCATCAATGTCGCTTTCGAATTCTATAGATAAGGTTTCATTGACTTACAAGTCTTCTTGAGTAAAATGAAGGAAAATACTAAAGAAAAATGACAAGAAATTAGAGAACGCGCCAGACAATGACGAAGGACGAACTATGAACGGCAACGGATCGGAAGCGAGGCACGTCCAACCCGCGACCGGCACGGACGGCGCTCGGCCGACCCACGCATGGCCAACTCGCGGTCAGGACCGAGGCACACTCGTGGGCCCACATGGCGCGGAGCCGCCGCCCTACGTGGCGCTGAGCAGCCCCGCCCAAGGCCCGCCGCCGCTCTGAGGCAATGCCGCCAGTAGGCCGCCACCATCGGACTCGTTCTCCGCTTCGTTCCGTCCCACCGTCTATGAACGATCGTCCGTTAATAATTGCTCCCGGAAGATTATAGAAGGATGATTAAATTGGATGATTAGATTAGATAAAAGGGCTTAATTAAGCTAATAAAGACTTAATTGAGTAAGTTCTAGAAGAAGCAAGGTGGACTAATGAGAACATGACAAGCAAGCTATGTTCTAGAAGCCTTATATGTGGACCAATAGAAAATGGCCACAAACCTAGCCTAGTATAAGATAAGATATAGGGGATAAGGTGGACCAGTCGTATTAAGTTGAGTATCTTGTACTAATAAGGGTAGATAATGATAGCTTGACTAATAATAGTAGCATGTTGACCAAGACTTGACTTAGACTTAGGGACTCTTGCATTATAAATAGAAGTGGTCCCCAAGATGGACAACACTACCCCTCTCCTCCCCCACGCCACCCTCTCTCTCACGACTGCACCGACCCGCTGCTGTCACACCGCTGCCTCACGCCGTCGTCGTCGTCACGCCGCCTCTCGTCCTGTTTTCTTTGTTGCATGACGTAGGACTCCGCAATTCGGGTACCAGATAAATGGAATTACTATTTCTAAGGCGGTAATGCTTGTTATGCTTGATGTTGTGCTGCATTATGTGTGCGGATATGTGTGTTATTGCATCACAATCACATGGTTGAGTGTCGCGACCTAAAAATCGAAAAATCCTTAGGTTAATGGATTATTAGGCTAATTGTTTGACTAATTTAATACGGACTCTTCCAAGCCCTACCAAATCTCAACTTTGGTTTATATTCAAATGATTTTAAATTTGGAGTCGCCCTAATCATTTTTTGGTAGGTTGATTGGAATCTAAATAAAGTACCGGGAGAATACTTTATTTCTATGAACCAAAGATTTTAAGTTCGGGGACTTGGTTGCATTAATTAAAAATTAATGCCCTTTCAGTACCTTGAATTTCATGAAAAAATGCTAAATTTGGCAACTCAACTTGAATTAGTTTCACTTGATGTTCAAAAGGAGTGATTTTTAAGTTTTCTCTTGCTTAAATGTATGCATAAATGTATGAATGCAATTATGAAGACGAATGACATGAAAATGATATGAAAATTATGCTCATGCGAAAATGCAATGCAGGATGTGCAAAATTTAACTAATCAATTAAAATGTGTAAGATAATGCAACATGCAAAAATATGATATACCCAAAAATGGACGTGCAAACATGCGACATGGCAAGATCTCATATGCAAACAACTATATGTAGGCATATCTCATGATGCAACAAGTAACATGGTATAGGAGTGACAATGACATAACAAAATGCATGCGACGAACCATATGACATACTAAAATATGCAATGAATTACCTAAACATGCAACGATCATATAACATGTGAAAATTATATCAATTAAGAAACATGCAAGTTTAGAATTAACTAACCTAAACACGTAATCTAAATTGACTATCCTAAGATGCATGATCCTAAAACATGATTTTCTAAATGACATGGCATGATATGATATGGCATAGTAACAAGCGAATATGACATGGACACGTGAACATGCAATATGCAAAAATTTGGCAAAGCATAATATAAAGACACTTAACATGCGAACGAACATCATATGCAAAACATAAATTGCGCCTAGCCTATATGAGATGCAAAGTGATAAGCTAAAAATGATATGCAAAGATGAATGATTTTTTTTTGTATTGTTTTTATGAATTTTTCAAAAATTAAGGATAACCATGATTGATTCAATTTTCTTGATTTTATTCCAAATAAACCCAAGGAGATAAAGCTTCTAAGAAACTCTATCTTCTAAAATCTTAATTAGATAAGGCTTCTGAGAAACCGTATCTTACTAAATTTTAGAAGTCTTAAGTTATAAGGAAAACCAATCAAAGAGGATATCAATCAAAGATCCAAAATTCTAGATAAAGCAAGCAAGTAATCAATCAAAACCACATCATCAAATATCCCATTGATTTTCGAAAAATTGCCTTCCTAATCATGGTTGGCTTCTTGAAATTAGCGGATTGAATCTAAGTAATCATAGATTGAATTGGCTAACTTCCCATATTTCACTAAACCAGAGGATCACATCCCAATAATCACTGATAGGACTTGTCCAATTTAGAAAATATGTTGCCCTTTAGGAAATTTTTTTTCCTAAATTGGATTAAGTTTTCTTTTTTCAGAAAATTATGCTTAAAGTAACAATAAATCCAATTCAAGCAAAAATTTTCGGCCTTCAATGAAGATTAGAATTTTTCTTTCAATTGATCTTGCGAAAATTACTTCTCTTGATAGAGAAAACTTGGGAACCAATATTTGTTTATCGAAAATTCGTGTTTTCAATCCTTAATAGCAAAAACATGTTAATTCAAGGAGATTTACAAACATATGCAAATTCCAAACAATTAACTACATGTTTGCAACCAAAGGGATGAGAAAAATACCTTTTATTAAGCCAAAATTCTGCACCAAACCAACAGTAAAAGTCACCCAAAATGATGCTGTTTTTTGACTTGATTTGTCGCGAATTGAGCTCCAAATAGTAGCAAAACGGCCCTTTAAAACTTGCAAAAATCAAGCTCTGAATGATGAGCGAACCAAGGCTGATCAGTAGGCTAAATAGGCGTCGATGCAGGCAGGCAACAGAGGCAGCGGATAGGTGGCGCAGCGCGGACGTGCTTCAAGCTTTGACGCCGGAGCTGCTGGACACCAACAGGGCTGAGCTGATGTGGGCGGTGCTGCTGAACATGCGAATCGGTGGCTGGACAGGGAGGCTGAAGTGCCGACAGGGGCGGTGGAGCAACGACCGAAGCAAACACCGAAGGTTGTCTCGGTTAGGGAGGAAAACCGAGCACCCTTTCACACACTCTTACTCTCTAGTTTTTGCTCTAAAAATTCTGAGTAAAATTGTGATAATGACCATCCTTCAACCCTAGGCTATAATGGTATATTTATAGAGAAGTTTTGCTAGCTTAGGGTTCAACTTTCCTAATCCCAACCAAGATAAGTTTCCTATTTTGGCCATTTATCTTAAAAAATCAGAATTTACTCAATTAAAGATCCAATTCTCCTTGGAATTTTCGGCCATTGGAGAATGCACATGGGCTAACCAAAATTTTTAAGCTCTTGTGGGCTCTCTAGTGCAATTACGGGCTCAATTTAAGCTTTAATTGATTAATTAGAAATAAAAAACAAAGCTTTTAAGGTCACATCAACCAACTTAATAGGGACTCTTTCTCTGACATCTCGACCCATACCTCCGATGCCAGGTCTGTTTTAACTTCTACTCAAGATGCTTTGGGTCTGGATCCTTTCAACTAGGTTTTGGCGGATCTTGAGAAGGAGCAGCTTTGGAACTTTTCTGTCCACGGAATCCAAGATGAGTCTTTTTATCAGCAAAAGTCCTATATTAAATGGCTTAAGGAATGGGACCTTAACACTAAGTACTTCCATCACTTTGTTAACAAGAGGCACCTTGGTAACAGAATCCTTTCAGTTATGGACAACTCTGGTTCTCTACTTACCGACCCGATTGTGATCCAGAAGCATATTGTATCCTATTTTGAGGATTTGCTCACTTCGACCGCCCCGTCTTCTCGACCAGCTCTACAGGAGATTTGGTTAGTTGCTGAACGCTCTCTTGACACGAATCAAATTCAGTTTCTTTCTCGCCATGTATCTGATGTTGAGATCCGCAACACGATGTTCTCCCTTGCTAAAGGGAAGGCTCCGAGGCCAGATGGCTTCAATGTTGATTTCTTTATAGCCACTTGGGACATTATTAGTTCATCTGTCATCTTGGCCACTAAGGATTTCTTTTACTCTAGCTGTTTGCTTAGGGAGACTAATGCTACTATATTATCATTAGTGCCTAAAGTCCCCAATGCCACCACCATGAATGACTTTAGGCCTATCACTTGTTGCAATACGGTTTACAAGTGTATTACTAAAATTTTGGCTAATAGGATTGCCTGTGTTCTCCCTTCTCTCGTTAGCCCTCACCAGAATGCTTTTGTGAAGGACGTCAGATTAGCGACAATATCTTACTTGCTCAGCAACTTTTTTGTGGTTTTCATCATGAGCCTTATCTATCGAAGTGTGCCATTAAAGTTGGTTTTCAGAATGCCTATGATACTGTGGATTGGGACTTCTTAGAATTGGTTCTGCAAACATTTGGTTTTCCCACTATGTTTGTTAAGCTTATTATGGTTTGTGTTAGATCTCCTAAGTTTTCGGTCTCTATCAACGGCGAACTCCACGGCTTCTTCTCGAGTGGTAGAGGCATTCGTCAAGGAGACCCTATGTCTCCATACTTATTCACCCTTGTCATGGAGATCTTCACTAGTATCCTGAATACCCAAACAAGGTTTCCTAGGTTCAAATTTTTCTGGCAGTGCAAGGCCTCTCGGTCTCTATCAACGGCGAACTCCACGGCTTCTTCTCGAGTGGTAGAGGCATTCGTCAAGGAGACCCTATGTCTCCGTACTTATTCACCCTTGTCATGGAGATCTTCACTAGTATCCTGAATACTCAAACAAGTTACCTAGGTTCAAATTTTTCTGGCAATGCAAGGCCTCTCAGTTGTCCCATCTGTTCTTTGCTGATGATGCCCTCATCTTTACTGAAGCTAATACGGTCTCTACCTCTTTGCTAAAGGATGGATTTGATAAATTCTCTCTGTGGTCTGGTTTGAGGCCTAACTTGTTTAAGAGTGAGATTTTTCTTTTTGGTGGTTTAGACAATCTTCAGCTGTAGCTGCTGAATTCCTTCGGCTTCCAAGAAGGTACGTTGCCCTTCCGGTATCTTGGGGTACCCGTGATTGCATCTAGACTTAGTAAGGTGGACTGTAACTCTCTAGTGAACTCAACCACCGCCAGAGCACAATCCTGGTCTCATCGTTTTCTATCTTTTGATGGCCGTCTACAACTTATAAAGTCGGTCCTTCATGCCATACATGTATTTTGGGCCAATTTGTTTACCCTTCCCATGTCTGTATTGTTGCGGATTGAAATGATACTCAGACAGTTTCTCTGGAAAGGACCGGATTCGGGAACAGGTGTTGCCAAAGTTTCGTGGAGTGATGTGTGCCTCCCTAAAGAAGAAGGTGGTTTGGGCATTCGTAGGATTTTTTATTATAATCGCGCTGCAATGCTTAAGCATATTTGGATTCTATTCACGGATAAGGAGTCTCTCCGGTGCAAATGGATACACACAACTGTTCTGAAGAATAAGAACTTTTGGGTTGCTTCTGTACCGACTTTTTGTTCGTGGGCTTGGAAGAAAATTCTCGGATTCCGCCCGGACTTCCACAACCAGTTTCGTTGGAGAATTGGTAATGGATGTACCATTTCTTTTTGGTTCAACTCTTGGCACCATAGAGAGCCACTTTATAAGCTCTTCACAAATAGGGACATCTATCAATCTCATATCCCAAGGAACGCTACGGTTGTAGAGGTCTTCTCTTCTCCTCCTCACCCATCTCAAGTCATGGATATCATCACTTCTTGGCCTGACGTCCTCCCCTGTTTTAATCCCTAGAGGTGCGATCAATTTTTATGGGTTGGACATCGCTCGGGTGTGTTCTCGATTGCCTCGGCTTAGGACCTCATCCGGCGTAAAGGTCATGTTGTCGCTTGGCACTCCTTTATTTGGGACCGTTGCCTTGCCCCGTGGCATGCCTTCCTACTTTGGCTTATTACTCGCAATAAGCTCCCAACGCAGGTATTGTTACTCAACTATCGCAGAATTCTTGATGGTGAGTGTGCCTTTTATCGTAATAGGCCGGACTCTATTGATCATCTATTCTTCGGCTGTAGTGCTACTGCCTCCCTAGCACTCTTTTGGGCCACCAACTGTAACTTGACTTGGATTAATCGGTCTTAGCAAGACAATCTCCTTTGAGCTATTAAGTATATCAGTGGCCAGCAATTCCATCGTTGTATTGCAAGGTTTTCCTTTGGTGCTCTATGTCATATGATCTGAACTGAGAGGAACCATATTCTCTTTAGAAATCAATCCATTTTTCTGCCTGCTCTGAAGAAGCACCTTGTGAAGGTTGTCAGGGATAAGGCCTTGACGTTTAAACATGTCGAGGACACCCCTCGCAACCGTAGGATGCAAGCTAATTGGGGCATCTCTCCGTCAATTTTTGAGTGACTTTTGGCTGCTGTTCAACCCTTCTTTTTTACCTTTTGGCCGTTTGCCGTCTCCTCTTGTTAGCTGGGTTCCCCCTTTGTTTTCCTTTATGTTCGGTCACCCATGACACCCTTGCACCCGTCTTGACACCCCCTAGTGTAGGTACATGTACGAGATTTGTATGGTCGTGTCCCTCCCTTTGTAATTTGCGCCGTGTTTAGTCAATATATTTCTTACTTAACCAAAAAAAAAATGAAGCCTTTAACATTTAAATGAGCAAAAACGGGCTGAATAAAATCTGAGAATAGGTCCAAGCTCTTAGAATTTTCAGCATACCCCATGCGTTAGCCGAATTTTTCATACCGCACCAAGCCCTATCGCTTGTCAATTTAAGCTCTAATCCTTGCCGTCGGCGCAAAATAATGCAAATGCAATGCATGCTAAACTAAATTAATTATGCTATACATGAAAAAATTATTTTTGGCGAGAACTAAAACTAATTCTTATTTTTTTTATGTAGAATAAATGATTTAATGAAAAATCAAAATTTAGATGTCAATATTGAGCATTAAAAAGGAGTTGGGTATTGGAATAAAGAGCGGACGAGCCAAAAGACCCAGTCGCCAAGATGAACCGGACTTGGACCGGCTAGGTCCCAGACCGACTAGAACTGGGTCTGGCCCTTAGGGCCTGATCCGGGCCTGTCTGGTCGGCCCAGACCAACCGAAGCCGGTCGACTCAGTCCGGGTCCCATCAGGCTGACTTCGCTGGGCCGGAGATGTTCGAGCGGTCCCTCGCTATCTCACATCCGTCTTGCATGTTTTCATAATAAGAAAAATGATAAACAGACATGTGTTTGTGAAAGAATGTGTATGCGTATTAAAATGTGAAATCATTGCTCACTCATCGTCACCCAAGGAGCGACAAAAGCCAGAGTTGGCTTTTATTACGGGAATTACGAGACCATCGACCGGGGCGGGGGGGGCAGAGTTTGCCTTATTACGAGATTACGAGTCGTCATTTCCCGTGAAAGTGACAATACGAACGAGACGTCGTCTTTTCCCGAGCGACGTTGGGCTTACGAGAAAGCATTCTTGGGTAACGACTACGAGATTACGAGATTACGATAATGAACTAACGAGCTCACAGTCCTTATGAGCAATACGAGCCATACGAGTTAACGTGATGGAATCAGTGCACGTGCATATTTGACGTGTGAAATACATGACATTTGTTTTATGGTGGATCACGGGATAGCTTTGTTTAATAGCATTTACACCACTGCATCGGGTAATGGACGAATGTTCCTATTTTCGACCTAGTGATTTCATTTATTGGGCTGCTTGCTCATCCTTTTATTTTTCAGGAAACTGAAGATGGGTTCGCAAACCTCGCTGTTCGGCTACCCGACTCATATGGTATTCACCCAACAAGAGGTCGTAGATGTAGAGACAGGCGTAGAATACGTTAGATAAAAATGATAGTATGGATTAATGTTGGATTGCCAAAGCAGCTCCCCCTCACCTTTATTTCATGGCGTCGAAAGCTGGGCGAGGAAATGCTCCAAGGCCAATTGCGCAACTTCGACGACCCGTCAGGGTTCCAAGGCGTGGCAACGCCTTAGAGGAGGGC
This sequence comes from Lenwebbia sp. NSW1173648, assembly GCA_029784005.1. Taxonomy (NCBI): domain Eukaryota; kingdom Viridiplantae; phylum Streptophyta; class Magnoliopsida; order Myrtales; family Myrtaceae; genus Lenwebbia; species Lenwebbia sp. NSW1173648. The sequence goes on along the minus strand of JARCGZ010000008.1, from coordinate 17,317,303 downwards.
CCGAGCCTGGATATGAAGAAATTTTTAATAGCCTAGGAGTATGGGTGATCGGTTCTTGGTCCGGTCCAATTTCCCTCAAGAACCGAGAACCGGACCGTAGGTTCGGTCTGGTTCTCGGGCGGTCCCTTGAACCGGTCCAGTCCAGGTGATGACGAGCTGCATATCCATGGCTCGAAGGCAAAACCAACAACTCGGCTCTCACTGTGAGCAGCACTAGCAAAATTTCTACCACATCGAGTGATGACGAGCTGCATATCCATGGCGCCATCTACTTGGCCATGATCCTTCGGTGCCGAAGTCTAGCTAGCCGTGATCAGGAGCCAGCCTCGACGTTGTTGTTTTCCTTCCCAACACCTATGCTAGAGATCCCCTGGTCGTTATGTCCACTAAAGGTTGGTCGCTGAATTAGAAAAAGAAAGATTTTTTTTTTATGTGCAGGTGACAGTTCGTGCATGGATGAAGTGGCGAGGCGTTTGTGGGGAAGAATGCCTTGGAGCATCCAACCACAAGAATGACATGCGGTTCTTGGAATTGATAAAGCTTCTTGGTTTTCATCGTGGTCCAACATCAGCTTTAGAGTTACTTTTAAAATTTAAAAAAAAAAATCAACCAGTCCGGTTTTATGCTCCTGGAACGTTAAGTATGTTTGTAAATATCTTGAAAGCTACTATGTCTGCTAAATTAAGTTGGCTTCTAACGCTTTCCACAGTTAGGAGTAAAGATTGGTAGAAAATAAATAAACAATAGAAGTAGGAGAATCGTAGGGTAAAGTGCCTGGGACGTTACAGAGAGCGACAACCAGATTACAAAGTCTGCAACAACTCATTAAAAGCGCACTCATCTCCTAAACATGAAGTTGTGAACTCTGAACTCGACTGATTCCGTTGGACCGCCCGGAAACCGGACCGAAAACCGATCACCCCTAATTATCGCTATCAAATAGTCCCCTAGCCTTCCTCTCTTTTTCTTCTCTGCCCTCCTCTTCCTCACTGGTAACCTAGAAAGACTTAAGACTGGGCCTTTTCTTCTCTTCTTTTGGGATTCATGTACCAAGTCCACTAAAGCTGTAATGGGCAAATTTTATAGATGGGTCAGGATTGTGCGACTTGGGTCATGACTGGGCTTTTTATTTTATTTTTCTCTTTCTATTTTCTTTTTCTTTTTCTTTTCTCTTCTCTTCTCTTATTTTGTTGTATCGAAATTTTATTATTTGAATGCCCATTTGATATATCCACTAAAATTTAGGTATCAACAAAAATATGATAGTTTTGTGCAGGTCAAGAATCTCAAAATCCCTATATTAGGTATGGAAATCTACACGCCTCAAATCACAAGCACTGGATCAACTCTGTCTAACAGCTGATCAAATCCTCATAACAGCAACTAATGATCAAGAACCCAGTTTTACTAGTTTTGCTGTGAAGACCACCAAAATTGACTGCCCAAATAAATTACTCGCTTTACAAAAGCCAACCATCCCACGAATCACAACAAAACTAAACTAAACCATCAAATCTAAAGAACTAAGCTCGTCTAATCATCGATTCCGTCTTGCTAAGATCACTAGAAAGAGCGAAGGAGAGCGTAGAAGTCTACGAAAGAAAAGAGGAAAGGGGAAAAGAAATAAACATCGAACCTGCGAAATGTCTGTTCTTATCTCGGCCGGCCACGAACGAAATGAAAAGCGGAATGGAGGAATCCATTCAAAGGAGATGAGAAGGGCTTCTCAATTTAGGGTTTGAGACTTTTAGAGTTAAGCCATAAGCGGCTAAGCATATGATATTATGTTTTGGTTGTTCGGTTCGGGTTTTGGAAGGAAGTGAATCGACACAACCCAAACCCTAAAGAAGAAATATTACTTTTTCATTACCCGAACCGAAAATGTACGAAATTTTTTGTTCGATTCGATTGTGGTTGCAGTTCAATTATTTGTTCAGTTACTACAATCCTAGCTGTGGGGATTGAATTACATTAGTCGTTTTGAAGTGCTATCAAAAAGAAATAAGAAAGCAACGAATGCATTATGAGAGGATCATTATGTATTTAGAACTAGAAACAAAACAAGGGTATAGGTGAAAAAGAAGAAAAAAATTTCCTTATTAATACACAAATTTCTTAGATGTATTTGGACAGATTTAATCATTGAAAATGCTTCCCTGACAGTACTGTCATGGATGGTACAATCTCAGCCGTAAATTCACATATCATTACTACGTCTTTTGCATAAAGCATTCATTGATTGGGAGATCGTGTGGTCAGAAATAATTGACAGTACTGTTAAGTTAGCAGCTTCCTCTAATAATCTACATAATACTAGCTTAGCCAAGCCAATCTCTTTAAAGTATTTCTTTTATTCTATCTCCATCTTTTTCCCTCCATCTAAGACTCCGTTTGTTTTGAAAAAATAAATAATTTAGATAATTTTTTCCTGAAAATGATCCAATTGTATAACTAGAAATAATAGGTTAATGGAAAATCATTGACAACAATATTTGTTTAAGTATTTTCGTGGACGATGAGAGTGTTTTGCGAATATTCTTTTTTGAAAACGATACAATGAATTGTTTGAGAAAAGCGAACGTAAATAAAAAATTTTGTCAAGAATTTTCTCTCGTATCTCTTAATTCCTTCCGCCAAACGCGCCGTGAATCGAAGTTGGGCGGGAGATAAGAGCGGGGGTCCGATTCCTCGTCTTCTGTAGCCTCTTCTCTTTAACAAGAGGAAGCCGAGCCCACGACAGCCACTGTGGGCCCACCTGGTCCACCTCCATCCAACGGCCCTTCATGCACCTCGGAGCATCCAATCCCATAACTGCCGTGTACGTGGGATATGACTGGGAGAGAAGGCCGAGACCCACACGGCCACACCTGTGGCCATCAGGACACGTCAGCCTCCGCAGAGCCCCGAGAAGCGCGGGGAATCTCTTCCTGGATCCGGATCCATCATACGGGAAGATTGACGACCGTTGATCTGGAGGCCCGGCGTTGGTCCCTTCGAGGTTCCCGCAAGATCAACGGGCGTCATGCACTCACTCTCCTGGATCCGGATCATTTGGAGTGATTCCCCGCAACCAGGCCCCGGAAGGCGACGTGGCGCTGCCTTACTGGATTGATGACGTGGGCCCCGCTTTATCTAATCCATTTCCCCCCTTCTCGTTTCTTCCCAAAAGATGTAATTTCTTCTCCAAGTGAGAGAAATTAAAATTAGTCTCTCTCTCTCTCTCCCTCTCCTCGGAGCAGTTGTGTAATCTCCTTTCTTTTCCTTCCTTCGAAAGTTGAACATCTGGACCGCGAACCCAAAAAGCCTTTTGCTGTTTCGTCCCTATTTTGCCGCTCTGCGAGTTCCCGCTGCAAATTCTCTCGTACGAAACCCTAGCTTTCGCACTTCGCCTCGCCAACTTCCCCCTGAATTTGAAGAATCGAGTCGGTTTCTCGCGGCCTCCGTGCGCGCTTTCTTCTAGATCCGTTGTCCGGTTTCAGATTCACCTTCGAGACATGTCGCGATTGGTTCTGGATTGACGAGAATCGGTTGCTTTTTCATTGGATTGTTTGGAGAGCTCGAGATAGCAATCTGTGGAAGCTTGCATGTGGCGACGTAGGCTTTCCTTTTCGTGAGCCGTCGTTTGGAGAGATTGATCGGGTTTCCGGGATTTGGTGGTGCTGTTTGTGTCTGTTTAGGAAATTGGCGTTCCGATGATGCTGCGGATTTTCTTCTGGATCATTTAGAAGGAGTGGCTCTTTAATTTCAACTCGAGTTGGATTTGGACCCGAGTGGCGAACTCAATTACTTGCAAACGGATTCAGGTACAGTCGTTGCTAGTTCGGTTCTCGATTTGCTCTGTTTCCTGGGTTTCCACTAGCTGGTGGATGCTGTCGGGGGCAATAGCGACAGTGCTTTCGCTTGAATGTGCCGAGGAACTGCGTTGTGATGGCAGAAGAGGAAGCTTGTCTGGATGTTTCGTCAGATGTGGTTGTGGAGGAGAAGAATTCTCCTAAAGATGAACTGAAGCGCGAACGTGAATGCACCGCGGATGATGCTGGGCCATGTTCTTCCCCAGCGAAGAAGCAAGCTATAGAAGCTTCTAATGAGGACACGCGCTCTGAAGTCTCCAATCCCACGGTGTGCCAGAAAGCGAATGCCACGAGCTTTCAAGATGTAACCAGCCCGCCGGCTGAATTGTTGAGTGCTAAGCTGGTTGCTTCCGGTGAAGTTACATCTAAATGTTCAGCGAATTTGAGTTCAGAAGCAACTTTGAGCAATGAAGAATATGGTCTAAATGACGCAGAATCTAATGGCACGACCGAAAAACCTGAACCAGTTATATCGTCCTCTGTTGTATTGGAGATTCCTAAGCATACTAGTACTACTGGGATCAGGAAAATTACATTTAAGTTCAGTAAAAGAAGGGAGAACTCTGATAGTCTGTGTACTTCGTCGGTTGTGGAGCCAGCTTTCGGTCACACGACTAGCCGCTTAGTGGATGCAAGTTCTAGGGAGGAACAGGAGCAAGACTCTCCAGGAAGAAGATATCCTCTTGGCAACCTCAATATATATGGTCGCAATATGGAGTTGAAAATGTCTAAGAAAGTTGTTCCTAATAGTTACCCTACGAATGTCAAGAAGCTATTATCAACTGGCATCCTTGAAGGAGCTAGGGTGAAATATGTTTCTGGTGCTCATGAGGTTGGTTATTGATTCATGTTGAACTTCTTCTCATATATCTGAAGGTGAATTTACGAGGGAGCGTTAATTCTTTCCAATTTCTTTTAGGAGTTAACAGGCGTAGTTAGCCGTGGTGGATACCTATGTGGTTGTTCTTTGTGCAATTTCTCAAAAGTGAGTTCGCTGATTCTTTTGCTCTTATCCCTTATGCATCGGAGTGTTCCCGCCGCTGGTTTGTCGAGCAGTTGACCTCACTGCTGTTTGCAGGTTCTCACAGCATATGAGTTTGAGCAGCATGCTGGATTCAAAACTAAACATCCTAATAATCACATATACCTAGAAAATGGAAAGCCTGTCTATAGCATTGTTCGAGAATTGAAGACTGCTCCGCTAAGTGTACTGGAAGAAGTGCTCAAGGATGTCGCTGGTTCAGCGATTAATGAGGAGGGCTTTCAGGTCTGGAAAGGTGATAACCTTCAGTTTCATAATTTCCACAGTATCGATTTCATCTTGATGTGTTACCGAAATGGTCCATTCACCTTTGCAACAGAAAAAAGTTTATGCTGCCCGCTTTGATCTTCTTACCTTGTGATTGATTAAATCAAGCAAAGTAAACAGGACTTCAATTATAAGGGATCAAGAATGCTGCTTCATTAACATTTTTGTGCTCTGCTAGGATTGGGCAAATCTTAGGACTAGACAAGATATTTTCATCTTGTTTTTCTCCAGGACATATGTTGATTCATTCTCGTACATGCAGAGAACCTTGAACAAGGCATTGGAAGCAATGAAGGTGCTGAAAAGTTCTTGCTTCAATCACGTCTAAGGTCTGTCATTTCTCCATGATTGAGTTCTTTATCAGAGGTTGCATTTTGACTCGAAGTAGAGGCATATTGCATGGGTGAAAAATAGGGTTTTGCTCATCATCGTTTCTTCTATTGATCGTAAGTTGTACTCTGGTTAATATGCTGCAGTTTTTAATTACTCAGAAAATTCGTCATATATTGATACTTCTAGAATCCACATCGGCTTATTGGTCTTGGTGTTAGCTCCTTCTAGACTTTTCGGTTTTTATTTATTCGGTCGTTATACACTCAATGCTATGCATCTAGGAAAATATAAGTACTTCTAATTGTTATTGTAGAGAGTTACAAGTGGCAAGATCTCCTTAGGGCTGGGCTGATTGACTGTTGACTCATTGTGTTGTGTTTGCAATGTCCCTTGTCCGTTTATATTACTTTGATCTTTACCTAACACTGAACACTTCATATTTAAAGTCATAAAATTCATGTGGAAGATTTTGATAAGTAATAATAGTTAAATAGTGGCAAGTTCAGAAGTCAACACAAATAGGCCTTTAATCTGTTTCATGAGTAAAGAAAGCAAACATCATTTTCTGCTTATGCTTTCATTGTCCATAGTACAGATGCTAATTACTCACTGTTTGGAAGCCATAATGGCCTAGTGGTATGAGCGAGGGGTGATGGAAGGATGGGTGAGGGTTTCGAGACCCTGGAAAGCCCAAAAGCAAGTTGCTTTAGAGAAGAGAGGAAACATAGCACAGCACTAGCTAGTTGATGAAAAGAAGAATGACGCATCTCTTTCTTGTATGAGTATTTCCCTTGACATGTAAAAAGACCTGTGGGGGCACGAAATGTAGATACGTTGGCATGGCAAGTACTTTTCAGAAGTCAACAGAAACAGGCCCTTAATCTGTTTCATTAGTTCTTAAGTCTGTTCTTTTTTTTAAGATAGAAGGAAAGCAAATGGCATTCATCTGCTCATGCTTTCACTGTGCATAGTGCCAGATGCTAATTTCTCATGTTTGGCAGCCATGGGGTAAATGGCCTAGTGGTATGGGTGTCGGGTGATGGAAGGATGGACAGGGTTTCAAAACCCCTGGAAAGCCCAAAAATACTAAAGGAAACAAGCTGACAATCTGGAATTTTTTTGAGATTGATGTTGTGACTTAAAGTTGATCAATGCACTGAGGGGATGCCACTACTTAAGCTGATGTGATGTCTATTTGTGGCTGAGAAATGTTCCTTTAAGCAGATAATGATTGACATTTAGATTGTATACCAAGATTACTTTGGGCTTAAATCACTGTAATTTTATACCATTTTACAGCAGTCAAGATGTAGAAGGAAATGGAGGCCCTGGTTGGTGTTCTCTGTTGGACAACAATGCTATTCGATGTGAGGGGAGATCGGATGATAATAAGCGTGCAATGAAAAAGTACTCTCTCTGACTTCTCCCTTTGTGCTTGTGTGCGCTTGCATCTGCGCACTTGCCGGTATGCTCATGTGCATATTTGCATGTGCACTGTGCTTGTAATGAGTACTCGTGTCCTTTATGTAAATACTTCATATGTTATGGTATGTCCTCTCTGCAGTTAGAATGGTAGATTATTTATATTTCACTTCATATGCTTTCCAGACCAGGCTCATACATTTATAGCGAATTTGTGAAGCATAAGAAAGCCATTGAAGGATCTTGTAGGAGAAGGTATGTTCATCTTGTGCAAAAAAAAAAAAAAAAAAGAAACAGAAAAGGATAACATTGTTTTTGTTTGCTGGCTAGGAGATTCCAGATTATCTCTCTCATTTTTACCCTTTATTGTGTTCTTTACTTGATTATCATAGCCGTATGTGTGCTTTTTGAAACAGGGACAATGATCTACATAAGTTACTTTTTATGCCAAATGGACTTCCAGATGGAGCTGAGTTGGCTTATTTTGTTAAAGGACAGGTTGTTGCATTTTGAGGTTCGAATCAAATTTGTGAATGAATGTCAATTATATTAACTTCTTGGTATCGTTATGCAGAGATTATTAGGGGGGTACAAGCAGGCAAATGGAATTGTCTGCAGCTGTTGTGACAGGGAGGTATAATCTGGCTGAAGCATCTTTTAACATATAAAGTCAATACTCTGAGTACACACAATCTTGTGAAAGTACATTGTTGCTCCATTCTTTCGGGAAACCAACTCAAAATCCACCAATTATGTTGATCTCACTATCATTATAGAAAAGCTTCCAACCCTTTACAACTTGATAAATATACGGTTGTATCCTCTGTTATGTGTTGAAAACATACAATTCTGCATTTTTAACTTTCACAGAAGGGTGGTCTTTTATGTGTTTTGTATCATTTGCATGGCATGGTTGTTTTAAGCAATTTACACTTAATATTTGAGGAGCCCTCCTCTGTGGCTCACCTTTGCCATTTTTTGTATGAACAGATTAGTCCATCACAGTTTGAAGCCCATGCTGGGATGGCTGTCAGACGCCAACCGTGAGTATGCTAAATATTCTTGTTGACGTTCTTAAAATAGTTGTTCGACTTTGTTAGTTTGAGTTAATTATGTTTATTTTTGGCAGCTACCGACACATCTATACTTCAAATGGACTCACGCTGCATGATATAGCTCTATCACTTGCAAATGGACAAAATCTTGCTGGTACTAGTGATGATATGTGTACAGTATGTGGAGAGGGAGGAGACTTGATTCTCTGTGTTGGATGTCCACAAGCTTTTCATGCAGGTATACGCCAGTCTTAGTTTTTTCATAGCGGGGGAATTATAGGTGGTATAGAAAATTAGTTAGAAGATAACAACCATACAATCACATTGTCTGGGATCACGGATAATGCACTCTACTTTATTATTCCAGAAAGAAAATAGGACGCATTCTATTTGAGTATATAGATGCTTATACACTTTCCTCATAGTTCTGTTATAAACAAGCAAGCTGATAATATTACATTCTAAGTGTTATAATATTTCCCAAATACTGATCTCCGTAAGTTATTACCAATGCGTTATTCCATTTTCAGATTCTAACTAATTATAGCTCTTGCCTCCTTATTCGCTTTGGATTGTGGAATAAGCAGTACCTAGTTGTTAAATGTGATACAGTGGGACTTTGTCTCTCTCTCTCTCTCTCTCTCTCTCTCTCTCTCTCTCTCTCTATTTTGTTGGGGGCTTCATATTTTGTGGTATTGGAGTGTGGACACTGAACACCATGGTGTTGCTACTCTCGTCTAACAATGAGGGTCCTCAGTGATGAATGCTTGGAAGCTTCTTGTACTTCTCTATGTAGTTTAGAGGGACAGTGTTAGTAGAACATGAGATCCCAAACATTTATTTTTCGTGAATCAATTATTGATCGAGTTCATTTTACATGAACCATTACTGTCCCGAACTACTTCATTAAGTTGATAAGTATTGATCCAATTCTCTTGTTGACTGTATACATCAACCACTGTACTTGAAAGCATTTCTGATGTTTCTAATATAATTGTGCCTCAAGTTCGACTATTTTGATTGGTAATAATCCTTTAGCGACTATTTTTTTGATAAATTCCGTGCCCTGCACTGCTAGACCCTTAAGTCGATGAGTTACCTGATGATACGTTTCTGGCCAAATATGTTCTGGTCCCTGATGCTACCAGTGTGGAAGCTATACTATATGATCATATCACCTCCAGTGATCCCCCAATGTAGTGGACATTTTGGTGCTTTAAAGAGTGGAAATTCCAACATGCATAGTTGAGCATCCGAAGCATTCAAAATAAGCTTTTTCAGTATGATTTATTTTCCAAATGAGCTACCATAAATTATGGCTGCTCCATCTGTCTCTTGTTAGACTCTTTCATGTTTATCTAGTTTGTTTGTAGCTTTAATTCTCATCTCTCTAGTGGTTCGCAAATCTGCCCATTGTACAATTTCCGGTCTTTCCAAGCCTTTTGATTCTATTCCTGATGGTCATAGTTATTTGGTTTTTTTATGGCAGTAGTCTGATTAAGTAGAAAGGTTTCAGGTGCTGGGATGTAGGGGTTTCTCCATTATTTTAATTGTGCGGGCTATTTATCTCTTTCTTTTTTGTGCAGCTTGTTTGGGTTTGCTTTCTACTCCGCATGGTGATTGGTGCTGCTCAAATTGTAAAGATAAATCAGTCTCTTGTAGAAAAATAAGTCCTGGAGATTCAAATGCTGCAAGACCAATTATGATACGGCTGACACGTGTTGTCAAAGAACCTGAAGTTGACATTGGTGGTTGCTGTGTTTGCAGGTTAGTCGATTGTTATAATTTGACACTTTCCATCTTGTGCATGGCTGGAGCCGTGGCATCCTTATCTATAGCTCTTTCCTTTACTGTTAAAGCGGTTGTGAGGTTTTCGGGTAAGACTACACTAGCACTAGATGAATTGTAACCGTGTGATTGAGCTATCAAGATCTACAAGATTTGGAACTGGACTGGATATGTCAACTTAAGCTTAACTGAGTGGCAGTATTGATTAAGCTCAAGTTAAGTTTTGATAGGACACTAGCACTAGATGAATTGTAACTGTGTGATTGAGCTATCAAGATCTACAAGGTTTTGAACCGGACTTGATATGTCAACTTAAGCTCAACTGAGTGGCAATATCGTTAAGCTCGAGTTAAGTTTTGATAGTGATCGTAATACTTAGGGCCGACTTAAATTTGAAAACTATTTATTACCTTTTTTTTCCTATGTAAGTGGTCTGTGTTTTGACATTACTTCCGGATCAATCATGCAAATAAGAAATCAGTGGAGTTGCACAAATTTGAGATCATCAGAAGTTGTCTCATACAGTGACATAGGGAAGTCAACTAAACCGAAGAGATGCCGCACCAACTGGATAAATCACATGTATAAAATAAAAATAAAAAAGGAGTAAATGAGCTCCTATTAGATGCCATTTCTCGATTGTGAGGTGGAGGGAGGGAGAGAGGGAGGGAGAGCAGGGGTGCGGGAGGAGGGGGTTGAAAACTCTTCCAGATAGAGCAAAGCAGAGAGGACGAGTATAGATAAGCAAGTCAGAAGAGCACATTTAATTCTTTTCTTTCTTTTTTTTGTGGGTGGGGAATGGAAATGAGGGTTGAATGCGTCTTGCGCATGCACAGAGATAGAGGGACTGAGGCAGGGTGATCTTGCTCTAAACGTCTTCAAGGTTATCAACTAGAGCACGTGGTCTTCTTTTTAACAAAAATAATGCATGGGAAGTTATGCAGGATTGTTTGTTGCAAATATGGTGGTAAGGCACCAGCCACTTATGCTTGTGTTTTAACCACGTACTTTCATCTTTTCCTTTGCTTTTATTATAATTGGTATTGTTGTTAAGGTTGTGCTAAACGAAAATGTGAAAACTGAAATGAGGATTTTGGCTTCGTCTGATGATAGACATGAATTGCTAAAAGGTATATAGAATTTTAGAGTTCAGATGAAGGCCAAAAGGAACGTAAAACCTTTTGGAAGTGAAGCTTAGCATGGGAGATGATGCTAATAGTCCTCATTGGAAGTCTTTTTTGAATGGCTGGTGTTGATGTTTCTATTTTAAATCTTCTCCTTTCTAGATGGGTCAGAGTTGGTTGCAATGCATCTCTTTCTATATATTTGTCTTCCAAACCGCCTCCTGACTAATTTTGTAATCTCTAATTACTGCTACTAGAATCAAAGTTTGACAGTGAAATAAGAAGTCAGATAAGGTAGATGGAGGCATCCATTTATCAGTGTCTTCCTTTCTTCCCTCCTTTAGAACTTTTGCTTTTTTTTTTTCGTCTTGTTTGTGGCTTATAAAAGATAATTTAGGTTTGGGAAAGGTACTCTGATGTCCATTTCTCTTCTTCAAAGTGCATATATTGACGCTTGATGGCAATTCCGCCGTGTAATTTTTATAGAGGACATGAGTTTTATACGTAGCTGCACTTTATCAAGCCTCCTTGAGGTGTATGTCTATGTTCTTTTTTTTTTAAAAAAAATTGCGTTAGAGTTGTCGGTCTTCCACAATTTTGTTTATTTTAGGCATGCAGTTAGTAGAAGTTACGGCTATAATCCATCTCTCTAGAGATTGTAGTAAAGATTAAGTATAAGTTCTTGGTTTAAAGAAGATTCAGAACAGTGGAGGTTAAATTCAATTTGACGTTGTAGTCATTAGTTAGGATCCATATATTGACAAATGCTTGTAGTTCTGTTTCCTTTGAAGTTGATTTATTATATCTTTGTTGTGTTTAATTGTTTGACTCTATTCCTGTTAAGGTTCAACTCGTCCACCCCTCTCCCCCCTCCCCCCTATCTCTTCTATTTTTTTTCCCTCTCCTTAGATTTTCATAAATTTCTCATCTTCTACTTCAGGAGCCATGACTTCAGTGTTGGTACATTTGACGAACAAACAGTTATACTGTGTGATCAAGTAAGCTGAGTTCTATTGTTATGCTTCTCCATTTTTTTTTTTTGGTCTTATTGCTGCTCAAATTTTGGAATTTTGTTGTTTTTATTTAGTGCGAGAAGGAATACCATGTTGGCTGCTTGCGGGAGATTGGACTCTGTGATCTAAAGGTAGGTTTGGAAAGTGAAATGATGGTGAACTGTGGTAAAGTATGGGATCTAACTTCCAGTTATCGTTCTGCAGGAATTGCCCAAAGATAAATGGTTTTGTTGCGATGACTGCGATAAGATTCACATTGCTTTACAAAAATCTGTCTCTGCTGGATTTCAGACCATCCTGGCATCTTCTCTAAGTACAATAAACAGGAAGCATATTGAAAAAGGACTTCTCATTGATGGATTCCCAGATGATGTCCAATGGCGAATTTTAAGTGGGAAAAGTCGGTTCCCTGAGGATCTTCCTCTGCTTTCAAGGGCCACTGCAATTTTTCGAGTAAGTCATGATGGCAATGTCTGCTCTCATTCCTTCTTTTCTATCCTATTAGCAAGCTATAGTCTTACTAGTGTTTCCTTTTCTTCTTCTTTTTGTGTTGGTTGCTAAATTTGAAAGTATGCCTATCACTTCTTTTCCCTGTATTAGTTCATAGATGCACCCATATAAAAGCAATAGAAAAGTTATTACTTGATGAATTAGATTAATTGGGAAGAATGTGCTGTGAAATCATTTAGATAAGAGCTTTTGATGCTCAGTCGGCATTGTAATTTCCACTCCTAGATGTGTTTATTTTGTGTCTGGGCTGAAAGTCCTTATATAGAACATTGTATATTCTGTCCGTTTGAACACAATAAGGCCCATATTAGAGGTGCCATTCGACTGAATAATTTTCTTTAGTGATTTTTTTTTTTGTATAAAAGTGTATATTCTTTCCCAATCGAGAAAAGAATAAAACATGTTGTTCTGTATCTGATTTTCTGAGTGATTTAGAATACATACTATCTACATGGAGTAGTGGGGGCATCAACTGAATTTACAAAATTATGTGGATGTTAACTGGACTTGGTCTCACGCATTGTAAATTTGACCCCATGTGGCAGGAGTGTTTTGATCCTATTGTTGTAGCATCTGGTCGTGATCTCATACCTGTCATGGTTTATGGGTAAGTCCTTATTCTGATGCTCTATGCTCTTAATAACTGCATGTAAATGTTATGAAACTATCATATCCGTCAGTTTCATTATTTTCAGTTTTGTTGTTTGGAATCTTTACTGTGACATTTGATGTATTATATTGCTTCTGCATGTTGCACTTCCAATTCAAGCTTTTGGGTTGAATATTGACTAACATGAAAAGCATTTGTTTGTTGTGCCATTGATCTGCACTTACAGTTTAGGCTCTTATCACATGCTTTGATTTAGCTCCCTGTGTTTTGGACCTTTACTTGTCAAATAGAGATCCGCAATCTTGATAGTCACTTTTTTCTCTTAATGCATGTTCTTCCAAATTGATTTGCGTCTTTGAATAGCTGTAAGTGTTTGGTTATAATGGTATTGCATTCAAGTTGTCTTTCAATTTCATCCACTATATAATGGTAGAACAGGGGATATTGGGGCTATTTTTCCATACAACCTGCACAATTTTGTCCATTTTCACTGCAGTTTTGTTTTTTTTTTCCTACTTTTTGGAAAGTTTGGCCACTTACTTTAACAATATGTATATCCCAATAGTTATCTTTTATTGGAATTCCTTGTTGGTAATGTTGAATTAAGTATTTTTCAATGTCCCGTTCGAAAGAGGTGAAATTTCTGTACAAGGAAAGAGATCTCTTCTCCCTCCCAGAATTTATACTTGTATATGAAAATCAACCGTCAGATTAGTTTCAAGAATATTGCTATTGGAACTGTGGGTTGTTCTATGCATCTTGCACGCTGCATCCACTTCTCTGGATTCGAGTGTGCTTTGGGTCATTCTTGGAAACGAAAATAAACAATATCATGGTTGTTCGTTTGGTTTGTATGCTTCTTATCATGCTTTACATGTACTCTAATTGTTCTTTAAATTCTTTTGTAGGAGGAATATTTCTGGTCAAGAATTTGGTGGAATGTATTGCGTAGTTTTAACAGTGAAGTAAGTTTGTTTGTGTGTTAAAATTCTGCTTTTCTCGCAATCTGACCTGTAATTGTTTCCCTACCATGATATCATGAGCAATAACTAATGGAGAAGGTTGCTTTCATGTGCAGGTCTGTTGTTGTATCAGCTGGTCTTCTTAGGATTTTTGGGAGGGAGGTGGCTGAGCTTCCTTTGGTTGCTACAAGTAGAGAGCATCAGGGAAAAGTGAGAAATTCTGCTGTTCTTTTAAGTCTCTGGCTGCTAGTCCCTCAGGTCCTATTTCCTTTGTGTTTGTTTCGTACTTGAGATATTTTGTCTTTGTACATTTTTTCCAGGGGTACTTCCAAGCACTATTCTCTTGTATTGAGGGGTTACTTTGTTCACTGAATGTGGAGAAGCTGGTGCTCCCAGCAGCTGAAGAAGCCGAGTCAATTTGGACAAAAAGATTTTGTTTCAGAAAGATGAGTGATGAACATGTAAGCCATTTCTTTTTCTTTTTTTCAACGACCCCTTTTTAGCGAGGGGAGCAAAGCTGTAGCAGCGTTAAAGAAAGTGAGGCGAACCAAAGAATAAGAACATTAGAATTCGTAGGGTAATGGCATCATAGGTGCATTGTAAGGATAACTCAGGATTGGTGGAGTATTGGATTCCTATTCTTTTGATATGCTGCATAGCACATAGTGTCTAGCTTGGACTTAGATATTTGGTTGTGTTGTCAGCGGTCAGATCTATGCTTTTTGGGTGAAAAAGTAGGGTAAGTGGTGTGGATAGATAGACATAAGCAGCATAAACATGGATCTATTTGATAGTTTCTGCAATTCTCGCCTAACAAAATATACGTGGCTCAATTCTTGTCTAGTACAAAGATTTGGTGAGAGGGTTTTTCATGAGCCACGATTTTATTTATATTGCACTGAGTTGGTGATGACTTCTCTCCCTCTCATCTCAACTTTTGTTTTTCACTTGGATTTCTGTTGGTGACCTTTTCTTTTTCTAGTTGGATTCACTATGTGCATGGTTTTCTGTTCCTGCTCCCTGCCTCTGCTTAATTTTCCACAACTCAATCTTTGCCGATATGATCTTCTGAATCTGACTTGAAGGATTGCGTACTAAACTGTCAGATTCGCTGCTGCTGCTTTAATTCCCCGTGTTGTTGCTGTGTATTTAATTAGTCTACTGAATAATAAGAAATTGAATCAATACTGGTTTCTTTGTGATTAACCTGAGGCGAGCAGTTTCTTGTGCCATCTTTGATCTTTTTTCTAATAGAATGCTGTAGAGCGCTGCTGACAAAAAATATTCGTTTTTTCCCCTACCCAGTTCAAGAAGCACATGGGGGATCATCAGCTTACTATCTTCAAGGGGACATCGATGCTGGAGAAGGAGGTGCCGGCGCAGAGAGATTAACAGTTTTTTTCCGTTTTGGTGGAAGATTCATCAAGGTTGATATATTTGTTAGTTCTTCTTTCTTCAATTCCTTCATGTAGAATCCAGTCCTGCTTTTACATTCTTGTTACTCTGGGGTCTTCCTTGATGCCGAAACCCACACGGGTAGGATCTTTGCTTGTGTTGACATTAGAATTAGATAGCGAGGAAAGAGCAATGTTTTGAGGTTAGAGAGGTGTCTTGTAAAAAGGAAAAACAGTGCGTGCTCAGCATTTTTTATCACGCATGCATATGTCAAGTTGTGTTTCTGGTATGTTTTGCTTCTGTTGCCACAAGACCAATTAAGACTGCATTCTTATCGAGCGGACAGCGACCTAGATTGCCCACCCGAGTTTCGCCTGTTTCAATTTGGATTTATGTCTGATTATCTATATTTCGTCTCTGCTCGCTTTGTCTGGTTTTTGTCGATGTTGTCGACGCCTCAAAATTTGGACATAATTCTGAGATTATGTCAAATTAGGCCGTACTCTCTCTGCGCGTTCATGAACGCGATTATGGAAAATCGCGCCGAATGAAGATTTTGTTGAAACGTTCCTAGGCAGGCACTGGTTTGGTGCTGAACCAATCCTGTTAAGGAAAAAGAAGGCATGCCAAGTCGGTCCGCTTGCTCATAAGCCTACAATGTCGAGCTTGGCTCTATCCATGTAGGAGCAAAACTGCATATGCATATTGACCTTAATTGTGGCGTCCTGAAATTTCAATGCTTATTAAATGAATAATATTGGACCTTTGGAAATCGAGTGACATTTATCGGACGCGGAATTGTTCGATCTGAAGGGTTTTGATCAACGACTGAAACGTAGATAATTGTAGTTTGCTTAGTTTCGTCATGCCTTAGATTCTAGCGTCGTTTTTTCTTCGCACCCGAGCCTAACCTTGAATCAAATGTCCAATCAGTCCTAAATTAGTAAATGACCAAAATAGTCTTGGATATTATTCATATAAGCCAGATGTCATTAATACTGATTTGATTGTGGGCCCCGCACCATAAATGCACATCAACTCAAGTCAATTACTATTCACCTTTTTGACTTTTGACTTTTGGAAAAAAAAAATTACCAAAATGCCCTTGGCGCTCTCTCTCTCTCTTCTTTGGCTAGCCACCACCACCCTCCCTCACTCTCTCATCTTCATCTTTTGGACACCATCTTCATCCTCCATTTTCCTCCATAGCCGCCGCCGCCCGAGCTCTGTCGCTACCGTCGTTCGCCGCGCCGTCGCCGGCCCTGCGCCGCTGCCGCCGCCGCTAATCAGCAGCCCTGTCGTGCGTAGCCACCACCGTCCAGCCCCACCGTGACCTCACCGAGCCTCCCAGCCTCCGCCGTCGCACCGCCAAGCCGCTCCGTCGCCTTGTCGCCGTACGCCGTGACCAGCCTCGTCGTTGCCGTCGTTCGCCTCGGATCGCCGCTGTCCAACTGCCGTTCGTCGTCGTCGAAGACCGCCGTCGTCGTATTCGAGTCCGGAGCGTCGAGACGAGTTCGTAGACCCGTCGCCGAAGTTTTCCGTCACCGCCCCCGACCGCCGATTGCCACCGATTGTCGCCGAGTGAGTTAACCCATAATCCCCGATTAGACTTTTAATTACACTTAATAGTTTAATTAGATAGTTACCGTAGCTAATTAGTTAGTTACCGCAGCTAAATTAGATAGTTACCGTGGTTAGATAGTTAACTGTGGTTAGATTAAATAGTTACTATGGTTATGTTAATTAGTTACCGTGGTAGATTAATTAATTACTGTGGCTAGTTGAATTACCTTGATTAGGTGGAATAGTTACCATGGGTACTTATTTTATTTACCGTAGTTCGGTATGACCTGTTTGTTGATTGCCGATAGGTTGACTAGCGTGTTGATTACGTGTTTTCGCTGAATGATCACACCTAGGTCAGTATGCCATGTTTTAATTGAAACTGAGTATTCGTGTGACCAATTGTATATTTCGATCATAAAAATGGTTGTTAGCCGAGTTTTGAGCATACTCGTGAGTGTGACTGCATTGGGCTAATGTGAAGTAAAAACTGGTTGTTTGCCTAATGTGTTTGTGTGGTCACACAACGGTTAATCGTTCCCTAACGTAATTGGGAACATGGGGCAGTACTCCTGGTGGATTCGTCGCCCGATATGTTCATGCCGGCAACGTACAGTCCGAAATCCCACGACTTATCGGTTGCACGACAGTTCGTGCCGGCGACGTATAGTCCGGATAGACACGACTGGTCGGATGTCGGTCGCAACTTGTGATGGGCTGAAGTTCCTTACAAAAATACCTGGTATGTCTACCTTAGGGGTCTTGAAGAGCTATCGGATGCCGGCGCCGTGAACGTTGTGGGACGACGCCCGGTTCTGCCGGAAGAGTACTAGTAGTGAGGCTGTACTGTGGCGAGAGTGGTGTATCTCTTGCATTAATAACCGGAAACCGCATGTTGCATAGTGCTTGAATGCTTGAGGGTTTGACGTGTGTTGGCTGTACGCCTTGTTCTGTTATTCTTCATTACCATGAGATATCTGTTGTGTGGCTCAAGGCGAGGTGAGATGCATGTGGTTGTTGACTAATCGTTGGGCCGTGTCTTGTGTTGTTATATATTGTTTTTTTAGGCCGCCTGAGTGAATTAACGTCCTAATCAGACTTAGATGTTGACTCATTGAGATTTATATCTCATTCATTGTAGTAAACCGCTTTTACATGTCCTTAGTTATGGTGGAGAAACACGTCAGGTTCGGAGTACCTGTCGACCAGTCCGTGCATATCAATCGTCGTTAGGGTTCGAGTCCGGATCAAACATGGGAGCAATACGTGACTACGATGTGGGTCGATGAGGGGTTGCACCACTATGTGGCGCATTTCTTCAAGGCCTGGCACATGCGTCACGGGGACGCTCTCTATGGGCCAATTCGAGGGTTTGAGGGACCTTTGAATGAAACCTCGATCGTTCGATCTTGGGACCCTTCGGATTTTGATACGCTGGACGGGAAAGTAGAGAATCCTGACCTTGTAGAGCAGGATCCTGAGGAGGAGCCTGGAGTGGCTCAATGGTACACGAATTGGCTGAATCGTGGTGGCTAGTGATCGCGGACGTAGAGGTCCCTTTTTTAGCTAGTTTTTTGTAGTTGTTAACCTTAGACCCGACCCGGTATCTTTTTGTGGGTCTTAGGAAACGGCCCTGGAGATGAGCTTGTAGATCGGTTGTTTTCCTAGGCTAACTGGTATATAAATAAAATGATGTTGTTATTGTTGTTGTTGTTGTATCTCCTGTTTATCTATCCCTGTGTATGTATTTGTCTAGGGTTTGTTATTGCTTCCGTTTGCGTGTAATTGAAAAATAAAAAGAAATGGGTTGATGACATGCCTAGGATGTTATCATTTGACTTGACGAATGAAAGGGTTGTCGCGTGCCTAAGGGTCGGGACGTGACATTAACTAGAAGAGGAAAAATCATACCTTGGGAAACAATCGAGATTTCGACTTTAATCGTGTCTCCACGTGTTTAAAGCAAACTAAATCAGATGCACCCAATATAAAAGATTGAAATATGCACCGAGAAAAATCTCTAGTCGTTCTTTTTGTGGGGAAAAATAATGCTAGTGATCATTATAATCTCACAAGGAATTCGAAATTTTTCCGAACTTTCATTGAGTTCAAGATAGGCCTTCAATGGTTTCTTGTTCGTTCTTCGGATATATTCATTGGACAAATATAGTGCAGATGTCACTTTGCGACTACCTCCATTTGACTAATGTTGTCAAGTAAGCACAACCACCTCAACTCAAATAGATTAAGCAATGGAGGGTATTGAAACTTCACGTAAATCTATTCATGTCATGAAAATTAACACAATCTACCCTAACTTATTCATATCACGACAAAATTATCGCGTTCAGAATAAGAATTTTATCTTCTGTCGAAGAAGTGTTTGCCATTCGGAGTGGTATGTTGTTCTACTCCGGACGCATCTTCTTTGGATGCCCATCTGCTTTATTTGGTCTAAGTAACAATGCTCATTGCCACATTTGCTAGGCAATTTCCTATCGAGCCTCTCCGAAAAATTCAATTTTGCGGAATTGGATGTCACAATAGTCATCGCTGTGAATTTACTCAATTTCTTTCTTTCTTTGTTTTTTTTTTTTTGGATGTCACAATAAATAGACGACTCTGAGGAGTCAATCTGAAAAGTTAGAAACCATGAGGGACTAAAAGCTAAATTCGAAAGATCTCTCTCTAACGCTTATATCCAGCTTCTTCAACCCTTCCAATGGGGTTTTTCTCGAGCATTCGCAATGCGCTCGGAGGTCCTCCGTGTCAACGCTCACGGCGCCCTATTTGTTAGCGGTACGTGTTTCGTCTCTGCGGGACTCTTGTGTTTTGTGTTTCCTCTCTTTTCCCATCTGATTTTTTTTTTTTTTCTGGAAGCTAAAATCAGAGTCTTTTGTGCTGATTTTAACGTTGCGCACGAGAAGAACCGAAATCACTGCTTCGTTTCTGTTTCATGGGCGGATTTTTGTCGCACGGGTTGGTTCTGCCTCGTGCCGGTTTGATGTTGTGGAAGTACGTTTTGGGGATACTTTTGTGCTCTTTGATACTCTGACGGTTAAAAAGCTGTGTTATTGAAGAACCAAAGCTCTGTTAACCAGCTGAATTGAATGTAAATGAGACGTTCGGTCAATGTGTAGGTTCATGGTCTATAGTCCCAGGAAATGGAGAGTGGGTAGGGGAGAACTTTTAATTGCCTTTTGGTTCTTTTATGTGGGTTCTTATTGGTTTTAGAAAAGGGATAACATGAGAATATGAATATGCAGTCTATCGTTGTGGTTGGTTGAATGGCCAATTCAATTTTTACAACCAATCTGAGACGATTCAACTGGTTGGCTGCCAGCGTTTTTGCCATGTCATTATCTTTGTGGTGAAAATCTTAATGATTGGGTATAATCGCTTTTTCTTTTTTCGTTTTATTGGAGGATGGTTGGTGTTGTCGAGTTCCCCCTAGTATCAAGACATCCACGATGGCGATGATGTCACTAGCTTAACTGACCTTCAATAAAAACAACGTGCTCATATGTTACTTAGAATCAGATCTGCATTTCATCAAATATGAGTGTTTGTATTTTTGCGATACTCCAAAATCTTAAGGCTGGCTGGTTGATTGGTTTATTTGGATGGTATTCCTCTATTCTATGGTTACTATTTCGTTCTCCCTTCACCTACCCATGAATGGCTCTTCAGTTAGAGCTTTTATTGTGTCATTTACCCGATCCTACTCTTTCCCTGGAGAAAAGGGTAAATATCAGCGAATGAGATCCAGTACTTGACTGTACATCCAGGACTCTAGGAAAGGATTCAAGACAAATGGGAGTGGCCTATCTGATTTTTACAATATTACCCCAAACGTGGACAGTGGAGCCTTGTGCACTGGAATGCCCTTATTGTATGAACCTGAGCACCTGCTTTTTTAGTTTTGTGGTGTTGGTTAATTGACATGATAGACCAGTTTGTACACTGTCATGATGTAAATCTATTGACAAGTATGGGCATGATGAACTATATACTGTTTCGGAATCTGTTAATTAGAGATGCTTCGGTTCCTAGATGTAAGCCTGAGATACGATAGTGACATCACTCCCGGAAGAGGACAAGGTGGTGGTTGGACTTTGGCCCAAATTTGAGAAGATACGGGAGTAGGTTGGCCGCTTTAGCATCCGATCTTGACAAGTTTTTTCATAAGCGGCAGTGCAGTTATGTATCAGTTGGAGACAAGGTTAAAGTTGTTTCCTTCTGTTTTATGTGCTTGTCCTGCTTTTAGTTTGGTTGTCCTGGGCATAGGGGAGGAAAGCAGCTATGTATCAGTTGGAGACAAGGTTAAAGTTGTTTCCTTCTGTTTATGTGCTTGTCCTGCTGATTCCTATTCATGATGCCGTGAGCTTCAACCTAATAGTCTTGTAATTAGGGCCTACTACGGTAAATTTAGATGCGTTCTTTTCGATTACCCTTGTTTATCCAAAGACAAGTAATCTAATGGGGACTCCCTCTTCCAAACAAGGAAAGGGAAGAATCAGCTGCCCCACCGTAGTTTGTGTACCACTATGTTATTTTGCCGTACTCAAGTATGCACAAACAATGGTAACCGTTTGATGTATATCATTTGGGAGGGTGGCTGGTAGAATCTTTTCCGTTATATATACCCAAGATTTAATCTTGAAAGGTGGTCTGACTTTGGCTTTGTCATCAAGTTATTTTGACTAGCATACCATACAATTTCGCAGTCTTCTGCCTTGAACTTTCCCTTGTTTTACTTAAGAGCTGTAATGAGATTTGCTTATATAAGTCGTACTGTGTGGTTGAGTTGATGCCCTTTTCTAGTGTGCTTGACAGGCCTTTCTAGATTAACGACAGATGAGAAGCTTCAGGAGGCATTTGCACCATTTGGAAATCTTGTTGAACGTACACCCCTTGAGTTAATTGATCTTTTGTTCGTTGGGCATCTGTCTGATAAGATCAGATCCTAAATTGCTTGTTCCGGCATGTCATCTCGCAATCTTGCAGCAAAGGTTGTTACAGATAGGCAGTCTGGCAGATCGAAGGGGTTTGGCTTTGTCACATATGAAACAATTGAAGAAGCAGAGAAAGCTAAAAAACAAATGAATGCTAAATGCCTAGATGGATGGGTTATTTTTGTTGACCCTGCAAAGCCAAGGGAGCCGTGGCCTCCACCTCAACAAGAGCAGCAACCTTCGGAAATTGGTTTCAGGACCAATAAGACCGTTGGATGGTGCAGTTACCTGGTCCATCGAATTTTCCCATCTACTTTAGGGTTTTTTCGCTCTCCCACAGCCGCCAAACCCAAAACTCCCTCCACTGAAGAACTCCGTGAGGGAGATGGAGACACACTCTCTCTCTCTCTCTTCCTCCCTCTTCCCTCTTTCTCTTTACATCCTTTGTCTATCTCCCTGTCTCTTTATCTTTAAGAATCTTCAAGACTTCTTCGCTGATTTCGTGGACGTTTTCGAACGCTGCGCAAGTTTCTAAAGCTTCTCCCTCACTGCATTCAACGTTGAATTTATGTGAAAGTGTTTTGATCAATTGTAATTGCTTTGTAGCTCTTCTCTCTCGATTTAGAGGTAGATTTAAATTTAGAAACTCTTCTATCCCGATTTAGATATAAATCTGGGGTTTACAAGACGTTATTTGTGCTTTTACGTTGATGGTGTTGGGAACGCCGAACCCTGGGCGTGCACCGCCTTTTGGTAAAACAGTTACTATAGATGGAGATTTCACCGATGATGATGCGAGTTTTGGTGATCAGTCTTCGATTGTGCTATGATGATATGACAAATCCGTTCTTATGGAAGGAAGGAATTGATGTAGCCAAGTTGATCTATTTTTCAGATTTGTGTTGAATTGTAATGCTTTGTGTTTGGTTTTGTCTTGATGCCATATACTTTTCTTTTAAGTGAAATGAAAATTTCCTTCCGACCCAAAAAAAAAATATATTTGTTGTGTCTATTGTTCCCATCCTTGATTGTGGTTCAACTCCCTAAAATTTTTTGGCTCCTGATGCTCTTGGATTAATTGAAAACTGGATCAAACCATTGGTTGGGATGAGGATTGTCTGCTCTTCGTGTATTAACTTATTATATATAAATCATGTCCTATTCAAACATCTCATGTTCCTCTTTGCTTCTGATATTATGCTTTGGTTGCCTTGCCTGAATTCTAGCTCCTTGCAATCTCTCTCTCTCTCTCTACACCCAGGCATCAACGCATTTGGATTCTTGTGTAGTTGCTCATTAAGGAAAAAGTACATATTTGATCCCTGAATTCGCACTCTTCTTTTCACTATGATCCTCGAATTCAGGATTTGTTCTAAGTACTTATATACTTACATAATCTTTTCATGTAGGTCCCGTGTTCTTTGATTCAGTCTTGGAAATTGATGTGAACCGTGGGTGTCAAACAAAACCGTAGGGGAAAGAGTCGATTGTCACCATTGAAACTCAATTTCAACCAACCAGATCAATTAGCGTACTTATTGAATATTTTAACATCAGACTTTTTATTTTGCATGAATCGGTGCGGAGCTTCAATTTATTGGAATTTGTAACTTTGATTGAACATAAATTCTACAAGTTAAGGACTTGACTACTTGTAACAAGTAGGAAGACCACACTGAACTTCAAGGACCATGCGTGTACCTTTTTGTTTCCGGGGCCTATTGAGGCCTTTTTTCAAAAATAAGGTTAAAAAAAAATATTACCAATTTAAGTATTTTTTTTTTTAAAAATTACGGATTTAGGGCATGTGCGCTGAATCTGTATGACTCTTTGAGAGGCGCACAAAGCACTGTGCGGCTCTTTGAGAGGCGCACATCCTGTGCACCTGAGGCCATTAAGCGCCCAAATCTTAATTTTTTTTTTCTTTTTGTAGCCGCACATTTTATGTTTTTTGTTTTACTTTTTTTTTCTTTTAATATTTATAACAACGTTTATTTATAACATTTATATTTATACAACATGTTTTTTTTCTTTTTAAACTTTATAAATATAACATAATTATTAATAATTAATTTAAATTATATTAAGACATATAATTAATAAATAATTTAATATTTATGTAATTAATTTGTTTAGTATGTGAATAATTAATAGATATAGATAAAATTGCTAAAATAAAAATAAAAAGCAAAATGCATAAAATAAATTGGTAAGATACATAAAGATGAAATATCCAGATTAAAAGAAAGTGCAATAGTAGATAACAATCCATGAACTGAAAAAAAAATCCGACAAATAAACATTGTAATAATAGATAACAATTCATAACCCAAAAGTATCACTCATGATGATGTCGTCCTCCTACGTGGCCTCCTGTTCCACAACCTAGTTGTCTCCATCGTTCGGCAGGTTTAGTGTTGTACCGAGGACGAGATTTCGAATGAGTAGGAAGTGTAGATGACGAGGGCATATTCTGTGATGGGAAGCATGGCTGTGATGTGGGTACATCACCAAAATGGGAAAATAGTCCATGTTGAGACGGTACATATCCTACTGTAGAAGGACTTGGGTAATAAGGAGAGAAATCGGATGACATATCATGTGCATAGGAACTCTGAGAATCATCAAATGCTCCTCGAGTAGAGAAAATATTTTGAGCGGGAGTCTGAAAGTAAGCGGATCCCTAAAAAAATTGGCTAGCAAACTAGCCGAACCCTGGAGTGAAATCTGTCGTGCTACTGGGAACCGTAAACTGTGACTGTGTATGATAGGCCACGGAGTAGGTGACGGCATCATCAGCTAGATGAGCTCGAGTGGTCCTCTGGGTCGACTATACAGCCTTAAGTGGGTTATCCTCGTCCGGCCCAATGGATGCTACTGTAGATGTTGGTTGGGGTGGTGACATCATTGTAATCCGCCTCTCCTCATCGTACGCGAATAATATTGCCCTAATTATCCTCGTTGTAGCATGCGTGTTCTCGCGAGATATAACGGAACTTAATTGTAGGATTTGTTCCATGCCATCACCATGTTCATGAAATCAAAGTCAACAGAAGTTGTCAAATGCCAATAATTTATGTTACTAAAATAATAATTAATGAAGTAAATTACAAATGTTTCGCGAACCGCTGCACCCATTGCGCCTCCCTTGTAAGAAATCCATCTCCTTGTGTGTCTACGGTACCACTCCATATATTCTGAATGATAGTGAAGTGGCTTAGTTGCAGGAATACCAAGGACAATATAGTTAAGACGATCGTCCCATATATCAATCCATCGTCTGTGAAAATTGACCCAATTCTTTCTAGATTGCCTTAAATTTGGATCGCGGGGAGGATTAGGTATTAACAGCTGCATACCAAACTATCGAAGTACTCGATCTGGATAATGCCACTTAACGATGTGGAAACAGATGAGTGGGAGACGAGCCCTCCAAATGTGTTGTCCCTGCAAGCAGTAATCTGGTAAAGTCTGGAGAATGGGATCGGTGTAGGGCTCCCAAGAAATCAATAATCTTATTAAAACACATCAAATTAAACGAACAAATTACAAAAAGAATTAATTTACAAACTAACATTACATTGAACTCGTTAGTTGCTATCATTACTTACATCTGTGGATGCCATTCTATCAAATTGGTAGCGCAAATGTGGCAAAGTATGTGTGGGGACCTCTGTTATCTATCGGGCTTGACTCCAGCTGCATAAACAAAAAACAAGAACAGTTAAATATATTATAGGTACTGAAAAAAAATTATGACCCAAGAACTAAAAAGGCAATAAATCACATACCGACTACTAAGAGGTGCATTTGGTTAAGGGTTACGGTTTCTCATGGATGGGGAGACACAACTGAAGCGATCCCACGCCCAAATTTGCAATACATGTAGGGCACCACTGATTTGGTGCGCTGATGGATCGGTCGCATTACATAGCTTCCTATACAACCACGTAAGTGCTGCTGAACCCCAACTGTATCTAGTAGGATGCTCGAGGTCCTCCAGTAGTAGAAGAAAAATCAAACTAACTTTAGAACCTAATTTGTCTGAAAAGATACATCCTCCAAGCAACTATAGAATGAATGCCATAGCATGCTGTTATATGGTAACCTCATTGGCATCGCCAGGAATTACACCAAAACGTTCTCTCAACCAGGCTAATCGGACCACTGAACCACGCAATTCGGGTAGGCGATCACCAAGTAGATCCTCACAAAGAGCGCTCCAATCCGTAGTAGTGCGGCTAGTAACTGCATCTCCTTCAATAGGAGGTCCTGTAAGAACCGCGATAACCTGTAGTGTGATCGTGCACTCACCTTTCGGCATATGGAAGGTGTGAGTCTCGGGTCTCCACCTCTCGATCAAAACTGTAATCAAATGCCAATCAAGTTGCCAAAATCCCATTGAATAAACTCCATGAAATCCCGAAGCTCTAAGATATGGTATTATCCGGTTATCAGGTTCAGGTATCTGTAGCATCGATCCACCTCGCCTACATGTAAGAGCTTCATTCTGGTCTATCTTAAAATGTTACATTAAACGTTAGTGGCAATTTTATTTCGATACAAAACATACAAATGACAGATCAACTGCTAAATTTCTTAATTACCTCAGCGTCCTATACGGCCTGTGATCTATGTTGGGCCTGCCGTGTAAGTAATGAATTATCCTCAGGTCCCGATTTGATGTAATTCCTCTGTTCCATGTCTACAAATGGAAAACAATACATCTAAATAAATCTCGCACAATTATGATATTGTCATATTACAAAAATCAAATATCTAAATTGCATAATTCATATATATAAATTGAGAAACTGTAATGGAAATCAGATATATTACATTCAATGTTCAAATACTACGATTACAAGTAAATACAAAGCAAAAGTTTAATAATTCATATATATTACATTTACTGTTCACATAATAAACCACAATAATGTTTTATTCCCGGTGCGATTTGTATGCACAAGTTTGTCTATTGTGCCTTGATTTTTCACAGTTGTTGCAATAGTTACTCGAAGTGCTACTGCTCAGCGTACTCCAGTCCATCTCATTACGTATCCGTGATGCACGGGGCCTTCCTTTCTTCCTAATACGGTTTGGGTCTGGCACTAATGGCAGCTCGTCAGGTTCAGGCCAGTAAGCATGATGCCCCAACGGATAAAACATGTACTGATAGAATTAAAGTGAATATGCTTTTTGTTTGTTTGTCAAGTCAGTCCACTTGCTCATAAGCC
The DNA here is from genome assembly GCA_029784005.1 of Lenwebbia sp. NSW1173648. Classification (NCBI taxonomy): domain Eukaryota; kingdom Viridiplantae; phylum Streptophyta; class Magnoliopsida; order Myrtales; family Myrtaceae; genus Lenwebbia; species Lenwebbia sp. NSW1173648. The sequence goes on along the minus strand of JARCGZ010000008.1, from coordinate 17,290,176 downwards.
TACAATGTCGAGCTTGGCTCTAAGAGCGAAAGTGCAGATGCATATCAACCTTAACTAGAAGAGGAAAAATCACACCTTAGGAAACAATCGAGATTTCGACCTTATTCATGTCTCAACATGTTTAAAGCATACTAAATCAGATGCACCCAATATAAAATATTGAAATATGCACTGAAAAAAAATCTCTAGTCGTTCTTTTTGTAGGGAAAAATAATGCTAGTGATCAGATACTCACAAGAAATTCGAAATTTTCGAGCTCACTACAACTTACAATCCAATCAAGACTATGGAGAGGCTACTCGCCACGCATTTTCTTTGGATGCCCATCTTCTTTATTCGGTCTAAGAAACAATCATTGCCACATATTTGCTAGACAATTTCCAATCAAGCCTCTTCGATTTTATTTTTTTTTTGTCATAAATAACATTTCGTTTCATTTACTTCATCGGGATACAAGAGAGAAATATTGCATTTCAACTGCAAACCAAAATACATCCCAGACAATTTTAAAACAAAACAAGCTACAAATAACAAGAGAAATGATCAGAACAAGGTTATGGTTACACGTTAAAAAAGCACATTTATGACTTCTTCACACCATAATCGGTGGCCGATCACCGAATCAGTCTTCAGTAATGAGCACACACCGAGAACTCCATCTACTGCTAAGGCTTTATCTTTTGGCGGTGCGCGCTTAGGTTTGGCGTTTCCAATACCATCACCAACCAAACAGAGTAACAAGGTTGAAGGAGCATAGATTTGACGTCTATGAGAGCGAAACCTTCACAAAGCTCATCTGATCTCCTTCGAAACTGGATTTGTTCACTAACGAAACCCGATGAGAGCGAAACCCGAAAACATACAAGCAGAAAACTCCAGATCTAGTAAATCGGGAGAGAAATCTCCCAAAAATGAGAGAGAAAAACTTTTAGATCTAGATTAAATCGGAAGAAAAAAGCTCCCAAAAGGAAAGAAAGCAAGAAAAAAATAAAATATCAAAATAACTTAAGAAAAGGGAGAGGGGGAGGGAGCTCTCCCTCGGAAAATGTTACTGGGAGCTAGGGTTCGGGGACTTTTCTCAAAAAATTGAATATGCGGAATTTGGACGAGTCAGGCGTTTTCATTTTCATCCCCACATCACAATAGCATCGCTGTGACTTTTCTCATTTGTTTGGGGGAAGGGGGGGAATGTCACAATAAATAGAAGACTCTGAGGGGTCAATCTGAAAAGTTAGAAACCATGAGGGACTAAAAGCTAAATTCAAAAGATCGCTCTCTAACGCTTATATAAACCGGTACTCTCTCCCTAAACCCTAATTAAACCCTCTTTTCCCCCAACGATTCGCTCCAGCTTCTTCAACCCTTTCAATGGCGTTCTTCTCGAGCATTCGCAATGCGCTCGCTAGGTCCTCAGCGTCTCCATCAGCATTCCTATCCCAGCCCTCTTTGAGCAGCTTTTATTCAACGCTCACGGCGCCCAAATTATTCGTCAGCGGTACGTGTTTCGTCTCTGCGCGATTCTTGTGTTTTGTGTTTCCTCTCTTTTTCCATCTGATTTTTTTTTCTGGAAGCTAAAAGCAGAGTTTTTAGTGCTGATTTTAACACCGCGCACGAGAAGAACCGAAATCACTGCTTCATTTCTGTTTCATGGACGGATTTTTGTCGCACGGGTTGGTTCTGCCTCGTGTCGGTTTGATGGTGTGGAAGTACGTTTTGGGATACCTTTGTGCTCTTTGATGCTCTGACGGTTAAAAAGCTGTGTTATTGAAGAACCAAAGCTCTGTTAACCAGCTCAATTGAAGTTCAATGGGAGGTTCGATCAATGTGTAGGTTCATGGTTATAGTCCCAGAAAATGGAGAGTAGGTAGGGGAGAACTTTTAATTGCCTTGTAGTTTCTTTTATATGGGTTCTTGGAAATCCAAAAGGGATAACATGGGAATGGAAAATGCACTCTATCGTTTTGGTTGTGGCCAATTCAATTTTTACAAGCAGGCAAGATGATCCCAGTGGTTGGTTGCGAGTGTTTTCGCCATGTCATTCTCTTTGTGGCGATATTCTAAATGATTGGGTATTTTAGCTTTTTTTATATATTTATTGGAGGATGGTTGGTGATGTCGAGATCCCCTTAGTACCAAGACATCCTCTATGGCGACAATGTCACTAGCTTAACTGAACTGCAATAAAACTAATGTGCTTATATGTTACTTAGAGTCGGATCTGCATTTCATCCAAAACCTTAAGGCTGCCTGGTTGATTGGTTTTTTTTTTTTTTTGGGTGGTATTCCTCTATTCTATAGTTACTATTTCGTTCTTTCTTCACCTACCCATGAATAGCTCTTCAGTTAGAGCTTTTATTGTGTCATGATCCTACTCTTTCCCTGGAGAAAAGGGTAAATATCAGAGAATGATATCCAGTACTTGACTGTACATCGAGGACTCTTGGAAAGGATTCGAGACAAATGGGAGTGGCCTGTCTGATTTTTTCGATATTACCTCACAATGTGGACGGTGAATCCTTGTGCACTGGAATACCCTTATTGTATGAGCCTGAGCACCTGCTTTTTTAGTTCTGTGGTGTTGGTTAATTGACATGATTGACCAGTTTGAACACTGCCATGATGTAAATCTATTGACAAGTATGGGCATTATGAACTATATACTGTATCAGAATCTGTTAATTAGAGATGATTCGGTTCCTAGATGTAAGTCTGAGAAAGGATAACGACATCACTCCCAGAAGAGGAGAAGGTGGTGGTTGGACTTTGGCCCAAATTTGAGAAGATATGGGAGTAGCTTGGCCGCTTTACCATCCGATGTTGACAAGTTTTTTCATAGACAAGCGGCAGTGAAGTTATGGAGCTTTTAGTTCGGTTGTCCTGACCATAGGGGACTAAAGCAGCTATGTGTCTGTTGGAGACAAGGTTAAAGTTGTTTCCTTCTGTTTTATGCGCTTGTCCTGCTGCTTCCTATTCATGATGCTGCGAGCTTCAACCTAATAGTCTTGTAATTAGGGCCTGCTATGGTAAATTTAGATATGTGTTCTTTTCGAAAATTACAATTGTTTATCCAAAGAAAATTTATTTAATGGGGATTCCCTCTTCCAAGCATGGAAAGGGAAGAATCAGCTGCCCCACAGTAGTTTGTCTACCATGTTATTTTGCCGTACTCAAGTATGCACAAACAATGGTAACTGTTTGATGTATATCATTTGGGAGGGTGGCTGGTAGAATCTTTTCCGTTATATATACCCAAGATTTAATCTTGAAAGGTGATCTAACTTTGGCTTTGTCATCAAGTAATTCTATACTTTATTTTTGTAACATTTGTTTTGTAACATCAAATTCTTAAACTTGTACCTACATGACATTTTATCCTACTTTTAGGTTCCGTCAACGAGCATTGTTAAAATATGCCTGCATGGTCAATAACGATGTAAGGAAAACGGTGTTGACATAGCACTCACATGACTTAAGTGAAATAAAAAGGACATCGTTTTGGTTATAAAAAAAATCATCCAATAGAACCTTAAAGGATGGTAAATGTGTCACACAAGTAAAAGTTTAGGTTTTTTTAATTCACAATAGAATTTTTAGGTTAATTTTGACTAGCATACCATACAATTTTGCAGTCTTCTGCCTTGAACTTTCCCTTGTTTTACTTAAGAGCTGTAATGAGATTTGCTTATATAAGTCATACTGTATGGTTGAGTTGATGCCCTTTTCTGGTGTGCTAGACAGGCCTCTCTAGAGTAACGACAGATGAAAAGCTTCAGGAGGCATTTACACCATTTGGAAATCTTGTTGAAGGTACACCCCTTGATTAATTGATCTTTCGCTTCTTTTGAGGCATCTGTCTGATAAGATCAGATCCTAAATTGCTTGTTCTGGCATGTCATCTCGCCTTCTTGCAGCGAAGGTTATTGTAGATAGGCAGTCTGGCAGATCGAAGGGGTTTGGCTTTGTCACATATGAAACAATTGAAGAAGCAGAGAAAGCCAGAGAAGGAATGAATGCTAAATTCATCGATGGATGGGTTATTTTTGTTGACCCTGCGAAGCCAAGGGAGCCGAGGGCCCCACCTCAACAAGAGCCGCAACCTTCGGAAACTGGTTTCAGAACCAATAAGACTGTTGGATGGTGTGGTTAATGCTTGTTGTGTCCATTGTTCCCATCCTTGATTGTGGTTCCGCTCCCTAAATTATTTTAGCACCTGATGCTCTTGGATTAATTGAAAACTTGATCAAACCAAAACCATTGGTTGGGATGAGGATTGTCAGCTCTTCTCATGTTCCTTTTTGCTTCTGATATTTTGCTTTGGTTGCCTTGCCTAAATTCTAGCTCCTTAGGAAAAAGTACATATTTGATCCCTGAATTCGCACTCTTCTTTTCACTATGATCCTCAACTTCATGATTTGTTCCAAGCACTTATATGCTTACATAATTTTTTTTCACGTAGGTCCCTTGTTCTTTGATTCAGTCGTAAGATTGATGCGAACCATGGGTGTCAAACAAATCCATAGGGGAAAAAGTCGATTGTCACCTTTGAAACTCAATTTCAACAAACCAGATAAATTAGCTTACTTAGTGAATATTTTAACATCACACTTTTTATTTTGTATCAATCGGTGCGGTGCTTCAATTTATTGGAATTTGTAACTTGATTGAAAATAAAATCTACAAGTTAAGGACTTGACTACTTGTAACAAGTTATGATGCGGGAGCATCGAGCTTAATAAGCTCAACTTAGTCCTCATCCTACTAATGAAGCAGGAGCAGCTGATTCTAAGGAACAATCCACAAGATCCAACATGGTTTCCACAAGATTTTCGTCGGCAATTCAAGCAGCATCGGTGTCTATGCAAACCAAAACAGGTTCTGGTCATAACTATGGTATCAAACTCATGATGTCAAAATGAGGACTATCAGTCAGGTTATAGATAATGGAGATGTCGACAATGGAGTTACCGACTAAGGAGATGCCGATTCTTCCCTAGTCAATTAAGTTCTGTTTCATCTATAATAGTTGCTGATTCTTTCTTGTCAGTTACGTTTTAAGTTACCAATTCACCATAGAAGTTGCCGATATCAAAGCTAATCAACAACATATTGATGGGAAGCTATTTTGTTTGGTCCGACACTAAAACGATTATGAAATAGAGATAATTCATCGCCCTCCTTCTCCCCGATCGCCATCGAGACGATCGTTGAACATATTCCTTTGATATTTGCTAATCTTCAGAAGTGTTTATGGAGCTGCCCATATTGATGGACAAATTTAGAGTCTTAGATTACAGTCTTGGTTATTTCTGGCCAAGTGTCTTTAGTCCTAGTCTTAGTTGTGTGTTAGGAGTCAAAGTTCAAGCCTCCATGTCATTTAATGATGTTCTAGCTACTAGGAGTTTAATTACTTTCTAGTTCCCATGTGTCTTTACTATTCGAGGAGTTTCCATGTTCGTCTAGTTCCCATGTCTTTATTTGTTGGTTGGTTCTCAAATCTTTAATGTTTGGTCTATTTTCTATGTCCGAGTCCCTCTATATAATGAGGCCCTCTATATAATGAGGCGAAATCTCAATTGTAACGCAGAAGACTTGATTGAATAAATGAAAATTATTATTTGTGAGTTGAATTGTTAAACCCTTGGCATCTTTATCCTTGCATAGTGAATTACTCTTTGGTGGTGAGCCAAAAGCCCTTTATGCTCGATTGGTGGCTTACCCTTTATACCGAGGTGGTGAGCTTCTATCCAATTCCGATCTTTATCCTTGTCTGGTGTTATCTTTATGCCTTAGTGGTGATCGTACTCTATCGTTGCCTTGGTGGTGATTGTACTCTATCGTTTCGTTCTGTATCGTCGGCTGGTGGTTCGTCCTTTACGCCTCGGTATAGTTCGTTTCCTATCGATTCGTTACTGTTTTATACACTCTACTAAACACTTAACCCCGGCAATTCCCCATACACCGGCCTTTATATCCATACATTTTAGTCCATCCTAGTCGATTGTAACTCTGAAATCCCTACCGACGGAATCACTCGCCCATGCACGCATCAAGTTCGAAGACCACATTGAAAGAAAAAACTGTGCACCTTCAGGGACCATACGTGTAACTTTCTGTTTCCAAGGGCCTATTGAAGCATCGTTGAATGAGAGTACAATCCATGGGCAGTTCTCTCGCTGTAATCCGGAAGGCTTGCCCCAAGGGAGCTGAATATTTATATAGATTCAACTTGAATATAAAGGTTCACATACAGAACTCTTATGACAAACAGTTCAAAATTTGATACAAGAGTACGCGGAAAATGAAATTGCCAAAAGCTCCCCAAAAGTCGTATCTCATCCAAACGGTATGACGTAACATCATGACCATGCTTTTTCATACTAGAACAAGATGCAGTATCAGCTTGAATCGCATGCCTACTTCAGATAGAGTTGAGAACGGCAACACCAGGAAGACCTTTCCTTCATATTTTCATTAGCTGGCACCAAGAAAGTGCAGAGATGCAAAAATATGTACAAGAGCAGCTCCCCAGGACAGGAGGGGCTCCGCTAGATTTGGAAGAACTATAATATTTACTCAACTAGAGCCTGTCCTTTGACCCCAAAAACAAAAAAAAACTAGAGCCTGTCCAGTCAGGAAAATATTTCCCAGCATGTCAAACTAAAAGTTTACAAAATAATGCCCCAAAAAATTCAACTCTGAGATATATTTTCCTGTTTCTCAACCTCCTTACTAACTGAAAAGATGGAGAGGAGTAACAAGTTGATAAGTTTTTCTCCCTAGACAACCAAACTCATCTCAGCTTCAAGAAAAAATTTCCACCATCAATAGGAATAGTTATCTGATCCATCGTCAACCGCAAAACTATATGACCTACCAGATTTCCCGGTTCTATGATTCTGCTTCTTTTTCTTGTCCTTGCTGCCGCCGCCCCCTCGTGAAGAGTCTCTACCTCCATCAGCACCTCGTGTTGTTTCTTTGCCCTTCTGGCCTTCCTTTCTGCCTACTTTTCCTTTCTTGGGAACCTTTTTCTGCTCTGTCCCTCTGGTAACTATATCTAATAGTTGTGTTGGAGGTGGATCATGAACATCAGGAGCCCACGTCACCGTGAGCTTCCTCGGAGCTCCCCCTTGTTTCTTGCGGCTACCTTTCAAGGCAGATATTAGCTCTAGAGGAGCCTGAAAAAAGTGATACACAGAGATAAAGGAGAGAAACATCTGAGCACGGAATATTAACGGTTTGTTGGTGCTATCAGAGAAGATATTTGGGGGACTGGATAAAAGTCTGGCTGTAATTTTATACCATCCAACCCACTATAACATTTACGCCGCTTACTGGTAAAAGTCTGGCTGTAATTTTATACCATCCAACTCATTATAAGACTTACCCCACTTACTTGTATAAAGCTTATTTAATTTTGCTGTTGTAGAAGATTCAGTACCAGAAAGGATTGACATAAAGATACACCTTTGAATAGAGTTATGTCATAATCAATATAATAAATACCAGGTGAAAGATACAGCTATATTGCCCATGTATTGCAGACAGACGCATGTGCATCAAATGACATACTAAAAGAAGAACCAATGTTAATACACCGGCAGCAACAGAATGGTGAAGGAACTAATTATTTGGCTCCAATCATCTATTATGAATTGTCCAAGTGGATCACAAACCGGTCTACGGAGTCGAAGTGGTAATCATCAATCAGAAAGACAGAAAAAGCACAAAACTGAAGTCCAATATATACCTGCACAAGTTCCTATACACAAGCAAATTATCATACAGACTTATGCATACCCACCGAGAAAAGAGAAAGCTCGAAGTAAACACAAACAGCGCCATGGGACAAAAAGGTACTTACCGGCGAAAGCACCGAGCATCCAAGGGCTGGATTATCCACAATTTCTTCAGAAAAGAGTTCCTGCAATTTTAAGTTTGGTTGCTCTTCCTCATTCTCGTCGTCAGAAGATATATGTGGAGACATAAGCTTGCTTGGAGAAGGCTGCACTGCATTGTTCAACATCTTTTGATGAGATCGTGTACATTCCTCGAGCTCATCAGCATCCTCATCATCACTATGATCAACTTCATCAGAAGAGCTTTCAAATTCACGAGCATTTTGAACGCGTGCACATCCGTCAAAAGCAGCTCCCAGTTTATTGACCAAATTCTTACTAGTAACCAACTCTGAATCAACAGAAAGATGCTGTGCCTCCTCCATAGGCAGAGATCTGTTAGGCACAAGAACACACATCAGGGGAAAGTGAATTATCGATTCTGCCAAGACGTTGATCTAAGCATGTCTGACATGAAAAGCTAAGGCAGTCTGTTAGGCACAAGAACACACATCAGATGAACTCAAACATATAGCATGAAACTTAGAAATGAAGGCGCAGGAAAGAGAACTATCAATCCTGCCAAGAAGTTGCTCTAAGCATGTCAGACCTGAAAAGGAAAGGCAGACTAGACTCACATTGAAGCTAATCAGAGAGGCAATAAATTGATTCATTGATCCAGTGAATTGCAGTAAGAGTATAAACTTATTTCTTTTTCACTCAACCGTGGCCATACAATGAAACTAAATCATCATCACTCATGCATCATCTCATCGCTATTAAATTCGCATCCTGGCAACAATATCAGAAGAAAAAAGTGCCTTGATTCCTTTAAACAGCATGACAACAGCCAGCCTCTTGAAAGCCCTTAGTCTGACAAGAGAACCTGAGTGGCAAGGTAGACGCTGGACTTTCCTATTGATTAGCATTGATGATTCATGCCAAACGAACATTTTAGCACCACCAATTCCCAAAATAGATTCCTAGAGCTAGCTATATGGCTCAAAATCGCCCCACTGTCATGGAAAAAGCCTCAATAGCTGCATAGCCCAATCGTCCCATTCGCATAAAACAAGCTCGAGCTTGAGGTGGAGCTTGAGAAACGCAGTTCAACCTCAATGTGACTTGAGCCCAACATGGACCCCTTACTTTTCGAGTTGAATTTGAGTTAAATTCAAGCAGCAAATCGTGTCACTCGAGACTCTAAGCTAGCTCGAACTTTGGCACCTCCACTTAAAAGATGTCCGAGATGGATTGCCCGGTCTATTCAAGCCACACCAAACAGAAGGACAGATACAATATGGGAAATTTCTCTTCCACAGCCCAAACTCCTACCTCCAAAGGGCGGGACACATAAAGCAAGAACAACGTCCTTCATCCCAAATTATTCGAACCCATTTCCACGAAACCAAACCCGAAGGCAAAACCGCACCCAAAACCTTCAACAGCGCGTAAACAATCAAATTCCAGATACCCAGAACAACAAACCTTAACAGAGAACCAAATTCCTAACAAACAAACAAAAAAAGTTGATGACACCCAAAACCGTCCGACGCACGAAACTCAGCAGATGCCATCACGCCCTTGCGGCTTCACGCAGCGAAACTACAACGTGGATCGAAATTCAAAAATCGAAAAAAGAAAAGACCCTCGTTCCAAAATTCAGCAGGTAAAACCTCAAGACCTTCAGGGACTGGAAACGGAGTGAGAAAAAAAGAAGAAAGTGCGTATTTTTTCCCTGATATGGAGATATACCTATGTATATCTGCAGAGTATTGAGTGCTACCGGTTGCTGTTTGGAATGAAGGTAGGAATAGGATTTCAGAGAGAAGACTAGGGTTTTGCTGATTGCACGGAGAGTGAATCGGTTGATCATGCTCTTTCCTCTCTCCTGGTGCTGCGTGATGAGCAAGTCATGGGGGTGGGCGCCTTTGGACATTTTATACCTTAGCCAACCCGGCTTTAAAATTGGTTGGATAATGTTTTGGTTTTTTTTTTTGGATTTTTGTTCTCTACCTTGCCTTTTCGATTCTATTATTATGTTTCTAATTTAATATTCGTGACTCATCGATCACCCGGTTAATCGCCAATGATTGTAACATTCCCTCATCTCATGCGCACTAGATAAGTACGTAAAACACACACACATGCACACGATCCTAAAGAGGTTTTTAAGCGAATGCGCAAGGTGGTGATTAGATCTTGACCAAGGAAGACGAAGGAGATTAGTGTTTAGATTAGTTGTTCATGTTTTGCACGGACATTATCCAGAGTGTAGACATCTCAGTTATGACCTAAGGTTGTTCAAGTTAATCGAAGTTGAACCTTGTCGAAAACTCGACATGATGTATCTAGTTAGCATTTGCCGAGAGCTTTCGGACGAAGCCTAGTTTGGCCCAATCTGATACTTGGATCATGAAATATTGCATCTTTTGATACTGATATTGTTGACATTGGGAAAATTGTCCAAAAAGTCATAAACTTATTGTACTTTTGCCAATTGAGTCCTAAAACTTTTCACGTTTTGCATCAATTTGGTCAATTTTGGCCAAAAATTACTGACGCAGACGCTGGTCGTCCTACGTGACACGGCCGACGCTGACGTGGATAATTTTTAATGATATTTAAAAAAAATCGAATTATTTCTATTGTTTTATAGTTTCTTCTTTTCTTTGTTTTTCTTTTATAACTATGGCCAATGAGGTTGTCGCCTAACCATCGCCGTCCCTTGCCCAGATCCAGGCAAGGGCTGCAACGCTCTCAACAACCAACATACAAGGGTGTTGGCCCTCTCTTAGATCTAAGTGAGGGCCACAATGCCCTTGTCGACCACAAGCGAGGGCCGCGAGCGGCTCGCCTAAGGCCAACAGCAGCAGACCAACAGGCGAGGGTGTCAACCCTCGCTTGGATTTGGGCGAGGGCTCAACGCCCTCACCTATGGCCGGTGAGGGTCGCTGGCCCTCGCTTGTGGCCGGGGATGGTCGACAAGCGACCTCGCTGGCCACAATTATAAAAGAAAAGAAAATAAAAAATATTGAATTATTATTAAAAATTATCCACGTCAGCGTCGACTATGCCACGTAAGTCGACCGGCGTCTACGTCAGCGATTTTAGGTCGAAATTGACAAAATTAATTGACAAAAATGTGAAAAGATTTATGACTCAATTGGCAAAATTAAATATTTAGGACTGAATTGGCAAAAGTGCAATATGTTTAGGACTTTTTGAACAATTTTCCCGATGAGCAAAGTTTGTGAATTTTCTTGATTCAAAGTCATTTTCGTGAAATTCAAATCACGAGCTATTCTACATATCAATAATCCGATCAATTGGATCTGAAACTAAGGAGAAATCACGAGTGAAAGGTTAGATTAAACTTTCACAAGAAAAAATTCATAAAAAGACTTAGGAATAACGAATAATATGACTGAAAGAGGACTGTTTTGAAACAAAATTTTGAATTGATCGAAACAGCTAGAGTCAGAATAAAATAAAAATGAAATAGGGATGGCTCTGTCATATCGAATATTAATATGAAATTGCGTTTGTGTTTTACGACGACCTATCCAAGTTCGATTGCCCAAGTCCTCAAACGACAACTCGGGCATCCAGATGCCATATATATAATGCCCAAAAGCCCTATAGCCCGCGTGACCATAGGATCTCACATTGTCGCAATGAGTTAAGGACCGGATAGGGTGTCCAGTCCTATTGGTAGGGATACCTGTGCCACCTGTCTTTTTTATCCCAAGCATACCGCTTCTCCGACGAAAACGGAGAGGAAGGCAGCGAAGGGTTCGGAGGCACATTTGGAAAGTAGGCATCGCAAGCTTTTTTCCAACGACGCGAGAATCATATAAATTTGGCATCAAATGAAAAAGGGATAAAGATATTCCAATCTCATAAGTAAAGAACTATTACAATGATTTGTTTTGCCGAGAAGGTATATGGTTGGAGTCCGTATAGCCCTAATATAACTGATATTATAATTTATCATGACTAATAGAATAGTTTAGTAGATAAGGACTTCAAAAGAAAACATGAAAAGTTGGAGAAAAAAAAAGACGCCTAATTGTATAAGAAAATGCTCAACTTTAGGTTCAATTCCAGATCTACCCTCAACTTTTTTTTTGTCTCAGAAAAAATCCCCAACTTTAGGTCCATTCTCATATTTGCCACGACCTTTTTATTTTTGTCTCGAAAAAATCTAAACTTTAGGTCTATTCCAAATCTGCTCTGGATTTATTCTATCTAAAAAAACACAAACTTTCAATCTATTCTCAAATCTACCCAGTAGTCCAGTCCCAATTTGACATGGCATTTTTATGTCGATGAGAAATTCACATCAACAAAGGAATGGGGTGATAGGTACGGACCGACGTCGCATTTCCACGTGGACAACAATTCTAGCCCAATAAATATAGTTGAAATTCTCCAATGAAACCGTTTTAGGATATGAAGATTAGGGACGACTAGTGGCGATTTTTGGACAGAGGGTTAATGGGAGCAAATTTGATATTAGAGTAAAATTGGTGATTTTTCTTTTAAACAAAAAAAAGTTCGGGGTAGATTTGGAATTAGACCTAAAGTTTGGTGATTTTTTTGGGACGGAACCTAAAGTTTGGAGTTTTGCTAGGATAAAAAAGGTTCGAGACAAATTTGAGATTGGACCTAAAGTTTGGAGTTTTTTAAAGAATTAAGCCGAAGAAAAGAAGAAAAGGAAAGTTAGATCAAGCCACTTCAGCAGATCCGATATGGTTCAAGGTGAGCCCCAGGTGGTCCCAAATCTCTCTCGTAGTCTTGACTCTCACTTGTCTTGATTGTCTTTGAAGGTTCCGCTGAAATCCTTGAAGATCTTCGAAGGCGGAATTCTTCTTGAGTGCGGCGGAAATATACCAAAAGACCTGGTAACTCTGAGGTCCATCTGTTTCACGAAAAAATAAATAATTTAAAAAATATTTTCCCAACAATAATCGCTTGTAATAATTAGTCAATGAAATTTTTCTCATTACCAATAATAATTTATGTCTAAACATTTTCATGAATGACGAAAATATTTTTCGTTCATTGATTTTTGTAAGCAACACAAGCAATCATTTTTATGAAAATATTTTTCAATTCAATCATTTTCCGTGAAACAAACGGAGCCTAATAAGTAATGTCATAGGTCATTACCATCTTTAGATAAATACCTAAAAATCAAAATATATTGTTATTATGTCGAATTAGAAATAATGATTGTTATATCTAATTCGGTCGTAATTATACTATAGTAATAGTAGAAAACCTTGAATAAATAGTTGTCTTTTGTTGAATCCAATTCTTGCAAAATAGTTAGCATCCGAAAATCGGAATACATAGCTAAATATTAGCAAGAATGCACGCGCATTGTGTGTGCGCAAAACATGACATTTAAAATATTTTGCAAAACCGCATGTTGCAAAATGTACGAATTATTAATGAATAGAAAGAAATATGTAATATATATTTAAAGCCGGAGCCAAGAGAAGGCTTGCCATATTGCACTTAACATTACTTCTGTGATTGATACTTTGCAAACCACATGGTGCATTATGACACATGGCTCATATTCAATCAATTAGCTTTTCTTTAGTGATTTGTCATTCTCAAACTTCTATCACTTATTAAACTTAAAATTAAGAAATGGATAAATAGAAAGTATCTTCAAATATATTTGATCAATAAAATAGATAACATCGTTTAAAAATTTCATTATCCTTCTCGAATATCTAATGCGAGGACATCCGACTCATCGGTATAAGTCGGCACTCTTGATTTTGTCAGCAAGCTGAACACAAATCGTTATTCATTAAATCCTAGAAAGAGTTTGGTCGCAACTTGCTCCGGTCGGTTGAAAATAAAGTTACCGATGTGAAAGCTATTGACCAAGATGCCGACTAAGGAGCCGTCGATTCTTCCCTTGTTTTCTGCTTTCAGTAATTAAAAAATATCAGTTTGTTTCACTTTTACTCTTTTCAAAACTACCCCCACATTGACGAGAAAAAAGTCAACAAATAAGTCAGAGATTACAACAAGTTTGCGCTGTAATTTTCATCCACCACTCACTTCCTCCAATCATGAAATAACTTTCATTTTCCTTATTCTTTCCGAGTGATTCTTGATTATCTTATTTATTTTTCACATATTTATTCAATTTTGCACGCGCCTCATTGAAACATGCTCAGCACTAGTAGTTAAATAGACTAAGACAATTTATTTAAGTTAATTGCTTAAAACTGAATATTACCATCCTTTCTCGCATTTAATTTTGACACCGTGCAATTTACGGTTCAGATGCACGGATCGGGATCCTCGAATCGAATTTCATCGCCATCGTTAGATCATGTGGAACTAATGTAACTTATTATTTAGAAGCAGACCAGCATTTGAGCAAAAATAAATAAGTTCAAATATTACCATACTTTCTCGCATTTAATTGTGACGCCGTGCAATTTACGGTTCAGATGCACAGATCAAGATCCCCGAATCGGTCGGTGTTAGATTACGTGGAACTAATGTAACTTCTTCCCTAAAACTAGACCAGCATTCAGTGTATTTTCCTTGATGCATTTCTCTCTCTGTACTCTATTGCTCCGTTTCAAAGCACACGGATCGCCACCTCATCACCTCACAGCCGTCGGTAGGTTCCAAATCCAACGGTCAGTATCCTCTCATTTCCAACCCATCCCGAGGCCATTTTTCCTCACCCAGCCCCATAAAAACCTCACCGTTCATCACCTCAATCAATTGACTCCTGAGGAAAAAATTTCCATCTAATTTTCCCGAGAAAGAGCTCAGAGATTTTCCTCTTCGTCTTTTCCTCCTGCGAGATTTGCGCGAGAAGAGAATGGAAACCGGAGGGAAGCTGAAGAAAGGTGCCGGAGGAAGGAAGGGTGGCGGTCCGAAGAAGAAGCCGGTCTCTCGGTCTGTCAAGGCCGGTCTGCAGTTCCCGGTCGGTCGGATCGGTCGGTACTTGAAGAAGGGCCGTTACTCCCAGCGCGTCGGCACCGGAGCTCCGGTCTACCTCGCCGCCGTCCTCGAGTACCTCGCTGCTGAGGTACTCTTCTCTCTCTCTCTCTCTCTCTCTCTCTCTCTCTGAATGGTCGGTCGCGACATTGTCGAGTTAGGGTTTTATTCTTGCTGTCTAATCGTGCCAAGCTCGATTGAGATCTCTCCTCACATTCGTGATATAGCAGTTGGGGCTTTTCCTCTGCGCAATTTACATGCTAATGTTCTAGGGTAATGATAGTTGTCTTGTTCAAATGCTTGCGAATAGAAGCTCGTGGAAATGTCCTTGCATTGGTTCGCCATTTCTGTGCTATATAGGCAAGGTGGTCAAATGGAGATTTAGCTGGTAGTTTCTTGTGAAATTGGTCGTGCTCGCATTGTCTATCTGGACCGTATATATTATATGTGGAAACATTCAACTTTGGAAGCATAATGAATGTCGAGAATTTACTTATGGGAAGGTTCGGACAAAGGACAGTGGAGGCCTACTTTGAGGGTTCAGCCTTGGTTACTTTTGCTTTTAGGTTTTTCAATTAGACTAGGCTGGCTTTCATTCCGAAGAGCCTATGGAAATAAAAGATTTTAATGTCCTCTGACCCGGATGTGCAACTTATGTATTTCATGTGTTGTTTCGTTGAAAACTTTATGAGGGAGGAAAATGTTTTCCTTGGAGATTTTAAAGAAAATGGCTGAATTTCAGTTGTTTGGCGGTGTACTTGAAAGTGATTACAAACACATGAAGGTTTGGAACCAGACACAACCCATTGTGTTCTAATTAGACATGGGCATGTAAAAATGTTGTAGGTTCTGGAGTTGGCTGGTAATGCTGCAAGAGATAACAAGAAGAACAGGATCATCCCGAGACATGTCCTCTTAGCTGTGAGGAATGACGAGGAGCTTGGGAAATTGCTCGCTGGAGTGACCATAGCCCATGGAGGGGTGCTCCCCAACATCAACCCGGTCCTCCTGCCGAAGAAGTCTGAGAAGGCGACCAAGGAACCAAAGTCTCCTGCCAAGGCCACCAAGTCACCCAAGAAGGCTTAAGGGATTAGTCTGTTTTGATTTGGTCTTGTGCTGAAGGTGACTGTTTGTATTGCCCTCTTCTTATGCCTCCGCCTCCTCCTCCTCCTCCTGTATGTAATTTAGCTTGATGTACTTAAAAGCCCTTTTAGGTGATGTTGATGTTAGGATTTTCAGGCCTCTCTGCTATTTGGTTTTATGTTTCCGTAGAACATCATTTGTTTCCCTGAATTGAATGACATCGTGAAAAGCATTTAGAAAGTTCTTGATTTGCCGTCCGTTGAGAGCTGGGATAATTTGTCATTGGTAGTGTGGTCTCTCTTGTGAGTAGGTAATTTTTTGTTTTGCAAAAACATGAACAAGTTGCTCTGGAATATTTACCAAAAAAAAAAAAAAACAAGTTGCTCTGGAATCAACATGTAAAGTAAGCACCAAGGTAGTGGGATGAACTGCTTGATATAGCACTAGTGTCGATATGAGGAAGAGATTGCCCAGGGTCGGAGAGAGCTCTTCAACTATAATGCTACATATTGAAAGCCTTTCAAGTACGATGAGCTGAGAAATTAGTGGGAGTTTGCATATTCTTGTCGTGCTGTCGAACAAATCTTTTGGGTTTGTCGAAGATCCCCGCTTCGTTCGCTATGTGCAGACAGTTTTGCAATCTCAGTTCAAGCTCGTTTGGCAATCAACAAACGCCAGCACCTGCAAGTTGCAGTTCGAAGAGAGGAGGGCAGCATTGATGCAGGTGTTGTCGATGGACAACCGTTGAGTCACTTTACGCGAATTGTGTTGTCATTGTTGGGTCAATGAGGAACGAGAATTGTGTGACCGAGCTCTTCTGAATATTCTGCACGAACTCGAAATGTGGCCGTCGAAAATGATGAGAGCTGTCAATGAGTTGGACATTTTTGATAAAATCTTCAGCATCACCTGAACATCTCCTTCCGCTGGAGTGTAGTCTCACAGCTAAAACCATTTGCAATGGCATTTTCTTCGATGTGCGGCGCGTGTGCCACTGTATTAACTAGTGCATTAAGACGGTCTCCACCAATTTTCAATTTTGTGGCCGACATACATAGGTGAGTTCAATACATGAGATGCAGCCCACTAAGTCATCAAGAGTTGGAGGTTTTATACATGATATGCGGGAAGCAAGCTGAAAATTTTCCCTCTAGATGTAAGGAGGTGGAGTTCAAATGTACAAGATGAAAGGCATGTGAGGAGGTGAGTGCCAAAGCTATACTCCGTTACTCATAGGGGATGTGTCGATCTCTCGCAATTGGCACAACAAGATTTGGAGGGTTGCTGAAGTCTCGAGGGACTTCTTGCATTTTTCAGCTATGAGACGTATGCTTTGAGCATTGGCGTTAATAGTCAAGCAATCGAGTCGTTCCGTTTTATATGTAACATCGGTTGAATTGACTAACAAGGACAGTGATCCATACTTCAATGCAGCAGTACTGGACACAAAGGTGAAATTCCTCAAATATTAGGACCCTTCGCTTGTTTTTTTGGTGTCTGTTCTCTTGGGTGTGAGGCTCGAGCTGTTCCATAGTAGAAAAAATTGGGATCGGTAAGGAGGTCCTACTGGAGTAGATACCAGCGATGACAATGAATTGGTTCCGGGATACGTATGTTGCATATGCCGATTGGTTTGATAAGACGAGTTTCACCCCTCATACGGGGATGGCGCCCTCATCGAGAAATGTCTAGAAATCTCAATGGTCCGTGCTTCGTGAGAAGAACACCGCACATCCTTTTGCTAGGTCTTCATCTTCATCTTCATCTATCAACGAGTTGGAGGTGTACTTGGGGTCGGACTTTTCCAAATACGTCGATAAAGTTAGCAAATGCCACGTCGACATTCTAAATGGTGCAAGAGGAGAGCCATCAATTTTTCTATTATTTTCACCATGGCTCATGACTTACTGATTGGGAGAAGAACAGTATCAATGCCAAAACTTGTGTACGGTGCTCACATTAGTGCAAAAACTTTTCGTCGGATCACTTAAGTGTCAAATCGGAAACAAAACGATCACTTTATGCCTTTGGCGAGAAAGTCCGGTCAAGATTAATACGTGGCATTTTGAATTAAATTTTTAATATTAAGTGGTATTATTTTAAAAAAATTAAGCCCACGTGGACTTCTAAACTTAAAAAAAAAATAGATTTAAAAAAAGTAAAATTAACAATTTTTTTAAAATACAATTTTTATTAAAATAAATTGAAAAATTAGCTTGAATATTTAACAAAAAAAGATAATAATAATAAAAAAAAACCTGGCTAAACTTAAAAACAATAAAAAATTAAGGTTAGATTTAGAAAAAGCAAAATTTTAAAAAAATTTAAAATAAATTTTTTTATTTAAAATAAACTGAAAATTTAGCTTAAAAATTTAACAAAAAAAGCTATAAAAAAAAAGCTTGGCTAAACTTAAAAATAATTTTAAAAATAAAAATAGATTTTAAAAAATAAAAATTAACAAAAAAGTTTTAAAATACAAATTTTATTAATTTGAAAAATTGGCTTAAAAATTTAACAAAAAAAGAAAAAAATATTAACAAAAAAATAACCTAGGAAATTTTTTTAAAAAATTAGATTTAAAAAAATAAAAACAAAATAAAATATAAAATAAAAAATTTATTTAAATAAATTGAAAAATAAAAGTAAAAAAACAACCTGGCTATAACTTAAAAAATAAAAATAAAATAAAATTATATTTAAAGAAAAAAAATTAACAAAAAAATTTTAAAATACAAATTTTATTTGAAATAAATTGAAAAATTGGCTTAAAAATTTAACAAAAAAAGCTATAAAAAAAGGATGCATAACTAGGCGGCGAGGGCCGTGCATTTTTAGCTTTTTTTTTTTGTTAAAATTTTAATCTTATTTTTAGATTTTTTTAAATATATATATATTTTTTCAATTTTTAGCCTTTTTAAATTTTTTAGATTTTTTAAACTAATTAAGTTTGTATTTCTTATTTTTTAATATATATATATTTTGAATTTTTAGCCTTTTTTTAAAACTAATTAAGTTTTTAATTTTTAATTTTTAATATGTTTTTAATTTTTCAATTTTTAGCCAATTTGTTTGAATATTTAGATTTTTTTAAAACTAATTAAGTTTGTATTTTTTATTTTTTAGTATTTTTTTTAATTTTTAGCCCTTTTTTTTTGCTGATTGTACCTCCGGTGAGCCACTTCAGCTTCAAGTATTAATAAAAAAAAATGCAATGTCGGATTTTTGGTAATGCATATCGGAGTTGGCACTTAAATGATCGTTTTTCAAAAAATTGGCACTTAAGTGATCCGGATGAAACTTTTTGCACCAAAGTGAGCGCCGTACACAATTTTTGTCGCTTATACTGTTCTTCTCCCCTTACTGATCGTATGGCCTTCTTAGATATCACCAAAGCCCCCGTTTTGTACTACCTAATTACTCTTATAATATTTTACTTTGTGAAAAACAGTCTATTATAAAGTATACGAGACAGTGCTAGATTGCTCAAATATAGCGAAGTGATCTATTTATTTCGCTTTATACTTGCTAATATTGGTAACAAAATATGGTTGGATAGTCAATGTAGGTCAGTATTTCAAAAGTTACCTGTGATGGATGCGCTTGTTAGAATGCACGCTATAAATAGACTATGCTCCCCTCTCCCCTCATCATTCAAAACACTTATGATGTATCCACCAAGGCCGTCTAAGGGAGGAGAAGGAAAGGAAACCGAGTCCCGGTTTCATAGAGCTTCATCCGTGTCGATCGATTCAAAGACGGTGACTTACTAAATCAGGTATGTAATTTCAATTCTAACCTAGGCATTCTAAATTCTGTACACGGGTTCTAAATCGTTGAATTTCTTAAAATTTGTTCAGTTCAGACAAGCATTTGTCCGCAATGCCAAGAATTTTGCTAATCTTCCAACGTTATTACTTGGAGAAAACCTAACACAATCTCTGCCAAGTAGGAAAGAAGATGACCCACTTCCATTTGCCGAGCAACGCAAGAACAGTTTGATAAACTCTTCTCAGCAAACCATCCCTACCTCTAATTGTAACTCTCATTCCCATTTCTGAAACTAAGACAGTAACACTTTCATGGTCTATCAAGTAAATACCTGAAGTTACATTAAGGATTAGTCTACGTTTTTCGCTATTTCGTGATTCTCTCATGCACACGCCCAATTACTCTAACAAGAGTATCGAAATTAGTATATTTACGTGCATTGATTGCTATGTATGGGATGAGAATCAACATAATGAAGTCTATCGTTAGTAAATTGAAAAATTGCCATTGAATCGCCGGTAGTGCTGTGTGTTACCGGCGATTCCGAAAGCTTGAAGTCATCACCTATCATTCTACTGCAACACTTTGCATGCTGGAGTCGCGATAGCCATTGGGGCGTCATTTTCGCAGTCAGCACTGGGGACTTCTATATGACTGAGTGCACAGAGACACCAGTCTAGGAAGGAAAAAATTCCACATCTTCTAGGACTTTTTATACGGGCTAGTCCAAATTATGGTAAAAGTAAGAATGTTGTAACATACTAGGGGAGTTATGACCAAAGTCAGAAGACCAATCAGTTCTTAGGAGAATCCTGGGCCACGGTAAGTGCCGGTGACGGAATGACAGAAAAAATCATCTAAAATTTTGTTCTTTATAGCTCCTTAAATGAGGCTGAATTCTAAGAAAAGAAAAATTGCTGCATTAGTTTTGAAGCTATCAAGGTAAACAAAGTCATTTGGTACTCGGTATCATTGTGCTATCTGCGATTCCGAAAGTTTGAAGTCATCACCTATCATACCACTCACCATCTGCAGCACAATTTCTGGTGACAGTTAAAGATTGTACATATGCAATGAGACAGTTCCTGAATTTAGTTAAGTCTTTATAGTTAACGTTTTAGTCTTTAAATTATGTCGAGGGTTAAATGTCGTTGATCGTATCAAGTTACCTGAACCGTGATCGACATCCTGACCACGGAAAACATCCTTATGTTTTGTAGTTCATTTATATCATTCCAAATTGACACACGAGCCTGTGAAACATTTTATACCAGTCCCTCTATAATCAAATCTATCCACATTTGTTCTCTCAGCCTCTAGATATGTCGCATTTGATTAGGAAAATCTCTTAATCCGCAACCGCACACATTGGAAATAAGTCTATCTATCAGGCTTTAGATAGAATTATTTCCATAGCGGGTATTTCGAATTTTTAGAGTCGATCTGCCAGGCTTCAGATCGAAACTTAATTAGGAAGCAATTGCGATAATTGCCTTTAATTAAAAGGTTTGCAATTTGAATTTAAGTTCATCCATAAAAACCGAAAATCACCAACAACAAAAAAAAAATCCAGAAAATTCGAAAATCTTAAAAAAAAAAAATCCGCATGGCTCATCTTAAATTCATCTCACCAAAAATCTCAGAAAATTTAAAAAAAGATATAGCAAGATATGGTTTCTTAAAACCCACATCTCATCATCTTTAGGAAGATAGGATTTTCTAGAAATCCTATCTAATGGATTGCATTTAATGGATAAAATCGTTTGAAATCCATCTTAATCTTTAAAAGTTGTAGACTTAGGGTTAATAGATTTCCTTAAAAATTTTGGGGATTAATTCAAAATTAAAATCCAAAATTTTTAAGATAATCACAAACCAATTCATTTTTTAAAACTTCAAAAATAAAAATAAAAATTCATGAAAAGAAAACCCAAAAAATGAACCTTTGAGGCTCAAGTGAAAATTCATCAAAATTGCAAAACTAAACATTTTTCATGGAATTGGTACAGAAAGGGCATTAATTTTAAAAATTAATGTAACGAAGTCTCGAACTCAAAATCTTTAAAGAGAGATAACGGTAATAATTCAAAAATAATTAATAAAAAAATGTAACATCCGAAAAATCACATCAACGGTCATAGCAGTGCACTGTAACGGTAACTTTTTCAAGAGATTAGGCATACCTGATCGTTTGCAATACTGCAGATCTTTTACCGATTGGACTTGTTACTCAGGAGGATTAGAGATTCCCAATTCTCCTTTAATAAATTCAAATGCTTGCTTGTCCAGAGGCTTTGTGAAGATATCAGCCAGCTGATGTTTTGAGTCGACAAAGTGTATGCACACATCACCGTTGTTCACATGATCTCTGATAAAGTGATGCTTTACTTCAATGTGCTTTGCTCTTGAATGCAATATGGAATTCCTGGTCAGGTTTATAGCACTTGTATTGTCACAGCAGATATGAATATTCAAATTTTGTTCCTTAAAGTCACTAAGTTGCTGTTTCATCCAAAGAAGTTGTGCACAGCAGCTCCCTAGTGCAATGTACTCAGCTTCAGTGGTTGAGAGAGCAACTGAGTTTTGTTTCTTTGAAAACTAAGAGATCAACATGTTTCCCATCAATTGACATGTACCAGTTGTACTTTTTCGATCGATTTTGCAACCTGCATAGTTAGCATCTGAATATCCCAATAAATCAAAGCTTGAAGTTTTAGGATACCATAACCCTGTCTTAGGTGATGAACCAACGTACCTGATGATCCTTTTTATAGCCGTGATATGTGACTCCTTTGGATTAGATTGAAATCGTGCACATACACACACGGCGAACAAAATATCTAGTCAAGAAGCAGTTAAGTATAGCAGTGATCCTATCATGCTTCTATAGAGTTTGGAATCAACGAACATACCTTTTTCATCCTTGTCCAGTTTGATAGATGCGGCTGTAGGTGTTTCAGTGAATTTGGATCCTTTCAGACCGAATCTTTTCACCAGATCTTTTGCGTACTTTTCTTGGTGAATGAATGTTCCAGCTCTTGTTTGCTTTATTTGAAGTCCAAGGAAGAAATTCATCTCTCCCATCATGCTCATCTCGAATTCACTTGTCATTGCTTTGGCAAAGTCCTTGTAAAGATTTTCATTAGTAGAGCCAAAGATTATGTCATTAACATAGATCTGAACTAATAAGATGTTTTTACCTTTCTTCTTGATAAACAAGGTAGTATCAACTTTACCTTTTTCGAAGTTATGTTTAAGAAGGAAATAACTTAATCTTTCGTACCAAGCTCTAGGGGCTTGCTTGATACCATAGAGAGCCTTCTTCAATTGATAGACATTGTCTGATCGTGAAGGATCTTCAAAACCGGGTGGTTGCTCAACAAACACCCTTTCTTTGATATAGCCATTGAGAAATGCACTTTTGACATCCATTTGGTACAAGGTAAAATCATAATGACAAGCATAAGCTAGTAGAATCAAATCATGATCATTCAAGTATATTTATTGCATGCAAATTCCGCGTTAGCTTGAGTACCTTAGACATGACGAAGAGCATTTCTTTCTATATCCCTACACACTATACTCTTTGCTTACCCAATTTGAGCGATGGATTTATTTCAACCCAATTGGTGATCATTCCTATGATGAGCAAAGGAAATCTTCTCAAAGCATCGAGATGAATGAAATATGAATTGACTTGGGGGCAAATAACTTTCGGAAGAATCCATATGCAAACGAGTCCAATAAATGAGGTCCTCTCTCTTAATCTCTTTCTAGAAAAGAAAAGAAGAAGAATCTCTCTCCAAAAAAAAAGAAAAAGAGAAAGCTTTCTCGAAAGAAAAGAAGAGGAAGAATTCGAAAAAGAAAAAAAGAGAAAGAAAGAAAAGTTCTCTCGGAAAAAAAATGAAGAGAGAAAGAGAGAAAAAAGAAAAAGAAAAATGGATGAGAGAGAGACCTTGACAAAAATTATTTGCAAGGATGTTCCTCAAAAGAAGCCCCTTAGAAAGTTCCTCAAAAGAAAAGAAATCCGTAGAACATTTGTCAAAAGATACCGGCAGTTCTCAGAATGTCAATGGTCAGAGCAAGAATCTGTGGTGGAAGAAACATGAAGAAGGGATGATCACCAATTCCCAGTAGTTTTCTCAAATGATACCCCTTTTGTTATAAATAAGCCATTCATTTCAAGCTTATCCAAACATATGTTACAACCCT
Source organism: Lenwebbia sp. NSW1173648 (assembly GCA_029784005.1). Taxonomy (NCBI): domain Eukaryota; kingdom Viridiplantae; phylum Streptophyta; class Magnoliopsida; order Myrtales; family Myrtaceae; genus Lenwebbia; species Lenwebbia sp. NSW1173648. The sequence continues at coordinate 17,266,288 of JARCGZ010000008.1, read as the reverse complement.
TACCGAAGTCTCTTCAGATTAGGACACTTAAGTTAACATAGGGTTTTATATGCTTATAAATGTTGCTCAAAGAAGTGCGAGCAAGACTTTTCTATCTCATTATGCAAGGTTCCTGACTTGTAAACCCGATGCAACAAATGATATTAATTCTTTCGAAGCCTTGACTCTCATGAGTCCCCATTGCTAAACCTTCGACCAAGCCTACATTATAACCCTCATAAAGACCTCTCAAATTAGTCATGTTATACTGATTTCGAGAATATCTGGACCCTTGTCAAGCACGATGAAGTGAGTTTGAGCGATTCTCAAACCTGTACCAATGGTCGGGTGAAATAACCTTTTAATGAGAGATTGAGTGGAAATCCTTTTTGATTGAAAATTTCTCATTTAATGTCATCAGGTTGTCAAAAGGACAAGACAGGTTTCCTTGATTGATATTCTTCCTCAATAAAGCTTATTAACATGAGCTAATTTTGTTGAGAAAGCGTATCGCATGAATTTTGCGCATGAAATGAAAAGTCAGGTATAATGCAGTTAGCCTAGTTGTTTTTGACCAATGGAGAAAAACTCAGGTATGTTTCCTGATTTCCCTTCAAAATCTTACCTTACATCGACACTTGATGAGCTCAAGTTGTCCCCAAGATTTTATTTTGATACTTGATCAGCTCAAGTTATCATTCCCCTTTTGTAGTCACACTGATTAGCTCAGGTGGTACACCCCTTTGTGTTCGTTGTGATCATCTCAGGGATCACACCTCTTTTGTATTCACACTAATTAGCTCAGGTGGTACATCCCTTTGTGTTAGTTCTGATCAACTCAGGCGTCACACCCCTTTTGTATTCACACTGATTAGCTCAAGTGATACACCCGTTTGTGCTCGTTCTGATTAGCTCAGGTGTTACACCCCTTTGTGTTCGTTCCCCTTTGTGTTCGTTCTGATTAGCTCAGGTGTCACACCCCTTTTGTATTCACGCTGATTAGCTCAGGTGGTACATCTTTTTGTGTTCATACCAATTAGCTCGGGTGTCACATCCCTTAGTATTCACTCTGATTAGCTCGGGTGGTACATCCCCTTTGTGTTCGAGCCGATTAGCTCGAGCGTCACATCTCTTTTCAAATCAATATTTTACCGACTTACGGTTGATAGCCCACATGGTAACTTGCCGAGAGACAAACATTGAATTACCTTGGAAACCTAATTCTTCGCTAGAATGAAGGATGTGAGATCAAGAGCCTGTTCGTCCTTATGAACCTAATTCTTCCCCAGAATGAAGGATGGGAGATCAATGACGCTCCTTAGCATTACTAGATGTTCAGGATAAAACCCTAATATTCCATATGCGATTCATGTGTAAGTTATCTCGGGACTCTGCCAGAATGGAAGAAGAGGTTATTACAGATGTTAAATATTGTTTGCATTTTGCATATCATTTTATTTCACAGAAAATGGGATTAAAACTCCCACAAAAAATTCATTCATCATTTGCATTGTCAAAATTTAGGCTCAATTTTGTCTTTGAGCGAAACCTCTGCGAGCCTCCACTCAAAGAGGGGCAGCTGTTGATACCTAAATTTTGATTTTTCTTTAAATTATTTATCTTGCATAAAAAATTAGAATTAGGTTTAGTTCTCGCCAAAAAATAATTAATTGGTTTTCATGCATAGCATAATTTAGTTTAGCATGCATTGCATTTTACATTTATGTCGGAGCGATGGTAGATAGTCGTGAGCTTGAATTGATTGCTTTAGGCTAGAGAAGGAAGCAAATTTGTTCAGTCCCATTGCACACCACATGGTTGAATTTCACTTGAAGGCAGGAGAGGTTGCAAGCTTAATAGGACAAAATCCACATGGGTGAAAATTGCAAGATCGTGATATCAAGAGAGTGTAAACTTCATAATTTTGGCTATGGGAAGGAAGGACACGGCAAAAATGTGGCAAAGAGGAATTCGTGGTCAGATTATTAGGAGCCAAATATACGGAGGAGGAAAATAAAGGATCAGTTAATATCTCATGGAGGTTCTCGTGAAGGGCCAGCATGCAGAGAAGCCAAAAAAAGGAAAAATGCACCAATATATGTACAAGATCTTTCACATATCCACGGGTGCCACAAGAGGAAAGAAGATCTGCTCTCTTTCTTTGAACCCTAGACTACTTCACCTATAAAAGAAGGCGCTCGCAGGCAAAATAGAGGGGGGGACATTCAGAATTTACGTGAGAAAAAATTGAGAGTGAGAGAGAGACTTGGCAGAGAAACTCTTTCGTCCGCCGCGAGCAGCCCCATGCCGTTCCACCGTGTGCCGTCGTCCTCGCCCTGTTCGACTGGAGCTAGCCACCGTGACGATCCTGACATCTTGATCTACCACTAGCCGCTTACGGTGCGACAATCTGATACCTGGAGCCACCCGTCCAAGCCCTCGAAGCTCGCTGTCCCGTGACTCGCGTTCTAGCTCGCCTAGTCCACTGATCCGCGTTTGCAAGGTGCTGTCCAGCACTGTTTCAGCCACAAATCAGCCTGAGTTTCACCCCACGGATCAAGGTAAGCCTCGTATACTTACTAAGGTTGATTCAAGGTTGATTTGTGATGGTTTGCCTGCTGTTTTGACATATTTCCAGTGCTGTTTTGCTGCTGTACACATGCTGTTTCTGCACTGTTTTTATGCTGTTTTGTCCAAAAAAAGTTCCGTTTTTGCATGTTTATGATCACTAACATGTGCAGATTTTTGCGGGAGCGCTCAGGTAAGTTTTTACCATGTTTTTTTATGCTGATTTGCGCGAACTTCATGTTGTTTTTTCTGCTGGTTCTGGGCGTGAGTGATTGGTTTTCTTCACAGAAAATTCATGAAAATTTTTGTGCAATAAAACCCTAATTTTCTCATAATTTTCGAAATTTTGGGGTTAATTGGACATGATTTTTCAGAATATTAAAAAATAATAACTGAATCTAAATTAGGAAAATCTTTTCCAAATAGGCAACGAATTTTTTTAAAATTTGGATGATTCTTCCCATTGCCATTTGGGAACGATCCTTCAGTTTTAAAAAATCGGGAAAGATAACCAACTCGATCTATTGCCATTTAGATCCGGTTCATCATCTTGCAAAAAGCCGACTTTAGATTCGGTTATTTCCTCTCTCTTTTTTTCGAAAATGATAAGAGATTGGGGTCGGATTTGTTTGGATTCTATCTTGAAGTAGTTGATTTGATTGATATCTCGCGGTTGGATCGATGTTCTATCTGATTTGAATTTCCTGATAAACTTAAAAAAAACTCCTAAAAAATTTAGTAAGATATAGTTTCTTAGAAACTACATCTAATTAAATCTTTTAGGAAGATAGAGTTTCTTAAAAACTCTATCTCATTAAGCTTATCTCAAATTTTTAAGTTAAAAGAATCAAATCATGATCATTCAAATCTGGCAGAAAATCTCAGTCCAAAAATCTAAAAACAAATAAATAAAATTTCGGCACATCTATGCACTTGTTCGAATTTCATATCTGCATTGTCTTGCATATCTCATCATGATTTTCGAGTATCCCCAGTCTTGCAATCCATGTTTTAAAAAAATATCATTTGCATATCCTTTGTCATATTGCATATTCTATTGCTAATAAAAAATCTGCTCATATATTGCATGTCCATTTTTGAATCATGTTTTCATGTACCATCTGCATATTGTCATCCATGTTTTAAAAAATCATGCATATAACATTAAGGCATAGCAATTTTCGCATACTATATATTTGCATGTCCATGTCCATTTTTATTTTTCTACCATGTCATCTTACAAGTCATTAGAACCATGTTTAGGATATTCATGATTGAGTTGCTTGATTAAATAAATTGCATGATGTTTAGGAAGTTATAATTATCGCATGCTATAGAGTCTGCATGTCTATTTCATTTAATTGCATGTTGTCTTTAATGTTGTGCTTTTGTCATGTCATTTTGCATGTTTAGTATAGTCTTGCATGTCATGCATTTCATTCATTCTAATAAAGTGAAAACAAAAAAAACCCCTCACTTGAACATAAAATAAAACACTTCATTTGAATTCAATCAAGAGTTGCCGACTTAGGACATCACATGGAATTAAGGTACCGAAAGGGCATTAGCTAAGGTTAGTTAATGTAACCAAGTCCATGAATCCTCAATCTCTGGTTCGTAGGAATAAAAATAGTCATCCCACTATTTTTATTTAGGTTTCTAACCAACCTACCCAAAAATGGTTAGTGGCGGCTCCAAAGTTAAAATCTCTTCATTAACCCTAAGTTGCGATTTGGTAGGGCTTGGGAGAGTCCGTATTAGTTTAGTTTCTATTTAGCCTGACAATCCATTAGCCTAAAGCTTGAATTTTAGGTCGTGACAGTGAAAAGAAAGAATGTCTGTTTATGCCTGACATTATGACAGATGTCGTACATAGTTTTTTGAGTAATGAAAGGCTCAGGAAAAGAAAGCCCAAAAGTGAAAAGAGAAATATACTGCACTTGTTAAGTTTATGATTGACTAATGTCGTGCTTGATGAATTTAAGTAATGAATCACGGGATAGCTTTGTGGTTCGCGATATCAGGTGTTATAACTTCTACTTGAAACTAGTGCTTTTCCTTCTGGGTTGTGTGCTCATCCCTTATTTTTCAGGGAACTAGCAATGGCTCAGTCGGTCCCTCGCATCGGCTTGGTTACGGGTGTGGACTATCAAGAAAGGGACATAGTATGTGTCAGTTCTAGTCGCCTATATGAAGATAAGCTATCACAGATTCCCAGCATGGAGGAAGTTATCTTAGAAGCTATAGTAGATGTGGATGCGAGGATAAGGGCCTGGAAGTCTAAGTTTAGTATGAGTTTATTTGATGGTGATGGTCGACCCCTTCCTCTTTCCCAAATTTTCCTCAGATGTACTTTATATGGGGAATGATACATTTTATGATGTAAAACTAATAGATGCCATATATTAATTAAAAAGGTGTGTTCGATGAAGAAGTTTATTGCCGATGTTTTGGTTGCGCCTTCTCCGCTCGCTAAAGTTATGGGAAATCGGTAATTAAAAAGTCAGGGAATATCCTGGGTCGTCACATAGGTTTCGAATATTTGGACCGAACCACATAAATTTCTCGTGTTCTTACTATTCTCCTTGTTTTATTTCTCTTCCGATTTCTATAGCTCCCAATCTACTTGCAAAGTCATGATCTGCTTCCGCTACGTCACCAATTTCGACTTGTAGTCGCATAAAGTACCTTCCTCCTGGCAAGTGGTGCAATAAATAAAGCGACAATGTAGCTTTAAGACGAGGGTCGCGTCGGTAGACTCTGGTTGCTCTGCTTACCGAACGAAGTTGCAGTTGCAAGTTTGAGTCTGGCTTCCGTATAGTTTAGGTTCTTTATTATTTTATTTATTTTTTCCTTTTGGCTTAGTGGAAATTTCAGGTGAAATTGTTAACGTTAAAGTGAAGTGAGAAAGATTATTACATCTCAAAATAAGGAACAAGTACAAGAAAAACCAGAAGAGCTTTAAGACTTCACCTTATGCATTTCACCCAGGTACATGAAATGTTAAGGAGCAACCTTAGTCTGCAATCTAAAAAGCTTAAAGCTATTACCTCACGGCATTTAGTCTGAACATCTTAATTTCTGACTGAAAGATGAAGACGGGGCCATATACAAATACAACTAGACGTATATTTTAGCGCAGTTTGCAATCAACCAAATCGAACCATGCGCTACGAATTGACTCTTTTATTGTCTGTCGCTCGCTCCGTCGCTAGCTCAACCTCGACCCCGAAAGGATCCTTTTTGCCTTATACAGTTCGGTGAGAACGTCCCCGATGTTCATTCTTTCGCGCGGTGATGCAGCAGAACAGGCCACCCCAACTTGAAGGATCATTGCCAAGCACATTCTGATGTTGCCTGTGTTTACAGATTGCCCGTCGTAGTCCGAGTGGGCCTCTTCCTCCAAACTCAGTGAGGGATCTATTACTTCCATGGGCCTATCCGGAAGGGCCATTTCGACAAAGTCATGGAGTTTAAAGTTGCTTGCAAACATGCTCTCTGTGGGTCTTTTTCCCGTGAACAATTCGAGTAAGAGGATTCCATAGCTGTAGACATCACCTTGTGTTGACACTTCTCTGCAAATACCATACTCTGCAACGCACACAAAAGTCCCATCCCATAACTAGTCAGCTCTTAAATCAGATGCACGACGAGTTTGGCCGAAAACTTGTATATTCAATGAGAGAAAATACCGTAATCATAAGGAAAGAAAGATATAAAAAAAACGCAATGTGCGACTTTTTGGAATTGAAGGAATCGGTGGAGAATATTCACCTTTAGCCGAGAACAGAAAATCCTATACAATATTCATAGACACTGCAGAGGAATTAGTAGATAGATATAAGTTGTATTACCTGGAGCAACATAACCAATCGTGCCTCTCAAGCCAATCGAGCTGCTTTCTGCTTGAGAGGTACTTGCCATGAGAAACTTTGCCAGGCCGAAATCACTTACAAGCGCACGCAAGTCATCATCGAGAAGGACATTGCTTGGCTTCAAGTCACAATGTACAATCTGTTCATGGCACTGGTGGTGGAGATAATCGAGTGCCTCCGCCACATCAATTGCGATGTTTAAGCGTTGGACTATATTCAGCTTCATGCATTCCCCCGTTGGGTGTAACCATTTATCCATGCTCCCGTTTGGCATGAACTCAAACACTAAAGCTTCAAAATCGTTCCCTCTAAAGTCTATGCTCGAGCATGAAGTGATGATCTTGACGAGATTTCGATGCCTAATGTTTCTCAATGCTTCACATTCGGCCATGAAGCTCTTCCTGGCTCCGTGTTCGTGGAGTTTGACAACTTTTATGGCTACAAATTTGCTGTTTCTTGAGAGCATGCCTTTAAAGACCACACCGAAGCTTCCTTCACCTATTAAGTTTGCAGGGGAAAATCCATTTGTTGCTTTTTGGAGTTCGGGGTAAGAAAGTTTCAGATGCTGATGTTCTAAAGTGGAGGATGGAGCTTTTTCCTCTCGTGACTTCCTCACCCACAAGAGAACAACGGAAACGGATGCAAATGCTAAGGCTAAGAGGGGTATACTAATTGTTAGTATTGTCTTTGCAGGTGGAGACCTTCGTTGATTCTTTGGATTACGACATGGTGGCAAGCGCAGCTCCAGAAATCCTCCACAAAGTTTGTTGTTTCCCTCAACAGAAATTGCACTGAGGTTACCGGAAGTTCCTCTCGGTGCTTCACCATCGAACATATTGAAGGAAAGATTTAGATTCTGAATAAAAGGGAGCTCTAAAAGGAACTCGGGAATCTGACCTGAGAGATCGTTCCTGGAAAGGTCGAGAACTTCGATTCCTTTCAAGTTTTTCAGTGACAAAGGAATGACCCCATTGAAGTGGTTACCTTCCAGTCTGAGAGATTGCAACACTAGACAGTTTCCCAAAGCGGTTGGAATTTCTCCGGACAAACTATTATCGGAGACATCGAGTTCCACAAGATTCACCATCTCACCCACCTGTGATGGTATTGGCCCAGTCAATGCATTACCTGCTAGGGATAGTCCTATGGAGAGGGAAGTGAGGCCCCAAACTTGATCAGGCACTGCACCAGAGAGGTTATTCTGGGACAAGTCGAGCTTCTTCAAACTCGTGAAGTTTCCTATTGAGGTCGGTATGCTCCCCTCTAGCATATTATCTGATAACCAGAGGATGTTGAGGGATGTCGCGTTGCCAATTGTCGACGGAATTATACCAGAGAGGATATTATGGTCAAGCCGAAGCACTTGCAGAGAAGAGAGCTCTCCAATGGACTGGGGAATATTCCCTGTAAGCTCATTCTCAAACAACGAAAGAATCTCCAAATTCACTAGGTTTACTATGTGTGAAGGAATGGATCCATGTAGCAAATTTCTGTCAAGCCAGAGGGTCGTGAGCGTGGTGGAGAAGTTCGCCAACGAATCTGGTATAACACCTTTGAGGCGATTTATAGGCAGAAAGACTTGTGTTAAATTTGTGCAGTTGCTCAAGGAATCAAGAAAAGTTAGATCATCGCCTTCTGCTGTTCCTAGAACATTTCCACCAAAGTTCAGAACCTCCAAGTTATGTAGGCCTCCCAAGTTTTTCGGTATTGACCCTGAAAAAGAATTCAGGCAAAAGTCTACTCGCACAAGTGCTGAAGCATTTGTTATAGTTTCGGGGATCGGCCCAAAAAATCGATTACCTCCAAGATACAGTTTTTCAAGTTTGGGCAGAGTGAGAAATAAACCAGAAGGAAGAAACCCGGTTAGATTGTTCCCTGCCACAGCCAACACTTCGATGGATGAGACATTATACAGGGAAGCTGGAATTGCACCGGAAAGATTATTTTGTGAAAGACGGAGGAATTGCAAGTTGGAGAGCCGGGCAAGTTCTTGGGGTATGCTTCCTTCTATTTGGTTGTTGGCTATATAAAGGTGAGAAAGTGAGAGATTCCCGAGTGAAGGTGGAATTTTCCCAGTAAGTCGATTTGCAGATAGGCTTATTACAGTTAGCTTTGGAAGATAACCAAGTTCATCGGGGATTGATCCTGTAAAGTTGTTTCCGTCTAGATTAAGAGTCGAAAGATGTGCACTATGAGTGAGATTTTGGGGCAGTTGTCCTTGAAAGGAATTGTTTGCTAGTGTAAGAGTCTCAAGTCTAAACAAGAGGCTGATTTCTTCTGGTAGTCTCCCATGAAAGTGGTTGCAATCGAGGTTAAGGCTTCGGAGAAAAGAGAGGTTTCCTACCTGAGAAGACAGTGAGCCCGCCAGTTGAACCGACGAGAGATTGAGCGAGACGACTCTAGGACGCCGTTTGCTACACGTAACGCCGCGCCAGTCGCAGAAGGGGATGGAATCGTTCCATGAGCTTAGTACATGGAGGGGGTCCTCGGTTATCCCGTATTTGAATGCTAGCAATGCGCGGTGATCTGTCTCATTTGACAAGGAAAATACAAGTGCAGCTGGAGATATGCAAAATAAGAAGAAGAAGAAGAAGGAGGAGGTCAAGAGGAAAGGCAAATTCCTTTGTTTCACAGTCATATTTCGCTATATCTGTGTTTGAATGTTTTCGAGAAGGAGGACAAACTTATATATATGCTTGTGTTCGTGTTTGGTCGGGATAAGAACACCACAAGTGCCACAACTTTGGTACGGCACTCACTTAAGTGTCATAACTTTTTTTTCGATTACTTGAGTACCATAACTTATGTACGGCGTTTACTTGAGTTCCATAACTTTTTTTCCCAATCACTTGAGTGCCATATAACTTTTCAATAGATCACTTTAGTGCCATAACTTTTTTTAAAAGTACATTACAAGTGCTATGCCACGTCAGATTTTCAACACTTGGATGAACGATTTTTTTTTAAAAAAAAAAATTGGCACTTAAGTAATCGATTTCAAATTATGATACTCAAGTGAACGTTTTTTTTATTTTTTTATTTTGAAGTTATGATACTTAAATAATCGAAATAAAAGTTATGACACTGAAATGAGCGCCGTACGAAAGTTATAACACTTATGGTATTCTTATCCCGTGCTTGGTATGTAACTTGAGTCCAAGTGAAGCACCTAAACTTGACTTTTTTCATAAGGTAAAATTATGTCTAATCGGACTAAATGTTTTCCACTAGGGACGTGTTTGGTTGGACGAAATCGCCGTCTCAATTTTGTTTCGAGGGAGCAACAAATTCTTTAGCTTTTGCTCTAGTCCATGATTGTATAAGATTGAGAAGATCGATAAGTTTGAAAGATAGATCAAACAAATTGACTGACATAATCATTGTCCCTCTCACTAAGCAATCTGCTGTCCATTTCACCGTTCCGATCTTTCACTTCAACAAAATCGACTTAGGAGTAAGTCACAGAAGAAGGAGTGTACATCGAGCAAAAGCTCAGGAACCACGAATGTCATTATCCCTCTTGTTCCAGAATAATAATAAAAGCAACAACCGTGTGGACAACTACTCTGTGATCTGAGTTGGACTCGTCGTTTGGGAAGAATTTGTGATCTTTTTCTCTTTACTGTGTTGCTGCATCCAAGCAATAAAATGACAAGAACTCCGACCTGATGTCGTGACAGTAAACATGCTTGTGAATTCTAATTCTAAGGAAAAGAAAGATCAAAATAATACTTGTTAGCAGCCGGTGGACAAGATCGGTATAATTTTTTTTCCCTACAAGGGTCAATTGCAATGTGTTGATGGACATTACTACAATTTGCAGTAAGTTGGCTAATTTCTTAACTGTTATGAAGCAAACAAATGACTCCTGGAAAGAAAGAGATTCCTTCCTGCAGGAGTAGTTCTGAAGCAGAACCTACGCATCTGCTGTAATTCTTTAGCCTTCTCTTTTAGGGTTTTCAAGAAGTTACATGAATAATTTTCTAGGGTTACGTTAAGCACAAGAAGAGAAATGCGAGTTATCTTGCTACTGTCTCTGTACTGTACATTGTCTAAGAACCAAAGAGGTTACAAACCAAAGAGATTATGTGCCGCAAGTGATAGGCTTAAGGATCAACCATCAGAATTACTCGAACAAAAGTATGTGCATCATAACTGGTAATTGTTTCTCGGTAATTTTCATCGAAAAACACAGATTTTGACTTAACTCGACGATTGTTGTCGTGGTTTTTAATTTTAAATGAAGGATCTACTTATGAAAAATCAGTTTTCGCTTCTGCTGTGATGATCAACGAACAATACTAGGAATATGATTAAACATGTGAATGATCAGAAGTGCATGCATGACATGGGCTCATTGTTAAGAGGAAATCAGTTCTGTTATTTAGTACTCTCAAAGATATAATTGCGTACACCGTGTGCGCAAAAAAATAGAAAATGCATGAATAAATTTAGTGTTAGGATGCACATGGTGTGTTAGAGAAATCTCACATCGGAGAATTGGTGCGGTCTATAGCAATTAATATATCATAGTTGACCCATAACTCATTGGCTTAACATTTTAAGTGAATGTGGGTCCAACTTAATATAATGATAGGTTCGAGCCTTCTCAGGCGAAAGTTATCGGCTTTCTGCTTCGATCTCCCTAACATTTAGGTAGACAGGAAGATTAATTCAAATTTAGAATAAGAAAGGCACAGAAGATAATCAATAGTTTTGGTTGACCTTTTTAAATTATGATCGTATCTAGTTTTGCGGAATGAATGATTACTGATTATCTTTACTTTCATGATTCCTATCCTTGAAATTAAAAGTTGAAAGTTATCTTTCAACGTACTTAATAAGTTTCTTTGCACGCGCATAGGCTCCAAATGAATAAGAATGATTTTTAGCATGAGAGAATATAGATATGAACTTCAAAGGTAAGGATATGTGCTCCATAAAAATTGGAGATGTATAATATAACTGCTCAGTACTGAATTATAGTTATTTATTGTATACAATGTTGATGTTCTCTTTACTTTATTTTGTATTGAAATGAGATGAGATAGTGATGTTTTAATTAAATACCGATTCACTAGACTAGTTACCGATTTCAAAGACATATCGATGCGAGGTTATTCTACGCAATGTCCTTGGATATTTGTTTATCTTCCAAGATGGTTGTTTTCTGGTCAAGGCTGGTGAATGATTTTAAAGTTCTAATTTTGTGAGTCTTAATTGTGATGCAGGTTCCAAGAGTCAAGTTCTAGTTCCTAAGACTTTAATTGCTTTTTAGTTCCCATATCTTTAATATTTGGATAGTCTCCACATCTTTAAAGTTTGTCTATTTCTTATGTCTTAGTTCATCTATCAATATAGGAGAGTTTTCAATTGCAATGCAAAGAGTTGATGAATATACGAGAATTCCTATATTTGAGTGAATTATTATCGGATAATTTACCCAACGTTGTTGGTGATCAATCAAAAATTTCTTTATCCTTGGCCGGTGAAGCAATAATCATTTACGCCTTGATGGTGAGCGAGCTGACATTATTCCATTTCTTTATCCTTGGTTGGTGGCTCGTGCCTTTACGCTTTGATGGTGAATCTTCCCTATCCAATTCCATCTCAACACACTCGTCCACACGCTTAACCAACCAAATTCCCATTTTCCTAAATCACTCGTCTCATGCACGCATTATTTATTAAAACAATTTCATTTCTCTAGCAATTTATGGAACCCTTCGAGTGATGAAACAAAAGGAAAAAAAGAACTGGCCAGGTTGACCCTATAATGGGCCGGTTCGGTTCTAGGTTGGTTCCAGGGTCAACAAAAGTCGATTCCCGATTTCAGGAACGAGAAACTTAGGATAAATTTCAGGTTTCATAGTGGGAACCTGCTCACTCTGAAATGGATTTTTCCTATTATTTAAGTTAAAAACGCGTTGCTTTTTTTGGGAAATGGCCAGCATACTCCACCACTAAAAGTTCTTTCGCAGTTCTAATAAGTGGATTTGTGGAAGATTTCTTTTTGGGCTATGTCTTCCACTAACACCGCGTGTTTTGGTTGGAAGGATTCACGATTAGACTGTCCGGTGAATCTCCTTAGAGTCAACGTATCGCCTTAGAGCCAATCCGGCTAATCTTGAACCACATGAGGGGTAACGGCTTTAACGATGGGCGGTGACCGTCCTAGGAAATATATTGTGCCTATGTCAATCCATTCTCTACGTCATGGGATCATTACAAAGTTCGGTATCAACAGTTATGATTGCGTCACGTGGCAATTGGCATGACCCGTATGCCTATGAACCGTGATTTCGCATCATCTACCAATAATATTACGCCATTTTTTTGAAACCCAATGAGTTTGTAATTTGTTTTGATGCTTTAAAGTACCTATTTATCACAACACTTAAGAATATATTAGAACTGTAAATGGGTGGGTCTGATCGGGTTTGGATCTGATCATAAATGCTCCGACCCAAATTGACACATTAATCCGTTTACGACACATTCATGCGTAATGCAACTTTCTCGACCATACATACCCGACACATACCCAACCCGACCCAATCGATATTGCTAAAACTCTTCTATATTTAACACAATCTTGAAAAACTTGTTTCTTATGGTTTTTAAGGAAAATTATATTGCTAAAACCCTTTCATGCAATACAAATCTACAAAACATTTTTTTTCTAATTTTTTAAAATTTTTATTTTTTTATATTTTCATCATTTAAATTTCTTTTTTTCTTTTTCTTTTCCTTTTTTTCTTCTACAACCAGAGACGATCGACGGCCAATGACTAGCGACCGGCAGTGAACAAAGGCTGACGACAACCGGCGGCAGGCAACGAACAGCGACCCTCACCGAATTTCATAGAAGAAAAAAAAAGAAAAAAATTATAAAAAATCAAAAAATTATAAATAAATAAAAAAATCAAAAAACTTGTTTATGACTCACTTAAGATGGTTAGGTAACTCATCTATGACTCATTTAAAATCCATTTAAGACCCATTAAATTGTTAAGTAACCCGTTTATGACTCACTTAAGCTTGTTCTTTAAAATGCAACACATTTATGACCCACGCTATTAATATATGAGTTAAGATATGGGTTTTAGACCCATTTCACCACCTATAAAATATGTCATTTATTTTGATGATTTGATAAGTCATTTCTTATCATGATTGCTTTACGATACCTATGTATAACACGTTTTATGCCCATAATTTTTTTCAGTCCATAACTGACGTCTATATCTCAAATTCTATGTTCAATTTATTGTCTACGTTGACTTATACTCATTCTAATTTGTACCGTGTTTTTAACGAAAGATTTTTAGTTACCTTACTGGAGTTATGAATAGTTATTACTCCTTTCCAATAACGATGAACATGGACGTTTGAAAACGAGTTATTAATTTCAGCTAATCAATTGGTCAATTGAACGATCCAATAGCCTTAACTCGCATAACTCTTTTTTCACATAAATTCATTCGTTTAACAGTTTTTGGACCTTCATGAGTGCGTTCAGGATTTTAGGGAGAACATGTCAGATCTGGTGTTTGGATCTTCGTGAGTGTCAATTCAGTCCTAAACCTTTTAATTTTGTCAATTCAGTCCTAAACTTTTTACATTTCTGCTAATTCAGTCCTAAATCTTTTTTTTTTGTGTCAATTCAGTCCATCCGGCCAATTTTGGCAGGCCGGCGGTGACGCAGATGCCGGCCGACGCTGACGTGGATGCCGACGCTAACGTGAATAATTTTTATTAATATTTTAATTTTTTTAAAATTAATTTTTATATTTTATTTTATTTTATTTTATTTTATTTCTTTTCTTTTTTTTCTCCTTTCTTCTTCCTCTAGCAGTAGGTCGCCAGTGGTGACCGGCCAAAGGATAGGCCGGCGAGGTCGACCTCGTCGGCGCCAGGCGAGGCCGGCCATGGTGAGTCTTGACCTCGCCCAGATCTGGCCTGGGCGAGGTCGACCGGCCATAGGGGCTTCGCCAAGGCAAAGAACAAGGATTGGGTTCGCAAAGATTCGAGATCATGGCTTTGTTTGTCCTCGAGATTGGGCGAGCCTCATCCACAAGACACCACCCCTAGATATTTTCCCTTGATTTTTGCAAGTTTTCGTCTTCTGCTGCCTTCGTTGGTTGGTTGCTGCCTAGATCTGGATCGCCATCCATGGCGAGGCCACCATGGCCGACCTCGCCCAACCCAGATCTGGGCGAGGTCAAGACTCGCCGTCGATGGCGAGGTCGCGACTCGCTGTCCATGGCGAGGCCGCCATGGTTGGCCTACCTCGCCCAGGCCAGATCTGGGCGAGGTCACTCCTCGCCATGGCCGGCCTCCCCCGACACCGCCGAGGCCACTAGCGGCCTAGCCTTTGGCCGGCCACCTCCGGCGACCTGGTTGCTAGAGGAAGAAGAAAGGAGGAAAAAAAGAAGAACGAAAGAGTAAAAAGTAATTTAAAAAAAAATTAAAATATTAATAGAAATTGTCCACTTCAGCGTCGGCTGGCATCCACGTCATCGCCAGCCGGCCAAAATTGGTCAGATTGACTAAATTGGCACAACGCAAAAGGTTTATGACTGAATTGGCACCAAAAAAGGTTTAGGACTACACTGGCATAAATGCAAAAAGTTTAGGACTGAATTGGCAAAAATGCGATAGGTTTATGACTTTTTTGACAATTTTCCTTAAAGAAAAATGGTGGTAGTGGTTCTCAGCCCATTGGACCAGGGCAGCCTGAGTGGCATCGGCCCATTATCCTCCATTGCCGGGAGTAGGAGGGTTTCGCTGCTCTACGAAGCCAGCCTCACTCTAGGACACACGTGGCCCGAGTCTTTGCTTGAATCACATGTACTAGGGGCAATATGTTCTAAGGTGGGTCGGTTCCCATCCTGGAATTTGGAACCGGACTGGACATGGTCGGTTCAAACTAGGAATTGATGTCCACTCTAGAACCGGACCAACCAGTTCGAGTTGTCATGGGAATTGGCGATGTTATTTTATTTTCTTGCCGGGACCGATTCCAGGGTTGTCCTACGAACAGGCGGTGTTACTTTTCTATGCTTTCTGCTATATTAAAAACCAAAAATGAAACAGACTAACGAGGAATTGGGAACATACCGCTCGGTTAATCTTTTGTCTTCAATTTTATTTTTATTTTTTATGATTTCTGGTGTGTGTATATATTATAGGCCCACTCCTGCAAGTACCGCCCAGCCAGTCCGGTTTCTGAAGGAGAGCCATCTCATAGTACTCCGAAGAAATGTTCACAAAGACCAACTTCTTTCCGTCCACTTTCCAATTGAGCGGTCATTTTTAACGAACCAAACAGATGTAATTCCAGAAAACTAATTTTCAAAAAGTATTTTCACTCAAACAAACACACCCCAAGAAGAAGAATTAACTCCATGCACAACTAAAATCTTGGGGTTCTTGAAGAAACGAACAGTGGCAATTGATCTAACTAGAACAGCCGGAAAAAACTAAGTTTATTATGTCACATATTTCTTAAGTAGTAGGTCATTCCCACATCACATTATTTCTTGAAAAAAATGTTTCGCTTGGAATTTAATTTGTATATCATGAAAGTTAGCATTAATTGTATAATCAAACAATAATTTAATTACGTTTTAATCTCTTCCTAAATATGATTTAGTAAATTACATAGATTTTTACAGAAGGAAACGAATTTTTTACTTGGTTTTCATTGCAAATTTTCTCGTGAATGGTACATTTCAATATTGACTTCACAATATGAAAGAAATTAAAGCACACTTTTATGCCGAAGTGAAACTACTATTTTTCTAATTAGATTTCAAAATAACAAAGTAAAGAGTAAAAAAAATAAGGAAGAGTATAGGAAAGCGAACATTATTTTTGTAAATGCAGCTGATCAACGATTGACACTAGACATTCTATGGGGACACTCATGGGTCTCTCTCTTGATATCCTACATTAGAGTACTAGAAGAAGGCCAGTATCCAACGTATGTACATTATGGAACTGCTTCTTTTCATAGTCCATTGCATCGACCAAACATCAAGAGGACTAGTAGGTTGAGATCACAGACGAATTGGACCGACTTACGGTTGGTAATACTAAGTTCCATAAAATTGAAAATAGAAGCCAAGCCGTTTGCTTCCCTTTTGATAAGGAAAAGGAAATAAAAGCCAATCCACCATCATAATATAAACAGAACCATGAAACAATGCTCGCACATACAGCAAAATACCAGTTTCCTATAGTAAAATATAGATATTTATACTACTATCGTCATTATCTGTGTATTCAGGCTTCGGAAGATCAGCATCACCAATGCGGGAATGGGCTATCTATCTCCTCAAGCTCTCCACAATGTAGTCTGCATACAGGTTCCTTCAAGGTAGAATCAGAGATAATTTTAAGAACAAGATTTTGGCGTGGATATGCATTAGAGGCTACATAAAATACATCATAAGAAGCATTAGCATACGCGATTTACGCAATGTGTTGTGCGCAACAACCTACAAAACTTGGAAAAGCAACCCTCCGGAAAATTGGTTATCCAGATAAAGGAAGTATCTACTTAAGCTTTTGTATATGAATTTGTAAAAGTTCCATCCAACTATCACATATATCATCGACATCTTAACATGGATACTTACTTCATGTAATCTTACTTAAAAGACCATACTATATTCTGTAAATAAATCTACTTTTAGTTATTGACTCTAAAAGAAGACATACTCATTCTCTCTCAATTCAATCTACTGACCTCATATGCCCCTTTCAAAACGAGAGAGACCACGATACACTTTACGCTGCACGTGGCAGGCGACTCCTTTAAAATGTCTGAGAAAGAAGATTTACTTACATGGAGTGCTGAATTGCATCATAGGCAGCAGAGGCAGGCAGGAAATCATTAACTGCAACTTCCTTGTTCTCATTTTTCTTGTCTAATTAGTGTCAAGGAATACCTTTCACTACACAACTAATACGAAAGTTTCTGACGCCAAATATCTAAAATACTGTCTGGAAATTGATAAGTGCGTTGAAACTGGTTAGAAAGTTGCAAAGGGATACAATCTTCAAAGAAACGACGAATTTCAGCCAAACGATGGGGTGGGAGGTCCTTAATATCATTGTAATGTCGGTATTCAGGATCATCAGCGCAAACAGCAATTATCTTGTCATCTTTCTCGCCCTGCATTCCAAGAATCATCAGGTTAGTAATAACTTTCTTGCTGGATCAGAAACAAAAACACCGCAGCCTAGAGATATTTACCTGATCAATCATAGGCATGAGCCCAATAGCTCTAGCCCTAAGAAAGCATCCAGGAAGAACAGGTTCCTGTAGGATAAAACCATGTTACATCAGTACAAATACATATCCTTGTACAAGATAGTCCAAGATGCTAATATTCTATCAAAGTTTAGGAAACCATACAGTTGCAAAAGTGCAGAAGGATTAAAATCAAGCCAAGTAAACCAACAGAGTTTACTTTTTAAAATTGACTCGATCATAAAGGGTCAACTGTCGACTTGAGCTCAACCAAACTCGGTTTGTGGAGTTAAAACTTGTCTCATTTAAGTACTCGATACAACAAAAAGTACCCAATATGATCAATCATACCTTGACCTGTCATTCAAGAATTAAATAATGATGAAACCTCACTTTGGGCTCAACATGTAAATTTTACATGTACATAATATAGATATATACAAATGGTAAAATTCTACTCAGGTTTGAAAACATCTTGAGTCAAGTATTACAGTCAATATTAGGGTAATTTCAACTCCATTACTTACAAGCTCTCCTCGCCTAATTTATATACCAAACATAGACGGATGGACTCTCCATTTCCTATTTTGTATTTAAGATTATCAAATGCTATCAATAACATCAATTGTAGGATTTTGTACGTCCTTCCAATCATGCATGGCATTCGACTCAAAATCCTACTATGATGAACTCTGCATCAACATTTTACCTGCATGATGATCAAGACATCCATAGGGTCATTATCCTCGCAGAGAGTTCGAGGAATAAAACCATAGTTGTGGGGGTACACAACTGAAGAATACAGTACACGGTCGACCTGCGTGATTTACACCAATAAGCAACTATCATGAATTCTACCGCTTAGCTAAAAGTTTTACCTGCCATGATCAATTACCTTGATCAGCCCAGTTTTCTTGTCAAGTTCATACTTGACCTTGCTCCCTTTACTAATTTCAACCACCTGTACAAGTCATTTTCCAGTATGAAACATGGTGAAAAGAAAAACATGATATAAATTTACGTCTTAAAACGCTGTCAGCATTAGATGACTAGGAAATTGGTAAAAGGGAAATGCCAGAAATCTACAATCTTGTTGATAAAGAAAAGGTACCCAAAGAATATCAATAGAAAGTAGCTTGCACTCCATGCTATTCTAGAAGTAAACAAGCTTGTATCTAGCCAAGTCAGCAAGTAAAACACTTGGAAAAATGTAGGGCCAAAAACAAAAATTGGAAAATGATCATAAATTAATCGTCAAAAATAAAAGATCTTGAAGAGCACATCTCGAAATAAAAAGAAGGAAAAACAAACACGGGCAAATAGTCAAAGGACACATTTGATAGAAAGAACGTCAACTCAGCTAGTTCAAATTCCAACCGTGATATTATTTTAACGTTGAAACTATGCAACCATGGTAGACCTACACCTACAAATTCAATCAGTACTCAGGACCTCAAGCAAAGCACTATCATGTACTTACACAGTTGAAGACCGTTGGAGCTCCAGGTCCTGTAATGAAAGGAAATTACATATCAAAGACCATGACATTGTAAATGAGAGGCAAAAACACTTGACCAATTTAACATTTGAAGAAAATTAGTGATATAGCATACCTATCTCAAGGTCATGCCAAGGGTGCGCAGCAACAGACCTCCTAGTCATTGATGAGAGAATCCTTTCATTAAGAGGTGGATGGGACGGATGATTGTTTTCATAAATTTTCTGTGGGGTCTCAATAGGAGGAGCCATTTCTGCAACATTGGGTAAAACACAACATTAATGGCTTTTTGAATGGAACTTGGTTGCAAAAGGGAGAAAAAGAAAATGAGCACGCAAGCACATGAGCACATGGACACAGTGTAGCACCATATTAAAGTTCATACTAAGGCATTAACCCTACAGATATAACATACAGGTTTCTCGGAACATTCATTTAGCCATAATGTCACCAACAAAGTAACATGCAGGACAACAGTTAACACACTTGCACATGAGAAAAAGAAAGGGATATTCACTTAGAAGGTGAATTTTGATGTTGTTTAAAAGATCACCGTGATTTTCAGTTCCGGGCGAAAAAGGTGCTAAGTCAATTACCAACAAAGGATATGTTGCATTGCGGCGGTGCCATAAACATTAACTAAGTATCTATGCAAGTACAGAAGCGAGCACATGACAGAGAACAAGAAATCCCCATCCGACAAAGACGGCCACAGAAATGACTAGTCTCTTGATCAACCAAATTCTTGACTTGCTTATATTTCGGTGATAGCTATCATCACCTCACAAATTTTGGAAAGGGCATGATGCTAGAGGACCAATCTAAAGGAACGTGAGATGCCAAATCCAGAACAGTTCTCCAACGAGAACCATAAGCCAGTATCCACAAACATCAAAAAGTGGAGGGACAAGTAACCCTCCCAGGCATCAAATGTAAAGAAGAGCGTAATGAAGGTTCATCACAAATTCAAAATAGCTCACTTGAAGCATATCAGCCTCATCACGTTTCAAACAGGTCTTGTAGTTTGCACTCGCCTCCGAAGGAAACAGATAAACAAGAAATTCTACTGAAAAGTCTCTCTTGTAGAAAAATCAGAGTTTCAAATGTACACGCACTACCGACCACCTCCCTTCTGTATATTTCGAAAGCTTGTGCGTCCATCAACCAAAGCTTCAGGTCAAACAAACGTAGATCTACCAATTTTGCTCATGCAAAGGAGATAGAACAAACAAATTCCCGTCACAGAATCCTTTGGAGCCGACTACCACTGGAGAAAAAAAAGCAGAGAAAGCAAATCGCATCGCTCGACGACCCAGATCTCCAACACAAACGCCCAGATCAGCACGATCCAACACAAAGCAAACTGACACATGCAACGCAATCGCCTGTACTTTGAGCTTCGTATGATCTCCATCAGGAGACATTTCTAGACATTGAGCAACTGAGCAACTTCAACCACACCGAAACAGCTAGACCAGGCACAAACCATACCCAAAAACAAAAAATTGCACAGAAAGATGGCGATCTGAAACCGACGAAAGTGAAGCCGAAACGCACCTGTACCAGTCAAACTCATCAAGAAACCTCCTTCCGAAGAGAAAAACGCGCAGATCTCGGACGAAGCAGAGGGAAGAGAGCCGAGCGCGAGGGGAGAAAGGGCGAGCGAGCACAACCCTAGAAGCTTGGACTTGGTTGCAGAGCAAAAGCGAGACGAGACTCTGCGTGGTGTTCCCGCTCTCTCTCTCCTCTCTCGGCCATTTTAAAGAGTTGAAGGAATGGGAAACGGAAAAGAAAAAAGGGAGAACAAGAACAAAAAGAGAAAATTCTTGCGTTTAAGAAATAAAAGGTTGGGAAAAAGAAAAAAAGGAAAAATGCGTATATTCTGTGATGCGAATATTGAATTGGTGGCTCCATCTGGGCAAAGAATGCGGTCCGCGTTGGAGCACCGTTAGGTGGCTGGGAAAGATTAGAGGTGAGCATGGTTTCAGGGTAAAATCGGGAATTTGAAATCGAAACATGTGAGAACCGGTCCAGTTTCAGGTTTCAAGGTATGTAGGGTAAGTTTCAGGTTTCAAAAATTGATGAACCTGTTCCAACGGATAGATTCCAGGTTCCACTATCTGAAACCTGGAATCTGGAACTTGGAACCTGGATCCTAAAATAAATTTTTGTGTTTTTTTGGTATATGTCTTCACACGATCCTACAATGTTCTATGGTGTCCGATGATGAGTATATAATCTGGAGCCAAATAAATTTTTAGGTTCCAAGTTTCAAAAAATGAGGAACCTGTTCCAACGGGTTGGTTTCGGGTTTTAAATGTAACCTGTACGGAACCTGAAACCGCTCACCTCTACTTCCCATTAGTGGTTGTAGCGTTCACTCTCATTTTGCTTAACTAAAAATGAAAAAATGAAAAGAAATTGGCAGGTTTTTGGGTACCCTGGAACCGACCCTAGAACCTGTGACAGGGTAGGTTCCAGGTTCCATGATATGGCGGGTAGGTATCGGGTTCCAAAAATTGAGGAACCTGTTCTGATGATTAGGTTCCAGATCGAACCTATAAGGAACCTGGAACCGCTCACCCTTAAGAAAGAGTGTTTGTGCCTCCATTCTATTTGGACACGACTCCGTCCTACTCCATCAAGTCAATTACATATCAATTGTAAGTTATGTTAGGTGATGGTACGAGCGCATATTTCCGAGCACAGCTTCGCAAGCTCTAACTTGCTTAGTGAAAAAGTGCATATATCTAGTAAATGTGTTCTGTACTTTTAACCCCTCGATGGAATGACAATGGATCTCGCCCCGCTTACTTTGATATCGATGGATCGTGAGTGGTGCTGAGTGACCACCTCTCTACAACCATGATTCTAAATGTTTGGTTGGGGGTATTAAAACTCGTATGGTAACGCTAGAAAAAAATAATTGGCGTGTTGTTGACCCCTTCCCGACTATTTTGTTCGGTTAAAAGAAAAAAGTCAAATAAATAACACCACAGGCTGACTGGCCGAGTTAGTTACAACTTTACTTCGAGGTGGTTAGGAAGTTATTAGGTCACAAGTTCGAATCCCATAAATCAACATTCGATCACAAGAAATCTTGATTCTCTTGGGAGGTTGGTCGTGTGACACCCTAAATTAACTCACTCGAGATATTGCCCGCTTTGATATATATCATACCTCACATTTATTCTCTGGAACCTCTCCCTATGTTCGATGCACAATTCGATTCATTCATGCTCCCTTCGGATGCTCTGGTCCTAATGAAAACTCCCCACACTCTCGAAACAGATCGTTACAGGTCGATTTGTGCTAGCATAAGATAACTCTATTTTATCTCAACTCTCACAAGGTAGTACTTGAAGAGAAAAACTCAATATTTACCGAGAAATAGAACAGTTCACTCTTTTTCACGAAAACTAATGTGTTCTTGCATGTGAAACATGAGCGATCATCTTGTTTTCTATCAACATATAACCAATCTCAAGTTACAATCTCTTCATCTAACAACCAAATACATGTGTTTACGGACATGAACATCTTGTCTTCGCTTATCATATATCTTGATTTTAAGTCTATGCAACTTTGATAAGTCGATCAGTATTTCGAAAATTGACCAGTTGTCACATGTTGGGCACTTGAACCGCGACTTGTTTTGTATGTTGTATTTGTAGAATAATTTTATACAAAAATTTACTACTGTTTTATCATTAGGAAAAATTTTAGATGATTATCTAAGATTCTAAGGTAATCAAATCAAGCACGACCAATCAAGATATGCATATCCGAGGCTACGAAGAATCTCCCACATATATACACAGTCACGATGATTATCTAAGATTCTAAGGTTTATTATTGGAGTTCTCTTTTTTGGGAGGGGGGGGAAAGTGGGGCCTACTATGGATAGGAACGGACTGCCTAACGGTCGTGCGGTGTGATGTGAATGCGTTGGAACGTTATCGCGGTCGCGGTTACGGATTCCCCTTTTGGCTTTGGGGACGAGGGAATATACTATAATACCAATCTTGAGCAAGTCTCCAACCATTCAAATAAAAGAGAGCGTTGACGTGAGCCTTCATCTCTCTAGGCGGTACCACACGCGTGTGATCCTATGGAGAGGATGAGCAATTTTACCTCACCTTACCTTCGTTTTTATCCTCCTTGTGTTCTCGCACTTTCTAGGACGAGAAAGTCCCGCCTCGTAGGCGGGTAAACCACGGCTTTATGAAACATCCCTCACAAGTCTCGTCTCGTGGACCACATTGTTAGAATTTGATGCATAAACACAATGAAATAGTTCGTAAAAGCGAAAATGAAAAATCGATACACTAGGTTTATCATGGTTCACCCTTAAACTAGAGTTACATCCAGCAGATGATTTCATTATAATTAGCATTTCACACCTCTCTGTTACATCAACTCAATTACAAGTGAATGAGATAACATATAGCAGTAATCATTCATGGACTCTGAGTCCAAACTACTAATAAAATATGGGGCTCAAACTATAAAAGCCTTATGGCGGCTCAGAACCCCATGCTTTCTTGTCAATAAGAAGTATGAATCATACCCCAACACGCATAAAACGGAGTCTAGTTCCGAATGGGTGATCCAAACATGGAATATGGGGTTTAGCGTTCGCCGGTGATTCGAACGTCAAGGGTTTTTTTCATGACAGGCACTTTGAGCTTCGTGGGCAATGTGCTTTTTAGTCCAAGATTCAATGTTGCAAATTTTGAGAGCTTTAGAAGTTGGTGATGCGAAGTGGTGAGCGAAATGTGAGCATATTTTTCTCTAATTTCCATCGCATTGGGGAGACCATACTTAGTCGATATGTTAACCCTTATTAGGTAGAAGTACTCATCTTTACTTCTTGGAAGTGGTATTGGGTTGTTCTCTGTTGGCTTTTCGAGCATTAGATTGAATTTGACTCGCTTATCTTGTCAAAGATAGGTCATCCATGTCAGAACTGAATGATACAAAGTGCGGTTTAACTTTTACGTTTCTTGATCACAAGAGACTACATCACCCGATCCTACCCCTCGTGAGCCGTGAATATCTAGTCATCATCTCGACGTAATAGTAAAATTATCGACAGATCGTGCTGAACAAATTTTTATCGAGTGAAGCGTCCAAATCACATGGGATTGAAATAAAGGCAACCATATCTTATATGGGTCCCACGTATTAACACTCATAAATATATTTTTAACATATCATTAAGATTATACGGTATGGTGGGAGGTCGTCGATGCAGAAAACCCATGAATAAAACTAGATGGAGCTAGTCACATGGCATCAATGCTCTGAATCTCATCCACCAAAAAGGAGAAAAAAAGAAAAAAAAGCAAAAGAATGAGATGAGATGCGTGTGGAATTTGGGTAACAGCAGGGTGGCGGGTTCCATCTGATGTGGATGTGCGGAGGGCACCGCACATTACGGAAATAAAATTGCGTATTCAATAGTTCAATCAATATATCAAACATCTCACGTTCCATGCATATTGTAGATTATAGAAATGCTAGCCTCTTGGAAACTGCAAATTATATGAAAGGTCCGGTTGTCATGTCTACTTTAAGCACTAGTTACTTTCCAATTCAAATTTTCAAAATGACAGAGTATTTTAAGCACTAAAATATGCGTTACCAATTTAGTGCGGGTGCTGGATGGGCGAATGTGTTTTGAGTAATAATGGGATGATGTAGGATCGTTGTAGGATCGATGAAGGATAGATTACGATCATCATCAAGGCATAAAGAACGCCCCAACAGCTAAGGATAAAAATCGAGATTGACGAAGTTAACCATCATGGCTTAAAGGACGAATCACCTGCCAAGGATAAAGAATTTGAGCATAGGAGAAGCTCGCCACCAAGGCCTAAGGGAAAACCATCAGATAAAGGGTTTCTTGGTTCACCGCCAAGGAAGAATCCACTTCCCATGGATAAAAAAATCAGGATAGATAATTGCCCGGACAAAGGAAAATCTCATATATTCTCAATATTCAAGTATTTTCTTTACAAATGAGATTACACCTCTATTTGTAGAAAAATTAATGCATCGGAAATAGCTAAATAGTCAAACACATGGGAATTACCTAGATATTAAAGACATAGGAACTAGAAAACTCAATAAAGACCTAGGAAGTAGAATATGCATTAGAACACATGAAAACTTGAACTTTGAATCTTCCAAATTTGTGCTCCAATCTTGAAAGCCGAATAGTCATCGTATCAGATCGTCAAACAGCGACCTAGAACAATTGCTCAGGCAACCTGTTAAGGATGACCACCCTCACGATGCGTTGCCTATCAAATGTGACTACCGCAACAACGATCTCAATAATCAAGATTAGGGGTGAGCATGGTTCCAGGGTAGAACCGGGAACCTGGAACCGGAACCTATGGGAACTGGTCTGGTTCCAGGTTCCAAGGTATGTAGGGTAGGTTCCAGGTTCCAAAAATTAAGGAACATGTTCCAACGGGTAGGTTCCAGGTTCCAGGTTCCACTACCTGGAACCTGGAACCTGGAACCTGGAACCTGGAACCTGGACCCTGGATCCTAAAATAATTTTTTGTTTTTTTTTTTTGTATATGTCATCACACGATCTTACAATGTTCTATGGCGTCCGAAGATGAGTGTATAATCTGAAGCTAAACAAATTTTTAGGTTTCAGGTTCCAAAAAATGAGGAATCTATTCCAATGGGTTGATTTCAGGTTCTAAATGTAACATGTACGGAGCCTGAAACCGCTCATCTCTACTTCCCTTTAGCAGTTGTAGCGTTCACTTTCATTTTGCTTAACTAAAAAAGAAAAAAGAAAAGAAATTGGCAGGTTCCCGGGTACCCTAGAACCGACCCTAGAACCTGTGACAGGGTAGGTTCCAGGTTCCAGGTTCCATGGTATGACGGGTAGGTTCTAGGTTCCAAAAAATGAGGAACCTGTTTCGACGGGTAGGTTCCAGGTTTCAGGTGGAACCTGTAAGGAACCTGGAACCGCTCACCCCTAATCAAGATGGTGGTGGTCAACCACCCTAGAAAACCGAAACATAGGCCAAGGGATAGCGAGAAGGGGGTGAGGTTGAAATCTCAGGCGACCATTGCAACAATAATCACCTGAGCTATGCAACAACCATGACAGGTCGCGTAGGGGTGCAATCACCACGTGGTGGTTGTGAGTGACACCAATGACGACGGCTCCTAGTAGAGGTGTCAACGGTTCGGTTCGGTTCGATTTTTCTGAAAAATCGAACCGAACCGAACCATTAGGATGAGCAGCTAAACCGAACCGAATCGCAAATCAAACCGAATACGAACCGAATCGAAAATCCAGTTCGGTTTGGTTCGGTTTTTCTGTTTTCCTTTCTATTTTTTCTTGTTTTTTTTTTTTTCCTTGTTTGTTTCAGATTTGGCGTCGTCACCTGTCTATGGACCAAGTAGCATCTGCTAAATGCCATGACCACGTCCCCTGCTCACGCTGCTCCCTCTTTTTCTCTCAACTATTTTTGCTCTCTCTAGGTTGGACGAAGGATGGACTGAAGAATGAGCCCCCTCCTTTTGTGGGCTCTCTCTTCTCCGTGAAAGAAGACCTCTCGAGCTCTCTCACTGCCCAGAAGTAGAAGAAGGCCACTCACGAGGGGCCTGTATGGTAACCATTCTCATTCTCTGATTCTGTTCCCCAGAAAAGTAAATAATGAGAATCATGTTTGGTAACGCAAATAATTTTGATTCTGATTCTGTTCCCAGAATCATTTTTAGAGAATCAGAATCAGTTTTAGAGCAAAATCCAAAACCCAAAAAAAGTTGGTTCTGGAAAAAAGAATCACTTTTGAGAATCACAAAACAGAATGAAGTCTCACATCTCTCACTTTTCCCTTTCAGTTCTCTCGTTACTTTTCTCTCAACCTAATAAAATAAAATAAAATAAAATAAAATAAAAATAAAAATAAAAATAAAAATAAAAATTGGAAATTTTTAAAAAAATCACAAAAAATTTAGAAAATCCCTAAAAATAGAAAAAGCTTAGATTATGCTAGTTTAACCTCATTTTCATAAATTTGGGCCTAAATTTCATAGATTTCATAGATTTCACTCTTCTGCAAAAAAAATGTCGCAGAAGATGAGGGCATCCAACATGCGGATGATAACATATATACTCGTAACCGTGCTTCACGAAATGTGACAATCTACATGTGGAGCTAGAGCCAAACACCCACTTGGATTTAGGACAGAAGCTGCAAAATGATAGTGAAGGACTTGTACTTCGTATCAAGGAGGAGAATTTGATTTTTTTTTTTTTTGTCAGTGGATAATTTGGTTTTTCAGCTGCTGTGTTTGTATGTATTTTGGACAAAGCAACATTTAAAGAAAAAGTGAGTTCTTAATATGGGAACTATCCCATGCTTCAATCGAACTCAAACGTCATGTATTAAAATTTGTGTTTCATTTATGACATGCTAAAAAAAATAATGTATTTTAAATTATTTTAGTGTGCATTGAAAATTAGTCTTCAATTTAGGATGAAATTTTACAAAGTAACTACATAATTATTTGACTTAAATGAAAAAAATTAGGAAGAGAAACATTTTTTCGAAATAGAAATTTTGTGCAGTTATCAAACTCGTTTCTATTTCAGGAACAGAAATTTTGGGTAGTTATCAAACGCGTTCTAATTCTCTAAAACTCATTCAGGAACAGAATCAGAAAAAATCATTTTAATCAAAATCAGTTTTCCGGAACATAATGGTTACCATACGCAGCTGAGCTCTTCTTGTTTCTGGTTTTTTTCTTCTTCTTTTTTTGTCTTTTTCGTTTCTTCCCCCCAAGCTTTTTTGACTTCCCTCTCTCCGATTTCTTGAACTTTTGCCAGCCAACCTTGTCCTTTTCCCCCGCCCCAATAGATTCCTTTTTAGTCTGATCTCCAGCCATCTCAGCTTCAGCAAGGGGCCGCGACCCCTCGTCCACGGTTGGCAAGGGTCACCGACCACCGGACCTCAGCTAGTGTGGCCGGCGGCCCCTGGCCCTTTGCACCAAAAGAGGGAAAAAAAGAAGGAAAAGTTAAAAAAATTATTATTTTTTCCAAATGGCTAATATTAAGGAGAAAGAAGATAATTCGGTTTGCGGTTCGGTTAACCAAACCAAACCAAAATAACCCGAACTGAAAAAGAAAGAATGGTTATTTTTCATTATCCGAATCGAAAATCGAACCGAACCGAAATGTGCCAAATTTTCGATTCTGTTCGGTTCGATTAGCAGTTCGGTTTGATTTTTTGGTTCGGTTCGGTTTTGACACCCTTAACTCCTAGGGCATAACGACTTCTTCTCATCTTTTTGAATTTATTTAAAGTTTTTATTTTTTTCCAGGCACTTATTGCATCCCTAGAGTCTGAATAAGTTATCTCAGATAATATCCGAACTTATCCAAACTTAATCATCCCAACCTGAAGGTATCTCTAAATGCTAGATACGATAATTTTTAGCGTATTCTATGTTTTATCCGATTGACCAAACACTCGGTTAAATCTTGATGAGAAAAGAGGGTGACTTTCAAGATTGGGAACCAAGAGGGCATGCATACATATTAAGTAGAGGAAAATAAAAGGAAAAAGAAACAAACATGCACGTTGGGTCCACCTCATCATGGTAAGCAATGACGTGGAGGAGGGGATCGAGAAGGAGTGGCCATCCGTAACTTTTCTTGATGAAACATGTATTTGACTTGGCCAACGACCAGTCTTTTGGACATTCCAAGCCGTCTTCAATGGTGGTTCCCAAAGAAACGAGCACCAAACGAACTTCAACTTATCTTCTCCTTTGATTTGTAAGCGAGTGTTAGCCATATTAAAATCGGTTTTTACTAGTTCACTTAACGATTTCGTTTAGTGGACACACGCTTATATTCATATGCAACACATACTTGACCCGATACATATTCCTAAAACACTTTCATATTTAACTCAATCTAAGAAAAATCATTACACAAACTGAGGTGAGAGTGCAGAGTGAGTCAACACGAGATAGAGTGATGGCGAGAGAAAATGAAAAGAGAATCGATGGTGAGTTGGGTCTAAGTAAGTTGTAAATCCATTTATGACCAATTTAATATTTTTATTGTGCTTAAACCCATTTATGGTCCATTTATCGAGCATAACTAGCTCATATAACAAGTAACAACTCATTCAATCATATATGTGTTAAGAAATAGATTTATGACCCATTTTGACAGATCTATTTTATCGCTCAAACTCTCCTGAACAACCTCGCATCTAGAATTCTTTAACGAGCATTAATTTAAATAAGCGAGTCATGCTCAATAGCATGTTCTTCAAGCATCTATCCCACTTTTGTTTTTTTTGGTAATCTTTGAGTGGGGAAATTGTTCTTTCGAAACCCATTAATTGGACATGGGAGACGAAGTTGACAAAGCCAATACGAGGTTAACGACCGCAATCCTAACATGTTGGAGGACTCTCATTGGACAAAGGTAAAGCCAGGAAGTGTGCTAAGACTCCTTCAATCGTTTGACTTTATGATCGCTGAGACTTGAAATGGCCTGCCTCCTAAGCAGTTATTGGGTACAGTAAGGCCCAGTGCACATCATCCATCGTATTGTGCGGATCGCGCGTGGGGTCCTATGGGATCCACTTGAACGGACGGATCACATGTACTGAGCGCACGTGTTGCTCGCGCAGCTAATGATTTTCCCTGCCCCCTCGTGCTTTGACTGTTCTGTTGGTGGGAATAAGACATCTCTTCGGTTAAGAAAAGTATCAAGTCTAAGCCAATTTCTAGAAAAGCGCAGCCGCTCAATTGGTCTGTCGACCCGCTTTCATTAGTACGTATTTGGACCGAAGTGATGCGAAAGTGTAATTGAGCAATGGGCTAGAACGGGCCTGGATAACATTTTTGATTTTCTATTTTTCCTGCTCTTTTATTCTCCGAAACAGAAAAAGAACAAAAATTCGTTTCTTTTACGTCGGTTTATTTTTTTTGTTCCCGGGCATAAATTAGTGGCCAGTGAATAGATGTTGAATAGAAACAAGAAATAATAAAAAAAAAAGCTTCTTTGTTCCCGAGAACAAAAAGAAAAACAATGTCATTTTAAAAAAATAAGCTCAATGTAACTTAATGCTCGTCTTGCAACCATGAGTCTACCGTCGGTCATCACCGCCGCCGCCGCCGGTCACCGATTACCGCCATCAGTATATTTTTTTAGGGTTGTAGCAAACACATTTCTATTTTTTTTCTATTCTGAGAATAGAAGTTGTGTATAGTTACTAAACACGTTCTTCTGCTCAGGAAATTGTCTAGGGAATAGAAATTGAAAAAGCTATTTTTGAAAAGAAATTATTCTTAGGAATAGAAATGTTACCATACGTACCCTAAATATGCTAGTGGTTTGACGGCTCGAGGCAATAAATTCAGTCGAGCAACTTTTTCATAGGAAAATTACTCAATCAATCATAAACTTATTGTACAAATGTCAATTTACTTGCAAACTTCTCGATTTTATCAATTTAATCCCAAATTTTTGCACGAAATTTCAATATAATCCTTCTAGTCAATTTTCCTCGGAAAACCGCTAACGTGGCGATCTACTATGTTGGACAAATGTCAAATTATTCTTGGAAACAGAAATGTTACCATACGTACCCTAAATATGCTAGTGGTTTGATGGCTCGATGCTCATGTACTCAGCCAGGAATCTAATCCCAAAACTCTTATAAGAATGGGGGTTGGCTTCCTATAAACGATCTATGACCCCATGCCACTCCACAGGAAGAGTGGTTCTAAGAGCTATAACCCTCGTGTCGTTTGGCATTATGTGACCATTCCATATGACTTTTTGAATCATTTTGTTGACCGTCTTTATATGCGACATCATGTCAGCTTGACCATCCCAGTGGTAAAGGGCTACAGCATTCCTAAGTCTTAAGAGTCTTTCTCTTTGTTCGTCTCTTTTCACGGCTATAGTGGTTTGCATCATCCAAGGCATTTTTCCTACAAAAAATATGGAAAAAAATGGGATTAATCATAATCCATGATGCATAAAATGGTAAAATAAATATACCATATTGTAGGAATTTTCGATATGAACACATTGGTATCAAAAACACCCCAATTGGATGTCATACGCCCCCGCACGAGCCCCGACAAGATTCTATTTTTTTTTTTCAACGGTCAAAGTCAATGGGTCAACGTTGACCGGATGGGGTAGGGTCGGGCTGCCACGTTAGCAATGACGTGGCCTGCCACGTAGGCAACCACTTCATCGCCATGTGGCACCACGTCATCGGCCACGATCAGCGGTGGTTTCCCCACGTGCCCCGCACGTGGGCGCGTTAGCCCATGTGCACTGCCGTCCCTTGGTGCGTAGGGTGCGTGCGGCCAGATTCGGTCTCCGTTGGCGACGAGCGACCACTTCCCAAACTCGTATCGATGAGCACATTCTAATTATGCAATCACATTTCACTTTCACCGAAATTTTTTTTCAAAATTTGCAAAAAAGCTTACTAACGAGTAAAAAAGGGCCTTAACCGAGACTACAACGAAGAATAGGTTCTCAAACATGGCAAATTCGGTACATACAATGTATTGTGATCAGGAAAACAAGTATAACTCTCTCTGATACCAATGAAGGATACTAAATCCTTTGTTTCTATACCAATCAACGTGCGGAAACATGTCCAAAAATAAACTTGTATCATCGATTGAACGATACATTACACAAAGAACATACTGTGATAGCCACAGATTAGATGTCGCCGTGCAAACTTGAGAGAATCCTTACTTCGATGTAGAGTTGGAGTGGAGAGCAAAACGTCAATATCCTCTTCACAGTGTTCTCTGTTTTTGTCAATAGAGTAAAATGACAAGTGAGAGAGAGAGGAAACTGATGAGTTTGCCTTTTGTTGATAGCGTAAAAACACAACGTTTCAAACTGAAGGAGGATAATTGTCTTGCAGTTATCACTAGTAGGGGTGGGGAGTGGTTCCCTGCATGGGCAGACCACCGTAACCCCCCATGGAACCCAACATAGAGTTTTAAATTTGGATGAAGATTGGTTCCCGGAAAATGAATTTTGGTTGCTGGCGTGGATTTTTGTGATCGGAGTGGTGGTTCGGTGATGGTCGTGACGGATGGAGAAAGTGGGGAGTTGGTGACGTTTTCCGGCGTTGGCGGAAGGTGTTGACGACGGATAAAGAAATTTGGGCGACGTTGTTGAAGGAGTCTCAAAGGTCTCGAAGAAGAAGAAGAAGAACAGAAAAATAAAAATAAAAAAATAAAAAGGGGTTGAACATTTTAGTAAATAAATGATTAAGTTTAGGTACCGAAAGGGCACTAGTTGAATAGATAGTGTAATCAAGTCCTCGAATCCATTTAATCTCTAATTTTTAGAAGTAAAATACTCTCCCACACTTTACTTAGGTGTCTAATCAATCCACCAAACATGATTAGTGACGACTTGAATCGATTTTTGCATGGTAATTGATCCGAAAGTTGCGGATTAATAGGGGCTTGGGAGAACCGACCTAAGTCCGTTGGCTTAATAATCCATCAGCTGTCATTTGAGTTGTTCACCCTTGAAAAGGTTATGACCATAAGAAATATTCATGGTATCTATGTTAAAGCCACAGTTTTTTCTTTCACTATTTCCGATGTCTATACCTCTTCCTTTTTCGAGAGGTATGATCTCTAGCCTTAGGTGATCAATTCTATGCAGAGGAAAACTCCCATCATCAGTCGGCGAATGGCAAGAGCGCTGTCTTGAAAGATAGGCATTGCGCTTAATCACAAAAAAGGAGAAAATAACTAAAAAAGTGTTAAACTTATTGCAATTATGTCAATTCAGTTCTAAACATTTTACAATTGTACTAATTCAATCCTAAAATTTTTGCATTTGTGCCAATTTAGTTATTCCAACAATTTTGGTCAGAATCGCTGGCGTGGCCAATTTTTATAAATATTTTAATATTATTATTTTTTTTGAATTTTTGAATTTTTATTATTTATTTTCCTTTTTTTTTTCTCTCTTTTTTTTTCTTCTTCCTCCAGCTGGTCATCGAGCTCGGCGACCGGCCAGAGGTGAGGGCCGACAAAGTTCATCCCCGCCGGCCACCGGCAAGGTCGAGCCTCGCCATGGCCACGTGAGGCTCAACCTCGTCCAGCGATGTCGAGGCCAGCCTCGCCAGGGGCGGGTGAGGCTCGCCCTCTTCGGTCGGCCGGGTCGAGCTTTGCTGATGGCTGGAGGAAGAAGAAGAATATAAAAAAAAAAAAATCGAAAATATTGAGATATTATAAAAAAAAAAAAACTGGCTACGTCAGCGATTTTCGGCCAAAATAGGCCGGAAGGACTAAATTGGCAGGAATGCAAAAGGTTTAGGATTAAATTGACAAAAAAATAAATTAAGTTTGAATTGGTACAATTGTTTAGTACTTTTTTGGTAATTTTTTTGTTCTTTTCAAAAAGGGCATACATTTGGAGTAGAGCTGATAAATGAACGGGATTGAACTCTTGTGTAATTGACATTCCCATATATTTAAATAGATTCTGAATCAGACTGATATAAGCGACTAAGATTGACTGTTACTAGTTTTCGTTCACTATTCAGATCTAGACCCTCTCTTTTTTTAGGAAAAATGATCTTATTTGCTTCATGTTGGTTTCTCAAACTTTGATTTTCCTCGACAGGGAGAGGAAATTATTATATATTCACAAACTTCTACTGTCCCTATTTTTGTAATCTGTTGGAATGAGAATGTCAATTACACAAGAGTCCGAGATTGAGCCTGGCAAGGCTGCAAGATCCAGACTTGAGCCTGACAAGGTTGCACACAATTATTGCCTATATCTGTTAAGGCCGGTCATGCAAGAGCAATATCACTATATGAGATTCAATGGAAGCATATCAAAACAAGTGCGTATGCGCAGCTGGGACTCATCTTTTACTCTCTCTAGGACATTCATGTTTCATGGCATGTAACAAAAAATGTGTACATTCTCAGCGTTAGAGCCTTGGGACTTAGGCCCTGTTTGATTCAGCATTTCAAATGAGCTTTGGGGCTCTAAAGTCCATTGGGCAAATGCAAATGTTGTTTGGTTACTTTTTTGACTCACTTTGGGGAGATGCAATTGTATCTCAAATGCTCTCTAAAGGCATTTAGCCCAAAGTACCTTCGGAGGTACTTTGGGAAGTTGCATTTCGGAAATGCAACTACAATTTTGTATTTTCCTTTTTCTTTTTTCTCCTCCTTCTTCCTTCCTCGGCCACCGCCGGTCAGTCACTGCCGGCAGCCGGTTGATTGCTGCCGGTAGCTGCTGCCGTCGCCGCCGGTCGCCGGTCGCAGCCCCTGGCCGCCGCCGCCCGTCGTCGGCCTCCCGCCGGCGATTGTTTTTTTTTCCTAATTTTAAACAAATTAAAGTTAAAATTTTTTAAATTAGGACACCAAATTTTAAAAGTTTACTAAACAGTATTTTTCCCAAAGTTGCATCTAAATGCACTTTTCAATTACAGTTTACCAAACAGTACTTGCATTTCACCAAACCCCTTTAGCTCAAAGGTATTTGCATTTTCCCAAAGTCCCTTGGCCAAATGCTGAACCAAACAGGCCCTTAACCAACAACGATGGACAAATAATGCCCGGGAGGCCAAGGTTATTGTTAGTTGGGGATACATGCTTAGTCTTTTTGAATGTTTCACACAGATAAATACTTATGTTAAAAACAAAAGTTGTTATAATCAACAGCCAAAGGTTGAGAAATGATGGTTGTTGGACTTTGTTTAGCTATTATTAATGTTATTGGCTTCAGATTTGTAAGCCGTGAGCTCAGTGAGTTGAAAAAAATGAAGGAAGAAAAAAAAAAAAAAAAAGCCATTACAGAACTTCCACTAACTGCTGGCTTTCCTGACAGAGAAGAAAGCTAATCAACCCTAAAATTTAGGCACATAGTTTCTATACGAAAATGTTACAAAAGCACAAAGCAAGTATTTCCCCTCAATGAATCTATCAGAATCAGTGTTCATGTAGCCGAGCATCATATGGCGATGTCTGGCTAATATAGGAGATAGGAAGCAAGGTGTTAAAAAACTTAATGGACGACTAATGTTAAAGACAAAAAAATAAAAATCCACTTACCAAGTCTAATTTAATAGGAACCAGACAAAAGAGACAATGAACTTCAAACAAGTTATAATTAACAGTACACCAGATAGCTTCAGAGTTACATAAGAATTACATCATAGAGGATGAACGCTAAAAGTTTTTCTTTTTGGGTTCGTAATGCCTAAGAGAATTGAACAACCGAAACAATGAAAAAGCAAAATGCGACATTGCTATTTGTTTTCCTCTATGTGTCGAATTTGCATTGGCAGGAGAACTCCAAACCAATATTTCCACCATGCGAATCCTGCAGAAAGAAAAAAAATGGCCCGCGATTCTGGAGTACAGTCTTGCAACATGTGGACTGATTTCACAATTCTGAACAAACTTGTCAGTTGAACCTGTCGAACCTGTTAAATTCAACTCAACAAAAGAAAAGAAGCACAGAACCAAAGTCAGAAAGCCAGTCTTGGAACATCAAGAATTGTGAAATGTCAAATGACATAGGAAGCATAGAGAGGTACAAAACAGGAGTCACAAGATTTTGCCAAAGAAATGCTGACATGTAGTGCATCTCAATAATGAAAATTGAGTATCAACTAGCTTAGAGAAGGGTACAAATACCACATCGCCGATTCGTGGAGGGGTACTCCAATTAAGCAACACCGTTGACCGAGTTGCGGAAGAGCTAAAGCGTACAGTGATGGAGGCTCGGACTCCCGAATGTCACGAAGCCGTTTTGAGATACATCTGTATGCTTTAGACATTGCACTAGGGAGGAATCCTGGCGCAAGATGGCCACTTGATGGCTTATGAGAGTCAAAAGCTGAATGCGACCAAGCGTAGGTACATAGCCTAAGCGGAAGAGTTGTTGGTTATCATATGCTACCTCCTAGGCGTTGAGAAAACCCCTTAGATTGCGTTTGGTCTGGATTTCTAGTCAGAATAAGATTGGATAGAATAGAATATGAAATCCATGAATTTTGCTACTTCCTATCCACTGTTTGGTGAATAGCAGTAATAAAGCGTGATACTTTTATATCATATCAAGTCTATTATTTGATATAACAACATATCAATGTATATGAACCCGAAAATGCACAAGCGGCAATTGTAAAATTTTCTCATGATTCACTAGCTAAAGAAACTACAAATGCATAAACGGAAGTAACCTCCATCAATCAATCCATGATTATTTGTACGATCTAAATTTTATATAGCAAATGAGCTCATTGAAGTATTCCAGAGCCACAGGTTCGACTATGACAAGAAATGAAAATAGACACAGCAACATCAACGAAGTAGATCATCCATCAAATGCCAAATCTAGTAACAGAGAAGAAACATGATCATTTACTTTCGTCATTCCGAAAATTATAGTGCTTCAACATTTTCATGAAATTTCAACGTGAAACACAAAGCTATAGAGGAGGAGTTTCAATTCTCTTGCTGCTTTCATGGACTTTTGACGTGAACTAAAGAGCTAAGAAGGATAAGGAGCTACGACTCTCTCGCCATTTACGTGGAGCTTTATGTGAACTAAAGAATTATGGAGGAATTGTGAAGCTTCAACAAGAACCAGAGATACGGAAGAGAAGAAGACGGAGAGAGTA
Organism: Lenwebbia sp. NSW1173648; assembly: GCA_029784005.1. Classification (NCBI taxonomy): domain Eukaryota; kingdom Viridiplantae; phylum Streptophyta; class Magnoliopsida; order Myrtales; family Myrtaceae; genus Lenwebbia; species Lenwebbia sp. NSW1173648. The sequence continues at coordinate 17,229,391 of JARCGZ010000008.1, read as the reverse complement.
CTTTTTATTTTCGAGAAATCTCATTGCCCCTTATTCTTCGAGAATTAGAGAGGTCACTTTCAAGTTTAAGTTTTTTTTGTTTTTTTTTTTTTGGTAAGGTAACTTTCAAGTTTAAGTTCGTTCCTCAAAAATCCAAGCTCTTCTACTTCATCTTTATTTACTTATTTTCAATTATTTTTCCATCTTTTTTTATTTCTTTTTTTCTATTCCCTTCCATCATTCCTTAATAAAAAAAATCTATTAAATAATAAAGTATAACAATGTACCTAAAATATGTAATAAATATTGATATTATATGTATGTATGTATATATATTCATGAAATTCAATATATAAATATAAATAAAAATAAATAAAAGCGAAAATTGTTGTCTTCCTTTTGTTATTTTGTAATTTATTTTTATATAAGATCTCAAATATTACTTATGTTTGATTATTTATTAATTTAAGGAAGTTTCTTATTCGAAAAAAATAGCTTTTATACCATGAATATAAGAAACCCTATTAACATTTAGCCCACTTTCCCCTGAGATAGTTTTATTCAAGCTATATTCCCATTATATCCGACTTTATTATATATCAAGCAGAAATCAAGCATAAGATATGATAAAATTTATCATATTTTGATTTTTATCTTGGCTATCAAACGTTGCCTTAGGATTTAACAATGACAAAACTATGTCATATGAATTATTATTTGATAGATGCAAGTGCTGTTTCTGTCTAGGTATCTATTCATGACTCAACACCATTGAATCTATCCATGACGATATGTGAAGAACTTGAAAGACCGGAAGAAACATAAGGATGAACAAGTCAAAAAGAAAGAGAAGTTCGTGAGGACTTGAAAGATCAACAGGTGAGTAGATCCATGGTAGTCTAATTCACATGCGCGATCGAGAAAAATTGATGGAGGTTTATAGACACTAGAATTGTCGGCTAAGCCACTAGGCAGAACCAAGAAAAGCTGATCGAAGCTAAAGCTTGTACCAAACTTGGAAGAACGCTTCTACACCAGTGACATCATGAAAACCCAAGCATCCCTTGATTTTTGTGGCGCATTCGATGGAATATAATTGTCAATTACAAGTCTGGAATTACGGATATAATTGCACGGTCTTGTGGTGGGCATGCTTGGAGTAGGAGAAGACGTCGCGGATGACGTTCTCGAGGAAGATCTTGAGGACGCCTCCGGTCTCCTCGTAGATGAGGCTGCTTATGCACTTGACGCTGCCGCAGCAGGCCAAGCGGTGGATGGCCAGCTTGGTGATGCCCTCGAAGTTATCGCAGAGGGACCTTCCTGTGCCGCTTTGCTCCTCCCATGCCCAGCCCCTTGCCTCCCTTCCCACAGCCCGACATGGCGGCTATCGAAGGTCGGCGATCGATCAAGATGTGAAAGAGAGATGGATTTTTGTTGGAGAGAGAGAGAGAGAGAGGGGGAGAGAGAGAGAGAGAGTTTGAGGAGAGAAACGGAGAGAGACATAGAGTTTTATAGGGGGCGAGACACTGTGCGATGCCGTTGTGAAGAATACGAAGCTTCGAGGGAGGGGAAACGTGAGCTTTGTCGTCGGACGTCTAGAGGTGGTCTATCCGTGGCATCTGCTGGGAATGGAGCTGATTGGTTCCTCTCAGCTTTTCAAGGATGCTGAATGCTGACATGGCTTGAAAAATTAGTAGTACATTATACGAAAAATATAATGAAATTAGGTTATATTTTTCCGAACTAATTACTCAATACATGCCTCTACGTATGGCCTAGTACCCTAAAAGATTCTTAACTTTAGGTCCATTCCAAATTTTACCATAAACTTTTTTCGTCAAAATCCTTTAACTTTTGGTTTAGTCCCAATTCTATGCTAAACTTTTTTTGTCTAATAAAAAATCATAAACTTTTACTTGGGTCTCATATCTGCATCTGTTAACACTACGTCCAAAATCGCCCTTAGTGCTCTGGCATTTCCATATCATTGCTCTTGTTTTTTTTCCCAAATTTCAGATCCAAGAAAACGCCTTTTGGTGATGTGTTTCCACGTCTGCCCATATGACGTCTTCTTGGATCTGAAATTTGTATAAAAACTAGAGCAATTAAAGTTAGCTTTCTTCATTTGCTCTTACTCTTATGGGAGTATTACTTTCATCTCGCTCAGGGATCTTCGATTTTGTGTTCATTATTCAATCTCTCATGCTCTGGTGTCTTCCATCTCTTGCGGTCAGAGAGCTCATGCTCAGGACGTTGAAATAGCTCGTGCTCGGGAGTTTTGTCATCTCTCGGTTGGCAAGAGAAATTTCAAATTGAGGGTTAACGGTGGTAGATTTGAGACTCAAGTAAAAGTTGGTGATTTTATAAGGGAAAAAAAAGCTTAGGGTAGAATTGGGATTATACTAAAGTTAGAGCTTTTTTATGGTACAAAATAAAGTTTAAGGTAGAATTGAGATCAGACCTAAAGATTGGGATTTTTAAGAATATTAGGCCTCTACTATATTTGTTAAAAATCCTATTTTGTTTAGCTTCAGAATTCAAAATCAAACTTTAATTTAATGAAAAGCACACTAAAACAATTTGAGAATACATTATCATCTGAAGAATTTTTTATAATTTTAATTTTCCGTTTGTATAAATCAATATATCATCCTCAGTTTGATGGTAAAAGAATTCTTATTGGTGATTGGCTCAATTTGAAACCAAACAAAACTTGATTACAATTTGCACTTTGATAAAGCTTTATATTCTATTTGGGAGGGTAGAAAATGAGAAGAGTGGGGAAAAGGAAAATGCCATAACTTTCGTACGATACTTACTTGAGTATCATAATTTTTTTATTTTATCGAAAGTCATGACACTCAAGTAAACATTTTTAGAAATTATGGCACTTAAGTGGTCAAAAAAAATATTATAGCAATCAAGTGAGCACCATACGAAAGTTCTGACACTTATAGTATCCTTATCCGAAGGAAAGAAGGAAGAAAACTTTCGAAACTTTTCCACTGTTTCCTTTCCGAAGGGGGTTATGTCCCCAAAACCAAAAGCTATGGTTGGTATGATCGGACTTTTCATTTTGGTAGTTAATGCTACGTTTCTTTCTTGCCAAAATAAAAGAAACATCCAAGTTGTTTCGAATTGACTAAAGCATGTATGGTAACTATTCTGGTTCTCTAATTCTGTTCTCCAGAAAAAAAAAATGAGAATCATGTTTGGTAATGTAAATGATTCTGATTCTGATTCTGCTCTCGGAAACGGTTTTAGAGCAAAAACAAGAACAAAAAAAAAAGTTAGTTCTGAAAAAAAGAATCACCTTTGAGAATCACAAAACAGAATGAAGTACTACATCTCTTACTTTTCCCTTTCAGTTCTCTCGTCACTTTTTCCTCGATTTAAAACAGAACAATGTCTCATTTTCAAAGAAAAATATATAAGATAATAAAATAAAAAAAATAAAAAAATCGAAAAAATCGAAAATTTTTGGAAAACTTCTAAAAGATCAGAAAAATTTCAGAAAATCCCTAAAAATAGAAGAAGCTTAGATTAGGCTAGTTTGACCTCATTTTCATAAATTTGGGCCTAGATTCCCTAAATTTCATAGATTTTGTTATTTTTTAGAAAAATCATAAATATCTTTGAAATTAAACTTGAACAACATTTCTCTAAGCCCTTAGGGTTTCATTAGGGTTTTATGATGCGATTTATCAATGCCATGATTCCTTGATTGCATGCTTGATTTCTTTGGTTGTGATTTGCCAAGGTTTATGTACTTAGTCTAGTTTTAGAAAATTTTGGAAAAAGATAAAAATAACCATCGTGAACACTTAGCAACCTCTCGTTCTTAAGTTTTCGATAAATTAAGACTGAGATTTGATTTCCTAAAACCAAAAACGCACACCAATGCAGGGCAGTGCAATGCATTTTTTTTTTTTTTTTGCAGAAATGAGGGTGTCACTCATGTCGGTTGTCCGCTAGCTCAAAAGAGTTCAATGAAACCCCACAATAAATGGAAAAAGTGACTCTTGATGATTCTTGATATTTATTTATACATTTCAATATGCAATATATTATATAAGAGAATCAATATGAATTAATCTTCGATTAATTCGAAATATAGGATGAAATTTCACAAAGTAACTATGTAATTATTTGACTTAAATGACGAAAATTGGGAAGAGCAATTGTTCCAGGGAATAGAAATTCTGTGCAGTTACCAAACGCGTTTCTGTTCCAGGAATAGAAATTTTGGGCAGTTACCAAACGCGTTCTGATTCTCTAAAACTCATCTAGGAAATAAAATCAGAAAAAATTATTTTAATCAGAATCACTTTTTCGGATCAAAATGGTTGCCATACATGTCCTAAAAAGCCAACTCATGAGGCTACAAAATTTTGTATAAAGCGATAAGATACAAGCACAAGCGACCTCAAACTGAAAAATCTCTCTTACATATAGAGCTATTAAAATGGATCTTGGACCATATTTTAACTCATATTCAACGAAATTGGTCATATATGAATTACTTAAAATTTAGGATTAATATCACGAAAAACCCCAAATTGGTACAATTGTGACAAATTTACCTCAAATTATTTTTTTGGCCACAAAAAATCTCAAACTGGTACACTTGTGACAAATTTTCCCCAAACTGGTACATTTGTGACAAATTTACCATCCGTTAGTTTTCGTTAAATTTAACGCCAAATTACTGAGTTGGATGGCACGTGACAGTTCACAAGTACACCAGTTTATGGTTTTTACCCTCTTTTTCACATGTGTATCAATTTGAGATTTTTTGTGGTATTAACCCAATTTAACGAAGGATAAATTTGTCACAGATGTAATAGCTTGGGGTTTTTTGTGGTAAAAAAAATCAGTTTGTGGTAAATTTGTCGCAGATGTACTAGTTCGGGATTTTTCGTGGTAAAAAAAAGAGTTTGGGATAAAATTATCATAAGTGTATCAGTTTAGGGTTTTTCGTGGTAAAAAAAATAGTTTGGAGTAAATTTGTCACAAGTGTACCAGTTTGAGGTTTTTCGCGGTATTAACCCTAAAATTTAATATATGAATTTAAATGGGTCCAAGAAACAAATGCCTAAATATATATATGGTCTAAAAGGGTTTGGAATATACCCATTCCAAACCCATTTTCATTTACAGCCCACTTGGGAACAGTAAATGGAAACAAGGAAGCATTCTCGCAAGAAGTTGCACAATCGCCCAATCTTGAACGCACTCTATGCTTATAAAGTATGTTCACGATGGTTCTTCAAGCTTGGCTACCCCAAAACCAAGACTTTAACCCTGCATCCCTTCCGTCCCAAAATGTCAAATTTCAAATTAAAGGTCGTCCTGATAATAATAATCAAAAACAAGAAAGCCAAACAAATTAAAGGGCACAGGTTTGATTCTCTGCATCAGTATTGACTCAAAAGACAGCATCGTTCAGAAAAAAGCCCCAAAAGACGGCATTACCGGTTTGGTTAGTGCGTCAAACTTGAAGAAAAGCAATTATGGTATGTCACATATACAGCTTGTTCCCGAGCATCAAGAAATAGATAAAAAACTTCACCTGCTTAGGTACGTTCTAATCTGCAAGATCATGGCAAAAGAACTAAGTTGACTTTCATGCTTACACTGATGCAGGCTCAATCTCTATGTCCTCCCGTCTTAATCCAGATGAATTGCTTACGACACTGACACTATGCATTTCTATCCATTCTTCAAATGACATTATCCATACGATCTGATACAGAAGACGATTTTACCATGGACCTGGAAGAGCCGTTGGACTGGGAAGAAAAACAAAAAGAAAATCCTATTTCTCACAGGAACGGTGAAGTCTTTTTGTGCATGAATGATTAGAGGAAGGTCATCTCAGGACCCGATAGGTCAATATGCAAAATAAGCATCACTAAAACAGTGTCATTAAAAAACCATTTCATCCGACCTTTTGGGAACAGTAGCTAAAGTAACATATATTCGCATTAGAAAATTTAAGGAGACAAACCATCATCTAAAATCAAACTCGGGCCTTCCTGGACTCCAGTGACTCCACGGTCCTAAATAAAAGTAATATGAGAATGTCAACAAATCCTAGTTGACTTTAAATAGCAATCGATACAATTGTTCTGAATATGCAGGTATAAGAAGTTCATCCACATTTTGATGACACGATGGAAGAAGATTTTAAGGTGAATTTGCAGCAAAAGATTATGTAACTGGGGTAGCAGTTTCCTTAGATTCATGGGTTTGGTTGCTTGAACCACTATGCCAACTCAGGGCTGGTACTACAATAGAAAGGACAAACCATACTTACTAGAAAACATTACATGAAATTGCAGAAATCAGAAAGATTCTACATACCTGTCCATAAACTGCCACTTGGTTTCGCCAGAACTCTAACCTGGGTAAAAGTACTCTTCCTACGAAACAAGCAGGACAAAGTGAATTACGAGCCTTTCAAGACGGCAGTATACGATTTGGAAGTAGTAGTGACCATTTTGGGAAGGCGAAACTGTGTCCCACAAAAGTTGTATGTAAACATGGGGAAAATCCTTGAATATTGATTGAAATGCTCGCTTCATGCAGGCCTAAGAGGATACAGATGGTGACTACTCGAATAGTTCAAAGCATCGGCAAATGCATATATAACTAGAGAATGGGACAAGCCAATGTTTTGGGAGTAGTAGTAACCATTTTGGGAAGGAAAAATGCGATTCACAAAAGGTGTATTTAAAATGAATTGATTGAATGCTTGCTAAATGCAGGCCCAACTGTTGGAGGATAAAGATTGTGACAACTGGAATTCTTCCCATACAAGTGGATCCATCATTCCAAAGCATGTTCTCATTTAAACTGGCGATATGTATTCAGGTATGTACAATGCTCTAGTATTGATTGAAATGATAATTTCATTTCATTAACTTCGTCAAAGTTAAAAAACAAAAAAAAAGGTTTTAAGGCGTATAACGGGAGCTAGAAACTAATATATGCTTATTCTAAATCCATAAGTGCCTAAACAGCAAATTGCAGATCTTGAACAGAAATATGGTCTGATGGCCTACTCACCAGATCTAGAACGTTTGAAAGAATCCGGAGATGTGAGGGAACTTCCCTAAACAAAGCAGGAAACAAATTAAGAAGTCATTAGACGAAAGAATTGCCCATAAACATATATGCAAATAAAAAAGGAGCATGATGATGGCAGATGCACTTGTGGGTGTGGGCAGAACATCACCGTATAAAGCCATACAAATACCAAGCTTATACTATAATGGTAAACATATAGCTGATAAGCAAGGCAGGTAAAGACTGCCCTAAGTTCAAATGAGTAATGAATAAGTACATTCCTATCTAATTCCGCCCACAGATCACATATGCATACAGGCTGACAAGTCAAGTATTAGTATGTTTTAGGTGCTATATGTTCCCCCTTCAAAAGCCTTTAGGTTAGTTTGGAGTATTTCACAGCTTTAAATGTTGTGTCAAAACAGTGAGTAGAATTGGAAGGCTAAGTCTGGGAGGAAAAGGCAATGACAAGGAGTGAGATAACATATCCAGGAAAATGTGGAGAAAGGCATCAAAATTTAATCACCCGTCACTGTTAATAAAGCTTACAGGTAAAACTATAACCTCAGCACTCTCTCCCGGTTGACAAGATAATCAGTTTTATGACACTTCTCCTCAGTTCGAAAATCAATCTAAGGGGCATTTCATAGTATTACTAATCCACGTTCACTAAAACCCCACGGCACGGTTCTCAATATTGTATAGGGAAACTGACAATGTTTGATATTGTAAAGGTGAAGCAGCAAAACACGAAACTCTTGCCAAAACACTCGAACATTATTGACAAAGTCAGAAACTGAGAGCACTTACTTGGGAGCCTGTAGGAGTTTTAAACACAATTGGTTCCCCACAAGAACTATTTTTATCAACATTGCCTTTTCCCTTCCGACCTGCAATGCTAACTCGTTAGATAACTGTCAAACTAGCAATGAAATGTTTAACTCCCAAACTTACTAGCAATTATCAAAATCCATCATATGCAATCGAAACACCAAAATTGTTTCAATACCTGTCTTTTGAGGAGAGTACACTTTAGACTCATCAACAGCTGCAGAAAGACGACTATCTTGTGTTCCTTCCACTTCAGCATCAAGAAGATTTGGGTTCATCATAGCAAGGCAACTTTTGGAACTTTGAGGAGAAAAATCATTTGGAAGTCGTGCATCATGCTTATTTTCAGTAGCATCCCTCTTGTATTTTCCTGAACTTCTTCGATCCAGGCAAGAGCTGTCTGCATTCCATAGAAGTTAAAATGTTGAAAAGTAAGTGGAGACAGATAACCATCGGGTAATTGTGATGTTTTAACTTAAAACGTTATTTTCATGGATAAAAGTTTCTCCTAAATATATTCTCCTTACTTCGAGCAAACTAGACAAGCATGTATACCTCTTGAACTTGATAAAGCAAAAGATTTTCTTCCCGATCTGGTAACTCTTCTGCTGGTGACAATAGTTGCATTCCCCAATGAGTTATCTTCATCTACTTTACCTATTCTCTCCCCACCTACAAATGTTTAGGGCATCAGCAAACTGAAATAATCTTCCCAGTATTCCTACAATGACAACTACAAATTATTACCATCTTAGACAAAGTATAAATAAAAAGAATGTTCTAGATATTGATTTGCAATACGGCAGCACTTCAACCACATCAACAGATGGTTAACTATTGTCACTGCAAATCCCTTCAACACGAATGACTAATAGTTATCACGCGCCGTTTAAACACCAAATTCATTTCACCACCTGTCTTTTGAGGAGAGTACAGTTTAGACTCATCCACAGCTGCAGAAAGATGATTTTCTTGTGTTCCTTCAACCTCCACATTAGGAATATCTGGGTCCATACTAGTGAGGAGATTTTTAGCATTTTCAGGAGAAAATTCATTCTGAAGTTGTGCACCATGCTTATTTTCATTAGTATCCCTCTTGCATTTGTCTGAACTTCTTTCATCTGGGCCACAATAGTCTGCAATCCATAGCAGTAATGAGTGAAGATAATAACTGGCCAGAAGTACTACTTTGACTTCCGATGATATGAAAATCTTGAAGTAGCATTTTAGGGATGGAAATTTCTCACAAATATATTGCCGTTAATTCAGGCAAAGTAGACATGCAGGTATACCTCTTGAACCTGATAAAGCAGAAGAGTTGCTTCCAGATCTGGTAACTCTTTTGTTGGTAACAATAGGTGCATTCCTAATCGAGTTATCTTCATGTATTTGACTTTTTCTATTCCCACCTGCAAATGGTCAGGAGGACATCACCAAACTAAAACAATCTCCCCAGACTTCCTAGCAACGACAACTGCAAATTCGATTGTCTGCTTGAGCAAAGTATAAATAAACAAGAATGTTTTACACAATCATTTGCAATAAGAGAGTGCTTCAACCGCATCAACAGGTGTAAAAAGATAAGTACTTGAAATCCCTTCAATGCCAAATTTGGAAGCATTGGATCCACATTACTGCAGCAGATCTCAGCATTTTGGAGAACAGACGTTGTAAAGTTGTACATTGTGCGTATTTACCATTGCCTATATTGTATTTTCCTGGTGTTTCTTTCTCCCAAACTAAGGTTCCTATCTCCTGTCAGTCAAATGGAGAAATCCAAAACACAAAAAGTTGGAGAACAACAAACATCAAACAAGTCTAACATTTCTAGTTGGGAAGGCACAAACACCTTGGAGCAACATGTCATCACGTAAAACCATACTACCTAACGTATGAAAGTTAATTTAAGCAAACTAGTGTTGCTTACATACCTCTCGTTGTTGATAAATACACAGATTCCTCTCCCGGCCTGGTAACTATCTTCGCTTCTTTCTCCAAACATTTTGAAGCACAATCTTCCCAATTAGGAGGAAATCCAAACACAAAATGCTTGAAAATCTACAAAGAGCACAAATTTTGAATCTAACATATGATATTGCAATGAGATGACATAATCAAATAGTGAGATGACTGCACAAAGGACAAACAAATCTCGAATCCATTCAAACATTTTGCCCTAGAACAGCTAAAGTTCAGCAATAAAAGCGGATTTAAGAGCAGCTCACAACAGCTTGTTCAGAATCCTTCTGCATTTGTGAACAGGTCACCATGTGATGACTTTTTTACTTTTCTTTCGCTTTGAACCCGAGCACTTTTAACAGCCATTGATATTTGCCCATGTCAAGTTTTCCATGGTCAAGGTCCGAGAGCTCAAACTAGAGTGGGGTGGTAAAATGCTCTGCAATTCATAGCTTCTTAAAGCTTAATTAAGCCTAAAATCAATGGTTGTTGTTCTGAGAAGCCAGTGACATATATGCTCACTGATAGAGCCTGCACGGGCAGGAAAATAGCAAGAGACTCACAAACCTCAGATGAGAAGCCACTTTCTGTAGTACGCAACTTATTTATCAATCCAGACACCACAACACAAACACCATCCGCTGTTTCAAGAGTTGAAAAATCATATCTTTTGGTGATCGGAGCTGACTTGAACACCCGAACCACTTGTTGAACAGATTGTTGCCTGGAGTAAAAAGTCCTCTGAGCTCATGGAATTGCTACACCACAAAAATAAAGTAAATGCCAACAGAGAAGTCTCATTGAGAGCCTAAGTCACGAGGACAACAATGACTACCTGAAGATGTAGTCCTAGTTAATAGGGGTGGCAACTTTCTATACGATACAAGAACACGACTCAAACAATGAATCAACTTGGATAGGAGAAACCCAAATTAAAAGAACATGAATACAACTAACTCAAAACAGACACGGCTCGACAAATGCTGAGAAACTTTTACAAAACAAACAAACAATTGATCATTATACTGCACCAACTTTGTAATATTCAGCCAATGACTTGAATAACCGACACGAACGTGATCATGATGATACAACACAAATCCCCAGCCCCAATAGTTGTCTTGCCAGCACATTGTCAAAACACATTCAGACATGAAAGACCAAGGTTGTAGTTGTCTCAATTAAAGGGAGCTTTTCGATGGATTAGTGTCTGCAGGATCACATTTTCCGATGTTCGGCCCAAATTGACTAGAGTTCTCCCAAAAAAAACCGCTAATCCATGGGAAAGCTCTGTTTTTTTCCTTCAAAGGTGAAAAATTTACACGAACGGAAGAAGAACCCTAGCAGATCAATGTCAATGCTTACTTGGGTGAAGCGAAGCCAGAAACAGCAAGGGTTTTTTCCTGAGAATCATCTGCAGCTTGTGTCAACCACCAATCGTAGAGGCAAACCTACTCGACGAAATGCAAGGAAGAAAAATCAGGAGAAGGTGGAAGAGAGAGAGAGAGAGAGAGAGAGAGAGAGAGTTTGAGGACTCACTGTTTTTCTGAAGCGAGACGCTGAGAAGTCATTGTTGTCGGGTGATCTTGTGGGGTTGGAGCTCGACGCCATGGAAGGAAGCGAAGCGACCGTTGCCTGGTGCTGCAGTTTCACCAGGCCATCATACAGATTTCCCTTTTTCATATTCTTTTTTCCCTTCGATGCAAAAAGAAATTTCATTTTTATAACTTGTTAAGCCGCTGGACTAACAACAGTCTTGTCAGTATTATCAATTATTTTTTATCACACGATCTCTCAATTTATAAATACTTTATGTAAAATACACGATAATAATGCGTGAATTACAGTACTATCAGGAAAGCATTTTTCTTTTTACAATTGCTTTAATCTGCTGAGGCCTAGCTCAAGTTTCCCCTCTCTCTCTCTCTCTTGGATTTTACGTTTTCAATATTCTGATAAAGGAAACATGAGATGAGCCTTTGGCCCTAAAGCCCAGTTCCAGCTCACAAGAACACGGGCCGAGTTCTTAGACTCGGTCCACATACAAGGCCAATTTTCAATTTTGAATTCTCTTATGAAGTCGATCGGGCCTGAACGAAGCAAGAACGAGTCAGGCCTCATAGTAGAATGCTTGCCCCCAAGCCTATCATTTTGAATTTCCGACATACCCGCCGTACACATTGTCTATGCATCTCTATTAACATATTAGCACATCATCATAAATCCTAGGGGTGTCAAAACCGAACCGTATACCCGAACCGAAATACAAATCGACCATAACCGACATGAAATTCTCGGTTATTTTCTATTCGGATCTCACTATGTTGGGTATACGATTATAAAATGGGTGTTGCAACGTGTTTCGATTTGGGTTTTACCCCAACCGAAAACATTTTCTTCACCAAAAGTGAGTTGAAACCCTAGAAAGTCATTCGAAATACTCTCTCTCGGAACTATTCGTCTCCTTCCACGAGCCCGTTATCTCCTACTTTCACTGCCCCCTCAATCGAGGCCATCTTAGCCCCCCCCCCCCCCCCCTTGGTCGCCGGCATTGACTCTACCTCCATCTTGGTCTCCGAGAATCCCCCCTTGGTCATCGGAATTTGATGAGTCTATTAGGAATTTGCGTGATTGGTCATCTTTTCCAATTAAGTTGTTAGAGATGTTGGCGATAAAGCCTGTCTTCGGAGACGAAGCTTCCAAACGTCACTCCTCTTTCATAGCAGTCTTTGCTGCCTTCTCTCTCTCTGATTGAACGCGGGGTCGAGCCAATACGCGAAGATTTCGCTCTACGTCTAGCATTTGGACTTCAATATCACTCATTCCCAGCTTTACGATCCGTTCAACTAGGTCAACCGGGTGGTGTCAGTTCATGTCTGCAGGGACCTGACCATAGGTGGCAAAATGGGTCTAGAACCCATATTTTTATTCCATATTTAATAGTGTGGGTCATAAATTAGTGTTGACACCTTATTTTTAGTTGATAAGTCATTATATTTAAAAAAATTTGAATTTAGATTTCTGATTACGACATGATCTAATTTTCAATGAAAAAGAATCATTGGATATTTGGATTAGCATAAGCACTTTATTTACAAGTCTATTGCACTTTTATTTCAAAAAGTCTAAAGTTTGGCCTTGGAATTGACTTTCTTGGTCAAATTTGATCGAAAAGTCAACCAATGGTCAAAATTTATCCTTTTACATATAAAGCCTCTAAATCGTGTCAATTTCATTTCTACACTGTCAATTTTAAAAAACAATTTAAGTTTGACCCATTAATTGACTTTGACCAAACAGTCAATTCTCGGTCAACCTTTTAAAAAAAAATCAGAAAACTCAAAATCAACTCGTTTTTACTTCAATTTGACTTTGGCATTATCAATTTATAAAAATAAATTAGAAATCGACTTTTCCACAAATAGGAAATTTCGATGCCTCATCGATCAAAACAAAATTAGTTCATTTCTAGCCATTTTTTAGGATAACCTTTTTCGGGACATTTAATCTAGAGTTCATACCGCATCTAATTGCCAAGACTATTTCATGATTCCAAGCCGAAATAATTTAAAAAAAGTCCCCAATTTTGAGCTCCGATTAGGCTTTCAATTGAGTCTTTGTGATTGATGCCAATTCACCTTAATTCAATCCAATTGAGTGAATAGAACATGAATTCAATATCAATTTTGACAAATTCACAAGCATGCTAGTCCAATTGAGCCAATTTGCAATATGATAGTTCATGATCCAAAGATAATTTGGTGCAATTGACCCAATTCGACTTGATGCATACTAGACTATGATCCAATTTGAGTAATTGAAGTTCAATTTGGTCAATTAGGCATGTTCAACATTTGGTCACATGACTTATAGGGTGAAATTAGCATAAATTGGAGGAATTCAAGTGTTAATTGATGATCCGATCGAATTACACCATGCATCGATCCAATTGAACCCAAGTTGATTCAATTTAATTTGAACCCAATCCAATTGAATCCAATTTGATTCAATTCAACTCATTAAATTTGGTTCAATTACATAAAAATCAAGAAAATTAGAACAAAATTGGACTTAGAGCCGAACCGATTCCACTCGGTCAGATCCGCGTTGTTTCCGACCAATTTTGGCCGTCTGGCAGCTTATGCAGCCCACAAGACATGGCCAACGACCAGTTGTTCCCCCATATGCAAGAATTACAAGTTTGCCCCCATTAGAAGTTACTAAAATGCGATTGCTTAGTTATTAAGCAAACAATACCAAGTAGTGGTGGCCACAGGCCGGTTTCGAACCACGTGGAAAACCGACGGTTCGGCCTATTCGGAACCGGCGGTTCCGAACCGCCCAGGAACCGGCGGTTCCGAACCGGCTTATAGTCGCCTTGCAACGGCCATTTGGTCCATTTCATTTTTTTATTAAATAAATCTATCCTAAATTCTATAAATATTCCTTTTCATCTTTCATTTTTCCTCATAAATTCTCTCAAATTTGTGACTCTATCAATTTTCTGAATTCGCTTTCCGTTTAATTCTCTCAAAAAATGGCAAGTGGAAGCAGAGGTAGTAGCAGAGGAAAGAGCCCGATGGGGGAATCCGATCATTCTCATGATCCTCGTGATTTTGCATATTGTAGAGATGATGTTGATGATATCAACATTATTCCCAACGTCGAGCACGTCCCAACGCAAGAAAGTTTGCATCCTCCTCCTACCAGTGTAGAAGAAATGTCAACAACAAAGGAGCTAGAACGGGAGGGTACATCCGACATATGGGAATACTTCACAAAGGAACATTTAGGTGGAAATAAGTATCAAGTAAAATGTAAATATTGTGGGGCAACATACAAATTTACAAGTGGAGGGGGCTATGGAACATTTAAATGGCATCTGAGGTTGAAACATCCAACGCAAGCGGGGATCGACACCAGCTAACAATAAATTTTCGGGTACGCCAATTCTAACGCTTCTCCTTTATTTCGTTACAATGAAAAAGTTTATAAAGAAGAATTAGCTAGATTTGCTGCCGTTGAACGTTTATAGTTTAATTTTGGTGAAAAAGTTGGTTTTAATCATTTTATACAAGCTGCATATACTCCACAAGCAAAATTTGTTTCGAGAAATACTCTTAAATGCCAACTTTTTGATATTTATAAAAGAGAAAAAGAAGATTTGAATTTTTTTTTTTATGAATTTCAATGGACGTGTGCATATAGGTAGCGACATTTGGAGTGATCATTGGCAAACTCATTCTTATATGGGTATTATATGTAATTGGATAGGCGATGATTGGAACATTCAAAAAAGAGTTATTGCATTTCGAGTTTTTTATGATAGGCGTACGGCAATTAATATTTATAGAATAATTAAGCAAGTTTTAGAAGAATATTTTTTGGTTAATAAATTTTTTTCAGTTGGTTTTGATAATGCTGCGGCAAATACAGCTTCCATTCCCGAGTTAGAAAAGATTTGCAAACCCGCTTTTGGTGGATAATTTTTTTACGTTAGATGTGCTTGCAATGTTTTAAATTTATGTATACAAAATGGTTTACAAACTATTGATGTTTTTCTCAACCCAATAAAGACAGCAATTTAATTTTTATGGAGATATACTCAAATTATGAAAGAATGGGGCAAATTTTGTAAAGCAAATAGAAGAAGACCAAAAAGATTTTCAAGAGATGTTCCAACTCGTACGTACAAGTTGCTTAATCAATCTTTTGCATATAAATATTTATTATGTACGTTTATTTCGAATAATATTTCTCAAATTAATTTATTCCCACAAGAGTGGGATATTTGCAAAAAAAAAAAATTAGATCTTTTAAAAGTTTTTAATGATGCAACTTATACTTTATCTGGTATTTATTATCCTACTACACATTTATTTTTAATAGAGTGTGTTAATATTGCTGGTATTTTTGAAGAAAATGAAAAAAATGATCAATTAGATCCGACTATTATGGCAATGTGAACGAAATGGCTGCATTATTATAGCGAAATTCTTCTTATTTATTTGGTTGCTTGTGTTTTCGATCCACGTACCAAATTAGATTGTTTAGGTGATGATTTGAATATGTATTATGACTATTTACATTTGATTGAAATTATAGATATTAGAACTATATAAACAGTAGTTAAAAACGCAATAGTAGAAATGTATAATGACTTTTCTAATAGATATAATGTAGGTGATAGTGGATCATTCTAACCTAGTTACGTACAAAGCGGGGACCTAGGTAGAATTAGTAGAGGGTACAAAATACTGATGAATAGGCAAAAAAGACAAAAGAGAGCAACATGAAATATTTCCGAAGTTGAGACCCATTTAACCACTTTTTTTTAGTTTAGTGAATCCGAAGGCGGCACAGATTTCAAAATCCTAGAGTGGTGGAAGAGGCATTCAACCCAATTCTCAATTCTAGCTCTCATCGCAAAATAGGTTTTAGCAACCCCTTGTTCAATAGTTGCGGTTGAACAAGCATTTAGCGTTGGAGGCAACATTTTGGACGATCAACGTTCAACATTAGCTCCGGAATCGGTGGAGGCTCAAGCTTGTGTCGATGATTGGACAAAGACTCAACATCGACAACAAGAGATGGATCGTAGCAATGAAGCCGAATTCTTCGATGATGGAGATACCACCGCCACAGGTACCGGTACCGGAACCGGCGAAACGGGTAGTGACGATTGACGATGAGGTAAGTATGGGATTATCAAAGGTAAAAGAACTACATGGGCTTTGATTCTTCAATCTCAAGAAGATATGTAAGCGCTTAATGATAATTCATTAAGTTTAAGCCCCTTCCTCTTCCTTTTTTTTTCCCTCCAAATTTGATTACAATTTGTATTTGATAATTTGTTATTTCATAATTTCATAATTTTTTTTATTTCATAATTCATTATTTAAAAATTAAATTTGAAAACCAAAATCAGAACCGAAACCGGAACCGCCCGGTTCCATTTCGATTTTGAACCGGAACAAGGCCTTGAACAGGCCCAGAACCGGAACCGGCCCTTAAGGTTCCGGTTTCGGTTCATAATGGCCACGAACAGAAACCGGCAGGTTTCCAACCGTGGCCACCACTAATACCAAGTCATCAATCCTTGTGAAGATGTAATCCTATGTTGGGAATGTCACCAATGCGGTGATTGTTGGAAAATCTCCTATCTTGTTTTGATGATAATAAAGATTATCAAAGGCTATTAATGCATGTATTGGTTAAGTTATACCATGTTATATATGCACAAGACGAAATGCAGATTATGTTATAAACAACACCAGATGTTTCTGAGATGAAGAGTAATGTGCCATTGTTTGGAGTGCTCTGCCGATGTTTAGGGATCGCTGTCGATTTCTAAGGTGAACAAGATATTTGGTGATGAAGATATCTACAAGCTAGAAGGATCTTCGGATAAGGTGAACATCTATAATGACCTTAATTGAGGGTGAACAAGCCAAGAAGAATGTGGATGTTCGTGATGGATTAGAGGTACAAAGATCGGGTTTTAGTGAATGAACCTTGGTGATGGTGAACAAGCCTAGAACGAGTATGTTTGATAAAGCTTGAAAGGACCATGAATATGAATAGCTTGGTAGAGTCGAAATTACCAATATGCTTGGAACGACTAAAAGAAAGATTGAGTTTAGCGGATAGTTATTAGAGTAGCAGATTGTTGGCAAAAATCAGCTGCCTTATAAAGATCAAGTGGAAGACTGTGACAATACCGATGATCCTTGTGAGTTCAGTGAAGATGAGGAATCAGTTGTGAGACTTCGCTGAACTCAAATAGGTCATTAATATCATCACAATCTTTGTATTGCTATATTCTTCTTGATCAAAGATCTGATTAGATGATCAAGTGACCAGCACTTTTCAGGACTAAACATCAGCACGATCCCTTACCCATAATTACAACGTGCAAATATTTACTACCCTATTGATCATGTTCACTGAAAAACCTTATGGTCGACTTGTGATAAATTATCCAATGATCCTCTTGGCTTCTTCAACATGCAAAGATTTCCAAGGACATTAGCATCCCCACTGATTCCTCATCTTTACTGATTTGACTAAGTCAGCTTCTAAAGATCTATTTGACCGATGCGATGTAAGACAGGAAACATATTGTAAATCTCAAAAATTGGTTTTGCTAATCAAAATGAGTCATTTGACATACATATTGTCATCCAATTTGGATAGTCAATTTTTCACTGTTCGAGACAAGTCGTACGTTTTTCGCAGTGTCAATAATTTTTGGCATTCCACGTGTTAGGATTAGGCGCACAAACACAATAAAATAGAGAGAAAAGGAGAGAAAGAGAAATCGAAACATAATGTTCATCTTAGTTCACCATTAAACTAGGATTACATTCAGTAGAGAATTCAACTATAATTAGAACCTCTCACCTATTTGTTATAACTCACAATTACAAAAGAAAGAGATTATATATGATATTATAAGAAATACCTAGGGGTCGAGAAAGCCTCAGGTCACTCACCTAGCTTTTCATGAGTACAAACCCAAACTACTAAAAAAATATGGACCAAAACTATAAAAGCTTTCTAACGACCTGCAGTGCTGCCCCGTACCTTCCTATAAATGAGGAGTATGAACCAAATACCACGATACTTCATGAAATTAGGGATCACTAGCATCCCAAATGCAATGAAAATCGGGCCGATTAGATGCCAAATGAGGAAGTAGCTGTCCATCAAACTTTGGTGAAACCCTACAATCTTAGTGGTCAAAATTAAATCTAGAGATCTCGGAATCGATCTAAACTTTCCAAAACTATAAGTTATGGTTGTTGACGAATATTTAAAGTGTCAAGCTGCCCAAATAATGTGCGATTCATAGACTGCTTTAGACCTCGATATGAGCCAAAACCTTAAGTCCCGTGATTTTCTCAATTGGTGGTAACAATATTAAGCTAGTTAGAAAGCCCTCCATAAAAGAACTTCAATGCTGCAAATATCGTGCAAATTGGACATAGGACGAAGAAACGACGGGCACGAAAAGGCACACTCCTCGAGTAGAGTTGCACACAGATCGACTCAAGGAGGCCGCCTTGACCAATTAATACCCTCCACTTTGCTCGTTTTCAACATATTTGGAGTCCATGCCCTACCTTACTCTCTAGCATTTAATGGCCTAATTACCTAAAAAATTTCAATTAGGTCCAGTTTCAAATCTGCCCCAGATTTTTTTTTTCTCTTAGAAAAAACCCAAACTTTAGGTCTAGTCCTGAATCCACCTCTAAAGTTTTGTTTTATCTTTAAAAAAAAAACCCCAAACTTTAGGTCTATTTCTAGATCTGCCTCGAACTTTTTTTTGTCTCATAAAAAACCCCAATCCTTAGGTCTAGTCTCAATTCTACCTCGAATATTTTTTTTTGTCTATGAGAAACCAATTTTTGTTCCAATGTCAAATCTGCCCCCATTAGCCATCTGTCCAAAAATCGCCCATAGTCATCCCTGATTTTCCTATTTTAGAACGGTTTTATTTTTGAAAAATTTCAATGGGCTGTATGGGTTATAGACGTGGAAATGCCACATCGATTCATACCTATCGCCCCATTACTTTGGTGATGTGAATTTGTTATAGACGTGAAAATGCCACGTCAAAATGGGGACTGGATCACCAGGGTAGATTTGAAAATAGATTAAAAGTTATTAATTTTTTTAGACAAAACAAAATTCGAGGCAGATTTGGGACTGTACTAAAAGTTGATGTTTTTTCTAAGACAAAAAAAAGTAGGGGGCAGATTTATGACTTGATCTATAGTTGGAGGTTTTTTCCAAGCCAAAAAAGAAGTTCAGGGCAGATTTGAGATTAGACCTAAAGTTGAAGATTTTTTAGGAAATTAGGCCCTAGGTCTGTCGAAAGTTCCAATGTTTTCAATCTACTCACTCTCTCAAGGTAAGTTCCCCACTCCTCTCTTTAAATTCCGAATAGAAATGCATGTTTGGACAACCTAATGCTTGTTTAGAATCTTAGTCTTAAAATTACGTCATTATGCTGCCCGTTTTAATAGTTGAAAAAAAAAATGCATGTCCTAAGGCTGATAGTGCCAATATGATATGTACACTTTTAGAATATGTGGTTATGCTGCCTGATTGATTAGTTGAAAAATATATGTTTCTTACGAGGTGTACAGTGCTATTCAAATTTCTTCTTTCTTGCAAGTATATATTTAATGGAGGAGGTATTTATTTGATATATTATATATTCGTTGAATGTCAATTCGGTAATCCACTATTCCTTCTCGTTTTGTCCACTTTGCACATAGGTATTCGCGTGCCTCACATGCTACTATATTATGCTCTAGAATCTTTGCACATAGGTATTTTTATTATCCAAATATTATACACAAGAAACTTAATATACAAGAAATCATAATATCAATTACAAGTTTACCCCTCATAGTATTGTACAGTAAACTCTAATAAGAGTATTTTGGAACGAGGAGAGAAAACATTTCTGAAGAATAGGAACCCCTTCTATCACATAATAAATGTATATCTCTAATTTTTTTTTTAACACCGTCATTGACTCATTTCATCTATATCCATATTTGTTTTTACTGCAAAAAGGGTGAAGAGGGGCGGTTAGGGCTAGTGGCTTTCTATGGGCCTTACTACAAGAGTATCGCACGTGTTGCGAAGTATTCGGGTTAAGTGATACCTATTCCGCACCACTTGCGATTCAAAAGTCTCTCTACATGAGATATGTCGCAACCAGGCTATACGACATGAGCCGTTTAGAGATTCGCTCTAGTGTGAATCGAGTTCATAACCTCGTGAATATACGACCCATCTACCACCAAGTCAAACTCTTTAATAGTCATTTCATCTTTATCCCGCAAAAATATAAAATATGATTCACAATTATGTAGAAATCGCCAATGAAAGTTTTAGGTATTTCAAACTCAATTTGCAATATGTCAGTCATAATCATATTTATCGCTCATAAAAATAAATGAATGAAAAATATTTTTATTCATCGGAGAATTATCCCGATATATTTAAACAATTGAGAAAAATATCACTTGGGCCCACCTCTCTTTAGACGGCGATGATGATAGCGGAGAACACGTCTGATTCGAAGCTCAATGTCAAATCCAACGGCTCGGACCGACCCCTTCCACCCCCATTTGTTTAATTAATCATTGCTCTCCACCACTTCTATATTCCCTCTCTCTCTCTCTCTCTCTCTCTCTCTCTGCAACTTCCTTCTTTTTCAACGGCTGTCCGGTGCCGACGTATCAGAGACGCCGCCGCGCTCCGCCATCGGCCAGATCTCCCCTCGTTCCCTCGGCTTTTGATCTGGTATTCTTCGAATTCAACCGACGCGTCGATGAGATCTTCTCTTGTTCTCGCTTCCGTTCCCGATTTGGAATCTGCTTGATGTGTAGCATTTGGTCGCTTTTAGGTTTTCGTCTTCCTGAGATCGAGCGTGTCGAGTGTCGTGAGAACGAGGAATGGCTGTCGCACCGGCACGGGCTCGAGCCGATTACGACTACCTCATAAAGCTCCTCCTGATCGGCGATAGCGGTATGCCCTTCGTTTTCTCCGCTCTCCTTTGGGGCTTTTTGGTTTGCGCGTGAAATGGATTGATAGTTCCTGCTACCAGAACCCGATGTTGTTGTTCTCTCTCATTAATAATAATCCAGCTCATTTTGGAGTTCTCGTGGTTCGAACTAGGCATGCGACTTTGTTTGATTGGTTAGCTGGTGGCATCGTACTTGAAGTTAGGGAAAAGGGAGAATTTGGAGCATTGTTACAATGCTATCACAGGGGACAAATAATGTGAGAAAGTAATCTCATGTGATTATTGTTTACGATCTCACTTCATTTGGTTTGGAACATGGAGCCTAACCCCCGCTAAGTTTGGGGATTTCGACTGAAATGCTGAGGAAGTTAGTGGTAGTGTGAGCTCAACTTGTTTTTTGATGGCATAAGGACTGCACTGGCATCTACTTTAGCGATTTTTAAGTGGCTTGGAACCTTAGACTAATAGGGAGGCTTTGTAGATTGTTGTATGCTCTCTTGGTGGATTGGAGACCATTGGGTTGTTGTTTTGAGACTTCTTTGGTTATCTATACTGCTTGTTTTGCTAGTATGTTGAGTGAAAAGTTCTCATTAGTGGTATTTATATTATGTTTGGTAAAGACTTCTCTTGGAATACATGTTAAGCAACCAAATAAGGAATAACTACAATCGCTAATAAACTGTCTTCTTCACCATTGCTCTGAAAATTAAATCTTTTCATTCTAAATATGGTTAACCAGTCTTGATAGGCACTCGTTATTGAAATGATATTCATATTATACATATTTTCAAGGTGGAAAGGAAGTTTTTAAGGAGTTGAATGTGGGAAAAAGTACTTTATGCAGTACTCATACAACGTCGTATGCGGACTTGACATCACCAACTAGCAAAGTGCTATTGCACTGTCCTCTATAGCAAAACAACATTTCTTACAGTCCCATTAAAAATGAACCATCTATAAATACAAAGATTTGATTGATTAAGCATGTGGTATGTTATCACCTTTATACATGTTCAAACTGTTCTCTCAAAATATTGTGGTTTATGAGTTACACTTCAATTACTAGTTAAATAAGTCTGAAATGGTCTAGCAGTGATCATCTCATATCTCCTTCTCTTCTGGCATTATTTATGGCAGGTGTCGGTAAGAGTTGCCTCCTCTTGCGCTTTTCAGATGGTTCCTTTACTACCAGCTTTATAACAACTATTGGGTGGGTCTATCTGAAATAAATTTTGTTTTACTTCAGATGTTGGCAAGCTCAACTAATCATTGTAGCTTGTCTTTCTAATTTGCAGGATCGACTTCAAGATCAGGACTATAGAGCTAGATGGAAAACGAATTAAATTGCAAATTTGGGATACTGCTGGACAAGAGAGGTTCCGAACAATTACAACTGGTCAGTGTCTGGCTTCAAATACAGTTGGGCCATAGGGGGGCGAATGTTTAACTCATAAGTTGGATCAAAGTTTATTTACCTAATAAAGGAGAAAAGAAAAGCCTAACGATATGGATGTGGAATAGTTCCTTCACCAACTTGTTTTCCAATTGCACTTTGTGAAAGTTTTAAAGTTATAACAGGAGTTTTTTTTTTTTTTTTCTATTTGATTTTGAGAGTACGTACATGGTGCTTTCTCCTTGGCATTTCTCTTCATGCGACCACATAATAGTTGGGTATGTTTTGAACTGCTTTTAGTGTCGCGTTCTGAATATTGAAGAGTGAGATCAAAAATTTTTAGCTTCTACTAGAGATCTTTATATGCAGGAGTCCAGCTTATGCCTTCTTAATGTAATTGGGTCCTTCCTGATCATTCTTCGATCAGAAAAATTGTGTTCCAAATTCTCTCTTTACGGCTGTCCATTTCAGCCTACCCGTGTGATTGAAAAGGTTGGCTAACTGGATCATCTCTGTGTTGCAGCATACTACCGTGGGGCCATGGGTATACTCCTTGTGTATGATGTGACTGACGAATCATCTTTCAACAGTAATTGGTTCCCCCTCTTCAGTTATCTCTTGTTTAGTTGTTCTTCCTCTTCCTGTTTGAAAATTAGGTTAACATAATTGTTTCAATCTCAAGTGCAGTCCTGTTCTGATCCAGGGTTTATTTGTCTTTTGCACACCCTATTCCTTTTGGTTGATTCAGTTTGTTTCTTCCTTAAGATATCAGAAATTGGATCCGTAACATCGAACAGCATGCTTCTGATAATGTGAACAAGGTACTTGTGGGTAACAAGGCTGATATGGATGAGAGCAAAAGGGTATGTCCTATCCCTACATCATGTATGCTTCCATGTTATACATTCACCTGCTGGTCATTCTGTTGATAATTGTTATTTACTTGATGGGTCCTTCTCCTTTTTTAGGCTGTTCCTACCTCAAAGGGCCAAGCGCTGGCCGATGAATATGGTATTAAGTTTTTTGAGACTGTAAGTACAGTTGTCTTTCTCTTGTTAATTTTGTACTGAATTTTTGTAACTTCATGCCTGTGCTGAGTATGTCTTCTATTTCAGAGTGCCAAGACAAACTTGAATGTAGAGGAGGTTTTCTTTTCAATAGCGAGAGATATCAAGCAAAGGCTTGCAGAAAACGACACAAGATCTGAGGTACATGTTTTCTATATCGAGATTAAAGCTAGTGTTTTTCAGTGCTTATTAAGTTATTTTGCTTGTTAAAATAGATTGTGCCAGGGACCAGTCATAGCTTGTCTTAGGGAACATCTCACTTTGTGCAGTGTTGAAATAGGGCTGACGACCTATAACAACAAGTATTACCACAGCTTTCTACAGATATCTCTTGCCTTTGTGAATAGATTTAAGTATTAATATCTGGTACACGGTCTCTATAACTTATTTTCTAAAACAAGCCACCTCCATCGCCGTTGATGTAGGTAGTTATATTTTTAAGAATTAACCAACCACCCAAATCAACGGTGATAAAGTTGGCTTGTCTTAAAAAAGGTGACAGCCCGTGTGCCATATAGAAGATTTTTAAAGGCCGTATCTAGCTTTGTGTACAGAACTGTCCTCTTCAAGCAGGTTTTTCAATGCCTATACATGTGTTAACAAACTCCATTTTGCCAACAAGATAAGGCTTAAATGCTTTTCAAATTTTTCTATTTGGATATTCTGTGCGCGCTTGCTTGCTTTGTTGGCCTGAAGGGTCATTTCAGGTTGGCACGTGAAGTTTCTTGGAAATTCTCCTCTGAGAGTTCCAGAGAAGGAGGAAAAATAATCTAATTTCTTTCTGTAGATATCAATTATCTGTTCCCAAATGTTGACCTCTTTCCTGTTTGGTTGAACTACTGCAGCCTCAAGCAGCAATTAGGATCAATCAACTGGATCAGGCATCAGGGGCCGCTCAAGCACCGCAGAGATCTTCTTGCTGCGGTTCTTAAGCAAGTTTTGCTCAAGTCACTGCAGTAGTGGGGAAATTTGATTTTGTTATACATCCGGTTGCTCCCATTGTTCTCGCCATACTACCTCACTAAATGCTACTTTTTGTGTGGATGGTAGTTCCGTCGCCATCCAATAGAAGAATGAATTCTTGGGCAACTGTAATATGAGGAACTAATTATGTGCAGATTCCTGCTGAGATTTCATCTCATTAAGTTTGACATCACATTATCAACTCTATTGTATTTTTTTCCTGGAAGAGGTTGCTATGATATTCTGGTAATTTTTTAAGCCACAAACTAGTCTCGTTGGCCCTTCAAAGTGAAGCTCTTAATAGATGCTGAAATTCCCTTTGAGGTGCTAATGCTCTCGGCTCTGCTTAGCTATGCTAAGATCGTCTCACGGAGTTCCTTTTTTCTTTCGTATGCTCTATTGTCCTTGTTTTTCTTTGTAAACTGCATTTATTGATTGATGAGAAGTGTTATGTGATGTATTTGGTGAAAAGAAGAGAGTCGTAGCTCCATTATACTTGGCAAAGAGTATTGGGATTTTATGGAGTACTACTCTGTACGTGTGATTGGTGTGGATTATCGTATTTGGTATCATGGGATTGCAAATTCCATATCTTCCTTGACATTCCAAGGTCTCAGCTTCCTTTTTGTTCATTACTTGTAGCTTGGTTCTGATTAGGAAGAGCTCTCAGCTTCTTCATCGAACTTTACATATGTGGTGAGCGAAGTATCGGATGAGGAAGGGTCCGATACTGCTCCGGTGGTGGTTTATTGATGTAATTTACATCGTCAACTCGGCATCTGCTACTAAAACTATTGCCTGTATTATCGTTCAGGATTGAGACACAAATTATTATTCATAATGAATTTTTTTTTCTTCGCTAAGTATTTTAAGCAAACTAAGCCATTCTTTTTAGAAATATACTTTTTAAATTATTCATTTTTCTTGAAACAAATGGAGTCGTATTGGATTGTGCCTTACTCCAGGGCAAATATTTCCCACGCAAGGAAAAAAAAAAAGGGAAAGGGAGAATCGGGGAGACCAATAGATGTTTATGACCATTATATTTCATATTTGTTTTATACAAAATATTCTTTAAACGTTTTTTTTTATGTATCTCACCAATTTTAATTTTGATTTAACGGGTTAAGAATAAATAATTATTACTTGCTTGCTTATGAGTTGAAAATGAGAGGTTTTGTCGTTTATAGACTAGGCTAACTCATATTTTCAATTATTCAACCAATGTGGGACAAAGCTTTTGGAGTATATGTGCCAGCACAAACCTTGCTTTTATATGAGATGCAACTATGCAAACTAGGAAGGTTCTCTAGGTAAGTAGTGTGGGACAATTGTGATTCATGTGTTCTATCTCAATTTGTTCCACATAGATTAGTTTGTGAAGTTTATCTCACTCTAAAATGGAAAGATTACTAAAAACGCCATACATCTATTGTATGGATGTCAATTCACTCCCAAACTTTTCAATTTAACTAACTTAGTCCTAAAACCTTTTGACGATTTCCTAATGTCTTTCGGCCAATTTTAACAAAAAAACACTGACATGCATATTAGCCATCCTACATGGCATGGTTGGTACTGACGTGGACATTTTTTTTTTGTAACTTTTAATAATTTTTTTTATTTTTTCCTTTTATTTTATTTTATTTTATTTTTATTTTTTTCTCATTATTCTCCGCCAGTCTGCGACTTCGATAATGGCCAGCAGAGTCGCCAGATTTGGGCGAGGGGTTGCAAGCCCTTGTTGTGGCCGACGAGGGCAATGCGGCCCCCATCGGTAAAAGCGAAGGCTCATGAGCCCTCATTCTGTGGCTGACCAGGGTCATGATGCCCTTGTGAACCACAATAAAAAAAAGATAATAGGAAAAAAAGAAAACAGGGAAAAATAAAAAAATCAAACAAATTATTAAAAATAATAAAAATTATCTACATCAATGCCAGTCACGCCACATAAGACGATAGGCATCTACGTAAGCAATTTCAGGCCAAAAATGGCTGGAAAGACTATATTGGTAAATCGTCAAAGGCTTATGATGAAATTGATAAATGAAAGATTTATGATTGAATTGACATATGTACAATAGATTTGGAATTTTTTTTATAGTAATTATCCCTCTATAAAACTCACCCTTGAGGGCTCTTTTTTTTGTTTTTTGTTTTTTTTGTATGATATCATAAAAAAGGGGTGCAAAACGAGGATTTCTTAAGAGATCACCAGTCCTAATACAACTCTCATCTGTCGCGACCTAAAAATTATGAAATACTCTTAGGTTAATGGATTACCAGATTAATTAAATGAATTAACTAATTTAGTTCGAGCTCTCCCAAATTCTACCAAATCGCAACGTAGGTTCATATGATTAAATGCAAAGATTTTCAATTCAGAGCCGCCACTAATCATTTTTGGTAGGTTGATGAGAAACCTAAATAAAATAGCGGGAGAACTACTTTATTTCTGCGAATCAGAGATTATGAATTCGGGGACTTGATTACATTAATTTTTCAATTAATGCCCTTTCGATACCATAATTTCATGAAAAATGTTTAAGTTTGGCAACTTTTATTGGTTCAACTTAAGGTTTAAATGGAGCAATTATTATTGGGGTTTTCTCTTGTTGAATGAATGCAATGCATGAATGCACTTATGTTGTGACATGAAAATTATTCTAAATGACATGATTACTATACATATACGAAAATGCAATGCAAGACAAGCAATGATATGCAATATTATTCTATATGCAAAGTTTAATTAACCAATTAAAACACGCAAAATGATATGACATTGATGCAACTATATGCAATATGCAAGACAATATGTTCTAATGACGTGCAAAAAGTCATGCAATTGACTAACATGTAAACTTTATTATATGCTAAAACTACATCTAGCCTAAATGACATGCATTCTTCTTAAATTAAATGGCCTAAACGTGTGAATTGAATTAACTAGCCTAAAATGAATGATTCTAAACATGATCCTACATGACATGCGAATGATGTGGCCTATGACATGGTAAAACTATATGACATGATGAATGACGTGCAAAAACTATATGACAATTTAAAATATGCATTCTAACCTATATGATAATGACACAAGAATGATTTTTTTTTTGGTATTTTAAGTGAATTTTCGGAATTAAAAATTGACTCAATTAAACGTGACCCGGTTTAAGATTATCTTAAAAGTTTAGGAAATAAGTTGAATTAAATCCTAAAATTATTTAGAAAATCTTTGACCCCACATCTACATGTTTTAAAATTAAGAGACAATGCAATCTATCCTAATCAATTCAAAAATCTTTGATTTATTCCATGCAATTCATTAGATAGGATTTCTGAGAAATCTGAGAAATCCTAACTTCCTAAAATTCAGTTAGATAAGGTTTATAGGAAACCGTATTTTACTAAATTTTGTAGGAATCTTCAAGTTTTGGAAATAAATCAAGAGATATGTGTCAATTTTTTTTTTTTTTTTTGAATCTTCAAGTTTAGGAGAATAACTGAAGGATATGCCATCACAGATTATGCAAGATCTTCTTGAAAAATGCTTAATCCAAATAGACTCATGAAATTGGCGGATCGAATCCAAATGATTACGGATTGGATCGTCCGATTTCCCTTGTTTATTTGAAATAGGCGGATCGTACCCATATGGTTATGGGTTGGATCGTCCAATTACAACACATTGTCGTTTTAGGAAAGTTTCCTAAATTGGATCATTTTTATTTAGACTTAGAAAGATATGCAAAATATACGACATCTCAATCAAATATTCCAATATTCACATGATGTCAAGATAGGCAACAAAATATTTGGTGATTAAGAAATAATACACAAAATTTTCGAAGATTGCCTTTCCTAATTCTGAATCGATATCAAATCGATTCGATCTTGCTTGCGGATGGGACCGGCGGTGAAGCGAACGGGCGGCGCGGTGGCTCTTGGCTCCTCGATGGTTCTCATAACCAGCAAGCACGACGATGAGGTTCTCGGTCTCTCGCCTTTGCTCGATGACGGTGGCGAGATGAGAATCACGCGAGGTGGCTCGATTGGTGCTCGGTTAAAGAACTCTAGAAGGCTTGCAAAAAGAATATAAAATTTTGGGAAAATTTCAAAAAAGGGCCCCAAGTGCTCTCATTTTCTCAAATAAGGGCTTGAAGTGGACTTTGCTTCAAATAAGGGCCTGAAATGCCATCATTGTCTCAAAGAAGGGCATGAAGTAGCTATGGTTGTTTCAAATAAGGGCTTGACCTCGCTGGCTGATCAAGGGCACTTTTGTCAAATTGTAAATTTAATCTAATTTTTTGTTAAATTAAATAAAAAAAAAAGTAAAAAAAAAAAAAAACAAAATCACAGGCTGGAGGTGGTCGCCGCCCCACAGCCGGTGGGGCGATGGTGACCCCGACAGCCCTCGCCGAGGCGCCGGCGACCCCGACGGCCATCACCGCCGCCCCACTGGTGGTGGGGCGGTGACCTCTTGCCTGTGTTTCTTTTTTTCTTTTTTTTCTTTTTGTTTTTTTTTCAAAATCTCTTAAAAAATAGAAAATGGAAAAATAAAATAAAATAGTAAATTACCAAAATGCCCCTAACTAAAGTGACTCAGGCTCTTTTTTGAGACTGATATTGTCATTTCAGGCCCTTATTTGAAATAATGTGCACTTCAGATTTTTTTTGAGATTAAAATAGTCACTTCAGGCTCTTATTTGAAATAATGTGCACTTCAAGCCCTTTTTGACATAATGCAGGGCACTTCAGGTCCTTATTTGAAACAAGGTCCACTTCAGGCTCTTATTTGAGAAAATGAGGGCACTTGAGGTCCTTTTTTGAAATTTTTCCTAAACTTTTGCACGTTGCAGTGAGGTGAACAGCTCGATGAAAAATGGATGTTGAAAAGATTAAAATTTTCTTTCTCTTCCTTATGATGATTGTGTAGTCCACGTGCGACACTAGGAATCTTCTTGTACTGCATTAAGAACTCCTGTTAGTGATATGAAGAGGTCGGGCACACTGCCCGTCGGGGGTGTAGCAATAAAGTTGGACATCGTTGATGATCTGGACCGTGATGCTCGGGCTTACTGGGACGTTCGGGTACGGATCAATGAGAGTGCAGACTCACGATGGTGGACTTTGGCTCGTCATGAATCTGCTAATCAACCTTGCTGGATCATCACTGGACTACAACATGGTGCTTCAAACGATAGATAGGGAACCACCTCACACCAGGAAAAGAAAAGAGCCAATCTGCTCGTCTCCTTTCGTGGGTCTCCAAGAGAAAACTCTTTAGCCTTTACTGCATATATGGACAAGAAATTCTATTTTACTTGCTTTCCTTTTGTGCCCGCATCTGAGGTGTTGCCGTGTATTCCGTGATCTTTGAGAATCGCTCTGGACTTCTGGGACTTCGTCACCGGACGTTCGCTAAGTTTTTAGAAAAATCTGCAAAAAGGATCAAACGGGATCAATAGTGCAAGGAAAGCTCAGAATAATATCTTATGTCAGGGATCACGGATAGACTCTCGGTGCAGGGAACGGCTTCGCCGTTGGCCTCGGTTAGGTTCTCGGTGAGGGGGATTACTCGGCTTAAAGACCTGCAAAACAGAAGACTTTTGTCGTTGGGGGGGTTCGTGGATAGCGCAGGGACCGTCGGCTAAGATGCTTAGCGGAACTAAGAGATGTGCGGCTGGTAGATGGACTTCTCGGCTAGCTGGCTGTTCTGGAATTGATGGCGTGGACTTGACGACGCAGGGCGGTGGAGAGGAAAACCAGTGAGGGTTTCTCCTTTCTCCATTGACCACTGCTCGTATCTTCTTCTTTGTCAAACCTGGGCACATCCAGACGAAATCTCACTTTTTTTCTCCTGGAATATTGTGTTTTCTTTTCTTTTGAAGAATCCCTAACCCCTCTCTCACGAATTCTCTCTTTTACTTTTTGTGGTCGTCCCTTTCGGATTCCCCCATGGCCGTGAGTTTTCAATGAATGGCCTCTCTAATTGCCGTGTATGACCAATTGTCTGGCTCCTCCCGTTTGTGAAGCATAAGCATGCTTATATAAGGAACATTGGGTAAGTCAAGGCTCTAACTTATGACTCTTTATGAAATAGGCCCCGAATCGCAAGACTTTTTTTAATTAAGCCCCGCAGGACTTAATCACACTTAATTAAGTTCAAATCAGCCCATATTTCTTCAAAATTTTGGCACAAGCTCAATTCAGATAATTCAATCAAGTTCAAAACCTTGAATTAAGTCTATCCACCGCCGGTCCGGATAATATGCAAATGTGCAAAATGCAACGCATGCTAAACCAAATTAATTATGCTATGCATGAAAATTAATTTATTTTTGGTGAGAACTAAAAATAATTCTAATTTTTTTATGTAAAATAAATGATTCAAGAAAAATCAAAATTTAGGTGTCAACAGCTAAGTAAGCTTAATTTTGAAATTCTGATGAGATCTGGTGCATTAGTTCTAGTATAATCGCACCCCGTCGAGGGTTTGAAAAATTCACCCATGAGACCATTCTTTCTTGTAGAAATATAGATTGCCAAATCAAATGGCTAAGAAGAGAGAAATATTAAGCTCTCTTGGGATTATATTATTATTATTTTATACCTAGAGCGGGGCCTGCATAGACATAATCGCCCAGCCCCTCAGGGGGGACAGGGAGGGGTCGGGGCATGTTTGCACTCCACGGGGAGCGGACGAGGACCGTGAACCCTATCCCTTGCTCGTCCTACGTCCATGCCTAGTCAAGTGAAACTGTTAGAAGATCTATTCTAGCAATTTTTTCAGGGTTGATATCGTGAAAAATCAAGGAATTAAACAAGTTGAGCAAACTTTTTCTTGCATGAGACTTTCATTTCCGATGCTGCAGCTCAGTAACTAACAGTTTTAGGCAAAGAGAAAGACGATCCTGCGTCGAGTACGTGGTACTTCTATTTCTGCCTAGACAAATTGACTTGGCGGATGACGTCAGCATGCGTGGAATCTTTTGGAGGATGCAGTCGCGTGTCGCCTGGGGGGGCGTGGCGGTGGAGCCCGGCGGAGAAAATTCATGAGATGGCTCGGCGGAAGGCGGTGGGTCGTGGGTTTATGTTTGGTTTTCTAAATACTCGGCTGTAGATGTCCAAATCACCACTAAATACTGGCGCTCCCAGCTCCGAGACCTGGCGGGCACCTGGCAGCGCATGTGGCGGTTTCCGGCGTGCGTTGGCTGTGACAGTTAGGATTTGGTTCGTCTAAGGGCGGTGAGTCTGATGGTGGTGTCGACTTTCGGAAATGAGCAACGGAAGTGTGCCGAACATCAATTAACGGCTTCGGTCTTAGCGGAGGACCGAGAGCGACGCGGCTGGCGTCGTCGCAAAGACCGTGAAGAAAAGCCGCCGATGCGGCTGGCTTTATTGAATAGACTCGATTCCTATTCTTGAAAAACAATGGCTACCAAGTTGAGAATGATGATGTGGAAGAGAAAAATATGGAATTTGTGTATATTTCATTGTACTCAAGTGAAGAATACAAGAGCCTATTTATGGGCTTTACATGAGGACTATCTAAGGTAAAAAAAAATATTGAGTATAATCAAAGAAAATATACATAATCGCATAATATGCTAAATAAACCTCTAACACCCATACTCACAAGACAACCAGAATGCCTCTCGCATGTGCCGAATGTCCCCAACTTCGGTGAGGACATCTGAATCAAGGGTTTCAGAAAATGTTTTGGACATCCAAAAGTAAATGACAAATAAAATCGAACTTCCCTCAGAGTTTATAGGTTTAGGGATAAAACCGAACAACTATAATTTGTTGTGTGCTGTCTTTATTTGTTCATTATCATCTATATCTTAATGATAGCACGATGTTCACTTGATTATATCTCCTTCAGCTGAATTTCTAGTATCGGTTGTTAAGTCCCGCAAAAGATTGTCGTAATCGTTAAACAACCTATTGACCCCCTAGGTTGCATTGTTAGCCCCAACAGTTGATATCAAAGATTCAATGCTTTGTTGTTTGCCATTTAAAGTGTTTTATTTATGAGCATAAAGATCCTAATTTATGATTAACCTTGGCGATTTCTTTGCTCCTGATTCTTAAGCTCCCAGCAATCCTCCATACTTTGATGGCACCAACTATGGGAACTTGATACGAAGAATGCAAGCTTACATGGAAGCATGTGATATCCTCATGTGGAATGTGACTCGAAATGGACCGGCAGTGCCAACTAGAGCTCATGACCAACAGGATGGCAATAATGCGCAAGTTGCTATGGCTTCTGCTGCTGCGGCTCAACTCGAAGAAGCACATAGAAGAATTGCACAAAATGCTAAAGCTAAAAATCTACTATATTGTGTGTTATCTCCATCTGAGTTTAACCGAAATTTTTATTATTTGACGGCCAAAGAAATATGGGATCAACTCATAGTTACCTTTGAAGGAACTGATCGAGTGAGGGAGACAAAAATAAACATTCTTCTCCGGAAACATGAGCCATTCAAAAAGAAGTCCGTTGAAACCATGACTCAAATGCTCACAAGGTTCGCTGAGATCGTAAATGGTCCAGCTAATCAAGGAATCATCGTAAATGAAGGTGAAACACTCACAACTCACACAACTCAAGAAGGAGAAAGAGATGATAGGCCTTTTCTTATTTCACCTTCATTCGCCCATAACAGAATGATTACAAGACTTGTCTTTATATAGACTTGTTGCACGACTCTTGATCTACCTCTTAAAAGACTCATAAATATAACTTGCATTCCAAGGAGATAGATTCGAAACACGAATAATCAAGATGCATTTACATAACATTAACTTGACATTGGAATACGAACACACTCTTGAAAACTACACTCCATAAAGACCCTCGATTCTTGCACCAATCTTGGGAGTCGAATGGATATCTACATCGCCTTCAATTTTGAGATATCCACATCGACAACTTTTCATTGAGATCAATAACATTTATAAATTTGGTTTAATTGCTAACAGCCCAAACCTCGAAGGGCCGTGTAGAATCTGAACGCGCTCCACGCCATCATAGCTTCAATTATGTGTATGTTAATGCCAGCACGCGACGCAAAGGGATCGATTTGGAAGCTCGATTGTGTTGTTTGGGTCTTTGCGGTTCTTGAATCCGGAGTTATTGCCTGGAAAAGCCATATGGACAATAACATGCACAAGTATCATCTTACCACAGGGTGTCTCAATTCCGTACATGATCACCTGATGGTACTTCTCTTTGAATGCCATGATGTTGATGGCAGCGCCTCCGTGGAACAACAGGGCAACAACGTGCTTAATTTGGATATTAACGAACGGGAACGCGGTTACTTTAGACCGAATGCAAAATGGATTCGCGCATGATCAAACAAGAAACAAATAGATGCTTGACTTAGCTTTGTGGTTAACGTCAAAGTCCGCGAGGCGAGACGGGCGCGAGACGACGATACAATGGTAGGGGTGAATGGGCCTCAACCAACACGAGCTCGTTGGCCTCCACAACAAAGCAAATTCTAAGCCGGACCTACCGTGTCGACTAAGAAGGTATCAGTCGAATCACGGTGCGGCGAAGAAAAATCTGAGACAGCGTATGCCGAGTGAAGCGATCAGCGACGTCCCTGGCCACAAAAGTCAACAATGAGCAACGAGCGTCTGCAATGATTGTGGCGTCGAGGACCGACCCGGTGGTGCGCTTGGCACGAGATGTTGTGAGACGACGGTGATTAGGCGTATTTCAAGCAATCTTGTGTTTGTGCGCGCGCCTTCTTGCACTGGTCTTTCTTTGATTTGGAATTGCCTCTCATAGCCCCAATGCATATGAAAACTTAATTCACATGTGCCCAAAATGGATTCCAATGTATCGAATCCCATTTTTGAACTGGTCTTTCGTGGAGCTTTAGTTGAAGCTGATCAGGAAGCCCTAGCACTACGTTGACCCGAACCTTGACCCGGTTCTATTGGTCCCCGGAGTCCCCAAATTGATATTGCAGGTAGAGGTGGCAAAATGGGTCTAGAATCCATGTCTAACCCATATTTACTAGTGGTGGGTCATAAATGGGTTGCCTTCAATTTTAAAAAGCAGCTTAAGTGGGTCATAAATGGGTTATTTAAAAACTTAATAGGTCCTAAATGAATTTTAAATGGGTCATAAATGGGTTAACTAATATAACTATCTTAAGCGAGTCATAAACATATTAGCTGAATATTTTAATTTTTTGAATTTATATTATATTATTTTATTATTTTTTCTTTTTCATTCTACATTTGTTGGCTGGCGATGGCCTCCGGCGAGCTCGTGCTCGCCTGGATCGGCTGAGAATCAAGCTCACCGGCCTCGGCAAGCTCGTGCTCTCTTGGATCTTGCCGAGAATCGTGCTCGCCTGGTTCTTGTCGAGAATCAAGATCGCCGACCTCGCTTGGATCTTGCCGAGAATTGAGCTCGCTGAGGCCGGCGAGCTCGTGCTCGCTTGGTCCTTGTCGAGAATCAAGCTTGGCGAGCTTGCCCTCGCTTGGTCCCTGCCGAGAATCGAGCTCGTGCTCGCCTGGATCGGTGTCGGGCGAGCTCGAGCTCGCCGGGATCTGTGTCGGGCGAGCGCGAGCTCGCCGAGATCGGTCGCATTGGTGACTGGTTGCCGAGGCACGGCGACGGCGGAGAGAGGAGATAGAACGAAGAGAAAAGAAAAAAGAAAAAGAAGAAAAAGAAATAAAAGAAAAGAAAAATAGAAAAATAATAAAAATAATTAAAAATCCGGATAAAAATAATCAGAACTTTTAAAAGAAATAAAAAAAATCATATATATTTTTTAAATTATAAAAATTATCCACAATTATCAATATATTTTTTTCAAAAATTTATAAGAAATAAATCATCTTAGATTGGGTTAAATATAGAAGTGTTTTAGTCATATGGGTTAGGTCGAGTATGGGTCAGATCGGGCATGGGTTAAGAAATTTGTACTATGCATAAATGGGTCATAAACGGTTTAATGGGTCAATTTGGGTCGGACCATTTATGACCCGACCCACCCGTTTGACAGGTTTAATTGTAGGCCATGGACAATAACCGTCATCGAACGTCTTTTTAAACTATTGGAAGATCGTACGAGGTGTAGAACTCTAGAATATACCAAGCTGAAGAGAATTCTTAAAAACAAAAAACAAAACAACAGTATAATCCTCGTACATTTAACATCGCAAACTTTACTTTATGTACACTAATGAACAAAACGCACAAATATGCATTTATAAGAAAATAGATTAAAGGATAATTTAAGGGAAAAAAAACTGTGATCCAAGTTATAGTTAAGTTTAAATTGTTTTTGGACGAGAAAGATACAATTTTGACTTTGGATTATATAATGATCTAGGACGATTAATCTCGTAGCAGACATAATTGCGTCGGGTCAAGGTACTAGGCGCCCGTGCTTAGGTTCCTAGTGGCTGGGCCCGACAAACGCTGGCTCCTACAACCATGACCATGACCCCGGCGCTCATGCTTGGGAACCCCGGCAGTCGAACCCAAGTCCTCGAGGCCAGGGCCCAGTTCCCGACGCTCGAGCTGGGGTCTTCGGCACTCGAAAAATAACTTGTTGATAGCATGTGTATCCACTCTCTAGGAGAAAATAAAAGCAAGTTTTTCTTACCAAGCGACGGAAAAGAATTTCGAGGTTATTTTCACATTTCAGCGAAACACCAGGAAATACTGTCATTCCCTTGATAAATGATGCTAGCGCTTTAGAAAGAGGAAACAAATACATGGATATAACCATATAAACACATCTTTACCAGATCTGGCACAAAGAAGTCTTGCTGCATGAATCATGCTGGCAGCTGTATGAACTTCCCTCTTCCTATACACAATCTCTCAGAAAAACTCTGGAAAAAAAAAAAAAAAAAAAAGGGCTGCCCACAATCCTTTACATTGAGATGAGAAAATGGGACAAGAATAGCACAAGAACTAGCCTTCACTGCTTCCTAATATTTGAGAAGAAGACATGTTTTCAAAACTGAACTCCTTGTCTTAGCGTCAAGGAAAAGAAGTTCCTCTCTTGCTTTCACAATCTGGTGTTCTTCAGTAGAAACCAATGAATCACCATCTTGCACACTTGTATATACAGTCTGAATCCGAAATATTCCTCTCGGAAACCCGAGTCTTCAATGGCCACTTCACTCGAAAATGTTCTTCCTGCTTCCATCACCAGATGAAAAAAAGATGGAAACGCATGACCTTTTTTGTAAGACACTTCCAATCCGCTGATGATACGGTGGACTGAATCAATCAACTTGCTATGTGTTTGAATTATGCTCCTCATCGCACACCCCGCCACATGGTTTTCCGATAGTGTCCATCACTTCAACTTGCACAACGAAAATTACTTGATTTAGGCCCCTGACCTGTACTGATCCTGGCCTTGAATATAGCGAGTCTCACCCGATATGAAGGCCGTGAAAAAAAAAAAAAAAAATCGAGCAATTCCCAGATAACTGACTACAGTTCATTCAAGAGCCTGCCGATACAGTTGGAACGGACTCGAACCTTCAATCTCCCAAAAACTTCAGAGGGAGTCTCAAGGAGGGTTTTCAAAACCTGGGGGCAGAGATGCAGCTCTGAGCTCTGGTGATGAGGAGCATCTCTTCTGCTTGTACTTTGGCCACGCACGAAGCGGGCAGGGGCCGAAACGGGCCGGCCGCAGGGGCGAATGCGGGCCAGTTCGGGACGTCCACCTGGACCGAGAAGAGCGAGTAAACAGGCCTGTGGTCCGAGAACCGGGACTCTCCTCTCACATACCTTATCTGTTTCAGCCCATCGCCTCTCCACAATATTCTGTCACACCTGCCATTTTTAAATCAAACAAGGTCCACAGAGTCGGTGAATCTTCAGTGTGAACAACTTCCTCGAAGATATACAGAATCAATATTTTTCTTTACTGCTTTACGAAAAACTGAAGCAAGTGTTGCAATAAAAGAATTATCAGATAAGGAACCTTGGTAGCCGACCATATAGTAAAAATATAACAACAGGTGGTCGGCAGGAACATATTTTATCCTCAATGAATAGTTTGATTAATCTAAAGCGAAGATATGACTGTTGCTTGTCGACCCTTTTGAATAACTCTAGGAAAACTGCAGCTTAAGTAAGACCCATTAATGTGTAAAGTACTAAACTAAACCTAGAGAAATCGAAACGAAAAAATTAAAAAATTAAAGCATATGCCATTAAGTATTCAACTAGCTCCTCATGTAGAACGGATTTATATCACTTTGTTCTATAATTATCAGGAAAGGAGAGAGCTTGTACATAACGTCACACCGCTCAAAGACAGCGAGAGAGACCTTAATAAGACGCGATTAGAAAAATATATAATTACCAGGCCGGTGTGCGACGCTTTTCTTTAGATTTGGAGTTCTGAACGGCGTAATGGTCGGAGTTAACGAGGTACTTGTACGTCGGAGCAAAATATATGTTCCCTTCTTCCCACCCTTTGAATACTCGACCGGCCCTTTGTTCTATTTTTAGCTGCCAAAACACATCAAACATGAACCAGCCATTGAGTCCAGAGGATGTTTCACAAGAAAGCAATGAAAATGAAAATCGATTTCGATTATGCTGAGTTTAGAAGACTATGATTAAAACTGATTTGAGCTTACTGGCATACCTGGTCTTTCTCCAAAAGCGCTTGCCAATCGTTCCTCTGGAGAAGTTCGTGCATGTCGCTGCAGCTCGAAGCTAGCCGATAGTTCAAATCGCCTAGCCAAATGATTTTGCTACATGAAATAACGCAAAATTCCTATTAAATACCGTCGGCTACACCCTAAATGTGTTCCGATAGCGGTGTGAAAACAAGTACAGAACGAACTTACTCGTGATCGAGAATGCTATCGGGCGAAAAAGACGGCCCTTGTCGTCGAGAGGAATTAGAGAACTTCGTCTTCCTCAGTATTTCCATCACATCCGAGTTCCTCTTCACTTGGTCGCCTTCTTTCTCCCCGGAGGTCAAGTGCGTGCACACGAAGCAGAAGGTGGTTTGGTGCAAGGTCATACTTATGGAGATTGAACCCTATATCAACGAAACAAGGAAGGCGGCAAGAAAATCTAGTTAATTACCGAAATCTCTAAATCATTAACTCGAGGCTTGCGATTATCAAACAAAATCGCTACATTCGTCCCCGAACTCGCCTCTAGTAAAACTAATTACTAATCCCCATCAAAGACCGCGTGTGATATTTCAAAGAGCATCCATCTATTTCGAGCTATTAACATGAATTTCACAAGATGAAAAAGTTTTTCAAGTGTGGATGACACGCGACAATTAAATCATGACTAAGTAGGGCAATCATCTAAACAATTTAGACTTAAGCAAATTTGGAAATAGTAAAACCCACTAAAAGAATGCATCAACATCTTCAAGTTCCCCACGTTACAATCATGTAAAATTCAATTCAAATGCCTAAAAAAGAGGGTTTAGCAGATGGGATTAATTAACTATTAGCTGATGATGCTGACCTTATTTCCAAGATAGCCCATGATTCCTCGCCCCACGCACGACACCTTCAAATTGCCGACGTGCCTCCTGAGATCTTCCCTAACCCACACGCACAAGAATATCCCCACCATCTGCTTGCTCGCGGCGAGGCAATAGCGCTGGCGGACCGGGCTCGTGTACCTCCTGGACGTGCACGGCGGGCTAGGCGAGCCTTCTTCGCTGCCGCTCGGCGTGAGGCTCAGGAGCCTCTCGAAGTCCTCTTGGTCAAGCTCATCTTCCAGAGACAGCAAGTCCGAGAAGCTGAGCCTCGGTTTGAGACTCTGCTGGAGCTCGCTCGGCGGAGAGTCCAAAAGCTCAGTCTGGGATGGCCTGTCCCCGTTCAAAGCCTGGCGAATCAGGGACAGCCACTTGGCGGCCGGCCCGTTGTCCTCCGCCCCGAGCACATTCCCCGCGTTTAGCGGCACGATTTCCTGGAACCTGATCCGATTGAACACGTTAAGCACCCAAGTCAATACGAGTCGGAAGGATCACCATCATCTCGATCTAATCATGATCGATTTTTTACAATCTCTTCTGTGTCAACTCGAGATACATCAGGCGGACAAGGCATAACTCTAAGTCGGAAGAACCCGACATGTTTTCTGCAATTAACATTAGGTTAGTCCGTCTATATCAAGTCGCTAACAATAGAATCAATCCAGTCAATAATGTCTCGATCATGGTCTAAAGAAGGCGTTTGCTTCACGAAAAACTCTAGATTTTGAAATCAATTGTCCAAAAATAATTGATTATATCGCTCAAAAAGATTAATCAACGAAAAATATTTTTATTATAGATAATAATTTATAGTTAATATTTTCGTGGATGATAAAAATATCATTTCTTCGTTCATTCTCATAAATGATCATTTCGATTCCATCACCGTCTCATATCATCCGATCAGGTTGGCAAAATGGTAAATAACTTGAGTCTGAGCACGTTGGTGATGAGCTGGCGGTAGAACATGTTAAAGTCGCGTCGAATGGGGCCTGCCCAGCCCAACGCAACCCAACCAACCCACTTAGTGGGCAGCAATTCGCGCCACGCGCCTCGCCATGAATGCAGCGGCGCGTGACGATTGAATTTAAGTTTATAACAAATAATTCCCAAGCAGGAATATGCGACCGACTATGATAAACGTGTTTAAAACTGCTTCTTTAATAATAATAATAAGAAATTACAGTCATTGAGCTGAGTTAGCTCAAATTTAATGTTATTTTACATATGCATATTTGTATCGATTAAGATTCTTGTGGTCTAAGTTAAAATAAAAAATAAAACAGAAATTGCCTTTTGAAAAATTAAAAATGAAATTACCGGTATTTCTAAACTTACGGCACTTTTACTCGATCCTAACCTAATAAGAAAAAAAAGCATACTGGTAGAAAATTTAACTTTTTTTAATCAGTATTTTCTTTAATATACAATAAAATAAAATTCTTTTATTTGCTGGTGGGAGGTGGTGACAGGTGAGAAATTCAACAAAGAAAAAAAATATAAAAAGAGTAGATGAAAAGGAGGATGGGTCAGGCTTTGTACCAAATTGGGGGTGGGACTGGAGTACACCAACCAAGTACAATGATTAAGAAGACCATGGTAATGTACAAAGTAGTTGAAAAGCAAGAACTCAACTGCAGCTTTTACACATACACCGCACACAGATGAGAAGCTGCAGCTTTTGGAGGCAAAGCCAACAGAACTAGCAAGAGATGTCTAGTTCAGTGAATGAATTATTTAATTGAATTTGAATACATCCTCCGAAAACTTTGAAATTTCCCAAAGATGTAAAACGCTATATAACTTTTGAAAAATAAAAAGAAATATAAAAGAAGGGGAAAATTCTAAATTAAGGGCTTGAATGTCTACTTCTTCTTTTTTTGTCAAAAAAAAAATTTCGTTTCATCCGAAAGAAAAGTACATAACTTCAAGATAAAAATGCAAATCAAGTTGATTAATCTTTCATATTTACTTGCTTTGTTTTAATTCAATTTGATTAAATCCTCGGTTTTTTTTTTTGAAATTTCCCAAATTTTATACATGTAAAACGATAGCTAATTTTTTGAAAAAGAAAAAGAGCAAAAGAGAAGAGAGAGAGGAGCATACCCAAGAACATAGATGTCAGCAGGAGCAGGTGACTTGAGCCAATCTCTCAAGTTCAAGCCCTCGTGCGGCAACTTCCCTCCAACATTCCATGTCCCCACGAACATCCTATGCATATATATATATATATGTCCAATGTAAAAACCCAATCATTACAACAACAATAAACCCAATGATTTTGGCGACCTAAAATCTATCAAATCGTTCTTCTTCAGTTTAAATTCTG
Organism: Lenwebbia sp. NSW1173648; assembly: GCA_029784005.1. Taxonomy (NCBI): domain Eukaryota; kingdom Viridiplantae; phylum Streptophyta; class Magnoliopsida; order Myrtales; family Myrtaceae; genus Lenwebbia; species Lenwebbia sp. NSW1173648. The sequence goes on along the minus strand of JARCGZ010000008.1, from coordinate 17,187,726 downwards.
AATAAATAAATAAAAAACTAGCTAATCTTCTTAAATATGCAAGACCTTTCGCATAGATTACCTGTTGTAGGCGGCTTCCAAATAGATTAATAGGTAAATAGATAGAGATCGAAAGATCGACGAGTACGATTTATTTAGAGACTTGCCTTGGATTGAGCGTGTCGGCGACGGGGGTCGCTTCGCAGCCGAAGTTAGACTCTTTAGGGCCGTCGCTCGCGTCCACGAGCCACTCTTCTGTCGCAATTACAAAGTTTATATAGACTTGGTCAGGCAAGAACAACCCATCAAATCAGAAGGGGAAAATTTTATTAAACTATCTTTCACTAATTAGAGTTCGGTCAACAAGCATAAAATCATGAAAAAGTCATAGTTTAACTGCCCGCACGTGCCGATTCACCATGTCCCCTCCTGTAACAAGATTATCACCTCAATCTAATCCAATCTAATCCGGTGATCACGATATAACCCGACTAAATTTCAATAACCAAGAAAAAATAAGATCTATTAATCATATTCGGTAATAAATAAAAAAGAGAAAATATCTGACAAAATAATTCAAGCAAGAATCACCCCGCAAAATTAAATATGGCAAGAAAAGAAGGAAATAATTCAAGCAAAAGGAAAGCAGACAGTCAAATCAACCTCTGGGACTTATTATTATCGTCCTCTGTTCCTACGATGTCCAATCATATGAATGAGAAGGTAGCAGATTTGACGGCTCAGAGGAACAGCCCCCCCCCCCCATTAAAGAAGCTTGAAAAGTGCCGAGAAAGGTACAAGCAATCGAACGAAATGGACACTGCCGCTGGTTTTTAGCAATTTACCTGAAAATCCTTGTGGTACGACCACATAACAGCCTTGGTCTGAGCAGCTCTTCCGTCTCTCTGCTCTTTTCTCTGAATTCCACAAATGGCTATTAATACCAAATGTTAATAAATGAAGGAAGAGTAAGATAATCAACTCCGATGGCTACCTCTTACGGCGTAATCTGAGTGAAATTCATGGGCTCCGCTTCTGATGTTCAGCCATTTTCTGACCACCGCTTTCGGCCACGAATTCTGCCCAAAAAGAAGAGAAAATCGAATCAAGATTGACTTCCCAAGATTCAGCAAATCCGACGCGTCGTAGGAGAAGGAAAACGAAGATGATTCGCTGACCTTGGAGATCTTGCGAGCCTCTTCTCTCATTGCTCTTCACCGTCTCTGTTCGGCTCTGTGCCAAGACAACTGAGAATTCACATAGATAAGGATACGGCCGGGGAACTAGATATAAGAAAAAAACAGTGGGAATCGAGGACCATCGGTTCTTGTTCAACTTGTCCAAAGATATACTTAACCATGGCGATCGTGGATATCTGTGTATAAAAGAATGAAAAGATCTTCCATTTTACTGCGTTTAAATTAATGCAGGAACCATCGACTGAAAACAGAGTAGGGCCTGATCGAAGAGTGATGAGTTTGGTCCGCTTCTGTCTTGTTTTCTCCTAAATTTTAACTTCAGTTGTGAACAGAAAATATGTGTATATAAATGGAGTGAGAATATGAAAGTGTCAAATGCAGAGTTCAACGGGGAGTTAATAAAAGAGCAAGTTGCAGGGGAAATGGAGACAGCTTCTGAGCGTAGACCGTAGCCTGTAAGCAAGAAAAACTGAATACCCACATGACGCTTTGTTATTTAAATGAATGATCATGAGAGAGAGAGAGAGAGAGAGAGAGAGAATAGGCCAGGTTCAACCTTTTCTCTGTGCAAACAATTGTTTAAAAGGCTTTACAGAGAGGAGAGAAACAGTGTGGGAGGATCAAAATTGAATCGTCAAGACAACGAAAGAAAAAGCTTGAGCTTTTCTTTAATTAAATCAAATTACATCGAAGCCCTCTTTCTCTCGATCGGGAATCTGCTAAAAGAAAATGAAAAGAGGGAAGAAGAGTACATCTGAAACTTGATCAGATGAATGTCCCCGTCCAAGTGATCTCCCCGTTCGATCATCGCGAGAGAGATTGCCCGGATTTGGTAGATTCGAAGCGACCCGAACGTAACCCAAACAAAATGAAGATTTTCGAGGATTCACCGCGAAACAGGGGAACTGGGAGTAACAGTGGAGATGGGAAGTTAAACAGATGGGTCGTCGACATTCCAATCTCTTTAGACTTCAGCGGAAACCGGCCAACCAATGCGTGCAGGAGAATCAATCAACGACAGAAAAAGAGAGAAAGAAATCTAGAGAGAGAGAGAGAGGTTACTCACCCAGAGAAGCCTGCGATTTTCCAGGGGGAGGAATGAATGAACAGTCGGCGCGAGAGCGAGAAGATCTGTTATGACTAGTCTATTGAGCTTTTCTCTTCCATCTCTGTTTCACTGAGAAAGAGAGAGAGAGAGAAATGATTGCTTGGTTCGCTTCGTGTTGGTTGATGGGAGGGGCTGGGAAGAAGAAGAAGAGGAGAAAGTGGCAATACTTTTGTTCCTCGGAAAAGCAAAAAGAGAGGGTCGGTTCTCAAATTTATAAGCGTCGTCGCATCTCTGAGCCTTTGAGTTGGACTGCGTGCGTGAGAGCGAAGGGAAATGGGAAGGAGGAGCAGTAGTGGGGAGGGACATGCTTCTGTGCGGGTGGATCTAGCGGCTCTATTGTGAACCCGCTTTCGCCTTTTTAGGGCAATCTCTCTCGATTTCCAAATTAATTCAAATGGAGATTGGAGGATATAGTGCACAGTGGAAGGGAGATTAGAAATTAAGAGAGAAAAAGAGAGTTATCACATGTTAGCCCGCCGATGCACATGTATATAATTACTGTTTAGACAGGTGTTAAGCGTGCGTGAATAAAATTAAATGATTATGTGTGAAAAGAAGTATTGGCTTGATGGAAAACGACCAAATACTCGTAAAATAATGGACGAAAAGGATGGTAATAGAAGCTATATCAATTATATTCATTTGCTCGAGTAATAATGAAAAGTATAAGAAGAGACATATAAAAGCAAGTTTGTGGTCATTATACTAGAGGCCGCAAATTAGAGTCTTGAGATTATAGATCAAAAAATAACATGCCGGGACATGTTAAAATCCATTAATGATTAGATTGGGAATTTTTTTTTAATTGCTTGTTTATTACTGTAGATCATCTCATCGATTTAGAGGAATTGTAATTGAGGCGCAAAATGTGCCTATACAATGCAACCCATAAGTAAAGTGAAAAAGAAGATATAACGACGATTACTTTTTTTAGCGCTATAAGTGAATATGTTACTTTTTTTCCAGAAAGCAAAATTATATGAACATTTTTTTTTCTATTCCTTCTATAATTTAATCAATACTTACTAAAATTAAAAGAGAATGAGAGAAATTTTTTTCGAAATTTCATGAAATAATGAAAGGACGAAACTTGTTGTTGCACTACCACGATAATGAAGGAATTTCACTTCTTGATTTTCTCTTTTCGGAGCCAAAGCGGGTTTTTTTTTCATGTGTGTCTGTCATAAGATGATTCGAAGTAGGATTGTTCTGGTCAATTTGCATTGTTTGATAAAGCAAAGAGAGGTTCCTCCTTTTGAGGGTTCTCAATCGTTCTTTTATTTCCAAATGTTCTTATTTGCTTATAGTATTGCCCTCGGAAAAATATTTTGTCTATGGACAATTTACGTAGGTTTGTAATTCTATTCCATCTCACACTTTTTGTACTAGAGGAACTCTTATATTTATATCCTACAACAACCCTCTTAAAAGGGTTTCAAATCTTGAAAGAGTTGTCTTTCTATAGTTACGTATACAATTTCTTCATGATGTCTACTTTTGTCAATAATTTCTTTCCATTATTTCATAATTCAAATGTTTCGGAACTAAGTGATGTTGTTTAATCTTTCAATTGTCAATTCGATGCACACGAGCAACGCGTGTATGTGTGCACATTTGCCAGTATTATATAGAGCAAAGTGCATCTTCTTCTTTTAAGTAATCTCTATCTGTTTTTCTTCACCAAAATAACTCAATTACATATTCTGCGAAAAGTGTACGTATTGACATGCATACATTAGGGAAAAAAAAAACATGCATACGTTAGGGTAATTCAACATAGGCTACACAATGTATTTAAAAATGTCTTTTATCTATATTTTTATATGAGTCTCCTTAACACGAGTGCATCTAGGCAACTTGTTAACCATATCTAATAAGAAAACGCCTTGATTTTTATTGCATTGATTATATAATACAATGATTATATAATACAAGAAAGATAGTGCATTCAAAACTGTGCGGTTTCCTTTACTCACAGCTTAAGAAGTGCCATGGGGAACTCCTTAGCAAAGTACTTTTAATTTGAACTTAACGAGAGATTACATTTGTGGAGTAACAAATCGATAAATTAAATAAGGATGATCACATGCAACTTACTTTTCAAGTTTAATTATATATTTTTACTAGGTCAACCGGTAGTGTAATTTTTTTTTATTTAAACATTCACCTGTGGATAAAATTTACGTGGATGAATGTGATTACTTAATTATTTCTAAGTACACTTCTCATCCATTTAATGATGAACTTTTCATTGGCAGTGAACCTAATTACAATCATTTAATAAGTTATGATAGTTCAATACTACTTGGATGTGTGTACAAAATGTTCGAAATCATTGTAATTTACTTTAGGAGAGAAATTTGAGTGACTAGGATGAGAATGATGATGAGTAGATAGATAATCTTGGAGATGATTTAACAATGAGTAACATAATTTGGAATTTTTTTATTTTGACAATCACGTTTTAGAAGGGTCTACTTGGAAATAAAATCACATATTTAATATGTACGATTTAGGAAATTCAGACATAACTAATGCGTTATTATTGGTAAGGCTATCAATCAATCATTGATTGAGCTTTTAGTAGCTGTCTAATAATAATAATCTCCTCCCAAAAATTAGGACAAGCGATGTGATCTGAGACGTGCGACTGTCATGTCAAACTTCAAATGCTCAAAGTGTAATTGGCAGGCTTTAGGGTTAAGTCTGGGTGTAGCGTCCGAGGAAGTCTATATCAAGTCTTCCATTTAGGAACGCCAACAAGAATTTTGTACTCCAATTAAGAGGGTAAAACTAAAGGCTTTACTCCAATTTTTTTCCTTTAATAATTTGAGGGTGTGATCATATGAGGGTGAACACGACTATTAGGAAGATCATGAAACACCTTATTAGTCTCGTGAATTGGTTGATTAAAACCTTTGACTAATGTAAGCGGCTCTGATCCCGAGTAATTTGTATGCGGTTGGTGTGATTTGATCGAATGAGATCCCGTTTCTAAATTGAAAATCTCCTAATACCTCAATCAACTGTGCGTGAACTTTGAGATTAGGCTACTCTATTTTTCCATCCTTGAATATGTTATATCTTCATTCCGCTATTTTGTTTCTCATAACTCGCATAGATGAATAAATCGACAAGACGTACCCCAACTCTTGATCTAGGTAATAGCCACCCGACTTTCTATTGATTGAGTCATAGCCTAACTAAATATGTTATAGCATTGATGCGAAACAAGATTTGTAACTAACCACTTCAAATCAATAGAGTAAGATCTGTTGAAAGAAAACAGTCTTCCTTTCACCAACATAACTTTTTTCCATATATATGTTCAACACCAAGAGTAGGAGCTTTTTTTTTTTTTTTTTTTTTCATGATCTCTAAAATATGAGAAATTTTTTCCACTAAGTCTTGTCACGAAATAAAATTTGTTCCGATTTTCCTCGCAAGATCATATCACAACTCGTATTCACCCCTAAAGTACCATCATACCATTACATCTAAAATTAAAGTCTAACTGATTACCAATATAGTTGAGAAGCTAATGGCGAGGTGAATTTCGCAATTTTATCTTTGTAATATCACAACTTTCGGGCAATCAAGGTTGAGAAAGGATATAAGATGGAGGAAACAGTTTTCTTCCGCATATACATATGTTGTGGAAACCTATAGTTGATCATACTTGGAAAAATGACACAAATGGTCCTTGAACTTTGACCCAATATGTAATGTCATCTTTGAACTTTTAATTTGTTCAATGTGGTCTCTGAAGTTTTGCCCAATGTGCAATGTAGTTCTTGATTTTTTTTAATTCACTCAATGTAGCCCTTGAATAATTGGTGAATGTATAATTTAGTTCTTAGAGTATGTAAAAATGACGCAAACGGAAGGACTGCATTTAACATTCACAAATAGTTTATGGATCACATTGAACAAATTAAAAGTTTAGGGACGACATTGCACATTAGGCCAAAGTTTAAGGATCACATTACATAAATTCAAAGTTCATGGATGACATTGCATATTAAATCAAAAATTAGTGCCTACTCGTGTGATTATCCAGGCTAGAGTTTAAGGACCACATTATGTGGATCAAGGCTAGTAGAGCTAAAGACAATCCTGAGCCAGTTTTGGGCGGTTGATTAACTCATCAAAGCCAATACATAAGCAACCAAAGCAACCAGAAAATGAGTGTCGCCGCCCAAAGAAACAAAAGCAGGCTAGCTGAAAAATCGTTTTAATGTTGTTTTTGGCTAGACAGTCGTCTGAGATAATTACACGTCTTTCCCTAATAGGCTGTGTTAAGAGGGGCCTAATGAAGCCAAAAACGACATCGTCACGCTTTTACCGGGCCACCGGGATGGCTAAAAATTATGAATGTGTCAGTCAAGTGTTCAGACCAATGAGAGAATGTGCATGCAGAAATGGGTGTCAATCAGAATTTAATTTTGTGCTTTTTTTTGTTTGCTTTTGATGAAGAGAATCAATCAGAATTTAAGTTAAAGAGACGAGACATGGGACGTTGTTGGCCGATCATTCTCCAATAAAACTTTGTCTGATCGATGTACCAATGGGATAAATTCTCCGATGTAATTTGTGGCCGCGCATTTGGCACGGTTCTTATTTTGCCAAGTGCTTCTCTTCCTATTTCTTTTTCCCAAGATATGAAAAATGATGTTTGTAAATTGTTTTACAAATCAATACAATTCGTGATTACTTGTTATGTACATGCTTGGATTGTGCGAGTGAACGGTTTTGAGGTGGGTCGGTTCCTGACCTAAATTTGAAAGCAGCCTTTATCTCATGTTTTAAAAGATTGAATTCGAGAACCAAATTGGTCGGTTTTGGAAGATCTAGATTAAGAAAGACCCATGTAATGTTTTGGCAAAATACTTATAACAGAAAAAAAAAAGTTGCACCGTTATATAAAAATAACATTTGTTGGTTAAGTAGTTATGTTATTGTCTGTTCGTGTCGAAAACCATGATTTTATGCTCGATGGGTGCAAAAAGGAAAAAAAAAACAAAATTATAAAAAGGATTTGAAAACCGATTTAGAATGTATTAAATTTGAGAAATAGACTGGTTGAACCAATGGTTCTGGCCTTGGAACCGACAATCAAACTGGTCCTGGCTCAGTTCTTGGTTCGCGGAAACGGGAACAACTGGGAACTAAACTGGTTCTTTCTAGATGTCTAGGCCGGTTCGATCCGGTTTCTATTTGAGCCGGACTCGATGCTTACCCTACTTTTACCTTTTTGTTTTGTTTTTCTAGATTATATGACTCACTAAAGATATCTTAGATGATATAGTTCGTGCTGAATTAATGCATGCAATTGGGACATATTCTCACTCAACTTTTCTCTTTGGTCATTTAGATGCTTTTTTTTGTTTTGCTTTTAATTTAATTAATGTATCCCCGAAAAAACCATAATTAACCCGTTTAAAATTGGTACATCTCATTTCTCGGATCAAATATTACTGTGCGGTTATGCCGGAAAGGGAAAAAGAGGACGTATGAGCCGGAAAGAAAGGACACAGAGAAGTTTATTTTTCTATAATGTACCATTTTTCTTCTTTCTAAAGGAGCTAATTTTCCCTTCTCATGAAAATAACCAAAAAACAAGGCGTATTCTTTTTTCTTAACATAATTGCATTTCCGGTAATTCATTTTACCCAACTACAAACCTTGTCGGATATCATATAACATGTATTATTGTATATTTCGAAAAACCTTCCTGATTATGGTCAAGTTCAACAACCAAGAACATTAGGACAATGTATATTATCAAATTCATCAAATTCGATGAAAATATATGTTTATAGTTGAACGACATTGCTGTTGACTAGATTAATACATTGTATACACGACAATCGACAAGACTAAGTGGTCACTTATTCCTCAAACAATGAGCAATTTTCAAACAATTTGTGTAATCCAGCATTTTATGGCTTCAACACGTGCCATGCCATGTGGCATGTGCAAGCACTTGGATGTACTGTAAAAAAAAAAAAAAAAAAACTAGAGAGTGGTTGACTTGATTATGTACGCCAGATCCGTATCAATCCGGTAATCTCCATTATTAGAATCGTATTAGTTAGATGATTAGCCAAAAGTGTCCTCGACATGTGCCCCATCAATTAAACAAAAAAGCAAGATAAGCTTCCCAATTTGTAGGCACATTATTCCCATGTTTTTCTATTTTCTAACGTTGAAATTTGAAGCTTAGAGAGATACTGATCAACTGCTTGGAAAGAAGGTGGCACAACATAGTGCGGTAAGAGCTAAGCAGGCATGGCGTCCTCTCACTGGTACACGAGATTGGACCAAATCATGCCAATAAAACCTAACTCCATACTTATGTAATATACAATTATGTATATGGGTATGTGTGGATGTGTATGTAAAGGTTTTTGACCAGGTAAAAAGTTAAAAAAGAGAGAGAATATCTTATCTTGAATCTTGATGTACGTAAGAAAGGCCACCTCGAGGGGGGCATAGCTTTCGTCACCTACTTCTCGACGTGTCTATATTTAAATGGGGGTGAAGAGATCACAGCATATGTGTTGTTTGATCGGAATTTTGCGTTCGGGACGAAATACCTTTCGGCAAAAGTCGTTGTTCAGTTTTTTTTTACAAGAGAAGACAGGCTTTGTGATGACTCTGGACAAGAAATATCAAGGAAACCGATAATTCCATTTCAAACGAAACTGAAAGCATACAAACTTTGCCGGAATCTAATCGACGGGGAAGTATATGAGAACTACAGCCCTAATTACAGTGCAAAAATTGGAAGTTCACTGAAAGATAACAAATTGTTTGTGTGTCATGCGGGGTTTATCTACAATACACAAACACTAGTTTTTATAGTGTTCACAACATTACTGCATTTAAGCCTCCAATAGTTTTAGCCAAGCCTTCTCAACTCCGAAGTTTTCGGTTCCATATCTTCATGTCGCCGCGACTTCTCATCTCCAAGTGGTTATTTAATTCAGATGAAGAACGTCCTTATCCTATCCGAGGTTACAAAAAGTTACAACAACACTTATCCACAATAAGTTCAAATATCTGAAATATCGCTACTAGGAAGTTACACTTTAATGTCAATGTCCATAACTTCATCCTAGATAATTCCCTTTGTCTTTATCAAAAATTGCCTTTACTTGGTATACAAATTTATCTCATAATTCAATCCATACTTGTATTGAGATGGAAGACAATTGCATTTTCAATTATATAGAACGATACATGACGTATCAATTGCTGATTTGACCAGAATCTATTAATACCATAATGTGTCAGTCAATCAATTTCTTGCTCGATTCAAGAGGGTTAGGACTGGATGCCTAACTTCACTCTCAGAGAAAAAATTCATAAATTCGGCTTTCAATGTATTGAAATTCGATAGTATAGAAAAGTTCGAAGGCCAAAATGTTTCGATTTATTTTAATGTGCAATGAGAGTGTCTAAGTATAAGCAACTACTTAAGGACAAAGATAGAGAGGGCCACATGAAGACTTTACGCAACACATGCATTCATGGAAAAATATGAGTCATGTGATGAATCTAACCAAGATAGAATTAGGTAAGGAAAAATTAATTGTGCCTATGACAAGGGGGCACATGGCGACTCTTGATTATTTAATTCAAAAGAATCGAATGGTCAATGAATCATTCAATTCTTTTAAAAGGGAGCATTTTCTACTCTAAATATGACCAACTTTTGGTTATTATTGACAAGTGATGGACTTAGTCGATAAGAATAGAGTTTGGTGAACAGCAGAAATCGCTGATGAGAATAACAATCGCCAACTTGATGAGTAGCGATATTTTTGGATATCGCTACTATGAGGTAATTTTGTATACCAAGTAAAGGCAATTTTTGATAAAGACAAATGGAACAATATAAGTCTCAAGAATTCTTTATCCCTACCTCTCCACATTGGGCAATAAATCCACCAATGTGTTCGACGGTTGATTAATCATCTTCACCCATGGAAAAAGTGAAGTCAGAAGTTTTGAATTTTCTTAGGTACGGTATAATGTTAACCCAATTAGGTTGTGGCTTCCTATATCCCGACCATTCCTTTGTCGACACCTGATTGTTGTAATATGACTTCAACCACTTGATTAGGCTTCCAAAGTTGATAGCCCTTCTTGCCCCCTCGATTCAGGGCAGATAGGTCAATAGATTTGACCTTCCTGACCCATAGGTTGAAGGTAAATAGGATTTTAGGTGTTTGTAAAATCTTCACTGGTGGTGCGAATCAATTGGCCTAAATTATTTTCACCGTTCAATTGACTAAGAGTGGAGGAACATACTTGGAAGCCACCGTGTTTGGTTGGATCGGTATGGACTGATTGAATGTCATAAGTATAAGAAAAGGCTCAAACGTTTGTGAATGATTTTCATTACTTTCATTTACAGATTGTACACGTTTATAAAGAGAAGAGAAATCCAATCTTTGGCAAAGCATAAATCAAGCAATGCTAACTCATCTATAATTGCAAAAATCAAGGAATGCCAACTCATCTACAGTTGGTAAGCTAATTTGAAATTCAAAAAGATATCAAAAAGATTTCATATCTTTACACGCCCCCGCAAGATGGACGTTCCATTGGAAACGCCCATCTTGTCTTGAAATTGTATTGTCTATAGCCTTGATAACGGTTTTGTGAGAATGTCGACAAGTTGATCATGGGTGGAAATATGGGAGACTCGCATCTTGTCGGCTTTAACAAGTTCCCGAACGAAATGGCAATCCATCTCAATGTGTTTCATTCGGGAATGGAAGACGGGATTTGCACAAACATAAGTGGTGCCTATGTTGTCGCAATACAAGCTTGGTGCCGTGTCCATGTGAATGCCAAGTTCTTCAAGCAAAGATTTTACCCAAATGAGTTCCACCGAGGCCGTGGCAATGGCTCGGTATTCTGCTTCAGTAGATGACCGTGCAACCAATCGTTGCTTTCGAGAACTCCAGAAGATAGGGTTAGCCCCAATATAAATGACAAAACCCGAAGTAGATGTGCGATCATCAATGTTTCCTGCCCAATCTACGTCGGTGTAGCATGAAGCACAGGTTTTATGTCTCGTCTCAAGTGCAACCCATGGAATAATGTTCCCTTAAGATAGCGTAAAAGCCGTTTTGCAGATGTCCAATGGGTTGTGGTCGGCTTATGCATGAATTGAGATAGCTTGTTTACCGCAAAATTGATGTCCGGGCGAGTAATGTTGAGGTATTGAAGTGCGCCGATGAGGCTTCGAAATTCTGTAGCATCAGCTGGTGGCTCTTTGTCATGGACCGAAAGAGACTGACCCATGGCTAATGGAGTCCCTACCTCTTTTGCATCTCCCATCTTGAAGCATTCAAGTAGCTCTCTTATGTATTTATGTTGAGAAAGAAGTAAGTCGGTTTTTGTAGGGATGACTTCAATTCCCAAAAAGAAATTCAGTGGCCCCAAGTCTTTAATTGAGAACTGATTAGAGAGAGCGGTGATGAAGTTCGAAACAAAATTCCGGTCACTTCCTGTGATATTGAGGTCATCTACGTACACTAGAAAATAGGCTTGAATGCTACCATGAGAGTAAATGAACAGTGAACTATCATTCTTTGAATCGACAAATGAATTTGCGAGAAGAAATGAACTTAGCTCATTGTACCAAGCCCGCGGAACCTGCTTTAACCAGTACATGGCTTTGCGAAGTTTGCAAATGTGTGTTGGTTTTTCTGGGTTTTTAAAACCGGGCGGTTGCGACATGTAGACCTTATCCTGGAGAGTTCCTTGGAGGAAGGCATTGTTGGCGTCCATTTGTCTCAATGTCCATCCACGCATTAGAGCCAAAGATAAGACCACCCGAATGGTATTTGGTTTGATGACTGGGCTAAATGTATTGGTGCAATCAAGGCCCGATCGTTGGTGAAAACCTTTGGCCACAAGACGTGCCTTGTACCTCTCAATACTACCGTTCGCACGTCTTTTTATTCGATAAACCCATTTGCAACCTACAACATTCAAAGATGGATCAAAAGGTATTAGTTCCCAAGTCCCGTTACGAATAAGGGCATTGATCTTAGCCGACATTGCTTCACGCCATTGAGGATCGCACATAGCTTGTGTAATACCCGTTGGTTCTATAGTCGGTGGAAGTGGATGTTTGGTGGTGATGTGGTTGATTTGTTTGGGCTTGAAAATATTATTTTGGGATCTAGTGGTCATTTTGTGAGTTCGTGTAGGTGGATTTATGGGTTCTGATGGTTGGTCATTGTTGATAGTGGCAAGTTGGGTTTCGGGTGAGTTGGAAGGAGGAAAATTTTGGGTGTTTGTTGCATGTTGATTTGGGGCAATAGATGCGGATACATAGGGTAGGTTTCCAATAGGTGGCATTTGTTGGGATTGATCTGAAGTTTGGGAAGCCGATGATGATGTAGCACGGGCTGAAATGCTGCACTGAGGGGGCGCTTGTGCAGGTGGTCCGGTGGTTGGCAGTAAGACCGGGAGAGAAACAATAGGTGGAAGAGGTGAACCTTGAGAGGATGACACAACACTCTTAGAGTTGAGAAGTGTTTTGTACGGGAATGTGTTTTCTTCGAACACAACATGACGTGAGATATAAAGACGATTACTTTGTGGATCAAAACATTTGTACGCACTTTGTGACAACGAATACCCTAAGAATATACATTGTCGAGAACGGGGCACAAGTTTATTTGTGTTGTTTGGGCGTAACCACGGATAGCATAAACAACCAAATGTGCGAAGTTTTTTTATAATTGGAGCAATTTGGAATAGTGTTTGAAATGGTGAGTGCATGTCTAGAATGGGTGTTGGTAAACGATTAATTAAGTATGCAGCAGTTTGAAAAGAATATGACCAAAAGGAGGATGGTAGGTTTGCTTTGTGTAATAGAGCGAGTCCGGTTTCAACTATGTGTCGGTGTTTTCTTTCTGCGGTTCCATTGTGTTCCGGTGTGTGTGGCGGTGTGGTTAGATGGGAAATTCCGTGTTTTGCAAGAAAAAGTTTCAGGTTTTGAAATTCTCCGCCACCATCTGAGTATAAGTTTCGAATGGAGACAGAAAATTGTTTTTCAACCAAGCTTTTGAATCGTTCAAAAATTGGGGTAACATCCGATTTTTTTCTTATAGGATAAAGCCAAGTGTATTTCGTATAGTGGTCAACAAATATAACATAATAACGAAAACCATCAATTGAAGCAGTTGACACGGGACCCCAAACATCGAAATAAATAATATCAAGCGGAAAATGACTCACAAGAGTTGATACTCGCAACGGAAGTTTGTGACTCTTATTGCACTGACACGCATCACATGATAACTTAGAACCTACTATTGACTCAAGGGATGAACAAGTTGGAAAATTATTAAGAACATGACTTAGAATACGAAATGAAGGGTGACCTAGACGATTGTGCCAAACAATTGGTTTTGTCCGCTCACTAACAAAAGCTGTGAATTTTGGATGTGTGTTTGTGAGAGGCATCCGATACACACCATTGCTAAGCCCTCCTCGAAGCAGCGTCTCCCCCGTGCGAAGGTCCTTCACCAAAAAAACAATTGGCAAAAAATTCGATAGATGAGTGGTTATTGCGACAAAACTGTGCGACGGAAATTAGGTCTTTTGCACTATGAGGTGCACATAAAACATTGGGCAATTTAAAAGTTTGGTTCGGGTAGGATAAGCTAGTAGAACCAACGTGACTTATATGCAAACCTGTGCCATCACCAATGACAATCACGTCGGGGCCTTCGTACTCTAAGTGAGTGGTGAGATTGTTGAGGTTGCTTGTGACGTGGTGTGATGCTCCCGAGTCTAGTAACCAGTTGTTCTCTTGACGTGGAGCTGTTGCAACATGAGCAGTAGGCTCGCGGAGACTATTTCGGATTCGAAAATAAGATTTGGCCGAGTGTCCTTATTGGTCGCAAAATTGACATGTCGGACGAGGCTCTCTACTGTCCCGATCAGAATACCTTCTGTGAGAGGATCGACGATGCTGGTTAGATCGGGAATAATTTTGATGACGGTTGCTGCGATTGTTGGGCCAGCGGGAGTTGCTTCCTGTACCACAGGTTCTATTGCTATAGTGGGCCGTGACTGGTGCTGCTTCAAGTCTGATTTCTTCTAGTTTCAGTTGAGTTTCGTAGGCCACTAACTTGTCATGCATTTCTTCAAAGCTGATTGTGTTTTCGCGAGCCCTAATTGCTGCTGCGATTTCTTTGTATTCGGTTCCAAGTCCCCAAAGTGCACGAATGACTAAATCATCACCGGAGAGAGGAGTGTCAATGATTGCTAATTCATCCGAAAGGGCTTTAAGTTCCTGCAAAAAATCTGAAACAGAACGCGAGTTTTGGCGAGCGGTAGAGAGCTGATCCTTGAGATGCATAACTCTTGATCGGGATTTGTTTGCATATAAATTCATGAGTTTTATCCAAGCAGCATGTGATGAATTGCAAGAGGCAATGAGAGGAATCACGACTTCGGATACGGATGCAAAAATTGCATGAAGCAAGAGCTGATCTTGGCGAATTCAGGTTGTTGCAGCTGGATTTGGCACCGTTTGATTTTCAACTGAAACGGTGAGAGGCGGACAGACTGAAGTCCCGTCAACGAATCCCATTAAATCATAACCAATGAGCAACGCTTGAAATTGAGCGCGCCAAGAGGGATAATTGGCAGCAGAGAGCTTGAATGGCAATTGGACGGCTGCCGAGATTGAAATCAGACCGTTAGGTGCGGCTGTCCCGATGGAATTGGAACCAAAATTTAAGGTGGTTACCATGGCTGGAGGATGCAGAAGGTTGCTGAAAAAAAAAAAGGCCGGATCAAAAAACTCTTAGGAGCAGAAGGCTCTGATACCATATAAGAAAAGGCTCAAACGTTTGTGAATGATTTTCATTACTTTCATTTACAGATTGTACACGTTTATAAAGAGAAGAGAAGTACAATCTTTGGCGGAGCATAAATCAAGCAATGCCAACTCATCTATAATTGCAAAAATCAAGGAATGCCAACTCATCTACAGTTGGTAAGCTAATTTGAAATTCAAAAAGTCATCAAAAGATTTCATATCTTTTCAATAAGCCTAGAGATGACATTGTTGATCCCATTGTCGACCATCGGCTTGATTGCATCAGCAATGTGTCTCACTATGTGATTCGCCATCTTATTCTATTGTTCTTCGAACAGCCTCTTCGTGGTAGCCACCAAAGTGGGGTTTGGTGCTAACTCCCTCACTTGCTCCTCCTTATAATGCCGCATGATTTTTATGTTTCCCCTTGGGTTGGATCTACTGCCGGAGCAATTGAGGTCTCGGACTGGGTAGTCATTTCACTAGGGTATTTACCCGCAGCATGGTTAGGCTTATGGTTCCTTGTTCTCGGCATTGTACTTTCTCAAATAAGCCAAACTGGTCCCACCGCTTGTGCTAAAAAGATATTTCACCAAAATTTGCGTCCATGATAAAATACCTTTCATCAAAAGTTGTTCTTCGATTTTTTATGAGAGGAGACAAGGTATTGTGGTAACTCTGGACAAAAACCTATAATTTCACTTTAAATAGAAGTGAAAGTATACAAACATTACTGGAATTTAATCAATGACAAAGCTTGGGGATATAAAGATATAATGTCGGAATTTAATTAACGACGATGATTTGAAAGCTACAACTAAGACAAACGCCGAAATTTGATTGACCACGAAGTATCTGGTAACTACAGCCACAATTGCAGTGCTGAAATGGAATGATAACAAGTTTTTTGTGTGTTGTGCGGGGGTTTTCTACCGTACACAACGTCACAACCACTAGTATTTGTAGTGTTCACAACGTAACTACTTATAAGCAGTTTTAACCATGCCTTCACATCTCCAAAGCTTTCGGTTCCATATCTTCACTTGCCACGACTTTTTATCTCCAGCTGATTACTAAATTCAGATGAATAACTTCCTTATCCTATATGCAGTTACAAAAAATTACAAGAACACTTATCCAAAAGAAGCTCAAATATCCAAAAATATCGATATTAGGCAGTTACACGTTAATGTCGATGACTTCATCCCAGAAAACTGACGTTTGTTTTCGATAATTACCCTGGATGTCGATACTCTTCAAGTTCTAGGCATTTATCTAAAAGACCTTATATATACGAAAATATCGTTACTTATCAAGTTGTCGACTATTCCTTTCATCGAGGACTTTTGCTGTTTACCAAACTATGTTCTCATTAATTAAGTCTATCACTTGTTGATAACAATAAAAAGTTAGTCATATTTTGGTGTAAACACATGACAAGGCGTGATTGTACAACTGCTGATAGAGTTTGGGATGAAGAGAAACACAAAATGAAATTTGTTATTGTTTGTGAAGAAATACTGTCTTTAAAGTGTTCTAAATTCTCGACTATGATTGCTGCAGTGTTTCGAGGAGTACACTTTATCTATTAGCAAAATCACAAGAAATTCCGGATTGCAAATTCTGAAATTTCCTGCGATGGTTTTGCATTAAAAAGTGGTGCAAAGAGAAGAACGAACGGTAAATGCTAAAAGAAAATTATATACAGACAACCAGTAAATGTACAGATATTTTGAAGAAGTGAATACGAATGAAGATGTCGGCTCGTCTTCGAATAAATAGTCGAAACAGTGACCATTGAACTGTTGGGAGGGCACAGTAAAAAGCTGACACCTCTTTGGGAGATAACCAAGGGAGAGCCCAAATTCGAACCTGTCAAGATGTCCAGTTGGACCAACCTTTATTCAAAAGCTTAAACTAACGAGTTACGTGTCAAGTAGGATTATTAACTCTCATACAATACACCGATTCTCCGATGTGATACTTTTCTAATAATACTTACTCGTGCATCTCAATAATTGCCCCCGCATGTGTGAGGTAACTATTAGGTTCGTTCCCCCTTAATTTAAATATCATTTTGTATTGAAATATCTCAACTTGAATCTCCACTTTGTTGCGTGTGAGGAGCACAACAACAATTAGGCGCACCTTCATCCCTATTTTCTTTTGCCAGTCCCAATGATAAAGGTCGCCAACAGGATTGCGTTGCTCACGAGATGTCTTTGGGGATAATTATTGTGACATCCTGAATTTCGCCTAGCTAATCAAAGGCGATTTCGATATTAGAATCGAACTACTTGACATTAATTGGAATATGTCATGTGGTTAATTGAGAGTCTAGAGTACTAACTTAATCCCTAGTGCGACGGATGCCAAGAGACCATAGTATAAATGTGACAGACGGGATTATTCCTAATCGATTATATATGATCATGGCATTAGACTAGATATCGATTATCACTAATTAAATATATCGAGAGGTCAATTAAGGGACAATAGTGTTGTTAATTAGACCTCTAAAGTGAAATTACCGAGACTATAGTACAATCTATAGCTTAATTTAGAGTTTAATGTGCATACTCAAATTACCAAGGGCAAAATAAACATTAAACCCGCTCTTTGGCCGAAAATTCCTAGGGAATTGTGCCCAATTTTCACTCAATTACCCATCATGATTCACCTTATAATACTATTCATGAACACTATTCATGCCACCCATTGTGCCTAATATGATTTCATGACAATTTGAAACTTGTACTCAATATTTTCCCTTCATCTTTTTGACCCCATGGCCGAATTCTCTCTCTCTCTCTCTTCCTCCTCATTTTCATTTCACTCAAAAACACTCTCTAGAAGTTGAAGGAAGAAGCTTAAGATCAAAGGTGGGAAAAGTACCAAAAAGTCCTAAACCTATTGCATTGGTACCAATTCAGTTATAAACCTTTCAATTGGGCCAATTTAGTCCTAAACCTTTTTGCATTGGTACCAATTTAGTCCATCCGGCCAATTTTGACTAGAAATTGCTAACGTGGATGCAGGCGATGCCACGTAGGACGGTCGGTGCTGACGTGGATATTTTTTTAATAATATTTATTTTTTAAAATTATTTTTTAAAATTATTTTTTCCATTTATTTCTAAACTTTTTCCCCTTACAATCCACCTCAGATTTTTGACCAAAAAAAAAAAATAAAAAAAATTCCACTTCAGATTTCCATCTCCTTCTACGTTTCCACCTTCATCTCCGGCCACCTTCAGCCGAACCTCCCCATCTCGCTCCGCCATCACCAATGGCAGAGTGGCCGGCGGCGCATCCAAGGCGACACTACCAGGCGTCCTACCCTCTCTGTTAACCATCGTCGCTCGCGGCCATGGACGAGCGGCTGTCGCTGGAGCCATGGTCACAGATTTGGAACCCGTCGTGAGGAACAACTCATGGACTGCCAAGCTTCCCCTCCGTCATGCTCATGGTCAATCCCGTCCATGGCCGAGCCACCACTCCATGTCACGGCGGCTTATGGTTGTTGTCTGTCCAGATCTGGACTGGAGTTGTGCCTCCAGATCTGGTCTCATCCATGGCCACAAGCCATGGACGGTGAGCTCAAATAGGGAAGAAAAAATAGAGATACAAGGTAGACGACGGGAGCTTGAACTCAGTCTATGGCCGGCAAATCTGCCGGTTGGGGTCAGCCTAATCAAGGCGTCGGCTGCTCCGCTGGTGACGACGGCAGGGGAGGAGCGGGCGGGCGGCAGTGAGACTCCGGCCAGATATAAACCCTAGCAAAGTTGCAGGAAGGGAGGGGGAAGCAGCGAAGGAGAGGGGAGGAAGAGAGAGAAAATGTTATTTTTTGTATTTTTTTAATTCAAGGTCATATCCATGTGCCAAGCTCTAATTGGATATAAATATTATTAAAAAAAATGTCCATGTCAGCGCCGACCATCCTACTTGGCACCTTCGGTGTCCACGTTAGCAATTTCTGACCAAAATTGGCCGGATGGACTAAATTGGTACTAATACAAAAAGGTTTAGGACTCAATTGCTCCAATTGAAAATTTTAGGACTGAATTGGTACCAATGCAATAGGTTTAGCACTTTTTTTGTACTTTCCCCGATCAAAGGCAAGTGTGTTCATCTTGGTGTTACATTGTTTTGATCATATGATTGTTTGATTGAAGCATCATTTGTGACTTGATGGTACTTGCTATATGTTGTAAATGGAGGTTACATGGAGTCTATGTACTAGTTATGGTCGGTTTTGGCAAGAGAGAATGGGAATTGGTCTTGCATGTTCATCTTATGTTGTTCTTGCTTCGAATCTCTTATGACCTTTTGAGTTTATCATTTTTGTGTAGCCTTTTTTGGACTGATCCGACCCAAACATAAAACATAAAAGTTACTCAAGACACTTTAACATACAACATAAATTAATTTTAGAATTTTTGGAGCTTATCTGGTCTGCCAAAAGGTCTTGCACTTTCACGGTTTTATCTATGCTGAACTAGAGTCTGATTTGACCTTCTGTGCTTGTGGTTTTTGTATTGTTTTCTGTGAGCTTTTGTTAAATTAGATCAAAAAATAAAATTTGAAGGTAACATCTTAGGTTATAACATACAAAATTTGGGAATTTTGGGATCCTTTAAACTAGGTAAAGGTCTAATCTTCCAATCGTTACTATACTATTTCTGAGGTCCGTTTTTACTCTCGGTTCCACGAATTACTGCATATTATACGTACTGATCTGGACTTTGTGCATGTTATGAAAGTTTTGGGTCTAGTCTTATTTACAACATGTTAAAATTTCGTGATTTTTGGGACTATTTTACTTGGTGAAAAGTGAAAATTTCGATCAGTGTACAGAACTGACTTTTCATGAGCAACTTATTATTTCAAGGAAAAATCACATTACCATAGTCCAAATGAGAAAAAGTTGTGAACGAAAGTTACTCAGTACACATTGAACTGTCATCTTGTAAATTTTCATGATTTTAAAAAATTAATTGATAATTTTAATTAATGCAAACTGAATGCGTTCGAATTTGTCCAGTGGCGGTTTTACATTGAATTGTGATTCTTGGTTGAATAGTGTGTGGAATTATACTATTAAAATTGATTATCATACATGCTGAGTAGTCGTACAAAGTTGAATGTTCATGTATCATGTGCATTGGCATATAAAGATCACATGTGTGACAGTGCATACATTAAAAGTTGTGAGTGAACCCATCGGTGTCTACGACCCGGTTATACCCCATGTGTTTGGGAAGCCCCTTCGTGTATAAGGAAAGCCCTTGTTGTGTGATCAGAGAAGTTTCAGGAGTTGAGATGCCCAATGAGTGTTCTTGGGAGTGCCATGCGCGGATTTGTGAGAAATCCTTGGCGAGTGAGAGAGGGTTCTGAATCACTAAACGAAATTCGAACTAAAATCGTGTGGACATTCGTGAATGCATGGCATACATTACATGAATTTTATGACTCATGATATGGGTGATTATGTGTACATTCGTGGGTGTTATAAATTGGGTTTGCAAATGATAATTTGATTGAGGAATCTATGTATCGAATGGTGTAATATTTAGATGATACATTTTTCTAGGCTTTGCTCACCCTTGTTGTTATTTTCAGACAATTAGCTATGGATATTCCGCCGCACTAACGTTATGGAGCACCTGTTAGATGCGAATCCTGGACCGAGGATGTCGTTTTTCATTAGTCCGACTCGGTGTTTGATAAGCAGACTTCAGTGGTGTGGGTTAATGTAGAGCGTATGCGAGCTATGTCACCTTTTAGATGGGATTGGGAACCCCTTTGAACCTCTCCAGGGGTAGGTCAGATTTTCTCTCTCGAGATGGGATGGTTGTTTGCGTCAATCTGTGTTTAATTATGGTGGCCTTTATGTAATTAGCGGATGTCATGTTCTAATAAATTTCCAAGTTCGTCCTTTGGGTGTGAAATCATTATGATGTCGACTTCCGCTTGTGATAAATAAAGTTGAATTAACCTAATGGAAGCATGAATTAGAGGTGGCGCACCTGGGGCGCTACAATTATCCAAAAAGTCCTAAACCTATTGTATAATAGCTAATTCAGCCATAAATTTTTTAATTTTAACCAATTTAGTCCTATAACTATGGACAATTTGTCAATGTAGTCATTCCGGCCAATTTTGGCCGGAAACTACCGACCAATGCTAACCATCCTACGTAGCACATACAGTTGGCGCTAACGCGAACTATTTTGCAATTTTTTTTTTTGTACATTTTCTGATTTTTTCCCATTTTTTCTTTCTTATTTTCCTTTTTTTCCCTATTACTCTCGGCCAGTCCGGGGTCTCATCAATGGCCGGTGGAGATTGCCAGCCACAAGCGAGGGTCGGGACGCCTTCCCCAGCCCTCACTGGCGAAAACGAGGGGTCATGAGACCCGCGACACCCTCGTCAGATCTGGACAAAGAATTTTTGAGTTACATTATTTAATCATGAACATAAGATTCTCAAGCTGCAAATCGATGGACAAAGAACTTTTGGGCCGTTATGTACGGTGGGCGACTTTTTCTTAAGACCGTAAAAAGAA
Organism: Lenwebbia sp. NSW1173648; assembly: GCA_029784005.1. Taxonomy (NCBI): domain Eukaryota; kingdom Viridiplantae; phylum Streptophyta; class Magnoliopsida; order Myrtales; family Myrtaceae; genus Lenwebbia; species Lenwebbia sp. NSW1173648. Next base: position 17,166,008 of record JARCGZ010000008.1, on the reverse strand, counting down.
CTATACCCATTTATTTATCAACTCATAGAGGTATGATTAGCCTCAATGATGCCATTATTAGCTCCATATGTACTGAAAAATACGTTATGTTCTGTAGTCTTCTAACCGCTGCTCTATAGGTTGCAATCATTTACAGCTTTAATCTCATGGTCTAGGGGGTTCCTATGAATTCCTTAAGTAATGAGAGTCCTTGGCTCCACAACATGTGCGACCAGATCAATCGTTTTTCTATATCTTAGGTTATGGTCTTTTGGCATTTGATTAACCTTAAAAATGAAAAATATCAAATAGTTTAATGCCCATGATGGGGTCACAATCCACGAATGCTCAAATTAACATCACCTTGGAGCATGTGAATTGGCATCAAATGAGATCTGCTTTATTGAGTCTAATCAAGCCATTATGTCCAAGTTCTTTTTGCGCATCTAGATGCTTTTAGAGTATAGAATATGATGAAGACCATCATTAAAACATGCAAGCAATGATAGGCATACTTTATAAGTTTATGGTAATCGATTTCGTAGTCCAAACAAAGACCCACACCATCGTGGAAACTATCTTTTGAAGAACTTGATGTTCGTTCATAAGTTCAATTGTTATCATGGCATTGACATGAAAAGTTATGTTGCATCCTGGGATAAAAAGAGATCCATCGTGTGGACTGATGTCATGCTAATTAGTAGAAGATTAGTGGTAGGAGAATACACGTAATGCTAATATTGCTGAGATAACTAAGGCTCCGTTTGTTTTGCGGAAAATGAATAATTTGCAAAATATTTTTCTAAAATCGATCGCTTGTATCACTTGCATAAACGAATAAATGAAAAATATTCTCATTGCTATCGAAAATGTATGGACATAAATTGTTGTCGTTAATGGAAATATTTTTTTTAATTGAATAATTATTTTAAGCGATACAAGCGATCATTTTCAGGAAAATATTTTTCAATTCATTCAATTTTCGCGAAACAAACGGAGCCTAAATAAGCCTTTTTATTTTATCCATCCCCAACCCTAGGAAATTCTACCGACCAAACTTCTAATCGATGGGTTAGTTAGATAAACATGACTTTTTATTTGCAAAAATAAGAACGGGCATATGCTTTAGGTGCAAATATCTCAATTTCGACCGGCAATAAGTTATATATCATATTAGATACAGAAGTTATTTGAAGAAGTGCATTAATCCGAATGAAAATTGAAGACTATTTATTTGCGAAGAAAGACCATTACAGGTGAGTAAACTTGATATCGCTACCAATTGAATGTTTCACTCTATGCGCATGCGTGTTGGCGAGTTGGGACTCGTCTTTTATCATTTCCACCAAGTCAGCTCAAGTTGAATAGCACATTCAATCTTATTTTTGACATCCTTATTGGAATACCAAGTATATAGCATTATCCTTTAGGAGTAATGACACTAGGAGTCCTCCAATTTTCGCTTATGTTCAATTGTCATCCTTCCATTTTTTTCCTTAATGCTGTCCCTGAATTTTTTTTTTTTTCAATTTGGTCATTTAACGGAATATGTTGATGTGGCGGTTAAAAGTTACTGACTTGTCATTTATTTTTCAATTTCTTCCTTGAACTGTATTTGTTTGTTTGATTTCGCCTTAGACTATTATATTTTGGTTCTCCCTGTCTAAAACCATTGCCTAAGCATGGTGAAGGTTCATCAAATATTCTTCAAGATAAATCTTGGTGAACCTTATCTAGGACTAGTAATTTTTTACACAAACCATTGACAAGCCATCATACTTCACGTGTACATGCGTTTGTATAAGCTTAAGCGTGTGAATAATAAACATGTCAGGTGTGAATTAACAGTGTACCCTTTTATAACATGCTTGTACTCATTGTCAAAATAATTTTTTTATTGACGCGATATGTCCAAATACATCTAGAAAATATTCACAATATGTAGACACAAGTAAGCTTTATCACATATAACAATTCATATCTTATATGATTATTTGTTGTTGTTATGTAATCCATTTAATTAATGTGTCATGTTTGAATTTTCATGTTCTGGCATAATTGATAACATGATGTATTGGGATTAACTCTTAATTGGACATGACACCATATATACAAATAAACAAGGTGTAGGGATGAAAATAAACAAAATTAATGTAAGTCATAAACTAAGCAGAATATTACGCCTACATCCGTAGATTTCGTCAATGATTTAACGGAATGATTACATTGAATCACTCTTTAAAAGTTCGGAAACGACATTGAATGAAAAACAATCAAGGAATTACATTGAACAATGAGTAAAAGTTCAAAGAGTATTGTTGTCATTTTCCCTATGCATTAACAACTGAAACTTCGAGAACAAACATCCATTACATTTAGCTTCAATATGGTATCATCGGATCCGTATGCTTCAAGCTATACCTTCAAGTAGGGAGACTGTCAATAGACGAAATATAAACCATATTATGTTCTATATCTATATGTAACACCTTAAACTTTTGAAAACAAGAAGTCGGACACTCAAATTTGTATTACTACGTCTAAAAGGATCGGAAAAAAGTTACTCCTCCACCCGGCTCATGAGCTTCAATATAATATGATGCAATAGACCAATGTTGAGGCGACATTGATGGGGTGGTTGGACATTTTTTCCTCTTGCCACCTGCTAAAACCATGCACAAACGCAGCTACAGAAAGGTTTTCTTCCTTGACGAAGGCAATGACGTCTAAACTTTATTTCCATTCCCTAAATAATTGGAAACATGAATCATGCGACCAAATAAAATGACAATGCATGAAGAACTATGCTCAAAAGAATCAGTTCTTAATTAGTGTCAACATCACAGTCAAATGAGTTCAGGAGATGGCAACATTGGAAACTTGGAAAAGAGCTCCAGCTATTGGAGAAAGGTTTTGAAACTTTCTGGAGGAAAACTTCATAAAACAATGATTGTAGATATGTTTATTCATCTTGAGTGGATCAACTGATTGTCTGTTGCCTCGAGAAAAGAAGTGAAGCCACGAGTCAATTCTAGCCAGCTTGTCGGCACGGAGGAACCTTCTCATTTGCCAATCATTTTGTGCTTGATTATTCGTTAAAGTATGATGATTGATGGTCGACCGACTTCTTTGATTAGTGGGAAGCTTACAAAGCTAGCGATTGAGAGGAATGGCATTTGGAATTGGAACATGAACACTTTGTCGTGAGTGGTTTTATTTGGGTTACTAAGTGCCAAAGTTTAGTGGGTCGTCACATGGTCCGCTGAATATAAAAAGGTTGAAGAGTTCTGGTCGAACTTTGCACAAGAAAGGCACATCAACGGAAGTAGGGAACTTTGCACATGAAAGGCGCATCAACATTATTAGTAAATGACTTAGCAATTTTGTACCTATTCTTTGCAATTTCAACGCGTGTAAAATTTAAGAAAACCCACGTTAGGAACCTACACCGCAGAAAACCCCACTTATCTCATGGACTTAGTAAATCCCGGGTTAATGCATCGATGAATAGACAATTCATAGAATCATTTGCACTTAATAGTATGTGGAATCAAATACTTTTCTATTTACAAAAAAGAAAAGGGTTGAGCTCGCATCCTTCCGACTAGAGGGACTGAGAAGTTAATGAGTCGTCTAATCCACGTATTAGTTCACCCTAGGCAAATTGCATTGCAAGCCCTAAACTTTATGTATGGATTACATAATGCAGTTGAGTACTAAACCTTTGAATTGGTTTGATCAAGTTCTAAACCTTTCCTGAAAGTGTGATCGACTCCTAAACATTTCCATTGATTTAATTAAGTCTTAAATATCTACTAAAAATGCAACTAAGTCCTAAAATTTGTGTTGAATGCAAGTTAAGGGTGCCACATAGGAAATTTTGTAGTGACAAGTAGACAATTATAATAAGTACTATTCAGCGAAAGAACTTGGTTGCATATTTCTAAAAAAGGATTTAGGAATTAATTGAATAAATTAAAAATTTTAGAACTTATTATAATCCATACACAATGCTTAAAACTTTCGGTGCACTTTTCTGGGTTTATCGCCTAATTTATTTCTGCTTCTGATAGGGAAAATTCCCTTCTGGTCATTGGTAAAGGCTGAGGGATTTAAGTAGAATATTTGTAGAATTTCAAGTATTGACTGGTCTCACTTTCAGTTGCTTCCTTTTCAATGATGTAACAAAATGCATCAAAAAGGAAAAGAAAAGAAAAAAGCTTCCCGGTTGACCGAGAAACTTCAAAAAAAAAAAAAAAAAAGAACCACAAAATTGTCATTGTTGTCTTTCACAAAAGAAAAAAAGAAATGAGTAAACAATGGGTGATACCTCCCGGGAGGCACGCAAATTGCTTAGCACCGACAGATTTTGTCCTCTTTAAAATTAGGAGACTTCCCACTTTATACTCGTTATAAACTTTTATTATCATAAAATAAATCAATGTCGGCAATTATATAAAGGAATATACCTTAAGTTCCGAAGGTGGTGGTACCCCTCTATGCTTAATCTTTGACATCATCTTCTTAACAATATTGTTCATGCAGAATCTTTAGACTTAGCGTCGTTGACGTGGTTTGGCTTTTATCGTAAGACGTGGAATTTTTAAGGGAAGGCTAAGGAGGGTATATAAAGGAACTTAAAATATTGGATGATGGAGTGAAATCAATTTTTATATAGGTTAAATTAAACTCGAACCCATTATTTTAAAGTGATGCAAGATATGTTCAACCTGTCCACAACCAAATCAAAAAATTAAAGAACCTATTAAGTTGTTTGTTCTTGACAAAAAACTATGCATAATGTTAAATTAATGGCTACCAATAAATCGCGAGTCATTAAGTTGGTGGATACAACACAAACAATGACGACATAATTTCAATGTTGACATCATTTGTTACAGATCATTCGAACAATGTACCTTTAGGATTACTGTTAGAACTCTAGCGTGTGCTAGGGTCAGGTCCTAATTTTATCGCTTAAATTGGAATTATCTAAAATTACCCCGACGTGTCAAAACATTCTTGTGAAATTTTATTCAAAACTGCCCGCATCCAAAGCCCAACCTAAAACCCCCTTCTCTGTGACGTCCCGGAATTTCAAGGCCTATTATATGAATAATATTGGACGGTTGGAATTGAGTGACATTTGTCGGACGCGGAATCATTCGATCTGAGGATCGTTAGTCGTCAATCGAAGCGTAGATAATTATAGTTCGATTAGATTAGTCGCGCCGTAATTAGTCTTCGCCGTATTCCTTCGCGCTTGCGTCGACCCTGAACCAAATATTCTGAACCAGTCCTAAATCGTCAGATTACCGAAATACCCTCAGATATTATTCATATACGCCAGAAACAATTAATACCGAATGACCGCGGGCCCCGCATCATTAATGCCATGTCATATCACCTTTTTGACTTTTGGGTATTTACAAAATTGCCATTGGACCATTGAAAAGTCCATTTTGCCCTTCAAGACCACTTTTCTCTCTCCTCTCTCTCTCTCTCTTCCCTTTCTCTCTCTTCCCTCATGGTTTTTCACGTTGGCAGCACCTCCATCGCCATTTCCATCTCCAATCTTCATCCCATCTTCATCTCATCTTCATCTTCATCGTCGCCGTGGACCGCCGCCGCTCCGCCGCCGCCCGCCCGCCGAGCCACCGGCCGCCCGTCCCGCGCCCTTCCCGCCGCTCGCCGACCCCAGCCGAGCCGCTGCCGCCTCTGTTCAGCCACTGTCCAAGGGCCGCCGAGCCTCGCCGTCGACCGCCAAGCTTCACCGGAGCCCCCTAGGACCCGCCGGACCTTGGCCGAAGCTCCGCCGAGCTTGCCGGCCGCTCGTTGAGCTCCGTTTCCGTCGTTTGGCTGTTTTCCAGCCGCTGTCCAGCCGCCGTTCGTCGTCGTCCGGTTGTCGTTTTGGAAATCCGACACCGTGGTTGCGTTCGGATCGACGAGGAAAGTCCGTAGGAGCGTCGCGGGAAAATTTGCCGCCGCCGCCGCCGCCGCCGCTCATCGCCGGTCGCCGCCGACCGTCGCCGCCCGTTTAGGAGTGAGTTAACCCCTAATCCCTGATTAGGCCGTTAATTGCACTAATTAGATTAATTAATTAGTTACCGTAATTAGATTAATTAGTTACCGCAGTTAATAGATAGTTACTTGGGTTAGTTAGTTAACTGTGGTTAGATTAATTAGTTACTATAGTTAAATTAGATAGTAACTGTGGTAGAATAGTTAACTGCTGTGGTTAGTTGAATTAACCGTGGTTAGGTGGAATAGTTACCATGGTTAATTGCATGTTGTTGTGCCTAGTTTGTGGTGTCCGATCGTGGATCGGACTGAGTGTTGATTGCGCATTAAATTGCTGAATGATCACACTAGGGTCGAAATGCCATATTAAATGGAATTTGATTATTCGCGTGATCGATTGTGAATTTGAGTGTGAAAATAGCCGTGGGCCAGATTTGAGTGTGAAAATGGCCGTGGGCCAGTTTTGAATGTAAAAATGGCCGTTGGTCGAGTTTGAGCATGAAAATGGCCGTTGGCCAAGTTTGAGCATGAAATTGGCCGTGGGCCAGGTTTGAGCATCAAAAATGAGATTTGGCTTGAGAGCCGGTTTTGAGCGCGAGGTCATGCAGTTGTTTCACCGTGTCGCCCTAACGTAACTGGGGGCACAGGCGATACCCTTGTTGGCATGGGTCGCCGCCTGATAAGTCTGTGTGCCGGCGACGTACAGTCCGGGATTCCACGGCTTATTGGTTGCCTGTCAGTCCGTGCCCGGCGACGGACCGTCCGGATTTCACGGCTGATGAGATGCCGGTCGCAACAGTGTTGGTCCGTAGTCCCTTCTGGAATATCCCTGGTGTGCTCGCCTTAGGGGTCTTGAGGGAGCCATCGGATGCCGTCGCTGTAACGTAGTAGGACGACGCCCGGTTGATCCGGAAGAGTACTAGCAGCGAGGCTGTACTTTGGCGAGAGTGGGGTATCTCTTGGCCGGCTGACCGGAACGCGTTTGTTGCATAATGCATGACCATTGCTGAGTGTGCTGGCTGATTGGTTGATGCATTGTCTATTTATTATTATGTTGTACCTGTCGCATGGCTCCAGGCGAGGTACGTTGCATGTGATTGTTGTTCTGAGGTTGAGCGTAGATCGATAGAATGGTTAGGCCGTGATCAACGTCCTAATCGGACTTAGGCGTTGACCCGCTGAGATTCATATCTCATGCGCTTTGGCTGATCGCCTTTCAGGTCCTCGTGATGGCCGCGCGGGTTGAGCTGTGAAGCTGGTGCTTTGGAGGCCGTTTGTGTATAGCTGGTAGTGTAGTAGTAGTTTATCGGCTAGTGCGCCCCGACCCGACCCGGTATCTTTTTGTGGGTCTAAGGGGGATCGGTCCGAGGAGGACTTGTGTAAATTATGTGTGTATTGTGAACTAATCAAGCAAGTAATGAAAAGGGTTTTGTTGTTGTTTGTTGTAGTTCCTATTCTTTCTATCCCTGTGGTTTGTTGTCCGGGGTTGTGTTCGCTTCCGCATGTGCTTAATTATAAGATAAAATAAATGGGTCGATGATCTGCCTGGGATATCATCCTTTGACCAGACGTTTGGCAGGGATGGTTGCGCGCCCGGGGACTCGGGGCGTGACATCCCCGTTTTGGTATCAGAGCATGATTTGTGGAGTAACAAGGTGCGCTGGGTGTGGGATAGTTAGTAGGAATTAAACCCTGTGCTTGTGTTTGTTGTTTGATTGTTGTTTGGTAGTAGACCTGAGTTCTCATTACGTGTTGCTTTGGGCGAGCAGGAGTCCTTACGGTGCTGCAGGATGAGCAACCGTAGCCGGAGAGTGCCCCGAGGTAGGGCAACTCAGGTGGATCCCGATATGGAGAGGGATCGTGTTCCGGGAGTACCCGCGGAAAGGGTAGCTCCAGTTGTTCCTGAAGCGGTTGAGAACCGCGTTCCTGTTGCTCGCAGAGGCAGAGGAAGGGCCGCCCGAGCAAGACCCAGAGTGGGTAGAGTGGACGAACCAGAAGTGCCTAGAGAAGGGGCAGTGCATGCAGATCCTAGAATGGATGGGATCCTGCAAGCGTTTGAAACCATGGGTAACCTGATGGGGCAGCAGATGAGGAACCAAGCTACAGCTGCCATTCCACAGGAGGGTCCGTTAGCTGAAGAAGGGATCCGCAGGCCGCAGACTCACAGATTGGTGGAGCAGTTTATGAAGCTTCAGCCGCCGAGGTTTTCGGGAACTGGTGACCCGGAAGCTGCCACCTCGTGGATGGAGGATTTGGAGAAGGCCTTTGCCTTGTTAGGATGTTCTGAGGAAGAAAAGGTAACGCTAGCTCGTGGTGGAAGGCCACGCAAGGAAGTGTGTTTCCCGAGGGTGCGATCCCGGAGTGGGGTGCCTTCGCGGAAGCCTTCAACGGAAAGTACTTCTCGGATTGCGCGCGGGAGCAGAAGATGGACGAGTTTCTGCATCTTCGTCAGTATCAGTCATCAGTGGACCAATATGAGGCAAAGTTTGCTGAGCTGTCCAAGTATGCGCCGAGGATGGTAGAGAACCCTGAGGATAGGGCAAGGAGGTTCAGAAACGGGTTGAAACCGGAGATCAAAAGTGTGTTGGTGCCGTTCAGCCTGAAGAACTACAATGAGCTATATGAGCAAGCGCAGCTGGTGGAAAGGGACATTGCTGAGAGGGCAACCGCATCTGGATCGCGGTTCGCTCTTGTGGTGAGAGATAACCGAAGGTTCGGTAAAGGACCGATGATGGGTAATAGGAACCCCATCCCGCCTAACAAGAGGAACTTTGTTGGGAAGTCGACGTTCCGTCCCGACGTCGTGTGCTCGTTTTGCCGTCAGAAGCATGGGCCTGGTCCATGCCCAAGGAGGTCGGGTACCTGCTTTGGTTGTGGCAAGTATGGCCACCAAGTTAAAGATTGTCCTCAGAGACAGATGGGAGGACAGTTGCAGCAAGGAGGTCAGATGCGAGGGAACATTCCGCAAAGCTTTCAGAACCGACCGCCAGTGCAAGGAAGGGTGTATGCCGTCACCCGGAAAGAGGCGAAGACTCACCGACCGTTTCAGGTACGGTCTTATTGCATAACCAAGTAGCTTATGCATTGTTTGATTCAGGAGCTTCCCACTCCTTTGTTGCTGCTCAGTTTGTTAAGCTAGCTGGCATGAGTACAGAACTGTTGAGATCAACTGTTAGGATATCTACACCGCTTAAGGATAATGTTGTGGCTGCAGTAGGATGTCCTGATTGTAGACTGGTTGTAGATGGTCATGAGGGAAGGATAAATCTGATTGTGCTAGCTTTGTTTGATTTCGATTTGATTGTTGGTATGGACTGGCTCACTGAGCAAAGAGCTGTTTTGGATTGTCATAGTAAGACTATCCTGTTTAACCCATTGAATGGGGTTAGTTTCAAGTTTGTTGGAAATCGAGGGGGAACCTCGATCCCCTTAGTTTCGTCGCTGGAAGCGACTCGGTTGTTGGATGGAGGTTGCCAAGGTTATTTGGCGTCTGTTGTAGATGTGTTGGCTGAGGAGTTAAGGCTGGAGGATATTGCTGTTGTGAGAGAATTCCCTGATGTTTTTCCGAAGGAGTTGCCTGGATTGCCACCGGAAAGGGAGATAGAGTTCGTGGTTGAGTTAGCCCCTGGTACGGAGCCAATCTCAAAAGCACCGTATCGGATGGCGTTGTCGGAGCTCAAGGAACTGAAGGTACAGATGCAGGAGTTGTTGGATAAAGGATATATCCGTCCAAGTGCATCTCCATGGGGAGCGCCAGTTTTGTTTGTGAGGAAGAAGGATGGATCACTTCGTCTGTGCATCGACTACCGTCAGCTCAACCAGGTGACAGTCAAGAACAAGTATCCGTTGCCAAGAATTGATGATCTGTTTGACCAACTTCAAGGAGCTTCGGTGTTCTCCAAGATCGATCTACGGACGGGATACCACCAGCTAAGGATCAAGAGGGAGGATGTACCGAAGACAGCGTTTAGGACGCGCTATGGTCACTACGAGTTCACAGTGATGCCGTTTGGTTTAACAAATGCTCCAGCTGCTTTCATGGACTTGATGAATAAGGTATTCAGTGAGTATTTGGACAAATTCGTCATAGTGTTTATTGACGATATTTTGGTATACTCTAAGAGCCCTGAGGATCATGAGCAACACTTAAGGATAGTGTTAGAGACTCTTCGGAAACACTAGTTGTTCGCTAAGTTTAGCAAGTGCGAGTTTTGGCTAGCTCGCGTAGCCTTCCTTGGTCACATAATTTCTGGAGAAGGGATATCCGTAGACCCAACCAAGATTGAAGCGGTCATGGATTGGCCGAGGCCGACGTCAGTGACAGAAGTTCGGAGCTTCTTGGGTTTAGCAGGCTACTACAGACGTTTCGTGGAAAGGTTCTCCGCGATAGCTTTGCCGTTGACACGTCTGCTGAAGAAGGACGAAAGATTCGAGTGGACAGACAAGTGTGAGCGTAGTTTCCAAGAGCTTAAGCAAAAGCTAACTATGGCTCCTGTTTTGACAATACCGTCTGGTCCTGGAGGATATGAGATTTACAGCGATGCTTCCTTCAAGGGACTAGGTTGTGTGCTTATGCAACATGGGAAGGTGGTTGCATATGCTTCTCGTCAGTTGAGACCGCACGAGTTGAATTACCCGACACACGATCTGGAGTTAGCAGCGATCGTGTTTGCCCTTAAGATTTGGAGACACTACCTGGTAGGAGAAAGATTCCAAGTCTACACCGATCATCAGAGTTTGAAGTATCTGTTCTCTCAGAAGGAGTTGAACATGAGGCAGCGCCGTTGGATGGAACTTCTTAAGGATTACGACTGCGAGATCTTGTACCATCCGGGAAAGGCTAATAAGGTTGCTGATGCGCTGAGTCGGAAGTCAGCGATTGCCCAGTTGATGGTCCGAGAGTGGCGTCTTCTGGAAGAGGTACGAGATTCAGAGTTTAAGTTGGAGGTAGGCCGTCTGTCGAGTTTGATGGCTACATTGAGGATCGAGCCGGAGGTACAAGCGAGGATTAAGACATTGCAATCGACGGATCCTGCCATTCAGAAAGTCCTTCAAGAGGGCTTAGAGAAGAGGAAAGAAGATTTTCAAGTGGCTGATGATGGGATATTAAAGTTCAGAGGACGTTTGTGTGTGCCGGCTGATGAGAGTCTTAGGGAAGAAATCTTGTCGGAGGCACATCGTAGCAGCTACAGTATTCATCCGGGTAGTACGAAGATGTACCAGAATCTAAGGCAGTATTATTGGTGGAGTGGCATGAAGACGGACATAGCCAAGCATGTGGCGAAATGTCTGACATGCCAGCAGGTCAAAGCTCAGCATTGTAAGCCTGGAGGATTGTTACAGCCGCTTGAGATTCCGGAATGGAAGTGGGAACACATCACGATGGACTTCGTGATGAGTTTGCCGAGGAGCCAAAGGGGCAATGATTCAATTTGGGTCGTAGTGGACAGATTGACGAAGTCAGCACATTTCATCCCAGTGAGAAAAGGCTTCGCTTTGGACAGGTTGGCAGATTTGTATGTACGTCTGATTGTACGTTTACATGGTGTGCCAGTGACGATCACGTCGGACCGTGATCCCAGGTTCACGTCTACCTTTTGGAAAAGCTTGCAGTCTACGTTGGGAACGAAGCTGCAATTCAGTACGGCTTATCATCCGCAGACGGATGGCCAGTCTGAAAGGACGATTCAGACGCTTGAGGATATGTTGCGGGCATGTGTATTGGATTTCAAGGGTAACTGGGAAGGACAGCTTCATTTGGTTGAATTCGCCTACAACAACAGCTATCAGCAGAGTATCAAGATGGCGCCTTTTGAAGCATTATATGGTAGGCCTTGTAAGACACCAGTCTGTTGGGACGAGGTTGGTGAAAGGAAAATCACCGGTCCTGAGTTAGTACAGCAGTCGTTGGACACAGTGAAAATCATCAGAGAAAGACTGAGAACAGCTCAAAGCCGTCAGAAGAGTTATGCCGACAAAAGACGCAGACCATTGGAGTTTCAAGTCGGTGATCATGTCTTTCTAAAGGTGTCGCCTATGAGAGGGACATCTCGTTTCGGCAAGAAAGGAAAGTTAAGCCCGAGGTACGTTGGGCCGTTCGAGATCTTAGAGCAGATTGGAAATCTGGCTTATCGTCTCGCGTTGCCACCGAGACTTGCACAGGTACATGACGTATTCCATGTATCCATGTTAAGGAAGTACGAGCCGGATCCAGCTCACGTCTTGAGCTTTGAAGAGATTGAAGTGGATGAGCGTGTATCGTACGTAGAACGTCCGGTGAGGATCGAAGACCGGAAGGAGCAGGTTCTGAGAAACAAGACAATTCCATTGGTGAAGGTTGTTTGGCAACACCATGGAACCGAGGGAGCGACGTGGGAAAGTGAAGAGTCGATGAGGAGTAGGTTTCCTTTTCTTTTTGAGGTGGTGTAATATTTTAATTTCGGGGACGAAATTTCCCCAAGGGGGGAAGAGTTGTGACGTCCCGGAATTTCAAGGCCTATTATATGAATAATATTGGACGGTTGGAATTGAGTGACATTTGTCGGACGCGGAATCATTCGATCTGAGGATCGTTAGTCGTCAATCGAAGCGTAGATAATTATAGTTCGATTAGATTAGTCGCGCCGTAATTAGTCTTCGCCGTATTCCTTCGCGCTTGCGTCGACCCTGAACCAAATATTCTGAACCAGTCCTAAATCGTCAGATTACCGAAATACCCTCAGATATTATTCATATACGCCAGAAACAATTAATACCGAATGACCGCGGGCCCCGCATCATTAATGCCATGTCATATCACCTTTTTGACTTTTGGGTATTTACAAAATTGCTATTGGACCATTGAAAAGTCCATTTTTCCCTTCAAGACCACTTTTCTCTCTCCTCTCTCTCTCTCTCTTCCCTTTCTCTCTCTTCCCTCATGGTTTTTCACGTTGGCAGCACCTCCATCGCCATTTCCATCTCCAATCTTCATCCCATCTTCATCTCATCTTCATCTTCATCGTCGCCATGGACCGCCGCCGCTCCGCCGCCGCCTGCCCGCCGAGCCACCGGCCGCCCGTCCCGCGCCCTTCCCGTCGCTCGCTGACCGCAGCCGAGCCGCTGCCGCCTCTGTTCAGCCACTGTCCAAGCGCCGCCGAGCCTCGCCGTCGACCGCCAAGCTTCACTGGAGCCCCCTAGGACCCGCCGGACCTTGGCCGAAGCTCCGCCGAGCTTGCCGGCCGCTCGTTGAGCTCCGTTTCCGTCGTTTGGCCGTTTTCCAGCCGCTGTCCAGCCGCCGTTCGTCGTCGTCCGGTTGTCGTTTTGGAAATCCGACACCGTGGTTGCGTCCGGATCGACGAGGAGAGTCCGTAGGAGCGTCGCGGGAAAATTTGCCGCCGCCGCCGTTGCCGCCGCCGCCGCCGTCGCCGCCGCCGATCGCCGGTCGCCGCCGACCGTCGCCGCCCGTTTAGGAGTGAGTTAACCCCTAATCCCTGATTAGGTCGTTAATTGCACTAATTAGATTAATTAATTAGTTACCGTAATTAGATTAATTAGTTACCGCAGTTAATAGATAGTTACTTGGGTTAGTTAGTTAACTGTGGTTAGATTAATTAGTTACTATAGTTAAATTAGATAGTAACTGTGGTAGAATAGTTAACTGCTGTGGTTAGTTGAATTAACCGTGGTTAGGTGGAATAGTTACCATGGTTAATTGCATGTTGTTGTGCCTAGTTTGTGGTGTCCGATCGTGGATCGGACTGAGTGTTGATTGCGCATTAAATTGCTGAATGATCACACTAGGGTCGAAATGCCATATTAAATGGAATTTGATTATTCGCGTGATCGATTGTGAATTTGAGTGTGAAAATGGCCGTGGGCCAGATTTGAGTGTGAAAATGGCCGTGGGCCAGATTTGAGTGTGAAAATGGCCGTGGGCCAGTTTTGAATGTAAAAATGGCCGTTGGTCGAGTTTGAGCATGAAAATGGCCGTTGGCCAAGTTTGAGCATGAAATTGGCCGTGGGCCAGGTTTGAGCATCAAAAATGAGATTTGGCTTGAGAGCCGGTTTTGAGCGCGAGGTCATGCAGTTGTTTCACCGTGTCGCCCTAACGTAACTGGGGGCACAGGCGATACCCTTGTTGGCATGGGTCGCCGCCTGATAAGTCTGTGTGCCGGCGACGTACAGTCCGGGATTCCACGGCTTATTGGTTGCCTGTCAGTCCGTGCCCGGCGACGGACCGTCCGGATTTCACGGCTGATGAGATGCCGGTCGCAACAGTATTGGTCCGTAGTCCCTTCTGGAATATCCCTGGTGTGCTCGCCTTAGGGGTCTTGAGGGAGCCATCGGATGCCGTCGCTGTAACGTAGTAGGACGACGCCCGGTTGATCCGGAAGAGTACTAGCAGCGAGGCTGTACTTTGGCGAGAGTGGGGTATCTCTTGGCCGGCTGACCGGAACGCGTTTGTTGCATAATGCATGACCATTGCTGAGTGTGCTGGCTGATTGGTTGATGCATTGTCTATTTATTATTATGTTGTACCTGTCGCATGGCTCCAGGCGAGGTACGTTGCATGTGATTGTTGTTCTGAGGTTGAGCGTAGATCGATAGAATGGTTAGGTCGTGATCAACGTCCTAATCGGACTTAGGCGTTGACCCGCTGAGATTCATATCTCATGCGCTTTGGCTGATCGCCTTTCAGGTCCTCGTGATGGCCGCGCGGGTTGAGCTGTGGAGCTGGTGCTTTGGAGGCCGTTTGTGTATAGCTGGTAGTGTAGTAGTAGTTTATCGGCTAGTGCGCCCCGACCCGACCCGGTATCTTTTTGTGGGTCTAAGGGGGATCGGTCCGAGGAGGACTTGTGTAAATTATGTGTGTATTGTGAACTAATCAAGCAAGTAATGAAAAGGGTTTTGTTGTTGTTTGTTGTAGTTCCTATTCTTTCTATCCCTGTGGTTTGTTGTCCGGGGTTGTGTTCGCTTCCGCATGTGCTTAATTATAAGATAAAATAAATGGGTCGATGATCTGCCTGGGACATCATCCTTTGACCAGACGTTTGGCAGGGATGGTTGCGCGCCCGGGGACTCGGGGCGTGACATTCTCTCCCCACCACCTTTCCACCTAAGCCATGGTTCCATCCGCCTCTATTGTCTTCGCGTCTCGCTCATCCGCCGTTAGCCATCAACTGCTGGGGTCGCAGCCGAGCCCCCATTGTCGTGCCATCTATCCACGAAGACAAAGGTGCTTGCAGTAGTCGTGCCCTAACGGCCGGCTTCAGTGATGTACTAGCCTCAAGCGACCCTCGGATATGGGGTTGCTCGAGGCTGGCGTCGTCAGGCCGCTCTCTATTTGCGAATTTCAACTTTTCATGTTCATCTTCGTGGGTCTGTCGATGATTGAACTTGATCGAGCTTTATTTGTTGGAACAAATAAACCAAAATTAGCATTAATTCATGTATTTTCAAGATTTATTGTCTTTCATTGTCAATTTAGTGGATACAATATGTCTGAAAAGATCATATTTCCCTCCATCCATGATTGGCGAAAAGAGGCACTTGATTGTTGGATTACAGACATATGAATATCACTTGCATTTAGTTATAGTTGTGAGTATTGTCCTTGTTTAGAGCCCACTAATCAAATACACGAGAACGCATCACTGTCAAGTACTCTTATATCCACGGAAGAATTTTTTTACGAGAGCCTTGTTTTCCTTTATCCCTAATTGGATGAAAATCTGACATCTAGTAAGCAGGTATGCACATGAAGCACAAGCAAATTTTAACCAAAAACAAAAGTCAATGATATTCATATTGCTATACTAAATACAAAAAACTAACGATCCCCAAACAATAATCACGAACGAAACTCGTGCAAAATTGAGAACGAAGATGGAAATGTGATTAAACAGTACATACCTCTAGCCATTGATGAAGTCAGACGAATACGAATGTGCAGAGTTGAACGATTGGTGAAAACGGAATGCTTCTAGCCAGTTGCCCCCTCCTGAATGATAGTGTGTATTCTCACTGAAGCGTACGTTCTACAGGTACGAAAGAAACGGACGACAAGAAAATTGATGTCGTAACTTATTTGAAGGGGGTTTGGCTTAGATAACCCATTTAAAAACTAACGTCTGCCCCTTTTAGATAACTGTCTTCCATCAAGATGGTTATTGGGCGAGGCGGTTATCACATAAAATTAATGTGCGTATATTATGCTAATGAAATTAAGTGTCGATATTTCATTAATGTAGGATCATATTATAAATTATAACATTCTCCCACTTGATCTCAAAAATCATCAACGAAATATTGAACCAAATACCCATTAACTTCATGCTGAAGAGAAAACACATGAAACATGGCGACAAGTTCTCTTAGAACGATTATTATCTTCCATATATCACAATGCATCTTATCTCATCAAAATCAGCCCACATGTGATAATATAACTTAATGAATAAACCCTGTATTTATTCCAGGTTTTTTTTTATGAATAAACCTTAAATTTATTCTAGGTTAAAATGACTGTTATTCTCATAATAAATGAATGCGCACCTTAATTGAAAAAAACATCATAAATAAATAAGAGTTTCACAACTTCGTCCATACGAAGAAAATTTACATGATGGGACCAATTCCTATTCTTTCCACATGATCCTTATTACTCATCGGCGACATACCTTTAGTTTAAGAATCAACTAACATCAATTCAATGCTAACGTGTTCTATGGCCACTTTATTTTTCTTAACACGTTTCCTTATGGCTAAATACTTAATGTTGATGTGCTTACTTCGATTACCACTCTTGTGGTTTTTAGCCATGACAACAGCAGCTGAATTGTCACAAAATATCCTTAATGGCCTAGCAATGGAATCCACAATTCTAAGCCATGAACTCTTCAACCACACAACATGTGAGGTGGCCTCAAAATAGGAAACGAACTCAGCCTCCATAGTACAAGTAGCAACCAAAGTCTGTTTCGTACTCCTCTAGGATACAGCTCCGCCAGCAAGCATAAAAATGTATCTAGATGTTGATTTCCGAGAATCAACACAACTAGCGAAGTCCAAATCCGAATAGCCAACTATTTCCAAGTTGCAATTTCGTCTATACATAAGTATGTAACCTTTTGTACCTTGCAAGTACCTCATCACTTTCTTTGCAGCTTTCCAATGGTCCATACTTGGATCACTCTAATATCTTCCCAACATTCCCACAGCAAAGGCAATGTCAGGTCAAAGCAAACCTGAGCATACAACAAGCTTCCGATAGCAGAAGCATATGGGATGCTGTTCATTTGTTCCCTTTCTAGATCGTTCTTCGGGCAGTGGTTCAAATTGAACCAGTCACCCTTCACAATGGGTGCTCTACTTGGTGAACAATCTTTCATCCGAAATCTCTCTAAGACTTTATTGATATAGGTTTCTTGAGATAGTTCTAAAATGCCTTGAGATCTATCCCTATGGATCTTAATGTCAATAACATAAGATGCCTCATCCATATCCTTCATGTCAAGACTCTTAGAGAGAAATTATTTCACCTCATGTAGCAACCCTTTATCAATGGTTGCAAGTAAAATGTCATCCACATATAGTACAAGAAATTTTTTTTGCTCCCATTGACTTTCTAATATATACATTGATCCATGATATTCTCTACAAAACTGAATGAAGAGAAAACTTCATGAAACCTTAAGTACCATTGGCGGGATGCTTATTTCAAGCATATATAGATTTCTTAAGCTTGCACACCAAATGCTCACCATTTCTAGAGAAGAATCCTTTTGGTTGTTTCATATAAACCTCCTCCTCTAGTTCTCCATTGAGGAATGCTGGATTTACTTCCATTTGATGCAATTTCATTATAAAATGGGCAACCAATGCCAAAACAATACAAAGAGAATCTTTCTTAGATATATGAGAAAAGGTTTCCGTGTAATCCATTCATTCCTTTTGAATGAATCCTTTGGCAATGTGTTTGGCCTTATATCTCTATATGTTGCCCAATGAGTCCTTGTCGCGATCTAAAATTAAAATTTTTAGCTTAATGGATTATCAAATTAACTAACCTAGTCCGAGCTCTCCCAAGCTCTATCAATTCGCAACTTTAGGTTCACATGATTAATATCAAAAGATTTTTAGTTTCATAGCTGCCACTAATCATTTTTTTGGTAGGTAGATTAGACACCTAAATAAAGTATTGTGAGAGTACCTTATTTTTTGCAGACCAGAGATTTAGGTTCGGGGACTTGATTTACGTTAACTTTTCAGTTAGTGCCCTTTCGGTACCATCTTTATGAAAAAGACTTGAACTGTCAAATTCAATTGATTCGATTTGAAACTCAAAGTGCAATTGTTTTGGGGTTTTTCTTGATTTAATGAATGCAATATGTAAATGCAAAAATCTAACTATATGATGACATGATGATTATGCATGATAAATTTTAGAAAAATCGAATTTTGATGCAAGAAGGCATGATTTCTACTCTAGATGATGTGCAACATGAAATCTAACCTAGAATGACATGTGATATGATTTAATTGAACTACATGACAAAATAACGCGTGAATGACGGGCCAGGATATGTTCTACCCTAAATATGCAAAAATATGAGCCTAACCTAAATGACATGCACAAATTTAATCTAACATGCAAACTAAATTTTAAATTAAGTCTATGTTCTAAATGACGTGAGATAATGCATGAATGATGGACAAAACAATGGCATGATATAATATGACATGAAATATGGCAAATGTGATGTCTAAACTATATGATATGCACATGGATGATGATTTTTTATTTTATTTTATGAATTCTTGTTTTTTGTTTTTATGAAATGTCAAGAGAAACCAATTCAAAAGTTAACGGCAAATGACATGGATTAAGGAATTGATTTCTCAAAGATTAATGTTACGTTAAAAGCCATCTTGACATTTAATTCCGAAAAAATTAATTCAAGACCAAGATTGATGTTTTATGATGATTTTTTTTTTTGGAAAAATGAATCAAATAAAAGAATAATAAACCTTGAGCATAATACACCTCATTTCCGAAATTTTCTGATAAATTCGCCTCATACCCTTGAGTTTGGGTTGGATGGGGAATTTTATTCACGCCGTACCCATGGGATTGGGTCGGATGGTGAATTTGAGTATTGGATTAGAGTCATACCCAAATATTATGGGTTGTATAGTAAAATCCAATTTCATGAAATTGTTGGTCTGATCCCAAGGTACGAGATGTGGCAGACAATTCTAATGTACGGATGAGATCGTACTTCGGGGGTGAAGTCGGATAGTCATCCTTTATGCACATATTCCTCGGGACTTAGGAACAGCATGTATTAAACTCAAGGTAAATTACAAAATTATTTGAATTAAAGATAAGATAAGATCAATTAAAAAAAGGGTAAAATTTGGTTCAATTAAAAAGAAATGTGTAGTTGCCGAATTTTAAAGGGCACTCTTGCCCTATCCACAAAGGATTACATCTTAAAAGATATACAATTTCAGAAAATATCTAATGAGATATGCAATATATTCAAACAAGGTATAATCGGAATTCAAATCATTCAATTTAGGCAAACAAAACCTTGTAGATAATGACAAATATGCAAACTAGTTCAAATTATGAAAACAAGATAACTTTAATATCTAAAATTAAAATTTTACCTTGTCTCGCAAATATTTCTTTCTTAATTCGTACTTGAACCAAAACTTGATGATCAAGCTAGGGTTCGTGAACCGGACGGCTAGGAAATTTTGCACGGACAATGCCCAGTGATTCTCGGCCTGACTAGGGAGCTGCTCGCCTGAGAAAATAGCCGAATAATGGGGGCAAAACAGCAGTAAAAAGCACACCGAGCAACAGCGAAATCGGTCTCGAATAGCAAAGCAAAAGCCTGCACTTAGTAGTCAGTAAAAATGGACTGAATAGCTACTATTTTGGGCACCGAACAGCAGCAAAATAATCCCCAAACAGGAGATTTCAAACGCCAAACAGTGGCGAGAACAGCCCCAAACCACAAGGAATTTAGGGGTGAAACAGTAGCAAGAACGCTCCTCGAACAGCCGTGAAGTGGACCTTGAACAGTGAGCAAAACCGTGATGAATCCGGCCTTGGACAGTGGCGACCAGCGACTGGACAACGCAAGCTGGAGGGTGACGGGATTGGATCGGCGTCGGGGCTGCAACGACAGTTGAACGGGCATCGGCAGGAGCTAGGGTGATGCATGGCAGGGGAGTCGGGACGGTGGGTGGATGGTGTTGTCGGTCGGTGGTGCACGGACGGAGCAACGGCAGGGGTATCTCGGCTAGGAGAGAAACCGAGCTACGTCGTTTATATAGGCAAAGACGTTGCAAGCTTGGGGTTTATAACTTTTAATTTTCGCAAAACAGACCTTGGGATTGAAATATGTGATCAATTAAGTCCCGAAGGTTCCAATTGTATTAAATCAAAATAAAATTTTCGGCAATTAGAGTGTAGATATGAGACCAGCCGAAATTCCTATGTTGTGTGGGCTTATCGAGCATTTTTGGGCTCAATTTGGGCTTTACTTTGACGAAGTAACATTAAAATTAAAAGCATTTTTGATGAATTAAAATTGAATGGGCTGAATTAAGTCCAAAATAAGTTCAAACCCCTCTAATATTTTCGGCACACGCTCTCCTTTATTGCCGAAAATTTATGCTGAATTTTGGTCCAATCGCCTGTCAACTTAAGCACAATTTTCTGCCACTAGTTATGATGCAGATGTAATGCATGAATAATAAAATGCAAACTATAAATGATGAATTAATTATTTTTGGTAGGAACTAAAATGGCTAAAGTATACTACAAGTGCCAAAACTTGTGTATGACGCTCACTTTAGTGCTAAAACTTTAATGACAATCACTTAAGTGCCAATTTTTTTTTGAAAAACGCTTAATTCAGTGCCAACTCCGATTTGAACTGACGTGGCTCACCGGAAGTTCGATGTGGCCTATATTTTTAATTAATATTTGAGCTGACGTGGCTCGCCGGAGTTGGCACTGAAGTGAGCGGTTTTAAAAAAATTTGGCACTTAAGTGATCATTTTGAAAGTTTTGGTACTGAAGTGATCGTTTTTCAAAAAATTTGGCGCTTAAGTGATCATTTTGAAAGTTTTGGCACTAAAGTGAGCGCCGTACACAAGTTTAGGCACTTGTAGTGTACTTGAGCCAAACTAAAATTAATTCCTGACTTTTTATGCAAAATAAATGTTTAAAAAGAAAAAAAAATTTAAGTATCAACACTTCTTAGTTTTGAAGACCCATTTACAACCAATGACCTTCTTACCATCGGACAACTCAACCAAATCCTAAACTGCGTTAGATGCCATAGAATTCATCTCTTCCTTCATGGCATTGTACCACAAATTGGAATTATTACAATTCATTGCTTGTAAAAACGTTTCAAGATCATTCTCAGCTCCAATATTATAGCCAAATTCTTGTAGATACATAATGTGGTCACTAGGAATTGCTGATTTCTTCATTCTAGTAGATCTTCTTAATATTGTATCAACATTCTCCTTAGGAGCGTGTTGTTCAATAGTTTCTGGTGATTGATGAACAATTGGATCTACTGGATCAATATCAGCAGGTTGTGGAGCTTCAATGATTGGTTGTTTAACAGCCGCTTGAATTAGAGAGGCGTTATGAATAACAATCAATCTGGTACTTGAAGTGAAAAGTCGAGTATCAGAATGATCTTTCTCAGAAACAAGTTCTTGAAATTGACCGCCCCCACTAATCAAGTCTTTTTTAAGAAACTTCGTGTTTGGTATGAGATGGACAATAAAATCTGTATCCCTTAGACTTTTCGGCATGTTCAACGAAATATCCACTTATAGTCTTGGGGTCTAACCTTTTTTTCCTGTGGATTGTAGACTCTTTCTATAGACGGGCACCTCTAAACGCGCACATGTCGCAAACTTGGTTTCCAACCCTTGAATAACTCAGAAGGCGTCTTTAGAATAGCCTTGGTCGAAACTCGGTTCAATATGTGCATTGTTGCCTTAAGAGCTTTAGTCCACAAGGACTTAAGAAGTTTGGAGTTGCTGAGCATACTCCGCACCGTGTCCAATAAAGTTTAGTCTCTTCTTTCTACCACACCATTTTGTCCGGAGAACCAGGTATGGTGTATTAGGCAACTATCCCATGCTCTTGAAGAAATTTCGCAAACGGACCAAGTGCTTGTCCATCTTCAGTGTATCTACCATCGTATACCCCACCTCCATCTGATCTCACGATCTTAATTTGCTTACCGCATTGTTTCTCTAATTTGATTGTAAATACCTTAAAGGCATCTAATGCTTCGTGCTATTATGAAGAAAGTAGAGATACATGAAACGTGAGGATCTATGAAGGTGATGAAATATTTCTGACCATGCGAGCCCATATCTGGACCATGCAAGTCCATATCTAGACTTCATATGTCCGTATGTATTAGTTCTAATATTTTCGTAGTACTCTTAGCACATTTCTTTGACTTGTTCGTTTGTTTTCTCTTTATGCAGTCCATGCAAGTGTCACAATTAGTAAAATCAAAAGTTCTGAGTACTCCATCATTTACCAATGGCTTAATTCTATCTATGGATATATGTCCCAATCTCCGGTGCCACAACATAGAGGAACGTTCATTCACAACACATCGTTTTATACTAGCGTCATCATAAACATGCATCGCATTATAAGGGACATTGTCTTGTAAATTAAATCAGAGAAGACCATCAAACAGGGCAAACTGAAGGTCGAATCTGAAATGTTAAAGGAATAACCAAATGGTAATAGTCTTGAAATAGAAATCAAGTTTCTAGAGACACTTGGCACATAAAAGGTCCTTTCCAAATTTAAAAACAACGCCACTATTGAGAACTAATCTGCATGTCCCAATAGCTTCCACATGCGAACGCATTTTGTTTCCTAAATAGATACATTGTTCACTTCCCACTAGATTCCTATGATTTTGAAAACCCTACAAGGAATTTGATATGTGGATTGTAGATCCAGAATCAATCCACCAAGTGTTGTGACTCACATTAATCATATTAGATTCAGAACAAACAGAAGAAGATTGGATTACCTTTCTTGTCAAGCCAAGCCTTAAATCTGACGTAATCCTTCTTCATATGCCCCTTCTTTCTACAGAAGAAGTATTTGGATTCATTCTTAATGTCAGCTTGGGGAGATACTTTACCCTTTCCCTTATGTTTGCCTTACCCCTTACGCCTTCCTTGTGTTGCAAAATTGAGTACTCTCTCCTGTTTCTATAAGCAATCTTTCTTCCTCTTGAACACACACCGTCATAAGTTCATTAATTGACAATTTCTTCTTATGTGTGTTATTAGAGATCATGGAAGGTGTATATTGCTGTGGATCAGGTATCTCAACCTCAAGATTCTTGAGTTGAGCCACAATGTCCCTCATTTTCATAATGTGCTCACGCGCACCTTTAACACTGGTGAGCCTCAAAGACGAAGACTTCATGATTAGGGTCATGGTATGAGCCTTTTCTGAAGACGTAAATCATGCATCAATAGTTGCCAGCAAGGCTTTGTATTTTACTGAACGACTGAACCACGAATACTAGCAGAAAGTTTAGTCCTTATGAACATCACACTAAGACGGTTGGACCACTCCCATTGTTCATAAGGAGTAACTTCAGCCAGAGTGCTACTATCGGTAGGAGCATGCGGTTTTTTTTTCTTTTTTCGAATAGCATAATTAATGTGTATGCACCCCAATTGAAGGGGGATTAATTCCTTCCAAACCTTATAATTTTTACCGTTTAGCACGAAAACATTAATTGCATAGATACTCACAGGTGGTAAAATTGCATAATATACAAAATAAACATGCTTACGTCACAAAAAGAAGAAGGATACCATAAATTCCAAAGTTTGCGTATGGCGCTCACTTTAGTGCCAAATTTTTTATTGGGATCAATTATGTGCCAATTTTTTTAAAAACGATTATTTGAGTGCCAACTCCGGTGAACTTTGCCGAAATTCTTACATGGTATCTACATGGCTAGCCGGAGGATCCCAGTCAGCAATAAAAAAAACCTAATTTTTTTAAAAAACTAAAAGAATAAGCTAAAAAATAAAAAATAAAAAAAATCCCTAGCAGTGCCAAGAATTTTTTTATTTTAACTTTTTTTTAAAGTTCAAGACTGAATTTTTTTAATGAAATTGTCACATGGACTTATTTTTAATTATAAATGATGTGACAATAAAAATATTTTAAA
Organism: Lenwebbia sp. NSW1173648; assembly: GCA_029784005.1. Classification (NCBI taxonomy): domain Eukaryota; kingdom Viridiplantae; phylum Streptophyta; class Magnoliopsida; order Myrtales; family Myrtaceae; genus Lenwebbia; species Lenwebbia sp. NSW1173648. Next base: position 17,141,754 of record JARCGZ010000008.1, on the reverse strand, counting down.
TATAAATGCCATGGATATTGTTTTGGTCGAAATCTCTCGCGTTGGCACTTAAGTAATCATTTTTTTTTTCGATTTGGCACTTAAGTGAGCCAGCGAAAAATTTTGGCACCAAAGTGAGAGCCGTACACAAATTTTAGCACTTGAGGTGTCCTTCTGCTCGTCACAAAATTTGAGGCAAATTCACTTAATCAAGTTTTACCAATGCAAAACATGTCATATAATATGAATCAAATAACATTAAAAACTACTTGTGGGCTAAGTTTCTAATTTAAATAGATTCATAATGACTATATGATGAAACTATCATATTATATTCATTTTCCTAAACCTTGTGGGAAAATTAAGAAAAATAATATGGTATTTCATCCTGATTAATCATATTAATATAATGAAAATTCCCGTGGGATAAAATTCATTGCATTAAGATAATGAATTACAGATAAATGTCCTTTTTCTATATGTGATCTAGAGGCTCTTAATATATAATTTTAATCAATTAGAGATGCTGGGGCTAATCTCTAATTAATTAAAAATATATAGATCACTAGACATAAATTTCATTCAAAAATATACATAATGTTGCATGTAAGGGAAAATCCGAAAATGTACGTGGGCAGGGACTAAATTATAAATAAATTGAAAGGGCAAAATCGTAACTAACTTGAATGGGGTAAAAATCGTAAATTTCTAGCGCAGTCAGGGGAAAATAACGTGTCCAGGGGCAAAACAGTAAATCCAATGCGTGGGCGAAACAGTAAATCCAATTAAAGGGCGAGGGCAAAATGAAAATTCAGTGCGTGGGGTAAAACCGTAAAATCTTCGGAGTAGGCACGAGCAAAAGGTAAAACTATAATTTTTTTTTTTATAAAAGGGGAGTAGGCACATGCGCCCCAGAAGCCCACGGGACACGCCCACAACTGCCCACACGCTCGCGAGAGTCTCTTTGCTGAAGGGCATGTGGGCCACACACGCCAACGTGTGTGTCCCATGCGCCTTGCCTTCTTCCTCATGAAGAATCCATCTCTCACACAGAAGCCCGTTTCCTTTCGTCTCCTGCCGACTCTAACGCCTTCCATCGCTCGATTCTCCTTCGACAGCCAACTTAGACTAAAATAGATGGTGGATTTTGTAGACCTCGTCGGCGCAACCATATAAGTCCAAGAATCAACGAAAATGGTGAAGAAATTTACCAGTAATTGAGTGAAAACCCGCTTGGATGCAAACCCTAACACTGCGAACTTCCACCGCTAAATTTTCCTTCGACGAAAATCCAAATGCCGAGATACCTTAGGGCTTTTGTTCCGCATGGCGATGCGACCCTGCTAGTTAGAAGCCGAGCCGTGATTTGCCGAAATTTGGCCAGAATAGGCCAAAAATCCCGCCGGCCAAAAAACCTCAATTTACAATTGACCCAAAAATCCCATGAAATTCACCAAAAATTCAGAGAATTCATCAAAGCAGAGGTTCTAAAGGCTCTGATACCAAAATGTTGTACTAAATATAGAGAAACTAATAATTCCCAAACATTAATCACAAACGAAACTCTTGCAAAATCGGGAACGAAGGAGGAAAAGTGATTAATAGTACTTACCTCTAGCCATTGTTGAAGTCAGAAGAGTACGAATGTGCAGTGTTGAACGATTGACGAAAATGAAATGCTTCTAGCCAATTGCCCCCTCCCGAATGATGGTGTGTGTTCTCACTGAAGGGTACGTTCTGTAGGTACGTAAGAACTAACGACAAGAAAATTGACGTCATAACTGACTTAAGGGGTTTGGCTTAGACGACCCGTTTAAAAATCGACTTATGCCCCTTTTAGATAACTGTCTCCCATCAAGACGGTTTTGGGTGAGGTGGTTATCACGTAAATTTAATGTGCATTATATTACGCTAATGAAATTAAGTGTCGGTATTTCATTAATGTGGGATCATATTATAAATTATAACACATACTTGTAATTTACATATCAAAAGTTTGGTCAGAGAAGGCTCTGTTTGATTCAGCATCTGAAATGAGTTTTGGGGCTCTAAAGTTCTTTGATCAAATGCAAATGTTGTTTGGCTACTTTTTTGACTCACTTTGGGGAGATGTAATTGCATCTCAAATGCTCTCCAAAGGCCTTTAGCCCAAACTACCTTCGGAGGTACTTTGAAAAGTTGCATTTCCGAAATGCAACTATAATTTTTTTATTTTATTTTCTTTTTTTTTGTCCTTCTTCCTCCTTCCTCTGCCGGCCGCCGCCGCCACCGCTGTGACAACCCAGTTTTCGCCACATATCGAGAAGGCTTTCTCGACCACATTTTCTACTTTAATCTTTTCTTATTATGCTGATGGCGCATGCGGAAGCGTATATAAACAGAACATATGGCCATGCAGCATACAAGTGCATAAAATAGTCATCTGGTAGACACGTATAATGAGGGTCATAGCCATATAGGGTTCCACTAATCAAATAATACAGTTTGTGAGACATGAGCACAACAATCAGATTACTTTATTTCATATATTTACAGCTCATGGAATAGTCATTACAAAAGTTCAAAGTATTAATCTGGGAGGATTTACAGGAAAGATAATCTACTCATTTACTAGGATCTTCATCCACGACCTCCATTGATAGCCAGATCTCTCGAACTCCTAAACCACAATATCGTACTAACTTTCTCGTTGCTAGCTTGCTTATTTGAAAATTGTTATCCCGCAAGGGGTGAACTCAACCGCTCAACAAGTGAATTCCAATCCAAACGACTAAACCAGCCATAACATCACAGAATTGAGGATTGTTTCACACAAACAATCACAAATCATATAGGCAGAATATCTCGGAATCATACCAAGCAAATCATCATAAAACATGATCAATCAGAGTCCAAAACTCGCATTCATAATCATAGAAAGCTTAGTAATAAGGATAGAGATCTACTTGCCTAGGATCGTGTACGAAGAAAAATGAAGTTCGAATTACGCCGGACAAACCGGGTCTCCACCGACCAGCCACTGTTCAGATCGATTCCACGAAAATACAACAGTTTCTATGATGATCAGCCTTCAGATCTAAGTTTCCCTCGATTTTACAATCGTGCAAGAGAAAACGAAGCTCAATTCGCCCTCCGGACGAGCTCAAACGGGCGATTTCTTCTTGGGCACGCTCAGAAATCCGAGAAAGAGAGGGAACTCGGGATGGGAGAGAAATGAGAGAGAGAGAGTAACAGCAACTTGGGAAAGAAGGAAGAGAAGAGAGAGAAAGTGGGGCCCACAAGCTTAATTGCCATTTATGATCTTTGTCTCATATGAAAATATCCAGGGGCAATTTGGTCATTTCACAACAAGGGGTAGGCTAGTCATTTGGCATAAAGGTTGAGGGTACTTTGGTAATTTAGCACTCAAGGGCAAAATGGTAATTTCAAGGCAAAGGGAAAAATCGTAAATTTTCCTTTTGAACAAAATGGTAAATTCACTTCTAAGGTTCGGCCAGGACAAGGCTCGAGCGAGAATGGTATCGACGCTTCAATTCGACGGCTCGATTATCCTGGCTCACGTTTCTCTGTCCGACGTCTCAGGATTTTTCAAATCCCTTTTCAGATCAAATAAAATTGCGTCCAACCATTGTCCCTTAAACCTCGAAAATTCAATATTATTTATCTTATAAATGTCCGAATTTTGGGATGTGACAGCTGCCGCCGCTGCCCGCCCGTCGCCCCCCGATTGTTTTTTTTTCCTAATTTTAAACAAATTAAAGTTAAAAAATATTAAATTGGGACACCAAATATTAAAAGTTTACCAAATAGCATTTTCCCCAAAGTTGTATCCAAATGCACTTTTCAATTACAGTTTACCAAATAGTATTTGTATTTCACCAAACCCCTTTAGCTCAAAGGTATTTGCATTTTCTCAAAATCCCTTGGTCAAATGCTAAACCAAACAAGCCCGAAGTTTGATCCATCCAACCAGGAATACAAAAGTACAAACCTGATTGAATTTGCAAGCTGCGTATGAATTTTCCAATTACACCTATTAAACTCACAAACAAGAGTTCCTAGTAAAAAAAAAAAAGGTCATACAAGAGTTGGGTTCCTAGTAAAACCCTGGTTATATTGTGTTTCATAATTAAATGTACCAGCATAATATATATATAGCCCATGAAATCTACCGTTTCATTTTTTGGCTAAACAACTTTTCCCCCAACTTAGTTATATTTACTTACACGGACTTATCATAAAAGGAGATTATGAATTCTATAAAAGGCTTCATCCCATAAAAACTCTCAAACTTTTTTTTTTGAGACAAATTTACTCGGAACTTTTATTTGTTTCAACAAAACTTGTCAACTCGTACACACTTATGATGGATCAACCTACGGCCAATAACTCCATTAAAAATGGATTATTCCCTCAAAATTTCCAGATTTACCCTTCAAGATCCCTTTTATCTGTTTCTTCTATACAAAAAACCAAATCTTTTCAATGTCTCAACTTTCTTCAAATCTAGTCCCTAATGAGCATTCTTTCTATTGATTGCATTAGAGCCGATTCAAATGGGGGATACCAATCTAAATCTCGTGAAACAAGAACTAGAATCCATCCATGAAATAAATATTCCGCCCATTAAACCAATTTCTAATTAATATTGGCCCTATAGTGTACTATTACTTATTTGTTAATGATTTACACCCTTTTTTCCGCCCTAACACAACTTTTAATATTACAGGGATTTGCACAAGTTGCGCGGGTCATGGGACTTGGATGACAATCAAATGCAACAAGACCAATAACAATCTTTGTTTGTTTATGATTGCTCTATTCAATCCTTGCAAAAATGATATTTCCTAAGTATTAAGTCAACGAATAGAAAAAAAAGGTTACAAAAAATTAATCTTCACATGAAATCTAATGAAGCGGAACGATCAACATAACGCAAAAAATTGAATGGTTCTAGCGGCCTTATCAAACATTTGAGATATTTGTGTCATATAAATAATTATCTGAAAAGTTTCGTGGCATTAACCCTTTCATAAAAGCTGTACTTCTTTGACCCTATCCAACCTTGGTGACTTCATGGCACTAAGGCATTTTCACTGTTCAGATCCTTCTCTATCATATCTACGTAAACAATTGTCTGCGGTGGGAGAAAGTCTATGAGGTCATTGGCAAATCCTCGGAATCAAACACGAACCAAACCCACGTCGACACATCGCGGCAAAAGAACTTCGTCTGCACTTGGTGCCGTCTGCTTGATAGTACAGTCAAAACATTAGAAAGACAAGTAATAAAAAAATCTGAAGTGAGCCTTTCCGATTTGCCCAAATTCGGTTAGGTGGGGACAAGAATAATTAGAAAACAAGCTGTCGGGATTAAAACCAAATCCTAAGGCATAATATATAGCCATTGTCTGCGTGCCCTGCTCTCACCGGTCTGGAAAGCTTATATTTAAATGTTGAAATAGTTTGTCTTATCATAAAAATGTGACTCTTGAATGAAAAGAGGCAACTCTTCGTTTCGAAAGAGACAGTTATTAGCAGTTTTAAAAAGAAGTTATTTTAAATGTGAAGAGTGGTGATGGTTGGGGATAAGGTACCTATTCTCAAGGTTGTATTGATTTGATATCTTTGAATAGACACCAAATCGTACCTTATTGATTTTTTTTTATCACAACTGTTCACAACTTCACAGATATATAACTCTCTTCTTCTTTTTCTCTTTTCACACACACAACGCATTCAAGGTGAATTTTTAAGAGAGAGATTGAGTAATTGCTGAACGCATTTTCTCTGTGGTTTTGGTGTATATCTTGGAGGTATATTTGTTCTAAACCTAGCAGCAACAATAGTGAGGGCAAATAATACCTTAAGGACAGTGATCGTCATCACACAACAAAGCATCAATGATCTGATTCTACTTCTCTATCTTCATCAGATTTTCAAGTTTACCCCAACAATCTTAAGGTATTAATTTCATGAAGATGGAGACACCGGCTGCATCAAGTGCTCGCAATCTTGATAGATTGCGGATCGATCCTTATGATGGAACTAATGTCATCTGTTGGAGGGACAATCTGATCCTTCTTTTATCTGAATTATGTATCTTTTACATCTTGGATCCCAATTTGCCCGCTATCCCTGATCCAAAAGATGATGATTCTGATGAAATCAAGGCTGCAAGGAACAGACGTGAGGATGATGAAAGGAGGTGCCGAGGAAGGATTCTCAATGCTTTGTCAGATCGACTCTACGAAACTTTTCGATCTTACACAAATCCCAGAGACATTTAGAATGCCTTAGAGACCAAATTCAATACTGACAAACAAGGTACCGATAGATTTACTACTTTGAAATATTTTGAATTTACCATGATTAATGGAAATTCTGTCTCTAAGCAAGTGGAGGAACTTCAAATATATGTTGCCAAACTCAAGGACCTTATGATTGAAGTCTCTGACCTCTTCAAGTTGCTGTAATTATTTCAAAATTACCTTCAACTTGGAAATGACTATTGAAAGAAACTTCTCCATACAATCGAGAACTTGACTGTAGACAATTTGATAAAACACATTCGAATTGAGGAAGGTTCTCGGGAACACAGGGCTAATTACGTGAAAGAAGTTGCAAACAAGGTACATTTTGTTGAGAATGGCAACATGAATAGAGACAAAGAAAATATGAAGGGAAACAAGAGGAAGTTCACTGACACCAACAACAACAACAAACCTGGCAATAGCAGCACATTCAAGAAAGACAAGTCTTGCTTTTACTGTGGTAAAAAGGGCCACTACAAGAAGGAGTGCCGCAACTGGAAAAAGCAAAAGGTTGATGAAAGAGCAAATATTGTGGATCAAAACATCAACGGATTAGTAGCTATGGTTTCTGTATTGCATATTGGGATGGTGATTGAATTAAACATGGCAACTGTGAATGATTCAAAGGGTTGGTGGTTTGATTCTCGTGCAACTGTGCATGTCTGTAATGAAAAAAGCCAATTCAAATCTTATACTCCTGTGGAGAAGGAATAACAAGTGTTGATGGAAAATCACAACACTGGAATTGTTCTACGGACAGGCACTGTTGAATTGCAATTCACTTCTGGAAAGAAATTGACTTTGATCAATGTGCTCCATGTTCCTGATATTCGTAAGAATCTTGTATCGGCAAATTTGTTGTGCAAGAATGGAATTAAGGTTGTGTTAGAGGCTGATAAGCTTATCCTGTCTAAGTACGGGACATTTGTTGGGAAAGGGTACTCTTGTAACGTAATGTTCAAATTAAGTATTAATGAGAATTTCATTTCTGTTTATATGCTTAAGTCATCTTCTTTGTGGCATAATAGACTATCACATGTTGGATATAGTACTTTAAAATTTATGAATAAAAGTGGTATGATATCTTGTGATAATTTGGATAAGAAGGATTGTGAAATATGTTTACAAGCAAAGATGACTAAGAAATCGTTCTCAAAGGTGGAAAGATCTACTAAAGTACTTGAACTTGTGCATTATGATAATTTCGAATTAAATGGTGTAGTGACTATAGGTGGAAATCGTTATTTCATTACATTTATCGACGATTACTGTAGATATACTAATGTGTACCTAATGAAATCAAACGATCAAGCTTTTGATATGTTCAAGAATTATAAGGCTGTTGTTGAAAATCAAAGGGACGCAAAAATCAAGGTTTTGAGAAGTGATCGTGGAGGAGAATATTTCTCATTAGACTTTTCTGCATTTTGTGAAGAAAATGGTATTGTGCATCAAGCAAGTGCACCTTATACACCACAACAAAATGGATTGACAGAAAGAAAGAATCGAATTTTGGTGGATATGGTTAATCCATGATCTTACAAGCAAAATTGCCAATAAATTTGTGGGGAGAAGCACTTCTTACTGCATGTCATATTCACAATAAATTCCTTCAAAGAAATTTAAGATATCTCCATATGAATTATGGAAAGGAAGAGTATCGAATATCTAATACTTTAATGTCACGCCCCGACCCTCGGGCACGCGACACCTACCAAACACCTCAGGTCAAAAGGATGACATCCCAGGTAGGTCATCGACCCATTCATTTTATCTTGCAATTACGTGCACTTGGAACGAATAATAACTCCAGACAGAAATAAGCAATAGGGACAGTCAGCGAAAGAAACAACAACCAACAACAGCAAAAACTATTTTATTTAAATATTGTTAACCCAAGGGAAGCAAACACAACTACAAGCCCACTCTTCAAGGCTGCTTCCTAAGACCCTAAAAAAGATACCGGGTCAAGGCTAGGGGTTAACTACGACAACCAAAAGCTACCACCAAAAAGGGCCTCTGCTTCCAAGCTCACTAACCAAGCCAGCTGTGGTAACCAGGCGGAGTCTCAGGGTCCTCCTTGTCCGAGTTGGGTTCGAGGTCCACCACCTCCCCATCCGGGGTATCTAAATCCATCGGATCTCACATTCGGATCACATGGGTCGCAGTCGGGGGCCCATTGAACCCCCGATTGGGCCCGAAGAGATTATCCTCGTGACAGACGAATGAGGCCTTAAAGTGATGAGGCACCAGGTGCTCCATCCCTTCTTTGACCCAGAGGGTCGTCACATGGTGCTCCCACATGCGATCAGAATTTGGGATCGGGTTGTGTGTGATTTCAAAAGATTGGTCGAGAGGCACCCCGAACCAGACCGAGCGGATTTCCATACTACGGACTTGAAAATAGTTAACAATGACAAATGAGATATAAAATCTCTATTTGTCAACGCCTAAGTCCGAGTAGGAAATTGATTCACCTAGGCGGCCTAAACATGCAACACAAGGCGATGGCAGATCAATAGCGTGCGATGTACGCCACACTCTAGCTACCAAACGGATAGGCACTACTCGACAACCAATAACCAATCACATGCAAACTTACCCCGCCTTGGCCCACACAGCAGTAATCACATGGCATTCAATCAAGTTCGGCCAAAGCATAAAACCAGAACACCAATCAATAGATCATGTACAATGCAACACGTGTGTTCCAGTTATTAACGCAAGAGATACTCCACTCTCACCACAGTACAGCTTGACCGCTAGTGCCCTTCTGATAGGACCAAGCGTCGTCCCATTCCATCCAGTGACGACAACCGATAACCCCTTAGGACCCCCAAGGAGGACATACCACGCTTTTCGGTAAGGAACTTCGGTCCATCACAAGTTGCGACCGGTATTCGATCAGCCGTGTGATTCCGGCCCAACCAGCATAGAATGTCATGCATCCAATAAGCTGTGTGAATTCCACCCAGCCGGCATGGACATATCAGGCGACGAACCCAAGCCATCAAAGGTACTGCCATGTCCCTAGTTACGTTAGGGTAACGCTCAACCGTCGTCTGACCACACAAGCACACCAGGCAACCAAGCTAGTTCATATCTTCACGTTTAGTTCAATGTACTCACATTCATAGTCATGTTCCAAACCCGGGTAGCAGCCATTTTTCATGCTTAAGTATGCAATTTGACTTCACACGAGGTCACATGAACGTGCACATTATCCACCAGACTTTGTATCTATAAAAGGGTGATTAGTCACCTTAACCGAACATGTATGCACAAGCAACGTATACAGCAATCCCAAACAATCATCGAACAAACACCCAAGCGACTATAGTTAATCTAACCACGGTAGCTTTAATCTAACCATAAGTGCAATTAATGACCTAATCATAGATTAGGGGTTAACTCACAACGACGACCGGCGACGACTGCGGCGGCGATGGGCGGCGGCGCGGCTCTGGCTCTGCTCGGGGTCTCGGACGCAGCTACGACGCTCCCTGATGATGGCGACTCGCGGACTGCTCAGAACGATGGTGGAGAGCGGTGGCGACACGGCTACATGGCGAGCTCGGTGGGGTAACGTACGGGGGTTGGCAACGATGACGGCGATGGGTGGAGGGCGTTCCACGAGTCGTGACGGTTGGCGAAGACGGACGATGACGGAGAACTGTGACGAACGACGGCGCGAAGGTCGTGGGGGCGACGGGTTAGCGGGCTCAGGACCGGCGGGAGCTACAGCGGTGGTAGGCGGTGGAGGTTTGATGAGCGACGAGGAGGTGTGGCCGTCTCGACGGCAGTGGCTCGCGATGACGGTGGAGGGTGGTGGTGGCGTGATGCGGAGGATCGAGAGGGAGAGGTGGAGGAGCTCGGGTCGGTGAGTGGCGGCGAGCGACGGAGGGCAAGGCCGGCCGGCGACGGGGCTGTAGGGGAGACGGCGAGCATGGCACGTGGTGACTGACGGAGGCGGCGGTAGAGGTGGCCGGCGCGCAAGGCAGGAGGGGAGAGGGGGAGCTCGGCCAAGGGAGAGAGAGAGAGAGAGAGAGAGAGAGAGAGAGAGAGAGAGAGGAGAGTGAAAAAGGAAGAGAGAGAAGAGGGAAAAGGTGATGGGATTGGTGGTTGGGGAGTTGATGGGGAGTGGGGCTCACAATTCAAATTAGCATTAATGTTTTGTGACTTATATGAATAATATCTGAGGGTAAAATGGTCATTTGGTGATGGTCACTAGGCACAAACGACTAAAGGTATTTCGGTCAGAGTTAGGCTCGGGTGCGAAGGAATTCGACGCTAAATTCTACTGCTTGACTAAACCAATTAAATCCTACTGACCCACGCTTCAGGGGCTACCAAGATCCTTCCAGATTAAATAAATTCGCATCCGATAGTTGTCCCTTAATTCTAAAAAATCCAAAATTATTTATTTTACAAGCCTCGAAATTTTAGGAGGTCACATTTAAAGTATGGGGATGTGTCGCATACTATAGAGTTCCCGATCCTAAGTGAACCAAATTAGGACCAAGAGCATAAAAATGTGTGTTTCTTGGATATGTTGAAAATTCTAAAGCTTATCGCTTATTGAATGTTGAATCTAATGTAATTGTGGAATCAAGAGATGTTGAATTTCTTGAACACAAGTTTCTTAAAGATTCAAGTGATACTTCATCATATTCACAAATAACAATTGATGGAAGCAATCGTTCACCAATTAAAAGAAAACCATTTGATTCTCCAAGCGAGCCAAGGAGAAGTCAAAGAGTGAAGAAAGCGAAAGATTTCGGTTTTGATTTTGTAACTCGATTAGTAGAAGGAGATAGGGAAAATGTTGTGAATAAATTACCCATATTATTTTATTTGGATGACGATCCAAGGATGTTCAGTGAAGCAATGGCATCTAGAGATGCATCATTTTGGAAAGAAGCAAGTAATGATGACATGGATTCGATTATTGCTCACAATACATGGACGTTAGTAGACTTCCTCCTGGATCAAATCCAATCGGATGGACATGGGTATTTAGAAGAAAGTAAACCCTGATGGTACATTACAAACCTTCAAGGCAAGGTTGGTAGAAAAGGGTTATAAGCAGAAAAAGGGAATCGACTACTTTGATACATACGCACCGGTTGATCGAATAACATCTATTAGAGTTCTATTGGCTTTGTCATCAATTTATTAATTGCATGTGCATCAAATGGATGTTAAAACAGTTTTTCTAAATGGTAAATTAGAAGATGAGGTGTATATGGAACAACCTGAAGGTTTTATTCTACTTGGAAATGAGAATAAGGTTTGTAAGTTAAACAAATCATTATATGGTTTGAAGCAAGCACCGAAACAATGGCATGAAGAATTTGATTCAGTGGTTTTATCATATGGATTTAAGCATAACAATGCTGATAAGTGCGTATACTCAAAATTTACCAAAGAGTATGGAGTTATAATATGCTTATATGTAAATGATATGCTAATTGTTGGTACAAATATGCATGGTATAGATGAAACTAAAAGGTATGTATCTTCTCAGTTTAAAATGAAAGATTTGGGAGAAATGGATACAATTTTAGGTATCAAAGTAATCAAACATAGTGGGGGTTATGCTTTAAGTCAAGGCCACTATGTGAAGAAAATCATTCAAAAATATCAGCATTTCGGAATCAAAGAGACAAATCTACCATATGATGTATCAATGAAATTGATGGAAAATGCCGGACAACCTTTCGCACAATTAGAATATGCTAGTGCGATTGGAAGTTTGATGTATGCTATGCATTGCACTAGACCGGATATAGCTTTCATTATGTGTAAATTGTCCAGATTTACTAGTAATCTCAATGCTGTACATTGGAAAGCTATAAGTAGAATTCTTGGTTATTTAAAGAAAACAATACATTATAGTTTATTTTATGAAAGACAACCAACAGTATTGGAAGGATATTCAGATGCTAGTTGGATAACTAGCACAATTGATAACAAGTTAACATATGGATGGGTTTTCAAGCTTGCGAATGGTGCGATCTCTTGGGCATCAAAGAAGCAAACTTGTATAGCTCATTCAACGATGGAATCTGAATTTATATCACTATTGGCGGCTGGTAAAGAAGCTGAATGGCTACGAAATTTGCTATTGGATATAGAGTTGTGGCCATAACCAATGGCAGCCATACCTTTACATTGTGATAGTGAGACAACTATGTCTAGGGCATACAATAAAATATACAATGGAAAATCTAGACATATTAGTTTGCAACATGAGTATGTTCGACAATTAATTGCTGATGGAATTATTTCAGTAATATATGTTCGAACAAATAATAACTTGGCCGATCCATTCACCAAAGGACTCTCGAGAGGTTTAATAAACAGTACTGCCAAAGGAATGGGTCTTAGACGAATTGATAATAGTCAAGCATAGTGGAAACCCAACTTTATAATTTCTAACGAAATTATTAAAGTTAAATGGGTAACAACAAGCTATTGTAACTTGACGATGAACGAGTACTAGGGCACATGGTTGGTACTCATGAAAAGTTAGGAGGATGAGTGTAAGAGAACACTCTTAATGAAGTTCAAGGCTTTTAGCAAGGCAATGCTAATGTGATAAATTGAGGACTTCACCTATATGAACATAAGAAGTGGTGCCGCTTCAACAAAAATTGGATGAACTTTGTAAATGTTCATGAATGCAGGAGGAAGCACAAGGCCATAAAAGTGCTGAGGCATAGAAAATTTCTAACAGAATGTGTGTAAATTCATATGTGTGATAGTTTGATTAACAAACGGAATCATGGTTCAAAGTTTTATATACCACTTATTTCGTTAATGAAATTATTTACACTAATTGAAGGTTCAAATCTTAACAGATACCTTCTTGTATATATGTATTTATGTAAATTAGTGCAGATAACAAACTAAGTGGGCGATCGTTGAAATAGTTTATTATCATAAAGATGTGATTCTTGAATGAAAAGAGGTAACTCTTCGTTTCGAAAGAGAGGTTACTGGCAGTTTTAAAAAGAAGTTATTTTAAATGTGAAGAGTGGTGATGGTTGGGGATAAGGTACCTATTCCCAAGAGTTGTATTGATTTGGTATCTTTTAATGGACACCAAATCGTACGTTATTGATTTTTTTTTTTTTATCACAGCTGTTCACAACTTCATAGATATATTACTCTCTTCTTCTTTTTCTCTTTTCACACACACACAACGCATTTAAGGTGAAATTTTTAAGAGAGAGATTGAGTAATTGCTGAACTCGTTTTCTCTGCGGCTTTGATGTATATCCTGGAGGTATATTTGTTCTAAATCCGGCAACAACAATAGTGGGGGCAAAAATACCTTAAGGATAGTGATCATCATCACGCATCAAAGCATCAAGGATCTGTTTCTACTTCTCTATCTTCATCAGATTTTCAAGTTTACCCCCAACATTAAAGACACCTGCCAATTACCTAACTAGTCACATTACTTTTGACCGGGCAAAAAGAGGTTACTATAGAGTATTTTTAAGTACTGGATGATGTTATTTAAAGTTACTTTACACCACTTACTTATTTTATTTAGTGGATTCATGAGTTTGGAGGAAAATGACACCACAAATTCAATAATTTTCATACGGCGCTTACTTGAGTGCCATAGTTAAAGCACGACGCACACTTGAGTGCTACAATTTTTTTTCCAATCACTTGGATGTCATATAACTTTTTAATCGATCACTTGAGTGCCATAATTTTTTAAGATGGTTTAGCACGTCAGATTTTTGGCACCTAGGTAAACATTTTTAAAAAGTTAGGGCACTCAAGTGATTGGTTGAAAGTTATGACACTCAATTGAATGTTTTTTTAGAAGTTATGATATTCAAGTAGTCGAAACAAATTTTATGACACTTGTAGTGTCTTTCTCCCTACGTTTAGATAACTTATTTGTCATGGCTTGGCTAGGTAAGATTTATTAGGGTCAAAGTTGTTATTTAAAATTGCAGAGGGTGAAAAAATACACAAATTAATGGATCAACTTCTTGAAATTTTTTTAGGCATAAGTGAGAATATTTTTGAAGGTGAACACAACGGAAGGGAGGAAATGACACTGTCCTTGACACACTCTTATTTGAAATTTTGTAATAGCGATTTCCAAAGCACCCGTCTTTTTTTTTGACTCACTCGCTCAATCAGTGTTAGGTTACTAATTATAATTTATATACATTTATTATATATAAATTTATTTATGGTATCTACGTAAAATGAAATCAATGATGCTTATCATGATTTCAATCGCACATTATATGATTGATTAGAAAGTAGTAAATAATCGGTTTGATAGTAATTATGTTAGTTGGATTCCAAATGCAAGCAATTAACACGGAAAGACGGAGGTAAGCAAGAAGCTCAGACACAAATTGCTGCTTCTTGTAAGCAGTTCCATTGATCATCAGACGTTCTCTTTCCCATCTTCGGGCTTCCTACTAACAATGTAATTGCCTAAACTTAGGGATACCATCACTCATTTCATTGATACTTTACCTTAGCAAAATGGATCGATTGCCGTGATCGTGTCGTGACATGCAAGACCGTTGGAATGAGCTATGACCACACATTGGAAGGCTATGGTAAGAATAACAAAACTTACGGGGGAAAGAAAACACAATCTCTTAATAGAACAAATGGATAAAGAAAATTTCGAACGTGAACAATAAGATCAGTGAAAAGAAACCTGGGATGGATAGACCGACTAGCGATGACCTGAATTTTCACCTGCTTGACCAAAAGGTGAAGTAGTATTAACGGGTCCAGATTAGAGAGATTATTATTAGCCCGATGATTTTTTAGGGGACATTATACATTTAAATTGGGGTCCCATCGGGTTAAATATGTGCGAAATTGGGACAACCGGAGGACAGAATTGGATAAATGACTGCATGTGGACACGTGAGGACCACGTGTTGACACGTGGCAGCCGGCTAGACATGTGGCAGAACGCATGCGTGCCACGTGGTAGCACGCATGGGCGCCACGTGGTGCACACGTGTCCAAAACACGAATCTTCAGGCGCTGACTCGTCGCCGTCTTTGTTTTCTATAAATAGCCCTTTGCCGCTTCATTTTCTGAATGAACGACCCCTTTCTCTCTAGAATTCCCCTCGGCCATGCCGTATTGCTGCCGAACCAATGCCTCGCCATCACCATACGTCGTCGACGCTGCCGGTGCCGCCACCCTCGCCGTTCGTGCGTTTGGGGCCGAGGATCAAGAACGATCCTCTGATCGTTCGCTCGTCTATCGTTCTGCTTTAGTTTTCTCGATTATTCGAGGCAAGCGGATCTCTAATGCTTATTACCAGCTTATCTATGTTTCATTATTCTGAGCTCTGTCGTCTGTCTTGCTGCTATTGTGGTGATTCTTGATTGAAATGGCGCTAATGGTAGGATCGTTATGTTGATTATGGCTCGTGTATATCGGAATTCAAGGACAGTTAACATTGTTTACAATCCAATGATTCTATGGATGGATTGGTCATTCGGCTTAGGAATCTTCTTGTTGAGTTTTATACTCACTCCATTGTTGAAACCATTTTTCAGTAGAATGTCGGAGACACCGATCATCGTGTGACAACGTCTGCATGGCACGCCATTGAGAATAACTCGCTCGATAGAAGAGTTTCTGAGGGATTTTCCTGATAGACCAAGAACATGAAAATTTAGAGTTGTTCGCTTGAAATTGTACGTGGATGAAGGACCGCCGGATGATGTAGTTGTTCTAGAATTCAAATCCGTGTACGAACGAGGTCTAGGTGTATGGATAGGTCCCATAGATCCACATGGTATGATGAGAGATCAAAAGATTAAGGAAGACCTCGAGTCCGAAGACTCTGTAAATGGTCCCTCAAAGAACAAGACGATGGCCGGATAATGAAGACAACAGTCGATGGTAATTAGGTACTCTGCAGTAGTTTAACTTCCTTTGTAAATCCTCCTAGATGGTTGCTTTGAACATTTGTAAAGAGCTATTTCATTGGATATGAATATGTAAAATAAAGTGATCTGGTTGTTGTACTTCTGTTTAATGATTGCATTATCTGATTAGTGGAACCTAATAAGGCCATGACCCTCATTAGGCGTGTCTACCAGATGATTGTTTTATGCACTTGTATGCTGTGTGGCTATCTATTCTATTTATATAAGCTTTCGCATGCGCCATCTGCCTAACAAGAAAAGATTAAAGAAGAGAACTTGGTCAAGAAAGCCTTCCCGAAATGTGGCGAAAACTAGGTCGTCGTATTAATTAGTATCAGAGTAGTTCATGGAGTGATAAGGTGCGTTAGAGGATGAAGTGCTTGGTAGGCACGTATATGATTGAAAATTACAAGTGCATGTGATTGTGGTTGTTAGGGATTGATAGTAGCCTATGCTACTTATTAGTTAAGAGATTTGTTGATCACTACTTAAGTTTGACAATTGTTATGATTATTTGAGGATATAGCAAAGCGATCAACTGAGGAATTGGACGATAAGTTGAAATAGTGAAGTTATTGAAAATTACTTCTAAGCTTGAATCGTTGGAGTTTGATGATTATTTTTGTGAATCTAGTTTTAGAGTGTGGATTTGAAATTGTGGAAAAGGCGATTGATATTTGAGGATTTTAAGCTTGAATCTGTGTGGAATGTTGATAGTTTTAGAAATTGATTATTATGAAAAGGCCCTGAGATGTTCGCAAAAAGGCGAATGAAGAATATTATGGAATTGAGTTTGAGGTCTTAAGTTATGGGCTACTTTGATTATGTGATTGAGGTCTTGCGATGAGAGTGACCGAAAAGAGAGTGTTAGAGATTCTAAGTTATTGATCTTTGATATCAATGGTCGCTCAATGGTTTTAGTTAAGTTTAAGAGATGGATCTGTATTTATTCAAGTCTGAAATTGTAACATGCATAGCACAGATTTATTGCATTAAAACTGTTGAGTTTTGAAAACGTGCATGCATAATCATATCATTGCTTTATGTCGGGCTTGAATAACTGCCAGCTTGGTGTGGGATGAGCTGTATGGGATACCTGCAAACTGTAGTGAGACATGGTATGAGACGTGTTGAATGGGACTCTCTTCGTAAGTGTGTGGCTTGGGGATGTCCTGTAGCAACTCGATTTGACCAGTCCCCCACTAGTGAAACGCGGAGGCGGAGATAAGACCTGATCAAGGAGCGGCTCTATGATGTTCTTCTTGGGGTAGATGGCGGTGGGGGCAGAGAATAAACCAAGTTGTGCATTGAAAGAGTGGGTCTAGGTATCGTGCTAAGTCTGACTCGTTCTCGATTTTGTATCAAGATGAATTCAAAAATTTGAGTTGATTTATCCAAACCTAAAGTGTTTTCAGACTTCGGAACGTTTTTTATTTTGGATCGAAACGATTTCGAGTTTGAGATGATTTATCCTATTAAAACCGTTTGTTTTGAAAAGTTGAGTTGCATTGGTTACAAGTTGAAAGCTTTTCTTGAGTTTTAACTCAAATAAAGCTTGAAACCGCATGAACATAGCATTACAACTTTGGTATTACAATGAAAATGTTATGGTGGGATTGAGATGCCATTGACAAGAAATGCTTGAAATGCCTAGTGGTGAGTGGTGAAAGTCTGTTCTGTTGAATGCCTTCGCAATAAGACAAAGAGGATTTATATTAATGCCTCCGAGGATTATTCCGAAGAAGATCCCATCTGTGTGTGGGATGATTGTGAAATTCTTTGACTGTAATCGACGAAACCATAGGCTTGGCATATGGAACCGGCATCTTGATTGGCAGGGTATATTGCATCCTAAGTAATGACGGATGACCTGCCTAGATGATATTGGACATTGGTCCATCTTTGATGCCAATTAAGTTGGCGAGTTGTGAGAATGACTTTAGAAACTTTTATAAGCTCATTATTGACGCTAGTGTTTTGGCAAATCATGAATGGCACAAACAAAGTTGCCTGATTGATAATGAAATAGTTATGGTCAATGATGACCCTTTGTGTAAGCTAAGATTGCGGGATGTCGCAAGTTGAGATTAGAGTACGCAGTGAAAGCGTAGTAGGCCACATGGATAGTAATGACCTTAAGGGTCTTACCTTTTGAGGAAAGAATAAGATCAAAATTTCGAGGGCGAAATTTCCTAAGGAGGGGAGGATTGTGATGACCCAAATTTTCACCTGCTTGACTAAAAGGTGAAGTAATATTAACGGGTCCAGATTAGAGAGATTATTATTAGCCCGATGATTTTTTCGAGGACATTATACAATTAAATTGGGGTTCCATTGGGTTAAATATGTGCGAAATTAGGACAACCGGGGGATAGAATTGGATAAATGACTGCACGTGGACACGTGAGGACCACGTGTCGATATGTGGCAGCAGGCTAGACACGTGACCATATGCACGCGGGCCACGTGGCAGCACGCATGGGCGCCACGTGGCAGCCTGTATGCGCGCCACGTGGCAGTACGACACGTGGCTCACATGTGTCAAAATGTGACGCTTCAGGCGCTAACTCGTCACCGTCTTCGATTTCTATAAATAGCCCCTCGTCGCTTCGTTTTCTAGAAGAACGACCCCTTTCTCTCTCTAGAATTCCCCTCGGCTACGCTGTACCGCTGCCGAACCGACGCCTCGCTATCATCATACGCCACTAACGCTGCCGCACCATGCCGCCGTACCACCGCCCTAGACCGCCTTAGCCGCCCTTGCTGTTCGTGAGTTTGGGGCCGAGGATCAAGAACGATCCTCTGATTGTTCGCTCGTCTATTGTTCTGCTTCAATTTTCTTGATTGTTCGAGGCAAGCGGATCTTTAATCCTTATTACCAGCTTATCTATGTTTCATTAGTGTGAGCTCTGTGGTCTGTCGTGCTGCTGTTGTGGTGATTCTTCATTGAAATGGCATTATTGGTAGGATCGTTATGTTGATTATGGCTCTTGTATATCGGCATTCAAGGACGGTTAACATTGTTTACAATCTAATGATTCTATGGATGGATTGGTCATTCAGCTTAGGAATCTTCTTGTTGAGTTTTATACTCACTCCGTTGTTGAAACCATTTTTTCAATAGAATGTTGGAGACACAGATCATCATGCGACGACGTCTGCATGGTACGCCATTGAGAATAACTCGCTCGATAGAAGAGTTTCTTAGGGATTTTCCTGATAGACCAGGAACAAGGAAATTTAGAGTTGTTTGCTCGAAAGTGTATGTGGATGAAGGATCGCCGGATGATGTAGTTGTACTAGAATTCAAATCCGTGTACGAATGAGGTCTAGGTGTATGGATAGGTCCCATAATATAACGACATGGGCCCACCACTCGCAAGATATTATTCTCTTTGGACACACAGTCCTCACAATTTTGTTCCTCCGAGGGTCGCCCAAACAACCCCAAAAAAACGTGTCTTGCAAGTTAAGGGGGACCCAACATCATATAAGCCAGCCCAGGACTCCCCCTAAGCGATGTGAGACTAAGAGTTGTGCACAGCCTCTCGGCGGGATATCACATACTCTCTCCCTCAGCGGCACAGCGTCCCCGCTGTGCACCGTGTACACCAGCGAGCGCCCACTGTGTTCCACACGCTGTCAAGAGTCGGCTTTGATATCAATTATAACGACCTGGGTCCACCATTTGCAAGATGTTGTTCGCTTTGGACACACAGTTCTCACGATTTTGTTCCTCCGAGGGTCGCCCATACAATCCCTAGATAAACGCGTCTTACAAGTTAAGGGGGACCCAGCACCATATAAGCTAGCCTAGGACTCCCCCTAAGCGATGTGGGACAAAGAGTTGTGCACACCCCCTCAGCAGGATGTCACACATAGATCCACATATCCTGGATAGTGAAGGTATGATGAGCGATCTAGAGATTTAGGAAGACCTCGAGTCCGAAGACTCTGTAAACAGTCCCTAAAAGAACGAGATGATGGCCGGATAATGAAGACAACGGTCGATGGTAATTAGGTACTCTGGAGTAGTTTACATTCCTTTGTAAATCCTACCAGAAGGTTGCTTTGAACATTTGTAAAGAGCTATTTCATTGGATATGAATATGTAAAATAAAGTGATCTGGTTGTTGTACTGTCTAGTGATTGCATTATATGATTAGTGGAATCCTATTAAGGCCATGACCATCAGTAGGCGTGTCTACCAGATGATTATTTTATGTACTTGTACGCTGTATGGCCGTCTATTCTGTTTATATAAGCTTCTGCATGCGCCATCTGCATAACAAGAAAAGATTAAAGAAGAGAACTTGGTCAAGAAAGCCTTCCCAAAATGTGGTGGAAACTGGGTCGTCGCACCGACCATGATCCAAACTTTGCGAAACATTTTTAAAAACAAGAATGAACATATTTGATGATTTGAAAACTCTAAATCCTACAGAACGAAGCATTTGACCCGAAACACTAATATTTTTTCATGTATGTTTGCTAAAACATTTATTACAGTGAGCCAGGGTACTCTATAATAGGACAGTAGCCTGCTGTCCGGATGAATGGGCGAGCTTTCATTTTTTTTCCCCCGAATCACTCATGTGCATTAATTTCTCCATCGGCCATTGAAGCTTATAAAGCAGATCTCCTTATAAATATGTAACTCGAGTAGTTTCATATTCCTAATAATGCGCGCTACAATTTGCTTCATGATTAAGAACGGAATGAGACCGGATATTCATAAAAGGCTAGACTCAATCGGTTCATGAACACTTATAACTAAGTAATAAGAAAACAAAAGCAAAATATAAAGAAGCTTGAGATTGTGAACTTATTATAGTGAAAGCTTATATATCTCAAGATGCATAGATAATGGCAAAGAGTGGCCGGCCACTAAGCGACTAAGAGATTCGGATGGAAGTGATTTGATAAGCTCAAGGCAAAATTACCAAAAAAGTCCTAAACCTATTGCAATTGTACCAGTTCAATCATAAACCTTTTTTTTTGTCAATTCAGTCCTAAATCTTTTGCAATCATGCAAATTCAGTCCTTCTACCCAATTTTGACCGGAAATCGCTGATGTGGCAAGACCTATCCTTACATGGCAATTTTTTTTATTAATATTTTACGAATTTTTTAATTTTTTCCTCTTTTTTTTTTCCCTTCTCTTCGTCCTCAGTCACACCTCTAATGGGCGACACCTCCGACTAGCCAGAGGTGTGGCCTCGCTGGCCATTGGCGACGGTGAGGTTGACCTCGCATGGGGCGGAGAGTCTTGGCCTCGCCATCGCTAGGGCAAGGCTCGTCCTCGCTGGATTTGGTGAGGACGAGCGTCACCCAGCCACTAGCGAGGTCGACCTCACCAGCGGCTGGGCGATCTTGCTAGGGGTTGGGCAAGGCTAGCCCACGCTAGATCAGGCAAGGACGCACCTCGCCTAGGCGACGGCGAGGCCAAGCCTCGCCACCCCTCGCGATGCTGACCTTGATGTTGTCAGTGGGAGGCGAGGCCACATCTCTGGCCAATCGGAGGTGTCATCGGCTAGAGGTGTGGCTGAGGAAGAAGAGAAGTAAAAAAAAAAAAGATAAAGAAAAGAAAAGAAAAAAGAAAAGAAAAAAAATAAAAATATTCTAAAAATATTAAAAATTGTTAAAAATTGCCATGTCAGCGCCAGTATTGTCACGTAGCGATTTCCTGCCAAAATTTGTCGGAAGGACTGAATTGACACAAATGCAAAAGGTTAAGGACTGAATTGGCACAAAAAAAAATTTAGGACTGAATTGGCACAATTACAATAAGTTTAAGACTTTTTCGGCAAGTATCCCTACGCTCAAAGATACAAGAACTGATCCCACTAAGCGATTGATTCCCGAGGACTATAACCTATATTGTAATTATTAATACGTGGTGTTAGTGATTCGTTTCGAGCATGAGCTCTAATGGAGAAGATTCTTTCCGTTCGTGAAGGCAACCATTTCTGCCCTCTTCCCGGGAGAATTAATCAAGTTCGAATGGTTTTTTTTTTTTCCAATTGAAAGAAAGGGGTTGAGAGGGGCAATCAGCGCTAGCAATCTTCTTTGGGCATGACGGGTTCCAAATCCGCTAAGAAATGTTTGTATTGGTCTCCAACTACCTTGCATAATCTACGGCCTCAATGTTCGAGGTTAGCGAGCTGTCACTGCATTCACACCAAGATATCAGCAGTTAGGTAGTTTCTCCACATAATGTATGTCGTAAAAATGCAACACAAGCCATTGAGAGGTTCGCTTACTCCTTGAATCAAATTCGCAATCTCATAAAAGATAGATGACCGTTTATTATTAGGTCAATCACCAGGATGTCAGGGGTTCATCGATTACAGGAATGGACAGATGATTAGTCTGCGCACAACCTATCTAGCAACTGTAGTTTGCTCACATTAAATTAAAAAAGATCGCAATTTTTGTATCAAATATTGCGGCGACAAGTGGATCTTCATTAGTCAACCTATATACATGATTGACTTATTGGGGCACACATTTCCTCACCTAAAAAGAAGAAAAATAATCTCAATTACAAAGTCAAAGCGCCAGGAAAATGCTGAAATTCATGTGGTTGAGCTCAAACCACCTTTCAATTTTTTTTTCTTTATGAGGACAAGAAATTCAATCTTAAGAAGACAAACTACGGGATATTGAAAGACCCACTAATGTTTTTTAATGTTATTTATTTGTGCAGTCCTCTAATCTACCCAAACAAGTATGTCATTTGATCACTAATCCAAATACGCATTAACTTCATGCTGAAGACAAAACACATGAATCATGGCTCAAGTCCTCTTAGAACGAGTATTATCTTCCATGTATCATAATGACCCTATGTTTATTCCAGGTCTACTTAATGAATAAACCTTAAGTTTATTCCAGGTCAAAATGACCGTTTTTCTCATGGACTCTCACCTTCTTTAGTATGGCTTCCCAGACAATTATCCTATGTGTAGCTTTGGTAGCTCTTACGATAATGTGCACCTTAATTGAGAAAAAACATCACAACTGAATAAGAGTTTCACAAATTCATCCATAAGACGAAAATCCTCATGGCAGGAACTATTCTCGTCTTAACCACATGATTCTTGTATCTCATTAGTAGCATGCCTTTAGTCAAGGATCAACTAACATCAATCAAGTGTTTACATGTTCTATGACAATTTTCTTTTCTTTAACACGTTCCTGTATGGTTAAATACTTAATATTGATATGCTTACTTCGACTACCACTTTTGTGGCCTTTAGCCCTGAAAACAGCAGCTGAATTGTCATATAAATCCTTAATGACCTAGCAATAGAATCCACAATTCTAAGCCTTGAAATGAAACTCTTCAACCACACACAATGTGAGGTGGCCTCAAAATAGGAAACGAACTTAGCCTCCATAGTGGAAGTAGCAACCAAGGTCTGGTTCACACTCCTCCATGACACGGCTCCACCAGCATACATAAAAAGGTATCCATATGTTGATTTTCGAGAATCAACGCAACCAGCGAAGTCCGAATCCGTATAGCCAACTACTTCCAAGTTGTCAATTCGTCTATACATAAGCATGTAATCTTTTGTACCTTGCAGGTACCTCATCACTTTCTTTGCAGCTTTCTAGTGGTCCATACCTGGATCACTCTAATATCTTTCTAACATTCCCATAGCAAAGGTAATGACAAGTCGAGCGCAAACCTGAGCATACATCAAGTTTTCGACAGCTGAAGCATATGGGATATTGTTCATTTGTTCCCTTTCTAAATCGTTCTTCGGGCACTGGTTCAAATTGAATCTGTCACCTTTCACAATGGGTGCTATACTTTGTGAACAATCTTTCATCCAAAATCTCTCTAAGACTTTATTGATATAGGTTTCTTGAGATAGTCCCAAAATGCCTCGAGCTCTATCCCTATGGATCTTAACGCCAATGACATAAGATACCTCACCATATCCTTCATGTCAAAATCTTAGATATAAATTATTTCACCTCTTGTAGCAACCCCTTACCATTGGTTGCAAGTAGAATGTCATCCACATATAGAATAAGAAAACAAATTTTGCTCCCACTGACCTTTTGGTATATACGTTGATCCATGATATTCTCTACAAAACCGAATGAAGAGATAAATTCATGAAACCTTAAATCCCATTGGCGGGACGCCTATTTCAAGCTATATATGGATTTCTTAAGCTTGCACACCAAATGCTCACCATTACTAGAGAGGAATCCTTCTAGTTATTTCATATAAACCTCCTCCTCTAGTTCTCCATTGAGGAACGTCGTTTTTACATCCATTTGATGCAATTCCATGTCAAAATGGGCAATCAATGCCAAAACACTACAAAGAGAATCTTTCTTAGATACAGGAGAAAAGGCCTCAGTATAATCGATTCCTTCCTTTTGAGTGAATCCTTTGACAATGAGTCTAGCTTTATATCTTTCAATGTTGTCTCATGATTCCTTAGTTTTGAAGACCCATTTACAACCAACGGCCTTCTATCCATCGGACAACTCAACCAAATCCTAGACTACGCTAGATGCCATAGAATTCATCTCTTCCTTCATGGCATTGTACCACAAATTGAAATTTATCACAATTTATAGCATTTGAAAACGTTTTAGGACATCCAAAAATGGGTCTCCACCTCCACTCCTACTCAGATGTAGCAATAGCCAAGCAGAGTCTTAGGGTCGTCCTCTTTCAGGTCGGGTTTAGGGTCCACCACTTCCCCGTTCGGGGTATCGACATCCATCGGATCCCATGTTCGGATAGTCGGGGGTCCCTCAAACCCCCGAATGAGCCCGTAGAGAGCATCACCATGGCGGACAAACCAGGCCTTGAAGTAATGAGGCACTAGGTGCTCCATTCCCTCTTCGACCCAGAAAGTCATCACGTCATGTTCCCAAACCCGGTCTGAATCCGAAATCGAATGGTACATGATATCGAAAGACTGGTCGAGTGGCACCCTGAACCTTACCTAGCGGACCTCCATACTAAGGACCTAAAAGCATTTAACAACGACAGATGAGATATAAAATCTCTGTGAGTCAACGCCTAAGTTCAAGCAAGGCATTGATTCACTCAGGGCGGCCTAAACAAGCAAAACAAAACCATGACAGAACAATAGCGTGCGATTCACGCCACGCTCTAGCTACCAAACGATTAGGCACATAACTCAATAGCCAATCATCAATCACAAGCAAGCTTACCCCACTTTGCCCCACACAGCATTAACCACATGGCATTCAATCACATATAGACCAAGGCACGCAACTAGAACACTCAACACGATCAATCATGCATAATCCAACACGCATGTTCCAATTATTAACGGGAGAGATACACCACTCTCAACCACAGCACAGCCCGAGCATTAGAGCTCTTCAGGCAGGACCGGGCGTCATCTGGCTCCATCCAGCTACGACAATCGATAGCCCCTTAAGACCCCCCAAGGCGGACATACCAGGCTTTCCAGTAAGGAACTTCGGTCCGTTACAAGCTGCGACCGACATCCGATCAGCTGTGTTATTCCGAAGACCATCGGCACGGACTATCAAGCAACCACTAAGCCTTGTGATTCTGAACTCCTGCCGGCACGGACTTATTAGGCGACGAACCCAAGCCATCAAGGGTACCGCCAACGTCCCCAATTACATTAGGGTGACACTCAACCATCGTGTGACCACACAAGCACGCTAGGCAACCTAGCCAGCTCATATCTTCACATTTAGTCCGATGCAATCAAAATTATAGTCATGTTCAAAACTCGACTGGAAGTCGTTTTCATGCTCAAAGGACGCAGTTGATCACCCGAACGTTCGATTCTAGTTAAACATGCTATTCCGACATAGGTGATCACTCATCAGATCCACGAAATTAAACACCCAAGATACTCAACAATTATTCAATCAGTAACTAATAATAATTAATTAGTGACAGACAAATATCTTGACTTTAATTATTTATCTCCACAATAGTTTATTAACCCAATGATAATTAACTAACCCGGCCTCAGCTAATTAACCGATCAGGATCACCCAAAGCAACTACAGTTAACTAAAGTAACTATAGTTAATCTACTATAACCACAATTAACTATTTAACCTAACCACGATTAAACTAACTAAGCCACTGTTAAACTAAGTTAATCCAACACTCAGCGCAATTAACGACCTAATCAGAGGGTTAACTCACAAACTACGGTTCGGCGACGAGGCTTGGGTTGGCTTAGGCGGTAGCAATGGCTACAACGGCAACGACGAATGATGGCGACAGCGCGGCAGTATGGGAGGAGGGAGTGCGGGCCGCAGCTGCTCGGCGGATGGGTGGTATGGGCGACGATGACGGCGGGGCAGTGGGTGGTGCGCCACGGTGACGACGATGGCGAGGCGGTGGGTGGCACGCAACGGCGACGAAGGCTCGGTCGCATGGAGATGTTTGGCTCGGAAGCTGAAGGCGACATACGGGGGAGGCTCGCGGGCTGCTCGGCTCACGTGCGAAGACGACGACGGACGGAGGTGGCAAGGGCCGGCGGAGTATGGGTAACGGACGACACTATACGGCGCGTAACGGGACGGCGCGACTGCGGCTGAGGCGAAGCGGAGGAGGGGTGGTGGGTTGGCAAGGGTCATAGGTTTTAAGGGAGAGGGTGGTGCGGTGGAGGCTCAGACTGGCGGTGCCTGGCTGGACGGCGGCGGACGGCGCGGTTGAGGACGGCGGTGCACCGACAGCAAGCTTGGAGGGACAGCGGCGGGCGATGGCGGTGTACGGCTGAAGAAGGAGAAGAAGGAGAAGGGAAGAGGGGGAAAGGGGAGAGGGTGGTCCACAGCCAAAAGGGGGGGAATGAGAGAGGAGAGAGAGAGAAGAGAGAGAGAAGAGAGAGAGGGAAAAGGGGAGATTTGACTTAATGAGGGGGGGAGTAAAAGGGGTGGGGCACATGAAGGTTTGCTAATGTGGGACAGATTGGTCATTTGGCATAACGACTGAAGATTTTTTTAGTCAGGGTTAGGCTTAGATGCGAAGGGTCTGACGCTAGGTTCTATGGCTTGACTAAACAGGCTTGATTCCTCTAACCGACGCTTTAGGGTCTTCCAAATCCCTTCTAGATCAAATAAAAATCGTGTCTGATAATTGTCCCTTAAACCTCAAAAAATCAAATTTTATTTATCTTATAGACCTCGAAATTTTGGGACGTCACAGATTGGCATAGCTTGTCGTTGCCTGGATTGCTCTGAAAGAAGTTCTAAAGCTTTGGGCCTCCTCCTTCAATGGCGGACGAATGAGGCTCCTCGAGTGTGACGTCCCGAAATTTCGAGGCTTGTAAAATAAATAATATTGGGTTTTTGAAGTTTAAGGGACAATTATCGAATGTGAATTTATTTGATTTGGAAAGATCTTGGTAGCCCCTGAGGCGTAGATCAGTAGGATTTAGCTGGTTTAGTCGTGCAGTAGAATTTAGCATCGAATCCTTTCACGCCCGCGTCTAATCTTGACCGAAATATCTTCAGTCGTCTGTGCCAAAGGACCAACCAGTCCTAAATTACCAAATGACCAAAATGCCATCGGATATTATTCATATAAGATAGAAACCATTAATTCTGACTTGATCGTGGGTTCCACTTTATTACCCATCTCTTCCAAGTCAACTCACACTCTCTCTCCTCTCTCCTCTCCCCTCTCTCTCTCTCCCCTACCCCTTCGGCTGGCCACCCCCTCCCTCTCACTTTTCGCTTTTCATTTTCAAAACCACTACCCCACCACCTCCAAACCTCCATAGCCACCCCTCCTCCAAATTCCACCACCCCTCGCCGCCGCACCGCTTTGCCCATGCTACCGCCGTCCCTCTCGTCGTACCACCTCGCCGAGCCGACCCCGAGACCTTTACCTCCAACCTGCCTCCGCCTAGGTCACCGACCCGTGACCCCCCTCCGCTGCCGCTCGCAGCCCGTCATCTGTGAGCCTTGCCTCGCCGACCTTCGTCACCGTTCTCCGTCGTCGTCCATCGTCGTCGACTACCGCGACCCGTGGAATGCCCTCCACCCATAGCCATCATTGTTGCCAACCCCCATAAGCCGCCCCGCCGAGCTTGCCGTGCCGCGACCCGCACCAGCACTGTCGTCGTCGCCGCTGTCCACCGCCGTTTCGAACTATCCACCAGTCACTGTCGCCCGCCATCGTCGTAGCAACATCCACGACCTCGACCCAAGCCAAGCCGAAGCGGCGCCCCCACTCACCTCCGCCGTGGTCGCCGGTCGTTATTGTGAGTTAACCCCTAATCTCTAATTAGGTCATTAATTGCACTTAGGATTAGATTAATTAGTTACCGTGGTTAGATTAATTAGTTATCGTGGTTAGATTAATCAGTTACCGTGGTTAGAGTAGATTAACTGTAGTTGCTCTAATTAATTATATCTGCTTGGGTGATTTCAATCGGTCAATTAGCTTAGGCCGAGTTAATTAGTTATCAACCGTTTTGATTTACTTGTTGTTAATAAAAAAGTATTGGATGTTGATTGGTTAATTGCTGATTGACTTAAGTGTTTAATTGTGTGGATCTGCTGAGTGATCACCTAAGTTAGCATATCATGTTTAATTGAAATCGAATACCCGTGTAATCAATCAAGTTCTTTGAGCATGAAAACGGCTGCTAGCCGAGTTTTGAGCATGATTGTGAATGTGACTGCATTAGACTAAATGTGAAGATATGAATTGGCTTGGTTGCCTAGTGTGTTTGTATGGTCACATGATGATTGAGCGTCACCCTAATGTAATTGGGGATGTGGCGGTACCCTTGATGGCTTGGGTTCATCGCCTAATATGTCCGTTTCGGCTAGGTCGGATTCACATGGCTTATTGGATGCACGACAGTCCATGTCGATTAGGTCGGAATCACACTGCTGATCGAATCCCGATCGCAGCTTGTAATGGACTGAAGTTCCTTATCGAAAAGCCTGGTATGTCCACCTTGGGGGTCTTGAGGGAGGCTATCTATTGCCGTCACTGGATGGAGTAGGACGACGCCCGGTCCTGTCGAAAAAGCACTAGCAGTCGGGCTGTGCTATGACGAGAGTGGAGTATCTCTCGCGTTAATAATTGGAACACGTGTGTTGCATCGTGCATGAGCTATTGTCTGGTGTTCTGGTTTTATGCTTTGCCTGACTATGATTGAATGCCATGAGATTACTGCTGTGTTGGCCAAGGCGGGGTAAGTTTGCATGTGATCATCTATTGGCTGTTGAGCTGTGCCTATCTATTTGGTGGCTAGAGCGTAGCGTGCATCGCACGCTATTGATCTACCATCGCTTTGTGTTGTATGTTTAGGCCGCTTAGGTCAATCGACATCCTACTCGGACTTAGGCGTTGACTCACGGAGATTTTATATCTCATTTGTCGTTGTTAACTATTTTCAAGTCCGTAGTATGGAGGTTCGTCCAGTGAGGTTCGGGGTGCCACTTGACTAGTCTTTTGATATCACATATCACTCGGTCCTAGATTCGAATTGTGTTTGGGAGCGTCACGTGACGACTCTCTAGGTCGAGGAAGGAAGACGCACTTAGTACCTCATCGTTTCAAAGCCTGGTTTGTCCGCCACAGTGATGCTCTCTACTGGTCCATTCAGGGGTTTGAGAGACCCCCGACTGCGACCTCGGTTATCCGAACGTGGGTCCCCGATGGATATAGATAACCCAAACGGGGAGGTGGTGGACCTTGAACCCGATTCGGACGAGGAGGACTCTGAGACTCCGCCTGGTTACCACGGCTGGTGAGCGAGCGTGGATTCGGAGGCCCCTTTTTGGATGTTGCTTTTAGGTAGTCGTAGTTAACCCCTAGCCCTGACTCGGTATCTTTTTGATCGTCTTAGGAAGCGGCCCTGAAGAGTAGGCTTGTAGATGTGTTTGCTTCCCTTGGGTTAACAGTATATAAATAAAATGGTCTTTTACTGCTGTTGGTTGTTGTTTTTCCTACTGACTGTCCCTGTTATTATTTTTGTCTAGGGTTGTTGTTCATTTTACGTGCACTTAATTGTAAGATAAAATGAATGGGTCGATGACATACCTAGGATGTTATCCTTTTGACCTGAGGCATTTGGTAGGATTGTCGCATGCCCGAGCGTCGAGGCGTGACATCGAGAGCTTTTTTCTCTCTCTAGTTCTCTCCCTCTTTGTTCTACTGTGTCCGTTGTAACATAATGGGAATCCATTTTGATCGAAAACCACCTGCATTCGGTTAAATTTTGTCCAAAATTTTTTTACCGCAGAAGGGCAATTGCTCCAGCTTGGTTGCACATGCTCCGACTGTTCCCTCATGTGCCATTAGGCATGCCAACGATGACGCAAATCCGGCAGCTCCAGTCGGTCTTCCGTCGTGTCCATTTGGTCGTGAGATAGGCATCCTCCTTCGCATCTTCTTCCTACGTGCATAAGAGGAAAAGAACCAGAAATGGTTCTGCGCAATCTGGGTCAACCCGGGTTGACTGGGTCGGGTTTATCCGACCCAATTGACCAGGTTCAACGAGACTGTCACAATTGAGCTTCAAATTGTTCAATTTTTTTTTTTTACAAAATTAACGCCAAAATTGGAATCTAGAGTGTGGAAACCATCTAAGAATGACAAACTTGGGAGGAAATTTATTTCATTCAGTGCAGAACCCCCAAATTTTAGTTTTGACCCGATTATAGTTTTTGAATAATCCAAACCCTTAATGACTAAATCGAACCAATTCAAGGGGGACCCAACTAATAGATTCAGGATGATGAAAAGTATAGGATAGTGGTCTTGGATTCATATGAACTTCTTCGGAAAATTGTTAATTGCACTTAGAGTGAAAATGAGGGACAAATTAAAAAGATTTTAAGCCCTTTTTCTCAAATTGCTCAATCTGCAAAATGATTGGACCAAAATGCAATTGAAGGCACTATAAATAAATGTCTTAACTGGAATAAGGTGAAAAAAGTTGTAGAAAGGACTCAATCTATTATTTTTTGTAAACTAGGGACGTAAATGCAAAAATATGGAAAATTAGGTTCCCTATCGAATTTTTGAATTTTAAAGTGACCAAAATGCAATTGGAATTAAAAAAAAGACTAATGAATATTTTTACGTATTTTTATGGTTACAAATGGTATTTTTCTTATTTTTGGGTTATTTTCTAATTAAAAGAAATTCCAAAAATTCAGAAAATTTCAGAAAAAATATTTTTTGTTCAAAATTGGTTCTTTATGCTTGGCCAAGACTTTGAAAGTTGATTTTCAAATTTTATGAACTTATTATATTTTTAATGATTTTTCTAAAGAAAAGACTAATTAAAAATCAAGTGTCAATAACGGCGCAAAGCAACTGGCTACATACAAGGTCAAGTGAGGATGGCACAACAAGGTGTGATTTAAGGGCGTTCAAACCTTGATGGACAGCAAGGATTTTAAGCACAAAAACACATGCATAATAGCACCGAACAACAATCAAATTGCACTCAAAGTGCAAGGGAATTACCTATAATCAGTGAGCCAAATTCTGCACCGACTAACGAACAAAAACGCCCAAAAATAATGCAGTTTTGGATCCCGAACAGCAACAAAATAAGCCTGGAACAACAGCAAATTCCAGCACCAAACAATGGCTAAAACACTCCATGCATACCTCCAAATTGGGTACCGAACAACAGCAAAACAATGGCAAAACAGTGGCAAAACAGCTCCCAAAACAACCCCAATATCGACCCCAAACAGCAAGAGGACGTCGGGCTTCAATGACGATGGATGGCAGGCGAGCGGCTGGGTGACGACGTAAGGGCCGCTCGGTGGGACAGCGACGTCGAGATGGGGCTGCAGCGGCGGCGACGGGCAATGACGACGAAGGAGTAGCGGATGACAAGGCACAGGGGGTTGGCGTCGGGGGTGGTAGCAGCGCACGGAGGAGGTGGTAACGCATGAGGAACAAGCCGAACCCGAACCTCCCTCTCTCACTCACGTGTTTCTTCTTCAAAATCTCTTGAGTATTCTGAATTTTCAGAATAAGAATGACCGTCCCCCAAACCCTAGGCATAAGCTTGAATTTATAGACTAAAATGTTGCAAGCTTGGGGCCTAAGCTTCCCTTAACTTTGCAAAATAAACCCTGGGATCGAGATATAATTTGAATTAAGTCTCAAAGGGCTAAATCGCACAAATTAATCCTAGATTTAACTAGAGAATTCGGCCAAGCCTAGTGCACTTAAGTTGGCCGAATTTCTCAAGTCAATTATGGGCTTACTACGCATTTTTGGGCTTAATTAGGCTTTTTACAAATAATAAAAATTTAATTAAAGCATCTTCCTTTTAATAAAATTTAAATGGGCTGAATTAGGCTCCAAAAAATAGACCCAGAACCCACCAAATTTTCGGCACACTTGCTCCCAAGTCCTAGCCGTATTTTACCATGTGCTCTGTGTTGAGAAAACCTTCCTTATGAATATTTTGATTCTGGCAAAATTGTGACGTCCCGAAATTTCTAGCCCATTAAATGAATAATATTGGGACTCTCGAAATTGAGTGACATTTATCGAACGCGGAATTATTCGATCTGGAAGACTTTGATCAACGACTGAAGCGTAGATAATTGTGGTTCGTTTAGTTTCGTCGTACCGTAGAATATACCATCGTTCTTCCTTCGCGCCCGAGCTTAACCTTGAACCAAATGTCCAACCAGTCCTAAAATTATCGTTTGACAAAAATACCCTCGGATATTATTCATATAAGCCAGATATCATTAATACTGACTTGATCATGGGCCCTGCATCATAAATGCATAGTAAATATCCTAAAGTTACTATTCACCTTTTTGACTTTTGGCAAAGTACCATTTTTCCCCTTGACCACTCTCTCTCCTCTCTCTCTCTTTCATGGCTGGCGACCCCCTTCCCCTCACTCTCTCATTTTCACTTTTGGATCACCATCATCTTTCTCCATTTTCCCTCTCCTTCTACGCGCCGTCGTCCGCCACCGCGTCGCCTTACCGCCATTCGCCGCGACGGCCTTACCCCCGCGAGACCTCAGCCGCCTTTACCGTCGCTTCACCAAGCCGCTCAAGCCTCGTCGCCGTTCGGTTCAGCTGCTGCCCAGCCCAATCGTGGACCGACGAAGCAGCTGGGCCATCGCCGCCGTTGCCCCCGCCCGCTCGCTAAGTCGCAGTGCCGCGCCACGCCGTCCAGCAGTCGTTCACCTCTGACCGCCGCTGTCTAGCCACCATTCATCGTTATCCGTGAGTTTTCGGAGACCGCCGTCATCATATTCGAGTCCGGAGCGACGAGACGAGTCCGTAGACCTGTCGCAGAAGTTTTCCGTCGGCACCACTACCGATCGCCGTCGATCGTCGTTGCCAGTTGCCGAGTGAGTTAACCCTTAATCCCTGATTAGGCCGTTAATTACACTTAGTAGTTTAATTAAATAGTTACCGTAGCTGATTAGCTAGTTACCGTAGTTAAATTAGATAGTTACCGTGGTTAGATAGTTAACTGTGGTTAGATTAAATATGTACTATGGTTAGGTTAATTGGTTACCATGATAGATTAAATAATTACTGTGGCTAGTTGAATTACCGTAGTTAGGTAGAATAGTTACCACGGGTAATTATTTTGTCCACCATAGTTTGGTTAGACCTGTTTGTTGATTGCTAATTGGTTGACTAGCGTGTTGATTGCGCGTTTTCGCTGAATGATCACACCTAGGTCAAAATGCCACGTTTAATCGAAATTGAGTATCCGTGTGACCAATTGTGTATTTCGATCATGAAAATGGCTGTTGGCCGAGTTTTAAGCATATTCGTGAGTGTGACTGCATCGGGCTAATGTGAAGTAAGAACTGGTTATTTGCCTGATATATTTATGTGGTCACACGACGGTTAATCGTTCCCTAACGTAATTGGGAGCATGGGGTGGTACTCCTGGTGGGTCCGTCCCCTGATATGTTCGTGCCGGCGGCATATAGTCCGGAATCCCACGACTTATCGGTTGCACGACAGTTCGTGCCGGCGACGTACAGTTCGGATAGACACAACTGGTTAGATGTCGATCGCAGCTTGTGATGGGCCAAAGTCCTTACCGAACTACCTGGTATGCTTGCCGTAGGGGTCTTGAGGGGCTATCGGATGCCGTTGCTCTAATGGGGTAGGACGACGCCCGGTTCTACCGGAAGAGTACGAATAATGAGGCTGTACTGTGGCGAGAGTGGTGTATCTGTTGCATGAATAATCGGAAAACCGCATGTTACATAGTGCTTGAGAGCTTGAATGCTTGAGTGATTGATGTGTGTTGGCTGCATGCCTTGTACTATTGTTCTTTATTGCCATGAGATATGTATCGTGTGGCTCAAGGCAAGGTGAGTTGCGTGTGGTTGTTTATCGGCCGTTGGGCCGTGTCGTTGTTATGTACTGCATGTTTAGGCCGCCTGAGTAAATCAACGTCATAATCGAACTTAGGCATTGACTCATTGAGATTTATATCTCATTTGTTGTTGTTAACCGTTTTTCAGGTTCATAATATGGCGATCTGGTCAGTCAGCAGGCGCAGCTGGAGAGATTCTTTCTGGAATTAGTTTTTTGTGGTAGTTAGCCTTAGACCCTACCCGGTATCTTTTTGTGGTTCCTAGAAAATGGCCTTGGAGAGGGGCTTGTAGATCGATTGTTTCCCCGGCTAATTGGTATATAAATAAAATGGTGTTGTTGTTGTTGTTGTATCTCCTATTTATCTATCCCTGTTTGATTTCTTGTCTGGGGTTTGATATCGCTTTCGCATGTGCTTAATTGAATGATAAAAAGAAATGGGTCGATACATGCTTGGGATGTTATCCTTTGACCTGACATTTGGAAGGAATGTTCGCGCGCCTAAGGGTTGGGGCGTGACATCCCCATTTTGGTATCAGAGCAAGGTCAGCCTGAACTATGTGGTTTTGGCTTGGAGTGATAAGGTGCGAGGCGTTTGGGATAGTTAGTAGGATTGAAACCCTATGCTTGTGCTTGTTATCTAATTTCTTTTAGTTGTTGTCCTATGTTCTGATTGCATGTTGCCCTTGGGTAAGTAGGAGTCCTGAAGGTCCAACAGAATGGGCGATCGTAATCCGAGGGGTAGGCCTAGAGAAAGGGCAGCTTAGGTAGGTCCTAGTGAGGACAGGGTTCATGATGCGGGAGTGCCTAGAAAAGGGCCAGTTTAGGAAGATCCCAAGATGAACGGGATTCTTCAAGCTTCGGAGACCTTAGGAAACATAATGGGGCAACAAGCAAGGAATCAAGTTGCTGCTGCCGCCCCATAGAAGAATTCGTTAGCTGAGAACAGAGTTGGAAGGCCGCAGACCCATAGGCTGGTGGAGCAGTTTCTGAAGCTCAAGCTGCAAAGGTTTTCTGGAGCAGGTGACCCTAAGGCTGTAACCTCATGGATTAAGGAGCTGGAGAAGGTGTTCGCCTTGCTAAGGTGTTTAGAGGAGGAGAAAGTAACACCGGCCATTTACCAACTGCAGGGTAACGCTAGCTCGTGGTGAAAAGCCACGCAAGGAAGAGCTTTTCCCGAAGGTGTGGTCCCGGAGTGGAATTCCTTCATGGAAGCCTTCAATGGGAAGTATTTCTTGGACTGTGCACGAGAGCAGAAGATGGCTGAATTCCTGCACCCCCGCCAAAATCAATCATCAGTGGACCAGTACGAGGCAAAGTTTGCCAAGTTGTCCAAGTATGCACCAAGGATGATTGAAGACCCTATGGATAGGGAAAGAAGGTTTAGAGACGGGCTAAAACCCGAGATTAAGAGTATTATGGTACCGTTGAATTTGAAAGATTACAATGAACTGTATGAAAGAGCACAGATGGTAGAGCGAGATTCAGCAGAAAGGGCAGCCGCCTCTGGATCGCAGTTTGCTCCAACACTAAGGGATAACCGCCATTTCAGTAAGGGACCGATGATGGGGAGTAGGTTCTGTGTTCCGTCCAACCGGAGGAATGCCGTGGGGAAGCCTGTGCATCGTCGCAATGGCGTGTGCCAAATCTGTAGGCAGAGGCATGGATCAGCTCCGTGTCTTGGAAGGGCAGGTGCTTGTTTTGGATGTGGTCAGCATGGCCACCAGGTTAGAGACTGTCCATAGAGGCACATGGGAAGACCGATACCGATACAGCAAGGAGGTTCGATGAAAGGGATTGCCCCACCGAACTATCAGAACCGACCCCCGGCACAACAAAGAGTGTTTGCTATCACTAGAGAAGAGGCGAGGGATTCACCGACCGTTTCAGGTACGGTCTTCTTGCATAACCAAGTAGCTTATGCATTGTTTGATTCTGGAGTTTCCCACTCCTTTGTTGCTGAGTAGTATGTTAAGTTAGCTGGGTTGAATGTGGAATCGTTGGGATCATTTTTTAGAATATCTACGCCGCTTAAGGATAGTGCCTTGTCTGCAGTAGGATGCCCTGGCTGTAAGCTGGTTGTAGATGGCCATGAGAGAAGGATAGACTTGATAGTGCTGGCCATATTTGATTTCGATATTATTGTTGGCATGGATTGGCTCTCTAAGCAAAGGGCAGTGATGGACTGTCACAATAAGACAATCTTGTTTAACCCAATGAATAGGGTTAGTTTCGAGTTTGTTGGAAGTCGAGGGGAAGCCTCGATTCCCTTAGTTTCGTCGCTGGAGGCGACTCGGTTGTTGGGTTGTGGTTGCCAAGGTTATTTGGCATCCGTTGTTGACGTATTGGCTGAGGAGACACGGTTGGAGGATATCGCGGTAGTAAGCGAGTTTCCTGACATCTTTCCTAAGGAGTTGCCTAGATTGCCGCCTGAAAGGGAAATAGAGTTCGTAGTTGAGCTAGCCCCTAGTACGGAGCCAATCTCAAAAGCACCATATTCGATGGCGTTGTCTGAGCTCAAGGAATTGAAAGTATAGATGCAAGAATTGCTGGATAAAGGATTTATCTGCCCCAGTGCGTCACTATGGGGAGCGCCTGTGCTGTTTGTGAGGAAGAAGGATGGATCGCTTTGTCTGTGTATCGACTATTGACAACTCAATCAAGTGACAATCAAGAACAAGTATCCATTGCCGAGGATCGATGATTTGTTCGACCAACTTCAAGGAGCTTCGGTATTCTCTAAGATCGACCTACGGACGGGATACCACCAGTTGAGAATCAAGAAGGAGGATGTACCGAAGACAGCGTTTAGGGCGCACTATGGTCATTACGAATTCACTGTGATGCCATTTGGTCTGACAAATGCCCCAGCTGCTTTCATGGATATAATGAACATGGTGTTTAGGGAATATTTGGATAAATTCATCATCGTGTTTATTGACAACATCTTGGTTTACTCGAAGAGTTATGTGGAGCATGAGCATCATTTGAGGAAAGTATTAAAGACTCTTCGTGAACATCAGCTGTTTGCCAAGTTTAGCAAGTGCGAGTTTTGGCTGACTCGAGTAGCTTTTCTAGGTCATGTGATCTCTGGAGAAGGCATATCTATGGACCCTACCAAGATTGAAGCGGTCATGGATTGGTCGAGACCAACAACAGTTACAGAGGTTCTAAGTTTCTTAGGATTGGCAGGCTACTATAGGCGCTTTGTGGAAAAGTTCTCTGCCTTAGCCTTGCCTATGACGAGACTGTTGAAGAAGGACGAGAAATTCATCTGGATGGATAAATGTGAGCGTAGTTTCCAAGAGCTTAAGCATAAGCTAACTACGGATCCTGTGTTGACAATACCGTCTGGTTCGAGAGGCTATGAGATATATAGCGATGCGTCTTTCAAAGGATTAGGCTGCGTGCTTATGCAACACGAAAGAGTGGTTGCGTATGCATCTCGTCAATTGACGCCGCATGAGTAGAACTATCCGACGCACGATCTGGAATTAGCAGCGATTGTGTTTGCTCTTAAGATTTGGAGGCATTACCTGATAGGAGAAAAGTTTCAAGTTTACACTGACCACTAGAGTCTCAAGTACCTATTCTCTCAAAAGGATTTGAACACGAGACAGCGTTGATGGATGGAGCTTTTGAAGGATTATGATTGCGAGATCCTATACCATCCGGGGAAAGCTAACAAGGTTGCTGATGCACTTAGTCGGAAGTCAGCAATTGCCCAATTGATGATCCGGGAGTGACGTCTCCTGGAGGAAGTTCGAGATTCGGAGTTTAAGCTAGAGGTAGGCCGTCTGTCAAGTTTGATGGCTACGTTAAGAGTCGAACCAGAAGTGCAGGCAAGAATTAAGGCCTTGCAGTCAACAGACTCTGATATCCAATAGATCCTTCACGAAGACTCAGAGAAGAGGAACGTTGACTTTCAGGTAGCTGAGGATGGAATACTAAAGTTTAGAGGACGTTTATGCGTGCCTAGTGATGAAGGCCTTAGAGAGGAAATCTTGTCAAAAGCACATCATAGCAGTTATAGTGTTCATCCGGGTAGTACAAAGATGTACCAGAATCTAAGACAGTATTATTGGTGGAGTGGCATGAAGGTTGACATAGCCAAGCATGTGGCGAAATGCCTGACGTGTCAACAAGTCAAGGCGCAACATTGTAAACCTGGAGAACTGTTACAATCGCTTGAGATCCCAGAATGGAAGTGGGAACATATCACAATGGATTTCGTGACTGATTTGCCAAGGAGCCAAAGAGGGCATGATTCGATCTGGGTTGTGGTCGATAGATTGACGAAATCAGTGCATTTTATCCTAGTGAGAAAGGACTTTGCTTTGGAAAGGTTAGAAGATTTATATGTATGTCTGATCGTAAGTCTTCCTGGAATGCTAGTAACGATCACTTCGAATCGTGATCCTAGATTTACCGCAACATTTTGGAAGAGCTTGCAAGCTGCGTTGGGAACGAAGCTGCAGTTTAGTACCGCCTATCACCCGCAGACGGATGGCCAGTCTGAAAGGACAATTTAAACGCTTAAGGACATGTTGCGAGCATGTGTGTTAGATTTCAAAGGTAACTGGGAAGATCAAATTCACTTGGTCGAATTCGTATACAATAACAGTTATCAACAGAGCATCAAGATGGCACCGTTTAAAGCATTGTTTTGGGAAACCTTGTAGAATGCCAGTCTATTAGGACGAGGTCGGAGAAAGGAAGATCACTAGTCCAGAGTTGGTGCAGCAATCATTAGACACTGTCAAAGTTGTCAGAGAAAGGCTTAGGATAGCCCAGAGCCGTCAAAAGAGTTATGCTGACAAGCAGCGTAGACCGCTGCAATTTCAGGTTGGCAGCCATGTCTTCCTGAAGGTGTCGCCTATGAGAGGGACGTCTCGTTTTGGCAAGAAAGGGAAGTTGAGCCCGAGATATGTTGGGCCGTTCGAAATCTTAGAGCAGATTGGAAATTTGGCATATCGTCTTGCGTTGCCACCGAGGCTTGCTCAGGTACATGACGTATTCCATGTATCTATGTTGAGAAAGTACGAGCCGGATCCAGCTCATGTTTTGAGCTTCGAAGAAATTGAAGTGGACGAACGTGTGTCGTACGTGGAACGTCCGGTAAGGATCGAGGACAAAAGAGCATGTATTGCGGACTAAGACAATCCCTCTAGTTAAGGTAGTTTGGCAACATCATGGAACAGAAGGTGCAACTTGGGAAAGCGAAGAGGCAATGAAGAATTTGTATCCTTTGATGTTTGAAGTTGTATGATGTATTAATTTCAGGGACGAAATTTCCTAAGGGGGGAAGAATTGTGACGTCTCGAAATTTCAAGGCCTATTAAATGAATAATATTGGGACTCTCGGAATTGAGTGACATTTATCGGACGCGGAATTATTTGATCTTGAAGACTTTGATCCACGACTAAAGTGTAGATAATTGTAGTTCGTTTAGTTTCGTCGCGCCGTAGAATATACTGTCGTTCTTCCTTTGCGCCCGAGCTTAACCCTAAACAAAATGTCCAACCAGTCCTAAAATTACCGTTTGACCAAAATACCATCGGATATTATTCATATAAGCCAAATATCATTAATACTGACTAGACCGTGGGCCTCGCATAAAAAAATGCATAGTAAATATCCTAAAGTTACTATTCACCTTTTTGACTTTTGGTAAATTACCATTTTTCCTCTTAACCACTCTCTCTCCTCTCTCTATCTTCCATGGCTGGACACCCCCTTCCCTCACTCTCTCATTTTCACTTTTGGATCACCATCATCTTTTTCCATTTTCCCTCTCCCTCGCCGTGCCGCCGTCCGCCACCGCGTCGCCTTGCCGCCGCTCAAGCCTCGTCGCCATTCGGTTCAGCCGCTGCCCAACCCTGCCGTGAATCGCTGGAGCCGCCGGAGCAGCCGCGCCGTTGCCCCCGCCCGCTCTCGGAGGCTCCGTGCCGCGCCATCTAGCCATCGTTCGCCTCGGACCGCCGCTGTCCAGCCACCGTTCATCGTCATCCGTGAGTCGTCGGAGACCGCCGTCGTCGTATTCGAGTTCGAAGCGACGAGACAAGTCCGTAGACCTGTCGCCGATCGCCGTCGATCGTCGCCGCCAGTTGCCGAGTGAGTTAACCCCTAATCCCTGATTAAGTCGTTAAATACACTTAGTAGTTTAATTAAATAGTTACCATAGTTGATTAGCTAGTTACCGTAGTTAAATTAGATAGTTACCGTGGTTAGATAGTTAACTATGGTTAGATTAAATAGTTACTATGGTTAGGTTAATTGGTTATCGTGGTAGATTAAATAATTACTGTGGCTAGTTGAATTACCGTGGTTAGGTGGAATAGTTACTACGGGTAATTGTTTTGTTAACCGTAGTTCGGTTAGACATGTTTGTTGATTGCTGATTGGTTGACTAGCGTGTTGATTACGCGTTTTCGCTGAATGATCACACCTAGGTCAGAATGCCACATTTAATCGAAATTGAGTATCCGTGTGACCAATTGTGTATTTCGATCATGAAAATGGCTGTTTGCCAAGTTTTAACCATACTCGTGAGTGTGACTGCATCGGGCTAATGTGAAGTAAGAACTGGTTGTTTGCGTGATGTGTTTGTGTGGTCACACGACGATTAATCGTTCCCTAACATAATTGGGAGCATGGGGCGGTACTCCTAGTGGGTCTGTCGCCTGATATGTTCATGCCGGCAACGTATAGTCCGGAATCCCACCACTTATCGGTTTGACGACAGTTCGTGCCGGCGACATATAGACCGGATAGACACGACTGGTCGGATGTCAGTCGCAGCTTGTGATGGGCCGAAGTCCTTACGGAACTTCCTGGAATGCTAGCCTTAGGAGTCTTGAGGGGCTATCGGATGCCATCGCTATAACGGGGTAGGACGACGCCTAGTTCTGCCGGAAGCGTACTAGCAGTGAGGTTGTACTGGGGCGAGAGTGGTGTATCTCTTGCATGAATAACAGGAAAACCGCATGTTGCATAATGCCTGAGAGCCTGAATGCTTGAGTGATTGACGTGTGTTGGCTGTATGCCTTGTAATATTGTTCTTTATTGCCATGAGATATCTATCGTGTGGCTCAAGGCAAGGTGAGTTGCGTGTGGTTATTTATCGGCCGTTGGGCCGTGTCGTTGTTATGTACTGCATGTTTAGGCCGCCTGAGTAAATCAACGTCATAATCAAACTTAGGCATTGACTTATTGAGATTTATATCTCATTTGTTGTTGTTAACCGTTTTTCAGGTCCATAGTATGGCGGTCTGGTCAGTTAGCTAGCACAGCTGGGGAGGTTCTTTCTAGAGTTAGTTTTTGGTGGTAGTTAGCCTTAGACCCGACCCGGTATCTTTTTGGGGGTCCTAGGAAACGGCCTTGGAAATGGGCTTGTAGATCGGTTGTTTCCCTAACTAACTGGTATATAAATAAAATGGTGTTGTTGTTGTTGTATCTCCTACTTATCTATCCATGTTTGATTTCTTGTCTGGGGTTTCATATCGCTTCCGCATGTACTTAATTGAAAGATAAAAAGAAATGGGTCAATGACATGCCTGGGATGTTATCCTTTGACCTGACGTTTGGAAGGGATGTTCGGGCCCTTGAGGGTCGGGGCGTGACAAAATTATCATTCTTTAGAAAGAATCTGGTTAATGCCAATAAATTTTTATTGCAAGATTGAACACGTGAATAGAAGCTTATATTGTTCCAAACCTGGCGTTCAGGCTCAAGGTGTAGTTGTCACGTATTTGATTATGAGATAGTTAAAGTCTTTTATTCAAATGGAGAAAGATGTTGCTTCCGAAGACTAAATCTCAAGAAGACTTATGTGACACGTCAGCAAGGACTTTACTGGAGCTTAGAGCCACTGTTCTATTCTATTCAGATTCAAAGAGTTTCTTTTACTTCTGAAGACTGCTTCTAAATTTTATTCAGCTTCTACAGTATCTTTTTGGCCAGATTCTAAAGACCCATGTTTGGCAGGTTTCCAGTTCGGCTACGTTATTTATGGAAGTCTGTAGTTTTTTTATTGATAAGACTATTTTCCAATCAAATCAGGAGAATATCTTCGATTGGATATTACCTTCCAAGAACAAGATATCTTGAAGATTTGAATAAACTCTACTTATGGAAACTAAGGATTTAGTTGTATGGGTGACTGAATCTGAAGGGTTCAGACTCTACTCAAACGGCTACCAAATCTTTCCAAATACAGTCTTATTCAATCAAGATTGATGGCGTCCAGTCAACGATTGATGGGTGATCCTTTGAAGACCTTCCAACGGCTATTTTGGGGGTGAAGGAGTATAAAAGGATGATCCATGGTGACCAGCCGAGAGTGAGATCAGAACTTAAAAATTTCAAAGTGTTTGAGTTGTTCATATTCATACTCTTGTTCTCGAGAGCTCTAAATCTTATTTTTGAGAGGTTTTGTAAGAGTGATAAAGTGTGACATCTCTTATAACCTTTCACCGATTCATATAGTGAAATCCAGCCAATCGACTGTCATCGTGGGAGAGTAGACGTAGGCTTGCTAAAGCCGAATCACTATAAAATTTGCATGCAATTCTCTCTTACTCTAAACTCTCTTTTCTGTGTTTAGAATTCAACACGTTTTGCTACTGAACTTATTCAGTTTGTGTTTTAAATTTGTTTAAATTTCGCATTAAGTTTCAAAATTATTCAAAATCACCTATTCACCCCCCCTCTAGGTGATATTGCTAGATACAACGCTCTGGTCCAATTGCGCATCAATTGAAGCTCAATTTTCCCATCGATTCGAATTAATGTAATGCATGCTAAAATAAATATGAAAAATGAGTTAATTATTTTTTGTAGGAACTAAGATTAATTCCTAATTTTTATGCAAAATTAATGATTGAAAAGGTTAGTTAAAATTTAGGTGTCAACAATGCCTAATGTGTTGCATATACCAAATTTAGCCCTTAATCTCTTATCTGTTGGGCAACTTGCTAATATGGGTTATATTGTGACATTTACTGTTGATTCTTGTGTTGTGCAGGATCGTAAGAGTGGCCAGACGATTGACAGGGGTAGTAGAC
Organism: Lenwebbia sp. NSW1173648; assembly: GCA_029784005.1. NCBI lineage: Eukaryota > Viridiplantae > Streptophyta > Magnoliopsida > Myrtales > Myrtaceae > Lenwebbia > Lenwebbia sp. NSW1173648. The sequence continues at coordinate 17,098,092 of JARCGZ010000008.1, read as the reverse complement.
ATGGAGGATTGTATATGATGCAGTATCTTCAGCTTCCCTCACCTCAACCTATTCTCGCTATCTTCGATCTTGACTGTTGGCACCAGCGTCTGGGTTATATTTCTGCATCTTGTTTGTCTTTTCTGCGTCAGCTGGGTGTACTTGGGCATGTTTCATCTACTACTGTGCGTCTTTGTACTAGTTGTCCTTTAGCTAAACAATTTGCACCTCCCTTTCTTGTTAGCTCTTCTGTTTCTACTAGCTATTTTGATTTTGTTCATTCAAATGTTTGGGGTCCTGCCCCCTACTCTCTAAAAGTGGTTTTAAGTATTATGAAATATACCTAGGTTTATTTCATGAGTTCTCGTGATGAATTTCTCTCTATCTATAAAAATTTTATAGCCCTGATCTCTACTCAATTCTCTAAAACTATTAAAGTTTTTTATTCTGATTCGGGTGGGGAGTATCTCTCTACAGATTTTTGTTCTTTCTTAACTTCCCAGCGAAACTTACCTCAGTTGTCCTGTCCTAGTGTCCCTGCTCAAAATGGTCTTGTTGAACGAAAACACCGTCATATTCTAGATACTACTTGTTCTCTCCTGTTGTCCAATTTCGTTCCCCCTGAATTTCGGGCTGAACCACTCTCTACTGCTGTCTATCTCATAAATCGACTTCCTTCTCTTGTCCTCTCTAAAGCCACCCTCACCAACATCTTTTCTCGAAACCACCCACTTATCACCAACTTCGTGTTTTTGGCTGTACATGTTATGTGCTTCTTCCTCTTCATGAGCATACCAAACTATCCGCTAAGTTAGTTCGGTGTGCTTTCTTGGGCTATAGCACAGAACATAAGGGCTACGGGTGTTATGATCCTTCTTCACGGCGTATTCGTATCTCTCGTAGAGTTCAATTCTTTGAGCACCTACCATTCTTTTTCACCTCTTCTACTTCTTCACAGTCCTCTCCATCTATTTTTTTTTTTTTTATTATTATGGATTTTCCCTTCGATTCATATCATGATCCTCCTCTTATGTCTTCTCCGCCTAACCTAGAGTCATCACCTTCTCTTTGTATGCCTTCTTCTTCGTCTACTTCACCTACTAGTCTGACGCCTCTTGACGATTCTAGCCCACCGTCCCCTCAGTGGAATCCTCTACGGGATTGACGTCGTCTAGCTAGGTATGTGGTGGTAACAAGTTATTCTGATGAGTTTGGTTCCTTTATGGCTATTGTCCACACTTTGCGAGGACCATCACATTATCGTATGGCTGTATGTCATGCCGAGTAGCGTGATGCTATGTCTGAGGAGTTGTTTGCTCTTGAGTGCATTGGTACGTAGGATCTTGTACAACTTCCATCAGGGAAGTCCTTGATATCTTGTCGCTGGATCTAAAAAATCAAGACTCACTCTGATGGTAGTATTGAGTGCTATAAAGCGCGTCTCGTCGCACGTGGTTTTGACCAGGAGTATGGGATTGATTATGAGGAGACCTTTGCTCCTGTTGCCAAAATGGCTTCTCTTCGTAGTCTTCTTACAGTAGCCTCTGTTCGTAATTGGCCTCTCTTTCAGCTGATGTGAAGAATGCTTTTCTTCATGTGGTCCTTCCGGAGGAACTCTATATGTAGCCACCTCCTGGTCTTGCTCATTCTCCTGGTCAGGTTTGTCATCTTCGTCGGGCCCTTTATGGTCTCAAACAGGCCCCTCAAGCTTGGTTTGAATGTTTTGTAAATGTTGTTCAATCAATTGGTTTTGTTCAGAGTGAGAATAATCATGCTAGGTTCACTCACACTTCTCCTACTGGTTGTACTATTCTGCTACTCTATGTTGATGATATGATTATTACTGGGGATGACTCTGCTCATATTGCTTATACTAAGCAACATCTTCACTGTCATCTTTGTATGAAGGATCTGGGTTTCTTACGTTATTTTCTCGGTATTGAGTTTGCTCGCATTTGACGTGGTATTGTTCTCTCCCAGCAAAAGTACATCACTGACATTCTCACTCGTGCTGAGTAATCTAATACTCGCACTGCTGCTACTCCTATTGAACTTCATTTATAGCTTCGTCCAGATGATGGTGAGCCTTTGTCTTATGTCACTCAATACTAGGCTCTTGTTGGCAGTCTTGTATAATTACGACCACTCGTCCTGATATCGCCTATGATATTCATTTTATCAGTCAGTTTGTAGCGGCTCCTTGTACAGGTCATTATGCTGCTGTGCTTCGAATTTTGTGATATCTTCGTGGTACTCTGACACACTCTATTTTCCCCCTCATCGACTTCCTCACTTGCCCTTCGTGCTTACTCCGATGCTAATTGGGCGGCGATGTTATTGACCGTAAATCCATCACAGGATTTTGTGTTTTTCTAGGTGATTCTCTGATTTCTTAGCTTACCAAGAAGCAGCCTGTCATGTCTCACTCCTCTATTGAGTCTGAATATGGAGCTATGGCCGACATTACAGTTGAGATTATTTGGCTTCGTTGTCCCCTTGCTGATCTGGGTATTGCTTCCTTTGTTCCCATTCCTCTTCATTGCGACAACAAGAGTGCTATTCACAGTGCTACAAATCCGATCTTTCATAAGCGTACCAAGCACATCGACATCGATTGTCACATCACGCATCATCAGCTCCAAGCACGCATCATTTCTCTTCCTTTTGTGGCCTCTACAGCTCAGCTTGCCAACTTCTTCACCAAATCTCTTACATCACAACGATTTGCTGCTTTTCTTTCCAAACTCTCGTTGGTTGACCCATCTTGAGTTTGAGGGGTTCCCCTTTATTGTATGTATTTATGTTTGTACCCATCATTGTATATATAATTTATTGGCCTTGTGCCTAATGAAAATGCATTCTCCATACCTAACAGCTCCGACCACCTCCAGCCCTTACACAGGACAGTATCGGTAGTGATGTTAGCGCTCCAATAGATGCTGTAGTTTCTTGAGTTTGTTTATCACCACAGGCAGCTCAGAGACCAACTTGTGTTTAAGATCCATAGTCTCCAAATTTTGGAGTTTCCAATCTTCTTTTGACATACTTGTCGCAATACAAAATGTAGCATTATTCTTTGGGGGTAATGACACTAGTAGTCCTCAATTTTTTGCTTAGGTTCAATTGTCATCCTTGATTTTTTTTTTCTCAATGTCGTCCCTGAACTTTTTTATTTTTTTCAATTTGGTCCTTCCATTAAAGATTTATCGGAACATGTTGATGTGGTCATTAAAAGTTACTAACTTATCATTTATTCTTGAATTTCATCATTGAACTTTATTTATTCATTTCATTTTGCCTTAACTATTATATTTTGGTTCTCTCTCTCTAAAACCTTTGCCTAAGCATGGTGAAGGTGATGCGGAATGTATTAGTGCTGCATTTCTGAATCAATTTGACAAGAAGAAGTCCAATCGAAAGGCGAAACGGTATGGCGATAAGAACTGGCGAACCGGGTCGACGACATCGGATCGAGCTCAAATTCGGTCGTCTAAAGAGAAACGACGTCCTGATCAAATTTCACAGTCTTTAGCTGTGACTAAAGCCTGATTTCGGCGATTTGGGGTCGTCTAGATGGAGTTTTCGAATTTTTTTTGTTTTTTTTGGGCAGTTTAGTAATTTTGCAAATTTAATAATAGGGTTTGCTGTTAGGGTTAACGCCTTATATAAAAGGCGTTCTTTTATGTTTTGAGCATTAGGTTTTATTTTGGAATGCAGAATTTCGAGATTATTCTCTCTAGCAAGATTTCCTTGCTGTTTATCGCTGAACGCTGTGTCAGGTGGTATTAGAGCCTATGGCGAATGGCGGTGTTCTTCGTGACGAAACTCAGGAGACTGGAGCCCTTGGGGACGATGCATTGCAATGTTTGGAGCAGAGTTTAATGGAGCGCCTGGATCAATAATTCGGTCAGAGATTTCATCGCATGGAAGAACGACTTGATGAATTGGTGGATCGATTTGAAGGTTTTGGTGTTGTTGTGAACCGGAATCGGCGGAATGACAGAGGCTGGGTGTAGATGTTGCTCGCGGTGATCCTGTCGATAGGCATGTTCCTGTCCGCAGACACAATACCCTATATTTTCAAGGAGTTCGAAAGAAGAGGAAGAAGAAATTGTCGATGAACATAACGCTGGTTATGGCGATAGAAATCGTCATGGAGGGTTTCGACAGGGATATGATGAAAGAGACAGAAGACGGCGTTATGATGATCACGAAGGTAACGACTTTAAATTAAAGGTCGATATTCCTTATTTTAATGGAAGTCTGGGAATAGAGGAATTTTTGGATTGGATTGCTGATATAGACCGGTTCTTTGATTATATGGAGACCCCTAGTAAAAAAAAAAGTGCGATTAGTGGCATGTAGAGTAAAAGGGGGTACGTCTGCATGGTGGGAGAGATTGTAGAACAAAAGGGAACGAGAAGGAAAAGAGAGAGTCCGGACTTGGGACAGAATGAAGAGGTTGTTGAGACAAGAATTCCTTCCGCCCAATTATGAGCAGATTATGTTCTAGCAGTATCAACGTTGCCAGCAGGGCAATCGGACTGTACATGAGTATACGGCTGAATTTATGAGATTAACCGAGCGAAATAACCTGTCGGAGACAGAGGGACAGCAAGTTGCAAGATACCTTGATAGACTAAAGCCCTTCATTTGAGATAAAATCGGGGTGCAATTTCTGCGAAATTTAACTGAAGCGAAGAATATGGCGATGAAGGCGGAATTAATGCAACAAGAACGGGGTAAAAGAGGATATGAGATTTATAAAGGCGGCAGTTCGATGGAGAGAGGCGGCTTCAATAATCACTATAACGCAGGGCGAAATCAGGAAGATAAGGTGGCAGAAAAGTGCCCTATAAATGAGCCAAGGGATAAAGGATTGCAAGTTCAGAAATCTGCGAACCCTAATCCTTATGCTAAACCAGGGGCGATAAAGTGTTATAGGTGTAATCAGCTTGGACACAAGTCTAATGAATGCCCTCAGAGAAGGACGGTTAATGTGGCAGCGAGAGAGGATGAGAAAGAAGAATATTGCTGTGAGCCTGATGGGGAGGAGGAAGACTTCAAAGATAAGGACGATGAGGAACGAAATTGTATAGTGCGTAGGATGATGCTAACCCCAAAAGATGAAGATGATTCGCAGCGCCATCAATTATTCCGAACTAGATGCACTATTCTGGGTAAGATATTTGCTGTGGTTATTGATAGTGGGAGTATGGAGAATATCATTGGGAAGGAAGCAGTAAAGAAGCTGGAGGTACCAGTAGAGAAACATCCTAACCCTTATATGTTAGGGTGGATTAAATCTGAGGCAGATTGCATTCAGGTGACTGAACGATGCAAGGTCCCATTCTCCATTAGTAAGTATTGTGATGAGATATACTGTGATGTGGTGGATATGGATGTATGCCATGTGTTGTTTGGGAGGCCGTTGCAATTTGATGTAGATGCTCAGCATTCGGGGAGAAGTAATCAATACAATTTCGTGAAGGATGGAGTGAAGTATGCGATGCTGCCCCTGAAGAATAAAAGCAGATAGATTGCAGGTAATAATTTCCTTACTCTTACAAGGAAATTTGAATCTGAACTTAAAGAGACTCGACAAATTCATACGCTGGTCGTGAAATAAGTAATTGAGACAGGGACTGAAATACAAGTGGAGGAGCAGCCTGAAGCTGTTAGGCCTTTATTGAAAGAATTTAGTGAGTTGATGCCCGAAGAGATCTCGGATGGTTTACCTCCTATGCGTGATATTCAACATCATATTGATATAATTCATGGTGCTAGTTTTCCTACTCTCTCGCACTACAGAATGAATCCTAAGGAGAGTGAGGTTCTAAAGGAGAAAGTGGAGGAGTTGCTGCGAAAGGGGCACATTCAGAACAGCATGAGCCCTTGTGCTATTCCAGCTTTATTAACTCCTAAGAAAGATGGGAGTTGGAGGATGTGCGTAGATAGCAGAGCTATCAATAGGATAACTGTGGGCTACAAGTTTCCAATACCGAGATTGGATGACATGCTGGACAGATTGCATGGAGCTAAGTGGTTTACGAAACTTGATTTGAAGAATAGATATTATCAAGTACATATTCAGCCTGGAGATGAGTGGAAGATAGCTTTCAAGACAAAAGAGGGGCTATGCGAGTGGTTGGTGATGCCGTTCGGCTTTTCTAATGCCCCGAGCACCTTCATGAGGCTTATGAATCAGGTTTTGAAATTTTTTATCGGCAAATTCTTTGTAGTTTACTTTGATGATATCTTGATTTATTGTAAGACTGGGGAGGACCATTTAGCACACTTGAGGAAAGTTTTGACAGCTTTGCAGAATAATAAGCTGTATGTGAATCTTAAAAAGTACAGTTTTTTCAATAATAAGCCGCTATTCTTGGGGTTCATTATTACTACTGAATGAATAGAGATGGATGAGGCGAAATTTAGAGCAATAAGAGAGTGGCCAATTCCCAAAACAGTTTTTGAAGTTAGGAGCTTCCATAGGTTGGCTACCTTCTATAGGCGTTTTATTAAGAATTTCAGCACTATTGCAGCCCCAATTACAGAGTATCTGAAGAAAGGGAGATTTTTATGGGGGAAAGAAGCAACGAACAGTTTTGCTATACTAAAAGAGAAGTTATGTACTACGCATGTTCTTGCTTTACCTGATTTTGATAAACTGTTTGTAGTAGACTATGATGCTAGTGGAGTGGGCATATGAGCTGTTTTATCTCAAGAGTGCAAACCAGTTTGCTATTTCAGTGAGATGCTTAGCTACGCGAGGCAGAAGTGGAGTACTTATGACAAGGAATTTTATTCTATCGTAAGGACTCTAAAGACCTGAGAGCATTACCTGATTGGAAAGGAATTCGTGTTGTATTCTGATCGTGAAGCTTTGAAAATATCTGAATAGTCAGAAAAGAATTAGCAAAGATATGCATGCACGTTGGTGTTAATTTTTGCAGAAATTTCCTTTCAAATTACAGCATAAATCAGGTACGCAAAATGTGGTAGCTGATGCGTTGAGCAGGAGAGCTGACTTGTTAGTTACTTTAAGCCAAGACATTCTGGGATTTGAGCAGTTGAGAAACTGTTATGCTGAAGATGAGGATTTTGGGCAGATTTGGGAGTCGTGTGCTTCTAATCACCCTATGCAGGAGTTTTATGTGCATGATGGATATTTAATGCATAGTAATCAGCTTTGTCTCCCTCGAACATCATTACGAGAGAAGGTCATTCGTGACTTACAAGAAGGTGGATTAGCTGCACATCTGGGACGTGACAAAACAATTGCTGCAATTAGAGAGCAATTTTACTGGCCCCAGTTGCATAGAGATGTCAGCAGGTATGTGCAAAAGTGTTATGTTTGCTAGACTGCTAAGGGGCAATCTAAAAATACAGGTTTGTATATGCCTTTACCTGTTCCTAATAATATATGGGAAGATCTGTCTATGGATTTTGTGCTTGGATTGCCACGAACACAAAGAGGCGTGGATTCTGTTTTTGTGGTGGTTGACAGATTTTTCAAAATGTTACACTTCATTCCTTGTCGGAAAACTTCTGATACAGTAAGTGTGGTCAGATTATGCTTTAAGGAGGTTGTTCGTTTGCATGGTGTGCCTAAATCTATTACCTCTGATAGAGATAGCAAATTCCTAGGACACTTTTAGCGGACTTTTGTGGAAGCTGTTTGATTCGTTTTTGAATTTTAGTAGCACAGCACACCCGCAAACTGATGGATAGACAGAGGTGGTTAATAGAACGCTCGGCAATTTGATTCGAAGCATCTGTGGAGACAAGCCGAAACTGTGGGATGTTGCTTTATCTCAAGCGAAGTTTGCTTATAATAATGATGTCCATAGTTCTATTGGCAGGTCACATTTTTCTATTGTGTATAGGAAGGCGCCTCAACATACTCTAGACTTGGTACAGTTGCCTAAGCAAGCAGACAAGAGTATAGCAGCAGATCATATGGCCAAACATATTGTAGAGGTCCATCATGAAGTTAAATAGAAGCTGGAGGAAGCTAATAAGAAGTATAAGGCAACCACAGATAAACACCGACGAAAGCAAGTGTTTGAAGTTGGTGATCAGGTAATGGTATTTCTTTGTAAGGAGCGGTTACCAGCTGGATCTTACAGCAAATTGCAACAGAAGAAGTATGGACCTTACATTGTCAGTAGGAAGATTAATGACAATGCTTATGTGATCGACCTTTCACATAGCATGGGTATATCCAACACTTTCAATGTTGCTGATTTATCGCCACTTCATGAGCCCAACGAGCCGATGTATCCTAATTCTGATTCTAACTCGAGGATGAGTTTTTCTCAAGTGGAGGAGAATGATGCGGAATGTATTAGTTCTGCGTTTCTGAATCAATTTGACAGGAAGATGACATCGGATCGAGCTCAAATTCGGCCATCTAAAGCGAAACGGCGTCCTGATCAATTTTTACAGCCTTTGGCTGTAAGTAAAGCCTGATTTCGGCGATTCGGGGTCGTCTAGATGGAGTTTTCTAATTTTCTTTGTTTTTTTTTATTTGGCAGTTTAGTAATTTTGCGAATTTAATGATAGGGTTTGCTGTTAGGGTTAACGCCTCATATAAAAGGCGTTCTATTATGTTTTGAGCAGGAGGTTTACAGAATTTCGAGATTATTCTCTCTAGCAAGATTTCCTTGCTGTTTATCGCCGAATGCTGCGTCAGAAGGTTCATCAAATATTCTTCAAGATAAATCTTGATGAACTTTATCTAGCACTAGTAATTTTTGACACAGTACCTCAGAAATGAAAATTGAACAAATAAACGAGTTGTAGGGATGAAAATGAACAAAAATAATGTAAGTCCTAAACTAAGTAGAATATTCCGTCTATATCCGTAGATTTCGTCAACGATTTAACAGAATGACCATATTGAATCACTTTTTAAAAGTTCAGGAACGACAATGGAAAAAAAAAACATTCGAGGAATGACAATGAACAATAGCAAAAGTTCAAGGAGTATTGTTGTCATTATCCTCGGCGTTAACAACCGAAACTTTGAGAACAAACATCTATTACATTCAGCTTCAATATGGTATTATCGGATCCGTATGCTTCAAGCTATACCTTCAAGCAGGGGAATTGTCAAAAGATGAAATATAAAATCACATTGTGTTCTACATGTAACAACTTAAAACTTTAAGAGCAAATAGCCGGACACTCAACTTTCTATTACTACCACGTCTAAAAGGATCGGAGAAAACTACTCCTCCACGCGGCTCATGAGCTTCAATATAATATGATGCAATAGGCCAATGATGAGGAGACATTGATGGGGTGGTTGGACTTACATTTTCCTCTTGCCACCATCTCAACCATGCACAAACGCGAGTACAAAAATGTTTTCTTCCTTGACGAAGGCCATGACGTCTGAACTTTATTTGCCATTCCCTAAATAATTGGGAACATGAATCACGCGACCACATAAAATGACAATGCATGAAGAACTATGCTCAAAAGAATGAGTTCTTAATTAATGTCAGAATCACAGTCAAATGAGTTCAAGGGATGTCAACATTGGAATCTTGGAAAAGAGCACCAGCCATTGGAGAAAGGTTTTGGAACTTTCTGGAGAGAAATTTCATAAAACAATGATTGTAGATACGTTTATTCCTCTTGAGTGGATCAACTGATTGTCTGTTGCCTCGAGAAAATAAGTGAAGCCAAGAGTCAATTCTAGGCAGCTCGATGGGACGGAGGAACCTTCTCATTTGCCAATCATTTTGTGCTTGATTATTGATTAAAGTAAGAGGATTCCTGGTCGGCAGACTTCTTTGATTAGTGGGGAGCTTACAAAGCGAGTGATTGAGAGGAATGACATTTGGAATTGGAACATGGATACTTTGTTGTGAGTGGTTCTATTGGGTTACTAAGTGCCAAAGTGCAGTGGGTCGTTACATGGTCCGCTGAATTTAAAAAGGTTGAAGAGTTCTGGTCGAACTTTGCACACTGAAAGGCACATCAACATAAGTAGGGAACTTTGCACATGGAAGGCACATCGACATTATCTGTAAATGACTTAGCAATTTTGTACCTATTCTTTGCAATTCCAACGCGTGTAAAATTTAAGAAAACTCACCTTAGGAGTCTACACCGCAAAAAAAACCCACTTATCTCATGGACTAAGTAAATCGCGGGTTAATGCATCGATGAATAGACAATTCATAGAATCATTTGCACTTAATAGTATGTGGAATCGAAGTCTTATCTATCAACAGAAAAACAAGAAAAGGATCGAACTTGTACCCACCCGACTAGAGGGACTGAGAAATTAATCAGTCGTCTAATCCACATAGAAGTTCATCCTGGGAAAATTGCACCACAAGCTCTAAATTTTATGCATGGATTATATAATGAAATTGAGTACTTAACTGTTCAATTAATTCAATTAAGTTCTAAACCTCTGCTGAATGTGTGATCAAGTCCTAAATCTTTCCATTGGTTTAATGAAGTCCTAAACATTTATTAAAAATGCTATTAAGTCGTAAAACGTATGTTCAGTGCAATTTAAGGATGCCACATAGGAAATTTTAAAGTGATAAGTAGACAATTATAAGTACTGTACAGCGAAAGAACTTAGTTGCATTTTTTTGAAAAGGATTTATAATTAATTGGATATATAGAATGTTTTAGAACTTATTATATTCCCGTACACCATGCTTAAAACTTCCCGGTGCACTTTTCGGGGATTATTCCCTAAATTTCTTTCTGTTTCTGGTAGGGAAAATTCCCTTCTGATCATTGGGTAAAACGCTGAGGAATTTGAGTGGAATATTAGTAGAATTTCAAATATTGACTAGTCTCACTTTCAATTGCTACTTGTAGTAGACCATGGAAAATGTAGTGAGACCTAGGCTTCGTTTATTTGAAGAAAAAATGAATGATTTAGATAATATTTTTCTAAAAATGATGGCTTGTATCGCTTATTAAAATGAACGAACAAAAAATATTTTCATTGTCCATAAAACTATTTAGACATAAATTATTGCTGATAGTGAAAATATTTCCTTAAGAAAACATTTCCTATTGACTAATTATTTCAAATAATATAAATAATTAATTTTAAAAAATATTTTATTTTCTGCGAAACAAACGGAATACTAATCATCGGGCTGGTTGGGCTCGTGTATAAAATCCCTACATCACTCAAACATTGTGGCCTCCTATGTAGGAGGGATCTCCTCCTCCTTAGTCAACCGCTCAACACGATTGGAAGATCCACATCATTGGTGCATAGACCTAGCAATTGGGCGGGTCTGCACCGAGCCGTCTGGCTCCAGGTCAATAAGGATCCAAGTCATATAAGGGTGGGTCCGCTTAGATGGGATGATATCTTATCAACCCTTACCAATCCTGTTCCAATTGAATTAACCTTATTTTACCCTATTTTTCTCTCTCTATTTTTCATGTGAAAACATATCCAAAAATATCTCCAACAAATGGGTAAATAGAAAATTTGTGTATGGGTCGCAAACTTATGGTAATTTTCAGCAATCATGGAACCAGTTTGATCGATATATCATGATAACAGATAAATAGAAATTTAAAAACTCTCAGAAATGCTATGACTAAATAAATTCTCAAATCACATAAAAAAATGTCTGAAAATAAGCAATAAAGCTAATAATGAAAAGAGTATCTTAGAAAAGAAAACATTTCTAATAACGAACAACGAAAAAAACATTTATGAATCAAAAGCTCTTACTTTTAGCATGGCGGAATTCGATTTCGGCTTCTGACCAAACAAGCGACAGTCCTTCGGAGTTATATAAATCATAAACTTTTAGGATATTATACAAATCTTAGCTAGTAAAAATGAATCTATGCACTTTAAATTTTGTTTATTGAAATCCTTTTACGTGCACAAATTGTTTAATCAATTTCGTCCAACACCAGATTCGATCAATTCAACTGACATGGCCGTCGAATGACGTCGAACTACGAAGTGAACAAAGTTTGCCCATGTTGATGCCCACATGAACGTTACCATGAAAGATAAAAGAAGAGAAAATGATAAAGTAACTTTTTGTTCATTGTTCTTATTTACCACGGTGGTATCTATATCTATGTCGGCATAATGTCAACGGCATCACACTCTGGTGTAGTCCGAAGTCCCGTCCACTGGATAAAAGTTGAAGGTCTTGCTCAGTAAAAGTAAAAATATAAAGCTTGTTTAGAAAAAAACGTGAAAATATAGAGCCCTAAGGGTGAAATTTTTCCATTTGATTGTTTTTCCCTGCCAATGGAAGTTTTATGGTTTATGGATTGAACAAACAAAACTTTTGTGCTTTTCTTTTCTTTTCTTTTAAATGTAATTAGATGATGGATGTGCCGCGGACTCACGTAGAACTTTGCTTTATGTTTTCCCCCCTTTAGACAAATCTTTCAATATGTTTGACCTTCAAAGAATTGTTTTATTTTTTTTCGGTCGAAACCTTCAAAGAATTGTTGACCATGGACTATAAACAACAAAATTCAATCAAGCCTTTTCAATGATGTCAAAAATTGCACCAAAAAGGAAAAGAAAAGAAAAAAAAAAGCTTCTCGGTTCGGCCGAGAAACTTCTTAAAAAAAAAACCCAAAATTATCATTTATGGCTTTCACAAACGAGAAAAAGAAAAGAGTAAACAATGGGTGAGACCTCCCGGGAGTCAAGGAAATTGCTTAGCACCGACAGATTTTCTCCCCAAAATTAGGTGACTTCCCACTTCATACTCGTTATAAACTTTTATTATTCATAAAATAAATCAATGACGGCAATTGTAACTAGGAATATTCTTTAAGTTCGGAAGGTGGTGGTACCCCTCTATGCGTAAACTTTGACATCATCTTCTTAAGAATATTGTTCCCTTATCCTTGATTGGATGAAAATATGACATCTAGTAAGCAGGTATGCACATGAAGCACATGCAAATTTAACCAAAAACAAAAGTAAATGATATTCCTATTTGTAATCTACAAATCAAAAGTTTGGTCAGAGAAGTTTGCTGTATCCAACCAGGAATACAAAAGTACAACCCAGATTGAATTTGAAAGTTGCATATCTATCTTCCGATTACACCTATTTAATTTGCAAACAAGAGTTCCTAATAATAATAATAATAATAATAATAATAACCAACAAGAGCCCGGTGATCTCCAATCACTTAAGCAATATTCATCATCTATCTATGAAACACTATAAACATTATCTCATGCAGTTATGAAACGTAGCATCAACAAAATATATAGCCCATGAAATCTACCTTTTCACTTTTTGGCTGCACAACTTTCCCCCAAACTTAGATATATTTGCTTACACGGACTTGTCATAAAAGAAGAATATCACTTATTTCCATAAGAGGGCCTCTCCCATAAAAACTCTCAACTTTTCCTCTTGAATAAATTTATTCCGAACTTTTATATGTTTCACCAAAATTTAAAGCTTATGATGGATCTATCTACGGCCAATAACTACATCAAACAAATGGAATATTCCCTCAAAATTTCTCGTTTTATCCTTCAAGACCCTTTTTATCAGTTTGTTCTCTACAAAAACCAAATTTCCTCAATGTCCCCAACTTTCTCCAATCTTTTCAATCGAGTCCCTAAGGAGCATTCTTTCTATTGATTGCATTAGAGCTGATTCTAATGGAGGATACCAATCTAATTCTCGTGAAAGAAGAAGTACTTTGGTTTTATGTAGTTGTAAGTGATAAAACTACCCGTTGAATAAATTCATCATATTTAAGGGTTATTACATTCGATTCATCATAGTTAATTCTAACAACTTCCCAATCTTCATCAAAATAGAACATTCATTCATAAATCTTATTAAGAGCTTTATCCATTATGAGAACAATATAACATGGCTCTGATACCAAAACCAACAGGGTCTTTATTAAAATCATACTAACATGATCACCTCTAGAAACTTTATACAAACATATTGGATGTCATTACAAGCTCACTAGAAGCATAATTACTGTACACTTACTGAATAACCGTTGGTAATTTACATGGATCACAGGATTATTGGGAAGAAAAAGTTCACAAACATGTTTGGTTACTATTACAAACTATGGAAGAAGCCTTATGGATCTAATCGGGCGGATAGAGATTCCTACTTTGAACCTTCCGCACTCCGCATTGGAAGACTTGAACAAGGCCCCTGCTTAGTTAGTTTGGTGAGGGAAGCTCGTCTGTCTTAGTTCTTGATCGGTACATTGAACATTGGTAGTTCTTCTTGTCTGTAGCTCTCTATTCCAACATTCTTCTCCCTGTCTCAATTATCACTTTAGCACTGTAGAACCTCCCTTCCATGTGGCCTACTTGAAAGGGGGGACGGGAGAGAGGGCTCTCATGTTTCAACCCCACTATACTATAAATAGTTGTGGGGACTGTATACTTACAACCTCCACAATAAGAAAGTGAATGGGGCCGGTGTGTGGCAAAGGGAAGGGTTCATCAAGCCATTTCTCGCCTCAACCCCCTAGATATGAAGAGGGGTACTTTACAAATAGGGGGTAATGGCTTCGCACCTGACTGTGATAGCTCTCTTGATATCTTGAGCTTTGTAACTAGTGGCCGGTTTTCCATTGCCAAAGCCGTTTCTTTTTCTAGTGCCCTGAGCCCCAATGAGGAAAGTGTTAGTGGTTTATCATTGGGTCAATCTAATCCCCGTTTTTGTGCTACTCATGCTCCTAGGGCGAGAAGAAGATAAGAAAATGCGAAGCGTTCTCTTGGTTTCCCAACCAAGTCTTTGGGAATAATGTAATTTCAGAGGATTCTCTCTGAAGTTGCTCATGGCTTTATATGATTAGAGTGCCTTAGATTTCTTCTGAATGTGCATGTCTATTATTCTCTCATCATCCTTTTGGCTACCCATTGAATCCTGTTGTTATTGCTACACATGTTTGATTACCATTCCATTCGATGAATCTACTATCATGCTTTCAGACACTCCTCGAATATCCCATTCTGTGAGCTTAGTCCCATCAAATTCTTCTCTGCCAATTCCATTTAGAGAAAACAGTTTGTCCAACTTCTCTATCTTATTTTATTTTCTGATTCCTCATTTATTGTCAATACATTCATTTGTCTTCTTTACCTTTATCTATGGTGAGATTTCAAAATATATTGATTTTATTCATGCATAATATCATCTCATTTGGTTCCTAACTTGAAGTCTGGTTCTCATGTTGGTACCTTAGTAATAGGTGTATCTGTTTTTTTTTTCCCTGGTACCTTCCTTAGTTTTATTTCCATTTTATTAAGTTGATTACCAAACGATTGCACGAATAACTTCCTATAATTATTTTGTTCTCCCACTGCATTCACTCTTCTAAAATAGTAGGTCTACTCCATTCTTCTTTCTTGCCACTGACCTTATATGGTGATACTTTAGTGTTCTCTCTTAACTTTAGTCCAGCCACAGGAGGATAGATAGATCTCTGGGGTTTCCCATCTACCATTGTATTAGCTGTATAACTATCTTCTATATATTTCTGTTTCCCTCATTCTTCAATGAAAGAAATCTTATTTTAAGCTTTTGTGGTTTATCTTTGTTTATTTGGAAGTTTGAAAATGTAAGCGAGCTTGGCCTCGGGGGTATCCTACCTTTGCCAGGATGATATTCGTTTATTATTTTTCTAGCAAAATAGGTTCAACCTTATAAGTGAGGGAAAATTACCAAAAATTCCTAAACCTATTGCACTTGTATCAATTCGGTCATAAATCTTTCAAATGTGCAAATTGAGTGCTAAATCAATAGGATATGTTACTTGGTCTTCTATCTCCCCAATTCCATCAAACTATTCTCTCATGATTTGTTTCAAAATAGATGAGCATGATGATCCGTAAGGAATTTTATGTGAAATTCTTATAGGAACTTCTCCTTCATTCAATTTTGCAATGTTCAACTTCATCGATCTACTTTTATTGAACTGAATTTCTATGTCTCCATCTTCAGGTTCAGTAATCTTTTCAAATCGCTGATGTTATAGGCCTTAGAACATTTTCTGATTGAAAAATCCATTTTTCTGGAAGTTGGATTTCATTGTATCTAATTGTATTTGGTACGACTTCATTTGCTTGTCAGCATAGGATAATGACACAGCTAGTACCTAGAGATTTTTCTCCTATACAATAATATAACTTGACCTCTTTTTTTGTTCGATCAAGTACTTAAACTTTTAAAAATGCGGGTCAATGTGAGACTTTCCTTAAACAAATTCCCATGTCCACAGATTTTTCTTACATGGATTACTTAGCAAAAGTTAAGCCTAATTGGTAACATGACCCACTTGCTAAGCAAAAATTATGCCATCTCCGCTAGGTCTTAGGGGGGGGGGGGGAGAGAGAGAGAGAGAGAGAGAGAGAGAGAGAGAGAGAGAGAGAGAGAGAGAGAGAGAGAGATGTGACTTGTATGATCTTGGCAATCCAATATGACCCGTTTGACATGACATCATATGAAGTCATCGGATGCCAATATAGATAATTATGGGTTATTTACAAGCGTTCTCGTTTGCGATTTTAATGGAGGTCTCATATTGGCCAAAAAAAGTCTAAATACTCGATTGGAAAACAGGCAAAAATTCAAGTAGTTATGGTATCATTACCCCTTTTAGCAATTGCACATAGCAAAATAGTTTTTCTTCTACCTGAATCCAAGGGTTTTGAGTTCTTGGGTCAATTGTTATTATCATGACCTTGTATTGGATTCCATATATTACTGCTAGATTTTGAGATCCTTCTATCATATCAAATCCTGGATTTTGAATAACCGTTAGTATTCTGATGACGTTTGGGTCTATTTATTAACTAGTAAAATTTTGATGGCAATTAAATATGTCCTGCCTACAATCTCTTATATATATATAATAAGAAGTGTTTAATCCATACATTGTTAGGGTTTTTAAAGTAGCTTGGACTAATCCTAGATGTTCATGATTGATTTTTCTCTTCTTATGACCATTCAACGTCCCTTTTAACAGCAATTGAAAATTTCCATCATTTTCCATTGCTGAGGGGTTTTTTTTTTTTGTTTAAGTTTTAATTGCATAATATATCCTAGGTTGAAAAGTTCCTATTTTCTCGTATGCATGGTGCACATCTATATGTGGTATATTTCAATTTTTTAAACTTTTCTCAACATCCTGTACTTTTATTTTCGTAAAATTCTTGTAATTGTTTTGTCTATCCATTATATCTTTCTTAGAACTAGAATCCGTCCACGAAGTAAATGTTCCCTCCATCAAACCAATTTCTAATTAATATTAGTCCAGTAGTGTAGTATTGGTTATCGCTTAATGAATTACACCCTTCTTCTGCCCTCACACATCTTCTAGTTTCAAAGGGACTTGTGTGGATTAGGCAGGCTACAGGACTTGGATGACAATCGAATCCAACAAGACTCATAACAATCTTTGTTTGTTTATGGTTGCTCTGTTCAATCCTTGCAAAAATGATATTTCCTAAGAATCAAGGAATGGACTGGCAAAGTAAAGAAAAAAAAAAAGAATAAGAAACTAGGTCCTTGTTTCCTAAATCATAAACTTGATGGCAGTTCCGAAAGTATTTAAGTTAATGAATGGCAAAAAATGTTAGAAAAAAATTAGTCTTCAGAGGAAATCTAGAACGACCGACATAACGTTAAAAGTTGAAGGGTTTTAGCAGCCTTATTAAGATTTGATATATTCGAATAATTCAAAAAATTTCGTGATTTTCACCTTTCCATAAAACCTTTAATTCTTTTGACCATATCCAACCTTGGTGACTTCATGGCACTAAGACATTTTCACTGTTCAGATCCTTCCCTGTCATATCTGCATAAACAATTATCTGCAGTCTAAGAAGGTCCATGATTATCTCAACAGTCGTTGGCAAATCCTCAGACTCAAACACGAACCAAACCCACGTCGACACATCGCAGCAAAAGAACTTCGTCCGCACGTCCAGGTGCCGTCTGCTAGATAGTACAGTCAAAACATTAGAAAGACAGGCAATAAAAAAAATGATTTCAGATGATTGGAATCAATCCAATCACAGCTCTTATTGGGCAAGTGCTCCAGACATCTGCCATATGACATAAACAAAATCTGAAGTGAGCTTTTACCGATTTGCCCAAATTCGATTAGGTGGAGACTCTAATAACTGGAAAACAAGCTGTCGGGATGAAAACCAAATCCTAAGGCATAATATATAGCCATCGTCTGCGTGCCCTGCTCTCACCCGTCTGGAAGCTTATATTTAAAGACACCTGCCAATTACCTAACTAGTCTCCATTACTTTTGACCAGGCAAAAAGAAGTTACTATATAGTATTTTTAAGATGTTATCTAAAGTTACTTTACACCACTTACTTATTTTATTTAATGGATTCATGAGTTTCGAGGAAAGGAAACCACAAGTTTTATCATTTTCATATGGCACTCATTTGAGCGCTATAATTTTTTTCGATCACTTGAGTGCCATAACTTTTTTCTCGATCACTTAAATGTCATATAACTTTTTAATCGATCATTTGAGTGTCATAACTTTTTAAAAACGTTTAGTACAAGAACTATGTCGCGTCGGATTTTCGACACCTAGGTAAACATTTTTAAAAAATTAGGGCACTCAAATGATTCATTGAAAGTTATGGCACTCAACTAAACATTTTTTTCAGAAGTCATGGCATTGAAGTGATTGAAACAAAAGTTATGGCACTTGTTGCAACTTTCTTCCTAAGTTTGGATAACTTATTTGTCATAGCTTGGCTAGGTAAGATTTATTAGGGTCAAAGTTGTTATTTAAAAATTGCAGGGGGTGAAAAATACACAAATTAATGGATCAAATTCTTGAAAATTATTTAGGCATAAGTGAGAATATTTTTTAAGGTAAACACAATGGAAGGGTGGAAATGACACTGCCCTTGACACACACTCTTATTTGACAAGTTTGTAATAGCGATTTCCAAAACACCCGTCTTTTTTTTTTCCTCACTCGCTCAATCAGGATTTGGTTACTAATTATAATATATACATTTATTATATATAATTTTATTTATGGTATCGACGTAAAATGAAATCAATGATGCTTTTCTTGATTTCAATCACACATTATATGATTGATTAGAAAATCGTAAATAATCGGTTTGATAGTAATTATGTTAGTTCGATCCAAATGCAAGCAATTAACATGGAAAGAGGGAGGTAAGCAAGAAGCTCAGACACAAATTGCTGATTGTTGTAAGCAGTTCCACTGATCATTAGACGTTCTCTTTCCCCTCTTCCGGCTTCTTACCTTAGCAAATTGGATCGATTGGCATGAACAAAATATATATAAGTTACCGCGGGAAGAAAACAAAATCTGTTAGGAGAAACGGATGAATAAAGATAATTTTGAACCTGAAAAATAAGATCAGTGAAAAGAAAACACCGATGGATAGACCGACCATGGTCCAAACTTTGTGAAACATTTTTAAAACCAAAAATGAACATATTTGATGATTTGAAAACTCTAAATCCTACAAAATGAAGCATTTGGCCCCAAACACTAATCCATACCCAATTGGTAGCAACACAATATTTTTTATGTATGTTTGCTGAACACAGTGAATTAATTATCTAGACTGTGCCATAAACATTTATTACAATGAGCGAGGGTACTCTGTAATACGACAGCAACCTGCTGTCCGGATGAATGGGTGAGCTTTCATTTTTTTTCTTTTTTCGAATCACTCAGGTGCAATTAATTTCTCCATCGCCCATTGAAGCTTATAAAGCAGATCTCCTTAAAAATATGCAATTCGATTACTCTCAAATTCTTAGTAATGCGTGCTACAATTTGCTTCATGATTGAGAAAGGAACGAGATCAGATATTCATAAAAGCCTAAACTCAATCGGTTCATGAACACTTAGTATCCTAAGTAATAAGAAAACAAAAGCAAAATATTCAGAAGCTTGAGATTGTGAACTTATTGTAGTGAAAGCTTATTATTCCGAAGATGCATAGATAACGGCAAAGAGTGGCCAGCCAGTTTTTTTCTTAGGAATAACACAACATACTTTGACTAGGGATTGGGATGGACGAGATTTGATACGCTCAAAGATACAAGAAGTAATACCGCTAAACGACTGATTCCCGTGGAATATAATGTAGGTGGCGTTCTTCCTCTCCTAAGTAATATAAGTGTATGAACATATATTTCAATGGTCAATAATGTGGTGTGGGTGATTCGTTTCGAGCATGAGCTCAAAAAGAGTAGATTCTTTCCGTTCGTGACAGCAACTATTTCTGCCGTCTTCTCAAGAGAATTAATCAAGTTATAAGGGTTTTTTTTTTCCCATTGAAAAAAGGGGGCGAGAGGGGCAATCAGCCCTAGCAATTCTCTTTGAGCATTACAATAAGGGTCTCAAAACCCGCTACGGAATGTTTGGATTAATCCCCAACTACCCTACACGATCTCTGACTTGTCCGAGGTTAGTGACCTTGTCACTGCAGTTGCACCAAGATTCTAACAGCCAGCAAGTTTTTCTATACAGCTATGCTATAACTAGGCAATACAACTCGAGTCCTTCAAAGGTTCGCTCACCACGTGAATTGAATTTGTAATCTTGTAAAAAAAAAAAAAAAAACAGATGATTCTTTCATCATTAGGCCAATCACCAAGATGCCGTGTGTTGATTAATAATAGGAACCGACAAATGATTACTTTGCGCACCACTTATCTAGCAATTGTAGTTTGCAAACATTAAATTAGAAAGATCGCAATGTTTGTATCAAATATTGCGGCGACAAGTGGATCTTCACTAGTCAACCTGTATACATGATTGACTTATTGGGACACACATTTCCTCACCTAAAAAGGAAGAAAATAATCTCAATCACAAAGTCAAAGCACCAAGAAAATGTGGACATTCATGTGGTAACCACCTTTTATATTTTTTTCCTTTTTAGGACATGAAATTCAATCTTAAGAAGACAAACTACGGCATCTTGAAATACCCACTAATATTGTCTACTGTTACTTATTTGAGTAGCCTTCTAATCTACACAAACAAGTATGTACTTTAATCATTTCGTGCCACAACTTTTTAACACCATTCATTTAAATGAATCTCGCGAGCTTTTATTATCCTTATAATGCCACATAATAACTTTCAAAAATCGGAGTCACTCAAATAATTGATCTCTGAAAGTTTTTATACATAAATGGTCGTTTAGAAAGGCATTAAAGCGAGCATCCTGCCATAGTTTTAATACTAATGTTGTATTTTTTTTTTTCAATGGGAAAGATGAAAATTACTCGCACACCTAAAATCTGATCTGCTGCTACAATCTCTAACCTTTAGCACGTCTAATAATGTCAAGGACACTCGTGATATATAAATTGCCAACTGATCAACATGCCAATTTATATCTTGGCTATCTTATTTTGGCAGACTAAAGCAATCTCGCATTAAACTAGTCCCAATACTCGCAATCCAACCTCCGTGGCTAATTGACCATACCTGCATAATTAAAGTGGATGTGACAAAGGTGTGATAGCCACATATACCTGTCACTTTTTGGAGGTAATGTTTCTAGATCAAAGCAAGTTGATGGTTGGTCATATACACCCTGCCACAATTGAGAAAAAAGAGAGAGGAAATTTTGGTTAGTCAATTGCTAAATGGCTTTCGACCAAAAAAAAAAAATTGCTAAATGGCTTGATGGTTGCATGTACTTTCGCATAGCTACCATTTCAAGGCTCAATATGATCAAATCCATCACCTTCAGTTGACTTGATATGCTCACACATATGGCCCCAAATGGAACTCATATACACTTAAAAAATAAGTATTTGAAATTGAGCGCGCAACCGTTTATTTTAAATGCTTTGCCTGATATAGTGTGCAATATATTTTATGTGATAATACTCGATCAACGAAGACCTTAAGGCATGTGTCACAGGGCGGTGGTTGAACCACGACCGTGCGGCGACTCGTAGCTGTTTGAACGATGTTGCGCACGAGTCAAGCCTAGGTCCGAGGATCGCTCACGCACTCACAATACGCTTGATCGGTGGAGAGGGAGAGTGAACCGAGAGAGATTGAGTCGTGAGGAGAATGGATGATGTTGTATTGATGTTCGGAGGCTACAAGTGATTCAAAGGTGTGTTACAATGGTGATGTTCAGCACTATTTATAATACAAAGAGACAGCAGCTCGTGTGACTCTTGGACTGCTCATGAGTCGTCACGTAGTGTTTGTCTTCTTGCGTTTTGTCTCATTCTCTTGTCATGACTCGTTTGAAATTTGAATGGTGCAGGTCATGATGCGGCTGTTCACTCCCCAATGTTGTAATGATGCTGTCTGCAGACCCACGTGGGAGTTCTAGAAGCTCGGGTGGAGTCGAGGGGTCACGCGACGCTTGGTCTGCCCGCTCGCTCCCTCGTCTGCTCGGGTCGTCCGCTGCATGATGCACGACATTATGTTGCACGAGTCTTGCATCGTGCGATGAGTCAGGCTGTATGATGCACGGATCGTTCATGGATCGATCCTGATCGATGTTTGCATCATGCAGGGGCTGATGCGCGGATGATCCTTCCGACTCGCCCGCTCGACCATCTTGGTTGATGCTTGATCGAGCGGGATTGATGCTGAGTGATTCATGTGATTGATCACGAATTGATTCATGGCATGGTCGACTGGTCGTGTCACGGTCGATCCTTGGTTGAGGATTTTCCCGGACCGTGATACATGCATCTATATAATAAAAGCAAACCCGGAGTTGAATATCCATCTGAAATTTTTATCCAATTATTATATTAAAAGCCTGTGACGACCCGATTTTCACCAGGTTAAGTTTATAAGCGGAACATACATTATCGGGCTTGGATTAGTAGTGAAAGTGATATTGGGGGTTTTAAATTACTAGTGCGGAGGATTATTGGGACTTTAGTCGATGGCGCAGAAGTATTATCAACGGAAGTACGAGAGCGCCTATAGTTAGTTTCGGTCCCGTAGAGTTTAATGATGTGAAAAATTAGTACAACTAGTGAAATTTGGACAGAGTGAGCCGAGACAAGTGGAAGCTTACATGAGGGGACAAGTGGCGTGAAGGTTGGACAAGTGGCGTACACGTGGGACAAGGGTCCCACATGCATGAAGCCTTCTCCTCTATAAATAGGCCACCATTCTCTCTCCTCTCTCTCTTTAGTTGAAGCCTCCCAAAGATCACAAGAAGCTCCCTCTCTTCCTCTCTTATTTCTCTCTCGGCGGCGCTCTCCTCCCCACGGCTCCCTCGAGCTCTCGCTCATCTCTCCCCCTCGCTCTCTTGCTCTTGTCTTGCTCGTGCCGTGTGAAGGAGGAAGGATGAAGCTCAGTTGAGATGCGGCGACGCTCCCGTAGTTGTCTCCGTGCATTTGGTTTCAGGCGAGTAGATTTATAACCCGTTGATTATTTGGTTTGTCGATCTTCTTTGCATGTGGCTTCTGTTCGTATGATGGACTTCCTTGAGTGTCGGTTTAGTGGAATTGGTGGATCAATCGTTGAATTGAGCAACGGATTGAGGTGGGCGCGAGTGAAACAGGCTCGGTATTGGGTATGTGATGTACTGAAGTGTTTGCATGTCATATCTATTAGCTTAATTGATGCTCTTGAAGGTTGAATGAGTGAAATCGGTGGGCTAATTGTCGTGGTGGACGGTGAATTGATGGTCGGCCGTGTGTAGTTCTAGTCACCGACGAAGTGAACGAGTGAAGGATCCCGAGCTGATCCGCGTCTGGCTATTTTGAGTTGGATGAAGTACTATTGGCGTTGGAAAAGTGGAATTCGAGATCAATTGGGCAAGATGGCTAATGGATCGTGGATGGATTCACGTGGGAAAGTCGGTGATGGCGTTATATGAGCGCGTAGTTAGCTTGAATGGTTTGGTTCTGTCGATTAATCGGTTTTACTTGCCCTATTATGGTTGATGTGCGTTGCTTGATAGGCCAATTGTCAAGGTTTTAGATTTTTATTCACGGAGCTTTTAGCTCACCCTCGTTGGTTGTAAATCTTTTCAGATCAATAGCAAGGACAAAGCCACGATGTGATACTTTGGATGATGAGGCCGTGTGACAGACTTGCTATGGTGGCAGCATTGGAGCCCGTTGGTGCTAGTAGATGGGAATATGCTTTACCCTTTTGTTAGCCTCCCAGTTGTTGCTTTTTGTTACAAGATGATGTACCTAACTGCCTGATATATATATATATATATATATGGCAAAAATTTGTTTTGATGCAATATTTAAACCATCTTTTTGTAAAATATCTTTGGTAGACTTACAATCAATTCTTAATAAGAATTTTTTATTTAATAAATCTCCTTGAAATTTGGACATAGAAAGAACTATCGCAAGAATTTCCTTTTTGATGGTAAAGTAGTTTTGTTGGGTTTCATTCCAATGTTTTGAAATGAACTGCACCACTTGCTAAGTAAATATTTTCACAATTTGTTGAATTACCTTATTGACTGCTATGTCGGTACTGGAACCTGTGTAAGGCCATACCCTATAGGCGTGTCCTACCAGTCTATTTATGCACTTGTATGTCTATATGGCCATCTTTTGTCAGTAGTTTTTTGCGTGCGCCAAGTATATACATATAATATGAGATTAAACAGAGCACGTAGCAACAAGGTAGCATCCTGAGACACTATAAAGCCATCCATGAATCTATACTCTAATACAACATTGTATTCCTATCTAAGGCAAAAACATGTTGTGATGGCCCGAATTTTCACCTGCTTGACTAAAAGGTGAATTAGTATTAAACGGGTCCAGATTAGAGAGATTACTATTGGCCCGATAATATTTTTAGGGGACACTATACACTTAATTAGGGTCCCATCGGGTTAAATATGTGCGAAATTGGGACAATCGGGGGGTAGAATTGGACAAATGACTGCACGTGGACACGTGAGGACCACGTGTCGACATGTGGTAGCGAGCTGGACAAGTGGCAGCACGCATAGGCGCCACGTGGCACCCGCATGCATGACACGTGGCTGGCCACGTGTCCAACATGCGGGCAAGGCGGGTGACACGTGACACGTGTCACTGTACGACGCTTCGAGCGCTGAGTCGCCGCCGTCTTCGTTTTCTATAAATAGCCCCTCACCGCTTTGTTTTCTGGAAGAACGACCCTTTTCTCTCTCTAGAATTCCCTTGGCCGCGCCGTACCGCCTCCAAAATGACGCATCGCCGTCACCGTACGCTGTAGACGCCTCTGCGCCATGCCTCCACACCACCCCCGCACCGCGCTGCCCTGCCGTCCACCTCAAGCCGTTCATCGGTGCCATCCAGTGGTCGTGCATCCAGGTGGAAGCTCAAGAACAATCCTCAGATCGTTCATTCGTCATTCATCCTTCCGTTTCTTGAATTCAGAAACTAAGGCAAGCGGGTCTTTAATCCTTATTACCAGCTCATCTATGTTTTGTTATTGTGAGCTCTATGATCTGTCTTGCTATTGTTGTGGTGATTTTGGTTGAAATGATGTTATTATGGTTAAATTGTTATGATAACTATAGCTTTCGTATATCGGCATCTGAAGATGGTTTAATTTTGTTTACAATTTAATGACTCTATGGACGAATTGGGCGTTCAGCTTAGGAATCCTCTTGTTGAGTTTTACTCACCCCGTTGTTGAAACCACTTTTCAGCTCAATAGAATGTCGATGACACCGACTATCATACGGCGAAATCTACACGGTGCGCCATTAAGAATAACTCGCTCAATAGAAGAATTTCTTAGAGACTTTCCTCATAGGCCAAGGACGAGGAAATTCAGAGTAGTTCGCTCGAAAGTATAC
Source organism: Lenwebbia sp. NSW1173648 (assembly GCA_029784005.1). NCBI lineage: Eukaryota > Viridiplantae > Streptophyta > Magnoliopsida > Myrtales > Myrtaceae > Lenwebbia > Lenwebbia sp. NSW1173648. The sequence goes on along the minus strand of JARCGZ010000008.1, from coordinate 17,072,283 downwards.
GTGGATGAAGGGCCACTAGATGGGGTGGTTGCACTTGAATTCAAAGCCGTGTACAAACGAGGTCTAGGTATATGGATAGGTCCCACAGATCCACATATCCTGGACAGCGAAGGTGTGACAAGCGATTTAGAGATTAAGGGAGACCTCGAGTCTGATGACTCCATGAACGGTCCCTGAAAATAAGAGACGATGGCTGGACAGTGAAGACAACGGTCGATGGTAATTAGGTACTCTGGAGTAGTTACCTTCCTTTGTAAATTCTCCCAGAAGATTACTTTGAACTTTTGTAAAGAACTATTTCATTAGATATAAATATGTGAAATAAAGTGAGTTGGTTGTTGCACTTGTGTCTCACGATCGTAGTATTTGAATTGTGGAACCTATAAGGCCATGACCCTTATTAGACGTATCTACCAGACTGTCAGGTGATTGCTTGATGTGCACTTGTATGCTATATGGTCGTATGTTCCGTTTGTATAAGCTTCCGCATGTGCTATCTGTACAATAAGAAAAGATTAAAGAAGAGAACGTGATCAAGAAAGCCTCCCCGAGGCTATGGCGGAAACTGGGTTGTCACACATGTAATTTAATCAAGTCATGTATCAAATCTAACTATGAATTTTTCTCATCCTAACCCTCATATAAATATCCTAAAAATTGTAATTTCCTAAGTATCGTCTTATTCCATAAATCTATCTTATTATAACATTAATTACATCTTTCTCATCCTACAACAATTATATTTCATTTTCTAAAAGTAGTTCCTTTGCACGCGTTCTAGATGGGATAAGAATAAGATGTAGGTGATCTTTCTTCCCAAGAGAATAGGGATATGAATTTCAAAGGTGGGGCAAATTTGTCGGATAACCATACAGGGATGTGGATATGCGATAATATCGGATTTTTTCTCTATCCTTCCATTGTATTGAAAATAGTGGTATTTTCCCCATTTTTTGCACAAACACGAGTGTGCCTTTTCTGCTAGGATAGAGACTGAAGCCATATACACGATACAACTTTTAGCTATAACCACATGCATGATTTTTCAAACATCCATCGTTATTTTCCGCGATTAAACGTAGCCGTGCAACATATAGGTCATACAAGCTTCTATTACTGTTAGCTGGCCGAGCAAGATCTTCAAGTCAGTCTCAAGAGTAGTGGTAGCCACGGGCCGGTTTGGGCCTGGAACCGGCCCAGGTCAAAACCGGAACAGGCCCGCGGCATACGGGCCCGGTTTCGGTTTTCCCGAATCATGAACCAGCTCGGAACCGCCGGTTTCGAACCGGCGAACCGTGAAAAAAAATGGCATAAAAAAAAAATATACGAACCGGCCCAAACCGGAGGTTCCGAACCAGAACCAGAACCGCCAGTTGCGATTCCAGTTCCTGTTCCCGATTTTCATGACCCAGAACCGCCGGTTCATGAACCGGAACCATGGCGACCACTACTCAAGAGGACTCAAGTTCAAGTCGAGACTCATAACCCTCATTTTATTCACCTAACATTGGGGTTTTTGTGACATGGGTAACATTACTCAAATCAAGCTGTCCAAATGAAAGTGGACTGCCTGATTTGAGAGGGTAAGGATTCAAAAATTTTCAAAACCCAAAAAAATTCTCGCCCAATTTTTTTCCCTCCCTCTCAACAAATGACGTGGCCCATTCTTGGCCGTCCAAATGAAAATGGACGGCCTGATTTGAGTAATGTTACCCATGTCACAGAAACCCCAATGTTAAGTGATCCGCTTCCCCTTTTATTACTGTTGGACCTCCTGAAAGTTGGGATTACTGAGGTCACATTCGTCGCGACCTCGCTTAATGCGTCTGCTCTGTGTTTCCGCATGTGACCACCCAAGGCCTGGCCATTCGCGAACTTGAGCCTGTAAATTGAGCACTCGTGCATCTTGGGCTTCACCATCGAGCCCAACCTTGACCCCGTGCAATCCTCCAGCTTCGGTTCCGACAACCTCGGCTTCTTGTGGCTCGCTCGGTGGCCTCCCAGTGCTCGGAACGACGGGAACTGGCGCTTGCAAGTCTTGCACTGGAAGGCAACCCCGTGACAATTGGTTCTCCTCGGCATGGTGTCGACGTCGCACGAGAGAAACATTAGGCAATTTGCCACGTCCAAGCTCATTGTTGATGCTCCATTGTCACCATTTCTTTTCATGGCTGAGGAACTAAATGTCAGAAAACAAAAGAGGCTTGTGTGGAGAAGGGTGGGGATCGTTAGGGTTTTGGCTTTTGAATGAAGTAATGGAAGCCTGATCGAGTTTTTATAGTTGTTTTTTTTTCGGTCAGATTTATTGGTGGTCTAGCTGGTTGATAAATTGGACCGAAACAGTTGACTTTGATTGAATAATGGTATCTACCCCCAATAAGTATACTTCGAGGATAATGTTGGGTTCCCATTGCTTTTACGGATGTACACGCGCGGATTTGTCGACTGACTTTATTCGATAATGTTTATGTGACGTGGCGAGTCCCGATTCGGCAGTCACGGATAGATTATAATATAGTGGAGACAATGCCTATCCCTGACCCACCCCCGAAAAAAAAAAAGAAACGCCGGCGAGGTAGTGCTACTACGGCTTGAGACACTATATCGTTTTACATCGCATCAGTTCAACACGACTTCGTACACCTTTTTCTTGGCACTTACAGTTTAGGTGGCTTATCTGACCAAAAAAAAAAAAAAGGGTATAGGTGGCTTTATCTTATTACCTTCTTCCGACATTGTTAATTAAATAATTTTTTTTGTAACTATACTAATATTTGTTAATTTACAAGTTATGACATTATCCGCATGAACACAAATTTTGTCAAAAACCTATAGAATTTTATCGAAAAAAAAAGGGTCATGTATTGACATAGAATTGCTAATGTTATCGATAATGTAACTCTTTGCTGTTGTGTATGGTCTCTTACTGTAGCGGGTTAAATTTTGAGCATCTCAATTTTAAAATAAGGGTCATAATGGGTTTTAATGAGAAAAAGCCCGGAAAAAATGAGTTTTAGTGAGTCTATTACAAATCTACTTTCAACCCAAGTTTGAGCAAAACAGGTCCGAGTCTCTTGCCTCCTCTATTCTCTCCCCTTTCTTGAATAACATCATTTGTCATTGGTGAATAGGCCTCGCATTTTTAATTGTCTTATTTTTTGGCCCTGTCCTGTTTCATAACAATGTATGGAGATATATCAATCCAATGAAAAACCTTGTGGAAACCAAGTTGACTCCATCACAATTTTCGTCAATTCTTTTAAACAACGATGGATTAAATTTACGAGAAAAACATCACTAATCGATTCTCCCGTATTAGCGACTAAATTTAGCATTACTTATGAGAGGATTGTTTCGTTTACATATTGCGCTAAAGTTTCATTTACTAACGAATTAAGCTTTTTATGAAGCAATGATTTTGCACATTTATTACTTGAAAAAGTGCGGTTTAAACCTTTAATCCTAAAATTGCTGACTATTTATCTTCCGAAATAAGAAAAACAAACGAAAGTGTTTATTCACCCTTATGCTAATATAGCGGCTATAGCCTTTTGAATTCATGTGATTGAGCACTTGTAATAATTGTTGCCAATCCCTAGGTAATAGTACTAAGGATTGTGAATCCTTACAAAGTCTCGAGCTCACATATTGGATAGTCCAACGGTCACCATCAACAGTAGCTGACCAAAACGTTCTCATGGCTTTAACTTTTGCATATCATTCATTAATTGCGAAACTTTTTTTGATTTGATTTTATCCTATCATATTCTACTATACAAATCATATTATGTGCGTTATACACCGTGTACAGGTTACGAAACCATGTTCCCTCCTCACGCGTCCTCACTTCACTTCCCTCGAAAGTGGGAATTTGAACCCCCCACATCCCTCTTCCTAAATGGGAAGAGTGGCACTTGGTAACAATATCAAAGAACTTGACATTTGAAAGATCATGCTCGAAAAGTTGACAATGAGAAAGAAATGACGATGTATACACGACAATCAATTGCTTCTCTCTTCTTCTTCTTTTTTTAATTACAAAAAATGAATAAATGAAAATCAATTAGAGGTAAAAGAAAACCCGAATAAGGAAGAACTAAAATGAAAGAAATAAAGTCAGATCAAGAGCACCAACAAGTAGCAACTCATCAGTGGATCAGTATCCTCGGTGTTAGCTGGCCGAGCAAGATCTTCAAGTCATTCTCAAGAGGACTCAAGTTCAAGTCAAGACTCATAACTCTCCTGTTATTACTGTTGGACCTCCTGAAAACTGGAATTACCGAGTTCGCGTTCGTCGCGACCTCGCTCAAAACGTTTGCTCTGTGTTTCCGCATGTGACCACCCAAGGCCTGGCCATTCGCAAATTTGAGCCCGCAAATTGAGCACTCGTGCATCTTGGGCTTCACGGTCGAGCCCAACCTTAGCTCCGTGCAGTCCTCCACCTTCAGTTCCGACAACCTCGGCCTCTTGTGGCTCGTCCGGTGGCCTCCCAATGCTTGGAATGATGGGAACTGGCGTTTGCAAGTCTTGCACTCGAAGGCACCCGCGTGACAATCGGTTCTCCTCGGCATGGTGTCGACGTCGCAAGAGAGAAACATTAGGCAATTTGCCATGTCCAAGCTCATTGTGGATACTCCATTGTCACAAGCTCTTTTCATGGTTGTGGAAGAAAATGTCAAAAACGAGGCTTGTGAAGAGAAGGCTGTGGAAGGTTTAGGGTTTTGAATGAAGTGATGGAAGCCTGCTCGAGTATTTATAGGTGGTCTAGCTAGTCGATATATTGGACCGAAACAGTTGACTTTGACTGAGTGATATGTGCAGCCACCGCTGACAATAAGTATGCGTCAAGGATGACGTCGGGTTCCAGATGGGATTTAGGAATGTATTACGTGTGAATCCGTTGACTGACTTTTGTTCGATGTTGTTCACATGACGTGGCAAGTCCCGATTGGGCAGACATGGATCGGCTAAAATCTAGCCGAGACACGGCTTGAGAGAAAAAGGAGAATAACAGGTCGCGGCTGGCGAGCTATGGCTACTACGGCTTGTGAGACTACGCGCGCATGGCAATTAAATTTTGGCCAAAAGTTAATTTTTCTACCTCGAAAGATAAGGAGATTTTTTTTACTTCTTCAAATGGTTTCAAAATTACTTCTGCAAATGCTCCCAAAAAAAAAAATGAAGTTACATAATCAAACGAAATTTTGCTTCAGAAGCATTTTTAGAGCAGAAATTCTGCTCCAAAAGTGTTGTCATGCACGCCCTTAGCTAGCCTCAGTTCATCATGACTTCTAATACCTTTTTCTTTAATAAACGAAAGAGCTTATATAATTTAGGATTGTTTCATTTAATATTGAGCCACACTTTCATTTATTAACTCGTCATAATTATGCACATTTATAACATGAAAATGTGCAATTTTTACAATGTGGAGCCCTGTTATCCTTTCAAATTAAACTTCCAATTGCTAAACACTTATCTACCGAAATAATATAACCAAGAAATTGTTTCTATTGACCGGTATGCCAGTATAGCGGCTATAGCCTTTCAAATCCATGTAATAGTGAATTTGTCGTACTTGTTGCTAGAGCCGGCAATATGGGTCATATACTCATTTTCTGACTCAGTTTGAGGAGGCACCATTCTACATGGGTAACTCACTTTTTTCTAAAATGGGCTAAAATGGGTTGGAAAAAACTGAAGCCCAAAAAATAGGTTAAAATATGGGTCACCCTATTGACCCATATTTTGACCCATATTTTCAACTTTACGTCTCTTGAAAAAAGGCCACACCCACAATCAGGAAGCCATTGCAGTCTTCATCTGTATTTCCTTCTTCTTCACCGAGTCTGAGAGTGATGAACGCAGTGATGTAGAGAGGCTCGAGCCACGAGGCAAGCGAGAGCCATAGGAGAGGGATCTGGACCATCGCGAGCTCGGAGACTACTTCCGCCTACTTCCACTGCGACGGCCACCCGCGAGCGTCTAGCTCATCGAGATTTGGCGGGCAAGCTCGTGCTCGCTTGGATCGACCGAGCTGTAGGTCACAGGGACGCGGCCGGCCCTGCAAACGGCAGACGAAGGAGGAAGGAGGAAGGAGGAAGGAGGAAAAAATAAAAAATAAAATAAAAAATAAAAAATAAAAAATAAAAAATAAAAAATAAAAAGAAAAAGAATATCTTTTATAAAAATTAAAAAAATACTAAATTTGTATCGCATAAAAGTGTTTTATTAATATCATTTTTTATCAAATTATAAGAAACAAGTATTGTATGATTTGGTTAAATAAAAAAATATTTAAGAACTACAGGTCAGGTATGGGTCGGGTCGGGTCGGATATGGGTCATTAAATTTGTGCTGCATGAAAATGGGTCAAAATGGGTTAAATGGATCAAATGGGTCGGACCATATTCGACCCGACCCAAACCCGACACGACCCACCCGTTTGACACCTCTACTCGTTGCCAATCCCTACTCATCAACTCGGCCCTGTGCTCCTCATGTGGCCGCCCAAGGTTCATGTCCGCGAGAACTTCAGCCTGCATATTGAGCACTCGTGCATCTTGTGCTTCCATGTAAAGCCCAAAATCAATCGGTGCGATCTTCTGGTTTTGTCTCCGGCAACCTTGGCCTCTTATGGCTCGCTTGGTGGTCGCCGAGCACTTGAAAGTACGGGAATTGGCGCATGTAGTGTGCTGATACCTAAATTTTGGCGATCTATTTAATTACTTATAACAAAAGAAAATTAGAGATCGACCCTGACCCCTAAACAGAAATATTGTGTTTGAATATTAGGAGCATTTTATTGTACTGTTAACAAACCCACATAAAATTTATTATAATTGATCTAGTGCTATATGAGTTTAAGTAGGGAGTTTTGAGCTTAATTAAATTATCTGGACTAAGCTTGAAGGAGCACAAAATTCAGCCAAGCCAATTGAAGACCCTTTCGACAAATTTTTTTTTTTGGAGGAAATGATGTCATTATTCTTAGGAAATATAATTTTACGGAGATAAGTAGATGATAGTATCTTAATTTCCTAAGATGTGAGAGAATATATATCCCTTTGGTCTAATTAGAAAACTGAGATACTTCTTATTCTTGCAGGAGTTCCGTAACCTCACCTTATATAAACACTTGTTCTTTCAAATCAAGAGGGGGAAGGAGGTTGTTTTAGAGGCGCAATATAAGTTCATAGAGGGGGTTGAACATGAAGGAGGTTTTTTGAGCTCTTTTTAGAGGAATACACGTTCGCAAGGCTGGAGAAGACTGATGGGGATAATTTGAAAGTAAAACACTCACAACTCGCACAACTCAAGAAGAGAATGAGACGAATAGGCCTTTCGTTATATTTCACTTTTATTTCACCTTATCTTTCACCTTATCGACAATGATTACAACATTTGCCTTTATATAGGCTTGTTACACGCCTCTTAATCTTCCTCTTAAATGACTCATAAATGCATCTAGAATTCCAAGGAGATAAATTCCTAGGAACTCACAAAACATTAAACATAGGAATATGAACACACTCTTGAGAAACGCAAATAATTATGACTCTTAACAGCACCACAATAAAGACTCTTAATTCTTGCACCAGTCTTGAAAGCCAAACATACATTGAGAAACTGATCTACAACCATGAATCGACATCGACAACTTTTCAACTGAATTGACAACTTCTTTGCATAATCGGCAACTTCCTCTGAAATGAATTTGGTCTAATTGCCAATACTCCCCCTTAAACCAAATTTTCTTTCATCATCATTCCAAGTAGACTCTTGCACTTCCGAAATGTGTCAACCTTGAGATTTTTATTAAAAATGTTTGCTACTTGATCTCTCGTCTTCACATGTGAGACTTTAATTTTCTTCTCTCTCACTTGTTCTAAAATGAAGTGATATCGAACATCGATTTTTTTAATTCGTTCATGATAAACCGGATTTTTTGCCAAAGTAATAGAATAAATATTATCGATAAAAATCTATGTCGCTTTCATCTGCTCCATATCAAATTCTTTGGTTGTCTTCTCTACCATATTGCATGACAAACACATGAAGATGCTTCCACCTATTCAGCTTCACATGTCGATAGAGTAACACTTGGTTGCTTCTTCGATGACAACATGAAAGCTGTGTCACATGAGAAAAAAAAAAAGCCTGCAATACTTTTTCGATCATTGATGTCTCCACCATAATCACTATCTGAATAGGCTCTAAGCTAGAAGGATTTAGATCATAGTAGTGTAAGCCATGAGAAATAGTACCTTTGATGTAGCAAAATATCCTTTTTGCAGTTTTAAGATGAGACGACTTTGGTTTCCCCATATATCGACCACAATTCAAACATTGTACATGATATCCAATCTAATACATGCCAGATATCTCAAGCTTCCTATCAAGGTTTTATAATATGTTGAATCAACATCGACACCATCATCAAGCATTGAAAGCTTGGCTCCGCACTCCATTGATATATTGACTGGTGTACAGTTCTTCATATTGAATTTTTCAAGGATATTTTCTGCATATCTTTTTTGGGTAATAAAAATCCCATCTATACTTTGCTTCACTTTTACGTCAAGGAAATTCATCAGAGCATTATCAGTCATCTCAAATCCCTTCACCATGGATGCCATAAAAGCATCAATCATCGCTGGATTATTTCTAATAAAAACAAGGTCATGTACAATAAAACATCACATTTTTCTTGCTTCGAATAAAGTGCATGCTCATATAGACATTGAGAGAAACCATTTGCCTTGAAATATGCATCAATTCTGGAATTTCATGATTTAGTGCTTATTTAAGCCCTTATAGAGCTTTCTTCAGCCTCAACACTTTGTTTTCATGACATTTGGCAATCAACCCCAATGAGTTGCTCAACATAGATCTCTTCATCAAGGATGCCATTTAAAGTGCTGATTTGACATTCATTGATAAATTTGCCAATGATTTTGAACTTCAATAGAAATGATCAATCTAATCGTTTCCATGCGGATAACAGGAGCAAAAATTTCATCATAGTCGATGCCAACCTGTTAGTTGTACCCCTTCGCGACTAACCTAGCCTTACACTTTGTCACTTCACCTTTCTCATTCATTTTGGCCTTGTATATCCTTTTCACACCAAACGCCTTCTTGTCCTTCAGAAGATCAGCAAGCCCCCATGTTTGATTCTTCATAATAGCTTCAACTTCTTTATTCATGATCTTCCTCCATTTTTCTTCTTTTACAGAATCAACGTGGACAAGGGACTCACAATCTCCAAGAAGGTATACAAGATGATGCTCGCCGGTGGCTTCATAAATGTGACGTCTCAGTTCGCCACACCTTGGGAAGGCTTTCTAGCCACGCTTTCTTCTTTAATCTTTTCTTTATATAGAGATGGCTCATGCGGAAGCTTAGATAAACACAAATAGACGGTCATATAAAATGCAAATGCATATCAAAATAACACCCTGACAGTTTAGCAGACACACCTAATGAGGGTTATGGCCTTTTAGGGTTGAACTATCCAGACAATACACATTTATAAAACAAAAGTACAACAACCAAATCATGTTATTTCACATACTTACATCTAATGAAATAGTTCTTCACAAAAGTTCAAAGGAACATTGTGGGAGGATTTCAAGAGAGGTGAAACTACTCCAGAGTAACTAGTTATCGTCAACCGTTGTCTTCACCTGTCCGGCCACTGTCTCTTATTTTCAGGGACCGTTCACGGAGTCTTCGGACTCAAAGTCTCCCTTAATCTCTAAACTGCTCGTTACACCTCCACTTTCCGGGTGACGGGGATCTATAGGACCTATCCATACACCTATGCCTCATTCATATACGGCTTTGAATTTAAACACAACCACCCCATCAGGTGGCTCTTCATCCACATATACCCTCAAGTGAATAACTCTAAACTTCCTCGTTCCTGGCCTATCGGGAAAGTCCTTTGAATTTCCTCTATTGAGTAGGTTATTCTTAACGGTTTGCCGCACAGGCGTCATCGCACGATAGTTGGTGTCTCTGACATTCTATTATACTGAAAAGATGGTTTCAACAATGGGGGTGAGTATAACTCAGCAAAAAGATTCCTAAACCGAACGACCAATCCATCCGAAGAATCATTAGATTGTAAACAAAGTTAACCATCTTTAGGTGCTATATATAAAAGCTTATAGTCAATTACAATGATTTCACATAATAACATTATTTTAGCCAAAATCACCATAACAACAGCATGACAGATCACAGAGCTTACAATAGCGAAATATAGATAGGCTGGTAATAAGGATTAGAGATCGACTTACCTCAATTATTCGAGAAGATATCGTAGAAATGATGCTAGAATGAGCTCGAATTTGCCCTTTCCTCTTGGCGGGAGCAGGTGACTATTAGGGCGGCACCACGATTCTCTATCCTGCTTTAGCAACGGAGGTTGGGGCGATGGCACTGGTGAACGGCAAGGCGCCGATGGTGGTGGTACGACAGTGGTTTGGACAGCGAGAGGGGCAGGCAACGGCGAAATGGAATCACCAAGGGAAGGAAGAGGAAATGAAGAGGCTGCTCTTTCTTGCGAAAAGTGAGGCTGCCGTGGGTATTTATAGGGACGGCTTGGTCTTGATGAGTCAGCACCTATGTGGCGCCATGTGGTGCCAAGTGGTACTGGCAGGCTGCCACATGTCACCGAGGTACTGCCACGTGCTGCCAAGTGGCGAGGGCCGCTGATGTGGCGACGGAGGCTGAGCTGGCGATGAGCTGTCGCTGCGTGGAGGAGGGCTGATCTGGCGATGACACTTAGGCGCCACGTGTCTCTCATCTGACACGTGTGTGTCATGTGTCTCTAGACTGCCACGAGAGTGCCACGTATCATTGTGCCCCGCCTCGGGCTCCATTTTTTTTGGCTCTATGGTCCCATTGTGCCTAAACGTAATATCCTCCTTAGATCTCATTCATCGTTGGCTCAAGCTAATGAGCACTAGTCTGTCCGTAATCCTAAGCAGGTGAAGAAATCGGGTCGTTACAATCCTCCCCACCTTAGGAAATTTCGTCCTCGAAATTTTGACCTCGTTCCCTCCTATCACAAGGTAAGGGTCACATTTCACTAAACTTTGTGGCCTACTACGCTTCACTGCGTACTCTAATCTCATTTGCCACATCCTGCAATCTTAACCTATTGTAAGGGTCATCATCGACTATAACTATTTCTTCATTAATCTGGCAACACTATTATGCCATTCACTCATATGGCCATAATTCATCTCTCAAATATCATTCTCATGACTCGCCAATCCTAACGGCGTCAAACAATGGATCAATGTCCAGTATATTCCGGCAGAGCGTCCATCATAAGTCATGATGTGATAATCTTTTGTCGACCATGATGCTGGTTCCATATGCCAAGCCCGTGGTTTCGTTAATTACAATCATAAAATATTTCAAAAACATCCTTCACACAGATAGGATTTTCTCCGGAATTATCGTTGGAGGTATTAAAAATTCCTCTCCGACTTACTGTGAAGGAACATCCTCTCCGACTTACTGTGAAGGAATTCAACAAACAGACTTACATCAACGAACCACTAGGCATTTCAGGCATTTCTTGTCAATGGCATCTCAACTCATCATATTACTTTCATTTTAACACCAGAGTTGTGATGCTATGTTTATATAGTTGCAAGCATATTCAAGTTCGATCTTAGGAAAACAATTTAACTTGAAATCAATGCAACCCGACTTTTTGGAAACAAGATGGTTTCAAAAGCACAAATCAAATCAAACTCGAAATCGTTTCGATCCAAAATCGAAAATGTTCCGAAACTTGAAAACACTTTAGGTTTCGACAAATCCACTCAATTTTGTTTTTTGAATTCGTTTCGATACAAAATTGAAAACAAGTCAGACTTAACACAACACATATACCCACTTTTTCAACGCATGACTTGGTTCATTCCTGCCCCCATAGCCATCTTAGAAGCCTGTCAGGAGCCGTACCTTGTCCGAGCCTCTCTGCTCCGGCGATCACTCCCCATCCTCATCAGACCGGGTCATTACAGGCCCACCAGCTTTCGTCTGGTTCGTCCCCAAGTCACACACTTACGAAGAGAGTCCCATTCAACACGTCCCATACTATGTCTCACTACGGTTTGTAGGTATCCCGTACAGCTCGTCCCATACCAAGCTGATGGTTATTCAAGTCCAATGTAAAATGATGATATGATCATGCATGCATGTTTTCAAAGCTCAATAGTTTTAATGCAATAACTCTGTGCTATGCATGTTACAATTTCAAACTTGAAATAGGTATAGATCCATTACTTAAACTTAACTAGACTCCTCAAGCGATCTTTAACACCGAAGGTCAATATCTAACCGCCATTCACAACTTCACAATCCAGTCCTATGATCGACAATTGTCAATCATCTTATCACAATTCCATATCCACAATTCATTATACAAGACTAACCATCTACTTCAACGATTCCAGCTTAAAGTAAATCCTAATAACTTCGTTTACCATATGTCCAATTCTCCAATTGACCGCCTTGCTATATCCATAAATAGTCGTACTAATCATCAAACTTAAGCGGTGATCAACATAATCTCTTAACTAATAAGTAGCATAAGCTACTGTTAATCCTTGATAATCACAATCACATGCACTTGTAAATTTTCAACGCATACGTGCCTACCAAACACTTCATCCACTATCTCACCTTATCACTCCATGAATTGCTCTGATAGCACTTGGGATGTGACGTCCCAGTTCACCACACTTTGGGAAGGCTTTCTAACCACGCTTTCTTCTTTAATCTTTTCTTTATATATACAGATGGCGCATGCGGAAGTTTAGATAAACACAAATAGACGGCCATATAAAATATAAGTGCATATCAAAACAACACCCTGACAGTTTGGCAGGCACACCTAATGAGGGTTATGGCCTTTTATGGTTGAACTATCTAGACAATACATGTTTATAAGACAAAAATACAACAACCAAATCACTTTATTTCACATACTTACATCTAATGAAATAGTTCTTTACAAAAGTTCAAAGGAACATTCTGGGAGAATTTCAAGAGAGGTGAAACTACTCCAGAGTAACTAGTTACCGTCAACCGTTGTCTTCACCTGTCCGGCCACTGTCTCTTATTTTCAGGGACCGTTCATGGAGTTTTCGGACTCAAAGTCTCCATTAATCTCTAAACTGCTCGTTACACCTCCACTTTCCACGTGATGGGGATCTATGGGACCTATCCATACACCTATGCCTCGTTCGTATACGTCTTTGAACTCATACACACCCCATCAGGTTGCCCTTCATCCACATATACCCTCGAGTGAATAACTCTAAACTTCATCGTTCCTAGCCTGTCAGGAAAGTCCATTAGAATTTCCTCTATTGAGCGAGTTATTCTTAATGGTTTTCTGCACAGGCGTCGTCGCACAATAGTTGGTGTCTCTAACATTCTATTATACTGAAAAGATGGTTTCAACAACAGGGTGAGTATAACTCAGCAAGAAGATTCCTAAGCCGAACGACCAATCCGTCCATAGAATCATTAGATTGTAAACAAAGTTAACCATCTTTAGGTGCTATATATTGTTGAGAAAAATCCCTAATTAATTTTGAAGTTGACAAAACTATCCATGATCGCTTATATCTGAGTTAATGCGATGAAATACTTGATTTGTAGAATATCCGTAGGTGTGGGATACACAAGATTGAATCTGGAAAGATATCCTCAGACGATGTTCTGAGGGACACAGACGCTGTATCGAGCTCAGACATTGCGAAGAGCTTAGACGTTGAGCGGGGGAGCTCAGACGTTAGAATGAGGCTCAAGCTTTGAGAGAAGTATTTCATGCGTAACAATCAGAATATCAAGAGATATAATTGAAGATGATTTAATTGACAGATTACATCATCACAACGGCTAGTAATCGAGCTGGATCATTCTTGAAGATTCTCAATATTGAAGATCAATCAAGGATGCGGATTAAGGGAGATGAGCGTGACCTTCCTAATGAAGAACTCCATCTATGGAAACCCAGGATCACGATTGTATGGGCGATTTGATCCAACGGGGAACACTTTCCTTTGTCGACCTCAACGGCTACGAGATCTTCTTGAGTTATAGTCTCGTCCAAATGGGAATTTTGGAGAGCGATCCTCTGGAGTCCTTACAATGGGTAGTTGGAGGTGGGGGAGTATAAAATGACATCTCAAGGCCGAAGAGACTAGAGTTGGCGTAAGAGGGAATAAAGTTCAAAATTCCAAGATCGTGAGAGCTTCAACACTTTATATTCACCATGATCTATACACTGTAATACTTAGGGGTGTACATTCGAGTGTTGAGTGTTAGGCGGGAAGTCTTTTGACTCAAGAGAGATCACTGAGCTGTAACCTCTGAGCTATTATCTAGTGGAATCCAGCCGATTGGCTACCAGCGTGAAGAAGTGAACGTATGCTTAAACAAGCTGAACCACTATAAATCCTCTGTGCACATTCTCTTTCCCTTAATCTCTTTGTTTACATATCTGTGAAAGTAGTTGTGTGCACGGCGCTGCATTTGAGAGCTTCTTAGATCATCCTAATAGCATCGTCTAAACGAAGTTTTTCTTTTGAAGGAATTTCAGATCTTACTAGCTAATATCATCTGAACGAAGTTCTGAGCAGATTAGTTATATTCCACATTAATTTCTAAAAATTCCCCAGATTCACCTATTCATCCCCCTCTAGGTGATAATGCTAGCCTCTTCATATATAAAATCTTATAGTCAATTACAATGATTTCACACAATAACAACGTTTTAGCCAAAATCATTAGAACTAAATGGGCATTCAAAAACAAGTTGGATGATAAGGGCAAAGTTACAAGGAATAAGGCAAGACTCGTAGCCAATGGATACTCTCAAGAGGAGGGGATTGACTACAATGAAATGTATGCTCCCGTAGCAAGACTAGAAACTATTAGATTGCTCATAGCCTATGCTTGCTACAACGACTTCAAGCTATATCAAATGGATGTCAAGAGTGCATTTTTGAATGGCTACATCAAGGAAGAGGTGTACGTGGAACAACCACCAGGGTTTGAAGATCCAAAGAGCTCAGATCATGTTTATAAACTCAAGAAAGCTCTATATGGACTCAAACAAGCACCGCGAGCCTGGTATGAAAGGTTAAGTAACTTCCTTGTTGATAAAGGTTTTGAAAAAGGTAAAGTAGATACAACTCTATTTATCAAAAAGGAAGTAAAGATATCTTGCTCATTCAAATATATGTTGATGATATCATATTTCGTTCTTCTAAAGAAAAATTCTACAAGAATTTCTCTCAGATCATGCAGAACGAGTTTGAAATGAGCATGATGGGAGAACTCACTTTTTTCCTTGGACTTCAAGTGAATCAAACAGAACAAGGAATCTTCATACACCAAGAGAAGTATGCGAAGGAAATTGTGAAGAAGTTCGGTCAAGAAAACTGAATCACCAACGTCTTCTTCATCCAAGCTAGATAAGGATGAACAGGGCAAACAAGTTGATCAAAAGCTATATAGAAGCATGATTGGTTCTCTATTATATCTTACTGCTTCTAGACCTGACATCATCTTTAGTGTGTATATGTGCGTCAAATTTCAATCAGATCCTAAGGAATCTCATCTGTCTACAGTAAAGAGGATTATAAAATATGTTGGGACCAATCCTAATCTCGGAATATGGTATCCAAAGACCTCAAAACTTACTTTACAGGGCTACTCAGATGCTGATCTTATAGGTTACAAATTAGACAGGACAAGCACCTTAGGAACATGTCAACTTCTGGGATCCATGCTAGTGTCTTGGCATTCAAAGAAACAAAACATTGTGGCACTATCAACCGTAGAAGCTGAATATGTCGCCTTGGGGAGTTGCTGTGCTCAGATCTTGTGGACGAAGCAACAACTAAGGGACTTTGGTGTTGAAACCTCAAACGTGGAAATCAAGTGTGACAACACCAGTGCAATCAACCTCACAAAGAATCCAATTCTATACTCTCGAGCTAAGTATATTGAAATTAAGCATCATTTCATTTGTGATCACATGCATAATGGTGATGTTAATATTCAATTTGTTGATTCGAAGCATCAATTAGCTGATATATTCACAAAGTCTATCGATAGGAATTCTTTTGAATATATTAGATAAGAATTGAGTATTACTATTATGCCTGTTTAAGTTGTCTTCAAGATAGGTTAAAATCTGCTTCTGAGCAAAACGCAACATTTGAGGAAATTCAACATCTGAGGATAATCAAAAGCATCATTTGAGGAGATACGGATGCTTGAAAGAAACCTATGAATGAACGCATCATCTGAGGAGGTCATCATCTGAACAACACTGACATCAGGTTTGATCGTTCAAACTTTTGGCGCGTAAGTAGTTATTTTTGGCAACAAATAAGGTACATGCAATCTTAATCTTTTTAAATATTCTATCAAATATTATGATTGAAGTGATTATATTGATTGAGTTGATTGAATATTTCGTTTCCAAAAATTAATTTACCAAATCTTTTCAAAATATTTTATTTTCGAAATTCGAATATCAAATCCTTAAATTATCAAAAATTATCTCCGATTTTGTTTCCAAAATAATTCATTCCTTACTAAACATTCTTCTCTCTCTCTCTCTCTCTCTCTAAAGCCTATTTAAGAAAGATAAAATCTTCATTCTCTACACTTGAAATCCTTCTTGAAATCATTACTCTCAAAATCATCTTCTGCAATTCCTCTCCCGAAATCACCTTCTCCAGAAAAGACTCTTTTCAAAATCCTTCATGGCACCCAAAAAATCCTCTACCATAAAAAAACCTTCAACTGGTATTCTTCGCTCGGACAGGCTGAGGCTTACAAGTTCTAAAGCTCTAATCGGAGCTACTACTCAGGACAATCTCTCGGATCACTCTAAGTTTACCATGAGTGACTTTGAAGATGAGGATCATCTTACACATGAGCAATTCATACTGAAAATCCAGAAAGAAAGGAAAACTTCAATAGAAGCAAAGCATGAAAAAGCAATGCTGAAAGAAGAAGAAGGGATATACCACAAAGAGATGGTGGATGAATACCATGCCTTCCTTAATGAAAACAGGGAAGATGGTACAGGAGATGAAATGGAACCTGTTAAAGCGAAAGAAGCACAACCTGAGGGGGAGTCAACTAACAACACAGATAGTCAGACTGATGAAGAAGAAGAGGAGATGTGTAAGAATACTAACTCTGAACTACTCAAAGACATTTTGTACTATCAGAATGAATTGAAACTACAAGTCCAAGACTTGTACAAGACCATGTTTCAGGAAGTTGGTGAAACAAAAGACATAATGATTCAAGAATTTATGAAGCTGAGGGAAAATGTGTTTGAAAAGACAAGTCTTGTCTTTTTGAAGGTAGAACACATGGGCAAAAAGGCAGACACCTTTAGAATGGAAATTGACCAAAAGCTGGGATAATGTTCCAAGATTGCTCTAGTCCAAATTCCTTCAAATCTTGTGCCTTCTGCATCAACTCAAGTTCCTTCTTCATCCACTCCAACACCTACTCTAACACTTGTGCATGAGATAAAATAGGAGACCAAATGGCTCATAAATACGGTACATTCTTTCTCTGCTGAACAAGCTGCTTACTACATAGAAAGAAAAATCAGACTTGCTAGAGCTGTCATGAGAGCTGTTCAGGGTATGAGATTGAGGGGAGGTCATGAAAATGCCGTGAAAACATTGATCAAGAATAATGGATTCATCTCTGAAGAGGAAGTCCTAGAGTTTGGATCTAAGTTGAATAAAAAAGAATTAAAGGCCGCCTCATTGCAAGGGAAGGTTGCTCAGGGCATAGAAGATGAGAGCTCTAAAGATTCGGACTTAGAAGACTTCTGTGTTGAAGATCTTTTGAAATTTTGCCAAGAGAATGAGCAGACTATGGCACGAGCTGAGTATGCCAGGATGATAGTGGAGGAACAAAAGCTTGATCCCAGCTATATTTTAGTAGGGATAACAGCTTTGGAAAAATTATCTGCTCAAATGAGCAAAGAGATAGATGATGAGATTGAACAAAAGAGAAGAGTCAAGACTCAGGGAGAGTGGTGTAGCTGCTGGGTAGCTGCTGGGACTCAGAAAATAAAAAAGGAAGCTCAGATTCAGAGAAGTTATGTGATATTCTGTTCAAACAAGGAGAGTGCAAAGACAATCTAAGAAAACTGAAGACTGAGCTCTGCGTTCAAATGCGTCAGATGAAAGATCAGTTGACTTTGCTAACTCGAAATCTAAGGGATGATACGGACAAGAAATTCCATCTAACTTTCCTTGAAATGGAACAAGTAGAAAGGAAGATGAACACAATGGAGGAAAGGATTAACTTGAAGCTGGACCAGCTATCCAAGTTCACTATTGTGCAACTCCCTTCAGAATTTGTCCCACCATCCACTCAAACCCCTTCAAGCTCTACTCCAGCCCCAAACTCTCCAAAATAGACTCGTTTTTCACTCCATTATTTCGTCAATTTTAGTTCTATTTTTAAAATTCAAAGTGTTTGAGTTCCAAGTCTAAAATTGGTTGGGTTTGAATATTTTGGCTTGGGCATGTTTTTATTGTAGATATTTGATGTGCAATGTTGAACTTGACTGAGCCTTTATTGAATACTTTTTAGTAGTTCGATCTGTGCCTTTTGTACTGATGACAAAAAGGGGGAGAAATTATATATCCCTTAATTATTTATTGCAAAAGGAGAACATTATTTTTTGCAGAAATAGGTTCTAAGTATTAGAGTAATACTTTGAGGTGAACAGGTTCTAAGTATATCACAGGAACCGTGCATACAAGCTTTGAGAATGATACAAGTTCTCACAAATTCTGATAATATCACAGAAACAAATTCTGAGAATGACTCAAGTCATTCTGCTTACAAGTTCTGAGTAATGACACACTTATATGATTTCACTCTAAACCTATATCTTGCTATGTTCTAAATCTATATCTACGGTCTGAATCTATTTTTCATAATGCTTTGATATAGCATATCAGGTTTCTCAGATCGAAATTAAAATGAATAACTTGAAAATCTGAGAAATTGATTAGACTTTATAAGCTCTAATATAGGATATGAGACTTCAAGTATTGAGCCTTCAAATGAAATCTATATCTTTTTCATGCTCCGATAGTCTCTTAAAATTCTCAGATCGAAAATGAATTGAAACCTATAACTCTGAGAAACGAGCTAGATTTCATAAGCTCTAAGACAGGTTTTAGAAGTTCTGAAGATGAAACAGAATCTTACTCTGAATTGTTTTTATCCCAGAACTTATCTTTTTGCTAATGCACTATATGATATATCATTGTCTAGCAAAAATTTCTTTGAGTAACAAAACATCATGTTACTCACTTATACAACATTTGATATATTTATAAAGATAGTTTTGTCATCATAAAAGAGGGGGAAATTGTTGAGAAAAACCCCT
Organism: Lenwebbia sp. NSW1173648; assembly: GCA_029784005.1. NCBI lineage: Eukaryota > Viridiplantae > Streptophyta > Magnoliopsida > Myrtales > Myrtaceae > Lenwebbia > Lenwebbia sp. NSW1173648. Next base: position 17,052,788 of record JARCGZ010000008.1, on the reverse strand, counting down.
AATTAATTTTGAAGTTGACAAACCAATTCATGATCGCTTATATCTGAGTTAATGCGATGAAATACTTGATTTGCAGATTATCCGTAGGTGTGGGATACACAGGATTGAATCTGGAAAGATATACTCAGACGATGTTCTCAGGGACTTAGACGCTGTATTGAGCTCAGATGTTGAGCGGGGGAGCTCAGACATTGTGAGAAGCTCAGACGTTGGAATGAGGCTCATGCTCTGAGAGAAGTATTTCATGCGCAACAATCAAAATATCAAGAGATATAATTGAAGATGATTTAATTGACAGATTACATCATCACAACGGCTAATAATCGAGCTAAATCATTCTTGAAGATTCTCAATATTGAAGATCAATCAAGGATACGGATTAAGGGAGACGAGCGTGACCTTTCTAATGAAGAACTCAATCTATGGAAACCCAGGATCACGATTGTATGGGTGATTTGATCCAACGGGGAACACTTTCCTTTGTCGACCTCAACGGCTACGAGATCTTCTTGAGATATAGTCTCGTCCAAATGGGAATTTTGGAGAGCGATCCTCTGGAGTCCTTGCAATGGGTAGTTGGAGGTGGGGGAGTATAAAATGACATCTCAAGGCCGAAGAGACTAGAGTTGGCGTAAGAGGGAATAAAGTTCAAAATTCCAAGATCGTGAGAGCTTCAACACTTTATATTCACCATGATCTATACACTGTAATACTTAGGGGTGTACATTCGAGTGTTGAGTGTTAGGCGGGAAGTCTTTCGACTCAAGAGAGATCACTGAGCTGTAACCTCTGAGCTATTATCTAGTGGAATCCAACCGATTGGCTACCAGCGTGAAAAAGTGGACGTAGGCTTAAACAAGCTGAACTACTATAAATCCTCTGTGCACATTCTCTTTCCCTTAATCTCTTTGTTTACATATCTTTGAAAGTAGTTGTGAGCACGGTGCTGCATCTGAGAGCTTTTTAGATCATTCTTATAGCATCGTCTGAACAAAGTACTGCTTCTGAGAGAATCTCAAATCTTACTAGCTAATATCATCTGAACGAAGTTCTGAGCAGATTAGTTATATTCTACATTAATTTCTTAAAATTCCCTAAATTCACCTATTCACCCCCCTCTAAGTGATAACGCTAGCCTCTTCATATATAAAATCTTATAGCCAATTACAATGATTTCACACAATAACAACGTTTTAGCCAAAATCACCATAACAACAGCAAGACAAATCATAAAGCTTACAATAGCGAAATATAGATAGGCTGGTAATAAGGATTAGAGATTGACTTGCCTCGATTATTCGAGAAGATAGCATAGAAATGATGCTAGAATGAGCTCGAATTTGCCCTTTCCTCTTAGCGTGGGCGCACGACTACTAGGGCGGCACCACCATTCTCTAGCCGGCTTTGGCAACGGCGGTTGTGGTGATGGCACCGATGAATGGCAAGGCGCCGACGGCGGTGGTACAGCAGTGGTTTGGACAGCGAAAGGGGCGGGCGACGGCGAAATGGCGTCACCAAGAGAAGGAAGAGGAAATGAAGAGGCTGCTCTTTCTTGCGAAAAGTGAGGCTGCCGTGGGCATTTATAGGGATGGCTTGATCTTGATGAGTCAGCACCCGTGCTGACACGTGGTGGTACATGGCGCTATGTGGAGCCACGTGGTGCCAAGTGGCACCAACGGGCTGCCACGTATCACCGAGGTAGTGCCACGTGTCGCCAAGTGGCGATGGAGGCTGAGCTAGCATGACATGTGGCAACCGCCCTTGCTACCACATGACACGTGCTGCCATGTGTCTACCAAACTTCAACGTATCACCGTGAGGTGACACGTGGCCCCTTGGGTGTCCACATGTCTCTGCTATCTTCGTTCGGTCCTAATTTCTCATGTATTTGACCCGATAGGACCTTATTTCAACACGTAGTTTCCCTAAAAATATCTTCGGGCCAATATAGTTCTTCCAAACTTGTCCAATTAGGATTAAACTAGGCCCATTAAATACTGACCTACTATTATCTTAAGCAGGTGAAATTCTCAGGTCGTTACAATCCTCCCCACCTTAGGAAATTTTGATCTTGTTCTCTTCTATCACAAGGTAAGGGTCATATTATACTTAACTATGTGGCCTACTATGCTTCACTACGTACTCGGATCTCAATTGCCACATCCCGCAATCTTAATCTATTGCAAGGGTCATCTTCGACCATAACTATTTCATCATCAATCTGGCAACACTATTGTGCCATTCACTCATATAGCCTTAATTCACCTCTCAAATATCATTCTCATGACTCGCCAGTCCTAAAGGCGACAAACATTGGATCAATGTCCAGTATATTTTGGCAGAGCGTCCATCACAATTCAGGACGTAATAAACTTCTGCCAACCATGATGCTGGTTCCATATGCCAAGCCTGTGGTTTCGTTGATTACAACCAAAAGAATTTCACAAACATCCCTCACAAAGATGGGATCTTCTCCGGAATAATCCTCGGAGGTACTAAAAATATCATCTCCTACTTACTATGAAAGAACATCCTCTCCAACTTACTGCGAAGGAATTCAACAACCAGACTTACATCAACTAACCACTAGGCATTCCAGGCATTTCTTGTCAATGGTATCTCAACTCATCATAATACTTTCATTTTAATACTAGAGTTGCAATGCTATGCTTATGCAATTTAAAGCATATTCGAGTTTGAAAACAATTTAACTTGAAATCAATGCAACTCAACTTTTTGGAAACAAGATGGTTTCAAAAGCACAAATCAAATCAAACTCGAAATCGTTTCGATCTAAAATTGAAAACGTTCCGAAATTTGAAAACACTTTAGGTTCTGACAAATCCACTCAAATTTTCGAATTCGTTTCGATACAAAATCGAAAACGAGTCAGACTTAGCACGATACCTAAAATCGTCCCTTTCAATGTATTACTTGGGTCATTCCTGCCCCCATCGCCATCTTAGAAGCTTGCAGGAACCTCACCTTGTCCGAGCCTCTCTGCTCCAACGATCACTCACCGCCCTCATCAGACCTGGTCGTTACAGTTGTCCCAAGTCATACACCTACGAAGAGAGTCCCGCTCCACATGTCCCATACCATGTTTCACTATGGTTTATAGGTATCCCGTACAGCTCGTCCCATACCAAGCTGACGGTTATTTAAGTCCGATATAAAGCAATGATATGATCATGCATGCACGTTTTCAAAATTCAACAGTTTTAATGCAATAATTCCGTGCTATGGATGTTACAATTTCAGACTTGAAGATCCATCTCTTAAACTTAACTAAAACCAATGAGCGACCATCAGGATTCAAAGATCATCAGTCTAGAATAACATTTTTTTCTCGGTCGTTTTTCATATCAATTCCATGATATTCATCAAAATCAATATCTAAACCTCCATATATCACCACACAATCCAGTCCTATAATCCACAAAATCAACACTTCATCGTAATTTCATATTCGTTATTTGTTCTACAAGACTAACCACCAAACCCAACGATTCAAGCTTAAGGAAAACTATTGCCACCAGAACTCATCGTCCAATACTTCAGTTGATCACTTTGCTAAATCCACAAATAGCCATAATAATCATCAAACTTAAGTAGTGACCAACATAGTCTCTTGACTAATAAATAGCATAGGCTACTGTCAATCCCTATCAAACACAATCACATGCACTTGTAATTTTCAATGCGTACGTGCCTATCAAACACTTCATCCACTATCGCACCTTATCATTCCATTAACCGCTCTGATACCATGCTTTATGTGATGTCCCAATTTCGCCACACTCTAAGAAGGCTTTCTTAACCACGTTCTCTTCTTTAATGTTTTCTTTATATACAGATGGCGCATGCAAAAGCTTAAATAAACACAATTAGATGGCCATATAGGATACAAGTGCATATCAAAACAATACCCTGACAGTCTGGCAGACACGCCTAATGAAGATTATGGCCTTTGAGGGTTGAACTATAAACTTCATTTGACAATCATCAATCAAAACACAACAACAGTTAGATTTCAACTTCTTGTTTCATAGCACATATTTATATCTAATGAATAGTCCTTTAAAAAAGTTCAAAGACTATATTCTAGGTGGATTTCGAAAGAGGTGAAACTACTCCAGAGTACCAGACGCATATACCACATGTGTACTGGGTCTAAACTCCCTATTGTCGTCGACATTCATCCTCTCGACATCTTGATTTAGTTGATCAGGTGCAATGGGGCCTATCCATCTTGACAGTCCTCTACGGTATACAGCTTTGAACTCGAAGGCAATTCTTCCAGTGGGAACCCCTTCCTCTATGTAGACTCGAGAGCAGATTACTTTGAATCGAACCTTCAAAGGACTGTTAGGTCGAGCTACAGTATACCTTTCAACAGACCAACTGATCCATAACGGTTCACCCTGAAAGTGACGTTCCACAGGAATAGATGCAGATGTTTCCGCCATTCTAAAAATGTTTAATCAACAAAGTGAGTATAAAACTTAGCAAGAAGATTCCTAATCCGAACGACCAATCCGTCCATAGAATCATTAGATTGTAAACCAAGTTAACCATCTTCAGATACCAATATACAAAAGCTTACAGTTATCACAATGATTCCACCATAATAATTTAGCCAAAATCACCACAACAACAGCAAGACAGATCACAGAGCCCACAACAACGAAACATAGATGGGCTGGTAATAAGGATTAAAGATCCGCTTGCCTTAGTTTTCGAATTCAAAGAAACGGAATGACGAACGATCCTAGATTCGCCTTTCTTCCTGTCTTAGGCGTGTAACTTCACCTGGACAGCACTACGACCCTTGAATTGATCTCGAAGATGGCGAGACAGAGGTTTGGCTAAGGCTATAAATGGCCGGCCGAATATAGAGAGAAAGGAAGGGAAAGTTTTGCTCTGATAAACGAATAACAAAACAATTGACATCGGGTTCTATTTATAGGGAATCACATGGAAGTGATGAGTCAGTTCTAGGTAGCCCACGCGGTGACACGTGTCTTATTCGTGACACATGTCATGCCACGTGTCCTATCCGTGACACGTGGCAACCGCCCTTGCCACCACGTGTCACCGTGAGGTGACACGTGTCCTTCGCATTGCCACGTGTTGACACGTGGCCCCTTGGGTGTCCACGTGTCTCTGCTGTCTTCGTTCGATCCTAATTTCTCATGTATTTGACCCGATATAACCCTATTTCAACACGTAGAATCCCTAAAAATATCTTCGAGCCAATATAGTTCTTCCAAACTCGTCCAATTAGGACTAATCTAGGCCCGTTAAATACTAACCTGCTATTATCTTAAGCAGGTGAAATTCTCAGGTCGTTACACTCTCAATTCTCCTTAGGCTTCTCAAAGTATGCTCTGAATTTTCTGAGTAAGAGTGTCTATCTGAATTAACCTAGGCATAAGGATCTTATATAGGCTTTAGGGAGTTCTAACCCTAGTTGAGGTAGGATTAATTAATAATCGTAGGATTAGAATCCCAATCGTAGGATTAAAAATTCTGACTTTCAAGAGTCCCAACCATTGAAAACTCTTAAAGTTTTGGCCAAAGAGGGGGATGCATGGGTTGGCTGAATTTTATGATCCATGTGGGTCGTCTCGGGTGATTTTGGGCTCCAATCGAGCTTTAATTAATTAAAAATTAATTAAATAAAGGCCTAATGGGCCCTTATTAAATCTGAAAATAAGTCCAAATACCCTTAGAAATTTCGGCACACTCATGGAATGGGCCTAGCCGAATTTTCCTTTCAATTATGAATTTATTCGCTCAATTTTGCGCTCCAATCAGGCTTTTCTCAATTAAATATGCATTTATATTAAGCCTTTTCCCAAATTGATTATTTAAATGGGCTAAATTAAGCTCAAAATATTCTCCACTAGCTTGAGATTTTCGGCACACACCCTCATGCCTTAGCCGAAAATTGTGATGGATTCTAGTCCAAACTCCGGCTGATTCAAGCTCGTTCTTGCACCGCCGGTCCAAATGAATGTCAATGCAATGCATGAATGCTAAAAATAAACATGAAAAATGATTTGATTATTTTTTGTAAGAACTAAAGTTAGTTCTAATTTTCTATGAAAAAATAATGACTAAAAAGTTAGTCAAAATTTAGTTGTCAACAAAGCCATTAACTTGTTGCATCATTCACCAAAGTTTCCTTTTTGTTTGCTTTGCTACTTTCTTTGTACCAACTCTTAGGAGCATAATGGCCAATTTATTGCAATGATGATATCGTACTTTAGATTTCTCATACCATTGGCTTCTCGAGTTCTTTCCTCTTCCACGAACACTTCTTTGATTCTGGTATCTACTGTCATGTCGAACAATATCTCCTCTACTTTGTCTATGACCACTACCTTGAAAATAACCTCGGCCTCGGCCTAGACCTCTACCATGATCATGATTAGTCCCTCGACTTTGCCTCATCATAGCATATGTTGACAAGTTTCCATACACCATTGGCTTCAAGTAGGGCTTTCATTCTAACAGCCTAATTAACATAATTTTTCTTTAGTAAGATGAGGGTACTAGAGAGGAAGTTGAGGGGTTGATGAAGGTGACACACTCACAACTCGTACAACTTACGAAGAGAAGGAGACAAATAGACCTTTCTTTATATTTCACTTTTACTTCACCTTATCTGTCACCTTATAGACAATGATCACAAGGCTTGCCTTTATATAGGCTTGTTACTATTGGTCAAACGAGTCTATATGTATCATCTGCAAAGCTAGGTTAATGGCAATAACATTTGTAGAATTGAAAGAGGTCTTGCTTTCCCAACTAGAATGCATTGCATATTTCAGATATTCGTACCTTAAGTAATCGGGTACGGTGTTGGTAAGCAGATAATGAAATCAAGAGTGATGATAATAAAGAGATAGAAGATAGCACACTGAGATTTATAGTAGTTTATCTTTATCCCCAAGCCTACGTCCACTCTCCAGACTAACAGCCACAATGAGGCTGGAATCCACTAGTAATCAGTAATGAAAATTACAATCGGCTAGTATTGTTTCCATTACATGATAGATCACACTATTGGAACACAACCACTTGCATTCTTGCTTGTACATTTGACTCACCTATGATTATAACTCAGTAGCACCTCCCAGAGACATAATCAGCATCGCAGATGCTATAAACAAAAAAGCGAATAGAAGAAGAAGACTCAATAGCATAAGACTCGGTTTGTTCGTTTTCACTCAACACCCCCTAACCTCACTACTACTCTTGGATTGAGTATATATAGCCATCCAATTCTTAGATGACCATTTGCAATTCAAATTCATGAAGTAGCCATTGATTGTACCGTTGCCAGCTCCAGAATGGATACTTTTGACAGTGTGAAATTGGCTAGTTTCCCAAACCAATCTCTTTTATGCTATCAATGTTAGTTGTATGCCCTAAAGCAAGCATGTAATAGTTACATATTAGGGATTTTAGTTGTACTTTCAATTTCTTATTTAATTAATGGCAAAGACGTGTTCATTCATTTGTCCAATTATTTAGATGAATGATTTCATAAGATTAGCTGTGACTGAACCTATTCTTGAGATGTTAAGAATATATGTGATGTCGTGACCTAAAATTAGAAATCTTAGGTTAATGGATTACCAGATTAATTCAATGAATTAACTAACCTAGTCCGAGCTCTCCCAAACTCTGTCAATTCGCAACTTAGGTTCACATGGTTTTTATCAAAATATTTTTAATTTGGAGCCGCCACTAATCATTTTTTGGTAGGTAGATTAAACACCTAAATAAAGCATCGGGAGAATACTTTATTTTCTGCAAACCATATATTTTATGTTCGAAGACTTGATTACGTTAACTTTTTAATTAACGCCCTTTCGGTACATTTTTTATGAAAAAGATTTGAATTGGCAATTCGGTTCAGCTTAAGGTCCAGAAGGTGTAATTATTATTTTTTTGGGTTTCTTGATTTAATGAATGCTATGCATGAATATCTATATGAATGTAACAAGATGCAAATGACATGTTAATGATCATGAATGACTTAACTATAGTGCAATGTGCAAATGTTAAGCCAAAAAAAAAATCATGCAAGACTAACCTATATGCAAAATTACATTAACCAATCAAAACATATAAAAATGACATGCAATTACTATGCCAGATGATGCAATCTAATGACGAGACAAAGTATTCTAACTAACATGGGAAAGGATGATTATGCATGACAAGTTAAAAAAAAAACGAATTTTAATGCAAGAAAAAGAAGGAATTCTACTCTAGATGACATGCAATATGAAATCTAACCTAGAATGACATGTGATATGGTATGACATGATATAAGATATGAATGAAGATGATGTGCAAGAATGTGAATTCTATCCTAAATGACATGTGAAATATGAGCCTAATCTAAATGACGTGCGAATATCTATGCAAGAAATTAATCTAACATACAACCTAGATTTTAAATTAAGTCTATGTTCTAAATGACATGGAACAAATGCATGAATTATATATATATATATATATATATATATATATATATATATATATATATATATATATATATACGTGACCTAATGTAATATGACATGAAGGCATGACAAATATCTAACTATATGAGATGCAAATGAATGACTTCCTTTTTTATGGATTTTCAGCTTTATGAGGTACTTAAAGGAAGTTGATCCAAAATTTGACAAGAATTAACATAAATCAAGAAATTGATTACTCAAAATCTAATTTTATATTAAAAGTCATCTTGATTTTCCGAAAAATTCATCCAAGACCAAGACATGATGTTTTTTTATGATTTTTCTAGAAAAATGAATCAAATAAAAGTATAATAAACCTTAAGCATAATACACCTTATTATCCGAATTTTTCGATTGAATTAGCCTCATACCCAAATGTTCGGGTCGGAAGGGGAATTATATCGGATGGTGAGTTTAAGTATTGGATTAGAGTCATACCCAAATATTGTGGGTCGGATAGTAACATCCAATTTCATGAATTGTTGGTCCGATCCCAAGGGTACGGGATGTGACGGACAATTCCATGAGATCGTACTTTGGATAGCCATCCGTTATGCACATATTCCTAAGGACTTAGGCACATGGGAGCATGTATTATAGTCAAGGTTTATTATTAAATTATTTTAATTTTAAAAAAAATGAAGCATAAGGCTATAGTAAAACAAATAAGATTCGACTAACCTAAGGAGAGAAAAACCGAATTTTAAAGGGCAAATGTGCCCTATCCGCAAGATTCACATCTTTAAAATATCACAAGAATATTCCATAGGATAAACATGATATTCAACAAGATATGCTTGAAGCTCAAAAAAATCAAATCAAGTAACAAACAATGCCAAATATTCTAGAGATAGACATAAATATTCACAAGATTTGCTCAAGATTCAAATTCTTTCGGTTTAAGCAACAAAAATCCCTATGGATAATGTCAAGTAATCCAAACAAACTCAAATTAAGAAAACAAGATAATATCATTTAAGAAAGATCAGAATTTTACCTTATCTTGTAAATATCGTCTTTCATAATTCGAACCGAATTGAGATCAAACTCAATCTTGTGGATCGTGGACTGGTGGGTGGATTTGTGGCTTGCGGCATTTGGCACGGCAGTGACGAGTTCTCGGGACTGCGGGTGATGAGGCGTGATCGGTTATGGGGAAATCACGGTAGATAGAGTGATATTGTGTAGCCTATTCTTCCCCACAAAATCTGCCATCATCACCCATCCAAGCTTTCCCTATCAAGGAAAGTAGTGACGGGCATTAGTTACGCAGCAAACTCGTCACGAGCAGTGGGTAGATTCCATGATGCTTGAACTCGTCGGGGCAGCAGCGACCACGAACGTTTGGTGCAGCGATTCGTCGTTGGTAGACTCGTAACGATGCTTGAAACTCTTTATGCGATGTCGGGTTACGGCTTCGTTGGTAGCTTTACAGGGAATCAATGGCCTTGAGAAGCCTTCAGTCTTCAAAGCTTGAATGATGTATTTTGTCTTTCCTCCTTTGGCATTTTCTATTAGTGGAATCCGTGAGCAAAACCAGAGAAAGAGATTAAAAAAAAAAAACTATAGGGAGATGCAAATATGGGAAACTGATGAAGGCCTCCCCTTTTTGTCCTTTTGTGGTCTCTCTCTTTGTATCGTGGCCAAATTCCCTTCACAGGATGAAGACTCCACGCCAAAGTCGCTTGATTTGAGAAGGGAGGTACAAAGTGCTGGCACAATTTTGTCTCGACATAGCAGGGAAGGCCGTCGATGATGCGCAAGCGAGGCACAGTCGGGAAAGCTCCGCTGTGCCTCTCTTCCTCCCTTTCTCTCTTAGCTCTCACTTCTGCCGTCTCTTCAATAATTTTTTTGTGTATTTTGAATGTGAAATGGCCTCCTCAAACCCTAGGCATAACACTTGTATTTATAGATAAAAGTGTTGCAAGTCCGGGGCCTAAAGTTTCTTAATTTTTGCAAAATAAACCCGGGCTCAAAATATAACTTGAATTAAGTCCCAAAGGGTTTAATTGCACCAAATCGAGCCTTGAACCAATTGGAATCTTCGGCCTAGCCATATGGATGGGCTAGCCAAAATTCCCTGCATTATTGTGGGCTTAATTGAGTTTTTTGGGGCTTAATTAGGCTTTTTATCAATTAATCAACATTTAATTTAAGCCTTTTCCTTTTAATAAAATTCGAATGGGATGAATTAAGCTCCAAAATAGGTCCCCATGCCACTTAAAATTTCGGCATTAACACCCTCTCCATTGCCGAAAATAGTTTGATAAATCTTGGTCTAAACGCTCGTCAATTTAAGCTCAATCCCTTGCCGTCAGTCCAATCAAATGCTAATTAAATGCTATTTCATGCTAAAATAAATAAGAAAAATGATTTAATTATTTTTTGTAGGAACTAAAACTAATCCCTGATTTTTATGCAAAATAAATGATTAAAAAGGTTAGTCAAAATTTAGGTGTCAATATGTGATAGGTTCACAGTTAGACTGAATCTTTAAATTGTTCCTAGTCGATGGATCATTGAGTGGATATTGATGATCCTGTTGAGACAGGTGTGTTCTTAACTTCACCATTAAGTATTGGATACTTAAGGGAATGATGAGTCGCAAGTCATTGGGTGTGATGCCCGAGTCAGAACATAGGTGCTTGTACCGGACAAGTTCATTGAACGTGACACACATAGAATGATTAGCAACATGGAAGCTTCTTGCGTGGTCAATGTCTAATCGTTCATGCTTTGGTCTTGTGTAAATAATCCTTACACCTGAGGCACAGTGTTGACTTGTGTGTTGGATGGCTATGGTTCACAAGTGCACATATTACTGGTTCGTTGATCCGTCTCTATACTTGATGGTCGTAGTTCGTTCAAATACAAAGTTACACGTGTGCGCAAAATGGAATCTCTCTCCTTGTTAATTGCAAGGTATGATAATGATGTCCTATGCGATCTAATCGTGACACTGCATTGAAATCCTCGGCCGGGGTTGTAATCGAGAATGAAAGTTTCATGTCTCGTATAAAATGCATGTCAATTAGATTTGTGCATATGATCGAATTGATGACTTGACAAATATTCCATGGCCTTTGTTCAATCAGGACATAGTAAGACAGAGGGATTGAATTACACTGTAGCCAAAGCTAACAGGTTCATTATGTTCTTAAAGCATTCGCACTATCTGAGTAGCCATGACATGTTGCTAGATGTCACTCATGGCTTGTAGGACTGAAGGTTGATCGGGACAATCAATTCTCTTGGAAGTACTAATGTGTTAGTGCATGTCTTACTACCAGCTCAGTGATGAACCTAGGGATGTCACACACCTTAATCAATACGTGACGACGTTGAATGTGAAAGACCATATTGCAAATATGTTTGCAATCACGATTAGTCGATTTGAAATTAAATTAAATGAGATTTAATTTAATTTTTATTTTTGGTCATTGACATACGTGTTATGATGCACAAGAACATCTAAAGTGGACACATATTGATGTGCCCGAATTGTCGACCAAGCTGGTCAGCACCCACGGTGAACAGCTTGCTGACCACGCTGGTTGCTGACCAAGGTTGGCAACTTGGTCAACAAGTTACTGATCTCCTATGTAATGGCTAGTGTGCCATTTTTGAAGAAGTGAAGAGAGAAGAGTGGGGAAAAGAAAACGGTTTTCTCTAAAAGTGTATGTGTGCATTTTGAGCGTATAAGAGTTGAGAGAAAATAGAAAGTTGTTTCCTTTGTTCTCGCTATTGTGACCAAAAATTGAGAGCGTGGAGTAATATCACGACGAGATTGCTAGCACAATTAAGGTGGTGGTTTCCGCAAGCTCCATCTTTCCATTTGACATGCGATTGGTGGTGTGTCTGAACTTGAGGTCCGACGCTTGTGGGACTCAAACAGAAAAACATCTGAACTGATTCATTTCAAGCATGCTACGAGAGGTAATCCGATTGACCCCTTCGTATAATGTGATTTTTGACTGAAATGCACGAACGACGCCTCTGGAGATACATGTATGGGTGTTTATTTCCGCTGCGTTTGTGTTTTAATTTTCCCGTACATGTTCCGTCAAATCCCAACAGTCAATATCAGTCTTCTGTCAGAATTGCCATAACGCTATAACACATCTCCAGTGCTCCTGATGCGAACTCCAAGCCTTTATAACAGCTGGTTTCACCCCGATAAACGTTTTCATTAGGTGTGCAGATGGTCAGCACCTTCAAGGACTCGATATCTACACTACCACTTATCCATACAATTTGGACTACAGATGATTAGTAGTCTGTTGATGCTATCCACTGACTAACCCATGTGGAATGGCTTGCGATCAATCATCCAATGATTCTCTTGGCTTCTTCATCGTACAAAGGCTTCGAAGGACATCAACACACCCACTGACTCCTCATTTTCAATGAATTGCCGACTCAACTTCCAAAGACCTTCAAGGATATTAGTATCACTGCAGATTCCTCATCTTCACTGAACTCATTGGACTATTGACATGACCACTGTCTTTCCACCTCATCTGAAGAGAACTACTTTAGCCAACAATCTGTTGTCCCGATGGCTATCCACTCCTATATCCTCTAGCCCTTCCAAGTATATTGGCGCTCATGATTCTACCAAGCTATTCATCTTCACAAGCGCAGTCCTTCCAAGCTTCCACGAGGCTTGTTCGCCATCACCAAGGTCGATCCAACAGTTCACTTTATCTTGGTCCTTCCAAGTCATCACGAACATCTTCGTTCTTCTCGGCTTGTTCACCCTCGATCAAGGTCCTTCCATCTTGTTGGCCTTTATAGAGATACTTCCAGCTTCTAGACATCTCCACGCCAGATACTGTATTCACCTTGATATCTGCAGTGATCCTTCCTTATCGGTAGAACATTCCCGATTGTGAGATAGCACTCATCATCACACCAGATGCTGATTAAGACACCATATGCATGTGTGTAAATCATCTGGTACTACTTGACCAAAACACGCGTTAGGAGCTTTTGATTGTCTTTATCATCCTCAAAACATCAAAGGGAATTTTCCAACAGTTACATGACTCTTAATCTTCCTCTTAAGTAACTCATAAATGCATCTAGCATTCCAAGGAGAACGATTTTTGGGAACTCACAAAACATTAAACATAAAAATATGAACAAACTCTTGAGAAATACACCTAATTATGACCCTTAACAACACTACAAGAAAGACTCTTAATTCTTGCACCAGTCTTGGAAGTCGAACACACACCGACGAGCTGATCGATAACCATGAATCAACATCGACAACTTTTCAACTGAATCGATAACTTCTTTGAATAATTGGCAACTTCCTCTGAAATGAATTTGGTTGAATTGCTAACAAAAGCAATGACACACTCAGAAGAAGCCAAGAAAGGCCGAGTCTCTCTCCTTGCATGACCTCCATTCACGTCGTCTACGGCCTCCATCCTGACGACATTGGAGCAGCTGCTCATATACGCCGTGCTTCGATGACATCGCTTCCCCTGTTTGTTGCTGCCAGTTATTCTCACGTCCCTGTTGTCCATTGCTTGCCATCATTACTGCCCGGAGTTGCTAAGGCCACCAATTACTACTAATGCCGCCTGAAGCTCCGCCATTCTCTGACGCTCGCTTGCAATCGCTATCTCTGCCATTCCCAGTGTCTCTGCTGCTCGCCGCCCTTTGACATCGTCGCTCCTACTGCGGCCGCCCCTGGAGGCCCGACAAGACTGCTGTGTCTTACCCGACATCTTTATCGTTGTTAGAAATCCACTAGACACTATCGTGGCCATCGCCATCGCTACCCCTATTTGCCCAACATCGCTATCCTTTGCTTGGCGTCCCCGCTCCCATTGTTGGCCTGCAATGCCATCCTTCAGCCCTCTAGTTGCCGTGAGTTTCGAGTCGCCGCAATCGCACGCAAGCTGAATTAGGTAATGCAATATTGCATAACACATTGCTTTCCTAATTTAGGGTGTATAATATTTAGTTTGATATGATCAAATACTATTCGAATGTTTTAAGTAACCTAGAATATTTAGTTTCCTAATTCGTGATTTATCTTAATTGTCAAGGGGTGTTTTGCTTGGGAAATCAAATCTTTCAGAACAAAGATTGGACCTTTGATTAAATATTTCCTTTTTTATGCTCGGATTAGACTAATTAAGACATCGAATCTTTGAGACTAAAGATTTGACGCCTAATTAAATCTTTCTCGATTCATTCATTCATGCATCATGAAGTCGTATTTAATAATCTACGTGAGTTTTTGTAATTATTAATTATACTTAGATTATCTCATTAATCATTAATCACGTAGAACTTTAGGTTATGCATGTCATTTAATTTATGTGCATCACATGAGGCATGAAAAATATAAAAAAAAAAAAAAGATTGCATTTCATTTAGTTTAAGATTTTTCCTTTCCAAATTTAGAGTTGCATATCTTAGATGCACTACAAATCCTGTAGTAATTTAGGAAACCTTGAATTTCATTAGTGCATATTTCGGATTTAATATATCTTATTTGTTAATTGGTTACAAATAAACATATCATTTTAGGCAGTTTCCTATTTAGCTCATTAAGAAAAAAAATATATTGCACTCAAATTGCATACAGGTCGCATTTAATTTGGTTAACATAAGATTCATGTCGCATAGATATTACTTAGTTCATCAATGCCTGCTTAGAATAGAAATCATGCACTGATAACATTTACATTAAGAGATTTATTTATTTTAGCAAGAAAAATCACAAAGAAAAACCAAATTGACAAAATGTTTAGAAATCGTGCTTAGGTCATACATACATTATTAAGTCTTTTGTTAATATTTTGCAAAACACTTAGTGTGTTGAATATAATTTAGCTTCGCTTTTTTATTTGCTTAGCTCATCGGGCTTTTTTTCTCCCCCTTTGAGAAAATTATTTCTCTCATTGAGTTTTGAGTGTTAAGTTACTTATTTGCACACCTACATGATCACTCATTGTGACATCCCAAAATTCGGACGTTTGTAAGATAATTGAAATCGATGGATTGTAACCACGAATTCTATTCTAATAAATAATATTGGATTTTTAGGGTTTAAGGGACAATTAATGGACGCGGTTTTATTGATCTGGAAAGGAAATTGGTGTATCCTGAGACATCGGTCAAAGGAAATCAAACCAGTTTAGTCGAGCCGTAGAACCTAGCGTCGAGACCCTTCGCGCCCGAACCTAGCCCTGACCGAACCCTTGACGTGAAATTACCAAAATACCCTTAGTCATTAGTGCTAAATGACTAACCTACCCCTTGCTAGAAAATTACCTTTTTGCCCTAAATTTATTCATAAAAGACAAAATCATTAATGGGGATTTGACCCATGGACCCTACCCCATTAATTTATTTTCTCTCTCTCTCTCCTCTCCCCCCCCCCCCCCGGCATGGCTGAAACCACCCCTCCCCCTCTCCTCTCTTCCCCTTCCATTTCTCTTATGTATTACCATCACCATTTCCTCTCATCACCGCCTCCGTGCGCCGCCGATCACCCCAAGCCGTGCCCCTCATTATCGTGGCCGAGCTCCGCGACCCCATTTGCCCGAGACACCTCCTGTCCGCTCGAGCCATCGCCCGTCAGCCCGAACCACCCGTCCACCCGCGTGCTCCGCCACCGCCGTAACCTCACCGTGCCACGAGGTGCGCCGTCCTCCGCCACCATGTAACCGTGACACATCGTCATCACCGGACCGTCGTCACCGTTCGCCGCCACACCGTTGTCCACCGAACCACCGTGTCGCCACCGCCGTAGCTTCACCGAGCCGTGACTCGCTCCCTCATCCCCCCTCCCCGTGCCGCCGTGAGCCGAGCCCAAATCCCCGTTCGTTGTCGTCGTCATAGCTGACAAGTTCGGAATCACACAGCTTATCAGATGCCTGACAGTCCGTGCCGGTGGGAGTTCGAAATCACACGGCTGGATAGATGCCGATTATAGCTTGTGCCGGACCGCGATGACTCCTGATATGTCCGTACCGGCGGGAGTTCGGAATCACACGGCTGGACGAATGCTAGTTGCGGCTTGTGCTAGACTGAGACGATGCCTGATATATCCGTACCGACGGGAGTTTGGAATCACACGGCTTATCGGATGCCCGACAGTCCGTGTCGACGGGAGTTGGGAATCACACGACTAGACGGATGCCAATTGCTGCTTGCGCCGGACTGACGCTCCTTACAGGAATGCCTGATATATCCGGCCCGGAGGTACTAGGGGGATTATCAGTTGCCGTGCCCGATGGAGCCGGATGACGCCCGGTCATGCCAGAAAAGCACTTAACCGTCCCGAGGGTACTAGGGGGTTGTGCTGTGGCCGAGTGGCCGTTAATAACCGGAACACGTGTGATGCATTATGCATGCGAGATTGTGATGGGTGTTTTGGTTGGGTGCCTTGGCTTGGGTTGTTAAAATGATACCTTAATAGTACTGTGCAATGTGTGTACCAAGGCGGCGTACGTGTGCATGTAGTTGATGGTTGACGGGTTGAGTCAAGTGCCTGATCACGTAGTAACTAGAGCGTTGCAGAGGTCGCATGCTATTGATCTGCCATCAACAATAACCTGCATGTTTAGGCAACCCTGAGCGAATCAGGGCCCTACTCGAGCTTAGGGCGTTGACTCACGGCGATTTTAGATCTCACTCGTTGTTGTTAACCGTTTTTAGGCCCTTAGTGATAGAGAGCAGACCAGTACGGTTCGCCGGCCGACTTCTGGTGCTGAGTGGAGGACGTGGATGTGGACCTTTTTGGAATAGTTTTTGGGAGTAGCGTTAACCCCAACCCTGTCCCGGTATCTTTTTATTAGTTGCTGGAAGTGGCCCTGAGGTAGGGCTTATAGATACAAACTTCCCAAGGTTAACGGTAATTAAATAAAATGAGCCTTTACTATTGCTGGTTGTTGGTTTCCTTTTGACTATCCCTGTTTTTATAATTGTCTAGGGATGTGAGTCGTTTTCGCATGCGCTTAATTTAAAGATAAAATGAATGAGTCGAGGACGTGCCTAGGACGTCGCCCTTAATTGACCCGAGATGTTTGGTAGTGTTGCTGTGTGCCCGTGGTTCGGGGCGTGATAGCCCAAGAGTGGTATCAGAGCAAGGTCAGCCTGATCCGCTTGGTTATAGCCTGCAGTGATAAGTTGCGCTGGGTTTTGGGATAGTTAGTGGGATTAAAACCCTGTGCTTGTGATTGTTGATTGACTTTTAGGTTGCTGTTCTTGAGTTCTTGTGACATGTCGACTTTGGGCGAGCAAGAGTCCGTAAGGTCTCATAGGATGAGCAACCGTAATGCGAGGGTGCCTAAAGGAAGGGCGACTCAGAAGGATCCTAGAGTGGATGGGATTATGCAGGCATTGGAAGTCTTGGGAGAAATTGTAGGGCAGCAAGTAAGGAATCAAGCTGCTGTTGCCGTCCCGAATGGAGACCCGTTGACTGGAAAACGAAATGGTGGGCAACCAATGCATAAGTTGGTGGAGCAATTTCTGAGGCTCATACCGCCAAAGTTTGCGGAAGTATGTGATCCTGAAGCTGCAACCTCCTGGATCAAAGAGTTGGAGAAGGCTTTTGCCTTGCTGAGGTGCTCCGAAGAGGATAAAGTGATGCTGGCCATTTACAAACTGCAAGGTAACGCTAGCACGTGGTGGGAAGCCATGCGGGGAAGGATTTTTCCCGAAGGTATGGTCCCGGTATGGGATGCCTTCGTTAAAGCCTTTAATGGAAAGTACTTTTCGAACTGTGCGCGGGAGCAGAAGATGGCTGAGTTTCTGCATCTTCGACAGAATCAGTTGTCAGTGGATCTGTATGAGGCGAAGTTCGTCGAACTGCCAAAGTATGCACCAAGGATAATCGAGGACCCTATGGATAGGGCAAGGAGATTTCGGGATGGGCTGAAACCCGAAATTAAGAATCAGCTGGTGCCGCTGAATCTCAAGGACTATAATGAGCTTTATGAGAGGGCCCAGCTTGTAGAGATAAACATTACCGAAAGGGCAATCTCATCTGGATCGCGATTTACTCCTCCTGCTAAGGATGGTCATCGATTAGGGAAAAGGCCAATGATTGAAGGAAAGCAGCCCATTCCGCCCAACCGAAGGAACATTGTGGGAAAGCCGGCATACCACCCCAATAGTGAGTGTCGAATCTATAAGCGAAGGCATGGAACCGCCCTATGCCCTTTTAGGGCAAGAGCCTGCTATAGGTGTGGTCATCGAGGACACCAAGTGTGGGATTGCCCGCAAAGATCAATGGGAGTACAAGCGCCACCGCAAGGAGGATCGCTGCGAGGGAACGCTCCGCAGAACAACTTGAATCAACCCCCAGTGCAAGGACGGGTGTATGTTGTCACCCGAGAGGAGGCGAAGAATTCGCCCACCATTACAGGTGCGGTCTTCTTGCACGATCATGTAGCTTATGCGTTGTTTGATCTAGGAGCCACTCATTCGTTTGTTGCTAAGTAGTTTGTTAAGTTAGTAGGATTAAGTCCGAAACCGTTGGGAGCGGTCTTTACGTTTTCTACCCAGCTTAAGGATAGTTTATTGTCTGCGGTAGAATGTTCCAGTTGTAAGTTAGTTATAGGTGGTCGCAAGGAAAAGATAGATTTTATTGTTCTGGTGATGTATGACTTTGATGTCATCATTGGTATGGATTTGCTCAAGAAGCAACGAGCTACGATGGATTATTATCGCAAGGCAATTCAATTTAACCCATTGGGTGGGATTAGCTTTGAGTTTGTTGGAAACCAATGAGGAACCTCGACTCCCTTGATTTCGTCGCTTGAAGCGACTCATTTGTTGGATAGTGATTGGCAAGGCTATTTGGCAATCGTGGTTAACAAGTTGATTGAGGAACCAAGGTTGGAGGACATCGTGGGAGTGTGTGAGTTTTTCGACGTCTTTCCGCAAGAATTGTCAGGGGATTGGTAGTAGCTTAGGCTACTTGTTAGATGAGAAGTTTGTCGACTTAAGATTGATTATCTTTCTGCTTTAAGGATGTAGTATGGTAATCGACAGGTGAATTGGACGGTAAGTCGAATGGTAATGACTTATCGATATACTTGAATCATTGATGATTGACGGTTAGTCCTGTATAACGGATTGTGGATATGGAATCATGGTAGATTGATATTGTGAATCTTAGGCTTGAACATGTACTGTATCTTGATGGTTTTAGTTATCAATAGTATCGAAAGGCTCTGAATGATGATTGAGGTTCACAAGGGAGAGAACAGTGACCTTGGACGACAGGCCTGTTTGATGCTATGATATTGATTTTGAATGGATAGCGACCAGACTTGAGGTTTATAGAGTGACCTAGGCTGTCGATCCTTACTAATGAATTGGTCACTTGTGGTGACAGATTAGTCAGTTAAGATGAGGATTGATGTGAAAATGAATGATACGTGAAGAGCTGTGAGGACGATCACGCATTGCACGAGATTCTTAGATTAAAACTACTGAGTTTTGAAACGTGCAGGCATGAGCATATCATTGTTTTGTCAGACTTGATAAACCGTCAGCTTGGTATGAGACGAGATTGTCAGGATACCTATAAACTGTAGTGAAGCATGGTATGGGCCGTGTGGAACATGACTTTCTTTGTAGGTGTATAACTTGGGACAACTGTCACGATCAGGTCTGATGAAGGCGGGGAGTGATCGCCGGGACAGAGAGGCTTGGACAGGAGCGACTCCTAGCAAGCTTTTAGGATGGCGATGGGGGTAGGAATGACCCAAGCTATACATTGAAAGAGACGAGTCTAGGTATCATGCTGAGTCTGACCAGTTTAAGAAATCTAAAAATATTTTCAAAGTTTTCTGATTCTTCCAATTGAAACAATTTTCGAACGTCGAAATGCTTTGAATTTCGAACTGAAAGTGTTCATAACGTTCGAAATATTTTCCTGAGTTTAAACGGATTGAGATACTATGAATGAGGAAATGCTTGAATGCCCTGTGGATGTTGGTAAAAGTCGAGTATTTGTTGTGCCTCCGTTGTGATCGGAGAGGGCCCCTCCTTGTGATCAGGGTAGCCTTGGAATGTGATGAGACCCACATGAGCTTACTGGCCAGTGACCCGACAGCGTCGTGGTGGGGTGTGAATTGTGTGTTGTGTGTCAAGACCGTAACCAACGGAGCCATAGACATGGCATGTGGAATTGGCATCGTGATCTGGCAAAAGTCATGTGTGTCCTGAGTGGTAACAGATAATCTACTTGATGTTGTATGATGGATATTGTGGTCTTGGATGACGCCATGTGGATTGGCGAGTGTGAGAAACGCGTCTGGAATATTCATGGTGTAACTATGAGTGAACAGCATGCCGATATGGCTCAATAGATCTGCAAGTATTATGGACGATGAGGACCCCTTGAAATGGTTAAGATTGCGGGATATAGTGATTCCCAAGCGATGGACGGTCAAGAATAAGTGCCCATTGCTGAGGAAGTATGAGCTTGATCCAGCTCACGTGTTGAATTCGAAGAGATTGATTTGGATGACCGAATATCATACGTGGAAAGTCTAGTAGGATTGAGGACAGGAAAGAGCAAGTGCTTCAGAATAAGATAATTTCCTTGGTCAAGGTGATTTGGCAACACCATGAAATGGAGGGAGCAACGTGGGAAAGTGAGAGTGTTATGATACGCCAATACCCTAATCTTTTTTAGGATGTATAATGGTGTAATTTAGGGGATAAAATTCCCTTAAGGATGGGAGAGTTGTGACATCCCAAAATTCGGACGTTTGTAAGATAATTGAATTCGATGGATTTGTAACCACAAATTCTATTCTAATAAATAATATTGAATTTTTGGGTTTTAAGGGATAATTATTGGACGCGATTTTATTGATTTGGAAATGGAATTGGTATATCCTTAGGCACCGGTCAGAGGAAATCAAACGGGTTTAGTCGAGCCGTAAAACCTAGCGTCGAAACCCTTCGCGCCGGAACCTAGCCCTCACCGAACCCTTGACATGAAATTACCAAAATACCCTCAGTCATTAGTGCTAAATGACTAACCTACCCCTCCCTAGCAAATTACCTATTAGCCCTTGCTTTATTCATAGAAGACAAAATCATTAATGGGGATTTGACTCACGGACCCTACCCCATTAATTTCTTTTTTCTCTCTCTCTTCTCTCTCTCTCCTCTCCCCCCCCCCCCCCCACGACCGAGACCACCCCTCCCCCTCCGAGCTCCGCCGACCGTCTCCACTCCATCCTTGCCGCTGCCTTCGTGCGCTACCGGTTGCCCCATGCCGTGCCCCTCGTCGTCGTGGCCGAGCTCCGCAACCCGTGACCCCGTCCGCCTAAGCCACTGCTCGTCCGCGCGAACTACCCGTCCACCCTCGTGCTCCGCAGCCACCGTAGCCTCACCGTGCCGCGAGCCGCGCCGTCCTCCTCTACCGTGCAACCGTGACGCGTCGTCGTCGCCTGGCCGCCGCCGCACCGCTGTCCACCGAACCGCTATACCGCCTGTGTCGCCGCCGCCGTAGCTTCACCGAGCTGTGACCCGTGCCCCCCTCTATGTGCCTCCGTGAGCCAAGCTCGAACCACCATTCTTCGTCGTCGTCGTAGCCGAGACCGCCGCGTCATCCACGACCCCAAGCAGACCCGAGCACCATCGCCGCCACCGCCGCTGTAGTCGCGCGCTCATCATCGCCGCCGTCATTGCCGGCCATTTGTTGTGAGTTAACCTCCTAATCCTTGATTAGGTTGTTAATTGCGTTTAGGGTTAGTTTAGATTATGTTAATTATGATTAGTTTATGTTAATTATGGATTAGATGATAATTAACCACGGTTATGTTATATTAATTAAGATTGAGTTAGGTTAATTAACCATGGCTGTGTTAGTTGACCTTGGTTAAGTTAATTAACCATAGTTACTTTATTGTTAACCATAGTTACTTTTGGTTAACTGTAGTTGGGTTAATTAACCGTAATTACTTTTAGTTAACTATAGTTACTTTATGGTTAACCATGGTTTGATTATTAACTATAGTTACTTTATGGTTAATCATGGTTAGATTATTAACTATAGTTACTTTATGGTTAATCATGGTTGCGTTAATTATCTAAGGTTGGGTTAATTAACTAAAGTTGGGCTAGTTAACCATAGTTGAATTAATTAACTGTAGTCGGGTTAATTAAAAAATAATAATAATAATAATAATAATAATAATTATTATTATTATTATTATTATTATTATTATTATTATTATTATTATTATTATCATTATTATTATTATTATTATTATTATTATTATTGTTATTTGGTGATAATTCGGTGATTGTCTTGTGCCTTTGAATGTGTATATATAGACTGGCTATATCGAAAAATGAATTTTGGGCGCGTAATTAAGGGCGTACTATGATGTAGCGCCAGACTGTTATGTTTTCGTATTCGAAAAATCCAGTACGATGTAAAAATGACGAATGCCAAGTTTGACAATAAACGCATGTCTCTGTGATCACGTGTGAATTTCTGATTGTATTATTTTGGCATGAAAAATTACAATTAGTTGAGTTATGAGCACGACCATGTTTGCATTTGCCTAAATGCAAAGATATGAACTGGCATGATTTTTTGGTGTACTCGTGTGGTCACATGATGGAAACCGTCACCGAGGGTACTTTGGGACGACTCCTGATATGTCCGTGCCAGCGAGAGTTCGGAATCACACGGCTTATTAGATGCTCGACAGTTCGTGCCGGCGGGGGTTCAGAATCACACGGCTAGACGGATGCCGGTTGCAGCTTGTGCCGGACCAAGACGATGCCCGATATGTCCGTGACCGGCGGGAGTTCGGAATCACACGGCTTATCGGATGCCCAACAGTCCGTGTCGGGGGGAGTTTCTGAATCACACGGCTGGACGGATGCCGGTTGCGGCTTGTGCCCGACCGAGACGACGCCTGATAAGTCCGTGCCGGCGGGAGTTCGGAATCACACGGCTTATCGGATGCCCGACAGTCCGTACCGGCAGGAGTTCGGAATCACACGGCTGATTGGATGCCGGTTGCGGCTTGTGCCCGACCGATGCTCCTTATAGGAATGCTTGATATATCCGGTCTGGGGGTGCTAGGGGGATTATCAGTTACCGTGACCGATGGAGCGAGACGATGCCCAGTCATGCTGGAAGAGCACTTAACCGTCCTGGGGGTACTAGGGGGTTGTGCTGTAGCCGAGTGGCCGTTAATAACCGGAACACGTGTGATGCATTATGCATGCGAGATTTTGATGGGTGTTTTGGTTGGGTGCCTTAGCTTGGGTTGTTTACATGATACCTTGATAGTACTGTGCAATGTGTGTACCAAGGCGAGGTACATGTGCATGTGGTTAATGGTTGACGAGTTGAGTCAAGTGCCTGATTACGTAGTAACTAGAGCGTTGCGGAGGTCGCACGCTATTGATCTGCCCTAAAAAATAACCTGCATGTTTAGGCCACCCTAAGAGAATCAGCACCCTACTCGAGCTTAGGGCGTTGACTCACGGAGATTTTATATCTCACCCATTATTGTTAACCATTTTCAAGCCCTTAGTGATGGATAGCAGACCAGTACGGTTCGCCGGCCGATTTCTGGTGCTGAGTAGAGGACGTGGACGTGACCTTTTTGGAGTAATTTTTGGGAGTAGCGTTAACCCCAACCCTGACCCGATATCTTTTTATTGGTTGCTGGAAGTGGCCCTGAGGTAGGGCTTGTAGATACGAACTTCCCAGGGTTAACGGTAATTAAATAAAATGAGCCTTTGCTGTTGCTGGTTATTGGTTTCCTTCTGACTATCCATGTTTTTATATTTTTCTGGGGATGTGAGTCGTTTCTGCATGCGCTTAATTTAAAGATAGAATGAATGGGCCGACGACGTGCTTGGGACGTCGCCCTTAATTGACCCGAGGTGTTTAGTAGGGTTGCTACGTGCCCGAGGTTCGGGGCGTGACACTCATCGCATGTTAGCATATTAGGATTAACATTTACCAAGACAACTTGCAGAAATAGATTTGAAATAAAGAGAAAATGTACCGAAAGGGCATCAGATTTATCAAACGTAATTATGTTCTCGTACCAAAAAAAACCTATGATTCGCAAAAGTAAAATGTCCTCCCACATTTCACTTGAATTTTAAATCGACCTAAATAAACTCATGGCGACTCCTAAATAAACTGAATTGCACGTTTAAATAATTTAATTAGAACCCCAAATGTTGTGATTGATATGGGCTTAGGAGCATCCGAATTATGCGACGGTTCCATCTCTTTAATGAGTAACTATTCGTACTTGCTTAGTAATCTATGAGATTTCCCCTAGTGTTCACCTCTAGAAGGGTTGCAACAAGGTGCTGCACTCATAGCTGTCTTCATCATGCGTGGCGGTTATTTTAGGGTTTGTGAAGACTCATTAGAGAGAAGTAATAGACATTTTTTCATGTCCAAGCTCATTGTTAATGCTCCTGGATGAAAATGGCCCTGGTTACGGCTTGGAAAGTGCGACGTGCTCACCGGCCGGTATATATTTGGTCGACCAGTTCAGAATTTCATTTAAGACAATGTGTAGTCTGCAGACTCTTTTTGAGAAAAAGGCTCCATTTTTTGACCTTTTCAAAAAATTTCCCAAGATTATTTATAGACCCTAGTTGATAAATTAGATCGAGATCTTCGATGATAATGATCACCGTGCCGATATTGTTGGATTCCCATGCCACTCATTACTTGTCTTGAAAAACATGGCGAGTCAATGAAAAATAAAGTATATGGCCAAACATATGGATTGAGATTGTTCCGCGAATTAAGAGGCAGTGGCTACAAGTCAAACATTTCAATCTTGCATGTGAACATTATATAATTAAAAAAAAACCCTCATAAAAATTGTTTACAAAGATTCGGGCAGTCGTAGAGGAAAAGGCAACTTGAAGACTATGCCTTGGAAAAACTTAATAGGAAAAGAAGGGGACTATTTCGTAATATGGGGAGAGAATATAAAAATTGTGATTTGACTACTCTTTTTTTTTTTTGGTCGAAGTTTTGACTACTTTATTAGGTGTTGTTCACACACGAACCGGTCTAATCAAGCTGAGCCGACGTGCTAGGAAGCCTGAAAGCAGAATGAGTCGCGGATAGCGAGCTGGGGATACGGCTTCCAAGCGTACTATAAAATCGCCCTCCTGTGAAAAAACTTCTGACTTTTGAATTTAGGAGACAACCTGACCAAATAAATAAATAAATTAAGAGACTATACTTTTAATGCATGACAAATTGATCTCATGCACATTCAACAGTTTGGATGCGGTCAGAGAAGATAATATACTGGCCCACTGGGTAAGAAATGCTATTTTTTACTATATATAATTCGCGACCCATCACAACCATTCATCACACGTGGCAAAATATAATGAATTCAATTAGACAATAAATTCAACGGTCAAAATGGCTTATCCAATAATAAAAGCATATAATTTGTGGGTATAGATAGCTTTTCCAAGATGACAATATTCTTGAAACATCACATGGAAATTTCTTCGGGAGGTTGCACTGGGTTCATGATGCGTAGCTGACTTTTGCACATTTGATAAAGTCAACCATATAAAATACGCAATAATTAAAATCATATTTGGACACACCGCCCAATGCTAAATATTGCGACTGAGATTCATCTGTTGTGCCTGGTCTCTCGTCGCCGATCGACGCACTCTCTCAAGAATCCATGCACAAGCACGAGCATAACCACATCGTCTCCGCTGCTGTTAGAAGGAGGAGAGGACAAATAAATGAGCAGATTTCGAACGTAAACGAGGGAGTGAAATGGCAATGGAGAGAGAGGGAGGAGAGAGAAAGTGCCAGCTTTGATCTCAGAGCCTAAGGTCAGACAAGAGAGAGAGAGAGTGATCTTTTTGTGCTATCATGCAACTTCATAGCTGGCAAGACGCCATAGATTCTCTCTCTAGAAAACACGTTGGGGTGTGCAGGGCTGTATGAGGCTTGATAGTAAAACGTGTGGCGGCGGGAGGCGGACGGTCGGGCGGTTGCCCTCCGTTGGTTGATGGTTTTAATATTTAAGTATTTTAGCAATATGGGTCAGATCGGGTATGGATTGTTCTATTTGTGTTTCATGAAAATAGGTCAAAACGAGTTAAATGGGTCAATATGGATCGAATCATTTTCGACCTGGCCCAAACTCGACCCAATCCACCCATTTGACAAATATATTTGACTCAAAACGACTTGAACATTGAAAGTCAATTTTATGTTATTTTTGTGATAATGTCATAAATCGCAACGTGACTCTTATAGGCACGTGGGAAAGCAATATTCTCATAGTTAGTCTTAGTCACAATCTAATATTGAAATTGCTCAAGCACATGAACAAATTACCGATACCTTATTTTGGAGAAATCGCCTGGCAAATGTCCAAATAAGAGCTCATTATCATATAAATTGAACTTCATTCAGGAATTTGATGGAGTTGATGGCGATATTTCTTCCTGAAGATACACATGAGGAGTCTCCATCGATGAGCAGTCGCTTCCAGTAGCACTTATTGAAACGCCTAGAAATATCCCCGTACTTATATCCAATCTGAGGCCATTATCTATCCAATTGGTTTGCTTTATTGGGTTATCTCATATCGATTGTGGAAGGAGTTGATGGTCTATTTATAAGTGCGAGGGAAAGCCTCATCCTTTGAGCTAACTTTTAGGATGAGAGAGGTCCAAGACCACCCAACACTTGTTGTTAGGAATGACGCACAAATTCAAGAACAATAATCAAAGCAAATAATCCACACTAGCAGAGTATAATAATAAAAGAACAAAATAAAAAAAAACACCAGAGAATTTGTTATTGAAATTTATCCAAACTTCGGCTACGTCTCCGCGCAGAGGCACTCTCCGAATTCACTAATCTTCGAAAAAATAGGAATACAATTGATCTTCATACAAGATCGGAGCACTAAGAAATTAAGAACACTCGGAATGCTATCACGACCTCTCTTTTTCTTTTCTCTCTATTTCCTCTCTTCTACGCTAAATCTGCTGCATATTTGTGCTAAATATTCTGATGCAGCTCTGCGCCAAAGATTATTGCATCTCTGCACTAAATATCTGCACTAAATATTTTGCTGCTACTTTGCGCTAAATATTCTGCATCTCTACACTAAATATTCAGTTGCATCTCTGTGCTAAATATTCTGCTAGTGTATCTTTCAACCTAAAAGCAAATTAAAGAGAAAAGATAAAAAAAAAATGCCCTTAATAAAATATTTGGTTTCACCCGCCAACTATCTTCCACTTGAAGACAAATGTATCTGATGGACCAACCAACTTGGACCAAGCAACTTTGCATCCATCCTCTTCAAAAACTAGTAACTGAAACTTGTGCCTATACGATACTTCTCATCAATTAACATGGAGTATTACCAATAGTAGTACATAAAGTATGCTTCTCACTATCTACTACCTTGGTAAACATGTCAGCTGGATTCTTTGAACCATCAATATTCTGTAGCTTTAACTCATTACCTTTCAATGCTGAACTGATGAAGTGATAACGCTTCTTGATATGTCTATTCCTTGAGTGATAAGCTGCATTCTTTGTTAAGTGCATTGCACTTTAACTATCACTCCACAGTGTGCTCACTAGCTGCTTTCGATGTAGCTCCTCCATGTAATCTTGTAACCACATGATTTCCTTAGAGGCCTCCATCACCACCCCTTATTTTTGCTTCTGTTGTCGATTGAGCCACTACTTTCTGTAGTTGAGATACACAACTTACTACTGTACCTGCAACTGTAAAGACATATCCAGTGGTATTCTTACCACTATCTCGATCACCTGAGTGATCTGCATCCACATAACCCTGCAACTCTAATGATGTACCTCTATAACAGAGAGAGTAATTTGATGTACCTGCTATATATCTCAATATTCATTGTACTGCATTCCAATGCTCTTTACTTGGGTTCTGCAAATATCAACTCACAACTTCCACTACCTATGCAATGTATTGTCCCGTGCTCACCATTGCATACATCAAACTTCCCATTGCTGATGCGTATGGAACTACTGCCATCTCATCTTTCGAAGCCTGAGTACTCGGACACAAATCCTTGGAAAGTTTGAAGTAATCCGCTAGAGGAGTCGCAACCGATTTTGCTTCAAATTCTAACGTATCGAGTGGTGAGCTAATGGATTACTAAGCCTCAAAGACGGGCTTAGCTCGGTCCCTCCCAGGACCATACCAAATCGCAACGGGATATATCGGGTTCGATCTTAGTGTGATAGGGTGGCATGTGTATGTATACATGCAAATGGAGTCGCAATCAGTCTTTGAGAAAGGTAGATCAGAAATCTTATCGAGCGGTCGAGAGAAGCCGTTCAATTCTACACAACTAGAGATTAAGGATCCGGGGACTTGGTTACATCGGTGTTTCCACCGACGCCCTTTCGGTACCAAAAATGGATGCTTTTCTAAATGTGCTCTTGTAGGTATGACTCTATCCTATCAATCACAATCAAGGCATGTAATGTGTGCAAACAAGGATTCAATGGCAAGCCGTAACTACTTGGTATTGGATCCGCTACTTTCAACAAGCCGACTTAGATTAGGAATGCAGTTTTTTTGAAAAAATCAAAAGAGGATATTTGATAATTTATCTTGATTGATTACTTTCCCTGTTTTGAGAATTCTGAATTTCGCGATCCTTATCTTCTGATTGGTTTCCATATAATTTGAAACTCCTAAAAAACTTAGTAAGATATGGTTTCTTAGAAGCCTTATCTAATTAAAATTTTTAGGAAGATAGGGTTTCCTAAAAGCTTTATCTCATGAGTTATTTGGGATAAAATCAAGACATCCGAATCAATTGCATCATCTTTAATTTCCGAAAATTCATTGAAAATACAAAAAAAAAAAAATCATTCATGTTTGCATATCACATTTTTTCATGTCCGCATATTTGCATATCAAATTTTGCATGTCCCATGTTGCATTATCATATAGGTTAGAATACATATTTTAAGTTGTCATATAATTTTTGCACGTCATAATCCATCGTGTTTTGCCATGACATTATTTACACGCCATGCATGTTTTGCCATGTCATAATTGCCCATCATTGTGCCACGTCATTCTCATGTGTTTTGCATCCATAAGTTGTTTCTAATGTTTAGTCATTATTTGCATGTCATGTTAGTATAAATTCCATTAGTCATGTAGTCTAGTAAACACATCACAAATATGATGTCATATAGTTAGAATAAATGATTTTGCATGCTACATTATAGTTGCATTAATATCGCGTCATTTTGCATGTTTTAATTGGTTAGATAAACTTTGCATATGGGGTAGTATTGCATATTTTTGCATGTCTCGCATTGCATTTTCGTATGAGCATATTAATCTCATCATTTAGAGTAGTTTCCATGTCATTCATTCATGTCATCTATGCATTCATTTAAATAAGAGAAAATCCAAAAAAATAATTCCATCTTCTGAACCCTAAGTGAAATCAATCAATTTGAGTTGCCAAACTTAGCATTCTTATGAAAATTGAGGTACCGAAGGGCCATTAATTTCTAATTAACGTAACCAAGTCCTCGAACTTAAAATCTCTGGTTCGTAGAAATAAAGTATTCTCCCGATACTTCATTTAGGTTTCTAATCAACCTACCAAAAATGATTAGTAGAGACTCCAAATTTAAAATCATTTGAATAACTTGAACCAAAGTTGTGATTTGGTAGGGCTTGGGAGAGTCCGTATTAGGTTAGTTGAATAATTAACCTGATAATCCATTAACCTAAGAATTTTCTAATTTTTAGGTCACGACAGGGCTTGAACAAGCAACTTGCTTACCCTTCTTCGAATGTGCTGAAGTGAATCTTCTACATGTCCCAAGCATGGACATTTTTTTTCAAGCAAGGACATTCAACACACATACTTTGACTTAGTCGAATATGAACATTCAACGTCAGGTTTATGTATCACGAGTCAACTTTGTTGAATTCAAAATTACTTGATATGGTACAAAAGGAAATGAACCTTCTGCATTAAAGCATTTGACCATCTTTCAAGGACTGTTCTACTGTTCCCCACAAGAAAAAAACAATTTTTTGATGTTCAAGAAATGTTGATAAAAATATCTGCGGGTACTTTTCTTCCAATATACTCTTGGTAAGTTATCAACACTTATAAGAAGTTATGGATTTTTTTAATTGTTGGAAAATTATCTAAAGTTTTGAAATCACTTGAGAAAAAAGCCACAAAAAACCTCAAAGTGTACCCACAGTGACACATCCTAAATTTGACACCAAAAATTGCAAACTTGTACCTGTGTGGTACATTTACCTTTCGTCAAAGTTCCGTTAATGAATATCGTTAAAAATCTGCATACATGGATGCTAGAAGGCAAATGGTGTTGACATGACGCCCACGTCACTTAAGTGAAATAAAAACAACGTTGTTATGGCTGAAAAATCATTTGATAAAACCTTGGCGGAAGGCAAATGTGTCATATTAGTGCACGTTTGGGATTTTTATGCACAAGAAAAAATTTATGGTAAATATGTCACAATTGACACAGTTTAGGGTTTTTAATGTAAAAAAAAAAATGATTCAGAAAAAAAAATCACAGTGGCCATATTTTGGGATTTTGTATCAACTTTAATTTATTTAACAACTCTTCGAGCTACTTTTACTTTAGGGATTTACCAACTTTTTTTTAATTAACTTACCTAAGTTTTTTAAGTTACTTACCAACATATTTCTGTTTCTTTTGATAACCCACTATTCCATTCAGCTACCAATTTTCATTGCCTTGCCTACTTGCGTTTCTGTGTGTTACCAACTCTCTTCGAGAAATACCAACTTTATCTGTGTGACTAACCTTTTTTTTTTTGTCGGAACTTTTTTTTTAATTACTTTTTTTACTTTTTTTTTATTGGATCATCTACTATTTTTAGGTTATTGCCTTTCTTTTATTTTCTTGAAAATTTATACTATTTTTTCTTAATTATCTAACTTCTTTTTAGCAAATTACCAAATTTTATGCAGCTTACTTACCGATGTGATAAGTTATATTCTCTTCGAAAAATACTAATATTTTATGAGTGATTTGCCAACTTTTCTCGGATTAACAGACTAAGTTTTGGTTATAAACTTTCCTTAGAGTTGCTTACTAACATTTAGTGGATTTTTTTTCTTTTTTATTAGCAATTTTAGTTGGATTACTTGACGATATTTCTTATAAATTATCGATGCTCATAGAAAAGTACTAACTTCTAATCAATCGACTTACCAACTTTGTTCGGATTAATTTATCCACTATTCATAGGTATCAACTTTTCTCTGAGTTTCTTACCACCTTTAATTATTTTTTAATTAAATTATCAATTATTACTGTAACTTACCAACTCTTAATTTGCATTACTTATCACCACCCTAATAGATTAAGGACTCTCCTTTAAAATTATCAACTTTTTTTCAGTACTTTACTAACGTTTTTATGAATATGTTAGCAAATATATTCATGTTACGAACTTTCTTTGAGTTTTTACCAACTATCCAGCTTTCCTTGATTTTGTATGAACTTCCATTTGCTTTGTTACTAAATTTTTTTAATTTTAACCAACTTTTTCTAGAATTTATCCTGTGTAATCAGAGTGACTTCCAATTAGTTACCAAATTAATCTTTTGTCTTATTTTTTATCAACTTTCATTGACCTTTTCTTACGAACAGTTTATATTTTCGTTTACCAACTGCCATTTTTTTCCGATTCAATTACCAAATATTTTTGCCTTACCAACTCTATTATGATCTATAAGGATGTATATGACTATCATATAATGATGTGGAGGAATCGGAGGTTCAAATGATAGAAAACTTCTTGTTTGACTCGAATTTTTGGGAACGTCTAAAGCTAATCTCCTAAGATAATCCAACTTTCTTATTCACTACCATCATTTTGCAATACCAAGCCCATTGCATATTGAAAAGAGAATTGATTATGTAACAGCTTTTGGGTGACTGTAAGACTAACACAGCCTCTCAGTGCGATGGTTAGCTGTTTATGGACTATTCGAAAACGATTTGCTTTGCATAATATCTGATCGCCAAAAATAAATATTGTAATTGTGTACCGAATGAAGTATTTTGAAATGAACTTGAAAAAAAAATTAATCAATTAAAATTTATTCTCACAGTCACCCAAAGAATATTATGCTAGCAAAACCTTTTGAAAAATCATAATAGATAATTTGGTGGAGCCCGATCAGTCATAAAAGTACGTGTTCTTCTCTTTCTTTTGCCAATGGGGATACAGAAGTTCAGAACTTGAAAACGATTTGAATCAAACTGGAGGGCTTTTGATTCTGGTCAAAGTAAAAGTTGGAAGATGAGAAAGCAGAGCATGTGAACTTATCCTACTCAGGAACTTTAAACAGAGTTTATTTGGTAGCTAGCTTGAAAGCTCGTCAGAAGTCAACAACATGATTAGTGTTTCACGTCGACCAGCTACAGCAAAACCTGCATGAAATCACAGCAGAAGAAACGACGCTCTTTGGAACTTGAATTCCAAAATGGCGTCGTTTCTTTTTCAAAAGGCACTGCCAAGTTTTTTTTTTTTTTTTTGGGGGTCAGAAGGAAACTTGCAGCTATGAAACGACTTCCTATGTGGAGGAAAGGCCGAAAACTACATCGTCTTCTCAAACTTTCGCGCTTAAATTGCCAAAAGAGAAGGGCAACGATAATCCACAATAATTGATAATTAAATAAGTGGGGTATTTTTTTATATTAAATTAAAAAGATGAGTCTACTTTTATGAATAGACTGCATTATCAGTCCCTTCTGCATATTAGTACTTGACCATTCCGACGCTTCTCCTTCCTTATTGGTTGAGATTCGACCTGAAACTCAAGCGGGAAAAACTTATTCTACTTAGGGAAGCAAAGAATGGAAATATTACATGTAATCTCTTTCCCCTTATTAGTTTAACATATTATAGATGATTAGGCGAAAAGTCTTAAGTTCGAAAAAGGCGTACGAGAAAAACCGACTGTAAATGGATATCAAAACCGAAGCGAGCATTCAAATCGCCACAGTGCTGATTATTTACTATAGTTTAACCTACTGTAGATGATTATATACTCAGCTCTGATAGAGTATTTAAGCCAAAAGTCTTAAGTTTGACAAAGGCGCACGAGAAAAACCAACTGTAAATGGATATCTAAACAGAAGCAAGCATTCAAATCGCCGCACCATCTTTCTTTACTAATATTGTACACAGTGCTGTCTTCCTATTTAGTTTTATTCAGCATGATTTTGCCAACAAATAATCTCTTTCACAACTGGGGTAAAAAAACAAAAAAAGAGATTTAAAAAAACTCGAAATCTTGGATGATTTACAAGAGACCCTAAACTCAGTCGGTCCAAATAGGACTTTCTTTTGGTACAACAAATGAATGAATAAATGATCAACCTAAAGTACTAGTCCACGCGAAAACAACGTGAGAACAAGGAATCAGAATTACAGGAGCAAGGGATCTATCTTCGGAGCCATCTTGCCAAACAAGAACTTGAGGTCATTCTCAAGAGGAGTCAAGTTCAAGTCCAGGCCCATAACCCTCTTATTGCTGCTATTCGACCTCTTCAACACCGGGATCGTCGAACCAACCGTGAAAAACTCGTCCATCTTCATCATGTTCAAGCTCATCAACTCGGTCCTGTGCCTCCTCATGTGGCCTCCCAAGGCTTGCCCCAACGAGAACTTCATCCCGCACATCGAGCACTCGTGCATCTTGGGCTTCGCCGTCGAGGCCAACGCCAACTTGGTGCAGTCTACCGGCTTCGTCTCTGGAAGCTTCGGCTTCTTGTGGCTTGCCCGGTGACCGCTGAGCGCCTGGAACGAAGAGAACCGGCGATTGCACGTCTTGCACTCGAAGTTGTCTTCGTCGTGACTCACAGCGGCTCTTTTAGCGTTTGTACTGATGCCGTGGGAGAGAAGCATCAGGCATTTCGCCATGTCCAAGCTCATCCTTTCATAGTCATCTCTGCTTCTTTTCATCGTGGGTGCGCAAGAGAACGTCATTGCTGATTTAGAAGAAAATCGGGGTGTGAATGGAGTTTGCGTGGTGGGTTTTCTTTGCTTGCGGGGGCTGGAGGTTTACTTGCGAAAAGAATGTGATGGTGAAGTGGGCGAAGCGTGTTTGGGGTATTTATAGGCAAAATGTCCAGCTGAGAACGTGGGACTCAAACATTTGACTTGACTAATGTTTCAGATCATCGCATTAGAAGTAAGCATTAAGAAATGACGTTTGGTAGTTTAGTGATGCTCACACGAAACATCCCCCAACTTGAGCGCGGACAAGAAAGGAAGTTCAGGTGCATTTTCGTAACAAAAGGAGGAAACATGTGCACGTGTGGAATAGTTTGGCTGGGTTTGCTCGTGCTCTCACATGTGGCGGGGTCCCATTGGGCAGCCACAAGACCACTTGCACAGTGTGGCACGAAAAGTCACGGCCTGGTTGCCAAAAGAAGAAGTGGTCAATGGTCAAGATTGGTGTAATTCTCTGAAATGTCTGCTTTTTTTCTAGAGGTTCAGAGCTTACTCCGTACGATTATTCTATCTTTCTCGCTTTGTTCATTACGAGAACATTATGCCGCGTAGGACCAAATCACAACGGCTACGGTCTCAGATGCTTCTTCGTTTCGTCGACGCCGCCTCCAATTACTCACGTTGTGTCAATGGCAAAAATATTAAAGGAATCAGAAATGACAAATGAGTGACACAAGTTTTCGAATATCGCCAACGTTTTGATGTTTGCTTGGCCGCCACCAAATACACACATTTTGCATTTAGATGATCATATTATTAAAAAAGAAAAGGAAAAAGCAAGATCCTTATATATGTAAGAGCTGCACGTTTAGGGGAATTTATCCAATCAGTCATAAACCTATTATACGAATGTTAATCGGTCATAAACTCTAATTTCGTCAATTTTGTCACAAAGTTTACGGGAAATTCTAATATAGTCTTTCCGGCCGAATTTCGTCGAAAATCATTGACCTAGCAGTGTGCCCC
Organism: Lenwebbia sp. NSW1173648; assembly: GCA_029784005.1. Lineage (NCBI taxonomy): Eukaryota > Viridiplantae > Streptophyta > Magnoliopsida > Myrtales > Myrtaceae > Lenwebbia > Lenwebbia sp. NSW1173648. The sequence goes on along the minus strand of JARCGZ010000008.1, from coordinate 17,017,159 downwards.
GTAGGATGGCTGGCAATGAATGGATCGCTACGTCGGTGATTTTCGGAAAAAAAAAATTAAACAGAAAGACTTCATTAGAATTTCATGTATGGATTTAGGACTGGATTGGCAAAAAATAAAATATTTAGGATTGAATTGGCAAAAATAAAATATTTAGGACTGAATTGAAATTCGTACAAATAGGTTTGAGATTAATTGGGTAATTTTTTCACACATTTTTGTAGGCTTTGATGCGTTTGAAAAGATGGAGATAATCAGTATATTCTAGTGCAAAGTTTGAGCGGTCCTTAGTCATAAGGTTTGGCAAGGTAACCGTCTCAGCACATGCCAGTTCTCATCTTCACTATCGACGTGAATGTTAATTTGTCCATTCAACCTTTTCTGACGATAAGTCCGTGGCCGAGATGGCCACCCTCTTTGCTTTTGATCCATTTTTGTCTTCACTTTGTCCTTGGACATGGTAAAAGTTAATTTGACCGATCACTTTAACAAGATGTCACACTAAAGTGAAACCAAAAGCAAAAGCTAGACAAAATTCTCTAACTTTGGCGAGTTTCACCGGACTGGCTTTGTTGCAGAAATACCGTATTTACGTGATTCGATCGGTGTTACATAGTGCACGGAAAGAGCAGCACAGAATTTCATTATAGATCAAGCCATAAAATTAAGATTACTACCACACTCAAGTCAATCAAGCACTTTCAATATCTCTCAGCCCAAATTACACCTAATAGCACACACAATGTTTAGCCTTCATAATTTCTCGCGAAACAAGCTCTCAATTTTTGAAATTTAATGACTCCCCTTGTGCACTTCAATAATCATTCCCTCACGTGTTAGACTCCAATGTTACGCTAGCTCCCTGTTATCCAACTTTCTTATGCATCATCATATATTCCGACTTAATTCCCTATCTTATTGTGGGGAGGAGGCACCACAACAACCACAACGCTCGATTTCACCCTTATCCTCTGTTTGGGAAAAGGAGAAAAAAAAACTGGAAACTTATAATGGGTGTGGAATATAGGGCAAATTTTTAAGTTGGTGAGAAACAGATTGTAGAAAGTCTTTTAAATGTAATCAATTTTCGTCACCCATTTTAGCAATTTTCTCTCCCCACTTATTTCCACTCATGACAATTTTTCTCTTTCGCTAGAGCGAACCATAAAAGCTATCTGAAACCGCATATAACTAAGTCGTTCGGTCAGACCGGTCCGGTTCCTCCTTCTTCTTCTTTTGTTGCAGAAGATCATTTATACTTTTGGCTTCCTTAGTATACTTGTCATCAAAATAATGTCAAGATAAAATAAAAATAATGGATTTGATTTCTTTTTAATTTCTACGTCAAGGTTTTCTTTCAGCATCCTCAGATACATTTTACAGAAGACACACCAAAAAATTCGTATTAGAATGATTTGTATATGAATTATATTAACACGTGAAATTTTATTAAAATCCTATTTTTTGTTTATTGAAGGTGGGTGTGGTGGGTGTTGACAAGGAGAGCGGAGTTATATATTATCAATTTTTGGACTAGATTACAGTATTTTTTTTTAGAATTCTTGGGAATGAAGGTGAGAAGGGACAAAGAAGAAAACATGAAAAAAAAAAAAAAAGGGACCTGACTCGACCCAAAACTGTCAAATCACCCGAAATCATTTACTCATTACCCGGCCGGAATCGAAAAAACTCTGAAAGTTTTGGGTTGGGTTGGGTCAGGCTAGGTATGGTACTTCTGACACCCTTACAAGCTAGTATGTTGATTTTTCTGAGGCCATCTTAAAATATCACCAATAAAGTACTTACAAATAGTCTAATTTTATCAAACATGAATTGTTAAATCTCCACTGACTTTTTTATAATTAATTAAAAAAATTGGGAATACGAATTTTTATGGTGGTACCAAACGCATTAATATTCTTCTATTTCGGGAATAGAAATTTTATACAGCTACAAAACGCGTTCTTCTACTCAGAGACTCGTCCAAGAAATAGAAATAGAAAAAACTATTTATAAACAGAAATTATTCCCGAAAACAGAAATGTTATCAAATACACCCTAAATATTTGGTTTGCCGGTGAGCTAAGTGTGTAAATTGGCCGCTCCACGATCTTATTTAAGAGAGTGTCAACTTTGAAGAATCTCTTTAAGAAAAAGGCTCTATTTGAGAACCTTATTCGAAATTTTCTCAAGATTATCTATAGATCGCTAGTTGATAAATTGGATCGAGATCTTCTATGATGGTGACGGTGCCGATAATGTTGGATTCCCATGCTACTAGTACTCATCACTTGACTTGAGAAACAGGGCGAGTCAATGAAAAATAAAGTAATAGCCAAACATGTGGATTGAGATTGTTCCAGGAATTAAGAGGCAGTGGCTACATGTCAAATATTTCAATCTTGCATGTGAACATCATCGTTTCCACTCAAGTTGGACATAATAAATAAATAAATAAACCTAATAAAAAAAAGTTTACAAAGATTCGGGCAGTCATAGAGGAAAAAGCAACTTGAAAACTTAGGCCTTTGAAAAAATTTAATAGGATTAAGGAGGGGACTGTTTCGTACGGGGAGGGAATATAAAATTGTGATTTCACACACGAACCGGTCAGATCAAGCCGAGCCGACGTACTAGGAAGCTTGAATGGAGAATGAGTCGCGGATGGCGAGCTGGGGATACGGCTTCAGAGCGTTACTGTACATGCTCTTGGAAAATTTGCCCGTGTTGAGCTTCTAACTTTTGAATTTAGGAGACAACCTGACCACAAAAATAAAATTAGGAGACACGACTTTTAATGCATGAAAATCTTATGCACATTCAATAGTTTAGCTGCAGTCAGAGAAGATAAGATATGGGGGTAAGAAATGTTCTTTCTTTTCTTATAAATATACCGCGACCCATCGCAACCATTCATCACACATAAAAAAAAAGATAATATATTAAAAAAGACAATAAAATCATCGGTCAAGATGAGTTATCGAATAATAAAAGAATATGATTCGTGGGTATAGATAGTTTTTCCAAATTGAGATTGATCTGCTAACTTTGCAAGTTAGATAAAGTCAATCATATACATTAAGCAATAATAAAACACATAATTGATCCATGAACTTTAATTCAATGTGCAATGCTGTCTCCAAACTTTTAATTGGTTCAATGAGGTCTCTGAGCATTGGTTCAATATGCAATGTCGTCTCTGAACTTTTAATTTGTTCAATGCGGTCCTTGAACATTGAAAATTAATCCAATGTTCAATGTGGTCCATAAGCTTTTAAACATTTTCTTATAATTTGGGGACTACATTGGACATTTACCAATAGTTCAGGGAATATTGAACAAATTAAAAGTCTAGGGATAATATTGCACATTAGACTAAAGTTTATGGACCGTTTTTATGATTATCCTTACTGTATACAATAGTATAGGTAACGTGGGAGAAGTAATATCTATTTAACCAATTGTAACCTTAGGGTAAAGTTCAATATATATAATATCGGGGAAATACCAAAAAAGTCCTAAACCTTTTGACAAATTGCCAATTCAATCCCAAACCTTTCAATCGTGCCAATTTTGTTCTAAACGTTTTGATGATTTGCTAATTTAGTCCTAAACCTCTCAATTGTGTGAATTTAGTACTAAATCTTTTGAAATTGTGCCAATTTAGTCCTAAATCTTTTGAAGTTTTGCCATTTTAGTCCTAAAATTATTAATTGAGTAATTGACTGGAAGGACTAAATTGGCAATTCATTAAAAGGTTTAGGATTAGTTTGGCAAATCATTAAAAGGTTTAGGACTAAATTGACATAATTTAAAGGTTTATGACTGAATTGACAAGTTGTCGAAAAATTTTAGGACTAAATTGACACAAATGAAAGGTTTAGGACTAAATTGGCACAAACGCAATAGGTTTAGGAATTTTTAGACAATTTTCCCAAATGTATATCTTTTATATTAAATAAACCAACATATTAATCTCGTTTGTGTAGGTTTTGCTCTCAGCACCCTCACTGGATCAGGCTAGAGTTTGTGGAGGGAGCATATGTGACGTCCAAAGAAAAGTGCATATTGTCATTCAGCAAATAAATGGCGAGGTAAGATAATAGCGACACGTAATCGTCACACTTCCCATTTGACTCAAGCGGCTTGAAAGTACAAAGTCAATTTTATGTTATTTTTCAAATTAACTTTTGTGATAATGTCATAAATCACAGCGTGAGTCTTGTAGGCACGTGGGAAAGCAATATTCCCGTCGTTAGTCTTCGTCGCCATCTGATATTGAAATTGCTCAAACACGTTAACAGAATACCGGTACATTATTTTGGAGAAATTGTCTATCAAAAGTCCAAATAACAGCTCATTATCATATTTAATTGAACTCAATTCAGGAATTTGATGGAGTTGATCACGATATTTCTTCTTGAAGATGGGCATGAGCAGTCTCCTTCAATCAGCTGTCGCCTCCTGTAGCACTTATTCAAATGCCTAGAAATAGCCCCATACTGCGATAATTAGGGCATCACCGAGCAGTCACAAACAAAATTTGAGTCCATTATCTATCCAATTGATTCGCTCTACTCAGAAGTTTAAACCATTAAGACTCCGTTTGTTTCACAAAAAATATTTTTTTGGAAAACGTTTTCCTCAATTTCTAGTGTTTGGGGGCAAAAAATATATGATCAAGGAAAATATTTTCCGGTCAATAAAAAATATTCTTCTAGGGAAAATGATTTCCTTTTCCGATAAAGACAAATCGATTTCGCCTCTATTTTAGACTTCTCTCGCGCGTAACTTGTGCGGAACTTTTTGAAACTGAAGAAATCTTCCTTTCCGTCTCCCCTTCTCTCTTCTCACATTCTCTCTCTCCTTCGTCCCCGTTCTCTCTCTTCAGTCTCTCTTTTCACTCTTGCCAGCTGCGATCTTGGGTATCTTCACCTCGATGGCGAGCTCCAGGTGGTGAGGCGAGCCACGAGCTCGCCAAATCTGGTGAGGCCGAGGCTCGCCTTGCCATTCTCGAGCTCGCCATCGGCGGGACCATAGGGATAGGAACTCACTGCTAATCCAGATCTGCAGCCAATGACTCATCCGAGGTCAGGGAAGACAAGGCCAACCAGATCTACCCAAACAATGCGGCCGATGGCCGAGGATGAGGGACAACATTATTCTTGAGCTTGGCTCGCCCATGGTTGGCCTGTGATGCTACTGTCCATGGTTAATTGGTGACACTGTTGTCCATGGTCTGCTCATCCATGGCCGCGAGCCCCATCGACCGAGCCTCAAGCTCGTCGGCTGGTGGCGAGGCTCGGCGGCCGGTCGCCGTGGCCACTCACCAGTCGAAGAAGCAAGGAAAAAGGAAAAACGAAAAAAGAAAAACAAAAGAGAAAAAGGAAAAAAGAAAAAAAAACAAGAAAGAAAAACAAAAGAGATAAAAGATAAAAGAAAATAATTAAGAAAATGATTTTTTTAAAATAAATTATGAAAAGATGTATACGGTGAGAATTGATTTTCCTTACCAAACGGCGGAAAATATTTTCTGGTTCGTTTTCAGATTTCAGCCAAACATCTGAAAATATCCTCATTTTCCTAAAAAATGATTTTTTGGAAAACATTTTCCAAAAATGCCATATTTTTCGCGAAACAAACGGAGCCTAAGTTATGAACCAATTGAATTTAATAATTGCTCCATTAAGGTGCATGATTGAAACTGATTCATCAAGCCTATCAGCTTTGCTGATTAATTCCCATTAGAGGAGAACAAAATAGATCTTTTCTAGTTTTCAGTTGTTGAATGGAATAACGTGGGCTTGGACAAGCAACTTGCTTACCCTTCTTCGAATGTGTTGAATTGAATCTTCTACATGTCCCAAGCAAGGACATGTTTTTTTTTTCAAGCAAGGACATTCAACACACATACTTTTGACTTAGTCGAATATGAACATTCAACGTCAGGTTTATGTATCAAAAGTCAACTTTGTTGAATTCAAAGTTAGTTAATATGGTACAAAAGCATATGAACCTTCTAAGCATTTGACCATCTTTCAAGGAAGAACCATTCTACTGTTCCCCACAAGGAAAAACAGTTTTGTTTTTCCGTGCCGGTAAGGTTCAAGAAACGTTGATAACAATATCAGCGGGTACTTTTTCTTCCAATATACTATTGGTAAGTTACCAACACTTATAAGAAGTTATTGATTTTTTTAATTGTTGAAAAATTATCTAACTTTTGTAATAACTTATCAACTTTTATTTACTTACCTATTCTTCCAGCTTACCAACTCTTCAGAAAAATTACCAACTTTCATTTTAGGGATTTACCAACTTTTTTTTATTAACTTACCAACTTTCATTCTATTATTCCCTTGCTTACTTGCGTTTATGTGAGTTACTATCTCTCTTACAAAAATAGCAACTATTTTTTTTCTAGCAAATTACCAAATTTTATTTGGCTTACTTACCGGTGTTTGTGATGAGTTATCAATTCTCTTGGAAAAACACCAATCTTATATGAGTGATTTGCCAACTTTTCTCGTATTAACTTACTAGCTTTTAGTTATCAACTTTCCTTAGAGTTGCTTACTAACTTTTAGTTGATTTTTTCTTTTGTGTTAGCAACTTTTTTATTTGGCTTACTTAACGAGGTTTCTAATATATTATAAAATGCTCATAGAGAAGTAATAGCTTCTAATCGATCGATTTACCAACTTTTTTTTAGTACTTTACTAACTTTTGTATGATTATATTAGCAATTATATTCAAGTTACCAACTTTCTTTGAGTTGCTTACCAACTATCCAGGTTCCTTAATTTTGTATAAACTTCCATTTGCTTTGCTTACCAAAAGTTTATATTTACCAACATTTTTTAGAATTTTTACCATGTGTAATCAGAGTGACTTCCGATGACGTTACCAACTAGTTTTGTTACCAAATTTTATTCCGATTAAGTATAGTTGCAATGTTCATTCGGTTTTAACAAAATAATCGTTTGTCTAACCAACTTCTCTTATCTTTTACAACTTTTATGGATCTTTCTTAGGAACAGTTTATCTTTTTGTTTACAACCTATTGTATAAAATTTAGCAATCTTTATTTGTGTGGCTTATTGATTTTTCTACGATTCAGTTACCTACTACTTTTGCGTTACTAACTATACGATGATTTATAAGGAGGTATATGACTATCATATTATAATTTGGAGGAATCGGAGGATTCAATTGATAGAATACTTCTTGTTTGACTCGAATTTTTGGGTACTTCTAAAGCTCTTAATCTCTTGAGATAAACCAAGTTTCCTATTCACTACAATCATTTTACAAGGAGTTCAGAACTTTTAAAAATCATAGAAGATATATTGGTCGAGCCCAATAAGTCATAAAAGGAGTTCAGAACTTTTATAAAGGATTTGAATCAAACTGGAAGGTTTTTAATTCTGGTCAAAGTAAAAGTTGGAAGATGACAAAGTAGAGCATGTGAACTTATCCTACTCAGTTTGACCAAAAAAAAAAACTTATCTTACTCAGGAACTTCAAAGAGAGTTTATTCGACAGGAAAGCGAGTTCTAAATTGATTGCCCTCCTAGCTTGAAGCTCGTCAGAGGTCAACAACATGATTAGTCTACAGCAAAATCTGCATGAAATCTCAGCAGAAGAAACGACGCTCTTTTGAACTTAAAATCCAAAATGGCGTCGTTTCTTTTTCAAAAGTAACTGTCAAGTTAAAATTGCAGCTATGAAACGACTTCCTATGTGGAGGAAAAGCCAAAAACTACATTGTCTTCTCGAATTTTTGCGTTTAATTGCCGAAATAGAAGGGCAACCTATAATTCACAATAATTGATAACTAAATAAGTGAGGTGTTTTTGATATTAGATTAAAAAGGTGAGTCTACTTTTATGAATAGACTGCATTATCAGGGCCTTCTGCATATTAGTACTCGACCATTCTGACGCTTCTCCGTCCATATTGGTTGAGCTTATTCTACTTAGGGAAGCAAAGAACGAAAATTGTACATGTAACATTTTCCCCCTTAATAGTTTAACATATTGTAGATGATCATATACTCAGCTCTGATATTGTATTTAAGCGAAAATTCTTAAGTTTGAAAAAGGCCTACGAGAAAAACCGACTGTAAGCGGATATCAAAACAGAAGCAAGTATTCAAATCGCCGCACCATCTTTCTTTACTAATATTGTACACAGTGCTGTCTTCCTATCTAGTTTTATTCAGCATGATTTTGCCAACAAATAATCTCTTTCACAACTGGGGTAAAAAAACAAAAAAAGAGATTAAAAAAAAATCGAAATCTTGGATGATTTACAAGAGCCCCTAAACTCAGTCGGTCCAAATAGGACTTTCTTTTGGTACAACAAATGAATGAATAAATGATCAACCTAAAGTACTAGTCCACGCGAAAACAACGTGAGAACAAGGAATCAGAATTACAGGAGCAAGGGATCTATCTTCGGAGCCATCTTGCCAAACAAGAACTTGAGGTCATTCTCAAGAGGAGTCAAGTTCAAGTCCAGGCCCATAACCCTCTTATTGCTACTATTCGACCTCTTCAACACCGGGATCGTCGAACCAACCGTGAAAAACTCGTCCATCTTCATCATGTTCCCGCTCATCAACTCGGTCCTGTGCCTCCTCATGTGGCCTCCCAAGGCTTGCCCCAACGAGAACTTCATCCCGCACATCGAGCACTCGTGCAACTTGGGCTTCGCCGTCGAGGCCAATGCCAACTTGGTGCAGTCTACTGACTTCGTCTCTGGAAGCTTTGGCTTCTTGTGGCTTGCCCGGTGGCCGCCGAGCGCCTGGAATGAAGAGAACCGGCGATTGCACGTCTTGCACTCGAAGTTGTCTTCGTCGTGACTCACAGCGGCTCTTTTAGCGTTTGTACTGATGCCGTGGGAGAGAAGCATGAGGCATTTCGCCATGTCCAAGCTCATCCTTTCATAGTCATCTCTGCTTCTTTTCGTCGTCGGTGCCCAAGAGAACGTCATTGCTGATTTAGAAGAAAATCGGGGTGTGAATGGAGTCTGCGTGGTGGGTTTTCTTTGCTTGCGGGGCTGGAGCTTTACTTGCGAAAAGAATGTGATGGTGAAGTGGGCGAAGCGTGTTTGGGGTATTTATAGGCAAAATGTCCAGCTGAGAACGTGGGCCTCAAACATTTGACTTGACTAATGTTTCAGATCATCGGATTACAAGTAAGCATTAAGAAATGACGTTTGGTAATTTAGTGATGCTCACACGAAACATCCCCAAACTTGAGCGCGGACAAGAAAGGACGTCCAGGTACATTTACGTAATTCATGGAGAGAACTAGTGCACGTGCGGAATGCTTTGACTGGTTTTGCTCGTGTTCGTTTCACACGAGGCGGGTTCGTATTGGGCAGTCACAAGACCATTTGCACAGTGTGGCATTGAAAAGGGCAAGGGTCAAAGTTGGTGTTGTGATTCTTTGAAATGTCGGTTTTTTTCCAGAGGTTCAGAGCTTGCTGCGTACGATTATTCTTTCTTTCTTGCTTTGTTCATTACGAGAACATTATGCCACGTAGGACCAAATCACAACTGCCACGGTCTCAGATGCTTTTTCGTTCTTCGACGCCGCCTCCAATTCCTCACGTTGTGTCATTGCGAAAATATTAAAGAAATCATAAATGAAAAATGAATGACACAAGTTTTGGCATATTGTGACGTTTTGATGATGTTGTTTTCTTTTTGGTCGGACGTTTTGATGTTGTTTGCTCGCCACCAAGTACACACATTTTGCAATTTTTTTTTTTGGTAGAACACATTTTGCATTTAGATGCTAATATTATACATGCAAGCGCTGCACATTTGAGGAAAGTTATCCAATCAATCCTAAACCTAGTGTATGAATGTCAATCAGCCATAAAATTTTTAATTTTATCAATTTAATCATAAATCTTTGCGGAAAACTCTAATATTGTCCTTTCGGCTAGTTTTCGTCGGAAATCGCTAACTTGACATTGTGCTAGGTAGGACGAATGGCAATGATTGAATCACTACGTCGGCATTTTTTGACGAAAATTGATTGAAATTACTTCATTAGAATTTTTTGCAAAGATTTAGGATTGAATTGGCATCCGTATGCATATTTTTTATAGAATTCGATGGGGTTGAAAAGATGGAGATAATCATGTTTGGCAAGGTATCAGTTTCAGCAAATGCCAGTTCTCATCGTCACTGTCAGTTTCAGCAAATGCCGAGATGGCCACCCTCCTTGCCTTTGATCCCTTTTTATCTTCACTTTGTCTTTGGGAAAATTGTCAAAAAAAAGTCATAAATCTTTTGCACTTTTGCCAATTCAGTCCTAAACCTTTTAATTTTGCCGATTCAGTCCTAAACATTTTGCATTTGTGCCAATTCAGTTCTAAACCTTTTTTTTGTGCCAATTCAGTCCTAAACCTTTTGCAATTATGTCATTTCAGTCCATCAGGCGAATTTTGGCCGACCGGTGCTGACGTGGACGCCGGCCGGCCGGCGACCAAATATTTTAATTTTTTTATTAATTTTTTTTCTTTATTTTTTTTCCTTCCCCCTCCCCTCCCCTACCCGGTGGCCGGCGAGGCGGGGCCCCGCCCGGCCATGGCGGGTAGGGGAGGGGAGGGGAAGGGACGGGAGGGGAGGGGAGGGGGAAGGAAAAAAAAAACAAAGAAAGAAAAAAAAAGTATAAAAAAATAAAAAAATAAAAAAATAAAAAATTAAAATATTCGATCGCCGGCCGGCCGGCGTCCACGTCAGCGCTGGTAGGCCAAAATTCGCCGGATGGACTGAAATGGCATAATTGCAAAAGGTTTAGGATTAAATTGGCACAATTGCAAAAGGTTTAGGACTGAATTGGCACAAAAAAAAGATTTAGGACTGAATTGGCATAAATACAAAAGGTTTAGGAATGAATCGGAAAAATTAAAAGGTTTAGGACTGAATTAGTAAAAGTGCAAAAGGTTTAGGACTTTTTTGACAATTTTCCCCTTTGTCTTTGGATATGGTAAAAGATAATTTGACAGATGATTTCAAGAATTTTGCACATTAAAGTGAAACCAAAAGCAACAGCTAAACGAAATTCTCTAACTATGATATATTTAACACGATTAGTTTTGTTACGGAAATAAGCGATCGAATAATGAATAAACAGAAGAAGAAAATGAATAGGAAATCGGAGTTACGTGGTTCAATCGGTGTGACCTATTTTGTTGTGAGGAGGAGGCACTACAACTATTGACACCTAATTTGTCGGCCCCGTATATTTTATTTTTCTCATAAAAGAAAAAGGACAAATTGGATGAGTTTGCATCCTTTTCTTATTATTGCAAAAAGAACAAAAAGAAACGAAACAAAGAAAAGAAAAGCAAAGCACAGAAAGGGTAAAAAAAAAAAAAAAATCCCACGCACACCTCTCTCATAACCACTCAAGTCAACGAATGTTTTCCGGTCAACAGAAACAACTTTCTAAAATTGAGAAAAATGATTTTCTTTTTCTGAAAAAGGGAAATCATTTCCCTCTCGTTCTCACGCGCTCTCATCATCTTCTTCACGCCGAATCCCCCCACCCTGACCTTCTCTCACTCTCTCGATTTCTCTCTCCTTCACTGCCACTCTCTCTCTCTCCTTGATCCCCTCCCAAACCCTCTTGAGACGATTTCTTGCCATAGCAATTGACCTGGAAGGAGGCAAGAGAACTTCTGCAGCATCTCCACGGAAGGGAATAATGGAGACCTCCGCAACCAGTGTCTTCGTCTCTCTCTCCCTCGCCTCAAAACCCCAGCTCTGCAAGGAGTTGCCGAATCCCCGCCATGTTGCTCGATGTCCGATCATTGAGCCTCGCCAGATCTGGTGGAATTGAGGCTCGAGCTCCATTCTGGCGAGCTCGCCTAGCCTCCTCGACAGCCTCGAGCGAGGCTCACCTTGCCAGATCAGGTGAGGCTCCAGCTCAATTCTGGAGAGCTCGCCTCGCCGCCTCGACGGCCTCGAGTGAGGCTTGCCTTGCAAGATCCGACGAGGCCGAGCTCGGGACTCGCAAGGAACGGCCCACCCTCGAGCTCGCCCGCCTGCGTCATGGCCAATGGCTGGGCTGAGGAAGGAGGAAGGAGCGGCGGGTGGAGGAAGGAAGGAGGAGGATGAAGGAGAAAAGAAAAAAGGAAAAATAAATTTAAAAGTTTTAAAAAAGAAAAATGAAAAGAAAGTAAAAATAAATTTAAAAGTTATTTAAAAATAAAAAATTTATGTGCGATGGAAATTGATTTTCCTTACCAAACGGCGGAAAATATTTTTCAATTCGTTTTAAGATTTCAGCTAAATACCGAAAAAATATCGTCATTTTCCTAAAAAACGACTTCTTGAAAAAATATTTTCCAAAAACGTTTCATTTCCGTGAAACAAGCTGAGCATTAGTAATAATACTCTAATCCAAGAAATCAAATGCGAAATTTCATATATGAAGCACTCTTAACCCTTTAGAAAAACGTAAGGCTGTGTTTGGTGGTACATATTTAAATTGAGATAAAACAGGATAATCTCAAATTAGAAATCTTTCAAATATCCTCTGAATTGTAAAATATTCCGCTATACATTTGGTGCAACCTTCAAGATAGGATTAAGATTCTTTAAAATTCTTTGAAAATATTTAAAAGTCTCACTTGACCAACCTAATCTCCCTTGGGATCTCCATATCTTGTCCGTTGAGCTCCCTCACCAACTTCGTATCAAACACGCTCTCTTCAGTTCCTTCTGGTTTGTCTCCTGGACCGCCAGCTTTGCTAGATTCACTGTCATCCCCACTTCAAGACCGTAGTCCTCACTTAGCTTAACTGCGCCGGAGGGGATGCAGACGCCGACAAAGACCAGCCTCGGATCGTCGATGGCATCACGGACCTACCGGAGGAGATAATGGGCGCGGTCTTGTGACAGTCAATAATGAAAGTGTTCACTGTCAACATGCTAAAATCAACACATCTTGCGACAGCCAATATGAGTGATATGTATTGGGAAAGCAAATCTGTTATTCTTCCATCAACAGTCATCTACACTCTTTTAACCAATTTTTTTTTTTTGGCTGTAAAGATTAGCTTAAATAGATAAATCTCGAAAAAATTATCAAAAATGTCATAAACGTATTACACTTTCGCCAATTCAATGTAAACGTTTTAATTTTTCCAATTCAGTCCTAAACATTTTGCATTTATGCCAATTGAGTCCTAAACATTTTTTTGTACCAATTCAGTCCTAAACCTTTTGTGTTTGTGCTAATTCAATCCATCAATCCATTTGGACAACTTTGCTCGGCAGGCGGTGACGTGGATATCTACCGGCGCTGATGTGGATATTTTTTTTATTAATATATTAATATATTTTAAATTATTTTTTATTTTTTATTATTTTTCTTTTCTTTTCTTTTTTTTTTCCTCCTTTCTTCTTCCTCTGGCAAGCAAGTCGCCGATGGTGACCGGCCAAAGGCCAGGCGAGGCTGGCAATGGCGAGGCACGACCTCGCCCAATCTAGCCTGGGCGAGGTCGGCCAGCCATAGCGGCCTTGCCATGGACGACGAGGTCGGCCGGCCATGGCGGCCTTGCCAAGGCGAATAGCAAGGATTGGGTCCACAAAGACTTGAGGTCATGACTTCGTCCTCGAGATTGGGCGAGGCTCGTCCACAAGTGACCTCGCCCAGATTGGGCGAGCCAATTGTGGATTGGATCTTCACATACAAATTGTTCATTTTCCGCTAATCGAAAATAGTTGCATCCCAATTCTAGCTAACCCAAAATCGTGCAGCGCATTAGGCCATAAAACCCTGTATGAAAATGACGTAAGGGGAACGACGGAGATGGTGACATCTTCTTGAATTGACCAACAAGGTCATTTTGTCCGCCAAAGCTAATTTGACCGAAAAGCACATTGGGACCGATTTAATTAGCTTCATGTTTTCTTTTTTTGAAAAATACCATCCTCTTCACATTTAACCCCAATATCACTTTTAATCCTCTACTTTTGAAAAATCCACTTTGCATCCTCAGACAGAATCTCATAAACAAGATGACCAGATTGGCCTCCATTAAAAAATCACCACCCTTTCCTTCAACTCACCCAATACAAACCCTCGCTGAGGTAATTGACTTAGCGATAAATAGATCATCTATCTTCCACGAGATCGCGAGTTCGATTTACGCCATGAATAAATCTCTCTCTCGCTTTCTCTGATTGTGGCAAGAGGCCGACGACCCTAATGAGCTTGTTGAGGGCGTGGGCCACCTCAGATCAAAGTCGCCATTTTATCGACTTGAGGTCATGTTATCCAAGTGACCTTGATTTAATGTTATCGAGTCCCTCCGAGGCCGCGGTGGCTCCAACTAGCAAGCGAGTACAAAAAAACACAATAGAAGATTCGAGAGTGAAATCACACATAGCACAGTCAACACAAATTAGGGAGGGTAAAAAACCACGCCTTAGGAAGAGAGAGGTGACGAGATAGCGGCGATCAAAACGACAGTGGCAACAAGACAACTGTTGGTGAAGGTTTAAAAACAGGGCTTAGAGTTTTCTATATGGAAGGATGGGTTTTGCAAGACGGCAAGGGTATTTCACGAAGAAAAATTGGAAAGTTGGAGTAAATGTTTATTGTGAAGTGATGCGCGGTGTGTAAACCACAAAGTGAGAATGCATAAATCTACTTTTGGAAATAGAGAGAATTACCAAAAAAAATTCCTAAATCTATTGTAATTGTGCTAATTCAGTTCTAAACTTTTTTTTTATCAATTCAATCCTAAACCTTTTGCATTGTCCCAATTCAGTCCTAACCTTTTGCATTTGTCCCAATTCAGTCAATCCAGCCAATTTTGACTGGAAATCGCTGACGTGACAATTTTAAATAAGATTTTAATATTTTGTTGAATTTTATTTTTTTATTTAATTTTTATTTTCTTTGTTTTTTCTTCCCTGTCTTCTTCTTCCTCCAGCTAACAGAAGAAGATGGGAAAGAGAAAAAAAGAAAAGAAATAAAAAATATTAAAATACTAAATATCGTTACGTTAGCGTCGGCAGCGCCATGTCAGGGATTTTCAGCCAAAATTTACCGATAGACTGAATTGACACAAATACAATATATTTAGAATTGAATTGACATAAATGCAAAATGTATAGAACTGAATTGACTAAAAAAAGTTTAAGACTAAATTGGTACAATAACAATAAATTCAGGAGTTTCCTTTGAAAACAGGGGATTGGAAGTGGTATTGTACTGAAAATTCATGATGGTTTTTGGTATATGATGACCCTAAAATCCCCCTACCACTTCATTTGAGCTGTGTTTACATCACGAGAGAGAGAGAGAGAGAGAGAGAGAGAGAGAGAGAGAGAGAGAGAGATGCCTTGCCACTACAGGCTACAGCGACTTGACTTTTGCTGCCGCCTGTGTTATCACATGCCAATTCTGCACTATTTGTGAAAGGATAATAATGTGAGAGAAAGTGTTTTTCTTCAAGTTGACCTGAGAAATTGCTTTTATGTCAAACTGTCTGATACGAATACAACTTAAATATTCGGTTCCACTTTGGGGAAAATTGTTCGTGGCTTCAAATTGCAGCAACCGACAAGTCTTTCTATCAGCCACTGTAATGGATGTGGACTACCCCTTTATTATAATTTTAAGTAACATGAGAACATAGATTAGGTATGCTTAGCTGGCCTTCTATTTAACCTTTAACATGTGCATATTTCTAGCACCGGCGCTACCGCCTTCTACCGACCACGACCACCTGGTGTCATGGCTCTGCCCCAAGCACAATGGGTGCGTTTGGTTCAGCATTTTGAAAGAAAATTTTTGGGTGTTTGACAACCATTCCCAAAGAGCTTTGGAGTGAAAGTTGGCTTTAGGAATGCTGAAAACCCAATGCTGGTAAGGACTAGCATTGGGCTTTTAACATTTTCGGAATGATGGAGCCTTAATCAATGAAATTATGTCACTTGCCTATTTTGCCCTCAAAAACTTAATAAAAAGCCAATTTTACCCCTTTTAAAAATTAAACCCTATGTCTAAACTTCGTTCGCTTGCAAGTCTCGTGCTCTGCACTTCACCTCCACCTCTTCTTCGCTTGGTTCCTTGCTCGACTCTGCACTTCATTCGCTCCACTCGCCCTCTTCAGTTTGCTCTCCTTCCAGCACTTCGATCTCCTCTTCGTCTCCAGGTGAGATTTGCTACTGCCGGCGTGAAAATCATCACATGCCTCCCCCTCCAATATTCCTAGTCAGCTCTCTCAATCGCTTTGGCTTTGGCTTTGGCTTTGGCTTTGGAGTTTTGCAGCCTTAATCTGGATTCTAGATTTGGAATTTAGTTTGATAATCTTTTTTGTTTATCTACTTCTCTTGTTTTTTACCTAAGTTTATTTACCTTTCTTACGAACAGCTTATATTTACGTTTACCAACTATTGTATGAAGTTTCGCAACTGTTATTTGTATGACTTACCAATTTTCTCCGATTGAGTTACCAACTTCTTTTGCATTACCAACTCTACTTTTCATTTGCACACTGGTTACTGTTCATTCAGCTGTCTGTTTCTCTCTCGTTTGCTGGCTAGCGGGCACTGTTCACCCGGTGGTTTGAGGCGTTTCCAGGTGATTCGGCCGTTGGTTTTAGCTGATTTTTGGTGACTTAGGTCGCCTGGCAGTCCTCTCTGATCTATCCGGTGGGATCCCTGCTCGGAGTTGTCGTGTTAGCTGCTCGGTAGATCTGGTTTCCTGGGTTTTCAAGTTACTGTTCACCGATCGGATTTTGGTTTTTCTAGTGATTCGCCCGTCGGCTTTAGCTGAGTTTGGGTGGCTCTGCTCACTTGGAAGTCCTCTCTGTTCTATACGGTGAGATCCCTGTGTGGTGTACTCGTGCCAGCTGCTCGGTTTATCTGTTTCCCTGGCTTTCCCCTGTTACGCCTATTGTTTCTTCTGGCTGTATTGCTGCGATTAATTGCGATCCACTCGTTGGTTTTGGCTGAGACTTAGTATTTGAGGTCGTCTGCCATCCCTCTGGTGTCTCTGCAGTGGGATTTCCTTTTGGTGTTGCCCTCTTCCAACCATGGCAGATTTGGTTTGTTGATCTTCATGACTGACCCTCCACGATTGATGTCGAAGTTCTTCCGTCGAGGCCCGTTGGAGCAAAGACGAAGCCATTACAAGCCAAGGTACGGTTCAACCACCCTTCTGGCGAGAATAACACCCTTCCTAGAGTTAACCTGAACTACGGTGTCACTGTGCACCCCCCTAAGGGAAAAAATCCTTCTGGCCCTATTGGCCCACTGCCTAGGGGATCTTCTTCTGCTCCTGCTCAGCAAGGAGATAGGTCTAGAAGGCATAGCCGTAGTAGGGGAAAGAATTCGTCTATAACTCCCGCCCGTCCCCCCCAGGATGATTCTTGGCCTGCTCAAACTTGGGCGTCGGTTGCCAAATCGGCAGAGAAAGGTTATGATCTAACCTACATCACTCCTTCCTTTGTCGTTGATAAAGTTGTTAGAGTATCCCCTGAAGTTCTAGAAGCTGCTGACCCTAAATGGAAGGAATGTTTGGTGGGGTATTATGTTGGGAAAAGACTCCCTTTCAAGCTTACTGAAGAAGCTGTTAGAAACGTCTGGGGCATGCACCTGTCTGATGTTAGGGCTAACGAAGATGGGTTTTATTTCTTTCGTATCCCGGATGTGGAGTTTCAAAGGAAAATATTAGATAGCGGCCCTATCACCATTGCTAGAGTGCCCATCATTCTTCAACAATGGCACCCGTTACTTGATCTCAAGTAAGGTCAACATATGTCTCTTCCTGTGTGGGTGAAATTGAAAGCTATCCCATACTCTTTATGGTCAGCTTCTGGTATCAGCCTGGTCGCTAGTGTCATTGGAAAGCCTCTTTATGTTGATGCAAAAACGGAACACATGAAAAGGATATCCTATGCATGTGCATGCGTGAAGATAAAGGCCAATCAGCCCCTCGATGACACGGTTGAAGTCCTACTAGATGGCGATGAGGATGTTCGATCCATTAGAGTGGAATATGAATGGAAGCCTATCTCTTGTTTGCGAAGCGGCACCTTTGGCTATAAGTGCCCCGATAGTGATTCTAGCTCCAATGTCTCCCTTAAGGTACCAGCAGCTGTTGGAACTACCCCTACCCCTGCCCAGGATGGGTCGAAAGCACCCCCGAATGCTGTTCAGCTAACCCCTCCAATGGTGGATGGTCCTGCGTCCCCCTCTACTGGTTTGCAGCCCCTCCTTCCAACCACAGAATGCTTGGAAGATTGTCAGTAGAGGCCCTAGCAGCTCTCGTACTAAGAGTGGCATCCCCAATTCTGTTAAACATATTGGGATTCCCTCTGTCTCCCCTGTATTACACGCTGTAGCCCAGACCCCTTTGTGTGCAGGGTCTGACTTGAACCCTAATTAGGATCTGTGCGGCGAGGTCCCGAATGTATCAAGTGCTACTTCTGTGGCATCTACTGATTCTGAGGATAACGCTAATGAGAATATCAGTAACATTAGCAGTGAAATGGAGGAGGATCCTCAACCCTTGCTGCCCAGCCAAATACTCGAAGGAGATCGGCTACACACCAGGGTGTGATTCTTGATCTTGGCAAACTGGTGGTCTCTTCTCTTCCTTTGTCGGCTCAAGTGCAACCAAGTTTGAACTCAAATAGTAGTCTTAGTCCTACTAAAAAAGCCATCCCATCCTCTAGGAAGAGACATGGAGGACAAAAGAAACGGTAATTTTCCCCTTTCCTTGTACATATGTTAGTAGGAGTCTGGAATATTAGGAGTCTTCTTGATCCTTTTAAATAGGCAGAAATAAGGAATTTGGTTAGGTGTAACCATCTTTGCTGCATTGGTATCCTTAAGATGAAAGTCCCTAAGTCTATGTTTGCTAGTTTGTTTTCTGGTCTGCTCCCAAACTGGAAATGGATTGCCAACTATGCCTTCTCACCCTGTGGCCGTATTTGGTTTGGTTGGAACCCTCAGACTGCTGATCTGATTGTCCAATCTGTATCGGACTAGCTTATTCAAGGCCAACTTCTTTTCTCCTCTCTCAACAGAGTTTGCTACATCTCTTTTGTTTACGCCAATCACACCTTTGTACCTAGACAATCGCCATGAGATGATCTTGAGATGCTCGGTCATTCTTTGGCTGAGGTGCCTTGGCGTGTTGCGGGTGATTTTAATGCTATCAAAGATCCGTCGAACAGGGTTGGTAGTTCGAATATCCATGCTTTTGATGAGTTTAGTCAATGCTTGACTCGTGTGGGGCTAGACGATCTTAGGTATATGGGGTATAGGTTTACCTGGTCTACCTCCTCTGGTGCTTCGTAGAAGCAAAGGAAGATCGATCGTATTTTCATCAACGACTAGTGGACTAGGGATTTCTCCTTCTCCGAGGCCGCCTTTCTAGCTCCAGGGGTATCTGATCATCCTCCTATGACCATCCGAATTGTGCTCCAGCCCTCATCCAAGAAGCCTTTTAAGTTCTTCAACTTCTGGACGTCCAACCTTGATTTTTTGCCGCTTGTTTCTCAGGTTTGGAATATTCAGGTGTCGGGGTCTCCTATGTTCTAGTTATGCCGTAAACTTAAGATCCTCAAGGGTAGACTCAAACAGTTCAACATGGAATCATTCTTGGATATTTCGGGCCGTATTTCTAAAGCTAGGAATTCCCTCTCGGCTATTTAGGATGCCCTTGAGCTGGATCCTAATAACCAAAGCCTTGCTGACCGTGAGAAAGATCTTTTGTTGGTTTTCTCGAATCTTAGACTGCAGGAGGAAGCCTTATTCAGGCAGAAGTTTGGGATACAATGGCTCAAGGAAGGTGACTTGAATACTAAGGATTTCCACCATTTTGTCAATAAACGGCACCTCCACAACAGGATACTCTCGGTTGTAGATGGCTTGGGTAACTTATTATGTGATCCTCGGTTGGTGCAACAACATATCGTCTCATTCTTTGAGGAGCTCTTCACTTCTCCTCCGCGGCCGCAACTACCGTCTATTCACGAGGTACGGTCTGCTATTGCGAATTTCCTTAATGTTGATCAAAGTCAGTTTTTGGTGTGACCTGTGTCGGAGGTGGAAATTCACAATACCATGTTTTCTTTGGCTATTGGCAAGTCCCCGGGCCCGGATGGTTTTAATGTGGATTTTTTCAAAGCCATGTGGGATATCACTGGTCCTGTAATTACGCATGCCATCAAGGACTTCTTTCTTATGGGTTGTTTGCTTAAGGAGATTAATGCGACCATCCTCTCTCTTGGGCCGAAGACCCCTAACGCTTCTAGTATGAGTGATTTTAGGCTGATATCTTGTTGTAATACTTTATATAAATGCATTACGAAGATCTTGGCCAATAGACTTGCTTTTGTGTTGCTGGCCTTGATCAGTCCCCCCCAAAATGCCTTTGTCATGGGCCGACGGATTAGCGACAATATTCTGGTTGCTCAGGAACTTTTCAGTGGTTTCCACCATGTGCCTTATCTTCTGAAGTGTGCCATCAAGGTTGATTTTCAAAAGGCGTACAACACGGTGGATTGGGGATTTCTAGAGCTGGTCCTGTGCTCCTTTGGGTTCCCGGACATGTTCATTAAGCTTATCGTGGAGTGTGTTTGTTCACCCAAATTCTCTGTTTCCATCAATGGTGAACTACATGGCTTCTTCTCGAGTGGTAGGGGAATCCGCCAAGGTGATCCGTTATCTCCTTTCCTCTTTACTTTGTTTTTCACCGATCATGTCCTCCTCTTTGCTGAGGCTAATGTCCCCTCGATCACCCTCATGAAGGATAGCCTTGATAGATTTTCCTCTTGGTCGGAACTATGGCCGAATGGGAACAAAAATGAAGTATTCTCCTCCGATGGCTCTATTGATTTGCGGAACCATCTATTAGCAATTCTCGGGTTTCCGGAAGGTACGCTTCCCTTTCGCTACCTTGGTGTTCCCGTTATTTCTACCAAGCTTAGCAAAGCCGATTGTAATTACTTAGTGAATTCTATTACTTCGAGAGCTCAGTCTTGCTCTCATAGATTTATCTCTTTTGCGGGCTGGTTACAACTTATTAAGTCGGTATTACATGCTATTCATGTTCACTGAGCCAGTGTGTTTACATTGCCCATGTCTGTCTTGGGGCGTATTGAATTAGTCCTTCGGCAATTTCTCTGGAAGGGTCTGGGGTTGGGGGTCAGAGGCACTAAGGTCCCTTGGTCTAATGTGTGTCTTCCCAAGGAAGAGGGAGGCCTGGGCATCCGCAGGCTTGTTGATTGTAACCGAGTGACGATGCTCAAACATATCTGGTAATTATTTACGGACAAGGAGTCCCTATGGTGCAGATGGATACACTCCACCTTCCTCAAGAACAAGAACTTTTGGGTTACTTCTAAGCCGACCTTCTGTTCATGGGCTTGGAAGAAAATCCTTCTGCTCCGCTCGGATTTTTTAGCGCAATCACGCTGGCGTATTGGTGATGGGAGTTTGATTTCTTTTTGGTTTGACGCTTGGCACCCTAGAGGGCCTCTGCACACATTATCACAGATAGGCAGATCTATACTTCTAGCATCTCTAGAAGTTTCAAAGTCAAGGAGTTTTATTCCTCTCAACATCCACCTTCCCTGGTTTTGGAGACCATCTACGGTTGGTCTGACTTGCCTCTTCCTCCTACCCAGGGTACGCCCGATAGGTTTACCTAGTTATATCACCCCTCGGGTGTTTTCTCTGTCTCTTCTGCCTAGGATTACCTTAGACGCAGAGGGAGGGTCATTCCTTGGTATCGCTTCATTTGGGACGGCAACATATCTCCTCGGCATGCTTTTCATCTATGGCTTATTACTATTAATAGGCTCCCCACACAGGTTGTCTTACTGAGTTATCAAAGATTTCGGAGGGTGTTTGTGCCTTCTGCAATTGTAGACCGGACTCCATTGACCACCTTTTCTTTGGGTGCAATCTTATGGGTTCCCTTGTATCTTTTTGGGTGGCCAAATGTAACTTGGCATGGCGTAACCGTTCGTGGCAGGAAAACCTCCGTTGGGCTATACTTCATATTGGTGGACAGCATTTTCACCAATGTATTGCATGTTTCTCTTTTGCAACTCTATGTCACTTGATTTGGACTGAACGGATCAATGCCATTTTTAGAAATTAGGTCCGAATTTTGCCGGCTCTCAAGAAGCACCTCATTAAGGTGGTCCACGATAAAGCGTCCTTCACTGACGTTGTTGATACTTCCTACAATAGGAGGATGCAGGCTAGCTGGGACTGTTCTCCTTCTATTTTCGCCTAACCCGGGTCTATTTGTATAGTCCTTTGGGTCTTTTTTGCTCTTTTCTGGCCACTGTTTTGGCCTTGTTTCTTTGTTGTTTTTCCCCGGGGGCTTTTCCCCCTTGCTCTTCTTTGCTCCTTTGTTCCCCCGTCACCCCTGCACCCGACGCAACACCCGTGTTTTCTCGGGTGGAGGGTTGTTGTGGTCGGGTTCCCACTTGTAATCCCGCGCTTCTGATTAGTCAATACAACTCTTAACCTTTACCCAAAAAAAAAAAAAACAATAAAAAAATTCCTATTTGGCGCGAATTTTTGTGAACTTCTAAAGCTTTGAATCTCCCGAGGTAATCCAAGTTTCTTATTCACTACATTCATTTCAATATATCAAGCCCATCGTATGTTTGAAAAATAATGGATGATACATCGTTCGTTAAAGTACATATTCTTCACTTTGTTTTGCCAATGCAAGGCACCCTTTTGGTTCGACATAATATAGATATTTATTGGTTAACAGATGATAATCTGCAGGGAAACTTATCCAGGGATACAGAACTTCAGAAGTTTTTAAAAAAATTAAATCAAACTAGATGGTTTTTGTAAGACCATTGCCAACTATTCCAAAAGCTTAAGCTATTGGATGAAGGCATGATTTAATATTTAATTACTCTAACACTCCCCCTCACGCTTAGTTTGGTCTTTTTGCCTAGTACTAAGCGTGAAAATATATCATTGGGGAGGCAAATAGGGGTTTGGAAAGATTTGAACTCAGGATCTCTTACTCTGATACCATATAAGAATTTTGTAAGGCCATTGCCAACTATTCCAAAAGCTTAAGCTATTGGATGAAGGCGTGGTTTAATATTTAATTACTCTAACAGTTTTTAATCCTGACCTAATCTTACTCAGGAACTTTAAAGCGAGTTTGTCTTATACGAAAGCAAGTTCTAAATTGCTTGCCCTCCTAGCTTGAAGCTCGGCAAAGGTCAACAATATAATTGTGCTTTCACGTCGACCAGCTACAGAAAAATTTGCATGAAATCTCAGCAGAGAAAACGATGCTCTTTTGAACTTTTGAACTTGAATTCCGAAAACGATTTCTTATGTGGAGGGAAAGCCACAAACTACATCGTTTCCTTGAATTTTAAGCGTTTGATGGACAAAGGAGAAGGGCAACAAATAAATCACCCTATTGATACAAATTATATAAGTGAGGTGATTTTGAGATATTACTAAAAAGGGGTCAGTCTACTTTTAGAATAGACTGTAATATCATTCATCTTCGCATATTAGTTCTAAGAACATTATAACACTTCTCCCGTATACATTCAGGTTCGACCTGAAACTCAATCGTGTGGAAAAATTATTCTCTTAGGGAAGCAAAGAATGGGAGTTGTACCACAAATGAATGAATCTTGGATGATTTACAAAAGCACCTAAACTCAGTCGGTCCAAATAGGACTTTCTTTTTGTACAACAAATGAACGAATCTCGTGAGAACAACGTGAGCACAAGGAATCATAATTACAAGAGCAAGGGATCTATCTTCGGAGCCATCTTGCCCAACAAGAACTTGAGGTCATTCTCTAGGGGAGTCAAGTTCAAGTCCATGCACATAACCCTCTTATTGCTGCTATTCGACCTCTGCAATACGGGGACCGTCGAACCAATCGCGAAAAATTCGTCCATCTTCATCATGTTCCCGCTCATCAACTCGGCCCTGTGCCTCCTCATGTGGCCTCCCAAGGCTTGCCCCAACGCGAACTTCAGCCCGCATATCGTGCACTCGTGCATCTTGGGCTTCTCTGTCGAGCCCAAAGCCAACTCGGTGCAGCCTACCGGCTTCGTCTTTGGCAGCTTCGGCTTCTTGTGGCTCGCCCGGTGGCCGCCGAGCGCCTGGAATGAAGAGAACCGGCGATTGCACGTCTTGCACTCAAAGTTGTCTTCGTCGTGATGCACAGCGGCTCTTTTAGCGTTTGTACTGATGCCGTGGGAGAGAAGCATCAGGCATTTTGCCATGTCCAAGCTCATCCTTTCATAGTCGTCTCTGCTTCTTTTCATCGTCGGTGAGCAAGAGAATGTCATTGCTGATTTAGAAGAAAATCGGGGTGTGGATGGAGTTTCTTTTCTTGCGGGGGCTCAAGCTTATCTTGCGAAAAGAATGTGATAATGAAGTGGGTGAAGCGTGTTTGATTTATAGGCAAAATGTGCAGTTGAGAACGCGGGACTCAAACATTTGACTTGACTTATGTTTGAGATCATCGCACTAGAATTAAGCAAGCACTAAGAAATAACGTTTGGTAGTTTGGTGATGCTCACAAGAAACATCCCCCAACTCAGAGCGCGGACGAGAAAGGAAGTTCAGGGGCATTCTCGTAATAAAAGGAGAAAACATGTGAACGTGCGGAATAGTTTGACTGGGTCTGCTGGTGTCTGTCACACGTGGCGGGTTCCCATTGGCAGTCACAAGACCATTTGCACAGTGTGGCACGAAAAGGCGCGGCTTGGTTGCCAAAAGAAGAAGGGGACAATAGTCAAGATTGGTGTAATTCTTTGAAATGTCTGCTTTTTTCTACAGGTTCAGAGCTTACTCTGTACGATTATTCTATCTTTCTCGCTTTGTTGATTACGAAAACATTATGCCACGTAGGACCAAATCACGACGGCTATGGTCTCAGATGCTTCGTCGTTTCGTCGACGCCGCCTCCAATTACTCACGTTGTATCAACCCCAAAAATATTATGGAAATTAATAGATGAAAAACGAATGACACAAGTTTTGGCATATTGTGACGTTTTGATGATGTTTGGCCGCCACCAAATACACACATTTTCGCATTTAGATGATAAAATCATTAAAAAAGGAAAATATTAAGATCTTTATACATGTAAGAGCTGCACATTTAAGGGAAGTTGTCCAATTAGTCCAAAACCTATTTTTTGAATGTCAATAAGTCCAAAACTTTTTAACTTTGCCGATTTAGTCATAAACCTTGTTGAACCTAAATTTTGGCGTCCATTGCATAATAAATTAGGGATCGACCTTGACCCCTAAATCAAAATATTAGTTAAATTGGATATAGATATTAGGAACATTTTGCATTAATAGATAAACTCATAAAGTTGCATTTAAGCTGGATCGGCGGTGGATGGACTTAAGTAAAGGCTCTGAACTTAATTAAATCATCTGGACTGAGCCCGCGAAGAAAACATAATTCGGCCAAGTCTATGGAGACACATACTCACCGAAGATCAATGGCTAAAGGGGATTTCTGAGCTTTTATTGAGTTGGGTTAAGCCCATGAGAGTTAGAATTGATAAACGGTTGAGTTTAATGTAATAGAGCCCACTAATCCTTCAATAACACTGAAATTAAGCCCGGATAATAAAGTTTAATGTAATGGAAGATGCAATATATCGTGATCTGATAGATATATTGCAGGTTAGATTTTAAGTGTCGATGAATGGTAACAGATATTTGGTATTTGAGAAATTTTTCGTAAAAGTATGACACTTTGGAGATCTTGGAGACAATTTAAGAACTGATAATCCTTCAAATTTGGAAGAAAAAGAAAAAAGAAAAAGATTGCTAGAAGTTGCAGTAATGTGATCTTTTAGGCATGACAAATCTTAAGTGATAAATTTTAGTGGTTTTGCTCAAGGATGACAATGTAGAATTGGAAGACAAAACATTAGATTCGAAATTTGAAAAATGTCTAGAGGAGATGGACGAAGGGAATTTCAGGATGCTGATGATGGAAAGTCATTTGAGGCCGGAGAAATTGTACTTTTGAGGGGAAACAGATTACAATAAAATTCGAGGAAAAGCTTTGGAAAGAAAAATGGTCAGACTTTCAAGAGTCAGATGATGAAATTTTAAGATTTTATGGATAATGTTTTTTTGTACATAAATATCGATAGAAGCTCATTATAATTAGTATAGAGTTCTTGTTGAGGAAATATGAATCGGATCCTACACATGTACTGTATTATGATATGATAGAAATTATGTAAAGAAGCTAGTACAAATTTTAGATCGAAAAGAACTAGTTTTAATAAACAAGACTATACCTTTAGTTAAAGTCTTGTGGCCATATCATGATCGAAAAGAAGCAAAGTGGAAGCAAAGATGAAATGGAATACAAGTATCAATAGTTCTTTGGTTGATCAGGTGTATCTAAATTTCAATGACGAAATTTCTTTTAAGGGGGTTAGAGATATGACATCTTAAATTTTCCATTTTATCTAATAAGATAGCAATATGGTATTATATGGAAAACTATTTCGCCATATTGCGTTAATAATCACATGATTCTCTCACTCTCTCATAACCATACTTTATTAGCTACTTGTACCTTTTCTACCTAAACAACTATCTTCTACCAATTATTTTAAGCGACATGCTCTTATTTGTGCCATTGAATCTACCCCTAAGATGAGATCATTCATGACATCTCTTGATAAGCCTGAATTATTACAAATCAAATAATGATTCTCATTCATGCATCTACTTGGGTGATCTTATGTTCTCTCAAATCATTATCTTCATTTAGCTACTCAAATTAAGTCACTTGTCACCCATATAAATAACCCACATGCTCTTAGCTTGTGACATTGAATTTAACCTAACAAATGATATCATACATTATATCACCACTTTTAACTTTAGCCCAATAATGCTCTTGATAAGCTTGAGTCATCATTCATGCATTTTACTTGGCCAATGCTGCTCTCTCTCTTCCCAATCAAATATCTCCTTTTAGTTACTTTAACATTGGTAATTTGATTTTATCTCTTGGTAACTATTGAGTAGCCTTAAAATTGCATCCCCATGGTCATGTAATTCCATTCCACTTCAAGTCTTCAACTTCTCTCTCAATTTTCCTCTTCCAATCTTTCGAGTAAGCAAGCGTTCCACTCTTGTGTGGGTTGAAGCTTCCAATTTCATTTGTTCAAGAGGGTACAAGGTGATTAAGGTTCGGAGTTGTTCGAGCCTATTATTCAAGGTAAGTGAAAACTTCAAGGGATTAAGTTATATTGATTTACTTAGTACTCTTAATTTGGTTGGTTGATGTTTGTTCATTTGTAATTTTAAATTTTATATTACGTGTAATTGTATTTCAAGGTTAACATTTTGAGTTATGGTGATTTCTTGCCTAAATGGAATTTTTTAATTATGGCATAGAAGGTGTTTGAAAGAATGTCCATGAGTTCTGGTAGTACTTTGGATGGGGAAAATGTGAAAATGGTAAAACTGACTAAGTATAAATATAGACAAAGATGTCAATTTTTGGCTAAATGTTAGACAGATTTTTCAACCTGCCGAATCTCTGACTATTTCACTGTTTTGATCATCCAACCTATTTTCTGACTAAATCTACCGATTACTAAACAACGGGTCGATTTTCCAAAGTTGTCGATTTTTAAGTATCGATTTCAAAGCTGATGATTTTAAAGACATTGATCTATGGCTAAAGTTTCCCATTCCAAAGTTGTTGATTTCCTAAGTGTTAATTTTAAGTTTTTGATTTATAACTATCGATTACTAAGTTTCCATCTAGACGAGTCGATTCCTAGGTTGTCCATTTATAACTTGTCGATTGTCTAATGAAGTTACTGATTTACAGACTAAGTTACCGTTGTTTATATGGGAGATGACAAAAGGTCAGCATGTTATTAGTTGGGTATGTAATTATTGTTAAGAGAGTGGTAGTTGTATTGTGATAATGAGTTGTATAAGATGAATTTCTGTACCAAATGTAATTGTTTTGCGAGTGGGTGTGCAAATGATAATAAATACATGTGGTTACCATTGTCGATACAGAACAACATCATGATGTTGGCTTGATATTGTTTGTGAACATTGATATTGAAATATACATGGTGATTGTTATGCTGTTAAACAATCTATGTGAATGATATCATGTGAGGAAGACCTTTGCCACGGTCGATTCGCCAAAGTACGAATTCCCTCGTATGAGTATGGGTGAAAGACTCCGGGAAAAGACGGATGTTCTACCATCTAGAGATGGGTATCTACAAGGTTGAAGGGACATGAAAGTCCTATTACTTACGCACGATATGAGTTGGCTTGTGAAGCCTGAGTTGACCATCATCATGTACAATGACGTATTTATCCTCGCTAAAGTGGAGGACGCCCGTGATGAATGGGCCGTGTGGTGTGCAAAGAGGTATTTATGATTCCATTCTCATGAGCTGGTGGTGATGTTGCCCCGTGTGTCGAGATGCCCCAAGAATTTTCGGGATGCATCGTGAGTCAAAATGGGTCTTGACTAGCAATAAGTAGGAATTAGAAACTCACATGTGTATACTGGTGAGCTATTATGTGGTATTTGCGCATTATGAGGTTTGTAAGTTCATCTGTGTGCATTTTGAATCCTCTGTCAACTCCTGACATTTATTTCATTGTGCACATGATTATAATTATTTATTCATTGCTCATTATTTATGTGACTTCCACAATTTAGCTTAGATGAAATTATTGAATTTTGTTATAAAAGGGATATAGATTAACCATTAAATTAAGAAAATATAATGGGATTGACTAAACAACGGACGAGACGGGCAAAGACGAAACTGTTAGGGGTGAGACCACCGGTGATCGCCCGGCCAAGACCAAACGGGGCTAGCCACCGTCTGGCCAAGGCCGGACAGGATAGGCTGCCGCCTAGCCATCCAAACAGCCCCGACTGGTAATGGATGGCGCTGGGCGAACGACCAGCAAGCGCTGGTCATGCCCAGCCGGCATCGTGCCGGTCCTACCAGCAAGGGCGGCGCATGGCCGATCCCCCAGTTGCGCTATCACGACTGCTCGTCCCTATCTTGATGCCCGTGGTAGCCACTCATCATTAAAAAGTAAGTCAATGGTAAGTCAATTAGATAAGAATGCATAAGTCAATGGTAAGTCAATTTGATGAGGACAAGGATGCATGTCACTTTCAACTTTAGGGATAAGCCTCAATGTCATTTTCTAGCTTAATGGATAAGATAAGAAAGCATTATCCACCATACAAGTGGACCAATTAGCATAGGATATATAGCTACTCTAGAAACCTAAGACCAATAGCCTAAACAAGTGGACCAATAAAATACCGATAAGTGGCTAGTCTAGAAATCTAAGAGAGCTAGGATTTTAGGTGGACCAATGGAATTAAGACTCCAATGTAAGGTCGTTATCGAAGTAGCTTGTGAGAGAAGCTAGAAAACTATTACAAATAGGACTATGGTCCTCTCATTTTCAACATCCACCAACTCCCTCCTCTTCCCCTTATTTTTGGCACCCTCTCCCTCTCCCTCTCCCCCACACCTCACTCTCTCTCTATCGCCCACTCTCCTCCTCCCTCACGCTCTCTCACTCGCTCGGCTCATGCTCTCGGTCGCGCCTCGGGCATTCTCGAGTAGTCCTACGACGAAGGTAGGTGGAATTACTAGGTTTAAGCTAGGGATGTTAGTTTAATACTTTGATGAAGGGATTACAAGGTTGTTGTTTTTTATAACTAACAAAACGTGTGCCGAAACTTGTGTATGAACTTGCTAAAGGAAGATTGAGAAACAAGTCATTTTTGTGTGCATGAGTATTCATTGCATATGGAATAGAACATTTCTTAGAACGTGTGGACGGTATGATAATCCTAATTAAGATTAAGAAATGGATCATGCGTGTGCAAGAGTGTGGTTGCCAATGAAAGACGATTATATGCCATCGTTAGTGAGAAAAGCAACGATGTAGGGGCTTGAGGTAACAACGTAATTTCTGATCATTGTTTGCGACAATGGTATTATCTACCATCATCGGCTAAAAGTAACACTTGAGGCGATGGCACAGACGTCATTTACCTAATGATGATATGAAATGTATTTGCTGTCGTATATGTGCAGCGGCGATGTTGCTTGGTACTGGAGGTCCTGATTAGAGGCTCGGGAAAAAAAAGCCCAAATGTGAAAAGAAATATTGCTTGTCGCATTTATAGAAATTATGGATTATGACTAATGCTATACTTGATGATTTTTGAGTAATGGACCGCAGGATAGCTTTGTGGTTATTGACACCTAAATTTGACTAATCCCTTTCAGTCATTCTTGCATAGAAAATTAGAACTAATTTTAGTTCTTGCAAAAAAATAAAAAAATAAAATCATTTTCATGCATAGCATATTTAACTTTTTACTCATGCATTACATTCATGATATTTGGACCGACGGCGATGGAAACGGAACTGAAATTGATACGCGGAGGACCGAAGCCCACAAAGCACAATCATCATAAGGGAGTAAGTGCCGAAAATCTCAAGGCCTTGGGGGCTTAATTTGAGCTTAATTCAGCCCACTAAATTTTAATTACGGAAACGACCTTTTTATTAAAGTTTATTAATAGAAAAAAGGCCAAAGCTTAAGTCCTCGTTATTAGAGTTCGACTTAGGTTTTCACGATATAAACACCTCTAGATCACATAACATGAGGATGCCACACAACAGATTTTACGAGGCCACATAATTGAAAATCACGGCCAGACTCTCAAAGAAGGTAGAGTGCACGGAGAGAGGTCACACTCTATTTTCTTCTCTATGGGAGACTCACACTCAGGGAACCAACAATCCAAAAGGAAGACCAAGGGCAAATTTCACACTAGTGGCAAAAGTCAAAAGGGCGAAAAAGAAAAAAGGAGAAGAGACGCCATGGGTCCAACCTGATGTTCTTTCCTCTTGCGTGAGGTTTCCTCATTGATTGTGGCTCTTACCTTAGCCACGTCCAATAGCCGTCTTGGCGCCAAATCTGTTGAGCTCTATTATTGCATGCCATCCCGCCGCTCGAGAGCCGCCTCGGACAGTCACCATCCACAAATTGAGCTGCCGCTTCAAAAAAGCCAAAGCTTAAGTCTCCGAACTCAAAAATCTATGGTTCATAGAAATAAAGTATTCTCCCAATACTTTATTTAGGTTCCTAATCAACCTACCAAGAATGATTAGTGGCGACTCCAAACTTTAAATCATTTGAATATAAAACCAAAGTTGCGATTTGGTAGGGCTTGGGAGACTCCGTATTAGGTTAATAATCTAATTAGCCTAATAATCTATTAACCTAAGGAAACCTACTTTTTTAGGTCGCGACAGCTTGGTGACTCCGCTGGGGAGTAAACTTTAATTTTTTGAAAAGTAAAGCACTAATTGGAGTACTTGAGTTTTTTCAAAAATTAAAAGCCTTAGTGGACTTAGGCCAATGAAAATTTAATGGACAATTACTTTGTTTGGCAACCTTGATTGAAACTCACTTTATAGGTGTTAAATATTTTTGCAGAAATTGGAGTGATAAGGGGTGGAGTGTTTGCTAACCCTTTTCTTGTAGATTGGAGTTGGAACGTATGTTTGAGTTTATATTGAAGCGTTGTTTTGCTATAAACTCTTGTGCATGATTTTTACTTTTTTTAGTATGACACCTAGCACACACTACCTGCCTTAGGATGGTACTCAATTGGGGACACTTCGGCTGCAACCATTTAGCCCGAATCTCCCTTTTCGAGTCCCGAAGTTTTTCAAATTGGTGCCAAGAGTTACCACATCCATCATTCACTATTATGATACGGGTCGTTACTTGGCTGAGTCGGAGTTTACGGGGACCTCGACTCAATCACAAACTAAGGTGATTCGGTCCTGACATCCTTGGGGCTCCACCTTGTTAAGCTATGTTAGATAGAAGTCGAACCTCACGAAGCATCTCATGTGCATATCTATGTGTTTGCTATCTTCGGGTTTTAAAAGCGGTAACCTCTTGAACTTTCTCTCCCTTTTTGCTTACTTAATTTTTGAGTCGGTCCATGGTAATTTAGGTGAGTCAAGTGTCTCGAGCTAAATAGAGTCATGTCTTTTATGTTTCTGTTTTAGCCGGTCTTTATTCGCAATTGTATTTTGGATTGTTAGGATACTGCTATTTTTGGTAGACCTTATCACTTTCTGTGAATTTTTTGAGTTTCATCAGATCAATTTTGGCTCTCGGTAATTAAATGAAAAACGTTCGGAAGATCTTAACCTATCATGTAAAAAAAAAATTAGATCAATCCAGAATTTGTTCCATTTATTACCAAATTTATGAAGAGAACGAAACAGTCTGAGATTTCAAGAATTTTCTGACATTAGCTTCATCTCACCGTTTGCCACTGGTAAAAGACCTTTTTTGCAAGAATTCAAAACATGAAAGTGGTATAATGGGATTTGAACTAGCAATATACAATTTTCGGACATTAATTCACATTTTTGGTGGCCCATTTACCACACAAGAAAAAACCGGACGAATCAGTTTTCTGATTGAAATTTTCGGAAAGAAGCATTAAAATGTACCGATCCGTGCATTTTTTTTTTCCAGAACCTAAAACATGAAAGTTGTTAATCACTCTCTCGGCTATGTTTCCATAAATTTCGGTGTCATTTAAAGTATCCTACGAATTACCATGATTTGTTTTTCTGAAATCAGATAGAGTTGGAATTTTTTGGAACAAAGTCTCTAGTGTGATTTGTAATCGGGTGTAACGTCTAGTCATTGTCACGGACCGACCGTTCCTCCATGTCTCATATTTATTGGTTTCCTATCTTTTGTAGGTGATTATGGATCGTTAAAGATCACCAATTTGTGTAGGGTCCAAATCAGCCATTCAATTTGACGTTTATGCCAAGCGCTACATATCGGCTAACGTCCATGATGACCGGTACATGGCTTCACTTATGAAGCAAGATCATCTGAATAATCTTGTGCTGACAACGAATTGATGGAGACATTTTTTTGTCCATCCAAATATCCCCTCATTAGCACTATTTCTGATGAACCCTCAGAGGAAGCGGGCGTAGGCCCACATCGAGTTAATCTAGGGACAAGGAACAGATTGCACCAAGACCGATCCTCAGATGGTCCCACACTATCCCCGGGCATGAATGTTGAGCCTCGTAGCTCATAATCAAACCAGATATCCCCGATCGATCCTGGTTCATAGACCAATCGAACATTCGACCAAGTCGAAATTCAAGAGACTCCCGACATGGTCATACTCAATTGTGGAGGATTTCAAGAATAGGCCATGAAGGAATTATCCCATGTCATTAATGTATCAATCATCATGATACTTCAATACTAATCAATAGCTGACATTATAGCATCCCAGGGCGCCATCCATTCTTAAGCTAATCGCGATCTGCTTTAATCTGTTATTATGTATGAAACAAAGGCGCACGCGGAAGACTATGAACGCCACACTCGTTGGCCATACAATCACTTACAAGTGCACTCTAATAAATGTAGGCACGACGCCTAAAGGGTATGGTCTTTTTTCATAGGGTTCACTACCTGTTCAAACATCACACGTTCCATAAAATAGTGGATTTTATATAATAGATAACCGTTTATGTACATCCCTTTCACCACAATAAAAGTACACTGGGAGGAATCACATGGTATCATCTAATCGCGAATACTATCCACTATCTCGTTTAGATGTTCCGACATCATCACTATCACCTTGAGCCACGGGAATGAAACTTGGGTATTTGAAAAAGGGTTCAACAACAAGGGTGAGCCGAAGCTCAGCAAGAAAAACATCTAGCCGAACAACTAAGCTAACAATTCAGGCATTCATTCAAGCAGACCTTACCAAGCAATCTACTGATAGAATACTCAGGGAAAGTCACAACAAACACATACACGTAGTGGCACAAGAAAATCAAGTGTCGGTTAGCCAAAGTTAACACCAAAGCCATAAAGCTCTAATGAACCATCCCCTACAACCTCACGACCGTAGCTCTTACGAGCCCGATTCCAATCCATTGATAAGACTATGCATCCTTTCCTTCTCGTCATATGCTCGAAACGCCTATAGTTTTGACTTACATCCACGTCGGACTGGCGACTTGCCAGGTGATCCATCTATTATTTCAACCTTCCCCAAACCAAGTACCATCCTTATAATCCATGAACTCACCTTGTACATAACAAACCTCTCGGGTCCTTCCCCCAAATCAAGTGGCCGAACCTTCCTCTATATGATCCAATCTCAATTCTTCACAAATCGACCCCCAATCAGGACGATCAACTCATAAACTCCACTTACCCAAGTCTAGATAGCAACATTTTAACTAGCAGAGTCGACATGGGGTTCACAAGTCACACGAAAACACCCCCAAAGTGCACGGCCGAAATGCCCTCACCAATCCGACTTCAATTCATCTTAAACCGACGACAATCAAGACGATCAAATTATGGAACAAGCTTACCCAAGACCTGTGGATACTAGATCAAGCATTGGATCGTCCATACACAACCATTTTCCCTTCCATGCAAGCTCAAAGCTCAATCAGTACACCCATTTCTCAAACTAACGATCCGCGCTAGAATGAGAGTTACATGAACAATCTAGTGGTAGGGATAGATGAATACTTGCCTCAGATTTCCGCACGAATAAAATGGAGCTCGATTCGCCGATCGAACAAGCTTAAGCCCACTTTCTTCGCCTAGGGGTCGCGCGAGGTCGAGAAGGGGAGTGAGAGAGCGGGAGCTCGGGTGAGGCGGTGACGACGGGGCTGAGCTTGGGTCGGAGTGGTTGAGTCGAGCTCGAGGGACCATCGGAGCAAGATGAGGACGAGAGGGAGTCTCAGGTGGAAGAAGTTGCAGAGAAAAAAGAGAGAAGAGGGAGAGATCTCGGGCTGTCCACGAAGAGGAGGGGGAGAAAAATGAAGAGAGAGAGAGAGAGAGAGAGAGAGAGAGAGAGAGAGAGAGAGAGATTGGGGAGCTTTTATAGGGGTTAGAGGCGGTGGAGGTTAGGGGTTGCTCAAGGCTTCGCGATTTAATTGCGAACCAACTTCGTATCGGGACAACTTCGTACAATAACACTTAATCAAACAAAATGCACACGATCCGAATAAAAATACTGCGCTCGATTATAACGTAATCTCAAATATGCCACCGCTCACAAAATTTGAATCCCCCGAATCACTATTGTCATAAACTAAGCCCGATACGTACCATTCCGCTTATTAATCCGTTTGTCAAAAAAATCAGCCAGTCATAATCCTCCCTTCCTTAAGAAATTTAGTCCCCGAAATTTAGTCCTTGTCCCTTCCTTAACAAACCTTAGATTCTCAGGGGTCAACATCTTATCCAAAATACGTGACGCGCTACGCTTTCACTACATCACTCCGATCACTTATTCTTCGAGAATCGCCACTTCTCGCAATCTTAACCATCGACATGGGTCATCACCGACCTTAACACTCACAGTTCTATCTGGCAACACCACTAGGCCATTCACTTACAAATCGCACAACGAACATATCAAGTTTGCTTCTCTCATTTGCCAATCCACATGGCGTCACTTAGGACCACACTGTCCATCACATTCCACTAGGCAGATTGTCCGTCACCACTCAAGACGTATTCAACTTTTGCCATTTCTCGATGCCAATCCATATGCCATGCTCAGGATTCCGTTGGTTACGGTCTTTAAACAAACACACCCCACCATGACGCTGTCGGGTCGCTGGCCGGCTAGCTCGTGTAGGTCTCATCTCATTCCAAGGGTACCCTGATCACACAGCAGGGGCCCTTTCCAATCACACAGTGGAGGCACAAACAAACGACTTTCACCAACATCCCATAGGGCACCTCAGGCATTTCTCATTCATGGCATATCATCCTCTCGTCACTATTAATCATCCGAAATGCAGTGCTATGTTATGTCACAACAAAACTGATTCAGTTCAAACTCAGGACAACATTTCGGATGTCGAAAACAGTTTAGTTTAAAACCATTTTACTTGGGAAATTAGAAAACTCTGAAAACATTTTCATATTTCGAAAACAGGTCAGACTTAGCATAACACCTATACCCACCTTTTTCAATGTATGGCTTGGTTCATTCCTGCCCTCCTCGCCATCTTAGAAGCCTGCCAGGAGCTGCTCCTTGCTCAGGCCTCTTTGCCTAGGCACCACTCCTCGCCCTCATAAGACCCGGTCGATACAGGCCCACTAGCTTTGCCTAGTTCTTCCCCAAGCCACACATCTATGAAGGGAGTCCCGTTTGACGAGTCCCATACTAAGTCTTATAGTTGTTAGGTATCCCGTATCACTCGTCCTATACTGAGCTAACGGTTTATCAAGTCCGACAAAACAGATGATATGCTTATGCATGCACGTTTCTCACACCTTCGTTTTAATGCAACAAATCCATGCAATACATGAATAACCCTCGAAACTACATCTCATGTATCGTCAGCTACCATAATATCAATCCTTGCCTTAAACTGAACATTCTAATATCACAGGCGACCATCACATCAAAGATCAATTGCCTAAAATCAGTCTAGAGCACTCTTTCTTGGTCGCCGTTCAAAACAAAGCCACAATTATTCAATCAGACTGGCCCATCGTCCAAAGTTGATATCTAAAACACAAAGCATAATCTCAATCCACGCCTAGCACTTTATAATCACCGTTCGCTTCCTTGCGAACCTCCCACCATTCATCATTCATCATTCAAGGCCTTTCGATGAAATCAATAAATAAAACCATCAAGATACAACACAGATTCAAGCCTAAGACCCACAATATCAATCACCTTGTCACAATTCCATATCCACAATCCGTTATACAGGATTAACCATCAAATTCCAACGATTCAAGCTTATCGATAAGTCGTTACTATTACGACTTACCGACCAATTCACTTGTCGATCACTATACTATATCCACAAAGCATAAGATCATCAAGCCTAAGTAGTGATCAACAAACTTCTTATCTAACCAGCAGCCTGAGCTACTACCAATCCCCTACCAATCACAAATCACATGCACTTGTAAGTTTAATCACGTACATGCCAACCAAACACTTCAACCACTAGCGCACCTTATCACTCCACTCACCCGCTCTAATACCAACCAAGGATGCAGCGTCCCAGGGCGCCATCCCTTCTTAAGCTTATTGCGATATGCTTTAATCTATTATTACGTATGATACAGAGGCTCGCACTGAAGACTATGAACGAAACACTCGTCGGCCATACAATCACTTGCCAATGCACTCTAAGAAACGTAGGCACGACGCCTAAAGGGTATGGCCTTATTCATAGGGTTCCCTACCTGTTGTTCAACCATTCACACGTTTCATAAAATAGTGTATTTTATATAATAGATAATCGTTTATGTACATCCATTTCACCATGACAAAAGTACACTGGGAGGAATCACATGCTATCATCTAATCCCGAATACTATCCACTATCTCCGTTAGATGCTTCGACACCATCACTATCACCTTGAGCCACGGGAACGAAACATGGGTATATGAAAAAGGGTTCAACAACAAGCAGGAGCCAAAGCTCAACAAGAAAAATATCTAGCCGAACAACTAAGCTATCCATCCAGTCATTCATTCAAGCTTACCTTACCAATCAATCCGCCGATAGAATACTCAGGGAAAGTCACAACAAATACATACACCTAGATGCACAAGAAAATCAAGTGTCGGTTAGCCAAAGTTAACACCAAAGCCACAAAGCTCTAATGAACCATCCCCTACTACCTCACGGTCGTAACTCATACAAGCCCGATTCCAATCCATTGATAAGGCCGATTCCAATCCATCTATGAGTTGATCAACTCATAAACTCTACTTACCCAAGTTTAGATAGCAACATTTTAACTAGCAGAGTCGATATGGGGTTCTCAAGTCACACGAAAACACCCCCAATGTGCACGGCCGAAATGCCCTCACCAATCCAACTCCAATTGTCACGCCCAGCGTCCTACGAGCGCGCGACACCCCTATGCTCCGGTTGATAGAGATGCGACAACCTAGGACTAGTCGCCGACCCAGATCAAAACTTAAGATCTTAAAGCGAATGCTAGCGAAAACGAAACTCAACACCCAGACAACAACAAGAGAGAGGGATAGAGAAGAGAGAGAATGCAAGGCACTACCAACCATTTCATAAAACAAAATATTTACTTACACAAGAGAACAGATACACCCAAAAGTGACCATGCGCTACAAAAAGGGACCGGTGGTCTACTAACCTATATCCGCTACAGGGATATACCAAAAGGGAGAGGGAACCTAACTATGTCTTCAGTCCCCACCATTAGACAACAACTCCGGCTCAGGGTCTGACTCCATCGATTCCTCCTCCGGATCCGACTCCATTGGCTCTTCCTTGGGATCAGACTCCATGGGCTCCTCCTCAGGTTTGGACTCCTCAGGGCCGGTGTCCAGATCTGTAACCTCTCCGTCAGGTGGCATTGCCTGGACAGGTTGGGAACAACCATTAGCATGATTATTCTCCATAGTTGGAGGCTCATTTTCACATATAGAAGCCACAACAGGAGAGTAATGATCCACAGTAGTGCCATTGGATTGTATTGCTCCAAGAATAACAGGTCACAGCGACGGGACAACGACGACAACGACGAAGGCGGCGAACGGCGGCAGCGAGCTCCGGCGAGCGGCGGCCGGCTCTTGCTCCAAGGGGTCCCACACCCCGCCATCGTCATTAGGCACATCAAAACCTTGCAGAGGACTATCCAACCCGTCCCCTACTCTCCGAGACCACGCCATATAGGTGTGAGGGCTCTACTGATCCTCACCTATATCTACCCATACTATACAAGAGTGCCTAAAATAAACTTCACCATTGCTCTTGATGTACTTCGTTATAGAGCGCTCTATCTGCTTCGGTATTCTAAAACGTGGCGGTTGCACTACCATCCTCAAGGTCGGGGGTCTGAAAAGGTGGTTGGATACAACAATGAGATAAATCTCAATAAGCTACACCCTAAGCCTCGCTTAGGATAACACGTACCCCAGGCCAACCTAACATGCAGTTCTAACCTAACAAGACTAGCAATTCAACAATACCAAGAGTCAGTTACCACCAGATAACACCTGCCCTCTTACATCTCAAACACACATCAGTGCAAACAAGGTACAACGAGAGCCAACAATCCAACCTATCCAGACTATGCTCTCCACCACATAGCATTCAACAATGCACCTCAGATATATATATGCATGCCACTCTGTATAAGACTCGACTCACGTTTAACGCATCAGGTCAGCACCATAACCCGCGTTTAACACATCAGATTCTTGGGCGATACAATGCCTCGTCAGGCGCCATATCCTGCGTAATAATGCCTCAGGATTGGTTCAACACCCCGCGTCATATAGGCGCCTCAGGGTTCCCTGCGTAATAACGCCTCAGAGTATAAGACTTTCACATTCCCCGCGTCATAACGACTCAGGGTTTAAGCACAACATTCCCCGCGTCATATAGATGCCTCAGAGTTTAAGCAGACATTCACATATGCATAATATCAAACAATGAGCCCCACGTCATAACGCCTCAAGGTCTTAAGCACAAGAATATCATAGATATTAATTCCAAGCATACCTCATGTAAACACGCGTCAAGGCTAAGCTACACAGTCGAACCACCACATCCACTCAATGGACCACATAACAACCAAGCTAAGGCATCAAGCCATACACATGCCACGTACTTCGATTCCTAAGCGCCGGATTACTCTCCGGACGCACACGAAGAACAAACAAGCAAATCAAGCCACGAATGGCGCACGAGGCCCTCATGGCCGAACACATCATCACACGTGCACTACATAACTCAGCAATCAAGCCGTACAAACCAAGGCACGCATCAAAACAACCCCCTTCCTCATACGAGCACACATGCACATAATCTCAAAATTTAGCATAAATCACATTCCCAAGCACGAGGGTCAAAACTCACGATCTACTTACTCTAGCACATCATATGCACTCATCAAGCCTCAAGATACCACATTCTAAGCATCCAAGGTCATTCTAAGCCTTTTCCTAAAATCCGAATCTTTGATGAATAGTGACGATCTTCGATGAATAGTGATCAACCTTCGATGAATAGTACCTAGCAGCCCCTAAAACCTCTAAATCCACTCCTAAACATGCGTCTTAGTAACCTATCAACCTAATCAATGGTTAGGATGTCGCTTACCGGAGATCGAGCTTGAGAAACGACGAAATCGAGTTCGAACAAACCCTCCAAGCTCTCGGCAATCCACGGCTATCCACGGCGATCCACGACGGTTGCAAGGCTGATCGGAGGTGGCTGGACGACGAGGCTAGGTGGCTTAGCCGTGGCGGCGGTCAGAGCGGCGGCCGGCGGCAAGGCGGGCGAGCGACGGGTGAGGGAGAGAAAGTCGGCGAGAGAGAGGGAGAGAGTGGAAGAGAGAGAGAGAGAGGTGTTCTTGGCAAGAGGAAGAGAGAGAGAAAGCTTGCTTTGGAAGATTGGGACTATTCATGGATGGGACATAAAGCAAGGGTGAGGTGACATAAAGTGGAGATGTGACTTTTGGTAGGTGGGGGTGGTTGAAGCATTAATGGAGAAGGGATAAAAGCAATTAATGCTCACTAATGCTCTTGGATTCTTGCTAATAAACAACCGGGGGTAGTTCTGTAATCTGCCCATTCTGACTGATCTGATAACACTGAAACCTCTGTAGTCAGGCGGACCGATGAACATTGAACCAACTGAGGCGGCATCCAAAATATTTGTCATGTTACTCTTGAATATTCGATGCCCAAATTCGGAGTTCGATTCGCAGCCAAACTCAAGCGACTGTGACTTCAAAAAATCTCAAACTAAAGGGTGGCTTTTAGGAGTTACGCGTATCGATCCGTAATTTATTCAAATTTAGGTCAACGTACTTAAATTCCTAGTTAGCCTTTCCCTTACGGTTAGTCTCCTCAAGAGTGATCAGTTCTGAGTGAGATTACTCTAAAGTACATCAATGAGACATCCATTCATTTCATAAATCTCGAAAGTGGGTTGAACTTCAGAATGTCACACCAATTCATCTTAAATCGACGACAATCAAGATGATCAAACTATGGAACAAGCTTACCCAAGACCTGTGGATACTAGATCAAGCAATGGATCGTCCATACATAGCCATTTTTCCTTCCATGCAAGCTCAGAGCTCAATCAGTATACCCATTTCTCAAACTAACGATCCGCGTTAGAATGAGCGTTAAATGAACAATCTAGTGGTAGGGATAGATGAATACTTGCCTTAGATTGCCGCACGAATAAAACGGAGCTCGATTAGCCGTTCGAACGAGCTTAAACACACCTTCTTCGCCTAGGGGTCGCGCAAGGCCGAGAAGGGAGTGAGAGAGCGGGCACTCGGGTGAGGCGGCGACGGCGGGGCTAAGCTCAGGTCGAAGTGGTTAAGTCTAGCTCGAGGAACCATCGGAGCAAGATGAGGACGAGAGGGAGTCTCGGGTGGGAGAAGTCGCTGAGAGAAAAGAGAGAAGAGGGAGAGATCTCGGGCTGTCCACGAAGAGGAGGGGGAGACAAATGAAGAGAGAGAGAGAGAGAGAGAGAGAGAGATTGGGGAGGCTTTATAGGGGCTAGAGGCGGTGGAGGTTAGGGGCCTGATCAAGGCTTCACGATTTAATTGCGAACCAACTTTGTGCGGGACGACTTCGTACAATATCACTTAATTAAACAAAATGGACATGATCCGAATAAAAATACTGCACCCGATTATATCTAATCTCAAATATCCCACCGCTCACAAAATTTGAATCCCTCGAATCACTATTGTCATAAATTAAGCCCGATATGAACCATTCCGCTTATTAATCCATTTGTTTAAAAATCAGGCCATCACAAACATGGTCTCTCGACGTGGAACTCCAATCGCGTCCCGTTTGTAAGATACCCAAAGCAGCCCATTTCGGTCAAGTAGGCAAGCTGTAACAGAGCACACTAGGGCAGTATCCCGACCGATCATTCTAATAGATCATTCAAATTACTGATGGAAGAGCGGTCATGAAGCTTCGATCTGACAATTGCCATAATCGTGGTACCACTTGAGGATGCCATAATTCCCAATGGGTAAATCAAGAGGTAAGTGCACTTCTTCGAAGTTGACTGACCTTAATGACACCTCCACCCCTTTGCCTTGCAAGTAACGAAACTAGGGGACATATCAGCTGTCAATGACGTTAGCAAATTGGCCAACCTAATTGAGTTAGGGTGAAACCTCAATCTGATTTCACTAGCAACATGGACATAGCCATACTCATCTGTAGTCCACTGTTTTCGGCTGGCAATTATGTCATTCCTGATCCGTACAAAGCTAAAAGCCGCCTAATGCGACTAGTTTTGATGAAAAGCAGGGCAAGCCAATCCCGCCACATCTCAAAAGGGAGTATCTCTATTTGGACTCAATTCCGAGAATGATGCTTTGTTTCTCCCTCGTTGCAGAGTGAATTACAGAAATAGAACATTTGTCAAAGTTAGAGACTGAGCTTCCCATCGTTGGTGATATCCAGGGGCAATTCCAATCTCTTGTAAAGCTAGGGATACCTGACACGATCCATCCTGACAGAAAATGGGGCAAACCAACAAAAGGGGGCATATCTTTTTTAACTTGTCAGTTTTGGAAGTGACACTCCACTTTCCTTTTTGTTAAGAACATACAACCGATATGATGGTCGTCGCCACTGAATAGCCAAAGCATCTTGAGTCTTCACTCGACTTATTTCATGCACGTTTCTCTTTGTGCATGGGAAAATTTAGGAACAAGCCACTTCTCGACATGAGGACTAATCCCCCAAACTTATTTGTTCCATTCACACGCTCTGGGGCAATCCACAATCCCCCATTCCAAAGAAATTTCTTACAAATTTGGATATCCTGGCATAGTATGTTCTTTAAGCAAATACAATTGCACGCTTAGAAAATGCTCACACATTGCATGTTTTATGCCTTATTATTCTTCATGTTAAATTTACCAACTCCGAAAGGGGAGCATAAACTACACATGACGCATCGAATGCACAAAAGGGGCATAACAGGATGATGAAAGGCAAGCCTTTTCCAAACACGTCCCAGGTACATTTTCCCAAGCGAGCTGAGCGGGAGCTAGGTTCCGTATTCTCGAGGTAAAAGGGTTTTCTCGCAAAAGGTACGATAGCTGAAGTGACGGAGGCATTTGTTTCTATATCCCAAACACTACAGGTGTCTGTTG
The DNA here is from genome assembly GCA_029784005.1 of Lenwebbia sp. NSW1173648. Taxonomy (NCBI): domain Eukaryota; kingdom Viridiplantae; phylum Streptophyta; class Magnoliopsida; order Myrtales; family Myrtaceae; genus Lenwebbia; species Lenwebbia sp. NSW1173648. The sequence continues at coordinate 16,973,798 of JARCGZ010000008.1, read as the reverse complement.
TTAACCCCTTTGAACGGCGGTCTCATTTCTCTACCCTGTTAAGAACCACCCCACATCGGGGCAAAATAGAGGTAATTTCAGCAACAGCATGAGGTAAATGGTTAGAAATTTCCTTGCTCGGACTAACATCAATCTTCGGGTATTTCTTTATATTAAGCTCGAACTTTAATTCAAGTGCTTTAGGATGATAAAGAGCATTCATTTCTCTATCCTATACACTCTACCCTTTTGCATAGCCCATTTGAGCTTGCAAATTCATTTCATGAGCCCTTTTTGGTGATCATTACCATTCCAAGATGAAAAAGTACCATCCCTAAGGAGCAGAACTGGAGAAGATCGGGTCCATAGAGAATTCCCGAATGAACTCATCAAGTGTGCTAGTTTTACATTGTATGCATGTTTGGCAACATTTTTATAAATTATATCGAAATCATGGGATTGTAAAAAAAAAAGCAAGTTCGGCCTAAAAAAAGAGAAAAGGGCCCACTCCCGAAAAAAAAAAAATCAAGATGTTGAAAAAAAGAAAAAGAAAAATGGGAGTTGGGAGTAAGAAAAGCAAAGGTTGATCCCACGGAAAAATTTCGAGCATAAAAAAAGTAAAGTGCCTATCAAAAGCAAGGCCAATGCCCATTCAAATCCTTGTTCATTTGTAAAGTACTCCTGGATTTTGAGTGTACATTTTTTTTATGTTATTTTTTCTTGTAAATTTCAAAGGGATTGAGCTGTAAAGAAAAATCCCCAGAGATGTCAAATTGTAAATCCTTAGAATAAGTTCATACCATCCTCAAGCAGCGATGGTATTCTTTGAAGACAAATCCAGAAGGCCAAGATCGGTGACAAGACAATAATGATCACCAATATCAAGCCCTTCTCACATATTTTCTGAGCCAAAACGAGCCTTTTCGTTCCTTAGTCCCTTATCCTAACCTACGTTACAACCCTTCAAGGTCTCTTCTGATTAGGTCACTTGAATTAACATAGAGTTGAATCATTTTAAGTATCGCTTGAAGAAGTTTGAGCAAAATTATTTCTTTTTCATTTTTGTAGGGTTCTTGACTTGTAAACCTAGAGCAGATGATGCAAATTTTCTTTCAAAACCTTGACTTGACTGGGAGTCCCCTTTGTAAACCTTTGACGTAGCCCTTATTATGGTCCTAATCAAGACCTCCAGATTGGCTTGGTTGTACCAATTGCGAGATTACTTGGACCCTTGCCGAATGCGATGATGGTCAGATTGAGTGATTCTCAAATCCTGCAGCCAGGATAAACAAGCTTTTCTCGAGAGAGAGTGAAAGCCCTTTTAGACTGAAGTCCCCCATTCAGAGTGCATTCGAGATGTTCACAATATGACAACCTCCCTAAATAGAATTGGTAATGCAAACTTGACAGAATAGTTATGCATGATCCCATTGAGTTGATGAGTTTCAGCATGTACTTGGTTGCCTATGAATGCATACACATGTTGTCCCTAATCATGTCTGACAGGTAATGTTTCCTTGAAGACCCAAAAGTTCCCGACGATCGAGTTGCGTTGTAAAGCCTCCACGTTCGTGCAAACACCATTATATCTTCTTTCTACAAGAAATGGACTTGGCATGCTTTCGTAGCCTAGAGTTTTATTCATCGACCTGGCGTGCTCTCGTAGCCCGATGTTCATTCAATCGACCTGCATGCTCTTGTAGCTTGGTGTCCATTCAATCGACCTGGCGTGCTTTCGTAGCCCGAAGTCTCTACTTTACCGACTTGGCGTGCTCTTGTAGCCCGGTGTCTATTCGATCGACTTGGTGTGCTTTCGTAGTCCGGAGTCCACTTTATTGACTAGGGGTGCTCTCGTAACCCGATGTCCATTCAATCGAACTAACATGAAAAGTCAGGTATAACGTAGTCTGGCTGTTTTTGACCAATGGAGAAGAACTCAGGTATGTTTCCTGATTCCCCTTCAAAATCTTACCTTACATCGACACTTGATTGGCTCAAGTTATCCCCAATATTTTATTTTGATACTTGATCAGCTCAATTTATCATCCCCTGTATGTTCGCACTGATTAGCTCAGGTGGTACACCCCTTTGTATTCACACTGATTAGCTCAGGTGGTATACCTCTTTTGTGTTTGTTTTGATTAGCTCAAGCGTCACACCCCTTTGTATTCACACTGATTAGCCCAGGTGGTACATCTCTTTTGTGTTTGTTCTGATTGGCTCAAGTTATCCCCAATATTTTATTTTGATACTTGATCAGCTCAATTTATCATCCCCTGTATGTTCGCACTGATTAGCTCAGGTGGTACACCCCTTTGTATTCACACTGATTAGCTCAGGTGGTACACCCCTTTGTATTCACATTGGTTAGCTCAAGTGGTATACCTCTTTTGTGTTTGTTCTGATTAGCTCAAGCGTCACACCCCTTTGTATTCACACTGATTAGCCCAGGTGGTACACCCCTTTTGTGTTTGTTTTGATTAGCTCGGGCGTCACACCCCTTTTGTGTTCGTTCTGATTAGCTCAGGCGTCACATCCTTTTGTGTTCATACAGATAAACTCGGGTGTCACATCCCTTTGTATTCACTCCAATTAGCTCGGGTGATACATCCCCTTTGTGTTCGCTTCGATTAGCTCGAGTGGTACATCTCCTTTCTGTTCGCACCGATTAGCTCGGGTGTCACTGTTGACACCTGATTTTTAATCATTTTATTTTTAGAAAATTAATTAAAAGTAGCAAAAAAATTCATAAAATTGCAAAATCAACTTTGGAAGCCTTGGCCTAGCCTTAGGAACCAATTTTGAGAAAAAATATTTTTTGTATTTTTTCACATTTATTTTATATTTATTTTGTTAGAAAAATAGCCAAAAATTAGGAAAAATAGCATCCGTGTCCACAAAAATATGAGAAAATAGTCAATATTTTTAGTTTTATTCCTCTTCACGTTGGACACTTTAAATCTCAAAAATTTAATTTGGGTCACCATGTTCCTTCACAAACATAAACCCAAATTGAGCCAAAAAAGTACATTTCGAGTCTTTTTAATTTGAATTTTAATTTTTTATAAGCTATGATATTTATCTTTGATGCCTTGAATTGCAATTAGGTCCATTTCATTGGGAATTTGTTCAATTTCGGCCAAAAGAATCTATTTGCACATTTTATTTTCAATTTAGTCCCCGGTTTCACTAAATTTGAAATTAAATTTTTTCTAGAGGTGCCTATGAAAATCCAAGCCCGTTTCCCTATAGTTTTCATCATTTTGAATCCATTGGTGGGGGTGGTTTGGCACGATTTGATCATTTGGGCTTTGAATTACTCGAAATTCATTTTCGGGTTGAATTTAAAATTTGGGGTTTTTATACTAAATCAAACATTTTAATCCCAAGAATATCTCTTTTAGATGAAAAACATGTTGGGAAACCCAATTTTTGCATCAATTTTGCGAAAAAGGTTAATTCGAGGGCTAATTGGACCGAAAACTACGTAATAGGGTCTGACGGGTCGGGCCAACTCGGACACTGTTCATCTTCCTCGCCCAGCTAGCTGACCTCCGTGCAAAAATCCACCAAATTGAATGGCCGATCGGACTTAATCAGCGACGAGAGTGTATGGGCTTTGAAGCCAACTCTCTTTCGGTGCCAACAAGCCCTACCTCGCTGTGTGGCGTCGCAGGAGCCGCCGTGCCCCAGCTCTTTTCCACCGCGGACGTGCCCGAGCACGAGAACCAGAGGATTTGCAGACCAAACTTACGACCTATCCAGCTCACCCATGCCACGTACCTGTCCCGGCCTTATTCCAGAACATTCCCATCATCGTTTGGCGTCTTGTGGACGCGATCTTCGTACGAAATTGGTACGAATTTGAGCAGCCGACCCCAGGTACAAGCAAGCAACGGCAAAAATGCTTTTTGCAGGGAATCTCGTGAGCTGTAATTCTCATACAAGGGAGGGAGAGAGCACGCAAGAGTGAGGCACAATGTCTATAAAAGAAGAACGAAGCTATAGAGGTAGGGGTTCGATGATTTTGAATAAAAAATCGAGAGAGAGAGGCAGAGCTCGGGTAGACCATTAGTGATCTTTGAGAGAAAAACCGAGAGTCGTGAGGGAGTTTCGAGCGACCACCACCTTTCTTCGTCTTTCACCTACACCCCACCTATCTACCGAGCTGTTCCCAATCTTCATCCGCCGCCCGAGTCGCCGGAAAAGGTAGTACGAATATCCCTTCGTGTCTATCCATTTCTGGTTTTTGTGTATTTTTCACGGGTTAATCCGTTCGACCCGAGGGTCGAACGGAGCCAAACCGACCCCTCCCGATAATCATCCCATGCTAATGTGACCCTATTCTTATGTTTCCATGCTTTGGTTTCGCATAGTTTGCCCCGATTTGATGCTTTGGCATCGTACGCCATGTGTTCGATGAAATGCTTTCCACGGTTCAAACCCCCGACTTTGAACCTACTTTTCGTACTCATTTTGCGTGATTTTTTGGCCATGTTTGCCTTCCCGTCAGTATTTTTGGATGTTTTTGGACTCATTACGTTTCCTGCACGTAGTAGAACGCGTAGGTATGAGTTTTGGTTCTCGGTTTTGTATGTGGAGAACGTTATGGGGTCGGAAATACCCTCTGTTGCTCTGACCTGAGCACTGAAATTCTGACAGTTCAAATCCTCTACTTTGCGTCTGTTTTTCATCGCCCTCCCGCGATCGTTTATGGCTCTTCTTAGTTTCATTGTACTCTATGCATGTAGTATAACGCATTGGCTTGATTATTTGCTCACGATTTTATTTGTGGAGGAAGTTACAGTACCGGGAACCCCCCCGTTGGCCTAATTTGTGCCCTGATTACGCTTAAAACAGTGTAAACCCCTGACTTTCGGGGTGATTTTCTCTCTGGTCTTATGTGATTTATGAGTCATTCTTGTCCCATATTTCTCCTGATATGTAGCTCTTCGCGTCGGTATGTGGGCTTTGTATGGGTTGTGATCAGAGTGCGAGAAAAACGCTCATGGAATTGCCTCTGTGAACTATTTTGGGCACCAAAATTCCCAAGTGTTGTAACCGGTTCAAACCGGCCACTTGGGGGTCGTGTTTCTTGATGATTCTTTGGGATTTTGAGGTCATTCTTGGGTCAATCGTGCTCTCTGTGTGTAGCACTTTATGTTGATGTTTGGTTTTGGGTCTAGTTGTCTTGGTGGATTAAGTTACGATCCCCAAAATTTGCCTCAATGAACGGCAAAGTGGGGCTTGAAAATTTTTCTAAGTGTTTGTTGTGCACCGAGCACTTTCGCGACACCATTACAGTGCGTTCGTTTGGTCAATCCCCGAGCCGTTGGTCATTTTAAAAACTAGATCATACCTAGTTTGATGTGGTATGATCAGTTTTCCTTGATTGTTTTTAAACACCAAGTTAATCACTCTTAAATATGCCTCAGTGAACTTCCAAGTGAGGGGCTTGTTTCTTTGGCTAAGTGTTGGCTTCTGAATAGCCATTTTCCCGACATCATTACGACACACTCGGTTGATCATTTCCTGAGCCATTGGTCCTTTGATTTGAGCACTAAGATAATTACCCTTGAAAACACCCCGAGAGTCAACTTTTCCAAGTCAAACCTTTTTTGGAAAATGAGAGAAAATCGATACTTCAATTGTGATTTTTGTTGAAACTTCGCGCAATTCATCTTTTTTTTTCTCTGGGTCCGCCCCGTCGTAAAATAAAAAATAAAAAAATCGAAAAAATAGAGAAAAATCCCAAAAATCGCAAAATCGCAAAAAATTCAAAATTGATCTTTTATTGCACTTTTTGACATGACGAACATCGATTTACTTTTATTCCGCATTGGAGGGCGACCGATGTCCAATCTGGTCCAATTTATTGTACACCTGACCATGTCTAGGGTTTCAATTTTTTCGGCTTTGTATCTAAATACACGAGGGCCGCGGATTTTTATTTACTGCCTTATCATAGCTTTTCTTACGCTTTCTCTATTATTCCTTTTGAATGCTTTGGTTGATGTTCATTTTTATTTTAGATAAAAATAAAAAATTTAGAAAATGCCATGAAACAAACCCCCGAAAGACCATCTTGCATGAACACTTAGCGACTGACAAAAATATGATTAGGAGTCAAATTGGTAAAAACCCCGCGTGATCATCTTAGGTAACAATAAATTTTGGATGGTAACCGAAAGGACTCTAGCTTAAGCTAGGGTAACTAAATCCCCGGCCCTAGAATCTCTGGTTGCGTAGGACAGAGCGATCTTTCCCAATTGCTCGGTGAGGTATTTGGTCTACTTCCCAAGAAAGATCTGTGGCGACTTCAATTGCATGCACACATAGCACATACCTCTCGACCACACTAAGGTCGAAGCTGATAATTTCCCGCCGCGATTTGGTATGGGCCTGGGAGGGCCCGCCCCAAAGCCCAATTCTAAAAGGGGCCCGGCAATCCATTAGCCCGATTCGATCTTTAGGGGGATCTTCATCTGGGTCGCGACAGCTGGCGATTCCACTGGGGATTAGAGAGGATTTAAGCCGTAATGAACCAGTTGAGTGTTATCTAACTTGCTCTACATTTGTAAAGCATGTCAAAGTCGCGAGGAAAACGAGGTTAGTCGCTAAATCGTGTTAAATGGTCTTGCAGATGGGAGTTATAAGGAGAGGCGTGTGTGTTGACTATTTTCTCTTGCAGATGGGGATTGGATGTATGTTATGTGGATGACTATATTGAAGTGTTGATTGTTAAATTCAAATGCATGTTTATCGCTTAAGCACGACACTGAATGCACACACAACCGTGCCTAAAACCCCGGGTGTATCCCTTAGGAGACCAATAGAAGGAATTGGAAATGGAATCTCCGTGGGGATAAATATGGGGTAATCCACTTTCCAGTTCTGCTCACTTCGTACTATGGATCGGGTGCCAATGCACCGATAGTTGTGCAATAGAATCGACCCTTTCTAAAACTCAAGGTGGGAGCCTTTAAACCTTAGGTACCTCACCCTTTAGGTGTCAAAACCTCACAAGTCTCCATGCGCATGATCTATCTAATTGCCATATCCCCTTTTGAACGGTTTGTAAGTCTCGTTCCATCTCGCAATTTCAATTCTTTCGATCAAATTCAATTTCCTTCAAAAAGAAAATGGTGATTAACATAAATGCCTCTCTTAGGATTTAGAAAATGGGTCCACCTGAGATCAAGATTGCGCACTTCCCTTGAGCAATCATAACATGTGGGAACGGCTCCCACCCATCCACAAGACCTACATGGAAAAGATGATAGGGTACCTCACGTCCCTAATACACTTGGAGGCCAGAATTCCCATGGTCAAGGCCTTGTCGCACTTTTGGAGTCCCGAGTCCTCTTCGTTTGTGATAGGCCAATGCGAGCTCACTCTAACCCTCGAGGAATACGAAGCTATGATAGGTCCCGTAGAAACCTTCGGTTTAGTTACCCCCAATAGAAGTCGATTCAATATCGCTTCTTAGACAATTCCACTCTCATCAGAAACATTCTCAAGGGAAACACCAATGCCATTCCTATAACCTTTCTGGAGGAACTATTCCTCGAATTGCCCATCGAGTCGGGAGCCCAAATCCCTAGGGTCTTCATCCTAGCTTTTTTTGGATTCGTCATCTTTCCTTACACCAACAAAAGCATGACCCCTTCAATTATTCACATTGTCCTCCAAGCATGTAGCGGCAAGAAATTCTCCCACTTAAATCCTTGGGGAAACTTTCATCCCCCTGTCAAAATTCAAGGAGTCGGGTAAGGGAACTCTTAGAGCACCTGTAGGTCTCCTTCAAGTTTGGATGATATCTCACATTAGGGAATTAGCTACTGACATGTAGATCACACAAAATGATCCTTCCTCTCACCCTTTACTTCAATTCATCGACACGAACAAACTCTTCCCTTGTTGGGCATTTTCTAGGTGGCTCAATTACCTCAAAGCTCTCGTCCCTATTCGTATTCAGTGGTATGCCAGGTGGCTTGTATGCCCCAATCCTTGCTTAGTCGATGGATTCGACAATGTCATCCCTTTATTGGGATTGACGAGAGTTATGTCATACTACCCTCTTAGGGTAATCCGTCAATTCCGTGCCATCCAATAATTCCCTCCTCCTCTCGAACCCAATCCCTTCGCATTGGACTATCGCAAAGAGGTCACCGAAGGACGGAGGGTACAACTGGACAAGATGGTCAGCAATATAGTTCACACATGGTGTGACTACCGTACGACGACCATCACCATGGTGGATGGGTCCGAGCTTAAAGGGAATATGAGAGAGCACTATGCGTCCGAAGACTACATATGCTGTGCTTTGAGAACCTTACCCAAAGTGGTCGTCCCCACTTTGCCGACCAAGTTAACACTCTAAGAGATCTTAGCTGAGAAGGCCGCCCAAGAAAGAGATGACGCAATCTGTAGAGTCGAATCCTTAGCATAGCAGAACAAACGTCTTCGTCTTACCGTCGTACCCATTGAGGATTAGGCACTATATTCCATTAGACCCTCTTTTACTAGTATGAGCTTTCAATTGTCGTATATTAAGGATCCTTCTCTCTTCTATCTCTTTAGATTGATAGGGATCTATTTCTTTGATGTAACCAAAGAACTTCGTTATCTTGTCGGGTCTTATGAGTTTCTAATGGAATATACAAGGGGCATTTTGAGTAATCACCATTTGTTCCGCTTTAATTATATAATTTCTTATGAAGAAATTTCGCTAAGGAAATGACCCGCACGATCGCGCAAATCGAACAGGCATCTCTCACTGCTATTTCATCACAAGAAAATATAGAATTGAAGAGGATTTTATACCAGAATCGTCAGGTATCACATGGTGACTTGCCTTTTCGTCTCCTAATAGGTAGTTTCTAATCACGGAATTCAGGAGAGCCCATATCAGAACTCGTCTGCGAGCCAGAATGGAACAAGAAGAGTTGGGATCCCGTGTAGGTAACTTGGAGACTCAGATGACCCAAATGACTGCTATGATGGCTGAGATGAAGGCAATGTTGACTGCCGCTCATGGGAGACCGGTTGCACCGATAGATCTGACCAAGCCGCCCATCCAAATACACCCACCGCCCCAGATGCAAGTGGGTCTTCTGGCGCCAACCCAACCACTAATCCCGAGTAGGTCCCAAACACTAAAGTCCCGCCAAAGGTGGCACCGGTTATAATCGACTTGGAGGAGAAGCAGAAGGAGAAGCATGTAGTGAAGTTTGACGAAGGAGTCAAGAGAATAGCAAAGATTGAGGAGTGTCTGGCCAGTCAAGGGTACGAGCTGTCGAGGTTCGACAAGATTACCCCCTTCGAGAAGATCGAGGTTCCCGCTAACTATAATGAGCCCAAGTTCGCAAGAAAGTACAATGGGACGGGCTGTCCGAAGGCACATTTGAAGTATTATCTGTAAAAAATGGCCAAGTATTTTGATTACATCTCGCTGCTTATAAACACCTTCCAAGAGAGTCTGGCGAGCGCGGCACTGACGTGGTATGTTGAATTGGACATTCAGAAGTATGAGGACTGGGAAGAGTTCGCGGATGAATTCTTGTGCCAGTATAAGTACAATACTATGACTGCCCCTACGAGGGGGGATCTGCTTAGAACAGCGAAGGGAAAGAATGAAACTGTTTGTCTGTATGCCCAAAGGTGGAGGGCCTTAGCTACATAAGTTAAGACGCCGATCCCTGAGGAGGAACTCGTAGACATCTTTCTGAAGGCATTACCGTATGACTTCTTCGATAAGCTAAACACCTCTAGGTGTCAAACCTTTGCCCATCTAATTAAGGTGGCAGAGAGACATGAGTGGGCAATGAGAGAAAGGCAAGCGCCTGAGTCAACTTTCAAACGGTAGAACCCAATAAGAAGGGAGCGAGAGTAGAACACAGAGGTTGTGTTTGTGTCCAATCCACCCGAGCCCAAGAAGTTTGAGAATTCCACCCCGATTCAAGAAAGTACTTCCTAGACAGCACAAAAGGCCTATGAGCCGAGGAGAAGGGCACCACCTAAGCCTTTTATGCCACTTCCACTCCCCATGTCGAAATTGCTCCCTAGGCTTTTAGAGGAAGATTGCTGGCCAAGAAACCACCGATGGCGAACCCACCCAGGTTTCCTGGTTTTGACGAAACTCAAAGCTGTGTATACCACATGGGGGAGAGAGGTCATAACATGGACAATTGTCGGGCCTTGCAGTTTGACGTCTAGGCTCTCATTGATAGCAACTTGCTCGGGTTTGACAAAATGGAGCCGAACGTCCAGCAAAATCTACTCCCGGAGCATGGGGAGGTGAACGCGATATTCGACCATTTTAAGGTGTTATGGTTGATGTTGAAAAGCTGAAGGATCTCCTAGCAATAGCAGCAACGTATCTCTGAGGAAGAGAGATCACAAGGGAGGAGAAATTATGTTGCCTAGCCAAGTTGGTCAGTCTTGGCGTAATTGGTGAAGTTAATGACTCCATGACAAACGGGACACTTTCAACCATTGACCTTTCTTCGAATCACTTTGTGTTGGAGACTAAGCGAGGAGGTTTATGGAGAGTCCCGTGTGAACACCTGGTTGGCGATGTGAAGATTTCGACTGAGTCTGAAAAGGAATTTGAAGTGGAACGCAAGAGAGAAAAAGCGAGTGAAGGCGACAGACGATTTCTGAAAGAAGCCAAGAAGCGTGGTGAAATCGGGGATACGCTAGGGCAAGACTTAAGAGGATACAGCTTCAGGGTGGTCTATTCACCCCCTCCTTGGTTCTTTGACAAACGTGAAGATATCGTGCCCGACAGATGGGGCGGTATGGATGATCCTGAGGAGAAAGGTCTTACTAAAGCGATTAATGAAGCCGCCTAGATTGATAGCCAGAACAAAGAGGGAAACCAAAAGGAATATGAGGTAGCTTGGGAAAAGGCATGTGAAGGCGATAGACAATTCCTGAAAGAAGCCGAGACAAGTGGTGAAGTCGTCGATACGTTAGGGGAAGATTTTGGAGGTTTTAACTTCAAGGCAAACCGCTCAGGTAAAGAAGGTGACCAAAGGATTCATGCTCGGCTAGCAAACATGGAAGCGCAATTGGTCAACCTTGCGACCATCCTGACTGATATGACTCTACAGTTGACGAACAATCCTCGAGTGGAAGAAAGCATGCTACTATTGGAGCACCAGAAAGAACTTGAACGGTAGAATCGCAAGATTGTTGATTTGGAGGACCAATGTAAAGCTCTTGCTAGCACGCTCACGGAGCTGAAGACACTCATGAGTTCTCCACTTCAGCGAAAAAAGATGCCTCCCCTGGGCATATTTTGAAAGTCTCGTTTCATCAAAAGTACGATGGCGATGGTTGCCCACGGGCTCATGTCTCATATTATCTACAAATGGTAGCCGACCTTTATAAGGATGAGACGAATCTTATTCGGGGTTTTGGGTGTAGCTTGGACGATCCCGCCTTGACGTGGTTTCTGGCTCTAGACCGACCAATAGTGGGGAAGACTTTATCAACTAGTTTCTCCAGGAATATGACCTCGATGAGGAATTCCTTCTTACTTGGGAGGACCTGATTCATATTAGCAAGCATGAGGAGGAGGATTTCATGTCTTATGCGCATAGATGGAGGATCCGAGCGGCGCAAGTATGTCCCCCATTGATAGAGAAAGAGTTGACGGATTACTTTATGAGGGCGCTACCGCGCAAGTTCGCTATTCTCATATGTGCCTATAATTACCACTCCTTCGCACATTTGGTAGGAGAAGCTGAGAAGATAGAATGGGCTTTGCATCATGATAAAGTTAGAGGCGCGAAGCAACGCGGGGAAACCTCTAGAGTGGAAAGCGCCGCTGAGTTCCTAAAGAGAATGCACAAGGAGTTCCATTCATGGAAGTTAGATTCCTTTTCTCTGGAAACAGGTCCCAACAATCCAAGATGCGGTTATAACTCGGGGGACCTGGATGAGGATGAATTGATCTGTGTGGTTGACGGAATGACCCCGTTGATAATCAATCTCGCCAAATCAGAAAGTTCGGATGGGAGTGGTTACTCGATTAAACCAATGGTAATCAAGATCTCGGATAGTGAAACGAGTGAGATCCCGAAAGAAAGAGCTGCGAACGATAAGCCATTGGTGGTCACGGTTCCTCCCGTAGAAGACTACAATCCTAAAGCAGTCCACTAGGACTATGGCACTGGCGATGTAGATGCCATTACTCGATCTAGGAGATATCAAGTGCAGAAGGATGACGAGGTAGAGAAGAGAGGTGTAACTGAAGAAGATGCTAGAGAGCTCCTATCTATTGTGAGGACGAGTGAGTTCGAAGTCATCGAGCAGTTGATCCCCAAACTCCTTAGAGTGGCTAAGGGGCATAGATTAAATGCGGAACCATTGTCCACCAACACGCGAGACACCGCCTTTTCGTGGCACCTAACTGAGATATAAAGGACCTTATTGTGAGCCCGTCCCTCTATAGGAAAGTCCTCGTCTGAGAACGAGATTTGATCTTTTAGCAACACCGCCCCCACAAAGTCCTCCAACTATACTTCGTTAATCGTCTCAAGAACTTATATCTCGTCCAATACCTTCATCAAGGCGTTCTTGTGTTTTTCAAAGTTTATGAAGAGATCCAACAAGGAGATCTACACTGGCATCTTTCGTAACTGCTCTATGATCTCATGCTCGCTTGTTCTTACAACAGATTGCAACTGCTCAGCATTTTCTCTCGTCACCGGTCTTTTCTCGGATTCACCTTGTCTGGGCGCATAACACCTCCCGGATCTCATGACTGCATCGATCTCACTCGTACCGTAGTCCCATGGAACTGCCTTCGAATGATATTCTTCTACTGGAGGGACTTTTATCACAATGGGCTTGATTTCTTCCTTCTGTGTAGTTAGGATTTCATCCAGATCCATACCGGACAGTGTTATCACCAGATGCTTGACGGGATCGCTTCCAAGTCTACTTCAGCTATCCACCTAATCTAACTTGTTCACATAGGGTGTTTTCGTCTCCACCATCCCTATTAGGTCATCATCATTTAGTTCTTCTGAGTTGTAACTGCCATATGGTCTCACATGTGATGCACCTTCATCAGAAATGCAGCTATGTTCCCTTTCACTTTTAGCCTTATTTCTCCGGATGATACCTTCATGCCTCACACCAATGTTCACTAAGTTCTCGAAAGATTGGAACCCATATGCGCACATACAGTTGGAATATTCTTGAGGTAGGCCTTTAGAAAATACTCCACTAGCTCCTTTTCCGAAAATGGAGGTAAAATTTGCACAACTTGTAGCTTCCACCTTTGTGCAAACACCTTGAAATCCTCATCTTCCTCTTTGATAATAAAGGCCAAATCACTCTTTGTGACAGTGAGGTTTAGATTAGCCTCGAACCGTCTTATGAACTGCTCTGAAAAATATTCCCAATCCAGGACCCAATCCAGATCAACTGACCGATACCAGTATAAAGCCAGCCCAATCAAGCTATATGCTTGAAGTTATTGATGAGAACTTGATCATCTTCGTGATAACTGATCATCCTATGGCAATAATATGAGATGTGATCTAGGGGGCACCCGATACCATCAAATTTTTGCGGGAACGTCACCATTTGATCAATTCAATGGGGTGCTGCATTTCTTCCCCAAGGTGATGAGCTCATTTAGTTCCGATATCATATTAGCTAAATCTTTAGATTGCTCCTCCAGGTTGGCCAATCGATGGGTTTGCCATTCCACCATTCTCCTTAGCTCCAGCATATAGTAATTTTCCTCTGTCTGTGGGACACTGATGTTGGCCGCTATGCGAGACAGTTGAGATATCATCGAGACCAGCTAGTCCATATTCCTTTCCACAGTAGTAAGCCGATCATGGGCCTCTAGACTTCCTTCCTCTTTTACATGATTGTCACAATCGAGGATCTCTTCATCAATAGCGTAGACCCATCCATCATTTACTAAGTCATCCATGCCGTCCCAACCATCTGGGACAATATCTTTAGATTTGATGAAGAAACTTAGTGGAGGCGAGTAAAGTACCCAAAAGTTATATCCTTCGCTGTCTTGACCCAGCGTGTCAACGATGTCGCATCTCTTTAGGGCCTCTTGCAAAAACCTTTTGTCAGCTAGATGAGCTTTCTTGCGACGAATTTCTTTCTGTCTCTTTTATAGCATTCTCATCACTCAACATATGTTCGAAAGGGATTCTCCATGAGTCTCCGTCATTAATCTCTATACTGAATACTTCGGAGGACAAATCAATCATTGAGTAGGTACCATCAGTCATGGGGCCATCAATCTCATCAATGATTCCCAAGCTAGTCAACTTCTTCAAATAGAGCATCTTTTCTTCTCTTGAGGCCTCCCTTTCAGCGGGGTATGTCGAAGCTACTGCCAGTATCTCATGCAGCTTAACCAAGTCTACCATAAACTTTAGCTTGTCAGTATCGTCTCCACCCAAAACAGCGTTTACTTCCTTATGTTCCGGTAGAGGGTTTTGTTGAATGTTCGGCTCTGTCTTATCGAACTCCAGGATTCTTCCATCAATCAAGGCCTATACTTTGTAATTTAGCGCGAGACAATTATCCATATTATGCCCTTTTCGCCCATATGATAGGCGCATGACTGGGTCTCATCAAATCTAGAAAATCTAGGCGAGTTGGATCTTGGAGGTTCCTTAGCAACCAGTCGCCCTTCTAGCAGCATGGGCAACAGTTTGGACAATGGACCGAGTAACGGTGTAAAAACCGATGGGCATTTCTTCTTAGTCTCGAACTTCTTCGAAGTCGACCACGGGGCGCCACCTTGAGTAGAGGTGGAATCTGGGAACTTCTTAGGCCTTGGAGGGTTGGGTACAAAGGCGATGTCACCTGAGTTCTCTTGCTCCTTTCGGACAGGATATTGGCATTTAAAAGACGGCTCGGGTATACGCTTCTCCCGCATGGCCCACTCATGTCGTTCCGCGACTTTTATCAAATGTACAAAGGTTTGGCATCCCGAGGTATTCAGTTTCTCAAAATACTTTCAAGAATAAGTCCACAAGCTCTTCTTCTGGAATCGCTGGTTTTACTTGCATCGCAATAGCTCGCCACCTTTGAGCATAGGTGCGCATAACCTCGTTTTTACCCTTCGTGGTTCTCAACAAGTCCTCCATAGTAGGGGCCGTCGTAGTGTTGAACTTGTATTGGTGCAAGAAATCTTTCGCCAGATCATCCCAACCATCATAGTCTTCCAGATCCAATTCAATAAACCAGGCCAGAGCGGTGCCAGCCAGGCTCTCTTGGAATGTGTTCATCAGAAGCGGAATGTAATCTGAGTAGTGCGCCATCTTGAACAGGTAGTACTTCAAGTGGGCCCGGGGATAGCTTGTCCCATTATACTACTGGATAAATTCTGGTTCCTTTCTAGCCGGGCAAAATTTTTATTTTCGCGAAAGTGGATATTTTATCAAAACGGGCCAGTTCATATCTTTGGCTGCTCAAACATTCTTCTATCTTGGCTAATCTCCTCGCGCCCTCTTCATTTCTAACAACTGGTTTCTCCTTCTTTTCTAGATCTTGACAACTGGGGGATTCTTAAGTGTGGCCTCTTTGTTCGGATTAGGATCCGTATTAGATGTCTGATTGGCCTCCAAGTCAGTAGAGGAACTCAGTTGTGCAGTCTAATTGGGATCCGGGGCCACCGGATATTTACCCTGGCTGACGATCGACATCGCCTTCATCTTTGCCACTATTGTAGCCATGGTATTCATCTGAGTTTCTAAATTCACCTCGCGAGGAGCCAGTTCCTCTTGCTCCATTCTTAATAAACGAGCCTTCCTATGAGTCCTCGTGTTTAGAAATCACCTATGTTCCAAGTAGTAAGTCAGAATCAAGATAAAGGATAAGGGGAATTCAGATTTTGAGAACATCTTCAATATCATGTTTATTTGAGGCTAATGAAAAGAAGACCCATCTGTGAGTCTTAGCCTCACATAAATGGTCTTTCCTCTCATTTGTCACAAACAATCATGCTATTAAAGAGGGATACAATCCGTGACAATTGTTTCTTACTAAATTGTGCAAGATATTCTGAATATGCATAGATGAAAATGAGGTGAGTTCATTACAACCAAAAACTCTAAAAAATGTTCAAAATGCTCTAACATACCACATTCGCATATCGAACTAAATGGGGAGATCATCTATCTAATCCGAGGACGTTTAGGTTCTAAAATATCCTCAATGTCCTCTGATACTTCCGAGTCTCACATGTAAGGATCTTCCTCCTCCTTGAGGGATAACGGCCCCATATCTTCGGGTATATACGGCTCAACTCTAGGCTCATGAGGGACGATGTAATCAGGCACATATGGCTCCACATCGGGCTCTAGGGGAGTCACATACTCTGGAACGTACGGCTCAACCAGAGATTGCCGATACTCATTAAACAATTTGATGTACTCCTTGGAAGCACGGTGCATATTCATCTGCTCATCAAGATGATCGGGCCATTCCACTTCTTGTAGGGAAGAATTCTTCAAGGCGTGGATTATGAGATCAACCTTGGCCTGATAGAGCACATTGGTTTCCTTGGTGAGCTCGCCACACGGTAGATCAAAGGCAAAGATTCCAGGACATACCTTTGGTGGGACTTCTTGCAACATCCCAAATTGTCTCACAACTCTAATTGGGTAATAAGCAATTCCACTCGTGCAACCCAACAGTGGGATGGGATTTCCATCTATCCTAGTAATACGGGCCTCCAATATCTCAACCAAGTTAATCGCCATCGGAGTTATCTTGGTTCTAGACCCTCAAGGAAGTCAGACCACTTCTTAAAGGGGAATTTCGGGATAAGGGATTGGCATTTCAGGAAGGATCTAAGTGGATGAATGTGTCGACTAATCTCATAACACCCCACGCGAAGGTTGAAGGTCTTGATGTGTGAAACGAACCACATATGGAGAAAACTACCAGACGCTTGAAAAGTGCCTTTTTTGGCAGATTGGAAACGGTTTGGGGAAAGAAAGGTCTCAGCTAAGATCGTATAGGAGTAGTTCCAACGATAACAAGCTTGCTGAGCTTTATGGACCATGGAAGGATCAAATGTAGTTCCGGAAGTATGGAATAATACAAATGCAAAGAAGGCTAGGATGAACACCTTACCAGCTCTATGACCAATGTTGATTGGGATAAGAGTAATTGTTATACAGGAACGAAAGGGTAAACTTGCCAGAATTGGATTTGTAGACCTCTCTTATCTCGAAAGTTTGAGATGGAGAAATTTGGATAGCGCATGGGTGGAATCCTTTCCCATGAGGGGCTGCACAATATGTTCATCAAAATCCACTCCGATAATAGCAGTATACTCCACGAGAGTCGGTGTGATCTCTAAACCTTTGAAGTTGAAGGTTAAAGTGTCGAGATCCCAAAACCTTGCCAAGGCTTGAATAAGGGTAGGTTGATAATCCACTTTGATAAGCTCCATTAAGTGTCCCAAATGCTCCTCAACATATGCTTGATTGTTCGGATTGAGGTGGTTCCACCATGCTAAAAGTTCCTTACGTGGGACCGAAATGATCTTGATATCCAATTTCCCCATTTAGCTTAAGATTTGCGAAAAGGCATCATAGAGTCAATTATCACGGATTAGGATGATAAATGCATGGGGATGTGATGTAAATGTTATGAATGTGAACTAATTCAATTTCATATTTTCTTTTGGTGAAATAAGGGTTAAACACTCCTATTTGACCAAAAGAAGTCAAATAAGGAGTTTTAAACCAGATTTCTCCCAAAGGAATTATGCAATTGATTAGAACCGCTCAAATGATTGAGGTGAAAGCCATGATCACATTCCCATGAGAAAAACGTACAAAAGAGTCTAGTAGACCAAATACAACTCCAAAAAGTCCCTAATATAATCAGATCTAGGGATATAGTAATAGGGATTTTCGATACATGGTGGCTAAAAAGCAAGATAAGTCAGGGGAATGTGATAACTAGGGATGCCCCAAGTCTCTAGAATCAGCTAATCTGAACTAAACTCCTCATCAGAAGAAACCTCCACTAAACCGGGAGGTGAGGTGTGACCATCGGCAGTGCCATGCTCATCGTCAGATGATATCTCTATGACCTCGAAATCTTCGATAGGGGATCCCTCTCTCCTTAGGAGTGCACGTCATCATTTCCTTATCTTCCTAAGCGCCTCCAAAAATCTTTCTTTTCTATGCTTATGCTCCAGGTAGCGTGCACTCCGGGTATAGAAACAATTCTCGCTCCGGGTGAGGTTACGTCCAGTGAGCTCTCTCCCTCGCACGAAGCGGTATGCTAGCAATGTATCGGGCTCATCAGTATGATGTCGCACAACCTTACGCTCATATGTGAGTAACGCGAGAATCTTTGACTTTCTCGAGGCATCCATTTGTGATCTACTTATAAACGATGACTTTCAGATCAATTATTCAAGTGATCACACGATGACATGTAACATGCTCAAGATGATAAAATGCATGATATGCTTGGTATGTATGAAAAATGAATTATAAGGTCAAAAGTGAGAAAACCTTACCAACCATACTCTTTTTTTTTTTTAGTTTTTGGTTTTAGGTAGACCAACCTTCCATTCACATGCGCATGAGACAAGTGGGGGTTTGACTCTAAAAATCAAAAAGGGATAAGTTATGGACCTAAAAAGGTTCCCATTATCCGGTTTAATAAATTAATCCTCAAGCGTAATCAGACGCAAGATGGTAGAATCACTAATCCGGATAACGAGCGGGATTGAATATGGTCAACCCAAGTGCAATCAAAATGGCGACCTAAGAGGGTGTTCGCGGCTTGGGTTTCGGTGCTTGTGTGTGCAGTTGTCGTGATACTCAGAATATGCAAGGTCATGCACAACATTTGATATCAAAACAGTGCTTCAAAATTGCATAAATTAAACAATCAACCCCAGACACCATATCTGCATAAAACAAGTCAACATAGACGCCACCCCTTATAACTCCCATCTGCCACAACATTTAACACATTCATTAGGGGACGTACCTTACTTCAAGCGCATTTGCATAAGATCGGGTTAGAAAAACAATCAACTTTTTAATCGGCTCAAGTCTTCTAAAGTCCTAGTGGAGTCGCCAGTCTGTCGCGACCCTCGCGAAGGCAGGCTAATGGATTGCCTGACGATCTCATCTGCTCGATATGACAGAAGGTGATTGAGGCGCGGGCCCTCCCAGACCTATACTAAATCGCGTCAGAGAGGAATTTCATTATAACGTGGTCGACCTTAGTGCGGTCGAATGACATGTGATAAGTGTGTATGCCATCAGAGTCGTCACCAATCATTTTTTGGAGGGTATGATCAAAAACCCTGCCGAGCGGTTGGGAGGGACCGTTCGGTTTTGCGTAAACCAGAGAAGAGGATTCGGGGACTTAGTTACGTCGAGATTGTCATCGACGCCCTTTCGGTACCTAAGTTGATCAATTTTCTAACCTAAGATTTCATGCAGATGTCTCGAGAGGTAAGGTAAGCCCTAACAATCAAAGGGTATCATGTAGATGGAATTTACTACCCTAACAATCATAATCAATAATCAAATTCCGCAAATCAAGGCAATCACGAATGTGCAGATAAAATGCATCACAATCATCACACAAATCATCACATGGCATGCCTAATGAAGCCCTAATAGATTAGAGAATGCATCTTTGAAGTTCAGGCGTAGTTTGGGAAAGTTTGGGATAAAATGTCCAAAGGGGCAAAACGGTCATTTTTGAAGATCGGGAACCTAAAATCAATGAAAATGGGTCAAACCAGTTGAATGTTGTCATTTTTCATTTTTTTAAAATGATTTTTGGGACTTTTTCTGAATTTTTCTGAATTTTTAAAGATTTTTTATGAATTTTTTTTATGAATTTTATGAATTTTCTGAAATTTTTAATATTTTTCGGACCGGGTCAGCCCGGTCAACTAGACTCGAGCACCAGACCCTGGTCAACCATACGCGGGTGACCCAAAAAATGGTGACGTATAACATTTATTTATTTTTCTAATTTATCTATTTTTTTTTGTATTTTCTGAAATTTTTTTATTAAAAACCGGCTAATCCGACGGACCAGAAGAGGCCACGTGGCTAGTCCACGAGCGCTCGATTAGACAACTAGAATGGATGGCAGAGATCGAATGGTGACCAGATCTCAATCGTTCAATCCGCATACTCAAACCTACGGCCCAGATCAACCTAGAAGACTAATCCTGACCGTCCGATCAAAAACTGTTTTTTTATTTGTTGAAAATGTTTTATAATTTGAAAATTCATTTTTAATTTCTGAAAAACACCAGATCGTGACAAGTGGCACCACCCCCACCATCCGATCTTGATTTTTTGTTATTATCTAAAAATTGAAATAATCACTCGATGTTGACGTGGACGCCATGTGTCAAGCCACGTCAAACGTTGACCAAGTCAACATCAGTTGACTGGTCTTCGTCATCTTCGCGGAGACAACGAATGGACGGCTGAGGCTCGTCTAGTGCCCATCGACGGCCAAACCTTAACCGATTAACCTAAAACAAAGCCCAATCGACTCCTCCTAACCTCTAGATCAACATATCCAAAATATAGCTAAATCTAACGGCTAAAACAGGAGCGATCAAGCTCTCATAGAGAGCAACCATGGCGTATCGAACGTGCATTATAGAGCATAACTATGGAATTCAATCACAGAATAGAACCAAAATGAGCTCAGGAGAGTTACCTGACATCCCGATCAGACCCTAGGTTGCCATATTTGGCTGGCCAAATCGCAATGAGAACGCGACTAGTAGGAAGCTCGACTCAGGGTTTTCACGGGGAATCAATGCAAAACAATAATGCGATCATGCTTTGGGATGCATGAGGAGTGAAACGCACAAAGTAATTGCGAGAATTAAGGTCGGATCAAGGATCCGCCATGGATGCGCAGTGTAGAGCTCAAAAGTATGACTCACCTTTTTCAGGATCACCAAGCTGCGAGACTAGTGGCGATCAACTCCTTGGAGCTCCGGCGAACTTCCTAAAGTGATCCGAAGGCTTGATTTGCCCTGGATCGTTCGGGCTGAAGTGGCGAAGCTTCGGCTTGAAGCTTCGTCAATGGCAACACAGAGAGAGTTTCTCTCTCCATTCTGCTGCATATGGAACCAGAATGAACTAACTCCCCTTAAAAAAATGTGTGGATTATCTTTTATATGATTTGAAGTAAAAATGGCGCGCACGAGTAGTCTTGAGTCGGTGGCCTCTTGCACGTGCAAGCCACGAGTTTTTGGGTTGCCTGAGACCGAACGGAGATGGGTAAAGCGGGTCCCTCCGTTTAGTTCTCCGTTAGCTTCGAATTGGCGCCAATTGAACTTGGTTTGTGCTCGGGATTGGCTTGGGCATTGCCGCGGCACACATCAGGCCCGCCACTCCAGCTCCGACCACCATTGGCCGCGGAAGTTGGTGCGATCGAAGCGAAATGAGGTGGCGCACAATGCCCACCCCATAGCTCCTCCAATTGTGGCCCGGAAGGGGTCTAATTTCGTCACCAAAGTTCACTCCTTCTCGGCCATTTGAACCTGCGCGCGAACCTGATGAAGAAGATGGGTTGGTTGGGTTGTAGGGTTGGATCCTGTCCGACTCGACAGACCCAGCTGACCAAAAATCATAAAATTAACCCCTAAATTATCAGAATTTCTTGAATTAAACTTCAAAATCGCATTCAGGGGCATGAATTCCATAAAAAAATGTCAAGATTGGGCAAAAATTATTTAGAATTATGCAAAAGCCCCAAATTCCCTATTTGACAGGAGATTAAATTTTGCAAAATACAAGCCCTAAACGGCCAAATTGAACCAAATCATCACCACCAAACGATTTGGAATGTGACATTCTGAGATTCGACCCATTTTCGGGATTTATGAATGAATGGATATCTTGTTATTGCACTCTAGATTTATCTCACTCGGAATTTATCACTCACGAGCCGACTGACCATAAGGGAAAGGCTAACTAGGAACTTAAGTACGTGGACCTATCGCAAGTCGATACGCGTAACTCCTAAAAGCCGCTCGTCAGTTTGAGATATTTTAAAGTCGCAATCGACTAGTGTAGACCGCAAACTAGACCCCAGAATTGGATGTTGAATCGTCAAGAATTTCATGGCTAATGCTTTGGACGTCGCCTCGCTTGGATTCAGAGTTCAGTGGCCAGCCAAACGGATCATCTGTGCCAAGATTCCCGATCAGTCCCAACATTTGCAGATCGTTAGTTTTCCTTCAGGCATTTATTTGCAAGAGCCAATAATAGAGGTGATTTGAACTTCTTTGTCTTTTAGCTCATTAAAACCCCAAAAATCCCAAAATCAACTCCCACCAACCCACCTACTCCCACTCAAGACTCAAGTCCAAGAGGGGAATGTGTTCTTGCAACTCTCTCTCTCACCTCACTTGCTCTCTCCACCCTTGCATTCTCCCTCTCCTCTCTTGCTCTCCCTCACCCGAAGCTCTCCTTCCCCTCCTCCTCCTTGCGCCGCCGTGCTGTCGTACCGCCACCGCCGGCCAGCCACAACACCACCAACATCCAGCCAAGCTTTTCCATCCTTCTCGCCGCCGTTGAGCTGCCGGACGCCGCCCATTCAGCCGTGGACATAGGGTGCAGCCACGAAGAGAAAAGGGGGCTGTTTTGGGTCCGTTTTGTGGTTTTTCAAGCTTAGACCAAGTAAACAAACCCCCTAATCCTTGTGTAGGCTAATGTAGTACTAATGAGCATGTTTAGGAGTGAAATTAGTGAATTTTAGGGCGTCGGAACACTGTTCATCGCAGAAAACCGAGAATGGAAAAAAATAGGTTTTGATGATCTTGGAAGCTTGGAAAGTGATCTTGAGTATTAGGGATGGTTAGTTAGGCCTATTAGAGGTTGTTGTACATAGTTATGAAGTTTTGGAACACTATTCATTGAAGGGGTTTACTGTTCATTGAAGATTAGCACTGTTCATCGAAGATTTTTACTGTTCACGGGCTGATCCGAATTTGATTGAGGCTTAGGATGATCTTGGTGACTTGTCTTGTGGTTTAGAGTGGTTGGAGGATCAATTGGAAGGTTCGGGATTACTTAGACCGACTTGTGTTCGCAAATAGCTTAAGTTGAGCTAGTTTGAGCAACTTTGTGTTCATGAGAACTAGGGGCTATTTTGATGGTGATCTTGTGCCATTGGTTATTTTGATGAGTTTGTAATGTGCCCGTGTGCATGTGTATTCGGCCGTGTAGCCCGAGCGTGCCAATTGTGGCTTGATTGCTTGTTCTTGCTTGATAAGCATGTTGGGAAGGAATTGGAACCATTGTGAATTTATGCCATGCTTAGCTTTCGAGCTTTTAGTTGAATGACCGGCATAGTTTGAATGCATGAATTCTTGCCTTGACGCGTGTTTATGCGAGGCATGTTTAGAAATGAAGATTTTGTTATTCATGTTGTTAGAACCCTGATGCGTTATGACGCGGGGAGTTGAGCTAATCCTGATGCGTTAAACGCGGGATATAATGTCTAATGAGACAGTTGGTTACATACCTGATGCGTTAAACGCGGGTTGTAGCCCGGACCTAGGGCGTTAAACGCGGGTCGTTCTTCGTTCTGACTATATACGCATATGAGCTTGTTGCCATGCATAGATGAGTGCATCGGATTTGAACTATATGCTGGACTGATTGACTTGTTAGTCTTTGAATTACTCTAGAGGAAACACTTAACTTGGAGTGTTTAGTGGGCATATGTTTTGCTGTCTGGTGTGGCTGAACTGGTAGTCTGGTCGGGTTTGAATCTGCATGTTAGGTCGGCTTGGAGGTACCGTTATCCTAAGCGAGGCTTAAGGGTTAGCTTGCTGAGATTTATTCTCATTGTTGTATTCCCACACCTTTCAGAACCCCGTCCCTGAGTATGACTCCATCACCGCTTTTTGGGATACCGAGGCGTATCGATCGCATAGTGACGAAGTATGTTTTGGGCGATGATAGGGTGTTCTATAGACATTCTAGTGCCGTGAGGATAGACTTAGGAGATGGAGCTTGGACGAGTCAGGTGTTTTTGGCATAGGCTAGAGGAGCTGAAGAAGGGTGGGGTGAACCTCTTAGGGTTTACAGCCTACCGTATGACGAGGACAATTAGGGCGATCCCATGGAGTTGGACCCTACCGAGTGTGAGCCATGGGGTGGTGAAGTTACTGACCCGGACACTGAGCCTGAGGAGCCGGAGCGTGTCGAGGAGCCAATGGAGTCTGACCCTGAAGAGGAACCTATGGAGTCTGATCCTGAAGAGGAGCCGAGGTCTGGTGATGATGAGGGTTGAAGACTAGGATAGTGTTCCTCTCCTTTTTGGTGTATCCTAGTAGTGGATATAGGTTAGTGGGCCATGATACCCTTTTGTAGTTGATGGCGGCTCTTGGTGTTGTCCGTGTCTGTATCTTAAACCTTGGCATATTTATATGATGGTTGTTTTTCCTGTTTCTCTCTTCTCTACCCTCCTACTTGGATTTTGTCTGGGTGTTTTCATTTGCTTCCGCTAGCGTTCGTTTCTAAACGATTAAGTATCCATCTAGGTCGGCGACTGTCCTGGGATGTCGCATTGATATTCGACCGTAGTGATGTGATTCGGGATGTCGCGTGCTCGTATGGACGCGGGGCGTGACATGGAAGGTTGAAAACTAAAGCGTGACGAGCTTAAATTCTCGAATTAGTCCCTAGGAAATTTTTAATTTCAATTTGACCGAATTTAGGGACTAAAATGAAAGAATTGTATGCAATTTGGTCCTTTTGTCAAAATTGAGCAATTCCATTAAACTATTGAACTAAAATAAAATGCAAGGGACTTGAGGCAAATGTCACGACTCATAAAAAGTGGAAAAGAAAATTTAAAAGACTAAAAATATATTTTTTTTGGGTTAATTCGGGATTATGCTCAATGAAGAAACCTATAGTCTCGAATTGAATTTTTCAAACTTTATTTGGTCAAAATGAAAACGGAATTAAAATAAAAATATTGGCTATTTTTGTGTATTTTTGCGGCCTAAAATGCTATTTTTATTGATTTTCCAGGCATTTTCTTATTTTCTGAGAATATTAAAAAATGAAAAAAAATGAAAAATTATTTTTTTTGTTCAAAAATGGATCCTTAGGCTTGGCTAAGGCCTCCAAAGTTGATTTTACAATTTTATGGATTTTTATGAATTTTCTATGAATTTTCTAAAAATAAACTAACTAAAAATCAAGTGTCAACAATATATAGAAAATTAAACTATCCTACGAAAAAATTAAATATGAATGCTGAATTTATTTTTGGTAGGAATTAAAATTTAACTTCTGATTTTTATGCAAAATAAATGATTAAAGAAAAATCAAAATTTAGGTGTCAACACCATGAAAGACTTGGGAGAGGCCAATACGATTTTAGGCATGAAAATCATCAGGAACAGGGAAAATAAGAAATTATGGTTATCACAAGAAGACTATGTGAACAAGGTATTGAAGAGATTCAACATGGATAATGCAAAGCCGGTTACGACCTCTCTATGGGGTCACTTCAAACTTTCTAAGGATATGTATCCGAGTACTCAGGCTTTGAAAGATGATATGGCGACAGTGCCGTATGCGTCAATAGTGGGAAGTTTGTTGTATGCCGTGGTGAGCACAAAATCAGACGTTACACACGTAGTGGGAGTTATGAGTCGATCTTTGCAGAACCCGAGTAGAGAGCATTGGAATGCAGTAAGATGGATATCGGGCTATCTAGCAGGTATATCAAATTACTCTCTTTGTTATGGAGGTACATCTATAGAGTTGCAGAAAGTAGTGGCTCTCTCGACGACAGAGGCAAAGTACGTGGCGATCACGAAAGCCTCCAAGGAAATCATGTGGTTACATTGAAAGCGGGCAGTGAGCACACTGTGGAGTGATAGTCAAAGTGCAATGTACTTAGCAAAGAATGTAGCTTATCACTCAAGGACTAAACATATCAAGAAGCGTTATCACTTCATCAAGTCATCATTGAAAGATAATGAGTTAAAGTTAAGAAGATTAATGGCTCAAAGAATCCAGCTGACATGTTTACCAAGGTAATAGACAGAGAGAAATATACTTTATGTACTACTACTATTGGCATTACTTCATTGTAATTGATGATGAGTATCGCAGAGGCACAAGTTTCAGTTACTAGTTTTTAAAGATGATGGATGCAAAGTTGCTTGGTGCATTTAGTGTCTTTGTCTTCAAGTGGAAGTTGGCGGGTGAACCCAAAATTATTATTAAGGTTTTTTTTTTGTCTTTTATCTTATTTTTTTGCATAGAGGTTAATTGATATACATCTTATATTAGCGATGTAGAGTTAGTAGCCGTCAATAGCAGAAAAAAGAAGCGCAAAGTAGCGAATAGATAGAAAAAGAAAAAGAGAAGCCGTGATGGCTTTATGAGTGTTCTCAATTTCTTTGTGCCCTAATCTTGAGAGAAGATTATCATTGTATTCCTACTTTCTTCAAAATCTAGTGGATTCGCAGAGTGCCTTTGCGCGGAGACGTAGTCCAAATTTGCGTGAGCTTCGATAACAAATTCTCTAGTGTGTTCTTTTATTATTATATTCCGGCAGTGTGGATTGTTTGCTTGGATTATTTTTTTGGAATTGGTGCGATTCCTAACAAAAAGGCCCTTTGATGATATTTGGATAGAAAGCACATTCGACGATAGTGTTAAAAGTACTGAGATCGGAGATAATCATGTCCATTCTAGAAAAAGGATAAATGCAGCGATAGACTGAAAGTAAAATTGAACAACTGGTATTCATCGATTGATTGACAATCCTTTGCACAAATTACTATTCAAGTATTTATACTTACTATTAACAGTAAATAACTATTATGAAGATATCGTATATAAATCCTATGTAACTCTTAGAATTCAGCAAATTTTATTTACAAACGATTAGACAGATTATTTCTTCTCCATTCTTTCACGCCCAGCATAATCAGTTACTTTCGAAAACTCTCGTTCCACCACTCGACGGTTGCAATAACCCATATTTTTTTGGCTCCTATCATTGGTGGCTTCCAAGATCCATGATGTTACAATCTGATGGCTATGTTGATTTCACCTTTTCACGGCTGCGTCCAAAATTGTAAGCTCCATAACTTAAATAACTACTCTGTTTCCAGCTCTATCATAAGTTGTGTTAGTCGTGGACCTTTGTCGACTAGGTCGGGACTTACTTCGACGCTCATGTTCTAGGAATTAGGTTTCCCTTCATAGTTTCTATCAGCTAAAAAAACGCTGCATCTCGAGCGGCCTCTTTTAGCTCAAGTCAATGGTTAAGGACTTGGGCATTTTTTGGGTGCAAATTTGAGAAGACGTGCATTTAACATTTGTACATTTTCATCTCAAATCTTTTGGCTGGTGAACGTTTCTAGATCGGGGTAGAAGAACTCCCAAATTTATATCTAATACTAAATCGGGAGAGAAGAGCTACAAAATAGCTACAGTCGATCAAAACACCTTCAGATAAACTCACCGTTGAACGCAGTGAGAGAGGAGCTTCAGAGACTTGCAGAACGCTCGAACGACGTCCGCAAAATCAGTGAAGAAGTCTTGAAAATTTTAAAAAACGTAAAGAAAGGGAAATAGGTCGGAATATAGAGAGGAAGAGGGAAGAGGAAAGAAGGAGGGAGAGAGTGAAAGTCTCCGTCTCCCTCAAGGACGAACAGCAATGGAGGAGGCTTGGGGTGGCGGCTGACAGAGACAACCCTGAAAGGGTGGGGGTCGCGCCATTGTGGGTTTTTTTGCCACGCTTGCTTGAGAGGCCTATTTATTGCACTCATCGCCAAAAATCACACCTTTTCATCTGCTTCTACTTAGTCCGAATTATCTTCAACCTTTTACTCCCATGCTTTCTTTATGGCGCCCGTGACTCGATCGTCGATATTCTCTTATAGCCTTCCGACAAGGTATGCCGGCTCATGGCAATGCCCATTTTCTATAAGAGGCTCTTTCAGTGGTATACAAGGCCAAGGCGTCATATGTTGCCCCTTTGAAAACGGGCTCAAATCGCTTTGGCTTTGGAATTTTGCCGCCTTAATCTGGATTTAAGAACTTGGTTTGATAATATTTTGTATAACCAACCTCCTTTTTTTTGTTTTTGTGTCTAACATTATTTACCTTTCTTATGAACAGCCTATATTTTCAGTTAACGGCTATCATATGAAGTTTGGTAACTTTTTTCTTGAGTGATTTAATAATTTTCGTCCGATTCAGTTACCAACTTTACGATAATTTACCAGGTAACCCGTAAATGACAATCATAAAATGGTTTGGTGGAATCATGAAAGCTTTGAATCTCGCGAGGTAATATAATTGAACTCGAAATCTTGAATGACTTTCTTTTTGTACAACAAATGAATGAATAAACAATCGAACTAAGTAAAACCCCTTGCGAAATCAACGTGAGAATAAGGAATCATAATTACAGCAGCAAGGGATCTATCCTCGGAGCCATCTTGCCAAGCAAGAACTTGAGGTCATTCTCAAGAGGAGTCAAGTTCAAGTCCAGGCCCATAACCCTCTTATTGCTGCTGTTCGACCTCTTCAATACCGGGACTGTCGAACCAATCGCAAAAAACTCGTCCATCTTCATCATGTTGCCGCTCATCAACTCAGCCCTGTGCCTCCTCATGTGGCCGCCCAAGGCTTGCCCCAATGCGAACTTCAGCCCGCATGTCGAGCACTCATGCATCTTCACCTTCGCCGTCGAGCCCAACGCCAACTTGGTGCAGTCTTCCGGCTTCATCTCCGGCAGCTTCGGCTTCTTGTGGCTCGCCCGGTGGCCGCCGAGCGCCTGGAAAGAAGAGAACCGGCGATTGCACGTCTTGCACTCGAAGTTGTCCTCGTTGCGATGCACGGCGGCTCTTTTGGGGTTTGTGTTGACCCCGTGAGAGAGAAGCATGAGGCATTTCGCCATGTCCAAGCTCATCCTTTCGTAGTCATCTCTGGTTCTTTTCATCGTTGGCGCGGAAGAGAATGTCATTGATGAATTGATGAAATCGGGATAAGGATGGAGTTTGTGTGGTGCGTTTTCTTTTCTTTGCGTAGGCTCGAGCTTATCTTGCGAAAAGAATGTGATGATGAAGTGTGTGAAGCGTATTCGTGGTATTTATTGGCAAAATGTCTAGTTGAGAACGTGGACTCTTAACATTTGACATGACTAATTAGTCTTGAATGTACAATAATCCTATCTTTTTCGTTTTGCTTCATCGTAAGGACATTATACCATGTAGGACCGAAAGAAAACGAGGGTTCACAACTGCTACGGTCTCAGATGCTTCTTTGTTCTTCGACGCCGCCTCCAATTACCCACGTTGCGTCAACCAAAGATCATTAAAAAAAATATATCAATTAACGAAATGTATTGGATATTGTGACTTTTTTATGTTGTTTGGCCGCCAACAAATGGTTAGATCCTTATACACGTAAGAACCGCACATTCTTGTAGAAAGTTTGGCAACGTAACAGTTTCAGCACATGCCAGTTATCATCCCCACTATCGACGTGAATGCCAATTTGGCCATTCAACCTTATTTGATCATAAGTTCGTGGCCGAGATTGGCCACCTTTGCCTTGTTACATATTTTATTATGTTATAGCGTTGCTATACGAAATTGTTTGACTGATGATTTCAACAAGTTATGACATTGAAGTTGATGGAAAATTACGCCCATAAAGGAAATTACCTTTATTGTATGGTATCCGTTACCATATATAAGCAAACAAAATAAAGGCAAGTCTTTATTGATTAGAATCATGAAATATTTATTTTCCTATTCTATTCCACGAGAGAGAGCAGATTATATGCTCTCTTCGACAGAACGTACGTCGTTCAATTCTATCGTTAGAAAAAGTCTCTCCAAAAAATCTCCGTGGTTTTCTCTCGAAGAACGAGTGATCTCGAATCCGGATTCTTTCTCACCTGCGTTTGGGGCTCTTAATTTGTGGCTATCGAGGTATGTTCGTTCTATTTGATATACTTCTCCGATCAGTGATTCAAGTTAATCTAGGGTATGTAATTTAGTGTAATCCGCTACGTATATGTAAGTATATGTTATTGGGATTGGTTCCCTTCATTGGTATCAGAGGATAGTCGTTCTTACATCCTGATTGTATTGTGTTTTGTCGTCAATTATAGCACAAAAAACCCGTTTTCGAGAGTACTATTCACGGTTCGTTCGTGGATTTCTATGCAATAAAAATAATTTTTGAAGACATATTCAGAATGGGCTCATGGGATGAGAAATTTGAGTGGTCGCCGTCACCAGGCGACGTCGGCAGAGGCCGCACCTACGCCAAAGCTCTATGTTGGGGCAGGGTTCCTTGGGGCTGCGACGAAACTTCGCCCCTTTCGTGATTTTTTGCTCAATGAAAATAAGATTTGATCATACCATCGTGTTAATCTCGACGTTGGGAGCATTTCTAGGGGTGGCCGGTCGCTGGTGGACGCCGGATCATGCTGCACGCTTCGGGTGCTCTGTGCATAGGCCTCACGCGTCCAAGTGTGGCACGCGTGAGACGAGCGTGGCTGAACCGCTTGCTGACGTGGCGATGACGTGTTCGCTGACGTGGCGTCCGACGAGGCATGCTGACGTGGCATTAACGTTATGATGACGTTAGCGGGTCGATTTCGACCGGGCCCGCGGCCTGAGAATCCAACCTTGTCTAGGATCCGACCCAACCCAACCGATGACCCAGTTCCGACCTGATTGACTGCTGATTGGAAGAATTACGATTCTGCCCCTATATTTTCAGAAAATTATAATTCGGTCCCTGAATTTTCTGAAAATTTCAATTTGGCCCCAGAACTTTCTGAAAAATTGCAACTTGGTCCTCGAATTTTCAACAAATTGCATTTTGACCAACGTTGACCTTTTGACCGACCGTTGACTCGTCAATGCAGAAGGTTTGATCGGCGCGTGGAGGCGCGTCTGAGCTTTGATGGGGGCGTGCGAGGTACCTTGTGTTCATTTTGGAATTATCTTCATTTTGATATAGATATTGTACATGTTTGATGTATTTAAAGTTATGAAAATACCTATGAAACCCATGGTACACGTATTTTGGGGCTTTTTTCGAGTATTTTTTTCCTATTTTTCTCTATTTTTTGTAAAATATAGAATATGGTTTACATGTGGATATCTGCATAGAGATTGTGTAGAGCATGTTTTGTTGATAGCATGTATACAGTTTAACACACTTGCTATTTGTATCTTGTATTCCGTGATTTGAGTATGGTTTGATGTATGAATTATCTGAGTATTAGATCAAATCATGCAACGCCATTTTTTTATGATTACAATATAAGGGGATCTTTGTATTATTTATGATCTTTTATTTGAGTGGAGAGTTCTTGAAAGTTTTAATAACTTTAGTGAACTCAATTTTACATAAATGATTATATTAATGGTAATTTAAAATGAGGATTCTTAGATGATGATTGGAAACATATTGAACTTTCGAATCTGAGACCTCATGTGAAATTATTCATTAATGTAATTAGTTAGTGTAAAATAGATGCATAAATGTTAGGCATTAATAGTTCGTAAATACATGTCTATAGAACTTCGTGTTCAAATATAATGGCTTCAGCAACAAAAAATATCATAACTGAGTTGAACAAGGGAGAGAAACTTAACGGCAAAAAATATGAGATATGGAACATGAAAATCCAATATGTGCTAGAGGAGCAGGAAGCACTAGAAACCCTAAACCAAGTTATGGATGAACCTAAAGAGGGTACCAATGCACAGCATCGGAGAGATAGAGATGCTATTACTGCTTGGAAAAGAAAGAACTCTCTTGCTCGTATCACGTTGCTGACCAGTATGGAAAATGACATAATGAGAGAGTTCAGGCGGTTTGACAACACCAAGGATATGTGGGATGCATTGAAGGCCAGGTTCGGTAAAACATCGATGACCAAACTAAGACAGCTCACTCTAAGGTTCGACTCATATAAGATGCCCCATGGCAGAATATGAAATAATATTGGAGGTGTATGTCAAACATGATAAGTGAACTGTAAGATGTAAGCCACATTTTGACTGATGAGCAGCAAATACAAGCAATAATCCGTTTTTACCTCATAGTTGGGTGCATATGAAAATTCACTTGATCCACAATGAAAAGTAAAGATTTTTTAGGATGATATGTGTCGTTTTGAACTAGAGGTGGACTGCCTTCTAGCGACTAAACCAGAAACCGACATTTGTTATGCTGGTTCTAACTCACATGGGCCTTCAGGCTCCAAGCGTAAGCGTCAAGGTGGGTTCAAGAAGTGAAAGGGCAAGGGAACAGATTCTTCAGGAAAAAAACCGAAGTTTAACCAACATGGGAAGGGAAAACGTCCTTTTAAGAATGACATTTCCAAAGTGAAGTGTTTTTACTATGGCCAGAAGGGTCACTTTGCTCGCAATTGTGGTGAGTCAAAGAAGTTAGATACCCTTTGTACACTTAAGAGTGTTACTTATGTCTCCAATTCATTTTTCGTAACTGAACCTCATCCGTTGTGGACTATAGACTCAGGGGCCACAGACCATGTAGTAAAGGACATAGATGCCTTCGTGGAATTTCGACGAGTTCCATATGAAGCAAAGTGGATATATGTGGGAGAAAATTTCTGAGTGGAAGTCAAAGGGATTGGCACCTGCCAATTGAATATACGTGGTGGTCACACCC
This sequence comes from Lenwebbia sp. NSW1173648, assembly GCA_029784005.1. Classification (NCBI taxonomy): domain Eukaryota; kingdom Viridiplantae; phylum Streptophyta; class Magnoliopsida; order Myrtales; family Myrtaceae; genus Lenwebbia; species Lenwebbia sp. NSW1173648. The sequence continues at coordinate 16,941,078 of JARCGZ010000008.1, read as the reverse complement.
TGCTCCTACATGATGTGTTATATGCTCCAAAGATTCATCGAAATTTGTTTTCGATGTTGATTTTGGTTAAACTTGATTTTTGTTTGAACTTTTATAACGATGGTATTGACTTGTCGTTGGGAACAAGTTATTATGGTTCTGAATACTTTCTAGATGATTTTATTGTGCTGATTGTTGAGTACAACAATGTGAATGTTTGTTATTCCCTTATTCACGTCTTTTGAATCTTATAATAATGATGTGAATATATAGCATGCTAGGCTGGGTCATATTGGTTAACAGCAAATGTTTAGATAAGCCAAAGAGGGCTTACTGGGCAATATTGAAAAAAGTCGATTTGCCTATTTGTGAGCATTGGCTAGCGGAAAAACAATGAGGAAACCTTTTGGAAAAGGAACAAGAGCTGAGATTTCTTTGCAGTTAATCCATTCGGACATATGTGGTTCAATGAATGTGAGAGCAAGGCATGGGGCTGTTTATTTCATCACATTTATAAAAGATTACACTCGTTTTAGACATGTTGATTTGATTTCTCATTGTTGAAGCTAGCGGTATCACATAGAGGGCGGGTGAATAGGTGATTTCAAGGGATTTTAAACATCAATGTAGAAATATAGATGAATAAGCTCAGAGCTTAGCCCTCATATGATCAACACAAGTAAGATCTGAGATACTCTCAGAATTAACAGTGTGCACAGTTATACTATCACAGAATTTAAACAAAGAGATTAAGGGATAGAGAAACTGCACAGAGGGTTTATAGTGGTTCGGCTTTAGTTTAAGCCTACGTCCACTTCTTCATGCTGGCAGCTAATCGGCTAGATTCCACTAGTAAATAGCTCAGAGGTTACAACTTAGTGATAGCGCTTGAGTCTAAAGACTTCCTGCCTAACAGTCACACTAGAATGCTCTCCTCGAAGAATTACAGTGTTTGGATCAAAGGTGTATGAAAGAATGTGAAGCTCTCTTGATCTTGGAATTTTGAATTCTGCTCTCTTGCTCGCGTGTGTGCATCACACTTCTCTTCGACCTTGAGATGTCCTTTTATACTCCTCCACCTCCAACTACCCGTTGCAAGGCATCCAAGGATCGCTCTTCAAACTTCCCGTTTGAACGAGACTGTATCAAAAAGATCTCGTAGCCGTTGAGGTCGACAAAGAAGAGAATCCCCCATTGGATCAAATCGCCCATACAATCGTGATCCTGGGTTTCTATAGATTGAGTACTTCATTAGGTAAGTTGTGTTCTTCTCCTTAAATCCATGTCCTTGATTGATCTTCAAGATTGAGAATCTTCAAGAACGATCCAGCTCAATTTCCTAGCTGTTGTAATGATGTAATATATCAATTAAATCATCTCTAAGATATCTCTTGATATTCTGGTCGTTGCGCATGAAATACTCTCTTAGAGCTTGAGCTTCATTCCAACGTCTGAGCTCCCCCCTCAATGTCTGAGCTCCATACATCGTCTGAGTCTCTCAGAACATCGTCTGAGTCTTTTCTGCCAAATTTAATCCTGTGTGACCCACACTTTTGGATAATCTGCAAAATAAGTATTTCATCGTATTAACATAGATATTTGAGATTATGGATTGTTTTGTCAATTTCAAAATCAATTAGGGGTTTTTCTCAACAATCTCCCCCTTTTTTATTATGACAAAACCATCCACAAATATATCAATTTTTGTATAAAATATGTGAGTAATATGCTGATTTGCTACTCAGTGAAATTTTGCTAGACAAAGATATTTATCATATAATGCTTTAGCAAAAATTAAGTTCTAGGAAAAATGAATTCAGTGTTTGAATTCGTTCTCAAAAAGTAGTTCAATTTTTCCTTCATAACTTCTGAAACTCGTATAAGAGTTTATGGAGTCTAACTCATTTCTCAGATTTTTTAGATTCAAAGCACTTGATTCTTTTACGATCTGAGAAACTTAATAGTCTGTTTTAGAGCAATACTTAGCTTGTATCAAAGCAATCAAGGCATTATATATATTTAGAGAATAATGCATAGGTTCAAAGCATAAATGTATATTCAGAGCAAGTATATGTAAAGGTTCAGAGCATAAACTATAGTGTGTCATTTTCAGAGCTTGTATAAACAAAACAACTTTGTTTTTGTGTCATTCTCAGAACCTGTTCTGTGAGAACCTGTTTGCTTCAGAATATAACTCTGACACCTATTCAACTTTGATACATGTTCCTACGAATCATCGTTTCTATCATTTTGTCATCGGTACAAGAATATGTATTCAATAAAAGGTTCAAATAGGTTCAATCAGAGCATAATAAAACTTGTGCAGAAAACAACATCCAAACTCAAAATCATTCAACATTTAAAACTGATCCAAAAACTGATAAATTTAAACGAATGAAAAAGAGTTTTAATTGGAAGGGTTTGGAGCAGGAGTAGATGTGGATGGGGCTTGAATGGATGTGGGTGGCACAAGATCTGAAGGGAGTGAAACCAGAGCGAACTTGGAGAGTTGTTCTAGCTTCACATCAATCCCTTCTCTCATCATGTCCATCTTCTTTCCCATATATTCCATCTCAAGGAATGTTAAATGGAATTTCTTGTTCATATCATCTCTTAGACTCTGAGTCTGCAATTCCATCTGATCTTTCATCAGAAGCATTCTTACATAAAAATCGGTCTTTAGTTTTCTTAGCTTGTCTTTAGACTCTCCTTGTTTGAACAGAATATTCCATAATGTCTCTTATTCTGACGATTCTCTTGGATTTTCACCAATCTTATTTCCAAAGGATGACTCCCCTTGAGTCATGACTCTCTTCTTGTGTTTTATTTCATCGCCTATCTCCTTTTTCATTTTTGCAGACATTTTTTCCAAAGCTTTTATCCATACTAAAATGTAGCTAGGATCTAGCTTATGGTCCTCTATTATCATTCTTGCATACTCTGCTCTTGCCATAGCTTGCTCATTCTCTTCACAGTACTTCAGGAGATTTTGAACACAAATCTTCTAAGTCGGAGTCATCAGAGTTTTGATCTTCTATGTTTTCTTGGCCATGAAACTCTTTCCTTAGTAATGAGGTAGCTTTTATTTCTTTTTCAGTCATTGTAGATACAAACTCCAAGGCTTCCTCTTCATTAAGGAAGGGCGGTGTTTTTTTCACTCCTCTTTTGGCTTTGACACTCCTTATTTTAATGTTTTGATGATATTGTCTCTTGTATGGCCCGCTACTTCTATTATAATTCTGCAAAAGTAATTCCCTTATTTTATTTGATCAAATCTTTTTTATTTTGTTTCTTCTTCTTTTCCTTGTGAGTCCCACTTTCCTTCTTCTTCTTTCTTGGCCTTTGACGTTCTCAGCTATTGCAAGACCATTGTCGTCTCTCTATTTTCTCTTGCCGTCCCTTATCTTCTTTCCACACCTTCCTACTCCTCAAGTCGCAGGGCATTGAGAAGGTGAATATCAATGATGCCAACCTCATCGTCCTCCTATTCCCTATTCCCTTATTGTCCGAGTGTACAAAATGCGAGGAGGGGAGGAAGTGATTCATTGTCCATCATCCATGCTCCCATTGACTAGCTCCGAGCTCAATTACATGCTCAGAATCTATTTTCACTCGGCAGATCTTCCTGGTATACTCTCTCTTTCTTTTTGTGTTAGATCATTTCTTACTCATTTTTATGTTGTTGTTGTAATTGATAAGTCGTTGTGATCTTGAATGATCCTTAAACTACGTACTTCCCTCATGTTCGCATGAGGTTGTTCGAATCTCAATGGTGTCTTTTATACAGGTTTCCATATCTACGATACCCCCAAACAATAAGGAATAGGGGAATTGATGGATTGATGAGAGAAATAGAGGGGAGTGCGATTGGGTGCCTGGTAGGGTTGTGCTCGTTGGGTCCCGTCTTGCGATTTCGCAAGATTGGTGTTGGCCAAGATCCATGGATCGTCTTGGTGGAATAATCGATGCCACGGCAGGAGCGAAGAAAGAGGAGGGAGAGCACAACAATCCTCCAAATATTGAGCTGTGAAACACCCTTCTTTTGATGGGTTTAAATCGAAGCGGGCTTACCAACCTGTGATAGTAATTTACATAGACATTAAGGGGGAGACGAAGGCAGCAAGGGGGTTTACCGCTAGCACGTCGGCAACTGTCCGTCAGACCCTTGTTATGTTTTAGCATGCATCGTCAGATCTATGTTAGGGCAAGCAAGGGATTCTTGCTACAGACATATTCGTCATGAGAGAGAGATATGAAAAGCCAAGAAGGAGAAAGCATGGAGAAGGAAAATAAATGATGCCAACAATAAGAAGAAGAAAAGCGGGACCAGCAAGGAAAAAAAGAAGAAACAAATTAAAAAAGATTTGACCAAATAAATAAGGGGATCACGTTTCTTGAATTATAATTGAAGTGGTGGGTCACGCAAGGGATAATATCGTCAAAACATTAAAATAAGGAGTGTTAAAGCCAAAAGAGGAATGGAAAAAGCGCTGCCCATTAAGGAATCCATTTTCCATGATCAGTGTTTTCACAGTATCTTCATTGCCGGCTCTTAATGTCATACTGTGGATGACTTTCTTAACTATTGAGAAAACTTTCCTCTGAATATTTTGATTCTGACAAAACTATCCTTCTTTAGAAAGAATCTGGTTAATACTTGAAAAATCATTATTATAGGTTTAAATGTGAATGAAAAAGCCTACACTGCTCCTTCTTACCAAAAACAAAAAAAAAAGAAAAAAAAAGGCCTACACTGCTCCAATTCTGGTACTCAGACTCAAGAAGAAGTTGTAACATATTTGCTTCTGAATAAAGTTGAATAATGTTATTCAAATGAAGTGGAACATTACTTCTGAAGATTCAACTTGGAAGAAGACTTATGTGAAATACCAACAAGGATTTTGTCAAGCTCATATTCGCAATTATTATTCTATTCAGATTCAGGAGATCGGTTGTCTCTGAAGATTACTTCTAAATAATGTTCAGATTCTGCAATATTTACTTTCCAGATTCTGAAGATCCACGATTGGCAGATTTTTCGTTTATGCTGTTAATATATGGAAGTTTGTAATCTTTGATTGTCAGGATTACTCTCCAAAAAGATTGGCAAAATATCCTCGATTGGAAATTACCTTCCATGGGATAAGAAAACTTTCATGTTTGAAGAACTCTACTTATCGAAACTGAAGATTTAATTGTATGGACGACTCAATCTGAAGGGTCAGACTCAACCTCAACGGCTACCAAATCACTCAAGATACAGTATCTTCTAATCAAGGATTGATGGTGTCCAATCAGCGATTGAAGATCGATCCTTTGGAGGACCTTTGCAACGGCTAGTTCAAGGTTGAACGAGTATAAAAGGGATCCATGGTGACTATTGCAAGAAGTGATCAGAGCTTACAAATTCCAAAGTGCTTGAGTTTTTCAGATACATATACTTGTCTTTAAGAGTGAAAACATTCTTCTTTGAGAGGTTCTGTAAAAGAGAGAGAGTGTGTTATCTTTTGTAACCTTTTAACGATTTATCTAGTGAAATCCATCTAATCAGCTGTCATCGTGGCAGAGTGGACGTAGGCTTATCTAAGCTGAACCACTATAAACTATGTGTGCAATCTTCTTGTACCTTAAGCTTTTACTTCTGCGTTTAGATCATTACTCGCTATCCTTCTGAATCTGTTACTGTACTTTATTCAGATTCTATCTAATTCCATATTAATTTCTTAAATTTTTTAGAATCACCTATTCACCCCCCCTCTAGGTGATTATTAGTAGATACAACAATTGGTATCAGAACTGGTTGCTCACTATTTTGAAGTGTTTTACTTCTAAGATAACAATCTATCATGTCTAGCAACAACTCTTCAGGATCAAGTGATTCTTTATCAAAAACAAACCTCCATAATTTGATGGCAAAGACTACAATATGTGGTGCAACAAAATGAAGTGGTTCTTCAAGGCATCAGATAATCTGATGTGGGATATCGTACAAAATGAAGTAGTTCCCACTACTACAGTAACAACTCCCTCCATAGGAAATGAAGGGAACAACAACACTGCTGCTGCAACTCTTTCAGATGCTGAAAAGGCGAAAAGAGAAGGACTTGATTCTAAAGCTGTTAATTCATTATTTTGTGCTTTATAAACTCTTATAAACAATCGTGTTGCAGAAGAAGAATCCTTGAAAGCTATATGGGATAGACTTCATATCACATATCAAGGAATTGACAAAGTGAAAGCAATAAATCTCAGCATTCTTCTACGTGATTATGAGGCTTTTAAGATGAAATCAGATGAATCGATTGCTGATATGATTGATAGATTTCAAATACTAGTCAGTGGTCTTGCTCGGCAAGGTGCCCATGTTGCTGAACCTATGTATGTCCAGAAAATTCTCTGTGGATTAACAGATGATTGTGTTGAGGCTACCATTATCACCTAAAGGGGGTGAATAGGTGATTTCAAAGAATTAAGAAACTAATGCGAAATTTAAATAGATAAGCCCAGAGCTTCATTCAGACGATGCTACTAGGAAGATCTGAGAAACTCTCAAATGCAGCGCCGTGCACAAATTTACTTCCACAAATAGATAAATAGAGAAGCCCAAAGCTTTCTCGCTCTTGGAATTTTGAATTCTGTTCTCTCATACGTTGTTCTCTTCAGCCTTGAGGTTTCCTTTTATACTCCTCCATCTCCAACTTCCCATTGCAAGATCTCTAGAGGATCACTCTCCAAACTTCCCCGTTCGGACGAGACTGTATACAAAGGATTTTGTAGCCGTTGAGGTCGACAAAGGAAAGAATCCCCCTTTGGATCAAATTGCCCATACAATCGTGATCCGGGGTTTTCATAGATGGATTACTTCATTAGGTGAGTCATCTTCGTCTCCCTTAATCCACATCATTGATTAATCTTCATGATTGAGAATCTCCAAGTGCAAATCTAGCTTGATTGCTAGCCGTTGCGATGATATAATATGTCCATTAAATCATCTTGAAATGAATCTCTTGATAATCTGGTTGTTGCATGTGAAATACTTCTATTAAAGCTTGAGCATCATTGCAACATCTACGCTCCTCACTCTACGTCTGAGCTCCTCGCATAACGTCTCAGCTCCAAATCTGCAAAATAGTATTTCACTGCATTAACTTAGATATTAGAGATTATGGATTATTTTGTCAACTTCAAAATCAATTAGGGATTTTTCTCAACAGACTGGAATTATATCAAACCATCCATTCAAGAATGCCAGACAATTAGACCTTTATCGATTGACGAACTTGTTGAAACTTTACAATTGTATGAAATAGAGCATGTCAACAAAATGAAAGATACGAAAGGTAAGAAATCAATTGTTTCAAAATCTAACATTGATTACGAGTTGCCAGATTTTGAAGATGAAGATGAAGATAAAGATGAAGACGATGAAGAACTTGCGTTGATGGTGAAGAAGTTCAGAAAAATGGTTCGAAAGGGAAGAAACTTCAAAGGAAAGAAATCATTCTAATAGAATGATAAAAAATAGTCAAGTAGTGACAAACAAGAAGGCAAGGACATCGTATGCTTTCACTGTAAAAAGGTTGGGCACATCAAACCAAAATGACCACTCCTGAAGAAGGACAAATTCAAATATGAAAAGTATAAGAAGGCATTGAAAGCTAAAACCTTGAGTGACTTTGAAGATAGTGATGAAGATTATGCAAACATATGTCTCATGGCAAAGTCAGATTCAGATTCCGATTCAGGTTCAGATTTAGACGTTGAGGTATGTCCTTCTGAAATTTCAGATGAAGTTTCCGAATACATTGAAGAAATGTGTACGAACTACAAGGAAGCTCCCAAAAAGGTATCCGAGTTGAAGAAGGAAGTTTCTTTGTTAAAACAACATGATGTTTCTCAAAAGGACAAGATCGAGTTTTTACAAAGAGAATTTCATCTAATAAAAGAAAATTGAGATTTGATTTTGAAAGAAAATGATTCTTTGAAAACTGAGATTAAGAATATTTCAAAAAGATTTTCTCAAAGTTCTAAAACCTTAGAAAATATTATTTCCAAACAAATTCCTTTCAATGACAATTTTGGTCTTGGTCTAAAAAAGGAAAGTAATCTTAAAAATAAATTTCCTGAAACCAATGATAGGATTCTGCAGAAACCTTCCAGGTTTGCTTATCGACTTCATTTTCAAAAGTAGGTCACAAAACCTGCTAGCCGTATGTACTGTCCAAACTGCTACAGTTCAAATCATCTCAGATCTAATTGTTTGACAGTTTGGAGACCTATCAATAGAGATGTTGTGACTGTGACTAACTCAAAAGGACCCAAAACGATATAGGTACCAAAGAAACAGTGAGTTATTTTCATCTTGCAGGTACCAAGAAGAAGGAAGAACAAATGGTTTCTTGACCATGGTTGTTCAAGTCACATGACTGGTGATCCAGAAAGATTCACACAATTGATAGAATTCAATGGTAGTAGTGTGTCTTTTGGAGGAAACAATAAAGGAAAAGTAATTGGTAAAGGAATTGTGAAGATTGGAAATCTAACCATCAATGATGTTTCCTAGTTAAAGGACTTAACTACAATCTGATCTTTATAAGTCAACTATGTGATGCACGAAAATATCTACCTTCTGGATATTGATTCTAAAGATATCAAGTGTCTTATATCAATCAAGGATGAATCTGAATTATGGCATAAAAAGCTAGGACACATCAACATCAAGCATATTACAAAACTATCATCCAAGAAACTAGTTCAAGGTTTACCACAAACGAAATTTGAAAAACCCAGACTTTGTTCAGCATGCACTCTTAGAAAACAGGTAAGAAGTTCTTTTAAATCAATAATTCATGTTTCCACTAAACGTGCACTGCAGCTTCTGCATATGGACATCTTTAGACCTAACATAATCCTAAGTCTTGGAGGTAAGAGGTATTGTCGTGTTATCGTTGATGATTACTCAAGATTTCCATGGGTTTTATTTCTTGCTTACAAAAACAAAGCCTTCTCTTCTCTCTCAAAGTTTGCCAAAAAGGTTCAGAATGAGAAAGGTTACGCTATTTCCTGCATAAAAACCTACCATGGGGGAGAATTCAAAAATAAAAAATTTCCTGATTTGTATGATGATCTTGGCATTCAACATAATTTCTCCTCTCCTTACACACCTCAACAAAATGGAATAGTGGAAAGGAAAAATCGTTCTCTACAAGCAATGGCAAGAACTCTCCTGATAGAAAGTAAAGTAGCTTCGCATTTTTGGGTAAAAGCGATCTCAACAGCTTGTTATATTTTAAATCATGTTTCCTTGAAATCAATTCTTGAGAAAACCCCCTATGAGGTTTATAAAGAAAGAAAATCAGATCTTGCATATTTTCACGTGTTTGGTTATAAATGTTTCATTTTGAAAAATGCTAATGATCGTGTTGGTAAGTTTAATGAGAAGTCAGATAAAGGAATATTCTTAGGATACTCAACAACAAGCTATCGAGTCTTCAGCAAAAACTCTCGTGTTGTTGAAGAATCCATGAACATCAAGTTTGATGAAAATATCCAGAAGCAGAATGATCAGTCTGAATTTACTCAAGCTTTCTCACTTCCTCAAAGTTCAGAACAAACTGAAGACTCTGAAGAAGTTAAAGATTCTGAAAAAGATCAAGCTTCTGAAGAAATTCAGGATCGAGAGAATGATCAACAGATCTCAACGGAAGAAAAAGAAACGCAACCAGCGTCTCAAAATTCAAAAGAAGTTCAAGATAAGAGATTCAACAAGAACTGGAAACCAAGTCCAGTCATCCTAAAGAACTCGTGATGGGAAGCCTAGATGATGGAAACAAAACCAGATCAAAATTTAAACAAGAAATGACCAACATAGCACTCGTTTTGAAATAGAACATAAGGGAATTGAAGAAGCTCTAGCAGATGAAAGTTGGATTAATGCAATGCAAGAAGAACTTCATCAATTTAAGATCAGCAACGTCTAGGAGCTTGTACAGAGACCCAAAAACTGTCTTGTAATAGGAACAAAATGGGTATTCGGAAACAAGCTTGATGATAAAGGAAAGGTTGTCAGAAACAAAGCAAGAATGGTAGCAAAAGGTTATTCTCAAGAAGAAGGAATTGACTATGATGAAACCTATGCTATAGTTGCCAGGTTAAAAGCCATAAGGCTACTTCTTGCATATGCTTGTTACAATGACTTTAAACTTTTTTAGATGGATGTCAAAAGTGCATTTCTAAACGGATACATCAAAGAAGAAGTGTACGTCGAACAACCTCCTGGTTTTGAAGACCCAAAGGGAAAAGATCTAGTATTTACCTTGAAGAAAGCCTTATATGGATTAAAGCAAGCACCACGTGTTTGGTACGAAAGGTCAAGTAGTTTTCTAACTGAAAATAAATTTGTAAAAGGTAATGTTGATACCACACTTTTTATTCAGAAGCAAGGTTAAAACATTCTTCTAGTTCAGATTTATGTTGATGATATTATTTTTGGCTCTCCTAATGAACGTTTATGCAAGAACTTCTCTAAAGTAATGCAGGACGAGTTCAAGATGAGCATGATGGGAAAATTAAGATTCTTTCTTGGACTTCTGATACAACAAACCAAAAAGGGAATCTTTATTCATCAGAAGAAATATGCTCTCGAGATTGTCAAGAAATTTGGTCTAGAGAATTGCAAGAAGTCAGAAACTCCTATGTTGCGTTCATCAAAACTTGACAAAGATGAACAAGGAAACGAAGTTGATCAAAAGCTATATCACAGTATGATTGGATCATTGCTATATCTCACAGCTTCAAGACCAGATATACTCTATAGCGTTTGCTTATGTGCGAGATTCCAGTCAAACTCAAGAGAATCTCATCTATCTGCTATTAAAAGAATCATCAAATACATTGGAACTTATCCAAAGTATGGACTGTGGTATTCCAAAGATTCTAATTTCGTTCTGAAAGGATATTTAGATGCAGATCTCACCGGCTGCAAAATTGATAGAAAGAGCACTTCTGGAACATGTCAACTCATGAGAAATATGCTAGTTTTATGGTATTCAAAGAAGCAAAGTACAGTTGCTCTTTTCATAGCAGAAGTAGAATATGTCTCTCTAGGAAGTTGTTGTCTAAGATCTTATGGCTTAAACAACAACTGAGAGATTATGGAGTTGAAGACTCAAATGTGGAGATCAAATGCGACAACAATATAAGCACCATAAACTTGACCAAGAATGATATTCTATATTCAAGGGCGAAACATATCGTGATCAAACATCACTTCATCCATGACCATGTTCAAAATGGTGATCATCCAATATGTTGATACTAAAAATCAGCTTGCGGATATTTTCACAAAACCTCTTGATAAAGAATCATTTAATTATATTCAAAATAAATTATCAATTATTGATCCTTTATTTTGAGTAATTTCAAAAGGAGGGTATATATAAGCATTATTCATATGCTCAATCGCGGGAAATTTATTTAGAGGCCCAGGTCAGTTTTTAACGCTTTTTGAGAATCATGTCAATGCAAGGATTTAAGGTAAGTTTTTCATATCAAATATTTGTTTTATTAATTGATTCGTAGAATATATTGTTTTTGGGTTGATCTATGCAAATTTTATCTAAATTGATCCTATTTCCAAAAATAACTGATTGACAGTTTATTTTTCAAATCTTTTCAAATATTCCAGAATAGAACCGCCACCTTTGAAAATAACCTATTTATATTCTCAACTGCACCCTCTCCATCACTCTTGAAAACCCTAAAAACTCACACAAGACAAACACTTCTCTCTTGTTTTTTTCTCCTCTGCCTCACTTTGTAAAATATCTACGTCGCAAAATCCCTTCTGTTTTTCACCAATGGCTCCGAAGTTTGTCTCTCACTTGAAGAAAACCGCTGGTGAGAGTGGGTGTTTGCAGAGGAAATCATCTCGGTTGGTGAAAAAGCATGCCAAATCTCAAGATGACACAACTCCAGTTGAGATTTCAGCCTCAAATCATTTAGAAGAGGGAGGCTTCGCAAGAACTGACTCAAGTTTGTCGATTTCTACTACTAATGAAAAGGTTACTTCTGCAGCAACGATTCAACCAGTATTTGATGCCCTAAAGGAAAAGGTCAGGAGATGACATAGTGTTACAGTTGTTGAAAATTCACAAATTCTCATATGAAGAGGATTTTGTTGCAACACTGAATTTGCCTATGAGAACTGGAACACCTTTGGCTTCGAAAGTTGGTGAAGTTGCATAGAAAAAGGGAAAAGAGAAAGTAGGGAAGTCTGGTGTTCCCAAACCAGTGAAGACATCCTCGAAAGGGAATGTCTTTAGGGAACAAGTAAGAGAAGAGAGTGATATAGAAGTTAAGGGACAATTTGAGGATGATGATGGCATGTTTTTTAGAAATTTCAGAAGGAGGATGATTTTTATAAGAGACAAGAGTTTCAAGAGTAGTTTGTTTCGGTGTAAAAAGCATGTTGAACGATATGAGGTCCTAAAGAAAAGAGGAGTGATACCTCACAAGGTATTTGACGTGAAGTATTTTGACAGGGTTGGAATCCCTGTTCGCAAGCACGTTGAGGAGATGAAGTTACGAGATTTTTTAACTGTCAGAACAACTGTTTACCCTGATTTGGTTGCGTATTTTAACTCCACAGTTAGTTTTCCTGGCCTAGAGTCTTTGTCTTATCATGTTGGGGATACTCGATACACACTGCAGATAATGAAATTGGCAAAGATAATGGAGCTAAGGGCAAGGGATTTTAAGTCAATCGATATTCAACTAGAGGCTACCTACAGTTTCTTAACTGGGAAAGAAAAATATGCTAGGGACTCCAAATCCCATGTGGCATACAATGACTTCCCTCTGAAGCATGTTGTCATGCACAAAATAGTCATTGAATGCCTGCGTCCCAAGGCTTCTTCCAAAATTGACATAACCAAGTTCGAGGCAAAGTTGATGTGGGCTCTGTTGATAGGGTATGATCTTTCTCTAGCTCACGCAGTCTTTCTGCACATGTACAAAATAGTGCATAAGACCAAAGGATAGCTACCTTATTTAGGTCTGATCTCCTTAATCCTTAAATATCACAAAGTCCTTCTTCCTAGTGAGTTAACGACTACTCAGACTCCAATCATGATTGCTAGAGATCCATGGTTCAGAAGATGGGATTCAAGTTAACAGAAGAAGGCTGGGTTAACATGAGTAAGGAACTGGTGTGAATAGAACTAGAGATTGAAGGTGCAGAGAGATCTGCGAAGAGAAGAAAGATTGTTGCAGAGAAGCCTCAAAAAGGGAATCAAGCTGTGCAACTTAAAGATCAGTCTTTAGTAGAAGAAGCTCGATCTATGAGTTTAGATGATGAAAGAACACCCACAATGTCATCTAAGGAGAACTTAAGTAGCATTGCCTCTTTAGGAGAAAGCGGTGACCAGGGAAGTTCTAAGGATGAGGAAGAAGGAGATGTAAAGGTTGATGGCACTAATGAAGAGGAGGAGTGTCTTAATGACAAAGAAGAAGACCTCCTTCAATATGAAGTGCAAGAGAAAATGGATATTGAAGAAATATCTACTGAAAGGGCTGAAAGAGAGGCAGAATTTGATAGAGAGATGTACATTGCGTTGTGGGAAGATAGATTGGAAGAAAGAGAGGAAGCAACCGGGATAGAAGAATTGGTGTTTCCTCTAGACTATTTTTATTTTTCCACACTTGAGAAGATGGATGTTGAAAAGGTGGTTGATAAACCACTTGTTGTTGAAGAAGAAGATATGGTTGCCAAGAGTCAAGCAGAACTAGCAGAAACACAAGGGGAACGTTCAGAAGATGGAACTGCCTCTACTCAGGTTCAGAGGGTTACTGAGTCTGCTATTCAGGACAAGGTGGAAACTGTGGCTGTTCAAAAGAAAGCAAGTCCTTTAGAAGAGATACCCAGTCAGGGGGAGAAATGTCACAATCCAGAATCCACTTCCAGAGATGACTCCACTGGCAAAGGAAAGGCACCGATGACGATTGAGGAAAATGCGAGAACTCCTACCACTGCTCGCAAGCTGACTCCGCAGGAACATGGAAGCTTTGCACAAGGAAGTAATGAAAGACTGGATAGTCTGGAAAAGGAAGTCATGAAACGACTAAGCAAGTATGAGGAGAATCTTGTTAGGTATCTTCGGGTTTTTGTGCAAAAATGGCGAGTCTAGGCACCTACACTCTTATCAGGGAAGAAATGATTACTAAAGAAGTTCCTGAACTCCTGAGCCTTCGTAACTTCACTTCCAATCTTGTTGGTACGAGTGGTGCTACTCTTGAGCAGAATGAAGATCCTCCAAGAGCAGATGGAGCGGAGCCAGATGGTGTTCCGTCCTCTTCCACAAATCCAAATCCACCACCATCCATTTAAAACTTTTGAAGTTTTACTCTTTTTGGTGTTTTGATTATTTTTGTTCTCATCAGACTATTTTTTGGTTGTTTTTGACTAGCCTATCACGGCCTTACTATGGCCTAATAGTTCTTGAGATCTAAATAAAGTCAATATGGTTTGCTATTTAGTCTTTAAATCTATATACCTTCTTGCTGAAGACAAAAAGAGAGAGAAGTTACCTCTGCTCTAATGCGGGAATCAATATTCAGGACTAAAGATACGTTACATGCATATAACATGGTGATATTCTTCCAAAGCAAGTTATTCAGATTCTCATACCATTCTCATACAGGGTTTGAAAGACTCTCAATGACTATCATTCTGAGGTCTTTCTTGTGCTAATTTGTTTAATCTTTTCAAAAATCTACATTGTGGTCAAGGAAGTTTTGTCATCATAAAAAAGGGGAGATTGTTGAGAAAACTTCCCTATGAATATTTTGATTATGACAAAACTATCCTTCTTTAGAAAGAATCTGGTTTATACTTGGAAAATCATTATTGCAAATTTAACTATGAATGAAAAAGCTTACATTGCTCCAATTCTGGTACTCACACTCAAGAAGAAGTTGTCACATATTTGCTTCTGAATAAAGTTGAATAATGTTATTCAGATGAAGTGGAACGTTGCTTCTGAAATTCAACTTGGAAAAAGACTTATGTGAAATACCAACAAGGACTTTGTTACGCTCATATTCGCAATTATTATTCTGTTCAGATTCAGGAGATCGCTTGTCTCTGAAGATTACTTCTAAATCATGTTCAAATTCTGCAATATTTACTTTCCAAATTCTGAAAACCCACGATTGGCAGATTTTCGTTTGTGCTGTTAATATATGGAAGTTTGTAATCTTTAATTGACAGGATTACTTTCCAAATAGATTGGCAGAATATTCTCGATTGGAAATTACCTTCCATGGGATAAGAAAACTTCCATGTTTGAAGAACTCTACTTATGGAAACTGAAGATTTAGTTGTATGGGGGACTGAATCTAAAGGGTTCAGACTCAAGTCCAACGGCTACCAAATCTCTCAAGTTATGGTGTCTTCTAATCAAGGATTGATGGCGTCCAATCAGCAATTGAAGATCGATCCTTCGGAGGACCTTTGCAACGGCTAGTTCAAGGTTGAAGAAGTAGAAAAGGGATCCATGGTGACTGTTGCAAGAAGTGATCAGAACTTACAAATTCCAAAGTGCTTGAGTTTTTTAGATACACTAACTTGTCCTTAAGAGCGAAAACATTCTTCTTTGAGAGGTTCTGTAAGAGAGAGAGTGTGTGTTATCTTTTGTAACCTTTCAACGATTCATCTAGTGAAATCCAGCCAATCGACTATTATCGTGGGAGAGTGGACGTAGGCTTATCAATGCCGAACCACTATAAATTCTGTGTGCAATCTTCTCGTACCTTAAGCTTTTACTTCTGCATTTAGATCATTGCATGCTATCCTTCTAAATCTGTTACTATACTTTATTCAGATTCTATCTAATTCCGCATTAATTTCTTAAATTTTCAGAATCACCTATTCACCCCCATCTAGGTGATTATTGCTAGATACAACAATAACCGTTCTAGCAAGTCTAATTTTTCTTTCTAGCTAGTAAGCAGCTTTTTCAGTAGAGAATGAGTGTACCAAATTTTTAAGCTGCTTAGTCTCCTGTTTCATCTAATTTGCGAAAGTTGGAGTAGAGGTTGGAATAACAGTATTGGTGTTCATGTATCCTGGAACTTGTTCCCCTCGAATAGAGCTTCCTTCTGCCCAGTAGGCTTTATCCGATCTCTTGTACCATCTTCCCTATTCACATTAAGGAAAGCATGGTATTCATCCACCATCTCTCTATGGTATATCTCTTCTTCGTCTTTCTCTTCTAGCATTACTCTTTTAAGCTTTGCTTTTGTAGTAGCTTCTCTTTCTTTCTAAATTTTCAGTCTGAATTCTTCAAGGCTGAGTTTTCCTCATCTTCTGTATCGATCTCAGTATGCTTTGAATCTCCAAAGAGATTTTACTAAGTTGGGATGACAGCATAAGCCCTAGGTCCTTGGAGTTCCAATCTACCCGAGCGACAAGTACCAGTCGCGAATTTCTTCACGGTATGGGGATTTTTGGGTGCCATTGAGGATTTTGGAGTGGAGATTGAGAGGAGTTCATGAGGGAAATGAGTTTAGGAAGAGAATCGTACGAGAGAATGTTTGAATTGAAATCCGTTTCTGAGAAAGACAACTGATTAAGTGATTTTGCAAAGAGGCTTGAGTGAAAGGGTTTATAAGAAGAAGCAACGGTTCATTTTAAACCTTTTGTCGTAACCATTTTTTAAAACCCCTCTAAGAAAATTTGAAGTCCAATTTCCAAAAATAAAGATTCGAAAAGATGTGACAAATCATTTTTAGAAAAGAAATATACAATCGAGATAATCACGACAATCACAATATTTCACAGAATATTTAAAAGTATTGAGATTGTGCATATCTTATCTCATGCAAAAAATATCTACTTACCCGCCGAAAGTTTGAACGATCAAACCTGGTGTAGATAACCTTCAGATGATGACAACCTCTTTAGATGATGAGTTAGTTCAGAGGTTCCATTTTAATATTTGTATCTCCTCATATGATGCTTTTGCTCTTTAGAAGCGAATATCATCTTCAGAAGTTGAGTAAGTTTTGAGGCTTTGCTTTGGACTTTCTTAGATGTTGCATTTTACCCAAAAGCAGTTTTAACCTGTCTTGAAGACAACTCAAACAGACATAATAGTAATACCCAATTCTTGTCTAATATATTCAAAAGAATTCTTTTCTAAGGGCTTTGTGAATATATCAGCTAATTGATGCTTTGAGTCAATAAATTGAATATTAGCATCATCATTATGCACATGATCACGAATGAAATGATGCTTACTTTCAATAAGCTTAGTTCAAGAGTGGAGAATTGGATTCTTTGTGAGGTTGATTGCACTGGTGTTGTCACACTTGATTTCCACGTTTAAATCTTCAACACCAAAATTCCTCAGTTGTTGCTTCATTCGTAAGATCTGAGCACAACAACTTCCCAAGGCCACATATTCAGCTTTTGCGGTTGATAGTGCCATAGTCTTTTGCTTCTTTGAGTGTCGAGACACTAGCATAGATCCCAGAAGTTGCCATGTTCCTGAGGTGCTTTTCCTATCTAACTTACATCCTACAAGATCAGCATCTAAGTGGCCACATAAAGTAAAGTCTGAGGTCTTTGGATACCATAATCCTAGGTTAGGATTGGTTCCAACATATTTAATAATGCTTTTTACTGCTGAGAGGTGTGATTCCTTAGAATCTGATTGGAATCTTGCACACATGCATACACTAAAAATAATGTCAGGTCTAGAAGTAGTGAGATATACTAATGAACCAATCATGGTTCCGTATAACTTATGATCAACCTGTTTTCCATATTCATCCTTGTCTAGCTTGGATGAAGAAGACATTAGTGATTCAGTTTTCTTACAGTTTTCCTGACCAAATTTCTTCACGATTTCCTTCGTATATTTCTCTTGATGTATGAAGATTCCTTGTTCGGTTTGATTTATTGAAGTTCAAGGAAGAAGGTGAGTTCTCCCATCATGCTCATTTTGAATTCACTTTGCATAATCAGAGAGAAATTCTTGTAGAGTTTTTCGTTAGAAAAACCAAATATGATATCATCTACATATATTTGAATGAGTAGGATATCTTTACCTTCATTTTTGATAAATAAGGTTGTGTCTACCTTACCTTTTTTAAACCCTTTTTTGACAAGAAAATTACTTAACCTTTCATACCATGCTCGTGGAGCTTGCTTAAGTCTATATAGAGCTTTCTTGAGTTTGTAGACATAATCTGAGCTCTTTGGATCTTCGAATCCTAGGGGTTGTTCCACATATACTTCCTCTTTGATGTAGCCATTCAGGAATATACTCGTGACATCCATCTGATATAGCTTGAAGTCGTTGTAGCACGCATAGGCTAGAAGTAGTCTCATAAATTCCAACCTTGCTACAAGAGCATTTGTTTCATCGTAGTCAATTCCCTCTTCTTGAGAGTATCCCTTTGCTACGAGTCTTTCCTTGTTTCTAGTTACCTTGCCATTGTCATCCAACTTGTTTCTAAACACCCATTTGGTTCCAATAATTGGATGATTCTTAGGTCTGGCCACTAGTTCCCAAACTTCACTGAGTTTGAATTGATGTAGCTCTTGTTGCATTGCTTCTAGCTCCAGCTTTCGTCTATGAGAGCTTCTTCAATTCCTTTTGGTTCAATCTCAGATACAAGTGCAAAGGCATTTATGGCATTCTTGAATAAGGATCTGGTCTTGACCCCATCTTCTATGTTTCCAATGACAAGATCTGTTGGATAACTGGATTTTTGCTTCCAGTTCTTGTTGAATTTGTCATCTTGTTTATCCTCTATAGAAGCATCCTAGTTTACATCCTCAGAAGATGTAATTGTCTGGATATTGTCATCATTCTGAGTATCTTCAGATGATGTTTTGTCCTCAGATGTTGGAGTCTACTCAGATGATATGGTGATTTCAGCGCCTAACTTCTGAGTATCATTTCCATCTTCAAATCTCATGTTCATTGATTCTTTAATTGTCCCTAAATTCTTGTTGAAGACTCTATATGCTTTGCTTGAAGTGGAATATCCAAGAAATATTCCTTCATCTGATCTTTCATCAAACTTACCCAAACGATCATTTGAATTTTTTAGAATAAAGCATTTACAGCCAAATACATGAAAGTATGAAATGTTTGGTTTTTTTCCTTTGTAGAGCTCATATGGGGTTTTCTCAAGCAATGGTCTTAGGAAAACACGATTTATGATATAACATGCAGTTGAAACGGCTTCTGCCCAAAAATGAGAAGGGGATTTGCTTTCAATTAGAAGAGTTCGAGCCATCTCTTGTAATGAACGGTTTTTCCTTTCAACTACTCCATTTTGTTGAAGAGTATAAGGAGAAGAAAAATTATGCTGAAAACCATTTTCATCACAAAAATATGCAAAGATTTGATTTCATATTCTCCCACATGCTTTGTTTTGATACACAAAATAGAATAACCTTTTTCGTTTTGAACTTTCTTTGTAAAACTTTCAAAATATGAGAATGCATCATTTTTGTGAGCAAGAAATAACACTAAAGTAAATCTATTATGATCATATACTATTACCAGACAATACTTTTTACCTCCAATGCTTTGGGTTCTAGTAAGCCCAAAAGCCATCCATGTGTAGAAGCTACAAAGCACGATTAGTGGAAACTTGATTTATAGATTTGTAAGGATTTCTAACCTATTTCCCAAGTGTGCAAGCGTCACACAAATTAGTTTTCTCGTATCTAACATCTGGGAGTCCTTTTACAAGTTCTTTGGTAGAGAGCTTTGAGATCTGCTTGTAGCTTATGTGTCCCAGCTTTCTGTGCCAAAGATCTAAGTCATCTTTGATGGATACTAAACATTGGATATCCTCAGATGATGTGTCCAGAAGATACATGTTTCCATGTCTCCGTCTTGCGAAGGGCTGCTTTTTGTCTTTTCTGGTACCTGAACACTTATCTTCCACAAAAGACATTTTGTATCCAATATCACATAATTGACTTATACTTATAAGATTGAAATTCAAATCCTTAACCAAAGACACGTCGTTGATGAAGAGGTTACCAACTTTCACAGCTCCTTTGCCTATAATCTTTCCTTTATTGTTGTCGCCAAAGGAAACACTTCCACCATCAAACTTTGATAAATTTATGAATCCTTTTAAATCCCTAGTCATATGTCTCGAACAACCACTATCGAGGTACCATTTATTTCTTCTTCTTGTTGGTACTTGCAAACATCAAAAGCATTCAAGCTTTCTTGGTACCCAAATCTATTTGGGTCCTTTCGAGTTAGAAGATTTTTGTATTTCAAAATATCTCTAGTATTCCTCCAGTCTAATGGACAGTAATTTAGAGAGTGATTTGGATTGCCACAATTCGAGCATTTATAAAGATTCTGTCCCTTAGATCTTACAAACTATTCTTGAAAATGAGATTTATAAGCGCGTTTTGAAAGTCTTCTCTTGAGTCTTTCTTTCACTTTAGGAAAATCATTTTTCAAATCACTTTCCTTTTGAAAACCAAGTCCAGACTTGTTGTAGTATGGAACTTGTATAGAAAGAATATGCTCTAAAGTTTTTGAACCTGAGGAAATTTTTTTATTGATATCTAAAATTTCCTTTTCTAGAGAAATGTTTTCCTTTTTCAAAGAATCGTTCTCGGTTTGTAAATTTTTATTTTTCTTTGTAACCAAATTGGACTTTTCCTTGATTTGAGAAAACTCATTTTGAAGAAAATTTATTTTATCCTTTTGAGAAGCATTGTTTTGTTTTACACAAGAGACTTCCTTTTTAAATTTGAAAATCCTTTTAAGAGCAATTCTATAATCTGAGCACAATTCCTCAATATATTCAGACGCCTCAGAAGGAATTTCAGAATGAGTTACCTTAGATTCTTTCTCAGAGTCTGAGCTAGCCATCAAATAGATGTTGGCATATTCTTCATCGCTTTTGCATTCTGTATCGCTCCAGGTTTCAGCCTTCAGAGCTTTCTTGGATGTTTCATCCCTTTCTTTCTTCTTTAGGAGAGGGCAGTTAGGCTTGATGTGCCCTTTCTTCTTGCACTCGAAGCAAATTATGTCTCTACTGTCTTCTTTGGTCTCATATGATCTCTTCTCATTATATCGTCTGAGATCTCTTTTTCCTTTGAAATTTCTGCCATTTTTAGCCATTCTTCTGAATCTTTTGACCATGAGTGCTAGTTTCTCATCATCTTCATCTTCAGAATCTAAAGCATAAGAATCAGCATTAAATTTCAAAGCAATGGATTTTTTACCTTTCAAATGAGCTTCTTCGTTGATTCTTTCATCTTCATAGGATTGGAGTGTTCCAATGAGTTCATCCATGGACAGTGGCATGATCCTCTGAGTCTCTCGAATGGACGTCTTAATATTGTCCCAATCCTTTGTGAGACCTCTCAGAAGTTTGTTGACCCTCATTGGTCCTGACACTGGTTGCCCATGGTAGGTGAGACCATTCACTATTTCGGTGAATCTATCAAACATTTCTTTCACGATTTCGTTGGGCTTCATTTTGAATGCCTCGTACTTGCCAAGAAGAATATTGATCTTTGTCTCCTTGGCCTTGTCCGTTCCCTCATAGGTTACGTGAAGCTTGTCCCAAATCTCTTTTGAAGGACAATCTGTAATACATTTATATTCAGTCGGAGATAATGCACTATAAAATGAGTAAATAGCTTTAGCATCAAGTGCGTCTCTCTTTGCTAGTTCAATTGCAGATAGTGTTGTAGTGGGAGTAGTGTTGTTGTTATTGGTGTTGTTATCCCTTGCATTTGAATTTACACTGGCTGTTGTATTTACAGCGGGATCAACGCCTCTTTGAACAACATCCCAGATCTGCGGATCTTAGCATCTGATGAATGCCTTGAATTTATTTTTCCACTCACTGTAATTCTTTCCATTGAAGTATGGTGGCCTGTTGTTACTTCCTCCTTCATTCCAAGTTGGAACAAAATATGAGCACCAGGCTCTGATACCAATTGTTGAAGCTAGTGGTATCACCTAGAGCGGGGTGAATAGGTGATTTCATGGGATTTTAAAAATCAATGCGAAAATATAGACGAATAAGCTCAGAGCTTAGCCCTCAGATGATCAGCACAAGTAAGATTTGAGATACTCTCAGAATCAACAGTGTGCACAGTTATACTATCACAGAATTTAAACAAAGAGATTGAGGGATAGAGAAACTGCACAAAGGGTTTATAGTGGTTTGGCTTTAGTTGAAGCCTACGTCCACTTTCTCATACTGGCAGCCAATCGGCTAGATTCCACTAGTAAATAGCTCAGAGGTTACAACTTAGTGATAGCTCTTGAGTGGAAAGACTTCCCTCCTAACACTCACACTAGAATGCCCTCCTCTAAGTATTACAGTGTTTGGATCAAAGGTGTATAAAGAATGTGAAGCTCTCTTGATCTTGGAATTTAGAATTCTGCTCTCTTGCTTAGCATGTGTGCATCACACTTCTCTTCAACCTTGAGATGTCCTTTTATACTCCTCCACCTCCAACTACTAGTTGCAAGGCGTCCAAGGATCGCTCTTCAAACTTTCCATTTGAACGAGACTGTATAAAAAAGATCTCATAGCCGTTGAGGTCGACAAAGGAAAGAATCCCCCATTGGATCAAATCGCCCATATAATTGTGATCCTGGGTTTCCAAAGATTGAGTACTTCATTAGGTAAGTTGTACTCTTCTCCCTTAATCCACGTCCTTGATTGATCTTCAAGATTGAGGATCTTTAAGAATGACCTAGCTCGATTTCCTAGCCGTTGTGATGATGTAATATGTCAATTAAATCATCTCTAAGATATCTCTTGATATTCTGGTCGTCGCGCATGAAATACTCTCTCGGAGCTTAAGCTTCATTCCTACGTTTGAGCTCCCTGCTCAACGTTTGAACTCCATACAACGTCTGAGTCCCTCAAAACATCGTCTGAGCCTTTTCTGCTAGATTCAATCCTGTATGACCCACACCTTTGGATAATTTGCAAAATAAGTATTTCATCGCCTTAACACAGATATTTGAGATTATGGATTATTTTGTCAATTTCAAAATCAATTAGGGGTTTTTTTCTCAACACTCATAAATTTGAGGCATGAGTTTATTTGAGAAATTTTTTAGCTTAGCAGAAAATCCATAAAAAAAAAAGGGATCCGATCGAGGTTGAGAAAACCTATCTGGTCAATTCAGATGATTATATGATGAAAAAGGAATAAAAAGACATTTGACTATTCCAGCAACTCCTCAACAGATTAGAGTTGCAGAGAGAAGATACAGAACCCTAATGAAAATAGTTAGGTCAATGATGGCAGTGGCTAATTTGCTAATCACCTTTTGGGGTGATACTTTGTTGACTACTATCTATATACTTAACCGTGTGCCTTCTAAATCAGTTACTTCCACTGCATATGAGTTGTGGATAGGTTGAAAATGAGATTTGAGTTTTCTTAGACCTTGGGGATCTACTTCCTATACATATGAGTCCTCCCACGGGTATGAAAAATTGGGCCTTAGAGACAAAAGGAGTGTCTTCATGAGATACTAAGAGCACTCGAAAGGGTGTGTGTTATAGGTGAACAAGAAAGTGGGGGTGTATCTGAATAAGTGAAGACTATTCTCTATTTGAAACATTAGATAATAATGCAAGTGGGAGCAATGTGAGAAGTGGGAAATTTATTTCGAACCAGTCTCAATTGCAACCACTTGATGAGACAATGCTG
Organism: Lenwebbia sp. NSW1173648; assembly: GCA_029784005.1. NCBI lineage: Eukaryota > Viridiplantae > Streptophyta > Magnoliopsida > Myrtales > Myrtaceae > Lenwebbia > Lenwebbia sp. NSW1173648. Next base: position 16,917,356 of record JARCGZ010000008.1, on the reverse strand, counting down.
ACGTTATCTGATCCGATTGGGAGCGTAATGGAGAATGAAGTACCTAGGGTACAATCATCTCCACGGCGAACAAGTCGCAAAAGCATTTCTCGTCGATGCTTTGAGATTGATGGGAAAGCTTTCATAGTCGCTCCACGAGTTGAGGATGAGCCAAGGAATGTAAATGATGCTCTATCTTGCCCTGACAAGGAAAAGTGGATACATGCAATGGACGAAGACATGGAGTCAATGAGATCAAATCAGGTTTGGGAACTGGTTGATCTTCCAAAAAGACGCCAAGCCATCGGAAACAAGTGGGTTCTCAAATAAAGCGAAAGGCTGATGGCTCAATTGAAAAATATAAGGCTCACCTCATAGTGAAAGGGTATAATCAACAGGAAGGAATTGATTATGAGGAAACTTTTTCTCCTGTGGTAAGATTTACCTCAATTTGCCTTATTCTGGCAATAGTGGCAAGTATGGATCTTGAATTACATCGGACGGATATAAAGACTGCTTTTCTCAATGGAAAATTAGAAGAATGAATTATATGAAACAACCCGTTGGTTTGTTACAAAAGGCCAAGAACAAAAAAGTTTGTCGACTTTTGAGATCGATATATGACCTTAAGCAGTATTCGAGACAATAGTATATGCGTTTTTCAAAATGCCATAGCGGTATATGATTTTGTGATAATTGATGAAGATCGTTGTGTATATATCAAAAGATCAATAGATCATTTGTGATTTTATCATTATATGTTGATGATATATTAATTGTTGGGAGCAATATGTAGTTTGTTAATATAGTCAAGAATTGATTATGTTCCAATTTTGAGATAAAAGATATGGGTGAAGCTTCATGTATTCTTGGAATTGAGATTTCAAGAGATTGTTCAAAGAGATTGTGATCTCTTTCACAAGAGACTTATATAGATAAAGTCCTTAAATGATTTCGCATGCAAGACTATAAATTGCAAGAGGTGAAGGTCTGAGCTGCAAAATGCGTCCTAAGACTGCACAAGAATATGAACAAATGGAAAGTGTTCCATATGCTAGTGATGTGGGAAGCTTAATGTATGCTATGATGTGTACAAGACCTGATATTTGTTATGCAATTGGAATGGTAAGTAGGTACCAATCCAATCCAGGTCATGCACATTGCATTACCGTCAAGAGAATCCTAAGGTATCTAAAGGGTACTGCTGATCATACAATGAGTTATCAAGGTAGAAATCTGCGCTTTGAAAGCTGTATTGATGCGGTCTAATGAGGAGGTTTAGATGTGAGAAATTCTACCTCTGGATTTGCGTTCTTACTTAACAATGGCGTCATATCATGGAGTAGTAAGAAGCAAATGTGTATAGCCTTATCCACGATAGAAGCTGATCTCGTGGTGTTTTCAACAGCAGTACAAGAGTGTGTGTTTGGCTTAAGAGATGTTTGGATCAGTGAGGTGTTTCTAAGGATGCTGTAGGTTCAATTATTGGTTAATTGTGATAGCCTAGCAGTAATAGCATACACTAAGGATCCATTGCAAGACCAAACATATCGACACGAAGTATAATTTTGTGAAAGGCATGGTTGTACGAAAAGATGTGAACATACAGTACATATCTATGCATAGAATGATAGCAGATCCTATGACGAAGTCAATTCCTAGAGATGTTTTTCCTTGGTCATGTGTTGACAAAAGGATTAGTTCTCTACATTGAAATATCTAGAAGTGCGTAGAAGTTGGAGTACTGTTCATTTGTATTTCCCAAAGTTCATAGTTAATGGTATTTGTTATCATTATTGATGCAATTAGTTTGTATGACATTTATGCATATTAATGCTTAGTGCATTATATTAAGAAAGTATGTCGGACAGATAAGAGATTAGCTCACTCACACGGGTAATCGCCTCTATTTACTGTGTGATAAATAGAGTTGAGATGATTTCAAGCTTATTATCTAGGTAATAATTGAGAGCTCAAGCTTGAAATTTTGATGTCACCTTAACATGAGCGTTAAGATGAGGTCATAATAAGCTATGCCCGAAAGTGAAGTAACCCACGTATTTCACTTTATCTGTCTTTGATGCCAGATGTGAGTTCTGATTGATTCTTTGAAGAGAGTAGATTTGTGAACTCAAATTAGATATTGGGAATGTCTGAACTATCATCTCTACGGTATTAAATATAGAGACATACGCTCCATGGGAAAAGAGAGAATATTGTAATACGTATTTCATATTACGTATGCATGAGACGACTAAGAAGAGTTGGCAAGAGTATTGATCTCAACTCTACAACCGTGGGAGACCTTGAGGATATGAGTTCCTCAGCTTAGTGCCCTCATGACACTGACCTATTCTTGAAATTTTGATTTAGTGTTTGCTATTCTAGAATGTTGCCAATGATCATGGATGATTCAATCTAGCGGGATATTTCTAGAAAAGTGAATTGAGTTGAAATGGGGAGATTTTAGGGAATGAGGAAGATCAATTCGTTGTTGATGTCACATTATGATTTTGTATTCACAGGTCAACCTATTATGATTATACAAGTGTAATCATAATTGTGAATACAATATATATCGAACTTTTGAAGAGATCATGAGAGATATAAATGTGACTGATTGATCTATGGTACCGTATACTAGACCTACTCTAAATTACAATGCCTAATGTGAGCTGCTATATATTCCTAATAGATGTATGGCAATGAGCTCTCAGAGTGTGTTGGTCGCACGGATTATTTGCCCATATGAACTTTGAAGTGAGAAGAGAAATGGAGATGTTTGGCCCTTTATGGGCGAGTGGGAGATAATGGAAAATTGCGCCCATAAAGGAAATTATCTTTATTGTATGGTATCAGTTACCATATAGAAGCAAACAGAATAAAGGCAAGTCTTTATTGATTAGAATCATCGAATATTTATTTTCCTAATCCATTCCAAGAGAGAAAGCAGATTATATGCTCTCTTGAATAGAACGTACATCGTTCAATTCCGTCATTAGTAAAACTCTCTCTAAAAACTTTCTGTGGTTTTCTCTCGAAGAACGAGCGATATCAGATCCGGATTCTTTCTCACCTGTGTTTAGGACTCTTAATCTGTGGCTATCGAGGTATGTTCATTTTACGTGATATACTTCTCCGATTAGTAATTCAAGTTGATCTAGGGTATGTAATTTCATGTAATCCACTGCGTCTATGTAAGTATACGTTATTGGGATTGGTTCCCTTCAGAAGTGTACCAAAAGCAAAAGCTAAACGAAATTTTTTAACTAGGGTGAATCTAGTAGGATTGGCTTAATTATTAAAGAGCGAACATGTAGTTAGGTGAGAAACGAAAACCTTTGTTTGGATCACTGATCGGCATTTCGGTTAGCGTCTTTCTTGGTTTATGAAATGAGGGGGCATTTCAATGGGTTGGGATTCACCTGCCTAAGTTGGTCTTCCTCGCCTTCTTAAAATACGAGATTATACATTGTGCAAACCCAAGTTGATGTAAATGTACATGTGAACATTCTATACATTGGTCGACATAACATTCGAAATTAGAAAAGTGAAACGAAGCAACAGTACTATTTATTCCAACCCGATCGTACACTTGGTGGCTAAATCTATGTTGGGATGTGTAGCAAATATAAGAAATCCGACACTGTTACTTGGAGATCATTAAGACAGTGTTCTTTCGAATCAGTATATGAAATTGGATTAACAGTTGTCATTAAAAATCTTAAGTCGATAAGTTGTAAGTCAACTAACATACATTAATTGCTCCTCTTATTGAATCCCTCATGCGACACCTTATAAACACTCCACAAATGTACAGCTAAATAATCATTCCCTCACATGAGAGATTAGCTAGGAAGCACGGACATTCTCTTGGGGCCTCCGTGTCTTGCTAGACGCGTGTCCGACACTGACACGCGTCCGACACTCTCCGGACATGTGGTCAACAGGTGTCAGACATCCGTCAAGTGGTCAGCGCTCAGAATACGACAGTAGCACGCGAGTCCAACATCCCGACGTGCCATTCCGACACACACGGGGTCAACTTTAAACATTTTTAATAAATTAGGTGTCAGAGGTAAGGAATATAGGAAATTTTTTAAAAATCTTGTGAAAGTGAGATCGAGGGAAAATTTTCAAATTTAGCCAATTTTCATTCCCAACCTAGCAATTTCATTTGCTCATGGTTTCCAAATATAGGATTAGTCATTTTTGTCGGATCGACCCATAAAGGCTACCTTCAATAACGCGTTGTTACACCATTACACCATCTTCACCTGACCGCACCACGACGGCTACTCGAAAACAGCGTTAATTATAATTTCTTGAAAAACTCACCAAACACTGATACAAATTGAGAGTGGGCCACCAATTAATCATTAGGGCTAACATTTATTCGTTATGTTTGAACCTGAGATGTGCAATCAACCAATGAATCACAATCGAGATGTACCAGACAAATGTAAAAGAGAATAGAGAAGAGCACACCAATATTTTTACGTGGTTTGGTCCAAATCCATGCCTACGTGATATGGGAGTGGCCGGAGATTTAGAAGGTAACACAATGTGTGACAAAATATATGAAAACTACTTAAAAAATTATGACATCAAATTGAGCACCGTACGAAAATTATGTTAGTTATATTGCTTTTTTCTCTCCTCTAAAATGCATGTTTAAGTTCATAAAGGAAATGGAACATTAGTAACCAAAATTTGAAAGTGGTTCCTAATTCCAACAATGGTGGGGCGTCGTAAAGTTTATCATGTAAAAAACGTGTGGCAGTATTAAATTATTTGAATTATTTGGACAAACTATAAATGCACCAGCTGATTAAAATGTAGCAGTATCGCCGCGTATCATTGTCGAATACCCCACTCATGTGACTGTTTTTCATTTTTACGGGAATGCGTTTTTTCTATTATTAGTACAAATTCGTCCTTGTGCGACTTTAAAATACTTTTTAAGAATTTCTGCTTCCCTAAAATGCCGTGTACAAACCTAATAAATTAAGAAAACTGCCGTATAGAAGCACCATATGGCAAACTTGACAAATCTTGTGATAGTTAACGTGGTCAATATACATTGCGAAAACAAACCTGTGGATCCATTTAAGCAGTCATCTACCCTTGTTTAACGATTTATTTTGGGTAGGAAAGATTAAGTTAAATATATGAACCTATCTCTCATAATATATTTTAGTAATCTCGCAAAACCACGTGAAACCGAGGCTTGAGTCGTTTTTCCAAGCACAGAGTTATTGACATTTTATGGTGCAACGAGTCAAATTTTTGTTGTACGTTTAATCTACACATATAATTCTGTTCCTTATCCACTAAGTCAATTTAATAGGTTTAATGTAGGCTAATGGAGAATAATTGCATCCCAATTCTAGCTGACCAAAAGTCGTGCGGCGCATTTAGGCGATAAAGCCTAGACAATAATGGCATAAGGATTTATACTCCAAGGTTGCGAATGGAGGGTTGACCAACAAGGTTCAAATGTCAGCTTCTCTACGGTCATTTTGTCCACGAAAACTAATTTGACCAAAAAAGCACATGCGACCGATTTAAATAGTTACGTGTTCGTTTTTCTGGGAGGGAAATACCAAGCACTGGGCCCAATACCACTTTTAATCCTCTATTTTAAAAAATCCAACTATACATCCACCGACAAAATCCCAATGATTAAATGACCAGATTGCCCTCCATTCAGAAAATGACCACTCTTGCTACTCCCCCAGCACAAACCTTCACAAACCTGGTTAGCTTATTGATAAATGAGTCACGTGTTCCATAAGGTCATGATCCAATTTACGTCGTGAGCGAACCTCTAAATGATTTGGCTGAATTATCTAGTTTCAACATATCTCGTGAGAGCCCTCCATTCCAAAAATGACCACGGGTTACTACTCTACCAACACAAATCCTTACAAATGTAGCAGCCTAAAATAAACGAGTCACTTATCTTCCAAGAAGTCATGAGTCCAACTTACGTTGTGAGCGAACCTCGAAACGACTTTGCTGCGTTGCTTAATTGCAACATATCTCGCAAGAGGAGACTTCTTGATGGCTAACAATCTTATTAGTGAGGCTATAGTAATAAGCTCAATGAGTGGTGCAAAATAGATATTATTCAAATGAAACATTACTATAGTTGGTGTGGGCTTATTGTCCCGCCTAGAGGGGGTTGCTAGCTTTAGTCATTCACTTCCACCCTTTTACTTATAAAAAAGCAAACCCAACAAATCCTCCTCTCCTTAAAGTTACTGTGAGAGTTTCGACAGCCCTAGCGATCTCGTCAAGGTTGTGGGTGACCTCGGATGAAGGTCGCCATCACATTGGTCTGAGGTCATATGAGCTAGGGAACCTGGATATAAGGTTGGCGGGTCCCTCTAAGACCTTGGTGGCTCCCATGACTGAGCGACAAATAAACACACATAATAGAGGGAGAGGAAAATATTGGAAAGGGGTGTAGAATTTTCTAAGTGGAAGGATGGATTTCGAGAGATGACGGGGATTTTAGGAAGGAAAATGGCAACTTGGTAAATAAATATTTATTTATGGGATATATGGTGTCTAAACAAAGAGTGAGAATGCAAAGATGTGCTTTGAAAATAGAAAATGGAGAGTGGTATTAAGATGAAAAGCGGCGGTCGTTTCTGATATTCTTTTTTTATTTCATTTTTTGACCTTAAAATTCGTGACCCTTTTATTTGAGTCATGGTCTACATCCCGATAGAGATGCCTTGCCACTGCAGCGACTTGACTTTTGCTTCGGCGTGAGTTATATCATGTTAGGGTGCGCGCAACAGAAACCCTAGGCAGCATCAAGAATGAGCCCAAAGTCTAAGCCTGTTTAATATATCAAGTTGAACCCATCTCCACTCAAAAGCTTAAGCCAATGAGTTATGGATCAACTAGGATATATTAACTACTTTACATCATACCAATTCTCCGATGTGAGATTTCTCTAGAACAACTCACATGTGCATTCTAACAATCTCCCCCTCACGTGTGAGTTCAGTGTTAACAATCTCCCCTTTTATCCAAGTATCCTTTTGCATCAAAATATATTTTTCCAGACCGAACTATGAAGTCTGCCACCATGCCTGCATTGTTATACCACAACGCTCATTGCTTGGAAATTATGCCTAACTTCACCCACCAAATTTCGAAACTTAATTGAACCATCGGCTCTGATACCAATTTTTTAGGGAGCGCGCAACAGAAGCCCTGAGCAGCACCAAGAGTGAGCCCAAAGTCTAAGCTTGTTAATATATCTAGTTGGACCGACTTTCACTCAAAAGCTTAAGCCAATGAGTTATGGGTTAACTATGATATATTAACTGCTCTATACCATACCAATTCTCCGATGTGGGATTTCTCTAGACACGTGCATTCTAACATATGAAGTGTCAATTCTCCAATATCCACAAGAGGATAACATGAGAGAAATTTTTGGCTGCCAGTTGACCTGAGAAATTGCTTTTATTATAGTTCTAAGTAAGTTGAGATTATAGCAGTCTATTTAAGGGAAATAATTAGGTGTGCTTTGCTGGCCCCTGTATTTAACCTCTAACATTTGCATATTTCTAGCATGGGCGCTTCCGCCTTCTCGCCTTCTCCGGCGAAGACCATCGCTGTCATGGCTCCACCCCCACCACAATGTCCCATGCCGCCCCTTTCAATAGATCCCAATTAGCTCTACCTTTCTGTGTGTTTTTTTTTTTTTTTTGGAGGGGGGGGGGGGGGGAGGGGTGGTGTTTACGTTCGTTAATTTTTTTTTTTCCTTTTTGTCCAATTTTCAAGCTTTATTCTAGATATGACACCAAAACAGCACCACAACGGTTTCATGTATCTTTTAAAAATACTAAAAGATGCTACGTACTATTTAATGGGATTTTATCCTAAACCGAATCAGAACAATCACAAAGAATAGAAAAGAATGATACGTGAGTTTACCCAGATTCACCCCAGAAAATAGGGTTATATCATGCAAAGGGATTTCACTATAATTTAGGTTTTCAGCACAACCACTCGTTATAATGATCTCTCATATGAGTATAATATATAGGACTTGAAAAATGAGCCCGAAACCCAAGCCTATCCGAAATCCTTTGATCCCATAACAAACGGGCCAACTTAAACACAAGCCTAAACCCGATGTTGTTTCGGGGGCGCTGCCCCCGAAACCCCCGCCCGCTGACCAGTCAACGGGACCCCCGAACCCCAGCATTCCGTGCGCATGGGTAATATGTCGTTGGTTCATTCTTCAGCTTCCCTAAGCTCACATAGGTGTGCCCGGTATGAGAAATAAGGGTCACCGAAGTATTCGCCAACTCCAACACTATTATCCATCACTTAAGTAGGACAAAACTGTCGCGACCTAAAAATTTGAGATTTCAGATTAATTGATTACCATATTAATTAATTAGATTAACTAACTTAATTTGAGCTCTCCCAAGCTCTACCATTTCGCAATTTAGGTTCATGTGATTAACATGCAAGAGATTTTCAATTCATAGTCGCCACTAATCATTTACGGTAGCTTAATTAGAAACCTAAATAAAGTATCAGGAGAAATCCTTTATTTCTGCGAACCAGAGATTAAATGAGTTCGGGGACTTGATTATGTTAATATTTTTATTAACACCCTTTCGATACAAATTTTTCATGAAAGTTTTTTGATATGCAATATGGATTAATTTTTTTTTTTATGGTTTTCTCTTATTAAATGTAATGCTAATGCAATTACTCTATATGACATGTGAAATGCAATGAAGTAACTTAATCATGCAAAACTATATTATATGCGAAAATAAATCTAACCTAAGTGACATGCAAATAATCATGCGACTAATCAACTTAACATGCAAACTAAACTCTATGCAAAAGTTATGTCTAATCTAAATGACGTACAAATAAAGACATAACATGAATATGGCATATGCATGAATGACATGGCAAGAATGCATGACATGCCATGATGACGCGGCAAAAATTCATGACATTGTAAAGATGCATGGCAAAGACGCATGACATGGCATAATGACATCTAAACTATATGCTATGCAATATGAATGACATTTTTTGTATTTTTTTTTATGCAAATTCGAATTTAGAGGAAAATAAGGTGAAAAAGCTATTTTAAACTGAGTAACATCCAATATAATTTACGAAAATGATTTCTCAAAGTCCCAATTTATATTAAATGTTATTTTTGCATGTAAAATGTGAATAAAAACATGATTTAACCTAAGAAACATCAAGCAAAGTTTTTGGATTTTTTTGGAAAATTAATTAGTTGAGAAAGACATGAAATTTGAACAAAAATAATTAATTTTTCCCATAATACACCTTTTAATTCCGAAAATTCCGATTTAATTCACAATATTCCCCTGGATTGGGGCCAGAAAGTGAATTTAATAAAGAATAACCATCGTCCCTAACTACATAGGGCGGACCTTGAAATTCTATTTTGAAATTATCAATCCTTTCGTCAAGATCGAGGACGTGATGTATAATTTCCATGTGCGGGTACGATCGTACTTTTGGATTTAAGTCAGATATTGCCCTAATGGACATATTCTTTGGGACAAGGCACATTGGGGAGCATGTATTATAGGAAAAATTATTTATTAATGTGCAAATTAAATTGCAATCATAACATGAAACAATATAAGATAAGAACAAATAAGATGCAAAAATTCAAATAAGGATAGAATACCTAGAGATAAAGTGCCGAAATTATCTATAAGGTATTATTGCATTATTTCTAATGCAATATTGCCTTATCCATAAGGATTATACATCCTTTCAAAATAGGCAATAGTTATCTGCAAGCCAAATATGTTAGAGGTATGCAAAAGATAAGATAATGTTCAAATAATTCAAATTAGGAAAGCATATCCCTAATCTAGATAGAACATTGCTTCGACAATTCAAATTAAGAAAATGAATTGTCACCGATCTAAATAAGATAATGCCCTTACCTAATTTGGTGGATCCCGACGGAGGAAGCTCACATACGGACAGCACCTTGAGGCTTTCGATTTAGTAGGGTAGCGACGATAGACGGCTCTAGGACCTTTAGATAGTCCCATGATTCAGCAAGGACCTATTCGTCGAGGAAACACCCACAAAAACTAACCGAATAGCAACAAAGGGGGACCGAACAGTAGTGAAATCGGTACTGATCAGCAGTAAATTAGACCCTCGAATAGCAGCTCAAACCAGCACCAAACAATAGCTTGAAAGAGCACCGAACAGAAGCTAGAATCTAGATCGAACGGTAGCGAATTCGATTCCCGAACAGTAGGGAACCGATCTATGAATAGCAGGAAAAATCGACCTTGGACAGTGACAAGTTTAATGGTGGAACAGCAAGGAATCCGGACAAGTCAGCAGCAGCACCCGAGTTCGAACAGTAGTAAGTATCGACACCGAACTGAGCAGAGGTGCACGGGCTGAGCAGGGACAGTTGTAATGAGCAGACGGCACTGGCGGGAGGCAGCAGCAACAGCACGACCAGAGAGGCCGAGAGGAACTCCACCACCTAAGAACCGAAAGCTCTCTCTCTCTCTCTCGGTATTCTCATGTGAATTGCTAGTAGAAAATTGTCGTCACTAAACCCTAGACTTAAGGTTGTATTTATAGACTAAAAGGTTGCAAGTCAATGGGCTAAAGTTTCTAAATTTTCGCGAAATAAACCCAAGATGAAAGTGTGTCTTAAAATTATATCCTCTACGATCTGAATCGTATGAGATTGAGTCATGTGACAATAGGGATTTTGGCCAAGCCTAATTGATAAGGCTGGCCGAATTTTTGTGCTCCTTGTGGGCTCTTTCGTTCAATTTTGGGCTCAATTTAGGCTTTTTTCAAATATCTTGACATTTAATTAAAGTCTTTTCTAATTAATTAAAGCATGAATGGGATGATTTAAGTCCAAAATAGGCTCTAATGGCCTCAATGATTTTGGCAATACCCCTTAATGTGACCAAATTTTTTCCCTATAGACTTTGGTGAGTCACCTTGCAATTTTAGCTCAATTTTCCTACTGCCAGTCGAATTGAATGCAAATGCAATGCATGAATGCTAAATTAATAAGAAAATTAATTTAATTATTTTTGGTAGGAACTAAAATTAATCCCCGATTTTATGCAAAAATGAATGACTGAAAAATAGTAGTCAAAATTTAGGTGTCAATAACTGCCCCTCTTTGAGTGGAGGCTTGCAGAAGTTTCGCTCAAAGACTTATCAATGAAACCTGAATTTTGACCATGCAAATGATGAGTGATTTTTTTTAGGGGTGATCAATCCCAATTTTTCATGCAATGAATAGGATGTATGATATGTAGAATGTAGACAATAAGTAACGTACAACAAGGCTTCCTACTTCCTGCGGAGTGGTAAAAGAGATTTAGCATACAAATCGCATACAGAGTGCCCGGGTTTGGAAATGCTTTGTAATGCTAACAATTTCCTTGATCCCCAGACTTTTCTGGCGAAAGTAAGGTTTTCAAGGTATGGGTTGCTGTCTATTACCCGAGGTTTCCCTCAAATGCGAAACAGCATGAGATATTTGAAAAGTTTTGAAAGACAACTTGAGTCGATCAAGTGTCAATTCTATGGGGGTGTGCCACCTAAGCCGATCAGGTGAACACAAAAAGATGTGATACCTAATCCGATCAGGTAAACACAAAAGGGATGTACCACCTGAGCCGATTAGGTGAATACAAAAGGGATGTGACACCTGAGCCAATCAGGTGAACACAAAAGGGGTGATAACTTGCGCTGATCAAAGGTAATGTAAAACAAGATTTTGGAGAGAACTTGAGCTGATCAAGTGTCAATATAAAGCAAGATTTTGAAGGGCCATTAGGAAACATACCTGAATTCTTTATAGATAAATTTGAAGAAATTTTACATCCTGAATTGTCACCAACTGCCGGGCTAACTGCATTATACCTGTGTTTTCACCAAAGGTAGGATTTAAAGCAAACATGTGCATAGACAAAAGGAATGCTAATGCGACATATTTTCACAAAATTCATGAATTTATTGCATTACCAAGCTTCGCTGGTGTTGATACCTAAATTTTGATTTATTCCTTAATCTTTTATTTTGCATGAAAATCAGGAGTTAAATTTTAATTCCTACAAAAAAAATTCATCATTCATATTTAAATTTTTTTAATTGTGCATTGCATTTTCATTTGGACTGGCAGCAAGGGAATCATGTGGCAAATCAGGCCTCAAGCTTCAAATATTTGAAGTCAAGTATCATCATCGGGCAGATCTGTTATTCCACATGTCCTTAATGAAATCTGGGATGCTTTTATTGACTGTAAATGGACCGTATTACAAGATATACTTCTTGGACCAATGGTCGGAGATCCAATGGTGTTTTTCAAAGAAGTGCAACAATAGAAATCAAATTGCAAGAAAGTAATGACGATAACTCTAAATGCGTTAAAACAAATGTGGAGAAGAAGCCTCTTTACTCAGGTAAGGCAACATCGTCATTGAGCCATTCTATGATAACATTAACCCGATCCTCGTAGAAGGGATTAAATAAGTCCGGTTCAGCGACAACATAGATATCTTCATCCTTGAGCCATTTAGTGCTTTTACAAAATACCCGACTTAGAGAATTATCAAACATCTTGCCCTTACCTTTCTAGGCACTTGTACCAACGCAACGACCATCTCGGCCTCTATATCATCGATGGTTTCCATGGTTCTTACCTCGACCTCGGCCTTGGCCGCCATAACGGTCCTTTGATGAGGAATGATTGAGTTCCCCTTTATAACCCAGACCAACCTTGTGGTTATGCGAATCTAAATGAATCAACTTATGTATTCCTTGGGCGTATTTCCCAAGTCTAGTCCCGGGAACAAAGCCATGTAATAAAAGAACTCTTCCAACCATAATAGAGCATTTAGAAAGTTCGGGAGCCACAATCTTGGTCCTCGCAGGGATGTGCATGATAGACGCCAACTCAAGAGAGTGGTAGCTCAATTCTTCTTTCCTTCGCTGATCAACATACGGAACTAAGCCTTTCAAATATGATCGATGCTCCCCATGGACGGTGATCATTCTGTTGTTAATCACGAATCTGACCTTTTGGTGCAAGCTAGAAGGCACCGCTCCCGCCACATGGATCTAGGGTCTCCCGAGCAACAAGGCAAATACACTGGGAATATCCAGGACTTGGAATACGATAGAGAACTTGGTTGGGCCAATAATAATGTCTAGTTCAATCTCCCCCACGACATGCTTCGTTACCCCATCGAATGAACGGATGGTGGCATTAGAAGTCTTGATAAGATCTTCATTTATCCCCAAGCTTCTCATAGTTGTTAGGGGACACAAGTTGAGAGCAGAGCTATTGTCTATTGGAACATGGGATACCTCTTGTCCTTGGCACCTTATAGATATGAAGAGGGCCTTATTGTGGGCACGTCCTTCCATAGGGAAGTCTTCATTCGAGAATGATATCTGATCTTTCAAGAGTATGGCACCCACAAAGTCTTCCAATTGAACCTCGTTGATGGTCTCCGATATGTGTATTTCATTCAACACATTCATTAATGCATTCTTGTGTTTCTCGGAGTTTATGAAGAGATCCAATAGTGAAATCTGTGCGAGCATCTTCAGTAGTTGTTCTATGATTTCATACTCACTCGTTCTAATGATGGATTAGAGCTGTTCGCCAATCTCCTTAGTTGCCGCTCTCTTTTCGGGCTCGCCTTCTCCGAGTGCATAATATCTTCCGGATCATATGACAGTGTCAATTTCTCCCGTACCATAATCCCAATGTACTGGTTTCGGATTATACTCCTCAACTGGAGGAATCTTTATCACTACCGATTTAATTTTGTCATCTTGACCTTTCAGTTTGTCACCCAATTCACTGTTAGGGAGTGCGATTACCAACGGCTTAGTGGGACTATTCTCATCCTTGGTCTAGCTATCTACTTTGTTAAGGTCAATTACAAAGGGAATCATCTTTCGACCACTCCGATCAGATCATCATCACCAAGATCATCTGAATTATATCTGCAATATGGCTCAACATAGGGTGCATCCTTGGGTTTCTTCGGAGATGAAAAGCAACTCAATCGAGGGCAGTTCCTTCTTAAAGTTCTCCTGGGAGGACTAGCAATTTCATCTCTACCAACGATCTTTCTGCGACTCTCCTGACTTCCAGCCTTGTTCCTTCGGATAATGCTTTCGATTCTCGTACCAATGCTCACTAGATGTTTGAACGATTGGTATCCATACGCGCACATTTGGTCAGACTATTCCCGTGGAAGGATTGTTAAGAGGCATTCCACTAGCTCCCTCTCGGATAGAGGAGGCTGAACTTGTGCAACCTGCATTTTCCATCTACGTGCAAAGGGCTCAAAATCCTCATTTTCCATTCTACTGACAGTAACTTTCAAGCTAGATTCAAACGGTCGCAAAAATTGATCTGATAGATCTTCCCAATCCGAAACCCAACCCAAGTTGATTGACCAAAACCAGAATAAAGCAGGGCCGATCAGGCTATATCTAAAGTTGCTGATAAGAACTTCATCTTCCTCGTGATATCCAATCATTTTGTGCAGGTAGTATGAAATGTGGGCCAGAGGACACTTGGTACCATCGTACTTCTGTGGGAACATTGTCTTTGGATCAGATCCATGGGGTGGCGTAATTCTACTCCGGAGGGCTGGGATAATGAGCTCCTTCAACTATGATATCTTGTTGGCCAAATCCCCACATTGCTCTTCTAAATCGAGAAGTCGGCGACTTTGCCTTTCAATTTCTTTTCACAGCTCTATAGCTTGTATGTTTTCTACCACTCGTGGAGCATTAGTACTCGTCGCCAGTTGGGATAGCTCTGACAACACGGTAACTAGTTGGCCCATATGCACTTCTATATTGGCTAGTCGGACATGAGTTTCTTGATTTTCCCCTTCATTTAGATAGTTAGCCCGATCAGGAGTTGCTTCATCAATTGTTCCAACCAATCCTTCATCTATAGGGTCATCCATGCTGCCCCAACCATCCGGAATGATATCCTTTGGGTCGATAAAGAAACTCGGTGAAACCGAATAAAGGACGTTGAAATTATATCTCCCACTATCTTGGCCCAATGTATCAATGCCTTCGCCTCTTTCGAGGGCTTCTTGCATGAATCTTCTATCACCTTGGTGAGTCCTATCAAGGTGAACCTCGTCTTCATCTAATTCTTCTTTTATCTCCTTTGCAACTTCTTCATTGTCCATTACACACTCATACGAGATCCTCCACAAGTCTCCCCGCCCAGTCTCCAAGATAAATTCATCTGAAGATAAATCAATCGTTGAGTAGGTTCCTTCAAACATGGAATCGTCGACTTTACTGATAATTCTGAGGCTACCCAATTTAGCTAAACACAGGATCTTCTCCTCTTTCGAGAAGGCTCGCTCTGTGCGGTATAACGAAGCTATGGTCAGTATCCTTTGCATTTTTACTGTATCCACTATGAATTCCAATTTATCATGGTAATCTTCATCAAAAATGGCATTCACCTCCTGATGCTCCGGTAACGATTTTGTCAAACATTAGGCTCTGCCTTATCGAACTCAAGGATTCCACAATCTATCAGAGCTTGGACTTATATTTGAGCACGATGCAATTATCGACATTATGGCCTTTCTTGCCCATGTGATAGGTGCATGATTGAGTTTCGTCATAACTAGATAACATAGGTGGATTCGATCTCGGTGGTTCGTTAGTGACCAAACGCCCCTCTAGTAGCATAGGAAGGAGTTTGGACAGAGGTCGGGGTAATGGTGTGAAAACGGGCAGTGAATTCTTCTTGGGCTCAGGTCCTTTGGATGCCGACCATAGTGCTGCCTTGTGTCGTGGTAGAGTTCTGGAATTTTTTGGCTTGGGAGGGTTTGGTACAAATGCAATATCACCATAATGCTCCCTTTCCTTTCTAACGGGATATTGGCGCTTAAATGTTGCTTTAGGTACTCGTTTCTCTCAAATGGCCCATTCGTGCATTTCTACGACTTTCATCAGGTGCGCAAAGGTCTAGCACCCCGAAGTATTCGGCTTCTGAAAGTACTCATATGGCAGTGCTTTCAAAAAGATATCCATGAGCTCATCTTCTGGGATTGGCAGTTCAAAACATCAATCTACACATATCAAGGACATCCCGATACCACATAGGACTGATTTTATTTATACATATATTTAACAAATTATGTACATCAATCCTTTAAAATGAAAGAGTACACTGGGAGGATTCAAAAGGGTATCAAGTACTCCCGAGTACTATCTACGATCACCATCGACGAGCTCCAATGCCATAATTATCATTTGAGGGCATAGGAACCTGGGTATCTGAAAAAGGTTCAACAACGAAAGAGTGAGCCGAAGCTCAGCAAGTATAATCAACAAGTATAACACCTAACCGAATGACTAAACTATCCATTCACCATTCATTTGAGTAGAATTCAACAAGCAACGAATCAGAGGATACCACTGAAAATCACTACGAAAGACGTACACGAGAGGCCACAAGACTTCATTAAACCTCCCCTCTAATCTCAACGCCGAACACCCATATAATCTCAATTCCAATTCGTGACGAATTGGCGACTTACAAAGCAATCCAACTTTACATTCAGCCTACCTAGAGCCAGATAGTAAAGATTTAACTAGCAGAATCAACATACAAATACCGAAGCTCGTGGGTCTTTCCTCAAACCTTTTGGTTGAACCACCCTCTATAGGGTCCAACTTCAATTCATCACAAACCGACCCTAATCAGAATGATCACCTCATATATTCCGCATACCCAAGATCTCGAGATGCCATTTCAAGCAATTGATCGGACATGCATCACCGTCTTCCCCACCATTCAAGCCCGACTACTATTGACATACCCATTTCCAAAAGTCGAGGATTCCCGCTAAAACAAACGACAAATGGATAACCTGGTGGTAAGGATAGATAACTACTTGCCTTGAATCAAAGTACGAAGAAAACAGAGCTCGAATCGCTTCGAAAATGTACTCGCTTTGCTGCCTCCTTGCTTGGCGTCGAGTGGCACGATGAGAAAGAGGGAGAACGGCCGGTCGGAGGGGCTGAACTCAAGGCTAGGGAAGACCACGGACCTCCATCGTCGAGCCTCCAAGTCGCCGGCACAAGATGAGAGTGAGAGAGCTCACGGGTGAGAGAGAAAAGAGAGAAATGGAGAGAGTTCTTGAGGTGGTCTTCCAAATGAGAGGAGAGTGAGATTGCCCTTTCATAGATGGCTTGAGTCGGTGGGGGTCTATGGCGGTTTGGAGGCTTCACTCTCAATCTGCGAACCAAATTCTCACGCGAACTGTTTTACTTAAACTAACACAATTAATCAATTACCAATAGTCCGTCTATCAAGTATCGCCTTCGACTATATCATAACTTCATATATTCCACCACTCAAAATACTAATCATCCACCAAAGTCACCTTCACTATTATTCCAAGCCCGACTATGTCTATTCCGCTTATAAATCCGTTTGTCGAAAAAATCAGGTCGTCACATCGAGTCCTCAAGAACTCGGGGATGTCGCGAATCCATCCCTTGCCATTAGATTTTGGCCAGGGCGAGTTTTTCTTGAAATGTTTGGGATCGTAGACAAGGGCACCCACCCCTCTACATTGAGGCTAGGGAGATCCTTGTCTTGATACCATCATAGTCCAATCTATCAATTTAGATCCAGTGTAGTGCAACAATGTGAAAATCATGCATAACAATTTAATTGCACTCAATCATGGCAAAGTTTTTTCAAAAATAATCAAACTAACGACCCTACAAAACAAAGGTTAGAAAACATAATATTCACATAACATGCAAAAATATTTAACACCTAAAGGAAGTTAGAGACAAACGCAATCACCAATAAGGGATTTCATCATGAAAAATCATAGGCCTAAGTCCATTGTGGTCTTCTTAAATTTTCGGAAATTAGAAACAAATTAACCGAATTTTTTCGAAAAATTTAAAGTCTTAATTAAGTCTTTTATATTTCTTGAAAAATCAAACTTTTCAAATTAAGCTCCATTTTTTCAAAAATTAAAAAGAAAAGAATCCCCAGTGGAGTTGCCAAGCTGTCGTGACCTAAAATTAAGGCTGATGGATTATTAGGTTAATTATTTGACTAACCTAATTTGGACTCTCCCAAACCCTATCAATTCACAACTTAGATTCAATTTCATGCAAATATTTATCTTGGAGTTGCCACTAATTATTTTTTGGTAGGATGATTAGAAACCTAAATAAAATAGCGAGAGAACTATTTTATTTCTACGAACCAGAGATTATGAGTCCGAGGACTTGGTTACATCAATTTTTCAATTGATGCCCTTTTGATACCAATTTCCACGAAAAATCCTTGATTTGGTAATTTAGGGTTTTGTTTGTTGACACCTGATTTTTAATTAATTTTTACTTTAAAAAATTAATAAAAATTCAAGAAAAATTCAATTAATCAAAAAAATCGACTTTGGAACCCTTGTCCAAGCATATAGGACCAATTTTGAGCAAAAAATATTTTTCAAATTTTTGCCAAATTTTTGGAATTTCTTTTTATTTAAAAATTGACAAAAATTAGAAAAAAATGCCAAATGATGTCAAAAAAATTTGGAAAAATAGTCGAAAAATTTCTTTTAATCCCATTTGTGTTTGGTCACTTTGGATTTTGAGGATTCGATTTGGGTCATAGAAAACCCCCCCGATTTGGTTAAATGATGCCTGTTCTCGCAAAATTTAAGGCCGTTTGGGCAAAGTCTCTGCCACCGTAGGGACCTAACAACTGTCTAAACCTAGGAACCATCTTTAATTTCGCGAAAAGGATCTAAATCAGGCAGAACTGGCGATATTTTTGTCCGCCGGCTCAATTGAACCCGACCGGTCCGATCCAATTGAACCGGCCTTACAACAGCAGAAACGCAGCAAAAATGCAGCGTGAAACTCATGGAAGCAGGGCAGCAGCTCGAAGCAAAGAAATGGCGTCTTCCCCTCCATCTGACGCCCTCCCCAAAGCTCTAAAAACACCCAAAATGGGCTCAACTCTCTCCCCTAGGTGCGGTGCAAGTCCCCAGCCTCACCTGCTATGGAGGTGTTCCAAAGCCACGCCTAAGGAGAACCGAAAATGGAGGCTGAGCAAGACTGTGAAGGAGAGGACCCGAAGAGAAAAATGAACGTTTTGGGGGCCTCTGTGCTGCTAAATGGGAGAGTTTCGAAAGAGTTAGGGTCCCGAGGCGAGTCAGCTTATTAGGATAAGAAAAGGGAGGCCACAAAGAAGAAAAACGGGGGAACCCAAAAGGCAGAGGGGGAGGGTTGCGAGGGTGATCGTGGAGCGACGCTAAGGCTCGAGCGGGAGCTTCCATGATGCTAGTGTGATCCTACCATCGTCGCCGGAGCCTCAGCCACCGCCAGAACCTCGCAGACAAGTCGAACCCCTTCCCCCATCTTGTGCTATGTTCCTTGTTCCCTGTGTAGCTTTGTTTTTTTTTTTGCGGGTTTTGGCTTAGTTTGGTCTCCGACCAAACAGAGCCAAACCAAGTAGATCCCGACACCCATTATAGAGCACGTAATCATGTTTGTATGATTTTTAGCCTCGAATTCACTGTTCCTACTTCGACTTGGTGGTTGTTTGATTTTTTCTTACGCTCGGCCATGTGTTCGACAAAATGCCTTTCGGCAATCAAACTCGCACCTTTAAGGCCATTTTTCATCACATTTCTGCTTAGTTTCATGGCTGTTTTTGGTTCGGTCATAGTTTATGCATGTAGTCGTACGCACCCATGTGTCGATTCGCCGTTGGTTGTGCTCGAGGACCGAGTTTCAAAGCCGCAAAGTGGCCTCGGAGGCTGGTGTTGGCCCATTTTTCTCAAGAAGTAGTGTGAACCCGCAACTTTGAGGGTGTCGTTCGACTTGTTTTTGTGCATTTTTTTTTACGTTTTTTTTTGTCAGGGCTATTCCTCGTGCACAGTACTTCATATCGACGTTTGGTTCGGTTGTTGGTTGTACACGAGGGCTGAGATACGAGCCTGAGAAAATGCCTCGGTGAGCTAGGAAAGCTAGAAGTTGTTTTTTCTTTTGGGTGTTGGCAGTACAAGGGGGTCTATTCGCAGCATGTTTTTGGCGCGTTCGGGCGACCATTTTTCGAGCCATCAAGTTCTTTTGAAACCTTGTCTTACCCACTTTCGCACGGTATAAGGGGTCTTTCCTAATTGTGCTTCCGGACCAAGATGTGAGGCCGTGAAACCTTGTCTGACCCACATTCGCACGTTGGAGCCCCTAGTCAAAATTTTACTAAGTGTTGGGGTTAGCGTGAGGCCGTTTTCATGGTTTGTTTCCGAGACGCACGTATAACCATTTTTCGAGCCAATCATTGTTTCGAAGACCTTGCATTACGTAGTTTCCATAATGGTTAACGTTTTTTCTCAAAAGCATCGTGGGGGAGAGATATCCGGGCTTGAAACCAGGCACACAACCTATTTGCGTGCCTGAGTTCAAGCCCAAATTTTCAAGGGCTGCTCAAACCCACGTCTTCGAGACGGTTTTCCTTCGAGTTAGTGTGTAATCTCACCGATGATTTGAGTCCATGCTATTCCTTACATTTTGTAGTTCGCGTCGGTATGTGGATTCACCGTTGGTCACATCCGAGGTGCCCGAAAAAGGGGCAAGAAAACGCCTTCGTGAACTGTCATTTTGGTCAGAAATAAAACCAAGTCTTTCAAAGCAACCAACACCGGCTTTTCCCACGAGTTTTTGGTCATGTTTTTGTGCGTTTCATTTGCGTTTGTCTGGTTTGTGTCCTTCCTAGTATGTCGTAGTTCGCATTGGTGTGTGAACTTGTCACTGGTCATGTCCAAAAAGCTAAAAAAAAAGGGCCATAAAGACCCCTCGAAGGGAAGTTTTTTGAGACTTGGAAATTTTTAAGAAAAACTAAAAAATGGAATTTGTGTCGTTCTAGACTGACGCGGACCCAAACGGTCCGAGTCGGGTGCCCTTGGTGCGGGCCGGGCCGTCCAGACAGCAAAACATTTTTTTTTATAAAAAAATAATTAAAATATATTAAAAATTTTGAAAAAACCAAAAAAAATTCAGAAAAATTCCAGAAAATCAAAAAAAAAAAAGGGAAATGGCTAGATTAGCCTTATTTCCCTAGTTTCGACTTTTAAAACCCCTGAAAATGATGATTTTGCCATTTTGGATGAATTGTCCCAAAATCATCCCAAGCTTTAATCACACCATTCTCTAAGCTCTTAGACCTTTACTAAGGATGCCATGCTTGATTTGATGCGTTTTATCCGCACATCATTGACTTCTTGATTGCGCACATTACATGCCTTTATTGTGATTGATAGGATAAACTCACATCTGCATGACCACGTTAGAAAAATACCCAATCCCGATACCGAAAGGGCATTGGTGGAAACATTAACGTAACCAAGTCCCTGAACCCCTAATCTCTAGTTACGTAGAATTGAACGGCATCTCCCGACCGCTCGATGAGGTTTCCGGTCTGCCTCCTCCAAAGACCTGTGGCGACTCCTTTTCGCATGTATACATACACATGCCACCCGATCACACTAAGATCAAATTCAATATAACCCGCTGAGATTTGATATGGGCTTGGGAGGGCTCGAGCTAAGCCTCCTCTGGAGGCTTAGTAATCCATTAGCCTGATCATTTTCGAGATCGGGTCGCGACATTGTCTTATTAGGTTTAATGCAAATGCGACTAACCTACATGACATGGAAAAATATGCATGAATGACATGCATGACATGTCAAATATTATACTAAATTATATGCTATGCATTGAGGATGATATTTTTGGTATTTTTATGAATTTTAGGATTTATGAAAAATTAAGGTAAAAACTACCCTAAAAGTGAATAACATTCATTAAAGTTTAAGAAATTGATTTCTCAAAGTCCCAACTTGTATAAAATGTTATTTTTAACATGAGAAGCATGAAAAAAAATGTGATTTACCTTAAGAAAAAGGTTTCATCTTTTTGGTATTTTTTAGGGATTTAATTAAGGAAGGAAAACATAAAATTTGAACAAAAATAAATAATTTTTCCTATAATACACCTTAAATTCCGAAAATTCCGATTTAATTCATAACGCGCCCTTACATTAGGGCTGGAAAATAAATTGAATATAGAATTACCGTCACCTTTATATTCATAGGGCAAACCATGAAATTCTATTTGGAATTATCAATCTACCCCTCAAAATAGAGGTTAGATGTATAATTCACACGTATATACAGGCACCATTATACTTCAAAATAGAAGTCAAATTAAATGCCTTAATATACATATTCCGAAGGGACAGGCACAAAGGGGAGCATATATTATGAGTATGATTGTTTATTTAAGTGAAAACTTTAACACAAAAAATGAAACAATCATATAACTAAAATAACATGCAATATGCAAAGACATTCAAATATGCGAAAGATAAAAATCAAAGCAAAAATCACTTCCCACGGCATGGTAAATTCGGGAATCAAAGGGTGTTCCGAAAAATTCATGAACAAATTAACTCATATGCCCCAAATTCATATCCTTTTCAAAAGGTGTGCAATTTTTCCAATTTGATTCTTGAAAAACATGTCAAATAATTCGCAAACTTTGAGAAAGGATATGTTCCAATTAAATCAATCGATTCTCAAAAAGTATGCATAGAATTCAATCAAGTTCATCAAGCAAGTCACACTTTCTCAAAGAAATCAGAATTTTTGTGCAAAAGTTTAGATCTTTTCAATTTTTGCCAAAATTATGAACTAAATCGTTTATCAAAGAATGAACAATTTTTAACATGCGAAGTCGTAACACGTTTCAAGGGACTCCAGGTTGAAGCACATCACAAGCGACTGGCGACATACATGATCGATTGATGGTGATTCAACGAAGCAACGTCTCAAAGGTTTGAGCTTTAATAAACAACAAAAGTTCCTTCTTTTTATATCAAAAATGTTTTACTTTTCAAGCTTTGATTGCAAATCTCATAACTTCAGAAATATATATGAACATATGTAAGTTTCCAATCAAACATCACATATTTTGCAATCAAAAGTTGAAAGATCTTACCTTTTTATCGAGCAAAAATCTGCACCAATCTATGAGTAATAACAAAGCTGTTTCGGACCCAATTTGCAACGAATCAACCCCAAACTTGCACTCGAATAGGGACAACACCTTCATAAAACCTGCAGCACATCAAGCTTGAACAATGAGCGAAAACAGAGTTGAATTAGCTGCGAAAAAGGTGACTAATCAGCAGCTGATTAGATGACAGAGCAGGCGGGCAGCAGCCGGAGGCGTGGGCAGCTTCGACGAGTGACTAGATGGCTAGATTGCTTCGGCCGGAGCTGGACGACATCGACCAGTGCTGGACGGTGTCGGATAGAGCGGCGGCGGCGGCTAGAGCTACTGTGGATAGCGGGATGGTGGCGCACAAATGGAGGTAGAGGCGGCACGCAATGGGGGGGAGAGTCTCGACCTCGGGGGAAACTCGCGAACTCCTTGAACTCTCTAAGTATGCTTTGAATTTTCTGAATATGAGAGTGTCTAAGTCCATTAACCTAAGCATAAGGATCTTACATAGGCTTTAGGGAGTTCTAATCCTTGTTGAGGTAGGATTTATTAATAACCGTAGGATTAGAATCCCGACCATAGGATTAAAATTCTGATTTTTAAGAGTCCTAACCACTTAAAACTCCTCAAATTTTCGGCCAAAGAGGGGCTTTTAATGGGCTAGCCAAATTTTGTCCCTTTGTGGGCCGTCTCGGGTGACTTTGGGCTCCAATTGGGATTTAATTAATTAAAAATTAAATAAATAAAGGCCTAATGGGTTAAATTAAATTTGAAAATAAGTCCAATTACCCTTAGAAATTTTGGCATACTCATGGAATGGGCTTAGCCGAATTTTCCTTTTAATTCTAAATTTACTCGCTCAATTTTGGGCTCTAATTAGGCTTTTTCTAATTAAATATGCATTTATATTAAGCATTTTCCTAAATTAATCATTTAATGGGCTGAATGAAGCTCAAGTGACCTTGAAAAAATTCGGCACACACCCTCATTCCTTAGCCGAAAATTGTGATGAATTCTAGTCCAAATTGCCTACCAATTAAGCTAATTCTCGCTCCGCTGGTCCAAATGAATGCTAATGCAATGCATGAATGTGAAAAATAAATATGAAAAATTATTTATTTATTTTTGACAAGAACTAAAGTTAGTTCTAATTTTCTATTCAAAAATGATGAATAAAAAGGTTAGTCAAAATTTAGGTGTCATTAGGATGACATGATCGCAAAGTCTTGACTTGGAGAAGACCATGTTCTTGTGTTAAGGAAGCTATTTGAACGACTTTAAAAGTATAAGCTGAAACTAAACCCCGCTAAATGTATATTTGGGGTAAGATCTGGGAAGCTTCTTGGATTCATGGTAAGCAATTGTGGCATTGAGATTGATCCTTCCAAAATCAAGGCTATACTCGACATTGGAACTCCCACGACCATCAAAGAAGTGAGAAGTTTATTGGGGAGATTGAATTACATCGCTAGATTCATATGTTAGCTTTCAGACTTAGCAAAGCCATTCTTTATGCTATTGAAGAAGGGTGCCAAAGTCAAATGGGATTCAGAATGCTACCAAGCATTGGAGAAGATCAAGGAATATATCATTTTGCCACCAGTCTTGGTGCCCCTAATTCTTGGTTTTCCTCTAACTCTCTATCTAACTGTCCATCAAGAGTCATTAGGAGCTCTACTTGCCCAAACAAGTCCCAAAGATGGCAAAGAGCAGGCAATCTATTACCTAAGCAACAAGTTCACTGCATCTGAGATGAATTATCCTACAGTTGAAAAGACCTGTGTAGCATTGGTGTGGGTACTTCTCAGATTAAGACAGTATACCCTTCATCATCACATTCAGTTGGTCACAGAGAATGACCCAATCAAATACCTTCTAGAAAAGCCATCCTTAATTGGAAAGTTGGCTAAGTGGCAAGTCCTCCTGTCAGAATTTGACATTAGAAGTTCGACTCAAAAGTCCGTCAAGGGAAGAGCCATTGCAGATATGTTGACAGAAAATGCCTAAGGACATGAGGTCCTTGATAATGAAGAAGCTAAAGACCACATACTGACCTTGTCCGAGGAAAAGTGGACCGTATATTTTGATAGTGCTGTTAATCTAGCTGGATCTAGGACTGGGGCAATCTTAATATCTTCAGAAGGTCAAGACTATCCAATCGCTGCAAAAATGGTGTTCCCATGCACCAATAACATTTCTGAGTATGAAGCTTGCATTTTGGGTTTGCAACTAGCAGCCTCCATGAAGATACGAAAATTGAAAGTTTATGGGGATTCCATGCTCATCATCTTACAAACTCAAAGAGAATGGAAAACAAGAGATCCGAAGCTCGTCCCTTATCATAAATTGCTAAAGGAAATGATTAAGGAGTTCGAGGAGATCAACTTTGAATATCTGATGAGAACTTAAAATCACTTCGCTGACGCTTTGGCTACCCTATTATCCATGTTGCAAGTGGTAAGTGGCATGGACATCGAACCTCTAAGGATTGACATCATTGGACAACTGGCCTATTACATGGTAATTTAAGAACGATTTGATGATCAACCTTGGTACCATGATATTAAGAACTATCTGCTAAGAGGCGAGTATCCTCAAGGGAGCCAGATTGGGGATAGGAAGTATATAACCAAAATGGCTACAAAATTCATCCTTAGTGGCCAGACTCTATACAAAAGGTCTTTTGATTCAGTCTTACTGAGGTACATGGACGCCAAAGAAGCCAACCTTCTTGTGTAAGAAATTCACGAAGGAGAATGCAGACCACATATGAACGGTAATCTCCATGCTAAGAAAATTATGAAACTCGGTTACTACTGGATGACCATGGAGTCAGACTGCAATCAACATGTGAGGCCCTGCCACCAATGTCAGGTATATGGGGACAGAATTAATGCACCTCCAAACGAACTTCATCAGATGTCCGAAGCTTGGCCATTATCTATGTGGGGAATTGATATGATTTGGCCAATCAACCCGAAAGCTTCGAATAGACACCGTTTTATTCTGGTGGTGATCGATTACTTTACAAAGTGGATCGATGCTAATTCATATGCCGATGTCACGGCAAAGAGAGTGGCAAGGCTTATCAAACGAGACATCATTGCTAGATATGGAACACCCCAAGCGATCATTACAGACAACGGTTCGTACTTGAACAATAAGGTAGTTGATGACCAATTGGATCACTTTAAGATTCGGCACCTTAATTCATCTCCCTACCGCCCACAAATGAATGGAGCTGTGGAAGCGGCGAACAAGAACATCAAAAAGATACTATCCAAAATAGTGGAAAACTACCGAGATTGGCATGAGAGGTTGCCATATGCGTTGATGGCGTACTGCACCTCAATCAGAACTTCAAAATGGGCAACACCCTATTCTTTGGTATATGGTATGGAAGCAATCCTACCCATGGAGATTGAGATCCCATCATTACGGATTCTAGCCAAAGCTAAACTCTCATAGGCCGAATGGATCCAGTAGAGGCATGAACAGTTGAATTTGATTGATGAGAAACGTCCGAGGGCTATCTGCCATGGTCAGAGCTATTAGAAATGGGTTGTTAAATCATTCAACCGAAAGGTTAGGGCCAGAAACTTTGCAAGCGGAGATCTAGTTGTGAAGAAAACACTCCCAAATGCTTCGCATCCTGGAGGAAAGTTCACTCCAACTTATGAGGGTCCTTATGTAGTCAAGAAAGTTCTACTTGGTGGGGCCCCAATCCTTGTAAACATGGATGGAAAAGAGTTAACGAGCCCTGTAAATTCAGATGCTGTCAAGAAGTATTATCCATGAATAAAAGTATAAGCTTGATTAGCTTCCTTTCCCCATGGAGATCCGAGTTAGTTTAGGACCATTACATGCATCTCATGCATAGATGCATACATATGCATTCTCTCTGTATTGCGGGTCCAAAGGGAACTTCAAAATGTGAAAAACAACTTTGGCCAACCATATCCAGACAGAAGGACTTCAACAATGAAGATTCCCGAAATAGGTAAAATGTACCCATTCTGAGATACACTCTATACTCACCATAATGTTTTGAATTCTTTGGCATGATATCAATTAGAGTCCAAAAAAGAAAAGGCCATAATCAAGAGTAAAAGTTGTATTGTTCCAATTTTGTCAAACTTGAGAATGTACACTGATGCTTAATCATGTTGTTTCCCCAGGGATCTTCAGCCACGGCGAACAGGTAAGTATCCCTTTTCCCTCTACCTCTTAAGCTTTCGAGAGCTTTCCCAATGCTATCTTCTTAGAGTAATAGAATTCTGACGAATCTAAGAATTATTCTGCAATCTAATCTGTCAAAAGAATCTTTGAAATCCTCGATGCTGCTTCATTTGCATTCTTATTCAAAAGCTTTTTAAGTCTTCCAAACATGCAATGAAACATACCTCATGCATCATAAATCCCTACGATGATTTTTTTTTAATGAAAATTGAAATGAACTTCCAAATGAATGTGTTTAAGACCTATCAAGCGGAGTATCTCAAAAGACGAGAGGCAAGCCATGCCCAAACACGTCTCTATACACTTGGGTGATGAGTAATTGAGATAAAAACCTTTGTCTACGGATGTAAGGATCATTGGCAGTGATTACATGGATTGAAGTGACGAAAGGCACATTCATTTCTATATCCTAAACACATGTTAATCCTTTGCAAACCCATTTGAGCCTGTAAGGAAGAATTCTTAAAATAACCCTGTCAAGAACCACCATGCATTGGGACATATTTGGAGGTTCATTAATTGATATCTTAGAGAAAAGATCAAGTTAAGACTTTATTGTGCTAACTTGCATTAACCTTTTTGTGATAGCTTCAAGTGATATCCCGTGGAAGCTTGAAACATCTTAAAGTGAGGAGGAGCAGTTCATTTCTCTATCCCAAACAGTTTATCCTTTGGCGAGCCAATTTGAGCCCTAAATCTTCATTTCCAAGCCCTGTTGGTGATGATCTCCCTACACTAGGGCAATGCATATGATTTACCAAAAAGAGAGTAAGATCATAATTGAAAAAGTCCTTAGAGCTCAAGCTAGAGAAAAAGCCAAAAAGAAAAAATGAGTGAAATTGAGGGCTAGCAAAAGCAAAGTGCCTAGTAAAAGTAAGGCCAAAGCCCTTCATTGAAAGAAAAATCATGAGATTTGAAATATGATTGAGAAAAGCATGATCATGTCAAGAGGCAAAGTTCGTCGAGTAAGATGAGAAGGGAAAGAAACAATCTCTAGAGCTTGATTGAAAATGAGCATTTAGGAGACTTCTAATGTTCCAAAATATAAATCTATCCCCAGTGGATATAAGAGTCGGTAATGATGTAAATGTGATCACCAACCTTACATACACCTCGTTCTGAAAATATGGCATTTCTCAAGCCTACCCTAAATCAATGTTACAACCTATCCCGAAGATGTTTCCGATCAAGATGTTTCAAGTCGACGTGGGATTTCACACAAGAAGCTACTGTCTAAAGGAGTAAGTACAATCTTGTCTTATATTCTCTTCGATGTTCTTGACTTGTAAACCCAAAAAAGATATGTTGGAAATACGATCTATTTCTTAGCCTCAAAGTGCCTATCCATTGCATAAGCCTTTGACCAAACCTATGCTATGGTCCCTCAAAAGACATTCTCTGATCAATCAAAATGTATGCATTGCGAATAATCCCGAAGTTCTTGGCGTAGGTTTCAAGTGATAATTTGAGTGTTTCTTAGAAATTTTCCCCAGTGAGGAAACAAAACCATTTTGGGTGAGACTGTAAGAAGTCCTCTTTGATGTGTGTACTCCAATTGATGTTTTAACCAAACTCTTTTAGCAGTTTCAAATCATTTGATTCAAAATCATCCTTGCAAGGGATTTTTTTTATCATACTTGTTATGTTGCAAGGTATTTTGGATGACCTCCTGCATCACTTTCCATTTGTTGAAATTTTTTGCATGATTCCTAGATTATTATTGTAGGATCATGACTCATTCCTAGAAACTTAAAATCTTTGAAATCTTTGAATCCTTACATCTTTTGTTTGCCTTAGAAAGCAATATTAGGGCAATTCCTTGGTGATTCCATGATAGGGGATGATCCAATCTTGGAATCCTTACCTTACAAAGCAACATTAGGGTCATTCCTTGGTGATTCCATGTTAAGGGATGATCCAATTTTTAAATCATTACCTCTCTTGTTTGCCTTAAAAAGCAACATTAGGGTAATTCCTTAGTGATTCCATGATAGGGGATGATCCAATCTTAGAGATCTTTTATGGGCTAACCTACCATATGAGTCAAATTTTAATCCTCTGAATCTTAGACTCCTTTCATTAGGAATCTTTTATAGACTGACCTACCATACGGGTCAAATTTTAATCCTCTGAATCGTAGACTCCTTTTATTAGGAATCTTCTATGGGCCGACCTTCCAAACGGGTCAAATTTTAATCTTCTACTAGCCGACCTACCATACAGGTCAAATTTTAGTCTACTATGGGCCGACCTATCATACAGGTCAAATTTTAATCTTCAATGGGCTGACCTACCATAGGGACAAATTTTAATCTTTTATGGCTTGGCCTACCATACGGGTCAAAATTTTGATTCACCTAGGGTCTTCTCAAAACGAATCCTTAGTTTTCTATCCGTTCCAATCAGATCGGCAACATCCATTTGACTATCACGTAAGCTTCAGGTAAATCTCTCTCTTTAACTCTCTCTCCCATATCAGAAGGGCAGAATGTGATTTGGGTTTAAGCTTATATGGAAAGGTATGTGAGTCAAATGTCATGACTTTTCAAGTTCTTTCCCAGTCGAGATGATTAAAGCTCAGGTGTCACCATGTCTTTGAAAGTGACCTCTCTCAAGATCCCTCTCAAAGAGGGGCAATTGTTGATACATGATTTTTAGTCATTTCTTTCATAAATATTTAATAAAAAATCCATAAAAATTCGCAAAATTGAAAAATTAACTTTGGAAGCCTTAGCCAAACCTAAGGATCCTTTTTGAACAAAAAATATTTTTTAGTATTTTTCACATTTATTAGAAAATACCAAAAAAATCAAGAAAAATAGAATTCTTGGCCAAAAAAATACACAAAAATAGTCAATATTTTTATTTTAATTCCCTTTTCATTTTGACCCTTTAAAATTTGGAAAATTTAGTTTAGGATTATGAAAGCCTTCTTTAAGCATAACCCCAAATGGAGCCAAAAATTACATTTTTAGTCCATTTATTTTTATTTTCGCATTCTTAAGGTCATGACATTTGCCTCTAATACCTCATGTTGTATTTCAGTCCAATTGTTTAGAAAAATTGAGCGATTTTGGCAAAAAGGACTTAATTGCACTTTTTATTTTTAATTTAGTCCTTGATTTTCACTCCAAGTGCAATTAAGACTTTTTTAGAGATGTTCGTGCAAATCCAAGACCACTAACCTATAATTTTCATCATTTTGAATCCATTGGTTGGGTTGGATTGGTTCGATTCTTTCATTTGGGGTCACTTTTGGGTCAAATTGGAAAGTTTTGGGGTTTGTACAAATTCAAGCAAATTTTTCCAAAATTTGTCATTTCTAGATGGAATTCATGTTGTACAATTCAATTTTGGAGTTTAATTTGAGAAATTCTAAAGTTTTATAGGTCAATTTGACAATTTTTGGACAGCCGGGTCTGTCGAGTCGGACAAACCCGACCCAACGACTCGGATCATCACCTTCTTCCCCAATGACTTCCCGCACAGGTTTGAACAAATATGAAACCGAGATTGCACGCCAAAATTGACGACCAATTCAACAACGATCGGAGATGCCATATGCTGTGCTTTGTAGCCCTTGAAGTTCCTATTCGAATGGAACCAATTTCAGGTCCAGAGGTCGCCAGAATTGGGACGGCTGAGTGATTCTTTGCCGCGGTAACACCCGAAGTAACCCGACCAGAAAACAAGCCAAATTGGCTATCAATTCGTGCTCGACGGAGGCCAGATGGAGTATGACAGAATTCCCAACTAACTCCGCGTGCCATTTGGACCATAGATCACGTGGTGTCACGTGCAATTTGAGTCGATTAACCCCCCACCAAGCGCGCCAAATTTTGGAGAGGAGGATAAGATCAATTCGACGCGTTTTCGTGGTAGAGAGGAGGTTCATTCGGTTCTAGAGAGTGTAACAGACAATAGAGAGTGAGAAGGAAGAGAGAGAAAGCTCTCTCAAAACTCGAGCACTGCCATTGACGATCTCTCGAGCAGGAACTTCCAGAGCTTCGCCAAGGCATTCTACACAAAATCGAGCAATGCCGTTGGTCTTGGATGCTTCGTCTCAGTCCAAGGAGTCAATCGCACCAGCTCAAGAGGCTTAACCATCTATATACAGGTGAGCGCCATTCTCGACCTTAAGCTCGGTCATTCATGGCGGATCTCTGATCTGACCTCCATTTTACATTCTGTTTGGTTCAATAGCTTCCTAGTAGCCCCCTAAGCAAAACCTCGTTGTTTGTTTGCATCAATTGTTTTTAAATCGCCATGGCCAACCTTCGAAACTTCCTAAACCCATCGTGAGCTTGACTGCTCAAACCAAAGATCATTCGAACGATCAAGACCTCAGGTAAGTATCTCTGAACTCCGTGGATGCTTTGTTTGGTTCGATTTTGTGTTGTTTGGAAGCTTGATTCTGCCATAGCCGAACTCTGTGCAAGCTCGATTAGAGTAGGTTTCACCATTGGATTGGGCTGAGATTTGAGTATGTTGTAGCTAAGGTTCAGAGGATTCGATCGGTGCAAAAATTAGGATAATCAGAGGTGGTTTCGCCATCGATCGGACGTCGGAATGGCCTCAGCCATCCGTTGATCGTCTTCCTCGCGAAGACGCTAACTAGTCAACGTCTGTTGACCTGGTCAACTCCTTCGTGGCGCCACGTCTTATGCGACGTGGCTGCCACATCAGCTAAGCCACGGTTATTTCAGTTTTTTGAAAGGAAAAAACAAAAATCAGATCGGACGGCCACGATTTGACCACGTTCCACGATTTGGTATTTTTCAAAAATATTTTTTTTTGAAATTAAAAATCATTTTTAGAAATAAAAAAAAATCAGATCAAACGGCTGTGGATTAGCCGCACCTTTCGATTTGAGTCGTTGATTTCAAAAAATTGATTTGAGGGTCGTGGATTAGCCACGTGGCGTACTTTAGAGTGTAGGATTAGAAATTATTGAATAATTTTGAAAATCTATATATAAAAAATTAGAAAATTCATATACAAAATACAAAATACCAAAACTATGTTGTTTAGGCTGACTCGGGACCCATATGGTCTGGGTCGAGCACCCGAGAGGCGTTAGTCAGGTCGACCCGGTCCGAAAAATAAAATAAAAATTAATAAAAAAATGAAAAAAATGTAGAAAAATTCCCAAAAATCACAATAAATGGGAAAAGACCACATTCAGCTGGTTTGACATATTTTATCGATTTTGGTCCCTGAGCCTTCCCCAAGATGACCCTTTTGCCCCTCTGAACAATTTGTCCCAAATTTTCCCAAACTTAATGGTACATTCTCTAAGCCTTTAGGGCTTCATAAGGGATGCCATATCATGGCTTGATGCATTTCATCCACATGTTCATGTTCCTTGATTTAGGCACTTATTTTTATTGATTGTGATTGTTATGCTAGATATTCTCATCTGTGTGAGCTCTTAGATTCTAGAGCTTTCCTCACCCCAAGTCATCTGCATGAGAATCATAGTTAGAAAATTATCCAAATTAGGTACCAAAAGGGCGTCAATGAAAACATTGGCGTAACTAAGTCCCTGAATCTAAACTCTCTGGTTCCGTATAGCCGAACGGATTCTCCTAACCTCTCGGTAGGATTTCCAATCTACCCTCCAAAAACATATTGGTGGTGACTCCATTGGCATGCACACATTACACATGTCACCCAACCACACTAAGGTTGATCTCGAAATAAATAAAAATCACGTCGTTGCGAATTGGTATAGGCCTAGGAGGGCCCGCGCCAAAGCCTCCACATTTTATCGAATGGGGTTTTGGCAATCCATTAGCCCAAACCAATCGGGACCTATCGACTCCCCGATTCGGTAAAAAGGGTCTTGACAAGGTTTGACTCTAGAAATTAAAAGAGTGGGTATGGAACCTAAGGCAAAAGGCTCCCACAATTCGGAATCGATAGATTCGTCCACAAGCGCAACCTATGACAAGTGGGTAGAATCACCAATTCAAGAGTGACCGAGATCGGATATGGTCGTCCCCAGCGCAAACTGGCGCTAGATCCTCACATATCCAATACCGTATCTATGGCTACCTAAAGGGTGAGTCGCGGCCTAGGATCGGGCGCTTTGTGTGTGTTAGGTGTAGTGATCATCATATATGTAGTAGCATGCACAATAGTTTGATATCAATCACTGCTTCAAAAGTACGTAAATAAACAATCAACCCCAACCCCAAAATCTGCACAAAACAGTGTCAACACAAACTCCACCCCTTATAACTCCCATCTGCAAAAATATTTAACACATTTTGTTAGCAGACTTACCTCACCTTCAAGAGCATCTGTAGAAAACTAAGTCAACTTTTTTAATCGACTCAAGTCCACTAAGGCTGCATTTGGTAGTCAGGATATAAATCAGGATAGGATAAGATTTATCTTATCCCGTGTTTGGCTTCTGCCCAAGACAAGATAAAGGGAGATATAAGATGGATATAGCCTAGATATAATTATCCCATGAGGGAGGTGGGATAAAGGTGGATAGGATTTCTTATGTACATGATATAAAAGTTATTTTTTTGAATAACAAAATTCTTAAATAATAAAATTAAAATAATAATTAATTTTGAATTTTAATATTAATGCTGACATAAAAAATAAAAATAATTTTTTATATATAGCTGTATGTATTTATAAATTTGAGTTTCTTTCTACTTTATAATATATATTTTGTTCATATACACACACACTTCATATCCATATCATTACATATTTTAATGATGGTAATATAGTTTATTATTTAATAAAATATTTATTAAGAAATGATGAAACGGAATAAAAATATTATATATATAATAATGAAAATAAGTAAATAAAAATGAAGTAGACGAACTATATTTTAAATGAATAAATTCAAACCTGAAAATGATCTTTCTAATTCTCGAAGAATGTAGGAGAATGAAATTTCTAAAAAAAACCTAGAAATCTATATCTTCTTCTCGTATGTATCTCTAGTTCATGTTGAAGTTTCACCATTCTTTGTAGGTTTTTAGTTCACGTCAAAACTTTATGAAAACGACGAGAGAGTCGAAATTTTTTCTCGTTCATAGGTTTTTGGTTCACGTCAAAAGTTTATAAAAGCAGAAAGAGAGTCAAACTCATTCTCCACCGTAGCATTATGGTTCATGTCGAAGTTTAACCAAAGTAACAAGAGAGAAAAAAAAATTCGTAATTGTAAATGTAAATGATCATATTTTCTCTCTCTTACTAGAGTTGAAAGTGAATTATGAGATATTCTTATAATCTCCATTTATGCATTTTCAGGTTCATTTACATCGATATGTGCAAATGTCAAACAATGAACATCATAGGATATGCCCATATCCGACTTTATTACTGCAATTCACCAAACAGTGGACATGATATGACACAATCCTTGGATTTCTTATCCTATCCTATCCAGTCCTATCCTGACCAGAAATCTGGACGACCAAACACAGCATAAAAGTTTAAAACCAAGTCCCCAGCGGAGTCGCCAGTCTGTCGTGACCCTCTCAGAGCGGGATTGGTCCGAAGTGGCTAACGGATTGCCAAGCCTTTTGAGACATGGGGCTTGGCACGAACCCTCCCAGGCCCATACCGAATCGCGATAGGGGATTTAAAAATCGAGTTCTACCGTAGTGTGATCAGGTGACATGTGCAACATGTACAATCCAATGGAATCGCCACCAATCTATTTTTGGAGGGTAGATTGGAAACCCTACCGAGCAGTTGGGAGAGTCCGTTCGGTTCTACGGAACCAAAGAAATTAGGTTTGGGGACTTAGTTAAGCCAATACTTCCATTGACGCCCTTTCGGTACATAAGTTGAATGATTTTCCTAACTATGATTTTCATACAGATAACTTGAGATGAGGGAAGCTCTAGAATCTTATAGTTCATGCAAATGTGAGTATCTAGCCTAACAATCACAATCAGTGAAAATAAATGTGCAAATCAAGGAATCAGGAACGTGCAGATAAAATGCATCAAATCATAACGTGGCATCCCAGCCCTAAAGGCTTAGAGAATATGCAATTAAAGTTTGGAAGAGATATGGGAAAATTTGGGACAAATTATCTAGAGGGGCAAAAATGTTATTTTTTAGAAGGTTCGAGGACAAAATTCAGCAAAAATGGGTCAACCCAATTGAATGTGGTCATTTCTCCTTGTTTTTTATTTTTTGTGATTTTTAGGAGTTTTTCTGAATTTTCTGAATTTTTTGGATTTTTTTATGAATTTTTCCAATTTTTTATGATTTTATGAATTTTTTATTATTAGAAAAAGGTTTTCCGGACCGGGTTGACCCAGCCTGCGCCTCTCACGTGCCCGACCCAGACCATAAGTGTGACATTCTGAATTCCTACCCTATTTCGAAGTTTACGAATGAATAAAATGAGTATCGATGTATTTCAGTAATCTCGCTTAGAATTGATCTCTCTAGAGTCGACTGACCAAAAAGGGATGGCTAAATGGAATCTAAGTACGTGGACTAAAGAACTCGACCGCGAAGTGGTACCCTGACTATAAGGATTATCGATGGTATATTTTGGACCATCGCTGGCCGATCTAAGATTAGTGTCAGAACGATTTGCTAGTGTTATGCAATTGGTTCGCGGATGATTCCGCTTGACCATAGCATAATTTGCAAATAACTCTGAACTGATTCCTGACGATCGCGTCTTTTTGGGACTAGCAATTACCCTCACAATTACATGATAACCAAGGTCGCCATGATTCGAATAATTCTTAAACGTGACAATAATCACGGGTCGATACGCGTAACTCCTAAGAGCCGTCCGTCAGTCTGAGATGTACTGAAATTGCGATCGGTCGATTTTGAGCGCGAAGTGGACTTCGAAATTAGAGGCCGGACATTTAAGGATTCCAATACAAATAAATTGGACGTCGTCTCATCGAGGATAGTATAGATTGTGTAGCGCTCCACATGAATTAGAAAAGTGAAAATTTGGATTGTAGAGTGGAAGTTACTATTTTACCCCCGAGTTGTTGTTTAGACCTTTGGAATTAGATGAGGGCATTTTGGTCTTTCAACCCTCACCCTCTTGACCAAAATATCCAAGGGTAGTATGGTCCAAAGAACTCTTGCAAGAAGCCAATTCACCATGTGCTCTTATTTTCCCCAAAAACCCCATTTTCCCCAAAAACCCCATCACCAACTTGCACTATTCAAGCCACTATTCCTAACGTCACATCCCCCAATCCCATGAACCACTCCACTCAAGCCTTCCCTCTCTCCCTCCTCTTGGCAATTTTTTGAAATCACTCTCTCTCTCTCGGAGCACTATCTCGCTCGGCTCGCTCACCCGCCCAGTTCCGAAGCCCTCCACTGTTTCGGCCATAACTTTGTCATCTGACGTCGGATGGAGACTTTCCACCCATCAATAGAAATATTATTCTCTTCCCGTTCTAATGATATATTATGAGCTCAATTTGGTTCATCCGTTCGTTTTGTAGAGCGGTTTGAGTGAGCAAAGGTCGCTGACCGACCCTGCCCGACCAGTTTCTGCCGTCTGTTTCGTCCTGCTCGAGCGCCGCCTCCGGCCACCTCCGAGACGGTCTCCAACCACCTAAATCACCCTCAGCCTCTCCTCTACAAGTTCCAAGTGGTAGCTCGTCCATTGGAGGTCCCATTTGTCCGAACCAGCCCCAAACCCGAGAGTGGACAGAATCTATCCAAGCTGAGGTAAAGCTTCTGTTCTTCCTCTTAGAGACTCCGATTGGCTTCAAATTTTCTGTGGGATCTTCTAGACATCTGGTACTAGGGTTGGCTGAGTTAGGGTTGCAAGTTTATTTGATTTGAGGAGTTTTCATGGCTGATTTGAGGTGATTTCTGGGAGGCAGATTCTGACCGCCTGCGTACCTGAGGGAATTGGATTGATTGGAGGTCTTAGAGGTGAGATGCTCTAATTCTTGCCTTAGTTTGATAGGGGACTTTAGGTAGTGTTTGTAGAGGGATTTCATGAAGGTTTCATGGACTAAAACTTGATGTTTCCTTGCTCGAACCGAATCAGTTTTCCCCGAGCAGTGCTGGTCGCGCGAAGTTGCAGCCCTTCCGTCGGCTTTTCTTCATCAAAAAGAGTGGTAAGTGGCTTCTAATCTTACCTTAGGACTATGGGGTACTAAGGAGCTTGATTAGAAATGATTTAGTTTGATTTTGGGGGCTGTTTTGGGCATGTAGAAGGGAAAAACGAGATCTGATATGGGGGGTTGAATGATGCTTGATGGGTGTTAGAATGTTATATGTGTGTGGCATGGCTGAATTGGGATGATAGGTTTGACCTAAAGTGATTGCTAGAGACCGGTCGAACAATTTTCAACAATAAGCATGTTTTATGTCGATTTGATGCAATAGCGGTCTTGAATGAATTGATGCCGTGTATGCTTGTAAAGCTATCAAAGGTTGCTGAGTTGGGGCCATGGTGTATTCGGCCATGTGTGGAGGAATGTGAATTGGGTTTTGAGAATTTTTGCCGGAAAACTATAAAAATCTCGGTTCGGACTAACGAGTGCATTATGTGGTTTCGATGTGTGGATTAAATTCTTAGTGTAATCCGGACATGGCATAATGATTGGAACTTGATAAGTAAGCTTTTGAAATGCTATAGCGATCCTCGGCTATGGGTGAATAGCGCGAGCCAATTATTGAGAATTTGGCTTAATTTCATTATACTTGATAATGAAGTATTAAAAAGTGGACCGACTGAAGTGTGGGCATGGAATGCCATTTGTATGCTCTGGTTGTGATAATGTGTATATATAAACCCTAAGGCGCCTATATGACGCGGGGAGTACGGTTATTAAACCCTGAGGCGCCTATATGTCGCGGGAAATGTGAGTGTTAACCCTGAGGCGCCTATATGACGCGGGGAATGTGATTGTTAAACCCTGAGGCGCCTATATGACGCGGGGCCAGATTATTGAACTATATGCTGCTATGCCTGAAGCGATAATCGCGGGTCGGATTGCTGGAATTGAGTCATATTAAGCTTAGCAGTACTCTGTGTTTGATGTGATGTTAAGTGCCTAAGTATGAAGCCCAGTCTTAGTGGAATAATTGATTATTTATTGAAAGCATGCGTAGTGCCAATTACTTATAAATCGGATTGAGATGTCGTTAGTCTTTGAGATTCCTTTGATTGACTTCTCTGTTTTTATAAAGTTGCTCGGAGGTACTGTAGACCTAGGGTAGGCTTAGGACCATCTTACTGGGATTATATCTCACCCCGTCATGGGACCCACTTTTCAGACCCTACGCCTTGACCTGTCTGCAATGCCGACCCTTTTTGGATTGCCGAAGGATTTTGAGCCCGTGATGGAGCCTGAGCCGGAGCTTCCGGAGCTTGAGGACCCTGGTGAGGCCGGAGAGATCGTGGAGCCGGAGGATGCTGAGGACGACCCCATGGACACTTCTGAGTCCGAGCCGAAGATAGAGTCCCCTGTCGGCGAGTCTGACCCTTAGGCGTAGTATGTTGGGCGCTTAGAGGGTAGTTTCCTTTTTGATTCGTATTGTCTTCGTCGAACCTTCTAGTATGTTGTCTAGTCTTGGGCGTTGTATGACATTATGTATTATGTTATGTGATTTCATTTCCTTAGTCATCTTGTCGTTTTAAATTGTCTGGAGTTTGTCGTTGCTTCCGCATATGTATTTCATTTTCACATTCGCGCATTAGCCGTCGGATCCTGGGATTATTAGAAAGTAATGGTATTAGAGGAATGTTGGCGCGCTCGAAGGACACGGGGCGTGACAATAAGGGTCCCAGATTGGCCTAAACAACATAGTTTGGTCAATTTTTTTTATTGATTTTTCGAATTTTCCCGCCTATTTACTAATCCGACGCTCTATGGTGTGCCACATGGCTTGTCCACGACCGTCAGATCCATCGTTTGAAATCTATGGCCCAGATCGAAAGGCGCGGCTAATCCACAGTAGTCTGATTAGATTTATTTTTTTTATTTTTGAAAAAAGATTTTTAATATCAAAAATCAATTTTTATTTTTCAAAAATTCCAGATCGTGCCACGTGGTCAAATCGTGGCCGTCCGATCTCTTTTTATTTTTTTATTTTCGAAAACTGTTTTAGCTATCACCTTGCTGACATGGCTAACATGTGGCACGGCACGTGTCGCTACGTCAGCGCCACGTCGACCATTGACCATTGACCGATCAATGGTCGTAAGGAAGAAGGCGACCGACAAACGGTCATCATTCCTCCGGCGCCGATCAACGGCGAGATCACCTCCGATTGCCCCGATCTTAGTACCGTTCGAATCCTTATGACCTAAGCTACAACATATCCAATTTCCAGCCCGATCTAACAGTAGAATCTGATCTAATCCAAGCTCACAGTACTCGGCCATGGTGGAACTACAACTAGTATTCTACACAAAATCGAGACAAACCAAGCATCCAGGCAGCTTGAAAGGAGTTCAAAAACACTTACCTAAGGTCCTGATCGTTCGAACGATCTCTGGTTTGAGCACTCAAGCTCGCGACAGGTTTGGGAATTTTCGAAGGTCGGCCTTGGTGATTTAGACAGAATCGATGCAAACAAATAGGTAGGCTAGGCTTAGTAATGTCCTTGGACTCGCTCAGAATAAACGTAATGCAAAAATATGCTCGAAAACAAAGATCGCCATTTAAGGCCGAGCTTGAAGTTGAAAATGGAGTTTACCTTTTTAGAGATGGCTAGGCCGCGAGAGTAGGTTCAATCGCTTCCTCAGAGCGAGACGAAGCTCGAGGATGTGGTGGCGTGGCTCGATTCTTCGTCTGGAGGCCTGGCGAAGCTCATGAAGCCTCAAGAGCTTGTGTCAATGGCGAACGTGCAGAAGCCCTATGAGAGCTTCTCTCTCCTCCTTTCTCTCTCTCTAGTTCGTTAAGTCTCCTAGAACAGAATGGAACTCTCTTTTTGGCAAAAACGCGTCGAATTGGCTATGTAGAGCTTTGAACAGATTTTGGCGCGCTCGAGTCTTCCACCGACTTTGGGTTCGCAAGTGACAACACGTGCATTTTGGTCCAAACGGCGACGGAGAAGTTTGGTATTTCCATTCGTTCCGTTTAGGTCTCCAGCATGCACAAATTGACGAGGATTGGAGTTGGTTCTTGCTCGATTTTGCTTGGGTAGTGCCGTGGCAAAGAAACGACTGGCTACTGCAACTCCGACGGCCTCATGCCGTGAAACTTGGTGCGTCTAGATTGGAACTTCAAGGGCTATAAAACCCAGCTCGTGGCGCTGTTGATTATGGTCGGGAGGGGCTCCAATTTGATGGTTGAAGTTCGGCCTCCAAGGACATACCTGCGCGTGGGAAATGGTTTGGGGAAGAAGGTGGTCAACCGGGTCGTTGGGTCGGGTTTGTCCGACCTGACAGACCCAACTTTCCAAAAATTGTCAAATTGACCTATAAAACTTTAAAATTTCTCAAATTAAACTTCAAAATTGAATTCTACAACATGGAATCCCTCTAAAAATGACGAGCTTGGGAAAAATTTGTTCAAATTTGTGCAAAACCCCCAATTTTCCAATTTGACCTGAAAATGATTTTGAACAATCCAAACCTTAAACAACTAAACCGAACCAATTTGACCCCACTAATGCATTCAGGATGATGAAAAACATAAGGTCAAGGTCTTAGATTTGAGTGAAATTCTCTGAACAATGGTTAATTGCACTTAGAGTGAAAACCAGGGACTAAATTGAAAATAAAAAGTGCAAACAAATCCTTTTTGCCAAAAATTGCTCAATTTCCTAAATAATTAGACTGAAATACAATATGAGGCATCAGAGGCAAATATCACAACTTGGAAAATGTGTAGAGATAAAATAAAATGACACAAAATGTAATTTTTGGCTCTATTTGGGGTTATGCTTAATGAAGACTCTTGTGACCCCAAATTGAAGTTTCCAAGTTTAAAATGGCCAAAATGAAAATAAAATAAAAACAAACATATTGGCTATTTTTTCATAGTTTTTTGGCCACGAATTCTATTTTTCTCGATTGTTTGGATATTTTCCTAATATAAAAATACTGAAAAATGCGAAAAAAAAAAATACCAAAAATTATTTTTTGTTCAAAAATGGTTCCTTAGGCTTAGCTAAGACTTCCAAAGTTGATTTTTCAATTTTATGAATATTTTATTAATTTTCTAAAAAAAAGAAATGACTAAAAATCAAGGGTCAACAGACACGTTATGACATACTTTCAAAGTTTGATGATGGTGTCGATGTTGATCTGATGCATTACAAAATCTTGATCGGAAACTTGAGATATTTGACATGTACGAGACCAGACATCATGTACAGTGTTGAAATTGTGAGTCGATTCATGAAGAAATCAAAATCGACTCATCTAAAAGCTGCAAAGAGGATGCTTCGGTACATCAAAGGTACTGTTTCTCACGTTTTACACTACTATCATTCTAAATCCTTCGAGCCTAGTGGTTATTCAGATAGTGATTATGGGTGAGATGTTGATGATCGAAAGTGCATTACAGGCTTTGTATTTTTCTTGGTCATCAAAGAAGCAACCAAGTGTTACCCTATTGACATGTGGAGAAGAATATATTGCAGCATCCTCATGTGTTTGTCATGCAATATGGTTGAGAAGACTGCTCAAAGAAATTCATATGAAGCAGATGAAATCGATAGAGATTTTTGTTAATAATGTTTCTGCCATTGCTTTGGCGAACAATCCAGTCTTTTATGAATGACGCAAACATATCGATGTTCGATATCATTTCATCCGAGAACAGGCGAGAGAAAAAGAAACTGAAGTCTTGCGCGTGAGGATGGGAGATCAAATAGCATACATTTTTACTAAACCTCTCAAGGTTGATGCATTTCGGAAGTTCAAGAGTCTGCTTGGAATGATTGATGGAAGAGAATTTGGTTTAAGGGGAGTGTTAGAAATTAAACCAAATTAAAGAATGCTATTGATTCATGAAGCAATGACCATTCGACTCCCAAGATGGATGCACAAACCTGTGCACAAACCAAGACTTATCTTTTTATTTTGTAGTTTTCAAGAGTCATTATTATGTGAGTCTTTTAAAGAGGCTGTTCATATTTCAATATGTAGTTAATGCTATGTATGTACACTGCATCTGTTTATGTTTCTAGAGTATATCAAGAGTCGTGTGTCAAGTTTATAAATAGGCATATCTTGTAACCATTTTGGTATAGGTAAATCGATTGTGAATACAGAAGCATACAAAAAGCCATCTTCGTGTCTTCTTCCTTCGTGAGTGTTTCGTGAGTTGTGAGTATTTATTGTTTATCACTTTCGATTTATCCCTTCAGAAAAGACTTTGATTGATTGGGCGACATGAAAGAAGAACATTGGAGGACATCCGGAAACAACTTGCAATTGCAATCCCGACCACATTCGTGATGCATGATGGGCCACCCAGTCACATCCGCCGTCACCAAGGGGACGGCCCGCGGTCGGCACCTGGGCTGGCACTCCTCCTCTCTTTCTCTCTCAACACGAAAGGCAGAATCAAATCAGACCAATAGCTGGCAGATGAAAAAGATTATGTGCAACTCGAACCCGGGTTTACTGACCCCAGTTCCCCATCCTCTCTCTCTCTCTCAGCGGGTCTTTGCAATTGCAATGCGCTAAAAGGGGAAAGTCTTCGAGTTCAAGGCGAATTTCACCGTCCCTCCCCTCTGTTCAAGTTAGTTTCTTTCCTGGTCTCCCCAGGTCTTCGCATAAGGATGGGTGGGAAAGCATTCTCCACCACGTAACGTTCTGCTGGTCTCCCCAGGTCTTCGCATAAGGATGGGTGGGAAAGCATTCTCCACCACGTAACGTTCTGCTGTGACAATGGGAATGAGGTAGAAACTTGAGATAAATCATGTTGTGTAGTATCGATTACGGATTTGTTTGCTTAATCAACATATGGTTCGGCTATTTCCTCTGTCCATCCAAGGGATGCAACAGTTGCAAAATTCATGAAATTTATTATAAACAACAATCTCAATCTTATACAATTTGGTCGGGGTAAGTACACTACGAGTGCCATAACTTTTGTACGGCGTTTACTTGAGTGCCATAACTTTTTTTTCGCTCACTTGAGTACCAAATCGGAGGAAAATGGATCACTTGAGTGCCACTTCCAGCAAATTATCCTATGTGGATTTTTCATTAATTTTTCAGTACACATGGATTTTTTTAAATTTTTTAAATTTTTTCTGGAATTTTTTCTTATTTTTTTATTCATTTTGATCTTTTCATTTTTTAATTTTTGTGGCTTTTTGCCCTTGGCCGGCAAGGGTCACTGGTGACCCTCGCCGGCCACCATTGGGGGGCCCAGGGGCCAGGGCCGATGGGGCTGCGACGGCGTTGGGCGACGACCGTCCTTGCCTCAGCGGCCGCGGGCGAGGGACCTCGCGGCCCCACTGGCCACGGGTGACGCGGCCCTCGCCTGGACCTAGCGACGCCCGTCGCGGCCTCGCTCACGTCCACCGAGGCCCCGATGGCAATCGCGAGGTCCAGGCGAGGGCCCCCTCACCCGTGGCCGCAGTCTCTCTCTCTCTCTCTCTCTCTCTGTGTGTTTGCAGAGGAGGGTCGCCGACGCCAGCCACCATCGGGCGGTCCAGGGGCTAGGGCTGGCAGGGCAGCGACGGCCCAGGGGGACGGCCGTCCCGGCCTCGACCGCCGCAGGCAAGGGAGTGAAGGCCCTCGCCAGATCTGGGCGAGGGCCTTCGCGGCCTCGCCGGCTACGGGCGAGGCGGCCCTCGCCTGGACCTAACGACGGCCGTTGTGGCCTCGCCCGCGTCCACCGAGGCCGCAACGGCAGTCGCGAGGGCCCCCTCGTCCATGGCTGACGGGGCCACGAGGGCCCTCGCCCGCAGCCGCCCAGGTCGCTACGGCGGTCACCCGA
Source organism: Lenwebbia sp. NSW1173648 (assembly GCA_029784005.1). Taxonomy (NCBI): domain Eukaryota; kingdom Viridiplantae; phylum Streptophyta; class Magnoliopsida; order Myrtales; family Myrtaceae; genus Lenwebbia; species Lenwebbia sp. NSW1173648. Next base: position 16,873,089 of record JARCGZ010000008.1, on the reverse strand, counting down.
GGCCGTCGCGGCCCCCCCAGCCCAGGGCGAGCCGGCCCTGGCCCCTGGACCGCCCGATGGTGGCCGGCACCGGCGACCCTCCTCTGCAAACAGAGAGAGAGAGAGAGAGAGAGAGACTGCTGCAAAAACCAAAGAAAAAAAACGAAAATTTGCAAAATAAAAAGAAAATTATGAAAAATTCCATGTGTACCTTAAAATATTTAAAAAAAATCGTTTCGCCGGTGCCACGTCAGCTTTTCCGGCATCCACGTAAGCGATGGCACTTAAGTGGTCGATTTTTAAAAGTTATAGCACTCAAGTGAGCGAAAAAAAAGTTATGGCACTTAAGTGAAGGCCGTACAAAAGTTATGGCACTTGCGGTGTACTTACCCCTAATTTGGTCTGTCTGCACTAATATTTTTTCTTTCTCAACTTGCTCATTCATTCACAGTTTGCCCGACCACTTGAGATAGATTATGAAATGATTGGTTTCATGGTAACCTTTCTGTACTCGTATATTTAAGTGTCAACTTGCTAATTCTTTAGCAGTTTACCTGATCAACTGGTATTGATTATGAAATGATCAGGTTTATTGAAGCCTTTTCAATTTTGGGAAAATTGTAAAACTAAAGCAGAACGCAAAAACTGTACGCAGATTCACTTGGGGCAGGAAGGTAAAAAAGTACATGTAGGCTGCTTCAAATTCTCGTATTTTACTTCATCTATCTTGTATCAATGCAAAAGAGAAATTTCTAGGCAAGGATATGGCTGTCCTTCTGTAATTCCACCACTTCAGTGTTGGCCGTTTGCTGGGCACCTTCATGACTCCCCACGAGACGTTCTCATGCGATTTCACCGTGATCGACTTAAGCACGATTGTCTTCTCCAGGAGAAGATCCACTAGTGACGATAACAACCCATCTTCTCCGTTAATCGTAAAGCCCAAAATCTCAACGAGCGTCAAGTGTTTCATCGGCGAAACATTGGACTTCACAGTGGGAAAATCCATCCAAAGATGAGGTTCATGCCAATGTTGATGAAAGTAAGGACAGATCACTCTGCTCCTGCTGGGATCAATCTGCATATTCATGTAAAGCACATATCGTCAGCTGTACAGTTTAATAAACATATGGTTTTGCTTGGAAAATTTAGTTGTTGTTTAAATGTTATGGTGGTGGGTTGATGGTGACACTTACGGTGATGAACAACTTTTCCAAGATTGGGCAGATATTCAAGAAACAAGCCAATGAATCGCGCTTTGCGTCGTCCATTAGAGAATCAGTCCACCTCAATTGCTTCAACTTGTGAAGCTGGAATTCTAGCCTTCCAAAGATAACTCCAGCTGAACATAACCACTGCACACAGATGTGGAGTATACACTTGTGAGAAGATGAAAGCCATAATTCTTTAATAGGAGAATAGCAACAAGAAAGAGAGGTGTACCTCAAGAAGCCAACCACTTGTAGTGAGAGTCTCCACTTCTTTCAAGGAAGAGAGGAGAGAGAGAACTTCTTCATAGTCAAAGTCACTTTGACCAAAAGCGCCCTCCAAATCAAGCACCACATCAACCAAATTCAAAGCATTCTTCATGTGGATTTGGGTCAATAGGCCCTTATACACAAAAGACCTTAAGCCGGTAGCTGAAACAGTCACATTCTCTATGTCCAAGCAATCCGTAATCATCAAGCTCTTAAGGCTCTCATTCTTCTCAATCGCAATTCTCTTTAGTCCGCCGCATCGCTCAATCTTCAAGCTCTGGAGAAGCCGGCAATTCGCAAGCAAAGAGGAGGCGAAGTCCTCGGTGACACTGGCGACTGATCGTAGATGAAGAGTCCTCAGGGTGGATAAATTGGTGATATTGATAGGAGGAGTTGTATTACCTAATTCCCTTCTGATTGGGGAATAACATTTTTGCTCCTCCTTTTCGCTGTGTAAGAAATTGAGATGGAGCTCTTTGTCGACTCCCTTCGTGGCAACAATGGTCACGTCACCCTCAGGGAACTGAAAACACAGCTTGCGCATCTCTAGGCTGTCGTAAGATCCCAGAATTGTGCCGACCGCTTCTAATGAATCTTTAACTGCGTTGATGGCAGCAGTCGGGCCGTCGCCTGCATCAAAGTGATTCACCACGGTGGGTGACCAGAGAGACATCCATTGCGTGGAGAGGAGCCTTGTTCTCACCGCCTCTTTGAGTGGCAGGAAGGAGTTGATTCTTTGGAGGATGTCTTGTGGCAAATTGCTGATCAGATCCAGATGTTCTTGAGCCATGACGAAATTGTCTGATCTAGAACTTAAAAACTACAACAATCCCTAAAAGAAGTGTAACCACAAGGAGAGTGATTCAATTTCTCCTTAGTGAGATGACAAGATAAAGCTAGTCAGGAACGATTACGTACAAGAAACATGGGTACGAAACTCCCCACCCACCAGCGAACTGTGAAGTTTTGGAGCCGCTGGGGAGCATTTATAGAGGGACACTTCACCGACCTGTCTTTTGACACTTTCATACCAAAACTTTACAAAAATTAATGTTGCTATCATAAATCGGAAAGCTTTACGGTGGGAATCGAAAGGTGAGTGGACCCAATTAAGAATTGCGGTTAAAAGGGGGGAAAGGAAAAGACAAAAGAGGGAGAGCTAGGAAAATCAAACTCAAGTACACGACGTGGATGAAAAGTCTTCGCGTTTGCTGGGAATTGAAAACTACTGCTCCATCTACACGGCGTGGATGGAAAGTCTTCGCGTTTGCTGGGAATTGAAAACTACTGCTCCATCTACACGATGTGGATTGAAACGCATTGCTCGTGATGACATAAAAAACGAGCACGTTGCAATAGTCTGTAAAAAAAAAGGGTGATGTATTGTTATATTTTTTGTTTATCAATTTACTACATGACAAGTAATGGTGACAATACTATCTTTCTACGAACTTAAACTGAAACATTAGTTTTAATTCGTTGCTTTTTCTAGCGAAAATCAAATTCGAGCTTCAAAAAGATCACGAAAAATTATGTACGGATTTACATGTTGAGATTTATGCCTCACGAAAGTTTCAAATACTTAAAAGTAAAAATAAAATCCGAATAGTGCAATGGTAAATTTAAGGAAAAATGACACAAATGATTAAATGAACTTTGATCTGACGTGTAATGTCGATCCTGAATTTTTAATTAGTTCGGTGTGATCCCTTAACTTTAGCCAATGCACAATGTCGTCCCTGAACTTGTAATTTGCTTAAAGTGGTCATTGATCTTTTTGTGCATGGTTAATTTAGTCCCCTATACTATACAAAACTGCTCAATATTGCCATTGAATTTGAATTAATAGAAGGGTAATATTGAATGTTTCCATTTCTCTAGAGACTAGATTGAATATTAACTCAAAAATTTAGGAATCATATTGAATATGTATCAAAAGTTTAGAAATAAATGGCTTGCGAAAAGGCGATTAAGGGCGTGAGGAGACGATGGTGAGTCTGACCTCCGCGAAAGCCAGGCATATGCATGTCGTCATCATTTGCACTGTTCTGCTCACCAAACCCTTCCCCCCCACATCAAACATAAATTCTCAACCCCCCCCCCCCCCCCCCCCCCCCCCGGCCAATTCATTCCTTCCTTTCATTACCATTCGCCCGCCTCATTCAAATGCGTCGTCGGGGTAAAAGTTTTGTCGCTGCCAGTGCCACGACTCCGAAAATTACTCGAAGCATGAGATACCTCCTCCGCATTCGGACAAACCCCCGTCATTTATGAGAAAAATAAACTAGACATCTCGGATAGAAACCCTAATTTTGCTTCTTTTTAATACGTTTCTTCTTTTTGGCACGACGAGATCGGGAGTCAAACTTGGGAGCCGGATTAAAGAATTAATGGGACTTGGCAGCAGCAGGTTAAGTGGAGCGGAGCTCACCAGACTCACCACCATACTTGACTCTGCACTCACCAAGTCCTCACACTGATTTACTATATTCCCTCTGGCATGTGAAGTAATCAAATTACTTACCAAGTTCAAAATCGTAGCCATACATATTAGCCTGTCCAGCCAATTCCACAAACACCATCATTGCAGTTTTCAGAGTAAGAAGTGCGATAGCTTGAAGTCTGACTTATGAAGAACTGAAGGATTGAATCGAGTTTTCTTGATCTGACCAGTCAAGTTTTTCATTTTTGCATCTCCAACAATGGAAAGGGTCCTCTGAGATCACGGCTCTCTACAAGAAACATTCTGTTGCCTAATTCAGATCAGAAGATTTTATCATCATCTGCAAAATCCGGAAGACCTCCAGGAAGTGTCGATAATAGAGACATACCACAAGAAAGACAAAAAGATACTCTGGAACCAGGTTCTTTTAATCAGGTTGCAGATAACAATGATGCTGAGAATGAGATGGTGGATGAATTCTCCCCTAGACGTGATTCATTGTTGAATTTATGCCGCCTTACTCCTATATCAAGCCCCCATATCAAGGCTGGCTCGTCTTCAGAGTCATCTAAAGCAAAGGATAACATCTATACTCCAATCATCCCGGCAGCCTCGCCTCTTCCGGAGAAGCTACCCGCCGCCGCCGCCGGAGAGGCGGCCCGCCGCAACCGGAGAGGTGGCCTGCCGCGGGAGAGGTGGCTGGGCATGGCAAAGAGGTGGATGGGGCATGACGGGGGATGGCTTGAGCAATGGATAAGAGAAATCCTATCCGGTTCTATCCCACCCCTCCCCCTAGGATAATTTTATCCCCCTATATCCCATTTATCCTGTCATGGACAACTACCAAACATAGGATAGGATAAAATATATCATATCCTGAGTTTTATCCGGACGACCAAACGCAGCCCATGTCTGTTAAGGCCACCTTTCTACCACAACACAACTCGTAAGAGTAAAGGCGCAAACACTTGGAGATCAACGTTTCTTTTGGTTCCCTGCATTACCACGGTCTAAACACCCATACTGCCAGACTAACCTAACTACATCCTCTAGAATACAATTGAACGTCAGTATTCCCAAAATATAAAATAGAAGGATCCATTTCACTACATCACAATGCATACTTAGATTATTTATATGCACAAAGGTCACACTTGATACTACACCAATAGTCAATAGGACAAGTGTGTGATGCATTGGGACAAATGCACCATCTCCATTCCTATAAATTGTGACCATCTAGATGATTAATCAATCGCATGCCAACTCGAATCCTTGACTGATGAACTCCTTTTGAGATGCTTTTTGGGAAAAGACCAGAAATTGATCACTTAAGAGTCTTTCGTTGTTTATGTTATGTAACAACAGTGGGCCCTCGGGACAAGATTGGTCCCCGTGCCATTCGGTACATTTTTATGGGATATCCTTCTCTAAAGAAAGGTTACTGAGTTATGGAGATATCTACAGGTCGGTTTTTTGTAAGTCGAGACGTAGTTTTCCACAAAGATGTATTTTCCGTTTTAGGAAACGACTTCTTCCTCTCAGCAATCTGCATCAACAAACAATAGTCACCAATTTCAATCTGAGGAGGATCTATCTTTGAGTCCACCAAATATTTTGTTTGCGCCGGATTCAATGTCTCATCGACCAGCCATCAACAATTCTAGCCATTCATCACCATGGGGCTACGTGATTAAGGATTCAGCATCGCCATCTAAGGAGAACTCTTCTCCGGCTTCATTAGTGGCATCCTCACCATCGATTATTGATGAATCTCCTTCATCTGTTCATGAACAAATGCCTACTGAACTACGTCGACGCTCCGATCATCATACTCGGCCTCCCACGTGGACCAAAGATTATATATGCCATACTCTGGATTCTCTAGGTACACATTATCCTGTCACTTGATATGTCTCGTTTAGTTGACTATCACCAGAGCATATGTGTTGTATTAGTCGTATATTTGAGGAAGGGAACCTTCTTCCTATAAAAAAGCAGCCCGTGATCCACGCTGGCAAAAAGCTATAGAGGCCGAATTAAATGCCCTCATAGAGAATCACACTTGGGATATTGTACTACTCTCTTCACATCGAAAAGCAATAGGGTGCAATTGAGTTTACAAAATCAAGTATAGGGCAGATGGTGTTGTTGAGCGTCACAAGGCTCGACTAGTGGCTAAAGGCTTCACACAACGAGAAGGTTTCGATTATCATGAGACATTCTCTCCAATCGCCAAGGAAGTAAATGTTCGTTTGTTTTTATCTATTGCTGCTTTTCACAATTGGTCACTACATCAGATGGACGTCCACAATGCTTTTGTTCATGGCGTTCTAGACGAAGAAATATATGGATATTGCACAGGGTTTACGGAGACAGGGGGAGTCTCGAGTATGTCGTCTCCACAAATCCCTAGATGGGCTTAAGCTAGCTTCTCGGCAATGGTACGCCAAGTTTACTAATGCACTGACAAACGCAGGTTTCCAGCATTCCAAATATGACTATGTTTTATTTACATGGACTAAAGGTACATCATCAATCTATTTGTTAATATATGTTGATTATTTACTTATTATGGGAAATGATGAGTCAACAATGACCAAATTTAAGGAATATCTGCACTCCACTTTTCATATTAAGGATTTGGGACCTCCCAAATATTTTCTTGGTATTGAGATTGCTTGGTCGGATAAGGGAATCTCTCACAGCCAGCAAAAAATCGTTTTAGAAATCATATCAGAAGCAGCGCTGTCAGGATGTAAACCAGCCGTTATTCTAATTGAACATAATGCCAAACCGACGACACATGAATAAGATGCGAGTTCATCATCATCCAATGAAGACCCACTTCTTGAAGATCCTTCAGGCTATCAGAGACTTGTCGGCAAATTGAATTATCTCATCGTGACTAGGCCTAATATGTGCTATGCAGTACAGTTGCTCAGTCAATTTATGCACAATCCGAAGCAGTCCCATATGAATGCAGTAATGAAAGTTGTGAAATATTTGAAGGGGTGTCCACGACTTGGCATTCTTTTATCTCGAGATTGTGACATGAAAATGACAGCTTATTTTGATACGAACTATGCCACTTGTCCAATGACTCGCAGATCCATCACTCGTTTTTTTTTTTTTTATCAAATTAGGGAAATCCTTGATATCATGGAAGACAAAGAAATAGTCAACCGTTTCTTTATCGTCAATCGTGTTTGAATATCGAGCTATGGCAAAGACTATTTGTGAAATAGTCTGTATATGAGGTTTACTTTCGGATCTTGGTACACAGGTTGATGGGCCAACCATATTATTATGTGACAATGACGTTGCACTTAAACTTGCAGCAAATCTAGTTTTTCATGAAATGACAAAACATATAGAAGTCGATTGTTATTTCACTCGAGATAAAATCCAAGAAGGAACAGTTACAATAAGAGGAATCGGAACCATTGAACAACTTGCGGATATCTTTACCAAAGCATTGTGTCAAAGACAATACACATATCTTCTAAGCAAGCTTGGCATCTTCGACATATACAAGCCGCTAGCTTGAGGGGGAGAATTGAAGATAGGATTTGATCTTCTAGATTGATTGCACATAACTTGGATTGACTGATTGATTGATTCAATCAATCCATAAGATTGGATCTTTAGTTCGCAAAATAGGAACGAAATTATTTGTTTCCTTTTTGTAGTTCCTTGTATCATGTATTTATATATCCTCTTGTACATGTAAAACATTGACTAGAATACAACTTTCATCCACCATACTACGTCTTCATTCTCTACGACTTCCCTTTCATTTTCTATCATTAGGCTTTATTTGTATTGCGAAAAATAGATAATTTGAAAAATATTTTTCGAAAAATGATCGTTTTATATCGCTTGAAATAATTAGTAAATAGAAAATATTATTATCGCCGTCAGCAATTTATATCTAAACATATAAATGGATGATGTGAATATTATTTATTTATTTATTTATTTTTGTAAGCGATATAAGCGATTATTTTTCGAAAAGTATTTTCTAAATCATTTATTTTCTATGAAATAAATAGAGCCTTATTCAACATACATAAAATCTGTCGGCTGATATTACATCTGTGACAAACTTGGTAACGCAAGTACATAGAAGCCTTCTTGCTTGGTTGACATTTCAGAAGATTTGACATAGATATATTAAGCTTAGTTGAACTGATTCAAAATCTAGCAATTAAGATTGACCACTCGGTAGGAGTTTCACACATGGGCCAATCACAGGGGTGACCTCTCCGACTATTGCGTAACGAACCGCTGAATCTGTCGAACCCTTTAGAGCCATGAAAGAAAGAGGGCAGGGGCTATTATATACTTTTTACAGCATACATCTGTTTCTTAGCTTTTATAAATTTCCCGTTCACATGCATCTGTGGATGTTTATATGCTACTGGTGTCTAAAATATACTGTGTTGCGAAGTTAAAGAGAACATGCAAAATTGATTCGTTCTTTTCGCCATATTTATAAAAAGAGGTTTCTTGCTTGTTTTGCAAGTCGGTGTTGGATTTCGACAAAAAAAAAAAGAGCCGGTGTTGGAGAATTGACATTGGATATATTAAAAGTCAGGTAGGTGACGAGATTCTATGCCTGCATTTAAAAGAGAAGTCTTTCATGTTTTGCATGATTTGACTTTTCACAATCAAAGCTTATCATTAACAGTTTCGGCCGTTCTTTTGTGCCCCTTTTGCTTACTTTAATCATTATAGCTGCTTTTTTTTTTCATAATTGTAGCTGCATTTTGGAGGTCCCAAAGTTGACATTGGCCACACAGGACGAACCGCATGGTAGATAAACGAAATGTCGGCGGCAATTTTTTTTTTTTTTTAGGTCAAGAGGACATTTTCATTGTACTTAAAAGAGATGTACATAACTTCAAGATAAAATCAATTACAAAACGTTACAATCCAATGCAAAACTACAACTATTGACACCTAAATTTTGACAAACATTTTTAGTCATCATTTTTTCATAAAAAATTAGAACTAACTTCAGTTCTTACCAAAAATAAATCAAAATCATTTTTCATGTTTTGTTTTTATTATTCATGCAGTGCATTGACTTTCATCTGAACAGTGGTGCAGAATTGAGCTTAATTTGATAGGCGACTAGACCTAACTCAGTCTGAGATTTTGGGCCAGAGTAGGTACATGGGGTGCCGAATTTTATAATGGGTTTGGACTGATTTTTTAAACTTAATTTAGCCCATTTTTGTTCATTTAAATATTTACGGCCTTTTTTTTAATTACCCATTGATCAATTAATGCCCGATTTGAATTCAAATTTAAGTGAATGAGCCCACAAGAGCTGGATTTTTTCGGCTAGCCCATTACTTCTCCCCATGGGTGAAATTCTTAAGGTGTCTTAATCCAATAGGACTCCTCGATATCAGAATTTTTAATATAACGGCCTATATCTAATCCTACCTTAACCTGGACTTTTGATCTAACGGTCAAAAATAAACCCTACGTTAACTAGGATTAGGGGACCTTTTGTTCTATAAATACTGAGCTAATCCTAAGGGTTTGGGTCTCGGGGAAAATTCACAAAAACCACACTGCAAAATAAAGAGAGAAGAGAGGTCTGATCCATGGGGATTCACTTTAAAATTTTGGTTGACAACTCTTGCTAAAAAATTAGAGTTTACGTGAGAGAGAGAGGGGAAGGTTTTCGGCTTCTGAGGGTTGCTCTCGTTCGTTGTTTCAAGGCTTGTTGGGACTTTGGTCTCCAAATCCCATAAGAATGTGAATGAGAAGTGAGGGATGGAAGAAATCCCACTTTGGAAATTTTTTTCTTGTCTGAACAGACATATTTGTCTAGAAATTTATTCTTTGAACAAACATATTCGTTTGAAAGATATTTGTTCGGCTTCGTGACTCTTCATTCTTAGCCGCTTCACTGCCTATTATTGTATCTAGCAATATCACCTGGAGGGGGGTGAATAGGTGATTTAAAATAATTTTAACTAGAAAATACGGAATTAAAAGAATCAAGTCAAAATAGAATCTGAATCTGAATATGTACAATTTATGATTCTGATCTTGAGTATGCAAATTCTGAATATAAATACCAGTATGCAATATTCTATCAAATACAATGATAAGAGTTTAGAGATAGAGAATATTGCACACGACGATTATAGTGGTTCGGCTTAGATCAAGCCTACCTCTACTCTCCCATGCTGACAGCCGATTGGCTAGATTCCACTAGATGAATCAATGGAGGTTTACAACAAGTGATGATACTCTCTTTGATAAATCACACTATCCTCCCTCAATCACTCTTACAAAGCCTCTCAAAGATTATAACATTAAGCTCACGGAGACAAGTATGAATCTGAATAACTCTAGCACTTTGGAATTGATAATTCTGATCTCACACCATAGTAGTACCATGGATCTCCTTTTATACTCCTTCACCCCCAAACTAGCCGTTGGACAGGTCTTCAAAGGATCGCTCTTCAATCGCTGATTGGACGCCATCAATCTTGATTAAATGAGACTATATCTAGGGAGATTTGGTGACCGTTGGTGCTGAATCTGAACCCCTCAGATTCAGTCGCCCATACAACTCAATCTTCGATTTTCATAAGTGGAGTTCTTCAAATATGGAAGTTTTCTTGTCCCATGGAAGGTAATTCCCAATCAAGAATATTCTATCAATCATGTTATAGAATAATCATGTCAATCAAAGATTACAAACTTTCATAAATACCTCAGCAACATATGTCAGGCGTAGGTCTTCAGAATCTGGAATTAATATATCTCACAGCTTCTGAACAATCTTCAGAACCAGACTTCAGAAGCAGTCTCTTGAATCTCAATATATCGCTGCTTCTCAATAAGTTGCAGTTTTTGAATTTTTCATATATCACTGCTTCTAAATAAGTCACAACTTCTGAATAGAGATACACTGAGTTTGATGTTAATAGAAACCTTGTTGATGCTCGCATATAAGTCTTCACGAGATTAAGTCTTTAGAGGCAACACAATCCTCCATCTGAAGTCTTCAGAGGCAACACATTTCCCATCTGAATACTAGACTTCAACTTTCTCAGAAGCAAATACGCGATGACTACTCCTTGAGTCTGAACATCCAACTAAGGTCAATATAAACTTTTCTTCTCAGATGCAATATCCAGAACTTCAGATGCATAATTCAGATGCAGTATCTTGAGCTCTATCTTCTGGTTCCTCCAAGCATATTAGCAATTGTGGCTCTACCTCGCTATTCACCTATCCAAGGTCCTTCCAAGCTTTACCGAACTTCCCGTTCTAGGCTTGTTTACCTATCCAAGATCCTTCCAAGCTTTACCGAACTTCTCGTTCTAGGCTTGTTCATCTTCTACTTAGGTACCTCCAGCTTGTAGACACCTCTACGCCCAATGCCTTGGTCACCATTGATAGATAACTCATAACCTTCAGATATTCTGTTAATACACCATCTGCATAACGGCTTGTGATTCTTTCACCTGGTTCTACTCAACTAATAAATACATTAGTAGCCTTTGATTATTTTGTCATCTTCAAAACATCATTGGGGATTTTCCCTAACAATCTTCCCCTTTTTGATGATGACAAAACAATCTCTGAATATGCAGATGTGCAAACAAGTTTTAAAGATATTCAATTATGTATACTTGAAAAGTAAACAAGATACGCTTATTTACCAAAAATAAAAATTCAAATCAAGGCATAATAAGCATGTAACGCGATCTCCACATTATGATAATCAAGCAATGTAATCAGGAGATAGCAGATAGACTGAGCATAAATATATATAGATACATAATCGTAGCTAAATATTCAACACATATGCATATCTATATTCTCTCCCCCATTTTGTCATAATCAAAAAGCAATAATAATTAAAAGGGTATCATGTAGAGAATATATCTTTAGATGTAAAACAGCTCATGTTCTAAATCAATCATCATGTACGTCAGTGAACATATATTAAGGAGTACAAATAAATTTCACTTCCTTTTTGTCATGATAAAACGATAAAACAAATTAGAGATTTGTAATGACAAAAAGTAAGGGAAATGGAAGATATACTAACCGAATTTTGTAGAACTTAACAAGTTCTAACATACGTTTACCTTTTCTTCTATTATCTGAATAGTAATCAAGATTGGGATGAAATTTACTCAACTTTCGTAGAACTTTCCCATGCTTGTTGAAAGCTCCATCATAATCAAAACTTATTCAAGCATAGCTTTCAAGAATGTGGGGCAGCATAATGGTTTTCACCATCTCTTGCTGTATAGAAGCTTGCAGCTTTTCCTGTCCTTCTGAATAAGGTTCTCCCCCTATAGATCTTCATGGCTGATTTCCTTCTGAACCTGAGTGTCAGGCTCCCATTGAATCTGATCAATGATCTCATCCTGAATCTGATTAGTAGATTTTCCTTGAATTTGATCATTTCTTTCTTTTCTCCCCCTATCATCAAGACAGCTTTTGTGAGTAACCTTTATTGCCGGGTTGCGCCAGTTGAATAGGATGTTTTTCTTTGTAGCAACATTATATTCTTTGAGTAGCTAGAAAATGGTGGAGATGCTTGAGTATTGCGATTTCCATTTCAATGGCAACTACAAGGGTGCAAGGACTGATCTGAGTATCCTCAATAATGTCATCCTTTTGCACTTTTTCTAACTCCCCCTGCGTCTGAGAAATGAATTTTTTTCTTTCTTCTGAACTCCTTATTCTTCTCATCGGTCTTTTCTTTAATGGTTGTTCAGAGGCAGCAAAATTCTCAACATTCATTTGCTCTTCAAATTCAAGAAAGATGATTTTCTTTAATCAAGCTCGTCTCGAATTTAATCTGCATAAACTCAACAACCTTCTTGCACAAATTTGCGTTAAAGATATGATATCTCACGTAATAAATCATGCATCTTTCAAATAAACAGAGTAGTAATTGTAAGCATCTCAAGTATTTCAATGAAGAAATTACTTAACCTTTCACATGATACTCTAAGGGCTTGCACAATATATTTTAATATGCCTTCAATGATTTTTGAGAGATGTAAGCGAAGAGGAGAATTTCTGATCCTTCCAAAATAGTGCGAAATCTTCCTCCAATATTCGGATCAAACTTTCCAAATATCTTTCTTCAAATTCTTCCTTCGAATTGCGGAGAAAAATACGATCCTTGTCAATCTTTCTTTGAGAGATTTCTTTGATTGCACTAAGATTTTCGTTGATTTGCAATCAATCTTTCCTTATAGAAAATCCTGCAATAAACTCGTTTCCTTTTTGGTATCCACGCATATGGATCCTTTCCTTTACGTTAGAGTAAAAATAAGGAAACTTTATAGATTCCAAAACATTCTTTCCTTAACGGCATAAAAGAAATATTATCATTCTAACAATATGCCCAATCAAATAATATCTCGTAAGATTCTCACTTTGCAGCACAACTAACAATGTAAAATAACATGCCATATCAAGATGACATCTGATTCAAATAATATCTCCTTTGAAAAGATTTTGTCTTTACAAAACGTGACAAGATCAAAATGGATAAAAGAGGTCCAATAATCCGAAATATTTCTTTCCAAAAAAAAGATATCAACCATAATATCATGCATAAAGATATCTATTGAAAGAAAAATTTTCAGAGCGAGATAAGATCAGAGAGTATCAATCAAATAAATTGCATTATCTCCCAGCAAGATATCAATCAATCGCTTAATCTCATCTCACGAACCACAAAAAATGCATCACACGATCCTTTCTAAAAGATATTTCAAGCCCATCTAATTAGCGAATACGTCATAAAAAAAAATCGAAATCAACCAAAGCACAATATCAAGTACAATAAGAATTTAGATAAATGAAGTATGCACGCAAAGCAAATTCAAAATACAACAACATACCGATTTCTCTTTCTCTTCTCTTTTATTCCTTGCAAGAAAAGCAACTCATCTTTTCTTTGGTACCCAAATGAGCTTGGGTCCATTTCTGTTAGAGAAAGCATCACATCTCGAATTGATTGATTTGGAGTTCTTCCAATCGTGTGAATATTGTTGCTTAGGATCACCATAGTTAAAGCAATTATAACATTGAAATCCAATAGGCTTGACAAAATGCTTACCGAAGTCATTTCTATAATGTTGGATTGAAGACCTGCGCCTTAATCGCTCCTTGACCTTCGAAAAATCATTCTTGATCTCACTTACCTCTTCGTAGCCAAGACCGGATTTGTTGTAGTACGGCATTTGTATTGAGAGAACATGCTCTAACGTCTTTGAGCCGAGAGAAAATTTCTTGCAGATCTTTTGAACATCTTCCTTATGAGAATTATTCTCTTTTTTGCAAAATATTGTTCTCTTTCTTAACAGAGGAATTCTCCGTTTCCAGATCAACGATCCTTTTCTCATTCGTAACATTTTGCTGTCTCAATCTAGAGACTTCCTTTTTCAATTCAGAGATCTTCTTCAATGCATTTTCGTGTTCCACGCATAACTCTTCAAAAAGATCTTCATCATCGAGAATAGGATTTGAGAAAATAACCTCATCTTCTTCAAAATCAGATTCAGCCATTAAACAAATATGTGCGAGCTCTTCATCATCGCTATCTTCGCATTCAGTATCACTTGAAGTCTCTTCTTTCAAAGCCTTTTTGGACTTTTCATACTTGCCTTTCCTTTTATTTAGCAATGGATAATTTGGCTTTATGTATCCCTTTTTCCTGCATTGAAAACAAATTACGTCCTTACCTTCTTCTCTATCGTTGAAGGTTTTCGTTTGATCGGCTTGTTTGAATCGCTTCTTCCCTTTGAATTTTCTTCCCTTCTTAGCAATTTTTCTGAATTTCTTTACCATACGAGCAAGCTCTTCTTCGTCCTCTTGATCATCTGAATCATCAGAATCCATGTTAGATTTTAAAGCAATCGACTTCTTACCTTTCGTATCCTTTTCTTTGTTGACTTATTCTGTCTCATACGACTGTAGAGTCCCAACAAGTTCATCAATGGATAATGGTCTGATTGTTTGACATTCTTGAATGGACGGTTTGATGTAGTTCCAATCATCCGTAAGTCCTCAAAGAATCTTTCGAACATGCATAGGTTCAGAAATAGGAGCACCTTGCCGAGCAAGACCACTGACCAATATTTGAAATTTGTCAATCATCTCAGCTATCGTTTCATCTGGTTTCATTTTGAAAGCTTCATAATCACTTAGAAGTATGCTAAGATTGGTCTCCTTGACTCTGTCGGTTCCTTGATAGGTGACATGGAGTCTATCCCATATAGTTTCCTTCCTCTACAACACGATTATATATAGCAAGAGATAAAGCACAAAAGAGAGAATAAACAGCTTTAGAGTCAAGTCCTTGTCTTCTGGATCATTCAGTTTCTGATAGGGTAAGAGCATGAGCATTGTTCCCATTTCGAGAAGTTGTAGTAGTGGTAAGATTTACTCTTTTAGTCACAACATCCCACATCATATTGTCTATGGCCTTGAAGAACCACTTCATCTTATTGCACCAAACATTGTAATCCTTTCCATCGAAGTAAGGAGGCTTGTTGTGGAATTGAGCATCACCTGATCCTGAAAAATTATTGCTAGACATGATAGATCGTTAACTCAGAAGTAAAACACTTCAAAATAATGAGCAACCTGCTTTGATACCAATTGTTGTATCTAGCAATATCACCTAGAAGGGGGGTGAATAGGTGATTTAAAATAATTTTAACTAGAAAATGCGGAATTAAAAGAATCAAGTCAAAATAGAATCTGAATCTAACTATGTGCAGTATATGATTCTGAACATGAGTATGCAAATTCTGAATATAAACACCAGTATGCAATATTCTATCAAATACAATGATAAGAGTTTAGAGATAGAGAATATTGCACACGACAATTATAGTGGTTCGGCTTAGATCAAGCCTACCTCCACTCTCCCACGCTGACAGCCGATTGGCTGGATTCCACTAGATGAATCAATGGAGGTTTATAACAAGTGATGATACTCTCTTTGATAGATCACACTATCCTCCCTCAATCACTCTTACAAAGCCTCTCAAAGATTATAACGTTAAGCTCACGGAGACAAGTATCAATCTGAGTAACTCTAGCACTTTGGAATTGATAATTCTGATCTCACACCGTAGTAGCACCATGGATCTCCTTTTATACTCCTTCACCCCCAAACTAGCCATTGGACAGGTCTTCAAAGGATTGCTCTTCAATCGCTGATTGGACGCCATCAATCTTGATTGAATGAGACTGTATTTAGGGAGATTTGGTGACCATTGGTACTGAATCTGAACCCCTAAGATTCAGTCGCACATACAACTCAATCTTCAGTTTTCATAAGTTGAGTTCTTCAAATATGAAAGTTTTCTTATCCCATGGAAGGTAATTCCCAATCAAGAATATTCTATCAATCATGTTATAGAATAATCCTGTCAATCAAAGATTATAAACTTCCATAAATACCTTAGCAACATATGTCAGGCGTGGGTCTTCAAAATCTGGAATTAATATATCTCGCAGCTTCTGAACAATCTTCAAAACCAGACTTCAGAAGCAGTCTCTTGAATCTCAATATATCGCTGTTTTTGAATAAGTCGCAGTTTCTGAATTTTTCATATATCACTACTTCTGAATAAGTCACAGCTTCTGAATAGAGATACACTGAGTTTGATGTTGATAGAAACCTTGTTGATGCTCACATATAAGTCTTCACGAGATTAAGTCTTTAGAGGCAACACAATCCTCCATCTGAAATCTTCATATGCAACACATTTCTCCATCTGAATACTAAACTTCGACTTTCTCAAAAGCAAATACGCGACGACTACTCCTTGAGTCTGAACATCCAACTAAGGTCAATATAAACTTTTCTTCTCAGATGCAATATCTAGAACTTCAGATGCATAATTCAGATGTAGTATCTTGAGCTCCATCTTCTGGTTCCTCCAAGCATATTGGCAATTGTGGCTCTACCTCGCTATTCACCTATCCAAGGTCCTTCCAAGCTTTACCAAACTTCTCGTTCTAGGCTTGTTTACCTATCCAAGATCCTTCCAAGCTTTACCGAACTTCTCGTTCTAGGCTTATTCATCCTCTACTTAGGTACTTCTAGCTTGTAGACACCTCAACGCCCAATGCCTTGGTCACCATTGATAGATAACTCATAACCTTCAGATATTATGTTAATACACCATCTGCATAACGGCTTGTGATTCTTTCACCTGGTTCTACTCAACCAATAAACACATTAGTAGCCTTTGATTATTTTGTCATCTTCAAAACATCATGGGGTATTTTCCCTAACATCTATAAATACAAACATTGACTGCCTCGATTCAATTCAAAAAAAATTTTGCATTCGGCATTTTTGTAATTTTTTCATTCTTTCTTTCTTCATTGTCATCAATTTGTGCGATTATTCTGCAAAGTTAAGTTCAAAAGTTTCCTATTAGAGTAGTACCACTTCATAGAAAAAGCAATCCGTTCTATCCTGGGAGGCAATTGTTGAAGGACCTTAGGTACTAGTGGAGGGGACAAATTATCTTAAGGACACAACGTGAATTCGTTGGGCTCAGATTATCCATCTGCATTTAGATTACTCACCTGCATTCAATTTTTGGTTTGTCTATCAACTCTCTTATCCGTATACATACACATAGGTTCTAACAATCATAAGACAATTTTTTGGTTCATATTGTTGCTTTTCGTTGTAAATTTTCTATTTTCGTAACAGAAATGGCTACAACATCGGTGACACCTATTGCTTCTGTACTGACTCATGGATAGAAGCCAGAAAAGTTCAATGGGGCTGATTTGAAACGATGGCAACAGAAAATATTGCTCTATCTTACAATTTTGAATCTGGCAAGGTTCCACACAGAGGATGCTCCTAAGTTGGATGAAGGAGAGGCAGACAAGGAAAAGTTTGCTGCAGTAGATGCGTGGAAGCATCCTGACTTCCTGTGTCGCAACTACATCTTCAATGGTCTGGACAATTCCCTCTACAACGTTTAGAGTTCGCTGAAAATGACTAAGGAATTATGGGAAAGTCTGGACAAGAAGTACAAAACAGAAGATGCTGGGTTGAAGAAATTCATCGTCGGCAAATTTCTGGACTTCAAGATGGTAGATTCTAAAACCGTCTTAAGTCAAGTTTAGGAACTTCAAGTGATCATTTATGACATTCATGCTGAAGGTATGATTGTAAGTGAATCATTTCAAGTGGCTGCTTTCATTGAAAAGTTACCACCGTCCTGGAAAGATTTCAAGAATTATCTCAAACATAAGATAAAGGAGTTATCACTTGAAGACTTAATTGTACGGTTAAGGATCGAGGAAGACAATAGGCTTTCTGAGAAGAAAGTTGACAGCAAACCGGAAGTCTCAAGGGCCAACGTTGTTGAAGAAGGATCAAAACCCAACAAGAAGAGGAAAAGGAATGGAGAGGGATCCACCCAAGGCCAGAAAAAGTTCAAAGGCAATTGCTATAATTGTGGATAGTCTGGACATCGTGCCAAAGACTATAGAGCCAAGAAAAGGAAGAAGACTCAGGCAAATGTGGTAGAAGAGATTTCTAGTGGTGTTGATGACATCAACCTTACCTGCTATAATATCCGGGTGCAACATGGTGGGAAACCCCAATGAATGGTGGGTTGACACTGGAGCAACTCGTCACATTTGCGTCAACAAATCGATGTTCTCATCTTACACACCTGTAGGGGGAGATGGAAAAACTCTACATGGGTAATTCATCAACCTCTAAGGTTGAAGGTCTTGGAAAGGTTGCTCTGAAGATGACTTCTGGGAAAACAGTGACACTAACAAATGTGCTACATGTGCCAGACATACGCAAGAACTTAGTGTCCAAATCTCTCCTAAGCAAGAATGGCTTCAAGTTGGTGTTTATATCTGATAAGTTTATACTCTCCAAAAATGAGATGTTTGTAGGAAACGGCTATCTTAGTGATGGTCTTTTCAAATTAAATGTAATGACTGTTGTATCCAAGGATGATATTAATAATAATAAAGTTATTTTTGCTTATATGCTTTAGTCTCCTACTTTATGGCATGCTAGATTCGGACATGTTAATTATAAGTCCATAAAGAAATTAATGAACATGGAGTTATTGCCAAAATTTGACTGTCCAAATAAAAAATGCCAAGTGTGTGTTGAATCTAAATTTTCTAAGCCTCCATTTCATTATGTAGATAATAGAAATACATAACCTTTAGATCTAATACACATAGACATATGTGATATGAAAACGATACCATCTAGGGGTGGTAAGAAGTATTTTATCACATTTATATATGACTGTACAAGATATTGTTATGTTTACTTGCTTCGTAGTAAAGATGAGGCTGTGAACGCATTTAAAATTTATAAGTTTGAAGTTGAAACTCAATTAAATAAGAAAATAAAAATGATAAGAAGTGATAGAGGAGGTGAATATGAATTTCCTTTTGAGGAAATTTGTTCTGAATTCGGTATCATTCACCAAATCACCCCTCTTTATGCGCCACAATCTAATGGAGTGGCGGAAAGGAAAAATCGATCTTTAAGGGAAACAGTGAATGTATTGTTGAATAGTTTCAGTTTACCACAAAATATGTGGCGGGAAGCTATTTTGACAGCCAATTATATCTTAAATAGAGTACCCTACAAAAAGACACAACAAATTCCCTATGAAAGGTGGAAAAGAAGAAAGCCTAATTTGAAATCCCTTAAAGTGTGGGGGTGCTTGGCTATGGTTGCAGTTCCTAAATCTAAAAAGATTAAGATAGGACCAAAATCCATTGATTATGTTTTTATTGGTTATGTTCTTAATAGTAATGCATGTCGATTTCTTGTTCATAAGTCTGAGGTCCCAGATATACATGTTAATACAATCATTGAATCAAGGGACGTTTCGTTCTTTGAAAATATATTTCCGTCTAACATGGTATATGGGCCAAATGATAATAATAAGAGGCCTCGGGATACTACATCTAGAAGCGATCCTATAGAGGATGAAGCTAGACGTAGTAAAAGACAGAAGACTTCTACATCATTTGGACCTGATTTTCTAACACATGTGTTAGAAATTGAGCCTCGGACCTATAAGGAGGCTATAACATCCCCAGAAGCCCTATTGTGGAAAGAATCTATCAATAGTGAAATTGAATTCATCTTGTCAAACCATACTTGGGAATTGGTTGACCTCCCTCCTGGTAATAAACCATTATAATGTAAGTGAATTTTCAAGAAGAAAATGAAAGCGGATGGTACTATTGATAAATATAAGGCTAGGCTTATTAGCCTTAAACCATTCCCATTGATGTTTTTACAACCATCTCTCTAGTTAGGACTTTTGTTAGTGGATCCGCAACATTATCTTTTGACTTCACAGAGTCAATCGTGACAATTTCACTAGAGAGTAGCTGTCTTACGGTACCGTGTCTTCGATGTATACGTCGAGACTTACCATTAGACGTGACGTTTCTTGCCCTGCCTATTGCTGCTTGACTATCACAATGAATTCACATAGCTAGCACTGGTTTAGGCAAATTAGGAATATCCTCTAAGAAGTTTCGAAGCCACTCTGCTTCTTCACCGGCCTTATCCAAAGTAATAAATTCTGCTTCCATAATAGACCTCGCAATACATGTTTGTTTGGATGATTTCCAAGAGACTGCTCCCCCAACAAGTGTAAACACACCACTTGTGGATTTTGTGTCTCTTGTGCCGGTTATGCAATTTGCATCACTGTATCCTTCAAGCACTATTGGA
Source organism: Lenwebbia sp. NSW1173648 (assembly GCA_029784005.1). Taxonomy (NCBI): domain Eukaryota; kingdom Viridiplantae; phylum Streptophyta; class Magnoliopsida; order Myrtales; family Myrtaceae; genus Lenwebbia; species Lenwebbia sp. NSW1173648. The sequence continues at coordinate 16,852,400 of JARCGZ010000008.1, read as the reverse complement.
TACTCTGTGTAATGCAAAGCATAATTTTGAGTATGCTTCAAATAGCCCAATGCACGTTTCATAGCTCTCCAATGGTTTTCATTTGGATTAACTGTAAAACGACTTAACTTGCTCACAGCACAAGCTATGCCTAACCTTGTGCAGTTCATGACATACATTAAACTGCCTAGTATACTAGCATACTCTTTTTGAGCCTTGTTTTCACCAGTATTCTTTGAAAGATGTAAATTAACATCTATCGGGATCGTTATTGGTACAATGTCTAGATTCTTGCACTTTCCAAGAATCTTTTCAATGTAGTGAGATTGTGATAGTGCTAATCCTTTAGATGTTTTATGGATTTTAATTCCCAAAATAACATCTGCGATCCCCATGTCTTTCATATCAAATTTACTTGTGAGCATGCATTTGGTTGCCTTGACAACCACACTAGTGCTGCCCTTTATAAACATATCGTCTACACACAAGCATAAAATGACAAAGCCATTATGAGTGTTCTTAACATATACACATTTATCACACTCATTAATTTTAAAACTATTCGATAACACAACTTGATCAAATTTGGCATGCCATTATTTCGGTGCTTGTTTCAAGCTATAGAGAGACTTGATAAGTCGACATACTTTCTTCTCTTATCCTAGAACAATGAACCCTTCGGGTTGTTCCAAATATATTTCTTCTTCTAAATCTCCATTTAAGAAGGCCGTTTTTACATCCATTTGATGAATTTCAAGCCTATACAACGCTGCTATGGCAAATTGCATCCTTATAGATGTAATTCTTGTAACAAGTGAATAGGTATCAAAATAATTAGAAGTACCTTCTTCACAACGTATGGGCCTCCGTAATTCGAAGCAAACTTTCCTTCCGGAAGAGGGACTATCGGCAACAACTTCCTCAAGACAATGTCATTTACCTGAAAAGGTCGAAGCCTGACCTTTTTGTTAAAAGATTTAGCAACTCTCTGCTGATAGCACTGGCTACGACATAGAGCTCTAAGTCTCTTTTCGTCGATCTTGTTCAACTGGTCCAATCTCTGTAGGATCCAATCGGCTTCCATCAATTGTACCTGCAAGAGAATACGTAATGAAGGAATTTCGACTTCAATGGGTAAACCTGCTTCCATGCCATACACGAGAGAATATGGGGTTGCCCCAGTCGATGTCCGGAGAGGTTCAGTATGCCATGAGTGCAAAAGGCAACCTTGCAGGCCAATCTCGATAATTCTCAGCTGCTTTAGCCAAGATCTTCTTGATGTTCTTGTTGGCGGCTTCGACCGCTCCGTTCATCTACGGGCAGTATGGGGATGAGTTCAAATGTTTGATCTTGAATTCCTTGAACAACTCATCCACTAATTTGTTATTCAGGTTCGACTCATTGTCAGTGATTATGGTCTCCGGTGCACCATATCGGGTAATAATATCACGACGAATGAACTTGACTACATTCCATGCCGTGACTACTGTGTATGACATAGCTTCGATCTACTTCGAAAAATAATCAATAGTGACCAGAATGAACCGATGTCCGTTTGATGCCTTCGAGTTAATTGGGCCAATCACATCGATCCCCCACATTGAGAATGGCCGTTGTTCAAATAATTGATGCAATTCGTTCGGAGGAACATTAATCTTATCTCCATGAATCTGACATTAATGGCAACTCCGAACATGCTGGATACAATCACTCTCTAATGTGAGCCAATAATAGCCCAACCTAATTATCTTACTCGCTAGTATGTGGCCATTCATGTGCGGACCACAAATTCCTTCATGCACTTCTAGCATTAAGCGAACAGCTTCGGTCGAGTCAACACCCCTTAACAAGACTGAATCATACGACCATTTGTATAGGCTTTCTCCACTCAGAAAGAACTTTGATGCCATTTTCTTGATGTACTTTTAATCAAACACGGTACTCTTTTCAGGAAAATCCTATTTCTAGATGTAGGTCTTGATGTCATGATACCATGGCTTGCCTTCAGGTTCCTCAGTCGTAGCCATACAATAAGCCAGCTTTTGTAACACCTCGACTTTTAGTCCACTAGTGACTTTCAACATTAATGACAGCATGGCTAAAGCATTAGTGAATCGGTTTTGGGTCCTTGACAAGTATTCAAATGAAGTGTCATCAAACTCTTCCACTAATTCTTCCAAGTAATCATGATAAGGCTGTAGCTTGGCATGTCTGGTCTGCCATTGCCTACTATTTGTAGAATGATTAAAGCTGAATCCCCAAACACGTTTAACCGGGTTACTCCTATTTCGATTGCAGCCTGTAAACCGAGGATGCATGCTTCGTACTCAGCGATATTATTCGTGCATGGGAATATCAATTTCGCTGCCACAGGGCAATGCTGCCCTCCTGGTGATATTAGAACAACTCCAATACTTGATCCTAACAAGTTTACGTCTCCATCAAAGTACATGGTCCATACGTACTCATCAATTGGCATAATTCGGTCCTCTAGACGATCTATATCCTCATTTGCCTAGGATTCTTGGCTAGGATATCCGCGATAACTCGTCCTTTGACTGACTTCTATGGTAAAAATTGAACATCGAATTCGGATATAACGATTGCTATTTCGCAAGATTTTCGACCAAGGCAGGCTGGTTCAGTAAATATTTGATAGGATCGCATTCCGTCATGAGAAGTATCTGGTAGTGCAAAGTGTATTGCCGAAGCCTGTGAAGCACCGAGACCAGCGCCGCGCATGTTTTTTCTGCTTCTAAGTAATTTAACTCAGAGGTGGTGACCTTCTTGCTCAGATAATAAATAACGTGTTCCTTTCCATCCTCTTGACTCTTCTGAGCAAGCATTGCACCTAGGGATTTACTATGGATTGTGAGGTAGAGGATCAGAGGTTGCGCCGGTGTTGGCGGAACAAGCACAGGTGAATTCATCAAGTAATGCTTAAGCTTCTCGAACGTTTGTTCGTATTCTTCATCCCATTTGATCAATGCATTCTTCTTGAGGAGTTTAAAGAAAGCTTTGCGGTTTTGGATAGATGGGAAATAAAATGAGCCACATTTCTGTCTACCCATCAGACTTCGAACTTCCTTCACCGATGTTGGAGGCTTGATTTCACAAATGGCCTTTACTTTTGACTGGTCAATTTCAATGCGTTTACTACTGACGATAAAGCCAAGCAACATGCCCGAAGTCGCTCCGAACATACACTTGGTCGGGTTGAGACGCAATTGAATTTTCGAAGTCTATGGAACAACTTCGTCGAGGTCTCCATGTGGTCTTCTCCACGCCGGGTCTTTGCAATCGTATCATCAACGTAAACCTCGATCTCTTCATGCATCATGTCATGGAATAGGGTTACCATCGCCAGTTGGTATGTTACCCCAGCATTTTTGAGATCGAAGGGCATCACCTTATAATGGAATGTCCCCCACGGGGTTGTAAATGCCGTCTTGATTTTGTCTTCCTCGTTCATCAGAATCTGATTGTAACCAGAGAATCAATCCATGAAAGAGAATAACTCGAAACCTGCCATACTATTGACGAACACGTCGATGTGAGGGAGCGAAAAATCGTCCTTCGGGCTAGCTTCGTTCAAGTTGCGATAGTCCACGCATACTCGAACTCGGCCACCTTTCTTCATTACCGGAACCATACTGGCAACCCAATCAGAATACTGGGAGACTTCAATGAACCCGACATCGAGAAGCTTCATAACCTCGTCTTCAATCTTCTTTGACAGCTCTGGTTTAACTTTCTGAGGCTTTTGCTTCTTGTCACGCCCCGATCCCCAGGCACGCAGCAACCCTACCAGACACCTCGGGTCATTTAAGGGCGACGACCCAGGCACGTCATCCACCCATTCATTTTATCTTTCAATTAAGCGTATGCGGAAACGACTAACATCCCCAGACAAATATAATAACAGGGATAGCTAGAAAGGAAACCAACAACCAGTAAACAGTAAAGGCTCATTTTATTTATTTACCATTATACACATCTACAAGCCCTACCTCAGGGCCACTTCCAGCAACCATCAAAAAGATACCAGGTTGAGGTTGAGGTTAAACACTACTCCAAGCTACTCAAAAAGAGAAGTCGACATCTACACCCTCCTCAGAGCTAGTAGCTCTCCATCGCTAGGGTCCTGAAAATGGTTAACAACAACTAGTGAGATATTAAATCTCTGTGAGTCAACGCCCTAAGCTCGAGTAGGGTGCTGATTCGCTTAGGGTGGCCTAAACATGTAGGTTGATGTCGATAATAGACCAATAGCGTGCGACCTCCCCAATGCTCTAGTTACTACGTGATCAGGCACTTAACTCAACCCATCAACCATCAACCACATGCATACTTACCCCACCTTAGTACACACACTACACAGTATCAATATGGAATTATACAAACAACACACAAATCAAGGCACACAACCAGAACACCCATCACAATCTCGCATGCTTAATGCATCACACGTGTTCTAGTCATTAATGACCACTCAGCCACAGCACAACCTCCTGGTACCCCTGGGACGGTTAAGTGCTCTTCCGACATGACCAGGTGTCGTCCCGCTCCATCGGGCATAGCAACCAATAATCCGTCCGGTACCCCCGGGCGGGATATATTAGGAATTCCTATAAGGAGTGTCGGTCCAGCACAAGCCGCGACCGGCATCCTTCCAGTCCCCCTGGTACCCCCAAGACAGACTGGCGGGCAATCGATAAGTCATATAATTCCCTGGTACCCTCGGGTGACGGTTTCCATCATGTGACCACACGAGCACACCATACAATTATGCCAGTTCATATCTTCGTATTTAGCCTAATGCAAATATGGTCGTGCTCATAACTCAACTTATTGTAATTTTTCATGCTTAAAAATACAATAAAAAATTCACACGTGATCACAGAGGCATACGTTTATTGCCAAACTTGGTATTCCTCATTTTTGATACATACTGGATTTTTCAAACACGAAAACATAACAATCCGGCACTACCTCACAGCACGTCCTTAATTACGTGTCCAAAAATTTATTGTTCAGATATAGCCAGTCCATTCCAAAATAGGTGGTTATGATCATATTTATATATACATTCAAGGGCACAAGACAATCACCAAATTATCACCGAATAATAATAATAATAATAATATTATTATTATTATTATTATTATTATTATTATTATTATTATTATTATTATTATTATTATTAATTAACCAACCACGGTTAATTAACCCAACTACAGTTAATTAACTCAACTACGGTTAACTAATCCAACTTCAGTTAATTAATCCAATGATGATTAATTAAAGTAACTATAGTTAATTAATCTAACCATGATTAACAAAAAGTAACTATAGTTAATAAAAATAATTACGGTTAATTAACCCAACCACAGTTAACCAAAAGTAACTATGGTTAACAATAAAGTAAATATGGTTAATTAACCTAACCAAGGTCAACTAACCCAACCATAGTTAATTAACCTAACCCAACCTTGATTAATATAACCTAACCATGGTTAATACTCATCTAGTCACAACTAACATAAACTAATCACAATTAACCTAATCTAAACTAACTCTAAACGTAATTAACAACCTAATCAAGGATTAGGAGGTTAACTCACAAACTAAACGACCGGCGATGACGGCGGCGACGGCGATGACACGGGCACGCGGCTCGGTGGTACGGGCGATGCACGGCGGCGGACGACGGTGACGGAGTTTGAATCGAAGCAAGAACGAACCGGGTCTCCACCGACCAGCCTCTGTCCAGCACAAATTTGGGAAAATACAACAGTTTCTTCGACGATTAGCCCTCAGATCTGAATTTCCCTCGATCTTATGGTCACGTAGGAAAAAACGGAGCTCAATTCACCTCCGGACAAGCTCAAACGGACACTTTCTTCCCAGGCGCGCATAGAAAATAGAGAAAGATGAGCTCTTGGGTTTGGGAGATTTTTGGGCGGAGGAAACAAGAGAGGAAGAAGGGGGTTGTTCACGTGAGGAGGGGGGAAAGAATGAGAAGAGAGAGAGAAGAGAGAAGATGAAGTGGTGGGGCCAAGCTCATTAATTCCCCATAATGACTTTTGTCCTTTAGCCCATTAATGCTAGGGGTAATTTGGTTAGAAGCAATGGTAGGTTAGTCATTTAGCATAAATGATTTACGGTACTTTGATAATTTAGCATCAATGGTAAAATAATAATTTTGTGAAAGGGTAGAATTGTCATTTCAAGGCAAAAGGGAAAAATCGTAAATTTACCAAGACTAGGCTCAGACACGAATGGTCTCAACACTTTGGTTTGACCGCTCAATAATCCCAGCTCCCTTAATCCGTCTTAATTTCCCTTGTCCAACGCCTTAGGATTTTTCAATATCCTTTTCAATTTCAATAAATCAACATCCAACTATTATCCCTTAAACCTCGAAAATCCAATATTATTTATCAGAAAAGAATCCATGGTTAAAATCCATCGAATTCAATTATCTTACAAACGTCGGAATTTTGGGATGTCACACTTCTTAGGCTTTATCGAGGGATCAGTCGGTAAATAATGTTCAACGATCGATTGATCAAGTCCTGGCATATCCGCATAGGACCAGGCAAAGATGTCTTGATAATCCTTGAACAGCTGGGTCAAACGCTTGGCTACATCTTCGAGGAGACTTGCCCCAATCTTCACTTCTCTAGGATTCTCTGCATCACCCAGATTGATTGATATGGTTTCTTCGATAGTCGAAGGTTTAGATTGCTCATGAATTTCCAAATTCTGATGTATTTCTTCGGTATTTGAATCGGAATCATCTGAATCATTAGATTCATTGGTATCAAATATGTTCGAACTCACTATTCTCGTCCCTTCGCATGCCTCGAGGTTTACCCTAAAACATAAAGTGAAGGAGTCAAAAATACAAGACAGGGTTAAACTAATACAATTTTTCCAATAAGCCTTTGCTTTTTGAAATTCATTTTGTTTTCAAAGACCTCGGGGCGAGATATCTTGGGAAGCCTAACCCTCAGTTCTTACCATAGATGACATATTTTGATCGTTGGTTATCGTCATCAGGTTAGTTTGGCATGCCTCGACAAGATTCCAAAATGATAAAAACCTCTGTAATTTTATTAATCATGAATCAATGAATTACATCTTATTGAATTGAAATCCTAAAGTGCGACATGAATTAAAAGAGAAATCCTAGACAGCAATAAAAGTTCCCACGCATGGGAATGTAAAAACTAAAGAAAATAGTTACTCTTAAGGGCCAGTGCCCATCTCGTCCAGTGGTCCTTCAGCGGTTGCATTGATGGAGCATCCCGCGAACCAACCAGTGAGGTAAGGTATGCCATCATCGAAGTCAACATCCATGACTTTCGGCTTAGGCTTCTGGTAAATGCATGGTGGCTGGTCATCTTCAGAATCATCAAATAAACTGACAATAATCGCTTTGTTCTTCTTGGGCCTGGGAGCATCAGATAAATGACGAATTACCCCTCCATGGCTAGCTTGGCCTCTAGGCGATTCAGGAAACACGAGCCCAAGATCATCATCAGTCGGACTCGGCTCAAGATGTTCAAATCCGCCCACCACTTCAGCCGAGTGGAAAGTATGATTAATGGGGGGTGGTAGAGGACTTCGATCTGCTCTTCCTCGACCTCCACATCCAGCACAACCATGACCTCGTCCATGGCCATATATTGCTCGTCCATGGTTCTCTAAGCCATGGTATCCCAAGCCAACTATGTGGGATTGTCCAATTGCTTCGATCGGAGCATGAATGCCTTGTCCTTCTTTTCCAAGTCCCATGCCCGGTTCAAAACCATTGCCGACCATAACTTTTGCGACCGTAATTGTTGCATTTGAAACATCAGGAACATGTAGAGGAATTTCCGAGGAAGCTTGGATAGTATGTACTATCTCGAATGAATGATAGCTATCTTCCTCAATAAGGTCGGGTTCTATGTATGGGATCGTTATTGCATTGTAGATGCGATGGTCCTCCTCTCCATAGACCGTAACTAGCTTTGCTTCAACTACGAACTTGATTTTATGATGTAGACTAGAGGGCACAGCACCAGCATTGTGAATCCACAGACGCCCCAACAAGAAATTGAACGTCGAAGGTGTTGGATCTAGCAATATCACCTAGAGGGGGGTGAATAGGTGATTCTAAACTCTTTTTAAGATTTAATGCGGAAATTAATAAAGGGTTCAGAACGTAAACTGAAAATGATCAGTAAGAGGACGTGCAGATAAACTAAACACAGCAAGATGAGTTTGGGGAAAGAGAAATTGCACGCAATGATTATAGTGGTTCGGCTTTAGCAAGCCTACGTCCACTCTCCCACGATGACAGCCGATTGGCCGGATTCCACTATGAGTCGTTGAAAGATTACAGGCGTTGTCACTCCAATCGCTCTTACAAATGAACCTCTCAAGACAATGAATTTTAAGCTCACAAGAACAAGAGAATGTGTTTTTGAACAACTCAGCACTTTGGAATTATAAGTTCGTGATCCCCTTTCGAAACAGTCACTATTGATCTTCTTTATACTCCTTTAGCCTTGAACTAGCCGTTACCAAGGCCCTTCAAAGGATCGCTCCTCAATCTCTGATTGGACGTCATCAATCCTGATTGACGGGGACTGTATATGGAAAGATCCAGTGGCCGTTGAAAGTGAATCTGAACCCTTAGATTCAGTCGCCCATACAACCAAATCTTCAGTTTCCATAAATAGAGTTCATCCAAATCTCCAAGATATCTTGTCCACGGAAGGTAATATCCAATCGCGGATATTCTCCTGATTTGATTGGAAAATAATCCTGTCAATCAAATCTTACAAACTTCCATAACAAGGCGCGGTCAGATCGGAAACCTACCAAACGTGGGTCTTCAGAATCTAGTAGCGAGATAATGCAGAATCTGAATGTTGTTCAGAAGCAGTCTTCTGAGCTAGAGAGACTCTCTGAATCTGAACAGATTGGAACAGCGACTCTGAGCTTCTGTAAGATCCTTGCTGACGTGTCACATAAATCTTCTAGAGATGAGTCTTCAGATGCAGCATAGACCTCCTTCTGAAGGCTTCAGATGCAACATAGACCTCCTTCTGAAGTCTTCAGAGGCAGCACAGACTTCCTTCTAAAGGCTACTGAGGCATCACGATTCTCCATCTGAATGTAGGATTTCGACTATCTCAGAAGCAAGTGTGCGACGACTACTCCCTGAGTCTGAACGCCAGTCATGGAACATTATAAGCTTTTGTTCACATGCTCATGCCTGCAATAATAAATTATTTGTATTAACCAGATTCTCTTACAGAAAGGATAGTTTTGTCAGAATCAAAATATTCAGAGGGAAGGTTTTCTCAACAATCTCCCCCTTTTTGATGATGACAAAACATTCCTTAATAAAAGTTGGTATATATAAAAAGATTGTATGAAAGTTAAGCTCGGAAAAGATTTCAATAAAATATGAATATAATTCAATTGAATCTTTTCAAACGAGTGTGCATCTGAATATATAAGATATGCATTCTGAGTGATAGAAGGATATCACCATATGTTGTATACGACGTTGAATTCGTTTGAGCGCATAGGTATACATCGGTATAATTCGCGTGTATGCATCCTGCAATATGATGAGGTATTCTCTCCCCCTTTTTGTCATCAGCAAGATAAAATGTCAATTTACACATACATGAACGAAGATTCAACCATATATTGTAAGAATAGCGTAACATTCAAAGTGCACATAAAAAGAACATCCGACAGATATAAAAACAAATACGGACAATTTGAAAAATAATTTCAAGATGACGAAAGTGGGTTTTGTTTTGAAGAGGAGGAGGGAACATCAATATGCTCTTCATCATCTTTCTGAGCAGCTTCAGCAGATTTTCCCATATCAGCAATGTAGGTAGCAAATTCTTTGAGTTCTTGCATCTCTGGAACTTCTTTGCTGATCCTTTCATCTCTGATCAAAGTATAAGTACCAATGCTGGCCATCTCAGAGCAGAAAAGGCGACAGTATTTATGAAGTATTTCCTCAAATCTGTGCAACTTCTTTTCAATGTTCATTTCCATCCTGTCCATCCTCTGCATAACTTCTACCCGAAGTTTTTCAACTTCCGTCTGAACAAGACTTTGCGAAGCATTCAGTGTCCCTGCAGAAGTCTGTTGGTTTTGTTCTTCCACCATCTGAGCTTTACCCTTTGAAGCCGAATCCAGAATTCTCTGCGAGTTTATCTCCCCCTGAATCTGATCAGGTGTTGAATCTGGAATGATTATAATAGGTTCAGCCGTAGTTGATTCAATTTCTGTGGGTTGCTCTTCAGGTATTTTCTCTGGAATTTCTTCCTTCTGAACAGCACTTTCCTCAACAGCTTTTTCTTTCTGAACAGCAGGTTCGACACTAGCTTTCTCCTTCTGAACAGCAGTCAGAACCTCTTCAGTCTGAACAACAGATTCTATAGGTTGCTCCCCCTGAATCTGAGCTGTTACAACAGGAGTGTCTTCTGTTGATCCTACAGCTGTGACAACAAAGTCATCAGATTTATCAACCTCCATGTCTTCAGGTGGTGATGAGGACCTCTTCTTTTGTTCTCGAGCAACCAGAACATCAATAGTCGTTCTGTCATCTAGTTGTTCTTCCATTATCTCCACATATGCACTTGTAGCAAGCTGAGCTTCTTTTTCTGCTTTTTCACCAGTAGTTTCAACAGCTTCTACATTTTCACTCTCATGAGTCTTATGGGGATCCTCTTCTTTCTCCATAGGATCCTCCAGCTCATTTGCTATTTCACCAGTTTCTTCAGCTTCTGAACTGATGTTTCCTTCTGATAGCACAGTAGGAGTCCTCTCATCATCTCTCGATGATACACTTTCTTCTTCTTCTGCTTCCTCTTCTTCTGAAGACTCACTCTGAACAGTGGTCTGTTTTCCTTTTGTGGCCTCTGTCTTCCTTCTTTTTGCAGATCTCTCACTCTCTGCATTCTGTTCTGCAAACTCAACCAAGACAGCCTTTTTGTTCTTGTTAATCCAACCACCAGCAGACTGTCTAAAACCCATCTTCTGAATCATAGACTCCCCAGCTACCATTAACTGAATTTCATCTTGAAGAAGCTTTCCAGGAATCTTGATATTTTGGAAGGACATGATCCGATAGATCAACCCTGCATAGGGTAGTTGTCCTTTGGTCTTTTGGACAGTTCTGTACATGTGGAGGAGAACAGTATGTGCTAGCGAGATCTTGCAGCCATTCAACAGACCCCACATCAGCTTGGCTTCATATTTCGAAATGTCAGTTTTTGAAGCAGCCTTGGGTCTTAAGCTTTCAATGACAACCTTGTACATTACAATGTGCTTCAGGAGAAAGTCATTGTAAGCAATGTGTGCCTTAGAGTCTCTAGAGTAATTCTCTTTTCCAGTCAGAGAACTGTAGGCATCATCAGGTTGCACATTAATGGGCATAAAATCCATTTCCTCAACTCCCATTAAATTTTCCAGCTCCTTAACATGCAGATGATACACCACTCCTTCAACCATATAAAACAAGGAATCAAAATTGGTGAAACATAAGCTAGAATAAAAGTAAGCTGCCAAATCAGGAAAAGTTGGCCTCCTTGCAGTTGCAAAGTCCCTCAACTTCATCTCCTCTAGATGCTTCCTAATAGGGATACCAACCCTATCAAAATACTTAAGATCAAATACCCTGTGGGGTATAACTCCTCTTTGCTTCATCATCTCGAATTTGTCAGAGTGCAACTGACTTGAAAACAGTTTGCTTTCAAAGTTCTTGTCCTTGATGACCCCTCTGATTTTCTTAAAATCTTTAAACAACACATCATCGTCGTCATCAGGCCTCCCCTTGGTTTCACTTTCTTCAGTTACAGCCTCCCTGATAACAATGCTCTTAGATGGAGACTTTTTAGGTTTAGAGACTCCAGTTTCTACAACCTTTTCCTTGCCCTTCCGAGATACATTCTCAGGAACAATAGTGGCAATAGGTGTCACAGTTTGCAGAGGAAGTTCTAATATGGCAAGAAAGTCTTTCTCGCTTGCAAACTTGTGAATATTCAGCAACAACTTGACGTTTTCGTCACTAGAGCCAGTGTTCTTGAAAGAATCATACAGAGGTTTTATAGAGAGAGCCAGGGCGACTCTTTCATCGAACTCAGACTGAGACAAACCTGATTCCTTCTGAGCAATGTGTCTTTCTTCTTCATGATCAGACCCAGAGATATCAATGGATTCGGAGAGACGAGCTTTTCTGCCCTTCGTCAGCCTCGACGATTTTCTTCTCAGACTAGCACCTTCTTTTGCTGCTTTCTTCATGGTAGATGATGATTTCGGAGCCATAGATGAGACGGTTGGAGTTTTTAGAAAGAAGGATTTGGAGAGAGCGAGAAGGAGTGTAAACAGAGAGAAAGAAATCAGTTTTTAGGGTTTGAGAGAAAATTGCGATATTTGATGGAGGTGCCGGTTCAGAGCCTTATGAAGGTTTTGAAAAACCGTAAAGCGGTTATTTTAGGAAATAAAATCAATTTAAAATAAAATCCAGCGATCAATACAAAGAAACAGAATTATTCCAATCAATCAAAGAGGCATATGTATAGAAATTTGAGAACGTAAGATTTAGAGAACATACCTTGGATTCTTACCTTATCGAGAATTTCTAAAAATAAAGAGGTGTAAGATGAACTAACCTTGCTTCTGAAGTACTTAAAAATATGCTTCTGAACAAAGGTTATGCAAATTTGCTTCTGAGCAATTTTGGTTCTGAGCTATGCTTCTGAGCTGTTTTGCTTCTGAGCTCTGCTTCTGAGTTCTGCTTCTGAGTTCTGTTTCTGAGCTCTGCTTCTGAGTTCTGCTTCTGAGCAGTTTTGCTTCTGAGTACTGCTTCTGAGCAGTTTTGCTTCTGAGTTCGGTCAATTTACCTGTACTCAATATATCTTAAGAAAAAGGATTAGTAATAGCTAATTCGTTTCGGATAAAATTGAAGGACTCTTTCTCAAGAGGCTTAGTAAATATATCTGTGAGTTGATTCTTTGTATCAACATACTGAATGTGAACATTTTCATTCTGAACATGATCACGAATAAAGTGATGTTTGATCTCGATGTGCTTCGCTCTTAAGTGAAGAATAGGATTCTTGGTTAGATTAATGGCGCTTGTATTGTCGCATCTGATCTCCACATTTGAATCCTTAACTCCATAATTTCTTAGCTGTTGTTTTAACCATAGAATCTGAGCACAACAACTTCCAAGAGAGACGTATTCTGCTTCTGCTGTACTAAGAGCAACTGTGCTCTGCTTTTTGGAATACCAGGAGATAAGCATATTTCCCATAAGTTGACAGGTTCCTGAAGTGCTTTTCCTGTCAATTTTACATCCGGCGAGATCTGCATCTGAATATCCCTTCAGAATGAAATCAGAATCCTTTGAGTACCAAAGACCATAAGCTGGATATGTTCCAATATATTTGATAATTCTTTTGATTGATGTAAGATGCGATTCTTTTGGACATGACTAAAATCTTGCACATAGGCAGACGCTGTAAAGAATATCTGGCCTTGATGCAGTGAGATATAGAAGCGATCCAATCATACTGCGATAAAGCTTCTGATCAACATTTTTTCCTTGTTCATCTTTATCAAGCTTAGACGAATGAGACATTGGTGTTTCCGTCTTCTTGCAGTTTTCTAAACCGAATTTCTTGATAATTTGAAGAGCGTATTTCTCTTGATGAATGAATATTCCTTTCTTGGTTTGTTGAATCTGAAGTCCAAGAAAGAATCTTAATTCTCCCATCATGCTCATTTCGAATTCATCTTGCATTGCTTTAGAGAAGTTCTTGCATAGATATTCATTAGAAGAGCCAAAAATAATATCATCCACATAAATCTGAACAATAAGAATATCCTTACCCTGCTTCTGAATAAAGAGAGTAGTGTCGACATTACCTTTAGTGAACTTCTGTTCAGATAGAAAGCTGCTTAACCTTTCATACCAAGCACGAGGTGCTTGCTTTAATCCATATAAGGCTTTCTTCAGGGAATATACGAGATCCTTTCTTCTTAGTTCCTCGAAGCCAGGAGGTTGCTCGACATAAACTTCTTCTTTGATGTAACCGTTTAGGAATGCACTTTTCACATCCATCTGAAACAGTTTAAAGTCATTGTAACAAGCATAAGCAAGAAGTAGCCTTATGGCCTCTAACTTGGCAACTGGTGCGTAGGTTTCATCGTAATTTATTCCTTCTTCTTGAGAATATCCCTTTGCCACAAGTCTTGCTTTGTTTCTAACCACTTTTCCTCTGTCGTCCATTTTGTTTCTGAACACCCATTTTGTTCCTATTACAGGACGATTTTTGGATCTTGAAACAAGCTCCCAAACATTATTGATCTTGAATTGATGAAGTTCTTCTTGCATGGCATTGATCCAATTTTCATCAGTAAGAGCTTCTTCAATCCCTTTAGGTTCGATTTCATAGACTAATGCTATATTGCTCATTGCTTCCTTGAATTTCGATCTGGTTTTGATTCCTTCATCTAAGCTCCCCATTATTAGTTCCTTGGGGTGACTGGATTTATGTTTCCAGTTTCTGTTGAATTTTCCGTCTTGAGCATCATTTGGATCATTAGAATCAGACGGTGTCACCTCTGTTTCTTCTGCGATTTGTTGGCTTGTTTCTTGATTCTGAACTTCTTCAGAAGCATGATTCTCTTCTGAATTTTCTTCTGGTTCTGAACCTTGATGAAGAGACGAGACTTGAACATATTCAGATTGATCATTCTGAGTCTGAATATTTTCATCAAACTTGACATTCATTGATTCTTCAACACATCGAGAGTTTTTGTTGTAGACTCTGTATGCTTTGCTCGTTGTAGAATATCCTAGAAATATTCCTTCATCTGACTTCTCATCAAACTTACCAGCTCGATCATTTGCATTTTTCAGAATGAAGCATTTACAACCAAACACACGGAAGTATGCTAAATCTGGTTTTCTCTCTTTAAAAAGTTCATAGGGAGTTTTCTCAACAATTGATCTTAAAGAGACACGGTTTAAAATATAACATGCTATTGACACAGCCTCTGCCCAGAAATGAGATGCAATTTTACTTTCGATCAAAAGAGTCCTCACCATTTCTTGTAGAGAACGATTTTTCCTCTCCACAACCCCATTTTGTTGAGGTGTGTAAGGAGATGAAAAATTATGCTGAATCCCAAACTCATCACAAAAATTAGAGAAGCTTTGGTTTTCAAATTCTCCCCCATGATCAGTTTTGATGCAGGAAATAGAGTAACCTTTTTCATTCTGAATCTTTTTAGAAAATTTTGAGAAGGATGAGAAGGCATCATTTTTGTGTGCAAGAAATAAAACCCATGTGACTCTTGAGTAATCATCAACTATGACAAGGCAGTATTTCTTACCTCCAAGACTTAGTGTTTTGTTAGGACCAAAGATATCCATATGAAGTAGCTGTAGAACACGATCAGATGATACATGATTAATAGATTTAAAAGAACTTTTTACCTGTTTCCCAAGTGTGCAGACTGAGCAAAGCTCTGATTTCTCAAACTTTGATTGTGGTAAGCCTCGAACTAGTTCCTTGGATGATAGCTTCGAGATGTGTTTGATACTGATGTGTCCTAGCTTTCTGTGCCATAGTTCAGATTCATCCTTGATAGAGATGAGACATTTGATGTCTTCAGAATCAACATTCAGAAGGTAGATATTTCCATGACGTCGACCAGTGAAGGTTTGCTTCTTGTCTTTGCTAACACCTGAGTATTCTGAGTCTTGAAAACAAATTTGATAACCAGAGTCACATAATTGACTAACTGAAATCAAATTGTATTTGAGTCCTTTGACAAGAGAGACATTGATCGTGAGATTTTCGATTTTTACAGTGCCTTGGCCAATCACTTTGCCTTTATTCTTTCCACCAAATGACACACTTCTACCATTGTAATTGAAAGTTGTATGAAGTTTTCTGGATCACTAGTCATGTGACTTGAGCAACCACTATCCAGAAACCATTTGTCTTTTCTCTTCCTTGGTACCTGCAAGTGGGAAGTAACTTACTAATTCTTTGGTACCCAGTTTTTCTTGGGTCCATCTGAGTTAGTCACAATAGATTTCTTTCTATTAACAGGTCTCCATACCATCATGCAACTATTTCTAACGTGATTTCTAGCACCACAGTTTTCACAATGCATTGGATAAAAGAATTTTGTAAAATGCTTTTGAAAATGCCGTTGATATGCAAATTTGGAAGGTTTACGGGAAATCCTGTCATTTGTTTCTGGAAACTTATTTTCGAAATTATTTTCCTTTTTGAAACCAAGACCAGATTTGTTACCATAAGGAATTTGTCTGGAAATAATGTTTTCCAAATTTTTTGAACTTTGGGAAAATTTCTTTGAAGTATTTTCAATTTTGGTTTTCAAGGAATCATTTTCTTTCAAGATCAAATCACGATTCTCCTTGATTTGATGAAATTCCCTTTGCAAAAATTCAATCTTGTCTTTTTGAGAATCATTCTGTTGTTTTAAGGATGAAACTTCCTTTTTCAAAATGGAAACCTTTTTGAGAGCTTCTTTATAATTTAAGCACAACTCATCAATGTATTCAGAAACTTCATTTGGCAGTTCAGAAGGATGTACCTCAACATCTGAATTTGAATCTGAATCTGAATCTGACTTTGCCATAAGACATATGTTAGCATAGTCATCCTCGCTGTCTTCAGAATCACTTAGAGTTTCTGCTTTCAACGCCTTTTTGTATTTCTCATACTTGAACTTGTCTTTCTTCAGAAGCGGACAATTTGGTTTGATGTGTCCTGCCTTCTTACAGTGAAAACAGATTACATCTTTGTCTTCCTGTTTGTCATTGTTTGATTGTCTCTGATCATTCTTTTTAAATAATTTCTTCCCTTTGAAATTTCTTCCTCTACGAGCCATTTTTCTGAACTTCTTCACCATGAGAGCAAGTTCTTCGTCGTCTTCATCTTCATCATCTGAATCTGGCATTTCAAAATCAATTTCAGATTTTAAAGCAATAGACTTCTTACCTTTTGAATCTCTTGTTCTGTTAGTACGCTCAGTCTCATATGACTGTAAGGTTCCGACTAGCTCATCAATAGATAGAGGTCTAATTGTTTGACATTCCTGTATTGATGGTTTGATGTAATTCCAGTCATCTGTAAGTCCTCGAAGGATCTTTCTGACTTGCATCGGTTCTGCTACAGGAGCGCCTTGTCTTGCAAGACCACTTGCTAGAATTTGAAACCTGTCAATCATTTCAGCAATTGATTCATCGTGCTTCATTTTGAAAGCTTCGTAATCACTCAGCAGAATGCTGAGTTTTGTTTCTTTCACTCTGTCAGTTCCCTGATATGTGACATGAAGTCTATCTCATATAGCTTTGGCTGAATCTTCTTCTGCAACACGATTATATAGAGGAATGGATAATGCGCAGAAAAGTGCATGCACAGCTTTAGAATCGAGTCCTTATCTTTTGGCTCTTTCAGAATCTGACAGTGTTGCAGTAACATTTGTATTGTTGTTTCCTTCATTTCCAGTGGAAGGGGTTGCTGTTACATTAAGAACTACTCCATTTACGACAACATCCCACATCAGATCATCTGATGCCTTGAAGAACCACTTCATTTTGTTGCACCACATATTGTAGTCTTTCCCATCAAAATAGGGTGGTTTGTTGCTGAAATGTGCATCACTAGTTCCTGTGAAATTATTGCTAGACATGATAGATCGTTAGCTCTGAAGTAAAACACTTCGAAATAATGAGCAACCAGGCTCTGATACCAATTGTTGGATCTAGCAATATCACCTAGAGGGGGTGAATAGGTGATTCTGAACTCTTTTTAAAAATTTAATGCGGAAATTAATAAAGGGTTCAGAACGTAAACTGAAAATGATCAGTAAGAGGACGTGCAGATAAACTAAACACAGCAAGATGAGTTTAGGGAAAGAGAAATTGCACGCAATGATTATAGTGGTTCGGCTTTAGCAAGCCTATGTCCACTCTCCCATGATGACAGCCGATCGGCCGGATTCCACTATGAGTTGTTGAACGATTACAGGCGTTGTCACTCCAATCGCTCTTACAAATGAACCTCTCAAGACAATGAATTTTAAGCTCACAAGAACAAGAGAATGTGTTTTTGAACAACTCAGCACTTTGGAATTATAAGTTCGTGATCCCCTTTCGAAACAGTCACTATTGATCTTCTTTAAACTCCTTCAGCCTTGAACTAGCCGTTACCAAGGCCCTTCAAAGGATCGCTCCTCAATCTCTGATTGGACGTCATCAATCCTGATTGACGAAGAATGTATATGGAAAGATCCAGTGGCCGTTGAAAGTGAATCTGAACCCTTCAGATTCAGTCGCCCATACAACCAAATCTTCAGTTTCCATAAATAGAGTTCATCCAAATCTCCAAGATATCTTGTCCAAGGAAGGTAATATCCAATCGCGGATATTCTCCTGATTTGATTGGAAAATAATCCTGTCAATCAAATCTTACAAACTTCCATAACAAGGCGCGGTCAGATCGGAAACCTGCCAAACGTGGGTCTTCAGAATCTAGTAGCGAGATAATGCAGAATCTGAACGTTGTTCAGAAGCAGTCTTCTGAGCCAGAGAGACTCTCTGAATCTGAACAGATTGGAACGGTGACTCTAAGCTTCTGTAAGATCCTTGCTGACGTGTCACATAAATCTTCTAGAGATGAGTCTTCAGATGCAGCATAGACCTCCTTCTGAAGGCTTCAGATGCAACATGGACCTCCTTCTGAAGTCTTCAGAGGCAGCACAGACTTCCTTCTAAAGGCTACTGAGGCATCACGATTCTCCATCTGAATGTAGGATTTCGACTATCTCAGAAGCAAGTGTGCGACGACTACTCCCTGAGTCTGAACGCCAGTCATGGAACATTATAAGCTTTTGTTCACATGCTCATGCCTGCAATAATAAATTATTTGTATTAACCAAATTCTCTTACAAAAAGGATAGTTTTGTCAGAATCAAAATATTCAGAGGGAAGGTTTTCTCAACAGAAGGGATATCCAGTACTTGAAAAAGAATGTCGAACACGGATGTCCGATTTGCAATTCCAGATTGATCTGGCCTATGACATCCTTCTTTACTCCGTCGAATGCTCGGACGAAAGTCTTGGCTGCTTGTATAGTGGATGGATCAATTCCTAGACGCTTCGGAGTAGCCAGAGGACATAAGTTCAGAGCCGACTCGTTATTAACAAGCACTCTTGCCATATGAGTCTGTTTATGTTTGACCGATATATGGAGCGCCTTGTTATGACCATGCCCCTCAGCTGGGATTTCTTCATCAGAGAATGCCACATGATCCTTAAGGAGAATAGTCCCGACGAAGCCTTCCAGTTTATCTTCTTCTATGTTCTCAGGCACATGGACTTCGCTCGGTACTTTCACAGGGCCGTCCGATGTTTATCAGATCTTTGGAGGAGTTCCAATAATGAGACTTGAGCAGGCAACTTTCATAATTGATCAATTACACTATATTCACTAGCCTTGATCATAGCCAAGAAATCCTTCGCATCCTTCTCAATGACTTGCTTGGCCAATTGATTATCGGCATAGGTACGCCCTGACCTTGTCACCAAGTCGACATCAAAGGACCATGGTATTGCCTCGTCATTGTCATATTCAAATGGTTGGGGTTTCATGAGTACAAACTCCTCAGCAATATCTGACACTATGATTCCTAAATCGTCATCAGAGACATCCTTAAGAGGAGGCATGTTAGCTAGCTCAGGATCCAACTTGATTTGGTCATTCGTCAACGAAGCTAGCTCTTGATCCTAGTCTATAATGACTTGGGGGATGGTGGCCACGATCCTGGTGTTGTCAGCGCGCCCAATCATTCCATCCTTGACAAGCTAATCAATCATCCTCTTCACCTCGGATGATGATACCTCCTTACCAGTCGAAAAATATCTAGCTCGCACTAGTGCATCGAAAATATCAGAAATGGGGACCTTGAAAACCGAAACCTGCCTAGCTCCTGGGCCCAAGACAACATTTGCATCGGCCGAATGGTTAGGGAGTGAATTTTTCTGCACATTGGGTTTACCCATCAGCTGGAGCGCAAATGCCCCAATTTTCAAGAGATCTTGAATATGGTGTTTAAGCACCGCACAATCATTGGCCGAGTGACCCGATTCTCCCGAGTGATAATCATATTTCTTGGTCAGATCATACCTCGAAAATGATGCATAATTGCGCCGTTGAGGTTTTGAAGTCAACAAATTCTTCTTGCGCAGGACGACCAATACCTGAGAAAGTGTTCCAGGGAGTGGGGTGAACTATCGGTTCTTGCATTGATATGCCCATTGGGTCTGCTAATTATAAACAGGCGGCTGCTGAGGAGAAAACTGCATCTTCTAGGTCTATGCCGGTGCCTTTTGAACATAGGTCATATTCACCTCGGGGACCGATTCTTTGTCTTTCTTACCAGAAAGCCTCTTGCAAAAAGGACTAGCATCACCGTACCACCCTTTCTTCAGTCCAGACTCTATTTCTTCGCCCATGGCAATCAGCTGACTGAATAACTGAACGGCCATTACCCACATTCGAAACGGATCAGCTGTGGGAGAGTGGACACAAACAACTTCATCAGGTCACGTTCCGGTGGCTCGAGCATGATCTGGGCTGCCATATTTCTCCATCGGGTGGCATACTCCTTAAGAGTTTCTCCTTTCTTCTGCTCAGCCCTCTAGGTCTTCTCGGGTGATAATGACATCAAGATTGAACTTGAAATGTTTGACGAAAGCATTCGCCGCTTCCTCCCAAGAGTCCATGCGGTTGATACAATGGTTAGTGTACCATCTCATAGCAGCATCCTTCAAGCTCGCCTGGAAGGTCTGAACCATTAGAGGTCCATTGGAAACATACTTATTCATCAGGCCTTGATGCATCTCGATGTGTTGTATCGAATTCGACGTCCCGTCATATTTCTCAAAGGTTGGCATCTTAAATTTTTCTGGCCCCTGGTATATACTGACAAATCAATTGGGGGAATGCTCTGGGTTCCCTCTATATCACGTAACCTCTGCTCAAGCTTTGCCAGGAGCTTAGCATTTTCATCATTCAGGGCCGGAGGTGTGACCATAGGCTGA
This sequence comes from Lenwebbia sp. NSW1173648, assembly GCA_029784005.1. Taxonomy (NCBI): domain Eukaryota; kingdom Viridiplantae; phylum Streptophyta; class Magnoliopsida; order Myrtales; family Myrtaceae; genus Lenwebbia; species Lenwebbia sp. NSW1173648. The sequence continues at coordinate 16,831,241 of JARCGZ010000008.1, read as the reverse complement.
GGAGCCTTGGTTGTAGGAGGTATGCTCGTGCTAGGGTTAGTCAAAATGACGTCTTCAAGAGGTGAGGTAGGATCAATGTCCACGACAGGGGTCTTGTCAAGACAGAGGCCGTGACGAGTCGAGGGCGAAATCTCCGATTGAGCACTAGAACTGACTTGCTGCTGCTAGGCCATGAAATTATCCATCATCTGGGTCATCATAGCGGCCATCTGGTCATTCAAAGCACTCATGTGCTCTTTCAGCTTTTCGTCCACAATGGCGGCAATCTCAGCTTGATTGGCCATTTTCCTCACTCTAGAACGAGTACCGTAGGGTTCTCGAGGGGTATCCATAATATATCACCTACAAAAATGCAAACATAATGATGAGTATGATGAGTAATCATGGGTGGATCAGTCCATGACGCGACTCTAGCCTTGAGACGACGACTGAAACTGACTCGGGAAGATTCCAGCCTCATCTGATTTTAGTAAAAAATTCTTCATAATTCACAAGATTTTCCAAACGACTTCAAAATTTACAGGAACTTGGGAAAAAGGATGATGAACAACTTTTATGTTTTAAGTTCATGCAAAAAACATACGGATCATGACATTTTAATGCGTCTTCCGAAACTTCTGATCAGAAAACTGATTTCATCCGATTTTTACTTGAGAGCAAAGTGGGCCATCAAAACTTCAAATTAAGATCCCAAAATTTTCAGGCCTCTAGTTCAAATCCCATTTAACCACTTTTATATTTTTACTTCTTGCAAAAGAGCGCATCAGCTATTGGTAAATGTCAAAATAAAATTGAGGTCTGAAAAATTCTGAAATCCAAACTAATTTGTCCTCATCTTAAATTCTGAAAATAATGGAAATCGCGTTGGATTGATCCGAAATTTTTTTACATAATATATTAGGATCTTCCAGATGTTTCTTGTGAAGAGGTGACATTCCAATTATGATCTGAAAAGGGTCAAAAAAAAATTGTCAAACTAGTGAAGGTTGATCAGTCAGAATGCTTTGCAGTTTTGATGTACTCAGAAAAACGTGAGTTTGGCCCCACTTCGTCCCAAGCAAATGAAGTCCGTTGGTTCTAAATTTTTTATGTTGAAGATCATTACGTTATATATGACTTTGGTCAAGGGTGTTCGCCCAAAACTCGATCGTAGGATTTTACAAAAATCGTGGAACCCAGCAAGGTAAATCAAAACTGAGGAAAACTGATCAAATTGCAATTAATGAGAAAAATCATCCGACAATTGACTCCGAAATTGAAAGTATAACAAGTAAATTCCTAAATGACCAAACTATGAATGTAAAGACATGACTTGACTTGACAAAACAAGACTAATGTAAAGCCATGACTTTGCTCGACAAAAGCAAGACTCTCGGTCTACTACTTCGAGGAAGCAACGTCGTCCTTCAGCCGCTTATACGCTTTGGTGACCTTTGCAGCCTTGTCTTTAGTTTTTTCCAATTTTCGCTTGAGGATATCAACTTGTGCTCGAAGAGTAGCCGTCGACGGCACTTGAGGAACCTTGGGACTCAAAGCCTCGGCGATGATGTTCTTCTTGATATACTGCTCCATAGCGTGATATGCCTTCTGCGGATACGGCAATTCCATCCTTGGTAAGCTAAGCTTCCTCAGAAGGCAAAGATCCCACAATGTGCGGCACGATTTAACAGCATGCTCGTGCTCGGGAAGGGAAACAGCAAAATCCAACAAGAGCCACTCATTGTCTAGGAATGGCGGTAGGCTCTAGACTACTCCATATTATCGCAAGACGCAGTAAGGGATATACTCCGTAGCTCCAGTGATACCCAACAAAGGGACCGGCCCCTCAACTCCCACGGCGAGACGAGCTTCCCTTACTCCGAACCACTCAACACACCACCAAAAACCTTAGGGAGATGGATCCTCCATAAAGGCCAACCATTCAGTAAAATGGTACTCCGGAAATTCCTCTTATTTATCTTTGAAAATCAGGATTGGGGAACAGAAATTTCTAAGCTTACCAGCCGATACAAGGGTTTTGCAATCTTTTATATGAGACATGAACCACAATTGTAAAAGTTAGGCAGAAGCATGAAAAACTTTTGACGTTTCTCGCTTATACTTAGTGAGGGATATAAAGGTTTCGGCCAATATTGCATTGACCATATTCTTCCCTTCACACACTTGCTGAACAAAATAGACCATCTTTGGATCGACATGATTTTGACAATGAGGAAAAATGAACAATCCAAAGAAAGCTAACATGAAAATTTTACCCTTTTGTAAAGATGTAGCTTCCTTAAAATGTTCAGTTAAGAATGAGAATGGGCAATTCCCATAGGTAGATTTTAAAAGCTTCCGAACTACCTTAACTTCAGTTTTCAAAAATTCAGCTAATAGTAATGCAGAATCCGAACCCAAGTAAGGACTAATGGGTTCCGTCTCCAACGACTTTCTGATGAGTGCATTGTATTCTTCTAGAGTAGGGGTAAGTTCATGCTTACCAAATATGAATGTGGAAGTGATGGGACACCAAAAATGCGCCATGGCTTGAATGAGGCCCGTGCGAACCCGAATATAGAGAAGCGGCAACAAATACCTTGGTCTTTGATCCACATATTCGCGGGTTGCGCTATCCAGTTGAGTCAACCAATCACACAAGGCTAACTTGGGCACCATAAGGGTACGAATGTTCTTGCTTCCCATGACGTAATAGACCAAGACAACGACCAACCTAACGGCATCATGGACCGACCAAAATGACACAAGTAAGAATTTTGAAAATAAGAAAGGCTAGAAAACCTTACTTTTACTTGACAAAACAAGAAACAACCACAAGGACATACGCATGATTCGTGCAAATGCATTATTGCCTCTTGATTATGAGATTCTAGAGACCAGTCGTACCCAACAAATGTTGGTCAGATTCTCTAGTCCTCAAGAACTCGGGGATGTCGCGAATCCATCCCATGTCTTTGGATTATGGCCATGGCGGGTTTTTCTTGACATGTTTGGGATCAAAGACAATGGCACCCACCCCTCTACATTGAGGCTAGGGAGATCCTTGTCTTGATACCATCCTAGGCCAATCTATCAGTTTAGGTCCAGTGTAGTACAACAATGTGAAAATCATGCATATCAATTTAATGCACTCAATCAAGGCAAAGTTTATAAAAATAATTAAACAACGACCCTACAAAGGTTAGAAAACACAATATTCACATAACCTACAAAAACATTTAACACCTAAGGGGAGTTAGAGACAACCACAACCACCAATCAAGGAATTTCAATCATGAGAAATCATAGGCCTAAGTCCACTAAGGTTTTTTTTAAATTTTCAAAAAATTAAGGTACCCAATTTGTGCTTTATTTTTTTCCAAAAAATTAAAGTTATTCCCCAGCGGAGTCGCCAAGCTATCACGACCTAAAATTAAGGCTAATGGATTATCAGGTTAATTGTTTGACTAACCTAACTCGGACACTCCCAAGCCCTACCAATTCGCAACTTTGGTTCAATTTCATGCAAAACATTTATATTTGAGTCGCTACTAATCATTTATGATAGGTTGATTCAAAACCTAAATAAAATAGTGGGAGAACTATTTTATTTCTACGAACCAGAGATTATGAGTTCAGGGACTTGGTTACATTAATTTTTCAATTACTGCCCTTTCGATACCAATTTTCATGAAAAATCCTTGATTTGGTGATTTAGGGTTTTCTCTTATTAGGTGTAATGCAAATGCAACTAACCTATATGGCATGGAAAAATATGCATGAATGACGTGCATGACATGGCAAACATGATACTAAACTATATGATATGCAATGAGAATGATATTTTTTGGTATTTTCGGATTTATGAAAAATAAAGGCAAAAACTAACCTAAAAGTGAAATAACATTCATTATAGTTTGAGAAATTGATTTCTCAAAGTCTCAACTTATGTTAAATGTTATTTTTGACATAAGGAGCATGAAAAAATGTGATTTGCCTTTAGGAAAAGGTGTCATCTTTTTGGTATTTTTTGGGAATTTAATTAAGAAAGGAAAAACATAAAATTTGAACAAAAATAAAAAAAAATTTGCTCATAATACACCTTTAATTCCGAAAATTCCAATTTAATTCATAACGTGCCCTTACATTAGGGCCGGAAAAATGAATTGCATATAGAATTACCGTCACCCTATGTAGAAAGGGCAAACCATGAAATTCTATTTTAGAATTATCAGTCCGCCTCTCAAAATAGAAAGTTAGACGTATAATTCACGTATATACGGCCATGATTATACTTCAAAATAGAAGTCAAATTAAATGCCCTAATATACGTATTCCGATGGGACAATGCACAATGGGGAGCGTGTATTATGAGTATGATTGTTTATTTAAGTGTAAACTTTTAACACAAAAATCAAATAATCATATAACTAAACTAAACATGCAATATACAAAGATATTCAAACACGCAAAAATAATCATGACGAAGCAAGATTCACACATGGACATAGCAAATTCTGCCATAAAAGGGATAGTGCCGAAAATTTGAGAACAAAGTAAATCATGTGCCAAAAAATTCATGTCATTTTCGATTCATTCAATTTGGTCTTAGAAAAAATACGTTGAACAATTTGCAACTTTTGAGAAAAGATGTTGTTCCAATCCAATTTAATCAATTCTCAAAAAAGTGCATAGAATTCAACAACTTTTATCAAATCAAATCGAACTTTCTTAAAAAATCAGAATTTTCGTGCAAAAAGTTTAGGTCTTTGCAGTTTTTACCAAAATTAAAAACCAAATCGTTTATCAAAGAACAAACGATTTTTGATATACTAATGTGACGGCCTGATTGTTCGACAAATGGATTTTTGAGCTGAATAGTAAGTATCGGGGTTGGATTATTAGAGATGGTGGATTTGTTTTTAAGTTTTCGTGTGGCAGATTAGTTGGGTGAGTGGTATAGCCAGGCACGGTGAGAATTAGACAGACAGTTGGGGATTATAATTGTTTTGGTGCGTGTAGTATCGGTCCAACGTGAGATTGGTTCGCGATTTGAGCGCGAAGCCACCGCCTCTACCCCTAAGCCCCACTGACCTACCCCACTATATAAACCCCTTCTCTTCTCTCTCCTCCCTCGTTTTTCTCCTCCCCTCACCGTGGACAGCTCCCTCACTCTCTCATTTCCCTCTCGTTCTCTCTCAGTGAGCTCTCACTCGTGCACCCTCTTGCTCATGCTTTGGCCGGTGACTCCCTAGCTCGTCCATGAGGATCCACGAGCTACTCTAGGCCCCGTACACCAGCCCTCGACGCCGCTCATCCCTCCCTTCCCCGTCGTTGTTCTTGCGCGCGCCGAAAAGGAAAAATGGCTCTTTGAACTCATCCGGGCGGCGAATCGAGCTCCGTTTCTTCGCATGCATTCCTAAGGCAAGTAAATATCTACCCTTATTACTAATCTGCCCATTTGTCACTTGTTCTAGCGCGAATTGCTAAGATTGAAAATGGGTATGTCAATGGCTAGATTCGGTTGCATGTCGAGGAAAATGGTAACGCATGTACGATCCATTGCTTGAGTTGACATCTCTAGGACTGGGGTGAGCTAATTTCATGAGTTGATCATTTTGTTTGTCGTCGGTTTGAAGTGAATCGAAGTTAGATAGTAGAGGGTGCTCGACTAGGTTCATTGGGGTGGTGTCCATGTTGTTCCATGGCTCATTAGTTGTTATTGCCGATTAATTGTGGGTATTTGAACTATGGATAGACGAGAATTTAGGCGTAATAGTCTGACATGGAATTAAATTGGTTCGAACGAGGATTAAGCATCATGGAGTTTCGGCCATAAGGTTGGGGAAAGACCCACGAGCTTCGGTATGTGTGGTTTGAGCAGTTTGTATGGCGATGAATCGAGGTAGGTTGAAGTGGAAGTGTATGTGTGGTTCGGCCGAGTATGTTGCGGCTATGGGTACACGATCCAAAGTGATGGATCACTTATTATGTTGGGATTTAGCTCGATGAGAGTCTCGAGTCTATTGGGATTGGCGATTAATGGATGGCGTGCAAGGATTGATCAGGGTCGATATTGAGGTCGTGTGGGGAATCTGACAAGAAAGTTGTAACTTAGTATCATGGACTGTTGGGTGTGGTTGGTGACTCGTCAACCGTAACCTCCTTTGCGTGTTTCTTGTGATAGTATTCATTGTGTTCCTCGATTTGTTGTTTGTTGGTTTGTGCCTGAATGAATGGTGAATAGATAGTTTAGTCGTTCGGCTAGATATTGTACTTACCGAGCTTCAACTCACTCTTGTTGTTGAACCCTTTTTCAGATCCACAGATTTTCGTGGCTCAAGATAATAGTGATGGTGTCGGAGCATACCGTTGGTGATGCTGGATAGTATTCGGGATTAGATGATACATTTTGATTCCTCCCAATGTACTTTTGTCGTTGTGAAAGGGATGTATATAAACGGTCAGACATATGTATAAATAAAAATTAGTCCTTTGTGGTATCAAGGTGTTCTTGGAATGTGTGATATCAGGTACCGTAGTCAAACCCTAAAGAGGCCATACCTTTAGGCGTGCCTACCCTTATGCATGCACTTGTATGTCGGTCTCGCTTGTTTTTTGATAGTCTTCTGCATGCACCCTCTGTATTATACGTAATATCAAATTAAAAAAGATCGCGATTAGCTTAGAAGGGATGGCACCCTGGGACGCTACAACTAAGCCGTAACACGTTTCAAGCGACTTCAGGTTACATCACGAACACGGTATACATGGTCGATTGACTGCGATACAATGAAGCAACATCTCAAAAAGCTTGAACTTTAATAAACGAGAAAGTTCATTCTTTTTTGAAGAAAACAAGCTTTTACTTCTCAAACTTGATTGCAAATCATAAATTCAACGATATGAACGAGCATATGTATCTTTTCAATCAAACATCACATGCTATGCAATCAAAAAAAGTTAAAGGTTTTACCTTTTTAAAGCCAAAAATCTGCACTTGCGTGATCCGATGAAAACCATCCAAAACGATGCCTTTTGAACTTGATTTGCATTAGAATTGAGCTCCGGATTCTAACACAAGATAACAACTATATTAGGCATCAAATAATAACCAAAATGGGGCTGACCAACCACCAAATAGGGGCTGATCAGCAACTCAAAGTAGCGCGGCAGCAGGACGGCATTGGGCGGCGAGTTCGGGCGGACGTCGGGAGATGAGCACAAGCAGAAGACGGCAGCGCCTGGGGTGGACGGCGGCTGAGGCGGGCGGCGAGCGGTGAGCACGGGCAGACGAGCAACAGCTCGGCCGATGGTGCACGCCGGGGAAGGACGACGCGGGGATTTTCTGAATATTGTGTGTCCTTTTTTACCCTAGGCATTAGGTTCTATTTATAGACAATAAGGGAGCTCTAATCCTAGTCAAAATAGGACTCCTAGCTAAAGTAGGATATCCTAATATGAATAAATCTGACTTTAATTCAAACTTTGAAGAGTCCAAATCCACCAAAACACTTATGATTTTCGGCCAAGAGAGGGCTTTAGTGGGCTTGGCCGAATTTTTGGCTCCTCATGGGCCGTCATGCACAATTCCAGGCTCCAATCGAGCTTTATTTAATTAAAAATTAATTAAATAAAGGCCTAATGGGCTAAATTAAATTTGAAAACAAGGTCCAAACCCCATAGAAAGTTCGGCACACCTATAGGACAGGCTTAGCCGAATTTTTCTTTTTATCGTGGGTTCATTTGCTCAATTTTGGGCTTCAATCAGGCTTTTTCTAATTAAATATGCATTTAAATTAAGCCTTTTCCAAAATTAACCATTTAAATAAGCTGAATTGAAGTCAAAATAAGCTCTAATGGTCTTGAGAATTTTCGGCACATCATCCCATGCCTTAGTCGAAAATTTGTGATGAATTACAGTCCAAACTGCTTGCTGATTGAAGCTCATCCTTGCGCCGCTGGTCTAAATGAATGTCAATGCAATGCATGAACAATAAAAAATAAACATGATTTGATTATTTTTTTGTAAGAACTAAAGATAGTTCTAATTTTTATGCAAGAATAATGACTAAAAAGGTTAGTTAAAATTTAGGTGTCAACACGATTCAACTACATTCCTGGGCAATTCCGCAAATCGAACGTCGATAGAGGATAGTCGAATTCCTCTATGTATAATTCTTACAGAGCTAAACACACATGTCACTAGTCTAATAATAAACGTGTCAGCATTATTTTTATCGCGGCGCGTGAATTTAATGATAATTTTAATCGGGTTTTTCAATTCAATTATCACCTGAGAGATTCTGGAAGGTCTAGCCAAGAGCCTACACGAGGCTCCCTATTTCCTTTGGCCCCTTTTTTTTTGGGTCAAGCTTTGCCCCTTTATCACGTGAAAAGAGATTGTTTCGTTTGGTTAAATCCAGCTTGCTTGTCCGACTTATTATGTTCGTGCAACTTTTTCTGGGGTTGGTGAGGAATGGACGGCCACCCGTAGTTTCGCTTTAGGTGATTTCACACACGAAACTTCAATTTTCCAATCTCTCTCTCTCTCTCTCTCTCTCTCTCTCTCTCTCTCTCTCTCGTAGTAACATCTGACTCAGCTGCGTATGGCTGAGGATTGCATCAGTCGCGCGAGCATGATGGTGGTGGCCGTGGCCGTGGCGGTGGCAGCGGTGGCGCACAAAGTGGCTGAGGTTTGGATGTGCGGCAATCTAAAGAGGGAGAAGAAAAATGAAGTAGATTTTTGTCCTTTTCCTTTTTTATTATTCTTGTAGTAATATCATCGATTTGATTGTTTGAGATAAAAAGACATCGTTTTAATTAATTGCCATACATGTAACCAAGTTGCTGGGACATCTCGGATCTTTTGGGGAGATTGGACTATCACATAAGAAAACTCAGACGAAAATTGATCGGAATTTCTTTCGAAGTTTCATTATACTAGCTCAATTGAGGTTTAGGCCTTAATTAGATTTCGTATAATAGGTTTAGGGTTTCCTGAGCACTTTTTGTCCATCGTGTGCCAGGAGGCGAAGGGCTACAACAAGTAGAGATTGGGGCAAAAGAGAGAGAGAGAAGGGAAGGTGAAAAATAGAATTCAGAATTTTACTCGGATGAATATGAATTATTGGTACGGACAAGGTTGATGGGTCGTTCGTTTAAAAAACGTAAATCGAAGTTAACATATTAAAATGCTTATTATAGTAGTAGATCTCTATCATTTTGATTAAGATTTTGCTCTAAGAAGCGTAGCGAAACCTTTTGGTTGCTTCTTGTAGGCGACTGTCCAATTTTGACTAAATGATCTTATGCACCGGTGCAAGCCAAAGTCTTTTTCAATCAATTCTCCCCCAATAAGAGTCAATTGACATTTCGTATGTCCACCCATAATCTTCACGTTTAATCAATCTTATCATTTAAGAGAGAGGTTTGAATAAGATGCATTGGGTTTTGACATTTGTTGTCTTACTTGAGATGCAAGAGTAGATGTCAAATAAACTACTCGCTATCCATTTTCTAGAAAAGGTCAAGCAATTCCATGCTTTTTACTGGCTTTATGTGCTTGGAATGGTAAAGGGCACAAATAAATGACTTGAGTTCCGACAAAGTAAAAGGGTTAATATGACGAAAAAAATTTAAATTGGTACATTTGTGATAAATTTATCCTAAATTAATTTATAGGCTAGGAAAGATTTCAAATTGGTACACCTATGACAAATTTATTCTCTGTTATTTTTCGTCAAATTGCTGAGTTACCTGATGTACTGATTTGAGATTTTTACCCTCCATTTATCACAGGTGTACCGGTTTGAGGTTTTTCGTGATATTAACCAAATTTAATGGAAACTAACGGAGGGTAAATTTGTCATATGTGTACCAGTTTGGGTTTTTAATGGTCAAAAAATTAGTTTCTGATAAATTCGTCATAGTTTTCTCAGTTTGGGATTTTTCGTAATATTAATTCAAAATGTTTCCTTCCTTCCAGAAAAGTTAACCTTCCTTCCATTCACTTGATTTTACTTATATGTACTAATCGGGGACCTTTTGGAACAATTTGCTTCTAAATGTTTCCCTAATTGTAGAATACTCATTATTTCTTATAGTCTTTTGATAATAAGAATTGATTGTTAATAATTAATCCAAATTTTCCACAGCAAAGTTCGAATATTTTCTCAAATCACTACATAAATGGGAGTTTGAAATGATCCATGTCATTCACTTTCTCCTAATCCTCCCTTTCATTTACCGCTAACATAAATGTATGTTATGCCAAAGTATTCCCGGAACAATTTGGGAACAGAAACGCGTATGGTAAAAAAGTGTTCCCAAAGTATTTCGGGAACACTTTTGGAGCAAAAACAAGAAACAAAAAAAACTTGCTTCTGTGTTCCCGAAATACTTTTTAGAAACACATTTGAAACATTTTTTTAAAAATAATTGGGAACACTTTTGTTTTTGAACACACTCTCTTCTCTTTTGTTTTTGCACAAGCAGCTCCTCCCTCATCTCCTTCTGTGTTCCTCGACCAGCCGACACCGCCGCTCCTCCGGTGAGTTTCCGGCAGTTCCTCCTCTTCTTTTTCCTCTTCTTGGCAACCGACCGGCACCCAACACAGCGGGCGAGCTCGCGCGAGGCCGCTCAGATCTAGGCGAGGCTAGGCCTCACGCACAGATCTAGGCAGGGCTTGCCTGGGTGGGCGAGCGCGAGCATCGCCAGCCGATGAAGAAGAAGACGGTTGTAGGAGTTCATCGGTTCCAATTCCAGAATCTCATCTCCACTGCCAAGACAATAATCTAAGAAGTTTTTTCCACAATCCATACAAAAGGACTTCACATAAAGATTCATATTACGAAAGGACTTCAGCATCAAGAAAAAGAACCTTCTGTACCATCATCTCGATACCATCGATAGAAATTATTGTAGCCAACAAGAGACAGAAAAATATGACATAGCAATGAGGAGAAAGTGGACAAGATGTCTTCCCTGCGCTTAGAGGCGTGGTGTACATGTCATAGAAAGTCCCCCATTCTGGCCCAGATGTATTCGTTGCAACTACTACTATGATAGTTCATTCAATATAGCTTAAATATAATAAAAATTTCTAGTTCCCCAAGTCAGTGATTTAAGAAGCGCATTCATCAAGCAGGATCAAATGATGCAACTGGGAAAAGGCTCCATTCTTATGTCCATTCATCTCAACAACTTGGAGATGGTACAAGCCCAAAAAAGCCTGATTGACCTTGTTGACTCTACCAAACGCGTTTCTGTTCCCAGAAATCGTTACCGGGAACAGAAACAGAAAAAAGTGTTTCTGTTCTAAAAGTTGTTCCGAGAACAGAAACGTTATCATACACAGCCTAAGTCTCACGACAAATAGTAACCCTTTAGATGTCACCCCTCTAATCTTCCTAAGCGTTACATGTAGGGTTTCTTAGGCATCATGCCTAAGAGAAAAACTGCATCATACAAATCTAGGACAAATACTTCTGAAATCCGAACAAATGATATACCTTTAATGAACATAAACGATTACGACCATATAAATGGACTCTTTAAGTACTAATGTAAATCAAAATAGGAAACCTAGTACATCATAATAATGATACTGGGAATCACATACCCACTACCAACTAGGAAAAGGAAATTTCTCAAAATCCTAATCGACTGCTTTTGATATGTTCGACTTCTCAAAAAAAAAAAAAGGCAATAGAATGGCCCTTCTTGACTAAGTACGCCTCCCGTACCAACATTAGATGCATCACAAAGCACAATCCACGTCCAAACACCTTGGGAAAAGTCTCGAAGTGTTTTGGGCTCGTCTCTTACAAAACCGAGCCTAGTCACTCTACAGGCATAGGCCTTGTAAGAAAATTTAGGCCCGAATTGAAGTAATTGGTTTGGTACTGGCTTTATCAGGCCGAAGCATATTTTTCATAAATATACATTTTTAAACATACTATTGTTAAGTATCAAATTTTCAAGCTTGACACATATAATTCAGTAATTACCAATTAAATTACCTAAAAATCTATATATTTCAGCGTACCGAAAACGAATTTTATCCAGGTGGAGTTGTAAATCTCTACTACCAATCAAATCAACAACAGCACAAATAGAGTTCTAGGCCTAGGCTGAACTGGGACCCATCTGAAGTCGCTTTGAACCCCCGGATCTGACCCTTGTAGGCTCTGTTTCTTTCGCAAATAATTAGAATTTCTTTTTTCAAATATCATTTCATCCTTAATAAATAAGTTAATAAAAAATATTTTCATCATCCACAAAAATGCTTAAATATAAATTGTTATCGGCAATAAAAAAAAATTGTTGACTAATTATTTCAAGCGATGCAAATGATCACTTTTGAGAAAATATTTTCAAGTCATTTATTTTCCACCAATCAATTGTTTGTTTGAGGGATGTTTGATGAAAAACTTTTTTTGAGAGACTTTTTTCCAACTTTTCTGATTTTTTATGACAAAAAACTAACTAACCTGCAGAAAACGTTTTACATGGACTGAAAACAACAAGCTTAAATGGGGAGAAAATGACTTTCCCTTCAAACAAGAAAGAAATTCCTTTCCATAAACCACCATACCAATTGAAACTAACCATCTTCCTCAAAAATAAATTTTATGGAAAATATTTTCTTTTACCATGAAAATTTGGGTGAAACAAACACATGCTTAAAACCGGGTTGTTTTCAACCCTTGTTATATTCTATTAATAATTTCTACTAGCTTATCCCACTTAATTGGAACTATTGAAAATAGATAAACCATTTCCTTTTTTTTTTTTTTTTGCAACAACATTTCCTATCTTTTCATATGGACTTGTTTGTTTGAAGAAAATTTGTTTTCAATAAATTGTTTTTCGAATTTCGATGTTTGGATAACAGAAAATAATCGATGCAAGGAAAATATTTTCCATGAACCATTTACAACAAGCTTAGATTAGGGAAAATGACTTCTCCTTCTGATAAGAAGGAAATCAATTTCTTTAAACCACTAAACGAATTAAAACTAACCATTTCTTCTTTAAAATAATTTTTCATGGAAAATATTTTCCTACCGCAATTGTTTCACTAAAATTTTCATTAGAAAGGAAAATATTTCCCATAGAAACGGTTTTCAAAAGAAAAATGGTTAGTTTACATTTATGTGGTAGTTTAGGAAAAATTGATTTCGTTCTTGCCATAATGAGAAGCCATTATACCCCAATTTGAATTTATCGTGCATTGATTAGTTTTCGGTCATCCAAACACTGAAAATTTGAAAAACAATGTTTCGGTAAACAGTTTTCCTTTGAAGAAAATGGACACTTAGGGCTTGCATAGCAACCATTTTGATCTTAAAAACTGATTTTGATTAGAATGATTTTTTCTGATTCTGTTCTCTGGATGAGTTTTAGAGAATCAGAACTTGTTTGATGACTACACAAAATTTTTGTTCCGGAAACATAAACCCGTTTGGTAACTACAAAAGAATTTTATTCCTGGAAATAATTTCTCTTCCCAATTTGTGTAATTTAAGTCAAATAATTACGTAGTTACTTTGTGAAATTTCATCTTATATTTCAAATTAATTGAAGATTAATTCATATTGATTCTCTTATATAACATATTACATATAATATTTTTTTCATGCTATTCCGTCTAATTGCAGTGTCATAACAAGTCATTTTAAACTTTAAAAAGGAGAGACCATATTGGGTTAGTTGTAATTTCAAATTAGCTCGAGCTCTCCTAGATCTATACCAAATCGCAACGAGAGAATATCAAATTCGATCTTAGTGTGATCAGTGGCATGTGTATGTGTACATGTAGATGGAGTCGGGTAAATCGAAAACATTATCGAACGATCGAGAGTGTGACGTCCCGAAATTTTAAGGCTTATTAAATGAATAATATTGGACTGTTGGAATTTAGTGACATTTGTCGGACGCAGGAATCATTCGATCTGAAGGTCGTTAGCCGTCGATCGAAGCGTAGTTAATTATAGTTCGATTAGATTAGTCGCGCTGTAATTAGTCTTCGCCGTATTCCTTCGCGCCCGTGCCAACCCTGAACCAAATATCCTGAACCAGTCCTGAATTGTCAGATTACCGAAATACCCTCAGATATTATTCATATACGCCAGAAACAATTAATACTGATTGACCGTGGGCCCCACCTCATAAATGCCAAAGTCAAATCACCTTTTTGACTATAGAGAAATTACCAAAATGCCATTTGACCTTTGAAATTACCATTTTGCCCCTAAGACCACTTTCTCTCTCTTCCCTTTTCTCTCTCCTCTCTCTCTCTCTCTTCCTTCCCTCTCTTTCCACGCACGGCAACCCCCCCTTTTCCTGCTCACGTTGCCTCACCATCTTCATCATCTCATCTCATCTTCATCTTCTTCTTGGCTTGAACCTAGCCGCCACCGCCGTTCACCGGACCGCCGCTCGACCGCCCGCCGAATTGCCGCCGTTCACCACCTCACCAAACCATCATCCCCCACCGTGAGCCGAGCCAACCGCCGCCCGAATCGCCGTCCGCGAGCCCAAACCCGAGGGCCCCGTTTTCCCGTTTTTCAGCGCGCGCCGGACTTGGAATCGCTCGTTTGAGCTCGTCCGGAGGGCGAATCGAGCTCCGTTTTCGCCTACGCGACCGTAAGACATTGGGCTACGTAGATATGAGGACGGATCGTCCATGAATTTTCTGGATTTTCGTGGGTTGAACTGAACAGAGGCTGGTTGTTGGGGAAAAAGGTGTGTTTTGCTTCGATTCAAGCTTCGCCGTCGTCCGCCGAGCTTGCCGGTCGCTCGTTGAGTTCCGTTGTCGTCGTTTGGCCTCTGTCCAGCCGCTGTCCAGCCGCCGTTCGTCGTCGTCCGGTTGTCGTTTTGGAAATCCGACACCGTGGTTGCGTCCGGATCGACGAGGAGAGTCCGTAGGACCGTTCGCCGGAATTTTCCGCCGGACCGCCGCCGCTCGCCGGAAACCGCCGCCGCCGCTCATCGCCGGTCGCCGCCGACCGTCGCCGCCAGTTGTCGTGTGAGTTAACCCCTAATCCCTGATTAGGCTGTTAATTGCACTTAGGTTTAGTTTAATTAAGTAACGGTAAATAGATTAGTTAGTTACCGTAGTAACTGAATAGTTATTGTAGTTTAATTAGTTACCATGGTTAGACTATTTAGTTATTGTGGTTAGTTGGAATTACCGTGGTTAGGTGGAATAGTTACCATGGGTAATTGCCTACTTTGTGGTAATTAATTAGATTGGATTTATAACTGCTGTGGAGATAAATAGTCCGGATTCGGATATTTATCGATGGATGAATAGTGAATGCATGATCACTGATTGATTGACTGTTTGATGGCTTGAGTGTGGATTGCGCATTTTTGCTGAATGATCCCACTTGTTTTAAATTCCATATTTAAATAAATTTTTAAACGTCCGTGTGACTAATTGTGGTTTTGAGTACGAAAATGGCCGAGGGTCGAGTTGAACATGAAAATGGCTGTGAGCCGAGTTTTGAGCATGATTGAGTTTGCATTGGCTAAATGCGAAGATAAGAATTGGCCTGGTTGCCTGTGTTGTTGTGTGGTCACACGATGGATAAACGTCACCCTAAAGTAACTGGGGACGTAGACGGTACCCGGGGTAACTCGGATCCGTGGCCTAATAAGTTCGTGCCGGCGGGAGTTCGGAATTCCACTACCTATCGGAAGCCTGGTAAGTTCGTGCCGGCGGGAGTTCGGAATTCCACGACTTATTGGAAGCCTGGCAATTCGTACCGGCGGGAGTTTGGAATACTACGATTGTTTCAGAAGCCGGTCGCAGCTAGTGATGGGCCGAAGTCCATATTGGAATCCTAATATGCTTGCCTTAGGGGTCTTGAGGGGCTATTAGTTGCCGTCGCCGTGAACGTTGTGGGACGACGCCCGGTATAACCGGAAGAGTACTAGCAGTGAGGCTGTACTGTGGCGAGAGTGGGGCGACTCTTGCAGTAATAACTGGAACACGCATGTTGCATAGTGCTTGAGTGCTTGAATGCCTGAGTGACTGATGTGTGTTCTGGTTGTATACCTTGACTTGTTGTGTTTGAATGCCATGAGATATTTGTTGTGTGGCTGAAGGCAAGGTGAGTTGTATGTGGTTGTTTATTGGCCGTTAGGCCGTGTTGCTGCTTGGTATTGTAAGTTAGGCTGCTTGAGTGAATCAACGTCCTAATTGGACTTAGGCGTTGACTCATTGAGATGTATATCTCATTCGTTGTGGCTGATCGCCTTTCAGGTTCTCGTAATGGCGTGCCGGTAGCCCGGGGTGCGAGTTGAGCTGCGAAGGAACTTTTGGAGATTTATCGTGTATGATAGTTGGTAGTGTTGGTAATAGACCCTTAGCCCTGCCTGGTATCTTTTTGTGAGGCATAGGAAACAGCCCTGGAGATGGGTTTGTAGATCTATACGTTTTCCTGTTGGGCTAAATGAAGATAAATAAAATGGTGGTGGTGTTGTTGTTGTATCTCCTACTTGTCTATCCCTATTTGATTATTTGTCCGGGATTTTATTTCGCTTCCGTATGCGTATAATTAAAAGATAAAAAGTAAATGGGTCGATGATATGCCTGGGAAATCATCCTTTGACCTGACGTTTGGAAGGGATGGTCGCGTACCTGAGGGTCGGGGCGTGACAGAGAGAACCCGTTCGATTCTACGCAACTAGAGAAATCTAGGGTTCGAGAACTTGGTTACGTCGGTGTTTCCATCGACGCATTTTTTGCACCGAAGTTGAGTGTTTTCTAAACGCATTTCATGTAAATTTTCAATTCATTTTTAAACCTATGAGGTAAGCCAATGCTAAGTGTTCAAACATGTTTTTTTTTTTATCTTTTTTTCAAATTTTCTAAACTAGACTAAGTCTAAAGTACCTAAACCTAGGCAAATCACAATCAATGAAAATCAAGTGCGCAATCAAGTAATCATGGCATTGATAAATTGCATCATAAAACCCTAATAAAGCCCTAGAGACTTAGAGAAATGTGGTTCGGGTTTAATTTTCAAAGTGTTTATGATTTTCCTTAAAAAGCACAAATCTATGAAATCTAGAGAATCTAGGCCCAAAATTTTGAAAATGAGGTCAAACTAGCTTAATATAAGCCTTTTCTATTTCTATGAATTTTCCGAAATTTTTCGGATTTTTTAAGAATTTTTTCCAATTTTTTATTTTATTATTTATTATTTTTATTATTATCTTAAGTATTTTTTTTCTTTAAAAATGAGACTTCATTCTGTTTTAAGTCGAGGGAAAACTGATGAGAGAACTGAAAGGGAAAAGTGAGAGATCTTGGACTTCATTCTGTTTGGTGATTCTCAAAAGTGATTCTTTTTCTAGAACCAACTTTTTTTTTTGTTCTTGTTTTTGCTCCAAAACTGTTCTCGGGAACAGAATCAGAATTAGAATCATTTACATTATTAAACATGATTTTCATCTTTTTTTTATTTTAGAGAACAGAATCAGAGAATCAAAATGGTTGCCATGCAGGCCCTTAATTTTATTGTGAGCCGAAAGGCCACAACCCGGATACAAAAAGTAAAGCAATGCCGAGGCCAAAAGGCCAGGTGGTAAGAAGAGGTCCAGCACAAATCAAGTCCAAGCCCATGTTGGAAAACGCATACTGATTTGAGCAGGCCGAAACGACGCCGGTTCCATCCATAACCTCGCATATTCTCAGTCTCAGGGTTTACGATGCCGACCGGCTCAGCTCTCCTTCGACTCCAGTTATCATTGGGGTTTTTACTCTCTCTCTCTCTCTCAATCCGATCAGACATGGATTCCCTGGCGAGACTTCACTCTGCTCACAAGCCACTTCACCTCTCTCTCACCCCCAACCTCCACTCATCCTCGAAACCTTCTTTTTCTCTCCATTCCCTCTCCTTCAAAACCCTCGGCCCGCCGCCCTCTTCGCCGCCGAAATTCCCCTCCCTCAGAGCCTCATCCTCCCGCGCCCCGTCCCCCTCCGACCCTCCTCGAAAGCCTGACTCTCCTCACGCCCTCCAAACCGCCTGCGTCGCCTTGTCCGCCGCCGCCGCGCTTTTCCTCGCGCGCTTCCACCTCAAGCCCGCCATCGCCGCCCCGATCGCCGCCCCCGAGGTGGACACCGCCGGTGAGGAGTCGGGCAGGGCCGGCGCTTCGTCTGAAGAAGAGGAGCGGACCATCGAGGAGCACCTGAGCCAGTACGGGGACGACGTGGAGGCGCTCCGGTCTCTGATGGAGGTCAAGATCAAGTCGAGGAAGCTCCAGGAAGCGATCGGAATCCTCGACCGCCTGATCGAGCTGGAGCCTGAAGAGCGTGAGTGGTCGCTGCTGAAGGCTAACATCTATAGCTACAGCGGCGAGTTCGAATCGGCGAAGAGAGCATTCGAGGAAATACTGGAGAAGGACCCGCTCCGCGTGGAGGCCTATCACGGCCTTGTGATGGCGGCTTCCGAGTCGGGGGATGAGTTGAAGGAGCTGTTTGAGAGGATTAAGGTGGCGATGGAGAGGTGCAAGAAGGAGAAGAAGAAGTCCGACGTGAGGGACTTCAAGCTTTTGATAGCTCAAGTTCGGGTCATCGAAGGGAAGTACAATGAGGCTTTGAGCGTGTATCAGGAGCTCGTGAAGGAGGAGCCTAGGGATTTCAGACCCTATTTGTGTCAGGGGATACTCTACACTTTGTTGAGGAAGAAAGATGAGGCAGAGAAGCAATTCAAACAGTACAGGAGGCTTGTTCCCAAGAATCACCCTTACGCGGAGTATTTTGATGATAATATGTTTGCCACCAAGTTTTTCGCCCAAAAGGTGGAGAGGGAGAGAGCGGGCATGAAGAGCTGAGGTGGATTAGCTGATTATTTGCTGCTTTGATCAGGTCTGCCTCACTCTATTGAAACGCTCGGATCCTTTTCTTAGCAAGGCTCAGATCCTTTCCTTAGCAAGTCTCTTGCCTTTCATACATGTGGTAGAGCGCATCAATGTGGACCTGACAATGAGTTATGCTGTGGATAGGAGCTTTCTTCTTGGTAGATTTTAGGTCCTTAGTGTAGCATTCCCCAAACAGAGGAGAGGTTTTGGAAGAGAATTTGGTTGCATTTGTCGGTCTCGACTTATCTATTATCATGATTGTGGGCATAACTGTCAATCTTTGATTTAATGATGTTAACAACTTCTGTGGCTTTCTTCTTGGATAACTTCCTTTATTCAGATATATCAATACCTGATCAAAGAGCATTTGGTCGCTCTATAGTGATTGGGTACTCAAATGCATTTTCTTTCTTATCTCTGATCTATCAACTTGGTGAACTTGGGTGGTTAATTGGAATTTATGGATTTGATGTAATTGATGATACCAACATTTGGAAAATGTGCGTTATTGTCCAATACTTGTTATCCAGATTGTTTTGGCTTCATTATATCTTGTTACGAGAGTAGGTGGTTTGATGAGAGTTCAATGGTGTATACCAACGTGTCAATACAGATTACCTGTGATGATATATGAATTCCTCAATACTCAAGACTGTTTTGGTAAATTTCTATATGTTCTGTAATTTGTAGTGTTATTTCTTTTTGAGGAGGGAGGGATGGAGGGAGGAAAGGAGGAGTTTTTCTATGTAGTAAAGCTTGTCCCGGTCCTAAACTTTACCCTTTGTTTCATATTCTTGGTTTATGGTTAGAAGTCTTCCGTACTATATTATCATGAGCTCATCCTGTAGATCCTGGGAAATGTTGAGTTGAAAGGAAACAAATGGGATCTATCATATGTTGCCTGTTCAATTCAAGCATGCTTTACATTTTCTGCGTTCTCTTCCCCATCCTACCTTTGACAAGATCTTCCATCTCAAGTCACTGTGCTGTTATGACCAACGAAGAACAGAAGTTAAGTAGGAGAGATTTTGAGAGATAGGAGATGAAAATGGGGAAGAGGAGGAAGTTAAAAATAAGAGCAAGCAAAGAGCACATTCTGAAAATATGCAAAGGGTTTTTCTAGGGAGGGCACTTGTTATAATGGAAGTTTCAAATTTTGAGGCTCTCACCTTTTTCGCGATTTGTGTGATTATTGTATTGTAAATTGGAACTTTTCTCTGTATGCTGAGAAAGTGCTCACTTGTTAACATGATAAGTAAAATCTCTGTGATGCGTGCCTGGCACTATTTCTTTGCTCACTTTAGCTGAACAACTTGCATGTATCAAACTCACACAAAAAAGGCTCTCATATGTACTAAAACTAATGACTAACCACCGGCTCAGCCTTACCAGTTCACGGCTTGCATTAGATCAGCATACTTGTTTAATTTGCCAGAGTAGACACCTATTATTCTTCTATTAGAATGCCTTACAAAGAAATCAGCATTTTTCAACTCTCTCCTTCACCTATTTTTGTTTTCTTCAAGCTATTCTGTTGGCTTGTTGATAGTTATGATAAGGTGAATATTGCAGTATCTCCTTTCTTTTGATTGCTACTCGTGCTGTTCTTACTGTCATATCACTGCTAATCTGCTGCAGTCATTTATCATACTTATTTGTGCTAACGATTAGGAGAAGGCATTTAGGATGGTCTCATGACAGTTGTAGAGTTCCAGCTGTCCATAGTTACTTGCCTGGCCTTATTGCTGGCCAAGCAGATTGCCTTTGAAGTGATCCTTGCAACTTATTATAATTCTGAAAGAGTGCATGGGTAGATGGGAGCCTTGTGACTTGTCTTGGCTTTGTTAAACTCAATGATTCCTTCTTAACATGGGTGCACTACTACCATTTCGAAGGAACAAAAATGTGCGTTGAGTTCGAGCTTGGAATGCAGTTAATATTCGCATGACCTGATATGAATGGAGAACTTTTCGGTCTTCATACAATGTGAAATATTATCATTTGAATGCGTAGTCATGGAACTGGAACTTTCAGCTGTATTGGGTGCTAGCAATCTTTTCCGGCTCTGTTCACTAGAGTTTCTTGAACTTTTCTTTCGTACTTTTTCGTTTTGCTGAGGTATAGTTATAAACTAGTTGTTGTCCAACAAATAAATGGTGGACTTAGTTGTTGTCTTGGTGAATTGATATATGTGTTGAGCGGCATCTCACACTAAATCAGCATGTAAAGGGATGAATTACATGTATACATGTTCTAGATGATGAAGATATATCATGAGCATGGTTCCGATGGGAAGGTTTTTCGGTGTTCAGCCTGTTTAATTGCTTTTGGGCAAGTGGGTTGACTACTTTGCCAGTTATGCTTTAGCATGATGGTTGTGGCACAGTTGGAGGACAATTCAGCCTCGTAATTAAGTTCAGTTCTTGCTCTTTTATTTGGGTATGTCCTCTTTATCTGTCTTTAACAGTTGAATTCTCATGCTTTGTACATCAAGTGAGGAAGGTAGAAACTTGTACACCCCATATATTGATTTGTACTTAAAGATGTCTCAGACGTTAATGTCGAAGAGTCAAATTGCGCACGCAATAAGTGTGGCTAATTATATGGTTAATACTATTGACTATCTAGGAAGCACAGACACTCTCTAGGGATCTCCGTGTCGTGTCGGACGTGTGTCGGACACTCGACACGTGTCTGACACGCGACCGGCACATGGTCAACAGGTGTCAGACATTCGGCATGTGGTCAACGCTCCAAATACGCTAGCGACACGCGAGTTCAGCATTGTGACACGTACGAGGATAATTTAAAACATTTTCAATAAATTATGGGTTAAGATGTAAATCTATCAAAAATATGTATACTTAAGTCGTATATCCTTGGCCCATTTGTTCACATCCAAAATATCCTCTCTGTGCAAAACAAGGCATATCCCATGTGATTTCTCACAAGTACGACGGACCTAATTCGGGTACTACCTCCTTTCTCCTAATTGACCATTGCTCGACCTTCTTGGGCCTCCTACGTTATACCTTTTGTTTGGGATAAATGGTTGTCTTCCAAATGAATTAGGCCTTTTGTCACATCGGAAATTGTTTTGATAGGCTTGGTGACTTGGCTTGGTTTGAGGTTCAACTTCACTCTTTTCCTTTATCAGTTCTTGCTCCACAAGTTGGGCTCGACCATAAAGTTGATTATAGTCTTTGATATCAAATGGCACCATTTGCTTCTCGATATCGGTCCTTAATCATCTATAAATCTTTTGGCCTTATCCTCCCCATTCTCAACCAATCTTGGTACGAACCTAGATAATTCTGAGAACTTCACCTCGTGTTCATCCACTGACAAGTTACCTTGAGTCAAGTTCATAAACTCAGCTGTCTTCTTATTCTTTGCACAATCCGATAAATACTTTCCATAGAATGCCCTCACAAAATCATTCCAAGTTACGTTCACACCAATAGGGAATACCGTCATCCTCGATGCTCCCCACCACTGTTCAGTGTTTCCCTCTAGTTGGTATTTTGCCAGGGTAACCTTAACCACGTTGTTACAATCTATCAGCTCAAAAATTCTTTCCATCCCTTTGACATTTGATCCGCATAGTACTAATATCCACTTACGATGTGTTGATTTTTTACTTTCAAATTAGTGATAAAGGTGTTTTGGACTATGCACTTTTGTTTTAGGATTTTTTAGAATGAAGGTATAAAATGGATATGTTGCATAATACATTGTAATGCTGGCCTCCACAATCTGCCCCTTTTCTTTGTTCTTCACTACTTCTTGTTAGATATTTAGATCTTTGATTGTACTCTAGTACTCGTTGTTGAATATAGTGAAACCCCTCTATCTCCCGGTGGTTTTTCCCGTTTTGGGTTTTCCATGTATAGCTTGTGTCTCGTGTGTTTTTTTTATCTTGCTTTCATTCTTCGCTATTTTGCACCTCAACTTGTGCATCTTTTCTATTATTCCACAATAAGGTATCAGAGCCAAGGAATTTCGATTTCTTGTTCGATGTGTCATCTATCAAGTTCGAAGTGGCACCTTTCGATGGCCAAAATAATTTCGGGCTATAGAGGATCAAGATGAAGGCGTCGTTGCGTCGGGAAAGTTCTATTAGAGCCTTGGATGGGAATTACCCCAACGATATGACTACGACAAAGATCAAGAAGATGGAAGAGAGGGTGCATAGCACCATCCAATTATCGTTGTCCGACAAGGTGCTTCGTGAGGTTGCCGATGAAGAAACGACTTCGGGATTATGGAACAAGCTTGAGAACCTATACATGAAGAAATCTCTTACAACGTGATTATTCTCAAAGCAGCGTCTTTACATGATAAAGATGCAAGAATGTACTCATATCCAAGAACATTTAAATGAATTTAATATGATAGTAATGGATATGAAAAATCTAGATTTGAAGTTAAATGATGAAGACCAAGCACTAATTGTGTTATGCTCGCTACCGAGCTCGTATGAGAATTTTGTGAATTATATGTTGTATGGAAGAGAATCTATAACTCTTGAGGATGTGAAGGCCTTATTGAATTACGCGGAGATGCGTACAAAATTGACTACAAGCAGTAGTTCAGATAAAACCAATGGTTTAGTTGTTAGGGAAAGATCGAATCATCGGGATAGACGTAATAATAATAAAGGGCATTCGAAGTCAAGGTCAAGCTAGGACAAGAGAAAAATGGAGTGTTACTGTGTTCATACCATATGTGTCCAAATAAAGATTGGTTCCACACATATGAGAAAGTCAGTGATGGTGGGCAATAATGCAGTTTGCAGGATTGTGGGTATTGGTACTGTGCGGATCAAATGTCATGACAATATAATAAGAACTTTGACATATGTTAGGCACATCCCAGATTTGAAGAAGAACCTTATTTCGTTGAGCAGTTTGGATTCCATTGGATGCATGTACACCGATAGAGGTGGAGTTTTGAAATTTCAAAGGGCCCCTTGATTATGATGAGAGGTAACAAGAAAAAATGCCTTTACGTTCTGGAGGAAAGTACCATTGCGTGTTCTTCAAATGTATCATCCTCTTCAAATTCTGAGAAATCAATGTTGTGACATATGCGATTAAGCCACATGAGCGAAAGAGAAATGGCTATCTTAAGTAAATATGGTTTACTCTATGGGGAGTGTATGGTCTCACTTGACTTTTGTGAGCATTGTGTTCACGGAAAATAGCGCAGAGTTGATTTCAGTACTGGGATACACTCGACAAAGGGCACAGTTGACTAGACACAATTGACTACATCACTCCAATTTGTGGGGACCTGAACAGGTTACGTCTCAGGGTGGTGCGGTTTATCTTCTAATATTTGTTGATGACTTTTCTAGGAAAGTCTGGATTTATTTCTTGAAGCGTAAAAGTGACTTTTTTGATACGTTCAAGAAGTGGAAGATGTTTTTTCAACCAAAAAAAAAAAGAAGAAGTGGTGGAAGATGTTGATTGAAAATCAAACTGGCTAGAACATAAAGCGTCTCAAAATAGATAATGGTCTTGAGTTTTGCAGAAGTGATTTTAACAAGTACTGTGAAGATTTATGGATTGTTCAACATCGAACAGTCAAGCACATACCTCAACGGAATGGGGTAGCCGAGCGCATGAATCTAACACTTTTAGAGAGAGCTAGGTATATGTTCTATAATACTTGACTTAATAAAGATTTTTGGGCTGAAGCCATTACATTGGCGTGTTATTTGGTGAATTGTTCTCCTTCTATGCAATTATATGTAAGACTCCAAATGAGGTATGGTTTGGTAAACCTTCTGAATTCTGTTTTGAAAGTATTTGGATATCCCGCTTTACTATCATGTAAAAGATGGTAAGCTTGAACCTAGGGCCAAGAAATGTATTTTCGTTGGTCATGCAGACGGAGTTAAGGGATATAGGTTATGGTGTTCTGACCTTCAGTCCTTAAAGTTTATAATCAGTAGGGATGATGCTTTTGATGAAACTTTCATGCTTGATCAGAGACGGGTTGTTGTTAAGTCTACAAGTATTCAGGAGGAGAATGTTGCGAAAGAGGTGGAGCTTTAGATGGAGCATCCACAGAAAACATTTGAAGATGTTCCTATTTAGTCAAAAAGTGACAGTGAGTAAAGAGAATCAGTTTCAATTAACGATGAAGTAGAAGAAGTTGAGGAACCTCAGACCTTGTCTGCAGGGAGGGCTAAACGGCAAATTAAGCCTCCCTAGAGATATGATTTCGTTGATTTGGTAGCATATGCTCTTACATTTGCTGAAGGGCTTGGTATTGAAGAACATTCTACATTCCGTGAAGCTACTATTTATTCTAAATATGAGAAGTGGCTTGTTGCGATGAATGAAGAAATGGAGTCTCTTCACAATAACCAAACTTGGGATCTTGTGAAATTGCCTAAAGGCAAAAGAGCTATTAGATGCAAGTGGGTCTTCAAAAGAAAGGAGGAATTTTCAAGAGTTGAAGATGAAAGATTTAAGGCACGTTTTGTAGCTAAGAATTTTAGTCAGAAAGAGGGGATTGACTTCAATGAAGTGTAACTCCAGTTTTCAAACATAATTCCATTTGTGTGTTGCTCGCGTTGGTGGCCCTTTATGATTTAAAACTTGAGCAACTCGATGTCAAGACCGTTATTCTGCATGGCAAGGTTGAGGAGACAATCTATATGTCTCAACTCGAGGGATTCGTTGTTGAAGGTAAAGATGTGACAGCCTAAATTTCTGCCTGATTAGATTAATAAGCAGAATAGTACTTATCGGGCTCGGGATTTTAGTAATTATGAATTTGGGAATTAAAATAAGTTGGCGCGGTGGACTAATTGATTTGAACGTTGTAGTTTGGACGCGGTATTTTTATTTGGACCGTTAGTGATTATTTGAGTGCTAGTGTACGAAATCAGTCCCGGTGCGAATTCGGTTCGCGCTTTGAGCACGAAACCTATTTGATTTACCCTCCCTCGCCACTTGTCCACCCACGTGTCCCCCATGTCACCCTCTCCTCATTCAACCTGCCACATTTTTTATTTTTTTCTCCCCCTCTCATTTCTTGTTCGGTGCAAGAAGGGATTGTCTCCCTCTTATTTTCCTCTTCATTTTCCTCCCTTCTACTTCATCTTCATCCTTTCTTCTTTGCGGTGCTCACCGAACGAGCTCCTCTTCCCTTCAAGCTGCGAACGACGACTCCATGGCCCATCGACGGTGAGTCCTCAAGTCTCCAAGCCGAGCTCAGCCCCGCCGACTCCGCCGACCTACCGCTCACCCTTTTCCCGTTGAGCCGCTCGACGCCAAGCAAGGAGGCGGAGAAGCAAGTTCATTTTCGAAGTGATTCAAGCTCCATTTTCTTCGTACTTTGATTCGAGGCAAGTATACGTCTAACCTTACCACTAGACGGTCTGATTACTGTTCGTTTTAGTGCGATTTTGACTACTTGGAAAATGGGTATGTCGATTGAAACTATGCTTGCATGGAGGGGAAAACGTCTTTGCGTGAACGATCTGTCGCTTGAGTTAGCGCCTTTAGGTCATGGGAAGTATAGATATAAGAATTGATCGTCTGTTTTGTCGTTGAATCGAAGTGAATTGAACTTAGAACCCATGAGTGGGTATTTGGCTGTGAGCTTGAGATGGGGGTTAATGGCCCAATTTGTTTTACTTATTGATTCTGCTCGCAAGAGTATGTTCCTATGACTCTAGATAACTTGAATTTTAGGGGGGTCGAACTACTTGACACGTTGTTGATCGGACGTGAATTAAGGATTAAGCCTAGAAGAAAGGTTCGGCTGTGGGCATTGAGGGGCTATTTGTGAGGTTCTAGGGTTCGAATGTCGACTCCAATGGAAATCCGACTAGCTATATTCCTTATATGTGCACTTTGTTGTGGTTGTCGTTGTGTACCTTGGCATTTGCTGATTGTTTGGTTTCCGCCTGAATGAATGGTGAATTAGATAGTTTAGTCGTTCGGCTAGATGTACTTACTTGCTGAGCTTTTAGCTCACTCCTCGTGGTTTAACTATTTTTCAATTTAGTAGCGGGAATGAAGCCACGATCGGATACTTTGGATGATGGTGATTATGAATCGGGAGGAGAAGCCTTTAGTTACTTCCCAGTTGTTGTCTTTTGATAAGAAATGATGTAACCATCTGGCCATATATATATATATATATATATATATATGAAATCTGATGATCTTGATTATGTGTGAATGTTTGTTAATATCATATAAAGGTAGTGGAACATATTGAGGTCATACCCTTTAGGCGACGTGTCTACCTTGTTGTTATGCACTTGTATTTTGTTTGGCCGTCTTATGTTTTGTAGGCTTCTGCATGCGCCAGATATATTTTATAATAAGATATTAAAGCAGAGCGCGTTTAGAAAAGTGTATGGATGGCGCCCTAGGACGCCACAAAAGAACATCATGTTTGTGGGTTGAAACGGTTGTATGGCCTCAAGCAATCTCCATGGCAATGATACAAGAGGTTTGATAGCTTTTTGTTGAGTCATGACTACTCTCGGAGTGCGCATGATAGTTGTGTGTACTATAAGAGATTGCATGATGATTCTTTTATTTTATTTTTTTATTGTTGTATATAGATAACATGCTTATTGCAACGAAGAACATGTTAGAGACACAATAGTTGAAGAGGCAACTTAGCATGGAGTTTGAGATGAAAGATCTTGGAGCTGCCAAGAAGATTCTAGGTATGGAGATTCACAGAGAAAGACAGGTTGGGAATTTATACCTTTCACATAAGAGGTATATTGAGAAAGTGCTTAAGCGTATTGGTATGAAGAATGCTAAATCAATAAGTACTCCTTTGACGTCCCATTTTAGGCTTTCGGCTTCTTTGTCGCCTAAAACCAAAGAAGAGGATGATGAGAGATGTCTCGAGTTTTATATGCTAGTGTTGTGGGTAGTCTTATGTATACTATGGTTTGCACTCGTCCAGATATATCCCAAGCAGTTAGTGTTGTAAGTAGGTATATAGCACATCCAGGTAAAGCTCACTGGCAAGCAGTGAAATGGATTTTTCAATATATCCGAGGTACATCAGATATGGGTTTGGTCTTTGATAGAGATTGTGATATAAGGCATTCGGTTGTTGGCTTCGTTGATTCTAATTATGCATGTGATCTCGACAAAAGGAGATCTTTGACAAGTTATGTCTTTACGCTTTGTGGTTCCGCGGTTAGCTGGAGAGCAAGCTTGCAGAACACAATCGCTTTGTCTACCATCGAAGCACAGTACATGACAGCAACAGAAGCGGCAAAGGATGCTCTTTGATTGAAGCTTTTTGTTACAAAACTTGGGGTGAAGTAGGAGCGAGCCTCCGTTATCTTTGCGATAAACAAAGTGCGATCCAGTTGACTAAGAACGCGATGTATCACAAGAAAACGAAACATATCGACATTCGGTATCACTTTGTTCGATGAGGTTGCTAAGGGTATGGTTACGGTGAACAAAGTACCTACGAGGATAATTCGGCAGATCTGTTGACCAAATCAGTTCCTTTGACGAAGTTCAAGTATTGTTTGGACTTGGTTGGCGTTTTCTCCATTTGAGTTGCTTAGGTGGAGTTGGTGGCATTTCATCCCTTGTTTCCTCCATCGAGTATGCTTACGTAGGCAGAGGAGTGTGCGTTGTCGATTCCGCTATTTGGCAGGTGGCCTTGTATGGTCACATTTGATGGTGAGGGAAAGAGATCTTATGGCGTTCGGTAAAACGCTCTTTTGGAGATTTGAAGTTAAGATGGAGATATGTTGAGTTTTGACTTTCAAACTAGCGATAAGGGCATTTTGGACCATGCACTTTTGTTTTAGGGTTTTTTAGCATGGGGCTATAAAAGAGATATGTTACATAATACATTGTAATGCTTGCTTCCACGTTCTGCTCATTTTTTTTGTCCTTCACTTCTTCTTGTTAGATCTTTGATTGTACTCTGATATTCGTTATTGAATATAGTGAAACCCCTCTCTCTCCTCACGGTTTTTCCCGTTTTGGGTTTTCCACATATATCTTATGTATCCTGTGTTTTTTTATCTTGCTTTCGCCCTTTACTATTTTGCGCTTCAACTTCTGCATCCTTTGTGTTATTCCACGACAGGATGCATATTTGATCATCTTAAATTTGGGGGGAGGGGTTGGATAAAAAAAAAAAATTAAGGGGGAGGGGAAGTTTAAGTGACAGCAGCGACGCCCTTAGGAACTCGTGGGCTTAGGTGCAAGTACAACTGTCGCGGCCCCCTTGTCAAATACGAGAGAGAGAGAAATGGAAGAAAGTTACAAATTGTTCCCGATGCTGACTATAAGTACGCATCGACTGGGATCCTCTCCTCTTGGCACCTCATGCTAGAGACGATATCCGAGCACGAGAAGGAAAGGGATCTTGATGTTTGGATCTATTATTGCGAGAAATGTTATTATGAAGCTCGTGCTAGCAAATCTCCTGATTCGGTTCTATTGAGATATTTCTAGAATGACACTCTCGTGTACATTCTCATTCACAAAAAAATCCTCAGTATGAAGTTCATTCTTTTCCCCATTGTCCATAATGAAATCAGAGTCTCTCTCTCATCTAAAGGAGGGGCCGCGACGGTGGCACGTCCCAACAAGCGGTATCGTCGTCGGACACGCCAAACTCTCATCGTCTTGGATTTTTGCCGCTTCCACTCAGCCTTCTCCGTCTTTTGTTCCGTTCTCAAGTCCCTAAACTTATGGGGGTTAACGCCTACTCAGTGCCGGAAGATCAAGGCTTTGAATCCAACATTTGCTTTAGTCTCTATTTGCGATCCCCGACCAGGATGAAGCTTGGGTGCCCCTTTGTCTCTCTGTCTCTCTATCTCAGGGCTCATTTTTTTTAGGGTTAATACCATAGAAAACCCCAAACTGGTACACATGTGACAAATTTACCCCAAACTATTTTTTTGACCACGAAAAACCCCAAACTGGTACATTTATGACAAATTTACCCCAAACTGGTACACATGTGACAAATTTACCCTCCGTTAATTTTCGCTAAATCTAACCGTAAAATTGCTGAGTTTGATAACACGCCGCAGTTGACGGGTGTACTAATTTGGCGTTTTTACACTCTGTTTGTCATAAGTGTATCAGTTTGGGATTTTTCGTGATATTAACCCAATTTAACGGAGGGTAAATTTGTCACAAGTGTATCAGTTTGGGATTTTTCATGGTCAAAAAAATTAGTTTGGGGTAAATTTGTCACAGGCATACCAGTTTAGGGTTTTTGGTGGTCAAAAAAATAGTTCAGGGTAAATTTGTCACAGGTGTACCAGTTCGGGGTTTTTCGTGGTCAAAAAAATAGTTTGGGGTAAATTTGTCACAAGTGTACCAGTTTGGGGTTTTTCGTGGTATTAACCCTTTTTTTTATTTGTAATTTCCTTGCAATTATTTTATTATTATTTCGCACGAAAAAAAGGCCCCTCAGATTTATGTTTTTTTGCCCCTGAGATTTGACTTGAGAGAAATGTGCACGTGCAATGAGCGAAATGTGCACGTGCAATGCCGAGAGTCAATGGCGGTCGCAAGCTGTTTCAGAGCTTAAACCCTACCAAAAGCCAGCGAAGCTCTCCAGACTGCCATCTTCACCTCCAATGGCTACGAATCGCTCGCTCCGACGTCTAATCAGAACCCTAGCCGACCCACCATCATGTCTTCCGAAACGTCAGATGCAGCAACGACAACATCGATTTCTTCACTCGTCCTCTTCTCGCGTATCGTCGAAGAAGCACGTACCGCCTCCTCGTTGCGTCTCTCGAGCGCCCTCTCGAACTTACGTTTCGGAGATGCGCAAGTCCGCCTTCGAAGGCAACATCCTCAGGCTCCTCCGGAACGAGATTCAGTACGAGCTCGAACGCGCGCCTCCTGCCAAGGTAGTGCATTCTTGCCTTTTTATTTTTATTGGGTTTTCGATTTCGTTCTTTGCTGGTGTAGATGTTTGATTTGGTCCATTTCCGTGGTAATGGAGAAATTGTTCTTGGTTGTGATGCGCGATGCTCATCTTGTCTTTAATGTGAGGAGGCTGGCTTTGATGTTTTTGGTATTTCTGTATGTGCGCGCGCACGCAAGAGAAAAATAGTGTAGTTGTTTCTGGATTCAGCGGCTGAATTGACCGAGGAAGTGGGTCTCCATTGCAGAGTGCATAGAATTCGGGCGGAGTTGATGTAGCTTGCGCTATTGATTAGTACAGTTGATGGGAAACTCTCAGCAGGATTGACCAAGGATGTACTTTTGTTACACGACCAGGCTGATCTACTTTCCTTGGAAAGAAGTAGACGAGTTGGTTAGAGTAATATATTATTTCATGAACGTTCAATGGACTGGATATAGTTATTTTGAAGTTAATTTTTCTTTTTCAAGAGTAAGGTTTTGAAAGATCCTTGCAAGAATATGGAGATTGGGCTTTCTTGAATTGAGATAATGAAACAATCTGTCTGTTGAATTGGTTGTCTCGTTTCCTTTTACTGGTGAGAGGATTGGATTTATAAAAATGATATCTTCCAGGGAGAAACCGAGGTTTGAATCTAAATTCTTTGGAATCTTATCTGTTTCCTGATCTAAAGCAGGACAACATGTTCATCCTACATTAAAATTGCCATCTTTGTCCTTATGAATGGAATTTTTGTGATTTGACCTCCTATTTGGGAGGATTTGTACCTTAGACCGACTTGCATCAATAGTTAAATAATTTGATTTTGGATCTTGGGTTCTTAGGTCGATTGGAACACCAAATAGTTAGCCAGACTTGGTGTCTCATGTTTGGTCTCAGAACAAGGGAGCCTCTTCCTTGTCATATTTGTTCTTGCTTATCTGTTTGCTAGATGATTCAAGAACCAATGTGTATTAAGGCTTGCTCGTAGTTGCAATTTCCCTGAAGCGTGACTAATGTTTTCAATCAACAACAGGAGATTTTTTAGGATGCACTGGATTTTCGATTTTATGCTCGGTTTCAATGGCAATGTAGTTTTTGCTTTGGTGTTCAATCCTGTAGTCTTTGGTAAACTATAATTGAATTGGCTGACCAATTTGACAACCATTTCATTTTATCGAAGGATTAAATGGTGGCGACTTGTACTAAATTTTGCCTAAATTTAAATGACATCTCTTACATTTTTATTATTTTGAGATAACTCTTGACAAGTGACAACAATTTTAAGAATAATCGTGAGATATGCAAGAGATTACTCTGCAATTTGGTCTAAAGTCAAGGGGTTTTCTTGATAGTTGGCCCTTTCTGAAGTCACTTCTGGAACTCTACATTGACAGATGTTCATTGTTTTAAAAGATAGTGGGGAAGGATGACTGTATTTCTGATTCTGGTCTAAATAAGAGTTCCTTTTCCACAGCCAGTGGAGAGATTTGGGCCCTTCACAGTTGATGACCGGCCAGGAGAGCAATGGATTAGATTGAAAAGAAAATTTGGGGAGAATGAAGACATCAACATTGAAGCCACCATGTTTGATGGAGCTATTCCTGCCTCAAAAACTGATGGTGGCCTTGGAGAAGATGTAGAACTCCATATTTCTTTCGTTGTCAAAATCACGAAGGATAAAGGCAGTAATGTCTTGGAGATCATGTGCTCGGCTTGGCCCGATAGTGTCGAGATAAAGAAACTTCTTGTCCATGGTTGTCAAAGAATGCCATCTAGCTTGTATACTGGTCCTGGATTCAAGTATGTCGATTTCTTTCTTCTTATTTTATTTACTTCTGACTTGCAAATTCTATATGGAAGGAGAAGGAATTTTGCCTATGCTGTCATTTGTTGGCTTGCATAAGAATTTGCTTGTGTTGTCTTTGAAAAGTTTGATTTTTTATTCCATGAGGTTAAGGATTATTTCAATTTGCAGGGAATTGGATGATGAGTTGCAGGATGCACTTTATGATTTCCTGGAAGAGAGAGGAGTAGATGATGAACTTGCAGTTCTCTTGCATCAGTACATGGCAAATAAAGATAAAACCGAGTTTATCAAGTGGATGGATACGGTGAAACATTTTGTGGAGAAGAAAACATGATCAAATATTATTTGACGGACACAGTTCATTGTATTGTATTCAATCATGATCTTATTGGCGGGTATCAGTCTTTACGGCTTTTGGGAATGCAATGGTTGGGTGAGTACATTGATACATCAAGCAGCAAAGTTGGCTTAACTTGATGGTTGAATTGCTGTGTGGTCAAAGTTTTCCTTGGACTTTCCAGCCATGCTGGAAGAAGTTGATAAAGGATCGGGACATTTCGAGAAGTATCAGGTTCAACTGTAAGCTCTTGAGATCTAGTCGCGAGGAAATAATTTCCATTGGAATCTACTTGTTTTGACATGGAGAGCTCGTCTTTGATTGGGCTGAGGGTGCGCGGTTATCATCATCTTGACGGTAATGCTTGGGTGAGAATACTCTCATTTTGCCTTATAGAGGGATTCTTCTTTCCATTTTAGTTTCCCTTAGCATAGTAGGAGGGAAGGAGCAACTTGCCAAGGAACATATGCCTGATAAAAGAGCAAGAGCACAGGTAGTGGCATCTTTCACGAGAGCAGCATCTGATGTTGACGATGTTGCTTTTCTTTCTTCTCGTATCTTTTCTTTCTAGGCCTTGGCCTTCCTTTTCTTTATCAGAGGGAAGATTTGAGCAAGCCCAAGTTGATGCTGAAAAAGCTAAACAAACCTTTTGCTGGAACTTAATTCCTAATTACACCCTTCATTTGGGTATGCTTTTACTTTTCAATTTTTACTTAACTCAAATCTTATTGCCAGTGCACTCGGATTATATCAGGGCTCTTGAAACTTTCACAATATACAAATATAGACACGTGAATTTATATATAATTTCGATGTATTTTTAAAATCTAGATGATATTTCGAGTTTGGGGGACAACCGAAAATCTGTTTTTAACATTTGGCGCCATCAGTCGCTTCCATAGTCGAGATTCGCCTTGCCGAGGCCACCGCCCCGCCGTCGGCTGTTGCATTACTTCTTCTAAGCTACCCTTCATCAATAGGCATCTTTCCAATTTTCATGCCAAAGGAAAGCCAGAAGAATATTAGTAAGGAATAGGATGCGACGAAGATTTGGTCTTTCGTCGTTGAAGACATTATGAATTGGCCAGATTAATCACTCGGAAAAAAAAAAAAATCAATCGAGTGACGTCACAGGAGAAGAGAACCCGCTTTTTCTCCTTGCCTAAGATCGTTATCGCGCACGCACAGCAAAGAATCCGAGAGGTCTCCCCACTCCTCTGCACCCGAAATTCCGAATTAGAGGGAGACAGAGAGCGAGAGCTGTGCTCGATCGGATTGCCGATTGCGATCAATGGCCGAGCTACGCGACGACAACAAGCCACTTAGGAAGATCGCGCTGTCGTTCAAGGAGCTCGCGGCGGCCGCGGACTCCCAGACGGCGGACGTCGAGGTCGCGCCTTTCTCTCATGCCTGCTCTCTCGTCTCCCCTCTCTTCGGCTGCCTCGGCATCGCTTTCAAGTTCGCCGAGATGGATTACGTCGCCAAGGTATTATTCGATTCCGAGGACTGCGGCTTGCGCGCGTGATAGATTCTTTTCCCCGACTCCCTCCAATCATTGAGTTGAAAATTTTTTGGTTATGGAAGCGTGAGTAGCATCAGGGCTTGATGGCTGAGTTGATAGTTGATGAGTACTTATGATCAAACGGATTCTGATGGCCTGCGAATACTCTTGCTTTGTTAATGTGAGGAGTTGTTCCTAATGACCAGCTTCAGGTGTCTTCCTGTGATCCTGTAACTTAAATAGGGATTTGCTGATCACCCTTCTTCTTTTGATTTTACAATTTACACTGTTTGCCTTTTCCAAATTTTAATCTTCTGATTGACCATTTACGTGATGGATGATCATTTTGCTGTTAGTTAGTGCCCCTTTCTGCAATTTTTCCTTTTCCTTGTGAAAAGCAGGTTCATGATCTGGCAGATGCATCCAAGTCAATGATGACCTTGCAGGCTTTGCTGGATCATGATATGGAAATGAACTGCGTCAGGAAAGCAGGTAGCCATTCGAGAAATCTTCTGAGGGTGAAGCGTGGCCTGGACATGGTCAGGGTACTCTTTGAACAAATTCTCGTATCAGAGTATGTACATGAAGTTCAGCTTTCTCTGTGGTACATCTTTGCATAAAACTGCGAAAAGTTAGCAAATGTGTGTTTCCTGGAGTTTTAATGATGTTAAGTGGCGGAACAAGGAAAACTCAAAATGTGTTATACCTTTTGCTCAAGCTTTCCATCATCCTTATTTAGTCCATTTTCAACTTGAACACAATTTCATGAAGCCCAGAAAGCCACCTCCTAACAACAGATTGAGAATTTTGGGGAGAGGAGGAAAACTTCACGAAGTTGAGAATGGGTGAGGGAATGATGACTTATCTTTCAAACAACTGCGGTTTGAAAGTCTCCATATGCATCTCTTGCAATGGTTGCACAAAGTTATGCTCGAAGCAGCGAACACAAAAAATATAGGTATGTGGTCATGTGAATGTGATCAACATCAATAGGGTGGATTTAGAAGATGTGCTTGGAGGAGATTACAGTAATGGATGACTTCTCAACCAAGATCTCCTGTACGCCTATTTTATACTGAGTATATTGTACAATCAGGTTAAATGCAACAAAATGTTGAACCCCCAAACAGTCTATTAACTGACTGTAAAGTAGGAACTGGTTTGGCTTCGCACTGCCATGAGGCCTACATCTAAGGTCTCCACAGCAGCTGGAACCTTTGAAACAGGAAACCGATAATGGGTTGTCTCATTTTCTGGTCCGATTGGGATATAATTTGGGTCGTGTCCTGCCTAACAATGGGCTCAAACTCAAGTCAAGATACTATTGAACGAGTAAACAAGGAAAATGAATATTTTTTTCCCTAGACTTGATGAAGTTGTGATCTCTTGGGAAAACCAAATGCAAAAGTTATGATTTAAGAACATCAAAGTTGGAGAGAGCATGTCTCTAATGAAAGTTGGTGCATTGATCGAGGATCGGATGGGAGGGACTCATTTTAAGTGGTTTAGACACGGGATATGTCTGGTCAATATGCCTCTAAAAACTGTAGTTTTGCAGTAGGGACACCACAATGAGAGGAGGATGAAGAAGACATGAAATAAGGGAGGATGTCTGTTTATGGAGTTTTGGAAGGATTGGAACTAAATAGTGGGTGAAAATGTTTTGTATCTGTTGGCTTGTCCTCATTAGCTTGTTTCTAGTAATGCACTTGACATTGCTTTTATATGTTGTTATGGGTCATCTTTATGATTTATTAATCTTTTTGGTAGGGGGAATTCCTTAAGGGATCCTGCCTCCAAGGCTTACGCACAGGTTTTTGCTCCTCACCATGGGTGGGTTATTAGGAAAGCTGTAGCTGCAGGGATGTATGCCCTTCCCACAAAGGCACAGTTATTGAAGAAACTCAATGAGGATGGTGAGTTTGTCTGTATTTATAACTCTGTATATTTTCTTCCTCCCTCCCCTCTTCTATTTATTTTGTTAGAACAATTAGGGAAATTGCCCAGAGATACGTAGACCATGTTGTGTGGAGTGCTGGTTAGTTCCTCTGTTTCTAACATTTCTTTCCAACATCAATTATCTTGATGTCAATCCGTTGATTTTGGAGCCATTATGCTATCTTACGTTACGCTTTCTGGGTAGAGGAAGAAAAATAGGTGCATAGAATCGGTATTAACATATCATCTGCTCTGATCAATTAGGAAGTGCTTAAAGAAATAATGTCAATATAGAAGAGAGCAAAAACCGGCTTTAAATTTTGTGGCTAATTATTTGCAAGTTCCGGCAAGAAATTGAACAATGTCTTAATTTGGAAAGAGCAAGAAGCATATGATGCAAAAGTGTGGATTACCATCGGAAGCTCTAGCATCCAGTGCAAGTATGTCGTTACTCTTAAACTGTAGATGCATAGCTAGAAAACACGTTTGATAATCATATATTTCGTCCAGTGCTGGAGCATCAGTCTCAGTCATTTGATCAGCAAATCACAATCTCTGGGATAACAACATCGCATTGTTTTTCTTTTCTTTTTGCGATTTATTGGGACCTGATAATTCATAGGTCTAACTGGTCTTGGGAGAACAAAAGGGACCTTTTAGTGAGTATGCTTTGTCGCCAGTATGGCATTACACGAAATTGGTATTACTTGTCCTATAAAGAAAAAACTTCTGGATCATCCAAGGTATGGAAAATTATAATTTCTCACATCATCAAATGCTCTAAGAGCTTCGTTGATCCTATAGTGACAATGATCAAAAGACAAGACATCTCCGGTGCATTTTTGTTTCCCCATGTGCTCTCTCTCTGGGAATCCTATATGCCCTTGGCCTTGTCCAAGTGTTTTTCTTTTTGGGGAAAGCCCTGGTATATGTCCACATGTCGGTATGCGAGTTTGTCTGCCTAAGGGATGAAGGGACGTGCGAGATTTACATATGTTTCGAGAATAGAAGGCGGACGACATGATTAGTGCTGCTTATGATCATAACTATATTAGTTTGTCTTTGATATAACTGGTGTACGTGCACGGGCTGAATAATTTACTAAAAAGAGATTGCGATGGTCTCCTCTCAATATCAATCGTTAGTAAGACACTCTTGGCCAAAAAAAGATAAAAACATTATGAAGACACTATTATTGAGAATTTGTATCTGTTTGAGGTGTACTATTTGTTTAGATGGTTTGGTATTTTGCTAATAGCCTGCAGTTCTCAGTGACCAGATTGTCCAGAAGGTAGTATCATGGCATTTTTTATTATTATCAGAATGGACCTTTCGGTGCAATTGGGTATGGGAACCTGGTTAGGTCTGGTTCTCATGAATAAACCTTCTAGATTGCAATTAGTGAAAAACTGGGTTTGCCAGTTCAACTGGTCAACTTGATTTGACAAGATCTGGTGAATTTTTAATGATATGTCGAGAGCAGAGTGAGATTTGAACCCGCTTTGTGTTGTTGCAAACAATTAGCTTTGCCACTTTGGCAAAACTTGAATGATAGTCCACTGTGTCATAAATTAAGTAAATTAAGATCTTGTAAGGATGTTTTGTTAAAAAAGAAAAAATAGAGAAAATGGCGGTCATGTGGACTTAGGTGCATTCTTTGAAGAAAATGCTTTGTTGCTGCCATTTGCACCAGACTCAAACTTCCAAATATGCGGAGGCTTCTTTTGGTACTTGATCGTGCAGTTGGAATAAGTATAATCTTGTATGCATTAAAAAAGATAGATAGACGAAATAGTATGTTTGAGCATAACTGAAAAACCACTTCTGGCACTCAAGTTAGAAACTTATTATCAAGGTGTATTTTCTGGAATTAGAATTTCACTATGGATCATATGTCGTGTGAAGTCACAAGATACATTCAGTAGTGGAACGATACAATGTCAATTTTAGTGTTACGAATGCTGGTGTGAAGGCAACATGTACTCTAGATTGCCTATCTTTGAGGAGTAGTGTGATGGTTTTCATGTTAGTAAAAGGGCCAGATCGAGTGAATGAAGATAACTAACAAAAGGATTGAATGAAGGTACGAGACTGTAGTAAGTTAAATCTGAAATGTGATGCACTGCCCTTCTGCTTCAATAGTGGTAGCTTTCTTCTCAACCCGATGATTCTTCTTGCAGAGAACTCGGCGAAGACTCGTATGCAGGACTATGTTGTTGCTTCAGAACCTGTCATTCTTTACATAAACAGACTCTTCCTTTCAAGAGAACTAGGCATTGATTGGTAAAACCATGGTGGAAGTTTGCAGATTATTTTCTGATTTATTTGTGATCATGTGTTCAATAGAAGAAACGTAACTGACACATGATGTATCAGTATTTTCTTTACGAATCAAATAATGTAAAGTTTCTCGGTCGATTAGAATCCCTCGGAATGCTATTCAAGATAATCTCTTTTAGTTGCAGGAAAGCCGCCTTGTTCTCTTTTTGCAAGTTCTGTTTCTTATGACTTGCGAAACATACTGTACGTACACGGCTGTAGACGTAAATCTATGATTGCATAGTCACCTTGAGTTTTTTTTTTTTGGTCGAAATAGTCACCTTGAGTTTGACTGGGCGGTGAAGTGGGGGTGATCAATCTGGTCGGCCCTCTGAGAAGGCGCGGTGTCTGTTTTTTTAGGCTTCACCTCTCAAGTAGAAGAATGTACTTGAATTGTAAGATTAAAATAGTATGCAAAATATGGACATTACGTACTTGAACCTGTTTTTTTTTTTTTTTCACTTCACGTAAAAATCACAAGCGAAGTGGTTCTTGATAATTTTTCGAGTTTTCATTTTCATTTGAGAATTATGCGGTTTTGAAGATGGGTTTTCATCATTTTGAAACTACTTTCGAACAAAAACAAGGAGCTATGTTCAAAGTCAAAAGAGAAAACAGGAGTTTGGGATATCAAAGAAAGTCCCTTCAGTATTTCCATGGTGTACAATCATCTTTCAATTTTTAATGTCGATGCAAAATTTGCATTTTAACTGACCAAATATGTTTCTTAAGAAATTTAAAAAATGAAGATGAAAACTATTTTCGTTTTACGATATTGAAACTAGAATTTTTTTTTATTTAGGGTTAATGTTACGAAAAATCTCAAGTTGGTATATTCGTGACAAATTTACTTTAAATTAATTTTTTTACTACAAAAAATCCAAACTGGTACATTTGTGACAAATTTACTCCGAACTAATTTTTTGACCATCAAAAACTCCAAACTAGTACACCTGTGATAAATTTACTCTCTGTTAGTTTCCGTTAAATTGGGTTTATAGCACCAAAAATTCCAAACTGGTAAGTAGAGGTTTTAATATAAAGAAGCATATGTATATTAATTAAACTCTTGCGATTTCTTATTGGGGGTGTTGTGAAAATTTTGTTATGCTTCTGCGTGCGAATATTAAATTATGATATATGATTAGAAATGACACGTGTCGCGCCTCACGTTTTGAGGGCGTTACAAGTTCGGGATTTTGAAGGAACAAAGAAGTTGGGATGATGAAGCAATTGACAAGTGTTTACTACAACTTCAAGATCCCCAAAGTAGTTGAGATCATGAAACAGCTGGCAGACGTGTTTTGAAGGAACTGTTACCACCAAAAGCAAAGATCATGGGATCATCAAGTACAAGACTTTCGAAACGGAAGAACAGAGAGACAACCGCTCGGAAGTAAAATCATAGGGTAGTTAATATGCATTTCCGAAGGAATAATTTGTGACGATTCGATTTTCGCCAGGCTAAATTATAAGCGGAATAATTTAAAAATCGGGCTCAGATTTATAGTGAATGTGAATTGGGGAGTATTAAATTTTAGTGTGGTGGATCAAGAGGCTTAATTATGTGAAAAATTGATACAACTAGTGAAATTTGTACCTAGTGGGCTGAGGACACGTGTATTTTCGCATGGACGACAATTATCCACGCAAGGAAGCGCATGAACGCCAAGTGGCATCCATGCAAGAGGCCCCCTCTCTTCTCTCTCTCCTCCCTCACATTTTGATGAAGCCCTCTCTAGGTCCCTCTCTTCTTTTCTTCGTCTTCTTCTTCGGTGGTACTCCCTCCCGTGGACATCTCTATTGCTCTCGCCCCTCGCCGACTCCGTGGCTGTCGCCCTCAAGCTCTCGCTCGTGTTCGTGTGGAAGGAAGGAGGAGCTCGGAAGCTTTCGGCGGTGGTTTTGCGATAGTCTTCGAGGCGAGTAGAATTTCTAACTCACCGACTTTTGGACTGTCGATTGTTCTTGCATGTCTCATTTGTAGGTGTAATAGATGCTCTTGAGTGTTGAATCGGTGGAATTAGTGGTTGATCGTGGCGATGGGCGGCGGATAATGATGGATCGTGCACGAAGGGCTTCGAAATGGTTAATTATGGGCGCGAAAGGCCCCAAACCCACATGCATGTCCCGAATTTTGGATAGATGAGGTGCGATTGGTGTTGGGTCAGTGGAATTCAAGGTCAATTGGGCAAGACGGTTGATGGATCGTGGATGGATTCAAGTTAGAAAGCCAGCGATGGCGTTATATGAGCGCGTAGATTGAATGGTATGGCTATATAGATTCATTGGTTTTACTTGCCCTGTTATGGTTGATATGTGTTGTTTGTTGAGTGATTGACGTTTTCGATGGTTGGTGGGTTAGGTATTTTACTTGTTGAGCCTTTAACTCACTCTCGTGGTTGTAAATCTTTTACAGATTCGTAGTAGGGACGAAGCCACGATGAGATACTTCAGATGATGGAGATGTGTGGTGTAGATGGGTGGCGTTGGAGCACGCCGATGGTGTTAGTAGATGGGAGTAGTTACCTTGCCTTGTGATCCTCCCAGTTGTCTGATGAGAACATTTTGTAAACAACTGAAAATTAACTATGTATATATATTCAGTTGTTTGTGGTATCAGAAGTATCTGTGTGAGTGTAGTACAGGTAGTGAACCCTATGAAGGCCATATCCTTTTGGCGCCGTGCCTACGTCCTTGTATACACTTGTATGTTCGTATGGCCGTCTTTTGTCAGTAGTTTTCCACATGCGCCGAGTATATATGTAATAAGAGATTAAAATAGAGCACGCTAGCAAGAAGGTAGCGCCCCGGGACGCTACAGCTCATTTTGGTATCAGAGCTTAGGTTACCGGAGTGATAAGGTGCGCTAGTGGTGGAAGTGTCTAGTAGGCACGAACGTGATTAAAACTTACAAGTTCATGTGATTGTGTTTGTTAGGAAATTGGCAGTAGCTTATGCTACTGGTTAGTTAAGTTATGCATTGATCACTGTTTAATATTTTGTGAATATCGTGGTTGTTGGTGATGTAGTATGGTGATCAATGAGAAGGAAATGTTCAGGTTGCTTGGATTATATTGATGATCTTCCTTTAGGTCTAAATTGATTGGAGTTGGTGGTTAGTTTAGTACAATGGAAAGTGGATTTTGGACATGCGATGAAGTGATTGGCAATTGACGATTATAGGAATGAATTCGTGCTAGTGTATTGAGGTTTAGATGTCGATATTTGTCGATAGGCCTTGAATAACTATGTGAAGTTTGCGATGAAACGAGTGATGGTCGCGAGCTATAGGCATGAACTCGTAGTTGTGTATTGAGGATTAGATGTTAATATTTATTGATGGATTTGAATGGTTTTGGATTTAGTTTAAGCGATGATCAAGAAAGATCAATGTGGATTGGTAATGATCGACTCTTACAAGTTGGACTTGATGGTCGACTAATGGTTCTATGATGAGGAGTTTAAGTCGAGAATCAATGTTTTGGACCAATTCGTAT
Source organism: Lenwebbia sp. NSW1173648 (assembly GCA_029784005.1). NCBI lineage: Eukaryota > Viridiplantae > Streptophyta > Magnoliopsida > Myrtales > Myrtaceae > Lenwebbia > Lenwebbia sp. NSW1173648. The sequence continues at coordinate 16,789,089 of JARCGZ010000008.1, read as the reverse complement.
ATAGTCTGAGCTTTGGGGTTGTACATGCATTGTACGTGTTTATTGCATTAAAAATGATTAAATGAATGAATGAGCATGTCATTACCATTTATTTATGTCGGACTTGATAAACCGTGAGGCTCGGTATGGGACGAGCTAAGCGGGATACCTAACAACCGTGAGGCTCGATATGGGACAAGTTAAGCTAGACTCCCTTCATAAATGTGTGACTTGGGGATGAACTAGGTGAAGGCTAGTGGACCTGTAACGACCCGGTCTGATGAGGGCAGGGAGTGAAGCCGAGGCAGGGAATGCTTGGGCAAGGAGTGGCTCTTGGTAGGCTTCTAAGATGGCGATGGGGGCAGGAATGAACTAAGTCATACATTGAAAAAGGTGGGTATAGGTGTTGTGCTAAGCCCGAATTGTTTTCGAAATCTGAATCCTTTTTTAAAGTTGGAACAGTTCTCAAAATATGAAATGTCTTCGAATTAAACTGTTTCTAAAGCTTGAGAAATTTGTACTTTCGAACTAAATTGTTTTGGAAAGTTGAGAGACTTTGTGCTTTGAGTTAAAAGTTTTCAACGACTCAATTCAAATTTATCGATTGAAAAAGCATATACATGTCATTGCATTGTATCTAAAGTGACGAGTGGATGTAATGCCATGGATAAGAAATGCCTGAGATGCCTCGGGGGAGTTGGTGAAAGTCGTATTAATGCCTCCGCTGTGTGGTACGGAGAAGATCCATGCTGTGTGGTACTGGGATGGTTTAAATGATTTATACGGGCCAACGAGTCAGCAAACCTGCAGTGCCGTATGTGACCCCCACGGGTCGGTCGGCAAACTGGTGGAGCCGTGAGGTGGGTGGTGTGAAATGTTTAAAGACTGTAACCAACGGAACCATAGGCGTGGCCTATGGAATTGGCATCGTGAATGGAAGAAGTTGAGTACGTCCTGAGTGGTGATGGATGATCTGCCTGGAGATATGTTGGACGTGGTGAGTCCATGGTAAAGCCATTGGAATGGCGAGTGAATTTGAGATGTGAATGGAGAATCAGTGTGTGGATAGTCAAGTACTTGATTAGATGGCATTGGGAATTGCCAAATGGTTTTCAAAGGATATTCCTGGTGAATGACATGAGTGACGACGGAGGAAAAGTCCTCATAGAACTTAGATGAGAAGATTCTCATTGTGGTAACTTTCGGAAATAAGTTATCAGAGTGGTATAGCGAAAGCGTAGTGTGGCCACGTATTTTGAGTGAAATATTGACTCTAGAGAGTCTTGGGATTTGTTAAGGAGGGAACATGGATAGAAATTTTGAGGACAAAATTTCTTAAGGTGGGGAGATTTGTGACGACCCGATTTTCGCCAGGCTAAATTATAAGCAGAATAGTTTTAAAATCGGGCTCGGATTTATAGTGAATGTGAATTGGGGAGTATTAAATTTTAGTCTGGTGGATCAAGGGGCTTAATTATGTGAAAAATTGATACAACTAGTGAAACTTGTACCTAGTGAACTGAGAACACGTGTATTTTCGCATGGACGACAAGTGTCCACCAAAGGGAGTGCATGAATGCCAAGTGGCATCCATGCAAGTGGCCCCCTCCCTTATAAAACCCTCTCTTCTCTCTCTCTCCTCCCTCACATTTTGATGAAGCCCTCTCTAGATTCCTCTCTTCTTTTCTTCTTCTTCTTCTTCTTCGGCGGTGCTCCCTCCCGTGGACATCTCTATTGCTCTCGCTTGTGTTCGTGTGGAAGGAAGGAGGAGCTCGGAAGCTTTCGACGGTGGCTTTACGGTAGTATTCGAGGCGAGTAGAATTTCTAACTCACCGACTTTTGAACTGTCGATTGTTCTTGCATGTCTCGCTTGTAGGCGTGATAGATGTTCTTGAGTGTTGAATCAATGGAATTAGTGGTTGATCGTCGCGATGGGCGGCGATTGATGATGGATCATGCACGAAGGTCTTCGAAATGGTTAATTATGGGCGCGAAAGGTCCCAAACCCACTTGCATGTCCCGAATTTTGGATAGATGAGGTGCGATTGGTGTTGGGTTAGTGGAATTCAAGGTTAATTGGGCAAGACGGTTGATGGATCGTGGATGGATTCAAGTGAGAAAGCCGGCGATGGCGTTATATGAGCATGTAGATTGAATGGTCTAGCTATATAGATTCATTTATTTTACTTGCCCTGTTATGGTTGATATGTGTTTTTGTTGAGTGATTGGCGTTTTCGATGGTTGGCAGGTTAGGTATTTTACTCGTTGAGCTTTTAGCTCACTCTTGCGGTTGTAAATCTTTTACAAATTCGTAGCAAGGGCGAAGCCACGATGAGATACTTCAGATGATGGAGCCGTGTGGTGTAGATGGGCGGCGTTGGAGCATCCCGATGGTGCTAGTAGATGGGAGTAGTTACCCTGCATTGTGATCCTCCCAGTTCTCTGATGAGAACATTTTGTAAACAACTGAAAATTAACGATATATATAATCAGTTGTATGTGGCATCAAAAGTATTTGTGTGAGTGTAGTATAGGTAGTGAACTCTATGAAGGCCATATCCTTTAGGCGCAGTGCCTACGTCCTTGTATGCACTTGTATGTTTGTATGGTCGTCTTTTGTCAGTAGTCTTCCACATGCACTGAGTATATATGTAATAAGAGATTAAAATAGAGCAAGCTAGCAAGAAGGTAGCGCCTTGGGATGCTACACAATCGCTTGAAGACAATATCAAGAGAACGAGAGAACGTGGGCATGAGACTTGCGGAAGTGGAGGAATATGGAAACAACCAGCGAGATCGAGAGAATGCGGGTATGAGACTTGCGGAAGTGGAGGAATATGAAAACAACTGTTGGGAACCGTTCGAGAAGAATGCGGCCGCTGAAAACCGCTAGAAAGCAGTTATCACACAACCATTATAATCTCCATTACTCGTCTGCTAGGACCTCCCCTCCCCCTCCCCCCAAAAAAAAAACACAAATCAAACAACCTTACTATATTTTAGTATCTTTACTTTCCTGCACCGTACTTTTATCTTCCAGACTCTCGTCGTCGATTAAATTTCAGTGTGTTTTTTAGCTGTAGTTTTCATATTTGCGTCATTGATTAAATTTTGGCATAATATCTTAGTGTTTTCAAGCTTTGTCGTCGATTAAATTTCGACATAGTTTGTTTAAGTTGGTCATGCTGTGAAGTTTTTATTTTTTAGATCCTGTTGCCAATTAAATTCGGGCTCTGTTTATATAGTTGCTGGTTCTCTTGTTTACCTAGAGATTTCCAGTCCAGAATCGCTTCAAAACCTGTTCCTCTTTAATTAAAATCCATAGAATGACTTTCGGTGAAAGATATCTCGTCGCTGGGGAAATTCCGGCTAAACAACTATATATCTCCGTGTGCTATATTTTACTTGCTTATTATCATCTATTTATTATTGATAGCACCACCATAATTGTCATTATCTGCATCAGCTGATTTTCAGGTGTCAACCTCTCTATATTGTTTTATTAGCATCAAGAATAGGTACACATGTTCGATAAGCTATGCAATAGCTTCTAAGTCAACACACTAGCGGGGGAAAAGTGTCAAAAAAGTCTTAAATCTATTGTATTTGTGCCAATTCAATCCTAAACCTTTTATTGGTGCTAATTCAGTCCTAAACTTTTTGCATTGAGTCATTCCGGCCAATTTTAGCGGGAAATTCGCTGACGTGGACGTCGATTGTCCTACGTGCACGACTGCCACTGACGTGGCCATTTTTTATTTTTTTTTAATTTTTTTTCTTCTGTTTCTTTTCTCTCAATCATTAAAAAATTATTAAAATAATATTAAAATAATATTAAAAATATTCACGTCAGTGCCAGTTGTGCCACGTAGGACAACCGACGTCAACGTCAGTGAATTTCCGGTCAAAATTGACCGGATTGACTCAATGCAAAAGTTTTATGATTGAATTGGCATCAATAAAAGATTTAAGACTGAATTGGCACAAATGCAATAGGTTTATGACTTTTTGTTTGACACTTTTCTTCACTAGTGGAACCGGTGAAAAAGTTTCTTTCTTTTAACACTCCATGGCCTGCCAATAATCAAAGCTAATTCTTGCAACTTCCTAAAGCAATGTTACACGTAGGTAATATTAGACATTGTGCTTATTACGAAAGATCCATTGTTGGGAAGAACGAAGGCGTGGCTATGTAGATTGTAGCACAACCATACATGGTTATCCTGAAGAATGGGCATGAAGTTCACCTTTCCAGGCAGGAAAATGATAATTTAATAGCATGCCTTTTTCTCATGAATAAAAAAACAAAAACAAAAAACAAATGACAACAAAATAGCATCCGAGAATGTAGCCGAAAAAGAATCGAAAGATTCCCATCTTCCAAAGCAACAGAGATTCTCAAAAAACACACACAAGAAAAAGAAATATCATGAACTGCTCAACCCCATTTTTTTCTTCAGCTAAAAAATAAAATAAAAAGAGGAAAAGTTAAAGAAATTAACAAAAAAACAAAAACCAAAAACTACTCCATTTGCTAGCTAATCTAATCCTAAGAGGCTAAGACCACAACATATTACTAAGGAGATAAGACTTTTCATTGTAGGCTTTGTGAAAGATTAATGAAATTGCTATTGCGTTGATGATGATGTCCAAAGTTGAGCATTCTTCACTTTCGAGACGCTGGCCAAAACACCAACCGGTGTTATGTCTCCCACAACGGTCACCTTCTTAGCTGCAAAGTCTATGTTGAATGACGTCACGCCTGCAATTTTAATTTCTTGTGTTTTGTTAGCCACAGGAGTAATCGAATTGTGAAACACCTCATGCAGAACTGATTATAGATGTGTAAACTCATCGCTATTTATATAATACTTGAGCCGATCATGAGTAAAAACATATGTCAAGTCATGTATTTTTTAAAATAAGTATAGACATTATACGGTAAGCCTCTGTAAATGATAAATTTATTTTGGTTGCTCGGGGATTTTTGGATTGTGGTGAAACTGGTACCATTATAAAAAAAGAAGAAGCTGTGCCTGAAAAAATAAATCAAATAAAAAATAAAGTTGAAAACAAATAAAAAAGACAAAAAACTGGCCTGACCAAGTGTCACTGTCAATGCATACCTTCCATTCTTGATAAGTGCTTTCTCACTTTCCCTTCGCAGCCTTTGCAGTGCAACGACACCCTCAAGACGACCACCTGCGCGACGACCACTGCCTTCACTATGACATCTCTAAATATCAAGAACAATATGGTTTTCTTTGGCCTAATTCTCTAAAAAAAAAAAAAACCAAACTTTAGGTCGAGTCTCAAATTTATCTCAAGCTTTTTTTTTGTCTCATAAAAAAAACCATCAAATTTAGGTCCAGTCCCAAATTTACCCGAACTTTTTTTTGTCTTGAAAAAAAAAACCCAAACTGTAGATATAGTCCCAAATTTGCCCTGAAATTTGTTTTGTCTTACAAAAATCACAAATTTTCAATGTATTTTCAAATCTACCTCGTGGTCCAGTTCCAACTTGACGTGGCATTTCCACATTGATAAAAAAAAAAAAAACCCACATTAGCAAAGTAATGGGGCGATATGTACGAACCGAAGTGCATTTTCATGTAGATATTAAATCCATCCCAATAAAGAAATTCTCCAAAATGAAACCGTTCTAGAATATGAAAATTAAGGATGATTAATGGCAATTTTTGGGATAGAGGGATAATGGAGCAAATTTGAGATTAGAGTAAAAATCGATGACTTTTTCTTAGACAAAAAAAAGTTCGGGGGTAGATTTGGGACTAAAACTAAAGTTTATGATTTTTTCTGAGACAAAAAAAAAGTTCAGGGTAGATTTGGGACTTAACCTAAAGTTTGGGATTTTTTTAAAGAATTTGGCCGATTTTCTTTATAAAAAAAAATATTATCAGTTTCGCGACAAATGAATATTTAAAAAATATTTTTCTAAAGATGATTACTTCCATCGCTTACATAAATGAAAGACCAATAAAAACTTTCATTGTTTACGAAAATGTTTTAGATATAAATTGTAGTTAATAATGAAAATATTTTTCATTGACTAATTATTTCAAACGATACAAACGATCATTTCAAAGAAATTATTTTTCGAATCATTCGTTTTCCGTGAAACAAACGGAGCCTAAGTATTGCCGATGTAGCACATAACAGAAATATTCGAGAGCTTATTGTATGTATAAGTAAAATTAGCAATGGTTTGACATGTGGATTTCAACGGACTCGAAAATTGCGTGCATCGAAAGTAAACCAGTTTTAATTTAGCATGTTAAATAACAGGACTAGTTAACGAGTTCTCTGAGCACTGTTTAAGCAACACCATTGAAGAAATTTTAAAGTTATCAATGCTGATGATGAACTACTAATTTTCCCGTATCTGTATAATCACTCTTTTGAAAATTGAAGGTTTCGTAATTGAGCACGCCTAACATGTATCATAGAGGTACTTGTTAACCAGACTAAATAAATATTTGGGATAAGGGAGTTAAAAGTCTCAAAACTTTTTACGAAAGTACGATTGAGTTCTAAAACTTTTAAAAGAGTGCAATTAAATACTAAAACTTGTCAGAAAGTAAAATTGATTCCTAAAAATTTGAAAAAGTGCAATCAAGTCCTAAAACTTGTCAAATTGATGAAATCAAGTCCTTTCATTGATTGCACTTTTTGAAAGTTTTAGAATTTGATTGCACTTTGGTAACAAGCTTTAGGACTTGATTGTGCCTTTTGAAAGTTTTAGGACTCGATTGCACTTTTTGAAAGTTTTAAGACTCAATTGCACTCTCGTGACAAATTTTAGGACTTCCAGTGCACTTATCCCTAAATATTACAATGGGCTGAGATGAAACCAACTAACACGAATTTACAAACCGAATTAGACATTTGAACATATATTTTTCTGTCTTTGTTGAATTGTACTTATGAAATTATAGCATCTCATTTCCACAGGAAGACATAAACATTACTTCTTACTAAAATGATGTACATGTTAATGTAATAAATGACCAAAGCCTATCAATTTGTAGTAGCATACTCACCAGCAAGTGAACCAACAGAGAAAACTCTTACCTGGTTCGAAGCAGATTTAAAGCGAGACGACAAAGAAGACGAAGTGGGCTTGGAAGCAACAATTTGATGATGATGATGATGATCTTGATCTTGATCTTGATCATTGTTACTCTGAGTCTGGGCCAGAGAAGTTGCCACAGCCGGGTCATGATCTGAAAACCCGTCCGTTGAACCGGTACCGCCCAAGGGATACCGGGTCGACCCAGAAGGAATTGTTCTAGAGTGACCGAGCTTGGGCTTGGGGCTGACGTTGTTCCTCACAGTGGATGCAGTCTCCGTCTTGCTAGAGAAGCTCCTGGTCAAAATGCTATGCACGCTCCTCTTCTTATTCTTCTTGTTCTTCGTTTGGTCAGTCCTTGACTGGTTCTTGTCGGGGACGTCAACGCTTGATTTCGAAGGAAAGAGAGAGTTGGGTTTGGTTTTCTGGTGAAGTTGGTGGTATGAGATGGGGTTGATGGGAGGGTAGTGAGAAGAGCTGCAAGGGGGAGTGATGGGCCGGGACGACCGGACGGACCGCCTTGCATCTCTGATGATGGGATTGTGGCGGTCGATGGGTCGGTCGCCCAGACAATGCACGCTGGATGATGAAGATGAAGGATTGGTCTTGTTCTCCATGCTCGACCATATGGCCGTTGAGGCTTGGGAAGCACACGAGATGTCTATTCGTTTCATGCTTTGGCCGGAGGGTGATGACGAGGAGGATGGTGTTTGGACAGAGAAGATGAGGTTGTCCTGTTTCTGTTTTTAAAGCTTGGCCAGGTTGTGTGTTTCCCCACTTGCACATGGGACGTACTTGCCTGCTCTGGGCGTAGCGTGCCCCGCACGTGGGTCCCATCTCATCCAACGGTGCATGCTCTGGACCCACATCCTCACGAGCATGCGGGTTGGCGACATATGGTAGGTGATCGTGGTCCGTCTAACTAGACTCGGAGTCTCGGACTCATTCGTGTTTTGAGTAACTCAATTACTTGAGCAAGTCTGAGTCCGGGCTTGAAAATACTTGACTCGAGTTGAGATTTTGAGGGACAGCTTTTTGGACTTCTACGGATGGTTATACTGTTTTTTGTTCCTTTTTTTAAGAAGTGTCAAGTACCTAAACAAGTTAAGTCTATGCTCGACAATTTTTTCATATATAAAGGTTTAGGACTACATTTACGGTATTGAAAAGTTTAATATTAAATTGGCATCCGTACAGTAAATTTAGGACTGATTGGGTAAATATTCCTACATGTCTCACATTTAGTGGACCTTTGTCTAGCACCAATTAAAATTTACTTCCCAATTAGATTACATATCGATTACGTCGAGACTAGGTGATCGAGTCCAATGTCTGAAGTCATAAGCAATTTGATTTCACCGCCTCACATATTGGTAGGATGGGGTCGTACTTCAAATAAAAAGTTTTCCTTTTATCGTCGCAAAAAAGAACTTTTTGAATTTCCTATAGAATGAGACTTCGCTAAGTAAAAAGCTTTTAACGCTGCTGCGGTCTACAAGTAAAGTATTTATACTGCAATAACAATTTTTCAATGTGATTAATCAATTTAATTTCCAGACCAAAGCTATCAATCTGATTTAATAAAATAAAATAAAAAGACCTATTCTTATTCATTGGCTGATTCTGCTCGGTAAAGGACACGGCCGTACTTTGTCGGGTGTCTCTGTATTTATTTTTATCTTATTCAACAGGTGATCTCGAGGGGCCGAGGGCTGATCATCATCTATTCTATTTCCCTGCAAATAGCAGTAATAAAGAAGTACAAGTTATACAAATACAACGCATATTCTTCCTCGTGGGACTGAAACCAGAAAGCCTCATGATGGATTTCAGAGGAAAAATTCTTGCATGATCTTTTGAGCTATCATGAATATGCAACTTGACCCGTTTTACATTGGAAAGAATTAGTCGCATTCCCAGCTTATACGTTTATTGCAATTAATCCTTAATCTCATAATAATGATGTAAGAAGCAAAGAATTTTTGGAGCATTCTTGTCGGGATACCAATCTTAAGTTTTTAACCTATATTTTTTTTGCCAACTTGTGAGTCATGAATATAGTAACGAGTATTCGACTTGGCTTTTCAAATTATTATTATTATTATTATGCAGAGACGAGAGGCTGTATTTCCGATTAGTTCTCGCAGGGAGGATGCCGTCCAAGAGTTAACCCGGAAAAAAAAAAAGACACATTGTCAGCAGGAACATTGGTAAATTTGGGATAGAGAACAAAGTTAAGAAAATAAAAGGAAAAGCAATAAAGAGCTCGGGCATGTCACGCATCTAGCGATTCGCGAGACATGAAATAATGCTAGAGTCATTTATCACCACGTTCAATTTGGGTAAAGGAACAAGAATCTGTCTATAAGAAGATACTCCCACGTTCAACGGCTACAAAAAAATGTTGGTATTATATAAACTATGATAGCTATTGGTTCAGCTTTTGCAAACAGCTTTTAACCCCAAAGGGTGCGTTTGGAATTGGCTTTGCCAAGTCCCTTGGGCTAAAATTTGGTGTTTGAGAAATTTTTTTAGAAACCCCATTGAGCCAAAGCTGCCCTTTTGAAGGCTAAAAGCCCAAGGCAGCCTCCTAGGTGCCTTGGCATTTCAGCATTCTTGGCAAGCAACAGTACCGGGTAAGTAAAAAAAATTTCTTCCGAAACTACCCTTATCTATTTTTTGATTTTTCGATTTTGGCCTTGTCTGTCACTGTTCATCGTCTTCTTCGCTTACACCTTAGCCGGCATGGCTGTGAGGGGACGGCGATCGGTCGAAGGGGGGCCGGCGTTGTCATGCAACCCAACGACCATCGCCTGGGCTCGCACGACCGCCATGAGGGGCCACGCGACCCAGGCGAGGGCCGCCTAAGGTCGCGCAACCCAGCAATCGTCGCTTGGGCTCACACGGCCACTACGAGGGGCCACGCTACCCAAGCGAGGGCCGCCTGAGGTCGCGCGACTCGAGCAAAACCCAGGCAAGGTGGCCCTGGTCGGTGGTCGCCGGGGATGCTTGAGGTTGTTCAGCCTTAGACGAGGGTCGTGCGGCGTCAGATCTGGGTCGCCGGCCGCCCAAGCCTGGGTTCGCGACCGTCGTCTAGGGTCACTCGACCCCAGGCGGCCCTCTTCGGTGGTCGCCAGGGGCTGCCTAAGGTCGTTCGACCTCAGACGACGGCCGCCGGTGCCAAATCTAGGTCGCCGGAGGCCGCCTGCCATTCGCCAGCTCCGGCGAAGGGTTTCAACTTTTCTTTAATAAAAAATGAAAAAAAGTGCCTTGCAAGTATAATTTTTCCAAAAGCTATTTTATCCAAAGTTGCTTTGCAATGGACTTTTAAGTTACAATTTACCAAACACAATTTGCATTTTAGAAAATTCCTTCAACTTAAAGTCCTTTGTATTTTTTCAAAGACTTTCCCCTCAAAGTGTTCCCAAACGCACCCAAAAGCCCTTAGCCAAAGCTTTGAATTCAAAGAGGTCTTTGGTGCAAAATTTGCAAATGCTCAAAACTCAAGGCAACTCTCACCCACTTTTTCTTTAAGCATTTTCGGAATGTTAATTCGGGGCTAATGATTTTTTTGTTTGTTTGTTTGTCAACTTTTCCCTCACTAAATTATCTAAATTCCAGTTTTATCCTCACCCACATTCTCTTGTGCAGATCTAACTAGCAGGGCAGATAAGATCTGACCGCCCTCAAGCTTAAATTTGACACCAGCGTCGCTTTGGGCCAAGCTACCTCAGGCGAGGACTCGGCAACTTCTCGCCTACCTGAGGTCGCGACTTCGCGCAACGTCGATGTCGCCACACCTAGGGTCACGCCCTCGCAGACCCTCGCCTGGCCCGTCGCCAAGGGTTGCGCAACTCCGACGTCGCCTCATTTGGGGTTGCGCTATCTTGACAACCCGTCGCTTGAGTTCGAATACGTTCTACAGTTTGTTTTTTTTTAAAGCTTGTTTTATGGTAGGAATTATACATATATGTTAACCAAGTATCATTTGCTTTTCGTGAAAGTGAAATGTCTTTTGTATAGATGCAAGCAAAATCTTTGGCCAAAAGCTAGCCAAACACACCCAAAAAATAACATAGTCTCTCTTCAGATAGAAAATATCAAACATTTGAACTTCTTGGGAAATGGTATTTCTGGCTTTATCTTCCCTAAGAAGAACCCAGCTCCTGCGAGAGGTAGTAGTTGTAGAGACATTAACCTGAGCCTGAGCGCATTGGGACCACTTTTGGTTGTGTGAATTCACTGTTCAGTGTGTGACATTTTATAGAACGTGACACAGAACTAAATAGCAGACAGTCACAGACCCCACACCTACACCAACGTTCAGGGCAGATGATACAAATTGCATGTGCATGCAGTTACAGAGCCTTACTCTTTAAAGTCTGCAAGCAGACACCCATGACATGAGATTTTAGAGCAATTTCTTTTTCAGTCCTCATAGTCTGGCACCCATTAAAAATTTGTACCATCGATGCATTTGATGAGACACAAAAGCCTTCTTTTTCTTTATTTTTTTTTTAATGATTCAGACACGAGTGCAAAGAGTTCCATTAAACATTCTACAAGTCCCAAATTTTTTTACTTGTGCAGGTCACCATAAAACATTCTACACTGAATCATATGCTTCCATGGCTTTCTTCATCTCTTTTTCTCTTTTCTCTTTTCCTCTTCCTACCATTTCACAATCGAAATGAGAGCCTTCCTTAATGGTCGGTACTAACTCCATTTGATTCTCACCAAACAGCCCCAACACAGAATCAATGCTTCCCAATTTAATCCTCATTTGATTAAGCGCTCGGTCGAATCTGTAGATAGACGGAAGCATCTGAAAGAGGTCCTCCATATCACCTCCGGATCTGATGAAATAAGACGAATTAGGAAGTGGATAATCGATAGTCTTTATACATCTTACATTAGCTTTGATCACTCGCTTGAAGCATCTGAAAGAGGTCCCCATTACTTCTTTTGTTAATGCCAAACCCGGTTGGGACCAGAGCATCAAAGTAGACCAAGGCTTCTGTTCTCTCATCATACGTACCAACACAACTTGTAACGCACTGATCACATTGAAATTGGTGATGACTGGCGTGATAAAACTTGTAGATGGCACGTGCCACGGTGCTCTCGCCATTCAAGAGAGAGCTCTGCTTTCTTTGGCGACTCGGACATCAGCTGAACTCCCATCCAATCTTGTCCGAAGTAAAGGATCAGGGGTCCAGACATGAGACAACCCTTATGAAAATATATGAATGATAAGATGTCAAGGAAATTGCATCACAACCACGGCTGAAGACCACAGCCTCTCAAGAACTTAAGGGGAGCATTGGTAAATAGCAATAATCTCCCAAGCATCCACGTAAAGCAGGCAGAGAAATACAGCCTCCATTTATTTCGCAAAAAAAAAATATTTTAAAAAATATTTTATTAAAAAAATAATCACTTGTATCGTTTAAAATGATTATATCAATAAAAAATATTTTCATTCTCGACTACAGTAAATGTCTAAATATTTTCGAACACGATAAAATTATTTTCTCCTGTTCAATTTTATAAGCGATCATTTTCAGGAAAATATTTTTCAAATCATTCGTTTCCGCGAAAACAAATAGAAACTAAGCTAAAGAAAATGCCCATTTACTATTCATCTTGGACGTTGGATAATCCAAAAAGAATGGAACTTTTAATTAGTAATTTTAACAGGGAATTCTAAATAAGGAAGTGCTTAATAGAGCACGTGTAGGCACACCGCAGATACAATAACAAAAAAATTGCTACAAAATTGGCAAATGACGAGCATGATTTTATATAATAAAAAAAATCAACAAGATACAAAAATGCTCTTAATGCTATACAAGCTCCTTCGGTCGTCCATGTTGATTAGAAACCTTTCGCTTCATCCTCGTTCAAGATTCGATTCCGGAAATCAGACACCATACGAGGCAGTCCATCTCTCAGCGATATCTTTGGTTCCCAGTTGAGAAGCTCTTTTGCCCTGCTAATATCTGGTTTCCTCTTGTGCGGATCGTCAGCAGTATTTGGTTTGAATTCTATTGTGGCACTTGGATCAATCGTTTCTTTGACAACCTGTGCACAGAGTGTGGTAGAAGACATAAGCATGATGAACAGAACTTCTCGTCCACATGCATGTTTTGTGCCCACTAGGTCATTGGGACAACAAAGAGAGAGGAGGAAAGAAATGCCGAAAAAGCTTGTGGGAGAAACAGAAATTCAACGTTGAGGCTTTTCCGAAGCAACCAGGATTTAAATAAATTAGATGAAAACTCGAAGAAATTGAACCTCAGCAAGTTCAAGCATGGTGAACTCCCCAGGGTTGCCAAGATTAAAGGGCCCCACATGCTCACCCTCCATTAATGCCATCAGTCCATCAACCTGTCATCAGAAGGAAATTTTAATCACTGAAAACAACCATAACATGGATCAGGTTTATCTACAGTGGCTATATCTCATAGCAATCCCTTTTCGCCCATCTATGAAGTACTTTTTCACAGAACTTAGCAAATCTAGCTTCCAGACCATGGGTTCATCAGAGTAAGCATACTCGCTCATGATAACACAGGTAGGACACTGGATAGTCTACAAAGTATTGAGAATGTGAAGTTGTGCATACTCATGCATAGATATGTGCAACATTAAGTGGCCATACCAAATCAGAGACATATTGGAAACTTCGTGTTTGCTTTCCATCCCCATAAACTGTCAATGGTTGTTTGCGGATTGCCTGAAAACCATAGTTACACGGTATAACTAATGACAAAAATCAGAACATCCCAAATGTAATCCTCTGATCATCAGACATGTTGTGTATGAGGAAGACTGAAAACCTGATACCTGAGCAACAAAATTGCTGACAACACGCCCATCATCCAAACACATTCGAGGACCATATGTGTTAAAAATTCGAGCAATGCGCACCTGCAAGGAAGAATCTAATTAATAGCAGAGCACAGTAATATCCATGTGAAAGTAACGACATAAGAAACACTAACAATACGCTTGCTATGATTATGAATGGTAAAATAAACCTAAATAGCCAGGCAAAGAAAAGCAAATGCACCACATTTCAATGTAAAAACTTATGTAAAGTCGAGCTTAAAACCCAAACGCTCGGTGAATCTTAAATCATAGCAAGATTAATCCATCTGTTCAACGGTCTGCAGTTCAAACAGGACTCAAGAGGTCGGTCTCAGTTCTAGTGATTTAAGAAGCAATATGACCTAGGCTTAGCAAAGTCAAAACATTATTTGGATAGCTCGTCTCTGAAGGGTATCTGCATTTGCCATTGTTTCACATTTTCATCGATAGATCTCAGAATATTAAGAAAACTGAAGAAAAGTATTGATCTTGGAGGCAGGGAGCAGCAATTAACACGCAGCTTATCCTCCTAAACAAAGAAACTCTATCAAAAGAAAAGCAAAACGAAGATCAGAGGTCTGACAGCAGAATTGGACCAAAAACCTCGCTAAGGTTGAAGAAACTGATAATCTCATTCATGCAGCCCAAATCTTGTATTAGAAGACAATGGAATAAGCTTATAATGTAGCTTTTCCAGTCAATAAAAAAAATGTAGCTTTTCCATGTTTTCATCCTTCATTGCTACACCTTTTTGTCTTGGCCCCGACTTCTAGACGACTTGCACCTTGCATCATATACCTCTCCTCTTCTATGGAACATCAAATGTTAGTTCAATCACATGACTACTTCCAGTGAACCGCAGCCATCAAAGCATAAGAGTTGAAATTTTTGTTCCTATTTGTTACAATACTCCATAATTTGCAAGAACCGAACCATTGATCCTCAGAATCTGCATATCACTCCACTCCAATCTTTTGACAATTGTTCCTGTATGTACAATACTCCATAATTTGCAAGAACCAAACCATTGATCCTCCAGAATCTGCATATGACTTCACTCCATATCTTTTGAGAACAAATCAACAACTTAAGGTAACATCAACAAATTGTCATCACTTACAGCGTAACAGCCACCTTGATTTTTAATCAACTACATCTGCAATCAAGGTAGCATCAAGGAATTGTCTCGCTTCCAAAAAAGCAAACTAAAAAGGCCCAATCAGCCCCTACATCGCACCCTTTAGTGATGTAGTACCTGATCAGATTCTAATCAAGTCTCCAAACACTGTTGTAGGAACAATGCTCGTGAACAGTCTCATGAAAAGCATCTATGTGAAGGTCGAGGAATCAATATTAGTAGGGAAAGGATTGATTGGAAGTATTGGAATGAAATAATGGATTTGCCAAGAAAGTTAAATCCTTCAAGCATCACACCCGCAACTTCCTAAGCACTACATCTGCGGTTAGAACCGCATCATACAACAGTCCATGTGCATTTTATTTAAGGACTTCACTAAACCATATTCCAAGTTAAATGGGAAACTCTCGAATAGGAAATCTGATGTCCTAATCCAAAGGAACAAGGAAACGTAATATTCACTACCTAATGGACGCGTAATGCCAGATTTTTAATTTAATGGGAAAATAAATCTAACCGTTATCTATTAGTAAATCTTCATCTGGCACACCTTTTATAAGTGTTCAAAGATTGTTGACATGATTCTCCATAATTTAGCCTTCTCACATTGCCCAAAACTTTGTGGATGTCTCCCTATAAGGTTATAGGCCTAAAGTCTCTAATGTGAAGACCAGAGCACCCAAAGGAGGCAACCCCATATTTCCTTTAAAACAGCATATTATGTCAGCCATTAAATCTAGTTAGATAATTAGGTAAACTTCGGCCAAAAAATAAAAAAAGGTTCCGTGGAGGGAACAAAGTGCATTCTCCTGCTTTCTTTAAAATATATATATATTATACTAAACATATGAATTTGAGTATTAATCATATTAAAGGCTATCTCTTCCCTTTGAAAAATCTCTTGTTTCTTTCTTACCATAATAACCATAAAGTTGTAGAGGGACAGAGCCAGGAGAGATAAAATATTCTTTGAAAAGGCAACTTATTACTGTCAAAAAAGCCCAAGTGGCATGGACTACAGCTGCTTTGCATATTTGACCTTGGACATGTACTTTAATGCGCAATGGTCTGCGTAGTTATCATGAAAAACCAATGTGGTTGAAATATAAGCACGAATCTCCCAGCTACAATATTTGCTAGAAAAATTTCTAAATCAGTCTATTTGCATTTAATACACCAAATCATACACATTGGCCCTTTAGCCTCAATTATATGCATATGATGAAGATCTTCCCATTGTCACGTGTGAGATAGAAAGGCAACCTTAAGGAATACATGATTAGAGACACTTCTAATGCTTTTAAACATCTTCAAGATATCATGAATCAGGACCAAGCATTCAATTTCAGCTTCTCACACTCTTTAGTTGAATGTTCGGACCGTTTTTTTTTTTTCCTCTTAATGACATGTAGAGTGTGATCTGCATTTAAAATAAGCTATACTTCCCAAAAAGTCCACTTATCTCATTTGTAAATATTACGTCAGATATGCGCTCACGTGGTTGTTCCATGTGGTCAGTCAAGTATCATCTACTCCTCCCTTGGCTTTAGCTTCTGCATTAATTCATTGTCTTGCAAAAGTTCTTTGGCATATTGCTTCAAAGTATCTCAATTGCACCACACAAGTTGCCATGGCATGTCTTTCTTATTATAGAAGCATGTATTGGTCTTTTGGACCGCACAAGTTGCCATGACATGCCTTTCTAATTATAGAAGCACGCATTGGTCTTTGGGAGCCATCAAGTGGATTTTAGTAAGAACTTTCTTGCTTGTAGTTGATAAGTTTACGGATTTCCCCATTATTTGCTTATACTCCTTGTATCTGCAAGATGTAGGAAAGTTATACCATTTCGGCCCTGACCATGCGAGGGTTTTACCCTCTAGTTTCTTTGGGCTAGTCACCTTAACTTCTCCCCCTAGCTATTGAATGCTCATAAATTTTTACATTCAATTATCCTTGTCATGTATTTATTTATCGTTGCTATGCATTTTCCGAAGAAAAATGAACTACATTAAATATTACTAATAAGCAACATATGAACACAAAATAATCTGTGAGAGGAACTTTTTCATCATACTTTATCTTTGTTCACTAGTATATGCGGATATCGAGACTTGGGCAAGACAACATGGAGATCTAGGTGGGCTGATGCTGTTAGTTACAGATTTTCTCTGTTATATCTGCCAATGTGGCAATGATTAGATATTTGTCGGGAATATGCTGCGTATGATCAGATCTGTAGAAAGTCTACAGAGTTCCTGTATTACTCCAAACTCCAAAGCAACTATAATGACATGCACGTGAATATATGTAACAGCCTTAATGTGTCTGCGCTCGGTTAGTACTTAATCCAATAAATTGAAGAAACTATCGTCATATGTTCTGCAAGATAGGCACAAAGTATCAATGACTATGACTGGGAAAAGCACCCTACTGATCCATGACATTCCCAGAAAGTTCATTAAGAAGGGTAACATGAACTTAAAGCAGTGCAGAACAATATAAAACTAAACAGCATACTCAAATCGTTTCGCTCAACACAGAAAGAATATGTGATGGGTTCAAAGAAAAAGCACGTAAAGGAACTTAGCTAAATCCATACAGGGTTCGTATGGGAAGGGAATTCTTGCCTGTAATAGTAAAAGTCTTTATGCCCCATAAATTTGAAACTAAAGCAAGTAATAACATCTATAAAGTTAGATTCAGAATTAGAATCAGTCACCTCCACTTCAGCACCTCGATGATAATCCATCGTCAATGTTTCAGCAGTTCTTTTTCCTTCATCGTAGCAGCTCCGAACACCTAAATGGTTTGCAGATAAGACAGATATGAACGGGCAGTGCACCAGAACAATAAGAAGGAAAATGCGAACCAGCATATTACCGATTGGATTGACATTTCCCCAGTAGGTTTCCTTCTGAGGATGCTCAAGAGGATCACCATAGACCTCACTTGTACTAGTTAGCAAGAACCGCGCTCCAATTCTCTTTGCCAAACCCAACATATTGAGAGTTCCCATCACATTTGTCTTGTATGATCTCAGTTAAGGATATCAAACTCTATAAATCTTGCCAGTTTAGCAAACTAGAAACAAGCTGCTGGGTTAAACTAAAAGAATGATCAATAACATAATACAGAGAAATGAAAGTTGAAGGGAAAAATAAAGCACATAAGCAACAGAGCCCCAAATGGCAAGACAAGTGAGCAAGGATATGATAGTCTTGATGGGATTATACTTGTAATGAACAGGAGAGGCAGGGCAAGCCAAATGGTAGATCTGATCGACCTCCAACAGAATCGGCTCCACAACATCATGTCGAATGAGCTCAAACCTCGGGTTCTTAAAATGATGGACGACGTTCTCCTTCCTCCCCGTGAAGAAGTTATCGATCACGATAACATCATCACCTCTGGCGATGAGCTTATCCACGAGATGGCTCCCCACGAATCCCGCCCCGCCCGTCACGACGATCCTCAACCTCCGCCGCGGGACCGAGGCTGGGACGCGGCCGAACCCGTGGACGAACTTGGGGACGACGCTCGAGACCTGATCTCGCTCCGGCAAGTCGGCGGAGACCTGGAAGGATCGGGGGATCGAGGTGCGGGGCTCCGTGGGGCCGAGGCGGGAGAGCGTGGGCTGGAGGATGAAGAAGGTGGAGCCGATCAGGATGCCGACGAGAACGAAGAGGAGCCGCTGCTCCTTGAGGAGGTAGTGGATGGATCGGGGGAGAGATCGAGGGTGCTTCAGGGTCTTGGGGGAGTACTGGGATGACTTGGAGGCGGCGATCTCCTCGTCTCGGCGGACGTTGATGCTCGATTGCTTGTGCAGCTGTTTCATGGTGGTCGGATCGCCCTGATTTGGAGAGGGCGCGAGATTCTGAGCGCGCTCGGAGCTTCGACAGAAGAGGATGTCAAAATGGAAGCAGAGGCAGTTAAGGGCGTGTGAAGGATTGAATTCTATGGAATTGAATTGGGCGAGAATGTTAGGGTCTGATTGAATTCGTATTGAAGAAGAAGAAGAAGAAGAAGAAGACGAAGTAGGTGAAGCTGTTTTGCCTGGGATAGAAGCAGAGGAAGAAGAAGAAGAAGAAGGACGACGGTGAGCGAAGATCCTTTTTTTTATCAGCTTGGTCTTTAGTCTTTCCAAAAGCCAGATTTACACAATTGTCCATATTTTTGTTCAATCCTTTCAATCTAGTCCCTAAGAAGCATTCTTTCTATTGATTGCATTGAAACTTTTACAAATGGAGGATACTAATCTTAATCTAACGTTTGACCAAAAAAAAAAATTCTTAATCTAACGAAAGAAGACAAAATTACATTTGATGTCTTGAGACACTGGAAGAGACAAAATTACCCCCAAACATATTTGTGATTCATCATTTCTAGTGAATTTCCGATCTTCAAACATCATCCACGTAAATTATTAAACATTCTATCCATTGTTTATGCATAATTCATTCCTATTTACAATAAGTCCATTTGATGCAATTTATAATTACTAAACTATAATGTTGCTGCACCAATCATGACCTTTATATTAAACATATTGAACATCATTACCCCTCAAGCATAACTTTAAACATAATTAAAAGATAATCCGAAATACACTTAACAAGTAACTAGTAATACCATACACGAACCACGAAATTATTGGGAAAATTTTACACATTTGATAACTAGTACAAGAGTTTCTAGAAGGAAACATAAGAGAGAACTTCAATGGAGTTGTTAAGATGTACGTGTGAGTTGTGTTAGAGAAGTTCCACATTGAATAATTTTGGTGTGGTGTTGAGCAATTAATATATCCAAGTTGGTCCATAATTCATTGGCTCCTCTTGGCGATCTCTCCGGATGAAGGTATCGGACTTTTACTGCGCGCTCCCAACAGAAGTGTTGCTTTTGATTTTATGGGCAGAGAATGCTTGAATTCTGAGTGATCCATACTGAGTGTATCTCCATTATCTATCGCGTGTCTAGATTTTCGTTACTTTGTGCATATCGAGTTGAACACACCTGACCACTAATCTACTTTTATCCCGCGAGCCATTCCTGT
Organism: Lenwebbia sp. NSW1173648; assembly: GCA_029784005.1. Lineage (NCBI taxonomy): Eukaryota > Viridiplantae > Streptophyta > Magnoliopsida > Myrtales > Myrtaceae > Lenwebbia > Lenwebbia sp. NSW1173648. The sequence goes on along the minus strand of JARCGZ010000008.1, from coordinate 16,768,953 downwards.
TATTTTTTTTTCTTTTACCAACACTTCTGGTGGTACTGTTACCATTTTCCTTGGATGCTCACGAGGAAATCTCTTTGCTAAAGATGTTTTTTGCCTTATTCTGGCATGTCATCCTTCAATGTCTTTCATGTTGCTGGCCTCTTGTAAAGTTGGCGTTGTGTACCTTCCAATAATCAAACTTTCCCGAGGATTCTCCTTGTGGCCCTACTTTTGGATTCCTTGCTCATGGTGCCACATAATTGGAAATAAGTTGTCATACGTATTCAGTTAACAAGGATCTTACATCCTAACGGTGTGTTTTGTAAAGGTTACATGACATTACATTTAAGGTGATTGATCAAGGGGTCATATGTTTGGTTTGGATGCACTATGGCTTCTCTATCCAAATACATTCTGTCCTACTCAAAGTAATATCTGGACATGTTACTCCGTGAGTGAAGCCTTATGCAATGCATATGGAGGAGGCAATTTGTCTATATTTGTAGAGATTATCCAAGTACAAAATTTTGAATATCCATATTATAAGAAAACGGCACTAACATAACATATTTCTTAGGCTAAAAGGAAAATTTTATAGAACAACAGTAAGGCCTGCAATGCTATACGGAGCTAAGTGTTGGCCAGCACAAAAGTAACATGAGTATAAAATGGGAGTAGCGGAAATGAGGATGTTGAGGTGTATGTGTGGCCATACAAGGATGGATAAGATAAGAAATAAAGATATTCGACGAAAAGTTGGAGTAGTACCGGTGGCAGAAAAGATGAGAGAATATAGATTGAGATGGTTTTGGCATATTCTCCAAAGATTCCTACATGCTCCAGTAAGAACAAAAGTTTGTTACCGAGAGCATGACATGAAGGAAGGAAGGGATCGGCCGAAACTTACTTGGGAGAAAGTAGTAAAATAAGATTTAATAAAGTGTGAATTGGATTGGCGTATGGTTTGTCTTAGGACGGAGTGGAGAAAAGCTATTAATATTATGGAGAGGCAGATCTCCTATGTTTCAGATTGTCCTTTTTAGTCATCTTTCCCTTATATATATATTGGTTCATCGATCGCCGACCCCAACTAGTTTGGGATAAAGGTGATGTTGATGTTGGCACTAACATAACATATTTGCTTCTTGAAAACTCTTTCTTCCACTTGCTTAATAATTGATCTCAAAATTACTCCCATTTTAGTTTCCCTCTTGAGGAGCAATCCAAAGTCATGCTAGCATCATAATAATGCATTATCAGGTAACTCACAATTCCTAATGCAGTTGGATTTAGCCCATTCATTGTGGCGGGCATGCCCGGCCTGGTTGCCTTGCTGTGCTAGACGAGGCCCAAGCCCATAGAGTTACAGAGCAACCCTTAAAACTCGTAGGCATCAAAACCAAAAGAAAAGGCTCAAAATAATAAAATTACAACGTAACCTAAACAGAACCCATGGTGGGTGTCTTCTTGTCGGGATGGTGGAAGACCAAGATGAGCTTCCTTCGTGAAAGCGGGCGCAACTCGAGCTCCAACGAACAAAGGAAGTGGATGATAGCAACTGAACTCGAGTCGGCCATGGAAGAGATGACCTAGAGCTGCATAAGCATACAAAAGAGAGTGTGGAGAGTGTTAGGTGGTGGAGGTTCATCATTACGAAGCTACCGAGAAAACCGACCGCGACTAGCCTCGGCTGAGAGTTGTGAATCGGAGAAAGCAGTTGACGAGGAGGAGGAGCGGTGGGGGAGATCGATGGTCCAAGCGACGTAAGACTGTCCATTATGTTTAGTGCTTGGTAACTTCTAAATGTTCTCTTAAATTGCCTGAGAACTTTAATTTTCAATAGATGTATAGAGAAAGATATGTTATTTCGTAAATGTTTAGCCTAATTTAGAAAACGGACCAATGCGTAATCCATTAATGTTTCGATTCACGTGCAAAAAAAAGATCAAAAAGACTAAACAGGGCTTGTTATTAACATTGAAGCCAGCCCGACCACAGTGGGAGTCGAACCCACGACCTTTTGATCCGAAGTCAAACGCGCTAATCCACTGCGCTATGCGGTCCGGTGAACGTTGTTGCAGCACAAATTTTATTTAACATAAGATACCGTGTAGGTGTTGCTGGGAAACAAATTGTCGAGTAAGACAAGACAAGAGTGTACAAAGCCTAGGGAAAAGTATTAAAAAGGTCCTAAACTTATTGCATTGAGAATTTGAGACCAATTTAGTCATACATCTTTTGCATTTGTCCTAATTCAGTCCCTCCCATCAATTTTGACCGTAAATCGCTGACATAAATATCTGTCATCTAATGTGGCATGGTTGACGCTGGCATAACATTTTTTTACAATTAAAAAATTGAATTTTTTATCCTTTTAATTTTTCTTTTTTAAAGATTACTAAAATATGTCCACGTTAGCGCCTGCCGTACCCCGTAGGATGGTCGATGTCCACATCAGCGATTTCCGGCCAAAATTAGCAAGATGGATTGAGTTGACATAAATGCAAAAGGTTAAGAACTAAATTGGTGCAATTGACAGGTCTAGAACTGAATTAGTACAAATGCAATAAACTTATGTCTTTTTTTTGTACTTTTCCCAACGCCTAGACTAATGTATTTCTCCAAATTACATACATAGCCTACCTCTAATCGGATCGAGCATGATGAACTTAATCTAATGGGCGAGGTTCAGATAGTAGCCAATTGCTATACTAAAAAGAAAATCAATAATGCGTGAGTTAATTCTATTTTTTAAACTACTAACGCATGCACAAACCGTTTATCTGTGTGGTTGATTAACGGTACTTGTCATCAACGGGCAACTAAAGTCGAACAGTTCAAATTCCGGCAACAGTATTCGTTTTTAGATATTTCCATTTTTCATGTTTTTCCGGTCAAATCAAGTGTTGCCCAAGACTTATTGCTTTCACACATCAAATTATTTATACTCTCGTCGACTCACCATCACGTCACTCGTAAGAATATGGGTCAAACCTAAGACTATCAATCCGTTAATCCTTTTGTTATCGTGCCAATTTCACATCCCTCCTTCCGATATTAGCCTTTTCATAGGAGTCATGGCAAATTTTGGTGCCAATAGGACCTTTCTACAATTTTAGCACTAAGTCTGGAAAAGGGTGTTTCTTATTGACTTTACTTACTTGGCCAAAAAATAAAAAAAAAGACAATTATTTGACTATACTAGCTGACTGGTCACCTGTTGCATCCAAGGAAGTAAAACGACCCATCATTACATATTGATTCAGTTATATCTTTGCCGTTCAATTCGATTTTCTCCACAGTCGCCGCGTCTTTTTGTTTTTTTGTTTTGTTTTTTCTCCTGCAGCTTCATCCCCGAGGGAAAGACCACCCTCTCCCCTCCCCTCCATATTCCTTTGGATCTCCCATCCTTCTCTTCGTTAATTTCGTGGGCGAGCGATCGACATCCTCTACGAAAGTGAGCTCTGAAGATCGAAGCGCAAGTGCTTCGGAAGAATCTGCTCTGTTCGTATCTGCTTACTCCGACTCTGGGTGCTTTCTCCAGATTATCGAGCGCTCCACCAGTTTTCGAAGTTTTTTTCCCTGTCGATCGGATTATCTGAAAGTGATTTTGTAATTAACAGGTATCTTTTTGTAGTTATTTTCTTCTGATCTAGAGTTAGAACTAGATTTGGGTGCTCTTCCATCTCGATCTAAATATAGATTTGGGATTTATGAGGCGTTTTCTGTACTTTTTCAATCTATTTGTGTTGTTCTAGTCTCTATACGATGATGGTGATGGGGATGCCGAATCTCGGCATGCACCACCTTTTGCCAAAATCGTAGCTATTGGAGAGGGATTTCTTAGTGTGTGTGCTCATCGCTAATGATGATGCGAGACTCGGTGATCGGTTGCCGGTTGTGCTTGGATGCTATGACGGATCCGTCCTTGAGGAATGAACGAGTTTCTACAAGTAGTACCAGGTTGATTCAATTTTCAGATTTACTTGCTTTGTGGGATTTTCATTTTTATTTTGAAGTGATGTATTTCTTTTTGATATGAAATGAAGATCTTTCTTTCGATAAAATAAAATAAAATAAAATTCGGTGATCAATGGAAACCTCCAGTAGGAAAATATTGAGAAAAGTAAAAGTAGAGTATCTTGGGACGCATTTAATGACTACTAGCCTTACGACAAAATAGTCTAATTAAACTTTACATGCGTAAACAGAAGTTAAATTGGAAAAAAAAAATCCTAAATCAAACCGGCACATGTGAGTCTCATTGAAGAAATTATCCAATCAGCCGTAAACATACTATGAGAATGTCAATTTAGCCCTAATTTTTTTTTTCAATTTAGTCCTCAACCTTATTGCGAAATTCTAATATAGTCATTTCGGTCAATTTTTACCGTACAATTGGGTTTAGGATAAAATTGACAAAATTAAAAAATTTAGAACTGAATTAGCATCCATACAATAGGTTTAAGAATTTTTTTTTTGAGTAATTTTACTCAATTTTATTCATATGGGGCACTAAATAATATGGGTATTATGTTAGATTCAACCTAATTTAACGATTCATGTAAATTGGGTTTATATGCAATAAATACAGGCTAGTGAGGCATACCCAAGTCCAGTCAGTCCCTATCATAGTCCAACGTCAGACCCGCGAATGGTCAATTCAATTAGGAGACCACACAACCCACCCAATCAAGCAAATATGATCGTTCCACAATTGGGGATTTTCGAAGTTTCTTTTGTTGATTTGGCAGATCGAAAGCTGGTCCACGTGGTATTGGTATGACAAGTTAGACCGCCACATCGCCCATTCGCCAATTAAGTTTGAAATGTAACGGTCAATTGATGCACGATAAAAAGTAGTAAGAAATATGTTATTATCATAATTTCTATATGTTAAATTTTGTCTACATCTAATAATGTATGTTTTTTGGGCAGTTGATAATGATTCCTTAATTTTTTACATGATATGAAAACTAAAAATCCTGAGTTTAGATCTTTCCATACTTTTATTTGCCTCCCCATATATATTTCCACCCTTTAACTCTAGGCTAAAGTCGAACTTTTTTTTTTTAAGGGCTAAAGTCGAACTTACCTATAAACATAATCGGCAGAATATTTTAAATCTTAAATGACGACATTTCATCTTTAGGTATAATTAAAGCCTTTGGAATGATGACCGTCTATAATCAATAACTTACCTTCACGGCCTGTGATAGCACTCACGACTCCATGATTCCAGAGGGGAGAGCGAGAGATAGAGAGTGCACTATAAGTGGGTCTAGTGAGGCAGAGGGTGCCAAGGAAAAGCAAAACAAAAACAAACAAAAAAAAAAGAAAAAAGAAAAGTGGAAAGTTGAAGCTAAACCGAACTAAACCGAACATAATTGTATTTTAGGTTCGGCTCAAAATGTGCATACATCCCATACGGTACTGTTCGATTAGGGTACCAAGAAAACTCGAACCGAACGGAACTGTTAATGCTCTCTAAATTATGATCCTGGTAAATAGAGGTGTCAAAATGGTCAAGAACCCGTATATTAACCCACATTTAAGAGTGTGGGTCATAAATGGGGTTTTTAACAAACTTAAGTGGGTCATAAATGGGTGATTTTAAATGGGTCCTAAATGGGTTACCTTACTATCTTAAGTGAGTCACAAAAATATTTCTTGATTTTTTTTATTTTCTGATTTTTTTCCCTTTTTTATTTTATTTTATTTTTATTTTTTTTCCCTCTTTTTCCCTCCTTTTTACCGCCGCGAGAAGTTGTTAATGGAGGTTTCGAGTGGCGGATTGTTTCAAGTTATTGGCGCTTCAGTTTCTTATTTTCGTGTCGCGAGTCTATTGAGTAGTTCCTTCCTTTCTTGAATCTTGTTATGCATGGTAAATTAAAGATAAGAAAGCTATGTGGAGGTTTTGATTAGGAGGACTGGAAATTGGCAATTCTTCATCAAGTCCTGCGAATTAAGTGGAACTTCATCATCCCCTCCCTTTCTGATCGTTGTGTGTTCTGTACTTCGCCCCATCTATGGAATAACCATGTTCATATTTTAGCTTTTTACCGTGTTGAGGTTAACAATCTTTGAACTATCGTTCTTAATGCGGTAGGTGAGTATAATATCATCTTCTTGCTGTCTCATGTTGGTTCTCAGAACCAAATGTAGATTCCACCACCTTTGTTTTAGTCGGCGTGGCCCTAGCCCAGTGGTCGGCGAGGGTCACTGGTGCTCGCTTGTGGTCCGCGAGGGTCGGACGGCCCTCGCAAGACTTTGAAAAAAAAAAGATAAAAAGGAAAAGGAAAAGGAAAAAAGAAAAAGAAAATAAAAATAAAAATAAAAATAAAAAAGGATTTTATTTTTATTTTGATTTTTGATTTTTTTAAAAAAATTATAAAAATTTTCAAAAATATTTTAGCAATATAAATTTTTTAAATAATTGATAGGATTTGCTAATTTGGATTAAATATGGAAGTGTTTTATAATATGGGTTAGGTTGGGTAATGATCGAAAAATCTGCATTACGATAAATGGGTCATAAATGGGTTAATGGGTTAATTTGAATCGGGTATTAGTCACTCATTGGATTTATTCGGGACATCTCCCGTTAAGTGTCCGATCTAAACCCGACCCAATCCACCCATTTAACAGGTCTACTAGTAAACACTGCGGAGAAGATTTATTTATTTATTTTTTTTGGTCGAAAGAAAAATCTGCATTTCATATCAAAGAGAGATACATCACTTCAAAATAAAAATGAAAGTCTCACAAAGCAAGTAAATTTGAAAAGTAAATCAACTTGGTCCAGCCTGCAGAAACTCGCTCATTCTTCAAGAACGGATCTGTGATTGCATCCAAGCACAACCGGCGACCGATCACCGAATCTCGCATCATCATCATTGACAAGCACACACCGAGAAATCTCTCTCCAGTAGTTACGACTTTGCCAAAAGGCAGTGCGCGCTTAGGTTCGGTGTCCCCAACACCATCATCGTGCATAGATAATAGGTTGAAAGAGCACAAAAAATGCCTATCAAATCCCAGATCTATTTCTAGATCGAAATAGAAGAGCACCCAAATCTAAATCTAACTCCAGATCGATTGTTCTGCCGCGAAATTAATGAAGAAATTTATAAAAAGGAAGAACTACATGGAAATAAGAAAAAATATAAAGAATAGGGAGATTGGGGGGGGGGGGGGGAGGGAGGGAGGGAGAGAGGGGTAACACCCTCTCTCTCCCTCAGGAACGTTTTGCAGGAAAAAGACGGGAGGCGGCGGCAGGAGGGAGAGAAACCCTAGGGGGAAAAAAGTTCTATTTCATGTCTTAGAGACGCGGAGAAGATTCTGAAAGCACATTGCGAGGCAAGTAAATTCTTCTCTAATCGGCTTTGCTTATTCCTGTTAAACGAGGAAGATTAAACGCACAAAAGCAAAGAGTTTCGTCATCGATGATTTTACAGTCCGAGCGTTTTGTCACTTAGCTGCTAATTAACCCATTATTTCTTAATTCCCGTGATCTATTCGCTGACGTCCTTGCCTCATCAAGAATTAGTGGTGGCCACGGTTCCGGAACCCCCGGTTCCGGTTCATGAAAATCAGGAACCGGAACCGACGGTTCGGATATATATATATTTTATGCCTTTTTTTTTCACGGTTTGCCGGTTCAGAACCGGCGGTTCCAGGCCGGTTCATGATTTGAGAGAACCGGAACCGGGCCCATATGCCACGGCCGGTTCCGGTTCGGAACCGCCAGCCCGGTCAACGGGCCGGTTCCGATTTTGACCCGGGTCGGTTCCGGGCCCAAACCGGCATGTGGCCACCACTACGAAGAATGAAAAAACAAATGAAGAGTGAAATAAAATAAAGAGAACAAGACAAGACATCCGTCATAAATCTATGAGGACAAATTACTGTTAATCTCTCATTTCAAACATTTTGCGTTGAAAGCGAGAGGCCAACCCTTCTACCACTTAGTCTTCATTTTCCTCCAATGGAAATTCTATGGAAATCACTCGTTGAACCGACCGAGGGAATGGCGTCTCTCTTATCTATCTTCTGTCTCATACAACACATCACTAATAAGGGTTGCATGAGATCCGCACATTCGAGTGTATAAATTGCTAGATACCGATGCTTCAGTCCAAAGACGAACATTTCCATTGATGGGGATTTGGTTGATCCCACAAGTACGTGTCATGTGCATCCTATCTGTTTCGCCAAAATTGTATTGTTGACGAAATATTTTTCATCGAACTTCATTGTTCGATTTTTATTGAGAGGAGATCGGTTCTGTTGAGATTTCGAACATGAGCCTCAATGAATGACAAGGAATATTATAATTCGTCTGAATCTAATCGACAATGAAGTGCAAAATACTTAATCGGAATTTATTCGACGACAAAGTGCGATGATAAATATACAATATCGAAATTTAATTGACGGCGAAAATATGAAAACTACAACTAAGATACACGTTAGAATTTAATCAACAGCAAAATATCTGAAACTACGACTAAAGTTCAGGAATTAAAAGATATTTAAATTGCGTAAAAGCTAAATTACGAAAAATAAAGATAAAAATAAATTTGTGAGGACAGTGAGTTTTTTGATTGATTCGAGAGAGATTACAAAGAGTACGATGTGACTATTTGAAGCTTACAATCGATGATTACACAATTCAAACAAATAAAGAACTTCCCAAACTCCTGTTATCTAGCAACACTTGAGTCTGAAATAGTAACGACCCGATTTCTGCTAGATGGAATTTATAAGCGGAATGGTTAAATTCGGGCTTGGAATTGTAGTGAGAGTGGATTTTGGGGGTTTGGATTAATTAGTGTGGAGGATTATTGGGCTTAATTATGAGAGAAAATTGGAGCAATTAGTGAAATTTGTACCTAGTGGGTGAGAAGACGTGTATTTTTGCATGGATGACAAGTGACCATGCAAGGGAGCGCATGAACGCCAAGTGGCATCCATGCGAGAGGCCCCCTCCCTTATAAAACCCTCTCTTTTCTCTCTCTCCTCCTCATTTGCTCCCTCTCCCCTTCGTGGACAGCCCCTCTCCCTCTTGTTTTCTAGCCCGATGATGCCAACCCTCTTGCTCTCTCTCGCTTTCGCCGCTTGCTCGTTCGTGTGGAGGATGACGGCAAGGCTCGAGTGCGGCGCAGCGGCTCGAAATCGTCTTCTTGTTCGGTTACAAGGCGAGTAGATTTCTAACCCGTGAACTCTTGGATTGTTAATTTTGGTTTGCATGTTGTCTTGGCTTGGTTGATTAGTGTCCTTGAGTGTCGAATCGGCGAAATTGAAGGACGAATCGCCGAAATTGAGTGGCGATTAGTGGTGGCCAAGAGTGGATGGGTTCGGTGTTGATGAGTGGCTAGCCGAAGTGGCTTGAATGTGATTCCTATGGGTGTGATGGACATCCTCGAGGGTAGGATTAGTGGAATCAATGGACGGATCGTTGATTTGGTTGGTGGATTGAGGTCGACCGAGGGTGAGGACTCCCGGCAATGGCGATGGCGGTGTGTGGCAAGTCTCGAGTAGCTTGCATGTTGGATTCGGAGTATGGAAAGGCTTCTTACGGTGTTGGGTGGATCGAATCCATAGGTTAATTTTGATTGTCGCGGGGAGTGATGGATTTTGATGAACCGCTTGTGAGAGTTCTTTGGTGGCAATACATGTACATGAGATGGGGATTTAGATAACTTGCGCGCCATTTCTATGGTTTGGATGGTCTTATTTTACTCCTGAATTGGTTGATTTGGTGTTTCTTTTGTACCTATTGTTGGCAACAAGTCGTTGGGTATATGTGATGTGCTTAACCAAAGATTAACATTTTCGCTAGTTGATGTGTTGGACCTTTACTCGCTGAGCTTTTAACTCACCCTCGTTGATTTCCATCTTTTCAGATTTAGCTAGCCAGAGACTGTATTCCCTAAAGATTAGCGTACATGTTATGTTGGTGTTGGAGTACGCCGATGGTAGTAGTAGATGGGAGTAGTTACCCTGCCTTGTGATCTTCCCAGTTGTCTAATGAGAAAGTTTTGTAAACAACTGAAAATTAACGTGTGTGTGTATAAAACGAGGCTCGACCCTTTAGGTGTGCTTGCCCATTGAATGCACTTGTATTTGGCCTTGATTGGTTTTTTTTTCTTCCGTATGCGCCCTATATACTATATGTATATAATAAGAGATTATAACACAGCACGATTAGTAAGAAGGTGGTGCCCTGGGACGTTCCAGCCTTTATTTTTTAAAGACTGTAACCAACGGAACCACAGGCGTGGCATATGGAATTGGCATGCAGAAGTTGAGTAAGTCTTGAGTGGTGATGGACAATCTGCCTGGATATGTATTGGACATTGGTAAGTCCATTGATGAAGCCATGTGGATTAGCAATGTAACGACCCAAGACCTTTACTTCGCTATTCTATCCTTGAATTAATTTGTTTCTTATCTTTTTCTATTTTATTAATCCCTATCGACCTTCATTTATTATTTTCTAATGGGGACATTTAACGGCAGGACGGTTTATTCTTATTTCCTATTATGTTCTTATTTTCTGCCAACCTTTATTCGTGAAAGGGAAACTTAAGGGTAGGCGCATTAAATTAGCAGACATAGCAACTTCCAGGACTTTCACAAACATACTTAATCTTATATATAGGAGTCTCAAGCACTACATAAAATACTCTAACTTCCCTAACTTTATATACAATCAAAATCTAGGGAAGTGTACATGTTAGTGACCTCGAAATTCCCACACTTGTTACCCTTCCCAACTATGGACAATCAAAAACCGTGGAAGGTTACCCGACATCCGCTAATGACCACTACCCCATCTAGCCTTACTACTAACATCCAACACAACTATCCTTCATCCTCAAGTCGGGCTCATCTTAAGGCTTCACTCTGCCTTGGAAACCGGGTGGGCTATTGAAGTTACGCAGTGGGCCTCTAAACATGCAACCTTCCAACTTCTCGTGCCACGAGATAAACTACACAGGGATCTGGTGGGCCAATCCAACGTCAATCCAAATGGTTGATAAGATCTTGACGTACTCAGTGCCAGACTCTACATCAATCACCATATGCCAGGCTTGTACCATGCGGGAGGGAAAACCGAACAACGGATTCTGCAGAAACTCCATCTATCTTCCCTGAAAAATAAAGGGATGAGTGAACAGCCTAGTAAATAAAATTTCTAGGCCTAAGGCAGGAGTATCAGCCTAGTACTCAACTCAGTGGTGTACATGCATTTTAAACAAAGCTATCTTGTGATCTAATATAAAGATGCAATACATCTCCCATATCAATATGCAGAACTCAAAGATTCCATCACATAGCTTTTCAACCATAAGGGCCATTAGCTCGTAGCTCATTTTCACGATCTCATAATCAAGCCAACTTTAGCTCTCATAATCGTTTCCCGGGAATGCTTACTCGTGGGTCCATCGTTACACAGACGGTAACGACTTGCATAATCACATTCACGGGAACGACGGCCCATACATTTACCCACAATAACGAACCCTCACGTATTTAAGGAACTTAACGGCCATCTCTGGCTCCAGCCACTCCAGGCTCCCCGAATCAAGCCTACCTCGGCTTGTAAATACGTCGTTCCTTAGATGACATGCTCAATCACATTCTTGCAGGCGTATGAATCATTTATTATCTTTTCTTGTTATCAAACATGTAGGACTCAATTGTTGAAACGAAGATAGGACAAGGAGATCGTGTGAGCCGTTTTCGGCCCGGTAATTCAATCCGGTGGGGCTCAAAACCGAACCAGCCGTCCAGACCGACCCGAACCCAACCAGAACAGGTTCGATTGGCACCTAGTAGAGCTGAACTGGTTTTGTTTTGGTTTGGAACTGGTCCAGACCAGCCCGGTTCGCGCCCAGCAGAGCCAAAACGGCTTTGCCGGTCTAGGTTGGGTCTGTTCCAGACCCGACCAGGTCTAGGTCGGACTGGATCCTGGTTCGATTGGCCTTGGGGATCATCATCCTCGAGGGAAAGACCACCCTCGCTCCCTCTCTCTCTCTCCCTCCCTCCCTCCCCTCTCCCTCTCCCTCTCCCTCTCCTCCATATTCCTTTGGATCTCCCCATCCCTCTCTTCGTTAATTTCATGGATGAGCGATCGACATCCTCTACGAAAGTGAGCTCTGAAGATCGAAGCCCAAGTGCCTCGAAAGAATCTGCTTTGTTCGTATCTGCTCACTCCGACTCCGGGTACTTTTTCCAGATTATCGAGCGCTCCCCTAGTTTTTGAAGTTTTTTTTCCTGTCAATCGGATTATCTGAAAGTGGTTTTGTAATTAACATGTATCTTTTTGCAGTTATTCTCTTCCGATCTAGAGTTAGAACTAAATTTGGGTGCTCTTTCATCTCGATCTAGTTATAGATTTGGGATTTATGAGGCGTTTTCTGTACTTTCTCAACCTATTTTTGTTGTTCTAGTCTTTATACGATGATGGTAATGGGGATGCTGAATCTCGACACGCACCACCTTTTGCCAAAATTGTAGCTATTGGAGAGGGATTTCTTAGTGTGTGTGTGCTCATCGCTAATGATGATGCGAGATTCGGTGATCAATCGTCGGTTGTGCTTGGATGCTATGACGGATCCGTCTTTAAGGAATGAGCGAGTTTCTGCAGGCAGTACTGGGATGATTCAATTTTCAGATTTACTTGCTTTGTGGGATTTTCATTTTTATTTTGAAGTGATGTATTTCTCTTTGATACGAAATGAAGATCTTTCTTTCGATACAAAAAAATAAAATAAAATTTGGTGACCAATGGAAACCTCCATTAGGAAAATATTGAGAAAAGTAAAAGGAGAGTATATTGGGACGCATTTAATGACTACGAGCCTTACGACAAAATAGTCCGATTAAACTTTACATGCATAAATGGAAGTTAAATTGGAAAAAAAATATCCTAAATCAAACCGGCACCTGTGAGTCTAATTGAAGAAATTATCCAATCAGCCGTAAACATACTATGAGAATGTCAATTTAGCCCTAAATTTTTTAATGTTTTTTTCAATTTAGTCCTCAATCTTATTGCGAAACTCTAATGTAGTCATTTCGGTCAATTTTTACCGTACAATTGGGTTTAGGATAAAATTGACAAAATTTAAAAGTTTAGAACTAAATTAGCATCCATACAATAGGTTTAAGATTTTTTTGAGTAATTTTACTCAATTTTATTCATACGGGGCACTAAATAATATGGGTACTATGTTAGATTCAATCTAATTTAACGATTCATGTAATTGGGTTTATATGCAATAAATAAAGGCTAGTGAGGCATACCCAAGTCCAGTCAGTTCCTATTAGAGTCCAACGTCAGACCCGCGAATGGTCAATTCAATTAGGAGACCACACAACCCACCCAATCAAGCAAATATGATCGTTGCGCAATTGGGGATTTTCAAAGTTTCTTTTGTTGATTTGGCAGACCGAGAGCTGGTCCACGTGGTATTGGTATGACAAGTTAGACTGCCACATCGCCCATTCGCCAATTAAGTTTGAAATGTAACGGTAAATTTATGCAAGATAAAAAGTAGTAAGAAATATGTTATTATCATAATTTCTATATGTTAAATTTTGTCTACATCTAATAATGCATGTTTTTTGGGCAATTGATAATGATTCTATAATATTTTACATGATATGAAAACTAAAAATCCTGAGTTTAGATCTTTCTGTAAGCCACGAATGTGGCACGCCCGGGATCGCCATAACCGAAATGAGAAACGCAACATGATAGAGAGAGGAATGGAATGCACCTTGTTTAGAATCCGTCGAAAACTGATGCGGAACGTCGACAAATCGAGACCCAAGCGCTTCCCCTCTATTCCCTCTTGTTTTCACTGGCCGATGAGATAACTACTATTCAAAATGAAAAGATACGTTTTGAGATTTTAAGAGTGAAGGCTGGAGGGGGACTTGAGCCTTTATATAGAGTTTTCGACGCGGACCCTCTCATCATGGGTCGTGCCTCTTTTGCCTACACTATGCTAGCCCATATTAACCAATTAAGAATTTTATATCTTACCTTATTAGACCAACCCCGTTAATCGGTAAAAATCAATTTCAATTAATGTAAGCCCACATAGAAAAACTTTTACATTCTCCCACTTGGGCTATATTAATTGAAACTGTACTGTATGGGCGCACCTTTATGCTGGTCTAGAGATATTCTTAACAGTTAATCCGATCCCATAAAGTCTTAAACACCGAATCATGGCGGTAACTGCATCAACAGACACAGAGCCTTCCACGGTCATGAATGCCTTTAACTCTACTAATATGGATTCAATATGGTAGTATAGCAAATGACAACACCTCACATAATAATGATTCATTATGCGTCATTCTCTTTGTCAATCACATTCTCTCTCCTTATATGTCACCAAACCTGATGTGCCACTAGAGAATATCCTTATGGTTCTAATGAACCTACATATGTCTTATCCTTATAGTTAACTTTACTTTATGTGTAATAAGATATATACTCAAGGCTACTAACTAAATGCCCTAGCCTTTACTCAAGGTTTACACATACCTTAAGATTTTCACAAGATATATGTATTCGATATCAACTCATTCATAAACACTTTATTGCATGCAAAAGAGTTTATACATATCAAATATTGTTGCTAAATGTAACAAACACAGATGTAAACAATATTAGAGCAAAATAAAAAAGCTCCCACTGAATAACAGCATCCCATGATGCTTGTAAGCCCATCCAAATGACATGTCATAATAGCATCCCATGATACTTCTAAGCCCATGCATATGACATGTCGTTCAAATACACAAGGGCAAAGACCTTTTGATAGTGGGTCAGTAACTATATCATCTGTGAAAACATGTTCTACTATAATGTCACCATTCTCAACTATTTTCTTTATGGTAAAAAATTTGACTGCCAGATGATTAGACCCCATGAGACCTCTGTTGTTGTTAATAGATAACACTGTAGAGCTATTGTTACAATACAACTATATGGGTCTATCCACAAACTCAAATATAACCAACTCTCTAATGAGGTTTCTGAGCCATATAGCTTGAGTAGCAGCTGAAACTCATGCTATAAACTCCACTTGTATGGTAGAGGTTAATCTAGATTTTTATTTTTCAATTTTCCATGATACTGCACCTCCTGCTAACATAAAGATGACACAATCTTCTTGTCATCCTGATACCTAGCAAAGTCTGCATCCGAATACCTTGCTAATTACAAGTCCTCAACATGTCTATAAATCAGCATATGGTCATTTGTCCTCTTTAAGTACCTTAAAACCTTCTTGGCAGTAATCCAGTGATCGTGTCTTGGATTTAACTTATATCTGCCTAGAAGTCCTATCGCAAAAGCAATATTTAGTCTAGCGCAAACTTGAGCATACATGATGCTTCCAAGTGCACTAGGATAAGGTACATTTCTCATTTGGGCTTTCTCAACATCCGTATGAGGACACTGTAACAGATTCAGTTTATCACCCTTAATGATAGGAGAAATTCCTATATAGCAATACTGCATATTGAATCTTTTCAAAATACGATCAACATATATCCTCTAAAACAAACCCAATAACGGAGAGAACGATCCCAATGGATTTCAATGCCAAGAACAAAAGACGCCTCATCAAGGCCCTTCAAGTCAAAATGCTTTGACAACATCTGCTTCAATTCATGCAGTAATCCAATATTACTCCTCACATGCAAGATATTATCTACATACAGCACTAGGAAGATAATATTCCTGCCACTGACCTTGCAGTATATACATTGATCTTATTTATTCTTGACATAACCGAATGAAGTTATAATACTATGAAACTTCAAGACCATTGTCTAGAAGCTTTCTTAAGAGCATAAATAGACTTTTCAGTCTACACACAAGCTTACCCGAATCATCAGTTGCAAAGCCTTTGAGTTGTGCCATATAGACTTCATTATCAAGGTCTCCATTCAGAAAGGCAGTTTTAATATCCATTTGGTGTAACTCCATATCAAAATGAGCTACCAATGCCATGATCACTCTAAAAGAATCTTTAGAAGAGACTAGAAAGAAAATTCCTCACAGTCTACTCCTTTTCTCTAAGTGAAACCCTTGGCTACCAATCTGGCTTTTAAACTTCTCAATCTTCCTTTGGAATCCATTTTAGGCTCATCCACCCATTTACAGCCGATGAGCTTGTGACCTTCAAGCAATTCAACAAGCTCCGAAAAACACCATTATGTTTCATAGACTACATCTCGTCTTTTATCGCATCTAACCACAGATCTAACTGAGGACAAGAAACATCATATGTATAAGTCACTGGATCAACCAAACAGCTGATATTGTAGTTATGCTCTCCCAGATAGACTATATAGTCCGGTGGTATGGCCCATCGTCTCTGCTTGATAAATTTTCTAAGTGGAGCTACTTCAACCTCATCATGCACCTGTAAGGCTTGAACCCCCATCAGGCTTAATTTATGATGTGGGAGGCTCTATGATCGTCTGTGTAGGTAGAGAAACCGACACAGTATTCCCCACCAAATCGATATGCTCAATAGTTTGTGAGAAGCTACCCCATTCGACCACATCAAATTCTAGAAACTTTGCTCTCTGTAATTCCACAATTCTTGTGCCTCCATTGGGATTATATATACAATATCCTCTCAAATGATCTAGGTAATATATGACGTAATATCGAGTGATTCTGGAGTCCAACTTACTCAATGTTGGATTATATATAACTTCGCTTCTGTAGGATATCCACAAACCTTAAATTAGTCCAAGCTAGGTTTACGTGCAGTCCATAACTCAAAATGAATCACTGAAATAATTTTGGTAAAAACATGGTCTAGAACATAAAGAGTTGCTTTAAAAGTTTCACTCCACGAAGAAATAGGTAAATGGCCCTTTAAGCTGACCAGCATTGCTATGTTTACCTAAATACTCACCACATCAGTCATATTTAACAACCTTTATAACTTTTCCTAACTGTTTCTCGACTTCAGTTAAAAAAATCTTGACCATGTCAAAAGACTCAAACTTTTCCATAATCAAGTACAGTTAACCATATCAGAATAAGTCACCAATAAAAATTTCTATACAAGGTTGCCGCATAGGGTCCACTAATATAAGTGTGAATGACCTCCAACAGGTCAAGACCGGATTGCATTTTTCTTCCTTATCTTAGTCATCTTACCCCTACAACAGTCTACATAAGTCTCCAAGTCACTACAAGAGCAGGCAGATTTTAACCTTTATTAGCCTTTCAACTCTTTCTCTAGAAATGTGACCAAGATATTTATGCCACAATGCATAAGACTATTCTTCAGGTAAAGATCTTTGGAAACAACATTTTCAGCTGTATAAACGACGTATATATTATTGAGAGTTAAACACAATCTGTACAATCCATTGGACATATTGCAGCACCCAACCTTATTTGAATTTAAGAACATAGAAATACTATTATTCCTTATTTCAAAAGAGTAACCACACATGTTCAAACATAATACGAAAATTAAGTTTCGTCTAAAGGAATGTACATAAATGTGTTCCTTATTGTCATTAAAATGACATCTTTATAAACTAAACATCGATATTATTGTTGTTTCCTACAGTGAGCACTGATTTATCCTAATTTGGCTTTCTCCGATTCATGAATCCCTGTATGGTGAACGCTACATGATTGGTTGCACCACTATCTATCCTCCATGAACTAAATTGAGCTTGTTTATAGTTAGGATTCACAAACCAATGCCAAAGAATTATTACAAGTATGATCACGATTGGATAACTAAGTGTTAAATATGTCGCAGTTTTTCTTTATCTGACCTTACTTCTTACAAAAGAAGCAGCGGTCACCATCCTTCTTAAAGGATGCTTTCTTAAACCCAAATTGTCAGAATGACCAATGGTTTCATGAGTATGATTTTCATACCTCTTGCTCAACTAGTCTACCATCCTTATGACATAATCTTTAACTCTACCAGAACCATCAAAACTCATGTTGAAATATCCTTACAGTTGTATCCCAATCTTGGCAATAGACAAGACACAGTTGCTAGTCTCCAAGACTTCCATCATTTGTCTAGCAGTGCAGTTAGCTGGCAAATCATTATATAGATGCGCCTGAATGGCTCACTTTATAGATAACAAGCAAATCCTATTGCTCTTTTCCCAAGCAGCAAAATGCGCTTTTTAGGGTTTCAAAATAATCTCAATGAGATCAGTCGGCTAATCCTTAGTAAGAGCAATATGAACATCTACCAGCTCCATCCAAAATAGAAAATCCTCTCTTAATGATTGAACTAATATGAACCTCAATTCTAATGGAGTTGCCTATTATAGAGAAGGTAACTAATTTAAACAAGAAATGTATATAATTAGCATCATGTGAGCACTATATAACTAGACACCGTATAAGTACACATCTTGAGGGTTACATGCATCATCATGTAATTACCTTTGGGCAGAATACATGACATGTAGCTGTAGAATCTTCACATAACAGCGACCATGAGAACATATTCCAATCTATGTGAATCACCACCTTTGGGTGTATGAACCACTAGGAATGAGTCACTCCTCAACTATATGCTGTACATGTGACCCTCTATGAACCAAAAATGTGTAACTTTAAGTCCAATAAGTACACAAACTAAGAGTTACATGCATCATCATGTAATCACCTTTGGGTAGAATACATGACATGCAGTTGTATACTCTCAACATGACAACGGCTGTGAGAATATATTCCAAACTTCATGAACTCACCACCTTTGGGTGTATGAACCACTAGGATCAGATAATTCCCAAGCACATATTATACATGCATCCCTCCATTAACCAATACACAATCACCTCCTTTGGGAGTGTGACCATGCATTAGAACATGAGACATCCCACCATAATATGAGATCGATATTTCTTAAATCCAATCAAGTGTGCCACTTTGGCGGTCACTACCCAATTGAATCCTTGAAAATCTCTCATACAAAGGATATAAACCTTATGCCTCACATCTAATATAAATACATGTGATCTTAGACTTGATGACATGGGCAATTTGTCCCTAAAATCACATGTGATGCCAATTACATTGCTCCACTCATTGATACATATCAATGAATAAGCTCTATACATTTTGTATGTGGTCATAAACATGTGAGCTAGCATCATTATTTCTAAAATCATATGGAAATACTAGAAAAAATGCCAAAAATACCCTTGAAAATACACATATATAGGGTTTCATATGCATTTTTCCATTCATAAAAGCCTCAAACATGTAATATTAATATACCATAATGTAGAGCATCTTCATACGAGCACGCCGGTACCAAGAACTCCTCAATTGGAGTTCGAACGCCTGCTCAAACGCTCGTTTGAAGGTTCGGTCAACGCAGGTCAACAAACAGTCAATGCGGGTAAACGGTCAACAAAGGTCAACTCGATCAACGGGTCAAACCGGGTCGGGTCAAACCGGGTCAGCGGGTCAAACAGGTCGAACCGGTCGGGTCGATCCGGGTCGGGTCCAGTTCGACCTAGGCCACGTAACGCTGACGTCAGCACAACGGTTGACTTTGGTCAACCGTTGCATTGTTTCACTCCAAAGGCGCGTGACCGCCACGTGTGCCATTTCGGTTTTCGATTAGGCAGCTCTGATACCAAATGTAAGCCACGAATGTGGCACTCCTGGGATCTCCATAACCCGAATGAGAAACGCAACATGATAGAGAGAGGAATGGCATGCACCTTGTTTAGAATCGGTCGAAAACTGATGCGAAACATCGACGAATCGAGACTCGAGCGCTTCCCCTCTATTCCCTCTTGTTTTCGCTGGTCGATGAGACAACCACTATTCAAAACGAAACGATACGTTCTGAGATTCTAAGAGTGAGGGCTAGAGGGGGGGACTTGAGCCTTTATATAGAGTTTTCGGCGCGGACCCTCTCATCACGGGTCGTGCCTCTTTGGCCTACACTATGCCAGCCCATATTAACCAATTAAGAATTTTATATCTTACCTTATTAGACCAACCCCGTTAATCGGTAAAAATCAATTTCAATTAATGTAAACCCACATAGAAAAACTCTTACACTTTCCATACTTTATTTGCCTCCCCATATATATTTCCACCCTTTAACTCTAGGCTAAAGTTGAACTTTCTTTTTTTTTAAGGGCTAAAGTTGAACTTACCAGTAAACATAATCGGCAGAATATTTTAAATCTTAAATGACGACATTTCATTTTTAGGTATACTTAAAGCCTTTGGAATGATGATCGTTTATAATCAATAACTTACCTTCACGGCCTGTGAGAGCACTCGCGACTCCATGATTCCAGCTGGAGAGCAAGAGATAGAGAGTGCACTATAAGTGGGTCGAGTGAGGCAGAGGGTGCCAAGGAAAAAAAAAAGAAAAATAGAAAAGAGGAAATTTGAAGCTCAACCGAACTAAACCGAACATAATTGTATTTTAGGTTCAGCTCAAAATATGCATACATCCTATACGGTACTGTTCGATTACGGTACCAAGAAAACTCGAACCGAACGGAACTGTTGATGCTCTCTAAACTATGATCCTGGTAAATAGAGGTGTCAAAATGGTCAAGAACCCATATATTAACCCAGATTTAAGAGTGTGGGTCATAAATGAGTTTCTTAACAAACTTAAGTGGATCATAAATGGGTTACCTTACTATCTTAAGTGAGTCACAAAAATATTTCTTGATTTTTTTTTTCTGATTTTTCCCTTTTTTATTTTTTATTTTATTTTTTATTTTCCCTCTTTTTCCCTCCTTTTTACCGCCGCGAGAAGTTGTGAATGGAGGTTTCAAGTGGCTGATTGTTTCAAGTTATTGGCGCTTCAGTTTCTTATTTTCGTGCCGCGAGTCTATTGAGTAGTTCCTTCCTTTCTTGAATCTTGTTATGCATGGTAAATTAAAGAAAAGAAGACTATGTGGAGGTTTTGATTAGGAGGACTGGAAATTGGCGATTCTTCATCAAGTCCTGCGAATTAAGTGGAACTTCATCATCCCCTCCCTTTCTGATCGCTGTGTGTTTTGTACTTCGCCCTATATATGGAATTACGATGTTCATATAGTAGCTTTTTACTATGTTGATGTGACGTCCCGAAATTTCGAGATTTGTAAGATAAATAATATTGGATTTTTGAGGTTTAAGGTACGATTATTGGACGCGATTTTGTTTGATCTAGAAGGATTTTGGAAGACCCTAAAGCGTAGGTCAGTAGAATCGTGCCGATTTAGTCGCGCCGTAGAACCTAGCGCCGTGACCCTTCGCGTCCAAACATAACCCTGACTGAAATACCTTTAATAATTTGTGCCAAATGACCAATCAGTCCCGAATTACCAAACGACCAAAATGCCATCAGATATTATTCACAAAAAGCCAAAAATATTAATGGTGATTTTACCCTTGTGGGCCCCACCCATCTTTTCACCATTAACCCCCATCCATTCTCACCCACCCCTCTCTCTCTATCTTACTTTTCACTCTTCTTTCTCTCTCTCCTCTCTTTCTCCCCCTCTCTTGGCCGACCCTGTTCCCCCTCTCGCTCTCGCGCGAGCTCCCCTAACCCCCTCCGCCACCTTCACCGTGGCCACCCGCCACAGCAACAGCTCGCCGCCGCCCCTCGCGTCGAACCGCCGCTCGCCGTCCAGCCCAACCTGCGTGAGCCCTGGCCCCTACAACCCAATCCTCTCCTTCCTGTCCGTAACCCTTTCGCCTTGCCGCCCTGTCGTAGCTGCCGTGCCACCCGAGACCCGCGGCTACCTCTTCGCCCGCCGCTGGCCACCGCCCTCTCCTCCGTCGCTGTCCCTTGCCGCTTTAGCCACCCGCCATTGTCGCAACCCTTTCGTCGCCGTACCCCCGAGCTCGCCGTGCTGCCCGCGCCGCCACCACCGTGTCGCTGCCGCTGTTCGCCATCATCCCGACCCACCCGCGAGTTACCGTCGTCCGTCGTTGTCGTAGCCGCATCAGTGACCCTGAGCCGACCCGTAGTCGCGCCGCCGCCCGTTGCCGCCGCTAGCCATAGCAGTCGTCGTAGCCGGCCGTTGTTGTGAGTTAACTCCTAATCTCTGATTAGGTCGTTAATTTCTCTTAGGGGTAGATTAATTAAGTTAACTGTGGTTTAGTGAGTTACCGTGGTTAAGTTAAATAGTTACCGTGGTTAGAGTAGATTAATTATGGTTACTCTAATTAACTGTAGTTGCTTTGGGTGATCGAGATCTGTTAATTAGCTGAGACTGGGTTAGTTAATTATCGTTTGGTTAATTAACTGTTGTGGAGATAGATAATCAAAATTGGGATATTTATCTGTTATTAATTAATTATTATTTGATGCTGATTGGTTAATTGCTGAGTGCCTTGGGTGTTTAATTGCGTGGATCTGCTGAGTGATCACCTATGTCAGGATATCATATTTAACTGGAATCGAATATTCGTGTGATCAACTATGTCTTTTGAGCATGAAAACGGCTGCTAGCCGGGTTTTGAGCATGCTTATGAATGTGATTGCATTGGACTAAATGTGAAGATATAAACTGGCTTGGTTGCCTGATGTGTTTGTGTGGTCACAGGATGGTTGAGCGTCACCATAACGTAATTAGGGACGTTGGCGGTACCCTTGATGGCTTGGGTTCGTCGCCTGATATATCAGTGCCGGCTGGGTGGGAATCACACGGTTTATCGATTGCCTGACAGTTAGTGTCGATGGTCTTTGGAATAACACGACTGATTGGATGCCGATCGCAGCTTGTGGGTCCTGAGGGGCTATTGGTTGCCGTCGCTAGATGGAGCGGGACGACGCCCGGTCATGCCGGAAGAGCACTAGCGGTCGGGCTGTACTGTGGTTGAGAGTGGAGTATCTCTCACGTTAATAACTGAAACACGCATGTTGCATCGTGCATGAGTTATTGATGAGTGTTCTGGTTGTGTTCCTTGATCTGTATATGATTGAATGCCATGTGGTTACTGCTGTATGGGCTAAGGCGGGGTAAGCTTACATGTGATTGGTGATTGGCTGTTGAGTTGTGCCTAATTGTTTGGTAGCTTGAGCGTGGCCTGAATCGCACGCTATTGATATGTCATCCCTTTATGTTGCATGTATAGGCCGCCTGAGTGAATCAATGCCCTACTCGAACTTCGGCGTTGACTCACGGAGATTTTATATCGAATCAATGCCCTGCTCGAACTTAGGCGTTGACTCACGGAGATTTTATATCTCATTCATTGTCGTTAATTATTTTTCAGGTCCTCAGTATGGAGGTTCGTTAGGTAAAGTTCGGGGAGCCACTCGACCAGTCATTCGATAGCATGTACCAGTCGGTCCCAGATTCGGGCCGAGTGTGCGAATATCATGTGACGACTCTCTAGGTCGAAGAGGGGATGGAGCACTTAGTGCCTCATCGCTTCTAGGCCTGGTTCGTTCGTCACGGTGATGCTCTGTACGGGCCCATTCGGGGGTTTGAGGGACCCCCGACTACAACCCCGGTTGTCCGAACGTGGGACCCAATGGATAATGATACCCCGGATAGGGAAGTGGTGGACCTTGAGACCGACCCTATAGAGAAGGACCTTGAGACTCTGCCTAGTTACCACTACCTCTGAGCGAGCGTGAAGGTGGAGACTTCCTTTTTGGATGAAGCTTTGGAAGCCGTAGTTAACCCCTAGCCTTAATAAGGTATCTTTTTGGTGGTCTTAGGAAGCATCCCTGAAGAGTGGGCTTGTAGATGTCTTTGCTTCCATGGGTTAACTCTCTATATATAAAATGATCTTTTGCTATTGCTGGTTGTTGTCTTCTTGCTGACTGTCCCTATTATTTATTTCTGTCTGGGGTAGTAGTACGTTCCGCGTGCGTTTAATTGCAAGATAAAATGAATAGGTCGATGACGTGCTTGGGACGTCGTCCTTAATAACCTGAGGCGTTTAGTAGGGTTGTCGCGTACCTGAGATTCAGAGTGTGACATCCCCGCCCGAGGTGGTATTAGAGCAAGGTCAGCGTCAACCGCTTGGTCATGGCCTGGAGTGATAAGGTGCGCTGGGTTTTGGGATAGTTAGAAGGATTAAAACCCCGTGCATGTGATTATTGTTCGATTTTTAGATTGTAGCCCTGAGTTCTCATTACATGTTGCCTTTGGGCGAGCAGGAGTTCGTAAGGTCCTGCAGGATGGGCGACCGTAATCCGAGAGGTAGGCCTAGAGGAAGGGCAGTTCAGGAGGATCCTAGAGTGGACGGGATTCTACAGGGGTTGGAGGCCTTAGGAGATCTCATGGGGCAACAAGTAAGGAACCAAGCCGCTGCTGCTACTGTAGCCCCGTAAGAAGACCTGTTGGCTGGGAATGGGATTGGTAGGCCGCAGACACACAAGTTGGTGGAGCAATTTTTGAAGCTCAAACCGCCGAAGTTTTCGGGAGCTGGTGATCCAGAGGTCGCGACCACTTGGATTGAGGAGTTGGAGAAGGTCTTTGCCTTGTTGGGGTATTCCGAGGAAGAGAATGTGATGCTAGTTGTTTACAAACTATAGGGTAACGCTAGCACGCGGTGGAAAGCCACGCAAGGAAGGACCTTTCTTGAAGGCACGGTCTTGGTGTGGGATGCCTTCGCAGAAGCTTTTAATGAAAAGTATTTCTCGGACTGTGCGCGAGAACAAAAGATGGCTGAGTTCCTGCGCCTTCGTTAGAATTAGATGTTGGTGGATCAGTACGAGGCAAAATTTACTGAGTTATCGAAGTATGCGCCAAGGATGGTTGAGAACCTTATGAATAGGGCAAGGAGATTTCGAGATGGATTGAAACCTGAGATTAAGGGTTTGCTGGTACCGCTGAACCTTAAGGATTATAACGAGCCGTATGAGAGGGCCCAGCTTATGGAAAGGGACATGTCTGAAAGGGCAGCCACATCTGGATTGCGGTTTGCGCCTACTGCAAGGGATAATCGTAGGTTTGGGAAAGGACCGATGGTAGGTGGAAAGTATCCCATCCCGCCTAACTGGAGGAATGTCGTGGGGAAGCCGGTGTACCGCCCCAACGATGTGTGTCGATTTTGTAAGTAGAAGCATGGATTAGCCCCGTGCCCTAGGAGGGTGGGTGCTTGTTATGGATGTGGTCAGCACTGCCACCAAGTGAGAGATTGCCTACAGAGACAGATGGGAAGGCAGGTGCCGGTGCCGCTGCCGCAAGGAGGTCAGATGCGGGGGAATGTTCTGCAGAACCACTAGAACTGGCCCCCAGAGTAGGGAAGGGTGTATACTGTCACCCGAGAGTAGGCGAAGGACTCGCCGACCGTTACAGGTACGGTCTTCTTTCATGATCATGTAGCTTATGCTTTGTTTGATCCTAGTGCTTCGCATTCGTTTGTTGCTGAGTAGTTTGTTAAGTTAGCTGGGTTGGGTCCGAAACCGTTGGGAACGGTCTTTAAGAGTTCTACGCCGCTTAAGAATAGTGTAGTGTCCGCGGTAGGTTGTCCTTGCTGTAAGTTGGTTATAGACGGTCGCGAGGGAAGGATAGATTTGATTGTGCTAGCAATGTTTGATTTTGATGTTATTATTGGTATGGATTGGCTCACTAAGCAAAGGGCTGTGATGGATTACCATCGTAAGACCATTCTATTTAACCCATTGGATGGGGTTAGTTTTGAGTTCGTTGGAAATCGAGGAACCTCGATTCCCTTAGTTTCATCACTAGAAGCGACTCGGTTGTTGGATGGTGGCTATCTATTTGGCGACTGTGGTGAACGTGTCGGTTGAGGAATCAAGGATTGATGATATTGCTATGGTATGCGAGTTTCCCGATGTCTTTCCGCAAGAGTTGCCAGGATTGCCACTAGAAAGGGAAATGGAGTTTGTGGTTGAGTTAGCCCTTGGGACGGAGTCGATCTCCATAGCACCGTATCGAATAGCGTTGTCGGAGCTTAAGGAATTGAAGGTACAGATGCAAGAGTTGCTGGACAAAGGATTTATTCGTCCTAGTACGTCTCCATGGGGAGTGCCTGTGTTGTTTATGAGGAAGAAGGATGGATCATTGCGTCTGTACATTGACTACCGGTAGCTCAATCAGGTGATAGTCAAGAACAAGTATCCGTTGCCAAGTATCGGCGATTTGTTTGACCAACTTCAAGGAGCTTCGATATTTTCCAAGATCGATCTACGGACGGGATATCATCAGTTGAGGATTAAGAAAGATGATATACCGAAGACGGCATTTAGGACGCGTTATGGTCACTATGAGTTTACTGTAATGTCATTTGGTCTGACAAATGTCCCTACTACTTTTATGAATTTGATGAATAGGGTGTTCAAGGAGTATTTAGACAAATTCGTCATTGTGTTTATTGACGATATCTTGGTGTATTCGAGGAGTCTTGAGGGTCATGAGCAGCATCTGAGAATAGTATTGGGGACTCTTCGGGAGTATCAGTTGTTTGCTAAGTTTAGTAAGTGTGAGTTTTGGCTAACTCGCGTAGCTTTCCTAGGTCATGTGGTTTTTGGAGAAGGGATATCTGTGGATCCGGCTAAGATTGAAGCGGTCATAGATTGGCCGAGGGTGACGACAGTGACGGAAGTCCGGAGTTTCTTAGGATTGACAGGCTATTATATGCGTTTCGTGGAAAGATTCTTTGCGATAGCTATGCCGTTGACGCATCTGTTGAAGAAGGACGAGAGATTCGAGTGGAAGGGTTAGTGCGAGCGTAGTTTTCAAGAGTTTAAGCACAAGCTAACTACGGCTCATGTTTTGACAGTACCGTCTGGTCCCGAAGGTTATGAGATTTACAGTGATATGTCCTTTAAGGGATTAGGCTGCGTGCTTATGCAACATGGGAAAGTGGTTGCGTACGCATCTCGTCAGTTGAGGCCACATGAGTTGAACTACCCAATGCATGATTTGGAGTTAGTAGCGATCGTTTTTGCTCTTAAGATTTGGAGGAATTATCTGGTTGGAGAAAGGTTTCAAGTTTACACTGACCATCAGAGTCTTAAGTATCTGTTCTCTCAGAAGGAGCTGAACATGAGGCAGCGTCGTTGGATGGAACTTCTCAAGGATTATGACTGTGAGATTCTGTATCATCTGGGTAAGGCTAACAAGGTCGCAGATGCGTTGAGTCGGAAGTCAGCGATTGCCCAGTTGATGGTCCAAGAGTGGCGTCTCCTAGAGGAAGTGTGAGATTCAGATTTTAAGTTGGAGGTAAGCCGCCTGTCAAGTCTAATGGTTGTATCGAGGATAGAGCCGGAAGTGCAGGCAAGAGTTAAGGTTTTACAA
The DNA here is from genome assembly GCA_029784005.1 of Lenwebbia sp. NSW1173648. Classification (NCBI taxonomy): domain Eukaryota; kingdom Viridiplantae; phylum Streptophyta; class Magnoliopsida; order Myrtales; family Myrtaceae; genus Lenwebbia; species Lenwebbia sp. NSW1173648. The sequence goes on along the minus strand of JARCGZ010000008.1, from coordinate 16,741,677 downwards.
TCGACGAATCCTACCATTCAAAGAAGGTCTTGCATGTGACATACGCAGCGACTCGGTTGGAGGCGAAAAATCATTCCACCTCGAGTGGTCTTTTATCGGGACTACTTCAAGAGTGGTATTAGTCCGATTGGGGCTTCCCTCATTTCTTCCCTCGTTCCTTTGGAAGATGCTTTCGTGTCTCATACCAATGCTTACCAGATGCTCAAAAGATTGAAAACTGTATGTGGGGAAGAGCCTTTAGGAAGTATTCCACCAGCTCTCTTTCAGTTAAAGGGGGTAGAAGTTGCCTAGCCTACAGCTTCCACCTATTTGCATACTCCTCGTCTTCATCTATGGCGACGAGGGCTAGATCGTCTTTACCTGACGGTGAACTTTAGATTAGCCTCAAACCGTCGCACAAACTGCTATGAGAAATCTTCCCAATTTAGAATCCAGTCCAGATCAACAAACCGATACCAATATAATGCTGGGCCTACTGGAAATTTTTCAATAAGGGCTCGATCATCTTTGTGGTAGCCAATCATTTTATGAAGGTAATACGAAATATGATCCAAAGGACAAGCGGTACCGTCAAATTTTTACGGGAATGTCACCAACTGATCAACCCGATGGGGGGTTATACTTCTTCCTCGGATGATGAGCTCCTTTAATTCCTATACCATGTTAGCTAAGTCCTTAGACTACTTTTCCAAGCTGATCAACCTACGGCTTTGCCATTCAATCATCCTTCTCAACTCTAACATTCGGTAACTTTCTTCTGTACGTGGCACATTGATATTGGCCGCTATTCTAGATAATTCAGATATCATCGAGACTAAATGGTCTATATTTCTCTCCACGGTGGCGAGTCGATCATGGGTTTCTAGATTCCCCTTCTCTTTCATAAGAGTGTTGCGATTAGGAATATCCTCATCAATTGCATAGATCCATCCATCCTTAACGGGGTCATCCATACCGTCCCAACCGTCAGGGACGATGTCTTCAGACTTGATAAAGAAACTCCGAAGAACATAGTAAAGCACATGAAAGTTATAACCTCCATTGTCCTGACCCAATGTATCAACAATGTCGCCCCTTTTCAGGCTTCTTGCAAAAATCTCTTCTCGGCTTGATGAGCTTTTATGCGACGAACTTTATCTTCGTCTAGTTCTTCTTTGACTTCTTCTGCAATATGATCGCTTCTTAGTGCATACTCGAAAGGGATCCTCCACGAGTTCCAATTATCAGTCTCTAGTTTAAACTCATCGGAGAACAGATCAACTGTCAAATGGGTACTATCCATCATGGAGCCATCGACCTGATCAATAATTCCCAAAGCGGCTAATTTTGCAAGACAGCGCATCTTTTCCTCTCTTGAGGTCTCCCTCTCAGCGGGGTATGCAGGAGCTAGCTCCAACATATCACATAGCTTTGCCAGGTCCACCATGAACTCTAGTTTATTAGCATTATTCTTGTCACGCCCCAAACCCTACGATCGCGCTAACATCCCATCGGCCATTAAGTTTGCGACATCCCAGGACTTGTCACCAACCCAGTTTAACCACATACTGATAAGCACTAACGGAAGCGGACTCGAACTCTCCAAACAACATATAATTAATAGGATAGAAGAGAGAGAATTGAACACAACAACAACCCACTTTTATTTACATAACATTAGTACACACGATGCATATACAGGCATTACCAGAGACAACCACATACAACAAAAAGGATTAATGGTCGTCTAACCTAACTCCTCTACTAAGAGAGTACACAAAAAGGAAAAGGAAACTACGCCCGTCTTCAATCCCCACCGTCTTCAGACGACGGCTCCTGCTCTGGGTCTGACTCCATAGGCTCCTCCTTGGGGTCTAACTCCATAGGCTCCTCCTCAGGGTCCGAGTCTTCAAGGCCGGTGTCTGGGCTAGTAACAACTCCATTAGGGGGAACAATCTCCATGGGTCCCACTCACCTACTCCATCGTAGGGTATGTCAAAACTTTGGAGCGGGCCGACTGACATGTCCCCATCTCTATAGGTCCACGCCAAAAAGGTGTGGGGCTTCCAAAATACATCCCACACATCCACCCAAACCGTGCTAGCATGCCTAACATAAACTTTACTCTCACCCACCGGATACTCCGTCACCATGCGATTAATGTCCATTGGTATCCCAAAACGCCGCAGCGGATCATTCATTTCAAGGTCGGAGGTCTGAAAGGTTTGGGATATAACAATGAGAATAAATCTCAATAAGCTAACCCCCTAAGCCTCGCTTAGGGTAACACGTACCTCTGGATCACCCTAAACATGCAATTCTAACCAACGAGGCCAACCTTCTAATTAACACAATTGAATCCACCCAAACTTTCAAATCATGACATTGCATATACATGCATAAAATCTACTAATAATCTGAACGCACCCAAATCACACTCTTCAATACTTAGTATCCCACAAAGCATGCTACACTCATCAAGTCCGGATTAATAATGACCCGGGTAACACGCATCAGGCCACGACGCTACCTACATAAAACGCATCAGACAGGTAATCACTTGCCCCGTTGGGCACAGTAACATCCCGCGTCAAACGCCTCAAGATGAGTTCAATTCCCCATGTAAGACGCATTAGGATTTTAGGTGATCATACGAACATAATTATCACACCAATCCATAACGTTATCCTTGCGTGAGACGCATCAGGATTTTACATTAACACACGAACACCATCAAACAATCACATATGTATAATATCTCAATTAAACCACACGACTAAGCTCAAGAACGCTAAATCACCAAATAACACCGCATAATCATTCGCGATCACACAATTAAATCAATTTGCACATAAAGCCAGATTGAACCACATAGGCATATCGTAAGCAACCACTAACTACCACTATCTAACCACCTAAAATTAACACAAAACCAACCCTAATCAGTCATAAAAACCACAAATTCAGATTAGCCACAACTAAGCCCTAAAATGCCACTAATCTCTTCCTAAATTAGTCATAACTACATCCATTAGTCAATTATCAACCTAATCAAAGTTTAGGGAATAACTTTCCCCAAGCTAAGTTAGAAAAGTCCACAAATCCAACCACGATAACCCCCGATCAGAATTGAGCTCCAGCAACTAGCAGCGGCGAACAGCGGTCCACGGTGGTCTGGTAGTGATGGTGGTGGTGGCTAGTGGTTCACGGTGGTTATGGTGGTGATGGATGGTGAAATTCGGCCAAAGTGAGAGAGAGAGAGAGAGTTGAAGTTGAGTGAAGTGTGAGAAAAGTAAAATGAAGCAAAACCCTTCTTCCCCTTTACCCCACCCAACATGAAAGAGAGAGAGAGAGAGAGAGAGAGAGAGAGAGAGCTGCCAAAAATCTCATCCTACACATCCAATGGATGAGATTCAATCTTCCTTTCCAAGCTTCATCCAAAGGTTGGGGTGCAAAGTCAAAAAAGCTTCTAGAAAGGTTGAAAGTCAAAGAAAAATATCTAAAGCAAGTGGACAAGTGGGCTGCTCACTCCTCCTTTGATATTTTCGATTGCACTAGGGGGGATTAAATGTCCAAAATGCCCTTCTTCTTAATAAAGGAAGCATATTCAATCCAGGGGTATAATGGTCTTTTTCACTTTTCGGTCAGAATTTCACTTTTTCCAATTATTCGACGCGAACTGTTCCATTGGTGGTCCTAATGAGGCAACATCCAAAATATTGGTATTGGTATCCGTAAGAGTTTGATATTCAAGTTCGGAGTCCAATTCACGACCAAAATCGATTAATCGCGACTTTAGTGTATCTCAAACTAATAGGCAGCTTTTTAGGAATTACGCGTATTGACCCGTGATTGATTTATTATCACTTCACGTTTAAGTTTACTCAAGCCATGGCGATCTTGATTGTCATGTAATTGCGAGGGTTAATCACTAGTTCCAAAGGACGCGATCGTTAGAAATTGGTTTCAGGACGTTTGCAATCCATACAATGGCCAAACGGAATCACCAGTGATCCAATTGTATAGCATCGGCAAATCATTCTATAACCATTCCTGGATCCGCCTATAATGGCCCAAAATATTCATTCGTCAATTCTTATGGCCAAAGTGTCAGTCCATGGTCAAGTCCTTAGGTCCACGTACTTAATTCCTAGCTAGCCTTTCTCTAACGGTTAGTCTTCTCAAGAGCGTTCAAGTCTGAGTGAGATTTAACTAAAGTGCATCAACGAGATATCCATTCATTTCATGAATCCCGAAAATGGGTCGAATTTCAGAATGTCACAACTCTTCCCCCTTTACAAAAATTTCGTCCTCGAAATTTACAATAAACCCAACTACTAAAACAAATAGGGGTGCTGATGCCTCATCTCCTCTTCGCTTTGCCAGGTGGCTCCTTCGGTCCCGTGATGCTCCCAGATCACTTTCACTAGCTGAACCGTCTTGTTTCGGAGAACCTGTTCCCTTCTGTCTTCTACTCGAACTGGTCTCTTCATTTATGACACCCTGTCGTCCACATCTATGACTTCATGATCCAGCACATGGGTCAGATCTGGCTCGTACTTCATCAGCATGGATACGTGGAAGACGTTGTGAACCTGAGATAAGTTCGGTGGCAAGGCGAGACGATAAGCTAAGATTTCGATACGTTCCAAGATCTCAAACGGACCTACGTATCTCGGACTCAACTTCCCTTTCTTACCAAATCGAGACAAACCTCGCATTGGTGATACTTTGAGAAAAATAGATCCCCTACCTGAAATTCCGAAGGCTTGCGTCTTTTATCTGCATAATTCTTTTGACGACTCTGAGCAATCTTAAGCCTTTCTCTGATTACCTTCACTGTCTCGACTGACTGTTGAACCAACTCTGGACCTATTATACTTCTTTCACCAACCTCATCCCAGCACATTAGAGTTCTGCAAGCTCTGCCATACAATACCTCAAACGGTGCCATTCTGATACTCTGCTGGTAACCGTTGTTGCAGGCAAACTCAACCAGATGTAACTATTCTTCCCATCCTCCTTTAAAATCTATCACGCACGCTCGCAACATGTCCTCAAGTGTCTGAATCGTCCTCTCAGATTGTCCATATGTCTGCGGATGATAGCCCGTACTATATTGCAGCTTCGTCCCCATAGCCGTCTAAAGACTTTTCCAAAAGGTTGCCGTAAACTTCGGGTCTCTGTGAGACGTGATCGTTACGGGAACTCCATGAAGACAGACTATGTGACGCATATACAGCTCGGCGTACCTATCCATTGCAAAGGCCTTTCGCATTGCTAGAAAATGCGCTAACTTAGTCAACCTGTTGATGATCACCCAAATTGAATCATGACTTCTCTGGCTCCTTGGCAATCCCATGACGAAGTCCATGGTGATGTGCTCCCATTTTCACTTGGGGATTTCCAATGGTCGCAGCAATCCACCAAGCTTACAGTGCTGTGCCTTTACTAGTTGGCACGTCAAACACTTGGCCTTATGCTTGGCTACATCCACTTTTATCCCATTCCACTAGTAATGCTGACGCAAGTTCTGGTACATCTTTGTGCTGCCTGGATGAATACTGTAGTCGCTACGGTGCGCTTCTGATAACATTTCCTCCTTTAGCTCCTCATCGTTGGGTACACATAATCGTCCAGGAAACTTTAGGATCCCATCCTCGGATATTTGAAAGTCGTACTTCCTCTTAGTTGCATCCATACACAGAATCTTCTATATGTCAGGGTCCGTAGATTGCGATGCCTTAATCCTTGCTTGAATCTCCGGCTCGATTCTCAAGGTGGCCAACAAACTTGAGAGGTTACATATCTCGAACTTAAATTCCAAATCTCTTATTCCTTTGAGTAGAGTCCACTCCGTAACCATCATATGAAATATGCTCGACTTCTGACTAAGTGCATCCGCTACCTTATTAGCCTTTCTAGTGTGGAACAAGATGTTAGAGTTGTAGTCTTTAAGCAATTCCATCCAGCGGCGTTGTCTCATGTTCAGTTCCTTTGGGAAAATAAGTACTTCAAACTCTGATGGTCCATGTAGATTTGAAACCTTTCTCCAACCAAATAGTGTCTCTAAATCTTTAACGCAAAGATGATCGCTGCAAGCACCAAATCGTGCGTTGGGTAGTTTAGCTCGTGAGGCCTCAATTGTCGCGATGCGTAAGCAACAACTCTACCATGCTGCATTAGAACGCATCCTAACCCTTTTAGCGACGCATCACTGTAGATATCGTATCCTCCGGGATCGGATGGTATTGCCAACATTGGCGCGGTTGTCAACTTATGCTTAAGCTCTTGGAAACTCCTTTCGCACTTGTCTGTCCATTCGAACCTTGTTTCCTTCTTCAGTAAACGTGTCATAGGAGTAGCTATTGCGGAGAACCTTTCCACGAATCGTCTATAATAACCTACCAGGCCTAGAAAACTTCGAACAACCTCTGTAACTGACATCGGTCTTGGCCAATTCACAACTGCTTCTATCTTTGTCCGATCCACTAAGATCCCATCCCCAGAGATTACATGTCCAAGGAACGCTACTCGATTGAGCCAAAACTCACACTTACTAAACTTAGCATAGAGTGAGTGTTCTCTTAGGGTCCGTAGAACCATACTTAAATGTTGTTCATGTTCCTCAGGACTCCTTGAATACACCAAGATATCATCAATGAATACGATGACGAACAGATCCAAAAACTCATTGAATATCCGATTCAACATATCCATAAAGGTAGCTGGGGCATTGGTCAATCCAAATGGCATGACGGTAAACTCATAATGTCCATATCTCGTACGGAATGCCATCTTCGGTATGTCCTCCTTCTTGATCCTCAACTGATGGTAGCTCGTTCTTAAGTCTATCTTGGAGAACACAGATGCTCCTTGCAGTTGATCAAATAAATCATCAATCCTTTGCAATGGATACTTGTTCTTGATGGTTACTTGATTCAATTGCCGATAGTCAATGCACAAGCACAATGACCCATCCTTCTTCCTCACAAACAACACTGGCGCTCCCCACAGTGACGCACTAGGGCGAATGATTCCCTTATCCAGTAGCTCTTGCATCTGAACTTTCAACTCCTTCAATTCTGATAAATCCATTCTGTAGGGCCCTCGAGAGATTGGCTCTGTCCCAGGGGCCAACTCAATTACGAATTCCACTTCCCTTTCAGGTGGCAATCCCGACAATTCTTGAGGAAACACATCAAGGAAATTGCACACCACGGCTATATCCTCTAGCCTTGATTCCTCAATCGACGAATCAACCACTGATGCCCGGTAACCTTGGCATCCTTCATCTAACAACTTAGTCACCTTAAGCGACGAAATCCAAGGGATCGAGGTTCCTCCTCGATTTCCCACAAATTCATATCTAGGATGACCAATCGGATTAAATTAGATCACCCTGTTACCACAGTTCATCACAGCCCTTTGTTTAACCAACCAATCCATCCTAACTATAACATCGAAGTTATACATAGCCAAAATTGCCAAGTCTATTAATTCCTCCCTACCACCAATGGCTATCTTACAATTTGAACATCCTAAAGAAATTAGCACTTTATCCTTTAAAGGGGTGGTAACATGCAACATTACTTCTAACGATTTCGGTTCAACTCCAACTAATACCACGAATTGTTTAGACACAAATGAGTGCGAAGCTCCCAGGTCAAACAAGGCATATGTAGCATGATCACATAAAAAGACTATACCTGTGATCACGCTAGGCGCATCCTCCGCCTCCCTTCGCGCTACAGTATAGACTCTTTCTTGTGCTGGCGGCCGATTTTGGTTAACCTGTGGAGCGGCTCTAGCTTGACGTCCCATTTGGGGTTGCCGCTGTTGAAATTGAGGTCCCACGGCTTGATTCGGGCAATTCCTTATTTGATGACCCTGCTGACCACATTTAAAACACGCCCCCATCCTACTTAGGCAAGGGCCATTCCCATGCCTCCGTCCACAAGATCGACACACCGTGCTAGAGTGGTATGCCGGTTTCCCAAAGTTTTTCTTGACAAGAGGGATGAAACGCCTATTTCCTTCCATAGGCCTCTTTCCAAAATCGCGGTTGTCCCTAGCAGGCACATACCACGATCCAGAAGCTGCAGCCCTTTCGGTCATATCTCATTCAACCATTTGAGCCCTCTCATAAAGCCCGTTATAATCCCTCAGATTAAGCAATATCAACTGACTGCGGAGTTCCGATTTCAGTCCATCCTGAAATCTCCTTGCTTTGTCAACCGGATTCTCGACCATCCTCGGTGCAAACTTGGACAACCTTGCAAACTCTGCTTCGTACTGATCTACCGTCATTTGATTTTGGCGAAGCCGTAGAAACTCTGCCATATTCTGTTCTTGTGCAGTCTCCGAGAAATATTTCCCATTGAAGGTCTCAGCGAAGGCAGTCCAGTTCGGAACCATGCCTATAGGGAAAATTCTACCTCGGGTGGCCTTCCACCAATCATTAGCATTGCCTTGGAGTTGGTATACTGCCAAGGTCACCTTTTCTTCCTCCGTGCACCCCAAAAGTGCAAAATTCTTTTCCAACTTCTCAACCAAGAGGGAAGCGATCTCGGGATCACCTTTCCCGTCAAACTTGGGCGGCTTCAACTTCAAGAATTGTTCCACCAGTTGGTGCATTTGGCGATTCCCATTTCCGTTTCCTTGATTAAACAACATTAGCTCCATTAGCAGCAGCGACGGTAGCTTCAGCGACTTGGGCAACTTTGGCAGCTCGTTCTTGGGCCTGCCTTCCCATCAAGTTCCCAATTTCCTCTAAAGCCCTCAAGACTCCATCCACTCTCGGGTCCTCCATAGGTCTTATTCGGGGAGCTAGACGCTCCTCTGGTCCCCTTTCCCCGGTTATTCATTCTAACGAGGTCTCCTCAACAAATAAGCCTGCTTTAATTCCATCAAGGAATTAGAGACCTAAGCCATCTACTCAAGTCTAGCAGTACTAAGCAGCAGGTCACAACAAAGATCACCAAACAAACAACTACCAATCAAACATCAAAGGCATCCACTTAATAGAGTTCTTGTTCTTACCTTTCCTCCTATAGCACCTTCCATTCAGCATAATAACCACAAAACACACATCACGATACAATTCAAGCCTACCAATCACAAGCACAAACTCACATGACATGCATAACGCGACAAACACTCGCAAACCACTAGATTCTCTATCTAACTATCCTAAAAACCCTCGCTCCTTATCACTATAGGCCTCGACCATCTTGGATCGAGCTGACCTTGCTCTGATACCAATTAAATAGGGATGTCACGCCCCGAACCCTACGATCGCGCTAACATACCATCGGTCGTTAAGTTTGCGACATCCCAGGACTTGTCGTCGACCCAGTCTAACTACATACTGATAAGCACTAACAGAAGCGGACTCGAACTCTCCAAACAACATACAATTAATAGGATAGAAGAGAGAGAATTGAACACAACAACAAATCACTTTTATTTACATAATATTAGTACACACGATGCATATATAGGCATTACCAGAGACAACCACATACAACAAAAAGGATTAGTGGTCGTCTAACCTAACTCCGCTACTAAGAGGGTACACAAAAAGAAAAAGAAAACTACGCCCGTCTTCAATCCCCACCATCTTCAGACGACGGCTCCTGCTTCGAGTCTGACTCCAAAGGCTCCTCCTCGGGGTCTAACTCCATAGGGTCCTAGTCTTCAAGGCCGGTGTCCAGGCTAGTAACAACTCCATTAGGGGGACCAATCTCCATGGGGTCCCAATCACCTACTCCATCGTAGGGTATGTCAAAACCTTGGAGCGGGCCGACTGACATGTCCCCATCTCTATAGGTCCACGCTAAAAAGGTGTGGGGCTTCCAAAATGCATCCCCCACATCCACCCAAATCGTGCTAGCATGCCTAAGATAAACTCTACTCTCATCCACCGGATACTTCGTCATCGTGCGGTTAATGTCCATCGGTATCCCAAAACGCTGCAGCGGATCATTCATTTTCAAGGTCAAGGGTTTGAAAGGTTTGGGATATAACAATGAGAATAAATCTCAATAAGCTCACTCCCTAAGTTTCGCTTAGGGTAACACGTACCTCCGGATCACCATAAACATGCAATTCTAACCAACGAGGCGAACCTTCTAATTAACACAATTGAATCCACCCAAACTTTCAAATCATGGCATTACATATACATGCATAAAATCTACTAATAATCCGAACGCACCCAAATCACACTCTCCAATACTTAGTATCCCATAAAGCATGCCACACTCATCAAGTCCGGATTAAATGGGGCATGCTGTTGGCTTTGCCTGATTGGGGTCAATTGTGATTGTTTGATGATGTTCGCATGATAATGTAATACCCCGATGCGTTTTACGCGGGGAATTGAACCCATCCTGAGGCAATTTGACGCTGGATGTTATTGTGCCCGACGGGACAAGATATCGCCAGCCTGATGCGTTTTACGTGGGTAGCGCCGTGGCCTGATGCGTGTTACGCGGGTCGTTAATAATCCAAACTTGATAAGTGTGACGTGCACTATGCGATACTAAGTATTAGAGAATGCGATTTGGCCACGTTTGGATTATTAGTATATGTTACGCACGTATATGTAGTGCCATGACTTGGTAGTGTTGTGTGAATATTTGTGGGTTAGTGGTTTCAATTATGCTTATTAGAATGTTCGTCTCGTTGGTTAGGATTGCATGTTTAGGGGATCCAGAGGTACGTGTTACCCTAAGAGAGGCTTAGGGAGTTTACTTATTGAGATTTATTCTCATTGTTGTAATTCCAAATCTTTCAAACCCCCGACCGTGATTATGAATAGCCCTCCGCAACGTTTTGTGGTATCGTTGGATATTGACCGTGTGGTGACGGAGTACCCAGTAGAAGAGGATAAGGTTTATTCTAGGCATGCTAGTACTGTTTGGGTGAATGAGGGCGAAACATTTTGGAAGTCTCATACCTTTATGGCGTGGTTCTATAGAGAAGGGAATCAATTTTTTGGTCCACTCCGTGGGTTCGATATACCTTATGATGGAGTAGGAGAATGGGACCCCATGGAGATCGTTCCTCCTGATGGAGTTGTTACTAGCCCGGACACCGGCCCTGAAGGCTCAGACCTTGAGGAGGAGCCTATGGAGTCAGACCCGGAGCAGGAGCCGTCGTGTGAAGATGGTGGGGGATTGAAGACTAGTGTAGTTCCATTTTTCCTTTTTGTGTACCCTCTTGATAGAGGAGTTAGGTTAGATGACCACCGATCCTTTTTGTTGTAAGTGGTTGTCTCTAGTGATGCCTGTATATGTATCTTTGAATCCAATGTTATATTTATAAAGTGGTTTATTGTTGCGTTAAATTCTCTCTCTTCTACCCTGTTATTTGTATGTTGTATGGAGTGTTCGAGTCCACTTTCGCTAGTGCTCATCTGTATGTGGTTAGACTGGGTCGGTGTCAAGTCCTAGGAGGTCGCATACTTAACTACCGATGGGATGTTAGCGCGCTCGTAGGGTTCGGGGTGTGACAACTCAACTACTCCACCAAACTTCGACCTTACTATCCTCCATCGCCACCACCCTCGTCCGAACATAACGCTACTACGGCACTTCTCCAAAAAGTGACAGCCATACATCTTTCTCAAAATGCTGCCTGAGCACTAGTCTCCGGCAACCCATAAACATCGATACTACAGCACGCTGGTATCATTGTCGCTGTCATCGTTCGAAGGCATAAAAGGCAATGGTCCTGTCAGTTGGCTAGTTTCATCTCTCAAGAACAGTGACACAAAACGCAGCGAAATCAGCATCTCCGGTAAACCTACATCTATCCACACAACAGAAACCAACATACGAAAGTGCTCCAACGACAGCTCAGGGTCGTGGTAGTCTTCCTACGAATGAATAAAATCAACTGGCGCACCATAACGAAGGGTGGGTACAGCAGGAGAAATCGACATACCTAGCTAGTCTGAAAAATAGTTTAACAACAAGAGTGAGCTAATAGCTCATCTAGTAAAACAACTAACTCAACAGCTAACCATCAACCCATCACTCAATCAAGAAGGACTCGACATCAAAGACAAGCAGACATGAGACTCTTTAACAAATGCACTCATAACATATTTCGATCTCACGAGCGCATGAGCAAGTAGACAACCACATCCTAATCATTTAGTTTTCACTTATTTACCAATTTTCCATGGGACACAGGCCATGGTCTCTTTAGGGACACATGTCGCAATATTGTCTCCAAGGGACACATGCCTCGATTTTGAGGGATAAACACCTCGGCTTTTTTACCATGGGATACCGGGCATGGGAATCATGAGGGACACAGTCCTCAATTCTCCCTTACTCCAGGGCTTCTGAGGGACACAAGCCTCAAGTGTTCCAACAGAACACAGGCCGTGGACTTCCCGATTTCCCCATGGCTCCCACGGGGTATCATTCGGACACAGGCGGATATCAATCATCCTTATCGAGACATAGGCCGACGAGATCCTCGGTTCATGACAAGTTTCTCAATCACAAATGCAATCATGACATCGAACAACCGACTATCCATCACAGACACATTAGGCAAGACAATTTAACCACACATACACACCTGTCCACAATCTCATTACAAAGACACAACTCGTGCTTGGATTCTTAGATACTATGCAATTCGACACCTCAACAGGACGTACACGGCTATTCGCCACCATAGTCCATGCCAAATCACCACATACGGCTGAAATCCACGCCCACAACTCTCACGCCCAACTTCAAGTTCAGTACCAGGACTCACTTGCACTCTTCCCACACAAGACTAAGGCACACGGCCAAAGACCCACTCGCACACAAACCAGCACACCTCACACGACCTATAAGGTACACGGCCGAACCCATTCCCACAACTTCCACACACCATTCAGGACGCACGACCAAATACCCACAACAAACAACGTTAAATTCACATCCTTTCGACGAAAATCAACACAATCAGCCCATAGATTTAGCTGGCCCAAGTTCAAAGGACTCCAAATCAAGTAATAGATCTAACATGCAAACCCGTTTCCTAACACATACAAGCCAATCTTCATTCGGCCATACCCACAATCAATTCATCACATCGCAACTAGTCAAGCGACAAATCATCAAGTCGGCGGTAAAGTTAGAGGCTTTACTTGCCTTAGAACGTCCACGAAGAAAACAGGAGCCAAAATGACGAAGAACGAGCTTGGGTCACTCGCCTCCTCAAAGCGTCGCGCGGCCGAGAGGAAATGGCGGGACTTCAAGCGGCGCGCGGCTAGGGGAGAGAGAAGGGTCAACAGAGTGGCCTTGAGGGGATGAGAGCCGCCGCCGGGCCGTCGGAGCGAGCTCGAACGGCGATGGGAGTCGTTGCGTGGGTCGGGCAAAGTACACAAGGGGGAGAGGGGGTGTGCGCAAAAGAGAGAGGGGAAAATGAGAGGGGGAGCGAGAGAGGGCTTATATAAGTGGGGAGGTGTGGGTCGGTCGGCTAGGGGGTCATAAGAGTTCATTCGTGCTCAAATTCCGGGACTAACCCAACCGGATCAAACTTACATCAACGTCCACATATCAACTCGAGCATCAGTCATCGAAACCATAACTCACTCAACATCATTAGCTTTGTATTTCCAACATAAAGTTCGTTACATAATCCACTTTACTTTATAAAAAAAAAAACATTACCGAAATTTCTGCTATCACAGGACCGTTGCCATAGTTAGCAGCCGACGATCGGCCATGACGCGGGCCGGTGAGCTCGATCCTCGCCAGCCTTGGCCGAGCTCGCCTGTGGCCTGTCCCTGTGGTCGGCGATAGGTTGAAACCAGACGGAAACGAAAAAAATAAAAAGTAAAAAAAGAAAAGAGAAAAAAGAAAAAAAAGATAAAGATAAATAATTAAAAATTATGATTTTAAAAAAACTAAAATAATGAAAATAAAAGATAAAAAAATAAAAAATCATTGAAAGGAGTGCATTAAGGAAAATCAAATCCAATTTTTCATATCAAACGATGGAAAATATTTTTCGGGTCTTTTTCGTATTTTAGCCAAATACCGGAAAATATAGTCATTTTTCTAAAAAATAACTTTTCGAAAAATGATTTTCGAAAGGTTATATTTTTCGCGAAACAAACGGAACTAATCTCGCCATCCCAAAAAATAAAAAAAACGGAGCAAATCTCAGCCACTTTTGATATTGCGCGGTTGATGAGTCCTTTTTTCAACTCCCAGTAATTGTGAGCGCATGTGACTGCTTGACCAATCATTGGTCTCCTTGTATACTCTTTGGCTCGGTCAATGGATATGGTTGAATTTTTGGTGCCAATAGAAGGAAAATTAAATTTTGATGGAGAAAATGAAAAGAAACATTTGGAGAATTATAATAACAATAATAATACCACATCAATAGCAGTCGTAATCTTCTAGACGCAATTTGTTGCCTTTGCCATTTGGATGGCCGAGATCGGGTATCATCAAATCGACTCTCTTTCTGAGGTTGGACTGCAATGATTAGATGATGCCGAAGTTGCAGTCTGCTGTGTAAGAATATCGAATTTTATTGGTGCGATTGTTTTGGATTATGTCTGTATATTATTGGCCATTTGAAAATTGTCATATGAGTTAGAAAATTCAATCAAAAGATACTACGTGGCCAGGGTGTACTTGGCCCGTGTGTATGTGTGCACGAGAGAGTTTTATTGGGTTTATTGCTTTTTTGTATGGTCGTATCATATCGTATCGCATGTAGTTAAATACTTGATAAGAATGACCGTTAATTACGATGTTGTCCACTCATATTAGTATTTAGAGCCACACTAGCCACCTGCTGTATAAAAGCCTTATTCAAATATATGTGTGGATAGGGTGATTTTCGTGCACGTTTGGGCATTAGTCAAATTGATGTAAGAGATCGTCGAATATATTACTTTGTTAAGTGACGTCGTACTTTACAATAAGCAAAATTTGGTAAAAGAGTTTGATTATGTTTAACACAGTTAAACGAGATTTACATGTAAGCAATTCGTTTATATAATATCTGTTCCATTTAACATGGCAGAAATTATTTAAACCCTCATTTTAGTCGTTGACAACATTCCCATTAATAATTTGACATTCATCGAGATATTAAGAGTACTGTATGGAAAAAAGGACCTATGTCACTGACGTTCCATCGCTGGGTAAGAATGCAAGAGTAACTTGCACATCGAACGAGATGCTTGGGCGTCGGGACGGATCATGTGAGCATTGAGAACGATAAATGCTAAAAGTTGGAACGGATTTCTGTTAATTAATAGCAGAAAATGCAAATTGCGACAAATTGTTTAGTGGACCTCAATAATCTATAACATAAATTAAACATAACACCAAAACGGTTAGTACATTGAAAAAAACTACTGTTTCTGTATGATTATAAAATTGTATATCCTCCCATCAAAGTACAGTTAAGCAATGAGAAAGCTTAACTGAAAATATATATATCTACTCTTAACTGTAAAGAACAAAAAGGATGTCAATTTAAGTTTCTTTTGACTATTCTTATTGATGAGAAGTCCCTTAAAAAGTACAAAAAAGCGAAGCTAAGTTCTTTTTATAAAATTGCGAAGTGAAAATGCATATGTAAATGATTAAAAGAACGATGAATAGATATTTGGAAAATACATCATTTTGCATATTAAGTTAACTCAAATTTTACACAAGCAGTACTATCCAACCTTAATTTGAGAATTTTAACTGCCTACTCTTTGAAATCAATGATGTATAATATTTGTTTTTACACTGACCATGTATGTTATACTTGCTCTAAATGAAATTGCAAATTGAGACAACAAGAGTATCCAGAACCCGTTGCCGGCTCCAAAAGACTTAGAGATACCAAATGAAAATTAAGTAACACTCTTATTATCCTAAAGATATATTCCAAAGTTACTCTATTTCGCTACTTGAATTTATATGCTCTTCAGGAAATACATGTGACTTCATCAATGCCAGAATACCAGTTATCTTGTTCATGAGAAAGCCCTACCTTGTGAATCAAAAAACTTTGTGGAGAAATGATCTCATAAGAAAATCCGATACCAAAAGCTTAAAACTAGTAGGCTATGGCGCATACTGCATTATATATTTTCCCACCTAGCTTCACACGATATGTGACATTCTGAAATTCGACCCATTTTCGGGATTTATGAAATGAGTGGATATCTTGTTGACGCACTTTAGTTAAATCTCACTCAGAATTGATCACTCTTGAGAAGACTAACCGTGAGGGAACGGCTAACTAGGAATTAAGTACGTGGACCTAAAGACTTGATTTTGTATTGACACTTTGGCCATAAGAATTGACGAGGGAATATTTTGTACCATTATAGGCCGATCCAAGAAAGGTTATAGAACGATTTGTAAATACCATACAGTTGGATCACAGGTGATTCCGTTTGACCATGTATGGATTACAGCGTCACTAGACCAATTTCTAATGATCATGACCTCCGGTACTAGTGATTGACCCTTGCAATTACATGACAACCAAGGTCGCCATGAATTGAGCAACTTAAATGTGACTAGATGATAAATCAATCGCGGGTCGATACGCGTAACCCCTAAAAGCCGCCCCGTTAGTTGGAGATATACTAAAGTCGCAATCAATCGATTTTGACCGTGAATTAGACTCCGGATTTGGGCATCGAATTTTAAAGGATATCATCGCTAATATTTGGACGTCGCCTCATTTGGGTTCAGTGCTCGTTGGCCAACCTTACCAGACGCCTGAGCCAAAATTCCCGACTAGTCATAAATTTGCAAATTACCAATTTAACCCCAGACATTTATTTGCAAGAGCCAAATTATTTGATGGGATTTGAATTTTTGGCTTCTTCCCCATCAAAACCCCTCAAACCACTCTCAACCACCCATCATGTCACTCACACCAATCAACTCTACCAACCCTCACCCACTCCCACTCACTCAAGATCACCAAGAGCAAGCCCTCTTCCACCTCTCTCTCCTCACTTTCACTCTCACTCTCACTCTCCCTTGCCTTAGCTGAAAATCCTCTCACTCCCCTCTCCCTCTCGCCGTTCGGTTGCCGCCCCGCCAAGTCCCACCGTGCTGTTGCCTCGCCGAGCCGACCGCCGACCAGTCGCACCGCGCCGTCCAGCCCTTGCAGCGCCGCCGTCTAGCCGTGCAACCAGCCGCTATTCGCTGCCCTTGCCATGGAGATTAGGGGCTGCCTTGGCTTGGATTAGTGGGATTTTGAGCTAAGTTTGAGGTAAAAAACCCCATAATTCTTGAGTAGGATAATAGGTTACTAATGGGCTTGTTTAGGAGTAGATTTAGTGGATTTTAAGGGCTGCCGAGGTACTGTTCTTCGAAGGAAATTACTGTTCATTGAAGATCGTCACTATTCATCGAAGAAAATCACTATTCATCGAAGTTTCGAAAATTAGAAAATGGCCGGGATGGTCTTGAGAGTTTGATATGTTGTATTAGGTGGTTAGATGGAGTGATTGGTGAGGTGTGTTCATTCTTGCTTGGTTGATGCAATGCATATGGCTTGGTTTGGTGAGTTGAGTGCATTTAGCAATTAGGGGCTGATCTTATTGTGCCTTGAATCATAGGGCTTGGTTGATGAAATCTTGAAGTGTATGTGTCTTAGGGTGTTCGGCCATGGTAGGATCTCATGGGATTAGTGGCTTGAATTGATTGAATGTGGTTTGTGCGCAATCGCGGGGTGAAACTCGTACATGTGGGGGCTGACCATGTGACTCATGTATAGGGCTTGATGTTTGTCTGGATCCTTATGAGGCCAATTTGTTGGGCGACGTGGTTCGCATGTTTGCTTTGTGCCTTGATGCGTGTTACGCAAGACTTATTTGGAAATTGCTACATTGTGATGTTCATACGTGACTTTGAACCCTAAGGCGTTAAACGCGGGGCGTTGTGCATACTGAGGCGTTAAACGCGGGTTGTAGCACAAACCTGAGGCGTTAAACGCGGGTCACGATCCATCCAGACTGTTATATATATATGTTATGCATCATAGAATACCAAGTGTTGGATATTGTGACTTGGAATCGTTGGATTAATTGCTCTAGTTATGCCTTGTAAGCAACACTGCTGTTTGGAGCTATTAGTGAGCAACTGTGCTTTCCTTGTGTTGTGGAACTGTTAGTCTAGTTAGTTTAAACTGCATGTTTAGGTTGGTTCGGAAGTACGTGTTATCCTAAGCAAGGCTTAGGGGATAGCTTATTGAGATTTATTCTCATTGTTGTAACAAATACCTTTCAGATCCCCGACCTTGAGGGTGAACGAACCACCACAACGTTTTGGGGTACCAATGGATATAGACAGTGTAGTGACTGAGTACCCAGTATAAGGAGACAGAGTATACACTAGGCATGCTAGTACTGTTTGGGTAAATGTGGGCAATACGTTTTGGAGGGCTCATACCTACCTGGCTTGGTTCTTTAACGATGGGAACCAGACTTTTGGATCGCTTGGGGGATTCGATATACCTTATGATGGAGTTGGCGAATGGGACCCCATGGTGGCTGCTCCTCCTGATGGTGTGATTACTAGCCCGGACACCGGACCTGGAGATTCAAACGCGGAAGTGAAGCCCATGGAGTCAGAGCCTGAAGAGGAGTCGATGGGGTCGGACCTTGAGGAGGAACCTATGGATTCAGACCCTGAGCCGGAGTCGTCGTCTGATGATAGCGGGGTTGAGGATTAGAATAGCTACCCTTCCCTTTTGTTTACCCCTGCAGTAGAGGAGTTAGGGTAGGGCGACCACCGACCCTTTTTGTTGTGTGTGGTTACCTCGGGTAGTTCGTATGTGTAATTCAAATCTTATGCTATGTTTATAAAAGTTGTTGTTTGATGTGTTGTTCTCTCTCTCTCCCATCCCTCTTTTATTTTGACATATAAGGTGTTTTTAAATTGCTTCCGCTAGTATTCGTCCCTAAGTTCTTAAGCGTTTGATCTGGGTTAGCGACAAGTCCTGGGATGTCGCATTCTTATCGACCGTTGCGGGATGTTAGCGCGCTCGTAGGACACGAGGCGTGACACGATATGATGCCGATGTGATTATAAAAACCTTAACCGTAGACAAAAAGACTAGGCAAACCTCATAGATATATTAAGGAAAAATGACGCGAATGATATCTGAACTTTGACCTGATGTGCAATGTGGTCCCTAAATTTTTAATTTGTTCAATGTGGTTCCTGAACTTTTATTTTGTTCAATGTGATCCTTGAACTTTTGGTACATATTCAATTTAATATGAAAATATGAAAATATTCAATGCTGTCCCTGAACTTGAATTAATGGAAGGACGACATTGAACATTTTTATATAGTTTAGGGACTATATTGAATATGTACCAAAAGTCCAGGGATCATATTGTACATTGAATTAAAATTCAGGGACCATATTGAATAAATTAAAAGTTTCGGAATCACATTGCACATTAGGCCAAAGTTCAGGGATTATTTCTGTCATTATCCCATGTATTAAATGGAAGCATGAAAGATCATATGTGGATCTGCTACCATATTAAAAATCCAATCTATCAAAGCATACTGCGCAATGTATTTTGTGTCTTAGCAACTCGCATTTTCTTGCATCAAAAGCGTGAAAAGGGAGATCATCAAGAGAGAGAGGAGGAAAACACAAGATGGGACGAAATGAGAGCATTGGAAGCTGTCACTGTATATTACCTCAAAAGAAACGAAAAGTATTGCCAGGCCTGTCATTGAAGAGTCACACCTTGTTGATCTCCTCTTACCAACGATTCTCTCATACAACACCGAGACAACAATCAAATTTAGTATGCTCACATGCTAGCTGTGGGGCCTTGTTGGTCAATGCAGGCGAAGCGAAATCTGGTTTTCTTTTTTTCTTTTTTTCTTTTTAAATCAGCATCGGAAATTATTGGACATCTCACATTGCCACGGTCTAGGGATATGTGCTGATAGACAACTCTCGTGCAACTTCGAATTAAAATTGACATGATGAACAGAGAATATCGTGTTGGTATTGGACTCGACCATGTGACGTCAATCTTTTTTCCTAAACGACAATTTCCCATAAACAAGGATCAACCATACTCCGCGTTCATAAATTCAATCATTATATCGTAAATATTTCGCTTAGCCAAGTTCTTACACGCACAAATCCTTGAACACTACGCCAACCGCATCCCCGAGTGATGAGAGAAGTATGCCAATCTTATCGAAATACTCAATTCCCATCTTTAGGGATCAAGAAATGTTTTCCATCTTCTTTTCTTGAGTTGGCTTCTGATTTGTCTACGAGTCCTTGCCTCCTTATTTGTTTGTCTCTTTTGTCTCTCTTTCAAATTCCGTGTCCCACCCCTTATTTTTCCAGTAAGGCGCCTAATTCATGTGCCGGCCCTTTGGTCCTAGCGTTGTCTCGTTGTTTCTTATGGATCTATTACTATCACTCCAAACTACAGTTCAAAGCTCAACTCTAATATATACCCTTCCCATCACTTTATTTAGCTTGACTTATAGTGAAAAGAGAATTGGCATACACAATCTATGGATGAAGCGAAGAGAGTAGAAGAAGGACTAGCCGGTGACGCCCAGACGCAGCTTATCAAGGAAGATTGCCAAGGTGACTTGTGCAAGAAATTAGACAGAAACGATGGCGGAGATCGGGTCGATGACGCGCCTGACCAGCCCGTGGCCGAGAAAGCAGAGGAGCAGCTGCAGGTTAAGCAGAAGAGCAAGAGGGTCGCAACTTTAGATGCATTTAGAGGGCTCACCATCGTGGTAATTTTGAACTCCTAAAACCCATATATAGCCTATTGCATTATCTGCCAATACTTGTACTTATGACTTATGAGGCACCTGTTAAGTCTTTCCTGATCATAGTTTTTACCTTATGTACAGTTGATGATACTTGTGGATGATGCCGGGGGAGCGTATGCACGCATCGACCACTCGCCTTGGAACGGTTGCACATTGGCTGATTTTGTCATGCCCTTCTTTCTCTTCATTGTCGGGGTGGCAATTGCCCTTGCTCTCAAGGTACTAGAATTCGCATTCCATCGTTGCTTGTTTCCATTAGAGAAATTAATGGGGTCACTTGTCTGGCTACAGCTAGAAAATCCGCTCGACTAGAAGTTTTGTTCTTCATTCTGGCAAGTGACAACATAGTTGCATCTTCCAACTTTGAATTAAATGGCAGTATCGTATGGATGTCAGTAGAGTTTGAGAGTTTTTATGTTTCATCTAACAGGACATACTGGAGAAAGTTTCCGAAATTTTAAGGTTTGGGTGGATAATTTGGAGTTGAGATCTCTTCATGTTAGTTCAATGTCCTAAACTGCAAAGTACACATTTTTTTTGGTTCACCCTCTGTGGAAACAGGAACATTTGAGCATGTGGTCTATCAACACAATTTCTTGATATTGCAGAAAACTCCCAGAATCAAGGATGCAGTAAAAAAGATTGTCATAAGGACATTGAAGCTTCTTTTCTGGGGGATTCTGTTGCAAGGTGACATCAATACTCCTCTTGGCTTTGTCTTTCCTTTTTGGCCGCCCTGAGAGCAGTAAGCTGTTTTTTCTTGGACCCTGCAGCATCGTACCGATGTTTTAAATAGTGTGATTCTGCCGACTAAGGATTCGAAGAAGCATTTCATGCTTTCTCAGTCAATTATACAATGTTCTCTGGCAGAAGACAAATTAAAGCTTTTTTGGCAACAAAATTCTATCTCAATTGACTAATTAACAAAAGATAATGCAAAAAGATTCAGTGTAATCGGCGACTAAACGAGCTCTGCAGGAGGGTATTCCCATGCACCTGATGACCTATCCTATGGAGTAGACATGAAGCACATCCGATGGTGCGGCATCCTCCAGGTTATGTTTGGATTTCAACAATTAGTACTTAGAAATTCTTCCATAAACTGTTGTATCAGATCAGATTCAAGCCAGCTATCATGCTAACAACTATATGTCTCATGCATTTTTACAGCGAATAGCACTTGTTTACTTCGTCGTAGCTCTAATAGAGACTCTCACCACAAAGCGCAGACCAACAGTTCTTGAGCCTGGACATCTATCTATTTTCACAGCATATCGTTGGCAATGGTGAGTTCAATTTTGTGCTTAGATTACAGAGTGTCTACTTATACCTTGACTAAATGATCCCAGTGATATATGATTAGGATGGGGGGGTTCACCGCTTTTGTAATTTACATGGTGACGACGTATACTTTATACATTCCTGATTGGAGTTTCGTTGCCCACAACCAGGATGTACCCCAGAGATATGCAGTATGTGTTAAATTTCATAACATTTTGGAGGTGCTATTAGTCAGAGAAATGACTTCAATTGAAATATTTTGATTTCTTTTGCTCAACTTGTCCCAGGTCAAATGTGGAATGAGAGGACGCCTAGGTCCTGCATGCAACGCGGTCGGCTACGTCGACCGACAGGTTTGGGGCGTCAACCATCTCTATTCAATGCCAGTCTGGCAACGGTTAAAGGTCAGCTTTTAATCATCAGAGAGAATTTTCTAATCTGACTTTTTCTGATCAGACGTTTGTTCCCAATTGATCTTGCTTGTAGGCTTGCACTCTTAGTTCCCCGAATGCTGGCCCTTTTCGCGATGATGCTCCTACATGGTGCCTTGCTCCATTTGAGCCAGAAGGCTTATTGAGGTTTTGACAGTTTGTCCTAGGCGTGTTCTTATTTATACATCTTGTTTGGACAGACTAACTTTATGATTGTCGTTTTTTTTGGCCTTTCTCAGTACAATTTCTGCCATTCTATCTGGCACCATCGGCATCCACTACGGGCATGTCCTGATTCACTTCAAGGTAAGACCACGGCTTACGCCTGGACAAATTCGCCTTTCTGATCGACCTTGAAGGCTCGTAAAGACAGTAATTGGTTTTGCAGGGTCACTCTGAGAGGCTCAAGCAATGGGTCTCAATGGGGCTTTGCTTACTTATCGTTGCCATTATCCTACATTTCACAGATGGTGATCTCCTTCGACTCTTGAGTGCTTCCATTGATTCCAACTCTCGTGTTATAGATCGCATGATTTGAAAGTCTTTTTTGGTAATTTTTTCTTCTGGTGGATGATTAGAATAACTTACCCTTATTTGCAGCCATTCCTATTAACAAGCAGCTATATAGCTTCAGCTATGTCTGCTTCACAGCCGGTGCAGCTGGAATTGTATTTTCTGCCTTCTACGTTGTGGTACATTTTTGCAACTTTAGGTACTTACTTGTTCCAAGATTAAACAAACAGCCGATGCAAATTGACAACCGTTTTCCCTCCTACTTGGAATTTCACGAATGATCTACAGATCGATGTTTGGGGATTGAGAACTCCATTCTTATTCTTGGAGTGGATTGGAATGAACGCGATGCTTGTGTTCGTGATGGCTGCGCAGGGCATCTTCGCTGCATTCATAAATGGATGGTACTACAAAGATCCACACAACAATCTGGTAAGTACTACAGAAAGCCCTATTCATGTAGAATTCACTTCTCGTCAGATGGAACTTTCCGGCCTTAGTTTGAATAAACTTGCTGGATCATGCAAGCTGAGAAACCGTTCCGCTACTTGAGCAGGTGTATTGGATCCAAAAGCACATATTCATCAGCGTTTGGCACTCTGAGCGGTTAGGGACGCTCTTGTACGTGATATTCGCGGAGATAGTTTTCTGGGGAGTCGTCTCCGGCGTCCTACACAAGCTGGGTATATACTGGAAGCTATGAGAACCAACCATCTGCAGAAGGCTATTCGTTGCTCCTCTCACATGTTCTGAATTTGCTTCCTCTCTTTTCTCTTGGCTTCTCTTGTACTTTTTCGGAAGTTGCTCGGATCTTAATCTACTCGATTCTACTGTCAATGTGGGTTTATTGTACATTAGCATATCTTAATTCAGGAAGTGTAATTTGTTTGCCCTCACTAATGCATCTTTTTAAAGAACAATTAGCATTGATTCTAGAATATTTTGGAAGTAGCATAATTCAAAGGTGGAAATAACATTAGACATCCCTCCTCGAAATTTACGTAATCTATATTGTAAGTGACACTCTAATTTCATTGAGCTGCTAGTAACAATTCATTCCATAAGTCGTCTGCGACGCTTATCTCAAGAACTTTGAACAGAAAGAAGATTGACAGGAAATAATTTAGTCAGACTCACTCTGATTTTGTCTTACATAATGAACAGTGGTGAGCTATTACCAACTTCACCAGAGAAGAAGAATGCTTAACGTCTAAATGAGGAGCGAGCAAAAGTACCATATAAAAACTCGTAAATAGCATCACAAATCAACTTTTAAGACTATATTTATTCTATTGCGCTAAATGTTGCTGTCAATGTGAATTTTCTACAGAAAAATTCTATGCAAATTTTTTTAACAAAACAAATATTCACATCCGCCAATTTCTCCGCTAGAGTTAACGTGAAGTTTTATTTAAAGTGGTGTTGAGCCCCTTCATGTAAGTTTGTAAGAGTTTTCTCAATGTGGGCTTACATTAATTGACATTTTAATTTACCGTTTTACAGGTTGTCTATTAAGGTAGGATATACAGATTCTTAATAGTTTAATATGGGATTAGCTAGTGTGGGACGAGTTGGGCCCGGCTCGTGATGAGAGAGTCCGTGGCTGACAACTCTATAAATATGGCACAAGTCTCTCATCTAACCCTTTGATACACAAACGTACTCACATAAAGGAAGAACGCACCCATTCGTGAGTGGCACTCTCATTTGGCCAGTGTTCCGGTGAGCGAAATATAGGGGAAGCACTTAAGTTCCGAATCGTCGGTGTTCCGCATCAAGTTCGATGGATTTCAAATCAAGTGCGTCAATCCTCTGACCCTGTATTGTATTGTGAGTACGTCAAACGGACAACTTGGACCCGAGATACCACCTCTTTTCACAGTACAGCAAACATCCTAGAGGCCCAAACTATTTGCCTCGGAGAAAGGTCGAAGCAGAGAAGCATGATGGTTGAACATAGGGAAATAGACATCGAGTTCTTTTTCATTCACCATGGATTTGCCACCACCAGGTTGAACCCAGACACGTGCTATACTGTAATTCCTTCCTCTTGTTCCATAGCTGTCATGGCCATCCCTATAATCGGAGCAAAAGAAATAGGTCCTGTAGAGAAAAAAAAGTGAAAAGACAAAAGTGGTTGTCAAAGAGAGAGCAAAATCCAACGTCCTCCCCTCTTAGACTTTTCCCCACGGAGAGGTCAATCTTCTCTCTTCATCATGCCGTTCCTCCAAACATCCATCAGGAGCAGAAATTTTTTCTCTTTTGTCTCCCCTTGACCCTGACAAAGAAGCCGAAGTTTGCACTTTTTCTTTTTCTCTACGATAGCCGGGATCTCAGCCTTTTGGCCATCTTTCTGGTTCTAGATCAGGTAATATATGCACGTGGGGGTATCCATATTAGATTACCTGAAAAAGTGCATTAACACGATCAACATGATGATAAACAGTGATGAGTCGATCCACGACGTCCCTCTAGACCCAGAAATGAAAGCAACCACAATCAGGGGATTGATTCAATAGATTCTAGCCTCGTTGGCTTTTACGAAAAAATTCATATTAATTCATGGAATGAACAAAATGATTCCAAAATTTGTGGGGGAATAGCTAAGACAATGAAAAATAGCTTTCATCTTTTGAGTTCTTGAATGAAACGTACGGATTGGTACAGTTTAATGCTTCTTTCTGAAAAAATAGTTCAGAAAACTGGTTCGTTCGGTTTCTGTTTAGGAGATAAATGGGTCATCAAAATTTAGAATTAATGCCCAAAATTCGTAGCTTGCTAGTTCAAATCCCATTCTACCACTTTCAAGTTTTGACTTAATTCAAAACGGCACTTTTACTAGTGAAAAATGGTGAAACAAACCCAGTGTCTGAAATTTCCTGAAAACTCATATTGTTCTACCTTCATTATCAATTCAGTAGAAAATGAAAAACATGATGGATTGATCTGAAAATTTTACACATGATAGGTCGAGATCTTCCAAACATTTTTTATTCAATGGTCGGGACCCAGAATAGCCTGAAGGAAATTGAACAATTTGTACAAAGCAGCAAGGTATATATGAAAAATAGCAATGCAGAATGCAAACTAAACATGACTCTATTTAGCTTGAGACACTTGACTCACCTAACAATGTCATGGACCAACTCGAAAATTAAGTGAATGAGAGAGAATGGTTTAAGAGAATACCGCCTTTAGAACCCAAAATAATGCCAATCACAAAGACATGCACATGAAATGCTTTGTGAGGCTCGATTTCTATCTAGCATGGCTTGACAATGTGGAGCCCCATGGATGTCCGGACCGAACAACGTTAGTTTGTGTTTGAGTCGGGGATATCCGTAGACATTCAGCTTAGCCAAGTAACGACCCGCATCATAATGGCTAATGACGGGGGTGGTAACTCTTGGCACCAATTTAAAAAGTTCGGGACTCGAGAACGGCGACTCGGGCCAAATGGTGATGGCCGAAGTGTCCCCATTCAAGTACCATCCTAAGCCTAGCCATTCGGGTTCAATAGCGGGTAGTGTGTGCTAAGTGTGTATGCAAACAAGTAAAGACATGTGTAACAGTTTATAGCATTCAACACTTCAAAATAACCAAGATATTCATTCCAAACTCTATTTCTGCAAAACAAAGGGTCAACAATCAATTCCACCCCTTATCACTCCATGTCTGCAAAAGCATATAACACCTATAGAGTGAGTTCCAAACAAGATCGCCAAAAGCAAGACATCCATGAAATTTTCATCGGCCTAAGTCCACTAAGGCTTTTAATTTCCAAAAAATTAAAGTACTCCAATTAATCTCTTAATTTTTTCTGAAAATTTAAACTTGATTCCCCAGCAGAGTCGCCAAGCTATCGCGACCTAAAAAAACGGGTTTACTTAGGTTAATGGATTATCAGCCTTATCAAATGACTAAACTAATACGGACTCTCTCAAGCTCTACCAAATCGTAACTTGGGTTTCGAATTTAATGTTCAAATGGTTTAAAGTTTGGAGTCGCCACTAATCATTCTTAGTAGGCTGATTAGAAACGTAAGAAGGATATCGGGAGAACTACCTTACTTCTACGAACCAGAAATTAAGGGATTCGAGGACTTGATTACACTAGTTAGTTAAAACTAATGCCCTTTCGGTACCTTAAATTTCATGGAAGTCCTAATTTGGCAACTTAAGCTTGATTGAATTTTATTTGAAGCTCAAGTGAGGTGTTCTTTTTGTGTTTTCGCTTTTTAGAAATGCAATGTGATGACATAAAAAATGGCAAGACGCAATGCTAATCATGCAAAAATTAAGATCAAGCACAAGTATTCTAAATGTCGTGCAAAAGAATGACATGAGAAAACTATCATGTATGATCATGCAAAACAAATATGACGACGAAGATACGCAATAGGCAAGAATCATGGCAACACTCTGCATGTGATAAGCGAACATGAAATATGAAATATGCAAATATGTGACATGCGAACATAATATGTAAACATGAGACACGCGAGTTTAGAGTCAAGTTGCCCTATACGCAAGAATTTACTAACCAAACTTAAAGCATGCAACAATGACATGTTCTAACTATATGCAATGGCATGGGAGGCACGAATAGCAATCATAAAGCAAACAAAAACTAAACGTGCAAGTTTAATTCATTAACCTTAAATGATGAAAGCTAAACATGGTTTCCACATAACACAACATATCATGACAAATAGAAATAACATGACAAGTGATGATATGCGATGCACGTTTTTTTGAAAAATAGGATGAATGATTATGCAAGTGATATTCGAAATATGCACATGGATGATATATGACCTGCAAAGCAACATGGAATATAACATGCAAATCAACATAGGATATGAGAAAAATATGCATCATGTAATATGTGATTTTTCGAAAAAAATGGATGATGTGATGGGTGATACCCGAAAATATGACATGCATAAATGTGATTATGCCACATGGACATGGGAATGCAAATTTTCGAAAAAAAATGGTAAGGAGATGCAATGATACTAAAAAATTATGCCACATGAATACGTGCAAGGTACGCAAATATGACTATGCAAACATGCAAAGGTGACATGAGTTATGCAGGCATGGAAGAAGGCATGAGATATGCGAGCATGCGAAGATGACATGAGATATGCGAGCATGCGAAGATGACATGAGATAATGAGCAGCAATTTTTGTATTTTTTTAGAATTTTCGAATTCTTTTGGATATGCACGGATAGTTCCTTATCTTGATTTTCACTCCAAATTTCCAATGAGATAAGCTTTCGAAGCTTATCTTTCCTAGAATTTCAATTAGATAGGGTTTCTAAGAAACCATATCTTACTAAAATTTTCAGAATTTTTATGAAGCTCAAACAAGATAAGATAATAATCCAAAGAAAACATGATAATCCCAAAACGAATTTCCAAAACAAATAATCACGATACAATCCATGGATATTCCTCTTGAATTTTTTGAAAAATTCAATTTCCTAAACCCAAAAATCAATTTGAGAAGATAGGGAATCGGATCTTAGCGGTTATAGATCGAATTGGCCAACTTCCCCCTTTTAATAATCCAAATGGATCATACCCGAATGGCTACGGATAGAATATGTCTGGGTTTGGGTTTAGGTTTTTACTTTACCCCTCAACAAGTTAAACTTCGGCCACGGGGAAAGAATGCAGTAAAATTGATCAATTGATCATCAAAGTAAAAAACAAACTTTGATATGCTGGACCATAAAGCGTTTCAAGCTACCCAAGGTCCGGCACGAACGCGGCTTACATGAATCGATTGAAGGCAATAGACCAAGCAACATCTCAGAAAATTTCAACTTTGACAATCAAATGAGAATTTTTGTTTGATAAAGAAAAGGTCTAAACTTTTGTTTTCAATTGCAAATCATATACATTCATTGAACATCAAGAACATATGGAGTTTCCAATCAAACAAGCATTGATTTACAATCAAAATTTTAAAGAAAATTACCTTGTTTTGCTCCCAAAAAAAACTGCGCGCGCACCGGCTGCAAAGTTTGCCTAAAAACAGTACTGTTTTGGACTTGATCTTGCAGCGAATCAGCCTTAAAATTGTCCTTGTTAGGATTCGGTGTACAATCAAGTAGAAGTAAAACATAAAGCGAGAAAGAGAAATTGAGACACGAGATTTTATCCTGGTTCACCCTTAAACTAGGGCTACGTCCAGTAGAGGATTCCACTATAATTTGCACATCGCACCTCTCGTTACATCACTCAATTACAAGCAAAAAAGAGTATATATACCAGTAGCTATTCATGAGCCCAAGCCCAAACTACTAATGAAAATGTACGGGCTTAAATCGTAAAAGCCCTCTGGTGTTCAGGGGGCGCTGCCCCCTTGAGACCCCCGTCGGGGCGGCTCCCCCGTGCTTTCCTGTCATATGTGAGTATGAACCACACCCCAACAATCCCTAATTTGAAGTCGAACTAAAAACTTGAGCACCAAGCAAACTTCTCGGACCGAACAGCTAGGGACTTCGTGAGTGTGCCTAAGAGAACTTGGCAAGACGAATTCACAGCAGCTAATCTGAGCTTGAATTGGCACCGAACAGCAAGTAATCTTCGCCCAAAAGTGTGGTAATCGAACCCCGAATGACAGAACAAAATTCTTTATGCTCCAAAATTCTGCACGCGCACGAGCTGCGCCCAACAGCCTTGAAAACTTTCGAACCAATTGGACCGGTTCGGGGGCTCTCACGCACGGCAAGGGACTTGGGGGTGGTCTACGGACGTGTAAAAAAACTGCTGCAACGTCTTTGAGGAAAGTCCGATGAACGAGTCCCAAGAAGTCCTCTTTGATCTTCTCTCTTTGTTGACTCGTGGTCGTTGCAAGTGATACATGGACACCAAGGAAAACAATGATGGCTGGATATCTTCTCTTTTGCTCGTGTGATGAGATGAGCAAATTGAGAAAAATCCCATTCTCCAAACGTGGCAGATTATGAAGCGTCCTTCACCACTTGACTTTCTCTATCTTCACCTCCTGTTCACTCAGATGAGGCATGGGCTGATCGGCATTGACTTTTACTGGTGTTCCACGGACCAGAAAGTCTCGTTGTCGAAGTGACTCAATGCAGGTGTGGCAGAACAAGGACTCGTAGCCGGAATGGGAAGCGGCGGCAGGGCCGATTGTGGGACTGTTTCGACCGCCTGGATCCTTCGGCGTTGGGGTGGTTGAGTACAGCTTCAGCTCGTCGGATGGAGCTTTTCGGTGTCAAAAGTGGAAGGACCAGCAGCTTCGATGTCGATGAAGGAGCATCCGCGGATCTACGCCAAATTCTCTTTCACATGTCGACTCCAGAACCTCCTTGGACGTTTTTCCTTCTGGAATTAACAACGCCTCTTTACTGGTGAAGATCGGCTCCTTGGACAGGTGGGTGGAAGCAAAGGAGCGAGAGAAGTTCCCTCTGTGTTTGAGAAATTGATTTCTTCCTCCTGGACCTCTCTCTCTCTCGCGCCTTTCTTTTTCTCTACAGCTGTATCTGTATTATGATTGGCCCCCTCCCCTGGCGGACGGTGAAGGCTTGCTTATATAGAGCCCAAAAATCACTAATCCTAGTCGGAGTAGGATTCGTTACGGACCGTAGGATCAATCCTAGCTAGAGTAGGATTAACTTAGGGCCCTTAGATTAGAAATTCTGAATTTAAGAGTTTTAATTAATTAAAACTCTTAATTTTCAGAATAATGAAGAGTCCTAATGGGTTAGGACCCCACAAAAAATTCGGCCACTAGGGGAGAGTTAACTGACCGAGAGTGAATGTGATCATGAGAGTGAATGCGAGAATGAGAGTGAACGCGATCACGATAGTGAATGCGATCATGAGAGTGAATGTGATCGTGAGAGTGAACATGATCATGAGGGTGAATGTGATCATGGGAGTGAATGTGATCATGGCCGAATTTTCTACAGTCGTGGACCGTCTCAGGCTCATGACTTCAGTCTTTTCAAATTGAGCCTTTATCAAATCGATTAAACCTTTTCTAAAGTTAGCTATTCAAATAGGACTAATCAGATTCAAAAATGAACTCCAACAATCTTGAAATTTTCAACAATCTTGGAAATTGATGATTTCAAGCAATCTCTGAACCCCAAGCTCCAATAATCTTGGAATTTTGAGCTCCCACAATCCTGGAGTACCGGTTCCAATAATCTTGGAATCTGAGTTCCCATGATCTTGGAAACTTCGGTTCGTACCCTCAAACCTTTTGCCGAAAATTTAAAACGAATCTCTGTCCAAACTGCCTGTCAAATTTAGCTCAATTCTTTACCGTCGATGCAAACGAATGCGAATGCAATGCATGGATGATTCGATTTGATTTTTGATAAGAACTAAGATTAGTTCTAATTTTATATGTAAATGATAATGACTAAAAAGGTAAACCAAAATTTAGGTGTCAACAAAGTTCAAGGCATATATTCTACCCAAGATGGGTTTCTTTTTAAAGGAAATCGATTATGTGTGCCAAAGAGTCCTTCATAGAATTGCTTATCCAGGAAGCGGATGGTCACTTCAGCATAAACAAAATTCTTGAAGTTCTTCAAGAGCATTTCTACTGGCCAAAAATGAATGGAGATGTGCAAGCTATTATTTCAAGGTGTGTAACTTGCCAAAGAGCCAAAAGTCATTTCCATGAGGGATTATCTACTCCACTTCCGGTTCCATTGCAGCCTTGGGGAGATGTGAGTATGGAATTCGTTGTGGCTCTTCTGAGAACTTAAAGGGGAAAAGAGGCCATCATGGTGGTTGTTGATCGATTTTTCAAAATGGCTCATTTCGTTCCATGTTACAAGACGGATGATACGTCTCATGTCACTGAACTATATTTCAAGGAGATCATTAGACTTCATGGAGTTCCCAAAGCTATCGTGTTTGGTCGTGACTTAAAGTTCTTGAGTTAATTCTGAAAGACTATATGGAGGATGCTTGGTAATAAAATTCTATTCAGCACCACTTGTCATCCTCAAACCGATGGCCAAATGGAGGTAACCAATCGTACCCTTACTATTCTCCTTAAAGGCATGGTTAGTAAATCTCTAAAAAAAAAATTGGGATTTGAAGCATGCTCATGCTGAATTTGGTTAGAATCGATCACCAAGCTATATGATTAGTCGATCACCTTTTGAAGTTGTGTATGAAATTAATCCTCTCACACCGATCAATTTGATTCCCATCCCATCCAACTCTCAAGTGAACTTCGACAACAAAGAAAGAACTCAATTAATGAAGAAACTTCATGAGCAAATTCGTTCAAAGATTGAGAAGACCAATGAGTCTTACAAGAAGAAAGCTAATCGGCATAGAAAGAAGCCTTATTTTGAACTGGGTGATCTTGTCTGGCTTCATCTAAGAAAGGATATATTTTCATCTCGTCGAAAAAACAAGCTCATGCCGAGAACCGATGGCCCATTCAAAGTTCTCTAGAGAATTGGCGATAATGCTTATAAAATTGAACTTTCTAGAGAGTTTGGCGTTTTGAAAACTTTCAATGTGGGAGACCTTTCTCCTTATTTGGAAGATGACAACCTATTAGATTTGAGATTGTAGAGGCTAGCGTTATCACCTAGAGGGGGGTGAATAGGTGATTTTAAGGAATTTTAAGAAATTAATGTGGAATATAACAATCTGCTCAGAACTTCGTTCAGATGATATTAGCTAGTAAGATCTGAGATTCCCTCAGAAGCGGAGCTTCATTCATACGATGCTACTAGGAAGATCTAAGAAACTCTCAGATGCAGCGCCGTGCACACAATTACTTTCACAGATATATAAACAAAAAGATTAAGGGAAAGAGAATGTGCATAGAGGATTATAGTGGTTCGACTTTGTTCAAGCCTACGTCCACTTCTTCACGCTGGCAACCAATCGGCTCGATTCCACTAGATAATAGCTCAGAGGTTATAGCTTAGTGATCTCTCTTGAGTCGAAAGACTTTCCGCCTAACACTAAACACTCGAATGTACACCTCTAAGTATTACAATATATAGATCATGGTGAATATAAAACGTTGAAGCTCTCACGATCTTGAAATTTTGAACTCTATTCCCTTTTACACCAACCCTTTTTCTCTTCGGCCTTGCGATGTCCTTTTATACTCCTTCACCTCCAACTACCCGTTGCAAAACCTCCAGACGATCGCTCTCCAAACTTCCCGTTTGGATGAGACTGTATCACAAGAAGATCACGTAGCCATTGAGGTCGACAAAGGAAAGTGTTCCCTATTGGATCAAATTGCCCATACAATCGTGATCTTGGGTTCCATAGATGGAGTTCTTCATTAGGAAGGTCATGCTCTTCTCCCTTAATCCGCATCCTTGATTGATCTTCAAGATTGAGAATCTTCAAGAATGATCCAGCTCAATTACTAGCCGTTGTGATGATGTAATCTATCAATTAAATCATCTTCAATTATATCTCTTGATATTCTGATCGTTGCGCATGAAATACTCTCTCAGAGCTTGAGCATCATTCCAACGCCTGAGCTCGAAACAGCGCCTGAGCTACCCGCTCAACGTCTAAGCTCTTCAAACAATGTCTGAGCTCATTTTGCCAGATTCAATCCTATGTTTTCCACACCTTTGGATAATCTGCAAATCAAGTATTTCTTCGCATTAACTCAGATATAAGAGATCATGGATTGTTTTGTCAACTTCAAAATCAATTAAGGGTTTTTCTCAACAATCTCTCCCTTTTTGATGATGACAAAACTATCCTTACAAATATATCAAATGTTGTATAAGATGGTGAGTAACATAATATTTTGTCACTCAAAGAAATTTTTGCTAGACAATGATATATCATTTAGAGCATTAGCAAAAAGATAAGTTCTGGGATAAAAATAATTCAGAGTAAGATTCTGTTTCGTCTTCAGAACTTCTAAAACCTGTCTTAGAACTTATGAAATCTAGCTCATTTCTCAGAGTTATAGGTTTCAATTCATTTTTTATCTCAGAATTTTAAGAGACTGTATCAGAGCATGAAAAAGATATAGATTTCATTGAAGGCTCAATTCTTGAAGTCTCATATCCTGTATCAGAGCTTATAAGGTCTAATCCATTTCTCAGATTTTCAAGTTATTCATTTTAATTTTGATCTGAAATACTTAATAGCCTATATCAAAGCATTATGAAAAATAGATTTAGACCGCATTTATAGATTTAGAGCATAGGTTCAAAGCAAATTCATATAAGTATGTCGTTAATCAGAACTTGTATGCAGAATGACGTGAGTCATTCTCAAAACCTGTTCCTGTGATATTCTCAGAACGTGTGAGAACCTATATCATTCTCAGAACTTGTATGCATAGAACGAGTTATGTCATTCTTAGAACCTGTTCTCCTTAGATTATAACTCTGCTACTCATACAGAACCTGTTCCTGCAAATCATTATGCTCTCCTTTTGCAGTAAATAATCAGGGATATTTATATCTCTCCCCTTTTTTTTTATCATCAGCACAAAATGCATAGATTGAACTACTAAAAAGCATTCAATAAAGGGTCGATCAAGTTCAATCATCAAATAGTGCACGTCAAATATCCAAAATAAAAACTTGCCCAAGCCAAAATATTCAAACCCAACAAATTTCAGACTTAGAACTCAAACTCTTCGAATTTTAAAATAGAACCAAAATTGACAAAATAAGGGAGTGAAAAACGAGTCTATTTTGGAGAGTTTGGGGTTGGAGTAGAGCTTGAAGGGGTTTGAGTGGATGGTGGGACAAATTATGAAGGGAGTTGCACATTAGCGAACTTGGATAGCTGGGCCAGCTTCAAGTTAATCCTTTCCTCCATTGTGTTCATATTCCTTTCTGCTTGTTCCATTTCAAGGAAAGTTAGATGGAATTTCTTGACCGTATCATCCCTTAGACTTAGAGTTAGCAAAGTCAACTGATCTTTCATCTGAAGCATTTGAACGCAGAGCTCAGCCTTTAGTTTTCTCAGATTATCTTTGCACTCTCCTTGTTTGAACAGAATATCCCATAGCTTCTCTGAATCCGAGCTATCTTTTTTATTCTCTAAGTCCTAGCAGCTACACCACTCCCCCTGAGTCCTGACTTTTCTCTTCTATTCAATCTCATCGTCTATCTCCTTGTTCATTTGAGCAGATAATTTCTCTAGAGCTTTTATCCCTACTGGCATGTAGTTGGGGTCTAGGTTGTGTTCCTCCACTACCATTCTTGCATACTCTGCTCGTACCATAGCTTGCTCGTTCTCTTGATAGAATTTTAGAAGATCTTGAACACAGAAGTCTTCTAAATCAAAATCCCTAGAGTATCGACTTTCTATTTCAAGAGCGTCCTTCCCTTTCAGTGAGACAATCTTCAACTCCTTCTCGGTTGGTTTGGATGCAAATTCTAAGGTTTCTTCCTCAGAATTAAATCCATTTTGCTTGAGTAATGCTTCCATAAAGTTTTCGTGTCCTCCTCTCATTCTTGTGTTGCGAACAGTTTTCATAACAGCTTTACAAGTCTAATTTTTCTTTCTAGATAAAATGCAGCTTGTTCAGCAGAAAAGGAATTTACCAGATTTGTAAGCTGGTCAGTTTCCTGTTTCATCTTATGCGTAGGATTAGAGTATGTGTAGAAGTAGATGTTGACAGCACAAAGTCTTGAGGAAACTTGATCAACACAAGTTTGGAAAACTCGTCTAGCTTTAGATTAATGGCATCTCTGAGGTTGTCCGTCTTTTTGCTGATGTGTTTTACTTTCAAGAAGGCAAAGCTCACCTTCTCAGACATGTTTTCTCATAACTTCATAAATTCGTAAACCATCTTATCTTTCACTTCATCAACTTCCTGAAACATGGTCTTGTACAAGTTTTGAATTTGTAATTTCAATTCATTCTGAAAGTACAGAATGTCCTTGAGTAGTTCAGAGTTAGTATTCTCACTCATCTCCTCTTCTTCTTCATTAGTCTGACTATCTGTGTTATCAGTTGACTCTCCCTCAGGTTGTGCTTCTTTCACTTTAGCAAGTTCCATTTCATCTCCTGTACCATCTTTCCTATTTTCATTAAGGAAGGCATGGTATTCATGCGCCATCTCCTTGTGGTATATCTCTTCTTCTTCTTCTTCTTCAAGCATTGCTCTTTCATGCTTTGCTTCCATAATAGCTGTAGCTGTTCTTTCTTTCTGAATTTTCAGTATGAATTGCTTAAGTGTAAGATGATCCTCATCTTCAGAGTCACTCACGATATACTTAGAGTGATCCGAGAGATTGTCCAAAGCAGTAGCTCCGATTAGAGCTTTAGGACTTGTAAGCCTCAGCTTGTCCGAGCGACGAATATCGGCTGAAGGTTTCTTTAAGGTAGAGGAATTTTTGGGTGCCATGAAGGACGTTGAAAAGAATCTCTTAGGGAAAAGGGATTTCGGGAGAGGAGTTGCAGAAGATGATTTTGAGAGTAACGATTTCAAGAACGATTTCAAGTGTAATGAAGATTTTATCTTTGCTTAAATAGGCTTTAGAGAGAGAGAGAAAAAAATATTCAGTAACGAATGAGTTATTTTGCAAACAAAATATTTTGAAAAAAAAAATCAGAGATAATTTTTGATAATTTAAGGAATTGATATTCGAATTCCGGAAAAATATTTTGAAAAGATTTGATAAGTTAATTTTTGGAAACGAAATATTCAATCAATATAATCACTTCAATCATAATGTTTGATAGAATATTTAAAAAGATTGAGATTGCGCGTACCTTATTTGTTGCCAAAAATAACTATTTCGCGCCAAAAGTTTGAACGATCAAACCTTATGTGAATGTTATTCAGATGATGACCTCCTCAGATGATGCGTTCGTTCAGAGGTTCCATTCGAGCATTTGTATCTCCTCAGATGATGCTTTTGGTTTTAAAAGTGAATGTTGTTCTTAGATGTTGAGCAAATTCTGAAGCTTTGCTTCAAAGGTTGAGTTTCCTTTGATGTTGCGTTTTGCTCAGAAGCATATTTTAACCTGTCTTGAAGACAACTTAAATAGGCATAATAGTAATACCCAATTCTTGTCTATTTATTCAAAAGAATTCCTATTGATGGGCTTTGTGAATATATCAGCTAATTGATGCTTTGAATCAACAAATTGAATATTAACATCACCATTATGCACATGATCACGAATGAAATGATGTTTAATTTCAATATGCTTAGCTCGAGAGTGCATAATTGGATTCTTTGTGAGGTTGATTGCACTGGTGTTGTCACACTTGATTTTCACATTTGAGGTTTCAACACCAAAGTCCCTCAGTTATTGCTTCATCCACAAGATCTGAGCACAGCAACTCCCCAAGGCGACATATTCAGCTTCTGCGGTTGATAATGCCACAGTGTTTTGTTTCTTTGAATGCCAAGGCACTAGCATGAATCCCAGAAGTTGACATGTTCCTGAGGTGCTTTTCCTGTCTAATTTGCAACCTGCAAGATTAGCATCTGAGTAGCCTTGTAAAGTAAGTTCTAAGGTCTTTGGATACCACAATCCGAGCTTATGATTGGTTCCAATATATTTTATTATCCTTTTTACTGCAGACAGATGAGATTCCTTAGGATCTGATTGAAAATTGGCACACATACACACACTAAAGATGATGTCAGGTCTTGAAGTAGTAAGATATAATAGAGAACCGATCATGCTTCTATATAGCTTCTGATCAACCTGTTTGCCCTATTCATCATTATTTAGCTTGGATGAAGAAGACATTGGTGATTCAATTTTCTTACAGTTTTCTTGACTAAACTTCTTCACAATTTCCTTCACATACTTCTCTTGATGTATGAAGGTTCCTTGTTCTATTTGATTCACTTAAAGTCCAAGGAAGAAAGTGAGTTCTCCTATCATGCTCATTTCAAACTCACTCTGCATGATCTACGAGAAATTCTTGTAGAGTTTTTCGTTAGAAGAACCAGATGTGATATCATCAACATATATTTGAATGAGCAAGATATTTTTACCTTCCTTTTTGGATAAATAGAGTTGTATCTACTTTACCTTTTTCAAAACCTTTATCAATAAGGAAGTTGCTTAACCTCTCATACCAGGCTCGCGGTGCTTGTTTGAGTCCATAACGAGCTTTCTTGAGTTTATAGACATGATCTGAGCTCTTTGGATCTTCAAACCCTGGTGATTGTTCCACGTACACCTCTTCCTTGATGTAGCCATTCAAAAATGCGTTCTTGACATCCATCTGATATAGCTTGAAGTCGTTGTAGCAAGCATAGGTTAGGAGCAATCTAATAGATTCCAATCTTGCTACGAGAGCATACATTTCATCGTAGCCAATCCCCTCCTCTTGAGAGTATCCCTAGGCTCCGAGTCTTGCCTTATTTTTTGTAACTTTACCCTTATCATCCAACTTGTTTCTGTTTGGGAACTTGTGCCCAGACCCAAGGATCATCCAACTTGTTTCTGAATACCCATTTAGTTCCAATGATTGGATGATCCTTGGGTCTGGGCACAAGTTCCCAAACTTCACTGAGTTTGAATTGATGTAACTCTTGTTACATTGCTTCAATCCAGCTTTTGTCTGCAAGAGCCTCTTCAATTCGTTTGGGTTCTACTTCAGATACAAGTGCAAAAGCATTTATGGCATTCTTGAATTTGGATCTGGTCTTGATTCCATCTTCTATATCTTCGATGACAAGATCTGTAGGATGACTGGATTTGTATTTCCAGTTCTTATTTCTACTATATTGTTCATCTTCTGGAGAAGGATCTTGGTTTTCGTTCTCAGATGATGTAGCAGTCTAAGTATCATTAATGTTCTAAGTGGCTTCAGATGATGTTTTGTCCTCAGATGATGAAGCCTGCTCAGATGATGGATTCCTCTCAAATGATGTGATGATTTCAGCGCCTATCTTCTGAGTGTCATTTCCATCTTCAAACCTCACGTTCATTGATTCTTCAACTATTCTTGAGCTCTTGTTGAAGCCTCTGTATGCCTTACTTGAAGTGGAATATCCAAGAAATACACCTTCGTCTGATCATTAATCAAACTTACCCGGCCGATCATTCGAATTCTTAAGGATAAAACATTTACAGCCAAATACATGAAAGTATGCTATGCTTGGTTTCTTGCCTTTGTAAAGCTCATAGGGGGTTTTCTCTCTTGCAATGGTCTCAGAAAAACTCGATTTATGATATAGCATGCAGTAGAAACAGCTTCTGCCCAAAAATGAGATGGAGCTTTGCTTTCAATCAAGAGTGTTCGAGCCATTTCTTGTAAAGATCAATTTTTTCCTTTCAACTACTCCATTTTGCTGAGGAGTATAAGGAGATGAAAAATTATGTTAAAAACCATTTTGATCACAAAAGTTTGCAAAGATTTGATTTTAAAATCCCCCCCCCCATGATCAGTTTTGATGTTGGAAATTGAATAATCTTTTTCATTTTGAACTTTCTTTGAAAAGCTTTCAAAATATGAAAATGCATCATTCTTAGGTGCAAGGAAGAAAACCCAATTAAATCTAGTATAGTCATCTACTATTACTAGACAATACTTTTTGCCTCCAATGCTTTGGGTTCTTGTTGGTCCAAAGACATCCATGTGTAAAAGCTACAGAGCACGGTTAGTGGAAACTTGATTTATGGACTTGTAAGAATTTCTTACTTGTTTTCCAAGAGTGCAAGCATCACAAAGTTTTGCTTGCTCAAATTTAGCATCTGGGAGTCCTCTCACAAGCCTTTTTGCAAAAAGCTTTGAGATTTGTTTGAAACTTATGTGTCCCAGCTTCTTGTGCCAAAGTTCTAAGTCGTCTTTGACTGATACTGGACATTTCACATCCTTAGATGATGTATCTAGAAGATACATATTACCATGTCTGTGTCCGATGAATGAGCACTTATTGTCCCGGCTAACACCTGAGCATTTATCCTCCACAAAAGAGATTTTTTATTCAATATCACACAATTGGCTTATGCTAATAAGATTGAAATTCAAACCCTTAACTAATGAGACGTCATTAATGAAGAAATTGCCAATCTTTACGGTTCCTTTGCCAATAATTGTTCTTTTGTTGTTACCGCCAAAGGAGACACTTTCTCCATCAAATTTAGTAAGATTGATGAATATCTTGGAATCTCCAGTCATGTGTTTAGAACACCCACTATCAAGGAACCATTTGTTTCTTCTTTTCATTGGTACTTGCAAACATCAAAGGAATTCAAGTTTTCTTTGGTACCCAAATCTGTTGAGTCCTTTTGGGTTAGTGGAGTTTGTAAATCTCAAAATATCTCGTGTTGGTCTCTAGATCTTAGGACAATAACTTCTAGAAAGCCTTGGATCACTGCAGTTTGTGCATTTTGAAACGTTCTGTCCCTTAGATCTTATAAATTGCTTATGAAAGTAATTTCTATTCGCATGTGCCGAAGGTCTTCTTCTGAGTCTTTCTTTTATCTTTGGAAAATCGTTTTTCAATTCACTTTCCTTCTGAAAACCAAATCCAGACTTATTGTAGTAACGAACTTGTATAAAAAAAAATATGTTGTAAATTTTTTGAATTAGAAGAAAACTTTTTATTGATATTTGAAATTTTCTTTTTCAAACAATCGTTTTCCTTTTTCAAAGAAACGTTTTCGTTTTTCAAGTATTCGTTTTCGATTTGCAAATCTTCATTTTTCTTAGAAATCTAATCTAATCTTTCCTTGATTTGAGAAAATTCGCTTTCGAGAAAATTTACTTTATCTTTTTGAGAAATATCGTTTTTCTTTAAACAAACAATTTCATTTTTCAATTCAGAAAGCCATTTAAGAGCAATTTTGTAATCCGAACGTAATTCATCTATATATTCAGATACCTCAAAAGGAATGTTAGTAAAAGTTACCTCAGATTCATCCTCAGAGTCTGAGATGGCCATTAAATAGATATTGGCAAATTCCTCATCACTTTCACATTCTGTGTCGCTCCAAGTTTCAGCTTTTAGAGCTTTCTTGAATTTTCCATCATTTCCTTTCTTCTTTAGAAGAGGACAGTTTGGTTTGATGTGTCCTCTCCTTTTGTATTCCTAGCAAATCACATCTTTTCTTTTGTCTTTATCACTAGATGATCATCTCAGATCATCAGATCATCTCAGATCATCAGATCATGTTGCTTGAATCTCTTTTGCTTTTGAAATTTATGCTTTTCTTTGCCATTCTTCTGAACCTCTTGACCATGAGTGCTAGTTCCTCATTGTCATCATCCTCAGAGTCTGAAACATCAGAATTAGCATTAGATTTCAAAGCAATGAATTTCTTACCTCTCGATTGAGTTTCCTCATTGATTCTTTCATCCTCATAGGATTGAAGAGTTCCAATGAGTTCATCTATGGACAGAGGTGAGATCCTCTAAGTCTCTCGAATGGAAGTTTTGATATTGTCCCATTTTTTTGTGAGTGCCCTTAGGAGTTTATTCACTCGCATCGGTCCAGACACAGGTTGCCCATGATAGGTGAGACCATTCACTATTTCAGTGAATCTGTCGAACATCTCTTTCACCGTTTCATTAGGCTTCATCTTGAAAGCTTCGTACTAGCCAAGGAGTATATTGACTTTAGTCTCCTTGACTCTGTCTGTCCCTTTGTAGATTACATAGAGCTTGTCCCAAATCGCCCTTGATGAGGAACAATCTGCAATACGTTTGTATTCAGTGGGAGATAGTGCACTATAAAAAGAATAAATAGCCTTAGCATCTAAAGCATCTCTCTAAGCTAATTCAGTGGCAGTTAGAGCAGCTGTGGGGGTGGTATTGGTGTTGTCCCCTACATTTGATTTGCCTGAAGTGCTTGCAGATGGGTCAACGCCTCTTTGAACAACATCCCAGATCTACGGGTCTTGGCATCTAAGATATGCCTTGAATTTGTTCTGCCAATCACTATACACTTTTCCTTTGAAGTAAGGTGGTCTGTTGTTGCTTCCGCCTTCAATCCATGTGGGAGAAAAATTGCCAGCCATAAAGATCGTTAGCTCAGAAGTAATAACATTTCAATAAAAATATGGGCACCAAGCTCTGATACCAATTGTAGAGGCTAGCGTTATCACCTAGAGGGGGTGAATAGATGATTTTAAGGAATTTTAAGAAATTAATGTGGAATATAACTAATCTACTCAGAACTTCATTCAGATGATATTAGCTAGTAAGATCTGAGATTCCCTCAAACGCAGAACTTCGTTCAAACGATGCTACTAGGAAGATCTAAGAAACTCTCA
The DNA here is from genome assembly GCA_029784005.1 of Lenwebbia sp. NSW1173648. Lineage (NCBI taxonomy): Eukaryota > Viridiplantae > Streptophyta > Magnoliopsida > Myrtales > Myrtaceae > Lenwebbia > Lenwebbia sp. NSW1173648. The sequence goes on along the minus strand of JARCGZ010000008.1, from coordinate 16,699,429 downwards.
GATGCAGCGCCGTACACACAACTACTTTCACAAATATGTAAACAAAGAGATTAAGGGAAAGTGAATGTGCACAGAGAATTTATAGTGGTTCGGCTTTGTTCAAGCTTACGTCCACTTCTTCCGATGGCAGCCAATCGGCTCGATTCCTCTAGATAATAACTCAGAGGTTACAGCTCAGTGATCTCTCTTGAGTCAAAAAACTTCCCGCCTAACACTCGAATATACACCTCTAAGTATTACAGTATATAGATCAGGGTGAATATAAAACGTTGAAGCTCTCACAATCTTGGAATTTTGAACTCTATTCCCTCTTACGCCAACTCTTTTTCTCTTCGGCCTTGAGATGTCCTTTTATACTCCTCCACCTCCAACTATCCATTGTAAGGCCTCTAGAGGATCGCTCTCCAAACTTCCCGTTTGGACGAGACTGTATCACAAGAAGATCACGTAGCCGTTGAGGTCGACAAAGGAAAGTGTTTCCCGTTGGATCAAATCGCCCATACAATCGTGATTCTAGGTTTCCATAGATGGAGTTCTTCATTAGGAAGGTCACGCTCGTCTCCCCTAATCCGCATCCTTGATTGATCTTCAAGATTGAAAATCTTCAAGAATGATCCAGCTCGATTACTAACCGTTGTGATGATGTAATTTGTCAATTAAATCATCTTCAATTATATCTCTTGATATTCTGATCGTTGTGCATGAAATACTCTCTTAGAGCTTGAGCATCATTCCAACGTCTAAGCTCCCCGCTCAATGTCTGAGCTTGAAACAGCATCTGAGCTACCCGCTCAACGTTTGAGCTCTTCAAACAACGTCTGAGCTTCTCGCTCAACGTTTGAGCTTCCCGCTCAACGTCTGAGCTCTTTAAACAACGTCTGAGTTCATTCTGCCAGATTCAATCATGTGTTTCCCACACCTTCGGATAATCTACAAATCAAGTATTTCATCGCATTAACTCAGATATAAGAGATCATGGATTATTTTGTCAACTTCAAAATCAATTAGAGATGTTTCTCAATAGAGATCGCATCTCAAACAACCCGGGGAGAATGATGCGAGAGCATCCTACTCATTGGATCAATCCTTGAGTCCCAACATGGTTCCATCGACAAGTAGTCACGTTTATGTTCATTCGGGCCAAGTCAGATTATGGTTATAACTTACTACTATGGGTTGAGTATAAAGATAGTGATGTGTAAACCATTACAGAGTTATCGATTCTTCCTTGCAGATTAAGATATCGATTCACCAAGATAGTTGATGAATTCATCACGGACCAACAACATATCGATGGGGAACTAATCTAAACCATTTCCTTGATTATTTGGAGATATCTCAAGATAGTTATTTGCTGGTCAAGGCTAGAGCACGAATTTGGAAGAGTCAAGATCAAGTTTCTATGTCATTGATGCATTTCCATTGCTAGTTGTATTATTGCATTTTCTAGTTACTAGGACTTTAATTGCATTCTAGTTCCCACGTGTCTTTATTGTTTGGGGAGTCTCTATGTTCGTCTAGTCCCCATGTCTCTTTAATGTTCATCTATTTTCTATGTCCGAGTCCATCTATATAGTGGGAGAATTCTCCATTGTAACGCAAACTTGATTGATTGAATGAGAATTCCTCTTCGTGAATTGAATTGTTTACCTTCGGTTTCTTTATCCTTGGAGAGTGGAATACTCCTCGGTGGTGAGCCAAAAGCCCTTGTGACCTTGGCGATGAGCTTCTATCCAATCCCGATCTTAATCCTTGACTGGTGGTGCGTTCTTTATGCCTTGGTGGTGATCGTATCTATCATGTGTTTTTGTACCATTTCCTTCATTCCATACACTTCATTTCCTAAACACTACATATACTCGTCCATACACTTAAGCAGAAAACCCCGTCGGGGGAATCACTCGCCCATGCACGCATCAACTAAAAACCTGCAAAACAAAAGCAAAAATTACTCAGCTCAGTGTAGGAGCAGCCGAAGATCACGATCAGGATGCATCGAGGCTAGCAGTGGATTGCAGCTTGCTGGACTACGAAAATCACCGGGGAATCTGGACTTCAGCTAGCAAGGCATGGCGAGGCTGAAGGTTGGGCGTCGTCCGTTCCCTCGAGAAGACTAAACTGATCCTCGATGACGGTGTCCTGGTGATGGTGCCGGTGATTTGGAATGTCAGGAGTAGCAAGACTCAAGTGGTGGCGTTGGTGTGAGTGGCGAATTATGAGGTTTAAGCACGCTTAAATAGACAATTCTAGGGCTCTACGCTTTTCACCTATTTACGAAATAGTCCCCCATTTTTTTTATATTTGCGTTTTGGTCCCTGGGGATAAAAATTCTATGCAATTTGCCCCCTGAGAATTCAGCTAGCCCATTGAATGGGCTTGGCTGGCTTGTGGCCTCCTTCATGGGCCTATCTGCTCCCTTTGGTCCCAAATTAGGGTCTTTTATTATCAATGGACTTTTAATTAAAGGTTTTTTTCCCTAATTGTAATTTTAATGGGCTGAATCAACCTAAAATTAGGCCGTGAGGCCTTTATAATTTTCGGCAGTACCCCCTTTATTCTGGCTGAATTCGTCAATGGGTTTCGGCCCAGTCCGCGCGTCTGTTTCTGGTCCATTTCCACTGCCGATTCAATTTATATGCACATGAATGATCCTAAAACTATATGTAGACTAATTACATACTTTTGCTTAGGGACTGATGTCGATCCCTAATTTTTATGCATTAAATGACTAACTGGGTCGCAAAAATTTAAGTGTCAACATCCACCAACCAAATCATTCCTACTATTCAGAAGCAACGGCGTTCTTCTCCCTACTTGGCGTCAATTTTTCACGATCGGATATATAATTGAACGCTTATTAATATGCATGTCTTCCGCTGCACGAGGAAGAGGATAAGCCTTAAGGTCCAATTTTCTAGGTCCTCGTTGTGATGGTCATCAGTCAGCCTTAAGGTGTTCTGCGAAAGACAACCATGACATGCCATGTACACACTGTCAAAACAAAAGATTTGCTCCAATCTTGAGAGAGTGTTATCTCCAAACATTTGATTGGTCTGGTAAATCTGTTTGGTTCTGTTCATTCTTACCCTCTTCTTCTTGAAAGATTTGGACCCTCTCAATTTTACGAGGACGAAAATAACGCGTGAACTGATGAACAATGCCGTATCATCTCCAAAAGATGGGAAAACCCATTTGGGCTAGGTTAGGTTTAAGGTATAGACTTGTGTGCATGAGTTAGGTGCATGCCATAGATTCGATTGTTCACACCACAAGTGTAAAAATTACCAGATTTTCATACGCTCCCTGTGAGATTTTGTGGGACCACTGCCAATTGTTCTAAAAGCTTAACCGGTTAGATGAAGGCGTGGTTGAATATTTAATTCTTCTAACACTCCCGGTCTTTGACTCACTTCTTACTTGATGATCCATGAGATTGGTGCAGTTTCTAGAATCCAAGTATTTATCTAAGGCAAGTACTCCTTGTTATGCAAGAAAAAGACGTAAATCTTATGCATCGACAATGTTAACAAAACAAAAATATCATGCTGTGTCCAAACAAGTCTTTATGCACATCGATTAGTACCTCTTTGAGTGATCTCAAGGGCACATCTCCCCACATGGACCTGATGCATTCAGGATTTTACTCCCGAATTGCTCACGAAAAGGCTTCACCGAAAAATCATAAAGAGAGAAGTGAACTCCTTCACCATCTAAGTCGACGCCTTGTGTGTTAAAGTTGCCCTCGACATGCACTCATCTTTCTAAAGCAATTGAACGACCTCCCGTGGGGCAATATGATCAATTTACGGGTTGAATTCCCGCAAAGAGTTACAATCTAATCCGGTCGTATTGAATTATTATTTTTTTTTTTTTGTAAAATGTAAATCTGGTCCATATGGGACTCTTAATCAATTGTCTATGTTAAAAGGAAAATTGCAATTAATTTGGCGCATTAAAATTACCAAAGTATTGCGCAAGAGGAGCCTCTCCTTCTACTGGCGAGGGGAGGCGAGGTGAGAGTGTTCACTGTGCACGTCGGTGAGACGACGTTCTTCGAGTAATCTTGTCCCAGCGTGTGGATTAAGCCGTCGAACAGGACGACTTGTCGATTTGAAGTGAATAGAATAGATAGTGAAGATTAACCCATTTATTAAACACGTCTTACGACGAAGAGAATAATAATCTGTAAGCCCTCTCGCGATTCCATGTTCTAATACTTCTACAACAATTATCAATTTTAATAATAGTCCATAGGATGATATTTACTTGGATATATTTACTTATTATTCGTTGTTGACATTTGCTGATATATTTGCTCATACTTGAAGATACGATCAATGCAGCTTTCGAATAGTTTTTATTGAAACGCTCGCTGAACTAGTCAGGGGAGTATCTAACGTGTTATTAATAGATTTCATGATAATTTGCTTTTAACCGCCATCTTTTCTATTCTATCTTGCTATCTTCAAACTAATATTACTAGTGTCAAAGTTTATTCCTTGAAAATATCTCGACATTATGAGAACAAGTTCATTATGACGAGGCGTTCATGGGGACTTAGGAGTACCAGAGTCGGTCTTTGGTCTGCGTGATGTCTTTGGATGCTGATTTACTCAAGAGGATCATTAAATAGCCAATCGCAAGTCATTCCTGGTAACATGTTTTTCAAGAGATGACCGTTGAGCAAAAAAGACATAGCTATTAACAGACTGATAAATCACAACGGAAGAACCAGGAAAACCAGAAACAACTGACAACTTTTTGGTGAAACAGTCAGTCGATCGGCAAAGTGACAACTCTAGCAGACTTCATTCGAGGAACCTGCTGCTGTCTGATGGAAAGGTTGTATGGGCAATCCTAACTTCGACAACAACTCCAAATGACTCTCAACTAGCTCTTTGCTTCATAGTAGAGTCTCCAACGGATTGGTTTAAGACGTCTATATAGGGTTAAAAAAGTGTACTGATGCGGTCCTTTATTTCTCTCTTCTGTAATCAAAATTATCACTATATCCGTCTGGAAACTTTTATGTAGAATTCAAACTGTGTTGTAATCGTAATATGATCAAGTGTACAAGAGTGATAGTAGTGTTTATGTCCTAATAGTGTGATATATCTATTGATAGGAGCAACACTTGCTAATTATAACTTGTCTTGTAGATTACGAGAGAAGTCCATCCCATTTTGAGGCTGTCTCTTGGAAAGTGAACATAGGTTTGGGGATAAAGTCAAACAATTATAAATTATTGTGTGCTTTACTTTTTTCACTTGTCAGCGTCTGTTTGTTACCACCACCTGCACATAACTAGTCATCTCATTATTTTTCGTGAAGGTTTTTCAAAATCTGGATACAACCTAGACACAACCTATTCACCCTCTCTAAATTGTATATGTCAGTGCCAACAACCGCTAATTTGAATATTAGCCGCTTAAAAGCGATTACATTTTGTAATAGGCTATATAAGCGGTATTGAATCATTGTAAAAGGACACAATCATCAACACAAATTATGTCTCTTTCAATTTATCAATTTATCTTTCCAGTCTACATTTACTTCCCTATAGAGTAATTAGTTTCAGTTCTTGGTTACGTGTTCTACTTCAGGTCCAAATTGCCAGATTCAATTATAATCGAAGATCAACTTTCAGTGAAAGGTATTCGTGAGGCCATTCCTAGCTAAACAGTACATGTAGAGACTGTGGAGACCCTATTATTTGTTGGAAAACTAAGCGCACACGTTAACATATTGGGAAATACATAACACTGTTTGTTGTACTCAGGAAAAATAATAAGACGAAGATGGCGATAATAACTTTAATCACAATAACCAAGCCAATAATTTTTTATTATTAATCTTTACACATAAAGATTACAAAGCAAATGAAATTGCTAGCTAATGTAAACTCAAAAAGGAATTGGAAAAGAGGTGAGCTACGGCTAACCAAATCTCCTTAAGGTGATTAGTTTCTACCAACGGTGCTAAGCAGCTTCACGAACTATGCCTCCCAAGATACAACACCTCGAACCTGTTTGTATCAGTACTATATGAATAGGACTTTGTCGAACACTTCTCGAAACCGGCACACTTGGAGGACGACTACGAGAGAACTAGAGGAGTGGATTCGAGATGTGAGTTGTTCATGCTTCTGAACAAGGAGAAGCCTCTATTTATAGACTAGGAGAAAGCTGCCGAAGACATGAACTCAAGAGTCACATCGGTAACTCAAGAATCATGTCCGTTAGGCTCATATTAAATGAGCCATTAACCCTTGTCAGTTACAAGGATATAAGTGCACGTCGGTTACACTAACAATAAGTTCAGTATTAAAAACTGAAACTGTAGCGGAACGAGGAGTCACGTAATTGAGACGCAACAATAATGTTGAGCCATTAATCTACAATAATTATAACAATCCCCTACATAACGGCTCAACAAAACTAAAACTCAAGGAATTCCAAGTGTGCCAGTGGAAGTACACTGCATCAAGATAGGTAGCTTTCGCTTTGAACCTTCTTTAGTGAAAGCCTATCGGACATACTTAACCAGTCGGTAAACTTAGTCTTGAACCGCCAGTTGTTAGTGTAAGCCCAAACAATAGACCTCACACAGAGTATCTCCGAATAAAGATTGGTTCTCGGTTGCGTTCATTCTTTCAGTCCTGAACCTCTCAGGAATCATGCGTGCTTTAGAAAATCTAGCCTTTAAAGATTTTCATAGAGTCGACCAGCTCCACGAATATAGGTGCATTCCTATTAAAAGTATCCTACCATACCTTACTAGGATATTAAAATCCAAGCTATAGGAATCATTAAACGCATAGCGTACCCTTAAAACACTGTATGAAGTACTGTTGCATCATAGGAATGGGAGACAGTGCTCACTCTAGAGTTTCTGAAATTTACGTTATCCTGTTGAACCTATTCCATGGGATCTCCAATCGCATAGATTAGGTTTGCACCTCGAAAGCTCTTTATTGGGTCAAGGCTTTTAACCCCATTCCCCTCGATGCGTAGTTTACTTGCTCTCTCGACAAACCTTTTGTCAGCGGATCCGCAATGTTTTTCTTTGACTTCACAAAGTCCAAAGAAATTATTCCATGCGAGAGCAACTGCCTGACGGTATTATGTCTACGACAAATGTGTCTAGACTTACCGTTATATATCACACTATGTGCCCTTGCAATAGCTGCTTGATTGTCACAGTGAATGCATATTGTAGGCACCGGTTTTGGCCACAACGAAATATCCTCTAAAAACTGTTGAAGCCACTCTTCTTCTTCAGCAATTTTATCTAAAGCACTAAACTCTAATTCCATCGTGGAGCGCACTATTAGAGTTTGCTTCGAGGATTTCCATGATACCGTGGCACCTCCTAGCGTGAACATATACCCACTAGTCGATTTCGATTCATCAGAATTCAAAATCCAATTGGCGTCACTATAGCCTTCCAACACAGCTGGATATTGACCATATTGTAGAATATAGTTTTTGGTATTTTTCAGATACCCTAATACTCTCAACAAAGCATTCCAATGCTCATGATCAGGATTACTTGTATATCTGCTCAGTTTTCCTACTAAGTATGCTATATCCGGTTGAGTGCAGTTCATGATGTACATGAAGCTGCCGATTACTCGAGAGTGCTCCAGCTGCCTGATACTGTTTCTAGTATTTTTTCGTAAAGTTAGGTGTGGCAGAAAAGGATTATTCGCATCTTTAATGTCGAATCCTTTAAACCTCTCAATTACCTTTTCAATGTAATGAGATTGTGTTAAACCTAGGCCATCAAAATTTCTTAGAATTTTTATGCCAAGTATAACATCCGCAATACCTAAATCTTTCATCTTAAAATTCTTCTTGAGAACATTCTTGGTGATTTTGATAACTTCGGCGTTATCTCCAAGAATCAGCAAGTCATCAACATATAGACAAATAAGTACACATCCAATAGACGTAGATTTGGTGTACACACATTTATCACATTCATTGATTCTATACCCATCATCACATGATCAAACTTTTCATGCCATTGTTTAGGAGCTTGTTTAAGTCCATACAATGATTTGACAAGTCTACACACTTTGTGTTCTTGTCGTTTGACCTTGAATCCTTCAGGTTGTTCCATATAAATCTCCTAATCGAGATCACCATTCAAGAATGCAGTTTTCACATCCATCTGATGTACCTGCCAATTGTATAGCGAAGCTATAGCAATCAACATCCTAACCGATGTTATTCTTGTTACTGGTGAATAAGTATCAAAGTAGTCTAGACCCTCTTTTTGTCTAAACCCTTTGGCAACAAGCCGTGCTTTGTACTTATCAATGGAACCATCAGCTTTACGCTTCTTCTTGAATATCCATTTGCATCTAATTGGTTTATTTCCAGATGGAAGATCAACCAATTCCCAAGTATGGTTACTTAGGATAGAATCAATTTCATTGTCAACAGCTTCTTTCCAGAAAGGAGCATCTGGAGACGACATCGCCTCTTTGAACGTTTGAGGCTCACCTTCTAACATAAATGTCAGAAAGTCAGGTCCAAAAGATTTTGTAATCCGTGGCCTCTTGCTCCTTCGAAGTTCGGCGTCCTCGGCCTCAACTTCATCATTCTCAGATTCTGAATTTCTGAATCTCTTCTAAGAAGGTTCACCCTGATTTCTTTTCGTAGGATATATATCCTCAAAGAATTCGGTATCCCTTGATTCGAGGATGGTATTGGCATGGATTTTCGCATTTTCAGATTTGTGAACCAAAAATCTATATATGCTGCTATTTTGAGCATAACCGATGAATATGCAATCCACCGTTTTAGGTCCTAACCGAGTTTTTTTAGGAGGAGGAATCGCCACCTTGGCTAGGCACCCCCACACTTTCAAAAAATTATATGATGGTAGCCTTCCATTCCATAACTCATATGGAGTCTTACCCGTTTTCTTGTGGGGTATTTTATTAAGAATATAGTTCGCAGTTAGAACTCCTCCCTCCATAAGTTCTGAGGTAAACCAAAACTTAAGAGCAAGGCATTAGCCATCTCCTTTAGAGTTCTATTCTTCCGTTTAGCAATTCCATTTTGCTGGGGAATATAAGGTGCAGTTGTTTGGAGGATTATTCCTAAACTAACACACAACTCCTTTAAATTGGAAGAACTGTATCTCCTCCTCTATCAGATCTAAGTACTTTGATTCGTCTATCAAGTTGGTTCTCAACCTCATTTTTATACTTGATAAACATGCCCGTAGCCTCATCTTTGCTAGTTAACAGGTAAACATAGCAAAATCGAGTACACTCATCCACAAAAGTGATAAAGTACTTCTTTCCACCTCTACTTTCTACAAACTTTAAATCACATAGATCACTATGGATTAGTTGTAGAGGTTCTCTCGTTCTTTCAACAGAATTGAAAGATTTCTTAGCAAACTTTGCCTCAACACAAGTCTCACACTTGTAACAGGCATCCAACTCAAGCTTTGGAATTAGCCCCAAGTTTGCTATCTTCTTCATTGTACCATAGTTTATATGTCCCAATCTACCATGCCATAGATAAGGAGACACAACAATGTAAACTAAAAAATTCTCTTTATTAATAGTCTTTGAGTACAAGAATTTCGAATTTACATCAATGACAGCCACATTGGCTTTGAACGGGTCATTACTCAAGTACCATTTCCCCACATACATTCCCCCTTTAGAAAGTACAAACTTGTTGGATTCAAATACAATTTTGAAGCCCTTCTTGACAAGTATGGGGCCAGAAATGAGATTCTTCTAGATCTCCGGTACATGCAGCACATTTAGCAGGGCAATCTCCTTGTCGAAGGTGAACTTCAGGATCACCTTTCCTTTTTCGACAATTTTTGCTAATGTAGAGTTAGCCATATAAAGTATCTCATCTTCCTCAGCCTTCTCGTACGACGAGAACGGGTGTTTGTCCACACATATGTGATTTGTAGCACTTGTGTCCAACCACCAATCGGTATTGTTCGACACCGAGGATACTTCAAACACCACCACAGCAGTCAGCCTTTGATTACCTGCCTGCACTGTAAGATTCAACTGCTTGACTGCCCCACTGCCCTTACCTCTATTCGAACGCTTCTTGCAATCCTTAGCACGATGGCCAGGCTTATTGCAAACAAAACATGTCCCTTAAAATTTCTGGGATTGTTCCTTCTGCTTGCCTTTTCCTAGAAAAGACTTCTTCCTTTTCCCCAACTGCTTGGAATTGGAAGACTCAATAATGTTAGCCTTTGGTTCAATAGGAGGGTTTGCATTCCTCCTGTTGTCCTCCTCGATTCTGAGGCGGAGAATGAGATCTTCAAGGCTCATCTCTTTGCGTTTGTGCTTCAAATAGTTTTTGAAGTCTGACCAGCCTAGAGGTAGCTTCTCAATAATAGCTGACACTTGGAATGATTCACTGAGTGACATTCCCTCAGCAAAGATGTCGTTCAGAATTATTTGTAATTCCTGAACCTGACTCATGACAGATTTAGAATCCATCATCTTGAAGTCCAGAAATTTGGCAACCACGAATTTCTTGGTGCGCACGTCCTCAGTCTTGTTTGTTTTCTCTAAGGACTCCCATAACTGTTTAGCAGTTTCAATGTTACAATAAACATTATAAAGGGAATCTACCAAACAGTTAAGGATATAATTTCGGCATAGGAAGTCCCCGTGCTTCCAAGCCTGCAACGCCCTTACCGTTGTGACATCTTGCTCATCTGGATTAATTATTGGGCACACCTCTGATAAGTACTTGACCAGATTCAGCATAGTCAGATAGAATAACATCTTCTTCTTCCATTGCTTGAAGCCCACATCGGAGAATTTCTCTGGTTTCTCATTCGGTGTATGAAATGATACCATCAAGGAAGGCAAAGTCCGTTGATGAATACTCGCACCACCATAGGTGGTCTCAATCCAAAGGCCCGCAGCATTTGTTGCCACCGAACCACCCCTCGATGGGTGAACCACTCCATCGGCTATGGTTGCATCGACCAAAGGAACGTCTCCAGAATTACCGGGTACTTGATTGTTATCAGCCATCACGATTTTTCTGATAAACCCATACAAACAGTGAGTATAAAATTAATCGCCTTAAAATGTTGGAAAACTAAACGCACGCGTTAACGTATCGGGAAATACGTAACACTGTTTGTTGTACTAAAAAAAAAAATAAGACGAAGATGGCGATAATAACTTTAATCACAATAACCAAGCCAATAATTTTTTTTGTTAATCTTTACACATAAAGATTACAAAGCAAATGAAATTGCTAGCTAATGTAAACTCAAAAAGGAATTGGAAAAGAGGTGAGGTACGGCTAACCAAATCTCTTTAAGGCGATTAGTTCCTGCCAACGGTGCTAAGCAGCTTCATGAACTATGCCTCCCAAGATACAACACCTCGAACCTGTTTGTATCAGCATTATACGAACAGGACTCTATCGAACACTTCTCGAAACCAGCACACTTTAGTGGATTCGAGATGTGAGTTGTTCATGCTTCTGAACAGAGGATAAGCCTCTATTTATAGACTAGGAGAAAGCTGCCGAAGACATGAACTCAAGAGTCACATCGGTAACTCAAGAGTCATGTCGGTTAGGCTCACATTAAATGAGCCATTAACCCTTGTCGGTTACGAGGACATAAGTGCATGTCAGTTACGCTGACAACAAGTTCAGTATTAAAAACTGAAACTATAACGGAACGAGGAGTCACGTAATTGAAGGGACACGGCAACAATATTGAGCCATTAATCTACAATAATTACAACATTATTTACATGTGAAATGGTGATGTTTCGTAGACCTGACCATTGCAGTATTCGGTGAGACGTAAGACGACGGTCTTCTATTAATATGGTACAGCGTGTGGATTAAGCCGTCGAATAGGACCACATGACAATTTGAAGTGAATTGAATATATTGTAAAGTTTGACCCGTTTAATAAGCACGTCTTCCGACGAAGAAATACGATCGTAGACCAAAAACAAAAATTAAGCCCTCTCGCGATTCCACATCTAATATGTCTACTTCAATTATCAAATTTTTAGTGCAATTCTCATGATATTGTGTTGTAAATGGCCCACTGCGCTCATAATGGTTTAGTATTTGCAAGAACGTCGTAACTTCTTGGCCGGGCACAATAGAAAAAAAGTCTACTAACACCATCTTCTCAGGTCTTCTCATCCACATTGGAAGTCACAGGCTCACACCGGCAATCGGTCAATTTAGAGACTCAAGATACAATGACTTCGGTTTAAGGTTAATTAGAACGTTCCATGTTGATTCGGAAGGGTCGCTGGTCCATTTGCATATGCTACAAATGATGTCATGACGTGATGATGTCACGACGTGTATTCTTAGTGAGATCGAGAGATTTACGAAAATTCGTTTGTTTTCGGGCCAAATGCAAGGAAAAATGTTTAATGGCGATGGAAAGGTTTTAAAGGAATGTGTATTACTGAAAATTGAAATTGGTATAGATGAAGGTCACAAAAGGCATAAAGGAGCACGCCGCCAATCATATGTAAAGAAACGCTTGAATGAAGTTTACCACATAAGCATAAAGGACCAAACTACCTGCCAAAGATGAAGGACTTTGAGATAAATAAAGCTCGCCATCAAGGTATAAAGGAACACCACTAGTCAAGAATAAAGGTCTTTTGGTTAACCCACAATGAAATTGGATAAAGAACCGAAGATAGATTCACTCACTTGAAGAAAATCTCATGTACTCAACAAATTCAAGTCTTGCGTATGCAAAATGAGATTGCGCCTCTATTTATGGAGGGCTCTTCTAAGCAAACAAAAATGACTTTCGAAATTCTAGGAAACCATAATGACTATAGAACGGTTACATAATTATGACCCTTGAAACCGTCATGACACTAACAACTCATAAAAACTAAGACTCGAAACGACAGCACAATCAAAACGTATAAGAACTAGGACATAATGGATGATAACTAGGACTAAATGTATTTAACTAAGACTAAAAGCATAGTAATTTGGGAATAGGCTCTCCAAATTCGTCCACCAGCCTTAGAGGATGAATAGCCAGCTTGGAAGATCAACCAACAACCATGGAAATCGACCGGAATATCCTCTAGTTGCTAGGTAGCCGACAACAAACTTGAAAATCGATATTTCGGTAGTCGATCAGCAATCTCGAAATCAACAACGAGTCCGTTGAATCGACATCATCCATAAAATCAACTTGTAGCTGAAATTGGCCTTTGCTTGCGGGAGCAAGGATTGGAATGGATCGCTCGATGAGACCTAAGTTGAACTTGAGAGTTGTTTGATAGAACCTGATGCTCCTACATCAATCTAATTCTTGTAGATGCAAAATTTTGTCCTTTCATATTTATGAGAGTAAATGTCCTCTTTTTTTTCTGAATTTACTAACAAATGTCATTGTTATGGTTTTTTGTTACAGGTTTAGTTCAAGGACGCATTGCTATACGCAAGACTGACTTAGGATAGGATACACGATGTTGGATTATTCGTGTCCGATTGGGATGTTTTAGAGAATTTTAACTTTGTGGGCTGGGAGCGAGATTCATCAGGGTTGGTTCGTCATATTTCCTCACTCTTTAAAATGGGCTTGGTGTCAGCCCACAGCCCATATCCTCCTGACACGTAGTCATCTTGATTGGCTCTTATCGTCCTGACATGTGGCCACCTATCTACCATTGGAATTGCCACATAATGATACTGTTAGGCAATCTCCACCATAGCCCTCTCACTATAAATCCCCCCATCAATTCACTCATTTTGCAGACTTGTGGACAATTCTAAACCTCTGGACCCAACATTTTTTCATGTTTCCTCGTTTTCTTCTTGCTGTAATAACTTATTTTGCACGTTCTATCTATCAAGTGTAACGGTCAATTTATGCACGATGAAAAGTAATTGAAATGTTTTTAAATATTAAACTATGTCTATATCTAGTATCTTAATCTTTCTGAATAGTTGATAATGGTCTCACGAATTTTCACTTAATATCATAATAGAAAATTCCAAACTCAAATCTTTGCACATCCTTATTTGTCTCTTTATATGCAGCTTCACGTTTTAATCTAAGGTCAAAGTCCAACTAACGCATGAGCTTGAGTAGTATAATAATTAAATATTAAGTCGTGACTTCTTTATAAATCTTCACGATTATAACAACATTCGAGGCCATTTTTCTGGAGCTTTTATTTAAGCCTTTGGGATGATGACCGTCCTACTCACACCATATTTTAAGCATAAATAACAACTTATCGTCACGCGCATGGTTGGAAATCTATCTTAAGGACTGGTCTCTAAACCAAGATCCGTGCAAACGCAACGGAGAAAATTCTAAAGCACTTTGCGAGACAAGAGAAGTAAACCCCGCAAAAGCAAAGAGTTTCGTCATCGCTGATTTTGCAGTCCGAGTGTCTTGGTCGCTTAGCCGCTAATTAACCATTATTTTTCCATTTCCAGTGATCTATTCGCTGACGTCCTTGCCTCATAAAGAACGAAAAGGTCAAAGAAGGGTAAAAATAAAATAAAATAAAGAGAACAAGACTAGCCATCCGTCGCCACTGAAATCCATAAAGGACAAATTTCCAACGTCTTGCGATGAAAGCGAGAGGCGAGAGGCGAAGACATTTGCCGCTCATTCTTTCTTTTTCCTTTACTAGAAATTCTATGGACGTCACTCATTAGACGGACCCGAGGGAACCGAGGATTGTGAGATCCATACATTCGATCATATTAACTCGTTAGATGCCGACGCTTCATTGCACATACGAGCATTTCCATTGACCGGGATTTGGTTGAACCCGCGCGAACGCGTCATTCGCATCTTAATTTTGTATGTTCTATGGACTTGTATTTAGACATTGAGAGTGAAGTTATTTTAGTAATGTCACTATTCCACCAAAAAAAATTCGGATTTTCGGCAACGATTGGTAATTACTTGATAAAAGGAAAGGGGAAATAAAAAAATTGTCAAGTTAAACACACACCTCTCTCTTGTTCTGACTCAGTTGTCCTCTTATTGTCTGTATAGACTCTACTTTAGATCAATGAACAATTTAGCTACAACGAAAATCTCAATTGGGACTAATAACAGAGCAGAAGAAGTTTAGGTCGATGAAGCATTCTAATATTTGCTTGCTACTCAGAATGAACGTTTTTCTTGCTAAAAAACTGTAGAGACATTGGAAAAAATAAATCTAAAAAGTTATTGAAAAAATAGGAAGTAAACTTTATAGAAAATTTACTCACGTCAAAACAGAAACACCTACACCTCTCAAATGTAAATTTAATGGCTTTAACTACCCGTGCATAAACTGACGGGGAGTTGATAATGTTCTCCAGACAATGGCCGCAACAAGTCGAAATCAGTTGTTGCCCTGAAGTGATTTATATGTTTCACTCGACAAACTGGATGTGTGAGCCAAATGGGGCATGATATGGTCTGTAAGATAATGCGATTCTCCATATAATTTTTGTGAACGATCCGTTCAAGAAAGACTTGCATGTTATTCCATCTCATTAGGTGCTGCATGAGTTAGTCCTTGACTAGGAAAGTGATGCGGCAGCATCGGGCTCTATCTATCAATTTGCAAGCTCAATTCAAACCTTGTTGATCAATCCGGCTGATAATGTTGGGGCATCCAATTCAATGGAACAATCCTTAAGTTCCAACTTGATTCCGTCGACTAATCCAGCACAATCGATGTTTTTCCAAGCAAAGGCAGATTCTGATTACAACTTGCCTCGATGAGTCAAGAATGAAGTTATCAACATAGGGGCTATTGACCAAGTTATTGATTAAGAAGTTGTTGATTCTTCCTTGTCAATTACGTTTAAGTTATTGATTCACCAGAATAGTTGTCGATTTCGAAGCTACTCAACAACATATCAAGGGGAGGCTATTCTGACCAATTTTCTTGGATATTTGTTGATCTTTCAAGATGGTTATTTTTTGGTCGAGGCTGGTGGAAAAATTTGGAGTCATGGTTTAATTACTTTGGATCTGGTCAAATGTATTTAGTCTTGATTTTAAATTCTTAACTGTTCTGTGGGTCTCAAGAGTCAAAGCTCAAGTCTCTAGGTGTTTTAATGGATTTTCTGGTGCCTGAGTCTTTAGTTTGTTTTATAGTTCATATGTTTTTAATTGTTGGGTAGTTCCCATGTCTTTAATGTTTGTTAATTTTCTATGTCTTAATCTCTCAATAAATAGAGGAGAGTTCTCAGTTGTAACGAAGAGTGGGTTACTCCTTGGTGGTGAGCCAAAAACTCTTTACCCTTGGCTAGTGGTTATCATTTATTCCTTGGTGGTGAGCTTTCCTATCTCGAAGTCCTTTATCCTTGGTAGGTGGTTCGTCTTTTAGGTCCTGGTGGTGAACTTCGTCAATCTTGATCGTTATCCTTGGCTGGTGGTGCGTCCTTTATGCCTTGGTGGTGATCGTATTCTCTCCAGCATCTGCATTCGTCCATCAACTTATGTCCCACTATCTCTCATTTCATTTCACACTTTTATTCAAAAAAAAAAAAAATTTAAAAATACCGTTTATCAGATTCCAAGAGGCTTTACTTTGGAGCAAGCACACAATGAAAGGGGAGATCGTGCCATAGAGAATCTTCAAAAACAAATGGAGAGAGTCCTCGAACGCCTAGAAGGTCCAGCGAGACAAGAGCAATCATCAAGGCATCTTGATGATCGACATTGACGTGAAAATTCGAATTCTCGTCAAAGCCCTAGTGGTGAGTCCAGTTACATTGGAGGAAACTCTAGTGACTCAGAATACCAAGCCCGAAGAAGAAGAGGGAGGCACAAGGAGAATTATTGCGAAATCAAAGTGGAGGTGCAGTAGTCTCAATCCTGATGACTTTATCGATTGGCTGCATGCGATCGAATGAGTTTTTTACTGCAAGTTATACTCAAATGAAAAGAAATGTAAGGTTGCTATCCTGAAATTGACGAAATATGCTTCTTTTTTTTATGGAAAAATCTAAAGCATCAGCGAACTAGGGAAAGAAAAAGAAAGATCAAATCTTGGGAAAAACTCAAGAAACTGATGAAGAAAAGGTTCTTGCCCGAAAACTACAAGCAAGACTTGTTTCTCAAGATGAATTCCCTCAAACAACACGAGATGAACATTGAAGAATACATTAGGTAATTTGAGCAACTCATTACGGTATAATGTTCCAGAATTGAAAGAACAAACCATTGCTTGTTTCCTTGGTGGTTTGAACATGGAGATTGCTGACTTGGTTGTACTTCAACCATATTGGTCCTTCGAAAATGTTTGCAAGCAGGCCATAAAAGTTGAGAATCAACTTAAGTGTGGCAAGGGCTTTTCGGCCAAGCTTCCAACTAAAGGTCCATATTTCTATGAGGATCCTCATTCTAACCAAACCAATGATCATGTTTCGAAACAGGAGAAAGCGACAAAGTTTGTCAAAGAACTCCTCAAAAAGGATGACGGTAGTGTTCCAAAGTGCTCTAAATGCCATGGTTATGAGCACTTTCATGCCGATTGTCCGAATCGAAGAATTATGATTCTTCAAGAAATCAAGAAGATCAATTTTGAACTTGAAGAAGCTAAGAATGATTCCAACCAGAATGGTTCTGAATTTGAAGATCGAGAGAAGGTCGTGGAAAAAGCTAATGATGGCAAGTTGTTAGTTATCCGGAGAGCATTACACGCTGTAATATCTCCAGAAGCAGATGAGCAAAGGGAGAATATCTTTCACACCTCTCTCTCTAGTTTTTGGAGCAATATTTTTATGGATGAATGGAGAATGGAGTTTAAAAATTTATTTTGATGAACGGGGAACGGAGTTTTATAATTTATATCTTATGTTACGTGTTTGAAATTTTTATTGTTTATAATTGTACTTGACTACATGTTTGAACTTTTCATCGTTTATAGTTGTACGTGACCACGTGTTTGGCGGATAGAGATTTATGTTAATCATCTATTACTTCGAGCCGTTTTGTTGCTCATATTATTTTGCTGTAAAATATGAAATCAGAAAAAAGAAAAAAAAAATAGGTTCTCGGGTAGACCCTAAAATCGGACCAAAAAATAGGGTAGGTTCCAAGTTCCAAAAATTGAGAATCGGTTATAACTGAGTAGGTTCTAGGTTCCAAGTCTGGAACCTACCCACCTTGGAACCGATCACCTTTAATATCCACCAATGTCTTAACCACTATGCCATAGATTATTCACATTACATGTTTTCATAAAATAGTAGTTATATTATTTAAAGTTATGTCTGGCTCTCTTGTCGACCTTGAAACGGATCGGTTCAATTTTAAGCTAAGGGCACTGATTCGTTTCCCGATACAAAAAATCAAGAACCTACTCTAACTGGGTACGTTCCAGTTTCTCGGACTAGAACCTATCCGTTCTCAAATCAAGGGAAAATTCTAAATAAGGGCCTGAAGTGCCCTTATTTTCTCAAATAAGGGCATGAAGTGAATTTTATTTCAAATAAGGGCCTGAAGTGCCCCCATTATTTCAAAGAAGGGCCTGACTAGGGGCATTTTCGTCATTTCCCTTTTTTGATTTTTTTTCCTCTTTTTTTTCTTTCTTTTTTTTTTTTCTATTTGCCATTGTTTTTTTTTTTGCCCTAGCTTCTCGCCAGTGATCGGGCCGGCCACCGGCGAGGGCGAGGCCATGACATCGTAGATGGACACAGTCAACCCCAAATACGAAACAGCCAGGCCAAATCCCACCAACCGACCATCAGAGGGACCGACTCTCGGCAACATCTTATTCACCAAACCTCCAATCCCCATCATCGCACTTTGCTCCGCGTCCAATGACAAGTCCTCGTCCCTACAAAAGACGGACACGACGATGGAGCTGTGAGCAAGCGCGACGCGAAGCTTGTGGAGCCCGACGGCGTCGGCCTCTCGAACTCGACAGTCGGGATCCACATTGGGGAACCGGTGGCACGAGAGGTTACAGGAGGCGTAGAGGTCTCTAAGGATGCTGGGGTCGACGTGGCTGGGCCTTTTGGAGATGTAAATCGGGATCGACGACGGGCCTGTTGATGGCGGGATCTGCAGTTTGTGCGGCTTGCGGGTATTGGGTCTCTTCGCCCACCTCAGTTCCATGGTTTTGGAGAAGATGGGATGGTGGTTCATCTGCTTTGAAGAGGCCACAGACGCCAGTTTTGCCGATGCGAATCTCCTCCTCTTCTCTCTGTCACATTTACACAGCGAATGCGATCGCGATCACTCGCGGTCACTGTTCATGGGATCGAAGCCGAGCGGGCCTCGGGCCTCTTGCCTGGCAGGGTGAGGCGAGGGTTGTCCTCGCCAGAGGCTGCCCTCTGGCGAGGACAACCTCGGGCGAGGCCCTTGCCGGTGGCTGGTTCAGGCACCGGCGAGAAGCTTGAGCAAAAGAAAGGCAAATAGAGAAAAAAAAAAAAGGAAAAAAAGAAAGGAAAAAAATGACGAAAATCCCCTTGGTGGGGCCCTTCTTTGAATAACGAGTACACTTCAGGTACTTATTTGACAAAAGGTCCACTTCAGACCCTTATTCGAAAAACGTGAGTACTTCGGGTCCTTATTGAAGAGAATTTGGGAGCAAAAAGCTACTTTTTCATATATTCTTAATTTACACAGATAGAGAGACTATATATATGCATCAGCTTCCTGTAACCTAATCCTCTATAATTTAGGAAACAAACAAAGAAAAGGAATATTACACAAAATAAGAAATAGAGAGAGAATCTCTCTAATAACAGCTCACGCCTACACTCCCCCTCAAGTGGGTGAAAAGATGTCTTTGATACCCAACTTGACCAGTGAGCTATGAAACTCCCTACTAGCAACCGCCTTTGTGAGAATGTCCGCCAACTGATCCTCTGACCGAACAAACGGAAGTTTGATCACCTTTGACTCCAAGTTTTCTTTAATAAAGTGTCTGTCCACTTCTATATGTTTTGTTCGATCATGTTGAACTGGGTTATGAGAGATGTCAATAGCAGCTTTATTATCACAAAACAGACTCATTTCTGCCACAGGTGGAAAACCAAGCTCTACCATCAGCCTTTTCAGCCATAATAACTCACATAGCCCCTTCGCCACGCCTCTGAACTCGGCTTCGGCACTTGACAATGAGACCACCTTCTACTTCTTGCTCCTCCAAGTAACAAGGTTACCTCCCACAAAAGTAAAGTATCCAGAGGTGGATCGTCTATCAGAAACATCTCCTGCCCAATCTGCATCAGTAAACCCTTCAATTTGAAGATGTCCATTCTTCGCAAAGAACAACCCTCTACCTGGGGCCGATTTCAAGTAGCGGAGAATACGTATGACTGCATCCATATGTTCTTCACTCGGGGTATGCATAAACTGACTAACTACACTCACTACATATGCAATATCTGGGCGAGTATGCGATAAGTAAATCAATCTTCCTACTAACCTCTGATATCTGTCTTTATTAGTTGGCACTTGACCAGGTTTTACCCCAAGTCGATGGTTCTGTGCTATAGGAGTATCCACGGGCTTGCACTCCAATAGACCTACTTCAGCCAGGAGGTCTAGAACGTATTTCCTCTGAGATAAGAAAATCCCATCTTTTGACCTGGCTACTTCAATTCCCAAGAAATATTTTAGTCCCCCGAGGTTCTTCATCTCAAATTCGTTTGCCAACTTCTGTTGAAGATCCGAAATTTCTTCCAGATCATCTCCTGTAACAATCATATCATCAACATATATTATTAAGATTGGTACCTTTCCTCCCTTCCGTTTCAAGAATAAAGTATGATCTGAGCTACTCTGATGAAAGCCATATTTCTTCATTGCCGCACTGAAGCGACCAAACCATGCCCGAGGAGACTGCTTCATTCCATACAACGATTTGTTCAACCTGCATACTAGATTTGGTTGATCCACACATTCATAACCTGGAGGAATATCCATATAAATCTCCTCCTCCAAATCTCCATGAAGAAACGCATTCTTCACATCGAACTGATGCAGCGGCCAATCAAGATTGGTTGCAAGAGACAACAGTACTCTCACAGTGTTTAATTTTGCCACTGGAGAGAACGTTTCTTGATAGTCTACACCATACGTCTAGGTGTATCCCTTGGCTACTAGCCTTGCCTTATACCGCTCGATCGATCCATCAGCTTTATACTTGACTGTGAAGACCCATTTGCAACCTACAGTTTTCTTCTTTTCCGGTAACTCAACAAGTCTCCGTGTCTCGTTCTTCTGCAAAGCCTTCATTTCTTCCTGCATAGCCTGAACCCACTTGGGTTCTGTTAATGCATCTTGTACTCCCCCAGGGATGTGGACAGTAGAAACATTATGAGCAAATGCTTTAAGAGGAATCGACACCTTCCCTGTCGACACATAGTTAGAAATCGGGTATTTTGATCTCCGGTCCTCTACCTCTGGTAAATAACGATTAGGAGGTATCCCCCTATTTTTCCTGTCAGGCAATTGATAACCATTTGTAGTCTCATCAGTATGATCACAAGACTCAAAATGGATAGGAGAGCTTACCTCAGGAATATCCTCAGGAGTAGGAGTGAGTACTTCAGAGAGGAGGGCATTAGGAGAGGGTACTTGTTCTTGCTCCTGATGTTGTTCTGTTGTCTGCTTACCTTCAAAGTCCTGTGCATGTAACTCTCTATCTTGACACATACTAGGGCCAGCTCTTACCCCTTCCAAGACATCAGTATTCCACCAATTCTTCCGTTCTCCCCGTTCCTCCCCCTGAACGGGAGAAGTGGTGTCTGGGAAGTAGAGATCAGATTCCATGAAAGTAACATCCATGCTAACATAAGTTTTCTTGGTTGTGGGATCATAACACCTATAGCCTTTCTGGTGTGTCCCATAGCCCAGAAAAACACAGCGGCGCGCACATGGATCCAATTTATGGCGCTGATGCTTGTGGACATGTACATACGCCACACATCCAAAGACTTTAGGCGGGAGTGTCAGAATCGATGGAAGAGAAACATAATGAGAGAGAGCTTGCAAAGGAGTCTGAAACTGTAGCACACGGGAAGGAAGTCTATTCATTAGGTGAACTGCAGTCACAGTAGCCATATCCCAGAACCGAACAGGAACACGACCACCAATAAGAAGAGCCCGAGCAGTCTCAAGGATATGGCGATTTTTCCTTTCTGCCACTCCATTCTGCTGTGGGGTATGTGGACAAGATGTCTCATGAATAATGCCATGCTCCTGTAAATAAGTAGACAACTGACGTGTAACATATTCGCCCCCATTATCGGAACGAAGAACACAAATGGATGCTCCAAATTGAGTTCGTACAAGCTGATGAAACACTCGGAATATATTTGTAACCTCATCCTTATGCTTCATCAGATACAACCACGTCATACGTGTACAGTCATCCACAAAAGTAACAAACCAGCGAACACCAGACATAGTAGTAATTGGGGAGGGTCCCCAAACATCTGAATGGATCAACTGAAAAGGAGAGTCACTTTTATTGAAACTTAATGGAAAAGAGGTACGATGGCTTTTAGCCAATGTGCAAGTATCACATACAAAATCCGAATATGAGGTTCCTACAAATAATGCTGGAAATAACTGTTTTAAGTAGACGAAAGATGGGTGCCCAAGCCGTCGATGCCATAACCAAATGTCTCGATTACGGTTCGCAGACTGCCCCTGAATATGGTGTGCTCGCCCGATACTGAAGTCATCCACATAATAAAAGCCCCCCCTCTTAGTACTACGTCCAATAGTTTCCTTCGTGAGGATATCCTGAAATAAACAAACATCAGGATACATTTGAACACAACAATTAAGTTCAGTCGTGAGTTGACCAACAGACAGTAGCCGATTAGATAATGATGGCACAAGTAAAGTATGAGAGAGAGCAATAGAATCAGTAAGAGCCACAGAACCAGCTCCAGTAACTGGGAACACATGACCATTAGCATTAGAGATGCTATGTTTTCGTGGCACGGTGTTACCCCCAATATCAGCCGCATATGGTGTCATATGATCGGTCGCGCCAGAGTCAATTATCCAGCCACCATCTATTCCTTGAGGTGTACTAAGGAAAGCACCCCCAATGTTACTGTACACTCATCCACGATGACACCCCCAATGTTACCTGCTTGTGTTGGTTCCGCTGTTGGTTGAAGAGAGTTCGATGACACCAGCGAAAGTTCAGATGTAGTGACTGTGGCAAGGGAAGTCTGGTCCGAGGTTGGAACTACTGCAAGAGAAGCCTGTCCACGACTAGGTACAGATTCAGCCCGCTTCTTGGCCTGTAATTCCTTCCACCAATCAGGATACCCATGCAGCTTAAAACATGACTCTTTTGTGTGTCGACGGTTGCCACAATGAGTGCAACCCCCACCAGCTTGCGGCTTCTGTTGTGTGTTAGGGCTGGGTTGGAGGGATGGTGAGCTTGACTTGGCACGAGACACCATGGCAGCAGGAAGGACTTCATTGGCATTCAACATCACAGATTGACGAACATCTTCCCTGCGCACATGAGCATATGTCTCCTCTAAGGTCGGCAAGGGAAGTTGTCGAAGAATATCTGCCCTAACATTGTCAAGTCGATCATCAAGGCCATCAAGAAACAAATAAACTCGATCTTCTTGCACCAGATTATTATAACGAGTTATGTCAGCAGCACAGCTCATGGGGTTAGGGCGACGGAAATCAATTTCCCGCCACAATCCCTGCAATTCATTATAATACTTCTCAAGAGGCCCTCCAGCCTGTTTTAGTCGGGTAACACGCCGCCGCAGTTCATAGAGCTGCGATGAATCAGTTCCATCAAAAAAGGTACTCGCAACAGCATTCCAAACATCTCTAGCAATAGGAAAACGAATAAAATTCCCAATCAGCATTGGGTCCATCGAATTAATAATCCATGCTTTGACTGTGGAATCATCAGTCGTCCACTTTCGAA
This sequence comes from Lenwebbia sp. NSW1173648, assembly GCA_029784005.1. NCBI lineage: Eukaryota > Viridiplantae > Streptophyta > Magnoliopsida > Myrtales > Myrtaceae > Lenwebbia > Lenwebbia sp. NSW1173648. Next base: position 16,675,503 of record JARCGZ010000008.1, on the reverse strand, counting down.
TGCCTGGATCGGTCGGTGCAGGCTGAGAAGAATCTCCAGTAATATATCCCAATTTGTCCTTAGATGCGATATACATCTCGACAACTTGGGACCAAAGTCCGTAATTACCTCCATCCAACTTGATAGAAATCGGTTGACTTGGAGGATCAACATGCGACGGAGAAGACGACGAGGCATGCTGACTCAAGAGTTGCGTGAGTTTATCGAGCAACTGATCGGTCTGTGACCTGCTTTCTTGGGTACTTTCGGCCATGAATCATAAAACCGAACAACAAGATAAGCGGGACCGCCGTAATCGTGGATGAGTGTACAGTAACCTCTCAGATCAAGAAACCCTAGATCTTTAGGCTTTGATACCATGAAGAGAATTTGGGAGCAAAAAGCTACTTTTTCATATATTCTTAATTTACACAGATAGAGAGACTATATATATACATCAGCTTCCTGTAACCTAATCCTCTATAATTTAGGAAACAAACAAAGAAAAGGAATATTACACAAAATAAGAAATAGAGAGAAAATCTCTCTAATAACAGCTCACACCTACACTTATTTGAAATTTTTCCTGAAATCAATAAGAAAAGAAAAGGGTTTGCTAAATATTGGACCGTTAAAGTCAACCTATCAACTTTTGTTCAAGTGTATTGCCCATATCGTGAGAGGTCCTATTTGAATATAGCTAAAGCTTTGTCGGATCTATAGTGCATCGTCAAATAACGGACGATAAATGTCAACCCAAAAAACTTTTTGGGCCAAGTGTGTTTCCTAATGTTGTAGGTCTGATTCAACAGCTAAAGCTTTGTTATATAATTTAGTAGACATAAAAAAGTTGTATCATGTCTGTCTGAAAAAATTATTAAAATAAAACAAGAATTGCATTTTCTAAAAATCAACGAGAATTTTTTTAATCCAATTCTCTTAATAGGAAAAAGTAAATTAACATCAACCGTTAAAAAGTGAGAATTTACAATGAACTTATTATATGACTAGCGATCTCTAAAATTTCACTCCCGATTAATATTGCCCATAGAATTGAAATAAACCGTATTTTCACACTGATATGGACAAAATAAAAGCTCAATCAACTAATCTCTCTCATGCCTTCTTACACATTGACATATGGACCTCACTTTCGTTGATTCCACCGACATATAAGAGCTAAGGGCACGCATGACAACACTTCTGAAGTAGAATTTTTACTTCAGAAGCAATTCTGGAGCAGAAATTCGTTTGGTTACGCAACTTCATTTATCTATTTTTGGAACCACTTGAAGAAGTGAAAAAAAAAATCTACTTCTCTCTAAAAGTAGAAAAATCAACTTCTAAAAGTGTTGCCATACGACCCCTAAATTACCTATCACAACATTGCTTTTATCTATTCAGTATTCAGTTGAGCGATTAAGGTGATGTTCAAGTCAGTTGTTACGCATATCGACAAGTCAACTTTCTCGGGTGATCGTAAGAACGCACTCCCACACACTTCGGCCTAATTCATTCACAATTTGACTCCTGAAGTGCTCACATCAAGACTTGAATACAAGACCCCAAGAAGATGAGCATGCTGCTCTCTTACCGTTTACGCCAATTCGTTGTCGACTGCTTTTATTTGTTTATTTTACTTATTTTGCTGTTAGCTGATCCCTTAGGCTACTTCCTCACTCCCAACTAAAATCTATCCATTTCAATCAAACTCGAATCATAGCGCACAAAGGACCGCTTTTCGTGTGACTTGACCATAAGAAGTTATCTCTACTTAAAACAAAACATTATATCTCAGACTTACTAAAACTTAATATCACACCCCCCATTGGCCATTTATTTGCAGTTGGCTCATTTCTTAGGCAGCCTCCCTGCGCTAAACTAAATTCTCTTGATTTCAATCGAAGCCGAGTCCCAACGAACTGAAAATCCATGAAGAACTAGTTTTCTCGCGACTTGACCATATAAGAGTTGTCTCGATCTAAAATAAAACATTGTATCTCGCACTTACTAGAACTTAAGAACACAACCCCTTGATTTGTAGTTAGCTGATTGCTTAGGCAGCTTCCGCACTCAAACCTAAAATCTATCCATTCCAATCAAAGCCGTGTCACAGCAAACTAAAAAAATTCACAAAGAACCACTTCTCTCGTGATGTGATCACAAGAAGTTAGATCACAACTAGGGCTGGCAACCGGGCCGTGCTGTACCTACACTCTTCATATGCCTGTTAGACTGACCAGTTGTGCCAGGCATTGTCACTATTGGAACAAGGCCGCTAATTTTATTTTATTTTTTTAAAATTTTGGAGCCTGATGGCCCCAAAAAAGAAACTGTCACTGACCGTTGGCTAAAAGAAATCTCTCTAAAAAATGGTCCGCTCGGATCTCATTTTCTCCATTTTTCAGTTCTCACTTACATGTTGGGAAACACAGGACATGCATAGGCAAAAATTACTATGTTCAACGCAGCAAAAATAAAATCCATACATACATGTCTAAATGTGTTGTTCGTGCTTTTCAATAAAAAATCATCGAAACAAAAATGGTTAAACGGATTACTTTTTGTAGCATGCTTGAAATGAACTGGTTCAAATGTTCTTTAGTTCGAGCCCCACAAGTGTCGGACCTCTATAGACACACCATCAATCGCAACGTCAAACGGAAGAACGAACTTGTGGGAATCACCACTTTAATTGTGCTAGCAATCTATGAAAAAGTTCTCCTTAATATTTTCATCACAAGAAAAGGAATAGAGAGAGAACAACTTTCTGCACACTATAGAAAAATCGCACACAATCTCCTTAATATTTTGTTCACTAGTTTTCTCACGCACACTATAGAAAAATCGCACGCACACGAAAGAGAGAAAAACTGTTTTTCTCACGCTCACAATCTACAAAACTGTTGCTGGTCGTGGCACGCGCACACGGTCAGCAAACGGTTGCCACACGGTCAGCAACCGTTTGCTGACCATGTGCGTGCACCATCATTTCTTCTTCTTCTTTATAGTTTTAGTATATATATCAGCATGTGTGCGATCTCACGTGTGCAATTGGACACATCAATATGTGTTACTTTGGATGTGCGGGTGCATCGTATGCACGTATGTCTATGGCTAAAAAATAAGAATTAAATTTAATCCCATTTAATTTAATTTCAATTCGATTCAATTCCATAATTCGTAATTGCAAACATATTTGCAACATTGTCTTTCTCATTCAACGTCATCCTAAATTGGTTATGGTGTGTGGCATTCCTAGATTCATCACTGGGATGATAGTAAGACTTCTACTAACCCATTAGTACTTCCAAGAGAATTGATTATCCCGATCAACCTCTAGGTCCTACAAGCCATGAGTGACATATAGTAATATGTCATGGCTATCCAGACAATATGAATGCTTTAAGAACGCAATAAACCTGTCAGTTATGGCTACAGTGTAATTCAATCCATTTGTCTTACTATGTCCCGATCGGACAAACACCCCAGAATATTTGTCGAGCCACCAATTCGATCATATGCATAAATCTAATCGACATGCATTTATACGAGACATGAACATTTCATTCTTGGTTACAACCTCGGCCGATGATTTCAATGCATCGTCATGATTAGATCTCATAGGACATCATTATTGTACCTTGCACGTAACAAGGAGAGAGATTTCATGTTGCACACACATGTAATTTCGTAGATGAACGAACTATGACCGTCAAGTTTAGAGACGGATCATCGAACTAGCAATATGTGCACCTGTGAACCATAGCCATCCAACACACAAGTTAACACTGTACCTCAAGTCTAAGGACTATTACACAAAACGAGAGCATGAACAATTGGACATTGACCATACTAAAAGCTTTCATGTTGCTAATCGTTCTATGATCGTCACGTTCAGTGAACTTGTCCAATACAAGCACTTGTATTCTAACTCGAATATCACAATTCCCATTGACTTGTGACTCGTCATTCTCTTAAGTATCTAATACTTAATGGTAAAGCTAAGAACACACCAGTCTCAACAGTATCATTAATATCCACTCAATGATCCATCAATCGAGAACAGTTTGAAGATTTAGTCTAATGATGAACCATCACACATATTCTTGACGTCTCAAGAATAGATTCAGTCACAATTGATCTTATGGAATCATTCATATGTATAAATAATTGGACAAATGAATGAACATGTCTTTGCCATTAATTAAATAAGAAATTGAAAGTACAACTGAAATCCCTAACATGTAACTATTACATGGTTGCTTTAGGGCATACATCCAACATTACATATCTCTTCCTAACACTCTTACTCTCAAATTATTTGTTGTTGTTGTGAATTTCATAATTTCCCCTTCTCCTTAAGACGATTTAACCTCATCATAACTATTGCAATGGTGAACAACAACAACAACAACCATCTGTCATTGTCTATGCAGACTCCACCTAGCAAACTTGTCCAAACTTTTCTGTGAATTCTACAATAGCAATGTCTAAGTGCCAGCTCCGCCCTAACAATAAGCCTAATTCGACAACGACAATGCATAACAGCCCAATGATCGGGAGGAATTGTAGGAGCAAACACTGCAAGCTAGTTATTACCAAGAAGCAGAAATGCCTACTTTAAAAGAAAACCCCCCACGCAATTGTGGTGGTGGCTTCCCGTAGAAGAATGTCCAGTGTTTGGAGGACATTCCTACTCCAGGTCGACGCTCATGGTGTCAAAAAGGCCATTTACACGATATGTGCACCAGATTGTTTGCAAATCCGCAAGTCGGATGAGCCACTTGAAGAGCCACAAAGCTAGAGATGACGTAGAGATGTCAGGGGCTGCGAGAGCCCTTTAAGTACAACACCGGAAATTGGAAGCTCGCCCAAGTAAATGAGGTGACGAATCAACAGGAACTTGCCTTTTTTGTTTTGTCGCGGGACAATCTATTTGGCCTCGTGAAGGAACACACTTTATCTTCTACTTACAAATCGCTCTGCAACCTCGATTCAAGCCAGTTTCTCGCACAACAAATTTCCATTAGAAATTTGTCGACTAGCCGTTGACAAACGACTTCAACTTAAAATAACCCTTCCAATCCGCCTATAATAGAGCACATTCATAAATTACAAATCACAAACCTCCATAAGTTTAAAACTCTTATATATGGCTGATTTGAACGTCAATGTACCCGAATTGGACAATCGACCGAGAAGAAGAGGCACCTATTAGAATTTTCCTAATGTGGTCTACATTAGTTGAAATTAATATTTGGGTTGGTCTATTAAGGTATGATATGCATATTCTTAAATAGTTTTAATATGGGCTAGCTAGTGTGAATGAGGTAGGCCCGACCCGTGATGAGAGGGCCTACGGCTAGAAACTCTATAAATTAGCTCAAGTCCTTCATCTAGCCCTCTAATGCATAAATTAGAACATACATTTTCGTTCGAATAGTGATTATCTCATTCAGCTAGCATTTCAAGAGGAAATAGAGGGGAAGCGCTTGAGTTCGTCGTCGTTCCGCATCAAATCAGGATGGATTCCAAACTAGGTGTGCGCCAATCCCTTTCCTCTATTGCATATTGTGTTTCTGATTCTTGTTATGGCGATCCTTGGGCATGCCACATTCATGGCCTAACATTTGGTATTAAAGCCACCTAGTCGAGAATATAACCATTCTTTTTTTGCATGTTTTTAATATTTGCGTTCGGTGAAAACTATTTTTGATTACATATTCGGACTCGTCTCATCGATATAGGAATTTTGAGTGGTCGCACAACTTCGAGGGATGCCGAAAATCGCCGTACCCCCCACGGCGGAAGCAGCGCGCGACAGCAACCAGCGATCATTACTATTTAGGCCTATTTTTGGTGTTTTTGTATGATGAAAATTAGTTTTGATCACACAGCTGGATCAATCTCGTCAAGACGAGGAAAACGAGTAGTGGCACACCTCCGGTGGCTGGGAATGGTAGCCACGCGCCTAAGGCGCGAACAACGCGTCGGTTGACTTTAGTCAACCATCGCGCTAAGGTCATGCTAACGTTACCATGTCGTCAACGACCCATGATCCGGGTTGACTCGGGACCCGATCTATTGATTTGACCCGACCCATTGACCGTTGACCAGACCTGACCCGATTGATTGTTGACTCGACCCGACCCGACCCAACCGTTGACCGGTCGATGGGAGGATCGGTCCGTGGTCGGACCGGCTTTGAAGCTGGATTGCCCACGCGCGTGTTACTTACGCGCCGAGCCTTCAGGCGGCGCGTGGCAGGTCCGATCGGAGTATGGTCAACTCCAACATGCTTGTACGGTCCTACTTTACATTGTAGTATATTCAAATTACATGTTTGAAGCTTTTAAGGATGGAAAATGCATAAGGAACCCTATATACGTGTATTTTTAAGGGTATTTTGTTACGTTTTTCCTTGTATTTCCAAATGGCTTTGAAAATACAAATGCTAGTTCATATGTATATAACCATATATAGTAAGTGTAGAGCTAATTCATTGATATGAATCAATGAATTATTACAATGTAATTAACATAACGTGTGATTTTAGCTGAATATTGCCCCTGTTTTAAGTCTAAAGTAACATGCATTTAATAGATGTGATACATAAGGTTTGATTTTCAAGGATTCAACTGGGTTGTGACTGCCAAAGTGGCATATTTGATTGAGTTTGACAAATATCGATCTCTTATTGTAGGGGGATGTCTCCTGTTCTAGTGCGTAATCATACTCCCAAAGGAGGTGATTATGTTTTGGTTGTTGGAGGGATGCGTGTACAATATGTGCTTTAGAAGTATCTGATCCTAGTGGTTCATACACCCAAAGGTGGTGAGTTCACAAATGTTGGAATATATTCTCATGGCCGTTATCATGTGGAGAGTATACAACTACATGTAATGTATTCTGCCCAAAGGTGATTATATGACAATGTATGTAACTCTCGGATTTGGTACTCACATGATGTTAAATATATACATTGTTTATTTTTTCAGTTACCTTCTCCGCAAATAGGAACACCATTTCGATCGAGGTTCTTACTGGTTCGAATTTTAAGAAATGGAAAGAGGATTTTTTATTTAAGATGGAGCTAACAGATGCTCACATTACTCTTGCTGAGGATAAGCCAGCAGATATTACGGACACCAGTATGGAAGCTGAGAAAGCACACTATGCTTCTTGGGATAAGAGCAATAGGATTTGCTTGTTGACAATAAAGCAATCCATTAAGGAATAGTTGAAAAGTGGTCTGCTAGCTAACTGCACTATTAAGGAAATGATGGTAGCCTTGGAGGCAAGAAACCATGTCTCATCTAATGCTGAGATTGAGACGCTTCTACAAGGACTCTTCAATATGAAGTATGATAGTGCTAGTGGTGTTAGGGATTACATCCTGTGGATAATAGATCGGTAGACAAAACTTGTGGTCCTTAATGTTTCTATTCCCGATGCCTGCATTGTGCATTAATCCTTTAACACCCTTCCACCTGATTTTGGGATTATAAAGACCAATTACAACTCCCAAGATCATATATGGTCAATTAATGACTTGATAGCTGGGGTGGTGGCAGAGAAACAAAAACTGAAGAAAGAAAGATGACACCTTGCTTAGTATGCCTCAAGTTCAAGCAACAAGAAGAGTAAAAGGTCCAAAAGACGTACTCATAAAGGTACTCATGAAACTACCGGTCATTCTGATAATTTGGGTCCTAAGAGTATCCTTCAAGAAGGATGGTGATAGTTGCTTCTTTTGTAAGAAAAAAGGTCACATAAAGAAGGACTGTGAAAATTTTAAGTCTTGGTTGTCCAAGTGTGAGCCAGTAGGTAATGATTCTTTGGCATTTTTTTGTGAATCCAATCTATCAGAAGCCCCATCTAGTTCATGATGGCTAGATAGCGGTGCAACTAATCATGTTGTATTTACCATACAGGGATTCATAAATTGGAGGAAGCCAAATTAGGATGAGTCAAAGCTTACTGTAGGAAACAACGAAAAAAAGCAGACATTGAGTTCGTGGGAGATGTTATTTTAGTTGGAAAAGGACACTTTTAGTGCCAAAAGTTATGTACATAGATCACTTTGGTGCCAAAAGTTTCAATCGAATCACTTTAGTGTCAAGTTTTTTTTTAAAAGGATCACTTTGGTGCATCCAGCGAGAATTTTCGACGAAAAATAATACATGGCTTTTTTAATTAAAATTTTTTGCTAAGCTGGAAAATGTTTGAGAAACCCATCCAAGTGGACTTGAGAAAACGACGCCGTTTCATCCGACGTGGCACCACGTCTAAAAATGGCATCATTTTCTTCAATTAAGATGAAGAGATCGCGCGACGTCGTCTGCTCCTTCCAGAAACAGAAGCCAAGTTTAGTCGTCTCTTTCGCGATGGTTATCTGCTCCTTCGCCAAACAAAAGCCAAAGTTCGCGATGGTCCCGTCGCTTGCTATCGCATTCACAGTACCGTCCCTCGTTGTTCATCACTTGCTCCGTCGCTCGTCATCGCACTCGCCGGCTTTGATAGTTATGTAGCTTCCTCTATTGCTCGCAAAATTGATTGGAAAAGAGAAATTAGGGCTCCGATTGGATAGAAAAATGAGGGCTTTCGGAAGTAGAGCAAAATTAGGGCTCCGTAGGGCTTTCTCCATCGATGTGGTAGACTGAGAAGGGACAATGGCGCTTTGGGGGAATTGCGCATAAAAGTAGTGCTCGATGAGACCTCCATGTGAAAAAAAATAGGGTTCGGTGGTACGCTCAAACTGTTGCACAGAAAAGATACGGCTCGATGGGGATCTCGAGATAACTTTTGTGGCATTTGTGATAAATTATTGAGGGTTTTCTGCTCAGTAGGGACCTCCATGTGAAAAAAAAATTGGGTGTTTCTTGCATTTGGTCTCTGTTGTGTATAAAAAAAAAAAGGCTCGGGGGGAACCTCAACAGTGCATTTGTGCTAATTTATTAGCCTTTGTTGCTCGGTGGGGACTTCCATGTTATAATTTTTGTCTTTATTTTCTTTGTTGTCTGTTGCTCAGAGAAGTTGCGTTGTGGTCCCAACACATAATAACTTTTTTCTTCCTTGGTTGCAGTGTCGGCATGGGGGACAAGCAACATCTTGTAGCCATTATTGTACGGTATGGTGGGAAATTTATTATTGGCATCGATGAGTTGGAATATGAAGGTGGGCTTGAAGGTACCATCTTTGTTGATGTAAGCAAGGCATCCTATATTCAATTTGTGAGGGAGATAGTGTATTATTTTAGATGCACAGTAGAAAAGTTACATTACTTAGTTCCTGAGAAGGCCTTGTGTGATGGGTTGCGATTCTTGGAGGATGATAATGGTCTTATGGATATTATTTACCATTATCTTCATGCTGAGGAAACGACGATATATGTTGAGCATGATGATAGTGATGACGATGAAGATGATGAGGGCACTCAAATAGCAGAAGTAGGACGAGAATCTGTTTTAGACGAAGGGCAATTTGAGAGGCAAGAGTGGGCAGCAAGTAATGTTGAGCAAGTTCAGCAAAAGGGGAGATGTCTCGAAGTGTCTGGTGAAGACAACGATGAAGGATTGACTGGATTAGCTTGGGAATTTACGGAAGGCGGTGAATCAGAAGATGAGGCTTTGGCGGTTGCCAATGGTGCAAGTGATGATGATGATGATGAAAAACTTGCACATTCAAGTCAAAAGCAAAGGGAATTTGTGAGAAACAAAATTGCAGCCTTTGGAGAGTTGCATCTGTCTCAACCAGAAAATAGGGACGCGGGAGGTATAGCAGCTGGTAATGAAACGGAATATGAAAGTGGCGGTGACGACGAGAGTGCTAGTTCCAGGAGTGAACTTCAAGGTGATGAAGTACCCGTGCGTAGAAGAAGGAAAAGTAAGTATCATTGCTATGATCCTACTGTTGCTTGTCCAGTTTTGTCTGTAGGAATAAGGTTTGATAATGCCAAATAGTTAAAAGAAGCTATTGTCAAGAGCTCAATTTCTGAACAAAGGTGTGTGGAATTTTGTAGACACACTAAGGACTTTCTCAGAGCTAAGTGTTCACAACTGAATTGTCCTTGGAAGATTTATGGTGCGTTGAATAAGAGGACCGGGTTATTTCAGATTAGGTCATTGCAGGGAAAAACATACTTGTCTCATTATTTTTTTACAACAAAAGGGTAACAAGTGTATGGTTGTCGAAGCATTTCTTCAACACTATTATGGCGATGCCCGAGATCAAGAGTCCTCAGTTGAAGCTGTTAGTGAATGAGCAGTTAGGAGTTAATGTGTCGAGGAATCAATGTAAAAGAGCCAAGCAGAAAGTGATGAAGACATTGATGGGTCGGTACAAGGAAGAATATGCCCGGGTTTGAGATTATGCTTACGAGTGTAGGCTTCAAAACTCAACCAATAGAGTTTATGTATAGGTTGTGGAGAGGCCACTGCCCGACTCTAGGACCAAGTTTGATAGATTTTATGTTTTCTTTGACGCATGCAGACGGGGATTTTTGGCTAGTTGTAGAACAGTTGTAGGATTGGATGGATGTTTTTTGAAGGGGTTATGCAAGGGGGAGTTGTTGGCTGCCGTTGGGAGAAATGCCAATAACCAAATGTATCCCATAGCTTGGGCTGTTGTCAAGGTAGAGAACAAGAACACTTGGTCCTAGTTCCTAAAGAATTTGATCGCTGACCTTGAAATAACTGATGGGGGAGGTTGGGCATTCATGAGCGACCAACAAAAGGTAATACTTATTGCTTTTGCTGATAATCTTTTTTTTTTTAAATTATTGCAGGTTGCAGGTGCATTAGCAGCAGCATTTGAATAACCTACACCAGTTGAAGAACCTGGCGCGTCACGATGATGAAGAACCTGCACGTCACGATGATGAAGAACCTGCAAGCCCAGCTGAAGAAGCTCGACAATGGGTTAGAAAAAGTGCAAGGATCATGAATCAAGTCAAAGCCATCGAAAGGAAAAAAATCTAGGAGAGTGGTGGATATTGACTGAGTTCTCAAAGTTGTTATGTTATGTTTTTTTTTTTCACATGTTTGGTGAGAGGTGAACCTTAAATGATGGTGGAAAGCATGAAAGTTGCACTGTTTATGTCTGTGAAGGATCAGTTGGCATGACTAATGGATGTTTTTGTTTGTGAATTATCAGTTGAATGTCAATGGCAATGAAGTTTTTATCAGTAGCTTACTTTTTTGTTGTTGTGCTGTTCTTGGCTGATGTGAGGTTGGTGGTGTTATGTCGCTGGTGTAATGTTGCTAGAGTTTTTGTCTATGTAGGTTGGGTTATGCTTGCTCTAAGCACCTGCTGGTGCATCTGCAGCTTCGAATTGTGCACCAGTAGCTGCTGGTGCACGCAGCAGCAGCAACAAACTGCAGCTGCTGTTGGTGCAAGCTAGATTGGAGCTCCAAATTGCTGCTGCTGTAACAGGTTCGACTGGCACTAAAGTGGTCATTATGTAACTAGTACTGGCACTGAAATGGCCATTTTTCACTAAAACTTGGCACTGAATTGATCATTTTGAGAAAAAATTGGCACTTAAGTGATCACTTCAGTAAAAAAAATTGGCACTAAAGTATTAATTTTTTAAGCACAATTGGCACTGAAGTGATCACCTTTAGCAAACCACTACTCTTTCATTTTACCAGCATTTACAGCAAACCAGTAAATCACCAACAAGTAACTTCTCATTCAGAAACAAAGCAAAGGAAGTTGACAATGCACAACAACTAATCTCAACAAAACTTGTAAATGTGCACACCCAATGAATTCCAACCTCGACTTCAACCAAAAGTATATAGCAAACTCTTGTTCCATACAACAGTTAGGGAAAAACATCAAACCAATAACACAACTACAAATTACCCTTCACAACTACACGTTTCATTCATCTTCAACTATGGTAAACTGAGAAACCTATTCTCATTGGTCCCTTTACATTTGTCCATGACATAGGCTACACAACAAAACAATAAGACAATCAATGCTCGAGAACAAATTGTTTCAATTTTCATGATGGAAAACTTCCTTCTTCAAATGGTTGGCCAAACATGCTATAGCCTTGTTTTTAGCTTGCATTGACTAAACATCAACATCCTCCAACTCGTCCAGTAATGTAGGTAAAGGTTGATGTCGTCCTTCAAGAAGCTTCAATATCACCTCAGTCGCTCGTCCGGAGAATTTCGCATCGACCCATTTGAAATATTTACACTTCAAGCCTTCTCTATACACGGCGCATCCATTGAATCGTCTCCCCGAATTCAATCGAGTCCAAGATGTTCTTATTGGACTCGGTAACCCACAATAACAATAACACTCACTTTCTTCGCTTCGAGAAGAATTGGGGTTAGGGTTTGAGGCGCTGTTGAAGCTGCTGGTGCCGCTCGTAAAGCCCCCATTTCTACGCCGATGTCATTTTTTTTTTTTGCCAAACCGAAATTGGGTTTAGGTTTTGAAATTGGGGATTTTCTTGAATTGGCTGATTTAGGGTTTGAGGCGTTGCTGAAGCCGCTCTTGAAGCCCTCCATTTGCAAGTATGAGCTGTGATTTCTTTGGGGGAAATCGAAATTGGGCTAGGGTTCGAAATTGAGGATTTCTTCTTCAATCGGCTGATTTAGGGTATTTGAAGAACCATGTCCAAAACGACGTCGTGAAGGCTTCTGCTGCTGACTGGACTCTCCGGCGGCCATGTCGACTTCACTTATTCATAAAATAAGGCCACGTCAGATTTTCGGCTGACCAAATCGAACTTGGCACCAAAGTGATCCTTTTTCAAAAACCTTGGCACTAAAGTGATCTGATTGAAACTTTTGGCACCAAAGTAATCTCCGTACACAACTTTTGGCACTAAAAGTGTCCTTTTCCCTATTTTAGTTCTAGATTCTTATTTTAAATTGATGTTGAGAAACACTTTTTATATACCATCTTTTAGATGGAACTTAGTTTTCGTATCATGTTTGGACATGTGTAACTTCTCATTTGAAATAAAGAACAATCTTATACCTTTGTTTTCTAATTCCAACAACATTGGGTGCTGTAACATATCCAATGGGTTGTACAGATTATGTTTAACTCCCAATGACATATACATCGGTTATACTGTTGAAAATGTTGTTTCCAGAAGGCCTCTACTTAAGGAATGGTCTTATGCATTATGGCATAGACATCTTGGTTGCATCTCTAAAGAAAGAGTGAAAGGGCTGATAAAGACTAACATCCTGCTTGCTCTTAAAAGTAACCTAGAGACTTGTGTAGACTGTTGTAGGGGTGAGATAACGGAGATGTCGCGACCTGGATCTGGATGGACGGTAGGGTCCATACGTGGGGCGCTAATGGATTACCGATCCCAAAATCTAAAGAGATATGAGCTCGGTGCGGGCCCTCCCAGACCTAGAACAAATCGCAACGGTGGGATTTTTTTTATAAATCGACCTTCAACCTTAGTGTCGTCGAGTGACATGTGCAATGTGTACATGCCAATGGAGTCACCACCAATCTATTTTTGGATGGTAGATTGGAAACCTTACCGAGCGGTTGGGAGAGTCTGTTCGATTCTACGGAACTAGAGAATTTGTGTTCAGGGACTTAGTTAAGCCAATGTTTCCATTGACTATCTTTCGGTACCTAAGTTGAACGATTTTCCTAACTATGATTTTCATGAAGATGACTTGGTATGAGGAAAGCTTTAGAATCTAAGAGTTCATGTAAATGGGAGTATCTAACCTAACAATCACAATCAGTGAAAATAAGTGCGCAAATCAAGGAATCGGGAACGTACGGATAAAACGCATCAAATCATAACATGACATACCTAGTAAAGCCTTAAAGGCTTAGGGAAAGTCCAATTAAAGTTTGGAAGAGATTTGGAGAAATTTGGTAGAAATTTTCCAGAGGGGTAAAAGGGTCATTTTGGAGAGGGTTCAAGTACCAAAATAAATAAAAATGGGTCAAACCAGTTGAATGTGTTCATTTTCCATTTTTTGTGATTTTTAAGAATTTTTTGGAATTTTTCTGATTTTTTAGAATTTTTTTATGAATTTTTCCAATTTTTTAAATTTTTTTAATGATTTTCTGATTTTTTTTTTAATTATTTTCTGAATTTTTTATTATAAAAAAAAATCGGACCGGGTCAAACCGGTCCGCGCCTCTCAAGCGCCCAACCCAAACCATAAGGGTCCCGGGTCGGCCTAAACGACACCGTTTTATCAATTTTTTATTTATTTTAGAATTTTCAGAATTTTTATTGATTTTTCCAATTTTTTAATAAAATCTAATCCTACGCTCCAGATTAAGCCACGTGGCCAGCCCACGACCCTCGGATCCACCGTTTGAAATATACGGCCCAGATCGAATGGCACGACTAATCCACAGCCGTCCGATCAGATTTTATTTTTTATTTTTGAATTTTTTTTTATATTCAGGAATCAATTTTAATTTTTCGAAAAATCCAGATCGTGCCACGTGGTCAAATTGCGGCCGTTCGATCTGGATTATTTTTTTATTTCAGAAAAACTGAATTAACCGTCGCTCTGCCGACGTGACTGACATGTGGCGTTCGGTGAGTCGCCACATCAGTGCCACGCTGACCGTTGATCGGTCAACAAGCGTTGACCGGTCAGCAGTCGCAAGGACGAAGACGACCGATGGACAGTTATCATTCCTCCGGCGCCGATCAATGGCGAAACCACCTCTGATCGCCCCGATCTTGGTACCATTCGAATCCTTACGGCCTAAGCTACAACATACTCCATTTTCAGACCGATCCAACGGTAGAACCTAAACTAATCAAGCTCGAACCAGTACGGCCATGGTAAACCTAGCTTGCACCACACACTGAGTCGAGACAATCCAAGCATATATGAAGCTTCTACAGAGTCTAGAGACACTTACCTGAAGTCTTGATCGACCGGGCGATTTCTGGTTTGAGTTCGCGAACTCGTGATAGGTTCAAGGATTTTCGGGGGGTTGACACAGGTCTATATGCAAATCGAAGCAAAACAAATACGAGATCGTGATCAGCAATGCTCAACGAGTAAAACGCACAAAGAATTGTGAAGAATGGAGATCGGAATCGAGATCCGCCATGGATGTACAGCTTGGAGCTCAAGAATGGAACTCACCGTTTCAGAGATGGTTAGGCCTCTTGAGCTGGTGCAATCGATTCCCTGGACTAAGACGAAGGTTAAGGATGTGGTGTGGAGCTTCGATTCTTCGTCTAGAGGTCTGGCGAAGTCTCGAAAACTCTCGGGTGAGCTCGCAACAATGGCGACGCGGAGAGAGTTCTCTCTCTCTCTCTCTCTCTCTCTCTCTCTCTCTCTCTCTCTCTCTCTCTCTCTCTCTAGTTTGTTATCTCCTCTAAACAGAATGGAACCTCCTCTTGCTTGAAAACGCGTTGAATTTGTTATATCCAAAAATCAAGTTCGACCGAGCGTAGGAATGCTTGCACCGACTCTCCTTCGCAAGCGACACTACGTGATTTATTGTCCAAACGGCGACGGTGATGGATGGCAATTCCGTCAGGTTCCGTTTGGTCCTCCGGCATGCACAAATTGGCGCATGAAATATCTTGTAGGAAGGAAGTTTAGAAAACCAAGGAACTTGTTAGGGATCCTAACACTAGAAATATCCTATAGAAAGGAGTTTTGAGAATGAAGGAACCTACGAGGGATCCTAACGCTAGAAATATCCTGTAGAAAGGAATTTTAGAAAACGAAGGAACCTATTAGGGATCCTAACGCTAGAAGTATCCTGTAGAAAGGATTTTTGAAAACGAAGGAACCTATGAGGGATCCTAACGCTAGAAGTATCTTGTAGAAAGGATTTTTGAAAAACGAAGGAACCTGTTAGGGATCCTATTGCTCGAAGTATCCTGTAGAAAGGAGTCACCAAGGAGTTACTTCAATGTCATTTCTTAAGGCAAACAAGAGAGGTAAGGAATTAATGATTATATCATCCCTTAATCATGGAATTACCAAGGAATTACCCTAATATCGCATTTTAAGGCGAGATAGAAGAGGTAAGGAACTAGGAAAGATTTGAAAGTTTTAAACTCCTAGGAAAGGGTCATGATCCTACAATAATCATTTAGGAATCATGCAAAATTTTCCAACAAATGCGATATGAGACAGTAAGTCGTCCAAAACACCTTGCAACATAACAAGCATGATCAAAAATCCTTTTCGTAGGTGATTTTTGAATCAAATGATCTGAGATTGCCAAAAGAGTTTGGTTAAAACATCAATTGGAGTAAACCCATCAAAGAGGACTTCTTACAATCTTACTCAAAAAGGTTTTGTTTCTTCACTGGGGAAGATTTCTAAGAAACACTCAAATTATTACTCGAAACCTATGTCTAGAATTTCGGGATTATTTGCAGTGCATACATTCTGATTAATCAGAGAAGGTTTTTTAAAGGACTATAGCATAGGTTTGGTTAAAGGCTTATGCAATGGGTAGGCACTTTGAGGCTAAAAAATGAATCACGTTTTCTAGATATCTGCTTTGGGTTTACAAGTCAAGAACCTCGAAGACAAGTTAAGACAAGATTGTAATTACTCCTTTAGGCAGTAGCTTCTTGCGTGAAATCCCATGTCGACTCGAAACATCTCAATCAGAAGAGTCTTCGGGATAGGTTGTAACATTGGTTTAGGGTAGGCTTGAAAAAGGCCATATCTTCACAATGAGGGGTATGAAAGGTTGGTAATCACCTTTGTATCATTATCAACTCTTGCATCCACTGGGGATGGATTTATATTTTGAGGCATTAGAAGTCCCCTACATGCTCATTTTCGACTAAGATCTAGAGATTGTTTCTTTTCTTTCTCATCTCACTTGGCAAACTTTGCCTTTTGACACAAACAAATCTCATGATTTTTCAATGAAGGGCTTTGGCCTTGCTTTTACCAGGCACTTTGCTTTTGCTAGCCCCTAATTTCACTCATTTTTGCCTTTTTGACTCTTTCTCTTACTTGAGTTCTAAGAATTTTTTCAATCATGATACTACTCTCTTTTCGATAAATCATGTGCATTGCCCTCGTGTAGGGAGATCATCACCAACAAGGCTTAGAAATGAGGATTTAAGGCTCAATTTGGCTTATCAAAGGATAAAGTTGTGACGGCCTGAATTTTATAGGTCGATGTAGGATTTGGATTATTAAAGATTATAATGTTTAGAGCAGTGGATATAAAGAGGTTATGGTATCGTCGGGTGCGGTATTTTTGGCCAGACCATTGGTATTTATTTGAGTGATTAGTTTTTGGAATCAGTCCCGACGCGAAGTTGGTTCGCGATTTTGAGCGTGAAGCTTTGATCAGCCCCACCCACCACCTAAGCCCCTCAATTTAAGCCCCCAATATGCTCTCCCCCCCCTCCCCCAAGAACCGTACACCCCCCCCCCCCCTTCTTCTCGTCTCTCTTTGCTCGCTCTCTCGTTGGATTCGCCTGAGCCCTCCTCCTCCTCCTTACGACGGCGCCGACGACTTTGTGGTTCATCGACGGTGAATCCTTGAGTTCCCTCAGCCGTACACCAGCCCTCAAAGCCGCGCGTTCCTCTCTTTCCCGTCGGTCCCTTCCCCGTGCGCACTAAGAAGGGAAAATGGCGTTTCGAGCTCATCCGGAAGACGAATCGAGTTCCGTTTCTTCGTGTGCGATCCTAAGGCAAGTGTCCATCTATCCCTACCACTAATCTTCTCATTTTTTATTCGTTCGAGTACAGGTTGTCGGATTTGAAATGGGTATGATGATGGCTTGAATTGGTTGCATGGAAGGGAAAATGGTTGTGTATGGACGATCCATTGCTTGATCTAGTATCCACAAGTCTTGGATGAGAGGATTATGAGAGCTAATCATCCTGATTGTTGTTCATTTTCGATGAATCGAAGTGGGAACATAAAGCGGAAAGTTCGACCACATGGATAGGGAAAAGATTCGTGAGGTTCTATTGCTTGAGTTGGCATCTTCGGGTCTTGGGTAAGCGGAATTTATGAATGGAACGTCTGGATTATTGATGATTTATGAGGAATTGGAGTGGGACTATGTATAGAGTTCAGCCACATGGTTTCGTGAAAGGGTTTGTGGGATTTAGAGCTTGAACGAGGGATCTGCTAGTTTAAGGTTGCCATCTGATTTTGGGTAGATTGAAATTGAGGTGGGATCGTCCGACAAGTCATCAGATGGATGCGGATCGAAATCGAGTTTATGTGGATGTTCGGCCATGGGGTTTGGTGGAGGGGATTGAGGAATCGTTGTGTTTTTCATGTTCGCTTTGTCGAATAGATCCATGATTGTGATGTGCCTTCTCTGTGTGGTTATCTTCGATATTCTGCTGTCTGGTTGCTTGTTGTCACTTTCCCTAAGTATTCTACCGGCAGAGAGCTTGGTAAGGTCTGCTTGAATGAATGGTGAATGAATAGCTTAGTCGTTCGGCTAGATATTTTTCTTTCTGAGTTTCGGCTTACTCTTGTTGTTGAACCCCTTTTTTAGTTAACCAGGTTTTCGCAGCTCGAGGTAATAGCGATGGTGTCGGAGCGTAGCGAAGGAGATGCTAGATAGTAATCGAGATTAGATGTCACCTTTTGATTCCTCCCAGTGTATTTTTGTTGTTATGAAGCGGGTGTACAAAACAATGTTTTATGTATAAAACGTAAGTAGTTTCTGATATGCCATGTGATCTTACAATCTAATGTAAGCCGTAGCGAAACCTAAGAGGCCGTAACCCTTAGGCGTGCCTACCTTATGCATGCACTTAACTGACGACCTCGCCTGTTTAGTTATAGGCTTCCGCATGCGCCCTCTGATATAAATATATTATGAGATTAAAGTAGATCGCGTGAGTAAGCAGGTGGCAAGCCTGGGTTGCCACATGGAGATTCCGTGTTGATCACCCCAAAGAACAGATTATCGGTGCTACTGGTGAAGGTGTACGAACTCGTGCGTTAGTCCAAGAAGTAATGAACTCCCTTGCATTAATCTCTCAAATCGAACCTAAATCGATTGATGAGCCAATCCAAGATGAATGCTGGATTGAAGCTATGCAAGAAGTGCTTCAACAATTCGAGATCAATGAAGTCTGGAAGTTAGTTCCAAGACCTCGCAATTGCATTGTCATTAGCACCAAATGGGTATTTCGCAACAAGCTAGATGACGAGGGCAATGTGACCCACAACAAAGCCAGACTCGTTGCAAAGGGTTACTCACAAGACGAAGGTATTGATTATGATGAAACTTATGCACCGGTAGCAAGGTTAGAAGCTATTGGCTTACTACTCTCTTATGCTTGATATCATGACTTCAAATTGTTTCAAATGGATGTCAAAAGTGCTTTTCTAAATGGTTTTATCAAAGAAAAGGTTTTTGTGGAACAACCTCCTGGTTTTGAAGATTCCAAAAATCCTAAACATGTTTTTCAACTCAAGAAAGCGATGTATGATCCTAAGCAAGCACCTAGAGCTTTGTATGAAAGACTTAACACATTTCTAGATGAAAATGATTTTGAAAAAGGAATTGTTGATACTACTTTGTTTACCAAGAGGAGTGGTATTGATATTCTGCTGGTACAAATCTATGTGGATGATATTATTTTTGGATCTACTAACGATGATTTGTGCAAGAGTTTTGGTGATATGATGCAAAGTGAATTTGAGATGAGTCTCATGGGAGAATTAAATTTCTTTATGGGCTTACAAGTCAAGCAATTGAAAGAAGGAACATTCATATTCCAAGAGAAGTACGCTAGAGAACTTGTGAAAAAGTTCAGTGTTGCTACTACTAAAAAAGTAGATACTCCTATTTCATCTTCGCTGAAACTGGACAAGGATGAGACCGGTAAGTCTGTTGACCCTAAACTGTATAGAAGCATGATAGGCTCACTATTATATCTAACTGCTTCTAGACCAGATATATTGTTCAGTGTATGTATTTGCGCTCATTTTCAATCTAAATCCGAAGGAATCGCGTCTCAGGGCGGTAAAGCGAATTGTCAGGTACATTGCTACTTATCCTAAGTTAGGTCTGTGGTATCCCAAGGGTTCAGAGTTTATATTACTTGGATATTCAGATGTTGAGTATGCATGATGTAAGATAAACAGGAATAGCACCACTGGTACTTATCAAATGATGGGCAACATGCTCATATCGTGATTTTCTAAGAAGCAAAACTCAGTGGCGCTGTCAACCACTGAAGCTGAGTATGTGGCTCTAGGCAGTTGCTGTGCACAATTACTGTGGATGCAACAGCAGCTAAGCGACTATGCTGAAGAATGCTCTGGATCTGTCATTAAGTGCAATAATACGAGTGCTATTATTCTCACGAAGAATCCCATTATGCACTCGAGGGCGAAGCACATTGAGATACGACATCACTTTATTCGAGAGCATATCAACAATGGAGATGTCTGTATTGAATTCGTGAATTCAAAACATCAACTAACATATATATTCACTAAGCCAATGGACAAGACATCATTCGAATTTATTGGAAATGAACTGGCATTTTGCAATCCTACTAAGTAAGGATAAGGCAACAGCGATACAACTGTGGGTGAATATCACTCGATCAGCACTGAACCTGGTAAGTACATTGGTAAAGGTATGTTACTTTTCAAAAAGTAGCCATTTGACTGTTCACACTCTGACAGCTCGAACATTTACTGCTCTGCTGATCTGATTTGCGATTACCTTTAATGATCCTGCCTGATTTTATCTCTTTAATTTTTATTTATTTTTTTACTTTTGTCTTTTTACCGTTATTAGGATACTCACACTGCTCACACACGTCCACCTATTCATACGGATAGGACACTCCCACACTCTATACTTTTCTACACTTTTCTACCCCACGTTCACCGAGTTTCACTCTCTCTCTCTCTCTCTCTCTCTCGTCTATATCTACCATCTTCATCCATCTCTTTTACCTTCACTTCTCTTTCGACCATGGCTCCCAAAAAGAAGCAAACTCCTAAACCATCTTCCAAGGTTACCACCCGTTCGAGGAAAACTTCCTCTCGTGCTGATCCTAAGTAAGGCTCTCAAGATGTGAGCCATAGTGAATCTGCTGCAGCTTCTGGTAGCATCTCGACTGGTACTACTCCGGCTCCTTCTGCACCTCAAGTTGAGATGCCTCAATCTAAGACTACTCCCAAGTCTCGACGCTGGCCCCTCTCTTCCTGTACTAACAGACGAACAAAGGAGGATCCTGACCGCTCAACTACTTCGACATCTTGGAACAAAAGAGTTGCAAAATCTACTGACCCAGCAAGTAGTAGTGCAGCTGCGTCTTCTACTGTTCCTTCTCTTCCTATTGCTACTCCTCCTCCTCCTGAGATCCCAGCGATACCTCAAGTCGCTCCCTCAGAAGACGTAGTTGTGCAAATAGCAAAAGAAGTAGCCGCTGAGGAAGTCGAGCTTGGAGACAAGGAACTTGTAACTCAAGATGCTCCTGCTGGTGAAGAAAAAGAACCTATTGTTGAGGAAGGAAGTCCTCAAAGTGATAAGAATGAAGATGTCAACGAAGAAGAAAAGGATGTGAATGAAGAAGAAGTTTCAAACGAAGAACATGATGATCAAGTTGAAAAGCAAATCACTGCCCCTACTCCTAAAACAGCGACTATTGCAGCCATCAGCACTGGTGCTGGTGAGAGTAGTTCTGGCATTCAACCTGAAGTTGAGGAAACACCTGCAAAGAAAGACGATGATGACGATCGCGAGTACGATAAGTTCGAGCTCTCTACTGGTTTTCAAATCGATCACTCTTTTGAAAATGATTTGTTTATCTCACAAGAACATCTTGACTTCTATCTGAAAATCATTGAGCGTGAAGTGATTCCAAATCGTTCGGTTGATTTCAAATTTCTGAAAATTTTCGGGATCTTCTTGTCAAACATCTTTGATGATCTCTCTCTCTCTCTCTCTCTCTCTCTCTCTCCCGTATTTTTGCTCTCTGAAGGAAGAAGTGTGTCCACCTGTGGTTGCACAGTTTTATGCTGACCTGCATTTTTACAATCCAGACTCTTTCAGTTTTTGCTATGACAAACAGTTTTGTACCATCACTGCTGCAAATCTTGCTGAACTCCTTCATCATCCTGTCAAGAAGTTTGAGAAAATTCGTGTCAATTACCGCTGATTCTACTTGTTTTATTTTATTTTTTTGGTAATCGAGGTGTTCGGGCCAGCTTGCACGCACTTCGACTATTCCTCGGGGGAGACTAGCATAGCAACCCATCACCATGGCTCCTCACTTAAATCACAGGTGCTCAGTTAGGGAATCAAACATGGGACCAGTGCACCTAACCACACAATCTCAAGTGCGCCCTAACCAACTGAACCACCCATGAGTGGGTCTGATGCTACTTGTTTTATCTCTGAACTTTCAAATACCTTTGCTCTTGACAAGATTCCTCTTAATAAACTGCCTCTCAAAATGAATTTACTTCACAAAATCGTGACTATGATTTTGAGACCAAAGAGCAACACGACTAATGATGTCTCGCACTTTGAAGCTCGTCTCATGTGGGGTATGTTGAATGTAAAGAACTTTTCATTGGCTCATTTGATCATTCTACATATGATGAGGGTTATTCTAAACGGAAGACTGGTCGACTACCTTATGGAGTGCTGGTCTCTCTCATTCTTCGATCCAAAGGAGTCACCATTTGTGCATATATGAAGTCTGATAAGATTGCAAGCATGATCATTGGAGAAGAGACACTGAGAAAGATGACTATCAAGATCACACCTCATAGCTGGGTAAATGCAAAGCATGAATTAGTTAGGATTGGACACGACTATGATGAGAAGGCAAGGGCAGTGCTGCTGGACCGACTCAAGGAAGGTGTTGTCGAAAGACATCTTAGAGGCTCTAATAGACCACCTGTCCCTAGATCTGCATCTCTAGCACCATATGCTTCTCGCCTTAAGCGGAAGAAGTCTACAGCTCATGCGGAGCCTTTATCATTAGTAGAACTGAGTAACGCTGAGATCTTCAGTGCTATTGCTCAGCTTCAAGGGTCTGTTGGCACGCTCCAGAGCACCTTACAATCTTTTGGCCAATACCTGAAGCGCATTGAACAATCGTTTGTCAACCTTGATTGCTATAACCCTGTTCGTTCTATCCCTCAGCCTGCTGAAGAATCCTCCTCTCCTAAACCAACCACCACCAAGCCTAAGAAAAATAAGTCACTAAAGAACTGAAACCACGGCAGCCTTAGTCTTGCTTGTTTGTTGTTTTGTTATGACTTCTAGCGCATTGCCAGATCACTAGCTTGATTTGTTTATGTTTCATTTCTATCAGTTGAATTGTTAGGATCGATTCTCTCTATGCCAGTATCAATGAAGCTTTGCTTATTTCCACTATTTTTGCATACATTTTCTCTGTTCCTACTATGCTGAACTGTTTAAATGTTTATGTTTGGACCTTTTTTATTATGAAAAAAAGGAGGAGAAATATAAATGTGAAATATGGATGGAACTGGTTGTGAAATGCTCCAACAGTAACATTGATAATTTGAGAATATGAAGATATGAGTGACAAGCGCCGACTATATTTATATCTTCATATCAGTACAACTGTTTATGATCTGTTTACATCTTTATATCCTGAATGATCATTGACATTGTTGTATGTTCAATTCAAAATGATTCATTATCTCTGCGCTTTACAATCTACAGTACAACTACTTTACCATGTTTACATTATCTAATCAAGCAGACTGTTACTGTTTACACCATATGCAAAAATTCAAATCATGCTATGTTATTTCACATATGCAGAGCTGGTTTTTTTCATCATAAAAAAAGGGGGAGATTGTTGGAAAACATCCATATGGTATTTTGATGATTACAAAACCATCTCTAGTTATAATGTCTACCATGACGAGTGCAAATGGTGAAAATAGTTACCATCATCAATAATCCTACACTGCCAGTAAAGACGAGAAACCTTGTTGTGAAAGATGAGTGAACAAGTGCCAAGAGGGTATATCATGGCAGCTTGGAAAGACCAGTCCAGATGGTGTTCTTGGAAGTCTTTGGTACTGATAAAAGGTGGTAAGATCATTGTGTTAAAATCAATATGTCATCGGGTTGATATCATCACTAATGATTGTCTGCCAACTTACTCGCAAGCAACATTGGTAATTGTGTGTTCGCAGTGGTGATTATGCTCGTGCTTGTTGGTTTTAGAGTAATAGTATTGGTGTGACAAATGTGTGATATTCGTGGACCAGCATGACTGCTGATACTTCAGAATAGAGCCATTGGACGCTTTGGATTCCACAGACAAACCTACAAAAAGACTGTTGGAAGCTGACACTGCACAAAGTACGGATGAACAATATTTGTCCAGGATCATTCGTTGCATGCGAATTGGAGTTGTACCATTTGATCTTCTGACAAAGTCTGGAGTTGTTGATCTCCTGAAAAAGACTAAAGCCGTACTGCCTGACATGTATGGATTGTCTCTGATGCGGACTAGTAATACATGTCTTATGCCTGGATCAATGCTATTGTTGTCTCCCATGCAGATAAGGATGCCTATTGTGCATGTTGTCCAGCTTTACGTCCTTGGAGGCCAACTATGCATCCTTTGAAAACATCCAACGGCTAGTATGAAGCTCAGAGGTCTAAATAAGGAGAAGGAAGGATAAATAGCAAAGTGTGAGCTATTGAAGACCGAAAAGTGTGATGCGAAAGAGTGTGCTGAGTTGAGCTGAAAAGAGTGAGCAAAGAGTTGTGAAAAAGAGTGAACCTACTCAGAACCTCACAAACACCTTCAAGCTCCTTGTACGAACAGCATCACTGCTCATTTTCTATGTTTGTCTGTGATCATTGTAATAGCCTGAGTATTCATACAAGTGTAAGAGCAGTGCTCGTGTCCTGATAGTGTGATCTATCGTGGTATAGGAACAACACTTGCCGGTTGTAATCTCCAGTGCTAATTAGAAGTGGAATCCAGCAGCTGTTAGAGTGGACATAGGCCTGCTCATAAGCCGAACCATTATATATCTGTGTGTGATCTGCTCCGTTGTTATCTGCTCTACTTAACAGCATCACACATACTGGTTCTCTACACATAAACATTATCACTGGTGATTGTTTATTATTCCCCAAAAGTTTTTAAACATAACCACTCAACCTATTCAACCCCCCTTCTAGGTTGATTGTTAGGCCCAACAATGTGTACTTGATCAAGGAAAAGTATGAATCTCTTGACAAGTTCAAGATTTTTTGGACTGAAGTCAAGAAGCAGTTGGGAAAGAAAAGGTTGTCGGATCAGGCCGAGGTAGTGAGTATTTTGGCAAGCATGGCGATACTAGACAGCTTAAAGGGCCATTTGCCAAGTACTTGGAGGATTCTAGGATAGTAGCAGAGTTAACTATGCTTAGAAGTCCTAAACAAAATGGTGAAGCCGAAAGGCACAATCGCACCCTTATGAAAATGATGATGAGTATGATCAGTAGGACTAATTTACCTATTTATCTGTGGGGGTGAACCCTTGAAAACAGTTATGTACATTTTAAACCGTGTAACATCTAAAGTTGTTCTATTGACTCCTTTTGAATTATGGACTGGACGTAAATCTAGCTCAAAACATTTTAAGGTTTGGGGATGTCATATAGAAGTGAAGTTACATTTTCACCGGTCTCTTCTAAAGATTCTTTTAGAGTATCATGGCATTAGTAGCTCATTTTAATTTAGAGTTACACCAGTTGGATGTTAAAACTGTTTTTCTGAATGGAGATCTTGATGAGGAAGTCTATATGGTGCAACCTGAAAGTTTTGCAACAGGTGATAAGCTTGTGTGTAGATTGAAAAAGGCATTTTATGGTCCCAAGATAGCTTCCAGACAATAGTACTTGAAGTTTCATAGTGTTGTCACTTCATTCGGTTTTGTTGAGAACAAAGTGGATTAGTATATATACTGAAAGGTCAGTGGGAGAAAATTTATTTTTCTCAAAGTTTATGTAGACGATATCTTACTTCCGAGTAGTGATCTTGGATTACCACATGAGACAAAGCGGATGTTGTCAAAGAATTTTGACATGAAGGACTTTAGTGAAGCATCTTTGGTCCTGGGCATTGAGATCCATAAGGATCGTTCTCGCCGTATGTTGGGTTTGTTTCAGAGGGCATATGCTAATCGTATTTTGGAAAGATTCAGTATGCAGAATTGCAAGCCAGGAATTGCTCATGTCACTAAGGGTGATAAACTGAGTCTGTCACAATGTCCTCATTTAAATGTTAAGAAAGCTAAAATGAAGAATATACTTTCTGCTAGTGCACTTGAAAATATCATGTATGCCCAAGTTTGCACCAAACCTGATATTACTTTTGCAACGGAACTCTTGGCAAATATCAGTCAAATACAGGAATGATCACTGGGTTGCTGTCAAGAAAGTTTTAGGTTACTTAAAGAGGAGAAATGACTATATGCTAATTTACAAATATGTTCAGGACTTGCAGCAGTAGGGTATTCGGATGCTGACTTTACTGGTTGTCAGGATGACATGAGGTTGACAACTAGATACATCTTTATGTTAGCAGGAGGTGCAATATTATGGAAAAGTGCAAAACATAAGTCTATTTCATCCTCTACTATGCAGGCGGAATTTATAGCATGCTTTACGTCGCTACTCAAGCAATTTGGCTCCGAAATCTCATTAGGGAGTTGACCGTTTTTGACTTTGTAGATAGACCCATACAATGGTATTGTGATAACAACTCTACAGTGTTTTTTTTTTTTTATCAACAATAACAAAAGTCTCAAGGTGTCTAAGCTTTTGGTGGTCAAGTTTGTGACTATAAAAGAGATAGTTCAGAATGGTGACATTGCATTAGAGCATATTTCTACTAAATAATATGGTTGCAGATCCACTAACTAAAGGCCTTCGGCCTTGCGCATTTGAAAGACATGTCATTAGCATGGGCTTAGGAGCATAATGAGATGCTATTGTTTAGTGGGAGCTATTTAGTTTTTGCTCTAATAAAGTTGACATATGTATTTGTTACAAATTTGTAATATTTTAGTATGTATCAACTGTTTTACATTCAATAAAGCATTTGTCAATGTATTATTATCAAGTAGTGAAAATCTCAAGGCATTGTGTAAACCTTCAGTAAATGCTAGGGCCATTCAATTATTAGCCTCCTTGATATGTCTTGATACACATAAAGTGAAGTTAACTATAAGGATAAAGACATATGTAGGTTGATTGGAACCATAAGGATATTCTCTGGTGACACATCAGGATTCGTGACACATAAGGCAAGAGAGTGTGATTGACAAAGGGGATGACACATAAAGTATCACTCTTTTGTGAGGTGTTATCCATTTGTCACACTACCATATTGAATTCATATCAGTAAAGTTAAAAGCATTCGTAACTATGGAAGGCTTCGTGCCTATTCATGTAGTTACCGTAATGATTCGGGGTTTGAAACTTTATGGGATCGGATCGTCTATTAAGAATAATCACAAGACCAACATAAAGTTGTGTACATGCAGTATAGTTTCAATTAATATAGCCCAAGTGGGAGAATGTTAGAATTTTCCTAATGTGGTCTACATTAATTAAAATTAATATTTGAGAGGTATGATATGCATATTCTTAATTAGTTTTAATAGGGAATAGCTAGTGTGGGCCGAGTTAGGCGTGGCCCATGAGGACAGGGCCCGCGACCAGAAACTCTATAAATAGGCTCAAGTCCCTCCTCTACCCCTTTAATGCAGAAATCAGAACGTTTTCGTTCAGATAGTGATTGTCTCATTCGGCCGCGTTCCAAGAGGGAATAGAGGAGAAGCGCTTGAGTTTGTCGTCGTTCCGCATCAAATCAGGATGGATTCCAAATCAGGCGTGCGCTAATTCCTTTCCTCTATCGCATATTGTGTTTCTGATTCTAGTTTTAGCGATCCTTGGGCGTGCCACATTCGTGGCCTAACAGCACCGACACATGGGAATTGTTCAAGATCAAAGAGATCCTGGACCTGGGTCATCATATAGTGTGCAAATTGTTTTTGCAAACTTTTACCTATAGATCAAGCAAAATGACGAGACATTCATGGCAGTACCGCAAGGGCAATTACAATCAAGAGGGTGTGTGGGGGGAAAATTATCAAAAAAAGGCCTAAACCTATTGTAATTGTGCCAATTTAGTCCTAAATATTTTTTCTTTAAAAAAAAGGAAGAAAAAGAATGATTAAATAAATAATTAAAAATTAAAAAATATCAAAAATATTATTAACAATTTGCCACGTCAGTGTCGGCCGGCCAAATAGACTGAATTGATAAAATTGTAAAAATTTTATGACAGAATTGACAAAAAAGTTTAGCACTGAATTGACACAATTATAATAGATTTAGAACTTTTTTGATAATTCTCTGCGCGCTTGGGTTTCCCTCAATTGGCTGGCAAAGTGTATTTATGTCCAATCAAATTATGACTATTATTAATCTACTAGCACGTCAATGTTTGGAATGTATTATATACCGTCTTCATTGTGATAGGAAAAAACAAACAAAAGAAAATTCGGGCGGGCCAACCGCTCCCCAATTGGGGAAACCAAATGACATCGGAACGAAACGAAGTAGGAGGGGGATTCAAAATAACTGTCTTCGGCGGGGTGCTCACACGGAACCGAGCTAGAACGCGCCACGTGTTCCATAAGATTGACTCGAAGTTCAACAGAGTCCAAAAGTCAAACCCCACGTTCCGCGCTCTCGTCCAGCCAACGAATCATGCCTACTTTTCCCATGGAACGGCGTTCTCCTCCCTCCGTCTTTGCTCCCTATATAAACCCCTCCCAGTCCAACTTCCAAAGTCATTTTATGACCCTCTTCACTCCCTTTCTCTCTAAGGAACGTCGACCCCTCTCTCTCTTTCTCTTCTTCTTCGACCTCAAATTGAACTCACAAATTTCCCAGAAGGATTACCAGAAAGAATTCAAGATACTATGCCGAGGAAAGGAATGAGGAGCATCTGCTTTAGTCCCAGGACTCCCTCCTTCGCCTCCCCCTCGCGGGCCCCTCTGGCCCGCTCCCCCCTGTCCGGGCCGGCCGCGGCCGAGGCCGACAAGGTCATTGAGGCCGCGGCCCTCCTGATCATGAAGTGGAACCCCGACACCTCGACCTACGCCCGCGTGACCTCGCTCTTCTACGAGAGCAAGCGCGAGGCGGCGCAGTTCATCACCTGCGTCAACAACCTCCAAAAGTCAATGCACGCATGGTCATCGGGGAACTCCGCCTGGAACGAGAGGCTGGTCCATGCTCAGTTCCTTATGGAGATCGCCATGAAGAGGCTCCAGAAGGAGTTCTACCAGATACTGTCACTGAACCGGGCCCACCTCGATCCCGAGTCCGTTTCAGCCCGGTCGTCCCGCGCCTCCGCACGGTCGAGCATCTCTGAGTACAGCGATGATGGCAACGACGAGGCGTGCGCTGCACGGGACTCCATCGCCGAGGTGGAGGAGGCCTCCACGGCAGCCATGTCGGACCTCCGGTCCATCGCTGAGTGCATGATCGCCTCCGGCTACGGAAAGGAGTGCGTCGCCATTTACAATATCATCCGGAAATCGATCGTGGACGAGGGGATTTACCGGCTCGGCGTGGAGCGACTGAGCACCTCGCAGGTCACGAAGATGGACTGGGATGTGCTCGAGATGAAGGTCAAGAACTGGCTGGCGGCGGTGAAGATTGCCATCCGGAGCCTCTTCACCGGCGAGAGGATCCTCTGCGACCACGTGTTTGCATCATCCGACTCAATCCGCGAGTCCTGCTTCGCAGAGATCTCGAGGGACGGGGCGATGCTCCTATTTGGAATCCCCGAGTTTGTTGCGAGGAGCAAGAGGTCGCCAGAGGAGAAGATGTTCCGCCTCCTGGACATGTACTTGGCGATCTCCGAGAGCTGGCTGGATATCGAGTCCATCTTCGCGTTCGAGTCGACTTCCGCCGTCCGGTTGCAGGCGCTCACCTCGCTGGCCCGACTCGGGGAGTCGGCCCACTCTATGCTCTCCGACTTCGAGGCGGCCGTCCAGAAGGACTCACGGAAGTCGTCGCCGCCGGTCGCTGGCGGCGGCGTCCACACCCTGACAGTGCGCGCGATGAACTACCTCACCCTCCTTGCCGACTACGGGAGCATCCTCGGGGACATATTCGCCGACTGGCAGCGGCCGGCAAAGTCGTCTCCGCCGGAGTGGTACTTGGACACGGCGCCGGAGTCCGACGATGCTCCGGCGATCTCGCTCCGGCTGGCGTGGCTGATCCTCGTCCTTCTCTGCAAGCTTGACGGCAAGGCGAAGCGGTACAAGGACGTTGCGACGTCCTATCTCTTCCTCGCGAACAACCTCCAACACGTCGTCTCGAAGGTCCGAGCGTCGAATCTGCAGGACCTGCTCGGAGAGGAGTGGATCGCGAAGCACGAGAGCAAGGTGAAGCAGTACACCGGGAACTACGAGCGGCTGGCGTGGGGTCAGGTGTTCGCGTCGTTGCCGGAGAGCTCACCTGCAGCGGGGGAGTCGCCGGCTCAGGCGCAGGCGCAGGAGAGGTTCAGGCGGTTCAACAGGAGCTTCGAGGAGGCGTACCGGAAGCAGAGCGAGAGCGTCGTACCCGACACGAAGCTCCGGGAAGAGATTTTAGGTTCTGTTGGGGGAAGGCTAGTGCAAGCGTACAGGGAGTTTTATGAGGCGCACTGGCTCGCGATAGGGGAGGAGAGGAACGTGGGGCTTTTTGTCCGATATGCCCCTGAGGATCTGGAAAATTACCTGTCAGAGCTGTTCTACGGGACGGGCGGCGACGTGGGGAACAGGAAAACGTCATCGACTTCCTCCTCGACGTCGTCGAATCGGCACCATTCATGGTCTCGTTGAGAAGCAGCTTTTTTTTTTTTTTTTGTGGTCTAACCGTAGTGTCGATGATAAAGATGCAATTAACGGGGTGGTCAATTTGATGGCTTTAATCTTCTGTTCTTTCATGTATCTGATCCATATCCATTGAATCGTCCATTTTGCGAGTCCCACAATGTGATCCATGTACGTTCGATTAGATTAGTATCCATACAAGAATTTTATCCTTGCGTGAAATGGCCTGGTTCCCCCGGGACCCACGCCTACCGACTACGTGAAAAGGCCATGATCGGGCCACTCATTTCGTATTGCCAAAGTCCCACTTGGCCTGCTAATTTTTCCTTTCACTATTGCCCAGTTTAGAAGCAAAAGAGAAAAACAGTAAAACACACCATCACTGAACTTTTATAAGGTACTTGTTTTTGCTCCAAATTTTCAGGATATCTGTGGTCCTAGAAATATTTAAAGTGACAACTATAGTACTATATATTGTCAAACAAGGACTAAAAATAATATGAGTTGGGATCATGCGACGAAACCTGACCCAGGAAGACGATGCATCATGCTTGCACCCACATCAACACACTCATTCCGCGAAAACTTGCCTACCTCAGAGTCCACATGGACCGATTGAAACAATCATTACCGTTGATCATGCGAGTCTTATATGGATCAATAACACATAACTGGTGTGACCACACCCGATTCATAGACACGGGTCTAGACAACAACATTCCTAGTCATTTTGTGTTTGTTTAGTCATACATGAGATTCATCTCGATTTAGATGACCCTACCATGAAAGCAACTTTATGTTGATGTTTAATTTGTTATTAAGAAGCATTGAAGAGCCGGGGGACAAGAACAGCAAGGCTTCTTACAAGCCGTAAGTTAGAGGCAATTGATGGGGACATGGGATCTTATATTGTTTTGTCATCAAACCTCTGGCCAGTGTTTGAAAAATTGGACATCGACATTTGAAATCAACTCCACATCAAAACGATCACGTGAAAGTTTCCCTTTTTCAAGTTTTCATACATCAGCAAGTCAAATAACACCAGCTTCTAGTTTAAATGGTGCGGGAGATACAAGGTTGCATTCACTTGCATGAAGGAAATTTTTCTGGGATTCGGTTAAATTCACGGTTACATGAAATTCGCAGTGTTTGAATAAATTCTGGCGCAAGTTTATAGCCACTCAAACAAATTTTCTAAATTTACATAACCTAACTTCAGAAGACTTAACTTGTAGCCCTTCTAGATGCCTTGAGTCAAGAACACCATTCATGGCATGTGGACTTTGAGGCATGGGTATCTCAGTAATTGCCATTGCACCAAAGTAGTGATGTTCAATACTTTCCAATGCCGGTCAATAAATGCTTTATTGCTCTTGCATTCTGTTAAAAAAAAAGAGACAAGAAAGAAAGAAAGAAGAGAACACACGTGACGATTCATCGTATACACAACGACACTTCAGTTGGTCCATGACGCTGATGTTACTTGCATGAAACCCTTCATTTTACTCCACTAAACCGAAGTACATCGATTGGTGGATCCGAAATGAAACAGCATTTCAAGGCCTACATGTACTTGGTCATTGCTACAAGTATATGAGAGAAGCAATTTCTGCCTGCAATTTAGACCTGAATCATACAACGGTGTGAAAAAGGGACCATAGATACTTATAAGACAGAAAACACGGCGAGGTACCGAATTTGCGCTACGCTACTTAGCGACTCCATGATCAACCGGCAGAGGCACACTCTGCCATCCTGTGCAATGTTGTAGAACCTGCTTGAGTGAATCTGTGGGAGGTTCCACCGTCCACGTGGGATAGTATTCGCTAGGATGAAACATGCACTGCTCGGCTTTATCAGTCATTAGACCTGATTGAGTTCCCACTATGAACAAGTCCCCTTCAGATCTTATGTGACCACTGCCTGCGTCTTCCTTGTCAGCAGCCTATAGAAAAGTGAGATCACAAGTCTCAGACACATAGCTAGTCACAGGAATACGATATGATCTCTTATCAGTAGCCAAAATAAGTAGATAATCCAGTAATGATGTCAAGTCCTAAATTAGTAACAGATGAAAGATAGCCCGCAACTAGGTCCACTATGCTACTAGGACATGGAATAATTGCATGCGATGCACAAGTAAGTGACCTATTTGTCATGAGGCAGTAGGAAGACTCTTCAAAAACTGTAGAACATCATCATTTTTTTTTCTCCGAACTATAATTATGACAGATTTCTCTGAGAAACATATTCTTTCAAAGCCATCTAAGGAAGCCATGAGTTTAATCTTCTTCTTTTTCCGTGCAATGGATTTTAGTCTTTGAACTCAAAGACAGGACAAGTGAAAAAACCCAAGCCATATGTGATGCCAAGTCTGCCGGCATATCTTTTAACATGTACTCACCCTGATTTCTATACAGATGTTCCAACGATGTTCTTTATCTTCTTTTTTTTCTATCTATTTCAATCCTTTGAATAGGTTTATAGAGAATTTATCTCTCTCCGCGAGATTCATTCTCCAAAATCTCATATGTGCATCGATTGGTTGCCAACGTGGCAGTCGAACATGGTCCGGACAAAAATTCAACGCATTCTTCAAAGTGGCATTGCCCCTGTCAATCACGATGAACTCGATACTCATACGTAATCATGACAACACTCCAATACAATTCTTACAGCACTAGCTGCGAAGATGGTGATTCGACAAGCTGCAAATGACATTTAGATTGCATTACAAGTAGTTTCATCTCAAATCCTAAGTTGCTGTATTGACTACTATACCCTCTTCAAAACACCCAAAAAAACCCTAATTCGAAATCAGTCTCGAGCCCTAATAATTAAATTCTAGTGTCCACAGGCATTGCCACCATTGCAGCCACCGCCTGCTCACTCCAACCAACGTCACCAGTGACATTGCCCATGTGGCCACCCCTCTCTCTCTCTCTCTCTCTCTCTCTCTCTCCCTCCCTGGCGGCAATGAGTAGCGCAGATGCTGTGACAGCAATGGTGGCAAGGTGATGGGGGTGAGGCAGTGACAGCAAAGCTAGGTCTAAGGTAAGACTTGTGAATACGGTTCAACAGTAGGTGAAGATGAGAAAAGCAGTAGAGGTATTTCCGGAAAAGCAATTGCAATTAATACAAATAAAATGCTTGATGCAAAGTGCTAGGTTTAGAAATTGATACCCAATGCTTTTGGAGTAACATGTGTGGGAAATGTTTTTGGTACCTTTCCTTCTACCAAGATAAAACTACTTGTAATGCAATCTTTTCTACTTTTGCTTTGAATAATTGACTAATCTACTAATTGAGTGCATAAAATCAAGAAGAATGAGTGCCATATCTTCAGCAAAACACCCATAATAATTTGAAGCTAAACATGGTAAGATGTGGCAGAGAACTCCTAAGTAGCACCGACACGCGACACGACACGACACGAGACGCCGACATGTCATTTCTAAAAAAATAGAGAATTCCGACACGTTGAAACACATTGTATATTAAATATATATTTCTATGTAATATGTATATATAAAAATATCAGCGGTGACTTTCTTCTTCTTCTTCTTTTTCTTCTTCTTCTGTTAGGGATTCATGATTAGGTTTCTTTGGGGTTGGCTGTGTATATTAATTTTGGGGTGACTAGGTATATGACTTAAATATATATATATATATATATATATATATATATATATATATATATTTGATAGATTTACATTTTGACCTTTAATTTATTGAAAATGCTTAA
This sequence comes from Lenwebbia sp. NSW1173648, assembly GCA_029784005.1. Taxonomy (NCBI): domain Eukaryota; kingdom Viridiplantae; phylum Streptophyta; class Magnoliopsida; order Myrtales; family Myrtaceae; genus Lenwebbia; species Lenwebbia sp. NSW1173648. The sequence goes on along the minus strand of JARCGZ010000008.1, from coordinate 16,640,928 downwards.
AATTGATCCCGTGCGTGTCGAAATGGCGTGTCGGGATGCTGGACTCGTGTGTCGCTGGCGTGTTTGGAGCGCTAACCACGTGTCGGTCGCATGTCGACGAGTGTCGGAGTGTCCGACACGCGTCCGACACGACACAGAGGCCCCGGAGAGTGTCTGTGTTTCCTAGGAGAACCCTTGAATGGACTCTTTGCAACATAGCTTTACCATAGCTAAACAATGCATTGAGATCCCCAACAACCGTGTTAGGTCAAGAGTTAGAACCTTGTCCTAATTCAATGTACTGAAGCTCGGTAAGCTCAAGATTGGCATTGTACTAGACTACCTCCCCTCCTGCTTCTTCCTCTTCAATTACACTATAAATGTATGCCACACAAGCAAGGCACCTGAACTATGAACGTTTTCGACCAAAAAAAAATATATATATGAATGTTCTCCTACCATAATGAATGTTCAGTCCAATGCGCAGTCAACTCTCCTTTCAGTCATCAACCTTTATCTCCTTTGCATTTGGGATACAATGTTCGCTAAGTTATGTAAGATATGCTTAGAGTAACTGACTTTTTTCAGCTCAAAAATATCAGAGATGAAATAGAGGTGTTTGAGCTAACAACAAACTAACTCTCTTCGTCAACGTAATTGTACTTAACCTGATTCTTAACTACTTCAACATTGTCCCCTCCACATATAACTAGCCGCAACGCTTACCGAGGCCAAGGTCACGTAACAGGCTAATGAGTTCCAGAAACTTATTGATAAACTAGCACAAAGTAATAGAAGGTTTACTCTTACAACAGCCAACTCTGTACAACAAATAGCCATTTTGCTCCTGCTCTGGAGATTAATAATGACTTTACATGAAGAGAAAGGAGAAATGATCTCCAGGATGGGAGCAACTATTGGCAAACCATTCATACTGACGTATCACCATTATCCAGTATTCCCAAGAGAAGAATATGAGTATTCACAAGCAAGAAAGTTCTAACGCTTACAGTACAAACACTCTGACAATTGACTACTAGTTGCACTTCACTTTACAGTGAAAAAGAAAGTATAAGCACTTGCCTTTTCTGTAAGATATTTGAATGCCAGCTTCTTCTGTCCAGCTTCATAGATATTGCATTGGGAGAATATCTGGTTGCAAAATGAAGAGAAATTATGAACAAAACATTGTTACTTATGGAAATAAACAATCCTACCAATTCCACAAAGACAAGGAAAATGTTTAAATAAGTATGAAATAGAGATTCCATGGGCTATTATTATCACCTGTGCTTCTACACTAGCACAAACAGCATATATGCCCCAATTTCTGGTGTAATTGTTGTACAGATGTACTTTTGCAAACCTCACTCGGGGATGCCGTTGTCGAGTTCCATCAAAAAAACAATGGTGAATGGTCACCCTTATACATCTGTCCTCAATGTGGGAGGGATCTGCTCCAATGAGCATTGTCTTGTCATGAGATGAAAAGTGACACCTGAATACAAATAATCAGGTACATTGAGTTGAGATTAATTATAAAAGAAACGACTTGTCAAAGATGGAGAAAGTTACTCACCTAGAAATGGTGATATCTGTGCTCTGCCTTGTGATATCTATAAGGCCATCGTCATAATCACGAAGGCTGCAACGGTCAATCCATATGTGTTTCGAATTGGGCTTTATTTGAATGCCATCGACATCCGGTCCTCTACCGCCTTCGAAGTCTAGATTGCAAATGATGACATGTTCAGATTCCTTCAACCTCAAACCTTTCCCAGTGATTTTTATCGTCTGGCCACGGCCATCAATGGTCTTATAGGAAGACACATTTAAGTAAGACGAGAGATGAATGGCGCCCGACAGTTCAAAAACTATCCAGAGGGGTTCTTTTCTGCGGCACCCATCACGAAGCGATCCTGGACCATCGTCTGCAACAACCGAAGCAAAATTTGAACTCTCTATGTAGACAAACAGGCATGCAGAAAAGGGGTTTACGGACATGATGCGACCCAATAGTTCCTAAGATGCATTTTCCCATGGCTAAACTCAAACTCAGGCATTACAGGACCTTAACATCTGGCTTATAAGCCAGAATTGTCTACATTGGATTAATTTAGCAGGGAGGACAGACGTGAAATGTAAAGACAAGCATTTTATCGCATCGTACCTTCATGCATCAGCCATAGAATCTATCAACTCACAAAGTACTAGTCGACAATAAGGATGTTACCATATAGCACATGTCGACACAATGAGAACCAGGCCTTTTCTTATCCTCACAAAAAATTCCCAAGTTTTGTTTCAACCTATTTTCCACTCCAGCCGTTCTGAATACCAATTTTTTGTCACACCGAGAAACCCCTTTCACTAGAAATTACCAATGACCGGACAAGAACCCATGATAATCATTTGACGGTAAAATATAAGACGAAAAAAGAAAAGAACAGAAAAACAAGCCATATTCGATTCATCTCGAGCACCGAAGTCTGAGAGTAAGCGAGAGACTGACCAGCCAAAGTAGTGACGCTGAAGAGAGGGCCGCGGAGGCCGCCGACGGCGGAGCGGCCGAACCCCTCTGCTTGGCCGGCGAGGCTCCGAAGGGTGGAGTCGACGTGGGCGTACGGCAAAGACCCCATGACGCCGCCGTTTCGGGTCGAGGATGGATCTGAAGGAGCGCGGTTATGATTATGGGGGATCTGGGGTGGCTGAGGGACGAAATTATTGGGGAAAGGGACGTTTGATGGACGTGTGTCGTGGTGGTGCTTGTGGCGATGGCCATGGGCGTTGCCCATTCTGCCGGGTGGCCCAGAGGTGCGTTATTGGACGGAATTGATTGCTCCGTTGAAACTGAAAGTTTTTGGAGATTTTGGCGTTATGTTGTTGCTTTTGGCCCTGTAACAGGAAAGAAACTGTTGCTGCTGAGATTGTCGGTGGTTCTCCTTGATCGTGCTTTGCCTTTTGTTCTCTGAATTGACGAAGAAGAAGAGAATAATGGTGAGGATCGGGTGCTCTAGCTGCAACGGAACGGGGAAAGGAATTTTTTTTCAGTTAACGTGCTGCACAGGGTGCATTACCAGTGCTCTCGCCAGAAAAAAGGAATGCGCACGGCTGTCCCAAATCTCGGCAAGTGCCTTGATCCGGCTTGTCTAGGTGGACGACCAGGACTCATCATACATGATCGTACTACTTGAGAATGATAAAGGGGGAGAGACGGATAGAGTAATTCTTGTCTATTTCGCGGAAAAGAGTGCATGACTATTTATAGACTTTATTAGATGACTATATAAGATAAGGCGGCCCTATTTCTACACCCGTTTTTGCCAAGACACTCCTTTTTTCTTGTTAACTTAGTAAAATACTCTTTTATCTATCTTCAATCTTTTTTTTATTAGGCCAATCCACAAACTGCCTTTATCTATCATCTCTCACATTATACAAATGCTCCATTGGACCCATTGTTGACACCTGGTTTTAATCAGTCTTTTTTCTTTAGAAAAATCTTTAAAAATATAACAAAAATTCATAAAATTTGAAAATCAACTTTGAAAGCCTTGATCAAGCCTAAAGAACCAATTTTGAACAAAAAATATTTTTCTGAAATTTATCGAATTTTTGGAATTTCTTTTAATTAAAAAATAGTCCAAAAAATAAGAAAAATAGTATTTACGACCAGAAAAATAGGAAAAAATAGTCATTAGTCTTGTTTTAATTCCAATTGCATTTTGGTCACTTTAAAATTCAAAAATTTGATCGGGAACTACTTTTCCAAATTTTTGCATTTAGGTCCCTAGTTTTCTAAAAATAACAAATTCAGCCCTTTCTAGACTTACAATACAGAGGGCGCATGCGGAAGCTAATCTAACTAAAAACAGGCAGTGGGCCACCCAAACAGAAAGACAAGTGCATGCAGAAAAGGAAATGTTAGGCATGCCTAATGGGTTACAGCCTCTTAGGTTTCGCTACGGCTTACAATAGATAATAAGATCACTCTGCAAGTTGGAAAATATGTACTTTTATACATATATTAAGCGTTCAAGTACATTATTCATTTCAAGAGAAACACTGGGAGGACTACAATCGAATATCCGCTCCCGTCGTATTAACCACTACCGACGTTCTCCTTTGACGCCATCAACCACGTCCACCACTTCTCAAGTAGCTAGCTCACCTGAAAAAAGTTATATCAACGAGGGTGAGCCGAAGTTCCGCGAGTAAAAGTGTAACAAACTAACGATCAAATATGTCAATCCTTAGCAAACATGCCAGTTATCGCAATATAAGCCATACAAGGGACCATCATCGCTAAGACATCCACAAACAAACCATATTCACCTCTAGATGCTCCCGGCATCCACACCTTCCTCGACCAATCCATAGTTCAACGCCCATGTCGCAAACCTTTATCCGTTGAACTACTCAATTTAGTACCCAAAGGAGACCATTTAAGCGTTAGGAATAACATGTAACCCATTTCAAGGTTCGTTGTGCACCACAAGACCCAAGACCGAACCACCTCATACACGGCCAACCTCAAGCAACCGTTCCATTCAACAATCCATCCGTCAATCCCTCCATTCCATCCCTCAAGGATATTAATCGTGCCTATAAGAACAACAAGCAAGACATTTCCGTACGCCACATGCTTATAACCGAACCCTTCCTCGCTCAATTACCACTCATCGCCACTCAATTTCGACAATACATCCACCAAATCTTACTCTCAAGACATCCACAGTGCCAATAGTAATAACATACAAGCCAATCAAGGTCCTTCGTCACCAAAGCCGAACTCTAACTCTCTCGGCCACACTAAGTCCATGCCCAATTCGATGACTCGTTCCTCAATTTCACTAATCCGGCGATCAAGGACATCAATCAACTAACAAACGCCATAGCAAAGGGAATCAACCACATGAAAGCCGAACCGATACCCATCTCACTCGGCCACCTCAATCCGCCGTCCAATTGAACGATCCATTCACCAATTCCACTCACCCGACACTCAAGGAAGTCTACCTTGTCAACGAACGCGACATGCATCAAAGATAGACCACATGCTTAGCTAAGATCAAACGATCCAAAAGTAGGTGAGTTAGAATTCTACTTGCCTGGAAAACTACCGCAAAACCGCCACGAAAACCAACGCCGCTCCATGGACGACGTGGAGACGATCCCCTCGCCTCCATGGCTCGAGCTCGCCTCAGTTTCTCGCACGGATGACCACCACGAAGTTGACATAGGCCGTACACGAGCTGGCCTTTCCTTCCTCCTTCTTGGTGCGAGCAGTGACGATGAGCGAGAGGAAGGTAAGCGAGTGAGCAGACTGAGGAAGATTATCTTCCTTCAGTGGTGTTGCCGCAAGAAATGGAGAAGAAGATGAGAGAGAGAGAGAGAGAGAGAGAGAGAGAGAGAGAGAGAGAGAGAGAGAGAGAGAGAGAGTTGTCCATTCTCTCTTGGATTTGCACCGAATGAAAGAAAAAGAGAGGGGGAGGTGGGCGAAGTGCACGAGGAAGGAAAAAGGGGGAGAGTGCTTGGGGGAGGGGGTTGTCCACGAGGGAAATGAGAGTGGAGAGAGAGCTAGTGGGAGGGATTACATGGCCAGTGGGTCTAGGGGCTGGTCCAAAGAGATTCGCAGTTCATTCGCGAATCGAAATTCGCTCCGACACGTACAAATTACCATACCCACAAATAATAATCATTCTAGTAATGATGTGCCCAAATGTTTTCACTTTGGATAACCCACCGTGCCAAAATAATGCTGATCCTCCAAGAATTATAATCTATATTCTGTCTTGGGAATTCAGGCTGTCACAAGCACCCATCTCATCGACAATGGATTTAACCGCCGAAGGAAATCAATAACTGATTCATCTTGTTTTTGTTGCAGATGATGAAGTCTGAGATGAAGAGAGAGCATACGTGTAGCGAAAGCTGAGCCAAAGGAAGCATTGAGAGCATCCCAGATGGCTTTGCTAGTTGGTTTACCCAGAATGAGAGGTAAAATTGATTCTGAGATGGACGTAATTAGAAGACTCAGGATGGAAGCATCCTATTGTTGCCAAAGAGCTGCTTGGGCTTTATTAAAGGGACACGTTTTAGTCCCATCGACATGATCATAGAGATTTTGTTCTTTGAGAAACGAGACAACTTGTTCTTTCCATAGCAAGTAATTAGATGATGTGAGGCATAGAGAAAAAAAGTGGTGAGCATATCCGAATGGAGGAAGTGTAGAACACGGAGCCATTTAGAGCCATGCCGACCACCGTTGTAGGGAAGAAGAAGAAGAAGGAGGAGAAGGAGAAGGAGAAGCAGAAGGAGGAGGAGGAGGAGGAGGAGAAGGAGAAGGAGGAGAAGGAGGAGAAAGCTAGGGTTGCAAAGAGGTGTGAGCCTTAGATGGCTCTGATACCATATTGAAGCAGAAATCGTTGTGTATTTCCATTAAGCTTATAGGGGTATTTATATACCCAAGAGTACATTCTAGAAGATTTACTAGCAAGAAAAAGAAATACATAAATTAGAATACCTTCCTACTTACAAAGATACGATTTCAAATCTTCCAAAACGATAGTTGTTGCGACCCACCTCGATCCCTACGTATCGAGTGGTGAGCTAATGGATTACTAAGCTTCCAGGATGGGCTTAGCTCGGGCCCTCCCAGGCCCAAACCAAATCCCTGCGGCAAATATCGAGTTCGATCTTAGTGTGATCAAGTGGCATGTGTATGTGTACTTGCAAAAAGGAGTCACCACCGGTCCTTAAGGAAGGTAGGCCGGAAACCTTATCGAGCTGTCGGGAGGAGCCGTTCGATTCTACGTAACTAGAAATTAAGGGAGTTGGGGACTTGGTTACGTCGGTGTTTCCACGACGCCCTTTCGATACTAGAATTGGATGTTTTTTCTAAAGTGTTCATGCAGGTGTAAGTCTATCATATCAATCACAATCAAAGCATGTAATGTGCACAATCAAGGAGTCAAGACGTGCAGATAAAACACATCAAATCAGTCCTAATGAAGCCCTAGAGGCTTAGAGAATGTGTCATTAAAGTTTGAATTGAAATTTTCAACGATTCGCCCAAAAGGGCAAAATCGTCATTTTTCAAAGGGAATCTAAGGTCAAAACTAGGAAAATAAGGTCAATCTAGCCATTTCCTATATTTTTCATGATTTTCTGAATTTTTTTTAGATTTTTTAAATTTTTTCATATTTATTATTATTATTATTATTATTATTATTATTATTATTATTATTAAAAAGAAAAACGGAAAAAAAAATGAAACGGCATCGTTCGGCCTCAACTTCCTCCCCTCTGTAGGGTATTCTGGCAAACACTTGGTGGCCAACTGAGCTTGGAAACGAGCCTCTAGAGGCCCTTTCGTGGTCATTTATCTCATACTCCGACCGCAGCCGATGACAAAATTGCACATGGGCTCGTAGTGCTATATTTTCGGAACAACACTAACCAAAGAAAAACAATCGAATCACACAAAAACATGACGAAAAACACCCTTGAAGTCACGGGTTTGAGTTCTTTTTGTTGCAAAAATCTGAGCTTGAAAACAGCCCTGGAGAGGGTTTTTCTCTACCTCGAATCTTAGCCCTCGAGCGCAACAAGCAGTAAACCCGAACATAGACATGTACTATTACGTGCGGGGAATGATGTTGACTAAAACACAACGAATAGAACCAACAAAACATGACGAACGATCACCTCGAAGCCGCCTGTCCGGCTATTTTGGAAATCTAGGTTCGAACCCAGGTTGAGCAAACAGGTTGTTCACCCAGATTCGACCCCCCATCTTTCTCACATGCACGTACATGAAAAACTACTCAAATCAAATGAAAGTACATAACACAAGGTTCCCAAAACATTCAATGGTTCGAGAAATGGTTAAGTGCACGCATCCGAAATGCATCACGAAGGAGCCTACATGCGAGACCAACACTTGGAAAAATTTCAGCCATTTTGATGCGTTTTATCTTGACCTTTGAGCATAACCAATGACGAAATCACACGTGAACGTATACTACAACATGCAAGGAACGACACCCATAAAAAATAACGGCAAGATTACAGACAAAGACAAAGAAAAGCCCCCCTTGAAAACATGGGTTTGGCAGCTCTGAAAAGTTGGTCTAAACCCATCCGCGCAAACAGGTTGCGCGCCTAAGTTCAGACCTCGGGATCTCTCTCCCATACATCAACCAAGCGAAACCATTTGGTCCAAACGAAAGTAGGCAACGCGAGGTCTCCAGAATATCAAACGGCTCAGCAAATGGTTAAGCGTATGCACCACAAACCTACCACGAAGAAGCCCTCACGCAAGGCCAACACTAACGAAAAATTTGAGCCGCACACAAGCTTGGTTTTTTTTTTTTTGGTCCAAACAGACAAGCTTGGTTCAAATAGAAGTTTTCATGGCCTTTTCTCTTGACCCACGGGCATAACCAACAACAAATAAGTACACGGGCACGTAGTACTACATGTGAGGAATGGTACCGACCACAAAATAGCAACTAAGTCATACAAAAACGCAACGGAAACTCCCCTCGAAGTCATGAGTTTGAACTGTTTTCGGTCCACACGGGCATATCGTTGAACGGGTAATGAGCAGTTAAGAAAAGTGCTAAATCGGGGTCCTACGAGCAAAATCGAAGCAAGCGACCACTCAAACAAGCTTTAGTAGATCCCCAGTAGCGTCAAGAACTATTTGGTTGGGCTCTGTATGACCAAAAGTCCAACGGAACCGAACCCGAGCAAAAATGGGCGCAAAAACAGGGGAGACGGCGACCGAACCTGTTCGGGCTCGGTAACGGCGACGGCGGCTACGACGAGGTCCGGGCGGCAGTCTGGAGGCCTTCAGGACCTGTACGAGGGTGAGCCTCCGTCTCCACGGTCTCAATTCACTCTCGAGAAACAAAGAACGAGATCGCCCTCTCCTCCTTGGTTTCTCTTAGCCCCCCTCTCTTTCTTCTCTGAACCGACCCCCTCGACCTTTTCTCTCCATCCTCTTATCTTCAAACACCCCGCAGCTCGCCTGGGAACTCACCCCTCTTGGAACTTCCCCATTCACAGCCCAGACCTCCAGCCCCTCTCTTAGTACTTGCCCCCTAAAAGCCTGCATTTTCTCTCTCTTTTTGTGCTCCAACCAAGGAGCAGCATGGATTTGGGCAAGTTTGGGAGGGTTTGAGCTTGTTATGGGTGGTTTCAGGCTTCGGGTGGGTCGCCGAACGAAAGGAACGCGCGCCCTTTCTGCTTCTGGTGCGTTCCTGCTCTTTTTTATTATTATTATTTTTTGCATTCTGTGATTTTCTGGTTCAGTCGGACCGGACCGGTCCGGTCCGACTGAACCGGCCGGCCAGAATTGGGCCAGTTCGGTCCAATTTTGGCCGGTTTTCGCAGAAACGATGGCACCGCCTCGGTCGGGAGTGCATTTAGGACTCCACCATGGCGTGACGTCGCTCGATGGGTTTCGAATTTCGCAAAAAATCAGATGTCAACGATAGAGCAATATTTGGTGGATACCATCAAATCAAAATATTTTGCATCTTCTATTGTCATCACCGGCCATCGATTCTCCTTGCAACATTCCCTTCACTTCATTACGTACACAGCCTAAGGATATCATGTCATCCAATTGAAGATTTGTGCAAATCGACTCTTACTTATTGTACAAAGACTTTCAAATACTCTTCATGTCCTTACTAACACCACGAGAAGAGATCATTGATAACATTCTTTCAAAATCAATCACAAGCTATAACAACAAAATATGTGCAATCATAATTTCTCTCTCGACAATCTTACTAGTTGCTATCTCTCTTGGAAAGGATGCAAAAACAATCTCCATCAACTCTATCATAGTTTTTTTTTTTTCAATGCCCTCGGAAATATATGCAGTTCCTCTATACCCAAATAGACTGACCCTTATTCTATCTAAATTGACCAATATAATAAACGTAAACATCATTTTTGGGTACTCCTTGCTAATTGCTAATACTCCGATTCGAATACCATATTCCTAGTCACCAATCCAACTTCATTTCGCTAGATCTATTGAGAATATCGATCTATCTTAAAGGACATCATAGATCTAAACAGAAAATATTGATAACATCACTTTAATAAATAATAATTGTGTACTTCCAATCGTAAAATTAAGATATACATACACTTCTTCAAATTCCCATCTCAACTGTCTCCCAAGGCAATTTACCATAGCCTTATCTGAAATAAGAGATGTCCAAAACAAAAACTTGTCTATTAAACCACAAATTTTAAATAAGTATCTCGCCACTTAAAAGATAATCACTTAAGATTGAATGCCTATGACTTTTCAGATCACCAAGATGAGAACTTATCTAGTTTCCATCAAATTCAATGAATCTCAAGTCCTTAACCCAATGGATCGTCACTTAAAACTTATCAATTCTAAAATCACTGGCTCAAGTACTCGCCTTGCATGATCATTTTAAAGAAAACTACAATTGAAATTGACCATATTTACAAGTTCCACAAAACTCTTTAAAGTAAAATTATAACCTGCTATTCAGAAGTTCACAACCTACAGTTAGGAAGATCACACCTATTACTCAGACTATGAACCACAAGTAAATCTACGTATCACGCGACAATTTAAGCTTATATAACTTCTGAGATCAATTCTTACCATACCAAATATCACCACATAAAGCATTAATATTTGCAATAAAAAATTTCCCCCTTCCTAACTAGAAAATGTAACCCATCTCAACCAATCATCACATAATTCTAAAAATCACAATTTACTACCTAGATATCATAACTTACCATATAATAATCACAACTTATTATATTTGATCAAAAAAAATCACAACTTATTATAGAAGGATCAGTGCTTTTATTCTAACAATCATAACTTAAACTTTTACCATTTGAATCCACCTAATTGCATCAATGAGCGGATCTCAACCATGTCCAAATTGAAAACTTACTCTAATAGAAATAATAACTTATGACTCGGCGAAAAATGTCCAATCACCCAAGAGACCATCACTCGCTGCATAACGTTAGAGCTAAGACTTAACACTTATAAAATACTTACCTTTATTCAAATCGATATCTCCGATTCTTATAGATTCAAGAATCATAACCTAGATTCCAAAAGATCAAAAACTATCAAATGACTTGTTACTTACAAGACCAGAACTTAATATTTCTGCAATTTCTATTTCATCAAGTTGATCATAAACTTAAGTCTGCATGGCAACGATTCTGATCTGAAAAAGTGATTCTGATTAGAATTAATTTTTTTCTGATGTTGTTCCCTAGATGAGTTTTAGAGAATCAGAACGTGTTTGGTAACTGCATAAAATTTCTATTCCTAGAACAGAAACGCGTTTGGTAACTGCACAAATTTTTTTTTCCCGAGAATAATTTCTCTTCTCAATTTTTTTCATTTAAGTCAAATAATTACGTAGTTACTTTGTGAAATTTCATCATACATTTCAAATTAATTGAAGATTAATTCATAATTGATTCTCTTTTATAACATATTGCATATTGCATATAACATTTTTTTGTGCTATTCCATCTAAGTGTCGTGCCATAACGAGTCATTTTAAGCTTAAAAAAAGAGAGACCATGTTGGGTTAGTGTGTGATTTTGAATTAGCTCGGACCCTCCCAAGCCTATACCAAATTGCAATGAGGGAATATCAAATTCGATCTTATTGTAATCGGCGGCATGTGTATGTGTACATGCAAATGGAGTCGCCACCAGCCTTTGGGAAAGGTAGACCGGAAACCTTATCGAGCGGTCGGGAGAAACCGTTCGATTCGACGCAACTAGAGAAATCTATGGTCCGAGGACTTAGTTACGCCAATGTTTCCACGGACGTCCTTTCGGCACCAAAGTTGAGTGTTTTCCAAACGTGTTTCATACAAATTTTTAATTCATTTTTAAACCTATGAGGTAAGCCAATGCTAAATGTTCACACAGGTTGTCTTTGTCTTTATCCAAATTTTCTAAAACTAGACTAAGTCTAAAGTACCTAAATCTAGGCAAATCACAATCAATAAAATCAAGTGCGCAATCAAGGAATCATGGCATTGATAAATTGTATCATAAAGCCCTAATGAAGCTCTGAGGGCTTAGAGAAATGTAGTTCGGGTTTAATTTCAACGATGTTTATGATTTTCCTAACAAAAAATAAAATCTATGAAATCTAGGCCTAAATTTATGAAAATGAGGTCAAACTAGCATAATCTAAGCTTCTTCTATTTTTAGGGGTTTTTTGAAATTTTTCTGATTTTCTAGAAATTTTTCGATTTTTATTTTTATTTTTATTTTAGTTTTTATTATCTTATATATTTTTCTTTGAAAATAAGACCTCGTTCTGTTTTAGGTCGAGGGAAAAGTGATGAGAGAACTGAAAGGAAAAAGTGAGAGATGTGAGGCTTCATTATGTTTTGTGATTCTCAAAAGTGATATTTTTTTCAAAACCAACTTATTTTTTGTTCTTGTTTTTGCTTCAAAACTGTTCCCGGGAACATAATTAGAATCAGAATCATTTACATTACCAAATATGATTCTCATCCTTTTTTGTTCCGGGGAACAGAATCAGAGAACCAGAATCGTTGCCATGCAGGCTCTTAAAGTCCATATGCACAGTCAATCTATTCTCTTCTTACTTAACCTCTTAATTACTAGTCCATCTTACCACTTCGTTAATCCAATAAGTGTATGTCGCCTTTCTAAATTGGACAAATGTGCATTCTCCATCATTCTCCAAATTGGCAGCCCCGCTTTTACTTAATTCTTTATTTGAGGAAGCAAATCAATCACCATCTGACAAACGCCAGCTAAATCAGTTTGAGTGACAAGCTAGTGGCGCTCATCCATTTATTCCTGCGAGTCAAGACTTAGATCATAATTATCCTTTATCTCCTTGTTGAAATCGCACCTTGAGAACCTTAAGATACATTCTCGGTATCAAACGTAATAACTTGCTTGTCTTTGTTATCCCTTCCAAAGCAAAGTATGCTTCTCTGACACAAAATCGATGATTACTTACAACTAAAAGAAACATACATCCTAGTACCTAAAAAAGACTAACATGCTATAAACTAACACACGAGCACACAAAGTCCCATAGAATCTACACCCAAAAATCATAACCTAAGCTTTGATACTAAGAAACCCCTTCCTCTTTCTTTCCTTCTATTTTTTTCTACGTACTCTCTCTCTCTCCTTCAAAGCTGTTCTTTTAAGTTCCTCACTTCACGACTCCACCAGCAGAAACTTCATTTTGTTCTCTTCATATGGGTTGAGGCCTTGCTTAAAAGATGGGCTTATGGGCTCACTTTTTTTTTCTTCTTTTTTTTTTTTTAACAAGAAATTTCGTCCTCGAAATTTGAACTTACTTTTAATCATTTAATAAAGAAGCGCATTTGCGCATTACCCACTCCTCAAGCTCTATACGTGGCTTTAGTCAATATCTTAATTACTTAAATTCCTATACTAGTGCCACCATACAAATTGAAAATCTACGACTATTTGATTCCTTCAATCTCCATTTTCAACTCTAAATCATCAAGAGCACATAATCAACCACAAAATCTCACGGAACCGTCCACATGGATACTGAAATATGATTTTTCCTCAACCGAAAATATACATTTGGTCAATCAAGGTTGGTTGTACTCATTGATTAGCTAACTAAGCACCAAAGTGATAAGTAAATACTTCAAGGCCCAACTTTCTCATATCCTCACAACTATATTTCGGGCTCTTATGATCTATAAAGACTTCAAAACTTAATTTTTTTTTTCCAACCATACAAATAGTGCCTCGAACAAATCCACTAACATATATTGCTTAGAATTTGTCATGCCAACATTCACATTAGCATATTAACATCCACGCAATCTTTTCATATTCTCTTTCAAATTTTTTAGAAATATAAATTCTTAATAAATTCTAATATCTCCATGGTATCATCAACCAACATAATACATTTATGGTAGTTTTCTCCAATACCATAAGGTTGGAACAAGTATAGTAGGAGTGCCATAACTTGTGTATGTCGCTCACTTGAGTGCCATATCGGCTATTTGCCTCGTCGGAAGTCCTATGTGGATGCCGGAAAATTTGATGTGGCACCTCCGAAACAATATCTTTGAATTTTTTTAATGTTTTCTAGAAATTTTTTAATATTTATTATTATTATTTTTGAAATTTTTAATTCTTTGTTTTTCTTTTTCTTTCCAATTTTTCCCTTTGGCTAGCGAGGGTCACTGGCGACCCTCGCCCGATCGCCTCGCTCTTGGCCGGCGGTCTCTCGACGTCCCTGGGCAAGGGAGGTCGCGGCCTCGCCAGATCTGGGCAAGGGCCATCGCGCACCCACGATCGAAGGGCCAAGGGTGTCGCGTGCTCGTCGTCGAAGGGAGAAAGTCGTCAAGCGCTCGCAGTTGAAGGGCGAAGGCCACGGTCGAAGGGTGAAGTCCATGGTCAGCCCGTCGCGTCAGCCGGCCATGGTCGAGGTGGCCCTTGCCCAAATCTGGTGAGGGCCTTTGCGCCCTTGCCCAAGACCGGTGAGGACGCAATCACCCTCGCCCAGGGCCGTCGCGGTACCACTAGCCAACGGCGAGGGTCGCCGGTGACCCTCGCCAGCCAAGGGGGAAAACAAAAAAAAAAAAGCAAAAGAAAAATAAAAATTCAAAATAAATAAAAATAAAAAATAAATAAAATCCAAGTGTGACTGAAAAATAAATAAAATAATAATAATAAATCCACGTAGGACAATTTACCAGAAATGACACTTAAGTGAGCGAAAAAAAAAAGTTATGATTTTTAAGTAAGTGCCGTACACAAGTTATAGCATTTCAGGTTTCCTTCTTCCCCATAACGTTTGTTATCATTCGTGAGCACTTGAAATCTAATCCGCAGAATATCAATTAAACTATATGCATCTTCAATAATCATCACGACTTAAAATTTTTTTGCTGGTCATCGATTCTTCTTTCAACATTTCAATTACGTACATAGTCTAAGAATATCACATCATTCACTTGAACATCAATTCTTATTTATCTAAAACCCTTCAAATTCCCGTCATGTTTTTACTAACACTTCAAAAGAGATCTTTGATAACCTTATACCAAAATCAATTTTTAACTTTTAGTACACGCAAGGTTCTTAATATCACTTGTAATGATTGTGTACTTCCAAATATGAAGATCTATTTCTTCAAATTTCAATATCAATTGTCTTCTAAGAAAATTTACTATCGTTGTCTCTAAAATCATAGATTTCCAAAGAAAGAACTTCTCTTTAATCCACAATTCTCAATAAAGAATATCTCGCATCATCTCTTAAAATGGAATGTCTCTAACTCCTTAATTCACCAAGATAAAGACACTATCTAATTTCCATCGAATTTGATGTATCTCAAATTATCAACCTAGAATGTCACCTAAAATTATCATTCTTTAGGTTAAGCACTCCAAGTGACTTTTCTAGAGAAATCTCAAATCTGAAATTAATCACATCTACTAATTCCAAAATACTCTTTTAGAGTAAGATTAGAACCTACCGCTTAGAAATTCACAGCTTACAATCGTACTGATCACACAAAATTATCACAACGACTTATTCTCTGGAAATCATAATTTATCATGACCACGATTTATCATTAGATGATTTAGCCCACCAAATCATAACTTAAATTCTGTCATCATAATTCACTCGATCGCACCAATAATCGAAACTCATCTATTTTAAATCTAAAGACTTACTTCGATAGAAATTACAACTTGTGACCTTTGCAAATTATATTCAAATGACCTAGAATATCATCGATCACTAAGCACTCCTGAAATCATTTTGGTGACACGATTACTAGTCGTGCTCACGGTTGACACGAAATTGACCTGAGCATAATTAGTTTCAACATATATGTATATGCTAATTTTGAGTGGTATTCGAATCATGTTATCATGTCGTGTCACAAACTGTATTCTTCGGTCGGACGTGCAAGAGAGCGAGCGTTTAGAGGGGGGTAAAGGGAACCATGTACAAAACAATACATGGTAATTGAGATAGACTATAACTGCAGTAGTGCCTTGTGCTCAACTGATATTAACATTCGATTATGACCCGTATGCAATTCTGTATTGACCAAGTTCAAACCGACCATGAAAACCTAGCCTGGCGGCTGGCCGGGCCCCGCCCCACCGCCACGATGGCTATATCTCTGGACGCGGTGGCGCCAAGCCAACGTCGTCCCAGCTTAACACCATGTGATTGATTTACTAAGCACGTTTTGATTAATTAATTAATTTACTTATTTATTTATTCTTTGTGTAATTTTTTGAAAGTGCGTTCTGATTTATTATTATTATTATTTTTTGCACTCGTTATTATCTTTATTTTAATTTTCAAAAGGGGATCTCAACGGCAAGCGCAAAGGAAAAGGAGAGAGAAAGAGAGATGTCACCGTTTTCGTTGAGCCTTCGCCTTTTCTTCGGCTCTGCGCTTCCATCCGAGCCCGATCTCTCCCCACCACCACCACCATCTCCTCCTCCTCCACCACCACGAAGAAAAAATGTTGCGGCATTTAAATCCATGATTAACTACGTCCTCCTCATCATTATCCGATGGAATCCGAAATGTACGAAGGTATGATTCTCATGATGTTCATCCTCATGTACGATCGGTGGATCAGTCGATGATTATTTGAATTTCGCTTTCTGTTTCGTTCGGATGTCGGATTAAGTTCCATTGATCGCGACTAGATGAGTAGTTAGATCCATGAAACGAGGATATTAGTTACGTATTCGTGGTAATGTTTTTCTTTCATGGCAAAATGTCGTCAATCATTGTCTCTCTCTTTTGGATCTCTTGCTTGAGTTCTCTTCGGAATTTGGGAATCTGACACATCGCAGACTATACGCAAGCTCATTTTTCAATTGAGCCTTGAGATTTTGCCATTCTTTCCCCCTTAACAGGGAGCGAGCTGAGAATGGCACTTAATGACAGAGCAATTCAAAACGTTCCATTTTCTTAGTTAAATTGGATTTCAACTTTATCAGCCATAGTTGAGTACTACCAATTAATTGATTTAGCGAGTCCTACTCTCTAACAATATGTAAATTCTCTTCCTGATGATTGTGGCTGATGTGTGAAGAATTGGAGAGGGACTTGGAGAAGGGGTTGGTTTCGAGGCTCAACCTTAAACCCCTCTCCCTCCCCGAAACTTCGCCTATACCACGGTCTCCTTCAGCTTCAGCGACAGCAACACCGACCCTGGTCTTATCCAATTCCGGGAAGGCTCTAGTTGTCTCGAATTCTGGAAAGGCTCTGGTTTTGTCCAACTCTGGGAAGCGGATTGATCAGGCTGGTAAAAAGAAGTATGTGAAGCAGGTGACTGGTCGCCACAATGACACCGAGCTGCACTTGGCTGCACAGCGGGATGATTTGGATGCCGTCAAGCATATTTTGGGTGAAATTGATGCCCAGATGATGGGAACACTCAGTGGGGCAGATTTCGATGCTGAAGTGGCACAGATAAGGTCTGCGGTGGTCAATGAGGTCAATGAGTTGGGAGAGACCGCACTTTTTGCTGCAGCCGAGAAGGGGCACCTGGCTATAGTAAAGGAACTGCTGCAATACTCAACTAAGAAGGGGATTGGTACGAAAAATGCATCTGGTTTTGATCCGCTGCATATTGCTGCTAGTAAAGGTCACCAAGGTAATCTTTGAATTTCGTACTTAACAATCATCTCCCTCTGGGAAAGCCTTTGTGGTAAATGAGTCATGCTTGTCTGTGACGTCTTCCATCACTCAAAACACAACATCAAGTCAACCTGGCATATCATGGACAGTTGGTGGCCATACCTAGCTATGCTTTTCGAGTGTTTTGAGTATTTGATAACTTGATTCATGGAGATTGTAATGATCCAATGATGAATAGAGAAAGCTTTTGATTTCTGAGACACTGTTCCCCCTATAGGACCACTTGTCTTGTTAACATAAGCATTATATAGCTGTAAGGTGGAATGTTCCCTTGTGCTATAGAAGGCAAAGTGTGAAGTCCATTGTTTATGAGCAAATACGTGGAGTTGGAGTGTGGAGCTATTATGGGGAATCGATAAAGTACACACATTCTGTGGAAATGCCACTCAATGATGACAACAAAGCCTGACTATAGTCAGTGCACTATATGGATTCTGTAGGCTGCAGTTCCTCCTTGTTAATGGAAATGAAGATTTATATCTGTGTGAAGTGCTCTATTTTGCATAATACTACTATCTAAATGTTTGGTGAAGAAAGTGCTTTTGTGTTTATTACCAAACTTTCTGCTCCTTAAAAACGCAAATTTAGTAGATCAAGAACCCTAATCTATCCTGTCCACTTTATGCAGCAATTGTCCAGCTGCTATTGGAATATGACCCTGGGTTGAGCAAGACAATTGGTCCATCAAATGCAACCCCCCTTGTATCTGCAGCTGCGAGAGGGCATATAGCAGTAGTTAATGAACTGCTGTCTAAAGACTCTAGTTTGCTAGAGATTTCCAAATCAAACGGCAAGAATGCATTGCACTTGTCAGCCCGCCAGGGGCATGTTGACATTGTAAGTGCGTTACTCGACAAGGATCCACAGCTGGCAAGAAGAACTGATAAGAAAGGACAAACTGCACTGCACATGGCTGTAAAAGGGGTCAGCTGTGAAGTGGTGAAGTTGCTTCTTGAGGCAGATGCAGCTATAGTGATGCTTCCAGATAGATTTGGAAATACAGCTTTACATGTTGCCACCCGGAAAAAGCGAGCTCAGGTAATGATTGACTAATTGGTATTACCAAAATCTGGTTTTACATTCATTGTCTGCATCTTGTATTGCCTCGTCATATTATTGTCAGCAGTAGACCATATAATTTCAAAGATAGCTAAAAACTTGTTCAACTTGCAAAGGTAGTCTTTTCTTGGAAGAAATTTGGTTTTAGATTGGCCTAAACTTGATCAAATTGCTGTAATTGCATGTGTTTTGGAGTTTCAACCTTCAGTTCCCAACTTTAAGAAATATGTTAAATAGACATTGTGGGCATGCTTCCTACTAGCTTAAACTTTTGGGAAAAATAGTTGACTCATATGGTATCGAAGCACAAGTCAAGAGTCGAATCTTGACAATATCTTGTTATTGTGCTAGTTGATGTGATTACATTCACATTCTATCTTCCACGTGTAAAGTGAAGCTTACATTCGTGGGAGAGTGTTAATAGATATGATAGATGTCTTATGGTGCGCCCATTTCCGAACAGCTAAGCTTTGAGGAAAACTGTCAATTCACTCTAAGGATTTGCCCATTTATTTCTTTCTTCATCTACTTTCAGATTTTGTCTTCTTTTGGTGATTGTTGATACTTTAAGAAAAAGTACATTGTTATAATACTTATTGCAGATTGTACATGAGCTGCTTTGCCTCCCTGATACAAATGTAAATGCGTTAACCAGAGACCATAAAACGGCCCTAGATATAGCCGAGGGTCTCCCCCTCTCGGAGGAGAGTTCAGAGATAAAAGAATGCTTAAGTAGATTTGGTGGTATCAGAGCCAACGAACTGAACCAACCTCGAGATGAACTCAGAAGAACTGTTAGAGAGATCAAGAAAGATGTTCATACACAGCTTGAACAGACACGCAAGACTAACAAGAATGTGGATGGAATTGCAAAGGAGCTTCGAAAGCTTCATCGGGTAGGAATCAACAATGCAACCAACTCAGTCACCGTGGTTGCTGTCCTCTTTGCAACAGTTGCTTTTGCAGCAATTTTCACTGTTCCTGGTGGTGATGATGACAGTGGGATGGCTGTTGTAGTCAGTACTCTATCATTTAAGGTTTTCTTCATCTCGAATGCTGTTGCACTCTTCACTTCTTTGGCGGTTGTGGTAGTACAGATCACTCTTGTCAGAGGAGAGACAAAATCTGAGAGGAGGGTTGTCCACGTTATCAACAAATTGATGTGGTTAGCCTCTGTATGCACTACCGTGGCGTTTATATCCTCATCATACATTGTCGTCGGTCGACATAATAAGTGGGCTGCTATTCTTGTGACAATTATAGGTGGAATAACAATGGCTGGAGTTCTTGGTACAATGACGTACTTTGTGTTGAAACATAAACGAATCCGATCAGTGAGAAAGAAAGAGAAGTATTCACGAAGTGGAACACGCTCGGACCATCATTCAGAAACTGATTCAGAAGTAAAGCCCATATATGCTATCTGATGTCAGTCTCTGAAACCAAAGCTGGAGCCATCTTTTATAAGGATCAAGAGTTTTTCACTGTAAATACAGCATGAGGATGACAAAATGCTACAAGAAAAACAATGGCTTTCTTATCAGGCACAAGGGTCTTCATCTCCGGGATTTCACTTCTTTTTGATTGGTTGAAGGCACCGGATGAGTAAGTGCTACCTTCGTTCTAGACATGTTTCCACTGACAGTATATTTTGGTTTCCCCGAGTGTAATCATGTTCTCAACTAACAACTATGAAGAGCTTCCCGTTAGTGACTGGAATGCAAAGACAAATATGTTATTAATATACAACGAGTCCAATATATGAATCATAAATATGTTAAAGTATCCATTCACGCACTTTCTGCCCTTTCCTGTGTTTTTATAACGAACGAATCATCCTCACATGTTTTTGATGTTTCTCATTTTCTGTACCTGCGGTTATTCTAGACTTTGATACATTTTGCATATGCATATTTGCATGTCTATTAACTAACCAAGAATCTGGATATTAGCTTCTACCGCATCAGAGTCCTGCCCATACATATAGTTCAGAGGTTCATTTTTCCAGCCAGAATAGGAGAGTACTTCTTTAGAACTACGTTTATGGTATTATTTGTGATCTACCGCATCAGACGACAATATTTTAGACCATCACATAACACGAGTTGAAGTCTACTCAAGGAGAGTTTCTATGGACAATTGTGTCAACGACCTCAATGTTTTCCTCTTTCTTCCCCATGATGTAAATATCATGGTTCTTTCTGCCTGAAGAACAAGTTAACTAAGGACCAACTCAAAGTCTTAAACCACTTTCCTTACTTATCTAATCCATTTTTCACAACTATGGTTTCCTACAAGGACTCTCTCTGGCACTGTTTTCCCAAATACTAGATGGGGGACTCATTTATAGTAAATCACGAAGCTCCACTTAACTTGTTGATCACGCAAATCCTAGTGCGTAGCTGATGATTGTGTTACAAAGCATACGGCTATCTGGATGTAAATGATGATATCAATGGAGATTGAAGGTAACCAACTCTATGTTGCATGCCTGCCTGAGATGATAACAATGAGAGTCCAGGTTTTCCTCTAGCAGGGTACAAACTTGACCGACTACTTATTCCCCCATATGGTGACAGTTCCTACTTCTATTGCAGGTCACCTACTTCCTCTTATGCACGTGCAAAGCTCACATAAGATTTTTGAACAAACTTAATGATGTGTCTCCTGGGAGGGGTAGTAATTAGCAGTTGATTAACTTTCTAGGAGGTAATGACTGTCCAGATTTTTAATTGTTTCTGGAAATTGTTTCCTTATGATTTCAATTGAGAAGTTTTAGTGAAAATTCACTTGGCCCCTCTTGATATGGTTTGGATTGCTATTGAGCTCGGCCGCACAAAATGGGACCTTTGTGTTTAAAGTCCAATCTCATCGCAGAATTTTGATGTCTGGAATGCTGATTTGTAAAATGCACACTTTTAGATAATCTGTAATTCCAGATTGGAGCTTATGGCATTCTAAGTCTACACTATATTTGCCTTTAGGCTGATATTATTGGCATATTCAGCAACTACTGTTTGCCGAATAATCGTACCCATAAGTAGTAAATATAAGTGGAATCTGGATTCAGCAGTTGCAGATTTCAACAACATATTACACAATGTGCAGAGAGAAACTTTTCTGGTGACATGCAACAGAAAATGGTTTCATTGGCTCGTTCCTGTTGATTCATCAATGCTGCAAGGTAGTGCCCAGAACCCACTGCACACAGGTGGGGACTGAAACAGTAAAATACAGGAAATATTTTCTTTGATCAGCTTTCTCCTGGCTTTTACTTTACAGAGGTGTCACGTTGGCACCAGAATAAAGTGTATGGATATGACAATTTACTTGCAGAAATTCTTTTTTTTTTCCCATTATATCTTCGTGGAAAAAATTATCGTTGATGCCATGAATGAATCTTTTCCTGACATTGCCCACATGCTCCAGTTTGTGACCGGTCCCCAGCAGTGCCACCTGTGTCATGTTTCACTGTACAAGGTTGTGCAGATCCATTTTCTTGATCTTCCATAAGCAGTATTCATTCAGTAATCTGTTCAAAACACCATTATGCACTAATTCTGCTTCTTTTTCCTCAACAAAAGTCCTTTCAGTTAATCTTTGTTCTGCAAATGCTAATGGTATACACGCGCGAGCATGGTGTTTGATTAGATCAAATCTACTGAAAGATCTTATACATCAATTGAAGGCTGCTTCTTGGGTTCCTGTTGGGAATTTAGATACGTCTGCATGTAACACTCTTGCTGGGAAAAAAGCAAGTAGATGTTCCCCCTTGTTTATCCAAGAATGGAAACTTCTTGCTTTTGTCCGAACTCTCATGTGACCCACGAAAACTCGCCCGTTCAGTGATGCTTATCTAATGATGTCAAAAATCTAGCAGACATGCTTCCCTAGTTTGAAGTCTAGTCAAAATCAAGAACAACAACATGAAGATAATGTGCCCGAGAAATCGTTCTTCTATCTTCTTTATCCGAGTTTCTGTAGACTAGTTGGTTGCCATGCTGCAACTGGAGAAGTGAACTGGTTTCTATTCTCTCTCTCTCCAGGCATGCATTAGTCTTTCTTTCCCAAATAACTGCCTAACTGTCCCCATGTACTAATGGGCTCGTGTTAGTCGAGCTACAGTTTGGTTATTCAAACATTCAGCTCTAAACCCCACGAGCTGCAAACCGCTCCTCTCATACAGATAGCGGGAGTGACCGCCAAGTTACTTCGGAAAGAAGTGATTTGATAAATGAGATCCACCGTGTCGGTTCCAGAAATTTGGACCATCTAGTTTTACTTTGCTTTTTTCTCCCCCAAACTATAACTATCGATATCAACGATGGGTGGTGTAAAATGCCCAGATTACAGTGTGTTCCGTATAATTTTCTCTTTTAAAATCCTTGCCAATGTCTTCTACCTGATTTTATTTCGCGGAAAAGGGAATCAGGTGCATTCTGACCCCTTTAGTAACCACACACCCGCAGACTTTTTTGGCCAACTTTATACTTCTGCACAGAGAAGCAGCAACAGAACACAATGGAACTGATGATGTTCATCCTTTTCATGCAATCTCTTTCTTCGCTTTTGTCCAGCAAAGAATTTTAACTGTGCTTGGAAGATACCACGTCCTTTTACGACCTTTGGACCTCAGCTCAGGCAGTGGAGTAAGAGAATCTAGTTCAGTTCTTCACGGTTAGAAAAAGGATGACTCACGCATCTGTGCTGAACGTACTATTATGCTTTTACTTTTGCTAAAACAAAAGCTTCGACAGCCTTTTCGATTGGAAATGAACTTCAGTCTATCGCTTCTTTTTCTGTATCTTTTCCAGTTTCATGTTTTCTCTACTCTCTCTTTTTTTTTTTCATGACACTCGTGTCTTCTTGTTGCCTTGACGTGAATAATGGATATCCAACAAGTTTGATCATCATGGAAGTATGGACTTCTTCCCTTTAAACACCATTTTAAACTTATTCGACAAATGAATTAAGATAACAACACCTTCTTCTATCCCCATGAACCAAAACTTGTTGGGGATTAAGATGTATTTGAGTTTCATCCTCACATCCAACATTCCTAATACTGAATCGGCTCATAATTCAGATAGCACATACGTGTGTTTCCACTTTATCAAATTGCGACATAATCACTTTGTTGTATGCTGCGACGCCTACGTACATCGGGCATAGGTGAAATTTTTAAGTAAGCTTTTAATAAAAAAATCATGTGGGATCGACAAATATGGTGAACCATCTGGACTTGATACTTGCCCACTGTTCAAAGTGAGAGTTTTACATTGAATACTGCAGCTATAGAGCTGTTGAAATTCAACCCAAACACGAAACACTCACTGTTGGATCAATTATCACAGAGTCATGACCCCAACTTCTCTCTTGAGGGGTTCTTCCCGAGAGACTAAACAAACGTGTGTTGAGACTGCTTGCAGTGAGCAATCGCTCCTTCGACCCAACTCTCCAGCTCCAAATTCGCGCTGCTGCTCCTTTTCAGCAGCTGAAACTCATTCACCCCATTCAAATTAAACGAAAAAGACGACGACGAAGAAGAAGAAGAAGAGGAGGAGGAGGAGGTGGAAGAGGAAGTGCACTTGGTCCCAGAATGCCGTTGAATCGCCCCCGAAAACGACTTCCTGTGGACAGTACCATTGCTCTCAGCATACTCCCCATCAATGTCCTTCATGATGGCAGATGCTAATTTCATCTTCAACCCATCATTGATGCAGTCCTCTCCGATGGGGTTGCTTTTCTTCTTCTTCTTCTTCTTCTTCTCTACTCTCATGTACTTGCTGCAGAATTCTCTCTCTCTGCAGAGGTTCTCTGCCTCTGCATTGCATGCAACCACTGAGGCTTTAGCACAAGACTCGTCTGAGCACCCAGACTTGCTGAACAGGGACCTGAGGAATGCCCTGGAAGAGGTTCTGATCCTTTGGCAGAGCGAGGACTGCTTGATCTGCTTCAGCTTCTTGGACCAATTACGAGAGTTGTGCTTCTTTGGGTGGTCATGATTGATGAAGCCTCTGACCTCATTGGACCACTCAAAGAAGAAGCTATCATCAACATCTGATGGGTTCAGCTCACAGCTGACCCTGCAAGACTCGGCAGGGGAGATGTTGCAGGAGCCGAATGGGGTGCTTGTTCTTGTTGTAGGAGCTGAGGCTGATGAGGGAAAAATGGGGAATTTCTCCTCACATGGGTCTTGGAGTTGGATGAGGGTTCGGACCATTTGGAGCCTGGGAGGGAGGTGGAGAGGGAGGAGCTTGCCCTTGTAGAAGAGCTCATCAGCATGGCAAGCGGTAGATGAGGACATTTGGAACTCAAACTCTCTGGCTTGGTGTGGAGGTGGAGTAGCAGTGATGGTGTAGGAGAATGAGTTTGGGTTGATTGAGCAAGATGAAGTGCTCATCACCATGTTCATCTCCATGTCTATGTAGTCTTCTTCATCTTCTTCCTCCAAACCATGTGCATGGCTACATGATGACTGTTCTTGATCTCTGGCCATTTTGTTTTGACCAAATCACTCTCTCTCTCTCTCTCTCTCTCTCTCGATCGAGCTTGGTTTGGTGAGGGCGATGATTATGGGGAGACGAGCTTTATTGGTGTGGGAGAAGAGGGGAGAGAGCGGGCATCATTTAAAGTGAGGATGGTGCCAATCTAGAAAAAGCAAATTTTAGTGGGGGAAAGAGAAATTGAAAACATTGGGTTCTAGGAAAATTGTCAGAGTTTCTTACTTGAAATATTGAATGCTTCCAAGAAGAAAACTACAAAGTTTTGAATTCCATTAATAGTTTACTTATACAGACCGTGAAGGGAGACGAGCCACTGCCCGACCAGCTGATCCATTTTGCTTGTTCTCCTCCCCCCCTCCACCCATGAATTGATAAAAGCAAGGGAAAAATGAAGAACAAAAAGAGAAAAGCCTCCTTTGGTTCTTATTCTGATGCCTAAGCCATGGCATCAACGTCCCACAATTGCTTGCCGAGGATGTTTTCTTGGTGAGGATCATCGCCGATGTAGATGTAAGTCGGTAGATTTTCATTGTTCGGGTTTCTAGTTACTATAAGATATATATATATACACACGCGCGCGCACATACACCACTGGTTCTCATGCCTTTGCTGGTGGTTCAAACGGGTTCCATAGTAAGCGATTTTAGTGTGTTAACCAGCGTTGTCATGGGCAGACTAGAGAGAGACGAAAAAGAGAGGGATTTGGTGAGAGACAAAGGATAAAAATGAGAGAAATGATGAGGTGGCATATGTTTTCACTTCGTCCAAATGAGCCAAACAGTGGACTTTTTTCAGAAAGTTCATAGACCGGCTTGAACCAAATATAGGTACATGGGGATTTATGATATCGAGTAATAATAGCACATGGATCATTGATGTCATTTCAAAGAAAAATAAAATTACAGGGCCTAGGTTTGAGTTTTAAAGTAGATTTAATATGCATTCAACTAGTTAGAATGTTTGAAAAAAAATGGAAATACTCATTCGTTTTGCATTTCTCTTGTCTAGAATCCTATATTGCATTATTTCTTGGTGCAATTACTAGTGCTGCATCTCGAATTATGCAAATCAAGGGTCACCAGCAAGTGGCCTTTCGGTTTCTAGGATCTTCTTGAAATCCTAGGTTCGGATAATTTACGAGATGCGAATATGGTCATAAAATTAAACAACGGACTAAAGTCGCCGCCAATTGGTTTAAAGAACCTAAGTCAATTGGACACCTAGACAATGATGAGAAGGTGAGCTACCTGGTGCATGTGTGCAGGAAACTTGTCAAACAAAAACTAGAGATTTCAGGTCCACGGGTTCAGTTACACTTGGGACGAGTTAGCATTCCACGGTGCCCATTCAATACCACGGCCCTTCCAATTTAAGATTCAAAAATTTGCAGGAGCGGTTGTTCGACGTGGTTATGGGTTAACAAGAACTTTTCATTGAAATAACTCAAGAAGTAAAGCCCGAGGGATGGACATCAGTACATAATAGCTCCCAAAAAGCAAGGGGAGGGGAGGAAACCCAGTTGTTGTGTGTTTGTTTCACGAAAATTAAAGATTTGAAAAATATTTTCTAAAAAATAAACGCCTGTATCACTCATAAAAATGAATGAATGCAAAATATTTTCATTACCGTGAAAATAGTTAGGCATAAAGTGTTATCGATAATGAAAATATTTTCCGTTGACTAATTTTTCTAAAAGATACAAGCGTTTAATTTTTGGAAAATATTTTCCAAATCTTTGATTTTCCGTGAAACAAACACATCGAGGTAAGGTATTTTACTTATGATTCTTAGCCACCCGGTCGGCGACCGAATTTGCTTCTCTAGGGCAATAGAACACTTGGGCATTTGGGTAATCCAGCAAAAAAACTTTGCACTTGAGGATTGGCACGTGGGCTTCCCACGTGTGCTGGTAGGGACTCAAGACAGCTTCCACTAAGACCAAGCAATCAGTCTCAAACTCAAAAGTACAATCGCCCGGAGAGAGAAACTCAGTTAACTCTTCGTTTTCGTTCCTTCAGGGAGAGAGAATGCAATTGAGGGTTTCTGCTAAAGTGTGAGCTTCAACCACAAGGGCCGACGAAGCAGCTACAGATCTCGCGCCACCGCTAACCAATTGGCCAGCCGAATCACGACACACCCACGCTATCGAACCGGGTGACATGTCAACTCAGAAGCATGACTTCATGTGTGTGTTGAAGTGTGTATGCATGAGATGCAGATAAATGAGAAGTCATTTTGGATGACATGTGAAGTATGCATTTGTCATGTGAACTCGGGTGACATGCAAGAATGAAATTAAAAAAAGACATGGGAAATGACATGACCTACAATTCGAATGCGATCTTGACGCGATAGAATTGGAATTTGACTAGATTTGAAAATGACATGGTACATTGTATGCAAACACGGCATTGCATGGAAAACGACATGATATAGAAATCCGAATGCAAATATGACATGGCAAATTGGGAATTAACATGGGATGAAAGTGGCATGACACGGCAATTTGGATACAAACATGACATGGCAATTTGGAATGATAACGTGACATGAAAATGGTATGACATAACAATTCATATGCAAACATGACATGGCAATTCGAAGGTGAAACATAACATGGAAGATGACAAGATATGTCAATTTGGATGCAAAACTGGCATGGCAATTTGGAATTGAAATGTGACATGGAAATATTATGACATGGCAATGCAAATATTACATGACAATCTGGAGTTGAAAAGTGACATGGAAATCACAAAACATGGCAATTCAAATACAAACATGATATGAAAAATTGATCAAACATAATATGGAAAATGACATGACATAGCGATTTGGATGCAAACATGACATGTCAAATGAAATCAAAACAAGAAATGAAGAATGATATGACATGGCATTTTGGATGCAAACATGACATGGAAAATCCAAAAGTGATAACATAACATGGAAAATATATGACATGGCAATTAGGAATCGAAACATACCATGGACAAGATATGACATGACAAGACATAACAATGTTCACATACATCATGACATAGACAATTAGATTCAAAATAAGATAAGGATATGACATGGTGTGGAAATATTCACATGTGATATGACATTGTAAATCAAATTCAAAACACGAAAAAGCCTGAGATATGCAATCTACACTACACGAGATGTCATTTTTATTCAATATGTGGCTTTACCAAACATGGTAATGTAGAAACACACCTTTACCTTTTGGCAAGGCTAAAATAGAATCATAATTCGATTAAACAATCGCGATATGAAGGATCTTATGCACGGGACCTTAATTCATGGGTTCAAATTGCATTGTCTAGTGGTTTTTACTATTAGTCGTTTTGCTATAGCCTATCCAACATGTGACATCCAGATATTTCATATATTAGGTATCTTAAAATGAGGCAATTTGCCTATGTTATTTTTCTTGAATCAAGCTTGTCTAAGAAGCCACCATCAAGCTTGCTTAAGAAGGCCCTTAAAGCTTACCCAAGAAGCCACCTCCTAGCTTACTCTACAGGCCACTCATTGACGTCATGACTTACATCACCTCTCATAACCTTAGCCAATTAATGCTATTAATAAGCTTAACTCTCATCCATTCATTTTACTTGGCCTAGGAGAAGCCACCTCTCATTTGAATAAAAATATCTAGTATGGAACCATGAGTTTAAGCCATTTATATCATTTTATTTTGACCACATCTCCTTTAGTTTTCACCACATGTCTTTAACTCAAAGTCATAATTACATTTAATCCTTGGTTAGTTGTTCTTATCCTTTGGCCATCATTGCCTTGGTGACTCATGTATACACTTGGCCATAGAAGCAACTCTTTTCAAAATATCTATCCAAATAAGCCTAAGAGATTAAGCCATTTGTCCTATAATCATTACATTAGGGACACATAACCTAAAATAGAGTGTCACCCCTACAATTAGCTTAGGCAAAATGGAATTCTTTGATTGGAACACTTATCCCCATCACGATGAAGGCATTTAATACCAAGTTAAGAATGGAGAGTATAAATAGACCCCCCAACCGTTTATTTTACACACCACCACTACTACCTCTTATTCTCCTCATTCCCTCAAGCAAAGTTCTCTCCCACTACTTTCTTTCAAAGCCACTCTGTAACCAAACCTCCAAGGTAAGTGAAGCTCTAATAACTAAGCTAGGTTGATCCACTTAGTGCTTTTGACTTGGTTAATTGTTGCTTGTTTGGCTTGACATGTATGAAGTTTCGATAATGACTTGTGAAATGTTGATGTTCTTTGCATTGGATCATGCCCAGGTCATGTGTCCCGCCTAGTTTAGCTAAAGATGTTATGAACCGGAAATTGATGCTTGAGAATGGGTGTTGGTTGGATTGTGATGTTATCATGCATGTGAAAAGTATTATGAATAATGATGTCCATCGTCCACATGATGATGGCGACGATGCCCTGTGTGTAGGGATGCCCTATGAGTGTTTGGGATGCCTCGGGAGTGGAGATGCTCTGATTGTCGGGATGCTGTGGAGTTGTGATGCCTCGTGTGTCGGGATGTCCTAGGAGTGTTTGGGATGAAAGATGGAGTAAGGAACCTAATGCATGCTCATATTTACATATCATTGATCATGTGAATAAGTCACTAGGTGATACTTGTGATGGACCCAAAACCTCAAACAGCTTATCCTGAGTATTATGAGGTACTTTAGAATTTACAACGAGACAACGGAGCAACACATTATACTTGAATTAGGTCCTGATTTGGACCAAGTACATGAAAATTGGGACTAGACGAGGATGACAGGGACGCGCCGACACGTGGGGGGCCAATGTCAGCACGTGGACCACTAAGGGACACGTGTCACCTCACGGCGTGACATGTGTCAGGCGGAAAGGACACGTGGCAAGGGGAGGGATACGTGGTGGCACGTTCGTGGCATGGCCCATGCCACGTATCACGCACGCGTGACACGTGGTGGGTTGTACCTAGCCGCGGCGTAACACATGTCATACACGTGTCACCGCCTAATTGGTCCGTCCGTCGCTGTTTCCCCCTATATAAACTTCTGACGTCAGTTCATTTCATCATTCGATTGTCAGAACTCTTACTGTCACACGCCCCCTTGAAGCATCCCAGGGCGCCATCCCTTCTATGTGAATCGCGATCTACTTTAATCTATTATTACTTATAATACAGAGGGCGCATGCGAAAGCTTTAATACAAACAGGCAATGCCGTCAAACAAGTGCATGTATTAAGGTAGGCACGCTTAAAAGGGTACGGCCTCTTAGGGTTCCTATTAGGCTTACAATAGGTAACACAATCTATTCAGTAAATGGGAAAATACATACTTTTATAAATAACATGCGTTCAAGTACATCAATCCTTTAAAACAAAAGAGTACACTAGGAGGATGTCAAAAGGTGACAACTCATCCCGAATACTATCCCATATCTCCTTCGGATGCTCCAACACCATCACTATTATCTTGAGCCACAGGAACCTGGGTATCTGAAAAAGGGTTAACAACGAAAGGGTGAGACGGAGCTCAACAAGAAAAACATCTAATCAAACGACTAAAATGTCTAATCACCCTTCAATCAAGCGGGGTCCATGAATGAAAATGCCATAGCTCACATGGCTTTTTCCAATGGCTTAAGGTCGAAAGCTATTTGGTCTGGAATAGTGAATTTCATTCAATCTACCACATATTCAGCAATTCAACTCACGAATCGGATAATTCGATAGCTCAAGTCCATAATTCACTAACAAATAAACATGAGGGCTAAAACTGGACCTCGAGCCTCTCCTTTTACCCCTGGACGAACCTTATAGTGGGGTCAATCAACAAATTCACGATCAACTCTTCTAGCATCATCCATTCTCATCCATGGCCGAGACACCCTATACATGGCGTGGAGTAATTCACGGCAAACCGAGACCAAACGCGGTGATCCAACCACAGATCCTAGTTACCCAAGACCTAAGGATACTAGATCAAGTGACGGATCGTTCATACAAAGGCGATTCACCTTCCATGCAAGCCAAAAGCTCCACTCACATACCCATTTCCAAAGTTCACCATTCGCGCTAAATCAAACGACGACCGAACAATCTAGTAGTAAGATTAGATATTCACTTGCCTTGAATCGAAGTACGAAGAAAACGGAGCTCGATTTGCCGACGAAACGAGCTCGAACCACCTCTTTCTTTCTTGATGGGTCGCGCGGCACCGAGGAAGGGAAGAGAGATATGGACGACATCGAGGGAGAGCTGGTTGTGGCTAGAGGAGCTCGTGGTTCGTCGTCGTTGAGCCAAGGAAACGCCGGCCAAAGACGAGCGCAAGAAAGAGCTTCGGGTGATCTCACCAAGAGGAAGAAGAGAAGAGAGGGGGAGAGAACTCACGATCTTGGGGTCTCAAAAAAAGGGAAGAGAGAGAGAGAGAGAGAGAGAGAGGGGTTATTTATAGGGGTGGGGGTCAAGGTCGGTCAAGGATGATGCGGTTTGGGGCTTCGTGCTCTAAACCGCGAACCAAATTGCATCAGACCGATCATGTACAATAGCACTAAATCAAATACTAACGATCCATCCAAAATGTCGCGCTCACATAATCCACCACACTACAATCCAATTCCCCAACTCTTATTACTATAGTTCCGAGTCCGATAATTACTAGTTCACTTATAAATCGGTTTGTCGAAGAATGAGGCCGTCACACCCCTACTGCCATCCACACCCACGCCCACGCCCTACTGCTGTCCGTGCCCTAGTCCTATCGTTAGATGCCCATAACTCGCTCGTCGTTCCGTCATCAAGAAATCAAGGCTAGTGGATTTCTAATTTCTATGGTTTGTTTGGATTGACGTTGGAATCATACGTCGATGATTGAAAATAAAAATTATATTCTTGACCCTTGCCTGATATGCATGATAACTATGTTGAATTCCTGAATGAATCACCAAAGAAGGTGAGATTGCATTGTGTGCATATATTGTGGCGCCCTCGCGACAGCCTAGGATGTCGCGGTGTTTATTGGGCTCACATTATATATTGTATATATATTATCAGAGCGGCATGCATGAAGTGCAGTAGAAGAATTCCCTACAGATACACTCAATGTAACAAAAACAAGCTAAACATGCGCGCACGCTTCAAGGGTCGGCCATATATAGGGTTATAAGCACACCTGTCACACAAGCACATTAAGCCAAGGCACCAAACACCCAGTTCAAACTTACACATATATATCAGTTAAGTCTGTTATCATTACATTGAGTTCTTAAACAAACACTTGGGAAACATCAAAAGATAACCTCCGCCATTTCACTAACGTCTTCCTCCCACTACGCCACCCCTATCCATAACCAAACTACTCCGCGGCACCCATCAAAAAGTGTCATCGCTACGCCTAATATCAAAAGCCTACCTATACATGTCAGTTCTCCACTATCCTTCTCACCACTACTAATCCACGCCGTGGTCGTCATCATTGTCATTGTCAAAAAACATAAAAGGTAACTGTCCAGACAGATGGCCAGATGGTTCTTTAATAAACAGTGATATGAAATGAAGCGGAATCAACACATGCGACATGCCCACATCAATCCAAAGCACTGAAACCAAAAGCTGAAACTCCTCGGCAAGAAACTCGGGATCGTAGTACTCTTCCCATGCATGTACAAATTCCACAGGCGCACCATAGCGGAGAGAAGGGATAGCGAGAGGAATCGACATATCTAACTATCTGAAAAATAGTTCAACTACAAGAGTGAGCTAAAAAGCTCAGCAGTGAAACAAATAACTCTAAAGCTAAAGAGCAATTCATCACTCAATCAGACAGGACTCGACATCACGTTCAGCAGGTAGATATGAGACTCTTAACGAATGCACACTTAACATACTTTGACACCACAAGCACATGCTCAAGCAGATAAACTCATCTCAACCATTTAGTTTTCACTTTAATACCATTTTTCCATGGGACATAGGACATGGTTTCTTGAGGGACACATGCCTCAATAACGTCAATGAGGGACACAGGCCTTGATTCTGGGTTTTACCCCAGCTTATCATCCATGGGACACCGGCCATGGGAATCATGAGGGATATAGGCCTCAAATTATCCGAGGGACATAGGCCTCGATTCCCTTACTCCGGGGCTCCATTCCAACGGGACACAGGCCGTGGACTTCCTGATTTCCACTCAGGCTCCCACGGGGTATCGTCTGGACATAGGAGGACATATAACAATCACGTCGGGACGCTGACTGACAGATATTCATCTCATTATTCATTTTCAATGTAAATCAAGCAGCTCAAGACCCATCAAACAAGACAATCACGCTAATCAAGCTCACTCTCAACCACTCGTGCTCAGATTCTTAGATGTAATGCAACCCGACACCTTAATAGGACTTACATGACCACGAGACACCATAGTTTTCACACATCGACTCAAGGTACAAGGCTAAAGACCAATTCCACGCCTCTTACACCCAAATAAAGCTCATGGCCAAAGACTCATACCCATCACACAACGACAACAGAGCCTATTTCTCACGAAATCAAGCACATGGCCGAAGCTTAATCCCACGACTCTCACTCAAGACTAGGACGCACAGTCAAGGACTCAATCGCACACTTCTTAGGCCCAATTCAAGTACACGGCCGAACACCCATAAAGACATCAACACCAAATTCAAGGTCAATTCACAAAAATTAACACGATCTACTCTTAGAAATAGCTTACCCAAATACTAGAGACCTTGAATCAAGCAATGGATCACGCAATCTAACTCGATTTCTAGCTCATGCAAGACGAAACTCACTTCCAAATACCCATTTCCAAAATAGCATCTCGCAGCTAATCAGGCGATTAATCGACAAGTAAGCAGAAGAGTTAGAAGATTCACTTGCCTCGGAGTCGAAACGAAACGAAACCAAGGTCGAATCGTCCATAAACAGCTGCGGGTCTTCGTTTCCTCTTCCTCGCGTCGCGCGGTCGATAGTGAAAGAGAGAGAGAGAGAGAGAGAGAGATGAGCGAGCTCGAGCGAGGGGAATGAAAGCTAGACGAAGCCGAGGAGGGTGAGTCGAGGTGGTGCCGTCGCCGTTACCGCCGGTGAGGAGCTCAAGTAGCCGAGAGGGACTGCGTGGGTCGGGGGAGTTCTCGGACAGACTTCACGAAGTGGGGGGGTGTGCGCAAAATGAAGAAGAGAATGGGGGTGAGGAGAGAGAGAGAGAGAGAGAGAGAGAGAGAGAGAGAGAGAGAGAGAGAGAGAGAGAGGGATTATATAGTGGGGGCTCATAGGTCGGTTCGGCTATGGGGTTCAAGGGGGTCCTTCGCGTTCAAAATCCTGAACTAAAATCAACTGGACCAACTCACATTAACATTCTCACTTCAACTCGAGCGTTCGTTGTCAAGCCATACTCAATTCAAATCTCCGGCGTTTCAATCATAGCTCAAATAACATCCTTCGTCTTTCGTTCACATCACAAACGTCAGTACAACACATGTCGCTCATAAATTAAAAGCTCACGAATTTTCGACTGTCACGCATATCATGGCATTTCATCATGATAAATTATACCGTCGTGTTGTTGCCGACGATGCCCCGTGGAGCTGGAGGGAATTCGAGATGCCTTCGATGGTTGTTTCTTCGGAGAATGCTCCCGTGCTTCATACGAATTGGAATGCCTCTTGGTGAAGAGATGCCGCGTGAGGTTTATCGACGAGGACGGTTCACATGTAACCGGCGTTGCATATGAGTATTCAAAAGAATCTCATTCATACATTATCTCTCATGTGCATGATGAATTGAGAATTGTTGATGCCATGTTCTGATTTCAATGCATTCATTCAATTGAGTTAGATTTACATTCGCGGGGCGTTAGCTCACCATTGTTGAATTATGGTTTTCAGATAGTAAAAATGACACGGGTTAGCCCGGCTACTCCAACCCTCTGATACGATGTTCCCTGAGAGTGTATTGCCTCTTAGCAGGACCATGTGGATGTAGATTACCCGGAGGTCAAGTTTAAGAAGCTAGTGAGTACGTTAGCGATAGAGGTATGCCTGTGTTCCGCCCCGGTTATGTACCGTTTTGTGGCCTTATACATTGCCGGGGATGATGACGAACTTCTGGGTCCTCTTCCTATGAACCCGGATGTCAGCAGCAATAATGCCAGGGGCGGAAAAACTAGTTGAAGGTAGTTTGATGGGGATAGGGTTTTGTGTTTTGACTGTATAGGGGTGTGGAGTTTCAAGAGACCGACACAAAATTTTGATGTGTCATATTTGCGTGACGGTCAGTAGTGGTGGTTATTTGGTATCCCGCATCCCTCGGAGTTGAACTGCACTGAGTTGTAAATATATGGAATGAAAAAATGAGTTGAAATCCAACTGCTGTTGTAACGGCAGCGTCCCAGGCCGCCTCCTTCCTCGCTAATCGCCGCTGTCGCTGTCCGTCGTCGTTTCGAGCATTCCACAAGTGGCCATCTCCCGCCGTCGTAGTGGCCGCGTCCGCGACCTCAAGCCGAGCCAGAGCTGCATCGCCGCCGCTATCTCCACCTTCGCCGCCGCCGTCGTCACTCGCCGCCTTTGTGAGTTAACCCCTAATCTTTGATTAGGCCGTTAATTACACTTAGGACTAGATTAATTAGTTACCGTGGTTAGAGTAGGCTAATAATAGTTGCTCTAATTAACCGTAGCTGCTTGGTGATTGCTTGATGATTGATTGGGTTTCGCTATACATTGCTTGTGCATTCATGTTCGGTTAAGGTGATTAGTCACCCTTTTATAGATGCAAAGTCTGGTGGATAATATGCACGTTCATGTGATCTCGTGTGAAGTTAAATTGAATACTTGAGCATGAAAACGACTGTTAGCTAAGTTTTGAGCATGATCGTGAATGTGACTGCATTGGACTAAATCTGAAGATATGAACTAGCTTGGTTGCCTGGTGTGTTTGTATGGTCACACGATGGTTTAGCGTCACCCTAATGTAACTGGGGATGTGGCGGTACCCTTGATGGCTTGAGTTTGTCGCCTGATATGTCTGTATCGGTTGGGTCGGATTCACACGGCTTATTGTTTGCCTGACAGTCTATGCCGACGGGAGTTCGGAATCACATGGCTGATCGGATGCCAGTCGCAGCTTGTGACGGACCAAAGTTCCTTACCGGAAAGCTTAGTATGTCCACCTTAGGGGTTCTAAGGGGCTATCGGTTGCTGTAGCTGGATGGAGCAGGACAACGCCTGGTCCTGTCGGAAGAGCACTAGCGGTCGGGTTGTACT
Organism: Lenwebbia sp. NSW1173648; assembly: GCA_029784005.1. Classification (NCBI taxonomy): domain Eukaryota; kingdom Viridiplantae; phylum Streptophyta; class Magnoliopsida; order Myrtales; family Myrtaceae; genus Lenwebbia; species Lenwebbia sp. NSW1173648. Next base: position 16,604,314 of record JARCGZ010000008.1, on the reverse strand, counting down.
GTGGTGAGAGTGGAGTATCTCTTGCGTTAATAACTGGAACACGCGTGTTACATTGTGCATGAGTCATTGCTGAGTGTTCTAGTTGTGTGCTTTGATCTGTTTATAATTTAATGCCATGTGATTACTATTGCGTGGGCTAAGGCGAGGTAAGTTTGCATGTGGTTGTTTATTGGCCATTGGGCCGTGCCTATCTATTTGGTAGCTAGAGCGTGGTGTACTTCACACGCTATTGATCTGCCATCGTTCTTGCGTTGCATGTTTAGGCCACCTGGGTGATTCGACGTTCTATTCGGATTTATGTGTTGACTCACGGAGATTTTATATCTCATTTGTTGTCGTTAACCATTTTCAGGTCCGTAGTATGGCGGTCCATCCAGTGTGGTTCGGGGTACCCTTCGATCAGTCCCCCCCCTTTTTTTAATCAATTATCGTCCGATCCCAGATTCGGATCGTGTTTGGGAGCAATATGTGATGACTGTCTGGGCCGAAGAAGGGATGGAGCACTTAGTGCCTCATCTCTTTAAGGCCTGATTTGTCCATCATGGCAATGCTCTCTACGGGCCGATTCGGGGGTTTGAGGGACCCCTGATTGCGACCCCGGTCATCCGAACGTGGGACCCGATGGATATTGATACACCGGACGGGGAGATAGTGGACCCTGATCCCGACTCGGACGAGGAGGATCTTGAGACTCCACATGGGTACCATGGCTGGCCTAGCAACCTCGGCCTGTGAGCCAGCGTTGAAGCGGAGGTTCCTTTTTGGTGGTAGTAGTTAGCATATAGCCTTGACTAGGTATCTTTTTGTTGGTCTTAGGAAGCGGCCCTAAAGAGTGGGCCTGTAGATCTGATCGCTTCCCTTGGGTTAACTGAATATAAATAAAGTATTTTTATGCTGCTGTTGATTGTTGTTCTCCTGCTGGCTGTCCCTACTTTTTATACTGTCTGGGTTGTTATTTGTTCCGCGTGCACTTAATAGGAAGATAAAATAAATGGGTCGATGACGTACTTGGGATGTCGTCCTTTTGACCTGAGGCGTTTGGTACTGTCGTGCGCCTGTGTGTCGGGGCGTGATAGCCTCTTTTGGTATTAGAGCAAGGTCAGTCTGAACCATTTGATCATGGCCTGGAGTGATAAGGTGCGCTGGGTTTTGGGATAGTTAGTAAGATTAAAACCCTATGCATGTGATTGTTGCTCGATTTCCTTTTTAGGTTGTAGCACTGAGTTCTCATTACGTGTTGCCTTTGGACGAGCAGGAGTCCATAAGGTCCTGCAGGATGAGTGACCGTAATCCGAGAGGTAGGCCTAGAGGAAGGGCAGCTTAAGAGGATCCTAGAGTGGATGGGATCCTGCAGGCGTTGGAAGCCCTAGGGGATCTCATGGGGCAGCAAGTGAGGAACCAAGCTGCTGCTGCTGCCTCCTCGCAAGAAGACTCGTTGGCTGGAAAAGGTATTGGTAGGCCGCAGATGCACAAGTTGGTGGAGCAGTTTCTAAAGCTTAAGCTGTCGAAATTTTCGGGAGTATGTGATCTAGAGGTTGTGACTACTTGGATCAAAGAGTTGGAGAAGGTCTTCGCCTTTTTGAGGTGTTCTAAGGAAGAGAAGGTGACGCTGGCTATGTACCAACTGCAGGGTCAAGCTAGCACGTGGTGGAAAGCCACGCAAGGAAGGACTTTTCTCGAAGGTATGGTCCCGGTGTGGGATGCCTTCGTGGAGGCTTTTAATGGGAAGTACTTCTCGAATTGCGCACGAGAATGGAAGATGGCTGAGTTCCTACGTCTTCGTCAGAATCAGATATCTATGGATCAGTACGAGGCGAAGTTTGCTAAGTTGTCAAAGTCTGCACTGAGGATGGTTGAGGTTTCGGTGGATAGGGCAAGGAGGTTCCAAGATGGATTAAAGCCGGAGATCAAGGGTTTGTTGGTGCCACTAAACCTGACGGATTACAATGAACTGTATGAAAGGGCCTAATTGGTAGAAAGGGACATGTCTAAGAGGGCAGCCGCATCTGGATCTCGATTTGCTCCTACTATAAGGGATAACCGTAGGTTCGAGAAGGGGCCGATGGTGGGAAGTAAGTATTCCATTCCGCCCAATCGGAGGAATGCTCATGGGAAACCGGTGTATCACCCCAATGTTGTGTGCCAGTTCTGTAAGCAGAGGCATGGTCAGCCCCGTGCCCTAGGAAGACGGGTGCTTGTTATAGATATGGTCAGCATGGCCACCTGGTGAGAGACTGCCTGCAAAGACAGACGGGAAGGTAGATGCCAATGCAGCAAGGAGGACAGATGCGAGGGAACGTTCCACAGAACCACCAGAACCGACCGCCAGTGCAAGGAAGGGTGTATGCTGTCACCCATGAAGAGGCGAAGGATTCGCCGACTGTTACAGGTACGGTCTTCCTGCATAATCAAGTAGCTTATGCTTTGTTTGATCCTAGTGCTTCGCCTTCATTTGTTGCCGAACAGTTTGTCGAGTAAGCTAGGTTGGGTCCGGAGCCATTGGGAATGGTCTATAAGATTTCTACGCCGCTTAAGGATAGTGTAATATCCGCGGTAGGTTGCCCTGGCTGTAAGCTGGTTATAGATGGTCGCTAGGGAAGGATAGATTTGATTGTACTGGCAATGTTTGATTTTGATGTTATTGTTGGTATGGATTGGCTCACTAAGCAAAGGTCTGTGATGGATTGTCATGGTAAGACCATTCTATTTAGCCCGCCCGATGGGGTTAGTTTTGAGTTTGTTGGGAACCGAGAGGGAGCCTCGATCCCCTTGGTTTCGTCGCTGGAAGTGACTCGGTTGTTGGGTTGTGGCTGCCAAGGTTATTTGGCATCTGTTGTTGATGTGTTGGTTAAGGAGTCAAGGATGGAGGACATTGCTGTAGCAGGTGAGTTTCCTAATGTCTTTTCGCAAGAGTTACTTGGACTGTCACTAGAGAGGAAAATAGAGTTTGTGGTCGAGCTAGCCCCCGGTATAGAGCCAATATCAAAGGCACCGTATCGGATGGCGTTGTTAGAGCTTAAGGAACTGAAAGTGCAGATGCAGGAGTTGCTGGACAAAGGATTCATTTGCCTAGTGCGCCTCCGTGGGGAGCGCCTGTGTTATTCATGAGGAAGAAGGATGGATCGCTACGTCTGTGCATTGATTACCGGCACTCAACCAAGTGACAGTCAAGAATAAGTATCAATTGCCAAGGATCGACGATTTATTTGACCAACTTCAAGGAGCTTCGGTGTTTTCCAAGATCGATCTACGGACGGGATATCATCAGTTGAGAATTAAGAAGGAGAATGTACTGAAGATGGCATTTAGGACGCGCTATGATCACTATGAGTTTACCGTAATGCCGTTTGGTCTAACAAATGCCCTAGCTGCTTTCATGGACTGATGAACACGGTGTTCAAGGAGTATTTGGACAGATTCGCCATAGTGTTTATTGACGATATCTTGGTATACTCAAGGAGCCTTGAGGAGCATTAGCAGCATCTAAGAACAGTTTTGGGGACTCTTAGAGAGCATCAACTGTTTGCTAAGTTCAGCAAGTGCGAGTTCTAGCTGACTCGCGTAGCCTTCTTGGGTCATGTGATTTCTGGAGAAGGGATATCTATGGATCCAGCCAAGATTGAAGCGATCATGGATTGGCCGAGGCCAACGACAGTGATAGTAGTTCGAATTTTCTTAGGTTTGGCAGGCTATTATAAATGTTTTGTGGAAAGATTCTCTGCGATAGCTATGCCATTGACGCGTCTGTTGAAGAAGGACGAGAGATTTGAGTGGAAAGATAAGTGCGAGCGTAGTTTCCAAGAGCTTAAGCACAAGCTAACTACAGCTCCTATTTTGACAATACCTTCTGGTCCCGGAGGTTATAAGATTTACAGTGATGCGTCTTTCAAAGGATTATGTTGTGTTCTTATGCAACATGAGAGAGTGGTTGCGTACGCATCTTGTCAGTTGAGGTTGCATGAGTTGAACTACCCGACACAAGATTTGGAGTTAGCAGCGATCGTTTTTACTCTTAAGATTTGGAGGCATTATCTGGTCAGAGAAAGGTTCCAAGTCTACATTGATCACCAGAGTCTTAGGTATCTGTTCTCCCAGAAGGAGCTGAACTTGAGGTAGCGCCGTTGGATGGAGCTTCTTAAGGATTATGACTGCGAGATTTTGTATAATTCGGGTAAGGCCAACAAGGTTGCTGATGCACTGAGTTGGAAATTAGCGATTGCCCAGTTGATGGTCCGGGAGTGGCGTCTCCTAGAGGAAGTGCGAGATTCAGATTTTAAGTTGGAAGGTGTCCGTCTGTCAAGTCTGATGGTTGCGTTGAGGATTGAGCCGGAAGTGCAGGCAAGGGTTAAGGCCTTGTAGTCGATAGATCCTGCTATTCAAAGAATCCTTCAAGAGGGCTAGAGAAGAGGAAAGCCGACTTCTAGGTAGCCGAGGACGGGATACTGAAGTTTCGAGAACGTTTGTGCGTGCCTGCCAATGAAGGTCTTAGGGAAGAAATCTTATCGGAGGCACATCGTAGCAGTTACAGTGTTCATCCGGATAGAACGAAGATGTACCAGAATTGAGGTAGTACTTTTGGTGGAGTGGTATGAAGGCTGACATAGCCAAGCACTTGGCAAAGTGTTTAACGTGCCAACAAGTCAAGGCGCAGCATTGTAAACCTGGAGGACTGCTACAGTCGCTTGAGATTTCGGAATAGAAGTGGGAGCATATCACGATGGATTTCGTGATAGGTTTGCCAAGGAGCTAGAGAGGCAATGATTCGATTTAGGTCGTGGTGGATAGATTAACGAAGTCTGCTCACTTCATCGTCGTGCGAAAGGATTTCGCTTTGGATAATTTGGCTGACTTATATGTACGTCAGATAGTGCATCTTCATGTGGTGCCAGAAATGGTCACGTCGGATCGCGATCCCAGGTGTACTACCGCCTTTTGGAAGAGCTTGCAGATTGCGTTGGGAACAAAGCTGCAGTTCAGTACGGCTTATCACCCGCAGACGGATGGCCAATAGGAAAGGACGATTTATGCACTCGAGGATATGTTGCGAGCCCGTGTGTTGGAGTTCAAGGGTAGTTGGGAAGAACAACTTCATTTGATCGAGTTTGCCTACAACGACAGTTATCAGTAGAGTATCAAGATGGCTCCGTTCGAATAGTTGTATGGTAGGGCTTGCAGAATGCTAATTTGTTGGGACGAGGTTGGTGAAAAGAAGATCACTGGTATGGAGTTGGTGCAACAGTCGTTGGGCACTGTCAAGGTCATTAGAGAAAGACTTAGGATAGCCTAGAGCCGCCAGAAGAGTTACGCCGACAAGCGGCGCAGACCTTTGGAGTTTCAGGTGGGTGACCATGTTTTTCATAAAGTGTCGCCTATCCGAGGGAAACCTCGTTTTGGTAAGAAAGGAAAGTTAAGCCTGAGGTACGTGGGACAGTTTGAGATTCTGGAGTGAATTGGGAATCTAGCTTATCGTCTTGCGTTGCCACCGAGACTTGCTCAAGCGCATGACGTTTTTCATGTATGGATGTTGAGGAAATATGAGCCTAATCCAGCTCATGTGTTGAATTTTGAAGAAATTGAGGTGGATGAGCGCATATTGTACATGGAACGTCCAGTGAGGACCGAGGACAGGAAAGAACAAGTGCTACGGAATAAGACGATCCCTTTGGTTAAGGTAATTTGGCAACACCATGGAACGAAAGGAGCAACGTGGGAAAGCAAGGATGCTATGAAGAATCAGTACCGTTTTCTTTGTGAAGTTGTATGATGGTTTAATTTTGGGGACGAAATTCCCTAAGGAGGGAAGAGTTGTGACGTCCTAAAATTTCAAAGCTTGTAAAAATAAATAATATTAGATTTTTGGGATTTAAGGGACAATTATCGGACGCGAATTTATTTGATCTGGAAGGATCTAGTTAGCCCTTGAAGTGTAGGCCAGTAGGGTTTAATTGGTTTGATCGCGCCGTAGAATTTAGTGTCGAATTCCTTCGCGCTTGAACTTAAACCTGACTGAAATGCCTTTAGTCGTCTATGCCAAATGACCAACCAGACCTGAATTATCAAATGACCATTTTACCCTCAAATATTATTCACTACAGGACGAAAATATTCAAACTTGAGTTGACCCTTGGTGGGCGTCGCCCATCAACTCCCCCACCAACCCATCACCATCACTTCTCTCTCCTCCATCTCTCTCTTCTTTCTCTCTCCCTTGGCCGAATCCTCCCCCCTCCTCCTCCTCCCCTTTTAGCGTGCGCCGGCCAGCCACCACCACCACCAGCCACCTTTCGCCCCCGTCGCCACCCACCTCCGCCTGCACCTTAGCCGAGCTCGCTGGCCACCCCGTTCCATGTCGTCGCCCGTGGGCCGCCGCCAAGCTCACTCACCCCCGCGGCACTTCCCTCCTCCCCTCTACTTGTCCCCTCGCGAGCCACCGCCGCTGTTGTCAGCCACCTGCTGCTTGAGCCAGCCACTGTTGCTGTACCACCCAAGGCCGCTGTAGCTCGTCGTGGACCCTTGACCAGCCCGCCTACAAATCGCCGTGTGCCATCGTCGTCCGGAGTCCTCTCCGCCATTCAGCCCGAGCTCAGCCTCGTCGTCCCCTGGTCAGCCACCAACCGTCCTCACCGCCGTCCGTCCTTGCGCCGTCGCTGAGTCACCATGCCGCGACCGAGTCTTCTGCGCCGTCGCCACCGTCGCTGTTTGTCACCGTTCCGACTTGTCTGCGAGTTGCCGTCGCTCGCCGTCATAGTGGCTGCATTTACGACCTCGAGCCGAGCCGGAGCCTCGTCACCGCCGTCGTCGCCGTAGCCGCCTCTCGTCATTGCCGTCGTCGTCGGTCGTCATTGTGATTTAACCCCTAATCTTTGATTAGGCCGTTAATTACACTTAAGACTAGATTAATTAGTTACCGTAGTTAGAGTAAGCTGATAATAGTTACTCTAATTAACCGTAGCTGCTTGGTGATTGCTCGATGATTGATTGGGTTTTACTATACGTTGCTTGTGCATTCATGTTCGGTTAAGGTGATTTAGTCACCCTTTTATAGATGCAAAGTTTGGTGGATAATATGCACGTTCATGTGACCTCGTGTGAAGTCAAATTGCATAGTTGAGCATTAAAACGGCTATTAGCCGAGTTTTGAGCATAATGGTGAATGTGACTGTATTGGACTAAATCTGAAGATATGAACTGGCTTGGTTGCCTGGTGTGTTTGTGTGGTCACACGATGGATTAGCGTCACCCTAACGTAACTAGGGACGTGGCGGTACCCTTGATGGCTTGGGTTCGTCGCCTGATATGTCCATGCCGGCTGGGTCGGATTCACACGCCTTATTGGTTGCCTTACAGTCCGTGCCGATGGGAGTTCGGAATCACACGGCTGATCAGATGCCGGTCGCAACTTGTGACGGGCTGAAGTTCCTTACCGAAAAGCCTGGTATGTCCGCCTTAGGGGTCCTGATGGGCTATCGATTGCAATTGCTGGATGGAGTAGGATGACGCCCGATTTTGCCAGAAGAGCACTATTGATCGAGCTATGTTGTGGCGAGAGTGGAGTATCTCTTGTGTTAATAACTGGAACACACGTATTGCATTGTGCATGAGTCATTACTGAGTGTTCTAGTTGTGTGCTTTGGCCTATGTATAATTTAATGCCATGTGATTACTGTTGTGTGGGCCAAGGCGAGGTAAGTTTGCATGTGGTTATCTTTTAGTCGTTGGGCCGTACCTATCTGTTTGGTAGCTAGAGCATGGCATGCTTCGTACGCTCCTGATCTGCCATCATTCTTGCGTTGCATGTTTAGAACGCTTGGGAGAATTGACATCCTATTCGGACTTAGGCATTAACTCACAGAGATTTTATATCTCATTTGTTGTCGTTAACCATTTTCAGGCCTGTAGTATGGCGGTCCGTCCAGTGAGGTTCGAGGTACCCTTCGATCAGTCCTTTTTTATCAATTATTGTCCGGTCCCAGATTCGAATTGTGTCTAGGAGCAACATGTGACAACTGTCTGGGTCGAAGAAGGTATAGAGCACTTTGTGCCTCATCTCTTCGTGGCCTGGTTTGTCCATTATGACGATGCTCTCTACAGGCCGATTCGAGGATTTGAGGGACCCCAAACTGCGACCTCGGTCATTCGAACATGGGACCCGATGGATATTGATACACCGGACGGGGAGATAGTGACCTTGATCCCGACTTGGACGAGGAGGATCCTGAGACTCCGCCTAGGTACCACGGCTAGCCTTGTAACTTCACCCCGTGAGCTAGCGTTGAAGAGGAAGTTCCTTTTTGGGGGTAACTTTTGGTTTTAGTAGTTAGCCCCTAGCCTTGACCCGGTATCTTCTTGTTGGTCTTATGAAGCGGCCCTGAAGAGTGGGCCTGTAGATCTGATCGCTTCCCTTGGGTTAACTGAATATAGATAAAATATTTTTGTGCTGCTATTGATTGTTGTTTCTCTTGCTGGCTGTCCCTGCTTTTAATACCGTCTGGGTTGTTGTTCGTTCGGCGTGCGCTTAACTGCAAGATAAAATGAATGGGTCGATGACGTACTTGGGATGTCGTCCTTTTGACCTGAGGCATTTGGTACTATCGCACGCCTGTTTGTCGGGGCGTGACAATAAGTGCATGCAAAGGGGCAGGCACGCCTAATGGGGTGCGGCCTCTTAGGGTTCATTATTAGGCTTACAATAGATAATAAGATCATTCTGCAAATTGGAAAATATATACTTTTATAAATAGATTAAGCATTCAAGTACCTCATCTATTTTCAAAAGGTCAAAAACACTTGGGAATAATATCAAAAAGGTACTCTACTCCCTCTCTAAACTAGCCATGCTAGCACTACTCATCGACGATAATCCGCAGGCTTCTCACGGCTACAACAAAAAGGGACAACTGTGTCTCTGTCAGCCAAAAACCTACCTGAACCTCTCGAGTTCGACTCCATTGTGCCTTACCGGGAATTGCCACCTCTGGGGACAAATGGAATCAGACCCGAAAGACTGCCATCTTCGCCTTCTCAAATGTTGCGAAGAACCGATACGTGATATGCCTATTTGGCCTTACAGCTAACACTAAGGTGGTTATGAGCCTCATAAAGGGTGTAACTGACCCACCTAGACTAGTGATCTCCTCCCAGCTATACGAAAAGTTGATGGGAGCACCGTAGATAAAACTAGGAGTCGCAGGTATTATCGGCATGGCCTAACAATCTGAAAATGATGTAATTCACAAGTGTGAGTATGAAAACTCAGCAAATAGTACACCTAAACAAACGACTAGATGGTCTAATCCATCATTCGAACAGGCAAGATAATAGATACATAGCACGACAAACCGAGCAATCTGTTTTGCCACTCTCGATTACCCACGAGCATCAAAGCAAAGTGTTCATACAAACATAATGGCAAACCCGACAAACCAAGTAGAGATTCAGGTCATCCAATACTACATTGCCTTAATCTACCGACTAACATTGTCTTGCTAAGCTCGAAACTTCGAAACCAGTCCCTAAACTAGTGGCCGAATATCCCCCTAGGTTCAAGTTCTAACTCACAGTTACATAGTGTCGCGCAAGACCATCAGACCGCAAAACCCGTCCATCCTCAACTATCTATCGACGATTAAACTAAGGAAGCTATTGTGCGAATCATGCCCCCTCGAATCTCACCCCTTTTGAGCTCTCGGTCGGGCCACCCTTCACCGGTGCAACTCCAATTTACCGCAATTGACGACAAACCAAACGATCCACCCACATAGTCAAGTTACCCATGAGTTAGAGGCTCTACCACAAGCAACAGATCGAACATGCATCAACGTTTTCCTTACCATGCAAGCACAAACCCCATTCGACATACCCATTTTCGAGATGAACATCTTGCACTATACCCAACGACAATTAGACAATCTAGGAGTAAGGTTAGGTGCTCACTTGCCTTAGGATGGAAGCTCGGCAAAGATGGAGTGGAATCGGCTTCGGGATGAGCTCGGGTTCCCTTCTCCTTGCGTCGCACGCGCGGATCCAAGTGGGGAAGTGGGAAACGAGCTGGTCGGCCGAGAAGAGGAGGAGCTGGGGTGGCACCGGGAGGTGGTCGAGGTGGTAGCTGCCCCGTCGCAGCCGTCGTGAGCTCGGCGGGGTGTGGCTTCGACGTTGGCTGGGGTTAGGTACAGGTGGAGTGTCCGAGGGAGGGGAGAGTTGCGGGGAGGGGTGTCCGTGAGGAGAAAATGAGAGAGTAGAGAGAGTGTGTTAGTGGAAAGGGGGTCTTAAGTAGGGGTCGGTGGGAGCTAAGGGCCGCTTGAAGCTTCGCGGTCGAGCCGCGATTTAAATTCACGTCCGGACTGACCTTAGGCTCTAGGAGTTCAAATAGAATTCCATTAACGGTCCGGTAAATTTGTCTTGCCCCAAAGTATATCCTTAGCTCCAATGGTCCACCGTACTATAGTCCATTAACCGCCAAGATATAATTCTTAATAATCCAAGTCCGGCACTGACTAATCGGCTTATGAAAATTCAGGTCGTCACAATTCTCCCCTCCTTAAGAAATTGTATCTTCGAAATTTCAGTCCTTGTCCCCTTCTTAGCAAACTTTAGACTCTCTAAAGTCGACATCTCATCTAAAATACATGGCCGTACTATGCTTTCACTACACCACTCTGATCACTTATCCTCCGAGAATCACCACATCTCGCAATCTTCACCATTAACATGGGTTATCATCAACCTTAATGCTCACGAATCTATCTGGCAACATCACTAGGCCATTTACTAGCAATTGCACTACAAACATTTCAAGTTCGCCTATCACTACTTGCCAATCCAACTGACGTCATTCAGGACCACAATTTCCTTCATATATTACTAGGTAGATTGTCTGTCACCACTCAAGACGTACTCAACTTCTGCTAATCATGATGCCAATTTCACATGCCATGCCTGTGGCTCCGTTGGTTACGGTCTTTACACATTTCACACCCCACCACAACACTGCCGGGTCATTGGCCAGCTAGCTCGTGTGGGTCTCATCTGATTCCAAGGCTACCCTAATCACATAGTAGGGGCCCTCTCCGATCACACAGCAGAGGCACAAACACCAGACTTTCACCAACGTCCCACAATGCATCTCGGGCATTTCTTATTCTTGGCATCTCATTCACTCGTCACTATCCATCATCCGAAATGCAGTGCTATGATACGTCACAACAAAACTAATTCAGTTCAAACTCAGGAAAATATTTCGGATACCGAAAACACTTTCAGTTCGAAATACAAAGCATTCCAACTTTAAAAATCATTTCACTTGAGAAACCCGAAAATTCTGAAAACATGTTTAGATTTTGAAACAGGCCAGACTTAGCTGTAAGGGACAAGGTCCTTGATCCCTTAACCAGAGCCGCTGACGTCCCAGGGCGTTATCCGACACTAGCGAGCTCTGTTTTAATATGTTATTAAATAGATAATAGAGGGTGCATGCGAAAACTAATCCATCTAAAAACAAGCAGTGGAACACCCAAAAGGAAGACAAGTGCATGAGAAAAAGGAAAGGCAAGCACACCGCCTAAAGGTATGGCCTTATTAGGGTTTCCTACCCTGTATCGCACACACGAATCTCAAGCAATAGAGTTAGAAAATATTGAGTTTATATACATATACATACATACATCTGTTTAAATGGTTCTGTACAAAAGTTCAAAGGTACTCGTGGAGGATTACAAAGAAGACGTCTACTCCAGAATACTAAGCTAGCATCATCTCCGTTATCCAAAACCATCACTATCGGCCGTAGTCGCAAGAACCTGGATATCTGAAAAATGGTTCAACAACAAGGGGTGAACCGAAGCTCAGCAAGTAAAACATCTACACTAACAACTAAACTATCCGTTCCTTTATTCGTTCATGAAGATCTTAACAAGTATTTAGACATCAAGCAATCAAAGAAAAACGTACAAGAAAGACCCAAGGCCATAGTCAATTCGACCAAACCAATCGTGGATAAAAATGCAAGTTTTCCCCAATCCCCTCCATTATACCTCACGGTCTAACACCCATACAAATTCGATTCTGATCTTCCCAAGTCAAACAGTAACCTTATGTCCACCAAGCTCACCTCGCCCGCATTCTGACCCTCACGATTTCCTTTCCCAAGCCCCATGGCCGAACTTCCTTGTTATACTTCCTTCGATTCATCGGAACCCATCAACAAACAAGACAATTAGCTCGTAGTTTCCACTCACCCATGCCTTCATGACATTAATCCTAGCCGCAGAACCAACAAACAAACCATAAGACAACAAAAACACCTCCTCACTCCACTTGGCCAAACACCTCCTCCTTTCCATCTTCAATTCAATTCAATCCACGACAAATAAGACGATCAACTGTAGTACTCGAGTTACCCATGGTCTAAAGGCGCTATTTCGAGCGATGGATCGTTCGACCTACAATGTTTTCCACTCCATGCGTTCAAAATCCCCTTCCTTCAAACCCATTTTCAAACAAACATGAAACGCTAAAACGATCAAAAAATGGATAGGCTAGGGGTTAGGATATATGAAATACTTGCCTCGTGGTTGTCTACGAAGAAACATGAGCTGAATCGACGAAAAACGAAGCTCGGACCAGCTCTCTTCCTCTTGGTGAGTCGCACGGCCGAGGAAGAGCAAACGGGAGGGTGAGTGACGGCTTGAGGGGGCGGGGCACCGACTACACGAGCTTGTGGACCACTGTTGTCGTCTCGTCGTGAATTCGTCGACACTAGCTTGAGCAGAGAAGGCGGGGGCCAAAGGAACGAAGAAGAAATGGAGAAGAAGGGAGGGAGCATTTTTTGGAGGGGAAAACAAGGGGACGGGGCAGTCCACGAAATGAAGGGGAGGAAGAAATGGGGAGAAGAGAGAAACGGGTGTGGTCTTTGTCAAATAAGAATGAAGGGTGAGTGAGAGAAGTGGCAAAATTCTTGGGTGAAATAAGTGGTGTGAGAGAGAGGTGAGTGACATGGGATGGCCACGGGGGAGGATGGGTGGGATGGAGGATTAAACCAAAATGCTTCACGGTTTAATCGCAAACCAAACTCCGTGTCGGACCAACTTCACAAAAACTATACATTCGAATAAACACTACTGGTCCCGTAAAACTGCCGCGCCTACTATTCCAACGTCGCACCCACATAATCCAAGTTCGATGTCGACTTATTATTCAGTCCAAAAAAATCCATTTGTCGAAAATCGGGCCGTCACATTAGCACAACACCTATACTCACCTTTTTCAATGTATGACTTGGTTCATTCCTACCCCCATCACTATCTTAGAAGCCTGCCAGGAGTAGCTCCTTGTCCAAGCCTCTCTGCCTCGATGTCACTCCCCGCCCTCATCAGATCGGGTCGATACAAGTCCACCAGCCTTCGCCTAGTTCGTTTCCAAGCCACACATCTATGCAGGGAGTCCCATTCGATGAGTCCCATACCAAGTCTTACGGTTGTTAGGTATCCTGTATCACTCATCCCATACTGAGTTTTACAGTTTATCAAGTCCGACTAAAACAAATTATATGCTCATACATGCACGTTCCTCAAACCTTTGTTTTAATGCAACAAATCTGTGTAATGCATGAATGACCTCAACTCCATATCACGTATCATCAACTACCATAATATCAATCCTTATCTTAAAATGAACATCCTAATACCATAGGCGACCATCACATCAAAGATCAATTGCCTAAAATCAATCTATATAACTCTCTTTTGGACGCCATTCACATCAGTCAGTATCACATAATCAAACTGGTCCGTCGTCCAAAGTTGATGACTAAACCTCAAAGCACAATCTCAAATCCACGCCTAGCACTTTACAATCACTGTTCACTTCCTTGCGAACCTCATACCATCATTCGGGGTCTTTCGACACAAATCAGTATCTAAAACCATCAAAATACAATATAGATTCAAGCCTAAGATCCACAAATATCAATCTACCACAATTCCATATCCACAATTAGTCTTACAAGACTAACCATCAAATTCCAACGATTCAAGCCTATCGATAGTCTTATAAGACTAACCATCGAAAATTTAGGAAAATGGTGAGATCAAGTGGATCTCAAAGAACAACTGATGAGGCTGCAGGAAATGATCATCGTGTAGATGGAATCCTGCAAGCACTTGTTACTGTGGGGAATTTAATGCAAGAGCAAGCTCGACAACAAGCCACTACAAATACTGAGACCGGCGTACGCCTTACACAGGAACTATTGGAACGGTTCCTAAGGCTAAAGCCAAATGGATTCGCTGGATTAGGATGGCCAGATAAAGCCAAAAGATGGGTTAAAAGTATGGAAAGAATTTTTAAGGTCTTGAATTGTAGCGAGGCTAAGAAAGTTGCTCTTGCTGAATACCAATTAGAAGAAAATGCTAAACACTAGTGGGGAGCAATGAAGACAATTGTATTTCCCACTTGTATAGAAGTACATTGGAATAAATTTGTGGAAGTATTTAATGGAAAGTACTTCTCAGACTGTGCTCAAAAATAGAAAATGGAAGAATTTATGAAGTTAACTCAAGGGAGCATGTCTGTAGACGAGTACGAAGCTAAATTTTCAGAATTGTCTAGATATGCACCTAGATTGGTAGAAAATGGGGAGGACAAGGCAAGACGGTTTATAGACGGATTGAGAAGTGATATTAGGAGAACCTTAGTGCCTCTTGATATAAGAGACTACACTACCCTTTATGGACGAGCTCAACTAGTTGAGCAAGCATTAGTGAAGGAAAAGAAAGAAATGGAATCACAGGGTAGGTTTAGCCGCTATACTCCCCAAGATAATTTTCGATCTGACAAGAGACCTAACCGGTTTGGTAAATGTTCATTCACTCCTAATAAGATGAGTACTAGTGGAATTTCAAGGGAAGTGAACCCTGGATATTCTAGAGCAAAAAGACAATACTCGAATCCAGTTTGTCGCATCTATGGTAAGGTACTTGGAAACGCACCATGTCCAAGGTGGCAAAGATGTTTCAGATGTGGACAGACAGGTCACATACTACCAAATTGTCCACGAAATTGCCAACCATAGAGAAATAACCAACCTCAGACGATGACTAATGTGATATCGTCTCAAGGGAGTAACCAACGACTGCCAGCTCAGGCGAAGGTCTACGTAGTCACCCAGGAGGAGGCAAAAATTTCTGAGGCTGTAATAACAGGTACGATCTCTGTAAATAATTGCAAAGCTTATGCATTATTCGATACGGGTGCAATACATTCGTTTGTTTTGTTAAGATTTGTACAAATGAATAAGTTAAGTACTAGACCCATGGACGTACCACTTAGTGTTGTTACACCTCTAGGGATGCTGTCTTATCCACAATAGTATGTGAGAATGTCAGGATAGAGATAGATGGACGAGAACTAATAGTAGACTTGGTAGTTTTGGCTATGTATGATTTTGATATTATCTTAGGAATGGATTGGCTTCATAAGCAAAGAGCCAAGATGGATTGTTACCAGAAAGTAACACAGTTTAATCCACTAGACCAGTCTAATTTTGAATTTATTGGAAACCGTGTGAGTTGCACGAAGATACTTATATCGGCTCTAGAAGTGCATCAGTTACTCGAGGATGGATGTACGGATTATTTGGTAGTTGTGAAAGACGAAGGAAAAGAAAGTACCAAGTTTGAGGAAATACCCATAGTAAGAGAATTTCCCAATGTGTTTCCAGAAGAATTACCGGGTTTACCACCCAAACGTGAGATTGAGTTCGCAATTGAGTTAGCTTCTGGAACAGAACCAATCTCAAAGGCTCCGTATAGGATGGCATTAACAGAGCTAAAAGAACTAAAAGTACAACTACAGGAATTATTGGATAGAGGATTTATCCGACCAAGTGCGTCACTATGGGGTGCGCCAGTATCATTCGTAACGAAAAAGGATGGATCCTTACAAATGTGTATTGACTATAGGCAACTGAATAAGGTAACAATTAAGAATAAGTATCTGCTCCCTATGATCGACGACTTGTTCGATCAATTGCAATGAGCGTCTGTGTTCTCAAAGATCGATTTGAGGTCAGGATACCATCAGTTAAGGATTAAGAATGAGGACGTATCTAAAATGGCATTCTGAACTTGTTATGGACACTACAAGTTGCTAGTCATGCCATTTGGATTGACTAATGCACTCGCGGCATTCATGGACTTAATGACTAGGGTGTTCAAGCCGTTCTTAGATCAATTTGTGATAGTATTCATAGATGACATCCTGGTCTATTCAAAGGAACCTATAGAGCATGAAGAACATTTGAGAATAGTCTTGCAGACTTTAAGAGAACACCGATTGTATGCCAAATTCAGTAAATGTGAATTTTGGCTAAATGAAGTTGCATTGTTAGGTCATGTTGTATCTGACCAAGGAATATCTGTGGATCCAGCCAAGATTAAAGCTGTGATTGAATGGTCAAGACCTACAATACTAACCGAAATCCAAAGTTTCTTAGGGTTGGCAAGTTATTATAGGAGATTCGTTCATGGATTCTCTAATAACGCAGGTCCCTTGATTAAATTGACAAGAAAGAATGCTAAGTTCATATGGGACCAAGAATACGAAAAGAGTTTTCAAGAGCTCAAGGAAAGGTTAACATCAGCACTGGTGTTAACTATACCTTCAGGATCTGGAGGATATGAAGTATATAGTGACACTTCCCTAAAAGGATTGGGTTGTGTCTTAATGCAACACAAAAAGGTTGTTGCATATGCTTCTAGACAATTAAAGCCATATGAGTTGAACTATCCGACTCATGACTTAGAATTGGCTGCAATAATTTTTGTGTTAAAGATATGGAGGCCTTACCTTTATGGGGAAAAGTTTGAGGTATACACAGACCATAAGAGCCTTAGGTATTTATTCTCGCAAAAAGAATTGAATATGAGATAAAGAAGATAGATGGAATTATTAAAGGATTATGATTACAAAATACTATATCACCCTGGAAAGGCAAACAATGTTGCAGATGCCCTTAATCAGAAGTCTGTACAAGTAGCAACCATGATGATCCAAGAGTGGAGTTTATTAAAAGGAGCATCATGCTCAGAGTTCAAGTTGGAGGTAGGAAACCTCACAAGTGTTTTAGCAACTCTGAGGATAGAACTAGACATTATTCAAAGGATCAAAATGTTATAACAAAAAGATCCTAAAATTCTAGAGACTCGAGAAGAAATGATAAAAGGAAAAAGGCCTGACTTCCATATAACCGATGAAGGAACGGTAAGGTTCCAAGGACGGTTGTGCGTACTAGACGATAAGGAATTGAGGGAAACAATTCTGTCTAAAGTGCATCGAGGTCAGTATAGTGTCCATCCCGAAAATACAAAGATGTACCCCAACCTCTGCCAACACTATTGGTGGAATGGGATGAAAAAGGATATCGCTAGACACGTTGAGAAATGTCTGACGGGTTAGCAGATCAAGGCTGAGCATCCTAAGCCAACAGGGATGCTTAAATCATTAGAAATTCTTGAGTGGAAATGGGAGTACCTAACGATGGATTTTGTGTAAGGACTCCCAAGAACACCACGAGGTCACGATTCCATATGGGTAATAGTGGATTGATTGACCAAGAGTGCTCACTTCTTAGCAGTGAGAAAGGATGACAGTTTAGATTACCTTGTGAATCTGTACGTTAAATAAATAGTATGGTTACATGGTGTACCAGTTACTATAACGTCAAATAGAGATCCAAGGTGTACGTCAAACTTTTGCAAAAGTTTACAAGCTGCCTAAGGAGCAAGGCTACAATATAGTACTGCCTTTCACCTGCAAACAGACGGGCAATCTGAAAGAGTGATTCAGATATTAGAAGATATGCTATGAGCATGTGTATTTGATTTCAAAGGTAAGGGGAGAAAACTTACATTTAGTAGAGTTTGACTATAACAATAGTTTTCAACATAGTATAGGCATGGCTCCGTTTGAGGCATTATATGGTAGAGAGGTAGAACTCCCATATGTTGGAATGAAGTGAGAGAAAAAAGTTTAACGGGACCAGAATTAGTTCAAATTATGACTGATACAGTTAAGGTTATACGAGAGAGACTTAAGGTTGCTCAAAGTCGACAGAAAAGTTATGCTGACAGACGTCGAAGACCGTTAGGATTTGAGGTAGGCAATCATGTATTCTTAAAGGTATCACCTACAAAAGGAATCTCCAGATTTGGAGAAAAAGGAAAATTGAGTCCGAGATTCGTAGGACCCTTCGAGATACTTGAGAAAGTTGGTGATCTAACTTATAGATTGGCGTTACCGCCAAAATTATCTCAAATACATGACATATTTCACGTATCAATGTTAAGAAAGAATCATCTAGACCCTAGTCATGTATTAGACTTTGAAACCATTGACGTTGACAAAAGGGTCAGATACATTGAGGAAACTATACATATATTAGATCGGAAGGAACAAATCCTCCGAAATAAAACTATCCCTTTAGTCACGGTATTATGGAGATACCATGATATCGAGGAAGCGACATGGGAAAGTAAGGAAATTATGAAACAAAAGTATCCCCAATTGTTCGAAGGAGGGGATAAGAGTCAAATTTCGGGGACGAAATTTCCTGGGGTAGGAAGGATTGTGATGACCCTAAAACCTCAAACAGTTTATCCTGAGTATTATGAGGTAATTTAGAATTTACAACGAGACGACAGAGTAACACATTATACTTGAACCCGATTTGGACCAAGTACATGAAAATTAGGACTAAACGAGGATGACAGGGACGCGCCTATA
The DNA here is from genome assembly GCA_029784005.1 of Lenwebbia sp. NSW1173648. Taxonomy (NCBI): domain Eukaryota; kingdom Viridiplantae; phylum Streptophyta; class Magnoliopsida; order Myrtales; family Myrtaceae; genus Lenwebbia; species Lenwebbia sp. NSW1173648. Next base: position 16,585,537 of record JARCGZ010000008.1, on the reverse strand, counting down.
CGTGGGGGGCCACGTGTCAACATGTGGACCACTAAGGGATACGTGTCACCTCACGGCGTGACACGTGTCCTGATGTGGCAAGGGGAGGGACATGTGACTAGCCACGTGTCCGTGCGTGGCATGGCCCATGCCACATGTCACGCATGCATGACACGTGGTGGGTTGCACCTGGCCGCGGCGATACACGTGTATGACGCGTGTTACCACCTGATTGGTCCGTCCGTCAGCTGCTTTCCCCTATATAAACCTATAATGTCAATTCATTTCGTCATTCGATCATCAGAACTCTTATTGTCACACGCCCCCTACTGTCATCCACACCCACGCCCATGCCATACTGCTGTCCGGGCCCTAGTCTTGTCGTCAGACGCCACGTGGAGCCGGAGGGAATTCGGGATGCCTTCGATGGTTATTTTTTTGGAGAATGCTCACGCTTCGTGCGAACTAGAATACATCTTAGCGAAGGGATGCCACGTGAGGTTTATCCGCGAGGACGGTTCACGTGTAACCGGCATTGCATATGAGTATTCAAAAGAATCTCATTTATACATTATCTCTCATGTGCATGATGAATTGAGAATTGTTGATGCCATGTTCTGATTTCAATGCATTCATTCTATGGAGTTAGATTTACATACGCGAGGCGTTAGGTCACCGTTGTTGAATCATGGTTTTCAGATAGTAAAAATGCCACGGGTTCGCCTTGCTACTCCAACCCTCGGCTACGGTGTTCCCTGAGAGTGTATTGCGTCTTGGGAGGACCATGTGGATACAGATCACCCCGAGGTTAAGTTTAAGAAGCCAATGAGTACGTTAGCAGTAGATGTAGGCCTGTGTTCCGCCCTGGTTATGTAACATTTTGCGGCCTTATACATTGCCGGGGATAATGACGAACTTCTGGGTCCTCTTCCCATGAACTCGGATGTTGACAACAGTAATGCTAGGGGCGGACAGACTAGTTGAAGATAGTTTGATGGGGATAGGGTTTTGTGTTTTGACTGTACAGTGGTATGGAGTTTCAAGAGATTGACGCAAAAATTTTGATGTAAGATATCTACGTGACGATCAGTAGTGGTGGTTTTTTTGGTATCCGTATCCCTAGGAGTTGAACTGTACTGAGTTGTAAATATATGGAATGAAAGAACGAGTTGAAATCCAACTGTTGTTCACATCTCTGTTGATGTGTCTATGTGGTTAGTTAAACCCATGTAAGGCCATACCCTTATTAGGCGTGCCTGCCATTTGGTGTTTGATGTTTTTATCATGCACTTGTTTTGTATGGCCGTCCTAATTATTTTACTTAGTCTTCCGCATGCACCATCTCTATATAATGAAAGATTAAAGAAGAGAGCGTGATTAGTAAGCCTTAAGGTGTGGCGGACTGGGACGTCGCAATACTAGTGTATGATGTTTATGCATGAACCGAAAGGGTGAAAGTAATGCATAATAACTTGTTATGACATCCGCATGCAACTATTAACTTCAAATAGCATTGCTATTTATTTTCCATTGACATATACAAAGGTTTGTCCGTATTCGACTCACGTTGTATTGCACCAGGTTGAGCGACGAGACAATCTCCTAATTTAGAACTATAGATTCATTTACTGGGCTTTGGCTCATTCCTTTATTTTTCAAAGATGTAGGATGGAGACTCCACCGCCGCCGTGCTTTGGAGCTCCGACGCACTTGGATTACTATATAAATGATTTAATTGATGTAGATATATGAGTCGTGTTAATTAGAGTTAAGTTATAGTATGGGTCGATGTGGGGCTATAGGAAAGGATTCCCCACCAATATATGCCTAGTATCTGAACACTGATGGTGAGCTGATCGGACCACTTAGAGGGTTCGAAGGACCTTCGGGCTTCATGGACAATGGAGCGCCAATAGGTGGAGCTGTCAACTCGTAGCTTACATTACAGCTTTGTGGAGGCAATGCTTTTGGATAATGGGGTGGTGTCAATAGTGGAGATAGGGATGCCTTGACCCTTCCCAGGACTATGCGTTGTCTTTTGGTGCTTGTTGTTTATAACAAATTACTAATGTTAGTATGAATATGTGTATTATTGTCCTCATGCGATTTTCTAGGTGACTCTTGTTGGGGAATTTTTTTTGTTACGCTTCCGCATGCTTTTAAATATATGGTTAATACCACGAAAAACCCCAAACTAGTACACCTGTGACAAATTTACACCAAACTTTTTTTTAACCACCAAAAATTCTAAACTAGTACATCTTTGACAAATTTACCCCAAACTGGTACATCTGTGACAAATTTACCCTTTGTTAATTTTCGTTAAATTTTATCGTCAAATTGTTGATTTGGATGACACGTGGCAATTGCCGAATGTACACGTTTAGGATTTTTACCCTCTATTTGTCACAGGTGTATCAATTTTAGGATTTTCGTGGCATTAATCCAATTTAACGAAAACTAACGGAATGGTAAATTTGTCACACGAGTACCAATTTGATATTTTTGATGGCCAAAATAATTAGTTTAGGGTAAATTTATCACAAATGTACCAGTTTGGGATTTTTAGTGGTCGAAAAAATAATTTATGGTAAATTTGTCATATGTGTACCAGTTTGAGATTTTTTCTGGTGAAAAAAATAATTTTGGGTAAATTTGTCACAAGTGTACTAGTTTGAGGTTTTTTGTGTTATTAACCCTTAAATATAAGAAAGATAAAATTAAAGAAAACACGTATTGCATCTGACGTTCTGGGGTGTCACACTGCACAAGAAACCTAATTCTGGTTGGCTCACAAAAAGGGTGTATTCTAATTCAATATTTCTATATATCCACCACCTTATATGCCCTCCAAACAACACATTTTATACATCATCAACAATAGTAGCAAGTGTTGTAGCTAACACTTTATATTCAAAATAGTATTGATACCTAATTTTTAACCGACGAGTCATACAAAGACAAAAACTCAAGATTAGGGTTTCTGATCGCTATAGGGCCCACGTCTTGACCAAAAAGAGTCATTTTAGTGTTTTTCAAAGTACTTTTAAGTTTCATTGTGTTTTAGGAAAACTAAGACATTGATTTAGCCAATAATCAAGAAAGTTTTTAGAGTTGACTTTTTTGTGAAACCACAAAAGTCAACTCTTGGTCAAAAAATTTCAAAAAAATTGAAAATCCTTAAATCAACTCTAACTTAATTAGACTTGTCGGGGCCTAAAATTTTACCAAATCTAGACTAATGGATTACTAAACTAATTATTTAATTATCCTAGCTCGGATTCTCCCAAATCCATATCAAATCGCAATTTAGGTTTAAACTTAGTGATATACAAATTAATTAACTCGGAGTCGCCACTTGTTGTTTATGGTAGGTTGATTAGATACCTAAATAAAATTGTAGGAGAACACTTTTATTCTTATGAACTAGAGTTTATGAGTTCGGGGACTTGGTTACGCTAGATTTTCTAACACCCTTTCGGTGCCATGAAAAAAATGTTTGTAGGCAGCATGAATTAATATTAGCCTAAGTCACTGATAAAGGTTCTCATGCGGGTGCGAAATCAATTACATTAAACACTCAAAGCATATCAAATAGTTGCAGGGAGCATGCGCCAAGCAGATTATTCTCTCTTTATGATTTTTGCTTTTGTAATAGAAAAAGACTAACCTAAATGTTATGCATGGATTCTATTATAATGGAATGAACTAAATACAAGCTATCCTAAGCTAATGCATATAAAATTAATTTGATTAACTACATGACTAATCTAGGTGGCATGCAATTAAATTAAAATAATGTACAAAGTTATGCTACGATTTAATTAAATCAATTACACGATGTTCAAATTAATTAATTGACCTAAGCATATAACTTCTAAATGCAATGCAACCTAACATGCAATCTATATGACATGGCATTGACGAATTCTTTTGAATTTTCGGAATAATTTAATATCCTAATTAAACTATTCAATAATTACATTATTTAGCCTAAGTTATGCATGAAAATTAACCCAATCTTACCTTATCATAAGTAGGTTAATTTAAATATGCTAAAGTAGCCTAAACATGTAAATTTATTCTAAAAATGGAGTAATTATCCTAAACATGCAATTATCTAATTTAAGATGCAAATTATTCTAAAAAGCAATCTAATCTACATGATTAAATTCTATAAAATTTTAAAACATGCAATCACATCCGCCAACGATTTAAATTAAACAGCAATCTGCATAATATCAATTCAAATATGTGAATTAAATATTGCGGTAATCAAGAAAGATAATCCGACGTCTCACGAATTAAAATTTCTAATTTATCCACAATCTAATAAAATCTAGATAATAAGGAAAAAATAACCCGATGTCTTAGGGGTTAAATTAGTAATTATCTGATTTTATAGTATTGCTATATCTAGCAATAATTTGCAAAAAATACAATTAGATATGTAGATATTTAAATTAGGCAACAAATATTTCAAATATTCTAAGGATCACGATGTTACCTAATCTTGCTTATTGACTTCCCAAATTTGAACTTCGGGACTTGCGGATCAGGGCAGCTCGACCAACAGGGACTCCTCGACATATGGCGGAAGCGGCGGCGCATGGCAGTAGCGACAAGCGACTTCAGCGAGGTATTAAATGCGGCAATTTCGAGGCTAACCTCGGCGGGATGGGCTCGGCTCACAATGGTGGCTCAGCAGTGACAATAGGGAGCTTTGATAGCACAATAGCAGCAGTAGAGGGGTCACGGCACGGAATAGCAAAGGCGTCGAGGCTCGCAAGGGGTGCTCTTGGTGCCTCGCTTCCTCAGCAACGATGGTAAAGGGACTTCAAGAGTAGTAGCAGCAACGGAGGGTCACGGTGGACTCGCGGCCGAGGATCGGCGATGAAGGCAAGGGCGACAGCGACGGCGGTTCCTCTCAGTAATCCATCGAGCACTTGGAGGGCGCGACTGCCTTAGCACCGTTCTTTGTCTCCCAGTGAGCAGCAGCCACGCAGATGGCAAGGCGATGACTGGGACTCAATAGGGAGGCGTGCTGGGGTGATCGAGAGAGCCGGTGGGGGCCGCAAGTAGTTGGGTGGGGGTCGCGCGAAAACAGAGCTGGATGCTCTATTTTTTGGTGACTCTGGAGGCAGTGGTCTACAGCCGCCTACGATGGTTACCGGGGGTTGCTGGGGTTTCAAGGATGGCAACTGGTGAGACGATGGCCTGGTGTTGGCACGACAGGAACGGCAGCACCGGAGGGAGTCTCGGCTATTGAAGTGTCTCTACCGAGTTCTCTCTCTCTCTCTCTCTCTCTCTCTCTCTCTCTCTCTCGTCCTTATGAATTTTGAGTGTCCACCCCCATAATTCTGAGACTTAAGCGCACTTAAATAAAGTTTTCCAGGGTTTCGCACTATTTTTGGTTATTTGCAAAATAGTCCCCCAAGTTTTAGATATTTGTAATTTGGTTCCTGGAGAAGTAATTCTTTTTAATTTAGTCCTTGAGTGGCCAGCTAGTCTATTGAGTGGGCTTGGCCAACCTATGGGCTCGTCTGCTCTTTTTTTAGCTTAATTAGGCCTTTTTTCAATTAATTGAGCCTTAATTAAAGGCCTATTAATTACTGATCTTTGGCGGACTGAATTAAGGTTCAAATAGGCCCTAAGGCCTTGTAATTTTCGACCAACTCAGTCCCTCTTGTCTTAGCTGAATTTTCATTAAGTTCTAGCCCAGTCCGTTCGTCAATTTCAAGTCCGTTTCTGTCGCGAGCCTAATCCTAAATATTTTAGCCAAAATTTAGGTGTCAACAAGACTTCTAACTCATCAATTTTACAAAATTAATCAGAAATCAACTTTTTGATCGACAAAAATCAAAATTCATTCATTTCTGGTTGGTTTTTAGGATAGCTTCCTTGACGACATTTGATCTAAAGGTCGTAATGCATTCAAAATTCAAACTAATTTTGAAATTCCAAGCTAAAGTCAAATTCCCTCAATTTTAGCCCCAATTAGGAGTTCTAATCTATTCTTCAATAGTAATGTCAATTAGCCCATATCGAATCTGATTAAGTCCAAATAACTCGATCGTAATGTCAATTTTGATGAAATCACAACCATTTGGTTTAATTTGATCAAACAATGGACATTGAGTGAAAAATTCAAGGATGGGATGCCCTGATTGACTCAATCAAGTTTTTTTTTTGTCAAAGTAACATTTGATTCATATCCTAAAAAAGGTAGAGTGAAATATCGCATTCTAACTGTTACAACTTCAAAACAAAATAAACTCCAAATAATAAGATGAATCATCAAATAAAGATAGGGATCACAACTCAAAAAGAAAATCTATGACTTCTGCAAACCAAAATCGACAGCCAATCATCGAATCCGTCTTTAATGAGCACACACTGAGATCTTCGTCTGTTGCTACAATTTTTTTCCTTTTGGCGGTGCTTGCCTAGGTTGGGCATCCCCATCACCATCGCCATACAGAATAAAAAGGTTAAACGAGCACAGATCTGACAGTGAGAGTGAAACCTTCGCGAAGCTCTTCTGATCTCCTTTAAAACTGGACATGTACGCTAACGAAATCCGAGGGAAGTGAAACCCCGAAAATATACACTAAGAAAACTCCCCAAAATCGGAGAGAGAAGCTTCTAGATCTAGACTAGATCGGAAGAAAAATGGCTCCACAAATGGAAGGAAACCAAGAAAAAGGGACAGATAACTAAATCAGTTGACAAAGAGGGGAGGAGAGGGAGAGATCTAGCTCAAACCCCTCCCCTCCATGACTCAACCAAGCTTGACCCATGCAAGATTAATGTCAAATTTCATCAAATGAACCTCAATTTTGCATAATAGCCAAACAAGATGAAATTGATCACGCTCACCAATGCAATTCAAGCTAATTCAAAAGGAAATTTGGTAATTAACACGTCACAAGTTAATTTGATCGAGCTGAGCTAATTCGGTTCAAGCCGAGCCAACTCAATTTGGCCGAATTGAACCCAAATCATCTAATTTAGGTCCAATAAAATTTCAATTGACCCAATTAATCATCAAATCATGTTGGAATTCAACCGCGATAACCCGACAGCGATGCGAAACCATTTCCCATGCGTACGGATCCCGATGCGATGGAACGTGTCCGACGACTCGGGTGCGGCGCGGAACCGTTCCGCCCGTGTCCGACGTACGGGCAAAATAACAACGTAATAAACGTAAACGCAGCGGAAATAAAAACATAGCCCGTACGCGTATCCATAAATCCCCAGAGGCATCGTCTCGTGTGTTTCAATCGAAAATCAAATCATACGAAGGGGGTTTTTGGAATATCTCTCGTAGCGTGCTTAAACGAGTTGGTTCAAATGTTCTTCAAGTCCCACAAGTGTCGGACCTCTAATTCAAACACACCACCAATCGTACGACGAATAGGAAGACAGAACTTGCGGACGATCACCACCTTTGATTGTACTAGCAATCTCATGGATACGACACTCCGCACTCACTTGAGATTTCGGTCAGAACGACACTCTTCAAGAAAACCCTTTTTTCTGTGTCTTTCTCTTATGCCCTCTCTTTTGGTTTCAGAAAATTGAAGATAAAAAATCCTCGAAGAATTTTCTATTAGAAGAGATGCAGAAAGAGAGAGAGATAGAACTCACTCTCTCTCTCCATGGCTCCCCAGCATTTATAGGCCTGGGGGGGTACAACTTGCTGACCTGTTGGTCAGCAACGCTGACTAACGTGGTCCGTCATGCACTATTTGGGTGGATCAGACACATCCATATGTGTCTATTTCGTGCGTTCATGTGCATCGTATGCACATACATTCATGACCAAAAATAAGAATTAAATCAAATCTCATTTAATTTAATTTCAGTCCGACTAATTCGATAGTCGTGATCGCAAACACATTTGCAATATCGTCTTTCATATTCAACGTCGTCACGTATTGGTTATGGTGTGTGACATCCCTAGGTTCATCACTAAGCTGGCAGTAGGACATGCAGTAACATATTAGTACTACCAAGAGAACTGATTGTCCCGATCAGCCTCCAGGTCCTATAAGCCATAAGTGACATCTAGTAATATGTCATGGCTACCCAGACAATGTGAATGCCACAAGAACATCATGAACCTGTCAACTATGGCTGCAATATAATTCAATCCTTCTGTCTTAACATGTCCCGATCGAACAAAGGCCATGGAATATTTGTCAAGCCACCAATTCGATCATATGCACAAATCTAATTGACATGCATTTACACGAGACATTCTCGATTACAACCCCGGCCAAGGATTTCCAACGCAATGTCACGATTAGATCGTATAGGACATCAACCTCGTATGTCACAAGGAGACAGATTCCATCTGTTGCGCACACGTGTGACTTCGTATGTGAACGAGCTCTGACCATCAAGTATAGAGGCAGATCAACGAACCGCTAATATGCGCACTCGTGAACCATAGCCATTCAACACACAAGTTAACACTGTGCCTCAGGTCTAAGGACTATTTACACACGACCAAAGCATGAACGATTTAGACATTGACCACACTTGAAGCTTCCATGTTTGCTAATCGTTCAATGCGTGTCACGTTTAGTGCACTTGTCCGATACAAGCACCTGTGTTCTAACTCGGGTATCACAATACCCCAATGACTTGTGACTCGTCATTCCCTTAAGTATCCAATACTTAGTGGTGAAGTTACGAACAGACCGGTCTCAACAGGATTATTGATATCCACTCAATGATCCATTGATCGGGAACATTTTAAAGATTCAGTCTAACTATGAACCTGTCACACATATTCTTAACGTCTTAAGAAAAGATTTAGTCACAACTGATCTTATAGAATCATTCATCTAAATAATGGGATAAATGAATGAGCATGTCTTTGCCATTAATATAAAATTGAAAGTATAACTAAAATCGCTAACATGTAATCATTACATGTTTGCTTTAGGGCATACAGCTAACAATCTCCCACTTGCACTAAAGCCAACTAGACTGGTACCTCAAACCCATTTTGTCAATATGTCTTTCAAATAAAGACTGACGTAAGGCCTTAGTGAAGGGACCTGCCACGTTTTCCGCTGAGGCTATTTTCTACAAGGCGATATCGCCTCTCCCAACAATCTCTCTAATGAGATGGAAGCGTCTCTCAATGTGCTTGGATTTTTGGTGAGACCTCGGTTCCTTAGCTTGAGCTATTGCCCCATTGTTGTCACAAAACAATGTAATCAGCTGCTCAATGGAAGGAACAATTCAAGTTCAGAAATGAACTTCTTTATGCAAGTAGCTTCCTTTGCAGCTTCAGAAGCTGCCATATACTCTGCCTCAGTGGTGGAATCAGCAGTTATACTCTATTTGGAACTCTTTCAACTAACTGCACCACCATTGAGTGTGAAGATGAACCCCGAAGTAAACTTATAGTCATTAGGATCCAATTGAAAATTGGAATCAGTGTAAGCTTCAACTTTGAACTCTCCTTCTCCATATATGAAGAATAAATCCTTAGTCCTTCACAAGTACTTAAGGATATTCTTAACTGCCATCCAGTGGTCTTCCCCTAGATCAGACTGATATCTGCTAGTAACGCTTACAGCATGCGCAATATCAGGTCTCGTTCATAGCATTGCATACATTATGCTTCCTATAGCGGATGCGTAAGGTATCTTCGCCATCCGCTCTCCTTCTTTAGGAGTGTTGGACACATTTCCTTGGAAAGATGGATTCCATGCCTGAAAGGCAATAATCCTCTTTTGGAACATTCCATGTTAAATCGCTTTAACACTTTGTCTATGTATGTAGACTGCGAGAGGCCAATCAATCGTCTCGATCTATCTCTATAGATCTTGATACCTAAAATATAGGTTGCCTCCCCTAAGTCCTTCATGGAGAATTTCAGTGACAAGAATAATTTTATCGATGATATCGGTATATCATTCCCGATCAGAAGTATATCATCGACGTACAGAACTAGAAACGCTATTGCGCTCCCACTGACCTTCTTATATACACAGGGTTCATCCGGATTCTTGATGAAGCCAAACGATTTGATTACCTCATCGAAATGGATGTTCCAACTTCTGGAGGCTTGTTTGAGTCCATAAATGGATCTCTTGAGCCTACACACCTTCCGACTTTCACCATTGGATTCAAAACCCCGTGGTTGTTCCATATAGATGTCCTCCTCAAGGAAACCATTTAGAAAAGCCGTTTTAACATCCATCTTGAATATCTCATAATCAAGGTGTGCAGCTACAACCAACATAATCCGAATGGATTTTAGCATGGCTACAGGTGAGAAAGTTTCATCATAATCGATCCCTTCTTTTTGACGATATCTTTTCGCCACTAGCCGTGCTTTGTAAGTTCCAACTTGACCATCAGCGTTCATCTTCCTCTTGAAGATCCATTTGCAGCCAATTGGTGCAATACCATCAGGCAGATCAACCAAAGTCCAAACTTCGTTGGAATACATTGAATCCATTTCGGATCTCATGGCTTCTAGCCATTTACCAGAATCGATGTCCGACATCGTCTCCTCATAGGTGTTAGAATCACTCAGCTCGTCACCATCATTTACAATGAATAATGGTTGAATATCTTCGATCGAGTATCCATAACGAATAGGTAGACGAGATGTTCTCATACTTCTCCTAAGAGGTTGTGTATTAGAAGCTCCCACTGAATCAGCGATCGGTGTCTGAACTTGATTGTTTGGTACTTCATTATTCTCTTCTTATAAGACTATTTTTTCTCTTCTTGTAAGACTATTTTCCGCCCAGCACCACCTTCCTAGATGAACTGATTCTCTAGAAAAGAAGCATGCATGTTGACCGAAACTCTTTAGTCAGAGTGAAAATAGAAATAATATCCAAGAGTCTCCTTCGGATATCCAATGAAGCGACATTGTTCAGACCTAGCCTCTAACTTATCCATTTTTAGTTTCTTGACCAAAGCTGGACATCCCCAAATCTTAACATGATTAAGACTTAGTCTCTTACTATGCCATATCTCATAAGGCGTAGTTGAAACAGATTTGGACGGCACGCTATTCAGTATATATGTAGCTATCTCAAGGGCATATCCCCAAAGGGATATAGGCAAATTGGTGTAACTCATCATAGATCGTACCATATCTAATAAAGTGCGATTTCTTCTTTCAGATACACCATTATGCTCTGGAGTTGCATGAGGTGTCCATTGTGATAAAATGCCGTTATCTTTAAGATAGTCCAGGAATTCAGTGCTAAGGTATTCACCTCCTCGATCAGATCGAAGGGCCTTAATACACTTTCCCGGTTGTTTCTCAACTTCAGCCCTGAACTCCTTGAACGTTTCAAAGGATTCAGATTTATGCTTCATTAAGTATAAATAACCATACCGTGAGTGATCATCGATAAAGGTAATGAAGTAAGAATAACCACCTCTAGCAGTTTCATTAATTGCTCCACATACATATGTATGTATCAATCCTAATACGTCAGCAGCTCGCGCACTATGTCCTACAAATGGCGCTTTGGTCATTTTTCCTAGAAGACATGCCTCACAAGCTGAGTATGGTTCAAAACCAGATGGATTAATGTACCCATCATTACTCAACTTGTTGATTCTGTCTTCTCCAATATGACCTAATCGGAGATGCCAAACATACTTTGGATTTGGACTATCTCTAGAGCGTTTAGTTATGGCATTTATATCATGATCAATTTGCTTATCGACATTGGTAATCGCATTACCGGACATTGTAATGGTATATAGATTGTTGGTTAATAAACTAAGTTGAGTGGTAAAGTAATTCCCACCTTAAACCTAGAAATTTCATTTGCTGGGCTTCGGCTCATTCCTTAATTTTTCAAACTTATAGGATGTTTTCTTTGGATATGACGATGGAAGGGACGAGGTGATGCCAGTAGTCATCAACCCCCGAGATGGATGGTTACTTGGTTAATATTTAGGCTGGCTATTGGAATAGTATGGGAGTAGAGGTGCTAGTTGACCCGGCCCTTTTTCCAAGACTTTGTATTTTGTATTTGGCTTGGATGATGTAGTAAAGTTGTAAACCAATGTAAGTATACTAATTAAACTCGTGCGATTTTCTGGTACGGGATGTTGTGAGAATTTTTATTGTGCTTCCGCATGCGTAATTATAATAGAAAGATCAAATTAAAAAGGGACACGTGTTGCGCGTGATGTTTTGGGCCGTCACAAGATGGATGAATGTTTATTAGGAGGTGTTTGGTGTTGATTTGAGGATGATTTTGTGCATAGATGTATGTTTAGGTGGAACTTTGTTGGAAAATGGTTGAATGATGATGAACAAGGTCGAATGTGATTTGAATATGCTGAAATCTGTTTGGTAAAGGGATAGGATTGCTTGATTTGAAGTTTGGTAATGTTTGTGCAAATCTAGAAATTCATAGTTTTAGTGATCTCTAGGTGTTCTTCGATTTTCAAATTCAAAGTTGTCAACATCTTCATGAGATATCCATGGACCTTAAGATCATGAGGAATCCATTGATATAATTTCCAAAATATTTTGAAGTGATTTGATAGATGAACTTGGTTTTGCAAAGTAGCGAAGGATTTTCACGTTAAACTTGAAAATTGTTTTCAGATTTTACCAAACTTCATTTTGCAAATTGAAAATAGTTCAAGAACTTTTTTGCAAAAATACAAAACTGAAAAGTTGTTCATTAGGCTCTAAAATAGTAGATTAAAAATTTTGAGCGCTTGATGGCAAAGTTTAGATGTCCTTAACTGCAAATTACAGGACAAGGTCGTTCTGGCCAACAAAACTGTTTTCAATCGAGTCTCTGGGAGAAATCTGTTAATTCCAAAATGTTAAAGGGCTCATTTACAAAATCACAAAACTTGAAAGTCGTTAGGAAAAAACTGAACTAACTGTTTGTAAAAGTTGGAGGGACTTTGAAATTACTAGATATATTTCTTGTATTTTCAAAATCTAGGGTTGGAATCGGGTCAATTTCAGGACAATAGGGTTAATTTAGTCAATTTTGGGTCAATTGGGTCAGAACCGAGTCAAGTGATCTGAATAAGAATTAAAATAGACATCTCAATCTTTGCAATGACACCCGAATCGTTCAATAGGTAGATCATTAAGGCCTTCATAAGAATGAAAAAATGAAATCCAACGTCACGCGGGTAGGGGCTTATGAGCGCTACAATCTTAAATTGATAAAACCCCTTGGATCGTTATGTGTTGTTTTCACTTTCTCGACAAACCAATCAGATCGTCTTTTTGAGCGAATATCTCTAAAGTTGTCCGACCACCTCACTGCCGGGAGGGTCACGACAGCTTGACGACTCCACTAGGGACTTAGTTATGAACCATAGTGGACTTAGGCCATAATGAATTGGCTAGTTATTTCACAAACTTGGTTTACCTTGATAGCGCTTGTCAAAGTCACGTGGAAAAAGAGGTTAGTCATTAACATGTGTTAAATGTTCTTGTAGATTGGGAGTCATAAGGGATGAAGTAATTGTAAACCCTTTATTGTGTGGGTGGTGATTGGGTGTATTAATGTATGTGGGGGTTATATTGTGTTTGATTTCAATACGATGCATGTAATTGCTGTAGTACTACACTTTGCGCACACAACCTGCGGTCAAAAATCCATGTCCGCATTAGGAAAGCCATTAGGAGGTGTTGAAAATGGAACTTGCGTGGAGGAGATACCTGTGGTAATTCATTTCCAATCCTGCTCACTTTGATTAGAAAAAGTGCACCGTCCGACGTTAGTAGCGAAATGTAAACTCTTTTTATCTAATCCAAGTGGGAACCTTAAGCCTTTAGAATCCCACGGTTTAGGCGTCAAATCTTACAAGTTTCATGTGACGTGTCTTTGTGCTTGACATATCTCTTCGTTGTTTGATTTGTAAGTATCGTTCCAATCCTTCATTATCGTCTCTTCATTTAATGCAATTTCCGTATTAAGAATTTATTTCCTTTGTGACATATGGTGATTAATCGTAATACCCTTCTAGATTTAGATATAATGAAGGATCCCGAACTCCGAATCATCCCTGTAACGAAAGCTCTCTTGGGCATGTGGAAAAGACTCGAGTCGACCAAGAAAGAGTACGTTGAGAAGAGGATTTGACACCTCATCTCCCTATTATAGAGCCGCGAGTTGCCATGATCAAATATTTATCCCACTTTTGGAATCCTAAAACATCGACTTTGTGTTTTGTTAAATCAAATTAACCCTGACTATTGAGGAATACGATATTGCCATTGGTAGGGTTGGTTTTTTTGTCTACTTGATCCTCCAATTGGAATCGATCACATTCCTCTTTTGAGTCAATATCTCTTATAGACATGTCCCAAATCAAGAACATTAGTGAGGGAGATTCTAATGCCCTTTCTTTGACATTCTTTGAGCAACATTTCTTGACTTTGTCTAGAGAAGCGAATAATCAAATTCCTAAGGTCTTTCTCCTCGCACTCTTTGGCTGCGTTTGATAATCAGGATAAAAATCAGGATTTATCCTATCCTGTGTTTGGCTCCTGCCCAGGACAGGATAAAGGGGGATATAGCCTGGATATAATTATCCCATGGGGGAGGTGGGATAAGGGTGGATATGATTTCTTATGTCCATGATATAAAAAATATTTTTTTAATAATAAAATTCTTAAATAATAAAATTAAAATAATAATTAATTTTGAATTATATTTGAATTCTAATATTAATGCTAACATAAAAATAAAAAATAAATTTTTTATATATACCTGTACGTATTTATAAATTTTAGTTTCTTTCTACTTTATAATATATATTTTGTGCATACACACACAATTCATATCCATATCATTTTTATTTTAAGTATGGTAGTATAGTTTATTATTTAATAAAATATTTATTGAGAAATGATGGAACGTAGTAAAAATAATGAAAAAAAGATATAAAAAATAAGTAAATAAAAATGAAGTAGAAGAACCATATTTTAAAAGAACAAATTTGAACTTGAAAATGATCTTTCTAATTCTCGATGAATGTAGGACAATGAAATTTCTATAAAAAATAAAAAAAAAAACCTAGAAATCTCCATCTCCTTCTCTCATGTATCTCTGGTTCATGTTAAAGTTTCACCATTCCTTTGTAGTTTTTTAGTTCACGTCAAAACTTTATGAAAACGGCGAGAGAGTCGAAACTTCTTCTTGTTCGTAGGTTTTTGGTTCACGTCAAAAGTTTATAAAAACAGAAAGAGAGTCAAAACACATTCTCCTCCGTAACTTTATAGTTCATGTTGAAGTTTAACCAAAGTAACGATAAAGAAAAAAACTTTTCGTAATTGCAAATGTGAATGATCATATTTTCTCTCTCTTACTAGAGTTGGGAGTGAATTATAAGAGATTCTTATATTCTTCGTTTGTGCATTTTCAGGTTCATTTACATCGATATGTGCAAATGCCAAACAATAAACATCATAGAATATGTACATATTAGACTTTATTATTGTGATTCACCAAACAGTAGATAGGATATGGCAAAATCCCTGGATTTCATATCCATTCCTATCCTGACTAGAAATTCAGACGACCAAACGCAGCCAAAGGGTTTGTAATCTTCCCTTTTCACCAAAAAGACTATGGATCCTTTAGTATTTCACATTGTCAAAACAAGTTTGCTTATTCAAGTGGTTCACAAATATGATCTTAAGTGAAACATTCGTATCACTCAATAGATTCAAAGAAAAAGGGGTGGGTAGAGCACCTTTAGGATTACTCCAAATTTGGCTTGTTTCCCATCTCAAAGAATTCGGTCTGAACATGAATTCTCCATCTTCATCAAGAGTCTCATCCTATCCTTCAATCCAAGATAGAGAAATTACTTTCCATATTGGTCATTCTCTATGTGGATCAATTTTCTAAACAGCGTCTCTCCGAATCGATCCATTGGCATGTTCGATGGATAGGATCTCCTGAAGTACATCTCATCAACAGATTGGACAATCCAATCTCACTTTTGGAATTGACTAGGCCTACGTCCTATTACACTTTAGAGAGAGAGAGAGAGAGAGAGAGAGAGGAGGCGACGGTACGCTTGACACATGATTCTGTAGTGGGTTGTACTGTGGACAAGTGGCTAAGACTATTGGCACTGAAAGCAGCCCATGCACAAATTTTTCAAATTCCTTTTGTCCACATCTGTCAAATAAGTACCTTGAATCTGGAATATACATTGCACGTTCAAGAAGTGAGGAATCTCGTTCTCTGAGATGTCGACAGTGCCTCTTGTTTTTTAGTCGAAGCTTCAATGTAACAAGCAAATGAACCTATTTGAAGTGGCTGCATGAAGTGGACTAAGTCACATTATGAAAAGAGTGAACTCGAAGAATTCGATGGGAACAATTCAAGAATTATGGGGGACAATTTCCATGTCATGTGACCGCACCACCTTTTGTATACTACTTTTTATCTTCTAGCGAGGTAGGGCCTATTATTGAAGAGATACTTGAGTGCATCGAATGCAGTGAGCCCAAGATCACGTGCACCATTAGATCTGGTAGAGCTCACGTGAATCGCACCTCATCCAATGATAAATGTGAGCTTGAGCTCACTAAACCGAGATCACCCAAAGTTTTTCATATTATTCGGTCTATAGGTGGATTGCGTAATTTTCTCATGGACACTTGCTACGTAGGGCTGGCAATCCCATTTTGCTCGTTATGTTCGTGTTGACTATCCGTATCATTTGGTATCGTCATTAAAATGTCACGACATAGTTGCAAAATGTTTTTTTTTTTTAAACGAGGGAAAACGTGTCAGTTTCGAGTTAAACCGTGTTTGATTCGGATTTTTCTCACGAAGTTCATGTTGGATTCGAGTCGTGTACTCGTTTCAAGTTGGGAATTGCCTTTCATCCCTACTTAATAGAAATTTTAAATTCACGCTACATTGGAAATAGGACAACATTTAAAAATAATACTGACTTGGATATTGACAAATGAAAATTTTTCTTCTGATTTTGATTTTGATTTTGTTTTTTGGTGTTTTGTCTTCAAGTTTCTCTTGTATCTTGCTAATTATTTTGTAATTTGAACATTGAGCTCGTTTCTCAAAACTTGGTGTGGAGAGAGAGAGATAGATCATTATTATACTTGTTTCTCGCTCAAAACTTGCCATATGTGTGATATTCCAAAATTCAGTCGTTTGTAAGATAATTGGATTTGGTAGATTTCAAGCACGAATCCTTTTTTGATGAATAATATTGGATTTTCAAGATTTAAGGGACAATAGTTGAACTAGGGAAATCTAGTAGAATTAAACGAGCCGAGATAATCGAGCCGTCAACTGAAGCGTCGAGACCATTAGCTCCCACGCCTAGCCCTGGCCGAACCTTAGATGTGAATTTACCGTTTTGCCCCTAAAGGAAAAAATAACGGTTTTGCCCTTTTGCCTTGAAATGACCATTTACCCTTTTTCAAAAATTACCATCTTACCCTTGTTTGTAAAATTACCACTTTGCCCTCAATCATTTATGCCAAAAGACTAACCTACCCCCACTAGGAAATTAAACATTCTACCCCTAGCATTTATGGACTAAAGGACAAAAGGTAACTAAGGAGGTTTATGGACTTGGCCCCACCATCTTCTTCTTACTCTTTTCTCTCTCTCTCTCCCCTCCCTCTACCCCATTTGGCCGACCCCCTCTCTCTCCCTCTCCACATCCACTTTTGTTGGCCGCCCCAAGCGTTCGCCGGTGGCCGCCACGAGTCGTCGCCGTTCGCCGGTGGCCACCACGAGTCGTTGCCGTCGATCGTCGTCGCGCCGTCCACCGCCGTTCGTTGTCGTCGCCGAGCTGAACCACCACCAAAGCCGAACCGCTTCCGCCAGTCGCCGTCGCCGCCGAGTCACCGCCCTACGTCGCCCGCACCGCCGAACCTCCGTCCGAGTCACCGCCGCCCGTCCGCCCGAACCGCCACCCTCCAACTGACCCGCCGTGCGCCGCCCGTGGCCGAGCCGAGCCACCCATGCCACCACCACCCGAACCGCCGTCCGCCCGAGCGGCGCCGTCCTCCGCCGCCGTACTACCGCGAGTTGCCGCCGCGCCATTCGTAGCCGCGCCGTTCGTAGCAGTTGCCGCCGTCGTCGTCGGTCGTTTAGTTTATGAGTTAACCTCATAATCCTTGATTAGGTTGTTAACTACATTTAGGGTTAGTTTAGATTATATTAATGGTGGTTTAGTTTGTGTTAATTATGGATTAGATATTAATTAACCTTGGTTAGGTTAGTTAATTAACCATGGTTGGGTTAATTGACCTTGGTTAGGTTAATTAACCATAGTTACTTTACATTAACTATAATTACTTTATGGTTAATCATGGTTAGATCATTAACTATAGTTACTTTATGGTTAATCATGGTTAGATCATTAACTATAGTTACTTCAATTAATCATGGTTGGGTTAATTAACTAAGGTTGAGTTAATTAATCATAGTTGGGTCAATTAACAAAGGTTGGATTAATTAACTGAAGTTGGGCTAGTTAACCGTAGTTGAGCAAATTAATTGAAGTTGGGTTAATTAACCATGGTTGGTTAATTATTAATATTATTATTATTATTATTATTATTATTTTGGTGATTGTCTTGTACCCTTGAATGTATATATAGATACGATTATAATCACATATTTTGAAATGGACTGGCTATATCTGAAAAATGAATTTTTGAACACGTAATTAAGGACACACTATGAGGTAGTACCGGATTGTTATGTTTTCATGTTCCAAAAATCTAGTATGGTATAAAAATGAGGAATACCAAGTTTGACAACAAACGCATGTCTCTATGATCACGTGTGAATTTTTTATTGTATTATTTTGGTATGAGAAATTACAATCAGTTGAGTTGTGAGCACGACCATGTTTGCATTTGACTAAATGCAAAGTTATAAACTGGCATGATTGTCTGGTGTGCTCGTGTGGTCACATGATGGAAACCGTCACCCGAGGGTACTTGGGGATGGCGCCTAATATGTTCGTGCCGGCGGGAGTTCGGAATCACACGGCTTATCGGATGCACGACAGTCCGTGGTCCGGGGGTACCTGGGAATTACACGGCTGGACGGATGCCGATCGCGGCAAGTTGCGAACCGACACTTTTTACAGGAATGCCGGATTGTTAGTCCATACCGAGGGTACTTGGAAGCACATGGCTTATCGGTTTCCGTGCCCGACGGAGCGGGCCAATGCCTGGTCATGCCGGAAGAGCACCAACTGCCTAGTGTGCTAGCATCAACTGCCTAGTGTGCTGTAATCGAATGGCCGTTAATAACCGGAACACGTGTGATGCATTATGCATGCGAGACTGTGATGGGTGTTCTAGTTGCATGCCTTGATTTGTGTGTTGTTTGTATGATACCATGATAGTACTGTGCAAGGTGTGTGCCAAGGCGGGGTAAGTGTGCATGTGGTTGATGGTTAACTGGTTGAGTTAAGTGCCTGATCGAGTAGTAACTAGAGCGTTGAGGTCGCATGCTATTGATCTTCCATCGACATAAACCTACATGCTTAGGCCACCCTGAGCGAATCAGCACCCTAATCGAGCTTAGGGCGTTGACTCACGGAGATTTTATATCTCACCCGTTGTTATTAACTGTTTTCAGGACCTTAGCGATGGAACTCGGGCTAGAACGGTTCGGGGTGCCCATTGACCAGACTCTCGATGTCACATCTCATCCGATCCCAAGGTCAGATCGTGTTTGGGAGCATCACATGACGACACTCTGGGTTGAAGATGGGCTGGGGTACCTAGTACCTCACCGCTTCAAAGCCTGGTTTGTTCGACACGGAGAGGTTCTCTTCGGGCTGATTCATGGTTTCGACGGACCCCCAACCGCGTTCTTGAAGATCCAGACCCGGTACCCGATGAACATCGACACCCCAAATGGGGAAGTGGAGGATCCGAAATTCGATCCGGACGAGGACACCGAGACCCCGGCCGGCTACTGGCGCTGAGTGGAGGTGGTGGACGTGGACCCTTTTTGGAGTAGCTTTTGAAGGTAGCGTTAACCCCAACCCTGACCCGGTATCTTTTTTATGGTCGTCGGAAGTGACCCTAAGATAGGGCTTATAGATATACGCTTCCCAGGGTTAACAGTAAATAAATAAAAATGAGCTTTTGTTGTATGCTGGTTACTGATGTCTTTCTGACTATCCCTGCTGTCATATTTGTCTAGGGAAGTGAATCGTTTTCGCATGCGTTTAATTAAAAGATAAAATGAATGAGTCGACGACGTGCCTAGGACGTCACCCTTAAATGACCCGTGGCGTTTGGTGGGGTTGTTGCGGGCCTGGGGATCGGGGCGTGACAATATGTCGTAGGTATAGGTGTCCACATTTGACTCTTGATCGAACTCAAAATGATTGACAAGCTTGTTGTCTAGTTTACTTATCTTATTAGAGTGTTTTTTTTTTTTTTTTTGAGTTTGAACTCGAGATTGTTGTTGACCGCCGGCAGAAACAAAAGCAAGGTCCCATGAATGATTAGGTAAAATTTGAATAGTAGATAGGCTATGCATCCAAAAGAACGGAATTTTTTTTATTATCAAAACATGGTTGTGTAGTAGTGAGTCTTGATGAGGAAACCCAATTTCGAAATTAACAAATTAATCAGTAGTTTAGTTGACTAAGTCAATGGGGAAAACTTAGGGCGCACATGGCAACACTTTTACTTCAGAAATCAACTTTTGTACAGAAGTTGATTTTTCTACTTCTGCTCCAGAAGTTGATTTCTGATCAGAGAAAAACATTTGATAACATAACATAATTTCTGTGTTTGGACCACAAATTCATTTGGTAACGGTTGAAATTTTCTACATCTAGAACATTATTAATACAAAATCTTCTACGAAAAATTATTGTCAGTGGCCGAAAAATTTCTACTTCATTTTTAATTTTTTAAATTTCTTTAAAAAATAATTTTTATTATTAAAAAATATCATTTAATTTTTAAAAATAAAAAAATTATTATTTATTTTTTTTACTATGGCGGCTGGAGATGGCGACTCGAAGGGGGCGGGCGGCGGCAGTGGTCGACAGTGGGCGGCGACGGCCGGCGATGGTGGGCTGCGTGAGCGGTGGTCGTGGAGGCGGCGACGGCGACGGCAACGACGATTGGCGGAAGGCGGCTGCCGGTGGTCAGCGGCGAGCGGTAATCGCAGCAGCGGTTGGCGGCAACTAGCGATGGTCGGAGGTGACCGACGGAGGTCGGTAGTGAGTGGCGAGGGGCGACGGTTGGTGACGGTGGGCAGCGACGGCGGAGGCGTGGTTGGGAGAGAGAGGAGCTAAAAATGAAAAGAGGTCGAAGTGAGAGATATTGATGTTAAGAAATTTCTAATTCTGAAAGAGAAGTAGCTTTTTTAAAATTTACTTCAGAAGTAGAAATGTAATGTTTCGTAACCAAACGGATTTCTACTTCAGAAGTTGCATTACCAAATGGATTTCTGCTCCAGAAGCACTTCTGGAGCAGAAATTCATTCCCATAGGTGTTACCATGTACGCCCTTAGTGTCCGAAAGACGAAGTCTATTACTTGGGTTGTGGGAAATTGAACATTTGACATGCGCATAATTCGAAAAATTGCCCCACAAATCATGAATTTTATGTACGAAATACAGTAGAGTTCTACAGATTTTAATTGCTACATTCCCAACAAAAAACAAATTGCTACATTCAAGTTGTACAACTTTAACAAAAAGTCCAATCGAGGCATAAATTTTTCAATTGATTCAATTATGCTTAAACCTTTATTGAAAAGTACAGTTATGTCCAATAAAAACTATATTGAAAAGTGTAGTTTAAGGATACCGCGTAGATAATATTTTAAATGACATGTCGAGAATTTTAGGCACGGTTCATTGAAAACACTCAATTGCACTTTATTGAAAAAATGTTGAGGATTTGATTGAACTAAGTGAAAAATTTTAAAACTTGATTGCATTCGTGTATGAGGTTTAAGACTTTTGGTGCACTTTTACGTCACCCAATTCGAATAGAAGCCACTAAATCCTAAAACTTTCAAAAAAGTGCAATCAAGTCCTAAAACTTGTTACAAAAGTGTAATTGAGTCCTAAAACTTTTAAAAAATGCAATCAAATCGTAAAACTAGTTAGCATTTTCTGTTTGTCAAGTTGGGCAAATTTAATGGAAGGACTTGATTGAAATATTTGAAAGTTTTAGGACTCATTTGTACTTTCGCGATAATTTTAAGATTTTCAGTGCACTTATCCCATAAAAGATGTATCAGTAAGCGTCATATTGAAATGAAAATCTTGCTGGAACTCGTGGAATGAAATCCTCCAATTGTGAAAATGCCCCGGCAACTAATGATTTTCGTGCATCGTGATTAGCAATTTTTGCCCAAACGACACGATTGTCTCTCCAATAATCCTTTCTTGGTTTCGGAGTCCACAAGCTGATCGTTCCCATGTTGCCACCACGCTTTCTAAAGGAGAAGTCAATCACCTTCGACGATCCCTCCGTTGATTTGCCTTTTGCCCATGAAAAGAAGCAAACGAGAACGGTTTCGTATCTAAGGTGAAGTTGTCCATTTTTAAGAACGAACACTCCCTTTGCGCTAACATTTCATTTATTCTTGATTTTACCTCTTGAAAGGACTTCCTATCTTTTTCCATTGAAAAAAAATAAATAAATAAACAAGAATTATTCCATATCTAAGGTAAAAGTCGATCGTTTTTAAGAACAAATACTAGCCGGCACTAGTTATCTTTTTTATTTCCTCTTCTCTCCTCTCCCTCTTATTTTTACACACTTTCTTCTCCAAGTCCATGGAGGGAAGGGTTTGAGCTAGATCTCTCCCTCCACTCCCCTTTCTTCTTATGCTGTTTTGATTCTTTATTTGCTTTTTTTTTTGCTTTTTTCCTGTTCGGGAGCTTTTCTCTTACAATTTAATCTAACTCTTGAAGCTTTTCTCTCCCATTTTTGTGGAGATTTCTATCCCGATCTAATTTAGATTTTGGGTTTTTTGCGTGTATATTTGCGGGGTTTCGCTTTTATCGGGTTTCGTTGGTGAATAAGTCCAATTTCGAAGGAGATCAGAGAAGCTTCGCGAAGGTTTCGCCCTCATAGGTGTCAAATCTGTACTCGTTCAACCTTTTTACTTTGCTCGGTGATGGTGTTGGAGACGCCAAACCTAAGCACGCACCTCCAAAAGGCAAAGTCGTAGCAACATATGGAGATCTCTTGTATTTCGAAGAAGTGAATGAAATGTTATTTTTACAACCAAAAAAAAAAAAAAAAGAAACGAATGGTCCGTATCTAATGTACTCCGCCAATCACCGCTCTTGCCCCTTGGATGGACAATTAGTCGATTTGTCTTTAGACGATGCTCCTTTATTTGCGTTTAGTAAGCATCATAGACATTTCATATCTAAGGCCGAGTTGATCGTTTAACGAACGCGTGATCCCTTTTCGTGATGTCCTTCTATCGATTTGTGATTTGGCCCCTTAGAAGGACGTCCCATGGATCCGTCTTTTGTTCATGCCTCGGGCAATTGCCTATCACAAATGAAGTCGCGTTCACTTTGCTCCTATTGCTTTCACGTCAGATGGTTCTTTGGAGCCCCCTTTTTAGTATTAGCAACTCCTATTAAGAGGGCGTCATGCTTAACATCAGACATGCTTTTGTTTGCGTGCCGTCTTTGGCATTCTTTTTCTAGTACCAGATGAGCAACACCATGTCGTATTGTCGTGAAAATAACAAAGTAATTCTTGGAATGACTACCGTTAGTCACGAAAACGGTATCCAAAGATTATCATAGCTAGAATCCAGAAACTCAATAATGGATTAAAGGGAATTGTGTACCTGATTTGAAATCCACCGTTTTTTATGCGGAATAACGACAATTCAAAGTTCAAGTAATTCTCTTTTATTGCCCTCTGTATCACTGGCTCAATGAGACTGCCTCCTCACGACGCAATTCTGTAACTGCTCTTTATGTGAGATTATTTTTGCATTAGGGTTATAGTAGAGACTTGGCCACTATTTATAGAGTTTTCAGTCAGTCTCTCTCATCACAGGCAGAGCTCAACTTGGTCCACACAAGTCAGACCCATTTAGACTAATTAAGAATATTTATATCTTACCTTATTAGACCAACTCCATAAAACGGTAAATTATAATCTCAATTATTGTAACCCACGTCAGAAAAACTCTTACAACTACCTCCTTTTCTACCTTTACCTTGTGCACAATTATACTTCCTTTCGATGCAAGCAGTCTTGAGTGTCCTTAAGATCTAGAAAAGAGCGCAAAAGTGGAGACTTGACAAATCTTCTGTCGGCCAACAGCCAAAATACGCCTTATAACCTGATCTGAGAATGGTTGAGACAGCAATCTAAAAGAAATGTCCCATGACCGAGGCCCTTTTCTTTCGAAGGTTATTTGGCACAGAGCTTGATCGCCTCCTCAACATGTACTCATTCGGGAGACTTGAGAAAGAGAAAGCAACCTTTTCATTAATTGGGAAAATGCCCTCGCATCACTTTTTACCCTCGAAGCATCAGGCTAATGTTCCGTGGGGACAATCACATTTTACTTTCTCTCGTTAATCTAAGGATCATGGTTGATATATTTTGAAAGATAAACGATTACGTGACTGTCATTAATCTACCGTGAGATTAACAGCCTTTTTTGGGCCACAGGAAAAATAAATAACAAGTAATTAGAAATTATTGTGAGGTTCATTCCTTCAAGAATTTTTGGATCATAGTATGTTGTTATTCTCATAGTCACCAGAGACTATTATACTAGCAAAGTTCATTTTGAAATATCCCACATTGCTAAACAATGGGTCTTATATGCTCTTTAATACATGTGGTCTTCTTCCATCTAAAAGCTTTCATGTGAGATTTTCTACCGTAAGGTGCTATCCCTTCCAGAGTGTTGTCCACTTAATCCGATTCCACGTGCTCCCTGAAATCTAGGTTGGATTTTCTAGCAATGCAAGCCATAGGAACTTCCCTTATGATAGTATCAAATAAAATCATCACATGGCTATCCCTTCCAGAGTGTTGTCCACTTAATCCGATTCCACGTGCTCCCTGAAATCTAGGTTGGATTTTCTAGCAATGCAAGCCATAGGAACTTCCCTTATGATAGTATCAAATAAAATCATCACATGGATTTTCTAACATTCGTTGATTTCCTCGATCCTCTTCTTCTTTGATTGCGTCGGTTCACGTTGCATGGGGGATGAGGCCAGGACATGGAGAAAACCTCTCTCGCCAGGTGACTGGCGCATGCTATCAAAGGATGTAAATCATTCAAAAGCCACTGCATACACCGCCACTGTAATCTCATGGGATAGTCGTCACTTTAGAAATTATGCACATGCGCTGATCACGTGACTCTCTTCCCAAAAATCTGGAGCTGAGAAACATTTCAAAAGTGGCTTTTTGCCGTGCAATTGTATACTGCTTTACTGCCAATTTCTACAGGGAAAAACACCCAAACAACATTGGACCCATCACGAGTATAACTTAAATTATTTGTGTTGAAGTAACTAATAGTGTTATCTAACTCAGTTCCATTGGACTGAGTTGCATCAATGGGAGGTGTGACGATTGATTAGTAGGTAGATTGATTAGATTTTCGTAGCGAGTATTCAAATAGTGATAATGAAAACGTTTCCTTCAGCAAAGTTTGCTAAAGCAAGTAACATTTGTTTCCACTACAAAAATTTCGCCTCCATCATTCAGGGACTTGCAGCTGATTGTGCGTTGGAAGGCTTGTACAGTATATAGATGTTAAAGATCGGACGTAACTTGCATATGGGATTGTACAAAAGCTCATGCCTCGTTACAGAATCAAAACGTATAATTTACATCATCCTATCACCTTTCTTCCTCGTGAAGCATCAGAATTCTACGTAAAATTCTCTCTACAGGACCAATCACTTGTTTGGTGCCTGGTAATGGTGTTTACATCCCAGTTGCTCAAAGGATGGCTCTGAATTCCTTCTCAAGCTCATCAAATTCCCAGTCCCCAATTTCATCGGTGAAATGGTCTCTGTCAGCCTTGTCAAAATCTACTTCCAGCTTTACAGGATGGCTATTCGTGTTCGAGGTCTTCTCTACCTCAATAGAAGAACCATTCGTTACTTCACCTTCTCTAGAGTTTTGGGACGCCTTACCCGAAGCAGAAGCTGAACTAATCTGTTGCTCATTTGTCGGTGGATCCTGTGATTTTTGTGTAGGAGTCTCAATTTCCAAACCTGGTCTCTCTATAGAATCAAATTCATCTTTTATCTTTTCGAGAGCAGCAAATAGCTTTTCGACCTTTTCATGGTCTTTCCTGCATGAAAGATGGATGCCCTTTTCACAAGAATTTCTCTATTGACCAGAAACACACCATAATACACACTATATTGTACCAGAAAGTGTCTTGGGATTGGATGTAGAACTGCTTTTTAATTGCTTCCACTGTGCTTAAGGTCGTCAAAAACTGAAATATCAAAAAGAATCTCTCGAGTAGATATGATATGATAGTTGCACTTGATATAGGATCTATCAAATTAACTTGGTAATTCAGTATCCCTAGCGGAAGTTAAGACCAACTAGAGAAATATTAAGCAACAATGAGGGCATTTGACTCCCAAAAGGTAACTGATTTGATTGATCAACTAAAACTTACTTGCTTTGGGCAAAAGAGGGGGAAAAACTGAAAGGGTATGCTAGCTTACCTTGGATTCATGATCCAGATATTCTTCTTCGTATCTTCTCTTTGATATATGCTCTTTTGGATCTTGCTCATTCATACTAGGTCTCTTTTCAGATCTGACATCCAAAAACATAAATGGAGCAGTTTCAACCATGTGATAAACATTCCAAACATAGCACGAGTTGATACCTTGGACTTTGGCCCAGGTATTCCACAGTTTCTTTGATGGATGCGAGTGATGAACCCAACCCTTCCTAGTCAAAAAATGTATAATACAATGAATGAAAAAGACGAACCAAGAACATGTAAAACCAGATGGCAAATGAAGCTGAACATCATGAACAAGGTCCCAGCAGAATAAGACAAATAATACCTTGTAAGCTGAGAGAAGCTGAATGACCAAATTCACAAAATGATCTCCGTATCTCTCCAGTTCACCACTTGAATATGTACATTAGCAATGATCATTAGATCCAGGGAGCCACAAAAATACTCAAAAATTGTAGTAGATAAACTGAAAAGAAAGAACAGAATTATATCTAAGCCTCTGTTTTAAAAACATACAACAGAAAAATTCAACAAAAAAAAGGGAAGAAAAAGAAAAGAAAATCACAACCAAGACCAGTTTTCACATCTGGAAATGGTTATTTGAGGCAGTTCACCTCATACATCTAATCCCCGCGCTCATTCTCCTTTATATGGATCCTTGTGACTTTTAGCCTCTCTTTTTCTTTTGGCAACAGTTTGAGTATTTACACGAGCATTTTGCAGCCTAATTTTGTTGGTTCGAAGAGGAAATGAAACCCCACCAAATTTACTTGAGAAGATTGCTTATGTCATCGTCATCACTTGCCCTTGAGAAAACAAGAGGTTAGCGCAGACTACTTAAAGTTCCATTTTTCTCATGCATTTATAGAAAAGGTGTAAAGAGCAGCTGAGCTAATTGACTATATCTGAAAGGATGCTAGCTGATTGGGGAAAGTAGATCACATACTTAACTTGTTTTTCTTTGTCCTCTATATACGAAGTTTGCAGAGTCCACGTATTTTCGAGAAAATCAATCCACGTATTGACAACATCTGATTCCATTCTATATGAGAGAACTGATCTTGATAGCTCATCTTCCTATTAGAAGACCATGATAGGAAATTAAAAAAAAACCGTTCAGTGTCAAACCATAAAACACAATCAAACTACAAAACCAATGTCTTATTCAAGAAACAGAATGAAATACCTTACACTTTAGGTGCACAAGAATCTGGTTACTGGCTTCATCAAACTGCTCTCTCTCCTCTCTGGCATTCTGAAGGTGTAAACGAGCACCGGCAAGTGAACCATTGACCTACACCCAAAATAAAGGCCACCACGGAACTCAAATCCAGGTTCAATGCTCGCAAATCAAGATTTTCCTGGTGATTGTACAGGCAATTTTCATATCAAACAAGAATTTAAATCATATGAAACCATCACTGTACTCTTCAAAATTCAAGTGTTTTATTAGCTCGAGAAGACAGAAATTATAGAAGATTGATTTCTCCCAAGATTACTTGTAATTCAAAATTTTCGGACTAACCAAACCTTTTTCAGTTCTTTTTCAAGTGTTTCCTTTTGCTTCTCAAGTTCTTCCATCTCCACCTCCAGTTCCTGAATAGTGTACGAAAATGTGTCAGAATCATGTGCTAAAACACCAATCCTATATGAGGTGCTTTCAGTATGGCCTGCTAACCTAGCAATGTGATAGATTTAAATATCAATATAACAGTTAGAGGTATTATTCATAGGAGAATCAGATGGTGAACAAGGCGAGCGAGAAAGATTTGCATGGATGCAGCACAGAACAGATGAAGCTACCCTTCACTATGAGATTGAACTAATAAGAGATTGGTATCTATGCCACGTGTCTCTTTATGGCTGAAAGTATTAAAAATGCTATACTCTCTTTAGACAGACTACCTTCTCAAGTTGACTCATTTCTGCTGTTTTAGCCACACGAAAATTGACTGCTTCTTCTTTGTGAGATCTGCTTGGACCATGGAAGAAGAGAAGAACGACCAGATGAATATAAAAGCAAATAAGCTGTATTGCAGAGCAAGTAAATTTTAGAGTTAAAGAATAACCAGATTGGGAAAAGTACAATAAGGGACTCTGACTAATACACCTTCCACTTCCCACCAGTAAAATGGTCCTGGCTGTTGAAGAAGCACAATTTATATCTCTCGTGTACCAGATGATAGCTTCTTAATCTAAATAAGGGCTTGTGACTATTCAATTAGCAGCGTCCTCTTTGCCAAGATTTCAAACGATTCAAATTTCCAACCCTAAATATGATCATTTGATTGGTAGCTGTCTTCCCCTAAATAAGCCTGTCTTCATATGAAAGAATGGCTACTATGTTTTCATTTGTTAGTACTCAAACAAAGCCAATGTATGCTTAAAGTGCAAAAGATCATACTTCTCATAAAACGACCTGCACATAGGTGCTAATGATGCACAGTGCATTACTCTTCATAGTACTGCAATCTCCAGGAGCTATCTCAACATTCTTTCAAATTAGGCGCTCATAGGTTATGTGGCAGGATACACACACCAAAATGGTGTTCAAGGCCAGTTAATGCTTTTTTCCTAGGAAAGATTAGACTTGAAACTATGCGTTAGTAAAGCTAGCCTTTAGTGTGCCTTGACAACTTTGATTTTGCTTCATCTTATACCCATGAGTTTCAACATAAGAGCAAAAGATAAGACCTAGATTCTCCAATGGACTATCCAAGTTTTTTAAGGTAAATTTCATTGGTGGTCACTTAACTTTAGCTGTTATCCAATTTGGTCACTGAACTTTGATCTTATTCACAAATTGCACAAGATTTTCAATTAATTTTTCAATTGATGCATTTTGCCTGGAATCTGATCAATTTTCATGCGAAACACCAACGTGGTGCCTAGATCACCATAGCAATGGTTTTTTCAAGAGATCAACCCTTCTTAATTACACCAGAAATTGTGCATGTTAGTTAAGATGTGTTATATCCGTTTTAGCAAAACAAAGGACTTGTCGGTATTATTAAATTGCAGCAAAAATACCACTTCTAATATGGTATAATATCTTTTGACCAAAAAAAATATATATGATATAATATCTGTGTAGAATTATTACAATTTTTTTATAGAAGGAAAATCGTACACTTGATCATATATCTACTTCGATGTTGGGCCCCGCCCAATACAAGCTTTAGCTTTACCACTGCACATTCAACAGGCTGGGGCCCTTAAATTATTTTACAGCCAAGATAAGCTTCATCAGTTAGTTCACCTAATAACTAGTACCCTAAGAGGCAAGGCCAATTTGGATGAGAAACTTTAAATGGACATCAGGTTGCTGTTCAGAACAATGGATAGCAAAAATATATTTGGGTATTGCCGTTGGTCACACTAGTCAATTGATTGAAGAGGGTTTATTTGAAAAGGTACGAGCAAAAGGCACAGTGAATTCCTATGAGATTGTAGGGGAAAGAGATAAATCTCTTCTAGCATCACTTCCATATAACCACACCCAGGGTTCCTGTGGCATTACATTTAAGACAGAACTTCATGCAAACCAATGTCCTATATATACTACATAAAAGATATACTCTCTCGTCTTCAGCCAATTATGCCAGTCTCAACTGTCACAGTCTCACTTGCTGAAGTTCCTACAGGTTACATGCCTAGAAGAAAAAGTTGATAGTAATTCACATATAGAACATTGTTAACTACAATGATTCATCCAACTAAAGAACCTTCAGCAATTTTCTTTTTACATGCAACCAAGTTCCGGAACTGTTTAGAAGTGCTTCAAGTTTAACGAATGTATTAAAAGAAGAAAATATACGAACAAAAACAATATCCAAATGCTTCTAAACCTGTGGTCTGAGATGCGCTTCTCAGCTTTTGAGGAAGAATTAGCAAGGGATTCTGATAACACTTTCAATTTATCGACCTGCAGAGAAATGTTCACATGTGAAGTGTATGAAAGGATGGTTTTACCTGCGAAAGACTAACCAGATGAAGAATGAGATATAGAGATTGGGACGTGACAGATCACAACAGTAACTAAGAACCAGTGAGAGTGGAACTCATGTACCATAACCCAGTAAAGAAGGTGAAAAAAAGACAAAGGAACAACAAGGGGGCTCATGGCAAGAATAAGAGCAAGCAGAAGTTCATCAGTAGTATCTTTGTCCCATTGACTATTCCATGGTACAAAAAATTTAAGAATATAAGCTGCAAAGCCAAGAAAACATTAAAAAGCAAAGCAAAGGTACCATGACAGAATAAGGAATGTGCAAGTGTAGTTGCCTTGTTTCCTTAAAAATGTTGAGCTAAAAAGTGGGGTGAAACCTGAGTACCATCTTTTTCGTTGTTTACATTGTATATTCCAAAAATAGAATATACAGCCCATGTGATAAAGCTTCCCGGTCAACATTAAGTCGAGACACCTCTGACAAGACAATCTTGAGTCTTGGAACTCATCATTGGTGTACTTAATTGCTATTGCAGATGGCCAATTAGAACACATGAAAGTCATAACGTTGGCACAAAAGACTGATATGCGATAAATACATAGACCAGGCATTCGTAATTGCACTCCAAGGAGCAAAACTTAAAAATGGTAAATTCCGTCAATTTATCAGGTTGTCTCATCTGCCTGAATCACATTACACGACTATGGGTTTATTTGACAATGCTGAAACTTAGAACGATATCTCTGGTTGTTACCTCCTTGACGGCCAATTCAACCTCCTGTATCACATCCTAACTAGATGCGGAAAGATTTCGAACCCCCCAGCTCAATTCAACTACAATATATGGATGTACTCAATATCACGGTGTGGATCATATCATCTCATGAGCCTTCTCATTCATGCTCAACCCAAAAGCCACTTGAATGCATTCATGAAGTGATTCTTGTGCTTTCTAGGATGTGAAGCTCATGTCCTAAGGAGGACATGTTAATAATGGCGCACATCATAAACACCTCAATGCTGCACATGTTTTGCAGTTAGTATAACAAGACACTCGACAGGAACTATCCAGAGGAAGATCATATGCATTGTTCCTTATTCGTACCTATGGCATCAGTGAAATAATTAGGAGCTGAAAAATAGATGGATCGACAGTTTATACCCGCACAAATCTTTACTATCTCCATCACTTGTTAATTAATATCTATTAATTACGGAATAAATATGATATTAACAAAAAAAGATTGAGGGCATTTTGGGCATTTTATCCTTATTCCATGAGGAACTTCCATTTAGACCTTGTTTGTTTCATGAAAAATAAACGATATGGAAAACATTTTCTTAAAAATGATCACTTGTATCGCTTACGAAAATGAATGAACGAAAAATATTTTCATCATCCACGAAAATGCTTAGACATAAGTCGTTGTCGATAATGAAAACCTTTTTCATTGGTTAATTATTCCAATAAGCGATTATTTTTAGGAAATTGTTTTCCAAATCATTCATTTTCTGTGAAACAAATGGAGCGATAATTGAAAAAAAAAAAAGGCATTCATTATACTGTCAAATGAAGCAAGGTATTCGACCAAAAAAAAAAGCAAGGTAAAAGTTATTCCCATAATTAAACCAGACACTGTTATCACTCTGTTCCAATACCAACTAATAGCTACCACATTACGGCCTTAACCATTACTACCAAACATGCAGTTCTAGTAGCCTCACATCTTTTATGTGACCTCCCAAAGGGCCCATCATATGTTTCCGCAACCCTGTAAATGGCTCAAAGTTAATATTGCCACTGCCGCCAGATCATTCAATATAAATACCATACTTTACTTGTCATCTCTTGTGTGAAGGCTCTTACTCCTCATTTTAGACTGTTGGAAAATGCACGTATGGTTAATAAAACTTGGTCTAACATGGTTAATGCCAAGTGCAAGAAGTCATATTAACGGTACAGGCAGCAAAAAGCTAAATAGTATCAAGACTTTCATAAACACTAACCAAAGGTCACAAATTCAGTAGAAAGTCTATGTAAATTGTTTGAAGATGCATGACAATTATGGGAAACAATACTGATCAAGGTATTCAAACTCGCTTTTCCAATTAAGATAGGTGAGGTTCCCATGAAATCAGATCACAAGATCAAATCGTAAAGTCGTAAAATTTCAGAAACTTAGTAAAATAACTTGTAAAAATTTGTATGTCCCGGTCAAATTGATCGTATGAGTCTACATTATTAGACTAAACATGAACCAAGTAAATGGTCCATGTCTCATAACATCAGCACCACCAATCAGCTAGGTCTCAACTCGCGTAAGTAAATCTACTTAATAGTACCTGAATTTGGTTTTTTAGATATAGCTAAATGAAAACAGTCATAGTACCTCAAAAATTTAGATGCACCCACAAATAAATTTACATTGTAGTCTCAAATTATAAGCATAGCCAAAGTAACTGGATAACATATTAGTGAAAACTCAGAAAAAACAGTATACCAATAGTAACACTTCCATAAAGACGAAATTCATTTTGAAAAAGAAAAAAATGTATCAGCTTTTCCGAAATACTTTTTTTCTTTTCTTTTTCTGAAATAATTTATTTGAAGAAACAACAATATAACTCATACGGATAACAAAGAAGTTCCTTCATCCAGTTCTAAATAGCCAGTGGTCCATTTACGAACAAGAAGAAATTAAAGCAAGAACTGAGCTGTATGAACAGGAACACCCTATTTGTTTGTAGCAACAAGAGAAGAGAAGGCCCTTTTCTTTCCTTTTTTTTAGAAAAATTTATTCAGTTAGGCATCAGTGAAACACAGTTTCCCCAAGCCATTGAACTTGTTTTAGTCAGATTTTGGGCTCTTGGGCTCTTGGGCTTCAAGAGCCCAAAGTTCCCAACAAAGTGCACCTGGACAAAAGAAAAACAGCCACCACAATTCAACATCTCAATGATTTCAGCAATTCAAATGCAATTTCAGCGATTTCAACCCACGATTTTTAACCGACTTAACATGATTCTCATTATATGACCTGTAAAAAATGGCATGATTGTACGAGTTAAATCGCGATTTTAACTACAATGACACTGATGCACAAAGTATGAAAATCCCAATAAAGTAATCGGCAATATACATTGGATAATGGTGATAGACTAAATATTTCATATTTGTTTGGCAAGAAATTGACCAACAACGTGAGGACGCAACTACACTTTGGTGGTCAAAACATGAGGACACAGATATCCCATGTAAGAAGAATTCATGACTCTTTTACTTTTTGAAAGCCTTTCCGTTTCACAGGTCAAAACAATGAGAGTAAACAATATATCTATCAGAGTTCATAATACTCAAAATCTAAGTCAAAGTTTCAGTTTTGATACTTGGATTTCTTTCAAGGAATGAGGTTTACTTAATAATAAAATCTGACCTTTTCAGCATGAAGATGGGGAGTATCCCCATTTCTCAAAGATTTCTTTGTAAGTAGCAGTGACTCCATCATGGAAAATAGTTGAATTTGCAACTGTGCCTCTTCCATATCCTGCAAGACAAGAGCATTTGGCTCTAATAGCTTGTATTTTTATCATGGTGATCAGAATCAAATCTACTCTGTTTCAAGTATTTGAGCTTATTTCTAGGACACTGATTGTCGGAAACAAAGGACGGAAATTAACTAGCTAAAAAAAATCTGAACTCTCAATAGTGATTTTTCAATATGTGGAGTTTAATTTCCATGAGATTTTGTCTATATAAATTTTTGTTAAGAGAAAATCAGAAAAGCTAGTCAAAATGACCCCTAAAAGAAATTCAAAGGTCCAACTTCACACTTAACCAGGAATAAGCATTCAATAACTCCAAATACATGGTTAATCAAATGCAGCATTTACCTCACTAAGCGTGGTGTGATAAAACTAATACTGGTATAGGCATTTTGCATAGTGAAAATTGAAGGAGTAGCCAAAAAAGGCCTAGGCAGCTGATATTAACTTGAGTGTCCAAATAATGCCTACTGATGCCAGCAATTCTGAAAGCAACACCGCAACTCAGAAGTGCCAGCATATAAGGTAGAGAAAAAGTTCCATGCTCTAGGCCCTGCATCGGATTACAATCATATTTTCTTTTTACTGTAGTTTACTAGATATAGGCGACAGATATGTAAAAGAATTTTCTCTACTAATAGAGGCCAAAAGACGTTCGTATGATATCTAAAATGTGCGTTGAATGCCTATTTCACTAATCTCTCAAGATCAATCTTACCTCTTTTGTCACAACAATTGTTTCTTGAGACAATTTTTCATGATCTTTATCCAAAGGCTGCTGCAGTGAGCTCATTTTATTGAGTTCTTCCTTGAGGCTGAAGGTTTTGGAATCTATTCTGAGGCAAGAAACAAACAGCTCATAAAAGCAAGTTAAGGAGACTGAAGGGTTGGCAAAGAACCACAAAATAGCATGCTTAGCTTTTAGGTGATCCATCACCGAGAATATTGTGAAAGAACAGACTTAAAAATAAATAGAAAAAAGAAAATTAGTGGCACATTTAATAAATGGTTCCACCGCAGTGTATGTTGTACCAGCATGACCTGTCATTACTGCTTAAAAAAAAAACAATATAAACGAAGACGGCATACACAGGATTACCACTCCCATGATAACGATTGTAGGAATCATTCTGTTACACGTTATTTAGCTCTCAGCTTCTCATGCAATGGTAAAAGTACCATGCTAAATAATGTATTATTTAAAGTATCACCTCCTATCACGTGCGAAGCGGATGAATAATGACAATGGGAGTTAAAGAACATGGGATAGGAAACAGAAGAGCCACATGCCAAACAAACTATTAATGGGGTATGAACAATTGAAAATTGGTTCTGATACCATGTCAAACTGTCCAACCCAAAAGCTTAACCAGTTAGGTGGAGGGAAACCACATGTACATAAAGCCCATTCGAACCCTGTATTCAAGCAATGGGGGATAACAATTTAACATGAACTATCGGTGCAATAATTCATCTATTGAAACGAAATGGTGATGCATTCTGATGGGTAAGGAAGTCCAATATTGATAAAGGTGTGGAGAACTTAGCTTGACAGATATGGAATGGTAGAACCCTGCCCCTAATAATGAAGACCCTATGGCGTTTGCTTTGCAATTTGGACCTACTTGGATTACATGGGCTCATGCTTATCTCATTCGAGGCTTTGGTGCCTTATAATTCCAGATGATTGTTCATGGAGGAAACTACTCCGGATGAGAGACTTCCTTCAACCACACTGCTACTGGAATATTGGCAATGATGAGAAGGTGTATCTGCAGCATGATTACTGGCACCCTGAAAGTGTTCCGGTTCAAAGATTTGGCGTAGAATCTTCTATGATTCCCATTTTCAAAGGCATTCTAAAAGTAGCTTCTCTAATAAAGGATGGTGATTGGGGTCGGGGTGCCGCCAGTTCTACTGGATTGTTGCACATACAAATGTCTCTTTGCAGTGCTGTTTTTTTTTTTTTTTTGGTCAAAGCAGTGCTGTTTATATGTCTCTAAAGAAGATGCTGGCCATTTGGAAGGCCGCAAAAGATAGTAAAATTCACATAAGCACCTGCTTTTTTCTACCCTGCAGCCTTCAATAACAAAGATCAGTTGGCATATTTGTTTGGTTTAACCTAAACATCCTAAGCTGTGAGCAGTTTTATCTCATGGCTTGCATTCCATGACTAATTGCCTTTGAAAACAGATTAATCAAGTGGGAATGCAACATCATTCTCTTTGTGTCTTTTTGTGAGCATGATGATGAAACTAGATCTCATTTGTTCTTTGAATGCTATCCGTCTGAGTATATTTCAAGTGATATGCTGATGCCTGATTCATTACTGGAAATTTGTAAGGGACAAATTTCATTACTGCTTTTGTCAGGATTCTGTCTAGAGAATCAGGAATGCCATATACATGGGAAAATTTTTGAAGTATTTTGAAAGTACAATACACTTGTTGTATGAGCTAGTAAAAAGTGATGAATATATGCTGAGGAAAGTTATAACAGATATGTATAAAACAATCTGTGATCATTCTTTATTCAATAGCCCTAGAAATTTTACAGCTCATTTTGGGTGACATAATCTTGTTGCAGAATTTTTCGTAGGGATTAACTCCCCTACATCTTAATGAGTGATAAAACGCTATAACTGCCTTGTAGATAAAATGGTGATTCCATCATCAAATTGCAACTGATGAGAGGATAAAGTAAGCTCCAGTCACGTATCTTGAAAAGATGAATCAGACAAATAGTCATATTAGAAAGCTAACTCAACTTTAGAAAATTATATTGATGAAAGGCAGTGGATAAACAGATGGTTCTATAATAAGCTGCGTGTGAACTAACAACATACAAAGACAGGTCAAAAGTCCTATCATTATTTAGCTTTCCAAGAACGAGAGTTAAAGCAATGGCGACTTATGCTTCAGGCTCATATGAGGAATTCATATGAACGAGGAGCATCAATTGGAAAAGAAGGAGGAACAAAACTAAGTGTCAATGCAGATGAAGAACTTCAGAATAAGATCCTGAACTATGAGGAAGCGGAGGGGAAGTCCACAAATTCATGACAATTTAAGGAGACAGGCCACAATTCCTGTTATATTACAGTATAGCAGGCGATAATAACTTAGAGAAAGAATTCATCAACCTACAAATGCCATGAAGCAACATGGTTGGGTAAATTAAATGATTAACGACAATAGAACCTCAGAAGAAAAAACAGTAGATGGAGCAAGTCACAACATAAGTTAACATTAGTTGCACTACATCATAAGTTAACTATAACTGCATCAGTGAAGCATGGTCTTGACACGTCCTGAAGCGAAATCACAGCCAGAAGATGATTTCGGGATATCCAAATGCAAATAAATAAATAAATAAGAGTATTTCATGCAGAATTCATCAGCATGCAGGTTCAATAGATGTATATCGCAGTACCTTATGACTTCAGCATTTAACTTAAGCCCTGAAATCGCCGCTTGAGCATATTGTAGCAACTCTTCTCGCTTCACCTGACGTGACATGTTCGTTTCAAACTACAATTTTGAATAATGATTGTATTCTTACTAGGGATATATATATACCAAACTTTCTACGGTTGGTATGTATGTTTTCTTTCTTGCTTAGATGAATAGCGCAGTTCCATCCTTAAAAAGAATCCAGATAGAATCAAATGATCATCAACACAAAGATGGTATGAGAGGTAACATCTGAGACAACATTTACAAGAAGTAGAAAGAAAGAAATCAGAGGTAAGGCAATAAACATTAAGAGGTTTTGTCCTACATCCCCAAACTTCTCTCATTTATCTACTTTGTACTTACAATCTCAAAAGTAAACCATCTGCTCAAAATGGGGCATAATGTGACATAAAGAGTTTCAAGAGAGTAAATGAGGTCAAAATAAAGCAGATTGCCAAGCATGTTCAATTAGTAAGTTACAGTTTTTAGCATTTTTTGACCAAGTTGAGTGACAAAGTTGACAAGCACTTAGATATAGGCGCAACTCAAATGGTATTGTAATTTGAATAACAGTGCAAGGTATGAGGACATTTTGTCAATCATGAGCATATTGAAATGAGATTTCAATTGATTATGTTCTACATTCAAACATCTTATGTGAATAATGTGGAAAAAAGACGCAGGTGGACTCTGAATGTTCAAAATCTATTTCCTGATGGTTACAATTTTAGTGAAGATGCATGCATGATAGGATAATGTTATTAAGTCCTCACAAGTACTTCTTCTAGGTAGCCAGAAAATGCATTAGCCAAATCTTGAATGCTGCTCAATACCGCCTTATGCACTTCCACTCCTCCTGTAAGACATAGCCTGAACGAGAGCAAACATAGCGTATGCTTATGTGGAAATCAGAGAAAAAGGAATTTGTAGGCCTTAGAACAGCCTAATCAGAGAATGACAATCTAGCAGCCAACTCAAGTAAATGAAGAGCAAAATAATGAAGTTTAAATCACCCGAAAATTTCCAGGAGCAATGAAACTTCTTCCTGGGTAGGTGCTTCAAGAATCTGAATCAACAAAACAGTTAACCTGCGGTTAAACTCTGTCTATCAGCAAATCCGGGACCAGAGGTGCACATTCAATTAAATCATACTAGTCTTTGCCCACTGGCTGCAGTTGGTTGAGTTATGGAAATAAGAAAAGTGACAAAAACTTAGACAGGCTGTGCACTGCATCGACATATCATTAAATGATTAGGAAGAGATAAATACCTTGACTGGCAGATCTAACAAGGTTTTTCATCACATAGAATTCAAAGTTTCAAATCATTCAAAAGTAGTCATCACGACTCTGGTTGTGACTTTACTACAATTCGTAACACGAATAACCAGTTCAAGAGAAAGAACGCCCCACCAAGTAAATAAAAAGGTGCATCTGCCTCACTCTTGATGACAGCATCAAAGGCACTGTAATTTATATACAGAGAAATCTGTTGGGTACTTTGCCAGATAGATTCAGCAGCAACAAATCACGAAAGTTAATAAGCTGCATATAAGCATGCAAATGATATGCTTCCATACCAATGATGGTAACTGTCTTATGGTAACACAATAAAAGACAACCTTTGCAACTATCAGCAGATAATAGACAATTCTGATCATACATCTGACGATGCGCCGCTTACCATGGACATGATTAGGCCTTCAAGTGCCTGACTATGAAGAAAGACATAACGGAAATTCAGAGGTTCACCTCCAAGGTCAGGATCATGGTAATGAACCTAACCACAATCAAGTAATAAAATCAAAAATAAGTTACAGAAGTATAGTAGATGAAAAACCAGATAGCCATATTGCTCTAACATTCTAAAAAAACCATTTTTCCGCCAATTTTCAACTTCAGCACTAAATAAAAAAACACCCAATGCAGCATGCACTATTCGAATAGGTAAATGACCCCTATCCGGAAACAAGAATCTGTCAGCTCACACTACTACCCTTACATCCTATACATTAGCTTGTAAAATATAATATGAAATAGTTACATGCTGCAGAAGAAATGCAGATGAAGAACCAGATAAACTCACCAACGTTTGTCTCCTAGGCGAATCCTTGGACTCATCAGAGCCATTTTCGGTCACTTGGTGGTCATTTCCAGACGAACCCGCAGATTCCCTCTCGGCTTGTTTGAGCCCAACCAACCACCTCCGTAATAGCAGAATTCTCTCTAATCCTCTACAGGAAACAGACATCTCCTCCAATCTATTCGCAGCCTGCTTAAAGCTTTGCAAACTCCGTCCTCCCTGCTTTGATAAGTTCGAATGTCTAAATACTCAATGTAAGGAGCAACAACTAAACAGTAGGGCTAATTCAGCTGTATGAACTTCAGTGATGAGAGCGATGACACAGTTAACAATTGATATTGATCTGAACCAAGTGCATCGTAGCAACCTCAATTACAATCACCTCTAACCCCAGCGAAGCCTGACTCATTACCGAGAGAATCCGATCTCAAGATAAGCAAATATCATTATAGAATATCGGCAGAACAATGGAGTTTGCAAGAACAGCAAACTCTCCTTGAACCATCAATCTATGACACGATTCAGGAAGTACGCAGCATCAATGTCGAACGATTTCACCATTTCGTTCATACTAAAACACGAAAATTTGTGAAAAGAGAAGTTACGATGCGATCCTGGAGGAGCTTGGCGCCTTCGGCGACCGCGTTGCCGGCTTGATGAACGACCGAATCGGCATAACTGCGGACGGTTCTGGTCAAGTTGTTCCGCCCTCCGACCTCCACTGCTTTGTTGACAGCCGTTCTTATCCACGACATCGTCGCAAATCAAATCGAAACAATCTCGCCAGAGATCGGAACACGAATTTGCTGGACTGCGAAAGTGAACTTCAGTCGATTCTTCGAAATTTTTTTTTTTTTTGTTTCTTAGGTTGTTCAAGACGGTGATTGTTCGTTGGAAATGGTCTTGGTGTCTCCAGGTTGTGCGAAGAAGGAATTTTTGAAACGAAGCGGTCAGGCTTGCACAGACGCGTGCGCTTGACGTGCTTAATGGGCGTTTTCAGTTCGGGTCTTGCGCCACTAGTTTCGCGCCAAAGTGTCCATTTTACCAAATGGCCCCTGGTCATGTGAAAGAGAAGAGGGGCAAATTGAATTTCTGTCCCTTTTTTTTCTTTTCTCTTTTCAGCCATCCGGTCCCTGTATTTCTTGGAGAGTTCAATTTTGATCGCGAGAGTTCTTCGTTTTCGGTGAAAATAATGGAAATGAGCGATCAGCGCCGCTCCAACTAGTGAGAATATTTCTCCAAACAAAAAACAAAAAACTAGTGA
This sequence comes from Lenwebbia sp. NSW1173648, assembly GCA_029784005.1. Lineage (NCBI taxonomy): Eukaryota > Viridiplantae > Streptophyta > Magnoliopsida > Myrtales > Myrtaceae > Lenwebbia > Lenwebbia sp. NSW1173648. The sequence goes on along the minus strand of JARCGZ010000008.1, from coordinate 16,544,507 downwards.
GAGTAAAGCTGGAGTTATTCGAGGAAAGGCTTGTTTGGTTCAGTTTTGGGAAAATGTTCTCGGGAAATTGTAAATATTTTTGGGCAGGTGATTTTCGAAATGCAAGTAATGTTTAATAAAGTGTATTTAAAAAACACATTGAAAAGCAATTTTGACGTGAATACCATTTGATAAAAACTACACTTCGTAAAGAACTTTTACTATTTTTTTTTAAAATAATAATAAACTATTTCCGCCTTCCAATCGCTTGCGGCCAGATCTAGCCTCTGGCCAACTGCCGACATCCAAATCTAGGCGTCGGCCAACCTCGCCTGGGGTCGCACGACCTCAGGGGAGGGTGGTGGCCGCTCGCGAAGCCTTGTCCTTTCCCGACAAAATTAGGGCTTTTGAGGATATTTTCAGAATTATGGAAGTTGAGTGATGGCAAAATTGAAAGAAAAAAAAACTATAGTTGCATTTCGAAAATACAACTTTCCAAAGTTCCTCCGAAGCTACTTTATGCTAAAGGCCTATTGGCCTTTAAAAATGCAATTGCATTTCTCTAAAGTTGGGCAAAACATGAACTAAACGCTATTTGCATTTGGCCAAAGGACTTTAGAACCCCAAAACCTCTTTCAAATGTTGAACCACATAGGCCCGACATGGCACGGCCAAACTTATAACACAGATGGTCCAATTGAGAGGCGATTGAGGAATTCATACCTGTGACCAAAGGGTCCCAAATCATTTCAGAGTAGACCCTACACCATTGAGTCAAAAGCTAGCATTAGAAAGGCTGAAAGCCTAAGGTTGCCTTAAGCTCGAAAAGAGATGGAAAAGAGGCAAAACGGACTAGGTCATCATCCTTATCCATCCTTGACGGGCCCCCTCATGGGCCAATCCACCCCAGGGTCTGGTCAAGCCGCCCCTAGATTGGTCGAACTCCCTCTTGGATCCGAACTTTGCCCATTGGGTTGTGCGGGGCCCCACCCAGGTCTCTCTCGCTCTCGCTCTCGTCAAGCTCGCCTCCGCGAGGCCTCTCATGGCCCGAGCCCATTAGCGGATAACATACCACCTCCGATATTGACTTTTTTGCATCGTGAACATTAGGTAAACTCATAAAGAAGGAAATTGAGAAAATACGTGGCTATATTTAATACTTGTATCAACTAGTAATCTACTTGTAAGTTATTTCCTAGGTCTCTTGAGCTTATCCGCCCGGAGCTGAACATAAATTAAGATTTAATGCGTTAAATTTACGATAAGATTTAGATAAGCTTACTAATCGACTCGTAAATACAGCAACGGAGATAATACTAGCTAGAATATACTGAACTCATCTATATAATAAGTGGACCAAGCTTAAACTCATAAATGTATAAAGAAACTAACTCCTTTAACCTAAGAGATACGAAGAGATTACTTTAGAATAATTTCAGAGTAAACACGATCCACCATCTCTAATAGGATCCATAATAGAATATCATGAACTTTGGATCCCAAGTGCTCTATCCACTCTAAATATAGACAAATTAGATTAATCAAAGTTATGAAAATTACCAATTCAATACTAAACCTATTGTGCGGATGCCAATTTAGTTATAAACTTTTCGATCATACCAATGTAGTCCTAAATATAGCAAAATTTTAATAAGAGCCTAGAGGAGAGTCATTTTCTCAAAACAGAATGCAAAATGGATCTTATTTCAAATAAAATCAGAAGTGGCCAAATAGTCTCAAAGAAAGACCTGAGCTTGTTGGCCTACCAAATTTTCGCCGACCGACGAGCACTCGATTTTTCCAGCAGCTGGAATAGGGACACTTGGGTCCAAAACAAAATTTGAATAAAGATTAAAAGAAGAAAAACCAAAACAGCTAAAAAAAAGGAAGAAATTCAAAACAATGGAATGGAACCTAGATTCTAAGAAGAAAAGCATGGATCTTTGGTCTTTGAAAGTGAAGAACGCAAAGCCAATCTCAGCAATGTGAATCAACTAAATACGGGATTTTAAGAGAGCAAAAGCTTGTTTCCCTCATTAAAATGGAAAATTTGGGAATAAATAGGTGTCCGTACATGAAAGGTTTTGACTTGATAATTATGCTAAAGTTATCGTATCAAATCATAAATTTATAAACTTGAGCCTATGTACATGGCAGATTAAATTGTCGATTAATGATTAAATGAGTCCGTTGATCTTGGGAGAACCACCATTTTAAATGATTTTGTAGATCTTTATCTTGCACAAATGCTCTATCTGTCGCACAACTACATGCATTACTAGAGATGTCCAACTACTTGCATGCTCTTGAGCTCATTTCCATTACCATTACTAAGGAATTCCAAAAACTGTAAAAGCAATAACTTCAGACAATTTCCCACTTCATCCAAATCTTGTCGTGAGTTGACGCTAAGTGGTACTACATAAATGTACAGATATGAGACTCAAACACAGCAAGTTGGTCCAATACCAATCTCGGCTTAAGCAACAAACATTATGTGACAAGCATATTCCACATTCTCCTAAACTGAACTGAAAAAAAAAAATCATGAAAAGAACTATGGACCCTTGAACTTTATGGACTAGGTGCAAGATTGGCTAGAGTTCAATAGGAACAATGGTACAATTTTCCAAGTGACTGCGACAGTAGAGAAACGTATCAACTATCAAGCTTTAGAGTACATTTGCTGGTCCAACAGATGCATTAGAACAATGGGAAGCAAAGTGTTGCCAAGAATTGTCGACTTTTCCCGATCGGATATGACAGCTTGAACCACTGACAACATGAATCAGCTCTTATACAATGTGCTTTCGAACTAGCCTGCTATACGGTTTGAATAGGATCAGCAGTTGTGACTGATGAAAAACTGCCAACTCTGAAGTTTCAATAGCTTCCCTGCATAATTCAGTAAACCTAATACAGTGACGAGGGACAATGCAGCCATTCTCGATACAAGGGTGGGCTCTTCGCCCCGGCAAAAAAGACTTTTCATGCAGGTGAGATGCAAGAGAAGTAGAAGAATTGGAGTAAGATGGCTTCGGAGGAGGCTTCTGGCTGGTGCTCTAGTCGGTGAAAAATTGCAAATATACACAGGCTACTAACTAACTTTCGATGTCCGGTAATGGGAATCTCCAATAATTCCATGCATTATAATCTTCCTGGAACCACATAGATTTCTATTAGAGGCGAAGAAAACCTCAGAGCACTAATAGGCTAATAGCTCCCCGCACATGACACAAGAGAGATGCACTTTACCTGCTCAACTAATGAGGTTGGGGGGAACATGTCATTGACCAGCGTATGTAAGGATGTGTATGACTTGACATCGATGCGATGACTTATGGCCACCTCACCCTGCCAAGGCACGGTAACTTATCGAGTGAGAACACAGTTTGAGTAGTCGAAGTTAGGGGGCTCGGAAGGATGGTTACCTTGGGGTTAATGATGAATATTTTGCCCTTTGGGATCCCAATCTTCCTGTAACTCAATTCATCAGTATCTCTGTTCCCAAACCCCGCGTAAAATGGGTTGTAATCAGAAGGGAAAAGTGCTTTGATATCCTGCAAAGTAAGAACTTTCCACTCGTAAAGCAAACTATGCTGGGGAATGGCATTCTGCAGCATAGAGTAGTTATTTCTTTCCACTAAGTGATTGATTTGATATTTACCTCCAAACATGCAATCTTGAATTCATGTGGCGCTCTTCTAATAACTGCAAACAGTTTGGAGAACGGCAAGGATCACAGAGTCATTTCTTTTGAAAAGATGTGGATAGCATAATAGCAAATATCCAGAAGTAGAATGCAACAACAAAAGCAAATGTTATCTGGATATCATGAACATGAATGTATCACCAAGTAAAATTTACTGGAGGCAACCAGACAATTTTAAACATAACTGTCACCTTCTCGATATAATGATGGAAATAACCCATCAGGTGATATAACAACAGGTCCGTTCGGTAAAGCTTTTCCATCCTACAAATAAGCCAGGGAACAAGGTGGAATCAACTCATCATGAATCCCAGAAAATAGCGCAAAACCAGTCTGAATATCATATATCTGTATGTGTTATTTTGTTTTACCAAACATATTTCTGTATGTTGAAAGACAGACATCTTAATGGCTAAAGGAATGTCAAGATATAGTAGACTTTAAATGACAGAACTAGGTCGCAAAAGAAATGACCTTCTTGATGTGCTCTAGAATTCAGGTCCAAGAAACCAGGTCAACACAAATAGAGCTAACGTACTCTCGTGAGAAAAGAAGTGTGAGAAAAGAAGTGCAACGCTAACCCTATAATGATTTTGTAGTAAACTGGTAAGGTTGTACAGACTCCCAAATAACCTGCACTCTTGATTTTCCCATAACAGGAGCAGAGGACCAACAAACACAGGAAATGGATCAGGTTAATGTTTTACCTGTTTAAGATTAACAAGGAAACTTCGGGTTAGATAAGCCTGAACAATCGCCCTCGCACTCAAAAAGAGTAGTTGATACCCATTCTCCTGCCACAAAGACAAAATTGAAACCAGTACAAATATTATCAAAGGAAAATCACCATGTTTCACAAGTATTAATGCAAGTTAGGACGTTGAATATGATCAAATCCTAATGCACAAAACTTATCCTACATTGCAGCCGAGTGGATTATCCAACCTGAGCAGCCCCATTTACTGTAATGAGCTATCCAAAGAAGTGGTCCATTCTAGCCTAGCTCGACCACTTTATGGTGGTATGACTTTTTCTAAAATACCAAAGGAAGTGGTTGACATACTTGAAGTTCTGTTTGAACCCTCGTCTCATGAAGATTCTTGAGAGTTCCTTCTAATACATTCTCCAAAAGACCATTGACTCCCCCTATTCCTTCCTAACACAAGATCTGACTTCAGGTTACTATTTCCTGAGGGTATGCCTCACAACATGCTCTTACTGAATATTCAAACATTCCAGTGAGTGTCATAATGTTAAGAAATTGTGGACTCATATCCTAACATCAGATTAGAGCACATGTCAAGAGTGTGAATGCAGAAACCTTTATAATTCTGCCTATATTCTTCTTATTGTGTCCTGCCTCCAATTGCTTCTTTGATTTAGTTACGTCCATGCCCTTTGTTTAATATGTAAAATTAAACTTATACAGAAGGAGCATTTAGAAATAAAAACCTTTCTATAGGGGAAAAGTGGAGCACTCTAAGCTTTATGTAGGAATTGCAACCAAGTATCGAGTCCTCAATCTTTTAACTAGTGTAGTCAAGTTTTTAATATTACAAAAAACAGCAATCAAATCCTAAGTGCAATCAGTCGTATAGGCAATTTTCGAGTGCAGCACTGGTGATTCTGGTACAATTTAACGAAAGAACTTGATTGTGATTTCTCAAAAAGATTCCAAAAAAGTATCCCACATGGCTTATTTAAAGAATTCTAATGGGTCTTATAATCATGTACTCTCCGTTCATTTATCAGCTTAAACTTTAGAATTGGACCTTCGAAAGTAGTATCAGAACCAAGTTCTGTCCCATGCTTATGTGCCGTGTGAGGCTCCCCGCTCATCAATTCTGTGTCATTCTCAATACAATTTGCACATGAGAGGGAGCGTTAAAGTTTCTCAATTGTCTTGTGTATGAGGTTTCAATAGGCCTGATATTCATGTAGTCCTTCCACCTATGAGTTTAAACTATTGGGTTATACTTTCTATCAGATTTCACCAATTAAAATGAGTAGGATTCAATAGAAAAGATTTAGGATTTCAAATGAACTTCCATTGTAAATATACGTTGTGGTTCCGTATCCTAATAGATTCAATTTTTGTGAATGGGAAACATGGTTGTAAATGCATTAATTAAATTTAAAACCTTAATACAATATTTCAACTACTATGACTAAAATGACCAAAAGGGCCACAGAAAACATGAAGGGCCATGTCCTTCACTGCAGATGTAATCAGCCGATGTAAGAATAGCTTCTTGGAAAGACGCAGAATAACATATGAATATACCTTAATTGCAGAGAAGAGTCTGGCCACTCCAGATTGTGTCCAATCTCTTCCGACTAAAGGCATGAATTGACCGAGAACATCAGACCTATAGAAGGAAACTCGTAAGTGTGTCTAATATGTAACTGATATAAACTTGAAGTCACACAATCAGCAATGACAACATTACAGTCAATCTGACAACAGCTCCAAGAAGCAAATGAGCATGTCCTTCTAATTGCATTGTTTGATCAAACAAGTCTTTTACCCCAAGTATACGAGAATTATATGAGAATTCCGTTTCTAAAAGGGGAAATAAGGGATCTTTAAACAAATCATCAGATTATATAATAGTTAGGAGCAAGTACAAGGAAGAAGGCATGTCATTGCACATAATATGTGATACCTAACTTACTATGTAGCCTGAACAAAAAAACCCTAACTGTGTACACCTTGATGATGGAACGAAAATTTGACAGGAGACAAGTGCAACTAAGAGACATAAGAATGACCCAACTCATAGAAAAAACAATTTTATAATAAAGTTAAAAGAACATAACCCAAGATGGAAATAAATGGCAGTGCCCAGTAAATATTCAAAGAGGAGCATAAATATCAACACCGAACAACAAGAGGCAGTAGAGCTACTTTAATAGTCTAGCTTGTATAAGAGACCTACTTGGTAATTGTCCCATCAACATCGGAGATAACAATTTTTGCGTTCCACTTCCACAAGTAGATATGAGCATCAACCTACAAATGACAGATAGATCACCAATCGGAGAATAAATCTACCACGAAATTAGCAGACAGCATCCAAATGCTGTGTCTTAGGCATACCTGTTGTTTCCCAAGAACCCTGGTAGAGAAACTAAAAGTAACCTTATTTTGACCTTCTTCTAGATTCAGAGATGCTATCTGTTCGCTAGTCGGGACATTGGTCCTTCTAAGTTGTTTGTGGGGAGACTTGACATCCTGATTTGCTACAGAAGTTGATTCTGTGGCAACATTTTGGGAAGCAGGTTCGGAGTCGAGGAATGTTTCCTCATTTGAGGAATTACTGCTTTCATGCTGCAATGTTTGGACTCTTCTGAATGGAATACGCCAGAGTCTCCATCTACGTCCAGAGGAAGTAGGAGTAAGTCCAGAATCCGCATCGATGGGCTTCACTGCCTCTTCTGGTTCTACAGGGATGGTGTCATTCAAATCCACAGGAATGTCCAGATCAAATGTAGCTACCCCTAGAACAATAGGAGCAGCTTTTTCCCACAACAGGTACCTGCCTTTATATCTCACAACCAGATTTTCATTCTTCACGATCGATGTCATCGAAGTCAGAAATTCCTCTGCACCTATGCGGTGCGCATTGAATGCTTTAGCAGCTGCATCCAAACCCATTCCAGCGTGGAGTTCATTTTGACAGAGTGATATCTCAAGTTCTACAAAAAGAAAAAAGAAAATGAGCAATCTCTAAAGGCTTAAACAAGAAACAATAAATTCATGATTGTGATCTATTAAAGATGCCTAACTGTTGAGTAATTCACTCTCTGCTGAACTCTCTGACCCTTCACCCAAGTCCTCTGCTGGAGATTCCACCATCTCAAGTATACTGCAACCATCTACTAGTTGAGGACCCTCTGGACTATTTCCCATAGTTTCAATTACCACTGATGTACCGATCTTTTCGACCTCAGTTTCTCGAAGACTGAGAGAACTGTCAGCCATACTGACAGAACCCATAAAATCTTTGTGTGATGTCTCATTGCTGACCGGTCCAACATCAACTTTTAACTCTATGGATGCCCCAGTACCCAAAGAGGGAGATGGGGATATGTCGTCATTGTTTTGGGCCTCAATATTCTGGTCATCTTCTGTTTCAGCAACTGCCGCAAGACTCTGAGATACTTTCTGTAGCAAAGTATCAGACTCTGCTGAGGAACTAGTAATGTCAGTCTCCAAACTCTGATTTGCCAATTCTGATAGCTCTAAACAGCTTTTAAAAACATCTTCCCGCTTTATTCTTGTATATGCATCTTCTAAATCACTTAGAGTGTCTCCTTCAAGATCTTTGGCATTTTGGGGCTCTTTATCTCCAGATGCATGTTCACCTTCTCCATCATAAACTTCGAGGTCACAGCCAGAAGCACCATTAGTCTTATTTGTAAACCGGACAACATCAATAGTTGACGTGTTCATATTATCAATGTAGTTGGAAGCCCAAGCATTTTCGCCCGAACCGAACTCCTCGCTACCTTCAACAAAGTCAGCGCCTTCACCGGGGCCAAGATGAAACTGAGGCGTATTAAGTTCAACATTACCAGTATCCTGTTCAGATGCTGAGAGAGGTGCTGTCAATACATGACCATCCACACTGATCAAAACCACTTCTGAATTTGCACTTTGAGACTCTGCGAAATTGTCACCATCCAAACTTCCGTATCGGTTAGACCCATATTCTGATAAGTCGACCGAACCATCCTGGCAAGATTGTTCATCTTGGAAGTCATAAAATTTCCCCCCATCAGATTCTGACCGATCAAGTTGTTGTGGGGACTCAAATTCATCTCGCAACTGAATAGCGCCAGAATCAGAGACACTGTGCTCAAGTCTGCAAATTCCAACCACACTTGTGTTCCTGTCATTAAAATTCCCATCATAATTCGATGTAGTGTCCATGTTACCGGCTTCCTTTCCAAAGCCATTGCTACTACTTTCTTTACTTGAATCAACCTCCCTTACAAAATAAGCTTCACCAGAGTTATCAAGGAGCATATGAAAGTTGGCTTCAACGCCATTAACACCTATTAGAACAATTTTTTCAGCGCCTTTTAGAACTCCCTGAAATTTACCAAACCTAACGTACCAAGGGGTGCTTCTAAAACTACCATCTTGCTGCTGAACAACAATGATATCAACAGCGCCACCAAAAGGATGGAATGGGGTGGCAACAGAATATACACCTTGTGAAATGAGGCTACCAACTTTTCCCACGACATTCATTTGGTCACTCCGCAGCTAACGTCGCAAAAATAACTAGGGCTTACTATACAGACTATATCCTCGATTCCTGTTACGATTTCTTCCAGCAAGCAATCCTGTTACGACTTCTCCAAGCGAACGATCCCTCTTGAAAATCATAAATTACTTTGATGAAATACACAGCAGATACAAAGAAGATTCCGGGCTACTGTCCCAGGCTAAAAGCGTGTTTCTTGAGTCTGCCTGCAAGCAAATGGCAAATGGAGGAACAAATAAAACTCTCACAACAGCATCGAAAAGTAAAACTCAATGATGAACCACTAATCAGAATCTAAACTAAAGTACTCGTGATTTGAAATGGTTTCTTAAGCTGCTCAAGCGCTCATCTTGAAAGATAGAACACCCAAAGGCCGCTTCAATCAGCCCTCAAGACCAACCCGACACAAGAATTCTCACACAAAAATGCCCAGCAGCCAAACGAAACATTAAATGGCATGATATCTACCCAAAACCGAAAGAGTGCGCGCGACATAAATGAACGACTCTGACGCACGAAACATTGCAAAATCGGAGTCACGAGCGCCAAATAAGTCAATTACAGCTGCCGCCGAACAAACAAAATAGGAAAGTAAAACATAAAATTAGGAGCCATGAGGACTCACCCAACAAAATTTCGCAGATCCGACGACGACTAGCGCCTCGAACAACAAGCGAACGCAAGGAAAACTCGTAGCTGGAAACGAAGTCAAATTTCAAGAACCTCCCCACATGCAAAAGGGCAAAAAATAAAAATAAAAATTCGGCCGATTGCGAATTAAAGAATTTATCGATGTGGGTGAGTTTCTGTTCAATCAGTCATTGAAGTTTCTCGGAGGCTTCGTGCTTCGGGGAGGGGACTTGTTTGGATGACAGGAGAATTCGAGGACGAAGAAGGAACAAATCGCCATGGCTATGAGGCATTAAATAGGTAAGCCTGGACTGGAGTTTCTATGTAATTCGTGGTTTCGGAGGGAATATTCGAGAGAAATTAGAGAGGAAGTGGGAAAAGTAAGCGAGGGGTAGTTGGGTCATTGTGGAGGGCTTACGTGTTTCATGGATGCCTATTGCCTCCAGGTTTGAACCATTTCATGGACGTGAAGTTGTTAACTTAATTCCTTAAAGGCGACCATTGCCTTGGAAATTGGGGAATATGCCAATGCTCAACATTTGAGTCTTTCGTTGGAGTCTTCCCGGTTGTTTTGGGGTTAAATTCCAAGTCTAGCCTTGAGAGTTAGATGCCCACGCGTGCTGCAACATATCTTTGTTTGTTTTTTTTCCGAAAAGGAACATCGTTCGTTTAAGTGCCGTAATTAAAACATAAATGTTTAATATCGAAACATAAAAGATTTCAAGGAGGCTGAGGGGTTTCTAGTAATCCAATTAGAGGAGAGGAATTTCTTACAAAGAGCTTTTGCGATCCAGTCCGCCACTTAATTCGCTCCTCTCGGACCATGGCCACGGAAACACTTTTAAATGGGGCCAAGCTCCTTCTGCAATCCTTTATAACAGCCTGGATGCGCCATGGGCTTAAGATAAGTGCCTTCTATAAGCCCACGTACTAATAAGCTATCACTTTCGAGCTCCACTTTCAGATCAGCTTCTTTGTTCAGAGTAAAGTGCGAAGCCAGGAGAGAGAATCCTTCCTTTAGAGCTAGGGCTTCCGCGCTTCTTCAGAAGTTGTAGAAAAAATCAATTTCGCAAACCCGACAACGACAATCCCTCTTGAATCTTAGAGTATGCCTGCAATCGCTCCTTCCTATTCTTCCTTGACGGAAGATCCGTCGACATTCAGCTTAAAGGCGCCATTTTCAGGCGGTTTCAGCTTCGAGCCTTTCGTGGGTTCCAACTCATGTAGCTTTCGTTTGTAACGAACGCTGCCTCCATGATTTTACTTGGATCAGGCTTCGAGCTTCAGAAGATGTCTGTGATTTTCAGGTTTTTGGTTTTGGATCTTCCAAATCATTCCCGCAGCCATAATCTCCCAAGAAGGTGGGTTGTCATTTTGCTCCGTAACTTCCAATACCCATATGTCCGAAAACTGTGATGGCTAAACAATTGCAATCTTTCAAAAGTTGTAAGAAATTAAAATTAAAATTCGAAATTAAAAAAACAATCAAAAAAAGTAATTATAAGTACTTTGGAAGCAGTGGTACTGTTTCGCTAGAGCACAACAATCATTTTTTTTATAATTATAAATTCAAAATTTAATGAAAAAAAATATAATAATAGTTGATTAACGCCAATTCTAATATGCGCAAGGTTGATATATTCTCTTGCCATCTTTCGAGGGGGCTGCCTCTTTGTTTCCTCACCTTACTTTATTTTAGAAAAATGAACCTTTAAGTTTCCGATTTTCTGATCCACATGTTTCACATTGCGGCAAGTGGAGAGCGTACTTGAATCATATCACTTTACCGAGCCAACAGCAAAATCCTAATCAGAAGAGATCATTCTAGAAAAAGAAAGGGAGAATTTTTCAGAAAGCCATGAATTGTAGCACAATACGATTTTATTTCTAAGGCTGGATTTGCCTCCTCATTGCACAATACAATGCTTTATATAGGCATGAGCTAATGTGGTCACCAAGACATTGTGCCAACATTTGTATAGTACAGACTGACAAGCATCTTTTAAAGTAGGTGCACGACACTCTCATATTGACACCCACATAGCACACACATAATTTACACTGACATATCACATGCCTACTTTATTACGGAATCCTTCTTCGGTGTTGTGCAGAGCTATCTGAGCTATCTCCATCTTTTTGCTGCCGATAAGCTCGAATAAGGTTGTCAATCTCCCATTGGGACAAGAGCTGGTCAGCAATTGGAACATCTGTCCTTTGTTTTTTGGATGGTGAGGAACAACTCATCTGTGGTTGTGGCCAGGAAGGTCAGTCTTGGAAAGTGGTGAATGCTAGCTATAGTTCTGTAGGAGGAAATGAGGAGTATGGGTCTTGGGCTAGTGGTCCACCTCATAGGTCTTGTGAGGAAGTGGTGCGCTCTTCATCTTCGTTATAAGTGACATCATCTCTATATAATTCTCTGCGGGCTTGTCTGATCTGGTAGCTTTCTTCAAGAAATTCTGGGTTGGAGTGATGATGCCATATGACATTATTATGAGGCCATATCTCTGGAGGAATCAACCTATTGTGTTGTCATAAGATCCTCTAAAGCTCTTGGTATTCTTATGGAAGTTGACGAACACGAGCTTAAAGTGTCTTGTAGATTCCATCTAGAGCTAGTTGAGGTTTGAATGTGAACACAACTACTTGTGCTGGTGTCTTGTGAAGGTCTCCACTAGGTCTCAAAAATGTCAATGGCCTATGAAATAGGATAGTGGTGTGTAACTCAGGATTAGGTCTGCAAGCTCTGAGTTATCCTTGAAAGATTGATCGCTATGCACCCAAGGGTTTGAACCAGGAGAGAAACTCTACTAAATGTTGGTAGTCTGATTCTCCTTGGATAATCTTGCTAATGATGAGAGGCATTTTAGCCGTAGAAAGCTCAATAATTATGGTATGCAGATTTAACAAGTAGTAGAAAAACCACTAGAGTTCTTTAGGGAATCTCTGGATGAAATGGTGATAGGATATATGAATCGATACCTGTGATGTAATCCCAAAGGTCTTAGACATAATCTGCCATACTTGCTGAATATCTTTCACTGATATACCCACAAGAGATCATTTAGGCTTTCGGAGAAAATGTTTTCCTAAACTAGTCCTGGAACTTATGGTGGAATTCTCTACTTGGCCATTTGGGTAACATCGGTTGAGTCTTGATTTGCCCACTGACTGTCCTAGACGCATACATGTTGATGGATGCTACTTCTGGACTTGGCCTAGACAGGAAATCATCAAGCACATTCTTCTTTCTTGCGATGTGCTTAGTTTCAAAGGAATACTTAGAAAACCATTCTGCCCACCTGAGGAGTTGAGGGTGTGGAACCGTCTTCTATTTGAATTTCAACATTTAGGGAAACGAAGGCATATCCATCTCCACAAGAAAATAATGACTAATAAGATGGAACTTGAACTTTTTAATTCTATACTTAACAGCCAAAATTTCCTTGAAAGTGAAATGAAAATGGATTTCTACTCGAGAAAATCTTCCACCCTTATGTCCACAGATCCTTCTATTGCCGTTTGCTTGTTCTTCCAGGAGAATTGTTGCCCAGTACTTGTCGCTAGCATTAGTCTGAAGAATTCTCTTGCCTTCAGAAGGGATTTGCAATGGGGTTAGAGATTGTAGCTTTTGTTTGAGGGACTAAACTTACTTGGTTTGTGAAGATCCCCAAGGAGGCGGATCCTTCATTAACATTTTCTGCAAAGGGTGCATATACCCAGTGATTTTGGAAACAAAATCTCTAAAGTAGTTGACAATTCCAAAAAACTGTTGCACTTGTTTATGAGAAAGATTCTCATCTGGAAACTTGAGTAGTTCTTTGGCAATATGATCACTAGGCTGGAAAGCAGCAACTTTGAAATGCATGCCTAGGAATTTGATTTCTATCTGGGAAACCTTAATCTTTATTGACACATAAATTTTAATTTTCCTTGTTCATTTATATTGCACAAAAATGAGAATTATTCTCACCAAAAATATTTCCCTATGCATTGCATATTTTTATTTTCTCTGTATCGCATTTTGCATCGACGGCAAGGAGTTGAGCCTAATTCGACAGACGGTTTGGATTGAGCTTCATAATTTTTGCCTAAGGCAGGCTGACATGACTGAAAATTATCTAGTCTCTCGAGCATGTTTTTGAGTTTAATTGAGCTGGTTAAATAATTATTTGTTGAAAAGGCTTAATTAAATGCATATTTTGATTAGAAAATCCTAATTTAAGCTCGGAAATTTGCACGAATGAGCTTGAAAAATAAAATAATTTTTTGCTAGAGCTAGACTTAGGTGTGTTGAAATTTTTAATGGCCTTGGACCTAATTTCAAACCTATTTTGGCTCGTCTTTAGCTCAATTAATTGAAAAGGTTTTTGATTAATTGCCAATTAATTAATTAAAGCCCGATTCGAGCCCAAAGATGAGTGATAATCCCATGAACCCATCAAAATTCGCTGGCCCATCACCATCACCCTCTTGGCCAAGAATCTCAGAAGAATTTTGGCGGATCTGGACTCCTCGAAGATTAAATTAAATCAGAATATTTCGGAGTCCTATCGAATTAGAGTCCTAGAAAATTGAAACTCTATCCTATTTGGCCGAAAATAACAGAAAGTTCTGACGGATTTGGACTCTTCCGAGATCAGAAATTTTGATCCAACGGCTTGGAACGAATGCTACTCTGGCTAGGATTTACGATCTAACGGTCCACGGTAACTCCTACTCCTACTAGGTTTTGTAATCTAAGCTCTAAACACGCGCTCTTAGCTCACACGCACAGGGGGGTCGGCTATTTTTCAGAAAAATTCAATGATAGAGAGAGCAAAAGGAGAGACGAACAAGAAAAGCCAAGAGAGGAGCTCGACTAAACTCCCCTCCGTGCATGCCTGCCCAAGACGCCCGTCGCAGCCTTGTTATGACCACCGTCCTGCCCATTCTGGTGCAGCCACCGCATGCTCAGTCAGCCATCGTCCGTTGCCGCCTTGCTTCGGCTACCGTGACCCGCCTGTCCCTGAGCATCGGTGCCCAACTCCAACGCCGCCTGAGCTTCCTCGCCTCTGCTGTCCAGCTTCAATTCGGCTATAAATCAGCCCATTTCGAGGTCAGGTCAGCCCATATTTTATCAGTACTTGAAGGTCTACCTCAGCTACTCTTTGTGTTAGATTGTTCGGGTACGTTTTGTGGCGAATCAAGCTCAAAAGGTGACAACTTTGAGCAATTTCCAGCAAGTGCGTAAGTGTAGATTTTTAGCTTGAAAAAGGTATAATTTCTCGACCTTTGATTGCAAATTCAGCCATGATTGATTGTTTAATCTTTGTGTTGTGCTGAGTATGTTTGATTTGAAGTAAAAAATATATATCCTTTTTAGCTAAAACCGAAATTGATACTTGTTGCATAAAAATTCTGATTTTTCTGATCAAGCTTAATTTGTTGATGAATTGGTTGAATTTTGTGATATTTTTTAGAATTGATAAAATTTAATTGGAACTAGATCTTTTCTTGAAGTAGCAGATTTATTCAAAAAAATTGTAAGATCAAATTAAATTGATCAAAAGATGAATTTTCATTGATTATCAAAACTGAACCATTTGTGATGTTACTTATTGACGTATTTCCTTCAATCAACCATGTATGCCGCCCTAGTGGCCACAACCTGGAGTTGCTTGAAACGATTTACGTTTTAGCATATCGAAAATCGAGGTTTCGATAATCAGTTTTAGTTCAATTTTTTGATAAAACCGAAAAATTGAATTTTTCTTAGTGAATAAAAATCTGGAATTTTTGGTATTATCCCCTTTGTTGGCCAAATTCTGATGTGATATGGATGATGTTTGCTCTTGATAATTATCTCTTGCATATCATTGTTTGGGTTGCCTTATTCTGCTGGTGGTATTTTGATGTTATGAATAATAATTTACGATGGATTGGATAATTATCCGTATTTTCGAGAATTATCTAAAAATTTTGCAGATCCTAAAAGATAATTTTCTCTAAAATTAAGGTCGAATCCTAGATAGGGAAAGTGGCCCCCACATGGATATTTCGGCCACCCCTTTTTATTTTTGAAAAAAAATTCAAGAGTTAAGTCCTTTGACCTTGCTTTTTATTTTTGGTCATGTTTGTTTTATTTTAATTTTTTTTATTTTATTATAAAGTTTGAACAATTATAAACAAATATGCCCATAATATATGCTCCCTATGTGCCTTGTCCCTTCGGAAAAATTTAAATTATATTTCCCTAGCCATGATCTTATGGAATGGGATTATAATTTGTATGAAATTTCGTGGTCCGCCCTTTGTATTAAGGGATGATGTTATTCTATACCTAATCCACTTACTGACTCGAATCTAAGAGTACATTGCAGATAAAATTCCCTCCGACCCTAATATTTGGGTACAAGCGAATTATTCGGAATAATCGGATTAAATGTATATTATAGGCATTTTTGTTTATTTTTGTTCATCCTTTTGCTTATTTATTTTTATCTGAAAAAAAAATAAAAAATCATTCGTTTCTTCGCGTATCATATGGTCATTCGTGTCATTTTCTCTAAGCAAAAAATCAGTTGATTCATGTCATCAATCGAAAGGGATTTTTAATGAAATTTGGTACCGAAAGGGCATTTAATTTTTTTTCAAATTAATGTAACCAAGTCTTCGGACTCATTTTCTCTGGTTCGTAGAAATAAATTAGTTCTCCCGCTAATTTATTTGGATGTTTAATCGGCCTACCAAGAAAGCGATTAGCGGCGGCTCCGAATTGAATAAATCATGCATAAAATGAACCTAAGTTGCGATTCAGTAGGACTTGGGAGGGTCCGAATTAGATTAGTTAATTTAATTAACCTGATAATCCGTTAGCCTAATTTTAGGTCGCGACAATCTTTTTCTGTGATAGCATAATGCCATGTTGTTTGACTTTGTCAACAAACTGGGAAAGGAGGTTGCAATAAGATGCTTCATCCATACTATAGAGTTGGATGTCATCAATATAAATCAAGGCGTTGGAGCTAATCTGGTGAAAAATTCTGCACATGGCCTTTTGAAATGTCGAAGGAGCTGTCTTCAATTCAAAAGGAAGAACTTTCCATTGGAAATGTTGGCCTGGAATGCAGAAGACTATTTTGTGTCTGTCTTCTGGATGGATCCCTAGTTGCCAGAATCCCGCCTTTAAGTCGAACTTTGAATAGATATTGGCATTAGACAGACTAGCGAACAAGGTTTTCTTATTAGGCAAAGGAAACTTGACATCTTGGAGAAACAAATTAAAAGGCTGGTAATTAGACCAGTCGCTTTTTCCCCCTAACTTGTTCAGCACGTTTCTCCACATAAAATGCTTCACATGTCCACTGGGAATTCGTGGGTTCAATCAGGCCTTGCTGAAATAATTCTTCGCACTCTTTTTTTGCCAATTGAAGGTATGTGGGGTTCATCCCTGTGTGGTTCGCCTTTGTAGGATTGATATCCTCATTCTATTTGAAAGGCAACTTAATAAAGAAGTCTTCATTTTTCCATAGTGGAGTTGGATTTGGTGAGGAATTCTGAAGAATTCTCAGCACATGATTCTAGGAAAAGCTGAAGAATTGGATCAAGTTGTTCTAACTAAATAAAGTAAAGTTTTTTGGTCTCCACAAATTCTCGAAATTGGGAATGAAATTTTAAACCATTGGGCATGATTATGAGACTAGGAAGTTTAGCCAAAATGTCCCAACCAATGATGAGATCTCGATCAGGAGATGGGGATCCAAGAATCCTAGTATTGATAGAACACTGAGGGAAGAATTGAATTCTGATGGGTTTGCTTCTTACTTGTGCGACAAAAGTGTTTCCTGATGCAGAAGTGAAATACCGGATATGAGGTTCCTAGTAATCTTCAGGGAGAAGTTTAGGATCAAGGATAGAGAAATCTGTACCAGTATCTATGAGCGCAATAAGGGAAATAGGCTTAATCATATTTGGATGGAAAGAGTTGGAGGGGAATGTATGGCTTGAAAGAGAGAGATTTCTCTCTGGTCATTTGAACGGATTGGGAAGAAGACGAGGACTGTTTAGATGACACATGTTCAAAACAGAACATACCATTATTTGCAGGGTCGGAGTCTTCATCTTCACTAGTTTCTGAAAAGGTTTGAATGGCACAAATAGTCTTTTCAGAATGTTCATCTTCAAGGGAGAAGATTGATTCAAGATCATCTTCCTCAATGGAGATTCCTGTCTTATGCTGAATGGAGTTCACAAAATTCATACTTCTTTTCTTTGCTTGAGAATAATTTTTTGTAAAGTGTCATTTGCCCTCACAGATAAAACATCAGTCCTTTTTTCGCTTACCATCTCGCCTGTTGCCGTTGTGCCATTTATTCTTCCGAAGAAACTTCCATTTGCCTTTCTTTTTCTGGTGGATGGAGTATTTCTTGAAATGTTTTTTCTTCTTGTTTGAACAATCACAAGAAGAATCGTTATGCCCACATTTGATCTGGAGACCTGATCTTTTTGCAAGCCTTGTCGAGCATTCGGTTGTTTTCTATGAATTCCTTGAATGCTTTCTTGCGGAGACATAATTCATTCAAGGCTGCGTGGATGCCATGCTGAATCTCTCCGAGAGGGGCTTCCAAAGTTTCTGATTGCGCTTTTGGAAATATTTGTCCACCATGCTAGAAATCTGTGCAGGAATTGATAATATGAAAACCGGCTTAAGTGCAGGATCTCCTTCGAGAGCATAGAACAACTTCATCATTTCTTGGAAGTGTCTGTTGAGGTCTTTCCTCTCATAGGAGCAACATTTCTTTCAAAGAACTCTTTTCTTTTTTGTTCTAAGAGATCTTTGGGTCTTCCAATGAAATGCAAATGCAAAAGGCGGATGACATGATCAAAATCCATGGCAAGAAAGGTGTTTTGGTCTGCCGGAGCAAAACTTAACCACCAATCTAGCAGACCGCCTGTGAACTTGGCAGTGAACTCTAGGGGGATGTGAAACTGATCATTGTCTGGATCAGTTGCTTTTGCATTCATCCAAGCATAGAACTCTTGTAGTCTACCATGCCACTTATGATAAGGAATATCATCAAGTGTAAAGGTAAGACCTCTGCAGTCCTATTACCAGGGGTTGCATCCTGATAATTGATGTTTGGAATATCCTCATCTTGAACTTCTTCTGGTTCCATCATGAAACTGATAGGAGCCTCTTGGGGTTCAGCTGTGCCAACACTGATAGCTTCTTCAACAGACGTTTTGTTCATCGGCGGCCATGATGATGCTCGACCTGGCTTGTTTTCTGAGGAAAGTCTCAAGAGGATTGGAAATCATATGCGATGTATGATGTTTGGGTTGATCAGAGTCCGAATCAGAATCCGATAGGATTGGCGATTTGGGCTGTTTTGGCTGTTTTGCTTGTTTTGCCTCGGCCTTAGCCTTTTCAGATAAAATTCTCTCTGATTGCTCTTACATCATGTCTTCGAACTGGACCAAGTTGGGAAAGATCGGAAAGAAGTGATGGGGTAGGAGTAGAGCTGGAGTTGGAACCAAAACGACCAGGTGACTTGAAGGATGGTTTTTGCCACGAAGGAGCAAACAAAGGATCAAAGAAAGAAACAGATGGTTTCCCCTTGCTGAATTTTAGCTCTTCGATTTACTTTTTGAGTCTTTCAATTTCTTTCTGCTGATCATCAAGATAATGTTTGGGTCTTATAAGCCCCACCTCCATCTTTCGCAACCTTGACTCATTATGTTGGAGAAGTTTGGCTTGAACTTCAGCTGTCTGGTCTACCCTTTGATGAACTCGATCAAGACGAGTCTTGACCTCTCTAACTTCAGTCTTGACTTCAGAAACTTGGTTTTGCAAAATATTGAAACCACTACGTTGTTCACTTCTCGATGTAGTAAGGGCTTTGTTCTGGACCGAAGCATTTTCAGATTGCCAATTTAGCACACAGTCAGAAGGATTTGGTTCTTTAATAAAACCACTAACACCGGCAGCAGTCGAACTGGATATCTTGGGTTGGTGTCGATATCCGGTAGGACTTGTGAAAGGTTCCAATGGGGGAAAATCAGCATCATTGAACATGAAAACATTGGATTGGGCTGGAAAAACAGACTCAGCCGGTCTGCAGAACTGATGGATATGTGGATCACTATCTGGGTGCTTCTTAACCCATTTGAGGATGGGTTTGTAGCAAGAATTAACTAGCGGGACTTTGGGTGATGGAGGGGCTGACGGTTGACATGATTCAACAGGACGGGAATCTTTCGAAGAACCCAGTCCATATGAGACTATGATTTGGTATCTTCCTCCATCATCTCTAAGAGTGCCAACAGTGGGATCTTTATCAAGATATCTCTGGTAGAGACTATCTTTTGGCCTCTTCTTCCTTTTTCGTGAGGATGGTCTGTCATCTTCTTCATGATTTGAGAGGTCCAAGCAACTAGGACATTGGCAATTGAGACCCCAAAAGCAATGGCCAGTATACGGATTTTTGAAATAATGAATCGGACTTCCTTCATGATCGAAGGATTCAATTAGTCCTTTAGGATCTGAGGCACTGTTTTCAGTGGGAGTATCTAAGGCATAGGGCCTTAGGGTGA
Source organism: Lenwebbia sp. NSW1173648 (assembly GCA_029784005.1). Classification (NCBI taxonomy): domain Eukaryota; kingdom Viridiplantae; phylum Streptophyta; class Magnoliopsida; order Myrtales; family Myrtaceae; genus Lenwebbia; species Lenwebbia sp. NSW1173648. The sequence continues at coordinate 16,524,335 of JARCGZ010000008.1, read as the reverse complement.
GAATAGTGGGGAAAATCGAACGCTCGGCTTTCCCATGAGAGTGGTAAAAGGTAATAACCACATAACCATTTTTTTTCTTGGAAAACTTTGATTCCGTGGCTTGGATGGGAGTAGCATTTTTGTGAAGCTTGACTAACTCAGATCGAGAGATTTGTCTCGGGACATGGATGCAAGACGGTGTTTGGTTACTGTCAATAGAGATAAACAAAGCATCTTCTATTGAGGATAGTTTCAAGTCCAGAGCATGATTTTGGACACGGTATACCATTTTGTAACGGAGGGTAGCTGCAATGGAGTCAGGTGTTTGAGGTGCACCAGTTATCTACAGTTGGACTTTAAGAGCATTCAACAGGCGGGGGTCAGACAAGGCCATGTTGAAGTTTGGGAAAAGAGTGACAAACACTGTGCCGGCATTAGGGGTGATCTCCACAATTGCTATGCAAGCATGTTGATATTCAAGGAACCGGGTATCGGGGAGAGCCATGCGAGCCGCAACTAGAAGTTCTTTTCTGCCATGGAAAGTCAAAGCAAGACGAACTGCTCCGATGGAGATGGGTATATGTGACGGCCTGATTTTTCTATCAGGTTGGATTAACGAACAGATTAGTCGATGTCGACATTAAGTTATGACAATAATAGAATTGGGGGTTTTATGTTTTCATGTGGTGAATTATTTGGGTGAATGATTTGGTTGGGCGCGATATTTTTAGGCGGACCGTTGGTATTTGATTGAGTGATAGTTTTGGGTAAAACTGGTTCCGACGCGAAGTTGGTTCGCGATTAAACGGCGAAGCCTTGAGCAGCCCACCCCCACCGACCTAGCCCTCTATAGAAGCTATCTCTCTCTCTCTCTGTCCTCCCTCATTTGGACAGCCCCCAAGAGCTCTCTCTCAAAAACTCTCTCATTCTCTCCCTCTCATCTCTCGCTCGGCCTCTCTCTCACCCGAGCTCTTGCTTTCGTGCTCGGCCCGCGACACCTCAGCTCGTTGCCGGTGGTCCCTCGAGTCTTCAAGCCTTCGAAGACAGCCCTCGACGTTGCCCATTTCTTTCAATTCCCATCGGTCCCTTCCCCGCGCGCGCCAAGAAGGAAAAATGGCGTTTCGAGCTCATCCGAAAGGCGAATCGAGCTCCATTTCTTCATGTGCTACCCTAAGGCAAGTGTTCATCTACCCTTACCACTAATCTATTCATTTGCCGCTCGCTCTAGCGCGGATAATCAAAATTGGGAAATGGGTATGCTTATGAATGATTGAACTTGCATGGTGGGGTAAATGGTGTTTCACGTACGATCCATTACTTGTGTTAGCATCTCAGGGTCTTGGGTAAACGTATTACGAGGGTTGATCATCTTGTTTGTCATCGATATGAAGTGAATTGGACTTGAAACCCATGGGAGGGTATTCGACCTTGAGCATGAGATGGGGGATTAAACGCCCAATCCGTTGTTTGAATTAGTATCCTTGAGTCGTGGGTGAGCTGAATATGGGAATGGATGGTTGGATTTGTTGATGATTTGTGAGGAATAGAAATAGGTCTCGGATGGGTGTTTTGGGCATGAATCTTGGAGGGTGGAGTTGCGTGTGTAATTCGTGGCTTAAATTGGTGTCTCGGGGTCCTGGGTAAGTGGAATACTCAAGTTGATCATTTGGAATGTCGTCGAAATGACGCGGATTGAAATTGGGATTGCTCGGGTGTTCGGCCTTGAGATGGGGGAGGGAAGGTGTAATGAAGTCTCGTGGCCTTCATGTGTGCATTTCTTAGTGATTTTCATTGGTATATGCTGATTGATTGCTTTTGGATTCTGTTTGAATGAATGATTGAATGGATAGTTTAGTCGTTCGGCTAGATGTTTTTCTTGCCGAGCTTCGACTCACTCCTTCGTTGTAAACCTTTTTCAGATAACCAGGTTTTCGCGGCTCAAGGTAATAGTGAGGATATCGGAGCATGCCGAAGGAGATAGTGAATAGTAATCGGGATTAGTAGTTACCCTTTTGAAATCCTCCTAGTGTACTCTTTAGTTTTGTATGAATAATGTACCTGAACGCCTATTTTGTATAAAAGTATGTAATTTCTCATTTGCTGACAGATTGTTCTACTTATTGTAAGCCGTAGCGAACCTAAAGAGGTCGTAACCTTTAAGGCGTGCCTACCCTTTGCATGCACTTGTGTGTCGGCCTCGCCCGTTTAGTTATTAAACTTTCGCATGCGCCCTCTGTTATATACGTATTATGAGATTAAAATAGGTAATGCGAGTAGCTTAAGAAGGCGGGCGGCGAATTGGGACGCCACGCCGTCACAGTATAACCCTGGGAATGCCACTATTGCACAAACTCAGGAGGTATTTGCAAATCGACAAAATGTTCTTGTTGAGCAGCAGGAATGGGATGTTAGCCAAAGCGAGTGGATTGTACATATTCCTTTACATCCTTAGGAGTATGCTGGATAAGCCCCGTGATAGAACGGATGGGAGAAAAGGAAAGAGGTTTAGCAAAGGAAGAATAGGGATTGATTAACGAAAGTTGGGTGCTAGAAGTCTTGTCATCTTCATTGAGGTAAGTAACCTCATAAAGATAATCAAGTTTGGAAGCATTGAATTTCCGAAATGCAGGAAGATCTAAATACAAGGGAGCATTAATAACAGCAGGTTGTTGATCTCCATGATGAAGGAACTATTCTTCACCTAGACTTGATAACTCATCATAGGATAATGATCTTGGTTCAATTTCGATGATAATGGCTCTGATACCAAAAGAGCAAGGTTTCTAAGCAAGGTTGAAACAGGTATGCTATTCCCGATTTACAAAGGCATTATTGCCATCTTTCGAGGGGACTACCTCTTTGTTCTAATCGCGCACCTACAAGCGAGTATGGCAGGGTCTAGCCCACTTAACTCGTTGCTTACATTTGAAAGTCTAGAAAAGCCTTTCACTTATAAAGTGTCTCACACACTTCAATCTTTCCTACGTGAGATAAGGAAAATGCATCATTTTATTTGTTTTTTCAAACAAATGACCAACAATAAAAATAAAGAGAAGCAAGCCAAAACTAGCGTGGATCTCAAGCTTTCCAGACTCGTAAACAATTCATGCTCCACAATAAAGTGGATAATTATTGACCTTCCAAAAATGACTGAATACTGATAGGTAGAATTGCTAGAGAATTCTTATCCCATCAGATCAACCTCCAATATCCAACTAGAAAGAACCATCACATATTGAAGGACATTCCACATCGAAGTTAATGAGGTAAAGTTAATGAGAAACTGCCTAACGATCTCTTGCTTCGACAAAAATGAAGGAACTAAAATCAACCACATTCGAACCATCAACTGTCCAAAGTCCAATAAATGAGACCTTATCCAATATCAAATAAAGATCTGTCTCCACAATTCATCACAACCTTTTACACTCGGGAATATATATATTAACAAGACGTTTCAAACTTTTCCAAAGCACAACCTTCATATCTTGGAAAGTTCTAATTAGACCTTTTAAACATTTCAAAATAGCATAATCTTTTACTTTCGAAACTTTAGTAACACCACTTTGAGCACAACGTTTTACTCGGGAGATAGTTTTGGGCAGAAGGATACCTGAAGTACCAAAATTTGTGTACGACGCTCACTGTGCTATCAATTTTTTTTTATAATTTAAGTGCCATTTTTTTTAAAAACGATTATTTGAGTGCCAACTCTAGTGAACTTTACCGAAAATCTTATGTGGCATCTACGTGACTAGCCGAAAGATCCCAGTCGGCAATAAAAAAAAATCCAAAGTTAAAAAAAACTAAAAAAATAAGCTAAATACTAAAAACAATTTAAATTAATTGAATTAATAAATAAATTCTTGCAACTTCTTTTTAAGTTTAAGACTGATTTTTTTAATAAAATTGCCACGTGGACTTTCTTTTTTAAATAAAATTGCCACGCGAACTTATTTTTTAATTATTAATGACGTGACATTAAAACGTTTTAAATATAAATGCTACGTATATTTTTTGATTGGAATCTCTCACGTTGGCACTTAAGTGATCATTTTTCTCCGATTTGGCACTTAAGTGAGCTGGCGAAATTTTGGCACCAAAGTGAGCGTCGTACACAAATTTTGGCACTTGTGGTGTCCTGCCGACAATTTTAGCGTCCATCCAATTTTCCGTAAAAGAAATCGCGTAAAAAATCTTACTGCCAAAGTGTCATTGCACATTGTGCCATGATAAAATGACTATCACTAGATCTATGTTTAAATTTAAGTGACAAAGTGCAAGAGAGCTCTTTCTCACCATCTTATAGCCATTATGATTCTGAATGCCTTTCTTATCCATCATATTGAATGGCTAGTATTTGATGATTTGGTACCAATGGTCCACGGTGAGATTGACTCGGAGAGATTTTTTCCTTGTTTTTTTGTCACTTAGACTTTGTTTATTTCGCGAAAAATATGATATTTCTGAAAAATATTTTCACCAAGTTAATTTTCAGGAAACTAATAATATTTTTCGGTGTTTGGCTAAAATTTAAAAATGAACTAGAAAATATTTTCCATCGTTTGGCGTGGAAAACTCAATTTGATTTTCTTATTTTAATGATTTTTTTTCTTTTTTTTCTTTTTTTAAAATCGATTTTTTAATTACTTTTTATATTTTATTTTGTTATATTTTATTATTGTTATTTTATTTTTTAGATATTTTCCCAATCCACTTTTGTTGCCTTCTCCCTCCTCATCATCGTCACATCCCCCTCCCGATCCTACCACCACCACCGCTTTTCACCAGCACTCAACCAGAGCCGCCGCTGCCGCCGCCGCCGCCACCGGATCCACAGTACGCCTCAGGTCACCCCTACGTACAGCACCACCTCGAAGGCCGGCGGAAGTGGATTCTCCTCCCAGGTCTTTCCAGAAGATGAGCCAGAAATTCTCCCTTCTCGCCTGCCTGTTCAGATCCAGATCCGAGAAGTTCGATTCCGATACGGCGAGGCCGAGCTCGAGAAGATCTCTAGATCGCAGGATTGACGAGTTCCTTTCTTTCTTCTTTTGGGGGAAGGGTAATCAACCCTAGGACACAAAGATGCGAAGCGCAGAGTTGCGATAGAAGAGAGCGATTACTGAGGAGCCTGCGGAATCGAATCAGTTGATGTCGGAGTCGTCGAAGTCGTCCTTGAAGGAGTTGAAGAAATCGGCGTCGGCGAGCTTTGTCGACGGAGAGGACGCCCAAGGAAGAGAGAGACTGTGGGGAGAGAGAAAGGGGACGGAGGAAGAGAGAGAGAAAGGAAAAGTTTCTATTGAGAAGGTTACACGGAGAGATGCGATAGAGGGGAAAATGATTTACCTTTCTAAAAAAAAGGAAGTCATTTTCCCCAATTAGAAAGAAATTTTCGTTGGCAGGAAAATAATTTCCTTGATCATATATTTTTTGCCCCCAAATGCTAGAAATTAGGAAAAATATTTTCTAAGAAAACTTTTTTCGTGAAACAAATGTAGCCTTAAACTTAAACCCATATCCAACAATCATCACAAAATTGATTTTTGATCAAAAGCCATAACAATTAAATATAATAAGGTATCATTATGTGGCAACAATGTCATGAATTATCATTCACGGTAGTCGCCACGTGAGATTCATAAGCTGCAAAAATTGTCCCACGGTAGTCGCTCGAGGCCGTCCAAAAGGCAAGGCGAGGCGAGCTCGAGCCTTGATTTGGCTAGATCTGGTGAGGCCGCGAGCCTTTAGCGAAATATGAAATAGAAAATGACAGTTGCTGGAGCTAGAATCGAACTCGAGCCAAAATCGAGCTCGAGCAGATTACAAGCGAGAATCGAGCTCAAGCCTCGATTTTGCCAGATCTAGCGTGGTCGAGGCTCGCCTCACTACTTTGAGTGAGTCTGAGCTCGGGACTCGTCGGGATCGATCGAGCCTCGAGCTCGTTGGCCTGCGTCATGGCCGCTGGCCAGGCTGAGGAAGGAAGAAGGAGCGGCGGGTGGAAGAAGGAGGAAGAAGGAGAAAAGAAAAAGAAAAAAAGAAGAAGAAAAGAAAAATACAAGATTTTCAAATTTTAAAAAAATAAATACAAAAAGAAAAGAAAAGAAAAAATAATTAAAAAGAAATGAAATGTGAAAGACAAGAGAAAGAAAAGATGAGGAAAACATTTTCTCCACTTTTGAAGGAATTTTTTCTATGGGGAAGATATTTTCTTGGACTATTTTATTTTCTGCAAATCAAATGTCAGAAAATCCAGAAACGTTTTTTGAGAAGTTATTTTTTGCCAAATAAATGGAGCCTACGTTTCAAAATGTTAAAAGGATCTCTAGTGTAAAAAGTGATATTTTTCTTGATATATTGGAAATGGGTATAGAAAAGATATAATTGTCCTAGTTTAAGTATTGTGCCTGCTAGGCATGGCCACGAGCAGGTTTAGGTCCGGAATCAGCCCAGGTCAAACCTGGGCCCGCGGTTCGGAACCGGAATCGGCCAGTGGCTTTCGGGCCCTGTTCTAGTTTCTTCAAACCTTGAACCGGGCCCAGAACCGGAGGTTTCGGGTCGGTTCCGAACCGCCGGTTTCGAACCGTTTGTTCATGGGATTAAAAAAGAAGAAGAAGATCCGTTCAACAATTTGTATTTGATAATTCATTATTTTCTTTTATTTCATAATTTGATTACAATTTTATTACAAATTCATTATAATTTAATTTTTAAACTAAAAAATCAGAACCGAAATCAAAACAGTAACCAGCGGTTCCATTTCTGGTTCGGAACCAAAACCTAAGGTTCCGATTTCGGTTCACTCAAATTTTGAATCGGAACCGGCGGTTTTGGAATCGTGGCCATTCGTATTGCCTGCTTCTGGGATTGGGCTGATAAATGAATTGGGAGCGAAGAAAGGTTGGTAGGTCTCTTTAATTTTATTTTTTGAACCTTTTAATTCCCCATCGTGCGAGATCTACCCCGTCTTCTTCTTCGCGAAGCAATGCCACCGTATTCCTATTTTTCCGGTGAACGGTGAAAAAGTAGAATGAGTTCAAATTCAACAAAGATCTTGGGCCCCACCACAGTGTAAATTTCACTCCATCTCCAGTCAAAAGTCAACCTCCACCATGCCCTTTTCGGACTCCTCTCTCCTCCTCCTCCCGAACCACCAATTCCATTTCCTCCCCCCTCACTGCTCCTCCCCTCCCACCTCCGCCACCGTCGCCGCCGTGACCACCGCCTCAAAATGGCCAAGCCGCCCCACCTCCACGCCCTCCCCCTCCTCCTCCTGTCCCTCTCTCTCTTCTCCCCGGCCCTCGCCGAGATCAAGACCCTGACCATAGCCTCCGACTCCCGCCCCATGATCCTCTTCGAGAAGTTCGGCTTCACCGTCTCCGGCCACGTCAACATCTCGGCCTCCTCCGTCTCCGTCGCATCCTCCCTTCCCGTCGCCCCCGACCCCTCCCGCCTCGGCTTCTTCCTCCTCTCCGACGAGTCCCTCCTCCAAGTCCTCCTCGAGCTCCAGCGCAACCCCCACTTCTGCGTCCTCGACTCCCACTACATCGTCCTCCTCTTCACCTTCCGCGACCTCTCTCCTCCGCCTCACGCCTCCTCCAAGGGCTACTACCCGGTCACGTCCCCGAACGAGTACTCCCTCTTCTTCGCCAACTGCGCCCCCGAGAGCCACGTCTCCATGGAGGTCCACACCGAGCTCTTCAACCACGACCTCGACGGATCCAGAGATTTTCTCTCCGCCGGTCAAACTCAGCTCCCTTCTCTCTTCTTCCTCTTCTCTCTCGTCTATCTCGCCTTCCTAGGGTTTTGGATCTACAATTGCTATCGCAATAAGAGATCCGTCCATCGGATCCATCTGTTGATGGGCGGATTGCTCCTGATGAAAGCGTTGAACCTGATCTGCGCCGCCGAGGACAAGCATTACATTAAGGTCACCGGCACGCCTCACGGTTGGGATGTCTTGTTCTATATTTTCCAGTTCATTCGCGTCATCTTGTTGTTCACGGTGATCGTGTTGATTGGGACGGGGTGGTCGTTTTTGAAGCCCTTTTTGCAAGAGAGGGAGAAGAAGGTGTTGATGATTGTGATCCCGCTTCAGGTGTTGGCGAATTTGGCTTCTGTTGTGATTGGGGAGACCGGGCCTTTCATTAGGGACTGGGTCACTTGGAATCGGGTGTTCTTGTTGGTGGATATAATCTGCTGCTGCGCTATTATATCCCCCATTGTGTGGTCGATTAGGTCTTTGAGGGAGACCTCGAAGACGGACGGCAAGGCTGCTCGGAACTTGGCGAAACTGCAGCTGTTTAGGCAGTTTTACATCGTGGTGATCGGGTATTTGTACTTTACGCGGATCGTGGTTTTTGCTTTGAGGACTATTGCGGCGTATAAGTATCAATGGGTGAGTAATGCAGCAGAAGAGACGGCAAGCCTTGCATTCTATGCTGTGATGTTTTACATGTTTAGGCCGGTGGAGAGGAATGAGTATTTTGCTATCGATGAAGAGGAGGAGAAGGAAGCTGAAATGGCCCTACGAGAAGAAGAGTTCGAGCTTTGAGTTCTTGAGGTGGCAGGGTTTTTTCTTGCTCGTTTTATGGGTGATCGTGATGCATCCCCGCTGAAGGACAAGACAGTCTTTGGAATATCAATTAGCGGTTGCAATGGAACTGTTGCATCAGGTCTGCTGTTCCAACTCCTGTGTTGACACGCTCCATTTTCTTTTGGTTGAAGTTGGGCTCTCTGATGTTCTAGATTTCTCTCACTAGTGAGCAAATAGCATTTGTATTTTATGATTTTACTTATCACCCCACTCATTGTGAAATCTTGTTATAGAATTGGTTCAATCTATCTCCTCCATACATGTCTCTGAGTCTCAATCTTTGATTTGAATCCATGTCCTGTTTGTATCTGTTTGTAACTGTTCCTCGATCATAATTTGATGATTTTCACTTTTTTTCTTGCTTATTTTTTGACAACCTAAATAAAGAGATACAGGTTGATGATGCAGAAATCCTTTTCTGTATTCGTGTTAATGCAAACTCAGCTCTCTCTGTGTTGTGTGGTCTTCTGAGTGGTTTCAGTGAAGGAGCCCTCATCTCTCATCTTTGTTCAGAAAATGAGGGAGCTTTTCATCTAGCTATGAATCTGTGTATCATCGGACATTTGGCTTTTCTCTATCATCCATTAATGAGTCAGAGTTCTCTACTCTGGATATGTAGGCTATAGAATGTTACATGTCAGTGATTGCACTCGCAAATTCACTAAAGAGAGTTCAGTTTATACTTCTCACACACAAGTGCTCTTTGATCCCTTAAACAAGGTCACCCATAACTCGTCTCTCCAACCGTAGGCAGTTCCTTAAGATATCCCTTTTCCATGTGCTTTTAATTTTTAAGAAATCAAGTATGCATCCCAGTCATTGTGTTAGTTTGAATTCCAGTCAGAGATTAGCTGTACATATAGATTGTTGAGAGACCCGGTTGAGGGGGGGGGGGGGGGGGGGGGAGTTTTGATGGATGAAAAATAAAGAGTGATACTTTCTGTGTTCTCGCAAAGTGACATGGGTAACCATCATCCTAATCAGCTAGTGTTTGCTTGTTCCTTTGTCCGAGGATGACCACATTTCGATAGCTGAGGACTTCGATTATTACGTTTTCGTGGAGATATCTCAACATAGTAATTGCAGCTTCTATGGTAAAAATAGCTTGCGTTAAATGAAATACAAGTTCAGTGTGAGTTAAGAGATGTGGACTCAAATGTTTCTATTTATAGTAGGATGACCCTAAAATCCATAGCACTAGGATAATTTACTTTGATGTTGTATCTGTAAGTTTATACATTCCAGGTACATTTTTGTAGGAGTTTTATAACTTGAGCTGGTGCATTTACCCCTATTAGAAGTGAAAGGCCTGGCAGGCATGATACGACACCGAAGATGAGTTTTACTAGATTAAGCATCCAGCCGTTCTGCTAAGCATTTAGTGCTTGACGATGCTAACTTGCAAAGAAATGATTTTTTGATGAGAACTGGGCCTTTCCATATGGGCCTGCTACACATGTCAGATGACTTTGCGATCATCAATGGATTAGCCAGGTAGAATGACTCTTGAGGTATTGTATGTCTCCGCTCCCAGTTATCCCCTGAAGTGTTGGTGCTGCTTTGCAATGCATGGTGCTTGCTTGATCATAAGCATGGAGATTTGGATTTGGGTTGGACCTATCCTTTTGCATGCTGCATAATGCAGTTTCGTTTTACAAATACCATGTTATTTTGAATGCTTTCATTTTACAAATACCATGTTATTTTGAATGCCCCCCTCCGTTAAGATGATTTGGCATTTTGATTTCTGGTAGTTTCCGAATATGGTTTTTCGATGTTGAGCAGTGACTTTTTGATGGGCAAAGTTGAGTCCAATACCCTGGTAGAAGATATTCATTTGTCGCCACTAAGCAATGTAAATAGTAAAACGGATGTTTAGGTCTATCTAGAGCTCAACATCAGAGGGGGGGCTATGATGAACGCATGCAAGAACTGCACCTTGAGCATCTTGCTGCTGATTCTGTTGCAGTTAATGCAAAGGGATTGATGGGGGAGAATGACAACTTAGTTTAAGGAACTTACCACGTCCACTGGGTTTTCTTGCCAAAATTTGTCTTGACTGTTGTCTGCACTTTTTGAGCTACCTTTTTCAGTACGAATGTGTAGAACTGACATTGCACTCAACTTGGTCCACGAGTGATCTTAAGCAGAATGCCGTACCATTATTGTTTCTCTTGGTTGTCTGCGTGAAGTCCCTGCTAGGATATGTACTTTGGGGGTAGGTGTGGTCTTCAAGAACACAGTGCATATATAACCGTATAAGATTTTTTTTTTGGTCAGAATATAACCATATAAGATTAGGCATTGCAAAATGTTGTGATGATTGGTGCACGTCACTTTGGACTAGATTGAATTAGAAAATGATACAGGTCACTGTGGACTAGATTGGATTAGAGAAACGAACTAAATAGAAAGCCGAGTGTTAAAGCAGGAGCAAGAGCATTTTGTTGGTACTGGCCATTGACCGGCTAGTGACAAGGTTGGCAGAGAGAGAGAGACAGAGAAAGCGAGAGACAGATCAGCAAAGGATAATAATCCATAGTCGGCGAAGGCAATTGGCCAAGCAACCCAAGCTGTGGCTGCACCTCGGTCCAATTTGTGGAATTGCAAATGCAACTGGTTCTTAAGCTATTGAGCCAATTCGCGAGTGAGTGACATTGCTCCGGGGAACAAGTTGGTGCTGTGATTTGCCTGGTTAGGTTGGTTGTGGCCAAATTATTACCTCTTACGTGTGTACGCCGGCATCGTTCGACGGTGAGTCAGATCAGAAAGCTAGCGAGAGAATTACAGAGGGTTATCTGGCAATAGATGATTAAGTTTAGACGTCATTGACCATAACTGGTGACGTAAGTTGTGACTTGGTACCTAGGCATCGTTTGACAGGGGTGTCGACGGGTGGATTCAGTTCGGACGTTCATGATATCTGAACAGACCCGAATATGAAGGACCATATGTGTTTCGTGACCCAAACCGCATAAAACCCGAACTGAAAAAATTTCGTCGTAGGTTCAGGTATTGGTTATTTTAAAGGAATAAAAAAATACCAAACAACATTTATTCTTCTCAATTCCTTTTTCCTAAATATTCGGACCTAAGAAGAACCTCAAATCTCAAAATTCCTCGGGCAACTAGCCACCACCGTTAGATTGCCGACCCCATAACCTCTGGCCACCGTTGAGCTCTAGCTCGCTATTCTTGCTGCCGTTGCTACCACCAACGACGGAGCCCCTCTCTCTCAGCCACCCACAACACTCGAAACTGAGCATCTCCTTCGATCTGGTGGAAACACCTCCAGATCTGGAGGCTCGATGGGCCATGGAAGCGTCGAGCCTCAAATAGAGAGAGAGATGATGGGGGCCAAGAGGTTCAGGGTCTCGCCAGCGAAAGCGAGCCACGGTGAGTGGTGCGGAGGTGGCAATGGCTGCTGGCACGACGATGGAGACGATGCATAGTCGATTTCTTGCGAGCGAGGGTGAGGCGCTTCCTTCGAACACTTGCTTTACTTGTATATGATGGTGGATGTGATTTCTGCTAGTTGATTTATCTGGTGCGTTACTCTTATTGTGACAATCGCTTATTCATGTCTTTCTCTTTACCAGAATTACTAGTTGATTTACTTACTTTCTTTCGGTTCAGCAAGGATGCACAGTCAATGAGAACGACAGTTTCCATGTCTCAATTGCTGTCTACTTCAGCAGCTTGATTCGTTTCGATTCAGTTCAGGTTATATATCAGAACCAAACAGGGACAAAAACACGTTAGTTTTATTCGTCACCGGAACCAAGAGAGAACCAACCCACAAGGACCCGAAAGTTCTGGATAGGGTAGGGTTTTGGTTCGGACGGTTCTTTTTGGCACCCCTAAATATTCATTGTTTGTGTTAATTCTTCTTAACATTATGATATATTAACAACGATTGGCCGCAATGCAAACATGGTGATGAGCCTAACGTGTCGATGGCCGTGTTCAAACTTTTGCTGTCTCGTGTGGAACTTGTGGTTCCTACTGCATTGATTGGACGATATATGTTGCCCTAGCGCTCTGTTACCGTTTATTCTAGTACCAGTTAAAAAAGAAAGAAAGAATAGAGATCCTCTAGATTTAAGAGGGTAAATTTAATAAGATACCAGACATATCAGCCGCTAGATAAGTGAACAGCTCAAACCAATTGGTCCTTATTTCTATTTTGGGATACGTGTACTGAAAGTCCTAAAACTTGCCACGAAAGTGTAATTGGATAATAAAATTTTCAAAAAGTGCAATCAAATAATTGCATTCGAGTCCTAAAACTTTCAAAAGATACAATCAAGTCAAAAAACTTGTCCAAAAAGTGCAATCACATCCTAAAACTTTCAAAAATGCAATCTGTTGAGAAAACCTTCCTTCTGAATATTTTGATTCTGACAAAACTATCCTTCTTAAGAAAGAATCTGGTTAATGCAAATAAATTTTTATTGCATGAATGAACACGTGAACAGAAGCTTATATTGTTCCAAACCTGGCGTTCAAACTCAAGGTGTAGTTGTCACGTATTTGCTTCTGAGATAGTTAAAGTCTTTTATTCAGATGGAGAAAGATGTTGCTTCTGAAGACTAAATCTTGAGAAGACTTATGTGACATGTCAGCAAGGACTTTACTGAAACTTAGAGTCACTGTTCTAATCTGTTCAGATTCAGAGAGTCTCTTTTATGTTTGAAGACTGTTTACGAATTATATTCAGATTCTACAGTATCTTTTGGCTAGATTCTGAAGACCCACGTTTGACAGGTTTCCGGTTTGGCTGCGTTATTTATGGAAGTCTGTAAGATTTGATTGACATGATTATTTTCCAATCAAAATATCTTCGATTGGATATTACCTTCCATGAATAAGATATCTTGAAGATTTGGATAAACTCTACTTATGGAAACTAAGGATTTAGTTGTATGGGTGACTGAATCTGAAGGGTTCAGACTCTACTCCAATAGCTACCAAATCTTTCCAGATAGTCTCATTCAATCAAGATTGATGGCGTCCAATCAGTGATTGAAGAGCGATCCTTTGAAGACTTGTCCAATGGTTAGTTTGGGGGTGAAGGAGTATAAAAGGAAGATCCATGGTGGCCAGCCGAGAGAGATCAGACCTTACAATTCCAAAGCACTTGAGTTGTTCAGAATCATACTCTTATTCTCAAAAGCTACAAATCTTATCTTTGAGAGGTTTTGTAAGAGTGATAAAGTGTGATATCTCTTGTAACCTTTCAACGATTCATATAGCAGAATCCAGCCAATCGGCTGTCATCATGGAAGAGTGGACGTAGGCTTGCTAAAGCTGAACCATTATAAACTTGGCGTGTAATTCTCTCTTATTCTAAACTCTTTTTCTGTGTTTAGAATTCTGCACGTCTTGCTACTGAACTTATTCTGTTTGTATTTCGAATTTGTATAAATTTCGCAATTAGTTTCAAAACTGTTCAGAATCACCTATTCACTCCCCCTCAAGGTGATATTGCTAGAGACAACAATTGGTATCAGAGTAGGTTGCTCATTATTTTGAAGTGTTTTACTTCTAAGCTAACGATCTATCATGTCTAGCAACAATTTTTCTGTAGCAGGTGATTAATGTTCAGCAACAAGCTGCTGTATTTCGATGGAAAGGATTACAATGTATGGTGCAACAAAATGAAGTGGTTCTTCAAAGCATCAGACAATCTAATGTAGGACGTTGTGATCAACGGAGTAGTTCCTGTCATAGCAACTCCTTCCATTGGAAATGAAGGAAACAACAATAACAATGCCACAATAACACTCTCGGATGCTAAAAAATAAAAAAGGTAAGGACTTGACTCAAAAGCTGTTCATTCACTCTTTTGTGCTTTATCTACTCCTATTTATAATTGTGTTGCAGAAGAAGAATCAACAAATGCTATATGGGACAAACTCCATGTCACATATCAAGGAACTGACAGAGTCAAGGAGACCAACCTCAGCATACTACTGAGCGACTATGAAGCCTTTAAGATGAAGCCAGATAAAACAATCATTGAGATGATTGACAGGTTTCAAATATTGGCTAGTGGTCTTGCATGACAAGGTGCTCTTTTCGCTGAACCTATGCAGGTTCGAAAGATTCTTCGAGGACTAACAGACGACTAGAACTACATCAAGCCTTCAATACAAGAATGTCAAATAATTAGACCTTTATCCAATGATGAGCTTGTTGTAACATTAAAATCATACGAAATAGAGTGCAACAACAAATCAAAAGATTCAAAAGGTAAGAAGTAATTGTTTTACGTTCTAATATTGATCATGAAATGTCAGATTCTGAAGATGAAGAAGAAGACGATGAAGAAATTGCGCTGATGGTAAAGAAGTTCAGAACGATGGCTCGAAAAGGTAGAAACTTCAAGGGAAAGAAAACATTCAGAAAGAATGATCAGAAACAGCTAGAATATGACAAGCACGAAAGCAAGGATGTTGTATGTTTTCATTGCAAGAAAGTAGGGCACATCAACCCGAAATGCCCACTTCTAAAAAAGGACAAAATCAAGTACGAAAAATACAAGAATGCGCTGAAAGCAGAAACCTTGAGTGATTCTGAAGATAGAGATGAAGACTATGCAAATCTATGTCTCATGGAAAAATATGATTCAAATTCAGATTCAGATTCAGACTCAGATGCTGAGGTATGTCCTTCTGAAATACTAGATGGAGTTTCTGAGTATATTGAAAAGTTATGCGCGACTATAAAGAAGCTCTAAAAAAGGTATTTGTTTTGACAAAAGGAAGTTTCTTCTTTAAAACAACAAGATGTTTCTCAAAAAGACAAGATTGAGTTTTTGCAAAGAGAATTTCATCAAATCAAGGAAAATCGTGATTTGATTTTGAAAGAAAATGATTCTTTGAAAATCGAGATTGAAAATATTTCAAAAAGATTTTCTCAGGGTTCGAAAAATTTAGAAAGTATTATTTCCAGACAAGTTCCTTATGGTGACAGGTCTGGTCTTGGTTTCAAAAAAGAAAAAAAAAATTCAAAAATAGATTTCCGGAAACCAATGAAAGGATTTCGCATAAACTGTCCAAATCTGCATATCGACGACACTTTCACAAACAGTTTACGAAACTTGTTTATCGAATGCATTGTTCAAACTGTGGTGCTTCAAATCATGCTAGAAATAATTGCATGATGGTATGGAGACCTGTTAATAGAAATGCTGCAACAATGACTAACTCAAATGGACCCAAAAAGATTTGGGTACCAAGAAATAGTGAGTTATCTTCATCTTACAGGTACCTCGAAAAAGAAAGAAAAAATGGTTTCTAGATAGTGGATGCTCAAGCCACATGACTGGTGATCTAGAAAAATTCATTCAGCTATCAGAATACAATGGTAGAAGTGTGTCGTTTGGTGGAAATAACAAAGGCAAAGTAGTTGGCCAAGGGACTGTAAAAATTGGGAATCTTACAATCAATAACGTCTCTTTAGTCAGAGGATTGAAATACAATCTGATTTCTGTAAGTCAACTATGTGATTCTCGATATCAAATTTGCTTTCAAGATACAAAATGTTCAGGTGTTAGCAAAGACAAGAAGCAAACCTTCACTAGTCGTCGACATAGAAACATCTACCTTTTAGATATTGCTTCTGAAGACATCAAGTGTCTTATATCCATCAAGGATGAATCTGAACTATGGCACAGAAAGCTAAGTCATATCAGTATCAAGCACATCTCAAAACTATCTTTCAAGAAATTGGTTCGAGGTTTACCACAGAAAAAGTTTGAAAAATCTAAACTATGTTCAGCTTGCACCATTGGGAAACAAGTAAGAAGTTCTTTTAAATCTATCAATCATGTTTCAACTAAACGTGCACTACAGCTGCTTCATAAGGATATTTTTGGACCAAACAGAATATTAAGTCTTAGAGGTAATAAATACTGTCTTGTTATAGTTGATGATTACTTAAAATTCACATGGGTTTTATTTCTTGCTCACAAAAATGATGCTTTCTCATCTTTTTCAAAATTTACCAAAAAGGTTCAGAATGAGAAAGGTTATGTTATTTCCTGCATCAAAGCTGATCATGGGGGAGAGATTGAAAACCAAAGTTTTTCTAATTTTTGTGATGATTTTGGGATTCAGCATAATTTCTCTTCTCCTTACACACCTCAACAAAATGGGGCGGTGGAAAGGAAAAATCGTTCTCTACAATAAATGACGAGAATTCGCTTGATCGAAAGTAAAATTGCTTCCCATTTTTGGGCAGAAGCTGTGTCAACAGCTTGTTACATTTTAAACCGTGTTTCTTTAAGACCAATTCTTGAGAAAATCCCCTATGAGCTCTTTAAAAAAGAAAACCAGATCTTGCATACTTCCCCGTGTTTGGTTGCAAATATTTTATTCTGAAGAATGCTAATGATCGTATTGGTAAGTTTGATGAGAAATCAGATGAAGGAATATTCCTTGAATACTTAACGACGAGCAAACTTACCGAGTCTACAACAAAAACTCTCGTGTGGTTGAAGAATCAATTAATGTCAAGTTTGATGAGAATATTCAGAAACAGAGTGATCAGTCTGAGCATGCTCAAGTTCTTTTATTCCCTCAAAGTTCAAAACCAGTCGAAAATCTTGGAGAGAATGATGCTTCTGAAGAAGTTCAGAATCGAGAGACAAATCAACAAACGACAGTGGAACCAAAGTAGATACAGCTTGAATCTAAAGATCCAAATGATGCTCAAGACGAGAGATTCAACAAGAACTAGAAGCATAAATCCAGTCATCCCAAGGAACTTATAATGAGAAACTTGAATGAAGGAATCAGAACCAGATCGAAGTTCAAACAAGCAATGAGTAACATAGCACTTGTTTCTGAAATTGAACCGAAAGAGATTGTATAAGAACTTCTCTAAAGTAATGCAGGATGAGTTCGAGATGAGCATGATGGGAGAATTGAGATTCTTCCGTGGACTTCAGATACATCAGACCAAGAAAGGAACATTTATCCATCAAGAAAAATATGCGTTGGAAATTGTTAAGAAGTTTAGGTTGGAAAACTGCAAAAAGACAGAGACTCCTATGTTACATTCATCCAAACTTGACAAAGATGAACAAGGAAAAGAAGTTGATCCAAAACTTTATTGTAGCATGATTGGTTCACTTTTATAGCTCACAGCATCAAGACGAGGTATTCTATTTAGTGTTTGCTTATGTGCGAGATTTCAAACAAGCCCAAGAGAATTACATTTCTCAGCTATAAAGAGAATCATTAAATATATCGGGACATATCCGACATATGGACTCTAGTATTGAAAAGATTCTGATTTCGTTCTGAAGGGATATTCAGATGCGGATTTTGATGGATGCAAGATTAACAGAAAAGTACTTATGGGACTTGTCAACTTATGGGAAATATGTTGATCTCATGGTACTCTAAAAAGCAAAGTACATTTGCTCTCTCAACAGCAGAAGCAGAGTACGTATCTCTTGAAAGTTATATGCTTAGATTTTATGGCTAAAACAACAACCGAGAGACTATGGAGTTGAAGATTCGAATGTGGAAATCAAGTGTGATAACACAAGCGCCATAAACTTGACCAAGAATCCAATTCTACATTCAAGGGCGAAACACATCGAGATTAAACATCATTTCATACATGATCATGTTCAGAATAGAGATGTACACATTCAATATGTTGATACGAAGAATCAACTCGCAGATATATTCACTAAACCTCTTAATAAGGAGACTTTCAATTATATACGCAATAAATTGGCTATTATTAATCATTTATCTTGAGTTGTGTTAGAAACAGGCACTCTGCTACGTTTCAAAAGCACAATTGCAATACACTCATTCAGAAGCAAAGGTCAGTTATTACTCTTTATATCTTGATCTAATGACATTGTAAAGATTTGAGGTAAGTTCTCTCGCAATCTTAATAAATCTTGTTGATTGGTATAGTATATATTATTATTAGTCGATTTCTTTGATTTTTATTCTAATTGATTTTGTTTCCAAAGATAACCGTTTTACAGTTTTCATTTCTTTTTCAAATTTTTGACAAGACACGAACCGTCACCTTTCTCTGGAAAACATCTATTTATGTTAGTTCTAACTATCCCTCTTTCAAAATCCTAAACACTCGATTCTCTGAAAACCCTTGCTCTCTCTTCTCTTTCAAAACTTTGTTGACACTTGATTTTTGGTCATTTTGTTTTTTAGAGAATTAATAAAAAAAATCCATAAAAATTCATAAAATTGAAAAAATTAACTTTGGAAGCCTTGGCCAAGCCTAAGGAACCATTTTTGAACAAAAAATAATTTTTGGTATTTTTTTGCATTTTTGTTATATTTTTCTTATATTAGGAAAATACCCCAAAAATCAAGAAAAATATCATTTGAGGCCAACCAAATATAAAAAAAAATAGTTATTATTTTTATTTTTATTACCTTTTCATTTTGGCCAAATAAAATTTGAAAAATTAAATTCGAGATTATAGGTTTCTTCATTAAGCATAACCTCGAATTGAGCCAAAAATTACATTTTTAGTCCTTTTATTTTTAATTTTTACATTTTTAGAGTCGTTACGTTCCACTCTATTACCAAAAATTATAACTCAGTCCAATTGTTCCATGAATTGTGCAATTTAGACGAATTAGACCAAATTGAACTTTAATTTTTCAATTTAGTCCCTGGAATGCAATCAAAGTGAAATTAAAAAAATTTCAAGGATAATCTTGAAAATATAAGACCACTACCCTATAGTTTTCATCATTCAGAATCCATTGGTAGGGGTGGTTTGGTTCAATTTGGCGGTTTGGGGTTTGGATTTCTCAAAATTCATTTTCGGGTTAAACCCAAAATTTGGGATTTTTGCACAATTTGGAGCAATTTTTTTTTATATACAAAAACCACATTTTAAAATGAAATCCATGTTCCTAAGTCCAATTTTGAGATTTAATTTGACAAATTTTGAAAATTTGAAGGTCAATTTAAAGAAATTGAGCAAGCCAGGTCTGCTGGGTCTGACCGGATCCGACCTGACCCGACCCGACTGGACCACCTTCTTCCCAGATCTATAGCTTCGCACGTGCAGGAAGACACCCAAATGGGAAAGCCATTTTCACATTTCTTTTGTGCACACCGGAACTCCGATTGGCAAGCCGGGGCTCACCCAGCGCCGACATGCCTAATCGTACGTGACTTGGCGCCGAGCACGTGTGGTTTGAGTTGGTTGCCACCCCTCCGCGCGCCAAAATTATTAGCTCGGGATATATAAATCTCACGCGGTTTTGATCAAAGGAGGCGGTTCCATTCAATTGCAGAGGTCCCATAACCGATTAGAGAGAGAAAAGGAGAGAGAAAGAGCTCTGCTAGGGCTAGTGCGACGCTATAGTCGAGAGCTTGGGCCGAGACCATTGGGGTTTCGCCAGAACAAACGAGGAGGAATCGAGCTTCGAGAGGTGATCGGCGAGCTTCGTGAGGCCACAAGGATCATCCAGAACCCTCTTGATCGCCATTTCATCGCCGGAAGAGGTGAGTTCCATGTTTGAGCATGAGCTCGGTCTTCCATGGCCGAGCTCCATTTACTCAATCGTTTCGCTTGAAACTTGATCCAATCTACTCCCATGCTCACGCTAATCACGAATCGGTGTTTATTTTGCATTTTCATTACATAAATCCTCGCGTCGGCTTCCCTGAACCTTCGGCCCTGCTCGAGCTACATAGCTCATTCCCGACGTTCTCAAGCTCGTACGATGGTTAGGTAAGTTCCCTCTCACTCCTTAGATGCTACTTGATGGCCTGTTTAGTGTAGAAATCATCTATTTCGATTTTGTCGCCGGAGTTAGTTTCGGCCGAAGTTTGCTAGGGTATATTCGGGTGTTATTTTTCTCTAAATCTTGGATATATTCATGCTAGAATGATTAGGAGTAGATCTAGGGTGAAATCGGGGCTCGTTTCGTGTGTTTTGGTCATGGATTAGTGTCTCCGGCGGGCCAGCCGAAGATCGGAGTTGCTCCGGTCGTCTCTTTTGCAGAGACGTTGATTGGTCAACGTCTATGTGGCGCTGACGTGGCCGCCACGTGGCAGCCATGTCAGCGCCCGAAATTTCATAATCGATTTTCTTAAAAAAGAAGAAGAAGGATATAAACAGAGATTGGGTCTGAGTTAGGCGAAGGTGAAAGGTTTGACCAGGTTGGGCGACCTGACACGTGTCAAACTGTCGGTCAATCGGATTAAAACCAAACCAGCGGTCCACATGGTGCCACGTGTCGCGATGGATTAAATCAGAATAAAATTTGATCGAACGGTCCTGAGATAGCCACGTGGCCCATTTGTAGCCCTTAGATTTGAAATTGGCGGCAACTTTAGAAATTCAATAAAAAAATTCAGAAAATTCAAAAATTCAAACAAAAATGCCTAAACTATGTCGTTTTAGTACCGG
Organism: Lenwebbia sp. NSW1173648; assembly: GCA_029784005.1. Taxonomy (NCBI): domain Eukaryota; kingdom Viridiplantae; phylum Streptophyta; class Magnoliopsida; order Myrtales; family Myrtaceae; genus Lenwebbia; species Lenwebbia sp. NSW1173648. The sequence goes on along the minus strand of JARCGZ010000008.1, from coordinate 16,503,333 downwards.
TTTGGACCCATTCGTTCACGGATCGGGTGCCCACGAAGCTTGGGCCAGGTCGGGTCCGTAAAATTAAAAAAAGAAAAGAAAAGTAATAACAAATCAGAAAATCATAAAAAAATTCTAAAAAATTGAAAAAATCCCAGAAAATTCTAAAAAATTCAGAAAAATCTCAAAAATTAGGAAATGGTCAAATCAATCGACCAATCCAATTTTTGATGATTTTGACCCCTCTTTTTTACAAAATGACGATTATGCCCCTTATGGGCAAATTCTCTCAAAAAAATTCAAAAAAATTTCCAAAAATCACAAAAAAATGAAAAATGACCACATTCAACTGGTTTGATCCATTTTTGTTGATTTTGGTTCCTGAACTTTCAAAAATGATCATTTTTCCCCTTTGGACATTTTGTCCCGAACTTTTCCAAACTACCCCAAAGCTCTAATGGTGCATTCTCTAAGCCCTTAGGGCTTCACTAGGTATGCCATGTCTTGATTTTGATGAGATTTATCCGCACGATCTGATTCCTTGATTTGCGCAATTTCAATTACTGATTGTGGTTGATAAGATAGTCACTCCCCATTTGCATGAACCTTTTGGATATTAGGGCTTACCTCACCCCGAGACGTCTGCATGAAGTCCATAGTTAGAAAAATCGCTCAACTTAGGTACCGAAAGGGATTTGACTAAAATGTCGGGGTAACTAAGTCCCCGAACCCTCTTTTCTGATTTTGGTGGAACCGAACGGTCTCTCCCAACCGCTCCGTAGGGTTTCCAATCTACCCTCCAAAAACAGATTGGTGGCGACCCCATTGGCATGCACACTCTACACATGTCCCCGACCACACTAAGGTCAATCCCGTTTTAATAAAAATCCTACCGTTGCGATTTGGTATGGGCCTGGGATGGCCCGCGCTTCAATCTCACCATCCTATTGAGTGGATGAGATCCTAGTAATCCATTAGCCCAGTCGCGTTCGCGAAAGGGTCACGACAAACTGGCGACTCTGCTGGGGACTTGGTTTGTAAACCTTTAGAGGACCTAAGCCATTTAAAAAGTTGAGTGCTTTTCTAACCTTGTTTTTTGCAGATGCTCTTGAAGGTGAGGTAAGTCCTCTAACCAAACGTGTTAAATATTTTTGCAGATGAGAGTTATAAGTAGGGGTGTCAATGGTTCAGTTCAGTTCCGTTTTTTGAAAAATCGAACTGAACTGAATTGAACCATTAGGAAATATGTTTGAATTGAACCAAAACTCGTCTTGAATCGAACCGAACTGAACTTTTTAGTTTGGTTCGGTTCGGTTCGGTTCGGTTCTCATTTCAATTTTTGATTTTTGTTTTTTGCTCCATATCTCAAACAAACTACCGTCATAACCTTTTGGCGAGTCCTAAGCAATGACCCTCTGCCGATGATTTTTTTCCGCTCATACGGGTACCATTGACTAGTCTGTGTTTTCTTTCTTTTTTTGAAAATTTAAGTCTGTATCTCGCTTAAAGCTAATGATCTCTGAACCTTTTCCATGGATTAACGACCAGAAGTGCAAATTTTCCTGATGATTAGGACAGTAATTGACATAATATAATGCACAGGAAGAGCCAAAAGACATTCTCAAAGAGTTCATATAATTCATAAGGTGAACCTGTCCATTGCTATAAACTGTATCACAGAGTGAAACTGGTGAGCTCTCCTCCCAGTTTGCGAATTCGCATGATCGCATGAATCGGTTCAATGTATGAGGGATCGCCATGGGAGGGGTGCAAAGTATGATGCTCCCCCTAAGGTTGGAGATTGTAAGTTATCTTTCTACACAAACCATCCATTCTGGTGAACTGGGTAAATGTAGCCTTGAGATCGTAGGGAAAACATTATTTTCATTCCAAAGGAGAGTTGAAGGACTGAATTACTCAAGGAACCACAAATTCACAAGAATCCCCATGTCAGATCAAACCCTCAGAGCAGCATTCTCTGTTTTTACAGATCTGAGAAATTTTTTGATTCCGCAAGTGCAAGCACATAGAAACTCCAAAATCAAGAAGTTAGGGAGAAGACTGAGCAACCACTTTCCATAATTTTTTCTTTGATGCAATATGAGAAATACAGAGGCTCAACTCAATACCCTATTCAATGTCATTTTCTCCTCCCACTCAACTGCCAGAACTTCTCTAGGTGAACAATTACACAGAAGAAAAAAGAGGTAGTGGAAAGAATTCAATAAATCCTACAATTTCCAGATCCTAACGAGGTGTAACTAAAAACAAGAGGAAGGAAAGAAAGAAAAAAATGTTACACAGATGATGCATCAACAAGAGCCTCATTTAGCACATCATCCTCACCATTTGCCAATGCAATAGCTCCGCGTCCTTATCTTCGTCGCTCGAGAAATCCCTCCTCTCGAGTTTGGAATGAGCGGCGATGAATATCAAATTTTGAGCCCTCTCGATGCCTTCCCTCGAGTGCCCATGGGAGGACACCCATCTCAAGAAGGACGAATTGCATTTGAACCCGCAGGAAAATTTGTGAAGTTAAATCATGTTGCAGAAAGATCAAGATATTGCTAAACAGACGAGGCTTCGCACTTCCAACATGTAACCTGTACGGTTAACCAGCTAAAACCTGAGGCAGCATTCCCAAGACAGGACATTCCCATATGAATATGCAGTTTAGAGTTGGAATTCAATGAGGAATTGATACTACAAGAGACTGATTTTCTCAAATTCCTGCACGCAGCTGGCAGCTGTCTGCTATAGCAACAGGGCATGGTTTCTTATGTTTTTCAGGAGGAGGAGCCAACATGTTGGGTTCCATGGGAGTTACGGTGGTCCATCCATGTAGGGAACCACTCCCCACCCCACTAAAGATAACTGCAAGGTAGTTATCCTCTTTTCAATTTGAAACGTTGTGACGTTCAGCAGTTATTTTTTGAACGTGGAAAAGTCACGTCTTTTGGTAGACATAACAACTCCCTCTTTTTCCTCCCTTCTATTAATCGTATTCCATAGAACACAACGACACAGAGAAAGAACAACGGTCTCTCCCTCTCTCCTGTTGAATCGCTTTCGAAGTGAACGAAACTCTCGGAATTGCAAAGACAACATATATTCTATGGTAGTTACGGTACGTCCTCGTGATGTATTCGTTTGATCGGTAATGCAAGCATTGAGTTTTGGACATGTTTTTCCACACGTTGATTTCTTTAGACAAATGATTGTGTATCATCATTGGTATCAGAGCCACTTAAGCTTGTCTTCCTGATCACAATGCCATGTTTTATAACCATTTTTATCAAGTTCACGTACTATTCGTACTTTGCCTATTTTTGTGTTCACGTCTGTTCGTTTTATGGTATTTTTCAGAAAATTTCTTCGGTGAAAAAGAAATGTGAGCACATGGTTAAAATCTACTAATCAATACGAGTCTAGCAAGTGGTCGCCCGTCGCCTGAGGACACCTGACGACACCGCAAGCATCACATGCGCGGTGACGGGGCGAGGCCCTCCGGGACTGCGGCCAAACTTCGCATTTTCGTGACATTTGGTTCAATAAAAATGAGTTTTGAGTGTACTATTCGAACCGTCTGGGCCATACCAGCATTTTTTGGGGCGAAACATTGAGGGAGGACGACTGACAGAGCCGTACGCGCCGAAGGTGCGCACTGCGCATGGGCCTCACGCGCCCACGTGCGTCGCGCGTGCATGGAACCGTCTGCAACCGTCTACTGACGCGGTGCTTGCAAGGCTACTGACGTGGCTACCTGCGAGGCTACTGACGTGGGAACCCGATCCGATCCGGTTCACGGCCCGACTTTTGACCGTTGACTGTAACCCATTGATTGTTTTACCGTTGACTTTGACTCATTGACTTTGATCCATTGACCGTTGACAAAAAAAAATAGAATTTTGTCGGGTCTCATGCGGGGGCGTATGACGTCCGATTGGGGTGTTTTTGATACCGATATGTTCGCATTGAAAATTCCTACAATATGGTATATTTATTTTACCATGTTATGCATCATGGATTATGATTAATCCCATTTTTTCAGCATTTGTTGTAGGAAAAATGCCTTGGATGATGCGAACCTCTGTACGTGTGAAAACTGATAAACAAAGAGAAAGAATCTTAAGGCTTAGGAATGCTTTAGCTCTTTACCGCTGGAATGGTCAAGATGACATGATGTCACATATAAAGACGGTCAACGAAATGATCCAAGAGATCATTTGGAATGGTCACAGAATGCGCGATGACATGAGAGTCATAGCCCTGAGGACCACTCTTCCTGTGGAGTGGCATGGGTCATCGATGGTTTATGGGATGCTAACCCCAATTCTTACAAGAGTCTAGGGATTAGATTCCTATATGAGTATGTGAGCAGAGGGATGCAAAGGACGTAAACCCTTGCTATGAATGGGTCTTGGTGGAGGCATAATGCGTCCTGGCGTAGAGAGAGTGGTACCCCCGAGAGCTTATATAAGGCTAGCTTGTAAACTCAATGATTTTCCTAGTTTTAACGAGTTTGTGATGTCATTTCCTGCTATTAGGAAACGTTACTGGAGAGGAAATTGATGCTTTGTTTCAATTCCTTTAGTCTCTAGGTTTGTGAATATCTCAATCTTTTTGTTGTTGAAGTTAGTTTGTCAGTCTATGAATACTTCCTACTGTTGTTGGTTGTGAGTATTTTATGAAATATTTGTTTGTGAGTGCAGTATGAATTTCTGTTTTATAATACTTTATTAGTATTATATGTTTGAGTGGGGAGTTCTAGAGAGTATTAGTGACTTTTAAAGAACTCAATTTTACATAAATAATTATATTAATGATAATTTCAAACGAGGATCCGTAGACGATGATTGGGAATGTAATGAACTTTCGAATCTAAGTCCTTATGTGAAATTGTACATTAATATAATTAGTTAGTATAAAAAGTATCCATAAATATTGGGCATTAATAATTCGTGCGAAATGTCTAAAGTACCTCATATTTAGATACATTGGCAACGGTTTCAAAGAACATTGTGGCAGAGCTCAATAAGGGCGAGAAGTTAAATGGTGAAAATTATGAAATCTGGAATATGAAAATCCAGTATGTGCTGGAAGAGCTAGAGGCACTGGAAGCTCTTAACCTAGTCATGACTGAGCCAGAGGATGGAACCACTGCGCAACACAAAAGAGACAAGGAAGCCTTTGCTGCTTGGAAGAAAAAGAACCTAACTGCTCGCATTACGTTGTTGAGCAGTATGGATAATGATATCATGCGTGAGTTCAGGCAGCATGAGAATGCAAAGGATATGTGGGACACATTAAAGATTAGGTTTGGGCAGACTTCGGTCACCAAGCTGAGTCAGCTTACAATTAGATTCGACACATATAAGATGCCACTTAGGCATACGCGCAACGTTGGAGAGCGATGGCCACACAATTCAAACCACCAATTCTAGAGGATGAGCTCACAGAGTTGTTCCTTAAAGCACTCCCAAATGAATTATTTGACAAACTGAATAACTTCACTCATCTTGTGAAAGTGGGAGAGTGAGCAGAATGGGCCATGAGAGAGAGAAAAGCAACTGAAGTGCCATGAAGACGGCAATATTCTGAAAATCAGGACACTGAACCTTTTGTTGATGTGGCATTCGTTTCAAACCCTCTTGTTGACACCTAAATTTTGATTTTTCCTTAAATCATTTATTATTCATAAAATGAGAATTAGTTCTCACCAAAAATAATTATGGTTTCATGCATGGCATATTTATTGCATTGCATTGCATTTTAATTGGATCGGTGGTGGACGGATTTAAGCGATGGGAGTGCTGAGCTTAATTGAATAAATTGGAACAAGTCCATAAAATTGAAAATTTAACCAAGTTCATGGTTGAAAAGTGGACAAGATCACACGTGATGGCATGTTGATTTTGAACAATATTTCTTTGCTTTAAAGAAGGCAATGCAAATAAGACCTTCATGTGTGAATATGCATCAGTTGAGTAAAAAGAAAAATAAAATAAAAGAATATATAATATCTTCTAAACATTACAAAAGGAAAATCGCATAAGCCTGATTGGTATAAGGGGTGCACGATTCTCTGGCCATATTCACACAAGTTGGAAAAGGGAAGAAGCAAAAGTGAATCTCACTTGATTGAGAGGGAATAAAAGATATATTTCTTTTCCTTGTCCAAGATTGGATACGCTGGCCTATATAAAGAAGAGCAAGGTCAGAGACACGGGGGGATCATCAACTTTGACTCTGAAAAATTGAGAATACACGTGAGAGTTTGAGAGGCAAAAGTGAGAGAGAGAATTCTCAGTCCCGGTGGTTCTTCTAGGCGAGTTTCTTTTTCAAATTTTCTGCTGCCTATTGCCTTCGAAGTCACCAACTGTTGCTCGTGGTTCACTCTATTCGGAAGCCAAAAGTCCGTGCCATCTCTGCACCAACTCCCACACTAATTCGGCACTTCAAGCATCCTGCTCCAATTGCTTTGGTTTTGTCCTAGTGGTGTTTTTTTTTTCCCTGGTACACGTGCTGGTCTTCGGTTTTGCCATCACTGAGTCTGCTCCCCCCACCGCTTTTGTTCAACAAAGCGTGAGCAGATTGAAGATCTACTGCTGGAGCCGAGCTGCTGTCCAGCCTTCGTCCAAAGGCGTTGCTGATCGCCTGAAGTTGTCGCCGATCCATCATTGCAACCGCTTCTGTCCAGCTACGTGGAAGTCCTCGTGTCATCCTTCGAAGTCCCTAGCCGTTTCGGTCCGAGAATTGCAAGCTTGGAGCGCAAGTTTTGAGCAAGATTTAAATCGGAAAGCAATCTTCGGTAAATTCCCTATCTTGATATCTTGAATAATTTGGTTGTTTGTCTTGCATTAAGCTGTTGACTCAAATTTGCATGTCTTGAAAAAATCATGTTGCATGTTTAAGATGCCGAAAATTGCTTAATTTGGAAATCTGCACATTGAAAGATTGAATTTTAGGCATCCTTGAAATTTTGATTATTCACTTGCCAATCTTGTTGATTGAATTTGCATATCTAAAAATTGCACTTCTAGTTAGAACGGAAAGATTGCATGTTGAATTTGGAAATAAAAGTTCTGAATATATCTTGCAATATATTTTTTGCCCGAATTGGAAAGATTGCGATTCAATCTGAATATTTTGGGGATCTTGTGTAAATCTCCTGATAATCTGAAAATTTTCTGAATATACTCAAGATATCCAAAATATTTCAAAATATAATCGATTAGGAAATTTCCTAATCCGCAACCGCATATATGGAAATAAGTCGATCTATCAGGCTTTAGATAGAATTATTTCCATAGCGGGTATTTCGAGTTTTAGGGTCGATCTATCAGGCTTTAGATCGAAACTTAATTCGAAAGAAATAGCGGTAATTATCTTTTAATCTTTGCAACTTGAATTTTAAATTTCATCCATAAAAATCAAAAATCACAAAAAATCATAAAGATCGAAAATTCAAGAAAAAAATCTTTGGCGATTCATCTTTTAATTTCAATTGACAAAATCTCAGAAAATTAAAAAGCAAAATCTAGCAAGATACGGTTTCTTAAAAACCACATCTCATCATTTTTAGAAAGATAGGATTTTCTAGAAATCCTATCTAATGGATTGCCATTTTAATGAATAAAATCTTTTGGAATCCATTTTAAGCTTTAAAAGATGTAGACATAGGGTAAAAAGATTTTCTTAATTTTTTGGGAATTAATGCAAATTAAATCCGAAAATGATAAGATAATCTTGAACCAATTCACTCTGATTTTCCTTTAATTTTTAATTTCGAAAGTCATTTAGAAAATACAAAAAATTCATAAAAAGAAAATCCCAAAAAATGCACCTTTGAACTTCAAATCAGAATTCGTCAAAATTGCCAAATTAAACATTTTCATGAAATTAGTACCGAAAGGGCATTAATTGAAGAATTAATGTAATCAGGTCCCGAACTCAAAATCTTTGGTTCGTAGAAGTAATTTAGTTCTCCCACTAAATTACTTAGGTTTCTAATCGACCTACCAAAAACTGATTAGTGGCGGCTCCGAAAAATTAAAAATCTTTTGCAAGATAATCATTTGAACCATAAGTCACGAATTGGTAGAACTTGGGAGAGTTCGAGCTAAGTTAATTAATCTAATTAATTAATTTGGTAATCCGTTAACCTAAGATTGGAAAACCCGATTTTTAGGTCGCGACAGCTTGGCGACTCCGCTGGGGACTATACTTGAATTTTTTGAAAATTTAAGGAGGACTTAGGCTAGAAAAATTTCATGAAAAATGTCACTTGGTTTGGCAATCTTGTTTGAGTTATAATCCTTAGGTGTTAAATGGTTTTGCAGAACGGGAGTTATAAGGGGAGGAGTCTTTGGCTAACCCTTTGTTTTGCAGGTTTGGTGAAAGGGAAATTTTGATTTTAATTCTTTGAACTATTGGAGCGCTGATTGATTTCAAATGTTGTGTATGCCTTTAGTGTAATTGCACTACACCACATTCAATTTGTGACCGAACCCGGGTCACACCAATAGTTTCAGGATGGTATTTAAGTGGTTCTTTAACCTTGGCGGTAAGGCTTCGCTAAAGGTTATCCCACTTGGATCCCGAACTTCTCCAAAAATGGCTCAAGGGTTGTTCTCATGCACGTGAGGCTATGATGCATGGGCGTTACCCTTGTCGACCGAACCAAGCCGGAGTGATTGGACACGACTAGTCATGACTATGTATGTGAGGCGGCAACTAGTCATGATGAACGTGCGCGAGGCTGCGACATGTCGTTTCGTCCGTCACTTCACTTTGCTAAAAGGATTAAAATCTGAATTCACGATTCATGCGCATGTCTTTGTGGTTGCCATTTCTCTTTTAAAGGCGGTAATTTCTTGACCCTTATCTCTTGTCATCTCATTTTTATTTTGGGTCGGTCCATGATTAGGATTGTTGATTTATTTGGCGCGTGATCTACATACGAATGGGTCGCAACGATATCCGTTTCGTGCCTACTCCGAAGCTAGAGATCAAGAAGCTATGGGGTCAGTTGAAGCCGGATGGCCAGCAGTACGTGCTCAAGCGTATTGGGTTCATGTTGCCGATCCTTGAAATAGATGTCCAGAGTGGAATCATGCAGGCACTTGCTCATTTTTGGTGCCCCGAGACAACTACATTTGTGTTGGGAGGTAAGTTTGAGCTCACACCTACTCTAGAAGAATATGGTATTGCCATTGGAAAATCGACTAAGTTGGATATAGTTGAACCACCCATCCGAGTAGATCCTGCAGTAGTGCTTGCTCAATTTTTGAATTTGACTAAAAAAGAAATTGAAAAAGTGCTGAAGGGTAATTGTCAAGCATGCCCATTATCTTTTCTCATTGAATGTTTTGAAAATAACTCTGACCTCATGAGATCTAGGATTTTTATCTTAGCCTTTTTTGGACTTATCATCTTTCCATTCCGTCAGAATGCTATTAATCCCGTGATAGCTTGGACGGTAAAACAAATATGTGGTGGAGTTAGTTTCATAAACACTATTCTAGCAGAAACTTTCATTTCATTGACACGTTTCAAGAAAGAAAAAGAAAGAGACAAGAAAGAAAAAGACAAGACATTTCGAGCCCCAATTGAGCTTTTGCAAATATGGTTTTTCTCACACCTTTCTCAATTTGGGGAAAATATGACTGTATTTGAAATGGGCATGACTGATAACCCGATTTTAAGGTTTAAGCAAATACAAGATCAAACTAAGAACTTGCATTATACACAATGGGTCAACCTCTTCAGCGATCCAAACCCTAAGGTTTTCCTTTGGCAAGCCGTATGGTTCAGAGTTACTGAGGCTCGACTATACCATGGTGATCAGAAGCCCATACCTTTGATGGGCATTTATGGAGCAACCAGCTATCAGCCTCTTCGAGTTGCACGACAATTCCGAGTTCTACAGGATATCCCACCTCCACTTGGGCCCAATGAATTCCAAGTTCAGTTTGAGAAGGGCGAGAACTACAGAGCCGAGCTTAGGCGTCATTCCGAGACTTGGCAGAAGTGTTCCAACCAAAAGCTGATTTGGCCCGCAAATGAGCCCACCGGGAGGATGAAGAAACACTTTGCCACGGCCCGGTATATTCAGTACCATACCATCCCTGCTGAGATACTTCCGGAGATCCCGGTCATGACAGAGCAGCATACCCGTCAGGCCCAGATTAGAATCAGCGAGGAAAAGGCGATGGAGGCCCAGAAAAAGTTAGATGCTTTGGCTAAAGAGAATGCACGACTACGGCGCGCGTTGAAGGCCCATTCGTCTATAGATCATGTGGCCTCTAAGAAAAGAAAAGTTGCTTGATGTCATGTTTCTTTTAGAGAGCCTTTGTCCTTACATTTCTTTATTCTAGGTTGGGATGTTAGTTTTCATTTACGTTTCATCATTGGAATTTTCTGGTAATATATGCTGCTGTTTAGACTGACCTTTTGGTCTTTCGAGATTTTTACTGAATTCTGAGATTTGATATGGCCCTCAAATTCTTCATAAAAAACGTTCACAAGGTCATAATCTATCATGTGTAAAATTTCGAGATTAATCCAGGGCGTTTTCCATTTATTAACAAATTTTCTTTGAAAATGAAACAGGCTGGAATTTCGGCAGTTTTCAGACATCAATCTCATTTCGCTGATTACCACTAACAAATGAGCTTTTTTGCAAGAAATCAAAACATGAAAGTGGAACAATGAGATGTAATCCAGTGATCTGAAAATTTCCGGGCATCAATTCACTTTTTTGGTGGCCCATTTATCCTCAAAACAGAAACCGGACAAATCAGTTTTCTGAACAGAATGTTTGGAAAGGACTATTAAACTGTATTGATCCAGGGGAAATCTGCCCAACCTTTAAACATGAAAGTCGTTTATCTACCTCCTTACCATGTTCTCGTAAAATTTCACATCATTTTGATCACTCTGCGAATTAATGTGATTTCTTTTGTAAAAGTCGACGAAACTGGAAAATGCTCTGGGTCAGTCCTTTGGTTGTGTCTTTAGTTCCTTTTGAGTCTAGAGGACGTCATGGACCGGCTCACTATTCTCAATGGTTGTACTAACCTTGATCCTTGTCTTTTGAAGGTAATTTACCACAGTTCCCCACAAGATCCTTACCTACTCAAGAAGATGACTGACAAAGCTGAGGTTGTAGCCACCATAAAAGAAAAGCTTGAAGAGCTTCATGACAGGATGCTAGCCTTCACTACTATCATGGATGGAATGATTGATATCATGAAACGTGCTGTTCGGCTTCATGAGTACCAGCTTGAACATGACATAGTCGAAGACTTTGGCAGACAGGACCAACTTCCCTGTGACAAACCCCCAGTACTGAAGGGAAGAGAATTTACTCTACTTCCCGCGGCGATGCCTGTCATATGGCCAATACTCCTAAAGAAGGGGCTGATCCAGCGAGAACAAGCCTTTCCATGGCTCGAGAATACCCGCAATTTCGAATTGGGCAAGTTTTGTGATTTCCATTGCGGTCGAGAGGGTCACTCCCTCGAAGAATGCGTCACTCTGAGATTCCGAGTCCAGGATATGATCGATGCTGCCGATCTCATGTTTCGTGCATGGAAATATTGCGGTGGAGACCGAGATATGCTGGTGGTCCCGAGCATGCGATTAGAGTATCCTCACATGTTCAGAAATGAAGTACTTCCGCAACGCCGTCCCGTCCCTCGTGGCATTACCTGGAACACCTGGGACGCTTAGCCAAATCAAAAGACAAGAGAGTTTATCACTGAAGAAGCAGGCATAGACCCACATCAGTAGCTCATTTAATTTTATCCCATGCATGATATATTTCCCTTTTTCTTCTAGGCGTCTAGGTTGCATTTTTTTCTAGGATTTCTCATTACGACTCATGTCGCACTTTAGGATTTCCCCTTTCAATAAAATGTAATTCGATTGATTCATTATCAATGAAATTACAGTTTTTTCATCATATTTTGAATCTTGTTGAAGTACCCCAAACCAACCCGATGACGATAACCAACGATTGAAAAATTTGTCATCTATGGTAAGCACTGAGGGTTGGGCTTCTCAAGAATTCTCGTCCCGAGGTTTTTGAAAATAAAAGCTTTTCAAGGATTTTTTTTTTTTAAGAAAAAAGAAAAAAATAGCATGCGGTTTAACCTGTTTGTCTTACTGACTCATCTACCATGTGTCTTGGCATTAATCCGGAGGCAAGGAACAAATTCATAACTCGAACAGTGCGCCAGTCCAACCGATCCTTAGACAATCTTGCGCAATCCCTACATATGTTTCGAGCCTCGTAGCTCACGGTCAAGCAAGAAGTTCCTGACCGATCCCAGTGCATCAACCAGTTAAGGCAGATCCAGGCTTCGCCAATGATCATTTCCCATGCCAAGCGATTGAGCTATTGGTCAACCTGAGTCTGATTGGCATTAGGCCTGATCAAGACGAAATGCGAGAAATGAACGGATGTAGTCATCCTCGGCTGGAGGTGATCTCAAGAATGGGCCAAGAAGAGATTGGCTTGTGACTTTGCCGTATCAACCACTATGATGCTTCAATCTTAACTAATAGCGGACCGTCTAGAGAATTCAAGACTGAGGCAAGCTTAAGTATTGCAAGAGATCACGTCAGTCTTATCAGTCAAGTTATTCAGGGGCAACATCCCGACCGCCAATCCAACACGGTCCCATCGGATGATGCTAGACAGACGAACCAAGAGGTAAAGTTTTCTATTTTCGAACTTGACTGACTCAAATGACATTTCCTCCTCTTTGCCTTGCAGGTAACAAAACTAGGGGGTATGTCAGCTGTCGATGACATTAGCAAATCAACTAACTCAATTGAGTTATGGTGAAACCTTGATCGGAGTTAACTGGCAATTTGGCCATAACCATGTTCATTCGCGGCTTACCGTCTCTACCGTGCCCCTAGCGACGTTCTTACTCATGACCACCAATCATGCCATTCCTGGTGATCATGGATCATTGACCGTTAGCCATCCGTACATGGCCGAAAACTAAGAGGCTGGCCCGGTTGATCCTGAGACAGTCCATGCATGAGTAGTGAGCATTGTAATTCATAATCGAGCTAGAGACCCTGGTCGATCCCATACCGGCCCATACATCAAGCTGCCAGTCAGTCAAAGCAGATCTATGCTTCAGCTGAAGGAAAACGGGGCAAATCTGAAGTCGTCCGATTTCAAAAGGGAACATCTCTACTTAAGTTTGATCGGTCTTGAAAACGACATTTTTTTTTTCCTTCTTGCAGGTGCCAAGATATGAAGCATGACCCTAATTTTCTATCGCCGAAGCAAATGAATGATCAAGATATCATGGGTCTTCGCCTGCTTTTTAGAACTCCATTCACGCACCCTTTTCTCGTGCAGGATCAAGCACAGGAATGATATGCCTATCAAAGCTGGAAATCAAACTTCCAACTTGGGCCATACCTAGAGGCAATCTCGGATTATGCTACCCGACATAGCCTATTCTGACAGACAGAAAGCGAGACAAATCCAAGATGGCCTGACCTCAAGAGAGAGTATATCTTGCATGGCCTGATCATTTTTTGAAATAATGACCCTCTATTTTTCCTCCTTGCAGGGTCAAGTGGTGAAACGCATCATTTGCCAAACTCGGAATCAAATTCTAAACATCGGCCATATCTGGGGGGAATTGCAGATTTTTGCAAAGCTACAATCATCTGACATGATCCATTCTGACGAAAATGGGGCAAATCGATAGCGAACCCTCACTTGGATAAAGGGAGTTGTGTTTTCTCTGTCTCGTGATATTTTCAAGATAACACTCATACTTTCCTTCTTACAGGAGCACACGACCGACATGATGGTCAACACCAATGAACAACCAGAGCATCTCGGGCCTTTACTCAACTTATTATTCGTTCATGTGTCTTCTTGTGCAGGGGCAAAGTCATGGGTAATTCATTCCTCGACGCGATGACTAAGCTCCCCAACTTGCTTGATCCATTCACGCGTTCTGGGGCAACTCAATATCTCCCGTTCCTAAGAATTCTTTTTCATACTTGCACGGTCTGATCCTTAAGCAGAAGCATAATATTTTCATGAAATATGATTGATGCTTGAAAATGCTCACACATTGCATGATTTATTCATGACTATTCTTCATGTTTAATTTACCAACTCTGAATAGGGAGCATGAATTGCATATGATGCATCGAATGTACAAAATGGGGCATGACAGGATGACGAAAGGCAAGCCATTTCCACACACGTCCTGCATTTTTAATCCCCAGTGAGTTGAGAGGTAGCTAGATTCTGTATTCTCAAGGTAAAGGGTTTTCTCGCAAAAGGTACGATAGCCGAAGTGACGGAGGCATTCATTTCTCAATCCCAAACAGTACAGGTGTCCATTGATTAACCCCTTGAGCGGCGGTTTCATTTCTTTACCCCTGTCAAGAACCACCCTACATCGGGGCAAAACGGAGGTAGTTCCAACAGTAGCATGAGGTAAATGGTTAGAAATTTTCTTGCTCAGACTAACATCAATCTTCGGGTATTTCTTTGCATTATACTCAAACTTTAACTCAAGTAATTTAGGATGACGAAGAGCATTCATTTCTCTATCCTATACGCTTTATCCTTTGCATAGCCCACTCGAGCTAACAAATTCATTTCCTAAACCCTTGTTGGTGATCATTGCTCATTCCAAGGCGAAGATGGCATTTTCCCCAAGAAGCATAACTGAAGAAGGCCGGGTCAACAGAGAATTCCCGAGTGAACTCATCTTGTATGCTAGATTTTTCATGTAATGTCTGGCATAATTTTTGTTTGTAAATGCTCGTGTTGTTGTAATTCCTTAAATAAAAAAAAAGGAAATTCAAAATCATGAGATTGTCAAAAAGAAGCAAGTGCAGCCTGAAAGAAAATGGCCTTCTCCCAAAAAACAAGCAAAAATGAGACGTAAAAAAAAAAGAGAAAAATTGAGACGTCGAGACAAAAAGAAAGAAAAATGGGAGTTGGGAGTAAGAAAAGCAAAGGCTGATCCCACAAAATCCCGGGCGGAAAAAGCAAAATGCCTATCAAAAGCAAGGCCAATGCCCATTCAATCCTTGTTCATTTGTAAAGTACTTCTGAACTTTAAATGCATATATTTGCATGCTCTTTCTTGTAAATCCCCAAAGGGTTCGAGATGTAAAGGAAATTTTCCAGAGAAGCCAGATTGCAAAATGCAATTTCCAGCGAGAGTCCATACCATTCTCAAGAAATGATGGTATCCTTTGAAGACTATTCCAGAAAGGTCGAGATCGGTGACAAGACAGCTATGATCACCAACATCAAACCCTTCTCAATGTATTTTCTGAGCCAAAATGAACCTTTTCGTTTCTCAGTCCCCAAACCTAACCTACATTACAACCCTTCAAAGTCTCTTCTGATTAAAGCACTTGAGTTAACGTAGAGTTAAATGATTTTAAGCATCGCTCGAAGAAGTTCGAGCAAGATTATTTCTCTCTCATTTTTGCAGGGTTCTTGACTTGTAAACCCACACCAGATGATAAAGACTTCTTTCAACAGCCTTGACTCGACAGAGAGTCTCCTTTGATGAACCTTTGACCCAGCCTACATTACGGTCCTAATCAAGACCTCCAGATCGGCTTGGTCGTACCAATTACGAGATTACTCAAACCCTTATCGAATGCAATGATGGTAAGATTGAGCGATTTCTCTTGAATCCTGCAGTCAGGATAAATAGCTTTCCTCGAAAGTAAGAGAAAGCCCTTTCGGACTGAAGTCCCCCATTCAGGTTACATTCGAGGTGTTCATAATGTGATAACCTCCCAGAACAGAATTGGTAATGCAAACTCGAATAGTTATGCATGAACCGCATTATGAGTCATTATAGCATGCGAGCAAAATGCACATTTTGTTTTTAATCATGCTTGACAAGAACTAAAGTGAATTGTTAATGCAAGCTTAGCATATAGTTTTGCATGAACCAATTAAATTCTAGCATGTACGCTTGTACGTGTTACCTCTAACACTGTCTGATAGGTAGTGCATTCCCAATGTTCGAGTTACCTTCTGAGGTCTCGAAATTCATCCAAGGATTATTGAATGAACAAACCCTGCTGGTAAGTGCCCACCAGGCGATCTTCCAAGCTCTCAGGTAAGTATATCTTCAACCTGAACCTTTCAAAAGAGTGAATTCTGATGATTGTCAAGGTGCTCGAATCCATTGCAGCACATATGATCACTCAAGTATCCACCTTCTTCAGTGAAGCATGATTTTTGTGAAATATATGTCGCATTAGCATTGGTTTTGTCTATATGCATGATTATACTTCAAGTGAATAAGCAGGTATGATGTAGTCAGCCTAGCTATGCCTTGATCATTCGTTTGGAAAATCCAAGTAAGTTTTTTGAACCCTTTTCAAATTGACAGCTTTATTGACTTTAGTTGCCATTTTGACCTCTCGTGTTCGCATTGATGAGATTCAAGCGACACATCCTTTTTGTATTCATCGATTCAATTCGGTAATACATCCCTTATATTTGTGCTATTTAGCCTTGATAGTATCGATTCATGATGCATACGATCTCATGATCTTTACTTTTGTCAAATCGCAATGTATACGCTCTTGCGATCTTGATCTTTTACCAAATCGTGATGTATACGCTCTCATGATCTTGGTTCTTTACCTAATCATAATGATACGCTCTTATGATTTTGGTATCTTTATCAAATTGTAATGTATGCGCTCTTGCAATCTTGATCCTTTTACCAAATCACAATGTATACGCTCTTGTGATCTTGGTCTTTCATCAAAATCGCAATGTATGCGCTCTTGCGATCTTGATCCCTTTTCCGATTCACAATGTATGCGCTCTTGTGATTTCGAAAAAACATTATTTCAACTCTACATATATCTTGCGCCGTCTCGCGTCAGAATGAGAGTTCTGATAACAGATGGGCCCAGCACCTTGAGATCCTTGCATCTGCAAGAAGCTTGGAAGTCAGGGGAATCATCAGCATTATGAAATGTTTGGTAACTCTGATATTTCATGTGCGATCCATGTGCAGGTTTCTCTAATTCATTTTCTTGGAGCGGAGAAGTCTTGACACATGTTTACTTACAGTTCTGCATAGCATGCATCGTTTCCTGCATTTCATAAAATGGGATTAAAATTCCCACCAAAAAAGATCATTCATCATTTGCATTATCAAAATTTAGGGTTCAATTTGTCTTTGAGCGAAACCTCTGCGAGCCTCCACTCAAAGAGGGGCAGCTGTTGACACCTAAATTTTGATTTTTCCTTAAATCATTTATTATTCATAAAATGAGAATTAGTTCTCACCAAAAATAATTATGGTTTCATGCATGGCATATTTATTGCATTGCATTGCATTTTAATTGGATCGGTGGTGGACGGATTTAAGCGATGGGAGTGCTGAGCTTAATTGAATAAATTGGAACAAGTCCATAAAATTGAAAATTTAACCAAGTTCATGGTTGAAAAGTGGACAAGATCACACGTGATGGCATGTTGATTTTGAACAATATTTCTTTGCTTTAAAGAAGGCAATGCAAATAAGACCTTCATGTGTGAATATGCATCAGTTGAGTAAAAAGAAAAATAAAATAAAAGAATATATAATATCTTCTAAACATTACAAAAGGAAAATCGCATAAGCCTGATTGGTATAAGGGGTGCACGATTCTCTGGCCATATTCACACAAGTTGGAAAAGGGAAGAAGCAAAAGTGAATCTCACTTGATTGAGAGGGAATAAAAGATATATTTCTTTTCCTTGTCCAAGATTGGATACGCTGGCCTATATAAAGAAGAGCAAGGTCAGAGACACGGGGGGATCATCAACTTTGACTCTGAAAAATTGAGAATACACGTGAGAGTTTGAGAGGCAAAAGTGAGAGAGAGAATTCTCAGTCCCGGTGGTTCTTCTAGGCGAGTTTCTTTTTCAAATTTTCTGCTGCCTATTGCCTTCGAAGTCACCAACTGTTGCTCGTGGTTCACTCTATTCGGAAGCCAAAAGTCCGTGCCATCTCTGCACCAACTCCCACACTAATTCGGCACTTCAAGCATCCTGCTCCAATTGCTTTGGTTTTGTCCTAGTGGTGTTTTTTTTTTCCCTGGTACACGTGCTGGTCTTCGGTTTTGCCATCACTGAGTCTGCTCCCCCCACCGCTTTTGTTCAACAAAGCGTGAGCAGATTGAAGATCTACTGCTGGAGCCGAGCTGCTGTCCAGCCTTCGTCCAAAGGCGTTGCTGATCGCCTGAAGTTGTCGCCGATCCATCATTGCAACCGCTTCTGTCCAGCTACGTGGAAGTCCTCGTGTCATCCTTCGAAGTCCCTAGCCGTTTCGGTCCGAGAATTGCAAGCTTGGAGCGCAAGTTTTGAGCAAGATTTAAATCGGAAAGCAATCTTCGGTAAATTCCCTATCTTGATATCTTGAATAATTTGGTTGTTTGTCTTGCATTAAGCTGTTGACTCAAATTTGCATGTCTTGAAAAAATCATGTTGCATGTTTAAGATGCCGAAAATTGCTTAATTTGGAAATCTGCACATTGAAAGATTGAATTTTAGGCATCCTTGAAATTTTGATTATTCACTTGCCAATCTTGTTGATTGAATTTGCATATCTAAAAATTGCACTTCTAGTTAGAACGGAAAGATTGCATGTTGAATTTGGAAATAAAAGTTCTGAATATATCTTGCAATATATTTTTTGCCCGAATTGGAAAGATTGCGATTCAATCTGAATATTTTGGGGATCTTGTGTAAATCTCCTGATAATCTGAAAATTTTCTGAATATACTCAAGATATCCAAAATATTTCAAAATATAATCGATTAGGAAATTTCCTAATCCGCAACCGCATATATGGAAATAAGTCGATCTATCAGGCTTTAGATAGAATTATTTCCATAGCGGGTATTTCGAGTTTTAGGGTCGATCTATCAGGCTTTAGATCGAAACTTAATTCGAAAGAAATAGCGGTAATTATCTTTTAATCTTTGCAACTTGAATTTTAAATTTCATCCATAAAAATCAAAAATCACAAAAAATCATAAAGATCGAAAATTCAAGAAAAAAATCTTTGGCGATTCATCTTTTAATTTCAATTGACAAAATCTCAGAAAATTAAAAAGCAAAATCTAGCAAGATACGGTTTCTTAAAAACCACATCTCATCATTTTTAGAAAGATAGGATTTTCTAGAAATCCTATCTAATGGATTGCCATTTTAATGAATAAAATCTTTTGGAATCCATTTTAAGCTTTAAAAGATGTAGACATAGGGTAAAAAGATTTTCTTAATTTTTTGGGAATTAATGCAAATTAAATCCGAAAATGATAAGATAATCTTGAACCAATTCACTCTGATTTTCCTTTAATTTTTAATTTCGAAAGTCATTTAGAAAATACAAAAAATTCATAAAAAGAAAATCCCAAAAAATGCACCTTTGAACTTCAAATCAGAATTCGTCAAAATTGCCAAATTAAACATTTTCATGAAATTAGTACCGAAAGGGCATTAATTGAAGAATTAATGTAATCAGGTCCCGAACTCAAAATCTTTGGTTCGTAGAAGTAATTTAGTTCTCCCACTAAATTACTTAGGTTTCTAATCGACCTACCAAAAACTGATTAGTGGCGGCTCCGAAAAATTAAAAATCTTTTGCAAGATAATCATTTGAACCATAAGTCACGAATTGGTAGAACTTGGGAGAGTTCGAGCTAAGTTAATTAATCTAATTAATTAATTTGGTAATCCGTTAACCTAAGATTGGAAAACCCGATTTTTAGGTCGCGACACCTCTAAAACAAAAGAATCTTTCAGAATCAACTCCCACTCGGGGTAACACCTCTTGGGGAACACCAAGGGCTTTATGGTCCAAGAAGAAACGATCGACACAGTTTACATCACTTCCCATGCCACTCTCAAAGCTACTCCCGATGCTCTTGGAAAGGGAAATGGTGGCTAAGGAAATGTCGAGATATAATCCTCCCAAGTTCAAAGGTTATGATGAGACCAAGTCGTGCATTTACCATATGGGGGAAAGGGGCACAGTACAGACAATTGTATCCGACTCAAGATCAAAGTTCAGAAGCTTATTGACAGTGGTTTGCTGGACTTCAAGGAGTAAGAGCCTAACGTATGCCAGAATCCCTTAGCCTAACATTAGGGGGTCAGCTTGATATATGAAGATGACAAAGAGGATAAGATCGTTCTTCCTCCTTCCTTATTACATTTAGCTTGTCGCATTTCGTTTCACCGCAATTTCAATTCTTTTATTGGATTTTCAGATCGTTTGGTTTTGTCTCATCTTGTAAAGGAAAAACACCCTTGGATCTCGGGTCGTTTGTCCAAGTGGTATACCTTGTAATGCGGCCTCATCATTTGAGTTCTAATAGAATGCATATGCACGTTTTATTAAGGACGTGTAGGAATATTCCAAACCAGCCCAATGATGATACTTGTCTTCGACTCTCGAAGCTTAAGGCCTGGGTTCCCACATGCTTCCTAGTTTCTAAATGAGTTTTAGAGGAACGAGGATATCCAATGATATGAGGATTAGTCCCTATACCTTGATTTCCTTTCAAAGAAAAACACCCTTGGATCTTGGGCCATTGGTCCAAGTGGTATACCTTGTAATGCGGCCTCATCATTTGAGTTCTAATAGAATGCATATGCACGTTTTATTAAGGACGTGTGAGAATATTCCAAACCAGCCCAATGATGATACTTGTCTTTGACTCTCGAAGCTTGAGGCCTGGGTTCCTACACGCTTCCTAGTTTCTAAATGAGTTTTAGAGGAACGAGGATATCTAATGATATAAGGATTAGTCCCCATTCCTTGATTTCCTTTCAAAGAATTACCTTTCATGTTTGTTTCAGTAGAGCAAGGATGCCCAATGGTACGAGGACTAGTTCTCCCTTCTTTCATCAAAAACATCTTTGAAAAGAGTTTTCTTAAAACTTCATGCATACGCTTTGATTCTACTCACATGATGATTTGTGCAGAATACCCCGAGGAACAGTACTTCAAGAAAGTAAATGTAATCGTTCCGATAAGAGCATCTCGTATATGGATTGACTTGTCAACTTGATTCTTACAGGATAAGTGAAATTGATTCAAGTCATTGAGACAGATATTTGAAGATGGACAAAGAAAGTGTTGAGAACAAATGTCTCCTTCCTCGCCAAAGGGCATATTGGGGCAATGAGCTTGAAAAGGATGATTTTCTCAAGCATCGAAACAACAACATCTCAAAGGGAGTATCTTGTTCCTAGAAAATGCAAGTCAATTAAAAATGCGGGTTAACATCCCTTTCCTTCACATATAGGTGAAGAAGGAGAAAGAACCAAACAAGGACATGGCAAGCCAAACAAGGATGGCAAGAATACATGTCAAAGCCTTCAGATGAAAGAAGCATCAAACTGGGGCAAGTGGCTCTAGTGCAATCAATTACATCTCGACAATGAAGAAAGCTAAAATAGTCCTCAACATGGGCTCAATTGAAAGGAAAACGTAGACATTTGACGAAAGAAGGGAAGACATCAATCCATGGAGAAGAAAATACGAGAGCGTGGGTCATCGACACAATGCACGGATGACGGATTCCTACAATCCATTCACCGGTGCTTAAATCGAAATACATAATCAAGAGTAAGGCGGTATCATTCCAATTTATTTCAGATATGGAGCGTATACTAACTCTTCATTTCTTATCTTGATAGGGACTCGCCGTCATGGTGAACAGGTAAATATCCCTTCCCTTCAAAACTCAAGGACTTCAAAGAATCTTGGAATCTCTAACAATCTCGTCTTGTCGAGTAGATTGCAGATCCTCACAATCTATGTGATTGCATCCAGATTGGAACTCATAATCAAGGGTGAAGTTGTATTGTTCCAATTTGCTTCAAATTTGAGGACCTACATTGACACATTTCCTTTTATTCTTGTAGGGATTCTCCGCCACGACGGATATGTAAGTATCCATTTCCTAATCATTTAAAGCTTTCAAGATCATGTCATTTGCATTCTAAGATTATGAAGTTCATAAATATCAATAATGACTTCAAAGAGCATTTGGACATTCAACGAGCCCATATCTTGAGAAGAATATCCGACTTAAAACTTCATTCGCATTCTGATTCAAAAAGATTTGAAGTTATCCAAAATATTTTTGAAACATATATCATGTATCATAATTCCCCATGGAGATTGAATTTTGATGAAGGAGAAATGAGTTTCCAAATGAAGTTGTTTAGAACTTATCAATTGGGGTACCTCAAAGGATGAGAGGCAAACCATACCCAAACAAGTCCCTATACACTTGAGTGTTGAGCAACGAGAGGCTGAGATAAAAACCCTTATCTATGAATGTATGGATCATTTGCAGTAATTACATAGATTGAAGTGACGAAAGGCACGTTCATTTCTCTATCCTAAACACATGATAATCCTTTGCAAACCCATTTGAGGCTATGGAGGGAGAATTCTTAAAATAACCATGTCAAGAACCACTCCACATCGGGGCATATTTGGAGATTCGTTGGTTGATAACTTGGAGGAAAGATCAAGTTAAGACTTTATTGTGCTGACTTGCATTAACCGTTTGTGATAGTTTCAGATGATATCCCATGGAAGCTTGAAACATCTTGAAGTGAGCGAGAGCATTTCATTTCTCTATCCCAAACACATTATCCTTTGATGAGCTAATTTGAGCCTTTAAATCTCCATTTCTAAGCTCGGTTGGTGATAACCTCCCTATACTGGGGCAATGCATATGATTTACCAAAAGAGAGTAAGATCATAAGTGGAAAAGTCCTTAGAGCTCAATCTAAAAACGAGTAAAAAAGGCAAAAGTGAGTAAAGTTAAGATCTGACAAAAGCAAAGTGCTTGGTAAAAGCAAGATCAAAGCCCTTCATTGAAAGAAAAAATTAGAGATTTGAGATGCATTTGAGAACAACATGATCATGATAAAAGGCAAAGTTTGCCGAGTGAGATGAGAAGAAAAGAAAAGAGCTCTAGAGCTGGATTAAAAATGAGCATCTAAGAGACTTTTGAAGTTTAGAAATATAGATCTATCCCCAGCGGATATAATAAGTGGTAATGATGCAAAGGTGATCACTAACCTTTCATACCCCTCATTCTAAAAACACGGCCTTTTCTTAAGCCTACCTTGAACCAATGTTATAACATATCTTGAAAACTTTTCTGATTGAGATGTTTCAAGTCATCACAGGATTTTACACAAGAAGCTACTGCCTAAAGGAGTAAGTACAATCTTGTCTTATCTTATCTTCGAGGTTCTTGATTTGAAAACCCGAAGGAGATATCTTGAAAATATGATTCATTTCTAAGCCTCAAAGTGCCTACCCATTGCATAAGCCTTTGACCAAACCCATGCTACGGTCCCTTAAAAGACCTTCTCCGATCAATCAGAATGCATGCACTGCAAATAGTCCCAAAATTCTAGACATAGGTTTCGAGAAATAATTTGAGTGTTCTTAGAGATTTTCCCCAATGAGGAAACGAAACCATTCAGAGAGTGAAATTTGTAGGAAGTCCTCTCTGGTGAGTGTGCTCCAATTGATGTTTTAACCAAACTATTTTGGCAATTTCAGATCATTCGATTCAAAATCATCATCGCAAGGGATTTTTGATCATGCTTGTTATGTTATAAGATGTCTCGCATAACCTCCTACATCATATTGCATTCTTTCAAAATTTTTGCATGATTCATAGTTTGTCTAAGTCTTAGGATCATGTCATCTCAATGGTTTGTCCCGCCTTAGTGGTCATCAATGGTTTGTCCCGCCTAAGAGATCGTCAATGGTTTGTCCCGCCTAAGAGGTCGTCAATGTTTTGTCTCATTTAAGAGATCATCTAATGGTTTGTTCCGCCTAAAGGATCAGCTCAACGGTAGACACTGCTTAAAGGATCAACTCAATGGTAGACACCGCATAAAGGATCAACCCAAAGGTAGACACCGCCTAAAGGATCAACCTAATGGTAGACATCGCATAACGGATCAGCTCAACGGTAGAAACCACCTAAAGGATCAGCACAAAGGTAGATACCACCTAAAGGATCAGCTCAACGTTAGAAACCGCCTAAAGGATCAGCTCAACGGTAGACACTGACTAAAGGATCAGCTCAACGGTAAAAATCGCCTAAAGGATCAGCTCAATGGTAGAAACCGCCTAAAGGATCAGTTCAATGGTAGATACCGCCTAAAGAATCAGCTTAACGGTAGAAATTGCCTAAATGATCAGCTCAACCTTCTAACCCTCTTTCGCAGGGGCTGGAAGACTCGTCTTTCCTCACCCACTTTTGCAAGATCAGAAAATTTAACCCTTCTCCCTCTTTTGTAGGCACCAGAAAATTTCCCCCTTCTAACTCTCTTTTGTAGGGACCATAAAGTTTCTCACTCATTTCCCTCTTTTATAGGGACACCACCCGCAAGTCTTTTTCTATGCGCGCAGGTATGTGATCGCAGCTTGACAACCATCGAAGAACTTGAGAAATGATTTCATCATCATCAAAGATAGGCGTCCTGTAGTGGAATCGTCTATGCCCATTCCAATGCGTATTCATGTCACTCGTCTTGTCGGCAGGTAAGTGTTAGGCGAGCCTCTTCTATGTGTCATCCACATACACCTCTTCTAGCAATTTCAAGTATTCCATGGTGATTCCTTCATTTTGGATGATCCATCCTAGTGTCCTTTCCTGTTAGGCACTCCTTAGTGATTCTTTTTATTAGGATGACTTAATCCCAAAAATCTATACCTCTTCTGTTCATCCAAAAGGTGACATTAGGGTATTTCCTTCGTGATTCCATGATAGGGGATGATCCAATATTTGATTCCTTACCTTTCTTGTTTGCCTGTAAAGCAACATTAGAGTTTTGCATGACTGTCTCTGTCCTTAAAAGTCAATTTTATAGGGTGACCTACCATACGGGTCAAATCCTAATAATTTTAATCCTTAGAATCGTTTAATGAGGAATCTTCTATGGGGTGACCTACTATACGGGTCAAATTTTTAATCATTTTAATCCTTAGAATCCTTTCATTAGGGATCTCCTATGGGGTGACCTACCATACGTGTCAAATTCTAATCATTTTAATCCTTAGAATCATTTCATTAGGAATCTTCTATGGGGTGACCTATCATATGGGTCAAATTCTAATCATTTTAATCCTTAGAATCATTTCATTAGGAATCTTCTATGGGGTGACCTATCATATGGGTCAAATTTTAATTCACATATGGCATTCTTATAACGAAGCCTTAGGTTCCCATTCAAAGCAAACAGATCAACGATATCCATGTAGCTAGCAAGTAAGCTTCAGGTAAGTCTCTTGTCCTTTCTCTCTCTCATATCGAAAGGAGCAGAATGCAGTATGGACTTAAGTTTACACAGAAAGGTATGTGAGTCGAATGTCACGACTTTTCAAGATTTTCCCCAGTCAAGTTGATTGAATTTCAGGTGTCACCTTGTCTTTGAAAGTGACCTCTCTCGAGATCCCTCTCGAAGAGGGGCAGCTATTGACACCTGATTTTTTATCATTTTATTTTTTATAAAATTAATAAAAAAATTCATAAAAAATTAATAAAATTGCAAAATTAACTTAGGAAGCCTTGGCCAAGCCTAAGGAACCATTTTTCAAAAAACAAAAAATAATTTTTGGTATTTTTCTCATTTTTTATATTTTTCCTATATTAGGAAAATACCCCAAAAATCAAGAAAAATAGCATTTGAGGCCAACCAAATATACAAAAATAGTCAATATTTTTATTTTAATTTGCTTTTCATTTTGGCCAAATAAAATTTGAAAAATTCAATTCGGGATTATAGGTTTCTTCATTGAGCATAATCTCGAATTGAGCCAAATATTACATTTTTAGTCCTTTTTATTTTTAATTTTTACATTTTTAGAGTCGTGACATTCCACTCTATTATAAAAAATTATAATTCAGTCCAATTGTTCCATGAATTTGCCCATTTAGGAGAATTGGACCAAATTGAACTTTAATTTTTCAATTTAGTCCCTGGAATGCAATCAAAGTGAAATTAAAAAAATTTCAAGGATAATCTTAAAAATCTAAGACCACTACTGATGCGTGCGTGAGGCGGGCGAATGAATTTTGAGTGATTGTGGATGGAATAACGGATAGATCATAGTGTATGGGAATGTATATCGAAGGAAGAACACAAATAAGGATAGAAACGATCATATCAAGGCCTACAAGACGCATCACCAGCCAAGAATCAAAATCAGGATTTGGGACAGAAGCTCACAACCGAGGTTTAAAGGATAATCACCAACCAAGGTTAAAGGGCTTTTGGTTCACCACCGAGGAAGAATCCAATTTCCAAGGCTAAGGAAACCGATATAAAGCAAATTCAATTCAAGAGAGGAATTATCATTCATTCATTAAATCTGTTCTTATAATGGAGAAGACTCCTCAATTAATAGAAGGACTAAGACAAAGCAAAAAGGAAATAAAAGACAATGATTTTCGTCCACCAGCCTTGTACGGCCAATAACAACCTTAAAAGATATACTAATATCAAAGGAAATAACTCTAATCCGCCTTCCATTGATATGTCTTTGATTTTCCATCAAGTCAGCAAGTAATCAGGCAAGATATGGCTTGAAATCAGCAATCAATCACATCTTGAATATGCCATAGAATCATTAATCAATAATATCTTAAATATGCCTTTGAATCTTCAATCAATCTGGTCAGCAATCAATCTTGTGAATCTCCATGGAATCAGCATCAATCAATCTGGTGAATCGATTATCTTATTGGAAAGGAAAGAATCGAAACAACTTTAGTACGACAATCCTAGTCGATAGTCTTCATGTAGACACGATCCACTGAAGCATGTTGTGACCAAAATCAGCCTTGGTCTGGGTGTATAATGATTGTGCAGAACTTGCGGATGGAATCAGGGATTGCTCATTAACACCGGGTATATCATTGGTGACATAATCGGATGCTACCGCATTATTCTCCCCCGGATGTTTGAGATTTGACCTCAAATTTGGTAGGTCTTCATCCTCCAAGTAAAGAGATAGATCTCCTACATTAAAAGTCGCTGAAACTCCAAACTCTCTAGGAAGTTCTATTTTATACACATTGTCGCCAATTCTCTCCCGAACTTTAACTGGACTATCGGCTCTCGGCATCAGCTTGTTCTTTCGCTTGGATGGAAATCTTTCCTTCCTTAGATGAATCCACACATGATCACCTGGTTGGAAATGAGCATTCTTTCTATGTCGATTAGCTTTCTTCTTGTAAGACTTGTTGGCCCTTTCAATCTTGCATCGAATCTACTCATGAAGCTTCTTCATTGATTGAGCTCTTTCATTGTCATCAAAATTGAATTGCGAGTTGGATGGAATAGGAATCAAATCAATTGGTGTGAGTGGATTAATTCCATACACAACTTCAAAAGGTGATCGACCAGTAGTGTAGCTCGGTGATCGATTATAAGCAAATTCAGCACGTGCAATCTTCAAATCCCAATCTTTCAAGGATTTACTCACCACACCTCGAAGGAGAGTAGTGAGAGTGCGATTGGTTACCTCCGTTTGGGGATGACAAGTGGTGCTAAATAAGAGTCGAGTACCCAGCATCCTCCATAAAGTCTTCCAGAAGTAACTCAGAAATTTGGAATCACGATTAGACATGATGATTTTCGGAACTCCATGCAAACGAATGATCTCCATAAAGTATAAATCTGCAACATAAGAAGCACCGCCCGTCTTGTGACATGGCATACAATGAGCCATGTTAGAAAATCGATCAATAACCACCATAGTGGCATCTTTTCCCCGTTGAGTCCTAGGAAGAGCCACAATAAAATCCATACTCACATCTTCCCAAGGCTGCATAGGAACAGGAAGTGGAGTATACAATCCCTGATGGAAATGAGTTTTGGCTCTTTGACAAGTCGCACACCTTAAGATAACAGCATGCATGTCCCCGATCATTTTTGGCCAGTAAAAATGCTCTTGAAGAACCTCAAGAGTTTTGTTGATACCAAAATGGCCAGCTAATCCTCCACCATGTGCTTCTCGAATCAGTAATTCTCTAAACGAGCTCGTTGGCACGCATTACCGATTTTCTTTGAAAAGAAACTCATCTTGGACAGAATAAGTGCCATGAACTCCATGTTTACAATCGGTGATGATGGATGAGAAATTGGGATCACCAGCATAAAGTTCTTTCATAGCTTGGAAACCAAGAATTCTCGAATCCAAAACAGCAAGCATAGAATATCTTCTTGACAAAGCATCGGCTACCACATTAGTATGGCCAGGTTTATATTTCGAGACAAATGAAAAGGATTGAAGGAATTCTACCCATTTAGCATGTCTCGAGTTGAGCTTGTGTTGGCCGCTAATAAACTTGAGGGCCTCATGATCAGAATGAAGAACAAACTGCTTTGGCCTTAAGTAATGACTCCAATGATCTAGAGCTCGCACAATGGCGTAGAACTCCTTATCATACGTCAAATAGTTTTTCTTGGAGTCGGTCAGCTTCTCACTGAAATACGCCAACGGTTTTTTCTCTTGGACAAGAACGGCCCCAATGCCAACTCCACTTGCATCACATTCAACTTCAAATACTTTATCAAATCAGGAAGGGCGAGAATAGGAGACTCACAAAGTTTCTGCTTGATTGCTTCAAAAGCATAGTGAGCAGCCTTTGTCCATTCAAAAGAACCCTTCCTCATACATTCGGTTATGGGAGCCATAATAGTATTGAAGTTCTTCACAAATCTCCGATAGAAAGATGCAAGGCCATGAAAACTTCTTACATCGGTGATAGATTTCGGTGTCGGCCACGACCTTATCGCTTCCACCTTGGACTGGTCAACGGAGATTCCATCCTTAGAAACCACATATCCAAGGAATATAACCTTGGAAGAGAAGAATTCACACTTCTCCATCTTCGCAAAGAGCTTATGCTGCCTCAAAACCTCAAATACATGTTTCAAGTGAGAAACATGCTCTTTCTCACTTCTGCTGTACACAAGAATATTATCAAAGTATACAACAACATAGTGACCTATAAAAGGATGAAGGACCTCATTCATAAGCCTCGTGAATGTACTCGGAGCATTAGAAAGTCCGAATGGCATAACCAGCCACTCATAGAGCCTTCCTTTCGTCTTGAAAGCTGTGTTCCACTCATCACCTTCTCGCATTCGAATCTTGTGATAGCTACTCCGCAAGTCTATCTTTGAAACACAGTTGAACCATATAATTCATCAAGCATATCATCAAGTCTAGGTATAGGGTACCTATACTTAATGGTGATGTTGTTGATGGCTCGACTATCCACGCACATTCTGAATGAGCCATCTTTCTTTGGCACTAGTAGAGCCGGAACAGAACATGGGCTCATACTTTCTCGAACATAACCCTTTTCAATAAGCTAATTGACTTGTCGCTGCAACTCCTTTGTCTCTTCCGGATTACATAGGTACGTTGCTTTGTTCGGGAGAGAAGCACCGGGCAATAGATCAATGTGGTGCTCAATTCCCCTCAACGGAGGTAATCCAGCCGACAACCCCTCCGGAAACACATCTGCAAATTCTCTCAACAAGAAATGCATTTTCGGGTGCAAGGGTTTCTCAATCTCTCTTTTTCTCAACCATGAGCAAAGCATACACATTCTTTTGCCTACTAATGGCTCTCTTAACCCGAGTTTCATTCAGGAACAAATTCTCCTTTCTAGTGTTTCCCTCCCCAGGTTAATTTTTTGGTATCAAGAATGGATTCAATGGAACAAGAGTAATGCGTTTCTGTTCCTTGTGAAATGAATACGTGTTTTTACGCCCATCATGCACAACTTTTCTATCATACAGCCATGGTCTTCCTAATAACAAGTGGCATGCATCCATGGGAATAACGTCACATAGAATCTGGTCTTGGTAACTTTTACCGATCGAAAATGAAATTGAGGTCCGTTTAGTTACCTTAAGATCACTTCCTTTCCTGAACCGTTGGAGTTTGTATGGTTGAGGATGCTTGGTAGTCGGTAACTTCAGTTTATTAACCAAATTTGTTGACGCAACATTGGTACAGCTTCCTCCATCAACAATCATCATACACACCTTCCTGTTAATGGTGCAACAGGCGTGGAAGATGTTCTCCCTTTGCTCAATATCTTTTGGGGAAATATTGGAGTGTAAGGCTCTCCAAAAAACCAAACAATCGCCGTCATCAGCTTCCTCCACGAACTCTTCTTGTTCCTCAGATTCGGAACCATTGTGATTAGATTCATTCGCTTCATCTTGAATCTCCAAATCGATCTTCTCGGCCTCTTGAAAAGTCATAACCCTCCGATTATGAAAATTTGCTTGAAAATGCCCATAACCAAGGTATTTAAAGTACTTTCGGTTGGCACCATCAAGTTTCTTGTTGGGCTCTTTGACAGATTCAGCAGCCTTCGCTTTGTCTTTGTCTTTAGCCAATGAACTCTCAATCTTACTAGAAGAAGCACCCTTAAAGAAGGATGTTCCCCTTGTCGAGGTTTTGGAAGAAAACCTCTTGTTCTTCACTTGCTTCTTAACCTTCATTGCTAGTTTGCACACATTTTCGAAGGACCAATAAGGTTGGAGCTCAACCAAATAAGCAATTTCTCTATTCAAGCCACTAAGGAAACGAGCAATGGTTTGCTCTTGTGATTTTGGAACAATGCACCTCATCATGAGTTGCTCAAACTCTCTAATGTATTCTTCTATGCGCATCCCGTGTTGCTTAAGGGAATTCAGCTTTAGGAATAAGCCTTGTTTATAGTTCATGGGTAAGAATCTCTTCTTCATCAACTTCTTGAGTTTTTCCCACGAACGGACCTTTCTTTTTCCTTCCCGGATTCTTTGATTTTTCAGATTTTCCCACCAAAGTAAAGCATACTTTTTAAAGTTAAGAACAACAACCTTGCATCTCTTTTCATCCGAGTAAGACTTGAACTCAAATTCTCGTTCTACAGTATGCAACCAATCAATAAAATCATCAGGATTAAAGCTACCTTCAAATTCAAGTACCTCTACCTTAACTTCGCGGTCATTGTTGTTGTTTCTTCCTCTTCTCCTTCTAGCTCGATAGTCTGAATCGCTAGAATCACCTCCTATGTTGTTGGATTCATCATCGAAATCTGAACGAGGATCGTCACGACGCGGATGATTAATGGGAGGTTCCCACGACAGTGGATCTTGTTCCGCTCGGTTCTCCAATAAGGTGAGGACTTGCTCCATTTGTTGCTGCAATTGGTTAATTGCATGATCTCGCCTTTCGTTGTGGGCTTGCTCCAAAGTCAAGCTTCTCGGAACAGTTGAATCACCCATTGTAGAATGGTATTGATAGCAAAAAAGGAATCACTCACGACGAGTTCAACCTAGAGCTCTTATACCAATTTGATGCGTGCGTGAGGCGGGCGAATGAGTTTTGAGTGATTGTGGTTGGAATAATGGATAGATCAGAGTGTATGGGAATGTATATCGAAGGAAAAACTCAAATAAGGATAGAAACGATCATATCAAGATGTACCACCAGCCAAGAATCAAAATCGGGATTTGGGACAGAAGCTCACCACCGAGGTTTAAAGGATAACCACCAACCAAGGTTAAAGGGCTTTTGGTTCTCCACCGAGGAAGAATCCAATTTCCAAGGCTAAATAAACCGATATAAAGCAAATTCAACTCAAGAGATGAATTCTCATTCATTCATCAAATCTATTATTATAATGGAGAAGACTCCTTAATTAATAGAAGGACTAAGGCAAAGCAAAAAGGAAATAAAAGACAATGATTTTCGTCCACCAACCTTGTACAGCCAATAACAACCTTAAAAGATCTACTAATATCAAAGGAAATAACTCCAATTAGCCTCCCATTGATATGTTTTTGATTTGCCATCAAATCAGCAAGTAATCAGGCAAGATATGGCTTGAAATCAGCAATCAATCACATCTTGAATATGCCTTTGAATCTTCAATCAATCTGGTCAGCAATTAATCTTGTGAATCGCCATGGAATCAGCATCAATCAATCTGGTGAATCGATTATCTTATTGGAAAGGAAAGAATTGAAACAACTTTAATATTGAAAATCCTAGTCGATAGTCTTCATGTAGACACGATCCACTGAAGCAAGTTGTGACCAAAATCAGCCTTGGTCTGGGTGAATAATGATTGTGCAGAACTTGTGGATGGAATCAAGGATTGCTCATTAACATCGGGTATATCATTGGTGATATAATCGGATGCTACCGCATCAACTACCCTATATTTTTCATCATTCTGAATCTATTAGTGAGTGTAGTTTAGTCTAATTTGGCTGTTTGGGGTTTGGATTTCTCAAAAATTCATTTTCGGGTTAAACCCAAAATTTGGGGTTTTTGCACAATTTAGAGCAAGTTTTTTACAAAAACCATATTTTTAAATGAAATCCATGTTCCTAAGTCCAATTTTGAGATTTAATTTGACCAATTTTGAAATTTTGAAGGTTAATTTGGAGAAATTGAGCAAGCCGGGTCTACCGAGTTTGACCGGATCCGACCTAACCCGACGCGACTGGACCACCTTTTTCCCAAATCTGCAGCATCACACGCGCAGGAAGACACCCGAATGGTAGAGGCATTTTCACGTTTCTTTTGTGCACACCGAAGCTCTGATTGGCAAGCCAGAGCTCGCCCGGCGCCGACGTGCCTAATCGCATGTGACTTGGCCTCGGGCACGTGCGGTTTGAGTTGGTTGCCACTCCTCTACGCGCCAAAATTTTCAGCTCAGGATATATAAATCTCACGCGGTTTCAATCAAAGAAGGCAGTTGCATTCAGTTGTAGAGGTCCCATAACCGATTAGAGAGAGAAAAGGAGAGAGAAAGAGCTCCGCTAGGGCTCGTGCGACGCCATAGTCGAGAGCTCCAGCCAAGACTGTCGGGGCTTCGCCAGAGCGAACGAGGAGGAATCGAGCTTCGAGAGGTGATCGCGTGAGGCCACAAGGATCATCCAGAACCCTCCCGATCTCCATTTCATCGCCGGAAGAGGTGAGTTCCATGTTTGACCTCGAGCTCGATCATCCATGGCCGAGCTCCATTTACTCAATCGTTTCGCCTGAAACTTGATCCAGTCTACTCCCATGCTCACACTGATCACGAATCAGTGTTTATTTTGCATTTTCATTGCATAAATCCTTGCGTTGGCGTCCCTGAACCTTTGGCCCCGTCGTGAGCTACATAGCTCATTCCCGGCGTTCTCAAGCTCGTGCGATGGCCAGGTGTCGCAACCTAAAATTAGGCTAACGAATTATCAGGTTAATTAAAATTTAACTAACCTAATTCAGACTCTCTCAAGTCCTACCGAATCACAACTTAGGTTTGATTACAAAAATATTCGATTTGGTGCCATCACTAATCGTTTCTTGGTAGGCCGATTAGACACCCAAATAAATTAGCGGGAGAACCAATTTATTTTCACGAACCAGAGAAAATGAGTCCGGAGACTTGGTTACATTAATTTGAAACAATTAATGCCCTTTCGGTACCAAATTTCATGAAAAATCTCTTTCGATTGATTACATGAATTGACTAATTTTACTTAGAAAAATGTAACATGAATGACCATATGATATACGAAAAATGAATTTTTCGCATTTTCGGATTAAATGACAACCACCATGAAAGCATGCCTCAAAATGTAATACCATCCAATTTAACTAAAGAAAATGATTTCTCAAAGTCTTAACTCACATTAGATGATATTGATGGCATAAAAATAGACTTTTGACATGATTAACAATAAAAAATGAGAGTTATTTTTTGAGATTTTTTTATTTAATTAAACGAAAGATGAAATGCAAAGATTGAACAAAAATAAACAAAAATGCCCATAATTTACCTTTGATTCCGAATTTTTCAATTAATTCGCTCGTACCCAACGATTAGGATCGGAGGAAATTTTATTCGCAACGTACTCTTAGATTTGAGTCAGTAAATGAATTAGGGTATAGAATAACATCATCCATTAATACAAAGGGCGGACCACGAAATTCTATACAAATTATAATCACATTCCATAAGATCATAGCTAGGAAAATATAATTTATTTTTCCGAAGGGACAAGGCACATGGGAGCATATATTATGGGTATGTTTGTTTATAAATGTGCAAACTTTATTATAAAACAAAAATGACCATACAAGCATGACCAGACAAGAAGTAAAAATCAACCAGACTTGCGTTTAATATTCGAAAAAACTAAAGGGGTGGCCGAAAATTATGTGGATCCACTTCTTTTCAAACTCAGGGAATTATCTCATGGGATTATTTTAAGAGACATTCGGATAGAAAAAGATATCTTTCTAAGCAAACCTATCCACAAGAGATTAAGATATGCTAGGACAATGTTCAAATTAAACAATGAAATATCCAAACAAGATAAGGATTTGTCCAATAGCATCTTAAGATAAGCAGGATATTCTCAAATCTCTTCCGAAAAAAGATCACAAAGTAATCCACGTATTCAAGAAGATATGGATAATTACGATTAGGATTCAGATTTTAGGAAATTATCACGTATGACTATCCTATCCGAAAATTACCCATATCCATCTAATATTCAGCCGATATCCACATCAATTCAAATTTAGACAAACCGAGATTTCAATCCAAAATAGGCGATTATCCAACAATATATTCGAGATGTGCGAAACGTTCAACGAGATATGCAAATCAACCAATCCGAGTAATGAAATTCCGAAACATCTAATGATAAGGGATGTTACCTAATTTAGATAAATCTGGATGCCCAATTCGAACACCACGTTGCCTTATGGATCAAGCTTGCTCAGTGGAGAGGTCCAACAAAAAAAAAAAACGTCGGCAAAGGCATTGGATTGCCTTTTGTTCGAAGAAAGCTGTTCACCCTTTTTGTTTCAATTCCTTCGCATGGACTTATCTGAAAAAGAAAACGTGTCTTTGTCCTTCTCTATCTGTTGTGTGGCCTTTGTTCTTCACCTTCCCGATCAATTATTGGTGAAAGGGGCCCCCGGAAAAGGCATTGGATTGCCAGTGGAGGACTGAATTTCAATAATAAAAAAAACGTGCACAAGAAAGAAAGTGATGACCTCTTGAGATGTTGACTGCGATTGAGGGCAACAATTCTCAAAGAACCGAGACTGCAGGCAACCACAGGACAGCTACTGGACGTTACTGAACTGGACTGGGATTGCTGCCATGATGGAGGGCGTTGAACTCCACAAGAAGATTTGACTTTGTCACCACACGATCGGGAATTAATTAAAGGCGTGGCTGCTCATCCGAAGGGGTGTAACCATGCACTGGATCAATCGGCTTTCATGCAATTCGCTACAGGACACTCTCCGAGTTAGAAGCAACCTGCAAAACGAATCAACTGTGACTGCAAAGGATGTAGATTTTTTTTTGCTAATTGTGTTAGTGGCGCAAGAAAAGCGAGCGAAGTCAGCAGATCGGCTTGAGTTGGCTCAAGATCCTTGTTGTCACCACAAGGATCGGACAAATCATATCAAAAGCTGCCGCTTTGCTCCCTCTTTTAGGGTATTGGACTCGTTTGTGCATGTATTCTGTTGTCCTGCAGAGAAAGCATACAAGAGTGGAACACTTCTTTTGCTGCTCGGGGCTGACTTAGATGCTCGGACGTTCGGCGGCGATGGCGACAATGATTCAACGATCAGCCCGTAAAACAGAGACAAAGGGACCACCGTTCGCAGAGACGGGCACGGTGGGGTTCAGGATCGTCGGGGAAGCTGCTGGTTCCGACTGGGCTCGTCGTGGTCACGCCTTAGGCTCGCTGTGGGGTGCTGTCGTTATCCGTCACTGCAGGAACCACACCAGGGAAGCCGCTCGTGATCCGAAAATTTGGTATTGGCGTGAGGCCAAGGAGCCTTTATGGAAGTCTTCAGTCAATGGTCTTCTCCCTTGTACTTGCGTGACCTGCAGAAAGAAGACAAAAAAGGGCCTTTTTTTTTTGCTATGTCCCTTCCTGCACGTCCACGGAGGAGAGAGAGAGAGAGAGAGAGCTGGTTGTTTCTCTCTACGATTTTTCTCTCAATCTGTACTTCTCTGCCGTGAATTGTAATTCTGTGGCCTTCTCCCCGCTCCAAACCAAACGTGAAGCATTAACATGCTTATATAGTGCTTAACTAGGTCAGATCACAGGCCCAACAAGCTTTAATACCAAAAGGGCCATTAATTAAATTCTAATGACCAAATTGAACCAAATTACCTCCAACAAATCCATTTTTGCCTTGTAGAATTCGGTCCAGGCCTTGTATAATAGGGTCAACCGAATTTTGCTTCTCCATATGCCTAAGTTGGGCCTCATTCAAACAATGGACATTAATAATTGAGGCCTTTTTCTGAAGAGACATTTAATGGGATGTCTCAAGCTTAAATTAGACCAATTAAGGCCTAATTACATTAAGACATTTCGGCACTATTTTCCCCATGCTAGCCGAATTTCAAAAATGAGTTACGGCCCAAACCGCCTGTCAAGTTAAGCTCAAATCCTTGCCGTTGGTCCGAGATGCAATGCAGAAAAAATAAATATGCCATGCATGAGAAATTATTTTTGGCGAGAACTAATTCCCATTTTTTTTGTAATACAAATGAAAAATAAAAAATCAAAATTTAGGTGTCAACACCAGGTAAGTTCCCTCTCACTCCTTAGATGTTGTTTGATGGCTTGTATGGCCTGTTTAGTGTAGAAATCATTTGTTTTGATTTCGTCGCCGGAGTTAGTTTCGGCCGGAGTTTGCTAAGGTATATTCGGGTGTTATTTTGCTCTAAATCTTGGATATATTCATGCTAGACTGATTAGGAGTAGATCTAGGGTGAAATCGGGGCTCGTTTCACGTGTTTTGGTCATGGATTGGTGTCTCCGGCGGGCCTGTCGGAGATCGGAGCTGCTTCGGTCGTCTCTTTCGCAAAGACGTTGATCAGTCAATGGAAGTTGACCAGGTCAACGTCTATGTGGCACTGACGTGGCAGCCACGTCAGCGCCCGAAATTTCATAATCGATTTTCTTTATAAAAAAAAAAAGGATATAAACAAGAGGCCGGGTCTGAGTCGAGTGAAGGAGAAAGGTTTGACCGGGTCGGGCATGTGTCAAACCGTCAGTCAATCGGATGAAAACCGATCCAGCGGTCCACATGATGCCACATGTCGCGATGGATTAAATCAGAATAAAATTTGATCGGACGGTCCCGAGATAGCCACGTGGCCCATTTGTAGCCCTTAGATTTGAAATTGGCGGCAACTTTAGAAATTCAATAAAAAAAATTCAAAAATTCAAACAAAATTGCCTAAACTACGTCGTTTTAGTACCGGTTTGGACACATTCGGTCACGGGCTGGGCGTCCGTGAGGCATGACCCGGTTCGACTCGACCCGGTCAGGAAAATTAAAAAAAAATTCATAAAAATAATAAAAAATAATAAAAATCATAAAATCATAAAAAAAATTCTAAAAATTTGGAAAAATCCTAGAAAATTCTAAAACAATTCATAAAAATCTCAAAAATTAGGACATGGTCAAATCAATTGGCCAATCCAATTTTTGATGATTTTCCCCCTCTTTCTTTCAAAATGACGATTATGTCCCTTATGGGCAAATTGTTTCAGAAAATTCCCAAAAATCATAAAGAAAAAATAAAAAATGACCACATTCAACTGGTTTAATCCATTTTTGTTGATTTTGGTTCCCAAACTTTCAAAAATGACCGTTTTACCCCTCTAGATATTTTTTCCCGAACTTTCCCAAACTACCCATGAACTCTAATGAAGCATTCTCTAAGCCATTAGGGCTTCACTAGGTATGCCATACCTTAATTTTGATGAGATTTATCCGCATGATCTGATTTCTTGATTTGCGTAATTTCAATTACTGATTGTGGTTGATAGGATAGTCACTCCCCATCTGCATGAACCCTTTAGATATTAGGGCTTACCTCACTCCGAGACGTCTGCATGAAGTTCATAGTTAGAAAAATCACTCAAATTAGGTACCGAAAGGGCGTCGACTGAAATGTCGGCGTAACTAAGTCTCCGAACCCTCTTTTTTTATTTTCGTGGAATCAAATGGTGTCTCCCAACCGCTCGATAGGGTTTCTAATCTACCCTCCAAAAACAGATTGGTGGCAACTCCATTGGCATGCACACTCTGCACATGTCACCCGACCACACTAAGGTTGATCCCGTTTTAATAAAAATCCCCCTGTATGGGCCTAGGAGGGACAGCGCCTCAATCTCACCGTCCTATCGAGCGGATGAGAACATGGTAATCCATCAACCCCCTCGAAATTATGAAATTTCTCGGGAGGGTCGCGACAAACTTCTCTTGCGTTCTTTCATAAAAATCCAAACTTTCTCATCAATGGCTCTGAAATCATCCTCCTCTGCAAAGAAAATTATCAAGGAAAGTGAGAGGCAAAGGAGAAAATCGTCTTGTTTGACGAAAGGTGCCAAATCTCAAGATACGACTCCGGTTAAGAACTCGGTGTCAAAGCATGAGGAAGAAGGAACCGCGATAAAAAAGTCGTAGGTTTGTCTAAACTCCAGTATGATGAAAGAGTTGCACTGGCTCTCTTTATTAAGCCCCTTTATAATGCATTTAAGGAACAGAGGTCTGGAGATGATATGATCACTAAACTCCTAACGATTCATAAGTTCGCTAGCGAGAAAGATTATAGGAAGATATTGGATAAGCCTATTCGTATAGTAACTTTATTGCTGTTGATATTCTTGAAAATGTTTCAAGGAAAGGAAAGGAAAAGAAAAGGTTGGGGTACCTGATGTACCTAAACCGAAGAGGACCCCATCAAAAGGAGTTGTTATTCGTGAATCTATGGTGGAAGAAAGTGACGTGGAAACAAAGGGAAGATTCGATGATGATGATGATGCCGTTTTCAAGAACTTTAAAAAGAGATTGTCTCACAGTGTTAGGGACAAAAGTTTCAAAAAAAATCTCTTTTTGTCTCAAAAGCAAATTGACAGGTATGAGGCTCTAAAGGAAAGAGATGTGATGCCTTATAGAGTATTTGATGTGAAGTATTTCGACAGAGTTGGCATCCTTATTAGTAATCATCTTGAAGAAATGAAGTTAAAGGATTTTGTGACTGTCAAAACTCATGTCCATCCTGATTTGGTTGCCTACTTTTACTCTACACTGTCTTTTACTTGTCCTGAATCTCTTTCATACAACATTGGAGATGATCGCTACACCTTGCACATAACTGAATTAGCAAAACTCAGGAAGGTGAGACAAAGTGACTTCAAGCCCATTGATATTCAGCCTGAAGCAGCGTACAGTTACCTCATAGGGAAAGAGAACTATAATAGAGACTCTAAGGCTCATGTGGCATATAATGACTTTCTTTTGAAACATGTGGTTATGCACAAAGTGGTAATTGAATGTCTGCGTCCCAAGGCTTCTTCGAAGACAGACATCTCCAAGTTCGAAGCCAAGTTGATGTGGGCTTTGATCACAGGGTATGACTTTTATCTTGCACACACTGTCTTCCTGCACATGTACAGGACTGTGCACAAGTCGAAGGGGCAATTGCCTTATGC
This sequence comes from Lenwebbia sp. NSW1173648, assembly GCA_029784005.1. NCBI lineage: Eukaryota > Viridiplantae > Streptophyta > Magnoliopsida > Myrtales > Myrtaceae > Lenwebbia > Lenwebbia sp. NSW1173648. The sequence continues at coordinate 16,463,705 of JARCGZ010000008.1, read as the reverse complement.
AGGGGTAGTTTCCTTAATTCTCAAGTATCATAAAGTAAAACTTCTTGGAGAGTTGACTCTGAAACAAATTCCATTCATGGTGGCTAGTGAGAACATGATTCAGAAGATGGGATTCAGATTGACTGATAGAGGATGGTCAACAAGAACAAGGAAGTAGTTCAAGTTGAACTGGAAGAGCAGTCAGAAGTTGTAGAAAGATCAGCTAAGAGGAGAAAAACAGTTGCCAAAAAGGGAAAAGAGGTTAGTGTTCAAGATGAATCTTCTGAGGAAGAAGAGACTGAGGTAGAAGATGATGAAGATGATGAAAGAACTCCCTCAGCTTCATCTGAGGATATTCCAAGTGCTAAGTCAGATGATGATGACCATGATAATGGTAAGAATAGAAGAGGTGATGATGTCACTGGAGATGCTGGAAGTATACATGAGCCGAAGAATCTTATAGACAAAGAAGAAGATCTCCTTAAGGCTCATGTGAGTGAAGTAGATAAGGAAGTAGAAGGTGAAGAAACATCTGCTAAGAAAGCAGAGAAAGAAGTAGAGAATGCACGTGAGCAGTACATTGAAGTCTAGGAAGAGAAGATGGATGATAAAGCAACAATTGATAAACTTGTTACGCATCGGAAGAAGAAAGAATCCTCAAAATCTGAGGATATGGAAGTCGATAAGGTGGATGAATTCCTTGTTATTGGTGAAGAATTTACTACAGAAACTCCTATTAAGACAGCAAAGATTCAAGAGAAAGAAAAAGAAGAAGCTGAAGCCTCTACTCAAGTTCAGAGGCAGATTGAATCTGTTGTTCATACCAAGCAAGCTGCTGGTCAAAGGGAGCAACCCATAGAAGAAAAATCTGATGTTCAAGGGGAGCAACCTATAGAGATCCCAGAGGAGCTACCTATTGAGATAGAATCTAATGTTGCTTAGACTAATAAGAAGACTTCAGATACAACCCCTGCTCAAACTCAGGGGGAGATAAACCTGCAGCGTATTCTAGATTCGACTTCAAAGGGAAGTTCTTCTGAGAAGGGAACGGCTTAGATGGTGGATGAAGAAAGACCAAAAACATCTGCCAAAAAATAACTCTAGAGGAAACTTTAAATGCTTTTATCAGAGAGCTACTGGATACAAAGTCCTCACATAGTCTTGTTCAGAAGGATGTGGAGAAACTTCAGGTTGAAGTGCTACAGAGGCTGGATGCAATCGAAAAATTGGTTGATAAGAAGTTGAGCACTTTTTAGCAAATGCTTGACAAATATTGCCGCCTCTTCTGATCTGAGATGGCTAGTCTGGGCACTTATACTTTGATTCGAGATGAAAGAATTACTCAAGAGTTCCCAGAGTTGCAGGCCCTTAGAGATTTCACCACTATTGTTGCTGGCCCGAGTAGAGCAAATCACGATAAGCCTGAAGAAGACGAACATGAGGGTGATAAAGAGCCAGTTGATGTTTCCTCCTCCTTTACAAAACCAACTCCACCACCTTCTATTTGAATCTTTGTATCAAAATAGCTAGTGTTTGACTTATTTTTGTTTACGTCGGACTTTTTGTGGACCTGTACTATCACGGCCTTATTATGGCCTGGTAGCCTTGCTATTTAAATAAATTTTATATGATATGCTATCTTGTCTTCCTTATTGCTAATGACAAAAAGGGGGAGAAGTTGCCTCATTATTATTGCAGGTTTACACACGCAAGTCTTCATTATCATGGGAGAAATTTATGTGCCAAAATGAAGTATCACGTACTTCACGACATACGGTGATATTTTTCCATTCTTTTAGTGCATATGTTACACTGATATATTTTTCAGATACACATCTTTTTGAAAAGATTCACTTGGCATATATGTTTATATATTTGTGAAATCTTTCCTGTGCTTAACGTTTATACAAATACTTTTCATAATCTATTTTTGTTAAGGAAGTTTTGCCATCAGAAAAAAGTGGGAGATTGCTGAGAAAACCTTCCTTCTGAATATTTTAATTCTGACAAAACTATCCTTCTTAAGAAAGAATCTGGTTAATGCCAATAAATTTTTATTGCAGGAATGAACAAGTGAACAGAAGCTTATATTGTTCCAAACATGACGTTCAAACTCAAGGTGTAGTTGTTATGTATTTGCTTCTGAGATAGTTAAAGTCTTTTATTCAGATGGAGAAAGATGTTGCTTCTGAAGACTAAATCGAGAAGACTTATGTGACATGTTAGCAAGGACTTTATTGAAGCTCAGAGTCACTGTTCTAATCTGTTCAGATTTAAAGTCTCTTCTACATCTAAAGACTATTTCTGAATTATGTTCAGATTCTATAGTATCTTTTGGCTAGATTCTGAAGACCCATGTTCGGCAGGTTTTCAGTTTGGCTGCATTATTTATGAAAGTTTGTAAGATTTGATTGACAGGATTATTTTCCAATCAAATCCGGAGAATATACTCGATTGGATATTACCTTCCATGAACAAGATATCTTGAAGATTTGGATAAACTCTACTTATGGAAACTAAGGATTTAGTTGTATGGGCGACTGAATCTGAAAGGTTCAGACTCTACTCCAATGGCTACCAAATCTTCCTAGATACAGTATCATTCAATCAAGATTGATGGCGTCCAATCAGCGATTGAAGAGCGATCCTTTAAAGACCTGTCCAACGATTAGTTTGGAGGTGAAGGAGTATAAAAGGAAGATCCATGGTGTCCAGCCGAGGGAGATAGGAACTTACAATTCCAAAGCACTTGAGTTGTTCAGAATCACACTCTTGTTCTCGAAAGCTACAAATCTTATCTTTGAGAGGTTTTGTAAGAGTGATAAAGTGTGATATCTCTTGTAATCTTTCAATGATTCATATAATGGAATCCATCCAATCGGTTGTCATCGTGGGAGAGTGAACGTAAGCTTGCTAAAGCCGAACCACTATAAATTTGGCGTGCAATTTTTATGTGTTTCATTCATGTGAGCTTTTGAATCATATGGGTATCACGTAAGACTCGCACAATGTGATTGCGCTCGAATAAATGGAGTGCACCCTGCTCGTTTCTTGTGATCCTCCATCTTGTAATGGTACGGACTTCATACTATATAAGTGCTTGACATCAACAGCATAAAATGTAATCTTCGAAAAGCCACTGCCAGCAACTTCGGAACCCAATTGCTTCGCAGTCGATGCATTCTCAATCAATTTTGTGCCAAAGACGTACGCATTTCGCAGAGGTCATTTTCTGCCCCTTTGGATTACTACTACTCGTGAATGGTAACTTGTCATCACTCGGAGAAGCACCAAGTACTAAGAGAGCGAAATCAACTGGCGTCAACCAACATGATCAAGACTAGAGACAACCTTTGTCTACACAGTTGTCTTATCTGTCTCATCCTCCTTGGACAAATGTTGTTACTGTTCCTAGTTCACCAAATGTGGAAGCCATAAATGTAGTCTCCCTTTCTGATTTGCGTTGACTTGCCTGCTCCTCAAGCCATATACTTCAATTTTGCAGCATTTACTTTTTTTTCCTTTTCTTTTACACATCGATAGAGATTTTTCATAGTTCAACATTATATTGTGTGACGTTATTACATTTCTTTAAAACTAAGTATAAAGCGTCGTAAAATGTGAGTATTTTGTTTTAGTACGTTAACCAAGTGCAAGGCATTGTAAAATCAAAAGGTTATGTGGTACAATATCGTACTTGAGAACCATAGATTGTTCAAAGAAATGTTTGTTCTGTCAAGTCAGTGTTGAAGAAGAAAAACTAGCTGCAGCGAAATCCATGTTTGTAACTCACTAATTAAAAATACTGGTTGGCGATATTTTTTATTTTTTTTTGTTTCCAACCAGAGATGAAGAATATGGCTCTTTCCACGAATTCTTTGAGGGTATATTGAAATGGGTTTAATGCAAATCATTTTTTCACACCGGATACTAGCGATATATGAAATAAGTATTCTTATTGAAAATTTCATGCAACGATTCACGTACAAAAAAGAAAGAAAAGAAAAGAAAAGAAAGTAGAAATTTTATGATTCACCCTTATCAAGAAGCAAGATGAGAACTTATATTGCAATATAACAAGTAAGCAATAAAGATTGTGCTTTTACATTCTTACTTACATGACACATATAGCAAACCAAATGACTTCTAAACCAATCTCTTCCTTCTTTTTACTCGTGATCCACAATATCAACACTAGCAGAGCAAGAGAGTAACCTGTGGACGATCCTAGACACAGCACTCCATGATAACTCCCTCACCCTCCTCAACATCACACACCTCTTCTTCCCCCTTGTCCTTCCTCTTGTTGTCTCCTTGTTGTTGTCCCTCTTTCTCTCTCTACCAAAACACTTGGTCTTGCTCACTTGGTCTTCTTCCTTGGAGAAGGGGTAGCTCCTCAGGTATATCTGCCGGCACGAGATGCTGTCGACGACCTTGGAGCGGTAGCGGTGGTGGTCGCAGCCCTGGGCAGTGACCGAGCGCACAAACTCAGCGTCCGACTCGGGCCACTTGTAGAGGTTCACGTACGTGGCTCGGACTGGGACTCGGGGGTCGCGGCACACGGTGTCGTTTAGGCAGTTCGTTATGCAGACGGAGCTCATTGCTTTGGAGATGGGTTTTGGCTTATTCCAGCTTTCCTATTTGGGGGAATATATGCAGATATAGAGGGTACATGTGCTGAAAGCTTAGATTGGAAGCAAAGATAGCACGAGAGAGAGAGAGAGAGAGAGCATATAAAAGGAAATAATAGAGTGCCCCATGCTTATAGTTGATGCCGAGAGGGTCTACCTCTTCATCATATTAGAGAATTGTTTCCTAAATAAAATAATCATCCACATAAGTGACTCAAATAACATTAATCCTATAAAAAATTAAAATTAGGAAGTTGCTCAAAAAATAAGGCATGGGTCATCATGAAAAAGGCTTCAAGTTTTCATGAAAGATCATGAGTGGGGATTGGTTTTTTGGGGGAGCTATGGGAGCTTATGATGGGGTTGCACAAGGCGCTGAAATTGATGGTTCGACATAGTTGGTAATGACTATGTTTCTTCATGCATTGATTAACAATTATGATGGGGCTCTTGGTATATTTGAGATATATTGCATACAAAATATGTATTGTTATTATATGAAGAGGTTATATGAAGAGATTTTGATTGACACAATCTCTACATATCTCTCTGTCTCGCCAGATCTGGGGAGACTCAACCTCGGCGTCTGTGGGTGAGGTCGAGCTCGCCCAGCCATGGCGAGGCCGACCTCACCCAGCCCCGGTCACCAATTTGGCGACCGGCTAGAGGAAGAAGAAGAAAAAAAAAAAAGGAAGAAAAAGAAAAAAGAAAGAAAAAAGAAAAAATCGAAAAATATTAAAGTATTATTATCAATTGTCGACGTGAGTGTCGGCGTCCTCGTTAGCGCCGGTCGGCCAAAGTTAACCGAATGGATTGAATGACACAAATGCAAAAGGTTTAGGACTCAATTGACAAAAAAAAAAAATTTAGGACTGAATTGACTCAATTGACAATAAGTTTAGGATTTTTTTGATAATTTTCCTAATTACCTAAGATTTTTGTGTACTTCATTTGTTATCTAGCAATGCTTAAGATGCTAATTTGGAAAGCTCAATAGAATTGTGTTAATAAAAGAATTTTAAATGGTATGTTAGCGGTGTATATAAATAATCACATAAAACATGATTCAAGCACCGGCACGTAAATAATTTTGGCAAATTTTAAATCGGGGTTTAATAAAAGTCGGGAATCAAGCATTAGCTTTTAAAAAACTAACAAAACTTCGTTACTTGACTTCAAAACTTTATTTTAGTGAACCTTTTGTTGAAATTTCTTTTGGGTATTCTTGTCACAAAGATCAAATGTGTGTGTCCATGGAAGCCGCGTGTTAATAATACGATCGAGATGACCTAATTATTGACTACGTGAGGTTTGGGCCAATATGGGCCCAACGAAGGAATTGTACTTGGGCCAGGCCTAACATATTAATTTGTTTTCTGTCCAGATAATCCCGATTTGGGTTCACTATTACTGCTCTTTCAGATCGAGGACAATCGCTTGAGCCCATTATGAAAGTTAAAAAAAACATTGCAAGCTCATTTTACGACAATACATGCAACGATATCAATCATAGTGAAATGCATATTTCCTCTATTGAGATAACGACACAAATAGTTATTAAACTTTCGTCCAATGTGCAATTTGGTCCATGAACTTATAAATTGTTCAAGGTGATTCCTGGACTTTATTCTAATGTGCAGTGTGGTCCCTAAACTTTCAAATTATTCAATGTGGTCCATAAAATTTTGTTAAATGTTCAACTTAGTTCATGAATATATGAAAATGTTTAATATTGTCCCGAACTTGAATTAATGAAACGATAATATTGAACACTTTCATATAGTTCATGGACTAAGATGAACGTGTACCAAAAGTCCATGGATCATATTGAACAAATTAAAAGTTCAAAGACCACATTGCACATGAGGATAAAGTTCAGGAACCACATTGAACAACTCAAAAATTTAGAGATCACATTGCACATCAGGTCAAAGTTCAGCGACCATTTATGTCATTTTCCCTCCTCTGTTCTGTTTGACTCACCCATGTTCGCTCTACGAAGAAGAGTCATGTCAATTTCATTTTGACAAAAAAAAAAACCAAACAATATTGCATTTGGAAGACCTCCTCAAGGAATTCATGGAAACCCTTTGTGACCCAAGGTTTTCTTAGGGTTAACCTAGAAGGTTAGGCGTCATTTGATACGCAAAAAATGAATAATTTCAACAATATTTTTCAAAAAATGATCGCTTGTATTGCTTGAAATAATTAATTAATGAAAAATATTTTTATTAACGACAACAATTTATGCCTAAACATTTTCTAGGATGATGAATTGTGTAAGTGATCTAAGTGGTCATCTTCAGAAAAAAAAAAAATAGTTTTCAAATTATTTATTGTTCGCGAAATAAACGGAGCTTAAAAGCGATTCATTTTTCATTGTCACAAATGAATGAACAAAAATATTTTTTTCATTATAATGTTTTTTCATTATCGATAACAAAATTTATGTCTAAACATTTTTATGGGCAATAAAAATATAAATTTCGTCCACTCATTTTGTAAGTAATATAAGCAATCATTTTTAGAAAAATATTTTTCGAATCATTCACTTTTCCTCAAAAATAAAATAAAAAATAAAAAAATGAAGTCTTAGTTTGCATGATACGGTCGACTAATCAATCTCAATCATAGGAATCAGTCTACCAATAGCTTCCAAGATCTGGCCTCCTCCTCTCCTAAGTAACTTTGACATTGAAACGAAGCAATAAAAGCTCGTGTCGTGACATTATGATCTTAAACAACTTATTCATTCGCGTAAGATATAAAAGAAACCCCGTGTCTGCCAAGAAATCTTGCTAAATTGTTTTTATGAGGTGATAGTGACAGTATTGTATCGGGTAGTTAACCAAGCCACTCAGTCGATGCAATATATTTTGGCCGAATTTTGTAAAAAACCCAAAACTTTAGGTTTTATCCCAAACTTGTCCTAATTTTTTTTCTTTTAATTTTCACTTTGGTCCCAAATCTACCATCACTAGTCCTCCGAAAAAAATCACCAGTAAGTCTTCTGATGTGGCGATTCCACATCAGTAAAAGTTGACGTGGAAAAACTCCATAGAAACGTCGACGTTTCCGTGGATATTTTTCCATGTCAACTTCTGACTTGGATTTTGTGCTGACGTGGAATTGTCACGTCAGAAGACTTAATGGTGATTTTTTACGGAGAACTAGCGATGGTAGAATTAGGACTAGAGTGAAAGTTGAGGGTTGGGGGTATAGATAAAATAAGTTTATGACGGAATTGAAACTAAACCTAAAGTACCGGATTTTTTTTTTTTGTAAGGGATTCGGTGCATAGATTTTTGTTATTGAGTGTACGCCTCACGTGGATTCACATGATCCTCTCTCTCTCTCTCTCTCCACATGGAACGAGGGAACTTTCAGGTAGGCACATACGAGAGCCGAGTCCACGGTGGATATAACTCCCCATTCAAAAGTTCGGTCCGCAGCAGATATAACACCCTCACCTAACCTCTTCTGTATATCATTGTTCCTTACATTTCGTGAAGCAAATAAAAGCGTGTGGATATTAGATTAGGAGGGTGTGGTTCACCCCGAAATGGCGACTCTTTATCATATCATATAGAAAAATCAACAGTGCAAACGTCACACGACCCGCCGTTTTTGTATAGCCACCATGCATGATGCAGAAATTGTTCTGTCGTTGGCAGTCGCTGCCAAAGTTAGACGTCTGATTAATCAGACAATGGTGGGGATGCTCGGTGTCCTTTGATCATGACATCCGACCAAGATCGAATAATTTTGTTGTAATTAGTACAGATTAATGAAATTGAAAGATCATGTGAATGAAACTCAAGCTAGATCTGTAGAATTATAACATATTTGAGACCATGGCCTTGAGCAGTTTTTCTTTCTCTAGTGAGAGAAACTTGAAGATGGAGTGCAAGAAAACTAGTAATGAACATAAGTCATAGTGGGCCTGGTATAAATGGTTGTGTAGTCGTGTAAATTGCAAAGTCAAACTGAAAGGAACCTTATAAAGTCAGGGTAAACAAACTACGAAAGCGAAAGACTTGTGTTATCTGTGTTAACCTCTAATCCCAATAAACAGCTGCCGCCGAGACGGCCGCTAGGTATCTAAGGCTGTGTATGGTAACGTTCCAGAAAAAATATTTCTATTCCCAAAGTGTTCCGAGAACACTTTGAGAACAGAAACGCGTATGGTAAAAAAGTGTTCCCAAAGTGTTCCGGAAACACTTTTGACAAATAGAAACACTTTTGGAGCAGAAACAAGAAACAAAAAAACTTGCTTCTGTGTTTTCGGAACACTTTTTAGAAACACATTTGGAACATTTTTTAGAAACAATTAGAAACACTTTGTTCCCAAAGTGGCATCGGTCGCCGCCGTCATCCGAAAATTTTTAAAAAAATAGGAAAAAATTTCATATTGCATGAAAGTATTTTAGTAATATCATTTTTTATTTTATTTACCGCCGCCATCTGTCGCTACCGGTCGCCGCCGCCATCTGCAGCCGCCGCAGGTCTCCGCCCGCTGCCAGAGAAAAATGAAATAAAATAAAAAATACTTTTTAATAATAAAATATATTTCTTGAATAAAAATATTTAAAAAAAAAATCAGAAATTTTTTATAAAAAAAAGGAAAAAAAATTTCATATTGCATGAAAGTATTTTAGTAATATCATTTTTTTTTTATTTACTAATTTTTTTAGAAGTTACTGTAGATGGAGAAATTTTGTTGAGAATATGGCCTTTATGCAGTTACTAAACGCGTTTCTGTTCTTTTTTTGTTCTGAGAACAGAATTTTTTTGTAGTTACCAAACGCGTTTTTGTTCCCAGAAATCGTTGCTGGGAACAGAAACAGAAAAAACTGTTTCTGTTCCAAAAGTTGTTCTGGAAACAGAAACGTTACCATACGCAGCCTAATTCAATCCTTAATGGATTTTTATCATATTTTGACAAAATTTCCAGATATAATGTCTATATTTAATCTGCTTAAACTCGAGAACTTGGCTTGTTCCCTCTAAGTTAAGACTCTGCGAACGCCTCTGAAAAATCCGGTATTAGAAGTGTTTACTAAGAATAATAGACTATAAGATACTGATGCACTATGTGAAATATAAGGTTGTATGCTTATGATCCTGTGGTCCACTTGATCCTATCTATAAGTCTGTACATTTGAGGACTCAAATATTCGGCAACTAATTGGAGGAACCACATTTGGATATTTCTGTGGACTCCACCAACCCAATAATTGTAATTATCAACGGTTGGAAGTTGTCGAGATATTGAGAGAAGTCTCATACAGCATAGAGGATCTTCATTCAAGATGTTCATGTTATGTTTTGTTAAAAAAAAAGTTTTTTCCTAGGCACTAGGGAGTAGGACCTGAGTATATTCTTAAAAGCCTTCGTCTAAACTTAGGAACGTAAAATTCGAGGGTATTTTCGCCTATAGGAGAAAAAAACGCTTTGGGGGTCTGGTGTTAATAGATTATTTTTGGCTCCCTAGTACCTAGAAATTTTTTTTTTTTTTTAACGAAACATAACATGAACATCTTGAATGAAGATCTTCTAAAATATTAAATTTTAAAGATAATATGTTTCTCTCTCACATCGTCTCAAGTCGAAATCAAAAGAAGGAAGAGGTAATGCAACTTCGATAAAAATCTGCAAGCACAACTTTCTCACCTACTAAAGCAAGTTAGACACCGGTTGGACACTTGAATCACCAAACCAAACCTCACTATCCTCCCTTACATTCTCTCTTTTACTCTCTATAAAGCATTTCTACGTTGCCCTCTCTCTAACGAAACCCCAAGCATAAATCACCCTCACGCACCTCTCGTGTCACCGCCACCTTCCCCACCACTGATGTCGTCTGCGAAACCTAAACCCCTCGCTGGTGACAACCTGCCCCTCTTCACTCCGAACCAGCGGCTCGAGCTCCAAGGATTCTCCAGCAAAGCCAAGCCCAATGGCTCCTCATCGACCCTCGCCGAGCTCCTGAGGAGGGTTGAAGAAGCTCAAATCGGAGACCAAATGCCTTCAACGCCATCAATCCATGTCCTCCAGATGACCTCCTTGGCATCCTCCTCCATCTCCGTGCCGACCGCCTATCCCTTCGTGCTCTCCTTCAAGAACTTGACTTACAGTGTCAACGTCAGCCATAAGCTGGGCTTCTCATCGCTGCTCGGGCGGGAAAAGTCCCGCGACAGTGCGGGCTTGCCGGGGCGGGCCGACACCAAGGTCTTGCTCAACGACATCTCCGGGGACGCCAGGGAAGGGGAGATAATGGCCGTCCTCGGCGCGAGTGGCTCAGGAAAGTCGACGCTCATCGATGCCCTTGCAGATCGGATCTCGAAGGAGAGCCTCGGAGGGGCCATCACGCTGAACGGCGAGGTTCTAGAGTCACGGCTCCTGAAGGTGATATCAGCCTATGTCATGCAAGACGACCTCCTCTTCCCGATGCTGACCGTGGAGGAGACGCTCATGTTCTCTGCCGAGTTCCGGCTCCCACGCTCACTCTCCAAGTCGCGGAAGAAGGCGCGGGTCCAGGCGCTGATTGATCAGCTCGGGCTTAGGAGTGCTGCAGGCACGGTGATCGGCGACGAAGGCCACCGAGGCGTATCTGGTGGAGAGCGGCGGCGCGTCTCCATCGGCATCGACATCATCCACGACCCGATCATCTTGTTCCTCGATGAGCCGACCTCTGGCCTCGACTCGACGAGCGCCTTCATGGTGGTGAAGGTACTGCAGCGGATTGCCCACAGCGGGAGTATCGTCGTCATGTCAATTCACCAGCCGAGTTACCGAATAATGAGCCTCCTCGACAGGCTGATCTTCCTCTCTCATGGGAACACAGTATTCAGTGGCTCGCCGGCCAACTTGCCCAAGTTCTTCGCCGAGTTCGGGCATCCGATCCCAGAGAATGAGAACCGGACCGAGTTTGCGCTCGACTTGATCCGCGAGCTCGAAGAGACTCCCGGCGGGACAAAGAGCATGGTGGAATTCAACAAGTCGTGGGAAGCGAAGCAACAGTCATCGATTCTCCAGAACCGCGACGTCACGTGGACAGGACCGAAACCCTCGCTCAAGGATGCCATCAGCGCAAGTGTCTCGAGGGGCAAGCTGGTCTCAGGTGGCAGCGGTGGGGACTCGACCCAAGTTGCCTCGGTACCGACCTTCGCGAACCCGTTATGGATGGAGATGCTGGTGATCTCCAAGCGGTCGCTGACCAACTCCCGGCGGATGCCGGAGCTCTTTGGGATCCGGTTCGGCGCCGTCATGGTCACAGGGATAATCCTGGCGACCATGTTCCACCACCTTGACAACTCCCCGAAGGGCGTCCAAGAGCGGCTCGGTTTCTTCGCCTTTGCCATGTCGACCACCTTCTACACCTGCGCGGAGGCCATTCCGGTCTTCCTCCAGGAGCGCTACATCTTCATGCGGGAGACCGCATACAACGCGTACCGCCGCTCCTCCTACGTCCTCGCCCACGCCATCATCTCCGTCCCCTCCCTCGTCATCCTCTCCCTTGCCTTCGCAGCCACCACCTTCTGGCCTGTGGGCCTCGCCGGCGGGTTCTCGGGGTTCATGTTCTTCTTCTTCGCAGTCCTCGCATCCTTTTGGGCGGGGAGCTCCTTCGTGACCTTCCTGTCCGGGGTCGTTTCCCACGTCATGCTCGGGTTCACCATCGTTGTTGCCATCCTCGCCTACTTCCTGCTCTTCAGCGGCTTCTTCATCTCGCGGGACCGGATCCCGCTCTACTGGATATGGTTCCACTACCTCTCGCTCGTGAAGTACCCGTACGAGAGCGTGCTCCAGAACGAGTTCGATGACCCGGCCAAGTGCTTCGTGCGAGGGGTGCAGATGTTCGACAACACGCCGCTCGCCGCAGTGCCGGAGATGCTGAAGCTGAGGCTGCTGAAGAACATGGGAAACACTTTGGGCATGAACCTTACTGGCTCGACGTGCGTGACCACCGGGGTCGACATACTGCAGTCGCAGGGGATCACGGACATCAGCAAGTGGAATTGCCTATGGATCACCATCGCGTGGGGGTTCTTTTTCAGGATCCTGTTTTATTTTACGCTCCTGTATGGGAGCAAGAATAAGAGGAGGTAAAATAATTGACTGGTTTGAAGAAAATGGTAGTTTAAATTGGTTTATTGGCTGTTTTGTAGTCTGTTTTTTTTTTCCTCTCCTGTACCACGACAAATGTAACGGCTAAAAGAGAGTATTTGTCTAATTTCCAGCAGGTGGAACTGTTCAAGTTATTTGTTACAAAATTGATTATATAACAGTTTTTGAGTAATTATAATGCTAATAGTCTATTTTGGGTCACAAAAAATAAATAGCAATTAATTAAAAATTATTGTAGGATCCACTCTTTTAAAAATTTGTGGCTCATAACATACTAATATTCTCATCATCATCCAAAAACTATTATACTAGCAAAGTCCAAGGGCGACGCTATTTCTACCCCCTACATGACTAAATCCACTCAATTTTCATCAAAAAGACAAAATTGCCCTCTATCATTAAATTACAATTTAAATTGGTGGTTCCAAATTTATTTACTTTCCTTTTTATTAGTTTTCTTATATCTATGTAGGATCTACCTACCATAATTAAGAATTTGATATGTTCATTTTTTGTTTGTTGAAGATTTTCCTTGTATATTAAAGGCAATATATCTTTTTAATGTGAGATATTACTTCCATAAGAATTTGTTTTGTCGAAAAGAGACATTTCCAAAAAAAAAAAAAAAACTAGTTCTTTTCTACATTGTCGATCAAATTTATGGATATATTATTAAGTACATGAAATTTAATTAAATCAGGACATTGCATAAAGTAAGAATTTTATTTTTGAAAATGCCATTTTAGATTAACAAAAATGAATATCCTCTATGAACTATTTATGCAAAAAAAAAAAAAAAACCAAAAATACCTCATCGTGCATAATAATTTTAGTGTTTTCCTAAATATTTCTCTAACGCCTCATATGCTTTGATAAAAGGTATCTCGCCAATATAGTAAGAAAAATAAATAAATTCTTTGATATAGTAAATAAAGAAACTTGACATATATTTTAAACTAATGAAATTAATAAAAAGCTCACCAACAAAGTGAGCTCTTAGGATAAGAGGGATAAAACATAGAGAAGTATGATGAAGAAGATACTTTTCGGTTTTATACTATATCAAAGAATGTCTTTTTTCTTACTACTAACGAGATAATTTTACATGGAACAAGTAAAACGTTATAGGAATATCTGAAAATGCACTTTTCTTTATTACGTTAAAAAGTAAAACATGTGAAATGCTTAATTATGGTAATTATCCTAAATAGAAAAAGAAAAAATAGTGAAAAGGAGGAGTGTGGCCATAACTTTAGATTGTACTTGAAAAATTGAGCGCAGTTTGTCTTTTAGTGCAAAAGGGGGTGGATTTAGTCAATTATGGAGTGGAAATAGCGCCGCCAAGTCCAATAACAACGTGTACATTTTTTGTCCAAGTTATTTCTTCTTCTTCTTTTTTCTCTAACATGGCTGATATCCGATAAGAGACTGAGATTTGACGTGAAATGGTAATGCTCCTGTTTAGCCGGAGTGTTTCTCCTCGACGATCGTAGTTGACTGCATTATCGGTAATCTGGGCATTGGCGAAACTTATAGGATTGAAAGTTGGTTATGATCTCGGCATTGTTGCCAATCTTACTTCTCCAAACTCGTAGGACGATCACTGCTTCACTGGGGATGATATCTTGCAAATTTGGGCCTTCGACCCTGACCCAATTTTTTTCAACATTTTTTCGATTTTTTTTACACAATTTTTCAACACACTGCTTCGCAACAACTTTTGAACAATTCAGCATTTTCAAACTCTCGGGCCTTTATCATCAATCGACATCCCGGACCATGCTATTCTTTTTTGATAGCTCAACTGCCTTGCCCCAGTATGGGGATGATCACGAATCGGGTAAAATCGGCTTAAGTACACCACAAGTGCCAAAACTTGTGTACGGCACTTACTTTAGTGCCAAAACTTTCAAAACGATTACTTAAGTGTCATTTTATAAAATAAAAAAAATGTTCACTTCAATGCCAACTCCGATCTGAAGCATATGTGGCTCGTCGGAAATCCGACGTGAATTTTTTATTTTATTATCGATAACTGAGGACGACGTGGCTCAACGGAGGTCCACTCAGCATTTTAGAGAAGAAACGACGTCGTTCAAGCTCATTTGGCCCCAAACATAAACCCTAAATTGCCATTGAACCCCAATTTCAAACCCTAAAATCGCCATTGACCTAAAATTCATTCCCTATTTCGGTTTGCCCCCAAAACCCTAACAGCACAAAGTTGCGAATGGAGAGCAAGAGTTTTAGTAGCAGCTCAAATTCGTTTCAACGAATTGAAGAAGATGGTGAGTTTTACTGTTATTGTGGGTTACCGACTTCAAGAAGTACATCTTGGACTCGGTTGAATCTGGGGAGAAGATTCCATGGATGTGGCAGGTTTAGAGAGGGCTCGAAGTGCAAATATTTCAAATAGGTTGATAAAAATTTCTCCAGTCAAGCCATAAATGATATTGGAGCTTCTTGAAGGACAACATCAACCTTCACCTACATTGATGGACGAGTTGGACGATGTTGATTCAAGGGAAGTTGAGATGATGGCTGTAACATCTCTGACCAATCAATTGAAGAAGGAAGTGTCAACGATAAAAATAGAAAGAAAGCGTCATCGAGCGTTAATTGTGTTGTGGTTCTGTTGTTGTCGCGACCCGACCCTCCTCACGAACTTTTTAGCTAACGTGGATCGAGTGGTGGGCTAACGGATTGCTAAACCTCGGTAAAGGTGGTGTTTAGCACGGGTCCTTCCAAACTCATACCGAATCGCGACGGGGGAAAGGATGAATTTTATATCAACGTGGTCAATCTTTAATATGATCGGGTGACATGTGCAAAGTGTACATGCAAATGGAGTCGCCACCAATCTTTCTTTGGAGGGTAGATTGGAAACCCTACCAAGCGGTTGGAAGAAACCGTTCGGTTCTACGGAACCAAAGATTTGAGTTCGGGGACATGGTTACGCTAGTATTTCTACCGACGTCCTTTCGATACCTAACGTCGAGTGATTTTCCTAATCTATGATTTCAAGCAGGCTCAATTTTGGGTGAGGTAAGTCCTAAAATCTAAGGTTTCACACAGATGGGAATATTTAATCATAACAATCACAATCAGTGAAAGAAGGTGCGCAAAATAAGGAATCAGAAACGTGCTGATAAAACGCAGAAAATGACAACATGGTATCCCTAGTAAAACCCTAAACACTTAGAGAAAGTGTGATCAAAGTTTGGGAGAGATTTGGGAAGGTTTGTGAAAAATTGTCCAAAGGGGCAAAAATGTCATCTTGGAGAAGGATCGGGGACTAAAATCAACAAAAATAGGTTGGGCCAGATGAATGTGGCCATTTCCTATTTTTTTGTTTGTGATTATTAGGAATTTTTCTGATTTTTTCAGAATTTTTTTATGAATTTTCTAACTTTTTTTTGAATTTTTTAACCATTTTCTGATTTTTTTTTTTTCGAATTTTTTATTAAAATATTATTTACCAGATTGTGCCACATGGTAAATCGTGGCTGTCACATCTATTTTTTATTTTTTTTTATTTCAAAAATTGATTATAATCGTTCGGTGCTGACGTGGCGTCCTACGTGGCATGCCACGTGGCGCCACGTCAGCATTGACCTAATCAAAACTGACCGGAGAAGATAATCGGTGCTTGCGATTCGCACCGGTGCATCGCTAGGGACCTTATTCCGAAGTGAAAACGCGCCTAAAAACTCTCGATCTTGCTACCTAATGACTCCTCAAAACTTCCTCATCAACATATCTCAATTTCACGGCAAAAACTGACCTAAAACTACCTATCCAAGCTCCGGCCGAAGCTAATCCCCGGCGAAAATCGGCCTAACCATTTCTTGCTTTAAATCCACAAACTAAAGCATCAATCAGCATCGCAAGAGGTTAGGGATACTTACCCGACCAACCGAGAGCTTTGGTTTTGTGTGGATCGAGCTTACAAGTTCATGACGGTTCCGGGGAGGTTCGGGGGTCAACTCGAGGTTTATATGCAACGAAATCAAAAAGCAATGGCATATTCGTGATCAGGAGAGTACTAGGAGAAATTTAAACCAAGTTTCAAGCGAAATGGTTGAGTGAAACGAAATCTGCCATTGATGAAACATCGAAAGTACGAAAATGGCAAGTACATGTATAGAGATCGAGGAGCTGATCGGGATGGATTGGCATGTTCCTCAAGTCGAGGTGAAGCTCCGAGGACCAATGGCGTGGCTCGATTTCACTCTGGGAAGTCCGACGAAGCTCCGAGAGCTTTTGGTGAGCTTGGCTATGGTGGACGCATATAGCCCTAGTAGAGCCTCTCTCTCCTCTCTTTCTTTCTCTCTCTAATCTATTAGCCTCTTGCGCACGAATGAGCCTCCCCTTTTGCTTGAGAACGCGTCCAATTGGTTATACCAATTTTTGGACTTTCGACCGTGCGCGGGAAGTTTTGATCAAGCCTCTCCTCACGTGCCAAATGGTACTAATCTGATGCGGGAGCATCAAGCTCTATCGATCAACTAGCAAGCTCAACTCTGTCCTCATTGATTAATCCATGATGCAAGAGCATCTGATTTGTTGAAACAATCCTTAAGTTCCGATTTGTCGACAACTAAGATGCTGACCAAGAAGTATTGATTATTTCCCTTATAAATAAGATGATTAGCAGATTGATTGCGGATTTCATGGCGATTCACCAGATTGATTACTTACAGATTGATTGCTAAGCAAATTGATTGCTGATTTCATGGGATATAGTTTTGCCGGATGCATAATTTGTTGCTGATTTGATGACAAATCAAAGACAGATCAACGAGAGGCTGATTGGAGTTATTTCTTTTGCAATTAGTAGATCTTTCAAGGTTGTTATTAGCTATACAAGGCTGGTGGACGAGATTGATTGTCTTTTATTTCCTTTTTCTTATCACTCTATACAACGAGGTGAAATCTCCATTATAAAAAAAAAAGACATGAGATTTGATGAATGAATGAGAATTTCTCTTTTGAGTTGAATTTTCTTTATATCGGTTTCTTTAACCTTGAAAATTGGATTCTTCCTTGGTGGTGAACCAAAAGCTCTTTAGCCTTGGTTGGTGGTTATCCTTTAAACTTGGTGGTGAGCTTCTGTCCCGAATCTCGATTTTTATTCTTGGCTGGTGGTGCATCCTTTAGGCCTTGATCTGATCATAACCTATCCTTATTTGCGTTCTTCCTTCGATATCAATCCTATAAACTCTTATCGATCCATTATTTCTTCCATAATCACTCAAAACGCATTCGCCCGCCTCACGCACGCATCATAATTAGCGTCGGAGCTCGTTGGGAATTCAGGCAGCATCATTTGGAACTCTAGCATGCTTAAAATGGTGTCCAATTTAGCATTTCCTCGTTCGGCCTGTGTAATGCTGTTGACACATGATTTTTAGTCATTTATTTTTGGAAAATTGATAATAATAAAATTCATAAAATTGTAAAATCAACTTTGGAAGCCTTGGCCAAGTCTAAGGAACCATTTTTGAACAAAAAATAATTTTTGGTATTTTTCGCATTTTTTTAATATTTTTCACATATATTAGAAAAATATTAAGTTTGGGGGTATTTGATAACTCTATTTTATATAGAGTTTATTTATTATTTTAGACTTAATATTTGCTTAGTTTTAATTGAATTTGATGTCTACATTACTTATTTTAATTGATTTTGTAGGTAATTGAAGTTAAAGGGAGCTTAGGACTAATTTTATAATTTGCCGATTTAGGAGGACAAAATGCATGTAAAACAGTGTAGAAGCTTCCCAAATTGGAAATTAAAGCCTTGCAGATTTGAAATCAAGAAGAATCAAGCATATCTTGAGGAGAAATTCAAAATCCAAGCTAAATTAAGAGTTTTATTGTTGGAAGGAGTCATCTTTGGGAAGAATCTTTGATTACAATCCTATTCTGGTGTAATTTAGATTTCTTTTTTTGAAAACAAGAAGATATCCATATGAAGGCCAAAAAAAAAAAAACGTGATTTTGAAGAGGAGAGAGAGAGAGAGAGAGAGGAGACGTTTTTTCCATATGACATTCAGGGTTTCGCTTCCACTCTTCCTTTCAATGCCGTATGCCAAGTGAAGAAGAAAAAGGCGAATTCAAAGTGAATCCTTGATAATTCTTGGTGAACTCATTTTAGTTCTTCTTCATGTTTAGTTTAGTCATTGTTTTAGTTTAATTTTCATTATGTGCTAGACTACTTGTTGTTAGAGCTACGATGTAGCTTAACTATGATTGATTAACTTTTCAGATTCGTTTATGCAATTTTAGAATTCATATGTGTGAGTTATATATCATGTTCTTAATACTTTTAAGTGCTTGATCACCACTTGAATGATTTTTGTTGCATGTTTGAGACCGAAAGGAGATTCCATGCGAGTGCTTTATGATATATAGCCATGAATTCAACATAGATAGAGATATCTTAGGTTGTTTGTGTGGTTTCAGTAGTAGGTAAATCAAGGGTCGTTTATTGAATCAGAGAACGTTCATAGATCTTAATGCGTTTGGGTTTACTTAAATTCACATGAACCAAGTGTGGATTGCTAAATCCAAGTAGGGTTGCTATACCGGACCAAGGATAGTGACTTAAATTAGGAAGTTTTACCATCACACTATGGTTTCAATTTGATTGCATGACGAGATTGGTTAATTAATCTTGATTGGTTAAGTGAAATCGGATACTCTAATGTCTTTTATTCTTGATAAAAATCCTTTGTTCTTTGCTTCTTTATATTCGAAATTTATAGGTTTAGTTTGTGAATTCTATTTTTGATTTTGGTTTGTTGCCTTGGTTAATTTATTTGTCTTTAGAATTTCGATTGTTTTATTGAATCTTTAATTGGTTAGATAAATTTGAGAATTGTTCACCTTTAGTAAGTAATTTGATTGATTTGTCTACAATCTCTATGGGAACGATACTTTTACTCATCACTTTATTACTTGTTCGATACGTGCACTTGCGTTGCTAATCAAGAGAACACCCATATAACAATCAAGCCTAATCAACGGGTGAACACTTCAACACTCTTGTTTTGAAGTTCAATAACCATCAATCCACCAAACAAATCAAACAAGTAGGTTCATAACAGAGAGACAGTGGGCTGTGAAGTCAAAACCGAGTGGCAGGGTGCTGGATCTAGGCTCACTGACGCTGGGCGACCTCCCTGCAAGGCTCGCCGGGTGCCGGCGACGCCAGACGTGGGCTTGCCGAGCCTAGGCGACGTCAGGCAATGCCAGAACTAGGTTCGCGGGCCTAGGCGACGCCCCTGCAAGGCTCACCGGATCTCGGCGACACTAGATCTGAGCTCGCCGGGCCTGGGCGACACCGGATCTAGAGATTCCGGCAAGATTTGTTAACTCCGGCGGTGGCTAGTGGTGGTTGGTGGTGGTCAACGGCTATTTTAGGGTTTAGGTATCAACGAGGCTCTGATACCATGTTAGAGGAAAAAGTTAATCTCATATTATTTAGTAAAGTGGTATTTATACATTGGTAACCCAAAAAACCCTAAGAGTCACAAAGACCACTTTACCCTTTGTATTTCTAACAATGTCAAAGTCAGAGAAAGGAGCATACCATAGTGCAGAAGTAAAATCCAACTGTCATAAAGTAGAAAGACATCATTCTAAAGAAGTCAAAGAGCTGCCCGAGTCTGTACACATCACTACTTAAAACTTGTTCACCATTGCCCCCAGCAACCTTCCCCTCAAATAAAGCAATCTGATTGAGCCCAACATCTCGACCTTTTCCAACCTGCAATATTCACAGCTTAGTTGTGCTCGAAGTAAAATGAACTGGAGATAGAAATTGAGGATACTAATATAATATGGGACATCTTACTTGAATATACTCATGATGAGTAACATTTCCTTGGCGTAGCCTTGAGTTAAACCCTGGTGTTTGTGCCAAATAGTTACAATGGGGAATGGAAGGAATGGAGAAAGCACTATCGCATCCGAAATAAATGTAATCCGCACTTCAACTTCAAGGGAAAAATGGTGCACTCAATTTACGTACAGGGTCAAAGCCTAATTGCATTTTCATGAAGCCCCATTTGCTATCAATTCCGTGCGTGGCTCTTCCAAATGGTGCACTCGATATTACTACCGGGCTTTTTGGCCCTCGTAAATGTTCACTCTAACCCAAAAAGCAAAAATTGCAATGATCCCCTAGGTATTCAGTCCTACAAGAATAAAGATGAACATGTTTAAAGGTCCGCATGCCAACAACCGAAGATGAGACGAAGAAAGCTCGTCGCAGGCCGCAATGCATCATAGAAAGGCTACATGTCAAATAAGAGATCAGATTCTATAACACCATCTTCTGTCCAAAGAAGCAGGAGTAGAGCTATAAAATAAAGCAAATATGTATCAGTAGCGGAACTATTCATGACAGACCGAACTTAATGGAAGAAAACACCGGTCTTCTTCTCCGGCTTCTGCTTTTCCTTTTGTGTAGAAAAAGTCTAAACTTTATGAGGCCCCTAGTATAGCCACGTAATGACTCAGTGCTTCCACAGGATTATGCAGAGTCAATAAATAATATTGTCCTGCTGACTTGTTGAAACCATTGAAAAGGAGAAACATAGAGATTCTAATAAAAATCAGAATGCTGCAGCTCTTTAGTTCGAACAGTCACAAGTAAATTTCATCCCAAAAAAACAGCACCGTTTTCCCCGACCATGCGCATTATCAAGGCCACTTCCTGCAGGTATTGAAGCATAAAATGATTCTGTAGAGAGCTAAAAACTGAGAGAAAGGTTCAGCTAGTAATTCGACATTAGTATGACAAGTATACATTAGTTCTTCACACATGATTCTCTGGTAAACGATAATATATATAATGTCAAAACCTGAAAAGATATCTTCACTTATGTTGATGACACAAGAAGCCTTGCTTACTCCACCCCAAGTTATATGAAAAACTCTGCCAGATACAGCAGGACGACCATAATGCATACGAACCCTGGAATTATGAAAGGTTATTTCCTGGGACTCACTCTGAAAGGTCAGTCGAAGAACAGGAACCATGTAGTTTACTTACTTCAGAGGATTTGCAAGAACGCGTTGTCCAAGAGTTATGATGCTGGATTCTTGATTAGACATGAATGAGGCTAAAGAAGACCCACTTCAGGTCATCACACATACAAATGCAAGAAAAAGAAGGGAATGACCACATAATGAGATTTCCCTTGGAACTACCTAAATCAGATGGTAGCTTTCTTGTGAAGACAAACAACAAACTCGGGGGCAAAAAGACGTGTTTGAAGAAGGCAACAAATAGTGTGACCGAGCAAAAATCCTAAGCATAATAACACACTTACTGACTTCAAGATCCAGTAAGTCGAATAACCTGTTTATCATCATCATTCTCTGCATGTGCTATGCCATGTAATCTCCAAACTTCAGCAATATCAGGATTTTTCAGAACTTCAGCCTCTAAACCAAGAATTGCTTCACTCAGAAGCCCTCTGCGGAAGAGGTCTTGACCTTCTTTTAAGGGATTAGGCTGTCCGACATATGGATTCATATACGAGAAAACACACACTCCCCTTGGACCATCGGACTGCTCCTTTTGCTCATTCCAGAACCTAAAAGGTACAACAGAAATGTCTGAACATAGATAACTGTCGTACAATGTCATTAAAATTTTGAGTAGTGTAGTCACAAACATGATTGATTCCATGCCAGTATCTCAGAGAGAAAACGAAAGCAACTTCATATTTCAGGCATGAAGGCAAAATCTCAAGGAAACGGCAGGTGGAAAGTCAAGTCACAATAATGTCTTTGTCGAAATTGCTTCGAGGATAAACAGAACAAGAAAAACTTACCAGAGGAGATGCGCATTTCAGAGTGTTCACTAGCTGTCATGACATGCAGGAATCCGAACTCTTTGTTTACAGGAATTTCTCTACCCATAATGACAACACTTTTCCCCTTTGTCCCAAGTCCAACAGTGGTGCAGCACTACCCGGGAGATACTAAACTATCTGATGAACAATTCACTTGGCTTTCCAGAAGACGGTGCCTCCACATGGTGAGACCACACTAATATTTACAAAGGCAAAGGAGAAAACAATAACTGACAGAGATACTGTTTTACTTTCAATGGTATTGGTAATTGGCGAGCTTCAAATTTGCATTTTGATCCAACTTCAAAAGGCATCCTATCGGACTGATGTGAAATCGAAGTGCTTCAGATTCCCTTGCTTGAGCACTGCACCCACACGTTTGCACTGCTTCAATTGTTGCCACTCGAGAATACATGAAACAGTAAATGTAAGGAGTCCATTAAACAAGAACATGGAGGAAGGTTGCATGTAACGTAGATCAGCTTGTTACTCCCGTATTCATCAGCCCAAGAAGGACCTGCAGTGTACTCTTGATGAAATTCTGATGCCCAGTCTCCATGTGCAGGCTTTACTTCATTATCATCGATGATAAGTTCACCACGGCTCATCTTTGATACAAACTGAAGGAACTTCGAGTTCTGCAGAACATTTGATATTTCAATTCAGCAAAACCACGATTGATAAGAAGATAACATCATTTAAAGTGAGCTTGCCAATACATTTTGAAGGGCTCTTCCAATATATTGTCTTAACATCCCATAGTAAGGCATGTTTGTCTTTATCACCAACCTGCATAAATTGCAACTGCAGTCCGTCATTTGGTCTGCTCGTTTTGCAAATTTTAACGCCATATCTGGTAATGCTAAATGCTTCCTGTGTCATTCCCACCTTGGGCAGCATACCGTCTTCAAACCACACCTAATAGAAATGCATCACGTGGTCTGTTATCATATCATCTGAAACAAATAGGGAGCCACTCTAAGGTATCCAAAGACATAAGAGCAATCACATTTAAGGTCAGAGACACTATCCAACTAAATTTTAGGAATAAACAGAAACTAAACTGTTTATTTCAAGGTTGTGATACTTCTACGCAGACGATTCTTGATGTCCCCGAAAACACTTCTCCCAAGACAAACTGGCCAAAGAAACAAAGTCCAATGACAGTCTTAGTAATTCCTACGTCTCTCAGTCTATAAACAGATGGATTGTTGTGAAGTGTAGTTGAACTTGGTACTAGCATGTTTCGTAAGCCCTGTCATTGCATCCCTGGGTTAACATTCTTGTTATCTTATCAGACCATGTTTTTGATTGGGGTTAGGATGTTCAGTGACGTACCACTGGATAAGCTCAC
Source organism: Lenwebbia sp. NSW1173648 (assembly GCA_029784005.1). Taxonomy (NCBI): domain Eukaryota; kingdom Viridiplantae; phylum Streptophyta; class Magnoliopsida; order Myrtales; family Myrtaceae; genus Lenwebbia; species Lenwebbia sp. NSW1173648. Next base: position 16,439,743 of record JARCGZ010000008.1, on the reverse strand, counting down.
CAGCCTCCTTGTGAGTGAAGCTAAACAGGGTATGAACTCAGTCTAACGAGACTATAACCAAATGGGATGTCTGGTCTCAAGTTTAACTTTAGGTCGCGCATGATAACCATTCTATTTCTGGAATCAATTTCTAGATGAGTTTATGAGCAAAAAAACGCTTTTGATAACGACATAAAATTTCTGTTCCTAGAACAGAAATTCGTTTGATAACGGTTGAAAATTTCTACTTCTTGAATATTATTAACGCAAAATCTTCTACGAAAAATTTCTACTTCATTTTTTGTTTTTAAAAATTTATTTAAAAAATAATTTTTATTATTAGAAAATATTATTTACTATTTAAAATTAAAAAAATTATGTATTTTTTACTTCGGTGGTGGCGGCGGTTGCAGCGGCCGGCAGAGGTTGGCAGTGGTCGGCGGCGGCCGGAGGTGGTTGCAGCAGCCGGAGGGGGCCGAAGGTGGTTGCAGCGGCTGGCGGAGGGTGGCAGAGGTTGGCGATGGACGGCAGCAGGTGGTGGGTGGCAGCGGCCGATGGTGCGGCGGGGGGCGACGGCGGCCGGAGGCAGGCGATGGTCGACAGCAGCCGGCGATGGTCGAGGCGGTGGGGGGTGGGGGCCGGCAGAGGTCGGTGGTTGGTGGCGGCGGGGTAGGTGGTTGGTGGTGGCGGGGTAGGCAGTTGGCGGCTGCTGACGGTGGTCACGGGTGGGCGGTGTCGACGGAGGTGGTTGCGGTGGGGGTCGGCGGCTGGCGGCGAAGGTTGGCGACGGTGGGTGGGGGTGGCCGACGGAGGTTGGCGGGCGGCGGCAGTTGGCGGTGATGGGCAGCGACCGACAAAGGAACGGAGACAGAGAGAGTGCGACGAGGACTTGAGAAAAAACGAAGGGTTTTGGTAGGTTATTTCTCATTTCTGTTTCTGGAACAGAGAAGTTACAATTTTTAGCTTCTCATTTCTCTTTCAAATTTATTTCTAGATCAAAAATTTGTTCCAGAAACGAAAAAATAGAATTGCATTGCGAAATGAATTTATGTTCCAAACCTGTTCCAGAAACAGGTTTGGAATAGAAACAGAGAAATAAAATGGTTATGATAACATTTCTCTTCCCCGGCCTTATTTCTGGCCAGAAATAGAAAAATCTATTTCTATTCCCTATACGGTTTTTTGAGCTGAGATACGTGTTTCATAACGACAAAATATTTCTGTTCCTAGAATAGAAATTCATTTGATAACGGTTGAAAGTTTCTACTTCTGGAATATTATTAACACAAAATCTTTTACGAAAATTTTCTACTTCATTTTTAATTTTTTAAAATTTCTTTAAAAAAATAATTTTTATTATTAGAAAATATTATTTACTATTTAAAAATAAAAAAATTATTATTTATTTTTTACTACAGCGGTGGCGGTGATTGCGGGGTCAGCGATGGTGGGTGGCGGCGGCCGGCAGAGGTCAATAGTGGTCGGTGGCGGCTGGCGGAGGGTGGCGATGGTTGGCGGGGGGGGCGGTGGTCGACGGTGGGGGGTGGCAGCCAGCGGTGTGGCGGGGGGCGGCGGCGGCAAGCAAACGGGGGTGGCGGCCCGCGGTGCGGCGGGGGGCTGCGGCAGCCGGCGGCAGGCGGTGTTCGGCGTTGGGTGGCAGCAACTGATAGGAGGGGGGCGGCGGTTGGTTGCGGCTAGCAGTGGTCACGGCAGTGGGCAGCACAGCCGATGGTGGTAGCAATGGCAGTGGTTACGACGGCGGCGGGAGTTGGCGGAATCAAACGGCCCTAACTTATTTCTTTTTGGATGGCCCGAACTTATTTCTTTTTTTTGTTCCAGAAACAAAAAATTAACTTTTTTCTACTTTTGATTTCTCTTCCAAATCTATTTCTGAGTCAAAAATTTGTCCCTAGAATAGAAAAATAAAATTGCATTACCAAATAGATTTCTATTCCAAACCTGTTCCCCAAAATAAAAATACAGAAAAATAGAGGAATAAAAATGTTATCATGCGCGCCTTAATGTGCCAATAGGAGATGACCTCATTTGGCATCAGCGATGGACAGCAGTTTCACTGGCAGGATCAGTAGATCCAGCACAAGTCCATAATGCTGTACAAAAAAACTACGCAAACTGAAGTCCGCATATGAGACTACAAGAGTTAGTGTTGCAAATATTAGGGTAAGAAAGGGCAATATGGTTCTTCGCAGAAACATAATTAGCAATGTTGTAATCAAGAACTAAGTAAAGCGGCCTCAAAATGAACAAAAACCACATTAGATAAATCCCCGCGAATCCTAACGAGACCGCAGATAAGACACCACAAAAAATTTCCTATTTAACATTGTCTTTCTATAATTTTCAAAGAACTTCTCGAACTTGGATTGAAGCATGACCGCGCGCGCCCCTCCCCTCCCCTCCCCCCCCCCCCCCCCCCCCCCCCCCCCCCCGCGGAGTTCCCCATATGCCCAGCAAGTTATTTATAACCTGACACCACTTATGGACTAAGATCTAAGATAGGAGGTGGCTCTCAATCCGCCGGCTTAATCTAGTTGAAAAAGAGATGATGTTTGTCACCTTCGTACCACAGGCATTGGTCGAGATATGTATCAGTGACCTTCACAACAGCCTTCGGTGCAAGCGACACTTTATCGTGATAAAGCTTCATGGGGATTATCATATGCTTGCTCAGTAAGACCCAACTCCTCCATCGGCAACAGAATTTAGTCTTGCAGCTCTACTGTAAGACTCCTTCAACCTCTCTAGTGCTAAAATTGGAAGCTTTGCATCATGCTCATATGAAGACCTAGGGAAGGGAATGGTAGAGCGACTTCTTGATTCCAACCAGTGCAGAGTGGTAAGGTAAATTGCCCCAGCTTCCTCTTTGACACCTGGACCATTTTCAGAAGTCGTTCCTGCAGAGGTGAGGACCCATCACATGATTGATTAGCGCGGTCATGAACGTAACACGCAAATGAAGTACAATAAACAAAGTAAAAATAACAACCAATGGGGAAACTACAGCCAAAATATACCTGCTCACCCTTCACAAAAGGCGAGACAACCTCTCAAGATTCTCTGACAAGGTCTTATCAAAGTCTTATCAAATTTGCACCTCAGCATGGCTGATTCTCTCAGAAATCTGTGCTGCCATTCCTGCAGCAGTGAAGACAGCCCACATGATTGATTAGCATGATGACAGATGTGAACCCACATTATGTAAAATACGCAAATCGAAATCAGCAATCCATGGGAACCTGTAACCAAAAAAATACCAAATCGTCATTCAACCAGAGGAGAGTCGATCCCCCAGGATTAATTCGACAAATAGTCCTATCTGTTGGAGTTGGCGAATACTTCGGGAACCCCTGTTTCTCACATCGGGTACGCTCACGTGAGCTTAGGGAAACCGAAGTGTTATCCGACGACATGTGACCCCTGCGAGCGGAATGGGAGGGTTCGGGGGCAGCGCCCCCGACACGGGCGCCCCGCTGCCCGGTCAGCAGGTGGGGGTTCGGGGGCAGCGCCTCCCGACGGGGGTTCCGCTGCTCGGTCAGCGGACGGCTGTCCCGCTCGCCGGTGAGCGGGCATGGGTTCGGGGGCAGCGCCCCCGAAACCTCATCGGGTTTAGGCTTTTATTTAAGCTGGCCCGTATGGTGTGGGTTTAAGAGGTTTCATATATGTTTAGGTTTTGGGCCCGTTTGGGGCATATATATTTTCCTCGTTTTTATCATTGTAACGTGTAGAGTGGCTGTAAACCAAAAATATAGTGAAATCTCTTTGCAGGACGTAGCCCTATTTTGGGGTGAACCTGGGTAATCTCGTGCGTCGTCCAATTTTCTTTGATTTTCTGCATGATCATTCTGATTCGATGTGCGATAAATCCCTTCAATTGGTATCTGAGCCTTGCATTCGAGGAATTAGGGTTTATCAAAGATGTCAGGAGGGTCACGGATTGAGATCGAAAAATTCGATGGGACACGGTTCGATCTGTGGAAGATGAAGATGGAGGATCTTCTTTGCGATCGAAATCTTTGGTCGGCAATCTTAACGGAAAGGCCTGTTACTGCGAAGCCTGGTGTCGTGATAAAGGAAGCGGGCAAGGAATCGGGGAAGGATGAGGAGACATCTTCCAAAAAGGTGGATCCAAAAGAGATTGAAGATTGGGATCGGATTGATCGGAAAGCAAAGGGTTTGATTCGGCTTTATCTCGCAGACTTGATTCTGACAAACGTGATGGGGGAACCTACAGCCAGGGATCTATGGCAGAAACTGGAGTCGCTGTATCAAAGTAAGTCGTTGGTTAATAAGCTGTTTTTGAGAAAAAAGCTGTATAATCTTCGGATGCACGAGGGCGACTCATTTTCTGCACATCTGTATAACTTTAACACGTTGATTAGTCAACTCGTATCAATCGGTGTTAAGTTCCAAGATGATGATAAGGCAATAACACTGCTCTGTTCACTGCCGGATTCATGGGATAACCTGATTGTGGTGATCGGTGGTGGGGATAAGGAATTATCGTATGAAAGTGAGTGTTCTGCCTTGTTATCGGAGGAGACACGAAGAAAGGGATCGGGAAATTTCGGTAAAGAGGCATTGGCGGCTAGGGGAAGGCTAGCAGAGAAGACTCTGAATCAGAGATGGTCTAGATCCAAATCTCATGGGCGGTCGAAGAGTAGAGAGAGGAGGGTACAGTGCTGGAAATGTGAAGAGTGGGGCCATGTGAAACGGGACTATAAAAATAAGCCAGTTTTTAAGAAAGAAGCTGAATCATCCTCGGGTAAAAAAGAGGTCGATGCACGAGGTATGTATTTGGCTGCTGCATGTATGGCGCAGTCAGACAAGGATATTTGGTTGATCGATACCGGTGCTTCATACCACATGACACCTCATAGACACTGGTTTTGTGAATATGAGAAATATAATGGTGGGGATGTCATGCTCGGAGATGATACTGCAGTTCAGATTGTCGGGCGTGGCAGGGTGAAGCTGAGGATGAGTAATGGCACGGTGAAGACTATTCCAGACGTGATGCACATACCCTTGATGAGTATAAATTTGTTATCAGTCGGTACAATGGCTGATTCGGGGGTTATTTTTAGCTTTGATAAGGATTCGTACAAGATGACTCGAGGTTCTATTGTGATTGCACGAGGAGTCCGTTACGGGACATTATATAAGCTGCTCGGGGAAACAGTGACTGTTGGTAGCGGGTTCGTTTCTGAAGAGGCCAAGGAAGATGGACATGATACGTCCATGTTGTGGCACCAGAGGTTAGGGCATATCGGTGAAAAAGGACTGTCTACCTTAGCTTCAAGTCAGATGGTAGAAGGAATTCCAAAATGCTCTATAGGTTTCGGGTTCTGTGAACACTGTCTCCATGGAAAACAGAACCGAGTTAGCTTCCAGCACACCGGTACAAGAGCAACTGAGGTTCTCGAGCTGATTCACAGCGATGTCTTTGGACCTATTCCGACTCCATCTATTGGAGGATCCAGGTATTATGTATCATTCATAGATGATTTTTCGAGATATATTTGGATTTATTTTATTAAAAGTAAATCAGATGTATTCGAGAAATTTCGAGAATTTAAGGTTTTGGTTGAAAACCAATTGGGCAGGAAAATCAAGGTCCTTCGTACAGATAACGGAGGTGAATTCTGTTCGGATAAGTTCGAGCAATTTTGTGTGGATAATGGTATTGCAAGGCAGAAGACGACTCCATATACGCCTCAACAGAATGGGGTGGCCGAAAGGTTAAATCGGTCACTCATAGAAAAGGCGAGATGCATGCTGAGTTGGGCAGGTTTGGGGCTAGAATTTTGGGCAGAAGCTGTAGCCACAGCCAGTTATTTGAAGAACCGGTCACCAACCTCATTAGTGAAGGATCGTACACCATATGAGGCAGTGTTTGGGAAGAAGCCGAATCTATCCCATGTTCGGGTGTTCGGGTGTGACGCATATGTTCATGTACCCAAGGAGAAACGGGGTAAGCTTGACAACAAGTCTGAGAAGAACGTATTTGTCGGATACAAGGAAGGGGTCAAGGGCTATAAGCTGTGGAATCCAGAATCAAAGACCATTGTATATAGCATGGATGTTGTCCTTCGGGAATCACAATCTCAGGTTGGCACACAGAAAGGTGATGAGCCCAAGAAAGTGGTAGTGCTAGAAGAATGTCCTAAAGCTGAAACTGTGGAGATGGTTCCACAAGGCACGCCAGTAGAGTCTGATTCTGAATCAGAGCAAGGGGACTCGATTAATGAAGTCGAGGATGCAGATTCGGATGAAGACTCGGATACTGATAGCATGCCGGCTCTCAGGAGATCAACACGGGAAAGAAAGGTACCACTTCGATACTCACTTAGTGCTTTGAGTACGTTTCATGCTTTGAGCATTACCGGAGATGATCCTAGTTCTGTAAAAGAGGCGAGATCCATGGATGATGCGAATCAATGGGAGCTTGCAATGATAGATGAGATGTAGTCGCTTGATAAAAATGAAACATGGACCTTATGTAAATTGCCTAAGGATAGAAAGGCAATTGGGTGTAAATGGGTGTTCAAGCAAAAGCTGAAATCGGATGGGACTATAGAGAAGTACAAGGCTAGGCTTGTAGCCAAGGGGTACTCTCAGATCGAGAGAGTTGACTATGACGAGATTTTCTCTCCCGTGGCGAAGTTAACCTCGATACGGTTTATTCTGTCTGTAGCAGCTGCATATGATCTTGAGGTAGAACAGATGGATGTAAAGACGGCATTCCTTCATGGGGACTTGGAGGAAGAGATATATATGAGGCAACCAGAAGGCTTTGAAGTAAAAGGAAATGAGAATCTGGTGTGCAAGTTGAAAAAGTCCTTATATGGGCTGAAGCAGTCACCAAGGATGTGGTACTAGAAGTTTGACACGTACATGCTCCAGCTTGATTTTGTGCGTTCAAATTCTGACCATTGTGTTTATGTGAAGAGGACGGGTGATCAGTTTGTCATTCTCACGCTATATGTAGATGATATGTTGTTGATCGGGAATAGCATGAAGATGGTGAAATCCGTGAAGAGTCTGTTGGCCAAAAAGTTTGAAATGAAAGACTTGGGGCCTGCAAATTTTATTTTGGGCATGCAGTTCAGGAGGGACCATGAGAAACGGAAGCTGTGGCTAGGGCAGGAGAAATACATCAAAGAAATACTGAAGAAATTCAATATGATTGACTGCAAGCCTGTTGGTACCCCTATACCTTTAGGGACCAAGCTATCTGCGGAACAATGTCCAAAAACGGATGAAGAAGCTAAAGAGATGGCCCGAGTTCCATACGCGAGTGCAGTGGGTAGCTTGATGTATGCTATGGTGTGCACGTGTCCGAATATAGCCCAAGCAGTGGGAGTTTTGAGTAGATATATGTCTAACCCAGGTAGAGAACACTGGAATGCGATCAAAAGAGTTTTCAGGTATCTTCGTGGAACTTTGAATTTTTCTTTATGTTTTGAAGGTACAGGGACTAGAAACATGCTTGATATCGTAGGCCATGTAGATGCTGATTGGGGTGAAGATATTGATAGTAGACGGTCCACTAGCGGATATGTTTTCACATTGTTTGGTGCTGCGTTGAGTTGGATGAGTAGGAGGCAAAGCGTGGTAGCGCTTTCTTCTATGGAGGCTAAGTATATGGCTCTTACTCATGCTGGAAAAGAGGCTGTATGGTTACAGAGGTTGTGCTTAGAGCTCTATTTTGAGCAAGGTGCGATAGAGGTGAGATGTGATAATCAAAGGGCTATTTATTTAGCTAAGAATCCAGTGTTTCACTCACGCACAAAGCACATTGATATACAATATCATTTCATCCGAGAAAAGGTAGAGAAGAAAGAGGTTCGGCTTGTAAAGGTCGACACGGTTAAAAATAGTTCAGACTTCCTCACTAAAGCCGTCACAGGTGCGAAGTTTGAATGGTGCTCTGTTGCGATTGGATTGAAGAAGAATGATATTGGAAAGGCTCTCATTTGCGCGAAGTATCCACCAAGTGGGAGAATGTTGGAGTTGGTGAATACTTCGGGGATCCTTGTTTCTCACATCGGGTACGCCCACGTGAGCTTAGGAAAACCGAAGTGTTATCAGACGATATGTGACCTCTGCGCGCGGAATGCGAGGGTTCGGGGGCAGCGCCCTCGACACGGGCGCCCCGCTGCCCGGTCAGCGGGCGGGGGTTCGGGGGCAGCGCCTCCCGACGGGGGTTCCGCTGCTCGGTCAACGGACGGCTGTCCCGCTCGCCGGTGAGCGGGCGGGGGTTCGGGGGCAGCGCCCCCGAAACCTCATCGGGTTTGGGCTTTTATTTAAGCTGGGCCGTTTGGTATGGGATTAAGAGGTTTCATATAGGTTTATGTTTTGGGCCCGTTTGGGGTATATATATTTTCCTCGTTTTTATCATTATAACGTGTAAAGTGGCTGTAAACCAAATATATAGTGAAATCTCTTTGCAGGACGTAGCCCTATTCTGGGGTGAACCTGGGTAATCTCGTGCGTCGTCCAATTTTCTTTGATTTTCTGCGTGATCATTCTGATTCGGTGTGCGATAAATCCCTTCACTATCAACAACCTCGTCTTATGTAATCACGTTTACAATGGACAACATGTCCACCCATCAGCTTTTGACTGGACAAAATGCAGAATCATATAATCCCTGGGTACAGGAAAGACCAGGCCCTGTGGATGATCCAGATGAGGCAAAGAGCACAAAAGAAAATGCAAGCCAAGATGATTGCACGCCAAGGAAAAAGAGAAAACAATCACACACTGCTTAAATTAACACACATACAAACGGAGACGTACACATCTTATCTGAGTGTGGTAAGATAAAAGGCTGGCACGGCGGCGCTCTCGCCACAGCCAAAATGGCCGGAGCCACTGCAATTTTCGCTGAATTGACTAACGTACCATTTGACAATTTTCTCTAACGGGCTCAACTTCTTATAAATGTCAACTAGATATCGTAAGTAAATTGCTCCTTTACGACATATATTTGACAATCAAGTATTTACACAAAACGTTACTAATCAGGGCTTACCATAACTAGTTAATCATACATGTTATAGATATGCCTCAGCTAAGACTCATCTTCTTGATGGACATAGTGGAATAGAGGTTTACCATTAATGTTGAATAGTTTGTCCGATCGGAAAGGACTTCCTTGCACATTCTCATGAAAGGGCTTTTATCTCATCCATTGATATGAGATCAGAAGCACTCAACTCACTCAAAGACAATGCATTTGAGGAGTCGGATTCGCTTGAGAATAGTACACTTTGACCAATCTGAGAGGGCTTTCTTGGGACAGTAATGGAGGCTTGGTTAAGGTTTTGCACAAAGGATATTCATATGTGGCCATGAAAGAAATATACAGTCCAATCTTTATCTTCATCGGGTGTACAAGTCAAGAAACCTGAAGATGATAGAAAATAATCCTACCCCCACTCCCTCGAGCGAGATTTTTCAGAGTAGGAACTCACACGTCCGCCTTCACATCCTGATCTGAAGAGACTTTGAGGGACGCAACATGAGCTTGGGTTAATGGGTTAAGAAATGAAAGGATTCAATAGGCTCAAAATTCAATGTTTGAGGGCTTTGGAGTCGGTGGTTATCTTGGCATCATTAAACAATATTATTCATTGAACACCCTTCTTTCATTTGACATTCCAATGGCTTCAAGAGTCCATCTTGCCTCAACTTAATCATTAAATTACTTTGAATATGTAAGAGCTTCGCTTCTCGTCGGGAATTTGATCGAACACATGCATGTGTGAGCTACCTCAATATTTTTCGATACCGTTCTTTTATTTTTTGGGCATTTGCCTTTGCTTTTCTGTGGCATTTGCTTTTTCATGCCCCTCGATTTTTCTTTTCGTTCTTTCACACTCTATTGGATTCATTTTTTTCAGACCCCGTGATTTATTGATTTTCATACATTTAAGCACTTTGGACTCTCGAGCCATTTTTCTTTTGAACATTGTCATGGTAAATCACTTGCTTTGCCCCAATGTAGGGAGATAATCTCCTCAAAAATGAAATTACAGCCCAAGTTGGCTATTCAATGGATAATTAGTGTGTAGGTAGAGAATCGAATGCTCTTCATCACTTCGGGATGATTTGAGCTTCCGTGTGAGTTCCCCTGAAGAATACCCACAAGACGATTGATACAAGTGAAGGAAATAATATTTTACTTACCTTTTTCACCAAATGATTTCCACCATAAACCTCCATTTTTTCCCTGGTGTTGGGTGGTTCTTGACAGGGCTATTTTGAAAGTTTTCTCTACTATTTTCTTTAGGCTAAAATGGGCTAACCATGGTAACCTGTAGTGTTTAGGATAGAGAAATGAAACGCCTCTCTTCATTTTAGTCCGTGTACCTAACGCACGAAAATCATCGTCCAAGATGCAAGTACATTCTCACTCTCAAGGTGTTTATAAGGAAGGGCGTTTGGGAATGGTTTGCCTTTCGTCATTTTAGCACCATTCATTTAGCACTTTTTGGTGTCCCTGTTATGGGCCTGCTTGGTTCAGCTTTGAGGAAATATTTTTGGGAAAATGCAAATACCTTTGGGCTAAAGGGGATTTTCGAAATGCAAATAGTGTTTGGTAAAGTGTATTTTAAAAACACATTGAAAAGCAACTTTGACGTAAAGGCCATTTGGTAAAAAATACCCTTTGTAAATAATTCAATTTTCTTTTTTCTTTTTTCTTTTTCTTTTTCTTTTCTTCCTCCTTCCTTTGCTTCCTCCTTCCTTTGAGCAAAAAACGAACCAAATGCTATTTGCATTTGGCCAAGGGACTTTAGAGCCCCAAAGCCCTTTGTAAATGCTGAACCAAACAGGCCTTATATCTTCTAAGTTCAACTTTTCAGACAAATTTTGCATGAGGCATTTAGTCATAGCTTGACAAACAATCACAGGTAAAGCCATTTTTCTTAATGTTGATTGTGTAAAGACTAGATAAAACACGTATCATGAGCTTTTGAAAACAAAACTTTGAATAGATCATGCTTTTTGTTTATTGCCAAAACTTTGCCCCATATAGGCTATGCACAATGCTTTCAAATGTGTGAATTATTAAACGGTTGGGCCTAAGGTATAAATATGCAAGGAAATTCTAAGTCTAGTGTGCTAATATGGTCATTCAAATAAAAGGGCACAAAAAGGAAATGTTCTAGAGTTAGATCCATAATTAGTTGGCTAATTGATGGAATATCATAAATTCCATGATTAGTGGGCTAGTTAATGGGATTTCATTTTTTGAGAGATTTAATTGTCATATTTGTTATGGATCTTATTGTACGTAATTGATTCCTCTATTAATATAAATACGGGATGATACTCTAAAAGGGTCATCAATCCATTCCAAAAAACTTATTTCTTTTACATAAAAATCTTCATGGTATCAGAGCTAGTTTTCTGGTTCCCACCCTAAACCACCTTCTCCATTGTTGTACCATCACCTTCACCACATCTTTCACCACAACTCTTTGCCGAAGCTTGCAACTCTGTTAGTTAATCTCACTCTCTTTTATTTTTTGGCCTAACATCGGCCTAAAAAGAGGTCATTTTTTATGATCTAATCAGATCATAATCTTTTTTTTTTATTTCTCTTCTATCTCGAGTTATTGTCATTTAGCAGTGATGTCGGAAAATTCTGGTAATAAGGATGATTCTCTTACTTCTGAAACGGGGCGAAAATATGAAAAAATTCTCGTCCTCGCCAGTTCGGTTCAGTTTGATGGCCTTAATTACCTACTTTGGTCACAATCTATGATGATCAGTATTGCATCTGGAGAATGTACTGGTTTTCTCACAGGAGAGAAACAAAAACTACTACTCCTCCTATGGCCCTCTTGAGATAGTTGGGTGAAGATGCCTCTGTAAAGGCATTTCTTTTTAATCATATGACTGATAGTAGTCGTAAACAATATGTTTTTATGTAGACAACACGGGATATTTGTGTATTGGTTAAGGATACCTATTCTAAGACAGGAAATGATGTTTAGATTTATGAATTGATGAAGAAGATCCAGGAACTTCGACAAGGAGGTATGCTCGTTAGTATTTATTTTTCAAAGCTACGTACTTGGTGTCAGGAGCTCGAGGTTTATGATGACACTTATGAGGGACTTGCTGCGGATGTCGTTGTTCGACTTCAACAGAAAGAAGATAAGAAACGTGTATATCAATTTCTTATGGGTTTGAATCCGGAATTTGATATCGTGTGTCAAAACATTTTGCAAAAGGATCCTCTTCCTACCCTTCAGCAGGCTTATGCCTTGGTCCATAAGGAAGATAACCGGCAGCGCTTATATTCTATGACTCCTACTCCTGCTCCTAACCATTCGACTCTTATCATGTCTTCCACGTTGAGATCTTCTCAAGTTCATATCCTGCGATCAACAGATAAGTCATCTATTCGTTGTGATTATTGTGGTAAACCTTATCATATCAGAGAGCAATGCTGGAAACTTCATGGAAAACCACCAGGAATCGGTAAGGGCAAAGGCATGAATAAGGGTCGTTCACAAGCTCATGAAGCCAAGGTGGTTGGGCTAGCTGGTTCTGAGTATGAAAGTCCTAGTGATATTGGGAATTTTGTCACTAAAGAGGAGATGCAGCAAACTATCAGGGATATGATTAATCTGAAGGATCCTAATTCTTCTCATGTGGCATCTAGTGCATCTACCTTATCCTCTTCCTCTCATATGGCATCCAGTCATCTGCCATATCTTCTACCACTCATCTTTTTTCAAGTAGATCTTCCCATTCATCTCCTTGGATCATAGATTCGGGAGCCTCTAATCACATGACAGGATGTTCAAGTCAGTTTGAATCATATAAACCATGTTCTAGACAAGACAAAGTCAGGATAGCCGATGGATCTTTTTCTCCTATATCAAGAAAGGGATCAATTTCTTGCACTCCATCCTTGACATTACCTTCGGTTCTTCATATTCCTAAATTTCCAAATCAATTACTTTCAATTAGTATTCTTACTCGAAATCTCAATTGCAAAGTAATCTTTTATCCTACATATTGTGTCTTTCAGGACTTGGTGACGGAGGTGAAGATTGGCAGTGGTAGTGAACGTGATGGACTTTACTGGCTAGATGGATCACTGGCAGCACCTATCCAAGCTAGCACTGCAGATTCCAATTCGGCTGCTATTTTTTCTCTGCAACAATGGCATCGACGTTTGGGGCATCCACCACTTCATACTCTCTATTCATGTTTTCCTAGTTTAAAGAATCAAGTTAAAGATCATCAGTTTTTCTGTGATACTTGTGCTCATTCTAAGCATACTAGAACTACTTATCCTAAGTCAAATAATAGAAGTCTTGTTTTATTTGATTTGGTTCATTTTGGTATTTGGGGTCCTTCCCCTGTTAAATCTGTTACTGGGTATGATTGGTTTGTGACCTTTATTGATGATTACAGTAGAGCAACTTGGGTCTTTTTACTTAGACATAAAAGTGATGTTTTTGAGGCCTTCAAAACCTTGTTCAAAATAATTCAGACCCAATTTAATGCTATCATTAAGGCTCTTCGAACGGATAATGGTAGAAAATATTGTGCCTCTTCCTTTCAAACTTTTTTACTAGAGCATGGTATTCTCCACTAAACTAGTTGTGTGGATACCCTTGCACAAAATGGTGTAGCAGAGCGAAAGAATAGACATCTTCTTGAAGTTGCGTGTTCTCTTTTGTTTCAAATGCATGTCCCACCATCCTACTGGAGTGAGGCTGTTCTTACAGTTGCCTACTTAATTAATCGTATGCCATCCAGGGTTCTGCAAAATAAAAGCCCAATTTCTGTGTTGACTGGGAAACATACTTTTATTCTCTCATAAAAAATCTTTGGGTCTGTTTGTTTTGTTAGAGATCATCAGGTGAAGAGTAAATTGTCTCCCAAGAGTCTTAAGTGCATTTTCTTAGGTTATTCGTCTTCCCAAAAAGGTTATAGGTGCTATCATCCATCCACTCATAAGTTTTATGTCTCCAAAGATGTTATCTTTAATGAGTCTGAATCCTTTTTTGATAATCCACTCTCCGAGATATCTAGTTCGACATTTATCGAACCATTCCCTGAGCTCTCGGTACCATTATCAACAGAGCAGATAGAGGAGCCTATTGTGAATCAAAGTGTACCCCATGAAGAGGTCTCACCTGTTCAAAGAGATTATTCACAAGTTTATTCTCATAAACAGGCTGCTATGCCCGGTAATCCTCCTGGTGAGTCTTCACAGGCAATACCAAAATCCAAAACAACACCGTCGAAGCCTAGTCCTATCGATGATAACAATATTGAGGATGAAACAACCCAATTGCTCTCCGTAAAGGTAAACGATCTTGTGTTGGTAAGCCTCAGTATCCTATTGATGAATATACTTCCTATTCTGTTCTTTCTCCATCATATTCGTCGTTCGTTTCTTCTTTAGACTCTGTGTTTATTCCTAATACTTGGCAGATTGCTATTCAACAACAAAAATGGAAAGATGCCATGTTAGAGGAAATGGAGGCTTTGAAGAAAAATCATACTTGGAATTTGGTGCCCCTCCCTCTTGAAAAGAAAACAGTGGGGTGCAAATGGGTCTATACATTTAAGCAAAAAGCTGATGGAACTGTGGATAAATACAAGGCTCGACTAGTGGCCCGAGGATTCACTCAAACTACAGGTGTTGATTATCAAGAGATGTTTGCCCCTGTAGAAAAGATGAATACAGTGAGGATTCTTATATCATGTGCCACAAGTTATGGATGGGATCTTCAACAATTAGATGCGAAGAATGCATTTCTTCACGGAGAACTTGATGAAGAGGTTTACATGGACATTCCACCAGGTTTTTTCGATAGCACTACTGTTGGAAAGATTTGTCACCTCAAACGTTCTCTATATGGGCTTAAACAATCACCTCGGGCTTGGTTTGGCAGGTTCACCAAAGCTATGCGAGCTCAAGGATATACCTAGAGTAATGTTGATCACACCTTGTTCATTCGCCGTAGTGGTTCTCTCTCAACTTTCTTAATTGTGTATGTGGATGACATTGTGGTGACTGGAAATGATACTAGTGAAATCGTTAGATTGAAGAACACATTGGGAAAGGAATTTGAGATTAAAGATCTTGAAAAACTGCGATATTTTCTTGGAATTGAAGTAGCTCGCTCCTCACATGGGATCTTCCTATGTCAGCGTAAGTACATACTTGATCTTCTATCTCAAACAAGAATGCTTGGATGTAAAACTATTGATACTCCACTTGATTCAAACGCAAAGATTTGGGCCAAGATAGGGGAGCCGGTAGATCTCCAAAGATATCAAAGGCTTGTTGGAAAGCTCATCTATCTTTCTCATACATGTCCTGATATTGCCTATGTAGTCAGTCTTGTAAGTCAATTCATGCATGATCCGTATACTACTCACATGGATGTTGTGACTCGAATTTTTCGTTACTTGAAAGGCACACCGGGTAAAGGTATATTGTTTCGGAACCATGGTCATTTGAAGGTTGAGGCATTTACTGATGTAGACTGGGCCAATAGTGTGGATGATAGGCGATCTACTTCAGGTTATTGTTCTTATGTTGGAGGTAACCTAGTTACTTGGCGAAGTAAAAAGCAAGACGTTGTTGCTAGATCAAGCGCAGAGGCTGAATTCCGCTCTATGGCTTAGGGCATGTGTGAATTATTATGGATTCAGAAACTTTTGGATGATCTAGGATTTCGAGTTCAGAAGCCATTTATGATTTACTCTGATAGTAAATCTGCTATCGGTATTTCACATAATCCTGTCCAGCATGATAGGACTAAGCATGTGGAAATTGACCGACACTTCATTGAGGAAAAGCTTGATACATGAGAATTTTGTACTTCATTTGTTCAATCCTCAGAACAGACAGCGGATATATTCACTAAGGCAGTGAGCAAACGAGTATTTGATTATCATGTGTCCAAGTTAGGCATGTGCGACATTCATGTGCCTACTTGAGGGGGGGTGTTGTAATATTTGTTCTAGAGTTAGATCCATAATTAGTGGGCTACTTGATGGAATATCATAAATTCCATGATTAGTGGGCTAGTTAATGGAATTTCATTTTTTTGAGATATTTAATTGTCATATTGTTAGGGATCTTATTGTACGTGATTGATTCCTCTATTAATATAAATACGGGATGATGCTCTAAAAGGGTCATCAATCCATTCCAGAAAACTTCTTTCTTTTACATAAAAATCTTCAGGAAACTAAATGCAAGACTCATGTGAGAACATTGACCTTCGAATGGACAAAAGCCAAAACAGCAGTTAGCAAATGCCTCGTGTAAGAAGATGAGTAGGAACACACCTTGTGTCTTTGGTGAAGATGAAGCGGGAACATACCTTATTAGCTACTATTTCCCTCACATACCATTTCAGTCTTAGACCCAAATTCAGCTTCTTTGAAAGGACTTGTGGGAGGTAAGTACACTACGAGTGCCATAACTTTTATACGGTGCTCACTTGAGTGGCATAACTTTTTTTTCGCTCACTTAAGTACCAAATCAGAGGAAAATGGATCACTTGAGTGCCACTTCCGGCAAATTATCCTATGTGGATTTTTTTATTAATTTTTCAGTGACACATGGATTTTTTAAATTTTTTCTGGAATTTTTTCTTATTTTTTATTTATTTTGATATTTTCGTTTTAAAATTTTTGTGACCTTTTTCCCCTTGGCCGGCGAGGGTCACCGGCGACCCTCGTCGGCCACCACCGAGGGGCCCAGGGGCCAGGGCCCAGGGGCCGTGACGGCCGTCCAGGCCTTGACGGCCGCGGGCGAGGGCGCGAAGGCCCTCGCCAGATCTGGACGAGGGCCTTCACGGCCCCGCCGGCTACGGGCGAGGTGGCCCTCGCCTAGATCTGGCGACAGCCGTAGTGGCCTCGGCCGCCTCCACCGAGGCTGCGACGGCAGTCGCGAGGCCTAGGCGAGGGCCCCCTTGCCTGTGGCCGGCAGGGCCGCGAGGACCCTCCCAACCTCTACCGAATCGCAACTTAGGATATGATTTCATGCAAAATTATCAAATTGGAGACGCCACTAATCTTTGTTTGGTAGGTAGATTAGAACCTAAATAAATTAACATGAGAATTAATTTATTTCCACGAACCAGATGAAATGAGTCAGGAGACTTGGTTACATTAATTTAGAAAAAAACAAATGCCCTTTCGGTACCAGATTTTATGAAAAATCCCTTTAGATTGATGAAATGAACTGA
Source organism: Lenwebbia sp. NSW1173648 (assembly GCA_029784005.1). Taxonomy (NCBI): domain Eukaryota; kingdom Viridiplantae; phylum Streptophyta; class Magnoliopsida; order Myrtales; family Myrtaceae; genus Lenwebbia; species Lenwebbia sp. NSW1173648. The sequence continues at coordinate 16,422,494 of JARCGZ010000008.1, read as the reverse complement.
CTATTTTTTTTCTTTGAGAAAATGTAAATGCAAACTATACTATATGACATGGCAAAGTACAATCTAAAACTATATGACATGCAAATGATTTTTTTAATTTTTCCTAAAATTATTCAGCAAAAATAAGCAAACAAAAAGGATGAACAAGAATAAACAAAAATGCCCATAATGTACCTTTAATTTCCAAATTTTTCCGAAAAATTCACTCATTCCCAAAGATTAGGGCTAGAATTATTAAGCAAAAATAAGCAAACAAAAAGGATGAACAAGAATAAATAAAAATGCCCATAATGTACCTTCAATTTTTGAATTTTTCCGAAAAATTCACTCATTCCCAAAGATTAGGGCTAGAGTAGAATTTTATTTGCAACGTACTCTTAGATTCGAGTTAGTAAGCGAATTGGGGGTATGGAATAACATCACCTCTTTTGACAAAGGGCAAACCACGAAATTCCATACAAACCACCATCCCATTCCACAAGATCGTGGCTAAGGCAAGTGATTTTTATTCTACCGAAGGGACAAAGGCACAAAGGGAGAATATATTATGGGCAAGTTTATTTATAAACGTGCAAACTTTATAACAATCAAGCAATCAAACGAACATGACCTAAAATGAAAACAATTGAGCTTGACTTGAATTTTTGTTTTATCTTTTTGAAAATTAAGAGAGGTGGCCGAAATCATGAGTGGACCGCCTTTTCTCACCAAAATTTAATCTCGAAAAATATCCACGAGATTTGCAATATAATTAGGATAATTATCGAGAAAAATCAAACAATTTGTCTAACCACTAGACATTATCCCTAACACGAAATAACCACAATAATTCAATAAGACATGGATTATAATTCAGAGCAATAAATCATCCGCCACCATAATAATTCGGCCAAAGGAGCTATGTGTGCCGAAAATATGTTCAATTCACCAAAACTTCGACTTTTCCGGTCAATCCAATTTACTCTTGAGAAAATGCCGAACAAGTTTTTAATCTTTGAGAAAAAAAAATTCATTTTATAATCAAATTACATCAATTCTCAAGAATATCCGAGCAATTTCATGATCAAGTTATACATGCTCAGAAAAATCAGATTTTTTTATGCGACAAGAGAATCAAATTTCGGCTCTAGCATGGAATTGATGGAAAAGGACCAAATTCTCGAAACTTTGTTGCAAACCAGACACGTTCACCAATATATATGCAAGTTATCAGTCAATCAAGCATAGGTTGCAACCAAGAGTCGAGAAGTTATACCTTCTCTAGCGAAAGTTCCAAGCACACGCACAACTCGACAATCCCCCCAAAATTGTACCTTTTGAGCTCGGATTTTTGAAGGAGTTCTAACACGAGATGTAACAAGTATTAGACTTCAAATAAGCACCAAAAGCTGAGCTAAGTGAACTGGAACAAGGCTGAACAGAGGTGGTTTTATGGCGAACAGCAGCAGCCTCGGTTAGACAGGGACGAGATTGGTGCTACACCGGGGCTGTGTCGCGGCTGCACCGGCGAGGCTATTGACACCTAAATTTTGGCTCCTTTTTCTTAGTTATTAATTTTTCATAAAAAAATCAGGGATAACCTTAGTCCATACAAAAATAATAGAATAATTTTCATGCATCTTAATATAGTTTGCGGACCGATGGCGGGTGGACTCATTGAGTGAATGTTTTTAAATTGTCCTGCAATTTCTCCATGGTGACCAAAGTCACATGTGATGTGCACACGAGTTCTGAGTACATCCGCACATGCTCAGCTAATTGGGAAATAAAAAAAATGAACCCAAAGAGAAAGAAAATTTTCATTAAAAAAAAGGGACATTTTTTGTGGGGCTGAGCTGTTTTACCGGAAATATCAGAGGAGTCAATGTGGGGAAGAAATGAAAGAAAAAGCAAGTTGGCGAAGGTTCCTAGTATTTTTTGCATGCTCAGCTACGTGGGGAAGTAAGGGAAGGGCAAGAAAAGGACAGAATTATGAGATAGGGGTTGTCCAGCTCACAAGACAGAGTCTTCAGAGGATTTTACGTAGCCAAATGAGAGAACATTGATCAAGCAAAAAATTGGAAAAATGATTTGATTCAATGGCAATTTTGATCAAAAAGGTAAAAATGAAGAATATTTTGGTTGATCACGATCGTGAGAGCTGGACATGCTATCAAAAGGAACAAACAAAGGCAACATATTTGTTTAAAAGGATCTTCACGCGTGAATGGGGGGCAAAAAGGGGGCCAGAGGGAATGAAATCTGCTTTCCTCCCTTAACAGGTTAGACCTTTTTCACCTATAAGAAGGACCCTTCACAGACTAGAAAAGAGGAGGGGGGGATTTTGGTATACAATTTCTTGCTCTGATTTTTTTAGAAAACCTTTGAGAGCAAACACGTGTGAGGAGAGCGACGAGAGAAATAGAAGCCGAGAACCCTCCTCAACTCGATACCACCATTACCGTTGCCATGCACTGCCACCGTTCGGGGTCGAGATTTGCCACCATTTGGTGTCGATTCTTCAATATTTCGGTCCCTGTTTGCTGTCATTGGGGGCTTAGTTCGAGCTGTTGTTTGGAATTACTGTCTGGAACCGATCCACTCCTGTTCGAGCTCGGGTGGTGCTGCTGTCTTGCTCCGATTCTGCTGCTGTCTAAGCCAGTTTTCCTTGCTGTCCTAGTGCGGTTCTCTACAATTTTTTTTTTTATAGTAAATAGGGTCCTATGAGTCCTATCATTTGAGCTTAAGTCAAACGTGAAGTCATGAGCCTGATGTAACTTTTGGCAGCGTCCTACGCAGAAATTTTAGGCCAAACCAGCAGATTTTCAAAGAACACCACCCCACTGACGTTACTATTCGGTGCTTCAATCCAGTCAACATTTGGTCTGAATTTTTGCAGGTTCTCTGACATTGGTGTGGTTATTCTAGTGCATTGAAAAGCTCCCAAATTTGCTAGCTTGATTGCCCACGGGATTCATCTCCAATTTGTGCCTATAACCACCAAAGTCTGCACCTCAAGTTTTCCCAAGTAGATCTATAGCTCCTTTGAATAGACGGTCGTGTGCCAAATTCCTCTCGGGTTCTCACCGTTGTCTAGCCAACGAGGAGCCGCACCGCTATCGAGTCTAATCTCAAACCTCGATCTTGACCATCTATTCGAACCACCGGAAAGGGATATTCAAACGAGGTAAAAATCTTTATCCGCTTTTCTTGAGTGTCATGTTTCCTATTTTAAATCGATTTGATATCTTCAAATTATTTGCAATCATGCATTTTTTTAGTTATTAGAAAACCGATTCGAATTGGGGGTGATTCCCTACCGACAACTGGCAAATTCGGACTAATCTCGACCTTAAGATTTGTCTCGATGGCATGGGGATCGAGATATCTAATCTTAACCACTAAATTTGATTCCTCAATCCAATCTGTTATCTAATTCGAATCGGAAAACATTTTCAAAAAAAGATCATGCATTTTATTTGGATGTGTTTTGATTTGTTGCCTAAAATAAAAAAAAATAAAAATAATTACACATTTGGAACTTTAAATCAGAATCCTCGAATGTTGCCAACTCAGATAATTTTCATGAAATGGGTACCGAAAGGGCATTAATAGAAATATTAGTGTAACCAAGTCTTCAAACTCAAGGAATCTCTGGTTCGTAGAAATAAAATATTTCTCTCGATACTTTTTTTAGGCGTCTAATCAGCCTACCATAAAGTGATTAGTGGCTACTCCAATTTGAAAATCTTTTGCATATTAATTATTTGAACCATAAGTTGCGGTTTGGTAGGACTTAGGAGAGTCCGAATTAGGTTAGTTAATTTAATTAACCTAATAATTCATTAACCTGAAATTCCTGATTTTTAGGCGCGACAGGGGCTACTGTGGATGGCAGGCAGAACTGGTCGACGGTAGAGCAAGGTCTAGCTAGTGCGACGCTGGACGGCAGCTGTGGTGGCGTATGCACGATGGAGGAAGACAGGGCGCCAGGATGATGTGCTCAGGAAGGATGAGCTCACGGGAAGCCTCTCGGGTTGAGGGCCTTGTCTTGGCCGAAAATCCTCCCTTTGCTCTCTCTAACCAAAATTACTGACCCCCTAGGATAGTCCAATATTTATAGAGGATGAAGCTCACTAATCCTAGTAGATGTAGGACTTAATTTCAACCGTCGGATCGCTAATCCTAGTCAACGTAGGATTGCATGTCAACCGTTGGATCAAAATTTCTAATCCCTGATGTGTCCAGATTGAATAAAACTCTCAATTAATTAGAGCCGGATTAAGATAGAGTTTTAATAGGTTGGGACTCTAATTTTCTAGAACAATTATCCAAATTTCAATTGATCATTGGAGAGTCCAAATCCCCTAAAACTCTTTGGATTTTCGGCCAGATAGTGATGACTGTGAAAATGGCCGAATTTTTTAGGCTTTTGTGGGCTCGTGATAACGTTTTAGACTTCAGACGGACTTTAATTAATTAAATGGGTAATTAATTAAAAGCCTTGTTTAATTAAATAACCAAAATGTGCTGATTTGAATTCAAAAATTCAGTCCAAATCCATTATTAAATTCGGCACACACATGGGTCTTAACCGAAAATTTCAATCCAATCCTAGGCCTGTCACACATTTTCGGGCTCAAATTAAGGCTTTTTTCAAATAATGAATAATTAATCAAAAGCCTTAATTATTTAATTAAGCTTGAATGAGCTAATTGGAGCACAAAAATAAGTCCAAATGACTTATCAAAATTCGGCACTTTCCCTTTGCCTTGGTCGAAAATTTCAAGCTGAGCCCGCTCCAGTCGCCTACCAATTTAAGCTCAAATTGCTTCACCTCTGGCCTGTATATAAATGACAATGTATGACTAACAAATTAAATATGCAATGCATGAGAAATTAATTTTTGTTGAGAACCAAGGCTAATTCTCATTTTGTGTAAAATCAAAATTTAGGTGTCAACAATGAGTGATTTTCCGTTAATGTTGTGGTTGCAGCTGATATGTACAAGTTGCCTCGGCATAGATCTTCTCATTTCTATCAGTAGTACCTAGTTCAATTACCTAAGCTTGCTACAATCTAAAATCACAGCCTTAGTGTTGTTCTCAACTTTATTTTGAAGGATACACACATGTCAGTTCTCTCATCACTTTTTCCTCGACCTAAAACAGAACGAGGTCTCATTTTCAAAGAACAATATATAAAATAATAAAATAAAAAATAAAATTGAAAAAAAATGGGAAAAAATTCTAAAAAAATCAGAAAAAATTCAGAAAATCCCTAAAAATAGAAGAAGCTTAGATTAGGCTAGTTTAATCTCATTTTAATAAATTTGGGCCTAGATTCCCTAGATTTTATAGATTTTGCTCTTTTTTTTAGGAAAATCATAAACACTGTTGAATTAAAGTCAAACCACATTTCTCTAAGCCTTTAGGGCTTCATTAGGATTTTATGATGCGATTTATCAATGCCATGATTGCTTGCTAGCGCACTTGATTTCATTGATTGTGATTTGCTTAGGTTTAGGTAGTCTATACTTAGTCTAGGTTTAGAAAATTTGGAAAAAGATAAAAATAACCTGCGTGTACACTTAGCATTGGCTTACCTTAGGCTTAAAAATGAATTGAAAATTTGAATGAAACACGTTTAGAAAACACTCAACTTCAGTACCGAAAGCCATCGACATAACCAAGTCCCCGTACCCTAGATTTCTCTAGTTGCGTAGAATTGAATGATTTCTCCCGACCATTCGATAAGGTTTCCGATCCACCTTCCTCAAAGACTGGTGGCAACTCCATTTGCATGTACACATAAACATGTCACCGATCACACTAAGATCGAATTTGATATTCCCTCGTTGCGATTTAGTATAGGTCTGGGAGGGCCCGAGCTAATCTAAAATCACACACTAACCCAACATGGTCTCTCATTTTTTAAGCTTAAAATAACTCGTTATGACATTACAATTAGACAGAATAGCACGAAAAAATGTTATATGCAATATGTTATATAAGAGAATCAAGATGAATTAATCTTCAATTAATTTGAAATGTATGATGAAATTTCACAAAGTAACTACGTAATAATTTGACTTAAATGACAAAAATTGGGAAAAGAAATTATTTCCAAGAACAAAAATTTTATGCAGTTACCAAACACGTTCTGATTCTTTAAAACTCATCCATGAAACAGAATGAGAAAAAATCAATTCTAATTAGAATCACTTTTTCGGATCAGAATCGTTGCCATGCATGCCCTAAATACTTGACAAAATAAGATGAAGTATCATTAACCTGCTAATAAAAAAAGAATCGATCCGATCTGAGCAGTTCGAGTGGTTAGATTCCACATCTGAAACTGGAAACCGGATCGACAATCACCGAATCGAAATTTTAGGAATTGAAAATCGATCTAGTTCTCTCAAGAATCGTCCAATTCGGTCAGATTCTAATGTTGACCCCTACTTTTTGGTTGCTTTTAGTCGAAATAATTTTTGATTGCCAAAACGAAATAATGGTCGTAGATTTTGAACATTATTTTGGGTTGGCGTTGCAGTCTTTGGCCCCCTATCAAGTCAGATAATTAACTCCTCTTCGGAATAGGCACGAGCCGGATGCAAGGGAGAGAGAGAGAGAGAGAGAGAGAGAGGGACAACTCACGGCGTCACGTCCAGCAGCAACTAAAATTCATATTTGTTATTTAAATCATAAAACCGAAAAACCAAAAAAGGGAAAATCTGTCCTCGTATTTTCACATTTTAAATCCGTGCAGGAACCGGGACTGTCTCTTGCAGAACCATGGAACAATAACTATTAAATGACAGTAACTTAAAAAAAAATTGACAGTAACTTAAGGAAAGGAATGATGAAGATCAACGGTTTTATTTTTTAAATTTCTGCGAAAAATAAATAATTTCAAAGATACTTAAAAAAAAATAGTATGCATCGCACGAAATATATTTTAATCGTTTGTGAAAATGATTCAATATAATTTTATTTTTCATCGATTAATTATTTCAAGCAACGCAACCGGCCATTTTTAGATAAATATTTTTCAAACCATTCATTTTTCGCAAAATAAACAAAACCTTTTGAGAGTAGTAAATTTTCCCCTAAATTTATTTAATTTATCCAAGTCAATCTCATTTATAATGTGAATCTCATCATTCTTCTTTTACCGTGATGGATCTATTTATCAATTATATCAAGTCAAATACGAAACAAATCTTGAAAGAATGATAAGATTTAGCAAAAACCGATTTACATAATCAATCTATTGAATATCGCCAATTGTAAATGGATATTCGAACGAGTGAGCTAAAATAAGTATTCGTCAACGGTCTATCGCCTCGTTTAGAAAATTATTAAATATAATTCTATTTTTCATCTACTGATATGATGATCTTTTACATGATAATTAACACGAGATGAGAGGTTGATGACAAGACAAAACCACTCCGAAGTTGTCGTTTTGATGGTGAACTCACGTGGATTACAAGACATTGCTCTTGAAGGAAAGAGAAGCTGCTTCTCCTTCTGAGTTCTCCGACCAGGCGTTGCACATTTCTTGAAGAAGATGACACCCTTCAACAAAGAAGAAAGGCCATTGAGGTTGGTTCCCATCTCTCTCTCTCTCTCTCTCTCACGTTAATTTTGGGTTATGAATTGCTGTTCTACATACAGTATCACAGAAATTAGAGAAAAGGAGGAGGGTTTGAGAACAGTGGAGTGCCTCAGAGGAAGACTCCTTGCAGAGAGACAGGCCTCCAGATTTGCTAGAGAACAAGCTCAGCTCATGGCCAACAAGGTCTCTTCTTCATGCTTTCTTTTCCTTTTGTTTTTCCCCTTTCTTGCTCCTTCTACCGAGTTTAAACTACACACTGCTCGAGATTTGTTGGGTTTGTTCTTTGCCCCCTTAATTTTCAGTTTTCCTTCGACTGTCACAGTTGGTGGAACTAGAGAACCAGCTGCGAGAAGAGACCCAAATGAGGGCGAAAACAGAGAAGAAGCTCAAGTTCCTGAAGAAGAAGCTCGAGACCCTGCTAATCTCACCCGCATTGCACGAACCAGAGCAATCCAACATCTGCGGAACCGGCATCGTCTCCTCCGATTCGTCTTCCACAGTCACATTCGCCTCCGAAGCCAAAATTACTGAAGAAGCGGAAGTAGAATCTTAGTCTCGTTTCAAGATCAAAGGCGCATCGCCCCCATCTGGAGCTTAATGCTCCTGAAAAAACTCTCGCCTTAGATAAGCGTGATGCCGACGCCGGAGATTTTTCCTCTGAGAAATCGGGCCACGCGTACAACGAATTCAAAATAGATGGCCATAGGTAAAACCATTCGATTCCATTCGATTTAAGCGGCCAACTCTTTTTTCTTTTTCTTTTTTCACTTTAGTGCGTTCATCTAACTATTTTCAATCTGGGTTTTGCTTATCTCGATCAAATTTGATTCCTTTTCCCCACATCTTTCTTCTTCGGCTGTACAAGCACGAGGAATTCGGTGGCGGAGAACGAGAACAGTCTTGATGATGCTGATCAGGTGGATAATTCATTAGCGTTAGTTCCAGTCACTTTGGCAGAAGCAGAGCCAGAGAGCAAAGAGCTGAATGCGAAGATGATGATAATGAGTGCGAGCGTCAGTGAAGTGCTCGACGCACTGAGGCATGCCGGAGAAAGCATTCAGAGATCAATGGAGAAGCGAAGCTGCATGATTAGAGTCGGCCCACCTCCTCAAGCTGCCCAGCTCTGTTAACGATTTCATGATTGTTTAGATGGCGATAGACCCTCACTGATAGTCTAGTCTCTGTTTCCTCTTCCTTTTGGTGATTTCTTGAGGTGGGAGGAAAGGTCAGCGAAGTGATTTCGTTGGTTTTAGATGATGCGTTTGGGAGAATGGGACATGTAGGCAAGAGTGATGAAGTGATGATTCAAGGTGTGATTTTTCAGATGTTCTCAGTGGAAGCTTAAAAGAAGGTGAACAGAAGTTGGGGTATTAGCTGAAAATTGCAATGTCCTCTGGGGTTTTTCTTACCACAGATCGCCTCCGCGTATTAGATGAGGAAGATAAAAAAACATGAACTACTTCAATCGATCACCAACCACGCGAATCTGCACCGTTGGCTTTTCCTTGTGCAATATGAACTGTTTATCTCGACATAATTCACTATATATATATATATATCGGATTTAAAGAGTTTGAACTTATGATCAGTTTATCTCGCCAATTAGGATATGAACTGTTCCACCATATAAAATTTTCAATATGAGACTTTCGAATACAATTTAGTGTCGACCCGCCCTTAATCGGTGGTGGCAACTGGCAACCCTAACGCCAATACCACATACGCAAAAGCAAGTAGAGCCTTCCTCCAATCTGCTCGGCTGCTCGTGGGGAGGACCAGTGGCCAAGCGAGGACGGTCACCCTTGATTCTTTTCAAGGGTCATCGACCATTCCCTATGGGTTGCAGCACTGACATTGTGGCCTCTGCCACCTATCCTTTCTTCTTCTTCTTCTTCTTTTCCTCAATTCTTTTCCAAACTTGCATTTCCAATTTTCTAATTATTACTTTCATAAACTCTTCTAATATGGCATCGCATAACGACATGATTTCATGTTCAAGGATTAAAAAAATGCTTCAAAGAGTCGTGTAGGATTGGAAAATATTGAGCAATGCCATGTAGAATTACCCTTTTTTCTTAAAGTTATTGAAAAGGCTCAAGTGCATCAACATAAAACAAGATTTTGCTTAGTAGGACGGCGGTATAACTCTTCGTTGTGCAATCGTAATACAAGTCATATTATTATAAGGGCGTTAGACCTGACATCATTTCCTCATTAAGTGGGACTTTTATTTATTATGATTCTGGGACGGCTTGCTCGTATTCCAGGCCAAAATCGCATACGACACGTTTAAGTATTATACGATCGTCGTATCCTTTTTCCCTTTTAGCATTACACAGACATTTTGACGAGGCGTGTTAGGGATAATAAATAAGCAACCAAGGAGCAAAAAATCCCATACCAAATTAGCATGGTTTGGTTGGTTAAAACTACATCCATAGGGAGAAACATGAGAGATTTCATTATATATCGAAATAATGAATATTAAAAATCACACTTGAATTCTTGCGAAATCTCAAAGTGCTTTTCAACCCCAATTACACTTCGATATCCCTCAGTGTATTCCTATCTCTCACTAAGAACACAAGTGGAGAAAACCAAAATATTTTCTTTGATGGCCACGTAGTGTAACTTCCAGTGAAATTGCAGAAATATCCATTAAATAGTCATTGAAGTCGGTTTACTCAGTTTACTATGCACCGTGATCCGGGCGCTCGGCAAATGGCCAATAGCTTGGCCATTCCAGGCCAATGGTGGTAGCCCGGGCGTCCTCCCAGCCGGGGCATCCAACTTCTTAACAACACCGCTTGAGGTTCGAACTGAACTCTCAATTGTCCAAACCTTTCACGAACCCATCTTTTGTTTGTCACGATAAATCCTCGGCACAAATTCGAGACACAATTTTGAGAGCAACAACACAATAGTCATGCCAACCAGACAGAGAGGGACACGAAAACAATATGCTTTTAAAAGTGGTTTCCATGTTTAACTTACCAAAACTAGAGTCTCACTGCATGGTAAGTTTTTATCTGGCTTGAAATGGTAACCCACAACCATGTCAGTTGAATGTGGAGCAAATGATGACAGAGAGCATGTGAAGTGGGGTTAGGAGTTTCTTTTTGGTACTATCACCAGGGCCCAAGGGCTTGGACCCATGCACTTTTGCTCTCTGCCTAGTACCTATGATTGTCCCTGATTTTGACTGAACATTGCATTGTGAGTTTGCTCTTTAGCTGAATAAAGCACAGCAATCGGATTAAGAGTGCTTATTTTGTTCGAGTGATTTCCATGAACTGGCTTCTTTTTCTCTCAATCTCACCATCTGAAGCTCTGTTGCATGGATCAAACGTGTTGTTGCTTAATCTCATGTTTTAAATTTATCTTTCTTGGTACATAGTCTCAATTATAGTGGCAGTGAAAATGAAAAAGAGTTTCACCTCATCCTTTTTCTGGCTGGCAATTTTAAGTGGAAGTGAATAACAAATGACATATTGGTCTAGATGACAAGGGAGATTGCTCCTGTCCTCATGGTCTTGGTTCAAACTTGAGAAATATCCTGAATGCACCGTACCAATGTAGGAGAGGTGCTCCTATCGAGGTGTGTGGAAGTTGGCTCGAGCACCACCTAATCCACCGTCTCAATGATGATGTGCATAAACCGCACGCGCAACGCGCTCTTACTCTCACTTTAGGTACTCAATTTTCATGTTCACCTATACTTTTAAGGATTAATACTACGAAAAACCCCCAAACTGATATACCTGTGACAAATTTATCAAAACCTATTTTTTTAACCACAAAAAAACCCAAACTGATACACTTGTGACAAATTTATCATCCGTTAGCTTTCGTTCAATCTAACCATTACAGTGCTAAGTTGTATGACACGTGCCAATTGATGGGTGTACCAGCTTGGGATTTTCACCCTCTGTTTTATTGAGAAAAACTCCAAATTGATTTTGAAGTTGACAAAACAATCCATGATATCTTGTATCTGAGTTAATGCAATGAAATACTTATTTTGCAGATTATCTAAAGGTGTGGGTTACACAGGATTTAATCTGGCAGAAAAGGCTTAGACGAAATTGAGGGACTCAGACGCTGTATGGAGCTCAGACATTGAGCGGGGAGCTCAGACGTTGGAGTGAAGCTTAAGCTATGAGAGAGTATTTCATGTGCAATAATCAGAATATATAGAGATACCTTAAAGATGATTTAATTGAGAGAAAATGACACTTTTGGTGCCAAAAATTGTGTACGGAGATCATTTTGGTGGTAAAAGTTTTTGCCGGATCACTTTAGTGCCAAATCGGAGACAAAATGATCACTTTGTTGCCTCCGGTGGAATTTTTCGGCAAAAAGTGCTACGTGTCATTAATAATAAATTTTTTAATGTAAAATGACATTTAAAAAAATAATAATAATTCCACGTGGACTTCTACACTTTAAAACAAATTAAAATAAATCAAATTCAATTTTAAAAATTAGCTAAAATTTAAATTCGTTTAAAAATAAAAAATTTATTAAAATTAAAATTAAAAATAAGCTTAAAAATTTAACAAAAAACCTTAAAATTTTAAAAAAAAAAAAAGTTTCAGAACCATGCGGCGAGGGCTTTCAAGCCCTCGCCGCCGCCACCCCCACATTCTCCCACAATGGCCGGCAGTAGTGGGGCATGGCCAGCGGGGGTCGCCGAGCCCTAGCTAGGGGCTGGCCACCCCCGCTGGCCACGTCCCACCCTCATCGGCCATTGCCGGCGATAGTGGGGCAGCGGCAGCAAGGGCGGGCTTAAGCCCTTGCTGTCTGCCGGCCTTTTTTTTTTTTTTTTGATTTTTTTGTTAATTTTTTTACCTAATTTTTCAATTTATTTTAAATAAAATTTGTATCTTTTTTTTTCCAAGTTTTAGATTATTTTTTATTTTTGTAAACTGATTAAGTTTGTATTCTTATTTTTAGTATTTTTTTTTCAATTTTTACATTTTTTAATTGCTGACTGGACCTCGCTGGAGCCACGTCAGTCTCGAATATTAATAAAATAATGCCACGTCAGAATTCGGCGAGCAAATCGGACTTGGCACCAAAGTGATCTTTTTTCAAAAAACTTTGCACTTAAGTGATCCGATTGAAACTTTTGGCACCAAAAGTGTCCTTTTCCCATTTAATTAATATATTACATTAGAAAAATCGAGCTGGATCATTCTTGAAGATTCTCAATCTTGAAGATCAATCAAGGACGCAGATTAAGGGAGACAAGCACAACTTACCTAATGAAGAACTCAATCTATGGAAACCCAGGATCATGGTTGTATGGGTGATTTGATCCAACGGGAGATTCTTTCCTTTGTCGACCTCAACGGCTACGAGATCTTTCTTTTTGATACAGTTTCGTTCAAACGGGAAGTTTGAAGAGCGATCCTTGGGAGCCTTGCAACGGATAGTTGGAGGTGGAGGAGTATAAAAAGAAGTTTCAAAGTCGAAAAGCAGAGAACGCAAGAGAGCAAAATTCTAAATTTCAAGATCAAGACAGCTTCACATTCTTTATACACCTTGATCCAAACATTGTGTTACTTAGACGTGTGCATTCTAGTGTGAGTGTTAGGCGGGAAGTCTTTCAACTCAAGAGCTATCACTAAGTTGTAACCTCTGAGTTATTTACTACTGGAATCCAGCTGATTGGCTGTCAAAGTGAAAAAGTGGACGTAGGCTTAAACTAAAGCCAAACCACTATAAATTCTTTGTGCAGTTTCTCTATCCCTTAATCTCCTTGTTTAAATTCTGTGATAGTAGAACTATGCTCACTGTTGGTTTTGACAGTATCTCAGATATTACTTGTGTTGATCGTCTAAGAGCTAATCTCTGAGCTTATTCATTTATATTTCCGCATTGATTTATAAAGTCCCTTGAAATCACCTATTCACCCCCCTCTAGGTGATACCGCTAGCTACAATAATTGGAATCAGAGCCTGGTGCTCATATATTGTTGAAGTGTTATTACTTCTGAGCTAACAATCTCTATGACTAGCAACTTTGTTCCAACATGGATTGAGGGAGGAAGCAACAATAGGCCACCCTACTTCGATGGGAAGGATTATAGTGATTGGTAAAATAAATTCAAGGCATTCATTAGATGCCAAGATCCACAAATCTGGGATGTTGTTCAAAGAGATGTTGATCCTACTGCAAATATAATAGCCGGTACAAATTCAAATGCAGGGGATAACAACACCAATCACAACAACAACACTACTCCCACTACAACACTATCTGCAACCGAATTAGCGAAGAGAGACGCACTTGATGCTAAAGCTATTTATTCGTTTTATAGTGCGTTGTCTCCTACTGAATATAAACGCATTGCAGATTATCCTTCTTCAAAAGTGATTTGGGACAAGCTTCATGTAACCTATGAGGGAACGGACAAAATCAAGGAGACAAAGATCAACATTCTTCTCGGCCAATACGAGGCATTCAAAATGAAGCCCAACAAAATCGTGAAAGAGATGTTTGATAGATTCACTAAAATAGTGAAAGGTCTCACCTACCATAGGCAGCCAGTTTCAGGACCAATAAGGGTCAACAAACTTCTGAGAGGTCTCACAAAGGATTGGGACAATATTAAGACGTCCATCCGAGAGACACAGAGGATCATGCCATTGTCCATGGATGAACTCATTGGAACACTTCAATCCTATGAAGATGAAAGAATCAACGAAGAAGCTCACTCGAAAGGTAAATAATCCATTGCTTTGAAATCTACTACTGACTCTGATGTTTTAGATTCTGAAGATGAAGGCAATGAGGAACTAGCACTCATGGTCAGATGATTCAGATGAATGGCTAAAAAGGGCAGATATTTCAAAGGAAAAACAGATCTCAGACGATATGATGAGAATAGATCATCTGAGACCAAAGAAGACAGCAGAGACATAATTTGCTTCGAGTGCAAAAAGAAAGGGCACATCAAGCCTAACTACCCTGTCCTAAAGAAGAAAGGAAGGGATGAACAATCCAAGACATCTTTGAAGGATGAAACCTGGAGCGATACAGAATGCGAAAGCGATGAAAAATATGCCAACATATGTTTGATGGCTAACTCAGACTGAGGAAGAATCTAAGGTAACTCATTCTGAAATTCCCACTGAGGTGTCTGAATATATTGAGGAATTGTGCTCAAATTATAGAACTGCTCTTAAAAGGATTTTCGCGTGGAAAAAGGAAGTCTCTTGTTTAAAACAAAACAATGTTTCTCAAAAGGATAAAATAAATTTTCTTCAAAATGATTTTTCTCAAATCAAGGAAAAATCTGATTCGGTTTCAAAGAAAAATAAAACTTTACAAACCGAGAACGATCTTTTGAAAAAGGAAAACGTTTTTTTGAAAAAGGAAATTTCAGATATCAATAAAAAGTTTTTCTTGGGTTCAAAACCTCTAGAGCATATTCTTTCCATACAAGTTCCATACTATAACAAGTCTGGGCTTTATCTTCAAAAGAAAAGTGATTTGAAAAGTGATTTTCCTAAAGTAAAAGAAAGCCTCAAGAGAAGACCTTCAAAATGCGTTGATAAATCTCATTTTCAAAAATAGATTGTAAGATCTGAGGGACAAAATCTTTCTATCCTCGAATTGTGGCAACCCTAATCACTCTTTAAATTATTGTCCTAAAGTCTGGAGGAATACAAGAGATATTTTGAGATACAAAAAATCCTCTAACTCGAAAGGACCCAAACAGATTTGGGTACCAAGGAAAGCTTGAATGCTTTTGATGTTTGCAGGTACCAAGAAGAAGAAGAAATAAATGGTACCTCGATAGTGGTTGTTCGAGACATATGATTGGGGATTCAAAAGGATTCACAAATTTATCAAAGTTTGATGGAGGAAGTGGTTCCTTTAGGGGCAACAATAAAGGAAAGATTATAGGCAAAGGAACTATGAAAATTGGCAACCTCTTCATCAACGACGTGTCTTTGGTTAAGGGTTTAAATTTCAATCTCATAAGTATAAGTCAATTATGTGATATTGGATATAAATTCTCTTTTGTGGAAGATAAGTGTTCAGGAACCAGCAAGGACAAAAAGCAGTCCGTCATAGGACAAAGACATGGAAACATGTATCTTCTGGACATATCATCTGAGGATATCCAATGTCTAGTATCCATCAAAGATGACTCAGACCTTTGGCACGGAAAGCTGGGACACATAAGCTACAAGTAGATCTCAAAGCTCTCAATCAAAAAGCTTGTAAAAGGACTCCCATATGTTAGATACGAGAAAACTAACTTGTGTGACGCTTGCATACTTAGGAAACAGGTCAGAAACTCCTACGAATTTATAAACCAAGTTTCCACTAATCATGCTTTGCAATTTCTACACATGGATGTCTTTGGACCCACTCAAACCCAAAGCATTGGAGGTAAAAAGTATTGTCTGGTAATAGTAGATGATTATACTAAATTTATCTGGGTTTTCTTTCTTGCTCACAAAAATGATGCATTCTCACATTTTGAAAGTTTTACAAAGCAAGCTCAAAATGAAAAAGGTTATTCTATTTCGTGCATCAAAACAGATCATGGGGGAGAATTTGAAAATCAAATCTTTGCAGATTTTTGGGATCAAATTGGTTTTCAGCATAATTTCTCTTCTCCCTACACGCCTCAACAAAATGGGGTAGTTGAAAGGAAAAATCGCTCTTTACAAGAAATGGCTCGAACTCTTCTAATTGAAAGCAAAGCCCTTTCTCATTTTTGGGCTGAAACCGTTTCAACTGCATGTTATGTCATAAATCGTATTTTCCTGAGACCATTGCCTGAGAAAACCCCCTACGAGCTTTATAAAGGCAGAAAACCAAATATTTCATACTTTCATGTATTTGGCTACAAATGCTTTATTCTCAAAAATTCAAATGATCATCCAGGTAAGTTTGATGAAAGATCAGATGAAGGAATATTTCTTGGATATTCCACTTCAAGCAAAGCATATAAAGTCTTCAACAAGAATTCAGGAATAGTTGAAGAATCAATGAACGTGAGATTTGAAGATGGAAATGAAGCTCAGAAGTTAGGCGCTAAAATCACCATATCATCTGAGCAGACTCCAACATTTGAAGACAAAACATCATCTGAGGCTACGCAGAATAATAACGATACCCAGACAATTGAATCTTTTGAGGATATAAACCATGATGCTTCTATAGAGGATAAACAAGACGACAAATTCAACAAGAATTAGAAGCAAAAATCTGGTCATCCAACAGATCTTGTCATTGGAAACATAGAAGACGGGGTCAAGACCAGATCAAAATTCAAGAATGCCGTAAATGCCTTTGCATTTGTATCTAAGATTGAAACAAAAGGTATTGAAGAGGCTATTGCAGATGAAAACTGAATAGAAGCAATGCAACAAAAGCTACATCAATTCAAACTCAGTGAAGTTTGGGAACTAGTGCCTAGACTTAAGAATCATCCAATTATTGGAACTAAATGGGTGTTCAGAAACAAGTTTGGATGACAAAGGCAAGGTAACCAAAAATAAGGCAAGACTCGTAGCAAAGAGATACTCTCAAGAAGAGGGAATTGACTACGATGAAACATATGCTCATGTAGCAAGGTTGGAATCTATAAGACTACTTCTAGCCTATGCGTGCTACAACGACTTCAAGCTATATCAGATGGATGTGAAGAACGCATTCCTGAAACATCAAAGAGGAAGTATATGTGGAAAAACCCCTAGGATTAGAAGATCTAAAGAGCTCAGAACATGTCTACAAACTCAAGAAAGCTCTATATGGACTTAAGCAAGCTCCACGAGCCTGGTATGAAAGGTTAAGTAATTTCCTTGTCGAAAAAGGGTTTGAAAAAGGTAAGCCAAACACAACCCCATTTATCAAAAGGGAAGGTAAAGATATCCTACTCATTCAAATATATGTTGATGATATCATATTTGGTTCCTCTAACGAAAAACTGTGCAAGCATTTCTCTCAGATTATGCAGAGTGAATTCGAAATGAGTATGATGGGAGAACTCACCTTCTTCCTTGGATTTCAAGTGAATCAAACCGAACAAAGAATCTTCATACATCAAGAGAAATATGCGAGGTAAATCGTGAAGAAATTTGGTCGGAAAACTATATCACCAATGTCTTCTTCATCCAAGCTAGACAAGGATGAACAAGGCAAACAGGTTGATCAGAAGTTATATAGAAGCATGATTGGTTCATTATTATATCTCACTGCTTCTAGACCTGACATCATTTTTAGTGTATGTATGTGTGCGAGATTCCAATCAGATCCTAAGGAATCACACCTCTCAGCAGTAAAGAGGATTATTAAATATGTTGGAACCAATCCTAACCTAGGATTATGGTATCCAAAGACCTCAGACTTTACTTTACGTAGCTACTCAGATGCTGATCTTACAGGATGTAAGTTAGACAGGAAAAGTACCTCGGGAACATGTCAACTTTTGGGATCAATGTTAGTGTCTTGGCACTCAAAGAAGCAAAACACCGTGGCACTATCAACCGCAGAAGCTGAATATGTAGCCTTGGGAAGTTGCTATGCTCAGATCTTGTGGATGAAGCAACAACTGAGGGACTTTGATGTTGAAGATTCAAACGTGGAAATCTAGTGTGACAACACCAGTGCAATCAACCTCACAAAGAATCCAATTCTGCACTCTCGAGCTAAGCATATTGGAATTAAGCATCATTTCATTCATGATCATGTGCATAATAGTAATGTTAATATTCAATTTATTGACTCAAAGCATCAATTAGCTGATATATTCACGAAGCCCTTAGAAAAGAATTCTTTTGAACATATTAGACAAGAATTGAGTATTACAATTATGTCTGTTTGAGTTATCTTTAAGACAGGTTAAATCTGCTTTTGAGCAAAATGCAACATTTGAGAAAGTTCAAAGCAAAGCCTCAGAGCTTACTCA
The DNA here is from genome assembly GCA_029784005.1 of Lenwebbia sp. NSW1173648. Lineage (NCBI taxonomy): Eukaryota > Viridiplantae > Streptophyta > Magnoliopsida > Myrtales > Myrtaceae > Lenwebbia > Lenwebbia sp. NSW1173648. The sequence continues at coordinate 16,403,956 of JARCGZ010000008.1, read as the reverse complement.
ACATTTGAAGATGATCCGCCTCTAAAGAGCAAAAGCATCATCGGAGGAGATATAAATACATAAATGGAACCTCTAAACTAACGCATCATCTAAAGAGGTTATCATCATCTGAAGGTTATCTACACCAGGTTTGATCTTTCAAACTTTTGGCGCGTAAGTAGTTATTTTTGGCAAGAGATAAGGTATGCACAATCTCAATCTTTTTAAATATTTTGTGAAATGTTATGATTGTCGTGATTACCTCGTTTAAACTGATTGATTATTTCTTTTCTAAAAATGATTTATCATATATTTTCAAAATATTTTATTTTTGAAAATCAAATCTCAAATCTCAAATCTTTTAATTGTCAAAAGCAGTTTCCAATTTTCGTTAAGACAAAAGGTACACACTAAACCATCGCGCCTTCATAAAACCTTTTCACGAAGCAAAAACTCCTACTCTCTCAATCATCCTTCAAAATTTTCACACTTTCACTCTCAAAATCTTCGTCCAAAATTCTTCTCCCGAAACACCTTCTTTCAAAAACCTCTCAATCTCAACTTCAAATCCTTCAATGGCACCCATGATTCCTTTAACCGTGAAGAAACCAGCGGCTGGCTGCTCTGGTAGATTGGAACTTCGAGGACCTACGACTCTTGTTGACACTCCTACTTAGTTCGATCTGTCAAGTTCCTCAGAAGATGAAGAGAATCTCAGCCTTGAGGAATTCAAACTAAAAATTCAAAAGGAAAGAGAAGCTACTACAAATGCAAAGCTTGAAAGAGTAATGATGGTAGAAAAAGAGAAAGAAGAAGAAGAGACACACTATAGAGAGATGGTGGATGAATACCATGTTATCCTTAATGAGAATAGGGAAGATGGTACAAGAGAACATATAAGACTTATTGGGCAAAAAGAAGCTTAGTTAAATCTGCAAGTTTCTGGATACAACACTGCTGTTGCAACCCCCACTCCAAATTTCGCAAATCATGAGACCAAACAGCTTACAAATCTAGTACATTCTTTCTTTGCTGAAAAAGCTGCTTACATTCTGAAAAGAAGAATCAAACTTGCTAGAGCTGTTATGAAAGTCATTCATGACGTGAGAATAAGAGGAGGAAATGAAGATATTGTGAAATCTTTGATCAAGAATAATGGATTCCCTAATGAAGAGGAAGCATTGGAATTTGCATCTAAAATGAAGGAGAAAGAAATAAAAGCTACCTCGTTACCAAGGAAGGATGTTCTTGACAAAGAAAACATAGAAGATCAAAATTCTGATGATTCAGACTCAGAAGATTTTTGTGTTCAAGATCTCTTGAAGTATTGTGAAGAGAATGAGCGCTTATGGCAAGAGCAGAGTATGCAAGAATGATAGTGGAGGACCAAAAGCTAGATCCTAGCTACATTTTAGTAGGGATAAAAGCTTTGGAAAAACTGTCTGCAAAAAAGAAAAAGGAGATAGACAATGAAATTGAACACAAAAGGAGAGTCAAGACTCAGGAGGAGTCATCCTTTGGAAATAAAATTGGTGAAAACCCAAAAGAATCTTCAGATTCAGAGACATTATGGGAGATTCTGCTCAAACAAGGAGAGTCTAAAGACAAGTTGAGAGAACTAAAGACTGATTTTTATGTGAAAATGCTTCAGATGAAAGATCAACTGGCACTGCAGTTTTAGAGTCTAAGAGATGACATGAACAAGAAATTCCATTTAACATTCCTTGAGATGGACTAGCTGGGAAAGAAGATGGACAGGATGAGAGAACAACTATCCAAGTTCGCTCTGGTCCAACTCCCTTCAGACTTTATGCCACCCATATCCACTCAAGCCCCATCCACATCTATTCCTGTTCCAAACCCTCCCAATTAAAACTCTTTTTCTTTCTTTTAAATTTATCAATTTTTGGATCAGTTTTAAATGTTGGATGTTTTTAAGTTTGGATATTGTCATTTTCTGCTTAAGTTTTGCTCTGATTGAACCAATTTGGACCTTTTATTGAATACATTTTTGCTAGTTCGATCTATCCTTTTGTGTTGATGACAAAAAAAAGGGGAGAAATTATATCCCTTGATTATTGCAAAAGGAAAAACAATGATTTGCAGGAACATATATCAAGTTATATTCTAAAGCAAACAGGTTCTGAGAATGACACAGAAACAAGTCGTTCTGTGTATACAAGTTCTGAAAACGACACACTTATAGTTTATGCTCTGAACATTTACATTGCCATGCTCTGAATATACATTGATGATCTGAGCATATGCATTTTTATGCTATGAATACATATAATGCCTTAATTGCTTTGATACAAGCTAAGCATTGCTCTGATACACACTATTAAGCTTCTTAGAACGAATTAGAATTAAATGTTTTGAATCTAAATGTTCGAACTCCGAGAAATGAGTTAGACTCCATAAACTTTTATACAGATTTCAGAAGTTCAGAAGGAAAAATCAATCTACGTTTTGAGAACGAATTCAAACACTGAATTCATTTTTTCCAGAACTTAATTTTTGCCAAAGCATTATATGATAAATCATTGAATAGAAAAATCTCACCGAGTAGCAAACTATCATGTTACTCAAATCTTTTATACAACAATTGGTATATTTATGTGGCTAGTTTTGTCATTATCAAAAAGGGAGAGATTGTTGAGAAAAACCTCCAATTGATTTTGAAGTTGACAAAACAATCCATGATCTCTTATATTTGAGTTAATGCAATGAAATACTTGTTTTGTAGATTATCCAAAGGTGTGGGTTACACAGTATTTAATCTGGCTGAAAAGGCTCAAACGAAGTTCTAAGGGACTCAGACGTTGGAATGAAGCTCAAGCTCTGAAAGAGTATTTCATGTGCAACGATCAGAACATCTAGAGATATCTTAGAGATGATTTAATTGATATATTACATTATCACAACAGCCAGAAAATCGAGCTGGATCGTACTTGAAGATTCTCAATCTTGAAGATCAATCAATGACGCGGATTAAGGGAGACAAGCACAACTTACCTAATGAAAAACTCAATCTATGGAAACCCAGGATCACGATTGTATTGGCGATTTGATCCAACGGGAGATTCTTTCCTTTGTCGACCTCAACGACTACGAGATCTTTCTTTTTGATACAGTCTCGTTCAAACGGGAAGTTTAAAGAGAGATCCTTGGGCGCCTTGCAACGGGTAATTGGAGGTGGAGGAGTATAAAAAGAAGTCGAAAAGTCGAAAAGCCAAGAGCGCAAGAGAGCAGAATTCTAAATTCCAAGATCAAGAGAGCTTTACATTCTTTATACACCTTGATCCAAACACTGTATTACTTAGAGGTGTGCATTCTAGTGTGAGTGTTAAGCGGGAAGTCTATCGACTCAAGAGCTATCACTAAGTTGTAACCTCTGAGCTATTTACTAGTGGAATCCAGCCGATTGGCTGCCAGCGTGAAGAAGTGGACATAGGCTTAAACTAAAGCCGAACCACTATAAATCATTTGTGCAGTTTCTCTATCCCTTAATCTCTTTGTTTAAATTCTGTGATTGTAGAATTGTGCTCGTTGTTGGTTCTGACAATATCTCAAATCTTACTTGTGTTGATCGTCTAAGAACTAAGCTCTAAGCTTATTCATTTATATTTTCGCATTGATTTATAAAATCCCTTGAAATCACCTATTCACCCCCCCTCTAGGTGATACTGCTAGCTATAACATGTTTTTCACAAGTGTATCAGTTTGGAACTTTTCGTGGTATTAACCCAATTTAACGAAGGGTAAGTTTGTCACAGGGTACCAATTTGGGGTTTTTTGTGGTAAAAAAAATTAGTTTATGGTAAATTTGTCACAGGTGTACCAGTTTAGGATTTTTGGTGGTCAAAAAAATAGTTTTGGGTAAATTTGTCACAACTGTACCAGTTTGAGGTTTTTCGTGTTCAAAAAAATAGTTTGGGGTAATTTGTCACAAGTGTACCAATTTGGGGTTTTTCATGGTATTAGCACTACTTTTAAACACTTTACCAAAAAAAAAAACACTACTTTTAAAGGATTAGGACATGGATCTTTCTAGCATCGATGAAACTCTTTAAAACAACTTATTAAATATCCTATAAGGAAATTAAAATGATATGGGAAGGTGAAATTAAGCTTCCTGGAAAGCATCACCTTTATTGCATGAATTTCGATTTATTGTACATGCAAAACTCTCAATAAGTTACACAAACATAATCGTCATTCGCATTTTCATCAATTGCCGAGATAGTTCTAGCTTTATATTCCTAAATAATCTTTTTTTATGTCTATTTGAATAGTTTCATATTATAAGATTGTCTGGTAACCTGCTTCTGCATAAAATTTCTCACAACACTCCTTATCCACCTGCTTCAGCCAAGTCTTGATGTAGACCTCCTCTTACAGACACAGTTTCACTAGTCTCTTCTAGGGGTGATCGGTTCCCGGGTGGTTCGGTTCCTAATATTTGGAACCGGGAATCAGACCAGACCGGTCCGGCCCGGTTCTAAACTGGGCCAATGGAATCAGTTGCATGTTCCTTTTTTAATGATTTTGCAATATATTCTCTCTTTTTGCACTTTCTTCTCTCTTTTTCCATTCAATGTGTTATGTATCTACTTATGTCCTTTTTGGGGTGCATTTTCTTTGTGGGTTTCTTACGTAAACCAACCATGAATTTCCTGAAATTGCTAGACCACACGTCATGTACTGCGCATAGTTTAGCAAGATTAGCTTAGCACTTAGCAGAACAAATTCGTCAGCATTTAATCTAATTTGCTGCTCGAGACGCTACATTTGAAAGAAAAGAAGCTTAATTATGAATCCCCCACCCCACCAAACACAAAATGGAAAGCAGCTTGATGGGCTCCGTTTGTTTGACGAAAAATATTTTTTCGAAAAATAATTTCCCTAATTTCCGGTGTTTGGGGGGGGCAGAAATTGTGTGGTCAAAGAAAATATTTTCCGGTCAACGGAAAATCTCCTTGTAAACATGGGGAAAATGATTTCCTTTTTTGAGAAACGAAAATCATTTCCCCCCCTCTCTCTCTCTCTCTCTCTCTCTCTCTCTCTCTCTCTCTCTCTCTCCCCCCTAGTGTGAATTCCCTCCTGCAAAGTGATGGTCTCTCTTACCCCTTCGCCGCCGAACCCAGCTCCGCCCTAGCCGATCCTCCCTCTCGCCTGCTCAGCCTCTCCCTCTCCGACAGATCTGGCGAGGTCAGCAAGGCCGAGCACTTGCACTCTCGAACGCGTTGAAGATCTTTGATCGTCATGGTTGAGGACTAGGAGTGAGCCCTTGGGGAAGTCGTGGCTCTGGTCTCCTTCCCCGATGAAAAGGAAGCTCTGATTGGCGCACTAGATCTTCAGGCCATCGAAATCGGCGAGGGAAATGTCGGCACGAAGATTCCCGTCACGTTTCTAGATTTGGTATGTGCCGGAGGGGGCGATCTTCCCAACGAACGGGATGACGAAGCTCTCGAAATGGAACGAGATCTCCATGTAGAACCCGTAGGAGGCGGCGGTGCCACTTGCACCAGGCGGAGCGATGGTGGTGCTCAAGGAGGATGGACGCGATCACGGCGTTCCTCCGTCAGAGCGCCTCTAGGAGCGGGGTCTCACAATACAACATTTTGAAGCGAGGCAGCGACGGAGGCAAGGGAGCGAGCGGCAGAGGCATCGGGGAGGCGGACGGCGAGGTGGAGAGGGTCACGCGGAAGAGGACGCCGCCGCCGAAGGCATTGAAGAAGACGATGGCTTGGGCATGAACTGAAGACGAAGAAGATGGAAATGGTGAATTGAAGTGCATCTAAAAAAATATTTTTTTAGTCGAAAAAATAAAAATAATTAAATATTCAAAAATAATTTTTAGGTCAAAAAAATAAAATATAATAAAAAATTTGATTTTTTTGGTAATTTTCCCTAGGAAAATTAATTCCTTGCCAAACAACGGAAATTGTTTTCCAGTTCATTTTTAAGTAGTCTTAGCCAAACATCGAAAAATATAGTAATTTTCCTGGAAAATTACTTTTCGAAAAATATTTTCCGAAAACATCACATTTTTCACGAAATAAATGGATCTCAAATATAGCCAGCCAATCAAGCCGCGGGTCTTGGAAGAAAATGAATGAATTTTCCCAATCAGGCAAAACAACAACAACCAAAAAAAAACAAGAAGGTGGTCCGGTCCGGTGATCTGGGTGGGCGGATCCACCCATGAAACCGGGAACCAAACTGAAAATTACCGATTCTAATTTTTTGGAACCAAGAATCAGACCGGTGCCCCCGGAAACCACTCAAAATCGACCGGTTTGGGCAGTTCTTTTTGCTCACCCCTACTCTTCATCATATTTATTTATTTCTATTATCATGGAAATAAGAAAAATTATTCAAAGACAAATAATGTGATAAAGCAATGGCATATACCCAAATACCTTGTGTTGTTAAATCATTAAATGTCTGTCTATCTAGAGTTAAATGCAGCCCATCTCATGTTTCCTTGCAAGATAGGATGAACACAGCACTACTTTCAGAGCATCAAAAACCAAGGAATCAGTTTATGGTTGCCTTTTTTGTGATAACCTGAACTTTCACCTGCTTATAATAGGAGTGCGTTAGTGCTTGACAGTTTAGAATCGTTTGGCACGAAATTTGGAATTCGGCCAATGTAAGCACAACAAAGCAGTTAAGCACGAAAAATCGTTAAGCACGACACATCACAAGCTGCTGGACACGTGTCATCATCTGGTTAAGCTGCAAGTTGCTGACTTGTCAGAAGCTGTTGAGTCGCCTAAGCTGACTAGCCTTCAGCTGCTTCCTCCATATATAGATTTTCAGTTAGTTTATTCCAGAAACGATAGTTCAGAACACTGTTACTCTACTTGTTCAACGCCCTAGGGAACCGCCCTAGCCTTTGGCCATATGCCGTTCGTCGTGTCTTGGCCGTTCACCACCGAAGCTGTGTGCCGCTGTGCGTCATTTGGCCTCATGCCGCTCCGCACCGCCTCTAGCCGTGCCTCACGCCGCCTTGGGGATGCCTCAAGTCGTTCGTCGTTTCGCCGTTGGTTTGATCAAGAACGATCCTCAAATCGTTTGTTCGTCATTTCTACTTCCATTTCTTTGAATTCGGAACTAAGGCAAGTGGATTTCTAGTCTTGATTACTAGATTATCTATGGTTTTGCTATTGTGAGCTTTGTTTGCCGTTCTGTTTTGGCTGTGATGGTTTGGAATTGGATGATTGTGAAATTCTGAGTTTCTATCCTTCGTATACCTTGAACTCTGGTTGGATTCTGAGATCTTACCCTTCGTTGGATTCTGATTGAATTCTATCCTTTGTTGGATTTTGATGAGATTCTATTCTTGTATACGTTGGTTACTATCTTGGTGACTCTATTCGCAATCCTGCGAATTCTATAGCCGGTTTAGTCGTTCAGCCTAGGCATTTACTTGTTGAGCGGTTGAGCTCACCCTTTGCGAGATAACAATTTTCAGATGAGCAAGCTAGCAAGGAGAAAGCCAGTATGATACTTTGGTTAAGGAGTTCAAGAGATTTGGCTATCGATGGAGGCCGTGGATGAAGATCCTAGTAATCGGGGTAGATTATCTTCCTCTGTAAATCCTCCCAAAATAATACTTTGAACTTTTGTAAATAGCTATTACATTGGATATGATTATGTGAAATAAAAGGATCTGGTTGTTGTACCTCTATCTCACTACCGTGTATTAAGTGATTAGTGGAACCCCATAAGGCCAAGTTCCTCATTAGGCGTGTCTACCAGATTGATTGGTGATTGGGTTTAATATGCACTTGTATGCTGCATGGCCGTCCAAGTCTTTTTATATATATACGCTTGCGCATGCGCCATTGGCATAATAAGAAAAGATTAAAGAAGAGAAAGCCTTCCCGACGTGTGGCGAAAACTGGGTCGTCACACTTTTCATTTATTGGATGATTTAATTATTAAAAAGAATTTTGACACATCTGAGCTCAATAGTTCTAGAAGGATCTTATGTTAAGAGTCCACATTGAGAAACTTGTTGATAAGTAAACCACCCTTTAGCGGGAAAACCCACTTTTTTATCCTAAACTTAGTAAAGCTCAATTAGATTCTGTAATGAGTGGCATGTATTTAGATGGAACTGCACTTTGGTTTTGACAGTCCGTGAACCAAATGAGTCAGACAGGTTCTTGAGGAATAAGTTCACTATTGGTTAGGCAAAATTATTCGAATGTGTGGATTGAAGCATAATTCGTTAATAGTTTATTAGCAAAAAGAAAGTCTGGATAATGGGAGAATCATATTCAGCCGTCTAGGAATCGGTAATGTGCTCAAGTCTGAGCAGTTTATGACTAAAGCGTTTCTGGAAAATGGAATATTCTCATTGATTTAGGCTACGTTTGTTTTACGGAACCTATGACCTTTCTGGAAATTATTTTCCAAGAAGTCATTTTCCTTTTCGGTGCTTAGCTGAAACTTGAAAAAAAACCCGGAAAATATTTTCCGCCGTTTGATAAGGAAAATTTGCATTATTTTTTTTTCTTCAAAATAGACATACATTATTCAAGCTTCGATTACTTGGGTACGGCCTGCCGGGGAAACGGGTACGGGACCCAAGGTCCCCAATTGTTCGTGCCCAAGTCCATCGAAGCTGGGCCCGACGCCCCAGTGCTCTGGCTCAGGTCCATCAAGGTTGAGTCCAAGTCCACGGAGGTCAGGTGGACCAAATTGAAAACTATTAATTCAATAACTGAGTAACGAGTGGTTGCATTAGAATGTAGAAACCTTGGATGAACCCTGACATGATCAATGCCCCTGGATCATCCAATAGACATGAGAATATGAATCGATAACACGAAACAATGACGAAACAAAAGCAACGATGCAATGTCTTGTTGCAGTTGCATAATAAGCATGTTCTAGTGGGGAATCCGAGAAACGGAGATGTTTGAACCACTCAATCGAGTTGTTCGTCTGGAGAAAAAGAAAGGCCTTGTCGAGAATAAGTCCGACAGCTTACACATCTCCTCCACAAAAGATATGGGGCTTCCAGAGAGGCATGCAGGTTTAAGAATTTACCGGAAAGATGAACCTCTGAGATTTGAAAAGCTTAGAAAGCTAGATCTGGCAGCCAGAAACATCAAACCAGAATATGTACCTTTGGATGAATCAGCAGCCAAAGCGAAATACATTCCAAAAACAGAACAATATCTCAAAATATTTCCAAGCACGCGTTTCGATAAACTAAAACAGGGACGAAACAAAAGCAACAATGCAAAGTTTCATAGCTGCAGCCTTGTTCCACAGAAATGGAGTGGTTTAATTCTCGAAGGACAAGACCCCCCAAACCAGCAGCGCGTACTGGTTTAATTCTCAAAGTACTAACAACAACAAAGTAAAAAGAAAGAACACGTGTGTCTTTGTAACGACCCAATTTCCGTCGGGCTAAGTTGTAAGCGGAATAGTATAAAGTCAGGCTCGGATTTGTAGTGACATTGGGGTGTAAAATATTAGTGTGGTGGATAATAGAGCTTGATTATGAGAGAGAATTTGTGCAACTAGTGAAAATTGTACCTAGTGGACCGAGGACACGTGGATTGCCGCATGAAAGACACGTGTAAGTGGGCATGAGACAAGTGGCGTGTAGCCCTTGACATGTGGCATCCATGTGTGAGCCCCCAAGTCTTATATAACCTTCCCCTTTCTCTCTCCTCTAGCATTTTGGCAAGAAACCCGTGAGCTCTCTCTCTCTCTTCTTCTTCTCTTCTTAGGCGACCGACCCTTCCGCGCAAGCTTTCTCTCGCCGGTGACCTCTTGATCTCTCATCTCTCGTTCTCGCCATGGGTAGAAGGAAGGACGAGCTCAAGCGGCGCGACGACATTTCCATGGTGGTTTTTGTTAGAATTATCCTAATGTGGTCTAAATTAATTAAAACTAATATATAGGTTGGTCTACTAAAGTATACTATTAATATATGTCAACACGGGCTGGCTTAGTGTAGGCCGAAGAGGCACGACCCGTGATGAGAGAGTCCGCGCCAAAACCTCTATAAAAGGCTCAAGTCCCCCCTCTAGCCTTATGACTCAAAAATTTCAAAACGCACCCTTTCGTTCTGTGGTGGTTCTCTCATCGGCCAGCGACAAACCCAAAAAAAAATAGAGAGGAAGAACTTGGGTTTCCGATTCGTCGCTCTGCCACATTCAATTTCGACGGATTGTAATCAAGGTGTATGCATTCTTCTCTTCTATCATGTTGCGTTTCTGATTCTGGTTAGATGATTATTGGGCGTGCCACATTCGTGGCTTACATTTGGTATCAAAGCTGCTTAACCGAGAATCGAAATGCATTCTGTTCTGGCGTGTTTTTGTTAGTTTCGTCCGATGAAAATTACGTTTGATTGCATATTCGGATTCTTATTATCGATACGAGAAAAATGAGTGGTCGCACGCCCCCGAGGAAGGCTGGGAACCTCCGCACCCACCCCCACACTCCGCGGCGGAGTCGGCGCGCGACGATCACAGGCAAACGTTGTGGTTTTTGGTACTTTTCGTTCTGTGAAATTTAGAAATAATCACATATTTGGATAGAGCTCGAAGATACGAGCGTTTTGAGATGTTGCACGCCTCCGTCGGCCACCGGACGGATGCTCATGCACCCACACGCGCCGAAGGGACGGCGCATGTGGAGGTCACACGCATTTGGCACGAAACAGTGCAACGCTTGACCAAAGTCAACCGTTGTGCTGACGTCATCATGACGTTAGCGTTGCGCAACCTGGGTTGAACCGGACCCAACCCAACTCGGTTCGACCAGACCCGATTCGGCCGATTTAACCCGTTGACCCGACCTGATTTGACCTGTTGACTGAGTTGACCTGTGTTGACCGTTGACCCGCGTTGACTTTTCGTTGACCTGCGTTGACCGGACCTTCAAACAGGCATTTGAGCGCGTTTTCGGAATCTGATTTGGGAGTTCTTGGTACCGACGTGCTTGTATGAAGATGCTCTACATTTTGGTATATTAATATTACATTTTTTAGGCTTTTATGAATGAAAACATGCATATGGAACCCTATGTACGTGTATTTTCAAGGGTATTTTGGGCTTTTTTTTTAGTATTTTCATATGGTTTTGGAAATAATGATGCTAGCTCACATGTTTATGACCACATACAAAATGTATAGAGCTAATTCGTTGATATGTATTAATGAGTGGAGCAATGTAATTGTCATCACATGTGATTTTAGGGACAAATTGCCCCTGTCACCAAGTCTAAGATCACATGTATATATACTAGATGTGAGGCATAAGGTTTTTATCCTTGGTATGAGATATTTTCAAAGATTCAATTGGGTAGTGACCGCCAAAGTGGCACACTTGATTGGATTTGAGAAATATCGGTCTCATATTGTGGTGGGATGTCTCCTGTTCTAATGCATGGTCATACTCCCAAAGCAGGTGATTGTGTATTGGTTCATGGAGGGATGCATGTATAATATGTGCTTGGGAATTATTTGAACCTAGTGGTTCATATACCCAAAGGTGGTGAGTTCACGAAGATTAGAATATATTCTTATGGCCGTTGTCATGTTGAGAGTATACAACTGCATGTCATGTATTCTGCCCAAAGGTAATTATATGATGATGCATGTAACTCTCAGTTTGTGTACTTATTGGATTTCAAGTTACACATTTTTAGTTCACAGAGGGTCATATGTACAACATATGATTAAGGAGTGAATAATTCCTTGTGGCTCATACACCCAAATATGGTGATTCACGAAAATTGGAATATGTCCTCATCGTCGCTGTCATGTGGAAAGTTTACAGCTGCATGTCATGTATTTTGCCCAAAGGTGATTACATGATGATGCATGTAACCCTCAAGATATGTGTACTTATACGGTTTCAAGTTACGCAATACTCACATGATGCTAATTATATACATTGCTTATTAAATTAGTTACCTTCTCTGTAATAGGCAACCCCATTAGGATTGAGGTTTATATTAGTTCAATCATTAAGAAATAGGTAGAGGATTTTCTATTTTGGATGGAGCTGGTAGATGTTCATATTGCTCTTACTAAGGTTTAGCCGGCTGATCTCATTGAGATCATTTTGGAGCCTTAGAAAGCGCATTTTGTTGCTTGGGAAAAAGGTAATCGGATTGCTAGTTATCTATGAAGCGATCCATACATGAACAATTGAAAAGTGTTTTGCTAGCTGACTGCACTGCTAGATAAATGATGGAAGTCTTGGAGACTAGGAACTGGGTCTTGTCTAATGCCAAGATAAGGATACATCTGCAAGGATTTTCCAGCATGAGTTTTGGTGGTTCTGATGGAGTTAGAGATTATGTCATAAGGATGGTAGACTAGTTGAGCAAGAGGTCTGAAAATCATACTCATAAAATCATTGGTCATTTTGACAGTTTGGGTCTAAGAAAGCATCCTTTAAGAAGGATGGTGACCGCTTCTTCTTTTGTAAGAAGTAAGGTCACATAAAGAAAGACTGCGACATATTTAACACTTAGTTATCCAATCGTGAGCTTACTTGTAATGATTCTTTGGCATTGGTTTGTGAATCCAAACTATAAGCAAGCTCCATTTAGTTCATTGAGGCTAGATAGCGGTGCAACCAATCATGTAGCGTTCACCATACAGGGATTCATGAACCGGAGAAAGCCAAATCAGGATAAATCAGTGCTCACTATAGGAAACAACAATAATGTCGATGTTGAGTTTATGGGAGTTGTCATTTTAATGACAATAAGGAACACATTTATGTACATTCCTTTAGACGGAACTTAGTTTGGACATGTGTGGTTACTCTTTTGAAATAAGGAATAATAGTATTTCTATGTTCTTAAATTCAAATAAAGTTGGGTGCTGCAATATGTCCAATGGATTGTACAGATTGTGTTTAACTCTCAATGATATATACGTCGTTTATACAGCTGAGAATGTTGTTTCCAAAGACCTTTACCTGAAGAACAGTCTTATACATTGTGGCATAAATGTCTTGGTCACATTTCTAGGGAAAGAGTTGAAAGGCTAATAAAGGTTAAAATTTGCCTACTCTTGTAGTGACTTGGAGACTTATGTAGACTGTTGTAGGGGTAAGATGACTAAGATAAGGAAGAAAAAAAAAAAGCAGTCTGGTTTTGACCTGTTGGAGGTCATTCACATTGATATCAGTGGACCCTATGCGGCAACCTTGTGTAGAAATTTTTATTGACAACTTATTTCGATATGGTTAACTGTACTTGATTATGGAAAAGTCTGAGTCTTTTGACATGGTCAAGATTTTTCAGACTGAAGTCGAGAAGCATTTAGGAAAAGTTATAAATGTTGTTAGATATGACTGATGTGGTGAGTATGGCAATACTGGTCAGCTTAAAGGGCCATTTACCTGTTTCTTCGTAGAGTGAAGCTTTTAAAGCAACTCTTTATGTTCTAGACCATGTTTCTACCAAAATTATTCTAGTGACTCATTTTGAGTTATGGTCTGGACGTAAACCTAACTTGAATCGTCTTAAGGTTTGGGAATATCTTGCAGAAATGAAGTAATATAATCCAACATTAAGAAAGTTGGACTCCAGAGTCACTCTATGCTATATTGTATATATAATTCTAGTGGAGGCATAAGAATTGTGAAATTACAGACAGCGAAGTTTCTGGAATTTAATGTGGTCGAATGGGGTAGCTGCTCATAGACTATTGAGGATATCGATTTGGTGGGGAATACTGTGTCGATTTCTCTGCCTATACAGACGATCACAGAGCCTCCCACATCATAAATTAAGCCTGATGGGGTTCAGGCCTTACAGGTGCATGATGAGGTTGAAGTACCTCCGCTTAGAAAATTTATCAAGCAGAGAAGATCGGCCATACCACCAGACTATATAGTCTATCTAAGATAGCATGACTATGATATCGGCTGTTTGGTTGATCTAATAACTTATACAGAAGATGTTTCTTGTTCTCAGTTAGATCTGTGGTTAGATGTGATGAAATACGAGATGTAGTCTATGAAAGATAATAGTTTTTAGGAGCTTGTTGAATTGGTTGAAGGTCACAAGCTCATTGGTGGCAAATGGTTGTATAAGACTAAAATGGACTCCAATGAGAAGTTTAAAGCCAGACTGATAGCCAAGGGTTTCACTTAGAGAGAAGGAATAGACTATGAGGAATTTTCTTTCTAGTCCCTTCTAAGGATTCTTTTAGAGTGATCATGGCATTAGTAGCTCATTTTGATTTGGAGTTACACCGGATGGATGTTAAAACTGCTTTTCTGATAGAGACCTTAATAAGTAAGTCTATATGGTGCAACCCAGAAGTTTTGCAGCTGATGATTAAGGTAAGCTTGTGTGTAGACTGAAAAGTCTATTTGTGGTCTCAAGCAAGCTTCTAGGTAATGGTCTTGAAGTTTCATAGTGTTATAACTTCATTCGGTTATGTTGAGAACATATTGGATCAGTATATATACTGCAAGGTCAATAGGCGAAAATTTATCTTCCTCGTGCTTTATGTAGACGATATCTTTCATGTGAGGAGTAATATTAGATTACTACATGAGTCGAAGCAGATGTTGTCAAAGCATTTTGACTTAAAGGACCTTGATGAGGCATCTTTTGTTCTTGGCATTGAGATCCATTGAGATCATTCTCGCTGTTATTGGGTTTGTTTTAGAGGATATATGTTGATCATATTTTGAAAAGATTCAGTATGCAGTATTGCTAGATAGGAATTACTCCTATCATTAAGAGTGATAAACTGAATCTGTTACAATGTCCTCATACGGATGTTGAGAAAGCCCAAATGAACAATGTACCTTATCCTTGTGCACTTGGAAGCATCATGTATGCTCAAGTTTGCGCTAGACTAGACATTGCTTTTGCAATAGGACTTCTAGGCAGATATAAGTTAAATCTAGGACACGATCACTAGATTACTGCCAAGAAGGTTTTAAGGTACTTAAAGAGGACAAATGACCATAAACTAATTTATAGACATGTTGAGGACTTGTAATTAGCAAGGTATTCGGATGAAGACTTTGCTAGGTATCAGGATGACAGAAAGATGGTCATCTTTATGTTAGCAGGCGGTGCGGTATCATGGAAAAGTGAGAAACAGAAATCCTGATTAACCTCTACCATATAAGTGGAGTTTATAGCATGAGTTTCGACTGCTACTCAAGCTATATGGCTTAGAAACCTCATTAGGGAGTTAGTTGTATTTGGTTTTGTGGATAGACCCATATAGTTGTATTATGACAATAGCTCTGCAATGTTGTCTATCAACAGCAACAGAGGTTTCAAGGGGTCTAAGCATCTGGGGGTCAAATTTTTTACCATAAAGAAAATAGTTGAGAATGGTGACATTATAGTAAAGTGTGTTTTCACAGATGATATAGTTGCTGACCCACTAACAAAAGGTATTCGCCCTCATGTATTTGAACGACATATCATAAGCATGGGCTTAGAAGCATCATGAGATACTGTTATTTAGTGGGAGCTCTTTTGTTTTGCTCTAATAAAGTTTACATCTGTGTTTGTTACATTTAGTAATAATATTTGATATGTATCAACTCTTTTGCATGCAATATAGTATTTATGAGTGAGTTGATATTCAATACATATATCTGGTGAAAATCTCACGGTATGTGTAAACTTGAGTAAAGGCTAGGGACATTTAGTTAGTAGCCTTGAGTATATGTCTTATTACACATAAAATAAAGTTAACTATAATGACAAGACATATGTAGGTTCATTATTACCATAAGGATATTCTCTAGTGGCACATCAGGTTTGGTGACACATAAGGAGAGAGAATGTGATTGACATAGAGGATGACACATAATGAATCACTATTATGTGAGGTATTGTCATTTGCTACACTACCATATTGAATGCATATTAGTGGAGTTAAAGGCATTCGTGACTGTGAAAGGCTCTGCGTCTGTTGATGCAGTTACCGCCATAATTCGATATTTAAGACTTTATGGGATCAGATTGACTGTTAAGAATATCTCTAGACTAGCATAAATGTGCGCACATACAGTACAGTTTCAATTAATATAGCCCAAGTGAGAGAATGTTAGAATTATCCTAATGTGGTCTATATCAATTAAAACTAATATATGGGTTGGTCTACTAAAGTATACTCTTGATATATGTTAATATGGGCTGGATTAGTGTAGGCCGAAGAGGCGCGACTTATTGAGGCCGAAGAGGCATGACCCGTGATGAGAGGGTCCGCACCAAAACCTCTATAAAAGGCTCAAGTCCCCCCTCTAGCCTTTTGATGCAAAAATTTCAGAACGCACCCTTTCGTTCTGTGGCGGTTCTCTCATCGGCCAACGACAAACCAAAAGGAATAGAGGGGAAGAACTTGGGTTTCTGATTCGTCGCCGTTCCGCATTCAATTTCGATGGATTGTAATCAAGGTACACGCATTCTTCTCTTCTATCATGTTGCGTTTCTGATTCTGGTTAGACGATTATTGGGCGTGCCACATTCATGGCTTACAGTTTTTGTGAGTAGGATTTCGAGGCGAGTAGAATTTCTAACCCATCGTCTTTTGGTTCATCGATCCTTCTTGCATGTTGTGTTTGTTGGCGTAATAGATGTTCTTGAGTGGTTGAATTAATCGAATTCGTTGGTTGATCGTCGCAATGGGCGACGGATATTGATGGATCATGCACAAAAGGATTCGAAATGGTTGGTTATGGGCGTGAGAGGCCCTAAGGTTGCTTGCATGTTCCGTCTTTCGGTCTGATGAGGTGCGATTGATGTTAGATCGGTGGAGTCTGAGACCAATTGGACGAGACGGCTTATGGATCGTAGATGGGTTCATCTGAAGGGGTTGGCGGTGGCTTTAGGCTGGCGCGTAGATAGCTTGAATGATCCATGAGTCATGGTTATTGCTTGTATGGTCTGGCTATCTCGATTTGTTGGTTTATGTGCCCTGTTATGGTTGATTTGTGTTGCTTGCTTGCTAGATGATTGATAGGCCAATTGTCATGGCGTTAGATTTTTACTCGCGGAGCCTTGAGGTCACTCTCGTGGATTAACTATTTTTTCAGATTAGTCAACGAGGATGGCGATGAAGAGTAGCAAACATGAATAGTGGTGATGATGGAGCACACCGATGGTGTCAGTTAGTTGGGAGTAGGCGAAACCTTTTTGATTCCTTCCAGTGTACCCTCTTATGTTTGTTGTTAAAAGGCTGATGTACATAGACGGATTATCTATTATATAAAATTAGTATTTTGTGAATCGCTAATTGATCTTACCATTTGTTTTCATCCGGTTAATGAACCCTATGAGGCCATACCTTTAGGCGTGGCTATCCTATTGTATGCACTTGTATGCTGGCCTCGCTTGTTTTCTATTAGTCTTCCGCAAGCTCCAAGTATTATATATGTAATAAGAGATTAAAGCAGAGCATGTAATTAGCAAGGTACGGCTGCGCCCTGGGACGTTACAGCCTTTTGGCAACAAAGCTAAATAAAACATATCACTAATTATGTTCTCCTTTGCTTAGAAATTTGTCAATCCACGCTTTTTGAAGATTCACACTCTTCACCATGAATGAATTTGCAATTTTTTCATTCTCAACTAGATAGTCAAAAACTGACCCAAGGAAAAGTTCATCATGTCCATCCACTTTCATCACCTCATTGTAGAGTTAGAGTATTCAGCTTTCATCACCTCATTGGAGATTTTATAGTATTCGGCAATGGTTTGACTCAATGACTTCATTGCTGATGCCATCTCTCCAATTTGTGTTGAAAGTGTAGCATACTTATCATCCATGTCGGAACATCTTCGTCGTTTGTGAGACCTCTTTTCCGAAGGCATAGTAGATGAAGATGTTTTTGACCCCTGCATCAACTCATCGAAGTCATCACCTAAATCAATAGATGAGGAGTCAACTTCCGTCGCATCGATATCTCTGAACTGCTTAGCAAAGCTTCCGGTGGCCATATCTCTCCCAACCACCAGTGCCATCTCATCATACTTATCAATTATCTTGTTCAGATACTTTTCATGAGAAGGATAGACCTATCAATGAAGATAATCCATAGAACGTCAAACAAAATGAAATATGCGTGGGATTGTTCACCGCATTTATCTTTTGTTGGATTTGCCTAGTTATTTCTCATGAGTAATGGATGAATGCATGAAGAGGAAGTGCAGTGGCCATGACTCGTGAGCTTACTATTATAGTTCAGTATTTTGTGCAGTATCCTACGGAAATTGTGTGGATGTGACATTATAATGAACACAGTAAGAGTCTGCTTTGAATGAAGTACAATTAAGCACTAGAAAACAAACGAAAGAGACTTGCATTTTTGCCTATTGCAGATTGCTGTCATCACAAGTATATAGCTATGAGAAAAACAGAAGAAAAGTTCGTCTCTTCAAGTGAATGGACAAGGGAAGGAGAGGTCCACACTGCAAAAGCAAATGGAATACAGACTGTGATCAGATTACCACTTAAGACCCAACTCCAAGTCACATGTCTACATTCCCATTCCTCCTAACAACGACTTCTCACAACAAGTGCAGCAGATCATCAAATGCACCGAGGACTCCATAATCACACAAAAAATAAGCAAATGCAAATGCAAAGCTGCTTCCTGATTCAATTGCAAGAACATTTTTTTCCCAGTTATGACCATCTTCAACTTGTCATCCCAATTGAATCCACTCTTGCCACGTACATTTTGAATCGTCTTCCACTTGCTTTTGACTGTCTTCAAATGGTTCTCAATGTGGTCGGGCTCACAACCAACGCCAAACCTCTCATTTATTGTATCGACAACTCGAGCAATTGAAGAGGGTTTGAAAACGCTCGAAGGCTTGTTTCCTTTACTAGCTTCATCGGCAAGAATTTCAAGTAGAACACGTTCC
Organism: Lenwebbia sp. NSW1173648; assembly: GCA_029784005.1. Taxonomy (NCBI): domain Eukaryota; kingdom Viridiplantae; phylum Streptophyta; class Magnoliopsida; order Myrtales; family Myrtaceae; genus Lenwebbia; species Lenwebbia sp. NSW1173648. The sequence goes on along the minus strand of JARCGZ010000008.1, from coordinate 16,385,068 downwards.
ATAGGGTTAGACCACCTAAATTGCTTGACCTTCTCATCCTTGGCCTTACCTTTTACCCATTATGATAACTATGCAACAACTTTAAACAGCATAATAAGAAAAAATTTCATGAAAAATGACAAGTACTAAATATTTAAAGATGATTAACATTAAGGAAATGGAAACCACATGTTCTAAATAAAGCACTCAAAAGAGAAAAAAAAAAAAAAAAAAAAGGAAACTATTGGCTTCTTCTCATATTTTGATAACTAATCCACATTGCATGCGCAATCCTATCCCTTTTTTGTGCCCATATCCTATTTTCCTCCTTTTCCTCTCTTTGAGAAAGTTGAACTCTTGGATTTTCTCTTTGAGATTCCACTTGTCTATTCGTCTCTTCCATGATAGAGTCATTGGGATCAAATCCCATAATAAAATTGTGCATGGTACAACATGCTAAGAGAACATCGACTTGTGTTCCAAATGACCAAAAAGGTCTAGAATCCAATACTCGAAAAGGCTTCTTTAAGACTCCAAACGCTCTTTCGATAGTAGTTCTTAAAGATGAATGGTGCAGACTGAATAGTTCCTTCTCATTTCAGGTGGGCGGTCACTGAACTCCTTCAAATGGCATCTATCACCACATAGGGAGAGATAATGCCATTTTGGATTCCATAACCAGCATCGGAAAGATAATATTTTCCTACAAGTCATAAATAAGTCAATTACTAAGATACTAAGCTCAATTCAAAGATTGCGTATAAGTTCCATTTTCTTACCTCTAGGAATGTTGAATCCATCCGGTTTTGAAAGTGCATCAGATAAAACACATGAATCATGTGCAGAGCCCTCCCAACCAGATAATACATAAGAAAACCTCAAGTTAAATGTAACAACAGCTACTTTCAAGGATGGAAATCACTTTCCCCGATTTTAGATTGAGATTTTCCATTCATCGGAAATCATTTTCCTTGGCCACCTATTTTCCGCCCCCCGAACGCCAGAAATTGGGGAAAATATTTTTCAGGAAAACCTTTTCCTCGAAACAAATGGAGCCTTAAACTTCTTGTTTCGGTTGTCTCTTGTTGTGGCTGATTTGAATGAGCCTCTGCTTCAATGCCAGAGAGAGCAACCATTAAGCAAGAGTTCTTCTAAATCGAAATGACAAGATGGTCTGTACAAAGTTGAAACCTGGCCTGTATATAATGTTCATAGACAAATTGTGAATTCAAAAGGAGCATTGAAGCATCTGTTCTTCACAGATTCCTACAGATGTTTGATAGAATCAGGCTCAAAATTTGTTACATGTTCATCCCATTCAACTTTTTTTTATTAATTACAGATCAAAATATGAGATCGTTATTCAATTTTCGCAGGAACCCTCTCCAACACCTGATTGAACACTCTCAGACTCAGAGAGAGCATTGAAGAAACTTGAACTGAAAGTAGAGACGGTAAAGTAGTTGTTGCCGGGCAAATTATAGGTCGTTGATCTCGGATGAAGTGCGGGGGAGATGCTACCATGTCGTCTCGACCACCACACTTATTAGACTCGACGAATAAGAAAGTTATTAATTTCTAGAACAGGTCTATTCTCTGAAATGGAGATAAACAAAAGAGTCATTTGGCACTGAAGAAGTTCAATTGGAGAATAACTGTTTACAAAACAAAAAGGGCAAGAAGAAGAATTTTGTGCACAAGTCGTCTGTGTGCAAAAAAGATATTGTCTTCCAGTTCCTATGTATTAACAACATCTTTGCCTCAGAAAACATAAAGAAAAAAAAAGAGAGAGAGAGAAAGTGCACACAAACAGTCATACTTCAAATAAGGAAGAATTGCCCATGATGTTTTGGGTTTTATTTGCTTTCCAAAGACATCAAACTCAAAATCTCAGCCCCTCCTGTTTAGGGTATGGAAAGGACAAACTACAATGCACAAAACAAGAGAGAACAACAATGTCAGACTTAATAATATAATCCTTATAATAAATTTTCCTATATCATCAGATTATAGAATTTTATCAGATCCCTCGCCTGACAGTGATCTGAAAGATCTTCTGCCAAGGAGCACCAGACCAAGAAAAAGAAAAAAAAAACCCTTATCCGATTGCTCCATTTCATTTTGATCTCTGACCCTGGACCAGCAAACTCTGCCAATTTCTTGATCCTATGTGCTTGGACAGCTAAGTGTCTTCTTGAAAGTTGGCAAAATACAGAGGCTGAAACAAACCCAACCCAGATTCAAGGTACAGAGCACCAACAACCTACTTCTGCTCTGAACTAAAATAATAACTATTGCCTCCTTGTCTGAGGGAGACAATGCTTCAGTTTATTTAGCCCATACCCTTTTGGTCTTACTCGACATCTTGCTCGTTGAAACGGGTATCGGGTTGATGGGCTATTTAAGTCCGGGAGTCGCCCAGTGTTTCATGGCTTGAAGCATCAGAAAAAAATTGAAACTTGCTTGTGAATACCGAATGGCATGCGCTGATTAACTTGTATTGAACTGTTTCATCCAAGGAAATGGTCAGCTCGTGTTGGAGACCGTCTTTCGGAGGACAAGAAAGCCGTGAGTACAGGGAAGTTGGAGGGATATTCGATGGGTTGATGTGGAGCAAAAGCTTAGGGAATCATGCTCACGGAGAATTCTCCATGGCGGTTGTTCAGGCCAACAATTTGCTGGAGGATCAAAGCCAGCTCGAATCGGGACAGCTGAGTTTCACTGATTCCGGGCCCTTCGGGACGTTTGTTGGCATCTATGATGGCCATGGTGGGTCTGAGGCTTCACGGTTCATCCGCGACAATCTGTTCTGCAACATCAAGAGTATGTCTCACCTAGCTTGAGAACTTTCTGACCCTTGTAGATTCACCAAGGAATTTCCTGGTCCAAAATTATGCATAATCTCGACCAGACAATAAGACTTCTGTCCTACTTCATAAGACAAGACACACATCACCACAAATAGAATAGTTGTTTTGAACTTATGGACACTTGTTTGGACTAGAAAATGTTCGCTTCTTTTGTGATCGCTCGAAATCAGAGCTAAAATTGTTGCTTGCCAAAAGGCAGGTAGTCATCATAGCATTTTAATCATGCTCGAATCAAGTTCTTGTTACGCATATCTTATGTTTCGGTCCTTACCACGGCTACCACTGAAAGAAAAGTTAATTTCTGATGCAGAATTGGTGTCCGAGCATCAAGAGGTCAGTGCAAATGTCATTAAGAAGGCATTCTTGGCGACTGAAGAGGGTTTTCTCTCTATGGTAAAGAAATATTGGCGTAACGAACCACATATTGCATCTGCCGGATCTTGTTGTCTGGTTGGCGCCATAAGCAACGGGACTCTAATTGTCGGAAATGCTGGGGATTCCCGGGCTGTACTAGGGAGAGCGGTGAAGAATTCCAAAAGAATAACACCGATCCAATTATCAGAAGAGCACAATGTGAATTTCCAATCCGTGAGAGAGGAAGTCCGATCCCTACATCCCCACGATCAACAGATCGTGATGCTCAAACATAAAGTTTGGCGTGTTAAGGGACTCATACAGGTGAATACTCTTTGCCTTACTTCATTCTTTACCTGTTCTTTCGAAAGAACAGGTGTACTTAACTTGACCAAAGATGCATACTACGTATATCCTTAGTTGGTATTTGGTAGTACATCTGATGTTTGTCAACCCTGCTCAATGAATTTTTCCACATAAAAAAGGCTGGTTATGATCTGGTTTTGCTCTTAAGGTCTCAAGATCTATTGGAGATGCATACCTGAAAAGGGCAGAGTTCAATAGAGAGCCTTTGCCTTACAAGTTCAGACTGCCTGAGCCATTTCTCAAGCCAATCTTGAGTTCGGAGCCATCGGTATCGGTACACCGACTCCAGCCTGAAGACCACTTCCTCATTTTCGCATCGGATGGTCTTTGGGAGCATTTGAGCAATCAAGGTGCTGTCGACATTGTCAAGAACTACCCTCGCAAGGTGCGATCCATACGTTCCTATCCTATTCTTAGAACTTTATTGAATCCACAAGTATGTTTTCACAAGGGCATCTCCTCGAAGTACAAATGTATCTTCATTCCGCAAGCACTAGCATAATAAAAGGACTAGAGGCAGCACGACGGAACTTAGTTTGCATGTTTTATTGGTTGAAGCAGGGAATTGCAAGGAGGCTGATTGAAGCGACACTGAAAGAAGCAGCGAAGAAGAGAGAAATGAGGTACTCGGACTTGAAAAGGATCGAGAGCGGAGTGAGAAGGCACTTCCACGACGACATAAGCGTCGTCGTTCTGTTTCTCGACCCGCGGTTAGCCAGCACTAAGAGCTCATTACAACGGTCTGTGTCAATAAAAGGAGAAGGATGGGCCTCTGCTCCTGCTCCTGCTGACTACTAGGACTCGGCAAACGGCCAGGGTCTGTCCCTTGCCAACCAGTCTCACCATTCACTTAATGATGGGTCTCAATGTCTCCTAGAAGCTGCATTGGATTTCCTTGAGGATCATTAAGAGGAGCCCTCAAGGACCAATTCCCAAAGCCAAGACCCTTTCATGCAAATTAGTATTATTGGAAAAGAGAAGCAGCATTGCACACCCAACCCCAAAAAAGAGAGAACAAAAAACAGAGAAGGAAAGAGCAGATGTGTTTATCACAGTTGCTTGATTGACATCCATCCAGTGAATATATGCGGGAGCAAATCCCCGGACGTTATGTTGACAAACGACTCTAGATCTGTTAATTGAAAGCTCGTGGGGGTATATCGACAAGTGTAAATAAATATCGTCTCCGATTTCCTCAATGAATCCTGTACACTTGATAAATTGAGCTCCAAGATTGATATTTGAAGATCAGCTCCATCACTTGATTTGATGCAGAAGTTGACCTCAAGTTAATATCATACAAAGGAAAGGCAATGCCGAGGAGGCCATAAGCCAATGCATATGCTTTTTGGTTCACTAGCGTCTTCAGCCACACGTTGATTCAACGTGGTTATCTAAAAGTAGATCTGTCTCTGACACACACACAAAAGTAGATTCGTTAAAATGAGCCATAAAATGAGCCATAAACCCGTTGATTAATCCATATACGATGGATTGAGTTGTAATATGGGTTAGTTATATTCAATATATTCCAAGCAAGACGCGCACCTCGATATGGTTCTATTCCGTTCATCGTATAGGAGGTTATGGTCATAATGGATTGAAACATAATATAAGTGTTAAATGGGTCATAAATAGATTATAAATGAGTAATAAATGGGTTTACAACTTACTTATACCCAACTCAGCTTTATAACTCTTTCTTCATTCTCTCGCCCTCTATTGATCTCGCGCTCATTCACTCCACACTATCGTCTCAATTTGGGTATGAGTTTCTTAAATTTGGTTAAATATAGAAGTACTTTAAGAATATCGGTCGAGTTGGATATGGATTGGGTGCGGCTATGCTAGTAGGGTCAAGTATGGATAACTAAATTTGCATTGTAATAAATGCGTCATAAACGGTTAACTATGTCAATTTGGGTCGAACTACTTATGACCTGACCCATCCCTTTGACGGGTCTACCCAGAAGCTACCTCGAGACCACTAGGACTTAGGGGCGTGCAAAGGAACGGGAACCGCCCAGAACAAAACCGGTGGATCCCAAGGGAACTAGTCCTATTCCCAATGTGGAACCGCCCACCCGAACCGATATGTGTCGCATGCATGCGCACACACATAAATCCCTAATATATATATATATATATATATATATAACCATAAATCCCTAATTTTGCTCGAAAATCGTCTCGTCTCATTTTCGATCTCTCGCCTCATTTTCGATCTCTCGCGTCTCAACTCTCTCGAGCGATTCCCTCGATCTTTCTTCTATCTCTCATTCTCGACTTCCATCGACTAACAGAAACCCTCGCAGACCCAACTCGCGAAAACTCTAATTGCTATCATTTACCCCTTCATAATTTCTTCAATCTACCCATTGTTGGGAGTTGCACGTGCTTTAAGTTTTTTTTTTTTTACAAGAATAACAAGGCAATTAAAGAATGCATTTCTTTTTTGCTAGAAAAAAAAAAAAAAAAGCTGGGTTGGACCACCTCAGGACTCACTAAAAAACAAGCCACTGATGACATGGAGCTTGGTGCTTGGTGGGACCAATTCTATGAACCCACCTGAAAACCGAACCACGATAGTCCGATTCCCAAGTAGATCCATGGAACGAACGGACGTTTTCCGATTTCAATTTTTCGAAACCGATCTTTAGTGAGCAGTTCCCGATTTTAGAGTGAGAACCAGCTACACTAGAAATCGATCACCCCAGCTAGGACTCTTGCCCAGTATTCTGTTGATGCTGGAAAGTCTCTTCAGAGGAAAAAGAAAACTCACCGGTCATGAGTGATACCTACTTTCGTTTCAGAGCTTTCGAAGGGCTGGTAAATTTCAGCAAAATCAACTGTCAGAAGTGGACAACAAAAACTGTCTGAAACGGAATTCCTAGTTCTGGCCCCCATAAACACCACACGAGGCAGTCATCAGCTGTCGCTTCAATTCAACTGCCAATACAGATTACTGTCGTCTAGAGGTGGGAAAAAACGTATGGGAAGAGCTTTCAATGTGACGAACAGACTACAGGTGTATACAGAATGGGGTCTATGATGTCTCAGGTCACGATGCCTGTCATAAGAGGAGACGGCGAGGATAGCAACCATGAGGAGACAGATGAAAATAATATCCAACAATTTACTCCAATACAAAACGAATATCACACTAAAATTACAATAACTATCATCTTAGTTCACCACTAAAGATAAGTGTCATAATTGAAAACGTCATCACATGCCAAATTATCCCCAGTCAAATGGACAATCCTACCTCACCGACTGCAATCCACCAAGTGAAGACCCGCAGAAATCAAGAAACCTCCTCCATGTGCTAACTTTTCTAGTAGAAACAGATGAGAATATCGGAAATTCCAATTTCACAGCCATGAATGAAAGATTCCATTTCTTTGTATCATATATGCCAAACAGTCCACGTTTTAAGATGTCCTGTTTGAGATTTGCAAAAACATCCATCTTCAATTCATTCTCTCAATCTGCAATGTGTCTCACTATCAAGAGAGACTGATGATGACTCTCAACCAACATGAAATGCTTTACACCTTTTTGTGATGCAGCCTAGATTATTTGGCATTGGTAGAATCTATCAATTCTCATGAGCATTCATTCCATGAACTGCATGATATGAAGCAGCAAAACACCCCCATGATGTACCAACATGGAATACAGAACCCAATACCCACTCAAAAACATGCTCTATCCTCATACGGGGAATTTTAGTCCGCACTAGACTGAGAGTTTGTTTCAAAATTACACATTCTAGAATAAAATGCACACGTCACATCTTAATAAACTACAGCATTTCGAGAGACTTAACAGCCAAGACAAGGAGAAATAAAAATGTGGCAACAAGCAATGAAGCACGCGTCTGAATTGACAGCTAACGGCTATTGCCATCAGCCCCTTCACAGCCAGACTAAGATTAAAAAACTGACGGCATTTCTGAGCACAGGTTTCTTCTAGTCTGTCAATCTACTTCATCCGCAAATAGCATATCAATCTACTACATCAACAAAGGCCACAAGACACCCCACTAAGGAATACTCTATCCAAATTATCTATGATGAAATATCATCCAATTCAATCAAAAGAAAAAAAAAATCATGTGCACACAAAACACACATGCCAACACAGAATGCTGATCACCATTAAAAACTGAGGCTGCATAGGAATTTCCGATAATCTTGATAAGATTAAGATTGGTTAACACATGGATGGAGGTTTCATCATTGAGGCCCCACAAGGTGAATTAAAGACCAATGCAGCTGAAGATTCTCCTGCTCTAAAATCCTGCTCAATGTCCTGTTGCAACTACTCAACTAAGCATGAATTTGGATCAGAACATTCATGCGTCAGAAACAAGCACAAGCACGGCTTCATAGATTGCTGGTAGATAAGAGTAAGTTAGACCACTCTATACCTGAAAGAACAAGAGGAAAAAAACAAGTATAAGTAGCAATATATCGACTAATTAATGGGCAGCAAAGCAATGATTTAGGAGGCGATAACAGAAAAAGTAACAATAACTGCAACAGCAAATTAAAACACAGAACTTACTATGCAAAGGAAAAAAAATAAAAAAGAAAGAAATGTATAGAAGTTTGCTCTTCAAGACCCCTCGCTGGCCTTGCCGGCAATCGCTTCCTTGCCATTCACCTGTGACAGGGACCCCAATGGAGGATTTGAAAACCTGGCAAAGACAAATTCCTGTCAGATAATAACATCGAAGGTACAATAAACAACTTTCCATTGACCTTGCTTTTGGACTAAAATGCTCTTATGGGGCACAAAATTGAAGAAGAACAAAGATAAGGATGAACATGGGAATAAACTAGTATGGATAAGAACCTGATCGCCCTTGCTTTCCTTTTTTCTTCCTCCTCGGGATCCACTTTCGAGCCTGATGTGAACCTGGCAAGCCGGGCTTTCTTTTTGGCCTCCCCATCAGCATCAGCAGGTGTTACAAGCACACCAAACCTGAGAAACAACAACAACAAAAAGTGAGCACAAGATATAAATTTTTGTGGTGAAGAGTCACCACTTAGTAAAAACCTAAAAGCCTACCTCTCTGCCCTAGCCTTTCTCTTTAACTCCTCTGACTTAGTCAGTTCTTCAGATTTGATATGACCAGATCCAGTGCCAAACCTACAATAAAGAGAATCCAGACATTGCAACAATCAAAGAAGGAAAAAGGGTAGAAAAAGGAAGAAATTGCAAGCCGTGAAAAGTTCTATTGAGAGCAAAGATCAGCAGTGTCGATAAATAATGTGAATAATTCTAACCATGTTACTGTTCCCTTTGCATTGGCCTCACAAATCAAGTCCACCATGCCCAGGAACCATAATGTATGATGGGCACGGGCATGGGATTCAATAGAGACTAACTTTTCCCAATATATATAAGACTCTGAAAGTTGAAATACATTTTTGTCACATTACTAAAAAATCAAGCACCTATGCATTCATCTAATGCCCCAATGCTACTCTCCTTGGCACAGCAAAAACAAAAACAAACAACATTGATTAGATCAACTTCTACTACACTAAACCAGATCCACCACCTAATACCAAACCATAGGTTTACCTCAGAGAGGGAGGGGAGTAAGGGGAGATAAAAGGAAGGAGAGGCAGATGTAAGACAATCTCAAATGTCACCGTGATGTTCAGCAAAAACAGTTTTCTAGTATAGGTAAGACGATTATTAGCCCTTCACTAGGATTTCCCAAACAAAATTTGGCTAAGTGCTTAGTGGAGATGTGGCGCATGCAATGGTTCCTGCACCTTATCATTGCAACTCCTTCCAAGAAAGTCCACGGATAGGCCCAGAGCTTTCCAAAGGCCTCCCAAACCCAAAGAACTCCACAATTATGTTACTCCGTGCCAAACATTAGGTTCTGGCAACCGATTCAATTATGCATGAGGGCACCAAGAAGTCATACTCCAGCAGTAATTAGCATTAGCTCAAAGAGTAGACTAAAAGAAACATCCACAAAATCGATGCGCTAGAAAAACCCGATAAAAGAGTCAGTGGTGCCCAGTTTTTGAAACATTGACCATATCCCACCAGCCAAGCGCCATAACCAGAAAGCTCAAGTAGACTACAATGCCAAACAAAAAGGGATTACTGAAGACAGTTCTCTAAAACTAACTGCCCAGAGCTTCGAGGTTAAACTCTTCCGACTACTGCTATCCGCCAATATCACGGCATCAACAGCATACACATATTTTTTTTATATAAAAAAACTAACAATCCTAAATGATTCGCACCACATACGACGAAGAAAAAAAAAAGAACGTTAACGCGCGATCAAACTCGCATACCTTTCAGCACGAGAGTTACGCTTCTCTTGCTCCGAGAGCTGCACCTGCACACCGAACCTCTCCGCTCGGCGGATTTTCTTCTGGACATCGTCGGCCTGCTCGCTACTCTTCCCCGCCTGCGAATCCACGGGATCGACGGCACCCTTCACTTCACCGTCCTCCTCCTCCTTGGCGGGCCCATCCACGACGGCACCAGGGCCGGACGACGGAGGAAGATCGGAACCGTTGGCCGCCTGGTCCGATTGGGCGTTCGGCGACGGGTCAGCAGAATCTAGGGTTTCGACGGGGTTGTCCACCTCTTCTTCTAGGGGGATCTTCTCGTTCAGGTTTATAATGGTCTTGCTCGCCATTGTCGTGAAGAGAGAGAGAGAGAGAGAGAGATGGATCGAAGCGAGCGTCTGGTGCTTGTGCCGCGAAATAGAGAGAGAAGCGAGGGCAGCTTGAGAGGATGAAGGCGGTGTGATTTCCCTTTCTCCCTTTCTTTGTTCGAGCTTGCGATATGAAGATATTTTTTCGGGTTCCGGGGGCTGTGGCGGGGCAAAAACGCAACTAGGGCGAGTACCTAGGGCTTCTTCAGTAAATTGGGCATCGACAATGGGCCCCCAAAATACGAAAAAGCTCAATCGGAAGCCCATCTAGATAAGAAAAAGCCCATCTAGTTTCGTTCATTCATTTTGCTGACTTTTTTAATTGATATATTTACTTCGTGAAAAATGAATTATTAAAAAATATTTTTTTATAATTAATTACTTATATCTCTTATAAAATGATTGTGGCGCGACTGAATTTGACATGACTTGATTATGATACATATACACAAATTGTCGATCCAAGTATGATTGGATCACTAACTAATATATGTAAGAGCGTCGAGTTTGGTCCCCTAAGAAAAGTATCTTCCTTGGAAAGCTTTCTAAAGTGCTCGTTGTATCCTGAGAGCAAGCTTTCAGAGAGAGATTTGCACTCCTCTAGGCTAAACATCAAATCTTTAAGTTCCCTTCTACAAATTGTTAATTCGCTTGCTCTTGTTTAATCTTTAAACTCGAAAATGAATTACTACCAAATTATAACATAAAATTCGTTATCATAGCCCATCGCCGTGATCTCTTACTTAAATCTGAATTTTTTAGAGTAGAAATTGAACCCGAGACTATGGATACTAAGTACTAAAATACCAGGATATTAGGACAATCCGAGTCTCTAATGACTAATCACATTGTGATTTTTTATGACATAAATATCTTTTTTGTCTATTTATAAACAGTTGTAAAATAAGGGTTTAAGCCAGAAAGATAATGCTCAAATTCCTCTAAAGCCCTCCATAACTAGAGAGATAAAATGTACATAAGAATCGAATAGATTATCTGCCCATAATATTTTTTAATAACGCGTGAATGTATTTTGAGGGTGTGTTTGTTTCACGGAAAATCAAAGATTTGGAAAATATTTTCCAAAAAATAAACGTTTGTATCACTCATAAAACTAAATGAATGCAAAATATTTTCATTACCGTGAAAATAGTTAGCCATAAAGTATTATCGATAATGAAAATATTTTCCGTTGACTAATTTTTCTAAAAGATACGAGCGTTTATTTTTTTGAAAATATTTTGAAAATCTTTCATTTTCCGTGAACCAAACACACCCTGAGTATTCTTTCTCTTTCTTCCTAATCATTCTTTACAAACATAGTGTGAGTGAAAAGTTAAAAGAGAAAGACAAATGCAAACATCGAAGGCAAGTAGTAGAATGCATTTGAACTAATCTTTATATCTCTAACTTATTTTCCAACACGATGTCATGGGAAGGAAGTGACTTTTCTTTTTTGTGGTATAGTGATTGGGTTGTGTAATAGGTTAGTTTTCGCATACTAGACTAAATTCATCTTTTCAGTCCAATGGATATATGATCCTTGATGTCGGGATTGAAGATCTAGCAACGAATCATCTCTTTACGGCAATAGCCTCAAGTAATCTCGTCATTAAAACGCATGCTTCTCGAGATGGAAAGCCCCAAATCGTTCTACCATTCAACCAAAATCCCTCGATGTTGATGGACGCGAATTCAGTTCGGGATGGCCAACTTTGATGCAGAAGCTGAGTTTTGAATATGTCTTCAATGGAATTCGATGCTTCCGCACCACTTTGCATTTTGCCTGGCGATATTTTCTGACTTTTATATCTCGGACGAACCGGCTAGAACTTTACGGGCACATACAGAATTCGCTTTCTCCCTTGTGCTAGTCAATCAATCAATCCAAGCCTCCACCACCACGAACGAGACAAATATGACGACATGATGACGTCATCACTCTCGTTTCGTCACTGCACGCGACATCATTACTCATCCCGTCGCCAAGCTCCCCCCCTCTTTAAATAGCTTCGCGCTTGGGCTCCATTCTCGCTCCCCTTCGACACCGACACCGACACCGACGCACACAAACACAGACATACTCGCAGGTTTTCTCTCCAGGAACTACGTACGCTAATGGCTCCTCCGTAAGAATCCCTCTCGATCTTGCGTTTTCGCTCTTTCCTGCGAAATTCGAGCCATTGTTTTTTTTTTTCCCGATCGCTTGCTTGATTTTTCGTTTCGATCCTGTCACAGTGCCGTGGTAGAGAACTTGCCTCCTTCGTTGAACTCCAGCGCCGATCAACCTCCTCTTTTCGATGGAACAACGAAGTTCGATTCTCTCTCTTTCTTTTTTTTGCTGTCCTTGAGCGTCGTTCGAGTTGATTCAGCGTGATTTTACTGATTGAGTTGTTAAATTGTCGTATTGTCTGATTATGTTCGTATTCTCCGAAATTTTGAAGGTTGTACACCTGTTACACATGCCCATTTGCTCAGCGCGCCTGGATCACGAGGAACTATAAGGCGAGTTCTTTCTTTGTGATCATGTGATATTTAACAAAAATCAAGCGAGTTAGTTCATTTTGATTGGGTTCGTGATTAGTTTCTGAATTGGGATTGTGTTTCCGAGATGCAGGGACTCCAGGACAAGATTAAATTAGTTCCTCTTAATCTTCAAGACAGGCCTGCTTGGTACAAGGAGAAAGTCTACCCCATGAATAAGGTGATTCTTCTTTTTGCTGTTTTAATTCTTTCTGTGTGTTTCAAGTTAGTAGCCCAGATTCTCCGCCGGACACCGATTGTCATATCCCAAATTGGATTAATTTAGGATTCCAAGCGAGTCTAAAGATTGGCTCCTTGTGTTACTAGTTTTCATGTATTCCAAAACCAAGAGTGCCTCAATTGTGATGTAAATGATTCTAGAAAGTTTTGACTCTTAAAGGGTAGCTGATTTTAGTTTATGGGAACTAAATTGGCTGCCGGCTTGGTTTATTTGACCTTTCAATTACATGAAAAGGGTAAGTTTTAGCCATTGTTGAATTGATGGTACATTTTGCTTTTCTCCTGCTGTAACCTACGGTTAGGTCCCGGCGTTGGAGCACAACGGGAAAATCGTTGGAGAGAGCCTAGACCTCATCAAATACGTGGACAGCAACTTTGAAGGGCCTTCTCTTTCCCCTGATGTGAGAACTTGATAGCAATTGTGGATTTCTTTTTTTCTGTGGCTTGCACATAGCAACATAACTAAGTGGCCGCTCTTTGTTACGAAGGATCCTGAGAAGAGGAAGTTTGGTGGCGAACTGTGGTCTTATGTTGATGAATTCATGAAGATAGTCTACACTTCGTTTAAGGGAGAAGGACCGAAAGAATGTGGTAGGTCCTCTAAGCGCTTTCTTTGATGATAGGTACCTCCATTACCATTAGTGAACTTCATCTTCTGCATCAGGCTCAGCTTTCGATCATTTGGAGAGTGCTCTTGGCAAATTTGAGGATGGACCATTCTTTCTTGGACAATTCAGTGGGGTATGTTGGCATTCTTGCATTTGATAAGGGGCTCTTGAGTGGTTCTTCTTTTTCTAGATAGGTTAAACAAGAGATCCGTTGATCCATGCGATCCATACGATGTGCGAACCAATCTTGTAGAAAGAAATGTTGCCTGATATGTGGCTATCAAGATGTAATTCTTTCTATTATTGACTGTTATTTGGGGTCTAATCTTGTGATTTCAGGTGGACATTGCTTACATACCATTTGTTGAAAGATTCCAAATCTTCTTATCTGCAGTGTGGAAGTATGACATCACTGCTGGCAGACCTAAGCTAGCAGCATGGATTGAGGTATGGAAAGGAATCTAGTCTCTGGCCAATGCTTGTTTTAAGCTACATTTCTTTTACATTTTGAACACAAAAGAAAGCTAAAATCCAAGATTGATTCCAAGTAAAATAGTGACTCGGTGATAATAGTTTCAGGATAGTCTCTAGAGCTGAACTTTGGCCTTGTTGAACCTTTGTAGCGTGGGAGCATGTCTCTGGGGAGATTATAACCTGCGGTGAGGCGATCGTTTTCTGAAGTCATCAAACATGCTTAGTGCAATTTTGATTAATAGCCTCCATAGTTTTCTTGTGGAGCCATATATAGAATGAGAGAGTCCTCAATCTCCACCGACCTTCAAATCATTACTGGTTGCGGTGACTATATTTTCCATGAAAATGCATCCTCTCTTGAGAGGAAAACGTGATCAAGTTACCTTTAGAGACCAATTAGTTTCACAAAGGATCTCGGGATCTAGTGTGCTTATACTACTTTGGTAAATGGCAAGTCATATTGTTACTTGTTGCAGATTCAGCAGCTCTGCTCAATTTTATCCTTGCTCAAAACCATGTTATGCATTTATATTTCCTTTACTTCATCCCATGCAGGAAATGAACAAGATTGACGCTTACAAGCAGACAAAGACTGATCCTATAGAACTTGTTGAATTCTACAAGATGCGCTTCACTGTAATGCTTCTAACTCAGACTCAAACTCGATGTCACGAATTCTTCTGAACAACTTTTCTTTCCTCTCTCGGTGCCAGTGAGTTCGTTTCTAGCCGCTAATCAGTTTTTTTTTCCCCCTTAAAATGCAGGCTCAGCAGTAAATGGAGTCGTGACCATGCTAGGCTATGTATGAAGGGAATAAGGGGAGTAAGAAGAGAGTTGAATGGCTTGGTAGTTGATATAGCCGTCTTGCGATGTTTCTCTGAGGCCAGTTGTGTTGTCTATCTGCTCTAGATGCAGCCATGTCTCTTTTACAGCTTGAAAATGTTGTCGCCTTATCAGGATTCCATAAAAAAAAAAACAGTTCATTTTCGAATCCTTTGTGTTACGGTCCGTCTTCATATTGATGTTTCTTTGGCTTCCCCGCATCAAAGTTGCCAGACTATCCTGGCTATTCCTGATATTTGCTCATCTTGAAGTTTATTGACTTGGATAGAAGAAGCTGTTCATTGACCGATACTTCGCTAGGTATATAAATCTAACCTGAGTCCACACAGGTGGCATTAACCGATACTTTGATAATTCAAATCAAGAATTTAGAATCGGACAAATGATACGAGACCACATCAATAAATTTTTACTACAAATACAAAAAAGGACGATTGCCAATGCATAAAGACGTCATTTTCCGGGTGAAGGAAAATTTCTTTAGCAGATCAGCGGTGCGACGACACCTCATTAGTCGAGATATTTTATTTTCGTCGCTAATATATTGGTGGTGACGATGCCTTGTTAGTCGAGATGAGTTTCAGCGAGTGACGACTAAGAAATAGATACTCACTTGTTCTATTATGTGGTATTTGCACATCTGCGTTCGATTGTTGAATTGTATGTAACTCGTGAGTTTATTTTGTGGCACACGTGATTATAATCATTTGTATATGTCGCGCGAGTTATGTCTTAAATATTTGAAATAATATGTTTGGGAAAATGTAAGTTAATACTTGTGGTTAATATTACGGTTACAAAAGTGGGAAAGCGATCAGAAATTTTCTAACATACAATCTGGAGCCAATGATAGTGTCGACATCTTTCCATCGTTGGAGAAATTCTTGCTTATATGAACGAAATTTCTTTCTCCTTTTTCGTTGAAGGCTTGTCATCCACTTCTTCTGGAGGGGCTAAAAAGAATTCGCTCTGGCGGTATAGGAGGCGTATGGCAATACTTCTACTCTAGAAATCAACTTTTAGTCGGAAGTTGATTTTTTTACTTCTGAAAAGAAGTAAATTTTTTTTTACTTCTTTAAATGGCTACAAAATTACTCCACTTCTTCTGGAGGGGCTAAAAAGAATGCGCTCTGGCAGTATAGGGTGCGTTTGGCAACATTTCTACTCTAGAAATCAACTTCTAGCCAGAAGTTGATTTTTTTATATACTTCTTTAAATGACTCCAAAACTACTTTTGGAGCAAAAAAATACTCAAGAGGTAGAAAAATGAAGTTGCGTAACTAAACGGATTTTTGCTCCAGAAGTTGTGTTACCAAACAAATTTTTGCTCCAGAAGTGTTGTCATGCGCGCACTAGATTCTAAAAGCAATGGCTTGTATGAAGATCTTTAAAAATAGACAAGAGGATGCCCCTCAGGTTTTTTTTTTTTTTTTAAATTTACCTCGGAGTTTTTTTTTTTGTCGAAATAAGGTCGATTTCATTCATTCGGAAAATACGGACATACATAAGCTAGATTTAGCAGAGGGGTTGGGGAGGTAGCGCAATCCTGTTGGGTGGAAGTGCCTTTCTCCGGTGGACCTTGGCTAGCCAGTTCGCCACTTCATTAGCTTCGGGGGGGGGGGGGGGGTATGGGCCACTGTCACCATCTTGAGCTGGGCCAAAAGAGAGTTGCATTCATGGAAAAAAGACTTGAAGGCCCAGGGTCCATCATCAGGGTTGGCTAGATATGAAGAGATGGTGACAGTTCGGGCGGCTTGGTGGGCCTCGGCTAGGGCGGATCCCAGTGGTTGGCGACAACGGACAGCAGGTGGCTCGGGTTGGCTTGGCGAGGCGAGGTGGGTCGCGAGGCTCAGAGGGGCGCGGGTGAGGGGCTCGGCACTGCACCAGGGCGGCGCGGCGAAGCTCGGAGGGCGGCGGCAATGGACGAAAAAGGGGGAGGAAGATGGTGATGGTAGGTGTCCAACCAAAGAAAGAAGAAGAAGAGAAGAGGAGAGGGGGAGGAGGGGTCGGCCGAGAGAAAGAGGGAGGGAAAGAGGAGAGAGAGAGAGAGAGGAGAGGTGATGGGCATTAATGGTGAGGTGAAAAGTGGGGCCTAGGGTTTAGTCAACCATTAATGCCTTTTGTCTTATATGCATAAAGTAAGGGCAATTTGGTAATTTGCTTGGGAGGGGTAGATTAGTCTTTTGGCACAAACGATTGAAGGTATTTCGGTAGATTCGCGACAAGGGTTCGATCAGGGCCAGGCTCGGGTGCAAAGGGTCTCGATGCTAGGTTCTACAGCTCGACTAAATCGACTTGATTTTTTCTAACCGACCCTTTAGGATACACCAAATCCCTTCCTAGATTAATAAAATCGCGTCCAATAATTGTCCTTTAAACCTAAAAAATCCAATATTATTTTCCAGACTGAAACTCGTGATTAAAAATCATCGAATTCACTTATCTTACAGACCTCAAAATTTCGAGACGTCAGAACAGCCATGCCCCCTGCTATTCCTACTGGGTTGACTATTCCCGAGAACTGGAAGTTTAATCTTCTAATGATTCTATTCACTACTGACAATTTATTCTTCGTCTCCATCAGGAAAATGAGGTTGGGTCTTTCTTGAGCCACTATGGCTCGCAAATGCGAGAACGTTAAGGGAGTACCTAGCCCCTGAACGTTTCAGCTCAAAAGCTTCATGTAATCTCCAGTGGCTCATTAGGGCTAGCCACTAAAGCCCATTCGTTCCTTCCCTCTACTACCATGATAGGGGTCTCAAGGAGCATGTCCTCATTGATGGAAATCCATTTCGACGCCTTTCGATCTTTAGAACAGGCCTTTCTCAGCTTCTTTTGGGGGTGAGATTTGATCCCACTCTTATCCGTTTTGACCTGGGAAAGGGAGAGGTCTCTATTTGCATCTACAGCCAATACTATCTGGGTCTCTGCATTATTTTGCAGACTATTTGAGCTTCTTTTCCCTGCTTTCTGTCTCGGAAAGGCATTGCTACTACCACCCCCTGGATCTGAAACATATGTGTCCTTAGCAGGGACATTCAAAGGGGTCTTTGGGATCATCTCTTCTTCTTGGGTCTGTAGGGGTTCATCTCCACAATAATGAGCCAAAAAGGGGCTAGGTAACTTTGCTTCTGCCCTTAACCAGCTCCCAAACCTGTTGATTTCGTTCTTCCCCACCTATGATTTCTTATAAGGGTAGATTTCACAGTCAGTAGTGTAGTATCCCATGCGTCCACAAGAGTAGCAAAACTTTGGTAGTTTTTCATAGTGGAAATCCACCCAAAACTTCTTTTTCCCTAAGGTGAGAATCGTGCCAGATTTTAGCAATGAGTTCAAATCCATGTATACTGTAGCCCTTCCTATCTTGCGGGGGGTTTTTTCTCTGGCTTCGATTTTTACTTCGAGGACCTCTCCAATTTTAGCATCTACATCGTGGAAAACCTCCTCCAAAACTTGCCCACATGGGATGCCCGATAGCTGAACCCAAAATGCATTGTGGGTAAATTTGTAGCAGTGTTCAAGGGTATTCGGCTCACATTGCTTTAGAATGAGGAGGTCCCTCGAGAAGCACCGGGTGCCTTCCTCAAGGACTCGCCTCTTCTCGGTTTCTGTTTTGAATTTAAAGGTAAACAAGCCATTGTCCAAGGTTACACACTCAACTTCCTCCACCTTCCATGCTTTCTTCATAGTGCTGATGAAGGACTGAAAATTAACCTTAGGCTTGGACAAAAGCCTTCCATAGAGGGTAAGGTTGCATTCCATTACTTTTTCCATAGGAATATCCGCTTTAACTACTACCTCGTCTTCCGCCGCCCACAAGTCACCCAACATATTGCACAGAGCCATCATTCACATTTCTTCATCATTAGAATCCTCCATGATACTCCCAGACACACACGGGACTTACTCGCATAAATGAAGCAGCCAAATGACAGTATAACCCAAAATTTTAACTTACTATTTTGCAGGTAGAGGGGACCCAAATTGCCAGAAGATCTAGTGGAAGTGGTTGGACAAACACCAAACTAGTGAAGGAACACCAAGAAAGCCCAAAGATTTAGAAGAAGGGAGCGATGCCCTCAGGAAAAGCTGTGACCCACTCACAGTGCGCCGAAGAAGAAGAAGCTCTCGTATCCGCAGGAGGAGAAGGAATGGATTGAAGGGGACTCGAAGGTTTCTAACGGGAAGGGATTCAGCCCTAGCCTTCATATATACATATATAATAAAACTCCACACACACACACACACACACACACACACAATAATCCTAGATAACCCAAAGACCATTCTACCCTTTTTATATCTCTAACACTCCCCCTCAAGCTGGAGCATAAATATCAATCATGCCCAGCTTGTTACAAATGTATCATATTCTCCCATTACTTAGAGGTTTAGTAAAAATATCTGCAAGTTGTTCACCAGTCCCAATATAATTAGGAAGAATCATTCCACTCTGGAGCTTCTCTCGAATAAAATGATAGTCAACCTCAATGTGTTTTGTTCTCTCATAAAACACAGGATTGGAAGCTATATATATTGCTGCTTTGTTATCACACCAAATCTTGTCTCGATGAAATTCTGAGATCGGGGAGACTTGGAATCGGGCAGAAGTTCTTACCTGAAATGATCCATGAGGCTAGGATCTAACCTGAATTAACCTGTCAAGAGGGGTTTAAAGAAGAGTCCTAATGTTGCGTTTAGGCAAGTCAAAAGAGCTTAGTTTTGGAAAGATTCCAAAATTTCTAATGAAAATCCTGTTTTGGTGACATTTTGAGATTTGGGGAGACTAGGAATCATGCATAAGTTCTAACTTGAAATGACCCGTGAGGCTAGGATCTAACCTAAATTACCCTATCAAGAGGGATTTGAAGAAAAGTCCTAATGTTGTGTTTAGGCAAATCAAAAGGGCTTAGTTTTGAAAAGATTTCAAAATTTCTAATGGAAATCCTGTTTTGGTAACATTCTCAGATCTAGGGAGACTATGAATCATGCAAAAGTTCTAACCTGAAATGACCCGTGAGGCTAGGATCTAACCTGAATTACCCTATCAAGAGGGATCCAAATAAAAGTCCTAATGTTGCATTTAGGCAAGTCAAAAGGGCTTAGTTTTGAAAAGATTTCAAAATTTCTAATGGAAATCTTGTTTGGGTGACATTCTGAGATCTAGGAAGACTAGAGATCATACAGAAGTTCTAACCTAAAATGACCCGTGAGGCTAGGATCTAACCTGAATTACCCTGTCAAGAGGGATCTAAAGAAAAGTCCTAATGTTGCATTTAGGCAAGTCAAAATGGCTTAGTTTTGAAAAGACTCCAAAATTTCTAATGGAAATCTTGTTTTAATGAAATTCTGAGATTTTGGGAGACCAAGAATCATACAGAAGTTTCGTTTAGTATGCTATGATGTAGGAGGTTTTTCAAGACATCTTGCAAAATGATGATCATGATAAAGATTATCAAAATTCCTTGTGGGGAAGATTTTGAATCAAATGATTTGAAATTGTCAAAAAAGTTTGGTTAAAACATCAATTGGAACACCTTCATCAGAGAGGACTTCTTATAATTTCTCAAAAGATCTATATTCCCATCTACTCGTGGAATGACAAGTTTGAAAACACTCGAATTATCTCTCTTAACCTAGGTTTTAGGCTTTCGGAACCATTTACAGTGCATACAGTTTGATTGATCTAAAAAGGCATTTCAAAAGGACCACAATGTTGGTTAGGTCAAAGGCTTTCGCAAAGGATAGGCACTTTGAGGCTAAGAACAAAATATGGATCAAAGCATCTCCTTCGGGTTTACAAGTCAAGAACCTCGAAGATAAGATAAGACAACATTGAACTTACTTCTTTAGGTAGTAGCTCCTTGTGTGAAATCGCATGTTAACTCGAAACATCCCAATCAGAAGAGCCTTCGGATATGGTCGTACTGCCAGTCTGGGTAAGGCTAAAAAAGGCTCCATTTTTAGGAATAAGAGGTATTGAAAGGTCGGTGATTACCTTCGCATCATTACCATTCTTAACATCCACTGGAGATTTTACATTTGTGACTTTGTGAGTCCACTAAATGCTCATCTTCACAACTTCGAGAGCTTTGCTCTTCTTTTCTTGTTTTGCTTGGCAACTTTGCCCTTGATGCAACTATTTTGCTTTCAAGTGCATTTTGATTCTCATTTTCCCTCAATGGTGGGCTTTGGCCTTGCTTTTACCAGGCTCTTTGCTCTTTCTTTGTCGTCTGGCTTGATCAATTTTGTCTTTGTTTTTCTTTTGATTTGATTTGAGCTCTAAGGACTCTCTCATAATATTACCATGATGTTTTCCCATCTCTTTCTAAATCACATATATTGCCTAGTGCAATGAGGTAATCACCAAAGGGGCTTTGAAATGAAGATTTCAGGCTCAAATTGACTTATCAAAGGGTAAGTGTTTGGATAGAGAAATGAACTGATCTTCCACACTTTGGGATATTTCGAGCTTCCCCGCGATGTCACTTGGAGCTATCACAAAAAGATTGATGTAAGTAAATACAATAAAGTCTTTCTTGATCTTTTCTCTAAAAATGTAAACCAAATGAACATCCTAAATTGCTCTAGTGTGGGGTGGTTCTTGACAGGGTTGTTTTGAGAATTTCTTCCTTCTAGGCTCAAACTGGCTTGCAAAGGATTAAACTTGTGTTTGGGTTATGGAAATGAATGTCTTTCGTCACTTCAACCCATGTAAACACTGCGAATGATTCCTATGACTTTAAACAACGGTTTCAATCTCACAATCACCTCGAACATCTCTCGAGTGTGTATAAGGGATGTGTTTGGTCATGGTTTGTCTCTCGTCTTCTGAAGGACCTCCTTTTGAAAGATTTAAACATTCTCTTTTGAAAATTCATTCCATTTTGACAAATCTATCCGCCATGAGGATTTTTTTTTTTTATGCATGATGCACGTTTCCAAATATGTTTTAGATAACTTCAAAAGCTTTTCCAGTATGAACGCAAATGAAGTGAATTTGAGAGTTCTATACACTTTTCTAGACATGAAATCATCAAGTGCTTCTAGACTCTTTGAAATTTCTAAGTTCTGAAGAAATAGGGAACTTACTTCTCCAGTGCGACGGTGATCCCTGTAATGATAAAAAAATGACGTGTCAATATGCGTTCCCATTTTCAAAATGAGTTGCAACAATATTGCCTTACTCTTGATTATGTATTCCAATTCGAACGGAAGCGAATGGATTGTAAAAACCCGCCATCTACTCAAAATACCACACAAATTATATTATTCTTGCAATTTTTATACACTATCATAAAACTGCCTCCACTTAACAAATAACCATCTAATTTGTTTTGGGGGGTTTTATGGTTGTTGAAAATTTGAACAAGTTTGGTTTGCGGCGTGAGTAGTGAAAATTGTTGGTGTCTAATCAAATTCCAACTTCGAAGTTGGAACTCCAGGAATAAACGGCAAAGAGGGAAGGAGAAACCTGCTGAAGAAGAAACTCAGTGACGAGACAAAATCGAAGGAGAATAACCAAACTCTCTCTCTCTCTCTCTCTCTATCTATCTAGCTTCATTGCTCGAACTTGCTATAATGACGGAGAAGTACCCTAAGAATATTCTAGATGACTCAAGAAAATCCTAGAGGCTAAGACACTTCAAGTCTTGTGGTTCATTCGGGCTATGTGGTCGGCCAGTTAGCTCGCGGAACCTCCGGTCCGTGACATGTACTGATGGTGGTGGAGGCAATAATCAAGTCTAATGAAAATTGTGGTTTTTACGAGATTTTTGTGTGTGCGTAGATTATGCATTTATTGATGTGACATCATCTCAATATTACACATCCGATATTTATATGGTTAAAGATATACAACTACCGTGAATGTTCACGTCACATAACGTAATTTTAATGGAAGGATTGTTATTTCAAAGAATTTCGGACTAAAATGGACAAATAAAACTATCAAAGGTAAAACTATTGTCACCCTCAATATAGCTAAAAATATCCTTTTTATTGTGCTGCGATCAAGCATTCTCTAATCCCTTCTCTCTTCTTTCTCTAACATACTTCGATTCTTGCACTTACGTGTTTCTCTCTCGAGCCCCTCTGCCTCATTCCGCCCGGATCTATTACCCATTTCCGCCTGGCCACACTAGTGCCGCCACTTACCTCTGTCGCCAATCATTACTTTGCTATATTCGCTTGGTCATCTCCTTTAATCTGTTTCTCCTGTTATCTTTTGCCCGCCACAATATCTTGGCTCGTTCGTCTACTTTTCATTAACGAGTTGATAGCGAGAGCTGGACGCTTGCACATCAAGTGGAGAGAGAGAGAGAGAGGACAATGAAAAAAAAAAAAAATAAGGTAGTTAAGGGCCTGTTTGGCAATGATTCTAATCCAAAAAAATGATTCTAATTATAACCATATTTTTTGATTCTATTACCTAGATGATTTTTATAAAATCAGAACGAGTTTGGTAACTGCGCAAAATTTCTGTTCTTGAAGAGAAACGCGTTTGGTATCTGCATAAAATTTCTGTTCCCGAAACAACTAGATAAGGAGAATTCTTTTTGTCAAAAATTTTCATCTTTTTTTTTTATAAATTTTTTAAAATGTATTTTCTAACTTTTTTTAACTTTTAACTTTTTTTTATAGTTTTTTTTATTTTTTTTTAATTTCCCCCATTTTTTTCATTTTTTTATTTTTTTAATTTATTAATCTCCCCCCCTTTTAAAATTTTTAACTTTTTTTGTTAATTTTTAAATAAATATTTTTAAATTTAAATTTAATTTTAGTTGTTAGCAAATTTTCAAATCTTATTTTAATTTTTTTAAAGTTCAAAAGTCTACATGGATTTAATCTTTTTAAAAGAACTGAGACTTTGTTCTTTTTTTGTGATTTTCAAAAGTGATTCTTTTTTTCAGAATCAACTTTTTTTTTATTTTTGTTTTTGCTCTAAAACTGTTCCCGGGAACAGAATCAGAATCAAATCATTTACGTTACCAAACACGTTTCTCATCTTTTTTTGTTCCAGGGAACAGAATCAGAGAATCAGAATCGTTGCCAAACAGACCATAAGTTTATGGACTTGAGTGGAAACGAGCCCACCAACATAAGTGGGTGGAGGAAGCCGCCGTGTTCAACGGCAGTGACACGCGGTGGAGGCAACAACAGGAAAGGAGGAGAAAAAAAATCATGAGTATTCACATTATTTTTAGATAACTCTTGTCGGATCCCATCCAGTTCAAAGTGAAATTCAAATCGAATAATGGTGCTTTTGGATAGTCATTAACCCCTATTCCCTTTTTCTATTCATATGTTTAGTGTAGACTTTGCTTAGTCGTAAAGAAAATAATACATTGTAAATAAAAGTTATCTCCTTAAAATGGAATGAAAAGAAATGAAAATTAGAGTGTTGGGCACAATTTAAGATGGCGAAAAAAAAAAGACAACGAAAAAGAGTACAATTGTGTCGATAGATCGAGAAAGAGAGATTAGATTGTATATTTTTTTTTTTTTATCATTGCATAATAAAAGTGTGTTTTCAGTGGAAAATGGAAATAACGCCTCACAAAAAAAATTTGAGGGATATGCAGCTGCATTACCTCAAGAAAAATGGATTATGTAGTAGTATTGAGATATTTATAAAAATAATCATCGCAACACACCCTTTTATCTCACTTTAAAAAAAAAAAACTACCTCCTGCATAATATAATACTAAGCAAATTATATACACCATCATAATAAACTGCCTCCACTTAAGAAATAATCATCTGACCAAAGGAAGAAGAAGAACTCAGTCACGAGACAAAATCGGAAGAGGAGAACCAGAAACACTCTCTCTCTCAATCTCGATCCAGCTTCATTGCTCGGACTTGCTATAATGGCGGAGAAGATCTCTTATCTCTCCCACACACTAGAGCCGAAGAGGTAAAGCATCTACATACACTAACGAATTTGTTGTTCGCACTTCAATCGCTGGCACATGTACTCTAGCCTCGTCTCCACGCGTCCTTACGGGCTTTGGTTTCGCTCGCGGTGCTTGACTGAGTTCATCTCGCATATTTCCTGGTGTGCTCTTCCCCTGCTTTGACCCTGCATATCAGTTCTTTTTGTCGATCGTGCGTCGCTGTTTTCTCGGTTGGCGCTGAATCAATCAGTTTGGGATTGAATGCATTAGCGTTAGTGGAGTCTCCCCGGAGTAGTTCGATTTTGATGATCTAGTTGGTAGATGCATTACGGGAGTTGTTGTCTGTAAATGCTGGGCACTTCTTTTGAGATAACTCTTTTGATGCTCTGTTGGCTCTGGTGTTTGATAGTTTTGGTCTAGAAAGGAAATGAGAGCTATGGGCTTTGTGGAATTGAAACTCCTGGTGAAATATGTTGCTGTCTTTGTTGAGTAGGCGCTCATTAGAGGTTGATTCTAGGTGAGTAAGAATGGGTAGCAAATCCTTCTGTGGTGTGACATTATCTGTTTCATACCCCAATGTCTTGTCAAGTGCAGTGCATGGTCTTTATCTCTAGAATCAGTTTCCTGAATGTCCTTTCTAAGCTAACCAGTTGCATCTCCGTTTATAGTTAGAATCTCTTCTCGGGGGATTTTAAATCAAGTTGTGCATTGATGTCAACAGGGATGCATATGGGTTTGCTCTAAGGCCTCAACACTTGCAAAGATATAGAGAGTATGCTAATATTTACAAGGTAACTGCCTTTTCAGGTTACTTCTTTTTGGAGTAAAGCAGATGTTATCCTCTGTTTTGAATTTGACATAATCTCCCTATCCATCCCTAAATTGTGAAGCGGATCCTAATTAACATTTGATGCCCTCTCCTGTCTAAGCTGGTTAAGATGGCAGACCTATATTTTGTCACTGCGAAAAAATCTTATAAGCAAGATTAGTTATAAATCTTAGGAGGTTTCTAAAGCAATTAGCTTACTAAGTAAAGTGTGCCTGAGCTTTAGTTGAAATTCTCAATGAGACAGTTCCATAGATTATCCTCTAATTTAAGAATGAAGATAAGGCTTTGCATGCTTAGTTGTAATGTTCCCTGTTAGGAAGAGGAAGACGAAAGATCAGAGAAATGGAAAAACTTCCTCGAACAACAAGCGGACACAGCTCAAAATTGCTGGTCTGAGAGGTTGCATAAGGAGAGTCTGCCGAGTGGAGTAAGTGAGCACAGAGACGGGACGGTTTCAGACAGGCCTGCGGAAGGGGATGATCCAAGTGACAACAAGCCTTCTGATAGTTCAATTGGAAGTAACCCTGAAAGGGAAGTTCATTCTACAGAAAACTTAAGATCTAGTGAGCACAGAGACGGCACGGTTTCAAACAGGCCTGCGGAAGGGGATGATCCAAGTGACAACAAGCCTTCTGATAGTTCAATTGGAAGTAGCCCTGAAAGGGAAGTTCATTCTACAGAAAAATTAAAGTCTGATAAGGTGCCAAGATGGGCAAATATTAGACCAGTCCTTGGTGCAATTGAGAATATGATGAGTTTCCGTATCAAGAAAGCAAAAAATGTGGAGGATGACTTGAAAGGTGTAAATGGTGCTCATCTTCCGACAGTTGATGAAGTAAGTCACTCGGGACAGAATTCTGAAGACGATAGTGAGGGAGATGTCGAAATTGATGTGGCATCAAATGGCAGTACCAATTTGTCCAAAGGAGAAAGAGCTGCTAGTGAAGGGATGCCCTTGGAATCTTCTTTCCCGTGGAGAGAAGAACTAGAATGTCTTGTTCGAGGAGGAGTACCCAAGGATCTAAGGGGTGAGGTAAACTTGGCAACTTTTACCATGTATACAATATTTACGAGCTGTTGTTACCCGGGAGCATTTTATATCCCTCTGAGAAAATGCTGTCTTCACCACAATTATGTATTTTAGGTATGGCAAGCCTTTGTAGGTGTAAGAACACGTCGAATAGAGAGATACTACCAGGATTTGCTAGCACGAGAAGCTAGTGATGACGAGGGGAAAGCGTTTGACAATTCATCTGGTGTACCGCAGAAATTGAAAAAGCAGATTGAGAAGGTCATTATCCTTCAGTCTTTTAAATTTGTAGGTGCCATTTCTTTTGCTTTGCATTGCCATGAAGGATTTTCCTGAACTAATTATTGTGCTCTTTTTGCAGGATATACCTCGGACATTCCCAGGACATCCTGCTTTAGATGAGAATGGCAGAAACTCATTGAGGCGATTACTTATAGCATATGCAAGACATAATCCCTCTGTTGGATACTGTCAGGTAGTTATGAGGTGAAGCAGAATCTCATTGTAAAATCCTGCTTTTTTTTAGGGGTTTATCTCCATATACCATGTTACCACTGTTGCCCCATGAACTTCATCATTAATAATTGTCTCTTAGTTGTAATGAAGCAATTTTAATTTCAGCTTGGTATGTTGCTGATCTTTGCTTTCTCGTCGTAGTGTATGGGACATTTATAATCCTTCCACTCTGATACCATTTTTTTTTTTGGCATTCTGTCTTAAGATTTAAATTGTGTATTCCGGACCTTTGATACGTAAGTACCTAGAATTATGGACAATGACGTAACACAACCAATAAATTCTTACACTTGTTCAGTTGTCCTCCCTGTTAGTTTTAATTGTTTTTGATTATGATCTTAAGTTTCCAAAATATTGACTTGCCATTTTCAACTGGGTTGTATCTTGATAGTTAATTGAATAACTGTAATATTTCTATCTGTCTTTTGCTCGTCTTCTTCAGGACATCTTAAAATTATGAAATGACATCAGATATAAGTGAAACAAGTTGATACAACGGCAACATTAAAGCCTTATCTGGCTAAAGTAGGTTTGGCTATGTGAATCTCGTTATGCCTTTAGACTTGATTTTGAATGAAGGCTTCTCTAAGCTCTAGGTGGTTTAAATCTTTCCTTATCGTCTTCTTCCACATCTTTTTTCGGTTTTCTTGCCCTTTCTAACTCAAGTTTCCTTCCCCCGATCACATCTCCTCATTGAAGCATTTGAAGGTGATGGAGCCTACAATATAAGTTGTTTGTGCCCTAAACAATAATGATAACGCTGAGTTGTGATGATTGCCTGTTGCGTTGATTTATAACTCAAATAGGAGCAGTAAAGGAACAAGATCCTTCTCCAAATACAATTAGTTGCATTAGCTATTCGGATCTGAAATCTCTTAGGATTGTAATAGGTTTCTGTATTTACATTTGGAGTAGAATATCAGGTTGCCTATTTCCATCATGTTTGTAGATTAGATATTTTTTGTTACTGGTACGATTATGATTTATAGAATATTTGATATATATGGCTGCAATTATTTCAATCCCATATATTATCATGGAGATTATTGAAATTTAGCAAGATTTTGCTTTTGAGTAGTGTCATGTGATGCAATTCTTATGGAACCCTAGGTTTGATGGTTAGGAAGCCCTAGGCGATGCTTGAAGGAATTCACTCGTTTTAGTGAATGTGTCATGATTAATTACTCCTCGTGTCAACAAACAATTTGAAATGCCTCGACTTATTTTATAATTCATTGGGATTTCTCTTCAAGTTTTCTGTCGAACCGGGCTCATTACTTTGGGAAATTATTTGCCAAAATTAGAAGGCCTTCATCTTGATCAAACCATAAAAACAACCTTCCCTGATCTTATTCTCAATTGGAGCCACACTTCCTTTGTTATTGAATAGGTACATTTCTAATCCGTCTTTCTCGTGTGTGTGTGCACATCCATCACAGCATTCTCGTCTCTGCTACACTCATTTATGCACATGTGAATGCTTAACCACCCAACATTAGATGCCACAAAGCATTGTCGGCTTATTTGCTGTCTAACTGATTTATCCTTAAGCTTATGCAGCATTCGACAATCGCACAAAACACCAGATGCACTTCTTCGCTTCACTTTTTGGATATGTCTTGTCAACTCCTCCATCATCAGTGCAAAAAGATAAGGACTTAAGAGTTCATCCTTGTTTCAACTCTATTGTTATAGGGTAGTCATCCATTGATCCACTAGAATCCTCCAAGGAAGCTCTCTAGATTCCTGTCACATGCTTTCTCTAAATCTATAAAGGCCATATGCAAATCCTTCTGGAATCCATCTACTTTTCGGCCAATCGTTGTAACAGGTAAATAGTCTCTATGTTAGATCTTCCTGTTGCAAAACAAATTTGATTGTTTAAGATTCATCTCTCTTTTCTTAACTCAAATTTGGTTACTCTTTCCCAAAGAGCCATTATATGGGCCATTAGTTCAATCCCTTTGTAGTTGTAGATAGGAACCAAAGTGCTTTTTCTCCGCTCATTAGGCATCTTCTTTGATCTCAAGATTTTATTAAAGAGGTTTGCAAGCCAAAATATACTGATCTCCCCATTGTTTTCATTCTAAGAGCTCTACAACTGAGGAGTGTGACTCCATTCTTGCTGATTTTACGCGTTTATTTTTGAAGTAGTTTGTCTTGTTAGAGTCTTTCTTTTAATATTGTAAAACGTGAGGTACTTGAAAGTTCTCTATCAATAGAACTTTATCTTTTAAAAGTTTTGGTAGTTTAGCTGAGGGCCAAAATTCCTATTTGTTCACTCTGGATGATTATTGTAAGTAACTGTCCGTCATTGTTTAAAGGATTTAGGTAATGCAAATTACTCTTAGTATAAGCTCTCAGAGAAGTTAGAAAATTGTTACTCTGGGTCTTCATTGCTCTGTGGGGTTGGACTTTAAGGCTGGGTTTATTCTTACTGCATCATAGGTAGATCTCGAGAAGATTTTGCACCTTTAATGTGCTTTAGTCTTGTCAATTTAATAATATCGTTTTTCGCCTTCTGCTCACATGTTTATGTAATGTTCTCAGGCAATGAACTTCTTTGCTGGTTTGTTATTGCTTCTGATGCCCGAGGAAAATGCCTTTTGGTATGTTGTGGAAGTTAATCTCTTGTACTTTTATTTTTTCCTTTTTGGGGAATTTCACGAAGGTTCAAAAAGTTTGGCACTTAATTCCCAGAATGCAATTCATTAAATTCCCTTCACTGCACTTCGATAGCCATCATATGCAAGAATTATTTGTAGCTTGTTATAACTAAGATTAAGTTTGAGCAACCTTATAATGAAAATGGATTCTTTGGTGACTAGAATGTATCCTCTTAAACATCAGGGACTAAGTGAAAGGATTTGGTAAATGACAAATTTTGTTATTATCCGTGTTCTTTCCTCTTCAATCAACTTGCCTATTAAAAGTAAGAGGAGACTAGAAATGTTAAATCTTCTCTGTTAATGGAAGTCATCGTTACTACAACGACTAACTATTGCTACTGAAAACAGCTGCCTCATTTTTAAGAGATCTGTAAAATTTCAGGGCTTTAGTAGGCATCATTGATGACTATTTTGGTGGGTACTACACAGAGGAAATGATAGAATCTCAGGTGATCACTTATCTGAGTACTTTCACAAATTGACAATGTTCACCACTAACACTGAGAAATCTTGTGAACATTCTCAAGCAATCATTTAGAAAATATATCCTCGGGGACTCATTTCCTTGCTGATTTTCTTTTGCGTATACACTTTTCAAGGTGGACCAGCTCGTTTTTGAGGAGCTGATGCGGGAGAGGTTTCCTAAACTGGGTTGGTCTTCTTTTGACATTTAAAAGACATGAACGATGTTTGAGATTTTCACATAACACGGAGCAGATTTTTTTCACTTCATTTGTGCTTCTTGTGCAGTTAATCATCTGGATTTCTTGGGAGTGCAGGTGGCATGGATCTCCGGGCCATGGTTTCTTTCAATTTTTGTGAATATGCTTCCATGGGAGAGCGGTGAGAAATCGAGGATGTGAAAATTATGCTGTAACATACGAGATAGATGGCAACTGAATTGTTATATAGTGCTTACAAAAAGCTTGAACAGCTCAATTTGTTTAATAGATACTTAGGAAAATCTTCTTTTTTGCAGTTCTCCGAATATGGGATGTGCTTCTATTCGAAGGGAATCGCGCAATGCTTTTCCGAACAGCTCTTGCTTTGATGGAGTTGTATGGTAAAGCAATTAATTATGGTATTTGGTGGTATACTAATGCTCAAAATGTCATATTCTGTCCCTTCCTGCAGAGATCTTATTGTCTCTAGTTTATCAGGTCCTGCAATCGTCACAACCAAGGACGCTGGTGATGCAATAACTTTGCTACAATCTCTTGCGGGCTCCACATTTGATAGTAGCCAACTTGTTTTGACTGCTTGCATGGGTTTTTTGGCCATAACTGAAGCTCGACTCCATAACTTGAGAGAAAAACATCGTCCCTCTGTCCTAGAAGTGGTTGAGGAAAGATCAAGAAAGGGACGAGTGTGGAAGGACTCTAAAGGGCTTGCCACGAAACTATACAGTTTTAAGCATGATACTCCATCACTTGTCAAAGAAACAAAAAGCACTGAAAGGCCAGAAGATGTAGCTGCAGATGCAGATGCGTCTCATTTGGACAATTCCTCCCACCTGGAAGATCTTCTTGGTGGCTTGGCTGTTGATTCAGAAGTTGATTCTCTGCCAGATCTCCAAGAACAGGTACTTTTCTTGATAGGAAACCATGTTTTGTAGTTGCCCAATTTTACTAGATCCATTCACAAATTGTGCCCCATTTATACTTTAAGGTCTATAAACAACAGATGTATTTTAGTGCCGTAACATAAAAACCCGCGACTCTAACTGTAAAGCTACTTGCGGATTCTTCTTTGCATGCCATTATCATTCTAGTGTCAAAGTGGAAATAAAATAGCCACTTCATCTCAGAAAGGATACTGATAAGACTAATGCTAGGGATACTAAATCTCGCCTGGTGTTGTTAAAAGTGCTAGTTTCTCTTAAGGCGCTTGGACCCCCTAATGCTTTAGACCTTGGGTGCCAAGTGAGGTGCTTGCCTGAGAGAAGCGAGCGCTAGGTAGAAGTTCGGTATAATCCTTCAATAAATAAGCTGAGGTCTTTCAGTGACTTATAATAATTAGGACAAAACTCCAATTATCCTATGTAATGCAAAAAAGTCCTGCAGAAGTGTTAGAAAGTCCAACCCAAAAGCTTAAGCTAATAGGTGGAAGGAGACCACATGAATATAAAGAGCATACAGGACCCATTTACCATCGATGTGGGACAACAACACAACTTCGACAAGAAGCATTCAGCACGCTTTTGCATGTGTAATTATTTTGGCTTTTTTCTCTTTGGTTTGTAATGGTCCATATCGTTGGCTCAGTACATTTACAAGAGTGTCAAAATAGAGAAATGGAGCCACTTCTGTTGTCTGATCATACCGAGTGTAACTGATGGGCACAAAGCTCAAGTATTTTTTTTTTTATTCTTTTGGAAAAGAAATACCAAGCTGTGCTCCTCTCTCTCTCTCAAAAAAGAAAAAGAAAAAAGAAAACTGTTCCTACACTTCTTCTATAATGCACAAATCAGAATAGCTTAGGAGAAAATAAAGTAAAAACTTAAACCCTAGATACATTGTTGTTCGTCACCTTAGCGGAAGGAGTGATTCGCCTCAGGTGCTCAACTAGGTGGCGCTTAGATGGAGACGCCTTTCCTTAGGCAAGGTGTAGAGGCTTCGACTAGCCTCATCTGGGCACTTAGGCGAGCACTTGGAGCACCTTTGACAGCACTGGACTTATCTACTTAATTGGTTTCCTAAGAGCTGTGGCACTCCGTCAGTGATTAGTAAAATTAGCGTGCCCATTTGAGAACTCAGCATGAACTTACCACATCAGCCTGTGGACCAATTTAGTATACCGGCCTTACTATTTTTATCATTATTCTACTGATAAATGTCTGTTTATGGTCCAGACTTCACTTTGTCGGTGGACTTTCACAAATTATGTTTTCGTACCAAATGGAATGAAGTGGCGATTTCATTTATGCAGTAGAAAGTTAGCAGGGAATATTTGAATATGAGATCTTTAACATCACGAAATCTTAACTCTATTTTTCTACTGTTCACTAGAGTTAAAACGGTGTTATTTTTTGTCATCATTTTTATTTTAGGCCTCTATAAACAGTATCTCCAATTATTGTACTCCACTATAGGTATACCGTTTGAAGAAATGAAAAGATAAGTCACTTATTGGCTCCCTTCTTTGGATAGCTTATACTTCAATAATCTGCTTAATTAAGGTCACAAAACTAATTCACTTATATGAGGCCTTGTCCTGATTGTAGGTGTTCTGCTTAACAGATGCATATTAAACAACTAAGCAAACAGAGTGTTGAGTTATGCTAATTACAAATCTGTTAGCCAAAGTTATTCCCCTTTATGACGACAGGAAACTGTACTGCAGTACTTAAGAGAAGCATATTTGAAGTTCTCAACCACCAAGTCAAGTAGGATAAGAGGTTTAACATGCCACAAAAGGTTGATAATTGTTCTGCTTCCAGTCATGCTCGTGCGGCCATACCTCTCTCCGCTGTGGATATCTGTCCATACTAGAAGCATATTTGATGTTCTCAGCCACCAAATCAAGTAGGATAAGAGGTTTAACATGCCACAAAAGGTTGATAATTATTCTTCTTCCAGTCATAATATGAATGATCATGTCCGTCACTGTGCATCCTAATCTAAAAGCTTAGAAGGTTCACTACTTTAATAGGTAATTATAGGTGATGCAGGAAGGTTTCTAGATACTCAATTTCATTCTGCTTTAATTTAGTAGTATTTTTATTTTATTTTATAAAAGGACAAGCTGTTCTGCACAAGCCTTCTAGAGTTCCAGTGATCAACGGGTTCTGGTGTGCTGCGCAGGTTGTTTGGTTAAAGGTTGAGTTATGCAGGTTGCTGGAGGAGAAGAGATCTGCCATACTCAGGTTGGTAGCTCTCAACACATCTATAGATCTTGCACAATCATGTGTCGTACAATTATAGCTGCAATTGGAGATGACATGGTATAGATAGCTGACCTGGAACTAAGAAGTTTTCTCCTTGAAAAAAGCTTTATCCTTTCATGCGTCTGTCTTCTTTCTTTTTTGCTTCTGGCTGAAATGCATATGTCCTCTTTGACTCCGTATATTTAGTGATCTTTCTGATAGGAAGATAAAATACTGATGAAAACTTGGATTTCAGAATGGTTTTGAGATGTCAACCATTTCTAGTGCCCTGGGTTTTTCTACGGTCTTGATCATTATTGTATCTGCTTGGAGAGTTACTTCTTTGATAGCCACTAGCACTAAATAAATACACATCGAGAAAATTACCGTCGCCTTTAGACACTTACTGTCAAGGGATACTATGTTGTGGCTTTTGGCACGTGATTACCTTGGAGGCCCTACCTTTTGTCTGCCTTTCCATTGTATCGGTTGATTTACCCCTTTGTAACAACTAGATGCAAAAGACTTATTTAGCTCCTGGTGATCATGACTCTAAATATTGTTGAGCTTGTTAAATGTGGCATTTAATTATAGAGATTGAGATCAATAAAGTTATACTTGCAAGTAGTTTCTGTTCATTTAGTATTTGCTTCACTTTGGCACGAGCTATTCTGTCATATACTAAATCATTCTTACATTATTGTGTTATTATAAAGAGCGGAGGAACTGGAGACAGCGCTTATGGAGATGGTGAAGCAGGACAATCGGCTTCAATTGAGTGCAAGGGTACGCTCAATTAACATAGATAATCTTTTTCTTTATCGTATTTTGAGTCTGGCTCTACATTAAACATATTTGTAAGGAGCTCTGTTTGATCCAATGTTGGATTAGAGAAAAATGGGTAGAATGAAGCTTTGTGTTTGAGCACATCACCCCAACGATCTAATCCTCTCATTGTATTAAGAAAATTTCCAAAACCATCTCCACTTTTTATGTTCGTATCAATTTGCATCCTAAGTTTTTAAAAATTCAATTCGCATCTCCAAACAGAATGGCCGAATCCAAAAGGACCAATCTCCCCTCAATCTCATACTCACTCTCTCACTCTCACTCTCACTCACTCTCTCTCTCTCTCTCTCTCTCTCTCTCTCTCTCACCCTTGGTCTT
This sequence comes from Lenwebbia sp. NSW1173648, assembly GCA_029784005.1. NCBI lineage: Eukaryota > Viridiplantae > Streptophyta > Magnoliopsida > Myrtales > Myrtaceae > Lenwebbia > Lenwebbia sp. NSW1173648. Next base: position 16,350,133 of record JARCGZ010000008.1, on the reverse strand, counting down.
TCTCTCTGCTGTGGGCTCCCAGAATAGAGCCCGACATATGCCATGACGCCCCCATTTCCGACCGACGCCTCACTGCCACCGACCCAGGCCGAGCCCTCTGCGCATCTCTCTCTCTCTCTCTCATGCTCTCTGCATCTCTCTTCTTAAATGTGACTAAGGGTTGACCTTGAGTATCTGGTTCGAACTCAATAGATTTGAATTGAGGTCGATGTCGGCGGAGTTCAACCGATTTCTCCAGAATTTGGGTTGAACTCAACAGATCTGAGTTGAGATTGACGCCAGCGGAGCTCCACAAACATGGGTTGTGGCTCAGCTGGGGCAGCAGTTGGCAGCGAGTGGCAATGGCACGTAAGGCATTGGCAGCGGTGGGAGGAGAGGGGCTGAGCAATGGGCGGGTTAGGGTTTATGAGTGGATTTGGAATGGCGGCAGGGGTAAATGGGAAGGAGAATGGAAAATTCGTAATTAGTACCAGATGTTAGATGCAACTTGTGGTGTTAGTTGTGGGTTTTCAAAACTCAAAATGCAAATTGATATGAGGAGAAAAATGCTTAATTACCCCTATTAATAGCAACATTAATGTACTTTGACCTTAATTTCTGTAGCTTATTAATTTTGGTATTCTTTTAGAATAACTGATAAAACGAAATTGACCCACATGAAAATTTTATGTTAACATATTTCATCATATCATAATCTAGTAAAGCGTGGTACAAAAGTGCAACGTTTTTCATTTGTTCTAATTGACTTTAGAATACAGATAACTCCAAAAACAAATCAAATTTTTAAACAGAGTTCTTTAAAAATTGTTCATGCGCGGGAGTTACTATAATATAATGCTGTACTTTGGTAAATTTTTTGGCATTCTTAGAGTTTAAGATGTACACTAACCGCTATTAGTCTGAGTCATAATCTTGCTCACGCAGAGCTTAAATCCAAAGGAATATTGGTCTTTCAAGCATCTATATGAAATTATGACTGTTGTCCGTAAGGTCTCTTTAGCTGGAGCCGTTGGATCCCTTGTTAAATATGAGGTCAATTTACTCTCAACAAAAAGGGACTTTCTCACCAGAAATAAAGGAGCATAAAAATAATCTAATCAAGATTCAATTTAATGAAAATGGTAAAAAGTAAGAGATCTTCTTTTAACCATCACGTCTCCTCCTTTCCTTGGTAAGATGATATGAAAAATGGTAATCAGCTGATTATGCCTCCTTGGCATAATCTTTCGCTTGATTGTTAATGGAAACTAAAACTGCATAGGACAAAAGGAGGTAATTAGATAAGATTGTGACGCATGTCACTATCTTTGACCAAATAGGATTTGCTTTTAGAAGATCCAGAGTTATATTGAGCTAGAGAAACTGATATATGTTATCCTTATTGCCAGTTTGTCTATCTCCCTCAGGTCCATCAGGGCTTCTGTTTGATTGCAATCCAGTCTAAGTGTATTCAAATTTTCTCTTTCTTAGAGGTTCCTTGGATGTAATACCCACAAATTTGATCATAAAATGCAGAGTTTTTCCGCTATTTGGAGTTTCTTACATCTCTAGTGAGTGCATTGGTAGCGGCAAAGTTCAGATAGCAACTTCTCCATCTTTCATGAAATTCCTCTAAGAAGCAACACCTTCTGATCACATTGTCAATGCATCTCACCTTATTTCCATCTCTTGATATACCACAATTTCCTTGGTGTATCAAGTTTTTGTATATGTCTGCTTTTCCATCTTTTGGCTCAATAGAAGTCTTTTAGGGTCACTTCTTTAACAGGTTTTGTCCCTCCCCTCTTCTCTGGTTTTAGGTGGAGCAGCTGGAACAAGAGGTTACTGAGCTAAGGCAAGCCGTTGCTGACAAGAAAGAACAAGAAACGGCAATGCTTCAGGTTCTCATCGAATGTCTCATTTGCATAAAGAGTAAAAGTTCATGTGTGTAAGACTTCTCATCACATAAAACTAGTCATACTTTTAGGTCCTGATGCGGGTAGAGCAAGAGCAAAGGGTAACTGAAGATGCTCGGCTTAGTGCGGAGCAGGAAGTTGCTGCTCAGAAATATGCAGTTCATGTACTTCAGGTTGATCTCTGCATGTTGTCTATGTTCATTAATTAGATAATATTTGATCCGGTGCATGTGGAAGTTCATGAACTCCTGGTGATTATACAGTACTTGTAGAACTTAAAATGAATCTTTCATATGGTCATCATTTTGGAAGCTGTGGATTTACGGACGACACTGCTTAGAAAATTATTATAGCCTGAGACAAGATTTTTTAATATTAGGGAAGGCCCTAGCGTCTCCACCAAAGACATACTACTGATGATAGGATGTCTTATATTGTTAATTCATATTGCTAAACCATAAATCGATAGATGAATAAGTGAGAGAGCCAAGAAAAGGCAGAGATAGGTGAATGATGGCATATAGGGGGACTAGAAGACAAAATAGGTTGGTAAAACTAAAAATATATATATGGAAGGAGAAGAAGTTAAGAGCATGAAAAGATTAATGCATTTGAACCACATCATAATGGAAGGTTTTATCTTGTTATGAAGATATTTCCTTAGTAAATTTGACTATGGAATCATCTTGTATTCATCAGGGAGGCATTTGAGACTTGTACAAATCAAGCAAATGGGATATTTGCTCTTAGAAAGAGTCATTTTAAACGTTTATTTTTGGGGGGAGGACAAAAACTGAGATAGCCATAAAACTTGTGAAGCTAAAAGGACCCAATGAAATCTGAAGACTTCTCAGAATACTTTAATAGACATGACTCGCTCATAAATTTGCCAACAATAACTACTAGATGTAAAGAAGCAAAAAACATGAGTCCAGTGCATTGTGGATGTCATTCTCCTGTGCGTTGTTAAAGTAAATTGCTGTTTTTTTGTGCATATTTAAAGCATGAGTAGAATTTATTAAAATGGTGGATTATGTGATTCCAGGAGTAAAATTTGTGTCACTCATAAATGTAAACTAGTTCTTGGAAAACAGAGCTAAAAGGATCTTAGAAAACCTGATATATTTAATATATATATATATATGTGTGTGTGTGTGTGTGTGTGTGTGTGTGTGTGTGTGTATTTTATAGAAGTTCATGGGATGCTATTGCTCCATATTTCATTCTTTTCAGAAGTTCAAATTTGGGAAGCCGCCACTTAGCTTCATAAGGATTCTTCTTGTCATTGTTGTCGTCATCATGTCATTGTTGTTGCTGCTGCTTCTGTCTGTTCAAAATTGGGAACTTCTACTTCTTGTTAGGCTGTTGATCTTTTACCGGGGTGACAAATTTCAAATAGCTGGAGTTGATAAGGATAGTCCAAAAATAGCGGGCCATTTCCTTTATGTGTGCATATGTTGTAACCACTAGGACATCATGCAGGAAAAATATGAGATTGCTATGATTTCCCTGGCTCAAATGGAAAAGAGGGCGGTCATGGCAGAATCCATGCTGGAGGCCACCTTGCAATATGAATCTGGCCAGAATAAAGCACAGCAGTCTCCAGGGTACATGAGTGACTCACATAACATCACCTTATGTTTGCATGTGCACTCTTTCCTCCCTCCTTGTCCCCTCTTTACCATCCATCATCTTTGTTGGATAGTCACACACAAAATGGACTCATTTTTATTCCAACACATATGGTGATCCACAAGTGAACTTTTGGATACGCATATTGCTTGTGGGGAGTGTAGACAGAAACGCGTCATCTCTCATTTTGTTATCCAAGTAATGCTGTAAGGTACTTCACCCTTAAAAGAGATAGATGATAAAGTTCAGTGGGAAAGTAGAAGCATATAAATTATCATGCACCTGTCCGGTCTTCCTCTACTCGTCTTCTTTTCTTTTGCTCTGCGTTGGGTTGGGGGTCGTTCACAAAGACCACAAATTTACCAAGGAAGATGACATATTGCACAGCTCTAATGTTCTGAACTTTTGACTGATGATGTCTTCAAAGGTCTTCAGTTGGCCCATTAAAGGTTTATTTATGTTAATACTGCACTCCTGAAATGAAGTGGCAACTCTCTCAACACGTGAAGTGCCCATAAAGATACCTTGCACAAGTAAAGGAGAAGATAATTTTGTTCTCATCAAGTGTTTTGCTTTCAAGTGATTTGATGCGTAACAAAGGTAGGCTTGTAGGTCTGCCCGTAGTCAGAGCTCTGCACAGGAAACTCCCGCAAGAAGGATAGGCCTTTTTGGACTTGGCTGGCGTGACAGAAACAAGGTACTCATTTAATTGTGTACGTTAAGTTTTTCCCGCCTGATAAGCAAGGATTGGTTTATCCAAAAGGAGAGCAAGAGGACCAACTATTTCTCAAGCCTTCTTTACATCCGAGTCCTCTTAACAATCAATGCCCACTTCCCATGAATACTCACCAAATCTTGCACATTTGTACATGAAGTTCTACACAGAACCACGGCAATTTGTTGCACTTTTTATCTCATCCAGCTTTTGTTCTTGTTTGCACGACATTGAACATTTCTTGTAAAATGCATTTACCTCAGTTGTGGCAGTATTAGGATAGTTCTTTTGCTTGCTTTTTTCTTCCTCCCACTTCCCTTTTATTTTACTCTCTCTCTCTCTCTCTCTCTCTCTCTCTCTCTCTCTCTCTCTCTCTCTCTCTCTCTCTCTCTCTCTCTCTCTCTCTCTCTCTCTCTCTCTCTCTCTCTCTCTCTCTCTCTCTCTCTCTCTCTCTCTCTCTGCACACTTGCAATTTCCTCGTGAATTTAAGGTTTCTTTTTGACAGGGAAAACAGAGCGTCGAGGAGTCCTGTGAGAGTCCGCAGAAAGAAATTAGCAACAGAGAGCTAGAACAACAGCCTAAATAGAGGTGACATACCGGTTTTCATATTCCATTGATTTGTAATTTATCTCCCAAACAATTTTTTGTCACAACATTCTTCACATAATAATAATTACAGTTTCACTTAACGATTCCTTCACTGTTCCAGAACAGTGGATGCATTTTTGTGCATCACCTCTTTTTTCTTCCATACTCCTCGTTCTAGCTGCAGTTGAATCTTTCTGATATGCTCCATGCATGAAGCTCATTAGAAAGAATAAATGGTAAGTCGTTACCATCTTCTCGTGCATCATGATGATTACGTGACCCCCACTGGCAACTAGCAATCAGGACTCTATCATCAGCATTATCTTCAACCTGTGCATCATTTATATGACCATATGACCCGTGTGCTACGAGCGTAAATCGTTGAGAAAAGTTTTTCAAGTAGTGACCATTCCGGGCGAGCCCTATGTTGTATTGAGGTAATTTCTGGCTCGTGCATGGCATTGATATGATTTGTCAAGAACCAGCCTGGATCCGTAAACACATACCTAAAAGGAGTACTAAGCGATGACTGTTTGGTGGTAGTTCTTTACTTAAAAATGCGAAGTCACAAGCTCTCTCCTACTAGAGCGTTGGCCTGTAAATCCATGAAATTCAGGTCTAGAAGATGTTCGGAAAGAGAAATTAGATCTATAGCAGTTGTATTTCTTTTTCTTTCCCTTTTTATTTTCCATTATACTATATAAAAAAATCATAACTAGCTACTTAAAAAAAGAGATCACTGCAGGATAGCAGGATAAAATTTTATTGATCTACAGGAGATGTAATATGGCCGCGCAATTCTATGCATCCAAGACTATCCCTCCGGCCAATAAAGGGCTCTCGGAAAGTGTCATTTGCAGTGAATACTAAAGCACGTTGATCATCAGTAAGAATTTACGTTATTCTTGCGTCTTTGCATCTCAATCCCTTGTTCCATTCTTAGACAAAATTGGCCGGATGATATCCCGAAAGGATTTCCTGAAATACTAACTTAAGATACTGAACATTCATTGAAAAGTCTGCAAAAAATAACGTGAAGCGCCTCGATTAATCAAACGGCCCCATCCACGTGCAGTGTGCCAAGCACGGGCTCGACTTACTCCGTTCAGATAGCTCGATCCCTTCTTATAATCAGAGTCTTCACTCTTCATTCATTGCTGGATTTCATTCAGGTCTCTTGATACTCCACATTCGATGTTATGATGCTTGCTAAAGCCTGCAGGCATTCATGGGTACACACGTTTTCCCCTAAATGACCATAACACATTGCACAATGATTTGCTTACTTAACAGCAGAATAGTCTATGGAATGCAGAAATTCTAGGAGCCATCTGGATCAGGAGCATAAACGAGAAGATGAATAAAAATTTGGACAGTTACATCGCTTCTCAACCTGAATATGATTAGAACCTATGACTAATTCAAGATGCTGACCGAACAATTCATGGCTGACAACATATTTTGACAAAACTTTTAGTAAGTTTGGAAGAACTTGCTACAGGTGGCTATACACTGAAATGTTGACGAGGACAAATGAACTTAATATGTGAAAGGAAAGAAATCGAGGGAAGAATTCTTATCAAGTCAAAGCTATCATCAGTTAAAAAGTTCTTCCAGCAGGTTACTGGAGTGACTCGGATTCCTTTCGACGCCTTGAGTCGACCCTTCTTCTTTTCGAGCTCTTGTTTGACTTTGTTCTTTCTTCTAGTCCTCTGCCCTTCATAATGCTATCAGATATTACTTCATGTAGCAGTTAAGGCTTATCTTTACTGGAGGCCGCTTGCAGATCGGACTCTGAGCCTGCCGTGTTGGTACTCCTGAGCGGCATCTCATGGTTATGTTTCCCCTCATATGTTGTTATAAAGGCTCTCGGATCATCTGACGCTCTTTCGACGTGCTTCCGCACGTTGCACTTGAGACTGGTGCACCTATAGTAGCTTCTGTTGAAAACGAAATACCGTTTCATGAGATTCTGTGAAAGAGACCTCTCTTATTCCTCTATCAGCTATTCTCCACACCTGGTGTGCATTGCCATATATAAACTAGAGTTGGAAAATCTACTTATTCAACTTTTGTCTCGATTAACAAACTACAAAGACGGAGTACTGGTCTCTTAAACTATCAATGGATAGCATAAGTTCATTTGTTCAGTAGCTAAGTTCTAGCCTAGATTCGACCCAAAAAAAGAAGAAGTTCTAGCCTAGAAACTAGTTCTCACTTCTCAGTATGATAGCATGACCATCCTTTCCAGAGTGCTAGGATATTGATCAACCAGCAACACTTGAGCCCATGTAATTAGTTGTTTTTCCTTAAAATAAACCATCATGTCAAGTGTTCATAACCTAGCAAAATGTAGATTCCAGAAATCTCCAAAACACATACGATTCGGGTTGGGAACGTATTCAAGTACAGGTTATACAATATGTTCAAAATCTCACCTGGGATACGGGTTTCCTTTTACAACCTTTTGCCCGTACTTCCTCCACCTAAATCCATCGCCTACAATCTCCGAATCTGTTGAATTTTGCACGGCGCGGGGTTCTTGTATTCCTTCGACCGAAATGCCCGGTTCATTCAATTGATTCTCACTTTTCCTATAAGAAGAATTCATTAGTCAGAACAAATGATGTGATACTGATAAAGAGGCTGCCCATGTGGGAAAACAAGACTAAAAGAACAGCTATCTGGCTTCTTCTAAGCTAAAGGCCGATGCTCGCTTAAGCTAACCTTCTCTTTTTCTTGGGCTCATCATCCTCCATTTCCAACTCCTTGCTTCCATCATCGTATTCCCCGCTAATACCGCAAGAATTGTCGGGTGTCCCACCACCAGCATTAGGAGCCACATTTGCGATAGGATCATAAGCCGGGGGACCTTTCCCGTGGGAAGTCGGGAGTGCAAGATTCTTGTTCTCTACTCTATCTTCGGAGCATTCATCCCTTTCATTCAGGTGACCACTATTGTTAAGGTTCATGCTGTCTAAGCCAGACCCTTCCAGCACATTGCCTAGCGCTTGTGTTCCTGAAGAACTGCGTTTCGGAGGCTGAGGCTTCGGATGGTTGTGCTCGCCTTTATAGACGATTTCTGCTATCTGGCCATCGGGAGACCTCTCGACCTTTTTCTTCACCGGGCAGTTTGGGTGCGTGCATTTGTAGTAACTTCTAGGATACTCGCTTCCCTTGACTTGCTTTTGCCCATATTTTCTCCAATTATATCCATCGTACGAAGGGCGATCCACATTCAGAGCTGGTAAAGTTCTCGCATCTTCTTCCATGTTCTGAGAGGCCAATCTCAAGGGTTCGCTCGTCCCATCCATATCTGCTTGTGAAGAGACACTCCGATGAAGATTTCCACTAGGCTGTGATCTTGAATTGTGTTTGTCCTGCAGTTGAGGTTTAACTCGTGCTTCGGCAGCTGACAATGTTTGTTGGTGAGCCGTATTGAAGCTTCCCTAATGAAAAAACAAATGATAAGCTTCCAAATTAGATAAGAACCAGGTATAACACGGTTTTTCTGGAGCTTGAAATGGCCTCTGTCATAGGATAAATGCAATTCAGGTACTGACCATATTAGCCAAGAGTGAGACGGTTGACCTTGAGACAAGCTTTGCCAACGGTTTGTATATTATGGTAGGTTTTTCATCCGAGTTTAAATCCTTATCAGTGGAATTGCCGGTTGCTGTTCCGGACACTTCTGCCTGAATTTGTCTGATTCAGTCAATCTTAAAATCTCTAGAGGCTGAAATTAATAAGAATCATATCCACAGAACAAATGTGTCACCTGGGATGAATGCACTGCAGTTGGAGCTCGATTTAGCACCGGCTTAAACCTCACTGTTTTGGGTCTAATGGTGGCAACTGCAGATTCAGTGCATGCATCAGGTGGCGAGGAATTAATGGCACCAGCAAGGAGCTCCGAGAAGGATTGAAAATTCGAGCTAGTGGGTCGTGAAGCAACTGGCTTCGCGATCACTACTCTATCCGTCTCTTTTGTCTCCATCTCCGATTAATGGATGACTTAAGTCACATTTTTCTTGGGTTATGTGGGAAGTACTATTCCCTTCCTGGACGCAATCATCCTGAGTATAGATCACAGAAGTTATGTGCTAGGAAAAAGAAATAGATCACTGAAGTTGAAATGATTTCTCTGAGTAAAGCTTGATATTCTTCCAGTGATATCATAAATCTCATAATAGAACAGAAAGATGAACTGGAAGACAAACATGATCCAGAGTCAATACTGCGGTGGGGCAAACAGCAGTATGGAGTCAGTTTGGTAAGGACTATAGAGTTGCAGACAGAGACTATCCAGACAGATTTTCTCTAACACTACTTTAAATGAATTCTAGTTGATTTATCAAAGTTTTGTGCCTCCATCAATGAGGCCAAATGAACAATTATCGAAATAAATAAGCCATGCGAACATGCTTTACTCCACTTCCACTTAACACTGGTACACTACTACAGATTTCAAGCTCTATGGAAGCATCGCTCTTTCGATCATGTTTAGCCACTCATACACTCGTTGATTGTCCAAGTTTTGTTCTACATCTTTTCGTCTCCGCCATTTCATTGGCCCTACTATTTGCACTCCTCACTGTAGAGAGCTTAACCTCTTCGGCTTGGATTCTTCAATAAGCAGTTGTCCCACAACCTTGAAAACATCTTAATTACTCATTCGATCTCGGTAAACATGGTTTCATCTTCCCAGCCATTAAAAGAGAAGTGATATGATTTCTTTGAACCGTCTTTCTCCAACAGCACTTTGAGCCATATAATCCCTCATGTAACCTTTCTGAAATAATGTACAATAGCTTAAAGAGTATACAGTACCTGCACGTATATATATATATATATATATTTTTTCCCTTTTTCAGCCAAATTTTGCTCAGACAAACAAAAACCAGCAAACTAGACATTGTGGTAGGTAAAACAAAAATTTACCAGGCAAAAATGGATGGATTTCCCACTTCAAAACCTAGTGCAGAGTCGTCTTAACTAAATCAATCAGTCACTAATTGAGAAGTGTGATTCTAGCCTAAGAACTCAACTGATGAAAACTGCAGCTGAACAAAAAAGTCTTTCCTTGGCCAGCGAATTGTGAATTCATCCCAGAAATGAAATTGAATTTTTCCCTGACTTCCTCAACTTCTTGGCTAGTCATCAGCAGCCTAGCTAATATACCACACTTGAGATTTTTGAGAATATAAGGGCACAATCAATTGGTACAGCTATCTATTACTTTTCTCTGTTAACTACCCTAAATTGTAAGGGTGCAAAAACTGGTTTACAAGATTAGTACAAAGTGATGCGACAAAAATGTAAGTGCTCATCCGAATAGATGCCCGATATTCAAGCACAACAAGAAGTATGTCGCTTCAATTTGTAAACCAGTCTTTACACACCTTCATGTATCTTCATACTAAAGTTTTGGCCTGTGTGGACATATTTTGATTGAGGTTTGGTTGCAAAGGCCTCAAGCACAGCTGCCACCAACTCATGTCTGGAAATCAAGCCACAATCGGTCGTACAAGCTTTTTGAAATTAACTGCAAAAAGGACCCCCCCCCCCCCCTTAACAGGGAACACTTTATTCATCTCTTAGCAAGCAAATTAATTACCAAATAAAATTATGATACTTTGTTTTCTACACCCCTCAAAACTAACAAGAAAAAAATTAAATAAAAAATAAAAAATTTAGCAAGTAAATCTAATCCTTTTAGAGTTCTTGTAACGAACTAAAATGTCTGTGTGTGTGTTGTTTTCTTCTGACAAAGCGAACGCAAATTTGCACCAAATAACTGGAAAATGGAAAAACAAAACAAAACGAAAGAGGTTTAAAAAGATGACAAGAAGTCATGTCAACCACCCACTACAAGAGAGAGGACAAAAATTCCCATTTGCAGAAACTGCTGTTGTTTCTAAATCTCATCATAAGCAAAGAACACACCACGCACAAACCTCTTCGCAAGATGAAGCAGATGACAAACAGGAAACCTCAACATCCTCGAGAGACGTAGCAACGACAAGAACAGGCAAATCCGTACGTACAGCATAAGCAGAAGACCCAGATTTAATAATCTCGAAACAACTTCACTGCTGAAGTGGAGTGATGGGACTAACCTGGAAGATGACACTATGCTCTAAAATAACTCGAGGAGGTTCGCGCCTTCACTTTCCTCTGCACTGGAGAGCGAAGAAGTGGATGAGAAAACGTGAGACACTCGAAAATCATTGGATCCAATTAAATCCAGAAAAGTAAAAACCATGCACAGAAAGTTGACCTTGGAGATTCAGAAACCGGAAAAACGGTGCAACATGCGCGCAGAAAGCTTATGTATAGCGCGCAAATAAGGGGGAAAAAAGAAGAAGAAACGAGCTTGGCGAGTCCTTTTGAACAAGGAACAAGATGTTCTGAACAACCCAAAGAACTCTGAAGAGCGTTTTCGTCTGGTTTTTCTTTCAAATTTACGTCAGATTTTTACCCTTTTTGCTGAAACCAGAGAGAGAGAGAGAGAGAGAGAGAGAGAGAGAGAGAGAGAGACAGTTCACGCTTTGAGACGGAAGGAAAGTTTTCAGCAGAAAAAAGAGGAGAATAAAAGATAAAATGAACAAAATGCAAAGTTTCACTGTTATCTTTTCTTCATTATTTTTCTCAATCTGATGCAGTGTTCCAATGACATGGTGGGATTTTCATAGTTTTCTCGAGCAGGTCGGATTGCACATTACATCGTCTTTTGTGGGTCCCGACGTTGCGATTGGCTGTCGGGACCATGAATGACGAAACTCTGTGTAGTCATGGATGCCCATCTCTCTCTCTCTCTCTCCCCTCACTGTTGACTCTCTGTCATCGAAAAGCCGAGGCGGCTTTAAAATAATTTCTCAGGCCTCGCGTTGCATCAAAATAGAAACTCCTAACGACGGCGCGTCCATCACACGCGCCACCGGCAAGGGCGGGGATGTTGGAGGTGTGCTCGTTTTCTCGTGCCCTCGTCTTCTGTCAAGGGAAGGAGATTCTCTTTGACGGGCGTAAACAGTGTGGCTATTTTGAATCCACGTAGTCTTGTATTTATACGAACTAAAATGAAGACAAGACTAGACTACGTGGTAAATCAAGAGGTTATAGTATAGAAATACCCTACTAATCTCCCGGTCTATTCAAGACTAAGAGTGTGAGCTAAAGCCCGAGCGAGTAGTCAAAACAAATAATATCGTTCTGACGGTGCACCGGGGTGGGATCACACCTTTACAACAGTATATGCCCTAAATTAGTAGGATGTATCAGTACACAGCATAGGTGATGCATAGAGAAAGATGACTGAGCTAACCCTAAATTATTAGATCGAGATGTTGAACAGAGAAGGGTATTATAGTCAAACCATGCACATTTGCAGATCATGTATTGTTTTTTGGGGAGGGAATAATGCAGGAATCTCCAGTATTCCACTCAGAATGCTCACCTTTCAGGAGGGTATGAGCCAAATTAGCTTTACACATGCATCATGCATGCAAAAGCGGTATTGAGGTCTGTGCACTGCCATATTCCTCTGAAATAAAGCCATCTTCCTTTGCCCGTCTTGAACATTACGTTTGCCTTCTTCATAGTTATTTTAGAGCGTTCAAGATAACCATTCCGTCTCCCAAAGTTATTTCTAACTAGAAATAACTTTTTCTATTCATATTTCCTAGACAAGTTTATGACCAAAGAAGCGTGTTTGATAACGACACAACGCCAGAGAGAGGGAGACCGCATGCGAGAGAGAGGGAGTGAGTGATGAGAAGAATTCTTATTTCTGTTCCAGAAATAAAAAAAAATAGAAAATTTCTACTTCTCATTTTTGTTCCAAACCTATCTCTGGGCTAAAAAATTATCCCACAAATAAAAAAAAATGAAATTATTTTACCAAACAGATTTCTGTTCCAAACCTGTTCCCGAAAACAGAAAAATAGAAAAAAATAGAAAAATAAAATGGTTATAATTCGCGCCCTTACTTTCAAAACTCGTCTATCAAGACCAACCATTGAAATGCATTTGTCTTTGAAAACTAAAGTAACATAACTTTAAATACTAAAAATCCAGTCACTCTAGACTCAGTGTAGGCCAAGTGGTTGCAACTTAGATCAATCCAATTGTTTTCCATTTATTTATTTTTTTTCTTGTGATTATTAATGATGATTGTGGTGGGCATGAGGCCCATTACTTTCTATAAGTCATTTCACTTTACATGTGTGATTTGAGTTATAATAAAAAAAAATTTCCCCTTTTTCCATATTATATTAGGTTTGCTTAATCTGATTGGATGGTGCCTTTGCCCATGAATCTTTCATTGTCTGATGAGATGATCCTCAAAAGCACTTTGTATCCATTGATGGCAATGCAAAGCCGCTTTGTATAATTTAAAAAAAAGGATTCATCCCTAATTTCGACCATTGCATGCATAACTGAATAAAAAATAATGACTCTGGACTTAGCAATCATGCCTTCATTAGTACTGAAAAAGTGGTGAACCCCACTGAACAGCTCTAAAAATTTCTTCCAGCTCATCCACGGTGCAATGGATTGATTAGAAAAAGAGAAGATCATGGAAAAGAATCTGACATTTTTCTTATTGTGAACTCATTTTAGATATTTAAATTTTGAAAAAGACATATCTCAGCGAGTTCGAAGATTTGAACATTTTTTTTTTTCGTATATTCCTTCAATTCTTATAATCTCGCTCTAACTCTATTGAAGCAAAAACATTCATTATTTAGGTTATAGTTTCAATATACCAATTGCCTCGACTTTTAATAAAGTCCTTGTAGATCTAACGAAACATTAGATTCTTAAGTCGCCTTAAAGGTCTCCTTCGACCTATAAAATTAAGCTGTAAAGCGGGATATTTTATCATTAGAGTCAGGTTATATCCTAGTTTCAAATATCACGTGTTGTTTCTAATTTGCCATGCATGTTTGTGACGGGTTTTATATACTTATCAGAGTAAAGTTATACCCCAATTTCAAATTTCACACGTCGTTTCTAATTTGGCATGCACATTTGTGACGGATTTTTTATACTCCAAATAATGGCATAAAGTGCCCTAATTATTTTAAAAAAGAGTCTAACCAAGGATATTCTGGTCATTTATGTTCTATTTTTTTTTCTTTTACTTTTTCACATTTATTCTTTTCTTTGTTGAGGTCGGCGAGGGCCTGACGACCCTCACCAACCGCGGGTGAGGGTCAGCTCGCGCAGCCCTCGTTTGGGGTTGTCGATGGCGGCCTCGCCGGCAGCGGGCGAGGTGACCCTCGCCCAGATCTGGAGAGGGCTGATCTGGACGACCACAAGCGAGGGCGACCCACCCAGCCCTCGTCGGTGATCGGTATGGCTGGCCACCGGCGAAAAGGAAGGGAAAAAAAGAAAAAAGGGAAAAAAGAGAGTAAATGACGAAAATGTCATTGGTTAGGTCATTCTTTGAAACAATGAGATCACTTCAAGCCCTTATCTAAAATAAGATTCTTTTCAAGTTCTTATTTGAGAAAATATGACATTTCAAGTCGTTATTTGAAATTTTACCTACATATTTTAACAAATGGTTGTCCTTCACTCATAAACTTAAGTAAATGAGAGAGAGAGAGAGAGAGAGAGAGAGAGAGAGAGAGAGAGGGGGGGGGGGGGGGGGGGGGTTAAGAAGCCAAAATTCGAATGAGCAAAAGGCGAAATGCAATCATGCAAAAGTCTCTGTATTAGTGGGCAAAAGTCTGTGTATTAGTGGGGGGGAGTTTTGTCACGTAGTGGAAAAGTAGAAAGAGGGATTAGGTCGAGAGTTTGACTTTTGGAATGTTAGTTGCAGGGGACAACGACGTGGGTCACGTGCGATGGTGTCGTGTCCTCCTCTCCTCAGATTCTTCCAAACCGAAATTCTACGGTCGTGACTGGTAGTTGCGCAACCCCACGCACGTGCCTACAACCCTCCTTTGCTCACCCGTTCACACCATCCTCCGTCCAGCACCGCCACTACTCGCCAATGGTTACTATCCTTGGACGAGGAATAATTGGGTTAAGATTTTCTTTGAGTTTAAATAAAACGTTTGGGCGAATATAACTTTGTGATTTCCCGATCATTAGTGGATTATTTGTTGCTGACTCTCCACGAGAAGTAATGGACATCGACACTCAGACCAAATCACGTTATTCCAGGGTGTTCTTTATTGACCCTCATTTGTTTCTCTGGTAATTTCGCATTGATTAAATTGCAAGATCTAATTAGCTTGCACGTTATATCACAACAAGATTATTGGTTTGTTCGAACCTCCAATTAAACCTTGCCGAGTGTCCAATTGTTATAATTATAGCCGGCGTAGTTGCGTCGTCGTGTAGTAAGTGTGCTTAAATTGTTGAAACCTGTGTGTTTTGCAATGCATATTTTAGAAAATGCAGCACCTAAGAGTAGAAACTTGTGTGTTACTACACAGAAGCTGTATTAAACAAGCTCTCGATAAACAAAATTTAATAGAGAATTTGGTAGATTTCGCCTCTCTTTTTTCGATTTTTCCTAGCAATAAAAAACCAATATTTTTTTTTTCGACTTCTGATGAAATAAAAAAGCAATTTTTCCTAGCAATAAAATAAATAAATAAATTTGGTGTAACCTTTTTTCCTTTAGGTGACCGCTCTCTCAATTTCCCTAATATGGCACGTCCGAAAATCTCACATGGCGTTCTTTTTAACGATATATTTTAGCAATTGTGGTGCTGGCACGGCGTCAATTTCGCGCCACGCAAAAAAAAGAGTCAAACTTTTAATAAAAAGCAAAAGCCAAAGTAGTCTTCTCTCTCTCTTAGTTGTTCTTTTTTGAATTTTTGGCTTTTTTTTTTTTGCACAACTTTTATTTATTTTTTGGTTTTTTGATTCGATTTTTTGAAAAAAAAAATTCCACATTTTCATTTTGTGCCTTTTCGGGGCGGCCACATCAGAGCCACATATTTAATCGCACTTTTAAAAAATTTTAGGATTTAATTTCACTTTTGACCAAATTTTTTAATATTCCGGTATAACTTTTTCCTTCAATATCCAACTCTCTCACACAAGGCTCGTCTTTGATTTGTTACTGGACTTCACTTTAGAAGGGGTTAAACAACCAGGCCTCGTCAGATGTTGCCACACTGACAAGGGCCATGCACAAGTTCTAAAAAAACGTACTTCTCTTCATCTCCATTGGGCATGAAGGAATAACTTTCTTTTGGGTGGACTCATCTTAAATGTCATTGGCTGACACGACACTTTTGAGAGTTGGCAGCAAAACGATCTTCTTTATCCATGAAAACCAACTTTTCAAATGGATCGAAATGAATGGTATTATCAAGTTTCTTAACTTGGGATGTCACCAAACTCTTTCGGTTGTTGAGGGAGAGGTAGAAGAGGCAACCGTCTTCACCAACTCCCTAAAGTTCGTTAGTGTTTGGTTGGGATTGTGATTAGATCGAATGTGTGAAACATCGTACAACAACAACAATGGATTGTGGCAAAAGTTATTTTGAGCCTACCCTACTTTAGATCGACCCTTTTGTTAAAATTTTCCCACTTCTCTACCCAATGCCTTCTTCCGTCGCACCCACAAATGGGTTGCCTTCCCTACCACCATCGTCTGTAGGACATTGTCCGGTCACTGTCTCACCACAGCCCTGCCATTTTCTTGCCCATATCGTTGCTCAAATAGCCGTCTCTGTCAGCACCACTCCAGCCCCTCTCTCACTCTCTCCACCGCCACCTTCATCTCCTCCGTCTATGGAGGAGATGACCAGTTCCGTCTCATCCATCAACGGAGGAAACCGATCTCTTTTCGCCCAACATTGAAGGAGATGAAACCTAATCGTCTTTTGACCAAAAAAAGAAAAAGAAAAAGAAAAAGAAAAAGAAAAAAGAAACCTAATTGTCTCCTTCGTCGACGAAGGAGGCTTATAAATCAGGTCTCAGCCTCTGATAGAAGTGACTCACTGTGAAAATATTGCTCACATCGCTTAACGACTGGTCCTATATGCTCTTTATAGTCATTTGTTCTCCCCACGTCTATCAACTTAAGCTTTTGAGTTTTATTTTCTTAATATGGCAACAGAGTTAGTGTTATCTATTTCTCGCCTAAATATTGCTCATACGTGCATTAGTCATTCCAAGGGAGAAGTGTCAAAAAAAGTCCTGAACTTATTGTATTGGTGCCAATTCAGTCCTAAACCTTTTACATTGGTGCTAATTCAGTCCCAATTTTTTTTTGCATTAGTGCCAATTCAGTCCTAAATCTTTTGCATTTATGCAATTGAGTCAATCCGTCCAATTTTGGCCGGAAATCGCTGACGTGGGCATCGATTGTCCTACGTGGCACGGCTGGAGCGGACGTGGACATTTTTTTAGTATTATTTTAATATTTTTAAGCATTTTTTTGTTTTTTTAAAATATAATTAAAAATTTAAATTAATATTTAAAAACGTCCACGTCAGCGCCAGCCGTGCCACGTAGGACAATCGACATCCACGTCAGCGATTTTTGGTCAAAATTGGCCGAATTGACTCAATTGGCATAAATGTAAACGATTTAGGACTGAATTAGCACCAATGCAATAGGTTTAGGACTTTTTTTAACACTTTTTCCGGTCATTCCAACATTACCAATTCAAATTTGTGGACTAGCCGAAACACATTCAAACGTTTTTCTCCACTGCCCACACTCGCACACACGTTTTTTCTCAACATTTTGCCCAACCCCTCTTCTTGCATTACTCTCAAACCCGTTCCTACACGGAAGATTCATATTTAAAAGCGAAGAACATTACCTCCACCAAGTGCGCCAAAATATGTTTCTTTCAAACTTCGTCGAATCAATGCCAGCCCAGGCAGATATGAAAAACACGTACTCCTTGTACTATTGGTTAGACGATTATGGTCTTGAAAGGAGCATGAAGCAGATTGAAGGATGTCTCAGAGCCAGAAATCCGACAGCGCAATCTCAAATCAAACTCGCAAGAGCGAGCGAGAGTTCGGCAAATTGAACGAAGAGAAACAATCCTAAGACATGCTTTTATACAGCTTTGAGCATGTAGGATCTCACTTTTCAAGTTCTAAGACTTATTCTCCACACATTGGACATGTTCATTGTTCCCCACATTCTGAACTTGTCCACTGCATTTTTGGCCGGGGTTGGTATCTGTTTACACCAAAAAGGACTCTGGCGAAACAATATCAATTTCTAGTAACAGGTTTGGTACTTTCCACTTATGCCAATCCTCTTCTGCCACGTGTCTTGCCACGTAGTCTGCTCGCTCTTATATTCTAGGAAACAAGAAAATAAGTGATCCCGCACTTTTTCTTAGACATTTAACTGATTTGGAATTATGCCAGCCACTTCTATCATATATGTGATAGCTAGCTCTACAGCGTGTACGCTAGCTGCCTATGTAATGTGTCTGGCTATGATTACCACATCTCTGGATTCCAATGTCGTGGCCTTACTCCTCTACTTATCTCTCTCTCTCTTTCCTTTTTCTTTTTTGGGGAAAAGGACATTACACGTGCCATAACTCTTTGTTGTCAAAGTTCTTCGCCGAATCACTTCGGTGCCACTTTTGAGGGAAAAAAAAAAAAAACCACTTAAGCACCAATTCTAATTTGGGATGTCGTTAATTTAATATGACAATTTTTTTTTATCGGACCACGTGGCTCGCCGGTGTGCTCAGTTAGCATTATTTGTCTCAAATGACGTGGTTTACAATCAAGCCATTACCCCAAATATTCAAACCCTATTTCATCAAGACATGATGAAACCAAGCACGATTTATCGAGTATAAAAGGACTACCTGAAGCAATGAAGGATTGAACCTGAACAAGATAGTCGCGAAAGCAACTTTGAGGATTGGATTTAACAAGTGAAGCAGTGGTGGCCGCGACATGAGCGCTTCAACAATAGCGTCCGAAAACGGGGGCGACCAGAGGTCCGCTTGGCATGGCTTTGGGCGTGATGGAAAGTGGCGGCGGTGGCGGTATTTTGGTGATTTGAAGACAATGCGGGAGACTCAAAATGAAGACAACTTTGAACAGAGAGAATTTTATACTCGTCTTGGTCTCTCTCGGTGAACTCTATTTGTAACCTCCGGAATGCTCTTCAGCATTGGCATTCGGAATCGAGGCTGCGACTAGTGATTAAGACGCTTATAGGAACTTCGATGTTTTTTTTTTTTGGTCGGCTACTAAATCAAGCACCAACGTCGTCGGCCCCTACATTGGGGAACAAGCTGATTGAAAGAGAGGTTTGGTCTATATGGTAGCGTCGCGGCTCCCTACTTTGCCGTCTAGGGCTGACGATCTTGCCGGGTATGTGAGGGTGGTGATGCTCGCCCGGTGACAGGACCCAAGTGCAGCAAGTTTCTGAGTGCACTATTCAAGCTTGAAACTTTTTGGTGGAATATTCACATCACGTATAATCAGAACAAGTGATTATTGAAATTCGCGACGGAACATACACTTTCAATTTGAAAGAGCGGGTTCGAAAACATATTTATTCTGAATCGGAGGGAGAAATGCACTGGAGTACCAATGTGTACCATGCACCTGAATTTACATATAGTAATGTCAATCTTTTACCAAAAACAAGCCATTTATCGATTCGTGCAGATCCAGTGAAGTCTCTTTTTCCCTCTACAAGGATCAAGACCAAATGAAAAGACCAAAGCAAAGAGTAGATCATGAACCAGTGGGGCAGCAACCCCGAGCATCAAAGTTTCTAATTTGAAGAATAACCTAAAGTGCATGATTTGAGTTTGAAAATAGAAAAAAGGAAAAATAGTGAACTAAAGAAGAAAAAACAGGGGAAGCAAACTGTGAGCAGCGGAGACCATCATTTGCCGCCGTCAACCCAAGTAAACCTGTCACAAACCAGCGATGGAGTTGCCAACGGAGGCATTTAAGTCATTGTTTTTTTTTTTTTTTTAATTTGGCATTTAAGTAGGCAGGCGAAAATTTTTGATATCGAAGTGAGCACTGTACAAAGGTTATGACACTTTTATGTTGACATTCACAAATGTCCAATCTGACCTCACACATGCCAAACCTCCTATTAGCCAAACCCACGTCAATTACATCTCGATCGGAGTAATTTTCATAACATTATATAATTATAAAGTCGTTACCATGTTCGACATGGTAAATGCCTCACATAGCAATTCTCTCTCTCAAAATGGCCAATATAAGTTTTTGCCTTTTTTAGGTCAAACTTAAATTTATCAGAGATATCAATAGCCTGTTCATGCTAATTGTAAATGAATAAAAAGTATGACTAACTTATCTAAGAACTAATAAAAAAAAAAAGTAATTCAAAAGGCTTAGGTCAACTCGAATAAAAAAAAATGAAAAATGACACAAAATAGTCCTTGAACTTTGGCTCAATATGCAAGGTAATCCCTAAAATTTTAATTTGTTCAATGTGGTATCTGAACTTTAAGATAATGTGTAATGCGGTCCTTGAACTTTTAATTTATTCAATATGGTCCATGAACTATTTGTATATGTTCATTTTGGTCCATGAACTATATGAAAATGTTCAATATTGTCCCTGAACTTGAATTAATGGAAAGATAACATTAAATATTTTCATATAGTTCAAGGACTAAGTTGAACATGTCTCAAAAGTCCAAGGACCAAATTGAACAAATTAAACGTTCAAGGACCACATTACACATTAGCTTAAAGTTCATGGACCACATTGAACAAATTAAAAGTTCATGGATTACATTGTATATTGAGCCAAAGTTCGGAGACCATTTGTATCATTATTACTTAAAGAAGAAGAAGACGAAGAAATAGTTTTTAAGAATAGTAAAAAGCATAGTCAAGCATAGGAGGTTGGGTAATGTATGTGTCATCTAGAATCTTTTAAAACATGTTGAAATTAGTTTTAAAAAGGTAAATCCAATAAGATGGTCATGATTGATCAATTCACAGCCCCAATTCAAACCATTTCAATCAAATATCACAATTGTCTGACCTTAACGGTCCAAATTCAAAAAGAAAATAAAAGACTATTCCGATCTCCTGTTGTCTCGCCTCTCGAGTCTTGATCATACGCAGCCCTTGCCACTCTTGTTGTTGTCCAACTCCGACCGCAATTGAGGTGCACACGCTATAGAAAGTAGATGAAAATTCTTATTTTTCCTTGCTTTCCTAGTTTCTTAAATTGGTTGAGACTTGTTATTTAATTTCCTAATTAGTCAATCTGCTAAATCTTTCAGTTTTTATGTGACAAATACTTGCTAAAAAACTTTCACCGATTCGATGTGGTGATGGTGGTAGATAGGGGTGTGCAAACTGGATTGGATTGGCCCGGACCGAACCAGGATCGGACCAACCCGACAGGGTTGGTCCGGTCCTTGAAGGGGGTGGTCCGATCCCCGAGAGGGGTGGTCCAGTCCTCGATCCCAATAAATGGGACCGATGACCAGGCGATCTGGTCCTCGATTTTATGGTGGATGGGATTGGACCGGACCAGACCGGACCGTCCAATATACACACACACACACACACACGATTAGAAAAAAAAAAATAGAAATATTTGACTTCACCATCGATGGCAGATGAGTGTTTGTATGAGGGTAGCTTTCACACTTCAACAAAGATTGTGCTTCTTCTTAGAATTACCTAACCAGTAAACTTGGTGATATAACAACATGGAGAACTTTTCGTAGTTTAGGAGCAACTAATTTCACTTCTTCTAGATGTTGTGTACAGAGAGTTAATTTCTCTCATGAGTAGTAGGTGACCAAGCTTGAATTCCAGATGATCCCTCTCGACTTTTTTTTTTTTTTGGTGCGAATCCCTCTCAAGCTTGAATACCATTAAAATGGTATTAGCGGTCCCATTGGGACCGGACTGGGACTTTTTTTTTTTGGGTGCGAATCCCTCTCTAGTTTGAATACCATTAAAATGGTATTAACGGTGTTAGCAGTCCCATTGGGACCGAACCGGACCACCGGTCCCGGTTCAGTCTGGTCCCTGTCTGGTCCGTGGTCTCGAAAATTTGGGGATCGGGACTATTGGTCCGGTCCCCGGTTCTATACCCGGACAGGATCGGCCCGGACCATGCACACCCCTAGTAGTAGAGGAGGAGATGGTAACGACGATGACTTAATCAATATACTGAAAATGCAAGTAAATGGATGACACGGGGTCGGGTGTGGCCCTCCAAATTGTATTGTACTGCATGAAAATTGACCAATATGAGTTAAACAAATCAATTGCTGAAACGTCATACATTGCCGCCCAAACCCGACCCGACGCACCATTTGACACTTCTAGAACACATGCAGGAACATTTTTGGGCTCATGGCCCAATAACTAATGGCGTGTAGTTCTCTTTAAGGGAGGAGGCTCCATTTGCTCTCCTCTCAAAGCCCAACTACGGCCCAATTTGACCGGTAAATTTTTAATGGCTTCTAAAATTGAATATACCAATCGTTAATTGAATAAAGGCGCAGTATATATGTTTATGTACAAATAAGCATATGATCATAATATGAACGAAACAAAGGAAAGTTACCGGAAGAAATCATAGTAGTCACTTTTCATTGTGCTCGACTAGTTTTCGATTTTCATGACTCAAAACAATTAATTTGAGCGCAGATGATTATGATCCTCAAATTAGGAATGGATAAGATTATTTGTGTAAATTTTGCTTTACCGTGGCGGTGTATGCTTCATTTACTAGTGTATGCAGTAGCAACTGGCAAAAAGCAATACTAATTTCACCAGTGAATTTACTAAGGATAACTGTAAAAAAAGTCTTAAACTTACTGTACGACAGTCAATTAAGTCCCAAAATTTTTAATTTGGCCAATTTAGTTCTAATCCTTTTGAAAATTTGCTAATGTAGTCTTTCCGGCCAAAATTGGTTGGAAATCGTTGACATGGCCACCAACTGTCTGACGTGGCATGGCCGGTGCCGACGTGGATGATATACATGAATTTTTTTTAGAACTTAAGAAACTTTTTATGAATTTTTTATTTTTATTTTATTTTTTTCTTCTTACTGATCACTTCTCAAAAAGGTCCCGTGAGGGCCATCGCAGGTGGCCAGTTTAGAGAATTGAAAAAATTATAAAAAATAATCCATGTCAGCACTGATCGTACCACATCAGGGGTTTCCAGCCAAATTTTAGTCAGAAGGACTATATCGACAAATCGTCAAAAGGTTTAGGACTAAATTGATCAAATTGAAAAGTTTATGACTGCATTGGCATCCATGTAATATAATAGGTTTAGAACCTTTTTAGTAATATTCCTAAAACTACTACGGCTTGTTAATCAATTAACATATGAGCGAAACAATCACTTGACATTGAAAACCCACCGTTTGAGGCTCATGTCAAGAGTAAAAGTCCAAGTTAACGTTCAAGTTCATAACCTCCATCGAAGAAAAGTCTCGTACACATAACCGATCAAGCCGAATCACCTTTTCCTCATATGAATCTATTAAGACGAATCTTAGGTATTTAAGCACAAAAAAAGGGGATAAAGTAGGCAACTCACTATTTGCAATTATCTTTAAAACGTAATAGATTAAAGTTGATGAAACTTTCAATGTGCTTATGAATTAATTCATGTATTCTAAGATTGTTATAAATTATTTTATATAAGTGAACTCATATACGAAATAAACTTGCTAAAATTTAAAGGGTAATTCGCATTATGTTTTTGGAAATGAAAAGTCAACAGAAAAATAACAACGAAAGTTTGCGCAAAGCGCGGGTTCACCATTGGCACGTATCAACCCGATTCATTTATTTCCATTGTATATGTTGGAGAATTTGGAAACCAATTGTGAAGTCCCAGAAGTAATTTTGATGATAGCAAAGTCTCATTAAAGTATTTGATGATTTCTTTGAATGAATGCAGAATCATAATTATAGAAAATGTATATTCTAGAGAGTTATTCGATCAGGTGACTTGGGGCGTGCATGACAATAATTCTATTTACCTGTTTTTCTACTTTCTGTTATGAGGAACAAGCTTGGAACATAAATTCGTTCGGTAATGCAATTTTAATTTTTCTATTATTTGGAACAGATATAAGAAATATGAATTTTCTACTTTTCTATTTATGGAACAGAAACAGAAATAAGAATTCTTATCATTGATCACTTCCACTCTCTTGCGTGCGGTCTTCCTCTCTCTAGGGTCGCTGGTCGCCTCTCTAGCGTCCTTGCTACCAGCTTTCGTTCACCATCAGCTGGCCACTGGTCGCCGACCATCGATCGCTGGTCACCGTCCGTCGTCAACTGTTCGTCGGTCGTCGTTTGCAATCCGCAAGCCACCAGTCTTCGATCCCCCGGCTCCCGTTCGCCCTTCGCCATTCGCTATCCGCCAGTCACAGGGCGACGTCCACCGGTCTCTGTCCACCCATCGCTGTCAGCCAATCTCCGGTCCGACGGCCGAGGCACAACGGCCGACAATTGTAGAAATTTTATGCTGGTATCAAATGAATTTTTGTTCCGGGAGCATAAATTTTGTGTCGTTATCAAACGTATATCTCTGCTCAAAAACTCGTCTAGGGAATAGAGATGGAATAATTTATTTCTAACCAGAAATAAAGCCTAGGAAGAGAATGGTTATCATTCGCGCCCTTATAGAAGCCCACACTCAATAGTGTTGTGAAGTGTCTATTGGTCTTATTCTTATCGTGCGCCTTATGAGTGCGTTTGGATCCGTGAAGCTCATCACTCTAATCTTTCCCTAACCCAACTGTGGATTCTACAAGAAATGAGAAGTTCACAAAAGAAAATTTCCATATGTAGATCAACTTTGTATAAATCCGAAATGTATGACATCCAACTCATAGATGTTTTTGATATTAATAATTTAATATATTGTGACAGACCCAAATGACTTAACAATCATGTGATTACGCTTAATCGCTTGAAATCTAAGATTGATGTATATACTACTTAGAACTTTTATAGGTATGATTGGAGAGACTTGAAGATTTCGTGGATTAATGGCTAATTTGTTCAGGGACGCTCGAGATTAATTCAACAGATAGCAATTCAGACTTTAGAGTTCAAATTTTGGCTCGTAGTTGCTTGAATCATTGACAGTATTGCTATGGCCGGCAAGGGCTTCGTAGTCCTCAGCCGTGGGCCGACGGGGTCGCTAGCCCTTTGAACCAAAATGATAAGAAAGAAAAAGAAAAGAAAATTAATGAAATAACAAAAAATATTAGAACAAAATAATAATGTCTTATTAAAAACTGTTTTTGTCAGCGTCGATCGTGTCACGTAGGAAGATTGGTGTTCACTTCAGCGATTTTCGGCTAAAATTAATTGGTTGAACTTAATTGATAAAATATAAAAATATTAATGATTTAATTAATAAAATTAAAAAATTTAAGATTGAATTGATACAAGATTTAAAACTTCGTGGACAATTCTTCCGACATTAATCGATTGAGACATCAATGAAAGTACGATTAGGGGGGGGGCAGAGGATCATCGTGCACGTATCTGAATCAATCCGTCCCTCCCAATACTGCAAGGCAACTAACATGCGCCACCTTGCAGCGGTGGGGAGCATAAACCAAACGACTTTTCAAAACCTTTGACAAGGAAAACGCTCGTGGGGCCCTCCCAGTCCCTTAGAAAATCTGCCACGTGGAAAGTTACAATGGCAGGTTCGGTAATTTCAAACTACCAACGCAACACTCCTCACACGTAGCTTCTGGATACCGTTCAAAGTTCATAAACGATCGCTCCTTCACGCCTTCTCCTCTCCTCTGCCCTTGGTAGACACTACATCGGAGAAAGCCTCACTAAACCCGACCTCGAGAGCGGAAGCTGATTCCTAAGAAACCTCGGGTCGGTTGATGCGGACGAGATCGAGGGATGCCGCCGAAGCAGGCCCTGAAGAAAGCCGACGTGGCGAAGAAGCAGAAGATGGTCGAGGACAAGACCTTCGGGCTCAAGAACAAGAACAAGAGCAAGAACATCCAGAAGTACGTGCAGACCCTCCAGCAGTCCGTGCAGCCCAAGACCGATCCTTCCAAGAACGCCGCGAAGGTCCGATCGTAAACCTACTTCCAAGTGTTTCCGCTGTTGTAACTCTGATTTTCTCAGGAAAATCGGTCGATGCAAAATAGACGAGGAGCTAAAATGGTGTTTGATATGACAAAAGGCCTTAATTTGTTCATGACCACTTACGTTTTATACACTAATAATAGCTTAGGTTACTAGTTACGATCGAATAGAAGTATAGGTTTGATAGGTTCGAGTGAGTTCTTGCATCAACATCCACGAAAAGCAGAGGAAATATTTTTTTGCTGATTTAGTTACAGTGGAGTTTCTCTGTTCTTTTCCTTTCAGAAGAAGAAGGAAGAGGGTAAGGCGAAAGATAAGGAGCTAAATGACTTGTTTAAGATTGCCGTGAGCCAGCCCAAGGTGCCTGTCGGTAATATCTCTCGGCTTTTTCGCGCCTTTGTATCTTTTTCGCTATGAAGCGTGAATGAGTTCAAACAGATTCAGTAATGAATGGAGGGTTGATCAGGTGTTGATCCCAAGTCCATCGTGTGCGAGTTCTACAAGGCAGGGCAGTGTGCTAAAGGTTTCAAGTGTAAATTCTCTCACGATTTGAATGTTCAGCGCAAAGGAGAAAAGATCGATCTTTACAGCGACAAACGGGACGATGGTATTGAGTCTATTGACCGACTTCCCATTTCCTTGTGATTAATACTGTCATCACAAGCTTAGCTTAATTTAACTGTTGCTAGTATTTGCTTATCGTGTGTAATTTGTAGCAATGTTCCGATTTCATCTCCTTGACTTCAGGTACAATGGAGGAGTGGGATCAGGAGACTTTGGAGGAGGTTGTCGAGTCGAAGAAAAAGGAGTATAAGCAGAATAAGCCCACTGACATCGTAAGTAATTCATGAATTCTTTGTCAAGTAACATGATTCTAGGTGCAATCGCTTTCTCTGAGTACGAATATACAAAATGTCTGCTCTGTATCAATGTGTTAAGCTCTTTTCTTTGGGGTTCCAAAGATCAGCTTTTCATCGATTTTTTCTTAGGATATCAAGTTCCGGAAAATGGTGGCAAGCATGTAGTAATTTGCCTAAAAAGAGGTGGAATCGTGTACGTATAACTGAAGGAAGCAAATGAGCTCTCGACTCTGTTGTCGGTCTTGTTAGATTATGACTTGCTCTTTTTTCTGTGACATGTGAAGGTGTGCAAGTACTTTTTGGAAGCAGTGGAGAAGAAACAGTATGGTTGGTTCTGGGTCTGTCCAAATGGTGGGAAAGACTGCCATTACAGGCACGCACTTCCTCCTGGATATGTCCTGAAGTCCCAAATGAAAGCTTTGCTCGAAGAAGAGAGCAAAAAGACGCCCCTCGAGGAAGAAATCGAGAATCAGGTAAGCCGTCAATTTCTGTGCTCATCTTGTTCGATCTGTCCTGTGTTTTTCCTATGGACTTGAGTTTGCCGGCGCTGAAGCAGTGGCAGCCGATGAACTTCGTGTTTATCTGATACCGAAAATGTTGTGCTCAATGGGTATCTGTTTTGGGGTTGCAGCGTGCCAAATTGACTACTCTGACTCCTCTGACTCCCGAGTTGTTCGCGATATGGAAGAAGACGAAGATTGCAGAGAGAGACGCTCGGTTAGCGGCGCTTATAGAAGAGAGGGCTAAGAATGACCGAATGAGGTACTATACATTCTTCTGCTGTATCCAGGCAGGTGTTGTACCAGATGCAAATCACCTGTCGTGCAGCCTGTATCTGTTTTGTGTCGGATTGAAGAGCGAGATATTCTGAATTCTAATTTCGCGGAATTTTTGCTGTATGCTTCTCAGCGGCCGCGAGCTATTCCTGTCCGATTCAAGCTTGTTTGTCGATGATGTTGAGGCATGTGAAAAGCACTTGAGAGAGGAACAATCTCGCGTCATGAAAAAGCAGGTGGGAATTTTCATTTGAACCCATCTGCTTAATGGAGTTTCCTAGAAACTTTATGTCCATCTTGCTTGTGAATGCCTGACATTTCTTGTTCTTGATAAGAGCCATGCTTATGAGACCCAAAGAAAATGTTGTCCATTAATTTTTTCTCTCTTTTGCATATAGATTGAACATGGTGATGTCTTTCACTTGGTTAATTTTGTCAAATCTGGTGCTTGATCTCCATTATGCAGTCCATTCATGCCATATAATGTCTTGTAAAATTTCAGGTGGATGGCAATTCGGCTGGAGATGGATCTAGTGCCTCATCGACGGAAGTTGGCGATGGTGAAGTCCTTCCCTACGAGGACGATGACGAGCTGGATGCTAATGAACTTGACGAGCTCGAGGCTAGCCTGTCGAGAACAGCTATACAGATCCAGGAGCCGCGCGTTGGAGCATAAACTATGAACTCCAAAACAATCTTCAGATCTCTAGCTCGCGCAGATTCTCAATTAGCTGCGACCGGTAGGCGTAATTGCCAGCGTTGGTTCATCACAAGAGAGTCCAGTTCTTCACTTAAATGCACATGGGTTTTCCCGCTAAAGGGTGGTTTACTTATCAACAAGTTTCTCAATGTGGACTCTTAACATGGGATCCTTCTAGAACTATTGAGCTCAGATGTGTCAAACTTCTTTTTAATAATTAAATCATCCAATAAATGAAAAGGCAACCATAAACTGATTCTTTGGTTTTTGATGCTCTGAAAGTAGTGCTGTCTTCATCCTATCTTGCAAGGAGACATGAGATGGGCTGCATTTAACTCTAGATAGACAGACATTTAATGATTTAACAACACCAGTGTTAGGAACGCAAATCTTTAAAGAGAAGAAAAATCAGTGAAGAAGAAGAAGAAGACAAGCGAATTTTTTACGTGGAAAAACCCTTCTAAATCAAAAAGGAAAAAAATCACGGTGCCGCACTAGGCAATCTCTTCACTATCAGCTTTTTTGCCTTACAAAAGATATTGCCCCAATATATAGCAGGAGTCTAGGGCATACATAGTTGAGAAGTAAATTACAAGTATGCCATGTAAAAGCTTTACGCTTAATAATTACAACTATGCCATATAAAAGCTATGCGCTTAATATTGCTTTTCCTTTTTCTTTTTTTTTTTTCAATCAGACTCCACAAATCCATCAATCTCCCCCTTGGAGGTTGATCTTCAAAACTGCAATAATCTTTCATAGTCTTCACTCCTCTTGTAACCAAAATTGTCCTAATGCGGCGGCCCCCCTCATCACTATCCATGGAGGCCAACTGAGGCAATGCACAGCCTCAGTTTTTCAATGGTGACAACCTTTGTTAACACGTTTGCTGGATTTTCTGCACCAAAAATCTTCTTCAATGACAATGTCCCATCATCTATTAGCTCACGAATATGATACTTCAACTCAACGTGCTTTGTCCTTGAATGAAACACCGAATTTTTTGCAAGACAAATAGCACTCTGACCGTCACTGAAGAGAACACTGCTATCTTGCTCATTGCCTATCTCCTTCAGAAAATTTTTCAACCAAATCATCTCCTTACTAGCTTCAGATATAGCAACATACTCTGCTTCAGTGGTTGAGAGAGACACGCACGTCTGAAGTCTAGACATCCAACTGATTACAGTGCCACCTAAAGTAAAAACATAACCCAAGGTGCTCTTCCTGTTATCCAAGTCACCACCAAGATCTGCATCAACAAAGCCTTGTAAAGTTATACCGTTTTTCATAAAACATAATGACATACCTGAAGTGCCTCTCAAGTATCTTAATAACCACTTTACAGCTTCCCAATGCTTTATTCATGGATTAGCCATGTATCTGCTCACAACTCCCACTGCGTGAGCTATGTCTAGTCTGGTACACACCATTGCGTACATTAAACTGCCAACAGCTGACGCATACGGCACCTTAGCCATATATTCCCGCTCCTCGTCTGTCTTTGGCGACTGCTTCTTCGAGAGCTTGAAGTGACTTCCTAAAGGAGTACTTCCGGGCTTTGCATTCTGAACTTCGAATCTGTCCAACACCTTCTCGATGTACTTTTCTTGAGATAACTTTAGAATTCCTTTGGATCTATCCCGCGTGATCCGCATTCCAAGATTCTGATTCGCTGCGCCCAAGTCCTTCATCTCAAACTCTTTTGACAATTGCTGCTTCAGTATGTTGATCTCCCTCATGCTAGATTCTGCAATGAGCATATCATCCACATACAACAGCAAAATAATATATCAGTCATCAAATTTCTTGAAGTAACAGCAATGATCCGTCTAACTTCTGGTGAACATGTTACTACACATAAAAGTGTCAAATTTCTTGTACTACTATCTAGGAGCCTGTTTCAAGCCATAGACTTTTCTACAGCTTGCAGACATAATTTTCTTTCCCAGAAACTTGAAAACCTTCTGGTTGTACCATATAGATATCCTCCTCTAAGTTACCATGGAGGAATGCAATCTTTACATCTAACTGCTCCAAATGTAAATTCTCAGCAGCAACAATACTCAACACTAGCCTGATAGTAGTCAATTTCATAACTGGAGAGAAAATCTCTGTGTAGTCAATACCTTCCTTTTGCTGAAAACCTTTTACTACTAACCTTGCTTTGCACCTCTTGCTGCCATCAGGTTCTTCTTTGACCCTATACACCCACTTGATCTGCAAGGCCTTCTTCCCATCTGGTGACTGAGTTAACACCCAAGTTCTATTCTTCTCGAGTGAATCCAACTCATCATGCATTGCTAACTCCCACTTAACAAAATCTTTAACCTGCACTGCTTCTGAAAAATTTTCTGGTTCGCCAGCATCAGTTAAAAGTAAATAATTCAATGACGGAGAATACCTCTGTACAGGTTTAGATGTTCTACTAGATCTTCTCAAAGTGGGCTCCGGAGTATATGATTCTTGTTCTGATTTTTCATTAGAGTCTACGGCAACAGTTTTAGGATTTGTAACCATAACACTCTTAGAAACTCCTTCCAATTCAATCTCTCTAGTCTCCACCATTTGCTTCTTCACACTAGATTCTACAATAGCTCTGTCCTTGTACAATAAGTTTTCATTGAATGTAACATCAGCGCTTCTTGTTATTTTTCTATTTTGCTCATCCCAAAATCGATAGCCAAAATAATCAGAACCATATCCAATGAAAAAACATTTTTTTAGCTTTTGCATCAAGCTTATCTCTATTTTCAGAATCTATGTGGACATATGAAACACAACCAAAAACTTTCAGATGCGAGAGATTCACCTTTTTTCCACTTCATTCTTCTTCTGGTAGCTTCAAATCAAGTGGAACTGAAGGTCCTCTATTGATCTGATATGCTGCTGTGTTAATTGCATCCGCCCAAAACATCTTGGGTAATCCTGCATGCATCCTCATACTTCTTGCACGCTCATTCAAAGTTCTATTCATCCTCTCAGCAACTCCATTTTGCTGCGGTCTATTGGGAACAGTTCTTGTCATTCTGATTCCGTTCTCTGCACAAAATTGCTTGAACTCCTTGCTATCATACTCACCACCATTATCGGACCTTAGACATTTAATCTTCAGGCCAGTCTCGTTCTCTATTTCAGCTTTCCATCTCTTAAAAGTAGCAAACGCGTCAGATTTGTTTTTCAAAAAATAAACCCATACCTTTCTAGTGGAGTCGTCAATAAACGTGACATAATAGCGCGAGCCTCCAAGGGAATGTACAGGGGCTGGCCCCCACACATCTGTATGCACCAACTCTAATTTTCCTTTCTTTGATTCTCTCCCAATCTTCGAAAAACTGACACATTTCTGCTTACCCATAACGCAATCTTCACATAGACCAATATCTATGGACTTCAAATCAGCCAAATTTCCCTTAGATGCTAACAACTTCATCCCCTTTTTGCTAATGTGTCCAAGCCTACAGTGCCACAATTTAGAATCCGCTTTCGACTCAACAACAGCTGCGGTTTCTCTACTGCTTTCAGTCATGTACAGTGTTCCTGACTTTGTTCCCCGTGCTACAACCAAAGCACCTTTAACTATTTTCCAAGAGATATCCCCAAAAATAGTTCAGTATCCTGTGCTGTCTAATTGACTTATAGAGATCAGATTTCTCTTAAGTCTTGGAACATATCTGACATCATGCAACTTCCATTGATATCCGTTAGTAGTTTTAATATAAACATCACCCTTTCCCATAATAATCAAAGCTTCATCATCAGCAAGATAAACGTTCCCAAATTTTCCAGCAACAAAATTATGCATTAATTCTTTGCACAAAGTAGAGTGAAACGACGCATTTGAGTCTAGAATCCAAGACTCAATCGGACTGTCAATGCTCAAAATTAAAGCATCATTATCAACCGTCTCTTCAAGAGTTGCATTCATTGATTTCTCTTCTTCTTGATTTCGATCGCGATACTGAAATTTCTTCTTTGGGGCTCTACAATCTCGTCTCAAATTACCCTTCTTTTTGCAATTCCAACAAGTTATTTCACCATGATGTCTCGATTTACTTCTCCCTTTAGACTTTGATCTACCACGATTCTGGTTCCGCCATCGTTGATTACTTCTTCCTCTGCCTTCGGTATTTAAGGTAGCACATGAAGATTCACCCGACTCTCTTCTGCGAATATGCTCGCTAAGAATCAAATCTCGGATTGCTTGAAGCTCCAACTTTTTATTACCAGACGAACTGCTCACTACAGTTATAGTTGCACTCCAACTTTCAAGTAGAGAAGATAATAAAATTAAAGTTTTTACCTCATTGTCAAATTTGATTTCCACCGAACTCAACTGAGTCATGATCACGTTGAATTCGTTGATGCGATCTGTCACAGAAGCACCTTCGTCCATCTTAAGATTGAAAAGACGACGCATCAAATATACCTTGTTTGATGCAGAAGGCTTCTCGTACATATTGGACAAGGCCCCCATCAGATCCACCATTATCTTCTCATTAGCGATGTTGAAAGCAACGTTTTGCGCCAATGTGAGACGAATCACACCCAAAGCTTGTCTATCTAACAATTCCCACTTTTCTTACTTCATCGATTCCAGTTTCTCTCCCGACAGAGGCTGATGTAAGTTCTTCTGATACAGCTGGTCCTCGATCTGCATCTTCCAGAAACCAATGTCCTTACCATAGAACCGATCGATCTTCACCTTCCCTTCGTCCATCTTCATCGCTCCCACTAATTCGCTAAACCAGGCTCTGATACCAGTTGTTAGGAACACAAATCTTTGAAGAGAAGAAAAAACAGAGAAGAAGAAGAAGACAAGCGAATTTTTTACGTGGAAAAACCCTTCTAAATCAGAAAGGAAAAAAACCACGGTGCCGCACTAGGCAATCTCTCCACTATTAGTTTTTTTGCGTTACAAAAGATATTGCCCTAATATATAGCAGGAGTCTAGGGCATACATAGTTGAGAAGTAAATTACAAGTATGCCATGTAAAAGCTCCGCGTTTAATAATTACAACTATGTCATGTAAAAGCTCTGCGCTTAATATTGCTTTTCCTTCTTCTTTTTTTAATCGGACTCCACAAATCCATCAACAAGGTCTTTAGGTATATGCCATTGCTTTATCACATTATTTATCGCTGCATAATTTTTTCTTATTTCCATGATAATAGAACTAAATAAATATGAGGAAAAATTTCAAATAAGGGTCTGACGTGTCATCGTTTTCTCAAATAAGGGTATGAAGTGCTCAAATCGTTTTAAAGAAGGGCATGACCTAAGAGTATTTTTGTCATTTACTTTTTTTCTATTTTTTATTTTTATTTTTTACCTTCTCTTTTTCTTTTCTTTTCTTTTCTTTTTTCTTTTTCGTCTTCCCTCCCCTCTCCATCTCCATCTCCCTAGCCACCGCCATCTCCACCGCCAACTCCATCGACAACCCTTCTTGATAGATGATAGAGAGATGAAGGGTGGTGACAGCGAGCAGCTTCGGGCGGCGGGCCCCAAAGGCTTGCGAGTAGAGCGGCTCCATACTGAGGGCCAGGTTAGAGAGCACTGAGTAGCCTGTGATGTTGGCAAAGGCGATGGCGAGCGACCCGACGGTGAGCTCAGTGTCGCCGAGGTGGCCAAGGAAAAGCATGCATGGGATGGAGTGGGAGTAGAGGATGAGCATCGTGAGGGCAATGGGGAGGGCGAGCGCGAACAGGGACTTGGCCTCTGCGACGAAGTTTGTGGTGGCGACCTCGTCGGGCCCTGGGAACTCTTGTTTTGTGGCGGGGAGGGATACGAAGAGGTCCAAGAAGACATGGGTCAGCAGCAGTTGAGCAGGTTTCTCAATGGCGGGCATGGCAGTGCTCGGATTGCACATTTTTGGTAGCACGCAATTCACGACGACGGATCAAGATGGCCAAATCCAATCTGGGAAGAGCTTTAGTACTAGTGTATTTGTTGTTTGGATTCGTAATCATGTTCTCATAAGTTTAGATAGAGAGAGAGATACTCTCGTGAAGAGCACTCTGTTTCTGCTTTCTTTCTTCATAGATAACCCTTCTTCATTGCACGAGCAACGCCTTGGTCTCTGCTGGCGAGGCCAGGTAGCGGCGGTGGGCCCATCCTCGGGACCATGCTGGTTGGCGGCGGCGCTGGAGGGAGGGGGATGTGGGACAGGCAGGTGGCCAGTGGAGATGGCGGTGGCGAGGGAGATGGAGAGGGGAGGGAAGAGGAAAAAGAAAAAAGAAAAGAGAAGAACATGGTTGCACTTTTTCCACTCCTCATTTAACTTTGACACTCCCTATCATAGTATTTTGACTAAATTGTCCCTTATGCGGCCCACCTTTTAGCATTATTTTCATCTTTTTATTTGGTCAAATGCATTGTCCATCTTATTTATTTACTTTTTATTTCCTCGGAATCCCACTTTTCTTCTTCTTCTTATCTTGCCTCTTTTTCCTTTTTTCGCTTCAGACAAGCCTTCAGAGCAAGTATAAACTCTAGAAGGAGGATTGATGGAAGAGAGATTGAGCCAAAAATTCCATAACTTTGATGAAAAGTCGAAGCACTGATTAGTTCAATGACAATGGTATTCACAGAACCAACGGGAAAAGGGCCAACACATAGCATTTATCATTTGTTCGTTTCTATGAACTGAAGAATTAACCGATGAAGCAGCTTTGATTGAAAAAAAAAAACCTGATGAAGCTCACAAACTTAGGGTTTAATGACCACGAGGGACATCGAAGTCACAGTGATACATCGTCCTCGAACAAGACAACGTCCCCGATTCAGTCACGGGTCATCCCCTCACCTTGATCCTGGCTCTGGGACTCCTCTCCGTCCTCTCTAAGTGGCTCTCAACCGAAGCTCAATTCCACTCATTCCCTCTCACCAGCGAGAATGTCATCAAGCTCGGCAGATTTGTCGGCCTCCCAAGGCTCACGGCGTAGGGGAACAATTGGAGTTGAGGGAGCTGGTAACGGGATTGGAGGAGTTAGCAAGGGGAATCGAGGAGGAGTTTGACGTCATGTTGATGAGCACGTGTTCTTACACGAGGAGGAGGTGAGGGAGTTGGGAAAACGCTACGGGGTTGTGTGTTTTCAAATTGCGTAAATGTATCTGATGATGAAGTCGCGAATGGTAAAGAGCAAACAATACCGTCAAAAAGTTCATTTAACATTTTTCGTCATAATTTGCTCTTCCTTTTGTGCTTTTGCCGGAGACTCACCGGAAGCATTGAATTGCATTTAAATATTCTTTGAGAAAAAAATGGGAGAGATTTAAGATACCAAAGGCCTGACTGAAGCGAAAAAATGGAAACAAGGGAATAGAGAGAGGCACTTGACACGGGACGAGGTTTTCGTGCCCCAACCGGTCGTGCATCTGGCCAAGAAGATCCCCAAGACTTGCTGTGTCTGGGTCCCCTAGGGTTTATCTAGGGTTTTCTACTGCCTATTTTCAATAATGTTCCAGGGGCGGGCGATACTGTAATTGTCCGTAGGTTCTGGAAGCTTCTTATTTATTGTCGGTGGTTAGAAGATAGGAGATTTAATGTCGGTTGTTAGGGAGATGGAAGATGCGATCTTAGCCATCAGATGTAATAGAGATCGACGGTTGTAATCTGAGGCCCTCTACTATATAAAGAGGTGTCTTCCTTCTCATTTGAAACATCCAGAAATAGAGTTCAAAGCTTTCCTCCCAGAGTCTCTCTCTCTAGAGCTTTCTCTCTCTACGAAGATCCGGGTGAATCAAGAGCAAAAAGGCTTAGCTTGGGCGTTCTGACGATATAAGGTAGCCCGAGTTGCCGCACGAGTTGACCCTCCGCAATCGGCCCGTGACAAGTGGTATCAGAGCGACGTAGAGACGAGCTGTTCGTGAGATCGTAGAGCATCAAGATGGTCGAGGTTATGCCAAACTCCGAAGTGGATCAAACTACTGCCGTGGATGGTGTTAACCCCCACGAGAAAGCCCCGCAGGAGAAAGCCCGGGCCAAATCCAAAAGAAGAGAAACATCGTCGGACGCTGTGTCCGCACTTGCCGAAAAGTTCGATAAAATGAAAGCTACCGTGTACGAGCTCATTGATGGCCTTGAAGATGCTAAGGAGCGGATCACCAGCATGGATAGGACGATTCGCGAAGACTTCACCATCGTCCTGAACGGAGCCGTGACACCGTTGCAAATGAAAGACGAAGCCCTCGAAGCGTCGGTTGAAGCTTTGAAGCTGGACGTCGAAGAAAAGAATGATGCTCGCCAAGCCGAGATAGACGCGCTGAAGGTGGAGATTCAAGAAATGAAGACAGAGCTGGTCCTATGCAAAACCAGCATCGCACATGGTGCTGTAAACGTTCAAGCGGCGCCAAGAATGAAGGTGCCCGAACTAAAAGACTTCAAAGGCGAACGATCCGCTATGGAGGTGGACAACTTCCTATGGAGCATGGAGCAGTACTTTGACGCCATGGGTATCCATGAGGATGAATCCAAGGTACGATGCGTTGCTTTGCATCTTTCTGACAACGCCATGTTATGGTTGCGGTTCATTTATGATGAAGTCAGGAAAGGCACAGTCGGTTCCATTGAAACATGGGATGACTTTGTCCGAGAATTCCGAAATCACTTCTATCCCGAGTTCGCTCCACAAGAAGCTCGTAGCAAACTACATTGGCTGGAGCAAAGAGGCTCGATCCGGGAGTACGTCAAGGAGTTCACCGAGCTCAAACTCCAAATCCCCAATCTAGGCGAGGAGGAGGCCCTTGGCGCGTTCATGGATGGGCTAAAGCCGTGGGCGCAACTCGAGCTAAAGCGAAGGGATGTCCGAAGTCTCACAAAGGCGATCTCCATGGCCGAATCACTGGTGGACTGCAACAAAATTGATTCGTTCAAATCCAAGAATGGATGGAAGGATCGAAACGAGGATCGTAAAAATGAAGACGGCGATTCCAACCGTGGCCGAAAAGACCATGGTGAAAAAGAAAAGCATTGGGGAGAAGGTTCGTCCAGATCTCCTCACCAACATCGGGGTTACCGACCCCAAACCAATTATATCAACCCAGAGGACAGGTTCAAACACCCTCCGTCGCAGCCGTGCGGGATTTGCAATGGCGGCCATTGGACTCAACAGTGTCCAAAGAAGAATCAAGGGAAAACTCTATACTCCGTCGTCACCAAAGAAGGAGATGAGGAGCCAAAAGAAAAAGAAGAACGGGTAGTGCGACTTGGTGGTGTAAGAAGACTCAACGCCGTGCGAACCGGATCACCGCCGAAGAAATCCTCGAGTGCATCAACGCTGAACTTCGTGGAAGTCAAGGTACGTGACAAGCCGCTCATTGCCTTGGTTGACACGGGGGCGTCAAACCTATTCCTCTCGAGCGAAGCGGCGAAGTGGCTGGGACTCCGTGTGGAACCCACCGAACACTTTTTCAAGACGATCAACTCAAATGATGAGCCAGCTAATGGCATTGCTAGTGACGTCGAGATTCAAGTCGGCGGATGGAAAGGAAAGCTCGACTTCGAGGTAATTCCGCTCGACGACTATGATCTTCTCTTGGGTATGGATTTCTTTGACAGTGCTGAAGCGATGGTCGACCTGAGGAGTAAGACGATCATCATAACCGATCCTGAATGCCCATCGATGGTGCCCATGATCAATGGGGTGAAAGAGACAAAAAAAGTGAACACGGTTCAACTTGTGAAGAGCAAGCCCAGAGTTGAGATGCCGCCTGAGTCAAGCACAAAGACCCGACCTTTGGAGGAGTCAAAGGAAAAGTGGGAGCTGCCCACACAAACCCAAAACACTATGCCAATCCAGGTGCTGTTCCCTGAAGTGGAAGACATTGGAGCGGCCAAAACAAAGAACGAGTCGCTGATGACTCCTGCTGCGGTCGAAGCACCGATCAAGCATCAAGTCCCGAAGCCAAAGAAGAAGCGCTCTCGTGGACGAAAGAACAAAAACCAGAAGAAGCCCGTGATCCAGGAGAAGGATGTGCGCGGCAAAGCAAAAATCAACCCCGAGCTGCGAGCACCGAGGACGGCGCTCAAATCGGTGGGGGAGAATGACACGGGACGAGGTTTTCGTGCCCCAACCGGTCGTGCATCTGGCCAAGAAGATCCCCAAGACTTGCTGTGTCTGGGTCCCCTAGGGTTTATCTAGGGTTTTCTACTGCCTATTTTCAATAATGTTCCAGGGGCGGGCGATACTGTAATTGTCCGTAGGTTCTGGAAGCTTCTTATTTATTGTCGGTGGTTAGAAGATAGGAGATTTAATGTCGGTTGTTAGGGAGATGGAAGATGCGATCTTAGCCATCAGATGTAATAGAGATCGACGGTTGTAATCTGAGGCCCTCTACTATATAAAGAGGTGTCCTCCTTCTCATTTGAAACATCCAGAAATAGAGTTCAAAGCTTTCCTCCCAGAGTCTCTCTCTCTAGAGCTTTCTCTCTCTACGAAGATCCGGGTGAATCAAGAGCAAAAAGGCTTAGCTTGGGCGTTCTGACGATACAAGGTAGCCCGAGTTGCCGCACGAGTCGACCCTCCGCAATCGGCCCGTGACACACTACTGTTGGTATTAATAGACACAGAAGGCATGGAAAGATAAAAACGAAGAAGGAAAGTGAGACCCGCTGTGATGACCCAGGATATTCCCGACTTCTTGATTACTGATTTCCTATAACTTTGACAAGCGGAGAAGGCGTAACCAAAACATCGGCAATAAACTTCTTCATAGAACACACCCTTTTTATTTAATATATGGCAACTATTATTTTTACACCATAAAACGTATTCTTCCCCATAAAAAGTGCATCTAATTAAAATTTGGGGAAGACGAAGGGGTCGATCATTACCATCAAACAAACTCATACTAAACTTAGATTTCTGGGCCTTTAACCTCGCACTCACATCTACTATAGCTTCTAAGATAATTTTCTCCCGGCTGGGAATCTGTGGTAGCTTATCTCCATATAAGCGACTAGAACTGACGCGTACTATGTCCCTTCCACACCTGTAACCATGTCGATGCGTGGATCCGACTGAGCCATTGCTAGTTCCCTGAAAAATAAGGGATGAGCACACAACTCAGTAGGAAAAACACTAGTCTCAAGATAGAGTAGAAGTTATAACATCTGATGTCGCGAACCACAAATCTATCCTGTGACTCATTACTCAAATTCATCAAGCACAACATTAGTCATAATGTCAATCATAGACTTAACAGGAGCAGCAAACTTTTCCTTTCACATTCTGGCTTTCATTTCCCTGAGTCTTTCGTTACTCAAAGTAACCATATACAACATCAATCATAATGTCAGGCATAAACTCAATAAATGCAACATACATTCTTTTCTTTTCACTTTTGGGCATCCTCTTCCCTCATATTGGGACTTCCGGTACCGGGCAATGTTGTCACTGCACGTGTACGATGGCACTTTCACTTCATATCATTAAGTAAATGACGTCTATGCCATTGCCTCAAGTAAAACTTTTAGCTAATGACATCACTTGAATCTGTTGTCGCGAGCAATGGCCGATAAAATACGTCGTTTACCCCCAAGCCCCTACACCGTTGCTTTTGTCGCTAACGATGACGATCATCGTCTTTTAATGACAATCACATACTTGCATGCGCATGATCCATTCATTATCTTTGATTAAGATTATCATACCATCCACACATTCTAAGAACCGTCCTATATCACATGCACAAATACTCATACACACAAGAATGACTTCTTTCCTCAATCTTCCTTTAGCAAGTTTAAACACACGTTCCGGCATGCATTTCATTTCATTCATAAGGAATAACCATGCATCCACTTCAACAAGCATTAAACTAACATCCCTATTTCAAAACTAGTAATTCCCCTACCTTTTTCGACGTAGGACTACCCAAGAGCACCCGAGGAATAAGCGAGATCACGGCCGAGCAAGCAGGAACACGTGAGGAATGAGGGGCTAGGCGTGAGGGAGTTGGCGTGAGAGAGAGAGGGGGGGATCACGTGAGGGAGAGGGGGAGAGGATTTGTTGATGAAGGAATTGAAGAAATCATACTCCTATTTATAATAGTTTTCCAACTTCTCTTGCAAGTTACTTCACTAATGACCTTGCCTTGGTGTCTTAATCTGATTGGTCCACCTAAAAGCCTATATCGCTTAGGTTTCTAGAGTAGCTATTCATCGGCGTTTGATTGGTCCACATGTTTAGGCTACTAATCGTAGGTTTCTAGAGTAGCTATGTATCCTCATTTGATTGGTCCACTTGTATGGTTACTGATCAACCTTATCCTTTCATTTAATGATTGAAAATGACATTGATTTTATCATTATCTAATTGACTTACTATTACCATTGACTTTGGCATTCTTATCCAAATTGACTTACTATTACCATTGACTTGTGTATTCTTATCCAAATTAACTTATTATTACCATTGACTTAACATTGACTTAACATTGACTTGTGCATTCTTATCCAAATTGACCACCATTGACTTACTTTTTGACTAAGACTAACAATTATGGGACATTGGAACGAAGACCGAAGCTCCGGCGATGCGACCGGGCAGTCGGCGCCTGCCAACCAGGCGGGCGGCCGTGCGCTGCCCTTGCTGGTTGGACCAGCACGACGTTGACTGAGCATGACTAGCCCTTGCTAGTCGTTTGTCCAGCACCGTCCAGTGCTGGTTGGACGTGTCCGGCCTCGGCCTGGCTGGCTCGGCGACTTTCGTCCTGGTCTGTCTCTCCCTCGCTCATTATTTAGGCTATCATATTACATTTCTTAATTTTAATGGTTAGTCTACACTCCCTCTAGAACAACATTTACTAATTTCATCTAAGCTAAATCGTGGATGTCGCACCCACATGGAACGACATGGAGAGAAAAAAAAAACAGAGGGACAATGAATAATGCTAAAAGGTGGACCTCATAAGGGACAATATGGTCAACACACTATAATAGGGAGTGTCAAAGCCAAATGAGGAGTGAAAAAAGCGCGGTCCATAGAAAAAGAAAAAAGGTAAAAAATAAAAAAATAGAAAAAAGTAAAGGACAAAAATGCCCCGAGTTTAGGCCCTTCTTTGAAACGATTTGAGCACTTCATGCCCTTATTTGAAACAAGGTCCACTCTAAACCCTTATTTGAGAAAACTAGGACACTTCAGACCCTTATTTGAAAATTTCCCTAAATACAATGAAGAGAAGTGCTGAGTAAAAGGAATTGCTCGAACTGGTCGATTTTGGGAGGTTTTCAGAGGCACCGGTCCGATTCTGGGTTCCAAAAAATTGGAACCGGTAATTTTTAGTCCGGTTCCCGATTTCATGGGTGGATTCGCCTATTGGGGCTAACAACACAACCTAGAGGGGGGGGGTGAATAGGTTGTTTGAGAACTTTGAAAAACATTTGCGGAATAAAACAAGTTCAATTTCAAACACCGGGTCAAACATCTGCAGAGATATTGTAGAGATCAGGTCAGTAGATGTTTGAAATAACGTGAGCTGATTGTGTGCCTAAGTGTATAAAGATTACAAGAAACCAAAGCACACAACAAACATATGGTCAAACATCAGCAAAGACATATTGTAGAAATCAGGTCGTGCTCCTATTTGACAGATGGTGATGTTTACGAACATGTAGCGCTAATAAAGAGGAGATAGAAGATTTGCAAACAGATATATAGTGGTTCGGCTTTATCCCCAAGCCTACATCCACTCTCAAGACTAACAGCCACAACTTGGGCTGGAATCCACTAGTAATCTTCAAGACAAGTTACAAAAAGCAAGTACCGCCTTTCCAATAGATCACACTATCACAACTCACGTACTGCTCTCACTATTATACACTTGATCTTTCACAATATTGCAATACAGAAAGATCACCAGAGAAGATCTTTCGGGAGAACAAGAAACAGCAAGAGAAAGCTATCTCACAGCAAGTATGCATTTTACATTGTGCTCTCTCTAACATTTTGGCCTAGAAGGTCTTCCATTAAATAGACAACTTCATTCTTCTCGTTGGAGGGGCTTGAGAAGTCCAACAAGCCGTTAGAGATCCATTGGAACTGCTGCAGTTACTGTTTTTGACAATGTTCTGAAACTACTGCTTTGACACTGTTCTGAAAAGCTGACAGATGCCAACGACTATATTCTACCCGATAGACTTCCTATTCTTTCTCTGCGGATCTTTCACCCGCCAACGGCTATATTTTTCTTCCCAATGAAACATCCGCACATATCCATTGTTCAAACAACACCAAGACCTAATATCGACATAAACATTGTCACACATGATCTTTTGGTCCGTTGGTGCTGTTTATAGAAAAACTGTCTGGATGACTTGTGATCAACTATCCAATGATCCTCTTGGCTTCTTTAGCATACAAAGATTTCCAAGGATGTCGACATCTCCGCTGATTCCTCATCTTCGCTGATTAATCAGTTTCCAAAGATCTCCAAGGACATCAGCATCCCAGCCGATTCCTCTTCTTCACTGATTTGATTGAGTCAGTTTCCAAAGATCTCCAAGGACATCAACATCCCAGCTGATCCTCATCTTCACTGAACTCCCAAGGATCATTGATATCATCATAATCTTTGTAGTGGCTATATCCTTCTTGATTAGAGATCTGGTCAATTGATCAAGTGACCAGCACCTTCCCGAAGTAAACATTTGCACGATCCCTTACCCATAATCAGGACATCCAGATCTTTACTAGTTTGTTGATGCTATTCACCCGATCTTCCACCTGATCTATATAAGGCAGCTACTTTCTGCCAAAGATCTGCTGCTCAGATAACAATCCGGTGCACTTGATCTTTCGTCTAGTCCTTCCAAGCATATTGGCAATTTTGACTCCTCTAAGCTGTTCACCTTCACAAATGCGGTCCTTCCAAGCTTTAACGAACATCACAGTTCTAGGCTTGTTCACCATCACCAGGTCCATCCAACTGTTCACCTGATCTTTTTACCTCTAAGCCATCACAAATATCCCCGTTCTTCTCGGCTTGTTTACCCTTGATCAAGGTCCTTCCAGATGTTCACCTTATAGAGATCCTTTCAGCTTGAAGACATCTTCAATGCCCAATATCTTATTCACCTCAAAGATTGGCTACCAACTCTAAGGATCGGCAAAGCACTCTAAACATTGACAGAGCAGATCTTTATCTCAGAAGCATCCGGTGCTCTTTATAACATCATGTGCATTTCGGCTTGTGCATATATAACTTGGTATAACTCAACCAATACACATATTAGTAGCCTTTGATTGTCTTTGTTATCATCAAAACAAGATTGGAAATTTTCCAACAATCACCTCATTGGTGATATTCCCAACAATCTCCCATTTTTTATGATGATAAAACAATCATCTGAATATGCAGATCTTTCAACACGCAGTAAAGAATTTTCAATTTGAGTTCGTAAAAAGTAAAACATATTGCTTATCTTGCCAAAAATATGAATTCAGTTCAAAGCATAGTAAGCATACAATGCAATATCCAAATATCAAGATATTCAATGAATAAACAGGTCATAACAAGTAGAAACATTTTGAGCAAATCATAGAAATCATCAACAGCTCATGTTTCTACATAAGGC
Source organism: Lenwebbia sp. NSW1173648 (assembly GCA_029784005.1). Taxonomy (NCBI): domain Eukaryota; kingdom Viridiplantae; phylum Streptophyta; class Magnoliopsida; order Myrtales; family Myrtaceae; genus Lenwebbia; species Lenwebbia sp. NSW1173648. Next base: position 16,306,307 of record JARCGZ010000008.1, on the reverse strand, counting down.
ACTTAGTCACATGAATTTTAGATATGAATGAACATTCATCATGTGAACTAATACTCTTCCAAACACATATGCATATTCATCCAATCTCTCCCATTTTTTATCATAATAAAAAAGGCGCTAATATGGTATATGCAATTCAGCTCATTTTTACACAATTAAATCTTTTCCCTATTTGACATGCTCAAGTGAATAGAGAAGATGTGCAATGAAGCTCGTGTTTGGTGGATCAAACATCATATGCATCAAAATGAGTATATCAAGGAACATAGATGCATACAACCATAGTAACTCTCACCCTTTTGTCATAATAAAAAGCATGATATTGTAAAGGGAATATAAAGATATGCATTGAGGATATTTCAGAGAATGGCCACACAGCAGATATATTCCAGAAGATCTTTCAATAAGCATGAAGAACAGATCTAAAAGAGTTTGAATAATATGATCAATGAATTTCAAACTTTCTAGAGTAGAGATAATTTCATGATGAAGAATAATGAATGAAATTAAATCATGAAGTTTATCACAACAAAGGTTTTGAGAGACAACGTGTTAACAATTGATATAAACAATAGCAAGAACAATGTTGCCCCCCTATATAATATGATCACCAAATATCACAACTATTTGCAGCCAACTTTATCACATCCAATCACTCCCCCCTTTTTGTCGTCAGCAAAAAGAATACTAGCAGTATGCAAAAGATTATATCATTAAGCATAAACAGGAGCATACAGTAGTAAACATCTTCAGTTAAAAGACAAGCAGACAGCCGCAACTAGCAAAAGACATTTTAGGGTTGACGCGGTCGCTTTCTTTGTTGAAAAGGAAGGAGTTCCTACATCTTCAAGAAGGAACAGTTCTCATGGTATAAAAGATCATCAAAAGACGGACATTAGGAGCTAATATTTTGAATTTTCAACAACGCATATTACTCCCCCTGTCTTAATGCTATAACCTTTTAAGATCATCATCATCCGCATTCAACCATCATCAACATGCAGATAATACCATTGATGTTCGCACATATCATGAACAATCATCTTACTTCATAAACATCATCAAGTAATAATGAGTAAGAGATATAGAAGGTGGACTAACCATACTATGTAGAACTTAGCAAGTTCTACCCATGCATTCACATTTCCTTCCATCGTTAGAATGATAATCAAGATCTGAGCAGAAATCAGCTCAAGTTAATAAAGATATGCCCATACCTGATCTTTTGCTCTTTCTTCATGTGATGTTTCTTGATATGATGATTTTTCCTTTTCTTTTGTGTTTTTCTTCTTGTTTCACTTCCCCTTTTGTTTTCCTCCTCCTATCATAATGATAGTTCTTGCAAATAGCTTTCATCGGTGTTCAAAAATTTTCGCCATTCGAAACATCTTTAGCGTCAGCTTCTGTTTTATCTTTCAATGCTGCTGAAACAATCTTTGTGCTGATGTTTCACTTTCAGTGCCGAGATCACTACTTTGAGGTACTACACAGAAAGATTTGCTTCCATTTTCGTTGTAACAGCATCATCCTTATCATTGTTTGCTCTTTGAAATTCGAGAAGGAGATTTGAGTTCCACAATTAAGCTTGTCTCGATTTCAATCTGCATAAGCTTAGAAAATTCTTGTACATATGATGTTAATCATATAGTATCTTAAGTTGAATATCATCTGCCTTTGTTTTCGAATAAGTAGGAGTAGCATCTTTGAGCATATCAAGCATTTCAATCAAGAAACTATTCAACCTTTCTTATGGAGCTTGTGAGCTTGCTCAAATCATTCAAAACATTTGATATATCTCCAATAATAGTGTGATTTGAATGCATAGAGAAGAATCCTCAAACCTTTCAAAGTAGCTCAGTTTGAAGACTAAACAGGAGCAGTGCTGTTGTTTGTGAATTTTGCTGATCTATGGGAAATTTGCCGATCTTTGCGAAATTTCCTACTGCTGATTCTTTCCTTGAAAGATTGCCAAACTTCGCATGAATGGATTCTCTTACTTCGTGCATTTTTCTTATAGAAAACATGATAATCTCTACAAGATAGTGAGTACATGAAGAATATACCTTTCTCATCCTTATTAAGTTTGGTTGATGGTGCCCTTAGCCTATCACATTCTTTGCAAATATCCATCCCAAACTTCTTTACCAAATTTCTAGCATATATTTCTTGGAATACTAAAGTGTCGGCCTCAACTTGTTTGACTTAAACAAGAAAGATCTTTAGTTTTTTTTCATCATGCTCATTTCTAATTTCCTCTTCATGATATTGGCCAATTCCTTGCATGACAGCTCATTAGTAAATCAAAGATGATATCATCAACAAAATTTGAATCAACAAGATAACATGATCTTTTCTATTTATGAACAAAGTAGAGTTGACTTTCCCTTTCTCAAACCCATAAATGAACAAGAAAAGTACTTAACCTTTTCAGGCCATGCTCTTGGTGCTTGTTTGAAACCGTAAAGTGCTTTTTTGAGTCGGCACACATTGTTGATCGTGATTGAATATTTGCATCGTTGCTTGCTAAACATTTTCTCTTTGAATCATCACTAGATCTTTACTCCTTTTTTGGTATCTCCATGGATTTGATCTTTAGGATTACTTGATTTGTATCTCCAATCCTTAAGAATCTGCATTTGATTTGAAGATCTGCATTTGATTGGAAGAATCTACACTTTTCTTGAAAGATCTGTTGTCGGTTGCTGAAGCAACTGTTTGTCATTTGCTGGTGCAGATCTTTGCATGATTTCTTCACTATCATCATCTTGTGCACATTTTCACTTATCTTCGAACCTGATGTTTATTGGTACTTTCACTTTCTACAAATTGTTAGATACATAAAAAAGTTTGCTAGAAGATGACTAATCAAGAAACATGCCTTTATGATCCTTTGGTTCGAACATACCAACATTGTCATTAGCATTCCCAACAATGTAGCATTTGCAACCAAATGCACAAAAGCATACAATGGTTGCTTTCAACATCCAGGGGATTTTCCTTATGCAAAAAGAATCTCAAGTGCAATGAGAATGTATCAAGTAGTACTAGCACATTTGCAAAAGGAGATGTTGATCCTGCTATCACATACAAGCATTACACATGCCATGTCTTCAAATAAATGCATGTAATGCCCTATACTTATGAAAAGAAACATCATAGATATGAGTCGTGTGTAATCATAAATAATTCAGCAAGTATCATCAAGAATCATCATAAATCCACTAAAGATTTGCAAGGTAAGTTAGAGGATAATCATGATCTTTTGATAACTTACACAAGGTGGATGTCTAGCACATACCATACCTTTGAATATGAGAATTATCAAAGCTTACTTGATATCCTTTGTTGATAGCTTTAGGATTGGATCAGCTTTAGTCAAACATTTGCAGATCCTGGTAGTACTGATGTTTGCTTCTGGTAATATCCAAGCCGATCTTTGATGGCAGCTGATCTTTACTCCGATTCCCTTTAAGCTTTTTCTTTTTAGATTTTCCTCCTCTTTCTGATCTTCGGATCCATGATAATGTTGTCATTTGATTTCTTCTTTCTTTTTCAAGAACCTTTAGAGCTCTAGAATCAACGACTCCATATGCCCATCTTTATCGTCATTATTGTCGTTGGAGGACGATCCTTCAAGATATGCATAAAAAGTGTTAACTAAATATGCAATAGATTTTTTTACCTTTGGAATCTTTTGCTCATTGTTGGACTTCATTTCATAAGCCGTGAGAGTTCCAATAAGCTCATCCAATCGAGTGACCAGATCTTTGAGCTTCACGGATTGACGATTTTTGCATGAGCTCATTCTTGTGGAAGTGCTTGAAGAATCTTGATTGCATATTCTTCATTTGCATGTTCAGCAAGTCCACTCATGATGTTGTCGTAGCGCATGAGCATTTCTTTGATATCTTCATGATGCTCCATCTTGAAAATCTCAAGATCACCAAGAGAATGTTCCTCCTCATTTCTCTTTCTCCATTGATTCCTTCAAATGTGACTTTCGAGTTGATCCCAGGTCTCTATAAATATCACACAAGAAGAAGTACTCTTAAATATCAGATAAGAATGCACAATATACGAAATGAATATCTTTAAGAGATTAGTGCAAATCTTCTCTGGATATCGTCATAAACAGGAGCTGAGCTGATGGTTGTTCTTCTGCTGCTGCTTGAACAGGACATATGCTGATGTTTCAGTTGCTATTCCATGTTCTTTAGCTACATAAATACGAGGTCTTGCTGATCTTTGAGTTGCTGTTCCATGTTCAATGACATGGACCATTTGCTTATCCATCACGACCATTGTTGTTGTTGCACCTTCATTGATGTATTGATTGTCGTGGATGAACACATTGACGAGCTCGAAATTAGGTTGTCTTTTCTCTCAATTGTATAAAGATCTTGTCGGGTAAGAATTAGACAAGATGATTTTTGCAATCCGAGATTGAACAAACTCATATGTTCAGAAGAATCCACATATGCATCAATACTAAACAGTAGGATAGCTTATTAGGATTGGGATAATCTTCTGTACAAAGAAGTTAATCAAATTAATCAATAAAAATATTTTCAAAGCCAAGAACGAGAGATCGTAATGTTTTGAAAATATTGAAGATCCTTTGATAAAATGCAAACCTGAAAAACTTTGATTTAAAACAAGTAAACCCTTGAAAACAACAAAGTAATTCCAGAAACATTGAATTGAAGGAATGGATCAACAATAAACAGAAATTTGCAAAACCAAAACCACCTCTTGTAGAGTTAGCCATAACCAGATCTTTATGCTCAGAAGAATACACTTCCAATAACAAGCAACGAGGCTTTGATACCAATTGTTGGGGCTAACAATACAACCTAGAGGGGGGTAACTAGGTTGTTTGAGAACTTTGAAAAACATTTGCGGAATAAAACTAGTTCAATTTCAAACACCGGGTTAAACATCTGCAGAGATATTGTAGAGATCAGGTCAGCATATGTTTGAAATAACGTGAGCTGATTGTGTGCCTAAGTGTATAAAGATTACGAGAAACCAAAGCACATAACAAACATCTGGTCAAACATCAACAAAGACATATTGTAGAAATCAGGTCGTGCTGCTATTTGACAGATGGTGATGTTTACGAACATGTAGTGCTAATAAAGAGGAGATAGAAGATTTGCAAACAGATATATAGTGGTTCGGCTTTATCCCCAAGCCTACATCCACTCTAAAGACTAACAGCCACAACTTGCGCTGGAATCCACTAGTAATCTTCAAGATAAGTTACAAACAGCAAGTACCGCCTTTCCAATAGATCACACTATTAGGACTCATGTACTGCTCTCACTATTGCACACTTGATCTTTCACAAGATTACAGTACAGAAAGTTCACCAGAGAAGATCTTTCGGGAGAACAAACAAACAGCGAGAGAAAGCTAGCTCACAGCAAGTATGCATTTTGCATTGTGCTCTCTCTAACATTTTGGCCTAGAAGGTCTTCCATTATATAGACAACTTCATTCTTCCCGTTGGAGGGGCTTGAGAAGTCCAACTAGCCATTAGAGATTCGTTGGAACTACTGCAGTTACTGTTTCTGATACTGTTCGGAAATTGCTGCTTTGACACTGTTATGAAAAGCTGACAGATGCCAACGGCTATATTCTACCTGATAGACTTCCTGTTCTTTCTTCGCGGATCTTTCACCTGCCAACGGCTATATTTTTCTTCCTAATGAAACATCCGCACATGTCCGTTGTTCAAACAACACCAAGACCTAATATCGACATAACCATTGTCACACCTGATCTTTTGGTCCGTTGGTATCGTTTATAGAAAAACTATCTGGATGACTTGTGATCAACTATCCAATGATCCTCTTGGCTTCTTCAGCATACAAATATTTCCAAGGACATTAGCATCCCCGTTGATTCCTCATCTTTGCTAATTAATCAATTTCCAAAGATCTCCAAGGACATCAGCATCCCAGCCGATTCCTCATCTTCACTGATTTGATTGAGTCAGTTCCAAAGATCTCCAAGGACATCAATATCCCAGCTGATCCTCATCTTCACTAAACTCCCAAGGATCATTGATATCATCACAATCTTTGTAGCGGCTATATCCTTCTTGATTTGAGATCTGGTCAATTGATCAAGTGACCAGCACCTTCCGGAAGTAAAATATTTGCACGATCCCTTACCCATAATCAGGACGTCCTGATCTTTACTAGTTTGTTGATGCTATTCACTCGATCTTCCACCTGATCTATATAAGGCAGCTGCTTTCTACCAAAGATCTGCTACTCCGATAACAATCCGGTGCACTTGATCTTTCTTCTGGTCCTTCCAAGTATATTGGCAATTTTGACTCCTCCAAGCTGTTCACCTTCACAAATGCGGTCCTTCCAAGCTTTAACGAACATCACAGTTCTAGGCTTGTTCACCATCACCAGGTCCATCCAACTGTTCACCTGATCATTTTACCTTTGAGCCATCACAAATATCCTCGTTCTTCTCGTTTTGTTCACCCTTGATCAAGGTCCTTCCAGATGTTCACCTTATAGAGATCCTTCCAGCTTGTAGACATCTTCAATGCCTAATATCTTGTTCACCTCAGAGATCGGCTACCAACCCTAAGGATCGGCAAAGCACTCTAAACATTGACATAGCAGATCTTTATCTCGGAAGCATCTGGTGATCTTTATAACATCATCTGCATTTCGATTTGTGCATATATAACCTGGTATAACTCAACCAATACACATATTAGTAGCCTTTGATTGTCTTTGTTATCATCAAAATAAGATTGAGGATTTTCCAACAATCACCTCATTGGTGATATTCCCAACACCGCCCACCCAGATCACCGGACCGACTCGCCTTTTTTTTTTTTGAGTGGGAAAATTTATTCATTTTCTTCCAAGACTTGCGGATTGATTGGCTGGCTATACTTGGTATCAAGCTGCTCTCCATTTTGTTTTTGGTGGGGTGTGGGATTCATAATTAAGTTGCTTTTGTTTCAAATGTAGCATCTAGAGCATCAAATTAGATTAAATGCTAATGAATTTGTTCTGCTAAGTGCCAAGCTAAGCTTGCTAAACTATGCGCAGTACAAGGCGTGTGGCCCAGCAATTTCAGGAAATTCAAGGTTGGTTTACAGAAGAAACCCACAACGAAAATGTCACCCCAGAATGGAAATAAGTAGACACATAACACATTGAATGGAAAAAGAGAGCAGAAAGAGAAAAAAGAGAGAATATACTGAAAAAATCATTAAAAAAAATGAACATGCAACTGATTCCATTGGCCCGGTCGGGAATCTGGCCGGATCGGTCCAATCCGATTCCCGGTTCCAAATATTGGGAACCGAACCACCCGGGAGCCGATCACCCCTAGAAGAGACTAGTGAAGCTGTGCCTGTAAGAGGAGGCCTGCATTAAGACTTGGCTGAAGCATGTGGATAAGGAGTGTTGTGAGAAATTTTATGCAGAAGCAGGTTACCAGATAATCTTAAAATATGAAACTATTCAAATTGACATCTAGAAAAATGATTATTTAGGAATAGAAAGCAAGAACTATCTTGGTAATTGATGAAAATTTAAATGATGATTATGTTTGTGTAACTTATTGAGAGTTTTGCATGTACAATAAATCGAACTACATGCAATCAAGGTGATGCTTTCCAGGAAGCTTAATTTTACCTTCACATATCATTTTAATTTCGTCATAGGATAGTTAACAGATTGTTTTCAAGAGGTTCATTGATACTAGAAAGATCCATGTCTAAGTCCTTTAAAAGTATAGGTGAACATGAAAATTGAGTACTTATAGTGAAAGTAAGAAAGCATTGCGCATGCGGTTCATGCACATCATCATTGAGAAAGTGGATCAGGTAGTGCTCGGGCCAACTTCCACACACCTCCATAGGCACGCCTCTCCTACATTGGTACGGTGCATTTAGGATTTTACTCAAGTTTGAACCAAGACCATGAGGACATCTAAACCAATAGGTCATCTGTTATTCACTTCCACTTAGACTTGCCACCAACAAAAAGGATGAGGTGAAACTCTCTTTCATTTTTTATGGAAACGAATTCCTGTTCTAAACGATAAATGTGCGGAAAATCATACTGTAATATGCCCAAGATTCACTAACTTGTATCACCGATCAGAGTACGATCACACGAGGGAACGTACCCGCTGTTCACAGCCTCAGTCGAACGACCTTGCGATAATCAGTCGTCCGAACGAGTGCGAGAGGAGATACTGTCGTTCTTGAGAGAGAGTTTGACAGTTATCAATTGTGGGTAGGGGTTGCGGTTGCCTACATGGGCGGTCCACAGTAAATCCCCTTGAAACCCAACAATTTTCAATACTACCAATGAGAGAACAACTTAAAACAAAAAGGATGAGGTGAAACTCTATCTACCATACATTGAGACTACGTACCATGAAAGAAAAATTTAAAACATGAGATTAAGCAACAGCACGTTTGATCCATGCAACAGAGCTTCAGATGGTGAGATTGAGAGAACAAGAAGCCAGTTCATGGAAATCATTCGAACAAAATAAGCACTCTTAATCCGATTGCTGTGCTTTATTTAGCTAAACGGCAAACTCACAATGCAGTGTTCAGTCAAAATCAGGGACAATCATAGGTACTAGGCAGAGAGCAAAAGTGCATGTGTCCAAGCCCTTGGGCCCTGGCGATAGTACCAAAAAGAAACTCCTAACCCCCCTTCACATGCTCTCTGTCATCATTTGCTTCACATTCAACTGATATGGTTGTGGGTTACCATTTCAAGCATGAAAACTTACCATGCAATGAGACTCTAGTTTTGGTAAGTTGAACACGGAAACCACTTTTAAAAGCATATTGTTTTTTGGAAAAAGAAAGCATGATCGTCCCACAATTTCTGTCGGTGGGACGGTCAAATTCTGTCCACAAAACTTTTTGGTGAAACCTGATCACTTGCTGATCCGGTTTCACCCTTTTGACCTTCCAATTTCTTTTTTTTTTTGAATTTCAAGCTAAAATTAAAAAACAAAATTATAAGAGGAAAATATCCAATTGATAATATTCAGATAATAAGTTGCCACTTTTAAAATAGCAAAAATTATTCTCCGGCCAAATAAAAAGATTAAATGGATATTGTTCCCAAAATACCAAAATATTCTTAATGACTAAAAAAAAATAGGAACGTAATTATCTCATGTACTTTGAACTTCTGATTATTGTAGGATTTTGCAATCGAATAAGTCATAACTATGGAGAAACGTTCTTTAATCTCTGCTTCTTTGATCGCAAGAGAGTAAGAGGTATTCATTGTCGTCGAATTTTAGTTTGTATCTATATTCTAGACATACAATGCTATTTTTTTTTTTCAAAACTCATGCAGATGGATGGAGTTCATATTGCAAGCAACTTCACTCGTGAAAATAATGGTGTTGATGAAGATGAGATGAACAATGCAACCGAAGATGCTAGTGATGAAAGCATAAGGACACCTTGCATAGGTACGGAGTTTAATTCTTATGATGAGGCTTATGCATTCTATAGCAATTATGCCAAAAAAGCGGAATTTGGCATTAGAGTGTTAAACTCGTATAAAAGAAAAGGCAGTGAGGAAAAATGTGGTACGGTATTTTGTTGCAGTCGTCAAGGGTACAAAGAAAAGGAGTCAATTAAGTCAAGACCGGGAAAAAGATTCGGTTGTCCAGCAATGGTTAGAGTACGGTATGATGTTTCTCTTAAGTGGGAAATAACACAAGTTGTACTCGATCATAATCATTTAACAACTCCTCAAAGTGCTCGATTCTTTACATCACACAGGAATATTGACTCCAAAACAAAAAGACAAATTGAGTTGCATTGTGATGCAGGGATTAGAACTAATAAATCATTTCAAGCATTGGTTGTTGAAGAAGGAGGGCATGAGAACTTAAATTTTGAAGAAAAAGATGTTAGAAATCATGTTACAAAGTACAAAAGATTGAATTTGCAAGAAGGAGATGGGCAAGCACTTCTAAATTATTTTTCAACCATGCAGTTGAAAAATTCCAATTTTTACTATGTGCTTGATTTGGACGATGAACAGAAGCTGCATAATGTTTTTTGGGCGGACGCATGATCAAGAGACACATACAGATATTTTGGAATTGTAATCACATTTGATACCACTTATTTGACAAATAGATATGACATGCCTTTTGCTCCATTTGTCGGTGTCAACCACCATGGTCAGTCAGTTCAGTTAGGATGTGGTTTGCTTGCAGATGAGACAACAAGTTCTTTCATCTGGTTGTTTAAGGCTTGGCTTCATTGCATGTCCGGGAACGCTCCTCAAGCTATTATTACTGACCAGTGTAAAGCAATGCAGAATGCAATTTCTGAAGTATTTCCATTCGCTCGTCATCGCCTTTGTTTATGGCATATAATGCAAAATTTGCCGCAAAAATTAGGGGGTCATCTTCAATATAAGGGTATAAAATTAGCAATAGAAAGAGCAGTTTACAACTCACTATATGTGAGTAATTTTGAGATTGCTTGGAAGGAGTTGATTGATGCATATGGACTCAATGACAATGAGTGGCTTCGAACATTGTATGAGGAACGGGAAAAATGGGTGCTAGTATATTTGAAAAGTACCTTTTTTGCAGGCATGTCAACTACTCAAAGATGTGATGGTATGAATGCTTTTTTCGATGGATATATACATAGACAAACATGTTTGAGTGATTTTGTCTCCAAATATGAGCTTGCACTCAAAGACAAGTATCAAAAAGAAGCCCGTGTTGATTTCAATTCTAGACAATCGAAGCCTTGGTTGAAAACCAAGTGTTATTATGAGAAGCAACTCTCATCCATTTATACGCATAGCATGTTTAAAAAGTTTCAAGTTGAAGTTGAGATGATGTTACAGTGCTTTAATGTAACTCAAGTGTACACAGATGGAGTAGCATCAACTTTCAGAGTAAAAGAGCGTCAAGGCGATCGTGATAATGGTAACTCCAACGTTGTCGAATTTGAGGTTTTGCACCGCAGCACGAGAACTGAAGTTCACTGCATATGTGGGATGTTTACTTTTAAGGGTTATCTTTGTAGACATGCACTATGTGTTCTTCATCACATTGGAGTAAATGAGATACCGAGCAATTACATATTGTCTCAATGGAGAAAGGATTTCAAGCGTTCCTACCTTTTGAACTCCATATCTAACATTGTCAATTTTGATGAACCAAATGAATGTTATGATCACTTTTTTAATCATGCCATCCAGATTGCACAAGAAGGTTCAAAATCTAGAGATCATTTCAAATTTGTTTTGCAAGTATTGGAGGAAGCAAATAAAAAGATTCAGATTGCGGATCTCGATCGGGCTGAAGAGCACCTAATCAATTTCTATTAGAATGTTACTCAAAGCATCTAGATAAAGGATCCAATCCAAGGAAAGAGACCTGGTCGTCCAAGAGAAAATCGTTTCAAGAATCCAATTGAGAAACCCAAATGAAAAGCATCTACAAAGGTAGATTTATCTTTTTCACATTAAAGATATATTGTTATTACTTGTGTATTAAACAGTAGACTTTAAAGCATATGTACATTTTCACTAATAATTCTAATTAACACAATGTAATTTTCTCATATATGTATTTTCAATTTAATAGTAGTTTGTTAAACTAATGCATCTGAACTTTCTTGTAGAAAAAAACAATCCCTGATCACTTGATGCGCGTTGGGTCTCGAGGGAATCTGGATCACATGTTATGATGTTTCCAAACTATTTTTCAATAATTATGTAGAATTATTTGAAAATATATGTTTGAACACTTGCCAGTTGAATTAACTAATACAATATGGGACAAGGAATTTCATTAGTTTTCACACTACTGGGAATCCAGATCAAACGAGTCACCGTACCTATCCTCAAAATTTGATTTGTAATTAACAAAGAATCGGGCGTTTTCAATCATTGCCGGTACTTGTTATAATTTTGCTTTGAAATAAAATACCTTACTATAAATTGAATTTTTATCTGTGTGAAATGATATAGGGTCAAGTGTCTCATGGTCATGTGAATATTCTCAATGAACCAAACATTGGAGCAGGTAATGTATAAAAATAGACCGAAGATTGACTTTGTAATGTTTTAGGTCTCTGCACATCTTCATCTACGAGATTTGATCAATTTTTTTTTTTTTAACTTTAGCTTTGACTCATGTGATCCTAAGATTGACTTTGTAATGTTTTAGGTTCCTGCACATCTTCATCAACGAGATTTGGATCAACAGGGTACATTTTTTTTCTCTACTATTGAGTTTTTCTTTACTTCATTTGTTTTGTGCATAATCGATATTACTAGTCTTAATTTTAGGTCACCAGAGAGTCCTTCTGGAGCAATTTGATTTGAGCGAAAGGAATGAGAAGGCATTTCATTGCACGATGATTTCGTTATTAGTTGCGAAGCCAACATTTCAAGTGTTGATTCAATATGGAGTCAAAATTACGTTCCTATTTTTTTGAGTCATTAAGAGTATTTTCGTGTTTTGGGAACAATATCCATTTAATCTTTTTATTTGGCCAGAGAATAATATCTACTATTTTAAAAGTTGCAACTTATTATCTGAATATTATCAATTGGATAGTTTCCTCTTATAATTTTGTTTTCTATTTATAGCTTGCAATTCAAAAAAAGAAAAAGAAATTGGAAGGTCAAAAGGGTGAAACCGGATCAGCAAGTGATCCGGTTTCACCAAAAATTTTTGTGGACAGAATTTGACCGTCCCACCATCGAAAATGGTAGGACGGTCATGCTAGCTTTTTCCTTTTGTTTTCGTCTCCCTCTCTGTCTGGTTGGCATGACTATTGTGTTGTTGCTCTCAAAATTATGTCTCAAATTTTTGCCGAGGATTTATCGTGACAAACAGAAGATGGGTTCGTGAAAGGTTTGGGCAATTGAGAGTTCAGGTCGAGCCTTAAGCGGTGTTGTTAAGAAGTTGGATGCCCCGGCTGTGACGTCCCGGAATTTCAAGGCTTATTCAATGAATAATATTGGACTGTTGGAATTGAGTGACATTTGTCGGACGCGGAATCATTCGATCTGAAGATCGTTAGTCGTCGATCGAAGCGTAGATAATTATAGTTCGATTAGATTAGTCGCGCCGTAATTAGTCTTCGCCGTATTCCTTCGCGCTCGCGTCGACCCTGAACCAAATATTATGAACCAGTCCTAAAATCGTCAGATTACCGAAATACCCTCAGATATTATTCATATAGGCCAGAAACAATTAATACCGAATGATCGTGGGCCCCGCATCATAAATGCATGGTCAAATCACCTTTTTGACTTTAGTGAAATTACCAAAATGCCATTTGACCTTGGAAAAGTCCAAAATGCCCTTGAAGACCATTTTCTCTCTCTTCCATTTTCTCTCTCCTCTCTCTCTCTTCTTTCCCTTCCATTTTCACGTTGGCAGCCCACCTCCATCGCCATCTTCATCCCATCTTCACTCCATTTTCATCTCATCTTCATCTTCTTCACCTCGCCGTGGACCGCCGCCGCCCGCCGCTCGCGCCGCCGCCGTCCACCGCGCCCCCGCCTTGCAGCGCCGTCGCCGTGCCGCCCCAGCCGAGCCGCTACAGCCCCTGTTCAGCCGCTGCCCATCAACCGCCGAGCCTCGCCGTCGTCCGCCGAGCTTCACCGGAGCCCCCTAGGACCCGCCGGACCTTGGCCGAAGCTCCGCCGAGCTTGTCGGCCGCTCGTTGGGCTCCGTTTTCGTCGTTTGGCCTTTTTCCAGCCGCCGTTCGTCGTCGTCCGATTGTCGTTTTGGAAATCCGACACCGTAGTTGCGTCCGGATCGACGAGGAGAGTCCGTAGGAGCGTCGCCGAAAAATTTGCCGCCGCCGCCGTCGCCGCCGGTCGCCGCCGACCGTCGCCGCCAATTTAGGAGTGAGTTAACCCCTAATCCCTGATTAGGCCGTTAATTGCACTAATTAAACTAATTAATTAGTTACCGTAATTAGATTAAATAGTTACCGCAGTTAATAGATAGTTACCTGGGTTAGTTAGTTAACTGTGGTTAGATTAATTAGTTACCATAGTTAAATTAGATAGTTACCATGGTAGAATAATTAACTGCTGTGGTTAGTTGAATTAACCGTGGTTAGGTGGAATAGTTACCATGGTTAATTGCATGTTGTTGTGCCTAATTTGTGGCGTCCGATCGTGGATTGGACTGAGTGTTGATTGCGCATTAAATTGCTGAATGATCACACTAGGGTCGAAATGCCATATTAAATGGGAATTGATTATTCGCGTGATCCATTGTGAGTTTGAGCATGAAGATGGCCGTTGGCCGAGTTTGAGCATGAAAATGGCCGTTGGCCAAGTTTGAGCATGAAATTGGCCGTGGGCCAGGTTTGAGCATCAAAAATGAGATTTGGCTTGAGAGCCGATTTTAAGCGCGAGGTCATGCAGTTGTTTCACAGTGTCACCCTAACGTAACTAGGGGCACGGGCGATACCCTTATTGGCATGGGTCGCCGCCTGATAAGTCTGTGTGCCGGCGACGTACAGTCCGGGATTCCACGGCTTATTGGATGCCTGTCAGTCCGTGCCCGGCGACGGACCGTCCGGATATCACGGCTAATGAGATGCCGGTTGCAACTGGTGTTGGTCCGTAGTCCCTCCTGGAATTATCCCTGGTGTGCTCGCCTTAGGGGTCTTGAGGGAGCCATCGGATGCCGTCGCTGTAACGTAGTAGGACGACGCCCGGTTAATCCGGAAGAGTACTAGCAGCGAGGCTGTGCTTTGGCGAGAGTGGGGTATCTCTTGGCCGGCTGACCGGAACGCGTTTGTTGCATAATGCATGACTATTGCTGAGTGTTCTGGCTGATTGGTTGATGCATTGTTTATTTCTTATCATGTTGTACCTGTCGCATGGCTCCAGGCGAGGTACGTTGCATGTGGTTGTTGTTCTGAGGTTGAGATTAGATCGATAGAATGGTTAGGTCGTGAATCAACGTCCTAATCGGACTTAGGCGTTGACCCGCTGAGATTCATATCTCATACACTTGGCTGATTGCCTTTCAAGTCCTCGTGATGGCCGCACGCCACGTTAGGTTTGGCGTCTCGATCGAACTCACGACGGTACTTCATCGCCGTCACGTCGCTAACTCTGAGGACATATGGGAACAACATGTCACGACAGTCTGGGTTGACGAGGGGTTGCCACACTATGTGGCACACCTCTTTAAGGCCTGGTTCATGTGTCGGACTGGTGTTCCCATAGGACCGATTCGGGGGTTTGATGTACCCCTGGGTGCGGGTCCAATAGTCCAGACTTGGGACGCAACGGAGGCTGAAATGCCGGATAGGGAGATCGTGGACCCAGATCTGAGTTCGGAGGAGGAGGATCCAGATTCGCCGCCTGGTTACCAAGGTTGACCCGGTGTTGTTGGCCCGGGGGTTTTTGGAGAGGCTGCGGAGGAGCTTTGGAGGTTGTTTGTGTATAGCTGGTAGTGTAGCAGTAGTGTATCGGCTATAGTGCGCCCTGACCCTACCCGGTATCTTTTTGTGGGTCTAAGGGGATCGGTCCGAGGAGGACTCGTGTAAATTATGTGTGTATTGTGAACTAATCAAGCAAGTAATGAAAAGGGTTTGTTGTTGTTTGTTGTAGTTCCTATTCTTTCTATCCCTGTCGTTGTTGTCTGGGGTTGTTGTTCGCTTCCGCATGTGCTTAATTATAAGATAAAAGAAATGGGTCGATGATCTGCCTGGGACATCATCCTTTGACCTGACGATTGGAAGGGATGGTCGCGCGCCCGGGGCTCGGGGCGTGACACCGGCCGGGCGGACGGCCGGGCTACCACCACTAGCCTGGAATGGCCAGGCTATTGGCCATGTGCCAAGCGCCCGGACCACGATACATAGGAAACCGAGTAAACCGACTTCAATTACTGTTTAATGGATATTTCTGCAATTTCACTGGAAGTTGCAATCAAAGAAATATTTAGGTTTTTTCCACTTGTGTTCTTAGTGAGAGATTGTTAGGAATACATTGGGGGACATCGAAGTGTAATTGGGGTTGAGAAACACTTTGAGATTTTGTGAGAATTCAAGTGTGATTTTTAATATTCATTATTTCGATATATAATGAAATCTCTCATTTTTCTCCCTGTGGATGTAGTTTTAACCAACCAAACCATGCCAATTTGGTATGAGATTTTTTTCTCTTTGGTTGCTTATTTATTATCCCTAACATGCCTCGGCAAAATGTCTGTGTAATGCTAAAAAAAAGAAAAAGGATGCCACGATTGGCCTTGAGTATGACTAAACATTGTGTTTTCTGATAAAAGGTCGTATAATACTAAAAAGTGTCATATGCGATTTTGGTCTGGAATACGAGCAAGCCGTCCCAGAATCATAATAAATAGAAGTCCCACTTAATGAGGAAACGATGTCAGGTCTAACGCCTTTATTTAATATGACTTGTATTACGATTGCACAACGAAGAGTTATACCGTCCTACTAATCAAAATCTTGTTTTATTTTGGTGCACTTGAGTCTTTTCATTAACTTTAAGTAAACAGATTGTGACGTCCCAGGACCGATCCCCGTCTATTTAATTACTGACCAGTGTTTATAAGATAGAACTTTCCTATAATATTGGCGAGGGAGAAGACGCAACCAAAACATCGGGCAATAAACTTCCTCATCAAAGCCGAACAAACCCTTTTTATTTACTAAAGTGCATCTATTATTTTTATATCATAAAATTTATCCTTTCCCATAAAACTACATAAGATGGGAATTCGGGGAAAAGGAAGGGGTCGGCTATCACTATCAAACATACTCATACCAAACTTAAGCTCAGACATCTGGGCCCTTGGCTTTACACCCACGTCTACTATAGCTTCTAAATTAACTTCCTCCCGGCTGGGGATCTGTGGTAGCTTATGGCAGAATTGGCGCACGCTACGTCCCGTTCTTGTCAATCCGCACCCGTAACCAAGTCGATGCGCGGGACTGACCGAGCCATTACTAGTTCCTTGAAAAATGAAGGGATGAGCACACAGCCCAGTAGGAAAATCACTAGCTTTAAGATAGAGTAGAAGTTCTAACACCTGATGTTGCGAACCACAAAGCTATCCTGTGATTCGTTACTCAAAATCATCAAGCACGACATTAGTCATAGTGTCAATCATAAATTTAACAAGTGTAGCAGATTTTTCTTTTCACTTTCGGGCTTTCTTTCCCCGAGCCTTCCATTATTCATGATGACCGTGTACGACATATGTCATAATGTCAAGCATAAACTCAATAAATGCAACAGACATTCTTTCTTTTCACTTTTGGGCTTTCTTTTCCCGAGCCTCCCATCGGGACTTCCGATACCGGGCAACGTCGCCACTGCACGTATACGACGGCAGAAACATATCATATCATCATTAGGTAAACGACGTCTACGCCATCGCCTCAAGTAATATTTTTAGCGGATGACGGCGGATAATTCCATTGTCACGAGGAACGGTCAGAAAATACGTCACTACCTTAAGCTTCTACATCGTTGCTTTTCTCGCTAATGATGGAAGAAATCGTCTTTCAAATGGAAACCACACTCTTGCATACGCATGATTCATTTCTTAATCTTGATTAGGATTATCTATCATCCACACGTTCTAAGAAACGTCCTATTCCATATGCAATAAATACTCATGTACACAAGAATGATTTGTTTCTCAATCTCCCTTTAGCAAGTTATACACATGTTCCGGCACACATTTGATTCATATATATAGAACAACCATGTATTCACTACATAACAGTATTAAACTAACACCCATATTTCAAACCTAGTAATTTCCCTACATTTTTTGAAGAACACATGTTAAAGAACTTGAAGACGACCGTGGAAGTGAGATGTGTGTGTGGAGAGAGAGAGAGAGAGAGAGAGAGAGGGAGAGGGAGAGGGAGAGGGATTGGTGGATATCGAAAATGAAGAAACCATACCCCTATTTATAGTAGTTTTCTAGCTTCTCTCACAAGTTACTTCATTAATGACCTTGTTTTAGTGTCTTAATCCCGTTGGTCCACCTAAAAACCTATCTTTCTTAGGTTTCTAGACTAGCTACTTATCAGCGTTTGATTGGTCCACTTGTTTAGGCTATTAATCTTAGGTTTCTAGAGTAGCTATGTATCCTTATTTGATTGGTCCATTTGTATGGTTATTAATGAATCTTATCTTATCATTTAATGCTTTAAAATGACATTGATCTTATCCTATCATTAAATGCATGAAAATGACATTGATCTTATACTATCATTAAATGCTTGAAAATGACATTGATCTTATCATTATCCAATTGACTTACCATTGACTTGTGCATTCTTATCCAATTGACCCACCATTGACTTACTTTTTGACCAACGACTAACGACTACGGAACATCGAAACGAAGACGAAAGCCCCGACGATGCGACCAGGCGATCGGCGCCGGCCAACTGGGCGGGCGGCCGTGAGATGCCGGGGCTAGGTAGCCCCGGCACCATGTCGGCTGGGCGTGCGCCCAGCACCTGCCGGGCTTGGTCAGACCGGTCCGGCCTTGGCCGGGCGGGGTCGGCGTTCCTCGCCAGTTATTTAGGTCATCATGTTACATTTTCTTAATTTTAATGGTTAGTCTATATTCCTTCTAGAACAACATTTAATAATTTCATCTAAACTAAATTGTGGATGTCCCACGGATAATCCTACGTGGCATTTTCAATATTTTCCAATCCTGCACAACTCTTTTAAGCATTTTTTTAATCCTTGAACATGAAGTCCTGTCGTTATGCGATGCCATATTAGAAGAGTTTATGGAAGTAATAATTAGAAAATTGGAAATGTAAGTTTAGAAAATAATTGAGGAACAGAAGAAGAAGAAGAAAGGATATGCGGCAGAGGCCACGATGTCAGTGCTGCAACCCATAGGCAATCAAGGGTGACCGTCCCCGCTTGGCCACCGGTCCTCCTAACGAGCAGGTGAGGCTCTGTTTGCTTTTGCCTATGTGGAAATGGCGTTAGGGTTGCCACCACCGAGTAAGTTTGAGGGTCGACACTAAAGTGTATTCGAAAGTCTCATATTGAAAAATTTATGTGGTGAAACAATTCATATCTTAATTTGTCCAAATGTTATTAGTTGAGTCAATCCATTCGTAAGTTATCATTCTTTTTTAACAGTTTATATATATAAATATTTTAATTTTTGATATTTTCTCATTTTTTAATTTTAGCTTTTTCTAATTTTTAATTTTAATTTTTAAATGGATCGACTCCGCGACCTTCGCTCACTGCCAGAAAGGGCTTCACGACCCTCTATGGATTTTGTTAAGGAAAAGAAAATAGAAACTAAAAATAAAAAAATCAATTTTTTCAAAAAAATTATAAAAATTATCCACATGAAAGTGTTTTAGTAATATAATTTTTCTAAAAAAGTATAAGAAACAAGTTTTCCTAAATTAGGTAAAGTATGAAAGTGTTTAAGTAATATAAGTTGGGTATGGGTCGGGTCGTTAGATTTTTATCACGTGAAAATGGATCAAAACGAGTTAAATGAATCAATTTGAATTGGACCATTTTTGACTAAACGAAAATCCGATCCGATCCACTCGTTTGATAGGTCTAGATGGCACAATCCCCCGCGGCCCTGTTTCCCCTCCAGCATGATCATAAGTTCAAACTCTTTAAATCTGATTTTTTTTTTTTGAATTATGTCGAGATAAACAGTTCATATTGGTGGTGGCCACAGTTCCGGAACCGCCGGTTCCGGTTCATGAAAATCGGGAACCGGAACCGGAACCTGCGGTTCTGAACCAGCGGTTCGAGCCGATTCGTATATTTTTTTTTATGCTCTTTTTTTTTTTCACTGTTCGCCGGTTCGGAACCGGCGGTTCCGGGCCGATTCATGATTTGGAAGAACCGGAACCGGGCCCGTATGCCACGGGCCTGTTCCGGTTCGGAACCGCCAGCCCATTCAACGGGCCAGTTCCGGTTTTGACCGAAGCTGGTTTCGGGCTCAAATCGGTCCGTGGCCACCACTAGTTCATATTGCACAAGGAAAAACCAAAGGTGCAGATTCGTGTGGTTGGTGATCGTTTGAAGTAGTTCATGTTTTTGATCTTCCTCATCTGATACGTGGAGGCGATCTGTGGTAAGAAAAACCCAGAGGACATTGCATTTGCAATGTAAATTTTTTTTCTTTTTTTAAGCTAATACCGCAACTTTTCTTCACCTTCGTTAAGCTCCCACCGAGAACATCTGAAAAATCACACCTTGAATCACCACTTCATCACTCTTGCCTACATGTCCCATTCTCCCGAACGCATCATCTAAAAGCAATGAAATCACTTCACAGACATCTCCTCCAACCTCAAGAAATCACCAAAAGGAAAAGGAAACAGAGACTAGACTATCAATTAAGGGACTATCACCATCTAAACAATCATGAAATCGTTAACAGAGCTGGGCAGCTTGAGGAGGTGGGCCGACTCTAATCATGCAGCTTCGCTTCTCCATTGATCTCTGAATGCTTTCTCTGGCATGCCTCAGGGCGTCCAGCACTTCACTGGCGCTCGCACTCATTATCATCATCTTCGCATTCAGCTCGTTGCTCTCTGGCTCTGGTTCGGCCAAAGTGACTGGAACTAACGCTAGTGAATAGTCCACCTGATCAGCATCGTCAAAACTGTTCTCGTTCTCTGTCACCGAATTCCTCGTGCTTGTACAACTGAAGAAGAAAGATTTTGCAAAAAGGAATCAAATTTGATCGAGATAAGCAAACCCAGATTGAAAATAATTAGATGAACGCACTAGAGTGAAAAAAAAAAAAAAAAAAAAGAGAGTTGGCCGCTTGAATCGAAAAATCGAATAGAATGGTTTTACCTATGGCTATCTGTCTTGAATTCGTTGTCTGCGGGGCCCGATTTCTCAGAGGAAAAATCTCCGGCGTCGGAATCACGCTTATCTCCGGCGAGAGTTCTTCCAGAAGCATTAAGCTCCAGATGGGGCGATGCGCCCTTGTTCTCGAAACGGGACTTAGATTCTACCTCGGCTTCTTCGGTAATTTTGGGTTCGGAGGCGATTGTGACTGTGGAAGATGAATCGGAGGAGACGATGCCGGTTTCGCAGACGCAGGATTGCTCTGGTTCGTGCAATGCGGGTGAGATTAGCAGGGGCTCGAGCTTCTTCTTCATGAACTTGAGCTTCTTCTCTGTTTTCGCCCTCAATTTGGTCTCTTCTCGCAGCTGGTTCTCTAGTTCCACCAACTGTGACAGTCGAAGGAAAACTGAAAATTAAGGGGACAGAGAACAAACCCAACAAATCTTGAGCGGTGTCTGCTTTAAACACGGTAAAAGGAACTAGAAAGGGGAAAAACAAAAGGAAAAGCAAGTATGAAGAAGAAACCTTGTTGGCCATGAGCTGAGCTTGTTCTCTAGCAAATCTGGAGGCCTGTCTCTCTGCAAGGAGTCTTCCTCTGAGGCACTCCACTGTTCTCAAACCCTCCTCCTTTTCTCTAATTTCTGTGATACTGTATGTGGAACAGCAATTCATAACCCAAAATTAACGTGAGAGAGAGAGAGAGAGAGAGAGAGAGAGATGGGAACCAACCTCAATGGCCTTTCTTCTTTGTTGAAGGGCATCATCGTCTTCAAGAAATGTGGAACGCCGGGTCAGAGAACTCAGAAGCAGGAAGCAGCTTCTCTTTTCTTCGATGGAGAAGAGAGTCCCTTCAGTGGAGAACCTGGGCGTCTGCAGACACCCGTCTCGTAATCCACGTGAGAGCACCATCAAAACGACAACTTCGGAGTGGTTTTGTCTTGTCATCAACCTCTCATCTCGTGTTAATTATCGTGTAAAAGATCATCTTATGAAGTTAATTAGCACGTTGGCGAATTTGAATCATTCGTTTGTCATTGATTAGAAGAATTGCTCTGTGCTATATAATTTGTTCCGTGGGGGTCGTGTGCTTTATTTTACTTTGGAACACCGCAATCCCATAAAGAATTTCGGAAATGCTAAATTAACCAGACTAGTATACAATAATAATTTTCTAAACGAGGTAGTAGACCGTTGTTGGATACTAATTTTAGCTCACTTGTTCGAATATCCATTTACAATTCGCGAAATTCAATAGATTGATTATGTAAATCGGTTTTTGCTAAATTTTATCATTCTTCCAAGATTTGTTATGTATTTGATTTTAATATAGTTGATAAATAGATCCATCACAATAAAAGAAGAATGATGAGATTCACATTATAAAAATGAGTTTGACTTGGGTGAATTAAATAAATTTAGGAAAAAGTTTACTACTCTCGAAATGCTTCGTTTGTTTCGCAGAAAATGAATATTTTAGAAAATACTTTCCTAAAAATGATCGTTTTTATCGCTTGAAATAATTAGTTAATGAAAAATATATGTAATATTTAATTATTTTCATAAACGATGAAAGTATATTTATTTATTAATTTTTTCCTGATCCTCGAACTTCTTGATCTTTCATACATGCGATTATTTTTTTAAAAATATCTTTAATTATTTCTTTTCGCAAAACAAACAAAACAATTCCGTCATTCTTTTCCTTAAGTTACTGTCATTTAATAAGTATTGTTCCCATCATTCTGCAAGAGACAGTCCCGGTTCCTCCACGGATTTAAATTTTGAAAATATGAGGACAGATTTTCCTTTTTCGGTTTTTTGGTCGGAAGAGAGGGCAGCTAAATAACGAGTATTATTTTTGGTTGCCGCTGTCACGTGATGCCGTGAGCTGTCCCTCTGTCCCTCTGTCCCTTGCATCTTGCTCGTGCCTATTCCAAAGAGGTTAATTATCTGACTAGATAGGGGGACCAAAGACTGCAGTGCCTACCCAAAATAATGTTCAAAATCTACGACCATTATTTCATGTTGGCAATCGAAGATTATTTCGATTAAAAGCAACCAAAAAGTAGGGGTGAGCATTGAAATCGGACCGAATTAGATGATTCTCGCGGGAATTGTACCGATTTCCGATTCCTAAAATTTGGATTCAGTGATATATGATGAAGTGTCATTGACTTGCTAATAAAAAAAAAATCGGTCCGATCTAAGCAGTTCGATTTCACATCTGGAATAGGACTATGCGAAAATACTTGCAGTCTTGCAGGGAATAGGAAGAAAAAGAAAACATATCACCACCGATTCCTAGACCTACCGGGAACACTGACCGGACCGGTCGGTCCGATATCCAATTCCACAAAACTGGGAAGCAACCCTTCTGGTTCGGTTCCTGATTCTAGGGTGAGAACCGACCCATCCTGAAACCGATTATCATTATAAAAAAGGGTGACGAATTGACAAGTAAACAATGCAGTTAGGAGGTTCACTTTCCTCAGAGTTGAAACGAAGCAGAACCAAAGTAGATTTGCGGACGAATAAGCTCGGGTGCGCCTTCTTCCTCTTGGAGTCGCTTGCAACCAAGAGCTTAAAGGAGAGAGAGAGCTTGAGCGAGGTGAGGGAGCTAGATGAAGACGAGGCCGAGGTGTCGTCGTGGGGGAGCCGCCGCCGTCGTGGCCGTCACCGAGAGCTTGGACGGCCGAAGGAGGCACAACATGAGGGAGAAGTTTTCGGACGGACTCAACGAGGTGGAGGGGGAGGGGGTCGTGAAAGAAGGAGAGAGTGAGGGAGAGAATGAGAGTGGAGAGAGAAAAGAGTGAGATTATTTAGTGTGGGGGGCTAATGATGTTCAGCCATGGGGCTTTCATAGGCCTCTCGCGCTCAATTTTTCCGAAACCAAAATCAACCGGACCAATTCACCTCGAGGTCCTCATTTCAATCCATACGCTCAACGTCAAAACCACACTCAATTCAAATATCCGACGTTACGATCGATAGCCAAATTCAAAAGTCCGACATTTCATTCATAACTTAAATTTCCTTCGTCGTCTTACACTTGCAACACAACTATCCATACATAATTACTTTACATGCGAAAAATTTTAAGCTCACAAAATTCTGGTCGTCACACTCTCGCTTCCGTGCATGGACAACGATACCACCAATTGTTGACGGCAAATCCTTGAGTCCTTAAGCCTCGACGCCGGCCATCTCTCTCTTGCTTGCCCTTGAACCCACGCGGCGCACCGAAGGAGGAAAGTGTTGGTTCGAGCTCGTATAGACGGCGATTCGAGCTCCGTTTCTTCGTGTGACATCCTGAGGCAAGTAGAACTCTAATCGTTACTATTAAGCTAACTATTGTTCACGAGTTGGGGAAGATAGAGCGGTTTAGTCTCGAACCCCATCGAAGTGGAGATGAGGTTGCTTGGGAAGGAGAACGGTGATGCATGTTGGACTTGCTTGATTAATGAGAGTCGTACGGCTATGGGTATTCAGGATATGAGGGCTGACCGTTGTGATTGTCGTTGAAACGAGATGGATTGGAAATGGTGGCTTGTAGAGGAGAGGCCGGCCGAGAAGCCCATAAGGATTGAGATCATTGCGGTCGAGACGACATGAATTGAGGAGGAATCGAACTGAAACATTCGATCGTGGGTCGTGGGAGTAACCCGTGGAGGTTGTGGTTATACGTTAAGTTATGATTGTTTATTTGGTACCCTGTGTTGATGGATAGTTAGATGCCGAATGACCTCTGCTTAGCCATAGCCTTGTCTTGGCGTGTTCTCATGGTGATTTGGTTGTTGGGTGCCTTGATGCTTTTTGTGTGGATTCTCTCTAATCTTGTGAATCAATGAATTGTTTAGTTGTTTTGGATTAGCAGTTCTATTTGCTGAGTTTTATACTCACTTTCGTGGATTAAACCTTTTTCAGCTAAGTAGCAGAACGGAACCAAGATCGTCACTCTTTGAATATAGCCGCAGAAGCTAGATCCTACGAGGAGCGATGGATGACGTTGGTGGTGGTGGTGGTTACGAGTATTCGGGAGTAGATATTAGCTTTGTTTGGCCTGTTTGTCTAAAAATGGATGTAGTACCTAAACTGGTTGAGTTATATATATTCATACATATGAAATAAAATGTTCTGCGTTATGTATGGTGTTTCTATTGTCTATCAGGTATCGATTAGTGAACCTACGAAGGCCATACCCTTTTAGACGTGCCTGCCGTTTGTTTTTCATGCACTAGTATTTTGTATGGCCGTCCTGATTAGTTTATTACGCTTTCGCGTGCGAGTGTGTGTATATATATCAGATTAAAGTGGAGCGCGTATTTAGTAAGTATAGCTGACACCCTGGGACGTCACATTAGATGAGGGCGACTAACTCATAAAAAGAGCAAATGAAGAAGGCTGCAATTTCAGGACCAGAGAACGAACATCCAAACGGATCCAAGGAATAGCTGGAAGGACGCGAGCAACCAAGGGAGTGGGAACACATTCCAGGCTTTCTTGTTCTAGATTTTAAAGACTATATTCTGGAAGTACCAGAGCCCGAAGACGACGGCGAGCTGGAGGGTCTTGTTCGGCTTAGAAACCGCGGCTTCGCCCTCTGGGCTGACTTCAGAGGCGGCTCTGGGGACTAGAGATCTGGTTAGTGAACACATGATGGAGCGAAACGATTTTATCCAAAGGTGAGGTTTTTGAGCTGGGATCTTGGATCTGAGGGCCGTGAAGAGAACCCAAATGGGCATGCACAAATTCTCGCTCACCCCCGCCCGCCCAGCGACGACTAGGTCCGGCCCTCACCTCTGGCCGGTTGCTACCGGCGACCGGATGGAGAAAGAAGAAAGTGAAGAAAAAAAAGAAAAAAAAAAGAGAAAGAGAAAGAAGAGAAAAAAACATGAAAAAGAAAAGAAAAAATAAACAAGTAAATTAAAAATAAAATATTATCAAAAACTGTTCATGCCAACGCCAGTCGCGTCACATTAGCGATTTCCACCTAAAATTGATTAGATAGACTAAATTGGCACAAATGAAAAGGTCTAGGACTCAATTGGCCAAGAAAAAGTTTATGACTAAATTGACACAATTGCAATAGGTTTAACATTTTTTTTATAATTATTCCCGTTAGGGTCCGTTGATGATAAGGTGTCAACCTCACACTCAATAAATTTAAGATGTAAACTTACCATTTAAAATAAGAGGATTCTAAGTCCATATTTTTGGAATTTGCCCTTTTTTGCATGTGGTATTTTGTGAAAATCTCTCTTATTTCTTTCAAGAACAATCCATCTTTTGGGCATTTGGAGGACTGCAGTAGAAGGGACGAATAGGAATTTTTTTTCTTTCTCAGTTTCAGGAATTGCAGGTAATGCAAACAGTGTGAGTAGATGCTTTTGCCAATTGCTAAGCATATCTCCGTGAGTGCTTCATTTTGTTCGAACTTCTTTCAAACTCCCGAAGTATATTGATGTCGCAACCAGAGAAAGACATTAGAATATCCACTTCCTTGTACAGACCAAAACCATATTTTGCCCCGTATGTGCTACATTGCCTAACCCCTCCGGTTGAAGAGCAAGCCGTCGCTCTTCGCTAAAGCTTGACCACGTCTGTCAAATTTGCATGTTTGGGACACCTCAAAATAATCCCAAGTTCTTAACACGAGCACACATCAAAATCCCTTGACCAACACAGTACATAGATCGCCTGACATCAGACGCTTACGAGAAACTGAATAGTGCTTTTGTGTGTCTTGAAAGACGACGCACCTCAGGAGTTTATCCACGAAAGAACATTAGAAAATGGTTAATGGCATCATCTTTTGGGGGCAAAAGAGCTCGTTGTCCCTACTGGTTTTCCAAATTAATCCCGCGGATACATATAATTCAGAAGAATATGTGAGTGATTCATTTACAGCATCTCTTTCTTTTATCAAAGGTTCAACTTCAGGACAATTGGAGAAAAAAGAAAGAATGGATCTTGTAGGATTCCCAAGAAATTCTTCGATTTCTTCCGGAAGCAGATCTATTAGAAATTTCAAGTGTTTACCTATATAGAGATAATGATTCCGATAATAAGTTAAAACCCCAACAATTGGAGCAAGTCGTAAAGAACGTACACAGAAAAAAACCTCGCAAGTTGAAAGACGGTGAAGTAGGTACATTGTCCTGCACAGGTACAATGAAATAAAATAAACCAGGAGTTGACACTGCAAGAGGGAGGAAAGGGGAGGATCTTGGAGACTATGCAGGAACATCTATTATTTCAAGGGATTCAGCTCAAATGGCTAACACGCGACCGCTCAATCGACCTGCGCCGGCATTTCTTTCTTTCTTCGAAAGACCAACTTACTTAGTATCTCCATAGCATCAGATAGGATCAAAAACTTAATATGACCTCTCCTAGGTGGAAGCCTCTTCTTCCCATTCTTGAGTTTCTCTGTTGGTCCATCACCTACAGGCTTAGCAAATAAGCACATATTTTCAGCAGATGGAGACTCTGGAGTGATGGCTTGAGAATTCCGGTGGAGAGGAGGGTTGAATTGGGGGTGGTATATATTCTAATTGGGAAGGTTAAGAGCGTTGACCTGCCATCTTTGTCACGACAAAGAAGCTATAGGAGATGCAGCTTTCATGTTATTGCTCATTCGGTGAATCGCTGGCAAAATATGAACAGTTGTTGGGACCAGTAGATTCACTCGTCCTTGGATAAGATGACAACTTTTGATAACTTAGTCGTGCACTTTAAGGCAGAAAACTTTTGTTGTTTCATTCTGAGGGAAACACAAAATCTAATAAGGCAAGGTACCGGGCTCTCTTGGTTTCCTTTCGAAAGGGAAAGCAGAAGAAAGTTTGAGACATTTAAAGAAGGATTTTTCATGTCACAGATCGAATTTGTACCACAAGAACAACACAATACAGGAACAACACGTGTACTTAAAATGCGGAAGAAAATATGCTCATCATTAATGTTCTGGGAATTAAAGGTTCGGAAATGAGGACAAGGTTTAACATTTGTTGTATTTATTGCATCTGTTGTGAAAGCATTAGTTCAACGTCAACAACAAAATTGGGTCAAGTCATGCAAAAGACACCAAAAACATACAAATCATGCATGAGATCCCACAACAAATCTTTCAAAGATACAACCTACTACCGGATCATACAAGCCATGCATGAGATCCCACAAAATTTTTTCAAAGATACCTGGTACTGGATCATACAAGTCATGCATGAGATCCCATGCATGAGATCCCACTAAAATCTTTCAAAGATACCTGGTACTGGATCATACAAGTCATGCATGAGATCCCACTAAAATCTTTCAAAGATCCGACCTTTAGATTCTCTTCTCCTCAGATAACAAACTAGCAGTGAGTTCAAACTAGTGTAACAAGACAGGTCCTGCTTGCAAATTCTTCTATACAGAATTCATTTTATGTCATGGACAGGACCCTGTAGGTGGAAAAGCAGACAAGCATTCACACCGTCTTGAACAAAGAAGTTGAACTTCCCGAAGACCCAGTAGTACAGTTATTGACAACCTCTGGGCCTTTCTGCCACTAACTATGAGCTAAATCACCAGTTAAAGCTCACATCAGAGCTTTTCTTTTTTTCTCCATCACCAGTTAAAGCTCAGATTTGGAGAGATGTATGTGCTAATTACAAAATAACCCAGTTCCTCTGGTGAAGATCAAGCTTGAAGGCTTAGTCTCTCGGAAGACTGTCAAGATTGTCCATCTGTTTTGCTCGTGGATGCAGACCACCCAACTAGAGTTTAACTGAAGTGCCCAACCGCCAGTACAAAAACACAGGACAACCATCTTCTTTCTGTCAATGGCCATGGAGAATAATGGTAGATGGAAAAACTCACTATTAGACTAAGACCGATGCTGAAGATCCTAAATTTCTGGGATACAAGTTAAGTTGAAACCACCAAGATCGATGGGCCTATCTATGACAGAGAATCTTAATAGTACCCCTACTCCATAAGAGTAACCCACGTTCCAACAAACCGTTTATCCAGGTCCGCTAATATGTCCGACTTGTGTATAAAATCTTGCTCTGAAAACAAGCAGATAGAATATATGCATTCTCTAGTTGATGGAATAAGAAAAAATTTAATTTTACTTCATCAAGTATACGTATGTAATTCCCCTTCATAATAATCTCTAGAGCAGCGGACTCACTAAAACAGAAAATGCCAACTGCATAAAATTGCAATTAATACAGATCAAACTTCTCCTTTATCAAGCACTCCCAAAACACACAGAAAGAAACCTTGCTTCTACTAATGAACCAACCATACACAGACAGAACCTACTACACCTTGGGCCTGTAAAACCACAAAAGATGAAGGAGCCTATAAGCCAGAAGTCAAGCCATCCCTCTAGGCATTGACCGCCATCAAATTTGTCGGCCCTGTTCAACAACTCTCCATCCACGCAGGCACCCTAGAAACCAGGCATCCTCCCTCAAGGTATGTTCGAAGGAAATATATTGATTAACAGGAAATGCTTCCTGACATGCCAAAACCATGATCATTTCTACGTGTACGTAAAGAAGTACATACATCTCTATTTTCTTTTGGTCAAACAAAGGTTACCAAATAGCATCCTTTTGATCACAAGATCTCACCTCACCACAAGAGCTGCAATTGCAGCTCATGAATAATACACTGGTGCAAGTTTTACGGTTCGAGTCGCAGTTTACTGCATGATAAGTAGCTCTACATATAAACAGGGGAAACAAAAGGTAGTATTTATTAATTTACTTACAGCTAGGATTAGAAAATCCAGCCTCTATAAGGAAGTCATAAGAAGTCACTTAACGGGTGCAAGAATAGTATAGACCAAAAGAAAAGTGACAATTAAAATAGCTACTACCAGTGTAAACCTAGGACTGGTCCACAACATGAGGTTCGATCTCTCTGTTCTTTTAATGGGATCAACTTCCTCTGAGAGGGGGTAGTCCGACCGTCTTGGATTCCAACTCACATACTTATCGGGCGAGAATCCTGAAAATAATTTTTTCTTCCCCTGTTTCTTGAAGCTGGACCATGCTTTATCCCAGTCTGTTGAGAATTTATCACCTAAAATAGTGGAAATATCACATTAAGACGAATCCAAGAACTGTTTCTCAAGGATTGACCCAAGATGAGATGATGTTTATGCAGCCAAACATTGAATTAGACATGATTCGAACAAATGACAGTAAACATGAACTTGCCGGTCATTATTACAAAAACATAGGGCAGTAAAACTGTCAGATCATCTCTGACAAATTTACTATCACTGGAAAAAGGCTGTACAAGTATAAGTTCCTTTTCTGGAAAGAACAAATCACAGAATACACAGCCTTTTTCTTCACTTGTCTATTTTCAAGACAGCACGGGCACATAAACTCGAAAAATTAGTCTGTATAATGAATTTGAAGATCGTGGCAAACTTTTGTAAGTGCTTCAGAATGTCCCACTCCTTTAAAACAAATTTGGCTATCAGAACAATGACTCCAACGAGCCCCAACAGCAATCGAGCACATAAAACCGTCTCATTAAGCGGAACGCGAGATGATTCCCAAAATTCTTGCAATTGCTGCACCACCTTTTTCTGTCCTTGGTAATTCCATTATGCCGATCTCAATAACCTCACTTCTCTCCACAATTCCACAGCATATGCTTCACTTCACTAATTTGTTCCTACTTTTTTTTTCTGGATACGACATGCACTGCCTACAACATCATATTCACGGGGAAATGCTAGACCTGGAATCCAGTTGAGCGAACATTATCGTCAGGACAGTGTCCACACAAGAAAGACAGGCAAGGGAAACTCGACACACCGTTGCGTTGATTTCTCGACAAAGCCAGTTCATTCCATAAAGACAACTACGTAAATGACTATCAATCAAATAAGTGACGCAACCTCAGAATTCTCTGCGCATGTCGAGCGAATTCTATACAGAACGCGAACCTTTCTTGTCGCGGTCGTCGCCGTCTTGTCGGGGCTCCCTTCGAGAGCAGGAGGGCTTGAATAGCGAGAAGGATGAGGACGATGACGACGATCGTTTTCGCGACCAGAAGGATTGAGATACGGTGGTTCCAACTCGAGAAAGAATATCCATTTGCATCTGCAGATTCAGTTGCAGCCACTCATTTTTTTTTGCGTCGGGCAAGTTGGGCTTGGGATATGGATGGAAGTCGGAGGAGATCGAGAGACAAGTGCCCAAATCTTCCACGTCACCAACGTGACACGTGTCATGTTGAAAGGCTCTTCTTTGACTGGAAATTGCGCTAATTCCCTTAAAAAATTATCCAACTTTACGTTCAATTTCACGCTCCTTTTATTTCGACTAAAATAAATAATTTAAAAAATATTTTTCGAAAGATAATTAATTAATGAAAAATATTTCATCATTAACAAGAATTTATATTTAAATATCTCCGTATACAGTGAATATATTTTGCGTTCATTTATTTTCGTAAGTCATATAAGGCATTGTTTTTTCGAAAAATATTTTATAAATTATTCATTCTTCGTAAAACAAATGGAACCTCAATTCTACACCGAATTTTTTTGTGTTAAAAAATTATCAATTTTTCACTCTAGTCCCAAATCTGCCCACACGTCTAAAATTTGACACAAGTTTCTTCAAGATTATCTATATAATGAAACAGAGACTAGAGTAACCCAGTTAGATTATGTCCATGAATGGGTGCGTTTGAGAGGACCCCACGAAGAGGTGCATTTTCGAAAGGGTGTCTTCTTATCTTATCTATAAAAGAAAGTCAAGATTGAAGGGGCACGACTGACTTACGACATTCCATCATAACACCAATAACACAGAAAACGACAATGACGCTTCTCCCTTTCTCCTCTCGATCGTCAAATGGACGAAGTACTCTCACGCTGCATTGAACTCTTAATTTGTGAAAAACGAGGTATGTTAGTTCTGTGATATACTTCTCCAACCAGTGACTCAAGTAAATTTCTAGGCATGTTAATTTCATGTAATTTCGCTGCGTATTTTTAAGGGATTGGTTCCCTTCATTGGTATATGTGATGACCCAAGCTCGCCACCTGCTTACTAATCGCAATATGCTTTAATCTGATATTACTTATATAACACAGAGGGTGTAGGCGGAAGCTCAGCAGACTGAAACAATTGGCGGTCATACGAAAACACACAAGTGCATGCAAGAAAATGGCAGGCACGACGCCTAAAGGGTATGGCCTTATTCGTAGGGTTTGCTAACCTGTATCCATCAGACAATCACAAATCTTAACACACAACAGGTACATATGGGTATACATATATATATACATATATATACATATATATATACATATATATACATATATATATACATATATATATACATATATATACATATATATATACATATATATATATATGGATACCGTCTAATTACACTATCTTTCCCCTAAACGAAAGCACGGGATACACTGGGTGGTTTACAAAAGAGGTAACATCTACTCCAGAGTACTATCCGCCGTCACCATCGGTGTGCTCCAATGCCACCATCCATGTCCACTACTTCTCAAATGGCTAGCTTATTTGGAAAAAAAAATGGTTAGTTAACGGGGAGTGAGCTAACAGCTCTGCTAGTGGAACAGCTAACTCAACGTACTAAACCATCCATTCACCACTCGATCAGGCAAGACCTAATGTCAATCACAAACATGTATGAGACTTGACAATGGCACCACACATCGTACAACATGACTCCCACACGCATGAGCATGCACACGACTCACTGTTTAGTTTCCACTTCGTTACCAGTTTTCCATGGGACACAGGTCGTGGTTTCATGAGGGACACAGGCCTCGATTATGAGGGATAAACACCTCAGCTTATCGTCCATGGAACACCGGTCATGGGAATCATGAGGGACACAGGCCTCAATTCTCCCTTACTCCAAGGCTTCCGTGGGACACGAGCCTCAGGTATTCCATCAGGACACAGACCGTGGACTTCCCGATTTCCCTCCGGCTCCCACGGGATATCATCCGGACACAGGCCAACGAGATCGATTCATTCATCGCATTTACTCAATGAATATGCAGACCAACCATCGATTAACCACAATCCACATACACAATCGACCTCGAACTCATCAGGCAAGACATTCAACCACGCATATGCTTTGATACTTATGTGCAATGCAACCTACACCACAACTCGACCACCTGGAGTCACAAGACCGAACTTTCTTAACCATTTTCGACAGGCAGAACCCATACACGCCACACACATCACACTACCACAAGGCCGAATACCCTTACACCTCACAACGACCATCCCCACCACAGCAACGACAAGCAATACAATCCAACACTACAGTTTAACAAATCTAGAACCTCAAACCACATACAATGGCCGGCCCGTCACACGGACCTATCACACGAACATATGCCAAGCCACAACCACCCATATACCAAATCTGAGACCCAAATTTAGCTCCAACGCTCCCAATCCCAAAAAACCCGACACAAGAACCTAACTACCCAGAACTATGAGACACCAATCCATCGATTCAATCCTACATGCCATTCATGCAAATTCACAAGTAGCCACAAAGAGTCTCGACCGAATACCCATACACTACTCAACTTCAATTCCCATCATTTCATCGACAATCCAAACGATCAGTTCTTGCTTTCTGCTCACCCATGACCCCATTACACTAACCCAAGTGACAGAATCAACATGCAAAGTCATTTCCCTAGACATGCAAGCCGATCTATTCCCTAGCATACCCAAAATTCAAACGGCGTCGTCGCGCCCAACCAAGCGACAGATAGATAGATCAAACATCAAGTTAGGTACTCCACTTGCCTCAGGCCTTCAGCGACGCGAAATCGACATCGAATCGTCGCCAACAAGCCGCGGGTCTCCTTCCTTCTTCCTTGGTCGCGTGGTACCGAGCGACAACGATGGCGAGTGAGCTGGTCTTCCAGCGGCGGAGGGGCTGAGCTAGGGAAGAAAGTGAGGCCGAGAGGTGGTTGCGCTACTGCCATTGCCGTTGGGTTGAGCTCAATCGAGAGGGTGAGGGCGTCGCGTGGTCGGGTGGAGGAAACAAGGGAGGGGGGTGTTCGCACGAAGGGGAATGGGAAAATCAGCTCTCTTCAACCCATAAGATTGCTCTTCTTCTCCCTTTCGTGCCCAAATCAATCGCTCCCTTTCCACCCAAATCCATCTTCCGCCAAATCAATCCTCGCAAAGACGGCTTGTGCAAATCGATCTTCACCCAAAACCTTCGTCAGTCGCCTTCGTCCAGTTGCTCGACGTCCAAATCGTTAATCGAGACCCCTGTCGACCGACGCCTTCGTCCATTGCCAAATGCTTCGCCTTCATCCAATCGCCTTCATTTTCTTACTGCTTCAGTTTCCTCTAAGAAAGGTAATTCCCCTCTCTCTCTTTCTCTGAAATCTCGCCAAATTTAAGGATGCTTGGTTTGCTAAATTTGTTAGTCAAGTTGGAAGGAAATGTCAGTTCATGATGCCTGATACACGAAATGGGTAAAGTTGAGTCTGCACGGTTATTGCACGATGAAATGCCAAAGTGGGTTAGCCCCTAATAAACTGATGCCTGGTTTGTACACGAAGTGGGTGAAGTTGACTATGCACGCATGTACATTGTTTCAATATCGGTGAAAGCAACTTAAAAAAAAAACATGCATGTACATTGTTTCAATGAGGTCTAGAACTTTCAGTACATGGGAGACAAGCAATCTATGTATACCCATGAAAAGTAGCTTCGCAAATAAAGCGTGTGGTTAATCCTTGTATCTAGGCTTGTTAAGGTTGAAAAAAGACGAGTTAACAATACAATAATTGTATGGTCTGCGCTTGTTAAAGCAATCTATTTCCATATTTATGATGCTTTAGTTAGTATATTAATATGACTGAGTTCACAACAGGATATCACATTAATATGCCTGAGAGAGGTATTGTTCCAAGGATGTTATTTTCACTATCCTATTAGCCTGATTCTGTGGTCTTCTCTATGGGGCTTCCTTTTACCCGAGAAATCGAACTATTTTTGCATATCATGAATCTATGAAATACTGGCCTAGACCAAAGATAATTCATTTTTCAACTGATTTAGTGCTGATAATTGTGTTGAAGAGATTGCATATTCTGTTGAATGGGATGTGATAGGGATGATAAATATGCGCCTTGTTATGATGTAGTGCTTTTAGACTTGACTGCTCATATGAGGTGCATTATGCAATTGTACGTCAGGCAACGTAAAATATGCTGAACTGCTACTATTGAACTTCTTTACAGGTTAGGAATGCTCCAACTGGTGTTGATTCTAAAAGCATGAATTGCAGTTCTCCTACAATCATCACAATCGACGTTATAATCGATGATATCAATCCCACTTATCAATAATGATACATTCCTGTTTTGCTATTGTAGCCTGAATGTCCTCTACAAACAGCAAAGACGAAGGAGAATCGATGAAGAAGATATCATGGATGCCGAAAATCAAAATTGAAGAGTTGTGTCGTGGGTGTTTATAATAATTCTAGGAAACACGCCATTTGTAAATTTGAAGATGAATTATGCAATGAGCTTGCCGTAGGGTGTGTTAAAACTGATTGTGTTATGTAATCTGTTTTAGTACATTTTTGTAATACGATTTGTATTTGTCCAAATGTGGAGTATGAGCATGAATAAAGTGAAAGTTGTTTGCAAACTCATGTTTCGTATGTAATCTGTTTCTCAATATCAATACCAGAGACATATCATTTCATTGCGATCTGTTTTGCTCATGAATGAAGTACGATATGAGAATAAAAAAGTAAGACATGAGAAAAAAGCAATACAATCTCACTACTTCATGAATAAACAACCACAAACCAATTTCATTGAAATAAGATAGGGTTTCCAAATGCTATACAAGCAGCCATCTAAGATGGATCATCAAAAAGTTACATCAACACAACTTCACTAAACCCATCGTTACAAAAAAAGAAAAAAAGAAAGAAATAAAGAAATAAACTGCAACATGTCAACACTAAACCTATCCACACTTCCTGTTACTTCCGTCTCTTCGAGCAACTTTTGGCACTCGCACCTTTGCTTGTAGGATTCACACTAGTAGGGCCACCACCGCTACCACTTGTGCCTTTGCCTGTACATCTTTGAACCTGCAAAGAGTGTATTTGTTTATAGTCTTATTATTAACAAAGCAAGCATGACACAATGGAAATATGTAAGCACTAACCGATTCTTTTTTCCTTGAAAATCATGTTTGAGAGGATGTAGACCCACTCTTCTTAATTGGACATGTCAAACTATTGTGTCCCATCTTGAAGCAAGTTCGACATGTCATCTTCATTCCAATCCTCGACATCCTAGTTTCACTTGCCACCTCACTTTTCTCCCTTTATCTTTTCTGTTTACGTCTTCTGGGCTTCACCCTAGCTGGAATTGGTTCAGGTGACTCCCTATTAGTTTGTTTCCAAAAAATTTCTCCTCGAGCTAGCATCATCATGTTCTGATATGTAGCTAAGAACTTGGCCTTTTTATAATAGCCATCAACATAGTCATATGCATCCTCTTACCTATGATTTATAGCTAAAATGGCATGGGGACAAGGGATGCCAGTAAGCTGCCATCTTCTACAAGAGCAGTCTCTTTTGAACACATCCATCACGTATTTCTCACCCTTATCCTTCACCTCATATCCAGTCTCACCATTCCATATCACATGGCAGTACGTCACACCAACTCTATTTTTTTCTAACTTTCTTACAATACTTGGACCACAGTCCCTTCTCCACCTAGCACATGCATCCCTCTGTGTATGCATTCTTGTCATTATCATTATCCATATTTCCTCCAACATACTGTAAATGGACTTACACCTAGCATGTATGATTCTTCCATTGAATGCCTCACATAAGTTGTTGTCAACAATGTCACATTTTACATCAGCGGTGAAGAACGCCCTAGACCAGTGCTTTGGCTCTGTTTGAACCAAGTCATGATATGCAGCGGGACTGATTTTCTTTAATGCCTAAGAGTGTTTATCATACTCCATCATAGTACTGCTCTTAGCACACTACCAAAACAATCTTTGCATCTATATCCCCTTATACTTCTTGCCCCAATTGGCATAGATATGTCTCGCACACATCCTATGCTCAACCACAGGCAACAAGTCAGCCACAGCTTGCACAAGGCCCCGCAAAAGATGATTGCAATGTAAAGCATGTGTTACAAGTGTGACTACCTAAGATGCAGAATAACTAAAAGAACAAATAATGAACTTACCTTTTGTTTGTCACTAATTATGACCCATCCTTGTCCACGTGTGCTGAAAATGTTGAGATTGTACATCAAATTTGTTAAGAACCGCATCTAGGTGTCGCTACTCTCAACTCAGATAACCGCCCAAGCAATTGGGAACATCTAATCATTTAAATCCCTTCCAACAGCACACAAGAGTTGACCTTGACAAATTCCCTTTAAGAAGCAACCATTTAACCCCACAACTTTCCTACATCCACCAAGGAACCCTTTCTTACAAGCAGCAAAAGAAATGTACATTCTCTCAAACAATGCCTTAAATTGCATATCGGGCTTTTTTTCAACCTTCAATGTAATAGTACTCCCAGGATTTCTCTCCCTAAGCTCCTCTGCATAATCCCATAGCTTTGCATATTCCTTCTTATAGTTTCCCATCAACACTTGATAAGCAAACAACTTAGCCTTCTTGCACTGAATTATACTTACATCTAAGCCCAACTGCTCCTTGATAAGCTCCTTGAAAGCAATAGTTTTAATAGTTGGCATTGCTCTTATTGTAGGAAGAAAGTGATTTGCCAACCAAGAACCTGTCACCCTGCTATTTTTGAAGCTAATGCTACATGTATGTTCTGAATGGTAGGTCTTCACATGAAATGATCCAGTACGAACATCAAGAGATCAAGAAATCTTCCAAGGACAATTTTTATGAGCACATTTTGCTCTGACAAATTTCTTGTCATTCTTTATGAATTTTATCTCTCTACGCTCATCCACTGAATACTTTTTCAGAGCATCTTTGAATTGCATACTACTTTCAAATGTCATAGACACAATAAACACAGGCACAACACAATTAGGATCATATCTTGGAAACCTACTTCTCCTTCTCATTCTAATAAAATCATCATCTTCTCCCCCTTCTTAAGACCCCAAACTCTCATCTCCATCTGTTTCATAGTATTCTATCTCGTAACCAGCTTCAACATCACTTACATTATCCACATCCAATCGTCAGGATGGTACCAATCCCGCAGATGTTTCCCTTATAATCAGATCCTTTGTGGCCCTCCCATGGAACTCCGTCACGTTCTTCCTTGCTTCTAGAAGCTCCTCATTGTCACAATCATCATCATCAGTCATAAATCTTACATCGATAGGGAATTCTATCTCATCATTGTCGTCATCATCCATAATATAATCATCTTCATCAACTAAGTCATTAGGATTTAAATCACCCTCGGGCTCAACCACTCTCTCATTACCTAAACCAACATCAGCACGAGCACCCTCACCGACCCCCTAACCAGCACCCTCACCCACACCCACACCAACACCTTGACCATCACCCTCATTGGCTGCAAAATTTTCTCCATTTACCTCAATTAGCCCACAATGCAAATGACTGAAAACTAGATCGACAACACTGCTTTCATTCCATATGTATGTCAACCCATCTTCTAGAGACTTTCCAAGAACCTTGAAATAAAGTTTTTGAACTTACTATTTACTCCATTCTCGATGTCTCTGATGAAGCTTTCATAACTCGTTGAACTGATATTAACTTTTACTATATCAAACTTCCCTCCAGCATATTCAAGCACTGGGCGATGGAAAAAATTTCCACCATGGAAAAGGCAGACCCATGCTGACTTGTCGCTTATCTCGACCCTACACAAAAAACACAAGGTTCATTGTATAGTCGTGCTCATTCATTTTATAAAAGGAAGCTTGTGGTACACTACGCTCGTCGATGAAATATGCAAAGAGGAAGACATAGACTCTGCTTTAGATACTATGAAGGAAATGGTTACGAAGGAAATAAGGACTTTCCTCCAAAGTTTACCAGCCAAAGCAAAACAACTATGACTACATTAACGATCTATTCATTTCAGTCTCACTAAACCCATTTCCTATTTCCTTCTAACATCACCAATAAATACAACAGACCAAGCATACTGTACACGTATTGACCTTTCATGTACAGACTAGACATCACAAATTGACATTTCCTTCCAACGTCACAAACAAACTTAGCATAGCAGGAATCCTCAAATTTGACGAGGTTTCATAGAGAGAGAGAAAACTGACCTTCCTTAGAGGAAATTGAAAAGTAAGAAGATGAGGGCGATTGGACAAAGGCATAGGCGTCGGGCGACGAACAAAGGAGTCTGACGAAAGGGGGCTCGAGTAACGATTTGGGCGTGGGGTGACTGGACGAAGGCGAGGGTGTGGGGCGACGGACGAAGGTAACTAGTGATTTGGGCGAAGATCAAACTTGGGTTTGGGCGAAGATCGATTTGCACGAGTTGTCTTGGGCGAAGATCGATTTGGGCAAAAGGGAGCGATCAATTTTGGCTCAAAAGGGAGCTAATGAGCGATCATATCAATAGAAGGGAGCTATTTTGGTTTAAAAAAATTGTTTTCAATTTTTTTTTTAAGGGAACGACGTCGTTTTCCCTTTCCAGTATCCATGTCAGCGCCGGTAGCGCCGACCGGCGTTGACTTGGAATCCACATCAGACTTTTCCGACTAAGTTTGGCCCGAAGGACAGTACCAAAGCAAAAGGTTAAGGATTAAATTGGTCCAATTGAAAGGTTTAGGACTGAATTGGTACAAATGCAAAAGGTTTAGGACTTTTTTGGTACTTTTCCCTATCCTGACCCGGTTTGGTCCCTGATTTTTTTAAAAATTGCAAATTGATCCCTGATTTTTTTGAAAATTGCAATTTGGTCCCTAAATTTTTTTGAAAATTACAATTTGGTCCCTAAAATTTCTGAAAATTATAGTTTAGTCTCTAAACTTTTTGAAAATTGCAATTTGGTCCTTATATTTTTTGAAAATTGCAATTTGATCCCTAAAGTCAACGGTTGCCCGCGCGTGAAACACACGCGCAATAGCTTTGACCGGCGCATGGAAGCTCCAATTAGAGCGTGCGAGGTACCGTTGTGTGCATATTGGAATTACCTTCATTTTGGTATATTTTTGTACATGTTTGGTATTTTGAAAGTTACAAAAACACGTATAAATTCCAATATGCACGTATTTTAGGGCGTTTTGTCAATATTTTTACTTGTATTTCTCTAATTTTTTATAAATACAGTAGATGTCTTACATGTGGATAACTATATAGAGATTGTGTAGAACATGGTTTGTTGATAGCATGTATATAATTTGACGTACTTGCTATTTATATCTTGTATTCTGGAATTTGCATATGATTTGATGCAAGATTTGTTTGTATGTTAGTACAAATCATGCTATGCCATGTTATGATTACAAGATAAGGGGATCATTATATGTCTTATGATCATTTATTCGAGTTGGGAGTTTTAGAAAGTTTTAGTAACTTTAATGAACTCAATTTTACATAAATAATTATATTAATGGTAATTTCAAATGAGGATCCTTAGATGATGATTGAGAACATATTGAACTTTCGAATCTAAGACCTTACGTGAAATTATTCATTAATGTAATTAGTTAATGTAAAATAGATGCATAAATGTTAAGCATTGATAGTTTGTGAATACATGTCTATAGACCTTCATGTTCAGATACAATGGCTACAGCATTTTAGAATATCGTAGCTGAGCTTAGCAGAGGAGAGAAATTGAATGGCAAGAATTATGAAATCTGAAAAATGAAAATCCAGTTTGTGCTAGAAGAGCAAGGAGCACTAGAAGCTCTTAACTTAGTTATGAAATAACCTGAAAATGGAAATACTGCACAAAATAGAAAGGATAAAGAGGCATTTGCTGCATGAAAAAAGATTAACTCTATTGCTCGCATTACGTTGCTGAGCAGCATGGAAAATGACATTATGCGTGAGTTTAAGGATTTTGAAAATGCCAAAGATAGGTTTGTCGGTGCATCACATTTTGAAATTTTCTTATTTTCAAATTGGGATAATTACAGGACAAGTTCTAAAACTGGCTAAGTTTGTGCACCTAACTTTTAATTTTTTGTTGTTCATTTACGAAACACTTTGAGTCCTTTCTCCCGTTTGCCAATTGCATTGTCATATTGATTTTTCGATTTTAAAATAAGACATTATATAAGCTACATCTCGTTCAATATTACTCATATGTCGGCCCACAAGGCTTAAGGATTTTTATGTAATTTTCGTGTATTTAACGGAAATACAAGCAAAAAAACAAATTCACGAAAATACAAGCAAGCAAAAAGCTAAAACAATGATTTACTTTTGAAGGGTAATGTCAGGTCAAACCGAGTCAAGTCAAATGATTAGGTAATTTTCATTATTCCAATTACAATGCTAGTATAAAGAAAAATTAGTTATTCACTTTTCATGAGTCAAGTAAGATTCAAATGGATATGACTGAGTCGGTTTCTTCACGAGTTGAAAAGATCATCCTAAACCCTATATATTCGAATTGTCTGAGCGGGTCTGCAAATCTCCATTGATTTTTTCAATCGCGTATTTGTTTGGGCTTTTTAGAATAGTCAGAAATCCCAATAAAATTGAAACGGTTATTCAATTTAAAGAAAATATATGTCAAAATTAAATGAGAATCTACGCATTACTTTAAGTCTAATGAAAAGGATCTTGAGAAACTTACATTACATATTAAACAAATTAAACATTAATAGTGATTCCAAATTAATAGATAGAAAAGAAAAAAGAAAACAAAAAATGTCGTTTTTTTTCTCCACAAAAAGAGGTCGTTGCGTTAATAATTGATTAGACTCTGGAAACGCGGAGCGCGCGAAGGGGCTCACTCCCCACAGTTCCTCCCCCATTAGTCAAAGCTAGACATGGCCACGGGCCGGCTTGGGCCCAGCTCGTTGACCGGGTCGACTTGGGCCCAGCCCGTTGACCGGGCCCGCGGTTCCAAACCGGCCAGTGGCTTATGGGCCGGTTTCAAATAGCCAAAAATGGGGATTAAAAAAAAGAAAGAGCCTTTGCTTGCAACGGCTCTTTTCTCTTTAGAGCCAAAGGTGACCGTTGCCAACGGTCACCTTTTTTTTTTTTTTTTTTTTCCTTTTTTATTTACTAATTTTTAACCTATGATATATTATAAATACCCCTTCTCATCTCTCATTTTTTTCACACAAATTCTCTTTTCATCTCAATTCTCTCAAATTCTCTCTAACTCTCAATTATTCACAACATCTAATTTATTATTTTCTTTTCTTCAATTAATTTCTCTAATTCCTTATTTTCTTTATTTATTATCTCATTTAATAATTCCCTATTTCAAAACAAAATTCATACCCTATATTTTTTGCATTATAACATATATTTTTTCTATATCCAAAAAAAAAAAATTGGCAAGTGGAAATAGAACTAGTTGCAAAGGCAAGAACAAGGAGGGGGAATCCGATTATCCTTGGGGACTCAATTTCGAAGTTGATGTAGATGATGAAATCAACATTATTCATAATATGAAGCAAGTCCAAACGCAAGAGAGTCTTCATCCTCCTACCGGTATCGAAAAAATGTCAACAACAAAGGAGCGGGAGTATACATCCGACGTATGGGACCACATCACGAAGATTGAAAGATTTGATATAGCTCCAAAAAGGTATGATGTAGTTTGTAAACATTGTCAGACAAAATACAAATATATTGGTGGAGCTGGATATGGAACATTTAACTGGCATCTTCAAAAGAAACATCCAACCGAAGCAGGAATTGACACCAACCAATAATAAATTTTCGGATACGCCAATCCTAACACTCTCCTTTATTTTGTTATAATGAAAAAACTTATAAAGAAGAATTATGAAAATTTATTTCCGTTGGACATTTATCATTTAGTTTTGATGAAAGATTTGGTTTTAATCAATTTATACAAAATGTATGTGCTTCACAAGCAAAACGTGTTCCTAGAAATACACTTAAACGCATTATTAAAGATCTTTATAAAAAAGGAAAAAAATATTTATAATTTTTTTTTATGAATTTTAATGGACGTGTGCATATAGGTAGCGATATTTGGAGTGATCATTGGCAAGTTAATTCTTATATGGATATAACATGTCATTAGATAGAGGATAGTTGGAATATTCAAAAAAGAGTTATTGTATTTAGAGTTTTTGATGATAGGTATACGGCAAATAATATTTATAGATTAATTAGGCAAATTTTAGAAGAATATTATTTGCTTAATAAAAAAATTTCAATTGGTTTTGATAATGCCGCGGCAAATACCGCTTCAATTGTTGAACTAAAAAAGATTTGTAAACCTGTTTTTAGTAGACAGTTTTTTCATGTTAGATGTGCTTGTCATGTTTTAATTTTATGTGTATAAGATGTTTAAAAACTCTTGATATTTTTCTCGACCCAATAAAAATGGCAATTCAATTTTTATGGAAACATTCCCAAAAAATGAAAAAATGGTCAAAATTTTGTAGAGCAAGTGAACAAAAAATCAAAAAGATTTTCAAGAGATGTTCCAAATCGTTGGAATTTTACTTACAAGTTACTTAATGAATCTTTTGCATATAAATATGTATTATGTGCATTTATTTCAGATAATATAACTCAAATTAATTTATACCCACAAGAATGAGATATTTGCACAAAAAAATTAGATATTTTAAAAAAATTAGATATTTTAAAAAAATTTAATGATGCAACTTATACTTTGTCCGGTGTTTATTATCCTACTATGTATTTATTTTTAATAGAATGTATTAATATTGTTGGAGTTTTTGAAGAAAATGAAAATAATGATTTATTAAGTGACACTATTAGAACAATGCGAATAAAATGGCTACATTATTATAAGAAAATTCCTATTATTTATTTAGTTGTTTTTTTTTTTTATCCACGTTGTAAATTCGATGGTTTAGTTGATTATTTGAATACGTATTATGAATGTTTACATTTAATTGATGAGGTAACTATTAGAAATATACAAACAACGGTTAGAAACGCAATAATAGAATTATATCATGAATTTTGTAGTACATATAATCTAGGTGATGGTGGATCTTCTCAATCTAGTGACATACAAAGTGGAAACATAGGTAAAATTAGTAGAGGGTACTAACTTCTGTTGCAAAGGCAAAAAAAGCAAAAGGGAGCAATATAAAGTAATTTTGAAATAGAGAGCTATCTAACCGTTTCTTTTGAGTTTGATGAATCTGAAAGCAGCACAGATTACATAATATTGGATTGGTGGAAGAGGCATTCCACCCAATACCCAATTCTTGCTCTAATTGCAAAATAAATTTTAGCAACCCCTTGTTCGACTGTTGCGGTAGAACAAGCATTTAACGCTGGAGGCAATATTTTGTGCGAACGACGTTCAAGGTTAGTTCCTGATTCAATGGAGGCTCAAGCTTGTGTTGATGATTGGACAAATGATCAATATAGACAACAAGAGATAGATTGCAATAATGAAGCCGAATTCTTTGATAACGAAGATACCACCGCCACCAGTATCGGAACGGGTAGCGATGATTGAGAATGAGGTAAGTATGAGGTTATTAAAAGTAAGAGAATTACATGGGCTTTGATTCTTCTATCCAAAGAAGATATGTAGGCGCTTAATGATAATTCATTAAGTTTAATCTCCCTCCCCCTCCCTTTTTTTTTCCCAAATTTGATTACAATTTGCATTTGATAATTCATTATTTTCTTTTATTTCATAATTTGATTACAAATTTATTACAATTTAATTTTTAAATTCAAAAACAGGAACCGAAATCGGCGGTTCCAT
Organism: Lenwebbia sp. NSW1173648; assembly: GCA_029784005.1. NCBI lineage: Eukaryota > Viridiplantae > Streptophyta > Magnoliopsida > Myrtales > Myrtaceae > Lenwebbia > Lenwebbia sp. NSW1173648. Next base: position 16,261,443 of record JARCGZ010000008.1, on the reverse strand, counting down.
TTCCGGTTCTGAACGGGAACCAGAACCGCCGGTTCGGAATCGAAACCGGAATCGCCACTTAAGGTTTCGTTTTTGGTTCCGATTCCCCAAAAATTGAACCGGAACCACCGGTTCATGAACCGTGGCCATGTCTAGTCAAAGCACTCGGATTTCCTGCGTCAAATTCGAGAGTCAACTAAGACAACAGCCACTACGTTGCAGGCGCAGGAACTGGCGTGGACCTGATCCGCACGTGAACCGGCCTCGCGGTAGCGCACTTCCGTGGCGCGAAACGCCAGAAGCCCCCTCTAACTGTAAAAGGAAAACAAAGAAAAATCTGCGTGACGAGAACTGTCGAGTGGGGCGGTGAAACGAATGGCCTGGGATCACCCACAGCGACCCCGCCCTGGGCCCCACCTCTTCTCCATCGCTAGGTCGCCATTGTTTCCCCTCAAAACCTTCAATTCTCAATTCCTTCTCGTTAACTCTCACCACCACCACCACCACCACTCTCGCTCGCTCTCTCTCTCTCTCTCTCTCTCTCTCTCTCGGTGTTCGGTGCGAATGCTCTTCGGATTTCGATGAACTCGAAACCTTCGTCGAACCCCCAGTCTATGGCGACGTCCACGACGTCGGCGGCGACGCCGGCGGCCGACGGCTCCGGCAAGAAGGTGAGGAAGCCCTACACCATCACCAAGTCCAGAGAGAGTTGGACCGAGGAAGAGCACGACAAGTTCCTCGAGGCTCTGCAGCTGTACGTTTCTCTCGCCTCTGTAGCCTTGCCTCGCTAACTAGTTACAGTCCTCGATGGAGGTGGAGTATCACCAATTAGTATGTTTACCTCGACTCTTTCCAGTATTTGATTGTACTGTTTCGCCGGTTGGCTTCGAGCATACGTGTAGTTCCTCGTGTGATTAGAAGTTGTTCTGATTTGTACTTGCTTTAGTTTTGTTTGAGAGAAATTCGGTGTGGTTAGATCATCGTTGGAGTGGAGATTGTCGAATCAGAGATGTGGTAGTTTACGTATTCGATGCCACTAAAGATTGACGCGATCGTATCTGTAAATTTTTGCATGACGACTAAACATTGTTTCACACTGGTTTCGATTGGATTTTATCGTTGTCTTTTCTTCTTTTTCTCTTCAAATTGTATCGAACGCGTTGTCGGTTCCTGGAATAAGTTGTTTTATGTCTAATTGGTTGTCCAGATTTGACCGTGATTGGAAGAAAATTGAGGATTTTGTGGGCTCAAAGACTGTCATTCAGGTCTGAAGACATGAATCATGCTTCATTTATCGCATATCTTTTCAAGTCGTTATCCGGTTGCCAGTTGCTAAATGATTCGTCTTATAGATCCGAAGTCATGCCCAGAAATACTTCTTGAAGGTCCAAAAGAATGGGGCAGTCGCACATGTTCCCCCTCCTCGTCCTAAGCGCAAAGCTGCTCATCCATACCCTCAAAAGGCATCGAAAAACGGTGTGTTTCTCATGAGTAACATGTATGTTATTCAAAATACTTCTCTATGTGTCCGCTGCCATTGACGTGATATGCTCTGCTATTTTAGTTTTAGTGCCACTGCAAGCATCCATGGCCCAGCCTTCTTCAACAAATCCTGCATTTACAATTACACCAGGAAATGTTTCATGGGATGACGCATCTGTGCTTATAAACAATGCATCCAGCAAGACTATATTAAGCCAGGATGAGTTTAGCAATTTCCAAGGTGCTGGAGGCACACAACACTTATTTGAGTATTTCTTTCAAATGCCATATATATACCAGCATTGTTGAATGGATCTTTCCAGAACTTATTATGGCATAAAACATTACTGATTCAGCTGATATTGGATCAAAGGGCGCATCAAGGGTTAGTTGCAGCAGTAGAACACTATCTAGCTCGGAGATACCTAAACAAAAGAGACAAACACCAGTGCTGCATGGTAACCCTTTGAACCACTGTCATATATACTTCAGTCGGTATTCCCAGACTATGTGCCTGTCACATCTCTTCTATTTTCCACATTTTATAGGAATACCTGATTTTTCTGAAGTATATGGCTTCATTGGGAGTGTCTTTGATCCAAATTCCAAAGACCATGTGCAAAAGCTACAGGAAATGGACCCTATCAATTTTGAAACGGTATGTCTGTTGTATTTTAGCTTAGCCAATGACTCTTCACTGAACTGCATCAGGGAAAGAACCAGCACGTTTGATAAACAACCTAGAGGAGGTCAAGCTGTAAGTGGAAGAATATAACTTTTCCCCGGAGGCAGTTCAAATATTTTTCAAAGGAAAATGTGGCCTCTGATGCTTCTTGTTTTTATAAGATTCAATCCTTGTGCATTTGGAGTACATTAGGGTATGCTCAGGGGTGTGCTTGTGCATTGTTGCTCGAGTTTGGATGTGTGGCTTTATTGAATTGTACATGAGTGATATGAATACTTGGTCTACATCTTTTGATTTGTCTTATGCGGATGGCGATAGACTGCTGACGTTTGATTTTGTGGATATGTATGCACCATGAATGGTTTGATCTGATGTTCTAGAGTCATCTTGTTTTATGATCTGAAGTAAATGCCTTTCTGCGTTTTGGATAGGTAATGGAGTGGTTAGTTATCTAAGACTATGTAGAAGGATGACTTGATGATGACCTGGGTTGTAAGGTGTTACCTGACAAAAATCGCCACCTATGCTAACAGCCAACCATTGACTAGTTGGTAGTAGCCATCTAGCTATTTGTTGCCTTGTATAAGCCTATCATTAAAAAAAAAAAATAAAAAAAAAAAAACTACCTGGTGATCTTATATGCCCTCTAAACTCTACTTTCCAAAGTTTTTGCAAACTTGATGAAGTACCTACTGCAACCTGGAATTCCATAACTGTCTGATTGTAAATTAGCCATGAGATAAGGGATAAGTAAACCTTGTCCCACGAATTTTCCTTCTGTATCACTTTATCTCTGGAGGTAATTTTTGTTTCCTGTCCCTGTACCTACACAATATAAGTACTTGCTTCAAGTCCTTGTACTTGGTGAATTTTTTTACCAGAACTTAATCATGCTTGAAGCATGCGACGATAGAATTGCGTTAATCATACTTGAAGCATGCAAGAATTGCTGAAATGAATTGTCTAAATAGGTTGTTTGGTTTAAAATTTTCCATCCTGCGAATTTCTGCGATTGCGATTGCAAAGCAATGGCTCTTAGCTGAAGCTTCAAGGTTTAATGGCAGTTACTAGTAATTATATCCATAAGCATGTATCCGGGGTGACTCAACTTTGGCAAAGAATTCTCCTGCAGTAGGAACTTGGGGCAAACTGATCGGAGAGGATAGGGGGCACAGTGAGACAGAATAAGCTTCATAGGGAGAAGTGAATCTCCCCCTGTAGATGATTTATGGGGCTTCCTTGATTGTTGCATTAAATGTTTGAAAGCCCATTTTCTGGCCAACTTCTACCATTTTGTTCTCTTGGAGCAATCCAACATCCATCAAGTTATATCTGTGATTGTAACCTCATCTTGTTAACTTGGTCGAGAATTACTCAATTGTGGGGGACTTCAGTTCTACATAAATGCTGCAAATGCAGACTTGTCTGGATAGTTAATGACTTTGACATGCAATTCTGCTACTTTGACCAAGCCTGGCTGAGGAACTCGGGGGGATATAGCTCAGTTGGTAGAGCTCCACTTGTCGAGTCATTAATAACTTGTTTATTTTTAGATTTGCCTGTTCAAGAGATTATTATGCTATGAAGAGAAACTCTGATATGTATGTGTATGTGTGACTCTGGATTGGCTGTTCAGCTGATTTTGACCTTCATTTTTATACGCGTTGACACATTGGGCTGTTTTGCAGGTTCTATTGTTGATGAGGAACCTCACCTTTAATTTGTCAAGTCCAGATTTCGTACCAGTCGTGAGTACCGAACCCCTTGTATTCATCATCAATACTAAGAGATACATTGTGATTTTACTCCTTCAGGGTAACAAAATTGGAAATTTAAGAATCTCATCTTGTTGCATAATAATGTAGCTGTAGCTTGTCAGTAGATGCAGGTCATCTTGATAGTCTGTTTAATCATAAGTTAGCAAGTGCAATAATATCTATGTGCCGGGTGTTTTATTTAATAAGATCCAAATGAACTGGTGATCTACAGTCTGCTCGTTCTATTAAAATGAATTTGTTGACAACACCACCACCACCACCATAAACTAAGACTTATCGCACTTAGTGGACTATGTGAATCCTTTTATACTGTTGCAATCACTACTATATCAAGTCATTGCTAAGTTTCTGGATGATTCTATTTGTTTACATCAAATCAAATTTTGTAAGTGCTGCTTGTTCCATCCACTTGACAAAATGAAATATACTTGATTTGTTGGAAATGATAACTCATAGCAGTCCCCTTTTATGTTTTGTATCTCCATGTGTTGGAATTGTGATTCACTTTCCCATTCTCATTAACATGTACAGAATTCTGACACCACCAAGTTATTAAATTATGTCTGAGGAAATAGACTAATTGCTCTATGATTGTGTCAGAGGAACGTGCTGTCATCGTATGATGTGAATACCAAAACTGTAGGTGTTCCATCAGGAAATGTTGTACAGAGCGATCTGACATGTTGAATTGCCTGGTAAGGTCAACTTGGTCATTTGCGTGCGTGTTTCCCATTTGATTTATTTCCTCTTTCATACTGTTTCTTCCTTTTCATTTTCGCTAACTTGAAATTTGACTGCAACCTCTATATATTCTCTCGTAGGCACATAGGTTCTGAAGTAGCACCCTTGGATGTTGAGGCCCCACCTGCCTAATTGCAGCAACAACCTGTAGCTGCAGGGGGTCGACAGACTGCCAGTGGCTATTCAGGTGCAAATGGATCTTATATGCTGCTTGCTTCCATATAACCTGTGATCCGGGATGTATGTATATGTAGTAGCATAATTACTCTGCTTTTTCGGTAGCAGTTATATATCTACTGAGAAATGTCCAATGTTACTCTTAACATGCAAAATAGATTGTCTGTCTTCAATGAAACTCCATGCTTCACTCTGCCTGTATGTTGATCTATACAGAAAATGTGCAGGTTGAAGTAAGTTTGTTTGTTCTTTTGGGACTAGTACACTAACTTGCCTTTGTACCGTCTTACTAATAATCGGCGGAATTTGAGTTGCTGTGTATCTCCTATCATATTTTCAAGTACTGCTGTGCTCAGGTTGGATAATTTCCATCTAGATCAGCTAATGGCAGATTGGATTATGCAAACTGGAAGATGATAGGATTCATTGCAATTTGCAAATTTGGTAAGCAAATTGTAATCCTGACAGGTAATTAGGGAGGCTGAACACTTCCCAGTACAGGTCTTTACTAGAGCATCAATCAAGTGATGGGCGTCTGATGTAGCAAGGGATGAAAAATGCAGCATCCTTCAACGTGCCGGCAATTCAGGTAAGCATAGACAAGGGATGAAAAATGCAGCATCCTTCAACGTGCCGGCAATTCAGGTAAGCAAACAAGCCCAAGGCTGGTCGATTTAGATTAAAGTGTCTACCCCATATAAGGAAGGGCAGTTCTTTTTCTCTTAGTGCTGGCGAACAATATCGTCAAGGAAGAAAATTACTTTCTTTTTTGGTTCTTGGGGTTGACAACACAAACAATTGGACACAAGAATATACTAAGGGTATGTTTCTTTCGTTAAAAATAAATTATTTAAAAATATTTTTCTAAAAATAATTACTTACATCGCTCAGGAAAATGAATGAACGAAAAATATTTTCATCGTTCATGAAAATATTTAGGTATATGTTGGTATAAAAAATATTCATCGATTAATTATTTCAAGTGATACATATAATTATTTTTTAGGAAATTATTTTTTAAATTATTTATTTTTCGTGAAACAAACGGAGCTTAAAAGTAGTCTACAAAATTGATCTATGAGTCCTATGTGGAACACTAAATTTCACATCACATCACGTAGTAAATTAACTTTTTAGATCAATTTTGGTTAACTTATTGCTTCACCCGGAAAAATGGAAGGGTGAGAATGGGACAACTGTTGTGGTGAGAGGTGAAAGAGGTAGAATGGGATGATTGAAGAATTCATTTGTTCTGAAGGCAACCCATGCCAACACGTACAATGGAGAAGCTTGAAATGGTCGTGGCGAAACATGCCAATGGGCATCGTGCAATAACTCATTACCGATGTAATAATCGAAACTTTTTGTATCACAAAATGTTCGATAACAATGACATGTTCCATTCCACCCTAGGATGGACCAAGTATCCTCCTATTCCTATATTTCACTTTCCCGATATAAGCTGGGGTCCAATTGAGAAGGCGGGCGCATCAATGTCTTCAAGGCAAACGGTTACTTAAGCCAATCTTTAACCTTTTCAAATTGGAATACGTATTTGACCAAAAAAATAATTGGGATACTTGCGGTGGAAGTCCTAAAACTTTTTGTGAAGGTGCAATTAAGTCTTAAAATTTGCATAAAGTGTAATCAAGTCTTAAAATTTGTTAAATTGGTGCAATTGTGGCTTTTTTATAAATATTTTCTCTTTCCTATGTGATGTTACCGTTACTAAAACGACATCATTTTGGTCAAAGTCTAATTTTTTTACACAAATTTTGTTTAAATTATTCAAAAATAAGCTAAATTAAAAAAAAAAAAAGAGAAAAAGAAAAAAGAGAAGGAGTTGGAAAGCAATGAGGGTTGAAAACCCTCGTCGCTGTCACCCCACCATTGCCACCCCACCATTGTCGGATGGGGGAATAGTCGACAAGGTCACAGCCGTCACGCAAATCGGGCCTGGGTTGCTGGCACTTGCCCAGTTTTGGCTGAGGACCGCCAGTGGCGTCCAACCCTCACCAGAGGTGGCCCTCGGCCAGAATTGGGCTAGGGTCAGCATGGGTCGCTGGCCCTTCTCGGCCATGTTGGGGGGCAACCCTCGCCACTTGCTTTCGAACCCCCTGTTTTTGTTCTTTTTTTTTTTTAATAGCTTATTTTTAGTTTAATTTATATAAAATTTGTATAAACCATCATGTTTGAATCAAAACGACGTCGGTTTAGTCACGTAGAATAAAGAAAATAATTGCAAAAAATCACGTTAGCAACTTTCGTCAGCAAAATTAGACAGTTAATGGAAGAAATCAATTGCACTTTTTGCAAATTTTAAGACTTAAATTGTACTTTCGTAACAATTTTAGGATTTTCGGCGCGCTTATTCCTTTCAAATTCTAACAATTGAACTTTCCGGATTGCTTGCTATAGATTGTGTCTGATGCGAGCGAGTGGAAGCCGCGTGGGAACCATTCCATCGTCTTCCATTAGAAAACATTATCTCATCATTCCCCATTCTTTTGTCCAAGCAGTGGTTGCGCTCACAACTCACAACAGCAGTTCCACAACATGATCCAAAGTGGACACTGGGGCAAGGCAAAAGGGATATCCGAGAGGACACTTGATGTCGCGTTGCAGGTGTTAAACATGGTCGTTTTTATAAGTTGATTTGACTGCTTACGACTGAGATTATAGCGGAAATTGCCAACGTGTATGATTTTTTTTTGCAGGTTTTTAATTTTTTTCTCTATTTCCCTTTTCATTTCTTTTATTTCCTTCCACCGACTGGCGAGGCCTCGGTAATGGTGTGGCAGCCCTCACCTGTGGCTGGTGACCTCTGCCGACCATCGCCGAGGCCCGTCGATCAACGGAGGGAAACAATGAAAGAAGTAAAATGAAAAATGAAAAAAAGTCAAAAAATTTAAAAATTGTAAAAATCGTCCATATTAGCACAAGTCTTGCAATGTAGGACGACTGGCATCCATATCATTAATTTTCGGCCAAAATTAGTCGAAAGGACTACATTGAAAAGTCGTAAAAAAAAGTTAAAGAAATTGAAAATTTTAGGACTAAATTAGGATTTCCGTCGTACCATAGATTTAGGATTTCCTTCATTTTTCTTTGTGCAGCTAGGAAAAAATATGTATCTTCACAAGCTCATGGTTAGTAACACCGTCGGGGTAATTCGGGACTGTGGGAGGCACATAAGTCAGAAGATGAAACCTCCATCTCATGATTATCATAGATGAATCGTGTTTGAATTGTCGTAACCTTATATTTGGGAAAACCAGGTAGGCTTTTATCAAATCTACCGTTAGTAACAATTTGTTACGCGTTCATCGTTGGATCGGTGACACGTATATGTAGAGATGCTTATGTAGTCGAATTCGTCCACACGTCCTTCATCCAACTGTGAATATGTAGAATGTCTTCTATAGCGACAGTGTAATAGTAATAATCAATTTGGCAATGGATAATCTATCTAACAGTTGAAAGCTGCTATTGTTTTATTAAGTGCTGTAGCTGTGAAACGTTTGCCAAAACACCTCAAGGAATCAATCCCTCCTCGCTATGTCATCAATTCGTAGAGCCTTCACCCATTATTGGAAAAACAAAAGTGAATACTTATATCACGTGAACTCGTTCCGAAACATGAGCAAAGTCCGATAATGATTTTAAGAAACAGGAAAAAGCTTCATAGATGATGTGTCTGTCTATCTTGTCGGGGCTAAGGATTCTACCTCACGACGTCGCCGCCTCAGTTTCAAAAGGCGTCACATCTTTCCTTTGCACATCTGAAAGTGAGAGCCATCTCCTCTATTGCGATGGTAAAGCACAAGGCGACACTTACTTCCTCCATGTGGCCCATGGTCATATAATCAATTTAAACTAACAACACGGTCAGACAATTCGATCTTTTCAGTATAGGATAAGTATATTACTTACTAACAACATGGATGTATATGTATCGTATTAACGGACATATATATCAATCGAGATAAGTGCCAAACCAAATGTTAACCTTTTCTCCATTTGATAGGTGAATCCTCAACAATTCAATTCATTTAAATCCGTTTGCGTCGGTGTCGCTGGCCATTGAGTCCTTAACGTCAAAAATTTGATCGATTAAGTACTTTAAAGTCCTCCATTACCCTTGGGGTCATGTAACAAGGGCTTACTTTCTCGACAAGGAGGCGTAGTTTCTTCGAGGATTGAAATTTAGGGGTTTGGTTGTTGCTAATTGCAACTTGGGGTTTGCTTAATTGGGGATTTTAAGGTTTGCTTTCGGGGTTTTGGAGGGAAAATCTCAAGTATGGTCGTTTTTAGACGGAGACAGCTGTGCCATTTGTCATGTACACGCACAGTGGCAGAAAAGGCCTCATGGGAACCTTTTTGAGCGTCGAAAAGCCACCGATGACAATTATAGGTTATAGGACTTACTTGCATTTATTTTTTCATAAATTAAGAACTCATGTGACCCAATTAAAAAAATTAAGAACTAATTGACCAACAAGCAAAACGCTAAAGACTTAATCAACCTAATTGCAACATTAAGAACTCAATGAACCTACGGCCATTATATGGGTGATTGGTTCTCGATCCGATCCGGTCGGGTCCCACTCAGGAACCGATGCGGTTCCCAATTTTTAACCGGACTGGATGGTCTTGGGACCAGACAGACCGGGTTCCCTGGCGATCCAATGAAACCGATGGAGTATTAGTAAGGGTGTGTGTTGGTGGATTATTAGGTTTACATTTAAGAAAAATAAAAAATAATCGGTCCAGTCCGGGAGGTCCCATACCCTCCGGAATCGGACCGGAAATCACTGGTTCCAAATTTATGAAACTGAACCAGCACCCCCAAAAACTGGATGTCGGTCCGAGCTGTTCCCAGTTCGATCAGTCCTTCTTGCTCACCCCTAACGGCCAACACATTAAAGATGGTTCCGCCCTTATCCCTCAATTCGTCCGTTTCCCATTCCATTTTTTTGATGAGCAGGGCTGGCTCTAATTTTGGGAAATTTACGTGAACGAGAGCAATGCTGCTTCCGATGATGGGGTTGGACAACAACCTCCCATCTTTGCGACGGTCGAGGCCAATTTGAGTTTGCTCCCAGTCCCATGGTTTGTGAAAGTTCTCACACGACTATGGGGATCATCAGTCATTGATCCGTTAATTAAAGTCGACCCAATGAGATCCAACGGAACCATGTGACCCGATTGAGATTTGCACAGCAATGATGCGGAAATGCTCCATGAGCTACGGATGATTGATTGCCCCGAGGAAACATGAGAGGGGTTTGAGAGACACTCGCTAATACATTAATACCGTGAAAATTATTTAAAAAATTTCTAAACTTATTACAATTATGTCAATTTAGTCCTAAATTTTCTTTTGCATTTGTGCTAATTCAGTCCATACGATCAATTTTGGCCGAAAATTGTTGACATGGATGCCAGCCAGCCTACATGGCACCGCCAGCAATAACGTGGATAAATTTTATAATTTTTTTTATTATGTTTCTAGTTTTTTTTTATATTTTCTTTTTCTTTTCTTTCTTTTTTCTTTTCCTTGTTCCTTCCTTATCGTCAGCCTCCTCGATGGCCGGCAAGGCTCGCCCTCCTAGGGGCAAGGCCGCCCAAGGCTGGCAAGGGTCGGCCTCTCCGGCCTCCCAAGGGCGAAGTCAATCGATTCGGCGAGGTTGAGGTCGGCTTTGCCTGTTGCCGGTTGCCGACCATCGAGGAGGCTGGCGACTAGGGAGGAAGAAGGAAAAAAAAAAGAAAAAAATATATAGAAACTTTTATAGAAAAAATACAAAAAAAAAAATTATAAAAATTGTCCACAAGCAATTTTTAACAAAAATTGGCCGAATAAAACTGAATTGACAAAAATGCAAAAGATTTAGACTAAATTGGCAAAAAAAAAAATTAGGACTGATTGACTCAATTGCAATAGGTTTAGGACATTTTTGGTAATTATCTCCATTTTTACCATTTGGAGGGGAATATTACCTGATCAATCCTAAACTTGTTGCACGGAAGTCGATTCAGTGATAAACTTTTTAATTTTGTCAATTTAGTTCTGAATTTTTACGCGAAATTTCAATATAATTTTGCTACCTTTATGTCAAGAGAGATGATAGATTTTGCAATAGGAATAATCAACAGATATTCACAGGGAAGATTATAATAAATAATAATAGTAATAAATTCTTGGTGTCTCACATTATGTTAACATTGCTTGTTGGTCCAGCTTTCGTGCTTCTTGATCATGGGAACATATACTAGAAAGAGCGGTCAGTCGAGGTTGACAGAAATGGAAACCGAGGATAGCGTTGGAAATCCGCGGGCGACGGACCTTAAAACAGCAAAGAGCGGGATTCCCAAAGCACCGGGAGCACGTGCTTTTCCGTAACCCAAAAAAAAAGCCACATATTACATAACTCTTGTCCTCGAAAATACATCGTTACCTTTCGTTAATTAGTTAATTAATGGTATAAGTTCACTAAAAGTCTTAAAATTTATCGTGAAAGTGTAATTAAGTCTTAATTTTTTTAAAAAGTGCAATCAAATCCTAAAAATTATTAAATTGATGCAATCGAGTCATTTCGTTAACATCGTCAATTTATCTAACAAAAAATGATGACACGGCATTTTTAAATTAATTTATCTATCCTACGTGGCATTTATTATTATTATTATTATTATTATTATTATTATTATTATTATTTAAATCAAATTAAAAAACTAAAAAAAATACTAAAAATATTAAATTCCAAAAGCTAAAATAGAAAGAAAGAAAAAAAGGCAGGGCAGGGCCTTCCTAGTGAGGCGCGGCCGCCGCTGCCACCCATCTCTAGAGGGGACAGTAGAGGTCGTCGGCCCTAGGGGAGAGTGGCCCTCCCTTGCCGGCGACCTCGCTAGGCTGGGCGACGCCTCCCCAGGGGCGTCCGATGGTCGCCGACCCTAAGGAAGGCCAGCGATGGGCGACGGTGATCGCGTCTCACTGGTGAGGCCTTGCCCAGCCCCGCCCTTTTTTTTTTTTTTCTTTTCAAAAGCCCCATTAGAGTCTTATTCAAAAGCATATTAATTTGATTTGGATAAGAATTGAAAATAAAACAATAAAAAATGCCACGCATGATGAAGAAATTGATTTTAAAATGCCACGTTAGCATTTTTCGTTAGCCAAATTGACGGTGTTAACGGAATGACTCGATTACATTTATTTTGACAAGTTTTAGGACTTGATTACACTCTTTGAAAGTTTTAGGATTTAATTGCACTTTCGCGATAAATTTTAGGATTTCTTGTGAACTTATCGCTTAATTAATTAATTAATTGTATCTTTTTTCTCGTATCAATATCATTCCTTTTGTTCTTGTTTCGAGCAGATTAATGTTTCGACTCTGAAAGTTTGGCCCCGTGCATACAGTTAAAACTAAATTGCGACCTAATCCCATGTATTGAACCACAACATTCAATTTCGATTTACACGTACTTTATTTTTCCGAGCCGACTGCCGAGATGAGATGATGTCCATTCGAATTGATCTCGAGTTAGTTTGAGTAATGAAAAAGGGAAAAATTAAAATGGTGCAAGGGCAAGCGAGGGCCATCTCCCCCTCCCCGGAAAAATATTTGTGTCTATTATGTGGATATACAGATTTTAAGCTCTCTTTTTTTTTTTTCTCAATTTCGCGAAATCTTTTGTCAATTCAGTTAAGATGAATTGTAATTATTCATTGTACTCCATCAAGAAGATGTGAAGTAATAAGCCATGAATGAAATCTCACAAATCTAATAAGCGATGCTCTCTTCCAAAAAATGTAACCTGAGATTCTTTTATCTTATCTTCTAAACGTATATAATTTTGTTCATTTCTTAGTAAAGTAATGGTTTTGATATTATAGTCTCTTGCATCTTAATTTATACTCTACTCTGTTACTTTTTGTTCTTTGCTTTTCTTGTGAGAAATTGTGATCTTTATCGACAATGTACATGGGCATTCGGGTTCATGGCAATTCATATTATACAGATCTTTTATTCGTTATTTAAACAATTATGTAAATATGGATGAAAGAAACATTGATCCAAGATTTCAAAGAAAATTTTCTTGTTTAAAATTTTTTTTTAAAATCTTACAAAACAAAATTAACAATGATCTCCAAGAAAAAAATTTATTCTCGTCCATATACTTATTTATAGGTTCTTACAGAAAAATGAGGAAAATTGAAATTGAACTTCGTATTTTTGTAAACACATTAAATTAAAGACCAACATATGTTTGACCATGCGCCATTTTTTTCTTTTTCTTTTTTACAAATCAACGTGTTAAAAAATATCGACTTATTCTTCATACAATGACTTTCGTTCTCCTCAATTTATATTCTATCTCTGAAACTGACCACTAGACTTTATCTAGACTGGTTTACAAAATTCGTTTCTAAGCAGTTTGTCGGATTGTAAGTTGCCCCAACAAGCGACCACATTAAAGAACTAATAACAGCCTAACACATCATTTGGATAGTCGAATTTTGCAAAATATTCTTAACAATTTTAGTATTTTTAATTACGAAAATGACAAATCAATCTTATGAAATGGGGTTATTTCCCTATTAGAAACCGAAAGACGAATCATTTCATTTACACCATCTAGTCAAATCATGTGACCGAAACAACATGTCCATAACCTCATTTGATGTATGAAGATGGCATGGAATATGGTCTAAACGTGTTTACATTTATGCATGGATTGGACTCTATCCTAACCTTGCTTGTGTTGTCCCGATAACCATCGGATAAAAAGAAGAGTAAATCTTAAAATGCAAATAAGCGGGTTTGGGAGCAAGTTCTTATTTTCCTTTGGGGGCCCGACCATTCAATATTTGTAAAAGAAAATGATTAATGTGTGACGAGAAAAAGAAAAAGAAAAATAAAAGAGGAAGATCGAAAGATATAAGATAAGAATGAAAATTAGTGGGCAAAGTACACAGAACAAGAGGAATGTGGAGCCAAAAGAAAATTTTACAAAATTGAAAAACAGAGAGAACACCTGAGATGTGTTTCGATTCCCCGCATTCTCGATAACCGTGGGATAAAAAGAAGAGTAAATCTTGTCTGTTTCTTACAAAGACTTCAACTTTTTTTGCCGCTATTTTGTATAGGAGTTTTGGAATAATAGCAAAGAGTTACTATTCATTACAATTCGAGAATCCGGTCCTTAGCGGATCATAAAGCTTCCCCTAATCAGCCCGGGAGGATAATCATTAGTATCGTCCTAGTAATGCTTGGTTGCGTTAGGGAACAATGTCGATATTGCATGGCGGTCTACGCCACATTCTATTCTCCATTGCCTGGTACGAGTGTGATTGGTTGAGTTTAAGCTAACTAATGCTCGCAAGTTGATGCAATCCAATTGATTTCGATGCTTTCTCAATTCACCTTTGATTTCCATCGAACAATTTGACGGTTGCACTTCGCTTATTCAATTAGGAACTCAATTTTGGACTCGCCGTAGACACTCAATAGAAATATCTGGAGAATTTCTCATACCCATTTTAGGTTGTTTGTAATTGATTTTTGTCTGATCAGTTGTATTCTTGCACTTATAAATAGTCAAAGTCCAAATCGAGAGAATGTTGTGTTGTGCTCACCATAGGGCACTTTATTTCGGTAAGATTCAACAGTTAATTTTTTATTATAGTCTCGAAAAAAATATTTGTTGAATAGTGCCAATTCCGAACCGTGACTGCGCAAGCGTGCAAAGTGCTAAGTGTGCCTAATAATCGCACACCTGCGCGCTGGTATAGTGAGGTCTAGCCCGCTTGTCCATTTCTTAATTTTGAAAGACCATAATAGCCTTCTAACTAATAAAGAGACTTGTACTCTTCCTTCCATCCTATGTAGGATTGAAAAATGGCACTTTTTGTTTGTTTTGCAAACAAACTTCAACAGAAATTATCTCAAGCTATTTCTAAATGATAAATGCCCTAAATATGATTTATTAATATATTCTCAAATGATAATTTTAATAATGCACACTATTTAATTCAACCAATTATTTCAGGAATAATTATCTCAAAAGTCATAAACCTATTGTACAGCGACCAATTCTTTCCTAAATTTTTTGAAAACCTTTTGATAATTTTTCAATGTCTTTCTTCCGACCGATTTTGGTCAGAAATCGTTGACGTGAATACCGGCTATCCTACGTGGCACGGTCGGCAGATGCTCAGCACAGACATGGATTATTTTTGTATTTTTTTTAAAAAAAATTTGAAATTTTTTATCCTTTTTTTTTCTTTCCTTTCTTTTTTATTTTTATTCCTATTTCGCTCCAGTGGTGGCTTGCGCCTCGGCAGGGGAGAGAAAAGGAAAGGAAAAAAAGAAAAGAAAAAAAATTCGTAAAGTTAAAAAAAATGCAAAAATAGTCTACATTAGCGTTGGTCATGCTAGTTAAGACGGTCGGCATTCACATTAGTGATTTCCAGCCAAAATTGGCCAAAAAGACTGCATTAAAAAATTGTCGAAAGGTTTAGGATTAACTCGACCAAATTAAAAAGTTTAAGACTAAATTGTCTGCCGCACACCAAGTTTAGGACTTTTTGGACAATTTTCACGAACACTTAAATAGATAAGAGAAAATATCTCAAATGTATTATCCAACATTTATACCTTTCAACCTTCTTCTCTCATTGATATTAAGTTTGAAGAAAAAAGAGAATAAAAATAAGTAGATTGATGTACATGTTTTTTTATTTATGTAAAAGCTAAGTTAGAAAAATAATTATATCCTATTAGATGAACAATGTTCATATTTTGAAGTATAACTTATTTCAACATGTGATCCGTTTGTTTAGCGAAAAAATGAAAGGTTTTCGAAAAATATTTTTTGGAAAGTTATTTTGTAGTAAAATGACAATGTTTTCCGGTGTTTTGGCTAAACTATGAAAAGAACCCGAAAAATATTTTTCATCATTTGGTATGGATAATCGGTTCGACTTTTCTCCATAGGCTCCTTTTAATAATTTTTTGTTTTTTTTTAAAAATTCAATATTTTTTAATTATTTATCTTTATCTGTTTTCTCTTTATTTATTTTTTATTTTTTTTACTTCTAGTTTCGAATTGTCGTCGTCCACGGTGATTGGCCACATGGAGCTCGAGGCTCGGTCGGTCTCGGTGATCTCGAGCTAGCCCGAGGCAGCCAAGCCACGAGCTCACTAGATCCAGGTGAGCTCGCCGGCCCGCGTCATGGCCGATCGCTGAGGTCCGCGGTCAACGGAGGAAGGAGTGACGGGGCAAGGAAGAAGGAAGAAGGAGAAAAGAAAAAGAAAACAAGTAAAAAAGAAAAGAAAAGAAATTTAAAAGAGAAAAAATAGAAAAAAATTTTCAAATTTTAAAAAATAAATAAAACAGAAAAGAAAGTAAAAAAAATAATTATAAAGATAGGAAGTGTTAAAAAGAGGAGAAAAGAAAGATGAGGAGAACGTTTTCCTCTTCTCAAAAAGAGGAAATTATTTTCCCCCCTTTTGAAGGGTTTTTTTTTCATGGATGGAAAATGTTTTCCTAAACTAACTTATTTTTCGTAAACCAAACGCTGAAAAATCCGAAAAACGTTTTCCGATAAAAAAAATTTTGCGAAACAAACGGATATAATTTCTATTTAATTTAAAATTAGATCATAATAAATTGAATTGATCAAAAGAGAAAAAACAGAACTTCACAAGCTTTAATGTAGTAATTTATTATTAGATAGGTTTTTTCAATACTACAAAACAGTATTTAAATAATGGACGAAGAGAGATGACCTCAAGCTTTAATTTATTCATTCAAAAGACCGATGAAAATGAGATTTGAAGAACATATAGCTAACAAGGAAATCAGATAATACTTTGAAATAGAATTAGAATGGATATTTTGAAGAAGATAATAATAGTCAAACTCTTATTCTCCAATTTTTTTCACAATATATCTATTTAGCAAAATTTCGAATTTGAACTTTCAAACCGCATTTTATATGTCAACTTACAAATTCTTTTAATTGATATTTTCTACACTCGTTAGGCTAGAATCCAAAATAATATACTCGTAAAGTTACTGACACTAATAACGAGAAGGAGAAAAAGTACATGTAAAAATATAGAGTTACTATCACGAAAAATCTCAGACCGGTACATCTGTGATGAATTTACCAAAAATTAATTTTCTGACCAACAAAAAATCTAAAACTGATACACTTGTAACAAATTTACTCTCAATAAGTTTATACTAAATTTTACCGTGAAATTATCGAGTTACATGATATGTGGCAGTTGGCGAGTGTACCAGTTTGAGAAGTTTACCCTCCGTTTGTCACAGGTGTTCTAACTTGGGATTTTGTGTAGTATTAACCCAATTTAATGAAAACTAACGAAGGATAAATTTGTCACAAGTATACCAATTTAGGGTTTTTAGTCGTAAAAAATTAGTTTGGGATAAATTTATCCCAAAGATACCAGTTTGAGATTTTTTATGGTCAAAAAATTAATTTAAGGTAAATTTGTCACATGTGTATCAGTTTAAGGTTTTCCGTGATAATAGTCTAAAAATATATTATCAACATATACACGAGTAAACGGGTAAAGCCACGTGACTATTTTTTTTTTTTTTATAAAAGGAATCGAACTTAAAATGCAGATTACGATATGTGTAATGTATAACTACGAAACTTCTATTGGTCCAACTTCTTGTCCCTTCCAAACTTATCCTTGGTAAAAAAAAAAATTTGGTCAAATATCCTTGGTAATTGTGACCTTCTGATTGTTTCGCCTAATTAATTAAGGGGATAATTAAATAAGAGTCCAATTATTTGACTTAGAACTTACTAATGTCAAGTACATTTGGAGGGTCGGTAATGTGAGACTAATTTCTCGGATAAGAAATGATCATACAAAGGGGACACTCTAAAATGTTAATTACTTAATCAAGTACAACTATGGTATAAATAGATGTAATTATTATTAAATCAATTGTATTGAAAACTATAGTGTAAATTAAACATCTATAGTGGAAATTGCCTAGAACATAATATATGATACTAGAGCTAATTGAGCACATAATATATGATACTAGAGCTAATTGAGCATTCTAATAATTAGAGTACGTTACGTGTTCAATTATATGCAAATGAAGCTAATATTCTATGGTAATTAAAAACGCTAAGTAATTATAGAGAAAATCATAGTCTAATTTAAGGTTTAATGTGCATAATGTACATAATTAAGATAGTCGGGGAAAAATGGACATTCCACCCCCACTTATGGCCGAAATTTTCATGGGATTTGTGCCCAAAAATCCACTCGAGTAACTTCGTGAATTTACTCCATTTCACTATTCATGCCACTCCACTTAGGCTAATAAGATTTTATGACAAAATGAAAATTTACATTCAACCATGATTCTTTCTTTTTCCCTCAATTACACCCCTTGGCCGAAAATCTCTCTCTCTCTCTCTCTCTCTCTCTCTCTCTCTCTCTCTCTCTCTCTCTCTCTCTCTCTCTCTCTCTCTCTCTCTCTCTCTCTCTCTCTAGAACTCAAATTTTCACTTCATTCAAACATTCTCAAGAAATTGCAAGAAGAAAGGTTGATCTTGGGGTGTTCTTGAAGTTTAAGGCAAGTTTAAAATCTACCTATTAACCTCATATAATTTAGTATTGCTAGATCATGATTTTATTTGAAGTATGTTATGGAAATGGTGTTGCATGTGCTAGATTGGGTGAAAATGAGAATGAAAAATGACTATGAGAGTTAACTGTAAAACTGTTCTGGAATTTAACCTAAACTGACCTCCTATCCTTACCAATTTTATACTCTCTTTTGTGAACCCCTAATGTCCAAAGTCAAAACATGAAAGTTGTTGATAACACCCGAATATATAACATATATTAATTTTGGAATTTTTTTAAGTTAATTTGGTCGGTCAAAAGCCCTTACCCCTACACGGGTCTAATCTGTGGTAAATCTGAACTTACTCTGACCTTCGCCTATTTCTATTTTTGTACTGTCTTGTGTGTGCTCCAATCGTCTTAGAACAAAACATGAAAATTACTCCTTACATGCTAAAATGAAACATATATTAATTCTAGAATTTTTGAAGTAGAACTGGTCGGCCAAAAGGCCTTGCATGTTCACGGTTTCTAATCTGTGGTAAAACTGAGTCTAGTCTAACCTCTAAATCTTGCTATTTTTGTATCGTCTTCTGTGAGCTCTGAATGCTTGAGGTCAAAATACAAAAGTGGACCCTAACATCTTAAAATACAACATATATTAAATCTAGAATTTTTGAAACCCATTTGACCAGCTCTTTCTATTTTACCCTCTTACGGATCTGCATGTGATAACCTGCTCGTGATCTTACCTTTAATGATTTTTTTATACCTTTCTGTGGACTCCTAATGCCTTGATACAAAACACAAAAGTTGAAGCTAACATCCTAATATACAACATATATTAATTTGGATATTTTTGGAACATTTTAAGTTGGGATTAAGACCACTCTTTGAAACAACTATGTTCTGTTTCAGAGACTGTAATTCGGTACTGATTCCATGAATTATTGTGAATTATAAGAGAATAAATAAACTACACAATTCATTCAAAAGTTGTAGATAATAGTCTTACCTGTACATATTAAAAATTTGTAATGTTTGGAGTTAATTTACTGGGTAAAAGTGTAGATTTCGAACTGTGTACAAAACTGACCCTAGATGAGTAAATCACGAAATTTGGGTAAAACTCTTTAATTCGTGGGCCTAATCTTCAAAAGTTCCAAACAAAAGTTGATTAATATTATTTGGACTAACACTCTGTGAAGTCTTGTAATTTTATAAAATTAATTGGTAATTTAACCAAAGTTAACAATAAAGTCCAAATCTGTCATAATATAAGATTGAGTATAAAAAAACCTTGTGTAACACACATTGTGCAATAATTTCTTATTAGATGCCTTTGCGAATTGAATTGTGCATAGCATAATCACATGGCATGACATATAATAAAGTGTGTGCATGGAGGTGGAGGTTTAAAAGACTTGAAAACTTTTCCATCAGCTAGAGTGCCTTTGGAGCCCTAGATGTTTGGGATGCCCCTTCATGTATAAGGGATGCCTCTACTGCGTGATCAGGGAAGCTTCAGGAGTTGAGATGCCCAAGTGTGAAAAGCTTGGTAGTGCCATGTGCAGATGTCGGGGAGGAGTCCGTGGGATCTTGGCAACTAAAACTGTGAATTGTGAACTGAAATAAAGTGAAAAGATGAATTAATTGCATAAGTGTGAATGCATAGCATAATTCATATGACATGACTTGCATTTCTGTGAATGTTCGCCTGTATATCGCGTTCCTAGAATGACTGAATAAATAAATAAAAAGATTGAGATGTGACACCACCGACGCCTCGGCGTGGTGGCATGGGGAATGAAAAGGGTCCGTAAACGATTGGGGTTCGAACCCTGGAAAGTCGTCGTCGTAATATGAATAATAAGAACAAAACTTTTTGTCGGTTTCGAAAGAACATTTTAATTAATTGTACCTCAATTCGTTACGACCATTAATGAAACATGTTTGAATAAATTGGCATCGAGTGATACTTGAATTGTATGGTGTAATTTTTAGATGTTCTATTTGCTGGGCTATGGCTCATTCTTATTGCTAACATTTCAGATAAGTAGTCATGGATGTACCCCCCCCCAACTACTTTTACGGATTGCCAGATCACATTAGCTCCTAGCATGAGGACGTCGTGTTTCCCGAATCCCCCATGGTCTTTGTTAGGCACACGACGGTGATCTTTATTAACATGGGTCGATTATCGGTTTTGGCGTTCAGATTCTTTGCACGGTTCTTTAGACAAGGCGACCAGACATTAGGGCCTTTGATCATTGATGACGGTGGAAATGGAGGCGGTGGTGATGGAGACTGCGACGATGGACCCGAGGGTGGTCCAGGGGAGGTGGTTGAGGAGTAGAGCGTATGTTATGTTTGGGCATATAGGGTTAGTATCCTTAGTATCGGATCAAATTTTGTTATAATAGCCTAGGAGGAGGGAATTGGTTCTTTTGTGTACCCTCGCTAGTTAGGCTAGATTATCCCCTATATGTCTCGGGTATGTATTCGGATATGGCTGGAGGAAGAACTTGTAATATCTGAAATTCTAATAAATGAAGTACTATTAACGTTACGTAATTCTTCCGCTCGCGTTAATTAACTGGAACCTTAATATAATGGAAGGGCGTTCGTCACAGTAATTAATAAGCAAGAATTTTTGCAAAATAAACTCCATCCACCACTCGTAGACCCACTTCCTTGAAGAAGAAAAAAAAAAAGAACTACCTTCATCCATTTCTCCACTCGAAAAAAACAAAAATGGTCTTTCCTTTTCTGAAACTACTCTGAATCTATTTTTCTACTTGTCTATTTAATTTTACACAAGCGCGCGTGCGTGTGTATATATATATATATATATATATATATATATATATTTGCTATACACTGTTAAAATATGACATATATTCCTTGTCGTACTCTAACAATTTAAGGAGATCATCGGAGGGAGATAGAAAGCCAAATCTGAATATTAAGGTGCAAAAGAACAATCAACAAGACAAAAAATATTGTAGTTACTCTTATATCACCTCACTGTTGATATTTCGAAAGTTAAATTATTCTATATCAAATATACTAAATGAGGTGCCTTCAAAGCAAAGTGTTATTAAATTATTCTTAATATCCGCAAAAGATATGTAATTTACCATATCAAAGAAATCCTCTTGTCGGAAAGGAATTGCACAAAGAAGGAGACAGGATGAGTAGATTTGTCAAGAGTGTATTAATTGTTGAAATATCGGGCACATTTGTGGCTAGGGTGGTCAGCTGACGGGGCGGGGCGTCTGTGTACTCGGTTGGTCTCATCTGTCTAGATCGAGAAGCTTGAACATGCCCTTCTGACATTTTTGTGTGAATTTTACGTGATGGGCGGACTTGTGCAACACATTAGGCCCGTCCGGTGATCACCTCTAAATCTTATTGCTAATCAAATTCTGGTGAGTTTTATAAATATGGACGTCCTCGGAGATTTTGAAAAGACGAGGAGGATCTCTCCGTGGATAAATCGAGGAGGAGCTGGCTGTTGATCACGCGCCAAAGAGGAAAAGGGGCGTGCGCTTCATGATCCTCCTCCACCCATCGCTCAGGCGAAAACCTTCCATCTATTTTTGCTTTCTTTTGCTTCTTCACTCACACGTCCCATCTTCTCTCTCTCTCTCTCTCGTTGTTCCTCGCTCCATCTCCAAGCAGCACCGAACTCGCCTCAAGCCCACATTCTCTCTCCTCCTCTGTAACAAACTCTCTCTCTCTCTCTCTCTCTCTTCCCCATCGCAGCGACCGAAGAAGAATCTCCGACGCCGGTCATGATTCCACTCTCGTCCGCAACCCCCTCGACGATCGCCTCCAGGTCTCGCCGAGCTCCTGAGAAGTAGCCGACGGCTTCGACCAGCTTCGTCGGCGGCGATATGCTCGACCTCAACCTCGGCGTCGCTCCCGCCGACTCCGCCTCCAGTCCCATCGGGACGGCGGCCGAGAAGCTTCCGGAACCTTCCGCGAGCCGTCCGGTCGAGAGCCCCGGGAGCTTCGCCTCTTCGATTCTCAATGTCGAGGCCTCCGACGACACCTGCTCTCGCGGCAACGGCGTCTTCGCTTACGACTTCGGCTTGGTCAGCAGCATTGGCTCTCGCTGCGCCGGCGACAGCAAGCCCGTGGCGGTTTCCGATGGCGAAGACGAAGGTGACGGCGACCGGACAATTCAGCTATTCCCGCCGCCGCCGGCGGTTGATGGCGGCGGCGGTTTCGGAGCCGGAGACTTTTTCGGCTCTCAGTCGCGGCGTCAGCGTGCTAAGGAGACGCCTCAGCCGCCGCAGCAACAGAGGCCATTCGTAAAGAGGAGTAGGCGCGGGCCGAGGTCTCGGAGCTCGCAGTATCGCGGCGTGACGTTTTATCGGAGGACCAGTCGCTGGGAGTCGCATATTTGGTTAGTGTTACTTGTGCTGTTTAAGTGTCTCCTGATTTAGATTAAACACAACGATAAAAACATGCTTCGGATGGCTTGAGCTCTCGCGGTGGAATGGAATCCTTTTTCTTGACGCATGATAATGCTATTCTGATTCTGATTTGACTGCACATGGCTTGTCATGATGCTTTATCCTGAGCAAGTTGCTTGTCATTATGCAGGGATTGTGGGAAACAAGTGTACTTGGGTGAGGAACATTATATTTTCTTGCTTGTGTCTACTTATGTACTGGTTTTTGTGCTGCGTCCACTTTCTTGGTCCAGCATTACTGGTCAGAGAAGGCCTAGCGTTAATCGTGTTTCATTTTGTTTTGTCCCCTCTGTTCGTTGTTTCATTAGGGGGATTTGACACTGCTCACGCCGCTGCTAGGTAAATACTTCCACTCAGTGACTGTGTCAATGTTGGTTCTTGCTATTGCTGGCTTTGTTGGGAACCAGCTAAAAGTATAATTAATGGTTTTCTGCAACTAGAGCTTATGATCGAGCGGCCATCAAGTTTCGGGGACTAGATGCGGATATCAACTTTAATATCAGTGACTATGAGGAAGACATTATGCAGGTTAGCTTTGAAGGAGATGGTCGGTTCGGCTCGAACCTCAAATTTCTCAGCAGGTTTGTATCGTTATTCCGGGTTTATTGTTCTGCAGATGAGCAACTTCACAAAGGAAGAATTCGTGCATATTCTTCGGCGGCGAAGCACAGGATTCGCTAGAGGGAGCTCCAAATATAGAGGTGTTACACTGCACAAATGCGGACGATGGGAAGCTCGAATGGGGCAGTTCCTCGGCAAGAAGTAATCAGTTCTTTCATCGATGTTGATTCGACATTTGGCTTTACCTGTTTATTTCCTTCTATTTGCACATCTTTAAGGTCATAGCATCTTTAAGTTCATGGGCTGCATGCAAAGTCAATACAGAATTTTGAGAGCAAACTGACTGTAAGCAATTGTAGACTTGGTTTTCACTGCAAAGCAATCATTCCTCTACAGGTATGTATATCTTGGCCTATTCGATAGCGAGATAGAAGCTGCAAGGTCTCACTGTTCATTGACTTATTATCTTCTTTATGTCTGTCGAATTACTGGTCCCCAAGGCTTCAAAAGGGACAATTAAAGAATAATGTGTTATTCTTCTCCAAAAACCAGGGCATATGATAAGGCTGCAATAGAATGCAATGGAAGGGAAGCCGTCACCAACTTTGAGCCAAGCAAATATGAAGAAGAAGAAGAAGAAGAAATGGGTGAGGCTGGGAAAGGGGCTAGAAACTATGCTGAAATGCTATATTTTTTGTACCTGCATGTGCTTATTGGTTGGGAGACAAAACACTCCAGCATGGGCTTATATTGGACCTTCTCGATGCAGATGGGAACCATAGCCTCGATTTGAACTTGGGGATTGCCCCTCCTGAAAAACTTGATAGTACTGGTAGTCCTCGTTTTCCACTTGAATGGAACGAAATGCATTGTTACCCAATACCTAGGGTAATGCTCATATCCTGTTCTTGAGAATCATCTCTGATTTACCTTAAATGTGCAATTTGGACTTAGATAGATGCACCTGCATCTCTGGACACACAAAGTGTGTGTGTGTGTGTGTGTGTCATCAGTGAGCAGATATGGAATTCTATTTGCTGCTAATATACGGTTTCTCATATTCATGCGAGAACAGATTGAGAACTCTTATTCAGCCATACCAGGGGCTCAAGAGCTCCGCCACTCTGCTGCTGTATCTGAGCATCTCTCCCGCTTAAGTGGTCAAAATTCGATTTTCTTTCCCATGCACAAGGTAATAATTGGGTGTAGCATGGTTGTTCATGCATTTCCTGGTTTGAAATAGCTTTCGCCTTCCAATTTTGTTCATGTCAAGTGCAGATTTCTGACGGGTCACACCCCTTTGCCAATCACCCGCATTTCCTAGCCATTATCCACCATTCACTGATTTTGCAGGGAACAGCAATAGAGAAGAGAGCGGAAGTTGATCCCTTGTCAAACTGGGCATCTCAATTCGGAGGCCCTTATGGTGGAACAACTCCCGTGCCGTTCTTCTCTACCGCAGCATCATCAGGATTCTCTTCTTCAGTCGCTGCTATGCCATCAGCTGCTGCATATCACCAGTACCTTTAGTCGATATCGGCCTAGTTTTGCTTCACCAATTACCACTCCGCGACAAGCGGTTCACTGATTATTCAGGCACAGCTCCAAAGTTCTCTTTCGTACTGTGAGAGGAATATTGATCTTCCACGCAGGACCAGCAGTCCAGTGCCGAAATTTCTTGAGCCGAAATACCAATGTTTCGTGACAAACACGACTCTTCTAGTAAAGCGAATCACACGATTTCATCTCAGTAGCTGATAGCAAAGAGTTTGGATTTCCCCTTTTCCTTTGCCTCCTTCATATGTGAATTTCGTTCATAAACTCTCACTTGTTCAGGTACTTGGCTCCAGGTACATATTTTTCTTGGATGGTCAGAATTTCTCTACTCGAGTGCTTTCCCTTCAAGTATAGATAATCCAGATGCGGTTCTGTGCTCTCTCTCCATTACCATCCAATTCTTGTATAGATAACAATAAAGATCCTACTCTTCAGCTTCTAGACGATAAAAGGAATTGATTGGTAGTTTTAATTCGGTGAATCTGTGGAAATGTGTTGATTAGATGGGAAATAATCTGATAAATGTGGCATAGTAAATTAGCAACTGTTACAAACATAGCCCTGGCTGTGTAATACAATTTAAGCATTTTCAATTACAAGATAAACCATTAGCAATTTGTATAGATATCTTCGAAGTTATTGTTTAAAGGATGATTAAGAGATACTTTACCTAAACATTTCGACCATAGTTGCTTATTTTGTAAAATTACCATCCCAAAATGGAAAAAACAAATCAATAAAGATATCCAAAACTCCTCTTCTCTCCATAAAAAGTCATAAATCACAACGAGTTTCTTATTTGTTTCATTATGAAGGAAATGAGGTAATTCAAACATTTTTAAGGCATTTTTTCCACTTTACTTAATTGTGTTTCTTTCCCTTAAAATATCTTCTTATTTAGTTAATATATTCATCAAAATTCAAATATACTTATTTTTTTATATTGTTATTGATATTTATTATTGCATATGCTAATGGAAAATATAACAAAGAGATAACAACCGTAGCAAAATCAAAATCCATAAAGATAATATGAAAATTTTAAAAGTTTAAGCGCAAATGTACTATTTTGAACGAGAGAATTTTACGTAATCTTTCAACAAAAAGATGAAATTGTTATGTCAAAGAAAATGAAAATTCATTCACTACTTCAAAAGAAAGAAAAAAAGAGAGGAAGTATCGGCAATTTTTTCATTTTTTTTTTGTTTGGGGTCAAGCTATAGAATGAGTAGGACCAGTAGAGTGAGTGTGGCTGAATGACAATGTCATTGTGCTTTCACTTGTCACATTATGCCACGTGTCCAACTTGATGTTGTGCCATCATCGTTCTCCTCCCTCCTCGGTAACCAAAAGGAAATTCCGCTTTCCTCGGCTTTTGCTATAAGGCTGCTACAGAATCTCCAGGGAGGAAAAAAGAAGTAGAAAAGAAACAAATTGAAATAAAAAAAAGAAAAGGAAAGGGGACCAATCAAATCACGACAAAAACCTGGGAGTCCTTCCTTTCGTAGTACTACTGCATGAAGTGAAGAAATACGGATCCTAAGAAACAGACGTTGATTATTCCAGGCCGTAAGGATTATTGATCAGTTTGGTTCAGTATTTGATCAACGAATTTTGAAAAAATGCAAATATTTTTGAGCTAAATGGGTTTGGTGAAATGCAAGTACTGTTTGGTAAACTGTAATTGAAAAATGCATTTTGTTGGAGTTGGCGAATACTTCGGGGACCTTGTTTCTCATACCGAGCTTAGGAAAAATGAAGTGTGAACCGACGACATATTACCCTGCGCACGGAATGCGGGGATTTGGGGCCAGCGCCCCCGAAACAACATCGGGCTTAGACTTGTGTTTAAGTTGGCCTGTTTGTTGTGGGATCAAAGGGTTTCGGATAAGCTTGGGTTTCGGGTCCATTTTTAAGTCATATATATTGTATTCGTATGAGAGATCATTGTAACGAGTGTTTGTGGTGAAAACTTAAAATAGTGAAATCCCTTTACAGGACGTAGCTCTATTTCGGGGTGAACCTGAGTAAACTCGCGTGTCATTCTTTTCTATTCTATATGATTGTTCTGATTCGGTTTAGAATAAAATCCCATCACATTTGGATGCAACTTTGGGGAAAATGCTGTTTGATAAACTTTTAATATTTGGTGTCACAATTTAAATTTTTTTAACTTTAATTTGTTTAAAATCAGGAAAAAAAAATAATCGTCGATCGGCGGCGGGCGGAGGCGACCGGTGGGCGGCGACGGCTGCAGCGACCGGCGACCGGCGGCGAGCGGAGGAAGGAGGAAGGAGGAAGGAGAAAGGAGGAGAAAAAAGAAAATAAAAAATTGTAGTTGCATTTTCGAAAATGCAACTTCCCAAAGTACCTCCGAAGGTACTTTGGGCTAAAGGCTTTTGGAGAGCATTTGAGATGCAATTGCATCTTTCTAAAGTGAGTCAAAAAAGCAGTAAGTCAAAAAGTAGTCAAACAATATTTGCATTTGTCCAAGAGACTTTAGAGTCCTAAATCTCATTTGAAATGCTGAACTAAACAGGACCTATATCACAATCCTTTCGCTGTGTAGACGTTGAATTTATTAAATCAGGTACATTTTTATCTAAGAATAGCATTCCCACCTTAAACATCGATTTAGACGGGACCAAGGATTTTCGTGAACTTGCATGACACGTGATCTGACTCGAAATCTTTCGAGCCAACATAATTTTCTACGCCGCGCAAACTTCACCCTAAACGTCGATTTCTACATGGCGGGTCACCGAAAGCAATCTTCGGGTCGTTTGGTTCGGCTATCTAATACTGTCGTTGCCTAGGTTCCCCCAATGTTCCAACCCAACACCGCCACTCGCTACGTTGCGGCCGTACTTTGACAATCCCTCGTCACGGTGCGTTTTCAAGCAATTGTTCTGCCACCAACTCACCTCCCACTCGCCACCACACCTACTCGATTAATCTCTAGAATTGATTTCGAATCTTTTGAGCTTCTGTTGATTTCGTTTTCTTTCGGTTTTGCGGCCTTTAAATAGACTGCTTTGTCAAGGGATCGCTTAGGTTCTATATCAAATTGTTGGGTTGTTGCTAGAGGTGTCAAACGGGTTGGTCAGGTCGAATATGGTCCGATCCATATTAATCCATTTAACCCGTTTTGACCCATTTTCATGTAATACAAATCCAACGACCCATACCCGATCCGATCTATATTACTAAAACACTTCCATATTTAATCTAATTTAGCAAAACTTATGAATTATTAAAAAAATAATATTACTAGAACATTGTGGGCAATTTTATAATTAGAAATAAAAAAATTGATTGTTAGATAATTAGCTAACCCATTTATGACCCATTTAAAATCCATTTGAGACCCATTAAGTTGTTAGTGACCCATTTATGACCCATTTAAATTTGTTAAGCAACACTTTTTATGACCGACAATCTTAAACATGGGTTAAAATATGAATTCTTGACCTATTTTGTCACTTCTAGTCGAAGCAGCCATGTTTGAGTCGCCAGCGACGTTATGGATTCGGATTACCTAACATTGAGGTTTCTGTGACATGAATAACATTACTCATATCAGGCCGTCCATTTTCATTTTGACGGCCAAGAATAGGCCACGTCATTTGTTAAGGGGGAGGGAAAAAAATTGGGCAGGAATTTTTTTGAGGTTTGAAAAATTTTGAATCCCAACACTCTTTCAAATCAGGCCGTCCATTTTCGTTTGGACGGCCTGATTTGAGTAATGTTACTCATTTCACAAACTCCAATGTTAGGTGATCCGCTTCACAACGTTATAGCCTTCCTGTGGGCCGTTGACTCTCTTTTCCCACTCCAGTAAGTATAAAACCACGTTGGGTTTGAATGACTCTTTGATTGCATTGATTTAGCTTTAGTGACAATTCCGAAGAGCCCACGTTGTTCCATTAAAAACTCCATTGAAACTGGTGTTTCGACATGTTTTTATGCTCGCTGGGATTTGAGATTAAGCGCCAGTTAGGTCCCACACGATGATTTTAATGATCGATTTGATATTCTAGATTAGGCATACACATGTAAATGTCCAATTAATATTTGAATTGCATGTAATTGAAGCCGATTACAATTGTGTGTCTGCTCGTTTAGAATAGCCAATGCATGTGCTTGTTTATCTATATTTGCGTGGCGAACCAATGGATGATTCGATTAATGTTTTGCACGTTCGGTTGACGTTTGGATCAACAGGTGCTAGCAAGAAAAATTACCAAAAAAGTCCTAAACCTATTGTAATTGTGTTAATTCAATCCTAAACCTTTTGCATTTGTATTAATTTAGTTCATTCGGCCAATTTTGGCCGGCCAGTGATGACGTGGTGCTGCCGGTGCTGACGTGGCAATTTTTAATAGTATTATAATATTTGTTCTTTTTTTTTTCTTTCTTTAGATTTTTTTTCCCAAACCCTTTAGGGGGGTTGGGAAAAAAATACTAAAGAAAAGAAAAAAAGGAAAAAAAATTTATAAACGATAAAAAAATATTAAAATATAATAAAAATTGCCACGTGAGCGTCACGTCATCACCGGCGGCTAAAATTGTTCGAATGGACTGAGTTGGCACAAATGCAAAAGATTTAAGACAGAATTGACAAAAAAAGAAAAAGCAAAAAGGTTTAGGACTGAATTGGCACAATTGCAATAGGTTTATGACTTTTTTGGTAACACTCTCGATGTTAACGCACGCCCCTTGTTTGCTAATTGAAATCCGGCGTGCATGACAACCATTCTGTTTCAGAAATCAATTTCTAGCCAGAAATAGATATTTCTATTTCTATTTCTGAATGAGTTTCTGAGTAGAAAAACGCGTTTGATAACGACATAAAATTTCTGTTCTTGGAACAGAAATTCGTTTGATAACAACATAAAATTTCTACTTCTGGAACAAAAATTTGTTTGAAAATAGTATAAAATTTCTATTTCCAAAATTTTACTTCCAAAGACCTTTTTTTCGAAAAATTCACAATCTCCCAATTTGCATAAACAACGTTAGATTCATACTTTGAATAGATTTTATTGGGTTTCTTTCTTGTTTCTTTTGATGACAGGATTACGTACCCAGAGTGTTTGATAACTTCAGTGCAAATGTGGCTGTGGATGGGAACATTTGCAGCTTGGGATTGTGGGAAAATGCAGGTTGCTCACAGTTTATTTCTTTCTTCCCTTTTTATTTATTTGGACTCTTCTTAGAGTGTTGCTCAAAATGGGTTTATCTCTGTTGGGTTCTTGAAATTTTTCCAAGTAAGGAAGATTATAGCCGGTTGAGGCCGTTGAGCTACAGAGGAGCAGCTGTCTTCGTGTTGGCTTTTTCACTAATTAGTAGAGCAAGCTATGAAAATGTTCTAAAGAAGGTAGTAATTCCCACGCTTATGCCTTTATGCTACTTTCTTTTCTTTCCCTTTCTCACTTTTTTTCTCTTTTGAAGTTTGCTTAGTGCATACTGCTTTCTAGATGGTGCTTTACAGAAGAAAAGGCTCTTCAAAGTCCCAACCGGTGAAAGATCCCGTACTCCGTAATTTCCAGCGGAAAAAAAAAAAAGAACATTGATCTTTTCTAGTTCATATTGTTGCAATCCAAAACGAGCGAAAGGTTTCTTCCCATTTTTCCATTTTCAACCTGATCTTGCAATTGTCCCTACAACTCAAAAGATGGGACTGAGCTAGTATCAACTGACATATCAGAATCACGGGAATTTGTCTTCTTCATCTTCCCAATATCCCAAATGGTATCATTCTCAATGAATACCACATCTCGACTTTTGACAATTTTCTCCGCAACTAGATCATAAAGTCTGTAGCTGAATTCATCAGAACCATAACCAAGAAAGATGCACTCTCGTGTCTTGACATCTAACTTGGATCTCTCATTCTTGAGAACATGAACAAAAACTTTGCAGCCAAACACTTATAGATGGTCATATGAAATATCCTTTCTAAACCAAACTCTGTCTGGAACGTCACCATCCAAAGCAGTAGTTAGAGATATGTTGATAACATGTACCACTGTACTCAAAGCCTCACCCCAAAAGGATTTTGGCAATTTTGCATCTGAAATCAAATATATGACTCTCTCAACCAATGATCTCTCGCCATTTCATTGGCAATACCTATCTTAAGCATGTTCATCTCGGTTCCCTTCGCAGTCGATGCATCTGATGTAACCTCATCTGGTGTAGGTCCAAACGAGTACTCCGGATTTCCATATAGTGAAAAGTTCTTATCCCTCCTGTCATGATCACGGATGTAATTATGGATAGCACAACATGCAATTACAACACATGCTTGCTTTCGAATTGCAAATGAAGGCATGTGTCTCAAAATGAAGAAGCGATTTTTTAATGCTGCAAATGATCTCTCAATGACATTCCTTAGTGAAGAATGCCTATAGTTGAACAATTCTCTTGCTGTTCTTGGCCGTCTTGATGTACCCCTGTAATCATTTAGATGATACCTTTCACCTTTAAAAGGAGTTAAAAATCTCGAAACTGTTGCATAACCAGAATCCACCATGTAGTATTTA
Organism: Lenwebbia sp. NSW1173648; assembly: GCA_029784005.1. Classification (NCBI taxonomy): domain Eukaryota; kingdom Viridiplantae; phylum Streptophyta; class Magnoliopsida; order Myrtales; family Myrtaceae; genus Lenwebbia; species Lenwebbia sp. NSW1173648. The sequence goes on along the minus strand of JARCGZ010000008.1, from coordinate 16,229,821 downwards.
CCTATAACAAGATATTCATAAATTGGTCATGATACGCAACTGCAATACAATCATAAAGGAAATTACTCCTTATAAAATAAGCAAATACCTGGTGGTGGTCGAGGAAATTTCAAGCGAGGAGTCTCGAGTGTTGCTGAGAGCACCCGACAATCGTTGGCAGATCCTTCCCAACCAGCATATACAAAGTAAAGTTCATATCAAAAGAACAAACACACATAACATTCCGAGTGGTAATTCCTTTCCTGCCTCTAAATGGGATCTGCTTAGCCATAGGTACAGAAGCATGCACATGGGTGCCATCAATAGCGCCCACGCAACCCTATCATTTTATCAAAGACTAGCATTATACAAGATTATCAACAAATTACAACTGATGGTCTAGAGGAATGTACAAAAATCGTACCTTGAAGTAAGGCTCATGTTGAGGATTCATAAGAATCTCCTCTGGGATGACATCAAAGGAAGGTGGTACGATAATCTCTTTTGCCAGTTTGAGAATTGCATTTTAACACTTTAGTGAAGTACTTGCTGATAGTTTGTCCCGAACGTTAGAATCTCTCACATAAATTTCTATTGAATTTATTGTGACAAATCATAGATAAGAAAATTGCAACTTGTTCATCTACCTTAATAAATCGGCTATCTTCCAACCAACCTCTTTCTATTATCAAACCGCAAAGGTTGAGAAAGACATGTCTCTCCATTCTAAAAGATTCATATACTCTATCTGAATGACCACAAAGAACCTCCCTTACCCAATCGGGTCCTGACAATACGCTGTCCCTAATTGGTTCTCTTGTGTGCATAGACATATCCATCGCAACAATGCACGCCCATGCTATCACTATATCAATATCAAAATCATCAAACTCCTCTTGAACTGATTGAACTGATGTTACCTGACCATTATTCACGCTACTTCCATCCCCCTCCATATTACCTATGCCATCACATGAAAGAAGAACATAAACACAGTAGATAAGTAAGGAATTCAATAACATTCAACAATAGCCACAACGTCATAATAATTGCATCATAAGAAAAACCACAGCATCTCAATTACATAAGTCATAGAGTGAAATTAAGCCAAATACAAATCCATAGCATATTTCGCAACATCTACTTAAAGATATTCAAGAAGTCCACGTCTCCTTTCAAGTATTAAGGATTTTTGTAAACATTCAACAATAGCCACAACATCTACTTAAAGATATCATGAAAGCCTCTCTCCAAGTGGCATTAAGGCATGCTTGGTTCACAGCTTTGTTGTAAACATTTTGGTCCAAGTCAGACATGCCATTTAGGATGCCAACCACTACTCCAATGGAGTAGGGGTCTACAGGTGATGGGGCTTGTGAGGTGACGGAGTGTAGCATCCTGAAAACCATCTCCCTAAATTAGTGTCATTTTGACTGTAATGGCTCAATTGCTACATAAGGGAATGTAAATTGAGATTGATATACCCTTTTCGATAAGTGTTCTCGTTGGAACATATTATCCGACACCGCCATGAAAACCCCATATAGTGAGGCCAAAGGTTCATTTCCCTACGTGAAGGTCATTTTGGATATATCGCGAAATATATTCTCAATAAATGATAATGGGTTCAGTCGACCTAATAGTGTGCGACGTCGTACCTTTTTGGATCATCGATTAGTCAAGAGTTCCATCTTGGAAATATCATTACATTGAGATTTAGATCTATAGTTCTAGGTTCCGATTAAGCAAAACGTGGCGCGACGGATTACTCAAACATAGGGGCACATTATGTCCTCGGATTGGGCATTTAAAGGCGCCAATTTGAAACCAAAACTACTTTGACTCACGGCCCGAACGTGTGGAATGGAATTATAACTATAAGAGAGGGAGGGTTAAATACAAATTAAAGGAAATGAAGGGCAGCAGATGGTGAGAGAGGCGGTGCGCAAACTTGAGGGAAAAAGAGAGTTGCCGTGCGTGGGAAATAGAGGGACAAAGAGAAGAAATTGACAACTGGCAATTTGCTTCTTACATGGATTAAGTCAGCTCATCATGAACTTGGGGAAGGGAAAGATTTTTGCACCATTTCCCTTGTTCTCTTTGTGTGGTCCGCCGGGGAGAGGAAGAAAGGGAGAGAAGAAAGAAGGCCTGCGCAGAAAAGGAAAGGAAGAAGGAGAGGAAGGGCAGTGGCAGAAAATTGGAGAGAGCTCTCGATTTCGCCCCTTGACGCCACCACCGACCGCTTGTGCCGCCGGAGACCAATCTAGCTCATTTTCCTTTACTGTCACCGACTAAGGCGAGTGATTTCTTTCTCTCTCGCTCTCATTCGCTCCATGGTATCGTTCGACATTGGGGATTAGTCGGTATTCATTTGTGTGAGTTTCTCATCGCGAAGCTAGGCTAGTCTCGGAATGAGTTGAGGACTATGGACGGTGGAACGAAGAAAGGTGTAGGGACACTCGGATTATATAGTCTCAGTTGGAATAGAACCTAGACGACGTACGCATACTATTCTTCGAAGTGAATACATACTGAGGGCGAAAATTTGGACGGGTGTTGAATTCGTATGGATGAGCTCGGTCTTAGACGGTAGATGGACCTTGCGAATGAGACTAGAACTTATTTTGCCCGAGGGAGACTATGGTCTGAAGGTTCCGCGGGCTCAAGTAATACATTGCATGATACTACTTGATGTTTGTCCGTAGAGGGAGATTTGGATCGAGAGGACACTAGGAATAACCATGGAACTTACGGAATCGTGAAAGCGATATCAAAGTGACTCAATGTAGCCCGAACATTGCGAAATACGAGTGCTGACCGTGGGAGTCTGGCCCGAGAATCAACCGAGGACCAATAAGGGACGCGTGCCCTTGAGACTTTTATTGTGTGCCCTTTAGGTGTGTCTGATACGAGTCTTGACGCGTTGGAACTTTGCTGAATCTGTCTTTTAAAGCATGATGTGTACTTGTGTCATACAACTTGTATAATTGTTCACATTCTCATGCAACATAACATGCATATGGTGACAGGGGTTGAGGGCCACGGATACAAAAGAGAAAAAAAAAAGGGATGTGTGACTGAATTCCCCGAGGGAGACGGGATGCCTTGGTTGATGGCGCCAAGAGGACCGTGTGGTAAATAACGCGAAGCCTCGGAGGGAGGGACTCATGGCGGGGAGTTTCCATGAGGGTGGGCGGTAATTGCCGGTATTAAGATTACGAGTCGGCAAGTGACTCGGGTCCAACGGTGGCAAGCAAAGTTCATGGGACATCATGCATACATTCACGTGCATTGCATAAAAGTTCATTTCAATTCTCGACTATGTATGAAATTCGAATCGTTGTCTTCATTTGATACGTGATTAGTCTCTTAATTATGTCTCGAATGATACGGTGAATCGAGCGAGCGCTAGAGTGACGGAAATTATTTGCTAAGTTTTACTTACACTTGTGGTGTCATTGTTTTTAGATTGACAGATATGAGTTCCATACCGATTCCACCCGGCTCCCATTATGGTCTCCCCATCAAGTTGGAGACGGAGAGTCAAGACTTCGAGGTCCCCAATGAGCAGGATTACATTCACCCATGTGATTGCCACCCTCAAGGTCGACGCCGGAGTCGGCCTAACCCTAGTGATCTACAAGTTCGTGTCCATATTTCTTGTGATCGATGGGCAGCGTGAGGGTCCCATCCCACATGACCTATTCAACGGGGGCGACGACGGCGGGGACGGCAACGACGCGGACGGTGGAGCCACCGGAGGAGGGGAGGCCACAGCAGCGGCTTAGATGGAGTTGGGATGACCGTGTAGTATTTTTGGAAGACCGCGATCCTCGAGTTGGAGACCTGCAGCATTTTGCCCGACGATCGGTTAGGAGATGGGTTGGTTGTCTATAGTTGGGGCTAGGTAACCGTGGAACCCCTAGGTTGTCATCTCCATGTATATATATCAACTAATGTAATCCGTCGGAACGCGTGCTTGTGCATATGGGTAATGACATTATGGGTTCTGTCTTGTGGTTGTTTATAATTTGACGTGGCATGATGTTTAGGTGCATCCTTGGAGTGACGACCTACTACTACCACTTAATATGTTATCGAGACTTCCGCTGAATGAAAATAAATAAATAAATAAATATATATATATATATATAAATAAATAAATAAATAAATATATATATATATATATATATATATATATATATATATATATATATATATATATATATATATATATATATATATATATATATATATATATATAATGAGAATTGTTAGACGTGACGGCCTGGGACGTCACGGCTCTGCTGGTAGTACCTGGAGTTGGGTGCTACAGCCCCAGTTGGTATCAGAGCCTTAGGTTTCCTAGAGTGATAAGGTGCGCTAGATTGGAGGAGTTAGGGCACGAAATACGTTTAAAACTTTGACGCATGTGATTGGTTGGTTGGATAAACAAGAAGAGTAGCTCGTTTATACCGAGCCATTATTAAGACATTAGCTACTTGTAGGAGGTTAAGTAGCATTGTAGCATCCTGAAAAAAAAAAAGAAAAATCCACCTCCTTAAGTTTAGAGTTATTTTGAGGTCAATTACGAGTATAGTCAGTTGTAATTGAGACAGATGTGACTTCTTAGATAAGTATCCTTTCGAGACCAATTATTCAATATTATCGTGGGAAAGCCTACGTAGCAAGTAGGAAGTTCACCTTCCCATATGAAGGTCATTTTAGATATATCGCGAAATATATTCGCAATGAGTTATAATGGGTTCAGTCGACCAAATAGTGCGCGACATCGTACCTCATTGGACCATCGACCTGTCAAGAGTTCTATCTTGGAAATCTTGTTACATTGAGATTTAGACATATAGTCCTGCATTCCAATTAAGAATAACGTAGCGCGACGGATTGTTCAAACATAAGGGCACATTATGTCCTTGAAATTGAGTATTAAAATGGCGCCAATTTGGATCCGCAATATATGGACTCACGGCCAGGTCTATTGGACACATTACAAATTTTAAAAATGAGGGCTAAATTAAAGACTAAGAGGTATTAAGGGACGGCGGATCATGTAGTGGTCGTACGCAAATTGGAAGAGAGGAGGAGCTGCCGCGCGTGGGAAATTTGGGAACAAAGGAAAGAAATGATGAGAACAATAGAAGGAAGGTGACACTAGGCGGATGACTTCTTCCATGAAGCAATTCTCAGCTCATCATGAGCTTGGGGAAGCTATGTTTCATCACTCTTTCTCCCTCAGCTTCGTATGGTCCGCCGAACAGAGGAAAGAAAGGGAAGAAGACCTGCGCAAAACAGAAAAGAAAGAAGGAGAGGAAGGGCAGCGGCAGAAATTTGAGGAAGCTCGCGGTTCAGCCCTTGACACCATCAGCGACCGCCGAAGTTCCCCCGGAGACTAAGCTACACGTCCTTGCCGACCATATTTGGTACTTACTAGTCCTCTTTGATTGATTAGGAATATCATAATTTTTGAAAAAAATAGGAATTGATATTCATGTTCGGTCTTGAATTGCTTTCTTGTTTTGTTTGAAATTTTGGATCTTTGATTGATATCCTCTTTGATTGGTTTTCCTTATAACTTAAGACTTATAAAATTTAGCAAGATACGGTTTCTTAGAAGCCTTATCTAATTAATATTTTAGAAGATAGAGTTTCTTAGAAACTTTATCTCATTGGGTTTATTTGGAATAAAATCAAGAAAATTGAGTTAATCATGCTTCTCCTTAAGTTGCCGAAAATCTATAAAAAAAAATAAAAAATTTCTGCTCATATCTTGCATTGTGTCATGCATATCTTACATGTCATCTTTTGCATATCCATGTTTGCATATCTTTGCATAAAATCATATTTTTCAAGTATCACTTATCTCACCTTCCATTTTTTTAAGAAAATATATCGCATTGCATATCTTTGCATTATCTCATATTTCTTGCATATCAATTTTCGAGTACACCTATCATCATCCCCATTTTTTTTTGAAAAAAATTGCATTCTCGTGAATTGCCATGTCGCATGTTCACATATCATAATTTGCTATGTCATACTTGCTTGTCCTTATGCCATGTCATAGTATGAGTATGTTATGTTAATTAAACTTGCATGTTTAGATTAATTAATTGCATAAATTGTCCGCATGTTGTCCATATCTTCTATGATTGTCGCATGTGTCTAGGATAGATTGTCTTGCATTTTGCTTTGATGTCACATCATCTTGCATGTTTTAATTAATTAGTTAAACTTTGCATATAGGGGAACATGACTTTAATTTTGCATGATTTGCATTGCATCTCTTTATTTAGTCATTTATTCATGTCATTGCATTCGTTTTTATTCATTCATGCATTCATTGTCATTCATGCATCGCATCTAAGAAAGTGAAAATACAAAAACACCTCATTCGAGCTTAAAGTAAAGATCAATCAAGCTTGAGTTGCCAAACCTAGGATATTTCATGGAATTAAGGTATCGAAAAGGTATTAGTTTTAATTAACTAGTGTAATCAAGTCCCCGAACTCAAAACTTCTAGTTCATAGAAATAATATAGTTCTCATGCTATTTTATTTAGGTTTCTAATCAACCTACCAAAAATAGTTAGTGGCGACTACGAATTCTAAATCATTTGAACAAATTAAAGTTGCGAATTGATAGGGCTTGTGAGAGTCCGTATTAAGTTAGTCAATTAATTAGCTTGATAATCCATTATCCTAAATTTTTTAGGTCGCGAAGTACCAACGTGGTTATAATACTAGATGACTCGATCAAGACTTCTGAGATACGAATCTCATGATTCTAAAGGATGGAAACGTCAATCATTGCGAGATGGACGAATGTCATGTCCCATCTAATTTTTAATTAGGTCTAGTCTTATTTCTAGTTCAGGTCATAAAGCATACGCGGGTGGAATAAACGTGTCATGAACCAGACGTTTGTTACGATTCTAGCTTGCCTTAGGGAGGTTGCCGCTCGTAGGTACCGTAGCTCGGTTGAGAATCTCACAAGTGAAGATTGTTTTCCGATGTTTTGGTCGGATCAAACTTTTTCGTCACGGGACTACTGAAGACTATGGAAGAGAACTCCTGATAATTGACCTTTGATGGATTAAGCAAAAGCATTTCGTTACATAAAATTTTTATCGTTAAGAAGTTATGGTAAAAAATTATCAACACTCGTATCGATTACAATTGCAGTGCAGCATCTGCCTCGGCATCATTGTCGTCATCATCGAAATACCGTTTCCAGAACCAATGCTGCTTCCACACCCTCTCGGTCATCTCTTTGATCGGGACGTTCTTAGTCTCGGGGATAAGAAAGAAAGTGAAGATGGACATGATAAGGACCCAACCAGAGAAGAACAAAAAGATGCCGTACTTGAAGTGGCACAGCATGGAGGGCAATGCCTGGCCGATCACGAAGGTGAAGAGAAAGTTGGTGCAGACGGTCACACTCTGGTCGGCCGAGCGAGTCTCTAGCAGAAACGTCTCGCTGGGGATCAACAATCCAAGAGGTCCCCAAGACCACGCGAAGCCAGAGACGAACACGCACAACATAATGACCACTAATTTCGAGGAGCCTCTGTCGCTGAGGACCTCTGAGTGGCCCTTGACCTTCAAGCCCAGTATAATTGCTATTATAACTTGGGAAAGGAACATTTGGACCCCGCCCCCCAGTAAAAGAGCACGCCGGCCCATCTTATCGACCATGCAAATGGATACCAGGGTGGAGAGAACATTGACAACCCCAATGATGACAGCGGAGTAAAGAGATGCATCATTGCCGAATCCAACGGCGTCGAAGAGAATTGGCACGTAAAACTTGTTTTCACATACAAAAACTGACAAATGTGAGTCTAATTAACAACAATAAACTTGGGGTTAAAATCTAGAAGAGCAAAAAAGTCATCAAGACAAATAGTGACACCAGTTAACTTCATCTGGCTAGCCAAGTACACTCAAATTCCATATTTTTAGCACGTTTGGTTGATTTAATCCAAAGCCAAATGTAACATTTTCTTTTGGGACCAGAAGAAACCAGTTCCTACCTCTTCCCTAGAGAAGAGAAAACTCAATACCATGTGCAATAGTAACCTGATCCTATGATCTAAGTAGTACCGACACCGACACGCGACGCAACGCGACACGACACGACACGACATGCCGACACGTCATTTCTAAAAAAATAGAGGATTCCGACACGTTGTATATTAAATGTATATTTTTATATATACATGATTATATAAAAATATCAGTGAGTTTTTTCTTATTCTTTTTCTGTTAGGGATTCATGATTAAGTTTTTCTTTTTTGCTGACCGGGTATATTAATTTTGGGGTACTGGATAAATAACTTAAGTATATGTAACTTTGATAAATCTACATTTTGATATCTAATTTATTGAAAATGCTTAAAATTGATCTCGTGCGTGTCGCAATGGTGTGTTGGGATGCTGAAATCGCGTGTCGTTGGCGTGTCTAGAGTGCTGATCACATATGGATCGCATGTCGGAGAGTGTCGGACACGACACGAAGGCCTTCGGAGAGTGTCGGTGCTTCCTAGCCTATGATTGTGCAATTTCAAATGGTCTTTTAAATCTGTTCTATGATGCATTCTACCTAGAGTCGTCAATATGGGTCCATGACCCATTTTCTGACTCATATTTTGTACAAATGGGTTGTACATGAGTTGTAAGTTTTTAAAGGCCAAGTGAAAATGGATAAAAAAAAGTTAAAGTTGAATCAGATGGGTCAAAAATGGGTTACACTATTGAACCCATTTTCAACCCATCTAACAAAATTAAGTGCGTTGGACTTGGCTTGGGTTTGGGTCAATGTGGATCTAATCATATTCGACCCGACCTGACCTGACCCGACCCACCTGTTTCTACCCTAATCACTACATTTTTGCGATTGAATATGACCTAACAAACCTACAGACTATGGATACATGGTTTGTCTATTAAGTAGCGCTATTGTCTCCTTTAGAACGATTATCTCTGCATTTGAAGTGGCTGAGGCTGACCATTCAATAATTCAACGACTAAAAGTTGACAAATATAATCTGGCATTTTCTGCTGACAAGAAGAACATTTTGGTAGACGGGCATATTAATCAAGAAGGTTACACGAGATGAGAAATGAAGGGTGAGATATGATGATCGATGCCAGAACCGACTCTGACCTGCATGGCCACTGCAATGACCAACCGAGGCCAATTCTTCCTCTTCAGGAGATTTCTGAAAGGATGCTTCACTTCTTTAGCAACGCTACTTGCCTGAAGAAGCTCCTGGAACTCCGGTTCAATGTTGTCAGTTCCCCTTATTCTTCTGAGCACAGCTTTTCCTTCTTCAGTATGACCACGCTCAATGAGACTGTTAGGAGTGTCTACTACAGAAATAGCTGCCACAATTAGGAGACCTACAGGAATGCCAGCCAATCCCAGCAATAGCCTCCAACCCCACTCTGCTTCGATCCTATTATTGCAAAGGCAGCAGTTAAGTTGCATTAGTTAAAGAAGTAGAAGAAAGAGTATACATCGGTTATATAGAAACTGATATTTGCTATTTGTTAAGTAAGGCAGTTCTTCAACCAAAAAAAAAGTAAGGCAGATCATGAGCCAAGTGAATTTATCAAAGGCAATTCGGCAGAACCAGGCATGCATCGTCAATTATGTGTTCCATGAAACAGTTCAGATAATCTTTTCCAATGAAGTTATGATTACGGCTCCATTTTCAGGAAGCATCTTCATTCTTGCACCTAGAAATAGTAGTAAAGCTGTGCCTGTTTCTGGGCGCATGCTTCTTTCTGTTTTTTGTAGAGTCCTGTACTTACAATCCTTTCAAAATGCTTATCAGTGACTCCAATTGTTAGTGTTCCAAAATCTAAATGTTCCTCCGCATGATAAAATGAATTGACCTTCTTTCTTTCTTTCTTTTTTTTGGTCGGACATGGATTGACCTTTATTTACCACTAAAAGGTTGTTGGATTAACAAACCTCGATTGAAATGAAACTACGGAAGATGACAACGAGACAATGAAAGCAGTGAACTTACTCTTTTTTTTTCAAAGCAGTGAACTTACTTCGCTGTGCGGTAGTTGACAAGATTGGCACAAAGGATACCTATGTTAACGTTAAGCTGGAAGAGTATAATAAATCCTCCACGTGTTGTTGTTGGTGCCATTTCTGATAGGAAAAGTGGTACTGCCTGCATATATTTTGTGGTTAATCTTTGAGAGGATGAATGACCAAAAATGCAATAAACAAGACATCACAACATGCTCATTAGCCATCAAAATAAAATGACTATAGTAATTGAAACCCCAAAATGTGCACTTAACTAAAATTACTGGAAGTTTTAAGTCAATACTAAAACAGATGATGATGAATATGCTGGCAATATCACAATGTAAATTGCAAGCTTCTATGGGAGACTATACAGAAAAAAAAAATTAGGTAGTTTAATTTATGCGATAAATTGCATCTAAATGATGCTTTAATTTTTATCGACATTGCAGTTTTATGCTGCAGAGGACAGAAATAAGGCCTCAAAAGTGTTCCGCATTGTTAAGATCTGCACATTCCTTTTTTAGAAAATGCTTCATCCTATTTTGGTCTACCGCTTACCTCATTGAAATTTTTACACTTGATCTGTTCTACAAATTCTACAGATTTTTTCGACAAAAAATAAAAATACAGATTTCACAGACTAACTCTTCATTTAAGGGAAAAACAATGTCCAAAACAACACACACAAAAGTCAGACAACAATAAGCATGAACTAACCTGGTTAGCAAAACCAACGCCACAGCCTAGTAATATCCTTCCAATGATGAGCATGGGAAGGTCTTCACCTACAGTATCAAGTACAACCCCAGCAATGAAGAAAAACCCAGCGATGAGCATAGTTAACTTGCTGCCATGCCTCCTGGGGGTGTATGATGCAAGGTAAGTTGCTATTAGCCCAGCAAGATACAGTGATGATGTGAACAGTTGATGGCCTTGATTATCGTATTTGCAGTAATTGTTTTTTATCCCAGCTTCCTTAGACTTCTGGTAAACAACCGGGAAAAACTTTTTCAAGAAATCAGGCATTGATGTTACTAGTGGTGGCCATGGGCCGATTTGGGCCCGGAATCGGCCCGGGTCAAACCCGTTACCGGCCCGTTGACCGGGCCCGCCGGTTCCAAATCGGAACCGGCCCGTGCCACGGGCCGGTTACGGGTCCCTCATTTGCTTGAACTGGCCCGGAACAGTTCCGAACCGGCTTTATAGCCGTTGCCTCCCCCCTTATTTTTTTTAAATTAATTTATTCAATCTATCCAAACTATTATAAATATCCTTTTTCATCTTTCATTTTTTCTCTCAAATTCTCTCAAATTCTCTCAATCCGCTCAATTCTGTAACTCTGTCAATTTTCTGAATCCGCTTTCTGCTCAATTCTCTAAAAAAATGGCAAGGGAAGCAGAGCTAGTGATGGAGGAAAGAGCCCGATGGGGAAATCCGATTATCCTTATGATCCTCGTGATTTTGTATATTGGGGAGACGATGTTGATGATATCAACATTATTCCCAACGTCGAGCACGTCTTAACGCAAGAAAGTCTGCATCCTCCTACCAATAACGAAGAAATGTCAACAACAAAGGAGTTAGAACAGGAGGGTACATCCGACATATGGGAACACTTCACGAAGGAACACTTAGAAGCAAACAAGTATCAGGTAAAATGTAAATATTGTGGGGCAACATACAAATTTACAGGTGGAGACAGCTATGAAACATTTAAACGGCATCTAAAGTCGAAACATCCAACGCAAGCGAGGATCGACACCATCCAACAATAAATTTCCGGGTACACCAATCCTAACGCTCATCCTTTATTTCGTTATAATGAAAAAGTTTATAAAGAAGAATTAGCTAGATTTGCTGCCGTTGAACGTTTATCGTTTAATTTTGGTAAAAATTTTGGTTTTAATCATTTTATACAAACTGCATGTACTCCACAAGCAAAACCTGTTTTGAGAAATACGCTTACACGCCAACTTTTTGATATTTATAAAAGAGGAAAAGAAGATTTGAATTTTTTTATGAATTTCAATGGACGTGTGCATATAGGTAGCGACATTTGGAGTGATCCTTGGCAAACTCATTCTTATATGAGTATTACATGTCATTGGATAGGCGATGATTGGAACATTCAAAAAAGAGTTATTGCATTTCGAGTTTTTGATGATAGGCATACGGCAAATAATATTTATAGAATAGTTAGGCAAGTTTTAGAAGAATATTGTTTGGTTAATAAATTTTTTTCAGTTGGTTTTGATAATGCCGCGGTAAATACCGCTTCCATCCCTGAGTTAGAAAAGATTTATAAACTCACTTTTGGTGGATAATTTTTTCACATTAGATGTGCTTGCCATGTTTTAAATTTATGTGTACAAGATGGTTTACAAACTCTTGATGTTTTTCTTAGTCCAATAAAGATAGCAATTCAATTTTTGTGGAGACATCCCCAAATTATGAAAGAATGGGGCAAATTTTGTAAAGCAAATAGAAGAACAAAAAAATTTCCAAGAGATGTTCCAACTCGTTGGAATTCTATGTACGAGTTGCTTAATCAATCTTTTGCATATAAATATTTATTATATACGTTTATTTCGAATAATGTTTCTCAAATTAATTTATTCCCACAAGAGTGGGAAATTTGCAAAAAAAAATTAGATCTTTTAAAAGCTTTTAATAATGCAACTTATACTTTATCCGATGTTTATTATCCTACTACGCATTTATTTTTAATAGAGTGTGTTAATATTGCTGATGTTTTTGAAGAAAATGAAAAAGATGATCAATTAGGTCCAACTATTATAGCAATGCGAGCGAAATGGCTGCATTATTATACCGAAATTCCTCTTATTTATTTGGTTGCTTGGGTTTTCGATCCACGTACCAAATTAGATGGTTTAGGTGATTATTTGAATATGTATTATGACTGTTTACATTTGATTGAAATGGTAGATGTTAGAGCTATACAAACAACAATAGTTAAAAACGCAATAGTAGAATTGTATAATGAATTTTGTAATAGATATAATCTAGTTGATAGTGGATCTTCCCAACCTAGTGACGTGCAAAGCGGGGACCAAGGTACAATTAGTAGAGGGTACAAAATGCTGATGAATAGGCAAACAAGATAAAAGAGAGCAACAACAAATATTTTTGAAATAGAGACCTATTTAACCACTTTTTTGAGTTTGGTGAATCCGAAGGCAACACAGATTTCAAAATTTTAGAGTGATGGGAGAGGCATTCAACCCAATTCCGAATTCTCGCTCTCATCGCAAGACAGGTTTTAGCAACCCCTTGTTCAACAGTTGCAGTTGAACAAGCATTTAGCACTGGAGGCAACATTTTGGACGACCGACGATCAAGATTAGCATCGGATTCGGTGGAGGCTCAAGCTTGTGTCAATGATTGGACAAAGGCTCAACATCGACAACAAGAGATGGATCCCAGCAATGAAGCCGAATTCTTCGATGATGGAGATACCATCGCCACGGGTACCGGTACTAGAACGGGTAGCGACGATTAACGATGAGGTAAGCATGGGGTTATCAAAGGTAAAAGAACTACACATGCTTTGATTCTTCTATCCCCAAGAAGATATGTAGGCGCTTAATGATAATTCATTAAGTTCAAGCCCTTTCCCCCTCCTCTTTTCCCTTCCAAATTTGATTACAATTTGTATTTGATAATTTATTATTTCATAATTTCATAATTTATTATTATTATTATTTTATAATTCATTATTTAAAAATTAAATTTGAAAATCGAAATCGGAACCGGCGGTTCCATTTTCTATTTTGAATAGGAACCGGGCCTTGAACCGGCCCAGAACCGTCGGTTCAAAATCGGAACCGGAAACACCCCTTAAGGTTCTAGTTCTGGTTCACCCATGGCCACGAACCGGAACCGCCAGTTCATGAACCGGAACCGGCAAGTTTCGAACCGTGGCCATCACTAGATGTTACACCTCCTGTTGAAAATTTAAAGAAGAAGCAATCTGAGTTAGTTCCTTTGACATCTGGAACAGAAACACTGCCACCGTGAGAAATGAACAATGTTCGCTCATCCCTACCGGAAATGCCGACGTCGTAGCTGAACATGAGGCCGCCGGTGGCGCCCATTATGCATGAGATCACCAAGATCAAGGTGATCTTGGCTTCGAACTGTTCCCCTCCCACTGAAGCGATGGCAAGTCCTCCCCGAGGCATTGTGACTCTGGATTCAAGAGCCGACGAAGTTGAATGCGTTGGAGTCAAAGTGAAGAGGAAGAAGAAGAAGAAAGAACGGATGTTAGGAGTTGACAAGAAGAGAAGGCAATGTTGGCGAAGAAGGGGGGAGGCGAGCAAGAGAAGAGATAGAACAGAATCTAGGGCATAGGGAAAGCATTAGCATCCGAATCTTCAGCAAGCCTTTGTCATTGTCAATCAACTAAGTAGGGCCTGAGGCAAAGACACCTTTTTAGACAGACTCTGTGGCTATCATCATATGGCATTGGTCATTAAGTCTTTTAACTACCCAAATATTTTAAACTCGTTTACAAAGAAAGAAAAAGAAAAAAAGGAGAGAGAAAATTGATATCAAAAGACATTGGATTTGTTTGTGAGCCACTCAGTCCATTCTCAAGGGAATTTTAAGCTTGCACTTTCAAATTGCCTTGGGTCCTCTAATGGATTGCAAAATCATTTTTTTTTCTCTTTCAATTGGACTTTTGTTCATCCCATTTCAGGCATGGCTCATTTTTTCACGAATCTTAAAACGACATTTGATTTTGCTCAAAGCAAGTAAAGCCTTCTCTCATGATTGCATTAGCCCTTGATTCAGTTTGTGAGGTGTTAAGGCCCATTTAGAGTTGCATTAGGCTTTTTGAGTTTTCTCCATTAGGGTATAGTCAAATGGTTGAAGATGATTTTTAAGCAAAATGGTTGCAAAATGGTTGTATTAGCCCTTCTCCGTGTCTCTCTCTCTACACCTTTTCCTCTCCTGCAATCTCCCTCGCCCAACGGAGAATCCAAGAAGAGGAAACAAAGATCCAGAAAATTTGAAGATCTGAGAGGGACCCCAAGAGACATTGATGATGCAGAAAATCTAGGAGATTTTCTGGAAATGAAGATGAAGGTAAGCAATAGAGAGAGCTGCTTCGGTTCAGAGAAATCTGGAAAATGGCCCCATTAGCGGGATCAAAATCGAGAAGATCTAGAGAGGGAGAGGCTTGGCTCGATAGTTAGCAAATCTGGAAAAGCTTTGTCTAATGGAGAGGGAGTGTTGGTGGCCGAAAACGAAGAAGAAAATGCAGGTTTGAAAGAACTTGAAGAATGGAGCAAGAGAGAAAGAGGGTTGATGCTTTGCCAAACCAAAAATTCTGGAAACCTTAAACATGTGTCAAATCATGAGTGGCTGGGACTAAAACATGTATGCCATGGCAGCTGCAGGCAAAGGCAAAGTCAGCAAGCCTTTGTCATTGTCAGTCAACTAAAACATGTGGCCGAAAACAAATGATTCAATTCCACCAAACCTGAAAACAGCTCCATAGGAGCTTGCATTCGAGTCCTTTTCTTCACCATCTGAAGAGTGGATGTTAGGAGTTGCCAAGAAGAGAAGGCAAGGTTGGCAAAGAAGGGGGAGAGGCGAGCAAGAGAAGAGATAGAACAGAATCTAGGGCATTACCATCCAAATCTTCAGCAAGCCTTTGTCATTGTCAGTCAACTAAGTAGGGCCTGAGGCAAAGACACCTTTTTAGACAGACTTTGTAGCTATCATCCTATGGCATTGGTCATTAAGTCTTTTAACTACCCAAAATATTTTAAACCCATTTACAAAGAAAGAAAAAGAAAAAAAGGAGAGAGAAAAAAGTCTGTCTAAAAAGCACTGGAAATCCTCAACCCTTGTTGATCGACTCCAACCTTGACTCCAACCCCTGTCATAACTTTTCATGAATTGACTCCAACCATCGACTCCAATTTTGGAAAATATTCTCTTACACTAATTCATACACCATAGCTGGAAACAACCCATTAGATCACAAATAGAATGTAACTTACAAGTTACGCTTTCTCATTGTGTTTTGACTCTAGCAATTTCCTGCCTTTTTGAGCCCGTATCGAGTTACTATGCGTTGTGGTCGTGTTGGAAGTGAATGATGTCATTGAGCTTTGTAAAGCGAGCAATTTGATCATGTTGAAGTGAATGATGTCATTTTCATGAATGTGGCCGAGCTTTGTAAAGAGAGAAACTTGGTATGCAAAGCCGATTTTGGATCCGATTCACTATTTTTGATTGAGCATTGCTTCGTCAAAAGTAGGGGAAGAGGCCACAAAAGCAGAGACTCATCTTTATCCTAAGCACGATGCACATGGGTCTTTGTTGACCATTGGGCCTTGACGGTACACTAGTAATTGCTTGACAGTAACTGGGGTATTATGAAACTACATGGCATGCTTTGAGTAGCCGATGAAGTGACCCTAGTGTGCATTGTGATAGAAAACCAATAATGCAGTTCATATCCAAGCAAAATAAGCAATATCACAACTATTGGAACGACAAGATAATCCTCTCGATCTCCTCAAGATGACAAAGCTAATCTACAACTCACATGAATCAAACTAAGGTAGTTTCTTCAACCAAAAATTAAGTGAGTTGAAAGATTGACTATTGAAGCTCTGACCAGACATCAATAGGTTTCTCACTAATTACAAGTCAAATGCACAAAATATCAAGGAAGAAACGATTAAACAAAATGATCATGTGGTTTCAAATTGGAGTAAAATTACATTCAAGAAATTTATGCAACTTCGTAGAGCCGAGAGACAAAAGAATCACTGAATCTTGAAAGAATCTCCAAATTCTCCATCACTCCAAATGGAAGACCAGACTAGTTTGTGGAGGACAATATAATTGAAAGATAAGAACCCAAAACAACAAACCAGTCACATCTTGTGAAAATAAGGTAACATCCAAAAACCAACACTGTCTTTTGCATAAAACAAACCCCAAAATCCAAACAATTGTCATTAGACACAATTGTCTACATGACAACATGAGCTTTTCCATTATACAGCGTGCATTAAATGACTAGCCACACATTTCATCCCATCAACTTGTAAAAGAATTTCCCCCAAGTTAGAGTCAGACTACGACTCTTTCTAACAATCCAAACAGTTCAGTAAACTAATTGATTTGTCTTGCATTAATTAATTAGATAGCTTGATATATTGATATCAAGAAGACTACTGCTAATTCACCGAAGACACCAAAGAAAATGTCTAGTTAAAGATAGGGAAACATGATTTTTAAAGTCCTGCATGGGTATGATAATGCAAGACAACAGATGAAAAGCGTTGCACTCCTTTTTTAACTTAATTTGCTAGACTAGTATTTCAGGCACTTTCTCCTCTAGAGCTGCGTTGCATGGAACATGTTTTATGTTATAATCGTTATTACCGAGTAACTCCAGGATACAGCAAAAGGATACAAGTCTCAAGTAAACTTTGGGCAAATATGGCATAGGTGGGGCATGGCTTGCGGGGACCTGTTCTGCAGAGTTCACGTTTTCTTTCTTTTTCTTTTTTTTGAGTTTTTACTTTTTTGTAAATTTTTAACCTAATTTTTTAATTTTTACCTTTTTTAATTGCTGACTGGACCTCGCCGGAGCCACGTCGGCCTAGAATATTTATAAAATAATGCGATGTCAGAATTCCGGCCACTTGGCACGAAAGTGATGATTTTTCAAAAAATTCGGCACTTAAGTGACTCGATCGAAACTTTTGGCACCAAAGTGATCTCTGTGCATAATTTTTGGCACTAAAAGTGTCCTTTTCCCTAGGTCTAACCAATCTTGAAATAGGCCAGAGGTGACTCCTAAAAAGATGTATATCATGATATCCCACGTCGCGACGAGGGTTAGATTTGAAAGAATCCCAATGAGTTATTCATCTCCCTTACCCTTAAAATGTTGCCGTAGCTCAAGGCTCCTCTTGGGAGGGTCCCAACAGTTTTACAGTTTGACGATTCTATTGGGAGTTACTGTGCTGACTTATGATGCGCTAATTTCTCATGAGAGATATAGTGGCCTGTATATATATATATATATAGTGAGTTTTATTTGGTGATTGCTCATGCGATTTTCTCCCTCATAGCTTGGTCTCCTCATCAAGATCTCCATTTTCAATTGTCGTGGGTAAGGCAAGGTCCCACGTGTGTTCTCGTCATGGCTTATGTTCGTGAAGTATCAATTGTGCTTGTTATAATTGTCTCACGTTGGTATGGCTTTAACACTACACCTCTTGCACTACAACCATAACTTTCGGGTTGCGTCGAGGAAGTTAAAGATAGATAGGGAAAAAAAGCTCGAGGCTTTATATAATTCAAAGGTGGTATTAGGCGATGGATCCGTAGATAGCAATATAACACTCATCTTTAGACATCAAACTTTACAAGTTCGGATGCATATATTTGTCTTTTGGGTGACGATCTTGTGATCGCCGACCGAAAGGTGGTGGAGGCCTACAAGTATGTGATGTCCTAGTGATTCAATTGTAAGTGGTACTCTTGATTCAATTCCACCAAGCCCGAAAATAGCTCCATAGGAGCTTGCATTCGAGTCCTTTTCTTCACCATCTTAAGTGCGGATGTTAGGTGTTGACAAGAAGAGAAGGCAAGGTTGGCGAAGAAGGAGGGAGGCGGGAAAGAGAAGAGATAGAACAGAATCGAAGGCATAGGGAAAGCATTAGCATCCGAATCTTCAGCAAGCCTTTGTCATTGTCAGTCAACTAAGTAGGGCCTGAGGCAAATACACCTTTTTAGACAGACTCTATAGCTATCATCATATGGCATTGGTCATTAAGTCTTTTAACTACCCAAATATTTTAAACCCGTTTACAAAGAAAGAAGAAAAAAAGGAGAGAGAGAAAAACATATCAAAAGACATAGGATCTGCTTGTGAGCCATTCAATCCATTCTCAAGGGAATTTTAAGCTTGCGCTTTCAAATTGCCTTGGGTCCTCTAATGGATTGCCAAATCATTTTTTTTCTCTTTCAATTGGACTTTTGTTCATCCCATTTAGGGCATGGCTCATTTTTTCATGAATCTTAAAACGACATTCGATTCTGCTCAAAGCAAGTAAAGCCTACTTTCATGATTGCATTAGCCCTTCATTTAGTTTGTGAGGTAGTAAGGCCCATTTAGAGTTGCATTAGGATTTTTGAGTTATCTCCATTTGGGTACAGTCAAATAGCTTAAGATGATTTTTAAGCAAAATGGTTGGATTAGCCCTTCTCCGTTTCTCTCTCTCTATACACCTTTTCCTCTGCTGCAATCTCCCTTGCCCAATGGAGAATCCAAGAAGAGGAATAAAGATCCAGAAAATTTGAAGATCTGATAGGGAACCCAAGAGAGGCTGATGATGCGGAAAATCTAGAAGAGTTTCTGGAAATGACGATGAAGGTAAGCAATAGAGAGAGCTACTTCGGTTTAGAGAAATCTGGAAAGTGGCCCCATCAGTGGGATCAAAATCGAGATGAGATAGAGAGGGAGAGGGCTTGGCTCGGTAGTTAGCAAATCTGTAAAAGCATTGTCTAATGGAGAGGGAGTGTTGGTAGCCGAAAAGAAAGAAGAAAATGCAGGTTTGAAAGAACTCGAAGAATGGAGCAAGGGGGAAAGAGGGTTGATGCTTTGCCAAACCAGAAATTCTGGATACCTTAAACATGTGTCAAATCATGAGTGGCTGGGACTAAAACATGTATGCTACGTAAGCTACAAGCAACCGTGGGTGTGAACACTGAAACGAAAGGGGGGGGAGAGAAAAGGCCAAAACCAAAGTATTCAAAGCACTTGAAATCCTCAACCCTCGTTGATCGACTCCAACCATGACTCCAACCCCTCTGATCACTTTTCATGAATTGACTCCAACCATCGACTCCAATTTTGGAAAATATTCTCTTACACTAATTCAAACACCATAGCTAGAAACATCCCATTAAATCACAAATAGAATGTAACTTACAAGTTACGCTTTGTCTTTGTGTTTTGACTCTAGCAATTTCTTGCCTTTTTGAGCCCGTATCGAGTTACTACGCATTGTGGTCGTGTTGGAAGTGAATGATGTCGTCGAGCTTTGTAAAGCAAGCAATTTGATCGTGTTGTAGTGAATGATGTCGTTTTGATGAATGTGGTCGAGCTTCGTAAAGCGAGAAACCTGGTATGCTAAGCCGATTTTGGATCCGATTCGCTATTTTTGATTGAGCATTGCTTCATCAAAAGTAGGGGAAGAGGCCACAAAAGCAGAGACTCATCTTTATCCTAAGGACGATGCACATGGGTCTTTGTTGACCATTGGGCCTTGACGGTACACTGGTAATTACTTGACATTAACTGGGGTATTTTGAAACTACATGACATGCTTTGTGTAGCCGATGAAGTGACCCTGGTGTGCATTGTGATAGAAAACCAATAATGCAGTTCATGTCAAAGCAAAATAAGCAATATCACTACTATTGGAACGATAGGATAATCCTCTCGATCTCCCCAAGATGACAAAGCTATTCTACATCTCACATGAATCAAACTAAGGTAGTTTCTTCCACCAAAAATTAAGTGAGTTGAAAGATTGACTATTGAAGCTCTGACCAGACATCAATAGGTTTCTCACTAATTACAAGTCAAATGCACAAAATATCAAGGACGAAACGATTAAGCAAAATGATCATGTGGTTTCAAATTGGAGTAAAACTACATTCAAGAAATTTATGCAACTTCGTAGAGCCGAGAGACAAAAAAATCACTGAATCTTGAAAGAATCTCCAAATTCTCCATCACTCCAAATGGAAGACCAGACTAGTTTGTGGATGACAATACAATTGAAAGATAAGAACCCAAAACAACAAACTAGCTACATCTTGTGAAAATAAGGTAGCATCCAAAAACCAGCACTGTCTTTTGCATAAAACAAACCCCAGAATACTAACAATTGTCATTAGACACAATTGTCTACATGACAACATGAGCTGCATGGGTATGATAATGCAAGACAACAGATGAAAAGCGTTGCACTCCTTTTTTAACTTAATTTCCTAGACTGGTATTTCAGGCACTTTGTCCTCTAGAGCTGCGTTGCATGGAACATGTTTTATGCTACAATCGTTATTACCGAGTAACTCTAGGATACAGCAAAAGGATACAAGTCTCAAGTAAACTTTGGGCAAATATGGCACAGGTGGGGCATGGCTAGTGGGGGCCTGTTCTGCAGAGTTCACGTTTTCTTTCTTCTTCTTTTTTTTTTTTAGTTTTTATTTTTTTGTAAATTTTTAACCTAATTTTTTAATTTTTACCTTTTTTAATTGCTGACTGGACCTCGCTAATGCCACGTCAGCCTCGAATATTTAAAAAATAATGCAACGTCAGAATTCCGGCCACTTGGCACCAAAGTGATCATTTTTCAACAAACTTAGCACTTAAATGACCCGATTGAAACTTCACCTAAGTGATCTCCGTGCACAATTTTTGGCACTAAAAGTGTCATTTTCCCTAGGTCTAACCAATCTTGTAATTGGCAAGAGGTGACTCCTAAAAAGATGTATATCATGATATCCCACGTCGCGACATGGGTTAGATTTGAGAGAATCCCAATGAGGTATTCATCTCCCTTACCCTTAAAATGTTGCCGTAGCTCGAGGCTCCTCTTGGGAGGGTCCCAACAGTTTTACAATTTTACAATTCGATTGAGAGTTACTGTTTTGACTTATGATGCTTTAATTTCTCATGAGAGATACAGTGGCCTGTATATATATATTGAGTTTTATTTGGTGATTGCGCATGCGATTTTCTCCCTCATAGCTTGGTCTCCTCATCAAGATCTCCATTTTCAGATGTCGTGGGTAAGGCAAGGTCCCACGTGTGTTCTCGTCGTGGCTTATGTTCCTGAAGTATCAATTGTGCTTGTTATAATTGTCTCATGTTGGTATCGCTTTAACACTACACCTCTTGCACTGCAACCATAACTTTCGAGTTGCTTCGAGGAAGTCAAGGATAGATAGGGAAAAAAAGGCCAAGGCTTTACATAATTCGAAGGTGGTATTAGGCCAACTTGGATCCGCAGATAGCAATATAACACTCATCTTTAGACATCAAACTTTACAAGTTCGGATGCATATATTTGTCTTTTGGGCAACGATCTTGTGATCCCCAACCGAAAGGTGGCGGAGGCCTACAAGTATGTGATGTCCTAGTGATTCAATTGTAAGTGGGACTCTTGATTCAATTCCACCAAACCCGAAAACAGCTCCATAGGAGCTTGCATACGAGTCCTTTTCTTCACCATCTGAAGAGCGAATGTTAGGAGTTGACAAGAAGAGAAGGCAAGGTTGGTGAAGAAGGGGGGAGGCGGGCAAGAGAAGAGATAGAACAGAATCTAGGGCATAGGGAAAGCATTAGCATCCGAATCTTCAGCAAGCCTTTGTCATTGTCAGTCAACTAAGTAGGGCATGAGGCAAAGACACCTTTTTAGACAGACTTTGTAGCTATCATCCTATGGCATTGGTCATTAAGTCTTTTAACTACCCAAATATTTTAAACCCATTTACAAAGAAAGAAAAAGAAAAAAAGGAGAGAGAAAAAAAGATATAAAAAGACATCGGATCTTCTTGTGAGCCAGTCAGTCCATTCTGAAGGGAATTTTAAGCTTGCGCTTTCAAATTGCCTTGGGTCCTCTAATGGATTGCAAAATCATTTTTTTTTTCTATTTCAATTGGAATTTTGTTCATCCCATTTAGGGCATGGCTCATTTTTTCACGAATCTTAAAACAAAATTTGATTTTGCTCAAAGCAAGTAAAGCCTTCTTTCGTGATTGCATTAGCCCTTCATTCAGTTTGTGAGGTGTTAAGGCCCATTTAGAGTTGCATTAGGCTTTTTGAGTTTTCTCCAGTTGGGTACAGTCAAATGGCTTAAGATGATTTTTAAGCAAAATGGTTGCATTAGCCCTTCTCCGTTTCTCTCTCTCTCTCTCTCTCTCTCTCTCTCTCTCTCTCTCTACACCTTTTCCTCTACTGCAATCTCCCTCGCCCAACGGAGAATCCAAGAAGAGGAAACAAAGATCCAGTGAAATTTAAAGATCTGAGATGGACCCCAAGAGAGATTGACAATGCAGAAAATCTAGGAGAGTTTCTGGAAATGAAGATGAAGGAAAGGAATAGAGAGAGCTGCTTCAGTTTAGAGAAATCTGGAAAATGGCCCCATTAGCGGGATCAAACCCGAGATGAGATAGAGAGGGAGAGGGCTTGGCTCGGTAGTTAGCAAATCTGGAAAAGCTTTATCTAATGGAGAGGGAGTGTGGGTGGCCAAAAACGAAGAAGAAAATGCAGGTTTGAAAGAACTCGAAGAATGGAGCAAGAGGGAAAGAGGGTTATGCTTTGCCAAACCAGAAATTCTAGAAACCTTAAACATGTGTCAAATCATGAGTGGCTGGGACTAAAACTTGTATGCCACGTCAGCTGCAGGCAACTATGCGTGTGAACACTGAAACAAAAGGGGGAGAGAGAGAAAAGGCCAAAAGAAAAGTCTAAAAAGCACTTGAAATCCTCAACCCTCGTTGATCTACTCCAACCATGACTCCAACCCCTGTGATCACTTTTCATGAATTGACTCCAACCATCTACTCCAATTTTGGAAAATATTCTCTTACACTAATTCATACACCATAGCTGGAAACAACCCATTAGATCACAAATAGAATGTAACTTACAAGTTACGCTTTCTCTTCGTGTTTGACTCTAGCAATTTCCTGCCTTTTTGAGCCCGTATCGAGTTACTACGAGTTGTGGTCGTGTTGGAAGTGAATGATGTCGTCGAGCTTTGTAAAGCGATCAATTTGATTGTGTTGAAGTGAATGATGCCGTTTTCATGAATGAGGTCGAGCTTTGTAAACAGAGAAACCTGGTATGCTAAGCCGATTTTGGATTCAATTTGCTATTTTTGATTGAGCATTGCTTCGCCAAAAGTAGGGGAAGAGGCCACAAAAGCAGAGACTCATCTTTATCCTAAGCACGATGCACATGGGTCTTTGTTGACCATTGGGCCTTGACGGTACACTGGTAATTACTTGACATTAACTGGGGTATTTTGAAACTACATGACATGCTTTGTGTAGCCGATGAAGTGACCCTGGTATGCATTGTGATAGAAAACCAATAATGCAGTTCATGTCCAAACAAAATAAGCAATATCACTACTATTGGAAGGACGGGATAATCCTCTGGATCTCCTCAAGATGACAAAGCTAATCTACATCCACATCAATCAAACTAAGGTAGTTTCTTCCACAAAAAATTAAGTGAGTTGAAAGATTGACTATTGAAGCTCTGACCAGACATCAACGGATTTCTCACTAATTACAAGTCAAATGCACAAAATATCAAGGAAGAAACGATTAAGCAAAATGATCATGTGATTTCAAATTGGAGTAAAATTACATTCAAAACATTTATGCAACTTCGTGGAGCCGAGAGACAGAAGAATCACTAAATCTTGAAAGAATCTCCAAATTCTCCATCACCCCAAATGGAAGACTAGACTAGTTTGTGGATGACAATATAATTGAAAGATAAGAACCCAAAACAACAAACCAGCTACATCTTGTGAAAATAAGGTAACATCCAAAAATCAGCACTGTCTTTTGCATAAAATCAATCTCAGAATCCTAACAATTATCATTAGACACAACTGTCTACATGACAACATGAGCTTTGCCATTATACAGCGTGCATTAAATGACCAGCTACACATTTCATCCCATCAACTTGTAAAAGAATTTCCCCCAAGTTAGAGTTAGACTATGACTCATTCTAACAATCCAAACAGTTCAGTAAACTAATTGATTTGTCTTGCATTAATTAATTAGATAGCTTGATATATTGATATCAAGAAGACTACCGCTAATTCACCGAAGATACCAAAGAAAATGTCTAGTTAAAGATAGGGAAACATGATTTTTAAAGTCCTGCATGGGTATGATAATGCAAGACAACAGATGTAAAGCATTGCACTCCTTTTTAAACTTAATTTGCTAGACTGGTATTTCAGTCACTTTCTCCTCTAGAGCTGCGTTGCATGGAACATGTTTTATGCTATAATCGTTATTACCGAGTAACTCCAGGATACAGCAAAAGGATACAAGTCTCAAGTAAACTTTGGGCAAATATGGCGCAGGTGGGGCATGGCTAGAGGGGGCCTGTTCTGCGGAGTTCACGTTTTCTTTCATCTACGTATTTTTTGAGATTTTACTTTTTTGTAAATTTTTAACCTAATTTTTTAATTTTTACCTTTTTTTAATTGCTGATTGGACCTCCAAGGAGCCACGTCAGCCTCGAATATTAATAAAACAATCCCATGTCAGAATTCCGGCCACTTGGTACCAAAGTGATCATTTTTCAACAAACTTGGCACTAAAGTGACCCGATTGAAACTTTTGGCACCAAAGTGATCTTCGTGCACAACTTTTGGCACTAAAAGTGTCATTTTCCCTAGGTCTAACCAATCTTGAAATAGGCCAGAGGTGACTCCTAAAAAGATGTATATCATGATATCCCACGTCGCGACATGGGTTAGATTTGAGAGAATCCCAATGAGGTATTCATCTCTCTTACCCTTAAAATGTTGTCGTAGCTTGAGGCTCCTCTTGGGAGGGTTCCAACAGTTTTACAGTTTGACAATTCTATTGGGAGTTACTATGCTGACTTATGATGCGTCAATTTCTCATGAGAGATACAGTGGCCTGTATATATATATATATAGTGAGTTTTATTTGGTGATTGCGCATGCGGTTTTCTCCCTCATAGTTTGGTCTCCTCGTCAAGATCTCCATTTTCAAATGTCGTGGGTAAGGCAAGGTCCCACATGTGTTCTCGTCGTGGCTTATGCTCGTGAAATATCAATTGTGCTTGCTATAATTGTCTCACGTTGGTATCGCTTTAACACTAGACCTCTTGCACTACAACCATAACTTTTGGGTTGCGTCGAGGAAGTCAAGGATAGATAGGGAAAAAAAGCCCGAGGCTTTATATAATTCGAAGGTGGTATTAGGCCAACTTGAATCCGCAGATAGCAATATAACACTCATCTTTAGACATCAAACTTTACAAGTTCGGATGCATATATTTGTTTTTTGGGCGACGATCTTGTGATCCCCGACCGAAAGGTGGCGGAGGCCTACGAGTATGTGATGTCCTAGTGATTCAATTGTAAGTGGTACTCTTGATTCAATTCCACCCAACCCAAAAACAGCTCCATAGGAGCTTGCATACGAGTCCTTTTCTTCACCATCTGAAGAGCAGATGTTAGGAGTTGACAAGAAGAGAAGGCAAGGTTGACGAAGAAGTGGGGGAGGAGGGAAAGAGAAGAGATAGAACAAAATGTATGGCATAGGGAAAGCATTAGCATCCGAATCTTCAGTAAGCCTTTGTTATTGTCGGTCAACTATGTAGAGCCTGAGGCAAAGACACCTTTTTAGACAGACTTTGTAGCTTTCATCCTATGTTATTGGTCATTAAGTCTTTTAACTACCCAAATATTTTAAGCCCGTTTACAAAGAAAGAAAAAGAAAAAAAGAAGAGAGAAAAAAAGAAATCAAAAGACATCGGATCTGCTTGTGAGCCACTCAATCCATTCTCAAGGGAATTTTAAGCTTGCACTTTCAAATTGCCTTGGGTTCCCTAATGGATTGCAAAATCGTTTTTTTTTCTCTTTCAATTGGACTTTTGTTCATCCCATTTATGGCATGGCTCATTTTTTCACGAATCTTAAAACGACATTTGATTTTGCTCAAAGCAAGTAAAGCCTTCTTTCATGATTGCATTAGCCCTTCACTTAGTTTGTGAGGTGTTAAGGCCCATTTAGAGTTGCATTAGGCTTTTTGAGTTTATTCCATTTGGGTACAGTCAAATGGCTTAAGATGATTTTTAAGAAAAATGTTTGCATTAGCCCTTCTCTCTCTCTCTCTCTCTCTCTCTCTCTCTCTCTCTCTCTCTCTCTCTCTCTCTCTCTACAGCTTTTCCTCTGCTGCAATCTCCCTCGCCCAACGGAGAATCCAAGAAGAGGAAACAAAGATCTGGCAAAATTTGAAGATCTGAGAGGGACTCCAAGAGAGATTGACGAAGGTAAGCAGTAGAGAGAGCTGCTTCGGTTCAGAGAAATCTGGAAAATGGCCCCATTAGCGGGATCAAAACTGAGAAGAGATAGAGAGGGAGAGGGCTTGGCTCGGTAGTTAGCAAATCTGGAAAAGCTTTGTCTAATGGAGAGGAGTGTTGGTGGCCAAAAACGAAGAAGAAAATGCAGGTTTGAAAGAACTCGAAGAATGGAGCAAGAGGGAAAAAGGGTTATGCTTTGCCAAACCAGAAATTCTGGAAACCTTAAACATGTGTCAAATCACGAGTGGCTGGGACTAAAACATGTATGCCACGTCAGCTGTAGGCAACCGTGCATGTGAACACTGAAACGAAAGGTGGAGAGAGTGAAAAGGCCAAAAGAAAAGTCTAAAAAGCACTTGAAATCCTTAACCCTCGTTGATCGACTCCAACCTTGACTCCAACCCCTGTGATCTCTTTTCAAGAATTGACTCTAACCATCGACTCCAATTTTGGAAAATATTCTCTTACACTAATTCATACACCACAGCTGGAAACAACCCATTAGATCACAAATAGAATGTAACTTACTTGACCATTGGGCCTTGACGGTACACTAGTAATTACTTGACATTAACTGGGGTATTTTGAAACTACATGACATGCTTTGTGTAGCCGATGAAGTGACCCTGGTGTGCATTGTGATAGAAAACCAATAATGCAGTTCATGTCCAAACAAAATAAGCAATATCACTACTATTGGAATGACAGGATAATCCTCTCGATCTCCTCAAGATGACAACGCTCATCTACATCTCACATCAATCAAACTAAGGTAGTTTCTTCCACCAAAAATTAAGTGAGTTGAAAGATTGACTATTGAAGCTCTAACCTGACATCAACAGGTTTCTCACTAATTACAAGTCAAATGCACAAAATATCAAGGAAGAAACGATTAAGCAAAATGATCATGTGATTTCAAATTGGAGTAAAATTACATTCAAGAAATTTATGCAACTTCGTAGAGCCAAGAAACAAAAGAATCACTGAATCTTGAAAGAATCTCCAAATTCTCCATCACTCCAAATGGAAGACCAGACTAGTTTGTGGATGACAATATAATTGAAAGATAAGAACCCAAAACAACAAACCAGCTACATCTTGTGAAATTAAGGTAACATCCAAAAAAACAGCATTGTCTTTTGCTTAAAACAAATCCTTGAATCCTAACAATTATCATTAGACACAACTGTCTACCTGACAACATGAGCTTTGCCATTATACAACATGCATTAAATGACCAGCCACACATTTCATCCCGTCGACTTGTAAAAGAATTTCCCCCAAGTTAGAGTCAAACTATGACTCATTCTGACAATCCAAACTGTTCAGTAAACTAATTGATTTGTCTTGCATTAATTAATTAGTTAGCTTGATATATTGATATCAAGAAGACTACTACTAATTCACCAAAGACACCAAAGAAAATGTCTAGTTAAAGACAGGGAAACATGATTTTTAAAGTCCTACACGGGTATGATAATGCAAGACAACTGATGAAAAGCGTTGCACTCCTTTTTTAACTTAATTTGCTAGACTGGTATTTCAGGCAATTTGTCCTCTAGAGCTGCGTTGCATGGAACATGTTTTATCCTATAATCATTATTACCAAGTAACTCCAGGATACAGCAAAAGGACACAAGTCTCAAGTAAACTTTGGGCAAATAAGGCACGGGTGGGGCATGTCCAGTGGGGACCTGTTCTGCACAGTTCACGTTTTCTTTCATCTTCTTCTTTTTTGAGTTTTTACTTTTTTGTAAATTTTTAACCTGATTTTTACTTTTTGCCTTTTTTAATTGCTGACTGGACCTCGCCGAAGTCACGTCACCCTCGAATATTAATAAAATAATGTCACGTCAGAATTTCGGCCACTTAGCACCAAAGTTATCATTTTTCAAAAAACTTGGCACTTAAGTGACCCGATTGAAACTTTTGGCATCAAAGTGATCTCCGTGCACAACTTTTGGCACTAAAAGTGTTCATTTCCTTAGGTCTAACCAATCTTGAAATAGGCCAGACGTGACTCCTAAGAAGATGTATATCATGATATCCCACCTCGCGACGTGGGTTAGATTTGAGAGAATCCCAATGAGGTATTCACCTCCCTTACCCTTAAAATGTTGCCGTAGCTCGAGGCTCCTCTTGGGAGGGTCCCAACAGTTTTACAATTTGACAATTCTATTGGGAGTTACTGTGCTAACTTATGATGCGTTAATTTCTCATGAGAGATACATTAGTCTATATATATATATATATATGAAGTCTGAGTGATTTTATTTGGTGATTGCGCGTGCGATTTTCTCCCTCGTAGCTTGGTCTCCTCATCAAGATCTCCATTTTCAGATGTCGTGAGTAAGGCAAGGTCCCACGTGTGTTCTCGTCGTGGCTTATGTTCGTGAAGTATCAATTGTGCTTGTTATAATTGTCTCACGTTGGTATCGCTTTAACAGTACACCTCTTGCACTGCAACCATAACTTTCGTGTTGCGTCGAGGAAGTCAAGGATAAATAGGGAAAAAAAGGCCGAGGCTTTATATAAATCGAAGGTGGTATTAGGTCAACTTGGATCCGCAGATAGTAATATAACACTCATCTTTTGACATCAAACTTTACAAGTTCCTAAGCATATATTTTTCTTTTGGGAGACGATCTTGTGATCGCCGACCGTAAGGTGGTGGAGGCTTACAAGTATGTGATGTCCTAGTGATTCAATTGTAAGTGGTACTCTTGATTCAATTCCACCAAACCCGAAAATAGCCCCATAGGAGCTTGCATTCGAGTCCTTTTCTTCACCGTCTGAAGAGCGAATGATAGGAGTTGACAAGAAGAGAAGGCAAGGTTGGCGAAGAAGGGGGGAGGCGAGCAAGAGAAGAGATAGAACAGAATCTAAGGCATAGGGAAAGCATTAGCATCCGAATCTTCAGCAAGCCTGAGGCAAAGACACCCTTTTTAGACAGACTGTGTAGCTATCATCATATGGCATTGGTCATTAAGTCTTTAACTACCCAAATATTTTAAACCCGTGTACAAAGAAAGAAAAAGAAAAAAAGGAGAGAGAAAAAAAGCTATCAAAAGACATCAGATCTGCTTGTGAGCCACTCAGTCCATTCTCAAGGGAATTTTAAGCTTGCGCTTTCAAATTGCCTTGGGTCCTCTAATGGATTGCAAAATCGTTTTTTTTTCTCTTTCAATTGGACTTTTGTTCATCCCATTTAGGGCATGGCTCATTTTTTCACGAATCTTAAAACGACATTTGATTTTGCTCAAAGCAAGTAAAGCCTGCTATCATGATTGCATTAGCCCTTCACTTAGTTTGTGAGGTGCTAAGGCCCATTTAGAGTTGCATTAGGCTTTTTGAGTTTTCTCCATTTGGGTACAGTCAAATGGCTTAAGATGATTTTTAAGCAAAACGGTTGCATTAGCCCTTCTCCGTTTCTCTCTCCCTCTACACCTTTTCGTCTGCTGCAATCTCCCTCGCCCAACGGAGAATCCAAGAAGAGGAACAAAGATCCAGAAAATTTGAAGATCTGAGAGGGATCCCAAGAGAGATTGACGATGCGAAAAATCTAGGAGAGTTTCTGGAAATGAAGATGAAGGTAAGGAAAAGAGAGAGCTGCTTCGGTTCAGAGAAATCTGGAAAATGGCCCCATTAACGGGATCAAAATCGAGAAGAGATAGAGAGGGAACGGGCTTGGCTCGGTAGTTAGCAAATCTGGAAAAGCTTTGTCTAATGGAGACGAAGTGTTGGTGGCTAAAAACGAAGACGAAAATGCAGGTTTGAAAGAACTCGAAGAATGGAGCAAGAGGGAAAGAGGGTTGATGCTTTCCAAAACCAGAAATTCTGGAAACCTTAAACATGTGTCAAATCAAGAGTGGCTGGGACTAAAACATGTATGCCACGTCAGCTGTAGGCAACCGTGCGTGTGAACACTGAAACGAAAGGGGGAGAGAGAGAAAAGGCCAAAAGAGAAGTCTAAAAAGCACTTGAAATCCTCAACTCTCGTTGATCGACTCCAACCATGACTTCAACCCCTCTGATCACTTTTCATGAATTGACTCCAACCATCGACTCCAATTTTGGAAAATATTCTCTTACACTAATTCATACACCATAGCTGGAAACAACCCATTAGATCACAAATACAATGTAACTTATAAGTTACGCTTTCTCTTTGTATTTTGACTCTAGCAATTCCCTGCCTTTTTGAGCCCGTATCAAGTTACTACGCATTGTGGTTATGTTGGAAGTGAATGATGTCGTCGACCTTTGTAAAGTGAGATATTTGATTGTGTTGAAGTGAATGATGTCGTTTTCATGAATGTGGTCGAGCTTTGTAAAGCAAGAAACCTGGTACGCTAAGCCGATTTTGGATCCGATTCGCTATTTTTGATTGAGCATTGCTCCGTCCAAAGTAGGGGAAGAGGCCACAAAAGCAGAGACTCATCTTTATCCTAAGCACGATGCACATGGGTCTTTGTTGACCATTGGGCCTTGACGGTACACTGGTAATTACTTGACATTAACTGGGGTATTTTGAAACTACATGACATGCTTTGTGTAGCCGATGAAGTGACCCTGGTGTGCATTGTGATAGAAAACCAATAATGCAGTTCATGTCCAAGCAAAATAAGCAATATCACTACTATTGGAACGACGGGATAATCCTCTAGATCTCCTCAAGATGATAAAGCTAATCTACATCCACATCAATCAAACTAAGGTAGTTTCTTCCACCAAAAATTAAGTGAGTTGAAAGATTGACTATTGAAGCTTTGACCAGACATCAACAGGTTTCTCATATATATATATATGAAGTCTGAGTGAGTTTTATTTGGTGATTGCGCTTGCGATTTTCTCCCTCATAGATTGGTCTCCTCATCAAGATCTCCATTTTCATATGTCGTGGGTAAGGCAAGGTCCCACATGTGTTCTCGTCGTGGCTTATGTTCGTGAAGAATCAATTGTGCTTGTTATAATTGTCTCACGTTGGTATCGCTTTAACACTACACCTCTTGCATTGCAACCATAACTTTCGGGTTGCGTCGAGGAAGTCAAGGATAGATAGGGAAAAAAAAGGCTGAGGCTTTTTATAAATCGAAGGTGGTATTAGGCCAACTTGGATCCGCAAATAGCAATATAACAGTTATCTTTATACATCAAACTTTACAAGTTTGTATGCATATATTTGTCTTTTGGGCAACGATCTTGTGATCGCCGACCGAATGGTGGCGGAGGCCTACAAGTATGTGATGTCCTAGTGATTCAATTGTTAGTGGTACTCTTGATTCAGTTCCACCAAACCCAAAAACAGTTCCATAGGAGCTTGCATTCGAGTCCTTTTCTTCACCATCTAAAGAACGGATGTTAGGAGTTGACAAGAAGAGAAGGCAAGGTTGGCGAAGAAGGGGGGAGGTGGGCAAGAGAAGAGATAGAACAGAATCTAGGGAATAGGAAAAGCATTAGCATCCGAATCTTCAGCAAGCCTTTCTCATTGTCAGTCAACTAAGTAGGGCGTGAGGCAAAGACACCTTTTTAGACAGACTTTGTAGCTATCATCATATGGCATTGGTCATTAAGTCTTTTAACTACCCAAATATTTTAAACCCATTTACAAAGAAAGAAAAAGAAAAAAAGAAGAGAGAAATAAAGATATCAAAAGACATCGAATCTGTTTGTGAGCCACTCAGTCCATTCTCAAGAGAATTTTAAGCTTGTGCTTTCAAATTGCCTTGGGTCCTTTAATGGATTGCAAAATCATTTTTTTTCCTCTTTCAATTGGACTTTTCTTCATCCCATTTAGGGCATGGCTCATTTTTTCACGAATCTTAAAACGACATTTGAGTTTGCTCAAAGCAAGTAAAGCCTACTTTCATGATTGCATTAGCCCTTCTCGTCATTTCTGCATAGTACTGAGTGTTGAAATATTTCATTGGGAGGCAAATAGGGGGGCCTAAAAAACATTCGAACTCAAAACCTCCTAGTTTGGTATCATGTGAGATTAATATATGAATTTGAAATCATGAGGACTTAGTAGCAAACATATTTTTATTGTGTCGATTTCAGTATATAAAAGAAAACTTCATGAGGGTTCTCCTTGGGTGATTGAATTGGAACTTTTTCTATTGTAATTCTTGGACTTTCATCGATATATAGAGCCCTAGTCCGGTTCGTGTCAGGTCACGAGTATGACCGATAATTGACAAAATCAATGATTAGAACCAGAAAAACAAGGAAGACCTAGTCGCCACTTCATTAACCCCCTTTCTCCGCTAGGCATCATAATACCTACCGTACAACCCTTGGGCCCAAAGAAAAATCGGATCTTATTACTTGGGATCCTAACACGTCTCTTACATTTTTGTAGAATAGACAATGGATGCGAGGCGGCCTGAGGTTGCCATATCTCCTTAGGTGACGTTGCCTGGGTTGCGCGACCTAGGCGGCGACCTAGGCCGGCGGTTGCTTGGGTGATGCCACCTAAGGTGTCGTCGGCTTCAGTCCCGCTCCTCTTTGTAAACTGCGGCGAAGATGAACAATGGCATGAACAATGAACGATGCCAAGATTTACATTCCGTGAATGTTACTTTTTCAAAGTACCTCCGGACATGTCTTAGGCTAAAGGCCTTTAGAGGACTTTGAAAATGCAATTGCATTTTCCCAAAGTTTTCCTAGAAATTAGTCAAACGCTATTTGCATTTCCCAAAGGACTTTGGGGCCCTAAAGCCACTTGAAAATGCTGAACCAAACACACCCTTTTACATGAACCTGCGAATTTCGGTAGAAAATACATGTATTCCACATAATTATGCATGTGAAACCTACAATGAACGGACCCGCCTTTGCATATTACAAGTTGAAACGCCCGGCACGTTTGACCAGCAAAAAATCTAGTACAAGTAGAACTTTGTTGAAATGTGCCTATTCGTATTTCGCGACGTGTATGTCTATAGTTTTTGTTATACCAAAAAAGGGCTAAAGCCGAATACATAAATTTAACGTCATAAATCTACTATCCCTTTCCAACCAAAACAAAATCTATTATTCCTATGTTATCAGGAAAAGTAGCAAAAAAAAGTCATAAACATATTGTATTTGTACCAATTCACTCATAAATCTTTCAATTTGACCAATTTAGAACTAAACATTTTCACTTTAAGCCAAGTGAGTCCATCTGCCAATTTTGATGAGAAATTGCTGACATGGATGCCTGTCATCCTATGCAGCACAGTTGACGCTGACGTGGACATTTTTTAATAAAGTATTTAATATTTTATGTTTTTAGTTTATTTCTTTCTTTTCTTCATTTTGGTTATTATTGTTTTATTATTCTCTGTTTCTTCTTTCTTTCTTTTTTTCTTTCATTTTGGTGGCCAAGGGTTGTCGGCCACTAGACGAGGGCCAGCAAGCCGGTGGAGGTGAGGTCATCCTCGCTTAGATTTAGCGAGGGCCTTCGTGGCCTCGCCAACCATGACGTCCCAAGCGTGTCACCCTGCTTACGAGCTCTTCTTTAATATGATATTACTTATATAATACATAGGCGCATGCGGAAGACTATGAACGAAACCATCGTCGGCCATACAATAACTTACAAGCACACTCTAGAATATGTAGGCACGACGCCTAAAGGGTATGGCCTTACTCATAGGGTTCACTAACCTGTATTTATCGTACAATCACAAATCATTCACACATAACGAGAACATCTGAATTGATATATATATATATATATATATATATATATATATATATATATATATATATATATATATATAGTATTTATCGTACAATCACAAATCATTCACACATAACGAGAACATCTGAATTGATATATATATATATATATATATATAACAGTTAGTTACATTATCATTTCCTCAGACGAAACCACAGAATACACTAGGAGGATTCGGGGGTATCATCTACTCCGGGGTACCATCTGCCGTTGCCATCGACGTGCTGCAACGTCACCCTTCCATGTCCACTACTTCTCAAATGTCTGGCTTATCTGAAAAATGGTTAATCAACGGGAGTGAGCCAAAGCTCAGCTAGTAGGACGTTCTAGGCCAATCGACTAAACCACCTATTTCTCACTTGATCAAGCAAGACCCACATTCACATGGTAAGCAAGACTCGACCAGCATACCACACATGCGGTGCCAATAATAGGCAAGTAATCACAAGCATATATGAGATTCAACTGTAACACCACGCAACGTGCAATACGAACCTCACACGCATGAACATGCACTTGACTCATTGTTTAGTTTCCACTTCATTATCAATTTACCATGGGACATAGGCCATGGGTTCTTGAGGGACATAGGCCTCAATTTCGTCTCCAAGGGACACTGGTCTCGATTCCGATGGATAAACACCTCAGCTTTTCGTCCATGGGACACCGACCATGGGAATCATGAGGGACATAGGCCTCAAGTCTCCCCTACTCCGGGGCTTCCGATGGACACAGGCCTCAAGCATTCCATTCCAACGAGACATAGGCTGTGGACTTCCCGATTTCCCTCCAACTCCCACGGGGTATCGTTCGGACACAGGCGGACATCCACTCATCCTCGTCGGGGATACAGGCCGACAGGATCCTCGGTTCAATTATCTCATTTCACTCAATTCATAAATGCAAACCAACCATCAACTCGGTACATAACCCACATACACAATCGACTTTGGACACGTCAACCAAGACCTTCAACCACACGCATGCTTTGATACTTACGTGCAATGCAACCAACACCACGACTTGACTACTCAGAGCCACAAGACACCACTTCCTTAGCCATTACCAGCAGGCAGAACCCATACACGTCACACACATACACAACCACAAGGATAAATACCCACACTCAAAACAACGACCCTTCCTACCACAATGAGGACACGTAAAACAACTCGCCCAAAGGGTTAGCTCACTCAGGACCAAGCTACATGAGCTTAAGCAACGGGTTCAACATACAACTAAGTTTTCGACACACACAAGCCGATTCTACAATTCAGCACACCCAAGACCCGCCTCTCACTTCAACATCCACAAGAGCTATCATTACTGGGGCGCCAAATTAGCGAACCAATAAGTAATCTAGTGGAAAGGGTTAGAGGTACCACTTGCCTTCGGTCCAATCTCGGGGAGACGGAACTCCCAATCATCGCTACAACCAGCTCGGGTTATCTCTTCCTCCCATGGTTCACGCCTAAGTACCCCTTACCATCCAACTTCAATTCACCTCAAATCGACGATAAAAAAAATGACCAATTCTTATATTCTAACTAGCCATGACTCAAAGATGCTAAATTCATCAATGGATCGAACACGCAAGGCCGTTTTCCCCAACATACAAGCTAATCTACCTTTCGGCATACCCATTTCCAAAATCCATCATTCGCGCTAAATCAAACGACGACTGGACAATCTAGTGGTAAGATTAGATATTCACTTGCCTTAGGATCGCATACGAAGAAACGGAGCTCGATTCGCCGCCCGGATGAGCTCGAACCAACCTCCTTCCCCTATGTGGGTTGCGCAGCGAAGAAGACCGACGGAGGGGGAGGCAAATGACGTCGAGGGCTGGTGTGCCGGGCCTAGAGCAACTCGTGGTTCATTGGCATCGCCGGCTGAGCAAAGGGCATCAAAGAGATTCGGCGAGAGGGAGCAACCGAGATAAAAAATGAGAGAGTTTAAGGGGGAAGGGGGCTGTCCACGAAGAGGAAGAGAGGAAAATGAGAGTGGGAGGAGAGAGAGAGAGGCTCTATATAAAGGGGAAAGAGAGGCAGTGGGCATATGGAAATTTGAGGGGTGCTTCGCGCTCCAATCGCGAATAAATTTTGCGTCAGACCGATTACAAACTCTAGCTAAATCAAATAATTATCAATGGTCCATCTAATAATGCCGCACCCAAAAAATGTAATATTGAACTTCATAATTCACCGCTCCAAATATAATAATCCCCCAAATTTCAAGCCCACATTATTTACTAATCCGCTCATAAATCCATTTGTCGAAAAATCAGGTAGTCACAATCCTCCCCTCCTTAAGAAATTTCGTTCTCGAAATTTCAGCTCTTGTCCCCTCCTTGGCAATTTTTAGACTCTTCAAAGTCAGCATCTCACCCAAAATACGTGGCCATACTACACTTTCACTACGCCACTTTGATCACTTATTCTTCGAGAATCACCACATCTCGCAATCTTAACCATTATCTAGGGTCATCACCGACCTTAATGCTCACAAATCTATCTAGCAATATTTTTAGGCCATTTACTCTCAATTACACTACGAACATCTCAATCTCACATATCATGCTTGTGGTTCGGGTGGTTACGGTCTTTAAACAAATCGCACCCCACCATGATGCTGTCGGGTCGTTGGCCGGCTAGCTCTTGTGGGTTTCATTTCTTCCAAGGCTACCTTGATCACACAGCAGGGGCCCTCTCCGATCACACAGCGGAGGCACAAACAATCGACTTTCACCAACTTCCCACAAGGCATCTCAAGCATTTCTTATTTATGATATCTCATCCCTCGTCACTTTCCATCATCCGAAATGCAGAACTATGATATGTCACAACAAAATCGATTCACTTCAAACCTAGGAAAATAGTTTGTATGTCGAAAACAGTTTAGTTCGAAACCATTTCTCTTGGGAAACTAGAAAACTCAGAAAACGCGTTCAAATTTCGAAAACAAGTCAGACTTAGCGCAACACCTATACCCACCTTTTTCGACGTATGACTTGGTTCATTCCTGTCCCCATCGTCATCTTAGAAGCCTGCCATGAGCCGCTCCTTGTCCAGGCCTCTCTGCCTTGGCATCAGTCCCCGCCCTTATCAGACCGGGTTGGTACAGGTCCACCAGCTTTCGCCTGGTTCATCCCCAAGCCACACATCTACAAAGAAAGTCCTGCTCAACGAGTCTCATACCAAGTCTTACGGTTGTTAGGTATCTCGTATCACTCGTCCCATACTGAGCTAACGGTTTATCAAGTCCGACAAAACATGATATGCTCATGCATGCACGTTCGTAAAATTTCACTATTTTAATGCAACAAATCCGTGCAATACATGAATAACCCTCAAACTACATCACATATTGCCTACTTTCATTACATTAGTTCCTTACCTTAAACTAATTACTCTAAAACCATAAGCGAACCATTGTATCCAAGATCAGATACCTAGAATCAATCTACATAACTCTCTTTTGGTCGCCGTTCACAACAACGTCAAAATCATTCAATCAAACTGGCCCATCGTCCAAGATCATCATCTAAACCTCAAGCACAATTTCGAATACATGCCTAACACTTCACAATCGCCGTTCGCTTCCTTACGAACCTCATATCATCATTCAGGGCCTCTCGATACGATTCGATAGCTAAAACCATCAAAATACAACACAGATTCAAGCCTATGATCCTCAAATATCAATCCATCACAATTCCATATCTACAATATTTCATACATGACTAATCATCAAATCCACAATTCAAGCCTATCGGTAAGTCATTACCATTTCGACTTACCGTCCAATTCACTTGTCGATCACTATACTATATCCACAAAACACAAAGATCATTAGTCTTAAGCATTGATCGACAACTTCTTATCTAGAAAGTAGCCTAAGCTACTACCAATCCCCTACCAAACACAATCACAAGCACTTATAAGTTTTAAAGCGTACGTGCCTACCAAACACTTCATCCACTAGCGCACCTTGTCACTCCACTGACCCGCTCTAATACCAACCAAGGATGTAGCATCCCAGGGCGCCATCCCTTCTAAGCTAATCGCGATATGCTTTAATCTGTTATTACGTATAAGACCAGAGGGCGCATGCGGAAGACTATAACAAAACAGGCGAGGCCGACATACAAGTGCATGCATAGGATATGCACGGTTAAAGGGTACGGCCTCTTAGATTTACTATGGCTTACAATAGATAGCAAACTCAGTTAGCAAATGGGGAAATACATACTTTTTATACATAAAACATCGTTTAATACATCCGTTTCATAACAACGAAAATACACTGGAAGGAATCAAATGGAAACATCTAATCCCGAATTCTATCCAATATCTCCTTCGGCATGCTCCGACACCATCACTATTATCTTGAGCCACGGGAACCTGGATTTCTGAAAAAGATTCAACAATGAAGGGTTGAGCCGAAGCTCAGCAAGTATGACATCTAATCGAACGACTAAATTATCCAGTTCATCATCCGATTAGGCAGAAAGGGTACCAACAATATCAATTCTATCAGGAACACTTCCATTTAGCCTTTCCGCTAACCCTCATCGACTCAAACAATAAAAGGGCTATACCCTTCACGGCATGTACTCCAGACTTCATCCAATCATAGAAAATGTCAACACACAATCACAAGATATAAAAGTGCTCGTCAAATTCAACGAGCAATCCACACAACTCCTTGTGTCCAGCTCAAGGCTCACGACCATAAGACCCCTACACAGTTAAATCCCCAATTCCTGTCGAGATTACAACAGCCACAAGGATCCACCTATCAATCCACGACTACTCAGGGCCACGAGACACTAGATTATCAATCGTAACCGACATACACCCAACGGAATTTCATGGACTCGTCCCATAGTCCACGACCAAACATCCACCCACGGTCTAGCTTTAATTCATGTCGAATCAAAGACCATTAGGGTGATCAGCCCGCATATCCATGTTACCCAAGACTCAAGGTCAGTAGATCAAGCCATAGATTCAACATGCAAACTAGTTTTCCCATCCATGCAAGCACAACTTCAATTCAGAATACCCACAACCAAAATCGGCGATTCACGCCCAATCGAACAACCAAAGGACCATCTAGTAGTAGGATTAGAGGTATACTTGCCTTAGGTTGACGCCCGAAGAAAACGGAGGTTGAATTGCCGCGGGATAGGGCTTGGGCTCCTCTTCCTCTTTGTGCAACACCGAGCGAAAGAGCTCGCGGGCGACTGGTCAGGGTCAAGCAGGGGAGTTGCTCGTCGAGGTGTCGCTAGGCTCGAGTAAGAAGGAGGAGGAGTGGCGTCGGAATAAGTGGCGTCGGGCGAGAAAGAAGGGAGCGGCGTCCTATGGAGCTAGGCGGAGAGGACGAGGGGGCTCCGTGGGGTCTTGCACGAGGAAGAGAGGAAAAGTGAAAGGAGAGAGAGAGAAGTGGGGATTTATAGTGGGGGGTGGTGCAATGGTCGGTGGTTTCCTGGGCAGGGTTCGCGCTCAAACTGCGAATCCGAGTTCGCGATGGACTAATCTTGTGTGCCAAAACTTCAAATATCATTTCCTCAACTGTCCAATAAAATGACCAAGTTCAAAATATGCTCCTAGCTCAAATAATCGTCTTTCTATAATCCATTAAGCTCAATAGAAATTCTTAATAATTCAAGCCTAGCATGGACTAAACTGCTCGAAGAAATTTAGGCCGTCACACCAACCAAAATGAAATGAAAAGAAAGAAAGAAAAAATAAAAATAAGAATTCACTAATTTAAAAAGCATTGTGAAAATTGTCCATGTCAGCGCCGGTTGTGCATCGTAAAATGGCTGGTTTTCACGTCAGCGATTTCCGGCCAAAATTGGCCGAACGAACTTAATTGGCAAAATGTAAGAAAGGCTCGGAACTAAATTTGCATCAACGTAATAGGTGTTTTGGTACTTTCCCCGTATTTCTTCACATAAAAAACATGAAGTAACCCTCTAGGATGTAATAGAAAAAAATCTAAACCAACCGCTTCTGGAATTTAAAATTAGCAAGATAATCAACAGAGCGATTTCCTTCTCGAAAGCTATGTTTCACTTTGAACTTAAAGTGAGAGCACAACGATCTTCTAATTTCTTTAACCAAAGTAGGGCCAACATTATCAATCATAAGTTGTGGACTAACAAGATCAATGATGGCTTTAGAGCCAATATCAATAACGATCTTGTGAAAATCAAGTTGATTTGCGAAATTGAGTCCCAACCAAAAAGCACAAAGTTCTGCTTGTGTTGACGAACATATTCCTATGAATGCGGCAAAACCACCAAGCCATTCATCACATCGTTTCTAAATAAACTCCTGAACCAACAAGTCCTGGGTTGCCTTTAGATAACCCATCAGTACTCGGTTTAATCTACCCAAAAGGTGGGGGATTCCATTTGACCAAAATTGAAGAAATGCGTGATCCACTTAATGTCGAGTTATTTACAAACGAAACTTTGATGATTTCCTTTGTATATGACCAAATTACTTGTACAAGATTCGAAAGGAAAACAAAGTTGTCCTATAAAAGTGACTCCCACTTCTCTATTGCCAAGAAAGCCATACACCTACTTCGAAAATTATGCTCTATTCATGATATATGTTCGATCGCTTTTTACCGGAGAGAATTAAATTTAACCATTGACACAAATCCACTGAGAAGAATTGTATAATTAAAGCTGGTTAGTTCATCAAATAGGGGTAGTCTTAAAACTGATTTTCCCCCTCGTATACAGCAATTTTCCTCATGACAACAGTTATTGTGAGGATTCTGAACTCAATAGTCAATACTCATGGGCATTACGTCATAATCATCATTATCATCATCACATCTCATTTGACATTTCTAGAAGTCGCTCGGGCTTGCCACATCACTCCCAAGAGAACCAAATCGCATAAGAATTACAACTAAAAAAAAAAAAAGTAACAAAAACAGTGAGGAGGCCACTGTCCCTGACACGGGCAGCGCGCGATTGACGGGTGTGTCCGGATTTTTCCCCCCGCCGTGCCTTTTTAACGTCATCCAGTTCATCACGCTCCAACCTCTGCCCCCGTGTCGCCATTGATGGCCCCAAAAGAAGCTCGACCTAGAACCTTCCGGCGTCCAAGTCGGCGCCAGCCGATCAAAATTGATCGGATGAACTAAATTAACACAAATGCAAAAGATTTAGAACCGAATCAGCCAAAAAAAAAATTAGGACTAAATTGACACAATTGCAATAGATTTAAGAC
Source organism: Lenwebbia sp. NSW1173648 (assembly GCA_029784005.1). NCBI lineage: Eukaryota > Viridiplantae > Streptophyta > Magnoliopsida > Myrtales > Myrtaceae > Lenwebbia > Lenwebbia sp. NSW1173648. The sequence goes on along the minus strand of JARCGZ010000008.1, from coordinate 16,187,619 downwards.
TTTTTTTGATAATTCTCCCGAGAAACTGAACATCCTCTTTCTGATGGTCATTGTTTCACATCCTTACAGCTTCTACCTTTTCGATCGACTAATTTCTTTCGGGTGTCAATTTTTTTTTAATGTATAGAATTTGGAGCCTCTAAAGAATTTGGACAATTGAGACAAAGTGTGAGTATGAAGGCATTATTTGGATGAGGACCTCAGGGATGAGGGAGGGAGGGAGGGAGGGAGGGAGGGAGGATTATTTTCAGCTTTTCTGTGTAAGGTGTTTTTGGTCATACTTTGGCTTCATTCTCCAACTCTCAAAGTATTGGCTTTCTTCCATTCTCTATTTTTGTATCCTGTTCTTGTATATTTTCCGATGTAGTACAACAGTATCTTTTAATGAAATTATCTTTGCATCGCACAATAAGGCAGTGAATGCTGCTCTTGTTTCTCTCATGCCAGTCAGTGGATGGATAAGTGGGAACGTGTAGCCCTTCAGTTTCTTTGCGGATTATCCGGCTTTATTTTATTAAATAAAATAAAAAAAACGTAAGAAAGCTATAAATTAAAATACCTATATAGAATTTAGGACTGGCAAAATGGGTTCATACCCATTTTGTAACATAGATTTAATGAAACCAATTTCATGTCGGTAACACTCAAGTATGTTTCAACGTAGGCATAAGAATAGCTAATGCATACTTTTCCAATAAATTCATATGAAACATAAAAATTAAACATGAAAAATGAAAAAACTTCATCTTCTTCGCCGTTAAGTTCGTAAGCCACAGTCAAGCCAAAATCTCTCTCTTTCAAAACAAAAAACAAAAAACCTCCACACTCTCTCTCTACTACAACGGATAAATGGCAGCGACCACCAGAAGAAGGACCTACCCCGGGCCGAGTGGGCGGGTGCTCCGTTCCCTCTCCCCCTCCGGCCGCTTCCATGCACCGCCGTCCTCCGCGCCTCCTCCTCCTCCACCTTCGCATCCGCGCCTCTGCCGTCACCGCCACCTCCTTCTTCCACAGAACCGTCTCCCCGACGCGCGTCAACCTCCACTCTCCCATGCAGCCCTCTCCTTCCATCCGCTTCACCCTCGACCACCCGACTTCGCCGAGCCGGTCAATCTCCGTCTCGCAGCGCAACAGCTGCCAATTTGTCAGGTTGAGCAGCCAGAAGCCGGCCCTACGGAGGACCTGCATGTGCTCGCGGACGACGCATCCCTGCTCGTTCCGGTGCAGCTTGCACAAGAGCTGTGGATCCCTGAGCGCGAGTGTCGGCTACGCGCTGAACCGGCTGAAAGCGAGGATGTCAACGTAAACGCCAGCTCGCTTTTTGTCCTCGAGCAGTGTTTTCTTTAGCGAGTCAAGACCATATGGATTGGAGCTGGTAAACTAAATGGGTTGAATATGAGAACATATTCAACCCACATAACGTTAGGCTTAGATATCTTAAACTCATTTTCACCCATTTGTAAAACTTTAAATGACCCATTTGCAACCTGACTTAATAACAGTTAGTTAAGAAATGGGTTTTTAACCCCATATGACACCTCTTTTAAAAACCTTCCTCTCTCCTCCACTACATATGTACATTGCATATTGAGTTATAAAATGGCTGTGGAAGAAGTTATATTATTTCCGTGAAAGAAAAATTTTTTGATGTTAGATTATGGAAGAAATTAATATTATTGTCAGAATACCATTACCCTGCAAACAATCGAGTCAATTTTGTCTTGGCAAACACATAGTCCCCCTAGGCATTTTATAAAGAATGTGAACAACCATTATTCCATCAACAAGTACTTCTATAGTCATCGTCCCATTTATGAACCCCCTTATAATTCCCACAAAAATGTAACTATTTGATCCACGAATCATGATTTTAAGACTTAAAAGGTGAACATGCATATGTCACGGGGCGGTGGTTGAACCACGACCGTGCGGCGACTCGCGGCTGTTTGGGTGATGTTGCGCACGAGTCAAGCCTAGGTCCGAGGATCGCTCACGCACTCACAATACGCTTGATCGGTGGAGAGGGAGAGTGAACCGAGAGAGATGAGTCGTGGGGAGAATGGATGATGTTGTATTGATGTTCGGAGGCTACAAGTGATTCAAAGTGTGTTACAATGGTGATGTTCAGCACTATTTATAATACAAAGAGGCAGCAGCTTGTGTGACTCTTGGACTGCTCATGAGTCGTCACGTAGTGTTTGTCTTCTTGCGTTTTGTCTCATTCCCTTGTCATGACTCATTTGAAATTTGAATGGTGCAGGTCATGATGCGGCTGTTCACTCCCCAATGTTGTAATGATGCTGTCTGCAAACCCACGTGGGCGTTCTAGAAGCTCGGGTGGAGTCGAGGGGTCACGCGACGCTTGGTCTGCCCGCTCGCTCGCTCGTCTACTTGGGTCGTTCGCTGCATGATGCACGACATCATGTTGCACGAGTCTTGCATCGTGCGATGAGTCAGGCTGTATGATGCACGGATCGTTCATGAATCGACCCTGATCGATGTTTGCATCGTGCAGGGACTGATGCGCGGATGATCCTTCCGACTCGCCCGCTCGACCATCTTGGCTGATGCTTGATCGAGCGGGATTGATGCTGAGTGATTCATGTGATTGATCACGAATTGATTCATGGCATGGTCGACTGGTCGTGTCACGATCAATCCTTGGTTGAGGATTTTCCCGGACCGTGATATTCTCCCCCACTACATCGAGCAACGTCCTTGGCGCTCTTATCCCGGACTTGATCACTTGAGTTGTGGAGAGTTGGCGATCCTTCTTCCTTCGGCTTCGCCTGTTCCGCTTCTTGGTCTGTGAGGGAACCTCTGGGGGATCCACCATTAATGCTCTGGCTGGTTCGGCCACGCGCTTGCTGCCCGACCAGTCGGCTAGTTCGGGAAACAGCACACTGATCGGCACGTCATGCGGGGGTGATGTACGCCCCTGTTCTGCCCTCGGGTCATCCGAAGGATGTTGTGGATGATGTTGGGTGGCCTCAAGCTTTCTCACCCTGGGCTGATCGTCTATGATGCGGATTGTGGTGATGTTCTTGGTTGTGCTCAACCCGTAGATCAATAGCACTACCATTGGGCACTTGGGGTCCATGATCATCATGGCCTTGCTGTTCAGCATTGTTCTTGTTTCGTCAAAGAAGTGCATCCCCAAGATCATGTCGTAGTCGTCCAGGGGGATAACATCGATGGGGAATTTGCCACGCCATCCACCGATCTCAAGATCCACTTTTCGAGCTACGCCAACGATCGCTTGATCTCCTGAGTTGGCTGGTTTGAATCGTCGCCCGTTCGGTTCGACTTTCAACCCCAACCACTTCCCTGCTTGAGTCGACATGAAGACGTCCGATGCTCCCGTGTCCACCAAGGCGTACAGCGTCGACTTGCACGATCCGATGTGCACCTTGACTTCCACGAAAGCCAGACTCGTCGTACTCGTGGATGGTCCCTTAGGTGAGGCTGGAGTCTTCACCGCTTGCTCCGAGTCGACTATCTTGACGGTTCCAAGTCGGAGTTCCTGTCGTTCTGGTTTGGCTTGCTTCGTTGATTCATCGTTCTCCGAGGCAATCAATGCATTGATCTTGTTCTTGTGCGGGCATTCATTCACCCAATGATCCCCTTGGCAAATGTGGCACGGGGATGGTGGCGGCTTCTTGCCTTGAGGACGGTTCGCCGGGTAGGACGGCTTTGACGATCCTTCACCCCATGTCTTGCGTTCGGGGCGTCTACCACGGTCGTCATGGTTGCTGTTGATGTAGTGACGGGAGTCGGAGGCTCCCCCACCATTCACCTTGCCTCACGGCTCATCATACCGGTGGAGATCGATGAGGGATTCGGCCACAGCGAGAGCTTTGGACAGCTCTTGCACTCCGCGGCGTTCCAGCTCCATCCTTGCCCACGGTTTGAGTCCGTCCATGAAGGCGAACAGTGCTTCAGCATCGGTCATGTCTGGGATCTCGAGCAAGAGCTCGGAGAACTCTCGAACGTACTTGTGGACATCTCCCTTTTGTGAGAGCCGACGAAGCTTGCTTCGGGCTTCATTCTTCGCGCATTCAGGGAAGAACTGTTCGCGAAACGCAGCAACAAAGTCGGGCCAGCGAGTGATAGGTCTCGCACCGCGTCGCTCATCGTTGCAATGCCCACGCCACCACAGCAACGCTACTTCGGACAGGTACATGGTGGCTGTTCGCACCTTGGCTCCATCATCCGTGATTCTGGAGACATCGAAGTATTGCTCGATCGCCCATAGGAAGTTTTCCACCTCTTTGGCGGAATGCTCTCCCTTGAATGGTTGCGGTTTGGGCACGTCCAGCCTTGGGGTCGGCATCCCAGTGATAACGCCTTGCCCTACGGCTGTTTTGTAGGCGTTGAGCTCCTCCTCGAGTCCCTCCAGCTTGCTGTTCGTGGCTGTCTTGTAGGCCAAGAAGTCGGCCTTGACATCCACGAGTTCAGCTTGTACGCTGCAGATCGGCGCATCTTGGGTGTCCGCCCGTTTGACGGCCTTCCCATCAACGATGTTGAGACCCGTGTTGAAGTCATCACGGAGTCCTTCCTTGAGCTTCTCGAATCGATCCTCCTCATTGTCGAAGAACTCGTCCATGGCGGTCTTCATGCGGGCGAGTTTCTCCTCGAACAAGGGTGCGGCTTCCCTCGAGGCAGCACGCTGTTGATGTTTGTCTTTGTTCTTCAGACGAGGGTCACGAGCATCGCGAGCACCCGATTCGTCCTGGTTGATGGCGACCTTGTCACCAGCAGCAGCGATGGCAATGGATTCATCCGACATTCTCACGAGCACTTGGGCTGCACCACGAACAACTTCTCGGAACAGCAGCTCACGAACACTCCACGCCTGCTCTGATACCACTTTGTCACGGGGCGGTGGTTGAACCATGATCGCGCGGCGACTCGCGGCTGTTTGAGTGATGTTACGCACGAGTCAAGCCTAGGTCCGAGGATCGCTCACGCACTCACAATACGCTTGATCGGTGGAGAGGGAGAGTGAACCGAGAGAGATGAGTCGTGGGGAGAATGGATGATGTTGTATTGATGTTCGGAGGCTACAAGTGATTCAGAGTGTGTTACAATGGTGATGTTCAGCACTATTTATAATACAAAGAGGCAGCAGCTCGTGTGACTCTTGGACTGCTCATGAGTCGTCACGTAGTGTTTGTCTTCTTGCGTTTTGTCTCATTCCCTTGTCATGACTCAATTGAAATTTGAATGGTGCAGGTCATGATGCGGCTGCGCACTCCCCAATGTTATAATGATGCTGTCTGCAGACCCATGTGGGCGTTCTAGAAGCTCGGGTGGAGTCGAGGGGTCGCGCGACGCTTGGTCTGCCCGCTTGCTCGCTCGTCTGCTCGGGTCGTTCGCTGCATGATGCACGACATCATGTTGCACGAGTCTTGCATCGTGCGATGAGTCAGGCTATATGATGCGCGGATCGTTCATGGATCGATCTTGATCGATGTTTGCATCGTGCAGGGACTGATGCGCGGATGATCCTTCCAACTCGCCCGCTCGACCATCTTGGCTGATGCTTGATCGAGCGGGATTGATGCTGAGTGATTCATGTGATTGATCACGAATTGATTCATGGCATGGTCGACTGGTCGTGTCACGGTCAATCCTTGGTTGAGGATTTTCCCGAACCATGATACATGCATGCTTTAAACTAAAGCCCCTCGCCTAGATCTGGCAAGGGCTGCGATGCCCTCACCTAGTGTTGGCGAGCGCATCCCAGCCCTCGCCTGTGACCAACAAGGGTCGGCCGGCGACCCTCGCCGGCCCTAGTGTGACGATTTGATTTTTCGACTGATGAAATTTTGGACTAAATAGTAAGTTGATGTGGGATTTAAACTATTAAAGATTATAAACTTGGGGGATTGAATTGTAGAGCGATGGATTATGTGAGCGCCACGTTGGAATGTTAGGTGTGACAATGTTATTTGGTTAGAACATTTTGGACGGGACGATTATTTTGGCCTCGAGGAAATGTTTCGCGCCGGAGTCGGTCCGCTAATTGGACCACGAAGCCCTTGAACCCCTTGAACGTTTTCCACCGCCATTGCCCTCTATTTAAGGGTACCCTTTTATCTCTCCTTCCCATTTCTTCCTTCCCTTCATTTCGTGGACAGCCCCCTCCCCTTGTTTTCTCCACCCAACTCCTCCTCCTCCTTCCTCTCTCGTCTCTCTTGGATTTTTACGAGCACCCGAGAAGAAATCGTTAGTTTGATCTCGTTCGGAAGGCAAATTGAGCTCCGTTTTTTCCCACGCGACCGTAAGAACGTGGGCAACTTGAATCTAATGGCTGATCGGCCAAGAAGCTGATGGAAATTCGTGATTTTGAGCTAGACAGAAGCTGGTCGGTGGAGACCCGGTTCGTTCTCGCTTCGATTCGAGCTCCGTTTGTTTCGGACACGATCCCCAGGCAAGTGTCCATCTATCCCTACCATTAATCTGCTCATTTGTCATTCGTTCGAGTGCGGTTTGTTGAAATTGGGAAATGGGTATCTGATATTGAGTTTCGTCTTGCATGAGCTAGAAATCGAGTTAGATCATACGATCCATTGCCTGTGTTGATGCCTACGGGTCTTGGGTAAGGTGGACATGTGAGTTGATCGTCTTGATTTGGGCCGGTTTGTGATGAATTGAAGTGGGAACTATAGCGGGTATTCGCCCGAGAACTATTAGGACTGGTTGGTGGTGGTTTCATGATGATTCACGTTTTATCTAGCTGATTGAATGTTGTCCTGAGACCTGGGTGGTCATGGTTCATAGGTGGATTACTACAATTTCTGTCGGAAAGTTTGGAAATGGTGGATGAACCGTGTAGGGGCATTCAATTGTGGTTCTTGGGTGCTGCCTTTGGCATTCGTGGCTTATTTTTTGCAATTCCACCAACAATTTTGTGGTCATGAGATCGAGTAGCTGGACTAGATAACCATGTAAACTTGCTTGGGACTATGGAAGGTAGAACTACCTATGATAGAGTGAGCCGAGAGGATGGATGAAGGATTCATGAGTAACTCGAATTTATAGTGCTATTTGTCTAGGTGAAGTAACCTCGATGAGTATTGATATCGAGGTTCTGAACATAAACTAGTTATTTGTTGCTTGTCCATACCCATTCTGAGGAGAATCGTGATGTTTATTGTGGTGATTGTTGTTGGATGATTTCGGCTTGCCTGAATGAATGATTGAATGGATAGCTTAATTGTTCGGCTAGATGTTTTACTTGCTGAGCTTCGGCTCACCCCTTGTTGTTACCACTTTTTCAGATCCATAGGTTCCTGCACCTTCCGACGATAGGTTGCCGATAGGTTAGCGAACCCTAATAAGGCCATATCTTTAGGCGACATGCCTGCCTTTCCTTCTTGCATGCACTTGTCTTTCTTTTTGGATGGCTTACTGCCTGTTTCTAGATGGATTAGCTTCCGCATGCCCCCTATTATATATGTATTATCATATTAAAGCAGAGATCGTAAGCAGGGTGACGTGCCTAGGACGTCACACCTAGTCAAGAGAAAAAAAAAAGAAAAAGAAAAGAAAAAAAATTAGCAAACTCTTAAATATTATTAAATAATGTCCACGCCAGCGTCGGTTGTCCTACGTGGCGTTGATGGATGCTCTATGCGGCCATGCCACGTAGGACGACCAGCGTTCACGTCATCGATTTCTGGCCTGATTGACTGAATTGGCACAAATGCAAATAGGACTAAATTGGCAAAAAAAATTATGAATGAATTGACATAATTGTGGTAGGTTTATGACTTTTTTGATAATTTTTTTAAACTTTTTCGGTACACAATGTAGCGATTCCAATTTCTCCGGACCTTGAGTCTCCTTAGACCAGGGCCATCAGTCACACTCAACTTTTGGAGCCCCTCTATTCTCGATACCACAAGCCTCTCAAGCATTGCTAACCTTCAAATCCAAACTACGGAGTTTCTACTGTTGCTGTCCAAGCACATCATCAAATTGGACCTCCCTTAGCCGACAATTAAGAAGGCACAAACGGGACAATTTGTCGAGTTAGAAAATAGTGACCTTCCCATGGGTGACTTCACATCACGTAGAGTCAACTCTTCAACACGGACGGAAGCCCCACTCAACACAAGTTATCTCAAGAATCCGCGCCGAGAAAGAGGAACCAAATTAATTGGTGGAAATGTGACATATTCGATGACAAGTATAAACCTATCCAAACAAGATAACCTCTTGATCCACTTTATCTTTGGAGCTCCTAATCTGAATTCTGACAAACCGAGGAATGCCGGCCCGTATATGAAGATTGACTAAGTTAGTTAGGCATGAGAGGTTAAGAGCTATCCATAATAAATGAGATGAGAAATTTAACGCCTTCAAACTCAGGGAGCTCTGGCAACCGTTCAAATTCATCACACCGATCCAAAAGAAGTTGTTGGAGATGAGAAAGCTTATTCATAGCATTGAGCAATCTCCTAATCTAGCTCCTTGTCAGCTCTAGCGTCCTAAAAAATTATAGGCCCCCAATTTCACTTAGAATTTCCCCCGCCATATTTTCACATGATCTAGCATGCAAAGTTTTAAGATTCTCTTTCATCCCTATGGCCTTTGGTAGCTCTCTAATTGCACTGAAGTCTAGACATAAAATTTCCAATTATTTGCGATTTTCAATAGAAACGGGTAATTATGTGATACCTGTGCTGTTCAAATCTCGCTCAAGCAAAGACTCTAGCCCTCCTATTTGGTTTGGTAGCTTCTTTATAAGAGTCCGACGAAGACTCATCTTCCTCAACATTTTAAGATCTCCAATGGAGTCTGGAAGCGTTCTAAGCAAAGAACAAGTATTTAAAGACAAGTGCTCCGGACGCGTAATCTCTCCAATGGATTGATGAAGTTCTCGAACTTGCATCCCCCTTATTTCTAGTGTTGACAGGGATTTTAGACTACCTAATACATAAGGTATTGGGAAAAGCTCGCAACCGTCGCTCTTGCGGGGAAAGCCAAGAGCTGCTTTTCAAGTACTTTAGGCGCTCTAGTTTAGAGAGAGAGCCATCAACTACTAGCAAGTTTTTACAGAATGTTAGACCCAATCTCTTCAAATTCGAGCATTTCGAGAAGTCGGGAGTCCTTTCTACGCTTGTGCAATCATTGATTTCTATAACTTTCAAGTTCCCACTCACCTGGAATAACCAAACAAACAAATAGCCAAGTCAACAAAGGCAAATTGGTATGTTTTGCTAGCGCGACAAATACCAGAAAAACTAAACTACATGCTATGATGTCTGGTACAACATGCCCCCATCCGACCCAATATCGAGTAATGTTACTTCCGGAAATCTTGAGCACGGCTAAATTTTTTAGGCGTAAATTCGTTGCTTTTAACTCTAAATGGTAGTTACTCCACGAGAGCCATGTTAACTTGGCGAGAAGAATGATAAAGTCGCCAACCAGGTTGCCATAGTCCAATCCAAGAATCTTAGATTGGGCAGTATTGAAAATTCTTCACTCGTGAAATTGTACTCCTTGGAGAGTCCTGCTAGTATGAGCGCTACGACTTTGTCTGTACCCTGGCGATAGGAAAACCATACGTGAATGTTTAAATTGAATGACAAACACGGTGCTATACAAGTCTAAGGAGCTTGATTATGTTAATAATGGAACACACATTATTGTCTCGTACAAATCTGAATTTTGATAAATAAATAAGATGATAATATTGCAAAGAATGGTCTATCCTGTATAAAGCAAAATAATATTTCTAAGCAAATTTCTGTCGCAAGATTGTAACAAAGAACTTTATTATCACTGAGTAAAACAGCTTGATACAAAATAATGCCAGACCAAATTCAAGTCTCTTGAGTTTATAACCCCATTGCGACCCTATGGATCGAAACCAGCTTGGTATGGAACTTGTGGTTTACTGCAGAGTGTCTCTTTATAAGGTTTCATATGAGTTTTATTACAAGATGAAGACTCGTCTTGGATTCTAGAAAGTCATACTTGTTTGAGTACTCATCGTGGATTATTCTACAGAATAAAGGATCGATGTACAAAAAGGATATTCAACAAACCTCATAAAAGTCCCGTATATTGTTTGAAATGTTAGACATGGACCGTCGACCGGTTCTGGTTCAAGGACTGGGAACCGGACCGGATGGTCCTGGGACCGTGAAATTAGATCGGTCGCATTTTTTTAGGGTCCTCCTAGTAGTCAGTAGAAAAGGGAATTGCTTTCGTTTCTATTAACATTTTTTAGGGTCCTCCTGTTAGTCAGTACTTATATTCATATTCGTGTTGCTACTGGACTGAGCATCTCGCTCTCGTTATGCTTTTGTCCTTGAACAGGGAAACCAAACATCCTCTTTGGCAAGTAGACGTTGACATGTTTGAGGCTCTTTTCACTAGCCTTGAATATCTTCAACTTGAAAATGCATACAACGTTTTCGGCTTGAATCCCAAGCATGACAAGACAATAGCTAAATATGGCTCCAGGTAAATGTCTTGAGGTTGACCTTTTGTAACTATTTGTAGCAGTTGCTTTCGGTAGATATAATATAAGCGTGAACATACAATGATGATTAAATCTTTGCCTGATTTAGACTGTTTTTTGGTAATAGGATCCTTGCCTAGACTAGGTCAGATGACTTATTAGGAGACTTCGTTGATCTAGGGATACCGAAGCGCCAAATACAACAGACTAAACCTGAAACCTCTTAAGAATTTGGGAAATTGAGAGAAAGGGTGAGTGTGAAGGCATTATTTGGATGAGGATCTCAGGGAGGAGGGTGGGAGGGAGGGAAGCAGGATTATTTTCAGCTTTTCTCTGTAAGGTGTTTTTGGTCATACTTTGGCTTCATGCTCCAACTCTCAAAGTATTGACTTTTTTTTTTATCATGTTCTTGTATATTTTTTATGTAGTATAACATCTTTTAATGAAATTATTTTTTTACTAGTAATAATTATATTTGCATCGCACGGTACAGAGTTGTCAAAATGGGTTGAAGACCCATATTTTAACCCATATTCAATGAGATGGGTCAAATATAGGTTAGTCAAGTTTTAATAAATGGGTTGTTAATGGGTTTAAAAATTAATTATATGTGGGTTGTAAATGGGTTTAAAGACAAACCCATATTTTAACCCATTTACAACTCATTTAGTTTATAAACGTTATTAGTTGAGTCAACCCATTCATGTGTCCCTTGAACAATTTTTATGTTGTATATTTTTTTAATTTCTGATTTTTTTTTACTTTGTAATTTTTAATTTTCTTTTACATAACAAATTAAAAGTCCAGTCGCCCGCCACTTCACCCCATCACCTGCCACCGGCCGGTCTCTGCCCGTAGCTACCGCCCGTTCTCCACCCACCTGCCGGCCGGCGGCGAGGGGCAGGCGAGGGACGGCGGCGAGCGGGCGGGCAGCAACGGCGCCAGGCAATAGCCGTCCGCCAGTAGACGGTTTTAATATTGAAGTGTTTTAGCAATATTGGTCGGGTTGAGTATGGGTTGGGTGAGATATGAGTCGTTAAATTTGTATTGCATGGAAATTGATCAATATGGGTCGGACATCTTCGATCTGACTCGACCCACCCATTTGATAGGTACAACAATAATACTCGTTTGAGTTTACGAGCTCTTTCTACTTCCTATGATCCACTAATTTCAACTTGCTCTTTCTACTTCCTATGATCCACTAATTTCAACTTTTAGATGTCTACAGACAAAAGGATATAGAAGCATCAAGCTTAACATCTTTAAACAACACCTCAATTCCCTGCAACTTGTCCTGAAAAAATAAGAACCAAACAAGGCCATAAACCACACATCCGCTCAGCCAAGAATTGTCATCCCATCAGTAGACACAAGTACTTGTAATTTATCAAAGAAAAGAAATGTATGATCATCACATGATCAACATACATATCTTGTGTTCAAGTAAAGAAATTAAATAAATAGGAGGCTCATGAAAATGAAGAGATTCAATCTACAAGATGAACACTGCAAAGCACGCATTGAAGCCTAATTCTCTCCTATGTAGCATCGACACTCTCGGACACTCTCAGATATGCAACCAACACTTGGTCAGCGCTCCAGACACGCCAACGACATGCGAGTCCAGCATCTCAACACACCCTTTCGACACGCACAGCCAATTTTGAGCATTTTCAATAAATTATGGGTCAAAATATAAATTTATCAAAAATATATGTACTTAAATTATATTGTGACGTCCCGAAATTTTAAGGTCCATAAAATAAATAAAATTGGATTTTTATGATTTAAGAGACAATTATTGGACGTGGATTATATTTGATTTGAAGCATCGGTCAGATAGATCAACCAGTTTAGTCGCGCCGTAGAATTAGCCTTTCGCGCCCGAGCCTAGCCCTGACCGAACCCTCGTTGTGAAAATATCAAATTGCCCTCAGTCGTCAGTGCCAAATGACCAACCTATCCTAAATTATCAAATTACTGAATCGCCCCTAAATATTATGCATTACAGGACGAAAGTCATTAAATATGACTTTGACCTTGTGGCCCCTTGTCTTTTCTTCAGCCACCCCATCACCATCAACTCTCTCTCTCTTACTTTTCTCTCTCTCTCTCTCTCTCTCTCTCTCAGCTCTGCCCCCCCTCTCTACGCACGCTCCCCCCCTCCTCTGCGTCTTCTTCTTCCTTCTTCAGCCGAGCTCCACCCCTTACGCCGCTCACTGTCGCCGCCTCAGCCACACGCCGCCCTCCGTCGCCGAGCCCAGCCGCAGCTCACCACGCACTGCCCGTCCCCGACCCCGTCTCGCAGCCAAGCTCAGCCCAGCAAGCCCCGTAAGCCACAGTCGACCTCCTCCTCTCCTCTGTCCCGCCCGACGCCACCAGCCACCGCCGCACCTCCGGTCGCCGTCGCCTAGCCCCACCGTACATCGTCCAGCCGCCACTCCGTGCCGCCCATCGACCCAAGAGCCACCAGCCGTCGTCCCTCGTCGCGCGGCCGAGCGAACCACCCCAGAGCCGAGACCCACTCTCTCTCTCTCCTCTTTCTTCTCCGGCCGTCCAACCCCCTCAGCCCCCACCTATCGCCGTTCGACCCCGTCGCGCCGCGTCACTCCACCCCCGACTCCGTCACCCGTGAGCCCCGCTGTTCCGCGACCTCTACTCCTCCTCAACCCCCGCCGCAACCAGCCAGCCCCCGCGACTCCACCTGCCCCCGTCGCCCCCTGGTCAACCACCGTTGCCGCGCCCAGCCACCGTTGCCGCGCCACCCGAGGCAGCCGTAGCTCGCCGTGGACAGCCGCTTCCGACCCTCAGCTCGTGAACAGTGCCGCCGCCGCCGGACCGCTTAGAGTTGTGAGTTAGCCCCTAACTCTCGGTTAGATCACTAATTGCGTTCGAGTTTAGTTTAATTAGTCTAATTAGGCGTTTACGTAGATTAATTGTGGTCGGTTTAATTAGAGATCAGGTTTAGGTTAAATGACCACAATTAAATAAATTAGACTGATTAGCTAGGTTGTCTGTGGCTAATTGGTGATTAGACTGGATTACTTGTTTGACTGCAATTGTTTGACCGCGAGCGAGCGTTTGGTTAAAGTCGAGAGGGCGATGAATTGATCGACTGGTTGGTTGGTAAGCGGATGAGTCGCATATGGTCAGTGTTAATGTTTGAGTGCGATATGTTAAGTTATCTGTCGGACTGATTAACCAAAGCGGGCCTACTAAATTAAAGTCGGACTGATTAACCGAAGCGGGCCTACTTAATTAAAGTCGGACTGATTAATTAAGCTGAACTTGATTAATTATTATTAGCTATTTATTGAGTGGTTATTGGGTGATCGTTTGATAGCCGTTGGTGACTGCTGTATGCTTTGATCGTGCATCCATGTTCGATTAAGAAGATTAATCACCTTGTTTTAGATGCAAAGTCTGGTGGATAATTCGTGCATCACATGACCACGTGTGGAGTTAAATTGCATATTTGAGCATGAAAATGGCCTTGGGCCAGGTTTTTTAGCACGATTCCATGTGTTGGTGCATTGGACTAAATGCGAAGATATAAACTGGCTGGTTGCCCTGTGTGCTTGTGTGGTCATATAATGGAATGCATGATATGTTCGTGCCGTGTCGATCGAAATCACACGACTTATCGGATGCACGGCAATCCGTGTCGCCGGGCTGGTCGGATGCCGGTCGCAGTATGGCTGGACCGAAGCCCCTACAATGATTCCTAGTAGTTCCGTGCCGTGTCGATCGGAACCACACTGATTATCGGACGCCGTCGCCGGAAGTAAGGGACGATGCCCGGTCATGCCGGTAGAGCACCAACTGTCTAGTGTGCTGAGCACCAACTGTCTAGTGTGTGGGTCCGAGTGGCCATTAATAACTGGAATACATGTGAAACATTGTACTTGCAAACTGTTATGGTGTTCTGGTTGTTTGCCTTGGTTGATTGACTGTCATGTTGAGTCGAGTCTTGCATATGTGTGATCCAAGGCGTGGTAAGCTTGCATGTGATTAGTGATATACTATTGTGTTGTACTGTGTGTGTAGGTCGCCTGAGCGAGTCAACGCCCTAGCCGGGCTTAGGCGCTAGCTCACTGAGATTTATTTCTCACCCCGTCATGGTTAACCCTTTTTCAGGTCCAAGTTGATGTTGAGGACGATGGTGGTATAGCCCCTCTTTTGGAGTAGTTGAGAAGTTAACCATGTCCTGATCCGGTACCCCTTTTGTCAGTCGTAGGGAGCAGCCCTGAAGATGGGCTTGTAGTTTCTGTAGCTTTCTTAGGGTTAATGAATATCTATTAATTAATGAAAGAAACCTTTATTGCTGAGCTTGCTGATGTTGATTGATGTGATTTTCTGCTGTCTATCCTTGTTGTTTAATTTGTTATTTGAGAGTTGTGCGTTCTGCATGCGCTTAATAAAAAGATAAAACGAATGGGTCGATGATATGCCTGGGTGTCGTCCTTTTGACCTGAGACGTTTGGCAGGGTTGTCGCATGCCCGAGAGTCTGGGCGTGACATATATACCCAACCACCCCAAAATTAATATACGCAGTCAACCCAAAAAAAATTAATTGTGAATCCCTAGTAGAAGAAGAAGAAACTCACCGTTGATAATTATATATATATATATATATGATAATTTATCATGTATATATAAAAATATAAATTTATTATACAACATGTCCCAATGTGTCGAAATTCTCTATTTTTTAATAAATCACGTGTCGGCGTATTGTGTCGTGTCGGTGCTACATAGATTCTCTTCTCTCGAGCAATCATAACACTATCTACGTGCCTTAAACCGAGGTTTACTAACCTAACAAACACATTGAACCCTGAGATAAAACTATACGAATCAAAATTCAGCATGTCCTTAGAGAAGGCAATCAGCCGGTGGATTTTAGCTCGCCAATTATGGAATTCAACCTAGTCGAACTCTGGTTTCATGAATACGCTATAGCAAGATCTTTCTTTTATGCGTTTTGGTGAGACAATAGGAGAGAAAATTACCAAAAAAGTCTTAAACATATTACAATTGTGCCAATTTAATCATAAACTTTTTTTTTTTGCCAATTGAGTCTTAAACCTTTTGTAATTGTGCCAATTCAGTCCATTTGGCCAGCTGACGCTAACGTGGCAAATTTTTAATAATATTTTGATAATATTTATTTTTTAAATTATTTTTTATTTTAAATTATTTTTTGTCTTTTTTATTTTATTTTTCAGTGTTTGGGCCGACGGGCCTTCCAGCCACCGCCAAGGGCTGGTTACCTCTGTCAGCCACTGGGCGAGGGCTCACGGCCCTCGGCATCCTCTTACCGACCCAAACCCTAAAAAGAAAAGAAAAGAAAAGAAAAAAAGACAAAATAATTATTAAAAAACAATTAAAAATTTTGAAATTTTGAAAATGCTGTTAAAAAAAATTACCACGTCAGTGCTGACTGGGCAAATAGACTAAATTGGCACAATTACAAAAGGTTTATGACTCAATTGACAAAAAAAAAAATTAGAACTGAATTGACACAATTGCAATAGGTTTAGGAGTTTTTTGGTAATTTTCCCCACAATAGGAATAGTTCATTTAGAAATTAATTGACTATTTGTATTAGTCCACAGTAATTACCCAAAAAAGAAAACCCACTATCCTTAGTATAGCTAACCTTGTTTGGTAATGCTAACCAACTAGATTAAGTAGAGAAAAGTTCCTTAATTCATTCGACACAGAGGTATATGTAATGAAACGTGGATACTTTCAATTATATTGCTAAAGTTTGCCCATTGTCAATATTATCGGTATTTACATAATTTTGAAAAGAAACTTACGATATCCATATGTAATTTTTCGGCTTTGAATTGAGATTCTTTAAACTGAGTTGTCTAGTTTCATCTTAAAGAGGAGGACATATTGGCACATCCAATTTAAAATAGTATTTTGCCCATTAAAGGAACGGGGTCCACGCCGCCGATAAGCTTCTCTAAATACATGCTCCATTTTGAAGACAGCTGTATTTCTTTGAGAAAAATGAAAATGAAAGTTGAAGTAAAAATATTGAATAGCATCGCTTAATATATATTAGCGAAAAGAAGGCAACTTTTCAAGCTATTCCGAACAAAACACAATTTTTCGTGTCTAATAAAACGTAACTTTCATGCCTCAAAAACTGTAATTTGGACAAAACTCTTCATATCCAAAAGACTATCAATTCGGACACAACTCTTCGTATCCGAAACTTTCATGTTTGAAAGGTTGTAATTATTGGACATAATTAATTAATTAAAATTCGAAATTAAAATTAATAAAATTAACTGCAACTCCTTCGTGAACAGTCGCGATGTTTCTTTAGGACTCAACAGTTGATTTAATATTATAATTTTAGAAAAATAAAAAATAAAAATAAAATAATTGTTGATTAGTGCCAATTATTATCGGCAACCGTTAGGGATGAGCATGGTTCCAGGGTAGAACCTGGAACCCGGAGAACTGGACCGGTGGGAACAGATCGATTCCAAGTTCCAAGGTATAGATGGTAAGTTCCAGGTTTCAAAAATTGGGGAACCTATTCTGACGGGTAGGTTCTAAGTTCTAGGTGGAACTTCGAACTTGGAGCAATTTTTTATATTTTTTCTTGGTATATGTCTTCACGTCATCCTGTGGTATTCTATGGTGTCTGTTGATGATAATGTAATCTGGAACCACTTTATCATTGAGACTTTTACTTTGTTAATGTTTCATATTTTTCGTGTGTCTAAATATGAGTGTGGTCAGTGAATTTTAGCAGTAGACGGTGATCATTAAATGTGATTATTCGCTGCAATCGTTCAATTAATAATACATGTGGAACCTAGGCGGAATCTGGAACCGACCCTAGAACCTGTGATAGGGTAAGTTCTCGGTTCTAAGGTATGCATGGTAAGTTTCAAGTTCCAAAAAATGAGGAACCTGTATAGACTGGTAGGTTCTAGGTTCCAAGTGGAACATGTACGGAACCTGGAACCTGGAACCGCTCACCCCTAGCAACCGCGCAAGCGTGCTAAGTGTGCCTAATAATCGCACGCCCGCACAAGTATAGTGGTGTCTAGCTCGCTTGCCCATTTATCTATTTGAAAGGTTACAATAGTCTTCTAACTAATAAAGTGTCTCACACTGTCCCTTCCATTCTACGTGAAATAAGAAAAGGGCACTTTCTTGTTTGTTTTACAAACAAACACCAACAGGCACTACATCCTTCTGTTTTAGTTTCCCTCTTTCTCAGACCAGCATAAAACGTGCTTATTTCCATTCCGCCAGAGGGTCCAAATGCCCGAGCCGGAAAGGCGATCCGCCGGTGGATTCTTGTCTTGGATGCAAACTCTAATCCACGGCATTCGCTTTGATCTAGGTCCTCCGGTTCGCTTTGACAATGAGCACATGTATTCAATATGTTACAGCTCCCTAGCAGCCAAGAGTAACTTTAATGCTGTCATGTAAGAACAGTTGCCTATTTGGGCTTCTTATGTTCATCCAACCTCCTGAGCTTAGCGAGTATACCCCCATTTTCTAGGGAAAATTGTTGAAAATTTCCTAAAATTATTTTACGGCGGTCAAATCAGTTCTAAACCTTTCAATTGCATCAATTTAATTCTAAGCCTTTTGACAATTTGTCAATTTAGTCCCAAACCTTTAAACTATGTCAATTTAGTCACAAACATTTTGACAATTTGTCAATATAGTCCTTTCAGCCAATTATCCGAATAATAGGTTTAGAACTAAATTGGCAAATTTTCAAATGGTTTAGAACTAAATTGATACTGTTAGAAGGTTTAGGACTAAATTGGTAAATCGTCAAAAGGTTTAGGATTGAATTGGCCCAATTGAAATGTTTAGGACTGAATTTACCACCGTACAATAAATTTTACGGGAAGAAGTTCTATTAGCGTTCAAAGGAAAGCCCAAGTATTTTCCGAGATATGCTCCCTCTCGTCCCTAGTTGTATTATCATCAGAGAGGAAAGCTTTCGAGTTTTCTTAGATTTCGCTTTTTTGCCCCGAAAGCGCACAAACATGTTCAAGGTACTTACCATAGCATCACTGCTCTCCTAACTCCCTTCCCCAAATAAAAAGAGATCGTCCGCAAAAGATAATTGAAAGAAATCAGGGAAAAAATCACCAAAAATCCAAAATTATGCCCATTGCGGTGAATTTATCCTAATTTTTTTTTGTGACACAAAAAATCTCAAACTTGTATCATTGTGTGACATTTACTCCAAATTTTTTCTTGTGATACCAAAAATCACAAACTTAAACCAGTGTATCACATTTACCCCAAAATTTTCTTGTGATATCAAAAACCCCAAACTTAAATCAGTGTGTCACAAGGAAAAGTTTGTTGATAAATGTGTCACATTGGTACAAGTTTGGGATCAATGTGTCACACTAGTACAAGTTTGAAATTTTTTGTGTCACAAAAAAAATTTGTGATAAAAGTATCACAGTGGACATAGTTTATGATTTTTGATGGATTTTCTCAAGAAATTATAGTGTATGAGATGTTTTGAAATTATGTGGGCATGTTCAGTAAAGTTTAGCTGGATAATAATGTGGTTTAATCTGGACCATTTTCTTTCTTAATTCATGTTGTGCCCTCTAATAGTAAGAGGGGATAAATTATATACTTATCCACCTTCTAAATTTAGAATCTCTCTACCCTCCCGTTAAAATCAAGTAAATTGTCATTAGGTTAGGTCCATCGCCAAAAAGTAATAAAGAATTTACACATTCGTCTTTGAACGAGCCACATGTGTGTTTAAAAGCTTCGTTTGTTTTGTGAAAATCAACTTTCAAGAAAATGTTTTCTTGTTTTTCTGGCATTTGATTCAAGAAAAATAAATTAGTTAAGAAAAATATTTTTTACCCATAGGAAAACACCTTGAAAAGGGGGACCTTCTTGTCTTGATAGGAAACCAAGTTAGATATGTCCTGATAGGAAATCAAGTTAGAGATAAGATAAGAGAACAATATGGAGAACTGATCACAAAAGACAACATTCTTTCTATGATTCCTAAGGAAACTTTGGAGCTTCTGCTTCAGTAAGTCTTGAATAAGAAAATATCTTCACCTGAGGAGGTTCAGTCACCCCACCTTTAAATATGAAAAGAATTTCTAGCAATGTGGTTATTTCTGGCATTCCACCAGGCTTGCTGGTAATCAAAATATGTGAAATTGGTTCTATATGGAAGAGGTTATTATGATAGAAACCTTTTTCAACAGTGTAAACATTTATTTTTCCTCATCTTTCTTCTCTCTACTCCTTCACATTCCTTTTCTTTTAAATATTTAAAAACATTTCTGAAATTTATTATTTTTTTTGTTCTTTATATTTTTTAATATTATTTATTTTTAATTCTTTTGAATTTTTTCTTTTTTTTCTTTCTTTCTTCTTCTGGCGATTGCCGGCCACGGCGATAGTGGTGCGACTGGTCACAGGCTAGGGATGAGCCTTGCCGATCACGGGCGAGCTCAATGTCGCTCGAAGGTCGGAGAGATCGAGCTCGCCGACGTCGAGCGAAGCCGAGCCTCACCTGTGGCCGGTCGCTTGCCACGACGCCGGCGATCGGCAAAGGTAAAAAGAAAAGAAAAGAAAAGAAGAAAAATAAAAATAAAAAACTGGATCTTTTTTAATTACAAAAACTGTCCACGTAAGACGGTCGAGTCCATGTCGGCAATTTCCGACTAAATGACATTGTAGAAAATCAAAACGGATTTGCCATACCAAACGGCGAAAATCATTTTTCGATTTATTTTTTAGGTTTCAGCCAAACACCGACAAATATCGTCATTTTCTTGAAAAACGACTACTTAGAAAAAAAATTTCAAATACGCTACATTTTTCGCTAAATGGGCATATAATCGAATCATTTCACATTCAATGATGAGCGCCTTAAATACTCTCTACAGTGAACCTAACAAAAATGGTTAGAATGGTTAGGGGCACATTGGGAAATTTGTTGTACATCCACCGGGACAAGGTTAAAAGAAAGGATTAGAAACAGGAGGTTAAAAGAATCAACGGTGTTGGACAAACCTGCACTCTCATCTCCATCGTCCTCCTCGCTTCTCTCTTATCCAGCGTCCGATCCTCGCAACACCATCCGATCTCTCCCTCCCTCTCCCTCTCCCGCTCTCTCTCTCTCTCGCGCCAATTACCACTTCCACAGGTATTTTGCTTTTTTAATCAGAGTTCCTTCAATTTCAATCGTCTCTCGCAGTCACCCAGTCCCAGTCCCAGTCCCCGCCCCCGGCTCTCGCAATCGCTTCCGACGAGCTAGGGTTTCCGATCCGCGCCTTCCGTCGGCGACGATGGAGCCGTCTCTCACGACGTTCGCCGTTCCTTTTCAGCTGCTCGGTCCGGGGCGACGCGATGGCGGATGCTCCGGCGAGTCCCGGCGGCGGCAGCCACGAGAGCGGCGACCACAGCCCCCGCTCCGGCGTCCGCGAGCAGGACAGGTACCTCCCGATCGCCAACATCAGCCGCATCATGAAGAAGGCCCTCCCCGCCAACGGCAAGGTCGCCAAGGACGCCAAGGAGACCGTGCAGGAGTGCGTGTCCGAGTTCATCAGCTTCGTCACCAGCGAGTCAGTTGCTTGGAAAAAAAAAATTTCTGTTTTTCCGGTGGAAATGCAATTTCGATTTGGTGATTTTTCGTCCGTGTGTGGATGGGCAGGGCGAGTGACAAGTGCCAGAGAGAGAAGAGGAAGACGATTAACGGCGATGACTTGCTCTGGGCCATGGCGACCTTAGGGTTTGAGGATTACCTGGATCCGCTTAAGATTTACCTTGCCAGATACAGGGAGGTTGGTGTTTCGTTTCTGTTTCGATGGTTCATGATTGCTTTTTCTCGCTGTAAAAAAGAAGTGCCACTACTGAGGAGGAAGGAGATTTAGGTTAGTGGAATAATCATAAGGACGAGATGATTATGGATCTTGTAATTCATTTGGAAATAATTGCCTTCTTTTTATCAGGTGATCATAAATAATTATGCTGATATATTAGTGCTTTAACTTCTCAATAACTGACTCTCTCTTTTCTCTCTCTTGTTTTGCCCCTCGTCTTTTTTGTCTGTTGGATGGGATTTTGCTCTATTTGCAGATGGAGGTAAATGTCAGACTATTCCCGACTCTTTGTTTGTTTTCTTCTTGAACTTCCATTATTCTTGATTTGACCTAGCATGCCGACCTAGTAGTCCTTTGCTGTAGCTACTGTAGCATGTCTCTAATGCTTGAGTTGGTGAATTATTGGTTTGGGTAGGGGGATTCCAAGGGTTCAGCTAAAGTTGGGGAAGCATCTGCTAAAAGAGATGGTGCCGCAGTTCAGGCAGTTCCTATTGCCCAGGTGAATTTTGCGCATTTTGTCAATCTGCATATGGTGTCTCTTTTAATGTAATATATGTTTTCATATCTTAATTTTCTTGGAGCAGTGGTTGCTTTGTGATTTGTGATTTTAATTATGTCATCTTGTTCTTATTTGCATTGATGAATTTGGAAGATTGCTCATCAAGGTTCTTTCTCTCACGGCACCAACTATTCCCATTCTCAAGTAACTCTAATCTCATACCTCCTGGCTCTCTCGAATGTTATATTTTACCCCACTTTTTCTCAGATGATGTTAAATTGTAGTATATTTGGTCATATACATTAAATATCCTGTGTTGAGACGCCACACCATGAAGCAAATAATTGAGCTGATGCTTGCTTGGTAGGAGCTCTTTTTATTCAATAGAATTTGGTTTCCTGGGAGTAGGGGGTATTTTAGTCATCATTGCTCCAAGAGATGATCTATATATGCGGTGCTTTGCTCTGGGATAGGCAAGCTTGTTGCAAGTGCTGGCCAATTTTCAGCATGATACGTTGATTATATGTGGTTTGTGTCCCCTAATTCAATCAGTTTTTGCCCCTGCTTTGCTGTACTTAGCAGCATATACTTACCGGGTTGCAATTTTTTGAATTTCAAGCATACATGGATTCACAATATTAAAGGGTTGCTTTAAAGAAGCATCGAAACGAGCAAGAATGTATAATCTGCTGAAGCTGAACAATAATCAAAATGGCTTATTGTGTCCTAATTAACCAGTGCCTTATCACTCCCTATGGTCTGATGGTTCCTAGAATCCCTTTGAGACATCTATTGTCTGTTGCCCTTTTCCCTTTTTCTTCCTATCTAAGCATTGGGCCTTGTTTCACTCCGAGAAGGGCCTTAAGAATCTTCGTCAAAACCTTTCAAGTTTTCTGTTGCTGTAGAAGGAAAAGCTAAATCAACTGAGGAAAAGTTATGGAATAGATCATCTCACGTTCAGTTTCAATCACTTTACTGTTTTGCATAACCCTGTTAATCTTAGTTCCTTAATACATGCTTAATTCCTCCAGGTCACATCAGCTTTATGAGGGGCATGATGGATTTGTCCTTGGAAAAGTTGCTAATGGACTTTATTTTGTAAAAGGACAATGACAATCCCAAATAATTGTACTTAGTCGGTCATGGATAATATTCTGTTTGTATATTTGTATGTTTGCTTTGCCCCTTAAAAGCAGGAGTACAGAGGCCATCTCTGGTTCTGTAAAGGAGGGGCAAAAACAAGAGAGAGAAAAAAGAGTGTCAGTTATTGAGAAGTTAAAGCACTAATATATCAGCATAAGATGGAAGTAGTATAAGATGTTTATGAAAGTAGTAAGAGGGCCTACACATTCATGTTCCAAAGAAAAGGACCTTGGGTGGATGGTTGAGAGAGTCGGATAGTAATGGAAAAAGTTGAAATGAATGGGTGGTTCCGAGAATAGTAACAGAGAAAGTAGTGTAGTGGGAGAATAGCTAAGTGTCACAATAGTCTTAAATTAGGTTATAATAGAGGTTTTCCTAAAATGGAACTTCATAGACAAATTAGATGAACAAAGACCACCCAAATATTGTTGCTTTTTTAGCATAGCAGCAAGGTTTCTTACAATAAAATCAATTATTATTGTGTATTATGATAACTTATATCCATAGAACAAGTAACTAAGACCAGTCCATTTTGATATAAATGACTCATATTCTATACGAAAACTTCGCGCGTTTATTCCTTCCTATTCTTAACAGCCCATAAACCTTGAATCTACTTTTTGAACAATTAATTAGATAAATAGATCTTTTTAAAGAATGGTTTCGAGGAGAAATGGATCCTACCTCCTCTTGGTTAATCAACTGACTTTGTGGTGGACTTGAGTTTACAAAAGATGATGAGAACGTGAACTCACGACCATTTATGCGTTGGAGAGACCGTTTCTTATTTTATTCTTGGATCTCGTTTGCAAGTAGAGATCATTAGTTTTTAATGTACTAATTTTATCATTTAAACTACTTTACTATTGTTTTTGCTCTATAAAGGATGTTTGCTAGATTTGAAACTTGTGACGTGATATGTTGGTGTTTGAAAATATAATGCTAATTCGCATAATTGACGTCCACAAGGTGAAATGCATCTGGAGTCTTATCAAGTTGTGTATTTTCATGACACGTGCTTGGAACCACTTCATTTTTACTGAAAATCCATCGTGAGATTGGCTGTTGTTACCACCTCTTCTATTTGTGTCTCTTGAAAGATAACTGGTGATTAAGTTAGAAACTATTCATACGTCGAAGAGTTTTTTCCACTTCCTCATTATGATTTTGTTCCTTGGGTGTTTTCTGCAGGTTCACCATCCCGCGCTTCCGATGCATGGCGCAGAATAATCATGTGTTCCAGTCCCGTGGCATGAGATGAAGAAATCATCATTCTCATTCTGAGTGTTCAACTCATCTTGGCATCAAGATATTTATACGATGTGCTGTTGACGTTTTAGGGTGGTCTCTGTCAATCGTGTTCATTTGGAGTCGTTTTCCAATGGGCTGTATATTTTAGCATCTGCATTATATTTGCTTTCGACCTGATATATGTCTGGTTTAGATTTACTTGATAATGTAGAAAGGTAACCCCTGCAAGTATTTATCTTATTGCCATTTAGATTGGGCACTCGATGAGGGCGAGAATGAAGTTTCGTTTTAGCTCTTTGTTTTGTTGGAGTTGTCTTGTGTGTTCCTGAGTTAGAAACTTGTGACCAATTGGTATGCGCAGTCCACGTTTATGTGACAATGTCGAGGTCTGAGTGTATAATCCAGAATCCAATTCAGGTCATACAGTGCAATTGCATTCTCTTTGTATGTGATCGAGTCATCAATTCGAACATGTTAGAGAAGCGTTCCTCTAGTAAATGAGTGTTGTCGCGATGATGATTTGAGTTTGGATTTTGTACTTTTCCCTTGAGAATGAGGTTGGAACGTCTAGCTACCCATGAAGGGCTAAGCGTTCTGAGCATGCTGGAGTGACATATTGTTTGGGCAGTACATCTTTCGGTTTGGTAATGAGCTATTGCGCTATTTCTTCAATGCGATTTTATAATGTTACAAATTCAATCCTAGTTGATCGAGAGACGAGTGGCAGAAAGATGGGCGACATCGTTTTAATCCTGATCGTAATGACTAGTTATTTGCTGATCAATCGATCTTTGTGGCTACTAGTTAGTGTCTGTGATTATGGCCGGCAATCTATGACTTTAAGTTGTAGTCGTGTCAAGAAATGATTATTTAACCGTTTTGGCAAATGTACTCCATATAAACCGGGTAAAAATGTGTTCAAATGTGTATAAACGTATCCGGATGTATGTGAATGAGTCATGGCGACATGATCGGTATGGTTTGCATAAGAGTGCTATAATTGCGGTAAAGAAGTCAATCTCCACATTGCAAAATTATTGTTTGTGCACAAGTTCACTTAGTTGTAACATAAACGAGCTAAACTATATGCCGTGTGCGGCACTGTCGTGTATACGGTCGTGTCCAAAATGTGAGCCCTAACATGCTATCTTCTTTTTGGACATGGCGAAGGTTGACATCACTGCCGAGAGCCCATAGAGCCAATTTGTATTAACTGCACTCGTTCTAAAAAGAAAACTTTTGACCAACTTCATCCTGAAAGCTTACTAACTAAAAGGTAGGGGTGAGGTCTTCCTAGCATCCGTTGAGAGGTTTACCCGTGCCGTGACAATCGGAACAAGTCAGGGCAATGCTAATCTCCCTTTATGGTTATAAAAAAATAAGAAAAAGAAAGGGGCTTGGCCTCATATGGCTTGGGTGTGCGCTTCTTCTTCTTCTTCTTCTTCTTCTTCTTCTTCTTCTTCTTCTTCTTCTTCTTCTTCTTCTTCTTCTTCTTCTTCTTCTTCTTCCAGACCTTTTTCGACGTGTCTTGTGTGTTTAAAATAGATCATAAATCCATTTCTTAACATATATATGATGATGTATTATTATATGAGTAGTTATATTCAATAAATAGATTATAAATATAATATGGGTATTTTTTTTGTTTGAAACATAATATATATGTTAAATGGGTCATAAATGGATCATGAATGAGTTTACAACTTAGTTAGACCCATCGCACCTTTATGACTCTCTCTTCATTTTCTCTCATCCTCACTCAATCTCGCCCTCACTTACCCCGCACTCTTACCTTAGTTTGGATAGGAGTTTTCCTAGATTATGATATATAATGTGGGTCGAAAAAGTGTTTGGTATGAGTAAGGTCGGGTATGAGTCACTAGATTTGCATTACATACAAAATGGGTCTATTTGGGTTGAACCGTCTTCGACCCGACCCGACCCACCCATTTGACGGATCTACCTGTTTATGTGAGCATGTGTTCAAGGATATCAACTTAGTCTCACTAACACCTTGTGTTTTTCAAACAAGCTTCTCTCCTTCATTTAAAAAAAAATGATTAATACCACGGAAAATCTCAAACTGGTACACCTGTGATAAATTTACCCCAAACTATTTTTTTGACCACAAAAAATCCCGAACTGATACATTTGTGACAAATTTATCCTATGTTAGTTTTCGTTAAATTTAACGTCAAATTACTGAGTTGGATAGCACGTGGCAGTTCACGGGTGTACCAATTTGGTTTTTACCCTTTGTTTGTCATAGGTGAATCAATTTGGGGTTTTTCGTAGTATTAACCCAATTTAACGAAGGGTAAATTTGTCACGGGTGTAATAGTTTGGGGTTTTTCGTGATAAAAAAAATTAGTTTATGGTAAATTTGTCACAGATGTACCAGTTTGAAGTTTTTCGTGGTCAAAAAAATAGTTTAGGGTAAATTTGTCACAAGTGTACCAGTTTGGAGTTTTTCGTGGTCAAAAAATAAGTTTGGGGTAAATTTGTCACAGGTGTACCAGTTTGGGGTTTTTCGCGGTATTAACCCTAATATTAACCTAATTTAACGAAGGGTAAATTTGTCACAGGTGTAACAGTTTACTGTTTTTCTTGGTAAAAAAAAATTAGTTTGGGGTAAATTTGTCACGGATGTACCGGTTTGAAGTTTTTGGTGGTTAAAAAAATAATTTGGGGTAAATATATCACATGTGTACAAGTTTATGGTTTTTCGTGGTCAAAAAAATAATTTTTGGTAAATTTGTCACAGGTGTACCAATTTGAGGTTTTTCACGGTATTAACCCTGTTAATACTCACAGAAATCTTGTAATAGTTTTTGCCAAACGCATTAATCATTGGTAGCCACACGCAACACCTTTAGAAAACGCGTCGCTAAATGCATCTGCTCAACATAAGCACGATCATACCAAAGGCTTGAGGGATAGAACTGATGTATAGACAGAGGCCCAAGGTACGCAAAAAGAGGAGATCAACGCGCCCTCATAAAGATGGAACTAGACTCATGAACAACACCACTTGTGCACACCTGAGCGACGGGGGACTACGTTCTTGTTGAGAGGCCTCTTTTTTTTTTTTTTTTTTTAAGGTTTAATATCGTGAAAAACTCCAAACTAGTACACCTATGATAAATTTATCCAAATCTATTTTTTTGACCATGAAAAATCCCAAACCGGTACACCTATGATAAATTTCCCCAAACTCTTTTTTTGACCACTAAAAACCCCAAACTGTTACACCTGTGACAAATTTACCATAAACTAATTTTTTTACCACGAAAAATCACAAACTGTTACACCTGTGACAAATTTACCCTTCGTTAAATTGGGTTAATACTAGGGTTAATACCGCGAAAAACCCCAAACTGGTACACCTGTGATAAATTTACCCCAAACTATTTTTTTTACCATGAAAAACTCCAAACTAGTACACCTGTGACAAATTTACCCCAAACTATTTTTTTTTACCACCAAAAATCCCAAACTAGTACATGTGTGATAAATTTTCATTAAAATAATTTTTTTATCACGAAAAACCCTAAATTGTTACACCTGTGACAAATTTACCCTTCGTTAAATTGAGTTAATACTACGAAAAACCCCAAATTGATTCACCTGTGACAAACAGAGGGTAAAAATCCCAAATTGGTACACCCGTGAACTGTCACGTGCCATCCAACTCAGTAATTTGACGTTAAATTTAACGAAAACTGACGGATGGTAAATTTGTCACAAGTGTACCAGTTTGGGGTAAATTTATCACAGGTGTACCAGTTTGAGATTTTTTGTGATCAAAAAAATAGTTTGGGGTAAATTTGTCACAAATGTACCAGTTTGGGGTTTTTCGTGGTATTAACCCTCATGAAAATTATTTGTTACCAACATTTACGTCCATTTTATCGGAACTTTTGAATATACCATTTTTCCCTATAAATAATGATAATCATTTCATTATTAGTATTATTGTTATGTTGATGTTATTAATATTAGGGTTAATACCACGAAAAACCTCAAACTGGTATACATGTGATAAATTTACCTTAAACTAATTTTTTTACCATAAAAAACTCCAAACGGGTACGCTTGTGACAAATTTACCTCAAACTAATTTTTTGGCCACCACAAATCTCAAACTGATACACTTGTGACAAATTTACCCTTAGTTAGTTTTCGTAAGATTGGGTTAATACCACGAAAAACTCCATATCAGTACACTTGTGACAAAGAGAGGGTAAAACCCCCAAGCTGATTTACCAACGTGTCATTTAACTCAGCAATTTGATGGTAAAATTTAACGGAAACTAACGGAGGGTAAATTCGTCACATGTGTATCGGTTTGGGGTTTTTGATGGTCAAAAAATTAGTTTGGGCATATTTATCACATGTGTATCAGTTTGAGACTTTTCATGGTTTTAACCCTTAATATTATTATTTACATGTTTGGTTTTATTTTTACCGCGATTATAAAATTAACATCGTACTGTTATTAGTTGTTATTTGAAATTTCTAGAAAAGTTGCCGTGACTCTCCTTCTCGGGAAAAAAAAATTAATAATCATAGAGAGGATGGAAGCGTCGATGTCGATGAGTCGGTTGAACGATGGAGAAGAATTTAGGCTAAAAATTGGAACGAAGAAGATTGAAGGTGGTGATGGGGAAGTTTTCCGTGGGGGTCGAACAAAAGGTGAGGAGATAATTAGAAACGTATTTGGTGACAAGAAAAAAATTAAGGTTTCTGTACCGTCTTTTTGACATAATAAAATAAATTTGAGATAAGTGTACCATAAATTTTAGAATATATCGAGAAAGTGCAATTGAATGTTAAAACATCAAAAAATTATAATCAAATCATATAACTTGTCAAATTGGTGTAATCGGATTTCTTTATTAGTTCTGTTCAGATTGAGGGATGGAAAATGATAACCTGACTTATTCACTCATTTCTAAACTGTTTGTTTTAGAAAACATTTTTCATTGATTGATTATTTTAAGCGATACAAGTTTGGGAATTACTAAATATGGGACTCTAGGGAAAGAAATTTTTTTTTTTTTTTTTGTGTGGCGTGGATAAGGACATCCTATCTTTCGAGATAAAGAAGGGTGTGAACTTTCAAGCGATCATTTTTAGAAAAATATTTTTCAAATCATTTATTTTTCGTGAAATAAACGAAGCTATATTTGGAGAAGAACCTAATTTTTCACGAACTTTAAAAATTTATAATTCCAAACCCCTAGCATCAGGCAAGTGCACGACCT
The DNA here is from genome assembly GCA_029784005.1 of Lenwebbia sp. NSW1173648. NCBI lineage: Eukaryota > Viridiplantae > Streptophyta > Magnoliopsida > Myrtales > Myrtaceae > Lenwebbia > Lenwebbia sp. NSW1173648. The sequence goes on along the minus strand of JARCGZ010000008.1, from coordinate 16,158,101 downwards.
CAATTAGCTCATGGTAAAACAACTCATCGGTATGTAAGACCACGAAAATGTGGCACGCTCGGGATCGCCATAACTAAAACTAGAAACATGCATGCCGTAGAGGAAAGGGTTAGCGAACATGCCTGGTTTGGAATCTATCTTTATGTGGAACGATGACGATTCTCAAGACCAAGTCTTCCCCTTTATTCCTTTTGTTTGTCGCTGGCCGATGAGAAAACCACAACATAATGAAGGGGTGTGTTCTGAAAATTTCTAAGAGCAAATGGCTAGAGGGGGGACTTGTCCCTTTTATAGTAGTTTCGGTGCGGATCCTCTCATCGCGGGTCGTGCCTCTTCAGCCTACACTAAGCCAGCCCATATCAAAATATATTAAGAATATATGTCACACTTTAGTAGACCAACACATACATTAGTTTTAATTAATGTAGACCACATTAGGATAATTCTAACACGGTAGCCTGTTGCTGCTGCTGGAGAAGAAAATCATGGATTTCGAACCACCCACAACTTATGAGTGAAGTGAAGGCCAAACTTAAAGGACCACAAAAGATCATATTCTTGGATTGATGTGCTTTCTACATCTGTATGCTGGAGAATTGGTCATTGAAGGCCACAATAACAGTTTAGCTTCATCTCGACTTTATTAGGAGTTATGCCAATTGATTCATACGTTGACACCCTCATTCTTTTGGTTGCATTCTTCGATTTGGCAATTTATGATTGCTTAGGTAAAATTTGGAATTCCAATTATCTCCGCTAAGCTTTTTAGAGTTGCAATAACATCGATTTTTTTTCCTCGAATTCGGATTAGATTAGGGCTCGGACGAATAAGACCAATTTGGGGACTATTTCATTCAATTTGGGGCTGTCAAGAGAGGCGACACTATCTTGATTGGGCTAAATATGAAGAAATCCTTATTTAGATTTTCTCTCTTCTAAGAGGATATTTAGAAAATTTTCACTTTTTGGCGTGTGCAGTGCGCGACTGCGCACTCTTTTGATGGTAACAAACAAGTAAGTTAGTCATTGTGGCATATGCTTCCCGGGGCCTAATACTATGGACATTTTTTGCCACATTCACTTTACTTTAGAAATCAAAGCATGTTGGCATTTTGAGTTTTAATTTTGACCACAAAAACATAAAAAAATAACCTCGAATAAACATAGATTTACATGACGAGCAAATTTATAAACTTCAATTACGCAATTTTTTTTAAGGTACTAACTGAAGTTATCAATGTATCTATCTCTCAATCTGTTTGTCTATCTATCAATTATTTAATGCAATATGGATCTAAAATCCTTTAAGAATCCTAACTACCTAAACTGTTTCTCTTTTGTTCATTGATGTCTTATCTTAAACAAATTAAACGTGAGGGCTAAATTTGGTAGCTGCCCAAAGTTGACATATCTTTATATTTCGGCAATGATTTTGATTTTCTGATTCTATTCCCGAAACAAAAAAAAAAAGGGTGAGATACATGTTTAGTAACGTAAATGATTCTGATTCTGATTCTGTTCCCGGAAACAGTTTTGGAGCAAAAATAAGAATAAAAAAAAAGTTGATTCTGGAAAAAAAAATCACTTTTGAAAATCACAAAAAAGAAGAAAGACTTTGTTTTTTTAAAAAGATTACGTCCACGTGGACTTCAACTTTTAAAAAAATTAAAATTAGATTTTAAAATTTACTAACAACTAATTTTTTTAAATTTAAATTTAAAAATAAGCTTTAACATTTAACAAAAAATTTTAACAATTTAAAAAAGGGGGGATTAAAAATTTTAATTTTTTTAAAAAAATAAAAATGGGGGGAAATTGAAAAAATTTTAAAAAAAAGTTTAAAAAAAACATTTTAGAAGATTTTGAAGAAAAGATTTATCGCCATCTTACTCCCGAGAACAGAAATTTTGTGCAGTTACCAAATGCATTTTTGTTTCGGGAACAGAAATTTTGTACAGTTACCAAACGCGTTCTGATTCTCTAAAAATCATTCAGTGAACATAATCAAAAAAAAGATTTTAATCAGAATTACTTTCTTGAATCAGAATCGTTGCCAAATAGGCCCTAAAAGTGTTACGACTTCCTTCTTCAATTGCATGTGGAAATCTTGATCCAAAATGCATCAATTGGAAAAAGTAACTAACGTGAAAGTCGATCTTTATATGATATTAAACCCAAAATGATCACTTCAACCTCAAACTTTTACGAGAAAATTTCGTGCAAAACTCAGGATAATACTTAAAATACCACATGGCATAATTATAGATGAACAAAATCGTAATCAATGACAATCGACATGATTGGCAAATAATCGATGAATCCCTTACCTTTTGAATTTGAATTCAAAACAATTGTCAAGTATTCCATGAATCTTTCATCTTTTCTATTTATGAAAATTAAAATTAAATTAAGAAATAGGATCAAAATCTCAATGTACTATTTTATTCTTTACTACTAGTATCCCATATCCCTAAAAAATTTATATTCAAGAGGAAAACATGTAAAAAATATAGAAGAAAGTCCAAAAATTTTCGGGGGTTGATAAGATTTCTATCTATTTATCTGATATATTATAAATACACATAGAGATACTATGACAATTTTTTTTTCAGTTTGTTAAAGCTTTTGCCAATTGTTATCGCTACCGTACTTAAAATATAACAAAAGAGGATTTTAACCTTACTTTTTCAAAATTTAGCCCCTGAAATCTCATTTCTATCATCAATTTGAATGAGGATAGTATACTTCAAATAATTGAAAAAAATTATAATTTAAAAGATTAACAATTACAGTATCCCCTAAAATGTTTATCTATTCTAAATATAATTCAAATAATTTTCTGAATACATTTAATCTTCATTTGCGGACGCCTTTTACACATAATTACATGCAATTCAGCGCACCGGGGGTGTATGCAGCTTATCATAATCGATCGATCCGTGAGGCCGAAGCTTCTTCCGCTAGATCGGACGGTACTATAAAGTCCACGCGATACACAGATCGGACGTCAATAAATCGATTCGCGATCGCATCTAACGGTTAGAAAGAGCTAGCCAAGATAATGTTTACACTAGGCACGGATGTATAGGATAATTTCCCCGAACCGAGAAACACGACGACGAAGCTTTTTAAATGCTTCTACACAACAGATTGATATGAACTTTCTCTCTCTCTCTCCATATTATAATATAAATATTATATATATATATATATATTCTTATATATGTTTTAAGGTATCAGCAAACCGAAGCAAAGTCGGAGGAGGAGACGACGTGTACGACGAACGAAGAAGAAGAAGAAGGAGGAGAAGAAGAATCAATCTCGGAAACACGAAATCCGATAGAGATTAGGTTTCCATTTTCGTTGTGTAAATTAAGGTCTTCGTAATCTGTGGGAGACCCGTAATCAATCGACTATACTAGGTAACACTTGAAAAGGAAGGCACTCCTCGTGTTCGATCGAATTTTTCTTGCCCCCTAGTTGAGAAAAATCTGAGCTGATCGCTGTGATTTCCTCGCCTCTGTCTCTCTCTGGAATCCGATTCTCTTCCTTTTTTTAGCGTTTGGTTTTTGGGTGTTGGGTGATATGTGAAGTAGAATCTACCTGCATATCCGTGAATATCCTGAGTGATGATGATGATGATGATGATGATGATGATGATGATATACTCTGTCGATGGTCCTGAGAGGTACTGATGAATCTCGGTGGTTCTTTAATGTCGGAACGAGGCTGTGTTTGATTGTGTTTCTGCACCCTCTGCTTCTCTGTCCTTTGGTTACTTGTTTTTGTTTTGGGTTGGTGTAGTACGGTGAACTTAGAACGAGAGAGATTGTGTTCTGTTTCACTCGCTGAGAAACTCAGCACTAGTATAGTTCATCCGCCCTCACATTATTTCCAAAGGTGATCTTTTCTGAGGTTCTAACTTGTGAGAATTAAGTTTTGATGGGCGATTTTGACACTGCGTGTCTGGTCTATGAAATTCGCAGGAGTGGCAAATTTTGGTTACTCTTATATAAGACAACGAATGTGTTTAACAAGATGTCCGTTTTAGTGGCATTGATTGATTAGTACTTTTGTTTCTTTTTTTGGGGATTGTTTACGTTGATCTCATTGTAAGTTTTAATGGAGCAGGAGCTCCACTGTCTCTGGATACTGGATTCATCAATGGGGAACCGTGGCCAAAAGCGAACTGAAGTAGTTGAGGATTTTCCTGCTGATAAGCGTGCTTGTAGTTCACTGGATTTTAGACCGAGTTCTTCAAGCTCACCAATGGAGAACCAATTAGAGTCTACTAGCTCAAGATTGGAATCCCATGAAACGGACATGGATACTGCCTCCACCGCTTCAGCATCCAGTGAGGGTGAAGCAGAAAAAGGTTCGACGTGTGGGTCTTGTGATTCTGATGATGTAGACCCCCGGTATGGGGGTCTCCGTGAATACCATAGGAGTCGGTCATCCGGCGACCATTCCAAGTTCAAGAAGATTTTATCGAGCTTGACTGATGAAACTGAACCTTCGGGGCAATTAGCTGTGCTTACCGAGCTATGCGAAGTTCTGTCATTCTGTACAGAGGATTCACTTTCAAGCATGCTGGCTGATGCATTCTCTCCAATTCTTGTAAAGCTTGCAATGCATGATAGCAATCCAGAGATGATGCTATTGGCTGCAAGGGCTATAACTTATCTTTGCGATGTATTTCCTCGATCATCGGCATTCCTAGTTAGGCATGATGCGGTTCCTGCTATTTGCCATCGATTGATGGCAATTGAGTACTTGGATGTTGCTGAACAGGTAAATTGCATATGTGCTTTATAATTGTCCGTGCGAAAAATATTTGTTAGTGCTCCATTTTATTGGTTTGTGATCCAGGGGATCTTATGGTATGGAATTTGATCAGTGTAATTTTCGTTATAGTGTTTGCAAGCCTTGGAGAAAATATCTCGAGATCAACCGCTTGCCTGTTTAGAGGGTGGTGCTATTGTGGCTGTGCTTAATTTTATTGATTTCTTTTCAACGAGCGTGCAGGTACTATTATTTCTGTGCTTATTGCTGCAAGTTGATTCTCATATTGTTTTCATAACCTGCATTGGTTTTATAGTCTATATAATGGCACTTTTTGTTTTGTCCCTTCCAGCGAGTTGCTCTCTCTGTTGTCGGGAATATCTGTAGGAAACTTCCATCTGATTGCCCTTCACTTTTCATGGATGCTGTTCCTATTCTCTGCAACCTTCTTCAATATGAGGATCAACAGGTTTGTGAGAAGTTTTATGTACTTGACTCACAATTCAGTTGACGGCTTTTCAAATTTTAATCACTTTCCTTTTATGAAATTATGATGCAGCTTGTTGAAAGCGTGGCATTCTGCTTAACTAAAATAACAGAGAGAGTTAGTCAGAACCCAGAGAAGTTGGATGAATTGTGCAAGCATGGGATGATCAACCAATCCCTACGTCTTATCAACTTAAATAGCGGGACCACTTTATCCCTGTCAGTTTATAATGTATGTAGTTATATTGGTTTTTTTGGTCAAAATGTATGTAGTTATATTATATATTTATTATCTCACATTTCTAAACAGCATATTGCACCCAAAGTTGATTTTTCTTTCCAATTTGTTTTGCAGGGAATTATCGGGATGCTTGTTAAACTTTCTTCTGGTTCGTATCTTGGTTTCAGAACTCTGTATGAGCTTAAGATATGCATCATTCTGAAGGATATATTGGCTACTTATGATGTTCCCCATGGAGTGTCATCTCCTCATCTGGCTGATGGGCACTGTATTCAGGTTGTCTGACACTGTATTCAGCATTGTTGTTGCTATTTTTACAATTTACCTAAGGTTCCACCACCAGTTCCTTTGTTATCTGATTACCAGATTGAGTCCCCAATGACCGAATGTTGGTGAATTGCCTGATGAGATTGATAGAATTTACAGGGATTGTGTAATAATATGCACTGATCTGACCAGTCTCTTTTTTATTTAAACCGTTTTAAGTCACAAGCCGAGCGAAGAAATGTGCATAGAATTTATTTGACTTGGGTGAAATTAGGAACCTTGATGTTAGTGTTCCAGTGGTCCTGTGGATGTATTAGCAAAGATAAAATGAAAGGAGTTGTGCCTGAAGGGCTTTGAGTGAAGCTTGTGACATTTCTCTGTGAGATAATTTTGCTGTGAGCCTGACTTGCACTGCAACTGTGCGTGAAACATACTTCAATTGTGACACTTGACAACTTTACATGATGGAGTGTATTACAGAATGGATAACGATTTACGGTTGCTTTTGGGTAGTACATCTAGAAGCCTCCTCTTAACTAAGCTATGCATCATGTAGGAAATCTTTAGATACAAATTTCTGATTTCACCGAGTGTTTCACCCTTGGTCACTTAGAAGGCTAATTTGGGTCAAGTTACTTTTTCACTTGGAGGGGAAATTTGGGTCCGACGAGTAGCTCTTTGCACTATGCTAGATAGAGAAATCATTTTTTAATTTGCAAAAGGCAACCTGCATTTTATGGATATTCTGAGCATGTCTGTCTTATATCTGTTTTCACTTGCTGAAAACTTTGATGGAAAATGTAACTTGACTAACTGTCATTTATATACCAATTTTTAGACCTTATGTTGAACTTTCTGTTAATTAAATGGATTGTTTGACAAAAAAAAATTATTCAATATTAATTGTTACTATAAAAATCGTTAAAAAAGGCTAGTAATTATGCAAATCCTGATGGCAGGTTGAAATAACCTGCATTTATTTGCCGTTATTCAAGTAGTTTACTTGGGTTTCTCCTTAAAGGTTAAGAGGTGCCGACATTAAGTATATAAAGTTTTACACATCCGCCGATGGCATTTTCCTGATATTTTTTCACTTCCAATAATCCATGGTGATGGTCATTTGAACATTGGATTTTTTAACATGACTTCGTTTTTTTTTGTTCATTTAACTCGACTTTTAAGTAGGATAAAGATGGTACTAGTTGTGGATTGGTATCCTTGTTATGTCAATCAATGCTCCCTCATGGGATTGTCTGGAGCGATTTATTGATGGAGAGTAGCCGACTGTCCCTGCTCTTCATGGGTTTTCACAGAGATATAGTTATAGAGTAGCTGACTGGACCTTCTCTTTTTATCCTTCAGGTACAAGAAGTTCTGAAGTTGCTATATGAGCTCCTCCCCACACTGACCAATAATCAGGATTGTCAGCAAGTATCTGAAAAGGTAGCTTTTTTACGCAGTAACCCTGGTTTTCTGCGGATGTTTGGAATGGACGTACTTCCATTACTGATTCAGGTTGGTCATCTCTATCAATATAAAGGTACTGCTACTCCTTTTATCGGTGCTTTGAGGATGTTCACTCTTCTTGCAGGTGGTTAATTCTGGCGCAAACATACACGTTTGCTATGGTTGCTTAATAATCATCAACAACTTGTTATCTGTGAGCACATCGGATATTCTTGCTGAAGTGCTTACAAACTCCAATTTTTCAAGGTAATCTAGCTTTTTTCTCACTACTTAACATGTGTGCAAAGCACAAGCACAGTGAAGAGTCAGGTACCCGATCTCTTGTTTATAATGCCATCAACACAACAAGCTCACTTAAATACGAAATGTGCCTCTTTTACTTTGCTTAACATAGTCGTGGTAATTCAGCTTTTTGGCGGGAGTGTTTACGCGCAAGGATTACCACGTATTGGATATAGCACTTCAAATTGCCGAGTCAAGCTTGCAAAAGCTTGGTGATATGTGCTTGAAGTCTTTCATCAAGGAAGGTGTCTTTTTCGCTATTGATGCACTAATAACACCAGAAAAATGCTCGCATAGATTGTTTCCAGTCTTTAGTGGCAATCAGCTGTCAGTTGATTCCAGTCAAAAGCCAGCTAACAAGGGAGTGCTGAGATGCTTATGTTATGCCTTCAAAAATGATCATTCTCCTTCGGCTTCGGAAACAGGAACTTGCAAGCTTGCTCTGGATACTGTTCATCAACGGGCAAAGGACATAAGAACTAGCTTTTTCTCTCCAGAGCTTTGTGATTCTGAAGAAGCTCTGACTGATATTCTTCAAATGCTTAAAATGTTTGCTGTTTCAATAAATGATCTGATGAATGAGTCCAATGATGAATCCTCTTTACAGCATGAGGAGAAGTTTCATTCTGTTGTGCATCAAATAGCAGTGAAGCTCAACGGTAGTGAACCCATTTCCACTTTTGAATTTATTGAGAGCGGTGTTGTTAAATCTTTAGTGAATTACCTATCCAATGGCTTGTCAACATGTGATAAGGTTGAACTGGATGGCAAAGTTGGTCATTTGTTTGTCATTGAGAAACGACTTAGAGTTTTTGGAAGGTTAGTATTTACTCCCTTGGATTCTCTTCATGGGGATTTGCCCATGGTGGTTTTGATAAGGAAACTGCAAAGTGCACTGTCCTCGCTGGAAAACTTTCCTGTCATTATAAACAACTCAACCAAGCAAAGAAACTCTTTTGCTATGGTCCCCAATGGACGCGGCGTATCACATCCATGTCTAAGAGTTCACTTTGTGAGGGGAGAAGGGGAGGAATGCCTATGTGATTATTCTCAGGATGTTATAACAGTTGATCCTTTCACACCTTTGAATGCCATTGAAGGGTTTTTATATCCCAAGGTCAAGAAAAGTGAGACCGTGGAGAAAAATACACTTGTTGAAGAGGAAAACCTACCTCTGAAGTTGCCAATAAATGCAAATCTTACTTGTGGCGAAAGTTCTGAGAATATGGAATTTCAGGGTATGTCCACTGCTTTACAAGACCTGCAACAAGGTGAAGCCAACTTGTCAAAGTCTGTACCTGATCAACCAGATGTAGGACGACAGTCAAATCCTGGTGAAACTTCTGATGAACAGGATTCTGCGGTAAATTTTTTTGTTTTCATTTCCAGTTATTATAGTCTTGTTATGTAACAATGCTGAAGTAACATTTCTTTTGACTTGGGATGATTGTGAATGTGTCCTGTTGTTGATATTATATTTGGTTTGGCTGCAGTCTTTTAAACGAACTACTGCTCATTCAGGATATTCTAATCTGGCCATAGGCCCAGATTGTATAGTTTGATGGTTTAAATCCTTTTGTCTGCTGTATGGCATGTCTAATTTACAATGACATGGCTCTATTTGTATCTTAGGTCTCACAATCCAAGACTCCAGAGCCAGATATTAATAATAAGTCAACTCAAAGTCCATCCTCTGAAGATGACGTTCCTTTGCCAAAATTGTTGTTTTACTTGGATGGGCAACAGATTGATAGAACGCTTTCCCTCTATCAAGCTGTTCTTCAACAACAAATAAAAGTGGGAAATGAGATGATTGCCAGTTCAAAGTTGTGGAGTCAGGTCTATACACTAACATATAGAAGGGCTGCTGAACCTAGACCGGTATACTCTCAAGAATGCCCATTCTCAGCTAGAAACTTGCCTCTATTGGATAAAACAGGGGTGTTTATGCAAGATATACAGTGTTCGTCTGACTTATTTGCTGGTAAACTCGTTTCGGACTTGGAGAAGCCCAGTCCTGTCTACGACATCATAGTCTTGTTAAAAGGTATGGAAGCAATGAATAGACGAGCATTTCAACTGATGTCTTTTGAAAGAATGGCTGCTTTTGCGGAAGGAAGAATGGACGACTTAGATGATCTTAAGGTAATGGCTCCCTTGGTCCTGCAGAATGAGTTTGTAAGCAGCAAGTTGACGGAGAAATTAGAACAACAAATGCGGGATTCCTTAGCTGTTTCGACTGGTGGTATGCCTTCATGGTGTAACCAACTAGTGGATTCATGCCCCTTTTTATTCAGTTTTGAGGCGCGACACAAGTACTTTCACTTGTCTGCTTTTGGTCAGCTCCAACTTCAATCTGATCCCCCATCTCATGGTAGTACAGGCGCTTTGACTGATAGAAGGCGAAGTGCGAGTGGCTTGGTGCGAAAGAAGTTTTTAGTACATAGAGATCATATTATGGACTCTGCTGTCCAGATGATGGATTTGTATGCCCATCAGAGAGTTGCCCTTGAAGTTGAGTTCGATGATGAAGTCGGTACTGGTCTTGGTCCCACATTGGAGTTTTACACCTTAATCAGTCATGAGTTTCAGAAGCCCGGCCTTGGTATGTGGAGAGAGGATCATGGTTCTTCGTCCAGCAAGGTTATGGAAACGCATGGGTCAGAAATGATTCTCTCTCCTTTCGGACATTTTCCCTGCCCCTGGGCTCCTGCTTTATATACATCTGAAAATCTAGAGTTTGCGGAAGTTATTAACAGGTTCATTCTGCTTGGGAAGCTTGTGGCAAAAGCTCTTCAAGATGGGAGGATCTTGGATCTGCATTTGTCTAAAGCGTTTTATAAATTAATTATTGGACAGGTAGGACACAGTTACACTATGGGACTTACTGTTGATTCTCTCATCTGATGATTATCTCCTGGCGATTATCTATTGACACTACGTTGTGTTGTGCTTTGTTTTCTTGAAGGACCTTACTTTGTATGACATCCCCTCATTTGATCCTGAGCTTGGTAGGACTCTGCTAGAGTTCCAGGCTCTAGTTGACAGGAAGAAGTTTCTGGAATGTGTTCATAGAGAAAGCTCAACCCTCAAAAATGACTTCTGCTTTAGGAATATCGCTATGGAGGATCTTTGTCTGGATTTCACTGTTCCTGGTTATCCTAATTATGTGCTTTCATCTGGACCTGACCATAAGATGGTACAGCCCTTATTGTGAGCACATGCTATTTCCTTTGATTCTCCATTGAAGGTACCAAATTGAGCCTCTCTTCATGTTATTCCAGGTAAATATGACCAATCTGGAGGATTACGTCTCATTCGTTGTGGATGCTACCACAAATTCGGGAATTTCAAGACAAGTAGAGGCCTTCAAATCTGGATTTAATCAGGTAGTTGAAAATTGTGTGCCTTTGGTGAAATGACTAGTTAACTATTGGCTCTTTTTAGTGGATTTAGTTGATACTGATAGCAATATTAGGAGAAGTTTTGGAGAGAACGGCACTTGAATTTTTGGAGAGAATTTACTGAAAGACGAGTATTGTGTTAAACTTATTATAGGTGTTCTTTCTTTATTCAACCTTTTCACTTCTCCTGTGATGTTAATAGTTATAGAAGTGGCATGGAGCAAACTTAATTGTTTTACATGCTTCTTGAAGCAATGTAATTTAGGATAGGTTGCAGCTTCCAATTTCAAAGGGCTTCCAGATTATAGAGCATAGAGCTTGCGTGCCTTACTGAGATGTATTTTTCTATGGATATAATTGGTGGAGTTTGTTGTGGCCTGTTCATGTGCTCCTGTTATCTTTCAAACGTATTCAGGGGGTACCTGTTATGCTGTAAACTGGTTTAAACATTATCAACTTTGCCTGTCTTAGCGGGGAAAAAGTATTGAGTCTGTTCCCTTTCAGGTTTTCCCCATTAAGAATCTTCAGATTTTCAGTGAGGACGAACTAGAGCGCTTGTTATGTGGAGAAAATAATTCTTGGGAGGTATGTCTCTCAGCTTTAGATGATTATTTCTTCGCGGGGTTGGGCTTTTGCTTACTGAAGGCACATCATTTTCCCTTATTAACAGTTCGGTGAGCTCTTGGAGCACATCAAGTTCGATCATGGTTATACTGCAAGCAGTACTCCTGTCATCTATGTAAGTGGTCAATCCTTCACTTGCTAATGCAAATTTATATAATTCTAAGGAAGTAACTTAATTGTGTGAATCTTCAGCTTTTGGAAACCATCCAAGAATATGATAAGGAGCAGCAGCGGTCATTTTTGCAATTTGTGACAGGAGCACCTCGTCTTCCTTCCGGGGGTTTAGCATCACTCAACCCGAAACTTACAATCGTGCGGAAGGTCTGAGAGAAAGCATCGCATACTTCCTTGACTCCTCATTTTCTTTCTATACATCTCCTAATTTTTCTTGTATCTTTTGCATTGGCCTTTGCAGCATTGTAGCAAATCTGCAGATGCCGAGCTACCCAGCGTGATGACTTGTGCCAACTATTTGAAGCTACCGCCTTACTCTTCTAAAGTGACATTCTTGCTAAGTTTTCATTTCCGGTTCTTTGTAATAGTTTGAACATCGCTAAAGTTCAGTTACATCAATATTTTGCAGGAGAAGATGAAGGAGAAGATCTTATATGCCATAAGAGAAGGCCAGGGCTCATTCCATCTTTCATAGTCTGCATAGCGCACAAGACGAGTATGAAGGAATGTGTAAATTTGTAATTATTTAGGTTATGGGTGACGTGCTGTAGATAAAGAAACGGGGGTGGTGAAGAAGCGTGCACGTACCTCTGGTCTCCGACATACAGAACCCTTGCTTAGCCGAACTACGTTGCTGACCGGTAAATTAGAGGTAGCGGTTTTACTTAAGTGATGGAGCTGTACAGAAAATGGTGGTTCTTTTAGTTCTTAGTACATTTTGTACAAATTTATGTACAGAAACTGATTTCACGAGATAGTGCCATTTTTCGCTAGTAATATGAAATTGCCCATGAAATTTTGGGAAGACAGCAAGTTCATTGGATTGCATTGCGGTGCTTGGGTGTTGGATTTTGCTTATCATTTAGGTGGAGTATCATTAGAATGTATTGATGTCACTGACTGCAAATTTGATATAGTAATGTTAATTAATGAATACTGCATGATAGAGCAAGCAGTAGAGTTTACACTGGCACAAATGGCCTAATTTGTAAAGGAAGGTATTTGCAAGTGGAGTCTACTCTGGCACACTGACGCCGTTGATGGTTTTGCTTGAAGATATCTGCTCGCCGATATTTGGCAATCAGAAACACATCCCGGTGTAGCTCATCTTGTCATTTAGCCACATAGCATGGCTGTCGGTTTCAGTCGGTACACGGCGCAGAGGCGCAGAGAACATAAAAAATTTAACGATCTATACTTGGTTCATATTGCTAAAACACTTTTATTTTTTTATACAATTTTAAAAAAATTATTTCTTATAAATTTTTATTTGTTTTTCTAGGAAATCAATTTTCCTTCTTCCGCCGGCCGCAAATCGGCAGTGGCTGGCGACCAACCGATGGTGACGGATGACCGGTCAGCAACTAGACCTTGGCAAGCTCGACACTCGCCCGTGACTGTTGACCGCTTGTAGGAGCCCACTTTTCGGTGAGATTTTTTCTTAGGAAAGATTCATCCGCAACACCCACTCGCATTGGTTCATCCAAAGTTCCTTAGCCTTGTGCATAATTTTTTGATAACCCATATTCCTATCAAGGTCAAGAAGTCAAGAGCATCTCAGCAGCGAGATTGAATACCCGGATTGAATCAAAGTTCAAGCCACCCGCCTAGAACAAATAGGAGGCGTGGGCCACAGGTCGCACATAAGGAAAAAGAAAAAAGAAAGAAAGAAAGAAGATAATAAGAAAAAATACGCGGCCCTCGTCGAATTTCGTAAAAAAAAATAAAATAAATCAGAAAACTTATTTATGACTCCCGGTAATATGACCCATTTAAAACTTGTTAAGTAATTCAATTATGACTCTCTTAAACTTATTTTTAAATCTAAATGCAACTCGTTTATGATCCATGCTATTAAACATGGCTCAATATATGAGTTTTACACCCATTTTGTTCGGCTTGACAGTGGAGCAAGGCCCATCTCAGACATATGCATATCCGGGTCGCTGGGCGCCACTTGACATCCATGGAGTCATAAATAGGAGTCCAAAATGAACCAACACCATCAAGACGATGAAGACACTGATACCGGAAGAAGACGACGGCTCCTCCCCACCCTCTCCAACACCACACAAGCTTTTGGCCGTCAGAATGCTCGCAGAGATTTAGCTGCAGTTGGATATGACAATTGTACCCCCAGGGCAATCATCTTATTATCCTTCGAAACCATCTTTGCCATTAATTCCTTCCCTTTGGCTTCTCTAAGGTTCAAGAAGTCCAAACCTTCAAAACCTCCAAACTTAAAGACAATGAGGATCATAATTTAGAACCAATGGAGGGTTAATTGATATTTCAGCTATTTAGGGTTCTCCCCACACCTAAATTTTCAACACTTTAAACTACTTTCGGGGTTATCTCTTTTCTGTAAGAGCTTTCCCTCTTCTTCTTCAAGTGTTTGCCCTACCAATGGAGGTAGACAATCCCTAATTCCTTCTTTCTTCCTCTCTCTCCCTCTTTTGGAGCCCTCTCTTTTCCTTCAAACCATCTTCTCATTCACTCCACCCGAAACAAACCCCACTCCGTGGTATGCACAATCTGGCAACCTGTTAAATCCATTCCCATAAACCATTACACATTCATCTCCCAGCATTCACTCTTTCAATAGAACTCATGTACTATTTAGTCGTTACAATCCTTTCTATAATGTTTCTACGGTTCATAAATCCCCCCTATCACAGAAACCGCCAAACCCTTTCATCGTATAAAAAAAAAAAAGAAGCCCTAAATTCCATTTTGCTCCACCTCCTCCCATTTCCCTCTGTCTCGCACATATGGCAAATCTTAGGACCCACCTCACGCTAGATGCAGCCTACTATGGGACCCAAGACTAACTTGGCAGGAATAGGTCCCTGGTCTCTCTCCCTTCTCTTCGGCCCCTTCTCATTCTGGTTGGACTTTCTGGACTTTCCTTGAAGTGGAACCTGCCATAACAACAACTACAGTCAAGCTCAACATGGATAAGGATTCGGATAAAGATCAGAGGTTAGCTTTCCTATTGTTCCGACGTTTTTGCAACAAGGAATATCTTTCACCGAAATTCAGTCTTCGATTTTTATTAAGAGGGTTCTGTGGCTCAACTTTCGAAAGGAAATTTTAATGAGAACACGGAGTAACACAAATGGAAGTGAAATGGGTATGAAATCAGTGGATCGAATATGGATTTGAGATCAACAAAGGTTCAGGCTACGTTACAATACTCCTACTAAAGCAGTAGAAAGCTTGAAACTAAACTAGAGTTGCAGAAACTCTAAATGCTGGAAAGGAGAATACATGAAAGTTAAAGTGCAGAAAACTTGAGTTCTTTTGGATGTGTGTTGATCTGTCTTCATTCTCCTCTCTTTCGATTATTTGTTATTCTTTGGCTTTCCATAACCGTTTGTCGGTTATTTTCTTACTTTCAAACTCTGAATCTTGGCGCCTTCAATAACTTCCCATTTGCCCACGTTTTATCCGCCAAAACTTGATCTTCAACTGTCAATATGGCTTTGAATTTGAATCTTTTCCAGCAACTGCCGTGAACTGTTCGCATCCACTATCCGGATTTCTTGCTCGTAACTTCTTGCTGACATGGCTAGTTTGGCCATCCTGCGGTTCCTTTTGTCTTCATAATCCTCTTACTGCTGACCCTCTATAATTTCGGTATGTCCAGAATCTTACCGAATTCTGAAAATCAATGGCTCTGTTCTCCTACTTCCCGAATATCGGGTTTAGACTTCTAGACATTTCGGTATGTTGCAGACAACTTACCGAACTTCTCAGAGTAGCTTACCATCCCCGATTTACTGATTTTCGGGACACAGTGATACTAAAGTCCATTCGGTAACTCTTTATTATTTGGTGTCAACAGATGCCCCCTTTAAAAGAATTAAAAGAATTTTAATTCTTATAAATGCCAAAGATGATAAGACACTTACTTTTTGCTTCCAGCGCCATTTTGCCATCTCGTTTTGCGCGCTTGCCTTTTCAGCTTCTCCTCGTATCAACTCAATATATATATATCAGATGTCCCCACACAATCTGATCTCTCGCCTTCAAACTTGCTTCTCCAACAAGTCCTCGCTTATTCGCTCCTTCGAGCCCTTTTCCTGTACTTGATCAGACACCATGGCTCCCAAGGCTCAAGCTTCCTCCTTCCTTGCCTCAAATGCCCTAGAGCGCTATTATAATTTCAGAGACTCTCAAGATTTCAACGATGACCGGCATTTTTTCTCGGTGCAGAATGATTTCGAGGATTCTTACATCCTTGGCCCAGCTGTTTACAATCAGTTTTCGATTCCTGCCATTCTCTCTGATTTCTTCCCTCGTCATCAAATTGAGGTACTTCCAATCCACCATTCTTCCGTTCTAGCTTACAACTGGCACTCCCGTCCTTCTCGTCTTAGGGCTTTTTCTGATTTTGAGCCAAATTTTTACCAATGGTACCTTTGACTTCGTCCTTCCAAGGGCTCTCTTTGGGATGGACTTTCGATTCATAATGCTTTGCGCCTTTGTTGTTTTGATTATCGTCTGAATCATGAGCTAATCAGTGCCTTATCCTGTTTTTGGTCAACTTCTACCAACTGCTTCTTCTTCCCTTTTTCCCCGATGTCGGTAACTTTGCTCGACATCCATTGCCTGACCGGTCTTAGTCCTTTAGGTACAGACCCATCTACTCTGTCTTCGGATTCTTACCCAAGACTCGGTAAGTTGTCTGATTCCGAGCTAGCTTGTGGGGCTTTTATCGGTAAGTTTTTTAGGAAAGAAGGTGAAGTTACCGACGAGAAACACACCGCTTTTCTCTTGTACTGGCTCTGTAAATTCCTCTTTTGCCATCCTATTGTGAGAGTTTCAAAGGACTTCGTAGCTATAGCTTCTGCCTTAGCTTCGGCAACTCTCATTTCTTTAGGAAAAACCATTTTATCCTTATTGTACCGAGGCTTAGCCCATTCGGCTTCTTCCATCATTTCGGATGAAATAGGTGGAGTCTATGGTGGTCCACTCTGGATTCTCCAAGCCTGGTCGGCTTTTTATTTTCCTTTTTGGTTTTCCAAAGACCATTTCTCGCAACCCCCTTCGGTTTCTATCCCGAATCATCCTGTCTGTCGAGCCTTAAGCCGAGAGCTGATTCCTTTCCCAAAGGGGCAATTATCTTATTTTCGGTTCTTTGTTTCCCAAATTTTTTCCATCAAAGGGAAACAATTCTCTTTTTCTCCTTTTCTCATTCCCGAATTCAAATCATATTTTCCTTCCTTTCAGAAGAATAAGAGTGATTTTTGGCAAGTCGTTCTAACCTCTATTGACCTTCCTGTTAGGTTTTCAATAAAGGGTAGATTCGTCGCTGGCTTCGAAATCTACTCTCCCTAATATTGTGCTAGACAATTTGGGTTGATGCAAGGGATTCCTGTCCCGGCTCTCTACACTTTTTCTTTTTCTTCCACCAATAAAGTATTCTGTAAGCAAGGCGACAGTCAAAACTTCATTGAACTGAACAAGCTGATTCGGGACATTTACCGATTGTTCCGTGTTACCGAGTTCATTCCAGATGTTGATCGCTCTTCAGAAGACTTCGACTTCTGGTGGAAGAAATATCGGAAGTCTGTATTTTCAGAGCCGCTGGACATGATCCTTTTGAAAATAAAGGAGACGGCCACTCTTGCACTTCCTCAATCAACCGGAGATGAAGACATTCTTCCCTTGGAACCGGCAAAGCCTGTTAAAGGTTAGTTTGCTTCCCTTCTTTCAATGTACGTCTTCATTCGGTATTTAGTTGTGTCTAACTATTTTCGCTCACAGCAGGAAGAAAGCGAAAAATCTTAGAACTGCCTGCTCCAGAAAAGGCGTCTAAGAAGCCAGCAACAGAAAGAACTACCACTCGATCTTTATCATCATCACCAAGGAGCCCATCTGTCAGTCCCACGCTACGTGCCATGATAAAGCCACATGCACCGAAAGGTAACTTTAATATTAAAGCTTTTGCTAATCATGAGCATACCTTCCAATATTGATCTGTGCTTTTCTTCTTTTAAATATAACTCAGGGAAGATTCTCAAGATATACCGATCAAAAGCGGCTTTGCTTTCTTCCCCTTCTGCTCTTGCTCCTGATGATGATATAGCAATCCTTGACCCTGTCCTGGTGCCTCCGGCTTCTTCGACGGAACTTCTTATTGCATCAACGCAAACCCAGACTCCAAAACTTAAGGAAAAGGAACAAGCTGATGACCCATCTTCTCCTCAGACTAGGAAATCTCCAACTTCTATCGATAAGTATTGTCTTCACTTTACCGAATGGTGAATGCTCCTTATACTATTGTTTTAACACTCATAGCTGTATTTACAGGTACTGATGAGCCTTCATCTGCATCAAAAAGAATCCTGATTCCTGATGGGGAATTTCTTGAAGGCCCATTGTTGACACCTAAATTTTGACTTTTACGTTTTCAGTTATATTGCATAAAAATTAGGAATTAATCTTTAGTTCCTACATAAAATAATCAATTGTTTTTCATGCATTGCGTAATTAGGTTAATATTCATTGCATTTGCATTTTTAGACCTACGACAGTTGGACTAAGCTTAAATTGGCGAGCAATAGACCTGGACCCATTTTAAAAATTCGTTCAAAGCTAGAGAGATGTGCCGAAAATTTGAGTGAGCGTTGGACCCGGTTTTCAAAATTTATGCAGTCCGTTTTGCTCAATTTATTGAAAGGGGCTTTTAATTAATTATTTGATTAATTAAAGCCCGATTTGAGTTCGAATTTTGCGCGATTAAGCCCGCACAATATGGAAAATTCGGCTGGCCCTTTATGAATACCGCATGACCGAATTTGTCAAGAGACCTAGTCCATTAGGACTCTTCCGAGATCTGAAATTTTGATCTAATGGCTATCATTGGAATAGAGTTTTAATCCGACGGTCTCTAATCAACCCTACACTTACTAGACCTTGCGCTCTATATAAGCTAACTTAAGTCTAGGGTTTAGAGGGGAGCAATTTGTTATTCAAAGAAAACTGGAGAGAAAAAAAAACACGTGAGAGATAAGCTTCGAAAGTGGTGGTCTCTCTTGGTCGAGCTCCCACGCGCCATCGCCTCTGCCATTCTTGCGGTCGCTGTTCGGTGTTGCTGCAGCCGTTCAACACACTCCGAAGTCCCGTGTGGTTGACCCTCACCGGTCCGCAGCTTTTTAGCCCCTTCGCGCGCCATCAGACCCCGTTGATAGAGCTACTGTCCAGGCTGACCAAAACTACCGCTGTGGTGATCTCTTTTCTCTGATCGGAGCTGCTGCCGGGATTTATTTTACTCGCTGTTCGGCGTCTAGTTACCTACCGTTTGGAGGTCTAATTCGCTGTAATTTGGCCCAAAGCACACGCTGTTTGTTGTCTCAATTTTATCGTGGTTTAAGGCTGTCTCCCAGCACTTGCTAATCTCATTCTTTGGACAAGTCAAGTTGATAAACAGGTCTTAATGCGCTGATCGTGCCCAGTCCGTAGTTGCGTCGGGAATTTTCCAACTAGCAGATCCACAAGCTGGTTTGGAGTTCATATTCGGCAATACAATTTCTCAGAATTAGGTAATTAAGCTTTTATTTTCCAGAATAGCTTTTCGTTACTTGATTCAGTCGAATTAGATGTTCATTAAGCAACTTGCATGTCATGAACGTATTGCTCATTGTGGACAGATTCGTGGTTTGCCTAAGTTTAATTTGATGTGCATATCTATTGAGCCATGACTTGAATGCTTGGTTGATATGAGAAATTTTCAGATAGGCTCAAATCATGTGATAATCGCCCAACTTAAAAATCTGATTTTGGAGTGTATCTTGCGGATATCATGCATATTTTTGGATTGAATTCTATTGCCCCAGCTTTAATTATCCAAAATCCTAAGGAATATTTCTGGTGACACCGTGCTTATTTCGTTGAATATTTGGGCGCATCTTCCTGTCGATTGGAGTTGAGGCAATTTAAATCTCGATCACATTTTGTTAAGATATTGATATATTTTCGAAATATTGGAGCATATCTCATGGTCTGATTTAAAATTTTCTGAAATGTTGAATTTATCTCTAAGATTTGGATGTTTATCTAGATTACGTTGAATATCTTAAAAGATAATCTTCCAGATTTTAACGAATTGTGAATCCTTTGCGGATAGGGTCTTACACCCTTCAAAATTCGGCAATCCCCCTAGTTGGCCGAAAAGTGCATTGTCTTTTTATATACTATAGTCTAAATTAAATATTTTTATAATCCACCTTGAGTATAGTACATGCTCCCTTGTGCCTTTGTCCCTCGGAATTTGTGCATGGCCATCCGACTTCACCCTCGAAGTACGACGCCATCCGCACAATGAAATTGTCCGTCTCATCCCATAACTTTAGGACCGGACCGACCAATTTCATAATATTTAAATTCACCATCCGACCCCACCCCCGGGGTACGACGTGAATAAATTCCCTTCCGACTCTAAACTTTGGGTACGAAGCGAATTCATGGAAAAATTCGGATATTAAGGTGTACTATGCTCAAGGTTCATTATATTAGTATTTGATTCCCTTTTTTTTCATAAATGACATAAAAAATACCAAAAAATTTCATTCATGTGCATATCATATAGTTTAGTTATCATGCATTGTTTTACCATGTCATTTTGCATGTCATTTAATGTAGCATCCATCTTTGCACGTCATTATATTATGTTTCATCATATCATGTTTGATCTGACATTCATGCATTGCTTCATGTCATGACATTTAGGCTAGAGTACTCATGCAAATTTTCGCATGTCATGCATTGTGTCTCATCATCCATGCATTTTCATATCATTAGTATAGTCCATATTTCATACCATATAATTTATAATTCATATTTATGTGCATCAAAAACCATTTTCTCAATATCATCATTATTCGTGTCATATAGGTTAAAAATCATGTCGCATGTCATTTAGGTTAGAATTCATATTTTTCTTGCATTAAAATTTGATTTTCTTTTCTAAAGTCATCATGCATGATTATTTCCTTGTCATATAGTTTCACATCATAGTTGCATTCATGCATTTGCATAGCATCCATTAAATCAAGAAAACCCCAAAAAAACATAATTGCACCTTGCTCTATAAATTGAATCCATTGAATTTGCCAGTTCGAGAAATCTTCACAAGAATGGTACCGAAAGGGTGTTAATTGAAAAATTAACATAATCAAGTCCCTGAACTTAAATCTCTGGTTAGCAGAAAATAAAGTATTCTCTCGATACTTTATTTAGGTATCTAATCTACCTACCAAGAAAAGATTAGTGGCGGCTCCAAAATTTAAATCATTTGAACATAAACCTAAGTTGCGAATTGGTAGAGCTTGGGAGAGCTCGGACTAGGTTGGTTAATTCATTTAATTAATCTAGTAATCCATTAACTTGGAATTTCCTAATTTTAGGTCGCGACAGCTTGGCGACTCCGCTGGGGATCAAAATTGTAATTTTCGAAAATCGGGCTTAATGATTGACTAATGAATTTTCGGAAATTTCATTGTATTTCAAGAGAACTTAGGCCGAATTCTTGTGGTGATTTTTCCTTTGATTGGCTTTAATTCATTGACTTTTTAGGTGTTATATGTTTTTGCAGGATAAATTTAAACTATTAACCTTTGTTTTGCAGGGTAATATAGTTTGATTTTATTTCTGATTTGGATAATATGCCATGTGTCCGCATGTCCGTTTGCATTGCATTTACACCGCGATCGGACCCGGGTCGCTAGTAATTAGGATGGTATCGCGCGGGAATCCACCCGACCTCACCCCCGAGGTACGGTCGATCTCGTCCCCGATCCCGAGCTTTCCTTCGTGTTGGAGATCTCTCCCCTAGTCATACCCTAATGGCACGGGCAGAATCTTGACCATAGCTAGAATTTTGGAAACCAGACCCGACCAAGCCCCATTGGTACGGTCCGTTTTTGGAATTTCACTTTGAAAAGATCATTAATCAATTGACTTGCACTCATGCGCATGTGTTTGCAATCGTCGTTTTTCATGGTAAATTCCTAAATTTTTGTCTCGCAATCTACTCATTTTTTTATCGTTATTTTGGGTCGGTCCATGGTACTAGGATTGTCGTGTCTCTATCTTGATCATGGGAAGCAAGGATAATCCTAAGAACATCAGGATCATTGTCGCACCGAAGTCAGACTTAAGCGAGTGGCTGACCCGACTCGACCACACCGCCCGTGCATATGTGGAGTCCAAAGTCGGGCGATTGATGCCGATATTGGATATCAAAACTCGTGTGGGGATTGTTCATGCATTGACACATTTCTGGAGCCCTGATACTTCAACATTCATCTTAGGTAAGCATGAACTCACCCATACCTTGGAAGAATATAGCATGCTTATCGGAAAAGCTGTGGACACGGAGTTGATTAGCCCGCCCATTGGATTAGATCCCGCTATAGCACTAGCCAATTTTTTGAGAATCAAAATTGAAGAAATCCGTAAGGTTTTGAAAGTTGGTCGTGGGAGTTGCCCGTTTTCCTTTGTGAAAAAATGCTTCGATGAAGCATCACCTATTCAAAAGGGCAAGGTTTTTCTATTAGCTTTCTTTGGAATGATCATTTTTCCATACTTTCAGAATTTCCTCAATCCTCATATTGCTTTTGTTGTTCAGCAAATATGTGATGGGAAAAACTTGGTCCATGTTATCTTAGCAGAAACTTTTATCTCCCTCACAAAATTCAAACAAGAAAAAGGGAACATTTTGCAATCATCAGCCGATCTCTTACTTATTTGGTTTTTATCACATATTAGGCCATGTAAGAATCTTGTCTCGGTCGAGAAAATCAGAATTTTTTCCCACCCCATCATCGTTTTTAAAAACAAACAAGGGGAAATTCCGGATTACCATTTTTCCGATTGGCTTTTGCTTTTAACGGATCCGCGTCCTAGGGGGTTCTGATGGCAAGCTAGTTGGTTCCAAGTGGAGAGTGCTCGATTGGCGAGTGGCGGGGCAAAGCCTATTCCTTTGCTCGGATTTACCGGAGCAACCGAGTATTATCCCTTGCGAGTGGCCCGCCAGTATGGAGTGGTTCAGACATTGCCACCACCTCTTGAAGCCGATCAAGTCCAGTTCGATTTTACCCGGAGTATCCCGGAGCATGAGCAAGCAGTGATCACCGTCCGTTCTCTATGGGACTTTTGCCGACCGACCAAGCTCAAGCTACCGACGAAGGTTTTATCAGGCGACGAGAAAGCATATCATGCTACGGCCCTTTACATCAAGAAGCACGTGATCCCCGAGGCGATCCGACCGAAGATTCCCACAGTGTCAGTCACAGCCACTCACCGGGCCGAGAAGGAGGAACTCAAACGAAAGTTAGAGCAAGCTGAGGGGACTATCTCGAAGTTGACCATGGCAAACAAACGACTGAAGGATAAACTTGCTTCCCAGAAGTCATAGATCGGGATTGTCTTGTCATCGAGTCATTTGATTATGGTCTTGCATTTCATTATTTTCACTTTCATGTTGTCGTTTCTTTCATTATACTTTGGGTTCATGTAAGGACAGCAAGTGTTTAATTCCGAATTTTATGAGTAAGCTACTGTTCTGAATCTGTTTCTGTTCGACCGAACTGACTTGTGCGAATTTTTCAAATACCTTCGGGTCCTTTTTGAGTTCCGACTATAAAATGAAAAACGTTAGGGAAATCTTGATCTATCATGTGTAAAATTTTGAGATTAATACAGTACGTTTTACATTTATTACCGGATTTAAGATCAGAATGGAACAGTCTGAAAATGCAGGATTTTTTTTTTACATCAGTCTAATCCAACCCTTTACCATTGATAAATGAATTTTTAAACACAAGGTAAAAACACAAAAGTTGGAGAACGGAATTTTAAATAATGGCCTGAAAAATTTTGGACCTTAACTCACATTTTTAATGGGTCTTTCGTTCATTAAACAAAGGCCGGACAAAATAGTTTTCTAGGCCAAATTTTTCCGAAGGGGTATTAAACTGCATTGATCCGTGCATTTTCAGCCTCGGAACAAAACATGAAAGTTGTTCATTTTTGTCTTGACTATGTTTCCGTAAAGTTTGGTGACATTTCGATCATTTCATGATTTATCACGAATTTTCTCCCAAAACCCGACGGAACTGGACTGCTTGAATCACGGTTCTGAGTCAGATCAGGTCATGTGAGTCAGTCCGGTCTAGGACCATGGATCGATTTGCCATATCCACTCCTTGTACTGATCATATTGATGCACTTTTGCAGGTAATTCATCACGGGTACCTCAAACCCTCATATTACTCGGTCAATAGCAAAGAAAATGGCCGACAGAGCTGAGATTAACGCAATAGTTCAGGAGGCCCTCAAGGAGCACGCGAATGAAATGACTGGGCAATTCGAAGGGATGGTGTCCCAAGCTATGGAAAGAGTGATAGCGAGATTTGCCGCCATGCAGCAGCAGTTCAGCTCTGTCTCGTCGCCCACAGCGCCTCCACCGCCTTCTCCGGTGGACGATCCTAACAAAGGCACGGGTCGTGTCCCCATACACACTTTGCCGCTGGAGGACGTTATTCTATCTGGTGTTAGCCCGGGAACATCACCTGCTATCTCAATACCCCAAGCCAGCCCTGTGGCTGGGGGAATGAGCGAAGAAGCCGTGAAAGCCATAGCCGACATGGAGAAGAGGATACGAGAGATGGAGGGGACGCACAACATACCCCAGGTTGACCTATCCGTCTTTTCAAAGGTCAATGTACCAGAAAAATTCAAGATGCCTGACTTCGAGAAGTACGATGGCACTTCCAATCTGGTTCAGCATGTCTAAATGTATCAAGCGAGGATGAGCAAGTACGTGGCAAACGGCCCTCTGATGATTCACACCTTTCAGGCCAGTCTAAAGGATGCAGCCATGAGGTGGTACACAGACTATGAGGTCTATCGCATGGAGGATTGGGGAAAAACGGTCCATGCGTTTATTAAGCACTTCAGTTTCAATCTAGATGTCCTCACTACCAGAGAGGACCTTGAACAAGCGGAGCTGAAGAAGGGCGAGACAGTTAAGCAGTATGCTACTAGGTGGAGGAATGTCGCATCCCAACTGAAGCCGGTCCCGCCTGAAAGGGAACTCATGAGACTGTTTGTCTCCACCCTCCCTCAAGCAATGCGGTCGCGTATCCTGGGAACCGCAGCAACGTCATTCAGTCACCTCATCGCAATGGCAGAAGAGGTGGAAATTGGCATGAAGAAAGGGTGGTATGGGGATACCAGTGCGAGTGCTAAGCGGTTCGTAGCAAAGAAGGACAAGGAGCCCGCCCCTCAGATTAATATGACGTATGCCCAAAAACCTTCAGCTCAAGCTCCGACCGCCCGATTTCCAAATCAACAGCAAACTAACTTCCGTTCGCAAGGACCAAGGGGGAACCCACGTGGTAACCGGCAATATACCCCTCTCCCAGGGACCTTGTCACAGGTATTAGCCGTCCTACGCAAGAAACAGCTTCTGACTTCGGAACCTCTGAGGCCAAGTAATACAAATTCGCCTAAGTATGATCCGTCGAAGAAATGCGATTATCACCGGGGAGAAGTCGGCCACGACACGGACGATTGCTTTGTGCTTAAGAATCGGATTCAGGACTTGCTCGATTCTAAAGCATTTTCGTTTCAGGATAATCGTCAGCCCAATGTCCAGAACAACCCCCTGCCTAATCATGAGGATAAGATCAATGCTGTCTTTGCGTCCGAGACAGGCCCGGTTAAGAGTGTTAGAGTTCGGGTTGCTGACATTTTTGATGCTTTGGTTCGAGCGGGTTACTACCAGAGCGGGGAATTCGTGCCACTGGAACAGTTAAAACGGAAGGTCCTTAGTTTGGTGAAGGATGGAATGATTGTATACACGAACCAGGCAGGAACGGTGGCTACCATTTCCCAGATTATCATCGACTGGAATGAGGAGATAACTGCTTTGACCACCCAGGTGGGGTCGAGGAACGAGCCTGTAGAAGACGAGATGGCTAACCAGATCAAGACAGACCCAGAATTAGCTGACATGCCCGCTCTAGAGGATGCTTTTGACGATGAACTGGGAATTGTCGTCCCTGATGCCTTGGTAATCACGTCACCTCAACCATTCCCGTATCAGGACGACAAAGCGGTGCCATGGTCTTATGACCTAGAATTGGCCTTGGTGACAAGGTCGGGGCGTGTTTATAGCGATGATCCGCCGGCCAAACAAGTTACAGACAAGGAAGCAAAGGAATTCCTAGCGGTCATAAAGTCAAGTGAATATTGCATAGTTGATCAGTTGCGCAAGCTGCCAGCCCAAGTATCTCTATTAGAGCTCCTCCAATCCTCTGAGAAACATCGGGATTCTTTGTTTAAGGTGTTGGGACAGGTCCATGTGCCCGAAGATATTGAGGGGGACAAGCTAGAGAATTTTGTTGGAACAATCCTTCTGAAAGACCAGCTAGCATTTGCTGATGACGAGATCCCCGTCGAAGGGAGGGGACATAATAAAGCCTTGCACATCTCGGTCAAGTATAAGCAGACCCACATAGCCCGAGTCCTGGTTGATAATGGGTCAGCCTTGAATTTGTGTCCTTTGGCCACACCGAACCGCCTAGGCATCGACCCGACCAAGATGCAAGCGGCTAGGATGTCAGTCAAGGCATTCGATGGGGTAAGAAAGAATGTCATGGGGCAGATTAATCTAGAAATACAGATTGGTCCTTCTGTGTTTGAAGTCTTGTTCCAGGTGCTGGATATACCCTCGGCCTTCAATCTTTTACTAGGACGTCCATGGATCCATAATGCTGGGGCTGTTCCGTCCAGTCTGCATCAGAAGGTCAAGTTCGCCGTCGAGCAGAAGCTAATTATAATTCACGGAGAGGAGGATTTTCCTGTTTTCAATCAGACGGCCATTCCCTACATCGAACCGGAGATTACTGAAGAAGACTCTTACCATTCCTTTGAGCTAGTGCATACAATTCATGCTTCACCCGATAGTCCTTTGCCGATCCCAGAGTTGTCTTACACCTCTGTCATGGTGGCTAAGGTAATGGTAAGCAACGGATTTGAGCCTGGCTCCGGATTAGGCAAACATGGTCAGGGAATTCACGTCCCGATTGAAGTTAAAACACAATCCCACACGGCTGGTTTAGGTTATCACGAGACAAAATACCGTAGACGAGGCCGAGCTGGTCAAGGCCGAGGCCATGGTAGGACGGAATGTAGTCCGATACCGCCCCCTCTTTATGAGACATTCCGCTCAGCTGGAGTGGTAGGTGGATACGATAACCTGAATAAGTTCGAGGATGACCTTGGGATAGTCTTCCCCGACTCGTCTGAACCGATGGTTATTGATACTAAAGACACCGATGATGATGGCGTACCCTGCCTAGCTGATTGGTTTGGGGACTTAACCATTGCTGCCGTATTCGAAGATCCGATGCAGGTGGATGGAGCTGGTAATACTAGTAATTCGATTGAAACAGATCACGAGGAACCTTACATGGTCCCCAGACCTCGGAGGCTGCCCGTCCTCGCTACAGTTGATGATCCGCTGGAGGGATTGGACTCAGAGTAACATTTTATGTTCTTGCACTCCCTGCGGGAAAATTTTATTGCTTTCCTAGAATTTCCCTTTTATGTCGTACTTTAGGATTTCTTTCCATTTCTATGTTGCATTTTAGCATTTCCCTTCCAATAAGATGTAATTCGTTGATTTAATATCAATAAAATTACAGTTTTTTTTTTCATCATATTTTGGAATCTTGTTAAAGTACCCCAAACCAATCCGATGACGATAGCCAACGATTGAAAAATTTGTCATCTATGGTAAGCACTGAGGATTGGGCTTCTTCAAGAATTCTCGTCCCCCGGTCTTCAAAAATCAAAGAAACCTTCGAAAACACGAAAATTCGATGCTTGTGAAATGCATCTGGTTTGAACCCTATTTGTCCTTTTGATTCCCTCTACTCTATCTTTCAGGGGCAAAGACGAGGAGGGAGAGCCAGCAGATCCATATGATATCCATAAGTCAGACGGGCCTGATTATGATGATGAAGAAATACGCCAGAACTTGGAGCGTCATGAGAAGTCTAAATCTTTGACCGGAGAAGAAACTGTGGCGATCAATCTAGGCGACACAGAAAACCCCAGAGAAGTAAAAATTGGGGCAAACCTTCCCGACAATTTGGCTATACGCCTAACAAAGCTCCTGAGAGACTACCAGGATATTTTCGCATGGTCATATGCAGACATGCCAGGGCTCGATCGATCGATCGTTGAACACTGTTTACCCACTGACCCTTTGGTGGAGCCGATGAAACAAAGACAACGTAGGGCGAAACCCGAGCTGGCAGGGAAAATCAAAGAAGAAGTCATGAAGCTCCTTGATGTAGGATTTATCGAGGCTACCCAGTACTTTGATTGGGTCGCCAACGTAGTCCCAGTGATGAAAAAGGATGGCCGAGTTCGGGTGTGTATAGACTACCGTGATTTGAACAAAGCCAGTCCAAAAGATGACTTCCCCCTTCCTCACATTGATGTGCTCGTGGATAGTACGGCCGGTTTCGAGCTATTTTCATTCATGGACGGTTTCTCGGGTTACAATCAGATTATGATGAACGAAGCCGACAAGTTGAAAACTGCATTCACTACCCCGTGGGGCGTGTTCCACTATAAAGTCATGCCTTTCGGTCTCAAGAACGCTGGAGCGACATACCAACGGGCGATGGTTACCTTGTTCCATGACATGATGCATAAAGAGATTGAAGTTTATGTCGATGATATGATTGTAAAAACCCGACATGGAGAGGATCACGTTGAGACCTTGACGAAGTTGTTCGACAGGCTCCGAAAATTCAAGCTATGGCTCAACCCGGCCAAATGTGATTTTGGTGCTAGTTCGGGCAAATTGCTCGGATTCATTGTCAGTAGTAAAGGCATCGAGATCGACCCGTCCAAGGTGAAAGCTATTTGTGAGCTCAAGGCCCCTACCTCAGTCAAGGAAGTCCGAAGTCTCATAGGTAGATTGAATTACATTGCTCGATTCATTTCCCAGTTGTCTGAAACCGCCAAGCCATTCCTCAAGCTATTAAGAAAGAATGCGCTAGTCAAATGGGATAGCGAATGTGAAGGGGCTTTTGAGGAGTTGAAACAGCACCTCATGAATCCACCTGTGCTTGTTCCACCAACACCAGGGCAACCTCTAGTCTTATACCTCACAATTCATAGTGAATCTCTGGGTGCCATGCTAGCTCAAGTAAGCCGAGAAGATGGAAAAGAGCGAGCTATTTATTATCTGAGTAAGAAATTCACAGCTTCCGAGATGAACTATTCTGAAGCGGAGAAGACATGTGCGGCGTTAGTCTGGGTGTTACACAGGCTAAGACAATACACCCTGCATTATCAGGTGCTCTTGGTGACAGAGTGTGATCCTATCAAATACTTGCTCAACCAACCGGCCTTGGTTGGAAAGCTTGCCAAATGGCAGATTCTTATTTTCGAGTTTGACGTTGAGTACCTACCACAGAAATCAGTTAAAGGGCGGGTTATTGCTGATGTCCTGGCAGAAAATCCTGGCCAAAATGAAGATATCGATCATCCTGAAGACAGAGTCATGTCGGTAGATGATTATGCCTGGACCATGTATTTCGATGGAGCCGTAAATTTATCTGGGTCAGGCACTGGAGCGATTCTGATATCTCCAGGTGGTCAACATTATCCTGTAGCAGCAAAGTTGGTATTTCCTTGCACCAGCAATATAGCTGAGTATGAGGCATGTATTCTCGGGTTACAAGCCGCAATTGAGATAGGAGTAACCTGGCTCAAGGTGTTTGGAGATTCAGCTTTGATTATCCTTCAAACCGTCGGGGAATGGAAGACGCGAGATGCTAAGTTGCTACCTTATCATGAGTATCTGGATGAGTTAGTAGAAGAATTCGATGATATTTCTTTCGAGTATCTATCTAGGACGCACAATCGATTTGCCGATGCGTTAGCTACATTATCATCGATGTTACAAGTCACTGTTGGGCTTGAAATTGAACCACTAAAGATAGAGATATCGAGGAAGCCGGCCTATTGTATGGCTATGACTGAAGAGCCTGATGGCAAGCCATGGTACCATGATATCAAGACTTATATTCAGAAGCAGGAATTTCCTGAAAAGAGTATCGCAATCGATCAACGGTACATAAAGAAAATGGCCTCGAAGTTCTTCTTGAGCGGAGAGAGTTTGTACAAGCGATCTTACGACTCAATCCTTCTAAGGTGCATCGATTCCGCTGAAGCGATTCATCTGATGATGGAAGTACATGAAGGAATCTGTGGCCCACACATGAATGGTCACATGTTGGCTAAGAAGATCATGAGACTGGGTTATTACTGGCTCACCTTAGAAGCAGACTGTATTCAGCATGTTCGAAGTTGTCACAAGTGCCAGATTCATGGGGACAAAATCAATGTTCCTCCAAACAAACTCCATCAGTTATCAGAGCCATGGCCATTCTCTATGTGGGGTATTGACGTGATCGGTCCAATCAACCCCAAAGCATCTAACGGGCATCGATTTATCCTAGTTGCCATCGATTACTTCTCCAAGTGGATCGAAGCCACGTTGTATCTCGCAGTCACCGCGCGAAATGTAGTGAAGTTCATTCGTCGGGATATCATTGCTCGATATGGTTCACCAGAAGCCATAATTACTGACAATGGCTCCAATTTGAATAATAAGCAGGTTGACGACTTGTTCAAGGAATTCAAGATTAAACATTTGAACTCTTCTCCGTATCGTCCTCAGATGAACGGAGCGGTGGAAGCAGCCAATAAGAACATTAAGAAGATCTTGGCTAAGACGGCCGAGAATTATCGCGATTGGCATGAGAGGTTGCCGTTTGCACTCATGGCTTATCGAACATCGATCCGAACATCGACCGGGGCGACCCCATATTCTCTTGTGTACGGAATGGAAGCGGTACTACCAGTTGAAGTGGAGGTTCCTTCCTTGCGTATACTATCTCAAGTCAAGTTAACCGAAGCTGATTGGGTCCAACAAAGGATGGACCAACTGAACCTGATTGATGAAAAGCGGCTCAAGGCAGTATGTCACGGCCAGTGCTATCAGCAAAGGGTTGCTAAATCCTTTAACAAGAAAGTCCGGCCTCGACATTTTCAGATAGGAGACCTTGTTTTGCGGAAGCTGTTGCCAATAGTTCCACTTCCAGAGGGGAAGTTTGCTCCAAATTATGGTGGACCGTACGTTGTAAAGAAGGTACTCCCAGGTGGTGCTTTAATTCTAGCAGAAATGGATGGTCGTGTTTTCACCAATCCTGTCAATTCTGATGCTGTAAAGAAATATTATGCTTGATTTGTTCTGACATTTTCGTAATCAAGTTATAATATTTACCTGTTCGATGTTCATTCATGAGTTTTTCATATGATTGGCTGCTTTCTGTTTGCATTACTAATCTTCATTGAGAGATAGTTTCAATCAGGAAAATTGTTTGATCCAATTGGATTGATCATTTTGAATGAGGAACTCAGGATGACGAAAGGCAAGCCATTTCCTATACACGTCCTATATTTCTAATCTCTAGTGAGGAGTGCAAAATTTCCATGCTCACATGGTGAAGGATTATCTCGCGAAAAGTATGTGGACCAAAGTGATGAGAGGCATTCATTTCCTCCACCCAAACACTACATGTTATCCTTTGCTAGCCCTTTGAACGGAGATTTCACTTCTTACCCCTGTCAGAAACAACCCCACACTGGGGCAATTACCAGAAAATTCAAATGGTTAAAATTTTCTTGCTCTCACTTGCATCAATCTTCGAGTGTCTTTATTGCATGTGAATTTTGTGTTAGCTCGAGTGCCTTAGACATGACGAAGAGCATTTCTTTCTATATCCATACATGCCATACCCTTTGCTTACCCAGTTTGAGCGGTGGATTCATTTCAAACCAATTGGTGATCTTTCCCATGATGAATTAAAGGGATCGTCTCAAAGCGTCGGGACGAATGAAGTATGAAGTGACTGTGGGGTAAATGGAGGGTCAGAAGGAAATCCGTCAAAGAAAGTGTGCAAAAGGATTCCATCAAGCGATGTCCTTTTTCCCTCTCAAATATCTCTCGAAAGAAAAAGAAAAGAGAAAGATTCTTAAAAAAAAAAGGGAGGGAAAGGAAGGTCTCCAAAAGGATTTGCATGATGATTCCTCAAAGAAAGAAGCTTAGAAAATCTACAAGCCTGTGGAAGAGAAGTTCTCAACTCGCCAATGAAAGATTCAATGACGGAAGCATGAAGATTGAATGGATCACCGATTCTCATGACCCATGATATACCCTTTTGTTATAAACAAGCCTTTCGTTTTCAAGCCTACCCGAACCTATGATGCAACCCATACCCGAAGCCTTTTCTGATTAGGGCACTCGAGTTAGCGTAGGATCTCAAATGTTTATAAACGACGCTCGAAGAAGTGCGAACAAGATTGTTCTAACTCATTTTTGCAGGGTTCCTGACTTGTAAACCTGATGCAGCTAATGAGATCTTTTCATTTCAAAGCCAAAATGATTCGTATGAGTCTCCCTTGATAAGCCTTTGACCGAGCCTGAATTGCAGTCCTTGCAAAAACCTCTTAGATTGGTCTGGTCATACTAATTGCGAGAATACCCAGACCCTCGTCGAGCATGATGATCGCAGTTCTGAGTGATTCCTATACCCGTATCAATGGTCGGGTTCAAAAAGCCTTTTTATGAATGTGAGCGAAAGTCCTTTCTGACTGAAGGTTCCTCATTCGATGTGATCAAAATTATCAAAAGGATTAGCAGGTTTCCTTATTGATGAAAATCCCCAATGAAGCTTTATAATGCAAGCAAAAGCTCACCAAGATTTGTTGGCATATAATGTTGCATTGGTTTTATGCACGAATTTGCTTCAATCTCTATTTCAAGTGAAAAGACAGGTATGACACAGTTAGCTTGCCCATTCCTTGACCGTTCGCCCAGAAAATCCAGGTAAGTTTCCTGAACCATTTTTCGAATTGACAGCTTTACACATTTAGGTTGTCATTTTGACATCTTGTGTTTGCGTTGATTAGGTTCAAGCGACACATCCTTTTCCTATTTATCGATTCATTTCGGTAATACATCCCTCATGTTTGTGCTATTTAGCCTTGATGGTATCGAATCATGATGTATGCGCTCTCATGATCTTTACCTTACCAAATTGTGATGTATACGCTCTCATGATCTTGGTTCTTTACCTAATCATAATGATACGCTCTTATGATTTTGGTATCTTTATCAAATTGCAATGTATGCGCTCTTGCGATCTTGATCCCCTTGCCAAATCACAATGATACGCTCTTGTGATCTTGGTCCCTTTTACCTAATCATAATGATGCGCTCTTATGGTTTTGGTACTTTTATCAAATTGCAATGATACGCTCTTGCGATCTTGATCCCCTTGCCAAATCACAATGATACGCTCTTGTGATCTGGTCCCTTTTACCAAATCGTGATGTATACGCTCTCATGATCTTGGTTCTCTACCAAATCATAATGACACGCTCTTGTGATCTTGGTCCTTCTTTCGATTCGCAATGTATATGCTCTTGTGATATCGGAAAATCCATTACAGATCTTGCGCTGTCTCGCATCAGAATGAGAGTTCTGATAACAGATGGGCCCAGCACCTTGAGATCCTTGCATCTGCAAGAAGCTTGGAAGTCAGGGGAATCATCAGCATTACGAAATGTCTGGTAAAACAGGTATTTCATATGCGATCCATGTGTAGGTCTTCCTATTCTATTCCATGGAAGAAAGAAGTCTTGGCATGTGTTAATTACAATCTTGCATTTCATACATCATCTTTATCTGCATAGAAAATGGGATTAAAACCCCACAAAAATCATCATTCATTTCATTTGCATTGTCAAAATTTGGGGTTCAATTTTGTCTTTGAGCGAAACCTCTACGAGCCTCCACTCAAAGAGGGGCAGCTGTTGACACCTAAATTTTGACTTTTACGTTTTTAGTTATATTGCATAAAAATTAGGAATTAATCTTTAGTTCCTACATAAAATAATCAATTGTTTTTCATGCATTGCGTAATTAGGTTAATATTCATTGCATTTGCATTTTTAGACCTACGACAGTTGGACTAAGCTTAAATTGGCGAGCAATAGACCTGGACCCATTTTAAAAATTCGTTCAAAGCTAGAGGGATGTGCCGAAAATTTGAGTGAGCGTTGGACCCGGTTTTCAAAATTTATGCAGTCCGTTTTGCTCAATTTATTGAAAGGGGCTTTTAATTAATTATTTGATTAATTAAAGCTCGATTTGAGTTCGAATTTTGCGCGATTAAGCCCGCACAATATGGAAAATTCGGCTGGCCCTTTATGAATACCGCATGACCGAATTTGTCAAGAGACCTAGTCCATTAGGACTCTTCCGAGATCTGAAATTTTGATCTAATGGCTATCATTGGAATAGAGTTTTAATCCGACGGTCTCTAATCAACCCTACACTTACTAGACCTTGCGCTCTATATAAGCTAACTTAAGTCTAGGGTTTAGAGGGGAGCAATTTGTTATTCAAAGAAAACTGGAGAGAAAAAAAAACACGTGAGAGACAAGCTTCGAAAGTGGTGGTCTCTCTTGGTCGAGCTCCCACGCGCCATCGCCTCTGCCATTCTTGCGGTCGCTGTTCGGTGTTGCTGCAGCCGTTCAACACACTCCGAAGTCCCGTGTGGTTGACCCTCACCGGTCCGCAGCTTTTTAGCCCCTTCGCGCGCCATCAGACCCCGTTGATAGAGCTACTGTCCAGGCTGACCAAAACTACCGCTGTGGTGATCTCTTTTCTCTGATCGGAGCTGCTGCCGGGATTTATTTTACTCGCTGTTCGGCGTCTAGTTACCTACCGTTTGGAGGTCTAATTCGCTGTAATTTGGCCCAAAGCACACGCTGTTTGTTGTCTCAATTTTATCGTGGTTTAAGGCTGTCTCCCAGCACTTGCTAATCTCATTCTTTGGACAAGTCAAGTTGATAAACAGGTCTTAATGCGCTGATCGTGCCCAGTCCGTAGTTGCGTCGGGAATTTTCCAACTAGCAGATCCACAAGCTGGTTTGGAGTTCATATTCGGCAATACAATTTCTCAGAATTAGGTAATTAAGCTTTTATTTTCCAGAATAGCTTTTCGTTACTTGATTCAGTCGAATTAGATGTTCATTAAGCAACTTGCATGTCATGAACGTATTGCTCATTGTGGACAGATTCGTGGTTTGCCTAAGTTTAATTTGATGTGCATATCTATTGAGCCATGACTTGAATGCTTGGTTGATATGAGAAATTTTCAGATAGGCTCAAATCATGTGATAATCGCCCAACTTAAAAATCTGATTTTGGAGTGTATCTTGCGGATATCATGCATATTTTTGGATTGAATTCTATTGCCCCAGCTTTAATTATCCAAAATCCTAAGGAATATTTCTGGTGACACCGTGCTTATTTCGTTGAATATTTGGGCGCATCTTCCTGTCGATTGGAGTTGAGGCAATTTAAATCTCGATCACATTTTGTTAAGATATTGATATATTTTCGAAATATTGGAGCATATCTCATGGTCTGATTTAAAATTTTCTGAAATGTTGAATTTATCTCTAAGATTTGGATGTTTATCTAGATTACGTTGAATATCTTAAAAGATAATCTTCCAGATTTTAACGAATTGTGAATCCTTTGCGGATAGGGTCTTACACCCTTCAAAATTCGGCAATCCCCCTAGTTGGCCGAAAAGTGCATTGTCTTTTTATATACTATAGTCTAAATTAAATATTTTTATAATCCACCTTGAGTATAGTACATGCTCCCTTGTGCCTTTGTCCCTCGGAATTTGTGCATGGCCATCCGACTTCACCCTCGAAGTACGACGCCATCCGCACAATGAAATTGTCCGTCTCATCCCATAACTTTAGGACCGGACCGACCAATTTCATAATATTTAAATTCACCATCCGACCCCACCCCCGGGGTACGACGTGAATAAATTCCCTTCCGACCCTAAACTTTGGGTACGAAGCGAATTCATGGAAAAATTCGGATATTAAGGTGTACTATGCTCAAGGTTCATTATATTAGTATTTGATTCCCTTTTTTTTCATAAATGACATAAAAAATACCAAAAAATTTCATTCATGTGCATATCATATAGTTTAGTTATCATGCATTGTTTTACCATGTCATTTTGCATGTCATTTAATGTAGCATCCATCTTTGCACGTCATTATATTATGTTTCATCATATCATGTTTGATCTGACATTCATGCATTGCTTCATGTCATGACATTTAGGCTAGAGTACTCATGCAAATTTTCGCATGTCATGCATTGTGTCTCATCATCCATGCATTTTCATATCATTAGTATAGTCCATATTTCATACCATATAATTTATAATTCATATTTATGTGCATCAAAAACCATTTTCTCAATATCATCATTATTCGTGTCATATAGGTTAAAAATCATGTCGCATGTCATTTAGGTTAGAATTCATATTTTTCTTGCATTAAAATTTGATTTTCTTTTCTAAAGTCATCATGCATGATTATTTCCTTGTCATATAGTTTCACATCATAGTTGCATTCATGCATTTGCATAGCATCCATTAAATCAAGAAAACCCCAAAAAAACATAATTGCACCTTGCTCTATAAATTGAATCCATTGAATTTGCCAGTTCGAGAAATCTTCACAAGAATGGTACCGAAAGGGTGTTAATTGAAAAATTAACATAATCAAGTCCCCGAACTTAAATCTCTGGTTAGCAGAAAATAAAGTATTCTCCCAATACTTTATTTAGGTATCTAATCTACCTACCAAGAAAAGATTAGTGGCGGCTCCAAAATTTAAATCATTTGAACATAAACCTAAGTTGCGAATTGGTAGAGCTTGGGAGAGCTCGGACTAGGTTGGTTAATTCATTTAATTAATCTAGTAATCCATTAACTTGGAATTTCCTAATTTTAGGTCGCGACACCCATCAACCAATGTACCTCTGCCGCTTGTTCAGCCTTCGTCAATCACTCTGCCTCTTCAAGGAATGTCTATGTCAAGCTGTTCTTCTTCACAAGTTCCTTCTGCCGCAGCTGAGATAACTCTCTTATCTACTGAAGAGAAAGCTTAAGTGGAAAGTATACTGCTCACAGATCTTCCTGGATCCTCCACTGCTGATTGTCCACCAGAATCTATAGACCCGACATCATTTTCTGAAGTTTCTAAGGAAGTGGCCAAGGCTAAATGGACTGAACTTCTTAGCTTATTAGAGTCTGGCTATGGGAAGTTGATTACTGACTCTGACAGAGAGAGACGAGCAAGAACTCTCTTTCAAGAAGTATGTTCTGGTAATCCTTCCTTTACACTTTCCCAAGACTTCCAGGACAAAAGTGATATCTTCGCCGTTGGTTTTGTGGATGCTGTGGACACCATCAGGATCAACACCTATCATCTTCCACATCTTTTCTTCGGAGAACAGCGAGGTCAAGCCATTCAGGATGAACTAACCCACAAATGTGCAGATACCCGCTTGTTCTATGACAGTTATAAAGCCGAAGAGAGCAAACTTCACCGCTTGGCAGAAAGAAGAGCAGAACTTGAGAAAGAATTGAAGACGGTAGAGGTCCAAATGATGGAGCAAGAAGCGAAGATGCGTCATCTTTGCCCATCAGTTAGAAGAAAGATGGAGAAGTGTCGGGAGCTGAGAAAAGAATATGATTCCACTTGTGGGTCGGTTAAAACTTGTGAGAAACAGAGGGCGGAGCTCATGGAACAAAATCTTAATTTAGAATTTGAGCTCCGTTCTTTTGTAAATGAAGCCAAGTCTCTGCTGAGGAAATATAAATGAAAAATCTTGTTCTTTTTTACTCAAATGTTCTTTTGCTTCATTTGCCGAATTCTAACATCTTCCCTTCTATAATCTTTGACGATTAACATAGATCCCGATAATCCTCAATAACTAACAAAGATCCCGATAATCCTCGATGACTAACAAAGATCCCGATGATAAGGCTTCCCGATAATCCTCAATGATTAACAAAGATTCCGATGATAAGGCTTCCCGATAATCCCCATAACTTTTGCATACTTTCTCTTGCAAGAGAACATTTTTGGCGGCAATTCTGGTAACCTCTTCCTCCACTTATGGGCCATGTTCTTCCAATTGTCCGAGAAAAGCTCTGGCATGCCACTACCCATGATCTGCTCTATGTCCTTTCTATTTATAACTGCCCAAATTGCACAATTCATCCTGAACATTTGCAATCTTACTCATGATGTCTTCATATGGTTCTTCATCTCAGTTGCCTCTTTGGCCTCAATCATACAGACATCGTAACGGCCAACATGAAGGTAAACTTTTTGCTAAATGCATCCTGATCCCAGCTTTGAAAACTGTTCTTCATTTCTTTTAACCATGAACAACTTTTTATCCAATTACCTACAGATGATCGATCCTTATGGAAACGGCTACATGAGCTACTATCCCAGGGACATCATGCTTTATTACTGAATTATAAGCATAGGTTAGAAGTTATCGAACTGACGGACATTTTCAGGTCCAAGGTATTCTTAACTGCTGAGTCTGATCTCTTGGACTTAGTATGGGAACTGTGCTCTTTATTCCCTGCCAGCTTCGATGAGTTTGAGCGCAATGTGAAGGAGCTTTGGAGCCTTGAACCTATCATTGTGGAAGCTGAGACTCTTAAGCTCCAAATTGTGGAAGAATTCTCCCGATTGTGCGATTCCAAGGAAGCATATGCTCAAGTTCAAGACTCTTGCCTCCATGCCAAAGAAGATGCTGAGACAACACGTCGACTTTTCAATTTCTTTTCCAATCATAACCGTGCCGAACGCAGGATAATTAAAGAAGAAATCTCCCGGGTCAAGTCCATGGTCGAAGTTTCTTCAGACAAGTATAGACGATTGTTACAGGAAACCTGGGAGAAACTTGAAGCTGTCCGCTTCCATTCTCGTCGCACATAACATCTCAAAGAGCAGCAATTCGAACTCCGCCATGATCTTGAATTACATTCCAAACTTGTAGCTCAGAATCTCAAACTGGTTAAAGATCTGAAAACCTTTGTAACCAAGATCAGAATGTACTTTCGCTTTGATGAATGAATTAATCTCCTTGTGTTTCCCAGATTGATGGATAATATTTCTTCAAGAATTTCCCATTTATAGAACGGGATAGTTCTTTTCCATTGATATCCATCAATCTGTACGCATTTTCACTGAACATTTCGGTAACTAGATATGGGCCTTCCCAGTTTGAGGACCACTTACCGAATTCTCTATCTTTGAGATTAAATGGCAAGATTGCTTTCCACACTAAGTCCCCGACAGCAAATTGCTTGATCCTAACCTTCTTGTTAAAAGCTCTAGCTACTCTTTTCTTTTGTGCAATCAACTGATCCAAAGCAACTGCCCTGACTTCATCTACTTCATCCAAATTTATATACATCCAATCTCTGTAGTCTTCTGGCAACATTTCACTTTGCAATTGGACTCGTAATGATTGAACGGTTATCTCCATCGGTAGAACTGCCTCTTGTCCATAGGTCAGCATATATGGACTGACGCCTATGCTTGATCTTCGTGATGTTCGGTATGCCCACAACACTACCGATAGCAAGTTGTCCCATTCTCTTGGATTTTCTTCCAAATGCTTTTTAATCAATCCGATCACAACTTTATTAGTAGCTTCAGCTTGTCCATTTGCTTGAGGATAATATGGTGTAGAATGCAGCATCTTAATTCCTCTTGATTGCACAAATTCCATAACTTCATCTCCAGTAAACACTGTCCCTTGATCCGCAGTGATTGATTCCGGTAAGCCAAATCGGTGAATTATGTTTTCTTCAATAAATTTGATCACCGTCTTCTGACTAATGCTCTTGTATGGAATCGCTTCCACCCATTTCGTAAAGTAATCCGTAGCCAGCAAAATGAAACTATACTTATGAGAAGAGGGTGGACAAATCTTACCTATTATATCCATTGCCCATCCTCGAAATGGCCATGGCTTTACAATGGCATGAAGCTCTACAGTAGGTGCATGTTGCAAAGGTCCATGTTTTTGACATGAAATGTATGCTTTGGCATATTCAATGCAATTCTGCATCATTGTTGGCCAGAAATATCCGTACCTTTGTAGAAGCCATCTCATCTTAATTCCAGCTTGATGTGCTCCACATATGCCTTCATGAGCTTCTGCCATAACCAGTTTCGCATTGTCCTTATCAAGACATCTTATTAGTAGCCCATCTGAAGATTTTCGGTATAACTCGTCTCCCAATATTACGTACTTCTGGGCTTGTCTCCTCAGCTTTTGATCTCTTGAATCAGGATTTTTCAAGTATTCCATAATGGGCTGCCTCCAATCCTTTTCTCGGATCATCTCACTGATCGCTATCGGTATTTCTCTTTGTTCAATAGAAGGTACCGATAATGTGATAATGGCTGCAATATTAGCCAATTCTTTTGATATTTTATAACCAGAAGCCATATGTGCTAATTCGTTGGCTTCGTAATTGGTTTCTCTTTTGACATGGACTATGTCATATTCTCTAAATTGTTCCAACAGCTTCTTGGCTAGATAATAATAGCCAATCAAATTTTCATTTAAGCACTGATTTCTCCTTTCAGTTGCTTCACCACTAACTGTGAATCACCAAATATTTTGATGAACTGTGCTTCCAATTCAATCAGTATTCCTAAGCCGATGATTAGTACTTCATATTCGGCTTGATTATTTGAGCATTCAAAATCTAACTTACAAACACACCTTGTAAGCTCTCCGGTGGGAGAAATTATCATCAAACCAGCTCCAGCCATACTTTTAGCACATGATCCATCAAAATACATAGTCCATGGTATAACCTGACTGAAGTTCTGTTTACTTTCTTCCATTTGCAAACATGGGTATTCGGTAAGAAAGTCAGCAACAGCTTGACCTTTGACTGCTTTTATTGGTACGTATGCCAAATCAAATTCAGACAAGATAAATGCCCACTTGGCTATACGCCCTTTTATAACAGGCCGTGACAACATATATTTTATCACATCAGTCTTACCGAGTACATGTACTGTAGCTGGCAACAAATAATGTCTTAACTTCATACAAGAGAAGTACAAAGATAAACATAATTTTTCTATCGCGGTATATCTTTTTTCAATATCAGTCAATGTTCTACTTAAATAATATACCGCTTGTTCTTTTCCATTTTCATTCTCTTGTGCCAGCATACTCCCGATAGTTGAATCGGTAGTAGACAAGTACAACCTTAATGGCCTGCCTGCTCTCGGCAGCATCAATACAGGAGGATTTATCAGATAAACTTTGACCGCATCAAACGCTTTCTGCTGTTTATCTCCCCATATAAACTCCTCCTGATTTTTAAGACGCAAGAGCTGGGTCATTGGTTCTATCTTCCCAAATAAATTTGCAATGAATCTTCTGAGAAAATTAATTTTCCCGAGTACCATTTGCAACTGCTTCTTTGATGTAGGATGAGGAAGCTCTATAATAGCCCTTGCCTTATTCTTGTCAATCTCAATTCCCCTTTGATTAACTAGGAATCCCAAAAAATTCCCTGCTCGCACTCCAAAGGCACATTTAGCTGGATTCATCTTCAGTTTGTATTTTCTCATCCTAACAAAAGCTTGCTCAAGATAGCCCAAATGTTCTCCCTGACTTGATTTGATCACAACATCATCAATATAAACTTCCAAGAATTTACCAATCATGTCATGAAAGATGAAATTCATTGCTCGCTGGTAAGTAGCTCCTGCATTTTTCAGCCCAAAAGGCATCACTGTCCACTGAAAAGTCCCGATAGCACCAGGACATCTAAACGCTGTTTTCGGGACATCTTCTTTAGCAATAAATATCTGGTTGTAACCCGAATGACCATCCATTAGAGATAACATCTCATTTCCCGACGCCGAATCTATTAACATGTCTGCCATCGGCATCTGATACTCATCTTTTGGAGTGGCATTATTAAGATCCCGAAAATCAATAGACTCTCAATTTTCCATTTTCTTCTTTACAGGAACAATATTCGAAATCCACTCTACATACCTGGCTGTCTCAATGAATTTTGCTTTCAGCAGCCTTTCAATCTCTTCCTTGACTTTGTCAACCACATCTGGAGCAAACCTTCTTGCTAACTGTTTGTGTGGACGAAATCCTTTCTTAATAGGAAGACGGTGTTCTACAATATCTCTTGACAAACCAGGCATTTCATGGTAATCCCATGCGAAGCAATCTTTGTATTCTTTGATCAAGTGGATTAAATCTTCTTTCATGCCCCTTTGCAGAAAAGCACTTACATATATTAGACGAAAACACCCAGGTTCTCCTATATCAACTTCTAACAATGGGTCTTGAGCTTCTGTTGACCTGCTGTCCTCTTTGATTGGTGACTCTTCCCATTCCTCAATACAATCTGAAACTTCAGCACTTTGCTGGGTCTTCTCTGCCAAGTATGCAAAGTACCTTTCACAAACTTCTTGCAATAAGGGCTCGCTTTCTATAAAGAGTATGTAACTCCTCTAATGCCAAGCTAGACTTGGGAATCCACTCAGTTTTCATATTCCCAAAGCGGCAATAAGCATAGGATCGTGAATCTGCTTTCGGTACTCCAATGACATGTCCTCCATGTGAGTATTCTTGATGATCTTGATGAATACCAGTCAACCCTATTGAAGCAAGTCCCGAATCAGCCTCAATGTACTCTACTCCCTTACCATTCCAAAATGCCAGAACCTGATGAAGAGTCGAGGGTACACATTGATTAGAGTGTATCCAATCCCTTCCAAGCAGCAAGTTGTACGAACCATCAGACTCTATCACGAAGAAAGTCGTCCTTGCTGTTTTGGATCCTATGGTTAGGTCCAGTACAACTGCCCCTTTGACTTCGGTAACTTCTCCTAGGAAATCAGACAGCTGAACGTTCGATGGAATTATTTCATCATCATCTTTTCCCAACTTCCTGAAGTACCTGTAAGATATGAGATTCAAGGTAGCTCCCGCATCTACAAAGATCTTACCGACAGCTTGACCATTGATTCTACCTGAAATAACCAAGGATCTTAAATGTCTAGCCTTGTCTGAGGGTACTTTATCAAACCTTATCATTTCTTTATCAGAGAATTCGAATTCTGCCATTGCTATTTCTTTCTCTGAGATATGCTCGAGTTCTTCTTCTACCACTAAGCAAGCTCCATATTCAGCTGGAAGCTTAGCATGGACCATGTTGATCCTCATTGGTGAACAATTCTCTTTCGGCATTTTGGAATGACCAGCTCGGCAACTCTTGTCATCTTCTTGCGACATTTTGAGATTCAGATTCTTTTGTTCTATTTTGACTTGATGCCTCGGATTAAGAGCTACCTAGAATTGCCCAAAGTTAATTGTTTGGGAGACTTGCTGAACCTCTTTTCCTTTTTTCACCTGTTGGTGAGAACTACTTCCCGAATCATATACAGAATTTTTCTCTGGTTTGACCAACTCTTTATCATCAGGGTTTCTTCTCCAAACCCAATTTCCTCTCGAACTAAAAGATCTGGTTGGAGGAATCTGTGATGGCATTTCTTTGTTCCGACGATTCTCGAAATCCCTCTGTCTGCTTTTCATTCGCTGAAAACGTCTTTTTGCAGTTCGGTAAGATGCTTGCCCCGGCGGTTTAGCCAAGG
Source organism: Lenwebbia sp. NSW1173648 (assembly GCA_029784005.1). Classification (NCBI taxonomy): domain Eukaryota; kingdom Viridiplantae; phylum Streptophyta; class Magnoliopsida; order Myrtales; family Myrtaceae; genus Lenwebbia; species Lenwebbia sp. NSW1173648. The sequence goes on along the minus strand of JARCGZ010000008.1, from coordinate 16,114,640 downwards.
ACCATTTTCCTTCGGGAGGATCGTGTGGGATTTTAATTGTTTTTGTCTTCGGAACTTCCTGGGGAATTGATGGTGGTGGATCATCAAATTCATCTCCCCAACCAGATGGTTCCACAGGCAATGACGGGGATAAGGAATCCTTCGTGTCTCCATAGTACACCACATAATCAAATTTCCCACTAGGCTCTCCAAGCAATCCTACTTTGGGATCTCCTTCTTTATATCGCTGCCATAAACTCTTTTTCTTCTCAGGCTTTCGTGGGATTTCCTTTTCCTTGTGAGATTGTGTTTCAATTTCTTGAGTTGAAGGAACTTGTCTTGGTGGATCGAGGTAAAATTCCCGCCTCTCAAACACTTGTATTGACCGCCTTGATTCAGCTTCTTGACTTCTTGATTGTGCCGAAACGTTTTTAGTTACCACAATCTCAGACTTTATCTGTGGTCTGCCTTCCCGACGGACAAATGATCCCGATCTGTATCTTCCCCTTGTTCCTCTCATGCACTGTAATTCGGGAACTTCCCGATGCTGATGACTTAATTCTCGATGGCAACGGGTGCACAATTGTCTATTATCATGCCTCGTAGACTCATGTACATTAACCATACTGATCATCTTCGGGAAAGGATCCGTGTCTACTTCCATTGGAGCTTTGCCTTTGTCTTCAGCGAATTTAATCTTGCCTTGACGAATCGTTTCCTGGATTGTCTTTCTAAAAACAATACAATTCACCGTATCATGAGTCTTGGAATGATGCCACTTGCAATACCTTTTGTCAGTAGTCTCTTCCTTGGATGGGATTACTTGTCCCTCAGCCAATTTGATCATTCCATCTTTCAACAACAAGTCAAATATCTCATCCAACTTGTAGATATCAAACGAATAATTACTCGTTTCTTTGGCTTTAAATTTGGACGCATCTCTCACCTTTGCTGGTTTCAAGGCTGGGCACACATATGGTTTTTCAAGTACCATAGTTGCTACCGCTATCTCATTCTCTTCTTCGGTAAAGTCACCGTATTCGGTACTTTCAACCGATGCTATTGTCTGTCGATTATCCTTCGTCGGCTTCTTATCTTTATCCTTCAGCAGGTGCTCATACTTAGAAACCCGAGCATTTAATTGAAAGAGATCATCAAAAGCCTGCCCCTCAAATCTCTCCTTGAGATTAAACTTCAGCCCATTAAAAGCCAAATCTGTAAATTCCTTTTTAGTGAGAGAAGTCAAACACCGATTCCTGGATTTCTTAAAACGGGCAATAAACTGATCTACCGACTCAGTGCCATACTGGTACATTCTGGCTAAGTCGGCTACTATTACCTCTGGTATCGTTCGGTAAAACTGAGAATGGAACTGTCTCTCCATCTCGACCCACGTCTGAATAGAATTTGCTGACAAATTCGTATACCAAGTAAATGCTGTCTTTGATAATGACAATGGGAATAGCCTTAGCCTTAAATATTCATTTGTTCCAGCCTCTCCACATTGTGCTAAAAAATGACCTACATACTCCACAGTTGACTGATCTTCCTCACCTGTAAATACAGCGAAATTTGGCATTTTAAATCCCCTTGGATATGGAATGTTATCCACCCAGTCGGGATGTGGCTTTCTGTATACAGGTCTTGGTGTGCCTCTCTCTGCTCCTAATTGTTGCATTACCAATTCTGCAACTCTGTCTGGATTCCATGGCCTTAAATTCTGCTGGCCCAACCAAGGATCTTGCCCCCTAGGATCAACCTGCTGAGGTCTATTCATTCCTTGTTGATCCATATTGAAATTAACGGGTGGTGGTGGCCTGTAGAGAGGATTTTCTACCACTTGTGGATATGGTTGAGCTACAGGTGGTCTCATGGGATCGAAGTTAGGGACATTCGCTGGTGGAGGCATGTTCAATACTGGTGGATGATTCGGGATCATGGGATTGATCACATTAGCATCAGTAAGGCCAGTTTGAGGAAAATTGTAACCACTCACACCATTTACCAGATTTGCTGTTGTAGGATTTTCTGGCCTTGGTATAATCCTTACTGGAGGCTGCAGATTCGATCCTCCACTACCATTATACCCAACATTGGGATGTCCCGATGTTGGTGGAAATGGTATCGTACCAGAAGGATTTACATAAAAGGGAGGAACTTGAGAGGATGAACTAGGACGCGATATTACCTCGTTTATGGCGTTAATCATCGTAGGCTTTATCACATCTAAGACATGCCGCACCATATGGTTAGTGAGCTCATTCTGCTGTTCCTCAAACATTCTTCTCATCGTGGCTATCAAAGTGTTATCAGGTGCCAACGCATGGATTTGTTCTTCGTTCAATTGCCGAGGAACATCAGCATTGTGATGGGGTATATCCTCATTCGCTGCCGAATGCTCTGATCGTGCTCCATCATCTGGATTGTTGATGTTGCCAACTGGTACTCCATCTGACTGACTTCTGGTTCTCACCATTTCTCTTAATCTTACCACAATTGTCCCACCAGGCGTGCCAAAAAGATGTTCCGACGTTTTTGCAACAAGGAATATCTTTCACCGAAATTCAGTCTTCGGTTTTTATTAAGAGGGTTCTGTGGCTCAACTCTCGAAAGGAAATTTTAATGAGAACACGGAGTAACACAAATGGAAGTGAAATGGGTATGAAATCAGTGGATCGAATATGGATTTGAGATCAACAAAGGTTCAGGCTACGTTACAATACTCCTATTAAAGCAGTAGAAAGCTTGAAACTAAACTAGAGTTGCAGAAACTCTAAATGCTGGAAAGGAGAATACAGGAAAGTTAAAGTGCAGAAAACTTGAGTTCTTTTGGATGTGTGTTGATCTGTCTTCATTCTCCTCTCTTTCGATTATTTGTTATTCTTTGGCTTTCCATAACCGTTTGTCGGTTATTTTCTTACTTTCAAACTCTGAATCTTGGCGCCTTCAATAACTTCCCATTTGCCCACGTTTTATCCGCCAAAACTTGATCTTCAACTGTCAATATGGCTTTGAATTTGAATCTTTTCCAGCAACTGCCGTGAACTGTTCGCATCCACTATCCGGATTTCTTGCTCGTAACTTCTTGCTGACATGGCTAGTTTGGCCATCCTGCGGTTCCTTTTGTCTTCATAATCCTCTTACTGCTGACCCTCTATAATTTCGGTATGTCCAGAATCTTACCGAATTCTGAAAATCAATGGCTCTGTTCTCCTACTTCCCGAATATCGGGTTTAGACTTCTAGACATTTCGGTATGTTGCAGACAACTTACCGAACTTCTCAGAGTAGCTTACCATTCCCGATTTACTGATTTTCGGGACACAGTGATACTAAAATCCATTCGGTAACTCTTTATTATTTGGTGTCAACACCTATATAGAAAACTGGGCAACTTGCTCAAGGTAGACTATGCAGACAAACTGTTTGAGGAAATGCCAGCGGAAAACAGAAAGCTATGTAACCTCATATTACTAGGGATGTTGTATTCCAACCCGAGCGTCAATATCCAAGCCTTCCTCACGACCATGAGGAAAGCGTGGAAGTCTGAGAATGTTGTGGGCGATCTTATTTCGGCGGGTTTGTTCTCCTTCACTTTCAGATCAGAGGAGGTGATGAAAAGAGTTCTAGAAGCAAGCCCATGGTCTTTCTTTAGCAATCTTCTCATTCTACAACGGCTCAACCCATTAATCCCCATTCACCAACACGAATTCTCGTATTGTGCATTCTGGGTGCAAGTGATTGGCCTTCCCCTGCTTATGATAAGTGATACTATGTTGCGGAGGGTGGGATCTCATATCAGTGAGGTGCTGGAAGTTAAAATGGATGCTAAAGAAGGAAGCCCTTGTAAGTTGGGGAAGGTGAGGGTCTCACTAGACCTATCGGATCCACTTCTACCGGGAATGGTAGTTAATTACGAAGGAGAACAACTATGGATTGATTTCAAATATGAGCGACTTCCTCACTTTTGCTACTCATGCGGGAGGATTGTACACTTCATAACAAGCTGCGACCATGGACCCAACAAAGGAATAGAAAACGGAGACATAAGGGACTATAACTTCGGCTCGTGGCTAAGAGCGGAGGCACGCAAAGCTAGCCCATTCTGGAAGATGTTCTTTGGCAAAGACCTCCCTGTCTCGGACTTCAATGAAACCATCCCCAAAACACCAATTTAGGAGAACATCGAGGAGGATCTTACCCCAATCACTATAGAGAATCAGCAGTTCCCTAAACCTATGGAGGTCGTCGTAACTACGAAAGTGACTAAAGAAAGGGCAAGGAGGTTATGGATGAGGCTGCAGCCCCAGCGGGAAGGCGTAACCAGAAGAAAACTCTACTTCTCTCGGATTCTCCTTGGTCAGAGCCACATCTAAAAAATATGACAAGTCTGTCCAAGAAGATAAAAAAGAAATCGAATGCACTAGCGTTGAAAAAAATTCGCCGATGCAATTCTCAAAACCCCATGGGGGCAGCTTTAAAGTATTTGGATGAGACTCAACTTCTCGACACCCCCATTTCGGTGGAGGATGGCTCAAATGATTGGGCTTTGGTGACTAGCCCTAATAAGCCACCGAGGGATATACGAAGCTTATTAGCTGGAATTGTCAGGGTTTAGGCTCTTCCCTGACTTTCTAGCATCTTCGGGCCCTAGTGGCTAAAGAGAGGCCTAGTCTTATCTTCTTGATGGAAATAAAAAATAAAGAAGTAGTAGTTGACAGAGTCAATAGATGGCTGCAGTTTCAAAATTCTGTTTTAGTCAATCCTACGGGTCTTGGGGGAGGTCTTGCGGTAATGTGAAACCAGGAAGTGACGATCGAGATCGGGGAAAGCTTGGAAAACATGATTGACTTAATTTGCAAGGATCTTGAAAGCGATGTGAGTATGAGAATCACCTTCCTACATGCGTCAACAAACTTCCAAGAGCATTTGGACCTTTGGCAAAGACTTCGCCTTATCTCTTCTATGAATCTTATGCCTTGGATTTGTGTTGGAGATTTCAATGAAGTTCTATATCATTGGGAAAAGTTTGGAAAACGGGAGAAGGAATATTATAGAATGGCTGCATTCCGTGAAGTTCTAGTCGATTATGCTCTCATGGATGTAGAAAGTAAGGAATGCGCCTTCACGTGGTCTAACAACATGGATGGAGAGGCACTAGCGAAGAAGAGGCTAGATAGAGTTTTATGCAACTTCGACTGGAGGGTTCTATTCCTCGATGCGGAGGCTTATGCCTTATCAACCATTGGCTCCGACTATAGCCCTATCTTACTCTCGACTTCCCCTTCATGGACAAAGAGAAGAAAAGAATTTAAATTTGAAGCTTATTAGCTCGAGGACCCTGAATGCAGCGAGATAATCAAGAATACTTGGGGTAACTAGGTCAGTAGGGGTAATGGTTTTGCGGAAACAACTCATAATGTGACCTTGGCACTGGCAAAATGGAGTAGAAGGAAATTCTCGAATGCCTATGAACAGATTGAAAAGTTGAAAAGGAGACTTACGGAGCTCACAAACAGCAAAAATGAGGGAAACAGCAAAAAAATAGCACATATCAAGAATCTGTGGAAGCAAGAGGAGATGTACTGGGGAATGAGAGCTAGAATTGATTGGCTGAATGGGGTGACAAGAATACAAATTTTTTCCATGCGACGACGGTTCAGAGGAGGGTGAGGAATAGAATTTCTATACTGAGAGTAGATGACCAGAATTGGTGCCGTGAGCCTGCACAGCTTAAACAACACATTGTGGATTTCTATCAATCGCTATACAGCACGGTGGGTCAAAGAGATTTCCAGCCTATCCTAACCGATGGTCCTATTCTAGTAGCAGATGACATGAACATCTCCTTGTCTGGCCCAGTCACATTAGAAGAGGTCCAAACTGCAGTATTTCAGTTGGGGCCAACCAAAGCCCCGGGACCTGACAATTTGAATGGCCTTTTTTACCGTCATCATTGGGAACATATTCAACAAGAGGTATTCCTTTTAGTTTCCCAATTTTTGAGAGAGGTATCCTAGACCCCTCCATCAACACGACCCTCATTACCCTTATCCCTAAAGTTTCAAACATAGAAAGTTTATCTCAGTATAGACCCATAAGCCTTTGCAATTTTAGCTACAAGATTATTACAAAGGTTATGGCCAACAGTCTCAAGCCCTGGCTCCCCGATCTTATCGCAGCAGAACAAAGCGCTTTTGTTGGGGGGGAGACAAATGCAAGACAATATATTCATCGTGCAGGAGCTAATTCATCAATTGAGAGTCCGAAAAAGGAAAAAGCAAGTTCCAGACTTTGCTGAAATTAGATATGCAAAAGGCTTATGACCAGGTGGAATGGGATTTTCTTTGCCCCTGCATGTCTAAAATGGGGTTTAACGAAAAATGGGTCTGTATGGTAAGGCAATGTATATCTACTATCTCCTTTAGTGTCAAAGTCAATGGGGGAACCACTCCCTCATTTTCAGCCAACTCGAGGCATCAGGCAAGAGGACCCTTTGTCGCCATACTTGTTCATTATTCTATCAAACGTCTTATCTTTCATGATGAAACAAGCTATTGAGGAGGGGAGCCTCAAGGGTATCAAATTAAACAGGTTCTACCCTACTCTCTCTCTCTCTCACCTTCTATTTGCTGATGATGCTGTATTTTTTTTGGACGGGACAGTGAGGGAGTGCCAAAATTTGGTAAATCTGCTGAATCGCTTTTGTTTTGCCTCGGGTCAAGCGATCAACTTGAACAAATCAAGTGTTTACTTTAGTAGTGGATGCCCACACGATTTAAAAGGCAACATGGCAGACGAGCTTAGAGTACCAATCATTGAAAAAATAGGGAAATACTTGGGCATTCCATTGGACCGGGGCAAGTCAAAAAAAGATATGTTTGCATGGATCCTAACGAGAATTGATAGGAAGTTAGATGGATGGAAAGAAAAGCTACTGTCTAAAGCCGGCAAGGAGATCCTCATCATAACAGTAGTTCAAGCCCTACCCCAACATCCCATGTCTATTTTCAAGATCCCACTATCGATTTGCAAAGCTATTGAAAGAAAGATTGCCTCATTTTGGTGGAAACGGAACGGTTCCAATGCTGGTATACACCGAAAAAGATGGGACATTTTGAAAATCAGGAAAGATAGTGGAGGTTTGGGCTTCAAAAACCTCATCTCCTTTAATAAGGCCATGCTAGGAAAGCAAGCCTAGAGAATAACGCAATCACCGTCAGCCCTCTGGAGTCGAATCTTGAAAGGAATATACTTTTCCAAAGGAGACTTTTGGAAGGCAAGAAAAGTCTCCATACCCTCTTGGGGATGGCAAAGCTTGCTAGTCAGGAGAGAGGTGGTTAGTGAGAAAGTTAAATGGGTCATCGGAGATGGAAAATGCATCAGAGTTTATGAAGATAAATGGCTATCAACTGATCCACTATGTGACCTAGCAGACCGAGAAGAACCTCTGAGGGTGGCTGATTTCATATACCAGGAGAAAAGGAAATGGGATACCCAAAAGCTGAATTCGATGTTCGAAGCAGGAGATTTTAACAATTCCCCTTGCACTCATCCGTAAAGAGATAGACTGGTGTGGACAGCAAACAAGAATGGAATTTATACGGTGAAAAGTGGGTACAACTCTATTCATACTTCAACCGCAAACCAGAAAACTGAGCAAGCTACATAATCATATTAGCCCCCTAGATCCCTGTGGTCCTCTATCTGGAAGCTAAAAACCAGCCCGAAGATTCATTTTTTCCTATGGAATGTGTGCCAAAATGCACTCCCCACGGCAGACAACCTATACAGGAGGAAAGCCATACCTGAACCTACCTGCCCTGTATGTAGCCAAGCCCCGGAGACAATCGAACACCTTTTCATGCAATGTCTTTGGACAAAGACTATCTGGGAAGACCCGAGAATTAACATCGACACTTCACTGTGGACTATAACGAGAATCGACAAATGGGTGCTAGAGATACTCACAGATAGCTCACGGATTACACAGAAAGAGGCATTCGCGAACCTGCTCTGGCAGATCTGGAAGTCTCACAACTCTCTCACTTTCGCAGGCCTCCGAGTTTCCCCCCTATCCACCCTAGCCGATGCTTTAGCCATGTACAAAGATGAATTTTTAAGCCATCGGAAGACACTAATAGAGGCAAGGACAATCGTTCGGAGTCAGGGAGATGGTTACCTCCAGATCGTGGTTGGCGAAAACTCAACGTTGATGCTTTGTGGTCGGAGGAGAAATTCAAAGCTTCAGTCATCTGTAGAGGAAGCGATGGAACCCTGATCGATGGTTTTTCCTTGAAGATCCAAGCAGATTCAGCTATCATGGCCGAAACCCTAGCCTTACGCGAGGGAGTGCTACGCCTATGGGAAGCTTCGGGAGAGAGAAGGTTTTCGGGTGAGGCAAGTGACGCACAAGACAGATCTAAGGATAAGAGAAAATATATCCCTTGTGTACTTGTGTCAGATAGCAAATTTATTGTGGAAGGCCTCCTCAAAGTGGACCAAAGCCTGTGGCCCATCAGAAATTTGCTTGAAGACTGCAAGGAAATGCTAAATCATTTACAAGAGGTTCAAGTAGTTTTTGCCCCTTGTGATACAAACTGTTGTGCGGACTGGGTCGCAAAGGCCCATAGGCTTGGGTCTCTTCCCCATAATTAGCTTTCTAAGCCCCCAACCCCTTTGGGATCTACTTTGTTTAGATGCTAGTTGTGTTTCCTTTTCAAGAACCTTTGATTAATGAAAGTCTCAATTATTCCGACCAAAAAAAAATACTTTCGGGGGTTGACACGGTTGAATTCAAGGCTTCAAAATTAAAGGAATGGCACATGTGAACAAAGTCCAACAAAATTTTCGGGTGAAATTGGAGGCAACTGTGGAAAACCCTAGATTATATGAAACTATTCAATGTCATCCTTCTATTAATTCAAGTTAAGGGACAACATTAAAATTTCATGTAGTCTAAGGATATGTGCTAAAATTTTATGGACCACATTAAATAAAATAAAAATTCAAAGTCCATATTGCACAAATTAAAGATTCATGAGCCACATTGCATGTTTGGCCACAGTTTAGAGACCATTTTGATAAACTTCGGATGAAAAGATGCTCATTAAAAAAATTTAGTGACTATCTTCGTGGAACTCCAGCATTCCGAGAAAAACATAAAATTTTCGGCGTTATTGAATTTTGACCGGATTTGTCCTATAATCAGTAAGGGGGTTGACAACACTTCTAGAGCATAAATTCGTTTGGTAACGCAACTTCTGAAGCAGAAATTCGTTTGGTTACGCAACTTTATTTTTTTAACTTCGGGTGCATTTTTTTGCTCTAGAAGTAGAGCCACTTGAAAAAGTAAAAAAAAATTACTTCTCTCCAGAAGTAGAAAAATCAACTTTTAACAAGAAGTTGATTTCTAGAGCAAAAGTGTTGCTATGCACGCCCTAAACTTGAGTGCTCTTCGGAAATCTTTGTTCATCCAAAGTGGAAGCGATGCTATAATAGCCAATGCCAAACAATGGGAAATTTATCCGTAACAAGTAAATAAGTTTCAAAAACAATTGGTAAGCAAGCCCTTAACCTATTCGAAAAATAACCAAAAAAAATGTTATAAATCTATTACAATTGTGTCAATTCAGTCCTAAACCTTCCTAAACCTTTTACATTTGTGCCAATTCAGTTCTTCCAACCAACTTTAGACATCCGGAGCTGACGCACAAGCTAGATGATGCTGACGTGGGCGCTGGCGCTGACGTGGACAATCTTTAATAATATTTTTTTATTTTTTTATTTTTGGTATCTTTTTTTATTTTCTTCTTTTTTATTTCTTCTTCTTCCTCATCCAGTCGGTCGCCGGCCTCTGGCGAGCTCCTTCCCTCCAGGCGAGGGTGAGGTCAGCCTCGCCCAGTGACGACGAGCTCTCCAGAGGCCAGTGAGGTCGATCTCACCGGTCCTTGTCTCTAGAAGAAGAAGAAAAATAAAATAAAATAAAACAATGAAAATTCAAAAAATAATAAAATATTATTAAACATTATCCATATTAGAGTCGGCCAGCCAAAATTGGCCGGAATGACTGAATTGACACAAATGAATAAGATTTAGGACTCAACTGGCAAAAAAAAAAAATTACAACTGAATTAACACAATTGCAATTAGTTTAGGATTTTTTGGTAATTTTCCCTTGACTTGTTAGTACCTTGCCGACTTTATACGAATTCATCAATATTTAGTTGGTTGTTTGTTAATTTCCACATGTAATAATCATTTACCAACTTTCACATCCCTAATTTATTAATGTTTTCAAATTTGACTTCCTAATGAAATTACAACTCTTGTAATTAAAAGGAAAAAGAAAGGAAAAAGAAGATCATCGAAACTTCAAACCCATTTCCAGAAAAACGTTTCCTAATTTTTCTGAAAAGAAAAGCCGATGGGACAAAGGACGTCTAGCTTCCCATTAACCGGTTCAAATAGCTCTTAACTGAGAAGTCCAAGGCGATCACTAGCAGAAGAAATTAATTATCAGGGGAAAAGTATCAAAAAAAGTCCTATAGTTCCGATCAAAATTGGCCGGATAGATTGAATTGGTACCAATGCAAAAAGGTTTAGGACTAAGTTGGTCCAATTGAAAGATTTAGGACTGAATTGGTACCAATGCAATAGGATTATGACTTTTTTGATACTTTTCTCTAATTATCGATAGTGTCGTATCCCAAGTTTAAGGTTATTAGGCACATTATTAAGCGTAAAACAAGTATATTTTGTGAATGACTTATAGAATCTAAGCAGTAAGTTCTTTCGCAAGTGAATTTGCATAAATTAAAGATTGAACCCACGGTTACATGGATAATTAAAAAAAAACCTCACGATTGTGATGAAATTTTCATCCCAATAGTAAAGTGGCTTGTTTAGCAAAAATTAAATATCTTGGAAAAGAAAAGCAAGTGCTTGCTATGGTGAAGCGTTAGTGTGGATCAATGATTTAAGCAAGAGGAGAAGCTGAACTTAGTTGACGCTACTCGTTATGAAGAGAAAAGTAATATGTTCATAAGATGATTTGGAATGCCCGAGGAAACAAAAGAAGTTGGGGAGTTATAATAATAAACTTTGGTCTCGTGATCGTTTGTCACTAATTGGCGATGAACTCTAAAAATGAGAATTAGAAGACGTTTTTCGGGTGTTATCTAAGAAATTCCTCGATTAAGTTCAACAAAAACTTTTTGGTTACGGTAATACATGAAATAGAATCCATCAACTAATTATGCAAAATTTAAAGGAAATACAGAGTGCTTTAAGACTTTGTTTATTTTGCAAAAAATGAATGATTTGGAAAACAGAAAATAATCGCGTGTATCGCTTGAGATAATTAATCAATGAAAAATATTTTCGATATCGGCAACAATTCCTGTTTAAACCCTCTTCGTGGATGATGGTATAATTTTCATTCATTCCTTTTTATAAGCGATATAAGAGATCATTTTTCAAGAAAATATTTTCTAAATCATTCATTTTTCGCGAGACAAACAGAGCCTAAATAACTTTAGATTTAGTGTAATTAAAGTCCATTAGTGCAGCAAGCAAAGGGATCACCTTTCAATGTGCAGTTGACATGAGACAAAAGAAAAAATAATATTGGAAACTAGATAAGATCTGCCGTTGGCGCTGTCCTTTGCATATTGAATAGATGACATATCTCCTTGTAGCCTGTTGAGACTAGGGGGTGTATGAAAACCATTCTAGAAGTACAAGTGCCGCACATATATAGCACTTCACCTCACCACACCTAGACGATGTGGGATTCAGTTCATTCCTACCCTTATCGCCATCCTAGAAGCTTGTCAGGAGCCGCTCCTTGTCCAGGCTCTAACCCCGGCGACCACTCCCCGCCCTCGTCGGACCGGGCCATTACAGGCTCTCATTGATGTTTTTGCTTTTATAGGCATAATTTTGCGTCAATTGTAATTGCATGCTCAACGTGGGAGGCCTTAAGCAGCTGCACTTAGGAATTTGATATGCTATTTCTGGGTGATTCCTATTGGTGATATTGCGGTGGAGGAATTTATTTTTCAATTGTTTCGTTTCTCCCCATGGCAAATTTGGGTTCTCTTTTGAGCATCCTGAAAATGAATTGTGATGTGTCTCGTGTTTGATGGCCTCCTTGTGGACAAATTTTCAATAGAAATGACTCTTGATTTGGATTTGGTTACTCTTGCTGGACTTGGGTGGTTCTTTTCTTTTTTCACAAACTTCCCGATGAACGCGAGAAGGGCAGGGTAGCATATGGATTTTACACGAAGGGAAACATTTTCTATCTTGTCAATTGGAAACTTTGCTTATGTTACCTTGTTGAGCCTCGTTTGTCGAATTTAAACCATGTCTGGGAATTCAAAGATGCTACTTTTCGCATTAACTCTTTGCGGCATTTGTCAGTAGTTATAGCATCGTTAGGAAATCTGTCATCTTTGAGTTAATGCCAAAAGTTTGATCTTTGAATTTGGCTTTTCTTTTGAGCATTCTGAAAATGTATTATGATGTGTCTCGTGTTTGAATATATTTTTTCAATTGTTTCTTTGGTATGTCGGAAATCAACCTGGCACGATGGAGACTGAACAACAGCGAAAGGGATGTACGCCGAGGACACGCGGACGAAAGGAAGCAATCGTCCAGAATTCGCTGAGACAGAGTTGGTGCTGGATTGGAGGCTTCCAGAGCTACTGAAGTTGTTGAGATGCCTGCAAAAACACCAAGAAAAACTGGGAGATTGAACTGGCGTGGAAAGAATGGGGGAGCTCGAAGTGCGTCGGGTCGGGTTGAGGCGGCGTTCACAAGAGGCCGAACAGTCGTTGGATGATTGTTGCCAAGGTCATACAAGACAAGGCAATGACCATTGAATTTAAGTACATCCGACACTTTCTTACCGCATCAATTGCATTGTTGACTTAAATTTGGTCGATTGAACGATAAGTTCAGTGACGTTTAAGAAAGGACTTTCGCTTTTTGAAGGGTAAGTCGTTTACCAGAATTTAACTGTTCATCTTCCATTTTCCGTTGACCGTGAATAAGAAATCATCGCATCCTCTATTAGAGGAACTTTCTGTTGTGTAAAACGGTATTGTAATTCGTCTACGGTCTATGGGAAGTGGTCCAGAAATGTTTGTGGTCAAGGCTGGTTTTGATTGCTTGGCGTGCTCTGTTTGCTAAGACAGTTGAGGTGAGAGCTTGAAGTATCTCGTTGGTAGTTCGTGTGTTTTTTTGGCAAGGACTCTGTTGTGGTTGATCAATGTTGGATTTTATGGGGTATACAGGAAGTACCGTGGTCCGCCCATGTAGGCTACCACACCCCTTGACTACATTAGATAACTGCTAAAGGGTTATCAGTTTTAAAAAGTGAAAAAGTCACGTTTACAAATGACGTTTCTTTCCCCCCTCTGTCAGTTCCTGCTTGATGAGAGAACACAGAGAAGACAAAAAAACGATGACAACTCCCACTCCTGTCCCGAATGCGAAATCAGTAGACGACGTACTCTCTCTCCGCATTGAACATTTAATCTATGGAAATTACGGTACGTCCCTCGAGTGATGTAATCGTAAACGATCAATGATTCAAGTATGGTTTTGGACTTGTTAACTCCGCGTAATCTGCTGCGTATGTTGTGAGATGCGTTCCCTTCAATCAAGATGCTGATAATGAAGGTGCTAGAGTTGTTATTTGACGAGAGAACCTATTTCTTCAGGTTTCAGTAATGTTTGTCCAACCAATATGTGATTGATATGTTATCGGGTCCACCTTCCACGGAAATACCGAGGACGGAGGGAGAGGAGGATGTAATTGCAGCTAAGCTTAAAAGAATTGGAGAATGCAAGCAGGACCGAGCTATCAGATCTTGGGGCAGCTGCATTTCCAAGGGACAGCGGGAGGGTGGGTAATTGGGAGGGGAGAGCTTTAGAGAAGTTCCCTGGTGGAAAGCATGGAATGAGTGATTGGGGGGGATAACAGTAGATCGCTTGCACAGATAAGGGTCGACGACCCTTACTTTTGAGTGTTTTCAATGATGGCTACAGGCTTTGCCTAACTGGCGTATTACCTAGATTTGTCGTGTAGCTAGTTTAGACCGAACATTTAGTAGAGAACGTATCGTTGGCTGCTGAAGCAACCATCCAAGAAACTTTAATAGTAATATCAAGAATTGAAATACAGACCCAAGCACCTTTGCTATGCTTAATTGGCCCGTCTTTGTATACATGACAACTTAATAAAATGTTTACAAATGAAATTCCCCAGATAGCACACAAGCATGCACAAAAATAGGCTCACATGCGAGGCAACACATGTAAAAGACTTTTGACCTGCTCAAAAGCGTGCAAGTTAGCCCCTCGCCCTGGACGATTGACTCTTGGAGTAAGATGAGGACAGCACCTACATTAAGGACCGAACTTGATCAGCAACAGCACATAACAACAATCTCGTATTATAGTGATTGCCATTATATCTTTTCTTAAAGTGATTTTCAGTATCATGAACTTCGATTGTTGCCGGAGAAACTTTACCCAACATGTGGTCATAACAAGGAAGTTTCTTGCGATCGATCACGAGAGTATCCTCCAGTCAGCACATAGCGAGCGAAAAAAGTATTCATCCTATGGATTTATCAGCATCATACAAGACAGTTTTGCCTTCGCTATGTAGCCTAGTGGGCGAAGGTGCCTGTTTCCTATGTTCAATATAGTGGATCTAGAATGCTCAGATACCACGTTTAATACGAAATAGAGTTTATATTGCCAACCTCGCTTGGTGGGGTTAATAGTCATTATTCTTGCTTGAGCTTGACCATTGTGTGTCTATATAATCAACCTTGAAGTGGGGGAAAAACTTGAACAGCAGTGTTAAAGCACTGGACTGAGGTCTTGTTAGTGCATGGCAAATTCGTACTGAAGTTGGTTATACTTCTCTAAAGGATGTTCAAGGATGCATAAGAGTCGAAGGAAGAGCAAATAATCTAATGGCAGAAGATGTTAGCATTTGGACGCAATGTTTTCTGGCAAAAGTGTCCGGAAGTTTTACTTACGGTAACTAAGAAAATCCTGTAGATCCTACACTTAAAAAGGAAGTTGAATTCAGAATGGAGAAAGGTATGGTACCTGATAGGTTCTTGGACCTTTCTTGAGTAGATAACCGACACTATTTAGGTTGTCTACAAAGGTGTCAATATCCGGAACTCTAAGGCTAATTCTATCAGCCAGACTGTAAATCTCCTGTGGCATGATTTCATAGAACCATTAAATATGTACTAGACGTTAAAGAAGAAAATTGGACAAGAATTAAGTCTATCATTGCAGGGAAAAAAGGCAGCATACAGATATTGAGAAGCAATCTTTCTGCTGCAACTCTGACTGCTTATTGAGGGCACTTAAAAAACGTTTTGCCTCTTTCTGTTGACTCATCCCACTACTTCGACCAAAATCCACAAAACCATGTTCATCCATGCACTTATCATACAGGGATTCTTTCATGATTTCAACAACATCCTGCAATCCAGGCAACGCACATATGACTTAAGAGGATATAAATGCACAAAAGTGGCCATCAAATCTCAAATCTTCCACATATTCTCACCAAAGCATCCTGAACAGTTATTTCTTCTCTTAAATCTACCCGAGCACGAGCTTCTGCCAATCTCACCAGACTTTCAAGTTGCCTGGCTGTTATTGGTGTGCTATCAGCTGAAGTATTGTGATCTCTTAATCGCAGATAGAACTTTTGCAGAATTTCTGCTGCAGGTTTCGACATTCTTATAAAAGGAAGGACAATGAATGTTGCATGAGAAAAAACTGTATAAATTAGGACATAGAAAGCGATATAGCATCCAATTGTTAAGGCTTATGCAAAAAGAAATAATAGGGAACACACCTTGGGAAGACATAAGATCTTGCATAAGCAATATATTTGCGAATAAGTGGACCTGGCAACGGAACAAACTCACTGCTCTCTCTTGGGTCAAGTCTTAATCTTGAAACTAAAGAGCCTTTTACGCCTAGATTTACTGCCCCACCATTCTGCAATGCTTTGATTGATGAAGCAGGGGAATCTTCTACACCAGAGATTTTGGTCAGTGATACAGGATGAGCAAGAAGCAAGGTTAGTTTCCGGTCTAGGCCAACATGGACAGGAGAAGAGGGAGGTGGCTCACCTTCAATAGGCTTTTTAGCCACTGGTAAATGTTCTCCATAACCAGCATGCAGCTGCAAAATTATGGTTAAATTTAAGCATCGAAATTCTTGTTACAAGAAAATATCATTTAAGATTTGCACTAGCCTTAAGCACGTGACCTAAGTATTTCGACAAATAGCAAAAGGTTTTCCTCAAAGATATATTGCTGAACCCATTCTACCCACCATACTGGAATACGCTACAGATCAAAAAGCATCAGTGTCATTTATTCACCACTTCTGTCGAGACAAACTCTACCATGGCAGAGACATGCATCTAGAAATTGCAACCAAAAATAACCTTTTCCACCTCTAAGCAATGCTTCAAAGCTATGGCAATTTCCCTATCAAATGCTCTAACGAAATATCGAATGGGAGAAGCAACGCAGAGTTCATATCTAAGTGAGAAAAAAAAATTAAGTTGTACATGTTCTACGTGTATGGCCCAGCAAAAATTTATGACATCCTTATTGCGGTTCAAGAATGGACAGGCTGCAAGCAATGCTATTATGGCTGTGACAAGCCGACAAGAACTTACCGACATGATGTGCTCTGATACTTGTTTATCCAATAACTCATCAGGTTTATCAAGTAATATGAAAACAAGATCAAATCTTGAAAGGAGAGCAGCGCTCATTTTCAAGTTTTCGTTTACTGTCTTCGCACGGCTGCAGTCAAAATATTAGATATCAGTGACTTCCTTTAAATTGAATTCTCAAACTATTGATTTACTATGCTCCCATGTCCCGACCATAACTTACACAAGAAGTAGGAATTCAAAGACAGAAAATATTCTTTTTGATTCACTTGGAAAAATGATAGTGCAGTTAGAAAATTTCGCAACGAAGTAAAATGAAGAGAAATAAAGACCAGGATGCTTGAAAGTGTGAATCAAGGTAAAAGTTACATAGTTAACCAAACTAAAAGAAAGTAACACCGCTTTTGTGGAGATATTTATAAGAAAATAGCACTGGTCATTGTCATATCGAAATAAAATGAAGAAATAATAACGCTTGGAAGTGAGAATCAAGGCAATAAGTTACATAGTCAACTAGATAAAACGAAAGTAACGCCGATATTGTGGATATATTGTCACTGTCTGTAAACGAAAATTTCACTGGTCATTATCGCAATCATATACCATAACAAAGAATTAACCAGCTATGATATCGGAGAGATATACTTATAATGTCCTCCAACTGGATTTGCTGCTGCTAAGATTGAAGTGCGTGCAGATAAACTCGCAACTAGTCCAGCTTTCGCAATGGAGACACATTGTTGTTCCATGGCTTCCAGTAAGGCCTGAAATTCCCAACATTAGCAATCCTTAACATGATCTGTCAAGGGGTAAATGATAGGATGGCATGCCATTAGCATGGACCTGGTGCTCTGCAGACATCTTATCAAATTCATCAATGCAACATAAGCCACGGTCTGCAAGCACCATTGCACCTATTGGAAATGATCAAGTGTCAATGACAAGAAGTGACTTTCCAATTGCTCATGACTAAGGAAAATAATGCAACTGAATTTTAAATGACAAAAAGATAGATTAATAACATAACAAAAAGGCTTATTGGGATCAAGCGAACAAAAGAGACATAAAATGCACCATCTCCCTTTAACCTTTTGAGCAAAATGTGGTAAAAGGAAGGAAAACAACGAACATTTCGGCGGTGGCACATTAATTAAGCACCCTAAGTTTGATGGTTCCAAACTCTCATTGCTGCAAACAGCCAACATTAACGAGAGATCCTTACTCCAGTACCCACTTAAGGAACCTTTGTCACGACCAAAGACAAAGCTTACTGCTCTAACTACTATACCTTAATATACACATCACGGTCCCATGACCTCTTTGCAGCAATTCCAGTGGGAAGCATAATCAGCTCTTCTTCCCTTTTGAATTCAGTGACATAATCTTACCAAATTATCAGCACCTCCTGTCAAACTGCAGACACACAGACAGTACAAAGACATGTCCCAAACCACTAGGGTTGTGAATCTTGCACTGATTTCTCATGATCTTACCCTTATATCTTTGGAACTTATCTACACGATTATGTATCCATAGCTTGGGAGGAGAGACACCATTATAATCATTTCACATGACTTTGAAATTGCCAATCCCACTGATATGCCAATAATCCATCATCTTATCCGGATAAAAGATTGTGATGATGTGGTCCCGACACTCTTGCCTGTGTAATTCAGAATCGCCCAGTAATTTTTTTTCTACAAAACTGCTCTTGTACTTTTTGAAAGTTTTTAGCATTGGTCCTTCCATCAAATTGCTCCCCCAGAATGCTTATTTGGATTTGGAAAAGCTCAATACATGCGACTTGCTCTGATTCCCTAAGTTTTAACATGTGGCACTAAGCCCCGCGCATGCACCTCCACACCCACACACATAGATCCCATGCAGCGGCCGCCACCCAGCCACTATTATTTGGCACCAACCCTCATGCGAGGCCCAGAAGGTCCCGATGGTGCACTGGATCCCCCATACATTCCTCCCGATATCAGAGTTAAAAACCCTAATTGCCACGATTAGGGTTCATATATCCTATTCTCCATTGCAATTAGGATGTGAAAACCCTAGTCATGGTTCAGAAACCCAAATACCTCACCAATGGTTGGAATTGGTAGCATAGCCCTCTCCGGCTGCCGACATGATAGAGGAGCTGAAGAGAGGTGGTGACAAGGTAACACTTGTGTTGTGGCTTCATGGGCACGTCGAGGGTGGCAGCAAGGCCTTAGGACTTATTCCAAGCAAATACAAAGTACAAACACTATCTTGAATCCCAAACAATGTTAAGTTCACATCAGCAAAATCAATCGTTGGAATGGTCTAAGATGGTGGGCACTTTTAAAAGGCAGATGAACCATGTTTAACTAAAAAAAGAAGTACAAGGACGATTTTAACTTCGAGCTGCAGTACCAACAGTGATGTTATCCCTCAAAGCTTCATTGCTCTAAAGTATTAAAGGTAACTTCTTTAGGTTTATGTACTAGCTAAACTTATCTTGTCATGTTTTGCATTTACGAATCATACGGGAATAATGGAATTTGATTTGAAAGTTTGAGAATGACAATTTGGAAGCAACAGAAAATACCAGCCTCGAAGGCATAGTCACTCGTCATGGCATCCTTTACAACAGCAACAGTGAGGCCAGCATTGGTTGTGGCATTACCACACACATATATCCCTCTTGGAGAAACAGCTGCTGCTGCTTGCAGGAGTTGGCTCTTACCTAGACCAGGATCACCTGACAAAATTATCATCAGCATCCATTAACTAGGAAGTATATTGTCTGATAGCCTCCAAAATGACGGACTATACATTTATCGTCAGACAATACATGAATTCAAGCCTGACTTCTACAGATGCAAAATAGCCAATTAACACCTTCACACTCTCATCTAACTAGAAGAACGATTTAAGCATACCGACTATAATGACATGAATATCTCCTCTTACAGGGACCTTGTTCTGATCCATTGAATGCTTCTGCACACCTCCAAAGAGTGCTAGTGTGATTCCCGCTGAAAGAAGCACAAGATTATGTCACCTTTCTGCTGTCATATAGACTTCCAGCAAAAACATAGTAATCTTGAATGAAGTGGTCTATTGTATGAATCACAGAAAAGCTATGAAACACTTCAGAAGTACAACAGTTGCAAGGTGTATCATGTGGGAAATCTACTATGCATGATGGAGCTTCCAACCCAGCATTAGAAAGTCTAGCAAGATGTCAATCATCACATTCCGGGTGCCTTATGTGGCATACTACCAAGATTGGAGACCACCAATGCAGGGCTGAAATAATCTTGATCTTTTTAAGGGTAGCATGTATGTTTCTGCATCCCAACCAAATAACCTGGTGATTTGAAATGATGACCTGCATCCATTCAGGATGACCTAACAAATTGAAAACCAATTTAAGCATTTTATGCCATTGTCCTAGTCGAGAGTCAGAACAGAAGTAGTCCTCCACTCTGCAGGTATTTAATCAGCATGAAATTGAGAGAGAGAGAGAGATCGCAGAAGACACACATGTATGTACTTGAAAGAGCAAAGCAATTAAAGGCAGCAAAAGGAGTCTACAGCCATGTGCCAATATCAAGTGATGGGATGTTACTAAGACAGTGACATTGACTTAGAGAATCCATATAATACTGCAGTTGATTATACAATCTCGAGCAAATATTTTTCAGTTATGCTAAAATAATGAACTGAAAAGAAAAGAAGTAGCCATCGCCTGGATAAGTCAATTCTGTACGGGCCTTTACATGCAGCCTAGCTGCTTCATGAAGTTGTGAAGCAGCCAACAAGTGATGTTACAAAAAAAGGTTCTCGTCGAGAGTATTTCAACAAAGTGTTGAAGTTATACAGATAAGAGATAGAACATTGAGTTACCTTTAACAAGCTCATGTCCATAGATGGATGGACAAATGGACTGTAGTAGTTGGCGGAAGATGTCAGACGAGTATTCCTCATAGAACTTGACAATAAATTCTAAATCTCGTGTAGTAAATGAGAACGAGTCAAACAGCTCTGTGGCTCTAGTATCAGAAACAGGATCTCGCGAGTCCTCAGTTGTAGATTGTGACTTGGAATTTCTTAGTGAAACTGCTTCTAAGTACAGGTAGTAGAATCCTTGATTTTTGGTCTTCGATTTCCCTGACATGACAAAAAGTGCAAATTTTAGAGACATAAAACATGCTTTTGTAAAAGTATGATCAAATACACTATGCTGCAACTATGCAAGGCAAAATCATAAAACAAGGAGAATAAAAGGAAGAAGAAGTTTATAGTTTTACTAGCTACCAAGACAGGGGAGAGGAAATGCATTGGCCCATACCATGTTTTCAGTTTGCTATGAGCCTCAAACTAAATCAAGTGTGTCGAAAAGGATGACATAGATGCTAGCAAACGAGGTAAAAGCAACAGTGGTAGGTGCTACTATTCAAGCTCTCTAACAAGACTGGTTCTGGAAGACAAATTTAGAAGGTGTACAACCAAATGTCTAAAGGGTTTTCTGCAGAAGAATGAGGATAAGAGAAGCAAAGTTATAGTGAATTGATCATACTGGCTGTGTCAAGTAAAATGCAATGGATCCGATCATATATGCCAGAATAGCTAATCAGCTCCATCCATGTGAAACAAAAGCTGAGGAGTTTAGCAATCCTAGAGACAACTAATCAAAAACCTTAGGACTGACGCATTGGAACTATGTCTTGACGAAATGAAGTTCTGGGGTGCAGTTTGTGCAGAGATGATTAGATATTCATAGCAGCAAGGGTTTTTACTTTTTGAGAGATAAAGAGCTCCATCCATGTGACAAAAGGTGAGGACTTTCAGCAATCCAAGAGACAACTGAGCAAAACCTTTGGACAGACATCTCCAGCTATATTTTGGCGAAATAAAGTTTGGGGGTGCACTACATAAAGATGCACAGAGATTTGTAGCAGCAAGGACAACGAATGTAAATATCTTAGTCGTGTAAAGGTGCACAGAAACTAGCAATCTTGGGTGCATAATATAAATGCAGAAGACTTGTTTGTCTTTTAAGTAGTACCTCCCCCAATGTCCATATAATTGTTTATTACTTTCACATATCCAGTTACAGTCACCACATCTCCAGGGATGCACGCATCGACGAGATCTTCAGTCAGTTCACATTCAACAGTGCGAGGGACCCGACCTTCTTCATGACTTTCAGACTTCAAAAGTTCTTGCAGCCTAAATGTTGATAGGAAAAAGGAAGTAGAGAAAAAAAGATTTTTGGTAAAGAAATTTGATGTTTTTGGCTCAACAACGATGTGGTTGATCATACTGCAGTGAAGGAAGAAAAAGTAGTGAGCACAGGCATACTTTCTACCTGCATACCTTATCTTTTGAAAATCTATTGCATGGGCAGTAGATCGAATTGGAACAAAAGTTCTGCTCTTGCATCCATGCAAAGTGCATTTTGCTGGTGGCGAAAATTTTCCATCCGGGAAAATACACTTGATGGAGGATTTGCACTTTGCACAATCAAAACTCATCTCCACCACTAAAGGCTTCACAGTGCTAACTTTTACTACGGTACCACGCAAAGACACAAGCTTGTCTACCATGAAACAAGAGAAAATCAGTTTCGCCTTTCTGATCAAGTAAACTAAGTTGACCTGGATGTATTGAAAGTGCACGACAAGAGAATTGGTAAGGGACATTACCAATGTAAGCCGCTTTAAGATTTTTTAGAGCAATCATAGATTCAGGATAGTTGTACAAACGTATATTAATTTTCCTGTCAACCTCTGATCTGTCACTATCTTCAATGGCCATGAGAACCTGCTTGCATTGCATATGATGAAGATCACATGGACACGAAATTGACATTGTAAGGGAATGATTGACCACTTCACCCTGTACCTTGTGCACCGCAGCACTCATGCATAATAGAGCTTCTTTAGGTTTCTTCTTTTCCTCTAGTAGCTTGTAAAACAGCTCGATGTCACACAGTTTCCGAAACTGTTGAAAATCAAGACGCAAGATGGACAAGCCATTATCATCCCTCACCTGCTGGATGGATTTGAATGCTAGTGTCACCCCTTAGGATACTCAAATTCAAGGCTAAGTACTAGCTTAGTCGAATGGGGCTAAAGTGGACTTCATATCATTTAACAAAAAATGGAAGGATCCCAAAATACATTATTTGGTAAAATGGTTTATGGGGAGTAACCCACTTCAAGAAAGCAAACTGAGAATATATATCAGTGATATACTTCTCAAAACTCTTTCTCTGGAAACTCAGCCTTCAAGCGACCAACAAGAGTGACCCATTTCTAGAGCCAAACATGAGGCTTATGTACCATTTGAGAATAGCAAACAAGTCACCAAAACGTATTAAATGACTTACTGATAGCAAAGCATGGACTTTCTCCACAGAATAGGAATAAAAAGAAAGTAAGAACTACTTTTCTCCCCCTCCTACTCCCATAGCCTGTAATTTCTTTACTTCTTCTCTACCAATTACTTGACATGATGTACACAGTAATTTAGACTAAAACCGCTAGTTCCAAATTAACATCCAAAATAATTCCTTGTCCAGCATACCACCAACTTATGCCATCAGAATCAAGCAAAAACATGCAATCCCAATTCACATTCACAAGTGTGACCAAAAGAAAACAAGGAAAAAAAAATCAGCGAGCCTGAACTGAAGAACACCAGATTCATGTTGCTTTATCGAAAGGTGGCCTATGATAACAACTCAATCCATGCCAAACTTCCAAACCGAGCAAAAGAGAAGTTCGCAGATCCTAACACCCAGTCGACAATTACCTAGGTGGCTGAAACAAATGAAAGGACGCTCATTCGCCCATAACTGGCCACTAGAATCAAGCGACTAACGACGAATCGAGAAGTAAGACAAGGGAGGGACCTGAGAAGCGAGGTTTTGACCGGGAGGAGTCGAGAGAAACCGGATGAGCTGGATTGTCAGCCTAAAATTGTCGTCCTCGGCCGATACCTCTGCCTCGGGGAAGTAAATGGCGAGTATTTTCCCGACGTCGCTGGTGTCGACGGAGCCACTGGCCGCGCTCCAGCTCTCAGCGGTTGCTCCGTACATCGGTAAAAGCCGGCGGCGACGGAGGGGATTTTGGCGGGAGTTTTATGTCGAAGCAAAACGAAGACGTACAAAGCCCGTTCTTTCCTCCCCCCACCAATTTGAAGTAGTAGACATCCGGGATGAAGTTTTCAATTTCAAATGGGACACTCGACTTTGAAGTATTTACAAAAGAGACCCCACGTTGATCTAATAATTGCAATTCCACGCCTATTATCACGCAACAAATCCTCTAATTCTCGGAATAAATAACTCAAGACAGATGCTGAAGGCGGGATCGAAGGGTTTAGGCCGTAACCATTACCCTTGGGATCCAGTGGATTTAAGAGCCCTTAATTTCGAGGATCTTCCAAAATCCTAAGCCCGGGAATCATTTATTTACTCTCTAATCCAATTTGGAGCCACCACGAATCTATCAGGATATTTCCTAGGCCGATTGAAAATCCATTGCCTAAGCAGCATATGACGTTCACATCATGGGATCTTTTCAGGAAGAAAGGAGGTCATGCTTATGAAATCAAAAAATCGGAGAAGTCGAAAGCGAAAAGAAATTGGAATTTCGAAAATAATCAGTCCAATGGTCTAAGGCTTAAAGTCTTCCTCCAAATTAACATATCCTCAAATTCAAACCCTAATCGTATTCAATCATTGCGGAAAGAACTCGACGTGCAAGGCATGCAAATTTACTATTTTCAATTCGTCAGACGATTTGATTATACAAATGCTATTTCGAAATAAGGAGCTCATTAATCAAATGGAATTTGCATTTTTACTTTGGAGAAAATACAGTAAAATAAGTCACATGCATGAAGCCCTTGGCTCAAATCGACAACCCTTGGGAGAGTCCTCCCGGTCCGTTTGGCCAAATCCCTTTGGTATACAAACCCAAGTCGGTTCATTTAACATGATTTCTATAGAGACACATAACTTCAAATATGATAACAATCTATTTTCTTATAACATTTGAATTCATTTTAGCAGCATACCGATATTATTTGAAAATTATAGCAGCAGCATGCAATTTTTTTTCTAATTTTAAAGAGAGACCCGGGGGCATACCCGGATTGAAAGAGCTTCGCACCCGTAAAACAAACCCCACAAACTAACCATGCTTGAAAGCAGAAATTTGAAGCTTATTTATAGGCAAAGCTTGCCTTAAAAAGGGGAATGATTTGAAATGTTTCTAGGCTAAGCGTGTCTCCTCGTGGGCCGTACTCAGCACATGCGAGCCAAAACACGATTGGGTTGGCCCGTAGGCCCTCGCCGGCCCATTGGCAGGCCTGCGATCAAACAAGCTTGCTTTGTGCTGGAAGTGTTACGTGGTGTCTGTCAGCTCGTCGGCAATCGCGTGAAGATGAAATATGTTATAACTAAGTACACGCTCCCTTTTAATTTTGTTTCTTTTTAAGTATAGTTTTCTATGGTACTTCCTTTGCTTCGTGAAAAAATTTCAAATAAGGGTCTGAAGTGAATCTTATTTTAAATAAGAGACCGAAATACCCTCATTATTTCAAAGAATGACATGACCAATGGCACTTTCTTCGTTTGCATTTTCTGAATTATTTTCCTTTTTTTTTTCCTTCAAGAAAAGGAATGGCCACAGGCGAGGCTGCCCAGCCCTTGTCGGTGGTCAACAATGGCGATGGTCGCTGTTCCCTTTCTTGAAGGAAAAAAGAAAGAAAAAAAAGGAAAAAAAATCAAAAAATGTAAAGGACGAAAATACTATTGGCTAAGCCCTTCTTTGAAACGAGGAGGGCTTTTCGGGCCTTTATTTAAAACAATGTCCACTTCAAATCCTCATTTTTTTCTCAAATGAAGACACTTCGAGCCTTTATTTAGAATTTTCCATTACATCATTAAGGAAACTCTTTAGTCAAATAAATCTTACTAATGTTGTTTTCGTCTATTACATTTGGAAGCATTAATACGCTTAGTTTACTTTTCTTTCTAGAGATAACTTTCCTTTCATTAGAATATTTTGCCTAAAGCAAAAATCTTTTCGTATGCAATTGACATTCAATATTCTCCCTTCAAACTCATGATCACGATCTGACCCCCAAAAAAGAGAAACTCATGATCAATTGTCATTACCGACCTCACCCATGATTTGGAGAGTATCTTTCGGCAGTTGAATTCTCAATCAGCATGATTTGAAGAGCCTGAATAATCTTTTTTAAGGATATAAATTAATCTTGATAAAGTGGTAGGGATATTTAACATCATATATTCTCGCACATACGCATTTAAAAAAGAATGCATGGGTGTCCGTAGACGATTCACGTTTTATGTTGATACATAGTTTTGGGGATAAGTACATTACGAGTATCATAACTTTTGTATGGCGCTCACTTGAGGGCCGTAACTTTTTTTTCACTCACTTGAGTGCCATAACTTTGAAAAATCGATCACTTAAGTGCTATCGATTACGTGGACGCCGAAAAAGCTGACGTGGCACCGGCGAAATGATTCTTTTGAATATTTTAATGTACACGTGGATTTTTTCATAATTTTTTTTATTTTGCAATTTTTCTTTTTATTTTGGTTTTTCCCTGGTTTTTGCTCCCTTGGCCGGCGAGGGCCGCCTTGCCCTGGGCAAGCGGGGCCGCGACGGACTTGGGTGACGGCCGTTGCAGCCTCTGCGGCCACGGGTGAGGGCCCTCGCGGCCCCGCCGGCCATGGGCGAGGGCTGTTGCCTGCGGCCGCCACGGCCGTCGCGTCCCCACTAGCCTAAGGCAAGGTGGCCCTCCGCCCCTAGGTCCTTCGGCCAAGGTGGAAAAAGTAACAAAAATAAAATAAAAAGAAAAATATCAAAATAAATAACAAATTAGAAAATATTATAGAAAATATTTAAAAAAATCCACGTGTCACTGAAAAATAAATAAATAAAATTAATAAAAAGTCCATGTAGGACGATTTGCTGGAAGTGGCACTCAAGTGAACGATTTTCCTCCGATGTGGCACTCAAGTGAGCGAAAAAAAGTTATGGCATTCAAGTGAGCGTCGTACAAAAGTTATGACACTCACAGTGTACTTTCCCCGATAGTTTTGTTAATATTTTATTAGCACCATGGGCCTACATTATTATAGGAAAATTCCTATTATTTATTTAGTTGCTTTTGTTTTTTATCTACGTTATAAATTAGATGATTTATGTAATTATTTGAATATGTATTATGAATGTTTACATTTACTTGATGAGGTAAATATTAGAAATATACAAACAACGATTAAAAACGCAATAATAGAATTATATCATGAATTTTGTAGTATATATAATCTAGGTGATAGTGGATCTTCTCAATCTAGTGACATACAAAGTGGGAACATAGGTAAAATTAGCAGAGGGTACCAATTTCTGTTGTATAGGAAAAAAAAAGCAAAAAAGGAGCAATATGAAGTAATTCTGAAATAGAGAGCTATCTAACTGTTTTTTTTAGTTTGATGATTCTGAAGGCGACATAGATTTCATAATTTTAGATTGGTGGAAGAGGCATTCCACCCAATACCCAATTCTTGCTCTAATTGTAAAATAAATTTTAGCAACCCCTTGTTCGACAGTTGCGGTAGAACAAACATTTAACGCTGGAGGCAATATTTTGAACGAACGACGTTCAATATTAGTTCCCGATTCAGTGGAGGCTCAAGCTTGTGTTGATGATTGGACAAAGGCTGAATATAGACAACAAGAAATAGATCGCAATAATGAAGCCGAATTCTTTGATGATGGAGATACCACCGCCACCGGTATTGGAACGAGTAGTGACGGTTGAGGATGAGGTAAGTATGGGGTTATCAAAGATAAGAGAATTACATGGGTTTTGATTCTTCTATTCCCAAGAAGATATGTGGGCGTTTAATGATAATTCATTAAGTTCAAGCCTCCTCCCCCTCTCTTTCCCCCCCCGCCCCCCAAATTTGATTACAATTTACAATTTATATTTGATAATTCATTATTTCATAATTTCATAATTCATTATTTTCTTTTATTTCATAATTTGATTACAATTTTATTACAAATTCATTACAATTTAATTTTTAAACTCAAAAATCGTAACTGAAATCGAAACCGAAACCGGCGATTCCGTTTCTAGTTTGGAAACGGAATCGAGTTCGGAACCTGCCTGGAACCGCAGATTCGAAACCGGAACCAGAACCGCCACTTAAGGTTCCGATTCTGGTTCCCCGGAATTTTGGATCAGAATCGCAGGTTCATGAATCGGAACCGCGCGGTTCTTGAACCGTGGCCATGCCTACCATAAATGCAATGTGCGGATTATAGCGGAATAACAACTTTGATCATCATGTACGTACATATATGCACGGATTGTACTAGATCAACATGCCCTAGAATCAAACTTGTATCACTGATTGAAAGGTATATCACGATTAATAAACATACCTCAGTTTCCACAGATTAAGAGCCCCAAATCGCAGGTGAGAAAACGATCCGGATCCGCCGATCGATCGTCCTTCGAGAGAGTTTTTTGAGAGAGTTTCTGTTGATCGTGAAAACTAAACGATGTACGGTTTTCCAAGGGGATATACCATATCTCTCTCTTTCCATGTATTCAATGGGAAATAAAATCTGCCCTTAATTATCGCAACAAAATATCGCAATAAAGACATAAATAAATCTTGTCCTTAATGGGCGCAATTTCCCAACAAAAAGGAATGGAGTAGAATTAATTGATGATTTCAATATCTTTGTTTGATGAATTGTAGGAATGGAATGGCCGTTTTTTTGTGTTTGGTTGTAATGGAAAAAGCAGTGGGAAATGGAACTATAAGGGAATTTTCTGATAAACATAATTTACCTTGTAGTTGCATTAAATAGAATTTAGTATATGATTGAAACTTTTTTAGTATAATTTAGCATTATTATTTAATGATAATCATACTATTCATTTATTTTAAATTTTGTAAGTTCAAATTTGTTGACATGATTGACACCCATGTAACTTAAGTGAAATTTAAAACGATGTTATTTTGGTTGGAAAATCATCTAATGGAACATTGACGAAGGGTAAATGTATCTCATAGATACAAATTTGAGATTTTTGGTATCGCAAAAGCATGTTTAGGGTAAATGTGTCACGATGAATATAGTTTGAGTTTTTGTGTGTGTGGCTTTAACGTAATTTAGAATGTGAGATTCTTAAGGTGTGAGATTAAGGAAATATTCTATCACCCTTTCACATGTAGGCTGAACTTTGACCTAAGATTAAAGTGGAGGCAAATAGGAGCCCGGAAAGATTTGAACTGAGGGCCTCCTACTCTGATACCATGCGAGATTTTGTAAGATCATTACTAACTATTTTAAAAACTTAAACTGTTGGATGGATATATGGCTTAACATTTAAATATTTCTAACAGGTTTCATAATTGATTTGTGTTAACTATAACTCAAAATAATTATTTAGTTGCGATTAATGATATTTTTGTGTTGACTATTATTTATTAATTGTAAAATAATGAATAGTATACTCAATCATTAATCGTTTAGATTCAGACTAATTAATATTTAAAGATATAATTTGTTTAAGAAATGAGGTGGAGGAATCATTATTCCACCTCTTATATTGGTACCAAGCATAGGAAAGTAGGAACGAAAAGCTCTTCAAACCAAACATGTGATGGCATTGATCTACACGTAAAATTGCAAAATATTTATTTTCCAAGAAATAAATGATATAAAAAGATCGTTTTAAAAACGACCGCTTATAAAAAGGAATGGACGGAAATTATTTTTATCGTATATGAAAAATATTTAGATATAAACCGTTAGGCGATAATGAAGACATTTTTTTATTAGTTATTTATTTCAAGTTATATAAGCAATTATTTTTAAGATAATTTTTTAAATTTTTTAAATTTTTATGAAATAAACGATGTATTGATTATTTCCATTCTCATTATTATGGTCAATTCATACGGACGAGCGAGCGAAACTAATCAAAAAGCGAAAGGCGCTCCGCGAATTAAATTTTAGCTTTTTCTTTTAATATTAAATTTTGAAGAAAACCGCCGCTTCTCCAAAGTTCAAAAAATTCCCTCTCAAGCAAAAAGCAACCAAAGAAAGAACCAGCGCCGAGTGACGACTAGCGTAGCGAGTGACAGTTTCTCTTCCCCAATCGCCTCCGATCCCAATCCATCTTCACCTTCTTCAATCAACCGAAGCGCCGTCTTGATCCCCCCCCAACCTCGATCCGCTTCTCGATTCTCTCAGATCTGCTCTTGAATCCGCCGGATGGCCGATTCCGAAGTCCAAGACGACAAGCGGCTCAGTCTCATCGACGTCTCATTCGAGGACGACTGCCTCCTCGATTCCTCTCGCGACCCCCAACCTTCAGGTTCCCTTTTGATTTCTTCTCGCTTTGGAAATTGCGCTTTTTCCAGGATAGAGGGTTTGATTTTGCCCTACTTTTTTTGCCCAATTATGCGCTTGGGTATGTGAAATGTACTATGCGCGATGTTGGGGGGTTACAAGGATCATGCATCGTATTGTGTCTTCCAAGCATTTGCGTTACTTCTACTGTTTCCTTCTTTTCTTCTTGTTCTTTGAATTTGTGGCTTGTCTTGACCTGGTTGATCACTTGGTGTGAGAGCCAAGAGGATCCTGTAGATATTGGCTTCTCGTTGAAAAAGCAAAAAAAGAGGGATTCTTATCATTCCTTTCTAATGGTATGGAGAAGAACGTATTGTTTTGCTCTGTTAACTACTTATCCATTTGCAGGAACACTTAAAAGCTGCCTTCATTCTGATTTTAAAAAATAAAATAGACAAAGGGTATCTTGGGTTCTCATTGTTCCTGATTCCTTCAGTGAATTAAGCCAGTTAACAGTTCATCTGCGATGAAGTTGTTTCGGGCAATCACAATGTAGGTGGATGGATAACCACCCCAAAAGTAACACTCCTTTGACTGAGGTTTTTCAACCTTGCCAGGATTCTCTGGCCAAAGTTTCTAGCTCTAATACCAGGCATTAGATGCATTATTGGGCAAAGATGCAGTGATGCAATTGTTTCTTCCCTTCTCGTACTCTGATTGCATTGAATTTGATTGTTCTTTATGTTTAGCATTGCAAAATGCTCATATCTTTTGTACAAACTTAGCTGAATTTGGTGCATGTGAGCTCAGGAAATCAGGTGGTTCATCAAAGCTTGGAGCTTGAGGAGGCTGTGACTTTCAAGGGAGTTGATAACATTCTAGAGTCCTTTGCAGCTGTGGACCAACCAGGAGTCCATCAACTGGTTGAATCTTGTGAACCGGAAGGAACGGGAAAAAATGGCAAGTATAACCTGCGCAAAAGTTTGGCCTGGGACAGTGCTTTTTTCACCAGTGCAGGTAACTTTTTGGCATAGAAAAGGATAGGAACTGTTTTCCCTTCCAAAATAAGGACATAACTTCATCATGAACTCAAGTCTAATGTTCTTCCTTTCTGCAAATTCTAGGAGTTTTAGAACCAGAAGAGATTACTAGCTTAATAGAAGGAGTAGAGAAGAAAGGAAAGCACATGCTACCCTGTATTCAAGAGGAGATACACAGATCATCAGATTCAATGTCCACCTTAGAAGGTGATTGTTTGTCATTAGCAAGTCTTGAGGCCGACTTATTTGAAGACATAAGAGCTTCAATTCAGAAATCAAGCAAAGTATCCAATAAGGAAAGTTCAGTTAGCAAAACAGGAGCACTGCTGTCTTCTGGTAAAACGACTTTTCAGTGTAAGTCTTTTGCTGCTTTCTTATAAGGGTCATTGATGACTATCCTTCGCAACAAGAAAATATATATGCTTTAGAGACCAAGGGTTGAACACAATTAAAGGAGCAGCGCTCTAGTCTCTCGTTAACATTAGACCTTCGTTCTTGTTTTATCATCCTTTCTTGTCCCCATCTCATGTACCAAAAGCAGAGTATTTTCTAGTCTATTCATGTTTAAAGTAATTGGGTTGTATTTTCGTGTGTGGAGCCGTATTATCCGTTCATTTTAGCTCACCAGCTGGAATGTCCTAATTAGTTAGTATTGACACTTCCTGGACTCCTCATAATTAGACATTTGATGGAATTCGAGTGTAACACCTCAAGTCCCACATCAGACAGGACAGGACTTGTGATGTTATTCTATAAGTAATGGACCCATCTCGAAATAGTCACCAGTTGAGAACTACTTTCAGAGGCTTGACCAACCTAGCGTAAGTCGGGCCACTGAAGAATTTTTTTTTTATAGATATCTGCCTTGGTTGACTTCCATGGCTCCTTGACTCCCCGTAGAACAAATAGAATATCCTTACTTCCCCTAACTGTCCTAAGTGGGAAAGGATTCAATTGGTGATGAAAATTCTCCACTAGGAAAGTGCTCAATCCCGTTGATTTTGCACTCAGTCTGTTTGCTTACTTGACAAAAGGTTTTCAAAAAAGGCGCCGCGACATCGCTTTTGGATTTCGGTTTCTACTTTTACTTCCAATGCACATTGTTTGCATCGCATTTAGCATCATTGGACAAGATCTCTTCGCATGATAAATAAGCAGAACATCGCAATCCTTCAGCATAGTTTAATTCATGCTCTAGTACATAATTTGCTCTAGCCCCTTATATGCTTTTTGTCCAATCAACTTTGAACATGCAAATCTGCATCGAAAGAATAGGCCAACAGCCGTATTGCCCGCAGAGGTCTTGGAGAATTTAAATGGAATATGTGGAAATTAAATTTTTTGGTATCAATTTGCCATGTAAATGAATCATTTGGTTTTAAGTGTAGTTTTGAAAATGATGGATTGGTTGTTGATTTGTGTTCATGGATGACTGTATTGGAATCATTCTAGCATTACATGGTGTGTCGGGAAGAGGACCGGTATGTTGGTCTTTCATGCATTTATGCATTTCCAAATTAACTTTTCTATATTGAGATAAAATCTTGTTTCTCTAGAATTGTCTCATACCATGCCTCTGCTTTTTAATCAGTTTTAGTTAGCTGGAGGAGCTATTTTGTTGTAAGGTGAACAAACTCTTGTTGATGTAGTTCCTCACAGTACCTTGATTTTTGTAGTTCCAGCTTCAAAGAAGGCAGATGTTGGTTCTAATGGTCAGGTAATGTGTGGAGAATGCTTCTTGTATTGAATAATGGACTTTAATTTCATCAATTCTCATTTGTCTGTGTTGTGTTGCAGTCGAGACCCAAGCCTGCTCCTAAGAAACCAAGTTTAGCCTTGGGGAAAACAGCAAAGCAGCTTCCTGTTCGTCCACAGGTCTTACAGGTATGTTCCTAAATTCAGAGTCTGTTTGCATTTTGTCATTGAAATATGCTGATTGAAAAATTTCCAGCTTCACTTATTGAGTAATTTGGGTTACAGTCATTACAAGTATTGTCCTGTTTATTTCCAGGAATATATCGAGCCATTTTTTAAAACTCCTTTCATTTTATCAAATGCACAGGGCACAATATATATATATATATATATATATATATATATATATATATATATATATATATATATATGTGTGTGTGTGTGTGTGTGTGTGTGTGTGTGTGTGTGTGTGTGTGTGTGTGGGCGCGCGCGCTGTTAACATACTAGTGAAAGCACTCAAATTTGTCTCGGTAGTTATATGATTGATCTGTTTAGGGGAAACATTCTGCTGCAATTAGAGGTTCAGCTTCATTTCCTTCCAAGCCACTCAGACTGGGTACTGTTAATTCGTTATCAACATCCACAAAGAGGGATTCAGTGGGTGCTAAATGTATCAGAGCGGAAAAGAGTGTGGCAGAACATACTGGTAAGTGGATTGACACCCGTTCGTCAGGTACGAGTTTTACAGAATATTGGTATCACTCCTTTTCTGTATATTTGAGTTCATTCTATTATTTTCCAGGTAGAGGGCCTTCAGCATCTAGATTATGTGCCATGAGTGGTCCTCGGCATATTATTCCTAGGCTTTCACCCTCTTCTAGATCTTCTTTAGGTTCAACGACCACTAAGACGGAGCCAGAGTCTTCTTGTTCGTCGATGGATAGTTCAGGCAGTTTCTCATCCAACAAGATAGGAAAATCAGCGGCGCAGTCTAACAAGAAAAGTATTGAGGCTCGAACCGCTAATTTACCTTCCACTGGTTCAAGTAAGAAAATCACGTCAAAAGGCCCCAACTGTGGAGCATCTCATCTCTCAGCTTATGTGATGTCTGCATCGAAGCTTTCCTCTAGCTTATCACCTGCCAGTTCCATCAGTGAATGGTCAGTGGAATCCTCTTCTTCCAGTTCCACAGTCAATCAAAGGTCAAACAGCTCTAGCACTAGCTTGGACCCCAGCTCACGCAGATTGGGCACTGTAGATGGAGATCCACCTGAAGTTTTTGATCTTCAGAAAAGTTCACATGACAAGTACTTTCTTAGACATGAAACTCAAGGTTCTATGGTCCCTGCTCGAAAGACTGCCTCGGCAGGAGGAGCCCTTCTACCAAGCTCCATGAAACCCTCTGGTCTCCGAATGCCATCCCCCAAAATTGGCTTCTTTGATGGGGTATGTGTAGTCTTTCTCTTTGTAAATTGTATGTTTTTAAAGTAAGTTGAACCAGTGCTGAGTCTGATTGTTCTGCAATTTCTTCGTTATGCAGACGAAATCAGGTCGTACCCCTAATGGAAATAAGCAGTCTCATCCTGTTGGTTCTGGTGTTCTCAAAAAGACTACAGTGGATAGTGGTAACTTGAGTGGGGCGCTGAAGAGGGGAATGCTTGGAAAGATCCAATCTGAAGCAACTACCATGCCAACCAGGAGGACAAAAGCTGATGGTAAGGAATTTGCCCCTGATGTGACACCTAAATCGCTTAAAGAATCTCCTGCAATGGGGGTCCGTAGGGTTTCCAGGAACCTCAAACATTCTCCCGGCCTATCTCCAAAAGTTCAGAGCAAGATATCTCCTAAATGTGGGGAGAAAAGTCCAGTGATGGCAGAGGACGGAGCTAAAGAATGTGATGCATCTGTACAGCATACGGATTCCGGTATAATGGGGCAATATGCCAATGGAAGTCAAGAAATCAAGTCTGTTGCCAATGGGGAGACTTTGAAAACCCCTTCTACTGGTGGACTGAAATTTTTTAGTGATGAAGTCTTGACCAACATAGGAAGTAAAGCATATTCTGAAGATCAAGTTGATTTGTTCGGACAAGTGAAGGAGTTGGCAATGGAGAAACTTGTGATTTTTTCTCCCTCACCTTCTAACCGTGTTTCTGTGAACCCGTGTTCTGTCAGCGGCCAAGTTGAGGTTCTCAATTCAGACCTTTTTCCGTCTAACTCGAGCACAACCGACATCATGGTCAATACAAGGATACCGTTCTCTGTGGTAGATTCTTTACATAACAGGGACAGTTCCAATGATGTCTCGGCTGGACTGCAGATAGTGGAGGTCGAAAAGAGGGCGGCCACCCTGTCTTCGCCTGGTGATATTTCGGAAGAGAACAGTTAAGTTGTCAAACGGATGTGAAGGTTTTCTGGAGGCACTCATATGTGGTTCTTTCTCTATACCTGCTGATATATTCAACTGGCGAACGCAAAGATGTAAATTTCTTTTGCCTGATGCTGATTGAGTTCTTCCATACTCTGCAAGCTTGGAGAGAGTAACTACAGTGATTGGAGAATCTTTGAATTTGTCTTTGATTGTATGGCATCTATTGTCTAAGGCTTCCTGATATGGGATCAATTATGTACGGCTCTTTCCTATGGTTTCTTTCCGGCTTCACGATGCATTCACTGACCAAAATCAATACATGTATGGATGTAGTATGCTAGTAGCCATGGGTATAATGCATAAAAATGATGATAACTGAGTAGAAATAGCTATGATCTGTTTGGTTTCTAAGAGCAGCTTAAGTTTCCTGGATTATTTTTTTTTTCTCTCATTTTTAGTTTGGGAACGATCAGAGTCCAGATATATATAAACCGGGTGCCCAGTAAAAACATTTTTCAAATGATAAAAAAGGTCCTTTTATAATTTTTATTGTGTTCGTATTTTTTACGTTGAACTTAGAGGGAACTTCAATTTTTTTTTTACCAAACAAGTAGTAATTTATCCATGAAAATGAAAACCGAAAAGGTTTTTCAAAGTCAACCAAGTTGTATCTGAATAGGGATGTATTTTCATGTGGTGATGGTTATGTTATGTCGATCACATTAGTGATGGTGACGCGTGGTGTAACAAGTTAAAAAAATGGGTAATTCAAAGTTTAAGCAACGTATAGAATGATAAGCATATTCACAGTAAAAGTGATTTGTCAATTATAGGGAAAATTCCAAAAAAGGGCCCGAAGTCCTTTCATTTTCTCAAATAAGGGTCTCCAGTGAACCTTGATTCAAATAAGGGCCTGAAGTGCCCTCATTTTCTCAAATAAGGACTTGAAGTGAACGTTGTTTCAAATAAGGGCCTGAAGTAACCATAAAATTTCAAAAAAGGGCATGATTTCAAGGGCATTTTCGTTATTTTCCTTATTTAATTTTTTTTTTTCTGTTTCCTTAAAAATTAACAATTTTTTTTTTTTTAAAAAAAAGACATTGCAGTGGCCGCCGGCCCACAGCAAGTGGGGGGTCGGCGGGGGCGGAGAAGGCGGCGGAGTCGCCGGCGCCTCGGCGAGGGCCGGCGACCAGAGGCGAGGGCCTACTCGCCCTCGCCAAAACAAGGAGAGGGTCGGGCCCTCTCCCGGATCTGGGCGGGGGTCGCCGGCCCCCGCCCCGCCCTGACCAGGGGAGGGCGGCGACCCCCGCCCTGGTCTTGGCGGGGGTCGCCGCCCCTCGCCTCTGGTCGGCGGGGTCGCCGACCCTCGCCGAGGCGTCGGCGACCCCGCCGGCCGTCGCCGCCCATGCAGACCCCCCACCTGCGGTGGACCGGCGGGAGGGGGCAG
This sequence comes from Lenwebbia sp. NSW1173648, assembly GCA_029784005.1. Lineage (NCBI taxonomy): Eukaryota > Viridiplantae > Streptophyta > Magnoliopsida > Myrtales > Myrtaceae > Lenwebbia > Lenwebbia sp. NSW1173648. Next base: position 16,077,965 of record JARCGZ010000008.1, on the reverse strand, counting down.
CCCTCCCGCCTGTGGGCTGTTTTTTTATTTTTTATTTTTTATTTTTTATTTTTATTTTTTAAATTTTTTAAAAAACAGAAAAGGAAAAAATAGGGAAAAAATAAATAAAAAATTAAAGTGAGAAATGACGAAAATGCCATTTAGCTCAGGCCTTTTTTTGAAACTCTATAACCACTTCAGGCCTTTATTTGAAACATATTATATTAATTCAGGCCCTTATTTGAATCAAGGTTCACTTGGGGCCCTTATTTAAGAAAATGAGAGGACTTCGGGCCCTTTTTTTGGAATTTTCCCTCAATTATATCATGAGTCAATCACGTAATCGACACATAAAATACTGTTTCTAGTGCGAATGATGTCGGTCTATTTGAATATTTGATGGGAAATGGCGAGGCATGTAGGTGCAATGATGATCTAAGTCACTATTCTTGAAAGAAATTAACTCACAAGTACGTTTGATCCAGAAACTTTTAGTTCTTCAACACGCAAATCTCTTTAGTTTCCCATGACTATCCACCTGGATCTTTTGGGCAGAACTTACTTCTACAAGAGTCGTCAGACAACAGAAGCCATGTGAATTTGTGAATTTCAAATTGATTAAGCAGACTTATTGAATGAGAATTATGCTACAAGAACGGCTGACAAAGATGACACGAATGCATAAGACCCCTCGACCACCACCCTTAGGTCGCGGAGAGGGAATGAATGGTGGACCGACAATTTAAGTCATTCTCCTTGCAGTGACAAGAAGTGCTAGACTATCTAATTGCTCTCGCAGTTCTTTTGTTAGGAGCATTCCATTTGGGGGAACTCTTGTCTGAACTAAGGTCCATAGACAAAAACAAAACGTATGATAGCTATTGATCAACGGCAGTAATGAACCTCAAGTGACCCAAGTCCAAACAAAGACTTACCTTATGTGATCTTATTTAGTTTTCTGTTGATTGAGGTTGTCCCATCACCCATGGACGGACTACCGTGTTACCAACAACCTAGGCCATAGGCGCAACCGTTGGACCATGCCTGAACTGTAAGTTAACATGTCCTAAATGCAATGATTGTGGTTCAATCTAGAGCTAACCTCAATTCAACTGGTATTTGAACACCAAGCATTGGCACAAACGCGTGTTAGACTAGAACATGACCAAGCTTTTTAACATCCAGAAAATGGCACCCCAATTGATGGTCAGATCCATTCAGTCGGTCCCCTTTCAACAATACCACATCGTACTATAAAGAAAGAAGTGCATTGAAAGTTCTAAAATTTATCACGATAAGTGCAATCGAGTCTTAAAACTTTCAAATTTGAAAGTTTTAAGACTCGATTGCATTTATCGTGACAAGTTTTGAGACTTAATTGCACATTTTGAAAGTTTTAGGACTCGATTGCACATTCATGATAAGTTGCATGACTTGATTGAATTTTTTTGAAAGTTTTAAAACTTGATTGCACTTTCGTGACAAATTTTAAGACTTTCGGTGCATTTATTTTAGATATAAACTAGCAACTCAAATGCTATAGAGAACTACCGTTAATTATATTTGTGGAAATAGAACAGCACAATCGCCCTCTTTACATCCACTCACGCAGAGAGTTCTCTCTCCTCCGCTGCCCTCCCTTTTGCTCCCCTAGGGTTAGCGTCGCCGCCTGCATTTTCTGAGAGAGAGAGACTCTCTCTCTCTCCCCCTCCCCTCCCCCCCACCTCTTCCTCTTATCTGTTTTCTTCTCGATCAGCTTCGCTCATCTTGATCGACGACCCGCGAAGAAAGACGGGGTCCCTCGTGGGTCAGCGACTCTCCCGGGTCAATTTTGGGCCGGAAATCTCTCCGCCAACCGACCCTGTTTCAGGGGACGAAGCAGAACGGAGAGTCCATTGGGTTCTTGCTTCTGGGAAGTAGGGCAGGCTGACGAAGGCGCCCCTCGTTCATCTCAGTGGGGTTAGATTCGGAAGCTAGTTCTGGTTCGCGCTCCTCTGTTCAGAAGTTCGTCGACCTCCAGGAGTAGATAGTCAAGCCGAAGCCTTCGACTGTCATTTTTTTCTGCTAGGTTGTCTTTCCTTTTCTCTCCCATTATGTTTCGGGAGTTTGTGAGTATAAATAATTTGCTGTAGCTGATTAAGCCGCTCTTCAATCCCGATCTATATGTATATATAGATCTATGGATTTTACTCTCTCGATCTATATGTATATATAGATCTAGGAGTTCTCTATAGGTATCGGATCTGCGTTCTTTCAACATACTGTTGTTGGTATTATTGCTCAGCGTTGGTGATGGGGACGTCGAACCTAGACGTGCATCGCAAGCCGTTGCATTTGGTATGGGAGTTCTCGGTGTGTGCCCATCACGGACTTTGGTGATCGGCCGCCGCAAGTTTATGGTATCAGATCTACTCTTGGAGGATGAGAGTGTGCTTCCAGCAGTAGAATTTGCTTTTTGAGATTTTTTTCTGCTGTCTTTTGGGAGTTTGAAAGCATTCTATGTAACTCTCTCGACTATTAATGAATAGAATTTTTCTTTTAACCTATAAAAAAGAAGAAGAAGAAGAGCAGAACAGCACACCCTTTGGAGTGTTCAACCTAAAATAGAATAAAAGGATGCATCACCAATTGATAGATCCACGCTTCCACATGGGAATTTGTCTACCAGTACCAACAATCTGGCATTAAGTATCAATGCTAATTCACAAAAGCTCTAGTCTCCGCAAAGAACTGGACCACAGAGAAAAGGAAAGAGAAGAAGATATCGACATTGACTTTGAAACAGCATCCTAGACCTATCAATTTGACATTAGCAGACAATCTCGTTGCAAGCTTAAGACCCCAGGAAAAAGAATTGGGCGAGGCCAGGACGCCAAGATCCGGCCCTTAGCCCAAAAGAGAAAAACGAACGAGAAAACCAAAAACAAAAATGAAATTTCGAAAAAAATATTAAAATGTTATTAATAATTGTTCACGTCAACGTCGGTCGCGCCACCTAGGACAGTCGGTGTCCACGTAAGTGATTTCTAGCTAAAATTGACCGGATTGACTAAATTGGCATAAATGCAAAATATTTAAGACTCAATTGGCCAAAACAAAACGATTAGGATTTAAGATATTATGTGGAGTTTTTTTATTTTATTTTGATTAAAAATATGATCTTCGGTAAATTATTATCTTTTTATATTATTCACCGATTTAGTGAGTTGACTTCGTTTTCATCTGAGAACTCGGTCGACAACAAAAGTTAGCTAAAATAATGATTACATCAGGACGAAAATGTCGCCCGCCACTTAGGGCGCGCATGATAACACTTTTGGAGCAGAAATCCGTTTGGTAACGCAACTTCTAAAGCAGAAATTCGTTTGGTTCGTAACTTTAAATTTCTACTTCCGAAGCAACTTTCTACTTCAGAAGTTGGTTTTGAGAAGCTCTTGAGAAGTAAAAAAACCTTACTTCTCCCCACCAGAAGCCATTTTTTTCTTTTCACTTCTCCCTCTTCATATTTTCCTCTGTTTACGGGGGGGCTCTTCTCTCTCTCTCTCTCTCTTTGCTCGTTGTGTACTCACTCCCACCGCGAAGGTAGACCTTGAGAATCTCCCAAACGCGATGCTGTTGATGAAGATCGACCCTCGATCTTACTGTGAAGCTCTCTGCAATGCTTGACCCTTGATTTGAATCTCCCAACCGAAAGCTCTCTGTGAAGCTTGCTGCGAAGCTCGACGTGAGTCTCCCAACCGTGAAGCTCGACCTCAATCTTCGGCGCACGCTCATCCCCAAGTCAAATCTGCTGGAGGTTAGGGTTTTCGCCCTAGCATTTGCGTGGAATTTATCTTGAATTCAATTTTAGGGTTTTCATGAGTTTGTGTGGATTTCAGGCTTCAGGCAAAGGGAAATTGGTTGACATCGCGTTCATCGAGACTTCAACGGGAGTGTTCGGTTCTCAGAGGTGCGATTTGAATCCGGTCTTTACTATGTTCACTTCTGATCTCTTGCTTGTAATCGATGCATGTGTCTGTAGTTCTTTGGAGCTTCCTTCGTTGACTCCGCGCCCCGATTCTCATTACTGCGAGCTTCCCGTTTGCTCCGTGATCCGTGTTGTTGCTACTTGCTATATTGAGTTCTGATTTTCCTTTTTCCGCTCGTCAGTTGATCGTACGTCGGTTATTCTAGACATTTGAGATTTCCCTGTCGATGCGTTCGATTCTCAATGAACAACCGCAAGCTTGGGCGATTCAACAGTGTTTGACTGCTTTTGAGTTCCTGAAGTTTACTTGTGTCGCAATGCCACAGCTATGATCTTTAGTTACTTCAGCTTTGTGTGATTCATTTAGATTGTATATTGGGACATATATTCATATGGTTGATTGTTTGAAAAGAAAAGAATAACTCCAGGAGATTTGCTTGTTTTAGCACAAATTGATAATGCGAGCATCCTCGATCATCAGGTGAAAACAGAGTTGTTTTTCCATGTTAATGATTAGAAGAAAATTCTCATGTATTTCTACACTTTCCACATTGATGTTTCTATTAAAGCTCAGTAACTCATAGAACTTTCAAGCTCGGCATTTGTGCTAAAAAGTCGGGAACAGACCCACTTAGTGAATTGTTGGACAAATCTCTGTAATTAAGCCAAAAAAGTAATACCAAACATCATATGCATATGTTTTTTGAAATGCATAACACAGGGTAAGGTAGATAATGAACATCATAGTCATGATTATGAAATCTGTCACTTTTTTCCTGGCATAGTATTGTCCATTCTGTTTCTGTGCATCATTGTGAATTCCTCATTTTACGTTCTATCTCTAAATCATGATATAGTCTTATTTGTTTGATTCTCTTTTTAAGCACTTCACCTTTAAGTGCTGTTTGTAATAGATACCTATTTCAATCAGTTTTCCTTTATTTATTTTTTTGGTATTGTTTCACTTGTGCTCCTTTTTCCCTCACTGCTTGTATCTATTTACTTCACAGGACTGCACAATTCGATCTTGTGGTTTTGACTCTGAATAGACTTTAATGTTTAGGCTTTAATTTCATGTTTCAGCTAAAGTTTGGTCGTGTTTGATGAAATGTGTTTTTGAATTATTATTATGAAATGCGTATAAGCATGTTCTTTTTGAATTTGATGTTGTAATTGAATTTAATGAGTTTGACTCATCTTATACTCAGCCAGTTTAGATTAAATGGAATCCCACAAAGACACAGTCATTGCAAAGTGGACCGATCAATTGACCCAATTGTTTGTAAATGTCATGGTAGACGAGGTTAAAAAGGGAAATCGAACTACCACTACCTTCAACAGAGCAGGGTGGAATAACATTCAGCGAGAGTTCAATAAACAAATAGGGCGCGAGTATACTCTTGCTCAGTTCAACAACAGGACTTTCAAACTGAAGGAAAGTTACGATAGTTTTAAGAAGCTTCTTGGCCAATCGGGATTTGGATGGGATAATGTAAACAAAAAGGTTGTCGTGGAGGATGAAACTGTTTGGGAGTCTCATATCAAGGTACAACCTTACTTGGGCTTTTGGTTCTATCTTTCTATGCATACTTTGATAATGTTACTGATGTATGTTCTTTTGAAAATGGTGCAGGCTAATCCCAAATGGGCCAAATTCAGGAATGAAGGGTTTCCTTTGTATCCCCAGCTTTGTATTGTGTTTGGGGATACATATGCGACCGGAGAGTATACAACAGGAAATATGCAGGAGTTGGTGTCATCAGATGATGATGACAATGCTGCTTTTGGTGAAAATGATGGTGGTGTTGCATTAGGTACATCGGAGGAATTAGGAGCACGAGATCCACAGGTTGAAGAGGGGTCGGGTAATGAATACCAAGCTGGAGATGGGTTGGATAATGAACCAACGGCTACTCCAGTTCGTGAGAAGCACAGGTTGGATAGGACTCCAAATTCCAAGAGCAGGAGAAAGAGCACTGCATATGATTTTGCCGGGACCTGCAAAGTCATTCAAGAAGCCGTCAAAATGAAGATGAGTCAATCATCACATACCTCTGTCACCTCACAGGCCCCACAACCTGTAGACCCCTACTCCATGGGAGCCTTGATTGCCATCCTGAAAGGCATGCCAGACATGGACCCAAGTCTTTACGCCAAAGCAGTGAACCATGCTTGCATGAATCTTGCTTGGAGAGAGGCTTTCGTCCTAACAGAACCCGGATGGAGACTTGCACTTCTCAATTCTATTTAAGTAGATGTTCGCATATGCTATGGATTTTTATGTGCTTTATTTCATTGAAGACCTATGTATTTGACACACTTTGGCTTTGTTTTTATTATGCGACTATGGTTATGTTATGGTTATGTTGTGACTTATGTCGATTACTTTGGATTGCTATTTATGCGCTGACTATTATTTAGATTCTTTACTTATCAGTAGATATGTTATGGTTTCCTTAATTACTTTTTGTTTTCACCTTCCACTTTCATGTGATGGCTTATGTTGTGATAAGGTAGCTTATTAGTTCACGCCTTTCATTTTTTAGGTAATATGGAGGGGGTAAATGATCAGGTAGCTTCAGTTGAAGGAACTGTATCAGGTGATCAAGACTTTGATGAGGATGATTATTTTTTACTGACGGCATGGTTGTGCCTTGTTGAGTTGCATAGGTCCATGCGCACGAGAGAACCTATTAGGGACAGCATATTGTCAGGACCTGAATGGATAATGGAGGTCTTTCATGGACATTCTGATAGAGCATACGAAGCTTTTAGAATGGAGAGACATGTATTTCTTAACCTGTGTGGTTTGCTGAAGGCAAGAGGTTGGCTACAAGATAGTCGATATCTTAAAATAGATGAACAGGTTGGGATTTTTTTATGTATGATTTGTCACAAGAACTCTAATAGAGATTTGTGCGAGAGATTCCAACATTCAGGACAGACTATCAGTAAGTATTTTAACTTAGTATTGAAAGCAGTTCGAAAATTGGCAAAGGAGATTATCGTACCACCTCCCTTTGATGTTGTCCCACATGAGATTCTTTTGGATCCTAAGCATGAACCTTACTTCAAGGTAAGATTTTCATACTCTTTTTTTTTTTTTTTTTTTTTCACAAATGGTTTAATTTTGTTGGTAATCTTGTATGATGCTACTCTTTCATAACTGTGTCAGGGGTGCGTAGGCGCTATTGATGGCACCCATATTCATGCTTCCGTACCTGTTGCGCAGCAAATCCGATTCAGAGGTAGAAAGGGAATTACCACTCAGAACGTGCTGTGTGTGTTCCTTTGATATGAGATTTACATTTGTGTATGCTGGTTGGGAATGATCTGCTAACGATTGTCGGGTGCTATCGGCTGCACTCGAGACTCCTGAACTACAATTTCCTCGACCACCCATAGGTATTTGTTTGTTCTAAAACGAGAAATTGTCTTTATGATTTTGCTGCGGTTTCATATCATGATAAATCTATGAACGGTTTGTTATAGGAAAATACTATGTGGTAGATTCTGGGTATGCATCATCTCCAGGATTTTTAACACCTTTTAAAGGGGAACGGTATCATATAAATGATTTCAGAAGCAATGCAAGACCAACAACAGCAAGAGAGCTGTTCAACTATCGGCATTCTTCACTAAGGAATGTCATTGAGAGATCTTTTGCGGCTTTGAAGAATCGCTTCTTCGTTTTGAGACACATGCCATCATTTTCAATTAGAAAGCAAGCATATATTGTAGTAGCTTGTTGTGCTATCCATAATTATATCCGTGATCAAGACAGAAGGGATAGGAATTTTTCCGAATATGGGAATCCGGAGTATGTGTGTGAACCTGCGCATGATGATGTTATAGATGATATATCGACTGAGGATGGAACCGGGATGAACATTCTTAGGAAGTGTATTGCCAATAAAATGGCAAGGGATCATCAGATGGATGAGATTCCATGATATTGGGTTTTTTGTTTTTTGATAGTTGATTGGCATGAATTTTGAGATAAACCTATGATTGTGAATATTTTGGATGTCGGGTGCGGGGCCTTGGTAGGTGGTCATGGCGGGGCGCTCTTGGTCCGACCGGATGAAATCGGCCATGATGGTATCTGCCGTCGCCAACTGTGATGATCTTCCTTTTTGCTGCTTGTGAGTATTGAGTTTTTTTTGCTAAATTTACTTCGTTTTTGATTTTCTGCTTATGGTTGATGGTCATACTTGGGTCAAACATGTGGACAACTTGAACAAATTCCTAAAATAGGGAGTTCATATCTAAGTGCACCGATTGATTCATAAATATGTTATTTATTTATTTTGGTTTTTTACTTCATTATTACTTCATGTAATCCATGTTCACGTGTTCCATATGCACAATGAAGGTCAGATCACATTCACTATTTCTTCATCCGATATGACACTTGACATATGTGCAGGTTCTTCTACTTGATGAGGTTACAGTTGATCTGGATGTTGTCACTCAGATGGACATGTGAACTGATTCCACTCTGTGTTACAAACCAGACAAGATTTTCTTTTCAGCCCAAAGAGATGAAAAAGAGGTTGTTTGTCCTGATAACAAGGTTGTTTATCATTTGTTTGAGTAGAACCTATGTGCAGTGAGAGAATTTTGGGTGCAATTATCATATTTACTGTACCTAAACTTGTGGGATGGGGTTGTTTAATGTTTATTTATGCTAGAGTATTTAAGCAAGTTTTTGTTCCCATATGAGTTGAAAGAGAACATATTTCCTCCGATATATGCCAATATTGTAGCAGTCATACATCCATAATCAATCTTTTAAGGGTTGAACAACACTGTGGTTTGCCCGAATGAAATGGTCATTCAGCTTCTTTTGCGATGTCTATACACATCCTAGAGCTGGATTATAGCAAGCTTTAACGAGGTTTGAACAAGTCTCGCGCAACTTTACCACTAAAAGACGTATACATTCCCATTGTAGTAGATGGATGTTGTAGTGGCTCCAAGTCAGAGAGAGTTCTGTCTGTTTAGGTTTGACATGGGCGGCATTTCCAGGAGCATGATCAAGGAACCAAAATTTAATAGCCACAGCAGCTGAAACTGGAATGGCCAATTTGATCCCCGAATCTCAAGTCTTACAAATTTGATGCATTTTCAAGCAAGAACCTACAAAATTATCAGAAAGTTTTGATCCAAAAGGGAAAAGAAAATGGTAGATGGCGAAACTGGATAAGATCATACTAACTGCAGAAAATTCCAACGCAAGCACTTCAGGTCAGGGGAAAACTGAAGAGCAGGAAAGCATTACAAGCAAGAGTACACTCTACACATGTTCCCTTTTTGGGTACACTACCCACACATCTAACAAATTAATAGACAGACTATCCCCTTAAAAATCATGAAAAAGCTATGACGCGGGTGATGATTCAACGTAAGGTTGCAATTACCATCCAAAAAATAATAAATAATACGCTAGCAGCTATTTCCACCATTTACACAATGCAGCAAATTCCACGAATCCACACTATAGAAGTTTCCATAATTTGGTTCGCATTTACAAAAATAACAAAATGACGAATTATATGTAAATTCGTCAGTATTTACATTTAAATTTTCTTGAATTACATGCATTTTAGGTTAGGATCGATAATTTTTTGTAGAATATTTTGTGTTAATAATGTTCCAGAAGTAGAAATTTTTAACCATTACCAAACAAATTTCTGTTCCAGAATTAGAAATTTTGTCCTGTTATCAAACGCCTTTCTCTGGTCAGAAATCAACTTCTGAAGCAGAAGTTAAAAAATCAACTTCTGACCAGAAATTGATTTCTGAAGTAGAAGTGTTGTCATGCGCGCCCTTAAAATCCCGGATCCATTACTAATAGAGGGTGTGATATCCGAAATTGTTTTGAGCGGAATACGTTTCGAATTGAACACACGATGAATCAAACTAAACACTTAATCATAATTAAGCTAAATTGGAGCTTTTTGTCTATTCAATTAAGAATAGGGTTAATATCGCGAAAAACTCCAAATTGGTACACTTATGATAAATTTACCCCAAACTATTTTTTTGACCACGAAAAACCCCAAACTAGTACATCTGTGACAAATTTACCACAAACTATTTTTTTGACCACCAAAAATCCAAAACTGGTACATCTGTGACAAATTTACCCTAAATTATTTTTTTTTACCACGAAAAACCCCAAACTATTACACTTGTGACAAATTTACCATTCGTTAAATTGGGTTAATACCCCGAAAACCCCAAATTGATACACATGTGACAAACAGAGGGTAAAACCTCTAAACTGGTATACCCGTGAATTGCCACGTGTCATCCAACTCAGTAATTCGACGTTAAATTTAATGAAAACTAACGGATGGTAAATTTGTTACAAATGTACCGGTTTGGGATAAATTTATCACAAATGTATCAGTTTAGGGTTTTTTGTGGTCAAAAAAATAGTTTGGGGTAAATTTGTCACAAGTGTACCAGTTTGAGATTTTCCGTGGTATTAACCCTTAAGAATAAGAACGTTTTGAATTGAACACACGATGAATCAAACTAACCACTTAATGATAATCAAGTTAAATTTGAGCTTATTGTCTATTCAATTGATAAAACAGGCCAATTTACCCAGAAAAAGAAAAAGAAAAAGAAAAGAGAATGCCAGTCTCATCTCTCCTGCATCATCACATTTCTCTCCGGACCGACCGACATTTCCCACCGTTGAGCGCACGGCGCAGGAGCCGATGACGTGGAAAGCAGCGCGCCGTCCATTTAGGGACGAAATGATCGCACGGTTCGTACTTGCCTTCACCTCACCTCCACGTCTCTCTCTTCCCTACTGGGAGCGAAGCGACAAAACAGAGCTCACACTAATGGAGGAGGAGAGGAAGTTTCAGTGACAGCGAGTGAGTGTCAAAATCAGAGAGAAGAAGAAAAAAAAATGGCGAACCAACGGTTTCAGCGTCAGCATCGATGGCGGTACGTGCAGGAAAGCGAAAGATAAACCAGAGCTCGAGCTATGGCCGCTTTTGGATTCTTCTCGATCGTTCCGTTTTTTCTTTTTTTCTGAAGACGCTTCTCTTTTTGGATGGTTTCCAATCGTCTTCAATGGTGGTCGAGGTTAGGGTTTTACCTTTTTGACTATTAAAGTGAGAGACCTTCGCTTCAATGTCACGCCTGTAAAGTCTCCTCTGCCTCGTCACTGAACTATTATTATAAGACGTCTCTCTCTCTCTCTCTGCGCGGAAAAAGCGATGGTTACACATGTCTGCCTCTCTTTCTCTCTCGCATTTACTTTGCGTAATGTATAGGTTACTGAGTGGGAGCGACGCTTGGATCGAGTCCATCTCTCCGTCGCTGCGACGACGATGAGTTTTTGAGGTGGCCGAGTTTCTGAGGCAGTGTGCTTGTTCTCAGCGGCGATGGCGGAAATGAGGTCGTCTTCGGCCCACTCCTGGCCGGAGGAGCTGGCGAGTTTGCAAGACGACAGCGTGATTCGGTACGGCAATGATCCGTTCGGGGTCCCTGCGGGGTCATTTGATCGGAGGAAGGTTGCGGAGTTCGAATCGGCGGCGACTGATGAGTCGGCTCGATCGGAGAGCTTCAAGGACCAGACGAAGGAGTTCTTGAGGGCATGGGGCGAAATGCTGTGGGACTTAGGGAAAGGATTCAAGGACATTGTGCAACAGAGCTTGATCACCGAGGACTCCTTTGTGGTTCAAAAGGTTGGCAAGCCGTGCGCGAAGGTTTCGGGTAGATTGAAGTTTTTGAATGAGTACTTGCCGGAGGATAGAGATCCGGTTCTAGCGTGGCCGGTGATTCTGTTTGTCTTTATACTCGCTCTCGCAGGTATTCGACCTTTATTTCTGCGAGTTGGATCACTTTCTTATGCGGCATTCTTGAATTGATTAAAAGTTGTCATCCTTCTTGCTGTTCAGTAGGCACTTTGAGTATAAGAGTGCTGTTTTTTTTTCCCCTCCGTAAATCACATCTTGATGGCAATTATTCTGGCTAGATCACGTGGCAATCACTAACTATGTTTTTGTTGGCTTTACTACTCTTAGTTGGTAATATGAAAATTGTTGCTCGATTTTGTCCTACTGAATTTAAAAAAAAAAAATTGTCTATGGAGCATTGTTTATCTTGCTAATGGGTTTTGCGTGTATAGCATCTGAATTTTGTTTTTTTTTTTTCCATTTTTGGCCAAAGGAAGCGTTTGAATTTTGAACATTGAAATAGAGTTTTGTTCCATCAAATCTTTGGGTTAGCTGGAGGTGGAGATCTTCTAATCGCAGGAACATCATCTAACCCCATTGATACCTTATTATAACTCTCTACACTAGTGGATTGCACATGATTCAAGTTTACATTGCAGTCATGTACAGCATAAGGTTGGGCATTGGTCATGTGTGTGTTCCATTAAGGAAATGTCCAAAAGTAACTTGTTTCCAAAGGCACTAACCTAGGAAGCTCATTCCTTGGGAACATGCAATGGCTGGGTGATTTTACCAATATACGCCAGAAAGCTTATTTGGGACTCTTTTTTTTCTTCTTTTTATTTGTCCAATAGCACAACTGGGACGATTGCAAGACCATTCAAAAGTCGACTGTCATCATTGATAATACAGAGTCTGCGAGACCTGAATGTTAAATGACTACCTTTCTGAGTAGTCATTACTTGTAATAGCATCCATTTGTGAGACGACAATCTGGTTCAATAACATGTACAGTGGTTAAAGAGGCATTTTGAGTGACAGACCACCCAAAAAGTGACTGAGTGGGCAATTATGAGCTGCTATTAATTGGTTCCGATTTATTACCATGCACACAGTAATGAGCTCAAGCTCCTTCGGTCTGTGGAGAGCTTGCACATGCAACATTCTGCACATCTCTTGAGAGCTTTCTTTCTAGGAGTGATATATGCCATGAATATTGTCTGAGCATAATTTTGGATCATCACACTTTTGGCGGGTTACAACTTCTGAGATTGAGGGAACGTTAAACAACCCTTTTGGCAGTTACATGAATGATCATATCAAGTACCCTATAAGGGATAACGATTTTATTAAGAGTCCCTTCTTTCGAATGTGTTGGGAACGATGAAGCACTAATCTCCTCCTCCTCCCTCCTCCACCTCCCCCACCTCCTCCTATCACTGCTGGAAATCCTCTTTGTGTAATTTTCCAGGCTCAGCAAGTTTGCGTGATATCAATGATATACTTCTGGTAAAGTGATACCCTTGGGAAACGGACTACATGATTTTTGAGGCATTTCTTCTTTGCTATGTTCAATTACCTGCACTTATCCTGGATAACAGTTTTGTGGGCTTTCTGCAGCACTGAGTGTCAATATGACTAACGATAGTTTCACTCCGCATGTGAAGAAAGTGCAAAAACATCCTTCGAGTGCTATCCGTGTGCAACTCCCAGATGGCAGACATATTGCATATGGTGAACAAGGTGTACCTGCTGATAGAGCTAGATTTACCATGGTTACTCCACATTCTTTTCTTTTCTCCAGACTGGCAGGTAGACATAACCAGGCTCATTTGTCATCATATCTCATTCGCTGGTTTGTGCTTTCCGCAAAGTCCTTATGCATAATGACTAATTTTCTTATACTTCTTTTAAAACTTCCTTATGAAAGGTATTCCTGGAATAAAGGTATCTTTGCTGGAAGAGTTTGGTGTCCGTTTGGTCACCTATGATCTTCCTGGTTTTGGAGAGAGCGATCCTCATCCAGAGAGAAACCTGAACTCCTCAGCCTTGGACATGTCATATCTAGCCAATGCTGTTGATGCTACTGACAAGTTCTGGGTGCTTTGCTTCTCTAGCGCATGCATGCATGCTTGGGCAGCACTCAGGTATATCCCTGACAGGGTTGCAGGTATGTCAACCACTTTTAATGTTGAATATTATTTTGCTTGCCGACTTCCTGTGTAATGATTGCCTGCAGTTGAATGATATACCCCGGGGTGATCATCACCACCTGCACCGCACATGCAACACCTGAATTCATCTATCCTTCATAAAGTTGCGACAATGGTCATTCTTGTTTCTACATCAGAATTATGTCAGAAGCCCTCTTTCTATTATATGAATTACACCTTTGGAGTCTTGGTTGATTGCTCTGGTTAAAGAATCAGATTATAATGCTCCAAACTGATGTAATAATTTAATTTGTGTCTTCCATGTAAAAAGAAAAAGAGAAGTAATCCCTACGATTTTGTTTCCCAACCACCCCCTTTGTCGAATTGTTTTTGTGTCTCACATATTTGCTCTCTATGAGGTGGTGATTATCTGAAAGCTCCTGGGTGAAGCTTGCATGGTCATGCATGTAATTAATAACCTGAACCAAGATACATTCTCCGTCACTGAAGTATGCAAGAGATTACATCATGGCATGAAAATGACAGTCCAGAATCAATGCATCGAAGTTTGGCAGGGGAACATGAGGGATTGTCTTCTGGGGGACTCAGTGAGTCGACAATGTCACAATACTATACTGTCTAGATAGTCTGTACTAGCTGCGCAGGAATATCACAATAAGTCCTCATAGCTAAAAATGCTTAATGAAACAGTATGGATCATAACGTTCAACTCAACTACTTCATGAGTAACTTTTGAGGTTGAACACACAGCCACCCCCTATATCAAAACAGAAGATAAGGATAATGGATACAAGAATCAGATGAGCAACGAAAGCTAAGTATTCCCAAATGAAAAGAGAAGTTGATGTGCCGTATAAAAGATAAAAATTGACTTGACAGCCTATGACACCACTGAATGGGCACTTATATGTATGCACGTAAATCATTGTTTATCAAAGAGCTGAAAAAATATAACATTGTTTATTGATGCTCCTTTGTAACTCTGCAGGCGCAGCTATGGTCGCACCAATGATCAATCCGTATGAGCCTCGTATGACAAAGCATGAAAGCTCTCGGACTTGGGCAAAGTGGGTTCGGAGGAGAAAACTAACTTATGGTCTTGCTCAGAGGTTTCCCAAGCTTCTCTCGATTCTGTTCCGGCGGAAGTTTTTCTCTGGAATCCATGGTTCAATTAGTGATTGGCTGTCCTTATCCATGGCAAAGAAGGTGAGATAGAAGCTCAAGATATTATTGTGGAATCATTTGTGGAACTTTACCAATGGTTTCTGCTTAGCAATGCTTGCAGTTGTTGCCAGTAAATGAGATGTGAAGGACCAAGGTTTACATGCTTTGTTGACTAAGTATACATAGGAATCTAGGAAGTGCAAGATATGAGTTATTCCAAAACTCTTTGCTTAGTTAGAATATTTCCATATTTATATTCTTTAGCAGTGCATATCATCCTTGAAATGCAAGTGTTTTGTTTAATGAAACGTTGGCATTTCTGATAGCCGAAAATTTATGGCATTTGTCGAGCAACCTTGCATTAATGTAATTAAGTAAATAACGGTATCTCTAGGAAAAATGGGAATTACCTAAATGGGTTAAGGTGTTCTTTTGGATCCACCTAATAATTTTGAGAGTCCTCATTGGCGTGATGCAAATAATATCAAGTTATATGCACTGAAAACGTCATCATTAGGCAGAAGGCTGATAGTGTCTCCAATGGGGCTGCTCCAGCTGTCAGCTGATATATTGTAATAGCATAAAATTACGTTTATTCCCTTGGATGGAGCAGATAGTGTAAAAGCACTTGAATGCTATATAATTCTTGGAACTGGTTTCTTCAGGATGAAGCTTTGATCCAACAATCACGATTTGAAGAATTTTGGCATAGGAATGTGGAAGAATCAATCCGTCAAGGCAATATATCACCATTCACAGAGGAATTTGTGCTACAGGTGTCAAAGTGGAGTTTCAGCTTGGCAGATCTTCAGGTTCAGAAAAAGTGCCAACACAAAGGCATTCTTCCATGGCTAAAATCTATGTACAGCCAGGCAGACTGTGAATTGACTGGATTTCTTGGTTCTATACACTTATGGCAGGTCGGGACCATTTGTCTCTTTTATACCACTTTGTGATGTTTGGAAGTACTGGTGCAGATATAACCACCTCGTCATGATATCAGTGGGTTTTACGTTTTCAAAATCGATCCCGTTGTGGGAGAATTCAATACGGATCAATGCAAAAGGACACACACACACAGAGGACCTCGGCTATTCACTCTTCAGTAGCTTCTTGTGGTCTGTCCCTATGGGATATAGGTCTTGGCTAGAAATGAGTTTCAGGTAGCAGGTCTGAGAAATCCTCAGCTGCATTTGGTTGCAATATTCACATGGAGTCCTTGGGACTTAGGAATTGAATTAATCACTAGAATGCCTGGATTTAGTCAGATACTGAGTTACATTGTGAAGTTTAGAGTATCTTAAGATTCTTTCTTACACTTGCAGTGTGCATTATCGTGATATGCATAGATGCTTGAGAAAGTTTTAGGTCTGTCTTGTAGGTTGCAGGAAAACATTGATTTAGCTTTTCATTTTAACCTTTGTCATATTTGTTGTTATGTGAGTATCACTTGTGCGGGTCCAACAATGCTTTCACAAGAAATAAGGAGCATTTGAAAATGAAATTAGATTTGGAGCTTGGAATTCTGGTTCTGTTGGTGGGGTGTTCTTGCAGACTGACCATTACCGATGTTTTATACATGAAACATTTGATTTATGTCGGTGCTGTACAGGGAATGGACGATGAAGTGGTCCCACCATCAATGGCTGATTGCATCTCCCGACTTCTGCCTCAAGCCACCATCCGTAGGCTTCCAGATGAAGGCCATTTCTCCTTTTACTTTTTCTGTGATGAGTGCCATCGACAAATGTTTTCGACTCTTTTTGGAGTCCCTCAAGGGCCGCTAGACAAGAAGGTGGAGGTGGATATCACCGAGGAGGAGCTGTTGATGGTGAATCCCGCCCTAGAATGACACGCAACCTTGCGATGACAACCTTGCTTCTAAACTGAAATGTTTTCATGTAAATACCACGAATTGTTCCATTCTTTGTGGAGCTGGAAAGGTGGGATCTTTTTGAAATCTCGGTTTCTTACTCGGGGAGACAGGCATTTTGGAAGAGCTTTTTTATGGCGGGGAATCGATACAGCGAGCATGTGTTATACCTTTTGGAGTTGTGTACTCAAATCTACTGGGATTCACAATGCCGTGTCAGTTCAAATCAAACAGACATAAAATAAATCACTAGAGAGGTATCGTTCTTCCATTGTACCAAGAGACAGACTATATGTGGGTATGCCCAGACATACAACATTGATCTTTGTTTCTTCCTCTATCTTGTTTAATGAACCATGTAGAGCTTCAATGTCGATTTTCCCAGCTTTCCAAGATGCCAGCCAGAAAGTAATCTCTATTTCTCACAATGAGCAGTGAACCTCCATGAAGTGGTCTGATCAATGCATGATGCCAGAACAGCTGGAAATTGTCGGTGTACAGATGCATGTTCTTTCCTAAATGTGCACGGAAAGGAAGTAAGAACGGACAAAGGGAACAAGCGTAAAAGCCGCAGTACAGCAAGCTAAAGAAGAGGAAAGGAAAAGAGTAGTCGAGCCAATAATACCGAGCAAAAAAAAATATTGGAATAAAAGAAATAAGTAAAGAAATTTCTCCATGGTCATACAAATCAATCAACGATTTGGAATAACGGGCTGAAAAAAACGAATCGTCATCAGTAACAACCCGCGATGTCGACTTACGCTCAGATGTACGAGTATGCTTTTCTAATTGACTAGTTTCGCGGCTCGAGGAATGCATCGCATGGGCTCCTCTCTGTTCTTTAACACTTTCCATATGTTTTTTTGTTTTTGGTCACAAAACACTTTCCAGATTTAAGTAATTAAAGTTTTGATCATTTATGAATTGGAGAAATTGCATAGTAATCGTACTTGGAAGTATCAATATTACAATTTTCATGATTCCAAAATAAAACCAAGAAAATATATGTAAATCCAACGTCGTTTCGCATAAACAAATAATCGTTTATTATTCATGGTACACACTCTTCTTGATGGAAAAAAGAGCGATTGTGAAATCTCTGAAGTAACCCGACAAAAGGCAGAGAAAGCCTAGACGTATGAGATGGCGCATTTTTCTCACATCACCATGTGAAACTGCGTAATTATCCTCAGGGGGGAGTAAGAAACCAAAAATACAAGACACTGGCCACTTGTAAACTATAATCGGAACAATGTAAACTACAAAAATTCCAAAAAGAAACAAACGGCTCTTCCAAGAATCATAGGTCAATCTAATTTCGTCATGCCGCAGAAGAAAGACCCGGTTCCTGTGGGTGAATTACTGAAAAGAAGAAGAAGAGGATTTCCAATCGCCACTTACTCGACTTCGACAAATCGAGTTCAGTTTGATCCACCGGGAACCTGAGAACGCGGCCTTGCAGAAAAGGGTCATCAAAATGCAGACCCACTGCTTTTAGTTTTTCCAAGCATCACATCTTTAGCTTCATTGATTTTAGAAGCTAAATAATGGCTACCGCCAGCATCTGGATGATTCGCAACCATAACTCTCCTATGCGCTTCCCTGACCTTATCTGTCGGAGTTCTTTCTCTGTTGGGGAAAAACAAAAATTCATGCCGATAAACAGAAGACGCGATGGCATGTGGAGTATTAGATTGGGCTTGCTCATTAAAATGAAGGTTTCACCCGTCAAAATCTGCAATTTCTTATAATCAATGATACACAAGCAAATATGCGGTCTTTGATGATAATCTCGCACTACTTGCTCAAGCAAATGAAATCAAATTCATATATACAGAATAGGGAGTTTTCACGAATTAAACTATCATAACAAGCCTGTTAATTTGTATGAGGCTAACCTGACGCCGAGTATCAGAGCTGCTTCCCTTCTCGTCATGGTGGGTTGGAAGCCACCGTCATAAAATCGGCGCATTCTCGCTGTAGGTGGTCTTGCCTTGAAGGCTTGCCATGCCTGGATGCCATATCTACCTGCGTACGCAGCAGCTGCTATTGCAACCCCCGCAATCAGTGGAGTAGTTGCCTGATTCAAATTTTGTCATAAGCTTCAGAGATACCAAAGTTTATTGCTGTAAGCTTGATACCAACTCAAATCATTAAGAAGTTGCTGCTTTCTGTGTGCAAAGAATGCTAGGCAGAATATCTGACTTGACAATCATTTTTACACTCAATACTTCACTCACTACTATCCAAATTAGCACCGAGAGATAGCAATTACACCAGAGAGAGATAAATAGATCTTATCGACATCACGTCTCAAATGAACAGATAGACAAAAGACAGGGAAACAACAGGACTATGATAGCAAAATTGAAGAGGGGAGAATCAGGACTAGACTCGGTTTATACCAGTCAAGAACAAGTCGACTAGCGAAGGACAAGTATAGGTTGTCAAAGCTACTCTTTAAGGAAGGATCCATCTTCTGTGTTATGGAAAGAATATCAAGAACAGGACAATGTAGAAGTTCGGAAAAAAAGAGAGGTGATGAAATGAGGTCACGATTCAGGTTCACGTGTATCAAAAGCACGAACTGATGACTTTAATATCTTACGGTCACCACTATCAATCTATTGACACCATCCGTAGCACGAAACAAGCTAATCTAAAAATACCACAGGGGGTAGGATAACAATCAAGGTATTGAACCCTTTTTCTTCACCTCGTCCCGACTCTAACTCTTCAACTATTTCTTCTCAATCTTTTCCGACGCTAAAAATTACTCCAACACACAAAAACAAGAAATCAACAGATGCACTTACTGTAAAGCATGCACCAACAATTCATAGCAACCGTTGCAAGCACGACAACCATAAACATTCAGGTTCCTTGACAATAAGACCGAAAATGAACAATCGCCACAATAGAAAGCATTCACGAAGTACCCAAAATTGAGACCCTGCAGCTTTATGTTCCCTTGAAAAGGGTCAATGAATAGCGAAAAGAGAAATGAAAAAAAAAAAACAAACAGATAGCGAAAAATCCAATCTCTCTCCGCAAAATTTCTCAGCAAACATACGAGCATTCAGCTAAATGGGGAATTTTACGCCACTTCGACACCTGAAAGTACCTAGGATTAAAACCCAATCATTCTACGCAAATTTTCTCAGCAACCCACAAGAGCATTCAGCTCAACGTACGTAGCACCAACAAAGAAAACAGGATTCAACACTCAGCTCACGAAAAGGAAAAACCTTTCAATCGAAGAGGATCAAATGCGCAAACTCAATCTAGGGATGAAAATTAAAGAACAGGTCATGAATACTTACCATTACAGAGAGATAGACAGAGAGAGGTAGGGTTTCGCTTCCGGCTCCGCTACGGTGGAGAAGGACCGGAGCGCGTAGAGAGAGAGAGAGAGAGAGCGAGGGGGCTAGGGTTTCGCTTCCGGCTCTGCTACAGTGGAAACGGACCGGAGCGCTGGGGTTCTCTTCGCGGACACGTGTTATATGTTTCTAATTACCTTTTATCTCTTTTACAATTTCTTTTTCTTTTTCTTTTTCTTGCTTCCTTCACAAATTTATTATTAACATTACGGAAAATTTCAAATAAGATCCCTAAGTACCCTCATTTTTTCAAATAAGGGCTTGAAGTGGACATTATTTCAGGTAATGACTTGAAGTACCCTCATTGTGTCAAATAAGGGCCCGAAGTGCACATTATTTCAAATAAAGGCCTAAAGTGACTATATTAGTTTCAAAAAAGGCATGAGTCACTTTAGTTAGGGGCATTTTGGTCATTTACTATTTTATTTTTTATTTTTTCTGTTTTTAAGAGATTTTGAAAAAAAAAAAATAGCGAGGGCCGCCGACCCCTTGCGCAGATCTGGGAGAGGGTCGCGACCCTCGCCTCTAGTCAGCGGGGTTGCTGGCCCCCGCCGAGGCGCTGGCGACCCCGATGGCCATCACCGTCGCCCCACCGGTCGTGGGGCAGTGGCCACAGTCGGGAGGTCTACCTCCCGACTGATTTTCTACTCTCTTTTTTTTTTTTTTTAACTTTTTGTTTTTGTTTTTTTTAATTTAATTTAACAAAAAATTAGATTAAATTTACATTTTGACAAAAATGCCCTTGATCGGTTGAAAAATTTGGCCGGTCGGCCGGCTGGCGAGGTCAGACCCTTATTTGAAACAATCATAGCCACTCCAGACCATTCTTTGAGACAATGATGGCACTTTAGGCCTTTTTTTTTTTAAACGAAGTCCACTTCAAACCCTTATTTGAAAAAATGAGGACACTTGGAGCCCTTTTTTGGAATTTTCCCTTAACATTATTTAATGATTTTCCTGACTTTTTAAACTCAAAATAATACTTTGAATTTGGGACAAAAAGTTATCGAACTTGAAGTAGTTGTTTGTCGAAACGTATCAAAAGTCAGTAATAACTTTCACTTTCCCGTCAAAATCTAATTTGCTAATCAAATTGAAATTTATCAAAATTCATATGCATAGAAGTTTCTTTTGCAATCCATGTATCAAGGGCTTGTTATATGGTTGTTAAACTCCTAAATAGGCCGGTCCAAAAAGAAGAAGTAGCAAGCGTTAAGATTGTTTTACAGAGTTGATATGATAAATGACGTGGCATTTTTTATTGGAGGTTGAATGTGACCCATTTGTTGCAATACCCACTTACCCGTTTATTGTTGTTGTCGATATATAAAATTCACGGTTTGATATGGATCATATTGCAGATTGGACCAAAGTTCATGGATCATCTGTATCATTTTCTTGTTATAAATAGGCATTTTCTCCAATCAGCACAAAGTTAGTCTGTCTCTTGTGTTTTTACATTTTGAAGTTCTCACGAAATGAGTTCGGTTCTCACATTTATTTATTGGCATTTCTTTCCACATGTTTTTCTGTTTGTGTAAGTACCAAAACTCTCGCGCTATCGAGTAAGTCTGGACTCCCTTGCGTTCATTTTCCAACATAAGTGCATGTTAGGACATTGTAATGTCTGTTTAGAAAAAATGTCGTTATGTTGCCCGTTTGAAATGTCAAAAACCGCACATTCTTAGGTCGTCCTAATATAAGATATGAAAAGTCAAAAGCTTTGGATACGTCATCGCGCTGCCCGTTGGAATAGTCCAAGAAAACGAATGTTCTTATAGGCCATTGTAATATCGCAATACAATCTCCAGTTAAATGATACATTGTCATACTACAGAAAAATAGTGAGAAATTATGCATGCTGCAAGTCGTCGTAATAACTGTGTAGATATGCAATTGGGTTGCTATGATGTTGGTTATAATATATAAACTTTGCATGCATGTTGTTTTCGCTAGAAAGTACGATACAATGCATGCTATTGCTGTTGTTGCCTATATATAAAATTCCCATTTTGGAAAATGGATATAAGGTGGTAGATATGTTGAAGTGCTGCACTAGAAGACCCTTTCCTTTGAGAGCGAACCAATATATCATACACTAAAGGGATTAGGTTCGAGTGTAAGATAAGTGTTGACACCTAAATTCTTTACCCAAAGACTTCTCAGTTCTCATGCATTTCATAATAAAGCTAGGGATGGAACTTGCCGATAACGACATAATTTGATCCCTAAACAACAATATCAATTTTCCATAGTCTTGTATTTACATTGCTTCCTAGTTCCTACATTACTCTGCATTTGGATACTGGAGACATTTTCTGTTTAGGGAAAGCATGTTCGCCAAATTGAACCGATAAGCGCCCCGACCTTAATGAGTTTAGCCACATCCCCTTTGGCTCGGTCGAAGTTTTTGGTCTCAGATTCATCTTCCTTGGAGTCTCTTTCCCCTAACTCTAGGTTTTGCATCTTCTCAGTCTTGAGTTTAGTGGGAATTGCAATGGCCCAGCGTAATGTTTTCACGGTCAGTTAGCCGACGAAATCTTTTGGCACCAAAGTGAGCGCCGTACCAAATATTTGACACTTTCAGTATTCTTATCCCGAACTTTACTGATGCTTGTTTCAAGTGGGTCCATAATCACTGGAAAGTTAATTCAATATTAACTAAAAGGCGAACTCACCTCCGACCCAATGGCTAGAGACGGGCGAATATCGATGCCAAACATAGTAGTTCGAATATGGTTCCAACGGCGCGCACAACAGATTTCAGTATTTCACCCCATCCAGACCGTAAACCCCAATGAACTTTTCTAAATTTCTACCCATTGACAACACCCAAAGGCTTCTTTGAAACATGATTTCATAGCTCATAAACCTCCGATTTCGACCTAGAAACCGAGAATTCAACTTAGTACTAAGTTGTAGCATTACTTAGATATCCTCTTCGATTAAAGGAATCAAGGCTTGGAATTCTCGCCGAGCACTTCGAAATGACGATAATTCGGCGTGTCAAGATGTCTGCGGCTCGCATGAACCGGCGGCCCCTCCTTCCTCCGTCATGGCGTCTCCTCCCTTTCTTCTTTTTCATGCTTTTGCCGACTCTCCCATTTCTCTTATTTAATTACCTCTTCATTTATTTAGCAGCTGAAACAACATTAATAACTGGGCTAAGGATGTCGTTTCAGAACCGAGTGCACCAAGCTGCAATAGAGAAATGTGTCACAGGCCGATCGATTCAAGGCTCTGACGCTCGATCAACTCGTGCAGCCTTAGGAACTTCTTCCCAAGTCAGCCTTTCCCACACTCAACTCACAAGACTCTAGAGAGAGAAACTAGAGAGAGAAGCTCTGGAAATTCTATTACTCGTGAGATGAGATGTTACAAATGAGGGGGAGGAGAATCCCTTATATACAAATACTCGTACAATGAGAACAGTAGATCTCTCCCTGATCTAACGGTGGAGATTGGATCTCTCCAACTACCATCTACCCGTGATAATTACAGAGACGAGAAATTCTCATATCGCTCGCCCCTAGGATCTTTCTTGAATACCCTAGAGGAGTCTTTAGTCTTCCTTGAAAGTCCACGATCTGTCTTGGCCAAAAACCCTCTTCGAACATTGCTCTTCACCCGGACCGTGTCATTCTCCCCCACCTATTCTGGCGACGCCCTCGTCGCATTATCCACAAGATACGACTCGATCTGCTTTTGGAACTACTAAAGAGACTCTGCCAGTTCCCAAGTAGCTTCACTCTCGGGGAGACCCTTCCATCGGATCAAGTACTCCTTCTTCGGCGTGCAATACCTCTTCCGTACAACTTGATCCGCCATGATGCAGTCCATGTCTCGATTGTAGGATGTTTTCGCTCCCAGTGGCACCCTTTTAGACTTCCCTCGATCCGAGTCTTCCTCATCCAAATGAAACGGCTTTAACATACTCACGTGGAACACCGGATGAATCTTCAATTTTGCCGAGAACTCCAACTTGTATGCCGCTTTTCCAACCCGTTGAACGATGCGGAATGGCCCCTCGTATGGTCGAAGTAGCGCCTTGTGAACATTCTTGTACCGCAACGGTAGCTTGCATAGCACTAAGTCTCCGACTTGATACTTCACATGTCTTCGCTTAGGATCCGCCCACTTCTTCATTCTTTTTGACGCTTTATGAAGACAAGTGCGAGCTAGATCAGCTTGCTCATGCTACTCCACAGCAACCTTATGAGCGGCCGGGCTACTCCCCTTGTGGCCCTTCGCGATAGCACTCGATTTGAGCGGTTGTTGCCCCGTGACTAACTCGAACGAACTCCTCCTAGTTGATTCACTACATTGTAGATTGTAGGAGAATTGGGTTACGTCGATCAACTTTACCCAATCTCGTTGCGTTGTGCTCACGTAGTGTCTCAAATATACCTCCAACAGATGATTCACCAGCTCCGTTTAACCGTCCGTCTGTGGATGGAGGCTCGTTGAGAAGTTCAAGTCCATCCCGAGTAGCTTGAAAAGCTCGGTCCCAAATCTCCCCGTGAACCGAGGGTCTGGATCGTTCACGATTGTCCTTGGCACGCCCCAAAGCTTGACAACTCGCTTGAGGAATAGATTAGCCGCTTCCTCGGCTGGGTAGTCGTCAGTGGCTGGCACGAACGTTGCATATTTGGAAAAACGATCCACTACCACCATCAACATCCGACACCCCTTTGACTTTGGCAATCCCACGATGAAGTCCATGGATACACTCTCCCATGGACGCTCTGGAACTGGTAGCGGCTCCAGAAGACCGGCAGGTGAGTTTTGCTCCAACTTATCCTATTGGCACACTAAGCACGTTCGGACATACGCCTCCACATCATCCCGCATGTGTGGCCAGAAATATTGTTCCTCCATTAGTGCCATGGTGCGATGCATCCCCAAATGACCTGCCCATTTCGAATCATTTCGTGGAGAACTTCCTTCCTCAGATTCCCATGGAGCGGGACGTAGAGTAGAGTCGTCGCTCCTTAGTATAAAGAAGGTCGTCCTCGACCAAAATCTTCAAGTCTTGCCCTCCTTCGCATAGCCCAGGAGAGCCCTTGCCGCCGGATCATGTTGTAACCCCTCTTTGATTGTGCTGATCAGTGGGCACTCCGATCGACTTATGGCGGCCAGCTCCGCCTTTCTACTCAGCGCATCAGCCACAGAATTGGCCTTCCCGGGTTTGTATTCCAGCGTACAGTCGAACTCTGCCAGAAAATCTTGCCATTGAGCTTGCTTCGGACTCAACTTCTTTTGAGTTTGGAAATAGCTCGTTGCGACATTGTCCGTCCTCACGATGAACTTCGACCCCAGTAGATAATGAAGCCAAGTGCGTAGACAATGCACCACAGCCGTCATCTCATTTTCTTGAATGGTATACCTTCGCTCGATCTCGTTGAGTTTGCTTGACTCGAAAGCCACAGGATGACTGTCCTGCATCAAAACACCTCCAATAGCATAATTGGAAGCATCGGTTTCTACCTCATAAGGTTTCGAGTAATCTGGCAACGCCAACACGGGCTCCTCCGTCATTGCCCTCTTCAACCCATCGAACGCCTTTTGACACCGTTTTGCCCACTCCCACTGCTTATCTTTCTTGAGCATATCAGTAAGTGGAGCAGTGATGCTTGAATATCCCTTGATAAACCGCCAATAATAGTTAGTCAAGCCAAGGAAGGAATGCAGATCAGTTACCTTCGTTGGCGGCTCCCATTCAGTGATCACCCGAATCTTTGTCGAATCCATATGCACACGACCATCCCCCACAATATGGCCTAGAAAAGGCACTTCCCGTTGCGCGAACGCACATTTCTCCCGCTTGACGTACAAGTCGTTTTCTCGAAGAACTTGGAAGACTTGCTTTATATGCTCGATGTGCTCCTCCAACGTCCTACTGTAGATCACAATGTCGTCTAGATAAACCACAACGAATCGATCAAGAAATAGGTGGAGTACTTTGTTCATAAGAGTACAGAACATTGTTGGCGCATTCGTCAAGCCGAAAGGCATGACCAGGAATTCATACGAGCCGTAACGCGTGACGCATGCAGTCTTGGGCTCATCTCCATCGGCTATCCGCACTTGGTAATAACCCAATCTGAGATCCAACTTCGTGAACCAGCGTGCACCACCAAGTTGGTCGAATAGATCTGCAATCAGAGGGATCGGGTATTTGTTTTTCACGGTCAGCTTGTTCAATGCCCGATAATCTATGCACATCCGTAGTGATCCGTCTTGCTTCTTCTGAAATAGTACCGGGGCACCAAACGGAGCTTTGGACGAGCGGATATAGCCAGCATCGAGCAATCCCTTAAGTTGCTTCCGCAGCTCTTCTAATTCAGGGGGCATCATGCAATACGGAGCCATGGCCGGTGGTTGTGCATCAGGCACCAACTCGATCTTGTGATCCAACTCTCTTCGAGGTGGCAATTTCTTCAGCAGTTCTGGAGGCATAACATCCTTGAACGCTTTGAGGACTTCATTCACCTCCATTGGGATATCCTCCACTTTGCCTTGAGGGTCTTCCACCTTCAAGACGGCCAAGAAGGCCTCCTCACCTTTCTTAGCACCTTCGAAAGTTGCATGGCCGAGAGCGTCTTGTGATTACCTCCCGACTTCCGCTTGATCGGAACTACGCATTGATTCTGGTTGTTTAAGACGCAGATGCAGTCGGCGAATGGGAGTAGCATAGTATCAATCCTGTCAAGAAATCCCAACCTCATGACAATATCATAATCATCGAGAGGAACTACCTCGAGATCTTCCTTGCTCTTCCACTAGCCGATGTCGATCTCCATGTCCCTTGCCACACCGCACATGGGGATTTACTTGGAGTTCACCGTCTTCAGCCACCCCGTTCTCTCCTCAACGTGTAGGTTAAGTTTCTTTGCAGCTTCTTCAGAAATGAAGAGGTCGGAAGCCCCAGTATCCACCAATGCACTCATCGTGGTGTCTCCGATCTTTACGTCCGCGAACATCATCCCCTTAGACTTGCTAGTCTTCTTGGATTTGATCAAGTTAAGGATTCACAACGACCCGAGTCGCGTCTCCTCCTTCTCTGCTTGCTTTTTCTCCTCTTCCTTTGCCTTGATGGCGGATGCAATCTGCCCCTTTGCCGAGCAATCACGAGCATAGTGCGGTCCGTCGCAAAGGAAGCACTTGATCGAGTAGCGCTTCTTCTTGTTCTCCCCGTTGTTTGATGATTCCGCCTTTGTCTTTGGCGGGGCCATTGGTGGTTTGCTTCCACTAGGACGGTGGAACTTCCCACGATCTCCCCCACCAATGCCCTTATCCTTCGAGTGGAAGTCCGACTTGCTCCCGGAAGCTGTCTTGAACTCCACCATGGTTTCCGCCATGGACATTGCCGATTCGAAATCTTCCGTGTTGCATCGCTTGATCTCGTTCTTCACCCACGGCTGGAGTCCACCAAGGAATTGGAAGTAAGCCTCATGGTCGTTCATCGAAGGAATCTGCAGCAACAGCTCCGAGAACTTCTTCACGTACTCCCGAACTCCACCTCGCTACTCCAGACGACGAACTTCATCTCGAGCTTCCTCTTCCGTAAATGCCGGATAGAACTGCCGTCGAAACTCAGCGACGAACATCTCCCATCTCGTGATCGGTTCCCCACTCCGATCATCACACCTACGATGCCACCAAACTAGTGCGTTTTTAGCAAATACATAGCTGCAGTACTCACCTTCAACGCATCGTCAGTGATCCCCGTCGCTTGGAGGTACTGGTTGATGTACCACAAGAAGTTGTCCACGTCCTTGGCCACCCTTGAGCACTTGAACTCCTTAGGTTTCAGGGCGTCCACACGTGGAGCAGGTTGCACCGTGATCACCCCGTTCACGCGTACAGCTTCAACCTCGGCAACCTTCACCTTGAGTGCATCCAATTCCCCACGCATCGCCTCCACCAAGTTCCGCATGTCTTGGTTCTGCTGTCAAAGTTCTTCGGCGGTGCACGTCAGGGTGCCCAATACTTCACCTCGGAGCTCTCCCATGCCGGACTTCAGCTCTTGGACTTCCGCCTCGAGCACTCCCTTGCCCGACTCGTCTCCATCAGTGTTCTTGGACAAATCCCCGACCATGCCTTGGACTTCTGTTAGCGCGATCTCCATCTTCGCCACCCGTGTCTCCAAGTTCCCCATCGCCTCCCTCGAACTTGAACGAGCACATCCCTTCTTCGACTTGCTGGCTTTCTCGGCGTCCCTTCCGCTTCGCTCGTCCACGGCCTTCTCACCATGGGCAGCAGTCAACTTAGAAGGATTCTCTATCACACTCGCGGATGAATCTGGCTAAGCTAGAATTGAACCTGGCTTTGATACCACTTGTCACGGGCTGATCGATTCAAGACTCTGACGCTCGATCAACTCGTGCGGCCTTAGGAACTTCTTCCCAAGTCAGCCTTTCCCACACTTAACTCACAAGACTCTAGAGAGATAAACTAAAGAGAGAAGCTCTGGAAATTCTATTACTCGTGGGATGAGATGTTACAAACGAGGGGGAGGAGAACCCCTTATATATACAAATACTCATACAATGAGAACCATAAATCTCTCCCTGATCTAACGGTGGAGATTGGATCTCTCCAACTACCATCTACCCGTGATAATTACAGAGATGAGAAATTCCCATATCGCCAGCCCCTAGGATCTTTCTAGAATACCCTAGAGGAGTCTTCAGCAGTCCTTGAAAGTCCACGATCCGTCTTGGCCAAAAACATTATTCGAACGTTGCTCTTCGCCCGGACCGTGTCAAATGCGTATATAACTATGTAACCCACCAATTAAGCAATGACGAGAAAATATTATCCATTTCTTTTTCGTCTTATAACATTTCAAATTTTACAGTTAAGCAATAAGCTTCATGAGAATATATATGATATTGGCAATGTCGGTGACCAACCAAGCAAGATTAAACTTCCGAACTTCTTAAACCAATTAAGCCATATACGCAGTAATTAAATCCCCTTATTAAAAGCTGGTTAGGTAAAATGGACAGGTCCCAGAAACCACAAAACATCATTGTCAAGCGGAACTTAGATTAAACAATTCCCTGCATATGATCCTGCTCTCATAACATTAAAGTTGACTGAACTTGAGATGTATAATTTTTTGAATATCCCAAACAATCGAATTGCAAAAATCATCTAACAACCACGAGTTTAGTTAATTTTTGAAATTATACAAACATTTGAAAGTTCCATTCCACCAACTATTTGGTGCAGTTGCGACCCACAAGTTTCTTTAGCTTAAAGGAAAAAACTGATTAGACCTTGAGGTTGCCTGTATCAATCATTGGCATGTTGAGCCCCCAACCTCTTGCTGGAATATTTTTTTTTAAATAAGGAATTGTTAATTAGCATCACCTTCTCTCACTTTCTCAGCTGTTGTCATATAAAATCCACCTTTCGACCCAATTAAGCTTCTAGATTGCTCGTTTTCCGCTTCCAACAACATCATTTGTTCACCGAACTTCCCCGGCAAAGTCCAACGTTGTGAGAAGATTTTGCCAAGATGGGGTCTGTGGAAAGATCAAAGAAGAAGGTCCACTTGTGGAAGAAAGCCATAGTCCACTTCTCTTTGTGTTTCGTCATGGGATTCTTCACCGGCTTCGCTCCCACGGGTAAGACCACGACGTTCGCCGGCCGACCCGTCATGTCCAACAAAATGGAGATCTCCTCTCCACAAGCTGCAGAACTATTGGACCCGCCGCCGACGGCATCTTCGCATGTCAATTTGAATAGAAACTTGATTTCCGAGGCCCCGGGGAAACCCCGCGCTGAAGCTGAAGAGGAAGATCTCTCGGAAAACGGAGATAATCAATTAGCAGACGCCGAATTTCCAGAGGGTAACAATGAGCTTGTCCCTAGGAGGCTCCTGATTATTGTCACACCCACCACAAGTGCCTCAAGAAGCCATCCATTTACGGGTGTGCTGCTGAGAAGGTTGGCGAATACTATAAAGTTGGTCCCCCAACCATTGCTGTGGATGGTGATCGAAAAGCGGTCGGATTCCGACCAAGTGTCGGAGATCATGAGGAAGACGGGAATCATGTACCGGCACTTGGTCTTCCGCGAGAACTTCACGGACCCGGATGCGGAGATGGACCACCAGCGGAACATGGCTCTCCGGCACATCGAGCACCACAAGCTCAGCGGCATTGTTCACTTCGCGGGGCTCTCGAACATCTACGATCTGGACTTCTTCCGGGAGCTCAGAGAGATTGAGTAGGAATTCTCGCCTCAGTTCTCTTGATTATGTCTTTATTAATTAGGTTTTTTTTTCTTGTCTCTTAATATGAAGCTTAGGATGCTGTTATGGTTAGTTCTACCAAACAACGTGTTTTTTTATAGGGTTAAGTAGGAAAACAATTCAAGGAGTGGATGGA
This sequence comes from Lenwebbia sp. NSW1173648, assembly GCA_029784005.1. NCBI lineage: Eukaryota > Viridiplantae > Streptophyta > Magnoliopsida > Myrtales > Myrtaceae > Lenwebbia > Lenwebbia sp. NSW1173648. The sequence goes on along the minus strand of JARCGZ010000008.1, from coordinate 16,047,319 downwards.
TCTTGACGTGCAAAATGGTGGGAGTTTTCAAAGTTTTAGGTGCCGCTCTGGGGAGATATTGTACTAGGATTTAACAATGTTAATAGCTGGAATATGGTTATACTATAATTCACACCGTTCGTGGATAAGACATGGCGATGGATATAGTTTAGGATACTTAGGTTCCGTTCGTTTCATGAAAAAATAAACGATTTAGAAAATATTTTCCTAAAAAGTGATTGTTTGTATCTCTTGAAATAATCAGTCAATGAAAAATATTTTCATTATCGACGATAATTTATGTTAAAATATTTTCATGGAAGATGGGAAAATTTTCGTTGTTCATTTTTATGAGTGAGACGAGGATCATTTTTAAAAAAATATTTTTCAAATCATTTATTTTTGATAAAACAAATGAAGCCTTAAGCCATGTTTTATGGGTATTTCCACGTGCATAACAATGGAACTTTGCCGCAACATTCAGACCACCTAAGCAATCTAGTGCACGTCTCCTTAAGCAACATTTGATCAGAATTAGTTGCTATTCCACGTCAAAATCTTCAAATGAATGTCAACAATCACTTGATTCTGATATATGTCGCGTGATACGATCATTTTTGTAAAACCCCACTTTCCGTTTTAATGACTCCAACACTACAAAAGCAACAGCTCTTTTGTCCTGACACAACAGCTCAATTATCCCCAGGTAATAATCATTTGATAGTGATTGTTCAATTGTATTATGCAGGGGACATGAAGTTATTAGATCTGCTGTTCAATTAATAAGGGGTCGATAGACAGTAGTCTACGGTGCAGTATAGCACGAGAATGACTCTGAATTTAATTAGTTGGGTTCCTTTTATTTCGTGAAAAAAATAATGATTCGAAAAACATTTTTCATAAAATAATTTTCAATGAAAAATATTTTCATTATCGATAACAATTTATGTCTGAGTACTTTTATGGACGATGAGAATACATTTCGTTCGTTCATTTTCGTAAGCAATATAAACGATTATATTTAGAAAAATAATTTTCGAATCATTCATTTTTTGCGAAATAAACCAAGCTTTAGATTCAAATAGCAAATGATATGTAAATTCATTTGCTAGACTATTTTTGCATTCTAATAGTTGTCTCTCTTTTGGACCTGAGCAAGTCCTTAAACTACTTCGTCTGAACTCTGGGGTGTTAAAATCCAGGGAAGAAAAATATTCGTTTGACAATTGTCTGATAGTTGTCTCTCTTCTCACGAATTAATTTTTTTTTTTACCATTAACTGTGTGAAAAAAAAAATCTATGCTTACTTTCGTAATGTACCATTCGATACATGACAGGGTGTTTGGGACATGGCCCATGGCGGTGCTATCGGCAAACCGGAAGAAGGTGAACATAGAAGGGCCGGTGTGCGACTCGTCCCAAGTGCTGGGATGGCACCTGAGGAAGATGAGCAACGAAACCACCGCCACGAGCGAGTCGAGGGCAAGGCCTCCCATCCACATCTCCAGCTTCGCCTTCAACAGCTCCATCCTTTGGGACCCTGAACGATGGGGCCGCCCTTCTTCCGGCCAACCCAACTCTCAGGTACCGCACTCCTACTAAGCACCATCATACCATTATGACGTACAAGTTATCGATCCACGTCATCGGTTCGTATTAAAATGCATCGATGATTGAGATTTGTTGAGACACCGATAGAGGCGCTAAACGCTTCCGAGCCAATAAAAACCCGAATCACGATGAGGGCGGATCTAGACAAGCAAATCTCCTTCTTAGACGAGCCCGCACACATAGGCAAGCGTGGGCCCATCTAGATCTATTTTTCTGTGTTTTTTTTTTTTTACAGAAAAAAATTCGTATTCTATAAAACAAAGTAGGCCCTGGAAAATGACTGGCGGCCCACTTATCATATCCATTAGGTAGCTGACGAAGACAAGGGACCTCCTTGGTGGGTATACCTTCCTAACTGAGGGAGGCTCATAATAAGCGCATTGGGCCTTTTCCGTTCGACCCTAAAGGATTAGGCCTCCCATCCATTGACTCTTTCATTAGGTAGAATTCCTAGAACAATTTCTTGGTGGCAACTCCTATGCACCGACAGGAAATAAAGATTCAAGGACAAAGTCTTGTTATTTTGCTACGAATCGGTGGTCGCTGAAGGTTGGGGTTCGGGTCAAAACATGCACACCTCCATATCGGTTCGGTTAGATTTGGGTATCGTGGAAACCCGAATCGAACTGAACTGTTGGCACCCCTCTTTTAGGGATTTAACTTTCCATTCACAAAACAAGATGAGCTATAAGACTTTGTCCGTGACGCCGTGATTATTCCTACATTCGGTGTTAATCCGAAAAGTATATGAGATGCCCATGAATTCACAAGGAAAGAATTTGAACTTGCGTTTAGAAGTATCGTAATTTGAAATGATTTGATCATCCGGATTGGCAAATGTCATGCCAACTTTTATAAATTCGATCTTATTCCATTTTTCTTTTGGTAGAAGAGCACGTGACATTTTACAACGACCCGACCCGTTTCACGCGAGTCAAGCCACCAAAAAGAGTATTATGAGAAATCACACAACATCATTTGGCGGTGGGTGTTGAACCACAGTTCGTGTATGTATAATTAAACAACAATTCATTTCCTTAAAATGTGAAAAAGCGAAAATTGTCTTTTTAATCAATCGCATGTTTTTCACATTCCCTAAAAAAATATATAATGTGATTGTAATCTCGAGTCAAGACTCAAGAGGGATCGATCACTTGGGCGATGCAGGACTCCATAAAGTTTGTGAAAGAGGTGGTTCACGAGGACGAGACAAAAGTGAAGGGACTTCCGGGAGAGAAGTGCTCCAAAATCTTGCTCTGGCACCTTCGCTATCCACCCACTCGTCGTCTTCATCCCTCGACAGCTTCATCGGACGCTGATCCCCAACGATGAGAAAGGAAGACAGCAAGTAAATAAAAACGATGTTACTTTCCTGTCGTGTTTCTCAAAGTTTCAACAACTATTCTTTTGGGGTTTATACTTACTCTCGAAGGGCGTATAGTAGAGCATAAAATTCGTTTCAGTTTTGAGTCATTTTTGCAAAAATTGTTCGAGACCCTCCTTGATTTTAGGACTCACAGTGCGATCACAAAAAACAAGGACATTGATGCGTTCCTCTTTTATCATAAAATGTAAAACTAAAGAAACTCCCAAGCATTTTGGGTTTGTCCCCATATTGTTGGTAGATTGATTTGACAAGTATGAACTCTTCTCTAATGATCATGTTCGATTCAGCCATGAATCTTAGAAGGACGAGGCTTCGTTCTGAGATAAAAGATGACTTCCTTGCTAGTGTCAGAAAAGTCCTAAACTTATTATATTGATGCCAATTTAGTCTTAAACCTTTTAATTGTGCAGTCCTAAACCTTTTGACCTAGAGCCAATTCAGTCATTCTGGCTGATTTTGGCCAGATATTATTGACGTGGATACCGGCCAGCCTACGTGGCACGGCAGGTACTGACGTGAATATTTTTTAATAATTTTTTAATAATTTTTTATTTTCTTTTTCTTTATTTTCTTTTTTTTTTCTCTCTTTTTTCCTCATCTTTCCTCTGGTGGTTGGTGAGGGTTGGCCCGTTGGGGTGAGGGTGAGCATTGGCGAGGCCAGGCGTCACTTGGGTGAGGGTGGCGTTGCCTAGGCTAGGGCGAGGCCAGCCCTCGCCCAAGCGACGCTCTCCTCGCCCTCGCCCAGGCGGCGCTTGGCCTCACTGGCACTCATCCTCGCTCAGGTGACATTTTCCCCTAGAACAAGTGAAATTTTAGAGGAAAACCTCTTGGTGGAATATGTATTAAAGTTAACCTATGAAAATGAGAAAATATTTATGCAAAAAAAATACAAACACACTTATAGGTATTACATGTAATGCGTATTATCTAAAGTTATAAGTAGTAAAATTAACTATAAAAGGACGAGAAAGTAACTATATCTATGATTTCAAATAAATTTTACTCTATTACGCATCACTTATGATATGACATCTTTAATGAAAAAATCTACTCAATATATCTAGAGAAAAACTCGAAGAGAATAATTGACTTACCCTTTTGCAACATAATACAACGTAGAGAGTAAATTTACTTCGAGTCTATCCAACATAACATGCAGTAAAATACGACATTATTGTTAAAGTAATTAAAGGATAATAATCACTCAAGAAGTAATGACTAACAATCGAGTCGAATTCAATAGAATAAGTTCACGATAGATTCAATTTTCAGTGAATATGACAGTATGCGATGTTTAATAAGTGTAAAATGTCAGGCAAATGAAACCATCATGTTCGCTTATCTGCCAAATGATGTATATTACTCTCTAGTGGCATTTCTTTTACAATTTTATATTATCGTTTACTGCTATAACACTGTACATACAAATTTCACGTAGGTCAAATGTGCAAGAGTAGATAAACATTCACAATAATCATAGCTATTCAAAAGGGAAATTGTGCATAGAGCCATGCGAAGAGATTTCATGTTTTTTTTAAGGGTTAATATCACGGAAAACCCCAAACTAGTACACCTGTGACAAATTTACCTCAAACTATTTTTTTGACCATAAAAAACCCCAAACTGGTACACTTGTGACAAATTTACCATCCGTTAGTTTTCGTTAAATTTAACGTCAAATTACTGAGTTGGATGGCACATGGCAGTTCACAGGTATACCAGTTTTGGGTTTTTACCCTCTGTTTGTCATAGGTGTATCAATTTGGGATTTTTCGTGGTATTAACCCAATTTAACAAAGGGTAAATTTGTCACAGGTGTAATAGCTTGGGTTTTTTGTGGTAAAAAAATTAGTTTATGGTAAATTTATCACAAATGTACCAGTTCGGGATTTTTTGTGGTTAAAAAAATAGTTTGGGAGAAATTTGTCACAAGTGTACCAGTTTAGGGTTTTTCATGGTCAAAAAAATAGTTTGGGGTAAATTTGTCATAGGTGTACCAGTTTAAGATTTTTCGCGATATTAACCCTTTTTTTAATGCATTAGGTACGGCATTTTGTTTGGTGTGGTAGGTACAATTTTTTATTTGATATGTTTTACTGATCTATTTTGTGAACTTCTTTCTTTTTACTATCTTCTACTAATATATCAAATCTAGAAAAAAAGAATTTACACTATCGTGAAAATTTCGCCCCCTCCCCCTAAATTAAATTTCTTGCCACATAATTGATTAAACTTCTTGCAACATCTTGATTATATATATATGTGTGTGTGTGTGTGTGTGTGTGTGTGTGTGTGTGTGTGTGTGTGTGTGTGTGTGTGTGTGTGTGTGATTTTACGTGTCAATTGTAGTATAGTTGGAAAGAAGATTCTCATATGTCTATTTTTTTAGTATTTTTTTATTCTTTCACCAAAAGAAATATACTAAAAAAAAATAGACATATTGCTTAACCTATTGTTCTGAATGCGGCCAAAGACACTTAATTTTTTCAAGATGAACGGCTCCGCCCCTTTTCTGTAATTTGTTGCTTCTTGTCATCATTGCCTACCACATAATAATGGGAAAGCACCAAAAAGGTCATAAATACATTATTAAAATTGTCGACGTCTGGCGTTCACGTCAGCAATTTCTAGCCACAATTGGCCGGTTGGACTGAATTGATATCAATATGAAAATATTTAGGATTGAATTGGTACAATTGAAATGTTTAGAACTGAACTTGTATCAATACAATAGGTTTAGGAAAAAGTGTTAAGGAAGTCCTAAACCTATTGCATTGGCGCCAATTCAGTTCTAAACCTTTTATTGGTGCTAGTTCAGTCTTAAATCTTTTGCATTGGTCACAATTCAGTCCTAAACCTTTTGCATTTGCGCCAATTCAGTCCTAAACTTTTTGTATTTGTGCCAATTGAGTTAATTCTGCCAATTTTGGTAGGAAATCGCTGATGTGGACATTGATTGTTTTATGTGGCATGGCTGGCGCTGAAGTGGACATTTTAAAATTATTTTAATATTTTTTTTTATTTTTTCTTCTTTTTCTATTCTTGCATTTTTTCTATTGGGGGTCGGCAAGCATCGCCGGCCCCAGGTGAGGGCCGGCAAGGGCCGTGAGCTGTCGCCCAGATCTGGCGAGGGCCTCCGCAGCCCTCGCGATGGCCGGGAGAGGGTGGCGACGCCCTTGCCTAGGGCTAGGAGAGGCTGCTATGGCGACCATTGCCAGCCCCCAATAAAAAAAAAAGTGCAAGAAAAGAAAAACAAGAAAAATTCAAAAAAAATATAAAAAAGTTATTGAAAATATTTAAAAATATTAAAAATATCAATATCAGCGCCAATCGTGTCACGCAGGACAATCGACGTCCATGTCAGCGATTTTCGGCCAAAATTGGCCGGATTGATTCAATTGGCACAAATGCAAAAAGTTTAGGACTGAATTGGCGCCCATGCAAAATGTTTAGGACTGAATTGACACACATAAAAGATTTATGACTAAATTGGCACAAAAAAAGGTCTAGGACTGAATTAGCATCAATACAAAAGATTTATGACTTTTTTTTTGACACTTTTCCCAAGGATTTAAAACTTTTTGGGTACTTTTCCCACGTAATAATGGCTTATATATTTCTAACGAAGGAAGAACTGTCTCCATCATTTGATTTGTGGCGAAACATGGGCTCGACATGTGCAACCTCTCCCACGTTTAAGATGAGTCAATGAATGTGGGAAACAAGAGCGTTGGGTGCTCATTAAACTTGAAGTGAAGAGGGCAATTATAAAGAAGCAACAAAACAAAAAGCAAAAACAAAGCGATTGGCCAATGCACATGTGATCGTTAGTTGGCCTATCATACTCAATTCAAACATAGTGGCAAAGCATAATTGGTAATGCATGGTCATGGACGACGAGCTGCAGGTTGTCACATGAGGCGTTCCAAGTGTACTAAACTAATATGTTTGATTACATAGCAACTACCCCTATAAGTTGAAACGTCGCTTTGTTGTATAGTCTAATCGCTCTAAACTCATTCTGTCATCTGAAACGGAAGTATTTGTTATTATTGGGGAAATTACTAAAAAAAGTCTTAAAATTATTGTAATTGTGTGAATTCGATATTTAAGCCTTTTTTTGTTTTTTTTTTGGTCGAAAAAAAATTAACAAAAAAAAAAGTGATGATTTGGACCGAAAAGTGATGACATGGGTCTTAGCCATCCTACGCGGCACTGTCGACACTGATGTGAAATTTTTTCAAAATTTTTTCGATCTTTTTTTTTTATATATATTTTTTTGTTTTATAGTAAGGGCCGACAAGAGGCCGCCGACTACCGGCCAAGGCTCGACGACCACCACCGGCCACTAGGCCCTCAGCGAGGCCGACGAGATCTTATAGCTCTCAAAGCGGCTGGCGAGGCCACGTAGCCCTCGCTCAAATCTAGGCGAGGATCGCAAGTCCTCGCCTAGTGGGTGGTGAGGGCAGCGACCCTCGACAGCAGTCAATGAGGGCTCACAGGCCTCGCCTAGTGGCAGGTGGAGGTCGTCAAGCCTCGACTGGTGGCCGACTGCCTCTTGTCGGCCCTTAACTATATAAAATAAAAAATAAAAAATAGAAAACAAAAAGATAAAAAAATTCAAAAATTCAAACAAAAAATTGGAAATAACTTAATTGTAATTGTTGAAGAAGGTCTACAACTTAAATTAACCAATCAAAAGGTTTAAAATTTGATTGTATATTACACAGAAGATTTAGGATTTTCTACTCAATTTTGCCGATCTTAAGGCAAGAATAATTTAGGAAAAGGGAATTGGCGACGACAAAATCAATAAGAGGAAGCACCACTGAAATAAGATGGAAAATATGACTCGAGTTTATGGAAATGTTTCAAAAGGGAGTTCCATTGGAAGACGAAAAAAAAAATTAGATAAAGAGCCAAGGAGATTGAATGGATTCTTCCGAAACTGTCCCCACCACCGTCAGCGTGGATTTTTGTCACTACATTGACACTCTAACATAAAATATCATTAAACATGTTACAAGGCATGTCATATTTAACACGTCTAAAAATGTATTTAGACGTGATAACACGTTTCAAGGAAAAATTATAAAAAAAAGTCTTAATTATACTGTAATTATATCAACTTAGTCCTAAATATTTTTTTTTGGCCAATTTAGTCCTAAAATTTTTGCATTTGTGCCAATTCAGTCTTTCTTGGCAAATTTTGGCTGAAATTCGTTGATGTATTAGTGTTGACGTGACGCAACTGGTGCTGACGTGGATAATTTTTAATAATATCTTAATATTTTTTCTATTTTCTATTTACTTTTTCTCGTCTTTCTCTTTTTTCTTTCTCTTTCTTCTTCTTCTGGCTGGTCGGCGACCAGCCGCGCCACGTTAGCGATTTCCGACCAAAATTGATCGGATGAACTGAATTGGCACAAATGCAAAAGATTTAGAACTGAATTGGCAAAAAAAAAAAAAAGATTTATGACTGAATTATCACAATTGCAATAGGTTTAGGATTTTTTTGGTAATTCTCTCCACGTTTCAATATATCTGAAGTGTCTTGTTGACATCAATAACATGTTACATTGAATAGCTAAACATAATTAGACATGACATGAATGGATCACACACCCCATCTCTAAACCTTTTGGGCTTCTTTAGATATGTCATATTTTGATTTGATGCGTTTTATTCGCATGTTCCTGGTTCATTGATTTGCGCACTTATCTTTATTGATTGTGATTGATAGATTAGATATTCCTATCTGCATAAACTCTTAGATTTTCTGTCTCTCTCTTCACTTGTCTGGTTTAGTCCAACAATGGGTGCGGCTACTCCAAAACACCATTCTCTGATCCGATGGAGCCTATGATCTCGTGCCCTCCATTTTTTTAATTTTTTTTTCAGGAAAACCAAAGCTGGGTTGAAAAGATAAAGATAATGACACATCAATTTTTGCCTTTTGTCTTTCTGCCTGGAGATGCCTTCATGCCAAAACAAGCTCATCATTATTATAGTTTTATGTCCCAAGTTCTCATTAATATCTAGGTGATCTCAGGGCATATACAACTGCCGTAGATTTGTGCTTCTGGAGATGGTTTAGGCACAAAAAAGGTTCATATATTATGCCTATTGCGATATAAACCAAGCCAGAGGCACATGAGAGGAAGCGTTGGAACTACCCGTGCTTTTAGCGTTGATATATGAGCTCGGCTATCGTATTCATTAATACAATTTTTCCATAATTTGGTTCGCATTTACCTAAATAATTAAATAATGAATTATATGTAAATTCGTCAGTATTTGTATTTAAATTTTCTTGAATAACATGCATTTTAGGCTAGGATTAATAATTTTTCTTAGAATATTTTGTGTTAATAATATTCCATAAGTAGAAATTTTCAACCGTTACCAAACAAATTTCCGTTTGAGAAGCAGAAATTTTGTCTTGTTATCAAACGCCATTCTCTAATCAAAAATCAACTTTTAAAGCAGAAGTAGAAAAATCAACTTCTGCTTCTGAAGCAGAACTAGAAAAATCAACTACTGGCTAGAAATGAATTTCTGAAGCAAAAGTGTTACCATGCGCGCCCTTAGTTAACCCAAACAAAAAGGATTGATCCGTTTTTGATATGCACAGGTGCATTTGACACGCTTAATTATGCATCGTATACATATCTCACATCGGGAATCATCAATCCTAGCTATGACACAATGTTAATACTCCAAAAGCATGAGACTTCTGCGCTGATCTCTAGTCATGGTTCGGTTAGTAAGGTGTGTCGCGGAGTTGATACCTTGCTAAACTCAAGCTTGATTTGTTTTTTTTGTTGTTGTCGGAAACTCAAGCTTGATTTGACTCGCACACATGGTGTGCAAAACTCAACTCGTGCTTGATTAAGTACCAACTTTCTTATTCGAGCTCGACTCAACTGAAAAATCAGGATGCTTGACTCGGCTATATTCCAATGTGCTTATAAATGAACTCGAGCTCAAGTTCGAACTCTAATTTGATAAGCTGTGGTACTATGTAATTTTAAAACTTTTGTGTCTATTTTCATGAATGCTAAATGCTTCCAAAAGATAATAGAAGTTTGATAAGCTAGATTATATCTTGAGAACTTGTCGAACCGAGTATTGATGAGCTCGAGATCGACTTGACGAGACACTCAAATCAGGTTAGTTGTGATCTCAAGTAATACTTAAGTCACGGTTAATCTGGTAGCTAGTTATTTCACTTAATTTCACCTCGTACCTATTGAAATACGTAAATTTTGTTGTAACTCATGTACAAATCGTCTTAATGAGAAAAAAGTCCTTATAAAGTTTATGATCAACCGATGGAATTAGCGACTATGGCAACGGCACGAACAAATCGTCTTCCTTGAGGATCTAGAAAACCCCTCAATTTCGGAAAATTCTAGGATACATATTATAGATTCCTTGGTATAATATGTAGAAGTGCCCCCCATTGTTATGTTCCTAACCCTAATGCAGCGCGTTCGTACTAAAGAATAATTCCAAATAAGAGTATGAAGAGCTTTCATTTTCTCAAATAAGGGTCTCTAGCCTTCAAGTTGGTCAATGACATTTTTGTCGTATTTTCCTTTATTCCTTTATTTGCTTTTTTCTTTTCTTTTTGTCAGTGGCTCATCGGCAGCCTAGAGAGGGCTTGGCGAGGCGACCCTCGCCAAGGGTTGACGAGGTCTCGACTGCCGCAACAAAGATTAAAATAGAAATGCGAAAAAAAGAGAAAAGGATAAAAAAATAAAAGATGATTTAGAGTTAAAATTAAATCCGGACGAAAATACCATTAATCGATTTGAATATTAAGCTAGTCGGGTTAAGCCCTTATTCAAAATGAGAGTATTTTCGGATCTTTATTTGAAATTTTCTTTCTAATCAATTTGGAGCGGTGGGGGCTTAGCTAGGTGATAAATGAAAAAAGTGGGGTCCATGCTCTAGCAAAACCAGCTGGAGTACTAGAGCAGAGCAGAGCAGAGCAGGTTCTCTCTCTATCTAATCATTGCCCTCTTTCTCTCTCTCTCACATCCTGACATTTTCCTTTCCTTCTCTCTCCTCCCTCTTTCTTACTGAAAGTCACCAACCAGAGTCTAGAGAGAGAGAGAGAGAGAGAGGGAGAGAGAGGGCCATTACCGTTGCGTCTCGGGAAGAAAAAGGAGCTTCGCTCGAGATCTGCATCCCACTGCTCCGGCTTTCTCCTCCTTCCACTGGTCGCTTCATTTCCAGGTAGTTTTCTTCTCTCTCTACTGGACCCCCCTGTTAACGACGTGAGATCTGCTTTTCCTCGCCCCGTTGCTCGTTATCCAGCTTATCGTCTCTTCTTCTTCTCCTTCTTCTCCTACTTCGTATAGTTGTAGCTCGTTCTGTGGCATTTAGCTTTTCGGCTCCTTGTTCTATCTACTTCGAACGGTTTGACCCACTTTGACTTCCGAAAAGTTCGGCCGAGCGAGTTTGCGTGTCGGTTCATTTCCAATCGCTAGTATCTTGCGGGAACAATCTGTATCAATTGGCGGATTGGAGTGTGGGGATGCCCTGAGTGCAATCCGTGACTCCAGTCTTTCCACCTGTCGTACTTACAATTCATCTCCGGTGCTTGCTCAGAGTTTTACGGATGCGATTCGTCCGTAAGATCCATTGTTTCTTCTTCCAGTTTTTCTTGCTCTCCGTGCCTTTGTGAGATTCGAAGAATTCGGGATGGGGTAATCTGCGTTGTGATCTTCGTATCTCCTGTTTATCAGGTCGCTCCAAGTAAAATCGACTCTGTGGCGATTTCCGGATTTATATTATCTGCACAGACACTGATTAACTTGGGCGACTTTGGTGGAAAATGCTTAGTTAAGTAGTGGGCGTTTTGAAATTCCTTTTCAATTGGGTTCTGATTCCCACCAAATTCACCAAATCAACAGATGATAAGGAGATGGGGAAAGGGAACTGGTTTTCCTCTGTGAAGAAAGCTCTCAGCCCCAACTCGAAAGAGAAGAGAGAACCGGTACTGACACTCACAACCCGATGTTTAATTGCGTTTTCCTTTTCTTTTTCTGCGATCCTTTATTTGTTTCCTGACAAATGTATGAGATGTCTTTTTCCAGAAATCTAGTACGTCAAAGAAGAAATGGTTTGGCAAGCAAAAAGACCTTGTATCCGATCTGAGCTTCCCTGCGACAGTGGCGGAGCCGCTACCTCCGCCACTTCCTCCTCAGACTGAAGAAGTGAACTTGACAGATGGGGAGAAGGAAGAAAGCAGGGATGCTCATGCCGTTGCAATAGTCGGTAATTCCAGTTCAAATACTGCTGCAGAGGCTGTTAAACCAACTTACTTTGTTCAGTTTGCTGGCAAATCAAAGGAGGAAGCGGCGGCAATTAAGATTCAGAAATCATTCCGAGGATATCAGGTAGATCTTTTTGTCATGTGGGGTTTGTTTTTATTTTTCTTTGATGCTGTCAAAGTCCCATCTGAAGGATGCTTCTTTTCCTATTGTTAAGGAATAGTTGTTGCTGACTTACACGGAATTTTCTCCAAGTTTGAATAAGGAAAGTTGTTTGTCGCTTTGAAACTCTTTTGAAATGCTTGCTGCATAGCTGCGCTTTTAATTAATGGCAATGCCAAGCATCAGCTGATCACAAACAATCAATTAGCCTCCTGGGCCAGATGTTTTCCTATTTTACCTCTGCAAAAGTCATACTTGATAGGACCATTCATTCACATCCCTATTTTGGTGCGCTCTAAGCAGAGTTGTCGACAAATGTTTGATAAGTGTAGGTTTCTACGCAAGCGAAGCATTATCGGATCCTATACGGTAGCATCTCCATGTGGGACTAATCTTTGAACAATGCCACACACGACAAACAGTACTTAGGTCATTTTATCTTGAGGATAGCACATTTCTTGCCAAATGAAGTTGGCATGGTGCCATTATGCAATGATCTTCTGTAGGGAAATTAATACTAAATTTTTTTCTAAAGCTCTAAGACGTGCTTCAAATGAAGTACAGTAGCTGGATCATCAGATATCAGTTCATTAATTCTAAGAGAATGGAGTTCTGACTATAATATCACCAAAGCATCGGATGAAGGCAAAGACAAACAGGATCAACTTGGTTCAGACACTAGAGGCTGAAGTTCTTGATATGAAAAATCAACACAATTTGAAACTATTCAATAAGGTGGTTAAGATGAGTACCATCATGAATTTTCTCATGATAGAGATGTCAAGTGAACTTATTGAGTCTTTCTTTAAGTGTGTCATTGACATTATCAATATCTTTTTCAAGGCAAGAAGGGCAATGCGAGCTTTGAGAGGGCTAGTCCGGTTGAAATCATTGGTTGAAGGGCCAACAGTCAAACGCCAAGTTGCGAGTACCCTAAAGTGCATGCAGACTCTAGCTCGTGTACAGTCTCAGATCCATTCTAGGAGGATCAGAATGTCAGAGGAGAATCAAGCTCTTCAGAAACAACTCTTGCAGAAACGTGCAAAGGAGTTAGAGAATCTCAGGGTATCTTTCATGTATCATTGTCCATACTCTGATATCTATATGCAGCAAAGCATGTCTTCAATTGAAATATTGATGCCATTAGTGTGATTTCTTAATGAAAGTTACTCGACATTAATAAATTGATTAAAATTTTGTGTTTGATATTATGATTGTGTTTCTTGGAGAAGCTAATCTGATGATAAGATAATCCAAAGCAAGCTTAGAATTGCCTGAAGAGACGGGCTGCTTAAATCTTATAGTATATATTTAACCTTTGAACAAGAGATGAGACCCATGTGCTCTTTCATGACCGTGGACAGGATATTAGCATTTTAAATTCATTCTCAAGGAAATACTGGTTTCTTATCTCTCTAAGTAGATGCATTGATCAAGGCATGTCTCTCATCAGCTTTGGCATCTTCTGGCTTCGCCACTCGAGGATCTTGTGGCTAGAGATCAGGTTGACTTTGGCTGGAGTAATGAAGGAGGCACATAAGGATTTCAAAATGTAGGGACATTGCAATAGTTGAAATATTGGGGCATATTGACCCCAAAAGTCCAAGAGGCAAATGTAATTAACTTCATAAACCCGCTTTGAACCAGCATGAACAGACTGTGGCTGGATCCTATTATAAACTTACTTTGAACCAGGGTGAAGATGCAGTGGCTGGATCCTATTTTTTTTAACACTTCCCAGAAATCTGGGTTTTCCATCAACCTACTCCAGTGTCAGTTCAAGAATTCCGACTTCATGGCTTCCTCATGTTAGAGGGCACATTGTCTCATGCATATTTTCTTGTGTGAAGATGAGCTTTTTCTTTCGTGTCTAGGGCACGTTGTCTTATGCATCTTACAGTTTGCTTCCTTAAACACCAACTAGCTCAATGTTGATTACTTCTGACAAATATCCCCTGGCATAAATCTTAGGTTTTTTAAAGACTGTTTACTTTACTGAATATGACCTTTTGACAGCTTGGGGAAGAATGGGATGATAGTCTGCAGTCAAAGGAGCAAATCGAGTCGAAGCTTCTGAAGAAATTTGAGGCAGCTATGAGAAGAGAAAAAGCCCTCGCTTATTCATTCACTCGTCAGGTGGGCTATGACGTTGTTAATTTATCTAACAAATCAGTTGCTATAGTAGAAAATGAAAAACATTGCCAAAAGCACTAGGAGATTTCATCAGTGAATGGACTTCCTTATTGAGTATCGATTATTTATTGTATTCTGATAGAAGCCAGTTTTGCAGCTCAACTAGATATGCCTCTTAGCTGCTTACATCTCGTCCTACTTTACCCTTTGTTTATTTCTCAAGTTTTGCATTGTAATTTGCTCAAGGTAATATTCTTTTATTGTTATTATTCCTTATGATCTGATTATATCTGATGCATTGACAAAATTAGAAGTCCAACAAGTATATGTGCCCTTTTCTGCACAGTCTTGATTCTTTCAATGCATTTTGTTCACCTAGGTACAAAACAAAGTGTGTTCAAATGCTGTTATGGGATGGTAGCATGATCCCTAGATAATTGAATGGATATGTGATTAAATTCGTGTATTTCTTAATGCTTCCTTTGCTCTAATAGGAAGTACGCTTGATACAACCTTCAGTATGATGTTTGAGTGATTATCTGATACTGGATCCTAGTCTCTGCCTTAGATTTCTGTCTACTTGTCTTGTCACCGGTGGCCTGACTTTGATAAGATAAATTCTTTTACTACACCGGGTGAAACTCTCATCTGCCTGCCTATTACTCTTACTGCCGCCTACTACTTTGTCGGAAAAGAATATCATTTGCAAATCTCTGCTTTCTTTTCTTTTTTCTTTTTTAATAGAACTGTCCACTAACATAAGTAAATTTCATCTCATACTCGGCTTCCTCCTGTACAGCAAACTTGGAAGAATCCGTCAAAGTTGACAAATCACATGTTCTTGGATCCAAACAATCCCACGTGGGGTTGGAGTTGGTTGGAACGTTGGATGGCTGCCCGACCTTGGGAGGGCCGGAGCACTACAGAGAAAGAGCCCGGCAACAACCTGAAAAGTGCATTCCCTAGCAACGCTGGAGGGGAAGTTACCACATCTTATGCTCGCTACCAACTCAATTTGGATAAACAATCTCCAACAGCCAGCCAGAAGTCTAGCCAGACAAACGGCTTCCAGTCCCCTTCAACTCCGAAGCCAGCCTCATCAGTAACCTCTCGCAAACTGAAGCCAGCTACTCCAAAGAGCAGTGCCCAAGTTGCAGAAGACGACTGTCAAAGTATGGTGAGCATGCAGTCTGGTATGAATAGAAGGCATAGCATAGGAGGGTCGTCAGTTCGAGATGACGAGAGCCTGGGAAGCTCCGCCTCAGTTCCTAGTTACATGGTAGCCACTGAGTCTGCGAGAGCCAAGTCCCGGTTGCAGAGTCCGTTGGGGATAGAGAATAATGGGACCCCGGATAAAGGAACCGCGGGAACTGCAAAGAAAAGGCTCTCTTTCCCGCCTTCACCGGCCAGGCCGAGGAGGCATTCAGGTCCTCCAAAGTTAAACAGCAGCATTGTGTCTGAGAATAGCGTGACAAATGGAGGGGCAAGCTAGCTAAGTTGGAGTTTCAATAAAATGAAAAGATACGTGAAGAAATTTGGGAATGCAAGGTCACTGCTTATCGCATCACATTGATTCTTTATTGTGATCGTGGGAAGAATATTGTTTGATTGAAATGTTTCGTTCCCCGGGTTGGGTTTAGTTGGTGGGAGATCCCTTATTTGTTATTATTTATTCACGTTTGACATACTTTCCTATTGGTCCGGTTCTTGTCATCTTGATGAGTGTAATAAACCGCACTGCCATTGTCAATGTCCTCTTTTTTTTTTCTTGGTCATAGTCAATGTCCTGTTTACTAGAGTTATGATGTGTTCTCGCAATCAAACAAATAATTTATCTGTGTTTTTTCTATGTTTATAATCATGGCCAATTTTCCCAAGTGACATGCGGTCGCGCAACAGAGGATGGTTACTCTAGGGTCTGTTTGTTTTGCGGAAAATGAATGACTTGCAAAATATTTTTCAAAAAATGATTGCTTATATCACTTATAAAAATTAATATACGAAAAATATATTCATTGCTTGAAAAAGCGAAACAAACGAAGACTAAATAAATAAATAACTTTGTCACCTGTAGTTTCCTCGAAATTTTAATTTCTTATATGCAATCTCATCTGACGGAATTTACCCTTTCTCACTCAAAAAGAAAAAAAATCATAAATTATTTATTCAAACTGCCCTAACGCTTCATCTTGCTTAACACCTTCCACATATTAAATTGCTGGTGCAGTGGAAGAAATAGTAACATTATGCCAAAACTTTGTAGCTCTTCGTATTTTGCTAAACGGGGTCGCCAGCCAGTAGCGTATTGGCTCTTAATCTTTCCAAATCCTATGATCAGATAATTTACAGGATGCGAAATTGTTATAAACTTAATTACTATAAACTTAAATACTAGACTATAGTCGCCACCAATCAATTTAGAAATCTCTAGTTTGATTGACACTAAAGGCTTTGCCACTGATGGGACCTAAGTACACTCGTGAAGGAAATTGACCGATGAAAACTAGAAATCTCTATTTTTGGTTCACTTCTAAATCATTCATCATTTAATTTACTAAGCATACACGGATGTTTTCTTCAACATGACTCGAGAAAGTGACGTGAAAGATTAAGGTTCTAAGTCAGGACTTGTATGGTGAGAAGAACACCAAGATCTTATGGAATACCTCCCAGATCGTTCACCTATTTGCACAGACTTAGCTGTTTCCTTAGCCCCTCCTCCTGAACTCCGAACGTCTACAGCTTCCAAGATGGATCATCTCTATGAGGTAGCCTATCTCAATGAAGAAAGCAAGATTTCAAAAACTCGACTTCCTTTGATGAATCCCTATTCTACCTTTTCTAAACCTTCATCCTTCTCTCCCATCAGATCCATCAAACAATTCATTAAACATACCCCTCGAACTGTTAAGAAGTATGTTCAGTCCTCTAAATTTGATCAGCACCCTATATTGTCCGCCCAACAAGAACAATTCATTACCCTCAGCATCCCTCAAGAGTTCTCTCTTTAGTGGGCTCAATAGGGTTACACACACCTCCATTTTGAAGCCATCTGTCTTGCTCTTTCCTTCCATGGCCGTAAAGGCTTACCTGTTGTTGCATGAGTAGCTATACTCGACACCTGTTTCATTGACTATCAACATGCCTGCATCGGAACTATTCAGACTACTCTGAATGTCGGCACTGTTTTTGTCACACTTTTCCCAAACTTCAACATGGCCCTTGCAGATCCTAGCCTTTTATCTGCCCTCAAAGTACAGTTACAGATTACTGGAGCTCTACAGACTCCTGGATCTATAGCCACTAGTTTGCACTACTAGATGATTTACAGAGTCTAGAATCATGCCATTGATCTCAATCTTCCCAGTTCGGAAGACGTTTTGTTTATCTCTGTTGATCATGACTAGACCTCTTGTGTTCATGTGCCCAGACAGATCTCTAGAGACCAACTTGTCAAACTCCTTCCCGACAGTTGGGTAACCAACTACAAAAAGCTCCACCAGAACACCAGACCGGTCCAATCTTTTGAACCCCAGTTTACCAAAAAGAAAGATGGTACTGTTACCATCAAGTTCACAAAGGAAAAGGAAGACTCCACTTCCGTTTTCCCCTCTTTCCCTACCATTCTGTGTTTTACCCCATGTCCAACTGATCCAGTCAGTATGGAATGTCCTGATCCTAAAGAGTTCGTTCAGTCCTTTGACTCAAATGGGCAACCTGTCCATTATTTCAAGGATCCTACAGGACACTGTTTTTGGGACATCGACTGTGCCTATTCGTCATGTTCCTGAACTGAAGAAGAAGATGGCAAACCTTCTTCCAGGAAGAAGACAAAGAAGAAAGATTCTCTTTATCAGAGATATCTCGACGGTGATCCTACGGTGGGACCACTTGGAGAAGATGGTGGAAGGTTCCAGTTTATGGTCCAGTATGAAACTCCCAAACCTCCTCAAATCACTCCACCACCACCTCCTTGTTCAGACGAACCCAAACCCTCACCACCTTCACCTCCGTCGCCCAAGAAGTTTGTTACCTCTCCTTTCTACAAGCCTATCTAGAAATGGGTAAAGAAACATTCTTATCCCTTTGAACTCCTCTGACCACACACATGTATTCCTAAACCCGAACCACCTCCGGTTTTACCCAGTATATGTATGTTCCAACCCGAAAAATTCCCGCCACTTCAGACACCGAATACTGAGTCTAGTGGTGGCGCCAAGTTTCTTCCATTGAAAAAATTCTCTGATCCACAGCAAAAGTATTACCATTCACCTAAAATACCTGCTCCTAATGATGTGGATGCTCATGGACGCCGCAAAGGACCCACTCCTGTTGAAGCTGTCCTGAATTGGCAGACGAAAAATGCGCTTGCACAAAACGTGGTCCTAAATACAGTTGCTACCGGTCTTGAACGAGTAGACTAGACCATTGCGGTATCCAAAAAGACGCTAGAAGATTTTCAGAAGAGGCTTCATCTGCTGGAAACCAAGCAAATCCCTTATCATTACCTAGAAGATCAAACTCCTGAGATGGAAAAACTCAGGCGTCAGATCCAAATTCTCCAGAACCAAAGACCTCTAGCACCTTCTGAATCCTTCCTATTCCCTTCCATCACCTCAGTCCCAAGATCAGGATCCGCTCCTCCAGGATCGTCTTCATCATTTGCAGCTATTCTTGATTCAGCTCCTCCTCCACCTAGATCTAATGTCCTATCTCTTAGAGAGCGTCTAAGACAATTAGACAAAGATGCTCGAGACATAGAGAAAGGAAAAGCGCCCATGCCCTCAGCACCACCACCTCCACCTTCTCCACGCTCACCTAAAAATCCACCCTCCTCATGAATGGTGTCAAACCCCCTGGACTATTCCCTCAGACACCAAGTCTAGATTCCTGCTATTTCTGTCATAAATTCACCACCAAATCCTCCTCAAAGTGAATCATCTGTTTCATCTGACTCATCTGATTCAGAATCCTCTTATAACTCATCTCAGTCTGGTAAAATCATGATGGCAGACCCAGTGTCAGAACCAGACGTAGAATTGACCTCAGAGCCAAAAGTGGTTCATCCCCTACCGATACTTCAAACTCAACTTCCTCATCATCTAAGACGTACTTCACCTTGGATTATATCCCATACCATAGATGGCCTGATCGGCTCCAAGAATTCCATGCCTGGTTGACTAATAGGCATCTTATGGAGCACAGCACCTATGAAGTACTTCTTGAATTCACCAATAAATTTACCGGAGCCTTAAAAGGCTGGTGGAAAGCAGTCGGAGAACAAGACTAGATACAATTCCTGACCCAAAGCCTGGATAATGCCATTTGGCTTATCCATTTGTTCTTCATCGGCAAACCAGACAGCACTGTTGAACTCAAAAGAAAAGAGTTCTTTGAGCGAAAATGTTGTTCCATGGCCAGAAAAGACCTTGACCGCCATTTCAAAGAGATGATTAAGCTCTTTTATCTGCTAGGCACAGATTGTAATCTTAAACCAATTTTCTTGGCTTCCATTCCCAAAGAAGTCAGCCAAGCTACAGAAAAGAACTTACAAGCCAGACAAAGATCTATAGCAGAAGCCACTCTTGGAGAAATCCAACAAGCAGTCCACATAGGACTTGAAGAGCTCTGCCAAAAGAAAGAACTTTTCAGAAGTTACCTCCGAGAAAATAGAGAACTTGATAAGGCCTGTGCCAAGTCAACTTGGAAAATCAAGTGTTCCAAAGAATGCAATGTCCCATCTGTCGCGACCTAAAAATCGATTTTCCAATTTTAGGTTAATAGATTACCAAATTAATTAATTAGATTAATTAACTTAGCTCGAATTCTCCCAAGTTCTACCAAATCGTGACTTATGGTTCAAATGATTATCTTTGCAAAAGATTTTTAATTTTTCGGAGCCGCCACTAATCGTTTTTTGGTAGGTCGATTAGAAACCTAAGTAATTTAGTGGGAGAACTAAGTTACTTCTACGAACCAAAGATTACAAGTTCGGGACTTGGTTACATTAATTTTTCAATTAATGCCCTTTTGGTACCAATTTCATGAAAAATGTTCCATTTGGCAATTTTGACGAATTCTCACTTGAAGTTCAAAGATGTATATATATTTTTTTGGGTTTTCTTTTTATGAATTTTTTTTTGTATTTTTTTTTTAGTAATTTTCGAAATTAAAAATTAATTGAAAATGAGAGTGAATTGGTTCAAGATTGACTTAAAGTTTTCGAATTTAATTTGCATTAATTCCCAAAATTTTACGAAAACCTTTTTACCCTATGTTTACATCTTTTAAAGAAATTAGAATGGATTCAAAAAGATTTTATTCATTGAGTGCAATCCATTAGATAGGATTTCTAGAAAATCCTATCTTTCTAAAAAAGTGATAAGACGTGGTTTTTAAGAAACCATATCTTGCTACATCCTTTTTATTTTTTATTTTTTTTTTCTGAGATTTTGAAAGATAAAATTAAAAGATGAATCGCCATGGATTTTTTATTTTTTGATTTTACATTTTTTTTTATTTTTATGGATGAATTTAAATTCAAGTTGCAAATCTTTTAATGAAAAGATAATTACGGCTATTGCTCCCGAATCAAGTTTTGATCTAAAGCCTGGTAGATCAACCCTATGATTCGAAATACCAGCTATGAAAATAATTCCATCTAAAGCCTGATCGATAGACTTATTTCCATAAATGCGATTGCGAATTAGGAAATTTCCTAATTGATCACATGATTAATATTTTGGATATCATGAGTATATTCGGAAGATTTCAAAATTCGTCCCAATTAAGCAAATAATATACCACAAGATTTCTCGAGAATATTCAAACTAGATATGCAATCTCCCAAAATGGAAATCACATATCACAATATCCTAAATCAAATAAGATAAGAGATTTACCTTATCCGATAATATTTGCTTTCCAAGTTTGAACCGATATCAAATCGACGACTTCTCGTGCGATGGCCTCCCGGATGGTGAAGACGGTAATTCCCCAGGCAACGAATCTGTCCTAGCGTAATAAAAAAAATCTGCAAGCGCTCGGTGGAGGAATGTAAATCGAGGGAATAAGTCTTCGTGGACATCCTTTATTGACCACCGCTTGGACTTTCTAATTGACCTGAAGATAGATGTCCATGAAAAGATTAAACATCACAATAAGTAGCAAGTGCTTGTATGGGTAATGTGACATTTGTGCGTGAGAATAAAAAATATGGACAAGAAAAGATGATAATGGGATGTTGAAGATGAAATTTTTATGAAGACTCGAAGGCCCATCTCTGTTCTTTTCCTTCTCTTCTTTTCTCCAAGCTTAGCCCGAGGACAGCTATGGATCACGGTTCGGGTGGACCGACGGTGGCTGCGGACTGGTTCGATGGTGCTCGCAGTTGCAACGTCGAGGTTTCTCAGTGGTGTTCAGCTCTACGGTTCGTGAACAACAATGAACTCAGATGCCATAATGGAATCGGCAAAAGACCTGCGAAAGTTCAATGAAGTTGCTTTGACTACGGGCTGATCTGGAATTCTTCTGTGAAACCTGCAGGGAAAATTTGATTAAAGATTGTACTCTTTTGGTGCATGATTCCAGAGAGAAGAAAAATTATAATGGGATATTAAAGTAAAAATTGTTAACAAGAATAGAGAACCCCTTTTGATATTCAGTGAATTTCTCGATTTGTGCCTGATACCGGTTCCTTCGCATAGATTTTAAACCGAGAATGTGACAGTGAAAACGGATTCCGAAACTCAGCAAGGTTGTGGACTGGATTGAGACAAAGAGGTGTGGCGGACACCACGGATTAGCCTCGCCTCGGTCGGGGATGCGGCGGCTGCTGGGGACCTCGGAATAGCGGCATCGGGTTGGCTGGAGGACGGCAACGAGAGCATCAACTCGTCAAAGGCAGTGCGGTTGCGAGGCTCAATTCAAGTCAATTTGTTGTTGAGAGACTCGCAGTACAAGCAAGCAGCCACCGGAGGAGCGGTGCAACAAAGCTTTGACCGCAGGACGGTCTTCTAACAAGATCTGCAACAATTAAAATTGAGACAAAAGCAACAACATGGTCGAGTATATACACCAAAACCTATAGTGGATGATGACGACAAGATAGAAACTCCCTGTTTGACTCCAAATTGTCTTCTTATGCTCTTTGCTACGTATGTCTCCCTCAGAGTCAAAACGGTGGGCGAGTTAAGACTGGCTTCTTGTGCAGCCTTGAACTTCAATCTCTCTCCGAAAATTATCGCCGTATAGTATGTGTCGAGCACCTGAATCTGCACAAAAGAACGTGAGAAGAAGAAGACCTCTCTCTCTCTCTCTTTTTTCACAATTCTGCCGTGTTTTACAATGGAAATTGGCCCCCCCTTGTGTAATGGGTCTTCTCCTTTTTATAGATGGACAGCCAATGCCTTCAGTGGAAAGAAACAATCCTACGTCTCCTTTTGAGAATATCCTATGATATCTTATATTTTGTTTATTTTTCCTTTATCTGTTGACCGAATCTTCCACCAAATTAACTTTGCCCTTCACTCCCTTAAATAGCCAAATGTCAAGAAGATAATGCTGATTTTTTTCTTACTTCTCAAGTATAAACCAAAATTCCAAATTGACACCCCCGTTCCCATATATTAAATTCGCCCAAGTTTAGTTCATACGGACTTAGTCCAATTAATTTAACTAAGCTCGGAGCACTTAGTAGGTCCACCCACCGCCGGTCCAATAAAATGCAAATGTTTATGCACGCGGAAAATTAAATGCAAACTATATGAAAATGTATTAAATATTTTTGGTAGAGACTAAGGCTAGTCGCTAATTTTTTTTATGCAAAATTGATGACTTAAAAAAAAGGAGTTAAAATTTAGGTGTCAACACCATCCTGTTCCGGTCACAAGAAAAGGAGGCACTTCAAGAAGTTTTCCTTCAAGAAGAAGCGAGGCAGAGGCAAGTGGAAGTTCCTCCGCAGAAGAAAGCATCATTCCTCTTCTCAGCCTTCCAAGAAGAGATCAAAGTCTGATAAATGCTACATTTGTAACAAGAAAGGACACTTTGCCAAAACATGTCCTCAAGCAAAGCTTCAAGGGAGTCACATGATCCAGAAGATAGCGTACAGCACTGGTGTTCCACTTGATGATGATGACCTCGAGTCATTTTTTTCCATCGATGATGAACCTTCAGCTGAAACCCTATGTGCTATACGAACATATTCTTCAGACTCCGAACCATCATCAGAAAATGATATTTTTGCCTTCTTCCCCAATTCCTTCCATATCCGACATCCAATCTTCCATCCTTATATTCCTATTCAGATCCTCATTCCCAAATACCATAAACCTGTCCAAGTGATTGCTCTTATTGACACTGGAGCCAGTGCATCTCTCATGGATACAAAGGTCTTACCAGAAGAGTTTTGCACGCCTTACACAAAATATTTTAACTCTGCTTCTGGTGACACTTTTGCAATCAGGTTCCGCAGTAAATCAATCACCTTCCAGATTTTTCCTCAGTGCTCGATCACTACAAAAATCCTTGAGCGTAATTCTCCTAATAAAGACCTCATCATTGGTTAGGATATTCTTATCCAGCTTCCATAACTCAGAATTGTACCCACTAGTCTACAGTTCAAGGATCAGTTCCGAGAGTTTGTAGACATCCAAAGACTCTTCATCATTCGACCTGAAATCCTTGATCCCATTACCCAGAGTCTTTTGTCTTGTTGTTCTGAATCCTACTCACAGTTTTCTCAGATCTGTTCCCATCCTCTGTGAAAAAAATCCAGATTTCTTTGTGAGATTTCATTTCAAGAAAAATGAAGATATCAATCCTACCAAGGCTAGTCCTTCCGGTATGAATCAATGGGCTTGTGAAGCCTTTTATGTCAACAAACGAGCTGAGTAAAGTCGTAGTAAACTTCGGTTGGTAATTAATTATCGGTCTTTAAACCGGTTCCTCCAGGATGATAAATTCCCTTTGCCCCACAAAAATTCCCTTTTCCTTAGCCTTGCTCAGGCCAAGATTTATTCAAAGTTTAATCTTAAAGCGGAATTTTGGCAATTAGGTATATATCCTAAAGACGGACCCAAAATCGGGTTCTGTATTCCAAATCAGCATTTTCAATGGACAGTAGTCCCTTTTGGACTTAAAACTGCTCCTTCTCTCTTCTAGAAAGCCATGCGCAAAATCTTTCAGCCAATCTTAGCAAACTCCCACATCTACATTGATGACATCCCCCTTTACAGTGCCGATGAAGAATCCCACTGTAAACTTCTAAACCAGTTTGCTGAAGTTGTCCAGAAGCATGGCATCATGCTCTCCCAGAAAAAATGATCATTGTCCAAAAGGAAATAGAGTTCCTTGGTATACATTTGAAAGAAGGAACCTATTGTCTAGACCCCCATATTGCAGAAGAATTGCAAAAATTCCCTTCTGAGGACCTTACAGTCAAACAGGTGCAAACGTTTCTTGGCATTGTTAATTATCTTAGAGATTTTGTTCCAAAAATCTCCAAGGCACTCCATCCACTGCAACAGATGCTAAAGAAGAACGCACCACCATGGGGACCAAAGCAGACCAAAGCAGTTGCTTAGTTAAAAGAAATGCTCCAGCATCTCTATCTCGACCTAAAATTCAAGCTTTAGGCTAATGGATTGTCAGGCTAATTAGAAACTAACCTAATACAGACTCTCCCAAGCCCTACCAAATCACAACTTAGGGTTAATGAAGTGATTTTAACTTTGGAGCGGCCACTAACCATTTTTGGGTAGGTTGGTTAGAAACCTAAATAAAAATACGGGAGGACTATTTTTATTCCTACGAACCAGAGATTGAGGATTCGGGGACTTGGTTACATTAACTAACCTTAGCTAATGCCCTTTCGGTACCTTAATTCCATGTGACGTCCTAAGTCGGCAACTCTTGATTGAATTCAAATGAAGTGTTTTTTTTTTAATGTTCAAGTGAGGTGTTTTTTTTTTGTTTTCACTTTATTAGAATGAATGAAATGCATGACATGCAAGACTATACTAAACATGCAAAATGACATGACAAAAGCACAACATTAAAGACAACATGCAATTAAATGAAGTAGACATGCAGACTCTATAGCATGCGATAATTATAACGTTCCTAAACATCATGCAATTTATTTAATCAAGCAACTCAATCATGAATATCCTAAACATGGTTCTAATGACATGTAAGATGACATGGTAGAAAAATAAAAATGGACATGGACATGCAAATATATAGTATGCGAAAATTGCTATGCCTTAATGCTAAATGCATGATTTTTTAAAACATGGATGACAATATGTAGATGGTACATGAAAACATGATTAAAAAATGGACATGCAATATATGAGCAGATTTTTTATTGGCAATAGAATATGCAATATGACAAAGGATATGCAAATGATATATTTTTTTAAACATGGATTGCAAGACTGGGGATACTCGAAAATCATGATGAGATATGCAAGACAATGCAGATATGAAATTTGAACAAGTACATAGATGTGCCGAAATTTTATTAATTTATTTTAGATTTTTGGACTGAGATTTTCGGCCAGATTTGAATGATCATGATTTGATTCTTTTAACTTAAAAATTTGAGATAAGCTTAATGAGATAGAGTTTTTAAGAAACTCTATCTTCCTAAAAGATTTAATTAGATGTAGTTTCTAAGAAACTATATCTTACTAAATTTTTTAGGAGTTTTTTTTTAAGTCTATCAGGAAATTCAAATCAGATAGAATATCGATGCAATCGCGAGATATCAATCAAATCAACTACTTCAAGATAGAATCCAGACAAATCCGACCCCAATCTCTTATCATTTTTGAAAAGAGAGAGAGGAAAAAATCGAATCTAAAGCCGGCTTTTTGAAAGATGACGAACCGGATCTAAATGGAAATAGATCGAGTTGGTTATCTTTCCCGATTTTTTAAAACTGAAGGATCGTTCCCAGATGGCAATGGGAAGAATCATCCAAATTTTAAAAAAATTCGTTGCTTATTGGGAAAAGATTTTCCTAATTTAGATTCAGTTATTATTTTTTAATATTCTGAAAAATCATGTCCAATTAACCCCCAAAATTTGGAAATTATGAGAAAATTAGGGTTTTATTGCACAAAAATTTTCATGAATTTTTATGTGAAAAAAACCGATCACTCACGCCCAGAACCAGCAGAAAAAACAACATGAAGTTCACGCAAATCAGCATAAAAAAACATGGTAAAAACTTACCTGAGCGCTCCCGCAAAAATCTGCACATGGTAGTGATCATAAACATGCAAAAACGGAACTTTTTTGGACAAAACATCATAAAAACAGTACAGAAACAGCATGTGTACAGCAGCAAAACATCACTGGAAATATGTCAAAACAGTAGGCAAACCATCACAAATCTACCTTGAATCAACCTTGAATCAACCTTAGTAAGTATACGAGGCTTACCTTGATCCGTGGGGTGAAACTCAGGCTGATTTGTGGCTGAAACAGTGCTGGACAGCACCTTGCAAACGCGGATCAGCGGACTAGGCGAGCTGGAAAGCGAGCCACGGGACAGCGAGTTTCGAGGGCTTGGACGGGTGGCTCCAGGCATCAGATTGTCGTACCGTCAGCGGTTGGTGGTAGATCAAGATGTCAGGATCATCACGGTGGCTAGCTCCGGTCGAATAGAGAGAGGACGGCGGCGCACGGTGGAACGGCGTGGGGCTGCTCGCGGCTGACGAAGGAGTTTCTCGGTCAAGTCTCTCTCTCTCAATTTTTTCTCACGTAAATTCTGAATGTCCCCCCTCTATTTTGCCTGCGAGCGCCTTCTTTAATAGGTGAAGTAGTCTAGGGTTCAAAGAAAGAGAGCATATCTTCTTTCCTCTTGTGGCACCCGTGGATATGTGAAAGATCTTGTACATATATTGGTGCACTTTTCCTTCTTTTGGGTTCTCTGCATGCTGGCCCTTCACGAGTACCTCCATGAGATATTAACTGATCCTTTATTTTCCTCCTCCGTATATTTGGCTCCTAATAATCTGACCACGAATTCCTCTTTGCCACATTTTTTCCGTGTCCTTCCTTCCCATAGCCAAAATTATGAAGTTTACACTCTCTTGATATCACGATCTTGCAATTTTCACCCATGTGGATTTTGTCCTATTAAGCTTGCAACCTCTCCTGCCTTCAACTGAAATTCGGCCATGTGGTGTGCAATGGGACTGAACAAATTTGCTTCCTTCTCTAGCCTAAAGCAATCAATTCAAGCTCACGACTATCTGCCATCGCTCCGACATAAATGTAAAATGCAATGCATGCTAAACTAAATTATGCTATGCATGAAAATCAATTAATTATTTTTTGGCGAGAACTAAACCTAATTCTCATTTTTTTATGCAAGATAAATAATTTAAAGAAAAATCAAAATTTATGTGTCAACAATCTCCCTCCGTTGCAAATCTCACCCTCCGAAAAAAGAATATTGCAGATAGATGCAAGTGATAAGTATTGGGCAGTCGTTCTCCTTGAAGAAATTGATGGTAAGTGCCACATTTGTGTTTACAAGAGTGGCCGGTTTACTCCAACAAAGATCCATTACCATTCCACTTTCAAGGAGGTCTTGGCAGTCAAATATGGAATTAAGAAATTTGAGTTTCATCTCATCGAACATCATTTTCTTGTGGAGATGGATATGTCTTCCTTCCCTCAGATGTTGAAATTCAAGCAGAAGCAGATTCCTCATCCTCAATTGCTAAGGTGGGCAGAATGGTTTTCAAAATACTCTTTTGACACTAAGCACCTTACAAGAACCAAGAACATCCTTGCAGATTTCTTGTCCAGGCCAAAGCAACCAATTGCTTCTATCAACATGTATGTACGAAGGGATCCTCACCGTGGCAGATATCGTACAATTGACATGAAGGGTAGATGGAACAGCCTCCAGTACCCTCCTGATATTCCAAACCTGATCCAGACCAACCAGCTTACTCCTAGTCTCCGAGATCTTCTTAGCCAGTATCATTTAAGAATTTTTAGATACTATGGTGATCTGATGTTGAAAACAGATGGCCTTCACCCTATATACCCATTCATTCATCCTTTACAATGGTCTTCGGATGAAGAATTCCCATAAGAATTGAATTGGATGTTCTGGTACGTGTTCAACCTGTGTACCGTAGCCATTGAATTTCCTATTGAGAAAATTTTCAAGGTTATAACCAGAGCCCTTAGAGGAGAATACTCCAATCAGAAGGACCTGATTGACATGCTACTTTGGTTTCAATCCCTCGATGACTGGAAAGCGGTATTCATGTCCCAGAATTTTGTAGAAAGACCAGAACCTGAAAGACACACTGTGGTGCTCTTTCACAAACCATGGGCATTTATTGGCCCAACTAGAGATGTAAAAATAGAACCAAATCTAATTGGGACAACCACTTACAAGCCCTAGTACCATTTGCAAGTTGCCCGTGTTCACCACACTTTTCCCAATTGCATTGCATCCATTCCTTGGCAATACAGAGAGCTTCAAAGAATACTTTGCTAGGAAAACATCACCATCCCTCAGGAAATATGGCCTCTTGACACACAAGATGTATCTTGGGATTACTCAGATTCATGGAGCTGCACAAGAGAAACCATTCGAGAAGCCCTAGAATATTTTCGTCGGCAGAATCAGCTAACAAAGGATACGACAATGGATACGGATTTCCAGAATCCAGATTCTCAAGACCCATGGGGCGGACCCACCCCTCTCTCAAGATTCCTATGCTCTTGATGCCCCCTTTAGCTCCAGATTCATAATTGCATCCCATGTGAAAATGTCCCCTTCGATTCATCCTTCCCACCAAATTCTATGAGAGCCCAATACCCTGATCGGGATACTTCGAAAATTGAAGATCTTTTGAGAGCTTTTAAGAAACAAAAAGATAGAGACAGCTCAGACAGCTCACCTGACAATACTGAAGAAGGGTTCCACAAGTTCCTGTAGAGTTGCTTGTCTTGTAGTGTCGCGCGCGCGCGCGCGTGTGTTTCTTCAATAATTGGCCCATGGACGTCCAAAGTTGTTTAGAAATGTACTGTTCACTGGCCGGCACTGTTCACTATTCATTGTAACAGTAGACAGGTTACTATTCATGAATAGTGACATGAATAGTGTCGGATCTGTGAATCCAATGTGTTTATTTTATTCAGTTGTGTTGCTAATATAAGGCTCCTTGTATCATGTAAAGAGGTAGATCTAGCTTTCGTCTGAATGTTAGTGTGAAGTTTTCTCATCATGAATCCCTAAAATTCTCTCCCTTCTTCTCATCCAAGCATGGTTCCTCGACTCCTAGAATCCTCTTGTTAATTCGGTAGTATGGTGTGGTTCAGTATGCTATCCACTCACTACTGTGTGTGGAACTTGTGGATAAAAAATTTCTGGCACCTTGGGGGTTGAGCTTTAAGATTGAGTCTGGAAAACTAAAAGGCAGTCCCCTGAATTTGGCCAAGAGGGCCTGGCATTAGGGATAACATACCTATTTTCAGATTCAGGCTTGTCTCCGCTTCCTTCCTGGCACAAATTTCTAACTTCAAATATAAGGGGTGAATGACATAACATGGCAAAGACACGATAAATTCAAAATTTAGACGTGACAAGAAAATGACAGACCACGTCACAACTTCGAAATCCAGACATGACGCGAAAACGTCGCCGTCGTTAGATGGGCGTGACTTGGCCCTGTTTTTGCTCAATTGCCTCTAGTATTTGTCTCGGTCACGGATTTCTGTCAAGAAGCATGTGCACCAAATTGATGGTAGTCAGGGATGAACAGAAAATTCGAATTTGGAGGGCGACTTACTCCCTTTTTTCTTGGTTGACTCGGTGCTAGAGAACGATTTATGCCAGGACCTGCTTGAAAAAAGAGTTAGCGGCAAAATCAAGGATCTACTCCCTTTTCTTCGTTTGACTCTTTTTTTCACGCACGACGCAGTTTTGAGTTGTTCAAATATTGCATTTGCTAAGGTAATGTCGCGAAACAAATGGAATCTTAGCACATGTTTCACGAGCAATAAATAATGCAGATGGTTAGTGCAAGCAGTTAATGCAAAACAAGGCAGAACCAATTAGGACTTCATGTGGCAGCCCAGAACAAATTAAATCATAGGGCAATGTAGAGCAATGTAAGAGTTGATTTATTCAGAAAATGTTATGGAATAACGTTGTATAAGATTAGATGTCTACAACACAAAATCCGAGGCTGTTATGCTTTGATCTCATCAAAGTCCAGTCTTTAGTTCACAACTTCGCATCAAATCCTAGTTGGCTTTGTCCGGAATTTTAACCAAAAGTCAACCCCATCGAAAGTTGGATCGAGGGGTACAAGGGGGTCATGCTCTGCAAGATATATCTAGCGACACCAAATCTGACCAGATTAGGCGGCCAGGTTATGGGATACCGCAACTTTTTAACCAGGATAATCCCATCTCGAAGGAGTTGGGAAAATCATGATTTTTGCGGATCGGGTGATAAGACAACGTAGATTGGAGTTTTCTTGAGGGAAATATGGTAACATTTACTACGATCGCTCGTTAGCATTGATTCACAAAAATTCGTAATCTTGACACTTTGTCGGAAATTTTGTTGTGCCTTTGAATATTTTGATGGCGAGCTTTCCAGGGCGCAAGAACCATGGATATTATGATCAATCATAATCGGACCAAAAAGGAAAAAAAGAAATCATTTTTCAAAGAGAAAAGTTTGGTAACTTAAACCTACCGTCCCAATCACTAGGGGATTGCCCCGGTGGCCACTCTTCCCATTTGGAAAGAAAAATGTGGGGGGTTCGAATCCCCACATTAGGGGGGAGTGAGGTGGGGACGTGTGAGGAGAGAGCAGGGTTTCGCAATCCGCGCACACGGCACATAGCGCATATAGAGTGACTTGTATAGTAGAATAGGATACGATAGAATCAGACAAAAAAAAAAAAAAAAAAAACCTGTCGTCCCGTCCCGTCGGCTGCATCACCGTTCAATTGGTGGCTGCCACATGTTTGCTCTGGCGAGGGTTAGCTTGTTAGAGCATTGACCCGGTGATGGACTGGCCCTCGTCGTGTGCTGGGTCGCACATGCGAAAACGGGCTTCTTTAGCCAGGGGCTGTATTTTCCCCTCCTTGGTGTATTTTTTTTTTTTTTTTGGGGTCCATTTCACATCATTTTCCCTTCTTGGTTGCAATATTACCCTAACAAATAGGCTTGAGATTTGTCATTATGGTAAGTTCAGTTGAAATTATCTCAGAAAATCTCTCACCTGACATTCCCTTGGTTTTTCGTGTTCGTTTTGCCGGTGTTGAATCGTTCCCAATCCAGGTTCTCTAAAATCAGAATATTTGCATGAGACGCGCCCCAGAACGTCACGCGCTACGCATGTCTTTCTTTTTATATATTTTATTAATTATTTGCATGCGGAAGCGTAATAAAATTCTCCACATCATCCCCGACACACATCGCACGAGTTTACTAAATACGTATGCATCATTTATTTGTACTACTAGTTTACCAAGTATACATGATACGGTTTTTATATTACAAACATATGTAAACCAAACAACATAGATCTGGGAACAAGGGTTGGGGTTTCCTATCTCCACTATCAACCGAGCTACATCATGGATCTCCTCCGTCGTCGTGCCCAGGGGATCCGTCGATCACTGAGAAGGGACTCACCGTCTCTCCTTCAGCTTTAAGGGAGGAGCTTTAAGGGAGGAGCACGGGTAATCCTATTTCCACCTAGACTGTAGAACTAATCTTAATATATGCCAAATCAGTCTCTGGAACAAGCACGTCCTCACATTCCCATTCTATATATATCGGTACTCCGAAGTATGGTACCTATGGGGGATCCATCTACAATTCTGAAAAATTAAAGGAGTGAGCCGAAGCCCAGTAAATGAAATTCTTAGGTCTAAGGTAGAAAGTTTGCCTACTACTCAACCTGGGTTCAACAAATAACAAGCATATATATATAGACACACACACACACATGCATGATCATACACTTACCTTTCTTCTCAATAACTTACCTTGAGGAGTCAATATCACATATGCCTAACATTACTCATTCGAAACAGGCAGATGATACGTTATTTCGTGATGCATCAGTATCATTTGTACTTATTCACACAAATAAATGTATATACATGAGCATGCATTGGGTTCATTACTCCATCTTCATCCCGAACACTCCTAGGGCATCTCGACACACCGAGCATCGCAACTCCGCGGCATCCCGCAACATCCACCAACGGGGCATCTCGACACACGGGGCATCTCGAAACACTCCCCAAGGCATCCCCACACACGGGGCATCTGGACACGCCGGGCATCGTCGCCACCATTATGTGGACGACAGAATACTTTCTTAATCTCATCATACGAAAATGATGCACATGAACATGCATAACACAACATTAGGTACACCACATCATTTTTCTTAAACCATCCTCCAAGTATAAACATTCTGATTCATGCATCACTTTTATAGTAATAACTCATTTACCACATGTCCGTTCTCATGTCTTAAAAGGATGAATACCAACTTCAAAGAGACAAATCGAGTTTTTTTTTAAATATTATATTATTATTATATTCAGCAACACTTGATCGGCAGCACAGTAAGAATCAGCAACTCATTTCTGTCGGCAACTCTTTTTTTTTAATAATATAATAATATAATATTGTTATTATATAACATAGTTGTTATATTATCGGTAAACTAACTTTTTTTGTCGGTCAACATAATTGACCGTCGGTAACAGGAATCAGTCGGTCAACTGTGTTGACCGTCGGTCAACTGTGTTGACCGTCGGTCAATTTTTATTTTTTTTTTGAAAATCGGTAACTTTTAAACATAGAATCAGTAGCTTCCAAACTACAAGAAGTTTCAATCTTTAGCCCCCATATCAACAATAAAGCTAATTTTTATCCCTTTTTCACTCTTTTTCATCCAACACAGTATCCATTCTCATAGAAAACAATCAAACAAAAGACACAAATATATATATATATGTCTTTCATGCTTACCATTGAACTTAAGTAAAATTAGTAAACAACAAACGACCAAGTTAAGAGCACCAAGTAGATTTTTCTAACTAAACGCTTAGAATTTTCATTTTCCTCGAAAATATTTGTCAACGTAACACCTTCAAATAAATAAAACCGAGAGTTAATGACACTTAATGTACAAACGACAAAAACCGTTGGTACGAGGTAGTGGGAATAAATGATTTATCTCGTCCGACTCAGAGAATAAAGTGTGGGATCTCGCTTTCACTCTTGGTCTTAAAGCGAAAGTTGGAGAGAGAGAGACTTGGAGGTGAAGCTAGTGAAGTGGGGCCTTGTGGTCCCTTAAATGCTCCACTGATAGGTTTATATAGGATGTGAGAAGAGGTGGTAATGATTGGCTTTAACTAGAGTTAATGTAATTATTGCTATAGAGTTAAAGTTATAATGGCCCTATCTTGATAGCTTAAGTACATGTGGCTAATTAATATTGGCCAAGAAGAATGATATTTTGGGAGAAGCCT
The DNA here is from genome assembly GCA_029784005.1 of Lenwebbia sp. NSW1173648. Taxonomy (NCBI): domain Eukaryota; kingdom Viridiplantae; phylum Streptophyta; class Magnoliopsida; order Myrtales; family Myrtaceae; genus Lenwebbia; species Lenwebbia sp. NSW1173648. The sequence goes on along the minus strand of JARCGZ010000008.1, from coordinate 16,013,210 downwards.
TCTCCGTCGGCCAAGTAGTGAATGAATTATTGCTGGCATTAATGACTAGCTAATGATTAGAGTGGTGATGTAATACATGATGATGCCATAACCTTGTCGTCATCAAATGAGTAAAATGAGTGGTGGAGAATGATCGTTGTGATGAGGAAGAGAGAGGTAATCATTGACTCATCTCTAAGGTTTCTCATTCGGCAACTTTTTTGAAAAAAATGGCTATTGGTCAAATTTAGAAGCAATTCGGCAACTACTTGGCGATTCTTGGAAAAACTCAACAATAATTCTAACTAATACGCTGAAAAATCATCCCCTATCATAAAACATCGCATTTCGAACGGCCACGATTTTTAGAAAACCGTTCTAATTTTTATGTAAATTTTTTTGGATGTTACAACTCTCCCCTTGTTCTTCGAATAAATGTGGGTATTTGCGCCTCATATCATCTTCGCTTTCCCATGTCACTTCTTCTAGATCGTGGTATTGCCACAAGACCTTGACTAAAGGAATGGTCTGGTTCCAAAGGACTTGTTCTCTTTGATCCAAAATTTGTATTGGTTTCTTTACATAAGTTATCCTTTCGTTTACCTTGATCGTCTCGAAATCCAATACATGTGTAGGATCCGGTTCGTACTTCCTCAACATGGACACATGGAAAACATCATGAACATTGGATAGTCTTGGTGGCAATGCTAACCAGTAAGCCAAATCACCAATCTTCTCAAGAATTTCGAAAGGTCCAATAAATCTTGGACTTAACTTGCATTTCTTTCCAAATCGCGACACGCCTCTCATTGGTGACACCTTACGGAATACATGATCACCAACGTTAAACTCCAATGGCCTTTGACGTTTGTGGGCATAATTCTTTTGACGACTTTGTGCGGTTCTAAGTCGGTCCCAAATCACCTTTACTACATCCGAAGTGATTTGTACTAACTCTAGTCCTGTCAGTCTTCTTTCTCCAACTTCGTTCCAACAAATAGGAGTCCTACAAGCTCTTCCATACAGTGCTTCAAAAGGGGCCATGCCAATGCTTTGTTGAAAGCTATTGTTGTACGCAAACTCCACCAAATGCAGGTGGTCATCCCAGCTACCTTTGAAGTCGATAACACACGCTCGCAGCATATCCTCCAACGTCTGAATGGTCCTTTTTTATTGACCATCCGTTTGTGGATGAAAAACAGTTCTATATTGAAGTTTAGTTCCCAACACAGCTTGGAGACTTCGCCAAAAATTTGTAGTGAATCTTGGGTCTCGATCGAATGTGATCGTTACCGGCATTCCATGCAATCGAACTATTTGTTGGACATAGTTTGGCATACTTTTCCAATGCATAATCCACTCGTACTGCTAGGAAGTGAGCAGATTTAATCAAACGATCCACTATCACCCAAATGGAATCGTGACTTTTCGGGGTCCTTGGTAACCTTTGAACAAAATTCATAGTTATATGCTCCCACTTCTATTCAGGTATTTCTAGTGGTTTCAACATTCCACCCAGCTTACGATGTTCGGCTTTCACTTGTTGACACGTCAAGCATCTTGAGACATGCTTGGCGATATCGACCTTCATCTCATTCTACTAATAATGCTGATGAAGGTTTCGATACATATTCGTACTTCCTGGATGAACACTGTAATTACTCCTGTGGGCTTCTGACAAGATTTCATTTCTCAATTCAACGTGATTAGAAACGCAAAGATGTCCATGGAATTTTAAAATTCCATCTTCCAACACCTGAAAATCTAGCCTTTTTCCTTCTAAGGCCTCTTCTCGGATTTTCGAGATTTCAGGATCAGTTTGTTGCAAGGACTTAATTCTTTGCACTATTTCTGGCTCAATTCTGCTAGTAGCCATTACACTTGAAAGATTGCTCATGTCAAACCTGAATTTAGAATCTCGAGCCTCTTCAAGTAAGGTCCATTCCTTGACCATCATATGTGCAACTAATTGTGTTGACTTCCAACTGAGAGCATCCGTGATTTTGTTCGCCTTTCCTGAATGATACAAAATCTCACAGTCGTAGTCTTTTAGCAATTCCATCCAACGTCTCTACCTCATATTTAATTCCTTCCAAGAAAATAAATACTTTAAACTCTTGTGATCGATATAAATCTCAAACTTTTCTCCATACAAATAGTGTCTCCAAATTTTTAATGAAAATACTATTGTAGCAAGCTCTAGATCACGATTTGGGTAATTCAACTCATATGGCTTTAATTGTCTTGAAGCATAGGCAACAAATTTCTCTTGCTGCATCAAAACACAACCAAGTCCCTTGTGCGATGCATCACTGTAAATTACAAAGCCTCCAGATCCTGTCGGTATTGTCAAGATTGGAGCCGTAGTCAATTTCTTCTTGAGTTCTTGAAAACTTTGCTCGCACTTACCCGTCCACTCGAATTTTATGTCCTTCCTCGTCAATCAAGTTAATGGGGGCAGCGAGGCTAGAAAATCCTTCTACAAATCTCCGATAATATCCAACTAAACCCAAGAAATTTCGAATTTCCGTCACCGTCGTCGGTCTTGGCCAATTTTTTACCGATTCAACTTTTTCTGGATCAACCGATATTCCTTCATCGGTTACTACATGGCCTAAAAATACCACATGATCCAACCAGAACTCGCCCTTGCTAAACTTAGCATATAATTTATGCTCGCGAAGCATCTAGAGTACGAGCCTTAAGTGCTATTAGTGATCGTCTCGATCTTTAGAGTACACTAGAATATCATCAATAAATACTATCACAAAGTAATCCAAGAATGGCTCTATTCATTAAATCCATAAATGCTGCTGGCACATTAGTCAAACCAAAAAGCATGACTAAGAACTCGTAATGACCATATCGAGTTTAGAAAGCCGTCTTAGGAATATCTTCCTTCTTAATCCGTAATTGATGATACCCTGATCTTAAGTCTATTTTGGAAAATATTGACGCTCCTTGGAGTTGGTCAAACAAGTCATCAATCCTAAGTAATAGGTACTTGTTTTTAATCGTAACCTGATTTAATTGCCTATAGTCAATACAAAGGCGTAACGATCCATCCTTCTTCTTTATAAACAACACTGGTGCACCCCATGGTGATGCACTAGGTCGAATAAAACCTTTATCAAGTAATTCCTGCAGTTGCACCTTTAACTCCTTTAACTCCGTTAACGTCATCCTATAGGGAGCTTTGGAAATAGGTTCCGTGCTAGGAGCTAATTCAATTACGAATTCAACTTCATGCTCCGGTGGAGATCTTGGTAATTCTTCTGGAAAGACATCAGGAAACTCTTGAACTACTAGGATTTCTTCAAGCTTTACTTCTTCCTTTGACTAATCCGCTACAAACGCTAAGTATCCTTGGCAACCGTCATCTAGAAGACGATGTGCCTCGAGCGCAAAAATAAGCGGCATTGAAGGATTTACCCCATTTCTGTAGAATTCAAAACTAGGACGATCTGGTGGATTGAACTGGATTGTTTTTCGATAACAATCCACATTGGCTCGTTGCTTACGAAGCCAATCCATTCCTAAAATGATGTCAAAGTCGTACATAGATAGTGCGAACAAATCTGCCGTTTGTTCTTGCCCACTTATGATGACCTTACAACCCTTACATTTCAGGGTGGACAAAATTGCATCTTTAAGCGGCATAGAAACACTAAGAGATACCTCAAGTGCTCTAGGTTTTACGCCAATTAGTTGAGTAACTCGTGCAAATATAAATGAATGCATAGCACCCGTATCAAACAATGCATAAGCACTATTGTCGCAGACTGAGATGATACCTAATATAACGGTCTTGGAAGCTTCAGCCTCTTCTTGTGTGACTGCGTAAACTCGACCTTGAGCTAGCAGTCTTTGAAAATTTCCTTGCTGCGGGGCTCTATCTTGCTGTGGATGATGTGTCTGTTGTGGTGGCATCATTTGCTGTCGATGTGCTATCATAGGGCATTCTCTTATCATGTGACCTCGTTGCCCGCATCCAAAGCAAGCTCCAGTTCTTGCTAGGCATGGTGCATTTCCATGTTGCTTCCTACAAATGCGACAAACATTGTTTTGATATTGCATCCTCACCACCTATGGATTGTTCCGTGCAAATCCATGTCCTTCAGTGTTATTTCTCTTATTTGGAACAAATGATCGCTTCCCATTTTGCATGGGTCGTTTGTCACGTCGAAAGTTTGGTCGAAGAACCTGATAATTTGGCTTCGCATGAAAAGTCGTCGTTGCTTATTCTGACAGGTCTCTCTCTACGAGTTGAGCACGCTCGTAAAGATCATTATAATCTTTCAGGTTCAGGGGTACTAATCGGCTTCTAATATCCGGTCTTAGACCGTCCCGAAACTTCTTTGCTTTGTCTTCCTTGTCTTCTACCAGTTTGGGGGCGAACCTTGATAATTTCGCGAATTTCGCTTCGTGCTGATCTACCATCAGATCATTTTGCTTTAATTGCATGAATTCCATTACCTTTTTGTCTTGAACACAATTCGAGAAATATTTCCCGAAAAATGCTTTGACAAAATTAGCCCGGGTCACGATAGCATCATCTAGGAACACTGTTCCTTTAGATGCCCTCCACCAGTGACTAGTATTCCCTTGTAGTTGGTACTCAGCTAGGGCTATCTTATCGACGTCATTGCATCCTAATAATGCAAATATTTTCTCCATCCCGTCGATCCATGATTCCACCTCTTCTGGATTTCCAGTTCTAGCAAACCTTGGCGATTTCAGCTTCAAGAATTGTTCGATCAGGCCTTGTAAATGGCGTTTGCCATTCCCTGAATTAGAGGCAGTTTGCTGTAGAGCCTGCCTTTCCATTAGACTTCTCACATTCGCAAGCACCTGAAGGATTCCTTCCATACGAGGATCCTGCTCCAAATTACCACCAAAGCTCATCTTGTCCTACAGAGCTTTCAAATATTGCCTACTTAGTATCTAGCTAATAAGTAACAAGAGTTACTTGCACCACACAACCAAGGGTTGGTGGCTAACTAGCAAGTAACATACATTACTTATTTCAAGCAAGCAATCAAAGCACACACATGCATTTAGTGTTTTTGACTCGTGCAATCTATTCTACTTCTCCTCTTACTAAGCATACCTTATCACTCCACAGGTAAACCTGCTCTGATACCAAAATAGGCTGAGACACCCCAGAACATCACGCGCTGTACATGTCTTTCTTTTTATAACTTTTATTAATTATTTGCATGCTGAAGCGTAATAAAATTCTTCACATCATCCCCGACACACATTGCACGAGTTTACTAAATATGTATGCATCATTTATTTGTACTACTAGTTTACCATATATACATGATACGATTTTTATATTACAAACATAGGTGGACGTTGTCATGTTAAGAGTATACAACTGCATGTCATGTATTCTGCCCAAAGGTGATTACATGATGATGCAGGTAACTCTCAGGATGTGTACTTATTCGATCTGAAGTTACACATTATTTGTTCATAGAGGGTCACATGTACAACATATAATTCAGGAGAGACTAATTTTTAGTGGTTCATACACCTAAATGTGGTGATTCATGTAGGTTGGAATATGTTCTCATAGTCGCTGTCATGTGGAGAGTCTACAGCTATATGTCATGTATTCTGTCTAAAGATGATTACATGATGATGCATGTAACCCTCAAGATGTGTAATAATACAGTTTCAAGTTACACAGTACTCACATAATGCTAATTGTATACATTGCTTGTTAAATCAGGCACCTTATCTATAATAGGCAACTCTATTAGGATTGAGGTTCATACTAATTCAAATTTTAAGAAATGGGTTGATGATTTTCTGTTTGGAATGAAGCTGATAGATGTTCATATTACTCTTACTAAGGATTAGCCGGCTGATCTCATTGAGGTCATTTTGGAACCCCAAAAAGTGCATTTTATAAGGAAAAGAGCAATAGGATTTGCTTGTTATCTATGAAACGATCTATTCAGGAACACTTGAAAAGTGATTTGCGAGCTGACTGCACTGCTAAACAAATAATGGAAGTTTTGGTGGCTAGGAACTGTGTTTCATCTAATGTCGAGATAAGGATTTTTCAACATGAGTTTTGATAGTTCTGGTGGAGCTAGAGATTACGTCATAAGGATGGTAGACCGACAGAGCAAGAGATCTGAAAATCATTACTCATATAGGAGATCATGAAACTACTGGTCATTCTAACTGTTTGGGTCTTAAGAAAGTATCCTTTTAAGAAAGATGGTGACCCATGCTTCTTTTGTAAGAAGAACGTAGCACGTCAAATGATCGCCATAACCGAAATTAGAAACACTACATGACAATCGAAAGGGATTGGCGCACTTGTATGGAATTAATTGAACAAGATGCGGAACTGCGTCGATTTTCGGAACCCAAGCGCTTCTCTTCTATTCCCTTTCGGTTACGCTAGCCGAATGAGACAACCACCATAGAACGAAAAGATACATTTTGATTTCTGCACTAGAGGGCTAGAGGAAGGACTTGAGCCTATTTATAGAGTTTCCGGCCGCGAGCCCTCTCATCATGGGTAGGGCCTAACTCGGCCCATACTAGCCAACCCATATTAAACTAATTAAGAAGGATGGTGACCCCTGCTTCTTTTGTAAGAAGAACGTGGCATGTCAAATGATCGCCATAACCCAAATTAGAAACACTACATGACCATCGAAAGGGATTGGCGCACCTGTATGGAATTAATCGAACAAGATGCAGAACGGCATTGATTCTCGGAACCCAAGCGCTTCTCCTCTATTTCGTCTCGGTTACGCTGGTCGAATGAGACAACCGCCATAGAACGAAAAGATATGTTTTGATTTCTGCGCTAGAGGGCTAGAGGAGGGACTTAAGCCTATTTATAAAGTTTCCGGCCGCGGGCCCTCTCATCATGAGTCGGGCCTAACTCGGCCCACACTAGCCAACCCATATTAAACTAATTAAGTTTTATATCTTACCTTGTTAGACTAACCCGTAAAACGGTAAATAACAATTTCAATTAATGTAAGCACACACATAGAAAAACTCTTACAGTTAGTCCCTTAAAATTGCTTCTTGATCCTCCACCTCTATTTGCCACCACTTTGAATCTTGTTGCGCACGAATTGGAACCCGTGATGAAATGTTTTCACTGGAAGTCGTTCTTCGATTTTATTAAAGAAGACAAGTTCTATGGTGACTCCGGATATATAATATCATAGGTAGACAAAAAACAACGATAATCTCACTCCAAATAGAACTGTATCTACACAAATCGTGTCCGACTTTAATCAACAACAAAGTTTGGGAAATATAGCAACTCCAATGGAACTGCGCGTACACAAACTTTGCCGGAATTCATCAACGATAAAACTTGAGCGCGCAAAGGGCCTACACCAACTTTTAATCAACGACACAACACCTAGGATAAAGATACATGTCGAAATTTAATCGGCGACACAGATTTGAAAACTACAGCTAAGAAGCTAAGAAACATGTTGGAATTCAATTGACGAAGCGAGCTTGGAAACTGAAATTACAGTGCATGAAAGTAAAGATAGTAAATTTGTTTATTTCCCCGGGCGGGGGGTGTGCAGGGCTTCCAGTAGACGAACAATGGTATTTATAACGGTTGTGTCATAACCGTCTCTTTGCAGTTCTCCTACGATTGTAGCCATGTTGCCTCATCTCTCAAAGTCTTGTGCCCATACTCTCATGATGCTATAATCTTGTCTCCAATCGGTTGTTCCTTTAAAGTCGCGTTCTACTTGCTCAGAACGTCCACTACTTTATTCTTCAATAACCTCAAATCCGTAACTGCATCTTGATGCCCTTTACGAGTTCAACTTCGTCTTGATGCCTCAATAGGTAATATGTTGTCCTTATTAGTCGATACTCTCCTCGACTATCGTTAACCATCTGTCATAGTATATCGACAACTGATCAATAATGGTCATCGATGTGGTGTTAATATCGATAATAATCCTTGTGGTCATCGTTAATAGGTGATGTGCTGAATACTCTACGCTCTAGCCACGTGCTTATCCATATCGACCACCTGACCAAATTTTGGTGCAAACGTATGCTCCTTCTTGGAAGAATTAAAAGTAATTTTAATTCCTTTTAAAAAGAAACACTAGTAACGTACTACGGGTTTCCATCCTAGGAACAGTGCTAGGGTGGATCTTGTTCCTTTGACGCTTCATACTCTATGCCCAGTTGGCTGCCTCATAACATCTTGACACGTCGCTTCGATCGACCTGGTTTAAGAATCACCATCATTACAGATCACCGCCCTCTGAATCGTCGTATGTTCTGGGAAAGTATATATTTAGTCAAGATTTTATTTTTATTTCCTTTGTCTGCAGCCTTAAACACTAATCCTCATCTGGTCTAAAACCCTTGACCTCCAAGCTTCACTCGTCCTAAACCTTGTTGCTTCAATGGCTTCCAAGCCTCCCTCATATCGTTCTGTGAGTGATATTTCTAAGCTCGATAGCTTGCGAGACAACGAGCACCATAGCAATTGCTATTTTGATCTCCAAAACCTTCTTGAGGAGTATCTTGACGACGTTGTTCGCGGTCTTTGTTTCAAGCAACACTTCCAAATTCCAGCAATCCTTCAATGTTTTTTTCCCCGCCCAACAGCAGAGAAGCTTCCTCTTCAAAAGTCATCCATTGTAGACGTTTGAATTGCCGAGTCTCAGCGATTAAGGGGATTCTCTCTTTTTGATGTGGGATTCCCTCATATGCGACTGGACAAAGGCGGTGTGGTCAGATCAACGATTGCAAATTCTGACATCCAGACATGGAATCTCAAGAATAGACAAATGGGTTCTCGAAGTTATGGTTCAAAGAAATTGCTTACCCTCTGCCAAGCTAATTGCTGCAGTAATGTGGGAAATTTGGTTGGCTCGCAACGGCGTCGTCTTCAAGCAACGAAGAACAGATCCGAGCTTGATTGTCGACGGAGCATGTGCCTTAGACAAGAACTTTAAGCGTTGGAACCCAAAATCAAGCAAACGAGAGCGGCGAAGAGGAAACTCACCTGATTCGTGGATTCCCCCAAAAAAATGGAGCTTTGAAGTTCAACATTGACGGATCGGTAGTCGAAGGGGAGAAGGAAGGAGCTGTCGCCGGTATATGTCGAGACTCAGCCGGGAGAGTGATCGCGGGTTATGCTGAGAAAGTGGTCACGACAACTGCACTTGAAGTGGAAGCCCTAGCTCTTGGATCTGTAATAAAGTACCTGGAAGCAGGATGTGATCTGTGGTGGAAACGTGATCTGCACATGGAGATCATAACTGATAGCTTATCGGTAGTGCAGATGGTTGTGGGCCAAAGTCCTAGCCCATGGGAGTTGAGACCCATCATTGAAGATTGCAAAGAGATGCTCGCTCGGTCCAGTTTGGTGAATTTGGCATACGGCCCAAGGGATTCAAACCAAGTCGCAGATTGGATCGCCAAAACACATCACAAGAAGACTCTTCCTCACAATTGGCTTGTTGTGCCACCATCACATTTATGGGATCTCTTATGTTCAGAAATCCATAACTTATGTTATCCTTTGAATTTAAGAATGAAGTAAATCGCTTTTCGACCCCAAAAAAAAAAACACATGATTCGTTTTGTCAATTTAGATAACACCGTCGGTCTACGACGATATGTGCAGAGGCAATAGGAATGCGACAGTCCTGCCTCCCCTTGCTTCCCCTACGTACTCAACTTTCTCTCTGTCCTTCTGGCTGGAATTGTCAAGAGGACTCTCCATTTGCACACTTAAAATGCTATCGTTTCCTGAAAAATCACTAATTCAGAAACAAAGAAAAAATTCATCGCTTCAATCGCTTAGAAAAATATATTAGCCGAAGAGTATTTTCCATGATTAATAAAAATGTTCAGGCACATTCTTGGTATTAAGGAAAATGTTTTCCTTCTGTGTATGAAGGCAAAGGGATGAATTATGAGAACCTAAAACGTGGTGCAGTTGCATCCCATTAATGTTTCCAGCCCAACAAATTCCCCATCAACACACCTTGCAGCTCCCTGCTGTGCATGATGGCGACGGTTTCACTTTGCCCTCAGAAAGGTGAAGTTCAACCTCATCTGTGCTTCTTTCCGTGACCCCAACGCCTTAAATTCCGCGCCCATGCTTTCTTCTCCCATCCCCCGATTCATATTTATGCGCCATCTACCACAGTCCAGCATCAGCATTGCAGTATAGCACCGTCTCAAGATCAATCCATGGAGGTCAAATCTACCGCCGCGGCCATCGTCGTCGTCCTCCTCCTCTCTTCGCCTCACTTTTCCACAGGTCTACTCCCTCTCTCTCTCTCTCTCTCAAACATCACAAAATTCATATGCTCATGGTGATCAGTAAAGGCCGGAAAATATGGTTTTACAATGACTTGTTAAGTTTATGGGTGTGGCCGGTGATGCAGTTCGCCTCCATCAAATAGTTGTCAGATCTGGACCCGGTTATGTCTAAACTTTGCGTAATCCCCGTCTCTATAGATGATCATATCCGACCGAGACTTTGCAATTGATTTAGCGGTAGCCGTCATCAAGAATGGTATGGTTAATTTCATCGTGTCGCTACAGGGAATTCGAATGGATCGGACGGTTCGGAGGTGTACGACATCGACTATAGAGGTCCCGAGACTCACTCTTCTTCGATCCCTCCGCCCACCCATTTTCGCCGGAGGCCGTGGAGCCACCAGAGAAGCACCAAGCCGCCACCTAAATTCAAGAACTTGAAGAGCGCCGACACAAATAATCGAGTAAGTCCGCCTACATCTAATTACCAATTCTAATCAGGCATTTTCTAAGTAAAAAGTCATTCTGTTAAACGAGGAATTGCGGCAATTTAAATGTCATAATAAAATGGGATTCTGAACGGATAGTGGATTTTGGTTCTGTCTTTTGTTGAATGTTCTTCATGGCTCGATAGATAATTTGATAAGCCAGGTGCTCTTAGTTTTGTTCGGTGTCAGCTCGGGTTCAACTAGAAATTATCTATCAATCTGTACAATTTCTGCGTCACATTCGCTCCCTCGTGAAACCCTAACTCAAAATTTACTATGCAGAATAATGCTAGACCAACAAAGACTATTTTACAAAATTTATTAATTAAGAGAAATATCAAATTGTTATTTGTTCTTCAATATGTCCACTTTTTTAAAGAGCAAATTACAATCTGACACGCCACTTTATAGAAGCGGATTACTTAACATTGGGGTTTCTGTGACATGGGTAATATTACTCAAATCAGGCCGTCCAAATGAAAATGGACGGCCTGATTTGAGAGAGGGTTGGGATTCAAAATTTTTCAAATCTCAAAAAAATTTTAGCCCAATTTTTTTCCCTCCCCTCAACAAATAACGTGACCCATTCTTGGCGGTCCAAATGAAAATGGACGGCCTGATTTGAGTAATGTTATCCATGTCACAGAAACCTTAATGTTAGGTGATCTGAATCCTTACTTTATAATCAATTTCGTAAACCAGACCTGATAAATCCAACATCTTCTAAAGAAAACTCTTGTTCCTTTTGGCTCTTCTAAAGGACTTTAAGTTAAATGATCCAAATCTTTCGAAGCACCAACTTTCTTCGGTAATGCGTGCAATCACTATATCTAAGGATGTTTATAAGGATGGTCTCCAGACTCTCCACTGAAAAGTTTCCTTTCCACTTGCGGGCTTCAGATCGTGATCTATATTCACCTAATTAGTCACCTTAAAATGTACGTTTGGCGTGATTACGACTCTACCTACGTAAAGAAAAGTTTCCATTAGCAAAGAATGCTCTAAAAATTGTGATTTTCTTTATAAATCATGTCGAACAAGATATTTCGATCATGATGCCTGTCAACAACTCTTTTCTTTTCTTTTCTTTTTTCTTATTAGGATGAGGGATGTAGTGAAGGTACCAACGAAAGTAGGAAAAGCATAAAGTAGTCCCTCGACTTTTATTCACATTATGTTTTGGTCTCCCATTATAAAATCCAATTTCAACTTGAGTACACTTCAAATTGGACAAATTGCATTTTCTTCCAAATTTGCCCTACCATGTTTCTAAGACGTTGTCTAAGATTTTAAAGAAAAAAAGGGCTAGTCAAAGATGCAAATTAGGAGTTTAACTGCTAAAGGGTATCTCTAGAGTAAGTTCTTTCTACTCATCTAAAGTTCGAATCATCGTACTTGTGTATTCTCTGACCTCCCTAGGAATAGATGAATTTGTATGTCTCTAGTAATTACTCAGTCCGTGTGTAGAAGAGGAACAGCAACACTCCGATTGGAATTGGCCGAAAAGTCGCGAAAAACTACATTCATACCAATAAAATTACTGGAGTTTTGAATGCAATTGGATGCAAAGTAGTACCCGAGTGAATTTCAGCAGTGTTTCTAGAAAATTTCACAAGTTCATTATCTACCAATTTCCGAATTTATTATTTGCCATACCGGGTACGGCTGTGCTCGCTTATTAAATTCTTGCCGCATTTCCTTTGCAGACTTAAAACAAATTCATGGATTTTCATCATGTGACGAGTGTCAGGGAGTCTTGATTGTGGGTATGTAAAGGCAGACGTGGGGATCCAAGAAGTTCCCTCCCTCGAGGTTTAATTCTTAGGTGATGTAAAGACAGATGAATTTAGTATTTCAAGAATTGTTTTTAATGTTTAAATGAGTGACTTTTGGTGTGGTTATAGATTTTATACTGGGGAAGCTACAGATTCAAGAAATATTTTCCCTTAAGAAACTCTGCAATGTAATTCATGAAACTCTCCGCTAGTTTCCCATTGTTAATTTTTGTATTTTCCCCTCCTTAATTAGTCTCTTCAAGTGCTTAATTATCGCCAAATTGATGTAGCCATCTTGTTCTATAAATCCAGACAAAAAAAAAAAAACGGGATAATTGTCCAAAAAGTTCTAAAACTATTGTACGGCAGTTAATTTAGTCCTTTTTCCTTTCAATTGTGTTAATTTAGTCTTAAATCTTAAAATGAAGTTTTGTCATTTTAGTCCTAAAATTTTTGAGGATTTACCAATTTAGGCCTAACCCTTTTGATAATATGTCAATGTAGTCTTTTTTGCCAATATAGGTTTATGACTAAATTGGCAAAACTTTAATGTGCATTTAGTCGTCCGATAAAAGTAAGGATATGATATGTTTTATCCTATCCTGTTTTTGGTAACTAGCCTGGATAGGACAAAGTCGGATATAGAGGGGATATAGTCCGGATAAAAAAATCCTAGGAGAGGGGTGGGATAGACCCGAATAGAATTTCTCTTATCTAGCTATTTTTCATAAAACACTACGCTCTCCTTTTTCTTTTCCTCCGTTCCACACGTGACTCCTCTCACATCGAAGTTTCACGACAGAGTCGAAGCGTCTTTTTTCCGTAGATCTAATCCAACGAATTCAAGCTCCAACTCTGGCGAGTTCAAGCTTCAATCCATGAAATCTTGGTCGTTCTAGCACCTGGTATTTTGATTTTTCTTTTTCTTTTTCTTGGGTTGGATCAAACAGGAAGAGATAAAGTGAAAAATCTCCGATCATCTCTCTCATCGATCCCCTCTTTCCAATGTTCTTTTTCACTTAGCGTTGCTCAGCTTCTGCTCAGGAAAAATCTCGGGCCGGGTAAAAAGTTGCGTATGCATTTTTTTCTTTTTTGGTTTTATCATATGTTAATGCTTGAAATTCTTCTCCTTGGTGACCTTTTGGGCGGCCAAATGTAACTTGGCCTGGCACAATAGTACATGGCATGATAATCTCCTTTGGGCAATGCATAACATTGGTGGTCAGCATTTCTACCAATGTATAGCCCGCTTCTCCTTTGCATCACTATGTCACATCATTTGGACGGAGCGGAATCACATTTTGTTCCGAAACCAAACGCGTATCTTGCCGGCTCTCAAGAAGCATCTGGTTAAGGTCGTCATGGACAAAGCCCTAACCTTCAAGAACGTTGATGATACCTTCCGCAACCGGCGGATGCAGACTAGTTGGGGGTGCTCTCCTTCCATTTTCGATTAGGCCGGGCTGTTTTTGTGCAGTTTCTATTGTTTCTTTTCTGTTTTGACCACTGTTTGGTCTTCTCCCGTTAGCTTTCTATGTTGTTTGCTCCATTGGTGAGCTTGTTTACTCTGTTCCCCCTTACATCCCCCGCCCGTATGGATTTTCGTCTTCACGGGTATGTGGTTGTTCGGTTGGGTTCTCTTTTTTGTATGTGCTCTGTGATTAGTCAATACACTTCTTACCTTTACCAAAAAAAAATGCTTGAAATTCTTGGCTTTCTGATCACCGTCGAACTTTATCCTCGTCTGGTGTATCCGTTTTGCTCAGCGACAATCACCTTGCCATATAAAAAGTCATTTCTAGACTAAACGCGAAATAATTTTGTCAATTATAGCTATTGATTTTTTCTTCCCTGAATTTGGATTGTTGGATATTCGTCTAATCATCATAAGGAACAACTTTTGGATTTTTGGGTCTTCGTCTGCTTTTAAACTACGTTAGTATTCTTTTACACGGTTGTTCGGTGAGCTGGGAAAACAAATTCAAAGCTACCCCTCAAAGTCATTTCTGGGCTGTTTCGAAATCCCATGAAAGTCGGTTTTGATAATCCTTGAAGACATTTGAGCTACCAAAATACTGACTAAACTATTCGTTCGGTTCTTGGCCTTGCAACATTCGATTCTTGGCCTGATTTTGAGCCAGGGCCACGAAGTTTGACTCTCTGGATTATTGGAGGCATTACTTTAGGACTGCGAATTGCAATATATTCGATATCATCGACCGTGCGACCGTGGTGGGGGCGTATATGTCATTTATTTTTATATCCAGTTTACACCAAACAATGGATATGATAGGGTATAAAAATATCAGACTTTAAATTCGCAGTTCACCAAGCAGTAGATAGGATATGACAAAATCCAAGGATTTCTTATCATATTATATCCAGTCCTATCTTGACAAAAAATTCGGACGACCAAACACAGCCTAAAAGATTTAAGACTAAATTGACGTAATTGAAAGATTTATGACTAAATTGACAAATCGTCAAAAGGTTGAGGATTAAATTTACACAATTGAAAGGTTTTGAATTGAATTGGCCGCCTTATAATATATTTAGAATTTTTTGGATAATTTTCCCTAAAAGAAAAAAGAAACACAGTTATTATCATGGCTTCTTTATGGTTGCTGAAAGATAGGGTACTGGCCCAGCAAACCTATCTCATTGAGTGTTTTTCATTTTGTGCTTCGTGATTGGTCAGATGTACAGATTTTTTTTTTGTTTGCTTTAATGTTAAATGTACATATGACATGATGGAAGAGGACCAAAAAACTGCAAACTAAGCATGGCCACGGTTCCGGTTCATGAACCGGCGGTTCCGATTCAAAATTCGGGAGAACCGGAACCGGAAATGGAACCGCCGGTTCCAAACCGGCCCGTGGCCCAACGGTTCGTTGCAAAGCGAACGGTCACTTTGGGCTAGAGCCGTTCAACGGCTCTTTTATTTTCCTTTTTTTTTAATTAAAAAAAATTAAAATCCCATTTTCTGCAGTTCGAAACCGGCCCCCGAACAGCCAGTTCAGGGCCCGGTTCAAGGTTTAAAGAAACCGGAATCGGACCAGGAAGCCACTGGTCGATTCCGGTTTGGAACTGCGAGCCCGGTCAACGGGCCGGGCCTGGGTTTGACCCGAGCCGGTTCCGAGCCCAAACCGACCCGTGGCCATGCCTACTGCAAACTGTAAAGCCAGAGGCTCTCAAAAGTTTACCGGTTCAATCCTAAACATTTTCACTTTTTGCCGATTCAGTCCTATTGGTCTGAAATCGCTGACGTGGACACCGGACGTCCTACGTGACACCGTCGGCGCTGATGTGGACAACTTATAATAATATTTTAACATTTTTTTCCATTTTCATTTTTATTTTCTTTCTTTCTTTTTTCAATTTTTTTCCTTCACAGACTAGCAGCTCCTCCTGCCACTGGCAGAGGCCTGTCATCGACCCCTGGGCGAGAGCCGGCGACCCCTGCCGGACCTTGGGCTAGGGCCGCGAAGCCCTCACCCTTGATGGCCACGACGAGGGCGTCGTGGCCAGCGAGGGCGAGGGTCGCGACCCCTAGCCCCCAGCCGCAAGGGCTGTGCGTCCCTCGCCTAGGGGCCGGCAACCCCTGTGGGCCCTCGCCTAGAGGCCATCGGTGGTCGCTGGCCTCTGCCAGTGGCCGGAGGAGCCGTTGGCCTGTGAAGGAAAAAATTGGGAAAAAAAATAAAATAAAAATAAAAATGGAAAAAAATGTTACAATATTATTATAAATTATCCACGTCAGCGCCGGTGGTGTCATGTAGGATGTCCGGCGTCCACGTCATTGATTTCCGGCCAATATGACTGAATCGGCAAAAAGTGAAAAAGTTTAGGACTGAATCTGCAAACTTAAATGGTTTAGGACTGAATTGGCAAAAGTGCAAGATGTTTAGGACTTTTTTTGACAAATTTCCCTGTTTTGTTGGATGAGGTTCTTGATTCAGTTTAATTTTTACACGTTGGTCCTTGATAATGTGGATTAGATTTAGGAAAAAAAAATATTAACATTAAGGGTGCATTTGTTTCGCTAAAAATAAATGATTTGAAAAATATCTTTTGAAAAATAATCGCTTGAATCACTTAAAAAATGGGTGAAAATAATTTTTGAAAATAATTTTTAACATGACCGGTCTACACAATTCTTACCTGATGCGTGTTGAGATTGAGCTTAATCACGATAGTGATACTTGATAGAATTTTTCGGACTTGGCCGCCTAATATGAGCTTCACTCTAACCCGGCCCAACGCACTCAAATATTCCCACTGGAGGGAACGGATCTGAAGGTACCACATTCTCTTTGTTCAAAATGCACAAGAATGTGCCCGTCACTGTGGTCATACAACTTAAGAATGGATAGGTGAGAAGTGCTCGTGAAAGCATTCGCGCGCAACGTGTGGGATCGATCGACATGTATAGTAAGTATGTTTTCTGAACATTTCTTTGACAGAATTGAGGTCAGGTTCCGAAGAGATATCCTCGACCACAAAAGGGGTTTTTGATCCTAGAGAAAATTTGCAAGAAAGCAAGATTTGAGGGGCATATTCGGTTGTGACAATATGGTTGTTAGCCCAAGTTCAATATTACACTTCCACCGGCGCAGATAATACACGAATTATGTGGAGTAATCCTGGTTCTTGAGACTTGAGGTACGATTCTGCAAAATCCGACATTGGAATCAAATCAGGACGATTGTCATCCATGCTTCGTTTTGTATCCGCTCCATGCCCTGTTGAAAGGTTATGAGTGTGCAATTCCTCATTGAAACCTTGAAGGACAGAAAATGGCATGTTCTGGAAACGGCCTGGTTTCTGTACAATTTTCACATTAGTCATGACTAATATGTTCTTGAATGGTCCACAAAGAAGTTTGAGTCGATTTGGCCGAACAGTTTGTAAGAAAATTATCCAAACATGCTGAAGCTTTTCAAGGCCTATTATCTCCCTGAGCCTAAGTCCCTAAAAATTCCATAATTTTAAGTCCAATTCTAATTTTGATTCAAACTTCTTTTGTCTAAAAACAAACCCTAACTTTTAAGTCCAGCCCAAATCTGTCCAGTCCTTTTTTTTGTTTAAAAAGCAACTCCAACTTTAGATTTAATCCCAAATCTACCATGAACATTAACTCTAGTCCCAAATTCACTCCCGTTAACCCTCTGTCCATCAATCCGCCACTTTGCTAATGTGGATTTTGTTACCAACATGAAAATGTCAATATGAAACAACTAATGTCGATTTTTAAAAGGAGAGTTAACGGAGGCAGATTTTAGATCAGATTGAAAATTTATGATTTTTTTAGACAAAACAAAAAAAATTCGCGATAGACTTGGAACTAAACCTATAGTTAGGGTTTTCTTTAGACAAAAAAAAAAAAAATATTGGGGCAGAATTGGAACTAGACCTAAAATTCAAAATTTTCTTTAAACAAAAAAAGTTCGAGAAAAAATTGAGACTGAACTTAAAATTTTAAATTTTTTAGGGTATTAGGCCATCTTCCGATGCAAATATTTTCATGCAATAAAACCGTGCCCCGAGAACGATATTTATAGAGTTTTCGAAATTTGCATGAGAAACTAATCGCGACTCGCGAGGAAGAAGACAGTAACATGGCAAACACGTCTTCGCCACATTAGCCGTTGAGCAAGCAGAAAGCTGACCCCGCGCTGCCATGTGACCACGCACGTGGGAGGTCACTTCGAATGCTGATGTGGAATACGCGCGTCAATATGACGTGGACCAAGGGGAGAACGACACGTGGCACAAGTGTTGTCATCGACGGCTGACTCTGTCGCACGTGCAACGGCATGTCCCCTAGGTACGCTCAAGCCCGATTGGCGTCAGTGAGCGTGTACGAGGCGTGCGGACCCCTTTCCCGGCCTCATTTTTGGTTCGAAAATTCCTACAGACTCGTCTTACCTTACAAAAAATTTTAGAGCGATTTATATTGATGATGATTGTTTATGAACAATTAAATAAGTTGTGTGTATATTTAGAAATTGTAAAATCTTTATTAAATGTATACACTGCATTATTAATGCTTCTCATTATGATTATGTATTAAGCACAATTACGTTAATTATGGTTAGGATTAGTGTGATCAAATGAATACATTTGATTAGTGTACTCTCTTTTTTCCTTTTGGCATGTATTCTAGATATTTCTTTGTTGAAGTATATGTGAAATATTCTACATGCATCGGATATGGTTCTACTTTTGGAATATCTCTAATTTTATGCTATATCGTGTCTGTTTTTTTTTAGGTCGAAAATCGTGTCTGTTGATATCACAAGTATTATCCCCAATTTAAAGGAAATATTAAGTTTGATCAAGATTTTGACCAAGTTTTAAATTATATAAATGTTTTATTCCTTTTGACATAGATATTGCCACCTGAATTCGAAAATAAATTCTTGATCCTTCAAGGCCAATAGAAAAAAAAAAGAAAAAAAAAGGCCAATAGCCCATTTTTCGCAGTGTTGGGAAATCTGTGGATTGCATATCTATATGAACATCATGAAACTAGAGATTGTGGGTGTCCCAATGCAACAAAATTTGGGCCGACGAGCGGATGTCAAATGAGGAACTAATCGTCAGTCAAACTTTGATAAAACCTCCCAATACCTGAAAAATGTCACAAGCCCGACCAAATCTAGAGGCGAAACTTTGCAAAACTAATTATGGTAAACGATGATTTTTGAAAGTTTCAAGTCGCCCAACCAACGTCTGGTTCATAGATCTGAGTCTTAGGCACCGGCAGGGGTCAAAACCTCAGTTTGTGGTTGGCCCGAGTTCACCAAGTGATATTAGGCTCATTCGAAAACTCTCAACATCATTATTTGAAAGTCCTGTGTTGACACCCTATTTTTGCTAACGATAATTTTTGTAAATAAAAAAAAATCTAAAAAAGAAGAAGAACTCGTCTGTTGACGAGTTCACCAAGCCCGTTAATATATCGAGTTGGAACCACATTCAATAAAAAAAGCTTAAGCCAATAAGTTATGAGCCAATTATTGTATATTAATTGCTCCACGCCATACCAATTCTCTTGTTTGAGACTTCTCTAATATAATTCGCACGTCCATCATAACAATCTCCTTCTCTCGTACACTCAGTGTTAGGTCTGCTCTCCATGAATTTAGGTTTCCTTCTACATTAAGATATCTCAAACTTGAATCTCTATCAGCACCCAACTTCATCCCTAGTCTCTTTCTTCAGACCAAATCATGAAGTCTACCATGGGACTGCGCTGCTACACCATATAGCCCACCGCCCGAAAACTGCGTTGGTCACCACATTTCTTCCTTGAGATATTCACCAAACACCAAAATAGATTGTGAGCCCACCAATCTAACCATTGGCTCTAATAACATTTGTTGAGAGCGCATAGCAGAAGCCCAATACTTTCACTTGGGGAGATCGCCAAGAGGGAGCGCAAGTCCGAGCTCGTCAATAAATCCAATTAGACCCACATTCACTAAAAAACTTAAGCCAATCAGTTATGAGCCAATTAGAATTTATTTAGTTGCTCCACACCAAACAAATTCTCTAATGTGAGACTTTTTTAACACAACTCACGCATGCATCTTAGCAAATGTGATGATTAGAATTTTAGCTCTTTATCCCTTTTCATTCCTGAGGTGTGGTGAAAGCTGCGAAAGTGACTCAGGTTGCTAGAAACACTGAGCTTGAGAACGCGTTCTATTGAAACTACTCAACTAGTGGGGGACTATTTGTTCATCTTGATTTAATTTTGATGATTACAAAACTCATTTCACTATGTTTCAAATGTTTGGAATCATATTTGTTTTATTTAAGCATTTTTTGGCAGGATTTCGAATGGGTAAAAAGACTATCTTAGCTTTGGAGAACAAGGTCGTGTATCTGGCGTGGCCGGATACCCGGCTCTTACATTCAAACTTGATTTTCTCCACCCAGCTCAATGTGTGTCTTGGCTGTTTTTGGCCGGACATCCGGAAGGCTCAACGATCGAATTTCTAGACATTTGAGATGTGTTTAACTGCTAGTTGAGCTTGTTTTCCTATTAAGGGGCTACTCATTGCATTAAGGATGTAGAGAATACTTCGCAATCATTGCAATCAAAATTCTCGAGAGATTGAACTTGTGTGAGAAACATTTAGTATAAGAGTGCACCCTACTTATAAAGGAGAGTTGGCTCCGCTAGAATTCAACCTTTGTATAATGCTTTACGTTTAGTGGATTGGGCAGAACTTTCTAAATGTTGTTGAGGAGCGGAGCAAGCACCATGTTGGAGCCAAACCACTAAAAATCAGCTGGGCATTTCTCGATCCCCCACTCTTTAATTTATAAACATACAACAACGTGTTCGATAATTTGCCTAACTCATATTTGTGCCTAAATATTTGTTATTACGGTACATGTACTATATATTTGATACCCCACTACTGTCTTCCTTCGACTATGACCTGGCGAATGGCTGGTTGCCTTGTACTGAAGTAAGGGAGGAAATGGAGATGGATTTGGAAATTTGAGTCTCTCTCTCGTATTAAACATTTTAACAGGCAATGCTTGCACATAGAATCGCGATGAAGCACATGTTAGCAACTAGGAATTGAATGTTAGCCTTTAATGCTCGAGATGTCACTCGGGAAATGAAATAGTTAAGAACGGTTTTAGGGACTGTGTTATCGCGAAAACTTAATGGAATGGTCTTTGGATCCCACCTGAAGTTAGACACACCTTTGGAGACCTGTTCGGGAGTGGATATATACAAATTATCACAGCAAGAGTTGGTCTACCATGCCACGGATATCCTGGAATATTGTATTTCCCATGGATTGTGAATATTCATTTCTTCAATAGTTCTAATTTAGCTCCATGTTGTCTGTCAAAAGCAGGGAAATTCCATCGTGGGACGATTTATGAACTGAGAAAACGTCTAAGAACCAGGGGAGATGACAAATGGAGCAAGCCTAAACTGTGATGGATTGAACTTAACCCAGAATCAGCAGTTTCAACCCCGAATGGAGTTGCTGGAAGGAGGTGGCCTGTTAAGAAACCACGTCGGCAATTGGATAGCGGGGTTGGCTAAGCGAATTGGCAAGACTAACGCCTCTGCGGCAGAAGTCTGGCTCCTAGAGATGGACTACATGTTGTAATTATGTGGTTTAATGGCTCAATTGATATCAGCGTAATCGACATGCACTTATGTCAGCGTAACGGACGTGTACTTATGTGCTCGTAACCGACATGGATTAATGTCGGCGTAACCGACGCGGATTAATGCCAGCGTAATCGACGTTTTCCGGGTCTATAAATAGACGTGTTTCCGTATTCCAGATTCACAACTCACAACTCGAATCACACTCCTCTAGTTCTCTCGTAGTCATCCTCCAAGTGTGCCGGTTTCGGAAAATGTTCGACAGAGTCCTGTTCGTATAGTGCTAAGACAAATAGGTTCGAGGTGTTGCATCTTGGGAGGCATAGTTCGTGAATCTACTTAGTACCGTTGGTATGAATTAATCGCCTTAAGGAGATTTGGTTAGCCGTACCTCACCTTTTCTCCAATTCCTTTTTGAGTTTACATTATCTAGCAATTTTATTTGCTTTGTAATCTTTATGTGTAAAGATTAATACAAAATTATTGGCTTGGTTATTGTTATTGAAATTATTATAGCCATCTTTGTCTTATTATTTTTTCTGATAACAACATACAGTGTTACGTATTTCCCCCGATACGTTAACGTGTGTGCAATATTTTTTCAACAATCTTAAGGCGATTATTGCTTATATTCACTGTTTGTTTGGGTTTATCAGAAAAACCGTGATGGCTGATAACAATCAAGTACCCAGTAATGTCCAAAACGTTTCTGGAGACGTTCCTTTGGTCGATGCGACCGTAGCCGATGGAGTAGTTCACCCATCGAGGGGTGGTTCGGTGGCAGCAAATGCTGCGGGCCTTCATGCTGAGACCATCTATAGTGGTGTGAGTATTCATCAATAGGCTTTGCCTTTCTTGATGGTACCATCTCATACACCGAATGAGAAACCGGAGAAATTCACCGGTGTGGGCTTTAAGTAGTGGCAGAAGAAGATGTTATTCTGTCTGACCACACTAAATCTGGTCAAATACTTTCAGTAGGAAAACTGAGCAGATATACAAGTTATCCTGATCGCGAGCATTGGAATGCTTTGTTGAGAGTATTAGGGTATTTGAAAAATATCAAAGACTATATTCTACAATATGGTCAATATCCAGCTGTGTTGGAAGGCTATAGTGATGTCAATTGGATTTTGGATTCTGATGAATCGAAATCAACTAGCGGGTGTGTGTTCACACTAGGAGGTGCCGCAGTATCATGGAAGTCCTCAAAGCAAACTCTAATAGCGCCCTCCATGATGGAATCAGAGTTTATTGCTTTGGATAAAACTGCTGAAAAAGCAGAGTGGCTTCGACAGTTTTTGGAGGATGTTCTGTTGTGGCCAAAATCTGTGCATGCAATATGCATTCACTGTAACAATCAAGCAGCTATTGCAAGGGCACATAATGTGATATATAACGATAAGTCTAGACACATCTGTCGTAGACATAATACCGTAAGGCAGTTGCTCTCGCATGGAATAATTTCTTTGGACTTTGTGAAGTCAAAGGAAAACATTCCGGATCTGCTGACAAAAGGTTTGTTGAGAGAATAAGTAAACTGCGCATCGAGGGGAATGGGGTTAAAAGCCTTAAACCAATAAAGAGCTTCCGAGGTGGAAACCTAATCTATGCGATTGGAGATCCCATGGAATAGGTTCAACAGGACAACGTAAATTTTGGAAACTCTAGAGTGAGCACTGTCTCCCATTCCTATGATGCAACAGTGCTTCCTACAGCATTTTAAGGGTACATTATGCGTTTAATGATTTCTTTAGCTTGGATTTTAACATCCTAGTAAGGTATGGTAGGATACCTTTAATAGGAATGCACCTATATGCGTGGAGCTGGCCGACTCTATGAAAATCTTTAACGGCTGGATTTTCTAGAGTACGCATGAATCCTGAGAGGTTCAAGGCCAAAAGAATGAATGCAACCGAGAACCAATCTTGATTCGGAGATACTCTGTGTGAGGTCCATTGTCTGGGCTTACACCAACAACTGGCGGTTCAAGACTAAATTCACCAACTGGTTAAGTATGTCTGATAGGCTTTCACTAAAGAGGGTTCAAAGGGAAAGTTTCCTATTTTGATGCAGTGTATTTCCTCAGGCACACTTGAAATTTCTAGAGTCTATGTTCTGTTGAGCCATTATGTGGGGGATTGTTGCAATTATGTGGTTTAATGACTCAATTGATGTCACCGTAACCGACGTGCACTTATGTCCTCGTAACCGATATGATTTAATGTCGCGTAACCGACGTGGATTAATGTCGGCGTAACCGACGTTTTCCCGATTTATAAATAGACGTGTTTCCGCAGTTTAGAATCACAACTCGAATCACACTCCTCTAGTTCTCTCATAGTCATCCTCCAAGTGTGCCGCTTTCGAGAAGTGTTCGACAGAGTCATGTTCCTATAGTGCTTATACAAACGGGCTCGAGGTGTTGTATCTTGGGAGGCATAGTTCGTGAGGCTACTTAGCACCATTGGCAGGAACTAATCGCCTTAAGGAGATTCGGTTAGCCGTACCTCACCTCTTCTTCGATTCCCTTTTGAGTTTACATTATCTGACAATTTTATTTGCTTTGGAATCTTTATGTGTAAAGATTAATACAAAATTATTGGCATGGTTATTGTTATTGAAATTATTATAGCCATCTTTGTCTTATTATTTTTTCTGATAACAACAAACCGTGTTATGTATTTCCCTCGATACGTTAACGTGTGCGCAATATTTTTCCAACACTACAATCGGCAGTTGATAAGAGACGGACTCGTTTACGTAGAGAAATGGATTGCAAACTCTAGCTCTGTCTGTTTCGCGGAAAACAACCTTCCGGAAAATGTTTTCCTAATTTTCCAGTGTTTGGTTCGTGGAAAATAAGCTAGTCTAGGAAAATATTTTCCATTCATGAAAAAAACCTTCAAAAGTAGGGAAAATATTTTCATCTTTTTGAGAAAAGGAAAACATTTTCCTCATCTTTCATTTCTCCTATCTTTCACCCTTCCTTTCTTTATAATTATTATTTTACTTTATTTTCTTTTCATTTTTAATTTATTTTTAAAAAATTCAAAAATTTATTCTTTTCTTTTCTTTTTTTTTTTCCTCTTTTTTCCTTTCTTTTTTTTCTTTTCTCCTTCTTCCTCCTTCATCCTTCCTCCACCCGCTGCTCCTTCCTCCGCCAATCACAGACCTCGGCAATGGCCGGCCGCCCGACTTTCGACCATGACGCAGGCCGGTGAGCTCGAGGCTCGGCCTGTCCCAATGATCTTGGGCTCGCCCGAGGCCAGCGAGCTCCAGCCTAGATCAGAAAAATGCTATTCTTTTCTGGTTATCACAAAAATCACATTTTTTTGTGATCCTGAGTTCTAGAAACAACTCTAATAAGAGGATTTGATTGATGGAGCCTAATATTCCAACCAAAGTAGAGCAACGTATGGTCACTAAACGAAAAGCAAGCTATTCGGTAGCAAATGTGACTAACTTAAAGATGTAATTCATCATTTCACAGCAAAACTGATTCGGAGCAAATGTCGAACATCGCCTCGATGAAATGAAAAATCATGAGTAATGTAAGAAGAAACGAAGTATCTCACGTCGAAGCCGAAGGTCCGAGCAGGGGGTTTTCGGGGAGCAGCTGAAACGAGAACTTGTCAAGGGCCTTGAGTGCGTAATCGTCGTGGGAGTTCTCGCCGCAGTTGTTGACGAACATGGTGGCGACGGCCTTAGCCAAGCTTGAAGCTCACCGATCTGGTGAGCCTCGAGCTTGCCGGCCTTGGCCAAGCTCGAGCTTGCCTGGGACTGACCGAAACTAGGAAGAAGAAAAAAATAAAAAAGAAAAAAGAAAAATAATTAAAAAATTCCTTTTTTAAACAAAATAAAAAAAATGAAAAGAAAAAACAGAAAAGAAAAAAATTATTAAAAGGAGTCTATGGTGGAAAATCAAATCCGATTTTCTATACCAAACGACAAAATATTTTTCAGGTCTTTTTATAGTTTAGCCAAACTCCGAAAAACATTGTCATTTTCCTGGAAAAAACTTTTCGGAAAACATTTTTCGAAAACTTCGCATTTTTCGCGAAACAAATGGAGCCTCTGTCATATAAGTTTCTGCTACCCTGATGAAACTGATGTGTTATCTAAACTTGTCTTTGAT
The DNA here is from genome assembly GCA_029784005.1 of Lenwebbia sp. NSW1173648. Lineage (NCBI taxonomy): Eukaryota > Viridiplantae > Streptophyta > Magnoliopsida > Myrtales > Myrtaceae > Lenwebbia > Lenwebbia sp. NSW1173648. Next base: position 15,987,377 of record JARCGZ010000008.1, on the reverse strand, counting down.
GAATGCAAGAGATTGCGAGTGGGATGCAGAAGCACCGGATAGTGCGCGTCTTGCCGGGAAGCTAATTGTTGTGCTGATGCACTGACATATATGGCGAAGGCTCGGGTATGCTATTTGTTCAAAACCTAGTGTCCCTGATAGTATTAGGCATCTTTTGGGGATTAGAACAATAGGAGTGCCATAACTTTCGTACAACGCTACTTGAGTGCCTTAACTTTTTTTTTTTTGCTCATTTAAATGCCACATCGGAGTAAAATCGATCATTTGAGTGTCATTTCTGAAAAATCGACCTACGTTGATTTTTTACTTAATTTTTAATCCGATGTAGAATTTTTTAAAATAAACAAAAGTGCCATGTGGATTTTGATGGTTATATAAATACTATTTTCAATTTTTTTTTGCTTTTCTTTTTTTTCTATGTCGGCAGGGGTCACTGGCTACCCTCGTCGACCGTGGGTGAGGTGGCCCTCACCAAACTACGTGAGACCGTGATGGCCTCAACCAGTGCCTTCGCGTCCCCGCCGGCCACTAGCGAGGCCTTTGTAGTCAGCGAGGGTAGCTGTTGACTCTTGCCAGCCAGAAAATAAAAAGAAAAAAAACAATTCAAAAAATTAGTAAATTACAAAAATTGTCCATGTCGGATTTTTGGCAAGGCAATCACCAATGGCATTTAAGTGATCGATTTTTCAAAATTTGTAACACTTAAGTGGGCGAGTAAAAGTTATGGCATTCTGCTGTTCTTGTCCCAACATCGTTTGCTTAAAGATATGGATGATAACTCTTCTTTTTGAGCTAGAGATGTAACCCTAAACATTATACCTTGTTTCTCTATGTTTATGCATTTCTTTGATTTACCGAAGAAGAAGAGACTTTCGTGATAAATTTTAGGACTTGATTGCATTTTTTTGAAAGTTTTAGGACTCAATTGCATTTTCGTGACAAGTTTTAGGATTTCATGCATTATCCGAAAAATGAACGAAGAGGTCATTTTAGATCTCCCTCACTTTCACTCTACCAGTTGGGCTTGATTAGGGTAAGTGAGGTACTAGAGAAGGAGAGGTAGTATAAACATCGAGTGATTCTCTGTGAAGAAAGAGATGAGAAATTTTGTTGTTTCTAAGGGTAAGTGTCGAGTAGGGTTTATAAGATATTGAGATTATATCTGGGATGAGTTGTAACGTCCGGGCGTCCCAGGGCGCCATCCTTAAGCTCATCGCAATCTGATTTAATTTGATATTACTTATATAACAGATGGCCCATGCGAAAGCTCAAAAGACTGAAACAATCAGCGGTCATACAATCACAAGTGCATGAAAACAACCGACAGGCACGCCCGAAGCGTATGGCCTTACTCATAGGGTTTGCTAATCTATATGTATTATACAATCACGACAATTCACACACCACTGGAACATCCGAGTTATAAATATATAGATACCAGTTGGTTACATTAACCCTTCCATTAGACGAAACCACGGAATACACTGAGAGGAATTCAAAAGGGTAGCATCTACTCTGGGGTATTAACTGCCGTTACCATCGGCAGGCTCCAACGCCACCTTCCATGTCCACTGCTTCTCAAATGGCTGGCTTATCTGAAAAACGGTTAATCAACAGGAGTGAGCCGAAGCTCAGCTAGTAGGACTTTCTAAGCCAATCTACTAAACCACATATTCCTCACTTGATCGAACAAGAACCACCTATACATGCCAAGCAAGACTCCACACACAAATCACATACACGACACCAATGACAGGCAGTTATGAGACTCTTAACAATTCTACACGTAACACAATTTGACCTTACACGCGTCTGAGCAAGTAGACAACCACATGTTGACCATTTAGTTCCACTTCATTACCAGTTTACCATGAGACACAAGCTATGGGTTCTTGAGGGACACAAGCCTCAATTCTCGTCTCCAAGGGACACAGGCCTCGATTTTGGGGGATAAACACCCCAGCTTATCGTCCATGGGACACTGGCCATGGAAATCACGAGGGACACAGGCCTCAATTCTCCCCTACTCCGAGGATTCCGAGGGACATAGGCCTCAGGAATTCCATTCCAACGGGACACAGGCCGTGGACTTCCCGATTTCCCTCTGGCTCCCACGAGGTATCATCTGGACACAGGCGGATATCACTCATCTACGTCGGGACACAGGCCGACGGGACCCTCACTTCACTTATCTCATTTATTCAATGTATATGCAGACCAACCATCGATCAATCACACCATCCACATACACGATCGACGTTGATACTCATCAGGTAAGACATTCAACCACACACATGCTTTGATACTTACGTGCAATGCAACCAACACCGCAACTCGACCGCTTAAAGCCACGAGAACTAACTTCCTTAACCATTTCCAGCAGGCAGACTCAGACAAGACACTTGCATCACACGGCCACTAGGCCGACTATCCACACACATCACAATGATCATAATTCCACAACGACGACACGCAACGCAATCAACCCATATATCCCAACCATCCTAGTCCTACGGGCACTAAATCAAGCCACAGTTCAACATGGAAACCAACTCCCCATACATGTAGATAAATTCTCCATTCGATACACCCAAGAACAAACAGGACCAAGGCGCCAAATCAGTGAACCAATAGACAATCTAGTGGAAAGGGTTAGAGGTTCTACTTGCCTTTGATCCACAACTCGAGGAGGTGGAATTCATACCAACGCCAGAATATCTCCAGTCACAACGTCCTCCCATAGTCCATATTCGAACACCCATTACGTCCTCAGCTTCAATTCACCTCAAATCGATGACAAAACAAACGATCAGACTATAGATTCTAATTACCCAAAACCTAAAGATGCTAGATCAAGCGACGGATCGGATATATAAACCCATCTTCCTCAACATACAAGCCGAACTTTACTTCATCATACCCAATTTCCAAATGGCAGTTTAAGCTAGAACGAACAATTATCGAAGAGGCTAGTGGTTAGGATAGATGCACTACCTGCCTTAGGATAACTCTCGAAGAAAACGGGACCAAATTGACACCAAATTGCACTCGGGTCACCTCTTCCTTCCCTAGGTGTCGCGCGGCTAAGAAGGGGGAGCGGGCGAATGGGTCTTCGAGCGGCGGAGGGGGGCTGAGCCGAAGTCAAGAAGGGAGGTCGAATGGTGTCGGAGTTGCTGGGTTGTCGACAGGGCGGAGAGGGCGAGGTGGTCACGAAAGGGAGAGGGAACCGAGAGAGAGCTAAAGAGGAAAAGAGAGAGCTTGAGTGGGGTTTCTTGAAGAATGAAAGGAGGAGAGAGAAATGAGGTTTATATAGGTGGGGGAAAGGAGTAGGTTGGTCGGCTAGGGGTGGTTCACAGGGGTTTCATTCGCGTTCAATTTTCGGGACTAACCCAACCGAACTAAACCATACATCAGCGTCCAAATCCGGCGATAGTTAACTTGGCCAAATAATTCATGTTATAATTACTAACCTTGTCCTCAAGCCATACTTAACATTCGCTTCAGTTCGCCAATATGGTTCGGATGATATACTGGAATTGGTAATAATATATATGCAAAACGACCTTCACAATTGTCCGAGTAAGATGTGCCACATGATCCACACTTCCCTTCTTCATTAACGTCCAATATCATTCACTTCACTCGTTAATTAATCCAGCTGAAAATCAGGCCATCACATGAGGTATTAGTCTTTTTTATGCTTATAAGAATTATTTGGGTATTAGAAAAACGGTCGTGTTTTCTGCACTCCCTCTTTCACTAATATACACTCATTTTCACAGTGTTTTCATTATTTTATCCCTTTATGTGTCGTACGTTTTTGGCATCTGATGCGTGTGCGGGGCGGGGGAATGTTGTTTTGAGTGATGGATGAAGGAATGGAGGACAGATCAAAGTGTAAGGAGATGGATGTCGGTGAAATGAAGGAAATGATATGCAAATGCAGGATAAGTACGATCTATACTGAGGGCGTAAAGGAAACGCCACCAGCCGACGATATGGATTGGGATTAACGAAGCTCACCACCATGGTATAAAGGCTACGCAACAACCAAGGATAAAGGGCTTTGGGATAAGAAAGCTCACCACCATGGCCTAAAGATATCACCAGCCAAGGATAAAGGGCTTTTTGGCTAACCACCGAGGAGTAATCCACTCTCCACTGATAAAGAAACCAAGGAGTTATCCAATCTCTAAAAATATTCACTCAAACTGAGCAAACTCTCATTTGTATTTTCATTCATCAAATCAACAAGTCTGCCGTACAAATGAGATTTAGCCTAACTATATAGAGGGACTCGGACATAGGAAATAGACTAGGAATTAAAGACTCGAGACTTACCCAACTAACGACGACATGGGGACTAGACGAACAATAAAAACTCATAGGAACTACCAGACTATTAAAGGCATAGGAACTAGACAGCAATTAAACTCTTAGTAACTAGAAAATGCATTAAAGACCTAGGAACTAGAAAGAGCAATTAAGACATGGAGACTTGCAACTTGGACTCTTCAGCCTTGTCTTCCAATTTTCGTCCATCAGCCTAGGCAGCTCCATAAACACTTCTTAAGATCAACAAACAGCATAGGACTTCATCCAAGACAGCCTCCCATTGATATGTTGTTGATCCGCTTCAAAATCAGCAACTATCTTGATGAATCGGTAGCTTAAAACGTAACCGACAAAGAAGGATAAGCAACTCTTCAATCGGTAACGTAACCCATAAGGAAGAATCAACAACTCCTTAATCGGCATCTTGGACAGCGCCTTTATGTTGGCATCTTGGTCGTCGGTATCTCGGTTGCTAGTTTTTAGGCCGATAACTTAATCTTGAGCTTGAACCCACCGAAACAAGTTAAGATCAGAACCTGCTTTAGCATGAATAGACATTGATGTTACTTGATTAGCCAACGAAATCATGTGGGAACTTAAGGACTATTCCTTAGAATCCGCTGCTCGCGCATGTTTAGTTGGATTATCTGACGAGGACTGAGTTAAGTTTACGAGCCAATGGATAGAGCCTGATGCTCCCGCATCAAACTCCCCAGGTTGAAAAAGATTTGTCCTCAAATCTTGTTGTTGCTTCTCATTTCTAGGTTTATAAGTTGCGAAATTTGCCACAACCATTCTTACCTAAAAGGAACTTGAGAACAAAAAATTCTCAGGACGGTCTCTCCAACGAACCAAGTAATACATCATCTTGAGCCCTATGGAATTCTTCAAGGCTAAAAACACACCTTCAAGTTTATTCAATAAAAAAAACGCAGTTTAAGGCGTCGGGAACTCTCTTTCTCGCTCGTTTTGCTTTCATCCACAATTAGAGAAACAACAATTTCTTCTTCAGGAATAGCTCTCTCAACCTGTGTTTCACTCAACAAAAGTCTTTTCTTACTCATGTTGCCCTCCCCAAGTTGAATTGTGGGTACCATGGCTGGATTTAGAGGAACGTGCATGATATGTTTATGATCCTTGTTGAAAGAGTAAGTGTTTTTGCAACCATCATGCAAAGCTTTCTTATCAAACTGCCAAGGTTTTCCCATTAATAAGTGGCAAGCATCCATGGGAATGACATCACACATAATATTATCTTGGTAATACTTCCTAATATAAAATGATATGAGAGAATGTTTGGTTACCAAAAGACCATCGCCTTCACTGAACCATTGAAGCTTGTACGGTTGAGGATGTACTGACATTGGCAACTTCAGTTTGTTGACCAAGGTTGTTGATACGACATTAGTGCAGCTTCCTCCATCAACAATCAGTGTACACACCTTCCCGTTAATGGTGCAACGAGTGTGGAAGATGTTCTCCCTTTGCTCGTCCGCTTCTGGAACAATTGTTGTGTGTAGAGCTCTCCGAATGAACTCACCACTATCAGCTTGTTCCACGACATTCTCTTGATCTTCAAATTCGGAACCATTCTGGTCGAAATGATGCTTGGTTACTTGAAGTTCCAAATCAATTTTCTCGATTTCTTGAAGAGTCATAACTCTTCGATTAGGACATTCGGTATGAAAGTGTCCATAACCATGGCATTTGAAACACTTTCGATCACTACCGACAGCCTGTTTGGAGAGTTCATTGACAAACTCCGTAGCATTCTCCTTTTTCTCATCCTATCTCGATACATCATTATCGGTTTGGTCAGAATAAGAAACCTCAGAAAAATAATTACCGTCTGTTGGAGGCTTGGCCGAAAGCTTTTGCCACGCTTGAGTTGCTTCTCAACTTTTATGGCCAGCTTGTAAACATCGTCGAAGGACCAGTATGGTTGATGCTCAACCAAATCAGCAACCTCCCAGTTCAAACCACCAAGGAAACGAGTGATGGTTTGTTGCGGCACTTCTGGAATATCGCACATTATAAGGAGTTGTTCAAACTCCCTAATGTACTCTTCGACGCTCATTCTGTATTGCTGAAGGGAATTCATTTTGAGGAGTAGGTCTTGCTTGTAGTTGTTGGGCAAGAACCTCTTCTTCATCAGCTTCTTGAGTTTTTCCCAAGATTTGATCTTTCTTTTACCTTCCCCGGATCGTTGATGCTTCAAGTTCTCCCACCAAAGAGAGGCATATTTTGTAAATTTCATAACAGTAACCTTGCATTTTTTTTTTTCGTCTGAGTATTACTTGAAGTCAAAAACTCGTTCGATCACGTGCAGCCATTCGATGAAGTCGTCTGGATTGAGGTTACCCTCAAATTCTAGTGCATCTACTTTAACTTCATGGTGATTCTCCTCACGTTTTCTTCTTCTCCTTCGGGATTGATATTCAGAGTCACTAGAGTTTCCTCCAGTGTAACGGGGATGACCACTAGAGCTTCGTTGAGAACCTGAATCGTCACGTCGGTGCCGATTAGGTCATCTTGCTTATTGCTCTTGTCTTGCTGGATCCTCTAGATGGTTGAGGACTCGCTCCATTTGTCGCTGAAGATTCTCTATGGCATGGTCCAGCCTTTCACCGTGTGATTGCTCCAAAGCGAAGGATCTTTGAACCATAAAAACCATTTTTTGTCTTTTTTTAAAAAATGAAATTGATAACAGAAGGTATCACTCAAAACGAGTTCAACCTAGAGCTCTGATACCAACTTCACACGTGCGCGGGGCGGGCGAATGTTGTTTTGAGTGATGGATGAAGGAATGGAGGACAGATCAGAGTGTAAGGGGATGGTGTTGCTACTTGATTTTTTAATCCCTTTTATTTTTAAAAAAATATCTGAAAATATAAAAAATTACCAAATTTGAAAATCAATCATGGAAGCCTTGGCCAAGCCTAGGAAACCGATTTTGTACCAAAAATATTTTTTCTGAAAATTTTCGAAATTTTCTTGGAATTTCTAGCATTTCTTTTATTAGAAAAAGACCCCAAAAATAAGAAAAATAGCATTTGTGACCATAAAAATACAAAAAAAAAATATTCATTATATTTATTTTAATTTCAATTGCATTTGGTCACTTTAAATAGCAAAAATTCGATCAGGAACCATAATTTCCAAAGTTTTGCATTTAGGTTCCTAAAAGAACAAAAATCATAAATTGAGTCCTTTCTAGTACCTTTCTCACTTTGGTCCAGTTATGACATTTGCTTCTAATGACTTTAATTACATTTTGGTCCAATCGTTTCGCAGATTGAGCAATTTGGGAAATGGACTTAATACATTGCATTTTAGTCCATCGATTTCGTCCTAAGCGCAATTCACCACCAATCAAGCATATTCATTCAAATCTGAACCCATATCCCTATGTTTTTCATCATTTTAAGACCAATGGTAGGATCGGCTTCGTTCGATTTTGCCATCGAGGGCCTCAATTGATCAATTTCTATGCTCGAGTTAAGCATTGAAATTGGGGTTTTACACAAAACTAAGCCAATTTGATTTAATTATGCCATTCCTAGATGGAACTCATGTTGTAGAATTCAATTTTGGTATTTAATTGGGGAAATTTGAGCATTTTACAGGTTAATTTGGAGAAATGTGGACGATCGGGTTAGTCGGGTCGGACGGATCCGACCCAACGACCCAGATCACCTTCTTCTTCTTCCTCTTGTTTTCGCGCGCAGATTAGCCATGGGAGACCGAGAGAGGAAGCTTCAAATCGTTGCTCAATTCGACCACGATCGAAGAGCAGAGGGGGTGGGCATTGAAGGCCACACCGTTCCGATCCCAAATGGTCCAAGATCACGGCCTGAGCTCGCCGAACCAGAGATGACCAAATCGATCTTTAGCCACGGTGATACCCGAGGAGACCCGAGCTTGAACTAGCTCAAATTCGTGCCAATTCGCGCATGCCGGAGATCAAACGGAGTGTACCGGAATTACAAACTCCTTCGACCCCGTTTTAACCATAAATCACGTGGTCACACGTGCGGTCAGAGGCGATGGAGGACTCCCAAGCGCGCCAAATTTTTTAAGTTGGCCATAACAGTTTGAACACGATTTTTGATCAAGAGAGGTCTCATTTGGTTTGAGGAGGATAACAGAATAGAGATAGTGAGAGAACACTCTCTGGATCGCCATTGACGCCCGAAGCTCGAAGGATTTCTATAGCTTCGCCAGAGCAAACGAGGTAGAATCGAAGCCTCGGATCTTCTCTCCGAGCTTTCTGAGACTCCAAGGAACGTCGCCAACCCCTTGGTTTAGCTCCAGCATCTCCAGAAAGGTGAGCACCATTTATGAACTTCGAGCTCTACGTTCATGGAGGATTTTGATTCCGGCCTCCTTTCTTCGTGATTTTTGGTTCATTATGTCCCTAGACAAGCCCTAAGTAAAACCTCGTTTGATTCTTGCATTAATATTGAGTCAATCGCCATGGCTGAGCTTCGTGAACTTCGATTCTGAGCATGAATTCACCAACTCAAACCTAAGATCGTTTAATTGATCAGGACCTCAGGTAAGTGTCTCCAACCTCCAATGAAGCTGTTTGTATGTTTGAATTGCTTTGATTTTACGTAGAACGAGAGATTGATTCCGCCATGGTCAAGCACTGTGCGAGCTTGGTTATAGTAGGTTTCACCGTAAGATCGAGCTAGAATTCATGTATGTTGTAGCTTAGGTTATGAGGATTCGAATGGTGGAAAGATCGCGGCCTGAGGTGGTGGTTTTGCCGTTGATCGGAGACCAGAGGAGCGACGGCCGTCCGTTGGTTGCCTTCCTCGCTAAGACGTTGACTGGTCAACGCCATCGTGGCGCTGACATGACGTCACGTGGCAGGCACGTTAGTCGGGCGACGGTTAATTCTGTTTTTGAATTAAAAAAAATTAAAAACTAGATAGGACGGCCACGATTTGACCACGTGGCGCGATCTGTGATTTTTGAGAAATAAAAATGTTTTTTGATAATAAAAATTGATTTTTCAATAATAAAAATCTAATTTCTGATTATGTAGCCTAGGTTTGGCCATGTATCGTGATCTTAGATTTTTTGGCTTTTATAAATAATAAAAATAATTCGAATGTCGTGGATTAGCCACGTGGCGTGTTCTGGAGTGTCCGATTAGTAATTAGTGGGAAAATAAAAAAATCAATAAAAAATTCAAAAAATTCAATAATTCAAAAAAATAATAATACTTGAAACGATGTCGTTTTGTAGACCAACCCCGACCTATACAGTCCAGGTCGGGCGCTCAAGAGGTGCGGCCCGGGTTAGTCTGGTCCGAATAATATTTTCGAATAAAAAAATCAGAAAATATATAAAATATATAAAAAATTTGAAAATTCTAAAAAAAATTTGAAAATTCAAAAAAACTCCCAAAAATCACAAAAATAGGAGATGGCCACATTCAACTAGTCCGACTACTTTTGTTGATTTTGGTCCCTGATTCTTTCAAGAATGACGATTTTGCCCCTTTTGGGCAAATTGTCTAAGAAAATTCCAAAAATTCCAAAACAAATCTCAAAAATTAGCAAATGGAAACATTCAACTGGCCAATCCTATTTTTGATGATTTTAACTCCAAATCCTTTCGAAAATGACATTTTTGCCCCTCTGGACAATTTGTCCCAAACTTCCCAAATCTCTCCCAAACTTTCATCACACTTTCTCTAAGCATTTACGGCTTTACTAAAGATGCCATGCATTGAGTCGATGCGTTTTATCCGTATGTTTCTGATTCCTTGATTTACACACTTAGCTTTATTGATTGTGATTGTTAGGATTAGATATTCCCATCTGAATGAAATCTTAGATTTTAGGACTTTCCTCATCCGAAATTGACCCTGCATGAAATCGTAGTTATGAAAATTAATCAACCTAGGTACCAAAAGGGCGTCAATGGAAACATTGGCGTAACTAAGTCCCTGAACCCAAATCTCTGATTTCGTAGAACCGAATGGACTCTCCCAATCGCTTGGTAGCGTTTCCAATCTACCCTCCAAAAAGAGATTGGTGGCGAGTCTATTTGTATGTAGACTTTTCACATGTCACCCGATAATATTAAAGATCGACCTCGCTTTAAAAATCCCCTCGTCGCGATTCTGTATGGGTCTGGGAGGACCCGCGCTAAACCCACCTTCACTGAGGTTTAGCAATCCGTTAGCTCACCACTCAATACAATATAGAGATCGTGGTGGGTCACGACAGATGGATGTCAGTGAAATGAAGGCAACGATATGCAAATGCAGGATAAGTACAATCTATACCGAGGGCGTAGAGGACGCGCCACCAGCAGACGATATGGATCGGGATTAACGAAATTCACCACTACAGCATAAAGGCTACGCCACCAACCGAGGATAAAGGGCTTCAGGATAGGAAAGCTCACCACCAAGGCCTAAAGATATCACTAGCCAAGAATAAAGGGCTTTTTGGCTCACCACCGAGGAGTAATCCACTCTCCACGGATAAAGAGACCAAGAAGTTGTCCAATCTCCGAAGATATTCACTCAAACTAAGCAAACTCTCATTTGTATTTCATTCATCAAATCAATAAGTCTGCCTTACAACTGAGATTTAGCCTCATTATATAGAGGGACTCAGACATAGAAAATAAACTAGGAATTACAGACTTGAGACTTACCCAACTAACAATGACATGGGTACTAGACGAACAAAAAAGACTCATAGGAACTACCAGACTATTAAAGACATAGGAACTAGAAAGCAATTAAACTCCGAGTAACTAGAGAATGAATTAAAAGACCTAGGAACTAGAAAGAGCAATTAAGACATGGAGACTTGCAACTTGGACTCTTCAGCCTTGTCTTCCAATTTTCGTCCATCAGCCTGGGCAGCCCCATAAACACTTCTTAAGATCAACAAACAGCATACAACTTCATCCAAGGCAGCCTCCCATTGATATGTTGTTGATCCGCTTCAAAATCTGCAACTATCTTGATGAATCGGTGTCGTGACCTAAAAATAAATTTCTTAAGTTAATGGATTATTAGGTTAATTATTTAACTAACCTAACTTAGACTCTCCCAAGTACATACCAAATCGCAACTTATGGTTCAATATTTAACATGCAAAGATTTTCAATAGGAGTCGCCACTAATCGTTTTTGGTAGGTTGATTAGAAACCTAAGTAAATTAGCGAGAGAACTAAATTACTTCTACGAATCAGAAATTAAGATTTCGGGGACTTGATTGCACTAGATTACTTTAACGCCCTTTCAGTATCATTTTATTTCATGAAAAATCATTTGAGAAGGCAACATTAATTGATTTTAACCTAAGTCACAAACAAAGGTTATCATGCGGGTGCACAATCAATTAATTGGACATCCAGAAATTAAGATAATCAGGAGCATGCGCCACACAAAACATTATGTCTTTTTTTTAAAATTTTCACTTTTTTATGAATGCATGAATGACTATACTATATTCAATGCATGAAATTATTCTAGGATGCAATGACATGAATTAAATGCAAGACTAAAATGCAACCTATATGACATGGCAAAAATGACGACATGGCAAGAATGATGACGTAGCAAAGATGACATGGCATAGATGACGTGGCAAAGATGACATGGCATAAATGACGTGACATGTATGACATGGCAAGTATGGCATGGCATGGGGGACTTTTTTATTTTCGGATGAATTTATTTCCTAAAATAGAACTATGTCAAAACAATGTTTATCTTGCATATTTTAGAGTTTAAATTGACCTAAACCCTAATATATTAAGATAGATTATTTTAGACATGAAATTCTATTTAGGCATGCAATTTCTATCTTAAAATGCAATCCAACCTTAATATTTTACAAAAAAAAAAGGATTAGATATGCAATTATCTACATGATGCTATTTTTAAAAGATGCAATTTTCAAATATGGAATATGAATGAATGCAATCTTTTTTAGAATTTTTCGAGATTACATCATGCGACGGATATATTCTAAAAAATATAACAATCAAGCAATTCAAGTCAAAATAGGAAAGTGAATATGCCAATCAATTCAATCAAGAAAAGTGGATATATCAATCAATTTTTGAGATATTTTGCGAATATTTAAGTTAATCTTTAATCCGTAATCCTACGGTTAGATATGCAATTATTTACATGATGCTATTTTTAAAAGATGCAATTTTCAAATATGGAATACGAATGAATGCAATTTTTTTTAGAATTTTTCGAGATTACATCATGCGACAGATATATTCTAAAAAAATATAACAATCAAGCAATTCAAGTCAAAATAGGAAAGTGAATATGCCAATCAATTCAATCAAGAAAAGTGGATATATCAATCAATTTTTGAGATATTTTGTGAATATTTAAGTTAATCTTTAATCCGTAATCCTACGGTTAACGATAAAACTTAAATCCATACCTAATCGAATATTCCACCAATAATCCTAAAGATGGACTTCCTCGATTATGCGGCAAGTTGCGGATTAGGAAAGGAAATTTCCCTAATCAAATCTGAATTTTGAAAAATATCCATTTTTATGTGAATATCCAAGATATGCAAAATATAACAAAGTAGGCAATTGAATATCTAATTTTCAATATTAGAAATTATACCCAAGATATGTTCAAGATTGCCTTTCCTTTTGAATTCACGCCAAACTTGACGACCAAGCTTCGACTTTTGGGTCGCTTCGGATGGGAATTCACACGAGGTCACAGCTGGGCTCTCGGTTTCGGCGGGGAAACCTGTAAGCAAAACGGAAACAGAATACGAGGGAGCAATGATTAATCTTGGTCTGCAAGGGACGTCGCGGACTGAATTGGTGTCCAACGATATCTTCAGGAAACTCCTTAAAAAAACGTCTCTGGCTTTCGGGGGAGGGCGCGGCGCCACAAGGACTTGATGACGATGTTACGTGAGCACCAGGAATTGGTTGCAGAATGCATGATCCATTGACTTGATCAGTCAGAGAAAAAGGACAATGGCAAATTACTTTTATGCCTTCGGTGACTCGGGACGCCCAGAAGAAAATCTGCAAATACAAACGAAAAAGCTCGCAATATTTGGTATTACAAGTGAAGCGTATTCAGGACGCCAGGGCCCGATCTAGATGGCTTATCAACATGGAACGGCTCACGGTGTGAGACAAGAACAGCAAGGGTGTGTTGGAGTTGGCGGATATTTCGGGGACCCTTGTTTTTCACATTGGGTACGTCCACGTGAGCTTAGGAAAACTGAAGTGTTATCCAACGACATGTGACCCCTGCGCGCGGAATGCGGGGGGTTCGGGGGCAGCGCCCCCGACACGGGTGCCCCGCTGCCCGGTCAACGGGCGGGGGTTCGGGGGCAGGCAGCGGGGCAGGGGTTCGCGGGCAGCGCCCCCGAAACCTCAACGGGTTTGGGCTTTTATTTAAGCTGGTCCGTATGGTATGGAATTAAGAGGTTTCATATAGGTTTAGGTTTTGGGCCCGTTTGGGGCATATATATATTTTCTCGTTTTTTATCATTGTAACGAGTTGAGTGGCTGTAAACCGAATATAGTGAAATCTCTTTGCAGGACGTAGCCCTATTCTGGGGTGAACCTGGGTAATCTCGTGCGTCGTCCAATTTTTTCTTTGATTTCTGTGTGATCATCCTGATTCGGTGTGCGATAAATCCCTTCAGGGTGGTGCTTCAAGTAAAACCAAAGAAATCCTGCAAATAGCCCAAACTGTTGACTTCGTTGGGTCCACTGGACTTTGACTTGTGGTAGAGCTAAGAATGTTGAGCGTGAATGGAAACTCTGCAGCTTGTGACCGTCACTGGAAAGACCACAGGGACAACGCTCAGATGTGTCGTGCTTGCTCAATGACGCTCGAAGTACCTTGATCTTCTAGTCGCCTTGTTTTTTGAAGAAGAAGACTCCTTGTTCTACTCACGGGTCAATGTGTTCGGTATAAGAAAAGGCTCAAACGTTTGTAAGTGATTTTCATTACTTTCATTTACAGATTGTACACCTTTATAAAGAGAAGAGAAATACAATTTTTGGCAAAGCATAAATCAAGCAATGCCAACTCATCTATAATTGCAAAAATCAAGGAATGCCAATTCATCTATAGTTGGTAAGCTAATTTGAAATTCAAAAAGATATAAAAAAGATTTCATATCTTTACACGCCCCCGCAAGATGGACGTTCCATCGAAAACGCCCATCTTGTCTCGTAATTGTATTGTCCGTAGCCTTGATAACGGTTTTGTGAGAATGTCGGCAAGTTGATCATGGGTGGAAATATGGGAGACTCGCATCTTGCCGGCTTTAACAAGTTCCCGAACGAAATGGTAATCTATCTCAATGTGTTTCATTCAGGAATGGAAGACGGGATTTGCACAAACATAAGTGGTGCCTATGTTGCCGCAATACAAGCTTGGTGCCGTGTCCATGTGAATGCCAAGTTCTTGAAGCAAAGATTTTACCCAAATGAGTTCCGCAGAGGCTGTGGCAATGGCTCGGTATTCTGCTTCAGTAGATGACCGTGCAACCGATCGTTGCTTCCGAAAACTCCAAGAGATAGGATTAGCCCCAATATTATTGACAAAACCCAAAGTAGATGTGCGATCATCAATGTTTACTGCCTAATCTGCATCGGTGTAGGCATGAAGCACAGGTTTTGTGTCGCGTCTCAAGTGCAACCCATGGAATAATGTTCCCTTAAGATAGCGTAAAAGCCGTTTTGCGGCTGTCCAGTGGGTTGTGGTCGACTTATGCATGAATTGAGATAGCTTGTTTACCACAAAACTGAGGTCCATGCAAGTAATGTTGAGGTATTGAAGTGCGCCAATGAGGCTTCGAAATTCTGTAGCATCAGCTGGTGGCTCTTTGTCATGGACCGAAAGAGACTGACCCGTGGCTAATGGTGTCCCTACCTCTTTTGCATCTCCCATCTTGAAGCGTTCAAGCGGCTCTCTTATGTATTTATGTTGAGAAAGAAGTAAGCCGGTCTTTGTAGGGATGACTTCAATTCCCAAAAAGAAATTCAGTGGCCCCAAGTCTTTAATTGAGAACCGATTAGAGAGAGCGGTGATGAAGTCCGAAACAAAATTCTGGTCACTTCCTATGATAATGAGGTCATCTACGTACACTAGAAAATAGGCGTGAATGCCACCATGAGAGTAAATGAACAATGAACTATCATTCTTTGAATTGACAAATGAATTTGCGAGAAGAAATGAACTTAGCTCATTGTACCAAGCCTGCGGAGCCTGCTTTAACCTGTATATGGTTTTGCGAAGTTTGCAAATGCGTGTTGGTTTTTCTGGGTTTTTAAAACCGGGCGATTGCGACATGTAGACCTCATCCTGGAGAGTTCCTTGGAGGAAGGCATTGTTGACGTCCATTTGTCTCAATGTCCATCCACACATTAGAGCCAAAGATAAGACCACCCAAATGGTATTTGGTTTGATGACCGGGCTAAATGTATTGGTGTAACCAAGGCCCGGTCGTTGGTGAAAACCTTTGGCCACAAGATGTGCCTTGTACCTCTCAATACTACCGTCCGCACGTCTTTTTATCCAATAAACCCATTTGCAACCTACAACATTCAAAGATTGATCAAAAGGTATTAGTTCCCAAGTCCCATTACGAATAAGGGCATTGATCTCAGTCGACATTGCTTCACGCCATTGAGGATCGCACATAGCTTGTGTAATTCCCGTTGGTTCTATAGTTAGTGGAAGTGAATTTTTGGTGGTGATATGGTTGATATGTTTGGGCTTGAAAATATTATTTTGGGATCTAGTGGTCATTTTGTGAGTTCGTGTAGGTGGCTTTATGGGTTCTGATGGTTGGTCATTGTTGATAGTGGCAACTTGGGTTTCGGGTGAGTTGGAAGGAGGAAAATTTTGGGTGTTTGTTGCATGTTGATTTGGGGCAATAGATGCAGATGCATGGGGTAGGCTTCCAAGAGGTGGCATTTGTTGGGATTGATCTGAAGTTTGGGAAGCCGATGATGATGTAGCACGGGCTAAAATGCTGCTATGAGGGGGCGGTTGTGCAGGTGGTCCGGTGGTTGGCATTGCAAGAGGCAATGAGAGGAATCACGGCTTCGGATACGGATGCAAAAATTGCATGAAGCAAGAGCTAATCCTGGCGAATCCAGGTTATTGCTGCTGGATTTGGCACCGTTTGATTTTCAGCTGAAACGGTGAGAGGCGGACAGACTGAAGTCCCGTCAACGAATCCCATTAAATCATAACCAATGAGCAACGCCTAAAATTGAGAGCGCCAAGAGGGATAATTGGCAGTAGAGAGCTTGAATGGCAATTGGACGGCTGCCGAGATTGAAATTAGACCATTAGGTGCGGCTGTCCCGATGGAATTGGAACCAGAATTTGAGGTGGTTGCCAAGGCTGGAGGATGCAGAAGATTGCTGAAAAAAAAAAAAACAGAATGGCCGGATCAAAAGGCTCTTAGGAGCAAAATGCTCTGATACCATATAAGGAAAGGCTCAAACGTTTGTGAACGATTTTCATTACTTTCATTTACAGATTGAACACGTTTATAAAGAGAAGAGAAATACAATCTTTGGCAGAGCATAAATTAAGCAATGCCAACTCATCTACAGTTGGTAAGCTAATTTGAAATTCAAAAAGATATCAAAAAGATTTCATATCTTTGTAGGATCTGACCACATAAACCCCAGCCAAAAATTGACAACGATCAGACCTCCCTCTTCTTTTTTCCTCCTTTTGGCTTTCCTCCATGATGTTATTTTTCCTTTCCTCTCTTCAGTCGTACGTTCCCTGGATGGAAGACCAGAGAAGGAAAAACGGAAGCTTTTTCCTCTCGTCTTTTTCCTTCTTTCTTCTCAGAAAATCCTCTCACTGTGCCGTGTGTGTAAATTATGTGGCCTCTCGAATTTGCCTCCTATGATCATGAAAATTGGCCCCTATTTATAGACTAGAGCTAGGGTTGCTAAAGAGATATCTTTCATTATCAATATGAAATCTTTTAATATCTGTGATAATATCTAGCTTAACTGCCCACCAAGTTTCAAGATAAAACAATATTCCACCTTGACATTTTATTTATGAAATTTTTGGCCCTAGTAATATTGGTGCAGTTCAGATAATTCGATCAAGCTCAGAACCTCGAATTAAGTTCGTCCACCGCCGATCCGAATAAAAATGCAATGCATGATTGACAAAAAATTAAATATGAATGATGAATTATTTTTTGGTAGGAATTAAAATTTAACTCCTGATTTTTATGCAAAATAAATGATTAAGGAAAAATCAAAATTTAGATATCAAGAATCGGTAGCTTAAAACGTAGCCGGCAAAGAAAGATAAGCAACTCTTCAATTGGTAACATAATCCACAAGGAAGAATCAACAACTCTTTAATCGGCATCTTGGACACGCCTTTATGTCGGCATCTTAGTCGTCTGCATCTTGGTTTCTAGTTTTCCTGCCGATTACTTGATCTTGAGCTTGAACACATCGAAACAAGTTAAGACCAGAACCTGTTTTAGCATGAACAGACATTGATGTTGCTTGATTAGCCAAGGAAACCATGTGGGAACTTAAGGATTGATCCTTAGAGTCGATTGCTCCCGCATCTTTAGTTGGATTATCCAATGAGGACTGAGTTGTGTTTGCGAGCCGATGGAAAGAGCCCGATGCTCTCGCATTAGCATCGAATGTGGTGCTCCTCCTTTTATTTGGTTTTTTTCCTTGCGGGTCCCGCTCCTTCTTCTTCTTTGCTACTTCTCTCTGTCGTCTTGCGTGCATCCAATACACGAGACTTTGGATATCCCATCATCCAATGCACCCAACTTTAGTTTAAGTATAGCCCAAGAGACGACTGGCTAAGAGGCTTGGATATACCGAGGCAGATGCAGACCACCCCTCCTCCGCTTTCACCACCACCTCTATCTCCCCCACAACATGACTCATGAATTGACAAAAAAAAAAACTAACAATAACAACAACAACAACAAAAGAAATAGTATGAGTCTAAATTGGATTAGCCGACTATAATTGCTTCATTGGTGATGGTGAGGACTGTTGTGGAGTGCGGTGACATAGCTCCAAATCTGAGAGAGGGAGCTCAGCATGTGAGGCATGAGGCTCCCCATCACTTGAGGCCAGCCCCCAAAGCCACCCCAATGGAGAAAGCCTCTCCATAACCGGGCTTGAAGTTCACCTTCATCTCCAGCACAATGAGCTCACCAGTCACAGTGGTCGGTGAGGATCGTAGAGAGAGGCTCGCTACAGAGTCGGAAAGGTGGGAGTCGAGAAGGCGAAGAAGAGTGGTAGTGGCAGGCCAGACCTGAAAAGGTGAGTTCCTGGGAAGGAAGCTGGCGGATGGCAATGGTGGGTTGATTGATTGGAGGTGGTGATGTTCCAGTTGGTGCGATGCAGTGGATTGGTCTTCTTTTTCGTGGCCGTCGTTGTTTACCATTGTCACTATCGTTGCCCTGAGAATGGCCAAAAAGGGGCCTCTACTACCCACAAAGAGAAGAAGGAGGAGTGTGGCTAGCAAGGAAAGAAAAAGAAGAAACCAAATAAAAGGAGGGGCACAACATTTGAACCTTCGGATGCCAAAAACTTGGTACCCACAAAGGATAAAATGGTCAAGATATTATAAAAGGGAGTGGAAAAAGCACGACCCTTAGAGAAATGCTTAATTTTGTCTCACTTGTTGTTAACACTTGTGGAAAGAAGACAACCTTACCTAAGTGGAATTCCCATTGAAGAATTCAATTTGCCCTAATTTGAAAACCCTAGTTGATTTCCTCTAAAACCTTTAAATTTTTATGATAATCTTTTAGTTCCTTTTGAAAGTTAATATTTACATGTCTAATTTGTGGGGAGAATTATCAAAACAGTCCTAAACTTATTGCAATTGTGTCAATTCATCTAGAAATCCTTTTTTTTTTCAATAATGTACTAAACCTTTTGTGTTTTTGCCAATTCAATCCATCCGCTCAATTTTAGTTGGAAATGGTTGACATGGACGCCAGTCATCCTTCGTGGTGCAGCCAGTGCTGACATAGATAGTTTTTAGTAATATGTATATATTTTTTAAAAATTATTTATTTATGTATTTATTTTCCTTTTCTTTTTTTCGACTTTTCTTTCTCTTTCTTTTTTTCTTCCCTTCCTTCTTCCTCCAACCGGTCACCAAGTCACCGGATCTTGATGATTGGCCAGAGGTGGGAGTCGGCAAGGTCAACCTCACTTGCCTTTGGCGAAGCTTGCCCCTCCGGCCACTAGAGAGGTCAAGCCTCGCTAAACCGGCGTCCATGTCAGCAATTTCCTATTAAAATTGGCCGGATTGAATGAATTGACACAAATACAACGAAATTTAGAACTTATTTGGCCACAAAAAGAGTTTAGAACTGAATTGGCACAATTACAATATGTTTGGTACTCTTTCGATAATTTTTCTCTAATTTGTGTCACGGATCCCATCATGCATACTTAGGTTGCCAAAGTCAACATTCTGATATTTTTGGTAAGAAGAACATTGTGGTATACAAATATACATTTTGAGTACTTATATCTATATGAATCCATTGAAAAATCGATAGTTAAATAGAAGTATTGACCCTGAATATTTATTAGGGTCAATCTGAAATTTATACAAAAATGTAGAGTTTTATGATATTCTTGTTTATATTATATTTGGGAAATTATAAAAATGGAAACGATGAAAATTGAAGTGAAAATATACAGAAAAATTAACATTTTTGTGAGAATGAAAAAGAAGGAAAATCTTAAATTACACAAAATCCCCCTAAAAATTTGGAATTTGCCCTTGAACTTTTTTAACTATTGCACAATACCCCCTAAATTTTGATAAATTAAGGAAATATATATTTTTATTTAATTGCTGTAAAAGTGAAAATATAGAAAATGTGAATTTTTTTTAACTAAAATACTATAATAGGAAAAAAAAAATATTAATAACTAGAGTGAAAATAAATAAAATAAATTGTTAAAATTTAATAAACATAGCCACTAAAATAAACTAAATAAGATAAACACAGATTAAACAAAATAGAAAAAGATCACAATAACAAAAAGGTCAAATTACAAAAATTGGGTTACTCATTATGTATATTCAAAGGGTAAATTAATAAGAAAATTGACTGAATAACAACAGTATTTGAAAATATTATAAAAGGGAAATATGCCATCAAAATGATTAGCCATTTAAGGTGATTTTCTTCTGAATATATTTTGAATGATCAATACGTTTTTACTAATTAACCTTTGTTATCATTCTATCTTTCTGTTATTGAAACCTTTTTTTATTTTATTTTTCCTTTTTATTCCTGAAGATAAATGTGTAAATTTCTTCAACGACTCCGCTTGGGCTGGCTTTTTTTTTGTCAATGTCTCGATTAAAATCACGCGGTTTGCTCTAAGAACAAGGGGAAAACGACTTCTTGACCTCTTCTCCTCGGCTCTTCCGGATCCTACAAAAGCCATCCTCTCCCCGTCTCTCTCTCTCTCGATAATCCTTCCCTCGCTGAAAATGGCGAAGATCGACGAGAAGAACTGCCCTAGTCTCGAGGAATCGAGCCCTCTCTTGGAGAAGGAGGTCGCAGACGATGCGAAGAAGCCCAGCCAGGTGGCCGACGCCGCCGCGCCATCTCCAGCTGGGAACGGTCCGGTTCTGGTCCCGGTCAGCGGCGGATTCCGCTGGACCGCTGATGGCTTGCCGCTGGCTCACGGCAGCGTGATGGGCGAGCCGATGGAGCGGAATCAGTGGAACTCGAGCCTCTTCGCTTGCCTCGGCCGCAACGATGAGTTCTGCAGCAGCGATCTCGAAGTTTGTGAGTCTCTCTCGATTCCTGAGTAGGGATTTTTTGTGTGATTGCTGCCTTTTGGCGGTGTATTTTGCGGTATCTGTGGATGAATTTGGTCATTGACTTGTTGGTTTGGTGCTCGTTTAGTCGTGCTGTCTAATCGAGTTATTGCTGAAATTAGATTGAATTAGCTTTGGCGGTGGGATTTTGTCTAGGTGGTGCGATTTATTGCTGAAATTAGATCGAATTGGCTTTATTACCTGGGAGGTCCTTGGCTAGTTATTAAAAAGCGGTCTTAAGGGCCGTTGAGTAACAGCATCGGCAGCTGCTGCATCTGTTGCGCACCACGGTGGCTGTGCTAATTTAATTCACCATAGTAGCCTCTACAGCCATTGCATGACGGTGTTGTAACGGCCTGTAACGTCGTAGCGCCCGTTATAACGAAGATGCAGAGAATATCGAGACTTTTCAGGGCATTTCACCTTGGATTCTCTCTTTAAGTGGCCAGTCTTGCTCAAACAAACTTAAGATTGAAGAGAAAACAAGTGTACGAAGCTCTCAAAGACTCTGATTTCAGATCTGAGTACTTGTATTCCTCAAACTAGGTCGAGGCTCTCTTATAATGCATATTGAAGTGAAAATCATAAAGGATTTGTGGGTTTTGGATCTTGATCGGTCTTGATCTGCTTTTGAAAGATTTGTGGGTTTTGGTTTGATCGATGGGATACATCTCTGTTTTCTTAGCTGTGTTCTCTCCATCAGGAACAACAAAAGAGAGAGAGGAGAGAGAAGCGGTGGGACTTATGAATTTTCTATATCTACTTTAATTAAGCTTATTCTAGTAGAAATTTATATTAGTGTTTAACTTATCTATGAAGAATGTACGTGTATGTGTTATATAGTTAGAATTTTGCAGTTTTTTAATAAAACAGATGTGCAAGTGTCACAAAATTCACGCCACAACGCCTGCAACCCTTCACATGATGTCTGTCACACCCCACTTCCACAACAACCACTATGCGACCGCGACACAACCCACGTCCGTGCTATAATTCCTTGCCTTTGCATGCGAATTGTTTCTGTTGATTTAATGAGTACCTATTAAGGGACATGATGCATTGTAGGTCATGTACAACCTTTAGACGAGAGAGAGTTTTACTATTTTTTTTTCCTTTTGTGCGCCAGTTTTTAGTTGTGTTTAATTGAGGTTGTTCTGAACGTCTGAAATTGTAATCTTCTTGTTGTGATAGATTTCATGGATGACTCTAGGAAACTAAAATGGAAGGGAAGAAATTTTACTATCTTTTAAAGAAATCACATTTTATTATGTCAGGTTTGAAATTTTCAGTGTTTAAGTGGTGGGGACTATGCTTGCTGAAAATGTTATTGAATGTACTATATTTGCTGATTTCTAGATCAAAAGATATAACTGCTTTCAAAGAAAGCACAAATGGGGGTTATCCAGTTGAATATGTTAGCAAGGGATTCCTCAGGTTAACTGTGTTAAGCATTTAGATATAACTGCTTTCAAAGAAAGCACAACTGGGGGTTATCCAGTTGAATATGTTAGCAAGGGATTCCTCAGGTTAACTGTGTTAAGCATTTAGATATTGCTATCAGCATTAATTTATTTTTGTTATATCGAAGGTCATTCTGCTTGTATTCCTTTTCTAGAGGCTTTTGATATTTTGGGTCCTTTTATCATATTTTCTCTCTATGATGACGTGACTAGGTCTTCTTGGAAGCGTTGCTCCTTGTGTGCTTTATGGAACTAATGTTGAGAGACTTGGAAGCACTTCTGGGACTTTTGCGACTCACTGCTTGTCTTATGCTGGCCTTTATCTGATTGGAAATGCCTTCTATGGTCTCAACTGCATTGCACCCATGTTTTCATTTCTTAACCGCACTGCTATTCGTCGCAAGTTTAATCTAGAGGCAAGTACTTCTTTTACCTGTCTATTCTTCCCTGGCACTTTCTCCTATTATCATGAGCTAAGTTTGTTGACTGAGTAAACCACTAGTCGCACATTCTGGTGAAGCTACTGGTATAACTTCCGCCCTTTTGGAA
Source organism: Lenwebbia sp. NSW1173648 (assembly GCA_029784005.1). NCBI lineage: Eukaryota > Viridiplantae > Streptophyta > Magnoliopsida > Myrtales > Myrtaceae > Lenwebbia > Lenwebbia sp. NSW1173648. The sequence goes on along the minus strand of JARCGZ010000008.1, from coordinate 15,964,154 downwards.
GGCAACTGTGCCAACGTCTCATTTTTTTTTTCTCCAAGGATTGTTGCTTCTTCTTCTTTTTTTGTAGTTTTAACTGCAGAAGTAATGTTAGATTCACGAGGTACTTACATTATAGTTTAGTTGAATCAGGAAATCTCAAGGTTATGATATGTATTGACATGTCACTTCATGTTTGGTTAAAGTAGTCAATCTCAACAGATTAGCCTGATGAGTGCCCATGATTTGTGAAAATACAATTGATCCTGCTATGACTCTTGGGGTTAGCAACGGGTGGGCAGGGCTTAGGCCCCGTACTGCGCCTCACATATGCCTTCCGTCCTCCCCTTGCGTGTGCAAATACATTTAGTAGTTGGCCCAATTTATCACTCCAACCCCATTTAAAAGAAGACTTATATTTCTGTGCAATTTATACGGTAGCGGCTAGTGGGTAGATTAAGGGAGGATCTGCAAATATCATCATATAGAAATTATAGTCATCATGAGGATCTAACAGAAATTATCGTCTTCATGAGGGTCTACCCTTTCTCTGGACCATCTTGTGAGTCAATCATGCAATCTGTCCTGATGCTGGCCCAACAGGTTCGTTACCATCCGTCTCCTCACCACCCTTGCAATTGCGAATGAATTATGCAATCGGTTGTGATCCTTGTCCAACAAATTGTTTAGCCCCAATTTATCCCACTTGGGATGGGCAAATGCTGGTTCCTCTTGAGCCCTTTGCCCCTCATTGGCCAATTAATTTCTTCTTAAATTTTTTGCTTGAACTTTCTTGCCTTATTCTACATGATTGCTGTCCTGTAAATATGACTAGAATAGGCATTTTGGGAAACACAATTAAATTTGTGTAGTGTTTAATAGAATCGATTTACTTTATATGATTTAGGTGTTAGTTTAATCTTCAACAGTAAAAATAATACCCTCAAATAAATTTGCATTCAACAGTTGAACGAACTTTTTATTTTGAAGAGCTGGGACAACAAAAATTGTAAAAATATGCCTTAGTTATTCCCTAAAAATCAGCTTTCACTTATTCAACTGTATCTATTTCTAAAAGGTCACAAGACGCTCCATTGGAGCTTCCATGACTTTCCGAAAGTAGAACCAATTTTCTTGAAGAACTAGGTGACAACTTAGGATGTTTGCTTACTTCTAAGTATGTCTTAATTGACAAACAATAAAATCATTTAACTTGTTTTTTAGTTTGTATAAATGTCTTGTAATAAAAGACAATGTTAGGTTACGCTTACTGATCAGTGTTTATTTTACATCATTTTCATAAAACAATGTTATTCATGTCTTACAACCAGTTATACTTATTAATTTTTATTGCCTCATGATAATTTTTCCCCGTATAGCATTATACTCTTGGTCCGTTTTCTTCACTTGATTTCTAGCAATAAGAAGAATAAGCAAATCCAATATAGTGAAATGAACTTAATTGTCTTAAACATGGATTATAATTTGGAAAAAATTATCGACCACCCAAAGCAGAATGTTAATATTTAAATATGAAAAAGTGCTATTAGTATATAATAATTAGTCCATATTTATATAATTAGTGGACAAAAATAGAAAGGAAAAAATTCAACGGATTTGTACAGATGTGTGAAGTTTAACGAAACCCATATTAAAACTTAGATGAACTTTGGTAATTGTACAAATCTATCATATACAAGACCAGCTTTGAATTTAAAAAATTGGCACCTCTGAGACTGCATTTTTCTGAGTAATCTTGAGGATATGTTCAAGGAATCACGACCGATTTCTTTACGAAGAAGAAGAAGAAGAAAATGCATATTGTATTTTTAATAGAAGAGACTTGCCATTTTGTGGTGTTGAAATTTCCCTCCATTAATCTGAAATTACAGGTAAACAGAGTTTCTTTTCTGATTATGGACAAGTATAATTATTTGCTTTCAAGATAATAGGTTATGTTGATTTTTGTTTTTGAAGTAATTGATTTTATCTTTAACCATCATCCCAACAGTGTTTTCATATGAAACTGTTTCTTATCTTGTACAAAAAAAAAAAATCACTTAAACGTAACCAAACGGCCTCTTGGTTTATGATTTTATGCTTATTCTACAGCTTTGTGTTCTGAAGTTCTGTTTTTTTTTTTTTTTTTTTGCGTGAAGTTGAATTCACTGAACTTAAGTATCCCCTTTTGTATGTCAGATTAAAGTAGAAATGTTTATTATGTAATATGTTGCCGAGAGACACTTTTTATCCATGTGACGCTTACGTAAATATAGCATTTTACATATGCATTTCTCACTGCTGCTCATACATCTGAAGAGGACCTGGGATGACTATGGTGGTATGGCAACAATTATCATGTTTTTATATTCTAAGCATTTTGAATATGTGAAGAGGTTATAAAGTGATGGTCAAGACCTATATACTGTTGTATCATAGGGTTTTTCTTTGTGCAAGAGCCTAATGTGGAGATTTTAAAACAGTTAAAGGACTTCCTGGGATCAGTTACTTGGTCTGGTTTATCGAAAATGAAACTGAGAAATTAGATATTTAAATAAAAGGGGATGAGTGCCTAATGTGTATTTACTGAAGTAAGTGTAAATGGGTAATTTAGGTTTATGCAGAAATATAATTCAAATCTAATATCTAATATAGTCACTACATGTTTTGTGGGGAATGGTTTGGTTTACAAGAGTAATTTGGGTCGGTTTTTTAGGAAGGAAGAAAGCTTACGAAAGTGTTTTGCTAGGTTTTGTTCATCATTCGAACGATACAGAATGAATCTGATGGATTGCCGCTCCAAATATGATTGGCTTGAGGTAGAGGTAGCAAGAGCAGATCGCCTTGTAATCCAGAAATAGATTTAACTTTTGGATGCGGCTTTATGAGGTCTATACGTAGGAGATTGGTTTACTTGAGAGCTCTTCCTTGTCTTATAGTGAACTGTACAGAATCAAGTGACGACTGACTATATGCTTCGTGGGTCTTTGCTACCTAAACAGGGTAGCTGTGAGGCACTTCACAGGTCATGTGGATGCTGTGGAAGTTGTGTGGAGGACGAGGTGCAGCGGGAGCGGTGCGAATCGGGGTGCGATGTGCTAACTCATGTCTTATGCCACCCCTGTGCTCTCTGCCAGGAGGGACGTGAGCTCCGTCGTAGGCTTCCTCATCCCGGATTCAATGCACATCCAGTCTTGGTGATGATTCCCCCAGGCGAGCAGTCTATGGCTCGTGGGGCTTGAGCGTGCTACATCTATATGAAAACCAGCCTGTCTATGTGCAAACTGTACCTGTGGTTTCTTCAGTTGTGGACTTATCAGACCTTCTATTGTACTAAAGAAATGGTGATGAAATGTAATGCTTGGTCTTAACCAGCTATAAATAAATGCTCTGTATATCATGTCTTTTATTAATATAGTAATACCTCTCTGTTAGAGGTTATTCACTTTATCGTAGCTTCTGCTTTTCTTCTCTCTTGGTGGAATTCAAGGTGGAAAATTATAGGTGTGCTTGCTTACTGCTGTGGATGTTGAAATGACAGTGACGACTTTGAAGATGAACGAGGAAGTTCATTGAAATTCCTAAACCTGATCACGGAATGCAATTGAGCCACGAAACATTTCTTTTAATAAATTCAAGTCCTTTCAAATGAATTAGATCTTTTTGACCAAAAAAAAAAAAAATTGAATTAGATCAGGACTAGCTTATGTAAAAAAAAAAATGCCTAAACGGTAAGTATCAAATTGTACTTTTCAATAAAGGTTTGAGACATAATAAGTGTTCGAAATTTGATTATGCCGGTTTGAAAGGTATAGGATAGATTATGTTTGTTTCGGATTGCACCAATTAAAAAAATTGAAAGGCGATTGCAGTCTATATGTAATATTTAACTCTTTTTTGGTGTATATTTGTGAAGATCAAATCATGAGTGGGATTCTTTATATGGTATAACCTAGTCTAAGAGTAGTATGATTAGTAGTCTCTCTTTTTAAGTGACAGATTACCATAAGATTGCCAAGAAAAATTTCAATTAAGGGCTTAAAGTGCCTTCATCTTCTCAAAGGCTTGAAATGGACCTCATTTCAAATAAGGGCATGAAGTGCCCTCATTGTTTCAAAGAAAGGTCTGACCAAAAGTATTTTCGCCATTAGTTTTTTTCTTTTCTTTTCTTTTCTTTTTTTCCTTTCTTTTTTCATTTTTTTCCCTTCCTTTTGGCCGGTGGCCGGCCAGCGACGAGGGCTGCCGGCCATAGGCAAGGCCAGCCCTTGCCAGATCTAGGCGAGCGTTGCCCTGCCAGCGACCGATGAGCCTCCCCAGCAACCGGCAAGCCCTCGCCAGATCTAGGTGAGGGCCCACGACCCTCGCCGGCCGCAACAAAGGAAAAAAAGAAGAAATGGGAAAAGAAAAAATAAAAAGGAAATTTTTTTTAAAAAAAAAAACGTAAATTGACAAAAATGCCCTTAGTCAGATCCTTCTTTGAAATAATGAGGGCACTTTAGGCTTTTATTTGAAATAAGGTGTGCTGGGCCCTTATTTGAGAAAACGAATACACTTCGTGCCATTATTTGAAATTTTCCCATATTGCTAGGATGATAAATAGCACAGGAAAGGGTATAAATATTTCAAACTTTTATGGTGAGTGCAACAAGTTCTTACGTTGTTGTCGTTAAACGTGTCGAAGAATTTGATAGATCCAAGTACAATGTCATTCAATCGATAGTTACTCCAATGAAAACATCGAGACATGTTAGAGATATCAAGACTTGTCTATCAAATTAATTTATTAAATATATTATACACGCCAGAAGTGATTATTTGAGCTAGTGAGTTCAATTAAGCACCTAACAGAACTAGCATATTACTAAGTAAAAAATCTAACACACGAATTTTAGCATTCCTTGAATTATTCTAAAATAATTGAGGAATAATATGGCTTGGACCAGCTTAACACTATTTTGAAACCTTCTTTGTTGAACTCCCTACGAGTTGGACACAATCACTATGCACATCTATAATGATAGAGAACCAACGTCTGGGATAATGATCAGGGATGGAAGTGGCATGGATTTGAGACGGCTGATTTCATTTGAATCTCAACTCGCTGAAGTAGTCGGATACGTATACTATTTTCGTAAACAAATACCAGACACTAGAAGAATATTATATAATATGATTTAGAAATACCGATATTTTCTCGAAACTTATGCATTGTAGTTCTTCAATCAGAAAACCTACACAATTACATAACACAAGATTGAAGGAAAATTAAGATCACAGATCATAAAAATCTACAATCTAAAATCCCAAAATGATAACCTAGGCTTAAGCGTGGTTATAACCGAAAATGTTATTTTTAACTGATTTTATATGTGGGTCCACAAAATTATACAGTAATATTGAGCTTTTAAACAAAGTAAGAATAGTTTGGTAAACGATCTTTTGAGTTCAAATTTCGAGTTTAACCATCAAGTAAATCTAGAAAACGTCAAAAAGTCTAGTAGGGTTGAATGATTGTGTACATTTACTAAATACAATCTGGATTGTAAAGAAGACAAGGACAATTTAGTAATACATATCGAGTTAGGACATCGGGTTTCACATACATAAGATCTCAAACTCGTCCCAAACCTTAATTTGTGTTTAGCAAAACGTCCCTCTACTTGAGGGCTTCGACAAATCGTGTTCCCCATTCTTCCTGCCAAAAAAATGCTATAGAAGGAAAGGGTTAAATTCTCTCCCCTCTCCTTTCAATAGGAGAAGGGAAAAAAGAAAACGTGCTTTGCGCAAGTTTTTTCACTTATTGTACCCTTACTTATAAAGGGATCTTCGGTCAAGGAGACATTATAGTAGGAAGGCTGACCAATATATATAAAGCACCATCAGTCAGAAGGGAGAAGCAGCTACCTCTTTTTATTCTCTGCCCGTATAACCAACTAGCAGATTCTGTGGGTCAAAATACACCTTACCCAGGGTTGACTATTCCTAAGACTGCGTTGGGTTATAAGATAGATTGAGGAGAAGAGGAACTCTGATGCGAGAAAAAAAATAATCCCACCTTCAGAGTGTTGGGTTCGTGCGATATAATTTATGTGACCATCCTTTTCGAACGAGGAGTAGAACAAAAATAGGGCACGGTTGGTAGTCGTTGAAGACTTAATTGAACTAATTGAAATGTGTAAACCTCGATTGAACTTTTTTTAAATTATGCGAACTTAATTAAACCAATTGAAATTTTAGAACTCTATTAAAATATGCACATAAAAGTGGAGGGCTAGCAGTGCAAAAATTCCCAAGTCAAACAATGTTGACATCTTCCCCGGTGGGCTCATAGCAATCAATGGCGGGTTTTTGAAAGCCGTGACATCCTCTCAATAGGGCTCGTGGAAATCTAGGGCAGATATATCAGGAAGAATACCTGTGTCGCTCCGAATAGTTCACTTTTTAAAAGAAAAGAGGGAACCCCATTCACAAATCAGAACACCTCCCTTTCCTACGAGGTCGAAAATGAAATGTCCGACGGTAGTCAACAACCAACTTCCTTCCGATGACTGTGACATTCTACTACCTAGACAACATTAAGAAACCACAAAGTCACGAGCATAACACTCAACTCTTCATGGAATCCATAATCTCTCATTTCCTACTAAGGTGGGGTCACTAGTAGGGGTGATCGGTGCCAGGATGAGAGGTTCCCATCCTCGAATTGAGAACCTCCCGCTAGGGACCGGTTCCGCAAAATACAAACCGTAAGCTACCCGCTCGTTCCATGGAGCCACCAGAGAACCGAACCACCGGTCCAATCCGGTTCCTGATTAGATCCCAATTACGGTCCTACTGATCGAACCAGTCCCTAGCGATTGAAGAAAGAGACGTCACCAAAGCTAGCAGGTACATGAGCTGAAGTTGCATAAGCATCACCAAGAATCATATCACCATAAGATACAAGGGTAAATTGCTTCTCGCCCGCCCTAAAGATCTAGGTGAGTTTGCAATGTCCTTCCTGAATTCGACTCTTCACAATCTCCCCCAAAAAGCCTACAAATCATTCAATTTAATAAACTAGTTTCTTTCTCAGTTTCAGCCATTAAAGTAATGATATTTCTTAGGAGATTCTTCATGATGAAGAAAATTGCTTAGATCGCTTAGTTTAAAAGAATTGCTTAGTGAGCTGGCACTTGGTCACGGTAAAAAAAACACGTTGTACATAAAAGAATGGGTCTGGACTCTAACCTTTGAGGGAAATGGCTTTAATTAAAAGAATATAAATTTATATTATATAAAAAGGCCGGTCCGATTGAGCCGGTTGGATGGTTCCCACCCGAAACCGGGAACCGAACCGGTACCCGCCGATTCAAGAAAATTGAAACCTGAAACTAGACCGGTACCCATCAATTACCATTCAAAATCAACCGGTTGAATACGGTTTGGTCCGGTTCAGTTTAGGTGGATTGTGATTTTTTTGCTCACCCCTAGTCAGTAGGGCACCTCCCCTAGTTTTAAGCTTTGCAGTTTGCATGTTCATTCTCGTCGCACTAGAATCATCTCTCGGTGAAATGAATAACTCCCTCTCCCCGAAACAATGGCAAGCCAAGTTCCGACATGATATAATGCAGATCAGCAAGCAGTTGGGTGACGGAACACGGTTCGTAACCGATGATTGCAGTGGGTGCGACTATAGATGTAAGGACATAGGATGTCTAAGTAACATTCCTTAATTAATCCTAGGCTAAACAACATTTCAGCAACTTATTTTACCAGCTGCACCCAACACGAACAAGGTAAAACAATCTTTAAGGCAATCCAATAGTGTCTTAAATGCCAGATAAAGGAAAAATTCTGGACCCAGGACATCTTGCCGTTAAATAGGAAGCATACGTTCTATTCTCCTGGTGCAGAAACCCCTTGCTTCAGTTTTTCCTTCTTCATCTTCTTTTTAGAGACTGGCTTCTTTTTCTTAGGAGGAAGGGTCTTTTGAGCATATACGTAAAGTACATAGTTCCCGACAAGAAATACCAATAGAATCCCGACTACCAGCAGCAGCACGATCAATCCCGGGTTGAGCCCTCCAGCATCAGCAGCAGCATTTCCCTACATGACATAGTTTAAGTTATTTCCATATCAATAGATTAGAAGAGAGAATATAACCACCTTTCATTCATAGCATTCTCTTGTTCCCTTTAACATGAGTACCAAAATTTGTATCTTAAAATGAGAAAATGGAAAGTCTCTTTCTCCCAGATGAGCCAAGAATACTCATATATCTGAGAGGATCATCAAAAGAAAAGAAGCATATAGCTCAGTATCTTTAATAGTATAACTAATGCAAAGGTGACCGAGCTTCAAACATCCAAAGATTGCCAGCTAGATGGCCTATTTCAAGGCTTCAATTATTACGGGGAAGTTCTTGGATCCAACCCATGGCAATCACTAAGCCACGTATAATCATACAATCCAGAATATCATTAAAAGATAGAAGCATAAGGCTAAGAATTGATTAACTAGTATCAACTCATGCCAGATTTGATGAGAACTCACTCAATCTTCAAGCAAACAATAGTTGCCAGCTAGGTGGCCTATTTGCGAGACTCCCTTTTTCTAGAGAAAAGTCGTAAGATCCAACCCATGAAAGTCCCATGGGAAGATCCTAGATCCAACCCATGAAAGGGATTGCCTTCGACTTTTGGAATCATAGTGATGATGTTGGAACGAAGAATATTCATCACAAAATTCACCATATGCCTTATTGGTGATCAAGCAACTTCAACATAATTTTGCTTTTGAAGGGGGAAAAAAGAGGCAAAAGCAACTGCCAGTCTTTGATTTTCAGATTTCAAAATTAAGCTATTGACAAAAGCTTTTGTATCAAGAGCACATCTTTGACTTGGAAATTGCCTAGAGAAGAAGAATGAGGAAAGGTAGGTAAAAGAATTCGAGTAAATAGAAAAAGATCATCTGCTGACAAATCAAAGGCATTTTGATTTTAACATCTCATTCTACGAGCTAGCTCCTCCGTCATCCAAGCCAAACACACTTTCCGATTCCACCTATCAAAGGAAAAGGGCCCCCAGTTAAAAAGAATCCCGAGACTGCAGCCTCCTTGTTACACAATATTCATGTGTCTAATTTCTCCTCCATCTCCCTCTCTGTATCTGGGGTCACAAAACTAGTCCAACCTCATAGCATATCACTAGTTCCAATAAGAATGCTAAGTTAGAGAGAGAGAGAGAGAGATCAACTTCGAGGGCAAGCATTTACAATCTCGTGGAAGAGCCAAAGCAAAATGAAGGGCGATGGAGTCTAATGTTCAGACATGAATGCATGTTCGAAAATTCAACCTAAATGGAAGATCACTCGGCTCAAGAACGAAAAGGTAAATTTTATAGATCATTATTAGTATTGCTGATATTTCAAACCACATTGCCTGACATAACAGTTGCTTGGGCTCTTCCTGATATTGGGTTCATTCACTCTACTCATTCGCCTCATAAAGAAGAGACAAACAGACACTCCAAAATCAAGAGTCCATCTACAAGTCAAACTCAAGAAATAATCACTACTCCTCAAAGCCATCACAAGTGTTTCGCAATGGATTACTCCAGATTAAAGGCATGCATCGGAATATTCAAAGCCGGACGAAAACAGGGCAAGAAACAGAGAACTAAGAAGCGCAACATCGAAACCCCAAACGAGCATCGTCGCAAATTCTCCACAGAGAAGATGAAAACACAGAAGGCAAGCCCAATCCTCCCACATACATGAGTCGAAAGGCGAGACATTTCTACTAAAACAGCACAGATCTGCCAGATTGCATCAACAGAACCACGAAAACTTCCGAATTGTCGACACACGAGAGAGAAAATGCACCATGCTATCGAACGACGGAGGGACCTTATCGGCGAACTCCGAATCCTCGGCCATGGCTGTCCGCGATCGTCGAGTCGGAGCGAGATCGAGTTACGGTGGGGAAGAACGCGACGAACCCCAGGACACAGAAGGTTCGAGAAACGGAGGAGATCTGTGCCTGCCAAGGAGAGGCGAGCGATATTGAATGCTCGAGCTCGGGACCAAGACAAATAGGGACGGGGGGTTTTCAAGCCGTGACTTCTGGTTCTCTAGCTCTGACTCTGTCATTTGGGGAAGTGGGCCGATTGGGCCTGGCCCATTATTGATGGGCCCAATGTTTCTATCCCCAAACCACTTGATTGGATTGGGCCTAATTCGAAGATGGTCTTTTACATATCACTGCAAAGGTTCCAACGCGATAACAGTTTTATTTCTTTATTTTTCTGTTTTTTTTTTTGTTTCGGAGAATAGATTTGAAATAAAAATTGGTTTGATAACACAATTTTATTTTTCTATTTTGAGGATAAATTTTTTACTCAAAAATAGATTTGGAAGAGAAATTAAAAGCAGCAAAAAGTTACTTCTTTTATTTCTGGAACAAAAAAAAAAGATATAAGACTCCGTTTATTTCGCGAAAAATGTAATAGTTTTGGAAAATATTTCTAGGAAGTCATTTTTCAAGAAAATGATCATGTTTTTTTATGTTTAGCTGAAACCTAAAAATGAAACGAAGAAATATTTTTCGGTGTTTGGAAAGGAAAATACTTTTTTTTTATTATCTTTGCTCATTCCATTTTTTCCCCCATACAGATTCCAAACGAGGCCTTGACCAAGCATTAGCCTGACGTGACGAAGGTGGCCCAATCCTAAGGCCTTCAACCACGCCCGCACGATCCCTTCTTCTCCACGTTGCGACTCTGCCTCGTCCTCATCTTGCTCAGCGCCATCTCTGTCGGGAATCTCACCAATCCGAATGCCATCAGGTACCACGGCACTCCCCCCTTCAGGTCATCGGCGATCGAGCCCTCCTGCTCGTGCTCTTTTGGCTTCCGCTGCCGGTCTGGAGCGGCGATCTCTTGTTCTCCGGAATAGTAGGGGGAGGAGGATTTGGAGGCGATTCTCGGTAAGGGATGAGCTTCCCACAGAAGATGATGCGGCGATCGTTGGACAGGAGGTCTGAGGAGGGACCGGAGTCCCCGGTCGACTAGATCGAAGAAATTGTCGTGATCGGAGGAGGACGATGACGGGGATGTGGAGGCGTTGCTGTCGGCGAAGGAGTGATCGGCCGCGTCGCAGTACAAGGAGAGGTTGCAGAGGAAGAGCGTCTTCACCGTCGTTGTGAACTTGTGCCGGATCAGTGTCGACGGGCTCTTCCTTCCACGGTAGTTAGACGAATCCGTGGCGATGATAGTGGATTTACAGAGAGAAAAGGGGGGAAGGAAGTGTGATTTTTTTCTGGTTGGAGAGAGAGAATGGGAGTGAAGAGATTTTAGAGAGAGAAAGTTGGAGGAGCGAGAGAACATGGGGGAGAGATTTCAGTGTGGAGGAAGACTACGGGAGGCCGCGTGAGAGAGGAAAATGATTTCTGTTTCTCAAAATTGGAAATCATTTTCCTCTATTTTAGGAGGATATTTTCGAAAATATTTTCTTTGACCGCTCATTTTCCACGCCCCAAATGCAGAAAAATGTGGAAAAGGTTTTTCTGGAAGATATTTTTCGTGAAACAAACGGAACCTAAATTCGGGCCATCCAAAATTTAGGACGTCACTCGTTAGGGCTTCTTCTTTTAAAGTGCAACGCAGAAGCTTTTTTCTCTCTGCCTAGCAAAAGTGCGACGCAGACCTCCATCTCCAGATCCCATCGCCACCAACGACGGCTCACTGTGGTCTCTCTCTTTGTTCTTCCCGTCGACTCGCTCTCAGTCTCTCTCTTTCGTTCTTCCTGTCGACTCATTCTCGCTCCGTCTCTCTTTCGAATGTGAACGACATCTTCAGTCCTCTATGTTTTGTGCGCTTGTAGAAACAGTTGATTTCGCTTTGATTTGCTAGAGTTTTAATTAGAATTTTAGTGTCTTTGAGGATTAAGTGGCGGATCACATCATAAATCTATGATCTTGGTTTCCTGCTAAGTGTTATATTAAGCTAGAAAAGCTGGAATTGTAGCATTATTTCCAATTAGGATGTTAAACTCACCTTTTTGGTTTTGCAATATGGTGATCCTCTCTCATGAGTAATTTTTTACGCCTCTGTGCAAGACCTTCGACTAAATATACCTTCATGGGTTGAAGAACAAAGTGAAGTTGACCATATTTTGCTTGCACTTAATACACATAATCATTATGAACCGTGAATCTATACTGGAAAGCACCTATATGCAAACCTAACCAAATGAAGCAATGCTGCGCACTTGACTTGAGACTAAATACGATGCAGTAAAGTCAGGTCCTTCTTTTTCTGGGTTCGTTTTTTGTTCGGGAACCTGTGCACTAGTGAGTTAATTCTGGTTCATTCTTTCCCGTGCTTTAAAAATGCGAAGCTTGAGAGGAAAAGAAAGCAGTAGGTAATTGATATTGTGATTTTAATTTGTTGTAGCGACAATGACAATGTTATCGTTCTTGTTCCTATATGTTTGCTGAGGTTTGCAAAATTATGTTTTCTGTACAAGCAGTCCCTATATCATTTTGATATAGTTTGGTGATACTTTGTGGTCGTTTAATTGCCTTTAATGTTACTGTAATTGCATTTGATGAGTGGGCTCATTTGATGATCACTAGTTAAGGTTAAATGGCATCCCACAAAAAGGCATTTGTAGCAAAGTGGATCGACTCTTTGTTTAATCCGTTTGTAAATTTGCTGGTAGAAGAAGTCAAGAAAGGAAATCGCACCACCTGTACCTACAACAAAGCTGGGTGGAACAACATACATGCTGAATTCCATAAATAGACAGGACTCCACTATAGTCTAGTTCAATTGAAGAACGGGGTAAACAAACTGAAGATACAGTATAGCAGTTTTCAGAAGCTTTTTTCACAGTCTGAATTTGGATGGAATAATGTAAATAAAACGGTGGTTGTGGATGATCCAAGTGTATGGGAGACTCATGTCAAGGTATTACTTTACTTGGGTCATTTTTTTCTTATTGTGGATGTAAGCTTTGATTATGTTGATGATGTATGTCAATTGTGAAAATTGCAGGATAATAGCGACTGGACTAAATTCAAGAAGGATGAGTTACCTCATTATCCCGATCTGTGTATTGTGTTTGGTGATACATATGCTACTGGGGATTATGTAGCGGGAAATGTAGAAAATAGGGTGGTGTCGGAGGGAGATGACAATGGCGATGGTGATGACATTGGTGATACAATAGGTGATCCGGAGCAATTTAATGAACACCAAGTTGATGAGGGAGTATTTGCACCTGACGTGACTGCCACCCCAATTTGTGAGAAGCACAAGCTAGATAGGACTCCAAATTCCAAGAGGAGAAGAAAGAGTAACACATTTGAAGTTAATGGCTGTTGCAAAGCCATTCAAGATATGATCAAATTCAGGACGAGTCCATCAACAACAAGTGGCTCCTTCACCTCACATGCCCCATCACCTATAAACCCCTACTCCATAGCAGTAGTGGTTGCTGTCCTAAATGGCATGCCTGACTTGGAGCAGAATCTTTACAACAAAGCTATGAACCAAGCATGTCTTAATGCCACATGGAGAGAGCCTTTCATCGTATCTCCATCTAAAAGGAGACGTGGACTTATTGAATCTCTTTAAGTATATGTTGAGAAATATGTTATGGATTTATATTTGGCTTAATTTCAGTCTATGACTTATGTATTTCAAACATTGTGATTTTTTTTTCTTTATGATGAAACTATGATGACGTTATCGGTATTGTTGATTGTTATTGGATTCCTTACTTATCTGTTATGTTTATGTTCTTCTTTTGCGTGATGGCATAGGTAATATGGAGAGGGGTGAAAGTAGCATCTATAATGATCAAGTAGCATCAGTTGAAGTAGCTCAACGGGATTTTGATGATTTTGATATTGATTTACTAATAGCATGGTTGTGCACTGTTATGGTGGATAAGGCCATGCACACGAGGGAACCTATTAGGGACAGTGTATTGTCAGGACCCGAATGGGTAAGGGAGGTTCATTATAGACATTTAGATAGAATATATGAAGCTTTTAGGATTGAGAGACATGTCTTTCTCAACCGATGTAGATTGATGAAGGCAAGAGGTTGGTTGGAAGATAGTTGATATATTAAGGTAGATGAACAAGTTGCAATTTTCTTATCTATAATTTGTCACAAGAACCCCAACATAGATTTAGGTGAAAGATTCCAACGTTCGGGACAAACTATCAGCAAGTACTTTGCTATAGTGTTGCACGCAGTTCTCCATCTAGCAAAAGATATTATCACACCACCTTCCTTTGATGTTGTCCCAGAGGAGATTCTTATGAATCCCAACCATGAACCTTACTTCAATGTAGGATTTTCATACATTCCTTTACACCAACAATTTCATTTTGTTGATAATATTGTATAAATCTAATTGTTTTGATAAAATGACAGGGTTGTATAGACGCTATTGATGGCACTCATGTTCATGTTTCAGTACTTGTGTCAAAGTAGATCCCATTTAGAGGTAGGAAAGGAATTACCACTCAAAACGTGATGTGTGCTTGCTCGTTTGACATGAGGTTTACTTTTGTGTATGCTAGTTGGGAAGGATCTGCCAACGACTGTCGCATGCTCTCGGCAGCACTCGAGACTCCTCGCTTGGAATTTTCTCGGCCACCACTAGGTATTTGCTTGTTTTATAAGGAGTAATTTTCTTTGTGATTGTATTATTGTTGCATCATGACCCAATGTATGAATACCATGTTCTAGGGAAATACTACGTGGTAGATTATGGTTATGCAATAGCTGCGGGATTTTTAATGCCTTTTAAAGGTGAAAGGTATCATCTAAATGATTATAGAGGTAGAACAATACGACCAAAAACAGCAAAAGAATTGTTCAATTATAGGCATTCTTCACTAAGGATTGTCATTGAGAGATCATTTGCGGCTTTAAAGAATCGCTTCTTCGTTTTGAGACACATGCCTTCATTTACAATTCAAAAACAAGTATATATTGTAATTGCATGTTCTGCTATCCATAATTACATTCGTGATCAAGACAAAATGGATAAGAACTTTTCCCGATATGGAGATCCGGAGTACCCGTTTGGACCTACACAAGATGAGGTTATAGACTATACATCAACCGAGGAGGGAACCGATATGAACATGCTTAAGAAAATTATTGCCAATAAAATGGCAAGGGATCATAATATGCCAAAGATTCCATGAAATTGTGTCCTCGACTTTTGTAATGTATTTCCACTATTTGTATTTGAGGATTTCCTAGCTTGGCTCTTGTAATGACAAATGAGACTTTGTTTTGTAGAAGTGATTGTTTGTGGTGGTATTCAGTTTGTTTGGAGTTTCAAGTCCAACATAACCACTCTGTTTGTGGTGGTATTCAGTTTGTTCATATAAAAGCAGACCTTTCTTTATAGTTTCATTGTTCAGCTTGACGCCAGCATTCTCTTCTTTCCATTTTGATCTTCACGAGGTACTTTTCAGCAGGAAACGTTGAGCTTAAGTCGAGATATAGCAAACATATGTATCTGCGATGGATGCGGTGTTGCCGCTGTTTTTTTACCGGTTCAATTATTTGATTTTTCTTTTTGGCTAGCCCCCAAAGAAATCTTTGCTTATTCCCTGCGACAAATTTGCTGGATTATCTGTTGCCTCGATTGTTTTCTCTCTTATTCCTTGTGACTGTCTGAGGGCGAGTCTGTAATATCCAAAGAACATGACTTTTTCCCGTATCAATGTTTATCGTCCCACGTGAGAGATCAATTGGAGTTCTTGTCTTTGATATCTAGGTGGCCCAAAAGAACATATCTGATGCACAACGCAGGGGTCTCTTTCTTTCATCATTCTCTCAGAAGCTTCAAGAGCTGCAAGAGCTTTTGATTGCTCCAAAGCTCTTTCGCTATCAGAAGATACTAATCTTGACTTAGCAGATAACAAAGTCCCAAGCAAGCAATTTGAGATTCTGGCCTTCTGGCTGCACCTCCCATGTGATTCCCTAAGTGCTTTGCAAGCGTAACCTATGCCTTCAATACAGACTTCATTTTTTCCACAAATTTTTGAAGCAAGCATCATTTCCAGTATACAATCTGGATGCTCTCTGTTTCTAAACACATTCCTCAGTAAATTCAATGCTACCATGTCCTCCCCTTCCCCATGATAACAAAGAGACAAAATGCAGTACCTCTCATTTCTTTCGAGAATTCCCGGGAGCAACTCTTCAACCTGATGAGCAAGGGCCTTCAATCCACTAGAGACAGATAGGGCAAAAGAAAGGTCATCCATGATAGATGAATCCCATTCGATCATTCCAAGTGCACATTTTCTCAGTAAGATTAGCAACAGAAGCACCGCCTCTTCTGTATTGTTTCTTGGCCCAAAAGAACTATCGATCAGTGAACGCAGATTTGGGGGACTTGCCTCGAAACCGCTATAGAGAAGAAATATTGCAAATTCCTTCTGTATCTTTGCAGCGGTTTCTACCTCAAGGTTCCAGTGATACAGCAGGGCATGGCAATACGACAATATAGGAGTAATTTTTTTTGTGATTGTATTATTTTCAACTCGAATTCGTTGCAATAGTAATCCGTTTCTTCCATTTACTTGTTGTATTTGTATTTAAGGAGAACATAACGTGGAAACAAAATTTTGGAACCAGAAATTTTGTTTTGTACTGTTATCAAACGAATTTCTGTTCTAGGAACAGAAATTTTGTGTCGTCATCAAACACGTATCTCGGCTCAAAAACTCGTCTAAGGAATAGAAATAGAAAAATCTATTTATGGCCAGAAATAAGGCTAAGGAAGAGAATTGTTGTCATGCGCGCCCCAAACCCGCTAATGATCAATCCACCCAGATGAGCACGAGCCCAATCTTCTAGCCTCGCCGAATTACTAGAAGTTAGGAGAGCGAATGATAACCATTATGTTCCTAGCAACAATTTCTAGACAGAAATAGATTTTTCTATTTCTATTTCTATTTCTAGACGAGTTTCTGAGCAGAGAAACATGTTTGACAACAACACAAAATTTCTGTTCCCGAAATAGAAATTTATTTGATAACATAAAATTTTTATGGTTGCCAACCGCCTAGGCCTCAGATGGACCAGCGGACGGCGGCCGGTGGACCAACGGCAGTCAAGAGAGAGGAAGACCGCACGCAAGAGAGAGGGAGTGAGCGATGGGAAGAATTCTTATTTTTGTTAATAGAGAAGTAGAAATTTATGTTCCAAAACTATTTCTAGATTAAAAATTTGTTCCAGAAATGAAAAAATGAAATTGCATTACCAAATGGATTTCTGTTTCAAACCTATTTCGAAGAGAAACAAAATGGTTATCATGCACACCTAGGAGTCTCTCCGTGGAACTTCTAAAATTGTACCTGGTGCTAGGTCCATAAGATATCGGGGCATAAATTAATTTAGTTAAGAATGAGAACAAGTTGCTATTCTTCTTTTATAATTAAAACGTTTGTCTAATTATATTTAACACCCACATGGACAAAAAAAGAAAAAGAAAAATGCTAGCTTGGATTTTTCAGTCACTAACGGAAAAACTAATGCGAAGAAAGGTGACGGAGTTACGGAAAAACTTATCTAACCCAAAAAAAAAAAGGGTTTTAAGAACTAAGATGGATCAACACAAATTTTAGGACTTCTCCTACATCTCAAAGTAGAATGTAATTTGTTTTATTTTTTTTTTACTTTTCCGCCAAAATTAAAATAGTTTTCAAATTTGAGAAAATAGTATAAATTTTCACGTGAATTCATGTTCCAACATTCACGTATTTTAAAAGGTTCAAGTGCTTAAAATTTAAAAATATATATTTAATATAATATAATAGGCTAACTAAAGATTAAAAAAAGAATTATCACTCCAAACAGACTTTACTGTTTTATGCGGTGGTAGTGTTGAAAAAGAGTGAGAAGTGAGACAAAAAAGGGTGTTTTTTTTTTAGTTATAATAAAGCCTTCTGTCGTAATTGAAATGAGATTGATGGACAAATTTTGTACTATCATTTTTTATTGATTAAGGGTGTCAATGGGTCGGGTCTCATATAGGCCCGACCCGGCCCGAAACCAAACAGTGCTAAGCTTGGCCTGACCCGGGCCGACCCGATACCCGAATCATATACATTCAAAATATTCAGATTGGGTCGAGTCGTTTCTTTTTTTTTTTTTTTAGAATCAAGCTCCAAAATTCCATAGATTTCAAGAATTCAATATTTCTATCATCTCCATCGTATAATTCAAGATCAATGAAAAGCGCTCGATTTCACGAAGGATAAAATCAAAGTTACTTGAGACTTAAATTTGAAAAAACTTTAGATTGTATTAGTTTTTTTGATATTGCTTGAGCTATGGAACTGTTCTCATACACCCTCTAAACTCTGTCAGCTTAAATCAAAATGCCATTAAAACCAAAAGACAAAAGAAATTGATCAATCTCAAGGATAAATTGCAAAATCGCATATTACAAAATAAATTTCCGCATATCGTGAGAAAGGTCATAATGACCAACCCACAAATATATATATTGGATCAAATCTCAAAAGCAAACAATTGATCTTTGTTAAACTAAGTTCAACCTGCCAAAAGGAAACGAAGAAGACAACAACTCACGAAATATCATGCCTCTTCAGTGATCATTTCAACTTGAAAAGGTTATTACAACAACCTCAACACTCATCATTCGTTGAACTCAAATCCCCCGTCTCTACATAAATCCAAAAACACAAGAACACAAGAATGTCTTGTTTCTTCTTGTTCCCATCCTGAGTTTATTCTCGCATGTCTAACAATCACAAGAGTATCCTGAATTACATATGACCAGATCTTCTTCTTCTTCTTATCTGTTTTCCTTTTGTTGTTGAAGGGCATCTTGAATTTCCTGCACATCCTTCCTAGTAGAAAGAAACACTTGACTATCCTGCAGGATGTCAGTGAGGATCAAAATAATATTTCAGTATATTTTTGCCATCGTCTTCGTGATCTTGAAGAACTCTATACCCAATGCAATGCGATGCGGGTGTTGGAAATAGCATTTAACACATTGTTTTGATCTTTAATAAGAACAGCAGTAAATTCAAGGCTTGAATTTTGCTTAGAAATTGTGACTCTTGACTCCATTTACAAATAATCTTAGACCATTGGGATGTTCATAATCTACCATAATCAAGTTTGCCATGGCCCTTTTTTCTCTTTCAGTCCCATGAAATCGATGGATCCAAACAATTATTGCTTAGAAATTGTGAATCTTGACTCCATTTAAATGCAGAACAGAAAATCTAGATGGTGAAAACACATACCTGTAGCACTATCCTCAAGAGTATATCCAGTTCAGTATATAACTGAACCTTAATCATTAATTAAAACTGGTACCAAACCAGACTTGTCCATGAATAAAAGAATGATTAAAAGAGTACCGCGGTTCTGAGCAGGTGGTTCTTGATTGTATCCTCTGTCTTGCTGTGTATCAGCAGAAGGTCCATTGTATTCTCCCCTTCCGCGGCCACGAAAACCACGTCCTCTTCCTCGGCCCCTACCTCTAGCATAACCCTGGTTGCGGTCCCAACCTCCATCATCATACTCATGATTCACAAAACCATTCCCTGAAACAAGCAATGCTATAGATTGTAACCAGAAAGCAAATATCTAGAGGATTGCTGATGCAGCAGAACGTATATGCCAATCATTCTCCTCCGAAGTGAATTAGCATTTTGGTGCCACCTCAACAGAGTACAAAAATAATTTAGCTAACCATGATCCAAGATCCTACATCTACAAAACTCCCTTCCATGTGAAGTAAAAGAAATGTTCAGTTCGGTGAATGCCATACCTCTACCTCTTGGTCTTCCTCTGCCACCGCAGCCTCTTCCTCGCCCATTAGGTGATCCCTCTATAGTAATAAGGAAAATAATTTGAAGAAAACTCGAGAACCAACATAATAGTCACTGATAAACAATAGCGACAAAAGCCCATTTATGTTCTTTACAGAGGCAATTATCCAACATTCCAGCACCAGCTCCTCATCAAAGGACAATGCAGAACTCCAAATTACATCAAACAGAGAGAAGGCAGAAGAACATAACATACCCAGAATTGAGGAAGAAACAAGAAAACCAGTCCAGCAAAAAAAAAAACGCATTATACAACTATATTTTTTTACCTGACTCAAACTTTAAGCATTATACCCACTCATTTCAGATAATCCTTGCATTCTCTCTATTACCGTGGGTAACATGACTTAAGCAATTCAAGTCAATCAAACGGGTCATCTAGGGAGGAAGAAAAAAAAAAAAAAGCAGACACTAGAGCTGACTTGCAGTTTTTCCTTTCAAGCTAGAAGCTAACTGTTGAATCAGCAACTGACTTTCTAGTTTCCTTCCTTTCCATCCTCAGTAGTCACTTGAAACTAAATTAGCAGAACTTAATCCTTCAGTCTCTGTTTCTTTGTGCACCGAGCCAAACACGCATAAATCTGAGCTAACCAAACCATCTACCAGTACTACCACGTCACATGCTTTCATCGAACAGCTACCCAGCTAAACCCACATTCTGCAAATTCTACCCAAATCGCTGGAATAACCTAATTCATCATTTGATATCACTATTCTCTTCTTTTTCCAATACCTTCCATTTCTCGTCGATGACCAACGATTATTAGAAGCGAAAAATCACACTCCACAAGCAGTTTCACAGAAAAACAAACCAGAATCAACAGTTACTCGAATCAGTAGGCAAAGCAAGCGGCTCGCCTCGGTTCAAGACCCTCGACAATCCGGACCCATCTTGAAGAAATTGCGTTGAAGTATATAGAATAGATCAAGTCTCGATCGACAAACCTGGTCAATGGTGGGACGAGGATTGTTGCTCGGATCAAGAATGAAGCCGCGGGGAGAGGGGGAGATCGACGCCGACGAGGGAAGAGGGGGAGATCGATGCTGTGGGGATTGGAGGGGAGAGTGGGAGAGCGTGCGAACAGGGGAAGAGACGAAGTCACTAGAGGTTTTTCTTTTGGGCCGAGCCTTACGAGGAACAGTATCGAGACCCGGCCCGAAAATACACTTAATTTTTGGGCCGGACCAAGCAGGTTCGGGCTTTTTCAACACCCCTTATATTAAATGGTTAATACCACGAAAAACCCCAAACTGGTACACCTATAACAAATTTACCTCAAACTATTTTTTTAACCACTAAAAACCCTAAACTGATACACCTCTGACAAATTTACCCCAAACTAGTACTTCTATAACAAATTTACCATCCGTTAGTTTTCGTTAAATTTTATCGTCAAATTGCTGATTTGGATGACACGTGGCAATTACCGGATGTACACGTTTGGAGTTTTTACCCTATATTTGTCACGATTGTATCAATTTGGGGTTTTCCATACTATTAATCAAATTTAACAGAAACTAATAGATGGTAAATTTGTCACATGTGTACCAGTTTGAGATTTTTGGGGGTCAAAAAAATTAGTTTATGGTAAATTTGTCACAGATGTACTAGTTTGGGGTTTTTTGTTGTCGAAAAAATAGTTTGGGGTAAATTTGTCACAAGTGTATCAGTTTGGAGTTTTTTGTGGTAAAAAAAAAATAGTTTGAGGTAAATTTGTCATAAGTGTGCCAGTTTGAAATTTTTCGCGGTATTAACCCTATATTAAACGAGTGCCCGCATAAAATCACAGATTTCTTTTCCATTATGCTCAAGTTGCTTGGCTTGCAATTGGAGGAAGATTGCGGGGACATCGATGACGATGTGGAAATTTGATAGAGGGGCCATTCCATTCATAGGACAAACACCGCCCACACAAAAAAGAAGAGAAAAGAAAAAGAAATGATTCCGACAGCCCATTGTCTTATTCCTCAGCACCAAGTCATTCTCGAGTGCACGGTTGGTGATTAATTGATTTTGCTCCTCAGCATGAGTTCCAATTGTTCCATCATGTCTTAATCGTTGTCTACGTCAGTCACACCCCTAGCCTAAAGTGAAAAAAGAGAGAAAAAATAAAAAGGAAATTATAAAAAAAATCGAATAAATTTAAAAAATTACAAAATTATCCACGTCAGCACCATTCGTTTCACATCAGAAGGCCGATGTCCACATCAACGATTACTAACCAAAATCAGCCGAAATGACTATATTGGTAAATGATCAAAATGTTTAAGACTGAAGTTGCCAAATTAAAAAGTTTCGACCTAAATTGATATCTGTGCAATTAATTTAGAAATTTTAAGTAATTTTCACTCCTCTAATATCTAATGTGAAATCCTTCTCCGTATCCACGGCTCGTGCTTACATGTACTAATTACTAGAGCTATCCATATGGGTCACATACCCATATTTTGTATAAAATCGGTCTTGTGCAGGTCATTAACTTTTAGAGGACTTACTAAAAATGGGTCCAAAAGATTGAAGTGAAATTAAATGGGTCACACATGAAATCCATATTAGACCCATTTTCGACCCATGACTCCCACAAATTACAAATGGGCCCAAGGCCTCAAAAGCTCAACTTTATTATTATTATTTTTAATTTTCTATTTTTATAAGTGAATGAAAGAAATCAGAAAAGAAAAATAAAATTAAAAAATATAAAAACTGTTGCCGACCTCCCGCCACCCCCTGCAACCGACGGTTGCTGTCGTCGTCGTCGCTCACCGTCGCCGCCGTTCGCGGCCGCAATTTTCTTAAAATATTAGTGTGATTTGGTAATATTGGTCAAAACGGGTCGGGTCATGTACTGGTCGGGTCGGGTATGGGTCATTAAATATGGGTCAAAACGGGTTAGACGGGTCAATGTGGGTCGGACTATATTCAACCCGACCCAACCCGACCCACTCATTTGACACATCTACTAATTTCTACCATAAATCAAATGATAATTCTTATACAAGAAGTCTACCGATCGGCGAAGGACGGTCGGGAGCTGCAATTTTTTACTATTATATTTCTCTCCCCTCTATCAAAACCACTCCCCGAGCTTGAATGAAGCATTTCTGCTGATAATTAGGTACCAGCCTTATAAAATGTCAATAAGGACAAGATCCTCAGTTTCCGTAGCGCGTGGATCGTACCAAAATATGGTTGGCGATGCACGGGTAACCGCATCTAAACATGATTTGGACAACGCGTGTCCCCATTTCCTCACAACATCAAGCTACTGTGCCAACCAAGAGCTAAACTCCAGATTTTCGTTTTCCTCCCATGTGAGTGTAGCTGAACTACATATTCACGGGACAATTATAAAAAAAAAAAAAATTAAAACCATTATATTTGTGTCAATTCAATTTTAAAACTTTCAACTGTGTTAATTTTTTTGTAAATCTTTTCATGTTTTGCCAATTGAGTTTTTTTTTTTTTTTATCGAAGCCAATTGAGTTCATCCGGCCAATTTTGGACCAAAATCGCAGACATGCATATTGGCCGTCCTACGTGGCACGACTAGCACTGACGTTGCCATATTTCAATAATTTTTTAATTTTTTTTTTAAAATTTCTTTTCTTTTTTTACTTTTTTATTTGGACTGAAAGCCGGCAAGGATCGCCGACAGACCCTCACCGTCCACAGGCGAGGGTGTTTGTGGCCCTTGCCTTGATTCGGCGAGGGTCGCGACGTCCTCGTTGTAACCAATAAGGACTTGGGCGAGAGCTACGACACCCTCGCTAGCCAAACTGAGGGCCTCGCGACCCTCGCCTGTGGCCATCGCGGGTTGGCCAGCAACCCCTGCCGATCTCAGTCCAAACAAAATATAGAAGTAAATAGAAGAAAAGACAAAAGCCAAAAATTTGATAATTCAAAATTCAAAAATTATTAAAACATTGTTACAAATGTTCACACTAGCGCTGGTCGTGCCACGTAGGACGGCCGGCATCGACGTCAGCGATTTTCGATCAAAATTGGCTGGATAGATTTAATTGGCAAAATATGAAAACGGTTAAGACCAAATTGACACAATCGAAAGATTTAAAACTGAATTGACACAAATAAAAGATGTTTAATAAATTTTTGATAATTTATCCCGGATTTGCATAAGTTGTTCATGGCATGTACAATTGGATGTCTCAATTATTTTTTGGGGCACATGTGAAGTGGGTTTCGAGAACGTGCTCACGGAAATCGTTGGGCTTTTCTTCATTATTTTTTTCCTTTTGATGGAATCGATCGCCATTTATGTATGTGAAACACAATGAGAGGAAGTAGCTGGTTTTTTTGTACGATTCACTGACATGGTGCGTTGGAACTGGGCCAGCGAGCCAGCGAGCATACATGAAGAAGTCTCGCAAGTGGTTCGTGGGGAACAGCTGGCGTCACCGTTCTAATCTTGACACGCTCTTTGCCCATTCCATCGTCTCTAGCCTCCGCTTGTTAAGTAAAAAAATAAATAATTCGATTTTTTTTTAAGTATGCTTATATCGTTTATAAAATATAAAAATGAATGAATCAAATATATTTTTAGGAAATCATATTTCACATTAGTTTATTTTTGTGAAACAAACGGATCCTTATTAAAGTTGTTGTAGATCAAGCCAACTTTAGGTGAGTTTGGTTTAGCTTTGCAAATGAGAGGCAAATCAATCGTTTATCATCTAGGGAAAATACCACCAAAAACTCTAAACTATGCTCACCGTGACACATTTATCCCGAACTTTTTTTCTGACACAAACCCCACCCCCCCACACATTTGTTGTGACATCCACGATTTAGCTGAGATGAAATTAGTAAATATTGTTCTAGAGGGAATGTAAACTAACCATTAAAATTAAAATATGTAATAGAATGGCCCAAATAATGAGCGAGGGCGAGACGGACCAGGACGAAAGTTGTCGACCTTGCCCAGCTAAGGCCGGACAAGGGCCGACCACCGCCCGGCCGAGGTCGGACACGCCCAGCCGAGGTCGGACACGTCCGACCAACGCCGGACGGTGCTGGACGAACGACCAGCAAGGCTGGTTGTGTCCAAGCGGTGCCATGACGGCAAGGGCACCTCACGGCCGCCCGCCCGGTTGGCCGGCGCAGACCGCCTGGTCGCGTCGCTGGAGCTTCCGTCTTTGTTCCAATGTTCCTTAGTTCTTAGTCAATACTAAGTCAATTTTCTAATAGATAAGAATGCACAAGTCAATGGAAAGTCAATAGGTAATAGTAAGTCAATTTTCTAATAGATAAGAATGCGCAAGTCAATGGTAAGTCAATGGTAATAGTAAGTCAATTGGATAATATCGATGTCATTTTCAAGCATTTAATGAAAAGGATAATGATCAATTATAACCATACCCCTAGAAACCTATAGTTAATAGCCTAAACATGTGGACCAATCGAAAGCCAATAAGTGGCTAATCTAAAAACCTAAGAGAGCTAGGCTTTTAGGTGGACCAATGAGATTAAGACACCAAGACAACGTCATTAATGAAATAACTTGCAAGAGAAGTTAGAAAACTACTATAAATAGGGGTATGATTTCTTCAATTCCTTCATCCACCAATCCTCTCTTCCCCCTCTACCTCACGACTACTCTCTCTCTCTCTCTCTCTCTCTCTCTCTCTCTCTCTCTCTCTCTCTCTCTCTCTCTCTCACGCCAACTCCCTCATGCCTAGCCCCTCATCCCTCACGTGTTCTTGCTTGCTCGGCAGTGATCTCGCTTGTTCCTCGAGTGTTCTTGGGTAGTCCTACGTCGAAAAAGGTATGGGAATTACTAGTTTTGAAATAGGGATGTTAGTTTAATGCTTGTTGAAGTGGATGCATGGTTATTCCTTATGAATAAAATGAAATGCATGCCAGAATGTGTGTTTAAACTTGCTAAAGGAGGATTTAGGAAACAAGTCATTCTTGTGTGTATGAGTATTTGTGCATGTGGTATAGGACGGTTCTTAGAATGTGTGCATGGTATGATAATCTTAATCAAAGATAATGAACGGATCATGTGCGTGCAAGTATGTGAATGCCATTAAAAGACGATGATCGCCACCGTTAGCGAGAAAAGCAACGGTGTAGGGGTTTGGGGTTAAACGACGTATTTTATCGGCCGTTGCTCGCGACAACGGATTCATGTGCCGTCATTCGCTAAAAGTTTTACTTGAGGCGATGGCGTAGACATCGTTTACTTAATGATATGAAGTGAAAATACTATCGTACACATGCAGTGACGACGTTGCCCGGTACCGGAAGTTCTCATGTGTGGGGAGAGGATGCCCAAAAGTGAAAAGAAAAGAATGTCTGTTGCATTTATTGAGTTTATGCCTGACATTATAATTGATGTTGTATATGGTTCCTTTGAGTAACGAAAGGCTCGGAGAAATGTAAGCCCGAATGTGAAAGGAAAAGTTTGCTGCACCTATTAAGTCTATGATTGACATTATGACTAATGTTGTGTTTGATGAATTTGAGTAATGAATCACATGATAGCTTTGTGGTTCGCACTCCGCTCCGGGTACTACTAGCAGAGCCGAGATGTCCTAGGCCATCACGTCTATTGATTATCAATAGTCAAGTAGTTATTTCCATCCAGTGAAAGGTTTTAATTGCACAACAAAAGATTAACGAACTAATAACACCAACCGGAACCATAATGTCATTATTGTTATTTATAAACACGAGTTTGTACGAATTACATTAGTCGATATCAACATGGAGATGTTAACTTGGGGGTCATACGGTTACCTAGCCCCAACTGTATACAACCAACTCATCTCTCAAATCCGTAGATCAAAATGCCGCAGCTTCCCAACACCAGAATCACGGACTTGCAAAAATGGCACTCGGCCACTCAAATCCCTACCTAGGCTGCCGCCGCGGCCGTCCCTCCGTCGGCTGCTCCGCCGTCCGCATCGCCGTCGCCGTCGTCGTCGCTGTCATCTCCTTCGTCAAAGAGGTCATGGGGAATAGGGCCCTCGCACTGTCCATCTACCACCAGAAAGATGGACATAAATCGGTACTGTACTAGGGCCATGCCGACTCCGACATCGACGGTAAGGGTCACAATTACACGGGTAAAGGTAATCCCATGCTCGTTAGGTATCTCGAAATCCTGCGTCTCAGTGACTAACTTGGTAGGGAGGCCGTACCGAGAACCCGGGAGAATAGGAATGGAGCCCATCCTATTAGTCTAAAAACACAATTACCACAAGTCTAAGTTACCTTAGCGAGTAAATCCAATCTCTCTAATGCTCGCTCGACTCACTGTACCATTCGAGTCATGACTAAGAAATTAATCACTTATCGAACGAAGCAATATTCAGAATTTCACACACACATAGCCAAGTATCAAATGAACTTTATACAATGCACATGAATGTATGCATGATCTCCCATGTACCTTGCTTACCACAATCGCACCCGAGTCTATTACCGACTCGTAACATCAGTACCTTTTTTTGGATTTACCGCTGACCTTCATGGTAACTCCCCGCCATGAGTTCCTCACTCCGAGGCTTCGCGTTATATTCCACACAGTCCACTTGGCGCCACCTACCAAGGCATCCCATCTCCCTCGGGGAATTAATCGCATTTCTTTCCATGGCCCTCAATCCCTTTCACCAAGTGTTTGCAATGATATGCAATTCAAGTACATGCGGGACATGCCATACTAAGGATACACGTATCAAATGTTACAACCGAGCAAGTCAAGTACGAATAATCTGATAATCGGTACATTTACCACTCGGCTCATAAAACCCAAGCATTCTCGAATTCAAGAGCTACACACATTCAATCCACAATGGCATGAAACACAAGTATAAAACGAGGTTCCTTATCTCTCATATGGTCGACCAATATAACCAAGCAATCCTCAATGTTCACAGCCGAACCCCTACATACGTGACATCTATAGTTCCGCATCATATTGGTGACAAATCCCACTTGAAACCATATGGCCATATGACTAGCCTACTCTAGATACCTAATCTAGATACCGTTATTATCATCTACAAGTTGCTAACTAGAGTCCACACCCCGTAGAGTTCTATTCCTCGATAGTCCTTTCGTGCGAAACAATTTAAACTATTCGGTCAATAACCATACGGTTCCATCGCTCAATGATAAAAGGATCAACCGCAATATCGTACCTAAAGATTCCGCACAACTCACAGAGATTGAACGTTCAATCGTAAAAGACCAAGCAAAGAAAAGAAACGGGTTAAACTAGATAGTTCATTTGCTCGTGTTCACTTCTAACTCATAGCAATTCAATACCGACTCACGAGTGTCCTAGCCACCACCCATCGTCCATCTTCGGTTCCTCCTAGCCCTTTATCCCAACTCAATTCGAAGCTTCAACCTCACTACGAGAAACGAGAAAGGGTGAGAGAGATGCGTTTACTCGCCTGAGCAGTCGGTGACAAGGGAAAATAAGGGCTGTTCTCCGGCGAAGACTGGCGGTTCACGGCGGTAGCTAGACCTCTCGAGAGCTTCCTCAAGATTTTCGCCGCTGCTCCTCCTCTTCCTCCCTCTTTTCTTTTCTTCCGTGAACTCTCTCCCCCCCTCTTTCCTTCTCAATCGAGCGGATTACACCAAGGAAAGCCAAGGAATGATGGGGTTTTGCCTTCCCCAAGCTCATGATGAGCTGATTTTAGTCCATAGAAGAAGTAAGTTGCCAAGTGTCATTTTCTTTCTTATTCTCACCATCATTCCCCACAGCCCACGCACGGCAACTCTACCCTTTCCACTTCTCATTTTGCGCACGGCCACCGACCATCATGTAGTCCCTCCCTTAGAGTTTAATCTCTCTTAATTTTAATCACATTATATCCCTTTGGCCGTGGATTGATGTGTTGTGGATTCATTGTGGGCGCCATCTCAATGCTAAATTTCAAGGAAGAAACTTATCTCTAGATTCGAATAATTTTTCGCGCCACATTGTGCGCAATTGGAACCCGGAACTTTAGGCATTGATTTCAATGTAAACGAAATTTCTAAGGTAGAATTCTTAACAAATCGATCACCCAACAGAGTCTGACATCGTACACTTTCCAGTCGACTGAACCCTTTATAACTTATTGCGAATACATTTCACAATATATTCAAAGTGACCTTCATATGGGAAAATGAACTTCCTACTCAATACATAGACTTTCCCACAATAATATCGAATAATCGGTTCTCAAAGGATATTTATCTAAGAGGTCGTATCTGTCTCAATTTACAGCGACTATACTCGTAACTGACATTATATTCAAAATAACCTTACTCGAGGAGGTAAATTTTCAGGATGCTACATCAGGTGTTATAACTTCTACTCTATCTTGAAACTAGTGCTTTTCCTACTGGGCTGTGTGCTCATCCCTTATTTTTCAGGGAACTAGCAATGGCTCAGTCGGACCCGCGCATCGACATGGTTACGGGTGCAGACTATTAAGGAAGGGACATAGTATGCGTCAGTTCTAGTTGCTTATGTAGAGATAAGCTACCACAGATTTCCAGTCGGGAGAAAGTTATCTTATAAGCTATAGTAGGTGTGGGTGCAAGGATAAGGGCCCGGAAGTCTAAGTTTAGTATGAATATATTTGATGGTAATGGTCAACCCCATCATCTTCCCCAAATTTTAATTAGATGCACTTTTTATGGGGAAGAATATGTTTTATGGTGTAAAAATAATAGTTGCCATATATTCAATAAAAAGGGTGTGTTCTATGAAGAATTTTATTGCTAATGTTTGGTTACGCGTTCTCCGCTTGCCAAAGTTATAGGAAATTAGTAATTAAAGAAGTAGGGGAAAATCCTGGGTCGTCCCATCCCCGTATTAGGTGGTATCAGAGCAAAGGTTATAGGTTAGAGTGATAAGGTGTAGTGGAAGTGTCTGAGTCTTAGGAAACATCTCGATCGCAGTCCACCCAGGTAACCAGCCAGACGCACGGGGTAAGAGTAGTACAAGTTATCTGTATATGAATGTTTGATGGTTGTTTTGATGTGAACTACTAGAAATTTTATTGCAATCTAAGCTCAAATGCATGTAGAGAAAAAGATAACGTTTTCCCTTGCCACCAGGGAATGAAAGGGTCCAAAGGCGACCGAGGTTCCCTCCCCAAAAACGTATTTGTAAATGAAAGGATAATAGTAAAAATAATTCTGCTTAAGATTAGAAAGAATGTTTATGCTAATTACTGGTGACTGTTTCAGTTAGTCTTACTTTTACACCAAAGCATGAGTACCAGAGGAGAGAACTCTAAGGGAAAGGCCAGGCACGACACCTAGAACGAGGGGTTCGTTCAGATTCTCGATAATATCGGGAACTTAATGGAACAATAAGCCCAAGCCCAACAACGTGCTGCTCCAAATGAAGGAAATGGAAATGGAAACGGCGAACGTTACTTGCAGGGATTAGTTGAACAGTTTCTGAAATTGAAGCCACCAAAGTTTGCTGGTGTAGGAAATCCTGAAGAAGCAGAATCCTAGATTGAGGAACTTGAGAAAATCTTTTCCCTAGTGGGATGTGCTGATGTTGACAGAATTGCTCTGGCGGAATACCAACTCCATGGAAACGCCACTTACTAGTGGAAGGCCACCAAGGGAACTATACTCCCACGAAATAACATGGAATGCTTTTGTTAGGGCATTTCTTGGAAAATATTTCTCTGACTGTGCACGTGACAAAAGGGTGATGGAATTTATGCAGCTGAAACATGGTAACTTGACAGTAGATCAATACGAGGCAAAATTCGCCAGATTGTCAAGGTTTGTACCCAGATTGGTGGAGGAGCCTGAAGATCGGGCAAAAAGGTTTAGAGAAGGATTGAGGCCTGACATCAGGAGCTAGCTGGTGCCCCTAAACCTGAAAGATTACAACAAGCTGTATGAAAGAGCACAGCTTGTGGAAAAAGATATTATGGAACGATCCCAAATGATCGTGCCACAAGGAAAGCACATGTCTCATTTTGACCTCCGCCATGATAAGAAGAAGAAACGACCCTTTGACAAAGGTACTAACAAAGGTCTCGAGGGACCAATCAAATGTTCGACGGTGGTGTGCACATTCTGTGGGAAACTACATGGAAATGAGCCATGTAGAGCTCGGACTGGAGCTTGCTTCAAATGCGGACAACAAGGGCATTTGATACGAGATTGCCCTATGATTACTCAGTAAATGGCGCCAATAGGAAGGCCAACCCAACCTAGCACTATACGGCAAGGAAATGCTCAGCAACCCCCAGCTCAAGGTCGAGTGTATGCAGTGACTCGAGAGGAAGTTGAGAACTCTGAAACCGCCATATCAGGTACAATCTTAGTATGCGGTAGGAATGCTCATGTATTGTTTGACACTAGTGCCACACATTCATTCATCTCTGAACGATTTGCACGACTAGCCGAGTTGCAACCTAAGCCGCTTAAAATACCTCTTAGCATTTCTACACCATTAGGAAATACTCTTCTCTCTACCTTAAATTAATGGTATAAAGTAACCATTAATGGGAGAGAGTAGGAGATAAACCTTATAGTATTATCCATGTACGATTATGATGTTATAATAGGCATGGATTGGCTTAGTGGATAACGAGCCAACGTGGATTGTTATAAAAAAATCATCCAGTTTCACCCGCCTGAACATCCTAGCTATGCTTTCTTGGGAAATAGAATAGGATCCTTAATACCGCTTATCTCAGCATTAGAAGTCTACCAACTCCTTGAGGAAGGTTGTCAGGGATACTTAGCAACCGTAACAGATAAGTCAAGGAAAGAACCGAAACTGGAAGATATTTCTATAGTACAAGAATTTCCCTATGTCTTTGAAAGGAACTACTAGGATTACCCCCAGAACGGGAAATAGAATTTCTCATTGAGCTAGCCCCAGGAACAGAACCTATTTCCAAAGCTCCATACCAAATGGCTCTACAAGAGCTGAAAGAACTAAAAGTGCAGCTACAAGAATTACTTGATAAAGGCTTTATTCGTCCAAACGTGTCACCCTGGGGAGCACCAGTACTCTTTGTCAAGAAGAAAGACGGGTCATTACGTCTTTACATCGACTATATGCAGTTGAATCGAGTTACCATCAAGAACAAGTACCCGTTACCAAGAATCGACGACTTGTTCGACCAGTTACAGGGAGCGGTAGTGTTTTCCAAAATAGATTTGAGATTTGGATACCATCAGTTGAGAATCCAACCGGAAGACATCCTCAAAACTGCTTTCTAAACCCGGTACGGTCATTATGAATTTTTAGTTATGCCTTTTGGATTGACTAATGCACCTGCAGCATTCATGGATTTGATGAATTGGGTATTCAAGCCGTTCCTCGACCACTTTGTTATTATTTTCATCGATGATATTTTGGTGTATTCCAAGACTCTTGAAGATCATGAACGATATCTGAGAATGGTCTTACAGAAGCTTCGGGAGCAGAAATTGTATGCCAAGTTCAGCAAGTGCGAATTCTGGTTAGACCGCGTGATATTTTTGGGTCATGTGGTAACTTGTGACGGAATATCGGTGGATCCAGCAAAGGTGGAAACCGTGGTAAATTGGTCAAGACCAACAACGGAGACGGATAGGGGTGAGCAAATCGAGCCGACCGGACTGGGACCGGTGGTCAGGTTCCTGGTTCTAGAGGGCGGAGGTCCGGTTCACGATTCTTGAAATTGGAACATGTGGCTGGGCGGTTCGGTTCCCTATTCCAGGGGCCCAGGACCGGACCGGACCGGTTAAATTTTTTTTATTAATAAAAGTAACCCTAAATCTAAGTTTAGGGTTTGTTCTTTCTTCTACACTTCGCCACTTCCCACTATCACAGCCCTGCCTCTCTCACGTCTCTGCCTCTCTCACAAGTCAGAGACGTGACAGTGTTTCCTTGCGCAATATAACTATGAAAGCCAAGAATCACAGCAACAACAGCTTCATAAAAATGGTTTGCACAGTTCGAACGGAAAAAAAGAGGCTTGCACAGATATTAAAAGTTATCAGATAGTAAACCTTTGGAGTTGTGCTTGCAACATATTCACATATGCCAGAGCTCTAGCTTCTCCTTTGCAGCAACTGACTCTTTTTCTTGAACTTCCTTTTTTCTAGAATCAGCATTTGCCTCAGCAACTCTGGCATTCTCTTTTTTTTTTTGGCATGTTTCCCGTCCAATGGAACCGCCCGGGAACCAGACCGGACCGATCGATCTGGTTCGGTCCTGTTTCCGATTTCGAAAAATTGAGAACCGGACCGGATCGGGAACCGATCATCCCTAGTGACGGAAGTACGAAGTTTCTTGGGACTGGCTAGATATTATCGAAGATTCGTTGAGAAGTTTCCAAGCTTAGCAGCTCCATTAACAAGTCTTACAAAGAAAGATGTCACATTCGAATGGACACACAAATATGATAGAAGCTCTCAAGAGCTGAAATGAAGATTAACAACGGCTCTAGTATTAACGATACCATCAGATCAGGAGGCTTTGCCATCTACAGAGATGCCTCTCATAAAGGACTTGGCTGCGTTTTCATGCAACAAGGGAAAGTCGTCACGTACGCTTCCAAGCAGCTCAAGCCATACGACTTGAATTACCCAACTCACGACCTCGAGTTTGCTGCCATCGTGTTTGCCTTGAAGATTTGGAGGCACTACTTGTATGGAGAAAGGTTTGAAATTTATACTGATCACCAAAGCTTAAAATACTTGTTTTCCCAAAAGGAGTTGAATATGAGACAGAGATGCTAGAAGGAATTGCTAAAAGACTATGATTGTGAGATACTATACCATTCGGGGAAAGAAAACAAGGTAGCGGATGCTCTTAGTCGAAAGTTTGCAATTGCACATTTGATGGTCAAGGAGTGGACCCTCTTGGAAAAGGCACGAGATGCGGAATTCACATTCAGTGTTGGACAATTATCCAGCTTGGTTGCTACGCTTCGGATTGAACCAGAAATCATATCAAGAATCAAGACCTTGCACCAAAGTGATCTTGAAGTCTCCAAGCTTCGAGAAGAAGCTCTGATTAGGAAAAAATCTGACTTCCAAGTTACCGACGACGGAATTTTGAAGTTCCGTGAACGTCTCTGTGTACCAGATGATAAGCAATTAAAAGAAGAAATCCTGTCAAAAGCTCATCGGAGTAACTACAGTATTCATCCAGGAAATACGAAGATGTATCGGAATCTTCGTCAACACTATTGCTGGAATGGCATGAAGACGGACGTTGCAAGGTATGTCTCTAGGTGCTTAACATGTCAACAGATAAAAGCCCAACATTGTAAGCTTGGTGGAATGCTAAGATCACTTGAAATTCCCGAAATGGAAGTGGGAACATGTGACTATGGACTTCATCATGGGATTGCCAAGAACTCAGAGAGGGCATAACTCCATTTGGGTGATAGTGGATCGATTGACAAAGTCAGCACACTTTGTTCATTTGAGGTAAATGTGCCACAGGGGTATAAGTTTGGGGTTTTTGGTATCACAATAAAAAGTTTGGGGTAAATGTGTCATATGGGTACAAATTTGAGATTTTTGGTGTCGCAAAAAAGTTTAGGATAAATGTATCACAGTGGCATAGTTTAGAGTTTTTGGTGGCTCTTTCCCCATAATCTATATACATCAGATAAGAAACATATAGACAACCCAAAAATTATTTCTGACTGTATATCGGTGTGCATTTGGCGATGACTCCGGTCATTCCTGTCCAAAACTTTAGACACGTGCTCTCTCACATGCAGTGCATTTCTGAAATTCGGGGGCCAAATTGCAAAAATTTAAACGTCGGGGGGCAATCTGCAGAAACCCTAAGAACTAGAGGGGCAATATGAGATTGCTTCTTTTCACTGTTTCTCTTCCCCGTGCTACCTAACATTACTGAATCTAACCCTTTTTGGCATTTCGAGAAGAAAAAGAGAGAATTATTGAGGTGAATGACCGCAGTCAGAAGAGCAGTAGGGTTGGCTTGGCGGCTCTTGGAAAGGTTAAAGGAGAACAAAATAAATATTTACGCTAGAACTCCCCAGTACAATCTCTAAACCCATAATTGCCTTAGAAATAAAGCCATGTTTGATGCTTTAAAAAAAAAATCCGTAAAAGGAAAATTTGATTTTTTTAACTGTTTTTTTTTTAAATAAAGAAAGGAGGAACTAATTTTGAGTACCTCTTTGTCCTTTTGCAAAGACGGCATATTTTAGCCCCTTCCTTCTCTATTTCTTGTCGCTATGAAAATCACGTCTAAGTTTTTTATTTATAGGAATAAATACAGTTAAGTTCTAAAATTTATCGTGAAAGTATAATTACGTCCTGAATTTTTTAAAAAGTGTAAACAAATCCTAAAACTTATCAAATTGATCAAATCAAGTCATTTCGTTGATTGCACGTTTTGAAAGTTTTATCACTCGATTACACTTTCGAAACAAGTTTTAGGACATAATTGTAGTTTTTGAAAATTTTAAGACTCTATTGCACTTTTTGAAAGTTTTCGCGATAAATTTAAGACTTTCAATACACTTATCCCCCAGACCAAAAAAATAAAAATAAAAAATTACACTTATCCCTTTCATGGACGAAAGCCTATAAAACATCTTGCCAGGTCCAAACTTCTGGCCGATGCAGATGGGCCTGATCGAAAATGAAATTTATTTAATGGATAATTCCCACAACACACAACTCGTCCATGAGACTAAGCCACATTTAGAAGGTACAAACTTAGGGTAATTGAATTAGGAGCGTGGTTGGGAAAACTTGTCCATTCATTGACTTCATTGGTTCCTTTCTCCCTCTCCCAGCCACAATATGCTCACTCAAAAATCAAAATAGCAAGAAAGGTAGTATTCAAGTTCTCTTCTTTTGTCCCTATATACTTTACCTGACCTCTACTCAAACTCTATTGTCCACTTTGAAAGCAACAACCCACCTCTCCACAATGAACAAAACCCATCATTCAATGCCCCAAAACAAATGCAAAACAAAAAAAAAAAAGAGGAAGAAGAAGAAGAAAATGACTCCCACCCATTCCCCTATGTGCAAGTGCACCGACTGGACTACACTACTTCCGGCAAAACATGAACCTTTCAGACACCCATAAATAGACATCCTCATGTTACATGTTTATTATGTCTATCTGCTACATGAACAAATGAATCGGATATATGTTATATGTACCGAGTCGCAAAAATACGTGGAATGGGATCGATCCCATTCCAGACTTAATTCGACCGATCAAAACCCACCTCGTCTATCAAACGATCTCGTCACCGGGGTAAATGCGTTCCGAGGACGATGTCGAGATGGCCACCATGTCGTTACAGTCCGAGACGCTGTCTTGCAAGCTCAACAAGAGGTGCGAAGTGCTGAAGCTCATGGAAGGTTTGGTTCTCGGGACGATTGTCACTTCGGCCTCACCCACCAGCATCTGGACCACGGTCCTCATCGTGGGCCGGGCCAACGGGTCAGGGTGCGAGCAGGCCAGCCCGACCAGCAGCACCCTCACCATCTCGCCCTCGTCGAACTCTCCATCGATCCTCGGGTCAGCCGCCGTTAGCAGCTTCCCGTCCCTGTGCAAGCTCCAAACCCACTCCACCAAATTGCTGCTCGTCCCGGCCTTGCCTGCCCCAGTGGTGTCCTTCTCGATCGGCCTCCTTCCGCTGGCCACTTCGAGGACCACCGCCCCGTAGCTGAACACGTCCGTCTTCTCGCTAGCTCTCCCGGTCAAGAGATACTCCGGCGCCAAATAGCCCATCGTCCCGGCCGCCACCGTGGCATCCGGCGACTTGTCGTGCTCGATTTGCCTAGCTAGTCCGAAATCTCCTAACTTGGCATTGAACCCTTCATCCAGCATTATGTTGCTAGACTTCACATCTCTATGGATCACTTGGTTTTCGCACTCTTGATGCAAGTAGGCCAGCGCCGAGGCCACTCCTAGTAAGATCTTCCGCCTGTGAGGCCATGGCAAGGGCGTCCTCGCCTCAAACAGCGCCTTGTCTAAGCTACCGTTCGGCATCAGGTCGTACACCAATAGAATTTCGCCCTTCTCGTGGCACCAACCTTGGAGGCGAACGAGATTCCGATGCCTGAGCGTGCCGATGATCGACAGTTCGGAGAAGAACTCGTTCTTCCCTTGTGTATTGTGGCTACATCTCTTCACCGCGACAATGTCGCCGTTCCCTGGCAATACGCCCTTGTAGACCGTCCCGAACGCGCCATGCCCGATGATCCGGTTAGCATTGAAGCATTTCGTGGCGGATTTTAGCTCCCGGTAGCTGAACTCCTTCGGCATCTTGATGATATCCACGGCGAGGGACTCCGACTTGCTCAACGGCTTGACTTTCTTGGAATATACCCATATCAGAGCCCCCGCGAATAGAGCTAGGAAGAAGGCACCGGCTGTGACCACGCCGGCGACAGCCCCTGGACCTTGCTTGCAGAGCTGATTGTGGCAGGACGACGATGGCGGCTTATTGCTCTCCTTCTGCGGAGCATCATCGGAACCTGAAGTGGCCACCGAGGGCGGCGGTGCCTTGACAGAATTTGCCGTTGGGTTCATCAAAGTAGCAGTGGGCGCCGGCGGAGGCGGCTGGGTGACCGACTCGAAGGAGGAGCTGAAGCTCCACCACTCAATGCTGTGAATCTCGGTGCTCCCCTGAGTCGACCCAGAGAAGCCGACGTACATGAAGTCGTTCACGTACTGTCCGAGATCGAGATTCACGGACAGAATCGGGTCTTTCGGCTTCAGATTCGAGTACGAGACGGACACATTGAGGACTCCATTCGACCCATCGAAGACAACCCAAGAATTGATCAAGTCGCCGCTCTTGAGATCGACGTCGATTGCGCCCAAATCGCCGACCTGCGACGACACCATGCTGTTCAGATCCAGACCCACGTGGTTGCCATTGATGTCCTTGAACTCGACGTCCATGAGAGTGTCAAACTCCACCGCCACGAAGGAGGCGGAGGAGGCAGGGGACGCGCCGTCGAGGAGGCCGAGGAACCCGCCGGCTCCGCCTAGGGAGTCGGCATCGGTGGAGATGAGGAAGGCGAGGCCGCCGCCGATGGATGAGGGGTTGAGGTTGGTGACGGAGAAGGAGAAGAAGGTGGAGAAGCTCGCCGGGGAGCCGGCCCCGGGTTGCCGGAAACGGACGGGCTCGGAGTAGAGGGCCCTGCCGGCGCCGGAGTTGGGGACGGCGAGGTCGCGCGTGAGCCGCACGCTGCCGTTGCCGAGGTGCGCGTCGCCGAGGAGCTTGAGGCTGCTCAGCGTCAGCGTCCCGAAGTCGAATTCGGTACCTCCGGCGGCGGCGACGGCGCGGGTCGTCTTCTTCACAAGAACAGCGTCGAGAAAGCAGAGCGTGAACAGAGCGAAGGCGATGCGCGAGAAACAACTGCGACTTCGAACCAACATTTTCCAAGCTCTAGTGATCCGCCATTGGAGAGGAGTTGGTGAGATCTTTCTTCGAGGGAGCCGAAATCGCAGGTGAGGTGTAAGAGATCGTGAAGAAGTCGGTCGAAATCAATCACGGGATGAGAGAGAGAGAGAGAGACAGAGACAGAGATGGGGTGTGATTCTTTGCCTTTGAACCAAAACAGAACAACTTAGGGAAAACACCAAGCCCAAGGAATCCAAAGGTGATGGAGGAAGGAGACAGGTGGGCCGACGGCGCGACACGTGTCCCCCCGCAACGGTTCTTTTTTCCTTCGGGTTGTAAAAAGGAAACTTCCCTTTTACTTATTTTTCTATTCGATGAATAAAAGAAAAAAGTGATGGATGGCAGTAAAAATTTCGCCTTTCTTTGACTTTAATGCGATTCCCACTTAAGATCCCTTAACTCTTTCTCGGCTCTAATTCGTCGCGTTTAATTTACCAAATTGCCCGCACTATCTTGCTTTTCCTTTTTCGGTGGCCCCACACGAGGGAGAAGTCGTTGTATTGCATCTGAATCTGACCTACCTACAACGGCTCTAACTATTACAGTTACTGTTGGTACAGACATACGAACCGGCGGTTGTGTCGCCCGGCTCGACAGCCGGGAGCGGTCCGAACCCAAAAAACGGGCCAGGGTCGTTGGAGCATCAATCCAGTTAATTTTAAATACTAGGTTTTACAAAAAAAGAAAAATATATTTGCATTATCCATAGATATAATCCATATTGACATTATCAAAATAATCAATTATGCGGATCTCATGTGAGATCCACGCGAACAATAGTGTTGTTTCTTTGGATTCGCTTCTTTTATCGATTTGATTGGAATGACTTATTTTTTATTTTTTAAAAATTTATCCCAAAAGTCAGATTCGCGCTATTAATCTTTTGTTTAACGCAAAGTAATTCAAAGTTATGTGAGGTTTGGTGACAGATCGTCGCGATCTAAATTAAATTTAGATATCAACACAGACTTCGACCACCCTTTTATAATCGCTATCAGGCATATAGACTAGATTACGTACACTCTACTCAATTTAAGGGTAGATTTGAGAAAAATGAAGCAAAATGTGGAGGAAAGAGGTAATACCCAAACTTTAAACGGAAAATTGTACTTTACTCAGAATACAGTCAACAAGTTTCTATTTACTTAAAAATACTAGTGTTAATGCTCATGCCATGCACCCGTAGTTTGGTCCGCCAGTCAAATATTGTCAAACATAATTATTTGTGGAAAAGGTAAGTAGTTATCCCCGTGATCACGAGTCGAGAGGTCCATTAGACAAAGTTTAAATCTTTTGATGAATATAATCAATAGACACAAATTATGAATGTGATTTTGTAGTTTTGATTTTTCTGAAGAAATTAGAGAAGATAGGATTCTTGAAGTTTGGATTCTTTATAATATGTATTATATGCGTGTGTGTCATTTTATAATCTCTACAAACGTCAAAAAAATCATTTCTTTTGCCACTGCTACACAACTTTCATTTGTGATAAATCAGACTTTTATCTAATGATTAACGTCTCAACTTGTAAAAAGTATACGAATATTAGCATTTTACTTTTTAGGTTGCTCTGAGACCAATGAAATGCACTCCTAAAGAAAGACTCTTTGGCTTACTATAAAGCCCTTTTAAATAAGATGAATGATAATGGGTAGAAGAATTTTCGACCAAAAAAAAAGGGTAGAAGAACTCATCCCAAAAGGATAGCTTGCGAAAAGAGGGAACTCTTACTAGAAGGAGGGTCGAGGAATCTCCCTTCGAAGTAATATGGCGTGCAAGGATCTCTCTCCCCTTACCTCCAAAACCCTCTCTCTCTCTCGCCTGAAGAGCCCTCCCTACCTTTTCTGGGTAGCTTTCCCCTTTCCCCTTTGACCTCACCTTTAGCCGTCACCATGGAAATCCACCGTGCTGGAAATCTTATCCCTCCCCCAAATCACTACATTACCCCCTGAGCCTCTCCTTTCATCCCAGCCCCCTTCTCCCCTCCGGATACCCTTATTTTCTTTTGCCTAAATGGGTAGTGTCATCTTCCCCCCACTATCGGAAAACTGGTTCTGGACCCTACCAACTCCGACAAGCTAAACCCCTTCCCAAAAAATGGTAACATCAGCTGTCGCAAGGTTAGGGCACAGCAAATCAACACACCAAACCAGTTCTCAAGACCCTATGTAAGTTGCTCTTTCTTATTGCCCTGCTGCCTAGCCATGGAGGCGGATAATGTTCATGAAATGTGTATGGCCGCTCTTAGTAGAAGATTAAAACACCTTTGGCCGAAAAGGAAAATAGCTGTTGTAGATGACATTATTACAGAGGATAGTTTACGGGAAGGTGAAAAAATAGTGTTCGGTAAATTACATGGTAACCCAGAAGTGAACATCCAAGCTTTTCAAACAACAATGAAAAAAGCTTGGAAATGTGAGAATGTGGTCTGCGAACACTTGCTTCCCGGCCTTTTCCAGTTTGTGTTCCCAACAATAGAGGAAAAATTCAGAATCCTAGAATCTGGACCTTGGTCCTTTGCCCACCATGTGCTTGTTCTAATGTCGTGGGAAGCTCGAATTCTTCCTCAATGCATTAAGTTCGACACCTGCGCTTTCTGGATGCATATTCATGGGCTACCTGTGGAGGGAAGAAAGTAGGAAGTAATTAGGAGCATTGCTGAGCAAGTGGGGGAGGTAACAGCAGTAAAAGTGGAAGCAAAAGGGTTCTCTGCTCTATGTGTGGGTAAAGCAAAAGTGAAGTTAAATCTATCCCTTCCCCTTGAATCTGGTATGATATATAGCTTCAAAGGAAGGGAACACTAGCTGGACTTTCGTTATGAAAGACTCTCCGTGTACTGTTACTCGTGTGGAAAACTAGGACACTACGCCCAAAAATGCAAAGAGATTCCCTATGATGAGGAGTTTCTGTCAAAGGATGATAACTTACTCTATGGCTCATGGTTGAAAACTGAGTTTAACAACTTCAGCCCCTTCTGGAAGTCCTTCTACGAAACACCACAGGACGACCTAGCAGAGGAAGAAAGTGTGCCAGAAACTCCAGTTATATCTGAACAGAATAACCTTCCCCAATTAGTTCCCCTAAGCCAACAAGAAGAAAGGGGTAAGAGGAAGTTGACTGACAGTGAAGTTTTGAATGTCCTTAAACCACAGCTGGTGGAGGAAGTGGTGATGGTGGACTTATCCTCCCCCCTGTTGTTAGAGCTCCCTTCATCGCAGCATGGTCACGAATCCCTACAGAAAGCCAAATGTACCAGCAAAAGTAGGGAAGTGAAAAAAAATCAAAAGGTACAACCCTTATGGTAAACAAGTTTCAAGTAGCAAGTTTTTAGATGAGTCAGAGCTGCTGGAAACTCAAGTTATGGAAGTGGGAGACACAACTCTACGGGCTTTGGTGGCTAGCCCTAATAAGCCACTGGGTTACAAATGATAATCATGTGTTGGAAATGTCAAGGGTTGGGCACACCCTTGACAGTTCAAGCCTTGAGGGCCATCGCGCCTCGTGATAGGCCCTACTTGGTGTTCCTAAGTGAGACAAAGAATCAAGAAGGTCTCATTATTCGTATCCGTAAAAGACTGAAGTTTCAGTTTCACTTTATAGTTAATCCGGTGGGGATTAGGGGTGGTTCAGCCTTGTTTTGGAAGGAGGAGGCCTCGATGAAAATCCTTTCTGCTACTGAAAATTTCATCGACATTGAATATGAGGATATAAAGCACAAGACTCCATTTAGAATTACCTTTATCCGTGCGCCTACCTCTTTTCAGAAGAGACTTCAAACATGGGGGCAGTTGCAGCAAATCAAAGCCCTAAACAGCCTTCCTTGGGTGTGTAGGGGATTTCAACGAAATTTTATATTTTTGGGAGAAGGTGGGAAAGAGGGATTCAGAGCGTTACTATATGCAAGCTTTTCAGGATTTCTTAAACGGCCGTGGTTTCATGGATATTGATAGCAAGGGG
Source organism: Lenwebbia sp. NSW1173648 (assembly GCA_029784005.1). Taxonomy (NCBI): domain Eukaryota; kingdom Viridiplantae; phylum Streptophyta; class Magnoliopsida; order Myrtales; family Myrtaceae; genus Lenwebbia; species Lenwebbia sp. NSW1173648. The sequence goes on along the minus strand of JARCGZ010000008.1, from coordinate 15,921,904 downwards.
TGTGCGTTTACATGGGCAAATAACAGAGAAGGGGAGGATTTTGTAAAGAAAAGACTTGATCGGGCTGTTTGTAATATTGAATGGAAGGTGGAGATCCCGGAAGCCGAAGTGTTTACCCTTCCAGCAATAGGATCAGACCACTGTCCTTTATTGATAACTTTATCCAGGGATCCAGTGAAGAGAAAAAGAATGTTCAGATTTGAGGCGTTTTGGCAGGAACACGAGGAATGCGGGAGGATCATTAAAAAAGCCTGGAGCTCACCTAACCTCAAAGATGCAGATTTAGTTCGAAGAATTAATGCTGTCACCACTTCTTTGGCTATTTGGAGTAAAAAGACTTTCCTAAACAACCAAAAATAGATAAACCACATACTAGCCGAGCTCCAAAAGTTTACAAATGACCAAAACTTGATCCAAGAGAAAGGAAAACAGCGGGAAATTGTTGAAAACATCGAGAATGTATGGAGAAGGGAAGAGATGTTCTGGGGCTTAAGGTCAAGAATCAACTGGCTTAGATGGGGCGATAAAAACACGAAATTTTTCCACGCCACGACAATTCAGAGAAGACAACGGAATAGAATATCAATGCTAAAGAATGACAATGATATATGGATACGGGATCCCGGGAACCCAAAGGAAATGGCCTCAAGTTTCTTTGCGAGCCTTTATAGCTCGGTTGGTCCTCGAAACATTAATCTAGTGCTGCAACACTGCCCTAACCTTATTACTAATGATATGAATGAGTCTTTATCTGCTGAAATCTCCCTGCTGGAAATCTAGGTTGCTGTCTTTCAGATGGGGTCCCTAAAGGCTCATGGCCCAAATGGTTTAAATAGCCTCTTTTTCCACCAAAACTAGGAGGAAATCAAGATGGAAGTTTTGGAAGAGGTACAACACTTCTTAACACAGGTTACCTAAACCCCGAGATTAACAGAACGCATATTACTCTTGTACCCAAAGTCAAAAGCCCGAAAAAACTAGATCAATTTCGACCCATAAGTCTCTGCAATTTCACCTATAAAGTTATATCAAAAGTTCTTGCTAACAGACTTAAACCATGGCTGAAGGACATAATAGGAGAGGAACAGAGTGCCTTTGTTTGGGGGGGGGGGGGGGGGGGTGAACAGATTCAAGATAACATCCCGGTTGTTCAAGAGGTACTCCATCATCTGAGAGTACGGAAAAGAAAGAAGCAATTTCAGGCTATCCTAAAGCTCGACATGAAGAAGGCATATGACAGGGTCGAATGGGATTTCTTGGAAGCCTGTATGAGGAAAATGGACTTCTGTGATTGGTGGATAGACAGAGTAATGACTTGTGTTACAACAGCCTCGCTAAGCATTAACCTGAACGGTGAACCTCTCCCCTGCTTTAAACCTTCGAGAGGAATTCGGCAGGGGGATCCCATATCTCCCTACCTATTCATACTCGTGGCTAATTCTCTTTCGGCGTTAATAAGGAAAGCAGTTGAGGAGGATACCATAATGGGGATCAAGCTGAATAGGTATTGTCCAACTCTTACACGCCTCCTATTTGCGGACGACTCGATATTTTTCTTGGATGGAAGGATTATTGAATGTTAAAACTTAATGATGATACTGAATCAATACTGCTACGCCTCGAGGCAGACTATAAACTTGAACAAGTCAGGTGTATCTTTCAGTGCAGATTGCCCCTTAGATTTAAAGAAGAATATGGCTGCGGAGTTGAGGATCCCTGTAATGGAAAAAACTGGCAAATACTTAGGAACCCCTTTTGACTGGGGGTGTTCCAAGAAAGAAATGTTCGCCTGGCTGTTGGCAAGAGTGAACTCGAAACTGGAGTGTTGGAAGGAGAATCTAATATCGAAGGAAGGAAAGGAAATATTGATAAAATAAGTGGTTTAAGCCCTCCCACAATATGCTATGTCCATTTTTAAAATCCCGCACTCATATATATACATATACATATTATCACAAAGTTCATACTTAAGGTTTTAGACAAACAGTTGGGATAACAACATAATCACTCCACCATACTACAATCTTACTATCCTCCATCGCTACCACCCTCGTCTGAACATAACACTATTACGGTACTTCCCCAAAAAGCGATAGCCGTACTTCTTCCTCAAAATCTTGCCTATACACTAGTCACTGGCAACCCTTAATCACCGATACTACACTGCGCTAGTATCATCGTCGCTGTCAGTTGGCCAGTTTCATCTCTCATGAACAGTGACATGAAATGCAGTGGAATCAGCATCTCCGGTAAGCCTACATCTATCCACACAACAGAAATCAACACACGAAAGTGCTCCAACAGAAGCTCAGGGTGGTGATAGTCTTCCCACGAATGACTAAAGTCAACTGGCGCACCATAATGAAGGGTGGGTATAGTGAGAGGAATCGACATACCTAGCTAGTCCGAAAAACAGTTTAACAACAACAGTAAGCTAATAGCTTAGCCAGTAAAATAACTAACTCAACAGCTAACCATTAATCCATCACTCATTCAAGAAGGACCCGACAGTAAAGACAAGCAAACATGAGACTCTTTAACGAATGTACGCATAACATATTGCAATCTCACAAGCGCATGAACAGGCAGACGACCACATGCCCATCATTTAGCTTTCACTTCTTTATCAGTTTTCCATGGGACACAGGCCATGGTTTCTTGAGGGATACAGGTCTCGATTATGAGGGATAAACACCCCAGCTTATCATCCATGGGACACCGGCCATGGGAATCATGAGGTGCACATGCTTCAATTCTCCCTTACTCTAGGGCTTCCGAGGGACACAAGTCTCAGGTATTCCAATAGGACACAGGCTGTAGGCTTCTCGATTTCCCTCCAGCTCCCACGGGGTATCATCCGGACACAGGCGGATATCATTCGTCCACGTCGGGGACACAAGCTGATGGGATCCTAGGTTCATTACAAGTTTCTCAATCACAAATGCAACCATAACATCGAACGACCGACTATCCAACACAGACACATTAGGCAAGACAACTTAACCACACATACTCATCCGTCCACCTTCTCATCTCAACGACACAACTCGTGCTTGGATTCTTAGAAGCAACGCAACTTGACACCATGATACGTACCCCGACCACGAGACACCACGATCCAAACACCAATCCACAGCACACGACCGAAGCTTTATCCAACAACCTTCACGCCTAATTCCATGTTCACGGCCAAGATTCACTTACACTCTTTTCACGCAAGAAAAGGACACATGATCAAGGACTCATTTGCACTCTTCATATGCCCAAACAGAATACACGGCCAAAGAAACCCACTAGTAAACAACACCAAATTCACATACTTTCGATAGGAATCAACATGATCAGCCCACAAAATCAGTTCGCCCAAGGTCAAAGAACTTCAACTCAAGCAATAGATCTAACATGCAATAACACACGCAAGCAAAAGTCCATTCGGCCATACCCACAACCAATTCACCGCGTCGCAACCAATCAAGCGATAAATCATCAAGCCAACGGTAAAGTTAGAGGCTTTACTTGTCTTAGAGTGTCCATGAAGAAACGAGAGCGAAAATGATGAAGGAACGAGCTCGGATCACTCTCCTCTCTTTCACGGCGTCACTGGACCGAGAGCAAACGGGCAAGGCTTCGGACGATCGATGGATGGGCTGAGCTCGGGGGGAAACTTGAGGCCATCGCTGATGCCGATGCCGAGCTGGGGGCGCCAAGCTGGTGGCGTCGAGGTGTCGGGGTGGCCAGAGAAGTCACGGCGTGGGTTGGGGACGTGGGTGGCTGAGTGAACGAGGGAGAGGGGAAGGGGCGTGCGTAAAGAAGAGAGAAAAATGAGAGAGAGAGAGAGAGAGAGAGAGAGAGGGGTTTATATAGGGGGCGTAAGTCAGTCGGCTAGGGGGTTCACAGGGGTTCTTTCGCTCTCAAAAAAATTTCGAGACTACTCAACCAGATCAAACTTACATTAACGCCCATAAATCAACCTAAGTATCAGATATCAAAACCATATCTCACTCAACAGCATTAATCTTGTATTTCTAAGATGAACTTCATTACATAATCCACTTTACTTGCTAAAAACAAACTAACGAAATTCAGGCTGTTACAACTCTCTCCTAAGTTTTTTTTTTTTTGGGTACAAAGGACACACTAAGTTCACAAACGATGGAAACGCATCCAAGTTGCCTTGCCATCGCCAGTGGACACGCAAGAGCATAGGAGAGGACGCCCTTTTAGAAGTGCGTGGAGTTGGAGACTTTTGCCAATAAACGACTTTGATGTCATGTGATTGTGAATCATTGCAGTTGGACACTATCGGGCTTCCATGGACCACTGGATCACTGTTTGCATCTGGCTCTCCCGCAAGTAATATAGGCCCGATAAGTTGGCCCCCCGCTAGTTGGTCGACATGCGCCAGAGTTGCCATCTCCGGCTTTACATGTATACACCTATCAAACGGATTGGGTTCGTTCGGATGATTTGCAAATGAGTCCCATCTAAACTGATCCTTTCAATCCGTATTCATGTAACTCGGATCCAACCAATACCCAAATAACCCGAATTCTTGTTCTTAAATATTTTCCACCCAAAATATAACATACTATAACACACTAACTAATTAAAATCAACCACTTGGGCGACTCCAGTGGCCACCATTCTCACTTGGGAAGGGAGAGGTGGGGAGTTCGATTCCTCACCTTTTTAGAGAGGTTAGGGGTGGGGACGAGCGAGTGAGGGAGCAGGGTTTCGCAACCTACACATAGTACATGGCGCACACAGTGTGGCTTGTATAATAGAATAGGATTGGATTGAACTAGACAAAAAAAAATTACAAAATTAAAATCAAATTAAATAAGAAATAATGGAAAGATTAGATGCGGCCACCAATATGATTTCGTGATATAAAATTTAGCGAATTTGATTTTGTAAATCAGCTTTGAGTATCTCCGAAGTTGCCCATTAGGTGTCGCAATCAAAAGCTAGCTTCTCTGGAAACAATAGAAGTTAGGGATAATAGCACAAATGGATCCTAAACTTTGGTTCCATGTGCAATGTCGTTCCTGAACTTTTAATTTGTGCAATGTAGTCCCTGAACTTTGACCCAATAGACAATGTTGTCTTACGACTTTTGACTTGTTCAATGTGATCCCTCAACTATTAGTAAATATTCAATGTGTAAAAGTTCACGGACAACATGAAATAAATTAAAATTTTAGGGATGATATTACATATTGGACCAAAATTTAGAGATTATTTGTATCATTTTCCAAGTTATCACCCTTTTACTGTTTGTGGCTGTTACACAGAGTCAGTCTTGCGTTGGTTTGGAGAATTTGGAGCCCCAGAATTTAGTCGGACTAGTTGGCTATGCATTCGGTTGAAAGATCCAAACGCGAGCATGGATACTTGGCAAAGTTGAGTAACAGTAATTGTCTGAAAGATGGATCAGAGTCAAACCCATTTAGATTCGCTTTTGGTTGGTCTCTGATTTTTACCACTCATTATAATTCATACATAAAATTAGAGCGACCCATTTCAAACCTAACTCAGTAAATATGAGTGGAAAAATGGGTTAATGGATCCATTATACCACCTCCACATATGTGGACTTTGGAGCAAGGTCGAGCACTTTCGACATGATCCGTTTATGCGACTCGTAGTTAATCGCATTCTTATTAAGCTTAAATGGGTTCGTGTTATACAAACGGGTCAGTTTAATTGTACACGAATGATACCAAACAAAACTTGTTTTAACTTGGCTTTGATTACTTTTTTCGCATTTTTTGTATTTAGTATTGTTGTTATTGCCTGTGCCAATTTGCTCGTACCACTCATACCGAACTAACTAAAGAAGCAAGAGATATTGACAGTGATTAACATCTTGTGTCCTGTATAATTGATCTCTTTAATCCGTTTATGCCCGACTAGACACAGGGTTAGCATGTTATTCGTACCAACACGAGTTGTTCAGATACATTTAGTCATGTTTGTACACGACTAAACACATTCTTGCACGTTTATATATACGACTTCATACGTCGCCATGTTGTCAGTCCAAAAGAGAGAGATAGAGAGAGAAAGAGAGTATTCTTCTCTCTTATATTTTGGTCATTTGACAATTTGTTTATGATGGAATGGACCTCATCAATATTCTTTTTATGGACTGGGTCAGTCCATATTTTTGCGCTCATTTCCGTATTCATTAGACTTGTTAATTGTTTAGATATATGTGTTCCCTTATGTTTCATTCTAGTTCTTAAGTCAAGTTTGTTCAAACCCATTTTTTTTTATAGATATTGTTTGATGTTATAGAACTTCGCCTAATTTCCTTTCTATTCTTTCATAAGCAGCAGTACAATATAATTCTATCCTTTCCTTTCTTTTCTGTTCTTTCCCGTGATCATTATCTGAATCCCTTTGCATTTCCTCCTAATCATTCAATCCAAATAGAGTGTTAAAGTCGGTAAAGTCCTTACAATGTTGATAACTTTATTACCTACTAATTTGACCACCAAGTTATAGTTTTGTGTGATAAATTTTTCAAAAAAGTTGATAACTTACTGTTGCATTTAATATCAGTAAATTGCTAACGTTGCCGGTAAATTACCGTCAGTTACTCGACCAACAAATTGTCACTTGCATGATTTTACCATCTAATCATATCAGGAAATTATGATGCACGGGTTTTTTTATTTTTATTTTTAATGTTCAGCGTCTGCAAATGGAAAAAAGGAACATAGACATACTTCTAAAATGTATGATTGTACTATTCTCAGGCATGAAAAGACCCAAGTCATGCAGTTGTCGGATATGAAGCCAGCTGCTGATCTACTAGCAATAGTCCCTTGTGAGCCAACAAGTGCTTGTAGTACATGTTGTTCAGAACCATCGGAGTCACTCTGTCATTCCTCGCGTACCGCACTTTCTTCGGATCCAGGGTCCGGCATCGGGCACCGGCCTTTTAGGTATTCGGCGTAGTCCGGGTCTAAGATTGGATCCACGGTCGGGTAGAGTCTATCGTATAGGTTGACGCAATGAACTCGACCAACTGAATGAGCTCTAGATCTGTGAATAAATGCCAATTAATTGGGGTGCATTAAAACTATAGGGGAAAATTTTTATCGCTGAAATTTTGGATTTTTATGTGAAAGAGAGTACAAATATATAAAGATGGAATAAACCTTTTAATATATCATGACAGTTTAAAATCTTTAACACTATAGTTCACTTCGACGTTGAGAACGATGAACAAGATGAACCCTAACCCATATTACACCATAAGAGATATATCGTCTGTGATACCATGATCCAACTAAATTAACCACACATGGACAAGACATGTTCAATGACACATGAACTTGGTGAACTAGATCAGACACTTACCTAGGAGGGCGATTATTCCTTCAACATCGATGCCAACAGACTCAAAACGAGAGAGCACCAACGCCATCGAATCGTTATGGTTAGGAATGAATTCTTCCACCACAGTCGCGTGACTTTCTCTGCCATCTCTCCTTCCACTTCTCATTTCGATCCGTGGTCCTCCTAACTGTACAAACAAATGTATATATCACACAAATGTCGTATGGAAAATCAAGCTACTTTCACAGACATTGATGGTTCCCGAGTTCTGTAAGGGAATTGGGAAGCTTCCGTGTATCGGTTTTGAGATCATTTTTATGTTAAAGTTTCGAAAATATTCATCCCTTTTACAGACTTCATGTTTTCACACAAGTGGTGTAGAAAAATATGGCATAATTAGCGAAACACTTACAAGAACGATGCTATCTCTCGCCGAGAGAACAATGATGTCGGCGCAAGAAACCGTCGCGGGGCATTCCCTCTCAAGAGCCTCCTTGATTTCGGTCATGTACTTGAAGTTCCTCATCCCGAAGCTCCTTGAAGATGCCTGCTCCGACACAATCCCGTTTCTGTGCTTTGACTCTAGCAGAAGCAAGGCGTCGCATGACTAGCGATTTCCGCACAAGAGGTCAGAGACAGAGAGTCATACATACATCAGTTCCATTGGACATCCAGAAGACGATAAATTTTCCATGTGTATCGATATACGTATTTGGACAATGCAGTCATGAAAGAGATTGCGAATCCAGGAGATGGCGGTATTGCCATGTTCATCATAGAGTTTGGCGACTTCTTGTTCGATGATTTCTTCTGCGTTCGAACAGCTATCGGCAGAGCAATTCGACTGGAGTTCACCGTAATCTATGCACGTAATTAAAGATGCGAGAAACAAAAAAGAGATTCTCGTTGGCGTGTGATATAAATAGAAAAAGAAGAAGAAGCAAAAACTTGCTTCAAAAGAAGGGATTTGGCTCATTATTTCATGGACATCGATCCACAAACGACCTTTTTTCATAGTCACGCAACGCATAAATGTTGACTATTTTCTTGTGATTAAGATCGTTATTATTTGTAAAGGATTGCATTTTCTCCTTTTGTTTGTTAGGATATGAGTAGTTCTCAATTAGTACTCCATGACCATTCACATCACCATCTTTTGTAATCCACAAGGAAACAATCGGGCGATCAGCTTCTAAAATCACATGGGTCCTATTAGTGACCCCTATTTTCATGTGCTAAAATTGACTCGTGCCCGCTCCCACTAGTGCTCTTAAAAAAACAAAAAACAAAAAGCTCTTCCTTAAAGGAAATTAATACTATGTTTTTGGCAATAAAATTAAATTGGTGACATTATTTACTTGAGAGTTTCTAGGGTCATGTTTTCGACCAATCTCTGGTTGAAGGAAAACTTCATCCAATCACGTCTCTAATTGGTGGGTCACAAGCATGAACATCACTCGCATTTAATTTTGATTAAGTTTGCATGTGGGCGATATCTATAATTTGTAACCCACCAATTAAAAGTATTGTCGGAGGGAGATATTGCCATATTTTCTATGTACGGATCATGAAGGATGATTATCTATAACTTGATAATATTGGTAACATTTGATACTTTAGGGGTCTTCCTCCTGAAATCCAATTCATTAGTCACGATGTCATTTAATATGTCTAGAACAAGAGTAACAATAGAAATCATATTACATATGCCTAAGTTTAAGCACATATCTAGTCCACTTTATATCTAGTCCACTTTAACATGTGATTGACTTGACCTAATGAATCGAGTATGGAGGTTACTAGCTCGATGCTAACAATAATTGAACACGAACGGACCAACCGCCAATAAGAAAAAAAATGTTTGTGTGTACCCGAGAGAAGCTGGAGGAGAAACAACAGAAGGAGAGAGCTTGAGCTGCAATGACGGATGCTTCCGGTGGCCATTCTTGGCTCTTTGTCTTGTTCTGGTCGAAGTGATGCAAAATCTCTTGAAGCCTTTAAATAGAAGAGCTCTCAGCCTAAAGCCACTATCTTTGACCTTTCTGTGCGATCACCACCCACGCGCGACGCCGCCCCACCCAGAAGAGGAAAACCTAAAAAATTATTTAAAACCAAAGAGATAATCAGTACAAATCCATTATGATTATTACCACAATCATCATTTACAAGTGGAGTTGGAATCGCTCAAACCTGGTTCAAAGAGCCTCGTAGAATCTGTGCGAGATCCATCCGACAGTGAAGCATGTACAAATCAATGTATACAGAGAATGCGTCAACTCGGGCCGGCAACATAAGAAGCTTTTGGAGAGATGTACCTTGAATAATACTAGTGATTTTATGTAGGCTTATATATCTATTTCTTTCTTTCTACCTCTCTCTCTTTACAACTACATTCATTCTAAAATTCTTTCTTTCACGTCACACTCTTTAGTATTCCGGGCGCGGGGTACTGTTCTCCCTATCCCCCATATCGGTCCCCGTTTTTACACCGTCGAATTTGCGCGGCATGTCCCTCAAAAACCCCCCCAGCAAAAAACCCACAAATTACTTCTCTATCCTCTACTTTCTCTCTCCTCTCATGTTTTTCAAGCTCTAGATGAAAGAAACAGAAAACCCCCGCTCCATCGAGCCCGACACCAATGCCGCCATCCCCAGCACGAGGAGGGTTTGGCAGAGGACTGGATGGAGAGAGTGCGAGGAGAAAGAAGGGGGAACGGAGATTGACGGTCGTCACGTGACGCGAATCCAACCGTTGATAGGTGATGATAATATTAAAGGAGACACGGTGAGTTTTACTTCTAATGTTTTGACTTTTTGGTAACTGTTGCAACAAACTCACACTTTAAACTTTTTATGAATTCGAAACACTCGAAATATTTGGAAACATTGTAACGTGGGCACGTAGAATCACGGATATGTTTTTTTATCATATCTTTTTTAGGCTTAAAATTAAATATCTTTAAATTTTGAAAAGAAGAAGAAGATAGAGTTAAGAAGAAACTGAAAAAGAATCTTAAATTTGGTGGAGTTTTTTACATAATTGCTATTGGAGGAAAATGAAGTATTCACAGGCGGGGCTCTATCCGTGATCGTATTGGTGTTGGTAATTTGGTGGACCGACCTTTAATTGAATTTGGGCCTCTAAGACAATTTAATGATTGCGCCTCGTGGACCGGTTCGATCAATCGAAAATTATTTGGGTGCAAACAAGCCCAAATTACATTAAGTTGGCCCATCTTCTGGCATGTAAGCTTGGATCCATGAGACACACACATCTAATCTAGGAAGCACCGACACTCTCCGAAGGCCTTCGTGTCGTGTCCGACACTCTCTGACACTCCGACACTCTCCGACACTCTCTGACACTCTCCGACATGCGATCCACATGTGATCAGCACTCTAGACAAGCCAGCGACACGCGATTTCAGTATCCCAACACATCATTTCGACACGCAATGGTCAATTTAAGCATTTTCAATAAATTAGGGATCAAAATGTAGATTTATCAAAGATACATATACTTGAGTCATTTATCCAGTCACCCCGAAATTAATATGCCTAGTCAGCAAAAAAAAAAAACTTAATCATGAATCCCTAACAGAAGAAGAATAAGAAAAAACTCACTGATATTTTCATATAATCATGTATATATAAAAATATACATTTAATATACAACGTGTCGGAATCCTCTATTTTTTTAGAAATTGCGCTAACTTATCATCTCTCGCTTATATATATATATATGTGTGTGTGTGTGTGTGTGTGTGTGTGTCAAATATATAGGTTGGATCAGGTTTGGATGACTTGAATAGAGGTCCGATCCAAACTAATCCTTTCAATCCTTATTCATGAAATACAAGTTTAACGATCCATAGTCAACCCAACTTGGATCCAACCCATAGCCAAATAACCCGAATTCATGTTCTAAACAATTTTCCACCTTAAATATCGAATATAACATACCCAAAAAAAAAAAAAAATACCCAAATAAAATCAAATTGAACGTGAACAATTTACTGAATAAGAAATATTTTAAAGATCATATGCGGCCACCAATATGATTTTGTCATAAAATACTTAGTGAATTTGATTTTGTAAATGAGCTTCGAGCATCTCCAAAGTTGATCATTAGGTGGCACAATCAGAAGCGAGCTTTTCTAGAAATAGTAGAAGTTAGAGATAATAGCATAAGTGGTTCATGATCTTTGGTCCAATATGCAATATTATTCCTGTGCTTTTAGTTTGTGCAATGTGACCCTTGAACTTTAACTCAATATGCAACTTCATACTTAGACTTTTTTGTTCAAAGTGATTTATGAATTATTGGTAAATATTCAATGTAGTCTCTAGACTATATTAAGATGCTTAGAAGTTCATGGATCATATTTGATAAATTAAAAATTTAGGGATGATTTTACACATTGATCAAATCTCAAAGACCATGAGTAACATTTTACCTAGAAATTATTATCCCTTTTACTATTTGTGGCTATTACACAGTAGTTCTTGCGTTGGTTTGGAGAATATTGAGCAACAGAATTTAATGGAACTAGTTGGCTAAGCTTTCGGTTGAAAAATCCCAAACGGTAATAGTAAATATGAGTGAAAAGCTTATATAGACTACATAGTATCTGTCTAAAAGATGGGTCCCATTCAAAACCATTTAGATCCATTTTTGGTTGGTCTTTGATTTTCACAACTCATTATCACTCTTTCACATGGTGTGACCCATTTCAAACCTAACTTGGTAAATATGAGTGAAAAATGGGTTAGTAGATCCATTATGCCACCCCTACATACATATGTCCCGTGTGCACTTTAGAGCAGGACCGACCACTTTTGAAATGATCTGTGTTATATTTTGACTTTCAAATTAAAGATAAGGGTAGTTTGGACCATGCACTTTTGTTTTAGGGTTTTTTTAAATGGGACTATAAAAGGGATATGTTGCATATTATATTGAAACGCTTGAATTTGCTTCTACCCCGAGCTTTTCGCTTCTGCCCCGAAACCCTTTGTCTTTCACTTCTTCTTATTAGATCTTTAGATCTTTGATTGTATGCTTGTACTCGTTATTGAAGATAGTGAAACCCTTCTTTCTCCCCGTGGTTTTCCCGTTTTGGGTTTTCCACGTATATCTTGTCTCGTGCGTTTTTTATTTTGCTTTCATCCTTCGCTATTTCGCGCTTGAATTCGCACATCTCTTGGCATTTTTCGCAACAAATTGGTATCAGAGCGAAGGAATTTCGATCTTTTTGTTCAAGATGGCATCGATCAAGTTTGAAGTGGCACCCTTCGATGGCCAAACTAATTTTGGGCTATGGAGGATCAAGATGAAGGCTTTGTTGCGTCGAAAAGGTTCGGTTAGAGCCTTGGATGAGAATTACCCCAACGATATGACTACGACAGAGATCGAGGAGATGGAAGAGAAGGCGCATAGCACTATCCAATTATCATTGTCCGACAAGGTGCTTCGTGAGGTCGCTGATAAAGAAACGGCTTCAGGATTGTGGCAAAAGCTAGAAAGTCTCTACATGAAGAAATTTCTTACGACGAGATTATTTTTGAAGCAGCGTCTTTACAGGCTAAAGATGCAAGAAGGTACTCCTATCCAAGAACATCTAGATGAATTTAATAAAATCGTAATGGATATGAAAAATCTAGATTTGAAGTTAGATGATGAAGATCAAGCCCTAATTGTGTTATGCTCCCTACCGAGCTTGTATGAGAATTTTGTGAATTCTATGTTGTATGAAAGAGAATCCATAACTATTGAGGATGTGAAGGCCTCGCTGAATTCCGCGGAGATGCGTACAAAGTTGAATGCGAGTAGTAGTGTAGATAAAGCCGATGGCTTAGTTGTTAGGGGAAGGTCGAATCATCGAGATAGACGCAGTAATAGTAAAGGGCGTTCCAAGTCCAGGTCAGGTCAGGTCAGGCCAGGTCAAGAGAAAATTTGAGTGTTACTATTGTCACAAGTTCGGACACTATAAAAATGAGTGTCCTTTGCTCAAGGCTAAGGGGAAAAAGTCAATGGAGAGTTCTGATTCGGCTAGTCTGGTGAAGGATAATGAGTTTGCTAATGCAGACAATGTTCTTACTGTTTTGTCTTCAAATTGTCGTGTAGACGATGAATGGATTTTGGATTCGGCATGTTCATACCATATGTGCCCAAATAGAGATTGGTTCCACACATATGAGAAAGTTAGTGGTGGTTCAGTTTCCATGGGCAACGATGCAGTTTGCAGGATTGTGGGTATTGGTACTGTGCGGATCAAATGTCATGACAATATAATAAGAATTTTGACAGATGTTAGACACATCCCAAATTTAAAGAAGAACCTTATTTCTTTGAGCAGCTTGGATTCCACTGGATGCATGTATACCGATGGAGGTGGAGTTTTGAAAATTTCAAAGGGCTCCTTGATTGTGAAGAGAGGTAACAAGAAGAATGGCCTTTACGTTCTGCAGGGAAGCACCGTTGTCGGTTCTTTAAATATATTATCCTCTTCAGATTCTAATAAATCAAGGTTGTAGCATATGCGGTTGGGCCACATGAGCGAAAGAGGAATGACTATCTCGAGTAAGCGTGGTTTACTCTGTGGGGAGCATATAGTCCCACTTGACTTTTGTGAGCATTGTGTTTACGAAAAATAGCGCAGAATTAGTTTCAGTACTAGGGTGCACTTAACGAAGGGCACAGTTGACTATATTCACTCAAATTTATGGGGACCTGCACAGGTTACATCTAAAGGTGATGTAGTTTATCTTCTGATATTTATTGATGACTTTTCTAGGAAAGTCTGGGTTTATTTCTTGAAGCGTAAAAGTGACGTTTTTGATACGATCAAGAAGTAAAAGATATTGATTGAAAATCAAACTGGCAAGAAGATAAAGCTTCTCTGAACAGACAATGGTTTTGAGTTTTGTGGAGGTGATTTTAACAAGTACTGTGAAGATTCAGGGATTGTTCGACATTGAACAGTCAGGTATACACCTCAACAAAATGGGGTGGCGAAGCGCATGAACCGAACACTTTTAGAGAGAGCTAGATGTATGCTTTCTAATGCTGGACTTGATAAAGTTTTTTGGGCCAAAGCCGTGAACATGGTATGTTATTTGGTGAATCGTTCTCCTTCTACCGCAATTGAATGTAAGACTCCAAATGAGGTATGGTCTGGTAAACCTTCTGATTATTCTATTTTGAAAATATTTGGATGTCTCGCTTATTATCATGTAAAAGATGGTAAACTTAAACCTAGAGCCAAGAAAGGTATTTTCGTTGGTTATGTAGATGGTGTTAAGGGATATAGATTGTGGTACTCTGACCCTCAGTCACCAAAGTTTATAATCAGTAGGGATGTTACTTTTGATGAAAATTCTATGCTTGATCAGAAAAAATTTATTGAGTCTACAGATATTCAGGAAGAGAATGTAGTGAAAAAGGTGGAGTTTAGTGTAGAGCATTCACGGAGAAGCTCTGAAGATGTTCCTATTTGGTCAGAAAGTGACAGTGAGCAACAAAACTCAGATTCGATTAAAGATGAAGTAGAAGAAGTTGAACAACCTTAGACTTTAGCTGCATGGAGAGCTAAAAGGCAAACTAAGCCTCCCTAGAGGTATGATTTCGCTGATTTGGTAACATATGCTCTTTTAGTTGTTGAAAAGCTTGGTATTGAAGAATCTTTTACATTCCGTGAAGCTACTATTTGTTTTAAATCTGAGAAGTGGCTTGTTGCAATGAATGAAGAGATAGAGTCTCTTCATAAGAACCAAACTTAGGATCTTGTGAAATTGCCTAAGGGCAAAAGAGCTGTTGGTTGCAAGTGGATATTAAAAAAAAAAAGAGGGAATTCTAAGGGTTGAAGATGAAAGATTCAAGGCACGTTTGGTAACGAAGGGCTTTAGTCAGAAGGAAGGAATCAACTTCAATGAAGTGTTCTCTCCAGTTGTGAAACATAGTTCCATTCGAGTGTTGCTCGCATTAGTGGCCCTTTATGATCTAGAACTTGAGCAACTTGATGTCAAGACCGCTTTTCTGCATGGCGAGCTTGAGGAGACAATCTATATGTCTCAACCCGAGGGATTCGTTATTGAGGGTAAAGAAGATCACGTTTGCAAGTTGAAACGCTCCTTGTATAGTTTCAAGCAATCTCCACGTCAATGGTGCAAGAGGTTTGATGGCTTTATGTTAAGTCGTGGCTACTCGCAAAATGCGCATGACAATTGTGTGTACTATAAGAAATTGCGTGATGGTTCTTTTGTTTATTTGCTATTGTATGTGGATGACATGCTTATTGCAGCAAATGACATGTCAAAGATACAATTGTTAAAGAGGCAACTTAGCAAGGAATTTGAGATGAAGGATCTTAGAGCTGCCAAGAAAATTCTAGGTATGGAGATTCGCAGAGATAGATAGGTTGGGAAGTTATACCTTTCGCAGAAGGGGTATATTGAGAAAGTGCTTGAACATTACGGCATGAAGAATGCTAAACCGGTATGTACTCCGTTGGCGTCTCATTTTAGACTTTCTACTTCTTTGTCGCCTAAACCAAAGAAGAGGAAGATGAGATGTCTCGAGTTCCATATTTTAGTGCTGTGGGTAGTCTTATGTATGCTATGGTATGCACTCGTCCAGACATTGCCCAGGTAGTTAGTGTTGTGAGCAGGTATATGGCAAATCCGGGTAAAGTTCACTATCAAGCAGTGAAGTGGATTCTTCGGTATATCCGGGGTACCTTAGACGTTGGTTTGGTCTTTGATAGAGGTTGTGATACAGGACATTCAGTTGTTGGCTTCATTGATTCTGACTATGCAGGTGATATCGATAAAATGAGATCTTTGACCGGTTATGTTTTTACGCTTGGTGATTCCGCGGTTAGTTGGAGAGCAACTTTGCAGGACATGGTTACTGTATCTACCACCGAAGCAAAGTACATGGCAACAACGGAAGCAGCAAAGGAAGCTCTTTGGTTGAAGCGTTTGGTTACAAAACTTGGGGTAATTGCAATAACCAAAGTGCGATCTAGTTGACCAAGAACGCGATATATCACGAGAGAACGAAACATATAGATATTCGTTATCACTTTGTGCGTGATGAGATTGCTAAGGGTACAGTAACAGTGAAGAAAGTACCTACGGTGGATAATCCAGCCGATATGTTGACTAAACCAATTCTTTTAACCAAGTTCAGGCATTGTTTGGACTTGGTTGGCATTTTCGCCATTTGAGTTACTTATGCGGAGTTGGTGACGTTTCATTTATTGTTTCCTACATCGAGTACACTCATGTAGGCTTAGGGGTGTGCGTTGTCGATTTCGCTTTTTGGCGGGTGGCCTTGTGTGGTCACTCTTTGTGGTGAGGAAGATAGGTCTTCTAGCGTTTGGTAAAAAGCTCTTCTGGAGATTTGAAGTCAAGGTGGAGATTTGTTATATTTTGACTTTCAAATTAAAGATAAGGGTAGTTTGGACCATGCATTTTTGTTTTAGGGTTTTTTTTTAGAGGGTGCTATAAAAGGGATATGTTGCATATTATATTGCAACGCTTGCTTTCGCTTCTGCCCCGGAACCCTTTATTTTTCACTTCTTCTTGTTAGATCTTTAGATCCATGATTGTATGCTTGTACTCATCATTGAAGATAGTGAAACCCCTCTCTCTCCTCGTGAATTTTTTCCGTTTTGGGTTTTCCACATATATTGTGTCTCGTGCGTTTTTTATTTTACTTTCATCCTTTGCTATTTCACGTTTGAATTCACACATCTTTTGGCGTTTTCCGCAACAATCTGTTCACACGACTCGTAGTTAAGCACATTCATATTAAGCTTAATTGTGTTTGTGCAATAAACGAATCAACTTAATTATACACGAATGATACTAAACGTTACTTTTTTTAGCTTGACTTTGATTACTTTTTTCCCCTTTTTATATTTGGTATTGTTGTTTTTGCCTGTGCCAATTTGCGCATGCCACTCATACCGAACTAACTAAAGAAGCAAGAGACAATGAAAGTGATTTACTTCTTGTGTCCTGTACAATTGATCTTTTTAATCCGTTTATGGCACGATTAGACACGGGGTTAACATATTATTCGTATCAACGTGATTTGTTTAGATACATCTAGACATGTTTATACACAACGAAAAGCATTTTTATGCGTTCATATAAACGAATTTATACCTTGTTGTTTTTTGTCATTGGATTGCGTTCTGAGATTTTCTGCAAAAAACTGTTTCTTTGTTCTATGAAAATTGACAATTCGTTTATGATGGGATGAGCCTCATCCATTTTCTCTTATTGGAATGTGTCAGCCCATATCGCCCCCGTTTTCATATATTTCTTTGCAGTTCGTAAGTCAAGTTTGTTCATACCTTTCTTATAGATGTTGTTTGCGTTACAGAACCTGACCTAATTCCCTTAATTTCCATTTCTTTCATAAGAATCCAAACAGCATTGTTGACACAAAAAAATGACATGCTTGGGCCATGATAGACCCGCAGAGCCCATGAAATGTCATCAACGAATTGAACCACAAACCCAACACAAATTGGAGGATAAGAGCAGCAGCCGTCACAGTTGAAGGTCATTCGGTAAGTATGAAGAATCGGCAGGAGACAAAGCGTTCGATGCCCAGCAATGAGAAGTTACCACAACACATAGAGTCAGGGATCAACCGCTTACAGATATTGAAGTGTAGTTATTGAACTTCTCCTGAAAACTTTGGGAGCAGTTATGGTTAGAATTAGTAACCGCCGATTACTCTGTATCCGGCCATAAATGGCCGAAGGGACTCTCGATAAAAAGAGAATGAACATAACCTATCCAATTTACTTGCAATTTATCAATCCTTTATCAGCATTCTTTGTCGAGTATGGTTTGTTTTTAGTTTTATTCTAGTTTAGTTCGTCACATCACCAATTCGTTTCATGTTCGGGTCGACACAGAACCCAAAACCAATCTTAAAATAGCCGAAGATTCGGTGCTTAGGTTTTGTCGACCATTTTCGGCGAAGTCCAATCCAATCCTTTCGTTTCTTTTCTCTTCTTTCCCGAGCTCATTATCTGAATACTTTCCATTTCCTCCTAACCATTCAAACCACATAGTGTTAAAGTTGGTAAAGTCCTTACAATGTTGATAACTTTATTACAACTGATTTCACCACCAATTCATAGTTTTGGGTGATAAATTGCAAATAAAGTCAATAACTTACTGTTGCATTTAATATCGGAAAATTGCTAACGTCGTCCGCATACTACAGTCAGTTACTCAACCAACAAATTGTCAATTGCACGATTTTACTAGCTAATCCAATCGGAAAATAATGATGCACTGAAATTTGTTCTGTGTCTGCAAATGGACAAAGGAACATAGACATACTTTTAAAATATATGTTTGTACTACCCTCAAGCATGAAAGACCCTCTTTAGTCTTTATTAATATACCTGCAGTCCTTCCTAATTTCTCCATCATCTCCTGTAAGAGGATTGTTCTCGGACAACGTGAGCAAGGCCCTCGCAAACTGGTCCTGGAAGTAGCCGTTGTCGGAGGCCATTTTCTCCACAAACGGAGCGGTTGTTGGATACGAAGCCAACTGCTGATCCACTAGCAACAGTCCCCTATGAGCCAGCAAGTGCTTGTAGTACATGTTGTCCAGCACCATCGGAGTCTCTCTATCGTTCCTCGCGTACCGCACTTTCTTTAAATCCGGGTCCGGCATAGGGCACCGGCCTTTTAGGTATTCGGCGTATTCCGGGTCTAAGGTTGGATCCACAGTCGGGTAGAGTCTATCGTATAGGTTGACGCAATGAACTCGACCAACTGAATGAGCTCCTGATCAACGAATCAATGCTAATTCATGAGATGCATAAGAAACTATAGGAGAAAATTTTTATCATTGAAAGTTTGAATTAACCACACATGGACAAGACATGTTCAAAGACCCATGAAGTTGGTGAACTATATCAAACACTTACCTAGGAGAGCGACTGTTCCTTCAACATCGATGTTAACAGACTCAAAACGAGAAAGCACCAACGTCAACGAATCGTTATGGTTAGGAAGGAATTCTTCCACCACACTCGCGTGACTTTCTCTGCTATCTCTCCTTCCACTACTCATTTCGATGTGTGGTCCTCCTAACTGTACAAACCAATGGAAATATAACACAAACACATATGTAGTATGGAAATCAAGCTACTTTCACATAAGTTGATGGGGAATTGGGAAGCTTACGGTAAAAGGTTTTGAGATCATTTTCATGTAAAATCTTCAAAAAAGATTCGCCCCTTTTGCGGACTTCAATATTTTACACAAGTCGTGCAGGAAAAAAAATGGTATAAAAGTGCATTATCGAAACACTTACAAGAACGACGCTATCTCTCGCCGAGAGAGCGATGATGTCGGCACAAGAGACCGCCGTGGGGCATTCCTTCTCAAGAGCCTCCTTGATTTTGGTCACGTACTTGAAGTTTCTCATCCCGAAGCTCCTCGAAGATGCTTGCTCCGACACGATCCCGCTTCCGTGCTTCGCTACTAGAAGAAGTGAGGCATCGCAGGACTACCGATTTCCTCACAAGAGGTCAGAGTCAAAGATTCGTACATCAGTTCCGTTTCATATCCAGAAGAACTATAGATAATTTAGCATGCTTCAACACTAATTTGAGGACTACATATGCACATGTGTGTGTCTCCATGTAGATATACGTACTTTGACCATGCAGTCATGAAAGAGAATGCGAATCCAGGGGATGGCGTTATTGCCATGTTCTTCGTAGAGCTTGATGACTTCTTGTTTGATGATTTCTTCTGCGTTCGGACAGCTTTCGGCATAGTAATTCAACTTGAGTTCACCGTAAACTATGCACGTAAATAAAGATGCGAGAAAAAAGAGATTCTCGTTAGCGTGATATAAATGTAAAAAACAAAAACAAAAACTTGCTTCAATAGAAGGAATTTGGCTCATTATTACATGGACGGAAAATCGATCCACAAATGACCTTTTTCACTATTTTCTTGTGATTAAGATCGTTATGTTTTTATAAGACTGCATTATTTTTTTCCTTTTGTTTGTTAGGTTATGAGTAATTCTCAATTAGTACTCCACGAGCATTAACATTACCATCTTTTGTAATCCACAAGAAAACAATCGGGTGATCAGCTTCTAAAATCACATGGGTCCTATTTGAGACCCCCTATTTTCATTGCTAAAATTGACTTGTGCCAGCTCCACCTAGTGTTCTTCAAAAAAAAAAAAAAAACATCTTCCTTAAAGGAAATTAATACTATGGTTTTGGCAATAAAAATAAAATTGATACCAATTACTTGATAATTTATAGGGTCATGTTTTCGTCCGATTTCTGGTTGAAGGAAACTTCCTCCAATCATGTCTCTGATTGGTGGGTCACAAGCATGGAGAACCCTCGCATTCAATTTCGATTAAGTTTGCATGTGGGTGATATCTATAATTTGTAACCCACCAATTAAAAACATTGTCGGAGGGCGATATTGCCCTACTATTGTCAACATTTGATACATTAGGGGTCTTCCTCCTAAAATTCAATTTAGTGTCTACGATATGTCATTCAAAATCTCTAAAAGATGAGTAATAAAAGAAAATCAGATTACATATGCCTAAGTTTAAGCACAAATCTAATCCACTTTAACATGTGATTGACTTGATGTAATGGATTGAGTCTAGAAAATACTCGCTCGATGCTAAAAATAATTAAACATGGAGTACCAATCAAACCACCAAGCGAATAAGGAAAAGGTTTGTGTGTACCCGAGAGAAGCTGGAGGAGAAGTAACAAAAGGACAAAGCTTGAGCTGCAATGATGGAAGCTTCCGGTGGACATTCTTTTGGGTTTGTCTTGTTTTGGTCGAAGTGATGCAAAATCTCTTTGACCTTTCGGCTATCACCACCCACGCACGAGGATTTACTCGTACTGGCAACATAATCAATGTATGAATGATCTATAACATGGCATGCTTTTACTCGTACTGCCAACATAAGAAGCTTTTGGAGCATTTAAATTTGGTACTCCACGCCCTAATATTCTTATATATCTATTCTTCAATACAAAACGGAGCATTTAAATTTCATGTGATACCTCAAAAGGATAATAATCACCTCAGAAGTAATCGATAATAAACACAAAATAATGTAAAACAACAGCAACTTTCAAACATACGAGCCACTTGGACCCTTAAGGTGATTTCGATGGAAGTGACAAGATATGTTTGATGGGTCGAAACCACGGGTAATATAGAGTCACATGAATAGATAAAGGACGATTTGGCAACTTGAATTCCTTCCATGCCACATGACAACTTTGGCGGTAATTTTTGATATCGGGATTTTCCGTGTTAATGTGGAGAACTACGCCGGTGTCCATGATCGCTACTTAATGGAGTTTATTATGCTCCCGAAGAAACTGAACTCAGATTCTCAGCCACAAAATTGCTGCTTACCAAATCAATCTTCTACACAATCATGCAGCTCCAACAAAACAAAACAAAAAAGACTTAACGATAAATAAAATAACAAGGCACATCCGAGAGAGAGGTGAAGTTCTTGGTCACTTACATGGAGAAGGCACGTTTTGGGAAGAACTTTTCTTCTCTTGAGAGATTTTTGAAGAGTCAGCCACCTTGCAGGCTTTATATGGAAAAAGTATGGTGTTTTCCTACTCAAACTCTAATTAGTAGTTGTAAAGATAATATCGGAGGAGACACTGTGACTTTTGCATTATAGCGTAAAATCGGGATATATTTAATTCATAACTTTTCAAAACTTAAATTTAAATCAATCCGATCTTTAACTTTTGAAAGAAAAAAGTAGGTAGAGTTAAGAAGTAACTGAATAAGAATCCCCCAAATAGGAATCTCTCTACCCAATTTTCAAATTGCTTCTGCTCTCATCCGTAACCTGGTAGGAAGAAACTTAAATTTGGTAGAGCTTTTTACATAATTGCCACTGCAGAAAATGAAATATTCACGGGCGAGACTTTATCCGTGATCGTATTGGCGTTCGTAATTTAGTGGACCGACCTTTCATAAGAGTTGGGCCTGTAGGACAGTTCAAAGATTTCAACTCTTGGACCGGTTCGATCAGCAGAAATTTATTTGGGTGCAAACAAGCCCAAAATTACACTAAATTGGCCCATCTTCTGGCACGTTGGCTTGGATGGATCCATGAGACACATCTGATCTAATAATACATCTTAAAGATAAAAAAAAAAAATTGTTTTTTTTTTTGGTAACCAAGGTGTCCGGGCCAGCTTGCGTGCACCTCGACTATTCCTCGGGAGAGACTAGCACAGCAGCCCACCGCCATGGCCCCCCACTTAAATTACAGGTGCTCAGCTGGGGAATCAAACCTGAGACCAGTGCACCTAACCACACAATCCCAAGTGCTCCCTAACCAACTGAGCCACCCATGGATGGGTTAAAAAAAATGTTATTTCCTGAAAAAAAAAAACCCCAATTTTAGAGTTCAATTCCAATTGTACCCCGACCTTTTTTTTTTTTGTTTAAAAGAAAATCATCACATTTCACTCTTGTTCCAAATTTTCCCTAAGTCCAAAAATCGCCACCAGTTTATTCTAAATTATCAATATCCAGAAGCTGATGTTTGTTCCAAGTGAAGATGCATGTTCTGATGATTAATCTCTAATTGGCCTCATGTTGATAATTTTGAAGAAATTAGTGAGGATTTGTTGACACAACGGAAGATTTGAGACTATAGTGAAAGTTGATAAAAAAAATTTCCAAAAAATAAAATAAAATTCGGGATAGCATTGGGATTAAATCTAAATTCAATTATTATTTATAAAACATTGTTGCATGTGTTTACTGGATTGACCGCCGCGGACCGGAAAGAGTTCTTTCTATCTCTAAGGGGTATGCACCTTAATGCCCGGGGTCACCTGAGATTCGGATCTAAAGCGGTGTTCCTGACTAAATCTCATGCTGAGTGCGCCAGAGTATTGGGATAAATTAGCCCTTCGACTTTTGCTCCTTAATTTTTATTCAAATGTTCAATTTAGTGCTTGATTTATTTATTTTTTCCAACTAGATCCCTGAACTAAGTGTTGTTTCATTTTGAATTAGTCATTGCTATAAGAGAGTTAATGAAATTACTTGGCCTGACCATCACGCTGCTGTTAAATGTCACGCGAGCCCTCCCACTTAGCTCTGAAAATCCTTATAAATTTTCAAAAGAAGGAATGAAAAAACTCTCAAAAATTAAGGCAAAGGAATTTGGGGGAAAAGAAAATATAAAGAGAAAACCATTCCGAAATCGTAAGTTGGGAGGCTATGGCAGTGGGGTCGCTAAGCAATTGATGAGGGTCCAAGGTTCAGCCTAATTCCCTTAAAATATATATAAATGTAAGGTCGGATCTCAATTCTAAGTCAAATTACTTTGTCTTATAAAATAATGCCAACTTTAACTCATATATCATTTCTGGCCCTTTTTTTTTTGGGGGATAAAAAGGCACAAGATTTAGTTCGGATCTCTGATCTTTACTTTTTGTACCTAAATTTTGTTATAACTAGCGTTATCACCTAGAGGATGGTCAATAGGTGATTTCAAAGAATTATAGAAATCAATGCAGAATATAAACATATAAGCTCAGAGCTTAGTTCGGATGATGATCGCTAACAAGATCTGAAGTGTTCTCAGATACAGCAGTGTGCACAATTCAACTATCACAAAATAATACCAATGAGTTTAAAGGATAGAGAATTTGCACAGAGAGTTTATAGTGGTTCGACTTTATTCAAGCCTACGTCCATTTCTTCACGTTCGCAGCCAATCGGCTGGATTCCACTAGTGAATATCTCAGAGGTTACAACTTCTTGAGTCGAAAGACTTCCTGCCTAACACTCACACAATTGAATGCACTCCTCTAAGTATTACAGTGTTTTGATCAAAGGTATTTGGAAGATGTGAAGTTCTCTTGATATTGGAATTTTAGATTCTGCTCACTCGGTTTGCGCTCTTCAACCTTGAGGTCTCCTTTTATACTCATTCACCTTCAACTTCCCGTTGCAAGGCCTCCAAAAGATCACTCTTCAAACTTTCCATTTGAACGAGATTATATATAAAGGATCTCGTAGCCATTGAGGTTGACAAAGGAAAAAATCTCCCGTTAGATCAAATCGTCCATACAATTATGATCTTGGGTTTCCATAGATAGAGTTCTTCATTAGGTGAATCTTCTTCGTCTCCCTTAATCTACGTCTTTGATTGATCTTCATAATTGATAATCTTCAAGAACAAATCCAGCTTGATTTGCTAGCCATTGTGATTATGTAATATGTCAATAAAATCATCTTAAATATATCTCTTAATAATCTGGTCGTTGCACATGAAATACTGCCTTAGAGCTTGAGCTACCTAACAACGTTTGAGCTACCCGCTCAACGTCTGAGCTTCATACAGCCTCTAAGTCCCTCAGTACATCCTCTAAGCCTTTCTTGCTAGATTTAGTCCTATGTAACCATTTCTTAACACTTGAATGTACATTAGGACAATCTGCAAAATAAGTACTTCATTGCATTAACTCGAATATTAGAGAATTGGATTGTTTTGTTAATATCAAAATCAATTAGGGGTTTTTCCCAACAATCTCCCCCTTTTTTTTATGATGATAAAACTATCCACATAAATATACCATTTGTTGTATAAGAAATTTAAGTAACATAATGATTTTCTACATAATGATATTTTGCTAGACAATGATATATCATATAGTGCTTTAGCAAAAGTAAGTTCTGGGATAAAGATGAATTCAATGTTTGGATTCGTTCTCAGAATATGATTCCGTTTCGCCTTCAGAACTTGTAGAACCTGTATAAGAGCATGTAAAACCAAAATATGACCAAGTTTTGTTGATTCAGAGCATTTGGGTTCATTGTTGATCTGTAGAACCTGCATAGCTTGTATTAGAGTAATGAGTTCAAAGCATTGTATAGGTTCAGAGCATAGCATCATATAGGTTCGGAGCATAAACTATAAGTTTGTAACTTTCAGAACTTGTATACTTAGAATGTCTTGCTCCTGTATCATTTCAAAACTTATCCCTATGATATCTGTTCATTTCAGAGCTTATCTTGGAACCTGTTCCTGCAAATCATAATCTCTCCCATTTGCAATGAGGTATAAAATACTTCTCTCCCTTTTTGTCATCAGCACAAAAGCATAGATTAAACCATCATATGTATTCAATAAAAACTTCAAAGAGGTTCAATCAGAGCATAAAAACTTGTGCAATAACAATAAACAAACTCAAAAACATCCAACATTTAAAACGAAACCATATCTGATAAAATAAATGAATGAAAATGAGTTTTAATTAGGAGGATTTGAGGCTGGAGTAGATGTGGATGGGGCTTGAGTATTTGTGGATGGCATAAAGTCTGAAGGAAGTTGGACCAGAGCGAATTTTGAGAAGTGTTCCAGCTTCTGATCAATTGCAGCTCTCATGTTGTCCATCTTCTTTCCCAAATGTTCCATCTCTATGAAGACTAAGCTGTTGTTAGAAGACATATCTCTTCTTAGCTTCTGAAGTTGAAATGTCATTTTGTCCTTCAATTCATCCATCTCCACATAAACTGAACTCCACATATCCTTGATCATGTTCGTCAGTTCCCCTTGTCTGTACAGAATTTCCTTAAGCATCTTAGAGTTTGTTGCTTCACTCTATCATCTTCGGTTTGAATTCCAACAGCAGATGACTCCGCCTGAATCTTGGCTCGTTTTTCAGTTGTTGATATTGGAGTATCCTGGAGATTAGGATCTGAAGTAGTCTTGAGTGGGCTATCTTCTGCACCAGTAGTATCAAAGTCCATCTGATCAGTATGCTCCCCCTCAATCTAAGCTTGCTCTGTTTCAGAGTGATCTACTCTCTGAGCCTTCATATGATCTTCTACCTGCTGAGTAGGCTCTAGGATCTCATACTATTCATCTTTATCATTGTCCTCATTTAGGACAGCTTGAATATCCTGCACATCAACTTCCACGTCCTGTGGATTTTTTTCTTCTTCCTTGTCTTGCTGTTCTTCATTCTCCTTATCTTGTTGCTCCATCTAAGCTGCAATAACATCCTCAACAGCTGCTTTTACCACTGTTTGAATGACTTCTTCTATCTCCTTTTTCTCCATTATCAATCTTTCTAACTTAATGTTGACACATGATTTTTGGTCAGTTCTTTATTACAAAATTAATAAAAAAAATTCATAAAAATTCATAAAATTGAAAAATAAACTTTGAAAGCCTTGCCCAAGCCTAAGGAACCATTTTTGAACAAAAAAACATTGATATTTTTCGCATTTTTAATATTTTCGAATATTAGAAATTTGGTTAAAAAATCATGAAAGATAGCATTTCAGGCCACAAAAATACACAAAAATAGTTAGTATTTTTATTTTAATTCCCTTTTCATTTTGGAAATTTAAAATTTTGAAAATTATATTTAGGATCATATGCCCCTTCATTAAGCATAATCCTGAATTAAGCAAAAAATTAAATTTTAGTCCCTTTATTTTTTATTCTTACATTTTCAGAGTCGTGACATTCCACTCTACTACCGAAAATTACAATTCAGTCCAATTGTTCAGTGAATTGCTTGATTTAGGCGAAAAAGACCAAATTGAACTTTTATTTTTCAATTTAGTCCCTACATTGCGATCAAAATGAAATTAAAATTTTTCTAGGGATGATCTTGAAAATATAAGACCACTACCCTATAGTTTTCATCATTCCGAATCTATTGGTAGGGGTGGTCTGGTTCGATTTTTCCATTAAGAGTTTGTATTTCTCAGATTTCACTCTCGAGTTAAATCCACAATTTGGGGATTTTTGCACAATTCTTAGCAAATTTTTCACGAAACCCTCATTTTTAGGTGAAATTCATGTCGAGAAAATCAATTTTGAGATTTAATTTGAGAAAATTCGAGGTTTTGTAAGTCAATTTGATGATTTTTGGTCAATCGAGTCTGCCGGGTCGACCAATCCCAAACCAGAACCACCTCCAGCCCTACCTAGCATCGGCATGTTCCAACCTGATGAGTTCTTCAAATGCCCGTGGAGAGTCGAACTTTGACGCTCAAATTGGAGACCCTCTCGGCCACAATCGGTGATGCTGATGGGTGGGCTTTGTAGCCCTCTCCCTTCTGCTTCGATCAAGACCAGTCTCACGGCCAATGGTCGTCGGAGCTGCGACGGCCGGCTCGATCTTTACCACCCGAGCTCAAAACCACTCAAATTTGCCGTCAATTCATGTTCGTCGTGACACCAAACGGAGTTGGACGGAATTATCAATTGTTGCCGTCTCCATTTCGACCATTTGGCAAGTGGAGGAGCACGTGAGAGACCCCAAACCGACTTACCCCGAGCGCGCCAAATTTTGATTCTCGGCCATATATCAATCTAAGCGTTTTTGGATGAGGAGGAGGCTCATTCTTGCTTGGGAAGTCACCATAAGAGAGAGAGAGAGAGAGAGAGAGAGAGAGAGAGAGAGAGGAGCTCTGCTAGGGTTCATACCAGTCCGCCATAGCCGAGCTCAATAGAGAGCTTTCAAGACTTCATCGCGCCACCACACATGAAACCGAGGCGCCGGAGCACTTCCCTGAGCTCCCTGAGGATCCAAGGAAGCTTCGTAACCCGTTTGATCGAGCTCAGAACTCAAGAACAGGTGTGTTCCATTTTCAAGCTCAAGCTCGGCCTTCAACGGCGATCCTCATTTGCGAGCATATTTTTGCCTCCTATTTTTCTAAACGACTCCTAGGACATCACTGGGCCTTGCCTACCTGTTTAATTGCATTGCTTTCACTCGAATCGCCATGGCCAAACCTCAAAACCTCCCGGACCTGTCTTGAGTTCGTGAGCCAAATCTGGCAATCCACAAGTTGATTAGGACCTCAGGTAAGTTCCTCTGAGCTCCGTGGATGCTTTCTATGTGATAGTTAGGTCAGAATTTACTCTAGTTTGCAAGATTGGATATGCCATGGATGAGCTGGTTCGAGCTCGTTTAGTCCAGGTTACACCGTTAGATCTAGCTAAGATTGAGATATGTTGATTTGGAAATCTAGAGAAGTTGATCGGCGCAAAAATTGTGACGATCGGAGGTGCTTTCGTCGCTGATCGGCGGCCAAAACCACCTCGGCCGTCCATTTAATCGTCATCTTCGCGAGGACGACGACTAGTCAACCATCGTTGACTTGGTCAACGCCCTCGTGGCGCTGACGTGGCACCACGTGGCAACCATGTCAGCGCATACTGTTATTTTCTGTTTCTCTAAAAATAAAAAATAATAATCCAGATCGGACGGTGGGGGAGACCCCACGTGTCACGATCTGGCTTTTTTCGACAAATAAAAAATAGATTTCAGATATAAAAATCATTTTTCAGAAATATAAAAAGAATAGGTTTTGATCGGACGGTCGAGAATTAGTCTCGCCATTTGATCTTAGCCGTAGATCTTAGTATTCAAATCAGACGGTCGAAAATTAGTCTCATTCTTTGATCTGGGCCATAGATTAGGTAATTAGATCCAACGGCCGAGAATTAGTCTCGCCGTTCGATCTCGGCCGTAGGATTTAGTTGACAGATCCGACGCCCGTGGGTTAGCCACGTGGCCTCGTCTTAGCCGTAGGATTAAATAGAATAAAAAATTCCAGAAAATCAATAAAAATTCGGAAAATTCAGAAAATTAAATAAAAATCGTCAAAACTGGGTCATTTTTGTGTCGGTTCAAACCCGTTCGGTCACAGGCCGGGCGCTCGCAAGGCGTGGGCCTGATCAACCCCACTCGGTCCAAAAAATTAATTAAAAATTCAAAAAAAATAAATAAATATCTGAAAATAAAAAAATTCAAAAAATTGGAAAAAATCATAAAAAAATTCTAATAAAATCATAAAAAAATTCAGAAAAATTCAGAAAAATTCCCAAAAGTCACAAAAATGGTAAATGACCACATTCAACTGGTTTGACCCACTTTTGTTGATTTTGATTCCCGTACCCTCTCCAAATGATCGTTTTTTCCTTCTGGACAATTTGCCCCGAATTTTCTCAAATTACCCCTGAACACTAATGGTACATTCTCTAAGCCCTTAAGGCTCACTAGGTATGTCATGCCTTGATTTTGATGCGATTTATTTACATGATCTAATTTCTTGATTTGCGCACTTTCTATTATTGGTTGTGATTAATAGAATAGTCACTCCCCATCTGCATGAACCCTTTAGACATTAGAGTTTACCTCACCCTGAGACATCTGCATGAAATCCATTGTTACAAAAATTACCCAACTTAGGTACCAAAAGGGCGTCGACGGAAACGTCGGCGTAACTAAGTCTCCAAACTCTCTTCTCTAATTTTCGTAGAACCGAACGGACTCTCCCAACCGCTTGATAGGATTTCCAATCTACCCTCAAAAAATAGATTGGTGGCGACTCCGTTGGCATGCACACATTGCACATGTCACTCGACCACACTAAGGTCGGCCCCGTCTTAATAAAAATCCCGCCGTTGCGATTTGGTATGGGTCTAGGAGGACTCGCGCCTCGATCTCATTCATCCTATCGAGTGGATGAGATCCTGGCAATCCATTAACCCCCATCGAAAGCCACTCGAAATTTCTCGGGGAGGGTCGCGGCACTCAGTATTTGCAGCAGCCACCTTTTGCTTATGATAGTTCCATCTGAACTCATCATAGCTGTTCTGCTCTTCATCTAAAGTACTCGCTAAAGATCCCTTAGATGTATCCATTTCATATTCATTAAGGATTCTGTCAAGCATCTTCTGAGCAAGTTTTCTCCTCTATCTAGGTCTCGTGGACATGTGAGCAAACATCTTCATCCTTCTTTTTCATGTGGATTCAGAAGATTGAGCTGGTGATGGTTCTGCAGACTGAGTTGCTGTTGCTGTTTCTGCTGTAGGAAGATCAATCAACACCACAGAGTTCTTCCTGTCTCTCTACTGTCCATCTGAAAACTTATAGCCTATCTTGATCATCATTGATTCACCAGTTAAACCTTGAGGAAGTTGTAATGATATGAGCTTCTCTGGTATGTCTATCTTCAAGTATTCAAAGATTCTGGTAATCAGGGAGCCATAAGGTAGCTGTCCCTTATTCTTCTTTAGTGTTCTGAGCATATGTAGAAATATAGTATGAGGAAGAGAAAAGGATTTGCCATTTAATATGGCCCAGATGATCTTGGCTTCATAACGAGATACATCTTTTTTTGAAGAGCCTTTGGGTCTAAGGCAGTTTATGACTACCTTATGCAGAATAATACATTTCATAGGGAAATGATTGTGTTCAATGTGAAGCTTGTTTTCTCTGGTGAGATTTGGATTTCCAGACAGAACTTTATAGACAATATCTTCTGAGATAGAAATAGGAGTGAAAGAAGATTGCTCAGAACTTAGAATTTCAGAAGTTCTGAAGCACTCAGAAGATAGTTTTGATCAAGGAAAGAGAATTGAATGTGATCTTTACTGGGCATAGAAAAGTTCGAATAGAAATATGCAGTTAACTCAGGATAACAAGGAGTATTTAGAGTGCAAAGATTCTAAAGATGTAGATTTGACAGTAAGGAAAGAATCTGAACACCAGCTTTCTCAAAATACTCAAAGTCCACCGGCTTGTTGTTCATAGAAGTTCTAGCAAGCAGAGATCTAAAGTACTCATTGTGAGCTATAGATCTGAACAACTGGTCCTTCTGACCATGTTTAACCATATACTTCATATCCATTCCTTTAGACGGAGAGTAAAGCTTCTCATCATCATCTTCTCTCGCATTTTCAGCCTGAGAGATAACTTTTTCACCTCCAGATCTTATCTCTGTCTCAACAATTGGAGTCTCCTGAACCCTAGAAGATTCTCTAACTTTGTCCTTTCCTTTTGTAGATGGCTCAGTTGATTTTGCCATCTCTACCTCAACTTTTTCAGCCAACTCCCTAGCCTATCTAATCTCCTTTTGAGTCAATACCGAATTAATCCCTGTAATTTTCCTTCATTCAGGAATCCACTTTTAGTCACAAATTCTTTAATATCCTTGTCATCTTTGCCATACATTCTCGTTCCACGAATGAGATTTGTAACCCTTCTTGCTAGCCTGATTCTATCATTTGCAGGAAGAGCAGCCTTTTGAGCAGAAGTGTTACCCTTTTCGAGAGACGATCTTTCAGTTCCTGCATTTTTCTGGCCTTTGTCTTAGCAGGGGTTTCAGCAGCAGACTCTGTTTGAGGAATACTGCTCGTTTCCTTAGGCCTTTGTTCTTCCCGACCTTCATATGATGAACCAGTGAGAGCATACTGAGTAGGAGCATCGATTGGAGCCCTAAGTCCTTAGAATTCCAGTCTTCCTGAGCGACGAGTACCAGTTGCAGGCTTCTTCGCAGTTGAACTTGGGCGCCATTGAGGGTTTAGGAATAGAACTTGAGATATTTCTTGAGGAAGATGGATTCGGGAGAAGAATCGTAAATGAGGGTTTGAGAGAGAGTGTGAGAGTTTTGAAGAGAAGTTTTGAGCGTAGAGAGTAAAAATTGAATCTTTGCTTAAAAGGTTAGAAAGAAGCGACGGTTCAGTGCAAAATTTTTGTCTTAAAGACTTTTGGAAACCGCTAGTAACAGTTAAAAGATTTGAAATTCAATTTTCAAAAATAAAAAATTTGAAAGAAATGTAATAAAATATTTTTGGAAAGGAATATTCAAGAAATTTAATCACGTCAAACATAATATTTCACAGTATAAAAAGATTGAGATCATGCGTACCTTATTTCTTGCCAATAATTAGAACGAGCAAAACTAATGTATGTGTCCCTCAGATGATGATGACCTCCTCAGATAATGCATTAATTCAGAGGTTCCACTTAAGTAGTTGTAGCTCCTCATACGTTGCCTTTAGATACTTATGTTCTTAGAAGCAGATATTCTCCTCAGATGTTGAGTAAGTCTTGAGGCTTTTCTTCAGAGGTTGAACTATCTCAGATGTTGCGTTTTTCTAAGAAGCAGGTTTAACCTGTCTTGAAAGCAACTTAAACGGGCATAAAGTAATACCCATTTCTCGTCTAATATATTCAAAAGAGTTCTTTTCAAAGGGTTTTGTGAATATATCAGCTAATTGATGCTTTGAATCAATGGATTGAATATTAACATCTCCATTATGCACATGGTCACGAATGAAATGATGTTTAATTTCAATATGCTTAGCTCGAGAGTGGAGAGATGGATTCTTTATAAGGTTGATTACACTGGTGTTGTCACACTTGATTTCCACGTTTGAATCTTCAACACTAAAACCCCTCAGTTGTTGCTTCATCCATAAGATCTGAGCATAACAGTTTCCCAAAGCTACATATTCAGCTTCTGCGGTTGATAGTGCCACATTGTTTTACTTCTTTGAGTACCAAGATACTAGCATAGATCCCAGAAGTTAACATGTTCCTGAAGTGCTTTTCCTGTCTAGTTTACAGCCTGTAAGATTAGCATCTGAATATCCAGATAATGTAAATTCTGAGGTTTTTGGATACCATAATCCTAAGTTAGGATTGGTTCCAACATATTTGATTATCCTTTTCACAACTGAGAGGTGTGATTCCTTAGGATCTGATTAGAATCTTGCACACATACAAACACTAAAAATAATGTCAGGTCTAGAAGCAGTGAGATACAATAAAAAACCAATCATGCTTCTATATAACTTCTGATCAACTTGTTTGCCATGTTCACCCTTGTCTAGTTAGATGAATAAGACATAGACGTTTCAGTTTTTTTACAGTTATCCTGACCAAACTTCTTCACAATCTCTTTCGCATACTTCTCTTGATGCATAAAGGTCCCTTGTTCGGTTTGATTCACTTGAAGTCTAAGGAAAAATTTAAGTTCTCTCATCATGCTCATTTCGAACTCACTCTGCATAATCTGAGAGAAATGCTTGCAAAGTTTTTCGTTAGAAGAACCAAATATGATACCATCAACATATATTTGAATGAGCAAGATGTCTTTACCTTCCTTTTTGATAAATAAAGTTGTATCTAATTTGCCTTTTTCAAACCCTTTTTCAACAAGAAAGTTACTTAATCTTTCATACTAGGCTCGTGGAGCTTGTTTGAGGCCATATAGAGTTTTTTTAAGTCAGTAGACATGATTTAAGCTCTTTGGATCTTCGAATCCTGGAGGTTGTTCCACATATACTTCTTCTTTGATGCAGCCATTTAAAAATGCGCTCTTGACATCCATCTAATACAGCTTGAAGTCATTGTAGCAAGCATAGGCTAGAAGTAATCTTATAGATTCCAACCTTGCTACGGGAGCATATGTTTCATTGTAGTCAATCCCCTCTTATTGAGAGTATCCCTTTGCTACGAGTCTTGCCTTATTTCTGGTCACCTTGCCCTTGTCATCCAACTTATTTCTGAATACCCATTTAGGTCCGATGATTGGATGATTCTTGGGTCTGGGCACAAGTTCCCAAACTCACTGATGTTGAATTGACATAGTTCTTGTTGCATCGCTTCTATCCAGCTTTCATATGCAACAGCTTCTTCAATTCCTTTGGGCTCTACTTTAGATACAAGTACAAAAGCATTTATGACATTCTTGAATTTTCATCTGGTCCTGATCCCATCTTCTATGTTTCCAATGATAAGATCTGTTGGATGACTGGATTTATGTTTCTAGTTCTTGTTGTATCTTTCATCTTGTTTATCCTCTGGAGAAACATCTTGGTTTACATCCTTAGAAGATGCAATCGTCTGGGAATCGTCAAGGTTTTGAGTAGCCTCAGACGATGTTTTGTCCTCAAATGATGGATTTTGCTCAGATGATATGGTGACTTCAGCGCCTTACTTCTGAGTGTCATTTTCATCTTCAAACTTCACGTTCATTGATTCTTCAACTGTTCTGAAACTTTTGTTGAAGACTCTATATGCCTTGCTCGAAGTGGAATATCTAAGAAATATTCCTTCATCTGATCTTTCATCAAACTTACCCGAGCGATCATTTGAATTCTTGAGGATAAAACATTTATAGCCAAAAGCATGAAAGTATGAAATGCTTGCTTTTCTACTTTTGTAAAACTCATAAGGGGTTTTCTCAATCCATGGTCTTAAGAAAAGTCATTTTATAATATAGCATGCAGTTGAAACAATCTCTGCCCAGAAATGAGAAGAGATTTTGCTTTCAATCAAAAGAGTTCGAGCCATTTCTTGTAAAGATCGATTTTTCGTTTCAACTACTCCGTTTTGTTCAGGAGTATAAGGAAAAGAGAAATTATGTTAAAAACCATTTTGATCACAAATATTTGCAAAGATTTGATTTTCAAATTCTTCCCCATGATTTGTTTTTATGCTTGAAATAAAATAACCTTTTTCATTTCGAACTTTCTTTGTAAAACTTTCTAAATATGAGAATGCATCATTCTTATGAGCAAGAAAGAAAACCCAAGTAAATCTAGTATAATCATCTACTATTACCAGACAATATCTTTTACCTCCAATCCTTTGACTTCATGTAGGTCCAAAGACATCCCATATATAGAAGCTGCAAAGCACGATTAGTGGAAACTTGATTTATAGATTTGAAAGAATTTCTTACTTGTTTACCAAGTGTGCAAGAACAACACAGATCTGTTTTCTCATATCTAACATCTTGGAGTCCTCTCACAAGCCTTTTAGAAGAAAGCTTTGAGATTTGTTTGTAACTTGTGTCTCCCAGCTTTTTGTGCCAAAGTTCTGACTCATCTTTGATGGATACTAGACATTGGAAATCCTTAGATGATGTATCCAAAAGTACATGTTTCCATGTCTACGCCCTGCGAAAGACTGCTTGTTGTCCTGGCTAGTTCCTAAACATTTATTTTCCACAAAAGAGATTTCATATCCAATATCACACAGTTGGCTTATGCTAATAAGATTATAATCCAAACCCTTAACCAAAGACACGTCATTAATGAAGAGGTTGCCAATCTCCACGGTTCCTTTGCTAACAATTTTTTCTTTATTGTTGCCACCAAAGGAAACACTTCCACCATCAAATTTTGTAAGATTGATCAATCTCTTTGAATCCTCAGTCATATGTCTCGAACATCCACTATCAAGATACCATTTGTTTCTTCTTTTTTATTGGTACCTGCAGACATAAAAAATATTCAAGCTTTCTTTGGTACCCAAATCTGTTTGGGTCCTTTTTTTGGGTAGAGGGCTTTGCAAATATCAGAATGTATCGAGTGGGTCTCTAGATCTTAGGAAAAAAAATTACAAAGTGATTTTGATCCCCACACTTTGAACATTTAGAGAAACTCTGCCCCTCAGATCATAAACTGCTTGTGAAAATGATTTCTATAAACACGTTTTGAAGGTCTTTTCTTGAGTCTTACTTTCACCTTTGAAAAATCATTTTTCAAATCACTTTCCCTTTGAAGACCAAGTCCAGACTTATTGTAGTATAGAACTTCTATAGAAAGAATATGCTCTAATGTTTTTGAACCAAAGAAAAACTTTTTATTGATATATGAAATTTCCTTTTTCAAAGAATCATTTTCGATTTGTAAAAGCTCATTTTTCTTTGAAACCAAATCAAATTTGTCTTTGATTTGAGAAA
The DNA here is from genome assembly GCA_029784005.1 of Lenwebbia sp. NSW1173648. NCBI lineage: Eukaryota > Viridiplantae > Streptophyta > Magnoliopsida > Myrtales > Myrtaceae > Lenwebbia > Lenwebbia sp. NSW1173648. The sequence continues at coordinate 15,885,946 of JARCGZ010000008.1, read as the reverse complement.
AGTCGCTTTAAAGAAAAAAAAATTTATCTTTTTGAGAAACATCATTTTGTTTTAAACACGATATTTCCTTTTTCAATTCAGAAATCCTTTTAAGAGCAGTTTTATAATCTGAGCATAGTTCATCAATATAATCTGATACCTCAGAAGAAATGCCTGAGTGAATTACCTCAGATTCTTTTTCAGAGTCTAAATTAGCCATTAAACAGATGTTGGTGTATTCCTCATCGCTATCACACTCTGTGTCACTCCAAGTCTCTGCTTTTAGAGCTTTCTTAGAATTTTCATTTCTTCCGTTCTTCTTCAGAAGAGGGCAGTTAGGTTTGATATACCCTTTCTTTTTGCACTCGAAGAAAATCACATCTTTGCATTCATCTTCTTTACCATTGGATGATTTTCTTTGATCATATACAACGGATTATGTGAGTTCCTTTCGCCTCATATATCGTGTCCTCATCTTGGTTTCTAGATTCACTTAGCAAAAACAGAATATTAACTTTCTAGATTTAGCCTAGCAATAGCAGTTTGATAGGAAAGAAATTTCACATTCTAGAAGGATTATTGTATTGACTCCATCTGAGTGTTAGATGCATCTAGAAAATTATGGTTTCTCTTGTGTCGCATTTGTAGAAGTTTACTGTTAACTTGGTTTCCAGATTCTGGGTTTCCTGATCTTCTAATAGCCGCCAATCGGCTGGATTCCACTAGTGAATATCTCAGAGGTTACAACTTTTTGAGTCGAAAGACTTCCCGCCTAACACTCACACAATTGAATGCACTCCTCTAAGTATTACAGTGTTTGGATTAAAGGTATATGGAAGATGTGAAGTTCTCTTGATCTTGGAATTTTAGATTCTGGTCACTCGGCTTGCGCTTTTCATCCTTGAGGTCTCATTTTATACTCCTTCACCTTCAACTTCCCGTTGCAAGGCCTCCAAATGATCACTCTTCAAACTTCCCGTTTGAACGAGATTGTATACAAAGGATCTCGTAACCGTTGAGGTTGACAAAGGAAATAATCTCCCGTTAGATCAAATCGTCTATACAATTATGATTTTGGGTTTCCATAGATATAGTTCTTCATTAGGTGAGTCATCCTTGTCTCCCTTAATCCACGTCCTTGATTGATCTTCATGATTGATAATCTTCAAGAACGAATCCAGCTTGATTTGCCAGCCATTGTGATGATGTAATATGTCAATTAAATCATCTTGAATATATTTCTTGATAATCTGGTTGTTGCACATGAAATACTCTCTCAGAGCTTGAGCTACGTAACAACGTCTGAGCTTCATACAGCGTCTGAGTCCCTTAGAACATCGCCTGAGCCTTTCCTGCCATATTCAGTCCTATGTAGCCATTTATTAACACTTGAATGTACATTAGGACAATCTGCAAAATAAGTATTTCATTGCATTAACTAAGTTATTAGAGAACGTGGATTGTTTTGTTAACATCAAAATCAATTAAGGGTTTTTCCCAACAAATTTGGCCCTTATCAAGTTCTAGTACAATGATGCGATTAAAGATTTGGACATGTTATTCTATGTGTACTGGACAGATACTCAACAGAAACATGGCACGGCCAGATTTGGGTGTCAATTAAAAGTTGATTTTTTTTTTTTCATGAGACAACAAAAAACCTAGGCTAGAATTGTGACACAAGTTAAAGTTTGTGCTTTTTTATGAGATAAAAAATAATTTGGGTGATAATTGGGACCCGTCTTAAAGTTGGTGCAATTTTATGAGAGCAAAAGAGGTTCTGTCCAAAATTGAAACTCGAGTCAAAAGTTGATGCATTTCGAGGCATTTGGGCCTCGAGGGTTCATCACCCAACTCGAGTGAAGCTTTCTCTGACTTCGGAGCTACGTTACACACGCGCGAAGATGAATTTAGAAATTTTACAAAGATTGAACTTTTGCAATAAAAAGGAAATTAAAAAAACGAAAAGAAAAGAAACTAAAAAGACAAATATTTTTACAATATTTGCGTCTACACATTTTACAGAGAAAATTAATACGAACTAGGAAGTATTTCAATAATTATCCACGCGGAACTTCTCACTGAATTTGTCCGACTCCCCCTTCTATCCCGTTGCTCCGTTTTGGCGAAAATTCCACGAGCACTTTGTAATCCATGCGCCCGGAATCCAGCAAAACGACAACAAAAGGACAAAAAGTTCACTTTCACTTCTTTCACTCGAAAGTCTCGTCCACACACACATACCCACAACCCCATCATCTCCTCTTTTTACAGTTCCATCTGTCGGCGCAACAAAATTAACGATAGTGAATGAGTGAAATTGTTGGTTTTTCTTCTTCACAAGATCAAGACTCCTGCTGAATCTCAGCAGCAACTGTCCTGGCCCAGAACCTCAGGTGCTTCTTCATGTCGGAAGCCGCGTGAACCCAAGGCACCCTCAAGTTCAATAAAGGCGAATCGGGTCTACTTATGAGCCACGCTTCTGATAAATACGGCCTCATGATCTCTCTCTTTCCCTCCTCCTCCTCCTTCTTGGCGTTTCTCCGGATGCTCGTGTCCTGTCCGAGCCTATGTAGACCGGGGACGACGCTCACCATTCGCGGGCTCAGGTGCTCCTCCTTGAAGATGAAGCCCAGGTCCATGAACCCTTTCACTTCCTTCATTTCCAGCTCCTCGAAGCTCCTGCAACTCATGGATTTGCGCAGTTTCTTGGCTACGGAGGATTGCTTTCTTGGCCTCTTCTGAGTTGACAGCGACGAGGATTGCGAGCGTCGTGCTCTGCTCGCAATGAGATTAGTCACCCTCGTTGATCTGATTTCCACCTCTGCTTCTCCACTTTTATTGGTGTCATCCTAGCAAGAGCAGCATGAAGAGATTAATAAGTTGGTCACTACCGGGTACATGTTTCTGGTCACAACGTGATTAGAAGGACAAAAGTGGAAGCAAAACACACCAACCGGAGTTGAATGACGACGGTGAAAGTTCAGGGACCAAAACGAAGAATACTCTGAGTTAGAAAACCAAAAGTTAATTTGTCTTAAAAGTCTATTTCGCACCTATGGCTTGCACGATGTAACTAATGTGTTTTTTCGACACATAGATCGACTCTTTTGGATTCATTGGTATTCCAAACATGTACACCAGCTAGACCAGCTTGTTCGAATCGTGCTCTTTGACGAGCCATGAACTCTGGTCAAGAAGCAAGTGAGGGAGAGTTAGACAAAAGAACTTTTGAATTTACCATTGAAGAGTACGATGGATCCAATGATGAGCAACTACGGCCCGCCAGTGGCGATTCTTCAGCCATGGAACGAAGTTCTGTATCGGGAGGTGGCAACTCAGGCATGCTTGAAGGTTGATACTGAGTCACAGTGGGCGAGTTGGGTTCTTGGGGATCTAGGGTTTTGGAGCCACAGAGCAACGAAACGGGATCGGAGAAGAAAATAATTTGGTGGAACCAAAGGCGATCCATTACACCCACCAGACATATTGATGAGTAACTGGTGTCAGCCATGTTTTTTTTTCTTGAGAGAGAGAGAGTGCGTGGAATATCTTTTATGTGGGGATTGAAGGGGGAAGAGGTGTGTGGTGCAGGTGGAAGACAAGGGAATAAGTGAAGGCCAATGAATGTGAATGGTTTTGTGGGGCCGCCCATGAAAAAGAAACGAGTAATGAGAGATGTGGTAACAAGACATGTATTCGTCCTATGCCACATCTCTTGCCTGTGTTCAATGACTTTCATGTCCAGATAACTAAGAATCCAACAAAAGAGTCCATGTCTATGTTTGCCCGTTATCCTTTCACGCTAAATGGTCGAGGAGCACATTTGTGGACCGACCAAATTAGGGTTCTTGGGACCATCATCCTCTCATTTGATTTCGCTTGTGACGAATCCACATATGATGCATTTGGCTTGTGATGAATCCGCATATCAACTTGGATTTCCGCTTTCAATTGAAAAGGCTCCCGTAGCCATCGTCACAATTAGAGGTGAGCATGGTTCCAGGGTAGAATTGGGAACCGAAGAACCAAACCTGTGGAAACATGGTAAGTTTCAGGATATGCAGTATAGATTTTAGGTTCCAAAAATTGTGAAGCTGGTTCCGACGGGTAGGTTGCAGGTTCTAAGAGGTGGAACCTGGGACAATATTTTATGTTTTTCTTGTTATATGTCTTCGCACGATTCTGCCGTATTCCATGACGTCCAATGATAAGTGTGTAATCTGAAACCATTAGTCTAAGCTTCAATTTTTTGGGATATTCATGACTGAGACTTTTATTTTGTTAATATTTCATATTCTTCGTGTATATAAATAAGAGTTATGGTTAGTGGATTGTAGCAGTAAATTGTGGTCCTTAGAGGTGATAATTTACTGCAATTGTTTAATTAAGAATAGAGGTGGAACCTGGGTAGACCTGGAATCGGTCCTAGAACTTGTGACAGGATAGGTTCCAGGTTCCAGGGTATGCAAAGTAGGTTCCAAGGTCCAAACAAATGGGAAACCAGTTCCGATGGATACGTTCCAGTTGGAATCTGGAAGGAACCTAGAACCGCTCACCCCTAGCCACAACCTCATCAATCCGAAATGGTTTGTGCAAAAAACTAAAAGATACATATAACGGGATAAGTGGTACACTCGGTGAATTAACCACAACTTTAGAGACTAGGAATCCCTCCTCAAATTTTAAAGACTGAGAATCCCTCCTCATTATATTAAGCCAAATTGGAGTCAAAATTCAACATTATGACATCAAACTTCCAAAGATATATCTACGCAAACCTTCAAGGAATAGTTCAACACTAGTAAACCAAGCAATTCCATTCCTCAAAGATCAATAACACATGACTTCGAACTTTAAATGACTAATTCAAATATGAGATAGTCCATTTTCCTAATTTCAATCATGTGGAAATCAATGCTGGCTTTTCGAAAGATTCATTGATCAAAGTTGACAACCACAACTTCAGAAGTCAGAAATTTTTACAACCTTACTAACTTGGAGGCGGTGTTAGTCCACATAAGTACTTAGCCAAGACTTCAAAGGCTCTATTGACCAAAAAAAACAAAGACTTAAAGACTCGTAACGAGTAATGCTACTACAAAGCGTCCAATAATCTCCCTAGAGTTGATTGTTCATATGATTCAATTGTGCATAAGAGACCGAACTCACATAGACGAGTATGACTCCTGCGCGCGAATCCAATATATCTCCCCTCTTCGAGAATATTAGCTTCGGCCCCAAGCTAATGTCTCGATCGTCAGCATGGTTCCTGTTCATATGAACAACATTAGGATTTTTAAATTTCGCTTAGAACACGGATTTCTTAGTGTTTGAACAAAGAGGAAATTCGAACTCATGCAAATCAAATTAAAAACGAGGCGTTTAAGTCAAATTCACTTGAGGCAATAACTAGTGCTTAAGGCGTATAGGTTCACGTGAATTCAGTTAAGTACAGTTTAAAGATGGCCCTAAATAGTTCTAATCCAAATCCGTCCAGATTTTCGTTCTTTCGAAAGTTGAGAAAGTCTTTTAAAATTCCGAAATCACACATGGGAATGCGAAGGCCCATAAAGTCCAACGTTTAATCCTAAGCTCAAATGGCCCTGAACTGAACTACTTCTTATGAGTTGTTCACTTAGGGCGCGAACCATAGCCATGGGAGTTATAATGTTTAAAACTAATCTTTCGAACAAAAGAGTGGACCGGAAGATACATGAACATTCGAAATTCATTTTTTACCTTGGTTTTAAAACTTTTTTTTTTTAAATTCAGCCAGAATATTTAGGTTGTTTCGAAAAGGTTATAATTAAAAGAACCCGTTTATAAAGTCCAACTTTAATCCTAATGAATTTCAAATTGATGGAAACGGATCCCAATAACATATAGGTACATATACGTAGCGGATTACACTAAATTACATGCCCTAGATCAATTTGAATCGCTGATCGAAGAAGTATATCACGTAGAACGAACATACCTCGATTACCACAGATTAAAAGCCCCTTGAGCAGATGAGAAAGAATCCGGATCCGACGATTGATTGTTCTTCGAGAGAATTCTACAGAGAGCTTTTTGGAGGGTGTTTTTGGTTCTTGTGAACGTCGTACTTTCTCAAGAGAGAATATACAATAGACTCTTCTTTGGAATTGGCAATCAAATCACCCATTATTGCGATAACCGCATCTATTCAAAGGAAATGTTTCGGCCTGCAAGAGAGGCATCTGACTTTCCTACTGACTGAATCACTTGAATCAGTTGAAGGAGCTTTCTACAGGAAGAGTTGCGACTCAGCGTCGGGGTGGGCGGGGGTTCATGACGAGTGGGCATGAACTGTAACCAAACAAACAAAAGTAAGCCAACTACGAATTCCTGAACCGTAAAGGGGAACCACCCTGTAAAGTAAAGAGCCTCGCCTAAAGGACCAGACCCGAAAACCTGCATTTTTGGTCTTCCTCTATATGGTAACTGATACCATATATTAAAAGCAATTTCGGATTTGCTCTTTATGGGTGCAATTAATTCCAACACGAATTTTTCTAAAAGGTTATAACAAAATGAACTTCGAGTCCGCATCGTTCCAAATCATTTTGTTATTAATTCAAAAGTGATAGGAACTCAATGAGTTTAAAGATTTCTAATTTAGGTATTTAAATCAAGACAAAGCAGGTTTAGGCTTTATAAACACTTGGTTTGACCTGAAACAAAATCCAATATCTGGAAAATCTCAAAAGATAACATGTTTCAATAATAATCAAATCGAAAGCTCACAAAAGGTGAAACGCAAAATCAAAAACCACATCAAATAGTCATTAAAATTAATAACATTGCATTGTGATGGACCATATATTGTACGCACAATAGGACTCTAGAGCCAAGGCATCAGTGGCAATTCGAGAAGCACGACTGAAATCGTTTCTGCGCAAAATTACGAGTGCCAAAATTGGCCACGAATGTGCTTATCGTTGCTAATAATCGGTATCTCCATCGAATCTTTTAGTGTGAGTAAGTATAAGTATTATCGCGACTCTGTTGGTTTCGCGTAACATAAATAATTTGAATAATATTTCCTTAAAAACGATCATTTGTATCATTTAAAGTAACAAGTCAATAAAAAATGCTTTCATTATCGATAATAATTTATCTAGTGGTGGTTACATTCTAGAAATATGTTATTGTCGACTGTCATATGTTCAATTTATGGCATCTCTCTCTCTCTCTATGCCAGAATAGTCATTGAAAAGCTTCTCTGACTCGTGATTATCCATGTAGTAAGATTGATTTGAAAGATCTCCACCAACTCTAAAACGGTAGCATCCTTCTCCCTTTTTGTCTCCAAAGTTGAAATTCAAACTATACATGTTTTCATATTCCATTACATTCTGACAACCGACATTCATGACAAACGTTATTGTTGCTGAAAAAACATCCTTTTATTTTCAATTCTTGAAGGTTGATAGACCTTTCCTCCTTTTCCTTTTGTCTTTTTGGCACGTGAACAATACGTGCGCTGTTACTAGTGGACAATCGAGTCGGTACGTGCAACGTTCTAATAAAATTCTTCAAAGTAAAGAACGAGAGGAGTAAATTTTTAGAAAGCACTAAGGCTTCTTTTGTTTCGCAAATAATGAGTGATTTGAAAGATATTTTCCTAAAAATGATTGTATATATCGCTTGAAATAATTAGTTAATGAATTTTTTTCATCATCAACAACAATTTGTGTCTAAACATTTGCGTCGATGAGAATATTTTTCATTCCTCCATTTTTTAAAGAGATATAAGCGATCATTTGCTGAAAAATGTTTTTTAAATCACTCATTTTTTGCAAAACAAACGGAGGCCAAAGCTCTCGTCCGAAAACACGATCAAATTGAGTTCGAATTGAGATTCCAAAAGTTTCGAGTCGGGACCTTCTGCCAATATGGTGATATAGATACACATTCTTGAAATTGGTAAGAGGCCTCTTCTCCACGCAAATCTATTTTTCAAGAGTTAAGAATATTCGAAAAAATTACCAAAAGAGTCCTAAATCTATTGCAATTATGTCATTCAGTCCTAAACTTTTTTTTTGCTAATTCAGTCCTAAACCTTTTACTTTTGTGCCAATTTAATCATTCCGATCAATTTTGGCCGAAAATTGATGAAATTGACATCGGCCATCCTACATAGCACTGCCGGCACTGACGTGAATTTTTTTAATTTTTTTAATTTTTTTTATCTCTTTTTTTTTTTTTTTGTTAATGGTCAATAGGAGGCCACCGGCCACCGGCCGCCGAGGCTCGAAAACCTTCGCTAGCCATTGGACGAGGACCTGCAAGCCCTTGCCGGCCGCTGGCGAGGGTCGCGGCCCTCGCTCAGATCTGTGGGAGGGTCGCAAGCCCTCGCCCAGCAGCCGGCAAAAATACAAAAAAAAAAAATCATGTCAGCTCCAATGCCACATAGGACGTGCGGCGTCCATATCATCAATTTCTTGGCCTGAAAGACCAGCACGGATGCAAAAGGTTTAGGATTAAATTGGCACAATTGCAATAAATTTATGTCTATTTTTGTAAGTTTTGCTCATGCTGCATTGTCCATCAAGTAAATTCATGAAACAGCACTGTTGGAGTCAATCTGCCTGCCCAAGTCGTGCGAACGGTCGTTCACGTTCTGATCTCCAATGGTTGCCATTTTCCTCTTCCGATTGCGTGGACTAAGGGAACGTTCCAATTCAAGTGGCGTGCGGTTGATTCCCGTCTTTCTTATCTTTCTGGTCGAAATTCTACACTCGCCATTTATTTATTATTCTTCTGTTTTGACTGTACGAGACGTACCCCGGAAAAAGAAAAAATCGAAATGCATTGAACCCCAGATTTATTACACGTGCCTCGTACCCTCTTCAACATGTTGACGTTAGTGCAATCGGAGACAGATTACTGGTGAATTAAAATTTAGTTTCTTCTTGTGATTGTGATGTGTGGAGTTAGACAATTGATAGGACTTAGATGAATTTATTATGTACATGTTTTGGAATTCCTCTAGAACTGGCCCCCGCCCTTCTAGACGGAATTTACCGGCGCTTGCCATAAGGTAATAAATTAATTTTGCAAATTGATTGTTGGAATATCCTATTTTGTTCCGTTTCATTTGGCATTTCCTTGGTTATCGGTAGCTTTTCGTTTTTAATTCGGTCAACATGGTCTTGAATTCTTCTCAAAACTAGACCAGTTCGTGTGGACACATAGGCGAATTGCAAAGACTTTTAACGCCGTCCATATGTTTTTGATTTATTTTCTTACCATCAGTTGCAAGGAGAAAAAAATCATTAGGATTTTGATATATAGATGATTTGTTTTGCTCTTTGGAAATCATCGGATTAATTCAATTGTGCACCGTATGCTAGTAGCTTAACACTGTCTGTGATCATGGTCAACACCATTGAAAATCTCAAATTGGTATTACACGATAAATTTACCTCAAGCTAATTTTTTCGTTCTCATAAATAATCTCAAATTGGTACTTCATTACCCATTTCCTCAAAGCACAAAAATTACAAACTAGTACCCTCGGCCCGAATCAACCCTCCGTTAGCAATTTGGAATCCGGCATGGACGGCAGATTTGGGTCGTGTATACCAGTTTGGAATTTTTCGTAAGATAAAAATTAGTTTGGGGTAAATGCGGGTGGGGGTACTAGCTTGGAAATTTTTTCAATGCGAAAGTTAGTTTTGAATAAATGTGCCCTTGGATATCGATTTGAGATTTTTAATGGTATTAACCCTTGTGATTTAATTATTATTTTCATCAAAAGTAGACGGATGATGAACTTCTTAATCGGGGTCAAATCCGTGATTCCAAATTCGTACCTTAAGCCAAGAACAATCGCCGTGAGAACACGTGTGTGCGCAAGAGTCAAAGGACATGAGGAACGATGATTGCCACTTGCATCATCTTTGGGATGATAATAGCGTTTACGCACTTCCTAAGAAAGATAAATTGCAAGAAAATTTTCCTCCCCAAAAGAGAAATTATACACTCCAAGATCCTTTTTCAAACCTGCTCTCATTTTGAGTTAAGAGATAGATAAATAGACACATCCCATTGCACTGCTCGGGGGAGTTCGTAGTGACTGAAAGAGTCGAAGACCAAGAAGTGAGTTATTTATCATCCAAGCATTCTTCTTATGGGTACATCCAATCTCTTGGTCCTTACAAAAAGAAAAAGAATTTCACGTTCTTCCTTTTGAGAAGGGGGATTAGGAAAATCCTATTTGTTGCAGCTTTATAGAATCATCGGATATGTGAATTTATCAAATGAAAAGCACCGTCAATATGTTAAATGAGCCACCCAATATAGAATAAATTTCAAAAATTCGGAAGATTCTCTAGCCATGATTTAAAAAAATGGAAAAGAAAAATTCCCAATAAGCATCGTTTTGGGAAATGCAACAAGCGAAGGAGTTCATTGATGTGACTAATTCGTAAGCATGCAAATAAGCGAAGCTACGGGGCTATTTTGCCGAGTTCCTTAAAGAGAGTTATCTCACGCCCCCAAGTATTCCCTACCTACCCACGTGTGTCGGTTTCGGGTACAGAAAAATAAGACCTTTGATTTCGTCTCATCGAGATAGAGATAGGAAAAAGAGAGATTTTCGTCGTTTGTGGATCACTCGAATAAATGCAGTAATTCGAGAGAATAGAGTATCTTATAGTTATAGTAAATTAATACACAATCTGCGAATTACAATATCCGTTAGCTTTTGTGCAAATTCTATTAATATTTACCTATGTGAGATCCATTGATGATGGGCTTGAATAATCAAACGGAGTTGACAACCGTGATGGCACGGTCGTGGAGCCGATTTGGAGGGGGCGACCGAGGCTTGGGGGAGACAACACATCACTGAAGGAGCGGCAACAACAAGTGCTCTGGTATATGGCCATTGGAAAGTAACCCTGTCTATTCGATAACGTTGTTGTCGGACAATTGTTAAATCAATTCCTCCATCCGTTTATAGCGGGAAATACAAAGGAAAATATTGCTACGTACTCTAAAACCGACTTACAAAAAGGGATTACACCAAGTGACGAGTAAATTACTACGTTAACAGGTTAAATCGTGACCGTTCCTTATAATACTCAAAAGGAGTTCCCGCGGTCACTCCATAAATAAATCTCACTAGTGTTAATACCGCCAACATACAAGATGAATTTTGTGATGCTTTGATTGTGAGCAATAGGACAAAGCAACAACAATGGCAGCAGTTAGCACATTTCAAACTTGGTTCTGTGGGTTTAAACGGTTACCAGTCATCACCTTTCCTAGGTATAAGCAGTCAAAGAAATCAGCTTTCCTCATTTTCCAAATTTGCAGAACAAATCTAAAAGAGAGAGAGAGAGAGAGAGAGAGAGAGAGAGAGAGGGAGAGAGAGAGAGAGAGAGAGTGGAGATGGTGTTTAGAAATTAACGCTGTCATGAGTAGATGGAGATTGAGTAGCCCCCCATCCCGGTCACAGTCGCACCGTTCCCTTCACGAATCAAAGTCTTCCCCCCTCTTCATCGCCCCCTACACACCCGCCTCCATTTCCTTCCTATATATTTGATCCTTCTGAACTTCCCTTGAACCCCATCCATACCAAAAGGAGAACTTCTCTCCTCTTCTCCTCCTCCTCCCCTCTCTCTTGCAATTTGAGCACACTCTTGAGAGAGAGAGCGAGAGAGAGAGATATGGCGGGAGAGGCGGGAGGACGGTCGCTGGAGCAAACGCCGACGTGGGCCGTGGCGGTTGTTTGCTTCGTGCTTGTTTTGATCTCCATTATCATCGAGTACATCATTCATTTGATTGGCAAGGTACGAAAGAATACACCATACACATGTTAAGACTGGCTTGGAGATATTCCAAGTATTCTCTCTCTCTCTCTCTCTCTCTCTCTCTCTCTCTCTCTCTCTCTCTCTCTCTCTCTCTCTCATCAGTTCATGACAGAGACTATTGCTTACTGTTGTCATTTTCTCTCTTTCCATTGCTGTGGCATCCTTGCAGTGGTTAACTAAGAGGCACGAGAAAGCTCTTTTCGAAGCACTTGAGAAGATAAAATCAGGTCTCCTCTCCTTCTCAAACCCCCTCTTCCGTCTGAAAATGAGACCATTTGGCTTAGACTTGAGAGAAGGCATTTTTCAGCATTTGTTAACCGAGAAGTCATACGTCTCGATAGCATCATGTCACCAACCGATGATGCTTTTTCCCTAAGCAGGCAGGGGAATTAAGAATTCAAGCCATTATAACACACGGACTAAATGTCTTACGCAGTCGTTTGAACTTTCGAGTCGTGCACTCTCATAATTATTGTTGATCAATCTATTTTGAGGAAAAAGTTGAGTACGAGTTGTCGGTCAAATCCCAACATCAAAGAGAGAACTCCGTCGTATTGATAGATAATACTCGCTTCTTCTAAAATGAAATTGTCTAAGTTAGATCCAGCTTGGAACATGAGTTAATTATGTGGCGACTAGAGATGTTTACAATCAGGTCAATTCTGCAGTTCAGTTTACGTGTATATATATCATTATTGACTTTCTTCCATGGATTCACAACTGTACTTTGCACACGCAGAACTCATGTTGTTGGGCTTCATATCGCTGCTGCTGACGGTGGGTCAAGGGCCCATCTCAGACATATGCATATCCGAGTCGCTGGGCGCCACTTGGCATCCATGCAGCCATAAACAGGAATCCAAATTACACCCGGACGATCAAGAAGACGAAGCCACCGATAGCGGAAGAAGACGGCGGCTCCTCCACAGCCTTTCCAACGCCCCACAAGCTTTTGGTGGTCAGAATGCTCGCAGAGGTTTAGCTGCTGCTGGATATGACAAATGTAGCCCCAAGGCAATCGTCTTATTATCCTTCGAAACCATCTCGCCATTAATTCCTTTCCTTCGGCTTCTTTAAGGGTTCAGGAAATTCGAAGCTTCAAAAACTCTAAACTTAAAGAGATCATAATTTATTACTAATGGAGGTTAAATTTGGTACAACATTTCAGCTGCTAAGGGGTCCACCCACACCTATATTTTTCAACTCTTTAAACTACTTTCCGGTTGCAGACCAAAAAAAAAAATACTTTCCGGTTTGACATGGTTATAGACAGAGCTTCAAAACCTCCAACCTTAAAGACCATCTGAATGGAGTTTGGTTTAGTATACCACGACGTTTCAGCTGTTTTGGGGGATTCATTTTTTCCACCCATCTCTATTTTTTCAACTTTTTGAACTATTTTCCGGTTTGACATGGTGAAGACTGGAATTTGGCCAGCTAAAAAAGACTATAATAACGAATTGATAAGGCGAACATTTACAGATGAACATGTTTTATGTTTGATGATCTTTCAACATCCAATAATGTACATGTGCGTGGTAATTTTACTTGCTGTTATTACAGGGAAAGGTGCCGTTTGTGTCCAAAGATGGGATTCACCAGCTTCACATATTCATATTTGTGTTGGCAGTCTTCCATGTGCTCTACTGTATAATTACCTTGGCCTTGGGTAGTGCTAAGGTATGTACATGAAGTACTGTTAAAAATTTTGATGAGGAGACAAAAAAAATGTTTCGATTGTGATTTCGTGTTTTGGGTTATTGCAGATGAGGAAGTGGAAGGCGTGGGAGAAGGAAACGAAGACGGTTGACTACCAATTTTCACATGGTAGGTAGCCTATCCTAATTTATCACCTGAAATACATTGGGAGGCCCTTTTCTTCTTCCCAGTTAGCTTGAAGTTTTGAAAAAGAAAAATGGATACTCAAACCAGATTGTTGAAATTTCAGAAGAACGACTCTGAACTCGCCATGTAACGTCAGATAACACAGTAAAGGGCAGAGAAAAGGGATCATATATACGTGATTCGGACCAAACAATGTTTCTATATCATGCATGAGGTTGTTGGGACATGTTAGTTTGTGCAAAATCTAATTATGCTCATCAATTTACCTCTGTTCATGTATCTGCATGAAATTGTCAAACTCGAGCCTGCAAGGCGTTTTGTGTTCTTGCATGATCAAATCGTTTTAACCTCAATCGTGAATGTTAAATTGATATCGTGATGCAATGGATTGATTAATAGTTGATCCACGTTATTTCGATTCTCGGTGTTATATGTACACTTTCGTAAGACATGGTGTTGCAAAGTTCTATAATGGCCCTCCATACATGAAATCAGAAGATCTCATGTTACTTCATCTATCAAAGGTTCACAGACAAAGCCAGATTGCTATTTCTGATCTTAGTGGATCATGTAATAGTTGCATTCCTATGGATTTTACACATGGTCCTCATTGACAGTTCGAAGAAATCAAGGCCTCATTTTTATGATCAAACTTTGATTCGTTTAACTGTAAACAGTGATTTAGCATGGCTAGCGTACGGTGGTAATAGTGTCTGATCAATTTGTACACAGACCCAGAGAGATTTAGATTCGCAAGAGACACTTCGTTCGGGCGAAGGCACTTGAATTGCTGGAGCCACTCGACAATCCTGCTTTGGATAGTAAGAATTTCCAAGGAACTATTTCGTCCAACATGTTTTGCTTCTGCCGGAGCATTGAATTTGATCATAGCTTCATGTCATTACTTGCAGGTCTGTTTCTTTAGACAGTTTGTTAGATCGGTCCCCAAGGTCGATTACTTAACGCTACGCCATGGATTCATCATTGTAAGTTCCATCTAATTACGTCACATCAGTGGATTGAATCTATATATGTTCTGCATTGTTTTATCAGATGATTATTCGCTTATCGTTACTGAATTTCCCAGGCTCATCTCGCCCCTCAAAGTCATGCAAAGTTCGATTTTCAAAAGTACATCAAGAGAACACTTGAAGAGGACTCCAAAGTAGTTGTTGGGATCAGGTAGATGAAGTCTCCACATTTTTCAGCAGTTCATTAATGAGTTTTGTGGGTTTGGTTGTAACTTTCAAGCTCCAAGCTTGAACATGAGGTCAAGGTCCTCAAATTGCAGCTCTGTTTATCTTCTGTTGACTTTGGTCTGCCAAATTCAACAGAACTTATCTCATTGCTTTGGCAGATAACAGCTTATTTTCTTCCTTTTGCAGCCCATTAATCTGGTTATTTGCCATCTTCTTCCTGCTCTCCAACACCCATGGTAACCAAATTAAGTCCTTTTATTTCCAGCTTTAGCTCCCATTCAAAATCTAAATTCATGCTTGCTGTGGAAAAGCAAAGCCTGATTTAAGGAGTTCAATCTAGTCATAAACTGCTCAACTGGTACCATTAATTCCAAAACCCAAAACGCAGAATTAAGTGCTTCCGGTCATCAATTATCCAATTGCCACGCAAGCAATTTCCGGATTTTAGGTAGGCAATCATGGATAGCAAGAGACCAGAGGACAATTTGCACTTTAGTATGAAAAAAATAAAATACATCTATAAGTCGGTCTCGTTGAATGAAATCTTCAGTGAATTTTTGCTTTAATTAAACAGTTATGTTTGAGTTCCCAGTTGCAACTTGGTTTTGACAATCTTTTTTCTCTTTATCATGTTTGACAGGAGCATATGCTTATCTTTGGTTACCCTTCCTTCCCCTAATTGTAAGCCTTATTCCCATCATTTGAGAATTCAAGACTTGTTAAAGAAAAACTCAATAAGCTCAGTTATGAGCAATCTATTGGACAATAAGTGATCCACCTCCAAATGGGTACGAAACAATCTAACGGTTGCCTAACATGTTTGCAGATCATTCTGCTAGTGGGGACTAAACTGCAAGTAATCATAACAAAGATGGCTCTGAGTATCCAAGAGAGAGGACAAGTTGTTAAGGGAACACCTGTGGTTAAGCCTGGAGATGATCTCTTCTGGTTCAACCGGCCCCGTATCTTGCTCTACCTCATCCACTTCGTTCTCTTCCAGGTCAACTTCGCGAAACTCAATCGACTCATCTCATGATTTTGGCATTAAAACTCATGCTGACACTTTTGGTGCTAACTTTTCTCTGGTCCTCACAGAATGCCTTTCAGCTTGCTTTCTTTGCTTGGACTTGGGTTAGTCATCGTGCTAATTTTCTTCTCTTTATGGAACAAACTTGTTCATTCATCTTGGTGAATTCCAGGCCCAACCGCCTGCTGACTCTTCTGTGTTTTTCATGTTCCATTTCAGTACGAGTTCGGCGTGAGATCATGCTTCCATGAGAAGCTGGAAGATGTAATTATCAGGATATCGATGGGGTATAAACTCGTTAACATACTACCATTGCGCGTGTTATAAGAAAACTCACGATGGTTGATATTCGTTCTGTCATTTAAGCAGGGTCTTGATCCAAACATTATGCAGCTATGTGACTCTTCCTCTCTATGCACTAGTAACGCAGGTGAGCTTCCCATTCGAACTTGCTCATCGAGTAGTCCGCTAAGTAGTATATGTGATGCTTCTCACTTCCCATATCAGATGCTACTTTTCTGCAATGGGACTGGATGATCTAACTTTCTGCTTCTTTACAATCCAATCAGATGGGCTCGAACATGAAGCCTACCATCTTTAATGACAGAGTGGCCAACGCTCTACGCAGTTGGCACCAGGGCGCGAAGAAGCAGTTAAAGCAAAATCGTGGATCAGTCACACCGTTCTCCAGTAGGCCTGGAACTCCGTCGCACGGAATGTCCCCTGTCCACCTATTGCAGCACTACAAGTCAGAGCTCGACAGCGTGCAGACGACTCCAAGGACATCCAACTTCGGAAACGAGGGTTTGGAGACTGATGGCCCTAACTCGCCTTCGCACCGGAATGAGGAGCATGGTGACATCGAGATGAAGGTGCAACATGCTGATCAGGCTCAACATGAAATAGACATTTGCTCAGTGGATTTCTCTTTTGAGAAAAGAGCCAAAGCTTGAATGTCGAGTGTACAAAAGAGCAAGAAGAGGGCAGAAAATGTAGTACATAAAGCCGAAGAAGAAACAAAGAAGACGAGAAACGAAGTAATATATAGGCTTAGCTGTGCCAAAACATTCCTTATAAAACTATGCGAAGATCTTGAATGTAAAGATGCTTTGTAGGAAAACACATAGTTGATCGGCAGTAGACAACCCTTGTAAATGAAGATCACAGAAGTGTTGAAATAACAGGACACTATTCTATTTAGTGTCTGTACAACAGAATGATCACCTGCCTTTATAGTCTTGAATGTGTAGAACCTAAAGTTACTAGATTTCCATGTCAGTTGATCCACACTAACAGAAAGTGCTCCTAACAACACCATTTTAATTTTGTGAGGCAGTTTATTGATTCACAAGCATTTCACACTTGTGATGTTTCCTCAACAAATGCCAAGATCAATCACAAGAATGGCATTTCTTGGATACAACAATATCTCCTTTTCTCTTTCACCGGAAAGAAGAAAAAAATGTGTTCTAAGTAAGAATGCTCACAGTATTGAAGTACAAAATCCATAGTCATCTGCAATTGCTCGGATTTCCTTTTGCTATCTTTGCAAACTGCAGGCATAGAATATCCAATATGTTCTGCACCTTGATGGCTATGTTCTTTCACCAGCAGTTCAAATGCAGCAGACATAGCCAAACTTTTCCGAGTGTCTTCGTTATATGAAGATGCAGAGTGAAACTGTGGAAGGCATTAAAGAATCACCCAATTCAGTCATATTGACACAAGTTATGGGGAACAACCACAAAAGCAAGGAAGTGATTATTGTGAGCAACTAAGCAAATTTAGCAGTGTTTGTCCAGCCTCTTTTCTCATAGGTCTTGCATATATCATTCCAAGCAACCATAAACAGAGTCTAAATTATCCTTGTCAGCGATTACTGGCCCTATGTTTCAACCTCTATGAAAGTATTTTTAGTTATGAGCAAGAAGTCTTGTACTGCTGTGATGGAGCTTACTCCTTTCAAGCACCACGAAACCAGATGAAACAGTACGGACAATGTAACTGTCTCCTCGGAAATTGCCAGCGCAGAGGGAGAGGAGAACAAGGTGTAGCTACCGAAAAATGGAATTTTTCGCTGTGTGACCATGATCAGCACTTTAAACTTCAGATTCCTCGATCAATAGAATACCAATGCACCATAGGAGCCTTTTCGGCAGAAGAATCAGAAAGTTCAGAATCTGTTAGCTTGTGATGTGCTGGTCATGCCAATTCATCAGCAACTAAACTATGAATCCAACAAATCCAGGCAGACAACTTACTTACCATAAAACCACTTGTACAAGCAAAAAATCAAAGTTCTGGTTCTTTGCTCACCCCATAGTCAACATATTTATATTAATTAAAGCTTTGAAAGCAGTGGATTCATCGTTAAAATCTAGCAACGAGATGCTCTCGCTGCACGCACAAAGCAAAAAGCAACTTCCAGTGTTCCAATTTTGATATCCCGACAACTTGAGAAATCATAGCCATTGGTTATTTGTACCATGCAAAAGGGAGCACACAGCTTCATCAAGCAGTCCAATAATGCCACAGCAGGAGACGAGCACGAATTATCACTGCATAATTTTCCTCCTCTTCTTCCCCACCCCGCCCCTTCTGACAATCAAATTTGACCAATCCATGAGATGAACAGAGATATATTTCATAATCAACAAAGACATTATCAAGAGAAACCAACATTAGTATAGTACCCCGTAATATTGCATCCTTTCACCACAGGAGATCCTCTAGAGATCTAAAAGTATTCCGGCAGCGCAGGACAAGAATTGTATAGTAGAATTGTTTCGGAGCAGGATTGAAGCCGAAAAAATCAATCATTAGATCATGTGCAGGTGTAAAACATGTTTAATGAAATATGATTCGATCGAGAGAGAGACAGAGAGAGAGGGGAAACTAAGTTGTGCTTATTCAAAGGTTTATTCATTCACGATTCACATAAAAGTAAAACTACACCAGAATCAGTTATGGCTAACAAGCTTATACTACGGAAAAATGGCCACTTTTAAGCACCATGACACCAGATGAAATCACAAGAGGACTGTGAGGACTCCTGACTTTATCAGAAAGAGGACATGCCCGTCTCTTCAGAAATCGCCGCCGCGGAGGCGGAGAACAAGGTGCAGGGTAGACTCCTTCTGGATATTGTAATCGGCCAGGGTGCGACCATCCTCCAGCTGCTTCCCAGCGAAGATGAGCCGCTGCTGATCCGGTGGAATCCCCTCCTTGTCCTGAATCTTCGCCTTCACATTGTCGATCGTGTCCGAGCTCTCCACCTCCAGAGTGATCGTCTTCCCAGTCAGGGTCTTCACGAAGATCTGCATACCTCCCCTCAACCGCAGCACCAGATGGAGGGTCGACTCCTTCTGAATGTTATAATCAGCAAGGGTGCGGCCGTCTTCGAGCTGCTTCCCGGCGAAGATAAGCCTCTGCTGGTCCGGAGGGATGCCTTCCTTGTCCTGTATCTTGGCTTTGACATTGTCGATCGTGTCGGAGCTCTCGACCTCGAGCGTGATGGTCTTGCCCGTCAGGGTCTTGACGAAGATCTGCATACCTCCGCGGAGCCTCAGGACGAGGTGGAGCGTGGACTCTTTCTGGATGTTGTAATCGGCGAGGGTCCTGCCGTCCTCGAGCTGCTTCCCGGCGAAGATCAGACGCTGCTGATCCGGCGGGATGCCCTCCTTGTCCTGGATTTTAGCCTTGACGTTGTCGATTGTGTCGGAGCTCTCCACCTCGAGTGTGATTGTTTTGCCGGTCAGGGTCTTGACGAAGATCTGCATACCTCCGCGGAGCCTCAGAACGAGGTGGAGCGTGGACTCCTTCTGGATGTTGTAATCAGCGAGGGTCCTGCCGTCCTCGAGCTGCTTTCCGGCGAAGATCAGACGCTGCTGATCCGGCGGGATGCCCTCCTTGTCCTGGATTTTGGCCTTGACGTTGTCGATCGTGTCGGAGCTCTCGACCTCGAGCGTGATCGTCTTCCCAGTTAGGGTTTTGACGAAGATCTGCATGCCACCGCGAAGCCTGAGCACGAGGTGAAGGGTGGACTCCTTCTGGATGTTGTAGTCGGCGAGGGTACGGCCGTCCTCGAGCTGCTTGCCGGCGAAGATGAGGCGCTGCTGATCGGGAGGGATGCCTTCCTTGTCCTGGATCTTGGCCTTGACGTTGTCGATGGTGTCGGAGCTCTCGACCTCGAGAGTGATGGTCTTGCCGGTTAGGGTTTTGACGAAGATCTGCATCTTCAGAGCTTGACGATGATGAATCGAGAGAGATTTGGGAAAAGAAAGCGAGATCTGAGGAAGAGATTGATTTCTGAATCCGATGATGAGCAAAGACGTGTGGGTTGGGGGAGGTTTAAATAGGAGAAAAATCTCCCAATCAAAGGTCATGGTGACGTCATTCGTTACATCATCAGTTGGAAAAGATCTAGAAAAATCCGGATTGGGACTCCCAATTTTTGTTTTCTTCGGTGCATATGAAAAGGATTAAAAAAGGAATCGTTAACAAGAAATTTATTGCTGAACGAATAAAAATAAAAATAAATGAATTTATTAATTATTGAAGCTTAAATACTAGATTAACTTTTCACTAACCAATTAGAAATAAGGAAGAAGTTAAGGGCGCGCATGACAACACTTCTGCTTCAAAAATCAACTTTTGGCCAGAAGTTGATTTCTCTACTTCTACTCAGAAACAGAAGTTGATTTTTCTACTTTTGCTCCATAAGTTGATTCTGATCAGAGAAATTCGTTTGGTAACGATTGAAAATTTCTATTTCTATAACATTACTAACACAAAATCTTCTATGAAAAATTATTGTCCGCGGCCAAAAAATTTCTACTTCATTTTTAAACTTTTTAAATTTCTTTAAAAAAATTATTATTAAAAAAATTATTTATTTTTTCTTCCGCCGCCGCCGGCGGGCGAGGCGATGGTCGACGGTTGCCGAGGGGGGGTGGCCGGTGTTGGGCGGTGCTCGGTGGGTGGCAGTGGTCGCGGGCGGCAATGGGCGAAGGTTGGCGGTGGTTGGCTGCGAGGGGCAATCGATGGGTGGCGGCGGTCGCTAGCGACGGCCGGCGGAGGTCTGGGGTGGGCGATGGTCGGTGGTTGACGGTGGTCGCGGGCGGGGCCGGCGGAGGTTGGCGATGGGCTGCGATCGGTGGTGGTTGGCGGCGGCGGGCGGTGGTCAGCGATGGGCGGCGATGGAGGTCGGCGGCAGGAGAAGGCGGGCATAGTCGAAAAGAGGATGAGGGCGTAATAAAAAAAGGGTGAGGCGAGAAGTACTTCTTGAGTTGAGAAACAATTTTTTTTTAACTTTTCAAATTGGGGAAAAAAATAACTTCAGAAGTGGAAATTCACTTTAGAAGTAGAAATTTCTTTCAAAAGTAAATATTTTTACCAAACGAATTTCTGCTCCAGAAACACTTCTGGAGTAGAAATCCACTTCCAGAAGTGTTACCATGTGCACCCTAAGTGTCGAGTCATGAGAATATCAAGTAATATTGTACATGTAAATATTACGATCAATACGCAAACAAAAATAAACCGTGAGATCATAATTTTACAATAAAACTCCATTTGATTCACGAAAAATGAGTTATGTTGAAAATATTTCCCTAAAAATGATAGCATGTATCACTTAAAATAATTAGTCAATGCAAACATTTTCATTATTCATAATAAATTTGTGTCCAAACATTTACGTAGACGATGAAAATATTTTTCGTCCATTAATTTTCGTAAGTGATATAAGTGATCTTTTTTTAAAAAATATATTTTTCAAATCACTCATTTTTCACGAAACAAACGGAACCTAAAAGTTGAAATCAAAATTACATCAAGATCATAGTAAAATTAATCAGCCAAATCTTGGAATGAGTTACCGGTGTTGTTTCGCTAGTTTCCATTCACGCGCGCTACGGGCATATGTGATTATTTTTTCATTGAATGGAGAAATGAAGTATGTAACATTATGATTTTCTTTCTTATTAATATACAGAATAAATTTGAATATTAGTTCTTTCGATAAAGAAGACGAAAATTTATTTGAGATTTAAAAAAAGAAAACAGGAGGGGGATACAGTTGGTTATTGCACTTGCCATTAAGGAATTTCATCATTTGTAACACTTTCATGGGAAAATGGATATGTACTTTTCTTATTCTTTTGCCTTTTTATCCTTCACTATATCTTCTTTGAAGCTTGTTAACACCAAAATTTGGTCTAAGCTTCGTATAGTCAAAAGGCCCATAAGAGTGGTGTGTTATTGAAGGGCCCTGGGCATACCACAAATCGGTAGCCAACAACATGGCGTACTCGACGCTTGACTGAACGAAGCATCGGTCATTGCATTATAATATCAACAATCGGGCTAAACGGAAAATTTAACAATGATACCAAACTCGCTTTTGACTTAAACGGATAATTAGAAGATAGATAAAAATAGATGAAACTCAAACTAAACTCTACTAAATTTGGCACTACTTGATGCCTTCCAAACGCGAAACAATACAATTTATTCTGGATAATTTTCTAATAATTTAATTTTAATAAATACGATGGAAAGATTTATTTACATGCTCACCATCTCAAATTGAGCGCATATACGTTAATAAAGTAGTTTAATTATTTATCTAAATAGACCAATGTAATTACAAAATCATACTTATTATTTTAATGTTCCGCGTTGATAGATAGTGTTAAAAATTGACCTTGGCAAATGACAAGTTAGATTTATTCAATTCTATTGAAAAAAAGTTGTCCATATATGCCATTGCAAAAAAGGGAAATAACCAATAAAGTAATGACGAAGCAAATTGCCATTTGACTAATTTTAGAAAATGAATTTAGATTGTGACAATGGGGGATGATTTAACTTATCACGATATTTTGACTATTTTATCCTTTGTTGGGCCCCACATTTTCGACATATGTATTGTCTTTCCTTTTATTTGGTTTATTCCTTTTCTTTTCCTTGTGGGTCCAACTCCTTCCTCTTACTTCTTTTTGTTCTCTAACTTTTAAATTACGAATTTTGAAAAAGTGTGATTATTATTCTTGGATTGCCAACATAATCTTGTTAAAATTTCTTAGATTGGAATTTGAGGTTGGTGATGTTCGATTTGCTTTACACTAGAGACTGCTTTTGATTTATATATACACTACTGTCGATGCATATGAAAAGTCAAGTGATTTATGAGAAGAAAATGGGTGATTCCATAAGAAAGGAGTGCTCTGAAAAGTTATAAGATTCGTGCTAATTATATTTTATTTGTTTTTATTGTTTAATACGCCGTAATTTTGAGAATGAATTCATTTTCTTTCGAGATGAATGAGCCATTTAGGTGGAACTGAGATGTTAAAAAGTGAGACCTACGGAGGATAATATAATCACGTTATTTTGTTGAGGAGTGTTTTAGCTAGAGATGGAGTGAAAAAAGCACGGCCCTAAATAATTTAGTACTGAGAATTATGCAAAGCGGAAGACTTAAACTAGTTTAGGAAGTAATTAGCCGGGGGTGGTTAAAATTCAATTTGTTAAGGGGGGGCAAAAAAAAAAAAAAAACTCGTTTGGTTTTGAGCAGTACAGGCTGGTTTCAGCTTTCCTCTTCAGCAACCGCTCTCCCACACCGCTTGTTCTTCTCTCGGCACTCGCTCCAGCATCGTCTTCGCGACGTCAAATCTTCCCACCGTTCTCTCTCTTCCTCTCGAGAAAATATCTCTCTCTCTCTCTCTCTCTCTCTGCATTTTCTCGCTTCTGCTCTTCACTGAAGATTTCGCCTCTCGGGAGGACAGACAGGAAACCCACTAGCGCTCCAACCGAAAAATGACCGTGATCGACATCTTAACTCGAGTGGACTCGATCTGCAAGAAGTACGACAAGTACGACGTCGAGAAGCACAATGACTCCAATGTCTCCGGCGAGGACGCCTTCGCTCGTCTCTACGCCGCCGTCGAGGCCGACATCGAGGCTGCCGAGCAGGTCCTTTCTCCAGATCTGAATATCTCTCCGCTGCATTTGACTTTTGCTCGTCTGATAAATTGGAGCAAATCGAAGAAGTCGTACACTATGTTTGGACTTTCGTTGAAACTACGCTGTGGCGATTTCATGAAAATGCGTTGCTTTATCGGAGCCCAATAGCCTAAAAGGGAAAATGTCTACTGCATATGCATCGAATTTTAGTCGTATGGCTGGAATGGAAGAGCTGATTGCCGTGTGAATTTTTTTTTTTCTCTCAATTGCTTGGTTACCACTACTAGCTGATGGCGGTATTTTGCATTTTCTTCTCGAGCAAATGGATGTCATCCTTGTTAATCTACTGACTGCCGCTATTTGTTATGATTATCTATTATATCTGCATTATTTTGTTTGTACTAGAAAGCGGAGGCCGCTTCCAACGAGAAAAATAGGGCATCTGCGGTTGCTCTGAATGCGGAGTTACGGCGAACCAAGGCCCGGTTGCTTGAGGAAGTGCCTAAGCTGCAAAGATTGGCTATGAAGAAGGTACAGTTCTTGGGTTTCTTTTACTATGGAGCAAGGATTGATCTAGTGTTTGCTTCTTTAAACTCCTCTTGTTTGTTACTTTGCGGATCATATATCGTGTAAAATACATGAACTAACTTAACTTTGGTTCTTGCACAAATGAGATTCGTTACCGTTTCATGTTTATGCTTACTATCGTACTTGTTGACTTTCTTTTAGTATTGAGGGGCTTGAACGCAAGATGCATAACATGCAATTTGTTGTGTTATGAGCTTGGAGTCTAAATGTAGATGATATTTCATAGCTTATAGCAACTGTCGGCCATGTGACCCCTGGAGAGCTCAACTGGTTTTTATGGCGTGCTCCCTACTTAATTGTGCTGACAACAACTAGATATATTGAAACTAGTCAATTGCTTTTAAGCATATTGTCTAATTTCCGTGGTTAATTGTGGTAAAAGATGGAGATATACTTGTGAGTCATTGGATTTGCAAGAGGGAGAAAGAGTTCTAGAGCTGCATGTGTCGATCTACTTAGGTATGAAGTTGGTGCATGCAACGTGGTGTATACTGCGAACTCATATTACATCTTGAAGTTGTGCAGCTTATTGCCCAGCATCATGTCACTTTCCTCCGTAGACTCTTCAAATAAGGATCTCTCTGTATAACTTTTAAGTAGCTGTTGATTATTTCAGGGTTTCTCATTTAGGTCTTAGGAGGGTGGCATATTTTTTATGCCAAGTTCTCCTCTTAAAGATGAAAACAGGAAGTTCAATAATGATGCATTAAGAAATTAAAGTAGTTATATTCTATCTGCTGGTCCATATTCTCTTCGTCAAAAGGGGTAGTTTCTGGTGTGGGAAACCAAATTTTTGTGAATCCAATAGCACTATCATATACTTCTGTGAGGACAGGAGTTGCATTTTTAGCTTCATGGTATAGGAGTGGTGGAGTATCTTTTATGTTAGTTTTTCAAAATGAATTTTATCATCCCAACCCTCTATTCGTTACGATCTTTATTTTGCTTGGCGATGTAAAAGACAGCAAGAAGGACAAAAATCAAGGGCTAAATCGAGAAGAGTTCAAGCTGCAATAGAAAATAGATATTCATGGATTTTGAGAAATGCGTAATGTTTATCAAGAAGAAGAAAATTTATAATGACAAAGTGACTCAAAGTTATAGTTATACTAGGGTTATTGATCTAGCTAGATCTCAACCTTTGATTAGACTATGCCTCCACTTGCTGGTTTGCTTAGCCAATTCACAGAAGCCTTGTTATAGTGGTTGCCTTGGGTGAATTTCACATCTTTGACATCTAAGTCTTTCTTCAATGACATCTTTATTTTTCAATAGCTTACTTGATCTTGAACTATAGGGATTTCTTTGTAAAACCACTTAAAAGTATATAAGTCAAAGACATTGAGAAATGGTCTCATCTATAGTTCATATGGTAGCTGTATAACATAAGCATTAATTCTTGAACACCTGGTAATGCCCAAACTTCCTCGACTTGAACATCTATCACCTCAAGTGGACAAGTTTTAGGTCTCCCTCCTAAAAATCCTTCACCTCGTGATGTTGATTTGTCATAGCGTAATATGCTTCATTGCTATCCGTCAATGTTGCTCTTACCTTTTCCTGACCCAATTAGCACATGTTCTGCACACCCCTTGCCTTTTTCATTGCTTACTCTAGTTTCCTGTGGAAGCGAAACCTAGATGAAGCACATGTGACAGTTTCAACACTTATTGCAGCTTGTATTATGGTCTTCTTTATGCTTCTATTCACATAGTCGTAGGAAATCTCAGCTTGAGGAATGACGAAGTCCTCGTTTGTCATGTATTTCGGCGGGACATTATAGCCTATTACACAGCGTTTATGAACCACTTTATGTCTGACCTTTGGGTTGGGGATGGTAAGTACTATAATAATTCAATCGGGTCCCAAATCTCCTATACAAAGTCCTCCAAAAATGGCTCATCGACTTGACATCTCTATCAGATAAACTAGACGTTGGAATATTATTAACCTTACCTCTCCAAAGAACAACTCAACAATGTGTTGTAACCTGTGATAGATGATTTCAATAGGGAATAAGGGCGCCATATTTTGAAATTGGTCCACCACAACAAGAATGGAATAATTATCATTTGTTGTTTTGGATGTCCTAGGACAAAACACATGCTCAAACGAACCCAAAATGCTTCTCACATTGGTAAAAGTGTGTATAAATCCATGTTCGGTGAATTCATCTTACCAAATTGACAATCCGATCACCTCACCAATTTGCTTATTTCAATGTAAACTGAATAGACACCAATGCCATATTCTGTCCCAAGCCACTACGATGAAGCTCTTTAAAAGCTTATTGTGGAAAGAACCTTCCAGAATGCACTGTTGGTTCCCCACAAATAGGTAACCATCATGCAACTTGCAAGGCAGAGCTTCTACATTTGCTTCTTCCTATAATAACTTCGTTAGGATATGGATCAAGGAAGGATCATTTTGATATTGATTTTTGATCTCCTCAAAGCTTGTAAATTGGCTTCTCAACACGCTTAGAAGTAGGAATTTCATATTTAATGCATCTGCTGCTACCTTGGATTCTCCAAACTTGTATAGTTGTGCTTCAACCAAAAAATCGAATTGAAGTACGCCCTAGCCTCTCTAGTTAAAAAGCCTAGCCTAGCCCACTTGGGCCAGCTCGCGCCCGATTGCGATCACCTCTAGAGTGAACAATGAGATATCTTCCATCTTATATCTTAATGGATTGATTCAAATCCCGTTAGATTGCGAGAAGTCATATGTTTGTCTATTGGAAACCAACCCTTGGAGAAATGTGGGTGAACTCTTATTCATACCTTTAACGACATGAAATGTTGCTTTAGCGAGTGGAATTACTCTTGCAACTTATTCTTCATGTACTCCCGAATGCTCATTTTTGGCTTGCCTTGACGTGCACATTGCTTCTTAAATGTCATTCACTATTGAAGTGCAGTGCCTTTCAAATTAAGCTTGATAAACAATACCTTCCACTTATTTTGCCATTGGTTTCTACCCAACATAATGCTCCAAGCTTGCTTTCCGAAATCTAAAATTATTGACATACACATTACCATGAAAATCAGTAACTTTTACTTTGGTTCAACCACCATTGAGCATATTGTAATTGTTCTTTCAACCCAACTCCTTTCGCGTTATATATGGGCCCGGCATCACGAAAGGGATTTTTAACTAATCCATTGCTAGTTTCCTGGACCACCTTCTTTGCATGTCCAAGGGATTGTGATTGCCTTTCGAAATCTCCATTTGAGCTTTAACAAGCTTCTGCCGCTGCAAATGTTGAGCAAATTGTGAGAAATCTTCAGTCTAACTTTGTCTCTTGTGCTATCATTCTGGACCACCTTCTTGCATGTCAAAGGGATTATGGTTGCCTTTCAGAATCTCCATTCAAGCTTTAACAAGTTTCTGCCGCTTCAAATGTTGAATAGATTGTGGCAAATCTTCAGTCTATCTTTGTCGCTTGTGCTAATTGCCTCTTCCACAACTTCAACAACTTCAGCCACACTCAACAATTGTGTCGAAATAAAAAATCCTATTGCACATGCGACCTTTTTCGCTCTAATACCAGTTGATGTCATTATTGATATAAAAGACAGCAAAAGGAGCCAAAACAAGATCTAAACTTGAGAAGAATTGTTGGGCTATAGGGAAACCAATAATGTTTATTGTGAAGTAAATGCTAATAATTAAGTGACCTAAAACACATGGTTAGAGACATATCTAGATCTCCATCCTTGATTAGACTTAGGGTCTGTTTGGATTGACTTTTACTTTTAATTTTTCTAATCGAACTTTTGCGCCTCACTCGTTTTGGCTTTGTTCTTTTTTTGAAATCCGAAACTCGTGAAACTTTATCAATCTTCTGATGTTGACACAAGATTCACATATAATTTTTCCATAATCTATCAAAGTTTGAAATGTGTTTTATATTTTGGCAGGAAAGCAAAAGAGTACTTAAATTTACTTATATGTAAACAGACAGCCCCTTAATAAATTTTAATCTCAACCACCAAACCTCATTAAAAGTAACATGATTATCACATGAACACTTCATCCTTAACATAATAAATGACTAATTGGAGAAGAAAACACCTAAAATATTAAACGAATTAGTATTATGCTCCTCCATCAATCTTCTTGATCGGTCTTCCTCTGCTTATCTTGGCCAATTTTTTCTAAGATGGTTACTTTGTTACCACTTATTTTAACTGAAGGTGGAACTTTGAAAAACATTTGGGTTCTTTTGTTCTCAATATGGTCATTTTTTTGGCCTGGCAACATGGGTCTGAAGGTAACCTGGAAATCTGTGGTGTGAATGATGGACTTTACTGACATAGATATAGCTTAGCTCATCTATGGTGTGAATGATGGACTCTACTTGTTTGCCTCATTTTCATTTCTAGCCTGAGCATGCTAAGCTTTGCCCGTGTATGTCAGACCCTCAAAATCTTCATCGATCGAAGTCAAATCGATACTTACAGGAACATGGGCAGCAAATCAGTCGAGGAAGTTCCATTTCATCCCTTTTTCTCCCCCTGAACCCTGTTTAGGGGATGTAAACGTTAAATTGCATGGTTGAGTTGGGAATTCCAGTCTTTGAGTTCTCTACGTTCACTTGTTAGTTGTGCATGAGCGGTGGGCTTGCTATAATAGAACAGTATTTCTTGGCTAACCTATCCATCATTTGGAGTCTATTGGAGGATTTCTGCCTTGCCAGTCTGGCAATTTGCTCCCAATTGAATAAAGCTGAATCTATAGATCTTTCAATGAAGTTGTTGCACTTGGACATGCTCTTTCCCTTCTTTACTCCAAGGTTTGGTAGAAAAAAGAGCGTACTAGTCATGTATTCAGTCTCATACTCTAACTCAATTACAGGTTAAAGGACTTTCTTCTGAAGAATTTGCTGCCCGTAATGATTTAGTCCTTGCACTGCCGGATAGAATTCAGAGCATACCAGATGGAACTGCACCTGCACCTAAAAAGGCTGGAGGTTGGACAACTTCTGCATCACGCCCGGGAATAAAGTTTGATTCAGGTTGCTTGTCAGATCTTGCTGTTTGTTCTTATAAATTCATCTTTCTGATAATGATTTTGGTAGGTGGAATAAACACATTGATATGTTTTGTTTGCATTCAGATGGAAAAATGGACAGTGACTATTTCCAACAATCTGAAGAGTCAAGCCAATTTAGGCAAGAGTATGAAATGCGGAAACTAAAGCAGGCAAGTAACATTCTCAGATTGGTATTTTGCAGGGTTCACTGATATTTGTACTTGAGGGAGTTCTCTTCATGCCTCAAAATGTTTGGGCCACATTTCTCGGTGGTTCTAAATATTTGCTTGATGTCCTTACAGGATCAAGGTCTGGATATGATAGCTGAGGGTTTGGATACATTGAAAAATATGGCTCATGATATGAATGAGGTTTGTGCTGTTCTTGTGATCTTTTCTCTGCGGTTTCCAGATGAGTACTTACTTTTCTGTGCCCTGCATGTAGGAATTGGACAGGCAGGTTCCTTTGATGGATGAGATTGACTCCAAGGTGACAAAATAGAACTTCTGATTCATTTTCTTCCTGTCATCACTTACCCAACTCATGTAGTAACTCCTCCTTTCTACAATTTGCTAGGTGGACAAGGCAGCTTCAGACTTAAAAAATACAAATGTCAGGCTTAAGGATACTGTTAATCAGGTGATTGAAGTATAATACCAAATGTTAAGTTCTGCTGGACTACTTACATTTGGTCTTTCTCATTGATGACGAATGGTCTGATGAAGTTTTTGTTGTTCTTCCAGCTGAGGTCTAGCCGGAATTTCTGTATCGATATAGTTCTTTTGTGTGTAATTCTGGGTATTGCTGCCTATTTGTACAAGTAAGTTCCGTCGCTTCACGTTACTTTTTACGTATCTGTTTTTTATTATGTATTTCCAGTCAAATGTTTTAATTCTCCGTCTTATCTGTGTATGTGTGTTAGCTGTGTATACTGTGTATTCTGTGTTACAAGAAGTCTACTTTTTTCTTCTTCATTCGTGGGATATTATTCATTATCATTTGTTCATGGTTTTTTAGATATCGTTATCTCTTATTTTTGCTTGGTGCTGAGGGTGACCCATACAACATTTTTTAAATCCAACTGAAACAAATGGCCTTGGATTGAAGTTTGATTCTCGGCTTCTATGAAATCATTACTTTCTGTCTTGAAACGGCTTGCCATATCCTCTCTCTCTCTCTCTCTCTCTCTCTCTCTCTCTCAGAGGATATAGAAAAAGCTACTAGGCTACTTATGACATTGTGTAGCCACATTATTTTTTACTGTTTCCCCTTTCGAGAATGTCTAGTGACCTCATTGGCTTCCACTGATGTAGATCTCTTGTGAACTTTAATATTTTTGGATAGCCATGTGCAATTACCTTGCTCTTAGCTTTGTCTCGATTGAGTTGGTGATTGACTATATACATCTTGTCAATATTGAGGTTCTTTGACAAAAAAAAAATATTGAGGTTCAGTCTGTCCCTGTGTTCCCAAATTAACATTGGGGCGATGTTAGATGATGAGTCTAAATGAGTGTCTAACTCACTATAGAACTTGAATATAAATCACACAGACATTCTAAACACAGACATTTTAGATGATGACTCAAAATGAGTAAGTTCGTTTGGGCATCTCACCTAAAGCTTCCTAAACACCACACCTAGGATTTCATAAAAATCACAATTAAGAGAAGAGTTGCATCACACAATTCCGAAGCAAGCAATTATTAGAACTCATAATCTCATGGACTCTATCGAAAAAAAGAATTAGAACCATGCATGAAGACTCTTCTGAACTCCTACTCCAACCTAAATAAGAAACATCATCGAAATAGGAAATCTCTATACAGAATGCAATGCCCTAATAACAAGAAAAAAATAAGTCTTTGAGCTGAGAGAATTGATGGAGCAACTCAACTTTTATGCACCGTCAGTTCAAGAAATATCAACTTGTTTGATCTTGTAGGCGGCATCGAGGGGAAGTTCCATTGCCATTAGTATCAATAACCAAACCAACAAGGATTTTCTCCAGCAACCAGATTTCATAGTTATACCATGGCATATGAACCAACTAATGGTGGACATTTTATCGTGTAACTGCATTACTCATGGTCTAACTCTATAGTGTTTGCCTTTGACTGCATCGTATCGTTTGGGACCTTGATATTATCCTGATTTACTCGGGCTACTGTGGAAAAACTGTAGTTTGAAACATATATTGCGCTGAATAGTTTTTGTGTACCTCTTAGATTCTCTTTTTCCTCCTTCAAATGGACCTAATCGTCGATAGCACGTTGATTAATATTTGTTAAGTGGAGGTCATAACTAGAAAATTTTTGTCAGACATTTCCACGTCACTCGAAGTTAAATGCCATCAACAGTATGATTATTTTCTCATCATGGTTGATTTTCGATGACTATCTTTGATACTCCTCTCCTCATCTTGCTTGGTTTGGTTAAACTGCAGCAAAGTTCACTTATTTGTCTCCACTCTCTTATCTATAACTCCCCATTGTCCCTTGTGCTCATATTGTGCTTTATCTTGCAGTGTATTGAAAAAATGAAAGCGGCACCTTTCTAAGGAGTTGGATTTTCTGCCTGTTTCGTGCTCTGAGGGCTTGTTGTGGTGCTTGTATTGATTCTTTTCTCATTGTATATCTGTGGTGCTCTCCCCCCCCAACTCAACTAGCGAATTGCTATTTCTGGAGACAAGTTCGTCGAAGCTATCGAGAATTATTTTCTGTTGGGTATTCCCTTTACTTAATGTCTCCCTGATGTTTCAACAGTTCCCTGGATATATTCATGAGCAACATGCATCCACTTGGCAAATTAATATGTTGCATGTGATTCATGAAAAAAATTCCATGGCAGTGATCTTCTGAGTATGATGAAACTGCAGTGCGGCTTTGATGGTTTTCTTTTCATTTGGTTGTTTAAAGTGAAAAATAGTCTCTATTTGCTAGTGAATTTGGATGTCCTGCTGCTGTTGAGCTCGGAGATCACTTGGATTTCGAGCAAACATTTTTAGCTGATGATTTTACCAACATTTTTTTTCGTCAAATTAGCGAAAGTGTAGTTTGTTTAAAATAGCATCTAAACCTAAGGTATTTCTTAATGCAATTTTAAAATACACTTTATCAAACATTATTTGCATTTCAAATATAACTTTCTAACGTAAAATCGTTTACATTTTATCAAAAGCTTTCTTCAAATGGTAAATCAGACGCAACCTTATCGCCTGTGGGTTCCATAGATTTTGATCTCCCATAGTGCTCGTGTGAACTAGACATTGGTCTTCTATATATGATTGTAATCCATAAAAACAGCGCACCACCACTTTGTCGTTACATTTTGTTTGGATCTACTTGTCGCGTTGGTTATTGAAATAGTGTAGTCAATGATTGCACTCAATATCGACAAGGAAAAGTGTCAAAAAAGTCTTAAATATATTACATTGATGCTAATTCAGTCCTAAATTTTTTATTGGTGTCAATTTAGTTATAAATCTTTTGTATTGATGCTAATTCAGTTTTAAATTTTTTGCATTTCTATTAATTGAGTCAATTTAGCCAATTTAGGCTGAAAATTTGCTGATGTGGACATCGGTTGTCATACTTTGGCACGGTTAGTGTTGACGTGGATATTATTTTAATAATTTTAAATAATTTAAATAATTTTTTTAATGATTGGGAAAAGAAAAAGAAGAAAAAACCAAAATATTTATTAAAAATATCAAAAAATATCCACGTTAGTGCCAGTCATGCCACGTATGACAAACAACGTCCATGCCAACGAATTTTCCCCCAAAATTGGCTCGATTGACTCAATTAACAAAATGCAAAAGGTTTAGGATTAAATTGGCACAAATACAAAAGGTTTATGACTTAATTGGCACCAATAAAAGGTTTAGGACCGAATTGACGCCAATGCAAAAGGTTTATGACTGAATTGGCACCAATATAATAGGTTTATGACTTTTTTTAAACACTTTTCCTCAATATCGACCTTAATGGAATGAGTCTGACTCAAATTATTTTTCTTGAAATTGACATGGTCTTCCAAAGAATGGGCACTTAGACCAATTCAATTGAAACAGATTGACTCTAATGGCATGGTCCAAGAAACATGGAACATGACAGGCTCTGCGAGGGGACACAAAAAGGCCAAGTTGATGTCTAAAGATTCCATTGGCATGTTGTTTTCTCCTTGGAATCTCATCCTCATCTGACCATCAAATTTTCCATATAATTCTACTGTGGGGGTTTATTTATATATCCACTTCAGATATATATGACAGTGTATGCTTATTTTCCCTTTTCTTTGCATTTTCCTGATCCGATTCCGAACTAAGGTTTAAGGTAAAAAGGAACTAGGATCTTATTTGAATACCGTCTGTCAACCAATTTTTTGGAAATTCGATTTCTGTAATTTCCAACAAATTGAACACCATTAGAGGTGCATTTAACTTGCATTTTTCTATTCCAATCTTGTAAGTCCTCGGACCACTCAAGAAATTAAAATAATAACATTTTTAACTATTATCAATGAAAGTACTAGAATATATTTTCTAAGAAAAGATCGGGTTATCCATTTGTTTGGCGAAAAACAACTTCCAGAAAAATATAAAACAGATTTTCTGACGTTTGGTTCGCGAAAAATAAGCTAGTCAAAGAAAATATTTTCTACCGATAGAAAAAAACCTCCTTTAAAAGTGGGGAAATGTTTTCCTCTTTTGAGACGATGAAAACATTTTCCTCATCTTTCCTTCCTCCTCTTTCACATTTTCTTTGTTTTTAATTATTATTTTTACTTTCTTTTCATTATTTATTTATTTTTTAAAATTCGAAAATTTTTCTTTTAAATTTTTGTTTTTTTAAAATTTTTTTCTTTTTTTTCTTTTGCCTTTCTCTTCGGCCGGTCGCCGGCCACAACCATGGCCTGCAACGGGCCACAGGCAAGCTCGGCCAAGCCTCACCGGATTTGGCAAGGTCGAGGTTGGCGAGGTTCGGCCACTAGAATCTGGCGAGCTAGAGACTCGGCGGCTCCATGGCCGGTCGCTAGCCAAAGAAGAAAGGAAAAATAAAAAAAGAAAAGAAAAAAAAAAGAGAAAAAAGATTATTAAAAGGCATGTACGGGGGACATTGATTTTCCTTACCAAATGGCGGAAACTATTTTCCAGTTCAGGTTTCAGCCAAACACCGAGAAATATCAACATTTTCCTAGAAAATGACTTCCTGAAAAATATTTTTAGAAACGCCACATTTTCAGCGAAACAAACGGAGGGTCTTTTTATTACTCGAGGAAATAAAATGCTATCCAAGGCTTCTGCCATTTCTATTCGTGCTTTCTCTTCTCTTTTTGTCTTCTTCTCTATTTTCTTCCGATATTCTTAATTATGTTGTTTCTTACTATATGCAATTTTTCAAAATGACTTTCATCATTCCAGAGATATCAAAAGAAAAAAGGGGTTTGTTTATTCTGTCAAAAAGAAAAAAGAAAAAAGAGGAGAATGCACATTTGCTTAAGCTCAATAGTCATGACTCATGATAGCTAAGATTAAGCTGGAATCATGTAAGTGATTGCATGTTCAAACTTTTCAAATCCAAAAAGCTCTTAGAAGGTGATTAGAAGAGCTTTTGTAGCATTGACACTTTCTTTGGCATCGTTGAGAATATTCTTTGGCTAGTTGCTGCTTAGAATTTGATTGAAAGAAAGTTCTTATAGTTTCCTGTGAAGAATTTGATAGAGTATCCATGATTCTGCATTTTATGTTTTGGCTCACCTAGGAGATAGACAGTGTTAGCATTTTTTGTTTCCTTGAACTATGCGATCCATATTGTTAAAAGCATGAAAGATGTTTGTTAAAATGTCAAAACGGAAAGAAAACCACCGATTATAATTTATAGCAATACCTCGTTGCAATCATTCATAAGCCTTCTTGTGTAGAATCTACCATCGTGCACATGTGCTGCTGCTGCATTGAGTTTAACCTTCTTGAACCTTTTAGAGTTCCTTTAGTAAACTCAGCGGAATCGAGTTTTGAATCCTGAAAAGTCTAGCCCTCTTGAGCTTGCAAGATGTTTGCTAATATGTCAAGTTAAGCAACACTTGTCTTCACTTTTTGATGATATTTTTATTTCATTTGAATGTTTGTTGTTGGGTTTATCTTTGAGATAAAAATTATGTCTTGACTGGCTCTGAGATTAAGAAATGAAAATTATTGATTGTAGATGGAAAACAATGATGTTAATGGAGCAATAATGGGTGCAGCAATGTCAGTAATGGCAGTTGGTATATTAGTTATGGATGATGAATCTTCAAGTAGTCAGATACCTAGTGTAGCACCCCAAAATTTCAGTCAGCTTGAGATAGTGCAAGTATTAATTATTTATGAATTGACGACGAGGTAACAGGACATTGCGTTGCAATTTAAAAATCCCGATTGAGGCAAATGCATGAGAAATTGGGACTAGAATAAGATGATGGGGGCGCACCGGTACGCAAAGGGCCACGCGTCAGCATATTATTAGGCCAGGGGGACATGTGTCACTCTAGGGACACGTGTTCGGCGGGGAAGACACTTGGCAGCACGTGTCACGCATGCGTGACACATGGCTGGCCACGTGCCGTGCGGTAGCGTGCACGGCGCCACGTGTCACGCATGCGTGACATGTGGCCTTGCATGCGTGATATGCGGTAGACACGTGTAGCGCATGCACGAGGCGGCATTGACACGTGTCCCGAGGCTAAGCTGTTTAGTAGTCAGCTTACATTCTTCTATAAAATAGAACATGACGTGAGTTGTTTCATCATTCGATTGTTAGAAATTCAAACTGCCGTCCGTCTACCGTCACTCTAACACGCCCACGCCCTGCCGTTGCGCTATCGCCTGACGCCTTGAAGCTCGTCTGTTAACGTCAGCTAGTCGTATGGAAAACAAGGTGAGTGGATCTCTAACCCCTATGGTTTGTTTGGATTGGCGTTGGAATTGTACATCAATGATTGAAAATATAAATGATATTCTTGATACTCGCCTGATTTTCATGTTAATATTGAATCTCTGATTGGATCAATCCAATGGTACCGATTGAGGTAAGATCAGACTGTGTGAATGCATTACACGGCATATCATGAGAAAAATTATCCCTGTGGAGCCGGAGGGAATTCGGGATGCCTTCGACGGTGTGGAGGTCGGAGAATGCTCCTGCGCTTCGTGCGAACTGGAATGCCTCTTGGTGGAGAGATGCTGTGGCCTCTGTGTGACCCACGAAGACGGTCTCTATGTGCTTCCGTATGACAGTTCTGGTGATTCCGTGTAACGATCTCTATGAGATTCTATGGAACGGTCTTTGTACGAATCCGTCCAACGGTCTTTGTGTAATTCCGTTGTTGCATTTGCATTGGAGAATTAGAAAGAATCTCAAGCACTTCTCATGTGCATGATGAATTGGAATTGTTAATGTCATGTTCTGATCTCAATGCTTGCATTCCATTGAGTTAGATTTACATTCGTGGGCCTTTAGCTCACTGTTGTTGATTTGTGATTTCAGCCAGTAAACATGCCTCTGATTAGTGCGGCTACCCCAATCGCCCGTTACAGAGTCCCTCGGGAATGTGTATCATCCTGAGAGGATCACGTAGAAACGGATCATCTCGAGGTTAAATTCAAGAAGTTAGTGAGCACCTTGGTAGTGCAAGTGGGTTTGTGTTCTGCCCCAGTCCTGTATCGGTTTGTTGCACTGTATATCGTCGGAGATGATGATGAGCTTTTAGGACCTCTACCTATGGTTTCGAACCTCAACGACGATGATACTGGGAGTGGGCAGGCTTAACCTGTAGTAGTAAGCTGGGGGTGAGTTTTTGGTGTTGCGGATGTACAATAGTGTGTTGTTTGCGAAGATCCTATGCAGTTTTTGGTTATAAGATACCGCGTAAGGACCAGTAGTGGAGGTTGTATCCGCATCCCCAGGAGTCACTGCAGGTTGTACTTTCATGTAAATAAAAAGGAATGAAAATGACGGTTTGAATCTAAATGTTGTTTTTGCTATTGGATATGCATGTGTTAATAAAACCCTATAAAGGCCATACCCTTTGTACATGTGTGCCTGCCATTGGTTGTTTGACATTTTGACATGCACTTGTGTCGTATGGCCGCCCTTGTCTGATTTTGTTATAGAAGCTTCTGCATGCGCCATGATAACTCTAAAAGATTGAATAAGCAGAGAGCGAGTGGTGAGTAAGCCTTGAGGTAGTGTGACTGGGGGCGCTACACCTAGAGTTCCACGGAGCGAAAGAGATTTTGAGAGAGAGTTATTCATGAATCACATTTTTCATTCTGGAGACAATTGTGTCAATCAAATATGTATGAGACCACAAGTTTTCTTTGAATTGTGTAGAGGTCTTGTGTCAAATAAATTGTTACACGAAACTGTAAATGTGTCAATCGAAGAGCAATTGCTAGTCTTTTGCCATATTTTGGGGCATAACGTGACGTTGAGAGTGATAGGGTTAAGGTTGAATAGGTCTATTGAGACCGTTGATCGATACTTTAGAATTGTCTTACAAGCAATGCTAAAACCATACATGCATGTTATAAGACCACCGGATGGCACGATACCCCCGACAATATCCAAGAATAGAAGATTTTATCCGTACTTTAAGGTATGTAATATAACAAATGTCATGAACTTCATCTTGAAAGTATGTTATGACATTCACTAATTTACTTAAGTACATTAGGATTGTGTTGGAGCTCTTGATGGTACTCATGTCCGTGCATCGATTTCCCCAGAAATTCAAGGAAAATTTCGTGGTTGAAAAGACAAAACGATGCAAAAAGTTCTTGCAGCTATTACTTTTGATTTAAAATTCGTTTATGTGTTGGCCATTTGGGAAGGCACAGCACATGACTCTCGTATTCTAACAAATGCACTTTCAAGGCCTGGAGGAATGAAAATTCCTGAAGGTATAGACTATTCCATGTTTTATATAAAATGTTTACCCTACTTTCTTGAAACATTTTGTTAAAACTTTACATTAAATTGGTAGGTAAATACTACCTTGCTGATGCCGAATATGGCATCCAACTAGGAATTATTTCACCATACCGTGGAGTTCGTGTAAGCTGTGATTTTAATCCTTATGCAACAACCCAAAATTATCACATATAGATATGCGAATCACAGTTTCATAAAGTAGAAGAATTGACGCACCTTGTTTCGGATCCATCGTTCTTGATGCGGAATAGTGATGAACCGATGCTCGAGATATTCTCCTCTAGAACCCCCTTATGCACTGGCTTCAATGAGACGGCCCCTCACGTATCACTTTCTAACGACTCTTTATGTGAGGTTATGTGGACATTATGATTTAGAGGAGGGACTTGAGTTCTATTTATAGAGTTTGTAACCCACCCTCTTATTACGGATAAGGAAATAACTTAGACCACACTATCCAGCTCCATATTAGACTAAATAGGAAACTGTATATCTTTTCTTTATTAGACCAATAAATAATTACAATAACAATTAATAAAGCCCATATTAATATATATATTCTAACAATCTCCCATTTGGGCTATATTAATTGAAATTGTACTTTATATGCGCATCTTTATATTGGTCTAGAGATAATTCCTAATAGTCAATCCGATCCCATAAAATCTTAAGCATCGAATCATGGCAGTAATTGTATCAGAAGACATAGAGCCATCCATGGTTACAAATGCTCTTAACTTTACTGATATGGATTTAATATGGTAGTGTGGCAAGCGGATAACACCTTTAATAATAGAGAAACTTTATGTGTTATCCTCCTTGTCAGTCACCATTCTCTTACTTTAAGTGTCACGAAACCTGAAGTGCCACTAGAGAACATCCTTATGGTTCCAACGAACCCACATATATCTTACCTTTATACTTAACTATACTTTATATGTAACAAGACATACGTTTATGGCCAAAAATTAAATGCCCCAACCATCACTCACGGTTTACACAACACCTTGAGATTTTCAACAGATATGCATTCAATATGAAAATAACACATTCATAAACACTTCATTGAATGTAAAAGGTCAAAACATATCAAAACTGTTACTAAATGTAACAGAACACAGATGTAAATTTTATTAGAGCAAAAATAAAATAGCTCCCACTAATCAATAGCATCTCATGATGCTTTTAAGTCTATGACAAGTCGTTCAAATATATAAGGGCAAAAACCTTTAGTTAGTGAGTCTGTAGCCATATCATCTGTGAAATAAGCTCTAGTGTAGTGTCACCATTCTCATTTGTTACCTTTATGGTCAAAAACTTGACCGCCAGATGCTTAGACCTCTTGGGACCTCTGCTGTTGTTAATGAATAACACTGCAGAGTTATTGTCACAATACAATTGTACGGGTGGGTCTATCCACGAAATTAAATACAGTCAACTCCCTAATGAGATTCCGGAGCCAAATAACCTGAGTAACAGCCGAAGAGCATGCTACAAACTTCGCTTGCTTGATAGAGGATGACATAGATTTTTGTTCTCGCTTTTCTATAATACTGCACTTCCCTTTAGACATACAAATATATATAATCGTCAACTTCACATCATCCTGACAGCTAGCAAAGTCTGAATCCGAATACCATGCTAGCTGTAGGTTCTGAATATGTATACAAATCAGCATATAGACTTTTGTCCTCTTTATGTACCTCAAAACTTTCTTAGTAGTAACCTAGTGATTGTGTCCTGGATTTGACCGATATCTACCTAGAAGTCTCGTTACAAAACAACATCTGGTCTGGTGCAAACTTGAGAATACATGATGCTTTTAAGTGCACCAACATATGGTACATTCTTTATTTGGGTTTTTCTTAATATCTTTATGAAGACACTATGACCGATTTAGTTTATTGCCCTTAATGACAGGAGCAATTCCTGACTTGCAATACTTTATCCTGGATCTTTCAAAAATACGATCAACATGTGTCCTCTAGAATTAACCCAATATACGATAAGAACGATCCATATGGATCTCAATGCCTAAGATAAAATACTCCTGACCAAGGTCAATCATGTCAAAATGCTTTGACAACATTCGCTTCACCTCATATAGTAATTCAAGAAAACTGCTCTCAAGCAAGATATCGTATACATAAAACATGAGGAAAATAAATTTCCTCCCACTGACCTTGTAGTATATACACTAATTTACTTTGTTCTTGACATAACCGAATAAAGCAACAACACTATGAAACTTCAAGTACCATTGTCTAAAAGCTTACTTGAACCCATAAATAGACTTTTCAGTCTAGAATCCCCATGAATATGATCAAACCTTATTCCATGGTATTTATATGAGATTCCTCTTTCTCTACACACAAGCTTACCTGAATCATCTGCTGCAAAACCTTCGAGTTACATAATATAGACTTCCTTATTAAGGTCTCCATTCAGAAAATAAGTTTTAACATCCATATGGTAAAGCTCCTT
Source organism: Lenwebbia sp. NSW1173648 (assembly GCA_029784005.1). NCBI lineage: Eukaryota > Viridiplantae > Streptophyta > Magnoliopsida > Myrtales > Myrtaceae > Lenwebbia > Lenwebbia sp. NSW1173648. Next base: position 15,844,996 of record JARCGZ010000008.1, on the reverse strand, counting down.
ATCATAATGAGCTATTAATGCCATAATTACTCTGAAAAAATCTTTAGGAGAGACTGAAGGAAAAAATTATTTTAAGTCTACTCCTTCTCTATGAGTGAAAAATCTGGCTACCAATCTGACTTTAAAATTCTCTATCTTTCATTTGGAGTCCCTTTTAGTTTTATATACCCAATTGCAGCAGATGGACTTGTGACCTTGAGGCATGTCAACAAGCTTTCAAACACCTTATGTTTCATAGTCTGTATCTCGTCTATCAATGCACCCAACCACAGTTCAGATTTAGGACAAGAAATAGTATCTATATAAATTACTAGATCAATCATATAGCCGATATTTTAATCATGCTCTCCTAGATAGAATATACAGTGCGGTGGTATAGCGATCGTCTCTGCCCGATAGATCTATTAAGTAGAACTAGTTTAACCTTATCATGCGCTTGTGGGGTTTGAAAAACTTCATCAGGAAATGTCACATTAGTAGCATCCTAAACTCCAACAAGTTTAGTTTGTAGTTTAGGAGTCTCCACGATCCTGTATAAGCAGAGAAAAACGACACGATAATCCCTATCGTACTGTTATCTTTAATAATCTGTAAATAGCTACATTTTTTCGGCTACATCAAACTTTAGCAACTTAGCTATCTGTGATTCCACAATTCTCGTTCCTCCATTGGGATCATAAAATCAATACCCCTTTGAATGATCTGGGTAAGGTACGAAGTAAAATTGAGCAGTTCTGGAGTCCAACTTATCTAATGTTGAATTATGTAACTTTACTTCTGTAGGAACACCTCAAACCTTAATATGCTTCAAACTAGATTAACGTCCAGTCCATGACTCAAAGGGAGTCAATGGAACAGCTTTGGTAGAAACGCAGTTCACAATATAAAGGGCTGCTTTCAAAGTTTCACCCCACAGAAAACCATATAAGTTGGTTTTACAAATCATGCTCTTCATCATATCCATAAGGGTGTGATTGCGCCTTTCGGTCAGACCTTTTAATTCAAGACTCCCACGAATAGTAAACTAAGCTACTATCCCAGAATCCTCTTAAGTATTTGGTAAATGGCTCTTTAAACTATCCAGCATCACCATGCTTGCCAAAATACTCACCACCTCGGTCAAAACTGACAACATTTATGATTTTTCCCTACTGTTTCTTGACTTTAATCTGAAATATATTGAACTTGTCAAGAAACCCAAACTTTTCTTTAATTAAGTACATATAACCATCTAGGGAATAATCGTCAATAAATGTGATGAAATCAAAATTTCTGCACAATGTTGCCGTATAGGGTCGACTTACATTAGTGTGAATGACCTTCAATATGTCATAACTACGGACTGCAGTTTTATTCTTTATTTTAGTCATCTTACCTCCACAGCAGTTTACGCATGTATCTAGGTCATTTTTAAGAGTGGGCAGAATGTTTGCCTTTATCAGTCTTTCCACTTTTTCTTTAGATATGTGGCCAAGACATTTATACCATAATGGGTAAGACCGTTTCTTAGGTAGAGGTCTTTTGAAAATAACCTTTCAGTAGTATAAGCGATGTATATATCATTGAGAGTTAAACACAATATGTACCATCCATTGGGCATATAGTAGCACCCAACCTTATCTGAATCAAAGAACCTAGAAATACTAGTGTTCCTTATTTCAGAAGTGTAACTACATAAGTCCAGACTTTATATGGAAACAAAGTCCCGTCGTTAAGGAAAGTACATAAAATGTGTTTCTTAATGTCAAGTTAAAACCAGAATCCAGAATGACATTCCCACAAACTCAACGTCGACTTTATAGTTGTTTCTACAGTGAGCTTGATTCATCCCGATTTGGTATCTTTCAGTTTATGAATCCCCATATGGTAAACGTAACATAATTTGTTGCATCGCTATCTAGCCACCACGAACAAGATGGGGCTATTGATAGATTAGATTCACAAACAAATGCCAAAGAATCATAACCTTTATGCTCACACTTAGACAACTAAGTTTTATTTTTATTGCAGTCTTTCTTTATGTGACCGTTCTTCTTACAAAAGAAGTAGCGGTCGTCATCCTTCTTAAAGGATGCTTTCTTTGGACCCAAACCGTCAGAATGATTGGCAATTTTATGATTTCCTTTACAAGTATGATTTCTGAACCACTTAATATGCAATTCTACCATCTTTAAGATGCAATCTTTAATCTTACCAGAACCATCACACCTGATGTTAAAGAGTCATTACTGATGTGTATCACTTTCAACATTAGACGATACATGGTTCAAAGCCTCCAAGGCTTCCATCATTTATTTAACAGTGCAGTCAGCTGACAAAAACACTTTTCAAGTATTCCTGAATGGATTGCTTCATAGCTAACAATGAGCAGATCCTATTGCTCTTTTCCCTAGTGCTTTTCAGGATTCCTCACTAATGAGAGTGAGATTTGTAGGTTTATACTTAATAAGAGCAACATCTTTAATATTTGCCAGTCCATTGCAAACAGAAAATCCCCATTCACTTCTTAAAATTTGAACCAATATGAACCTCAATTTTAACAGAGTTACCGTTCACAAAAACGGTGACTGAAAAATAATTAATGTATACAATTAGCATAATGTGAAAATTTACCTTGAGAGTTACATACATCGTCATATAATCACCTTTGGGCAGAAAACATGATATATAGTTGTACACTCTCTACATTACAGTGGCCATGAGAATTTATTTTAATCTTCGTTAATCACTACCTTTGGGTGTATGAAAATACTTAGATTAGATAATTCTCAACCATATGCTATTCATGTATCCCTTCATGTAACAAGACGCAATTACCTCCTTTGGGAGTATAACTACACATTAAAATAGGAGACATCCCAATAATTTATAAATCGTTATTTATTAAAACCCAACCAAGTGTGCCACTTTGGCGGTCACAACCCAATTGAATTTTTCTGAAATTGAGATATGAACTTATATTTCACATTTACCATATGCATATAATTTCAGATTTAAAATTCGGGGCAATTATCCTCAAAGATTACATGCCGTGCTAATTTACATTGATACACTCAACAATACATGCTAAACCATATACATATAATTGATAAATTATGCTCCACATATCTGTATGTGGTACATACATGTGAGCTTGCACCTGTATTTCACAAATCATAGAGAAATACATTCGAAAACTACCGAAAAATACCCCAATCAATACACGTATTTGGGGTTACATGCGTATTTTCATTCCACAAAAGCATCAAACATGTAAAATAAACATACCATCTTGTAGAGCATGATCATACGAGCACGCCTGTACTTGGAACTCCTCGAATGCATCACCCACGCTCCCTCAAGTGCGCCTCAATCTCTCTGCGCATGGTCCCCATGCGGTGACACGTGTAGCACACGTGTTTGATCTCAGCCAGTTCATAAAATCAGTCCGACCGCCAATCCCTAACCGACAACATGTACCAAGTCAAGCGGTTCGGCTGAGCAGGTCAACCACCCGGTCTGACTGGACGGCCCGAGTCAACAATCAACGAGTAGGGTCGGGGTAAACGGGTTGAGTCGGGCTCGGACTGAGGTGACATCAGCCCTGCACGTGTCTAGCTTGTGAGGGGGACTTTTGGCGCGTGGCCGCGAGTGGCGGCGCGTCCGGTCTCCTCCCAATGATCTTCATACGGTTTTGCTTGTCTCGACGAGCACATTTCGAATATATAATTATTTTACACTTTTACCGAAATAAAATTTCGAAAAATACCAGAACGCGATTCAAGATCTAGAACGCATTTGCTCTGATATCACATGTAAGCTGCGATTTTAATCCTTATGTAGCAACCCAAAATCATCATGTATAGATATGCGAATCACAGTTTCATAAAGTAGGAGAATTGACGCACCTTGTTTCGGATCCATTGTTCTTGATGCGGAATAGCGATGAACCGATGCTCGAGATCTTCTCCTCCAGAACCCCCTTATGCACTGGCTTCAATGAGACGGTCCCTTACGTATCGCTTTCTGACGACACTTTATGTGAGGTTATGTGGACATTTGGGTTTAGAGGAGGGACTTGAGCTCCATTTATAGAGTTTGTAACCTACCCTCTTATTACGGATAGGGAAATAACTCAGCCCATACTATCCAGCTTCATATTAGACTAAATAGGAAACTGTATATCTTTTCTTTATTAGACCAATTAATAATTACAATGAATATATATATTTTAACAGTTCGATATCACAGGAAGGAGTTTAGCGACCGCTCACCTGAGAATGAGAAAAGAGTTGTTTAACCATTGCCATTCATCTTTACGGTCTGCGGTAGAAAGGGTATTCGAGGTTCTTGAAAGGCGTTTTTCGTGTATTGGATGCTGAACCCTATTGGTCTTTTGATACTCAAGTTGACGTGGTCTTAGCATGTTGTATTCTGCATAACTTCATTATGGGAGTTGACCCAAATGATCCTTTTATGCAAGAACAAAATGTAGAGGTTGAATCTCAAAGTCAAGAAAGAAGACATCAACAAACACAAAGAGAGGAGAGGGAGGAAAATAGAGAGTGGGCAGCAAAAAGAGATGATATCGCACGTGTAAGGTGGGATGACTATAGTAGGCATAGAATGAATGTTTAGTACTTTTCTTAGAAGTTGTCTGCTGTTTTAATGTGACATGAAGTATAGTTACTACTTTGTGATTGAAGGAGTTTTTGTACATGTGAACTTGATTTACTACTCTAAATCATCGTGATGTTTCCCTTGTCTCATTAGTAAAATGACGTTTATTTTTGTGTTATTCTTTGTTTGTCTCAATTTCTTGTGTTGGATATATCTGATAATGTAGCAATGGGCAAGACTAGAGAAGGGAAGGCCAAGCATTGCAGATGGTCAGGTCCGATGGAGCGTATGTTTTTCAGCCACCTTTAAACCATCTTCCTTTGTTCGAGTTGCTCAAGCTATAAATGATAGATTTGGGACTGAATGTGAGCCTGACCATGTGGACAATCATCTTAGAACTATTAAAAACAATTGTGCCACCATCCAAAAATTGCGGGTTAAGAGTGGATTTCAGTGGGACCATAACTTGAAGATGATCACGGCTCTTCGGAAGGAAGTTTATGATGAAGAAATAATGGTAATATGCTTTTCAAATTTCAATGTAACTTATACTCTTAGCATTTGTTACTCATGGAATAGGATGCATGTATCTGTGGTGTTGGTTGTTATTCTCTCTTTAGGCGTCTGTTTGTCATATTCAGGCTACTAAAATTCATTGATACATGAGGTTTCTTTTGCAGCATGTTGAGATATGCAAGAATTGGAGGCTGCTATAGTTTTTTTTTCCCTTATGCATCATATGCTCTTTACATACACAAAACTGAGACATTGGTAGATGATGAGCAGATTGTATGTCTTGCTGTAATCATAACTGGCTTAATCTACCTATTTATATACTTGTGTTTTTATGATTTTTTGCAGGCACATCCTACCCATGAGAAGTACTTGAACAAGAAATCGAGATGTACAATGAACTCGCTCTAGTGGCTGTAAAAGACATGGCCACAGGAAGCTTTGCAAAACAATTTGGTGACATCGACTTGCCTCCTACTGTGGATGTGGACTGCTCAATTGATTTAGATGATAGTAGTGACAATACTACGAAAGGAATAGAAGATCCATCAAGAGTTAATAGAAAGCAAAGTCGTGCCACTAATAAGGAGGATTAAGTTTGCAATGCTCTCGGAGCAAATTGGAGAGGTTGCTTCTGCATTAAAAAAGATGAGTAACAATCAGTTGCATGTTGCCGAGCTCTACAAAGAAGTGATAGAGGTTGAAGGTTTTGATGAAGCCACCCTTGCATATGCCTTTGATTATCTGGTGGACAATGAGAGAGTTGCAAAAGCATTCATTATCAAGAGTGCTAAGCTAAAGAAGTTATGGCTTGAAGATTTCGTAGATAGGAGAGGAAATGGATATTGACAAGTATCAGACTTTGGATGTTTGTTCTTCATACTATCTGAACAATAGACTTGTTCTTTGACTAGTTGTTGTAGTAGCTATCCAACCAGCTTTTTGTGGCACAATTTATCCTAATGTTTCATGGAAAGATAGAGACATTGGTACTAAACCCAACTAAGAAATGTTTTCTATCTGTTTGGTTTTTGAAATCACGTCCATTTTCCATTTCATGAGAACACGCCCAGAGATTCAGGCTTCCTTTTCATTTTGCGAGTTCAAATACTATATTTGCTAGCCGCATTGAGAAAATCCATTTATTAAGTAACATTGACCTAATAAATTAATTTGGAAGTGAGATGTCACGCCCCGTGTCCTTTGAGGGCGCCAACATCCCTCTCATACCGTTACTTAATAATAATCCCAGGATCCAACTGCTTATATGTGAATGCGAAAATGAAATACACATGCGGAAGCAACGACAAACTCCATACGACAATATCGACAAGATGACTTCAGAAGACGAGAATTGCATTGAACATAAAATTTAGGATCATTCTTACAATGCAATGAAAACAGTACCTACAATGAAACAGGGAGAGGTGGTCAACTAAACAGAAGGGGCAACCCAACTAAAACTACACATATCCTAGAAGGTGTTCAAAAGGTCAGGTGGCTCAACTACGCCTAAGGGTCAGACTCGCCATTCGTGGACTCAGCAGTAGGTGGAGCATGCTCGGTGGAAACGCTCGTCTCGTACACCTCTGTCATCTCCGGCTCTGACTCCTCAGACTTCACCTCCAGCTCGGACTCAGAAGTGTCCATGGGGTCATCCTCAGCGTCCCTCGGCTCCACGATCTCTCCGTCCTTACCAGGGCCCTCAGGCTCCGGAAGCTCTGGCTCAGGCTCGACCACGGGCTCCCACTCGGCAGGTCCATCCTCGGGAACTACAGTCTCCATGTGACCTGCGGCTCTCAGCACCTTGTCCGGTATGACGCAATCCCTAAGTGGTCCAAAAAGAGTGTCTCCATCCCTATATGTCCAAGATAAATAGGTATGTGGCGTCCAACTATTGCCTCCCTCATCTACCCATAAGATACTAGCCCTCTTATAATACACTTGGTTCGGACCCACCGGAAACGAGGTGATCACAGGCTCAAAATCCTTCGGTAGTCCAAAATGTGTCGGCATGCTTCAAGGTCTCGGGTCTGAAAAGTGGGTCCCACGACGGGGTGAGATATAATCCCAATAAGCCGGTCCTAAGCCTATCCTAGGTCTACAGTACCTCCAAGCTATTTTATAAAGCACAGAAATCAAATAAAGGAATTTCAAAAGACGATCGACATCTCAATCAGGTTTATAAATAAACTGGCACCACGCATGCTTTCAATCAATATTCAATTATTCCACTAGACTGGGCTTCATACTTAGGCACTTAACATCACATCAAACATAGAGTACTGCTAAACTTAATATGACTCAATTCCAGCAATCAGGCCCGCGATTATCGCTTCAGGCATAGTAGCAAATAGTGCAATAATCTGGCCCCGCGTCTTATAGGCGCCTCATGGTTTAATAATCACATTCCCTATGTCATATAGGCCCCTCAGGGTTTAACAATCACATTCCCTGCATCATATATGCGCCTCAGGGTTTAATAACCGTACTCCCCGCGTCATATAGGCACCTCAGGATTTAATAGTCATACTCCTCGCGTCATATAGGCGCCCCAGGGTTTATATATGTATATTATCACAATCAGAGCATACAAATGGCATTCCATGCCCACACTTCAGTCGATCCACTTTTTAATACTTCATGATCGAGTATAAGGAAATTAAGCCAAATTCTCAATAATTGGCTCGCGCTATTCACCCATAGCCGAGAATCACTATAGCATTTCAAAAGCTCACTTATCAATTTCCAATCATCATGCCATGTCCGAATTACACTAAGAATTCAATCCACACATCAAGACTACATAATGCACTCATTAGTCCGAACCGAGATTATATGGTTTTCCGGCATAATTTTCCTAGTCCAATTTCACATTTCTCCACACATGGCCGAATACACTATAGTCCCAACTCAGCAACTTTTGATAGCTTTACAAGCATACACGGCATCAATTCATTCAAGACCACTATTGCATCAAATTGACATAAAATATGCTCATTGTCGAAAATTGTTCGCCCGGCCTCTAGCAATCATATTATACTAGACCTATCATTCCTACTCAGCCATGATACATGCTTATTTCCCTTTAATACTCATCAAGCATCATTCAACTCCTACAACTCAGAATCGGTGCTCCATTCTCACACCCAAAACAGCCCATAAATTTCACTAAATCACTATCCAATCATGCTTCTTAGTATCCTATAGTCCTAAGGTAAGATTAGAAGTCACTTACACTTGATTTAGCTAGCAAAGACCGACGAATGAGCAGCAACTTCGCGCGACCAGCACTGCTCAGGGAAGACTGGTTTGGTTCAAGCAAGGAAATGTCAAGTTTAGTCCATGTAATCCTCTTAAAAACCAACTATAAGCACTACCCTAGGTCTCTCATGATCCTAAGACAAGAATAGAGCGCCTCACCTCCGGAAATGGCTGAACAAAGCCGGCGGAACAGCCCCTCCAAACTGCTGCAGTACCGATTTTGTCAGGAGGAAGAAGGTGGCGGTTCGGCGGCGGCGTGGAGCTACGGTGGTCCACGGCTAAGCAGCAAGGAGGAAGGAGAGGTGGCATCGGCCTACCTAGCTTGCCGAGAGAGAGAACCGAGAGAGAGTGAGAGCTTAAGGGAGCGAGCAAAGTGAGAGCATGACGGAAATGGGGGGTGTGGCTGGCCAAGAGGAGAAGGGAGTGAGAGTGATTTCAAAAATTGTCAAGAGGAGAGAGAGAGGGAAGGCTTGAGTGGAGTGGTTCATGGGGTTGGGGGATGGGATATTAGGAATAGTGTAAGTTGGTAATGGGGTTTTCGGGGAAAATGGAGAAAATGGGGTTTCTATTGAGCACATGCTAAATGGGTCTTGCAAGACCATCTTGGAAACTTATACCCCTAGATATTTTTGGCCAAGGGGATGAGGGTTAAAAGACCAAAATGCCCTCATCTAATTCCAAAGGTCTGAACAACAACTCAGCGGTAAAATGGTAACTTCCACTCAACATTCCAATTTTCACTTTTCTAATTCATGTGGAGCGCTACACAACTCATACTTCCCTCGGCGAGACGACGTCCAATTTATTTGTATTGGAATCCTTAAATTTCTGGCCTCTAATTTCGAAGTCCACTTTGCACTCAAAATCAATCGATCGCAATTTCAGTACATCTCAGACTGACGGGCGGCTCTTAGGAGTTACGCGTATCGACCCGTGATTATTGTCACGCTTAAAAATTATTCGAATCACGGCGACCTTGGTTGTCATGTAATTGTGAGGGTAATTGCTAGTCCCAAAAGGACGCGATCGTTAGCAGTCAGTTCAGGGTTATTCGCAAATTATGCTATGGTCAAGCGGAATCACCCGCGAACCAATTGCATAATACTAGCAAATCGTTCTGACACTACTCTTAGATCAGCCAGTGATGGTCCAAAATATACCCTCGACAATCCTTATGGTCAGGGTACCACTCCGCGGTCGAGTTCTTTAGTCCACGTACTTAGATTCCATTTAGCCATCCCCTTTTGGTCAGTCGACTCTAGAGAGATCAAATCTGAGCGAGATTACTGAAATACATCGATACTCATTTTATTCATTCATAAACTTCGAAATGGGGTCGGAATTCAGAATGTCACAATTCTTCCTTCCTTACAAAAATTTCGTCCTCGAAATTTACAAAACTCTACTACTTAAACAGATAGGGGTATTGACGCCTCATCGCTTCCTCGCTCTCCCATGTAGCTCCTTCAGTTCCGTGATGCTCCCAGATCACCTTCACCAGCTGAATCGCCTTGTTCCTCAAGACTTGCTCTTTCTTGTCCTCGACTCTGACTGGTCTTTCCACATATGTCACTCGGTCGTCCACTTCTATAGCTTCGTGGTCCAATACATGAGTCGGGTTTGGTTCATACTTTCTCAGCATCGACACATGAAAGACATTGTAGACTTATGATAGGTTTGGAGGCAAGGCAAGTCTATAGGCTAAGGTTCCAATCCGCTCTAAAATCTCGAAGGGTTCCACGTACCTCGGGCTCAACTTTCCTTTCTTCCCAAATTGAGATAATCCTCACATCGGCGACACTTTAAGGAAGACGTGATCTCCCACTTGGAATTCCAAAGGTCTACGTCGCTTGTCAGCATAGCTCTTTTGGCGACTCTGAGTAGTCTTAAGCCTTTCTCTAATGACCTTCACTGCCTCAATTGACTGTTCCATTAACTCTGGACCCGTTATACTTCTCTCGCCAACTTCATCCCAACATACTGAAGTTTTGCACGCTCTGCCATACAGTGCCTCAAACGGTGCCATTCCGATGCTCTGCTGATAGCTGTTGTTATAGGCAAATTCCACCAAGTACAACTGTTCTTCACAACCTCCTTTAAAATCTATGACACATGCCCGTAGCATGTCTTCCAGTGTCTGAATTGTAGCACCTAAATCACATGCCCGAGGAATGCCACTCTGTTGAGCCAGAACTCGCACTTACTGAACTTGGTGTAAAGCGACTGCTCTCTTAACTCCGTAGAACTACACTTTGGTGCTGCTCGCGTTCCTCCGAGCTCCTCGAGTAGATCAGGATATCGTCGATAAACACGATGACGAACTGATCCAAAAACTTCTTAAATACTCGATGCATCAAGTCCATGACAGCAGCTTGGGCATTAGTCAATCCCAATGGTATGACAGTGAACTCGTAATGCCCATATCTCGTCCGGAAAGCAGACTTCGGTATATCTTCCTTCTTAATCCTCAATTGATGAGAACCCGTCCTCAGATCTATCTTGGAGAACACTAAAGCTCCATGCAGTTGATCGAACAAGTCGTCTATTCTAGGCAACGGGTACTTGTTCTTGATAGCCACCTGGTTTAGTTGCCTATAGTCGATGCATAGACGCAAAGACCCATCTTTTTTCCTCACAAATAATACCGGCGCTCCCCACGGTGACGCGCTCGGACGAATAAAGCCTTTGTCCAATAATTCCTGCATCTGAACCTTCAATTCCTTCAACTTCGACAAGGACATTCGATAGGGTGCTTTCGAGATCGGCTCCGTCCCAGGGGCTAATTCGATCATGAATTCTATTTCCCTTTCTGGTGGCTGTCCCGGCAATTCTTGAGGAAAGACATCGGGAAAATCGCGCACCACTGCTATATCTTCCAGCTTGGGTTCCTCAATCGTCAAATCCACCACTACAGCCAGGTAGGCTTGGCACCCTTCGTCCAACAGCTTGGTCACTTCAAGTGACGAGATCAAAGGGATCGAGGTTCCTCCTCGACTCCCTACAAATTCGAATCTAGGGTGACCGATCGGACGGAATTGGATCACCCTGCTACCACAATCCATAACGGCCCTCTTCTTACCCAACCAATCCATCCCAATAATAATGTCAAAGTCATACATAGTCAATACAGCCAGATCTATCCTTTCCTCACTACCACCAATCACTATCTTACAATTTGAGCATCCTAATGAAATCAATACTTTATCCTTTAATGGGGTGGTAACATGCAGCACAACATCCAACGGTTTCAAATCCAATTCAGCAAACTGTGCAGATACGTATGAATGCGATGCTCTAGGATCAAACAATGCATAGGCAGCATGATCACATAATGTAATCGTACCTGTGACCACGCCAGGCGCATTCTCCGCCTCCCTACGCGCCATAGCATAAACTCGCCCTTGAGCTGGCGGCCTATTCAGGTTGTTCTGCGAAGCAGCTCCCGCTGGCGGTCCATACTGAGGTCGTTGCCCTTGAAACTGAGGTCCTGGAGCTTGACTCGGTAGGTTCTCACCTGGTGGCCCAGCTAGCCACACTTAAAGCATGCACCCGTCTTACTCGGGCAAGGTCCGTTTCCATGCTTCTTTCCGCACATGCGGTAATTCCAGTTGGACTGATGGACAGGCTTCCCAATATTTTTCATGACTGGAGGGACAAAGCGTTTGTTATTTGTCATTGGCCTCTTGCCAAACTAACGGTTGTCTCTGATGGGAGCAAACCGCGACCCAGATGCGGCAGCCCTTTCTTTCATGTCTCGCTCAATCATTTGACCTCGTTCATACATCTCACTATAGGTCCTCAAGTTCAGTGCTATCATCTGGCTACGAAGGTCTAGCCTCAGCTCATCTCGGAATCTCCGTGCCTTATCTATCGGATTCTCAACCATTCTCGGTGCGTACTTCGACAACCTTGCAAAATCTGCCTCGTATTGGTCTACTGTCATCTGGTTCTAGCGAAGCTGTTGAAACTCAATTAGTTTTCGCTCTTGAGCGGTCTTCGAGAAATACTTCCCATTAAACGCCTTAGTAAAGGCAGTCCAAGTAAGGGCAGTGCCCTCAGGGAAAACTCTTCCTTTGGTGGCCTTCCACCAATCGTCAGTGGTACCTTCCAACTGGTAAACCGCCAGGGTTACTTTCTCTTCTTCCGTGCACCCTAAGACTTCAAAGGCTTTTTCTAGCTTCTCGATCCATCAAGGCGCGACCTCCGGATCTCCGGTACCATCAAACTGAGCCGGTTTCAGTTTCAGGAATTGCTCCACTAACTGGCCCATCTGGCGATTCCCATTTCCATTACCATTGTTCCCATTCGCCAGGTTGGCAGCAGCAGCAGCAGCCTCAGCGGCCTGAGTAACAGTGGTATCCCTTTCATGAGCCTGCCTGCCCATTAAGTTCTCGATTTCCTCTAGGGCTCTAAGGACTCCATCAACCCTCGGGTCTTCTACTACTGGTGCCCTCGAGCTAGAAGCTCCTCTTGTTCCTCTACCCCTTCCGCTCATCCTTGCTAATCCTCACAACACCTGAAACTACCTATAATTTCATCTAGGAATTAGAGACCTAAGCCAATTACTAAGTCTAACAGGCCTATGCCATACATCAAGGCGGCAGTCACAACCAGGCAAACACTTAGTAGGCAAGAAATCAAGCAACCAAGAGAATCACATTCAAAGGTTCATGTTCATACCTCGAGTCCAAATGCATTTGCAACTCAGCAAAATCATAATCAATCGTCCACTCGTTCATTAAACAGCACACCAAGCCACAACAATCAGTGCCAAGTACGAAGCCCTACAGTCTTATAATCACCAAGGGTGACGCCAATCCAATATGCCAGTCACAAGCACCAAATCATATGACATGCATTTCGTGTCTAACTCTAGTGAATCCTTAAGGTCTAGCTACCAAACCATTCCAAAGTCATTACTCCTTATTACTCCAAAACTCAATCAACTGGATCGAGCTGACCTTGCTTTGATACCACTTCAATGGGGTGAGGGTTAAAAGACCAAAATGCGTTCATCTAATTCCAAACGTCTGAACAACAACTCAGGGGTAAAATGGTAACTTCCACTCAGCATTCCAATTTTCGCTTTTCTAATTCATGTGGAGCGCTACAAAACTCATACTGCCCTCGGCGAGACGACGTCCAATTTATTTGTATTGGAATCCTTAAATGTCCGGCCTCTAATTTTGAAGTCCACTTCGAGCTCAAAATCGACCGATCGCAATTTCAGTACATCTCAGACTGACGGGCGGCTCTTAGGAGTTACGCGTATCGACCCGTGATTATTGTCACGTTTAAGAATTATTCGAATCACGGCGACCTTGGTTGTCATGTAATTGTGAGGGTAATTGCTAGTCTCAAAAGGACGCGATCGTCAGAAGTCAGTTAAGGGTTATTCGCAAATTATGCTATGGTCAAGTGGAATCACCCGCGAACCAATTGCATAATACTAGCAAATCGTTCTGACACTACTCTTAGATCAGCCAGTGATGGTCCAAAATATACCATCGACAATCCTTATGGTCAGGGTACCACTCTGCGGTCGAGTTTTTTAGTCCACGTACTTAGATTCCATTTAGCCATCCCCTTTTGGTCAGTCAACTCTAGAGAGATCAATTCTGAGCGAGATTATTGAAATACATCGATACTCATTTTATTCATTCATAAACTTCGAAATGGGGTCGAAATTCAGAATGTCACATGAGAGGCCCACTATTGTGGCTGGTCACCCGAGGCCGGCGAGCTTGACCTCATGTGGCCGGTCGTTGGTCATCGCCAAGGGCCGGCGACCGACGGAGGAAGAAGGAAAAGATAAAAATAAAAGGAAAATAAAATAAATAATTAGTAATAAAAAATATAATATAATAATAAAATTGTTTTTTTTATACTCGAGATTCATGAGATTGAAATCGTTTTCTAAATAAGAACGAAACATCGGAAAACGTTTTCGGTAACATATTACCAAACAAAGGAAAACCAATCGTTTTTCGGGAAAATGATTTCTGGGAAATCACTTTACGGAAAACGAATTTCACGAAAACACTTTCCTTGAAACAAACACACCCGTACTTTACTTTGTACATGTCTTGAGGAGCCTGAGAAAAGCCCATGGGCTATTCGACACTTGATAGAGGCTTGCAAACAAATGCTGGGCCAACTTGAAGAAGTCCAGGTGAAATTTATCCCACGCGAGGCCAATAGTGTGGCCGATTGGATCGCCAAGACACATAGAAGGAAAATGCTCCTATCAAATTGGCTTGTTAATTTCCCCCAACCACTTTGGGATGTAATTTGCTGCGAGTCTTTCTTTACTAGCAAATGTGATTTCGACTTTCGATGAATGAAATGCAACTAATTTCGACCCCCCCCCCCCCCCCCCCCCCAAAAAAAAGAAGAAGAAGAAGAAGAAGAGTGTAGCTCTTCTAGAATTAGTAATTGTATAAATAGAGATATGAAGGTGGTCTTTATTTGAAAAGTGAGACATGTTTTAGATATCTTCTCTTTAATAAATATACATAATTATTTAACCGGACAAGGGTTTGTGACATTTTTTGGAATCTATCAACTGCTCCATTAATGTACTCAAAGTTACCACTTAAAACAAAATCAATCATAATTTATCAAATTTTCCACTATGGCTGCCATTTTCAAATCTAGCCTGTCATTATTATTAGCTTTAAAGTTTTACAATCGTTGATGTTAAATTTCCCTGACTTTGTAGAGACTCTTTAAATCTTCTGATCGGAGATCTGTGATTATGAGTTCCGAACAAATAATCGAATTTGGAAATTTGAAATAGTTTTTGGTGAAATAATTGTTGATTGAAAATTACTAGGGTGAGTTGCGATTACCCTGACTACTTGAATAAGATGGGTTTCTTGGAAGTCAACGATATGAGTATTCGACAAGGTCAGCGTCCTAAATTCGTCCCGCTTCCGTTCCTACCGAGCATTATATGAGAGTGCGAATGCCAATAAATTCCTTTCCAAAGTTACATTCTCCATTTAATTTCTCGTTGCGAAAAGTTCAGAGTGTTCAGATTTTTGCAACCAAGCGCAGAAAATAGAGATGCTAGTACCATGGCCATGATTTATTTTGAATATGAGGAGCTGATTGTTTCAACTATTCCAAGTACATCGGTACTAAAAAGTTAATACCACAAAAAAAAAATTCATAAATTAGTACACTCGTGCAATATTTGCCCCAAATTAATTTGCGTAGTAAAAAAGAAAATCTTAAACTGGTACCAACACGCCACATTCGTGTCACCAAAAATTCTAATCTGGTACACCGGTGCCATATTTATCCCAAACTTATTTTTGTGTCACAAAGAATCTCAAAATCAGGTTATTAACATGTTTCTTATCAATTCAATATCCATTAAGTACTCTCTATTAAAATCCAACTTTAAACTCTATTAAAATGTGTTTAACCCATTTTTCTGCCAAAAATGGAATCCGTTGATTAATTTGATTTCATAAAAAATTTGGATAGTTCGCATATACCTCGTCGTCTTGCTTGTTTGCTTCACTTCTCAGATCTCAAGCTCAAATCATTAGCTTTTAACATAGTGAAAAAAAATTGTTCGGATTTTATTTTTTAGACAAAAAGTTTGGGGTAAATATAGCACGAATATACCAGTTTAGAATTTATCGTGATACGAAATAAACGTGGTACGGATGTACCGGTTTAGGATTTTTGTGACACGAAAATTGGTTCGGGGTAAATGTGTCAAGAGAGTACCAGCTTGAGATTTTTGGTGATATTAACACCGAAACTAAATTATGTAAATTAAAAGTAACTCTAATGTCTTAAGAAGTATACCCATGCATGTGTCTTGTAATAATCAAATTCATGATTCTTAGAATTCACGTGATTGCCCAGATGTCTTAACGACAAGATCATCAGGGGTGCAATACATTGGATTAGAATCGGATTGAACTATGATGTTATCTATTCGACCCTCATATCAATCTGAAACCGTTTCGGTCTAAACATCATCTTTCCCTCACCATCATGATAGATCTTCAAGCACCCACTAGCAAATATTTATAAATACATCATTAATAAATCACAAGTAGAATTAAAGTACAGTGGGAAAAATAATGCATATCCAAGCTGCTTCGCCCAATAAAACAAGATTTCATGTGCACACTCACCCAAGATCGAATTCCCCAACCCTAGGGTTCTAGACAGGCCCTTTGAAAACCCAACACAAACCACGCGTTTTCTGGTGCAAATTGTCCTTTATCAAACGAATTTTCTTTAAATTAATGACAATAGTGATTTTAAATACATATTCGTTTCTGCCCAGCAAGACCCGGCAGTGAAGGAACTCGAAAGAAGAGGGAATTAAGAAAGGGGAAAAAGAACATGGGTCTAATGCCTATGCTTGCATCGGAATGCAGATACGAGAATCTGTCATTCATGGATTGGCACGAGAGATGTCTTTTTATGGTCGGACTTCGGATTAATAATAATAATAATAATTACTTCATTAATCTCATTGATTAATTTACCCTCTTTCTTTGGCCAACCTGGGAATTAGGGTTTTTTCAACGTGTGAAGCTGATGTACACGTGTGCATGTGCTAGAGAGAGAGAGAGCGCGCGCGCTTTGGATGCCGGGGGAAAAGGGGAGAGGGAAGGAAGAATCAGTTGTTAGAAAGTGTTGCCAAACGCAAACAGACAAGAGCAGTTGAAGTAATCTCATGCATTCATGCAAATTAATAATATTCCTCTCCTTCATTTGTTTTATTTTATTCTCTGCATGGATGGAAATTCTCTCAGAATGTGACCCGTGGGTCCCGCTCAAGCCCTCAAAGTCAGTCTGATGTGGACAATGAAATAATGATTTTGTGAATTATGGTATGTCACACAATTAATTTGAAGTCATGTATGATTGTATGAACTTTTTTTTTTGTGGAAATATGCTTTTGAAATTTTGAGTAGAGTATTCACATATTTTTCTTCCTTTGGAATTCAGCTACAGAAACTATTGTTTGCTTTTATGTTTATTTTTATTTGAAGTAAATCCGTCAAAAGGGAAAACAAAGAGTTGAGAGAGCTGGCCACGTCGCCGGCAAAAGATTAGTAGAAATTATAAACCATGAAATCAGTACATCAACCACTTGAATCTTTCCCTTTTGTAGAATCCACCTCACCAACAGAAGGGAATTTTTTTTTTCCTTGCAAAGAATGACATTTATTGGGAGATCATCTATGTGTATATGTGAGGGGCTAAGGTTTATTCACGAAAGCCCTTATTAGCGAGTGTTTTTAGATTATTCCTAACAACTATTAATGCTTCGATTTCATTGTACTAACCGTACATATTGTATGAGAGAGACGATGCATTTGAAATTACAAATTTTCTCTGTTTAAGCTTTTACGAGTGCCCTTAGGCGATTTTCATCAAAAGCCGTTGATGGAATAGTCATTTTATTGTTATCATACCTAAATGCTCGTGAATCTCTCCAAATGCAAACGGAAGCTGTGTTTCTTGATGACTCTGGATAGAAGGAAACGCAACAATGAAAGGTAAAGATCCAGAGCAAATGTCTCGATCAAAAACCTTTTTGAGAAGAATTATTGTCAACACGTGGCTTGAATCACCCAATAGGAGGTGGCGGTTGAGATTTTGAGTACTAAATCCACATATGAGTTCCGATTTCTCAAAGGATTTTGCCAAATCGCAAGTCAAGTAGGAGTGGTTGCGTGGTCGAAATCTCCGGTCTAGTTGTTTAGTTGGCAAATGGGACAACAAATCTTCAATATATGCACGGACTAATTAGAAAAGATCCAGTTGCGTAAATATTACTGTATAAATCTTTCCGCAAATCCTCTATCATTTGTTTCTCTCAAAGCAAAATTAAAAAGCCAAACCTAAGCTGTCACATGGAAGAAATGCTGGGTCTAGCTGTAGCAATCGGAAAATTACTACTGAGTTTTCGGCAGTTTGTTTTATGGGAAATGAACTTTACTGGAATATATGTTCGAAAGAACTTGACCTGATGACAGGGGAGACGGCGACCGAAGGGAGGAGCAATTATGAAAACACACATGAGAAAAAGTTTCGAGTACAACACTAGGTAGTGGGTTCGGTGCCAGGGTCGCAAGCCCGGCCTTGGGAGACCCGGACCCGATCGGCAGGGACTAGGCTTGACTGTGACCCTAGCTCGGCACTGGGACCTGAGATAAATTGTGGGGGACCATGGCATGAGCACTGGAGTCTTGGGCACGACCGCTAGGGACTTAGACCAAGTCTCCGGAATGCGGGACCGACTGCCAGGGATGGACCCGGGCACAAGCCCAGTGTCGGCCTCATGAGACCATGACATGACCATTAGGGACCGGGCTCGATTGGCAGCGTCCTTGGCCCAGTTACCATGGTCTCGGACCTGGGCACTAGGGACCCGAGCCAGACCATGGTACTAGTATCGAGATCCTGAGCAGAGTTGTCAAGGATTCAGGCCCAACCTAGGGTACCTGGTCCCAGCCTCTAGAGACTTGAGCACAAGCGCTAGGATCCTAGTCCCGGTCTCAAAGACCTCGGTCCCTGGCTGCCGGGGTCCTAGCGACGTGTTCTAGGGTCTCGAGCTCGACCTCGGGGTCCTAGGCATGGTGTCAAGGTTCTGGGCCCAGCCACTTGTGTCCCTAGCCCGATTTGGGGGATTTGGGTTTCAATCTAGCTTTATTTTGAAAATTGATTTTGGATTTTTAAAAGAGAAAACCGTCTTCCTAACTTACGAATAAGTTTTCATTGACTATGAAAAACCTGTCCATCGACTCATGTTCCTTAAGTAAAGTTTCGCGAAATAAACCAACCAAATTTTTATTTTGCCCAACAAACGAACCAAATTTAATGGGTAAAATATTAGCCAAAGACACAGTAAACTATTTAAATTCTCTAGACTCCTTCTGCGGGCCGCATGTAAAGGTTGGAATTCAGCCTGGTAGAGAACTGTTGAACTTAGTAAACTCGGAGGGCAAACCAAGGGTTTAAAAGAGATTCGAGCATATGAAATGCTGCTCCGGTCATATTTAAGCTTTATGACCACTACCAACTTAAATTGTTAGAGAAATCCGTTTTTTTTTTACTATTCATGGGCTCGAAATTTATCTACTTCCAAATAGTTTTTTCGTCATAAAAGAGAACGATTTTTTTTTTTCAAGAAAACTTAAATTATCACGGAAACGAGTGGACCAATGCATATGCGTAAGGCATATTGTTTAACACAAATACTATAAAATTGGCATGATAGATGCTGATCGATCTGTAGAGTGGTGATAGATCACTCAACCTAGCATTGGGGCCATGAGGGCTTGTTGCCAAAATTAAAATGGGACTAGGTAGCTTTAGGAGATGTCCCAACAATTGTAGTATGAAACGTCCTACTTCATACAACCGCACCGGCATCATTAATTTATGTTCACTTTTAGACGACTTGTAAGCTTTCATCGGGCTGAAATGATGTTATGTAATGCTTGCAAGAATAGAGTCTTGGAAACGACGAGTCACCAACTGATATCGACCTGTCTTACATGGTTGGGTGCAAGTAAAATGATCTTAAACTGTCTCAAGAACCAATGACCTTAATTGTGTTTTGCAATACTTAAGAGTTATGCTTAGTCAAGGACGATTATAGCTTTTTTGGTGAAAGAGCCGATAGCATGTATCCTTCGATGCATCTCTTGACGCATTCTATGCGACATTCTCTCTATCGTGAGGTACATTACACGGACCTTAGCACCCAAAAACAAAAACCAAAAGAAAAGGAAAGAGGTACATTATTCGGACAAGGGAAATGCCGGATGTGTAATGACCCCAAGACCTTTCCCCTTCTAACTTTATTTTTCTTTAACCGTTTTTCTTTTTTCTTTTTCTTTTTTTAAATTATTCCAACCTTTATTCTTAGTGGTGGGCGCCTTTATTCTTAACGGTGGGCGTATTGACATAGCAGACATAGTAACTTCCAAGACATTTACAAACTAGCATATTTTTATTATATGCATCATATATTTTACAATACTATATAATCCTCCATTTACTATTTACATCACAATTTTTTTGGAGGATCTCGCGTACTCCGTCAAACTATTACCTTCTGCTACTCACCACCACATCTTACTACTAGCTCCTCCATGCCTACGGCTCCGCTATTCATGGCGACCTTAACTCTTGTGTAGACTACATCAGACTCTACATCGACGACCTCGCGCTGGGATAACTCCATATGAGTGGGCATTCCAAATAGAGGAGCTCGTGGCAGATCCATTTAATTTTATGAAAAATAAATGGATGAGCAAGCAACCCAGTAAATGAAATTACTAGGCCTAAAATAGGAATGCCGGCCTAGTACACAACGAAGCTATCTTGTGATCTAATATAAAGATGCAATATATCTCACATATCAATATGCAGAACTCAAAGATTCCATCACATAACTTTTCACCCATAAGGGCCATTAGCTCGTAGCTCACTTTCATGATCTCATAATCAAGCCAACTTTGGCTCTCGTAATCATTTCCAAGGAACGCTTACTCGTGGGTCCATCATTACACAAACGGCAAAGACTCGCATAATCACCTTCACGGGAACGACGGCCTATAAATCTACCCACAATAATGAACCCTCTGGTCTTTAAGGGAACTAAACGGCCATCTCTGGCTCCAGCCACTCCTGTCTCCCCGAATCAAGCCTACTTTGGCTTGTAAATACTGCGGCGTCGGGACGACTTTAGTATGTGGCGGTGGTGTGGCGACGACGGTGAGGCGGCGACATTGGTGAGGCGGCGGCGTCGGTGGCATAAGGTGAGGGAGAGAGAGAGAGCACGTGAAGGAGAGAGAGAGAGAGAGAGAGAGAGAGAGAGAGAGAGAGAGAGAGAGAGAGAGAGAGAGAGAGAGAGTGTGTGTGTGTGTGTGTGTGTGTGTGGCGTGAGAGAGAGAGAGAGAGGATTGGTGGATGTCGAAAATGAAGAAATCATACCCCTATTTATAGTAGTTTTCTAGCTTCTCTCACAAGTTACTTCATTAATGACCTTGCTTTGGTGTCTTAATCCCATTGGTCCACCTAAAAGCCTACCTTTCTTAGGTTTCTAGACTAACTACTTATCTGCATTTGATTGGTCCATTTGTATAGTTATTAATGAACCTTATCTTATCATTTAATGCTTAAAAATGACCTTAATCTTATTATATAATTAAATGCTTGAAAATGACATTGATCTTATTCTTATCCAATTGACTTACCATTTTATTACAATTTTATAATTATAGATGTCGGGAATGGGGAGGGGAAGCGTCACGGCGACGTAACCGGGTGACGGCGGCGCTAGGCGGATCGGCGCGGCCCCAGTCGGGTGTGTCTAGCTCCAATTGGGCATGTGCCCAGCGCCGTCCGGAACTAGCCTGACCTATCTGGCGCCGACTGGGCAATGACCGGGCTGGTCCTGCCCCCCGATCTTCGGTTGGTGGCCACTCCTGTCTCCCTGAATCAAGCCTACTTAAGCTTGTAAATACGGCAGCGTCGGGACAATGTCAGTGCGTGGCGGTGGTGTGGCGACGGCGGTGAAGCGGCGGCGTTGGTGAGGCGGCGGCGGCAAGAGGAGAGAGAGAGAGAGACAGAGGGGATTGGTGAATGTCGAAAATGAAGACAACATACCCCTATTTATAGTAGTTTTCTGGCTTCTCTCATAAGTTACTTCATTAATGACCTTGCTTTGGTGTCTTAATATCATTGGCCCACCTAAAAGCCTACCTTTCTTGGGTTTCTAGACTAGCTACTTATTGGCGTTTGATTGGTCCATTTGTATGGTTATTAATGAACCTTATCTTATCATTTAATGCTTGAAAATGACATTGATCTTATCATATAATTAAATGCTTGAAAATGACATTGATCTTATCCTTATCCAATTGACTTACCATTTTATTACAATTTTATAATTATAGATGTCGGGAATGGGGAAGGGAAGCGTCACGGCGACGTGATCGGGCAACGGCGGCCCCAGGCTGACCGGCGTGGCCCCAGTTGGGCATGTCCAGCTTTGGCTGGGCATGTGCCCAGCGCCGTTCGGGACTAGCCTGACCTATATGGCATCGACTGGGCAGTGACCAGGCTGGTCTCGCCCCCCGATCTTCTGTTAGCGGCTCCTCCTTGGTCGGTCCTGTCCTTACTCGTTATGCTAATATTTCTAGGATCAAATATTAGTTCTAGTTTCCTAATTTGAGAATTTCAGGTCGTCACAACTCTCTATTCCTTAAGAATTTCGTCCTCAAAATTTGAACGTACCTGGATTCTCAAATAAGTGTAGGTACTTGCGCTTCATTATGTCTTCGCTCTCCCAGATGGCATCTTCACGCCATGCCGCTGCTACAGGACTTTAACCAAGGGGATTGTCTTATGCTTTAGTACTCGTTCCCTTCGATCCAAGACTTGCACTGGTTCCTCAACGTAGGACATTCTTTCGTCCATGTCGATTGTCTCGAAATCTAGTACATGAGTCGGATCGGGCTCGTACTTTCTTAACATAGACACGTGGAATACGTCATGGATTTTTGAGAATTTCGGTGGCAGGGCCAACGGACAAGTTAGGTCTCCTATCCTTTTGAGGATTTGGAAGGGTCCTATGAATCTCAGGTTTAACTTACCTTTTTGGCCGAAGCATGACACACCTCTGATAGGGGAAATCTTGATGAATACATGGTCGCCCACGCTGAACTCTAACGATTTTCTTCGTTTATTGGCGTAACTCTTCTGCTGACTCTAAGCTGTCTTAAGTCGATCCCGTATTACTTTTACGGCGTCAATCGTCATTTGAACTAGCTCTGGTCCTGTCAATTGTCTTTCTCTGACTTCGTTCCAACAAATTGGAGTTCGACATGCTCTTCCATACAATGCTTCAAAGGGTGACATCCCAATGCTTTGCTGATATTGTTGTAGGCAAACTCTGTGAGGTGCGAGTGTTCATCCCTGTTGCCCTTGAAATCTATTACGCATGCTCGCAGCATGTCTTCTAAGGTTTGGATGGTCCTTTCTAACTGACCATCTGTTTGCGAGTGATATGCCGTGCTATACTGTAGTTTTGTTCCCAATGCTGCTTGCAGACTTCGCCAAAAGGCGGATGTGAATCTTGGATCTCGATCAGAGGTTATTGATACATGGACCCCATGTAATCGTACTATATTTTGAACATACAGCTCGGCATATTTCTCCATTGAATACTCTGTCCGTACTGGAAAAAAGTGCGCAGACGTTGTCAGACGATCAACAATTACCCAAATGGAGTTGTGACCTCTTTGAGTTCTTGGCATTCCTTGGATGAAGTCCATGGTCACATGTTTCCATTTCCATTCTGGAATTTCCAGCAGTTTTAGCATTCTACCAGGCTTGCAAAGCTGAGCCTTTACTTGTTGACACGTCAAGCATTTCGAGACTTGTTTAGTGACGTCTATCTTCATGTCGTTCCACCAATAATGTTGTCGAAAATTCCGATACATTTTCGTGTTTCTTGGATGGATGCTGTAGTTACTGCGATGAGCTTTTGATAAGATGTCTTCTTTCAATTTCTCATCATTGGGTAGGCAGAAACGTCCACAGAACTTCAGAATTCCCTCATCCGATACTTGGAAGTCTGGTTTCTTCCCATTTAGAGCTTCTTCTCGAAGTTTGGCGGTCTCGTGGTCGTCTTGTTGTGATGACTTAATCCTTTGTATTATTTTTGGTTCGATTCGGAGAGTGGCGATCAAACTAGAAAATTGTTCTATATCGAATTTGAATTCTGCATCTTGAACTTTTTCCAGGAGAGTCCACTCCTTAACCATTAAGTGTGCGATGGTAGACTTCCGGCTAAGAGCATCCGCAACTTTGTTTGCTTTACCCGGGTGATACAATATCTCGCAATCATAGTTCTTTAGCAATTTCATCCAGCGTCTCTGTCTCATATTCAATTCTTTTTTAGAGAATAGATACTTTAGACTTTGATGATCTATATAGATCTCGAACCTTTCCCCGTATAAGTAATGTCTCCAAATTTTCAAGGCAAATATAATGGCTGCAAGCTCCAAGTCATGAGTCAGGTAGTTCAACTTGTACAGCTTCAGTTGTCTGGAAGCATATGCAACAACTTTTCCATGTTGCATCAAGACACAGCCAAGTCCTTTGTGGGACGCGTCGCTGTAGATGACGAAGCCTCCTTATCCTGATGGTATAGTTAAAACTAGAGTGGTTGTTAGCATTTGCTTAAGCTTTTGAAAGCTTTGTTCACATTTGTCTGTCCATTCAAACTTGACATCCTTCTTTGTCAAGTTTGTTAGAGGGGCAGCTATACTTGAAAACTTTTCGATGAACCTTGGGTAGTATCTTGCTAGACCCAAGAAACTTCAAATCTCTGTTACCGTTGTCGGTCTTGGCCAATTGATTACTGCTTTCACCTTTGTTGGATCCACTGATATCTCTTCATATGTCACCACGTGGCCCAAGAATACCACGCGATCCAACCATAATTCGCATTTGCAAAACTTGGAACACAGCTTGTGCTCCTATAGGATCTGCAACACCATTCTCAGATGCTGCTGGTGGTCGCTGGGAGTCGTTGAGTATATCAAGATGTCATCAATGAAGAATATGACAAACTGATCGAGGAATGGCTTAAACACCCGGTTCATTAAATCCATTGTTAGGCCATTCTATCTCAACTGTAGAAACTCATTCATCTTCATGTCGCGAGCGCAGTCCGAAAAGTACTTTTCCGAAGAATGCTTTGACAAAAAGCATTCCATGTGACAGTAGTATCAGCAGGGAAAACTATTCCCTTCGTAGCCCTCCACTAGGAATTGGCGTTTCCTTGGAGTTGATACTCCGTTAGAGCTACTTTATCCACATCAGAACATCTCAATAATGCGAAGATCTCTCAAGTTCATCAATCCAGGCTTCTTCCTCGCTGGGATTTCTCGTCCCAATGAACTTTGATGGTTTCAATCTAAAAAAATGTTCAACTAACCCTTGTAAATAACGTTCACCGTTCCTTGAGTTAGAGGCAGTGTGCTGCTAGGCTTGATGTTCCATTAGATTCCCCAGATTTGAGAGTATCTGTGAGATTCCCTTCAACTAACAACTGCAGTTTACTAAAATCATATTAAACTTGTCAGTGCGCAAGTAAAAATATTTTATTTTACTATACTTTATTTATAATAGCGTCCTCGGAGATTGAACCCCGGTCATTTAGGGGGTGGGTGACAACCATTCTACTTTTCTGTTTCTGTTCCAAACCTATTTCTAGAACACGTTTGGAATAGAAACTCGTTTGGAAACGTAATTCTATTTTTCTATTTCTGGAACAAAACTTTGTTCTTGAAATAGATTTGGAAGGGAAATCAGAAACATAAAATTATAGCTTCTCCGAGAAATAGAAATCAGAAATAATAACCCCTCACTTTTTCTCAAGTACCCGCCACCGCCCGCCGTCGCCCCCGCCTCACCGCCGGCCGCCGCCGACCACCGCCTTCCGTCAACCACCGCAACCTCTACCGCCCACCGCCACCCTCCGCCGGCCACCTCAACCATCACCGACCGCCGCCAAACACCGTTGGCCGCCGTCGCCCACCGCCATGACCACCTCACCACCCACCGCCGGCCGCCGCCGACCACCGCTAACCTCTGCCGCTCACCGCCACCCTCCGCCGGTCGCCTCAACCATCGCAGGCCACCGCCAACCTCTGCCGGCGGCCGCCGCCCACCACCGCTGACCGACGCAACCACCGCCATCGCCGGAGTAAAAAATACATGATTTTTTTTATTTTTAAATAGTAAATAATATTTTATAATAATAATTATTATTTTTTAAAAGAAATTTAAAAAAACTAAAAATGAAGTTGAAATTTTTGTAAAATATTTTGTGTTAATAATATTCTAGAAGTCGAAATTTTCAACTGTTGTCAAACGAACTTCTATTCTAGGATTAAAAATTTTATATCGTTATCAAAAGCATTTTTTTGCTCAAAAACTCATCCAGAAACTAGAAATAGATTATTTCTAGTCAGAAATTGATTTCTGGAATAGAATGGTTACCATACGCGCCCTTACGAACCACTTCATTCCTCATACCACAAGGCTATCGTGCTGGTTGCGTTAGAAAATGCTTTCTTTAAAGTTTTCTTCTCTAAAAGTCATGCGGTGTGAGAAACCAAAATCAAGTAATCCAATAAGATCAATAGTAATTCATGCAAATAAATGCAAACTTCTGACCGCTGATTTCGCATGCTTGGTATGCCGTTTCCATATGGATTCTCCCAACGCCTTTCCCAAGACTTAGACACATCGTCCTACGACTGTAGCCCAGACCTCCTTATCTCTCTAACCTAACAAAAACCTAGGCTCTGATACCACTCAGACGGGGATGTAACGACCCTAAGATCTTTCCCCTTCTAACTTTATTTTTCTTTAATCGTTTTGTTTTCTGCCAACCTTTATTCTTAACGGTGGGCGTATTGAAATAGCAGACATAGCAACTTCCAAGACATTTACAAACTAGCATATTTTTATTATATGCGTCATATATTTTACAATACTATATAATCCTCCATTTACTATTTACATCACAATTTTTTTTTGGAGGATCTCGCATACTCCGTCAAACTATTACCTTTTGCTACTCACCACCACATCTTATACTAGCTCCTCCATGCCTACGGCTCCGCTATTCATGGCGACCTTAACTCTTGTGTAGACTACATCAGACTCTACATCGACGACCTCGCGCTGGGATAACTCCATATGAGTGGGCAGTCCAAACAGAGGAGCTCGTGGCAAATCCATTTAATTTTATGAAAAATAAATGGATGAGCAAGCAGCCCAGTAAATTAAATTACTAGGCCTAAAAGAGGAATGCCGGCCTAGTACACAACGAAGTTATCCTGTGATCTAATATAAAGATGCAATATATCTCACATATTAATATGCAAAACACAAAGATTCCATCACATAACTTTTCACCCATAAGTGCCATTAGCTTGTAGCTCACTTTCATGATCTCTAATCAAGCCAACTTTGGCTCTCGTAATCATTTCCCGGAAACGCTTACTCTAGGTCCATCGTTACACAAATGGCAACGACTCGCATAATCACCTTCACGAGAACGATGGCCCATAAATTTACCCACAACAACGAACCCTCAGGTCTTTAAGGGAACTAAACGACCTCCTTTGGCTCCGGCTACTCCTGGCTCCCCGAATCAAGCCTACTTTGGCTTGTAAATACGCCGTTCCTCGGATGACATGCGCAATCACATTCTTGTAGGCGCATGATTTAAACCATTTTAAAACTATATCATGCAAGACGATATCGGTGTGATCTAATGCAATAACACACGTATCCACACACAAATGCACATATTTAACATCAATGTAACACTTCATTGAAGTACTAAGCAAATATTACCGCCTTAGATCTAGTAATCTCATTTACCTGTACCCGAATATAGAGGCTTAGAACTATGACATGCAACGTGTGAGGTGTGGGCGGCGTAAGACGGTGATGGCGGTTCGGGATGGCGTCGGTGGCATAACGTGGCGGCGGTGGCGCGGCGGCATCGGTGGAGAGAGAGAGAGAGAGAGAGAGAGAGAGAGAGAGAGAGAGAGAGAGAGAGAGAGAGAGAGAGAGAGAGAGAGAGAGAGAGAGAGAGAGAGAGAGAGAGAGAGAGAGAGAGAGAGAGAGAGTGTGTGTGTGTGTGTGTGTGTGTGTGTGTGTGTGTGTGTGGCGTGAGAGAGAGAGAGGATTGGTGGATGTCGAAAATGAAGAAACCATACCCCTATTTATAGTAGTTTTCTGGCTTCTTTCACAAGGTACTTCATTAATGACCTTGCTTTGGTGTCTTAATCCCATTGGTCCACCTAAAAGCCTATCTTTCTTAGGTTTTTAGACTAGCTACTTATCAGCGTATGATTGGTCCATTTGTATGGTTATTAATGAACCTTATCTTATCATTTAATGTTTGAAAAATAACAGTGATCTTATCCTATCATTAAATGCTTGAAAATGACATTGATCTTATCCTTATCCAATTGACTTACCATTTTATTACAATTTTATAATTATAGATGTCGGGAATAGGGAAGGGAAGCGTCACGGCGGCGTGACCGGGCGATTGCGGCGCAGGGCGGACCGGTGCGGCCCTAGTTGGGCCTGTCCAGCTGCGGTTGGGAGTGTGCCAAGCGCCGTCCAGGACTAGCCGGACCTATATGGCGTCGGTTGGGCGGTGACCAGGCTAGTCCCACCGCCGATCGTCGGTTGTCGGCTCCACCTTGGTCGATCCTGTCCTTACTCGTTATGCTAATATTTTTAGGATCAAATATTAGTTCTAATTTCCTAATTTGAGAATTTCAGGTCGTCACAGGATGAATTAAGAAACATTATCAAAATCGACATACAGAGTCATGTTGCTCGAGTTGAGCGACCCGCTTATTTAAATACCTAACAAGAAATTGCCACATTATTTAGTAGGCAAGTTTTGGAAACCTATTAACATTGATTTACCAAAAACTACTCTTGAGAATTTACACAATCCTAACTTTCTCCTCCGCTCTCTCCCCTCCCATGGCTTCGACTCCCTTGCCTCGCTCCTTGTCGCCACACCTCACACCATTGTCGTTGCTCATTGCTCTGTGAGTAGTCACGACAACCACTTCAAGATCAAAAGTCTCTTGAGATGAATACCACGGGTTTGAGCCGATACGTTAGCGCGTGGTGATGGGCGATGGTCAGGTTGCTTGATCTTCGAAGCGTAACTTATGAAGCACCGACACTCTGCGGGGCCTACGTATCTTGTCGAACACTCTCCGACACTCTCCTACATCCGATCGATACGTGGTCAATGTTCCAGACACGCCAGCGACACGCGAGCCCAGCATCCCGACACGCCATTCGACACACACGAAATCAATTTTAAGCATTTTCAATCAATTAGGGGTCAAAATGTAAATCTATCAAAAATATATATACTTAAATCATATACCCAGTCACCCCAAAATTAATATACCCAACCAGCTCCAAAAGAACCTAATTGTGAATCCCTAACCGAAGAAGAAGAAGAAACTCACCGTTATTATTATTATTATTATATATGATAAAATTATCATGTATATATAATATTATACATTTAATATAGAACGTGTCCCAATATGTCGGAATTCTCTATTTTTTTTTAGAAATCATGTGTCGGCGTGTCGAGTCGTGTCGCGTATCGCCTAGCATGTCGGTGCTACATAGAGCGTAACTAAAAAATATTAAGCACTTCTAAATTGGGAGGATGCCGGCCTTTTAATTGACATGTTCAGCTGAACTTAGGACCTGGGTTGACAATATTCACACTCACAAGGAGCAAGGGAAAATGTTTGTACTAGTTTTAACTGAACCTCCATTGTCAACCTTAATTACCTATAGCCATAACAATCCCCCTCCCCCTTCCCTTTGAAAAAAAATAAATAAATAATAAAAATGAAAAAAATGAGAAAATTGTCCAAAATTTCATAAACCTAATCAATTCAGTCGTAAACCTTTCTCCGATTTGCTAACTTAGTCTTAAAATTTTTAATTGTGCCAATTTAGCTCTAAATATTTTGAATATTTGTCAATTTAGTCCTAAAAATTTTGCGAATTTTGTTAATATAGTCCTTCTGGCCAATTGTCCAGATAATAGATTTATGGCCATATTGGCAAATCGTTAAAGGGTTTGTAATTGAATTGATAAATTATTGGTATAATTAAAACGTTTGGGGCAAAATTAACAAATCGTTAAAATATGTATGGCTAAATTGACACGATTGAAAGGTTTATACTGAATTGATCGTAGTAGAATATGTTTAGGATATTTGAGATAATTATCCAGAAAAAAAAAAAAACTAAAACCATGCCAGTGAAAAGTCAGCAGCGGGTGATGACTGCATCACTCCGATCATGTGGCTAACAGTCTCTCTGCAACCACTCGGGACGTTTTAGGTTTGATGGACGGTGGGGAATGACTGTACAAGCTGGGCCCCACCCGCTCCAAATTCACTGATGAGCGAGACAGACAAGGGTCATCACGGACGGTCCTATCGCTTGCCTCGGGCAGCGCAAGCCCTAGCCATTTCCCTTTTGAATTTTCACATGAACTCTCTGCTTTGCTCTTGCATGCTGAAAAAAAGAAAAAGAAAAAAAAAAGGCGGGGTCAATTCAACTCATAATGACTCAATCATTCTCCTACACCCCGATCGAATCGAAGGGGCAAGTGACCTTTTTCCACGACCTTTTCGATTTCAAACCCCCAACATCATCTTCCAATTTTCAAAACAATCCCATCGCCTCGCCTTTGACGAAGAGGAAGTCTTAAAAAATTGGAACAACTTTTCACCTTTTTCTTACATACACTTTCGCTAATTCCTAAGTTTCTACGGTAAAGTTTTTAAGTTCTTTTGATTATTAATTGTGCTGCATCCCTCAAACTTGTCGATGTTCATCGCTTTCCCACTTATGGGTATTGGAGATGATGAATGTTAAAAGGATGTGGCATTAATGGGAATGGTTCCATAGAACTAGCACGAATGTGCTGTACTTTCTCTAAGGTCAATTAGACAGACTATTTCTGCGTTTCTTTTCGAAAGTAGACGTCGTGAAATGAACTGCGTAGAAATGTCAAACAACATGATAAGAGGCTATTTGATTGATTGGAACATGCTATGTGGTACACCATTACCTACTCATAGTCAACTCACGAGGTATAGCTTCCCTCTAATTAAGTCATAACTACTCTCATGAACAATGTTACTTGATAAATTTTTCCAACAAATAAAGAATCATATCCTCTTATTGGACGAGGTGATGATAAGCAATAATGGCGATCTTCAATTGCCAGGACGTGAAATTCGAAATAACTCAGTTCCGTTTGTTGAGCATGGATCGGGAAACATTATGATTTTGCGGTACTTAAACAGTCTGCGATCGAAAATGTCCTACGAAACCAGTTAACTTTAATTGCGCACCGCATGTATAATTGTAAATCAGTCATGGTAATTCAATCATACTATATTTGATGGAGCGAAAGGAAAAGAAAGCTACAAAATGCACCTAATAGCAATGATCTCAAATCATAAATAATAGAGCATTTCTCTCTCCGGACTGTATATAGAGCAAGACTAGAGACACTCCAAAGACTAGAGACACAGGTACTCTACACACAGCAGCAGCTCACAGCTCTTCAGAGCGTGACAGCCAAAATAGTGTTTTGTGGTGGTGGTGGTCCATCTAAGACTGTGGCTGAAGTTGAGAGAGAGAGAGAGAGGGAGGGAGGGAGCGGGTAAGACCAAAAGATTGTAGAAAGAGCTCGGTGGCTACAAAACAAAGAGGAAATTATTCTCTTCGTCTGCAACTTATAGCTATTTCTTTTTTGGGTCTTTGCCCTCTTTTGAAACCAAACAAGGATCCTCCCAGATCTCTGTAAACAAACAAGAGATCACTCCAACATCAGTAGAGTTGTGTAGTTTCTTGGGGTGTTGCTAAGCTCCAAGCTTGAGTTTTGGGCTTTTCCTGTCTTTTGGCAGGAGCTGAGAGAGTTTGCTGAGGTTTCTTGAATATTACCAAACACTTTCTATCTGCTTGTTCTTGCAGTGTCTCTCTCTCTGAGCCGAAAAGATCTTGCTCTGTTTTGGTGATATTAGAAATATGGAAATGATGTCTGGTGATCCTTTTTGCCTACCAACCTTAGGAGGCGTTTTCGATGAAGCTCACAACCCAAACCCTAACCCTAATAAACCTGCCACCAACGCAGGAGCCAAGAAGAAGAGAAATTTGCCAGGAACACCAGGTAAGCAAATATCTCACCTCAATTGATGCTTGCTGAAAGTACCCATGATTTCCGTAGCTTTCAATGTTTTCTTTTCATCACGTGTATGTATGTGCTGTTTCCTTGTGAATTGATTCATGTATGATATGGATGCGACAGATCCAGATGCAGAGGTCATCGCGCTATCGCCAAAGTCACTCATGGCGACCAACAGGTTCGTCTGCGAGATATGCAACAAGGGCTTCCAGAGGGACCAGAACCTGCAGCTCCACCGGAGGGGCCACAACCTGCCGTGGAAGCTCCGGCAGAGAAGCAACAAGGAGGTCGTCAAGAAGAAGGTGTACATATGCCCCGAGAAGACGTGCGTGCACCACGACCCGTCGAGGGCGCTCGGCGACCTCACCGGGATCAAGAAGCACTTCAGCCGGAAGCATGGCGAGAAGAAGTGGAAGTGCGAGAAGTGCTCGAAGAAGTACGCAGTCCAGTCAGATTGGAAGGCCCACTCCAAGACCTGCGGGACTCGAGAGTACAAGTGCGATTGCGGAACCCTCTTTTCCAGGTACCAATTCATAGATATATGCAAAATTTCCTAGGAGATGATTTCGGTTCTTGGTCATGTTTTTACACCTTACAGAAGAACCTAGTAAATTTCTTTATGGGGGAGTAAGTTTGTAATAACTATTGATGGCATGAATTGAATGCCTTGAAGATGTATGCATGATTAGGTCATTAATATATGCCTTTGTCTTGTTTGATTGTCTCATGTTTTTTTCTTTTTCCTTTTCCTTTTGATGTGCATCAGGAAAGACAGTTTCATCACCCACAGGGCTTTCTGTGACGCCTTAGCCGAAGAGAGTGCAAGATTCTCTTCAGTTTCATCCACAAATCTGAGCTTCGCAAACAACGCCGCGAACGAGACGACCATCGGCGCTCACTCTAACTTGCCACCGCATGGGTTTGGCAACAACCAAGGAGTTCAAGATATCGCCGGAGTTTCTCTCACGGCACTTCAGCAGAAATCGAGAATGTCTCAGTGGATCAACCCGGCGAACACCCCGCTGAACCCCGGCGACATCTTATCGAGTAATCCCAACCTCGCATGTCTGAGTGAGATGGTGCAAATCGGGAATGCGAGCGGTAATAACCTCTTCGGCTCATCTCCCATGGCCAACTTCGGAAGCAACAAACAAGTCTCGGCTCTCGAAAAGACCAACTTGACCCTATCGGCGTTTCGGCAAGGACTGAAAGATCAAGCTGGGAGCAACAAAGGGAACTTATTTGAGACCCCGCCGTCGCTCTACTCCGATTCCCAGACAAAACCCTCGGCCGCGCTCATGTCGGCCACAGCACTCCTACAGAAGGCGGCCCAAATGGGGTCCACTCGGAGCAACCCGGGGTCGCTCTTCAAGGAGAGTTTCGGCGTGATGAGCTCGTCGCCCTCGTCGAACACGACCGCGTTCGACGTCCTTGGCCAGAGCCGAAACGACCTGTCATCTCAGTTCATCAACCAGAGCATGATGAGTAAGCAGCAGGAGAGCTTTGCCGCGTCGGTCGGCGGGATGAATAGTCTGAGCGGCTCCATTTCCAATTTGAACTCGTCAACGACGACGAGGTCGACGAACAGCTTAGAGCTCAACGCGACGAGGGATTTTCTCGGGATGGACGGAGGCGCGGGCTGTCCTCCATTCTCTCCGCAAGATCTCGCCAAGTTCGCGTCGATGAGCTCGGCCATGGGCTTCGGCCAATTCGTCGGAAACAACTAGAATTACTGAGGGTCGCATAAGTTCGTTCAGAAGGTCATGTAACCGATCCATCTAATAATAACGAGAATAATAATTCTTGGAGAAAGATAATGGAGGGGAGACAAGGAGCGCTCGTGAGTGGCCAGTGTACGCGGGTGGGGCCCAGTGCATGTCTGAGCTGGACGACAAGTGTTTCTCTCTTGACCTTTCTCTCGTTGCATGTTCTCGTTTGTTTTATGTGGTGTCTTGACTCCTTTTATCTCTTTCTACTTGTTTTGATCCTTTTTCCTCTCTCTTTATGAATATTTTCTTTCTTTTTTGCCTCTTTTTGCTCTCACTAAAAATTTGATCGAGAGCTGCACGGAAAAATACGTGCGGCCATTGACCGGCCGTCAAAGGAGTCGTCGCCGGGCTAACTTTTTTCAAAATCGTCAACGATGGTGCAGGAGATTTGTTGCTAAGATAATAGTAACGTGTCGCCTTGGGTTTTGGGGGTTTGCACTGTTAATTTGTTTAATTATGTTTGGAGGAAGTAGATCAAAAGCTATGTAGCTAGCGAGGGGTTGATCATTTAGGTAGACAAGAATCTTAGGTTCTTGTTGGACTCCAATGCCGATCCATAAAGATTATTCTAGGGTTTTGGTACATTGAGGCCGGAAGAAGTGTTAATATCTGGTTTCGTTTGTTTCACGGAACATTTTCCTAAAATGAATTTCATGTATCGTTTGAAATAATTAATCAATGAAAAATAATTTTATTACCAATAACTATTTGTGTCTAAACATTTGCGTGGATGATGAAAATATTTTTCGTTCATTCATTTTTGTAAGCGATATAAGTGATCATTCTCGACGAAACAAATGGAGCCTTGGAGACATATCCACGGGTTTTACATAATCTGGCATATGGCAAAGGTTGTGAGTAGACAATGAAGCATAAATCTTGTGACTTTTACCATTAGAATTTTATTTCCTCGAAATTTCAAAATTCATAAATATCGTATACTCATGTCTAATCCTTTTTCCAAAGTGTTTAATACAAGTTTTCGAATTTCAAAATGTGGAGGAAAAAGTCAAACGTAGAAGTTATTAGCGGTTTTAAATCTGCCCCCAAACGGACCCTTAATATTCATTTCATGTGAACAGACAAGATGCCAATGGCAAGGTTGGTTTCCAATCCCAACCCTAAGGCTCCAAAACCCGGCGACCTAATGGAGCCATGGGCTAGGCCGGAAGCGCGACTAGATCGGAAACCGAGCATCGAATCGCGACATCAAGACCAACATTGATGAAGATGGGTGGCACTTACGCCAGCCTACCGACCAATTCTCGATCGACTTTATCGAAACAAACAGATATGGAGCCGAGGTCCTCGCTTCCGGCCTCTACCTACATCACACTCTTGCTAGAAATAGCGAGTTCTTTCTAGCCAGGTAATTTCCCATCAAAGAAGTCTCGCTGAAAATGTGGGCATCAATGGGTGCATCGCCACTCGCCAGACCATTCTCAGACCTCTCAAAACTCTTTTAGGCTTTTCGTTGTGATGGACAAGCCATAATTTGGACTCGAACCAAAATAGAGATCGAAGACTGCATTAGCCTAAAAAATTATGACTATTTCACTTGACATTTTGAGCTAATGCCCCAACATTTTACAAATCAAGATCTGCTAAAATCACATAACGAAAATTTATCATTTAACTTTTTCTAGGTACAAAATATGTCTCGTGCTGTTCTCCAATAATTTATAGTATTGATTAGACTTCCTAAGACGGTATCGAAGGCATAGGTCTATTGAGTGCCTCAAGCCCTCACGATTCTCTCTGCCTTTATGTGAAGCCAAGTCTTATGAGACAATATATATATTCTGCCCGATTCTCTAATATGTTGAGCATTTATATTGCACTTGGGCTTTGCTAGTATAATAATTTTTATGTGACTGTGAGAATAATAACACATTGTGGACCATAAATTCTTCAATGAGTGGACCCCAAAATAATTTTTTTAATCATTTGTTACTTATTTTTTGTGTCCAAAAACAGGCTGTTATTCTTACGGTAGATTAAGACTTTTATTTAATCATTTCTCATTGCACTTTCCCTTTTTTCTTCTAACACAATATTCTCAAAAATTTTGACTCGATTAATTACGGACGCAGCCGGATTGTCATGTTCCACGTGAGTGAAGTAATGGCGTGCATGGCAACACTTGTGCTTTAGAAATCAACTTCTGGTCAGAAGTTGATTTTTCTACTTCTCCTCAGAAGCAGAAGTTGATTTTTCTATTTATGCTCTAGAAGTTGATTTCTGATCACATAAATTTGTTTGATAACCGTTGAAATTTTTTACTTTTGAAACATTATTAACACAAAATCTTCTATGAAAAATTATTGTCGGCGGCCGAAAAATTTCTACTTCATTTTTGAACTTTTTAATTTCTTTAAAAAATATTTTTATTATTAATATATATTATTTAATTTTTAAAAATAAAAAATTATTATTTATTTTTTACTCCGGTGGCAGGAGACGGCAACTCGGCGGCTGCCGCGGGGGGCGGGGAGGTGGTTGACGTCGGCGGTGGGCGGCAGCTGGTGGAGGTCAGAGGTGGGCGGCGACTGGCGGAGGTTTGCGGCTGGCGAAGGTCAGCGGTGGGCGATGGTCAACGGCGGCGGGGGTTGACGGTGGGGGGCGGTCGGCGAGTGGCGACGAGCGATGGTTGACTGTGGTCACGGGCGGCGCCCGACGGTGGTCGGCGGTTGGCGGTGAGGGGAGATGGGTGGCTGTGGTCGCGGGCCGGGGGGGGGGGGGGGAGTAGTCGGCGGCGGGTGGCAACGGGTGATGGTCGGCGATGGCGGGGGTTGGCGGCGGGGGGTGGCGATTGACAGTGGTCGGCAGTTTGCAGCGAGGGGCGATGGGTGGCGGTGGTTGCGGGGGGCGGTGGTCAGCGATGGGCGGCGACGGAGGTCAGCGATAGGCGAAGGAAGGCTTGGTCGACAAGAGGGTGATGACGTAATAAAAAGAGGGTGAGGTGAAAAGTACTCCTTGAGTTAAGAAGTAATTTTTATTAACTTATCAAATTGGGGGAAAAATAACTTCGGAAGTGAAAATTTACTTCAAAAGTAGAAATTTATTTCAGAAGTAACACTTTTTACCAAACGAATTTCTCCTCTAGATGCACTTCTAGAGCAGAAATGCACTCCCATAAGTGTTACCATGCGCCTCTAAGGGCGCGCATGGTAACACTTTTGCTTTAGAAATTAACTTTTGGCTAGAAGTTGATTTTTCTACTTCTACTCAAAAGCAGAAGTTGATTTCTGATAAGAGAAATTCGTTTGGAAACGGTTGAAAATTTCTACTTCTGAAATATTATTAACACAAAATCTTCTATGAAAAATTATTGTCGGCGGCTGAAAAATTTCTACTTCATTTTTAAACATTTTAATTTAAAAATAATAATAATAAATCATTATTTATTTTTTACTCCGGCGGCCGGAGATGGTGACTCGGTGGCGGCGGCCAACGGTAGATTGCGGCGGCAGGCGGCGCGGTGGTCGGCGACGGCGGTGGTCAGGGGGTGGCGATGGTCGCAGGCGGAGATGGCCGGAGGTCGACGATGGGCGGTGGTTGCGGGCGGCGGCGGTTAAAGGCAGACGATGGTCGGCGGTGGGTGTGGGTGTGGGCAACGGCCGGTGGAGGTCGGTGGTTAGCGATGGGGGGCTGTGGTCGCGGGCGGCGATGGAGGTCGGCGGAGGCGGGCGTGGTTGAAAAGAGGGTGTGGGCGTAATGAAAAGATGGTGAGGCGAGAAGTACTTCTTGAGGTTTTATTTTTTTTTTGTCTAAGAAGTACTTCTTGCGTTGAGAAGAAATTTTTTTTAAATTTCTCAAATTGGGGAAAAATCAACTTGAGAAATGAAAATTCACTTCAGAAGTAGAAATTTCTTCAAGAAGAGAAAATTTTATCAAGCGGATTTCTGTTTCAGAAATTACATTACCAAACGGATTTCTGCCCCAGAAGTACTTGTGGAGCAGAAATTCACTTTCAGAAGTGTTACTATGCGCACCATTAGTCTCTGGGCATAGCTTAAAGATAAGTTATGCTTCTATAGAATGTGTCGAGAGTTCCCATAGGATGCGCCCTAAAGTTCACAAATTTCCATGAAAATATCATCACAAGCATACAACCTTTGAAAATGAAAAACCTTTTTTTTTTTTTTACAGCTGCTCCTTTTTCCTGTTCCACATAGAGCAAGAAGTTGACTTTTCAGTGGACTTCGTTAGGTATTGGAGCCCACTATATTATGGCTATTAGAAGGTGGAAGTTACGGAAGGATTTCAGAATTTTCCTTTTTTAATTTAAGGTCAATTGCTTTTGATTGTTTATTGAAATCAAACTGTTTTGCCAAGAGAGGGTGCATTGGATGCTTGGCCTAGCAAGCTAACATTAAAATGCTCAACGGGAGGAAACAACATCGATAGTAATGACTGTTCGCCTTTTTCATTGGGACTTGTCTTTTTTGGCCAACCTTTCGAGACTTTGATAGCTTGAAGTTTGAACCTCCTTTTTTTTTTCTTGCTTTCTTTCTTGAAGAAATTGAAAAACTGTCTTTGTTTACCATTTGATCGTGACCTGAGAAAAAAAAAAAAGTAGAAGTACAAACTATGTCGTCCACGTTTTTACCGTCTTTGATATTTTGAAAGGATTTTTGTTAATATGTATTCTCGAGATACTTGTTGAATAAGAAAATAAAGAAAATATTGTGATTTTGAATGCATTGCTTGTCTCCGTGATA
The DNA here is from genome assembly GCA_029784005.1 of Lenwebbia sp. NSW1173648. NCBI lineage: Eukaryota > Viridiplantae > Streptophyta > Magnoliopsida > Myrtales > Myrtaceae > Lenwebbia > Lenwebbia sp. NSW1173648. The sequence continues at coordinate 15,806,276 of JARCGZ010000008.1, read as the reverse complement.
GTGTAAACGAATGCTTTGAAAATGGTATACTTCCTCATCAAGCATATTTAATAAGAGCCTACATTGCAACGATTCTGATCCGAAAAAGTGATTCTGATTAGAATTGATTTTTTCTGATTCTGTTCCCTAGATGAGTTTTAGAGAATCAGAACGTGTTTGGTAATTGCACAAAATTTTTGTTCTTGGAACAGAAACGGGTTTGGTAACTGTACAAAATTTTTGTTCCCAAGAATAATTTATCTTCCCAATTTTTGTCATTTAAGTCAAATTATTACGTAGTTACTTTGTGAAATTTCATCAGACATTTCGAATTAATTGAAGATTAATTCATATTGATTCTTTTATATAACATATTGCATATTACATATAACATTTTTTCGTGCTATTTCGTCTAGTTATCGTGTCATAACGAGTCATTTTAAGTTTTAAAAAGGAAAGACCATGTTGGGTTAGTGTGTGATTTTGGATTAGCTCGGACCCTCTCAGGCCTATACCAAATCGCAACAAGGGAATATCGGATTTGATCTTAGTGTGATTGGTGGCATGTGTGTGTACATGCAAATGGAGTCGCTACTAGTCTTTGAGGAAGATAGACCGAAACCTTATCAAGTGGTCAGGAGAAATCGTTCGATTCTACGCAATTAGAGAAATCTAGGGTCTAGGGACTTGGTTACGTCAGCGTTTCCACCGACGCCCTATCGGTATCGAAGTTGAGTGTTTTCTAAATGTGTTTCATGCAAATTTTCAATTCATTTTTAAACCTATGAGGTAAGCCAATACTAAGTGTTCACGCTAGTTGTTTTTATCTTTTTCCAAATTTTCTAAAACTAGACTAAGTCTAAAGTGCGCAATCAAGGAATCATGGCATGGATAAATCATATCATAAAATCCTAATGAAGCCCTAAGGGCTTAGAGAAATGTGGTTCGGGTTTGATTTCAAATGTGTCTATGATTTTCCTAAAAAAGAATAAAATCTATGAAAATCTAGGGAATTTAGGCCCAAATATATGAAAACGATGTCAAACTAGCCTAATCTAAGCTTCTTCTATTTTTAGAGATTTTCTGGAATTTTTTTAATTTTTAAGAATTTTTTCAATTTTTTTATTTTATATTTTATTATCTTATATATTTTCCTAGAAAATGAGACATTGTTCTGTTTTAGGTCGAGGGAAAAGTGATAAGAGAACTGAAAGGGAAAAGTGAGAGATGTGAGACTTCATTCTGTTTTGTGATTCTCAAAAGTGATTCTTTTTCCAAAACTAACTTTTTTTTTTGTTCTTGTTTTTGCTCTAAAACTGTTCCCGGAAGCGGAATCAAAATCAGAATCATTTACGTTACCAAACACGATTCTCATCATTTTTTTGTTCCGGGAAACAAAATTAGATAACCAAAATCGTTACCATATAGGCCCTAAGTGTCTTGAGAGCACTTGTTAACAAAACCCTTTTTAAGATTATAGAATAGAACATGACATAAGCACCCAATTGCTTAATTGTTTTACTCTCGCAGGGCATGATAAAAACGTAAGATGGTGTATATGAATGATAATTGATAGATCAAAAGCTTTAAGTAGGGACATAAAACGGTGTATGGATTAATTTCTTCAAATTTGAGAGGAGCAAAAAAAAAAAAAAGGGCTACAGACCACTTGAAAAATCAAGTACTTGAGAGTTTTCTTTTGAACTATTTCAGAGTTACATAACCTGAGTCGTGAGGATAATTATGATCCTTTTAATAAATAAAAAATTATTTTAAAAAAAGTACCAAATTTAAAAATAATATTTTTTTGGTAGAGAATTTAAAAAAAAAAAAAAAGAATCTATGGTCTCTAGACATATCAAATTTTGAAGAAGCTTTGTTTATGTTAGCCAAAGAGCGCACGCTTTGGCGTGAGAAACAAAATAAGAACATAGAAATATTCAGGTAAAAAAGTTCTTAAAGGTATGGTCTATTTCAAGTATGTTTGATTCATATGAAATGAGACCTAAAGAGTCAGAATTTGAAATGTTGGGAATTTAGTTTCCTTTTGAAATACCATGTTTGCCCCTTATTTTATATTACACTATTACAATTTAACATGGGCTTTTCCATGAAAAGCTGAAATCGTATCTTGGGTGTGATTTAATATAAACTAGCAAAAAATGCATAAAAATATGTGGGGGCAAAAATGTAAGTGGAATTAATTAAAAAAATTGCGATTTACTTATTTCGGGAAATAAATTAAATTGTCGGTCACGTGGAAGATTTTAACGTAAATTTGAAATACGTTTTTTTGTGGTTATGTGCTTGCTATGCAGACACTTTTAAATGACCTTTTTGCCTATATATATATATTCGGGAAATAAATTAAATTGTCGGTCACGTCGAAGAGCTTAACGTAAATTTGAAATACGTTTTTTGTGGTTATGTGATTGCTATGCGGACACTTTTAAATGACCTTTTTGCCTATCGGATATATATATATATATAATGTGGACAAAGTTTGAGGTTGAAAGGCGTGTCGACTGTTGAGACAAGATCGGTTACGGGACTACTTTGGGCTTAGGCTTTGCTTTGAAAAGATCCAAGTCTTGATGATGGGACTCTGGGGTTGGATTGAGCCTGGATCCAGAAAAGCCATTACAGGCCCAGATACAAAGTTCTTGTATCTGGTCCAAACCCGATTGATTGCAAAAGATTTCTCCAAACCCAATCAAATAATGTTACGTCGATTCATGTCGGTTATGTTAGACCCGTCAAACGGGTGGGTCGGGTTTGGGTCGGATCACATGACCCGACCCAAATACCATTTAACCTGTTTATGACTCATTTATTGTAATGTAAATCTAGTGACTCATACCCGACTCGACCCATATTCCGAAAGCACTTTATATTTGATCCAATTTAAAAAAACGCATACCCAAACTAAGATGAGAGTGCGGAGTGAGCGAGCGCGAGATCGAGTGAGGGCGAGAGAGAATGAAGAGAGAGAGTCTTAGAAGTGGGTTATGTATAAGTAAATTGTAAATTATTTATTACCCATTTACGATCCATTTAATACTTATATTATGTTTAAACCCATTTACTCAATACAATTAACATATATAACAACTCAATCCATCATATATGTGTTAAGAAATGGGTTTACGACTCATTTTGACGAATCCCACTTGTTCTCGTTTAGGCCAATTATCGCAGAGAGGGCCCTGAGTCCGCGGATGTAGATGAAATCAATCGAATCTTCAATGTTCTCGGCTTTATTTGTTGCTTTGGCAAAACAAATTGAACTTTAACTAATTCCGTGCACGTAGGGTTGATCGTAGTGCTCGGGCCTTCTCTTGAGAAGGCTAAACATTATTGAGCAAACAATGCATCTGGTTGCCCTTGTTAAATAATTGTATGTTCATCTTGTTTCATGTCCACTGGAATGAGTAGGAAAATGGAACTTTTTGAAAGCATGATTTTCATTAGGAAATAACTCAGTGAATGATATAGCTCGCTGTAAAAGACACTGAGACGCATGATGCCAAAACAACAAAAAAAACAAACAAAATCATCGGACTGTCCATCCTCATGTATCATACAAAAATTTGGTCTTAAAACAGAAGCACTCCACCCAAAGTAGCAGCAACAACATACGAAGCCAATGTCCTTGAATCAAAGCTATTGGCAACTGCAACGGAGGTATCGACGGGGGCGCTGTCCGATCCAGACGGGTCATGCGATGGAGCCGGCGCTTCCTTCTTGGGTGTCTCCGGCGATGGAGCTGGTGCCGGCGACCCGAACATGGCCAACGGAAGGAGCACCTGATCGACCTGATAAATCGCCAGTTGGCGGTTGCTAGTTATTGCATTGTCGACTCTTGCGGCCACAACCCCGGTCGTTATATTCACTTGATTCCCCGATGTGGTCACGTTGAGCGGAAACTGGCCATTGTCGCTGTTGCCGGCTTGGGTCCGTAGTGGGTTGCTGACGGTCTGGAACTGCGTGAGCGAGATGACGGAAGGGATGACGTGGAACTGCACCAGCTGCATCTTCTGCTGATCGGAGAGCATGTTCAGTGTGCCCGACTTGAGGCTAGCGAAGGCATTGTCCGTCGGCGCGAATATAGTGAAGCCCTGGTTCGACTTCTGGTCGTTCAACTGAGAGCTGAGTTGGTCGCCCACCAGAGTGCTCTTGAGCAGCCTAATGAATATAGTGAACTGACCCGCCTTCTCGAGGATCGAGGAGATGTTGGTGGGGCCGGCCGAAGCCGCCGGAGCCCCTGCCGGAGCTTGGCCGGTGACGGGGGCGAGATGGAGGAGGAACACTATCGCGAGGCAAGAAAATGGAAGTAGTATTTGATGCTTCGTCATAGGAAAAGGATGGTTTGTAACAAGTTTCTCGAGACGAATAGGCGCGGAAGGCGGAAGAAGAAGAAGAATAACAGAAGAAATTCGGGGAGAGGAGGAAAGATTTCGGGTCAGAGCTCCGAGTATACTCCGATGGAGGCAGGCTGAGGTCTATATATTCATGCGGGTCGACAGTACACTGTACATGAAAGTAGGTGGGGGTTTATTGTTTATAGTTCGGAGATGATTTTCATTGTAACCAACTCGTTTGGCAAAGTTCGAAGAGTCAAGAAGTAGAGGTTGCTTGGCGGGGCAGGAATGAATACAGCTGGGGTTGTGGGACTGAGTGTGAGGAAAATGGAGTCTGGAAATGATAACTGAGTCAAGCTCACGAGTTAGCAAACCTTTTGAGGAAGCTTGCGACTCAAGTTCTGACCACAACCTTCTACTTTTGAATTGACGATGATGGTGACCACCAACTGATGAGTCACTGTGGTTCCTTTGAACGGCATTTTCTTGCTTCTTCTTCTTCTTCTTCTTCAATGGCGTTTATCACTGATCACATTAAGGAAACCGAGTTGGGAAGATGTACCGATCAGCGGTAGGTGCGAGGGTGTTTAAAGAAAGCTTTTTTGAGCGTATTGATTTCCGTCGGTCAATAGGTGAAGTTTACAGGTTGGATTATGTAATGGAGAAAAAGATGGTTTGAGCCGGAAGCAACCCCATTTTGTAGTATATAGTATCGGCAAAATGAGAAAAATGGCCACTGAACTTTGCTCCAATATGTAATGTCGTCCATAGACTTTTAAATTTATCTAATGTGGTCCATGAATTATAGATAAATGTTCAATGTAGCCCTTCATTTCCACATAACTTAGGGACTAATTTGAACATTTACCAATAGTTCAAGGACTTTAAAGTCGAGGGACAACATTACATATTAGACTAAAGTTCATGGATCATTTTTATCGTTTACCTTATAATAGATTATATTACAGTATTAACTGAAGTGCCGCGATGTGATATATGTGTTGGCTAAGACCACGAGAACATATGGTTTTATGCTTGAGTTACAATCTAAGTAAGATGGAAGGCATTTTGGAGGGCCAGGTATAGGCATCAATAGGCGGACTCTCTCTACGGCTAGCTTCAGATACAACTTATTTCCAGAAAAGAGTAGCCAATGATGACGTTTTAGGGTGGGTCACTGCTTTTGAATTCTACGTATGAATCAAGGAATAGGTCTCTTCTCTTCCATTCGTGTTCGTATAGATTGTTATTTTTCGCTTTTTGCTTTGTTCTAAATCTTGCTGCGGCCATATTTTGACTTTTTCAAAACCCAAAACATTTCACACACACATAAGTATATAGGTTCCCAGACTATTCTGAAATTGGGAAAAGACTATCAACTTGGCAAAACAAAAGGTTGCTTTTTTTGTTTTTGTTTTTGTTTTTGAAGAAGTATAGACAAATAGGTTCGCAGAAGGGGTGAGCAAGTTCAACTTGGTAATTGAATTGATCCGGCCTTACCCAACCAGTTTGAGGATGGTTCCGGGAAGAATCGGTCCTCTTCTTCTCAGTTCCGAACCTGGAACTGAAAAATTACAAACAAATAGGATCCCCCTAGGTGTGTTCAATCTGGTTTGGTTCAACCCGGGAACCAATTTGAACCGGCCTTACACAACTTGGTTACTTCTAGAAAGAACTGATCCTGCTCTTAGTTTAGAACCTTGAAATCGACCTTTAACTGGGTCAGTTCCAAGTTGAACCAATTCAGAACCCATGACCTTCAGCTTGAAGTAGGCACCCAAAATCACTCAGTATCAAGAGTTTACTTGCCACAGTTTGAAAAAATAATGTACAAAGTCAATTATGTGACTTTTACAAAGCAAACCTGGTTATAGAACCAGAAACTGCCCGATTTGATCCCAGATAAGTTCTAAGCATAGTTGGTTCGGTCCTCCGTTCCAATTTTTCAGTTTGCGGTACCTATTGTGTAGGTTCCATATTCTGATCTCGAAATCAACCAATCTCGGAACCGATCACCCGTAATTCCCACGATTTAGGCTAGCACATTGCTTTTGATAAGAGTCGTAACTATCAGATCGTTTTCCAATAACAAAACCCTCAAAAAAGAGTACTCAAGTGGTGATCTTAACTTGGAGATGAGTCTCTACTCATGAACCAGTTCATAAGTTATATGGTGTTCCAAAAAATAGAAGCAAAACCTTATTTATACAATAGAAAAGAATTGATATGCTGCTCACACAAATTTACGTAGGCGATATCATTTTTGGCTTTCCTAACGAGCTTCTATGTAAAACTTTGCCAAAATAGTATAGAATAAATTTGAAATGAGTATGATGAATGAGCTAACTTTGCGAAAATGACAACACAAGTCCCATAACTTTCGTACGGCACTCCCACCAAACATTGCATCAGAAAAAAAAATTTGAAAATTTAAAGAGATAAAAAAAAAGATAATTAAATAAGAAAAAGAAAAAAAAATAAGAATTAAAAAAAGATAATTCAAGGAAAAAAGAAGAAGAGAAAAGACTGCTTCGCCGGTGAAGTTGCAAGCACTGCCCACATCCCACGGTGGTGGCACCGGCATATTTCGAGTGGGGGGTGGCCTTTATCAAGTAATACATTTGATGGTTCTAATTTTAGTTCATATAGCCAAATCTTTTGTATGGAGAAACAAGAGGATTTTGTTGACTGAAAAGCTTCTTGCAGAACAAAAATGGAGGATTTGCATCATGTGAGCACACAAGATGGGGTGAGCAAATAGGACCGACCGGGCTGGAACCGGTGGTCCGGTTCCCGGTTCTAGAGGGGTTCGGTCCGGTACCCGGTTCTTAATATTGGAACTGGTGACCGGGCGGTCCAGTTCCCGGTTCCAGGGACATAGGACCGGATCGGATGGGTCGAATTGTTTTTTAAGGTTTATTTGATTACAATGATAATTTAGGTTAGGTTAAATGAAATTACCAAAAACTCTTGTGCAATGAATAAGAATACTTGATGGGTTCGCGATACAACACAATATACGACATTCTTATATAATCTTCCCTCAAAATTCGAACATTTTGCTTGTGTATTTTGTAAATTTGCCCGACTACAACTGCTGCATCAACTTCTCCCAGAGTTAACAGCAAGTTACTCGTCCTCTAGAATGCAAACTAATTGTCTTTACAAGAACTTGATTGCCGGAAGTGATCTTGCTTGCGTATTTTTTTTTTGGTCATGTTACCGGTCCAATGGAACCGCTTGGGAACCGGACCGGACCGGTCGGTCCGGTTCCCGGTTCCGGCAAATTGGGAACCGAGACCACCGGTCCGGTTCCCGATTCTTGAGGGGAACCGGATCTGACCGGGAATCGATCACCCCTACAAGATCCTATCCCTGGCTGGAGGTAAAAACTGTTCTCGGATACTTGTTTTGATTATCGAAAGTATCGCGTCGAGCTTTGCGTATTTCCGTCCATCTTAGATCATCAATCCTGCGGAAATATTTGGAGATGTCGTGATCGATTATCCGTAAGTTCATCAACTAAACTAACATGGGCTAGTCCTATCATACTTAGGACCGCCTAATGCAGAGTAATTAAGTTCTGCAGGCTGGCTTTGTAGTAGATGTGGAGCCATGGGGAATGCGCCTCCGCCGCGATTCAAGCCCTTTACACCGTTTGTGTGAAGATGTACCCACGTCATCGAAGGAAAGAAATAGAGTCTCGCGTCGCTAAGGCGATCGATTTCCTCGGGAGCATTCAATTACCGAGTACCCAAAAAAAAATCCTAAACTTATTACATTGGTGCCAATTCAATTCTAAACTTTTCAATTGGACAAATTTAATCTTAAACCTTTTGCATTTGCCAATTGGTCAAACCGGCCAATTTTAGCTGGAAATTACTGACATGAACACTGGCCATTCTACATGAAAAGGCTTGGTTGACGTCGACATCTTATGTATATTTTTTTTTATTGAAATTCTTTTGAATTCTTTTTATTCTTCCATTTGGGCTGGCGAGGGCCCGCAAGCCCTTGACGGCTGTTGGCGAGGGCCACCTAGCCTAGGGCCACGGCCCCGCCTGCCTCAAGTGAAGCCGCGAAGTCTCTTGCCAAATCTGGGCAAGGGCCATCTCTCCCGCGGCTAGCGTGCGAGGCTACGAGGGCTTGCTTGCCCTAGTCCAGTGGCCGACAACCCTTGCCAAACAAAATTAAAGTAAAAAAAAGAAAAAAAATTAAATTGATTATGAATTAAGTCCAATTTTGTCTAGATAAATTGTCTTGATTGAGCAATTATTTCTCAAACTATTTAAGTATCTATCATCATAAATTTTCGGATTTTGCGATCAGCCCCCAAATTTTCATTTTAACATATTAGTCATCTAACTTGGTAAAAATACAAATTTGCCCCTAAAGTTTCAAAACTAGTTATTTTGGAACACTTTTTCCTTTAATTGATCTAACCTAATAACCCACTAATTAAAACTTAAAACCATAAATAACACTGTTAAAACAGCTCTCTTATCCCTGCAAATCTACAAAATTCCGCATAAACATACCAACTTGGGGTGATATTAACCCACTTTGACGGAAACTAATTAAGGGTAAATTTTTCATAGGTGTATCAGTTTGAGATTTTTGGTGGTCTAAAACTTAGTTTGGAGTAAATTTATCACAGATGGACTAGTTTGTAGGCTCTTTGTGATAAAAAAAAATTAGTTTGGGGGTAAATTGTAAGATTTATTTCTTATTTGGGCTTTATTTTATGAATGAAAAATACATATGAAACCCTAAATATGTGTATTGATTGGGGTATTTTCTGTATTTTTCCTATGTATTTCTCTATGGTTTTATGAAATACAGGAACAAGCTCATACATAAGTACCACATACGGATTGAGTAGAGTATTATTTATCAACTGCATGTAGATTATTTGACATGTATGGTTGATTGGATCAATGTTAATTAGCATGGTACGCAACTTTGTGACTAATTGCCCTTGTCACTAAATCAAAAATTACGTTTTAATATACAAGCAATGTGAAATATAAAGTTTATATCCTAGTTTTAGTGAATTCAGTTGGGTTGTGACCGCCAAAGTGGCACATTTGGTTGGATTTAATAAATAACGGTTCATAAAGTAATGAGATGTCTCATGTTTGAATACGTGGTCATACTCCCAAAGGAGATAATTGCGTATTGTTTCATGGAGGGTTACATGTATAGCATATGGTTGAGGATCATTTAATCCTAGTATTTTCATATACCCAAATGTGGTGAATTAACGAAGATTAATTATATTCTCACGGCCGCTGTAATGTAGAGAGTATACAACTGCATATCATGCATTCTACCCAAAGGTGATTATATGATGATGTATGTAACTTTCAAGGTAAAATTTTCACGTTATGCTAATAAAATACATTGATTGTTTTTTTAAGTCACTATTAAATATGTAAACGGCAACTTTGTTAATATTGAAGTTCATATTGGTTCAATTTTTTAAGAATTGAATGAGGATTTTCTGTTTGCAATATAGCTGGTAAATATTTGTATTGCAATTATTAAGTATAAGCCCACAGAACTCACTGACATTGGTGAGGAACCCTAAAAAGCACTATGTGTTGCTTGGAAAAAGATCAATAGGATCTGCTTACTATGAAGCGATCCATTAAGGAACACTTGAAAAGTGTTTTGCCAGCTGACTGCACTATTAGACAAATGAAATAAGCCTTGGAGGCTTGCAACCATGCCTCGTCTAATGCTGAGAGTAGGACACATTTGCAATGACTCTTTAACATCAAGTATGATGATTTTGGCAGGTTTAAAGATTACGTTGTAAAGATGGTATAATTGCATATTAAAAGGTTAAGAAATCATATTCATAAAGGAACTCATGAAACCACCGGTCATTCTGACATTGTGGGTCCAATGAAAGCATCCTTTAAGAAGGATGGTGATCGCTACTTCTTTTGTGAGAAGAACGGTCACATAAAGAAAGACTGCGATAAGTATAAAACTTGGTTGTTTAAGCGTGAGCCTAAAGTTAATGATTCTTTAACATTGGTTTGTGAATCTAATTTATCAAAAACCCCATCTTGTTCATGGTGGCTAGATAACGGTGCAACAAATCATATTGCGTTTACCATATAGGGATTCATAAATTGAAGGATACAAAATCAGGATGAATCAAGCTCACTAGAGAAACAACAATAAAGTTGACGTTGAGCTTGTGGGAATGTTATTTTGGATTTTGGTTTCAATTTTACATTAAGAAACATATTTTATGTACTTTCTTTAAAGACGGGACTTTGTTTCCGTATAAAGTCTGGACTTGTGTAGCTACACTTTTGAAATAAGGAATACTAGTATTTCTATGTTCTTTGCTTCAAATAAGGTTGGGTGCTGCTATATGTCCAATAAATTGTATATATTATGTTTAACTCCCAATGACACACACACACACACATGTCACTTATACGGCTAAAAATTTATTTCCAAAAGAATTCTACCTAAGGAACAGGCTTACGCATTATGGTATAAATGTCTTGGTCACATATCTAAGGAAAGAGTGGAAAGATTGATAAAGACAAACATTCTACTCACTCTTAAAAGTGATTTAGACACATGCATAGACTGTTATAGAGGTAAAATGACTAAGATAAAGAATAAAACTGTAGTCCGCAGTTATGACCTATTGAAAGTCATTCACACTGATATTGAGGGACCCTATACGGTAACATTAGGTAGAAATTTTTATTTCATCACATTTATTAACAATTATTCTTTATATGATTATATGTATTTGATTAAGAAAAAGTCTAAGTTTCTTGACAAGTTCAAGATATTGCGGACTAGAGTCAAGAAACAGTTGGAAAAAGTCATAAAAATTATCAGATTTGACGGAGGTAGTGAGTATTTTGGCAGGCATGGTAATGCTGAATAGCTTAAAGAGCCATTTGCTAAGTACTTAAGAGGATTCTGGGATAATAACTCAGTTTACTACTCTTGAGAGTCTTGTACCAAAAGGTGTGGCCGAAAGGCGCAATCACACCCTTATACAATGAGGAGTATGATTAGTAAAATGAACTTGCCTGGTTTTCTATGGGGCGAAACTTTAAAAGCGGCCCTTTACATTGTGAACCACGTTTCTACCAAAGCTGTTTCTTTAACTTCTTTTGAGTTATGGACTGGACGTAAGCCTAGTTTGAACCATATTAAGGTTTGGGGTTGTCTTGCAGAAGTGAAATTATATAATCTAACATTAAGTAAGTTGGACTCCATAACTACTCAGTTTACTTCGTATCTTACCTGGATCATTCGAAGGGGTATCGTTTTTATGATCCCAATGGAGGAACGAGAATTGTGGAATCACAGATAGCTAAGTTGCTGACATTTGATATGGCCAAATAAAGGTAGCTACTTACAGACTATTAAGGATAACGATACGGTGGGGACTACCGTGTCGTTTTTCTCTGCCTATACAGGCGATCATGGACCTCTAAAACCACAAACTGAACTTGTTGGGGGTTCAGGATCCTATTATTGAGACAGTTCGTAATGAAGTTCATCAAATCTCACAAGCGCAGGATAAGGTTAAAGTAGCTCTACTTAATAGATCTATCAGGCAGAGACGATCAGCTGTACCATCGCACTATATGATCTATTTGGGAGAGCATGACTACGATATCGGCTGTGTGACTTATTCAATAACTTATACAGATGTTGTTTCTTGTCCTCAATTAGATCTGTGGATGGATGAAGTGAAAGATGAAATGCAGACTATGAAACATAATGGTGTTTGAAAGCTTGTTCACATGCCTAAAAGTTACAAGCACATCGGCTGCAATTGGGTGTATAAAACTAAAAATGGGCTCCAAAGAAAAGATTGAGAAATTTAAATCCAGACTGGTAATCAAAGGATACACTTAGAGAGAAAGAGTGGATTGTAAAGTAAATTTTCTGCCAATCTCTCCTAAAGATTCTTTCAGAGTGATTATGGTAGTAATAACTCATTAAGATATAGAGCTTTACCAGATGGATGTTAAAAATTTTTGTCTGGATGGAGACATTGATAAGGAAGTCTATAAGATATAACCCGAGGTTTTGTAGCAGATGATTCAGGTAAGCTTGTGTGTAGAGAAAGATGAATCTCATATAAATACCATGGAATAAGGTTTGATCCTATTCATGGGGATTCTAGACTGAAAAGTCTTTTTATGGGCTCAAGTAAGCTTTTAGACAATGGTACTTGAAGTTTCATAGTGTTGTTGCTTTATTCGGTTATGTCAAGAACAAAATAAATTAGTGTATATACTGCAAGGTCAGTGGGAGAAAATTTATTTTTCTTATGTTTATGTAGACGATATCTTGCTTGAGAGTAGTTTTCCCGAATTACTGCATGAGGCGAACCAGATGTTGTCAAAGCATTTTGACATGATTAACCTTGGTGAGGAGTATTTTGTCCTAGGCATTGAGATCCATGTAGATTGTTCTTACCGTATATTGGGTTTATTTCAGAGGACATATGTTGATCGTATTTTTGGAAAGATTCAGTATACAGTGTTGTAAGTCAGGAATTGCTCCTGTCATTAAGGGCAATAAACTGAATCTGTCATAGTGTCCTCATACACATATTAAGAAAACCCAAATAAAGAATGTACCATATGTTGGTGCACTTAGAAGCATCATGTATGCTCAAGTTCGTACTAAACCAGATATTTCTTTTACAACGAGATTTCTAGGCAGATATCGATTAAATCCAAGACATGATCACAGGGTTATTGCTAAGAAATTTTTGAGGTACTTAAAGAGGACAAAAGCCTATATGCTAATTTTTAGACATGTTTAGAACCTGTAGCTAGTAGTCTCTTCGGATTCAAAATTTGCTAGCTGTTAAGATGACGTGAAGTTGACAACTAGATATATTTACATGTTAAAGAGAGGTGCAGTATTATGGAAAAGTGAGAAATAGAAAACGGTATCATCCTCTACCATGCAAGCGGGGTTTATAACATGCTATCGGGCTGCTACTTAGGCTATTTGACTCTAGAACCTCATTAGGGAGTTGACCATATTTGACTTTGTTGATAGGCCCGTACGATTGTATTGTGACAATTACTCTGCAGTGTTGTAAAGGTTACAAGGGGTCTAAGCATCTGGTGGTCAAGTTTTTGACCATAAAGGTAACAGATGAGAATGGTGGCATTAAAGTAGAGTATATTTTCATAGATGATATAGTTGCAGACCCACTAACTAAAGGTCTTCGCCCTAGTGTATTTGAATGACATGTCATAAACATGGGCTTAGAAACATCATGGGATGCTATTACGACATGTTATTTACTAGGCTTGGAAGCATTAAGGGATGCTATTGTTTAGTGGGAACTGTTTTATATTTGCTTTAAGAAATTTTGCATCTGTGTTTGTTACTTTTGTAACATTTAAACATGTATCAACTGTTTTACATTCAATAAAGTGTTTGTGAATGTACAGTTATCAAGAAAAATACAAGTATCTAAGAAAAATCTCAAGGCATTGTGTAAACCTTGAGTGCTGGCTAGGGCATTTATTTTTACCATATACATATGTCTTGTTACACATAAAGTATAGTTAACTATAAAGGTAAGACATATGTTGGTTCATTGGAACCATAAAGAAATTCTCTAGTTGCACATCAAGTTTTATGACACTTAAAGTAAGAGAATGGTGACTCACAAGGAGGATAACATATAAAGTTTATCTATCATTTGAGATGTTGTCCGTTTGCCATATTACCATATCAAATCTATATCAGTAAAGTTAAGAGCACTTGTGACCACAGATAGCTCTATGTCTTCTGATGCAGTTACTGCCATGATTCGGTGTTTAAGACTTTATGGGATCAGATTGACTATTAGGAATTATCTCTAGACCAATTTAAAGATGCGTATATACAGTACAATTTTAATTAATATAGCCCAAGTGGGAGAATGTAAGATTTATTTATTATTTTGGCTTTGTTAATTATTATTGTAATTGATTATTAGTCTAATAAAGAAAAGATATAAGATTTTCTAATCCTAGTTGGATATGAGATTGGATAGTATGGGCTGAGTTCAACCTTATCTATAATAAGGGGATAAGTCATAAACTCTATAAATAGAGCTTAAATCCATCCTCTAAACCCTAATGTTCACATAACCTCACATAAAGAGTCGTCAGAAAACACGATACGTGAGGGGCAGTCTCATTGAAGCCAGTGTTTAAAGAGGGTTCTAGAGGAGAAGCTCTTGAACATTGGAATGTCGATATTCCGCATCAAGAACGATGTATTCCAAATCAGGTACGTAAATTCTTCTACTTTATAATTGTGATTCGCATATCTAAACATGATAATCTTGGGTCGCTGCTTAAGGTTAATAATCGTAGCTTACATAAATTTTTCACATGTGTATTGGTTTGGGATTTTTCGTGGTATTAACCCTTAAAATTAATACCAGATTTTAAATTAAATGAGTAAACATCAACCAACCAAGTTTAAGGATGCCAAGCATATCAGTCTAACTTGGTTACGTTTGGTAGTCGGGATGAAACTTAGGATATAATAGAATTCATCATATCAAGTGTTTGGTACATGCTCAAGACACGATAAAGTATGATATAAGAGGGACACAACACGGATAAAATCACCACATGGGGGAGGTGGGATAAAGGTGGGTAGAATTTCTAATATCCATAAGATAAAAGTTATTTTCCTTGAATAAAAAACCTCTTATATTAATCAAATTAATATTATATTCTAACTTAAATTTTATTTGAATCCTAACATAAAAATTCAAAATAACAACTACTTCGTTTTTATTTATTTCTATTGCTATATGTATATTGGAATTATATTGAGATTTATAATTAGGTATTTCAGTATTATAGGTATACTTGTATAGTTTACTATTTAATAAAATTTTATTTAAAAAAATAAAAATTAAAAAAAGAGGCTAAAAAATAAAATTAAAATAAAATTAAAATGAAGTAGGTAAGAATGTCGTGAGAGATTCTTACCATTTCCGTTTGTGGAATTTTTAGGACCATTTACACTAATATATCATTTATATCAAACAATAGACATGATAGGATGTGAAGATATATGGTTTTATTACTGTAATTTACCAAATAGTTGATACAATATGACATCCCTTAATTTAATATCCTATCATATCCGGTCTTAAACGTAGCTTTAGTCCCTAGAGTGTACACTTACTTTGAGTAGAATACACAAACAAACAAAGTCTTAATCACCTTGAAAGCAAATCAAACAACGTAAGAATTAACAACTATCTACCTTTCAAAACAAAACCTATTTTCATGACCGCACTTGTATGGAATTACTTGTTTGGATTTCGATTCAGAGAACGTAATATATGACAGCCGTGGATTTCGACAAAAGTGTGCCATAACATGGTTACCATGTTACTTGAGTGATATCGACGATTTTCCTTGTTGGAAAATTCGACGTGGTATTTTACAACTTGTGGTGAAATTTATCGATAGTTATAGTAGTTAAAGTAATTGATTTATACATAAAAAAAATAATAATAAGCATTTTACGAAAGTTATCAGTACTGATGATTCCTTACCCGGTGCTGGATAAATTCCCCTCGAAATGAGTGAAAAAAAAGGTCAATACCACGAAATTAAGACTCTATTTATTTCACGGAAACAAATAACTAAAAAAAGATTTTCCGTAAAATGATCGCTCATATTGCTTAATATATTTATTCAAATAAAACCATTTTCATTATCGACAATAATTTATATGTAGACATCTTCATAGTCAATGCATTTTTTTTTTATGCTCATTCATTTTTGTAAATAATACAAGCGATCGCATATCTTCTAAATCATCAAATTTTTTTACGAAATAAACGCACCCTAAATTGGATTGATTTCGCATGTGAAAGCATCATGCGGCTGTAGTGCGTCGTTTGCCTCCGTGGGGGAAGGACGTCAAAATTGTACACTAATATCGATGTTCAATATCGCATGTTACAAAATTGCAGCATCGGAGCCTATATTCCAGCAAACTTATGGTCTCAAACTTCAAAAAATTGGTGCAAGACTTCCAAGTTTTGTTACATGGTCACGAAATCGTAACATGGACCTCATATGAGATGCATACAAAATAACATGTAATCTACTAATTCATCCCTACTTAGCATTCAGGAAAGAACGTCATTCATCAGAAAACAAAACTACAGCTTGAGGAGAACCTCTCGGAAAACTCAACAACTTGTCGGAAAATTCCTTTAGTTCCTCGACCGTAATGGACAAATCTTTCGGCCCTGTAGAGATGACAAGCTTCTGTAAAACCAATGCCTTACAGAGTAAAAATTGCACGATTTGAATTGCATGATCCTTTGTTATGTCGCCGGATATTCTGACAATTCTGAGGCGGTCTGTAAGACATCCAAAAGAGCCATCTTGTAAATCCCAGTAGTTCCCTTCACGAATGTTGTACACATGCAGCCAATCTTCTTGGGCCTAGAAAAATCAGAGCGGACAGTTGCACGAAATTGCACATACCTGGAATAGCATGTAGAGCACAACTTCAAATGGGGATAAATGTACTTACAATAATGGAAGGCACTTCGCCAGGGATGATGTGTATATCTAGCATTTCCAAGCCAGGGGAGCTTCTCAATACTTTGGCAATTCCGGGGAGGTGCCATTTGGTCAGCATTGTCCTAAGAATCAAGCGCTGCCAACTGTTGGATGGGCAAGGCAAGTTCGTCAACTCCCATACTGTGAGAAACTGATTTTATCCAAAATCACAAGTCAGTACCTAGTTAACGAAATGAATAAACATGATACAGTAACAGTGACATAAAAGAGGTAAAAATCATCCAAATCAGCCCATAAAATTTCTCTTGCAGAAATAGACAAATGATAACTGAGATGATACTCTGAAGCATATCACATACTTCAGCAAGGAAGAGAACAGTGTGGAACTGCTTAGAAATTGGAAAGGACACCAGCATGTTTTGACTCTCCACCAATTTAAGAACCATAGCTTCCCTGCTTAGAATATCATATATCACTAATTTATTTCCTCATGTACATTATTACATCAAGAATCCATGTTAAAGTGGCATCATCCAGTGCTCTAACAACCACAAGGAACGGACTTCAGTTACAACATCAGCAACAGCAAGCTTTCTTTCTTCACATCAAAGAAGAATAGAGCAGCCAATAGCTGCTGCATGGATCATTCAAGCGATGCTTTAGGTTCATACTCAAGTAGCACAATCCCAAAAACCAAGGTAAAGCTCATAAATGTACTGGCACAGTTTGAATAAGGTTGACAGCCATCGACCAGCCATGGCTACATTGATTCAGCAAAAGAGAGAAAGGCCACACCACGTCCATGAAAAGCAAAGCCATAATTCTTGACATTTCTTGAAGGAACCTTACTACCTCCACCGTCCCACTAAAAAATGGAAAAGGAGAGAGAGAGAGAGAGAGAGAGAGAGAGAGAGAGGGGTGGGGGGGGACAAAGCTAGAAAGAACCCCTTGATCTTGGGGGTGTGTGGTGGGGCTTTTAATCTCGAGACATGACTTAAGATCTCAGGAAGTAATAGGATCAACAACAGCGACAACTAGTGTGATTTCCAGAGGAGAACAATATATCGATTTACAAGCAGATCCTCTTTTATGGAAACGAGGAAAGGAAGGTCAACTCACAAGAATTGGTCGGTGATGCATTGTAAGTACTTTCACCTGATGGAGCTCCTCCAGAATCTTTTGGACATCAAAATATTCCATATGTTCACATGTGAAACAATCATAGCAATCTACGGATGCATCTTGCAGAGATGATAGGTTCTCTGGTTCCACAAGCTCAAGCCATCCAGAGATGGCTAGTGATTTGATATTTGGACAGGCAACTTTAACTCTTGGCTCATCACAAGCAGGAATAGCAATCGTCACACTCCTAAGTTTGTGGGAAGCACAATTTAGTTCACACAGGCCGTAACAATCCAGAACAGTCAAGCTCTCGAGCTCTGGACTCCCATCTATAAAATTCTTGATTGGAACATCATTCAAAGCAATTTCCTTAAGATACAACACTTTAAGTGCCCTCATGACAATTTTCGTAGATGAATTCACGTCGCAGCTCACCAACTTCAATTCAGTTAAGAAGCTGCTCTGGAGAACAAAACCAGGCAATTCATATTTAGTCGAGCTGAGAGAGCCGCATGCCCTAAAATCCAAATCAAGGATCTTGGCATTCCTATTCACCGCAAATTCAATCCAACGATTGACCTCACCTGCATATCCCCCAGTCCTAATCATAATGTCATGCTCCTCGGGCTCAAGAGACATCAGATCATCCAATAGGTGGTATATCAAAAACTCGAAACGAAGGCGGAATTTGCAAATCTTGGGACCTTGGTGAAGCGCGAGCGCATGGCGAACAAACTCCGGAAACCTTAACAGGCTGCTCTCTTCGTAACTGTATCGCAAATTGTTCGAGCAATCGTGGAACAGGCACCAATCAAAGTCCAGATTGTAAATCGAAGTCCATAAGCCACCAAAGCTGGGGATGATTAGGGCTCTCACAGCATCCCTAGTGGGTAAAAGCGAGAGGATGTGAATCAAAATGGAATCCGGCAAAGCCTTGATCCTGTCCACTTCTTGCTCGTTTTCCACAACACCCTTTGCCTTGTTCCTCCTACTGATTCCATAGTCCTCATCAAAATCACGCTTCTGTTCCATCCCGACGCGATGAATGAACCGAAAAGTACGTTCTAATTGAATTGGCGATGCGATGAGACAGAACTGGAACCAGCTTAATCACACATGCATTATAGGGTCTGCCGCAAAGAATTCCGTGGGCCGAGGATTAACTGAAAAGCAAGCGTAATTACTCACAGTCGGTGTCGCGCAATTGAACCCAAGAGCGGCGGAAACCACCACAGACGACGGAAGCCGGGCAGAGCATCGTCCTATTCCTGTTACACATTTCTCAACTCTTCCTGATAATCCAACTGTGAGTTTTGATACAGGCGGGAAGGATGGCATAAGAAAGCAGGAAAAAGCATAATCCTGTTCGCATTGCTCAACTTACTCCATCGCTGAGAATTCCGTGGATGATGATAAATACAGTCGGCGAGAAAAGACTGTGTTTTTATTAGGGGTGTCAAAATTGAAAAAAAAAAAAAAAAAAAAAAACTGAACAGAATGACTAACCGAATTGAATCCAACAAACAATTTATGCGTTTTGATTCGATTCGGTTAATTGAAAAATAACCGTTCTTTTATTTTGATTCAGTTCATTTTGATTTGATTCGGTTTCTTTTTATTTTATTTTTTTTTTCTGTTTTTTCTTCTTCTTTTTTTGTTGGCTGAGTGACGTAGAGGCGGTTCTTCCTTTGCCTTGTTCTCCTTCTTCTCCTTCACCAGATCTGGCCTCTCGATGGCCACCGCGAGGTTTGGTTCGGTTCTTCCACCGCGAGGTGATCATCGCCATCTCTGATTGGATATTTTTCCTTTCCCTTCTTCTCCTTTCCTCTTTCTGTGAGTGGTGCAGTGAGCGACTGGGTGAGCCGGGGAGAACTGACTCGTTTTGCTCCTTGCTTCTTTGCTTTTACTTTGTGACTATTTTATTCGTAATGACGATGTTCTCTCGACGGCCGGATTTGGCGAGGCGAGGGGGGTCGCGACCCCCTCGTCCCCGGCTGAGGCCCTCGCCAACAAGCTGGAGGGGGGTTGCCGGCCTCAGCCATCAAAAAAACTAAAAAGGAAAAGGAAAAGGAAAAAATAAAAATAAAATTGAAAAAGGAAAAATTGAAAATCGAATTGAATCGAACCGACCGAACTAGATTTTTGGTTCGTTTCATATTCGGTTCAGGGCGAGATTTAGTTCAGTTCAAGCTTGCCTCCTACTGGTTCAATTCGGTTAGGTTTTCTTGAAAAACGGAACCGAACTGAACCATTGACACCCCTAATTTTTATCGTGGCAATTTAATTACTTAAGCAAGTTATTGATAATCTAAGTATTAGCTTGATACTGACGAGAAACCTCGTATCATAGAAAATAGAAAAAAGCACGTACTCTTCACATTTCTTATTTAACTTCCTCGCTAAGAATTATAGTAATGGCCTGTTTGGCAAAGATTCTGATCCAAAAAATTGATTTTGATTAGAGTCATATTTTCTGATTCTGTTCTCTAGATGATTCTTAGAAAATTTTGTGCAGCTACCCGAACAGAAACGCCTTTGGTATCTACATAAAATTAAAATTTGTGCAGTTACTCGAACATAAACGCGTTTGGTATCTGTACAAAATTTCTGTTCCCGAGAACAACCAGGTGGCGAGAATTCTTTTTTTACAATTTTTCATCTTTTTTAAAAAAAATTAACTTTTTTAACTTTTTTTTAAATTTGTGACCTTTTTAAAGTTTTTTTAAATTTTTTAATTTTCCCTCATATTTTATTTTTAAAAAAAAATTCATTTTTTAAAATTTTTAAAATTTTTTAATTCCCCCTCTTTAAAATTTTTAACTTTTTTTTTGTTAAATTTTAAAGCTTATTTTTAAATTTAATTTTAAAAAATTAGTTGTTTGTAAATTTTCAAATCTAATTTTAATTTTTTTAAAAAGTTTAAAAGTCCACGCGACTTAATCTTTTTAAAAGAATTATGATTTTGTTCTTTTTTGTGATTCTCTTTTCCAGAATCAACTTTTTTATTATTTTTGTTTTTGCTCCAAAACTCTCCCCGGAAATAGAATCAGAATTAGAATCATTTACATTACCAAACATGTTTCTCATTCTTTTTTATTCCGGGGAACAGAATCAAAATCGTTGCCAAATAGACCCTAAGTGATCAAAGAATATGTTTTTATCATTCCGTGACACCTCTACGCCGGGCAGAGCATCATCCTGTTCACATTTCTGGACTCTCCGTGGTAATCTCACAATGACTTCAGATACAGATGGGAAAGGATGGTATTAGAAAGTAGGAAAAAACACCATCTCTTCCATGGCCCAATACTAAAAAAAACTCACAATTTTGGAATATGTTCCAATTATATCCAAAAATAAAAAAATTCTAACTTTTACTTTTGTCTCAATTCTACCGGCCTAATACCCAAAAAAATCCCCAACTTTAGCATTTGTCCCAATTATATCCAAAATATTTTTTTTTGTTTTATAAAAAACTCCAACTTTTACTTTTGTTCCACTTTCGTTAACCTTCCGTCCATAATCACTGTTAGTTAATCCTACGTAGCATTTCTACATCGTTAATGAATTACACCTCAGCAAAGCCGACATGAAAAAACCCTCAAACTTCTGTTTTGTTGTCTAGTTTCCCTACACATTGTCGGGAGATACATAGCCACTCAAGACAGCGCATTTCGGATTCTCCCCGGCACTCAACAACCCAAAGAACGGCTAAACGTGGAGATTTGATTATTTAGACGAACGATCTCAAATCTCGTTGTTCCTCAAACCTGTTGTTTCTGTATTTCGAAAATTCATTGGTAAGTTCGGTGAAAAAATTTGGGCCATGCAGGATTAATTAACGGTGATTATGGACGGAAGGCTAACGGTGATAGAATTGAGACAAAAATAAAAGTTGGGGATTTTTTACGAGACCAAAAAAAATTGGATATAATTAGGACATATGCTAAAGTTGAGATTTTTTTTTGTATGAGGTCGGTAAAATTGGGACAAAAGTAAAAGTTTGAGATTTTTTATGACAAATTTTTTTTTGGATATAATTGAGACATATGCTAAAGTTGATGGTTTTTTTTTTTTTTTTTGGTATTGGGCCTCCTTTTCACATTTCTTAGTTTACTTCCTCAGTAGGAATTTTCTCGTCCACATTAAATACAGTCAGTGACAATTCGATCATTTAAGTAAGTTATTGATAATCTAACCATGAGTTTTGATATCGACCGAAAAACATCCTATAATAGGAAATAGAAAAAAGCATCGTCCTCTTCACATTTCTTATTTAACTTCCTAGCTAAGAATTCTGTTGTACATACAGTTAGCGATCAAAAAATGTGTATTTATCATTTTGTGACAATTCGGTTGCTTTAAGTAAGTCATAAGTAATCTAATCGTGAGTTTTGATATCGACAAGAAATCTCGTGTGATAGAAAATAGAAAAAAAAGCATCGTTCTCTTCACATTTCTTACTTTACTTCATCGCTAAGAATTATGTCGTGTACCATAGATCCGATCAAAGGATGTGTTCTTATCCTTCCGCGACAATTCGGTCACTTATGTAAGTTATTGGGTCAAATCTATTGCATGGTACTCCTCTATCAATTTCCCATCTAACAATACAAATAATGACCTAATGATACGGCCAACCTACGAGATGGTAGAAAAATCCCGCTCATCAAATTTATTGAGACCATCCAAAGACCTCTTACCTCAATAATATCACGATAGAAACATCGTTTAGACAATCAATACTGTAAAAGTATATCACTCGCACTAGTTAATTCCTTCTTTAGATACGAAGACCGTTTCGCTAAAAATTAGTGAAACACCTTTCGCCAAAAGAAGATCTTTGGGTTTTGGAAATCGAGTTTAGTGGCTATTAAGACATGAATTGAATTGCGTAACAAGGATCAAGAACAATTAAATCTAAAGGAAAGGAAATGTAAGTACTGGAAACGAAATTATACTGATAAAATACATAAGATTGTGGTGATGACGTGGATCCCTTATAATACACACATTAACTTGTAGGTCACATTGTAACTGCTAATGAGCAGTTTATCTTCACTATGTTCTCTTTCTTCGCTTCCTTTGCTTTCAACACTCAGCCCCGTTATATATTTATCGTTGATCGATCGTTATCGTATGTCGCTAGCTACATACTTTGGTCATCGATGATTATCATGGTTATCGCCAAATGTCTCCTCTATCGATAACTTGCCGATAACCAAACCATCCTTAACACCAAGTTCTATGTCCATTCAAATCAGCGTTAAAGACTTGGTATTAGCAACAAAGACGAAACCCTTTTGTGCCTTTGAAAGCATGTTGACCTTATCAAATAAACAGGGGAAAATGACACAAACAGTCCATGAACTTTAACTCAATATACAATGTTCTTCCTGAACTTTAGCCCAATGTGTAATGTGGTTCATGAACTTTTAATAAGTTTAATGTGGTCCCTAAATTTCTGCTACACGTTTAATTTAATCCATGAATTATATAAGTGTTCAATATTATCGCTAATATTGGATTAATAGAAGGACAACATTGAACATATTCATATAGTTTGAACTATATTGAACATGTAACGAAAGTCTATGGACCACAATGGATAATTTTTTTTTTCATAGACCACATTGCATATTGGACTAAAATTCATGAATCACATTGAACAAGTTAAAGATTCAAAAATTACATTGCACGTGTGCCCGTGGGCGGCTCAGGTGACGCGTGCCATGCCTCTCTAGACTTCTGCAACAATTGCCATTCCCTACACGAGGTCATGCTCATGCTCATTCTACCCTCAAATCACTTGGTTGATGGAAAAACTTCCTTTATTAGAACAAAACAATCAAATGCTAGTTGTGCGTGCATAACTACTAAATAGAATAGCACATGTCAATATGAAAATGAAGCTTAAACAGACCCAGGGAAGATGACTAGGTGAGTAGAATCAGAAATGTTCATATGCTTGGAAGGACCAAAGAGTAAAGGTAAAAAGTCAATTCAGCATACAGCGTGAAAAGACCGGAGGACCGTGACTAAATTTTGGGTGAGTCAATCCATTTCAGGCTTCAACGTTGACCCGACATATGAAATAAAATGTGCTCGAAATCTTGCCCCAAACTATTGAGGCTACGAAATTTCTAATCGGGTCGGGTTGGACGTGACAAGTTTTGGGCATTCATTTCTTTGCCCTACTAATTTGTACTTCATGTAGCGCATAATTTTAGCACAGAACGAAAAAGTTACGAAAAAAAAAGGTCGAATTAGGGAAATGCAGTGCCATGTGGTCTTCAGCA
Source organism: Lenwebbia sp. NSW1173648 (assembly GCA_029784005.1). Classification (NCBI taxonomy): domain Eukaryota; kingdom Viridiplantae; phylum Streptophyta; class Magnoliopsida; order Myrtales; family Myrtaceae; genus Lenwebbia; species Lenwebbia sp. NSW1173648. Next base: position 15,781,937 of record JARCGZ010000008.1, on the reverse strand, counting down.
ATCATGTCGAGGTTTTTGCTTTTGGAAGTTTGACGTGAAAATTAAGACTCCATTTATTTTGCGAAAAATGGATAATTGGGAACGCCTCCGTAAAGTTGATCGTCTATATTGCTTCATATAATTAGACAAATAAAAATATTTTTACTATTGATAAGATTTATGTTTAAACATCTTCGTGGTCAATAAAAAAATTAACTCAATTTAACAAAAATAATCGAAAGGAAAATTTGTCACAAGAGTATTAATTTAGGATTTGTGATAAATTTATTTGTAGCAATTTAGAATTTGTTAAGGTTAAAAAATTAATTTAGGATAAATTTATTGTAAGATACTAATTTGGTGACTCCCTCTGCTTCTTCTTATCCTTCGCGCGGTTCCCTGTTGAGGGCCCCAGATGGGCCAGATTACCTCTCGACCGGAGCCCACACTTGATCGGCCAGACGTCGCAGCCTCCCACCACCAGGCACCAACCACCGAGAGATCTCTCTCCCTCTCTCTCTCTCTCTCTCTCTGTCTGAAACTCGCGTGCTCGTCGGTGGATGCCAGTGACGCTGCCAGGTTCCGTCCCCATTTCTGGACTCTATCTCGGTACGTCGCCTTAACCGCTCTTCCGACGGCCGGGGCAATCAACTTCCGGCTTTCCGTCGCTCCTTCGTGAAAAACAGGCATCATCGGTTGCCCCGAGAAGATACTGTGGGACATGGAGGCAGTGGCGAGGATGGGGACTTCGTCGGAACCTTCTATTTGGGGAGACATCGACCTCTGCGAGAGGTGAAGGGTTCGGTCGATTTCTTTTCATCGTCCTTTTTTATTTTGTTTTGCTCATGTTTCTTTCTCTCTCTTCTGAAATTCGCAGTTACCTTGTGTGTTCTATGTACGAGGAGGCGGCTTCATTGGCCTCCTCCGTTCTGGAGCGTCTATGTCGGAACAAGAGTGATCTCATTGGAGAAGCAGGAGACGGTCTTTGGCAGCTGCATGACACGATGGAATCAGCTGGGATGGTGTTAGTGCAGTCTTTGAAAGAAATGGGGAGGTCCCGTATTTTTTTCTTCTTCTTGATTTCATTGATTTGTAATGAGTTTCCATCTGATGAGTGGGTACATGTTCTTTACATGTTCTCTTTGTTTGATTAACATATGCATTTTGCAGCCTTCCCTGTGTAGTTCATATCAGGGGTCATTTCATATCTCACGCCATTGACAGAACTTTCTTATAGTCTTTTGAAGCATATTTTCTTTTTTCAGTCTTTAGTTTAAAAACCTGTGCATCAAACTGCTCATGAGAAGATGTTTCGGGTTTCTGACTGTAAAGTATATCGATACATCACTAGATCTTTATACCAATGTGGTCTTGTTATCGAGTGCCCTAGGAGTACTTGTTAGCCGCCCTTAATTTGAAATGTTCCGATTACAAAGCACTGATCATACAAAATGTGAGGACATGTAGTGCATTGGAAACTGTAAAGTTTCCTTAATCAGTTGCCACTCGTTAACAAAATCTTTACAATGTCAACAAGATCCTTACATGTTCTGATCCATCAGTCGAGATTTTTAGTCCCCTATTTTAGATTTTAACTCCTGGAAAGAACCGCCAAGGTACATGGCCTGGTGGAAGGGGGAGGGGGAGGTGAGGGTCAGGGACAAGTTCTGAGTTTGATAGTGGACGAAGGTACTCTTGACCTACAAAGCACTTCAACTAGCAAAAAAGATCTTTGAAGGAAGCTTCATGGTGGACAATTTATTAAGTGCACAATAGATAAGATGACTCATTTATGCAAAATCTCATGCTCACTTTAGTTTTAGGGGGAAAGTTGAAATTGTACTATAACTTGTAGTATATTCTTGCAGGACTGCAGAAATTCTGCATAAGCTAACGGAATTGTGTGGTTCTGTTGCTGCCATCCCCATTGAAGTTCTCCAAATTGGGTAATTTAGTGTCGTCTTGCATTATCACGTTTCGATCTCTACTTGTTGAATAATGCCTTTTTGTGGAATGGTTTCAATGGTTATGTTGATGCTTTCCTGATTGAAGAGCAAAAGTGCAAAAGAAGTAAAGAACAGTAAGTACAATAAGCATCGGTTAAATTTTTGGAGTGTTTGCATTTGCTAGGTTAAGATCGGCCGACTGAAGTCCTTCTTGAAGCTAGTGTAGCTACATTTCTCGACCTTTATATTCTCTACCATTGTGGTTGAAGGAACGCATACATGATATGAGGCTGATTTATGCTCATCTTATTTGGGTTGTGGGGGTAAACAAGATGGTGTTAAGAAGTTCGATTCTCTAAGGCAACCAATTATATGCTATGTTTTGTCTTTTGAAATTTGGGTTCCTTTCTTTTGGAAAGAAAATATCTGGAGTTTTGTGTTCTTCATTGTTCTGTTTTTTTCTTTCTTTTTGCATGTTAATTTGTTTGTCTTTGGTCATTACCCCAGACAAACTACTAGGCTATTTGCCTATTGAGCAGTGGTTTTGCTTCGATGTTTTACATGATTGTTAGATTCATATTTGGCCTGCTCCATTTACCAATTGTTATTAATAAAACACAAAGATCTTAACAGGATTAGGGACATCGTATATGAAGTTGATGGGTTTACTGCATTTGTTCCTTAAGGCTTACACCAAGAGATACATGTTATTCGGGCCTCTAAATTTATTTGGATATTGTATTTCCAAATCCATCTCACAACCTTTCAAGGCATATCATCTGGCCTAAAAAATGGATTTTACATACCCCACCCTGAACTTTCCCTTACACGCACTTTGCACCCTTTAGTTTCCAAATTGTCCAAATGCAGTGTGAGGTTTTAAGAAAACCTGCTGTCTACGCCTTGGTCTCTAATGTTATGAGGAAATTGTTAGCAAATGTTATAGGAATTAGAAGGTGTGAAGTGTAGGCTTTGAAACTAGAGGATGCAAAATGCTAATAAGGATAAACCTGAGGACTTTTTTCTTTTTGTAAATTGCTTATCATTTGTACAAAATTGACTATAAGTTGAAAGCCCAAAGCGGAAGAGTTATAGAAAAGCATTAGAGTGTTTTGACATCTCGTTGATTAAAGTACCTCCAGGTTTGTATAAACTCTTAACTGCCGAAGACTTGACATGGTTTAATATTTTGGCACTTTGGTGCCATCTATATAAGTAAATGGGTTAGGAGTATACCACACTTAGATTGACCAAAACCCATTTACTAATGTACTTAAATTTTCAAAACAATGAATTATATCACAGCATTAGTTATGGCGTGTTTGTTGTTGTTTTGCAGCAGCAAAAAGTTTTTCTTTTTTGCGTTTTGCCAAAATTTAGAATTTTGTTCAAATCTTCAAATTTATGAAAATGCTCTATGTGAATTCGTGTGTCAATATTAGTATGTTGTTTGTTAAATTTTCAGGTTTTTTGGGTTTAAAAAAAGTCAAAAGTGCTTGAGCCACGAGATCTAAAAGAATAAAAAGTAAAAGGCAAGAGTCATTTCAATCCTTAAGTCATTATGAACTTTGAAGTTCCATACTCAATGTAGTTGAATTGTTCTGGCTCCCATGACCTCTAATCTATCTCATGGTTAATTTATTATAAACGACGAGGGAAGGTTTTCATCAATTTCAACAAATATAAGGAGTTTATCCAAATCAGGGTGATGTTTGAGTTTTATACCCCGCCCTGCCCTTGCCCCAAAGAGGTTATACAATGAAGTATATATTGCTTAATTTGAAGCCTTCTGTCTTTTTTTACTTGAGCTGTATATATTAAAATATGTCTCGAGTTTGAGCCCGAAGCGAAGATATGAATTTCGGAAATAAATAAATTAAGTTCGAAAGTTCGAATTTCTGCGGACGTACGAAATCAAGCAAATTGACAAGAAAAAGGGAATACACGCTTGAGTGATCTTTGACCGTGATGAGAGGATACAGAAAAGGAAGGATATTGTGCCTTTATTGCCCACTGGGAAGAAGAAGAAATAAAATAAAAGGAAATCATGATTCTTTTTTTATTTCCTAATCCCAATGGCAAGGACTTCTGTCGTTGACTATTCTAGACTCTTCGGGCAGTGGATAGATATTCCAAAAGAGAGTGCGTCGTGGTCTTCATGCGATTTGGTTGACGTGTAGAGTCGGCTTCCTCGTGTTTTCTGAAGTTTCGTTAATTGCATCAAGTGTTTTGATAGCCAATTAAATCTTGTGTTTAAGATTTGTGTAATTCATTCGTGAGATTGAGAGATTATTTCGTGAGGAATTGCGGGGCTAAACACTTTTGGGTTATTGAATGTAATTGGGGTTGGGAAACACTGAGAGTGTTTGAGTTCCTCGAGCGTGGTTTGTAATCTCCGCGTATCGTTTGATCTATAGTGGAATTCGTTGTTGTTTTCCCCGTGGACGTAGATCTCTACAACCGAACCATGTACATCTGGTGGTTGATTTATTTTCTTGTTCTGTCTATTTTATTGTTCGATCGCTTGTTCTGTGCAACAGTATAGAGTTTTTTTTTTTTTTTTTTGAAAATCTGTATAGAGGTTGATAGAAGTAAAATAGGATAGAGTTGAAATAAGTGCAGTATTGGAATATGTCCATTGAAGTTGTACATGTCATGTATTGATTTGGTGTATGCTACGCACAATGCTTTTTCAGATGTGGTAACCACCCTACCCACTTCCGCTACACCCATAATGCAACTTGATGATATATTCTTATTGGTAGTCATATGTCAAATCAGCGGATGACATGTTCTATGACACCCGCTAAATGTCATCTCATGCACTCTATCTTAACTCTATTGCAGAAGAAGACCTATGTTAACTTTGGGCTTTCTCTTCATCCTTTAGTCTCTAAGAAGAGCATCTTTGATTATCGTGTTGAATGCAAGTTAGCTGACCTCTTTTACTACAACATGAACTTCACTGACCGGTGCAGTTTCGTATCAGGGCCTGTTTGCAGATTTCAGAAGGTCTACCAGGGGTTCGAGAACTTCTAGGGGAGTTCCTTAGCAACTGGAGCTATGCGGATGAGAAATATTACAGTCCTGTCAATGCAGAGGCAAATGCTAATTGCACGGAAATTTGTGACGGACATTTTTTTTTGGGAGTTGATAAGTATTTGGAAGTTGTTGACATTTACGCTCTGACTTTACTGGCTAGAAACTTGGGTGAACTTGAACTGGCCATAAGTTGGGTTGAGAAAGCTGCATTGCCCAAGGATAAAAGGCAGGTATGAGAGATTTTGCAACCGTATTCGTTGAGGGACGCTCATTTATGGAATTTGTGATCATTGATTATTGTTCAGCATGCCTGCAATTTTGATGATAAGTGAGCCTGGAGTATGCAATTTGCTTTCCATGTTTTCTTAACTTATTGGATTGCTGAAATCACTAGCAAGAAATTGTGAAATAGGTGGAATTGATTTCTTTATAAATTGTTTTTTTATACATTTTTAGGTGTCATCGAAAATAATGGAAAAGGTGCATACTTCAGGTTTTTTTTTTTTTTGCCTGGCTTATTCCAGCTCCTTACATGTGATGACTACCGTATTGCAGGTTCAGTTCAGGCCATTTTCCATTAGTTCTTGTAGTTATGATGACGGGACAGTAATGTGCTTGACATTGTATGGATGTTAAAGTGGAATAAGGTCCACTTTATCCTATAATGTGGCAAAGGGGAATAATGGCATTAATCTCAATCAATGGAACGATATTCTTTGGGAGGCGTCTAGTTTCTCATGTATCTGTTTTGTCTTAATTAACATCGGGTAGCCTTCTGGCTTTAATCTCAATCTGTCTTATGACATTAAGAATGGAATAATGACATTTCACTGGGCTTGTCTTGTCTGATACAGATCTCATACCACCCTCTCTCTCTCTCTCTCTCTCTCTCTCTCACACGCGCGCGCGCGCGCGCGCCCACGCCCACACACAACACAACACACACGCAAACAATCACGCTCAGTCTTACAAATTTAGACCCGTTGTTACATCTTGTAAGAAGTTTGCAACAATTATCTATATTTGACGATGCAAAAGCATGGGGCTAGACTTGATCTTGGACCTGACCCTATAGGTCTGCCCCACTACTCGGACACAATTCATGCTCAGGTGAATCTAGGTCATAAAAAACCTGATCTTGGTACTTATAGCCAGGTGGACCTTCTAGTGCGTTTATTGCTTATCATGCATTGTGTGGTATATAGGGTTTTGTATTGATAAATTGGTGTTCATACTTGTGATGTTGGAGCAAATGTTAAGGTATGTTTTGGATTCTGCTTGCCAGTTATTGATTCAATAAAAAAGAAGAAAAGGAAACTCTGCAGCATATACTCTGAATGTTTTTTACTTAAGATGTTCCAGGTTCTAGTTTGTAATCCGGTTTCTGATGTGAAAGGTGGTAGCCAGTCTCTAGGGGGTTGAACTTAGGGTATGGACATCTTATCCTTAATAGACATGCAAGAAATTTATCATGTGTACTGGGGTCTTTAAGATGCATTCTCTGGTTAGGCTGATCCAGAATGTAGGCTGCTGATTTTACTGTTAATTTCATGTTAGCAGTGATATATATTTCATTAATCAGCTCCTTCCCATGTGATGTATAGTATCTGAATAATTGATTGTAGGGTGATTCTAATATCACAGATGCTTACTGCTGTTCAGCATATTTGCCAATAAACGATAGAGCATCCGACAACTTGCCTCGTTTCTCAGTTCAATGGGTGAAGTACTGCATTTTTGCTACTAAAATCATTTCTGTGATGGCTTTCAATCGAAGAATGATGCTTCACTTTTGCACAAACTTGATTGAAATCAATTTTGGTTTAATAACCATATGGTACTGTCCTTGATGCAGAAAATGTTAACAGTTTGTCATTACAACTTGCAATTTGTAGGACTTGCTCAGAAGGTTGCATTCGCTATATGCTATCAAGGCCACTAGCTTATCACAAGGTCCCCTGTCACATATGCTAAATGAGCATGAAGCTCCTTTAATGGGAGAAGCGAATGTATCAGAAGAATTTATTAGATCCGTAGAACAGAAAAGCATGCCAAATGGAGAAGATGATCGGAAACTAGCAATTCTGAAGTTGTATGGACAAGGCAAGCCTTGTTTCTGGTTGTTTCGATCAATCAATATGAGATTCGGCAATTATCGGTTAGTCCTATCAAATGGGAAGTTCTTGCTGGGATGCCTGATGCTGCTTGCATATTTCATTGCGCGAAGAAAGCGATCTGCCTTGAATAGGTAAGTGGATGTTGTATATGTGTGTGTTTGTGTGTGTGTGTGTGTGTGTGTGTGAGAGAGAGAGAGAGAGAGAGAGAGGTATTAAATTTCTGAAAGCCGCCTCAAGTGCTTTTATTGAACTGCTTGTTAGGGAAGTGTTTTCTGAGTCGAACTATTCGTGATTTCAGGTACGTCAAGAGACGGGCTGTGGCACTGAAGGGTGCTTTGGTAGATTTTTGGCATCTTGCATTTTCTTACCAAGTGAACCCCTTAGCGGCTGTTCAACCCCCTGCTTCCATGCCCGCCCGGCCATAAGAAGTGTGGAGGCTATCTGATCAAGGAGGTCTCTTCTCTTTTATCACCAGGATGTTTTCCCTTTCCCTGGGAGACTAATTTCTGTGCAACTCTAACGCAAAGAGATTTCACCCCTCCTTTTCAACAAATTTACTCTTCAGACAATAACAGCGGATGTTGTGTTTGGATAGAGAATTGTTGCCTCTCCTTGTACTTTATTTTTGTCTATGTGTCGATTCTAACCAAAATAGAAAAGGTGACTATAAATTGCGAGTTTGACAAAAAAAAAAAAACTATAAACTGCGAGAAACGTAACAAGGCTTGTTGTACGTTGTACGTATTCCATTGAGCTACCTTCGCAGTATCAATAGTTAATATAATGTCTGTGTTCATGGTACCGAGCACCAAATTTCAAGGGAAAAATTTTTCAACAAAAAAAAAAAGAGGAAAATTTCAAAGAAGGGCTTGAAATGTAGCCTTTAACAAAAAGGGTTTAAAGTGAATTTTGTCTCAAATAAAAGCTTGAAATGTCCAAGTTAGTTTCAACAAAGGATTTAAACTTGTCAAGTCAAATTTTTACTGATTGGCTTTTTCCTATGGCCAAAGCAGGGTAATTTTGTAAAAAAAAATTTGCGACTGGGTTAAAAAAAGGGTAAAATCCTAAAAAATAGAAAATGGATGGTACCACAAAAAATCCTAAATTAATACACTCGTGTCACATTTACTCAAAACTAATTTTTGTGTAATAACAAATTCCAAATTGGTACAACCGATGTGCCACATGCACTCCAAATTATAGTAAATCTGTGATTTTTTTGGGAGTAAATGTGGCATGTGTTTAACTAGTTTGGGATTAATGTGGTGCGGGGATTTTTAGTAACACAAAAATTAGTTTGGGGTAAACGTGGCACGAGTGTACCAATTTGGGATGTTGGTGGAATTAACTCAAACAAAGATCCCAAATTGAATTTTGAGTTATTCCCAAATCCATTTGAGACCAAATTGGGTCCGTCGACCCAAAGCAACTCTGAATTCTCAGTCCGTCACATCATATTTCGCCCTCCCCCCTTCACTGGTTCATGCTGTCTCCCTCTCCTGATGCCTCCAGTCCGTTGCCCGATAGCAAACTGCTCCTTGCTCCTTTCAAGTCTGTCGTCACAAGCTCCATGCTCAAGTGGAGGAGCAGGAGTGTCGATTCTGTCTAAGGAGTTTAGAGAAGCCTGGGTTCTTCAATTCCAGCTCAAGTGTTGCCGCGAGCTCCATCCTCAGCTGGAGGAGCGTTGATTCCATCCAGATTTCAGCGTAATTTAATTTGTTTCGTTTCGATCGAGTTTCTTTTGAACAAACTCAAGGCCGGACGGGATACATGCACCTTCTCTCTTCTCATAAATGACAATGAGCTTGAAATGTTACAAAAAGTTGAAGTAAATAGTTTCGAATGTCTCATGTTGTGATGTTGATAGGGCTGAGGAAGTGCTTTTTACCACATCATGTGAGCACGAGGCGGATGTAGAAGTTGTCGGGATTGATGATGTTGTTGGGGCTGATTAATGCTACTGTCGCCGCTACTAACGCTGTTGTTGGTGTTGCTGCTATCGATCAATTCTTGCAATGATTCCTGTTATAGCCTAACCAATCACGTTTCTCACAAGTGATTGCAGTATTCTGTTTTATTAACTTTACTCCTACAGGTTCTTGCACAACTTTCTTATTCCTTGTCTTCAAATTGATATCAGCTCTTTCATTCACTGATTTTGTTTTATGTTTCTTCATTCTGGAATCGAGCGATGGTTTGCTCCTGCACTTCTGGAACTTTGCACCTCATCGTGAGTTGTTCAAACTCCGTAAAGTGTTCTTCAATGCTCATCCCGTGTTATTAAAGGGAATTCAGTTTGAGGAACAAGTTTTACTTGTAGTTGTCGGTCAAGAACCGTTTCTTCGTCAGTTTCTTGAGTTTTTCCCAAGTCTTGATCTTTCTTTTTTCATTTTCCGATTCGTTAATGCTTTAGATTCTTCTACCAAAGAGAATGATATTTCGTCAATTTTTTCAGGACAGCAACCTTACATTTCTTCTTGTTCGAGTATGACTTGAAGTCAAAAACTCGTTCAATCCCGTGCAGCCAATCGACAAAGTCATCAGGATTAAAACTACCCTCAAATTCAGGTGCCTCCACTTTGATTTCACGATCATTCTCCTTGTGCCTCCATCTTCTCCTTCAGACTCGGTATTCTGAATTACTAGAGTTACCTCCAGTAGAATCGGAATCATCACCAGAACTTTGACAATTTGAACCATCACATCGATGTCGATCATCAAGACGTCTCACTGGATCTTCCAAAAGATTGAGGACTCACTATTTGTTACTGGAGTTCAGTTATGGCACGATATCGCCTTTTGTCTTGTGTTTGCTCCAAAGTCAAACCTATGGGAAGCTGATTATAAATTTTCAATGGGGAATGGATTAAAGAAGGAACCATTCAAATGAGTTCAACTTTAAGCTCTGATAACAACTTGATGCGTGCGTGGGGCGAGTGATTCCTTAGTCACTAACTTCATGCCTAACCCATCGAAGCAAGTTGTGATCAAATTCTGTCTTTGCTTGCATGAACATCGATTGTGCGGGATTAGCCGATGAAATCAAGTTAGAATTTATGTATCGTTCCATTGAATCGGATGCTCCCCGCATCACGATCCCTTTTAATCGGTAACCTTGTCGGCTCAATCTGTCATGATAACCGGCAACCAAACGCTATCGTGTATCAACAACTGGTCCACGGTCATCGATGTGTATCAATATCGACAACCGTTCTAATGGTCATTGATAATAGTTCACGTGAGGATTGACGGCCATTTATCCTTAAGTCACGTTTAGGACCCAGTTAATTTTTTTGTTCAAATACACAGCTTAAGAAGATTTCACTTAGGTTGCAATTTCAAGATCAATGTGGGCAGCCACGACTAGCCTTGGAGACCAGTTTGTAACCTTTCATAGAAGTAAATCAATCAACTGTAATTTCATTACACAATAATGAATTGTCTATAGGACACGAAAATCAATCAAATGCATTAAGACACACGTTATTTTCGACTAAGAAAAGAAATCTCCATGGCAAAGTTTCCCATTTTCTCTTCCGCTCCAAAGATGCTCGAGAAAATCTTGGGCTTCTCAAGGTTCTCGTGTGTAATTCGAAAAAGCCTGCATAATGGCCCGCTTTTGACTACTGATATCCTGTTTCTACACTCTTCATTTGTCACCGCAGCCAAGAAGAATTTTTTTTTTTGCCAATTGAGTCCTAAACCTTTTGTATTTTTATCAATTCTGACCGCAAATCGCTGATGTATCGCGGTTGGTACTGAAGTGGCACAACCATGGTCAATTTTAATAATATTTGTTAATTCTTTATAACAATTTTCAATCGCCGAACCTTGGCAACCCATTGGAGGAAGAAGGAAGGGCCAAAAAAAAAAAGAGAAAGAAAAAAAACTAATTCGAATAAATATTAAAATATTATGTAAATTGTCCAGCGTCGGTCGCAATTACAATAGATTTAAGACTTTTTCAGTAATTTTCTCCAAAAAAAGGAAAAACCGAGGGTATGGCTATGGAGAATGCCAATGGAGAGGCTGGGCGTGGCGTGGCCGCGCTGCTCCTGACGAAGACTTTCGAGATCATGGAGGACCCGACGGCGGACCCGATCATGTCGTGGAGAGGGACGAGGGACAACTTAATCGTCTGGAACTCCCACCTATTCTCCGCCACTCTGCTCCCCAAGTACTTCAAGCACGGGGACTTCTCCAGCGTCATCCGGCAGCTCAACACCTCCAACCGTGATAATCTTCAGCCTTAATTGTTGTTTTTGTGTCGGTTTACCACTTGTGGATTCTTTTTTGGTCTGATTCTGGTGGAACTTGTGTTAATTTGGAGACATAATGGAGACTCTTCGATTTGCAATGTTGTGGAAGCAAATCCATGGGCCACGTCGTCCCCATCTTCTTCCTCTTCATTTAATATTATCTGCAACACCATTCCCCAGCCGGCTCAGAGAAATTACAAAAAAAAAAAATCCTAAATCTATATAAAATCAGAAACTTATTAATTTGATCAATTTTGTTCTAAATCTTTTGATAATTTTTCAATTGAGTCATTCGGCCAATTTTTTAGTCAAAAATCATTAATGTGGACGCCGGTTATCTTATGTGACACCGCCAGTGCTGACGTGGACAATTACTGTAATTTTTTGTTTAAAAAATTTTCTTATTTTTTATTCCTTTTTTTCTTTTTCTTTTTTTTTTTGGGCTAGGGACCTTGGCCAACCGCAAATGCCTTGTCCAGAGGGCGAAGGCTGCCTCACCAACGGCCAGCGGACGTCGTGAAGGCTGCGGGCGAGGGCCTTCGCGGCCCTTGCCCAAATTTGGCGAGGTCGTGATGGCCCTAGGCGAAGCCTTTGCACCCCCGACAGCCGCGAGTGAGACAGTCTTGGCAGGTGACCCGCGTTGGCCAGGGAAAAAAGCAAAGAAAAAAAAGGAAAATAAATACAAACAAATAAAAAAAATTACAATAATTGTCCACGTCGGCGTTGGCGGTGCCACGTACGATGATCGACATCCACATCAGCGATTTTCAGTCAAAATTGACCGAAAAGACTTAATGGGTAAATTGTCGAAAGGTTTAGGACTACGTTGGTCAAAAGAATCTTTAGATGTCCAAACCCCTTGGAAAGGCTGAGGTAAACGCAGCCTAAATAGTACCGTGGACTAGGGAGAGAGAAGAGAGAGCTTAGGCTGAGGAGTCGCAACCAACAATATAGGCTCCACATTATCATATCATCAGATCGGCGCTTTTCTCGATGCAAGACATGTGATTCGATTGAGAAGCTTCCTGCTTCTGCCACGTATTGAATATAACACTGATGTGCTTCGCTGTCGCGCTCAATTATTTCTGATTTTTATCCTGTCTTCACAAAGTAATTAAATTTTCTTCCTTGTTTTTCTCGAATAACTTGGGAAATTCACTCTGCATCTACATCTACTTGGGTCACTCGCTCGCTCCCTCCCTCCCTCACTCTCCCCATCCCGCTTCGCTTCGCTTCACTCGGAACCCTCTTTTCCAGAACCAGAAAGCCTCTTCCATCTGCATTTCTCGAATTGCTTCCTTTCTGGTTGATCTTCTGAATGTAGAATGTAGGTTTCTTCAAATTCGAATCGATGGCGGCTTGATTCGTCGTGCATGAATTGGACCTGGGGCGAGGCAATGGCGAGAAGGGTCCCGAGGAGGGTCTGGTTAGGGTTCCAAAAATCGATGGGTCTCCTCGTGGGTGGGAATCACACCTCCTACAGGTTTTGCACTCGCTAAATTTCGATCCCTTTAGTGCCCTTGGCTTCAATCTCTCTCTCTGTTAAGATTTTTACGAATTAATCATCTGAAACTTGATCGGAAAGATCTGAACTTTGCACGAATTGCACTGGGCTTGAACTGATTGAATCCCCGATAAAATGATGGATTACAAGGCATTGAAATACCAGATTCTTCATGGGTACATCGCGAGGCGCGTGCTCCTTCGCACGCTTATGATAGCCTCTGCTATTTCTCTATTCCCTTTGCTGCATGTGTTGTCTGGTGGGAATCCGGCATTTTTTGCTCCGGCGAGTTCCGATAATTGCGCGGCCGACTCGGGTAACTTGGGCCAATTTATGCTGTCTGGCGCGTATTTGATTCCCGAATGGATGTTGGTACCAATATGGGGTTCGTTCGAATCCGTTGAGTGCAAAGAGGATGTGAATCTGACTGTTAATGTGGTTGGAGAGCTGATGAGCAAACACTTGCTGGATTATAGCGCAAAGGCTCTCTGTGCCGGGGAAGGATCGTCTGCCTGCGTTTACGCATTGCACGAATTGGGATTCTCCAATGCTTGCGGGGTGTACGGACACCCCTTCTTTTCTCTGAAACAAAAGCATTTGGTTTACGAGCTGAGCTACGATGACAATTCCTTCGACTTCGTATTCTCCAGGGACCTTGATAAGGTGTCGGTCCCTGCATTGCTTGTGCTCGAGATTGAGCGTGTGCTTAAGCCCGGCGGAATTGGGGCAATGCTTGTCGGTGTTAGCGGTTCCAATCCGAACAGCCTCATTAGGTCGGCAACGCCAGTTTCTTCGCTGCTGAAAGTTTCCAGTGTCGTTCACGTGGGCTTCATGAATGATTTCAGTCTTGGCGTGATGAATGACTTCACTCTGGTGGTTTTTAAGAAGACAGTTGAAAATGTGGGTTTCTTTGGGCAGAATAGACTTCCAGACAACTGCCCGTCAATTATTAAGAGCAAACCCTTTATCGATCTGATGGAGCCTCTTGTAGAGGAAAAGCCAATGGAATCAAAGCCAGAGAATTCCTATTTACCAAAATTCATAGATGTTTCATTAGCAAAGCAAATGACCTATATTGTTATTGGAGCAGGGGAGCATCTGAATTCTGCGCATGTGAATTGGTTCCTGCCATCTTATCCAGTGGACATCCGAGCATTTAACATTTATTTCGTCGACCACAACACATCAGTGCTTTCATCTTATGTCAAGAAGCCTGGTATTAGCTTTGTTTATCACCCAGGGCTGGTGGGAAACAAGGGCACAAGTAATCTTGGAGATGATCCTGAGTTTGATCCTTATCTGGGAAGTGAAGGTTTTGACATTCTTGCTTGGTTCAAGGAAACAGTGGAGCATGCAGACTTCGTGGTTGTGAAGATGAACACAGGGGAGTTAGAACTGAAATTCCTGGTGGAGTTATTCGAGACCGGAGCCATGTGCTCGGTGAATGAGCTCTTCCTCCACTGCTCGGACCCTTTGCAAGGCATCGGAGAGATGAAGGGGGGATGCATGGATCTGTTCAAGGGCCTGAGAAGCACTGGTGTGTTTGTTCATCAATGGTGGGGAAATTAGACTCTATTCCACGTTTTGCATCCTATTGTTTTTAGGTCGTGTCCTTTGTTTTGTGCGTCTCTCTAGTGCTTGCTTCATACTTACTGAAGCATCGCACCTCCCCTGCACGGATAAGTCCCATAAATGGAGTTCACTCATCATTGGAGATGAATGCCCTGCAAGGGTAGTACCGAATAATTGTCACGTGTCTGCGGAAGCTGTGCTTTCCGGCGTGGTTGAAATTTCTGAGTCGCGGTCCAGTACTTTAGTCGTGTGTCTTCGGAAGCTCTGCTTTCCGGCGTGTTTGGAATTTCCGAGTCGGTGGTCTAGTCCTTTCTGCTTTGATGTGTGGGGAAAATGTATGTTGCTTCTTGGTTGTGCTCTAGCACCACATGACATAAGCAACCATTTCTTCTCCATCTTATGAATAAAAGAACCTCGTCATTATAGTACTCTCTCATCCCTTTGCCTTAAGCATGTCTGCTTGAAATTTCTTGATACCATGAGCTGCGTGTCTTATGCCCCCATGATTTCTCTCATTAGAACTATGCGGATGACAGTGTGACATGAATCTTGAATTGGAAGAACTGCTTGTTCATGCTAATCATGGCGTATTTCATATTGATAAGAATTAAGAACCGTTTTAGGCTCAACGATATGTGGGAAATAGAAGTTCTCGTCGGCCGGTCAGAAGTCACGAGGAGTAGGGGATCTCAGACACCCAAGACAATGTGAAATCATGACCATGTGGTCTTGTCCTGTCTTGGAAAGACCGCTGGGGGTCTCTGTCTGTGTCTTGAATAATCAACATTGTACCCGAACTCAACTCCGTTTATAGCTGGTTTCAGACACAAGGTTCAATGATATAGGACGTACTGGGAAGCCTGTCTAGTCATTTTTCTCATATCTTTCAATCAATAATTGAGGGCTCCAATCCCCGGAGATGCTCCCACATGAAGAAGACGTAACACGTCCAAGAGAAGGCTGCGGCAAAATCACCGGCACAGAGGAAATGGCGAAGAGAAGAAGAAGGAAAAGGACTTCATAATTCCTCACGTTTCATCCCTTTTTGCAGTTATTGGAATAGCAGAGTGATAAAACCAAGTAGGAATAATAACTTAGGACATCAGTCTACATCTAGAAATAGCATAATGACTAATATCCGACCCATATCCTAAACACACTTCTAAATTTAACGAAATCTGAAAAAACTCATAATCAAACTGAGATGAGAGTGCAGAGTGAGCACAAGGTCGACAGAATAAGGGCGAGAGAAAATGAAGAGAGACACAAATGTGAGTTGGTTTAAATAAATTGTAAACCCATTTATGATCCACTTATGATCAATTTAACACCCATATTATATTTAAACACATTTACGATCCATTTATTAAATATAACTAACCCATATAACAATTCAGCTCATCATATGAGTTAAGAAATGGGTTTATGACCCATTTTGATAAGTCTACATCTCATTGAATCTTGTTCTATGCCGACACAAAGAAGTGAAATCTTGAACGCAAATTTCACTTTGTCTTCCTAAACCATTCCTAAACACATTCTTTTCCTTCTGATGTTTTCCCCCTTGGATTTGAACTTGAAGGCTAATACTCGTGGATTTGAATCTTGGTTAAGCGATGAGAGTTTACGTCTTCAATGAGAGTTCGGACCACTATGCTTCCGTACTTTTTGGGATCAAACCCAATAGCACAGAGTCATCAAGATTTACTTCGTCCACGATGTATGTTATTAACTTTTTCTCGGGCTAGATGTAGATGATATATGACTTGTTTGGAGAGAACTAACCTAGATGCTACAAAATGCGTCTAAACTGTTTCAATGTAACAAAGGAGGTAAAAAGGAAGAGACTGCCGTACAATCGGGTAATTAACTATTGATGCTATGGGAAAATTATCAAAAATTGTCATAAACCTATTGCAATTGTATGAATTTAGTCCTATACTTTTTTTTTTTTGCCAATTCAATCTGAAACCGTTTGCATTTGTGCCAATTCAGTCTTAAACCTTTTGTATTTTTGCCAATTCAATTCTTCCGGCCAATTTTGGATGGAAATCGCTGACGTGGCAATTTTTTAATAATATTTTAATATTTTTCGAATTTATTTATTTATTATTTCTTCTTCTTTTCCTTCTCTTCTTCCTCAAGCACACCTCTAACTGGCCAGAGGTGTGGCCTCACCTGCCATTGGCGACATCGAGGTCGGTCACACAAGGGGCGGCGAGGTTTGGCCTCGCCCTTGTCGGATTTGGTTGGGCGAGCCTCGCCCAACCCCTCGCGAGGTCGCCCAGCCACTGGCGAGGCCAGGCCTCGCCGCCCCTCGAGAGGCCGACCTCGCCGTCGCCAATGGTCGGCGAGGCCACACCTCTAGCCGGTCGGAGGTGTTGCCGGTTAGAGGCGCGGCTGAGGAAGAAGAGAAGCGAAAAGCAAAGAAAAGAAAAGAAAAAGAAAAATTATTTAAAAATTGCCACGTCAGCGTCGATTGTGCAACGTCAGCGATTTCCAGTCAAAATCGGCTGGAAGGACTGAATTGGCACAAATACAAAAGATTTAGGACTTAATTGGCACAAAAAAGGTTTAGGACTGAATTAGCATAATTGTAATATGCTTAGGACTTTTTTGGCAATTATCCCTGATTCTACATATCGTGATTCACATGCATCCTGTTCTATTTATAGGTTGTCACAGTGATCCTTCATGTTAGTCTAAATTGGAGAAACTATAATTCGAATACGAATGGTGTGTTTATTTCGCGGAAAATCAAAGATTTGGAAAATATTTTCCAAAAAATAAACGCTCGTATCTTTTAGAAAAATTAGTCAACGGAAAATATTTTCATTATCGGTAACACTTTATGCCTAACTATTTTCTCGATGATGAAAATATTTTGCATTCATTCATTTTTATGATGATACAAGCGTTTATTTTTTAAAAAATACTTTTCAAATTTTTGATTTTTCGTGAAACAAACGCACCCGAAATTTGTCGCATTTTACACCAAACATTTGACCGCTCAACTAAATCCGCGGAAGTTGTCGTGATTAGTACAGTCGACCAGAACAACCACCGCATGCATGCGACCAATAACACCATCAACGGTCGCCCTGCCGGCAATTTTGCCACGAATTTTTATCCACCGGGCTTCTACTATCTCCCTCCCTCGCTGGAGGTCGACGACCATTCTCCATTTGAAGGATTCGATTGCATACTTGAAACTGATCCAAATGCACATGTAATCTCATGTGTCGCTTCACTCCGTGAATAAGATTTTAACAACATATTTTAGTACGCCGGGGGAAAAAATTAAGGAGAATTTTTGCTTCCGAGTAAAAGAAAATGAAAACCAATAAGTCGAAGGTAAAAACGTTTTACCAGGGTCATAACCGTCTCCACTCACCGCTTCATCTGGACCAAAGCTAGCAAAACCCGAAAATAAAATACGTTGGTTTCGCGGAGAATAATTGATTCGAAAAATATTTTCCTGAAAATGATCGTTTTTACCACTTATAGAAAAGAGTGAACAAAACATATTTTCATCGTCCACGAAAATATTTGCAAATAGATCGTTATTGATAATAAAGTACTTTTTATTGCATAATTATTTTAAGCGATATAAGCAATCATTCTTTTGAAAAATGCTTGTTCAAAATTTTTCATTTTTTACTAAACAAACGGAGGCTAGATCTTTGGAAGAGATATTCTAGAAGTGACTAAGTCGCAGCAACATTTTAAAAGGCCCAAGACAAGATTTGCGAAAGAATTGACTAGAGAACTTGAAGAGGACGAGCATCTTAAAAGAGAGAAGTCGCCATGCAACGGTCTGGATCAACTATTGACCCGAAGAATGGGCATGCAATAAACTTTGCTTCCTCCCTTTTCCAAGGTCCTAATCGTGAATTCCCAAGGAATAATGATTTTCCTCGAGCCTGGATCATGTTATTTAGGGAAATTTGACGAAGTCTTAAGAGTCTTCTTCAAGCAAACTGCCTTCCGGCGTTTTGCTCATGCGACCGGAGCAAAAGTCTCGAAATTTAGGACACTTGAGTATTTTGTCAAACTTGCGAACTATGATCGTTCTGGGCGATACAAAGATTTAACGATGATTTTATAACTTTTTCTTTGTTTCTTCAACTATAATCGATCTCCACGCTCGAAATTTAGGTCAAATCTCAGCCTACGGGGAGTAATGGAAGCTCTAGAACAAACCCTCCATCATTTAACTTAATTGGTAATTAATAGCTTGATAAGTTGTGTACTTGATGAGATAAGTTGGGTAAGTGAGCTAAATGAATAAAGAACAAGTTCGTCGAACACTTGAACAATTCAACACATGCAAGAACGCACACGAAAATCACTAAATTAGCCAGTTTTGACACATTCTCCCCACCAAATTCACATCCCTAGCCCATTTGAGCTCATTTGACTTTGACTCTCTCTCTCTCTCTCTCTCTCTCTCTCTCTCTCTCTCTCTCTCTCTCTCTCTCTCTCTAATACCTTGACATGGTCTTAATGAATTCTTCTGGTTAGGGAATCGTTTTCATTGAATGAAGTTCGTGACATAAGCCGACACAACATGGTTTTTTTGTCTACTCTACTGTGGAACATCTTGGAAGGTCCAGTTGACCTGATGGGGCACTCAAGAAAGATCAAATTTCTCATTCCACACGAACACAAGCCCGTCAAAAATTTCCAAGGCCTTAGAAGGATTTGGGTTTTAGGACAAAATCGCGTTCCTATATAAAGTTTGGAATTCAAGGTCCAAATGATTGAATGGACAAGAAAATGAAGCGAATCGAAAGGAGGTCCTATAGATGCATTCGGTGTGAAAGGAATGTCGTTCTTGATGTTATGGCGCCGGTCGAGGACGCTCTTGTTTTATATCGGAATTGAATTACATGAAGCAATTTAACACGCGTATATACCCCCGTTATCGCTACAAGAAAACCAGTCAAATCTGGAATTAATCAAATAAACTTGTTTGACCAAAATAAAAATAAAAAGTAAAATAAACTTGTCACAGACCCACCTGCATTCATCTTTAATATCCTAACTAAATTAATTTTTTTTCTCAATTTTTATATGTAGAATATGATGTACTTATCGAAATTCGTTCTGCTAAAGGTCCGCTGATGCAACACTGGCGTCAATTATACGTGGAAGATCCTCCAAACCTTAATCTTGTAGCGTCCCAGGGCGCCACAGTACTAAGTACTTCTTTAATTTGTTATTATATACATACACACACACGGCCATACAATCCATCCACAACTACACAGGACGCGCGCCTAAAGAGGTATGGCCTTGATAGGGTTCATCTACCAGTACCTGTTACAGACAAGTGCACTCATAATACATAACAAGAACTCCTGATTTTTCTTATATATAAATATACAGGGGTAAGCACACCGCAAGTGCCATAACTTTTGTACGACGATCACTTGAGTATCATAACTTTTTTTTCCGCTTACTTGAGTACCAAATCGGAGCAAAATGGATCACCTGAGTGCCACTTCCCGCAAATCGTCCGACGTGGATTTTTTATATTGATTTATTCGTAACACGTGGATTTTTTGTCATTTTTCATATTTCTGTTGTTTTTTTTTTTTCTGGTTTTGGCATTGGCCAGCGAGGGTCACCGGCGACCCTCGCCGGCCACGGATTCGTCGCTGAAGGGCGAGGGCCGCCTCGCCCTCGGCCGGCGGGGCTGCGACGGCCATGGGCAAGGGCCTTCGCAGTCGCGCCGGCGGCGGGCGAGGGCCCTTGCGGCCCCCCCGGCAGGCCCTCACCTAGATCTGGCGAGGGCCTTCGCGCCCTCGCCCGCCGCCAGGGCGGTTGCGACGGCCCTCGCCCATGGCCGTCGCAGCCCCGCCGGCCGAGGGCGAGGCGGCCCTCGCCCTTCGACGACAACGATGGTGAGACTCTCGCTCGCTCTTCAAAAACCCTAGAGCTCCATCTCCTTCGATGCTCGACTGGTCGATTTCATTCTCTTTTTGCAATTTTTTCATTTTCGATTTCGTAGGCGCCGAGAGCAATCACCAATCCGGTGCTGGATTCGTTGTACCCGACCCTGGCCTTCCTCATCCTCGCGATCGGCCTCCTCTTCATCTCCATGTTCTTCATGTGAGCTCTGATCTGGCCTCCATACGCCATTTTCAATCTGTTTTCTTCTTTCTTGTTTGGTTCAAAGGCCCTCGCCCGCCACCGGCGCGGCTGCGATGGCCCTCGCCCATGGCCGTCGCTGCCCCGCCGGCCGAGGGCGAGGCGACCCTCGCCCTTCGGCGACGGATCCGTGGCCGGCGAGGGTCGCAGGCCAATGTCAAAAACCAGAAAAAAAAATTCAAAGGAAAATAAAAAAAATTCAAAATAATTAAAAAAACAATAAAGATATTCCAAAAAATATTTAAAAATTCAAAAACAATCGTGCCGGCGATGCCACGTCAGATTTTCCGGCGTCCACGTAAGATTTCTGGTGAGCCAAATCGCCGATGGCACTCAAGTGATCGATTTTTAAAAGTTGTGGCACTCAAGTGAGCGAAAAAAAAGTTGTGGCACTCAAGTGATCGCCGTACAAAAGTTATGGCACTTGCGGTGTACTTATCCCTAAATATACATCATAAATTTTCCGTTATTTACAAAACGACCTCAACAGACAACTGAGAGGATCAAAAGGTAACTACTCCCGGACTACTGCCACCATAATATGTCTGCTACTCTTCACTTCCATCCTTTCCGTCCAGCTAAATCTCAAAAGATAAACAACCAACGAGGGTGAGCTAAAAGCACAGCAAGTACAAATCTAACGCATCAACTATTGGAATCATCGATCACTGGATATGCATGCTATATACACACTCGGCATGTCCATATACGAACTATTCAGACAATCCGAAACAACCAGCTTCTCGTCATTCACAACAATCACCAAAGGTAACATGCCAAATATCAAATAACCGTCATTCAACTTGAAATACGGGTCACATAGAGTACTATCGTTGCTAAACCTCATCAAACAACTCATATTCACCTCTAGGACCTTCGGCCTCCATACCAACTTCACTCAATCCAAGAATAAACGTCCGTCTCGCTACACTTAACCATTGAACTACTCAATTCAGAACTAATAAGAGACCATTCAAGCATTAACAATGACATGCAAGCCATTTAAAGGTTCGTCGTGCACTAACACTACCAAATCCGAAACCCCTCACACGCAGCTGAGCTCAATCCGCCGCCAAATTCAACG
Source organism: Lenwebbia sp. NSW1173648 (assembly GCA_029784005.1). Classification (NCBI taxonomy): domain Eukaryota; kingdom Viridiplantae; phylum Streptophyta; class Magnoliopsida; order Myrtales; family Myrtaceae; genus Lenwebbia; species Lenwebbia sp. NSW1173648. The sequence continues at coordinate 15,760,278 of JARCGZ010000008.1, read as the reverse complement.
ATTCGTCCACCAATTACACAAATCCAACCCTCACAGATATCAATCGTGCCAATAGGGACAACATGCAAGTCAATCAAAGTCCATCGCACGTTAACGTCGCCAAGACCGAGCCCTATCTCACTCGGCCAACCTCATTTCACCGCCCAAATCGACGATCCGTCCACCGATTCCACAAATCCTATCCTCAAGGACGTCATTCACAACCAAAGGAACGACATGCAAGACGTCCGAACACGCCTCAGTCCAAAATCGAAACTTCTCTCATTCGGCCACCACAAACCGCCGCTCAATCTCGATGATCCATCCACCAAATCCACTCACCCGAACCTCAAGGAAGACTATCACGCTAGATTTCAAGACATGCAACTAGAAACGGACATTCTAACAGTTAATGGGTTAGGATTCTACTCGCCTCGTAACCGAACACGAAGACGATCCCGAACCGCCGCTCCTCAAGCTCAAAGGCAACCTTCTTCTTCCTCTTGATGCGGGTGAGTCCACGAGCGAGAGAGGGAGAGAATGAGGGCGGGTCGGCTAGAGAATCGGGAGAGAAGAGAGGGAGGGAGTGAATTGGGCGTGAGAGCTAAAGAGAGAAGTGAGATTGTTCTTTGGTTTCTCCAAAAATGAAAGAGGAGAGAGAAAATCAAGCTTATAGAGTGGGGGAGGTTTCATGCATAGGTGCCACTTGGCACACATACACCCATACACGTGTGCATGGTCGGCCACTTGTCCATCATTCGAATTCCACTTGTCTTCGGCCACTAAGGGTAAATTCCACTAATTGCACTAATTTTCCACATAATTTAGCTCTACGGAATCGAAACTAACTATCGGGCGCCCTCGTCCTTCCATCAATAATTTTCCACGCCATCATCTAAAGTCCCTTAAATGACTATTTCACGATTACCGCCGCCAAGATTACCGTTTCGCTTACTTAAATCACTTAGGCGAAAACCAGGTCTATCACAAATCTACCCTTATAATCTAGTCAGCGTGCCTAATAAACGATTGGATATTATAGAGAATGCCTATTTTTCACGTCTTATAGTGATGACGGCTGCAGATTTTTCTAGGTTCGGCGATGGGTTTCCGAACTTCTAGAGTAACCGCTCCTTCTCTACTTTACCACTCTGATCTTTCAAAACATTTACAAGAAACTCCCCTGATAATACTTTTGGGAACTCCTATGATCAAATGAGGTCGTGATTGTAAGAAGAAAATCGACCGAGTTTCGGCTCAATGCATGAAATTTTTCACTTACCTGTTAAGAATGAATAGAGTGTGATTCATACATGTGTTTTCTCCTTTTTAAAAACAAATTTGGCCTATTTGATTACATGGTGCCCACTCAGCACCACATAACATTAACACGTCGAGTCGGACTCCTGCAAAACCGAAAGGACAACATTGCACCGGATAGATAATGGGCATGTTTGGTTCAGTTTTGGAGAAATGTTCTTGGGAAAATGCAAATACCTTTAGGCTAAATGGGATTTTCGAAATGCAAATAGTATTTGGTAAAGTGTATTTTAAAAATACATTGGAAAGCAACTTTGACGTAAATACCATTTGGTAAAAAACACCTATTGTAAATAATTCGAATTTTTAATTATTTTTAAATTTTACGAATAAATATTATTTTTAATTATTTTAATTTTTAATTACTTTATTTATTTATTTTTTCTCTTTTTTTCCTTCTTCCTTCGTTAATTTCTTCTCAGCCTATCGCCGGCCACAACGGCGGCCGGCGACCGGCCACAGGCCAGGCTCGACCTCTCCCCGACCTTGCCGGAGGCCCGCTAGCTGAGGCCGAGCCTCGCTTGCTCAAGGTCGGGGCTTGCGTCGCCGAGCCTCGAGCTCGCCGGCCCGGGTGTCATGGTCCATCGTCGGGCGGCCACCGTCGCCGAGGTCCACAATTGGTGGAGGAAGGAGCAGCAGGCGGAGGAAGGAGGAAGGAGGAAGAAGGAGAAAAGAAAAAAGGAAAAGAAAAAGAAAAAATAAAATAAAGAAGAAAATAAAAAGATTTAAAAAAAAATAAAAAATTGTAGTTGCATTCCGGAAATGCAACTTTCCAAAGTATCTCCGGAGCTACTTTGGGTTAAAGGCCTTTAGGGGCCTTTGAAAAATGCAATTGCATTTTTCCAAAGTTGAGCAAAAAACGAACCAAACGCTATTTGCATTTGGCCAAGGGACTTTAGAGCCCAAAAGCCCCTTTCAAATGCTGAACCAAACAGGCCCAATGTTTGGAAAAATTACCAAAAAAATCGTAAACTTATTGCATTTGTGCCGATTCAGTCATAAACCTTTCAATTCGGCCAAAGTCCTCAACCTTTTGAAAATTTTTCATTGTAGTCCATCCCGCCAATTTTGGGATGGGAGAAGCTTGAATGTTTCTCATTTGTGTAGATCTTGCCATGTTTAGCAAGTCCGTTCATGATGGCGTTATAGCGCATGAGCATTCCTTTGATATCTTCGTGAGGCTCCATCCTGTGAGTCTCATAATCACCAAGCAAGATATTCATCTTTTCGTCTTTGACTTAGTGGTCTCTTCATAGGCAACTTCAAGCATATCCCAAATTTCCTCTGCTCGGCTACAAGAATAAATTTTGTCATACTTAGAATCGGATAATTCACAATGCAAGAAATGTATAGCTCTTGAGTTTGACGTAAGTCATCTCATTTCTTCTGCATTTTCTCGGATTGCATTTCCTCTCGCTTGTAGTGAGATTGTGTGGGGTGAGAAACGAACAATGATTTTAAGACTCCGAGAGTGAACAAAGTTATCCATTCAGAAGAATCCATAAACAACATTACTAGAAAGTAAGACTGCTCATTTGGATTGGGATAATCTTTTGTCCAAAGAACTTAATTAATGTAATCAGAAAAATCTTTCAAAGCCAAGTAGAGTTCGTGAAAATTTTGAAAGTAATGAAGATCCTTTAGTAAAGTACATATTTGGAAAACTTCGATTCAAAACAAAGAAATCTTTAAAAGCAATGAAATAATTCTAGAAATCTTGAGTTTAAAGAATGGATAATCATCAAATAAAATTTGTAAAAATACCTCTTGTAAAGTTAGCCATAACAAGATCTTCATCCTCAGAAGTAAAACACTTCTAAAAACAAGCAAGAAGGCTCTGATACCAATTGTTGAAGCTAACAATACAACCTAGAGAGGGGTGAATAGGTTGACAAGTTAAATTTCACCAGCAGCATAAACAGTTTAACAAAATCAAGAGTGCTGCTGATGAACAAATAACGTGATCGGGTACGATGTTGATAAATAGATACGGATAATAAAGAACAATGATGCTAGTAGTAAAGAGATATAAGTTAGCACACTGAGATTTATAGTGGTTCGATTTTATCCCCAACCTTATATCCACTCTCTAGGCTAACATCCACAATGAGGTTGGAATCTATTAGTAATCGGCATTGCAATTTACAATTGGCAAGTATTGTTCCTTTCACATGATAAATCACACTATCAAGACAAAGCCACTGCTCTTACACTTGTATACTTGACTCTACTATGATTACAACTCAGTAGCACCACACTGAGATGCAACAGAAAGAAGAACACTCAAAGATGGACTACTAGAAGTACCAAGCCAGTTTCATGGGGAAAGCTTTATTATTTCCTCGTAACGTACGAAGTCCCAACCCTCCACAGGTCTTCGGTTGCAAAAGCTTCTCCCATCTTAGCAGGTGCAACATTTTTTTTTACCTCTCTCTCTCTCTCTCTCTCTCTCTCTCTCCCCATGTGACTACAGGCAACTTCGTCACTTGCATCGCATATGATGGCATAGTATGATGGCATAGCCATACCAACAGACTGAACCAGGGTGATTCTACGAGCAAGATATAAATTTTCAGCTTTCCACCCATTTAACTTACTATGCACTTTATCAACAACAGATTGGTAAGTTCTGCGAGTAACTCTTTCATGAAGCAATATTTGCCAAGATTAGTAGCAAGAGGGTAGCCGCTAGCCGCCCACGTTGCTGATAAGAGCTCCCATTAAATAGAAAGGAAAAGAGTCACGGCGGCTTGCAATGCATGAGAAAAAGACGAGGAATAAGAGAAGTTAGAAAATGCGGTTCCTTTCCATCTAACTCTTGAATGCTTTTCATAGCCTTGTGGGAAGTTAGCTTTCGTCCTTTAGTGAGGATGTGGATAGGGTTCTGTCATGACTCTGAACGGGCAACATGGCAAGTTGATGTAGTTATATCATTTCTTTTTCCCATCAAAAGTAGCAACTTGCATATCATATTTTGCGGAAATGCTTGTTCAATGGTGAGGAATCAAAGATTGGTAGCTTCCTGGATGTTCACACGTCTTTCTTTTTCAGGGAAAAAGAAAAGGAAATGATGTTTAATGAGTTCACACGTTGGATGTTCACACTTAATCTCCTGCCCATATTACTATTCATCAAAGGCTTCCTCCCCATGAAGGAACCGAGCAGCTTCCCTAAAGAATACTTCCTTATAGTTTATTCCTTTCAAACAGTGAAGCTCGCTCGATCCTTTGACTGACGGACTACGGGCTCCTTCGCGGCAGGTGATTTCCAGATTAAGAAACTGACCATCTTTTGCCATTCAATCTAATCCGGCGATCAATGTACGACAACTAATATAAAGAGAGTGACATGAGGGTGGGTGCCCGGTAGGGAAATCCTGGGGCAAAGTGAAAAAATCACAATCGAAAGAGAAAGCCACGCCACAGGGGTTCGACCTCAAGCGCAGGAAAAAATTTCGTTGACCAACGTTGTGTGTGGCTACGTGTCCATGTCGAGGGAAGGCAATTGAAGTTGTCAAATTGCCCCGAGTGTCATAAAGTCAACTCCTAGGAACGACGTGGGGCATTTGGCGTGTCCGGCGTACCAAAATTTCCGAGGCCTTTTATTGCTCCGACCCGGTGTTTTTGTCCTACCTAAAGAAGACCCGCTTCTTCCTCTTGTTCCTCCTCCTCTTTCTTGTCTCTCTGATCCGATTCTTTTCCCGGAGAAATTCGTGGTTCATCAGTTATGAAGCTCCAGGTTTTATTTCCAAGCTGCTTTTCGGCGCCCAACGCCGTCGTTGATGGAAGCATGGATGGTATGTTGGTTTTGATAGATCTTGTTGTCTAAGAAATCGATTTGATTTCGTGTTTTTTAGGAAATGATGAACTGGCTTTTTTACCCTTTTCGCTTCTTCTGGTCAGGGATGGATGGGTTGACTCCTCGGAGTTTCCGAGTGTTCTCTTACAAGGAAATGAAGGCCGCCACTAAGGGATTTCACCCTTCGAACAAGATCGGAGAAGGCGGCTTCGGATCTGTGTTCAAGGTACTAATTTTGTTCTTTCCTGTCAAGAAATCCAGATGGATATGCACAAAATTAGTTGCATCAATATCTTATTTTATGGGTTGGTAACATGGCAATGTTGATCAATATTGGACTATTGCGCAGGGCTGGCTTCAAGATGGAACCACTGTGGCGATAAAAGTGCTCTCTGTCGAGCTCGAGTCAATGCGAGGCGAGCGGGAGTTCATCTCCGAGATCATCGCTCTCTCTCACATCAAACATGAAAATCTGGTCAGCCTTCGAGGGTGTTGCATCGAAGGAGCTGATCGGTTCTTGGTCTATGATCACATGGAAAATAACAGCGTTGCACACACCATACTAGGTAAACCAATAGTAATACCACCCCTTGAACTATGAGTGAATTATTTCTTTGAGGCTGGGTTGTAAATGTTTTGTGGCCATTTGACAGGTGAAGATCAGAAGAGGATGAGATTCCATTGGGAGGCAAGGCGGAAAATCATGGTCGGGATAGCACGCGGGCTAGCGTATCTGCACGAAGAGGTGGAGCCTCGCATTTTGCACAGAGATGTCAAGGCCAGCAACATACTTCTGGATCGAGATTTCACTCCCAAAGTTTCCGACTTCGGTCTGTCTAAGATTCTCAGAGGGAATATTACTCACATTAGCACTCGTGTCGCCGGGACATTGTAAGTCGACAAACTTAGATTGCTATCTACTCTTTAGTCAAATTCACCTTCAACTATATTATTCTCCAAAGGTTAACACAAACTACGATTATATCCTGATGAAAGTTCTGATTGAATGTGAATTGCAGAGGTTATCTTGCTCCTGAATATGCCATCAGTGGCCGCTTGACAAGGAAATCGGATGTCTATAGCTTCGGGGTGTTGCTGCTGGAAATAATCAGCGGTCGACCAGTCTTGGCCTTCGACTTGGAGCTCGGAGAACAGCACCTTGTTCAAAAGGTAGCAATCCTACACCCTGTTCTTTCTCTGCCTTCATCGGATTCCTGGATTTGGACAAAAAGAACATGTATATACCATTAACGCATCCAGTTTAATCCCCGAAAAATCTGCTGTTGTCTTTCCTTTAAAAAGTCAAAATGTTCGGCAAGCAGGCAAAGTCTGAAACCGACAAGTGAACCTGAGAAGAAATCTCATGGTTTTTATATTTGGTCAGGCATGGGTGGCGCACACGGAAGACGAGCCACAGAAAATAGTGGACCCGGTTTTAGATGTGAACGGCCACCCGGGACAGGAGGCCGTCAGATTCATCAAGGTGGGCCTACTCTGCGTCCAGGAAGCAGCCACGTCCCGGCCCAGGATGTCGGCGGTGGTTAAGATGCTGACCGGCGAGGTCGACATCGACCACATCAAGATCACGGAGCCGGGGCACATCACGGACTTCACGGACATTCACATCGGTTCTAACAAGTCCTCGACACAGAGCCTTTTCTCCAAGGATTCGGATTCCTCCGAGACCCTGCCAGGACCCCCCAAATCGGTGGTGTTTTGAGTAGCGTTTAGGTTGTATTAGGATGTTGTCGATGTTCGGATGAGGACGACCGAGGATTTGTCCTGGGAAAATCATTCGAAATCTAGGGAAAAAACTCCCCCAAAAAGAAAGAAAGAAAGAGAATTTGGAAATCCATGGATGTGTAAATAGGAGGTGATTGGATGTCCCCAGGAGAAAATGTATTTCCAGGAAGTGAAATCATTGGAATTGTTGTTATTATTTTTCTTTATTTTGGTTGACATTGGAGTCTTGATTCTAGAGGTGTCTCCAGTGATTTCTATGCCGACTGTAATACTTGGTCAATGCTCATGAATCACCGTGTACATATTCTTCAACGGCTTGAACATTTGGCACGCAGTTCTTTTTTTATTTTATTTACTAAGTATTGGACAAATTTTAGTATCTAGCGTACGAGGTGAAAAGATCTTTCTTAGATTTTCTTGAGAGAGGTTAGTCGTCTGGTCAGGCGAGGGAAAGCGATGATAACATACTTTATTCATTCTATTAGAATATTGATACGTAAGGAGTGATCTAACTCGACGAATCACTTTCTTTGCCTTTTTGGAAAAATTTTAAAAGCGTGAATTGAGAAAAATTAAGTAGGTGGGGTGATAGGCAAAGATACCAAGTTAAGAATCAAGAAGAGAAGAATTGAGGAATTTTGTGTATATTCGATGATCTGAAAAGAGTACAAGAGGAGCCTATTTATAGGCATGACTAAATACAGTAACGAAATATTACATAATCAATTACAATCAATTAGAATGATATCTAGAATATTGGGATACTCAAAATATCATAATATATCTAAATATATCTAATAATTTCAAAAAAAAATCTAAATATATCTAATAATAACAATATCTAACATTACCCCTCAAACTCAAGGTGACGCAGAAGAAGTCAACTGGAGTTTGGAGAAAAGATCCTGAAAGCGCCCGGGAAGAAGTCAACTGGAGTTTGGAGAAAAGATCCTGAAAGCGCCCGGGTGGATGTGCCTTTGTGAAGATATCAGCGGTATGATCAGTAGATGAAGTGGAAATAAGTCGTACAGTGCCATGGAGTGCATGACGTCGTGTGAAATGACAGTCAATCTCAATGTGCTTGTGCGCTCATGGAAAACATCATTATGGGCTATTTGAATAGCACTCTGGTTGTCGCGGTAAATTACTGTTCCACCATTATAATGGACTCTCATGTCTTCTAATAACCATCGTAACCAAAGTAATTCCAATGACATATGAACAAGAGCACGATTTTCCGCTTCGGTGCTCAATCGAGCGACAACGGTCTGTTTCTTGCTACGCCATGATACGAGTGAGGTACCAAGAAAGCAGTAGTAGCCTGTAGTGGAGTGACGATCAAGAGGGTCACTTGTGACGCCCCAGAATGTTACACGCTACACGTGTCATCTCTATTTATATCTTTTCATGCGAAAGCGTAATAATTTTTTTTACATCATCCCCGACAAATATCGCACGAGTTTAACAAGAACATATACTTCTTTTAAACTACCACTAGTTTACTAAATGTACATAATACGATTTTTAGGATGCGTTTGGTTAGCGAAAAACTTCATGATAAAGGAAAATGCTTTCAGGAAAATCAATTTTCAGGAAAATGGTTAGTTTCCTACGTTTGATGATATGTGATCGAAAACGTTTTTCGTTGTTTGGATCTCATTGAAAAAATGATTTCAATTTCATGACTTCATCCGAGACTAAAAGAAAATTAGGATTTTTTAAATAATTTTATTGATTTTCCCTCTCTTTTTTTATTTTTTTTTATTTTTTTTCCTTCTTTCTCCACTAGTGGCCGGCCACAGTGACGGCCACAGGGGAGGACAAGCGAGGCCTCAGGCGAGCTCGCCAAGTCACCGACCTCTGGCAAGGCTTAAGCTCACCGGAATTTGATGAGGCCGAGCCTCGCCGGCCTGGGCAAGCTCATCCTCGCCTGTGGCCGCTCACCACCGGCAAGGAAGAGGAAAAAAAAAATATAAAAATATAAAAATATAAAAATCAATATATATATATATACTTAATTTGAAATAAAAATAAATATCAATATATTAAAAAAAATCGACATGGGCAATTCCGGAAAGTGTTTTCACCTCTTTAGAATTAGGAATTCACTTTCCTAATTTTATGCATGAATATTCCATTGACTAGAAAATGTTTTCAGCTGACCAATCAATGATAAAGGAAAATGCTTTCCGGAAAATCAATTTTCAGGAAAATGGTTAGTTTTCCTACGTTTGATGATATGTGACAGAAAACGTTTTTCGTTGTTTGGATCTCATTCAGAAAATAATTTCAATTTCATGACTTCATCTGAGACAAAAAGAAAATTAGGAATTTTTAAATAATTTTATTTTTTTTCTCTCTTATTTTTTTTCTTCTTTCTCAACTAGTGGTCGGCCACGGCGACGGCCACAAGGGAGGACAAATGAGGCCTCAGGCGAGCTCGCACTGACCTCTGGCGAGGCTTAAGCTCACCGGAATTTGATGATGCCGAGCCTCACCGACGTGGGCGAGCTCATCCTCGCCTATGGCCGGTCACCACCGGCAAGGAAGAGGGGAAAAAAGAATGAAATAAAAGGTAAAAATATAAAAATTAATAAATGTACTAAATTTGAAATAAATAATAATGATTTGAAATAAAAAATAAATATCAATATATCAATATATTAAAAAATTCGAGATGTGCAATTTCGGAAAGTGTTTTTACCTCTTTAGATTTAGGAATTCACTTTCCTAATTTTATGCATGAATATTCCGTTGACTGGAAAGTGTTTTCGGCTAACCAATCAATTTCGATGAACCAAACGAGTGAAAGTCCGAAATCTAATTCCCAAAAAATACTTTCCTTCAAACAAACGCACCCTTATATTGCAAACATTGGTAGACAAACATTATCCAAAATACATAGACCTGGGATAAGGGTTAGGGTCACCTATCACCACCACTACACTTCATTACTCCTCAAAACCCGCCTGTACAAACGTCGGCCACCATCTAAGGATCGTGCACTACAACTATAGGCAAATCATCGTCGTCCCCTCCGTCATCAGGACCATCGAACCGTATCAGGGATCCAACCATCTTTCCATCCACATCCGTATAGCAGGCGATGAAGCGGAAGAAAAGAAGCACATGTAACCCTACTTCCGTCCAAACAAAGGAACTAAACTTAACATATACCAAGTCAGTTCCCTAATACTAGCACATCCTCATATACCCACTCTATATACAAAGGTACTCCAAAGCATGGTACGTGAGGATCCCTCCTACATATCTGAAAAATTAAAGGAATGAGCCCAATTCCAGTAAATGAAATCCCTAAGTCTAAGGTAGGTAATCCTCTTACCACTTAACATGACATACAAATATCGAGTATTCAAGATAATACATAAGTGCATGAGCATACGCATGATCTTCATTCATGACGATAAGCATGATATCGTGCATACCATGTAGGCAAATTCCATATTATTTCGCAATGCATCAGTATCACCTAGTAAATGTATACACATGAACATGCATTATCATCTTTACTTCTCCTCCCGAACTGTAACTACCCAGGTCCTTTACCCTACAATTCTACTTCTTATTTGATTTATTTATTATTTTCTGCCAACCTTTATTCTTAATGTGGGAAGTCGACAGTCAACCTAGATAAGCAGACATAGCAGCTTCCAAGATATTTACAAACATACTTAGTTTTATACTTAATTTCATATATATTTTATAATATTCACTAACCTCCCTTTTCTATGTACAATCAAAATTTGGAAGGTTATCCCGACTACAGCTACTCGACCCCTCCTTACTCTTACTAGACGCTTAGGACTTCTTCTTCATCCTGATGCGGGCTCTCTTTTAAGGCGTCGCTACACCTTGGAAACCTGATGGTCCATCAAAATTGCACAAACGGCCCATGAGCATATTTCTATCTAGCCTTTGATCCAAGAGATAAACGTGAGGGGGAGCTGTGCTGATAACCCAATGTCTATCCACACAATGGCTTTGATTCTAACATACTCTATGCCCGTTTCTATATCTATGACTTCCTGTTGGGTGAACTCCATGTGAGTCGGCAGACTGAATAGCGGGGTTTGCAGTGAAGACATCTCAGTTTCCTGAAAAATAAAGGGATGAACAAGCAACCCAATAAACGAAATTATTAGGCATAAAGCAGGAATATCAGCTCAATACCTGATGCAATGGTATCACTGCTATTAACAAAGCTATCCTGTGAATCACTGTAAAAATGTCATGTATTTCACACATCAAATATGCATGTGCATTGATTCCATCATGTAACTCGTATTGCTCATAAGGATCGTGAGCTCGTCAGGTCATTCTCGTAATCTCGTAATCGTTACACGGGAATGCTTTCTCGTAGGGCCAATGTCGTTGGGATTAAACGACGTCTTGTTCGCATTGTTACCTTCAGGGGAGACGACGACTCGTAATCATTCTCATAACAAGGCCAACTCTAACCCCTGTCGACGGCACATAATCCCCATATAATAGCCAACTCTGGCTCTCGTCATTCCTTGGGTGATAATGAGTGAGCATTCTTTTCTCATGTTTGTATTCATACACACTCTTCCGCCTACTCATGCTCATTTAACATCTTTTCATTAACGTAATTATGCAGGACTGGATTAACGAGAGAGGGATGGGACGAGGGCTGGCTTCGGCCCGGCGGGCCCCGAAACTGGCCTGCCCGGTGTCGGTCTGCTTGAGCTGAACCGGACCAGACCTATGTCAGGCCTGAAGGCTAGACCCGGTTCTGGTCGGTTCCAAACCAGACTAGCTCAAGGTCGGGCCGAGTTCCGGCCCGATTGGCTTTGGCGGCTCCCATTCGGTCTTCATTCAACGTACCCGACTCCTTTTTAATGCTCAACTAATGTGATTTGTGATGCCATGACATACATCTCCGCACACATAATCAATGTAACACAACATCAAGCATTAAACAAACATTACCACCCTAGAACTAGTAATCTCATTTACCTGTTACCTGAACAAAGGTACTCTATTTTACGACGTGCAAGAAAACGAGATGGGAAAGAAGAGGTGGTGTCGTGCGGTGTGTCAGTGAGGCAGCGTGGAGGTGCGGTGGCGGTGGCGGTGGCGACAGCGTGATGCATCGTGGGGCAGCGGAAGGGGAGTCGGTGAAAAGAGAGAGAGAGAGAGAGAGAGAGAGAGAGAGAGAGAGAGAAGGTCGGTGAGGGGAGAGAGGGAGATTGTTCTTGGTGGTTCAATTTGAGGGACCACTTTTCCTTTTTATAGTCTCAAGAGTCTCTAAAGTCTTAATTAATGTCATTATTACTTGCCACATAAAGTCTTGGTCAATCATACTCATCCTTTTGTGATTGGGCCACTTAGCCTCCTACATTCAATATGTGTTACCCTAAACTTTAGGCTAGCTACTTGTCGCTTTCTTATTGGTCCACTTATTATGCTTCTAGAATCTAGCTTACTTATCACTTTCTCATTGGTCTAAATAACCTCCATTCTAGAATCTAGCCATATTAAGTTGTCACTAATTTTCTATACAAAAATGACTAAAAAGGTTAGTCAAAATTTAAGTGTAAACAGGTTATGAAATGACTTGCTAAAAATAATCAAATCACTTTTTATATTTATTTTTTAGCATTCATGCATTGCATTAGCATTCATTTGGATCGGCAGTGCGAAAATGAGCTTAAGTCAACGAGCAATTGGATTAGAGTCCATCAGAAATTTTCGACAATTAGGGGAAGGGTGTGCCGAATTATCAAGGCTATTAGAGCTTGTTTTGAGCTTAATTCGGCCCATTTACTGATTAATTTAGAAAAAAGGCTTAATATAAATGCCCATTTAATTGAAAAAGCCAAATTGAAGCCCAAAATTGCGCGAATGAACCCACATCGAAAAGGAAAATTCAGCTAAGCCCATTCATGGGGTGTGTCGAAATTTCTAAAGGGGGTTGGACCTATTTTTAGATTTTATTTAGCCCATTATTCAAATAAAGCATTTATTTAATTAGTCATTAATTAATTAAAGCCCGATTTGAGTTCAAAAATGCATGTTATATAGCCCGCAAGGGGCTGGAAATTTCGACTAGCCCATTATATATCCCTTTTGGCCAAAAATTATAAAGAGTATTAGCATAATTGAACTTCTCAAGGTTTAATTAAACTCTGAATTTTTCAAATTAGGAATCGTACCTTAAGTAGGAAACCTACTTTGACTAGGATTAGGATCCTCTAATGCCTATATAAGCAATCTTACGCCTATGGTTGATATAGACTTGGCTCAGAAAATTCAGAGCAAGCTTGAGAAGAAAGGAGTTCGAGGATCTCCCTCACCGGTCGAGATCTTCCTCTCTCTCTCTCTCTCTCTTTTTCAGCCGTGCGCTGCCACTGCTGCTCTGCCAGCCTCGTAGCCCTATCTCCTCCGTCAACACTACCCTATTGGCGTCCCTTGCTTCCCCATCATTCAGCGCCGCCGTCCCAGCTCTGTTGTTGCCTTCGCCGTCTGAGCTCAGCCGTTGCTGCCCACTGTCAAGTCCGCCCGCTGATCAGTCCAATTCAACGGCTGATCAGTCCCTGTTTCATTCATCGTTCAAAACTCATCTTTTGCAGGTTTTAGGTGCCCTTTTCGCTATTATTCGAAGCTCAATTAACTGCAAATCGGTCACAAAAGGCGACTGTGTTTTGGCGAGTTTCATTGATTGATCAAGTGCAGAATTTTGCTCGAAAAAAGGTGAATTCTTTAGCTTTTTGATTACAAAATATGTGTTTGGAGTTGCATACATATGATTGGAATTGCATACATCTTCTCGTATCCATCTATCTTTGTAATCGAGCTTAAGAAAAATCTAAACTTTTTTATCAAAAAGAAAGAATTTTTAGTTGTCTATCAAAGTTCGAATAACTTGGGGCCATTACACCTTGTTGCGCCATCTTCATCCAACTCATAGCCGCCAGTCACTTTGCGCCGTGCGGCCATCGTGAGTCGGATGAGCCATGGTACAACTCATGCGCGCCCTAGGCCATTTGTTCTTCGATTGATAACATTGATCCCAAATTTTGGCAAAAAATCGAAAATTGGAAGATTTGCACAAAAATTCTAATTTTTGAGAAGGTTCGATTTGATTGAGAAACTTTGTTAAATACCATGCATATTTTCGAGAATTGACAAATTTGATTGGAACATATCTTTTCTCAAAGTTTGTGAGTTATTTGACATGTTTTTCAAGACTAAATTGGACGAATGACACACTTTTTGAAAGAAGCAAAATTTTTGGGAATAAGGCTAAATTAGCCTATGGATTTTCAGCACATCTCTTTAATTTTCAAGATAATTCTTGCCATGGGATGATCTCTACATTGTCGTAACGTTTAGCATGCTTGATTGTCTTTGCCTATCTCATGTTTATTTTCAATGTTTGATTTTTGTGCTATGTTAAAGTTTGCACTTCAATAAACAATCATGCTCATAATACATGCTCCATTTGTGCCTTGTCCCTCGAAATACGTGCATTAGGGCACCACTTTGAGTTCTATTTCGAAGTGTAATTTTGCTTGTACGTGTGAATTATACATCAAACCCTCGATTTTGAGGGGCGGATTGATAATTTCAAATAAAATTTCATAGTTTGCCTTATGTATGTAGGGGTGACGGTAATTCTATACTCAATTCATTTTTCGGCCCTAATGTAAGGGCACGTTGCGAGTTAAATCGGAATTTTTGGAATTAAAGGCATATTATGGGCAAAATTGTTTATTTTTGTTCAAGTTTTGTGCTTTTTCCTTTTTAATTAAATTCCTAAAAAATACCAAAAGGATGACACTTTTTTCTTAAGGTAAATCACATTTTTCTATACTTCTCATGTCAAAAATAACATTTAATAAGAGTTGGGATTTTGAAAATTCAATTTCTTAAATTATATTGCATGTTATCTCACTTTTAGGGTAGTTTTTGCCTTCATTTTTCATAAAATCAAAAATACATTAAAAAAATGCCAAAAATATCATTGCATAGCATATAACTTAGAATTACATTTGCCATGTCATGCATTTGTCCATCATCATTTTGCATATCATTATTTGCACGTCATTTAGGTTAGTGCAATTTTTTTGCATATACTATAGTTTATGCATGTCTAGGCTAGTTCATTGCATGTCACATGTCATATAGTTGCATTATCATTACATTTAACAAGAGAAACCCCCAAATTACTCATCAAAGGATTTTCATGAAAATTGGTACTGAAAGGGCATTAATTGAAAAATTAATGTAATCAAGTCCTCGAACTCATAATCTCTGGTTCGTAGGAATATAGTTCTCCCGCTATTTTATTTAGATTCCTAATCAATCTACTGTAATTGATTAGTGACGACTCCAAGATAAATCTTTGCATGAAATTGAACCTAAGTTACGAATTGGTAAGGCTTGGAGAGTCCGAATTAGGTTTGTCGAATAATTAACCCAATAATCCACTAACCTAAGGTTTTTCCTAATTTTAGGTCACGACATAAGTACTTAAGTTAAACTTTCTAGAATTAACGGGTGATCGTTCGTAGACGGTAAAATGGAACGGAGCGGAGGACGAAGCCGTCGGTGGTGGCCGACCGGCGGCACCGCCCCTGAGTGGCGGCGTGACCTAGGCGCGGCAACCCCGCGCCATGCAGGCCGGCAGGTGCCCCTTGGTTCTGCCAAGTGCTGGCCAGGTGAGGGCCGGCTAACCGCTATCTGTGCCGATCGCTGGCCGAATGAGCCTCGCCCCCAGTCCTACCGTCGTATTCGTACTATATTTTCCGCCATTGATCTTTGAAATTTTCTATTATTTAGAACAAACTTCTTAAACAAGCTAGAAGATTGTTTCTAGAAGTTCTTAATTATTTAAGTCAAGAAATATCACCTTATCCCTTATGTTTGAAAGTGAATTCTATTCTTATCTCTAAGGTTTGAAAGTGACATATATGCTTATCCTTATCCATTGACTTACAATTGACTTTTGCATTAATTCAAGAAATATTACTTTATTTTATTTTACCTAATATGAAAATTTCGGGTCGTCACACGAACACTCTAAGGGGCATCCCCGATCACATAGCAGAGGCGTCCAAGATCACACAGCATGGGCATCTTGACTCTCGAGGCATCCCAAACACTCCACGGGGCATCCTAGATCACACAGCAGGGGTATCCCGAATCTCCCGAGGCATCCCGTAACACTCCATGGGGCATCCTTGTTCACACAGCAGGGGCATCCGGACACACCGGGTTTCGTCGCCACCATTATGTGGACGACGGAATACTTTCATAATCTTTTACATAATTATCATGCAAAGATGGTGCTAATGAAAAATATTACAACATCATGCTCCTCAATCCAAAATCCAAGTATAAGTATTCTGATTTATGCAGCACTTACCTCCTTTCCATGCTCATAAATTGACAACACATCGACAATCCAAATAATCAACAACTCAAAGAATCGACCACATGAACATTGACAACACAATAATCAACAACGTGAGCATCAGCAGCACTTAGCTAATGAATCGATAACTTAGTCGGATTACAAAATATCCACTTCTAGTTTAATTTCACCATTTCCACTAACAAATTTCATAGGAATTGATTATTCACGACCTCGACATGCAGAAACTCGTCAATTCAAGTCAAATGAACACAACAACACGCACTCATTATAACTTTCTCACACTCAATCATCAAAGTTCAAACTAAAATTAACAACCATCAAACAACCAAGTCAAGAATACTACGTAGATCATTCTAACTTAGCGCCTAGAGTTTTCACTTACCTTGAAAGCTTGTCTACCAAAGACTTGAAGCAGATAGAGGGAGAGACCGTTTTGCTTGAGAATTTAGGGAGTGATAGTGTGTGTGTGTGTGTGTGTGTGTGTGTGTGTGTGTGTGTGTTGTTGTCATGAAGGGGGTGAGGCCTATTTATACTCCTTCCCCTTATCCTATCATCAATGGCCCTCATCATGAAGGAAATAAGTGGCCCAATCACAATCTCTCATGTTACCTAGGCTAATAGGAGAGGTGGCATCCTAATCTTGATTATGTATCCCATTGTCATCATGGCACAATTTACTTAGTCATAAAGGTTCCACGTGGCCCACCAATGATGACATCTCAAAATTTGTTAATCATTGATCTTGGATTACCATAATTAAGTCTAAGGAGCAAGTGGCCCAATAGACTTCTTTGGGGTGTCCCTAGCCAATGTAGCTCTTTAATAACTTAGTAGATAAGGTGTCCTCTGATGTTATCATGACATTCTCTACTTAGCTATTATGTCTCCAAATGGTATGGTCATGATTATGTCTCAAGATTTGGTCATGATGAAGCCTAAGATTTGGTAATTATTAGTAAAAGATTGTAATGATTAAACCTAAACTTGAAGTGATCCAATCAGAATGCTTTGAGTGGCCCTTCATTAATTAACTAGAGTCAAGTTAGATGATGTAGAGGATGATGTAAATGAGCAAGCTTCTAAAGTAAGCTATGGGTAGCTTTTTTCATAAGCTAAAGAGAAAAACTTCTACACCAAGCTAGAGAGTGACTTATTCCATAAGCTAGACATGAAAATATCCGAATGTCACAATGTGTTCTTAATGTAATATTAGGGGACAATTGGCTTGCCCACCAAGAAAAGTAGTAATAATGAGATTAGGTTATTATTATCCCTAGGTTATAGTGATTAGATCTATGTAATAAGTGGCCCAATGAGATTTCTTAATGTGTCCCCTATAATAGAATAATGGCTATATAACATTAGCCAAAGATATTTTGAACTTAAGGTAAGGTGGCTCTTCCTTAGCCAAGTAAATTAATAAATCGCTGACGGCATTAATTGACTAAGGTTAAGATAGATGATGTAAGTCATGACATCAATGGATGGCTTGTAGGGTAAGCTAGAAGGTGGCTTCTTGGGTAAGCTTGAGGGGGCTTCTTAGGCAAGCTTAATGGTGGCTTCTTTGACAAGCTTGATGGTGGCTTCTTAGACAAGCTTGATTCAAGAAAAACAACATAGGCAAAGTGCCTCATTTTTAAGTACCTAAGATAGGAAAGATCTGATTGTCACATCACCAGCCCAATCAGTATCTGAATAAGTAGTTAGCTCTGAAGTAGAGTCGGCAGAAAAATGAAGACCATGAAACAAGGTACCCTTGACATATTGAAGATTACGAAGAACAGCAGCAAAGTGGGCGGTACGTGGTGCGGTCATGAACTGACTGACTATGTGAACCACACAAGCAATATCAGGACAAGTAATAGTAAGATATTGCTAGAGTTTTGTGATACCGATATGATTATCACCAGCAATAACCATGTTGTCCACATGCAATAGTAGTAGAATATACCCACGAGATGTTCTCTAAACCAATAGAGCATTGTTATGGGGACTGGATCTAAAGCCAAGATGTTCCCTGGTGGAACTGAACTCGGAATATTTGGCACGAGGAGCCTGTTTCAGTCCATATAAAGCTCTTCGTAACCGATATACCTTAGAAGCAGTAGTGTACCCAGGAGGAGGCTCCATATAAGCTTTCTCAATAAGATCGCCATTAAGAAAGGCATTTTTAATGTCCATATGGAATAGAGACCATTGCTTAATAGCCGCAACAGCAAGAAGACTTCGAATAGAAGTGAGACGTGCAACTAGAGCAAATGTCTCATCATAGTCAATTCCATTCTCCTGAGTAAAACCTTTTGCAACTAGTCGAGCTTTATAGCATTCCATTGTACCATCTGCCTTATTTTTTTATCTTATACACCCACTTACAACCTATGGCAGACTTTTCAGGAGGCAAATCAACCAAATCCCTTGTATGAGATTTGTATAATGTGCGTAACTCATCCGCCATTGCGTGCTGCCAAAGAGGGTTAGTTTGAGCTTCTTTATATATGTGAGGCTCGTGAAAAGAAGCAATAGTGGAATAACAATGGAAGTCACGAAGCCGAACAGAAGGTTGACTTACACGAGTGGAACCCCGAACAGGAGAAGAGGGAATGACTAAGGTTAGAGAATTCGCGAATGGTGTAGACAAATCAGGAGCTACCGAAGTGGGATCACCAAAGGTAACTGCATCAAGATTAGAGGAAGATAACTCAAAGTACACAGATTTTGTATAGTGTCCACAAATCTTTGCTAGGAAATAATACTAAACAGAAGGGATAAATAGATTTTGTCTAAGTACTAGGAAATTGCGGAGGATTTAGGTTTCTCGAACCCTCGCTTCATCCGCTTCGTTTCATTTCGGGAAAATTGTCCAAAAAGTCTTAAACCAGTCCTAAACCTTTTAATTGCGGCAATTCAGTCCTAAACTTTTTTTACTGTTTACCAATTTAGTCCTTTCGGATGATTTTAGTAATCACTGATGTGGCGGTCTAGTCAACGCTGACCATCCTATGTGGCATGGCCGCCGCTAATGTGGATAACTTAATTTTTTTGTTTTTTCTTCTTTTATTTTATTTTCTTTCTTTCTTTCTTTTTTGCAACTTTTGGCCGAGGAGGGTTGACGACCCTTGCCTGGTTTGGGCGAGGGCGCCACGGACCTCATCGACCACAAGCAAGGGCAACGACGCCGTCGTGTGGTCTAGACGAGAGCCACAACCCTCACTTATTCACTAGCGAGGGTCCACTGGCTACCTCCCAAAATAAAAGAAAGAAAGAAAATAAAGAAAAAAAGTATTAAAAATTTATCCATGTTAGTGCTAGTCATGCCACAGGATGGCCGACGCTAACTAAACCGTCAAATCACCGATTTTTGGCTACATTTATCGGAATGACTAAGTTGGCAAATCGTAAAAAGATTGAGAACTACATTGGCAAATCATTATAAGATTTAGAACTAAATTGGTACAATTGAAAAGTTTAAGACTAATTCGCAAGTTGTAAAAAAATTTACGACTAAATTGTCAGAATTGAAATATTTAAAACTGAATTTGCTGCCGTATAATAGATCTACGATTTTTTTTTTACAATTATCTCCTTCGAGAAAAAATGGATCCGAATAGAGTATCATCTCCCCTATGGGAATCGAAAATGGTCTCTCGGAACATATCGGTTTTTGATAATCATAATTGATTTGTTAAGTAAGTTGGTCATGTAATTCATGGCCAAAGTAAAAGAATCTTATGTTGTGAAGAACAACAAATCTTCAATCACTCGTGTACTCACTCACCATCACCAAACCCCCAGGAAAGCTTAATCCAATAGAGGAACTAATCATCTGGTATATACAAATGCAAAATCCACTAGACTTCAAATCTAACAGGTTCCCCCATCATCAATATCTGCCCCTTTGCAAGCGCCTTAACTGTTGTCTTGAAGGGGGTCGATGGCAGTCATGGAGTGGCAGCCATGGGGGTGGAAGGTGTTGTAAGATTTATTTCTTATTTAGGCTTTATTAATTATTATTGTAATTGATTATTGGTCTAATAAAGGAAAGATATAAGGTTTCTTAATCCCAATTGGATATGGGGCTAGATAGTATGGGCTGAGTTAAACCTTATCTATAATGAGGGGGTAGGTTACAAACTCCATAAATAGAGCTCAAGTCCCTCATCTAAAACCTAATGTTGACATAACCTCACATAAAAAGTCGTCAGAAAGCGCACGTGAGGGGTCATCTCATTGAAGCCAATGTTTAAGGAGGTTCTAGAGGAGAAGCTCTTGAGCATCGGTTCATCGCAATTCCGCATCGAGAACGATTGATCCGAAACAAGGTGCGAAAATTCTTCTACTTTACAATTGTGATTCGCATATCTAAACGTGATAACTTGGGTTGCTGCTTAAGGTTAATAATCGCAGTTATCATGTGGTATCAAAGCCTACACGTTTTGGATCCTGACTCACGTTCTGGCTATTTTCGAAATTTTATTTTCAGTAAAAGTTAATTTTTATTACATATTTGAAATGTACTCATCGAGACGAGAATAACCGTGCAAAGATCACCATCTTCTTCCCATTCTCGCCGGCCACCAGCAGCGCTACCAGCTCAGTGCCGGCAGTGGTAGCGTAACCTCCCGCGAGCTCCGTCTGTAATGACCGGAACTTATAACTGCTTAAAATAGGAGCGGGTTAGTGCTTGACAGTCTAGAATCATTTGGCACGAAATTTGGAATTCAGCCAATTTAAGCACGACAAATCAGTCAAGCATGACAAAGCGTCAAGCACGACAAATCATTAAGCATGACACATCACAAGCTGCTGGACACGTGTCATCACCGTGGGACACTTGGCAGCCGCGATCCACGCATGGTGGACACGTGGCACGTGCTTGACATGTGTCGCGTTCTGGTGTGTCGAACCGTGATTCAATTTCGCGTCGGGACTAATCCTGTGTATTAACGTCCCAATAACATTCCACTAACGGTCCAATAAAATTATCACGTCCAAAACATGTCATTAGCTCGAATAGTCCGTCGTTCCATTATCCATTAACCCTCGAATTATAACGTCTATAATTTCGGTCTAAGGTTGACTAATTTACCTATGAAAATTCAGGCCGTCACAGCTTGAAGGTTCTAAGTGAAAGAAATTTACTGCGTGGTTATATTGTTGACGAGCTGAATGTATGCAGGTATTGTAATATGGATCAACGGCGGAAAGTGCAATTTAGCGCGACTATCAAAGAAACCACGAAAATTGTAGAACTAATTAACTTGGATGATCGCAGGCTATCGCGATTTCTTTCAAGGAAGAGTGCCAGATTTATGCTAATAGTTATGGATGACTACTCGAGGAAGACCTGGTGGTTTGTGCTAAGGGACAAGTATGATGTTGTTGTCAAGATCAGATAGTTGAGAGCTTTGATCGAAAAGAAGACTGATAAAATGATCAAGCATGTGCAGACTGACAGTAGCATGAAATTCTGCTCGGAACTGTTAAACGAATTATGCATGAAGGAAGGTATTGTGAGACACCGCACTAGTGCCAATGAACCACAACATGTTGCAGTGTTGATGAGGAGAACATTACTAGAAACGGCTTATAAAATGCTCTTTAGTGTTGGTATGGCTAAGAGATTCTTAACGAATGCGCTTAGTATGGCAAGCTACTTGGTGAATAAATCTCCATCGACTGCGATTGGATGTCAGACTCCCGAAGAAGTGTGGTCAGGTAACGTTGCTGATTACTCTATTCTTAGAATATTTGGTTACCCATGTTATGTTCGAGTTAGTGATGGTAAGTTCGATAGGAGGCCAAGAAAGTGCATGCTCCTAGGCTATGCACAAGGTGAGCGGAGTTATCTATCGTGGTGCCTGGAATTAAATTCACCTATTATTAGCAGAGAAGTTACATTTGACGAGTCTCCGATATTTCTAGATATGAGTGATAATAACAGTGGTAATACGAATTTGGACGGTGTTCAGCTTGAGATGGAGTTACAACTAGAAAATCATGAGGTAGCAGATATTAGCGAAGTAATCGGCACGGATGGTGCCTGTAGTGAGGTAGAGCATGTAAAGCCAATAGTTACTATAACTGCTGATTTTGACAAGGTAAGTATTCGATCTTCTGACAAATATGGATGCAACGGTGGTTTTGCTTTATCTATGATAGAGGAGGTTGTGTCGGAGAATTCTTATAGAGCATTTAAAGGTGCAGGTGCAGTTGGTGTTCTAATGAGTTCCATAGTTATGGCGAAGTTCAAGCGAGGCTCGGACTTGGAAGATGTCTGTGGCTATTGATTCCAATGGGTCTGTGGGAGAGTAGCAAGTGAAGTTTGAATTTTCAACGAAGCGATCGTGATTTGGCTCAAACGTCGAGTCAAGGTGGAGATTGTTGAAATTATGTCTCGAGTTTGAGCTATAAACGAGACCCGGCCCAAGATGAATTGCAAGGAAGCCTACTTGATTAAAGGATAGTCTGAAAATTGAATATATGTGGACGTCCGCCATGGAAATATAGATTTCCTGTTCGGTTATGGAAAAGGAAAAAAAAAAAACCTTCCTGTTTTGTATTGATATTTGATTTGTGTACAAGAGTGGGCGGCCAAGAAAAGAAAGAAAATAAAAGGAAAAAAGAAGAATTTGAGGAAAGTCGAAGTTGGCCGAATCTGTTGCATGGATCTTCTTTTCACGTTGGCCAATGAAAGTCTTTCTTGGATATACATATTAATCATAGTCTTTGGTTTTCGGGTGATTATTGAAGCGCCGCACATGAGTGCTTGGCAAGGATTTTCTTTGTGGGTTTTGTTAGTGATATTACATCAAGTGTTCAAGTGTCAAAGCCGAATAAATCTTAGAGTAAGATTTGTGTAATTCCTTCGTAAGATTGAGATATTATTTCGTGAGGAATTGTGGGGCTAAACACTACATTAGCTATTGGATGTAATTGGGAGTTGAGAAATACTGAGAGTGTTTGAGTGACTCGAGTGTAGTTTGTAATCTCTACTATATCACTTGATCTACAATGAAATTCATTGTTGCTCTCCCCATGGACGTATATCTTTGCGACCGAACCACGTAAATCTAGTGCCCAATTTATTTTCTTGTTCTGTCTATTTATTGTTCAATCGCTTACTTTGCGCAACAAATAGCATGTGAAATAAGTGGGACACTGCCAACTGTTCTAAAAATTAAAACTATTGAATGAAGTAGTGATTTTATAATTAAGTACTTTAACATTAAACGATTAATCAATTCATGGTAACAAAATTTTTTAAATAATCATTTATTACCCCCAGCTTTAAAAAGTCGATCGCTTAACTAACTACGACACCAGAAAATCTGATGTGATATTAGTTTAATGATTAAATAGCATCAGCAGCAGTTCTAAAATGTTTTAATACCGAATTCCTCGCAAAGTTTTGGTACTGAAGTTACAGCTCATTAAGTTTTAGAGTTAAACATTTTAAAGTTGTGTGGCGGGCAATTTATACACCAAAAAACGTCGTGAAACTTGGGTTAAATTGGTTCTCGAATGTGCCTTAGCATTGTGATACGTTACAAACTCCATTCGTCAATTTTAAAACAGTGCAAGGTCAGAGAATAAGAAAATGTGAAGTCATAGAGGGGAGGTGAAGAAAAAGGGCTTTGTTAGCATAAATTTTTGAAGGAATTGACCCCGCAATCATTTCTAATCATTATTTATTTATTTTTTGTGGCCCACAAGCTGTTAATCTTACAATAGATTAAGGACGATTACATAATCATTTCTCGTGAAGAAAATTTTGATCACGTTCATCTGTGAGAAATGAATTGTCCAGGTTGTAGCCATATCGGCAGGGCTTGTGAGCACGGCGGTCAATATTGGCATTCCGGTGTTTTACGAGTCGCAAATTGATAATGGCATTAGTATTCTCCCTTTTCCGCTCTCTAGAGGCATCTGTTAGGATGCACATATGAGTTGTGTTAGAAAAATTTCACATCGGATAAGTGGTGTGGTGATGAGCAATTAATGTATCTAAGTTGGCCCATAACTTACTGGCTTAAGTTTTTGAGTGAAGGTGAGTCCAATTGGATATGTTGACGGGCTCGGACTTGGGCTCCCTCTTGGCGATGCCCTTAGATGAAGGTATCAAGCTTTCGCTGCGCGCTCCCAACAAATGGTATCAGAGCATATGGTTGATTGGTGCTTGTTTCGAGTGGAAATTGCTATCACGGTTGTTCTAGCGAGAAGAGACCATGGACAATTGGTCGTGTAACGCGAACCTGGCAAGAAGAGACTATGGACAATTGGTCTGGTGACGCGAGATAGAGACCATGGGTGATTCAATCCCAAGTTAGCAGTTGATGTTGGTTGGTTAATGTGCATAGTTGTGGTTGCATTGCAATGACTTGAGATTCAAGTTGAGATAAGTTGATGCAGACGGATGCCTAAATTTAGGGGGAGCGTGCCTAACACTGAGCTCACACATGAGGGGGAGGTTGTTAAGATACATATGTGAGTTGTGTTAGAGAAGTCCCATATCGGAGAATTGTTATGGTGTGAAGCAGTTAATATGTTCTAGTTTGCCCATAACTCATTGGTTTAAGCTTTTGAGTGAAATTGAGTCTAACTGGATATGTTGACAGGCTCAGACTTTCTAAATTTGCTAGATTTGTTTAAATCGCGGAGAAGACAGAGAGATTACTTTTTTGAAGTGAGCAGCGCCTATCGTCGATGTTGGTCTTTTAATTTTATAAGAAAGCCACAAAGGACTTTTTGTCGGAATTTGTCGCAAGAGGTACTTAAACGATCGTTTTTTCCTCCTTTGTGGCATTCAAATAATCGCTCAAAGAACTTGGGCACTAAAATGAGTGTCATACAAAAGATATGGTATTTCTAATGTCTTTTTTTTTTTCTGATTAGCATTTATCATCTAGCCTAATATCATATTGCCATTAAATGTTAAATTTTCCCATTGTTGATAAAATTAGAATTTACCCTTCTGTTATTTTTTCTATTCTTTCATATTTGACTCGTAATTTATTTCAACCGTTGGAAAGAGATAAATTTCATTAAGAAAATCACTTTTTACCCTAAAAATAAGAGAGTTTGATGGAGGGGTCAGCAGGACAAAACGAATGTTAACGAGGGTACTTCGAAAAGATAGTACTTTTTTTAATATTGTCCAAATTTCATAAGAAGACGACAAGTTTATATATGAACCTATGCGTCCATATTTGTATATTTCACCTTTTTCGACTTTCAAATAGTGGAAGTCCTTCCCGACCAAAAAAAAAAAACGAATAGTGGAACTCCTTGAAAGTGCTCACTCAGATAGTAACGTGGAAGAAGCTGTGGTTGGTAGTGACTGCTGGCTAGTGAGCGAGTGGGACAGATACCAATCTGCTTTCAAGTGCTAGAATAATACATTCTTAGGGCTTTGGCTGACGTAAAAAGGTGACATTTTGAGTGCTAGGATTAGTTGGATTTTGTCTCTGCACATCACCTCACCTTCAACTTCAAAAGCCTCAGCTTTCTCCTCTCATGTCCTTGTCCTCATTTGATTCACCAAACGTATCATATTTGGAAAAAAAAACTGGAACAAAGACAATACAGCAACACCCCCCTCGCTCTCATCATCTGTATCATCTCCATACTCTCATCCCTGACAAAGAACATAGCTGTATATGCTTACATTGCTCCAGGACCGCCTTCTGCAACAACCTTTGCAGCTTTTATACCCCTAGTGCTGTAAGAAAAGAGGAGAATCCTGAAGGGACCACCACCCACCAAGCATGTTAATCTGTTGAAAAAAGGCTGGATGGGCTCAATATCCTTTCACAGCCGCAAGGTCTCTTAAGTCTTAACCAGCAACATCGTGTGCAGTTTATGTTCTCACAAGGAAAGAGAGGTGCAACATCTGCTCTGCCTGCATGAGTGTGTGTTTAACAGAATGATAGAGAACTTTGTACTCCAATTCATCAGTTCGGTTGCAGAAAATAGGTAGCTCAATGAATCCATAGTTTGCAGTCAAAGCTCCGTTTGGTTAGACCGAATAGAAACCCAATCTATATCACTTTTAGTGTGTACATGACTAGCTGGCCAGAGAATATACATATATATGCGCGAATGGCCATAGCATTCGCATGTAGGGCGTTAGGCATACCGACGAGGTGAAAATGAGAGGCTTTTTGCAATATCATCAGTGCAAGCATAGTCACATCCTGCACAGAAGTTGGATTCTCTCCAACATCTCTCGGTTATAAGAGAATGCTTAAAAAGAAGAATAAAAAATACCATATGAAAAGAAGAATTAGGAATATGCAATGGGACAATCAACAATGCCACAAAAGCATGACATTGCAGCATCTATCAACTTATGAAGGAAAACTGAATAAAACAGTATGCAATGCCTTCGACAGCATCATCATCCCCGGCAAAGTTTAACAACTATGTCATTGAACAGTGAGAACAATGAAAGAGGAAAAACAAAAAGCTGGAGACTGATAACCTATTTAAAAGTTGCATCAACTTAAATCAAACTGGAGTACATGGAATAGTACCTTCAAATGATATAGATTGTGACAATCTAATGTCACCCCAACAGCGATTCCATCCCCCTTTTCCGCTAATCCCGCTCAGAAGCAATAGGTAGTATTCACACCAACATTTTGACAGGCTATTCCAACATTTTCTTGTCTTTTTTCCTTTATCTCTCTTATCCATGAAACCATCCACATATCCTGTTCCTACTCTTGCATGCATATCTACCAATTAACACTTGGTTCCTGTTCTCTTATAGTTAGCTTGGAATCTTCTTATTGAAGTTCTGCTGATCTAACATCAACTACCTAGTCACAGCAGAATGTCAACTACATCAATAACATCAACCACAAATTGCACTAGAGAATGAGAAGCGAGTAAACGTCTCGCTCCATGTAATACTAAAATCTCATTCTGCAGATTTGTTATCAACAAAACTGTCACATAAAAGAAGTCACTTCATATCGTGAGAAATACCACCCAATGTCAGAAAAAATTGCCCTCATATAATGGGCGTTCGACTATCCAATTTCTACATCAAGAGCAAAATCAAAAAACAAAAATCTCTGAAAAGAAAAGAAAAGAACGTGTGAAAAACTGCATGAAAGATTACAATTCCGTCACTTTGTGAAGGTTCAAGAGGACAGGAATGAGAAAGAATCATTGAAACGCAAAGTAAAGGATCATTGCATATAATATCATGTACAAGCATCTCATTAAAAAAAATGTACAGTTGCCGCGGAGCGGTACCCAATTGAATGATCTTCCCATTCACAATATGCCCGTAAACCTTGGGATTCAATGAGGCATCAAAAGATCAATCCATCCTTCACAATTTGCTCCAACCAAGATGCAATCTCTGATATCGAGGGACGCTCATTTGGATTATCACGAAGAGCCAGCTCTGCCATATCCGCAAGTTTGAGCAGAGGCTCAACATTTCTGGGGAGAGCCACATATCTGTCAATTAGGGCGGCCGCCTTACCCCTTCTGATTAAAGGAACCGCCCATTCCACTAAGTTAGGAGGCGCATAATCAATATCGTAAGCTTTTCTTCCACTGAGAATCTCTAGCAGTACAATGCCGAAGTTGTATATATCACTCTTTATATCTTCACTTA
This sequence comes from Lenwebbia sp. NSW1173648, assembly GCA_029784005.1. Taxonomy (NCBI): domain Eukaryota; kingdom Viridiplantae; phylum Streptophyta; class Magnoliopsida; order Myrtales; family Myrtaceae; genus Lenwebbia; species Lenwebbia sp. NSW1173648. The sequence goes on along the minus strand of JARCGZ010000008.1, from coordinate 15,732,382 downwards.
CTTCCCTCTCGCTTGAAGTAAGAAGCCCAAAATCTGCAATTCGTCCAACCCAATCGGCATCAAGCAGGATGTTTGAAGTTTTGACATCTCGATGGACTATTGGAGGCACAGCTTCTTTATGAAGATATTCAAGCCCCTTCGCAGCCTGCATAGCAATCCTCAACCTGAGGGTCCAGCTTAATGGAGAAAGCCCGCCATGGAGGTGATCATGAAGCGACCCATGAGGCATAAACTCATAGACCAAGAGCCTCTCCCCCATTTCTGAACAATAACCCAACAGGTTCACAATATTCGCATGCCGAACTTTACAAAGGATATCCAATTCCATCTCAAACTCTCTACTATTAGTGCGGATGATCGTCGCCGCATTTGCCCTCTTCACTGCAACCTGCCGCCCATCTGGAAGGACAGCTTTGTAGACAAAACCATAGCTTCCTCGCCCCAGCTCATTAAACTCCTTGAATCCATTTGTGGCGTCCTTTACCTCCACAAGTCGAAAAACTTGGGCAAGTCCAACACTCGGAGCCGAAACCAGAGGTGGATGCGAATCGTCGTTCGTTTCCATCTCCTTCTCTTTCTTGCCTATGCAAAAAGTAAATTGATTCTTTGGCCCCTCCTTTTTCAGATTGGCAACCACACGAGGAAGGAGCAACGAACATATTAATATAAATAGCAGTCCGGAAGCAGAACATCCAACTACAATCAATAGCTTGCGCTGCTGATGGAAATGCTTCAGCTGCATTTCTTTAGAAGACGGAAGCCCGCAAACTTTCCAACATGAACTGTTCTGGCAAAGAGAGCAAGGAGTACATATTCTATCAGCATGAGCGGTGCATGGACTGGACAAGAAGAAACCTTCAGAGCAATTTAACCCACAAGGCGAACAGATGTTCAGATCTCTTCGAGCACATAAGCTAATCAATCCCTGCTCGTTCAGAATGCTCGCATTGAAAGCGAACTGCCCGTCACTGCACGATCCAGCTGTACAGAGACCGGGACTACACAATTCGAGCGGAGGATCATAATCGGAGACCGAGGAAGTGTTAGAGAACCAGCAATCAAGTACTAGATCAACTTCCCTAATGCCGCAGACAGTAAAATCCGACGAAGCGATTGCAAGGAACCCAGAACCCTTGGGGACTAGAGAAGAATTGTAGTTGCCCCAACATTCAACTTCGTGATTGTCCGCGCGAATCCCACAAAAGTGGAGAGAGCCCGCGCCCAACGAAATGAACCGGGTTCCGGCGGGATGACCGGCAAATGAACTATTATCACCCCAACATTTGACCTCACCAGAAGCTTCGACGATTCCACAAAGAGAACCTTTCCCTGAAGCTAATACTGCGAAACTATCCGACACCCCTGCAACCCCTAAATCTTCTGACTTGGGTCCCCAACATACCACACCACCTTCTCTTACACCCCCACAGCTAAATCCTTCCCCCGCAACGACTGTCCTAAAGACAAGGTTGCTAATATACTGATCATAGAACAAGGAACTTTCGACAGAGCCCGAGCTACGATTTGTGGATCCCACGATGTCCCAACAGTCAACAGTACCCCAATCGTGCTCGGAATAGTAAGATCCTCTGACGGCGCAGGCGTGATCCTTTCCAGCAGCAATGTGGGAATAAGCAGTGGTATGATAGATGGCAGGGACGAGGTCTTTACCTGGATCACCGTAGCTCCAGCAGTACGCCTGCGAGGTGTTCGCCAAGATTCCGCAGAGGAAGCCTTCGCCGCCGGAGAGGGCCGCCATCACGGGAATGTCGCTGAAGGGGGAGGCCGAAGAGGAGGACGACGTCGACGAGCTGTTCTTGCTCCAGCAGATCACGCTCTGCTTGCCGCTGGCGTTGATGGCACAGAAGAAGCCGTCGTCGCCGAACGCGGCGGAGATTGGCCCCATCGATCCGAACCCAGATGCGACAGCAACGAGGAGGAGCAACAGAAGAGAGATAAGTAGGAGGGAGCGGCGGAGATCAGAAGGGGTGCGCATTTGCATTGGTGCCGTGTTGGGTTTGGATCAGGAGTGTCATGGACAAGAGGAGGAAGAAGAAGAGTGGGAACGGTGGCGATGCTTGATGCGGAAGATGATGACGCTGTTGGTGGCCTGTGTTTCTGCTCTCTGGCGAGGCCTAGTGGTGATTGTGACAATATATATTTGAGGGGCTGAACCTGAAATCTATGAGGGTGACGATGACGGAACGTGGGTGTCGCCATTTTTTCACAGTTTTGCTTTGGACTGATCTTGAATCCGACGTACTTTCCAGGAGTTACTTTACTGCAATGCAGAGAGTAACAGGTATGGTCTATGGCCAATAGAAAATGCAGAAGCAAGAAGAACAATAGGATTTGACTTCTGCTAGGTAATAAACAAGTAATGTCTAGATTGATAGTTAAAAAACATTTCTTTTCCTTTTGTTGTTGCTTGAAGATGAATTTCATGCATGCAATTCAGAAAAAATAAAGACTTGCATTAAGTATCACAGCAGAAGACAAAAATCTCAGTGCATTTACTATAACTTTGTCTTCTTAAGTATGATTAAAATGAAGAAATTTAAGAGTTTCCTTTTTCTTACCAATCTGGAGATGAAGTGGATATGACCATTCAAGTCTTTACAATCACCCTTGGGCGAGCATCATTGTGGGGGAATTTCTGTCTTTTGGGAGGAAATTAGTGGGGGGGGGGGGGGGGGATGTACAGGGAGACAGGTACATTACAATCTGCAAAAGACTGGTGCAACAGGGACAGCTGAAAGCTGCACGCACGGTGACAATGGCCAAATGGAAAGCACTGCTGATGAGGAGATAGCCCACCAAAAGTGACAAAAAAAAAAAATTGACATAAATAATCTTTGAACTTTAATCTATTAGACAATGTGATCGATGAACTTTTAATTTGTTCAATATGATCCCTGAATTTTTGTCCAATGAGCAATATCGTCCATGAACTTTTAGATTGTTCAATGTGATCCATGGAGTTTTTGTACATGTTCAATTTAGTTCATGAACTATATGAAAATATTCAATGCGGTCCCTGAACTTGAATTAATTGAAGTATAATATTGAACATTTTCGTATAGTTTAAGGATTAAACTGAACATTTAGCAAAAGTTCGGAGGGCCATATTGAACAAATTAAAAGTTTAAGGACCACGTTACTCGTTGGGGTTAAAGTTTAATGACTACACTGAACAAATTAAAAGTTCGGGGACTACATTGCACATTAGATTAAAGTTCATGGATCATTTATGTCACTATCGCAAAGTGATAATACAAATGAATCTTGGCCAATTTTGGGCACAATGGCTCCTTTAGGATTGTTATGGAACCCTAGAATGTTTGCAGAAGAGAGGACCATGCCTTTTTTTGCATCTTTTAGTGCTTTATTGGATCATAGAGGTGGGTTCTTTCCAGGTTGACCATATTGGGTGTGTCCACACTCCATTTGTGGTTGATGAAATTTGAGGTAAGCCAATCTCTGTCAATTTTTCTATTTCCGAGTTCAATTGGTCATTCTCTCTCTTTGGTATACAAGAGATCCATTGGTAGATAGACCTTTTCTTTTCTATTGGGACAATTTGATTGGTTGATTCAGAACATATTTGTGGAGGTAAAGGCTATCCAACGTGGAAAAATTATCCCACTCTAGCTTCTCCTACAAATTTCGGATTTCTTTTACTTTTTTGAAACGGATGATAAGTGAAGACACAACAAGTACATTCCTATTTTATTCAACAGCCATTTACTAATGCGACTTACATATTCATACTTATAATATATTTGTTTACAAACTCTTTTTTTTTTTGTGGGATGTTTGTTTACTCTTAAAAAAAAACCAAAAAATGTGCTTTTTTTTTTTTACTTTCCCGCCAAAATTTGTATGTGAAATCTATATGTGAATCTCTATGCCAATTAATATATGTTATGAGTGCATTTGGTATTTCGGGCTAAAAGAAAATCAAAGTGTCTGCGCCGCAAGATTAGCAAAGAGTACAAAGCGAAAAAATATGTCAACAAAACCCAAGCTCTGTGCAATTGGTTGGGAAAATTTTCAAAAATTAGATGTCATCCGATCAAATCCCGCCAACCGGTTTTATGAACACACAAATCTTGCGAGATTAGGAGGAAATAATATCTAATGCCATCATCTAATATTTGCAAAGGGAAATCAATCTCCGAATACGACACGAGATTTCGCTCATTGTTGGCATTTAACCAAGATGGTGTTTGTACTATTTTTCCTCTAATGTCCTTCCCCGATATAGTTATCACTAGACAACAATTGCGGGCCTGTTTTATATCTGGGGCAATGTTGTCCTCCTAGCTTCTATCACCCAATTGTTTTATGTGACAGTGGGACTCGCTGGAAAGAAAACTTAGTGTTTTTATATTTTTTGGAGGATATGTGTTGCCAGGTCAGAATAAGAGAAAAGAAAAAAATATCCACAATAAAATAATAATTATATGATACAAAATCCAACAACTAAAAAAAAAAAAAATGCCGGCTAGAGGTGACCCCTCTGCCTCGTCTTCGATGGCGAGGGGCCCTCGCACGCCGAGCACCACTAGTCACTACCATAGTGCAAGGGCTGGTGGCCCTCCCTAAGTGCGGCGAGAGTGGTTAGCCCTCACCGAGGCAAAGACAAGGTAGAGCTGCGACCCCTTCCACTACCAAAATCTGCCCAATGCCCTTCTTTTAAAATGATTTTATGCAAGATTCGGGTCACAATTTGTAACGAATGTTCAGGGATCAAAAGACTATCAAGATCAACGAGAGATCTCAAGTTCTAAAAAGCAAAAATCTAAATGTGAATTCATGTCAAATATGCCATGTCAGAGTAATTTATAAGGACCCTTTTAACCCTTTCAAACTACATGGGCAAATTGGTTAAATGGAAAGATTTAAAATAATATCGGCAAAAGTTCAATAAATTCAGACTTTTTTTTGTTAATTTCCCTTGAACTACGGCCCACCCAAATACTTGTACTCTCCTGAATCATGCGAAGGCAACCGTTCACACATCCATACCACCTCAAACAAGCTTGTCTCTTATCATTGCCTAAGGCAATACTTACTTTTCTTGACAAAATCAATATCAAATCCCTCATTTTCTTCCACCAATCGTTTCTTATTGGCTATGCATGCGACTAAGTCAAATTCTTGCATGGAATTGATTCAATTCACCCTTGTGCATTGATAACCCAACACCCGTTTTGATGCATCCCCATTTACGTGAATCTCAAACTACCGTGGAAACACACACAAGAACAATAGGGCTGAACATTTTGCAAATAAATAAATAAATAAAAATTAGGGTCAATGGCACTCGAAGTCCTAAAACTTGCAACAAATGTATAATTAAGCAGTAAAACTTTCAAAAAGTGCAATCAAATCCTAAAAATTGACATGAAAGTACAATCAAGTCCTAAAACTTTCAAAAGATGCAATTAAGTTTTAAGACTTGTCACGAATGTGCAATTGAGTTTTAAAACTTTCAAAAAGTGCAATCAAAGGAAGAACTCGATTTCACCAGTTTGACAAGTTTTATGACTTGATTGCACTTTTGAAAGTTTTAGGACTCAATTATACTTTCTGACTAGTTTTAAAACTTAATTGCACTTTTTAAAAGTTTTAATATTTCACGTTCTTGATAAATTTTAGGACTTTCAAACGCACTTGTTCCAAAAAAATTAATACTACGACATCCGACGTGGCTCCTCTTTTCTGCCCGTTTTTAAGGCAAGTGGTGATGGGTACAGCGGTACTACTTTGTCAGATATAAATTACCAAAACCGTGGAAATTAATTTACGTTAAAAGCGCAACATGTCCCCCCATGCATGCAATTTGCAAATTATTTTTTCCAGAGTGGGGAAAATATTTATTAAAAAAAAGGGAATAATCAAACGGGCAAGGAGTCACGTGGTTTGCTGGGTCAAGCTGAGTCGCTTCACGTTTCGGTGCTCCCAGTCAACCCGGTCGATTGGCCGCTCTTCGAAATTTGCCTCGTTGGTCTCAAATCTAGTGGTCCCTACCTGGCCAGATATAATACTAATCAGGCCTAAAAAAATAAGGATTTTTATCTGGTGTTGCCACGTGCAATTTCAGCCTTATGCGGTGAAAGTGGGGCCCTCCCTTGCAAACGTTGGATCTGCAAAAGATTGCATCCTTAGTGCGGTCATGAAACCTTTTTTATTTTATTTTTTGTGGTCTAGACGGTCATGAAACTTATGAAATGCAGCACGGACGCCCTTCGGGTTTCGTATCGTGTCGTGTCGTGTCGTGTCGGACACTCTTTGATACTTCGATACTTTTCGACATGTGATCAACGCTCCAGATACGTCAGTAACACGTGAGTCTAGCATCCAGACCCGCTATTTCGATAAGCACGGGATCAATTTTAAGTTTTTTTAAAAAATTAGGGGTCAAAATATAAATCTATCAAAAATATATATACTTAAGTCATATATCCAACCACCCCAAAATTAATATACCTAATCAGCCCAAAAAAAATTAATCGTGAATCTCTAATAGAAGAAAAAGAAGAAATTCACCGCTGATATTATTATATATTTAATATATAGCGTGTCCCAATGTATCGAAATTCTCTATTTTTTTAAAAGTCACGTGTTGACGTATCGTTTCGCGTGCCATGTCGGTGTTACATAGGATGAAACCCCATGCATGGGAAATAAACATGTTCTTATGCTCTTTGGTAAAATTGCAATCGCTCTATTTATCATTAAGGGTGAGCAAGACGGATCGATTGAATATAGAATCGCTCGGATCGGACCGAACCAAACTGGCCTATTCGGTCCGACTCCCAAGGGTGTCGATTACCGATGATTTTCGATTCGGTTCCTGGGGGAATCGAACCTCCTAGACTTGATCGAATATTTTTTTATTTATTTCATTATTTCTTAAACGTAAATATAAAAATTTACAAGTTATTTTTTTATTTCTCAAATGTAGATCTAATTTTATTTGATATATTAAGATTAAAGTCCGTGTTGCTCACCCCTACTAATAATCCACTAGTTTCATTGGACTGCCCGAAAATCGGATCGGGCTGATCGGTCAAGTCCGATTCCCGGTTCCTGGGTGGGACCGAACCGGACCAAAAATCGATCACCCCTATCAATCATGTCCCAAGAATAAATTAGGAATTCTCTCAACTATAACAATTGCATCTCTCAATCTACAATGCGTTGTGACTCCATTCTTGTAAATCAACTGTCATCTGACCGTTGATAGTTGATAGTTGATATCGTACGAGATGATATTATAGTTTAATTGGTAGACTTAAGTGGGCATCACTTAGATTGGACACACTTGAAAAGTTAGAAATGACTAATTAATAGTTGGCCTTGATTCGACATTTTCTCATAACATTTCGGATGGAAGTGTCATGAAAGTAATCAAGCTTTGTTTGAAAGATAATATAAGGACTACTTTTGTCACTAAACCAAAGCAAATGGACTAAAAAATCGATCATACTTAATATTACGAGGATTAAAAGTGTAATTTTTTTAGAAGCTATACACGTAGGCATCATGTACTAATAAATAGTGCCGACTCAGTAATTTCCGGTGAATTTTGAATGGAAATTTTGACAAAGTGACTTGTCACTGGAGAGTCGTACTATAATTAGAATTATAACATAATCTAGTATACAAACCAAAAGTGAAGTCCCCTGCTGAGACTATACAAGTGATGCCGGAGCATCGGGTTCCATCGATCCGCTGGTATCCATCCCATTCATTTCTATCATGTCCTCGTTTCCTCCTTTTATCATTCAAAACGACATTCGCCATCCCGCACACACATCAAATACGGATTCAAAATGTAGTTTCCCCAATACATTTTCGAACAAGTACAAAGAATCAAGTAATATCTACATCAATTAGGTACTAATATTGTAATCGTTATTACTTGGCAGTGCAACTATTACGAGATCCAAATATAACAAAATAGTATACCCAAAATGCCCTTTTCACTCTCTTTCCTTCTTCTTACTCTATTGGTGAGTGGGCCTGTGTTCCAACGACCATGGCCGTCAACGATTAAGGGTGGGCGGTTCCAATGTTGATTGGAAAGTGGATCCTACCCGTTAGAATCGGTTCCCCAATATTTAAAACTTGAAACTTACTATACATACCCTAGAATCGGGAACCTACCCTGTCATAGATTCTGGGGTCAGTTTCAAGCTTTACTCAAATTCTACCTTTATTTTTAAAGGAACGACTGCAATGAATTTTCACCTATAATAATCATCATATGCAACTACAATCCACTGACCACAATTTATATTTAAACGCATATAAACTATGAAAATTAATACGGCAAAAGTCTCAATCATAAATATCATTGGAAATGAAAACTCAGGCTAGTGATTTCAAATTACGCACTCATCATTGGACCCCATGAAATATGGCAGGATTGCGCAAAAATATAGAACTAGAATAACACAAAGACTTATCGAAACTTGCTGTTAGATTTGGAACTTAGAAATTATCCCGCATACAATGAAACCTGAAATCATGCTGACCCTATCAACAACCCACCGTTAGCAACCACCATAGGGAGTCCCCTACCACCTATCTGAATCACCCACCATCCACTCCCTCGAATGGCATCTACAGAGTAGTAGGACGTTTTCAAAGCCTCCAATCTCACGTTGCCAGAAAAAAAAACAGTTGCACCGGTAGATAATTTCCGCAAACCTTAAACTAGCACGAACCTTGAGCACACAGATTAGGCGCGGCCGGGGCGGACAATACCTCGCCGACGACCGCTCCGGGCGATGGATGGCTACATACACAAAACAAAGCCAAATCAACTTGCCAAGTCATTGCCTCATCAAATTACGTACGAGCGACAATGTGGGGGGCCCTCTCGGAGAAGAAGGGGGCAACTTGGAGGATGGACACGGCCATCGTTGCATGTGCACGTGTCGGGGGACGAAAACAGAGTGGGAAGCTGGATTTTCTCTCTGTCTCTGTCCAATCAATCCCATCATCAACCACGAACTCCACTGGTGTACGATTGTTACGGCGTTTACCTGCCGACGACCTGACCTGACCAGACCATCCCCGTTTTATTAATTGTACCGAGCAGAACTTCCATTTATGTATGGACGAGACCACGAGCCACGTGTTCCGCCAGCTATTTCGATCGACCCGATTTGTACGTACTCCGCTCGACGCGGGAGGTACGGATCATGCACAACCTCCGATGTCAGCAAAATATCCGCGACGGGATTTGCGGAACGGCGAGGGAAAAGGTCGCGACCGCTTTTCGAGGATTAGTTTTTAGTCCCCTCCGTATGGTGATGCGAACGATGGCAACGCCTAAGTTTTTAGGATCTTCCTAAATCCTAAGTCCGGGTTCTCCATAGATCATCTATTCACTGCTTCATTCAAATTTGATGTCACCCCCAATCTATTCTGATATATCCTAGGCAAGTTGGAAACCTATTACCTAAGCAATAGGACAAGTTCTCCACCAAGGCTAAGCTACTGTCTATCCTGTAAACTAGAGTTCAAGAATCCGGAGGCTTGTTTATGTATGGGGAAGATTTATCGTCTCCACAATAACCTCTGGATTATCACAATCCTATCGACAAAAAATTCCTGACCAGACACCGCGAAATGCGTGACTTTTAGGTTTTTATTCAAAATGAAATGTTACTAAATTCGCGATCCGACTCCGCTATTAATTAACGGCTGCATTATTCATGAAACAATGTGACTGCATGAGTGTGCCCGCATCTTCTTTTTTAAAACAGATGCATGAAACGTGAAACATTTGTCAAGACAACGACGATAATAGCATGCGGTTGAATCACGAGGGATAATGACTTTTGACTTCCAGCCGCATTGTCATAGCATATACCTTATTGAACCCAATCCCGTCGGTATACGACATATCGGTTGGCTTACAGATAAATGGGTGTTCTGATGCAATATTTCAATGTATTCACCACCTTATATCACCCCTAGACTGCACAGTTTATATATCAGCAACAAGCAGTAGCGGCGGCCTGCATTCTACAGTATTTCTAGCACAATTAGCATTGTAATGGCCTAATTTCATATCTAAACAATCATTACGACAGTCTGCTTACATGCATAATTTCTAATCGGCAACACAACACATGTCATATAGCTCATGATCTAATCTTGTGATTATGATATCCTAAGATATGCATTTTTGGCTATTCAAAACGGCCAGTATAATGACATATCCAAGACTTTCGAGACTTCATTGCGGCATTATGATGAGTTAAAAACATACATTTTTCTACCATTTGAACGGGCGATAAAATTCTGAGCCGACATCGAATTTTATTAATTCTATCTTTCTAAGCGGACATCGAGACATACTATCATGCAATTCTATATGAATTGAAAGCGCAGGAGTCAAGACATGCCTTGAGAGCGCGAGAGTCCTAGTACCTACAAAGACACGCGAAAGGAGAGAAAACGCAAGATACTAACTTGACTTGAAAGAATAATGAAATATTAAGGTTCCGTTCTCGAAAAATATGAAGTTTCTGGAAAATATTTTTCAGGAAGTCATTTTCTTGAGAAGACAATATTTTCCGATGTTTGACTAAAATCTGAAAATGAATTGGAAAATATTTTCTGTCGTTTGGTATGGAAAATCGAATTTGATTTTCCTCTGTGCACATCTTAATAATTTGTTCATTACTCCGTGTAAGTTGCGATTATCAACCTTATGCAGCGACCCAACATTATCACTTTGAGATATACGCAAATCACAGTTATAAAGTAGATGAATTTACGCACCTTATTTCGGATCCATCGTTCTTGATGCGGAATAGCGATGATCCGATACTCAAGAGCTTCTCTTGTAAAACCCCCTTTAAACACTGGCTACAATAAGTCGGTCCCCTCACGTATCGCTTCTGACGAATTTTTATGTGAGATTATGTGGACATTATGGTTTACAAGAGGGACTTGAGCTCTATTTATAGAGTCTTTAACCTATCCCTTCATTATGGATAAGGTTTGACTCAGCCCACACTATCCAGTCTCGTATTAGACTAAATAAGAAACCTTATCTCTAAGAAATCTTATCTTTTAGAAATCTTATCTCTTAACTTTATTAGACCAATTAATAATTACAATATTAATTAATAAAGCCAACAATAAAGAAAACTCTTACATTCTCCCACTTGGGCTATATTAATTAAAATTGTACTGTATATGCGCATCTTTATATTGGTCTAGAGATAATCCTTAATAGTTAATCCGATCCCATAAAGTCTGAAACACATAATCATGGCAGTAACTGCATCAGAAGACACAGAGCCATCCATGATTACAAATGCTCTTAACTTTACTGATATAAATTTAATATGATAGTGTGGCAAGCGGATAACACCTCAAATAATGGAGAAAAATTTATGTGTTATCCTCCTTGTCAGTCATCATTCTCTTACTTTAAGTGTCACGAAACCTGATATGCCACAAGAAAAATATCCTTATGATTCCAACGAACCCATATATGTCTTACCTTTATAGTTGACTATACTTTATGTGTATCAAGACATATGTATATGGCTAAAAATAAATGCCCTAGCCATCACTTAAGGTTTACACAATACCTTGAAATTTTAAACATATATGTATTCAATATAGAAATATTGCACTCATAAACACTTTATTGAATATAAAAGAGTCAATACATATCAAAACTGCTACTAAAAGTAACATAATACAAATGTAAACTTTATTAGAGCATAAACTAAAGAGCTCCCACCAAACAATAGCATCCCACGATACTTCTAAGCCCATATTAATGACATGTAGTTCAAATACACAAGGGCGTAGACCTTTAGTCAGTGGATCAGCAATCATATAATCTGTAGAAATACGCTCTACTGCAACGTCACCATTCTGTAGGGATTCCTTTATGGTAAAAAACTTAACCTCCATATACTTAGACCCCTTGAGACCTCTGTTGTTGTTAATGAACAACACTGCAGAGTTATTGTCACAATATAATTGTATGGGCCTATCGACAAAATCAAATACGGTCAACTCACTAATGAGATTCCGGAGCCAAATAGCCTAAGTAGCAGCCGAAAAGCATGCTATAAACTCCGCTTGCATGGTAGAGGATGATATCGTTTTCTACTTCTCGCTTTTCCATGATACTGCACCACCTGCTAGCATAAAAATGTACCATGTTGTTGACTTCTTGTCATCCTGACAACCAGCATAGTCTGAATCTAAATACCCTGCTAGCTGCAGGTTTTGAACATATCTATAAATCAGCATAAAGTCTCTAGTCCTTTTTAAGTACCTCAAAACCTTCTTGGCAGCAACCCAGTGATCGTGCCCTGGATCTGACTGATATCTGCCGAGAAGTCCTGTTGCAAAAGCAATGTTTGGCCTAGTACAAACTTGAGCATACATGATACTACCAAGTGCACTAGCATAAGGTACATTCTTCATCTGTGCTGTCTCAATATCTGAATGAGGACATTGTAAAAGACTCAATTTATCACCTTTGCAGACAGGAGTAATACCTGGTTTGCATTGTTACATATTGAATCTTTCCAAAATACGATCAATATATGCCCTCTGAGATAAGCCCAGAATGCGGTGAGAACGATCCCTATGGATCTCAATGCCAAGAACAAAAGACGCCTCACCAAGGTCCTTCATGTCAAAATTCTGTGACAACATTCGCTTGATCTCATGTAGTAATTCAATATCCCTGCTTGCAAGCAAGATGTCGCCAACATAAAGAATGAGAAAAATAAATTTCCTCCCACTAACCTTGCAATGTATACACTGATCCAGTTTGTTCTCAATAAACCCAAAAGAAGTAGCAACACTATGAAACTTTAAGTACCATTGACTAGAAGCTTGTTTCAAACCATAGATAGACTTTTTCAATCTAAAAACCAGATTACCTATATCATCTGCTGCAAAACCTCGAGTTGTGCCATATAGACTTCTTCATCCAGGTTTCTATTTAGAAAAGCAGTTTTAACATTCATCTGATGAAGCTCCATATCAAAATAAGTTACTAAAGCCATTATCACTCTAAAAGAGTCATTAGAAGAGACTGGAGAAAAATTTGCCTCATAGTCTACTCTTTCTCTCTAAGTGAATCTCTTGGCTACCACCCCTCCCTCCGCGCCGGCACCACCCTAAACCGCCGCAGCCCCGACAACAATGTTGACTCCGAAATAGCAGAAACAACGTCCTCATGCCATCACTGCTGCTTAAGACAGAATCCATAAATCATCAAAATGAAAGCTGCAATAATCAAAACTAGGAAATCCAAAAGTAGATGCCCAATGTATATTGCAAAAGCATTTCGCTCAAATCTAGGTTTCGAACTTAAGTATACTGATTACGAAGATCGAACTCCTGGTCGTCGTCGTCCTCCTCCTCCCTTCTTCCAACCAGAATACGATTGAGTCGCTCTTTAGATCATCAATGTAGAATCGAAAATGAATCGTTTCGACAACACCTCGATCGAATCTGAAAGGTTAAGGCTTGGTTATAAGCGGAGAGCGAGACCCCGATTTGACTTAAGGGTCTGATTCGCCTTTCGGTTTCCACCAGATCTTTTTGATGCTTTGTCAAGGACCTCCGCCGGCCAGACATCTCCGAGCTCCTCCGCTTCGTCGAGGACATCCGCGAGCACGAGTCGCTCTTTGAGCACAAGCTTGTTAAGAGACGGAGAGGCTGAGGCACGAGCTGGAGGCATCTAGACTCTGGAGCTAGGTCAGAGAAAGAGAGGACGACGAGGGAGAGAGGAGAGCGAGGCCTAGTGGGTTGGGAATGCGTACTAATCTGAATCCATTTAGATTCATTTATTTTAAGCTTTAAATTTTCTAACCCATTAAGGGTGGGCTCTTCAAATTTGAAGTGATCCATTTATGACCCTAATAGAACAAATATAGATATAGATTTTAAACATATTTTGACAAGTCTTTTTTTTTTTTTTTGGTCGAAACATAAGTGATTCCATTCATTTAATGAAGAAGGACTTGCACAAACTAGGGTTTACAGACTCAAATCATAACAAATCCCATAAAGGTTGGGGTGGTTTCGCGATCCAATTAGACGGAAGTTCATTTCTCCGGTGGGTTTTGGCTATCCAGTCCGCCGCTTTGTTAGCCTCGCGAGGGGTGTGTGCCACGGATACCGACTTGAGCTGGGCCAAAAGTGAGTTACATTCACGAAACAAAGCTCTAAAAGCCCATGGGCCATCGTCGGGTTCAACCAGGAAGGAGATAATAGATACGTTGTCAGTGAGAATCTTAACCCCCTAAACCTCTTGTACTAGGGGTGTGCAAACTGGACCGGACCAGGACCGGACCAACCCGGCCGGGTTGGTCCGGTCCTTGAGGGGAGCGGTCCGGTCCCCGGTCCCAATAAATGGGACCAGTGGCTGGGCGGTCCGGTCCCCGGTCCCATGGTGGGTGGGACCGGACCGGACCGCCTAGAAAAAAATAATAATAATAAGTAGCCAACATCATCTTGTTGGGATATCCAACTTTTATGAGCACTTATTGATCAAAAGAGAAAAGTAACTTCCTTGCTTCTAAAATAAATTGCAAAATTTGAAGTTTTTCACACAATAAATCAGAACTGAGCGGCATCCAAGTTATGTGGATGAAGCTTTGGTAGCTGAGGGGTTTGGCAATAAGTGTTCGATCGGACGTTTTTATTATTTCAAGGTATATTACAGCAATACGATCTCTTTAGCCTAATCCGAATCCGTCTAATGGATAAAAAAGAGTCGAAAAAAATACTATAGATCCCACTCTCACACAAGAGGAATTTACACCAATTGGACGGTCTAAACTGCACGATTACTAGTAGGCTCGAGTCAAGTTCGAGGTAAAAAAAAATTAAATTTTTTGGTATTAGCGGTCCCATTGGGACCGGACCGGGACCGGATCGGACCGTTGGTCCCGGGCCGGTCCCCGATCCCGAAAATTTGGGGACCGGGACTACCGGTCCGGTCCCCGGTTCCATACCGGGCCCGGACCGGCCCAGACCATGCACACCCCTATCTTGTACGACCGGATCTCTTTCCCCACTTGAAGTCCAGTCTTCCCGACTCTTCTCTCTCTCCTTCTTGAGATTTCTTAACGCCTGCAACACTCCTAGGGTTTCCATCTCGAGTGCAGATCCGGCCTTCTCCTTGCATGCGAAGCCGGTGATTATACATCCTCGCGCATCTTGGCAGATTCCCGCCACGGATCCTTCCTGCTCTCCTTCGATCTAAGACCCGTCTACATTGAAGTACCCGTGTCGGAGGCTCCCAAATTGCAGGTAAAGTTCGCACTTTTTCACTTCGATTCTGCTTCTCCGGCAGGATACGCTTATAATTGGCGACCTCTATGGCAGCATTATCCACAATTAGCTCTGGGATAGGGGAGTGGCCGCGGAAGACTACCTTGTTTCGTTCTTTCCAAAGGAGCCAGAGGACATTCCCGACGAGTTCCTGCGATGGATTGCTCTGTTGACGAGTAAGGTTATCCCCCAGCCACATATCCATTCTTCTGACCGTAAGGGGAGATGTGTCTAACTTGAGTCGTGGGTCTTCCCAGATGATCTTCACCCAGTTGCAGAGTAGAAAGAGATGCTTTAGGGTTTCGGGGGCGCAATGACACACCGGGGAAAGTGGGTCGGGAAGGAGCTTTTTTCTGAAAAGATTGTCCTTTGAAGGTAATGCGTTCTGGCAAATCCTCCAAAGGAACAATTTTATTTTTGGAAGGGTGGGAGTGTTCCAGATCGATTTCCAAAGGGAAGGAGGGGGTTGATATGAGGTGGTGGCTGGCTTAGTCTTGGGTTGCTGGTTAGAGGTTCTGATGTTGTGGTATCCTGCTTTGACAGTGTAGACACCATTAGCACTGAACATGGGTTTGTAGGGGTATCCATAATCTCATGCACTATGTGATCTTGAAACAGCGAGTTTAATTTTTACTCATCCCAGGCTCTAGTCCCTGGAATAAGCAATTCCGCCACTGTGCAGGGGTCTCCTCTGTTTGCAGGGGCCCCTAAAACTCCTGATGGCAGCCACTTTTGCTCCCTGATATTAATTCTTTCCCCGTCGCTAATCGCCCATCTGGTCTCTGAGCCAATGGAGTCCCTGCCTACGAGTATACTCTGCCAACCCCATGAGGGTCTAGCTCCTTTCTTTGCTGCCCATAAGTCACAGTGAGGGAAATAGATCCCTTTAAAAATTCTGCTCCAGAGGGATGATGGATTCTGAGCAAGCCTCCATGCTTGCTTTCCCAACATAGCCTTGTTAAAGGTGACAAGATCCCTGAAACCCAGCCCCCCATCTAGCTTTCTGTTTTTCAAAGTCTCCCATTTTCTCCAATGAATGCCAGATTTAGCCGAGTTTTGCTTCCACCAGAAATTGGCCGTCTTTTGTTCTATAGCTTTGCACACCGAGATAGGAATCTTGAAAATTGACATGGCATGCTGTGGAAGTGCCTGGACTACTGTTTTGATCAAGGTCTCCTTTCTGCTTTAGACAATAGTTTTTCCTTCCACCCCTCTAACTTCATGTTAACTCTTGCTAGTATCCAAGCAAACATTTGCTTCTTTGAATGGCCCCAGTCGAATGGAATCCCCAGGTATTTCCCCGTTTTTTCGATGACGGGTACTCTTAATTTCGATGCCAAGTTCCTCTTCAAGAGATCCGGGCAGCCTTTGCTGAAAAATACCCCTGATTTGTTCAGGTTTATGGCTTGACCAGACGCGAGGCAATATTGGTTCAAAATACTTGCTAAGTTTTGACACTCTCTGATGGACCCATCCAGGAAAAAGATCGCGTCGTCCGCGAAGAGTAGGTGAGATAGAGAGGGGCAATTGCTATTCAATTTGATCCCCTTTAAAGTACCATCATCCATAGCTTTGCTCAACAGAGAGGATAGTGTGTTACCCATAATAATAAATAGGTATAGGGAGAGGGGGTCGCCTTGTCTAATACCTCGGGAGGGTTGGAAGTAAAGGGAAGATTCTCCATTGACTTTGACGCTAAAGGAGACCGTTGAAATACATTATCTGACCAAGGTAACCCATTGTGAACTAAACCCCATCCTCAGCATACTAGCACACAAAAAGTCCCACTCGACCCTATCGTACGCCTTTTGCATATCTAGCTTTAGCACCGCCTGGAACTTCTTCTTTCTATCCCTAATTCTCAGCTGATGAAGGACCTCTTGTACAACAAGGATATTGTCTTGGATTTGCCTGCCATTGACGAAAGCACTTTGTTCTATGGCAATGATGCCCGGGAGCCATCTTTTGAGCCTGTTTGCCATAACTTTGGAGATAATTTTATAGCTGAAATTACATAAACTGATGGGGCGGTACTGAGAGATGCACTCCGGGTTCAAAACTTTAGGAATAATCACTATCTGAGTTTCATTCAATGTTGGGTTTAAGATAACCTGATTCGAAGAAGCCCCTGACCAACTGAACTACGTCAGACTGTATTTCGTCCCAATGTTTGTGATAGAACTGGCCATTGAGGCCATCCAGGCCGGGTGCCTTGGAGCCTCCCAGCTAAAAGACTGCTTTCTTTACTTCCTCAAGAGAGACTGGGGCTGTTAGAGCATCGTTCATCCCCCCTTGGACCAGTCTAGGACATTGCTCAATGATGGGCTGAAAATTTCTGGGGCCTACTGTGCCATAGAGTTCCTCATAATATCTCTGGATGTGCTGTTTTAGTTGAATTTGGTCTCGGGACCAGATATAGTCACTAATGTGCAGCATAGAAATTTTGTTTCGTTGTCTCCTTTGGATGGTAGTGGCATGGAAATATTTAGTATTCTTGTCTCCCCCTTAAGCCAACTGATATGAGATCTCATCAGCCAATACGATTCTTCCTGTCTCCATAGTCTTTCAATCTCTGCAACAATCTGGTTGGAGGTCTCTCGGGCTAAAGAACTTCCTGAATGATTGGTAATATCTGTGAGTTTGTCTTTCAGGAATTCAATGTGGGCTCGGGCATTAGGGAACTTTTTGCTACTCCACTTCCCAAGTGCTTCAGTGACTTTCCTGACTTTTCCTGGGAATCCACCATCAACCCCGAACTGTCCATTCCATGATGATCGCACTATCTCTTTGCATTCCTCATCTTCCGCCCAAAATGCTTCAAATTTGAACTCTTTCTTCCTTTTTCTTGTCGATAGGTTAAGGTTGGGGAGGATGGGGCTGTGGTCCGATCCTATAGCTGGCAATGCATATGCCTATGCATTTGGAAACATAACCCTCCAATCAATACTACAGAGAGCTCTATCCAGTCTTTCTTTTACTAGTGCATCCCTTTCTCTCTTGTTAGGCCAAGTGAAAGTGCAACCCTTGCTCTCCAAATCCATAAGGGAGCAGCTGTTGATGAACTCGTTGAAGGCTACTAACCTAGAGTGATCAGCGCTGCGCTTCCCGCACTTTTCCCTGTGGTACATAATCTCGTTAAAGTCACCCACGCAAACCCAGGGGAGCCGACTAGTTGCTTGGATATTCTTTATTTGCTGCCATAGGTGAAGTCTGTTCTGGAGGTCATTGGGAGCATGAAGAAAGGTGATCCTCATGTTGGACCCATAATCTTTGATCTTGCAAGACAGGTCAAAAAAATCATTTGAGCTGTTTAACACCTGGATATGCACTTCCTCGTCCCAAAGGACTGCTAAACCCCCTGTAATTCCTTCGGGATTGACTATTGCCGAATACTGGAAATTCAATCTCCTTCTAATTCTGTCCACAAACGTCATTTTATTCTTTGTCTTCATCAGGAAGACAAGATTGGGTCTTTCTTGAGCCACTATGGCTCGCAAATGCTGGACCGTCAAGGGAGTACCCAGCCCCTGCACGTTCCAGCTCAATAGTTTCATATAATCTCCGGTGGCTTATTAGGGCTAGTCACCGAAGCCCATTCTTTCCTTCCCTCTGCTACCATGATTGGGGTCTCGAGGAGCATGTCCTCATTAATGGATATCCCCTTGGATGCCTGCTGTGCTTTAGAGCAGGACTTCTCCGCTTCTTTTGGGGATTAGTTCTAGTTTCTAACTTATCCATTTGGATCGGGGAAGGGGAGGATTCAACAGCCAATACTATCTGGGTCTCCACATTATTTTGGAGACTGAATGAGCTTCTTTTCCCAGCGTACTGTACCCGGCTAGCTCTGCTACTTCCTCCCCCCATTTCTGGTTCGTGTGTATCCCTGGCAGGGGTATTCAACGGGGTCTCCGGTATCATCTCTTCATCTTGGATATCAGGAAGTTCGTCACCGTAGTAGAGAACTCAGAATGAGCTAGGTGATCTTGCTTCCGCTCTTAACCAACTGCCAAACCTGCCCACTTCATTTTTCACCACCTCAGAATTTCCATAAGGGTAAATTTCACAGTCGGTTGTGTAGTGACCCATACGTCCATAAGAGTAGCAGAACTTGGGTAGCCTCTCGTAGTGGAAGTCTACACATAGCTTCTTTTTCCCTAGGGTAAGGATCGTACCAGATTTCAAAGGAGAGTTCAAATCCATGTAAACTTTAGCGTTGCCTATTTTGCGGGGGTTATTTCCCCTGGCTTCAATTTTAACTTCGAGAACATCGCCAATCTTGGCAGCCACTTCGTGGATCACTTCCTCAATGGCCCGCCGATAAGGAATACCCATCAAATGAACCCAGAATGCACAGTGGGTAAATTTATAACAATATTCAGGAGTATCTGGCTCACATTGCGTCAGGATGAGAAGGTCCCTCGAGAAACACCAAGGACCTTCCTCAAGGACTGGCCTCTTCTTAGTTTCTGTCTTAAATTTAAAAGAGAATAAGCCATCATCCAAAGCTGCACGCTGCACACTCCACTTCCTCCACCTTCGATGCTTTCTTCATAGTGCTTATAAAGGACTGTAAGTTAACCTTGGGCTTAGACAGGAGCCTTCCATAGAGAATGAGGTCGCATTCTATTATCTTTGCGGCAGGGACATCCGCCTTAACAACTACCTCATCATCAGCCGACCACATATCACCCAACATTTTGCACAAAGCCGCCAGTCGCACTTCATTTTCACATGGAACCTCCATGACAAACTCATTCACGCGCAGGATTTGTTATCGGATGTTACCACTAGAGAGTAACTTTAATAAGTAAAATAAACAGTAAGTAAAATATCCGGGTTATTAAAGTTACTCTCTAGTGGTAACATCCGATAACAAACCCTGCCCGTGAATGAGTTTGTCATGGAGGTTCCATGTGAAAATTGCAGTGGATGTAGGTTGGTTATGCGCCAGATGGGTCAAGGAGCTCCAAAGACGCCCAATGTTCCCAGTAATAGGATACGAGGTTCACAAGAAAAGCTGCTACCCACACCCAGCGCGCACCAAAGGAAAGAGGAGCTCTCGGTTCCAACTGAGAGAATGGGCGAACCCGAGAAGCTGGAACCACGAAAACTTCAAGGTAGTGGAAAGTCTGATTGCACGCAGGCAAGGATGGATTGAAGGGGGGTCAAGGGTTTCCAGAGAGATGGGGATTAGCCCCAACCTTTTCGGGATAAATCTGCCATGGGGGTGATGAGGTTTGAAGAGGATTGGGGGTAGCCGTTAGGGTTCACGAGGGTTAGGGTTTGGGATTTCTATCACCAAGGGGATAGGGAGAACTCTTCAGATGAAGAGAGATATTTTGACAAGTCTAAGTGTACTCGCATGTCACACGACCGATATGCCGATATGAATTGATGCATTGAGAAATTGCTTGGTAATAATATATACCATATTAGGTTCCGTTTGTTTCGCGAAAAATGAGAGATTTTCAAAAAATGTTTTTTTGGAAAGTTATATATCAGGAAAATAACAATACTTTTCTGGTGTTTGGCTAAAATATGAAAAGATGCGGAAAATATTTTCCGTCGTTTGGTATAGAAAATTTAATTTGATTTTCTTCCATTGACTCATTTTAATAATTTTTTGTTTTTCTATTTTTTTTCTTTTGATTTTTTTTATCTTTTTTTTGTCCTATTTTTATTTATTTATTTTTTAAAATTTTGAATTTTTCATTTATTTTTTTATTTTTTTCTTATGGTTTCGGCAATGGCCGGCGACCGGCCGCAGACAAACTCAAGGCTTAGCCGATCTCCACAATCTCGGGCTCGCCCGAGGCCGGCGAGCTCGGGGCTAGCCAGATTTGAGCAGATGCCATGGAAGCCGAATGGGAAATGATTTTCTCATGCATCAGGTATCCCTAAAATGCTCAAGACATCTTTCACACACTATCAAATTACTCAAACAGAAAATCTAAGTTCTCTCCTTAGACGCATTCTCTGTTTTATGGGTCCATTTGGCGAGTATATGCTCCAAAAACCGTAAAACCACTCATGATCATTCTGAAATGAAGCATATATTATGACATGCGGGGTAAGAACAATGATGGATCATATGGGCTATTACCGAATTGAGAAAGAGCTTTTCCAAAGATCAGAACAACCGTCCACAACAAGAACAGTGACCTCGTTAAGAAAGAAGTCTTTGTCAATATGTATGGCCTATCCTTAATTAAATAAGAGGAAGCAAACCTTAAAAAGAAAATTAAATAATAATTATAATCTTTGGTGATTACAATAAATTGTAGCTGGGCCTGGATTTGGCGAGCTCGGGGCTCGCCGGCCTCGAGCAAGCCCGAGATTGCCGAGACCGGCCAAGCCTCGAGCTCATCGACCTGCATCATGGCCGATCACTGGGTTGCCAACTGTCGCCGAGGTCCGCGGTCAGCGGAGGAAGGAGAAAAGAAAAAAAAACATAAGAAAAAGGAAAAATAAAAAAATAAAAAAAAAATAAAAAAATAAAAAGAGAAAACAAATAAAAAGTAAAATTTTTGAAATTAAAAAAATTAAAAAATGAAGAATGTGAAAAAATAATTATAAAAAAAGGAAATGTGAAAGAGATGAGGAAGAAAAGATGAGAAAAATGTTTTCCTAACCTAATTTATTTTTCGCGAATCAAACTCTAAAAGTTCGGAAAACGTTTTCTTGAAAATTATTCTTCGCGAAACGAAACAAAAAACAAACGGAGCCTTAATATGGGAAACAATAAATGGAGATTGTGTCCCGTCCATCATGTGGGAGTCGCAATGTTAGGCTTTTGGACTAGTTGGGCCACCCATGATTTACCTAACCCAATCCGACCCGACCCACGAAGCATTCAAATCCTCCCACGAGAGAGGGAACAGCTAATTAAATGAGAAGGAAACTTTTCTTAAAACGAATGCCCACGTCCAATCCAAAGTGTGCAGCTACATTGAAGCACGCAAGTTACAAGGTACTCGGTGGGAAAGGGGCTCGGACCGAGAGAGGCACACATTTGTGGCGACCCTCCTCGATTCAATTTTTCCGACATGAAGTTGTTATCAAATTATGACTTGAGGGCCTGATTATATTCCAAATACTAGTGATTGACACAGTGCACTGACCAATGTATCAGTTCTAAAAGAGCTTGGGCATTTCAAATGTTACGGCGAACGAAATGCATTCATGGAAATTCATGTAAATAGCACCTCGAACGCATTGACCGCATGCCAAAAGGGCCGACAAGTACCAGAAAAACAGCTAACATAGCAAAGCTAATTAGAAAGCTTATTCTTGGGGCACAGCCAAAAACCAAGTGCCAACCAGAGAACAACATCAAATTTTACAGCTCTAGTTTCCAGACTCAAGTCCCGGAGACTCCTCAAGCCAGGACAGAGCCCCACCCCCCTTGAGAATTTATATGACAGATGAGCTTCTGAAGGACCCGAGCGCCTTAGCAGCTCCAGCTCTCAGGATAAATTGGTGATAGAATGCGGCGATCGCCGCGCCGATGAATGGCCCGACCCAGAAGATCCACTGATCGAAACAAAAACAATTCGTTACACATTAGCACTAGCAATCTCAACTTTCAGGGAAGAGAAAAAAAGATTTAAGGGCATGTGTGAGTGGGCATACTTGGTCATCCCATGCCTTCTGCTTGCCGTACATAACTGCGGCCCCAAAGCTTCGAGCCGGGTTGATGCCGGTTCCGGTGATTGGGATGGTGGCAAGGTGAACCATGAACACGGCGAACCCAATGGGCAGCGGAGCCAACACCTATATCATCGAAAGCAAGATAAGGTCGACTTGGAAACCCAAAATCCCGTTAGACAAATTCCTCAGTAAATGTTAATCTCAGCGACCTAAATATGGCTATGTCCCGTTACTGTGTATGATAATTAGAGGTTGCGAGATCGGTACTCACGGGAACGTGGGAGTCTCTGGCGTTTCTCTTGGGGTCGGTGGCCGAGAAGACGGTGTAGACAAGGACGAAGGTACCGATGATCTCCGCGGCCAAACCGGTGCCCCTGCTGTAACCATCGTTTAGCCCGTTGGCACCGCCGCCATATTCAGTATAGTGCGTCTTCTGGAACAACTTAACCAGACCGCACCCGCATATGGCGCCCAAGCACTGAGCCACCATGTAGAACACGGCTCGGACCAACGACACCTTCCTCGCCATGAACAGCCCAAAGGTGACCGCCGGGTTTATGTGACCTCCTGCGAAAGAAACCACCAATGCCCAGAAAGGTATTAGGACTCCAATGGCTCCAAATTTAGCTGTGAGCCATAGGAAGATATGTACCGCCACAACATTTGATGTGCCAAGACATCAACATGGATCCAATTTTCCTCAGAAGGAGAACTTATGTTGTAGTAATTCATCGATCCGTTAATGTAATTTGAGGTAGAGACTCCATTATGAGGCCAATAAGTATGCAATCTTTGGGATGGATTTTGCTTTTTGGGTCTCTATGTTCTTGCTCGTTTTCAAGTAAAATGCTATGCATCTATTTTGTCACTTAGATTGAAACGGAAAAAAAAAAAAAAAAAAAGACTTGAACTTTATAGAAGGTTTCTCAGAATCGGATGTTAAAATTCAAACATCAAATTCTAAAAGTTCAAAAAATGAAAATCACTCACAGCAGTCCCTTAAGTTTCTTGCTTTCATTTTTATCATTTACAAATGAAATTTTAATTTCATCTAATATCGAACATATCAAATATAAATTCATAAACCGATTAATTAACATTTGAAATCGTATAGAATCGTGGGCGTATGTTTAGATTTAAGTATATCTGTCAAATTTAAATATTGATCCAGATTTAAAAAATAACGAAAAAATTTATTCGTTCATCTACATATCAATTTCTATACATCGCGAAAGTTTCATATATTTCGAATTAAAATTAGACTGAATAAAAAATAAAATGTAAAATTCCTTGGAACATGCAGCAAAAGAAAATAGTCAAAAGGATAAAAGAAAGTCACGTTCGCTTTGCATAATTTCACTAAAATCATTCCAAGTTAAAAAGCAAAAAGAGAAAACTTGAAACGACGCAACATTTTCTAAAAGAAATCAAGCACCGACAACAAGTAATGAGGAAACCAGAGAAATATAGAGGGAGAAGAGAGGCCACCCGAAATGCCGGCGGTGCAGTAAACGAGGACGAAGATCATGCCGCCGAAGGCCCAGGCGATGCCGAGGATGCCGACGCCGCCGCACTCGTCGCCGCCCTTGTGGGTGTCTATCTGGCTCTTGTAGCCGATCACGGTGAGGACGGTGATGTAGAGGAAGAGGAGCGTGGCGATGAACTCCGCGATGATGGCCCTGTAGAAGGACCACTTCCCCAGCTCCACCGCGTCCACCAGCGGCGCCGGGGGCGGGTCCTGGTAGTCCTTCGCCTGGAACGAGCCGTGCCCACCTTCGCCCTCCACGTCCTTGGCCATTCCCGCTTCTTGCTTGAGAGAAACAGAGACAGAGAGAGAGAGGGAGAGAGAGAGGGCTCGCTTCGCTTGCTAGAGATTGAAGATTGGAGTGTAATGCAAGGGAAGGGAAGGGTGGTTCGTATTTAATGGGGGCCTGTGCCCTGTAGTGACCAAGCTTGTGGTGCTTGAATGGCTTGAGCCTGCCGACCCTCCGCCCTGATGTTGACACCTGCCTACTTCTGGTCCCACTCCCTTTTTGTTTTTGCAATGCTTCTCTCTCGTGCTTTCTTTTCGTTTCCTCCACTAGGGTTTGGTGTGCTTCGGTTCCCGGGTTAAAAAACCCACGCATTCTTGTGAAATGTAACAACACGAGACGTGTGCACTGTGCATAGGGCCATGCACTTCGCTACGAAACCGGCTCGCGCATTGGTTTTATCAGATCATGGGTTGTGCATCGGTTCCTACATGCGGTGCGAAAAACGTGTGCATAGACTTAGCTCCAAAGAAAACTAAAGGGTTTAGGGCAAGGTCGCGTGCTGTGGTCCCCGAGAGATGTAGAGGGGGTGAGGATGGTTTCAGGATAAATTCTAAAACCGGAGAACCGAATCCGTAGTAATCGGACAGATTTCAAATTTAAGGACATGCACGGTAGATTTCACATGGGAATACATACAGAAGCTGGGAATAGATGGAGAAAAGGGTACGGGTGATAGCATGGTATTAGCTCACCATCTTTGACTTCTCGAGGTCATGAATACTTCCCGACCCAATGTCTAGTGCAGTAGAGATGGATTTGCTGGAATCTGACACATTCAATAGGTTCTAGATCTGGCAACAATTTTTCTTTCTTGTGGAATAATTTGTCCTATCAGAACTTTTGAAATGCAAGAATTATGTGAACAGGACCTAAGTAAGTTCTTAAACTGCTTCGTATGAACTCTGGGACGTTAAAAAGTCGAGAATATTCCCAATCAACGGGGAAGAAAAATATTCGTTTGGCAATTGGGGGTGCACGGCGTGCGGGCACCGACACGTTAAAATAAGGAACACATCCGTGGAGCCCGCCGTCCCTGTATATCAAACGGACAGGCCGCGGAGGCCCATGTAAGAGATTATCAGAACTTTTGAAATGCAAGAATTATAATTTCTCATCTATAAAACTTAGTCGATTCTAGGTGACCACATGTATTGTAGTTTAGATTGTCAAAGCCTTCGAGCTCTAGAAAGAAATTATTTTTTACATTTTGTCAGCCTACCTCTTATTTTGACGCCTTGAGTTTACTCTGCCTTATTACTAAGCCACCCATAGCCAAAAAAAAAAAAAAAAACAAATTAAATTACCAAAGCGGGAAAAGTTGTCCGCCCAAGACTTCTAACTTTCAACTTTGTTTTCTTTCCTTAAATATGTTGGAAATTAGATGTGAAATATGTCGAGATTATGCTTCGAAAACAATCGTCAAAGACCGCTAAAATTACAGGAAAAATTCAAGGGCTAAATTGAAATAATTGAATTAACCCACTCAAGTTCTCAATCATATATATCTTCCGTCGTTGAATTAAAATATGAGTTCGACTTACTTTTTGGCCCCTCTCAATGTTACCCCCAAAAATAGAAATTCTTCTATTCACATCATAAATGGCAAAATGGTGAAGCCACATCTTGCATGGCACTTTCCCCCGAGCCAACTCACCACACTCCTTTTGGACGGTTGGGTAAAACCCTCCTAATCGACTCCTCGAATCATATCCACTTCTTATCATCACTCTCTTATTACTATTCTCGAACAACATAATTTCATGCATAATCGTAAAGTTCACATTGAAGCAAGTGCGATAATAACTGAGCACGCGCTATGAAATCTAGCATGCATTACCCGAAAGGAAAAGGCGGCAATCAAATTAGTCGCAAACTCAGCATCCTTTAGGCTAAAGAACAATTTATGATGTTATGTTTATGCACCTAAAATCGTTGGGAAAAGAAGTAATTCATTCCCAATCAAGACATCAAGCGGATTTGAAGCCCTCCTTTGTCCATCAGCACGTGAAAGGAATGACTCATTTCGAGCAATCCAAAGTTGTCTTGTCTTCCTTTGATTAGATGGAGTGTTTTGTCCGATCTCTCTTAAATCGTGTAATGTCGCACTACTTCGTCGTACCCTATCTCCATGTCACGTGAGCGGCAGAAGCGGAGTGGCTCGTGTTTGGACACGTCACCTCCCACTACTGTGTTTGGGACCTACCAATCACAGTACTGGCAAGTGCGTAGTGGCTTTGAAAGGTCAAATCTACGAAAGGGTGAGATGTCCGAAGCAAATGATGTACGCTCCACCGTCCACTCCACTCATGCAATTCACCACCACCGTCCAGCAACAATTTTAATTCCTAAACTCCATTTTCCAAGTCGTGGTCGACCCTTCTGTCCAAAAAAAAAAAAAGGTCTTGGTCTACCCAACCACTCAGAGAGTTACACGTAGCAACTAGTGGGCCCCTACTCTCGAACCATCGTTTTCCAAGTGAATATCATCACATAATTGAGATACAAATCTTACTCAAGCAGAATTATTTTGGCCACACTTATTAGGATGCTGATTGGTGGATCAGAACGTGCAGGAAGGAGAATCTAATAAAATGATGAATTAGGCCAACAGGCATGCCTCCTTCTGATAAGTAGATCGGGGCTGAAATGGGAGAGTATTAGATTCGGAGTTCGATCCCCCGTAAACACGGTACGCAAATATACAAAGAAAAGATGAGTGAGACCCAAAAAAAGAAGAAGGATGAAACGGGAAATGTGGTATCACCACGTAGTAGATTTCTCACTCCTCAACAATTGCAATTGTTTACAAGATAGTAATACTACTCATGACAAAGCTGAATTATAAAATCGATCCTATTAATTGATGTCTTAGGGTACTTGCCGAGTACATTTGATATGAATTGATTCGGTTCTCGAAACATTGATTGTACACAACACGAACACGAGAGAGTAGATGGTACATTGAAAAATGCAAAATTATCTTAATCGATGGTTTTGTGAATGTCCCTAAAACACCTTTTAACTAAATTCTTATCAAATGAATGGGACAAACCATAATTACCATTCGGTTCCAGTGGACTTTAATGGCTATATCCTGTCAGGAAAGTTTGCTGCACTTTAGTGAATCAGGCAGAGAGAGAATTTCGCAGCACGTGGAAAAAAAGGAGAGGGAGAGAAGTGGAGATTGTGGCTCGTGGCTTGCCACGTGTCAACTTCGGCCGTCAAGGTTGGCTTGGCTTGGAGTTGCGAGGGACATCACAAAAGGTCGGTTGTCGTCTTCCAGTAATGACATGGACTTTGCTGGCACGCCTATGCTATGAATGACTAGGCACAAAGAATCTAATGGCTAAGCTCGGGAGCCGGGACCAGTAGGAAATTCCCTTGTACGCCCTCAATTCTTATTGTTTGGTATTGGTGTTTTCCTCGAGATAACATAAAAGAAGTCATATATGTTCCGAATTGTTTTTAGTCTATTTATTTCGCGAAAAATATTTTTCGTAAAAATATTTTTCAAAATTTTCTGTCTTTTTTTTTTTTCGAAAGATTTTCCTTCGTTCCGTTTACGAAAAATGAATGAGTCAAAAAAAAAATATTTTCCACCCATGAAAAAAACGCAAAAATAATTTCTTATTTTTAAGAGGAGGAAAATATTTTCTCTCGTCTTTGCTCCATTCACTCATTCATATTGCTTTTCTTTTTAATTATTTGTAAACAAAATCTAATTTTTTTAAAATAATTTTTTATTTTTAATAGTTTCTCTCTTTTTTTTTTCCTTTCTTTTTCCTATTTTCCTTTTTCTCAGCCGAGCGCCGGCCACGGCGACAGCTGGCGCCCGAGGCCGACAAGCCTGAGCTCGCCAGATCTCGGCAAGCCTCGAATGAGGCCAACGGAGAAGACCCATCAAGCAGCAATGGCAGAACCATCGCCGGTGTATGAACTCACAATATCAGAGAAATGT
Organism: Lenwebbia sp. NSW1173648; assembly: GCA_029784005.1. Lineage (NCBI taxonomy): Eukaryota > Viridiplantae > Streptophyta > Magnoliopsida > Myrtales > Myrtaceae > Lenwebbia > Lenwebbia sp. NSW1173648. The sequence continues at coordinate 15,703,606 of JARCGZ010000008.1, read as the reverse complement.
GATTCGTTGAAGGAGCACTTTGAAACGTGAAAGAGGACCTTTTCATCTTCCAAACGAAGTCGCACCTCCTTGAAAAGCCATGTGAGAGCACATGCGGCTAAGATTAGAGTTTTGAGTTTTGTTAAAACGGAGAAATATGGTTCATTGAACGAGCCCCGAAACGAGAAAGCGGACCTTATCCTCCAAAGGAAACGAGTCTTGTTATAGAGTAGAAACGTGAGAGAGAGAGAGAGAGAGAGCGAGCTTGTGCTCAGTCATTTTTCATTATCAGTGCAGTCTACCAGCCAGAGGAGAGAGAAAAGAAAGCTTCCACTTTTAAAATTTTTATTTTCCATTCGGTCAGTGTCCAAGGACACGTGTCGCCCTTTAGTGGAGCTGACTAGGCTCACGCACGCCACATGAATTGATGGTGATTATAAATTACCGAATATTTTTTTAGTGCCAGTCTAGCGAGGCACAGCTTGCTGCAGTGCCACACATGGTACCATTGCGAGCCGTACCAAGCACGACTTGCCACAGTATCGGGTTCTGGTTAGCTTGCGCTAATCCTAATCCACGCTCATTCCTCAAGACAGGAGTGTCATCAGGCCGAGTCTCGTATAGGCCCGACCCGAGCTGACCCGATACCCGAATCATATATATTCAAGATATTTAAATCGGGTCGGTTCATTATTAGTTTTTTTTTATTGATTGATTGAATTGGTATTTCAAAAGTATCCGCTCCAAAAAATGCAATCCAAATAGTGAAATCTAATTATTTTATGTCTCTCTCCCGAACTGAGTTTTCATAACAAACTTAATTAATCCTAAAGAAGCAACTTTAGTCTTTTAATGTTGTCCGAATTATGACATTCTTGAAAATCCAGGTCAGCATAATATCTTTGGTCTATTAAACCATGTGATCACACGCCCCCAACAAGCCAAAAAAACAACCAGAAATTCAACAAGAATTGCAGACATAGATCTTGCTCGTTGTAACATCATACGAATGCCAAGACGAAATCCGTGGCGATTCCAAAAAGGCCCTTTCATAAACAAAATTGTAATGCAAGGCCACCACTCATGGAAAATACTGGAATAATCAACTTCAGGTACATTTGGATTTGCGGTTTACATAGCCATCATGATTTAGGTTGCCTAGTAGTTCTGCTCCAGCTATTTTCACGACGAACACAGTTGAGTTGGGCATGACAAGCTCCCATCAGTACCATCATGCATTTTGGTTGCTTTGTTTTCGTAATCGCCTCCAAAGTTTTTGGTTGCCTCTTTCAACGCCGCAAAACTGAAGACGGTCAAGCTGGATTCTGCCAGAATCTTTCCATCTCCAGAGGCCTGATTGTCATGGGCAGCCACCAAGTCACGGCTCTTGCTGATGAACTAGTGATTGTCAACTTCATACCTGCAGTTTCCAAAAAGAAAGATCAGAGAAAATTGCTTCAGGCGATCACAAGAGGAAGATAGAAGAACTCCAAACTGAAGCACAAAGATTCATCATATAACCGAGAAAAGCTCATTTATGTTCTTTACAGAGGCAATTATCCAACATTCCAACACCAGCTCCTCATCAAAGGACAATGCAGAACTCCAAATTACATCAAACAGAGAGAAAGCAGAAGAACATAACATACCCAGAATTGAGGAAGAAACAAGAAATCTGTATTGCAGAAATCTGTGCCATCAGTCCAGCCTCTTAAAACAGGTGGATTGTCCAAAAGATACTGATTTCTCAGAAGGGTCTGGGCCTGGGAAGACTGAAGCTGTTCTGTGGGGCGCATTGAGAGAAAGATAATGGCAAGAACCAGAAACGCATATCCATCGAATGCTTTTGCCATTGCTCTGACACAGCAGTAGAACACACAAGACATCACATAGTTCCCTCAAGACAGAAGATGAACAAATTGCAGACCGAACACCTGCAGAAATCGCAGGAGGACACTTGAGATGCCCGTGTGTTCTACAAAAATTATGAAACTATGTCCTTGTCAATTGCTGAACTTTTGGTCCTCAAGACTAAAATAGAGGTCTGCAAGCTTTATTACCATGGATCTTGTTAATGAACTTACATAAAATACGAGCTACCATCAAATTTTTAAAGAAGATTATGTACAATTTGTCCATTGAGAGAGTGAGAGAGAGAGCTCTTCTATTTCTTTTAAGGTCTGGTTCAATTCAACCAACTTCAAGCAAGCTGAGACCTCTCTTTCAAGTTCTGCAGTTTGCCTAAATCATAAATACCACATCTGCTTGTCCCCAAGCTGTTATTTTGGTTCCGACAATATTATATGCTCGAGTAAAAAAACTTACCTTGTTGCCAGCGAACATGAACAAATGCATCCAGTTAACTGTAGAGCTCCTTCAATAGCTTTCTCAAACAGCCCCTGAAACAAACTTCAGAAAACACACCAATTTTCAGCAGCAAGCATCAAAATCCCAACACAAACTTCTCCTGCAGAGACCAACTCTTACCCAAGCTCATAATTTCACTTGGTTACATAAGCGAAAAAGGAAAACAAAGAGTACCCTGAAGCAAAATTCCAAGGGAAAAAAGAAAAGAGAAAAACCCATATGGCTTACCACAATGAAGCCAAGAAAAAAAAAATGAAATCTCATCCACACCACACACTTGAAAGCAGCTTCACTATCCTTTTTCCTTCAAACCAGGGTCATGTGATTCTTCCCCCACAGACACAGAGACTGTTATCTTTAGGGTTTCTCAGTGACACTCTCTCATTACATTGCTTGATAGAAAGACGACACAGCGACACGGGTCTATTCTCTTCTTTTTCCCCAATTTTCTAGGTCATCGTAGTTCATCTCCCTATTTGAGCGAAACGGAAAGCTTTCAAATTTCAGCCAATACCTTCCATTTCTCGTCGATGACCAACGATTATTAGAAGCGAAAAATCACACTCCACAAGCAGTTTCGCAGAAAAAAAAACCAGAATCAACAGTTACTCGAATCAGTAGGCAAAGCAAGCGGCTCGCCTCGGTTCAAGACCCTCAACAATCCGGACCCATCTTGAAGAAATTGCGTTGAAGTAAATAGAATAGATCAAGTCTCGATCGACAAACCTGGTCAATGGTGGGACGAGGATTGTTGCTCGGATCAAGAATGAAGCCGCGGGGAGAGGGATAGATCGACGCCGACGAGGGGGCGAGATCGACGCTGCGGGGAGAGGGGGAGAGCGTGCGAACAGGGAAAGAGAGAAGTCACGAGCGAGGTTTCTTATTTCGGGTCCACCTTTTCCTTTTGGGCCGAGCCTTACGCGGAACAGAATCGAGACCCGACCCAAAAATACACTTAATTTTTGGGCCGGGCCGTGTCGGGCTTTTTTGACACCTCTACCTCGTGATGTAGGACGGAAGCGGCATAGAGAGAAAGGTATAGAATGGTAGAAAGAGGAAACAAATAGAGTAGCACTAAAGGAAGGAAATCGAATAAAAGACAAAGGAATGGGGAGGCTGAGATACACCCTACGCCCATTGCCTAATCTCGAAATATAACACCACTGATCAATCAAGCAGTTAAAATTAGTTAAGGAACACATGTACCCGGGCTAGACATCAGCTAAACACCTAATGACCCGCAGCATGCCATGTTGGCCACGAGAATCGAACAAACTAGCAACAATCATGTTCATCCGAGAAGACGAGAACAGACGAAATGACTGAGGCAAACCGATTATGGGCCTCCTCAAACTATTTCGTATCGCAAGGAGCGTGAATTACGCTGCTGAGATTGATCGAGTCGGATTGGTAGCCGCGGAGACGGAAGTGGTCAAGGAGGCGGAGGGCTTCGTCGACGTCCCGATCGTGGGTTGATGTGGCCCCAATTAGGATATGCGAGCACAAGGACATGACCTTTCTAATTCTTCATTTCTCTATCTCTTGAGAGAGAATGGAGAGAAAGAAGAAGATTAAGGAAAGTGGATGTGGGACCCACATGAAATTAAATACAAAATCAATAAATAAAAAAAAGACACGGTAAAAAATGGAAAATTCGTTTAGTTACGCAAAAAAGAAGATTAGGGCGCGCATGATAACACTTTCCACTACAGAAGAACTTTTGGAGCAGAAATCCATTTTGGTAATAAAACTTCTGAAGCAGAAATTCGTTTGGCTACGCAACTTCATTTTTCTACTTCTAAAGTAATTTTTTGCTTCAAAAGTTGTTTTTGACCCACTTTCAGAAGTAAAAAAAAAAAAATTACTTCTCTTTTAGAAGTAAAAACCTCTCGACATCAATATCTTTCTCACTTCGCCCTAACTCTCTCTCATTTCAGCATCTTTTCATTTTTAGCGCCTCTCTCTCCCAACCACGCCTTAGCCGTCGCCGCCGGGTCACCGTCTCCGGCCGCTGGAGTAAAAAATAAATAATTATTATTTATTTTAAAAAATTCAATAATTCTTTTAATAAACTAAAATTTGGGTTGCCTCCCATTTTTGATATAATCAACATGCTATTTATTATTATTTATTATATCTTATTTATTAAATAAAGGGATATGCGTCAGATACAACCTAATCCACTAATTAATCTATTTCATCCAAATACTATGTATAATATAACTATATTACGTATGGTCTCATCTTATAATACTTCGGGTGCTAATGAAACTATTTTAGTGAAATTTAGCTGTATCAATTCTCGGGCAATCGCACCAAAAACTCGAGTTCCTGCTTTTCCTCAGAAGATACCTTCATTAAAAAGATCAAAGTGGACTGCGAATCAGGCTTCCTTTTTTTGAAAGGGCACTTTATTCAATTAGCTTGTTGTTTTTTTTTTTTGAACGATTTTCAATTAGCTTGTTTGGAGTGCTCGCTTATTAGCAATTATTTTGACTGGAAGAGCGGGCGGGCTGGCTTAGTGCGGCTCAGCTCGGTAAAGGAAGATAAGAAAGCGGGATTGATTTGAACATGTAGCCAAGCCAAGGTGAAAGGTAGGTCTAGGCTTCGGAAGCATAACAGAAATAGCCTAAATCTTCCTCAGAAAGAAGCCCAAAAGCATAAACTAGGCTAGGCCTTCAGGGCAACTCGCTTAGCATGGTGAGTGAATCAGACGACAGCGACACAGTCATTCAAAGATTTTGAATGATAAAAAATTATTTTTAAAGAAATTAAAATAATTATTTAAAAAATAATAATTTCAATTGCATGAGAGTGTTTTAGCAATATCATTTTTTTTAATAAATTTTACAAAATAAATATTCTATAATTTGGTTAAATATAGAAGTATTTAAGTAATACGAGTCGAGTCGGGTATGGGTCGTTAAATTTGTAATGTATGAAAATTGGTTAAAATGGATTAAATGGATCAATATGGGTTGGACCATAGTCGACCCGACCCGACCTGACCCACCCGTTTGACACCTCTAGGCACAGGCAAGGAAGCTTCAGAACTACCCGTGCTTTTAGCGTGGATATATGAGCTCGGCCATTGTATTCATTTATAATATTTTCCCCATAAAATAGATCCCCATTTGCATAAATAATTAATTAATAAATTATACATAAATCCGTCAGTATTTGTATTTCACTTTTCTCGTATAACATGCATTTTAGGTTATAGAAGATTTTGTGTTAATAATGTTCCAAAACTATAAATTTTCAACCGTTACCAAACGAATTTATGTTCCAGAAGCAGAAATTTTAGCTTGTTATCAAACGTCTTTCTCTGATCATAAATAAACTTTTGGAACAGAAGTAGAAAAATTAACTTCTGACTAGAAATTGATTTCTGAAGTAGAAGTATTGCCATGCGCGCCCTTAGTTAAAGATAAGCTGGAAAAGCATGGCCCATTCTTAATCTAGAAGGATGACCGGTATCAACCAAAAAAACAAAAACATGAAAAACGGTAACACACAGCGACAATAGAAGGATGACCGATGGCGTTGGTGGTTGAAGCAGCCTACGACGATGGATAGGCAAGGCGTGTGGTCACAGGTTGAGAGAGACAGAGAGTGAAAGTTGAAACACTGGGGGATAATTTGAGGCTTTTGAATTGATTTCTAGCGTCAATAGGCATGCGGCTCTGTTAGTAAAGAGATTAGGGGTGAGGACGTTAGTATTATTGTATTATAGGTGCGACGTTCGACTCCTACACTCTGTAAGGAAGCGGAGTAAAAGTCAGAAAGACGAGAGTTAGAGATACGACAGATAAAAACAAATTGAGCCATAGCAACCAAATATAGTAAGATCGCTAGTGGGCAAAAAAGTGGACGTTAGAAGTCCATATCTATTCGATTAAAAAAAAAAAAAGGACCTTACCTAGGGTTAGGGACTAAACTGGAGTTTGGTCGCCAGTTCAAGGTTTGGTCACCATAGGATTACTTCTATGACCCCAGTAAAATTTGGTCGCCAAAATGAGGACGTAAATAGCGCCGCTCCTTACCCTAAGTTCACTTTGATTTCCAAAATAGGCTAAATCCTTCAATAGGTTGGGTTTTGTCGTTGCAAAGCGGTCGGAAATCCAAAATATTGATCTTGGGCTCGCTTCAAGAGCAGACAAGATGCGTCAGTATCTTGCTCGCTTCGTTCGGACGAGGATGAAGATGAAGTCAACGATGTCACCAAGTAAGTAGCCAAAACCAAAGAAAGTAGAACGAAGAAACCAAAGGGCAAAAACTAATAGGAAAGCGAAAAAAACTTCAATCCTCACTATTGTCGAATCACAAAGAACGAACCCTACACCACCTCTCCAATAATTTCAAAGGTATTCATTCCTTCTCTATGTTACATCCTCGCGTGATCAATCCAAATTCAAAGTTATAACACCCCCCCCCAAAAGAAACCAATCTCAGGCGGAGTGGCGAGGACAAAGATTTGTCCGAGCACTACGATCACGACCACGTTCGCGGCCGTCAACACCATCGACAGGTGCCTGCAGATCTTCTCTGGAACCGGCATCGCCTCACAGTAGACCAACAAGACGGAAGCGACCGAAAGCGGGTAGGTGATCAACGTGGACAAGAGCAAGGCCTTGAAGGTCCACAGGAATGGCCTCATGGTCTCTGCCCTAATCATGATCATTACGACGAGGTTGATCACCCAGTTCAGAATATGAACGAATTTGGCAACGTCGCAGGCTTCCGGGAAGAAGAAGTCTGCCGCTGCGACCGGGAGAACTCCCTTCCTACTCTTGAGACCGGCCATCCGACCGCAACAGGCGGAACCGAATACCGCGCTTGATAATTCCTCCGCTCTGGAAAGGGAAGTTGTTTATCTTCTACTCCCACTTTGCTCCATGTTATTGAGTTTGTATTTTCCTGATGACTTGTGTATCTTTTCCTAGTTGGACTCGAATTCCCGATTCACAGATAGATCACCTCTTTGAAGACACATTACTTATAGATATCCAATCCGCAATGACTTGTTTCAAAAAATTCATACTCAAGTCTTGCGTCCTCATCTCTTGGTTTCTTGAGTTCCCATCCTAACAACAAGTAACAAGTGTTTCCTCTCGTGTAATTTTCACTACTGGCCTGCCACGCTCGGCAGTTGCTAATTTGATAGATTGAACTCAAACTGATAAATCTAAAATTCATAAATAGGATGTTTTTCCACACTCGTTTACTTTCACATTACCAAAACCCAGCTTTGGAGTAATTATGAATTACGTAATACGTCGTCGTATTAACCGTTCGGAGTTACACGCATTAACTTACATTCATGAGAAAGAAATCAATCACCATAATAACAAATAAAGCCGTCGAATCTAGTCAATTTTAGACGACCACACTGCCTCTAAGACCTTGCTTTCTTGTAAACATCTGCAATACACCAAATTCCTTTAAAAAAATCATTTTTTTTTTCCACAAGTGTTGACACCTAATTTTGTCGAACCATAAAGCTTTTGTCCATGTAAAGGAGGAGAGTGGGGGAAGACTGGAGTACTGTTTCTTTTTCCCCACAGAACCAACATAGGCGAAGAGGAAAATCGGTGGGTATTAAGGTAGAGGGCATCGTTCAAGAAAAACAGAGAGCGCGAGAGACGTAGACACTGAGAGAGAGGATATGGAGCGAGAGAGAGAGAGAGACCTGAGGATTTTGGAGAAAAGAAAAGCTTTCAAAGGTTGATTCTCGGCTCTTGATAGCGTCCCCCAACACCGTTCACCGCCGCTCCTCACCGAAGATGAGCTGCGCCGGCGGCTCCCCTGTTCGGCCCTGCTCTTTGGCTGAAGACGCCGGCGGATTTTGTTCCCGATTAACGCTCCATGGTCCGTATCCTCGCTGGTGACGCAGTCCGTAGCTATCTCAGGACCACTCGGTCATTGGCTGCCACCAGGGTCGGCAAGTACGAACACATCTCGGTTTGGCGAACATCTTAGCAGATGTGCATAATCCCAGTACCTGTTTGAATGAAAATGAAACAAACATTGATGTAAAATGATAATTATTAGCATATTTACACGTCGTTTCTTATTCTAGATGTTGCCTTCTGGTCTGTTTTCAATGCATGAACACCCCCACGAGGTCGCTCAAATGCCTAACTCAGTCCAGCATGAACATGTTACCGATATCAGTCTGTTTTTGGATCTGTATTAGCCGGATTAGCACTACTGAGAAATCCTTTGTTTTTTTAGCGTTGTTCCTATCGTAAGACCGAAACTGAACGTGTATTTTTCTCTTTGGCTTCTATCCCCTGTTTTTGCATATTTTCCAATGGCCTCCTTGTGATCTTCGTCCGGCGAGGAAACGTTTGGAGCTTACGGCCAGAGTGTCCATACTGTGAGACGTCCATCTTGGTTTGTCTTTCCGGTTCGCGTTCTCCATAAACTTGCTGTCCTGTGATTGTGAGTGTGAAACACTGGTGGCGGGTGATGATGAACGTTGCTGGTGTTGGAGTAAAACGATGGCCGGAGTGGCCGAAGTTTAGTGATTTGGGCTATTAGTTAAATTTGGGTTTAGAATTCTGGGCTAAAATCAGATTGTGTTGGGCCCACGAGCCCAGCCCGAGTCCCTATTTCTTGTATTATAAAAAGATAATAAAAAATGTTGTTTAAAAAAATTCAAAACACAAATAAAAAAAATCAGAAAATAGCTTAGACATAGGTCTTGACCTAATTGTGTGGCTTTAGCATTAGATTAAGCTTAGTTTCTTTTTTAATTAGCAAATAGTTTAGATATTTTAGTTAGAACCTTTGATTATATGTTTAGTCCAAGTAGGTTAAACCTTTAGATAAGGAATTGAACTTGATTTGAGTTTAGCTCATGGGATCATGTCCTGGGGCTTATACTATGAGACGACAATGTATAATCTTTGCCCGACTTGTATTGGATTTTCATTTTTCCACACCTTTACTTAGATGCTTTTAATACTTCGTCGTCTCTTTATCGCATTTTCAATAAATTGTTTGTTGATTTCCTCCCTAAAATGGTTGAGATTAGTGTAGGATCATAATAAACACCTCAAGAACATTTGCATGATCACTTGGTAGCTCGATACTTGTAGGTTCATAATTAGTAATCAAGACTGCATGGCCATTTAGATAACAACTTTCCGAGTTAGTGGTACCGAAAGAGCGCTAATGGAAATGTTAGCATAATAAGTTGCCGAATGTAGTTAATTTCTAGTTGTGTAGGAAGCAAGACAAGCTCCAGTGTCTCGCTTGGTTTATAGCCAGCCTCAAAAGGCTAGTGACAACTCATGTTACACGTAGAATCCTTAAGAATTAATCGACACTTAAAATGAATTCAACATCGCACGAGGCAAAGGCTTGAAGGAGCCCCGTGCCTAATCAAGGAACGTTGACCCGCCTTTTGGGCATTACCTTTAAACCTATTACTCTTTTTCTTTTGGAGGGATAAAGATAAGTCGCGATAACAAGTCTCATTTAAGATCTTCTATTAGAAAATTGCTTAGTAACTAATCTTGATCAATGTCATTGCTAAAAGCTTAACCAAAATGAGATCGAAAGAACGTCATGTGCAGCCCCAATTAGAAACCGTCGGGGACCGTAGAAGCCCTTTCCTTAGTATTTAGGATAATATTAGGTTCACAATGAACATCTTATCAGAACCAAATTGGTTGATAGCGGCTGTTCGATGGATTCTTAAGAAATTGATGTTTGAATCCATAACTTAAATACTCAGAATGAATTACCTTAGGAAGCTTAACACAAGAAAAGAGCGAGAACATTGAAGGGTAAAGACAATAGCCGAAATATTTAAAGTTGCTCAAACCTCAAGCCTCTAGTTCAATAGTAAACTGGTCACTCTGAACAACTTGATCTTGACGTCTCTTGCTCTTCTGGAGCAAAGATATTGCGTGGGCATGAGATATGTGAGCACACGTCGGGAATTAGGGCTCCGTTCGTTTCGCGAAAAGAAAGATGTTTCTGGAACATAATTTTCAGAAAATCATATTTCAGAAAAATGATAATTTTTTTGGTGTTCTGCTGAAATCTGAAAAAGAATTGAAAAATATTTTTCGCCGTTCGAAAAGGAAAATCAATTTCCTCAGTGCACACTTTTTGATAATTTCTTACTTTAATTTTTTCTTATATGTATTTTTCTTTTGATATTTTAAAATTTGAAAATCTTTTCTTTTCTTTTCTTTTTCGTCTTTCCTCCGTGGCGATCGGCCGGCGACGGCCATGGGAAAAAAAGAAAATAATTAAAAAGAAAAGGAAAATAAATAAATAAATAATTTTTGAATTTTTTTAAATAATTAAAAAGAAAATGAATGTGAACAAGTGGAGGGAAGAAATATGAGGGAATATGATTTCTTCTCTTCAAAAAGAGGAAATTATTTTCCTCTCTTTTGGTAGTGTTTTTTTCATAGACGGAAAATATTTTCCTTAACTCATTTATTTTTTGTGAACCAAACATTGAAAAATTCAAAAAATATTTTTCTGAAAGTTATTTTTTGCGAAACGAACGGAATTTAAAGGTCGCGAACTACTGATGGAGACTTGACCCAATGGTGACCTTACGAGTTGAGCTCCTACAAAGCTCTTTTAACATGAGAACCCAATTGCATAGTCAGAGATGAGAAGTAAGATGAAGATTGCAATTAGGGGAAGAATCACCAAAAATCCTAAACTGTGCCCACTGTGACACATTAATTTCAATTTTTTTTTTGACACAAAAAACCCCAAACTTATACCCGTGTAACATATGTACTCCAAACTTTTTTTTGTGACACCAAAAACCCCAAACTTATACAAATGTGACACATTTATCCCAAATTATATTTTTTGACATAAAAATCCCAAATTTGTAGGCATGACAAGTTTAGGATTTTTTTATGTCACAAGAAAAAGTTTGAGGTAAATGTGTCACATGGTACAAGTTTAGGATTTTATGTGCCACAAAAAAAAAGGGTAAATGTGCCATAATAATTATAGTTTAAGATTTTTGGTGATTCGATAAAAAAAAAGATTTTTGGTGACATTTTCCTTTGTAAGTATGCAGAAGAAGCTTAAGCTTTTTAAGACTGCACGATGACTTGCGTTACAATCTTCTGTAAACCTGAACGAACCCCTCTCATCCCAGCACAAGAGCAGGTATTAATTTGTCAAAAAGGTACAATTGTTCCAAACAAAAATGAACCTAAGAAATTGCCCATGCCCGAGTAAGGCGAAAAAACAATGACCTTTCTAGAAAGAAGGTATTGAGCAAACTAGGTATGCAGCCAAAAGCACGCCGCAAGGCAATACACTTCCATTACAACGGAATCCTTGCACATCAAGCAGATCAATTCCCGCAAAAAACAAGAATTCTTACATTATCTTTCACAATCTAGAATAAGGATTATTCATGAGTTAAAGAACAACACGGCATTACAAACTTTCTGAAAATTGGAACTGAAACTCAGGAACTGAATCGAGCCCAATTCAGAAACGATAAAAAAGAATATCACATTGTACTCATTGGAATCAACTAGTGGCTGCACATCCAGTAAAGAAGAGTACAACCTCCTTGAAACCTAGACAGGAGTAATCGGTTTAGAGCAGTCGATGACATATCAAGCCACCACGACACAAGCAACGAGCTAATTATTACTCTTTCCCTTCTACTCTAATCATCAGCTGTTCATACCCAATAATCTAATCATCGCATTTGGACAGAAAGAAAACAGTATGATCACCTGCATCAGACTGCTTAACGCTGGCATAGTCATGATAAATCTATAGCTAGATGTCTCTCTCTGCGCATGCTTTGGGGAATCACCTAGTAAGTACACCATTCTTTTGCTTCCACTAGTCTTGGAATTTTCACAAACCCGACAATCCCCTCATTAGATTCCTCAAAACTTTAGGCTTATAGCACCTGAATGATCTGCTGCACAAGAATGTGCAATAGCAACCGTCCGGAGGAAGAACTACTCTTATAGAACCCATTTACCCTGCCTCTCAAATCACAAGAAATCACTTCCGAAACAGAAATTCCACTAACCTAATTAAATAAGTGGAACCAATCCTACACATGAGAAACACTAACACAGGCAAGACTAATGACTCAAAACAGCAGACAAAGGAAACGATGCAGGCTACAGAGCAATCAAAGAGATCCAAATTATAACCTAACAATCCTGCAGATAACAAAGTCATTGGGTATGCGATTAGCTGAAAATCAAAAGTAGTTGTCAAACCCGAACATGCCATCGCCAGTGATCGCCCATTCAAACACTGCCGAGGATAAATTGAGTATAGTAATATTGATGATAACTCAACGAGGATACCAAAATCAAAACCTAGAGGAACTATAAAAAGGACAAACTGTAGCCTCAGGATCCACAGATTATACTCGACATTCGCAAAACCAAACTTTGAAGCAAGAAGCTGCTCAGACAAATCCCACATTGCAACAATGAGCAGTGTACCCAGCATCCACGAACAATGAGACAGAACCGAAACAAACTAAGCAAGAACCACGAAAATGCAACACCATAAAATGATTTTAATTACGTCCCGACATCCCTTATCGCTGATGAAACAGTAGACTTACATCATCACGACATAAAATCCGAAAATCACGAATCTATTAATCTTCTTGGAACATAAACCGAGCAACACAAGTAGTAAAATCCTCCAAAACCGAACTTACAAAAAAAGATATTAAAACAAGAAAAAGGAGCGACCTATTTTTTCCCATCAATCCTGAGGAATCTCGACGTCCCCGTCCGAAATCTCCTCCTGCAGATCCTTCGGGTCCTTCCCGTCGACCGTACACCCGACGGACACGCAGGTTCCGAGGATCTCCTTCACCGTCCCGCTCAGTTCCTTAGCCATGGACCTCGGCTTCATCACCTTGGCGATCTCGATGACGTCGTCGAGCGAGATGTTGCCGCTGTGCTTAATGTTTTTCGTCTTCTTCCGGTCGCGCTCGGGCTCCTTAAGGGCCTTGATCACGAGGGCGGCCGCCGACGGGACCACCGAGACCTTGGCCTGCCGATTCTGGACGGTGAGCTTGACGGTGACCCGGAGGCCCTTCCAGTCTTTGGCGGTCTCCTTGGCGATGTCCTCACCGATCTTCTTCGGGGAGAGGCCGAGGGGGCCGATCTTGGGGGCGAGGGAGCTGGCGGCGCCGACCTCGCCGCCGGTCACGCGGACGTAGACATCGACGACCTGCGTGGGGTCGAACTTCGGCGGCATTTCGGAGGTTGTGAGGCCAAGAAGAGGAGCGAGGATGAGAGTGCAGCGAAACGGTGGGAGCCGGAGGTGCGACTTTGGTTTGGTTTATATGAGTAGGGTTTTGCGGATGCAGAAGGGAGGATTCGGTGAAACGACGTAGCTGTCCCGGGCCTTGTGGGTTTCTTCTCCTGGGCAAAAGCTTTTACCTTTGGGCCGAACACCTCGGAGCTTGATGCTTATGTTGTTTCGGATCTCGGGCTTAGTATGTATCTTTGCATATTAGTTTGGGTTTTGACAAGGATGGTCATTTCTTGTATTCGAATCGGGCAATCGGTCCCGATCCGATCCCATCTCACTCTGGAACCGAGAGCCTGATCGACCGGTCCGGTCCGAATTTCTGGGCGGTCCAATGAAACCGGTGGATTATTAGAAATTATGTTTGAGTAACACGGACTTTAATTTTTATATATTAATTAAAATTAGATTTGCATTTAAGAAATAAAAAAGTCATCGATGGATTATTAAGTTTACATTTATAAAATAAAAAAATAAACAAATAATAATCAATCCTGTCCGGTTCTCCCGGAATAGGAATCGGATTGGAAATCACCGGTTTCAATTTTATAAAACCGAAAACCGGACCGGCGCCCCCAGAAGCCGGACCCACTGGCCGATTCAATTGGTGCATCTTGCTCACACGGTTATCCCTAATACAAAGAGCCTTTCGTTTTGTATCGGAGCCCTAGCCATGGAACCAACCCCACCACCACTCCGCAAGACAGCAGCCACGAACAACTTCCTGTGGTGTTGTTCTTCGTGTACTTGTGATTCTCTCTCGTGAGCTTCACTCCTCAACGAAGTTCTCTCGTGTTGTTGATTGCCTTCTCTGATGCCGATTGTCCTGGACATTCCATCCATCGTCTCTGAGCTCCTCAACTTCCATAATTTCGGACTTTGCGATTTCAGCGGCTGAATCATTGAGAATTCTCCAGGACTAATTGTTGTCGGCTTCTCTCAATTTTTTCTACGACTCTAAGCAACTCGACATTCCTCACATGCTACATGGCATTCGTGTTTACTAGAATCACTTGCTCCTCCTCTTACACCCTCTTGACTTCATCCCGCTTATAGTGTTACTGTTGCGCGATGCTATCCATTATGCAAAGCTAAGGGACCTTGGACTAAACCTCCTCATCACGGTCTAGGCTTTAAGTGTCCAATCGACCTATATGTTCTGATTGGTGACAATTCCAATCTAATTATAAGTTTCTCTGTATATCTAACAACCTGAAGGATAAAACATCCAATCGCTAATCCAGATCTATAAACGAAGCGAAAAAATATAGATCACATACCTATGGCATAACTTGTGGATTATAGCGGAACGACAACCACAATCGTTATATACGTACATATACGCAGCAGATTACTCATAGATCAACATGTCAACTTGTATCATTGATTGTTGAAGCATATCACGATTAACGAACATACCTCGATTTCCACAGATTAAGAGCCCCGATTGCAAGTGGGAAAGAATCCGGATCCGCCGTTCACTCGTTCTTCGAAAAAACCACAGAGAGTTTTTGGAGAGAATTTTCTTACGATAGAATTGTGTTGTGTTACATACGTGCGTTCTGTTCAAGAGAATATATAATCTGATCTCTCTCTTGGAATAGAATACGAAACTAAATATTACATATTCCAACCAATAAAGACTTGCCTTTATTTTGTTTGCTTCTGTATGGTAACTGATATCAAAGAATCAAGACAATATCCTTTATGGGCGCAATTTTTCAACATCTCCCACTCGCCCATAAAGGGCCAAATATCTCTATTTCTCTTCTCACTGCAAAGTTCATATGAGCAAATAATCTGTGCGACCAGCATACTCTGAGAGCTCGTTGCTATACATCTGTTAGGAATATAAAGCAGCTCATATTGGGCAGTATTACTCAGAGTAGATCTAGTATGCAGTACCTTAGATTAATCAGTCACATTTATTTCCCTCATGATCTCTTCAAAAGTTCAATATGTATTGTACTCACAATTATGATTACACTAATATAATCATAATTGGTCGACCTGTGAATACAAAATCATAATGTGACATCAACTACGAATTGATCTTCCTCTTCCTTATAATCTCTCTATTTCAACTCAATTCGTTTTTCCAGAAATGTCCCGCTAGATCGAATCATCTATGATCATTGGTAACACTCTAGGATAGCAAACACTGAATCAAAATTTCATAAAAAAAGTCAGAGTCGTGAGGACACTTAGCTGAGGAACTCATATCCTCAAGAGTCTCACACGACTGTAGAGTTGAGATCAGTACTCTTGCCAACTCTTCTTGGTCGTCTCATACATACGTAATATGAAATACGCATTACGGTATCCTCTCCTTTCCCATGGAGCGTATGTCTCTATATTTAATAACGTACAAATGATAGGTCAGACATCCTAATGTCTAACTTGAGTTCATAAATCTATTTTCCTCAAAGAATCTATTAGAACTCACATCTGGCATCAAAGATAGATAAAGTGAAATACGTGAGTTACTTTAATTTCGGGCATAACTTATTATGAGCTCATTTTAACACTCATGTTAAGGCGATAAAAAAAATTTCAAGCTTGAGCTCTCAATTATCACCTAAATAATAAGCTTAAAATCGTCTCATCTCTATTTATTACATAGTAAATAGAGGTGATTACTCGTGTGAGTGGGCTAATCTTTTATCTGTCCGACATATTTTTTCAATATAATGCACTAAGCATTAATATGCATAAATGTCAAATAAACTCATAGGCATCAATAATGATAACAAATACCATTAACTGTGAATGTTGGGAAATACAAATATCCAGCACTTTAACTTCTACGCAGTCCCAAAGACTTTACATGCCCAAGAAAAACATCTCTAGGAATCGACTTAGTCAAAGGATCTGCTATCATACTATGCGGAGATATATACTGGACATTCACAACCTTTCGTGCAACCATGTCTTTCACAAAATTATACTTAGTATCTATGTGTTTGGTCTTGCAATGAAATTTGGGATCCTTCGTGTAAGCTATTGCTGCTTGGCTATCATAATTAACCAATAAAGGACTAGCAGCATCCTCAGCAACACCCAAATTATCCAAAAATCTCTTAAGCCAAACACGCTCTTGTACTACTGCTGACAGAGCCATGAACTCGGCTTCCATTGTTGATAATGCTATACATGTTTGCTTCTTCCTATTTCAAAATATTGCGCCATTGCACAGTAAGAATACAAACCCCGAGGTAGATTTCATTTCATCTAAATCTCATCCTCAATCAACATCAGTATAGCCCTTAAGGTACAGATCTCTTTCTTGAAAAGTCAGCGAATAATCTACAGTACCCTTCAGATACCCGAGAATCCTTTTAACGATAATCCAATGCGCTTGACCTACATTAGATTGGTATCTACTTACCATTCCAACAGCATGACAAATGTCAGGTCTTGTACACATTATAGCGTACGTTAAGCTCCCAACAGCACTAGCATATGGAACATTTTCCATTTGCTCCCGTTCTTGTGGAGTCTTAGGATACAATCTACCGCTCAAACTTTCACCTTTTGCAATAGGAGTATCAATGGCTTTGCAATCTTGCATACGAAAACGTTCAAAGACTTTATTTACATATGTCTCTTGCGAGAGAGACAACAACCTTTTTGAACGATCTCTTGAAATCTTAACTCCAAGAATATATGCAGCTTTACCCATATCTTTCATTTCAAAATTGGACGATAACCAATTATTAACTGTTTGAACAAACTCCATATTGCTTCCGGCAATTAGGATATCATCCACATATAATGATATGATCACAAAGTGATCTTTGGATCTTTTGATATATACACAATGATCCTCATCAATCATTGCAAAATCAAACGCTACTATAGCATTATGAAAATATATATACCATTGTCTCGAAGACTACTTAAGACCATATATCGATTTTAGAAGTCGGCATACCTTTTGTTCTTGGCCTTTTGTAACAAACCCAATGGGTTGTTGCATATATAATTCTTCTTCTAATTCTCCATTGAGAAAAGCAGTCTTTATATCCATTTGATGTGATTCAAGATCCATACTTGCCACTATTGCAAGAATAAGGTGAATTGAGGTAAATCTTACCATAGGAGAAAAAGTTTCCTCATAATCAATTTCTTCCTGTCGATTATACCCTTTCGCCACGAGGCGAGCATTATATTTTTCAATTGAGCCATCAGCATTTCGTTTTATTTTGAGAACCCATTTATTCCCGATGGCTTTGCGTCCTTTTGGAAGATCAACCAATTCCCAAACTTGGTTTGATTTCATCGACTCCATCTCTTCTCTCATTGCTTGTATCCATTGTTCCTTATTAGGGCAAAGATAGAGCCTCATTTATATTCCTTGGCTCATCCTCATTTTGTGGAGCGACCATGAAAGCTTCTCATTCAATCTCAAAGCGTCGACGGAGAATGCTTTTGCGACTTATTTGCCGTGGAGGAGATTGTACCCTATGTACTTCATTCTGCATTACGCTCTCACTCGGATCAGATAATGACGGCATTGTTTCATCAAGTGGTTGCAATTGAGACTGGTTCGATACATATTCCCCACTTCTCACATTGCTCCCACTTAGATATGATGCTCCCATAATGTCATTATTACCATCAAAGGTTTCAAATAGGGAAGAATTTTCACCTAGTTCACCCCTTTTAGGAAACTCATTCTCTAAGAATATGACATCTCGTGATTCGAATTCAGTTACACTCCCACTTTCCTGCTCACCTATAAACACATATCCTTTTGAGTT
This sequence comes from Lenwebbia sp. NSW1173648, assembly GCA_029784005.1. Classification (NCBI taxonomy): domain Eukaryota; kingdom Viridiplantae; phylum Streptophyta; class Magnoliopsida; order Myrtales; family Myrtaceae; genus Lenwebbia; species Lenwebbia sp. NSW1173648. Next base: position 15,685,190 of record JARCGZ010000008.1, on the reverse strand, counting down.
TTCGGAGTATCTTATGAAGATGCTCGTCCTTGATTAAGCATCGCTAAGAAAAGACCACCAAGCAAAATGCGTTAAGGTATCCTTTGAATGAGAGATTAAATAAAAAAAAACCTTGGCAGAAATGATTTGCAAGATTTCTCAAGAAAGCAGTCATTCAAAGATCCGCAAAAAGAAAATTCGCAAAAAATTCTTGGAGTTGTCAATGAAGCACTACCAGAACAAAAATTGGTGACAGAAGCATAAAACATGGGTGATCACCGATTTCCTCGAAAAGTGTAACCCTTTTGATATAAATAAGCCATTCGTTTCCAAGCCTACCAAACCTACGTTACAACCCTTATCAAAGTCTCTTCAGATTAGGGCACTTGAGTTAGCGTAGGGTTTCAAATGTTTATGAATGTTGTTCGAAGAAGTGCAAGCAGGATCATTCAACCTCATTTTGCAGGGTTTCTGACTTGTAAGCCTAATGCAGCTGATGATATTGTTTCATTCAAAGCCAAATGACTCTCATGATTCCCCTTTGCTAAACCTTTAACCAAGCCTTACATTACAGTCCTAATAAAGACCTCTCAGATTGGTCTAGTCATACTGATTGTGAGAATACCCGGACTCTTGTCAAGCACGACGAAGTGAGCTTAGAGTGATTCTCATACCTACATCAATGGTCAGATAAAATAACTTTTATAAGAGAGTGAGTGAAAGTCCTTTTTGACTGAAGGGTCCTCATTCGACATGATCAAATCCTCAAAAGGATGAGGATCAGATAGATTTCCTTATTGATGAATTTCCCCAATAAAACTTCGTAATGCAAGCAAATTCACAAACTTTGATGTTGCATTAACGTTTCACTATGCACAAATGTTGTTTAAATCCTGCCTCAAGTGAAAAGACAGGTACAATGCAGTTAACCCGATCATTTTTAACGATGGAAGACAATCCATGTATTTTTCCTAATTATCTCTTTGTGTTCGTGCCGAATAGCTCGGGCATCACACCCTTTGTGTTCGTGCCGATTAGCTTGGGTGTCACATCCTTTGTGTTCGTGCCAATTAGCTCGGGTGTCACTTTCCTTTTTGTGTCCAAGCCAATTACCTCGAGTGGCACAATTTCTCGTGTTTGTACTGATTAGCTCGGGCATCACATCCTTTGTATTCATGCCGATTAGCTCGGGTGGTACATCTTTCTGTATTCGTGCCAATTAGTTCGGGCGTCACAACTCATTTTTAAATTGACACTTGACTAGTTCGGGTTGTCATTTGATCATTTGCACATATCTTGCCTGAGGGTAACCTCTGGTAACAGATAGTCACATGTACCTTGAAATCCTCACTTCCATACGACAAAGTTTGGAAATCAAGGGAATTGTTAGCACCATGAGGCATCTGGGGAGCCTAGATACTCCATGTGTAATCCGTATGCAAAGCTCTTTTATCGCTCCACAAGAAGTGAGAAGCCTTGGCATATGTTATTTATTGTCTTGCATATCATGCATCATTTTCTATTGCATAGAAAATCCGGGATTGATAATCCCTCAAAAATTCGTTCATCGTTTGCATGCCCAAAATTTAGGTTCTCATTTGAGTCTTTGAGCGAAACCTCTGCGAGCCTCCATCCAAAGAGAGGCAGTTGTTGACACCTAAATTTTGATTTTCCTTTTTTAAATCATTTATAAAAAATCAGGAATTAAATTTTAGTTCCTATAAAAAAAATAATTCATCATTCATATTTAATTTTTTGTCAATCATGCATTGCATTTTTATTGGATCGGCGGTAAGGGAATTGAGCTTAAATTGACAGGCGACCAGACTTGAGCCCAGTTGAAAATTTTCGACAATAACAAGGAGGGAATGCCAAAATTTTAATAGGCTTTAGGGCCTATTTTGGGTTTAAATCTGCCCGTTCATGATCATTTAAATTATAAAGGCTTTTAATTTAATGTCTATTATTCGAAAAAAGCCTAAATTGAGCCAAAAATGCACGATAAGCCCACATGCAATAGCAACCCTAGTGACCCAACGGTTCTAGTTCTCCCATTGAGAAATCATTGGTGCCATTGCTTGTGCCAACCGTCGCTACTGCTCCGGTTCGTCGCTAGCTGGTACAGCTGCTCTTGCTCGATGCTTGGTGGTCTCGCTAGAAGCTGTTGATCATTTTTGCTCCGCCAAATTGTGCCGAGAAGCCGCTGCCTCTCTCGAAGCCACTGGTGCTGTTGCAGTCCTATTGCCTCTGCTGGTCCGCTTCTGTCCCGAGCCATTGTTGAACCGAAGCTACCCTGAAGTTGTGCTGGAGATCCTGAGTTGTGGTGGTGCCGCCGCTGCTGTCACCGGCGGAGTAGCCCTGTGGTGGTGTTGTCCCGTCCTAAGCCGCCGTGTCCTATAGTTGAGCCGAGCAGCCCCGAGGAGTCCTTGCCAAGCCGTGTGAGATTGCCCTAGCCCACTGGTCCATGGTGCCCTAGCTTGGTGCGCAAGTTTTTGGTGCAATTTAGGAAAAGCAAATCTTCTAGTATAATTTCTTATCTTCGAAAATATCATCTTGTTTACTTTGATATAATTTGCATATCTTTGCATATCTTGTATATAGCATAAAAGTGGCTATATTTTAAAAATACAGGTTGATTAGGAATTTTTCCTAATCCACAATTTACCACACAATCGAAAAAGTCCATCTTTAAGATTATTGATGGAATATTCGATTAGGTAAGGATTTGAATTCAATCATTAGCCTGTAAGATTACAGATTAAAGGTTGGGTTCGGATATGGCGAAACTTTCCAAAAATTGGTTGGCATATATCCACTTTCTTGTTTTGACTTGAATTGATCATATCTATTTTTGAAATATATTGATCGCATGATGCAATATTTTCGAAAATTCTGAAAGATTTGCATTCATTAATTGACATGCCAAGATAATTTAGATTGCATCTTTAAAATTTAAATCATGTAGATAATTGCACGTTTAATCTATCTTGTAAATATTTAGGTTAGATTGCATTTTCCTTTAAAATTACATCTCTAAAATGGTAATTCATGTTAAAAATACTTAATCTTTAATAATTTAGGGTTTAGGGCAATTTAAATCCTAAAATATTCAAGAAATAAAGTATTTTGGCATAGTTCTACATAGGATTGTGAATTAATCCGAAAATAAAAAATTCATCTTTGCAATGTCATATAAATTGCATTTAGAATAATTCATGCATAGCATATAGTTTAGTCTTTCATAATTTCATAAATAAAAAAAATCCAAAAAAAGAATAATTGTCTGGCGCATGCTCCCTCCAAACCATTGAATGCTGATTGTTATTTAAATAATTGTGCACCTGTGTGATCACCTTTGTTAGTGACTTACGTTAAAATTTAATCAAAGTGGCTTGACAAATTTTTCATGAAATAAAATAGTACCGAAAGAACATTAATTGAAAAAATTAATGTAATCAAGTCCTCGAACTCTTAATTTCTGGTTCGTAGAAGTAATTTAGTTCTCTTGCTAATTTACTTAGGTTTCTAATCGGCCTACCAAGAAGCGATTATTGGCGACTCCAAGATAAATCTTTGCATGAAATTAAACCTAAGTTGTGATTAAGTAGAACTTGGGAGAGTTTGAGCTAAGTTAATTAATTTGGTAATCCATTAATCTAAAATTGAAAACTCGATTTTTAGGTCACGATAGTTGGAACGAGGAGATTTTATATCAAACATCAATTATTAGTGGAGCTAGAACGAGGACTAACAAAGCAAATCAAATAAGCAGAAAAACAATCTAGGATAAATCTTAATGAGAGATCGAAGGCCCGAACGAGAGATTGTCTTATATCCGCTAAAGGCAGCATCCATATACAACTTTTCCCATTCCTTTTCATCCCTTTCTTTCCCATTGAAGCTCATTATCGTCAAGCATGTCAAAGAAGAGCTGCGTTTCGGTGGATCTTTGATCTTCGGTTTGATTCTGTACTACCATATCTATTATGATTACTTTTCCGACCTTGCCCCAACCCGACACCGCTTCTTTGCTTCGCTTCAGTATGTTGATGCATTTTCGTCGCTCCAATCGCGCAATATCCATTGCATTCGGGTAGGTTTTGCTCAATGAATACGAGCTAAAAGTTCTTATTGGAATGGTAATGTAAAAGCAAATAATGTACATGTAAGTGTTGCTCATACAAACATTCACAACATGAAAAATCAAACCAAATTTAGCTGTATTTCTCTATACTACTAATCAAACAAATCCATCGGCCACTTCAACCTCAAATTTCTAAAATATTTCTTGAAAAAGACATACGTATACTCTGACTACACATAACTATAATGGGAAAAGTCAATTCGATAATTGAGATGATTAACAATTAATCAATGAATCCTTATTGTCTAAACTCAAATTCAAAATAGTTGTGAAGTAATCCCTAATTCTCTTGCTTTTCCTTCGACGACAATTGAAGTTATAATAAAAATCTGGACCAAAATCCTACATACTATTTTACTTTTTAATTGTGCTATAATCTAGTATATCATTTTGTTTCTCAGATAAGGACAAATGAGACAGCAAGTAAGCAGCAATAATGTAAGGCTAAGTATACTTTATACAAGCTATATCATCTCACATGCATATATCACGTGGTACGACAAAGAGTCATGTCAAAGTATATCAAATATATCGGTCAAGTATGTTTAAGTATGTGGGACATAATCGACGTATAATTAAGACTCTGTCTCTCCACTTAGTGAGTTAATTTTATAAATTGATCTTCACATACCTAAAAAAGTATATCAACTATAGAAGAGTCGGCTCGTGTTCCGAAGGTAAACATAAGAAGCACATAATACACATCCAACGCAATCTAAAAAAAATTAGCATTACCATACAAAGGTTCTATAGGACCAAAGAAAAGGAGATTCTTTTTTCTCCACCGCAAAATGGAAAAGGAAAAAACTCTATAAATTCCTTTTTGATAGGGTGCTTACATACCTGGCTCAACATTCTTGAAAATTAGTCCAATCGAAAGTACGGTAAATAATAAGCTATTTGGGTTCCGTTTGTTTGGCAGAAAATGAATGATTCGGAAAACGTTTTTCCAATATCGTTTATAAAAATGAATGAACAAAAGATATTTGCATCGTTCAGAAAATTGTTTAGTCATAGATTGTTGTCGATAGTGAAAACATTTTTCATTGATTAATTATTTCAAGTGATCATCTTCAGAAAAATATTTTTCGAATAATTCATTTTTTGCAAAACACACTTAACCTCGATCTTGTGAACTAATGGAGATCGAAGTCAGAAAGGAGAGCTGAGTTGGTCAGCTCGGGACTGAGTCGATTTTGTCAAAGGAAATTGGCTTGAGGAGCGCTAAAAAAACACGTAAATTGTTAGCATCGAGTAAAAGAACCATGTGGGCCGGGCTTTCTCAAGATCATCGTCCATCTACATCTCAAGCCCACCTAGTGTCCAATCCATAGCCCAATTTGGAGATTTTTCTCTACGATGATGAACCTGACCTAGCTCGAGTTAGGGTGCGTTTGGGAACCACTCGGGAGAATGCAAAGCCATTTCCCCAAGGACCTTGAGTGAAGGTGTATTTGGTGAAAGTTAGGGTGGTGTTTGGATAATTATTTTTGTGTATATTTTGCAAAGCAACTTTGAAATGAACAAAAAAAAAAAGAAAAAAAGAAAAAAAAGAAAAACAGAGGCAGCCATGGCTGCGTTGGCAGAGAAGACAGGCGAGCTTTGCCGGCAGCGACTACAGGCGACTGTCGGCCAAGCGACCTTCGACTGGCTATCCTTGTCGAAACAAATCTGGTCGTTCGAAGCTCGTCGCCCTCAGATCTGGAGCCTCGCGACCAGCCACGACCTCTCTTCGATCCGGCCTTCAAGCGTCAGCCCAACCTCAGGCGAGGCGACGTTGAGGTCGCGCGACCTCAGGCAAGCCGACCCTGAGGTCGCCTAACCTCAGGCGAGCGACGACGAGGTCGCCCGACCTCAGGCGTGCCTCTCTGGACTTCGGCTTCGCGCAATCCAGGCAGTAGATCTAGACTCCGACGTCGCATGAGTCAGGCGGAAGGTAAACGCAGCCACGCAACCCCCGGTGACTCGACGTGGGTGTGACACGACCCCTCGCCGGCGTATGTCGCACGAGCCCATCTCCTTCACCAGTGTAAACTCCCAAATCTACTGCAAGGAGAAGATGAACAATGCGTGGGTAAAATTGGAATATGGAATAAAAGGTGGGGGCAATTTAGGAAGGAAAAAATCATTTACCTCTTTGAAATCAGCCTTCCGAAAATGCTCCAAGCCCAAGGCAGGTCTCCACTTGCCTTGCACTTTCAGCTTTGCATTTCCACAAAATGGCCAAAAAAAAGTTGCCAAACACTTAAACTTTTTCCCAAGGGCCTTTAGAGGCTCAAAGCTCCTTGGCAAAGTGGTTCCCAAACGCAGCCTTAGTCGGGTTGCCAATTTGTTTAGATTTCGTAAAGCCGAACCATCGAGCTTGTCTATACTCTCGTGAGGTGTTTTGACCCCACGATCTGTTACTAGGTTAGGCATAAAAAAGAAGAACGAGGCGAGCTTGTATGACACAGTCAGGACCATCCTTAGACTTACCTCGGCTCGCCCATTTGAGAAGTCTGATTTAGGTAGGCCTAACCCACCCTACATAGACGAACACTTCGTTCTCTCTAAATAGTGAAGTAAGACTGAGCTCACGAGCTTATTATCTTAGGTTGAAACATGTTGAGTGACACAGTGTCCCATCCGAAACGAGAATTATCGATCGGACAAGTGATGTTTGTCGAGTGATAATTGCATTGTAGTAGACACTTTTGTTTCTATGGTTTTGGCGCCGATGGTCGGATTAGCATGCAAATCCAATTGACTGATCCAGTGGACCCAGTAAGGAAACTGTTGTATTGCATGATGAATGAATCTTGTCAATCGATCATAGCCTACAGAGTGCTTATCATCTTATTTACCCCAGGAATACAATTCGGTTCGGGTCAACAGTCAAGAGAACCCGAACCGATAAAGAAACGAATCCTCATGGCTGCGATTAAGAAGGATTGACGCTTTGGGCTTCTCAAGTGGTCTATGAATCTATTTCCTCATTATTCTTTGCAACCAATCTATGTGAATTATTCGATCAAAAAAAAAAATTCTATGGAAATTAGATTGCCAAAACGTGTGTCTATATACGTAGGCATATTTATATTGAGTGTGTGTGTGTATATATATATATATCTGTGTGTGCGAGCGCGCGCGTAAGTGTGAATTCGAGATGAGGAGTTCGATCCCCGCCTTTGAGCTAGAGGATTAAGTTCCGATTTGGGGATGGTAAAACAATGATTTTAGTGATGACGAGAATAATAATGACAATAATTTTTTTAGGAAGCTGCTAGCGTTACAGTTTGACAGTTATTTTTTATCACACGACCTCTCAATGAATGAGTGTTTTATGCAAAGCACTCAGTGATAGTGTGTGGAATGCGATTAAGATTATACCGTCCCCGACAGTTTCCATTTTTTGAAGCACTTGATCTCAAACATTTTTTCTCTACCCCCACGAGTAACCCACGAGTAAAGCCCGGTTTTCCGTGGCTAGTCGGATTTTCGCTCGTTTGGTGGTCACTCAAGGTTCCTGCATGTTCTTCTCTTTTCAGTGCTTTTTATTTGACTTCCTCCTCTTTCTGCAGCTAAAGATCCGATTTTTTTTTTCCCCACGTAATTGTGATCCATTCCGAGTATGAAATGAGCGTGAAAGGCGTCGTTTCGTTTAGATGTTAAATTTCGGGCTATGGAAACTTTCAGGATTTTGATTCGTTCTCGCACTAGCATTTGCATGAATGTTTTAAGAGAGAGGACAAACAAAGAAGAATGTTTCGAAGATCCGCCTTTAATTTGTTCTTGCGTGTGTTTATGACTTCTTCCTGCCTGGGATATCTTTGCTCGTGAAAATGAGTAAGTGGGGTTTGCTCGATTCCCACCGGAGATCGCGTAATAGGCCGAGTAGATTGTTCTGTGCTTGGTCCCATTATGAGCGCGGACTAGCTTTTGGTGACTGATTCAAAATGCGTTGTGTTTTTTGACGAGCAAGAAGAAAAGGTCGTTGGACTTGGAAAAGTAGAAAAGGTCCGGCAACATGTTGGAAGGTCTACCTTGTCATGCGAGAATTTCCTTGCTCGTGACAGGAAGAGAGCGGATGGGGTTATAGTACTTTTCTTGTGCTTGAGCTTTCGAAACAATTGGATGATGCAGATGAATTCTCACTGACAAAGTTTTCCAGGCCACTGGACACACATTACAGGTGGGACACAATGCAGGGTGCTCACGATCTCTCTCTTTCTAAAGCTGTTAGAGTCGGTGACAAGCATCAGGCCGGCGAGAAAGAGTCGTTGGTTGCACTTGCCCAGGATGAGTACAAACTGAGTGTTTCCTTTTCTCCGATAAGGAGTCGTTGGCTGTCGGTACTGAACTCCTTATCTTTGAAAGGGAGATAATGTCCCATATCATATACAAGTACAGCATGCTGACGAACACATCGACATCGGGCATGGAGATGAACGTGCTTAGGTGCTCGTTCGAGGTTGGCCAGCTTCGGAGAAATCACAATCCTAGCTGGTGGTTGTGATCCACGAGGCTACGTCCTGAGCTCCGCCAAGCTATATAACTCAGATGCCTGAAGATGGGAGATGCTGCCAAACATGAATAAAGCCAAAAAGATGTGCTCTGGGGTATTCATGGATGGGAAGTTTTACGTGAAGCGATCGGCAGGACTGGAACATGAAACATAAGGTCTCTTGCCTGCGGAGAAGTGTACGATATGGAGATTAGGACATGGAGGGAGATACCTAATATGTTCCCAGCGGCGAGAATGGGGTGATTGAGGCTCCTCCCCTATTTGCAGTGGTGAACAACGAGCTCTACGCGGCTGACCATGCAACAAAGGAGGTCAGGAAGTACGACAAGGTGAGGAACTCATGGTCTACATTGGGGAGCTTGCCGGAGCATGCCATGCCCGTGAACGGTTGGGGTATCACTTTTCGGGGATGTGGTGAGAGGATAGTTGTTATCGATGGACCCAGGAGTTTATGGGGTGGAACTATTGAACTCAAGTCTTGGGTGCCCAGTGAAGGGCCACCACAGTGGAAGCTGCTAGCTAGAAAACCATCAAGCAATTTTGTGTACAACTGTGCTGTGATGGGACGCTGAGGCTCTGGTGCAGCTTCTTGTGGCACCACTTGAGCTCATTGGAAGGGACGGCTTTCATAGAGAAGGGTGTCAGCTGGATAGTAATCTTTGCTCTACAGTTTTCCAACGGGGGTGCCATGTAGAGGTACGGGTGAAAGCACCAAAACTTGTAAAAATGTCTATTCTTCACAGAAAATTGAGGAATCACCGCAAACTGTACAAATCTTTCCCGTTCTCATGTGTTGAATGTTCTCGACTTTACAACCAGGTGAATTGGTTGAACGAGTTCATAATCAACGTATCCCAAAAGATTTTATGAACCAAATGGAAAGCACAAGATGCATGATGTTAAACGAATGAATGAACCAAAAGGAAGTAGTATATGCACTGATGGACAATATGGTGCACAGGGTAAGAATCAAAGAGCCTAAAGATTTGATACCACTAATGCACTAAATTTTCAAGAATGTCTAATTTATGAAGCGATTTTTAGTCAATGATGTCTCATTTCCATGCATGGAAGACACCACGAAGACATTCAGGCTTATGTTATAGCTGTACTTTGGCTCTTTCTGTGTACAATCGGATCTCTTCAATGTAGAGCTATAAATGGGTAACGCGCTTGAACGCGAGGGAAATACGGGGAAGGAAGACACCGGCTATATCTTTATGATACGGTTTCTAGTTCAATGATGTCTCATTTCCATGCATGGAAGACACCAAGAAGACATTCAGGATCATGTTATAGCAGTACTTTGGCGCTCTCTCTTTAGAAGCAGAACCGTTCAGTAATCTGAGCACTTTAGAAATATGGCGCGGAGGTGGGATGAAGTCTTTCACAGAATGAGCTCATACAATATCTTCTTTTATTTGTACATTCACACGACACTGCATAAACTTTTGAATGTAGCTAATCTATCCTTGTGATCGTTCCTCCAATCAATAAATATATCGAACACAAAAAAGTTAAATGTATAGATTAGATCCGCAGATGATGGAAGAAAGAAACATTCCTAAATAATCGACCTGTCTTTCCTCTTAAATTCAGAAAAATAAAATGAAAGAAAGCTTGGAGCAAAGATGAGAGATGTACAGTAAAGGAAATAAGAACTTTCAAGCTTCTCCGAAAGTTGCATAATGCAAACATGTTGGTAAACCGCGCTTGTACCAAGGAAACCAAAATGAAGATATCTTCATTTCAAGGGAATATGAAGCTTCACATATCATAGTCAAAGTGCAACTGGGAAAACCTTCCAAGATATTTCAAATTAGTTCCTTTCTTCTACTTTCCATGTCTATAAAATCGTCTCTCAACTTTCCCTAGTGGCATTGTGAGACTCAAACTTGTCACCTAGAAATATCATAATCTTGAGGATAGTCAAGCTGCTCAACCTCCCAGTTCAACTTGGAGATTGCTCTTTCATGACACGGCACGTATTCCTGAAACAGTAGTAAAGTCAATTGTTTAAGGAAGTTAATTGGTAACAAAGTTTCATCATCTTCCTGGACATATTGAGCATAAGAATGGTAACTTAGTGGTTAAGCAGACTAAGATGAACCGGTTATTTTGCTATTTCTCCGTGGAATGATTTGTCAGATGTCTCAGGTGACTCTTTAATTACCTCCAATTTCTTCACTAACTCCTTGGCTGTAGGAGCTGATACGATGATTTGACGCGCACTCGGACTGATGAACCCCTCCTCTACAGCTTTGTCGATGAATGAAAGCAAGGAATTGTAGTATCCATCCACATTAAGCAATCCCACCTGCACATATGTTGAAGAACATTCATTCCTTTAATCAGTTCTTTGACGACAGTGAAAGAGTTGCTGGAATAGAATAAATAGCAGCTCTTCTAGAGCTTGCTGCATGAAATACCGGCTTATCGTGAATGCCGAGCTGGGCCCAGGTTATAACTTCAAGCAGCTCTTCTAAAGTTCCATAACCCCCTGCATTTGCACAGAGAATGTCTTTTAACATTAGCCAGTAGCATGACATATTTAATGTTCTCTCACTGATTTGGTACAGATGGGAAAATCAAGCCACATCCTGTACAAAGCTTCAGGAAGATTATGCATCTTTGAGGAAAGAAGGAGATTATCTGATAGAATACAGCCTAGTAGAATGACTGACAATTTTCCAACGTAAGGAGAAAACAGAGGAAAACAAAAAGGAGGAGAAAATTCTCCAACAACCTGTGCACAAGCCTATAGGAAATCTATTTCCATAAACAGCGAGTGTGTCGATGTGCATCCAAGGAACCTGTCAGTCATTCCACATAGAGATTTTGTACGCACACATTGTTTTAGAAAGAAATCTCTATATTCACAGTGGAGAATAAGTTCTAGCGCCTAATGGGAGTGGTCACTGGGTTTTAGTTACTGTAGTTGTGATGTTTTAGCTAGTATTAAGGAATTACTTCCTGCATATGAATGCAATAAGCCTTCCAACCGTTTTCAGTTGAAAAGGGATTTCAGCTCGGAAACTAATTTTAATTTCCAGTCTTCAGCCTCCTACTCATGTGACAGTAGCTCTCTTACTGTAATATGCTCTTCACTACCTCTGTTTACACCTCTAGAGGGTCTGGGGCAAAGCTGACATTTGCCTAATATTTATCAAGAGTGTCAGAGCCAAAAGTCCCAGTGAGAAATAAACTGATCTCTAAGTTTATTGGTAACTAGTAGCCCTTTGGGAGGGGTTGCCATGATTCTCTATTTTGGTGCAGGTGATAGTTGGCAGGCAAGATCTGTTACACAAAAGCTTGGTTGTCTGTGCCCATTCTCCTGATTAGGTAGACAAATAAGGGTCCTCAGGGGCTCCAATTTTCAGTGAAGATGTTGATGGGTCAACGGGAAACGTCGGAATGGTTGCTCTCTAATCATGGATCTTGGGGACTGTGAGGGGAAGGCTCTGTGACTTGCGAGGATTTTATCTTCTTCATACAGTCGCTATCAAAGCATTTTTCCAAACGACAATATGCTTTTCAAATGAAAGAACCTGCAAGGGCAACAAGGACTTGTAAACTCCTCCACCCCCACCCTCACCACCACCCCCCCCCCCCCCCCCCGTAGGACTTGTTTGTTCAAGCATTTATCTGACCCCTTGTTCTTCCTTTGCTGGTAAGCAAATGGCTCTCCCTCCAAAGCAGAGAACACATGGTGAGTTCAACTATGTCTATTTGATTCAGAGGAATGCAGGTACTTCCATTCAATATATCTCGTCATGAATTTGAATGATAAAAGGGGAAACTCAGGTACCGTCAAAGGAATCATTGGCATGAGATATGGTGGATCAAAGCATATATACCACAAAAGGCAAAATAGCAGCACTTGGTACAATGCAATTTTCTTGATTTTAACTTAATGTCCGTACTCTCTCTCTCTCTCTCTCCTGTGCAACTGAGAACTTCTGCAGGGGGGGAAGGGGAGATGGGGGGCTTTACACTAACCAGGCAAGGCAATAAAAGCATCTGAATGCTTAGCCATCTCTGCCTTTCTTTGATGCATATCTGCAACTGCCTTCACCTCTCCTACTGTCTCACCAGTTAACTGCAAAGAGAAAAGGGCACTAATGCCAATGAATACAATTTATCCATAAATAAAAATAAATGGAAAACGTTTTTGTGTGTGGGTGTGGGGGGTGCGTGTGAGAGAGAGTGAGAGAGAGAAGTGTTTGGAGTGTTGTGGAGGGCAGCAATGATGAGGTGTGCAGTGCAGAGCAGAGAGTGCACAACCAAAAGCTTCAACTTAGCAGCCTCCTTTCCAGAAATTTCAGTACGAAAATAATGACAAACATAAGAAAAAATATTGGAATATTCAATAAAGTCAAGAAAGAAAAACCAAAAAGCAAAAAAAAAAAAGAAAAAAAAAAAGAGATGGAAATATTGTTGGTCTTTAAGATAAAGAAAAGGTGAAATGTTGATCAAAGGAGAAAGCACCGTAAAGACCAGGACAAACCTCAATAGTCAAACACTCAGGTTGTATAAAGTGGTGTTGTGCCAGAACCCAAATGAACAAAATAAATAAATAAAAAAAAGTCCGTGGATAAGGTCAGCAAGCATCATCCACCTAATGGAACATTTGTACCAACCAGAATCACCAAAAGCACAAGTGCGAAGACAACAGAACTAAGAGCTCACTTAAGTTTAAATCAACTTTTTGTTGAGTAGAAGAAGAAAATTAAACAAAGAAAAGAGGGTTACCACATTTATCTATTGCTTTACTAGAAAAAGGTTAAAGACTTTTACTGGAGGACAGCAGACATACCTCTCGGGGCATGAGCGTCTTGGGAATGACTCTGCAGAGAAGAGAGAGAGAGAAAGAGAGGGGACAACAACATGACAAAAGAATTAGTTATAATAGAGTGCAAAACCAAGCCCAAAGTCATTGATTTTGAGTAATTACATGGAAGAAAGAGAAGCTTAGGAATTACCCAATGACATGCCGACCACCATCATGAACAGCTTGTGAGACCATGCCCATAAGGCCTATGCTACCTCCACCATAGACCAGATCAATGTTCCTCGACACCTTCAAAGGGGAAAACACACAAAACATCATCATTCTCTTCAAAGGGTCAAAAGGCAAATACCACCCATCCTTGTATAATCTTTCGGAACATAAAGTTTTGTTTTTTTACCCTTTCTCTCATCTTTTTCAAGAAATGCTTTTCACTGCATACCAAGGCCACATCGAGTAAAACATTGAGGTTCAAAGTCTAAGAAGAAGAATCAAACACGCACACACAAACAGAGATACCCCAGAATCAGGAAGATTCCAGTGGGGCACTTCAAAGAGAAGTAACAGATGGAGTGGCGCAATCTTTCTGACATGGGGTTTGCTCGCTTCAATGTAGCTCGCTTTCATGACAAAGACAACCTCGGAAGAGAAGAGAGTAAAGGGAATGCATTTAATTGGCACACACACACACACCCCACACTAGATGCAAACTCCACGTGGAATGGAGCATTAACCCCCCCTGAAAATCACCAAAGTCCTTGGTTCATGCATATACCAGAACACCTAGCAAACACCATCCAAAAACCCCCCCAAAAGAAGAAGAATCGAAGAATCACCAGTTCTTTGCCCAGCTCAATAGCAGCATCCTGATAACTGCTCTTCTTCCCCTGGCTACTCCCACAGAAGACACAAATCCTTCTGAACTTGGACTGTTTTATCTCACTCTCCATCTCCATTCCAAGGCTTCTCTGTGTACAAAAGCCAGAGACTCTGTTCTGGGTCGATTCTGTGGTGTTGGAGCTTAGAACGAGAGAAGGAACAAATGGGAAAACTGCTTGCTCTTCCCGAATGGGAAAGAATCTCCCCTTCAACCTGGTATCTTTGGTTTGTGTGTGTGTGTGTGTGATTCCTGAGATGCGTATGAAAAGAAACGGGAGACAACGGGGACAAGACAAGAAAGAAAACAAGAATCAAAGAGACGCACACACACAAGATACAACCATGTTGGGGTGACCACTACAACCACAGCTCCTTCGTTACTCTCGCTCTCGCTCACCAGTCACTGACTCCCTCCCTCTCTCTCTCTCTCTCTCTCCCTGTGCGTGGTTGGTCTTGACGCGAGGGGCTTATATAAGAGGAGGCCTCAAGAGTCGCGACACGTGAGTACAAAGAGTGCCCCGTCCCCGAAGCACGCTCTCTCTAGCCCCAACTCACACATACAAATTACAGTGGTCCGCGTGGTCCACTCAGGCTTTTATTATTATTATTATTATTAGCTCTTTTTCTTTCTTGAACTTTTCATTAAGCAAAGAGTGGCAATATATATACATTGTATTAAAAAGAGAAGAAATAGAACAGAATGATGAGGAAAAGGAAGGGTATGGCGTAGAACAAAGAGTTGTCCCTATGTCTTAATATAGGTTGTGCGTCTGTCAGGAAAAAGTCTCTCCTGGTGTGAATTTTCTCGTACTTGAAATTTCCTTTTCCTATGTAACGACGACCAGCATTTGCACACATAAATTGAATATGTTGCGTGGGAAATTGTAGGCTTTTTTCCTTATGGGTCGGAGAAGTTCTCAAACATATTCGAAAGATCTAAATTGGTAAGTAAATTCATGATTGTGTACTGAAGTGCTTAACATTCAGAAAGTCTATTCGTTAGAAAACAAACCAACCCTCTTAGGATCCTGTCATACGAGTTTCGAAAATATATGAGACATACATTTTTTTGAGAAGGTAAAACACTGGAGTCCATACATGCACCTGTGTATATTTTTACTCGGGTCTTGTTAACAAGTGTCCCAAATCACTAGTATAGTGCACTTGGTGCGGTTGTTAACCATACTTGGTAAAGATATGTACGAATTTTCAATGAATGGATAGGACACGAGAGAGGCAATGCATGGGACATAACATGAGAAAATTATCTAAAAGTCCTAAACCTATTGCATTTTAGCGAATTTAGTCATAAACCTTTCAATGTTACCAATTGCGTCCAAAACCTTTTTACGTTTTACCAATTGAGTCCATCTGACCAGTTTTAGCCGGAAATCACTGACGTCGACGATGGCCGTCCTATGTGGTGCAGCCATTGCTAACATGGATTTTTTTTTTAATAATTTGTTAGATTTTTATTATTTTGTTACTTTTTTCTTCTTTTTTATTGCTTTATGTTTCTTTTTTTCTTTCCACTCCTGGCCAAGGTCGCTGGTCAACCCTTGCTAGTCACAAGCGAGAGTCAGGCGACCCTCGCCGGCCGCGAAGCCCTCGCCCAACTTGGTAGAAACAAAGAGCAAAAGAAAGAAAGAAAGAGAAGAAAAGAAAAGACAAATTTACAAAAATTACAAAAAAAATTGTCAACGTCAGCGCCGACCGTCCTACGTGGTACTCGATTTCAGGCTAAAATTGGTCAGATTGACTCAATTGACAAATCATGAAAATGTTTAGGATTCAATTGAAAAAAGATTAAAAGTTTAGCACTGAATTGACCAAAGTGCAATAGATTTAGCAATTTTCGGGAAAATAACGTACTCTCTTTTCTACTAGAGACACTGATCAACAAATTCTTTCCATTTTGGATCAATCCTATCTCGGCCTTCTTAGGTTTTCAAGTGTTCGATGCAAAATATAAGCCGTACCTTAAGACATGTCCGGCTCTCTCACACTATAGGCTCTTCACTTATTGAGGAACAGGTGTAAGGACAACACATCTATGCACGATATTATCTAGTACCTTTACCACACTTTTGCAAAATTTACTTCTTCCCTTGAACGTGCAAAACTCCCTCTCATATCGTCCTTACAAAGCTAGAACTACAACTAGGAATGAGGAAGGGAATTTCTCATATGAAAAATATAATTTCTACCATATATGAGAAGAATTTATAACCTATAAAAGAAAAGAAGGATGATGAGAAACAGTAGTTTTGAGAAGATCTGATTTTCGTGATCGATCTAATTGATCGTGCAATATTCTTTTCTTGCTTATTTTTCTTTATTTGTATTGGTTTTCATACATTAACAAATTCAGTAGTAGGTTCGCCAACATATCATCTCAAATGACGCAAAAAAGATGTTCTTATTGTGAGGTCACCTATTATTGTAAACAACAGTAAATTCGAACACAAATAACAAAACCAAAAGAGAAATGATTTTAGAATCGTGTTCTTTACATTTCAATTTGTTAATGGTTCACCTCGTATGTAGTTTAACCCCCTGAAGACAAATGTTGGTTTGCAGGGCAAGGTAAGAAAAAGGCAAAACCTCGACAATCCGGAATGGGAGCATCTTTGGTTTTGGTGAGAATTCATTTTATATGAGCAAGAACTCAGAATGGCCACGAGCATGAAGACTCCACTATCCAAAGCCCTTGAAACACTATATAATCCAAATGAACCGGTTAAGTGCAGGAATTTTCCCTGTGGATGGCCCCATAATTAACTTTGAAATGCTCGCTAGTTTCTAAAATGGAAATTCGTAAACACTCTCAACCAAGGGCGCATATGATAACTATTTTGTTTTTCTGTTTCCTGAAACATGTTTGGAATAGAAATCCGTTTGGTAACGCAATTTCATTATTCTATTTCTAGAACAATTTTTTAGTTCAAAAATAGGTTTGGAATAGAAATGAGAAGTAGAAATTTCCAGAAATAGAAATAAGAATTCTTCTCATCGCTCACTCTCTTTCTCTCGCGTGCGGTCTCCTTCTCTCTCACAACCCTCTCTCTCGCGTCCCTGTCGCCGGCTGGCGGTCTTTGGTCCGTCGGTCGCTGTCCGTGGGTCGTGGGCCATCGGTCTCCGGCCGTCAGTCGTTGGCTGTCAATTGCCGACCACTAGTCACTCGCATCCCTATTGCTAGTCGCCTACCACTAGCCGCTAGTCCCCGATTTACCAGTCTTCGGCCGACGATCGCAGTCAGCCGGTCGCTTGCCGCTGGTCTCTGGTCCGCTAGTCTCTCGCGTCCCTGTTGTCGGCTGCCGGTCTCCGGTCTACCTATCCTCAGTCCGCCAGTTGCTATCTTCCCGTCGCTGGTCTTCGACTGGCAATTATAGAAATTTTATGCTATTACCAAAAGAATTTCTGTTTTGGGAACAGAAATTTTGTATCGTTATCAAACACGCTTCTCTGCTCAAAAACTCGTCCAGGGAATAGAAATTGAAAAGTCTATTTTCTGTCAAGAAATAGCTCCCTGGAATAGAATGGTTGTCATTCGCTCCCCAAGTATGCCAACCATGGGTTAACTCTATTAGGATTAGATGAAAAAACACAATGAAATAGAGAGTAAAGGCGAGAAAGACAAAAATAAAATAAAATAAGACACGAGATTTATCTTGGTTCACCCTTAAATTAGGGTTACATCTAACAGATGATTCACTATAATTAGCATCTCACACCTCTTTGCTACAAATTTTAATTACGAGAGAAATAGTAACAATAGTTATTCATGGACACAAGCTCAAACTACCAATAAAATACGTGTTCAAACTATAAAAGTCATCTAGCATCCAAGAGGTGCTGCCCCCTTGAGATCCCCACTGGAGTGGCTCCCCGGACCTCCTCCCACTCATTGGGGAGCGGACCCCCCGTGCATTCCTATCGATGAGAAGTATGAATCATACTCCAACAAACGCCAACTATTATAGTCTCTAAAACGGAGCCAAAAAGCATGGGTAAGTTCAGAAAATTTCAGATCAAGAGAGAGCAAAATTAGAAATAAATTGGGTTAGTGTGGTTATAGGGGGTTGTGCATGTATGATTCAACAAAGCACACGTGGGCTGTTGCCTGATCACTCTGTACCCTCTCATCCACCCTACCCAACAAGAACAAGGCAGTCTTGTTGGATGTACAGGAGACACTCTTATTTTTATTTCCTTCGACCCATGACCATCACTAACTCGCTGTCACACAAACAAACCCCACGCCCATATTCTCGTGGTCCTACTAATTGCAATTGCCACTTCACTACACAACTCTCTTACGGTTGCGTAGGTTTGAGGGAGCTTAGTATATTTGTCCTGCCTTGAAATATACCCTATGTCTACCGATTCGAATTTTTTGCAAGATGGAATCTACTTATGGGGTCTTGGAATCACTTCGGAATCTGATACCCGTCGATTCCACAAGTTTTCGAGTATCCTATACTATTATGTTTGTACTACGTAAAAAATGTCATCATTCTTTTCATTGACATATTTATCATTCAACATAAAAATGCAAGCGGATTCGAATCAAGAACATGCTTATAGTCCTAAGATATAACGACGTCGAAGTAAAATACTATAAAGACATGATAAGTTTGTAAAGAAAACGGAAAGTAACAAATATTTCAGGACATGTGTATTTATCCAAATATTATGCAGATTATCTTGTTTTTTTCTATAGAATTTCATGCGCATGGTTGGGTATGATCCTAAAAGCTAGAACTTATCCTTTCTTACTGGTTTCCATTTTTGGAACCTAGAATCTACCCTACGACCACTAATATCCACCCTGCAATCTACCTGATCATTTTGGTTCCCTGGGCCTCATAGGTTCTCTTGTATTCCCCTACTCTCTCTCCTACACTGCAAAATCAAAGAAAATCCTGACAAATTTGATACAAGAAACATCATTGAATCAAGGATAACAAAAATGCTACTTTTGTTGCTCAAATTAAAAGTTTACTCTAACCAGCGATATCTTACAAGATGAATGGAAACTATGAAACACGAACAAGTGTGGATGATGATGGATTAAGAACATTTGAATTGGTGAGTATGAGTACGGGATCATTTGACCCGCTAGAACCCTAATGGAGTTTGGATAAACAGCGACACGTGATGGACCCCGCTTGTCGGCATGATTGCTAGTGTAAATTTAGCAAAGCATGGTGGTCCTCGGCTTGAATTTTCGGGCAATCTTGAAGAGGGAGTAAGAGTACATTCGACCCTTAACCCAGCCATGAACCAACCCATGTACCATTGCTCTTAGACAATTAAAGTTTAGTACACTCAAGTATTATAGTTTAGTACCCTTTTTGGGGGGGAACTTCTATTTGGGGTTTGTGGGGTTTCATTGCTTTGGGAGTCTTTCTTCTTTGTTTATTCTCTTACTCAAATTCTTATTTAACGTTCCTAATCTATTGCCCATATTGCAGGAGGAACTGCACCAGATGCCCTTAAAATAATCCCAACGATTATAAATATTGCACGTCCCCAATCCCCATATGCCGGCCTTTCCAAGTACTCTCTCTCTCTCTCTCCATCTGTTTTTTTTCCCCCTCTTTTCAATCTCTGCTTTATTCTGGTCTCTGTCTGTTTCCCGCCCATTCCTTCTTCAGCTTTGAGATCATAAACTCATAATTGCAATGCTGTTTAAATTAATGGGATTCGCGGGGAGTTTAAGACTTTGGATTGGTCGAAACCAATAATAAAGAAGTTGCATTAGCACCCTGCATGCTTGCATGCGCGTTTAACGCATTCCCTTGGATGCTTGTGTTGCTGCGCGTGTTACGTCAAAAAAATGTCATTATTTGCTTCATTGTGGACTGCTTGCTTTGTACTTCTACTCCTTTCTTTTGACTGCTGCTGCATTACATGTGGACTGGAAAAATGAATACGTATTTACGAAGCTTAATGTACTCATTCAGTCATCAAGCCCTTAACGTGAGGAACAAATAAAACTTTTAAATTACCCATAATGTCCATGCCCTGCACGGGTCTAGGACTATATTTCAGGAATATTGTTAAAAAAGTCCTAAACCTTTTCCATTTTTGCCAATTCAGTCATAAACCTTTTATATTTAACGATTCAGTCCCAAACCTTTTCACCTTTTGCCGATTCAGTTCTATTGGCCAGAAATCGCTGACGTGGACGCCGGCCGTCTTATGTGGAACCGCCGACGCTGACGTGGATAATTTTTAATTATTTTTTAAATAATTTTATAGAATCATAACTTGTATTAAATCGTAAATATAAGTTTAAGCAATTCTTTAGGCAGGTACAATAAGAAAAACGAAAGCATAAAGTAAGAATGCTGATTCTTCTCTCTTGACAGCGTTTCTCAATTTAGCGGAATCTTCACCTTCGTGCCATCATTTTGGTGTGGAAAAGGCGAGCAAGCTATTTGTGTAAAATTTTCTTGATGGTAGAATGGTTTATAGAGGTAATTGTTGGGAAAAACAGTGGATAAATTTCCCTCTTTGACTGAACCAGTGAAAAAACGAATCGAACATAACCAATGGAAATATACGAACCAAAATAAAAATAACACAAGAATTTTCTACGTGAAAAGCTCCTCCAATGTGAAGGATAAAAACCACGGGACTGTTCACGAAGTCCACCCGAATCTCCACTATTGATAGTTTAGGTACAAAACCTCACTAATTTCAACAACACTGCAATCCCAAAATTATAAGTGAAGAGCAAGCATCAACATCACATTTAACGAGAGAAAACGGATGAAAAATATCCCAAAAACGCGGTCTGAAATTGCCCACGAAAAACTACAGTAGACACCTTCAAAACACGATCCAACTATTCAGAATCAAGACCAATAAGTCCCGAAGCCGCTGACAAAAATTCAACCCAATCAGACCACGGATGGACTTCCGATTGTCGAGTTGATCGCTGCTGGATAGATTCGTTTTTCCTAGAAAACTGCTGCTGTCCCACGTCTATGCTGCTGCCTTTTTCACATTTTTGGTGCTGATACGTTACCTAGGTATGGCAGCCCCTCTCCAACATATTAAAAAGTTGAGAGCTTCAAAATCTAGCCCACAATTTCGAAAATAATAAGGAGAAAGAGACTCAAATAGGCTGGACCGGCCTAAACGGCCCAACGAATCTCCCCCTCCAGCCCATTGAGGGAGATTTTTGATACAAAAAGAAACTCAACAGAAATTCATGCAGGCCTGATGTAACGGCGGGTTCTAGTCCACTGCCTTCTTAAGCTAATCGCGCTACCTATTTTAATTTGATGTTTTTGGGCTCACCATCGAGGAAGAAATCCAACTTCCAAGTATACAGATGCCGATGGTAGATATTTTCTCACACAGAGACAAATCTCATATATTTTCATTCATCAAAATCTTTTGTCTTACAATTGAGATTTCACCTCTTTTTGTAGAGGGACTAGTACATAGGAAATAGACTAAACGTTAAAGACACCACAACTACCCAACTAATAAGACATGGGAACTAGAAAACACAATAAAGATCTAAGAACTAGAAAATACATTAAACACATAGAGACTTGAACTTTGACTCTAAATTCGTTCGTCATCCTTGGAAGCCTAGAGGCAAAAGGATACATGGAATCCTAATATTTGTGTACGGCGCTCATTTTAGTACCAATATATTTTTTTGGATCACTTAAGTATTAAATCGAAAAAAAAAAACGATCACTTTAGTGCCAACGGCGAGAAATTTCGGCCAACTAATTACATGTCATTTATTTTTAATATTTCAACATTACGTGGCAATTAAAAAAAAAAAATCAGGCCACATGGTGTCCACGTGGACTTTTAAACTAATTTTTTTTTTTATAGAAATTAACATTAAATAGAAATATAAGGTAAAAAATATAAAAAGTAAAAAGTAAAAGAAATAGGGTTGCTTGCTGACAATGGGGAATGGCCAAGGGGGTCGCCGAGCCCTGTCGACCCCCATCGAGGCCTCGCCAGGGTCGGTGAGGCCTGGCCGAGGCCTCGTAGAACCAGGGTGAGGTTGACCTCGCAGATCTGGGCGAGGTCGAGCCTCGCCGTGGGTTTGCAAAGCCTCAGCTAGGCCTCGCCGACCTTAGCGAGGCCTCGGTGGGGGTCGTCGGGGCTCGGTGATCCCCCACCCTTGCCGGCCACTGCCGACGTTGGTGGGGCATAGCCCTCGCCGCGGCAACTTCTATTTTTTTATTTTGATTTTTTGATTTTTAGTTTATTTTTTAGTTTTCTAGCTTAATTTTTAATTTTTTTAATATTACGTGGAATGTTTTTATTAATTTAAGATTTTTTTATTGCTGACTGGGATCCTCCAGCGAGCCACGTAAGATTTTCAGCGACTGGAGTTGGCACTAAAATAACTATTTTTAAAAAAAATTATCATTTAAGTGATCCAAAAATAAATATTGGCACCAAAGTGAGCACTGTACACAAATATTGGTACTCTAGGCATCCATTTGCCTAGCCTAGAAGAGCAATCATTAAAGTTCCTTTCTTTTCCCCATTCTACCCATTCCTGATTGACGACTTCTCCTCATCATCGACAAACCTACATTGCTTATATCAGAAAAATCAAAACACAAAAGTTGTAGATCTGAGAGTTCTTGAACTTTTAGCGTTGGAATCAGGTCAATCCGATTTGTATCAATAGAGTTATGACCATTCTCCCAAGCTAGCGTAGAATTGAAATTTCTACTCGTTATCGTGATGAAATCTCCTTGTGCATAAGTCATTCTCCCAATCTTCGACATCTTTAATATGATATTGTCGACAAGGTCCGATGCTCTCGCATCAGGTAAGGACTTTTCCAAAAGGTTATACAATTGCTCATATTGGAAACTATGAACAATCATGAAATAGGGAAAATTACCAAAAAACGCTCTTGAATTTTTGCATTTTTTTTTGCATTTTTTTTCTTCCCTTTCCTTCCTCCAGCCGGTCATCTCGATGACCGACTAGAGGCGATGGCTAGCGAGGTAGACCTCAGGAAAAACTATCCCCCACTGACCACTAGCGAGGGCGAGCCTCGCCAGCTTATATTTAGCGATGTCGAGCCTTGCCCAGCCATGGCGAGGCTCGACCTTGCCGTGGCTGGGCGGGGCGTGCTGGGCGTCACCAGGGTTTCCTCTATGTTTGTCATCGTTCACATAACCTCCCCGGAAACTCTCCTTCAACCATGTGGCCCGATCCCTCTCCCTCTCGTCTTCATCAAAACGACCAAAATGATGACCAATCCAGATCCAGAATCGACTCCATTGCAACTGTAACACTTCCCAAATTGACATCCCTCAAGGTCCAAGTCAAAGCCTCGCCCGACCCTAGGCTCGACCTCTCCATATCTGGGCTAGCGAGGCTCGGTTTGCGCAGCCATAGCCAAGTCGAGCCTCGCCTAGGGACGGCAAGGCTCCCCCCCGTCAGTGGTCGACGGGGGCGAGCTTCGCCTGAGATTGACGAGTTTAACCTCGCTAGCCGTCGCCGAGGTCCGGCGATCGGCTGGAGGAAGAAGAGGGAAGAGAAAAAAAGAAAGAAAAAGAAGGAAAATGAAAATAAAAAAATAAAAAAAATAATTCAAAAAGAAATATTAAAGTATTATGTCGCCAGACGGTCGGCATCGGCTGATGTCTACGTCAGCGGTGGTCGGCCAAAATTGGGTGGATGGATTGAATTGACACAACTGCAAAAGATTTAGAACTGAATCGGCAAAAAAATAGTTTATGACTGAATTGTCACAATTGCAATAGGTTTAGGATTTTTGTTTTTTGTAATTTTCCCTCATGGACCATAAATTTGAACCTTATTTTTGTGTAGATATTTCCAAATAGAATCTCTATCTATCTACATAGAGAATTATTTTGAAACATTTATTACCAAAAAAGGGCTTAATTCCATTAAAAACCCTAAACTTTAGCTCATGTCTCAATTCTACCCCAAACTATTTTTTGTCTCATAAAAATTCACCAACTTTCACTTCATACCCAAATCTGCCCACTGTTATTTTTCCATCCGATTATGCCATTAGAATATGAGGTGTCATCCATGTGTCATCTATGTGTCATTTTTTACACACCGGCTTAGTTGAATTTCTTTTTTGTTTCTTCTTCCTTTTACCGCCGCCATGGACAACCTGTGTGAAAGACACCGTTCATCATCTTCTTCACACAGACTCGCTCGACCATAGTTCATCGATGCTCGCCCATCGCCACCCAGACCTTCGACGTCACGCCATGACCTCCAACAACCCCTTTGCGACTATAGGGAGTCGTCGGAATCATATCCAGCAGTCTCAGCCGAGATCCCTATTTTCGGTTCTAGTTTTTCAAGCTTCAAGAAGGCATTTTTATCGGCCATTACCTTCGCTCAATTATCCCCGAAACTTTGCAGATCCATTTCGAGCCCGGGCGACGACAAAACGAGCCCAAGCTCTTCTCTCTCTCCCTCCGTGGTCTATGGTCGACCTCCATTAATGGAGGTTGCCACCCGCGATTGAGCTGGGCGACCTCACATTTGAGGTAATCTCTATTCTTAACCTGAACCAAACAGAACCAAGATTCAGTTTCACACTTGCCCTTTGAGCTCTAGCTCATAGATTCTCTTCAAAATCGAATCATTCTGGCCTCAAAACCCCTGCTTTCGACCATTTTCAGTCCTCAAAACTCTCATAACTTGAACTTCTTTTTGGTAAGTCTCACTAAAAAAGTAGGTGAGAAAATGCACCAAGACCCATCATCACTGTTTCAACCCACGACGAGTCCTCAATTCCCAGAGCAAGAACAGCTAAAATGCCCTCGTTGTGTGTCCACCAGCACCAAGTTCTGCTACTACAACTCCAACCTCTCTTAGTCACGCCACGTTTGCAACAGCTGCCGTGGTCACAGGACCGCCAGTGGTGCCCTCCGTAACAACCCCGTCAGACGCGGCATCCCAAGGCCACCGATCGGGGTTAAATGATCTCATGGCTGGGCTGATGGTGGTTCGTCCTGGTATAAGTGAAAGGAGAAGAAGAAAAGAGAAAAAAAATGAAAATGCAGAAAAAATGAAAAAAATTAATTTTGAAGATTAAAATAATGTGGAACTGATTAGTCAATTCTAACAGTATAACTCAAATGGAAAAATAACGGAGGGCAGATTTGGGTATGAAGTGAAAATTCGAGGTTTTTTATGAGACAAACAAATAATTTTTGATAGAATTGGACATAACTCATAGTTTGGGATTTTTAATGGAATTCGGCCCCAAAGGTGCAATGACGGAGTATAACTTTTTTCATCTATTTATATCTAGTTATTGCTAAATAGAATCTTCACACATACACACATCTTAACTAGAATCAACATATAAATAAATACCATGTTCATGATGATTAAATTTGCAAAGGTAAAGATTTAGGGCCTGTTTGGTTCAGCATTTGGCCAAGGGACTTTGGAAAAATGCAAATACCTTTGAGCTAAAGGGGTTTGGTGAAATGCAAGTACTATTTGGTAAACTGTAATTGAAAATTGCATTTGATGCAGCTTTGGGGAAAATGCTGTTTGGTAAACTTTTAATATTTGGTGTCCCAATTTAAAATGTTTTAACTTTAATTTGTTTGAAATTAGGAAAAAAAATCGTCGGTGGTGACCGGTGGTAGCGACTGGCGGCGGCGGTCGGCGGAGGAAGGAGGAGAAAAAAGAAAAAAGAAAAAAAAATTGTAGTTGCATTTTCGAAATGCAACTTCCCAAAGTACGCCTGAAGGTACTTTGGGCTAAAGGCCTTTGGAGAGCATTTGAGATGCAATTGCATCTCCCCAAAGTGAGTCAAAAAAGTAGCCAAACAACATTTGCATTTGTCCAAGGAACTTTAGAGCCCCAAAGCTCATTTGAAATGTTGAACCAAACATGGCCTTACTAAAACGTGCTTAATAATCTATATAGAAACAAAAAATCTATATAGAAGCTATTCACTAAAATATCCCTTTACTTTACTTGTTCGTTTCATAACTTTGATGTTGGGATGCATTGTTAATAATTTTTTTTTTCTCTTCAATTTTCAGAAAAAATAGGAAGGCCTCATTTTCAGAAAAATTCAAAACGTAATTTTTTTGCAATATAACCTAGATATATACACAGACAGTTTTTAAAAAGATTTTTTTTACCAAAATTTGTGATATCATGGAGGATGACTTTCTTCTTCTAAATTACATATTGATATTGCAAAGTAAAAGTGCATGTACGGATACATCAATAGTATATACATATAAATAAAAATGGAATCTATATGTACCTAAACAAAATAAGAAATATGCATAAGAATACAAGATCTGCTAAAGTGAGGAAAACTTACCAAAAAAGTCATAAATCCATTGCAATTGTGCCAATTTAATCTTAAACTTTTTTTTTGCTAATTCAGTCCTAAATCTTTTGTATTTGTGCCAAGTCAATCCATTTGGCCAGCTGACGCTGATGTGGTGTCGCCCATGCTGACTGAATTGGCAAAAATACAAAAGGTTTAGGATCGAACTTACACAATTATAATAGATTTAGGATTTATGTGGTAATTTTCTCGGTAAAGTGACCAATAGCAAATCACTAGGTAAAACACGCGTTTGAGCATGCCGTCACTTAACTTCGCGTGAGTTTTACCCCCACAAGGCACGAACCCCCCACAAATATGGAAATAAGGAGAAAGAATCAGTCAATTTAATTAAAAGGGCGAATTCGATGAATAAATTTAAAAAAACCCCTGTCCGTCTTATTGGTTAGCCATGCACTTCACATGTCCCCCTCTTTTGCATTGAATACAATCAAAAGTTCTGTAAGGTCATGAATTAGATCTTGTTATTTAAGCATGAAAATTTCGGACCCCAAAAAAAAAAAAAAATCAAGCATGAAAATTGATGACGTCATCATATTCATTTACTATGCGTAGGGAGTATTTCAAATTGAAATCATAGTCTCCAGAATGGGTTAAAAAATAGAAAAAAAAAAATTTCCGAAAAGAGTAGTTCATGATCTCTTTTCTTAGAACCCTAAAATGTGATTCAAGCTGACTCTTTGAGATCCGGTATTCGGATTAATAGGGTCTGAAAACTAACCATCCGTTCGGTTAAGAACATCAAGCAGAAGCAACCATATGACTCGTACAATTTATTGGGATAATTACCAAAAAAAAGGTCCAAAATCTATTATAATTGTGTCAATTCAGTTCTATACCCTTTTTTTATTATTGTCAATTCAGTCCTAAACTTTTGGCATTTATGCCATTTCAGTCAATCTGGCCAAAATTGGCCAGAAATTGCTAACATGTACACCGGTTAACCTACGTGGCACCGTCGATCTTGATGTGGATAATTTTTGTAATTTTTTTTCTAATATTTTTATTTTTGGTTTTGGTTTTTTTCTTTGCTTTTTTTTTTGTCCTTCTTCCTCCATGGTCACCGGCCTCCTCGATGGCCAGTGACCGGCAACAGGCAAGGGCCGGCGACGCTCACCCTCGTCGGATTTGGTTAGGGTCGATCTCGCCCACCTCTGGCGAGGCTCGCCGTCGTCGGAAACAAGCGAGGGCTGACCTCACCCACCGAGCGAGGCTCACTGTCGCTGGGGAGAGGTCACCTCCCCGGTACCTGGCAATGGTTGGCCTTGCCGGCCCTGAGCAAGGCTCTCACTTCCAGATCCTGCGAGGTAGAGCCTCACCAGAGTTAGGCGAGGGGCGACGCTCGACAGAGGGGCTCTGTCAATGGAGGTCCTCACGGCTTCTTGTTATGCTCGAATTGGCGAGCATATTCTTTGTCATCATCTTTTGAATCACCCCCATCAAACGGCTTGAATCCCATCCTTGAAGCGAGAGTTGGCAATCGTAAGCGTGCTTATTCAATGGACAACAGAGGGAGAACAATTTGCCGAGCCTCGTAAGCATAACAATGGGCATGACCTAACAGAGCCCCTCTGTCCTCGTCTAAAAAAAAAACAAAAAACAGAGCCCCTCTGTCGAGCCTCGCCAGATATTGGCGAGGTGAGCTTGCCTTGCAAGCGCGATCCTCGCTCGGATCGGGCGAGGGGTGACCTTGCCCGCCCTTGCTTGTTACCGGTCAGTGGCCATCGAGGAGGCCGGCAACCGTGGAGGAAGAAGGACAAAAAGAAAAGCAAAGAAAAGAAAAGAAAAGAAAAATTACAAAAATTGTCTACGTCAGTGACGACGGTGTCACGTAGGCAGGTCGGCATCCATATCAGCAATATCCAGACAAAATTGGCCGGATGGACTGAATTGACACGAATGCAAAAGTTTTACGACTAAATTGGCAAACAAGAGAAAGAGAAAGATTTAGGATTGAATTGACCCAATTGCAATAGATTTAAGACTTTTTTAGTAATTTTACTCAATTTATTTGATGGCTCAGTTGAGTCAGTTCTCATCATCACAAGTTACCCATCTCTCCAGAAGTTCAGCTCAAATACATGCATATACATACAACAATTAGCACATCGATTGGTGCCGCATGCAAGAAACAAGATAAGAAGGTGGAGAGAGGGACCAGATAAGTGGGCACTGTCACCGCCCTACGCTAGAGTCCCACCAACGCCCGACCTATTCCTTCATTACGACCTTAATATCCTAACGCAGGTTGTCGCACTTACAATATAATCCCTATGCTCACCGTCCATGCTTTAATTGATTATATATAGCTGATATTTTGGGTCACAGGTATCGTCATATCTATATATTAACCGGCATGACATCCGGCGCTGCTGGCCATCCACTTCCTAGCCCGTCCTCCCAATGTAGTTGTAGTTCATTCCCGTTGTGGTGCTACGGCAATTCCGAAGAACTTGTCGGCGGGGGCAGAGTGAACCACGAAGGAGCCGAATGGGAACATTTTAAAGACTTGCACCCGTTCGAAACTTGCAGCTTCTCTCTTTCGAAATAACGGAACTAGAGTTGAGTCTTATCGGATGCATGTAGATGAAGCATATTACAAGCAATCTTGGGGACCAGTCAAAATAAAAGTTTGAATATGATGTGTTATAAGAAAAGAAAAAGAACATGTATTGTATGAACCCTATTTGTGGCATTAACGTTATTTGATTCTTACATACGAGTATTTATATACAATCTGATTGAATTCAAATCTGATTCTTTTGTTGCTTTTCTTTCTATTTTTCTTGTTTCTTGCTCATCTCCCGATCTAGATCAATATCCGGGAGCTCTATTCTCCCGATTTAGTTCTAGATCTAGGTGTTTTGATGAATAAATACTTCGCATCCAGCTTCAATGGTGGTCATAGGAACTCCACTATTAGAATCTGTGCTCGTTAAACATGTTTTTATTAGGAGGAGCTCTAGCTTCTCGCACTTGCTGAAAGACTCGCTTTCTCAGGTGTTAGATCTGTGCTTGTTCAACAAGTTTTTGTCGTCTCTGTATGGTGATGGTGTTGGGAACGCTGAACCTTAGCGTATACTGCCAAAAGGCAAAGTCGTAGATATATATAGAGGAATATTCCGATGTGTGCTCATCACTGATGAGCATGAGTGATTTGATGATCAACCGCCAATCCTTTTGGTTTGATGCAGTCACAAATCTATTATTTAGGAAATCATGCTTAGACAATCCGCCCTTGATTCTGGAATTTGATTTGCTTTGCAGTTTTGTGGACTTGCTTTGTTGCGATGATTTCTGGAATTAGCTATTATCCTCTCATGTATAGTTTTTGGACACGAATGAAATTTTCTTTTGATAAAATAAACTAAATATAGGATAGGACTTTTGTTCACTCTATCCTCTTCTTTGTGGGGCGGACTGAGTCTAAGTTAATGTACGTATACAACTTATATATATATATATATATTTATGGACATAGGCATGGAGGTATGGCTACTTGGAGTCCACATTCTTCAGAGGGCCTTTTATCTCTTCCTTCTCCTAGCATAGAACACCCTGCAGGTCTCATGAACCGGTTAAGCAGAGATTTTCGCTTTTTCTAAATCTTGGCTATTCCTTTATCAGCAGACAATACAAGCTTGAGAACTTCATTAGATGTAACTCATGCGCAAGACAAAAGTATTACGTCGTAAATTTATCTCGTGCCTTTTCATTGTTTCTTGAATAATCTAGCTTAAACTCAAGCTCTATCTCTTGATATCAAAAGAAAAATGTAAATTAAATTAAATTTTCTTTTGATATTTGTCGCATCACTCTATCCAAAATCACCTCAAGTCAATATTTTAGCAATCTCCGCAAAGAACCCGAGCATGAAAAATAAGCTCGATTAAGCTTAGGCCAACTGTGTTTTTCAATCAATTAAACAAGCCAAAAAGTTCTCATAATGAGTTGAATTCGAGATGCCCTTTGAAAACTTCTACTTATTTCCAATTTTGAAATTTGCTTTTGCTTGCCACTCCTTGAGTGCTCTCATCATGTTAAAGGCAGTCTTTCCATGATCTCTTGTTACAGTGAAGCAATGCTGTTTACTTTCCTTCTTTCCTTTGCCTTTGGCAAATATGGCAAAAGGGTGTCTTTTGCCGTTAGCCGAGGCATACTCACATAATACCTATGCAAACTATCCATGTCGGGAAGGAAATAAGAAAGTGAAAAAAAGGAAAAAACAAGAATAAAGCAAAAAGATTAAGAAGAACGACGAATCAAAAATTGAGAAGTTGGACGTAAATCGTTTCTGTCGGCGGGCTTTTTGCCTCCCCCCCAACAAGACATGACATGCGTCACGTTAAGACAATAATGCTTCTTAAAAAAAAAAAATTGGAGACCCTTTAATTCCTTTTTCTTCCTGAAGGTCTCGGAAAGACATAGCTTGAAGGGCCCTTCTGTCTCTCCATAAATAAAGCAGACAATTAAGCCCTCGATTAACGTAAGTTCCTAAACTACCTTACACAATTGCCTTTTTGACTGAACTTTTTTATCCCTTATTGACTGATTGGTAGGGCGCATATAACTCGAAACTTACCTGGGCACGGTGATGTGATTCGATGTGTTCTTTTTAACTTTCAAAGCTTTCTCGCTTTCACGCGGTCGTCTTGCTTGTGAACGCGGTGCGATAGAAGAAAGAAGATGATGGCACTGAAAAAAGTTCCATTTGCGGAGTTAAAAGTCAAAGTTTTGCATGGCTTTTGACTTGTGTCTGAAATCGACTGCTCTGGAGAAAGATATGTATGGCAGATTGTGTTTTCGTGAATCTTGGGTATTCATTTTATTCTTAAACTACTTTATAAAACTTGTACTTGAAATTCATGCAGATGTCTTTCTGTTTGTGGAGAATCATATTGTGAATTCTTCTTTCCGTCGATTGTCGGTGAATGGGTATTGTTCGTCGGACAAGTTGAAATTCGTGGGTGTCTTTGGAGTGATATTGACTGCGTACGCTGTTATTGAACTTACGATGATTTATAAAGCACATTGAATTTACGATGATTTATAAATTACAAATTTCGCGTAGTAAACCATTTTATTGCTTGCATATGAATTTTTTCCTCCCCAAGTACAAAAAAGATTAATTTTTTTTTTTAAAATTGTTATTAAACATCTTCATATGTATAGGAAACGCACACAAAGGTTTTATTCTTTTCAATGCAAGTGGAAAAGTCTGCTAAATTATAGGATGTGTGGTCTTTACTTTTTGTTAACCACTTCTCTCCTTTTTTTGGGCATCACTTCTCTCCTTTTTCATGAAGAGACGTGATATTTTCTTTTACTATTCTATTTATAGATAGAGATATAAATTTCAAAATTCTTATGTGCACAATTAATTAATTACTCCAAAATTTTCCTTTTATTAATTTCACCCTTTTTACTCTTGATAGTTGATATAACTTTAATTTTGTATGGTTGGAACGAATCACAAACTTACTAATCAAATAAAAAAGGGAGAATTATATAAAAAAAAATCCTAAACCTATTGCAATTGTGCCAATTCAGTCATAAATATTTTTTATTTTATCAATTAAGTTCTAAATCTTTTGTGTTTGTGCCAATTCAATCCATTTGGAAGACTGGAGCTGACGTGGCACTGCCGGCGCTGACATGGACTTTTGCAAAAAACGTGTTAATAAATTTTTGAAATTTTTATGATATTTTTGCTTTTCTTTTCCTTAGTTTTTTCTCACCCAACCCTAAGGGCCGGCGAGGGCGCCGCGGCCCTAGCCTGGTCTAGGCGACGGCCGCGCTCTCCTAAATCGGGCGAGGCCATCGCAGCCCTTGCCTACTGGCCTTGGATGAGGGCCGCGACACCCTCGGTCGGGGCTGACGAGGGCCACGTTGCCCTCAGCGGCTCTTAGGGTTGGGTTAAAAAAAGAAGAAGCTAAAGACAAGGAAATAAAAAAATTCATAAAAGATAATCTTATTAAAAAAGTCCACGTCAACGCCAGTAGTGCCACATCAGCACCAACGGGTCAAATGGAGTAAATTGACACAAATACAAAAGGTTTAGGACTGAATTGACAAAAAAAAAATAGAACTGAATTGACACAATTGTAATAGGTTTAGAACTTTTTTAGTAATTCTTCTAGTAAAAATAGATTTGCCTATTCATTAGAACACCCAAGTCCTTTTGCTAAAACTGACTGGTTTGCTTCTCCATGTCAACAACAAAACAACGTTTGAACCAATTAATTTTTCCATAATCAACATTGATTAATTCCTTACGTAGAACAGAGACACTGATAACTTGTCAATATAATGCTGGTCATAAAAATGACTTTTCCACTGGTGGTAGGTAAAAAATAGGTCAAGTTTGTTATAAAAAAATAAAAATAAACAAGTGAGAGAATATCTTAGTAATATTAGTAAGTGATAATTGCACTAGAAGTCCTAAAACTTGTCACGAAAATGCAATTTAATCCTAAAACTTTCAAAAAGTGCAATAAAGTCCTAAAAGTTGTCATAAAAATGCAATCGAGTCCTAAAACTTCAAAAAAGTGCAATCAAGTCCTAAAACTTGTCATGAAAATGTAATCAAGTTCGAAAAATTTCAAAAATTGCAATCAATGGAAGGACTTGGTTCGACCAATTTGATAAGTATTAGAACTTGATTGCACTTTTTGAAAGTTTTAGAATTAAATTACACTTTCGTAACAAGTTTAAGACTTAACTGCATTTTTTACAAGTTTTAAGACTAAATTGCACTTTCTTAATAAGTTTTAGAACTTTCAATACACTTGTTCCTATTAATAACTGTTCTTTAGCCGTGTCTTCAAGAAAGAGAAGTAATTGCGTATGACTTCAGTAGAAAGAAAGAGCATCTGCAGTGCCTTCAAGAAAGTCGTGTCGAGGCTGTTTCATAACTCATAAGCGGCTTCGTTAACTTTGTGCTTTAGCCGCATGATCAAGTTCCAACGGTTCCCACAAATTTTGACTCTTGACCAAGGCAAGCTTTAGGGTCTCATTAGCTTCTTCGGTAGTAAGTATTCGAACATTCTCACAACCGAAAGAATCAGAAAAGGGGAACTTCTATAATAATCAATTACTTCTTTTTGTTTAAAGAGAACCTTATTCTTGATAAATGTAATCATAATCCTTTGAAATTAGTACCAGGACCACTTCAAAGTTCAAATGTTGTCCCCAAAGTCTTAGCCCTAGAACACATTAGCCAAAAGGAAAAAAGAAATTGCTAAAGGACCCTGGAATGGAAATAATACTGTAAATATAGCATATGTCTATGTCTGGGCTGGGCGATGGTACATGTAGCATGGAAAGATATAGGAAGTAAAAAGGGGACAAAGCCTTCCCCTTTTGAAGCTTTTGACTAACGGGTTAGAGATATGAAAATTACTCAAAATTTGTTTGGTTGAATTAACATGTGAATGATATCCATAACAGCAATGCATAGGAAAATTTACCAAAAAAGTACTAAACTTATTGCAATTGTGTTAATATAATCTGATTTCTTTTGCCAATAAAGTCCTTAACCTTTTGCATATGTGTGAATGTAGTCCATTTGGCCAATTTTGACCGAAAATTGCTGACGTGGACCCCGACCGTCCTACCTACTATGACCGGTACTGACATGGTAATAATATTTTAACTTTTTTTATTTGTTTCTTTTATTTTTCCTTTTTTTATTTCTTTTTTATTTCTTTTTTTCCCCTTTAAAGTGGCTGGCAATGGTTGCTAGCCCCCAATCGGCCACGGGGGAGGGCTGTGATGCCCTCACCTAGATTTGGGCAAGGCTGCCTCACCCGCAGTCGCAATAGCCTCACCCAAGTGGCTGACGAGGGCTCAACGACCCTCACCGACCATAGTAAGAAAAAAAAAAAAAACAAAGAAAGGAACAAAAGAATAAGGAAGAAGAAAACAGAAAAGAAAATTCGATTAAAATATCATCTAAAATTGTTCACGTCAACGCCGACCATACCACGTAGGACAGCTGGCGTCCATGTCAACGATTTTATGTAGAAATTGGTTGGATAGACTCAATTGACATAAATGCAAAAGGTTTAGGACTCAATTGGTAAAAAAAAGGTTGAGGACTTAATTGTCACAATTATAATAGGTTTAGCACCTTTTTGGTAATTCTCCCGCAATCCATCGTAAGTCAATTTTCTTCCAAGTTAGAGAATCAAAAAGACATCTCTAGAAAAGGATAAAAGATCAGCAAAAAGATTTGGAAAAATTCCAAAAAAAAAAAAAAATGCTTGAAGTGCCATCATTTTCCCAAATAAGAGCTCGATGTGAACTTTATTTCAAATAAGGGCTTCAAGTGCTCTCATTGTTTCAAAGAAGGGCCTGGCTTAAGGGCATTTTCGTCCTTTACTTTTTTGCAGTTTTTTCCTTTTTATATTGTTCTTTTCTTTTCTTTTTCTATTTTCCTATTTTTTTATTTTTCTATTTTCCTTTTCATTGTCCTCACCCCTCCCCCGGCCATCGCCGGCCTCAGGCAATGGCCGCCCTCGCCAGCGTTGGACGAGGGTCGTCCTTGCCTAGGCCAGCGTCAGGCGACCCTCGCCCAGGCCACATTGGGCGAGGGCGACCCTCGGCAGATTTGGTGAGTGTTGGGAGCGCAAAACAGAAGTTCAATACCTTCACTAAGGAGATCGCCAAGAGCCAAAGTCCGTACCCGTCAATATATCTAGCTAGACCCACATTCACTCAAAAGCTTAAATCAATGCGTTATGGGCCAATTAGAATATATTAATTGTTCAACACCACATCAATTCTCTAATGTGGGACTTCTCTAACACAACTTACATGTGCATCTTAATAATCCCCCCTCACGTGTGAGCTTTAGTGTAAGGTTTGCTCCCTCTTAATTCAAGTATCATTTTGCATTAACTTATCTCAACTTGAATCTCCAACACCAAACATCATCCTTGGTCTCTTTCTCCAGACCGAACCATGAAGTCTACCTCGGCTCCGGATTGCTACACCACATCGCCCATCTGCTTGGAAATCGCGTTGGTCACCAGATTTCTTCCTTGAGATAATTACCAAACACCGATACATATTGGGAGGAGTGGGCTACCAATCAACCATCAGCTCTAAAATCATTTGTTGGGAGCACATAGTAGAAGTCTGATACCTTCACTTGGGGAGATCGCCAAGAGGGAGCCTAAGTCCGAATCTGTCAATATATCTAGCTGGACCCACATTCACTCCAAAACTTAATCCAATGAGTTATGGGCCAACTAAAATATATTAACTGCTCAACACCACATCAATTCTCCGATGTGTGACTTCTCTAACACAACTCACATGTGCATCTCAACAACGAGGGCGAGGGTTGCCCTCGTCTAGGCTGGCAAGGGCTTTCCTCGAGGGCGCCTGAGTCCGGTGATGGCTAGGGAGGGTAGAGGGAAAAAAAAAGAAAAAGAAAAAGAAAAAAGAAAAGAAAAGGAAAATAGAAAAAGAAAAAAAAGGAAAAAATTGTAAAAAAATAAAGGATGAAAATGTCCTTCGATCAAGTCTTTTTTTGAAATAATAAGGGCACTTCATGCCCTTATTTGAAACAAAGTCTACTCCGAGCGCTTATTTGAAAAAAATGATAGTACTCATGCTCTTATTTGGAATTTTCTGAAAAGATTTTGGCAAAGAGTGGTTGTCCTCTTGTAGAAGTCGTGGATGCCTCCCCCCTCCCTTTTTTTTTTTTTTTTCCTTTTTCCTTTTTCTATTCCTCCCCCGTTTCTCTGCGCATATGATGAGAAAAAGACGACCATTTACAGGTTCATTCTCATGGCTGCAGTGACAAAAATCAGGGCAGCTTGCGTTTCTCTCTGTTGTTCTTATTTTGAAAAGACCTAATGCTGATAAGAATTGGCGCACTAATTTAGTTGGGACAAGAGTAATCTTTGATGTTTGGACGTTTAGTTTTCTGATCCCGACAACGGGGTATCGACTGTAGGGCTTGTCTATCCTGCCGTGCCCTTACATACGGCAAAATTGCCGGGACCTATGTGAAATTTGACATCAGCGAGGCTAGAGCGATGTATGGAATTTACTTATTCGAATCAATGAATCATCAGTTGTGCTGACTTACGACTTCTTGACGGTATTCAATTTTAACATACTTCATAATGGGTAGGGAACCCTCATGGTTTCATCGAAGGAGTAGCCGCACTTGTTGTCACTCCTCGCTCTTTTCAAGTTAGCAAGAACTTTTAGTTATGGTTGGGCCTGAACATTTAGTTATCAAATTAACCATTGCACCATTTAAATAATTCATAATAGGCACGTGGACCGATTGTTGTGTGACACCCTAGTCCAATTCACTTTAGGCATTATTCACTTTATCTCATCCTATATCGAGCCTCATAATTCCATCCTTTGATGTATGTAGTAGTATCTCGAATTTCGTAAACCAAATGTCCTAGGTAAATAGCAGCCTGGTTCGCAGGGTCTTTCTCATATCTCAGATTCAGGTTATCTACGGTATGTAATACGATAGAAAAAACTTAAACTTGGTCACTAATCTATATATAAACATAGGTCGACTGAACATCTAAGGCCTCGGTTAGCGTGAGGGAAGTCGAACTACGTAAATGCACCTATGGAAGCACTTATCAAACGGAACATTGAGATATCTATTCCGGGTGTTCTGTTACGCGTGGAACTAATTAACATTGGAACGGATTAAAATTCCATAGCGCCATTTCCGTTTGGCAGCTCTATTGTTGGTTGTCCTTGATACTGGCTAGCAAGATCACCTAAGGGGGTGAATATATGATTTTACATAAACTTGACAAATAAGTTTGGAATTAATTGAATCAAGTTAGAAATGGATACGACCAATTTAAACAAGCTGTGAATATGATCATAGTTATGATAATATTCAGTAGTGCAAAAGTTTCTATCAAGTGATAAATAAGTATGAGTAGAGAGGTAGAAGTCTTTGCACACAAAGTTTTATAGTGGTTCGGCTTAGAGTAAGCCTACGTCTACTCTCTCATGCTAAAGTCAATCAATGAGAAATTACAGTAGGGAGTGCTGCTAATGCTCAAACACTTCTTCTCGAAGTAGGTACTGTTTGTACACAAGCTGATATGACTCTTTATCTCACACCTAAGCACAAACTATTGCTCTGTCAACACTTCTCAAATGTTTATAATTGTATGCTCACCAAAGACAAATATCCAAATGTGATGCTCTTTTGGATTTTGGAATTTTTTTGACTCTCAATATATCTCTCTCTTCGGGACTTTGGTCTTCTTTTATACTTCTCGATGTCCAGAACTCCCCATTGGACTATCTTCAAGAGGATCAATCTCCAAGCTAGCCATTGGACAATTGACAAAAAGATTAGAGTAGCCATTGACATCGAATAATTAGAGAATCCAAGAGATTTGATCAACCATAGAAACAAATCTTGATTTCCATAAGTAGAAAACTTGAGCTTTGGAATTAACCTTGCCTTCGGGGAGATTGTCAATCAATAAGATATCTCGCGTATTTGAATATCCTATGTAGATAATCTTAATTGTTGATATTCACTTAGACGTTGTTTCTGACTTATTGGATAATGTCAACAGCTCTTCCCAAGTAATATATACAAACAACAATCACCAAGTGGGTCCTGTAGACATAAGGCCATTATGCTTCCAAGTCACTATAAACTTCCCATTTGTCTAGACTTATTTACATAGGTTTTTTAGTCATAAGGAATCCTTTCAAAGTGAAATAAAACATTTCTGGCATTACTTACGATATGAATAGTTTTGTCAACTTCAAAATATATTAGGAGGTTTTCTCAATGGTCGTAAATCTCTCATCAAATAGTTTTCTAAGTATGCATGATTTTTGTTTTATATCTAAAATATCCCCAAAACACTTCCAGTGATAAAGTTCATAAAAGACACGTATTAATATGGCAAATTGTGAATACAAATTAAACGTCAGTTCAGATGACGATTTAAAATGTACTATGACATGCAATTTCGACACAACATGCAAAGTCGGAATTCAAACATGACACAGAAGATAATGACGAAATAACATGACATGCCAATTCAGACAAAAAAAATGACATGGCAAGTTCAATGAAAACACAATGAGAAAATGACATGGCATGGTAAGAATCACATGCAACATTGTCGCGACCTGCTTTTCCCTCACCCCGAGGAGGGGTCCGCAGGCTTAGGGATATTTCCTTTAACTAGGCGCGGACTCTCCCAAGTCCATACATCGCGTGACGTTGAATTTCTTCTTCATGATTAACAACCTAAACAGTTAATTAGAAGTTGCCACTAGCCAATTGGAGTCGGCTAGAAACCAATTGAGACACAGGAGTGTTATCTCGATACCTACGCAACCAGAGAATTTTGGTCCGAGGACTTGTTTATCCTAATTATCTAATCAGCATGTGATGACCCCAAAACCCCAAACAGCTTATCTTGAGTTGCTATTGAGTGATTTAGAAATTACAATGCGATGACAGGGCAACACGTTGTTATTGAAATAGGTCCCGATTGGGCCAAGTATGTGAAAATTAGACCATACGAGGACGACAGGGACGCGTCGACACGTAGGGGGCCACATGTCAGCACGTTGCCAAGGTAAGGTGTCACCGGTGTGTGACACGTGTCAGATGGAGATGGACACGTGGCATACGTGTCACGCATGTGAGACACATGGCACAGCCCGTGACGCATGTCACGCATGCGTGACACGTGTCACATGCAGGCCACCGGCGTGTGACACGTGGCACACACGTGTCACACCCTAGTTGGTCCGGTCTTCAGTTGCTTCCTCCTATAAAAAGAACCTGACGTTAGTTCATTTCGTCGTTCTAATCGTCAGAAGCTCTAACCGTTATACGCGTCCACACCCTACCTCACACGCCTAAGCCCTGCTGCTGTCCGCGCCCTTGGTCCATCATCAGTCGCTAGAACTCGCCCGTCATCATCGTTGATCCACCGTCAAGAAAGTAAGGCGAGTGGATTTCTAACTTTTATAGTCTGTTTAGATTGACGTTAGAATTATACGTCGATGGTTGATAATATACTCATTTTCATGAAATCCTATTTGATTCGTATTCTTGAAATCTCACCTGTATGGATGATCATTGAATTTCTTAGATTTCTACTGGAAGAAGTGCCAAGGAAGGTAAAATTGCATGTTGCATGCATATCATGGAATTTCATTCTATTACTCTATACCCCGTGGAGCTAGAGGAAATTCAGGTTGCTTTCAATTTATTCAGAAATTGCCCCCGCGCTTTGTGCGAATTGGGATGATACCCCGTGGTTATAAAGGTCGGGATACTTTCGATTTATTCAAAATTTGCCCTCGCGCTTCGCGCGAACTGGGATGATGCCCTGTGGAGTC
Organism: Lenwebbia sp. NSW1173648; assembly: GCA_029784005.1. NCBI lineage: Eukaryota > Viridiplantae > Streptophyta > Magnoliopsida > Myrtales > Myrtaceae > Lenwebbia > Lenwebbia sp. NSW1173648. Next base: position 15,645,127 of record JARCGZ010000008.1, on the reverse strand, counting down.
GGAGGGAATATGGGATGCTTTCGATTCATTAGGAAATTGCTCCCGCGCTTCATGCGAACTGAAATGCCTCTTGGAGAAAGAGATGCCCCAAGAAGATTTATAAGTAAGGACGGTCTCTTTGTGAGCCGACGTTACATTGTATATGAAATCAAGAAAAATTGAAAGAAATATCATCTTGCATGCATAAAAAATGTGAATTATTGATGCTATATTCTGATTTCAATGCTTGCATGCTATTGGGTTAGACTTACATTCGCGGGGCGTAAGCTCATTGTTGTTGATTTGTAGTTTTCAAATAGAAATAATGCCACAGGTTAGCGTGCTTATTCCGACCCTCAGCTATGGCGTCCCTAGAGAGTGCATAGCCTCTTGGGAGGACCATGTGGACACGGATCACCCCGAGATCAATTTTAAGAAGCTAGTAAGTACGTTAGTTGTTGAGGTAGGCCTAGGTTCCGCTCCATTCATGTACCGTTTCGTAGCTTTGTACATTGCCGGAGATGACGACGAGCTCCTGGGTCGCCTTTCCATGAGTTCGAACGTCGATAGTAGCAGTACTGGGGGCGCACATGCTTAGTTTGGAAGTAGCACGGTGGGGATGAGGTTTTTGGTGTTTGGATGTACAGTGGAGTGGAGTTTATAAAGACCAATGCAAAATTTTGATGTAAAATACCTGCGTGGCGCTCTATAGTGGTGGTGGTTTTGGTATCTCATCCCCAGAAGTCAAACCGTAACGTTGTATTGGTTTGTAAGAACGTGGAATGAGAGAACAAGTTGAAATCTGATTGTTGTCCATATCTTCTTGGTTGAATATATGTGGTTAGTTAAACTCTTAAATGGCTATACCTTATTAGGCGTGTCTACCAAATGTCAGGGTATTTCATCCACTTATGCTTTGGGCCGCCCTGCTTGATTAGTTCAATTAGTCTTCCTCATGCGCCATTCGTATATAAAGAAAGATTAAAGAATAGAGCGTGGTTAGTGAGCCCTGAGGCTATGGCGGACTGGGACGTCACAGTGACTATTGGTATCAGAGCGGTTCATGGAGTGATAAGGTGCGTTAGTGGACGAAGTGTTTGGTAGGCACGTACACATATAAAAATTACAAGTGCATGTGAGTTGTGATTGTACGGGATTGGCAGTAGCTTATGCTACTTATTAGCCAAAGGATATTGTTGATTGCTACTTAAGTTTGATGATCATTATGACTATTTATGGGTATAGCATGGCGATTAACCAAAGAGTTGGACGGTAAGGAACAATGGTTTGTTCTTAAGCTTGAAATGTTGTGGTTTGATGGTTAGTATTGATAGTGGATATGGAATTATGTTGAAGTGTTGATTTTGTGGATTATAGGACTGGACTTGTGGTGGTATATGGAGGTTTAGACGTTGATCTTGGTGATATGAAATATCATGAAATTGATATGAGAAGCGACCAAGAGAAAGAGTACTATGGACTGATTCTAAGTAGATGATCCTCGAATTGTGATGGTCGCTCAATGGTTTAAATTAAGTTTAAGCCGCGGATTTATACTTACGAAGTTGTACATGCATAGCACGGATTTATTGCATTAAAACTATTGAGTTTTGAAAATGTGCATGCATGAGCATATCATTGTTTTATCGGACTTGAAAAATCGTCAGCTTGGTATGGGACGAGCTGTACGGGATACCTTAAACTGTAGTGAAGCATGGTATGGGACGTGTGGAATGGGACTCTCTTCGTAGGTGTATGACTTGGGACAACTGTAACGACCCGGTTTGTCGAGATGCGGGGAGTGGACGCCGGGGTAGAGAGGCCTGAGCAAGGAGCGGCTCCATCATGTTCTTCTCGGACACAGATGACGATGGGGGCATGAATGTCCCAAGCTATACATTGAAAGAGTGAGTCTAGGTATCGTGCTAAGTCTGATCAATTTTCGAAATCTAAAATGGTTTCAGTTTTGGATCAAATTTTGAAATGATTTGCTACGATATGCTGAAATATTTTTCTGAGTTTAAACTCGAATAGACTTAAAACTACATGAACATGGCATTGCATTTATGGAATTGAAATGAAGTATGATGAATGAGTTGAGATGCCATTGGCAAGAAATGCCTGATGGTAAGTTGGTGAAAGTCTGTTCTATTGAATGCCTTCGCGGTAAGCCGGAGAGGACAGTGCCTCCGCCATAAGTCGAAGAGGATATTTTTACCTCCGAGGATAATTCCGGAGAAGATCCCATCGGTGTGAGGGATGATTGTGAAATTCTTAAGACTGTAACCGACGAAACCACAAGTTTGGCATATGGAACCGGCATTATGTTTGGCAGACATTCTGTACGTCCTGAATAATGATGGACGATCTGCCTGGATGTTGAATATTGATGAGTTCATTATTGACGCCAAGTGATTTGGCGAATCATGAATGGCACAATAGTGTTACCAGATAGATGAGAAATTATTAAGGTTAATGATGACCCTACGTGTTAATTAAGATTGCGGGATGTGGCAATTAAAATCAGAATACGCAGTGAAAGCATAGAAGGCCACATGGTTAGTATTGACCTTAAGGGTCTTACCATTTGAGGAGAGAGTAAAGGTCAAAATTTCGGGGACGAAATTTCCTAAGGTGGGGAGGATTGTGATAACCCCAAAACCCCAAACAGCTTATATTGAGTTGCTATTTAGAAATTACAATGAGACAACAAGGCAACACATTCTTATTGAAATAGGTCCCGATTGGGCCAAGTATGTGAAAATTGGACCAGATGAGGACAACAGGGACGCCCTAATACGTAGGGGAAAACGTGTTAGCATGTGGCCAAAGCAAGAGACACGTGTTACTGGCGTGTGACACGTGTCATATGGAGAGGGACATGTGGTACACGTGTCAGCATGCGTGACACATGTCACCGTAGGCCACCAGTGTGTGACACGTGGCACACACGTGTTACACCCTGGTTGGTCCGATCTTCAGCTACTTCCTCCTATAAACAGAACATGATGTTAGTTCATTTCGTCGTTCTGATCGTCAGAAGCTTTGACCATTATACGCACCCACGCCCTGCCTCACATGCCTAAGCCTTTGGTCAGTCATCGGTCGCCAGAACTCGCCCATCATCGTCGTTGATTCGCCATCAAGAAATTAAGGCGAGTGGATTTCTAACTTTTATAGTCTGTTTGGATTGATGTTAGAATCATACTTCGATGGTTGATAATATACTCATTTTCATGAAATCCTATTTGATTCGTATTCTTGAAATCTCGCTTGTATGCATGATCATTGAATTTTTGAGATTTCTACTGAAAGAAGTGCCAAGGAAGGTAAAATTGCATGTTGCATGCATATCATAGCATTTCATTCTGTTACTCTAAACCCCGTGGAGCCAGAGGGAATTCGGGATGCTTTCGATTTATTTGGAAATTCCCCCTGCGCTTCATGTGAATTGGGATGACACCCCGTGGTGTTATGGAGGTCGGGATGCTTTCGATTTATTCGAAAATTGCCCATGCACTTCGTGCGAACTGGGATGATGCCCCGTGGAGCCGGAGGGAATACGGGATGCTTCCGATTCATTCAGAAATTGCTCATGCGCTTCGTGTGAACTGGAATGCCTCTTGGAGAAAGAGATGTCGCAAAAGATTTATAAGTGAGGACGGTCTCTTTGTGGGCTGGCGTTGCATTGCATATGAAATCAAGAAAAATTGAAAGAAATATCATCTTACACACATCAAAACTGTGAATTATTGATGCTATATTCTGATTTCAATGTTTGCATACTATTGGGTTAGACTTACATTCGCGTGGCGTAAGCTCACTGTTGTTGATTTGTGATTTTCAGATAGAAATAATGCCACGGGTTAGCCCGGCTATTCCAACCCTCTACTATGTCGTCCCCGAGAGTGCATAGCCTCTTGGGAGGACCATGTGGACACGGATCACCCCGAGATCAAGTTTAAGAAGCTAGTAAGTACGTTAGCTGTTGAGGTAGGCTTGGGTTTCGCTCCAGTCATGTACCGTTTCGTAGCTTTGTACATTGCTGGAGATGACGACGAGCTCCTAGGTCTCCTTTCATGAGTTTGGACGTCGGTAATAGAAGTACTGGGGGCAGATAGGCTTAGTTTGGAAGTAGTATCGTGGGGATGAGGTTTTTGGTGTTTGGATGTACAGTGGAGTGGAGTTTGCAAAGACCAACGCAAATTTTTGATGTAAAATACCTGCGTGTTGGTCTGTAGTGGTCGTGGTTTTGGTATCCCGCATCCCAAGAAGTCAAACCGTAACGTTGTACTGGTTTGTAAGAATGTGGAATGAAAGAACAAGTTGAAATTTGATTGTTGTTCATATCTTGTTGGTTGAATGTATGTGGTTAATTAAACCCTTGAATGGCCATATCCTATTAGGGTTGCCTGCCAAATGTCAGGGTATTTCATGTACTTGTACTTTTTATGACCGCCCTGCTTGATTAGTTCAATTAGTCTTCCGCATGCGCCATTCATACATAAAGAAAGATTAAAGAAGAGAGTGTGGTTAGTAAGCCTTACGATGTAGTGGGCTGGGACGTCGCGCAATGCCCTTTCGATACCTAACTAGTCGATGCTTCCTATGGTGATCATGCATTCTGCTTATCATTCAAAGCCTACGGTATCAAACCGGTGCTAGATGATTATGCATAATATTCTTCTATCATTTTCATGTAAATTCTAGGTTAATCCTTACCCTAACACTATGAAAGCGATTAACAAATTTTTTTATCGAAATGCAGTACTATAAATAGACATTCGAGTATTTAAAGCAGCTAACTAGTGACTGTCAAGTAAGCAAGCAAGGCATTCAGTATTAGTTACAGTTCCAATATCAACCCAAGACACGATCGAGTGTATGAAAATCAGGATCGGACTGGACATCTGTCACCACCAGAAAGCACGTGAAAATACTAATTATGCCACAAAGCACTAAAATGCATTTTTCAACATTTTCTAATTTTTCTTTTTTGGAATTTTTTTTGAATTTTAAAACATTTTTCAGGTTTTTTTAATTTAAAAAAATGATGTCGTTCGGAGGGAACCAAAAAGACGCCATTTCCTGCGCCCACCCACGAACCCAAATGACACCGTACCGGGGGAGGCCAAAACGACGCTGTACAGATGCCATATAAGCACCAAACAACCTTCCATGACTCCCAAATGACGCCGTATCAAGCCTCGAACCATGTCTGACTAGCACGACACCTCTCGCCCAGCCCCGGTCGAATCGGCCTACCATTCAAATAAGCCCCCCCTCGTGCACACTAGCTTGGCCAGGCCTATTTTGTCTCGCCGGCACTTCGTCGGCGGTCGGCCAACCCACCCAAACCTCAAACTGGCTCTAGAAACTTCCAACGACACTTGTGGTCCTCCGATAACCAGCCACGACCAGCCGAAGGCTTGGCCAACCCCTTAAGAACCTTCCATGATTAGACCTCACATAGCCGAGGCTCCCTAAAGCTCAAACTGTAACAACTCGAGTTTCGCCAGAGTAATTTACGATCGAAATAGTTAATTTGGCCATGAATAAGTGGGGAATAATATTTAGAAATTATATTTTGGGACTAATGTAAATGGCGCGGAGAATTATTGACGAAAGTACAAGGGCTCCTATAGTTAGTTTCGATCTCGTAGAGCTAAATTATGTGGAAAAATTAGTACAACTAGTGAAATTACACCTAGTGGGCCGAACGACAAGTGAAAATGTGCATGAAGGACAAGTGGCGTGCAAAGGTGGACACGTGGCAAGCATGCATAAACCTCCCCCACTTACTATATAAGCTTAATTTTCTCTCTCCGCCATTATTTGCAAGAAAACCCAAGAAAGCTCTCTCCCTCTCTTGAACTCTCTCTCACCCACGCCCTCTCCCAAATTGCTCTCTCCCTCTGGCTGGTTCTCTCGCTCGCTTTCTCAATCTCGCCGCTTGCTCGTTCGTGTGGAGGGAGGCAAGACTCGAGTGTGGTGCGGTAACGATTTCGTGGTTGTCTTCGTGTTCAATTAGAGGTGAGTAAAATTCTAATCCCTCAATTGTTGATTATCGATTTTGATTGCATAACTTAACCGTGGGTAAGATATATGTCTTTGAGTGTTTGATTGATAAAATTAATGGACAGATCTTTGGTATGGACGGCGATTTGAGGTTAGCCGTGTGAGAAAGGTTCGGTTTTGGACATTAGAGTGCCAGGGTACTTTACATGTTGTTCCTACTAGTGTAATTAATGACAATGAATGTCGAATATATGAGTTTGAAGGACGGAATTGACAAATTGATATCGGACTGAGTGTGCCGAGGAAGTTTGGGTTTGGTTTTGGCGGCGATGAACCTAGATCGACTTGCATATAAGTACTATTGGCACGATTAATGTCTTCGAGAGTAAAACTAGTGAAATTCATGGATGGATCGTCGAGAGTGTGTAGCGGATAGTGATGACCGAGAGTGGTAAGCTTCGGCTTAGGCATGTGGCGTGCCGAAGTGATTTGCATGTCATATCTATAGGTAACACTTTTACCCTCTATAAGGATGTTTTGTTGCTGATTTAGGAAAAAAGCATGCTATTTTGGTGCTATTTTCGTGCTGCCTCCACCTCATTTGCGTTCTGCTTTAGGCCGAATTGAGGTCGTTTATTGCATGTTCTATGAGCACTAACTTTGCAGATTTTTGCAGGAGCATAAAGGTAGCTTTTCTAAACTTTGATTGAAGATCGATGCTCATTTGATTGGGAACTTGTTTGATTTGCAATTGAAAATAAAAAGTTCAAATCTTTTTCTGATTAAACAAAAAACTTCAATTGATTATCAAAGTGGAGACTTTTCGATTGTTGCTTTGATGTATTGCCTTCAACTGGCCATGTTATGCCGTCCACAGCCTGGAGCCATTTGAAACGCTTTACATCTTAGTGTATGAAGATCGTTTTTGCTTTGATGATCAATTGACTGATTTTACGACATTCTTTCCCTGAGGCCGAAGTTTAACTTATTGAGGGGTAAAGTAAAAACCTAAACCCAAACCCGGATGTATTCTATCCGTAGCCATTCGGATACGATCCATTCGGATTAATAAAAGGGGTAGTTGGCCAATTCGATTTATAACCATTTAGATCCGATTCACTATCTTCTCAAATCAATTTTTGGGTTTAGGAGATTGAATTTTTTCGAAAAATCTAAGAGGAGTATCCGTGGACTATATTGCGATTGTTTTTTGGATATTCATTGATCTGTTTTGGGACTATCATGTTTGTTTTGGATTGTTATCTTATCTCGTTTAAGCTTCATAAGAAAAATTCTGAAGATTTTAGTAAGATATTGTTTCTTAGAAACCCTATCGAATTGAAATTTTAGAAAGATAAGCTTCTTAGAAAGTTTATCTCTTTTGGAAACTTGGAGCAAAAATCAAGTAAGGAACTATCCATGCAAATCCTTAAAAAAGTACAAAAATTCTAAAAGAAAATACAAAAAATTCTGCTCATCATCTCATGCATGTTCATGTTCACACGTTTTCATGCATCTTTGCATTATTCGCATATCACATGTCATCTTCTCATTATTTGCATATCACAAGTTATCTTTGCATATTCGCATATCTTATGCATATCCATGTGTGCATATTCATATTTGCATATCTTTGGGTATCACAAATATCTTGTCTTCCATGTCTTGAAAATTGTACATCATATTTTGCATGTATCTTTTGCATATTTCTTTACATATCTTGCATATTTTTGCGTTATCTTATGTCAAGTGTGCATACCATATTTTTGAGTATCATTGCATCTCCTTGCCATATTTTTTTGAAAACTTGCATGTCCATGTTGCATATTCGTATTTTTGCATGTCACATTTTCGAGTATCACCCATCACATCCACCATGTCTTTTTTTTTTTTTTTTTCCGAAAATCATATATATGCATGCTTCAATTTTCGCATAAATGGTCATGTCTTGTTTTTGCATATCCCATTTGCTTTGCATGTCATATACAATCCATGTGCACATTTTCAATATCACTTGCATAATCACTCATCCTATTTTTCAAAAATCATGCATCGCATATCATCACTTGTCATGTTATTTCTATTTGCCGTGATATGTTATGTCATGTGGAAACCATGTTTATCCTTCATCATGTAAGGTTAATGAATTAAACTTGCACGTTTAGTTTGATGGTTTCTATGATTGTTTGCATACTATTCGTGCTTTCCATGTCATTGCATATAGTTAGAACATGTCATTTTGCATGCTTTAAATTGATTAGTAGATCCTTGCATGTAGGGAAACTTGACCGTAAACTCGCGTGTATCATGTTTACATGTTATGTTCGCATGTCATATATTTGCATATTTCATATGTCATGGTCGCCTATCACATGCTTGGGTGTTGCCATGATTTTTTGCCTATTGCGTATCTTTGTTGTCATATTTACTTCGCATGATCATATAGCATAGTTTTGTCATGTCATTCTTTTGCACGACATTAGCATACTTGTGCTTGATTTTAATTGTTGCATGATTTGCATCGTGTCATGCCATTTTTATATCATTGCATTGCATTCCAAAAAGTAAAAACACAAAAAGAACACCTCACTTGAGCTTAAAAGTAAACCAAGCTTGAGTTGCCAAATTAGGACTGCCATGAAATTTAAGGTACCGAAAGGGCATTAGTTTTAGTCAACTAGTGCAATCAAGTCCCCAAATATCCTAATCTCTGGTTCATAGAAGTAAGGTATTTCTCTCGATACCTTGCTTAGGTTTCTAATCAATCTACTAAGAAATGATTAGTGGTGAGTCCAAACTTTAGATCATCTGAACATTAAATTTAAAACCTAAGTTACGATTTGGTAGGGCTTTGGAGAGTACGTATTAGGTTAGTCCTTTGATAAGCCTTATAATCCATTAACCTAAGGAAACTCGTTTTTTTTAGGTCGCGACATGTGGTAAACCCGATAGTTCCTCTGGAAACACATTAGAAAATTCTCTTGCTACGGGTATTTCCTCAAACTTGGCACTTTCTTTTCCTTCGTCCTTTACAATTGCCAAATAACCCGTACATTCGTCCGCAAGTAATTGATGCGCTTCTAGAGCCGATATAATTATTTTCGTGCAACTTGCACGGTTTTCCATGAAATTCAAAATTAGAATGGTCCGGTGGATTAAACTGTATTACTTTCTAGTAACAATCCACCTTAGCTCTTTGTTTATGAAGCCAATCCATTCCTAAGATAACATCAAAGTCATACATAGCCAAGACTACCAAGTCTGCTATTAATTCTCGTCCAGCTATTTCTATTTTGACGTCTTTACACATTACTGTGGATAAAATAGCATCCTTTAGAGGCGTAACAACACTAAGTGGTACGTCCATGAGTTTAGCACCTAAATTATTTGTCTATACTAACCTCAATTAAATAAACGAATGCGTTGTACCCGTATCAAATAATGTATAGCCTTTGCAATTATTTACAAAGATCGTACCTGTTATTGCAGCCTCAGAATTTTTTGCTTCCTCCTGAGTGACTCCATTGACCCTTGCTTGAATTGGCGGTCGTTGATTGCTTCCTTGAGAAGACATCATGTTGGTCACTATCTGAGGTTGGCTACTCCTTTGTGGTTGGGAATTTTGTGGGCAGTTTGGTACTATGTGACCTATCTATCCACACATGTAGCACCTCAGATAAGGCATATTTCCATGTGCCATGCCACAATTGCGGCAGGTTTGGTCCAAATATCGTCTTCCCTCTTCGGACCATTTTCCTTGGATCTCTACTGGTACTCCTCTTACTGGGAACATACAGATGTCTCCCAAATAAGTTAGGTCTTTTGTTAAAACTACTCATGGGAGTATAATGGATTGACTTAACCTGTGGCTCTGTTTCCTTCCTTTTCTCTGCTAAGGCTTGCTCAACTAATTGAGCTCGTCCATACATGGTAGTGTAATCCCTTATATCAAGAGGTACTAACGGCATCTTGATATCATTTCTCAATCCATCCATGAAATGTCTAGCCTTATCTTCCCCATTCTCTACTAATCTAGGTGCATACCTAGATAGTTCTGAAAACTTAGCTTCGTACTCATCTATAGACATGCTCCCTTGAGTTAACTTTATAAATTCTTCCATTTGATGTTTTCGAGCATAGTCTGAGAAGTACTTTCCATTAAATGCTTCGACAAACTTATTCCAAGTTATGTCTATACCAGTGGGAAACACAGTAGGCTTCATTGCTCCCCACCAGTGTTTAGCATTCCCTTCTAGTTGGGATTCAGCAAGAGCAACTTTCTTAGCCTCACTATAGTTTAATACCTTAAAAATCCTTTCCATACCATTAACCCATTTTTCGGCCTCATCTGGCCTTCCAGATCTAAAGAACTTACTTGGTTTCAGCCTCAGGAATCGTTCCAGTAGTTCCTGAATACGGCGTCGACAATTCTCAGCATTTGTAGTAGCTTGTTGCCTAACTTGTTCTTGCATCAAGTTCCCTACTATGGCGAGTGCCTGCAGGATGCCATCCACTCGAGGATCATTTCCCGCGGCCTCATCAGTTGTCCTATGAGATCCACTTGATCCACCATCTTCCAAATATTTTGCATGATGGTTAGCAGAAATCAAACATAGCTCAGTCATTGATCGTGTCGTAGTGTGATAAAAAATAAACCCTAATTACTAACTATAGATAATGATAAGAAGGGGTCAAACCGCAGAGAAAAATAACGACGAATTTGATTTTTTTTACTAAGTAATTTAGTTTAATGCTAAAATTTAGTTCACGTAATTAAAATAAGGTTTAAACAATTATGAGAAAACTATCGCCTTTAAGTCTCGAATCCATGATACGTTCTTATTTGATTAGCCTCTTTGTTCGCACTATCAAACCTAACAAGCTACAAGCTTGCTATAGTCACTAAGATAATCCACAACCTATCCTAGTTATAACCTATCTTGTCAATCACTATCGTCTTTCGCTTTCCAAGCTTAGTACGCATAGTTCGATCAGATATAGATTATCATCTGCCTTGATCGTAATTGCAATTAAAACTATTGCTTGGGTATGAAATTAGAATCATAGAAACTAAAATCATAAACTTGATTTAACAATAAAATTCTTGAATGAAATAGATGAAATGCAGTCTTTCCCAAACAATCGAGTGTAATACCAAAAACTAAATAAAAAGTTAGAATCAAACAAGAAGTATCATTTCATCTACACTCAAAGAAGATAAAATAAATTTAGCTACTCATGGAGATGAATGACGGAGAAGAAATCGGAGAAGAAGCCATGGCCGAAGTGAATTTTCTGCATGTTGCTTCCTTCGCTTCTTGCTTCCTGCTTCTTTCTTTTCCCTTTCGTCCCTTCAAAAATCTGCAATAGTCTCCTCTTCTATATTCTCGAGATCTCTCGTGATTCTCTTTGATTTCCAAAAAATACTATCAATCAAAAGCTCATGGAAATCCAAACCTGCTAAAGATAAGATTTTGCAAAATTCATTAAGGATCTTGGATTTTAAGAAATATCAGGTTTAACCAAATCTCTACAGCTAGAGAATATTTCGAATTCAGTCTTTCATAAAACTCCTCCGATAATCAAAATATTAGCCAGATGAACTAATTTAATTATTAATATTTATTTGAAACCCATAAATTAAATACACTTTTTAGGCATAAATATGGACCGATCACATACGTGCCTACCAAGCACTTCATCCTCTAGCGTACCTTATCACTCCATGAACTGCTCTGATACTAAGCGTTGTGACGACCTAGTTTTTGCCACAACCTCGGGGAGGCTTTCTCTTCTTTAATCTTTTCTTATTATGCTGATGGCGCATGCGGAAGCGTATATGTAAACAGAATAGATGACCATACAGCATACAAGTGTATGATAACAATCACCATTCAATCTGGTAGACATGCCTATTGAGGGTTATGGCCTTATAGGGTTCCACTAATCAGATTATGCAATTAGAAAACGTGGACAACATATAGATTCCAACGTTCTTCCTTTCATTTCATACCATATATTTACATACCAGAACTATTTACTTTTTTCTAGGGACGTGGGACATAGAACAACCACTACTATAGACCGTGACGCAGCTATTCACACTCAAAATTTTGCGTCAGTCTTAGAAAACTACACCCCTGTACAGCTAAACACCGAAAACCTCATCCCCACCGTGCCATCTCCAAACTAAGTCTGTCCACCCCTTGCACCGCTACTACCGGCGTCCGCACTTAGAGGTCGGGGACCCAAGAGCCTCGTGGTCGTCTTCGATGATATATAGGGCCACGAAATGGTACAAGACCGGGGCAGAAGCCAGGCCTACCTTGACGGATAACGCGCTTATCAACTTCTTAAATCGGATCTCAAGGTGATCCGTATCAATGTGCTCTTCTAAGAGGCAATGCACTCCTAGGGAACACCATAATAGACCGTAGGAACAGCATAGTTAACCCGTGGCATTATTTCTATCTAAAAACCACAAATCATCGAGGGTGAGATTACGCTCCGCTAATGTAAGTCTAACCCAATAGCATGCAAGCATTGAAATCAAAATACATATCATCAACATTTCAGAGTTTAAATGCAGACGTGATGATATATTTCTTTCTATTCATTATGATTCCATATGCAATGCAACCGCCAGCTCATCGAGAGCCGTCCTCGCTTATAACTTTTCATGCGGCATCTCTTTCCCCAAGAGCCATTCTAGATCGCATGAAGTACATGAGCAATTTCTAAACCGATCGAAAGCATCCCGTTCCCATTCGGCTCGATGAGGTATCATCCTAGTTCACACGAAGCGTAGGGGAAATTTTCGAATACATTGAAAGCATCCCGCCTCCTACTGGCTCCACGGGGTATATAGTAACACCATGAGATGCCATGATATGCATACAACATGCAATTTCCCTTTCTCGACTTCCATTCTAGTAGAAATCTCAAGCATTCAATAATCATGCATAACATGCGAGATTTCAAGAATATGAAACCAACAGGTTTCCATGAAAACAAACATAGTAACAATCATTGATATATCATTCTATTGTCAATCCAATTCAATGAGATTTCAAGAATCTATACGTTTTCATGAAAACGTGGTTATTACTAGCCATCGACGTATAATTCAAACGTTAATCTATGCAGACTATAAAAGTTAGAAATCCACTTGCCTTAGTCTTTTGACAGTGAAACGACAACAACGATGACGGGCGATTCCAATGACCGACGACTGACCGGAGCACGAGCGGCAGCGCTTGGGCGTGTGAGAGAGGCAGGGTAAAGACGCGTTCTAGAGAGATTTTGACGATCGAATACAAAACAACTGACGTCAGAGTTCAATTTATAGGAGGAAGCAGTTAACGGACTGGCGAATCAAGCCATGACACGCGTCCACCACGTGTCACCGCCGCTCTTGCATGTACGATACGTGGCCAGCATGCGTGCTACCACGTGGTATGCATGCAAACTGCCACGTGGCACACATACAAGTGGACACATGGCACCTCTCGGTGCCACGGATGACACGTGGACAGCCACGTGTCACACATGCATGACACGTGCTACCACGTGTCACCGTTGTATGACACGTATCCCTCGCCTTTGCCGCGTGTCCCTCCAGTTGACACGTGGCCCTCAGTATGTGTTGCGCTCCTATCGTCTTCATCTTGTCCAATTCTCACATACTTGGCCCACTTGGGACCTATTATGTGCAGCCCAGTCATCTCGTTGTTATCTCACAGTTTACCTGACAAACTACTTGGGATTTTTGGGTTCATCACACCAACTAACGTGGGACGACGCCTGTACGATAAACTGTTAAGAATATCCCGCTCAATAGAGGAGATTCTAAAGAACTTTCCCGACATGCGAGGAACGAGGAAGTTTAGAGTTATTCACTCGAAGGTATATGTGGATGAAGGGCCACCAGATGGAGTGGTAGTATATGAATTCAAAGCCGAATACGAATGAGGTATAGGTATATGGATAGGTCCCATAGATCCCTACCACCTGGAAAGTGGGGGTGTAACAAGCATTTTAGAACTTAAGGAAGGATTTGAGTCAGAAAACTTCGTAAACGGCCCCTGAAAATAAGAGACAATGGTTGGACTTATGAAGACAACAGTTGACGATAACTAGGTACTTTGGAGTAGTTTACCTTCCTCCGTAAATCCTCCGAGAATGTTAATTTGAACCTTTGTAAAGAGCCATTTCATTAGAAGTTGTTTGATGTAGATATGTGAAAATAAAATAATCTGGTTATTGTACTTTTATGAATGTATATTGTCTGATTTGTAGAACCCTATAAGGCCATAACCTTCATTAGGTGTCTGCCAAACTATTAGGGTATTGTTTGATATGTACTTTTCTTGTATTTCTATGGCCATCTATCTGTGTTTATCTAAGCTTCCGCATGCATCATCTGTATATAAAGAAAAGATTATAGAAGAAAGCCTTCCCAAGGTGTGGCGAATTGGGATGTCACGCTGTTACACTCTCAAACCCGAAGTAGAGCCATATGTACTCGAGTACATCGTTCCTTACATACCCAGAGTGAAGACGTACATACCCGAAGACATGGGGCTGCTATCCTCCTATGAAGATGAAGATCCTTATATTTGGGACTGGGATGACTAGGAGAACGTTGAGGATGCCTTAGATCCTAAGCGTCCCCGGATTGGATAGATGATCCCCCATTGAGCTTTAATAGCATGATTGTGGCATTTTATATCATTTCAGACACTTTTAAAGATTTCATGTTGTAATAAACTCGTTTCATTCACATTTATGCATATTCGATATATATTTCATAATCTACTAAAAAAGGCAGCTATCACGGATTATCTCCCTCTTTAATAGCATGATCATTCATGGCAAATGAAGAGAAAAATCATTCACATGAGGCAACGGCTCATGAATGGGCCTTTCCCTCCATAGACCTCGAATAAACATGTTATTGAGGAGGTTTTGAAGCATTAAGTCTTTCTTATTCCTCCCTTGGTTATAACTTGCTCTTTGAAAATATAGGTGATTTTCAGTCATAAGGACTCGTAGTAAAGCCTGTCTATTAGAATGGAGCAAGAAGAACTGGCTCCCCGTGTTGTGAACTTAGAGACTCAAATGAACATAGTTGCTACAATGGTAGTAGAAATGAAGGCGATGCTGATCGCTAGCCATAGGAAGTATCCGATGGCACCAGATTCTCAACAGACCGCACAACCGAGCTCATCCACTGACTCGAAAGCCAACCAGACATCTAATATTGATCCCAATCTAAATAAAGAGGCACCTCCTAAAACCCCACCCGTAGTGTTTGATTTGGAGAAAGAGAAAAAGGAGAACCCCGTGGTTAAGACTGAAGAAGGCGAGAGAAGGTTAGCCAAAATAGAAGAATGTTTAAGCAGCCAGGGGTACGAGCTAGCCCGCTTCAACAAGATGTCCCCTTTTGCAAAGATAGAAGTTCCACTCGATTACAAAGAACATGAGTTCGTCAGAAAATATAATGGGACAGGTTGTCCCAGAGCTCACTTGTGGTATTATCTACGCAAGATGGCGCACTACTTTGATTACATCTCGTTACTAATGAATACCTTCCAAGAAAGCTTGGCAGGCGCTGCTTTAGCCTGGTTCATTGAGTTGGACCTAGAGGATTATGATGGTTGGGAGGATCTGGCTGAAGATTTTCTATACCAGTACTAATTAACACTGCAATAGCTCCTACTAGAGAGGATTTGTTGAGGACCACAAAGGGCAAAAATGAAGCGGTATGCACCTATGTTCAAAGGTGGCGAGCTATGGCGACGCAAGTAAAATCGTCAATTCCAGAAGATGAACTCGTGAACTTATTCTTGAAAGTGCTACCATACGAGTATTTTGAGAAACTGAATACTTCGAGCTGTCAAACTTTTGTACACCTCATAAAAGTCGCAGAATGGCATGAGTGGGTTATGCGAGAAAAATAGACACCGAAAGTAACGTATAAACGCCAATACCCCATTAGGAAGGAAAGGGAATATTTTGGCGACATTGCGTTCATAGCACACCATCCTAAGCAAAAGAAGTTTCAAAACTCTCCTACAACACAGGGTGGAACTTCATGGTCGGCCTCCAAAGTATCGGAACCTAAGAAGAAATCTTCGTCGGTATTTACACCATTGCCGCATCCTTTATCCAAGCTTCTGCCCATGCTGTTAGAAGGGCGACTGGTTTCTAAGGAACCACCTAGGCTGAATCCGCCTAAGTTTCCTAGCTGTAACAAGACTCAAACTTGTGTTTACCACATGAGAGAAAAGGGGCACAATGATGACAATTGCCTCCCACTCAAATACAAAGTCCAAGCTCTGATTGATGGTGGGGTACTCGAGTTTGACAAGGCAGAACCTAATGTCTAGCAGAATCCTCTACCAGAGCATCGGGAGGTGAATGCTATTTTAGGCGGGAGTTGTGAAGATAAATTGAAGTTCGTGGTGAATATAGTGAAGTTACAAGAAATACTAGCTATAGCCTCATCGTACCCTACGGAGTGATGTATTTCAAGAGAAGAAAAGCTACAGTGTTTAGCTAAGTTGATCGGTTTGGGAGCTATTTTCGAAGTTGGGAGATCAATATTTGAAGGTGTCTACTCAACAATTGACTTGTCATCTGATGATTTTATCCTGGAAATTGAGCAGGGAGACTTATGCCTTATGAAAGTCTAATGAATGATGAAGAGATTCTAGATGAGGACAAGATTCAGTTGGAGAAAACTTGCCAAGGTGATAAGAGATTCATGCGAGAGGCCTTAAAAAGAGGCGAAGATCGTGAGAGATACAATTTCAATGTCCTTTATTCAGCGCCACCAAGCTTCTTTATTGATCCAAAGGATGTCGTCCCGGACGGTTGTGGTAGCATGGATGATCCCATTGACGATGGATTAATTTGTGCCATTGATGAAGTCACTCCCGATCATGTAATCGTGTGGATGAAGAAGGGAACCAAGAAGCTCATGCCCGACTCACTACTATGGAAAAAAACATGGACTACTTGGTCACAATGATATCCGAGTTGCCTCGAATAGCAGCCAATAGTAACATTCCACGAACGGAAGAAAACTATCAGATGTTAGAGCTAAGGAGAACAATTGAATGGCAAAGCCGTCGATTGGTTAACCTAGAGGAGTAGTATAAAGACTTGGCCAACATGGCATCAGAGTTAAAGGAGCTTATCGTCCCTATCTCTCGGGGAAGAAATACGGCACCCAATCGGGTTAATCCAACGGTGACATTCTCGCAAAAGTTTTATGGTACCAGGTGCCCTTTAGAACACGTCTCGTATTATGTCCACAAGATGATCGATTATCATGAAGATGACCAAGTTCTCATTAATAACTTCAAACACAGTCTAATTGGTCCAGCTTTATACTGGTTTCGGTCAGTTGACTTGGATTAGATCCTAGATTGGGAAGATTTTTCAGAACAGTTCATGTGACGGTTCGAGGCTAATCTGAAGTTTAACGTTAGTAAGGATGATTTGGCCCTCATTATTAACGTTGAAGATGAGGAATTTAAGGTGTTTGCACACAGGTGGAAAATGCAGGCTGTGTAAATTTTACCCCTGCTTTCCAAAAGGGAGTTAGTGGATTATTTCTTAAGAGCTCTTCCTCAAGAATACTCTGACCGTATGTGTGCATATGGATTCTAATCTTTCGAACACCTAGTGAGCATTGGCGTGAGACATGAAGGTATCATCCGAAGGAATAAGGCTGAAAATGAAGAGAATCACAACCAGGCTTCAGATAAAGATGAGACTGATACCACTCCGAGAAGGATCCTGAGAAGAAACTGCCCTCGGTTGAATGACTTTTCGCCTCCAAGAAAGCTTGAACGTGCACACTATGCTAAGCCACGTTGTGGATATAATTTAAAAGAAATTGATGAGGATGAGTTAGTTGGGACGATAGAGAAGACGATTCCCTTCGTGATCAATTTGAATAAAGTGGACGATTGGGATGAGAATGAGGACGGGCCTATCAAACCAGTCAAGTTGCACTCTCTAGTGATGAATCAGTAGAGGCACCGAAATTGGAAAATGAGGAAATTAAACCAGTGGTGATAAGGGTTCCTCCGATTGAGAAATATAATCCGAAGGTTGTACAACTCCGGAAAATGCCCGCACAGAACTCATTATTGGATCTATTCATAAATTCAGAGAAGAACAAGAATGCATTGATGAAGGTACTAAATGAGATACATGTCCCGGAAACCATAAATGAGATCCAGTTAGAAGATTTTGTGGGGACTTTCTTGTTAAAGGATCACGTTTCATTTTCCAACGAGGATTTTCCTATAGATGCCACGGAAAAGAGGTATCTCGTGCTCTAATAGATAACGGTTCAGCGTTCAACTTGTGTCCCATGACAACTTTGAGGAAATTAGGAATAAGTGAAGACCTAATCAAGACTTCTAAAGCCACTATTCGTTCATTTGATGGAGTATCGAAGCATGTAGTGGGTGAAATCGACCTTAATGTCATCATCAGTCCGGCTAAATTCCTGATCACATTCCAAGTTCTGGATATCCCAAGTGCGTTCGCCTTGTTGCTCGGAATGCCATGGATCCATATATCAGGGGCAGTACCTTATAGCCTACATCAGGAGGTTAAGTTTGTGATTAATAACAGGTTGATCACCGTTCATGGTGAGTCAGAACACCGAGCATGTTTGAGGGATTTGTCTTATATGTGGAGCTAATCAAAAAAGAGGAATTGAGCTACCACTCCTTTGAGTTGGTGTCAATCATGCATGTACCGTCTAGGGCGAAAGTTCTAACTCCTGAGTTCTCCAAGTCTTCCATCAACGCCAGTAGAGTTCTATTGATGTATGGCTTCATTCCTGGAACTGGGCTTGGAAAATATACCCAAGGAATTCGCGAGCCATTTCATCTAGAATCAAATGACCAAAAGGTGGGTTTAGGATATAAAGAAGAATTAAATCATTATCAAGTGTTGAAGAATCATCATGGAGGCCAAGGCCAAGGTCGAGGAAAAAGCCATGAAAACCATGGACGCCATGGAGGCCAAGACGATCGCTTCATCGGTACAAGTATGTGGAAAGGCCAAGGAAAAATGTTCGACAACCCTCTAAATAGAGTATTCTGCAAAACCACTAATTGGCTCAAGGATGAGAATATTCACACCGTCGCTGAACTAGACCTATATAATCCTTCTTGTGAGGATCAGGTCAATGTTATCATTGAGTGGCTCGAAGATGGCGTCATCTTACCCGAGCATATTATTCCTCACAGGCATAACAGGTTGATATGTGACTCGGATCGTCTAGATGATTATTCCTATGAGATAGAAGAGGAGAATGAGGATCTGAGTGATGTTAAGCGGGATTGGGATCGTCACAAAGAGTATAAACCCCTCACCGCTGAGAATACCATTACGGTCAATCTAGGAGATTTAGAAAACGTGAAAGATGAAACGATTGGGGAGCGCTTATCTATCTCATAAGCCTCAAGGATGATACAGTTGCTAAAAGAGTATCAGGAAGTTTTTGCTTAGTCTTATGCTGATATGCCAGGATTGGATCCAAGCATCATAGAACATGCCTTGCTGGTTGATCCAAGTATGGAGCGACCCAGGCAATCACCACCGTCGCATCCTCAGTCCACATGAGGCTAGCGGATACATCCCATACTGTACCACCCACGACTAAGGCTTACATTCTCTATTTTAATCTTTTATCAGAGTAATGGTACATGCGGAAGGCTTTATAAAATAAGTCGGCCATACAGAGCACAAGTGCATGTCAAATACAAAAATAACCATTCGACAGGCACGCCTATCCAAGGGTATGGCCTTTACAGGTTTCACTAACCAGAATGGTTGATTTGTATTTGACATGTACTTATGTCCTGTATGGCCGACTTATTTTATAATATTTCTCAAAAATACAGATTATCTAGGAGGATTTACAAAGGAATGTAAATCTACTATGGATTACAGGGCTCAAGCTCCATCCCCAAACTCTCAATTAAACTGGTGTTACCGGCATGATCCTCGCTAGGTTGCTCATCGGAAAAAGGGTTAATCACCAGGGGTCAAAGTCCCGCAAGGAGATCCTAGGCTAAACGACTAAACCAGCTATAGAATCACAGAATTACAAACAGAATTACTATGATGGATTCCAAGGTATACGAGGAGATAATCTCAGAATCGAATCAAGATCCAATAAGGATACAATCTCAAAATCAAACCGGAGAGAGTTCCTACAGAATCCAAGGTATATAAGGGATAAAATCTCATTAGAATCCAACGAACGATAGAATCTCAGAACCTCAAAATCATCTAATTGAATCCACCATAATCAGAGCATCTCAACCAAGACAGATCACAATGCCCACAATAGCAAAACCATAGACAATCTAGTAGTAAGGACTAGAAATCCACTTGCCGTAGTTCCGAATTCAAAGAAACGGAAACAAACAAACCAACGGACGACGATCGACAACGAACAAGCAGCACGGCCAAAGGCGGCGCACGAATGGCTTAATGGCGGCGAGGCTAAGGCGACGTGGACGGACGACGGCTTAACGATGGTGTAAGGCAGCGCGGCGCACGGCTCGGCCAAGCACGGTGGATGGCTAGAGGGCTAGGGCGGTTAGATGATCAAGGGTTCGAACAAGCAAAGTCTCGTCGTTTCAGAGGATCGTTCTAACTAATATACTGACTGAAAGGTATTTATAGAGGGAAGCAGCTGAAGTCCAGTCAGCTTGCAGTCAGCAGCTTGAGCAGCTTGCAGCTGTGCCAGGTGACAACACGCGTCCTTGGGTTCACCATGGCGTGACATGTGTCCCGTCGCCTCACCAGGCGGTGACACGTGTCGACACGTCTCCCTCTCTCGGACACAGTTTCATCTTCGTTGGGTCCCAATTTCACCTATATTTAAATCGATAGGAACCTAATTAAATTCATAGTGTCCTTAAACATATTACCGAGCTAATAATAATTCACTAAACTTGTCCAATTTGGTAATAATCAAAGCCTGATAATTACAAACCCTGTTATTAACTTAAGCAGGTGAAGATTCGGGTAATCACAATCCTCCCCACTTTAGGAAATTTTGTCCTCAAAATTTAAATCTTACTCCCTCCTATCACACGGTAAGACCCCTAAGGTTTAATCAACTTTGTGGCCTACTACGCTTTCATAGCGTACCGTGATCTTAATTGCCACATCTCACAATCTTAACCTATATATAGGGTTATTATTGACCTCAATCAATCTAGCAATATCACTGTGTGATTCTCATCTATCTTTTAATCTCATAATACTACAACCACTCTTTCACATTATATTTCTCAATCTCATTTCATAACCCGCCAATTCAAATGGCGTCATCATTCATCAATGGGCTTATCACTGCCCTATATTTCAAAACATTCAGGTAGGAACAATCCTCTACCAATCTTGATGCCGGTTCCATATGCTAAGCCTGTGGTCTATTGGTTACGGTCAAAATTTCATCATTTCACATCACAATCAACCAATACATCCCTCACAAACAAGATCTTCCCCGACACAACCTCGGGGGTATCACAAACATACAGACTTTCACCAATCACCACAAGGCATATCAGATATTTCTTGCCAATAGCATCTCAACTTTCAGTTACCATGCTTTATTCCAAGTTTCAATGCCATGTTTACAGTTTCCATTTTAGATTTTCGAAATTCATTTCAAAATCAATCGAAAACAATGCAACCTAGCTTTTGAAAGTAAATTCATTTCATAAGGACAAAACAAGGCAAACTTGAAATCGTTTAGATCCAAGATCGAGAACATTTCGAAGTTTGAAAACATTTTAGGTTTTGACAAATCCACTGAGTTTTCGAATTCGTTTCGATACATAATCGAGAACGACATCAGACCTAGCACAATACTTAGACTCCACTCTTTCAATGCATAATTTAGTTCATTCCTGCCCCCCCCCCCCCCCCCCCCCCCCCCCCCCCCCCCCGGCATCTATGCCAGGAGCCGCACCTTGCATAGGCACTCCGCCCCAGCGTACACTCCCCGACCAACTTGACACAAATCAGGTTGCTACAGTTCATCCCCAAGTCATACACTTATGAAGAGAGTCCCATTTCAACACGTCCCATACCATGTCTCCATGATTTTTAACTATCCCGCGCAGCTCGTCCCATACCAAGCTGACGATTTTCAAGTCCGATATAAAAGTAATGATATGGTCATGCATGCACTTTTTCAAACTCACTGGCTTTGATGCAATTAAATCCATGCAATGCATGTTATTCAATTTTAGACCAGACATCTCATGAATCCATCTCTTAAACCTAACTATATCCATCGAGTGATCATTTCATATCAAAGATCAACAGCTTAGATTCATCTATATCACTTGATCACTTTCATATCGACCATATTCCATATCACTCAAGATCAGTTTCTAAATTCCATCAAACATCCAACATAAATTCAAGCCTATAATCCACAAAATCAATCGTCTTATTCAAAATTCTCAATCACATATCCAGAACTAATCATCAACTTCAGCAATTCATACCTAGAAGCAAATCTCAATACTTCATTAGAGGCAAACCATTGCCATCAAAATCTATCGTCCAAATTCAGTTGATCACATTGCTATATCCACAAATAGTCACAATAATCATCAACTTAGACAGTGATCAACAAATCTTATAAGTAGCACAAGCTACATGCCCTGACATTCACAATCACATACACTTGTAGTTTTAAACGCGTACGTACCTACCAAACACTTCATCAACTAGCGCACCTTATCACTCCATGAACTGCTCTAAAACCAAATCAGTTATGTAGTGACCCAGGCAATCGCCACCGTCGCGTCCTCAGTCCACACGAGGCTGGCGGATATGTCCCATATCGTATCGCCCGCGATTAAGGCTTACGTTCTCTATTTTAATCTTTTATCAGAGTAATGGCGCATGTAGAAGGCTTTATAAAATAAGTCGGCCATACAGAACACAAGTGCATGTCAAATACAAAACAACCATTCGGCAAGCACGCCTATCCAGGGGTATGGCCTTTACAGGTTTCACTAACTAGATAACACACATAAATCAATACAACAACTCAAATTGATTCAATATCTTATATTCATATATGATTTAACTCATTTACAATATTTCTCAAAAATACAGATTATCTAGGAGGATTTACAAAGGAATGTAATCTACTATGGATTACAGGGCTCAAGCTCCATCCTCAAACTCTCAATTAAACTGGCGTTATCGGCATGATCCTCGCTAGGTTGCTCATTTGAAAAGGGGTTAATCAACAAGGGTCAAAGCCCCGCAAGGAGATCCATAGGCCAAACAACTAAACCAGCTATAGAATCGTAAAATTGCAAACAGAGTTACTATGATGGATTCTAAGGTATTCGAGGAGATATTCTCAGAATCGAATCAAGATCCAATAAGGATACAATCTCAGAATCAAACTAGAGTTCCAACAGAATCCAAGGTATATAAGGGATAAAATCTCATTAGAATCCAAAGAACGATAGAATCTCAGAACCTCAGAATCATCCAATTGAATCCACCATAATCAGAACATCTCAACCAAGACAGATCACAATGCCCACAACAACAAACCATAGACAATCTAGTAGTAAGGACTAGACATCCACTTGCTTTAGTTCCGAATTCAAAGAAACAGAAACAAACGAATGAACGGACGAGGAATGATGGCGCAGCCAAAGGTAGCGCACGAATAGCTCAATGGCGGCGGGGATAGGGCGGCGTGGACAGACGATGGCTTAACGACGGTGCAAGGTGGCTCGGTGCACGGCTCGACCAAGCACGGTGGACGGCCAGAGGGCTAGGGCGGTTAGACGATCAAGGGTTTGAACAAGTAGAGTCTCGTCGTTTCAGAGGATCGTTCTAATGAATAAATTGACTGAAGGGTATTTATAGAGGGAAGCAGCTAAAGTCCAGTCAGCTTGTAGTCAGCAGCTTGCAGCCAGCACCTTACGACGAGTTAGCAGCTTGAGCAACTTGCAGCTGCACAAGGTGACAACACGCGTCCTTGGGTTCACTATGGCATGACACGTGTCGGACACGTTTCGACACGTGTCCGACACATCGACACGCATGTCCGACACAGCGACATGCATGTCCGACACGTTCGGACACGTGTCCCTCTCTCGGACACAGTTTCGTCTTCGTTGGGTCCCGATTTCGCCTATATTTAACCCGTTAGGACCCTAATTAAATTCATAGTGTCCTTAAAAATATTACCGAGCTAATAATAATTCACTAAACTTGTCTAGTTTTGTAATAATCAAAGCCCGATAATTACAAATCCTGCTATTAACTTAAGCAAGTGAAGATTTGGGTTGTCATAAAGTATCCCACCGAAAAAATAGAAGCTTCGACGGACGAAACCTGAATTATCCAAGAAGATTGAGGAAGAAGTGATGAAACTCCTCAAGGTGGGATTTATCGAAGTTGTTCCATATCCCGAATGGATTGCCAATATTGTCCCAGTAATGAAGAAGGATGGGAAAGTTAGAATTTGTGTGGATTACCGAGATCTGAATAAGGCGAGCCCAAAAGACGACTTCCCCTTACTACATATTGATGTATTGGTTGACGTATAGCCGGCTTTGTACTATTCTCATTCATGGATGGACTCTTTGGGTATAATCAGATCCTATTTAAAGAAGAAGATAAAGCTAAAACTTCATTTATCACTAGGCACCTTTTGCTATTAGGTTATGCCTTTCGGGTTGAAGAATGCCGAAGCTACCTATCAAAGGGCTATGGTGGCCCTATTCCATGACATGATGCATAAAGAGATCAAAGTATATGTTGATGATATGATTGCGAAATCTAAACCCGGATAAGACCATGCTTTGGTACTTAGAAAATTGTTTGAACGGCTTCGCAAATATAAGTTGAGGCCAAACCCCTCTAAGTATATATTCGGAGCTAGATCTAGAAAGCTATTGGGATTCATGGTAAGTGACGGTGGAATTGAGATCGATCCCTGTAAAATCAAAGCCATACGCAATATTGGAACCCCCACAACAGTTAAGGATGTGAGGAGTTTATTGGGAAGATTAAACTATATCGCTAGGTTCATATGTCAGCTTTCTGATGTAGCGAAGCCATTCTTCAAGCTCCTAAAGAAGGGTGCCAAAGTGAAGTGGGACTCGGAATGCCATCAAGCTTTTGAGATAATTCAAGAATATCTTGTATTGCCACCGATTCTGGTATCTCCAATCCCCGATGTTCCCCTAATTCTATATCTAACAATTCATGATGAATCATTATGAGCTCCTCTAGCCCAAACAATCTAGAAAATTGCAAAGAATGGGCGATCTATTATCTGAGTAAGAAATTCACTGCATCTGAGAGGAATTATCCTGCAGTCGAAAAGACCTGTGTAGCATTGGTGTGGGTACTCCATAGATTGAGGTAGTATGCCCTTCATCATCATATTCATTTGGTCACAAAGAGTCATCCAATTAAATACCTACTAGAAAATCCATTAAGGGAAGAGCCATCGCTGATATGTTGGCAGAGAATTCCCAAGGGCATGAAATCCCTAATGAAGAAGAAGTCGAAAATCGCATTTTAGCTTTATCTGAAGATAAATGGACCATGTACTTCGATGGCGCCATTAATCTGGCAGGATCCGATACCAGGGCAATTTTGATATCCCCAGTGGGCCAACATTATTCGATTGCTGCGAAGTTGATATTCCCATGCACCAACAATATTTCAGAGTATGAGGCTTGTGTTCTTGGCTTGCAATTGGCTATTTCTTTGAAGGTGCAAAGATTACAAGTCTACGGAGATTCCATTCTCATTATTCTCCAAACACAAGGAGAATGGAAGATAAAATATTCCAAGCTCATCCCCTACCATGATTTTTTGGAGGAGTTAGTAAAACAATTTGATGAAATCCCCTTCGAATACTTACCAAGAACCCAAAACCATTTTACGGACGCTTTAGCCACGCTATCATCCATGTTACAAGTGACAGATGGCCTTGATATCGAACCATTGAGAATTGATATTATCAGTCAGCCAGCTTATTGCATGGTAATCGAAGAAGGGTTCGATGGTGAGCCGTGATATCATGATATAAAGACTTACCTTCTAAAAGGTGAATTTCCCCATGGAAGTCAAGTGGCAGATAGAAAATACATAACAAAAATGGCATCTAAGTTCTTCCTTAGTGGCCAAACTCTATGCAAAAGATCTTTTGACTCAGTTTTATTAAGATGCGTAGACGCCAAGGAAGCCAACTTGCTCATGAAAGAGATTCACAAAGGGGAGTGCGGACCACATATGAATGGCCATTTTCTTGCGAGAAAGATTATGAGACTTGGTTATTACTGGCTAACCATGGAGTCCGTTGCAATCAGCATGTGAGATCTTGTCACCAATGTCAAGTCTACGGTGATAGGATCAACGCGTCTCCAAATGAGCTTCATTAGATGTTCGAAGCTTGGCCTTTTTCTATGTGGGGGATTGATATGATTGGGCCAATCAGCCCGAAGGCTTCAAATGGACACCGTTTTATATTGGTGGCAATCGATTACTTTACGACATGGATCGAGGCCAATTCATACGCCAATGCCACAGCAAGGTGGTCGATGATCTATTGAACCATTTCAAGGTTCGGCATCTTAATTCTTCTCCCTACCGCCCATAAATGAGTGGAGCTGTGGAAGCGGCAAAAAAGAACATCAAAAAGATATTATCCAAAACGGCGAAAAACTACCGTGAATGGCATGAAAGATTGCCTTACACACTAATGGAGTACCGCACATCAATCCGCACTTCAACAGGGGCAACGCCCTTTTCTTTGGTCTATAGTATGGAAGCAGTCTTACTAATAGAAATGGAAATTCCATCGTTACGGATCCTATCTCAAGCTAAGCTCTTAGAGGCCGAATGGATCCAACAAAGGCATGAACAGTTGAATTTGATTGATGAGAAACGGCTAAGGGCTATTTGCCATGGCTAGAACTACCAGAAGCGGGTTGCTAAATCATTTAACCAGAAAGTTAAACCCATAAACTTTGCATTTGGAGATATGGTTGTAAGAAAGACACTACCAAACATCTCACATCCCGGGGACAAATTCACTCCGAACTATGAGTGTCCCTATATAGTAAAAAGGTCCTACTTGGTGGAGCCCTAATCCTTGTAGATATGGATGGAGATGAGTTGACAAGTCTTGTAAATGTAGACGCAGTCAAGAAATATTATCCTTCAAATGAAATTAGAGGCTAGATTCACACCTCTTTTCCATAGCAGATCCGAGTCACATTTAGATCACTTGCATACACCCCATGCATACATGTGCATTTTTCTCTCTTGAAGTTTCAGATCCCAAATGGAGACTCTAAAGAGAAGAAAAGAAGAAGGACAACTTTGGAGAAACCTCAAGTTTGAAAGATTAAATAAACATCCAGAATTCGGAGGAATACCTACAAGAACGACTGGTATTACCTCAAATACATTCAATACCCAGGGAGCGCTGTCACTGGAATACGGATTGACACCAGTAGGATAGGTAAGTGAAATATTCCACTCTATTCTAAAGATCGAAAGTACTCTTAGAGCCCAAGAATCCCTGAATCTTGGATCTTTGGAAAAGCATCTTACTTTTCGAGTTTGCTCCATCTGTGCCCATCTTCAAAAAGTTCTTAACACTGTCCAAACACATTTGAACAAACATTTTATGTCAAAAATCCCCATGGTGAATGAATCTTGATAAAAGTGAAATAAACTTTTCAAAAGGGATGTTTTAAAAGGATTTTCAAAAGGAGTCACCTCAAATGAAAAGAGGCAAGCCTTATCCCAAATACGTTCAATACACAATTAAGAGCTGAGTAGAGAAGATTGAAAGGAATCTTTATCTATGGATGTAGGGATCATTCGCAGTGATTACATGGATCGAAATGATGAAAGGCATTCGTTTCATATCCCAAACACTTTATTTATCCCTTGCAAACCTATCTGAGCCAAAAGAAGATTTTCAAAATAACCCTGTTAAGAACCACCCCACATTGGGGCATATTTGGAGGTTCGTTGGTTGATATATGGAGAAAAAGATCGAGAAGGACTTTTTTGTACTAACTTGCATCAATCCTTTTGTGATAGCTTCAGGTGATAACCTGTGGAAGCTCAAAACATCTTGAAGTGAGGAAGAACAGTTCATTTTTTTACCGCACACACTGCGTCCTTTGCTTAAAAACCCATTTGAGCCTTAAATCCTCATTTCTGAGCCCTGTTGATGATTACCTCCCTACACTGGGGCATTGCATGTGATTTACCCAAAATAGAGTAGTATTGAGGTATCTTGAAAAAATCCTCAATGCTTGAAATACAGGAGAGTTTGAAAGCAATAAACATTCGAATGTAAGGGCAAGCAAAAGCAAAGTGCCTAGTAAAAGCAAGGTCGAAGCCCTTTGTGCAAAATCACGAGAGACAAAAACTTGTCTGTGAGCACAATAACTACAAAAGGCAAAGAATGCCAAAGCAAAACCAAAAGTGAAGACAGAGAAAATCGAAATCTCTAGAGTGAAATGATCATTTGATGAACTTGAGAGAGTTGTAAATTTAAATCTATCCCCAGTAGACATGAGAATGGGTAATGATGCAAAAGGTAATTACCAACCCTTGATACCCCTCACTCTGAAAATATGGCCTATTATAGTGCCTACCCTGATCAAGATGTTTCGGGTTAACATGGGAATTCACAAGAAGCTACTGCCTAAGGAGTAAGTACAATCTTATCTTATCTCATATTCGAGGTTCTTGACTTGTAAACCCAAAGAAGTTGATTTTGATATACATTTTATTCTAAACCTCAAAGCGCATATCCATTGTGATAGCCTTTAACCAAACCTACGTTACAGTCCCTCAAAAGGCCTTTTCAAATCAATCATATTGTATACACTACAAATGGCCTCGAAATCCTAGATTTAGGTTCGCGAGGAAATTCGAGTGTTCCTTTTGAAATATCTCCCCAGTGAGTAAGTTTAAAAACCCCTTTTGAAAATTGTGAGAAGTTCTCTTTGATGAAGGAACTCAAATTGAATCTTTTAAAACAACCTCTTTGAAAATTTTAAATCATGGGATTCAAAATCTTTCTCGCAAGGGATTTTGAGCATACATATTATGCTACAATGTGTTTGGACATCTCCTTCACGGTAAATTTAATGAAAATTCCTATATGATTCCTAGTCTAACCAAGTCAAAGGATCATATTTCTCTTAAGAAATCTTGAAATTCTTTTAAAAAAAATGAATTTCTTAGGTAATTCCATGATAGGGGATGATCCTTCTTTTAAGCCTTACCTCTTCTGTCCACCCAAAAAGCAACATTAGGGTATTCCTTAGGTGATTCCATGATAAGGGATGATCCTTATTTTAATCATTACCTCTTTTTTTCCACCCAAAAAGCGACATTAGGGTATTCCTTAGGTGATTCCATGATAAGGGATGATCCTTCTTTTAATCCTTACCTCTTTTGTCTACTCAAAAAGCGACACTAGGGTAATCCTCAAGTGATTCCATGTTAAGGGATGATCCTTCTTTTAATCCTTAACTATTTTGTTCGCCCAAAAAGCGACATTGGAGTAGCTTTCCGATGAATCCATATTAAGGGAGGATCCGTTTTCTTAATCTTAGAATCCCTTCATTAGGAATCTTTTATGGGGTGACCTACCATACGAGTCAAATCTAAATTCACCTAAGGTATTCTTATAACGGAGGCTCAGGTTTTCATCAATACAAACAGATCAACAATATCCATACGGCTAGCAGGTAAGCTTCAGGTAAATTTCTCTCTATCTATCTCTCTCGTATCAAACGGACAGAATGTGACTTCATCTGGACTTGAGCCTACTTTGAAGGTATATGAGTCAAATGTCATGACTTTCTGTTAAGTTTTTCCCAGTCGAGTCGATTAAAGCTCAGGGGTCGCCTTATCTTTGAGAGTGACCTCTCATGAGATCCCTCTCAAAGAGGAGCAGCTGTTGACACTTGATTTTTAGTCATCTTTTTTTTATATAGAAAATACATAGAAAATGCATAAAACTTCAAAAAAAAATTGCAAAATTAACTTTGGAAGCCTTGGCCAAGTCCAAGGAACCATTTTTGAATAAAAAATAAATTTTCATATTTTTTCGCATTTTTTACTATTTTTCGATATTAGAAAAATCCTTGAAAAGTCAAGAAAAATAGCATTTGTGGCTGTAAAAATACATAAAAATAGCCAATATTTTTATTTTAATTCCATTTTAATTTTAGCCAATTAAAATTTAAAAAATTCAATTCAGGATTATAGGTCTCTTCATTGAGCATAATCTCAAATTGAGCCAAAAATTACAATTTTAGTCCTTTTATTTTCTATTTTTGCATTTCTAAGGTCATGACATTTGCTTTTAAGGTCTCATATTGCGTTTTAGTCCAAATGTGCTTAGAATTGCACAATTCAGGTGAAAAAGGACTAAACTGAACTTTCATTTTTCAATTTGGTCCCTAGATATCACTCAAAGTGCAATTAATAAAAAAATTGGGATGATCATACAAATACAAGCCCACTACCCTATAGTTTTCACCCTTCTGAATCCATTGGTGGGGGCGAATTGGATTGATTTTACCATTTAGGGGGGTTTGATCAATTCTAAACAATTTCTGCTCAATTTTAGCATTTTTAGATGAAATCCATATCCTTGAATTCAATTTTGGGGTTGGATTTGGTAAATTCTGACGTCTCGAAGGTCAATTTGATAATTTTTGGCTAACCAGGTCTGCCGGGTTGACCCAGATTCGACCCAGAACCCGGTCAACCCTCTTCTTCCCCATTTCTCTTTCCCGTGCAGGTTCGAATGTCCATTTACAGATCGAGATTGAGCAGCCAAATTAAAAGGTCAATTGGCCATAATCGAGGGTGCTATAGGGTGGGCATTGTGCGCCACCTCATTCCGCTCCGATCACACCAATTCCCACGCCCAACAGTTGTCGGAGCTGGAATGACGAATCCAATCTTTGCCTTGGCTGCACCCGTGGATACCCAAAATCAACTTTGGCCAAATTGAGCACCAATTCGCGCCCAACGGAACCAGACAGAGCTCCCACCTTCCCCGGCACGGTTTGGACCATTTCATAAATGCGATCACGTGCGAAATAGGTCTGTGATCATATACCCGTGCGCGCCAAACTTTGGATTCAAACTATATAAACTAATTCACTCGTTTTTGTTAGAGGAAGTTGTTCATTCTGTTCATGAACACACAATAGACTAGAGAGAGTGGGAGGAGGAGAGAGAAGATCTCGTAAGCTCTCTACGACGCCATTGTTGGAGCTTCAAGCCGAAGCTTCTCCACTTTGGCCACAACGATCTAGACCAAATCAAAGCTCGAGACCAGTTCCAGGAGCTTCGTTTCGACTTCAGGAGACGGCCGAACCCAGTTTTGCAGCTCAGCATCCCTTAAATAGTGAGTTTGAACTCTGAACTACCTCCATGTGCAACAATGGCAGAGCTCGACTTTGGCCATGTTTCTTAAAATTTTCTGAGGCGTTTTGTTCCTTGAACTTCATTGAGCCTGGTCCCACACCATTTCTTCTTTGATTTTGCATAAATATCCTGAGTCCAACCTCCTACCAGTGGCGAATCCATCGCAACTTCGCGAGCCAAATCTTGCAATCCACAAGTTGATCAGGACCTTAGGTAAGTCTCTCAGACCTCATGTGATTGTGGTCTATGAGTTTTAGCTCTGGATTTGATCTGTGTTACGTGATTGATCTGCCATGGACGAGCTCTGTGCGAGCTTGATTAGTGTAGTTTTAGTCGTTATATTGAGCTGATTTTTAGATATGTTGATCTAGAAGTTACAGCGAGTCGATTGGGATAGGTTTCAGGTTATTTGGCTGAGGTTTCGCCGTCGATCTGCACCGAAGAAACCTCGGCCATCCAATGGTCGTCTTCTTCGTAGGGACGAAGACTAGTCAACTATCGTTGACTTGGTCAATGTCCGCGTGGAGCTGACATGGCACCACATGGCTTGACACGTGGCAGCCATGTCAGCACCGGACGTTTATTAGATATTTTCAAATAATAATAAAAATCTAGATCGGACGGTGGGGGTGGTGCCACGTGTCTCGATCTGAAATTTTCAGAAATAAAATAGATTTTCAGAAAATTAAAAATCGTTTTTCCGAAATTAAAAAAAGAGAGAGATCGAATGGTCGTGGATTAACCACGCCATTCAATCTGAGCCGTTGATCTCAGCATGCAGATCGAACGGTCACGAGTTGGTCGTGCCGTTTGATTTGAGCTGTTGATCTTGGTAATCAGATCGAATGGCGCGGATTAGTCCCCCCAATTGACCCGAGCCATCCATTTTAGTATGTTGATTTGACGCTGGTGGATTAGCCACATGACTCAATTTGAGGCCGTAGGATTAGAAATTAGTTTAATAATTCAGAAAATCACAAAAAAATTAGAAAATGCAAAAAAAAAAACTAAAACGGTATCGTTTTTAGGTCGGCCCGGGACCATTTGGGTCTGGGTCGGGCTTTCGAGTTGTGTGAGTCAGGTCAACCCAACATGGTCTAAAAAAATTAATAAAAAAAAGCAAGTATAAAAAAATCATAAAAAAAAACTCAAAAAAAAAT
This sequence comes from Lenwebbia sp. NSW1173648, assembly GCA_029784005.1. Taxonomy (NCBI): domain Eukaryota; kingdom Viridiplantae; phylum Streptophyta; class Magnoliopsida; order Myrtales; family Myrtaceae; genus Lenwebbia; species Lenwebbia sp. NSW1173648. The sequence continues at coordinate 15,612,437 of JARCGZ010000008.1, read as the reverse complement.
TGAAAAAGTTCATAAAAAATTCTAATAAAATTAGAAAAATTCAAAAAAATTCAAAAAAAAAAAATCAAAAATCACAAAAAATGAGAAATGACCACATTCAACTGGTTTATCCCATTTTTGTTGGTTTTGGTTCCCAAACGTTCCCCAAATGACCGTTTTGCCCCTCTAGACCTTTTGTCCCATTATTCCTACGGATTATGATTGATAGGATAGCCATCCCCATCTACATGAACCCTTTGGATATTAGAGCTTACCTCGCCTTGATACATATGCATGAAAATCCATAGTTAGTAAAATCGCTCAACTTAGGTACCGAAAGGGCGTCGACGGAGATGTCGGCGTAACTAAGTCCCCGAACCCTCTTCTCTAGTTTTCACGGAATCAAACGGTCTCTCCCAACCACTCGGTAGAGTTTCCAATCTACCATCCAAAAATAGATTGGTGGTGACTCCATTAGCATGCACACACGGCACATGTCATCCAACCACATTAAGGTCGATCCCGTGTTAAAATTTAAATCCTACCGTTGCAATTTGGGAGGGGCCTAGGAGGGCCCGCACCTCGATCTCATCCATCCTATCAAGTGGATGAGGTCCCGGCAATCCATTAACCCCCTCGAAATTATGAAATTTCTCGGGAGGGTCGCGACACTTAAGCTACTTAGTAGATAAGAGATTATGTTGATCACTGTTTAGGTTGGATAACTGATGTGATTGCTTGTGGATATAGTATAGTGATCAACCGGAGAATTGGACGGTAGGCTCAAATAGTGCTGGTTTCTCATATGGGCTTGAATCGTGGAAGTCTGACAGTTAGTTTGGTATATTTGATTTTGGAATGTGGATGCCGAAGTTAAGCATCCTAAGGACCATCAAAAGGGGGGGAGTAAGGATGGAGCTTTCGTGGACGAAAGTTCTTAAGGAGGGGAGAGTTGTGACAGTTGAAATTTTCGCGAATTGGATTAATAATAAGCAGAATAGCTAATTAAGTATGTGGATTAGTGGCGTGGTTGTTGACGGACACACTGAAATGAGGAACGAGATGATTATTTTTTTGGCAAGAATGTGGGATATTGAACTAGTGAGACCGGTTTGGAGTTAGGCCGCAAAGCATTCCCTCAAACCCCAACCGACCTAAGCCTTTCTTTTTCCCCTATACATACCCATTTTCTCTCTCTTCCCCCTCATACCTCCCCATCTCTTTTCGTGGATGTCTCCTTTTTCCCCCAACTCTCTCCCATTTTCCTCTCTATTCTCTCGGCTCTTCTACTCGATACCCTCAACCCCACCCGACTCCACCTGCCCGACGACTTCTCAAACAAGGCATTGGCAACCCCTCGAGTCGCCAAGACAGCTTAGGCGACCTCAGCCCAGTCGTCCCCTCCTCTTATTCCTCTTGGCCGAGAACGCCCATGGAAGAAAGGAAGCGGCCCGAGCTTCGTTCTTCATCAATTGAGCTCCCGCTTTCTTCGTTTGAGGTCCTAAGGTAAGTATTCACCTACCCTTAACCTTATTATGTCCAATCATAGTTCATTTTAGCCCGAATCGTCCAAAATTAAAATGGGTATTTGGGTGAGAAGATTGGTTTGCATGGAAAGAAAAACGGCTTTGTAAGGACGATCCATTGCTTAAACTAGCGCCCTTGGGTCTTGGGCAAGTTAGTTCTGAGGTTTGATCGTTCTGATTTTATTGAAACGAGGTGAATTGAAGTTGGATACCAAAGGGGGTGGTTTGGCCATGAGCTAAAGGAGGAAAAAGGACGATCCAAGCTCCGTTTTGAGGCGATTCAAGCTCCATCTTCGTAAGCTAAGGACCTTAGGCGAGTGGATTTCTAACCCTACCACTAGCCTATCCATTGATCGCTCGATTGAGCGTAGAATATAGGTTTAGTCATGAGTATTCTCAGTCGAAAGTGTGTTTGTTTGGATGGGAAACTGCTTTGCGTGTGGTATTATGTCGTGTGGTTTGAGTGGGCGTGGATAGTGTCATGATGTGTGGGTGTCTCGGCTCGGGGGCACTGCCCTCGTGAGTTCCGTCGAGGCGGCTCCCCTGGACCCCCACCTACTCATCATGGAGCGGGACCTACATGCCTTCCTATCGAGGGGGGTTATGAGACATACCCAAATATTTTTACGTTGTCATTTGATGAACAGATGTCCACTAACCTTTACCAAAAAAATAAATAAATAAAAAACAAAAAGAGAGAGACATAAAATGATTAGCAATAAGAAAAAAAGAGAATTTCCATAAAAAAAAAAAGGGAAAAAGGAGATTTCAAGTGCAAATATTTGTGTACAGCGCTCACTTTAGTGCCAATATTTTTGTTTGGATCACTTAAGCGCCAAATCGGAGAAACAACGATCACTATAGTGCCAACGGCGAGAAATTTCGGTAGACGCTTATCGGAGTTCGCACTCAAATAATCATTCTTAAAAAAATATTGACACCAAAGTGTGCGTCATACACAAATATTGGCACTTGAGGTATCCTTTTGTTCGTATTAGTCAAATCTCCGGTAATGTACTTCGGTGCCTGAATTTTTGCATTATGTATATGTTCGTCATTATTGAGATTTTGGTTCCGGAAGAATAGAGGTGGTGTTTCGATCATCGGAGATTATTGCCGGGAATGGTCCGGCGAAGGCCGGAGTAGTAGGACGACTGGAGGTGATGGTCTGATGGAGTTTTGGTGATGCTCTCGGTGATGGAGTCTCAGCAACGACGTTCTCGGTGAAGAGAGCAAGCCCAAAAAAATAGAATAGTAAAAAATAAAAAGGAATAAAAAAAATGCGATTGAGGTACTGTGTAAGTCCAAGACTCAAAATCTTTTCACGGTCAAGTAGAAGCTATCTAGGATCATCATCAAATTGCAAAAGTAGAAGCTATCTGGGACCATAATCAAATTGCAATTTTTTTGAAGGAGTAAAGTCGAAAGATTTGTAAAATCAGGTTTTGCCTATAGACCGCATGTCATTCTTCCATTAGGGCATCCCTAGCTCTCACAGGCTCTTGAAAAAAACTTAAGAACTAGGCTTCTCGATACTATTTTAAAGGCTATATTATGACGTAATTTGTTCATTTGGGCATGCTGCTTCATCGCACTTCCTTTCTGACAAAAATACATTAATTAGATCATGCAATGTGTTGTACTATTTATCATGTGTATCAATGCTGTTGAGAAATCCCTTTGACTTCCAATTTTCTATCAAAATACACAAATATATCAAATTCTTAGTGAAACGATATTCTACACAGAAAGCACAAATTTTAATTGTCACGCCCCGAGTCCCAGGCACGCGACAACCCTACCAAATGCCTCAGGTCGATAATAACGATGTCCTAGGCACGTCATCGACCCATTTATTTTATCTTGCAATTAAGCGCATGCGGAACGTTCTACTTACCCCAGACAGAAATAAACAACAGGGACAGTCAGCAGGAAGACAACAACTAACAACAACAAAAGATCATTTTATAAATATTTAATGTTAATTCAAGGAAGCAAGGATATCTACAAGCCCACTCTTCAGGACTGCTTCCTAAGACCACCAAAAAGATACCGGGTCAAGGCTAGGGGTTAAACTATGGCTTCCAAAAGCTCCATAAAAAAAAAGGGATCCTCCACCTCCACACTCGCTCAAAGATAGTGGTAGCTAGGTAGAGTCTCAAGGTCCTCCTCTATAGGGTCAGGCTCAGGGTCCACCACTTCACCAACCGAGGTATGAATATCCATCGAGTCTCACGTTCGGACAACCGGAGTCGTAATCGGGGGTCCCTCAAACCCCCAAATAGGCCCGTAGAGAGCATCGCCGTGGCTGACAAACCAGGCCTTGAAGCGATGAGGTACCAGGTGTCCCATCCCCTCTTCGACCAAGAGAGTCGTCACGTGATGTTCCCATTCCCGGTCCGAATCCGGGACCAGATGGTACGCGATATCGAATGACTGGTCGAGTGGCACCCCAAACCTTACCTAACGAACCTCCATACTACGGACCTGAAAAATAGTTAACAACGACAAATAAGATATAAAATCTCCGTGAGTCAACGATAAAGTCCGAGCAGGGAATTGATCCACTCAGGCGGCCTACACATGTAACATATAGCGATGACAGAACAATAGCGTGCGATTCACGCCACGCTCTAGCTACCAAACAGTTAGGCACAACTCAACAGCTGGTCACCAATCACATGCAAGCTTACCCCTCCTTGGCCCACACAGCAGTAACCACATGGCAATCAATCATATACAGACCAAGGTACACAACTGGAACACTCATCAATAACTCATGCACAATGCAACACGCGTGTTCTAGTTATTAGGGCAAGAGATACGCCACTCTTAACCACAGCACAGCCCAACTGCTAGTGCTCTTCTGGTAGGACCGAGCATCGTCCCGCTCTATGCAATGATAGCAACTGATAGCCCCTCAGGACCCCCAAGGCGGACATACCAGGCTTTCCGATAAGGAACTTTGATCCTTTACAAGCTACAACGGGCATCGGATCAATCGTGTTATTTCGAAGACCGTCAGCACGAACTGTCAGGTAACTAATAAGTCGGGTGATTTCAACCTAGCTGATATGGACATATCAGGCGACTAACCCAAGCAATCAAGGGTACCGCCAACGTCCCCAGTTTCATTAGGGTAACGCTCATCCATCGTGGGACCACACAAACATGCTAGGTAACCAGGCCAATTTATATCTTCGCATTTAGTCCAATGCAATCACATTCATAATCATGCCCAAAACCTGACTAACAGCCGTTTTCATGCTCAAAAGACGCAGTTGATCACATGAATATTCGATTCTGGTTAAACATGATATTTCGACTTAGTTGATCACTCAGTAGACCCGCGCACTTAAACACCCAAGGCACTCAGCAATTATTCAATCAACATCCAATAACAATCAATTAATAACTGATAAATATCCCGACTTTGTGTGACATTCTGAAATTCGACCCATTTTCGAGATTTATGAAATGAATGGATATCTCGTTGATGCACTTTAGTTCAATCTCACTCAGAACTGATCACTCTAGAGATGAATAACCCTTAGGGAAAGGCTAGCTAGGAATTAAGTACGTGGACCTGTCGCGGGTTGATACGCGTAACTCCTAAAAGCCGCCCGTTGGTCTGAGATACACTATAGTCACGATTAATCGAGTTTGGCAGCGAATCGAACTCCGGATTTGGGTATCGAATATTCAAGGATATCGTCGCTATTAATTTGGACGTCGTCTCATTTAGTCCAGTGTTCATCGGTCCGCCTGTCAGTGTTTGTTTTAGAATTTCCTGTTCATTAAGAGTTGTAGATTACCAGATTGCCCCCAGATATTTATTTGCAAGATCCAAATACATTAGTGGGATTTTAATACTTTTGTCCTACCCACATAAATGCCTCAACCACCCCCCACCAATCAAAGACCAATCATCCACTTTATGTGAAGTCTCTTACTTTATGTCCCATTCATGAATAGTGCAAAGCTTCCAAGACAAGCTTCTTCTTCTTCTTCTTCTTCTTCTTCTCTCTCTCTCTCTCTCTCTCTCTCTCTCTCTCTCTCTCTCTCTCTCTCTCTCTTCCTCCATTCGGCCAGCCAAATCTCCCTAAAACCCGAGAGGCCATTTTTTCATTTTTCTACGCGCGTCCGACTTGGAATCACTCGTTTGAGCTCGTCTAGAGGGCGAATCGAGCTCCGTTTTCGCCTATGCGACCATAAGATCAAGGGATACGAGGATATGAAGGCTGATCATCGAATAAATCATTTTATTTTCATGGAACTGAGCTGCATGGAGGCTGGTCGTGGAAGACTCGGCGCGTTCCGCTTCGATTCAAGCTTAATCTCAAGTAAGCAACTCCCTAATCCTTGAGTAGGATAATAGGTTACTAATATGCTTGATTAGGAGTGGATTTAGTGGATTTAGGGGCTCCCTTGCACTATTCATCGAAGATCCGAACTTTAGGAAAAAGCTTAGAATGCTCTTGGGAGCTTAGCATGTGGTCTTATGTGACTTGATGAGTATATTTGAAGTGCTAAAAGTGGCGGATCATAGGGTAGCGACCCTCGTTCTTGAAAATGAGATTTATGCTTGGATTTGAGCTTTTGTGCACGTGTGCTCGTTAGGGGCTATTTTGAGTGTGCCTCGAATTATGTGGCTTGTATGTTGGATTCTTGATGTGCTGTTGGATTCTTGATGTGCGCATGTGTATTGTAGTTCAACCATTAGGGCCTTGTGTGCCATTTGTGGCTTGATTTGCTTGAATGTCCTTCGTGCGCGTCCGTAGAGTATACCGGCGCTTAGGGATCGAAGTTCATGTCATGTGTATGACTTGATGCCTTGGCTAGATTGTTGTGTGGCCACTTGAGTGAGCATGTGGATTAAAGTTCCGGTTTATCCTTGATGCGTGTTAGGCAAGGTTGCTCGAATCGTTGAATATTGTGAGTATTATGCATATGTGGACTCTGAGACCCTGAGGCGCCTATATGACATGGGGAATATCATTCTTACACCCTGAGGCACCTATATGACATGGGAATTGTGAAAGTCTTACACCCTGAGGTGCCTATACGACGCAGGGAGTTGAACTAAACCTGATGGGTTAAGTGCGGGTCGTGTTCATCCGGATTCATACAATTATATATATACGTTTAGCATTATGGTATGCTATGTGGTGGAGAGCGTAGCCAGATTCGTTGGTTGTTAGCTCTCGTGGTACTTTGCTTACTTTTCATGTGAGTTGGAATAGTTAGTGAGCATGTGTATTTTGATGGGTTTAGGTGCCTTGTATTGCTGAACTGTTAGTCTGGTTGGGTTCGAACTGTATGTTAGGTTGGCCTGGGGGTACGTAATATCCTAAGCGAGGCTTAGGAGGTAGCTTATTGAGGTTTATTCTCATTGTTGCATCCCAAACCTTTCAGACCCCCGACCTTGAGGATGGTAGGACCGCCGTTGCGTTTTGGGATACCAAAGGAGATTGAGCACGCTGTGACAAGGTATACTAAGGGGGATGGTAGTGTTTACTTTAGGCATGCTTGTACCGTATGGGTAGATGTGGGCGAAGAGTTGTGGAGATCTCATACCTATGTGGCGTGGAGCCGGAGAGTACGGGACAGGTTATACTATCCTTTGCGAGGTTTTGATGGGCCAAACGCTGATGGTGGAGTATGGGAGCCCAAGGAGTCAGATCCCGAGGATGAGCCGATGGAGTCGGACCCTAAAGAGGAACCCATGGAATCAGACCCTGAGTCCGAGTTGTCGTTTGGTGTTGGTGGGACTGAGCCCATAGTGTGGTTCCCCTTTTTGTTTGTAGTATCTCCCCCTGGTGTGGGATATATGTTAGGTTGGCTAACCACTAATCCCTTTTTGCTGCACGTGGTTGCCCTTGGTGGTGCTCGCTTTTGTATCCCTGAACTCGTACGCTGTGATGTATAAAATGGTTTGTTGATGTGTTGTTCTCTCTCTCTACCCTATCCCTCTTTGGTTTGATGTATGGGGTGTTTTTAAATGGTTTCCGCTAGTGATCGCCGCTAAGTTATTAGGCGCTTGATCTGGGTCGACGATAAGTCCTGGGATGTCGCATTCTTATCGACCGAGATGAGGAATGTTAGCACGCTCATAGGACACAGGGTGTGACACTTTGACTATTTATCTCAACAACAGTTAATTAATCAGGCAATAATTAACTAACCCAGTCTCAGCTAATTAATCGATCACGGTTACCCAAAGCAACTACCATTGATCCATTCTAACCATAGGTAACTATTTAACCTAACCATGGTAACTATTTAATCTAACCACGGTAACTATTTAACTTAACCACGGTAACTATTTAGTCTAACCACGGTAACTATCTAATCCATAATTAAACGAAGATAATCCAACACTAAGTGCAATTAACGACCTAATCAGAGATTATGGGTTAACTCACAACAATGGCCGGCGACGACGGTGGTGGCGGCGATGGGCGTCGGCACGGGGTCGCGGACGCGGCTACTACAATGACGGACAACAGTGACTCACGGATGGCTTGGGACGACGCGGACGAAATGGCGAGCTAGGGGATGCGGCGGCGGCGACGGCGACTACACCGCGACTGTCCTCGGCACTTGAGGCTACGGCGAATGGTAACGGAGGAGGCTCTACGGGCGGCTAAGGAGGGTGGAGGAGTCACGGGTCGGGCTCGGTGACGGGGGAGGGAGGCACATGGCGGGGTCGACAACGACGATGACAAAGGACAGCGGCCTCGCCGGGGGGGGTTGGCTTGGGTGGAGGCGAGGAGGCAAGGGATGTCGACGAAGACGAAGCGGCACGCCGACGAGGCCTCGGTTGGCTCTTGGTTGCTCGTCTCCGCGGCGGCAACGAAGGGCGATGGTCGGTGGTGCTCAGATGGGCGATGACAAAGCTTGAAGATGGTGGTGACAATGGAGGAAAAGGGAGGAAGATGATGAATAGTGGGTGGTGGTTTTGAAAAATGAAAAGGGAGACAGGAGAGGGGGAGGGTGGCCGGCCGTGGGGTGGGGGAGAGAGAGAGCGAGAGAAAGAAAAAGTAAGAGACATAGGGTGCGTTGACTTAAAGAGATGGGGGTTTAATGGGGTGGGTCCACAATCAAGTCAACCATTAATGTTTATGTATTATATGCATAATATCTTAGGGCATTTTGGTCATTTGGTAATTCGGGACTGGTTGGTCACTTGGTACAAATGATCAAAGGTATTTTCGGTCAGGGTTAAGCTCGAGCTCGAATGGGCTCGACGCAAGGTTCTACAACGCGACTAAACCAGGTTGATACTACTAACCTACGCTTCATGGTCTTCCATATCCCTTCCAGATCAAACAAAATCGTGCCCGATAATTGTCCCATAAACCTTGAAAATCCAATATTATTTATCTTACAAATCTCGAAATTTCAGGACGTCACAATTCTTCCCTCCTTAGGGAATTTCATCCCCAAAATTAGACCATTACACAACTTAAAAAAGAAAAGGGTACTGACTCTTCATAACCATCTCGCTTTCCCATGTTGCTCCTTCTGTTCCATGGTATTGCCAAATCACCTTGGCCAAAGGGATCGTCTTGTTCCGCAGCACTTGCTCTTTCCTATCCTTAATCCTCACCGGACGCTCCACATACGATACATGCTCATCCACTTCAATCTCTTACTTCCTCAACATCGACGCATGGAAAACGTCATGCACTTGAGCAAGTCTCGGTGGTAGCGCGAGATGATAAGCCAGATTTCCAATCCACTCAGAAATCTCAAATGGTCCAACATACCTTGGGCTTAACTTTCCCTTTTTACCAAAACGAGGTGTCCCTCGCATAGGCGACACCTTTAGAAAAATATGATCACCCACTTGAAACAACAAAGGTCTGCATCGCTTGTCGGCATAACTCTTCTGGCGGCTCTAGGTTGTCCTAAGTCTTTCTCTAATGACCTTGATAGCATCCAACGACTGTTACACCAACTTAGAACCGGTGATCTTCCTTTCACCAACCTCATTCCAACAAACTAGCATCCTACAAGCCTTACCATACAACGCTTCGAAAGGTGCCATCTTGATACTTTGTTGATAACTATTATTGTAGGCAAACTCGACCAAATGAAGTTATTCCTCCCAACTTCTCTTGAAATCCAACACATAGGCTCGCAACATATCCTCGAGCGTTTGAATTGTCCTTTCAGACTGGCCATTCGTCTGTGGGTGATAAGCTGTACTGAACTGCAGCTTCGTTCCTAACGCAGTTTGCAAACTTTTCCAAAAGGTGGCAGTGAACTTGGGATCACGATCCGATGTGACCATCACTAGCACTCCATGAAGACGCACTATCTGTCGCACATACAACTCAGCATACCTATCCAAAGTGAAATCCTTTCGCACAGCGATGAAGTGAGTGGACTTCGGCAATCTATCCACCACAACCCAAATCAAATCATTGCCTCGCTGAATCCTTGTTAAACCCATCACAGAGTCCATCGTGATATGCTCCCACTTCCACTCTGGAATCTCAAGTGGCGGTAACAGTCCACCAGGCTTACAATGCTGCGCCTTGACTTGCTTGAACGTCAAACACTTCGCCACGTGCCTGGCTATGTCAGCCTTCATACCACTCTACTAGAAGTACTATCTCAAATTCTGATACATCTTCGTGCTGCCTGGATGAATACTATAACTGCTACGATGTGCCTCCGATAAGATTTCCTCCTTAAGATTTTCATCGGCAGGCGCACACAAACGTCCTTGAAACTTCAATGTCCTGTCCTCGGCTACCTAGAAGTGGGCTCTCCTTTTCTCTGAGCCCTCTTGAAGGATTCTTTGAATCGCAAGATCCGTCAATTGCAAGACCTTAACTCTTGCCTGAACTTTTGATTCGATCCTCAATACAACCATTAGACTTGACAGACGGCTCACCTCCAACTTAAAATCCAAATCTCGCACTTCCTCCAGGAGATCCCACTTTTGGACCATCAACTGGGCAATTACTAACTTCCAACTCAGCGCATCTGCAACCTTGTTAGCCTAATCCGGATGATACAAAATCTCACAATCATAATCCTTAAGAAGTGCCATCCAACGACGCTGCCTCATGTTCAGCTCCTTTTGAGAGAACAGATACTTAAGACTCTGATGGTCGGTGTAGACTTGAAACCTTTCTCCAACCAGATAATGCCTCTAAATCTTGAGAGCAAAAACGATCGCTGCTAACTCCAAATCATGCATCGGGTAGTTCAACTCATGTGGCCTCAACTGACGAGATGCGTACGCAACCACTCTCTAATGTTGCAATAGAACGCAGCCTAATCCTTTAAGACACATTGCTATAAATCTCATAACCTTCGGGACCAGACGGTATTGTCAAAATAGGAGCCGTAGTTAGCTTGTGCTTAAGCTCTTGAAAACTACGCTCACACTTATCCATCCACTCAAATCTCTCGTCCTTCTTCAACAGTCGCGTCAAAGGCATAGCTATCGCAGAGAATCTTTTCACGAAACACCTGTAATAGCCTATCAATCCTAAGAAACTTCGAACTTCTATCACTGTCGTCGGCCTTTGCCAATCCATGACCGCTTCAATCTTGACCAGATCTATAGATATCCCTCCTCCAGAAATCACATGACCTAAGAAGGCTACACGAGTTAGCCAAAAATCAAACTTACTGAACTTAGCAAACAACTGATGCTCCCGAAGAGTCCCCAATACCGTTCTCAAATGCTGCTCATGATCCTCAAAATTCCTTGAATACACCAAGATATCGCCAATAAACACAATGATGAAACTGTCCAAATACTCCTTGAACGCCTTGTGCATCAAATCCATAAAAGCAGCAGGGTGTTTGTTAGACCAAACGGCTTTACGGTAAACTCATAGTAACCATAACAGTCCTAAATACCGTCTTCGGTATATCCTCCTTCTTAATCCTCAACTGATGATATCCCGTCCGTAGATCGATCTTGGAAAATATTAAAGCTCTTTGAAGTTGGTCAAATAAATCGTCGATCCTTGGCAACGGATACCTGTTCTTAACTATCACCTGATTGAGCTGACGGTATTCAATGCACAGACGCAATGATCCATCCTTCTTCCTTACAAATAACACAAGCGCTCCCCATGGAGATGCATTGGGACGAATAAATCCTTTGTCCAATAACTCTTGCATCTGTACCTTCAATTCCTTAAGCTCCGATAACACCATCCGATACGGTGCTTTGGAGATCGGCTCCGTCCCAAGGGCTAACTCGACCACAAACTCTATTTCCCTTTCTAGTGGCAACCCTGTCAACTCCTGCGAAAAGACATCAGAAAACTCGCATACCACAACAATATCCTCCATCCTTGATTGCTCAATCGACACATTCACCATAGTCACCAAATATCCTTGACAGCCACCATCCAACAAACGAGTCGCTTCCAGCGATGAAACTAAGGGGATCAAGGTTCCTCCTCGATTTCCAACGAACTCAAAACCAACCCCATCTGACGGGTTAAATCGAATGGTCTTACGATGGCAATCCATCACAGCCCTTTACTTAGTGAGCCAATTCATACCAATAATAACGTTAAAATCAAACATTGCCAGCATAATCAAATCTATTCTTCCCTCACGACCGTCTACAACCAACTTACAGCCAGGACAACCTACCGCGGACACTACACTATCCTTAAGGGGTGTAGAAATCTTAAAGACCATTCCCAATGGCTTCGGACCCAACCCAGCTAACTTAACAAACTGCTCAGCGACAAACAAATGCGAAGCGCCAGGATCAAACAAAGCATAAGCTATATGATCATGCAAGAAGACCGTACTTGTAACGGTCGGTGAGTCCTTCGCCTCATCTCGGGTGATAGCATACACCCTTCCTTGCATTGGGGGCCGGTTTGGTGATTCTACGGAACATTCTCTCGCATCTGTCCTCCTTGCGGTAACGACATCTGCCTTCCCACCTGTCTCTGTGGGTAATTCCACACCATGTGGCCATGCTGACCACATCCATAACAAGCACCCGCCCTCCCAAGGCACGGGGCTGATCCATGCCTCTTCTTACAGAGCCGACACACATCGTGGGGCTATACATCGATTTCCCAACAGCATTCCTCCTGCTAGGCTGGATGGGATACTTTCCTCCTACCATCAACTCTTTCCCAAACCTACGGTTATCCCTTGCGGTAGGAGCAAACCGTGATCCAGATGTGGCTGTCCTTTCAGACATGTCCCTTTCCATTAGCTAGGCCCTCTCATATAGCTTGTTGTAATCCTCAAGGTTTAACGGCACCAACATACCCTTAATCTTAGGTTTCAAAGCATCTCGGAACGTCCTCGCCCTATCCACAAGATCCTCAACCATCCTTGGTGCATACAATGACAACTCAGCAAACTTTGCCTCGTACTGATCCACCGACATCTGATTCTGATGAAGGCGCAGGAACTCAGCCATCTTCTAGTCTCGTGCACAGTCCGAGAAATACTTTCCATTAAAAGTTTCCATGAAGGTATCCCACACCGGGACCGTACCTTCGGGAAAGATCCTTCCTCAAGAGGCTTTCCACCATGTGGTAGCGTTACCCTGCAGTTGGTAAGCAGCCAGCGTCACATTCTCTTCCTCAGAACACCTCAACAAGGTGAAAAACTTCTCTAGCTCCTCGATCCAAGTGGTCGCAGCCTCTGGATCACCTGCTCCAGAAACCTTCGGCTGCTTAAGCTTTAGAAACTACTCCACCAACTTATGCGTCTACGGCCTACCAATCCCATTTCTAGCCAACGCGTCTTCTTGCGGGGCGGCAGCAGCAGCAGCAGTTTGGTTCCTCACTTGCTGCCCCATGAGATCTCCTAAGGCCTCCAACGCTTGCAGGATCTCATCCACTCTGGGATCCTCCTAAGCTGCCCTTCCCCTAGGCCTGGCTCTCGAATTATGGTCACCCATCTTATAGGACCTTATGAACTCCTGCTCTCCCAAAGGCAACATGTAATGAGAACTCAGGACTACAACCTAAAAATCAAACAACAATCACATGCACGGGGTTTTAATCCTACTAACTATCCCAAAACCCAGCCCACTTTATCACTCCAAGCCATGACCAAGTGGTTCAGGTTGACCTCGCTCTGATACCACCTTGGGTGGGGATGTTACACCCCGAATCCCAAGCACGCGACAACCCTCCCAAACGCCTCAGGTCATTAACGACGGTGTCTTAGGTATGTCATCGACCCATTCATTTTATCTTGCAATTAAGCACACGTGGAACGTTCTACTACCCCAAACAGAAATAAACAACAGGGACAGTCAGCAGGAAGACAACAACCAACAACAGCAAAAGATCATTTTATAAATATATAATGTTAACCTAGGGAAGCAAGGACATCTACAAGCCTACTCTTAAGGGATGCTTCCTAAGACCACTAAAAAGATACCGGATCAGGGCTAGGGGTTAACTACGACTTCCAAAAGCTCCATAAAAAAAGGGAGCCACCACCTCCATGCTCGTTTAGAGATAGTGGTAGCCAGGCGGATTCTTAGGGTCCTCCTCTATAGGGTCAGGCTCAGGGTCCACCACTTACCCATCCGGGGTATCAATATCCATCGAGTTTCACATCCGAACGACCGGGGTCATAGTTGGGGGCCCCTCAAATCCCCGAATGGGCCCATAGAGAGAATCGCCATGGCGGACAAACCAAGCCTTGAAGAGATGAGGGACTAGGTGCCCCATCCCCTCTTCGACTAAGAGAGTCGTCACGTGATGTTCCCATACCCGGTCCGAATTCGGGATCGGATGGTACGTGATATCGAACGACTGGTCGAGTGGCACCCCAAACCTTACCTGACGAACCTCCATACTACGGACCTGAAAAATAGTTAACAGCGATAAATGAGGCATAAAATCTCCTTGAGTCAACGCCCAAGTCCGAGCAGTGCATTGATCCACTTTGGTAGCATACGCATGCAACATATAGCGATGAAAGATCAATAGCGTGCGATTCACGCCACGCCCTAGCAACCAAACAGTTAGGCACAACTCAATAGCCAATCACCAATCACATGAAGGCTTACCCCGCCTTGGCCCACACAGCATTAACCACATGGAAATTAATCATATACAGACTAAGGCATACAACCAGAACACTCATCAATAACTCATGCACAATGCAACACACGTATTTTAGTTATTAACGCGAGAGATACCCCACTCTCCACCACAGCACAGCCCGACCGCTAGTGCTCTTCCGGCAGGACCGGGTGTCGTCCCGTTCCATCCAGCGACGGCAACCGATAGCCCCTCAAGACCCCCAAGGCAGACATATTAGGCTTTCCGGTAAGGAACTTCCTTCCGTCACAAGCTGCGATCGGCATCCGATCAGTCGTGTTATTCTAAAGACCATTAGCACAAACTGTTAAGTAACCGATAAGTCGTGTGATTCCGACCCAGCCGGCACGGACATATCAAACGACGAACCCAAGCCATTAAGGGTACCGCCAATGCCCCCAGTTACATTAGGGTGACACTCAACCACCGTGTGACCACACAAATACGCTAGGAAACCAAACTAGTTTATATCTTCGCATTTAGTCCAATGCAATCACATTCATAATCATGCTCAAAACCCGGCTAGTAGCCATTTTCATGCTCAAAAGATGCACTTGATCACACGAATATTCGATTCTGGTTAAACATGATATTTCGACTTAGGTGATCACTCTGCAAATCCACTCAATTAAACACCAAAGGCACTCAGTAATTATTCAATCAGCATCCAATAATAGTCAATTAATAATAGATAAATATCTCGACTTTGACTATTTATCTTCGCAACAGTTAATTAACCAAACAATAATTAACCGATCACGGTCACCCAAAGAAACTATAGTTAGTCCATTCTAACCACAAGTAACTATTTAACCTAACCACGGTAACTATTTAATCTAACCACGGCAACTATTTAACCTAACCAAGGTAACTATTTAGTCTAATCACGGTAACTATCTAATCCACAATTAAACTAAGCTAATCTAACACTGAGTGTAATTAACGACCTAATCAAAGATTAGAGGTTACCTCACAACAACGGCCGGCGACGACGACGGTGGCGGCAAACGGCGGTGATGGGCGGTGGCGCGGCTACGGGTCGGCTCGGGGTTGCGGACGCTGCTACGATGGCAACTCACGGGCGGCTCGGGACGATAATGACGGCACTACGACGACGGCAAGGAGTAGCGCGGTGAGCTCGGGGGTGCGGCGATGACGATGACGGGTGGAGGGCGGTCCACGGCACACAGGGCTAGGGTGAACTGCGATAGTGGAGGCTCGGCAGGCGGCTAAGGCAGACGGAGGGGTCATGGGTCGGACTCGGCGACGGGCAAGGGAGGCTCGCGGTAACGCACGGCGGGGTCAACAACGACAATGACGAAGGATGGCGGCCTTGCGAGGGTGGGTCGGCTTGGGTGGAGGCGAGGCGGCAAGGGATGTTGACGAAGACGACGCAGAGCGGCGACGGGCGATGAGGCCGCGGTCAGCTCGCGGCTGCTCGGCACCACGACGGCGACGAAGGGCAGTGGTCAGCGGAGCTTGGAGGGGCGGTGGCAAAGATTGAAGATGGTGGTGACAATGGAGGAAAAGGGAGGAAGATGATGAATAATGGGTGGTGGTTTTGAAAAATGAAAAGGGAGAGAGGAGAGGGGGAGGGTGGCCGGCCGTGGGGTGGGGTGAGACAGAGAGAGAGACAAAGAAAAAGTAAGAGAGAGAGGCTGAGTTGACTTGAAGAGATGGGGGTTTAATGGGGTGGGGTCCACAATCAAGTCAACCATTAATGTTTGTCTTATATGCATAATATCTGAGGGTGTTTTGGTCATTTGGTAATTCGGGACTGGTTGGTCACTTAGCACAAACGACTGAAGGTATTTTCGGTCAGGGTTAGGCTCGGGTGTGAAGGAGCTCGACGCAAGGTTTTACGGCGCAACTAAACTAGCTTGATACTACTGACCTACGCTTTAGGGTCTGCCATATCCCTTCCAGATCAAATAAAATCGCGTCCGATAATTATCCCTTAAAGCTCAAAAATCCAATATTATTTATCTTACAAATCTCGAAATTTCGGGACGTCACATTAATTCTTCCTATCTAAATCCTCACAATAGACTCAAAAATTCAAGCACTTCATCCATGCCTTGGATTTTGATAATGGGTCATTTTTGCAAACTCCTCAATGTGTCTTTTTAAAGGGAAACCCTACGTATCCTCGTAAGTTACCGCAATATTGATAATCACAAGCAAATAAAAAAAATTAGTAAAATTATTTCATGACTATATGGTCATTTTACAAAATGGTCGGTGTGGTTTCATAACTTTTTGCTAACGGATTGGTGGGGTTTCCGCTATTTTAAAAAGAAACAAGATGAGATTTATTTTTTTGTTTTATTTTGAAAAATATCAAAGTGATAATATTCGAACAATAATTAATATATAAAGAATTCAATAGCAATTTTTTAAAATAGCGAATATTATTCTCTGGTAAAAAAATGATGGATATTGTTCCTAAATAAAAGGTTTTGGTCAGCCATAGTCAAGACAGAAGAGAATTTTTAAAGAAATATTTTTTAGGCGTATTAGAGCGAAATGAAGTGGTTGCGCTCATTCCTTCCCCGCTAAAACAAACCGCTATATCATCTCCCCATTTTTGTCCTCCCCAAATTAGACAAACTCTATTAATTCGCGGCAAAAGGACACCTCAAGTGCCAATATTTGTGTATGGCGCTCACTTTAGTGTCAATTTTTTTTTTATCACTTAAGTGCCAAATTGGAGAAAAAACTATCACTTTAGTGCCAATGACAAGAAATTCTGGCTATCTCACTGGAGTTGGCACTTAAATAATCATTTTTTGAAAAAATTGGCACTTAAGTGATCCAAAAAAAATATTGCCACCAAAGTGAACACCGTACACAAATATTGGCACTTGAAGTGTGCTTTTGCCTAAAAAAATGAAATTGAAGTATGTGAGATCAGAAATGTATTTTGACGAAATCACCTCTAACTCCCTATAAATAGAGAGAAGCAAATGGAGAAGAGAGAACAAACCATTTTACTCTAAACAAATTATACGGAAATAGCTCTCTCGCATTATACACACCAAGTTGATGGCAAAAAGGTGAATATTCTGACAAATGAAAGAATGTATCAAAAGAGAGGAATTTACATTCTTACATTATGCTGTCAAGTTATATTGATTCACATTATTTTACATGACTGAAAAATTTCATGTACTTATATTACTAATTCATTAAGTATCACAATATTATGCGTCACGTTTTCTTTTATTCTGGGATAAACCTATATGACGAAGAATGGATCCACATTAGATAAATCTCCCAATTAACTCTAACCGAAAGTTATATATATACTTGATATATATTATGGCACTTTTCCTTTCTGACTCTATGATTGACTAAACGAAATTTCTCATGCTTTGACGCCGATGAACAAGAGATTTTGGGTATCATCTTCGGTTGTCGTGTATTCTTGTTGCCTAACTTGCACACAACAAAGGGGGGTTGATGGGAATTCAAAAGCCTAACTTCAAGGGATTTTGACCATCGTGTCTCTGCATTCTTTTTAACTTGTTATGGTGGTGGTTGCATGGAAATGCCCCTTTTTCCCTTTCGGTGGCCAAAGAAGTTCCCTTCAATGTAAATTCCACGCCATGCACTCTCGCTTCACTGAAATTAAAATGCGAATGTTACGTTCAATGATTTTAGTCACTTCCTACGATCCCAACTTTTGTTACGGTGTCGTGTATCCTGACGGCAAGGGAAAGGACTGGTCATGCCGTGTTCCTGCAACGAGCAACAGAAGCTACTACCTCGTTATGGTGACCTCACAGAGGAGTCCCGGTCTAGGCCCAAGTTCTATGCCCATCTAGTTGAACATAGAATTGAGATCTTCTAAATTAAAAGGGTAAATTTACGTTGTGAAATTTACTCCATTGGGACACCAATACATCAGTGCTAAATCAGGAAAGGAAAGGGTAGGGCTTGTTTCGTTCATAAGTTTGCGGCCTTCATTTTCAGTCTTTTTAGTGTCACAGAAAATGAAGACTATTTTCCATTCCTTCACGACAATAAAATTTTTCAACGTGAACAAAATTATGGAAAAACATATTTGGTCATTTTACTTTTGATGTTATAAAGTGTTTTCTTTCGTATAATGAATAAATCGCATTCTCTTTTGCGAATAAAAAGTTCTGAAACACGACTTTTATTTATGTATTTGGAGACGCTTTTTAATTTGCGAGGCCTTAGATATACTACTTGGTCCTTTCCACGTTATTTGCTCGATGGGAAAACCATTTTTTGCACCTACATTAACTTCGTAATACCCCCCATCAATTTGGTCAAGTTTGAATAACTCGACATTTCCTTATCTCGTCATTGGGGTACTGAGGACAAATAGGTAGATTCAGCAATTAGTCATATTAGAGTATAAGATACGTTGCATGTTAGAGGGCAAGAGCGACAAGGAACGGATATCAGGAGTATTCGCCGACCCCACGGAAATAGGAAGTGGACGGTTAATGCAGTTGGCAAATGTCAAACTAGGATAGCCTTTATAGATTTTCCGAGCGTGAGGCTCGTTAAAGTAGTACAAGGACCCGCTGGATAACAAAGCATTCTGATATGAATTTCTGCGACATGATATACAGACATAGAGGTGTCAAATGAGTGGGTCGGGCCAAATATTGTTCGACCCAAATTGACCCATTTTTATGCAATATAATTTTGACTACCCATACAAAACTTGACCCTAACCTAACCCACACCTGATCTGCCCCATATTATTAAAACACATCCATACTTAACCCCTAGGGAGCACGGACACTCTCCGACACGCATCCGACATGCTCCGACACGTAGTTAATGCTCCTAACATGCGAGCGACATGCGAGTCCAGAATTCTGATATGTCATTCCGACAAGCACGGGTCAATTTTAAAAAAAAAATTCAATATTTTAGAGGTCAAAATGTAAATCTATCAAAACCTAATATTCTAAAATCCTCCACCATAATCGGCTCAGCCCTAACCGTCATCTCTCATCCTCTCAGCTCTCGTCTCTCTTGACCTTTCTAGCCCTCTTGTCTCTCATCTCACGGCCTCTCACACCCTCTTGTCTCTCGGCCTCTCTCACCATCTCTTGTCTCGCACATCGTCTCTAATCACCTTGCATTATCTACCCTAAGGATTTTTTGTTTTGTTTTGTTTTACTTATTGTTAAATGTTAAATTTAATAGTGGAATGTCAATTGCTTGTTTTTTTTTATCTCTCCAAGTTTTATGGATTATTTGAATGGAATGTAGTTGAATTTGTCGATTCGAAACATTGAATGATATTAACAAATGGTAGATTAATATTTTTAGTGTAAATTCATTCTAGGCTTTTTATTACTATTTAATTATTTGTTGATTTGAATCAAATTAATTTGATTTTTAAAAATCATAAAATTGATAATTTACCATGTATATATTTAATATACAACTTATTCCAACGTGTCACAATTCTCTATTTTTTTAGAAATGACACGTCGGCATGTCGTGTCGTGTCGCGTGTCAGTATCGGTGCTACTTAGCTTAACCCCACCTATGATAATAAATACACATCCATTTAGCCCAGTTTAAACTCTACATGTAAGTAAAATAACAAAATATGAAGATGTAAGTCAATGAAATGAAAATTATTAAAAAAATCATATTGTAAGCAATAATTAGCTCGAGATCGATGCTCAAGTGAGAACACGACGTTGCTAGCAGGTCTAATAAGTTGAAATGACCTTTTTTTAAATCCCATGGTTCACTTAAGTTGCAAAAGACATTTCAAATTACTAATATAAAAAGAAAGTTAAAAAGCTAATTCCCTGAAAAAAGAACATGGAAAAAATAAGAAATTTTGAAACAAGACCATAACAGCATATGCACGCCACCACCATTGCATAGTCTTGGTCACTCTATCACGCCAAGACCACCCATACCGCACTCCCACCCTCGTCAAGTGGTCGTCTTTCCAAGAGCAGGTTGAGATTTTCCTTCAACACTTATAAATTGATCACTAGCCTCTTCCACAACCGATATAGGATAATCCAAACAATCTCCCCCTCACACATTGGGCTTAGATCGGAGCAACAATAACCATTTTCGAGTGACTGTTGAGTACATACTTATTGATAACCTGAGCTATAATACCAGTGTTGGGTGGTCTTAGGCCTCTCTCACTCTAAAAGCTAGTTCAAAAGGTGAGGTTTTTCCTCACACTTATAAACTGACCACTAGCCCCTTTTACAATCGATGTGGGATAACCCCAACAATCTCTCCCTTACAAATCGGGTTTAGGTCGAAGCAGCGACAACCATTTTCTAGTGACTGTTGGGTCTAGACTTGTTGATAACCTAGGCTATGAGATCATTTATTGGAGCGCGTAGCAGAAGTCCGATACATTCACCCGAGGAGATCACCCAGAGGGAGCCTAAGATCGAGCCCATCAACATATCTAGTTGGACTCACTTTCACTCAAAAGCTTAATCCAAGGTGTTCTATGCCAACTTGAATATACTAAATACTCCGGAAAACACCAATTCTCCGATGTGGAACTTCTCTAACAAAACTCACACGTGCGTCTTAACAATCTCCCTCACATGTGAGCTCTAGCGTTAGGTTTGCTTCGCCTTATCAAGTATCATTTTACATCAACTTTATCTCAACTTGAATCTCCAATACCAAACATCATCCTTGGTCACTTTTTTCGGACCAAATCATGAAGTCCACCATCGAGCCCATGTTGCTACTCCACAATGCTCACCTGCCCGAAAATTGCGTCGATCACCAGATTCCTTACTTGAGATATTCACCAAACATCGATACACAACCAATCAACCATCTACTCTGATACCATTTGTTAGGGAGTACGTAGCAGAAGTCTTGTACCTTCATCTTATAAGATCGCCAAGAGGGAGCCCAAGTCTAAGCCCGTTAACATATCCAGTTCAACCCACATTCACTCAAAAACTAAAGCCATTGAGTTATGGGCTAACTTGGATATATTAACTGTTATACACCACACCAATTCTTCGACGTGGGACTTCTCTAATACAACTCACACTTGCATCTCAACAATCTCCCCTCATATATGGGTGAGCAAGTCAGACCGATTGGGCCGAGAACCGTCTGGACTAGATCGGACCAGTGGTCCAGTTCCTAGTTCTATAGGGAGGCAGTCTGGTTCTCGGTTCTTAAAATTGAAACCGATGGCCGGGCGGTCCGGTTCCCTGTTCCAGGGGCCTTGGATCGGACCGGTCGAAATTTTTATTTTATTTTTTATCTTTTAAAAGTAACCCTAAATCTAATGTTTACTTGTTTAGGGTTTGCTTCTTTCTTTTGCACTTCCCAACCCTTTTTTCCCTGCCTCTCTCACGTCTTTGACTCTCTTGCAAGTCTCAAGTCCCAACGGAGCCCGACTACTCAGCCTTTGCCTCTCACGCGTCCACCTCTTGCTCGACGCCTCTAGCCTCGTTCAGCTCGTTCAGTCCCTCTCGTTCGATACCTCCCGCTCGGGATCTCACCTCTCTCGCTCTATTTTTAGCCGATCGCGACCACGATCGCATCTCATCAAGGTAAATACCCAATACTCTCTTTGTTCTTCGTACAAAGTATAGGCTAAGAATTACCATGAATCTGCGTCTAATTTTATAAATGTGATTGCCATGACTCTCTCAATGGGTTTCATATTGGGTTTCAGTTAAAGTAAACTTGGGCTTTAATGTTTCAAACCCATTTTTTACCCTTTTCTAAATTAAAAGTGATCCATATTTAACCTGGTCCACTGAAATTGAGTATTTTTTTTTTTGGTCGGATACTGAAATTGAGTTACGAAGTGAGTTTCTTACCCATATTGCCACCCAGACATGATGCCCTTTATATAATTAGCAAGATGCCAACATTTTAAATGCAAGTTTGAAAATCATACCCATGAGAACATTTGATTGGTTGGTGACGTCATATGAAGACGTTACTCGATGTAAATGTCCGATAATTAATAATAGCCTTTCGTATGTTGGATGAAATAAATGTCAAAAGAAAGTATCATACGAAGCCACTCTACTATGTTACTTGAAGTAAGCTTTGTTGAATCTAGCAATATCACATAGAGGGGGGTGAATAGGTGATTCTGAACACTTTTTATCGTTTAATACGAAAATTAAAAGGTTCAGAACTTAAACTAAATATGATCAGTAAAAAGACGTGCAGACAAACTAAATGCGGCAAGAGGAGTTTATGGAAAGAGAATTTGCACGCAATGTTTATAGTGGTTCGGCTTTAGTAAGCCTACGTCCACTCTCCCACGATGACAGCCGATCGGCTGGATTCCACTATGAGTCGTTGAAAGTTACAAGAGTTGTCACTCTAATCGCTCTTACAAAGGAACCTCTCAAGAATAAGAATTTTAAGCTCACAAGAACAAGAGAATGTGAATCTGAATAACTTAGCACTTTGGAATTTAAAGTTCGTCAACTCTCTTCAAAACAGTCACCATTGATCTTCTTTTATACTCCTTCGACCTCGAACTAGCCGTTACCAAGGTCCTTCAAAGGATCTCTCCTTAAGCTTGGAAAAGATTTCACTAAGAATATGAATGTTTGACTCGAGTGAATCTCTTCAAAAGAATGTGCATCTGAATAGGATATGCACTATGAGTGATAGAATGATATCACCATATGTTATATACATCGTTGAATTCGTTTGAGCGCATATGTATAATTCGTGTATGTGTATATCCTGCAATATGAACGTGATGAAGTATCTTCTCCCCCCTTTTGTCATCAGCAAGATAATATGGCATTCCACACATACATAATCTTAGATCCACACAAATATCATAAGAAGGATGTAATAGTCAAGATGCACAGAAATGGAACATCCGACAAAGATAAAATAAAGACGAATAGAACAGTTTGAAACAAATTCAAGATGACGGAGGTGGATTTTGTTTTGAGGAGGAGGAGGGAACATCAATATGCTCTTCATCATCTCTCTGAGCAGCGTCAACAGATTTGTCCATATCAGCAATAAAGGTGGCGAATTCCTTGAGTTCCTGCATCTCTGGAACTTCTTTACTGATCCTTTCATCTCTGATTAGTGTGTAAGTACCGATGCTAGCCATCTCAAAGCAGAAAAGGAGACAGTATTTGTGAAGCATTTCCTCAAACATGTTCATCTTCTTTTCAATTTTCATTTCCATTCTGTCCATCCTCTACATAACTTCTACCCGAAGTTTTTCAACTTCCATCTGAACTAGACTTTGCAAAGCATTCAATGTCCCTGCAGAAGTCTGTTGGACTTCTTCTTCTACCATCTGAGCTTTACCCTTTGAAGTTGAATCCAGAATTCTCTACGAGTTTATCTCCCCCTGAATCTGATCAGGTGCTGAATCTGGAATGATTATAACAGCTTTAGTAGTAGTGGATTCAATCTCTGTGGGTGGCTTTTCAGATAACTTCTCTAGAAGTTGTTCCTTCTGAACAACACTTTCCTCAACATCTTTTTCCTTATGAACAACAGTCAAAATGTCTTCAGTCTGATCAACATTAGGTTCCTCATGTTGTTCTTTTCTGCTGGATTCTTCCTTTTCATCAGCAGCCTTATACTTCTGAACAACTTCAGTCTGAATAGCAGATTCTTCAGGTTGTTCATGCAAAACAGCAAATTCTTTAAGTTGCTCCCCCTGAATCTAAGCTGTTTTAACAGACTTAACTCCTGTGGATCCTCCAGCTGTGATAGCAAAATCATCAGTTTTATCAATCTCCATGTCCTCAGGTGGTGATGAGGACTTCTTCTTTTGTTCTCGAGCAACCAGAACCTCAATGGTTGTTCTGTCATCCAGTTGCTCCTCCATTATCTCTACATATTCACTTGTAGCAAGCTGAGCTTCTTTCTCTGCCTGGTCTCCATCAGCTTCTACATTTCCACTCTCATGAGTCTATGGGAGATCCTCTTCTTTATCCATAGGATCCTCCTGCTTATTTGCTGTTTCATCATTCTCTTCAGCTTCTGACTCGATGTTCCCTTCTGATAAAACAGTAGGGGTCCTCTCATCATCTCTAGATGATATACTTTCTTCTTCTTCTGCTTGTTCTTCTTCTGAAGACTCACTCTGAACAGTGGTTTGCTTTCCTTTTCTGGCCTGTCTTCCTTCTCTTTGCTGATCTCTCACTCTCTGCATTATTCTCTTCTAATTCAACCAGAACAGCCTCTTTGTTCTTATTCACCCATCCACCAGCAATCTGTCTAAAATCCATTTTCTGAATCATGGACTCCCTAACTACCATTATTTGAGTTTCATTCTGAATGAGCTCACTAGGAATCTTGACATTTTGGAAGGTCATGATCCGATAGATTAACCCTACGTAGGGTAATTGTCCTTTGGTCTTTTGCACAGTCCTGTACATGTGGAGAAGAACAGTGTGTGCCAGAGAGTTCTTGCAACCATTTAATAGACCCCACATCAGCTTGGCTTCATACTTCGAAATGTCTATTTTTGAAGCAGCCTTGGGTCTCAAATTCTCAATCACAACTTTGTGCATTACAATGTGCTTCAATGGGAAGTTATTGTAAGCAATGTGTGCCTTGGAATCTTTGGAATAATTCTCTTTTCCAGTTAGAAAGCTGTAGGCATCATCAGGTTGTACATCAATGGGCACAAAATCCATTTCATCAACTCCCATTAAATTTGCTAGTTCTCTGACATGCACATGATATTGGACTCATTCAACCGTATAAAATAGAGAATCAAAATTTCGAAAACATAAGCTTGAATAAAAGTAGGCTGCTAAGTTTGGAAAGATTGGCCACCTTACAGTTGCAAAACCTTTCAGCTTCATTACTTCCAAGTGCTTCCTTATAGAGATACCAACCCTATCAAAATATTTGAGGTCAAATACCCTGTGGGGTATAACTCCTCTTTCCTTAAGCAACTCGAATTTATCACAATGCAACTAACTTGAAAACAACTTGCTTTCAAAGTCCTTATCCTTGATAATCCCTCTGATTTTCTTAAAGTCTTTAACCAACACATCGTTGTCGTCATCAGGTCTTCCCCTGGTTTCATTTTCTTCACTTATAGATTCTCTGATAACGATGCTCTTGGATGGAGACCTTTTAGGTTTTGCGACTCCAGTTGCCACAACCTTTTCTTTGCCTTTTCGAGTTACATTCTCGGGAACAATAGTGGCAATAGGTGTCACAGTTTGCAGAGGAAGTTCTAAGATAGCAAGAAAGTTTTTCTCGCTTGCAAACTTGTGTATATTCAACAGCAACTTGACATTTTCGTCATTGGAACCAATGTTCTTAAAGGAATCACACAGAGGTTTGATAGAGAGAGCTAGAGCGACTCTTTCATCAAACTTGGACTGAGACAAACCTGATTTCCTTTGAGGAATGAGTCTCTCATCTTCGTGATCAGACTCAAAGATATCATTAGATTCAGTGTTATGAGCTTTTCTGCCCTTCATCAACCTTAACGATTTCCTTCTCTGACTTGCACATTCTTCTGCTACTTTCTTCATGGTAGAGGATGATTTCAGAGCCATGGATGAGAAAGTTGGAATTTTTGGAGAGAAAGATTTCGAGTGAGTGAGAAGGAATGTAAACAGAGATAGAGAAGTAAGTTTTTAGGGTTTGAAAGAAGATTGTGATATTTGATAGAGGTGCCAGTTCGAGACCTTTCGAAAGTTTTGAAAAACTGTAAAGCGGCTATTTTTGGAAATAAAATCAATTTAAAATAAAATAAAATCAATCCAAATATATTGAATTATTCCAATCAATCAACGAGGCATATATTTGGAAATTAGAGAATGTAATTTAGAGAACGTACATTGGATTCTTGCCTTACCACAAGTTTCTAAATATAAAGAGGTGTAAGATTAACTAACCTTGCTTCTAAAGTACTAAAAATATGCTTCTGAACATAGGTTATGCAAATTTGCTTCTGAATTTTGCTTCTGAGCAATTTTGCTTCTGAACACTGCTTCTGAGCAGTTTTGCTCCTGAACTCTGCTTCTGAGCAGTTTTGCGCCTGAACTCTGCTTCTGAGCAGTTTTGCTTCTAAACTCTGCTTCTGAGCAGTTTTACTTCTAAGCACTGCTTCTAAGCAGTTTTGCTTTTGAACAATTTCAAGTGACCTATTCTCAATACAACTTAAGAAAAAGGATTAGTAATAGCTAGTTCATTTCGGATAAAATTGAAAGACTCTTTATCAAGAGATTTAGTAAATATATCTGCGAGTTGATTTTTCGTATCAACATACTGAATGTGAACATTTTCATTCTGAACATGATCGCGAATAAAATGATGTTTGTTCTCGATGTGCTTCGCTCTTGAATGAAGAATAGGATTCTTGGTTAAATTTATGGCGCTTGTATTGTCGTATCTGATCTCCACATTTGAATCCTCAACTCCATAATCTCTTAGTTGTTGTTTTAACCATAGGATCTGAGCACAACAACTTCCAAGAGATACATATTCTACTGCTGCTGTACTGAGAGCAACTGTGCTTTGCTTTTTGGAATACTAGGAAATAAGCATATTTCCCATAAGTTGACAGGTTCCTGAAGTGCTTTTCGTGTTGATTTTACATTCGGCGAAATCTGCATCTGAATATCCCTTTAGAATGAAATCAGAATCCTTTAAATACCAAAGACCATAAGTTGGATATGTTCCAATATATTTGATAATTCTTTTTATTGTTGTAAGATGCGATTCTTTTGGACATGTCTGAAATCTTGCACATAAACAGACGCTATAAAGAATATCTGGCCTTGATGTAGTGAGATATAGAAGCGACCCAATCATACTACGATATAGCTTCTGATCAACTTCTTTTCCTTGTTCATCTTTATCAAGCTTAGACGAATGAGACATTGGAGTTTCTGTCTTCTTGCAATTTTCTAAGCCGAATTTCTTGATAATTTCAAGAGCATATTTCTCTTGATGAATGAATATTCCTTTCTTGGTTTGTTGAATCTGAAATCCAAGAAAGAACCTTAATTCTCCCATCATGCTCATTTCGAATTCATCCTGCATTACTTTAGAGAAATTCTTGCATAGATATTCATTAGAAGAGCCAAAAATAATATCATCAACATAAATCTGAACAATAAGAATATCCTTACCCTGCTTCTGAATAAAGAGAGTAGTGTCAACATTACATTTAGTGAACTTTTGTTCAGATAGAAAGCTACTTAACCTTTCATACCAAGCACGAGGTGCTTGCTTTAATCCATATAAAGCTTTCTTTAGGGAATATACGAGATCCTTTCCTCTTAGTTCCTCAAAACCAGGTGGTTGCTCGACATAGATTTCTTCTTTGATGTAACCGTCCAAGAATGCACTTTTTACATCCATCAGAAAAAGTTTAAAGTCATTGTAACAATCATAAGCAAGAAGTAACCTTATGGCCTCTAACCTAGCAACTGGTGCGTAGGTTTCATCGTAATCTATTCATTCTTCTTATGAATATCCTTTTGCCACAAGTCTTGCTTTGTTTCTAACCACCTTTCCTTTGTCGTCCATCTTATTTCTGAACACCCATTTTGATCCTATTACAGGACGATTTTTGGATCTTGAAACGAGCTCCCAGACATTATTGATCTTGAATTGATGAAGTTCTTCTTGCATTGCATTTATCCAATTTACATCATAAGAGCTTCTTCAATCCATTTAGGCTCAATTTCAGAAACTAATGCTATATTGCTCATTGCTTCCTTGAATTTCGATCTGGTTCTGATTCCTTCATCCAAGCTCCCCATTATAAGTTCCTTGGGATGACTGGATTTATGTTTCCAGTTTTTGTTGAATTTCTCGTCTCTAGCATCACTTGGATCATTAGATTCAGATGGTATCACCTCAGGTTCTTCTGCGATTTGTTGGCTTGTTTCTTGATTCTGAACCTCTTCAGATGCATGATTCTCTTCTAAGTTTTCTTCTAGTTCTGAACTTTAATGGATTAACGAAACTCGAACATATTCATATTGATCATTCTGAATCTGAATATTTTCATCAAACTTGACATTCATTGATTCTTCAACGACTTGAGAGTTTTTGTTGTAGACTCTGTATGCTTTGCTCGTTGTTGAATATCCTAGAAATATTCCTTTATCTGACTTCTCATCAAACTTACCAGCTCGACCATTTGCATTCTTCAGAATGAAGCATTTACATCCAAACACGCGGAAGTATGCTAAGCCTGGTTTTCTCTCTTTAAAAAGTTCATAGGGGGTTTTCTCAATGAATGGTCTTAAAGAAACATGGTTTAAAATGTAACATGCTATTGACACAGCTTCTGCCCAAAAGTGTGATGCAATTTTACTTTCGATCAAGAGAGTTCTCACCATTTCTTGTAGAGAACGATTTTTCCTCTCCACTACCCCATTTTGTTGAGGTGTGTAAGGAGATGAAAAATTATGCTGAATTCCAAACTCATCACAAAAATCTGAAAAATTTTGGTTTTCAAACTCACCCCCATGATCAGTTTTGATGCAGGAAATAGAGTAACCTTTCTCATTCTGAATCTTTTTAGAAAATTTGGAGAAGGATGAGAAAGCATCATTTTTGTGCGCAAGAAATAAAACCCATGTAAATCTTGAGTAATCATTAATTATAACCAGGTATTATTTCTTACCTCCAAGAATTAGTGTTCTGTTGGGACCAAAGATATCCATATGAAATAGCTGCAGAACACGTTTAGTTGATACATGATTAATAGATTTAAAAGAGCTTTTTACCTATTTCCCAAGTGTGCAGGCTGAACAAAGTTCTGATTTCTCAAACTTTGTTTGTGGTAAACCTCGAACCAATTTCTTGGATGATAGCTTCGAGATGTGTTTGATACTGATGTGGCCTAGCTTTCTGTGCCATAGTTCAGATTCATCTTTGATAGAAATAAGACACTTGATGTCTTCAGAATCAATGTTCAGAAGGTAGATATTTCTATGACGTCGACTAGTGAAGGTTTGCTTTTTGTCTTTGCTAACACTTGAGCATTCTGAGTCTTGAAAGCAAATTTGATAACCAGAGTCACAGAGTTGACTTACTGAAATCAAATTGTATTTTAATCCTTTGACAAGAGAGACATTGTTGATTGTGAGATTTCCAATTTTGACGGTTCCTTGGCCAACCACTTTGCCTTTATTCTGTCCACCAAACGACACACTTCTACCATTGTAATTTGAAAGTTGAATGAAGTTTTCTGGATCACCAGTCATGTGACTTGAACATCCACTGTCCAGAAACCATTTGTCTTTTCTCTTCCTTGGTACCTGCAAGTAGAAAGTAACTTACTATTTCTTTGGTACCCAGATTTTCTTGGGTCCATCTGAGTTAGTAGCAATAGATATCTTTCTATTGACAGGTCTCCATACCATCATGCAATTGTTTCTAACGTGATTTCTAGCACCGCAGTTTTCACAATGCATTGGATAAAAGGATTTTGTAAACTGCTTTTGGAAATACCGTTGATATGCAGATTTGGAAGGTTTATGGGAAATCCTGTCATTTGTTTCTGGAAATTTATTTTTGAAATTATTTTCCTTTTTGAAACCAAGACCAGATTTGTTACCATACGGAACTTGTCTGGAAATAATGTTTTTCAAGTTTTTCGAACTTTGGGAAAATTTCTTTGAAGTATTTTCAATCTTGGTTTTCAAGTAATCATTTTCTTTCAAGATCAAATCACGATTTTCCTTGATTTGATGAAATTCCCTTTGTAAAAACTCAATCTTGTCTTTTTGAGAATCATTTTGTAGTTTCAAAGAGGAAACTTCCTTTTTGAAAATGGAAACCTTTTTGAGAGCTTCTTTGTAATTCGAGCACAACTCATCAATGTATTCAGAAATTTCATCTGGTATTTCAGAAGAATGTACCTCAACATCTGAATCTGAATTTGAATCTGACTTTTCCATAAGACATATGTTAGCATAGTCATCCTCGCTATCTTCAGAATCACTTAGAGTCTCTACCTTCAATGCCTTTTTGTATTTCTCATACTTGAACTTGTCTTTCTTCAGAAGCGGACAATTGGGTTTGATGTGTCATGCTTTCTTACAGTGGAAGCAGATTACATCTTTGTCTTCTTATTTGTCATTGCTCAATTGTCTCTAATCATTCTTTTTGAATGATTTCTTCCCTTTGAAGTTTCTACCTCTTCGACCCATCTTTTTGAATTTTTTCACTGTGAGAGCAAGTTCTTCGTCGTCTTCATCTTCATCATTTGAATCTGGCATTTCAAAATCAATCTCCACTCTTTAAGTTTTTCTACATTACGAATTTGTTTAAGAATACCTTGTCTTTATTAATCTTACTCGTTTATAACTATAATTTCTGACTTCTTGCCCAAGTTCCTTTAAGAACTTGCTCGTTAAGTTCTTCTTCAAATGTGAATTCATTTATGGTTTTTTACTTCTCTTGTAAGTTATCGCATTAATGATCTTACCTTGGTGTCTTAATCCCATTGGTCCACCTAAAAGCCTATCTCTTTTAGGTTTCTAGATTAGCTACTTATCGGCGTTTAATTGGTCCACTTGTATGGTTACTAATGAACCTTATCCGTTCATTTAATGTTTGAAAATAACATTGATCTTGTCCTTATCATTTAATGCTTGAAAACGACATTGATCTTATCCTTATCCAATTGACTTACTATTACCATTGACTTACCATTGAGTTGTGCATTTTTATCCATTAGAAAATTGACTTACTATTACCTTTGACTTACTAGTGACTTGTGCATTCTTATCCATTAGAAAATTGACTTACTATTACCTATTGACTTTCCATTGACTTTCCTACTTTATTTGACTTATGGATATTGAATTTAGGACTATTATATTTTCTAATGCAAATTTTCCGGAAAACCTCTTAAATAGGCTAAGCAATAACTTTCTTAAGGAACTTCAAAATAACTTTCCTGAAAACTTACTAACTAGCATTTTCTAAATATTCTCTAAAATCATGTCAAGAAGACTTATTTTACTTTTTCTAATTATTTCCAGTGTAGGAAAATTCGAAAAGTCATAACTCTTCCCCCCCTAAGAAATTTCGTCCTTGAAATTTGAACATACCTGGGTCCTTAAGTAAATGTGGATAGCCGCCTTCATTATTCCTTCGTTCTTCCAGGCTGCCTCACCGTGCCTCCATTGTGCCACTCTGATAAATCATTTTTGTCCATTCTTTTTTACCTCAAGAAGTCAGACCCATACCTACCACTCTTTAGAATTCTTGGAACTTCCCTCACAGTTATTATTCACAATAACTATTTAAACTAGCAGATCACAGATTACCAGGATAACTTTCTAAGACTCTCATAATGTTGTTTCAATAAATTTCAATTCGAACCTTGAAATCATTTTGAACATTGGAAATGATACAACTCCTCTTTCGAAGATCATCAGTTCGAACTTTTGAAATCATTTGAACATCGGAAACGATGCAACTCCACTTTCGAAAATCATTTTGAAGTTCCAATTTGAACTTTAAAATCATCTTGAACATTGAAAATGATGCAACTCCACTTTCGAAAATCATTTGTAATTTGAAAGTAGTTTGAATAATTAGAAACGATGCAAATTCACTTTAGCAAATCATTCGAGCTTCGAAATTAATCTGAACATTAGGAGCAATGCAACTCCACTTTTAAAAATTATTCAAACTTTAAAATCGCTTTGAACATAAAAAATAATGCAGTTCCACTTTCAAACAAATCATTCAAACCTTGAAATCAATGCAACTTCACTTTCGAAAATTATTTAGAGTTTCCAATTCGAGCTTTTGAAATCGTTAGAAACGATGTAATTCCATTTTTGAAAATCATTTTAGAAACGATGCAGCTTTACTTTCGGAATTTATTTTGTTCACAAAAGTACAAAACCACTTAGTTCGAGAATACAAATTTAGTTCAAAACTAGAAATGTCTTCAATTTTGAGAACATTTTGATTCCGAAAACTATTCAGTTCAAAATTTTTTTCGCATTTTGAGAAATGTTCTAACTTTCCAAAGAAACATCCTGATTTGAAAATGTCTTAGTTGCTAAAAACACTTAGCTCATAAAACATTTTGAATGTCACAAGCAATTCACCTTGGAAATATAAAGTACTTCCTCCTTCGAAAATAACAACTTAGTTTAAAAGCATAAATTACCTCAAGCTTGAAATCATCATAATTGAAGGACTAGAAACACTTTAGGCTTTGAACCATTTTTTGTCCCTTAAAGCTAAAATATCTTACTTTTGAAAATATGCAGTTCGTATCATAAAAATATTTCGGCCTTGAAAATATTCCCGAACTTCTTTAAAATCAAATTCAACTTTGTAAAGGATTCAGATTTTTTTTTTAAATAAATAGATCGAACTTAGCACAATACCTATACTCACCTTTTTCAGTGTATGACTTGGTTCTTTCCTGCCCTTATCTTTATCCTAGAAGCCTGTAAGGAGCCGCTCTTTGTCCTGGCCTTCTTGCCCCGGTGATCACTCCCCACCCTCATCGGATTGGGTCGTGTAGGTCCACTTAGCCTTCGCCTTGTTCGTCTCCAAGTCACACACCTATGAAGGGAGTCTCGTTCGACAAATCCCATACCAAGTCTTGCAGTTGTTAGGTATCCCGTTTAGCTCATCCCATACCAAGCTTCACAGTTTATCAAGTCCAAAGATAATAACATGTGTAATGCAAGCATGTTTTCAAAACTTATCAAATATGACACTTGTCAAACATCAATTCAAGAGATACAACCAGCTTTCCTTCTAATTTTTAGCAAAAATGTTTTTATTATTATACTTTCATTTACAATCTATTTACAATGGCGTCCCTGGGGATCGAACCCCGATCGCTCTCGGTCCCACTTCATTGCCTTACCACTAGGCTACCGCACTAGTGGCGACATAAGTCGCTTTCTTTAGACTTTTATTCCTTAAGACTCACGTCCCGTGAGAAATAGCAATCAAATCACAAAATCAATAATTCATGCATAACTCATACCAATCAATTTAACACAATCAGCAATCATTGATTCGTGCAAATAAATTCAACACTTACAAGAGTTCGTCTGCTTGGAATTTCCTTCCCCGTAGATTCACCCATCATTTCCTCAAGTTTCTGGCACACTATATCATGACCTTAAACCCATTCTCCATATCATATCAAACTGAAAGCCTCCCTCTATCACTAAAATCTCCTTGTCATTCCAAGCTAAATTCACAATATCACTCCAAACTAAACCTTTGCTCTGATACCACCCAATACGGGGGTGTGACGACCCCAGGACCCTTGCCCCATTTCTGATTATTCTATATTTATTTTTCTCTGTTCTATTAATTCCCTAGCTACCTTCGTTACTTATTTTCTAATGGAGACATTTGGCGGTAAGACGGTCATTCCTTATTTACTATTATGTTCTTATTTTCTGCCAACCTTTATTCTTAATTTCGAAGGATTGCCTAGCCCTACCAAATTAGCAGACATAGCAACTTTCAGTATAATTATAAACATGCAACATATTATATAAGGATGGGAAAATCCATTTAACTACAACAATTTTCTGGCTTCCCTATTTCCTAATACATCCAAAATGCAGGGCAGCTAAGCACACCAGATTTTCTCTCACAACCACACACCACCTCCCAACCTATCTTACAAACAAAAATGGTTGGAGCGTATCCGATTACCAACCATAGCGGATACCCCGTCGGATCAAACCACTAGCGTGGGACAAGGCTACCCTACTCCTCCAAACGGCTCATCCTAAGGCGCAGCTCCATCTTGGAAACCCGGTGGTCCATCGAAATTGCGCAGCAGGCCACGTATCATACCCTCCTCTATTTGTTCGTGCCAAGAGACAAATTGGACTTTGATCTGATCAGCCAACCCTATATCTATCCATATGGTTGAGGTGATGTGGACGTACGTCTTGCCAGAATCCACATCAATCACGGTCCGCTTCAAGTGGGTCATATAGGTATGGAATCCGAACAACGGCTCTTATGGGAATTCCATTTTCGCACCTAAAAAATAATGGGGTGAGCGAACAGCCCAATAAATGAATTTTCTCGGCCTAAGGCAGGAGTATCAATCCAATACTCAATTCAATGGTGTACATGCATTTTAAACAAAGCTATCTTGTGATCCATTGGTAAAGGATGCCATGCATTATCAATCATCGATCAAATCAGTTTCATATAAACCTATAAATGCAACCGATGCAATTTCCTTTCACTTTCCATTTCAAATAAACATGTAAATGCAATAAATGCAATTTCTCTTTTCACTTTTGGGCATCCTCTTCCCGAGCTTCACATCGGGACTTTCGGTACCGGGCAACGTCGTCACTGCACGTGTATGACAAAACTTTCACTTTATATCATTAAGTAAACGACGTCTACGCCATCGCCTCAAGTAAAACTTTTAGCGAATGACCGTAGTTGAATCTATTATCGAGAGCAACGGCTGATAAAATATGTCGTTTAGCCTCGAGCCTCTATACCGTTGCTTTTCTCACTAATGGTGGCGATCATCGTCTTTTAATGACAATCACATACTTGCACACGCATGCTCCTATTATTATCTTTCATCATTAACCAACATGTAAAACTTTAAAAAAACTACAGGACGACGAAAATGGGACGATGAATTTATTGGGTGGCGTATGACCCGTCAAATAGAATCGGCGAGATTCGTGATTAAACCGGCCTTCCGGACACTCCAAACCGATCCAAAACAGAACCGGTTTGCGCCCGGAAGGCGGAACCTATTCGGGTCTGGTCTAGAACCGATCCAGACCCGTCCGGTTCACACCCAGCATGGCCATATAGGGCTCTGTTAGGCCAGGCTTGGCTGGATCCAGGCCCAACCAGGTCTGGGTTGGGCCAGTCCTTGTCTGTCTTGTCTCGGCGAGTCCCATTTTTCCTTCGATCGATCCCCGCTCGACGTCCTCGACTTTTCCCTCGCAATTTTAATCCAAAAGCTTGTCATTAATGCCATGATATACATGAATATACACATAATTAGACGTTAATGCGATACCAAATCAAGTAATAAATGGATATTACCACGTTAGATCTAAAAAACCCATTCACCATTTTACCATACTACTTCGGTGAATGAAACCCAAACTAAAATTACAAAAGATAGCGGAACGTTGGTTGCTTGGCGGCGGCGTGACGGCGTGGATGTTATCCATTCATTTAACTCTTGAAAATGACATTGGTGGCTTGGCATTTGTCCCGCCCTCGATCCATTATTTTTATCCCTTTGTTACTTATTTTGCATTTCTTACAAATTCTAAGAGAATATCTTAAATTGAATTATTAATGGTATCTCCTCTCGTTAAGTTTTTCTACAATACGAATATGTTTAAGAATACCTTGACTTTATTAATCTTACTCATTGTTGACACCGAAATTTCGATTTCCTTTTTTTATTTATATTATACAAAAATGAGAATTAATTCTCACCAAAAATATTTCCTCATGCATTGCATTTTTAGTTTTCTCTACATTGCATTTTGCATCGACGACGAGGGTTTGAGCTAAGCTCGACAGACGGTTTAGACTGACCTCCATAATTTTTGTCTAAGGTAGGCTGACATTACTGAAAATTATCTGAGTCCCTCGAGCATATTTTTTTAGCTTAATTAAGCTGGTTAAATAATTATTTTTTCAAAGGGCTTAATTAAATGCATATTTTTATTAGAATAGCCTAATTTAAGCTCAGAAATTTGCATGAATGAGCTTCAAAAATAAAATAATTTTTGGCCAGAGTTAGACTTAGGTGTGACGAATTCTATAGTGGGTTTGGACGTAATTTCAATTTCAAATTAGCCCATTTTGGTTATTTAATTAAGCGAGGCCTTTAATTAACTACTCATTTAATTAATTAAAGCCCGAGATGTCATGATAAGCCCACAAGAGAGGCCATTTTCGGCCATCATCATCACCCCATCATTTGGCAAAAATTTCATGAGTATTTTGGCGGATCTGGACTCCTTGAGGATTAAATTAATTCAAAAAATTATCTATAAAATTAGAGTTTTAAGAAACTGAAACTCTATCCTCTATCTAGCTGAAAATAACAGAGAGTTTCGCTAGATTTGGACTCTTTCGAGATCAGAAATTTTAATCCAATGGCCTAGAACGAATCCTACTCTAGCTAGGACAGTCAATCCTACTGTCACAATTAACTCCTACTCCTACTAGGATTGCTTAATTGAAGCTCTATATAATCAAACCTTCACTGAAGGCATATTCATTCGGCTACACTTGAAATTTTCAACACATTGAGAGCTGAAGTTGGAAAGCATCCTCGAGAGGATCAAGGGTTCGATTGTTTCCCCGTGGTTGAGACAATCCCCTAAGCCGAGAACACCATTCGGTCGAGATCCCCTCGGGCATCCGTGAGCTTGTGCCGCCCCTAGCTCCTCTATGCGTGCCACCACAGTAGCTGTCCAAGGTCCACTAGTGTCTCAATTCAGCCGCCGTTCATCCAGCTCAGTCCCGGTGCCGCCACAGCTTGCCATTCAGCCCCGGGGTGCCTTGCTTCAACCGTCGATCGCCACCACCAGCTCAGCTCAGGATTGTCGTTATCCAGCTCTGATCGGTGGTTATTCAACCTCATTTTTTCATCAATTCTTAAGCTCTAACAAGGTTATCGTTTGGTGCTAAAGGTCTTACGAATCCGGAGCTCAATTTGCTATGAAATTGAGTGAAAAGTAGGCTGTTTTGGGCGATTATCCAACCTTGCATTGGTGTTGGAATTTGCTCGAAAAAAGGTTTAAATTTCTTCAATTTTTTGTTGCAAATCAATGTTTGTTTGTTTGGAAATATGCATATATGTTCTTATACTTTTATGAACATATGAGATTTGCAATAAAAATTGATAAAGTTCAAGCATTTTTTTTTATCAAACAAACGTATTCTTAATTGAATAACTATGTAGCTTGTTCTTTTACGAACAATCGAGTTTATGGACGTTTTTGTGCTAAAACCAAAAATTGAGTCCTTTTTGCTAAAAATACTGACTTTTTCGAGTTAACTCAATTGGATCATGAAATTGGTTGAACTCTATGCATAATTTGAGAATTGATTGATTGTGATTGGAAATTTTTTTTCTCAAAACAAGAAGATCATTCAGTTTTTATTTTTATGATCTAAATTGAATTGGAAAAGATTGAATTTTTGGTGAATTAAAAAAGGATTTTTGGCATTCTCACCTCCTTGGCCGAATTGCTCTATGAGTGTAGATAATCCATAGTTGGTTAAGTGATATTATCCTTGATTGTTTGACCTTATCACATGTTGTGGATGATGATTGTCCTAAGCTAGACTTTATCTAATTTTTAAGAACCTCTTAATTGGATAATGTCTATTTGGGCACAGATAAACTTTTGATCTCGATAATTATCTCTGGCATGTGAGATTGGTTGCAGTACTTATCTTGTGGATTTATGGATGATATCTAATGTTATGGATAACTTTGAGATTCGATTGGGTAATTATCCAATTTTTTTGAGAATTATCTGAATTAATTTGTGAATCTTAAGGATAATTTTTCTCAAATCAAAGATTGAATCTCAAGAGGGAAAGTGGCCCCCCACATGGACAATTTTCGGCTACCCCTCTATTTTTTCAAAAATTCAAATTAAGTTAGTTCGTTTTGCCTCTCGCTTGGTCACGTTTGTTTATTTTTTATAAAGTTTGCACAATTATAAACAAACATGCCCATAATATATGCTCCCTTGTGCCTTGTCCCTTCGGAAAGTTAAATTATATTTTCCTAGCCATGATCTTATGGAATGGGATTACAATTTGTATAGAATTTCGTGGTCCGTCCTTTGTTTTAAGGGATGATGTTATTCTATATCCAATTCGTTTACTGACTCAAATCTAAGAGTATGTTGCGAATAAAATTTCCTCCGACCCTAATCTTTGGATACGAACAATTTAATCGGAAAATTCGGAATCAAAGGTATATTATGGGCATTTTTGTTTATTTTTGTTCATCTTTGCATTTCATCTTTTGTTTAATTAAATAAAAAATCTCAGAAATAATTCTCATTTTTGCATAGTTAATCATGTCAAAAGTCTATTTTTATGTCATAAATAACATCTAATATAAATTAAGACTTTGAGAAAACTTAAGTTAAATTGGATGTTATCACATTTTAAGACATGTTTTCATAGTGGTTGTCATTTAATCCAAAAATAATAATAAAATTCATGTTTTCGAGTATCATATGGTCATTCATGTCACATTTTTCTAAAGCAAAATAGAAAAAATAATCATTTCATTCACATCATCAATCAAAAGGGATTTTTCATGAAAATCGGGTACCAAAAGGGCATTAATTTTTTCAAATTAATGTAACCAAGACTCCGGACTCATTTTCTCTAGTTCGTAGAAATAAATTAATTCTCCCGTTAATTTATTTAGTGTCTAATCGACCTACCAAGAAAGCAATTAGTGGCGGCTCCAAATTGAATAATTTTTTATAAAAAAAATAAATCAAACCTTAGTTGCAATTCGATAGGACTTGGGAGGGTCCGAATTAGGTTAGTTAATTAACATGATAATTAGTTAGCCTAATTTTAGGTCGCAACAGCTTGGCGACTCTGCTAGGGAATTAAAAATTTTCAATTTTATTTTTTCGAAAATTTTAAAGGGGGTACCGAATTTTTAATTTTTGGAAGATTAAACTTAATTTTTTGGAAAATAAAAACTAATCCCTTAAATTTTTGATTTTTTTAAAAAAATGAATTGCTTGTGGACTTAGGCCATTGATTTTTTGCGATTTATCCTTGGATTGATTGATTGTGATCGATTTTTGGATTGTTTGATTGTGAATGCCTCTTGATTTATGGATTGATTTTCGTGGGTCATATCTTGATGGTTGTGAATTACCTCAATCATGGTTGTGAATTACCTTGATTGGTCATGGTTTGCCCTTGATTTGTAGCTATTTTTGCAAGTTTACTTGATTTTTGGCATTGAATTTAATTGCTCTATTTTATTGCAAATTTTCCATGATTGAGTGATTATACATGTTGCGCATGATTTCATGTCATTGCATCAGACCTAAAATGTTAGATGAGCCTAGAATGGTGTCTAGGCAAGACTCTTCCTAGCCTTAGAATGAGGAGCATATGACCTTGCCTTCGACCCCAACTATGTTAAGAATTCCCCGCACTGGCCTGAATCTACTGGCACGAGAAGAATTCTTAACATCTCCAACCTTAAAGGTGCTAAATAAGGACCAGAATTTTTTGGTACGATTTGCCCTCTAAAGCTATAAAAACTTGACTAATAATGCATGCATGAACATCATTCTATCTTTGCTTTTTGTACATACTCTTTTCCTGTACTTAATTGGAGTCGGTCCATGGCTATTAGGTGTGTCATTGTGTTGGTCTATCACTTCATGGGGCACGACAATATCGGTACCGTTATTATGTGCAAGGCCGACATGGCTGATTAGTTGGCACAGCTCGATTAGACAACATGTGAGTATGTGGAACGCAGACTAGGAAAGTTGCTCTTGCTGCTTGATATCGAGGTCTGTGTCACGCCCCGAATCCCAGGCACGCGACAACCCTACCAAATGCCTCAAGTCATTAAGGACGACTTCCCAGGCCTGTCATCGACCTATTCATTTTATCTTAGAATTAAGCGCACGCGGAATGTTCTACCTCCCTAGACATAAATATAAACAACAGGGATAGGCAGTAGGAAGACGACAACCAACAGCAGCAAAAGATCATTTTATTTATATATAGTTAACTTTGGCAAGCGAAAACATCCACAAGCCCACTCTTCAAGGCTACTTCCTAAGACCACCAAAAAGATATCGAGTCAGGGTTAGGGGTTAACTTTACTTCAAAAAGCTCCATCCAAAAAGGGAGTCTCTACCCCTACACTCGCTTAGATAGCGGTAGCTAGACGGAGTCTCAGGGTTCTCCTCTACCGGGTCAGGCTCCAAGTCAACCACTTCCCCGTCCGGGGTATCAACGTCCATCGGATCCCATGTTCGGATTGTCGGGGTCGTAGTCGGGGGTCCCTTAACCCCGGAATAGGCCCGTAGAGAGCATTGCCGTGGCGAACAAACCAAGCCTTGAAGCGATGAGGCACCAGGTACTCCATCCCCTTTTCCACCCAAAGAGTCGTCACATGATGTTCCTATACCCGATCCGAATCCGAAATCGGATGGTACGTGATAGCGAACGACTGGTCAAGTGGCACCTCAAACCGTACCTGGCAGACCTCCATACTAAGGACCTAAAAACAATTAACAACGGCAAATGAGATATAATATCTTCTTGAGTCAACGCCTAAGTCCGAGCAGGGCATTGATTCACTCAGGCGGCCTACAAATGCATAACAAAACGATGATAGATCAATAGAATATGATTCACGCCACGCTCTAGCTACTAAACGGTTAGGCACATATCTCAATAGCCAATCACCAATCACATGCAAGCTTACCCCGCCCTAGCCCACTCAGCAGTAACCACATGGCATTCAATCATATACAGACTAAGGCACACAACCAAAGTACTCGTCAATAACTCATGCACAATGCAACACACATGTTTCAGTTATTAACGCGAGAGATACTCCACTCTCAACCACAGCACACTAGACAATTGGTGCTCTTCCGACAGGACCAAGCGTCGTCCTATTCCATCCAGCGACGGCAACCGATAGCCCCTCAAGACCCCTAAGATGGACATACCAGGATTTTTGGTAAGGAACTTCGATCCGTCACCTGCTACGATCAGCATCCGATCAGCCGTGTTATTCCAAATACCATCGACACAAACTGTCTGGCAACCAATAGGCCATGTGATTACGTCCTCACCAGCACGGACATATCAGGCGTGAACCCAAGCTATCAAGGGTACCGCCAACGTCCTCAGTTACGTTAGGGTGACGCTCAATCACCGTGTGACCACACAAGCACGCTAGGCAACCAAGCCAGTTCATATCTTCACATTTAATCCAATGCAATCCCATTCATAGTCAAGCTCAAAACCCGGCTGGAAGCCATTTTCATGCTCAAAAGACGTAGTTGATCACACGATCATTTGATTCCAGTTAAACTTGATATTATGATATATGTGATCACTCATCAGATCCACGTAATTAAACACCAAAGGCACTCAGTAATTATTCAATCAGCATCCAATAATAATTAATTAATAATAGATAAATATCCCAACCTTGACTATTTATCTCCACAATAGTTAATTAACCATACGATAATTAACTAACCCAACCTCAGCTAATTAACAGATCAGAATCACCTAAAGCAACTACAGTTAACTAAAGTAATCATTGTTAATTTACTCTAACCACAGTTAACTATTTAACCTAACCACGGTCAAACTAACTAATCCACAATTATGCTAACTAACCCACAATTAAACTAAGTTAATCTAACACTAAGTGTAATTAACAACCTAATCAAAGATTATGGGTTAACTCACAAACTACGGTCCAGCAATGACGACGGCGGCGGCGAGTGGCGATGGCGGCACAGCTACGGGTCGACTCGGGGTCTCGAGTGCTGCAATGACGACGATGAGCGACGGTGACTCGCAGGTGGCCCAGGACGACTGGCGAACAGCGGCGGCACGGCGGTGGCAATCAAGCAAACGGCAATGGGGACTGCATGGGTGGCTCGCGGACGGCGGCGCAGGGCTACGATGAGGTGGCGAGGGTCACGGGGGAGGGTGGTCTACGGGGATGACGGCGAGCTAGCGGGTCGTTTGACCGAGGGCAGTGCGGCACGAGCGAAGGACGACGATGCTGCGGGGGCGGCGGCCAGCGGCGGGCGACGACGACGAAGGCTAGTGAGCAGTGGGGGGTGGCCGAAGGAAGAAGAAGAGGAAAAAAGGGGGAGTGAGGTGGACCTCGGGTCGGTGGGGGCTCAACGAAAGGAAAAAGGGGGCACGACGCAGCGGGGGAGAAGACGGAGCGGTTGCGGGGCCGCTGGTGGTCGGCGATGGGTGGCTGGAGGTGAACGAAGACAGGCAGAGGTGGCAGAGGGTGCTGGTCGCGCGCAAGGGAGAGGGGAGGAAGGGGTTCGGCCAAACAAAAGGAGAGGGGGAAAGAGAAGAGAGAGAGAGGGAAAAGGTGGGATTTGTCTAGAGTTGATGGGTAATTAAATGAGGTGGGGCCCAAAGGTTAAGTTAAATTAATGGTTTCGTCTTATATGAATAATATCTGAGGGTAAAAAGGTAATTTGCTAATGTGGGATAAATTGGTTATTTAGCACAAATGACTGAAGGTATTTTCGGTTAGGGTTAGACTCGGGTGCGAAGGGTCTCGATGCAAGGTTCTACGGCATGACTAAATCGGCTCGACTCTTCTTACCAGCGCTTTAGGGTCTTCCAAATCCCTTCCGGATCAAACGAAATCACGTCCAATAATTGTCCCTTAAACCTCATGAATCCACTATTATTTATTTTACAAACCTTGAAATTTCGGGACGTCACATCTGTGCTGGTATTAACCATGCATTAGCGCATTGTTGGGTCCCTAAGATGGCCACATTTTTGCTAGGTAAGCATCAGCTCACATCTACCTTGGAGGAGTATAGCGTGCTCATTGGTAAGACATTGGACTCTGAACTCATTCGTCCATACTTGGGGTTTGATTACTCTATGGTGTTAGCTGAGTTTTTTAAAGTTGAAATTTCTGTCATTCAAAGGATTTTGAAAGCAAACTATGGGAATTGTCCATTTTCATTCTTGATCCACTGTTTTAAAATGGCTGAATCTTTGCAAAAAGGGAAGATTTTCTTGATCGCCTTCTTCGGATTGATAGTGTTCCCCCACCATAAGAACTCCGTCAATTCGAACATGGTTCATTTCACCCAATAGGTTTGCAAAGAAAAGAATTTTTTCATGGCCGTGCACGCCGAAACATTATTTCTCTAAATAAATATAAGCAGGGCAAGGCCAAGGTCTTGCGAGCACCGGTTGAACTTTTACAAATCTGTTTC
The DNA here is from genome assembly GCA_029784005.1 of Lenwebbia sp. NSW1173648. NCBI lineage: Eukaryota > Viridiplantae > Streptophyta > Magnoliopsida > Myrtales > Myrtaceae > Lenwebbia > Lenwebbia sp. NSW1173648. Next base: position 15,568,868 of record JARCGZ010000008.1, on the reverse strand, counting down.
CTTTCCCATATTAAGGAGTATCAAAAGCTTGTGTCGGTTGACAAGCTTAGGAATTATGCCCCGCCGATAGTTGTTTTCAAAAATAAACAAGATGAGTGTCTCGATTATCACTTTTTTGAATGGCTAACACACATGAGGGATCTGACCGCCACGTCTCTCTAATGGCAAGCTAGCTGGTTCAAAGGTAAGGTAGCTTGTCTTACTTCGGGGCAAGCCGGACAGGTTCCTTTGCTGGGTTTCACTAGGATAGTAGAATATTACCCTCCTCGGGTCATACGACAGTTCGGATGCGTGCAAAAGATGCCTCCACCTCTCCCATCTGAACAAGTCCACCTGAACTTCGAGAACCTCATACCGGAGCACAAGGAGACCGTTATCTCTACTTGATATTTGTGGGCAGCTTGTCATCCCATAGAGCTTAGCTTTCCAAGAAAGCCGTTAGAGCTCGCTGATGAGGCATATTGATCCACAAAGGAGTATCGACTGAAGCACTCCATTCCCCTGGCCTAGCGTCTGAAGCTTCCTGAAATCATTCTGACTCAGCACATGAACAACGAGCTTAGGTGGTTACTGGCTGACGCATATGAGGAGATTATCATGGCAAGGAAAGCACTCAAGCGATCGAAGACTGAAGCTGGTCCATCAAAGCATCCCCAAAAGTGATAGATCCAGTCTTGTCTCGTCGAGTTGTATCTTTTCATTCATGTCTTTTCAATTCTAGGTCGTTTGTTTAGGGCGTTTATCCTTCAAGCTCATGAATTGTAGTACTTCTTATTAATTCCAGTTTAATGAATGGTTCTGTTTCTCGTCGACCTTGCTGTAATGCACGAATTTTCTAATTTTCTATCCAAATATGGAGCATCCCGTCTTCATAATAAATTTTTGGAAGATCCTAATCTATTTTGACAAATATTTTGAGGTCAATCCGGTACGTATTCCATTTATGGAAAAATTAATGGTCAAAACTAAGCAGTATGAAATTTCATGGGATTTTTTATCTCACCATTTTCCACTAATAAATGGGATTTTTTTGAATGAATTCAAAACATAAAATCGGTAGAACGGGCTTTGAACTAGTGATCTACAAATTTTCGGACCTTAATTCACATTTTTAATGGCCCTTCTATCCCTCAAACGAAAATCGAACAAAACAGTTTTTTGGACAAAATTTTTCCAAAAAAGCATTAAACTATATTGATCCATAAATTTTCAGCCTCTGGTCAAAACATTAAAGTTGTTCATCATCATCTCAGCTACATGTCCGTAAATTTTAATGTCATTTTGACCACTCTATGATTTTTCATGAATTTCATGCCAGAATCCGACGGAACTAGAATTTTCCTAGGTCGTGGTTGTGTGTCAACTCAAACGTGTGAGTGGGTATGGTCTAGAGCCGTGGATCGAATCTCGTTTTCATTCATCATACTGATCATATTAATGCACTTTTGTCCGTAATTCATCGCGGATACTCCACATACTTATAATACTCGATCGAGTGCGAGGAAGATGGCTGACAGAGCCGAGATCAATGCAGCGGTCCAAAAAGCTCGCAAGGAGCAGATGGATGCAATGAATGATTGGTTTGAGGGGATGATGTCTCAAGCGATAGAAAGAATGGTAGCTAGTTTCGCAGCTAAGCTGGAGCCGTCTAGCTTGGCTCCTCAACCCATAGCGCCTCCTCCATCTCCTCCGACGGACAATCCTAACAAATTCTCGGACCGTGTGCCTACCCATACCTTGCTACTGGAGGATGTTATTTTGGCTGGTGCTAGCTTTGGCACATCACCTATGATCTCGACACCCCAAGCCGGCCTTGTAGCCGGGGGGATGAGAGAGGAGGCCATGAAGATCACAGCCCGGATGGAACAACGTCTGAGAGAAGTTGAAGGGACGCATAGCCTGGCTCCCATCGACCTGTCCATCTATACTAAGGTGTAGGTCCCTGTTAAGTTCAAGATGCCCGACTTCGAGAAGTATGATGGCACTTCCAACCCGATCCATCACGTGCAAATGTATCAAGTACGAATGAACAAGTATGTTGCTAATGGCCCCCTAATGGTTCAGACTTTCCAGGCCAGTCTGAAGGAGGCAGCAATGAGATGGTACACAGATTATAACATCAATCGTATGGAGAATTGGGAAGAAGCTGCAAGCGCATTCGTCAAACATTTCAGGTTTAACCTGGACATCATCATCTCAAGAGGAGACCTGGAGTAGGCAGAGATGAAAAAGGGGGAAACCATGAAGCAGTATGCCACTAGGTAGAGGAACATTACGGTTCAGCTGAGACCAGAGCCACCGGAGCGTGAGCTGATGAGGTTATTTGTCTCTACCCTTCCTCAGGCCTGCGATCCCGATTGCTTGGAACCGCTGCTTCATCATTTAGCTAGCTCATTTCGATGTGTGAAGAGGTTGAGATCAACTTAAAGAAAGGATAGTATGGTGACGCTGGCTCTACCACTAAGCGATTCCCGGCCAAGAAAGATAAGGAGCCACCCCCGCAGGTGAATTTGACTTATGTGCAGAAGCCTTAGGCTCAAGCACCTAAGGTACAGGTCCCCAACCAGCAATAGGCTAACTTCGGTACACAAAACCAAAGGGCAAACCGACGTAACAACCGATAATACACCCCGCTCCTAGGTACTCCCTCTCAGGTCTTAGCTGTCCTATGCAAGAAGGAGTGCAAGAAGGAGTTTTTGACGACAAAGCCAATATGAGCGAACTATGCGACTTTTCCTAAGTATGACCTGGCTAAGAGGTGCGATTATCACCATGGCGAGCCCGGGCATAGCGCTTAAAAATCTCATTCAGGATTTACTCGAATCTGGGGCATTCTCGTTCCAGACCAATAGTCCACCGAACATTCAGAACAACCCATTACCTAATCAAGAAGGGAAGGTCAATGCTATCTTTGGAGCTGAGACTAGCCTGGTCAAAAGTGTTAGGGTTCAGGTTGCTGACGTTTTTGATGCCTTGGTTCGAGCGGGTTATTTTTGAAGCGAGGATGTTGTGTCGTTGGATCAGGTAAGACAAAAGGTTCTCAGTCTGATGGAGCATAGGATGATCATATACACGAGCTAGACCAGGGTGGTGGCTACCATTTTCCAAATTGTCATCAACTGGGATGAAGAGTTGCCCGCATTGAACACTCAGGCCGAACCAAAGAATGAGGATGAAACAGCTGGCCAGATTAAGGCAGATCCGGAGTTAGCTGATATGCCCTCCTTGGAGGATGCTTCCGACAATGAACTAGGGATCGTCGTGCCTGATGCTTTTGTAATCACATCACCTCAACCTTTCCCATATGAGGATGATAAAGTAGTGCCATGGTCTTATGATTTATAGTTGGCCTTGGTAACAAGGTCTGGACGTGCTTACAACAATGATCAACCAACCAACCAAGCTACGAACAAAGAAGCAAAGGAGTTTTTGGCGGTTATCAAGGCAAGCGAGTATTGCATGGTCGATCAACTACGTAAGTTGCCGGCTCAGGTCTCTCTCTTAGAGCTCCTCTAATCCTCTGAGAAACACCGGAACTCTTTGATGAAGGTACTGGGGGGAGTCCATGTGCCTGAAAATATCGACGAAGACAAGCTGGAGAACTTTGTCGGGACAATTCTTCTGAAGGATCAAGTCGCTTTTGCTAATGATGAAATCCCTGACAAGGGAAGGGGCCATAATAAAGCTTTACACTTCTCAGTCAAACATAAGCAGAACCACGTGACTCGAGTGCTGGTTGATAACGGGTCTGCTTTGAATTTGTGTCCTCTGGCTACACTAAATCGCTTAGGTATTAACCTGGCCAGGATGCAAGCAGCTAAGCTGTTAGTCAGAGCTTTCAATGGAATGAAGAAGAATGTCATGGAACAAATCAACCTAGAGATATAGGTTGGCCCTTCTGTGTTCGATGTTATGTTTCAGGTGCTAGATATCCCTTCAGCTTTCAACCTCGTGGTAGGTCACCCGTGGATCCATAATGTTGGAGCCGTTCCATCTAGCCTTCATCAAAAGATAAAATTTGTGGTTGAATAGAAGCTAGTTATCATCCACAGAGAGGAGGATTTTCGTATTTACAATGAGATGGCTATTCCTTATATCGAAACGGAGCATACCGAAGAAGACTCTTACCATTCCTTTGAGTTGGTATACACCATTCATGCTTCATCAGAGAGTCCTTTCCCAATCCTAGAGCTGTCTAAGATCTTCCTGCAGTTTCTCAAGCTCATCTTTTTTCGAAAGGTTTTGTTCAGTGAGTTTTAAAACTTCCTTTTTCAATTTAGACATTCTTTTTCGAAGCCTTTTTGTGTTCTGCAAACATTTCTTTTAAAAAATCTTGCATTTCCTCATATGAAAGTTCAGAACCATTTACCTCATTTTCTTCTTCTTGTTCGGATTCTGCCATGAGACAAAGATTTGCTTCATCTTCATCGGTTGACTCGCATTTGGTGTTACTCCATGTTTCAGCGTTGAGTGACCTTCTTTTCTTTTCGAATCTTCCTCCTCTTTTCTTTAGGAGAGGGCAATCAGGCTTAATGGGTCCTGGTTTCCTACATTCAAAGTAAATAATGTCTTTACCTTTGCTTTCTTCCTTTCCTTTGAAATATCTCTTCTCTTCTGAGAATCTAGGATTCCTTCTTCCTCTAAAGTTTCTGCCCTTTTTCATAAGAGTTTTGAATGTTCTAGTAATCAAGGCCATTTCATTGTCATCTTCTTCTTCAGCAGATGTTTCACCTCCTGCATTTTCATCGTTGGCATTGAAGGCAATAATTTTCTTACCTTTGGACAGGTTTTGTTTGTTTATGCCTTCGGCTTCATAAGACATCAGCGTGCCTATGAGTTCATCCAGGGTGATAGGTTGAATTCTCATAGTTTCTCGAACAGAGGTTTTCACGGTGATCCATTCTTCGGGAAGTGCTCTAAGCAGCTTGTTTACTTTTTCAGCATCTGTGAATGTTTTCCCTTAACTAGCTATGCCATTCACTATCTCAGTGAATCTCGTGTACATTTCTCTCACCGTTTCACCTGATTTCATCACAAATGTCTTGTAGCGACCAAGCAGGATGTTCATCTTGGTTTCTTTCACATGATCGGTGCCTTCATAGATTACTTGGAGGCAATCCCATATTTCCTTAGCTGAACCACAAGAAGATATACGATTAAACTTAGATGGAGATAAAGCACGGTAGAGGAGATGTTTTGCTTTAGAGTTAAGAGCAGCTCTTTTTCGAAACAGTTTGAGGCGAACAGCTACTACTTCAGCAATCTATTCAACGGTTTGTTGTTCTCTGGCAGTAGCAGCAGGAGCAGCAACTAGAACTTCTACTCCATTTTGAATTACGCCCTCAATATCTTGATCACATACATCAAGGTAGGCAAACATTCTGTTCTTCCAGTAGTTGTAGTTGCTTCCATCAAAGTATGGAGGTTTGTTAGGTGCTGCGGATTCATTGCTCAAAAAACCACCAAAGTCAGTCATAATAAGGATCTTTATGCTATGAAGAAATACACTTCAAATAACAAGCAACAGGGCTCTGATACCAATTATTGGGGCTAACAATGCAACCTAGAGGGGGGTGAATAGGTTGTTTCGATACTTTTTCAAACAATGCGAAAAATAGTAGGTGATATGAAAAAGATCAGGTGAGAAAATGTTTCGCGCAACAGTATCTGAGTGCGTGCAAATAGAGTAATGACTTAGAAAAGATCGGCACACTAGATATATAGTGGTTCGGCTTATATCCCAAGCCTACGTCCACTCCATACAACTAACAGCCACAACCCGGGCTAGAATGCACTAGTTAACTGCCTCAAGTTACAACCAGTACATGAACTGATCTTTCACGCGATAGATCACACTATCTTGATACAACCTCACTACTCAGAAATGTACACTTGATTTTGCACAATTACAAGGCAACTAAAGATCACAAGATCTTTCACAGATTAAGCTTTTCAACTAGAATAAATTCTAGAGCACTTTTGATATTCAATTGGTCCGAACTCTCTTTAGCCTTCATGACTTCCTCCTTTTATAAGCTTTAGCATTCTAGTCGTTTGAACACCCTTGGGGAAGCAAAAGAGCCGTTGGAGATGGATGGGACACCTTGTCCTTGTGCTAGAATAGTCTTCTTTCAGGTCAGACTGGACTTGCTCGAAACCGGCGTAGATATACTGTTCCTCGCTGACGGGTTACTATTGTATTCTGACAGAGCAGTTGTACTGCTCCCCGAGGAGATACAAATCCTGCCGTTGGCTTTCCCATCAACCTTTGGTAACTTCAGCTAATCTTTCTCAAGCATCATAACGTTTGGACTTTATACAGCTTGTCTGACCTGATCTTTCAAGATACGATATCAAACAATCGGTGACCAGATCTTTTGAGGTCCTCAGCGGCTGTTTTCATCAAAATGCTTCAGACACCACTTGATGTCCAAGCAACTGGCGATAAGTGATCCTTGGCCTTGCATAACAAATATCTGCACACCAAAGGTAAATTAAATAGGAAAGGACAGTTTGAAAATCATCAAAATATTTCATGAGATGTTTCTCCAACAGGATGGAGGACATCACTTTGGTGCGCGAGTTTTCTGATGTATTTTCGCAAGAGTTGCCAGGGTTGCCACCAAGAAGAGAATAGAGTTTGTGGTTGAGTTAGTCCCTAGAACGGAATCGATCTCCAAAGCACCATATCGGATGGCGTTATCGGAACTTAAGGAATTGAAGGTGCAGATGCAAGAGTTGCTGGATAAAGGATTTATCCACCTTAGTGTGTCGCCTTGGGGAGCCCCGGTGTTGTTTTTAAGGAAGAAGGATAGATCATTGCGTCTGTGTAATGATTACCGACAGTTCAATCAGGTGACAGCCAAGAACAAGTACCCGTTGCCAAGGATCGACGATTTGTTTGACCAACTTCAAGGAGCTTCGGTGTTTTCCAAGATTGATCTACGGACGGAATATCATTAGTTGAGGATTAAGAAGGAGGATATACCGAAAACGGCATTTAGGATGCGCTATGGTCACTATGAGTTTACTGTAATGCCGTTTGGTCTGACAAACGCCCCTGCTGCTTTTATGGATTTGATGAACAGGGTGTTCAAGGAGTATCTGGATAGTTTCGTCACCGTGTTTATCGAAGATATCTTGGTGTACTCGAGTAGTTACGAGGATCATGAGCAGCACCTAAGGACAGTATTGGGGACTCTTCGGGAGCATCAGTTGCATGTCAAGTTCAGTAAGTGTAAGTTTTGGTTGACCCGTGTATCTTTCCTAGGTCATGTGGTTTCTGGAGTAAGGATATCCGTGGATCCGGCCAAGATTAAAGAGGTCATAGATTGCCCAAGACCAACAATGGTGACAGAAGTTCGGAGTTTCTTGGGTTTAGCAGGCTATTACAGATGCTTCGTGGAAGGATTCTCTGCAATAGCTATGCCGTTGACACGCTTGTTGAAGAAGGATGAGAAGTTTGAGTGGATGGATAGGTGCGAGCGCAGCTGTCAAGAGCTTAAGCACAAGCTAACTACGACTCATGTTTTGACGATACCGTCTAGTCTCGGAGGTTATGAAATTTACAGCGATGCGTCGTTTAAAGGATTGGGCTGCGTTCTAGTGCAACATGGGAGAGTGGTTGTGTATGCATCTCGTCAATTAAGGCCACATGAGTCGAACTATCCGACGCATGATCTGGAGTTAGCACCGATCGTTTTTGTTCTCAAGATCTGGAGGCATTATCTGGTTGGAGAAAGGTTTCAAGTTTACACCAATCATTAGAGTCTTAAGTATTTGTTCTCTCAAAAGGAGTTGAACATGAGGCAGCGCCGTTGGATGGAACTCCTTAAGAATTATGACTGTGAGATTTTGTATTATCCAGGCAAGGCTAGCAAGGTCGCAGATGCATTGAGTCGGAAGTCAGCGCTCGCCCAGTTGATGGTCCAAGAGTGGCGTCTCTTGAAGGCAGTGTGAGATTCGAATTTTAAGTTAGAGGTTAGCCGTTTGTCAAGTTTAATGGTTGCGTTGAGGATTGAACCAGAAGTGCGGGCTAAAGTTAAGGCCTTGCAATCGATGGATCCCACCATTCAAAGAATCCTTCAAGAGGGCTCAAAGAAAAGGAAGACCGACTTCCAGGTAGCCGAGGACGGGATACTAAAGTTTCGAGGATGGTTGAGTGTGCTTGTTGATGAATGTCTTAAGGAGGAATTCTTGTCGGAGGCACATCATAGCAGTTATAATATTCATCCGGGCAGCAAAAGATGTATTAGAATCTGAGGCAATACTAATGGTAGAATGGTATGAAGGCTGCCATAGCCAAGCACGTAGCGAAGTGTTTAACGTGCCAGCAAGTTAATGCACAGTACTGTAAACCTAGTGGACTGCTGCAGCCGCTTGAGATCCCAGAGTGGAAATGGGAACATATCACGATGGACTTTGTGATGGGTTTGTCAAGGAGTCAGAGAGGCAATGATTCGATTTGGATCGTGGTGGATAGATTGACGAAGTCAACTCATTTCATCGCCGTGCAAAAGGATTTCGCTTTGGACAGGTATGCAGAGTTGTATGTGTGATAGATAGTATGTCTTCATGGAGTGCCAGTAACGGTCACATCGAATTGTGATTCCAGGTTCATTGCCATCTTTTGAAAAAGTTTGCAATCTACATTGGAAACGAAGCTGCAGTTTAGTACAGCCTATCATCCATAGACGAATAACCAGTCTGAAAGGACAATTCAGACGCTTGAGGATATGTTATGAGCCGGTGTCTTGGATTTCAATGGAAGTTAGGAGGAACAACTTCATTTGGTCGAGTTTGCTTACGACGACAGTTATCAACAGAGTATCAAGATGGCACCTTTCGAAGCGTTATATGGTAGGGCCTGTAGGACGCCAGTTTGTTGGAACGAAGTTGGTGAAAGGAAGATCACTGGCCCTGAGTTGGTACAACAGTCATTGGATGCTGCCAAGGTCATTAGGGAGAGACTCAAGACAGCCCAAAGCCGTCAGAAGAGTTACACCGACAAGCTACGCAAACCTTTGGAGTTTCAAGGGGGTGATCATATTTTTCTGAAGGTGTCGCCCATGCGAGGGACATCTCGTTTTGGCAAGAAAGGAAAGTTAAGCCCGAGGTATATTGGACCGTTTGAGATTTTGGAGCGGATTGGAAACCTGGCTTATCATCTCGCGTTGCCACCGAGGCTTGCTCAAGTGCATGACATTTTCCATGTGTCGATGTTGAGGAAGTATGAACCCCAATCCAGCTCACGTGTTGAGTTTTGAAGAAATTGAAGTAGATGAGCGAGTATCGTACGTGGAACGTCCGGTGAGGATTGAGGACAGAAAAGAGCAAATGCTGCAAAGAGGACGATCCCTTTGGTTAAGGTGATTTGGCAATATCATGGAACAAAAGGAGCAACGTGGGAAAGTGAGGAGGCTATGAAGAGTCAATACCCTTTTCTTTTTGAGGTTGTGTGATGGTTTAATTTCGGGAAAGAAATTCCTTAAGGAGGGAAGAGTTGAGACGTCCCGAAATTTCGAGGTTTGTAAGATAACTCATATTGGATTTTTGAGGTTTAAGGGATAATTATCGAACGCGATTTTATTTGATCTGGAAGGGATTTGGAAGACCCTGAAGCTTCGGTCAGAGGAATCAAGCTAGTTTAGTCGCGCCGTAGAACCTTTCGTCATGACCCTTCGCTCCCAAGCCTAACCCTGACCGAAAATGCCTTTAGTCGTTTGTGCCAAATAACCAATCTGACCCACTTTAGCAAATTACCTTGTTACCCTTGGATATTATTCACAAAAAGCCAAAACCATTAATGTTGACTTGATTTGTGGACCCTACCCCATTAAACCCCCATTACCTCACGTTTTCCCTCTCTCTCTCTTACTTTTCCCTCTTCTTTCTCTCACTACTCTCTCTCTCCCCCTCTCTTGGCCAACCCTCCTCACTCCCCCTCTCCCTCTCGCGCGAGCACCACCGCCACCTCTTACCTCCTCCGTCGCCGTCCCTTGCCGCTGTAGCCACCTGCCGTTGTCGCCGCCCTTCGTCGCCGTTCGCCGGTCCTCACCCCACCGAACCGAGAGCCCCGAGCCACCCGAGACCCACGGCTTCTCCCCCTTCTCCCGCGAGCATCCCCCTCCCGCCATCATCCGCTTCTGAGTTAAGGTCCGCCTTACAACTGAGCCGTCGTCATCATGCGCCACCCATCGCCGCGCTATCGTCGTCACCTGTGCCACCCCGTTGCCAAGACTTTCGTGAGCAGTCGCCACAGCGACCCGACCCGTCACCGCCGCGCCTCGTCGTCGTTCGTCGTCACCGTGTAGCCGCCATAGCTGACTGGAGTCGCATCGCCGCCCATCTTGGTTGTCAGACCGTTGTTTGTGAGTTAACCCTAATCTTTGATTAGGTCGTTTATTGCACTCTGTGGTTAGGATAGATTATTTATGGTTACTTTAGTTAACTGTAGTTGCTTTGGGTGATCGTGATCGGTTGATTAACCGAGGCTGGGTTAGTTAATTATCGTCTGGTTAATTAACTATTGTGGAGAATAGTCAAAGCCGAGATAATTCTCTACTATTAATTAATTATTATTGGGTGCTGATTAGATAATTATTGAGTGCCTTAGGTGTTTAATTATGTGGATCTGATGAGTGATCGCCTATGTCGGAATGCCATGTTTAACTGACATTAAACGTTCGTGTGATCAACTACGTCCTTTGAGCATGAAAACGGCTTTCAACCGAGTTTTGAACAAGACGATGAATGTGTTTGCATTGGACTAAATGTGAAGATATAAACTGGCTTGGTTTTCTGGTGTGCTTGTGTGGTCACACGATGGTTGAACGTCACCCTAACGTAACTGGGGACGTTGGCGGTACCCTTGATGGCTTGGGTTCGTCGTCTGATAAGTTCGTGCGGTGTCTACCGGAATCACACGACTTATCGGTTGCCTGACAGTTCGTGTCGCTGGGCTGATCAGATGTAGATCGCAGCTTGTGACGGACTAAAGTTCCTTATCGAAAAGCTTGGTATGTCTACCTTTGGGGTCTTGAGGGGCTATTGGTTGCCATCGCTAGATGGAGCGGGACGATGCCCGGTCTTGCCAAAAGAGCACCAACTGTCTAGTGTGCTGTGGTCGAGAGTGGTGTATCTCTCGCGTTAATAACTGGAACGCGCGTGTTGCATTGTGCATGAGTGATCGTGTTGAGTGTTCTAATTACATGCCTTGGTCTGTATATGATTGAATGCCATGTGGTTATTGTTGTGTAGGCCAAGGCGAGGTAAGTTTAAATGTGATTGGAGATTGGCTATTGAGTTATGTGCTTAACCATTTAGTAGTTAGAGCATGGCGTGAATCGTATGCTATTGATCTGTCATCGCTTTGTACTGCATGTTTAGGCCGCCTTGAGTGAATCAATGCCCTGCTTGGACCTAGGCATTGACTCACTGAGGATTTATATCTCATTCGTCGTTGTTAACTATTTTCAAGTCCTTAGTATGGAGGTCCGTCCGGTGAGGTTTGGGGTGCCACTCGACCAGTCCTTCTATATCACATACCATCCGGTCCCAGATTCAAATCGTGTTTGGGAACTTCATGTGATGACTCTTTGGGTCGAAGAGGAGATGGAGCACCTAGTGCCTCATTGCTTCAAGGTTGGTTTGTCCGCCACGGCGATGCTCTCTACGGGCCTATTCGAGGATTTAAGGGACCCCCAACTGCGATCGTGGGACCCAATGGACATTGATATCCTAGACGAGGAAGTGGTAGACCCTGAGCCCGACCCAGTAGAGGAGGACCCTAAGATTTCGCTTGGCTACCGCATCATCTGAGTAAGAGTGGTGGTGCTAACCCCTTTTTGGAAGACGTTGTTAACCCCTAGCCCTGACCCAGTATCTTTTTGGTGGTCTTAGGAAGCAAACCTGAAGAGTGGGCTTGTAGATGTTTTCCCTTCCCAGAGTTAACTATATATAAATAAAATGATCTTTTGCTGCTATTGGTTGTTATCTTCCTATTGACTGTCCCTGTTGTTTATTTCTGTTTGGAGAAGTAGAACGTTCCGCGTGCGCTTAATTGTAAGATAAAATGAATGGGTTAATGACGTGTCTAGGATGTCGTCCTCAATGACCTGAGGCGTTTGGTAGGGTTGTCGCATGCTTGGGATTCAGGGCGTGACACAATTCGATACCTAGCTCAAATCCGCTGCTAACCATTACTTTGGCAACTATGACTGAAGCATTAGACACTTTTGGGATCGATAAAGGGCTTTCTGCGGAAGCATGTATCGTGTGTACCAACTCAAAGGAGTGGTAAGAATCTTCCTCGGTGTGATCCGGCTCAATGTAAGGAATGGTCGTCTCATTGTAAATACGAAAGTCGTCCTCCCCATGAATGATGACCAATTTTTGCTCAACCACAAACTTGATCTTATGATGGAAACTGGACGAAACAGCTCCTGCATTATGGATCCACGGGTGACCGAGCAAAAGATTGAAAGCCGAGGGAATGTCTAGTACATGGAACAAGACATCGAACATGGAAGGTGCGACCTGTATTTCCAGATTGATTTGTCCCATAATGTTCTTCTTCACCCCCATCGAATACTCTAACTGAAGTCTTGGCTACTTGCATTTTGGCCGGATCGATTCCTAGGCTATTCAAAGTGGCCAGAGGACATAAGTTCAAAGCTAACCAATTGTCAATGAGCACTCGAGCCACGTGAGTCTGTTTGTGCTTCATCGATATGTGCAGAGCCTTATTATGGCCCCTTCCTTCGGTCGAGATTTCATTATCCGCAAAGGCAACCTAATCCTTTAGAAGGATTGTCCCGACAAAGTTTTTCGGCTTGTCTTCGTCAATGTTTTCGGGCACATGAACTTCCCCCAACACCTTCATCAATGAGTTCCGGTGTTTCTCAAATGATTGGAGGAGCTCTAGCAAGGAGACCTGAGCCGGCAACTTACGCAATGGATCAACTACGCTATACTCAATTGCTTCAATGACCGCCGAAAACTCTTTTGCCTCTTTGTCTGTAACCTGCTTGGCTGGCTGATCATCATTATAGGTACGTCCAGACCTTGTCACCAAGGCTAGCTCCAGATCATAAGACCATGGCACCACTTTATCATCCTCATATGGGAAAGGTTGAGGCGAGGTGATCACAAAAGTATCAGGCACGACAATCCCCAACTCGTTGTTAGAAGCATCCTCGAGGGCGAGCATATCAGCTAATTCCGGGTTGGCCTTGATCTGTCCGACCATCTCATCCTCTAGTGATCCATCTTTAACCTCTGGCTCGACCTGAGTAGTAGTCAATGCAGCCAACTCCTGATCCCAATCGATGATGATTTGGGAAATAGTAGCCACAACCCCAGTCTGACTCGTGTATACAATCATTCCTTGCTCCAATAGACTTAGAGCTTTCTGTCTTATTTGATCTAGCGACACGATATCGTCGCTTTGATAATAACCCACTCGAACTAGGGCGTCAAAGTTGTCAGAAACCCCAATCCTGACACTTTTGACCAGGCTTGTCTCAACACCAAAGACAGCATTGACCTTACCCTCATGATTAGGCAAGAGGTTGTTTTGAACGTTTGGTGGTCCGTTGTCTGGAACAAGAATGCCCTAGTTTCGAGCAAACCTTGGATACGGTGCTTAAGAACTGGACAATTATTAGCGTCATGCCCAGGCTCTCCCTGATGATAATCACATTTCTTCGAGGGATCATACTTTGCGAAAGTCGCGTAGTCAGGCCTCAACGGCTCCGTGGACAACAACCCTTTCTTGCGCAAAACGGCTAATTCTTGAGATGGGGTTCTAGGAAGCAGGGTGAACCGCCGGTTATTACGCCGAAACCCCCTTTGGTTCTGTGATCCAAAATTAGCTAGCTGCTGGTTGGAGACTTGCATCTCAGGCGCCTAAACCTAAAGCTTATGCACATAAGTCATATTCACCTACGGGGTCAGTTCCTTATCTTTCTTGGTCGAAAATCGCCTAGTACTGGAGTTGGCGTCGCCATACCATCCTTTCTTCAAACCGATCTCAACCTCCTCACCCATCGAAATGAGTTGACTAAAAGATGAAGCAGTGGTTCCAAGTAATCGTGATCGCATAGCTTGGGGAAGAGTAGAGACAAATAACCTCATGAGTTCACGCTCAGGTGGCTCCGAGCTAAGTTGAGCCACGATGTTCCTCCACCTCGTGGTATGCTGCTTCACGATTTCACCCTTCTTCATCTTAGCTTGCTCCAAATCCTCTCTAAAGATGATGATGTCCAGGTAAAACCTGAAGTGCTTAACAAATGCGTTTGCAGCTTCTTCCCAATTCTCCATACGATTGATGTTATAATCAATATACCAACGCATTGCCGTGTCTTTCAAACTTGCCTAAAATGTCTGAACCATTAGGAGGCCGTTGGCAACATATTTGTTCATCTTGGCTTGATACATCTGAACGTACTGGGTGGGATTGGACGGGCCGTCATACTTCTCAAAGTCGGGCATCTTGAACTTGTTAAGGATCTGCACCTTTGTATAGACGGATAAATTAATGGGAGCCAGGCTATGTATCCCTTCAACCTCTCTCAAAGGTTGTTCCATCTTGGCTATCATCTTAAGGGCTTCATTGTGACGTCCTGAAATTTCAAGACTTGTAAAATGAATAATATTGGATTTTCGAAATTTGAGTGAAAATTATCGAACACGAAATTATTTGTTTTGAAGGCTATGAGTAGCCCCCGAAGCATAGTTCAATAGAGTTCGTTTAGTTTTGTCGCGCCGTAGAATTTAGCATCGAATTCCTTCGCGCCCGAGCCTAACCCTGAACGAAATGGCTTCAATCGTCCAAACCAAATGACCAACTAGACTTGAATTGCCAAATGACCGAAACGCCCTCGGATATTATTCATATAAGCCAGACGCCATAAATACTAACTTGACCGTGCCCCGCCGCCTTTATTACACGTCACTTTAAGGCCTAATTTTACTATTCACCTTTTGACCTTGGATTTTTACCATAATACCACTCAACCACTCTATCTTCTCTCTCTCTTCATTTTCTCTCTCTCTCTCTCTCTCTCTCTCTCTCTCTCTCTCTCTCTCTCTCTCTCTCTCTCTCTCTCTCTCTCTCTCTCTCCCCCCCCTCACCCCCTCATCCAACTTCTCTCTCTCTCCCTCTCCTTCGCGCGCGCCGGCTGAACACCACCGGCCACCACCTACCGTCGTCGCCGTCTGGTCAGCCACGCCGCAGCGGCATCGTCGCATTGTCGTTATCGCGTCGTCCAGCCACCAGCGGCTTCGCCGTGCGCCGCCGAGCCTCGCGAGCTGACCCCTCCTCCTTTGTCTAGCCGCGCCACCACCTGCTATCCCGTGAGCCACTGCCGTGTGTCGCCCTTGTCGTCAAGCCACCGAGCTTCTTTGCCGCCGCCCAAAGCTCCGCCGAGACCCACCGACCTGCTACCCCTCCGTCACCGCCATTACCACCACTATTTGTGGTGGTTTGTCGCTGTCCGTGAGTCGTCGTCGTTTGCCGTCGTCGTAGCCGCGTTCGCGACCTAGAGCGTAGTTCGTAGACCCGTCGCCGCTGACCGTCGTCGTTGTGAGTTAACCCCTAATCTTTGATTAGGCCATTAATTACACTTAGTCTTAGATTAAAATAGTTACCATAGTTAATTAGCTAGTTACCGTAGGTAATTAGATAGTTACCGTGGTTAGAATAGATTCATTGTGGTTAGTTGAATTACCATGGTTAGGTGGAATAGTTATCGTGGTTAATTATTTGATTTATCGTAGCTAAATCAGACCTGTTTATTAACTGTTATGGCGATAAATAGCCAGGGCCGGAATAATTGCCTGTTAGTAATTATTTGCCCTTGATTGCTGATCGGTTAATTGTTGATTGCTTGGAGCTGCTGGTTGATCACTTAGGGCAGAATATCATGCTTAATTGAAATTGATTATTCGTGTGACCAACTATGTCCTTTGAGCATAAAAGTGGCCGTTGGCCGAGTTTTGAGCATGATGTGATTGTGATTGCATTGGACTAAAGCGAAGTAAGAATTGGCTTGGTTGCCTGGTGTGTTTGTGTGGTCACACAATGGTTTTGCGTCACCCTCACGTAATTGGGGACCTGGGCAGTACCCTTGTTGGCATGGGTTCGTCATCTGGTATGTTCGTGCCAGCGAGAGTTCGAATGCACACGACATATTGGATGCACGATAGTTCATACCGGCGAGGTCGGAACCATACAACTGATCGGATGCTAGTAGCAGCTTGTGATGGATCGAAGTTCCTTACAAGAAAACTTGATATGTCCGCCTTAGGGATCTTGAGGGGCTATCGAATGCCATCGCCAGAACGGAGTGGGACGACGCCTGGTCCTGCTAGAAGAGTACTAGCAGTGAGTTTGTACTGTAGCGAGAGTGGAGTATCTCTTGCATAATTGCCGAAACACGCACGTTGCATAGTGCTTGAGTATTGCTGAGCGTTCTGGTTATGTGCTTTGGCCAGTTAGTTATTGATTACCATGTGATAATTATTGCGTGGGCCAAGGCGGGGTAAGTTTGCATGTGATTGTTTACTGGCCGTAGGCCGTGCCTATCTGATTGGTAGCTAGAGCGTGGCGTGCATCGCACGCTATTGATCTTCCATCACTTGTTATTGTATGTTTAGGCCGCTTGGGTGAATCGACGTCCTAATCTGACTTAGGCGTTGACTCATTGAGATTTATATCTCATTTGTTGTAGTTAACCATTACAGGTCCATAAGTATGGTAGAGCGTCATGTGAGGTTCGAGCTACCCACCGATCAGTCCACTCATATCATTCGCCGTTCGGGTCTAGGTTCGGATCGGGTATGGTAACGGCATGTGATGACTGTGTAGGTCGATGAGGGGATGGCTCACTTGGTGGCTCATCTCTTCAAGGCCTAGTTCATACGTCACGGTGATGATCTCTACGGGCCGATCTAGGGGTTTAAGGGACCCTCGTGTCCGACTCCAATTGTCCGAGCATGGTATCCGCTAGATTTTGATACACCAGACGGGGAGGTGGAGAATCCCGAGTCCGACCTAGATTACGGTCCAGGGACTTCCCCGAAGTACCTCGGCTGGCCTGGTGGCGACAGCTAGTGAGCGTGCGTAGTTGTGGATGTTTCTTTTTGGTGGTAGTAGTTAGCCCATAAACCTGACCTGATATCTTTTTGTTGGTCATAGGAAACGGCCCTGAAAATGGACTTGTAGATCAGTTCGTTTCCCTTTGGGCTAACTGAATATAAATAAAATGATTGTGCTGTTGTGGTTTATTATATCTCCTGCTGTCTATCCCTGTTTATATTATTGTCTGGGGTTCTATGTTGCTTCCGCATGCATTTAATCGAAAGATAAAATGAATGGGTCAATGACATGCCTGGAATATTATCCTTTTAACCTAACGTCTGGAAGGGTTGTCACGTGCCTGAGGGTCAGAGCGTGACATTCATCGCTCATTCCCCCAGCTATAGAGCCAATCTGGGGAGTTTGAGTCACGGGCAGCGCAACAGAACTCGTGTGAAGGTCGGAATTTCATAAGCAGATTAGTATCTATCGGACTTGAATTAGCAGCGAAATATGAATTGGGGTTTAATAAATTATGGTACGATGGATTATTTGAGACAATGAAGTAATCGGATACGACATGGTGTTAGACGGACCATTCGTGTTTAGTTAATAGTTTTGGCTTGAGAAAACTGTCCGACTCGAAATTGGTTTGCGCATTTAATCACGAAGCCTCTTGGATCAACCCACTTCCACCACCTCAAGCCCTCTATTTAAGGGCACTTATTCTCTCTCCTCTCTCATTTCTCTCCCCCTTCATTTTCGTGGAACCCCCCCCCCCCCAAAACCTGAGAGCTCTCTCTCGGATTTCTACACGTGCCAAGAGGAAAACTGTCCGTTTGAGCTCGTCCGGAAGGCGAATTGAGCTCTGTTTCTTCCTACGCGACCGTAAGATCATGGGAAACTTAGTTTTGAGGGTTTTTCGGTCAAGAAGCTGATGAAAATTCGTAATTTTGAGATGGACAGAGTTGTTTGGTGGAGACCCGGTTCGTTTGGCGTCGATTCAAGCTCAGTTTGCTTCGAGCGACGATCTATGGCAAGTAAACGTCTATCCTTACTACTAGGCTGTTCGGTTGTAGTTGGTTTTGGCGCGAATCCTCGATGTTTGAAAATGGGTATGAAATCGGAGTGTTTTGAATGCATGGACAGAGAAACGACTTTGGACGAACGATCCATCGCTTAAAGAGCACCTTGAGGTCTTGGGTAGTAAATATTTGGTGATTGATCATCTCGTTCGTCACCGATTCAAAGTGAATTGATAGTGGGAGCTATAAGGGGTGTTCGGCCTTGAGTAGGATACGGGGGTTAATTACCCAATTCGCTGCTTGAATTGATATCGTGGGGTTATAGGTGAGCCAAAAGTGTAGGTGAATCATCTGGGTTGTCATTGAATTGTGAAGAATCGAAATGGGTCCTAGGACCGTAGGCTTGGGCATGGTTCTTGGATGGGAAGGTCGCATATATGATCCGTTAGTTGAGTTGGCTCAATTGGATTTAAGGTAAGTGAAATCGATGCGCAGATTGCCTTATTTGTCATTGGATTTGACGATTAGAAGTAGAACCCCAAAGTGGGAAGTTCGGCCTTGAGGTTTGGTGGGGAGGATTGGATGAGTTTTAGTGTTTGTTGTGAATTGTCTTGTGATTTCCCTATGTGTTTTCCTTGGCCTTCCGTTCACTGATTGCTTGTTAAGATCCATTTGGATGAATAAATGAATAGTTTAGTAGTTTGGCTAGATGTTCTTCTTGCTAAGCTTCGGCTCACTCTTCTTGTTGAACCCCTTTTTTCAGATATCCAGGTTTCTGTGGCTACAGATAATAGTAGTGGCGTTGGAAGATGGAGATGATGACCATAGTTAGTACTCAAGAATAGAGTTTTGTCCTTTTAATCTTCCCAGTGCACTCCGTCATTTGTTCTTCGATGAGGAAAGATGTAATTAAATGGAGATCTATGATATAAAATCACCTGCTTTTGGCCCTGCGTGGCCTTTGCATGCTATTTCTTGCATGATATACAGGTTAATGAACCCTAATAATGCCATACCTTTAGGCGGCGTGCCTGCCTTTCCTTTTCCGCATACACTTGTCTTTCTTTTTGGGTGGCTCACTGCCTGTTTCTAGATTGGTTAGCTTCCGCATGCACCCTCTATTATCTATATAATATGAGATTAAAGCAAAGAACGTGATCAGCCTAAGAAGGCGGAGGATTTGGGACCCCGCCGTAACAACTCGTGCCAGCTAGGATGACATCCTCCAACGGCAAGGTCAGGTTAGAAACCCCCTCCAGAGCCTTATCAGGGTTTCTGGTCGTACGTGGCGAAGAAGGGATCGCTGGCGGAGGGATCGGGGTAGGCTGCTGCTTCCTAGCCACGATGCTGGTCGCCATTCTTTCCATCATTTGGAACATCATGGTTTCAAACCGATCGTTCAAAGCATCCATCTGATCCTTGAGAGCTTCTTGAACCACAGGATTAATTTCAGCTATGTCAGCCATTTTCCTCGCTCTCGATCGAGTGTTATAAGTATGAGGAGTATTGAAGGGAACCAATCCTAATACATACGCAGCGGAATTACACGGAATTAACAAGCCCAGATACTTACTTGAGTCACTGAACGGAGAAGTATATCACAGAACGGACATACCTCGTTTTCTACAGATTAAATGTCCACAATGCAGTGAGAGAGTCTAGTCACCCGTTTGATGATCGGGAGAATTCGTCGTTGTTTTTCCTGTTATTTCTCTACGCCATGTTCTGTCAGTTAAGAACGTAAGAGAAAACAACAATGGAGAGAGCAGTCACGTCTGTTGTAAAACGTGACTTTTTCACGTTTGAAACCAATAACTGCCTTTGGCAGTTATCCAATGTGGTAAGGGGTTGTGATGCTCTACATGGGCGAACCACGGTACTCCCATACACCCTCGTTTTCCAACAAGTATTCGTGACGAATTACCTACAAAAGCGTAACCACACAAATGAGCATGACGAACGAAAAAGATGAGTCGATCCATGGCTCTAAACTCGACTCACGGACAATACCTCGACTGAGACATGACAGCCATCAAAGAAATTCCAATTCCGTCAGATTTAATGAAAAAATCCAAGTTAAATCATGGGCTGGGCAAAATGATGCCAAAATTTTTTAGCCTACAACCAAAACGATGACGATCGATATTCATGTTTTGAGTTTAGGCAAAAACGCAAGGATCGGTATAGTTTAATGCTTCTTTCCAAAAATTTTGATCAGAAAAATGATTCATCCGGTTTTTCCTTATGGGGTAAATGGGCCATAAAAAAAAGTGAATTAAGGTCCAAAAATTTGTATATTGCTAGTTCAAAGCCCATTCTACCACTTTCAAGTTTTGACTTCTTACAAAAAATCACTTTTACTAGTGGCAAATAGTGAGATAAAACTGAAGCCGGGAAACTATGGAATTTCAATCTATTTAGTCTTGACCATTAATTCTTCCATAAATGGAAAGCATATTGGATTAATCCAAAAAAAATTTGTCATGATAGATTAGGGTCTTCCAGACATTTCTTATGCAGAGGCAACATTCAATTTTTGGACAGAAAAAATTATAAAAATCATGCATCGCAGCAAGGTTGACCAGAAACAGAATCATTCATTAAACTAGAATTAAAGGGAAAAGTACTATAACTCATGAATCCAAAAGATAAATGCCCTAGACAAACAACCTAGAATTGAAAAGCCGTAAATGAAAAGACATGAATTGACGAGACAAGACAAGATCTATCACTTCTAGGGATCGACTTCAGCCTTCATACGCTTGAGTGCCCTCTTCGCCATCATTGCTTCCTCCTATGCTTCTGCTAACATCCGCTTGAGCTCATTATTCAAGAATCGACCGGGGGTTAGTTCAGGAGCCTTCGGACAAATAGTAGGTGGGATAGTATGCTTGAGCCAATACTCCTTCGTGGAACTGTACGCCTCATCTACAAGCTCTAACAACTTCCTCGAGAAATTGAGCTTTGTCGGATGACAGGCGCTCCATAGATAAAGTGTAGAGATAATCGTCTGCTCATGCTCGGGGATGCGATTCTCAAAATTCAGATGAACTTGCTCGGTCGGGAGTGGCGGTGGCATCTTCTGAACACACCCATACTGTCATATGATTCGAAGGGGATAATACTCCGCCGTTCCGGTAGGACCAAGCAAAGGGACGGGTCCAGCTTGACCGGAGGTAAGACGAACTACCTTGACTTGGAACCAGCTAGCGTGTCATTGGAGAGTTGTGGCGGCCAGTTCTCTCATAAGTGCTAGCCATTCAGAAAAGTGGTAATCTAGAGATTATCTTGCTTATTTTTGTAAATGACCATCGAAGGAGCATAGTTTCTAAGCTTGTCAACCGACACAAGTTCTTGACATTCTTTAATATGAGAAAGAAACCAAACTTGTAAAAGCTCGGCTGGTGCTCATAAAATCTTTGCTTTGCCGCGCTTGTATTTGTTAAGACAAATAAAAGTTTCCGCAAGCACGGCATTAACAAAGTTTTTCTCTTTGCAAACTTGTTGGACAAAATGTGCCATGTTCGAATTGACGGAGTTCTTACAATGAGGAAAAACTATAAATCCGAAGAAAGCAAGTAAGAACACGTTTCCCTTTTGTAAAGACGTGGCTTTATTAAAACAATCAATCAGAAATGAGAACAGATAATTCTCATAATTGGCTTTTAAAATACTCCGAATGGTAGAAATTTCAACCTTTAAAAATTCGGCTAGCACCAGAGCAGAATCGGATCCCAGATACGGAGTGATGAGTTCTGAGTCGAGCGACTTACCAATGAGCACGCTATACTCTTCCAAGGTCGGGGTGAGTTCGTGCTTACCAAATAAGAATGTAGCCGTGTCAGAAATCCAAAAATAAGCCAATGCTTGAACTATGCCAGTGCGGACCTTGATATCCAATAGAAGCAATAGGCGTCCCACCTTGCGCGCCACATATTCATGCACGACTTGATCCAACTGGGTCAACCATTTAGCCAGGTTGGCCTTGGACATCATAATGTTACGGATGTTGCCATGCCCCATGAAGTGATAAACCAACAACAACGACACACCTAATAGCCATGGACCGACTCAAAATAAGCACATGCGAAAATCAAAAATCATGAGCTCAGAGACAAGCTAGATGAAGTCGATGAATGCATTATTATGGCCGGATATATTAAAGTTCTGAAGGGCGAATCATACTAAGATATTTTGGTCTTATTCAACTCCTTTAAAACTTAGGGGATGTTAAGAATCCGCCTCGTGCCAACAAATTCTAGCCAGGAGCAGGAGATTCTTAACATAGTCGAAGTCGAAAGCAAGGTCATCCACTCATCATACTGAGGCCAGGAAGAGTCTTGCCCACACACCATCCTAGGCTCATCTAGCATTTTAGATCCGATGCGATGCATGTCATGCGCAACAATTATAAGCACTCAATCATGGCAATTTGCAATAAATAAAGCATCAAAAAGTAAAATTACACGGACCTACAAAACAAACAATGATTAGCAAAATTCAAGAGCAATTCACAATCAATCAATCAAGAGAGAATTCATAAAATCAAAGGCTTAAGTCCACAAGCATTAGTTTTCTTTTTTCTGAAAATTAAAGGGTCAATTAAAAAACATTCTATTTTTTTGAAAAATCAAAAGCTTTTCCGTTTTTTATTTTCAAAAAAAAAATTGAAAATTCGGTTCACCCTTGGAATTTCGAAAAAAAAATTACAAATATTCAAGAGTCCCCAGCAAAGTCGCCAAGCTGTCGCGACCTAAAATTAGGTTAATGAATTATCAAGTTAATTAAATAACTAACCTGACTCGGATTCTCCCAAATCCTACCGATTCGCAAGTTAGGTTTGATTTTCACACAAAATTATTCAATTTGGAGCCGCCACTTTTCGCTTTCTTGGTAGGCTTATTAAACACCTAAATAAATTAACAGAAGAATTATTTTATTTCCATGAACTAGAGAAAATGAGTCCGCAGACTTAGTTACATTAAATTTTCATTTAATGCCCTTTCGGTACAAATTTTCATGAAAACTCTCTTTGGATCAATGATGTGAATTAAAATGAATTTTTTAAAAAAAAAATGCAACAATCTAATGATGTGGTAAAATGCATGAACATGGCAAAGTATGCTCTAAACTATATGATATTGCAAACGACATTTTGTATTTTTTTTTTTCGAAATTTATTGAGCAAATATAATCAAACAAAAGGATGAACAAAAGTAAACGAGTATGCCTATAATATACCTTTATTTTTTGAAAATTCTAATTTTTTTATCAGCAACGTACTCTTATATTCGAGTTAGTAAGCGGATATAAGTATAGAATAACATCATCCCTTTTTAAAGAAGGGCATATTACAAAATTCTATACAAATTACCAACCTATTCCATCGAGATCGAGGTTAGGGTATGTAATTTTATTCCGAAGCGTGAAAGCACAAGGGAGCATATGTTATTAGCACACTTGTTTACTAATGTGCAAACCTCATAGAAATAAACAAATATGATATAATATGTAACTACCAGACATGAAGTAAAAGTAACCAAGTGAGAAGCGAAGTCAACAAGACTTGCACATGATTTTCGAAAAAATAAAGGGCTGGCCGAAAATTTAAGTGTGGGGACCACTTTCCCTAATCACCAAAGTTTACATCTTTTAAATTAGGAAAATTATCTTTAGGATTTTTCAAGGTATGTTAAGATAATTCCCAGTTTAGAAAATATATCTTTTGTGCAACAATATTTATCCTTGATACAAAATATATCTGAATATTCACATGGATATGCAATGAATCAATCAGATAAGCAAAGATAACATCCAAAGCGAGAATCAATCCACAACATGGCAAATTCGGCCATCAATAGGCAAGTGCCGAAAATTCAAGAGAAACTTTCATGCCAAAAATTCATGACTTAGTGATTTAATCAACTTGATCTTAAAGTGTATAGAATAATTTGCAATTTTTTAGAAAAGACAAGTTTCCAAACAAATTCGATCAATTCGCAAAGAGATGCATAAAACTCACCAATATTTATTAATCAAGATGAACTTTCGCTAAAAATCAGAATTTTTGTGACAAGGTTCCCAATTTTCGGTTTTACTAAAAACGTGAACTAAAATTGGTTATCAAAACATAAACAATCTTCGATATGCTAAGACGTAAATCGTTTCAAGCAACTCCAGGTTGTGGCATGAGGCACATACACGGTTGATTGAAGGAAATTCGCTAAAGCAACATCTCAAAGCTTTGGTTTTAATAATCAATGAAAGTTCATTCTTTTTGCTCAAAAAAAAGATTTTTACTTCTCAAATTATAATTGCAAATCGAAACTATTCCGCATAATACATGATTTTAAGTACAAGTTAACAATCAATCAAGACTGAATTTGCAATCAAAAATAAAAAAAATTTACCTTTTCCAAGCTAAAAATCTGCACTTACGCGTATCGCCCAAACAGCGTCCTTTTAGCTCAAATTTTCATCAAATCAAGCTCCGAAACGTCAAAGCTTTAGCACAAGATAGTAACTTTTGTTAGAACTCAAAAACCAACTAAAAACGGAGCCGATTTGACCTCGAAACAAGCTGATACGTGGCTGAGCTAAGCAAAGCTCCGGGGCTACTGGACGGCGGCTGAACGTCGGAGCTACGGCGTGGCTGAGGCGGCTGGATGGAGCTACGGCGTGGCTAAGGTGGCTGGACATCGAAGCAGGGCAAAGCCGAAGCGGGCTGAGGCATGGCCGAAAGTCGAAGCAGCAGCGACACGGCGTGGACGTCAGTGCAAGGCGGTGGCATGCACGAGGCAGGTGGTCTCAATCGTTAGGGAGGAGGAGAGTTCGACCTCGGGGGAACTCTCACACTCCTTCAAATTGCTCTAAATTTTATGCTCCAAGTATTAGAATAGCCGACCTTAATTCATGTGTCTTAAGGTTGTTTATATAGAGTTAAGGTTCCCTAATCCTAGTAGGCGTAGGACTCATCGTGGACCGTTGGATTAGGAATCCTAGTCAAGATAGGATTAACCATGAGCCGTTAGATCTTAAGAGCCCGAATCCATTAAAACTCTAATTCCTAGCTAAGATAGGACTCTTATTTTAAATAATTTCTAAATTAATTCAAACCTTGAGGAGTCCAAATCTCCTAAAACACCTATGGATTTTTTGCCAAGAGGGGATAATGATGGTGTGGCCAGAATTTTCAGCTTCCTATGGGCTTATCATGCAATCATGGGCTCAATTTGGGCTCTACAATTTGGGCTCTAATTAATTACATGGGTAATTAATCAAAAGCCTTTTCAATTAATTGAGAACAAGATGGACTGAGTTAAATTCAAAAATAGGTCCAGGGCAGGGCCCTTCAAAAATTCAGCACATATGTCCTAAGCCTTAGCCGAATTATGCCCCCCATCCCTGGTCCATTTGCACAATTTCAGGCTTCAATTAGGCTTCTTTTAAATTAATTAAGCCTTTTCCAGAATTAACTATTAAAATGGGCTTAATTAAATTCAAAAATAAGCTCCAATAATCTTGGAATTTTTAGCACATACCCTAATGGGTCAATCCAAAAATTTGATGAATTCCAGTCCAAACCGCCAATTGTTTCAAGCTCGTCCCCCGCACTATCGATCCAGATGACTATGCAATGCATGAATACTTGAAAGTAAATGTGAGAAAATGACTTGGTTAGTTTTGGTAAGAACTAAGATTAGTTCTAATTTTCCATGCAAATGATGATCGAAAATGATAACTAAAAAGGTTAGTCGAAATTTAGGTGTCAACAAATACTAAATTATATCTCTAACACTTTAAAGTATGATTTCTTAATAGCTTGCTTTAAAAAGGTTTAAATTAAACTTTAATATTTTTACTTTCTGGGTAATTAATTATTATTATTATTTTTGTATTTCACTACAATTTAAGTTCACTTTTCTAAATGGACCAAAAAATTCGCATACGTGTGATATTTACATCGATAATCCTTATTAATGAAATCTTAAACTCCTTTTTCTAAAACCGTAAAATTTCCAATTATAACAAGAATATTTCGGAGAATTTAAAAGTTGAATTTTTCTTCTTAATTAACCAAATTTAAAGTTTTCACCCTTCAAGTAAAGTACGTGCCCTTCGGATAACGGGAAAAGGGGGATGAAAATTACAGGCCGATTGTCAAAGTGGGCTCCAGGATTTTATCTTGTATTCACAATGTTCCCACCCCCATGAGCGAAAATAAGTTTTCTAGGGTGACAAGAAGGGGACGGTCCATGTCATCTGGTCAGGCAAAATTGTTTGGTGAGTCAGAATCAAATTGGAGTTGTCTGACTTCGGTTTCGGGGTTGTCCATCATACTCTCGCTTCGCTCTTTCACCTGATCTTGTCCCACTTTTTGATGCTACTGATCTCCCACCCTCATCAGACTGCCTCTATTCCCCTTTTCCTTCCTCCCCAAAATGTCCAAAATAAACAAATAAATAAATAAAATAATTCAAATGCAAAGGAAAAACAAGGCTTAAAAAAAAATTGCCTCATTCTCAGTCATCCGAGTCGTCTTCAAATCACTGGTTTTTCAACTGTTGCTGCAACCTTGTGTGCTCGAATTTGGTTAACCGTAGTCATTGGGTCAACTTTCGAGCACAGGCCCGTGGCAACTACCGTATCGGTCATAATAATTATGAATTTTTCAATTTTGCCAATTTAGTCTTGGACTTTTGTGCGAAATTCCAATTTTAGTTCTTCCCGTCAAATTTTGTCGGAATTCGCTGACGTGGTGATTCAATCATCTCCGGCTATCCCACAATGCACACCTCTACGTCAGCGATTTCTGGAAAAAATTGGTCGGCAGGGCTACATTGAAATTTTGCGGAAAGGTTTAGTATTAAATTGACAAAACCATAAAGTTTAGGACTGAATTGGCATTATTGTAATAGGTTTAGGACTGATTGCACAATTTTTCCTATATAAGGTTATAGATAGACACAGTGAACAAAACTAATTACTATACTGATAATTTTGAGATACACGTGTGATTTGTGTTAGAAAAGTTTCTTATCGAAGAATTGGTGTGGATTGTATTAGTTAATATACCTTTGTTGGCCCATAACTCATTGGTTTAAGTTTTTTTTAGTGAATGTGGATTTAACTGAATATATTAACGAGCTCGAACTTGGGCTCCCTCTTAGCAATCTCCCCGGGTGAAGGTATCGAACTTTGGTATACGCTCCCAACAAATTAAAATTAGAAGCAATGGTAAATTGGTGGGCTCCCAATTTGTTCTAGGATTTGATGAAGGAAGTAATATGGTGATCAAAGCGATTTTCAAGAGGTGGGCATTGTAGTATAGCAACGCTGGCCCGATGGTAGACTTCATGGTTTGGCCTGGAGAAAGAGACCAAGGATGAAGTTCGACATTGATGGAGATTCAAGTTAAGATGTCTTGATACATAAAGATACCTGAATTAAGGAGGGCACACTTAATACTGAGCTCACACGTGATGGGGAGATTGTCGAAATACACTTGTGAATTATGTTAGAAAATTCATACATCGAAAATTTTGTGTGGTGTGGGGCAATTAATAAACTCTAGTTGGGTCATAACTTATTGGCTTAAGTTTTTTAGTGAAGGTAGGTTGAATTGAATATATTGATGGGCTCAGACTTTGGCCCCTCTTGGTGATCACTCCAAGTGAAGGTATTGGACTGCTAATACGCGCTCCCGACAAATAATAGCTAAAACATTTTTTTTATTTCAAAATGAGTAAGAATTCGATTGTTTAGCCATATGTAGTTTGGTATGATAGAAATGATAGAGGAAATTTCCCCATCATCATCGTTATAACTAGGCTAAACTAGCGTAAACAACAAAAATATCTTGGCATGAACTCTGTTGTAATATTGGGTATTATTAGGCTTAAAATATAGTTCTGGTCACTCGGCACAAAGCACGAAATGCATTCCTTCTAAAAATTGAGACTTCATCACAACTCCTTGTTCGGTTTATCATTATTAAACCGTTTTGTGCTTATATTGGTATCTTTTAGTAGTAACATCTGCTTATCATACACATTCTGTAAATACAACGTTTATCATAGAGAAAACTGCAGAATTTAATCCTCCCCTAACTAGCTTTTGCTTCATATTTTTAAGTAGGGGTGTGCAGACTCAGTTATCGCGAGATACATGAAACATTCTACAAGCCCTATGAACCGGTTAAGTTTAGACTTTGACCTGCGCAAGTTGACCTAACTCAGAGCAGTTTCTTTTTTCATGTTTTTGTTAATGTACAAAATTCTTAATAACTTAAAACAACAAAAGAATATTATAATTTAGGGAACATTTTCTTTATACGTAACTCTTATTATTTTGGCAATGAGAATCGCACAAAATCAACACATAACGGTTTTTCAATATTGGAGATAATTGTCAATACAAGATGCATAAAACACCTGTGTTTACTACTAAAATTTAAGAATGAGATCGATATTCCAAGATATACTTGGTCTAACGGCTTAGGTCATCGCACACCCCCTCTTAATGGCAACGACGCATTTGTGTAGCAACAAATGTCTTGTCCTGGCCTACGGATTATAGTGAAAACTCTTTACACACTATTTGTACACTATATGACGGTTTATGTTCTTGAAGAACTTCAATGTCTCTTCTTCTTGGTTGGTTGTGCAAATTGGGTAAATTATCATTCAAACCAAGGATATGTCGTATTGTCGGATTGGGTGATGGTGAGACTAGAAACTGTGAATATCGTTCTATGAGCTTTATCATATTAGTGGTTATCCAAATCGGATAAAACTTGACCAGGCAGTTGGCCGGCGGCCCGACAGCGGAATAGTCACCGTGTCCGTGACAGTTGGGGTCTCAAAGGCCATGCCCATGATGGCCAGGGCCTCTGAGGCCCCATTTTATATTCTTTTGGGCCAATATAACTCAATGCAAGCTCGGGCCCACTAGTGCCATTGCCCAGGCAGTGGCTCCAAAGCAAAGGGGCTCAAGAATGAACCCTTTTTATTTTCCTAACGAGCCTGTCGCATTATACTGAGGAGCCATGCCGAGCACGGCCCCAATCACGTCGGTTGCGCCGTGCCGGGAGTTGCACGGCCACGGGACGGCCAGTTGGCCTGGATATCCCTGATTGCTCCCCAAGCTACCAACTTTGCCATGCTTTTACCTCTTATTTCAATTTTCCTTTGGTTTTCCCATTTTTCGATCTCAACAAAGAGTCGGCCCCGTGTCCGAAGACCATTTGTTATCCACTCGTAAGGTGATCACTATATGCAATACCGCCTAACAAGGAAAGCGCTAACTTGAGTTCACGTTCATGAAAGTTGTCCATTTTGTAGTTTTAGGCACAGTCGGTCAATCGTCCATTTATGACCAGCACTAACCAGGCATCATCATAGTGTTTCACTCTCTGTAATTTCAGCATGTGCATTCACTGCAGGTCATGTTCCAAAACATACTCCTCACAACGGGGTTCATCATCTATCGACAAAAAGTTAATAAAATACATTTATCAAGTGGCTTTCTTGGAGCAGGTGCCCAGCCACTGGCTCTTTCTTGAATGTAACTCTCAGCTCATAAGTGTAATCTGACGAAAAAGAACCACAAAAAGACAAACGGGCTATTGCCAAAGTATATGATATAATGTGCATTCGAGCCAAAAGTTGCTCGTTTACGAATTATAATAACAATAGACTGCCTTTAGAATAAAGTTTAACTTGCATGATGAAGGTTCTCTTATGCTTCAAGTCAAAGATTGCGTACTCGGATTGGTTCACGTTGAATCATTGAAACCCTCCAAGCTTTTTCGGCTCACTCAGAAAGAAACGTACCTGGAAAGGTCGATGACCAAATAAAGAACCCAGAAATAAGGGAAAGAAAGTTAAAAAGCTGAGGACTTGTGGAAGCGCCTGCATTGCATGCAAAGTTAGTGGTCACATTGCTTAATTATTTGGAATTAACCACGAAGGGGCAAAGTACATTCAAAATTAACGTAGCAAATTATGAAATCCTTTCTTTGTTCTGGCCAAAACTGTGAATCACATTTTGCAAAATGTCTTTTGATGGGGATGAATCGGCTCAATGGGATGAAAATAATTGTATGATGAGGTTGTGCAAAAAAAAAAAAAAAGAGAAGCCATTTTTTCGCGGTTAAACCAAGGTTGCATTCATGTGAGATTTGGATAAACATTGCCTGAAGGAGTCTAAGATATCCAGCATTTGGAAAACATTCAAGGCCAGTTTTATCTCAAGACTCCGCAAATATGGAAGAGCAATTATCTAAAGGCATTCGAAGAAACGAAAGTCAAATGGGTCCAAGAATTGGCATTTCTAGAACCACTGTCACATTTGTATTCGATACATAATCCCATAAAGAAAAACATAGATTAAGAGTTGAACTATGTGCTTTATTTTGCAGCAGAGCCAGTAGCTGCTGCTTAGTATGTAAGAGCCGAAGATGACCTTATTTTGCAACCTGTGCAGAGATGTAGTTCACTATACCAGCAAGAATCAGCCTGATGTATTGCTAGGGGCTCTAAGTTTCGAAGACCCAGAATAGAGGAAAACCCTGAATTTAAACACAACATAAATGGGAAAATGACACAAGTTTCATAAGTTATATGCGGCGCTCACTTGAGTGCTATAACATTTTTTTTCGATCACTTGGTGCCATAATTTCTTACAACATTTACTTGAGTGTCATAACTTTTCCATCGACACAAATAAGTGCCATGTCACTCCCCAACTCTCGGGCACGCGACAACCCTACCAAATGCCTCAAGTCAAAGGGACGACATCCCAGGTATGTCATCGACCCATTCATTTTATCTTTCAAATAAGCGCACACGGAACGAACAACAACCCCAGACAGAAATAACAACAGGGACAGCCAGCAGGAAAAAAAGAAACAACATTCAACAGCAGCAAAAATCATTTTATTTATATACTGTTAACCCAAGGGAAGCAAACAAAATTATGAGCCCACTCTTCAAGGCTGCTTCATAAACCATCAAAAAGATACCTAGTCAGGGCTAGGGTTAGGGGTAAACTACGACAACCAAAAGCTACCACCAAAAAGGGCCTTTGCATCCACGCTCGCTAACCGGGCCAGCCGTGGTAACCAGGCGAAGTCTTAGGGTCCTCCTCGTCCGAGTCGGGTTCAGAGTCCACCACCTCCCCGTCCGGGGTATCTATATCCATTGGGTCCCACGTTCGAATAACCGGGGTCACAGTCGGGGGTCCCTCAAACCCCTGAATGGGCCCGTAGAGAGCATCGCCGTAGCGGACAAACCAGGCCTTGAAGGGATGAGGTACTAGGTGCGCCATCCGTTCCTCGGCCCAGAGAGTCATTACGTGATGCTCCCAAACACAATCCGAATCTAGGACCGAATGATATGTGATATCAAAAGACTAGTCGAGCAGCACCCCGAACCTCACTAGACGAACCTCCATACTACGGACCTGAAAACAGATAACAACAACAAATGAGATATAAAATCTCCGTGAGTCAACGCCTAAGTCCGAGTAGGACGTCGATTCACCCAGGAGGCCTAAACATGCAACACAAGGTGATGGCAGGTCAATAGCGTGCGATGCACGCCACGCTTTAGCTACCAAACGGATAGGCACCACTCGACGGCTAATAACCAAACACATGCAAACTTACCCCGCCTCGGCCCACACATCAGTAATCACATGGCATTCAATCAAGTTCGACCAAAGCATATAACAAGAACACCAATTAATAGATCATGCACAATGCAACACGCGTGTTCCAGTTATTAAAGCAAGAGATACTCCACTCTCGCCACAACACAGCCCGACCGCTAGTGCTCTTCCGGCAGGACCGAGTGTCGCCCCACTCTATCCAACGACGGCAACCAATAGCCCCTTAGAACCCCTAAGACAGACATACCAAGCTTTTCGGTAAGGAACTTCGGTCCGTCATAAGCTGCGACCGGCATCCGATCAGCTATGTGATTCCGGCTTAGTCGGCACTGACTGTCGTGCATCTAATAAGCCATGTGAATCCGACCCAGTTTACACGGACATATCAGGCGACGAACCCAAGCCATCAAGGGTACCGCCACGTCCCCAGTTACGTTAGGGTGACACTCAACCATCATATGACCACACAAGCATGCCAGGCAACCAACCCAGTTCATATTTTCACGTTTAGTCCAATGCACTCACATTCACAGTCAAGCTCAAAACTCAGCTAGCAGCCATTTTTCATGCTTAAGTATGCAATTTGACCTCACCCGAGGTCACATGAGCGTGCGCATTATCCACCAGACTTTGCATCTATAAAATAGTGATTAATCACCTCAACCGAACATGTATGCACAAGCAACATATCTAGCAATTCCAAACAATCATCGAACAACCACCCAAACAGCTATAGTTAATCTAACCATGATAACTAATTAATCTAATCACGGTAACTAATTAATCTAATCCTAAGTGTAATTAATGACCTAATCGGACATTAGGGATTAACTCACAACGACAACAGGCGACAACGGTGGTGGCGGTGAGCGGCGGCGATGGGAAGCTGCGACGGGCGGCGCGGCTCCGGCTCGGCTCTAGTTCGAGGATGTGGCTACGACAACGGCGGACGACGGCGACTCACGGACGGCTTGGAACGGCGGTGGACAGTGACGGCGGCGAGGTGAGGCTCGCGGGCGGCGGAGGCAGCGACCGGCGAGCTGCTGCGGGGTGGCGGAGATGCAAGCAAAGGGCTGGACGGCGGCTGAATAGAGGAGGGGGCAGACGGCCGGCGGCGGAGGATGAGGGTGGGGGCGGTGGTGCACGAGGGGAATAGGAGAGGAGGTCGCAGAGCTCGGGTGACCAGCGGATGGCGCGGCTAGGGCGTGGCGTGAGGCAGGTGGTGGCTAGTGGCAACGAGCGACGGTGGTGGACGGAGGCGGCGATGCTCAGCGAGGCTCGGCCGAAGAAGAATGAGAGGGAGAGGGAGAGGGAGAGGGAGCTCGGGTGGTTAGGTGGGCTGGCGAGGGTGATTGGTCAAGGCGACGGCGAGGCCGCGGACGACCGGCCACAGTGAGCTGGCAGTAACGGCGACGGCAGGCTGGCGGCAACGGCCATGGCGGAGGTGGACAATTGCTGGCCGATGCACGCAAGGGAGAAGGAGGGGGAGAGGAAGTTTCGGCCAAGGGGGAGAGAGAGAGAGAGAGAGAGAGAGAGAGAGAGAGAGAGAGAAAAGTAAGAGAGAGAAGAGGGAAAATGTGATGGTGATTAGTGGTTGGGGACTTGACAAGGGGGCCCACAAGTCAACTCAACGTTTGAATTTTTTTTTTTATCTTGTAGTGAATAATAGCTGAGGGTAAAATGGTCATTTGGTATTTTGAGATTGGTTGGTCATTTGGCACAAACGACTGAAGGTATTTCGATCAGGGTCGAGCACGGGCGCGAAGGAATTCGACGCTAAATTCTACTGCGCGACTAAACCAACTACATCCTACTGACCTACGCTTCAGGGTCTACCAAAATCTTTCCATATCAAATAAATTCGCGTCCGATAATTATCCCTTAAATCTCAAAAATCCAATATTATTTATTTTACAAGCCTCAAAATTTCAGGGCGTCATAACTCTTCTCTCCTTAGGGAATTTCATCCCCGAAATTAAACCATTACATAGTTTCAAAAAGAAAATGGAATTGACTCTTCATAGCCTCCTCGCTTTCCCACGTTTCTCCTTCCGTTCCATGGTGTTACCAAATCACCTTAACTAGAGGGATCGTCTTGTTCCGCAGCACTTGCTCTTTCCTGTCCTCAATCCTCACCGGACGCTCTATGTAAGATACACACTCATCCACTTCTATCTCTTTATACTCAACACATGAGATGGATCAAGCTCGTACTTCCTCAACATTGATACATGGAAAACGTCATGCACTTGAGCAAGTCTTGGTGGCAACGCGAGACAATAAGCCAGATTCCCAATCCGCTCCAAAATCTCAAACGGTCCAACGTACCTCGAGCTTAACTTTCCTTTCTTGCCAAAACGAGATGTCCCTCGCATAGGCGACACTTTAAGAAAAACATGATCGCCTACTTGAAACTCCAAAGGTCTGTGCCGCTTGTCGGCGTAACTCTTTTGAAGGCTCTAGGCTGTCCTAAGTCTTTCTCTAATGACCTTGACAGCATCTAATGACCGTTGCACCAATTCAGGACCAGGGATCTTCCTTTCGCCAACCTTGTTCCAACAAATTGGTGTCCTGCAAGCCCTACCATACAACACTTCGAAAGGTGCCATCTTGATGCTCTGTTGATAACTGTTGTTGTAGGCAAATTCAACCAAATGAAGCTGTTCCTCCCAACTACCCTTGAAATCTAAGACACAGGCTTGCAACATATCCTCGAGTGTCTGAATCGTCCTTTCAGACTGGCCATCTGTCTGCGGATGATAAGCCGTACTGAACTACAGCTTCATGCCCAATGTAGTCTGCAAGCTTTTCCAAAAGGTGACAGTGAACCTGGGATCACGATCCGATGTGACCGTCACTGGCACTCCATGAAGACGCACTATCTGACGCACATACAACTCAGCTAACCTGTCCAAAGCGAAGTCCTTTCGCACAGCGATGAAGTGAGCAGACTTCGTCAATCTATCCACCACGACCCAAATCGAATTATTGCCTCGCTGACTCCTTGGCAAACCCGTCACAAAGTCCATCATGATGTGCTCCCACTTCCATTCTGTAATCTCAAGCGGCTGTAGTAGTCCACCAGGCTTATAATGTTGCGCCTTCACTTGCTAGCACGCTAAACACTTTGCCACATGTTTGGCTATGTCAGCTTTCATACTGCTCCACTAGAAGTACTGCCTCAAATTCGAATACATCTTTGTGCTACCCGGATGAACACCGTCACTGCTACGATGTGCCTCCGACAAGATTTCCTCCCTAAGACCTTCATCGGTAGGCACGCACAAACGTCCTGGAAACTTCAGTATACCATCCTCGGCTACTTGGAAGTCGGCTTTCCTTTTCTCTAAGCCCTCTTGAAGGATTCTTTGAATGGCGGGATCCGTCGACTGCAAAACCTTAACTCTTGCCCAAATTTCTGGCTCAATCCTCAACGCAACCATTAGACTGGACTGACGGTCTATCTCCAACTAAAAATCTGAATCTTGCACTTCTTCCAAGAGACGCCACTCCCGAACCATCAACTGGACAATTGCTAACTTCCGACTCAACGCATCTACGACATTGTTAGCCTTACCTAGATGATACAGAATCTCACAGTCATAATCCTTAAGGAGTTCCATCCAACGACGTAGCCTCATGTTCAGCTCCTTATGAGAGAACAGATACTTAAGACTCTGATAATCGGTGTAGACTTGAAACCTTTCTCCAACCAGATAATGCATCCAAATCTTTAGAGCAAAAATGATTGTTGCCAAGTCCAAATCCTGCATTGGGTAGTTCAAATCGTGCGGCCTCAACTGATGAGATGCGTACGCAACCACTCTCCCATGTTGCATAAGGACGCAACCTAATCCCTTAAAAGACCCATCGCTGTAAATCTCATAACCTCCGAGATCAGACGGTATCATCAAAACAGGAGCTAGAGTTAGCTTGTGCTTAAGCTCTTGAAAGCTATGCTCGCACTTATCCGTCCACTCGAATCTCTCGTCCTTCTTCAATAGACGTGTCAGCGGCATAGCTATTGCAGAGAATCTTTCCACGAAACGCCTGTAATAGCCTACCAATCCTAAGAAACTTCGAACTTCTGTCACTGTTGTCGGCCTCGGCCAATCCATGAACGCTTCAATCTTGTCCGGATACACTGAGATCCCTTCTCCAAAAATCACATGACCAAGGAAGGCTATGTGAGTTAACTAAAACTCGCACTTACTGAACTTAGCAAACAGCTGATGCTCCCGAAGAGTTCCTAATACCGTTCTCAGATGCTGCTCATGATCCTCAAAGCTCCTCGAGTACACCAAGATATCGTCAATAAACACAATGACGAATCTGTCCAAATACTCATTGAACACCCTGTTCATCAGATCCATAAAAGTAGCTGGGGCATTTGTTAGACCAAACGGCATTACGATAAACTCATAGTGACCATAACGAGTTCTAAATGTCGTCTTCGGTACATCCTCCTTCTTTATCCTCAACTGATGGTATCCCGTCCGTAGGTCAATCTTGAAAAATACCGAAGCTCCCTAAAGTTAGTCAAATAAATCGTCGATCCTCGGCAACGGATACTTGTTCTTGACTGTCACCTAGTTGAGCTGACGGTAATCAATGCACAAACGCAATGATCCATCCTTCTTCCTTACGAATAACACAGGTGCTCCCCATGGAGACGCACTAGGACGAATAAACCCTTTGTCCAACAACTCTTACATCTGCACCTTCAATTCCTTAAGCTCCAACAACGCCATCTGATACGGTGCCTTAGAGATCGGCTCCGTCGCATGGGCTAACTCCACTATAAACTCTATTTCCCTCTCTAGCGGCAACCCAGGCAGCTCTTGCGAAAAGACATCCGAAAAATCGCATAGCACAGTAATATCCTCCATCCTTGATTCCTCAACCAACACGCTAGCCACAGACGCCAAATAACCTTGGCAGCCACTACCCAACAGTTGCGTCGCTTCCAGCGACGAAACTAAGGGAATTGAGCCTCCTCCTCGGTTCCCAACGAACTCAAAACTAACCCCATCCAGCGGGTTAAACAGAATGGTCTTAGGATGGCAATCCATCACAGCCCTTTGCTCAGTAAGCCAATCCATACCAACAATAACATCAAAATCAAACATTGCCAGCACAATCAAATCTATCCTTCCCTCGCGATCATCTACAACCAGCTTACAGCCAGGACAACCTACCGCAGACACTACACTATCCTTAAGCGGTGTAGAAATCTTAAAGTTCGTTCCCAATGGTTTCGGACCCAACCCAGCTAACTTAACAAACTACTCAGCAACAAATGAATGTGAAGCTCTAGGATCAAACAAAGCATAAGCTACTTGATTATGCAAGAAGACCGTACCTGTAATGGTCGGCGGATCCTTCGCCTCTTCACGGGTGATAGCATACACCCTTCCTTGCATTGGGGGCCGGTTCTGGTGGTTTTGCAGAACATTCTCTCGCATCTGTCCTCCCTGCAGCAACGGCATCTGCTTTCCCATCTGTCTCTACAGGCAGTCTCTCACCAAGTGGTCGTGCTGACCATAACCATAATAAGCACCTACCCTCCCAGAACCGACACACACCATTGGAGCAATACACCGGCTTCCCAACAGCATTCCTCCGGTTGGGTGGGATGGGGTACCTTCCTCCCACCATCAGCCCTTTCTCAAACCTACGGTTATCCCTAGCAGCAGGTGTAAATTGCGATCCAGATGCGGCTACCCTCTCAGACATTTCCCTTTCCACAAGCTAGGCCCTCTCATACAGCTCGTCGTAATCCTTAAGGTTCAACGACGCCAACAAACCCTTGATCTCCAGCTTTAATCCATCTCGAAACCTCCATGCCCTATCTATGGGGTCCTCAACCATCCTTGGTGCATACTTCGATAACTCAGCAAACTTTGCCTCCTGCTGATCCACCAACATTTGATTCTAACGAAGGCGTAGGAACTTAGCCATCTTCTGTTCTCGCGCACAGTCCGAGAAGTACTTTCCATTAAAAGCCTCTACGAAGGCATCCCACACCGGGACCACACCTTCGGGAAAAGTTCTTCCTTGCGTAGTCTTCCACTACGTGCTAGTGTTACCCTACAGTTGTTACACGGCCAGCGTCACTTTCTTTCCCTCGGAACACCTCAACAAGGCGAAGACCTTCTCCAGCTACTCAATCCAAGTAGTTGCGGTCTCTGGATCACGCACTCCCGAAAACTTCAACGGCTTGAGCTTCAGAAACTGCTCCACCCGCTTGTGCGTCTACGACCTACCAATCCTGTTTCCAACCAATGAGTCTACTTGCGGGGCGGTAGCAATAGTAGCAGCTTAGTTCCTCACTTGCTGCCCCATGAGATCTTCCAAGGCTTCCAACGCCTACAGGATCCCATCCACCCTAGGATCCTCCTAAGCTGCCCTTCCTCTAGGCCTACCTCTCGGATTACGGTCGCCCATCCTGCAGAACCTTACGGACTTCTGCTCGCTCAAAGGCAACACGTAATGAGAACTCAGGGCTATAACCTAAAAATCAAACAGCAATCATATGCATGGGGTTTTAATCCTACTAACGATCTCAAAACCCAGCGCACCTTATCACTCCAGGCCATGACCAAATGGTTCAAACTGACCTCGCTCTAATACCACAACGGGGATGTTACGCCGCGATGCTCGAGCACGCGATAACCCTACCAAACGCCTCAAGTCAAAAGGATGACATCTCAGGTATGTCATAGACCCATTCATTTTATCTTTCAATTAAGTGCACTCGGAACAAACAATAACCCCAGATAGAAATAACAACAGGGATAGCGACAGCCAGCAGGAAAAAAAAAGAAACAATAACCAACAGCCACACAAACCATTTTATTTATACACAGTTAACCCAAGGGAAGTAAACACAACTATAAGCCCACTCTTCAGGGATGCTTCCTAAGACCATCAAAAAGATACCGGGTCAAGGCTAGGGGTTAACTATGACAATCAAAAGCTACCACCAGAAAGGGCCTCTGCATCCACGCTCGCTAACCGGGCTAGCCGTGGTAACTAGGCGGAGTCGTAGGGTTCTCCTCGTCCGAGTCGGGTTTAGGGTCCACTACCTCCTCGTATGGGGTATCTATATCCATTGGGTCCCACATTTGGATAACCGGGGTTGCAGTCGGGGGTCCCTCAAAGCCCCGAATGGGCCTATAGAGACCATCGCTATGGGGGACAAACCAGGCCATGAAGCGATGAGGCACCAGGTACGCCATCCCTTCCTCGGCCCAGAGAGTCGTCATGTGAGTCTCCCAAACATGATCCGAATTTGGGATCGGATTATATGTGATATCAAAAGACTAGTCGAGCGGCACCCCGAACCTCACTGGACGAACCTCCATACTACGGACCTGAAAATAGATAACAGCAACAAATGAGATATAAAATCTCCGTGAGTCAACGCCTAAGTCCACGTAGGACGTCGATTCACCCAAGCGGCCTAAACATGCAAAACAATGCGATGGCAGATCAATAGCGTGCGATGCACGCCACGCTCTAGCTACCAAACAGATAGGCACCCTCGACAGCCAATAACCAAACACATGCAAACTTACCCCACCTCAGCCCACACATCAATAATCTCATGGCATTCAATCAAGTCCGGCCAAAGCATACAACAAGAACACCAATCAATAGATCATGCACAATGCAACACGCGTGTTCCAGTTATTAACGCAAGAGATACTACACTCTCGCCACAGCACAGCACGACCACTAGTGCTCTTTCGACAGGATCGGGCGTTGTCCCGCTCCATCCAGCGATGGTAATCGATAGCCCCTCATGACCCCTAAGGCGGACATACCATCCTTTTCGGTAAGGAACTTCGGTCCGTCACAAGCTATGACCGGCATCCGATTAGCCGTGTGATTCCGGCCCAGCCGGCACGAACTATCGTGCATCCAATAAGACGTGTGAATCTGACCCATTCGGCACAGACATATCAGGCGACGAACCCAAGCCATCAAGGGTACCGCCATATCC
Organism: Lenwebbia sp. NSW1173648; assembly: GCA_029784005.1. Lineage (NCBI taxonomy): Eukaryota > Viridiplantae > Streptophyta > Magnoliopsida > Myrtales > Myrtaceae > Lenwebbia > Lenwebbia sp. NSW1173648. Next base: position 15,529,084 of record JARCGZ010000008.1, on the reverse strand, counting down.
CCAGTTACGTTAGGGTGACACTCAACCATCGTATGACCACATAAGGACACTAGGCAACCAAGCCAGTTCATATCTTCACGTTTAGTCCAATGCACTCACATTCATAGTCATGCTCAGAACTCAAGTCGCAGCCATTTTTCATGCTTAAGTATGCAATTTGACTTTACACGAGGTCACATGAACGTGCACATTATCCACCAGAATTTGCATCTATAACCGAACATGTATGCACAAGCAACGTGTATAGCAATTCCAAATAATCATCGAACAACCACCCAAACAACTACAGTTAATCTAACCACGGTAACTAATTAATATAATCCTAAGTGCAATTAATGACCTAATCAGAGATTATGGGTTAACTCACAACGATGACCGGCGACGACGGCGGTGGCGGCGCGGCTCCGGCTCGGCTCGGAGTCGCGGACGCGGTTACGACGACGGCGACTCACGGACGGCTCGGAACGACGGTGGACAGCAGCGGCGGTGAGGTGAGGCTCGCGGGTGGCGACTAGTGAGCTGCTGAAGGGCGGTGGAGATGACAGCACGGGGATGGACGACGGCTGAATAGAGGAGGGGGCAGACGGCCGACGACGGAAGATGGGGGTGGTGGCAGTGGCGCGCAAGAGGGGAAGAGGAGAGGAGGTCGCGGAGCTCCGGCGATCGGCGGACGGCGCGTACAGAGGACGTCGCGGCTAAGGCGCGGTATGAGGCTGGCGGTAACTGGTAGCGACGAGCAATGGTGGTGGATGGAGGTAGCGGTGCTCGGCGGGGCTCGGCCAAAGAAGAATGAGAGGGAGATTGAGCTAGGGTGGTTCGGAGGGCTGGCGGGGGTGACTGGTTGCGGCGGTGGGGGAAGCGGCGAGGCCGTGGACAACCGGCAACGACGGGCTGGCGGCAACGGCACCGGCACCGGAGACGACGGAGGTGGAAGGTGGCTGGCCGGAATGCGCAAGGGAGGAGGAGGGGGAGAGGAAGTTTCGGCCAAGGGGGAGAGAGAGGGGAAAGAGAGAGAGAGGAGAGAAAAAAAAAAGTAAGAGAGAGAAGAGGGAAAAGGTGATAGTGATTGGTGGTTGGGGACTTGACATGGGGGCCCACAAGTCAACTCAAGGTTTGATTTTTTTTTCGTATTGTAGTGAATAATATCTTAGGGTCAAACGGTCATTTGGTATTTTGAGACTGATTTGTCATTTGGCACAAACGACTGAAGGTATTTCGGTCAGGGTCGGGCTAGGGCGCGAAGGAATTCGGCGCTAAATTCTACTGCCTCGCTAAACTAACTAAGTCCTACTGACCTGCGCTTTAGGGTCTACCAAGATCCTTCCAGATCAAATAAATTGGCGTCCGATAATTATCCCCTAAATCTAAAAAATTCAATATTATTTATTTTACAATCCTCACAATTTCAGGGCTTCACATGCCGTAACTTCTTTAAAATGTTCATCACAAGTATCGGAAATTCGTCTCAGCATTGCACTTACTACCGTATTCCAGCTTGGTAGTTTCTACCGCATGTCTAGGGTTGAGCCTTTTTTAAAATTTATGTCACTTAAGTGATTGTAAAAAAGGTTATTCCACTTAAGTGAACGCAATATAAAATTTATTATAAAAAAATCTTAAACCTATTGTAATTGTTCCAATTCAATCCTAAACTCTTTTTTTTCTGTCAATTTAGTTCCAAACCTTTTGCATTTATGTCAATTCAATTCTTCCAGCCAATTGTCATCAGAAATTGCTAACATGGCACGGCGAATGCCGACGTGGACAAATTTTAATAACATTATAATATTTTTTTTAAAATTTTGAATTTTCTCTTTTCTTTCTCTTTCTCTTTTTTTTTCTTTCCTTCCTTCTTCCTCCAGCCGATCGCCGTCACTGGCCCTCACCTCTGGCCGGTCGCTATCGCAACCTAAAATTTCCAAATCTTAGGCTAATGGATTACTAAGCCAATTATTTAATTAACCTAGCTCGGACTCTCCTAAGTCCATACCAAATCGATACTTAGGGTTTAACTCAGTAAATGTGAAATAACTTTGAAGCCGCCACTAATCTATTTACGGTAGGTCGATTAGACACCTAAGTAAAATAGTGGAAGAACTAAATTAGTTCTACGAACTAGAGATAATGGGTATGGAGACTTGGTTATGCTAGATTACTCTAACGTCTTTTCGGTACTATTTCACTTTATTCATGAAAATATTTAAGCATGCAGCTTGATTGATTTTAACCTAAGCACTAGGGCATAGGTTATCATGCGGGTGCACAATCAATTAAATGAAACACCCAAACTCAAGATAAATAATGCAAGGAGCATGCGTCAAGCAATTCTTCTCTCTTTTTGGTTTTCACTTTTTTTATGAAAAATTAAATTATATGCAAATGCATATTTCTAATCTAAATGCAATGACATGAATGAATGCAAATTAGCCTAAAGATGCATTAAATTAAACTAAAATATATGACTATCGAAATGACATAAAATTTAAATGAAATTAATCCCAACATGCAATCTACATGATGAATTAATTAACATAAACATGCAATTCTAAATGACATGGAAAATGACGTGACAAATTCATGATGACATGGCATGGTGATATTTTTTATGATTTATGAAATTAATTATAACCCTAAATAAAACTATGCCAAAATAATAGTTACCTTGCACATTTTCGGGTTTAAATTGATCTAAACCCTAATCTATTAAAAATTAACTATTCAAGGCATAAAAATCTATCTAAACATGCATATTCTAAACTAGAATGCAATTTAATTTAACCTATTCTATAAATCAATTGAACATGCCAATATTATCTAAATTATTTTATCCTAGAATGCAATCTATCTTAAACATGCAATTCTATCTAAAATATATGCGAATCTAATCTATATGCAATAGTTATGTACATTCAATATCGTTAAGAATTTTAAAACATTCGGATAATTATAGCAAGATAAAGGTCCGATCGCAATCAATTCAAATTTGGAAAGCAATAAGCTTGAATATTTTGCAATTTCTTTTAAATCCCATTATTGATCTAATGCCTTATAGATCAACCTATCGAATTTAAAATTCTCACTAAATTAATAATCCATCTAATGCCTTATAGATAGAATCAAAATTTCATGTGGTTTGCAGATTAGGAAAGATTTCCTAATCAACTACCTATAGCTCAAAAGATATCGGTTAGATAATGATATAGCTCGAATAGGTAATGAAATATTTCAAATCAATTAAGATAAGAAATATTACCTACTTGGGAAATATTCTTCCCAAATTTGAATTTGATGGATCGGACCGGGATGGCTCGGGATTACGGACTCGCGGAGGCTCGCGGTTGGATGGTGGTGATTGGTAGTGATGCTCGAGAATTTGGACCGGCGGGCTTACAATAGGGGGCTCGGCTCCGTTGGACAACGACGATGGATCGCGGTCTCACTGGTCCATAATGGCTCGATGACAGCAATGGCTTGGCGACAGCAATAGGCGACTGTGACGTCCCGAAATTTTGAGGTCTGTAAGATAAATAATATTAAATTTTTGAGGTTTACGAGACAATTATCGGACGCAATTTTGTTTGATCTGGAAGGGATTTGGAAGACCCTAAAGCGTATCAAGCCATTTTAGTCGTGCCATAGACCCTTGCATCGAGACCCTTCGCGCCCGAGCCTAACCCTGACCCAAAATGTCTTCAGTCATTTGTGCCAAATAACCAATCTGTCCCACACTAGCAAATTACCATTTTACCCAGTTATTATCCACAAAATACAAAAGTAATTAATGGATTTGACTTGGGGCCCACCCATTAATTACCCTTCAACTCACATATTCTCTCTCTCTCTCTCTCTCTCTCTCTCTCTCTCTCTCTCTCTCTCTCTCTCTCGCCCCCCTTTGGCCGACCACCCTTCTCCCTCCCTCTCATCTTCCCGTCTTCTTCTTCTTCTTCTTGTTTAGGACACCAACCCCACCACCTCCATTTCCTCCATAACCACCCCTCCTCCAAGCTCCGCCACCCCTCGCTGCTACACTGCCCCTTGCCGCTGCCCTTGCCCTCCGTCGCCGCCGTGGGTTGAGCCACCCGCTTGTGCCGTGCCACCCCCGGCCTCCGCGAGCCTTGCCTCCCTTGAACCCGTGGCCCCCAAGCACCCACCGACCCGCTGCCCTTTCCGCCTCATCATCGTCCTCCACCGTGTGCCGCCCGAGCGACCCGCCATCACCGTCGTCCTTTGCTGGTCGACCACCCTCTCGTGCCGTCCTCCGCCCGTCGACCGAGTCCCGCCAACCCGCGCCACCTGAGAACCCAAGCCCCCCGCTGACCTGCGAGCTCCCCCACTCCACCGTGCTCCTGGTCACCCGCTCCACGACCCGCGCCCCTCCGCGTTGTCACCGTCGTACCGTCACCGCTATTCGCCGTCGTCCCGAGCCACCCGCGAGTCACCGTCGTCCGTCGTCATAGCAGCCGCGTCCGCGACCTCAAGCTGACCCGTAGTCGCGCCGTCACCCTTCGCCGCCGCCATTGTCGTCGCCGACCGTTGTTGTGAGTTAACCCCTAATCTCTGATTAGGTCGTTAATTTTGCTTAGGGATAGATTAATTAAGTTAATTGTAGTTTAGTTAGTTTAACCGTAGTTATGTTAAATAGTTACTGTGGTTAGGTTAAATAGTTACCTATGGTAAGAATAGATTAACTGTAGTTGCTTTAGGTGATCGTGACCAGTTAATTAGCTGAGATTGCGTTATTTATTTATCGTCTGGTTAATTAACTGTTGTGGAGATAAATAGTCAAAATCAGGATATTTATTTGTTATTAATTAATTGCTATTGGATGCTGATTGGTTAATTGCTGAGTGCCTTAGGTGTTTAATTGCGTGGATCTGCTGAGTGATCACCTAAGTTAGAATATCATGCTTAACTAGAATTGAATATTCGTGTGATCAACTGCGTCCTTTGAGCATGAAAATGACTGCTAGTCGGGTTTTGAGCATGATTATGAACATGATTGCATTTGACTAAATGTGAAGATATAAATTGGCTTGGTTGCCTGGCGTATCTATGTGATCACACGATGGTTGAGCATCATCCTAACGTAATTGGGGACGTTGGCGTATCCTTGATGGCTTGGATTCGTCGCCTGATATGTCTGTGCCGGTTGGGTCGAAATCACACGACTTATCAGTTGCCTGACAGTCCGTGTCGATGGTCTTCGGAATAACACGGTTGATCGGATGCCGGTCGTAGCTTGTGATGGATTGAAGTTCCTTACCGAAAAGCCTAGTATGTCGGCATTGGGTGTCCTGAGGGGCTATCGGTTGCCGTTGCTGGATGGAGCGAGACGACGCCCAATCCTACTGGAAGAGTACTCTCGGTCAGGCTGTGCTGTGGTCGAGAGTAGAGTATCTCTCGTGTTAATAACTGGAACACGCGTATTGCATTGTGCATGAGTGATCGTGTCGAGTGTTCTGGTTGTGTGCCTTGGTTTGTATATGATTGAATGCCATGTGGTTACTGTTGTGTGGGCCAAGGCGGGGTAAGCTTATATGTGATTAGTGATTAGCTGTTGAGTTGTGCCTAACTGTTTGGTAGCTAGAGCATGGCGTGAGTTGCACGCTATTGACCTGTCATCGCTTTATATTGCATGTGTAGGCCGCTTGAGTGAATCAATGCCCTGCTCGGGCTTAGATGTTGACTCACGAAAATTTTATATCTCATTCGCTGTTGTTAACTGCTTTTCAGGTTCTCAGTATGGTGGTCCGCTAGGTAAGGTTCAGGGTGCCACTAGACCAGTCGTTCGATATCACGTACCATCCGGTCCCGAATTCGGATTGGGTATGGGAACATCACGTTACGACTCTCTGGGTCGAAGAGGGGATGGAGCACTTGGGGCCTCATCGCTTCAAGGCCTGGTTTGTCCGCCACGGTAATGCTCTCTACGGGCCCATTCGAGGGTTTGAGGGACCTCCGACTGCGACCCTAGTTATTCGAACGTGGGACCTGATGGCCGTCGATACCCCAGATGGGGAAGTGGTAGACCCTGAGTCCGACCCTGTGGAGGAGGACCCTAAGACTGTGCTTGGTTACCGTTACCTCTGAGCGAGCATGGAGGTGGAGACTCCCTTTTTGGACGGAGCTTTTAGAAGTAGAGTTAACCCCCTAGCCCTGACCCGGTATCTTTTTGGTGGTCTTAGGAAACAGCCCTGAAGAGTGGGCTTATATATGTCTTCACTTCCCTGAGTTAACAATATATATATATATATATATATAATGAAAATTTTCTATTGTTGGTTGTTGTCTTCCTACTAACTGTCCATGTTACTTATATATCTGTCTGGGGTAGTAGAACGTTCCACATGCGCTTAATTGCAAGATAAAATGAATGGGTCGATGACGTGCCTAGAACGTCGTCCTTAATTACTTGAGGCGTTTGGTAGGGTTGTCGCGTGCCTGGGATTCGGAGTGTGACAGCGACGACGGCTCTCGATTCTCGGCGCAATAGCAACGGCAGTGGCTATTCTCGATTCTATTGGTTCTCGACTTCAATGACTAACACACGCGATGGCAAAGTAGTAGCAACAATCGAGGGCTACGTTGGTACGGGGGCTCGTTGGGATGGCAACAGCGACGGTCGTCGATGGTACTCGCGTTGGCTGGAACCTATGGAACTCTAGGCGGCGGCAGCAAGGGTCCACTGGCAAAACAAGGACCTCGTCGAGGAGTCTTGGCATCGGAAGAGGTCGTCGCCAGAGAGATGGTGATGGTGCCACAAGTACACTGACAGAGGGGTCTCGCGGCTAACATCGGCCTTCGGGGTGCCGACGTCGAATGGCGGCGAGCAGCAGAGGTCACCGAGGACTTTGGCGATCGGGACCCGAGAACTCCCTCTCTCTCTCTCACTCGAACTCGTGTTTGTCATGTGTATTTCAGAATAAGAATTGCCGATCTCATGTTTTGAGGCTTAAGTGCACTTAAATAGACTTTTCTAGCATTTCACGCTATTTTTCGTTATTTACAAAATAGTCTCCCAAGTTTTAAATATTTGCAATTTGGTCCCTAGGGAAATATTTCCTTTTTCAATTAAGGCGTCAATTGGCCGGTCGGCCCATTGAGTGGGCTTGGCTGGCTTGTGGCTTCATCTATTCTTTTTTGGGCTTAATTAGGCCTTTTCCAATTAATTAAGCTTTAATTTAAAGTCTTTTTAATTTATTAACTTTGACGGGCTGAATTAAGATCCAAAGGCCCTAAGCTCTTTGAAATTCCCCCCTCACGCTGGTAGAATTTTCCTTTAAGTTTTGGCCCAGTGCACACGTCTATTTCAAGTTCGTTTCCACCACCAATCCAATTAAATGCATATGCTCATCGGGACTTGGCGAGCTAGAGCTCGCCCGAGGTCGGAGGCTCACCAAGTCCCGGCGAGCCTCAAGGCCGTCGTATCTGGGGAGCCTCCAGCTCGCCCATGGCCGCCACCGGCCGGTCGCGGTGGAAGAAGAAAGAAAAAGAAAATAAATAAATAAATAAAAATAATTTAAAATTTTGATTTTTTTGGGCCAGAAATAAAATCATGAGATCATATTCATTTTCCAAAATGAGACCCAAATACTATGAAACATTTTCAGTCGCATATCACCAAACAAAGGAAAACTAACCATTTTCCTAAAAAATGATTTCCGGAAATCGTTTTTCTTTAATATGAAGTTTTCTCCCAAACAAACGCATCTTAAGTTTATTAATTGGTTAATTTAATTGTAATCGTCCTTAAATGTTATGTTGGTTTATCCTAGTTACCTACTTATGAGTGGCCTGCTTGTTTGAACTCAACTAAAAACAAAATATACTTTTATGTTATCCTCTCAAAATCTAAAATATTACTCAAATTCGAATAAAGTTCGGATAAATATATCTTAATCTACTTGTCAATATTTATATATTGTGAATATTTCAAATACTCAAGATTAATAGAAGTGAAAGCATGTGCGTCACCAAATTTTGCAAAACTTAAAAAGTGACTTCCAATGGATCTGAAACTATTTAATCGACATTTGAAGTATTGTTTATTCAAAATAGGAATTATCCATTTCCATGGTTCATGTGGTGTTCTTCGTAAGTTTTTGTTTCTAGAACATTTTTTAATCCGAATTTTTGTTTGCAATCAAAGATGAAACATGGTAGTACTATTTTGCCAAGTTGGCATTCAGTTGATCCTGCAATTGGGCTCTTTGATTGTTGGTGGTGGATGAAGAGAAGACATTGTTTGGGCTGAGTTTCATAATGGCCCAAAATAACTTATTTCTAGATTGATGGCTTGTGGTTATGATGTAGCTTCCAAATCATCAAGAAAAGGCCCATTTGGAAGATGCAATGACCAGTTGACCACCGGATCCAGAGAGCTTGTATTGAACCTGTGAATCTCAACAGTGTCGATCGGTACCCACTTTCTCTTTCAACTTCCCGTCCCTCATCCCGTCGTCACTTCCCACCTTCCCCTCGGCACCCACATCAACACCGCCCGCTTTTCGCTTCAATCTCTCACGCAGAACTCTGTCCTTCAATCCCTTGTTGGTTGTTTGTTTGTAAAATAAATTAGGATGTGCCTTGTCCCATATCAAAAAGATGTGAGTATGCACGTAGACTAGATTTAGCACTAATGAACAATTATTATTTTTTATTTATTAAAATTCGAAAGTATAATTAAAAATAATAACTGTTGTCAATGTGCGACTGTTCAAAAAGGAACTACAGTTATTTTATTTTATATTTTTCACTTTAATAATAAAATAACCATTGTGTCCTAGCGAAACAGTGCGATTGTTCACAAAGAAGTTATAGTTATTATTTATTTATTTTGAATTTTGAATTTTTATTTATTTTTTACAACCTCTGAAGAGGTGTGTCCAAATTAACGGTTTTTGGATAGGAAGAGTTATGTCCGAATTTACAGTTTTCGGACATGAAAAGTTGTGTTTTTTCAAACATGAAAAGGTGTGTTCTAATCGGAATAGCATTGTTGACACCTAAATTTTGACTATTCATTTAGTCATTTATTACATAGACAATTAGGGACTAACCTTATCTCTAACTAAACATATTCGTATTTTAGTCCGTTTGCCCCTGCCATTCTGATTATAATGCGTATGCATGCTATGTTAACTAAACTATATGCAATTTTCTAAAACTCATTAGTCATAAAAGGCCCTAAATCAAGGCTGCAAAAGAGCAAATCAGCCCACAAAAGGATGGCAAATTCGACCAACCCATGTATTGGGCTTGGCCGAATTCCACATAGAGCAACAGGCTCAATTTCATGCAACTTGACCCTTCAAGGACCCAATTAGAAAGTTATGAAAAGTTTCGGGTCAATTTTGCGAACAACCAAAAGATGAGGCCCTAACTTAACCTTTTGCCTATATAAACCCCATTATGCCTCATAATTCAAGGACGGACAATCACATTCAGAATAAGCGAGTGAATATTTCGGGGGGGGGGGGGGATCTCGGCTACATACTCGGCCGAGACTCCCCCACGGCCCCGTCCCCATCGCCCAGAGCAGCTGTTGTCTGACGCTGCTGCCGCTGTCCCGACGCCCTCTAGCCCCAACAAACCGCCTTGTCGCTGCTGCTTTCTTGATGTCGCCAATCCAGCCGCATCCACTACCTGCCCTTGTCACCGAAACCGAGTCCCTCTCGGCCGTGTCTAGCGATCGAGCAAGCCCTCTGTCATTGTTCTTGACGACCAGCAGCTTCCCCCGACGACGCTAAGCCCCACCATGCCTGTCTCGGGGAGCGGCTGCCCCTCCATCAATAAGCTGATCGTCGAATCATCGTTGCCGTGAGCTTGTTGTCCTCGAACGTCGACCGTCGCTAGTAGTCGCTGTCGCTGTCGCTGCCACAAACCGATCGTCCACCGCGAACCACCGAGTCTGAAACCCAGCCGCAAGCAGCCGACCGGGCCCATGAGCTGTCCATGAATCCGCGAGTCCCTATCACCCCCGCTGGTGTCTGTTCAAACTTGGAAGTGATAATCTTTGGATTAGGTAATTTCCTTATCTAAATCAATTCAGTTTAATTAACTGCCTATTTCACAACATTGTTATCTAACGGTATATTTTGAGTATCCAGACATTATCTGCTATATTTGGGCAATACAAATAAAATTATTATAGTTATTAATTCAAGTCATAAGACATCGGTTTAGTTTTCTAATTATTTTGATTTTAAGGTGATTGATAACTGTTAATTTAATCCGAAAGACACTGGATTATTTATTACAATTATCGTTATCTTCCTGCTGCTTATTTTGAATGGATACCACGATGCTTTGGATGGACATTTATTTCTAATTTGGATATGCTACATGCTTTGAAAATTCCAAAAATCGTATCATGTAGATTAGGATCCTTTTAGATTAGATATGCATCCTAGGTTAGAATATTTGCATAGATAATGTTGCACGTTTGAATAGATTGCATTCTAGATAATTTCTGTATTTTTTTAAGATCATATTTGCATGTTTAGGTCGTATTGCATGTTAAAAATAGTGCATTTAATATAGGATAGGTTTCAGGTCAACTTAATGCATGATCTAGGTTAGATAACTACTTTTATCATCTGATTTAGTTTGGTATTTTATCAATTAAGAAAATCCAAAAAAATATATAAATGTCATATGCATGTCATATACTTTAGGCTCCATTCTTGCCATGTCATGTTTACTACGTCATCATACATTCGACGTCATTAATGCCATGTCATTTAGAATTGCATGTTTAGATTGCATTCACTTTTGTCTGTCATTAAAACTAGGTCATTTTGCATACCACATAGCTTGCATGCTAGGTTAATTAATTCCCATGTCATTAGACCTTGGGCATGTATCTCATATCATGTTATAATAGATTGCATTTTGACATCATTGCATTTAGAGTTGAAATTCATGCATTGCATAGTAGGTTGGTCTTTTTACTTTAAAAAAGCGAAAATTCAAAAGTGACCGGTAATTGTGTGGCGCATGCTCTTGCAATCTATTTGTCTTACCTTGGGTATTTATTCATTGTTTGCGCCCCGTATGATAACATTTTCCCTAGTGAGTTAGGTTAAAATTAATCCAGACTGCTTGCTACACATATTTTTAATAGTACCGAAAGGGCATTAGAGAAATCTAGTGTAACCAAGTCCCCGGACTCATAATCTCTAGTTTACAGGAAAAATTATTCCTCCCGTTACTTTATTTAGATGTCTAATAGACCTACTGTAAACTGATTAGTGGCGTCTCCAAAGCGAAATCAATTTGCATGTTAACAACTTTAACCCTAAGTTACGATTTTGTTTAGATTTGGAAGAGTCCGAACTAGGATTAACAACTTAGCAATCTATTAGCCTATGATTGGGAAATTTTAGTTCGCGATAGCTTGGCGACTTCGCTGGGGACTTGGATTAAAATCCTTAGTGGACTTAGCTCAAATTGAAAAATATTTTTGTTTGGGTTTCGTTGGAAATGTCTGCGATGAAAGATCTTTCATCGAAAAGCGTAGAGCCTTCGGATTTATTGTTTTGATGGGTTCTTGTGACGATTCCAGATAGGAAGTAAAGTAAATGGCAAAAAATAAACGAGAAGATAAGTGTAAAGTGCGATAAAAGTAAATGCTTGATAAGATAAATTGTAGAGCAAAAGATAAGTGTTTGATTATTGATTGATTGGTCGGCCCTGAACAAAGAGTCGTCTCCAACTATATATAGCATAGTACAAGGTATAACTGTCACCTGCGGTTACTTCATTTGCACATTATCCCTAAATTCTCGGATCGTCTTCGATAACTGCTCTCCTTATCCTTCGAACAGTTTTAAGCACGTACTCAACTGCTCTGCATAATCGTTGGCGCGACATACTGAACTCATGGTGTCACCGACGTTTTCTTTCTAATCGAGCATCGATTTGCAATGACTCGGCTACCAACACACATATTTCCATGGGCTTTGTGATCTCTCGTGGGCTTTGTAACCATTTAAGGCCCAAGCCGATTTTCGGTGTCAACATATGCCCACTTCAAAAGAATTAATATAATTAATCCTTTTGCACCCCCAATGAATCGGCGCATTTGAAACCTGTACAACTTCTATTATCGCCTCTTCGAGATAGATTTTTTGTCTTCTTATGTGACGTGTGCCTCGTTTGCCGTGATTCCATCATTACGCGTTCTCGACGATTCGATTCACCTCTTGGGATCTCACGCCCTTTCTTGAACCTCAAATCGTTTTCCAAGATACGATTTATATTCTGATTTCCAATCCCTTTGGGATCTCCAACCTTGGAACCCTAATCCTAAGACCATTGCAGCAGAAGATCAGCTAGTTCCTTCGCTCGACGACTACATCTCCCGACACGAAAACTTGATCAACGACGATGGCAAAGGTGTCGCAATATGTTATCTGCTTAATTTCAATAAATCCAACCCGAGATATATCCTGCTAGGTCCTTGCCTCGCTATACGCCACATTTCGTTATCTATTCGGGGTTGCTTTCCTCGGTGTAAGGACGAGTAGTTACCCTTTCAGCATGACACGCTCAATGGGCTGGTATGGTCTTCATCGTCATGCTTCAGGTCTTTTCCTTCCTTCCATGCATGTTGACACCTAAATTTTGACCATCTATTTTAGTCATTTTTGCATAAATAAACAGGAATTAGTTTTAATCCCAACAAAAAATAATTAAATCATTTTCTCATATTTAATTTTAGCATCCATACAATGCATTTGCATTAATTCAGACCAATAGGCAAGGAATTGAGCTTAAATTGACAAGCAGTGGACCAGTGCCCATCACAAAAAATTCGGCCAGCTTAAGGGAGGGAGTGCCGAAAATTCAAGAGCCCATTTGTGCTTATATAATCAAGAAAAGGCTTTAATTAAATGAGAAATTATCCATAAAAAAAGCCAGATTGAGCCCAAAAAAATTGCACATCTAAGCCCAAAAAGTTGAAAAAAAAATCGGCAAGCCCATCCATGGGGTAGCTGAATTTCACATCATGTTTTGAGTTTAAATTTATTCAATTTAGACCTATCTTGACTTAATTAAAATCAGATTTTATATAAGAAGTCTATTTTACGATAATTAGAAAATTTAAGCCCTAAGTTTGCAAACCCTATCTCTATAAATATACTATTGTAATTAGGGTTTAATTGGGGGATCCATCCATCACTCTGAAAAATCACGTGAGAGAGAGAGAGAGAGTAACATGACAGAACTTTTTTTTCTCGGTGCAGCTTTTTCCTCCGTTTGGTTCAGTTTTGCTTCGGCTCGGCACTACCCTTCGAGGTCGCTGCTGCTGCTCCTTCGCTTCTGTTACTGATCGGCATTTCTGCATCTGCTCAACGGTTCTGCCCTGCTCGGGAGTTCTGCCGCTCCTCTACTGCTCCGCCTCTGCCCAGATCGACGGAGCCTCTGCTCTGCCTCTGCTCGGTCCCATCCCTCTGCTCGGCATGTTCTGCAGCTACTACTCGACGGTCCTTTTTTGCTTCTGACTGGTGCCTCTGCCCATAGTTCGCAGCTGTCCGGTTTTAGTCGCTGTTCAGGTCGATTTTGTGACCGTCTGATTTTCCGACAAACGGATTTATAAGCCAATTAGTCGTTGTCGAACATGGATTATAAATTTTCAGGGATTATTATTAAGTTGGAAGGTGGATTATTTGGGCTAAATAGTATTGTCGGGTGTGGTATTATTAGACCGATTGTTACGTGTGTTGACGTGATAATTTGTACGTGATCGGTCCCGACACAAAACTTGGTTCGCAATTGAACCCCCGAAGTCTTTTTACTGCTCCCCCACGCCACCTACCCTTTTTTCACTTGCCACTCACCCTCCCTTTTGGCCCTCCACGTGAAGCATTCTCCTCCCCCTTCTTCATTAAAATGACAACCCCTCCTCCCTCATCATTTTCTCCCACCTTTTCTTTCCCCTCACCCCTCGTGCATTCCGCCCACCCCTTCTTCTCTTCTCCTTTTCCTTCTTCTTCATTCTGTGAGCAGCACCGAACGAGCTCCCCCTCTCGTTCTTGAGCCGATGACGCCACGAGGCAACCACGAGTATGTGAAGCGTCAAGATCTCGTGCCCAGCTCAACCCAGCCCGCTCGTCCTTCTCGTCCTCGGTGGCCACCGTGCAAAGGAGGAAAAGGACCCGCTCGTGCGTCGATTTAGTTCCTTTCCATTTTTTTTTAAAAGAAACATATCACATTGCATATCCATGTTTGCATATATTTTTTTGCATATTGCTTGCTTACCAATTTTCGAGTTTCACCTATTATCTTTACCCATTTTTCCGAAAAATTACATTGCATATGAGTTGTCATTTTTTTTCCATATGTTTGAATGTCGTTATGATTTTTTTTTTTATCTATTGCATGTTTTCATTGTTATTTTTTTTTTTTTTTTGCGTGATCATATATATATTTTTTTTTATCATGTCATTCGCATGTTATATAGAATCATGTTTAGGTCCACTTATCCTTAATTGATTAATTAAGCTTGCATGTTTAGTATAGTTGATTGCATGATCGCTTGCTTTTTGTTTATAATTGTCGCATGTAGTTTAAATAGATTGTCTTGCATTATGCTTTGCTTCTATGTCATTTTTGCATGTTTTAATTAATTAGCTAATTTTCATATAGGGTAAGATGACCTTAATTTTGCATTGTCTTGCATTGCATCCCTTTTTTTTTATTCAAGTCATTGCATTCATCTTATCCGCTCATGCATCCCATACCATTCATTCATTCACTAAAAAGCGAAAACGTTAAGAGCACCTCACATGAACTTGAAGTAAATTCAATCAAGTCGAGTTGCCAAACTTAGGATTTTCATGGAATTAAAGGTACCGAAAGGGCATTAGTTTCAATTAACTAGTGTAACCAAGTCCCCGAACTTAGAATTTGTGGTTCGTAGAAATAAAATAGTTCTCCCGCTATTTTATTTAGGTTCGTAATCAACATACCAAAAATGATTAGTGGCGACTCCAAACTTCAAATCATCTGAATAAACCAAAGTTGCGATTTGGTAGGGCTTAGGAGAGTTTGTATTAGGTTAGTCATTTAATTAACCTGATAATCCATTAGCCTAAATGATTTTAGGTCGCGACAGACGGATCAGAGGACGTTAAGGATGCCTTATAGCCTAAACGTCCTCGGATTTGATAGATGATTCCCCCCATTTGGTTTGATATGCGAATATGGCATCTTAGAACATTTTGAACACTTTTGAGAATTTCGGGTTGTAATAAATGCACCTTATTTTCATCTATACATATTCAGAATATCTTGCACAATTTAGTAAGAAACAATTGTCATGGATTGGATCCCTCTTCAATAGCATGATTGTTTGTGGCAAATGAGAGGAAAGACCATTTATGTGAGGCTAAGACTCACAGATGGGCCTTTCTTTTTATTAGCCTCAAATAAACATGGTATTGAAGAAGTTCTCAAAATATGAATTCCCCTCATCCTTTATCTTGATTCTGACTCACTGTTTGGAATATAGGTGATTTCTAAACACGAGAACCCGTAGGAAGACTCGTTTATTAAGAATGGAACAGGAGGAACTGACCCCTCGCATTGCAAACTTAGAGACTCAAATGAATACTGTTGCTACTATGGTTGCAGTATATCCTCTTAATTTAATATTTTGCCTTAGAAGTGTGGATAGGGACATGTTGGGCCATTGAATGGAAGGGCAGTTGTGGTATTCAACATTCAGTATCAGTATGGAAAAATATCCAATGTCAATATGGAAATGAAGTAATTAATATGCTTCCATATGTAAAACAACACACTTACTAAACTAAAATGGCGGACAAATATGACTAATCTCAATTTGCAGTTTTTGATTCAACTATAATATCTCCTGATTAGATTGCTTAAATGAAAGCTTTATCGAATTTAGACAATTCTTAAGTTATCACTTTCAATTACTATTGCATCTGCCCTAAATTCCTTTCGACATTATCCTTTAAGAACAACCAATACCACCATCTGCCCTCCCTCCCTCTCAAGTCTCACATATATAACGTGCAAGATCGCGTGCTTGCATGCATGCACAATCACGTTTTAATTTGTATGCGTGCACTTGAAAAAAACATCATATAATCTTTATACCATGAAGACCAAATTCATCTGAACTCTCGATCATTTAGGCCTCCAGAGTGTATGACCGACATAATCAATAATTAAGATAGTTTCAATCCACATGATATATGAACAATGCAACATCAACACGTGCATTTGCTTGTGTGCTTATGTGAGCAAATGTGGTCTGACTGACAATAAATAAATAAATAAAAGTTCAGCAGTCGGTAGCGATGGCGAGTGTTTGGCGACACTGTCGATAGTAATAAATTAAATGTTAGTTCGCCATCACCACATCTAATAAGTCCACTCTCGATCTCCCTTTCCTTTTTTTCTTGAGATCAAAACCTATAAGTTTACCATTGGCGAACTTGTTGATGACCCATTTAAGAACTTCAAAAATGTCTCGTTAACAATTGAGTAGCGTATCACACATCGAGCAACTGACCCTAACGAGCTTTCTTGGTCGACGAACAATGTTGAAGCCATCGAACTTAAACTAGATAGAAAATCGAGCAAAAAGAGGAAAAGTGAGCTATATTCACTTGTAATTTGATGGAACTTGTCTATTTATTTTCAGCTAATTTTAAATAATTGCAAAGAGAAGTTTCACTTTAAAAAAAAAATACCATACAACATTTTTCAAGGCCGGTGCCGCCCAGTGGTCGCGTACCCACGCCAAAAGCCAAGACGATTCGAAGATAGTTCGTTCGTCGTTTCTAATTCCGTTTCTTTGAATTCGAAAAATAAGGCAAGTCAATCCCTAATCCTTATTACGAGCCTATCTATGTTTCGTTGTTGTAGGCTCTATGATCTGTCTTGCTATTGTTGTGGTAATTTTGGGTGAAACAATGTTACTGTGGTGGAATCGTTGTGATGACTGTAAGCTTTTGTATATTGGCATCTGAAGATGGTTAACTTTATTTACAATCTAATGATTCTATGGACAGATTGGTCATTCGGCTTAGGAATATTCTTGTTGAGTTTTATACTCACTCCGTTGATTTAAACATTTTTAGAATGTCGAAAGCACCTGCATCTATTCCTATGGAACATCACTTTCATGGTGAACCTTTATGGATCAGTTGGTCTATTGAGAGGTATACTGTGACGTCCAGAAATTTCGAGGTCTGTAAGATAAATAATATTGGATTTTTGAGATTTAAGGGATAATTATCGGACGCGATTTTATTTGATCTGGAAAGGGATTTGGAAGATCCTGAAGCGTCGTCAAAGGTATCAACCCGGTTTAATCGAGCCGTAGAACCTAGCTCAAGACCCTTCGCGCCCGAGCCTAACCCTGATCGAAAATGCCTTCAGTCCTTTGTGCCAAAAGACCAATCTGTCCCACATTAGCAAATTACCCTTTTACCCTTTGATATTATGCATAAAAGACAAAAATATTTATGCCCACCCTCATAAATGCCCCTTACCTCACATTACCTCAAGTCAACTCCCTCTCTCTCTCTCTTCCTTTTTCTCTCTCTCTCTCTCCTCTCTCCCTTCCCCCTTCGGCCGCCCCTCCCCCTCTCCTTTTCTCTTCTTCTTCTTCCTTGGTTGGATACCCACCACCCCCAAAACCTCCACTGCTACCCCCCTTCAAGCTCTGCTGCCCTCGCCGCCGCGCCCCGCCGCTGGCCATCCCTAGTAGCGACCCCGTCACCCCCGTGCACCGTCCGTCGCCTCAGCCACCCACAAGCCTCCACCGCCATCCGTCCCCTCCGCGAACCACCCTTCACCCACGCTCCTCCGAGCTTCGCGACCCACCTCACCCCACCGAACCGTCCGCGAGCCACACCCCCCAAACCGCTATCGACCTACCCCCAAGCCGCCTCGTCCGCTAACCCGAGCTACCACTCCGTCCCCGTCCGCCGCCGAGCCGCAGTCGTCGTCGCGTACCACCCACCGCCGCGTTGTCGCCACCGTCCGTGCGCCTGTCCGCCAAGCAACCGCGGCCCACGCTCCCTCCGCGTGCCACCGTGGGCCGTCGCCATCGTTCGTCATTGCTATTGTAGCCGTCTTCGCCCCCCGAGCCTCGTCGCCGCCGCATGCCGCCATTGTCATCGCCACTGTACCCCGCCATTGTCGTCGCCGCCGCCGCCGTCGCCAGCCGTTGTTTGTGAGTTAACCCCTAATCTATGATTAGGTTGTTAATTGCACTTAGGGATAGATTAATTAAGTTAATCGTGGATTAGTTTAGCCTAATTGTGGTTTGGTTAGTGTAACCGTGGTTAGGTTAAATAGTTAACTATGGTTAGAGTAGATTAACTATAGTTACTTTAATTAACTGTAGTTACTTTGGGTGATAGTGATCAGTTAATGAGCTAAGGCTGGCTTAGTTAATTATGGCATTAATTAATTATAGTCGAGTTAATTAATTAAGATGGGCTTAATTATTTATAATCATGCTGATTAATTATTGGGTGCTGATTGGTGATTGCTGCTTGCCTTGACTATTTATATGTGAGTCTGTTGGGTAATCACCCTTGTTGGAGTATCTTGTTTAATGGAAATACGAATGTTCGTGTGATCGCATGTGACCTTTTTAATTGCGTCTTTTGAGCATGAAAAACGGCTTCCAGCCGAGTTTTGAGCACAATCGCATTTATGATTGCATCGGACTAAATGGGAAAATAAGAACTGGCTTGGTTGCCTGGCGTGCTTGTGTGGCCACATGATGAATGAACGTCACCCTAATGTACTTGGGAACGTTGGCGGTACCCTTGATGGCTTGGGTTCATTGCCTGATATGTTCGTGCCATGTCGATCGGAATCACACTACTTATCGGTTGCCTGACAGTTCATGTGGGCTGATCGAATGCCGGTTATAGCTTGTGACGGACCGAAGTTCCTTACCGGAAAGCTTGGTATGTCCGCCTTGGCGAACCTGAGGGGCTATCAGTTGCCGTCGCTGGATGGAGCGGGACGACGCTCGATCCTGCCGGAAGAGCACCAACGGCCTAGTGTGCTGTGGTCGAGAGTGGAGCATCTCTCGCTAATAACTGGAACACGTGTGATGCATTTGCATAAGTGATTGTGATGAGTGTTCTGGTTGTGTGCCTTGATCTGTATGTGATTGAATACTATGTGGTTATTGCTATGTGGACCAAGGCGGGGTAAGTTTGCATGTGATTGATGATTGGCTGTTGGGATATGTGCTTGATCGTTTGGTAGCTAGAGCTTTGCAAGAGTCGCGCACTATTGATCTACCATCGATTTGTGCTGCATGTTTAGGCCGCCCTGAGTGAATCAATGACCTGCTCGGACTTAGGCGTTGACTCACGGAGACTTTATATCTCATCCGTCGTTATTAAATATTTTCAAGTCCTTAGCGATGGAGGTTCGTCTGGTATGGTTTGGAGTGCCACATGACCGGTCCTTTGATATCACTTGCCATCCAGTTCCATGCACTTGTGCCCGTATGGCCGCCTTATTTGATTTTCAATTAGACTTCCGCATGCGCCGTGATAACTCTGAAAGATTGATTAAGCAGAGAGCGAGTTTTGAGTAAGCCTTAAGAGGTAGCGTACTGGGGGACTACAACTAGTGCATTCCAGCCAGTGTTGTGGCTGTTAGTGGTATGGAGTGGACGTAGGCTTGGTATATAAGCCGAACCACTATATATATGGTGTGCCAATCTTTTCTAAATCTTTACTCTGTATTGCACACACTCAGATATCATTTCGTGAAACATTTGCTCACCCAATCTTTATCATATCAACCCTTGGTCTGCGAATTAGTTGAAAAAATTTCAAAACAACCTATTTACCCCCCTCTATGTTGCATTGTTAGTTTTACTGAAGTGTAATTCTTACGTGGCATTATCCAATTATTATTATCTTTAATTTAAGAAGTTTGTTATTTGAGAAAAATAGCTTTTACACAATGGATGTACGAAATGGTATTCGCATTTATCTAACCTTGCCTAGGGGATATTTTATCCGAGCTATATCTCTCTCATATCCGACCTTATCATGTCTTGGGTAGGAACTAAACACAATTTATCCTATTCTGACTTTTACCCTGGCTAAACATAGCATAAAGTTATACAAAATTTCCTGATTAAGAAATTTTGACCTTCTTTGGAAGCATCAAATATCTCACATCGCTTGCTTACGAGATTTAAATGCTTTTTATATTCGTGTGATCTACCCACACATATTAACTTAAGCATTTGGGTAAGTATCAGAGTCAGGTTTTGCCTCGGTTTATTTTGCAAACGTGATCTTAATCCAGCTTGGACGTGAGATGAGTATTGAAATATCCTATATAAGTTAAATTTAATCTCTTGCCTTGAAAGGTTGGATAGGGACATTGGTCGCCAACATGTCAATAAGGAAGAAAATCCATATTTCAATCTGAAAATTACAGCAAGTAAAATGCTTCGAAATGAGAGGTAGGTTTGACCTCTTTGGTAAGTATATCCTCTTAATTTAATATTTTGCCTCAGAAGTGTGGATAAGGACATGTTGGGCCATTGAATGGAAGGGAAGTTGTGGTATTCAACATTCAGCATCAGTAAGGAAAAATAACCAATCTCAATATGGAAATGAAGTAATTAATATGCTTCCATATGTAAAACAACACACTTACTAAACTAAAATGGCGGACAAATATGACTAATCTCAATTTGTAGTTTTTGATTCAACTATAATATCTCCTGATTAGATTGCTTAAATGAAAGCTTTATCGAATTTAGACAATTTTTAAGTTATCACTTTCAATTACTATTGCATCTGCCCTAAATTCCTTTCGACATTATCGTTTAAGAACAACCAATACCACCATCCGCCCTCCCTCCCTCTCAAGCCTCACATATATAACGTGCAAGATCGCGTGCTTGCATGCATGCACAATCACGTTTTAATTTGTATGCGCGCACTTGAAAAAAATATCATATAATCTTTATACCATGTAGACCAAATCCATATGAACTCTCGATCATTTAGGCCTCCAGAGTGTATGACCGACATAATCAATAATTAAGATAGTTTCAATCCACATGATATATGAACAATTCAACATCAACACGTGCATTTGCTTGTGTGCCTATGTGAGCAAATGTGGTCTGACTGACAATAAATAAATAAATAAAAGTTCAGCAGTCGGTAGCGATGGTGAGTGTTTGGTGACACTGTCGATAGTAATAAATTAAATGTTAGTTCGCCATCACCACATCTAATAAGTCCACTCTCGATCTCCCTTTCCTTTTTTTCTTGAGATCAAAACCTATAAGTTTACCATTGGCGAACTTGTTGATGACCCATTTAAGAGCTTGAAAAATGTCTCGTTAACAATTGAGCAGCGTATCACACATCGAGCAACTGACCCTAACGAGCTTTCTTGGTCGACGAACAATGTTGAAGCCATCGAACTTAAACTAGATAGAAAATCGAGCAAAAAGAGGAAAAGTGAGCTATATTCACTTGTAATTTGATGGAACTTGTCTATTTATTTTCAGCTAATTTTAAATAATTGCAAAGAGAAGTTTCACTTAAAAAAAAAAATACCATACAACATTTTAACTAAAGTAAAAATGGTAATATCATACTATCATATTTTAGGGAACATATCATATAAATGTCTTCCAATTTTCGTGGACTCGTTATAAATTGAACTCTCGCCGAAATTTAATATAAAAAATAACGTAAGTCAGTCGAAAAATAAAAGATAAAATTATAGGGGACCGAAACCATAACTTGTCAATCACAATCGGAAGTCGAACCGTTAATAATTAATCATAATTGTCAGCTATCGAAATCGATAATACACATCTTTCAGTAGAGATCTTACTCGCTCGGACGGAAGTATCTAACCCGTAGGTTGGGTCCATGTAAGTAATTTCCCGACGTGGCGAGCCGCAAACCGAGCATAGGGCAGCCTCGTGGGACCGGGGCACAAAAATCTAGGCACGTGGGGCCCACAGGAAGCCACTAGAGCGTGGGGCCCACACGGACGCAGTAAATACGCCCTCCCACTGTCGACCCAAGAAGACCAGAATCCACGTCCTCCGTTCTCTCTTGCAGGGGTCCTTGATCTTAGTAAACTACGGAGACTTGGTCTCTCTCCTTCTCTCTCTCCCTTTCCGACCACAACACAATCAAATTCACCAACACCCCAAAAAAAATATCAAAAGACCAAAAAAAAGGAAAACAACCATCTTCATCCTTGAGATCTCTTTGACCAGTCAGCAGTCAGTACCCTCCAAAACCCTAATTTTCCTAACGATGGGTTCCAACGTCGTCCCTAGCGACTACCCTCCCTCTGACCAGAATTCTCCCCCCAACTCCGCCGCCGCCTCTGTCGAGCCTCCGCCCCCGACGCCCCACCGGCAGCTAGCCCTCTCCCGGAAAAGTGCATCCGCTCCTTCCAGGGACCGGCACAAGAAGGTGAACGGCCGGGGGCGCCGGATACGGATCCCGGCGCTCTGCGCGGCCCGGATCTTCCAGCTGACCCGGGAGCTCGGCCTCCGCTCCGACGGCGACACCATCGAGTGGCTCCTCTGCCGCGCTGAGCCCTCCATCATCGCGGCCACCGGCTACGGCAGCATGCCCGCGGACCCCGTCACCACCACCGTGGGCCCGCTCCCTCGGTCCTCCACCTCTGCATCAGCCCCGTGCCCGGTGCAGCCGCTGGCGCTGGCCCCCCCGGCGGCCGGCCACGTGGCGTTCCCGATCCCGCCGCTGGACTGCCGGCTGGACCTGAGCCTGCCAAACGGGTTCGACTTCTCGGCCGGCGGGACCAACGGCTACCGCCACATGCCCTTCACAGCGTTGCTGTTGCAGCCGACGGCGACGGAGGAGGCGGAGGAGAGGCAGCAGAGGGAGATTCGTGGTTAAGAAAGATAGGTTCTTTATAGTTTGTCTTTCGGGGGATTTTCTGTTAAAGGGTATAGGATATGATATATGTCGTCTTCTTCGCTCTCCATGTGTATTTCTTCTCTTCTTCGTTTTTTTCCGTACTCTATGGAGCCTGGGGCTTAAATTAGAGAGAGCATGAAGAAGATGGACAATGATACGAGTTGAATCGTGAATCTATTAATTGGAAAATGCGGGACCTTCCTTTGATATTGCATGATTTTGGATTTTACGGTGCATACGATGCAAGGTGTTGACCATGGGTCCACGACAGAGTGACCAAGTCAAATGAAAACAAAAAAACATAACAACGACATTTGAACTGGACCCACCCACCATTGGATAATTTCGTGTTGGCTGACACGAAGAGCTCGAATGAACAGATCCAGTGCTGATTCAGGTTGCGTATTTCTGGTCCGACTTTCTCAGAAAAGCTCTTCTTTTTTATTCTTTTCAAAATGTCGCACCGGGAAAAACTTTTTGGATAATATCCGATTACGTCAGTTGCTCATGAGCACCATTGTGAGATTCACAATAAATAGAACGATCTGGAGAAAAAGGTTCGATTCTCACTTGCATTAATTGATGATGCCCCCCCCCGCATGTTGGACGGGGTGCCCGAGCTCTTGCGAGCGCAGGCGTTTCAACTTTGACCTTGGATTGTAGTGTAGAAACTGCTGCATCGGCGTCAGTCTGTGAAGTGGCCAGTTCAGTATCGGATTCAGAACGATAAGCGCGCGGTTGTGCCTCAGTTTCACTTTTGCTCACATTACGAACGTTCGACTTCTTCGATTTCATTTGAGAATGAGCGATAGCCATGGAGGAAAAGAGGCCTTGACACAGTCGATTGATAGAAATTGGTTTAGATATAGGCATGGAAGGTGATTTTGTCTACTTCCATGAAGGCATCTGAGATTATTCACTTGTGTTGATGCAAAGTCACCCTTCATCGCCAATCCCGTGTCGAAACGATGTTTTGTTAGACTTCTCATGATCCCTCCTCATCTATTCTTGCTTTCCACAAGCTGCTCATATGTTTGCAATCCAAAGAATAAGGCAAAACTGGAAGACGGAACCGATGGATTCATCATCCTCACACGATACAGATCTCAGACGCTATGTTTTCTCATCTGCTCTCCCATTGTGCTTGCTCTTCGCGAACGCCAAAAATTAAAGAATCAGGTTACACACCATAAAAGCATGAGAGCAATTGGACTTTTACCACCCATAAAGAACAATAAAGCCGATCGGGAAATTGGACAGTGTTCTTAGAGCTGATGGAAGTACTCAGCATAAATGAAGCATGGAGAATTCTGAAGCAGTCGATTACAGGACTTAGTACTGATAAGTTTATGCCATAACCTCCCATCTCAACTATAGCTGATCTACGTCTTCGTTTCCTAGACAACACCTGTAATCCTTGCTCCTTGTTCAGTACCAAGTAGCATTTATTATTCAACATGTCAAAGACGTCATCACGGGCCACATCTGTTGAGATGCACCACCTCTGTTTAGACAAAAAAACAGAGGGAGAAACCTCCCATTTCTGAACATCTTATTCTTCCGAAATGTTGGAACATTATACATATTTGGTTGAATTCTTTCCACAGGGATATCAATGCCACTGGCATGCAAAATGAGAAAAAAGCATGCCAATCAGTAAATGAATAGGTAGAACATACCATACTGGAGTTATGAGTTAACCCCTACAGAAAGATATAAGGTTAGTAAGCTCTACATCAATTAACGAAACTCTTGAGAAGCAATTTCAGCTGTATAAATAGGGAATGTGCCTCATGCTGGCCAACTCTGGCTGATCCTTATCCCCAAAAAGACCACCATCTCTTCTTCTTCCCATAATGCGAGGCGGGAATATCTGAATCTTAATTGGAAAAGGAATTGTATCACCTAAATGGTGAAATGGTAGAACACACGCAGAGAGCAGGCATAATCCGGAAATTTGGTAAAGTTCTTTGAGATCTTAAGCTATATCAAGATAATTTACGAGTTTAATTATCTAAGACCGTTAACTTCCCCTGAAAACTATATTGAGCCTCATCTATAGTTGCAGTCTACCTTGAGGGTAAACTGAGTTGTAATGCACCTCTGCCCAGAAGCTTAGGAATATGACTGCAAGACAAAGAACAACTTATTAAACGTTGTCCATGATTGTTGGCAGGTATCAACAAGGAGGTTATTGAAGTACATCCTCCAGTAAGTGACATGATACGCACACACCCACAAGCACGTACGCACATGGACAAAAATGTTTCGAGAAATGATTCTCAAGGATAACATGCCAATTTTGTATCAATGGGAACAAGACCCACAAAGCATCATACACTATTAGCAATATTAGACCATCACGAGAATACAGAGATTTGCATTGAGATGGATACAGAAGTTGAAACAACCCAAGTTTGCATTAGGGTTAATGGAATTAATCAACTTGAAGAATCTGTGTCTAAAAGCACCTATGAAATAATGATTATAAAATAAATAGGGGGGAGTTTCTTCCTAGATGAGAGATGCAAATTACCTTGCTTTGGTTTCTGACCATTAGGAAGAATCTCAATGTAGCATGTATCTTTGAATGAAGTTATCACGAATATTTTTGCGGCATACTGCATTGAAATGTAAATCAGCATCAGTCATATTGGAATGAACACATAAAAGTCAGTTATATTAAATCTTCAGGTCTTAATAGCAAGAGAATTTTACATAATGCAATACATTTAAGTCTTCAAAGTCTTTCCCATTGAATGAACAATGACTTAATGAGTGTATTGCCAGCAAAAGCTTCATAACAATCTTGGGGTCCCTCTGGCTTCCAAGAGAAAGTTGTTCAGACCACAAGTGACTCCAGTCGCCCTAATTGTATATGTCAAGTATAATGACCACAATCTAAATGAAGAAAAATGGAGTATTGGAAAAGACCGTGTACAAGCGACAAAAGATACCCCTTCGGTTGCTGAAGTCATAGAGATTGATTTATTTAAGAACTCATGCAGAAGGCAGTTACCATAAAATGTAAATTATAAAAATGCATGCAGGCAGTTATCCACAGTTGCGACTGATGCAACTGTGGGATCATGCGCCGGTTCCTGTAGGACCCACAGGGAGCACACATGCAAAACATTCCAGTTTGCCCTTAAGAAGTATTCACACAAGATGCATACTAGCATAGAATCCAGGCAACGGTGTTGAATGCCTAAGTGCTTCTTGAACCAATCAAAAATAGTGAAAAAATAAACCAGAATTAAAACTCAAAAGTTAGTGAATACGACATGAAAGAGACATACCAAATCTGCAGCAGCCTGCAAAGTGACGTGATCACCCCACTCCCCGTTGCTGCGTCATTCGTGCAAATAAGAGAATCAAAAGACATGTAAATATTCTGATAGCTACCATTGATTGATATAGAAGTGCTTAAATTAGGAAAATATGAACATACTTGGACATCTTGCACAAGTATTCATCATAGTCCATAGGAACATATCCCTCATAAAGCTCTCGTAGTGTCCTGAGCTGAGAAAACAGAAAATAGAAGAGCTTCAGAGTATAAGTTTCTGATTCGTTTGACATAATTAAAGGATTGTTCCGGTCCGGAAAACAAACCTGTTCTACAATTTGTTGCCTTACGTATTCATGGTGCTCAGATGTTTTATGTAATTGATCTGATAATGCACGGAACTGGGAAAAACAATAGATACAGAAAATTAAGAAAAGAGAAAAGCTCATGCCCATTCTCATCGTTGAAGAGAAAAATAGGTACACAAGTAAATATATAATTAAAAAGAGAAAATGAAAAACAAGTGAAGCAAAACCAACCTGACAATTTCCATCACCTTCCACCTTATGCTCAACCAAGTCATACAATTGCAATCTGAAAAATCGAATATCAGTGATTGCATAATCATACTCAGTATACAATAGAATTATTTTTAAGAGAAAACAACACGGCGAATATTTTGAAAATGCCATCACATCCTGGCTGTTTGCTCAATAAAAATCCTTTCCTGATTAAAACTTTTGAGCTCAATAACTGCTTTTACCAGGCCATTGCAGATGCAAAGATTGTAAAGGTGCCAAAATCTTTGGTGGAAAGAACATGAATTGTATCATTGTCTAGCCACCGTATGACAGCATTATCATAACCATTCATAAAGGATGGTGACACTTCAGGTAAGCAAAAGGTGAATAAGTAGACAAGTATACATCTCCATCTTTATTATCAATTTGCTTGCTGCTGACATGTCTACCTAATTCTAGAGAGAGAGATTTTAGTTGATAAACGTAGAGAAATGACTATAGCATGTATAAATTGCACAAGCCAGACTGAAAACAGAAGAATTTTTCATAATCTGACCTCTTATGTTATGAATACTTACCTTTCACGCAACCTCTCATAATCTGAAGTCGCTTCATCCATGGAAGGTATCTCCCCATTGATTCTTGGAACGTGCTGTATAGTATGAGTTTCAGTTTGACATTTAAATATTCAAGTGATTCTCCCTTCATCAATATAAACAGGGGACCTTCACATTAAATAAGACTCTCCAAACAAATCTGACTTAAGGCAGCTGGCATATCATTCGCCCCACCTCATGGAAAAGAAAAAAGGAAAGCAAAACATTTTACACAATTATACATTTCCATCTTTAATTGTCATCCTGTTTGCTGCCGACATGTCTCCCTAAGTCAAGATTTTAGGGGAGGGAGAGAGAGAGAGAGAGAGAGAGAGAGAGAGAGAGAGAGAGAGATTTTAGTTGATACTTTGTCAACAAACATAACGGAGAGACTTTAGTTGGTAAAGAAAGGTCTATAGCATATATAACTTTCACAAGCCACACTGAAAACAGAAGCTTTTTTCATAGTCGAAGAATAAAGAAAAACTAATCCGGGCCATAACCATTCTAATGAAATAAAACTTACTGGAATAGGAACCATTTGATTCAATGGATTGTCCATTTCACTGTACTCATAACCATCAATTGGCTGCTGAGAATAAGAATACTCTTCTCCATCACCGTGGTTAACAGATGAACCAGAAACCCACACATTATCTGCTTCTCCATGGTTATAAATATTCCCTGAGCATCCACTCAAAGAAGTTTCAGTAAAACTATTGTGCTGAAATAAGCCACGAAATAGATACATCAATTATCAAGTACCTGACCAATACATTCTCGGTGATGTAGTCTGCCAATTCTGTTGGTCAATAGATACTTTTGAGTCCTCTTCCTTGGCATGTGAATATACAGGCGCTTCTCTCATTGCTAATTGTGAAAACTCTTCTTGTAAGGTATGTGCAATGATCTCATCACTTTCCACAGTGCTACACTCTCCACCATAGTGGCTCATAGGATACTGTCCATAATAGGTGCTGTTAGCATCGTGCTGACTTGTGTTGGTGTAGTATCCCGAATGAACAGGTGGTGTAGGATCAAATATATGGCAACTCCACTGAAAGACATCTGAATCTGGCTCAACCATAACTATCGCAATCACAAAATCATGTAAATGTCCTTAAGGCCAATGATGACATTCCACGGAACTCTGAATTGCATAACAGAATTATTCCTGCAAAGAACATTAAAGCTCACATCTCAAGCTCTACAAGATATTAAGGTAACCAAACGAAAACCTCAGCCCAACACTTCATTTCTCTTCCCCAAAAGCAAGATGGATCATTTTGAGTATACTTGCAAGATTACAGGAAAAAAGGGATGTCTAAGGACAACTAGCAGTGTTAGGAGCAATCGTTTGCCAGAATTCACTAAAAAGAACCCTATATTCACTGCCTCTGAATTCAGTTGGATATGCACAGAAAAAAAGCTTTAGAGATTATGCCACCGACAGGCAGATAGATTGGCTCATATGCGTTACGCAATCTTGTTGACGAAATGAGGTCTACCACTTGTAATTCGACACGCCACTTTTGTCCGCAACCTGCTGCCTATAGATGCTATCTTATAATAAGGGCGTGTAAATGCTGCACCCAAAAGCGACTCCACCAGCGGAATCTTTTTGTCCACGTTCAATCAAGTGTTTGTGCAGTTAGAGACAGCACAACGAAATAACTACCAGAAACGGCGAATCATACTTAATCAATAACAATAAATGGAGAAAACAACACCTTTTCTCTCCAAGCTTCTTATGTTAGATTTCCACACATGGATAAACACGGCCATATTTGCATGATAAATTTGCAATAAAAATCGAAGGCCAAAGAACTCATCGGTAAAATTCCGCATCGCCCTAACCGGAAGAAAGGACCTGAATCACAGTAGTATTTTTAACATGTCCGGATTCCCCTCTCACCGAATTGCTTTACCAAAACAGAATCATGCCAAAAATCCATACATCTTCATAATTGCTAACTTAATCCAACTGAACTATTCAACACCGATCCATTTTCGGCAAGTAATCGCCAATTGATCCATATAATAATCCACTTCTAAAATAAATCAATCGTCTCACACAGCGACGAACAGAAACGCAGAAAAAAAAACACAGCGATGGGCAATCGGATTAAGAAATCACCCGATCAGTGCCGACTCGATGCTCATACAAGCAAGAGGAAAGGCTCGAGCTTGTGCAAAGAGACCGAACGCTTCCTTCACAAGACACTGCACCCTGCGTCGATGCGTGAACCGATCAATCGTAACCGCGAACGCGGTTTCTGCACAGAGAAACGAACCTGGAGACGCCGACCGATTGAAGATAAGATCGAAGCGAAAAATCGCAACTTGAAGAAGAAGGACGAGGAGGACGAGGGGACGACTGTGGAGAGAAAAAAATGGAGCGAGCGAGCGAGCGTTTCTTCACGCGTTTTATATACAGTTGGCGCGGGGGCTTTAAATGTCGGGCAAGTTTTCTCTGCGGGAAGGGGAGAGTCTCGTACGGACGTCCGCTGGCCGTTGGATGGAGCCGATTGCGAAAATTAGCGTCGATTTAAGCGCCAAAATTTCTCGAAATAGATAGCTACTTCTTGAAGGGATTTATCGCACACCGAATCAAAATGATCACACAGAAATCAAAGAAAGTTGGACGACGCATGAGATTACCTAGATTCACCCCAAAATAGGGCTACGTCCTGCAAAGAGATTTCAATATATTTTCGGACTCGTTACAATAATCAGAAAAACGAGCAAAATATATATGGCCCAAAACCTAAACCTATACGAAACTTCTTAATCTCACATCATACGGGCCAGCTTAAATAAAAGCCCAAACCCATTGAGGTTTCGGAGGCGCTGCCCTTGAACCCCGCCCGCTCACCAGCGAGATGGGACAGCCATCGGCTGACCGGGCAGCGGAACCCCTGTCAGGAGGCGCTGCCCCCGAACCCCTCATTCCGCACGCAGGGGTCACATGTCGTTGGATAACACTTCAGTTTCTCTAAACTCACGTGAACGTATCCGATGTGAGAAACAAGGTCCCCGAAGTATTCGCCAACTCCAACACTTCTTCCTCTCTCTTTTTTTTTTCTTTTATTTATTTCGCTCTCCAATTATATTTATCAGATTTAATAAACGGTTCCGATTCGTTTTCAGCCGACGGATAGTCCTTATTTTGAAATTTTTTCAATAGGCAATTTATTGAATTGGTTGTGGTCCGAATCACGTGATCATTTTCGCTAGATAATGTGAGGCACGTATGAAATTTACTACATTGATTATCACTGATCATATATAAATACACGTAAATTATCATATTATGTGTTATAAATCGTGCCCGTAATTATTACTGTTATTTTCAATGGATGGGATGCCGGCTAAGGTTCCGTAATTGATTGATATTTGAATAACCTTTTCTATTTCGATGATGGCTACTGTTGGCGTACGGATTGTTGACTGATCCGCCAGTCTTGTTTGACGTTTGTGACCATTTTCATGCAAAGTCCGGCATAAAATGATTGACTTGTATGAGGAGCCCTAATAATGTATGACGATTTAATAGTACTGGATTGAAAATACATGATGGGATTGGAATTTTACAAATTGGGACACGGAATCGCAATCATGCACTATGGACGTCTCTTTGATGTAATACAAAGAGCACGTGGGATTTGATTAACGGATGTGGACACACCGCGCGAAAAGAGACGGCACCCGATTTTGATATCATGTTGGGAAGTCTGGTCCAAAAACTTAAGTTACCAGGTAGAGAAAACTGGTTGTGTGTAAAGAGCATATATATTTACAAACACACATTATCGAGCGATACAAGTCATAATTTTTAGGAAAACTAATCGATTTACGGAAAATAATTTCCATGGACTAAAAGCAACGAGCTTAAATTAAGGGAAAAATGCTTTCCCCCTCCTGGTAAGAAGGAAAATATTTTTCATACAAATCATTTTCGTGAGATATTTCAACAAACTAGTTGTAGCTTCGTGATTTGCGTTTCCGTGAGACAAACAAATTTTACATGTTACATTTATATGCAATTGGTAGATCCTCCAAACGAAAATTATAATAGGCCTTATTAGATGATAAAAAGCAAAAAAAAAAAAATCATCCTTCCATAAAAAAATTATATACGCTGATTAGAATATAATATAGAGCAAAGAAAACGGGGGACGCACAAAATGGACAGGATACTAGGATTTAACGTTTTCAGAAATCGCGCATGCTTGGGTGCCACGCATTTTCGTGCATCATCGGGTCTCCACTCGATGGTGGCGTGGAAAATGCGTGAAAGAGTCAAAATTAGGCAAGAAATTTTTTCTTTTTTTTTGCGTATTTAATGTGAGCCGTCGGATCTGACTTAAAATAAGGTCATGCATGTATTCCAACGGATGCTTGATGTGATTTGGATGCCATGATGGCTCGTGGCGATAGTGATGCCAATAAGGGCAATTATGTCATTTTGTGATAGGAAATTTTCTAATTTGCGTCATCTTCGTGGATAAGTTATCTATGGTGTGATTGTTCCCACCCCCTTTCTCTAGAAGTGGCATTCAATACCATGGGACAAGGAATATTTTGCTTGATCAATATGAATTTTATATAAGAGGTACTTAGTATTGGGGTGTGATTCATACTCTTCATTGACAGGAAAGTATGAGAGTCTCATACCCCGGTGAGCGGGCGAAGATCGGGGTCCGTCCCGACGGGGCTTCAGGCTTTTATAATTTGAGTCCATATTTTTCGTTGGTAGTTTGGGTTTGACTCATGAATAACTATTACTATATAATATATTTTTCTCTTGTAATTAAAGGATGTAACAAAGAGGTGCAATGTATTAATTATAGTGGAATCATCTGCTGGACGTAACTCTAGTTTAAGGTGAATCGAGATAAACCTTGTGTCAATTTCATTTTCTCGCTTTTACACTTTACTTCGTTTATGGTTTGCACACCGAATCTTAACACTTATTGCATAAGATAGTAAGTACTATTTAGGCATGGATCATCCTCGTCACTGACACCCTACATATTTTTAAAAAGAGAATAGTTGTTGAGTAAATCTATAAAAGTTTTTGAAAGTTTTATTCTCTTTAATTTGTTCACATGCATAGTCGCAAAAATAAAGTTTTATCATGTTTTAGTGTCTCGAATAATGAAATCATTTTTTAGGCGTGAGATTAACTTCTTTCTTAATAGGAGATTGAAAGGACATTGTGTTAGTCCGTTCGAAAAAATTATACATTTTGTCCATATACTTCCATGCATTTGCTGATGTTATTTTAATTTGCTAATAAAATCTTTTGGCTTTCACAAATTTTCTAATCAAGTCCCTCCATCATCAAATTCGTCCGAATTCAACTGAATAAAAAGTATAATCTTTTCTTTTTGAAAGTACCAAATGCATACTTTTAGAGACTAATATGCATCTTCGCATTAAAAAATTTAAAATATTATTCCACATTCAAAAATAAAATAAAATATAATGTCAAAATATATGTATGTTGTGAAAATCTCAGGTGTTAAGCGCTAAACTTCTACATGTCATAATTAGTATATTTTGAAAAGTTTTTTTTTTTGGTCTAAATATTTTGAAAAGTTTCAAATGTTTCTTAATGTATAAAAAAGTTAAACCAAAAGTGCCTTTAAATATACAACATCAAATAGCAATTAAAAGTACAAGTCACCCCATATCATTTCTAAGGAAAAGAAAGGGTCCTACTTTAGAGAACTCTTCATGGTGAAGAAAGAGCCCTTTTTCGGTTCAATGACCTTTCCTAGAAAATCCTTACATCTCTCGCACGTGTGATCATGCAATGCGATTAGCTTTGTAACCGAGAAAAGATGGTTTAGTACGAATCAAACTAGTTTTCCCCTTATCTTTATGGACGGCTGGGGCGGCATTTTCTTCTTGTCTCCACCATTTCCCATCTCAGGAAAAAAGACAAGAAGGGTTGCCATCACCTTCCTCTTATCCCAACTGCGTGAAATTTATTAGCAATATTAGGATATTTAGTTGATTCGACATATTTTTCAGGATAATACATATATATCTTTTGATAGTGTATATCCTTGATTGATTATATTTGATATTATCTTTATCTTATTACATTAGTTAGTCTTCTAATAAAGCCTATAAATAGATTGTTGTACTCTTTTCGATATATCGAAATACACAAATCTCTCTTCCGCATTATTATTCTTAACTAATTTTACGGAAAAAAAAATCCGATAATTTATTTTCTCAGTCTTTACGATAAAAGGAAAAGAGTTTGTTTTCTCGATTTATAAGATAAAATGCAGATCTAACATGTCACCTAATGTTTGATTGACGTGGTTGATTAGAAAATGTACATATGAAGATCTTTTCATGAAAATTTTGGAGACGTTCAATATATACACTCAGATGTTTACGATATGGAGCTCCATATTTGATTTTATCTCAACTATAAATATATGTCGCGACCTAAAATTCAGGAAAATCTTAGGTTAATGGATTATTAGGTTAATTATTTGATTAACCTAATTCAGACTCTCCCAAGCCCTACCAATTCGCAACTTAGGTTCAATTTCATGTAAAGATTTATCCTGGAATCGCCACTAATCATTTTTTGGTAAGTTGATTAGGAACCTAAATAAAATAGTTCTATACTATTTTATTTCTACGAACCAGAGATTCTGTGTTCGGTGACTTAGTTACATTAAATTTTCAATTAAATGCCTTTTCGGTATCAATTTTCATGAAAAAAATCCTTGATTTGGTGATTTAGGGTTTTCTCTTATTAGGTGTAATGATAATGCAACTAACCTACATAACATAAAAAAATATGCATGAATGATGTGCAAATAATGATATGCAAAATAGGATGGGCAAATGCATGACATGACAGATATAATGCTAAACTATATGCTATGCAATGAGAATGATATTTTTTGGTATTTTTATGAATTTTCGGATTTATGAAAAATAAATGTAAAAACTACCCTAAAGTAGAATAACATCCATTATAGTTTAAGAAACTGATTTCTCAAAGTCCCAACTTATATTAAATGTTATTTTTATGCAAAAAAGGTGAAGAAAAATGTGATTTACTTAAGAAAAAGGTGTCATCTTTTGGGTATTTTTTTTTGGGAATTTAATTAAGAAGGGAAAACACAAAATTTGAACGAAAATAAACAATTTTGCTCATAATACACCTTTAAATCCGAAAATTCGGATTTTATTCGTAACGTGCCCTTACATTAAGGCCGAAAAACGAATTGAATATAGAATTACCATTACCCCTATATACATAGGGCAAATCATGAAATCCTATTTGGAATTATCAATCTGCCCCTCAAAATCGAGGGTTAGACGTATAATTCCCACGTACATACGGGCACAATTATACTTCAAAATAGAAGTCAAATTAGATGCCTTAATGTACATATTCTGAAGGGACAAGGCACAAAGGGGAGTATGACACTCTTGGGGCATCTCGACACACAGGGCATCGTCACCACTATTATGTGGATGGCGAAATAATTCTTTATTATCAGCACGCAGTAATGATGCACATGGTCATGTTCAGATTCGCCATTATGTACTTATTATCACTTACTCATACAATCACCAAATATAATGACTTTTTCTACGCAGGATGTATGCATGTAATAATACCCACTTACCTCTTTCTATGACCACATGATATTAAAACGAGCACCCTGGACTTAACATGCTTTTTTAGAAATAGAAAGGAAATTGACAACCGAATGAGGATCGACAATTTCTAGTAAGGATAAATGATTTCTTATTCGTTGCATCAAAACACTAGAAGGTCACTTAGAATTTAGGAACCATAACAACTCAATCTATTATTTTCAAAATTCAAACATTTTCATCATTGAAATTTATCAAACAACAATCCATCAAGTCAAGAGTACTAAGTAGATTGTCCTAACTTAGCCCCTAGAGCACTTACCTTGAAAGCTTGTCTACCAATGGCTTGAGGAAGATAGATGGAGAGACCATTTTTAATTGAGAATTTAGGGAGTAATAATGTGTGTGTGATATTCATGAAGGGGTTGAGGTCTATTTATACTCCTCCCACTTGGCCTATCATAAATGGCCCTCATCATGAAAAAAAAAAAAAAAGTAGCCCAATCACAATCTCCCAATGTTACCTAGGCTAATAGGAGAGGTGGCATCCTAACCTTGATTATGTGTCCTATAGTCATCATGGCATGATTTACTTGGTCATCAAGGTTCCAAGTGGCCTACCAATGATGATATCTCAAGATTTACAATCCATTGGCCTTGGATTATAATAATTGAGTCTAAGGAGCAACTGGCTCAATAACCTTCTTTGGGGTGTCCCTAGCCAAGGTAGCGCTTAAATAACTTAGTAGATAAGGTGTCCTCTAAGGTTATCATGACATTCTCTACTTGGCTATTATGTCTCAAAATGGTATAGTCATGATTATGTCTCAAGATTTGGTCACGATGAAGCCTAAGATTTGGTAATTATTAGACTAAGATTGTAATGATTAAACCTAAGCTTGAAGCGATCTAATGAGAATGCTTAGAGTGGCCCTTCATTAATTAACTAGAGTCAAATTAGATGATGCAGAGGATGATGTAAATAAGCAAGCTTAAGTAGCACCGACACAGACACGCGACACGACACGACACAATATGCTTGTTGGGGCTGACAATGCAACCTAGAGGGGGGTGAATAGGTTGTTTCGAAACTTTTTCAAACAATGCGGAAAACCAATGGAGATATGAAAAAGATCGGGTGAGCAAATGTTTCGCTAAACAGTATCTAGGTGTGTGCAAGCAGAGTAATGAGATAGAAAAGATTGGCATACCAGATACATAGTGGTTCAACTTATATACCAAGCTTACGTTCACTCCACACAACTAACAGCCACAACACGGGCAAGAATGCACTAGTAAACTGCCTCATAAGTTACAAACAGTACGTGAGCTGATCTTTCTCGCGATAGATCACACTATCTTGATTCAGCCTCACTACTCAAAAATGTACACTTGATTTTGTACGATTACAATGCCACATATGATCACAAGATCTTTTTCAGTTAAGCTTTTAAACTAGAACCAATTCTAGAGCAACTTTGGATATTCAATCCATTCAAGTGGTTCGTTCCACCCTTAGCCTATATAACTTTCAGCTTCTAGCTGTTTGAACCTCTTTGGAGAAGCAAAAGAGCCATTGGAGTTCGATGGGACACCTTGTCCTCATGTTGGAGCAGCTTTCTTTCAAGTCGGACTGGACTTGCCTAAAACAGGCGCTGAGATACTATTCCTCGCTAACATGTTACTATTGTACTCTGACAGAGCAATTGTATTGTTCCCGAGAAGATTTAAATCCTCCCGTTGGCCTTTCCCATCATTCATAGGTCACATAAGTCGATCTTTTTGAAACATCAGCTCGTTTGGTTTTTATGCACCTTGTCTGACTAGATTTTTCAAGCTCTGATATCAAATATTCGGTGACCAGATCTTTTGTGGTCCTCAATGGATGTTTCCACGAAATAGCTTTAGACTTCCCATGATTTGTACCCGATGGCCATAGTGTAATCTTTAGCCATAAATATCAAATATCTGCACATCAAAGGTAAATCAAATACCAAAGGATAGTTTGGAAATCATTAAAATATTTTATGAGATGTTTCTCGAACAATCTCCCCTTTTTTTATGATAACAAAACTATCCTGCAGATGTGAAGTGAGACAAGTCTATAGAATGCAATAATGTAAAGATCTGCATAGTTGATATTTCAAGATAAGGCATAATCGCAGATATATGATTTCTCCAAAAAAATAATTGGAAATGAATTTGGAGAAGAACTAAGCTGATCTTTGGGTTTCGAAAAGATTTTTGATCACGATCATTAGTCACAGTTCAAGATGTACTTGAGATAAACATTTGTAGAGAGAATCTTTTGTTCTCTTGCCCTCAGGCTCCCCCTGTTTCTATGCTTCCCTTAAGATTATGCTTTCTTAGCATATCTTTCACATCTTTGCGAGATCCTTGTAAAAACTCTCCCCTTTTTTGTCATCAACAAAAAGATATTGCTACTGGACTATAATATAGGTAAGAGATATTTGAATAAACATCAGTTTCATTCATTCGGGCCTTGGAACGGGGGTACATTCATCATAACAGGAGCAGGAAATACATAAACAGGCACTCATGCGCACACATAAAGAAAATTCATTTGGTGCTGGTGCGCTTGCGTTTCTTGGAACCGAATGAGGAAGGGGAAGGCTCGGGAATAGATTGGATAGGGTTATAGCAGTCTAGGCCGATAATGGTCCTCTCAAGCTTGACCAGATACTTCGATATTTGGCCTAGGGATACCTTCAAAACCCATACATTCGACTGAATAGCAAGCAGGACATCCAATGGCGGAGGGGCAGAGGGTCTCGCTGAAGATTGAAATCGTTCAGGTCTAGGGGGACGCGAGGCCTTCTTAGCTGTAGGAGCCTTGCCTTTCTGCCTTTTCCTTGAAACAAGCTGTTTAGCACATCTTTCCTTGAGCAGTTCTTTGGCGCGCTCATCATCTCCGTGTCCAATGGTGACTACCTCATCTTTCGTATTTAGCCATCCTTCCAGAGAGATCCTCAGCATCATTGTCTCTAGAGTCTTCTTCCCAATGACGATATGAGGGAAGTGTTCATTGGAGACTCAGGAGACGTCGATGCCTTTCCTCTTGAATATCCGACCAATAAATGCTCCATATGGCAGACCTCCTATTTTCCTCCTTATCGTTCGGTACATGTGCAAGATGATGAGGTGCGGGATAGAGAGTGGAAATCCAGTGAGTAGAGCCCACAACACCTTAGCTTCGAATCTTGACACATCATTTGAGGATGAGGACTTAGGACGGAGGATGAGAGTCAGGATCTTTTGGAGAAATTTTACTTTGAGGGGTAAAATAATGCTGGCACAATCTTCCGAAAATCACGAGTGAAATTTTACATTTCCAAAATGAAACTGTACGCATCATCGGAAGAGATCTCCAACTTTTGATAAGGACGAAAGGTGGTCTGGAGAATCTCAGCCAACTCCTCAGCGATAACAGTATAGCTTTTTCTTTCAAACGTGAAAACGAAAGAGTGAGGATTTGGAAAATGCAAGTTTGAGTAAAACATTGTGATCAAATTTGGAGAAGATGGATCCTCAATTGTGCAAAGTTCCAAAAGCTTGTGTTTTTTGAGTGTCTCGGAGAGAAAGATTCTGTGAGAGTCAAAATACTCAAAATCCACCACTCGAGGAAAAACCAGAGTTCTTTTGAAAATAAGGGACCAACCTTTTTTCATGCTTTTTACTCAAAAATAGTGGGTCACCAAAGGAGGGGTCAAAATAAAAAAAAAATTTGTGGGCTCAAAATTTTGGAAGACTCCATCATCGTCATCGTCTCGTCTTTTGTCACTCAATCCCTCATCAGCCTCAGGGAGATCTTCACTAACCTCGACATTTTCCTCAGGCAGGTCTTGAGACTCAAGAAGATCTGGAGCAGACAGAGTGACTTCCGATGAAGGAGGAGGTGAAGAAGCACCACTCGATGTTTCTTTTGGTGGACTAGTTTCCTCATATTCCTTCGGCAGGTCAGCTACCTCCTCGGTTGAGGACTTTCAGGGTGATCTTTCTGTCAGGGTCTTCGGTGCAGCGGCAGAAGAGGTTGCCACGCTAGAACCAGGTGCAGTTGGTGCTGGAGGGATGACATGTTCTTCTTTCTATGCAATTTGTTTTGGTTTCAACTTTTCCATGAACTCTCGGTACCAAGCGTCAAACTCCTCTTGTGATTTGATCATCATGGGAGGGATGGCGATCCCTTCCGAGGGTAGAGAGAACTCAGGAGTGCGAGTTTGAGAAGCTTCTTGCTTTACTTTCATGGCCAGGGATTGCGGAGTGCTCGCAGTGGGTGAGGCAAGAACTGACTGAGATGCCGTGCTAGCCGAAATAGATCCTCCTGGCTCATCTCTTATCTGTATACTCGGAGCTGATTCTTCGGGAACGTTTATGAGAACAACATCCGAAGGACTAGCGGCCTTGGCTTTAGCCTTGCTAACTCGGGTAGACTTGCGAGGACCCATGGATGGAGGTTGAAAGTAACTGATAAAGAGAGAGAGAGAGAGAGAGAGAGAGAGAGAGAGAGAGAGAGAGAGAGAGAGAAGTGGAATGGAAAGGAATGAAGTGAAGGAGAAGAGTGGTTTAAGAAGAGAAGGAGAGGAGGAGTTGAGAAAATAGTGGTGATGGATGGGGAAATGTGCTTCGCATAAATAGGCATTCACAAGCACACACGATCTTTACGGAGATATAACGGTCATAATTCAAAAACAATTAATAAAAATTAAGAAGATAAAAGTAATGAACGAAAAATTACTTCAACGGTCACCGTAGCAGATATTATGTAAAAAAGAGCGGATTTTTCGATTCCCGATGCACTGTAACGGTAACTTTTTGAGAGATTAGGCGTACCTAATCTTTTGACCGATGTAGAGATCTGGTTACCTGATCTTTTACGATACAGCCGATCTTTTGTCATTTGGACTTGTTACGCAGGAGTATTGGAGATTCCCAATTCTCCTTTAATAAATTCAAATGTTTGCTTGTCCAGAGGCTTTGTGAATATGTCAGCCAACTGATATTTTGAATCAACGAAGTGTATGCACATATCACCGCTGTTCACATGATCTCTAATAAAGTGATGCTTTACCTCGATGTGCTCTGCTCTAGAGTGCAATATAGGATTCCTAGTCAGGTTTATAGCACTTGTGTTGTCACTTCAGATAGGAATATTCGAATTTTGTTCCTCAAAGTCACTAAGTTGCTGTTTCATCCAAAGAAGTTGTGCACAACAGCTCCATAGTGCAATGTACTCAGCTTCAGTGGTTGAGAGAGCAACTGAGTTTTGTTTCTTTGAAAACTAGGAGATCAACATGTTTCCCATCAATTGACATGTACCAGATGTACTCTTTCGATCTATTTTACAACATGCATAGTCAGCATCTGAATATCCCAATAAATCACTAAGTTGCTGTTTCATCCAAAGAAGTTGTGCACAGCAGTTCCCTAGTGCAATGTACTCAGCTTCAGTGGTTGAGAGAGCAACTAAGTTTTGTTTCTTTGAAAACCAGGAGATCAACATGTTTCCCATCAATTGACATGTACTAGATGTACTCTTTCGATCGATTTTACAACCTGCATAGTCAGCATATGAATATCCTAATAAATCAAAGTTTGAAGCCTTAGGATACCATAACCCTATCTTGTGTAAGGAACCAACGTACCTTATGATCCTTTTTACAGCCGTGATATGTGACTCAATTGGATTAGATTGGAATCGTGCACATAGAAATACGGCGAACAAAATATCCAGTTGAGAAGCAGTTAAGTATAGTAGTGATCCTATCATGCTTCTATAGAGTTTGGAATCAGCGGACATACCTTTATTTATCCTTGTCCAGTTTGATAGATGCGGCCATAGGTGTTTCTGTGAATTTGCATCCTTCCAAACCAAACCTCTTCACCAGATCTTTTGCGTACTTTTCTTGATGAATGAATGTTCCAGCTCTCTTTTGCTTTATTTGAAATTCAAGGAAGAAATTCATCTCCCCCATCATTCTCATCTCGAATTCATTTGTCATTGCTTTGGCGAAATCCTTTCAAAGATTTTCATTAGTAGAGCCAAAGATTATGTCATCAACATAGATCTAAACTAACAAGATATTTTTACCTTTCTTCTTGATAAACAAGGTAGTATCAACTTTACCTTTTTCGAAGTCATGTTCAAGAAGGAAAGAACTTAATCTTTCATACCAGGCTCTAGGGGCTTGCTTGAGACCATAGAGAGCCTTCTTCAACCGATAGACATCTTTTGATTGTGAAGGATCTTTAAAACCTGGTGGTTGCTCAACAAACACCCGTTCTTTGATATAGCCATTGAGAAAGGCACTTTTCACATCCATTTGATATAAGGTAAAATCATAATGACACACATAAGCAAGTAGGAGTCTAATAACTTGTAGTCTAGCAACATGAGCATATGTTTCATCATAATCTATGCCTTCTTGTTGTGAGTATCCTTTAGCTACTAACCTGGCTTTGTTTCTTACCTCATTGCCTTGGTCGTACATTTTGTTGTGGAACACCCATTTTGTTCTGATGATCTGCTGATCTTCAGGTCGTGAAACTAATTTCCATACATCGTTGATTTGGAATTGACAAAGCTCATCTTGCATTGCTTCAATCCAGCTTTCATCAACGATTGCTTCTTCAATTGCTTTAGGCTCAATTTGAGAGATCAAGGCTAGGGAGTTCATCATATCTTTGATTGAAGATCTTGTCTTGATTCCTTCATCAATTTTCCCGATGACCTGATCTTTGGGATGATCAGTTTTGAACTTCCAATCCGTAGAGTGTTGGCTTGAACTTGAGGGATTGGCAGCTTGTTGTTGCAGTGGCTGTTGAATATTTGCTGGAGCGGATGTTTGGAAATCCACCTCCTATTCATCTCTTTGAACGCCTTTGAGTTCATCTTTGAATTTAACATTGATGGTTTCTTCAACAACCTGTGAATCTTTATTGAACACACGATAAGCTTTGTTACTTGTAGAGTAGTCAAGAAAAATACCTTCACTTGATTTGGCATCGAATTTTCCAACGTCGTCATTCACATTCTTGACAATATAGCATTTACAATCGAAGACGTGGAAACAGGATAGGATTGGCCTTCTTCCTCTAAAGATCTCGTAAGGAGTCTTTTCCATCATTGGTCTGAGGAGAGCTCTATTCATGATGTAAGATGCAGTAGCAACCGCTTCAGCCCAGAAGTAGGTAGGAACCCCACTTTCTATCATCATGGTCCTGGCCATCTCTTGGAGAGATCGATTTCTTCTTTCAGCAACTCCATTCTATTGAGGAGTGTAAGGAGCGGAGAAATTGTGCTCAATTCCATTTTCGTAAGAAAGATCTACGAAGCTTTGGTTTTGGAATTCTCCACCATGATCAGTCTTGATAGCTGTGATCCTGTATCCTTTTTCATTCTGCACTTTTCTAACAAGTTTCTCAAAGGAATGAAATGCTTCATGCTTATGAGTTAGAAAAATTACCCATGAAAAGCGCGAATAATCATCAACAATCACTAGGCAATATTTTTTTCCTCCTAGATTTGCAATACGAGTAGGACCAAACAAATCCATATGCAACAATTGCAGAGATCTATTCGTAGCAATATTGTTTATGGATTTGAAGGAAGATCTGACCTGTTTTCTCAAGGAGCATGCATTGCAGGAGTCACTTTTGCCGTAGTTGATCTTTGGTAGACTACGTACTGGATCTTTTGATGCAATCTTGGAGATGTGCTTCATGTTGATGTGGCTTAACTTCTTATGCCATAGATCACATTCTTCTTTGATAGACATCAGACACTGCATTTTATCAAGTTCAACATTCAGCAGATAAATATTACCGTGTCGCTCACTTGTGAAAGATTGGGTGAGATCCTAGCTAGTGCCTATGCACATGTTTTCCTTGAAGTTGATCTTATAACCTTTGTCGCACAGTTGACTTATGCTGAGAAGATTGTATCCAAGTCCTTGGACTAATGAAACATCTTCAATGACCAGATTTCCCAACCTGATGTTTCCTATACCAATGATCTTTCCTTTTCCTTTTCCTTTTCCACTGAAGGTGACATTTCCACCATCTGCCTGTTTGAGATTTATAAACAAGTTCTTTTCACCTGTCATGTGCCTTGAGCATCCACTGTCTAAGTACCACTTGTTCTTCTTCAATATCACCTGCAATCAAGAAGATTTTCACGTTTTCTTTGGTACCCACAAAAACTTGGGTCCTTTAGTGTTAGTTTTTGGTCTCGTATCATACCTCCAGTAGATCTTTTTGGGCTTTATTTGCTCGACTGGACATGTTTGTTTGTTATGACCAGGTTCATTGCAAACGGAGTAATTTAATTGCTTGCCAATAGATCTAGTGAATTGTTATGCAAAGTGATTTTTGTAAGACTGAAAAGAATGTGTTTGTTTCAATCTCATTTTGATATTAGGAAAAGGATTCTTCTCTTCATGTTTCTTATCACGTCCAAGTCCAGACTTATCGTAATGAGGAACTTGAATAGATAGAATGTGCTGCAAGGTTTTTGAACTAAAGGAGAAATTTGTGCTGATTTTTGTAATGT
This sequence comes from Lenwebbia sp. NSW1173648, assembly GCA_029784005.1. NCBI lineage: Eukaryota > Viridiplantae > Streptophyta > Magnoliopsida > Myrtales > Myrtaceae > Lenwebbia > Lenwebbia sp. NSW1173648. Next base: position 15,485,504 of record JARCGZ010000008.1, on the reverse strand, counting down.
CCTCCTTTAGAGATTTGCTTTCCTTCTACCGAGAGTTGCGTTCACTCTAAGTAGTGACCAGATCTTTCTGCAATTTCTCAAGCTCATCTTTTTTGAGAAAGATTTTGTTCAATGAGTTTTGAAACTTCCTTTTTCAAATCAAACATTCTCTTTGAAATCTTTTTGTGTTCAACAAACATTTCCTTTAAAAAATCTTGCATTTCTTCATATGAAAGTTCGGAATCATTTACCTCATCTTCTTTTTCCTGTTCGGATTCTGCCGTGAGACAAAGATTTGCTTCGTCTTCATCACTTGACTCACACTCGGTGTCACTCCATGTTTCTTCTTTGAGTGCCTTTTTGTTTTTTACGAACTTTCCTCCTTTCTTCTTTAGGAGAGGACAGTTAGGTTTGATATGCCCCGATTTTCTGCATTCATAACAGACAAATGTCTCATAACGACCAAGCAGGATGTTCATCTTGGTTTCTTTCACACGATCAGTGCCTTCATAGATCACTTGGAGGCAATCCCATATTTGTTTAGCTGAAACACAAGATGATATTCGATTAAATTCAGATGGAGATAGAGCACAATAGAGAAGATGTCTTGCTTTAGAATTGAGAGCGGCTCTTTTTCAAGTTGCTTCAAGATGAGCGGCGGCAGCAGCAGTTTGATCAGCGGCTGGTTCTCCAGCAACAACAATAGCAACAGGAGCAGCAACTGGAACTTTTACTCCATTTTGAATCACGTCCCACATATCTTGATCACATGCATCAAGGTAGGCAAACATTCCGTTCTTCCAATAGTTGTAGTTGCTTCCATCAAAGTATGGAGGTTTGTTGGGTGCTGCGAATTCATTGCTCAGAAAACCATCAAAGTCAGCCATAATAAGGATCTTTATGCTCTGAAGAAATACACTTCAAATAACAAGCAACAGAGCTCTGATACCAATTGTTGGGGCTAACAATACAACCTAGAGGGGGGTGAATAGGTTGTTTCGAAACTTTTTCAAACAATGTGAAAAACCAATGGAGATATGAAAAAGATCGGGTGAGCAAATGTTTCGCTAAACAGTATCTAGGTGTGTGCAAGCAGAGTAATGAGATAGAAAAGATTGGCACACCAGATATATAGTGTTTCAACTTATATACCAAGCTTACGTTCACTCTACACAACTAACAGCTACAACACGGGCTAGAATGCACTAGTAAACTGCCTCACAAGTTACAAACAGTACATGAGCTGATCTTTCTCGCGATAGATCACACTATCTTGATGCATCCTCACTACTCAGAAATGTACACTTGATTTTGCACGATTACAATACCACAGATGATCACAAGATCTTTCTCAGTTAAGTTTTTAAACTAGAACCAATTCTAGAGCAACTTTGGATATTCAATCTGTTCAAGTGGTTTATTCCTCCCTTAGCCTTCATGAGCTTCTCTGTATATAGCTTTCAGCATTCTAGTGGTTTGAACCTCTTTGGAGAAGCAAAAGAGCCGTTGGAGTTCGATAGGACACCTTGTGCTCACGCTGGAGCAGCTTTCTTTCAAGTCGGACTGAACTTGCCTAAAATAGGCGTTGAGATATTGTTCCTCGCTGATAGGTTACTGCTGTACTCTGACAGAGCAGTTGTACTGTTCCCGAGAAGATTTAAATCCTCCTGTTGGCCTTTCCCATCATTCGCAGGTCATATAAGCCGATCTTTCTGAAACATCAGCTCGTTTGGTTTTTATGCACCTTGTCTGACCAGATCTTCCAAGCTCCGATATCAAATATTCGGTGACCAGATCTTTTATGGTCCTCAACGGATGTTTCCATGAAATAGCTTCAGACTTCCCACGATTTGTACCCGATGGCCATAGTGTAATCCTTAGCCATAAATATCAAACATCAGCACACCAAAGGTAAATCAAATACCAAGGGATAGTTTGGAAATCATCAAAATGTTTTATGAGATGTTTCTCCAACAACGCTGACACGTTATTTCTCAAAAAATAAAGAATCCCAACACGTTGAGACATATTGTATATTAAATTTATATTTTATATATACATGATAAATTATAATTTTTATGATTATTTCAATAAATTAATTTGATTCAAATTCATAAAAAAAAATACATAATAAAAAACTTAGAATTAGTCTCACATCGGTGATGAGGGAAAGAGACAAAAGCAAAATGACTTCAGAAGATGCATACTAAACCCTGCAATAAATTACTATGTCCATGAGAACAATCATAACATTGATCCAATGCCCACAGATGAAAGGATTGGAGACAGACTTGGAGGGCTGATTTTAACGATTCTACTCTAGCATCACCAATTCTAGGCTTTTATTATTTTCATTCGGTTGTTATTTTGAGGTACATTTAGCAAAACATAAAAAGAAAAAGAAAGAAAGAACAGAAAATTCCACAATTTAGTCTAAGACCCTAAATTGACTATCGAAAACAAGGAAAAAAATTGTGAAGGAATAAGAAGAAAAACAGAGAGCTCAATATATTCACACTCCCACCCAAGTAGTAAATTGAAATTAATCAAATGCTTCTATCAAGAAGCAGAGTAAGACAGCTTTTCTCTATAAAAAAAAACCAGCAACTACGTGCAAACTCACTTAGCATTTCTCTACGCATCTAGTAAGTCTCGTGAAGACTTGTATGATCAGTAGCCCTTGTTGGGAATATCACCAATGTGGTGTTGGAAAGTCCTCAATCTTGTTTTGATGATAACAAAGACAATCAAAGGCTACTAATGTGTGTATTGATTGAGTATACCAGGTTATATATGCACAAGCCGAAATGCAGATGATGTTATAAAGAGCACTAGATGTCTCCGAGATAAAGATTTACTCTGCCAATGTTTAGAGTGCTCTACAGATCTTTAGGGTTGGTAGCCGATCTCTGAGGTGAACAAGATATTGGGCGTTGAAGATGTCTACAAGCTGGAAGGACTTTAGATAAGGTGAACATTTGGAAGGATCTTGATCGAGGTGAACAAGCCAAGAAGAAATGGGATGTTCGTGATGGGTTGAAGGTACAAAGATCGGGTGAATAATTGGATGGACCTAATGATGGTGAACAAGCCTAGAACTGTGATGTTCGATTAAGATTGGAAGGACTACACTTGTGAAGGTGAACAATTTGGTAGAATAGCAATTGCTAATGTGCTTGGAAGGACCAGAAGAAAGATCGAGTGCACCAAATTGTTATCGGAACAACAAATCTTTGGCAGAGAGCAATAGCCTTATATAGATCGGGTGAACAGCATCAACAGACGAGTAAAGATCTGGACGTACTTATTATGACGAAGACTAGGTATAAGGATGAAGATCATGACAAGGAGGAGAACAAGTCAAAGATGACGATGTGTTCATGATGACTTGGAGGTACCATGGTCAATCTATCATCAAGGTGACGTCTTTGGAAGCTGAGATACTCAATAGGATTATTGGGTAATTGATCATAAGTCTTTCCCATGGTTTTTCTATAAATAGCATCAACGGACCCAAAGATCAGCTGTGACAATGTTTATGTCGATATCGGGTCTTGGTGATGTTTGAACAGCAAGTATGTGCGGATGTTTGAACAGCAATCATGTGCGAATGTTTGTTGGGAAAAGAATATAGCCGTTGGCGGGTGAAAGATCCGCAGAGAAAGATCAGGAAGTTTATTGGATAGATTATAGCCGTTGGCATCAGTCAGCTTTTGCAGAATAGTGTTAGAACAGCAAATGTATCAGAACAATGTCAGAAACAGCAGTTGCAGCAGTTCCAACGGGTTTCTAACGGCTAGTTTCTGTTCAGCAGCTTCTCTAACGAGAAGATTGGGGCTGTCTATATAATGGAAGACCATCTAGGCCAAAATGTTAGAGAGAGCACAATGTAAAATGCATACTTATTGTGAGGTAGCTTTTTCTCGCTGTTTCTTTGTTCTCCTGAAAGATCTTCTCTAGTAATCTTTCTTTGTTGCAGTTGTGCAAAAGATCAAGTGTACAAGAGTAAGAGCAGCAGCTAAGTCTAGATAGTGTGGTCTATCAAGTGAAAGGATCAGCGCTTGCCAATTGTAACTTTTTGAGCAGATTACTAGTGAATTTCAGCCCAAGTTGTGGCTCTTAGTCTTGAGAGTGGACGTAGGCTTGGGGATAAAGCCGAACCACTATATATCTTGTGTGCTTGCACTTTACTCAGTCTTGCACACGTTCAGATATTTTTTTGTGAAACATCTACTCACATCTTGTTATATCACCTACTGTTTTTCTTGTATTCTCTACACATTTTAGCACACAATATTCCCACAATATTTCAAATATCTGCTGACCTGATCTCTACAATGTCTCTGCAAATGTTTGGCCCGTTGTTTAAAGTTGAACTTGTTATTCCGCAAAAATTTTCAAAGTTCTTTAAAACAACCTATTCACCCCTCCTCTAGGTTGTATTGTTAGCCCCAACAATTGGTATCAGAGCCTCGTTGCTTGTTATTGGAAGTGTATTCTTCCGAGCATAAAGATCTTGTTATGGCTAACGTTACAAGAGGTGATTTTGTTCTTGCAAATTTCTGTTTGTTGATGATCCATTCCTTTGACTCAAGTTTTCTGGAATTACTTCATGCTTTTAAGGATTTCCTTGTTTTAAATCAAAGTTTTCCAGGTTTTCATTTTACCAAAGGATCTTCAACACTTTCAAAACATTACAAACTCTCCTTCTTGGATTTGAAAATATTTTTGTTGATTTTTTTGATTAAGTTCTTTGGACAGAAGATTATCCCAATCCTAATAAGCTATCATACTTTCTAGTAATGAAGCTTATGTGGATTCTTCTGAACAAATGAATTTGTTCTATCTCGGAGTGCAAAGATCGTTTTGTCTAATTTTTACCCCGACACGATCTTTCCACAATCGAGAGAAAAGTCAACCTGATTTCGAGCTCGTCAATGTGTTCATCTACGACAATCAGCACATCAATAAAAGGTGCAACGAAGGCAATGGTCTTGATGGATAAGCAAATGGTTCATGTGATTGAACATGGAATAGCAACTCAAAGATCAGCAAGACCTCCTGTTCAAGCAGCCGAAGAACAACCATCAAGATATCCTGTTCAAGCAACAGTAGAAGAACAACCATCAGCGCATCGCCTGCTTATGACGATATCTAGAGAAGACTTGCACTTATTACTTAAAGCTATTCACTTCGTACATTGTGCATTTCTTATAAGATATTTAAGAGTATTTCTTCTTGTGTGACAGTTATAAAGACGTGGGATCAACTCCAAAGTCACATTGAAGGAACCAATTGAGAAAGAGAAATGAGGAGGAACATTCTCTTGGTTATCTTGACATTTTCAAAATGAAGCCACATGAAGATACCAAAGAAATGTTCACGAGTTACAATGACATTTAGCCCATTGTCTTCATTTGAACGATTCGAAAAGCCTTTCACTAATATATAGGCACACACCCTTCCATCTTTCCTATGTGGGACAAGAAAGAAGGCACCAATTATTTATTTTACAAACAAACCATCGTCAGTTAATAGTAGAGATTAGCGACACAACAGTAGAGAGAGTGAGAGAGATATGTGGTTGGTGGAGGAAGTGTTGGATTGTCGGCGAGAGTCGCGACATCATTTTGAACCTGACGACGGCAAGGACGACGATGGCGACAACAATAGCAACGATTCACGCAGCAGAAGAAGCAAGGGATGGTGTTGTTAGGCTTCTTCAATAAAATGAAATAGAGAGAGAAAGAGAGACGTGGTCTTTTTATCCTGACGTGGGTGTTACTCACTAGATGCACGCGTAAAAACTGAGGGGAAAATTACAAAAAAAAGAGTCATGAACTTATTGTATGGATGCCGATTAAGTCCTAAATTTTTCGATTAGGCTAATTTAGTCCTAAATTTTTTGACAATTTGTCAGTAAGGAAAATGAGTGGAGGATCTATCTAGAGTTGGTGGTCCAAGAATCACCCAGCTTTTTACCTAAAATCCTGTTCAAATACCATAACATCCTATAGCTGCAGTTTTACACATTTTGCACTAGGGAAAGATTGAATATGATAGCTAAAGTTAACCAACAAGCATCGGTAAAAAAAAAATTAAAGAGCCACTCTCAAGGCGTAGTAAACCAAGTTCAATCGAGATAAAATCCAATTGTTTGATTGACTTATCAGACGTTATATCGAATGGACAATTATGTTAACAAATTTGCCAAATTATTCAACGTCACTCTTCTGCTCGCAGTAGCAGCACCATAGGAAAATGCCGGTGCGATATCGGCGCATGAGCCCAACACAGTTGACATGGTAGAGATCATCCAACCCAATGAGTTATATGTACTGTGCTTGCATGTGCATGCACCTGATGCATATAAGAACCATAAGAAGGCAAACTATTTTCAATAGTGGAAGACTAGACGTCAAGATCAGCATCCGTGTTGCAAGCAATTGTCCTTTCCTTCATCTCTCTTTCTCAAAGTGTCCTTCACGTTTCTTTCAAGCGAGATGATCTTTTGATTCTCAACGTCGTATGGGAAAATTACAATTAGTGATTCGATAGGTTGATTAGAATATCTTCTAATCAACCGAATTGTTAACATAAGAGGCCAGAACGATCTGAAATCGAAACCTAACTCCTGATTTTCGGTCTTAATTTCTTCATTTGAAAGGGAAGTTATTACTTTTTTTTTTCCTAAGGTACCAACCGGATTAGAGAATTCTATTTATCCTATATAAGCTATGATACGCAGCAAAGGGTACAGAAAATGTGTTTTACATAGGCCAGTCTTGAACATTTTAAATGGCCAAGCGTGCCCGAGCTATGCGTCCTCCACACAAGCAACGTCCGTTTTCTGATTTGGATTGAAAGCGATCTGACGAAGAAAATTGAAGGTGGATGCGGGTGACGAGCTGGAAATCACGCATGCACGTTTCATTAAACAAATGACTGTATAGACCCGATAAACCGAATGCCATTTTTGTAATGAGAATTCAGAGGCACGAGCACAGAGTCCGAAGACTCATTAAACCCATTATGCTGGTCGGCAAAATTTAGTATGACCCATTTAAATAATTTTTGGTTATTAAATGGATTTTGGACCCATTTTGACAGGTTTACCTAAAATCCCATAGTACATTCTCTAAGTTTCATGAAGCTGTTAAATCTAAACCTTTGGCTTTTTGCAGCGGTCCTGACTTAAGGTAGTTTGCACGCAGTTTATAGAATTCGAATAGGTGATTCCTCTGACACCCCAACCAAATATACCAACCTGGGATGTTAATCCCGTTTGGAATGAGTAGAGACTATTGTTACTATAGGACAATCCCTAGCATAATATAAGTTTAATTTTTAGGGAAACTCCAAAAATGTGTCCTAAATACTGTTGGAAAAAATTGTTAGATAATACGAAAAATAACAACCGTAGGAAATATGTTGGAAAAGACGAGAAAAGTAAGAATAGTTGTCTGAGGCGTGCAAGCACTATCCTTAAGGATAATTCCGTCTCTCGGAGTACGAAACTCGGTGCGTAAGGCTTCAGCGGCTATCCTCTCAAGATACAACAGACCTTCTTCTGTATTCTGCATCGAATATTAGAAGGAACAGGAGCAACGTTATGTGTATAACCCAGCAAAGAAGAAAATGAAAGAGGGGAAAAACTCTCTAATGTAATGCAAAGTTCACAGAAGATTGTTTTTTGAAATTCAATTTATATTCAACCAAAATAGAGCCGTTGAGATACCGTTATAAAGCCGTTGTAAAATAATGGACGATTTATGAAGAAATAAATCGCATGTTATAAAGCTGTTAAGAAAGATTTGTTAAGAAAATCGTTATTAGGGGTGAGCAAATCGGACTGACCGGACCGGGATCGGTGGTCCGATTCTCGATTCTAGAGGGGTTCGGTCAGGTTCCCGATTCCTAAAATTGAAACCGGTGACCGGACGGTCCGGTTCTCGATTCCAGGGACATAGGCCCGGACCGAACAGCCTGAACCAGACCGATCGAATTTTTTTTAAAGGCTTATTTGATTACAGTGATAATTTAGGTTAGGTTAAATGAAATTACCAGAAACTCTTGTGCAATGAATAAGAATACTTGATGGATTCGTGATACAACACAATATACGACATTCTTATATTATCTTCCCTCAAAATTCAAACATTTTGCTTGTGTATTTCGTAAATTTGCCCAACTACAACTACTGCATCAACTTCTCCCAGAGTTAACAACAAGTTACTCGCCCTCTAGAATGCAAACTAATTGCCTTTACAGGAACCTGATTGCCGGAAGTGATCTAACATTTTGCTTGTGTATTATTTTTTTGTCATGTTACCGGTCCAATGGAACCGCCCGGGAACTGGACCGCACCGATCGGTCCGGTTCCCGATTCTTGAGGGGAACCGAACCGGACTGGGAACCGATCACCCCTAACCGTTACAAGACCGTTGCTTCTAAAACTCTCCTCAGAGTCTGAGCTCGTCAGCTTCTGAGCTCGCCAACGTCTGAGCTCACCAACGTTTGAGCTTGTCATTAGAAAACCGTTATACGACCGTTAGAAAACTGACCGTTGGAAATAATGATGGCTAATCATTGCGGTCATAATTTCTATCAAAATTATTTTAGAGATATTTAAAAACTGCTAAAATATCCAACAAATACATCTAGCCATACGCTTTGAAAAAGATATGTTAACCAATAACTATTTATTTATAGCGAGATTACTAGGTGGTGGTTGCATCCCATTTTTAGGTTACATTACTTTATTCGATTCGAAAGATATAGTGTCAGTACATCATAAGCACAAGAAAAGGAATGAACTAGAGGTGAACAAAAAGAACTGATCAGATCGGGAGCTGTCTAGATCGGTCGGTTCAGTTCGATTCTCGAAGCGTCAGTCCGATTCTCGGTTCCATATAATTAGAACCGGTAACGAGTGGTTCGGTTCCAAGGCGGGAATCAAACCGACTGGACCGGACTGAAAATAAGTGTAAACCTAACAATCGACTCTTTCCCTGTTCGCCTCTCAGTGTCTCATGCCTCCTCTTTCCCTCTCGGCTCCTCGTAGTCACACTGAGGGAACGCATATACATCCTCTCATCGGTCTCTCTTGTTTGCGCATTCCTTTCATCGATTTCAAGCCGTCGTAACCACCTCCGGCCTTTGCCACTCACCAATCTGGAGTCGCGTAGAAACTACTCCGTCCTCCTCTATTTTTTGCTCGAAGTGTGCGAAGAATTCTGCTCCAGATCGGTTCCTTTTCGTCAGCTCCGATTACAGCCGATTGACACCTTTTGAAGTTCCTATCACCGATTAAGTCGTCGTTCGTGGCCTTCAATTGCATTTCCAAGGTAAGCATTTGAGCTTTGTCTTTACTCTTTTACATGCAAAATGGAGGATGAGAGCTATGGTGGCATTTACGTGAAAATCAACTACGTCTAAAGCGCCTTTAATGATCTGAGATTGTGTTGACACCAAAAAAACCAATTTATGGTTGATGGGCAAGTATCAAACCTAGCTGATAAGAATAGAGTTTGGTCAATAATTAACAGAGTTGCCGACAATTTGAAGGAAATCGATAACTCACCAATAAAGTCATTGACAACACAATGCGAAATTGTAGACGATAGTCTTGAAGTTTCTCATAAAGTCATCGGTATCGACGGTAAACGACCGACGCGAAGATAACCGTTGGTCGGTTATGTATCATCCGTACGTGAAGTAACTTCTGATAACCACAGAAAGGGAGTTATTCGAAGATAACTGTTGATTGGTTATGTCTTATCCGTTCGTGCAGTAACTTCTGATAACCACCGAAAGGGAGTTATTTGTCTTTCTAATTTGGTAACTGCTATGTGTAACCGCCGTTTGTGTGTACTCTTTGTAAAGCCCTTCAATCAATGACAGAACTCAACGTTCTTTACTTTTCGCAATTTATCTTTTCCGTGGCTTTACATTCCTGCATCTTTCAATTCCGTACTTTAGTCGTAGTTTTGGATACTTCATCGTTGATTAAATTTCGACGTCGTATCTATCTATTACTCACTTTGTTGTTGATTAAATTCCAACAAAGTGTTTTCTACTTCGTCGTCGATTAAATTCTGACAAAGCATATACATTCCTTGTGATCCATTGAGACTCCTATCCAGAATCGCCATGAAACCGTCCTTTCTTAATAAAATCGAAGAAAGCGACGTTCGATGAAAGGTATTTCGTCAACGACCGTTTTCGGCAAAACAGATTGTATTGCTGGTTGTTATGATCTGAATGGTTAGTTGTTGTACATTTACGTTTACGGTCTTTGGTCAAGTCACCCATTACATGTTCGATGATATTCCTGAATAACATTTAAATGAATATTTGTTAAAAGAATAGAGTTCAATAAATAAAAAATCATTCTGAATCCACCGGTTTCATTGGACCGCTCGGGAACCCAACCGGTCTCGGTTCCAAAAATTAGGAACCGATTCTCCTAGTTCGATTCCCAGTTTCTGGGTGAGATTAGAACGAATCGAGAACTGATCACCCCTAGAATGAACTAAAAAGGACGTGAGAGTACTGGTGTGACGTCCTGAAATTTCAAGGCCTATTAAATGAATAATATTGGACTGTTGGAATTTAGTGACATTTATCGGACGCGGAATCGTTCAATCTGGAGGACGTTGATCGTCGATTGAAGCATAGATAATTGTAGTTCGATTAGATTAGTCGCGCCGTAACTAATTCTCGCCGAATTCCTTCGCGCTCGCGCTGACCTTGAACCAAATATTCTGAACCAGTCCTAAATCGTCAGATTACCGAAATACCCTCAGATATTATTCATATACGCCAGAAACAATTAATACCGAATGACCGTGGGACCCATCTCATTAATGCCAAGTCAAATCTTGCTTTTTGACCTTTGATATTTACCAAATTGCCATTGGACCATGGAAATGACCATTTTACCCCCTAAAGACCATTTTCTCTCTCTTCTCTTTTCTCTCTCCTCTCTCTCTCTTCATTCTCTCCATTCTCACGCATGGCAGCCCTCTTCCCCCTCCATTCTCACGCCAACTTCATCTTCATCATCTCATCTTCGTCGCCGCCATCCACCGTGAGCCGCCGTCGATCGCCAACTGCCCCCGCCGCTGGTGCCTTGCTACGCCGCTGGTGCCTTGCTACGCCGCCGTGTGCCGCGCCTCGCCAGGCCCAGCCAAGCTGTCCACCGCCCCTGTTCAGCCCCTGTTTTGCCACCGTCCAGCTGCTGCCGCCGTCCAATAGAGCCGTCGGAGCCCCTGCCGTGCCGCCGGTGCAGCCGCGCCACCTCGCCGAGCTCCGTCGTCGTCGTTTGGCCGCGAGAATAGCCGTTGTCCAGCTACCATTCATCGTCGTCAGAGTGTCACCTTCGAAAACCGACACCGTGGTTGCGTCCGGATCGACGAGATGAGTCCGTGGGACCGCCGCTGCCGTCGCCCATCGTCGGTCGCCGCCTACCGTCGCCGCCAGTTAATTAGTGAGTTAACCCCTAATCCTTGATTAGGTAGTTAATTGCACTTAATATGTTAATTAGTTAGTTACCGTAATTAATTAGTTAGTTACCGTAGTTAATAGATAGTTACCGTGGTTAGATAGTTAACTGTGGTTAGATTAAATGGTTACTATGGTTAGTGAATAGTTACTGTGGTAGATTAATTAACTGCTGTGGTTAGTTGGATTAACCATGGTTAGGTGGAATAGTTACCATGGTTAATTGCCTGTTGTTTTATGCCGATAATTTGTGGTGTTTGATCGTGTATTGGACTGAGTGTTGATTGCGCTTAAATGCTGAATGATCACCCTAGTGTCAATATGCCATGCTGAATTGAAATTGAATATTCGCGTGACCAAATGTGATTTTGAGCATGAAGATGGCCATGGGCCAGGTTTGAGCATGAAGTGAGTGTGATTGCATCAAAAATGAGGTTTGGCGTGAGAGCCGGTAATAAATGCGAGGTCACGCGTGGTTTTAATTGTGTCACCATAACGTAATTGGGGGCACGAGCGATACCCTTGTTAGCATGGGTCGCTGCCTGATAAGTTTGTGTGCCGGTGACGTACCGTCCGGGATTCCACTGCTTATTGGTTGCCTGTCAGTCCGTGCCAGCGACGTATAATCCAGATACCGCGGTTGATGAGATGCCGGTCGCAACTTGTGTTGGTCCGTAGTCCTTTATGGAATGATTCCTAGTGTGCTCGCTTTAGGAAATTTGAGGGACCTATCGGATGCCGTCGGTGTAACGTAGTAGGACGACCCCCGGTTAATCCAGAAGAGTACTAGCAGCGAGGCTGTACTGTGGGGTGAGTGGGGTATCTCTTGGCCGTGATGACCGGAACACGTGTGTTGCATAGTGCATGAGTATTGCTAAGTATTCTGGTTGAGTGATTGATTGTTGTTTATGTGTTGCTATGATATAATTGTCGTATGGCTCAAGGCGAGGTATGTTGCATGTGATTGTCTTTCGGATTTTGGGATTAGTTTCCTAGAATTGTTAGATTGCTTGTGTGAATCAACGTCCTAATCAAACTTAGGCGTTGACCCGCTAAGATTCGTATCTCATGCGCTTTGGCTGAACGCCTTTCAGGTTTTCGAGATGGCCGCGCGCCACGTTAGGTTTGGTGTTCCTGTCGACCTAACCACGGTACTTCACTACCGTCATGTTGCCAATTTTGAGGATGTGTGGGAACAGCACGTGACGACCGTCTGGGTCGATGAGGGGTTGCCACACTATGTGGCACACCTTTTCAAGGCCTGGTTCGTGCGTCAGGCTAGTGTTCTCATAAGATCAATTCGGGGGTTTGATGTACCCTCGGGTGCGGGTCCAATCGTTCAGACATGGGACATGATGGATTCTGACATGCCGGACGGGGAGGTCGAGGACGCAAATCCGAGTTCTGAGGAGGAGGACTCAGATTCGCCGCCTGGTTATCAGGGTTGACTCGGTGTCGTTAGCCCGGGCGTGTGGAGGAGCTGTGGAGGAGTTTTTGGAGGCCGTCTTGTATATAGTCGGTAGTGTAGGAGTAGTGTATTGGCTATAGTGCGCCCTGACCCGACCCGGTATCTTTTTGTGGGTCTAAGGGGATCGGTCCAAGATGAACTTGTGTAATATATGTTTTTTTTTGGACTAATCAGGATGTAAATAAAAAGTTGTTTGTTGTATTTCCTCTTTGTCTATTCCTGTTGTATGTTGTCTGGGGTTGTATCTGCTTCCGCATGTGCTTAATTATAAGATAAAAAGAAATGGGTCAATGATCTGCCTGGGACATCATCCTTTGACCTGACGTTCGGAAGGGATGTTCACGCGCCCAGGGTTCGAGGTGTGACAACTGGCAACCCTAACGAGGTCATACTTTTGGATGGTGAGAAGAAAGTCAATTTGACAGGGCTTACTAGTAAGATGGATGTATGAACAATGTTAGGGCATGAGACGATAAAATTAGGGAAAATTTCAAATATGGGTCCGAAATATATTTATTTTCTCAAATAATGGCCTGGAATGGCTAAATCATCTCAAATAAGGCCTTAAATAGCCAAATTATCTCAAATAAAGACTTTTGGATGGCCGGCGACCATGTGACTATTCTAGACGTCGGAAAAGGGGAATTCTTGTAAAAAATATTCTAGATATATATTTTTTAAATTTTTTTACTATTATTTTCATTTTCCTTTTTTTTCTTTTCTTTTTTCTTTTTCCCTCTTCCCTCCCCCAGTCATCATCGGGCCTCGTCGATGGCCGACGGAGGTTGCCGGCCTTAGGCGAGGGCCGCCCTCGTTAGATCCGCTAGCCTAGACGAGGGTGAAGGTTTGTCACACCCTGAACCCCAAGCGCGCGAACATCCCTTCCGAACGTCAGGTCAAAGGATGATATCACAGGCACATCATCAACCCATTTCTTTTTATCTTATAATTATGCACAGGCGGAAGCAACAAGAACCTAGAAAAAATTGTAACAGGATAGAAAAGCAGGAGATACAATCAAGACAATAACAACACCAAACCTTTTTATTTATACACATGATTAGTCCACAAGAAAACATCTACTATACAAGTCTATATTCTGACCGATCCCTAAGACCCACAAAAAGATACCGGGTCTGGTCAGGGACGTACTACTGCCGATACACACTACTACACTACCAGCTATTAACAAGATGGCCTCCAAAAGGTTCCTCCACAGCTCAACTTGCACCTCGGGTTAACGACACTGGGTCAACCTTGATATCCAGGCGGCGAATCAGGGTCCTCCTCACCAGAACTCGGGCTCGGTCCTTAACCTCCCCATTCGGCATATCGAAATCCATCGTATCCCACGTCTGAACGACTAGCCCCGCACCCGAGGGTAACTCAAACTCCCGAATCGGTCCGATGAGAACACCACCCTGACGAACGAACTAGGCCTTGAAAAGGTGTGCCACATAGTGTGGCAACCCCTCATCGACCCAAACGGTCGTCACACGTTGCTCCCAAATTTCGTCAGAATTAGTGATATGACGATAATGAAGGACCGTGGTTTGGTCGACGGGAACGCCGAACCTAACGTGGCGCACTGCCATTACGAGAACCTACAAGGTGATCAGCCAAAGCATATGAGATATGAATCTCAACGAGTCAACGCCTAAGTCCGATTAGGACGTTGATTCACCCAAGCAGTCCAACAATTCTAGCAAACTAAGCCCAACATCCGAAAGACAACCACATGCAATGTACCTCGTCTTGAGCCATACGACAGATAAATCATGGTAGGGAATAAATAACAAATCAATCACTCAACCAGAACATTCAGCCATAAACCATGCACAATGCAACAAGCGTGTTCCAGTCACCACGACCAAGAGATACTCCACTCTCGCCACAGTACAGCCTCACTGCTAGTACTCTTCCGGATTAACCGGGCGTCGTCCTACTACGTTACAGCGACGGCATTCGATAGCTCCCTCAAATTTCCTAAGGTGAACATATTAGGAATAATTCTAGGAGGGACTACGGACCAACACAAGTTGCGATCGGCATCTAATCAACCGTGGTAATCCGGACTATCCGTCGCCGGCACGGACTAACAGGCAACCAATAAGCCGTGGAATCCCGGACTGTACGTCGCCGGCACACAGACTTATTAGGCAGTGACCCATGCTAACAAGGGTATCGTTCGTGTCCTCAATTACGTTAGGGTGACACAATCAAAGCTATCGCGAGACCCCACATTTGTCACAGGCACTCAAGCTGATTCTCATTCCCAATGCAATCACATTCACATCATGATCAAAACCCGGCCTGCGGCCATTTTCATTTTCAAAACCACAATTGGTCATGCGAATATTCAATTTTAGTTAAACATGGCATCTCGACACTAGTATGATCATTTAGCAATTAAGCGCAATCAAAACTCAGTCCGATCCATGATCAGACACCAATAAATATTAGGCACAATAAAATAGGCAATTAACCATGGTAACTATTTCACTTAACCATGATTAATCCAACTAGCCACAGCAATTAATTAATCTACCTCGATAACTATGCACTAACCATAATAACTATTTAATCTAACCACAGTTAACTATCTAACCACGGTAACTATCTAATTAACTGCGGTAACTAACTAATTAATTATGGTAACTAACTAATTAAACTACTAAGTGTAATTAACTACCTAATCAGCGATTAAGGGTTAACTCACTTCGACACGGGCAGCGACGGTCGGCGGCGATGGACGGCGGCAGCAGTGAAATTTCCTAGTGACGATCCGGACGCAACCACGGCGACGGTTTGCGACGACGACACTCGGACGATGGCGAACGGAGGCTGGACAACGGTTGTCCTCGCAGCCAAACAACGACGATGGACTCGGCGAGAGGGCGGAGGGCTCGACGAGGTAGTGCGGCTGCACCGGCGGCACGGTAGGAGCTCCGGCGGGGCTGCTGGACGGCGGCAGAACAGCTGTTGGACAGGGGCTGGGAAGCGGCTGAGGCGACAGGCGAGAAAAGCTGGGCGCGGCGAACGGGGACTCAGCAAGGTGCGGCAGACGACGGTGTGGCACGAGCGGCGGACGGCGGCGAAGGAGGGTGAAAATGGAGAAGATGAAGTGAAGATGGTGAAAAGATGAAGATGTGAGCGTGACGGTGGTGGTGGTGGTGCTGCCATGGAGTAAGAGAGAGAGAGAGGGAAGAGAGAGAAAGAGTCTTGAAGGGCATTTTAGTAATTTTGTTAAAGTCAAAAGTCAAAAAGGGATATTTGACTTGCATTAATGAGGTGGGGCCCACGGGTCAATCGGTATTAATTGTTTCTGGCGTATATGAATAATATCTGAGGGTATTTCGATAATCTGACAAATCAGGACTGGTTTAGGATATTTGGTTCAGGGTCGGGCGCGGGCGCGGGCGCGAAGGAATTCGGCTAGAATTATCTACGGCTCGACTAAACTAATCGAACTATAAATATCTACGCTTCAGTCGTCTATCAAGGTCTTCCAGACCGAACGATTCCGCGTCCGATAAATGTCACTAAATTTCCAACAGTCCAATATTATTCATTTAATAAGCCTTAAAATTTCGGGACGTCACAGGATTGACGTCGCCGGCATCAAGTGAGGGTGGCCCTTGCCCTCACCTGGCCTTGCCAACCCAGATGAGGCCTAGCGATGCTAGAGGAGGGAAGAGGGAAAAAGAAAAAAGAAAAAGAAAAAGAAAAAGAAAAGAAAAGGAAAGGAAAGGAAAAGGAAAACAAAACAAAAAAGAAAAAAATTAAAAAATAAAGAACGAAGATGCCCTTTTGCTAGTAAGGTCAGGCCCTTCTTTAAGATTGATATAGCCACTTTAGGCCTTTATTTGAGAAAATGAAGGCATTTCAGGCTCTAATTTGAAGTTTAACCTAAATATGATGATCTATTAACTTGTTCCGACATAAAATAACATCCTGACTTTATTTAAAATTGAGATACCAGAGAGGAAATTAAAATGCCCGACCAGCATTAGCTTTCCTTAAAAAGGAAGTGATCCAACCGCAAAAGCTTTCGAGCGTATGATTTTATCGGATGACAATTCGATTGCGGCATTGATTGTTAATGTTACGATGTCAGCTTATAAATTCACGTGAACATTTAAGTGAAAGTTGATTCGATCCTATTTTTGTTACCTTGAGGTGCTTGCGAAATATGGTTTTGTAATATGCAATCAAAATTGGGAAATCGCAAGTTTCTTGACACTGCCGCGTCCGATATCGATGGCGCAAAAGTTGGCCATCGGATTCACATGACAGAATGGATGTCAAAAATCTTGTTTTGTCGAGTAGAAACCCAATTTTAAGATTTAATATGTGTTTTGGATTTTGTATCTTGCTGGTCAACCAATGGTCAACTCTAGGTCAACCCTAATTCTAAGTTAATTATAAGCTTTTTTTTAATGAGGTTGGGGGTGGAATTTGAGGTGTAAATACAAATATACTGCGTTTTAAAGCTTGACCAAGAAAAGTGGTACCGAAAGAGAGACGTAAGGGCTATCATCACTTCTCTCATGCATAATCGAACTGCTAGACATACATATTTAATTAGTTGACTTCCTCCTAGCAACTATGATTTTTGGTTCTCAAACAACCTAGAAATGATTGGTAGCGACTCTTGCAAATGTCATGAAATTTAAATCCAGGTAGTACACTCCAACCTATGGAAGGGCAGACTCTAGATCACGAGATAGACTTTTTGAAATTTACAAATTTTCTTTTCACTTTTGACTTATTTGATAATAGATTTTGAAAGCAAAACTTCCTATCCTCACAAAAACCTAGGTACTACATATAAATGATAAATCTTTATATTTAGTTATATATAATTGTATCGAAAAGTACAAATTCAAATTTAATTTACACTATAACTTTCCAAATAGTAATTTTATATGACCAAATCGTAGTAATTAATAGTCGCTAACCAGATCTCGATTGAATCTAATCTTAAGATACGAAGTAAGATTAGGTCGATTCTGCTAATTATGAACATTATAACTTATAACACAACAGATCAAAATGGCAAGGAAATATTGGACCTAATTTATTATTCAAGGCGGGAGAAATTACTAAAAAAATCATAAACTTATTATACTTGTGTCGATTTAGTCCTAAATTTTACAATTTGACAGATTTAATCCTAAACCTTTTGGCAATTTGCTAATGAAGTCCATCCGACCATTTTTGGCTAGAAATAACTGACATTGATGCTAACCATCACACGTGGCACCACTAGCACACATGGACAATTTTTACAATTTTTCTTTTGTTGTTGTTGTTGAATTTTTTGTTCTTTTTCCTTTTCTCTTATTTCCCTCTGTCGGTTCGGGGCCTTAGTGTGACCGGCGGAGATCGTCGGCCACAAGCAAGGGCCACCGCCCTTGTTTGGGATCGTCAAGGGCCGAGTCCCCCTTGCCTAGTGGCTTGCGAGGGCGCTGCGGCACTAGCCAGCCTCATTTGAGAAATAAAAACGAAGAAAAGAAAAGGGAATAAGAAAGAAGAAATTCAAAAAATTGTTAAAAATTGCAGAAATTGTTCACGTTAGTATCGGCGTCCATGTTGGTGATTTTTTTTTACCAAAATTGATAGGACAGACTACCAAAAAGTTCAGGATCAAATTGGGCAAATTGATATGTTTAGAATTGAATTGGCACAAGTGCAATAGATTGAGGACTGTTTTGGCAATTGTCTCGTTTCATAATGGCCGTGTCCATAGCATATGTAATTTTAACCTTTTTCGAGCTCAAGCTTTTAAATACACACTTATGTTTATGCAAAAGCCCATCTATTCGGACATTGAGCCAAACGAGTCTCCAGGGGTCTAGCAGATCGTCGTTCCCATAATCATATGTTTAGAAGTTTTTTTTTTTTTGGTCAAAATATGTTTCGAAGTTAAGTTTTCGTTTTTTCACCCAATTTTGATGTTTTAAAACAAGTTTAAAAAAATGCATGACCGAATCAATTACATCACAAGACACAAGGTATTAAATGTTGACTATTTTCCAACTTTAAAATATCCATGTCCAAATGATTTTGAGATAGATTTATTTTGAGAAGTGTAATTCTAAATGGATGATTCCCAAACCACCACAAGTAGCTTCTTCTATGTACTATTGGCTTAATTTTCTAAAAAAAAAAAACTCAACTTTAAGTTCAATCTCATTCTTTCTCTTAATCTTTTTTTTGGTCTAAAAATAATCGCCAACTCTCACTCTAGTCTCACGTCCGCTTCCAAAAATCGTAACTAGTTTCATCAAAATTATCAACTTTAGGGACAATTACAAGTTCATTATTTGAACCCGCGTTTTCATCAACAAGCCACTTTCGTACAAAAAAAAAATTGGAGAGATTGGCGGACACGTTTTGGATACGTCGACAAATTTGAGATTAGAGCGAAAGTTAAGAATATTTTTTGAGAAAAAATGGGTTTGAATTGAAATTAGACTTAAAATTGAAGGTATTTCTAGGGAGTTAGCTCCAGGTTAGCTGTAGCCTCATATCTTGTACCTTGTAGTCCCGCCATTTCATATAATCCCTCACATAATAAAAAGAGAAAAAGCAAAATTATGAAATCAGCATTTCGCAGCGCATTCTCCACAATTTCTCGTTCCTTAAACCCTAATCCTCCGTCGCTCTCCGCCTTGCCCGGCCTTCGCTCCACCTTCGTCACTCCTCCACTGCGCTCTTTCCGTTCCCGCTGCACCACGACAGCGCCGCCGTTTCGCGTCCGCTCGTCGGTGACGCGCTCTTCCTCCGCGATGTCTGGCGGCGATACTCCCGCTCTCCCTCTGGAGAAGCAGTTCGAGGACTTCCGCGCCCAGCTGGAGGATTCCGTAAGCTTGCGCGAGCGCATTAGGGCGGTAGTCCTGGAGACTGAGTCCACCACCAGGCTCATGTACTCGAGTTTGCTCCTGGTTTACCTGTCTCGTCCGCTTCCTGGTAATTTTCACGTTTTCGCCTTCAATGTGGGAAAAATTTGCGGTTGTTTATATTGGTTGTGGGTTGGGTTCTGTCATGTTACTCTTAAATGGTTTGAATCGTGAGGAGGCTTGAAGCTTGAGGTTAGTACGCGGTTGAAAGGGAGAATTTTTTTTTTTGGTAATGTAAGAGGTTTGAAAGGGAGAAATTGATGTTCACGTGGTTGAAACTTAGTTTCGGGAGAAGAACAGGGAATGGAATTTGCGTTCCTGGACAGGGACGGAAGTCGGTGTTTGTATTTCTTTATGTGTATTTTTGTCTAGGACTGTTGTATGTGAAGGTGTCTGCTCTGAATATGGAATGCTAAGGAGGTCTAAACTGTAGTATTTCTTTTGTGATATCTCATAGTTGAAATGTCCGTATAAGAGGTTAATTAATGTCAGTTACTAGTGACAACATTATTTTGTAATTTATATCCCCTCGAGCTGATTATGTCCTTGTAGATATTTGGGTACGTTAACTATCGAATTTCTTAAAGGAAGGTAGTGTCTAGGAGGTATTTACTGTTCATTGATCTTTCTTGATCTGTTTTTCTGGCAGAGGTTCTGGACAAGGCTAAGGCTCACATTGGCACCCTGAAGGATCAGTACAGTCGGCTAGCTGATATTTTAAGTGAATGCCCTGATCAGTATTATAGGTCATACTACGACCATTTTGGAGCATTTGGTTCTTTTGCCATTAGCTTTACTTATGAGATTGATTGTAATTCTTGTCTCTCGAGTCAGGTATCATGGTGATTGGAGAAGTGAAACGCAGACTGCAGTTTGCCTTCTGGCTTTCACGCACTATTTGGAGACTGGAAATCTGCTGCTTCACAATGAGGCTGGGGAAAAACTTGGATGTATGCCACCTTTCTCTTATCTTATGTACTAGACGTTCTCTGTGATCTCTTGTTTCAGTGATTTCAATATGATATACCCCTGTTGGTATACCAAGAGATGGTTAACTCTTCCAGGTTGTCCTTGGCCTCCAAGGATATTAATTCTGCTTTTGGCTGTAAGGTGAAGATCGCTAATTGATTTTCTGGAAGCTTATATATTATTTTTTGGCAAGGGAAGCTTATATATTATTCATCTGTATTAAAGCTACTAATGGCATTTCCTTTTGTTTGGGGGGGGAAGACAGGGGGCAACAAGCTAAAAACTTATTCAAAGGTTTCTTTATCTCCACCTAGAGTTCCCCCAGGATGCTTATGTTTCCGATCTACTTTAGATCAACAACTGATGTTTTCCTTTTGGGTGGTTTAAAGTGTTGTGGAGATTATGTAGAATCCCTGGGTATTTCACCTGGTATGATTTCCACATGGTCATGTCCTTCAAAATGAGGACTAGAATGCTGATAGTTTGTGGTGGAGGTAGCTCATGCAACGTTCCAAACTCGCATTACCATTCAAAAAAGATCACTGAATCACATGAGAAGTGACTTAGTGCAGTGCATGAAAGCACTATTTATTCAGTTGGATGTATGAGGGCATACTTGTATAATGATGTGCCTGCCTAGCATAGTTTTACTCTTTTCACGAGTACAATTACCCTCTTTCTGTCAACCGCGGTCATTACTGGTCTTCATTCTTCAATGCTTCTTTATTCTCCTTCCTTTTTTCTTGTTTTCCTGGTCATTATTTTAAATTATTACAGTGTCTAGTGACTGACTGAAGTCAGCCAAGAGAAAGCGATTTTGTCTTTGTTAATCACTCTTTTCTGTTTGCTTAGTAAACGTGAATTAAAATCTTCGGGAAGATCAACTATGAACTTCATTCCACAAAAAAATATGTTGGTAGATAGATACTGGGGACATGATTCAGTTGTGTGATATGGAGTCCAAAAATTAGTCATCCTGGACGATTTTTGGGTGGGCGGCGATGGCTAGAAGTTTTGGCCAGTATTCCATTTTGGGTGAACGATTTAGCATTCTTCTATACTATTATTGCCAGTAAGTTATCTTGTAGCACTCTGTATTCCAATGTTAAGAATTTCTTACTTTCCCCAAGCTGCCTAGTTGCTATTTTTATTCATCAGATGAAGGCGCTTGGACTTTCTTTCAAGTCACTCTTCCTGTTTCTGTCGGGTTTTCATTCAAATGGGAGGTTCCCTTTCCTTTAGCTCTCTGTTATATCGTTAATGAGGAGGTCATAGTCCTGTGGTATCCTTACATGAATTTGGCCTCCATTCTGTAAACCTTTCAAACTGCGAGTCATTACATGATCTTGCTGAAATATGATGGACCTGCTGCAAACAGAAGTTCATATTATAGGCTGTTGTATAGCTGTAGTGTCAATTATCGAGTCAATGGTGTTCGCTTTATCTCCTGTGATCATGCAAAATAGTTGATGTTCATGGTATATCTTCTTTCTGGGATGTATTGCCCAATGGAAATATTGATTAAGCATCTTTTCTTTTGGGCTTAGTTTATTAGGTATTCATAGCTATGCCTATTGTATTTATTTGAGTTGTACTGCACTTTATAGTCATCTCATGTCCTTAATCCAATATTTAGGGGATGCAAGCAGAATGTTAATGATATTTTTGATAATCTGAGTAGTTTTAATTGATCATGCAGTGAACAATTCCCAGTTTGGCCTTGACATCGAAGACTATCTTGTTGGTGAGTTTGGAGTTCAACATATTGAAATGTTTAGAATTTTGCATTGAAATGAGTACCATGTGCTGTGTGTATGTTGAAGATTCTTCTTCAAGTTAATGGAATGATCTTCACACTATGCTAAAATTTCTTGGAAGTCCTGTGTTTTTGTCTAATTATGTCCTGTGATGTTGAATGTGTGCTCAACTCAAACTGCGTATTTACTGAACTCAAACGAAGAGTGGGCTTGTTGGATAATGGTCATTTTTTGGGGTGGCTATTAGTATCAAATGTTCATGTCTATTACTTTATTCCTCTGAATAAAACTTGGCCCTCTCCCTTGTGTCTTTAAGTATTAATCAACCGAATTGCAGGAAATCTATTTCTTACATACTTGTAATTTGATATTTCAAGTAGCTTTTGGGTATGATACATTCTTAGATCCATATTTTTATGTGGACAATCTAGTCGGAAATTTTCAACTAAAGAACTTCCTGTTGAGTTGAGCGATGACGTTTTTTTCCTTATAAATGATTACGATCTTCCACTGCAGACATGCATGTACTGTCATATTTGTTTCTTGGAATTTGTTTGTCGTGCCTTGCAATACAAAACTCCATGTCGGACTCCTATTTGCAGAAAAGTGAAGGATTGTCAAAAGATATTCGCGGAGGCAGTTCCTAAGTGGGCTTGCTTGACTAAAACTTGATGGTCCTAGAGGAGTTGTATTTGTTTTAGTGAG
This sequence comes from Lenwebbia sp. NSW1173648, assembly GCA_029784005.1. Lineage (NCBI taxonomy): Eukaryota > Viridiplantae > Streptophyta > Magnoliopsida > Myrtales > Myrtaceae > Lenwebbia > Lenwebbia sp. NSW1173648. The sequence goes on along the minus strand of JARCGZ010000008.1, from coordinate 15,462,216 downwards.
TGGCGTGATATTTGGCATTATTTGATTGAGTTCATATGTGCATTGTCAAAAAGAATTTTCCTATGTTTATTGTGGCAAAATGATTCTTGTGCCATGTCTCGACGGGTTCACTAACTTGAAAAGTTTTGCTTCTGATGCAGGAGTTTGTTTCATGTCAAATGAGTTGGTGAGCACCATCCATGGAAACCGAGTAAAAAATTACAGGCCTATATCTAGAATAGCCCTGACTTTTGGGTTGATTTGAAATTTAGCATCACCTTTAGATTTTATCGCTCACCTTTCAGTTCTGCTCTGTTTCTAGCCAGCCGTTGACTTCTTGTTGAGATCAGTCGTTAACTTGCCGACGTGATGTCTACATGGGGTTGACGTGGAAAATTTTCCTCAAATCAGATTAATCGGTAACAAGTTTGTTTGAGTTGTAAAAAAGAGAAATTACTACTTTAATATAGATGGTTTTTTGTTAGAAAAAAAGTTTCATTCCCATATCACAACATATTTAACTGGAAGCGCTAATCTTTCTCCACCCTTCACCACCGATTGCCACCTTCGGCCACTGTGCCGTCAGCCACCCTGCTATTTAGAGCCACTCATGCCGTTGTAATTGCTGCAGCTAGCCTCTCTGTCTATAGTGTGGCGGACGACCTCCATCTAAGGCTGCACTCCATTTGGGGAGGGGGTTGGGGGGTTTGGAGAGAGAGAGAGTTGCGTGCAGCCCAAAATCACTCATGCAACCTTTATTGCGAAGCAGATTGCTATCAGGCGACCCTGCATGATCTTGGTTGCTCAGTCACAACCTCCATCGTGACTGAGGTTCTGAGTCCCAACTGAGTGACCTCACACGATCAAGTTCACTCCGACACCAAGTCACCACCCTTTCCTCTCTCTTTTCCCCTCAAAACCACGTCGTAGTAGCGACCAATGCCAGCCATCACCCTGTCCTTTCTCTTTTCCCTTCAAATTCTGTTCCCTCTTTTTGTCAAATTTATTTAGATACCTTTGATTTAATGTTAATGATTTTGGCTTTTTTTATGATAAATTTGTCATGTAGCCGTTATGTTAGCAAGTTAAATGGCCTATTTAAAAGGCAAGTTAACTTTTGGCTAGAATTGAAGCAAACTTGGGAGGTGTGGTCTTTATGAGAGAATTTAAAGGTGATGCTAGATTTGAAAATCGAACCAAAGGTCAGGCATTTTTCTTTTCATATCAGGCCAAAATAAATGTGATGATTTTACCCATTTAAATTTTGTGCGAGCTAGTTAGTTTTACGAAACAGGCTTAGACTGACGTGCATTCTGAATTTTGCAGCCAAGGTATGTGGTGAACCAAGTGACAGCTGGCGACTATGACTGCCCAAGAAAGGTCTGGAAGTTCTTAACGGAACTTAATGCAGCTTTCCGTATGCTTAATTTGAGGAATGATTTCTTGCGCAAGAAATTTGATGGTTCTCTCTCTCTCTCTCTCTCTCCCCCCACATGCACACGCATATATAGAGGCACACATCCATCACACGCGCACGAACAATGCCCAGATAACCACCGCAGTCTCATGTGGAGGTCTGTGGGTCTGCACGTGCAGCCAAAGAGGAATCCAAATTTCTTCGAATTAGTTCATCAAAGTTATCTCACGTTCCCTCCACTAAACTTGTTCCCAAAATGACAGGGTTGAAGTATGATCTCCGAAGAGTTGAAGAAGTTTATTACGATGTCAAAATCCGAGGATTAGCATCTGATGGGGACTCAACAGGAGACCAGGACTCCAAGAAGAATAATGACTCAGAAGTTGTACATTGACCTCTATTCTAATTGTTAACGTGTATCAGTTGGTGTTTCCATGAGATGATGCAGGCCCTTAAGTTGAAATTAAATGTAGGCAAGGGACGGGGAGATTTGCTGTTTTTACTCCTTTCCAATCTCCATTGTAGATTTGAGCAAAAGAGGGGCATTGGATTAGCCTAAATTCCCTTTGAACCGCTTAAGGAGTCTTTTCACATTTCGGGGATGGAAATCTTTGTTTGGATCAGTATCCCTGGGAGTTTCTAGAGTATATGGCTGAGCTCTTCGACAAGTGTTGCATGACTGGATATGTTGACTTTGATGTTAGCCGGGCGGGGTTGCCATCATTTGGTCATCTAAAACTTTGCTAGTTTTGCCGCTGCATTTCTCTCCATCTATCGTTTCATAGTTACATCTACAGGTACAGTTTTGATCCTGCTCTGATTCATGGAAATTTTCACGTCCCTCTGTATCAGGATTTCATATCTAGAATTTCTGAAGCCTCCGGACCAGGTTAAAGGTGAGGAGTGCTGCGTTTGGTTGAGCTTTGGGGAAATGCAAAGCCATTTCTCCAAAGTTCTTTGGCTCAAGCTTATTTTGCTCAAAGCAAATAGCATTTGGTTAGTGGCTTTTGATGTAAATTTTTTGCATAGTAGTTTGATTTTTTTCTTTTTTTGCAAAAAACAAAGGGCATTGTTCATCGTCTCCTTCGTTTAAGAGGGGGCTAGGGTTTGCAGCATCTCTCTCCCATTCACCATTTGTCCGCAAATCCTCAATCTGAAAGCCCCAATCCATTCACCATTTCTCTGGAAATTCTCAATCTGAAAACCCAAAACCATTTCTCTACAAATCCTCTGCGGGATGCTGCCTTTGCCAAGGGCGGTACTGCTTTTGAGTGTCGTTCCTTGGCCCTTCGATGGTGACTGGTCATTGACCGTTGCCCGGGGGACGATGAGCCCATGGGACGATGAGCTCACCAAAACTGCGGACGCTTCGTCAAGCGTCGCTGCAAGTTCTCACATCAGTAACCACCTGTGGGAATTCTAGGTGATTTTGATTTTATGAGGGCAAGACTGGAAAGTGAAAGTTTTAGTGAGGGTCATTTTGGAAGAAAAAATTGGGAAAATTTCAAATAAGAGTCTCAAGAGTCATCATTTTTTCAAATAAGGGCATAAATTGGATCTTGTTTAAAATAGGGACATTAAGTGGCTAAGTTGTCTCAAATAAGGACTTTGTTTCAAATAAGAGTCAAGTGGTCAAATAGTCGCAAAGAAAGGTCTGAAGCGGTCAATTCGTCTCAAATATGGATTTTTGGTCTGCCGGCGGGCATGTGATTATTCTGGTTGTCGAAGAGGGGGTATTTTAGTAAATAAAAGTTTAAATGTATTTTTATAATTTTTTGATTTTTTTCTTTTTTCTTTTTCCCTCTTCCATCCCTCGGCCATCGACGGCAAAAAGAAAAGGAAAAGAAAAGAAAACAGAAAAAGGAAAAAAGAAAAAAAATTCAAAAAGGTAAAGGACGAAATACCCATAAGCCAACAAGATCACACTCTTCTTTTAGACTGATATGGCCACTTCAGGCCCTTATTTCAAATAAGATATACTTCAGGTCATTATTTGAGAAAATAAGGGCACTTCAGGCCTTATTGAAATTTTCCAAATTTTTTTTATCAACCCTAAAACTAGCCTTCTGAAAATGTTAAAAGCCTAAATTTGGTGGGTCCTACCAAGAACAAAAATCACCAAACGATCTAAATATTTTTCAAGGTCCAAAGCACCTTGAAAAAGTTGAACCAAAGGCAGCCTTAAGGGGTCATGTCACTTTGAGGAGTTGAAGGCAAGACAATATGATGCAAGAGCATCCAACTCATCGGAACATTCTTTGAGTTCCGACATGGTGCCATGGACATATTCGGCGGCGTCGATGTGCATTCAAGCCAAGTTAGATTATAGTTATAATTTGCTACGGTGGATTGAAGGTGTCGGTGAGTAAACTAACGTCTAGAGAGTTATCGATCATTCAATTGGTGATTATGTTCTGATTTACCAAGATAGTTGTTGATTTCGATGCGGACTAACAACATATCGATGGGAGACTAATCTAAACCATTTCCTTGGTTATTTGAAGGCTTCCCATGATGGTTACTTGCTGGTCCAACTTGGTGGACGAATTTGAAAGAGTTAAGATCAAGTGTCTAAGTCTTTAATGCGTTTCTGATTTATGGTTGGTTTAAAGCATTTCTAGTTACTAGGACTTTTATTGCTTTGTAGTTCTCAAGTGTCTTTACTGTTTGGGGAGTCTCTATGTCGTCTAGTCCCCATGTCTTTTATTATTGTATATTTCCTATGTCCGAGTCCCTCTATATAATGAGGAGAGTTCTCTATTGTAACGCAGACTTTGATTGACTGGATGAGAATTTTTCTTCATGAGTCGAATTATAAACTTTCGGCATTTTTATCTTTGGAGAATGGATTACTTCTTGATGGTGAGTCAAAAGCCATTTATCCTCGGTTGGTGGCGTTGCCTTTAGACCGTGGTGGTGAGCTTCTATCCAATCTCGATCCATATCCTTGGCTGATGGTGTGTCCTTTAGGCCTTGGTGATGATCGTACTCATGTTAGTTTTTCCAATATTGGTCTTTGCATTCTCTTTTAGCTTTTCTTGAAGCATTACATCGTCCGTACACTTTGTTCCATCCTTATCGATACCTAAACACTTAACCTCAGAAATACCTATTGGCGGAATCACTTCAGTACTATCATGGCTCCTATTATGGAATGTGTGAAGAAGGGTTCTTTCGAATGGACAAAGGTTGCTCACAACGCTTTTGAATTGTTCAAACAGAAACTTTGTAAGTCCCCTATTTTTGCCCTTCCTAATTTTGATAAAGTATTTGAAGTTGAATGTGATGCAAGTGGAGTTGACATTGGAGCTGTTCTTGTCCAAGAGCAAAAATCGTCAGTGTATTTCAGCCAGAAGTCAACGGATTCGAAGAAGAATTACTCAACGTATGACAAGGAATTTTATGCCATCACGAGAGCACTTGATCATTGGAATCATTACTTGAGGCCAAAGTAGTTTGTCCTTCATTCCGATCATGAAGCTCTCAAGTTTATTAGTGGCCAATACAAGCTCAATTCGAGACATGCCAAATGGGTAGAATTTCTCCAATCCTTTTCTTTTGTTTCAAGTATAAACCTGGCCATACTAATGCAGTCGCAGATGCCTTATCTAGAAGATATTCTATGCTTATTGTTTTGGATTCTAGAATTCTTGGTTTCCTATCTATGAAAAAACTCTATGTTGATGATCCTGATGTCTCATCTATCATCGACAACTGTAAGCATGGAGTTCAGGGCACTTATTCTGTTCAGGATGAGTTTCTTTTCAAAGGAAATCGATTGTGCGTGCAGACAAGTTCATTTAAAGAATTATTAGTCCATGAAGTGCATGGTGGAGGATTGGCTAGTCACTTCGGTATTAACAAAACTCTTGAGATTCTTCAAGAGCATTTCTACTGGCCAAAGATGAATGGAGATGTCATGCTATTATCTTGAAGTGTGCAACCTGTCAAAGAGCCAAGGGATTGTATACTCCACTTCCGGTTCCATTGTAGCCCTGGGAAGATGTGAGCATGGATTTCATTGTGGCTCGTCCGAGGACTCAAAGGGGAAAAGACGCCATCATTGTTGTTGATTGATTCTAAAAAATGGATCATTTCGTTCCATGTCACAAGACGGATGATACATCTCATGTTGCCGAGTTATATTTTAAGGAGATCATTCGCCTTCATGGAGTGCCAAAAACTATTGTGTCGGATTGTGACTCAAAATTCTTGAGTTATTTTTGGAAGACACTATGGAGGATGCTCGGTACTAAACTTCTATTAAGCACCACTTGTCATCCTCAAACCGATGACCAAATGGAGGTAATCAATTGCACCCTTATTGTTCTCCTTCGAGGAATGGTGAGTAAGTCCCCAAAAGATTGGATCTAAAGCTTGCGCATGCTAAGTTTGCCTACATTCGATCACCAAGCTACACTACAGGTCGATCTCCATTTGAAGTTGTGTATGAAATTCATCCTCTCACACCGATCGATTTAATCCCGATTCCATCCAACTCTCAAGTCAACTTTGACGGCAAAGAAAGGACTCAATCTATGAAGAAGTTTCATGAGCAGATTCGTTCCAAGATTGACAAGGCTAATGAGTCTTACAAGAAGAAAGCTAATCGGTACATAAAGAAGACTCATTTTCAACTAGGTGATCTTGTATGGCTTCATTTGAGGAAGGAAATATTTTCACCTTGCCGAAAGAACTAGCTCATGCCGAGAGTCGATGGCCCATTCAAAGTTCTCGAGAGGATTGGCGACAATGCATACAAAATTAAACTTTCTGGAGAGTTTGGTGTTTCAACAAATTTCTCTGTAGGAGACCTTTCTCTTTACTTAGATGATGAAGACATTTCAGATTTGAGGTCAAATCTCAAACAACCTGGGGAGAGTGATGCGGGAGCATCCGACTCATCGGAACATTCCTTGAGTTCCGACATGATTTCATCGACATATTCAACGGCGTCGATGTGCATTCAAGCCAAGTTAGATTATGGTTATAACTTGCTACGGTGGATTGAAGGTGTTGAAGAGTAAACTAACGTCTAGTGATTTATCGATCCTTCAATTGGTGATTATGTTTTGATTCACCAAGATAGTTGCTGATTTCGACGCGGACCAACAACATATTGATGGGGGACTAATCTGAATCATTTCCTTGGTTATTTGAAGACTTTCCATGATGGTTTCTTGCTGGTCCAACACGGTGGACGAATTTGAAAGAGCCAAGATAAAGTTTCTAAGTCTTTAATGCTTCTCTCATGTATTGTTGGTTTAAAGCATTTCTAGTTACTAGGACTTTTATTGCTTTTAGGTCTCAAGTGTCTTTACTGTTCGGGGAGTCCTTATGTCGTCTAGTCCCTATGTCTTTTATTATTGTCTATTTCCTATGATTGAGTCCCTGAAAATGAGGAGCGTTCTCTATTGTAACGCAGACTTTGATTGAAAGAATGAGAATTTCTCTTCGTGAGTTGAATTATAAACCTTCGGCATCTTTATCCTTGGAGAGTGGATTACTTCTTGGTGGTGAGCCAAAAGCCCTTTATCCTCGATTGGTGGCATTGCCTTTAAACTGTGGTGGTGAGCTTCTATCTAATCCCGATCTTTATCCTTAGCTGGTAGTGTGTCCTTTAGGCCTTAGTGGTGATCGTACTATATCGGTTCTGTTCTGTTTTATACACTTATTCCCGAAATCCCCTATACACTGTCCGTACACTTCATTCCATCCTTATCGATTCCTAAACACTTAACCTCAGAAATGCCTGCTGGCGGAATCACTCGCCCACCCACGCATCACAATAATCATTTGGCAAATTAAAATGTGCTCTTTGATTCAACAGAATGTTCTTCGGTTGCAACAACGGTCTATCCGAAACGTGGAAACTGGTTTTCTGAACTAAAAGCTGAAGTTTGAAAACAACAAAATGATGTCTCCAAAGTTTTCGACTCAATTGAGAACAAACAGGTCCGCTTAGCGTTTCCCATTCACAAACCATCCAAGATGAAGACTAAAAGTACAACACTCATGGGCAAGTTGTTTCGAAGATCTCACATATTTACAGTTCGTTTTCATAGAAATTCTCATATTCATGTACTGGATAATTTGAAGAAAAAAAAAACAGAGAAAAATATGCTCATGTTCATTTTTACTGAAGAACTGACATTGCAAACATTTTTATGTTCTAAACAGGCTTAAGGTTCCACATGAGTTGTATCAATTGCAATATCCAACACGGCATCATGACATCCGTAATCACATCGAGTTAGGAGAACTCGTGCTTGATAAGCAAAACACGATATTACGACTTATCTAAATTGTGCTCTTTTCTCATGCTTATTTTCATCGATGCTTGAAGTACCTCATCACGAAGCCAATCATCTGAAAGCATCTCAAGGTCAAAGATTTTCCTTTCATCAAGCAAACGCTTCTGCCCTTCGGGCAGATAACGATACTTGACCATGAATCTTTGTTCACTCGTGTCTTAGGGAACTCTAGATCGGAGTAGATTGGTGTATCTGTTATTCATGGACCAAAGACTTCGAAATTACCATAATTTAGTGAATGAGGAAAGGAAAGCCATTTATTGCTGACAAGTTTTCCCTGTGGTTTTATTTGAGGGTGAAAAACAAAAGGGGAAGAAACAAAGAGTGAAAAAAGGGACACAGAAAAAGAGCAAACCTCAGGGCCCAACCGGGATCGAACCGGTGACCTCTTGATCTGCAGTCAAATGCTCTACCACTGAGCTATAGACCCATTTGATGTTCATGTCTGAACCAAAAATTTAATATAAACAAATGATAAAAATGAATATCCCCGTACCTAAAGAGAACATGCTTATAAGATATCGGCGCTAGAACGTTTGTGTATCATTTTTAATCCGCTGCCAGTGAATCAGAGAAAGACTTGTTTGGAGTAACATGTTTTTCGAGCTCTTTTGCCCATACCGGAAGTTACTATTCGTAACTTTCCATGTCTTTGAAGCTCAAGCTCAAGCTCAACCTACATAATATGTATAGTTTCTGAGTTGAATATGCACCATGTGTGTATCTGTATGCACATGGTGCATATTCATAGCCTCTTTATAAGGCATGTCTTGCTTTAACTTGAAGTGTCGGTATATATGAGAGGGTGCATAGCACAATCTCTAATCAAATAACTCTTCGTGGATTCACGATGCTTTAGGCCCTTGGATCTGTCATATTAAGAAGTAAGAGCTTCCGATTTCCGACACCCATCATCGAATTTCTTGGGGCCACTGAAGGAGTTATGGATGCGTGACTTTGCAATTATCCGAGGCTGGTATGGTCGGGCTGGGAAAACTATCATGCCCGATGAGGTATAGTTGGTTTCTAATTGGTGCCAAACATCTAAACTATGTAATTTTTTTTCTTCAAAAAGAAAACACGTCCTTTGAAAGATGTAGAAATGCGAAGCTTGCATTTTCGCAGTATCTCCATATCAACTTTTGAATGGCACTCTTCCTTTAATTCATAACTTAACTGCTTAACTCCATCTACATAACCCAAGATCAGAGCTGGTTCTTTTGCAATCTTCCTTCATATAAATACTTTGGCGTCACATTGTTGTTGAGCTCACACGGCTACATTCAACTCTTAATATGAGATTGGTCAACAATGCAATACAAGTTATGCAAACCCTAATTGGCAAAAGTCACACGAATACAAGCGTATATGCGTATTCATGCATGAACAAAGTTGTACGTGCTTATTCACAACTCGGTAGCCCAAACCGAGAGAGAAACACTAAAACAACATGAGCCCTGAAAACTAATTACACACGAACACTAGTTGCAGCTTTCATCACTATCTCACATGATATTATCCTAAACTTCCAACCCCGCATATATGTATGCCATTGCGCACCGTACTCTCTCTCTCTCTCTCTATACTCAGCCGCTACCGCCATCGCCGATGGTGCTTCCGGCTCCGCCCGTCTGGCTACTGTAGCTTTCTCTGGGAATGCTGTGGTGGTTGTCGATAGTACTGCTAGCTTCTTTGTACTCAACATCCCTGCCTTTCACTTCGCGGTTGGGGTTCTTGTTCTTCTCAACTTGGTTTCTCTGCTCTTGCCCATATATCCCACCCAAAGCGACCTTCCTTGGCTCCACCAAGCACAAGCTCATCATCATCACCACCAACAAAACTAGCACCGTAAGCTTCATTTTCTCACAGGGGATGGCAACAATCGTGGAGGGAGACAAGACTAGCGATAACACGGTTCGGGCACCAGGTATGTGAGGTGGAAGTTGTCTGGGAGGACTTGGTTTGGTGCACTCGCTATATAGATGGGTGGACGTATGGTGGGTTATTTGGTTGATATTGAAATAAAAAAATTAAGTTATATGGGCTCTCCACCAAAAGTTGAGACAAAGCTCATTGGATTCACAAATTATTGCACTAATATATAGTATTTAATGGAACCACAATGATGGCTGAGAGGAATCTTTATGTCCGGATTACCAGCCCAAATAGGAAACTTTGGTGGGATTGTGTGGATCTCACGAAATTCAATCACTAACGTAATGGTTTTTCCTATTTGAATCTCTTTATGATGTCAAGCTCTTATTTATTGGGAAGACAAATGTTGCCCCGTAAAGGCGCTTCTACGAATAATCTTATCCAAGCGGATAACTTCATGCTAGGGTATAGTTTGTGTTCCCGACTCCTCTAAAGCTTTGTCTATCGTTGCTAATACACAATTTGCTAATTTGATGAGGTGACTGCCTTTCAATCGCGTCTTCACTAATCCATCATAATATTACCACGTCATTTTTTTTTTTCCTCTAATAGCACACAAACATATTGGGAAAATTACCTAAACAGTCCTAAACCTATTGCAATTATGGCAATTCAGGCCTAATTTTTTTTTTTTTGCCAATTGAGTCCTAAAACCTTTGTATTTATGCCAATTTAGTCCAGTTGACCGGCCGTCGCTGACGTGGCCAATTTTTAATAATATTTTATTTTTTTTAACATTTTTATTTAATTTTTAATTTTTTCTTTTTCTTCTTCCTTCCTTTGCTTTTTGTTTGTGGCCAGCGAGGGCAACCTCACCTCGCCGCTAGTGAATGCTGCCTTGCCCGCGGCTGCCGAGGCCATGGCCGCCTTCGTCCGTGGCCGGTGAGTCGTAGGTGAGGTTAACCTCGCCGGTTGCCACGCCTCTCGTGACCCATCGCGAGTCGCGGTCGTCTTCGCCCATGAGGCTACCTTGCCTGCGGCTGGCGAGGCCATGGCCGGGCCGGCCACAAACAAAAAGCAAAGGAAGGAAGAACAAAATAAAACAAAAAGTAAAAAAAGTAATTAAAAATTTAAAAATATCAAAAAATAATTTTTTTTATTAAAATTAAATATTTTTTAAAAATTAAAAATTCTAAAATTTTATCAAAAATTGATCACGCCAGCGCCGGCTGGCCAAATGGACTGAATTGGTACAAATACAAAAGGTTCAGGACTCAATTGGCAAAAAAAAAGAGAGAATTTAGGACTGAGTTGGCACATTAGCAATATGTTTAGGACTGTTTTGGTAATTATCCCCAAGCATATTAATAGGTGGCAAAAAGTTGGGTAGTTCTTGGTCCATCCAATTTTAGGTAACTTGTCCATTAAATCACATTTGTGCATTAAGGCTATCTAATCACAAAGAATTCAAAAGATATCCTTCTTTCTCATCCTCTCTCGCCCACTTCATGCACCCATCTCCATAGCCGTCACCACTGGAGCTCCATCGCCACAATCGTTGCCGTCGCCACCACTACCTCCTCGTTCTGATTGTCCTCGTGTGTGTGTGTGTATATATCTCTCTCTCTCTCTAGCCACCTAATTGATCTATGTACTCTGTTGATCATGATGAGATCAAGCATGTGGGTGGCCTTGTTGAACTTCATAGGCCCAGCTTTGATACCAATTTGATAGAGATAAGGTAAAGTTGAAGCACTCACAAACACTCATGGCAAAACTCAAGAAGAACACGAATAGGATTTTCTTATGTATTTACCCATAATAAAAATGAATACAAGACACGCCTTTATAGAGGCTTGTTACACTACTCTTTATCTACCTCTTAAAAGACTCATAATTAGATTCTTAGAAACACGAACAGTCACAATGTATTTACAAACATCGAAATACGAACAGACTCTTGAAAGACTCACATAATATGACTCTTGAAAACTACACTACAATAATGACTCTTAAAAGCAATGCTACAATAAAGAAAAGGGCAAAAGGACACCTCAAGTGTCAATATTTGTGTAGGACGCTCACTTTGGTGCCAATATTTTTTTTTGGATCACTTAAGTGCCAAATTGGAGAAAAAATGATCACTTTAGTGCCAACGGCGAGAAATTTCGGCGGACGCTTACCGGAGTTGGTACTCAAATAATCGTTCTTAAAAAAAATATTGGTACCAAAATGAGTGTCGTACACAAATATTGGCGCTCGAGGTGTCCTTTTGACCGTATTAGTCAAATCTCCGGTAATGTACTTCGGTGCCTGAATTTGTGCACTATGTATATGTTCGTCATTATTGAGATTTCAGTTTCGGAAAAATGGAGGTGGTGTTTCGATCACCGAAGATTATTGCCGGGAATGGTCCGGCGATGGCCGGAGTAGTAGGACGACTGGAGGTGATGGTTAGCGATCTTGGTGATGGAGTTTCGATGATGGTCTTGGTGATGGAGTCTTGGCAACGATGCTCTCGATGAAGAGAGCAAGCCTAAAAAAAAAATAGAATAGTAAAAGATAAGAAGAAATAAAAAAAGATAAAAACAAAAGATAAAAAAAGGGAGTAGGGAAATAGAAAAATAATGGCCTCTTTGAAGGGATATCTGTTAAACACATACAATATATCAAGTAGAGTGCTCTAGGACTAGTCAAACAAGACAAAGAAGATGGAAAATATGCAATTGAGGAACTGTGTAAGTCCAAGACTCAAAATCTTTGCATGGTCAAGTAGAAGCTATCTAGGACCATCATCATATTGCAAAAGTAGAAGCTATCTAGGACCATCATCAAATTGCAAAAGTAGAAGCTATCTTGGACCATCATCAAATTGCAAATTTTTTGAAGGAGTAAAGTCGAAAGATTTGTGCAAGCAGGTTTTGCTCGTAGACCGCATGTCATTATTCATCAAAGAAATTCGACTTGCAAATGCGTACTTTTCTTCCTTTAGGGCTTTCTCTAGCTCTCACATGCTCTTGTAAAAAACTTAAGAACTAGGCTTCTCGAATCTCGATGCTATTTTAAAGGCTATATTATGACGTATTTTGTTCATTTGGACATGTTTCTTCATCGCACTTCTTTTCTGACAAAAATACATTCATCAGATCATGCAATGTGTTGTACTATCCTTTGACTTCCCCTTTTCTATCAAAATACACAAATATATCAAATTCTTAGTGAAACGATATTCTACACAGAAGGGACAAAATTTAATCCTTCCCATCTAAATCCTCACAATAGAATAAAAACTTCAAGCACTTCATCCATGCCTTGGATTTTGATAATGGGTCATTTTCGCAAACTCCAAAATTTGTCTTTTTAAAGGGAAACCCTACGTATCCTCATAAGTTACAGCGATATTGATAATCACAAGCAAAAAAAAATTAGGAAAATTATTTCATGACCATAGGGTCATTTTACAAAATGGACGGTGCGGTTTTGTAACTTTTTGCTAACGAATTGATGGGGTTTTCACTATTTTAAAAAGAAACAAGATAAGATTTATTTTTTTTGTTTTATTTTGAAAAACATCAAAGTGATAATATTATAACAATAATTAATATATAAAGAATTCAATAGAAATTTTTTAAATTAGCGGATATTATTCTCCGGTAAAAAAATGATGGATATTGTTCCTAAATAAAAGGTTTCGGTCAGCCATAGTCAAGACTGATGAGGATTTTAAAAGTAATATTTTTCAGGCGTACTGGCACGAAATGAAGTGGTTGCGCTCATTCCTTCATGCTAAAACAAACAGCTATATCATCTCCCCATTTCTGTCCTCCCCAAATTAGACAAACCCTTTCGATTCGCGGCAAAAGGACACTTTAAGTGCCAATATTTGTGTATGACGCTCACTTTGGTGCCAATATTTTTTTTGATCACTTAAGTGCCAAATCGGAAAAAAGACAATCACTTTAGTGCCAACGGCAAGAAATTCCGGTGACCTCACCAGAGTTGGCACTTAAATAATCATTTTTCAAAAAAAGTGGCACTTTTATATATATATGCACTAAAATGGGCGCCGTACACAAATATTGATATTTGAGGTGTCCTTTTGCCTAAAGAAAAGTCGTGGTTTGTGTATCCGTCTTGAGAGTCGAGCATACATCGGCAACCGATCGACAACTCGTTCACTGAATCGGCAACTTCTCCATTTAATCGAAAACTCAGTAGTGATAGTCTCGACATCGACGACATTTATGAATTTGGTTTATTTTCTAACATGCCTGACTCCATGCAGACCTAGTTTTGTCTCCATGGATGTTGTCCACGGTGAAACTCAATTCAGATCTGCATAGAAGAGAGAGAGGGGGGGCGCTTGTGATGGTGACGGCAACTAAGACACCTTTAGAGAAGGAGCTTTGGGATAACGACGTTGATGACGGCGGTGGTCGGAGATGAGGGCCGCAAAAGTTTTGTAACAGCGGACAAGGTTGAACCGAGAGAGATGAAGTATTGTGGGCCATTTCCCACGTGTGGCTAGATGTATTCGTGGAGAAATATGAATCTAGGACTCGTGTAAAATTGGGTAAGCCCAAACCTAAGCGACTTTTTGCCAATAGATGGAATGCGCCAAACTAGCATGATATTCCAAGTTGAGCCCCTAGAATAACAAAAAAACCTGGGAAGAAGAATGAATCGTCATTGTCGCTTGGTTTAAGGAAAAATTGACAGAAATGATATTGGAACTTTGATTCAATATGCAATATGGTCCCCGAACTTTTAATTTGTTCAATGTGATCCCTGAACTGTAGCCTAATGTATAATGTGGTCGCTGAACTTTTAATTTGTTCAATGTGGTTCCTAAACTTTTGGTACATGTTCAATTTAGTCCATGAACTATATGAAAATTCTTAATATTGTACCTGAACTAGGACAATATGAGACACTATTGAACATTTTAAAATAGTTCAGAGACTAAATTAAATATGTATCAAAAGTCTAGGGACCACATTGAACAAATTAAAAATCCAAGTACTACATTGCACATTGGGCTAAAGTTCAGGGACTACTTTAAACAAAATGAAATTTTAGAGACCACATTGCACATTATCCCCTTGATTAATGACGATCAAATCTAATGTAAATCATCATTTGGTGAAACGATCCCCCAAGACAAGAATTCGGCCATGGCAACTCTTTTTAGTTGAGACTTTGGATCTTTGGAGCCGATAACCATATTTGATCGATGAAGTAGGAACAATGTCACACCCAAAGGGCGCGCATTCTAGTTGCAGGATACAATTCTAACAAAAGTCAACATCATCGACCTTGGCAAAAACATAAGTTTGGTGATTTAGCCGAAGTGAGATAAGTTGAAACTCATCATTAACACTCACTCTCTTTGTGAAGTCCCAGAATTTCGAGGTCTGTAAGATAAATAATATCAAATTTTTGAGGTTTAAGGGACAATTATTGGACGCGATTTTGTTTGATCTGGAAGGGGTTTGGAAGACCTTGGAGCGTTGGTCAGTAGAATCAAGCCGGTTTAGTAGTGCCATAGAACCTAGCGTCGAGACCCTTTGCGCTCGAGCCTAACCCTAACCGAAAATACCTTCAGTCGTTTGTGCCAAATAACCGATCTGTCTCACATTAACAAATTACCATTTTACCCTTGGATATTATGCATAAAAGACAAAAGCATTTAATGTTGACTTGATTTGTAGCCCCCACCTCATTAACTCCCCATCACCATCAAGTCAACTCTTTTCTCTCACTTACTTTTCTCTCTCTCTTCTCTCTCCTCTCTCCCTTCTTCCTCCCCTTCAGCCGTGGACCACTCCCTCACCCCTCTCTTTTCTTTTCTTCGACCGAGCCACCACCACCTCCTTTCGCCACCCTCCGTCGCCGTTGCTTGGCGCTACGCTGTGCCGCCCTTGCCACTGTTCCCTGAGCGCCGCCGGCCACCCCTAGTCGCGACCTCATTGCCCCAGTGCACCGCTGTTGCCTCCGCCACCCGAGCCCCGCGACCCTAAACCAGCTCGCCACCTCCTCTCCTCCTTTGCCCGCCTTAGCCTGCCTGCTAAGCCTCCTCCGTCGCCGTCGCCTCCGTGTGCCGCTGTAGCCTCGCCGAGCCGACCCCTAGCCGTGCGTCGCCGTTCGCTCACGCCGCCCACTAACCGTGGATTGCCCTCCACCCGTCGTCGCAGCCAACGTGCCATCCCGTTTTCCACCGAGCTGCCGTCGTCGTTGCGCTCTAGCCACCGCCGCGCCGTCATCGCCGCTCGTCCGCTGAGCAGCCACGGCCGTACTCCCTCTACGTGCCGCCGTGGGTTGTCGTCGTCATTGCCGAGCCCGCGACCCCGAGTCAACTCGTAGCCACACCGTCGCCCGTCGCCGTCGCCGCCGCCATCCCCAGACCGTTGTTTGTGAGTTAACCCCTAATCTTTGATTAAGTCGTTAATTGCACTTAGTGTTAGATTAGCTTAGTCTAATTATGGGTTAGTTAGTATAATTACGGATAGTTAGTTTAACCGTGGTTAGGTTAAATAGTAATTGTGGTTAGAGTAGATTAACTATGGTTACTTTAGTTGGCTGTAGTTGCTTTGGGTGATCGTGATCGGTTAATTAGCTGAGGCTTAGTTAATTATCGTCAGGTTAATTAACTATTGTGGAAATAAATAGTTAAAGT
Organism: Lenwebbia sp. NSW1173648; assembly: GCA_029784005.1. Lineage (NCBI taxonomy): Eukaryota > Viridiplantae > Streptophyta > Magnoliopsida > Myrtales > Myrtaceae > Lenwebbia > Lenwebbia sp. NSW1173648. The sequence continues at coordinate 15,445,955 of JARCGZ010000008.1, read as the reverse complement.
CGGGATATTTATCTGTTATTAATTAATTATTATTAGATGCTGATTGGGTAATTGTTGAGTGCCTTGGGTGTTTAATTGCGTGGATCTGATGAGAGATCACCTATGCCGGAATATCATGTTTAACTAGAATCGAATATTCGTGTGATCAACTGTGTCCTTTGAGCATGAAAACGGCTGCTAGCTGGGTTTTGAGCATGAATATGAATGTGATTGTATTGGACTAAATGCGAAGATATAAACTGGCTTGGTTTCCTGGCGTGTTTGTGTGGTCACACAATGGTTGAGCGTCACCCTAACGTAACTGGGGACATTGGCGGTACGCTTGATGGCTTGGGTTCGTCGCCTGATATGTTCGTATTGGCTAGGTTAGAATCACACGGCTTATCGATTTCCTAACAGTCTGTATCGATGGTCTTCGAAATAATACGGCTGATCGGATGCCCGTTGTAGCTTGTGACGGATCAAAGTTCCTTACTAGAAAGCCTGGTATGTCCTCCTTGGTGGTCCTGAGGGGCTATCGATTATCGTCGCTGGATGGAGCGGGACGACACCCAGTCCTGCCGGAAAAGCACTAGCGATCAGGCTGTGCTGTGGTCAAGAGTGGAGTATCTCTCGCGTTAATAACTAGAACACGTGCGTTGCATGTGCATAGGTCATTGACGAGTGTTTTGGTTGTGTGCCTTGGTTTGTATATGATTGAATGCTATGTGGTTACTGTTGTGTGGGCCAAGGTGAGGTAAGCTTGCATGTGATTGGTGATTGGCTGTTGAGTTGTGCCTAACTGTTTAGTAGCTAGAGCGTGGCGTGAATCGCAATGCTATTGATCTGCCATCGTTTTGTACTGCATGTATAGGCCGCCTTGAGTGAATCAATGCCTTACTCAGACTTAGGCGTTGACTCACGAATATTTTATGTCTCATTCGTCGTTGTTAATTATTTTTTAGGTCCTTAGTATAGAGGTTCGCCAGGTAAGGTTCGAGGTGCCACTCGACCAGTCATTCGATATCACATACCATCCGGTTTCGAATTCGGACCGAGTATGGAAACATCACGTGACGACTCTCTAGGTGGAAGAGGGGATGGAGCACCTGGTACCCCATCACTTCAAGGTTTGGTTTGTCCGTCACGGCGAGCTCTCTATGGGCCCATACGGGGGTTTGGGGGACCCCCGACTGTGACCCCGACGATCCGAACATGAGACTCGATGGACGTCGATACCTCGGATGGGGAAGTGGTGGACCTTGAGCCTGACCCGGTAGAGGAGGACCCTGAGACTCCGCCTGGTTATCTCTACCTCTGGTGAGCGTGGAGGTGGAGACTCCCTTTTTGGATGGAGCTTTTGGAAGCTGTAGTTAACCCCTAGCCCTGACTTGGTATCTTTTTGGTGGTCTTAGGAAGCAGCTCTGAAGAGTGGGCTTGTAGATGTCTTTGCTCCCCTAGGTTAACTTTATATAAATAAAATGATCTTTTGCTGCTATTGGTTGTTGTCTTCCTACTGACTGTCCCTGTTGTTTATTTTTGTCTTGGGTAGTAGAACGTTCCGCATGCGTTTAATTGTAAGATAAAAGGAATGGGTCGATGACGTGCTTGGGACGTCGTTCTTAATGACCTGAGGCGTTTAGTAGGGTTGTCGCGTGCCAGGGATTCGGGGCGACACACACACACACACACACACACACACACTCACTCTCTCACTCTCTCACTCTCTCTCTCTCTCTCTCTCTCTCTCTCTCTCTCTCTCTCTCAATATTTTAGGTTGTAAGTATGTCCATGTTTGGCTCCGTTTATTTAACAAAAAATGAATTATTTGGAAAATATTTTCTTAAAAATGATCCATTATATCGCATACAAAAATGAACAAATTAAATATATTTTCATCATCTAAGAAAATGTTTCGACATAAATTGCTGTCGATCATGAAAACTTTTTTCATTGACTAATTATTTCAAGAGCTATAAGCGATCATTTTTAGGAAAATATTTTGCAATACATTTATTTTTTGCGAAACAAACGGATAAGATTCCAAGCACATGAAATATCCTATTAATCAGCTCATAGATGGGATTACTTACACTTGCTGGTGTAAAAAATCTAACTTGTGTCATGTGTGAAAGATCTAATTCAGCTCTTGAACTTAAAAGATGATCAATGTTCAGTCACCCCGATGGTGGAAATGCAAATGGAAACTACTATGTGGTTATCATATAATTCTCTTCTAATTGATTGGAGGGCTACGTTCAAAGAAACTCCCACCACTTTAGATAACCAACATTTAGCTTTTTGTGGAAATGCAAATGGAAACTCCCACAGTTTGTGTTATGATCGCGTCAGTTATACCTATCATTTCGTTGTCATGACAGAAGTTTTTCAACATGATTATTATGTTTTTATATATATATAAAACTTGAGTGAAAGCGAGTCAATTTTGGTTAATTTAAGTTATATTATAAAACAAAAGAAAAATGATTTTGGGATAAAGTAACATGTGAATAGATAGATTTTGACTTACATTTTAAAAATTGTTAAAATTACATTTTTGTCCAATAGTATTGTGAAGTCAAAGGTAGTTAAACAATAAAAGTGAAATTGTTACCTTTTTAGATATATATTTAAATAGATTACTCAATTTTCTCAATGTACTAGCAAACTACTAGCGTATCGCATGAACCATTTGTCCATTGTACATTTAATCAATGTGATCTTACTTCCATTAAAGAACCGGTTGCTGTTATTTTGATTATGAATAGTAATGACTATACTTATTGTTAGCTTTCTTGACCACTCAAATTTCCAGAAAACTAGCCACCTAATATAATTTCACGGCATGAATGAAAAACTTGCATGCTGACATTTTTCCTCGTGTTCATTAATTCTGTCGCGTTATTTTAGTATTGTGCTTTTTCTATCCAATAATTTTTGGGATATTCTATGGGAGTTTTGAATTTTTTTTTGGGCAAATAGTAATATAGCTAAGAGTAACATATTGATGAAAAATATTAACAAATTACGCATCTAAAACTGTGACGACCCAGTTTCGCCACACTTTGGGAATGCTTTCTAATCATGCTTTCTTTTTTAATCTTTTCCTTATATACAGATGGCGCATGCAGAAAATTAGATAAACACAAATAGATGGCCATATAAAGTACAAGTGCATAGCAAAACAACACCCTGATAGCCCTGATAGTCTGGCAGACACGCCTAATGAGGGTTATGGCCATATAGGGTTCCACTAACCAGAAAATACACGTTCATAAGACAGAAGTACAACAACCAGATCACTTTAATTAACATATTTATATCTAATGAAATAGTTCTTTACAAAAGTTCAAAGTAAAATTCTGGGAAGATCTCGAAAGAGGTGAAACTACTCCAGAGTACTAGACGCATATACCACATGCGTACTGGGTCCAAACTCCCCACCGTCGTCCACATTCATCCTCTCGATATCTTGATTTAGTTGATCAGGTGCAATGGGGCCTATCCATCCCGACAGTCTTCGATGGTATACGGCTTTGAACTCGAAGGCAATTCTTCCAGTGGGAACCCCTTCCTCTATGTAGACTCGAGAACGGATTACTTTGAATTGAACCTTCAAAGGACTGTTAGGTCAAGCTACCGTATACCTTTCAATAGATTGACTGATCCATAACGGTTCACCATGAAAGTGACATTCCACATGAATAGATGCAGACGTTTCCGGCATTCTAAATATGTTTAAATCAACGGAGTGAGTATAAAACCAAGCAAGACGATTCCTAAGCTGAACGACCAATTCGTCCATAGAATCATTAGATTGTAAACAAAGTTAACCATCTTCAGATACCAATATACAAAAGCTTACAGTCATCACAACGATTCCACCATAATAACATCATTTTGGCCAAAATCACCACAACAACAGCAAGACAGATCACAGAGCATATAACAATGAAACATAGATGGGATGGTAATAAGGATTAGAGATCCGCTTGCCTCGATTTCTCGAGAAAACAACGAAGAAATGAAGACGGATGATCTCGGATTCGCCTTTCCTCCTTGGTTTAGGCGTGTGATTCTACTTGGACAGCACCTCGACCTTCAAATCAATCTTGACAACGGCGAGACAGAGGCTCGGCCAAGATAGAGCTATGGCCGGCCGAATAAATAGAGAGAAAAGAAGGGAAAGTTATGCTTTGATGATCAAATGACGAAATGAACTGACGTCAAGGGTATTTATAGGGAAGTAGGTGGAAGTGACGAGTCAGCTCCGGGTAGCGGTGACACGTGTCACGCATGCGTGACACATGGCAACTGCCCTTGCCACCACATGACACGTGGCCAGCCACGTGTCATCGCATGGTGACACGTACTGCTACGTGTTTACCAACCTACCATGTGTCACTATGAGGTGACATGTGTCCTTCGCATTGCAACGTGTTGACACGTGGCCCCTTGGGTGTCCACGTGTCTCTGCTGTCTTCGTTTGGTCATAATTTCTCATGTATTTGACCCGATATGAACCTATTTCAACATGTAGTATCCTTAAAAATATCTTTGGGCCAATATAATTCTTCTAAACTCGGCCAATTAGGACTAATCTAGACCCATTAATACTAATTCACCATTTGCTTAAGCAGGTGAAAGATTCGGGTCGTTACAATCTCCCCACCTTAGGAAATTTCATCCTCGAAATTTTGATCTTACTCTCTCCTAAAAAGGTAAGATCCTTAAGGTCAATACTAACCATGTGGCCTACTACACTTTCACTGCGTACTCTGATCTCAGTTTCTACATTCTGCGATCTTAACTTACATACAGGGTCATCATCGACCATAACCATTTCATCATCAATCTGGTAGCACTATTGTGCCATTCACTCATATAGCCTTAATTCACCTCTCAAATATCATTCTCATGTCTTGCCAATCCCAACGGCATCAAAGAATGGATCAATGTCCAATATATTCCGGCAGAGCGTCCATCACAATTCAGGACATAATAAACTTTTGCCAACCATGATGCCTGTTCCATATGCCAAGCCTGTGGTTTCGTTGATTATAGCCAAAAGAATTTCACAAACATCCCTCACACAGATGGGATCTTCTCTGGAATCATCCTCAGAGGTACTAAAAGTATCATCTCCAACTTACTGCGAAGGAACATCCTCTTCGACTTACTGCGAAGGAATTCAACAACCAGACTTACATCAACTAACCGCTAGGCATTCCAAGTATTTCTGCCAATGGCACCTCAACTCATCATAGTACTTTCATTTTAATACCAGAATTGCAATGCTATGTTTATGCAGTTTCAAGCATATTCGAGTTCGAACTCAAGAAAACATTTCAACTTGACACCAATGCAACTCAACCTTTAGAAACAAAACGGATTCAAAAGCATAAATCGTCTCAATCTCGAAACCGTCTCGATCTAAAATCGAAAACGTTTCGAATTTGAAAGAACTTTAGGTTTTGACAAATCCACTCAAATTTTTGAATTCATTTTGACACAAAATTGAAAACGAGTTAGACTTAGCACGATACCTAGACTCATCCCTTTCAATGTATGGCTTGGGTCATTCCTGCCCTCATTGCCATCTTAGAAGCCTGCTAGGAGCTGCACCTTGTTCGAGCCTCTCTACTCCGGCGATCAATCCCCGCCCTTATCAGACCTGGTTGTTACAGTTGTCCCACGTCATACACCTACGAAGAGAGTCCCGCTCCACACGTCCCATACCATGCTTCACTACAGTTTATAGGTATCCTGTACAGCTCGTCCCATACCAAGCTGACAATTTTTCAAGTCCGATAAAGCAATGATATGCTCATGCACACACATTTTCAAAACTCAATAGTTTTAATGCAATAACTCCGTGCTATGCATGTTACAATTTCAGACTTGAATAAGTACAGATCCACAACTTAAAATTAACTAAAACCATCGAGTGATCTCTACAAAAGATCAATAACTAAACCTCTATAACTTCACAATCTAGTCCTATAATTCACAATATCATTCGTCTTGTCATAATTCCATATCTAAAATCGATCATACATGACTAATCATCAAACCACAACATTTCAATCTTAACGATAGATTTTAGAAACTTCGTTTACTATATCATCCAATTTTCAGGTTGGTCACCCTGCTATATCCACAAATAGTCACACTAATCATCAAACTTAAGTAGTGATCATCATAATCTTTTAGCTAATAAGTAGCATACGCTACTATCAATCCCTAACAATCACAATCACATGCACTTGTAATTTTCAACGCGTACGTGCCTTCCAAACACTTCATCTTCTAACACACCTTATCACTCCATGAACTGCTTTCATATCATGCTGTAGCGACCCAGTTTCGCCACACTTTAGGAAGGCTTTCTAATCACACTTTCTTCTTTAATCTTCTCTTATATACAGATGGCGCATGCGGAAGCTTAGATAAACACAGATAAACAGCCATATAAAGTACAAGTGTATATCAAAACAACACCCTAACAGTCTGGCAGACACGCCTAATGAGGGTTATGGCCTTATAGGGTTTCACTAACCAAATAATACACGTTCATAAGACAGAAGTACAACAACTATATCACTTCAATTCACATATTTATATCTAATGAAATAGTTCTTTACAAAAGTTCAAAGTAACCTTCTAGGAGGATCTCGAAAGAGGTGAAACTACTCCAGAGTACTAGACTCAGACTATCATCTTCAGATGTTGAGTAAGTTTTGAGACTTTGCTTTGAACTTTCTCAGATGTTGCATTTTGCTCAAAAGCAGATTTAACCTGTCTTGAAGACATAGTAATACCCAATTCTTGTTTAATATATTCAAAGGAATTCTTTTCTAAGGGCTTCGTGACTATATCAGCTAATTGATGCTATGAGTCAACAAATTGAATATTAACATCACCATTATGCATATGATCACGAATGAAATGATGCTTAATTTCAATATGCTTAGCTCGAGAGTGCAGAATTGGATTCTTTGCGAGGTTGATTGCATTGGTGTTGTCACACTTGATTTTCACGTTTGAATCTTCAACACCAAAATCCCTCAGTTATTGCTTCATCCACAAGATCTAAGCACAGCAACTTTCTAAGGCCACATATTCAGCTTCTGTGGTTGATAGTGCCACAATGTCTTGCTTCTTTGAGTGTCAAGACACTAGCATAGATCCTAGAAGTTGACATGTTCCCGAGGTGCTTTTCCTATCTAACTTACATTCTACAAGATCAGCATCTGAGTAGCCACATAAAGTAAAGTCTAGGGTCTTTGGATACCATAATCCTTAGTTAGGATTGATTCCAACATATTTAATAATCCTTTTTATTGCTAAGAGGTGTAATTCCTTAGGATCTGATTGGAATCTCGCACACATGCATACACTAAAAATAATGTCAGGTCTAGAAGCAGTGAGATATAATAATGAACCAATCATGCTTCTGTATAACTTTTGATCAACCTATTTGCCCTATTCATCCTTGTTTAGCTTGGATGAAGAAGACATTAGTGATTCAGTTTTCTTACAGTTTTCCTGACCAAATTTCTTCACGATTTCCTTCTTATATTTCTCTTGATGTATGAAGATTCCTTGTTCGGTTTGATTCACTTGAAGTTCAAGGAAGAAGGTGAGTTCTCCCATCATGCTCATTTTGAATTCACTCTGTATGATCTGAGAGAAATTCTTACAGAGTTTTTTGTTAGAAGAACCAAATATGATATCATCAACATATATTTGAATGAGTAGGATATCTTTACCTTCCTTTTTGATTAATAAGGTTGTGTCTACCTTACCTTTTTCAAAACCCTTTTCGATAAGAAAATTACTTAACCTTTCATACCAGGCTCGTGGAGCTTGCTTAAGTCCATATAGAGCTTTCTTGTGTTTATGGACATGATCTGAGCTTTTTGGATATTCAAATCTTGGAGGTTGTTCCATATATACTTCCTCTTTGATGTAGCCATTCAAGAATGTGCTCTTGACATCCATCTGATATAGCTTGAAGTCGTTGTAGCACGCATAGGCTAGAAGTAGTCTTATAGATTCCAACCTTGCTATAGGAGCATATGTTTCATCGTAGTCAATCCCATCTTCTTGAGAGTATCCTTTTGCTATGAGTCGTGCCTTGCTTCTGGTTACCTTTCCCTTGTCATCCAACTTATTTCTGAACACCCATTTGGTTCCAATAATTGGATGATTTTTAGGTCTGGCCACTAGTTCCCAAAACTTCACTGAGTTTGAATTGATGTAGCTATTGTTGCATTGCTTCTATCTAGCTTTTTTCTGAGAGAGCCTCTTCAATTCCTTTTGGTTCAATCTCAGATACAAGTGCAAAGGCATTTATGGCTTTCTTGAATTTTGATCTGGTCTTGACCACATCTTCTACGTTTCTAATGACAAGATCTGTTGGGTGACTAGATTTTTGTTTCCAGCTCTTATTGAATTTGTTATCTTGTTTATCCTCTATAGAAGCATCCTGGTTTACATCCTCAGAAGATGTAATTGTCTGGGTATCGTCATCGTTCTGAGTATCCTTAGATGATGTTTTGTCCTCAGATGTTGGAGTCTGCTCATATGATATGGTGATTTCAGCGCCTATCTTATGAGCATCATTTCCATCTTCAAATCTCACATTCATTGATTCTTCAACTGTTCTTGAATTCTTGTTGAAGACTCTATATGCTTTGCTTGAAGTGGAATATCTAAGAAATATTCCTTTATATGATCTTTCATCAAACTTACCCTGACGATCATTTGAATTTTTTAGAATAAAGCATTTACAGCCAAATACATGAAAGTATGAAATGTTCGATTTTCTGCTTTTGTAAAGTTCATAGGGGGTTTTCTCAAGCAGTGGTCTTAGGAAAACACGATTTATGATATAACATGCAGTTGAAATGGCTTCTACCCAAAAATAAGAAGGGGATTTGCTTTCAATTAGAAGAGTTCGAGCCATCTCTTGTAAAGAATGGTTTTTACTTTCAATTACTCCATTTTGTTGAGGAGTATAAGGAGAAGAGAAATTGTGCCAAAAACCATTTTGATCGCAAAAATCTACAAAGATTTGATTTTCAAATTCTCCCATATGGTCTGTTTTGATGCATAAGATAGAATAACCCTTTTCATTTTGAACTTTCTTTGCAAAACTTTCAAAATGTGAGAATGCATTATTTTTGTGAGTAAGAAAGAACACCCAAGTAAATCTAGTATGATCATTTATTATTACCAGACAATACTTTTTACCTCCAATGCTTTGGATTTGAGTAGGTCCAAAGACATCCATGTGTAGAAGCTACAAAGCACGATTAGTGAAAACTTGATTTATAGATTTGTAAGAATTTCTGACCTGTTTCCCAAGTGTGCAAGCATCACACAAGTTAGTTTTCTCGTATCTAACATTTGGGAGTCCTCTTACAAGCTTTTTGGTTGAGAACTTTGAGATCTGCTTGTAGCTTATGTAACATAGCTTTCTGTGCCAAAGGTCTGAGTCATCTTTGATGGATACCAAACATTGGATATCCTCAGATGATGTGTCCAGAAGATACATGTTTCCATGTCTCCATCTTGTGAATGACTACTTTTTGTCCTTGCTAGTACTTGAACACTTATCTTCAACAAAAGAGATTTTGTATCCAATATCACGTAATTGACGTATACTTATAAGATTGAAATTCAAACCCTTAATCAAAGATACGTCGTTGATGAAGAGGTTGCCAATTTTCACAGTTCCTTTGCCTATATTCTTTCCTTTATTGTTGCCGCCAAAGGAAACACTTCCCCCATCAAAATTTGATAAATTTATGAAACCTTTTGAATCCCCAGTCATATGTCTCAAACAACCATTATCGAGGTAATATTTATTTCTTCTTCTTGGTACCTGCAAACATCAAAAGCATTCAAGCTTTCTTTGGTACCCAAATCTGTTTGGGTCGTTTCGAGTTAGAGGATTTTTTGTATTTCAAAATATCTCTAGTATTCCTCCAGACTTTAGGACAGTAATTTAGAGAGTGATTTGGATTGCCACAATTTGAGCATTCATAAAGACTCTGTCCCTCAGATCTTACAAACTATTTTTGAAAATGAGATTTATAAACGCGTTTTGAAGGTCTTCTCTTGAGTCTTTCTTTTACTTTAGAAAAATCATTTTTCAAATCACTTTTCTTTTGAAAACCAAGTCCAGACTTGTTGTAGTATGGAACTTGTGTAGAAAGAATATGCTCTAAAGTTTTTTAACCCGAGGAAAACTTTTTATTGATATCTGAAATTTCCTTTTTCGGAGAAACGTTTTCCTTTTTCAAAGAATCATTCTCGATTTGTAAATTTTTATTTTTCTTGGAAACCGAATTAGATTTTTCCTTGATTTGAGAAAACTCATTTTGAAGAAAATTTATTTTATCCTTTTGAGAAACATCGTTTTGTTTTAAACAAGAGACTCTTCCTTTTTCAACTCGAAAATCCTTTTAAGAGCAGTTCTATAATCTGAGCATAATTTTTCAATATATTCAGACACCTCAGAAAGAATTTCAGAATGAGTTACCTCATATTCTTCCTCAGACTCTGAGTTAGCCATCAAACAGATGTTGGTAAATTCCTCATCGTTTTCGCATTCTGTATCGCTCCAGGTTTCAGCCTTCAGATCTTTTTTGGATTTTTCATCCCTTCCTTTCTTCTTTAGGAGAGGGCAGTTAGGCTTAATATGCCCTTTCTTCTTGAACTTGAAGCAAATTATGTCTCTGCTGTCTTCTTTAGTCTCAGATGATCTCTTCTCATCATATCGTTTGAGATCACTTTTTCCTTTGAAATTTCTGCCCTTTTTAGCCATTCTGTTGAATCTTTTGACCATGAGTGCTAGTTCCTCATCGTCTTGATCTTCAGAATCTGAAACATCAAAATCAGCATTAGATTTCAAAGCAATGGATTTTTTACCTTTCAAGTGAGCTTCTTCGTTGATTCTTTCATCTTCATAGGGTTGGAGTATTCCAATCAGTTCATCCATGGACAGTGGCATAATCCTCTAAGTCTCTCGGATGGATGTCTTAATATTGTTCCAATCCTATGTGAGACCTCTCAGAAGTTTGTTGACCCTCATTGGTCCTGACACTGGTTGCCCATGATCGGTGAGACCATTCACTATTTCAGTGAATCTATCAAACATTTCTTTCACGATTTCATTGGGTTTCATTTTGAATGCCTCATACTGGCTGAGAAGAATGTTGATCTTTGTCTCCTTGACCCTGTCCATTCCCTCATAGGTTACATGAAGCTTGTCCCAAATCGCTTTTGAAGAAGGACAATCTGCAATACGTTTATATTCAATAAGAGACAATGCACTATAAAACGAATAAATAACTTTAGTATCAAGTGCATCTCTCTTCACTAGTTCGGTTGCAGATAGTGTTGCAGTGGGAGTAGTGTTGTTGTTGTTATTGGTGTTGTTATCCCCTGCATTTGAATTTGCACTGGCTATTATATTTGCAGCGGGATTAATACCTCTTTGAACAACATCCCAGATCTACGGATCTTAGCATCTGATGAATGCCTTGAATTTATTTTGTCAATCACTGTAATCTTTCCCATCAAAGTAGGGTGGCTTGTTGTTGCTTCCTCCTTCAATCCAAGTTGGAACAAAATTGCTAGCCATAAAGATCGTTAGCTTAGAAGTAATAACACTTTAATAAAAATATGAGCACCAGGCTTTGATACCAATTGTTATGGCTAGCGGGTACCACCTAGAGGGGGAAAATAGGTGATTTCAAGGGATTTAAAAATTTAATGTGGAAATATAGACGAATGAGGTCAGAGCTTAGCCCTCAGATGATCAACACAAGTAAGATCTGAGATACTCTCAAAATCAACAATGTGCACAGTTCTACTATCACAGAATTTAAATAGAGAGATTAAGCGATAGAGAAACTGTACAGAGGGTTTATAGTGGTTTGGCTTTAGTTTAAGCCTACATCCACTTCTTCATGCTAGCAGCCAATCGGTTGGATTCCACTAGTAAATAGCTTAGAGGTTACAACTTAGTGATAGCTCTTGAGTCGAAAGACTTCCCGTCTAACACTTACAATAGAATGCTCTCCTCTAAGTATTACAGTGTTTGGATCAAAGGTGTATAAAGAATGTGAAGCTCTCTTGATCTTGGAATTTAGAATTCTGCTCTCTTGCTTCGCGTGTGTTCATCACTCTTCTCTTCGACCTTGAGAGTCCTTTTATACTCCTCCACCTCCAATTACCCATTACAAGGCGTCCAAGGATTTCTCTTCAAACTTTCCGCTTGAACGAGATTGTATCAAAAATACATCGTAGCCATTGAGGTCGACAAAAGAAAGAATCTCCCATTGGATCAAATCGCCCATACAATCATGATCCTAGATTTCCATAGATTGAGTTCTTCATTAGGTAAGTCGTGCACTTCTCCCTTAATCCACGTCCTTGATTGATATTCAAGATTGAGAATCTTCAAGAATGATCCAGCTCGATTTCCTAGTCGTTGTGATGATGTAATTGATCAATTAAATCATCTCTAAGATATCTCTAGATATACTGGTCGTTGCACATGAAATACTCTCTCTGAGCATGAGCTTCATTCCAACGTTTGAGCTCTCCGCTTATCGTCTGAGCTCCATATAGCGTTTGAGTTCCTCAGAACATCGTCTGAGCATATTCTGCCAAATTCAATCTTGTGTAACTTACACCTTTGGATAATCTGCAAACTAAGTATTTCATTGCATTAACTCAGATATAAGGGATTATGGATTGTTTTGTCAACTTCAAAATCAATTATGGGTTTTTCTCAACAAGGTTTTCCACTGACCTACCCCACTATAAAAGGCCCCCACATATTCTCTCTCGTCATTTGGGGTTGCAAGAACACTCTCAAAACTCTCTCATTCTCTCTTCCCTCTCGCTCGGTTGCTCTCTCTCACCCGATCTCTCGCTTTCTCTCGCTTTGGTCAGTGACACCACGACTCGACGGTGGTTCCTTGAGTCCTCAAGCCTTCAACGATAGTCCCACGATGCCTGCTCATCTCTCTTTTCCCCTCGTTTCGGAGCGGTGCCGTATGTGGAAGAATTGGCCCGAGCTCGTTCTGGTGTCGAATCGAGTTTCGTTTTCTCTGAGCTTCAATCCTAGGTAAGTATACCTCTAATCTTACAACTAGATGGTCTGTTGGATGTTCGATTGGTCGCGAATCGCCGACTTTGGTTGTGGGTATTCTGAATGGAATTTGTGCTTGCATGGATGAGAAAACTGGTTTGCATGTTGGATTTGTGGCTTGATCTGTTGTCCTTAAGTCATGGGTAACATGAATATACGGGCTGATCATCCTAATTATTTTTGAATCGACAAAATTGAAGCTAAGGCCGTGTGTGGGTATTCGGTCGTGAACTATGAGAGGAGTTCATGAAGTTCCATTGAGTGCATGTCGATTATGGTTGATAATCTAGTATCTCGAGGCCCTGGGTAGTCGTGACTGATATGTGGATTGTTGTGGTTATCGTAATCTTGACAAGAATTGATATTATTGGTGCATTTTTGCCTAATCGGATGATGAATTGGATAATTTAGTCGTTCAGTTAGATGTCATACTTGCTGAGCTTCGGCTCACTCTTTCGTTGTTGAACCTTTTTCAGATATCCAAGTACATGTAGCTATGGTCGATAGTGGTGGCATTGGAGCACGCCGATGGTGCTTGTAGATAGGAGTAGATGATTCCCCTGGTTATTCTCCCAATTGTTTGTCGAGACAGTTTTGTAAATAACTGAAAGTTTAAAGAGGTATAATTATATGAATACAAGAGTTTTGTTATGAGTGAATGGGCATGTGTATAATAGGTGAAACCTGAGAAAGGCCATACCCTTTAGGCATCGTGCCTACGTCAATTGATTGCACTTGTATGTCTGTATGGCTGCCTAATTGTCTTATGTTAATAGTCTTCCGCTTGCGCCTCATATTATATATGTATTATCAAATTAAAATAGAGCATGATTACCAATAAGGTAGCGCCCTGGGACGCTACAGCTTCTTTTTGGCCACCTCACTTATCGCATGGCGTAGCAAGAAATAGGCCACTGTGACTCGCTCTAGTACAGAAGAAGAATATTGAGCTCTTGCTAATACCACATCAGACTTACATTGATGTTTTTCACAAACGAACCAAGCACATTGAAATAGACTATCATTTGATTCGATATCATGTTCTTTGTGGTGCTGTTCGACTTGTCTCTACTTCATTCGCTAAACAGACTACTGATATCTTCACCAACACACATTCACCTTGGCATTTTCAGGATCTTTTCTCCACACTCAAGTTGACCTCTTTTAAATCACCGTGAGTTTGAGGGAATGTTAGATACATATACATATACATATACATATACATATACATATACATATATATACAAAATCTCCTATATATGGAGATTTTGTATATTTTTCTTAATTAATTCTGATTGATTGTGATTGATATTTTGTTACTTTAGATAATTTTCCTGTAAAGATTATTAACAGGCTCATGTACTCTTTATTTGTGAATGCACTAAATATTACATTTTCCTATTCCTTCAACTTCGGGCATGAACAAACTACATTATATAATAAATTTTATCGTATCCTAAATTTTTTCCTGATTACCAAACATAGCATTAGTTCATTCATTGGGAATTCTTTACCACGACACTTAAGCACTTCTAGAGGTTTCTACCCACAGTAAACTTTATACTAAAGATAATTTGACTTTTCTTCCCACAGAAACTTTTTATCCCACTAGCTATAGTTACCAGCATTCATTTCCCTTTTATCTTTGTTTTTTCCTTGGTAACAACAAGCACTTGTCTTCAGGGTCCCCAACTCACACTAAATTTCCGACCCACTAGCCGATTAAAAAATAAAATAAAAGTGACTCCACGAAACACTTCAATCATTCCTCTACGTGTCAAGGTCTAATTATAGCTACGTGTAGCCATTATATGCTATAGGTATTATTGAGTCCACGATAAAATGTGATTGTATAACTTTTCGATTGACAAGATATCTTCAGTTGAAAATACACGTGTCAATTTCTCCATGTTATGTAGAGAAACGGAAGTGTTACGATCACTCGCTTTGCATGGCTATTTGTTTATCCAAGCAAATAGATATAGGAGGATGAGGTGGCTTATGACGTGGTTTGATGGTGGTGGTGTTGGAAAAATATTAGATAACACGAAAAATAACAACCGTAGGAAATATGTTGGAAAAGACGAGAAAAGTAAGAACAATTGTCTGAGGTGTGCAAGCACTGTCTTTAAGGATAATTTCGCCCCTCGGAGTACGAAACTCGGTACGTAAGGCTTCTAGCAGCTATCCTCCCAAGATAGACCAGATCTTCTTCTATACTCCACACTGAATATTAGAAGGAACAGGAACAACGTTATGTGTATAACCCAGCAAAGAAGAAAAAAAATGAAGGGAAAAACTCTCTGATGTAATGCAAAGCTCACACAAAGTGCTTAGAATATTGTTTCTTGAAATTCAATTTATATTCAACCAAAATAGGGCTGTTGAGAAACCGTTATAAAGCCGTTGTAAAATAATGGACAATTTAAGAAGAAATAAATCACACATTACAAAGCTGTTAAGAATGAGCTTTTAAGAAACCCGTTACAAGACCGTTGCTTCTGAGACTCTCCTTCTGAGCTCATCAACTTCTGAGCTCGTCAGCTTCTGAGGCTCTCCTTCTGAGCTCGTTAGCTTTTGAGCTCGTCAGGTTCTGAGACTCTCTTTTTGAGTTTGAGGTCGTTAGCTTCTGAGCTTGCCAACGTCTGAGATCATCAGCTTCTGAGACTCTCCTCAGAGTCTGAGTTCGTCAGCTTCTGAGCTCGCCAACGTCTGAGCTCATCAGCTTCTGAAACTTTCCTCAAAGTCTAAGCTCATCATTAAGACGGCCGTTATAAAACCGTTACAAGACCATTATAGAACCGTTATATATTAATGGAGGATAGAAAACGTTACGAATTGATGACGGTAAAAAGCTATTACAACAATAATAGATTTTAATATTTCAAAACATAGTGAAATATCCAACAATCCCCCTCATATTTCAAAAAGTTTTGAAAAGATAAAATTGAAATAAAGCTGGGTTATTGGAGTGTAATGCATCAGAACTAGTGCTTATTAGGCTATGAACTAGTCCTAGAAAGAATGAAATATAACTCCCGAAATCATTGGTGAAGTTTAAAACTTCTATGAACCAAGAATTCCTTTTTGTGAATTATAATTTTCACCAATCACATTACACTCCCACAAGGTTTGTTGTTTGATGCAGTTTTGCACTAATAGGCCATGCGCGTGCTTGGTTTATTCATAAGTGCTCTAGAGATTTTCGCCAAAAATCTCATAGGAGCGGCTCCACTCCACACTTATATAAGTGATTCCATCAAGTATATTCTGCAGCTTAATACACCACTAACAATAGCTATGGAATTCATTAAGAGCTTAGCTCAACCTCTTTTTCCTTGTAGTCTTGCACCATTCTCACCTTAGGAAGGACATAAATTTTATGGTGCATCACAAGATCAATAAGTGACTTGTTATTACTCATATGAACCTAATTCATGGGATCGCCAATCACATAGGTTGGGTTACCACCACTATTGATTTTCTTCAACTGGCTTGTCCCATTCCCCTCGATGTATAGTTAGAGGATTGGCCAAATCCATTTCTGACTTCATATAATTAATGGACATAATTCCATTTTTAAGCAATTGCTTTGTCATATCATGTCTCAAATGGATGTGTCTCTTTCTACCATTAAAAGTTTCATTTTTTTGCAATGGCTATTGCCACTTGGCAATTACAATGCATAGACACGTAAAGTGTTGGTTTCATTCTGTTTCCCAAGAACTTGAGGAGTTCTCAAATCACCAAGATAAATATAATTTTATCTTCCTTCCCCTACTAGAGTTTAGGAGGATAAAGCATTATTACATATATGCTCGAGCACTTGAGTCTACCACTCATTCACATCGCCATTATATTGACATGGGAAATGACCGTAACAATTACGTCATCACATCATCTGCTTCAATCAAGTTGATTTTTGGTTTAGCAGGATTTTCATTTCCCTCACAATTTTGTTTGGTTGATTTCCAAATTACAACTCCTTTACATAGGTGAACACGTATCCAATAGTAGATCTTGTCTCATCTAAATTGAGAGCTTGTTAGCATCACTGTATCCTTTTAATACAGCGGAAAACCACTATGTATGATGCCATAATTTATGATTCCTCGAATAATATGATAATCCAATCCAAGAATCTCTTATCCAATGTACTTCTAAATCAATGACGTGTTCAAGCTATGGAAATACAAATATTCAGCAAAGTAGCAATATAAAATCCACCTGACTTACGTGAATATATTTGCTGATATTGTCAAAATAATATCTAATTGAGACTAAACCCTCATTATTTGAATAAAAAATAATATATGGACAGCAAACATGAACACCTAATATGCCGATTAAATAGACTAGCAACTCAACAGGGAACATAACCGATGAACAAAAAACGAGAAAGACAAATCAAAGTCACCATCCAAGCCGAGATGACAACATGTTCCCTTTTTTTTTTCTTTTAGTAAACTGATCCAATAAGAATGATGAAAGAAAATGATGCATAGAGAGGGAGTTGTACCTCTGATCATCTGACAACCACTAATGTGCGTGGAAGGGAGAGCATTCTCACAGCTTCATGCACTTATCAGCACGTGCGAGCATACGCAAAAGCTCAAGCCCCCATCGCACTCCCGAGCACACATGTACAAAGACAACCACCAAAGAAAAATCCAAGCTCATTTGTACATGTACTCAACAACTCCCAATCAAGTCCAGTCCACCCATTATCTCGTGGCTCATAAAAATTAAGTACTTTCTACTTTACTCCAAATGAAGCGCCTACCCCATCAACGATCCACATCAAAACAGAAACGCCAACTACATTCCCAAATCAAGCTCAAAGTAAGTAGAGAGAGAGAGAGAGAGAGAGAGAGAGAGAGAGAGAGAGAGAGAGAGAGAGAGAGAGACTTAGCTTATTTGTGGGAGGTGAAATCCTGTAAACGAGATGAGCACATATCTACAGTCTTCCATAGGAGGATCAAATTGGCTGCCTCAAACTCTATTAAGCAAGCCCTCGAAATCCGTCACCTACACGCTTTTGGTCAGCTTCACCTATGTTATGCATTCCACTTTGCCCCTCATAGTCATGTTGTAGAACCATTAAAACAAATGCAATAACCATATCATGAAGCAAAAGGAGAGATCATCTTACTACAACAATGCTCCTGGACCCTTTCATTCTTATTTTACGTCTTTAGTCAAAATTGTCTTTTTAACGGTATATCATAAATTTTTGCTATGAACTGGCCTCATGAATGCACATCTAATTAAAAACATAATTAAGTAGGAGAATGGGAAGAACAAATGACCAACGCACTCTACTTTTCGTAAGATAGATAGTAAACAAGGTAAAATACCAGCATTTCTTTTTTGAGAAACCTACCTAGAGTATTCCATTTGAATCGGCAATTTATATTAACACGGTAAACTTCCTAATGCCGCTAGAATTACAAGATTTACCAAGTACAGGTAGAAAAATTAAGTCCTCCAACAAAATCAGAAAGTAATAGAAAATGATGGATAGATTTTTTAACATACCTTATGCAAGACAACTATAAAGCCTCACCAGTCCTTAAGAAATAAAACTCTTTCTTACGCGAATTGGTTTCTTACTAAAACAGAATTGAAAGGCTCGATTGGTTTGGTGGGATCGCCAGAATCGTTCTCCTTGCGGCATGAGAAGACTTGTTCATATGCAAACAATAGCATTGTTGCAGCAATCCAAATTATAACATTGTGCAATATAAGAAATTGGATTAGAACGAACAATGATAGAAGGCCGCCTTGGTCCCAAGGGTGATGAGTGATTTAACGATGCCAGGATCAGTAAGCTTCCTCCGGGTTGGACATCGACATCTTCCTATGGCCTTGAAACAAAGCAATAATAGAGATGTTAATGGAGGACTAAACAAGAAGCTCAAGTAATGAAGACAACAAACGTGGAGAGAGAGAAACAGAGTTCATAGTCATGATTGTGGCCTTGTCGAGCACAAGTCAATGATTTTCTCCAAGTTTCCACTTTTGAGAGACTATGCTCTCGCTCGATCACTAGTCCAAAGATTGAAGTCACCTTATGCAGAGAACAATCACATAGCCATTTATCTCCTCATTGATCTTCGACCACCACAGATTCCACACCATCACTCACCTGACACTCAATAATCTTACCGAAAGGACCAAAAGCTCTTTTGTGATCGAGTATTGATGCTCAGTAATGTCGCATGACAAATTGTCCACTTATGCGATACTTGTCCTTCATCATCTCCGAGTCCTCGTTCAATGACAACATCGATGGTAGCAGCGGCAGTTCCAGTAGGGAATCCATAAAAACAATTATCCTTAAGATTGTTGGAAAAATATTAGATAACACGAAAAATAACAACCGTAGGAAATATGTTGGAAAAGACGAGAAAAGTAAGAACAATTGTCTGAGGCGTGCAAGCACTGTCCTTAACGATAATTCCACCCCTCGAAGTACGAAACTCGGTGCGTAAGGCTTCTAGCGGCTATCCTCCCAAGATACAACAAACCTTCTTCTATACTCCATACTGAATATTAGAAGGAACATGAACAACGTTGTGTGTATAACCCAACAAAGAAGAAAAAGAAAGAAGGGAAAAACTCTCTGATGTAATGCAAAGCTCACACAAAGTGCTTAGAAGATTGTTTCTTGAAATTCAATTTATATTCAACCAAAATAGAGTTGTTGAGAAATCGTTTAAAGCCGTTGTAAAATAATGGACGATTTAAGAAGAAATAAATTGCACGTTACAAGTTGTTAAGAAGGAGCTTTTAAGAAAACCGTACAAGACCGTCAGCTTCTGAGGCTCTCCTTTTGAGTTCGTCAGCTTCTGAGGCTCTCCTTTTGAGTTCGTCAGCTTCTGAGCTCGTCGGGCTCTGAGACTCTCCTTCTGAGTCTGAGCTCATTAGCTTCTGAGCTCGTCAACGTCTGAGCTCATCAGCTTCTGAGGCTCTCCTTTTGAGCTCGTCAGCTTCTGAGACTCTCCTCAAAGTCTGAGCACGTCAGCTGCTGAGCTCGCCAACGTCTGAACTCATCAGCTTCTAAGACTCTCCTCAAAGTCTGAGCTCATCATTAAGACGACCGTTATAAGACCGTTGCAAGACCATTATAGAACCGTTATATATTAATGGAGGACAGAAAATGTTACTAATTGATGATGGTTAAAAGCCGTTACAACAATAATAGCTTTTAATATTTCAAAACATATTGAAATATCCAATAGGTGGCACCTTTGGGAGTCCACCACCGGCGGCGGGTGGAGTTCTTTTTTTTTTTTGTCAGAATGGCCAGTGGAGTTGGGGCGTGGTTGATAATTAGGCCTGGGGCATTTGTTGCAACCGGTTTATAGGGCATGCTTTGACGTTGGTGTTTGCCGGTCTATGATTGTGGTGACGAGAGTTCATTTAAACCAGTTACAATTAATGTGATCACTAAGTCGATGTATGATAATCGCAGTGTTACCTATCAATATTTGTATGTTATGAAAATTTGAAGTGTTACGTGTTTTAAATAAGTCAAAGGATGCGTTTGTTTCACAGTACTCCTTGAAAAAGGAAATTACTTTCCATGAAAATGATTTGTTTTCCTTTATTTGGTAATATGTGACCGAAAACAGTTTTTAGTGTTTGGTTCTCAATTGAAAAATAATTTCAATAACATGACTTTATTTTAGGCAAAACAAAAAAGAAATTCAAATTTTTAAGTTATTTTTATTTTCATGTTTTATTCTTTTCTTTTCTTTCTTTCTTTTTCCTTCTTCCTCCTTCGCCGCGTCGTCCACCGCCACCTGCCACGTCCTCCATTGCGACTGGTAGGTGGCAGCCACAGGCGAGCTCGAGTTCGCCATGTGGTTGGCAAGGTTGAGCCTTGCCGGGATTTGGTGAGCTCAAGGCTTGCCGGCCTTAGCTGAGCTCGACCTCGCCAGTGTTGAGCGAGCAAGCGAGCTTGAGCACGCCAGGCTGCCAACGTGGTCGAGCCTCACTGGGATCTAGCGAGGCTCGACCTTGTGTGGCCGGCCGTGGCCGAGGCCGCCAACTGACCGCTGAAGAAGAAAAAGAAAATATGAGAACGAAAAATAAAAATAAAAAAGATGTTAAAATATTGAAAAATCAAAATATTAAAGAAATATTAAAATTTTGAGAGAAGCAATTCCGGAAAGTGTTTTCACATTTTTAGATTTGGGAATTCACTTTTCTAATTTTATGCATGAATTTTTCATTGACCGGAAAGTGTTTTCGGTCGATTAAATCGTTTTCGACGAACCAAACAAGTGAAAGTCCGGAAAATTAATTCCTGAAAAACACTTTCACTCAAAACAACATACCCAAAGTGTGTAAGCCATATTCAAGATTTAGATTAACTAAAATATAAAATGTAAGATTTGATTCATCCCTTCGTAAGTATGTTTAGTCAATCATTTCCCCCCCGGAGCTTTCTTGATTTAGCAAACTTTGGTGCAACGTGATCATTAGGAAAAGAAGGGCAACCATGAGGCCCTTTGGGCTGGAACCCAACAAGATCTTCAACTAGGGCCCAAGGCTTGAAAATTAGTACCACAAATATTGTCCATCGCCCCTAAATTGAGAAGTTTTGAGATCCTAGTCATCCGTCTTTTTTTTTTTTTGGGGGGGTCATATCTAGTCATTCGTCTACCCGGCCAATAGAAGAGTATAAAATGCTGGGTGAATGACATTTTCTGTGATAGAGTATCTCTCAACATCGTGCATTATTTTTCTTGATTGATCTTATTGATGCTGCAATATTTTGTTACTTTAAATAGTCATCCTATAAAGTCTATAAATAGACTAATATATTCTCTATTGCGACACACATAAATGTGCAAAATATTACATTTCTCCCTATGTCGTCACAACTCTCAACTTGGTATAAGAGCTAGAGTCAGTTTCACATGCCACTCCTAATTCAGCTTGCACGTGATAGGGTGTTGAAATATCCCACATTGTTTGACTGTTGAGTGCGGTTCATACTCCCCATCCCTTGACTGTTTGACCCCGTATTTTATTGATAGTTTAGGCTTAGGCTCGTGAATAATTACTGCTATATTATCTCTTTCGTTTGTAATTGAGTGATGTAATAGAGAGGTGTGACGTGCTAATTATAGTGAAATCATCTGTTGGATGTAGCTATTGTTTAAGGGTGAAACCGTGCTAATTATAGTGGAATCATCTACTGAATGTAGACATTGTTTGAGGGCGAACCGAGATAAACCTTGTGTCTCAAATTCTCTTTCTTGATTTTACGCTTTATTTCGTTCTTGTTGTGCATTGAATCCTAACATTGGCAAGATGTGTGCTCCCTGACTTCTTCACCACCTTGAGTTTGAGGAGATGTTAGAGATATATTTTCCTTGATTTCATGTATCTCTCACGATTGTGAATTATTTATTTTTTATTGATCCTAATTGATAGTAATTGATGTTGCAATGTTTTGTTACCATTATCAAGTTAAAGCTAATAGGCTCATGTATTCTCCATTATGACACATAGAAGTGTACAAAATACTACAGTTCTTTCTTTCATCACATTTCTCAACTCTCTCGATGGACTGCAATGAAATGCATAGCCTTTTGTTACATGTGATTGATTGGGTGGACGAAGAACCAATATGAATCTCTCCACGGAATCACCCTTCGTTTTGTCTCAATCCCACTGAAAATAGATAAATACTTGCACGAGCCCAATTTTACAAGATCGGACATAATTGTAAATTATAATCGTGACATTTTTGTGGGGACCCACATGGGATCAATCACAATAATCTAGAGCTGTGATTGATCCGATCATGATCCATATTGACCAACCTTCTCGGCGAACCAGAGATTCGAGATTTGCTTCCCGGGAGGAAGCATGGGAAGAAGTTATAAAGCAGGAGTGGGAATGGGCGAGTAGTTGAGGCATGAGTGTGATATGATTGGATCATGTACGAGCCAGCTAATACGAATGCAGAAGATCGATCAGAGTCTGATGGATTGCACGTGCTCTAGGGCTGTGTTTTCTCTTAGTCCAATCATATCATTGGTTCCATGTTCATGCACTCACCCTTCTTGTGAAGAAGAAGGGCATTGGCTTTGGATTTGGTTTTTCCTTCCTCACAAACGAATTCGAGATATTTGTCTTTTAAAAATTTCGAAACTCACGAGTAATCTCGATTCTATCATCAATTATGGGTTCGATTCTAAAAGAAAATTTAGAGAATAATTTTTATACAGTCATCTAGGTTTTATACATGTGTCAAAATCATGTCTCACGCTCTAGAGTAATTACGCAATAAAGTCGAAGATCCGTCGTTCCTAATATCTTGTTTTTCATAAATAAATAAAAACATTCTATCACAATCGAGGTATGTTCTCTTCTCGGTATGAAAAACATTCTATCACAATCGAGGAATATTCTCTTCTCGGTAAGTAAGCCAAGAATTAAAATGAAATTACGCGGAAGAAAATGCTCAGGGAAAATTCAACAGCACATACAATGTTGAGGGGGATGAATCACTGAAACTGTGTGCTGGCTTGGCAATCATCTCTGACCCCAGTACTCAACTCCGACATCCGATTGATTAGAAACTCGTGACTTTATCCTCTCAACCTCAATTGCAAAATTAAACTTCAGTAAAAAAATATTTACCGTATCGTAGTACTCGTATCGTGTGGAGATACGTTAATAATATGAATATGGGTAATTCAAATACGATGTTTAAGAAACGTGTTACACTGTCTCGACACGGGCAATAAAAAGAATCTCACGATACAACACGACAAACATATTTTAGCAAACATATCATTATCTGGGTTGTCAATATAGCACCATATGCTAACCTATTGACAAATACACGTTGTCCTGGGTACATGTATATATATATATATAAAACACGTTTACGATAACTTGTGTAAATACGTTTCACATGTTTTTGTAAGCTGCGATTATAACCTTAAGCAGCGCTTCAAGATCACCATAATTAGATACACAAATCACTATAACTGAGTAGAGGAATTTACGAACCTTGTTTGGGATCCATCATCCTTAATACGGAATATCGATGAACCAACGCTCAAGAGCTTCTCCTCTGTCACCCTCTGTATCACTAGCTTCAATGAGACTGCCCTTCCGTATGACATTCTGTGACGACTCTTTATGTAAGGTTATTTGTACATTAAGGTCAGAGGAGGGGCTTGAGCTCTATTTATAGAGTTTTTAGCCAGACCCTCTCATCACGGACAGGGTTTAACTCGGTCCACACTAACTAGTCCCATATTAGACTAATTAAGAAACCTTATATCTTTTCTTTATTAGACCAATTAATTAATTATAATATTAATTAATATAGCCCACACGAAAAAATCTCTTACATTCTCCCACTTGAGCATATTAATTTAGATTGTACTGATATGCGCATCTTTATATTGTTCTAGAGATAATTCTTAATAGTCAACCCGATCCGATAAAGTTTCAAACACCGAATCATGGCAGTAACTGCATGAAAAGACATAGAGTCATCCATGGTCACAAGTGCTTTTAACTTTATTGATATGGACTCAATATGGTTGGGTGGCAAGCAGATAACACCTCACATATTAGAGATACTTTATGTGTTATCCCATTTGTCAGTCACCATTCTCTCTCTTTAAGTGTCACGAAACCTGATGTGCCATTAGAGAATATCCTTATGGTTTTAATAAATCGAGATATGCCTTACCTTTGTAGTTAATTATGCTTTATATGTAACAAGAGATATACTTATGGCAAATAACTGAATGCCCCATCCATCACTCTAGGTTTACAAAATCCCTTGAGATTTTTATCATATATATGTAGTCAACATAAACGCATTCATAAATACTTTATTGCATGCAAAAGTGTTGGTACATAGCTGAATGTTACAAAATGTAACAACCACAGAAGTAAATTTTATTAGAGCAAAATCGAAAATAGCTCCCACTAAACAACAACATCCCATGATGCTTCTAAGCATATGCTAATGGTATATCGTTCAAATACATGAGGGAAAAAATTTTTAGCTAACGGGCCTGCAGCTATATAATCTGTGGAAATATGCTCTACTATAGTGTCTCCATTCCCATCGATTACCTTTAAGGTCAAAAACTTGACCGCCAAATGCTTAGACTCTTTGAGACCTCTTTTGTTATTAATAAATAACAGTGCAGAGTTACTGCCACAATACAACTGTATGGGTTTATCAACAAAATCAAATATGGTCAACTCCCTAATGAGATTCCGGAGCCAATTAGCCTAAGTAGTAGCCGAAAAACATGCTATAAACTCATCTTGCTTGATAGAGGGTGACATAGATTTCTGTTTCTCGTTTTTCCATAATACTGCACCTCTTGTTAGCATACAAATATATGTAGTTGTTAACTTTATGTTATCCTGACAGCTAGCAAAGTCTAAATCCGAATATTCTACTAGCTACAGGTTTTGAACATGTCTGTAAATCAGCATACAGTATTTTGTCCTCTTCAAGTACCTCAAAACTTTCTTAGTAGTAACCCAATCATCATATCATGGATTTATATATGCCTAGAAGTCTCATTGCAATAGCAACATTTGGTCTAGTGCAAACTTGAGCATACATGATGCTTCCAAGTGCACAGCATATGGTACATTCTTTATTTGGACTTTCCCAATATCTATATGAGGGCATTACGATAGATTGAGTTTATCGCCTTTAATGATAGGAGCAATTCCTGACTTGCAATATTGTATACTGAATATAAACAAAATACGATCAATAAATGTCCTCTGAGATAAATCCAATACACAGCAAGAACTATCCATATGGATCTCAATGCCTAGGATAAAAGTCGCCTCATCAAGGTCATTCATATCAAAATGCTTTGACAATATCCTCTTCGTCTCATGTAGTAATCCAAGATCATTGCTCGAAAGTAAGATGTTGTCTACATAAAATATGAGGAAAATACATTTCGTACTACTGACCTTGGAGTATATACACAGATCCATTTTGTTCTCGACAAAACCGAATGAAGTGACAACACTATGAAACTTCAAGTACCATTGTCTAAAAGCTTACTCAAGGCCACAAATAGACTTTTCAGTTTATACACAAGCTTACCTGAATCATCTGCTGCAAAATCTTCGGGTTGCATCATATAGACTTCCTCATCAAGGTCTCCATTTAGAAAATAATTTTTAACATCCATCTGGTAAAGCTCTATATCAAAATGAGCTATTAATGACATAATCACTCTAAAAGAATTTTTAGAAGAGACTGGGAAAAATTGCTTTAAAATCTACTCCTTCTCTCTTACTTCTGCCAATCTGATTAAAGAGCATAATTGAACTATTTTGGCGGCAATTGTTAACAATTTTATCTTTGGGACTTTAAATAAATGACGCGGAGAATCATTATCGAGAAAATAGGGACTGGTTGTATGTAGTTTCAGTCCCAATAGAGCTCAATTATGTGAAAATTTGAGAAATTGGTGGGAATTACCACTTGGTGGCCGAGGGGCATGTGGAGGCATGCATGGAGGACAGTTGGCACTCATGCACCAAGCCACCCACCTACTATATAAGCCAAAAATTTCTCTCTCTTCCATTATTTTGTGGAGCACTCTCAAGAACTCCCTCTCCTCTTCACCCTCTCTCACCCGAAGCCCTCGACACCACCAGTACCCTCATCGACCCGATGCCACCCTCACTCTTGCTCACCCACTCGCCAACCCAATTCTCTTTCAATCCCTCTCGCTCGTGTTCGTGTGCAATGAGGTGAACCCGAGGATGATTTCCGTGGTGGTTTTGTGTACGAAATCAAGGCGAGTAAATCCTTAACTCGCCGACTCTTGGATTGTTCAATGTAGCTTGCATGTTACCTTATCTAGCTTGTTTGACACTTTTCAACAATGGATTAGTGGTATTAATGGTTGGATCGTTGAGATCGAGTTGAGAAATGTGGTGGCTGAGAGAGATAAGGTTCGGCTAGGCTTATGGAGTGCCGAATGATTTATTTTGGGGTATTATGAGTATAATTGATATCCTTGATGGTCGAATAGGCAAAATTGATGGGCGAATCGTCGTATTGCACATGAGCTTAATTTGGCCAAGAGAAAGAAGGTTCAGTGAGGGACAATGGTGCATCGAGACGGTTTATAGGTTATGCTTAAGGGTTTGATTGATATCTTTGAGGGTAGAACAAGTGAGATTAGTGGACGGATCGTTGAATTGGGCGACGAATTGAGGAGGGCCGAATGACATATGGTTTAGTTTTGGGTATCATTGGACTTTGATTGCTTGCATATTGTTTCTATTTAGTGGGTTTGAGGTCCCTAAGGGTTAAAGTAATGAGATTGAGGAACGGAGTCTATAGGTGGACGGCGAATGGTACTCGACCGTGAGCCCTGTTAGGGTGTTAGTTCAATTCTGTGATTGACTTGTTACTTTTGGGGTCTTGAATGATTTATCCTGAACATTCATTGTCATGGCGGTGCATTGTGAATTGCATTGAGCATGTTTATGGCCACGATGTACGATATTTGATGTTCAATGTGCTAAAAAGTGTTACATAACATAGCATAAACATGTCATTGCACCTCATTTGAGAAATGAATTAAAATGATGTCATCGATGAGTAATGCCGATAAAGCCCCATGGGAGCCAGAATTGGAAATCTGATTGCCTCTACTATTTGTATTCGGAGAGGTCCCCCTACTATGTGTATTCAGGGAAGCCTCGGAGTGAGATACCTGTAGACGTGGTGTTCCACAGTAGTCCGGTCAGCAAATCAGAAGTGACCCACACAAGCCAGTTATCAAACCGATAGAGCCGTTAGATGGGTGTGGACTTGAAATGCAATGACTAATGAATTTTCATGCATATGGCATAAAGTCACATATCTCACCAATAGAAAGTCATGTGCATACTTCATATCGAATCTATTCAATCCTATCATGACGTCGTGCATGTTTGCTATGGTTTTGATATGTCTAATTGTTGGCCAGTTAGGTGTTTACTTGTTGAGCATTAGCTCACTCTTGTTGAATTGTGATTTGTCTGATAACTAGTAGCACGCCGTTGATTCCAACAGTCCCTATGGTACATTATGGAATGCCAGTAGGCCTTACTAGGACTTAGGAGGAGTATGTGGATCTAGAGTTTCCGGACATCCAGTTTAGGAAGCTGTTGGTTAATATATGAATAGATGTGGGAAAAGAGTTGGGTCTTATTCCCTGTCGTTTTGTTTCTCTTTTTGTAAGAGCCTACGATGGAAGTCTGGTGGGACCACTTCCACTTTTACAGGGTAATGATGACAGAGGTGGTAGTGGTGTAGAGTAGTCAAGCTAGATGGTGATGATGGAAGGTCCAAATCAAGTATCTTTTGGTGGCCGTAGTGGTAGAGTGGTAGTTAAGTTGTAATGAACCCCAACCTCCTAGAAATCTATTAAAACTGGTAGTGTTTTATTTGTATGTGGTGCACTTGTTTGTAATGAGTAATAGAGAACTCTATCTTGGCCATACTCTTATTTGCGGGAGTGCCCGTTTATCTATTTTGTATGGCCTAATACTCTGTGTTGACATCATTTAAGCATGCGCCATGTAAAATGAGTAAGTAAAGAATAACAGAGCCACGTACTAGGTACGATAAAGCCCTAGGAGTTAGAGACACTCCAAGGTGGTATCAGAGCGTGGTTATAGGTGTATGCCCTAGAGTGATAAGGTGCACTAGTGATGAAGTGTTTAGTAGTCACGAACGTGCTAAAATGCATAAGTGCATGTGTTTGTGGTTGATTTGGATTGGCAGTAGCGAATGCTACTTATTTTGATTGGCAGTAACATTGGGTACTTATTGGTTAAGAGTACATTGACCAACATCGTCTAATGGGCGTTGTATGTGATGGTCAACGGTGCAGAAGACTTCAAAACAAAATGACAAGATCAAGTGGATCAGTAGGTGCAGTTTCGCCAGTAGCTAGTGCAACGACTAGTAATGATCCTCGAATGGAAGGGATTCTTTAGGCGCTTGCCACTATGGGAACCCTGTTGCAGACCCAAGCTCGACAACAAGCCGCTGCAAATACCGAGGCTGGTGAACGCCGTATGCAAGGGCTAGTCGAACAGTTTCTAAAATTACAACCGCCCAAATTCATAGGAATAGGAAGGTTAGAGGAGGCCGAAAAATGGATCAAGGGGATGGAAAGAATTTTTAAACTGTTGGACTGTAATGGCGTAGATAAAGTTGCCCTGGCAAAATACCAACTAGAAGGAAATGCCTAACATTGGTGGGAAGCATTGAGGACAACGACATTCCCTGTTGGTGCAAACGTGACTTGGAATGAATTTGTGAGAGCATTTTATGGAAAGTATTTCTCTGCTTGTGCGAAGAAAAAGAAGATAACGGAATTTATTAATCTGACTCAAGACAACTTGTCAGTGGATGAATATGAAGCAAAGTTCTCAGAACTATCTAGATTTGTACCAAGATTGGTCGAGAATGGGGAGGATAAGGCCAAGAGATTCGTGGATGTATTGAGGACCGATATCAGAAAGCAGTTGGTACCATTTGATATCAAAGATTATAACCAACTTTATAATCGAGCTCAGCTAGTGGAGCAAGAACTAATAAAGGAAAGGAATGAAACTGAGCACACGACCAGACCAATTCACCAAGCCTATTAGAATAATTTTCGGCACGACAAAAGACCTAGTTCGTTTGGGAAACAACCTTTTATCCCAAACAACAGGTTTAATGGAGGAGGCTCGGGAAGATTGAGCAATGGTCAGTCGGGAGAAAGAAGGCAGTACCCGAATTAGGTCTGTTATACTTGTGATAAATCACATGGAAATGTACCATGTTTCGCATGGAGAGGAAGTTTTAGATATGGACAAATGGGCCATATGATTAAGGACTGCCCGTAGAAAGGTCAACAACAGCAGATGCCAGTTAATGGGGCACCTCAACAAGGAAATAACCAGCGACCGCCAATGCAAAGCAGGGTCTATGCAGTTACCCAAGAGGAAGTGAAAGCTTCTGAAACCGTGATAACAGGATGGTTTCCTTATGCAACCATAAAGCTTATGCATTATTCGATACGGGTACGACCCATTCATTTGTTTCAACAAAGTTTGTGCAAATGAATGATTCAAAGTCTAGACTATTGGATATACCTCTTAGTGTCACTATGCCATTAAGGGATGCCATTCTATCTGCCTTGGTGTGTAAAAATGTTACGATTACTATAGCTGGATGAGATCAGATAGTAGATTTGGTAGTTCTGGCCCTGCATGATTTTGATGTTATCTTAAAGATGGATTAGCTTCAAAAGTACAGAGCCAAAGTGGATTGTTATAAGAAGAGGATTCAATTTAATCCACCTGGCCAATCTACTTTTGAATTTGTTGGGAATCATGCCACTTGCACAGAAACGTTTATTTCTGCGTAGGAAGCACATAGATTGCTTAAGAATGGATGTCAAGGATTTCTGGTAGTGGTAAAGGACGAAGTGAAGGAAAACGTAAATTTAGAGGAGATACCAGTAGTGCAGGAATTTCTTGATGTATTTCCAGAAGAGTTATCGAAATTGCCTCCAGAGCGTGAAGTTGAATTTGTACATGAATAAGCTCCTAGAATGGAACCAACCTCGAAAGCTCTGTACCGAATGGCGTTGACAGAGTTGAAGGAATTGAAAGTATAATTACATGAATTGTTGGATAGAGGATTTATGCGACCAAGTGTGTCACCATGGGGTGTGCTAATTCTTTTCGTAAATAAGAAAGATGGATCTTTACAATTATGTATTGATTATAGGCAACTGAATGGAGTTACGATTAAGAATAAGTATCTATTGCCTAGGATCGACGATTTGTTCGATCAACTTCAAGGAGCGTCGATATTTTCAAAAATTGACTTGAGGTCGGGATACCATCAATTGAGAATTAAGAAGGAGGATATTCCTAAGACGGCTTTTCGAACTCGATATGGACATTATGAGTTCCTGGTATGCCATTTGGGTTAACGAACGTGCCTGCGGCATTTGTGGATTTGATGAATAGGGTGCTTAAGCTATTCTTAGATGAGTTTGTGATCGTATTTGTTGATGATATCCTGATATATTCGAAAGGATCAAAGGAACGTGAGTAGCACTTAAGGATAGTGCTGTAAACATTAAGAGAACATGAATTGTATGCAAAGTTTAGCAAGTGTGAGTTTTGGTTAGGTCAAGTGATATTTTTGGGTCATGTGGTAACAGGAGATGGTATATCGGTGGATCCAGGTAAGATTGAGGCTGTGATCAATTTTCCAAAGCCAATGACGGTGACAGAAGTTCGGAGTTTCTTAGGACTTGTAGGTTATTATCGAAGATTCGTGGAAGGATTTTCTCATCTTGCTGGACCCTTAACACAATTGACGAGAAAGAATACTAAATTCGAATGGTAAGAGGAATGTGAGCAGAGTTTCCAAGAACTCAAAAGGAAACTAACAACGGCACCAATATTGACCATACCATCAGGATCTGGAGGATTTGTCGTGTATTGTGACGCTTCTCTTAAAGGACTGGGGTGTGTTTTGATGCAACATGGAAAAGTTATTGCTTATTCTTCAAGACAATTAAAGCCATATGAATTGAACTATCAGACATATGATTTGGAAGTTGCGGCGATTGTCTTTGCATTAAAGATATGGAGACATTATCTCTATGGAGAGAAATTTGAGATATATACTGACCATAAGAGCATAAAGTACCTATTCTCTCAAAAGGAGTTGAATATGAGGCAAAGACGGTGGATGAAATTGTTAAAGGATTACGACTGCGAAATTCTATTTCATCTAGGAAAAGCGAATACGGTTGCAGATGCTCTTAGTCGAAAATCGGCAATAATGGCAAGCATGATGATTCGAGAATGGAATCTATTGAAGGAAGTCTCTTGTTTAGAGTTTAAATTTGAAGTGAGTAATCTCATGAGTATTTTAGCAACCTTGAGAATTGAACCTAAGGTCATTCAATGGATTAAAACCCAACAACCATTAGGTTGTAGATGTTCTTAGTCGAAAATCGACTATAATGGGGAGCATGATGATTCGAGAATGGAATCTATTGAAGGAAGCCTCTTGTTTGAAGTTTAAATTTGAAGTGAGTAATCTCATGAGTATTTCAGCAACCATGAGAATTGAACCTAAGGTCATTCAAAGGATTAAAACCCAACAACCGTTAGACCCTAAGATTTCAAAAATCCGAGAAGAAATATTGAAAGGGAAAAGACTGGATTTTCAAGTTTCGGGAGATGGAACGATAAAGTTCCAAGGACGTCTATCTGAATGACGAAGGATTGAGAGAAGAAATATTGTTAGAAGCACATAGTAGTAACTACAGTATACATCTCAAAAATACGAAGATGTACCACAACCTTCGTCAATATTATTGGTGGAACGGGATGAAAAGGGAAATAGCCAGGCGCGTCTCGAAGTGTTTGACGTGTCAGCAAGTGAAAGCTGAGCATCGCAAGCCAGCAGGAATGTTAAGACCATTGGATATCCCTGAATGGAAGTGGGAGCATATAGTGATGGACTTTGTGCAAGGACTCCCAAATACATTGAGAGGTCACGATTCTATCTGGGCGATAGTAGATCGATTGACCAAGTCAGCTCATTTCCTCGCAGTACGAAAAGATTATTGGCTAGATCGGTATGCTGATCTGTTCGTTAAGGAGATTATATGATTACATGGAGTACTAGTGACGATAAGGTCAGATCGAGACTCGAGATTTACGGCAAACTTCTGGAGAAGTCTTCAGATTGCTCTAGGAACACAACTGCAGTATAGTACATCTTTTCATCCGTAGACATATGGACAATCTAAAAGAGTTGTTTAGATATTGGAGGATATGTTGCGGGCATGTGTTATTGATTTTAAAGGCAGTTGGGATGAGAACCTACATTTGGTAGAGTTCGCTTATAACAATAGCTTTCAACAGAGCATCGGATGACTCCATTTGAGGAATTATAAGAACGAACGTGTAGGACTCCTATCTGTTGGGATGAAGTCAGTGAACGACGCTTGATAGGACCTGAGTTAGTACAAATTACGATTGATACAGTCAAAATGATACGAGATCGACTACGGACGGCACAAAATTGAAAGAAAAGTTACGCAGATAGACGTCGAAGGCCTTTGGAGTTTGAAATGGGTGATCATGTATTTTTAAAAGTATCGCCAGTAAGGGGAATCTCGAGATTCGGGAAGAAAGGTAAGTTAAGCCCGAGATTCATTGGACCCTTTGAGATACATGAGAAAGTAGGAGAAATGGCGTATCTGTGATGACCCAAACTTTCACCTGCTTAAGTAAAAGGTGAATTAGTATTAACGGGTTTAGATAAGTTATATTGGCCTGGTAATATTTTTAGGAACACTATGCATTCAAATTGAGTTCTATCGGGTCAAATATGTGCAAAAATTAGGACAACCGGGGACAGGAAGGGACACGTGATAGCTTAAGGAGCCACGTGTCACGAGGTGGCACAATCGATGCCACATGTCACCATGAGGTGACACGTGGCAATCAAGTGCCATGGGCACGTGACACATGGCAATCAAGTGCCACGAGCACGTGACACGTGTCACACATGCACCATTCGGCCGCTGACTTGCCCAAGTTGACTGGTCATCGGTTGCTTCCCCTATATAAACCTCTAACATCAGTTCATTTCGTCATTCGTTTGTCAGAACAAAGCTTTCTGTCGTATTCTCCTCTTTTCTCTCTATTTCGACTGGCCATTGATAGCCCTAGCCGAACCTCTATCTCGTCGTTGTCAAGACCAACTCGAGGGTCGTGGTGCTGCCCAAGTCGAGTTACATGCCTAAGACAAGGAAGAAAGGCGAATCCAAGATCATCCGTTCATCGTGTCTTACGTCGTTTTCTCGAGAAATCGAGGCAAGTGGATTCCTAGTCCCTATTACTAGCCTTTCTATGGTTCATTATTGTGAGTGTTAATCACCGATTGATTCTGGTTGCAATGATCTTGATTGCGATGATCTTGGTTGTAATGACTTCAATTTGGTATGTTTTTTGAGACTTATGCCTATATGAACTTGAATATGATGTTGGTAATCTTTTCCTCGAATCTTACGTTGCTATAGATCGTTTAGTCGTATGGCCTAGCGATCTGCTTGCTGAGTTATACTCACCCTGTTGTTGAAACCACCTTTTTAGCATAGTAGGATGTCGGAGTCACCGACTCTTGTGCGGCGGCGTCTATACGGTAAACCCTTGAGAATAACTTGCTCAATAGAGGAATTCGTGAAGGATTTTCCTAATAAACAAGGGACGGTGGTGGTACAGACGAGGACGAAGGTTGAGGGCAACTAAGTACTCTGGAGTAGATAAACCTTTCCCCTGAAATTTTCCCAGAGTGTTGCTTTGAACTTATGTAAAGAACTGTTTCATCATATAAATATATATATATCTTGATGATGAAGTAACTTGGCTATCATTGTCCTCTTGACTTACATATGCATGTTATCTGGATAGTTGAACCCTATCAAGGCCATACCCTTTTTTTAGGCGTGCCTATCATTGGTGTTTTGTCATGCACCTGTTTATATGGCCGACTTGATTAGTTTAATTAGTCTTCCACATGTGCCATATTGGTATATAAAGAAAGATTAAAGAAGATAGCGTGGTTAGTAAGCCTTTTGAGGGTGTGGCGGACTGGGACGTCACAGTATCGGTTAGCATTACCGCAGAAGTTATCTCAAGTACTTGATGTATTTCATGTGTTGATGCTGAGAAAGGACCAACCTAATCCTAATCACATATTGGATTTTGAAACCATTGATATAGATGAAAGGGTCAAGTACATCGAAGAACCCGTGAGAATATTAGATCGAAGGGAGCAAGTTCTCTGAAATAAAACTGTCCCTCTTGTCAAAATTTTATGGAGGCACCATGACACAGAAGAAGCAACCTGGGAAAGTGAGGAGATTATGAAACAATGGTACCCTCATTTTTTTGAAGGAGAGAACATTCATTGAAATTTAGAGGACGAAATTTTTTAAGGAGGGAATATTTGTAACAACCTCAGTTCCGCCAATCTGATTAAAGAGCATAATTGAACTATTTTGGCGGCAATTGTTAAGCAATTTTATCTTTGGGATTTTAAATAAATTACGCGGAGAGTCATTATCGAAAAAATAGGGAATGGTTGTATGTAGTTTTGATCTCAATAGAGCTCAATTATATGAAAATTTGAGAAATTGGTGGGAATTACCACTTGGTGGCCAAAGGGCATGTGGAGGCGCACTTGGAGGACACTTGGCACTCATGTACCAAGCCACCTACCTATTATATAAGCCTAAAATTTCTCTCTCTTCCATTATTTTGTGGAGCACTCTCAAGAACTCCCTCTCCTCTCCGCCATCTCTCGCCCGAAGCCCTCGGCACCACTGTCACCCTCTCCGACCCAACGCCACCCTCACTCTTGCTCACCCTCTCGCTAGCCTGATTCTCCTTTAATCCCTCTCGCTCGA
This sequence comes from Lenwebbia sp. NSW1173648, assembly GCA_029784005.1. Lineage (NCBI taxonomy): Eukaryota > Viridiplantae > Streptophyta > Magnoliopsida > Myrtales > Myrtaceae > Lenwebbia > Lenwebbia sp. NSW1173648. The sequence goes on along the minus strand of JARCGZ010000008.1, from coordinate 15,410,264 downwards.
GTTTGTGTTCAACGAGGTGAACCCGAGGACGATTTTCGTGGTGCTTTTGTGTACGAAATCAAGACGAGTAAATCCTTAAATCATCGACTCTTAGATTGTTCAATATAGCTTGCATGTTACCTTATCTAGCTTGTTTGACACTTTTCAACAATGGATTAGTGGAATTAATGGTTGGATCGTCGAGATCGAGTTGAGAAATGTGGTGGCTGAGAGAGACAAGGTTCGGCTAGGCTTATGGAGTGCCGAATGATTTATTTTGGGGGTATTATGAGTATAATTGATATCCTTGATGGTCGAATAGGCAAAATTGATGGGCGAATCGTCGTATTGCACGTGAGCTTAATTTGGCCAAGAGAAAGAAGGTTCAGTGAGGGAGAATGGTGCATCGAGACGGTTTATAGGTTATGCCTAAGGGTTTGATTGATATCTTTGAGGGTAGAACAAGTGAGATTAGTGGACGGATCGTTGAATTGGACGACGAATCGAGGAGGGCCGAATGACATATGGTTTAGTTTTGGGTATCAATGGACTTTGATTGCTTGCATATTATTTCTATTTAGTGGGTTTGAGGTCCCTAAGGGTTAAAGTAATGAGATTGTGGAATGGACTCTATAGGTGGACGGTAAATGATACTCGGCCGTGAGCCCTATTGGGCTATTAGTTCAATTTTGTGATTGACTTGTTACTTTTGGGGTCTTGAATGATTTATCCTAAACATTCATTGTCTTAGCGGTGCATTGTGAATTGCATTGAGCATGTTTATGGCCACGATGTATGATATTTGATGTTCAATGTGATAAAAAGTGTTACATAGCATGGCATAAACCTGTCATTGCACCTCATTTGAGAAATGAATTGAAATGATGCCATCGATGAGTAATGCCAATGAATGGGAGCCAGGATTGGAAATCAGGTTGCCTCCGCTATGTGTATTCGGAAAGGTCCGCCTACTATATTTATTCAAGAAATCCTCGGAGTGAGATGGCTATGGACGTGGTGTTCCACAGTAGTCCGGTCAGCAAACTGGAAGTGACCCACACGGGCCGGTCAGGAAATCAATAGAGTTGTTTGATGGGTGTGTGTGACGGTCAGAAAAATTCATAAGCCGATTGGTCAATGTCATGCTTGGATTACTAAGAATGCTATTAGAGCCTAATGGACTATATTACGGCGGAATCATTCAATCTAGAGACATGTGCGGTACGTGACAATTTTATTGGACCGTTAGTGGAATGTTATTGGGACGTTAATACACAGGATTCATTCCGATGCAAAGTTGAGTCGTAATTCAAGCGCGAAGCCACGTCCAAGAACCCGTCGGCCACTTAAACACTCCCCACTATAAAACCTCACCATTCTCTCTCTCCTTCGATTCTCTCTTCTTTCCCCCTCCTTCCCTCGGCAATTTCGCGCATCGCCCTCCTGTTCTACCACGTTCACTCCACCTCAGCTCCACCCAACGCCGCACCGCCGAGCTCACGACGGCAACGACGGAGCAGCCGCTACTTCGAGAACCTCCCTGTGACACCTCAACTCCTCCTCTTCCCAACGGACTAGCTTGTCCTCCATTTCTCCCTCGGCGATTTGCACACGACACAAGGTGAAGGAAACTCGAGCTTATCCTTGACCAGACTTCATCCTCATCTTCATCGAGCATCGACCCAAGGCAAGTATACATTCTACCTTGCTTCTGGATAGTCTATCGCTTGTTCGTTTCGGCTTGGGATAAAATGTAGGACGTGGGTTTGTCGAGTGGACTTTGAGCTTGCATGTACGGGAAATTGTCATTTTATGGACGATCCGTCTCGTGATTCAAGTGCACTAGGACATGGGTAGTCGTGGTTTGGTAGTGGATTGCTCGGTCTGTGAGGAATGAGGCAAATTGAAGTTGCACCATGAATGAGCTTGGTTCGGCCGAATATATAGAAGGATGTATCTCGGGGTTCCTTGGTGGTTGTCTAATTTCTTGGAATACTACAAATGACTCGGGGTAGTCACGAATTTGTGGGGTGCCCAGCTTGTTGTTATTTGAACGTCACGAATTTGAGAACCGTTCGTAGAAAGGTACTTGGCCTTGCCATTCGGGGAGCGGTTCACTTGACCGTATAGCTCATTGGTTCGTCTTGATCAATGCTCAAGTGAGCCGGGGAGGTAAGGATGAGCTTGTTAGAAAGGGTATTTGAGGTACTGCTCAATGAACGATTATATATAGAATAAATGAAAGTTTGCATTTTGGGACATTGATTGTTAATCGTTTATTAATTATTCGAACATTAGGAGAAGGATTGCTTATGAACTGTCTGGTTTAGCACACTTTATATCTTGCTTGAATTGATTGGGTGACTAGATTGTTCGGTTGTTTGGGTTTAACGTACTACTTGCTGAGTTATATGCTCACCCCTTGTGGTTTTCACTATTTCAGTTGACAGTATACCTATCTCACCTGTGGCCCCTTCCACCCATTACGGTACCCCACTGAGCTATTCAGTCTTCTGGGAGGAGCGTGAGCTGCTTGACTATCCTTCCATCTGCTTCCTCAAGCGAGTGATGGTGATGTTAGTGGACGTAGGTTTGTACAATGAGCTGATTCCCCTCTGCTTCGTGTCCATTTATGCGTTATTGTCAAGTCAGCTCTTCGAACCCCTGCCTTACTCGTCCTCTAGAGCCGATGAGAGTGGCAGTAGTGACGGGGTCAAGTTGTAGGTGTTGGAGTGCTGGTAGGTAGTGTGATTGTATAGGTAGGCTTTTAAGCAGGGACGACACGGCAGCTACTTTTCGATGTGGCCGTGAGATGACGTTAGGACGTCAGCAAAGTACGCCATAGGGAGCCCTATCCTTTTTGGTCGTCTCCCAGTAATTATTTTCTTGTGACGTAAAAATGGATGTACATAACGCTTATTATATATATAAAATGAACTATTTTCTAGCTGGCCGTGTGTTTTTATTATCTATTGTAAGCCATAGCGAACCCTAAGAGGCCGTACCCTTTAGGCGTGCCTACCTTATGCATGCACTTGTCTGACGGCCTCACTTGTGTTATTATAGCTTCCGCATGCGCCCTCTGATATAAATATACTAAGAGATTAAAGCAGATCGCGTGAGTAAGCAGGTGGCGAGCCTGGGTCACCACAGTGTGGAGTTGAAATGCAATGACAGATGAATTTTCATGCATATAGCATAAAGTCACGCATCTCACCGATAGAAAGTCATGTGCATACTTCATATCGAATCTATTCAATCCTATCGTGACGTCTTGCATGTTTGCTATGGTTTTGATATGTCTAATTGTTGGCCACTCAGGGGTTTACTCGTTGAGCATTAGCTCACTCCTATTGAATTGTGGTTTTTCAAATAACTAGTAGCATGCCGTTGATTCCAGCAGTCCCTATGGTATATTATGGAATGCCAGTAGACCTTACTAGGACTTGGGAGGAGTATGTGGATTCAGAGTTTCTGGACGTTCAGTTTAGGGTGTTGTTGATTACTATATGGATAGATGTGGGAGCAGAGTTGGGTCTTGTTCCCTGTCATTTTGTTTGTCTTTTTGTAAGAGCATACGATGGAAGTCTGGTGGGACCACTTCCACTTTTGTAGGATAATGACGATGGAGGTGGCAGTGGTGTGGAGTGGTCAAGCTAGATGGTGATGATGGAAGGCCCAAAGCAAGTATCTTTCGGTGGTCGTAGTGGTAGGGTCGTAGTTAAGTTGTAATGAACCCCAACCTCCTAGAAATCTGTTAAAACTCGTAGTGTTTTATATATATATGGTGCACTTGTTTGTAATGAGTAATAGAGAAATTTATCTTTGCCATACTCTTAGTTGTGGGCGTGCATGTTTATCTATTTTTGTATGGCCTAATACTCTGTGTTGACATCTTTTCCGAGTGCGCCATGTAAAATGAGTAAGTAAAGAATAATAGAGCCGCGTACTAGGTATGGTAACGCCATGGGACGTTACACTTTAAACTTCCAAATATTTCCTTTGGAGTCCCTTTTAGTCTTATACACCCAATTGTAGCCGATGAGCTTATGACTTTAGCCATTTTAACAAGCTTTCAAACACCATTATGTTTTATAGACTATATCTCGTCTTTCAATGCATCCAACCATAGATCTGATTGAGGTTAAAAAAACATTATCTATATATGTTACTGAATCAACCACACAGCCGATATCATAATCATGCTCTCCTATATAGACTATATAGTGCGATAGTATAGCTGATCGTCTCTGCCTGATAGATCTTTTAAGTGGAGCTATTTCAACCTTATCCTGTGCTTATGGTCCTGGATGAACTTCATTAGGAACTATGTCCATGACAAAATCCTGAACCACAACAGGCCCAGTCTATGGTGTGAGAGGTTCCACGATCGACTGTATAGGCAGAGAGAAAAATGACATAGTAATACCCACCATACCGTTATCCTAAATAGTCTGTGAGCAGTTACTTCCTTCGGCCACATCAAACTTCAAAAATTCCGCTATCTATTATTCCACAATTCTCATGCCTCCATTGGGACCATAAAATTGATACCCCTTCGAATGATCTAAGCAAACATACGAAGTAAATCGAGTGGTTCTGGAGTCCAACTTACTTAATGTTTGATTATTTAGCTTCACTGTTGTAGGACAACCGTGACATTCTAAAATTCGACCAATTTTTGGGATTTATGTAATGATTGGATATCTCATTGAGGCACTTTAGCTAAATCTCACTTGGATTTGATAACTCTTGAGAAGACTAATCGTTAGGGAAATGATAGCTAGGAATTAAGTACGTGGACCTAAGGACTTGACCATGGAATGACACTTTGGCTATAAGAATTGACGAGGGAATATTTTGGGCCAGTATAGGCCAGTCCAAGGATGGTTATAGGATGATTTACCAATGCTATACAATTTGATCACGGGTGATTCCGTTTGGCCATTGTGTGAATAGAAAACGTCCTTAAACCAATTTCTAACGATCGCATCCTTTGGAACTAGTGATTGACCCTCGCAATTACATGACCACCAAGGTCGCCATGGCTTGAGCAAACTTAAACGTGACTTGATAACAAATTAATCGCGGGTCGATACGCGTAACTCCTAAAAGCCGCCCGTTAGTTCGAGATACACTGAAGTCGCAATTAATCGATTTTGGCCACGAATTGGACTCCGAACTTGGACGTCGAACTTTCACAGATACCAATGCTAATATTTTGGATGTCGCCTCATTAAGCTCATCGATGAAATGGTTCGCGCCGAATAATTGGACAAAGTGAAATTTGGACCGAAAAGTGGAAAAGACCCTTGAGTTGAATGGACTTCCTTTGTTGGGTAAAACTGTATTTTGGGCAATGAAACCCCCTATAGCAACCAAAAATCCCAAGGGATTAGTGCAGCCCACTTGCCTTGATATTTTCTTTGACTTTGTGAACCTTCTAGAAGCCTACCATTCTAGAAACCTTTATGCCATTGAACCATAACCCTTAGATGAAACTTGGATACCAAGATCAGATCTCAACCATTCATTGTGAGGGAAGATATTTGTAGCTGCCATCTCTCTCTCTCTCTCTCTCTCTCTCTCTCTTTTCAAGTTGGGGTAAAGGGGAAGGGATGAGATTTGTGCTTCATTTTCACTTTCACTTGCACTTCACTCAATTTCACACACACACACACACACACACACACACACACACTCTCTCTCTCTCTCTCTCTCTCTCTCTCTCTCTCTCTCTCTCTCTCTCTCTCTCTTTGGCCGAACCACCATCACCACCACCGAACCACCTTGGACCACTGTGAACCACCAGCCACGATCGTCGTACCACCATTGCACCGTGGACCGCCGCTCGCTGCTGCTTGTTCGCTAGAGAGCATTCTAGCCGTGGCTTCGTCAGCTTGGTTTAGTGGTTGTTTTAGCTTGGTTTTGTGGTAAGTTACTCCCTAAACCTTGATTAGGTTGATAGGTTACTAAAGGATGTAGTTAGTAGTGGATTAGGGGGTGATTAGTGACTGATTAGGGTTTATTTGTGGCTAATCCGAATTTGTGTTATTTGTGGCTAATTAGAGTTGGTTTAATATTAATCTTAGGTGGTTAGATAGTGGTAGATATTGGTAGGTTATGATATGACCATGTAATTCATTTTGGCTTATTGTTCAAATTGGATTAATTATGTGGCCATGATCTGATCATGCGATGCTAATTAAGTGATTTTGTGCCATTGATCTAATCGTGTGGTTTTGATTGGTGGATTATGTGTATATGATTGATCGTGTGGTTCGGATTAGTTTGATTATGTGTTTAATGTAAAATCACGTGGACGATTATGTTTCTAATGTTTAATCATGTGGTGCGATTGTAAATCGAGTGGTTGATGTTGCTTGATTATAGTCAATTGTGATTGTTTGATGGTGTTCGTGTATCACCTAATACCTTGATGCGTTTGACGCGGGGAAGCGAGCCAATCTTGATGCGTTTTGACGCGGGATGTTATTGTGCCCGACGGGGTAAATGATCGCCAGCCTGATGCGTGTTACGCGGGTCGTTAATAATCCGAACTTGATGAGTGTGACGTGCACTGTGGGATACTAAGTATTGGAGAATGCGATTTGGACACGTTTGGATTATTAGTAGATGTTATGTATGTATATGCAGTGCCTTGATTTGGAAGTATTGTGTGAATAATTATGGTTTAGTGGTTTCAATTGTGTTTATTAGAATGTTCGTCTGATGATGGTGGGGATTGAAGACTAGTGTAGTCCCCTTTTCCTTTTTATGTACTCTCTTGGTAGAGGAGTTAGGTTAAACGACCACCAATCTTTTTTGTTGTATGTGGTTGCCTCTGGTAATGCCTGTTTATGTATCGTGTGAACAAATGCTATGTAAATAAAGTGGTTTGTTGTTGTGTTCAATTCTCTCTCTTCTATCCTATTATTTGTATGTTATATGGAGTGTTCGAGTCCGCTTCCACTAGTACTTATCTGTATGTGGTTAGACTAGGTCAGCAACAAGTCCTGGGATGTCGTAAACTTAACGACCGATGGGATGTTAGCGCGATTGTAGGATTCGGGGCGTGACAACAACCATAAACCTTAATATGGTTCAAACTTGGTTTACGTCTAGTTCATACCCCAAAAGAAGTCAATGGAACAACTTTGGTAGAAACATAGTATAGAACGTAAAAGGCCACTTTCAAAGCTTCACCCCACATAAAATCATGCAAGGTGATTTTACTAATGATACTACTCATCATATCCATAAGGGTGTGATTACGCATTTTGGTTTAAGACTCCCAAGCATAGTATACTAGTTACTATCCTAGAATCCTCTAAGTATTTGGCATATGGCCCTTTAAGTTGTCCAGCATCGTCATACCTGCCAAAATACTCACCTCCTTGGTCAAATCTGACAACCTTTATGACTTTTCCCAACTATTTCTTGACTTTAGTCCAAAAAATCTAGAACTTGTCAAGAAATCTAGACTTTTCCTTAATCAAGTACAGATAACCATATAAGGAATAATCATCAATTAAATGTGATGAAATAAAATGTCGTATAGGGTCCCCTAATATCAATATGAATGACCTCCAATAGGTCAAATTACGGACTGCAGTTTTCTTCTCTATCTTAGTCATTTTACCTCTACACAGTCTACGCAAGTCTCTAGATCACTTTTAAGAGAAGGCAGGGTGTCGGCTTTTATCAGCCTTTTCACTCTTTCTCTAGAGATATAACCAAAGCATTTATGCCATAATGCATAAGATTGTTCTTTAGGTAGAGGTCTTTTGAAAATAACTTTTTTTTCAACCGCATAAGCGATGTATATATCATTGGGAGTTAAACATAATATGTACAATTTATTGGATATATAGCAACACCAAAGCTTATTTGTAGAAGTAGCGGTCACCATCCTTCTTAAAGGATGCTTTCTTTGGACCCAAGCTGTCAGAATGATCGATGGTTTCATACGTTCCTTTATGAGTATTATTTCTGAACATCTTAATATGCAATTCTGTCATCTTTAAGACGTAATCTCTAACCCTACCAGAACCATCATACCTGATGTTGAAGAGTCCTTGTAAATGTGTACCACTCTCAGCATTATACGAGACATGGTTCCTAGCCTCCAAGGTTTTCATCATTTGTCTAACAGTGCAGTCAGCTGGCAAAATACTTTTCAAGTGTTCCTTAATGAATCACTTCATGGCTAACAAGCAAACCCGATTGCTCTTTTTCTAAGCAGCACATAGTGTGTGACGTCCCGCAATTTCGAGGTCTGTAAGATAAATGAATTCGATGGTTTTTAATCATGAGTTTCAGTCTGGAAAATAATATTAGATATTTGAGGTTTAAGGGACAATTATTGGACGCGATTTTAATTGATCTGGAAGGGGATTTGGTTTATCCTGAAGCGTCGGTTAGAGGAATCAAACCGGTTTAGTCAAGCCGTAGAGCCTAGCGTCGAGACCTTTAGCGCCCAAACCTAGCCCTGATAGAACCCTTGATGTGAAATTACCAAAATGCCCTGAGTCATTAGTGCAAAATGACTAACTTACCCATCCCTAGCAAATTACCTTTCTCCCCTCGCATTATTCATAAGGGACAAAATCCATTAATGGGGATTTGACCCATGGACCCCACCATTAATTACCCCTCACATCACTCCCCATCTCTCTTTTCCCTATCTCTCTTCCCCTCACCCCCCACGGCCGAGACACCCCCCCTCTCCTCTCTTCCCCTTCCATTTTCATGTGAATCACCATCTCCTCCCATTTCCTCCATAGCCGCCCGCTCCGAGCTCCGCTAACCGTCGCTTAGTCGCCCTTGCAGCAACCTCCGTGTACCGCCGGTCTCCCCAAGCCGCACCCCTCGTCGTTGTGGCCGAGCTCCGTGACCCACCCCTGAGCGCCACCGTCGCTGCTGTAGCTTCACCGAGCCGCCACCTCGCCAACCCCGAACCCGCGACCCTCGCCCCCCCTTGGCGTGCCACCAGCCCGAGAGCCGCCGAGACCGCCGTACCACCCGCACCCCTGAGCGACTCGTAGACCCCACCCCTCGTCGCCGCCATGGCCATCGTTGTCGTCGCCGCCGCCGCCATCGTCGCTGGTCGTTTGTTTGTGAGTTAACCCATAATATCTGATTAGTTCGTTAATTGCGCTTAGGATTAGATTAGTTACGTTAATTATGGGTTGGTTTAGTTTAATTGTGGTTGAGTTAGTTTAAATTATGATTAGGTTAATTAGTTGACTATGGTTAGGTTAGATTAACTTTAGTTGGGTTAGAGTAACCATAATTACTTTAGTTTAATCATGGTTACTTTAAATTAATCATGGTTAGATTAGACTTACCATAGTTACTTTAATTTAACTATAGTTACTTTAATTAATTGTAATTACTCTAGTTAACCATGATCGGGTTAATTAATGAGGTTGACTTAATTAATTAGTATTGGGCTAATTAACTAGCATGAAGTTAATTAATTAAGGTCGGGTTAATTAATTAAGATGGGCTTAATTAATTATAATTAGGTTAATTAATTATAGTTAGGTTAATTAACCTTGGTCTGGATAATTAACTTTTATTAATTAATTTTAATTGGGTGCTGATTTGGTGATTGTTGAGTGCCTTGATTGTATATATATGAATCTGATAAGTAATCGCCCACATTGGAGTACCACGTTTAACAGAAAATGAATATTTGTGTAATCACATGTGACTTTTCGACTACATCTTTTGAGCATGAAAAACGGCTTTAAGCCGAGTTTTGAGCATGACCATGGTTGCATCGGACTAAATGTGAAGATAAGAACTGGCTTGGTTATCTAGCTTGGTTGTCTGGCGTGCTTGTGTGGTCACATGATGAAAAACGTCGCCCTTAGGTACTTGGGGACATTGTCGATACCCTTAATGGCTTGGGTTCATCGCCTGATAGTCCGTGCCGGCAGGAGTCGGAATCACACGGCTGGTCGGATGTCCGTCGTAGCTTGTGACGGACCGAAGTTCCTTACCGAAAAAGCCTGGTATGTCTATCTTGGGGAGGCTTGAGAGGCTATCAGTTGCCGTCGCCGATAGAGAGGGATGATGCCTGATCATGTCGGAAGAGCACTAACTGCTTAGTGTGCTGTGGTCGAGAGTGGTGTATCTCTCGTTAATAACCGGAACACGCGTAATGCATTGTGCATGAGAGATTGTGATGAGTGTTCTGGTTGTGTGCCTTGGTTTGTGTGTAGTTGGAATGCCATGTTGATTACTATATTGTGTGGGCCAAGGCAAGGTAAGCTGCATGTAAATGATGGTTGACTGTTGAGATATGTGCCTGATCATATGGTAGCTAGAGCGTTGCGAGAGTTGCACGCTATTGATATGTTATCGATATATCTTGTATGTATAGGCCGCCTTGAGCGAATTAATGCCCTGCTCGGACTTAGGACGTTGACTCATGGAGATTTTATATCTGATCCGTTGTTAACTATTTTCAGGACCTTAGCGATGGAGGTTCGCCCGGTACGGTTTGGGGTACCACTTGACCAGTCCTTTGATGTCACGTGCCATCCGGTTCCAAGTTCAGACCGCGTCTGGGAACATCATGTGATGACACTCTAGGTTGAAGAAGGGATGGGGTGCCTAGTGCCTCATCAATTCAAAGCCTGGTTTGTTCGCCATGGTAATGTCCTCTTCGGGCCTTGTCGTGGGTTTGAGGGACCCCCAACCGTAACCCCGAAGATCCAAACCTAGGATCCGATGGACATCGATATCCCGAACGGGGAAGTGGAGGATCTGAAGCCCGACCCGGAGGAGGACCTTGAGACCCCGGCTGACTACTACCTTTGAGTGGGCGTGGAGGTGGAGACCCTTTTGATGGAGCTTTTGGATGTAGCGTTTACCCCAACCCTAACCCAGTATCTTTTTGGCGATCATAGGAAGTAGCCCTGAGTTTGGGCTTGTAGATATTTCGCTTCCCAGGGTTAACGATATATATAAATAAAATGATCTTTTGCTGATGTTGGTTGTTGCTTGCGTACTGTCTATCCCTATCATTTATATTATTGTCTGGGGAAGTAGTGCGTTTCACGTGCGCTTAATTGCAAGATAAAATGAATGGGTCAATGACGTACTTGGGACGTTGTCCTTAAATAACCCAAGACATTTGGTAGGGTTGCTGCGTACCCGTGGATCGGAGCGTGACATAGTACTTTTTAGGATTCGTCACTAATAACAATGAGATATGCGGGCTTATACTTAATAAGAGCAATATGAATATTCGCCAGCTCCGTCTGAACTAGTAAGTACCTCTATCACTATGGAGTTGCCACTCATAGAAAAAGTGATTGAAAAATAATCAATAAATACAATTAACATAATGTGAACATTTATCTTAAGAGTTACATGCATCATCATATAATTACCTTTAGGCAAAATACATGAGATGCAATTGTATACTCTCACATAATAGTGGCCATGAGAATGTATTTAACCTTTTTTAATTCACCACCTTTTGGTGTATGAAAGATTTGGATCAATCAATCATCAACCATATATTGTACATATATCCCTCCATGAAATAATACACAATCATCTCCTTTGGGAGTATGATTACATATTAGAACAGGAGACATCTCACCTCAATATGAGACAAGTCATTCTCAAACCCAACCAAGTGTGTTACTTTGGCGGTCATAACCCAATTGAATTTTTGAAATTAGGATATAAGCTCTATATTTCACATTCACTATATACACGTAATTTTAGACTTGAAGACAGGGGCAATTTGTCACTAAAAATACATGACATGCTAATTTACATTAATCCACATAACAATACATGTTAAACCTCACACGTGCAGTTAATAAATTACACTCTAGGCAATCTGTATGTGGCGATAAACATGTGAACATGCTTCTGTATTTCGAAAATCATAGTAATATAGAAAAAAAAAATATAAAAATACCCCAAACAATACACGTATTTAGGGTTTCTTACGTATTTTCAATCCTTAAAAGCATCAAACATGTAAAATAAATATACCACATGGTAGAGCATAATCATATGAGCACGCCGGTACTTGAAACTTCCTGGTTGGACTTGCCACGCTCCCTCGTGCGCCACTATAGTGCTCGGCACGTGAGCCCCAAGCGCAAGCACGTGCTTCGCACGTGGTCGAGTCTTTAGGTGGTCCTGAAAACTGGTCCGACCTCCACCCCTCGCCGACCGGTTGGATCGGGTCCAACGATTCGACCAGTTAAACCGATCAAAAGGCTCGAGTCAAGCGGTCAACTAGTCAGGTCAGGTCAATGGAGTCGGATAGGGCCGGGCGCCAGAATGATGTGACGTCATGCTGATGTCAACCCCGCACGTGCGATGCACCCGCAGGCGACACCCTGCGCATGGAAGAAGATGCTGGCACATGGCTGCCATGTGCTCGATGCCCAGCAGCACGTGGCCATGCGTAGCAATGCGTACGGCGGTCCCCAGCGGCAATCTTCACATGGTTTTGCTCGTCTTGTCGAGCACAATCTAAATATGTGGTCAAAATTAATTTTTACCAAATAAAAAAATTTAGAAAATTAGCCAAAACTTGATTTTGAGATCTAAATTATGGAGGCTCTCATACCACATGTAAGCTGCGATTATAACTTTAAGCAACACCTCAAGATCATCATAATTAGATACACTAATCATTATAACTGAGTAGAGGAATTTACGAACCTTGTTTGGGATCTATCGTTCTTGATGCCGAATATCGATAAACTAATGCTCAAGAGCTTCTCCTCTATCAGCCTCTGTATCACTGGCTTCAATGAGACTGCCCCTCACGTATCACATTCTGTGACGACTCTTTATGTGAGGTTATTTGTGCATCAGGGTTAGAGGAGAGACTTGAGCTCTATTTATAAGATTTTAGTTAGACCCTCTCATCACATACCGTGCTTAACTCGGCCTATACTAACCAGCCCCGTCTTAAACTAATTAAGAAACCTTATATATGTTCTTTATTAGACCAATTAATTAATTATAACATTAATTAATATAGCTCACGTGGAAAAACTCTTACAGTTTTTAGGTAATGAGTAATTTTACTTTATATTGATCCAAAGTGTACTATTGAGTCAGCTTTTCTTCATGTTTAATGACTAGTTATATAAATTTATTTAATTTCATCATTTATTATCTTTTATAAGAGTGTAATCTATATAAACTTTTAAGGATAAAATGATCTTTGTCAAAACATATCTAATTGTATCGTGTTGAAGCAAACAACACATTAACATGTTAACTTAAATGTCTTGATTCGCGTCTAAAAGCATGCTAACCCCGTAAGAAATGATTGTTTTAATGACACACACGCTTCTAACAAACCCAAAAAACTTGTTTAATTGCATGTCGTGTCATGTTGAGAATCACCGCCCCTACATTTAACGCACAAATGTTGTCCAGTTCCTTCCTCGCACTTTATATGCCTATGCCCCTTGGTCAAGTATGAGCAACTTGAAAACATCGTCACAAGATAGATTGATTACCAAATTTACTACTTCTGCTGCTAAAATGGTTGCAGACTCATAATAAAACACGTATTAATACTCCACTTTTGACTTGTCCACTATAGCTTCAAAGTCCATTTTCTTCAATCAATTCTCTCGAAAACAAAAAATATATCAACTTCGACTATATTAAATGTGAGATGTTTTTCACATGCCACATTTTATGTGAAGCTATTTCGCTGTTTAAAATTGGAGTGGTTCATTGTTCAGCCACATTAAATTTCGATTCACAAACTTTCGAGGGCGCAAAAATCGAGTCAAGTGGATGGCACACGAGATGTTCAAAGCCCATCCTCTGCAGGGACACATGCAGTGATAAACAATTGCAAGAATTTGAAGCTTAACATTGAGAGAATAACTTCATAACTGTGTGTACAAATGTACAACTCCGTACGGCTGCAAAAGTAATGATGAAAGATTGAATTAGTTTATGAGATTAGTCAGTCAGCACACTGGAGTGCGAGAAGAAAGAAGCAAAGGCAGGGTTTATAATTTTAATTAAGAAGAAGATGCGTGGGGAACAAGAACGAAATGCTTAGCTTTCATCCATCAATTTTGATATGCAATTCCCAATGCCCATTTCAAAAGATCAACAATTTTTTTAAAGTCTTAACATACATTTCTTTTCTTTTTCTTTTTCTAAAATCAAGCAAATTCTATGAGAGCCATCATACGATTTAAATGGACCAGGCTCACATGAGCAATACATTATTCACACAATTCGAGTTCTATAATAGGACGTACGAAACATACCCACTTATTAATAGGATGTATACGAGGAATATATGGCTTGGAAGATAGATTTGACATCTTCTAAACGTGACTTTTTTGAAATACTAGCACGAACTCTCTAAGCTAATAATGACCTAGCAATCACGCATACTTCACGCGTGAGATTTGCCTAGTACTTATGTGAACTCCACTGGTGCCTGCAATTGACTGAAAAAAACCACTCTTAGGCCGAAAATTGTTTCACAAACATGTGCATCTAAAAGTGGGAATTCGATGACCTAACTTGTAAATCCAATAAGTGCCACCGGATAGGCATACCTAGCTCCTCACCACAATGTTTACTAGTTCATTGCCGTATGATTCAAAGCTATTCAAAGGATTTATCATGAGATATCGTCAGCATAACTTCAGTTAAATAATGACATCTATGCCGTTGTGACTTGTGTTGCCGACTGAATAAAATCTCTCTCTCTCTCTCTCTCTCTCTCTCTCTCTCTCTCTAACCAAAAGTGGATATATATTTTAAAAATATCCAACAGGACTCCACATTAAATGCGAGTAAGATCGCACTTTCTCCGAGAAAGTTTATCCCCATTCCCATATCTTCTCCTTATTTATAATCTTATCTCTTCTTCACAATCAACTTGTGGGGTCTTCACTTCGACCAATATCTCTGATCAAACACCCTCCCTCTCTTTAAAGTCCCCCAGAACTCGTACGTCTTCGCATCGAATCTCATCGATCTTTCTATTATATGGTTTATAAAATCATGCAAAATGCATGTTCGCACACTTTCGTATCGTAGTGCAACTCTACACCACAAAGGCGGGAGACGAGCCACCAAAAACAGGGCATCTCGAAAAAGATTATCAAGAACTAGGGAAAGGACTCGATATCTCAGAACATAATCATTCGTGGCAAGAGGAAAATCGGTGCATTTAAGGGTTTAATCAAACCAAATATTCGCATATATCTCAATATATCAAGGTAAAGATCAAGCTTTTCCACCTTAATATAAATGTTTGAGATGTTATATTTGTATTCTAGTCGTAACGATCTTGGCTAACCATAATGGACTTTAAATTCAATGCTCGACAGAAAAGAAATAACTAACATCATTCGAAAACAATTTGTCCGATTGCTTAGTATAATATGTGGTATGATGGACCGTAAATGAACATTTAAACAAGCGGGTATTTATGGTCTAACTAAAGTCGTTTACAATATTGAAAAAACAAAACCACTAATAATATAGTATCAGCCATGCATTTTGGAAACCCTAAAGCTATCGCTCAAACAGCAACGAAAAAATGTGTTATCATCCACTATATGTGAAGAAGGAAGCTGCTAGCCGGACAGTCTGATAGTATTGACAGTTATTTTTTACTAAACGATCTCCCAATCAGTAAGTACTTTATGCAAAACATACGGTGATAATGTATGAATCTACGGTTGAGATTGTACCGACCATGACAATACTGTCAGGGAAGCATTTCCTCATGAAGAATGTTGGGTTATGATTTGTTAGGTTATGAGAACTTCCACAAATGGCGGTGTGTACTAGCCATCTTGTCCCACCACCAATTTAAACCCACTCTTTTTATTTTCCTTTCCTTTTTTCACTTACCAAACTGAAATCACCACTTCAGCTGCAGCCTAGCTGTGCATCATGCCAACCATTTAATGCTCCAAAATCTTAGCTCTTCCACTTCTTCATTTATTTAAAGCCATGCTCTTTCGTACCACGACCCATATCTCTCCCTCTGCCTTAGTCATCAAAGCGGAAGTATCAAGAAAGACCATGAAGGCGAACCATTTCCTAAGGTCGTGCCTGAAGAAGTGGAGCAAACTGGCCAGAAACACCACCTCTCCTCCTTCCTCAGCCTGCGAGAGTTGCTCTCTCCAGTGGGTGCTTTGGCCGTCCGCGCATCGCGAAGACGACAATGGCTTCATTCCCAGAGACGTCCCGAAGGGTCACTTGGTCGTCTACGTCGGAGACAATCACAAGCGGTACGTGATCAAGGTCAAAGTCTTGGCTCACCCGCTCTTCAGAGCGCTCTTGGATCGAGCTCAAGAAGAGTACGACTACAGTGCTGATTCCAAGCTCTGCATCCCCTGCGACGAGAAGATGTTCGTGGACGTTGTTTGCTGCGCAGCATCTCCTCAGGAGTGTCGGATTTGCGGTCTGTGTTTCTGACGGCGGTGATAGCGGCGACGAAGAGATTTTGAGAAATTTGATTGATTCGAGTAGCTGCCATATATAAATGTTGTATACTATGTAGAATACGTGCGCTTGTAATATGTAACGTTGCGTAATTCTCTCTAATTGGTTACTGTAACTTCATGTTCGCATACAAGTGAATTTCGTTTCGCCAATTCAAGTTAAGGTCCGCTTCTCTTGGGGTGTCTGGCATATTGAGAGGACATCAATGCGTAGTATGAGTAGGGGGAAATTGTCTAAAAAGTTCTAAAACTATTGCACTTTTGTCAATTCAGTCGTAAATCTTTTAATTTTGCCAATTGAGTCTCAAACCTTTTCACGTTTTGCCAATTGATTCTAGCCGGCCTATTTTGGTCAGAAATCACTAACATGGATGCAGGTCGTCCTACATGGCACGGTAGGCATTGAGGTGGATAATTTTTAATAATTTCAGTATTCTTTGAATTTTTTTATTAACGTTTTTATTTATTTTTATTTTTCCTTCTTTACATTTTTATTTTTTTCTTTTCTTTATCTTTTTCCCTTTTTCCCTCCTTCGGCCGTTGACCAGGCAATGGCCGATGGAGGTCGCCAGCCTTAGGCGAGGACCACCCTCGTTGGCCTTGGGCGAGGGATGCTAGGGCCTAAGTTGGCCAGGGTCGCCCTCGCCTGGCTAGACGAGGGCGGCCCTCACCTGAGGCCGGCTACCTCCGTCGTCTACCGATGAGGCCCGGCAACCTTCCCTGCCCTCATTGATTATAGTTAATAAAAAAAGAAAAGAAAAAAAATTAGTAAAAAAATTGTCCACGTTAGCGCCAGCCATGCCACTTAGAATGGTCGGCGTCCACATTAGTGATTTCTGGCCAAAATTGGCATGATGGACTCAATTGACAAAATGTGAAAATATTTAAGACTCAATTGGCACAGTTAAAAGATTAGGACTGAATTAATAAAAGTACAATATATTTAGGAATTTTCGGACAATTTTCCATTCAAGATATGATACTGCAATGATGAGGAGTGATTAGAATGGGAAAAAGACAGATAAACTAGAGGACGCAGCAAAAAAATAAGAAAATCTATTCAATATCAGTTTGGTTAATGTCTTTCTGTTTATTAGGAAAAGAATCACACTGCCAGCGGAGAAAAGTAAAATGAAAAAATGATTACATTTTACTTATGTTGGAGAATTCCACTTAACTTTTTGTATGTTAAGAAGATTCAAATCCAAAAATCAAATTTCTAAAAAAGAAAATGCTTTTGTGGTTATCTTGACTCCTTTGAAATTCCTCCCACTGTTAAGCATGCGCTTGATTAAAGTTCATTTTTTCCTTACAAAAAAAGGGACTTCCATGGCATATTATGGTACTGTTTGAGGCAAAAACTGTTGGAGTTGGCGAATACTTCGGGGACCCTTGTTTCTCATACCGGGCACGCCCACGTGAGTTTAGGGAAACTGAAGTATGAACCGACGACATATTACCCCTGCGCACGGAATACGGGGGTTCGGGGGCAGCACCCCCGAAACGCGGGTCCCGTTGACTGGTCAGCGGGCGGGGGTTCCGGGGCAGCGCCCCGAAACAACATCGGGTTTAGGCTTGTGTTTAAGTTGGCCCGTTTGTTGTGAGATCAAAGGGTTTCGGGCACATTATTTAAGTCCTATATATTGTACTCATATGAGATATCATTGTAACGAGTGGTTGTGGTAAAAACCTAAATTATAGTGAAATCCCTTTGCAGGACGTAGCCCTATTTTCTAGGATGAACCTGGGTAAATTAGCGTGTCATTCTTTTCTATTTTTTGTGATTGTTCTGATTCGGTTTAGGATAAAATCCCATCAAAAACCAGTTTTGGCTTTGCTTTATCACATTACAAATTTGCTCTATGTTAGGGGTAAGTAGTAGGGTTATAACACTGCTTCGTAAGCGAAACTTTCATCATTCCTTCTATTATTCACTTCTTATCAAGCATCGTGTAATCGAAGTTCTACTTGGAGCTTGAAATGTCAAATGATGATCACATTCGATTGGAAGTTTGGAACAACACTTATTCGCCATACCCCATGCAGAGAAATGATCGAAGAACCAATTACAGTAATAACAAATCCAAGAGCGCCAAACTGTCCAATGCTCCAAGCTGTAACAAGCAACATGTCTGGAAGCATTTGATGCTGAAGTGGAAGAAACTTGCAACACAATGACCCCAAATTGAGAACGTAACGGGGAAATTAGTGCACTTGGCCAGCATTTCTTTATCATGAAAGATCCGCGTTGAACTAACGAATCATCAAATCCGAATTCAGCTTGAACGATGATTGCTCGTGATCGTGAAGATCATCCTTCCATAATCACACTAAGCATGTCCTTGAGATTCCAATCCATACATGTAATAGGAAGCCGCTGAAATAAATAATGCGTCTTCATCTTGTCTTTCATTTTGAGAGAGTAGGAGAATATATAAGAAGTTTGCAAAGATAGGGATATTAGTCACCCATCTAGTGTTTTGAATGGTAAGCCTAGCCAAAGAATTAAGTCACAAATAGATATTTTTCCAAAATATGCCCAGGTAAGTTTTTCTTTTCTTTTCTTTTCTTTGTTTTTTTTTTTTTTTGGTTTTTGTTAAAAAGTAACATTTTATTCATTTCCATAGAAACACAAGAAAGAAACAACACAGTTCAACTGCAAACCTAGACTGTTGGAAGCGCCCAGCAGAGATCCGATACATTCACATTGAGAGATCGCCAAGAAGAAGCTCAAGTCTGAACTAGTCAATATATCCAATTGGACTCACATTCACTCAAAAACTTAAGCCATTGAGTTATGGGCTAACTTTCATATATTAACTACTTCACACCACATCAATTCCCTGATAAGAGACTTTTCTAACACAACTCACACATGCATCTCAATAATCTCCCCCTCATGTGTGAGCTTCAGTGTGGGATTTGCTCCCCGTTAATTCAAGTATCATTTTGCGTCAACTTATCTCTACTTGAATCTCTAACGCCCACCTTCATCCATTGTCGCTTTGTCCGGACCAAATCATGAAGTCTACCATCGAGTCCGCGTTGCTACAACACAAGGCCCACTTGCTCGGAAACCACGCGGATACCCATTGGGAGTGGACCACCAAGATTTCTTCTTTGAGATATTCATCAAATACTGATACATATTGGGACGGATACACATTGAGAGTGGACCACCAAGATTCATTCTTTGAGATATTTACCAAATACCGATATATTGGGATGGATACATATTGGGAGTGAACCACCAATCAACCATCGGCTCTGATTCCATTTGTTGGGGGTGCAATAGTAGAAATTCGATACTTTCATCCTAGGAGATTGCCAAGAGGAGCCCGAGTACGGGCCTGTCAACATATCCAGTTGGACCCACCTTCACTGAAAAGCTTAAGCCATTGAGTCATGGAACAACTTGAATTTATTAACTGTTCCACACCACACCAATTCTCCGATGTGAGACTTCTCTAACATAACTCACACGTACATCTCAATAAAGACAAATCCTAGACAACTTCAAAACAAAACAAACTCCAAATAACAAGATGAATCCTCAAACAAAAAGTTAGGGGTCACACGCTCAAAGAGCAGATCTGTGACTTCTTCAAACCAAAATAGACGGCAGATCACAAAATCCGTCTTTAGTAATGAAAACATGCAGAGATCTTAAATTGTTACTACGAGGTATGCCTTTAGGCAGTGCGCACTTAGGTTCGACTTCCCCAACACCATCGCCATTCAGAGTAACAAAGTTGAACGAGTATAGGTCTATCACCTGTGAGTGCAAAACATTCACGAAACTCATTCGATCTCCTTTGAAATTAGGCTTATACACCAACAAAACTCGAGGAAAGCATAAACCTCAAAAAATAAATGCAAAAACCTCAAATCTATACAAGATTGAGGTAGAGACCTCCCCAAAACGGGAGAGCGAATTTTTCAAGATCTAGACTAGAGCATAAGAGAAAAGCTCCTCAAAACAGTAGGAAAGCAAGAGAAAGAAAACATAGAACCAAATCAACCAAATAAAAAGAAAAAGGAAAGGGAGGGAAAGATATAGTTTAAACCCCGTCCTTCATGGATATTGAAGAAGACGGCTATGTGAAGATGAGAGGAAGATGAGAGAAAAAGTGTGGCTAGTTAGAAAAGATGCTCGGACTCTTCTTATGATAAATCAAATCAACCATACTTTAAGAAACGGTAAAAATCCATACTCCATCTAGCAAAAAACCGCAAGGAGCTTTTACATGTGTTTCTTGCGCTATAATTGCCATTGCCTATCTTTTAAGTACCAAATGAGCCTGCAAATTTATTTTATCCTCAAAACTTCAATGAAACGTCGGAGACTCTCCACATAGCATATCGATTAGTTTGTTGAGCGAATCATGGCTCGAGCCACCTTTCACCGCGCGCCTAGCCACTCTTCCTAGGGCTTGGGCTCTTTTCCTGGCCCTCCTCCCTTTCTCTCCATCCATCCACTCCCTCGCACCGAGGCAAACTTCTTCCCTAGGAACACACACCCTTCGACCCGACCCGTCTGCCCAATTCAACCCGATTGCCACCCCAAGCCCATTTACGACTAGCTTCGCGTTCAACGGTTGTTCTGCTATCATGGGCCAAGCCAAGATCGGCACGTCTGCTGATATGCTCTCGAGAACCGAGTTCCAGCCACAGTGGCTCAAGAACCCTATTGACCTGTGACCCAATACCTGCCGCTGCCGCTGGTCAACCCATTCCCTTACTGTCAAGCCCTTGCCTTATTTCATGCCCTCCTCCACATCTTTGGGTACGCACCAGGTCGCTGACCAGACGACCCATATGAACGGAACCCCGATTCCTTCAACCCGAACGCAATTTCGTCCAATTGTGTGTCCGCCACATCGGCCTGCGTCCCGAACGAGACGTACAGTATGGACGCTGGGTGACTTGGTCGGTGAGCCATTGCATTGCACTAGTACTATGCTTTGTTTGACTACAGTTGTTGTGCTTTTCACAATCTTTGAGCTTCTTGTCATCATCACACAGGAAAAGAGGACCTACACACCAAGCATTGGCTCCGTTACCATAGAAGGAGTCCAAAGATGAGATGTGGCTTCTTTCTAGTTCCTCGAAGCTGTTGACAACCACCCCCCAACTATTCACATCAGCCTCGGCGACTTCCCACAAGAACTGAGAAGCCGGATCGTTTGGATCCAAGTTCCTTATCGACTCCGGGACTTCCGATATTGCCAGGTCGAACGGGACCCTCATGCCGGGGAGATCTGGGGAACTCATCCCCTGGAACACCAGCCTAGGGACACTGAAGGCTCGGCACGACTCGAGGGTCCAACTGTAGTTAATGTAGTAGTAAACAAAAAGAGTCAATGGTTTTCAGTGGATTGTGCCATTCGGCTAGTTACAGATGACAAGATTTTTTATTTATTTTCTTGGCCAAGAAACCATTCCTTTCATTACTAAGTAGGAAATGTACCATAATAGTGTTCAAAATCATAATATAACAAAAGACCAAAGAGAGTGGAGGGGTTTCGATGGCCAATTCGAGCCGAGAGAGTCGGTCCGACAAGCCTTTGCAACCCAATCCGCAGCCCGATTTGCTTCTCGGGGACAAAAAGCTAAGGAAACGCCATTCAATCGGACCAGGAGAATCTGGCAGTCCATCCCCATTTTTTTTTGTCAGAAGTCCATCACCAGTTCACCACTGACCGAGCAGCCCAGGGAGTTTCTGTCCTCTGGTATTACTCTCGTCTGACAGAAGACAAGACTGAGAAAAAGACAAAAAAAATTAAAAAATTAAAAAGGTCAAAGATAACAAAAGAAATGCAAGATAAATAAGAATAATTGAGTTAAGAAAATGATATTAGATATCAACAATTACGGGAAGAAAAAAGCACACTGGAATAGTGACTAAAAATATGAAAATGAGACGCACAAAATCCAAGCGAAAAATAGTACTTAGTATTTAAACTAGTATAACATATATGTCTTAGAAGCGCCTAATATACTTCACTATGAGGATTGGAGTCATTAACCATTTCTAAAATAAAATTCAACTTACTAGTGAAAAATGGTGTATAAATTATAGTTTTTTTCTAGTAAACATCAGCGTATATATGCAACATTGTTAAGCTAAATTTAAAAATATAACAATGTAAAAATTTGTAAATGAGTATTGAAATAAACGTTACAAGTTATTTATAAGAACAAAACATTGTGAGGAGCTCATATGTTGGAATGAGGCTCAAGCTATGAGAGAAGTATTTCATGCGCAACAATCAGAATATCAAGAGATATAATTGAAGATGATTTAATTGACAGATTACATCATCACAACGGCTAGTAATCGAGCTGGATCATTCTTGAAAATTCTCAATCTTGAAGAACAATCAATGATGCGGATTAAGGGAGATGAGCGTGACCTTCTTAATGAAGAACTCCATCTAAGGAAACCCAGGATTACGATTGTATGGGCGATTTGATCTAACGGGGAACACTTTCCTTTGTCGACCTCAACGACTGCGAGATCTTCTTGAGATACAGTCTCATCCAAATGGAAAGTTTGGATAGCAATCCTCTGGAGGCCTTGCAACGGATAGTTGGAGGTGGAGGAGTATAAAAGGACATCTCAAGGCCGAAGAGACAAGAGTTGGCGTAAGAGGGAATTGAGTTCAAAATTCCAAGATTGTGAGAGCTTCAACGTTTTATATTCACCTTGATCCATACACTGTAATACTTAGAGGTGTACATTCGAGTATTGAGTGTTAGGTGGGACGTCTTTCGACTCAAGAGGCATCACTAAACTGTAACCTCTGAGCTATTATCTAGTGGAATCCAACCGATTGGCTGCCAGCACGAAGAAGTGGATGTAGGCTTGAACAAAGCCGAACCACTATAAATCCCATGTGCACATTCTCTTTCCCTTAATCTCTTTGTTTACATATCTGTGAAAGTAATTGTGTGCACGGCGCTACATCTAAGAGCTTCTTAGATCATCCTAATAGCATCATCTGAACGAAGTTCTGCTTCTAAGGGAATCTCAGATCTTACTAGCTAATATCATATGAACAAAGTTCTGAACAGATTAATCATATTCTGCGTTAATTTCTTAAAATTTCCTAAATTCACCTATTCACCCCCATCTAGGTGATAATGCTAGCCTCTACAATTGGTATTAGAGCCTGGTGCTCATATTTTTATTGAAGTGTTATTACTTCTGAGCTAACGATCTTTATGGTTAGCAATTTTTCTCCCACATGGATTGAAGGCGGAAGCAACAACAGACTACCTTACTTCGAAGGAAAAGAGTATAGTGATTGGTAGAATAAATTCAAGGCATATCTCAGATGCCAAGACCCGCAGATCTAGGATGTTGTTCAAAGAGGCATTGATCCATCTACAAGCACTTCAGGCGGATCAAATGCAGGGGACAACACTAACACCACTCCCACAGCTACTCTTACTGCCACTGAATTAGCAAAGAGAGATGCTCTAGATGCTAAAGCTATTTATTCTTTTTATAGTGAAACGTATTGTAGATTATTCCTCATCAAAGGCGATTTGGGACAAGCTCTATGTAACCTACGAAGGGACAGACAGAGTTAAGAAAACTAAAGTCAACATACTCCTCGGCCAGTATGAAGCCTTCAAGATGAAGCCTAATGAAACGGTGAAAGAGATGTTCGACAGATTCACTGAAAATAGTGCATGGACTCACCTATCATGGGTAACTAGTGTCTGGAACGATGCGAGTGAATAAACTCCTAAGGGCACTCACAAAAGAATGGAACAACATCAATACGTCCATTCGAGAGACTCAAAGAATCTCACCATTATCTATTGATGAACTCATTGGAACTCTTCAATCCTATGAGGATGAAAGAATCAATGAGGAAACTCAATCGAGAGGTAAGAAATCTATTGCTTTGAAATCTAATGCTGATTCTGATGTCTCAGATTCTGAGGATGAAGATGATGAGGAACTAGCACTCATGGTCAAGAGGTTCAGAAGAATGGCAAAGAAAAGCAGAAATTTCAAAGGCAAAAGAGATTTCAAGCAACATGATCTGAGAAGATCATCTGGTGACAAAGATGAAAGCAAAGATGTGATTTGCTATGAATGCAAAAAGAGAGGGCACATCAAACCAAACTGTCCTCTTCTAAAGAAGAAAGGAAACGATGAAAAATTCAAGAAAGCTCTAAAAGCTGAAACCTAGAGCGACACAGAATGTGAAAGTGACGAAGATTTTGCAAACATTTGTTTAATGGCCAACTTAGACTTTGAGGATGAATATGAGGTAACTCATCCTAACATTCCTTCCGAGGTATCTGAATTTATAGATGAATTGTGTTCAGATTATAAAACTGCTCTTAAAAGGCTTTCTAAATTGAAAAATGAAGTTGCCTATTTAAAGCAAAATGATGTTTCTCAAAAGGATAAAATAAGTTTTCTAGAAAGCGAATTTTATCAAATCAAAGAAAAATCTGATTTGATTTCTAAGGAAAATGAGGATTTGCAAATCAAGAATGAATCTTTGAAAAAGGAAAACGTTTCTTAGAAAAAGGAAATTTCGGATATCAACAAAAAGTTTTCCTCGGGTTCAAAAATATTACAGCATATTCTTTCCATACAAGTCCCTTACTTTAATAGATCAGGACTTGGTTTTCAAAAGGAAAGTGAATTGAAAAACGATTTTCCAAAGGTAAAAGAAAAACTCAGAAGAAGACCTTCGAAACACGCTTATAGAAATCACTTTCATAAGAAATTTATAAGATCTGAGGGACGGAACGTCTCAAAATGCACAAACTGTAGTGATCTAAGACATTTCAGAAGTTATTATCCTAAGATCTGGAGACCAACACGAAATATTTTGAGATTTGCAAACTCCACTAACCCAAAAGGAACCAAAAAGATTTGCGTACCAAAGAAAACTTGAATTCCTTTGATGTTTGCAAGTACCAATGAAAAGAAGAAATAAATGGTACCTCGATAGTGGGTATTCTAGACACATGACTAGAGATTCCAAAATATTCATCAATCTCACCAAATTTGATGGAGGAAGTGTCTCCTTTGGCGGCAACAACAAAGGAACAATTATTGGCAAATGAACCGTATAGATTGGCAACTTCTTCATTAATGACGTCTCATTGGTTAAGGGTTTGAATTTCAATCTTGTTAGCATAAGCCAACTGTGTGATATTGGATATAAAATCTCTTTTGTGAAGGATAAATGCTCAAGTGTTAGCCGGGACAACAAGTGCTCATTCACCGGACACAGACATGGTAATATGTATCTTCTGGATACATCATCTAAGGATGTGAAATGTCTAGTGTTAGTCAAAGACGACTCAGAACTTTGGCACAAGAAGCTGGGACACATAAGTTTCAAATAAATCTCAAAGTTTTCCTAAAAAAGGCTTGTGAGAGGACTCCCAGATGCTAGATTTGAGCAAGCAAAACTTTGTGATGCTTGCACTCTTGGAAAATAAGTAGAAAATTCTTACAAGTCAATAAATCAAGTTTCCACTAATCGTGCTCTGCAACTTTTACACATGGATGTCTTTGGACCAATAAGAACCTAGAACATTGGAGGTAAAAAGTATTGTCTAGTAATAGTAGATGACTATACTAGATTTACTTGGGTTTTTCTTCCTTGCACATAAGAATGATGCATTTTCATATTTTGAAATTTTTTCAAAGAAAGTTCAAAACGAAAAAGGTTATTCAATTTCCAACATCAAAATTGATCATGGGGGAGAATTTAAAAACCAAATCTTTGCAGACTTTTGTGATCAAAATGGTTTCAACATAATTTTTCGTCTCCTTATACTGGTCAGCAAAATGGAGTAGTTGAAAGGAAAAATCGATCTTTACAAGAAATGGCTCGAACACTCTTGATTGAAAGCAAAGCTCATTCTCATTTTTGGGCAGAAGCTGTTTCTACTACATGCTATATCATAAATCGAGTTTTTCTGAGACCATTGCTTGAAAAAAAAAACCCCCCCCTATGAGCTTTACAAAGGCAAGAAACCAAGCATATCATACTTTCATGTATTTGGCTGTAATTGCTTTATCCTAAAAAACTCAAGTGAATATCCGAGTAAGTTTGATGAAAAATCAGATGAATGTGTATTTCTTGGATATTCTACTTCAAGCAAGACATACAGAGTCATCAACAAGAACTCAAGAATAGTTGAAGAATTAATGAACGTGAGGTTTGAAGATGGAAATGACACTTAGAAGATAGGCGCTGAAAGAACGACATCATCTGAGAAGAATCTATCATTTGAGCAAGCTTCATCATCTGAAGCTATTCAGAACATCAATGATACTCAGACTGCTACAACATCTGAAAATGAAAACTAAGATCCTTCTCTAGAAGATCAACAATACAGTAGAAACAAGAACTGGAAACGCAAATCTAGTCATCCTACAGATGTTATCATTGGAAACATAGAAGATGGAATCAAGACCAGATCCAAATTCAAGAATGCCATAAATGTTTTTGCACTTGTATCTGAAGTAGAACCCGAAGGAATTGAAGAGGCTCTTCCAGACGAAAGCTAGATTGAAGCAATGCAACAAGAGCTATATCAATTCAAACTCAATGAAGTTTGGGAATTTGTGCCAAGAACCAAGGATTATCCAATTATTAGAACTAAATGGGTATTCAAAAACAAGTTGGATGATAAGGGCAAAGTTACTAGAAATAAGGCAAGACTTGTAGCCAAGGGATACTCTCAAGAAGAGGGAATTATGTAACGCCCCTTTAAATAGTTCTAAATTAATCGAAAATAACCGAAATGGATTAGAAAGCTGATTTGGGCGAAACGAACTAGAGTTTGATTCGAATTGACTCTCTAAAATAAACTTATGGGCCAAAAAGGGAGCGGGCCCAAGTGAGAGTAATTTGAACCCGACCCATCACCAAGGGTTCGTTTGGGCGAATTTAACTATGTCGGACTCGTTGAGGAATTACTGTCCGATCCAGCTCGAGGCAACGAGGAGGTGTAGTGGAGGGCTCGATCACGCGGGACCGACCTGGTCCAAGTGCAATGGCTAGCTTTTGATTTTTCTTCTAGCAGCCAGCCTTGGGCCCATGCAATCAAGGCCCAAGACGCCTTCCACCAGCATGATGGCGTGGACCCATTTTATTTTATTTTTCCACCTGAAAGGGCCCATACGTCATCCCAAGTGAAGAGCAGTGCACTCATTCCTCTGTTCTTTTTCTCCTCGGTCAAGTCACTCAAGGGACGCATGCTCACCCATCCACTAATTCTTTTAATGTGAGTCGGAATCGGTGAGTCGGATAGTGGATAGTTTGCTAGTCGATTTTGGTCTTAGTGTAGCAGGTAGATGCACTTCGGAGCTAACCTTATGCATATCGGGTAGAAGTCATGGGTGTTGCGAATTTGTTGTTGAAACACAAGATTATGAAGGTGGGTAATTGGGTATAATAGCGTGGAAGGGAAATGTGATGCAGATTCTTTTTAGTGTAACCGATGGTATAACTCTAGTTTGAACAGATTGTTGCGGATATTGCGACTTCGTTGTGTTGTGCCAAATTTTATACGTGCTACTTCTAGAGCTTAAACTGAGGCCACAGAAGTTCTCGGGTTGATTCTCGTAAGTGAACTAGGAAGTGAAGCTCTTGTTCCCTTAAAAATTCTGATTGTAATGTTCTTCTCGGCAACTGGGTCCCGCAAGCTCCATCAGACTTCAACTCAGTCTTGCATTCTTTGAATTTTTCCCTCTGTCTTTGATGAACAATGGATTAAGGGGTTGAGTACTAAGAAGGAGTAGTGAATAGAGCAGATCGTGGGAACTATTGGGCGGTCTTGGTTGGGAAAGGGGTGTCTAGTGACTTGTCGATGGACCGAAACGGTGGCTTATGGTCTATGAAGGACGAACTAGCGTAGTTGATACAGGAAAGTTGTGAATGAGAAGGAAAAAACTGATTGCTAGTTAGATAATCGGTGCCTATTTTATTCGTATTAACATCAATTCTTTAACTCTTGACACTGGGGAAATCAATCCGTACGCGTCCGATGTTTTATTTTTGTATCGCTTTATAGTAGTAGAACTGATTGTAGTGAATATGGCATGATGTGACATAAAGTACGCATTGCCCTTGAACTTGGACATGGACTTGCATTTCACGAATTCGGACCACTTAAGGTTCGTGGAAGCAAATTCTGCATTATGTGATTATACCCCATGGAGTTATGGGAAGACCCTGCTGTGTGATTGGGCCGGTCTCTGAGGCGGTATGAGACAACATCGCATGTGCATGGCCGGGATGGTCGGGTTACATTGGTAACGATTGGCACACTTTACATGCATATAGTTATGGTCATATTTTATATGGTAGAGCATTTTAGGTTAATGCGGATTATGTGAGTCCGTGTGAACACTCAACTTGATGCTTATTAAACCTACCGGTTACTTGTTCATCGCGTTATAAAAATTAGTTAGTGATTTGGAGTTGTAACTTGCTGAGATTATTCTTCACTCCTGTTGTTCACATTTTTTTTAGGTAAGTGATTATGGCCAGTCCTCCCACTTTCTCCTATGGCGTACCTGTCCATCTGTCATGGGAGGTTTCCCCCTTTTTTGTACTAGGGATACCGGAGTTGGAGTTCGTGCAGATCACCTGCATTTTATGGATCAATGGCCGACTCGAGGACAATCTAGGGTTCCTCGGCCCTCTATCTTTCGATTACGTGTCGTATTGGGGACAGGGTCTGCTTGTCTAGGTCTATGTAGTTGATGTACAGCACTAACCGACGGTGACTTTTTGGGGTTGGGGATCGATTGGTGTAAGGACTGGGGAGCTTTTGGATGTACTTGCCATGGGTGTTAGAGTTCTCTTGGTGTACCTGGTAGAGGTGATAGGCGATTGTTTGAGGCCTTCTCGATGTTTTCTCCCTGGTGTATCTAAAACTGATCCGACTTTTGTCGGTCCTTAGTAAATAACAGTGCTGCGTTTTATTGATCGGCCTTTGTGATTGCTTTTAATTAATCTTTTTAATCTCGTTAGTGGACGTGGCAAGCCTGGGACGTCGCGGCCCTGATAGGTTAACTATGATGAAACATATGCTCCCGTAGCAAGACTGGAATCTATTAGATTGCTCCTAGCCTATGCGTACTACAACGACTTCAGGCTATATCAGATGGATGTCAAGAGCGCATTTTTGAATGGCTACATAAAGGAAGAGGTGTACGTGGAACAACCACCAGGGTTTGAAGATCCAAAGAGCTCAGATCATGTTTATAAACTCAAGAAAGCTCTGTATGGACTCAAACAAGTAATGCGAGCCTGGTATGAGAGGTTAAGTAATTTCCTTTGTGAAAAAGGTTTCGAAAATGGTAAAGTAGATACGACTTTGTTTATCAAAAAGGAAGGTAAAGATATCTTGCTCATTCAAATATATGTTGATGATATCATATTTGGTTCTTCTAACGAAAAACTCTGCAAGAATTTCTCTCAGATCATGCAGAACGAGTTTGAAATGAGCATGATGGGAGAACTCACTTTCTTCCTCGGACTTCAAGTGCATCAAACAGAACAAGGAACTTTTATACATCAAGAGAAGTATGCGAAGGAAATTGTGAAGAAGTTTGGTCAAGAAACTGAATCACCAATGTCTTCTTCATCCAAGCTAGATAAGGATGAACATGGCAAACAAGTTGATCAGAAGCTATATAGAAGCATGATCGGTTCTCTATTATATCTTACCGCTTCTAGACCTGACATCATCTTTAGTGTGTGTATGTGTGCCAGATTTCAATCAGATCCTAAGAAATCTCATCTGTCTACAGTAAAGAGGATCATAAAATATATTGGAACCAATCCTCATCTCGGATTGTGATATCCAAAGACCTCAGAACTTACCATACAGGGCTACTCAGATGCTGATCTTGCAGGTTGCAAATTAGATAGGAAAAGCACCTTAGGAACATGTCAACTTCTGGGATCCATGCTAGTACCTTGTCATTTAAAGAAACAAAACACTGTGGCACTATCAACCGTAGAAGCTGAATATGTCGCCTTGGGGAGTTGTTGTGCTTAGATCTTGTAGATGAAGCAACAACTCAGGGACTTTGGTGTTGAAGCTTCAAACGTGGAAATCAAGTGTGACAACACCAGTGCAATCAACCTCACAAAGAATCCAATTCTGCACTCTCGAGCTAAGCATATTGAAATTAAGCATCATTTCATTCATGATCACGTGCGTAATGGTGATGTTAATATTCAATTTATTGACTCTAAGCATCAATTAGCTGATATATTCACGAAGCCATTAGAAAAGAACTCTTTTGAGTACATTAGACAAGAATTGGGTATTACTATTATGCCTGTTTAAGTTGTCTTCAAGACAGGTTAAAATCTGCTTCTGAGCAAAACGCAACATCTGAGGAAATTCAACATCTGAAGCAAAGAATTTGCTCAACATCGGAGGATAAAAAAAAGCATCAACTGAAGAGATACAAATGCTTGAAAGAAAACCTCTGAACGAACGCATTATCTGAGGAGGTCATCATCTGAACAACACTCACATCAAGATTGATCGTTCAAACTTTTGGCATGTAAGTAGTTATTTTTGGCAATAAATAAGGTACACGCAATCTCAATCTTTTTAAATATTCTGCGAAATATTATGATTGCCATGTTTATCCTGATTGAGTTGATTGAATATTATGTTTCCAAAAATAATTTTTCATATCTTCTCAAAATATTTTATTTTTGGAAATCACATCTCAAATCTCTTAACTGTCAAGAGCAGTTTCATATTTTGGTTAAAACAAAATATTAATACTGAAACGTCACCCCTATTTTAAGACCACTCTTGCAAAAACTTAATCTTTACTTCTTACCTAGAAATCCTCTCTTGAAAGAACTTTTCCCCAAATTCTCTCTGCGATTTCACTCCCGAACTCTCAATCTCTCAATTCCTTCAATTCTTTTCAAAAATTCTTCAATGGCACCCAAGAACTCCTCTATCGCAAAGAAACCCTCTATTGGCTCTCGTCGATCGGGAAGATTGCAGATGCGAGGACCTAGGGCTCGAATTGATGCTCCAATGCAGTTCGATCTCTCGAGTTCTTCAAACGAAGAAAGGGGAAATCAAAGACCTGAGGAGACGAGCAGTGTTCCTCATATTGATCCGGCTACTGCAAACCCTGCTGCTAAAGCCTTAGAGGTTGAGACTCCCGCAATGGTCAAGGCCAGAAAGATGCATGAGATCAAAAACAGACTCTCCAAAGAGGTACCTAATGCCGCCGAAAGGGCTGCTTTTCCTGTAGATGTTAGGATTAGACTAGCAAGAAGAGTCACCAATTTAATTCGTGGTATGAGTATGTACGGTAGGTCTGAGAAGGATATTAAGGAATTCGTGAATATACATGAATTTTGTGATGATGGAGAAATGCAAGGATTTGATTCTATGCTAACTCAGAAGGAGATTAGGTAGGCTGCAAAAGTAGGGGTAGAATTCGAGAAAAATAAGCCCAAATATCTGAACCCTCTAGAAAGGGAAAAGAGAAGGTTGGTGAACCTTCAAGGACTGAGGGAGCACAGTTTGCTTCGATTGAAGCACAATTTGAAGGAGATAAGGGTGAGAAAGAAGTTAGACCTGAGACTGTACTGGTTAGTGATCATCTGAGGGATGATGATGATGAAATGATTCATGCTCACTTTAAAGGCGTGGTGTTGAAGTTTCTAGTAAAAAAGGGCAAGGTTGATAGGATTTTCAGATCCAAGGAGCATCAGAAATACTTCAATTCTCTGCTTGCTAGAACTATTATGGCTAACAGGGCAGTTGACTTTGATTTCTTTGAAAAAATGGTTTGCAGATCATTAATTTTCTCTCCAATCTGCATTTGCAAACTCTCTATTCTCTAAATACTCTATGTTATCCTGAGTTGACTACCTACTTTTACTTCAACTTCCCTATGATCTCTAGAGATGCCATTCAGTTCTCATTCTTTGGACAAAACATCATTCTGAGTGCTGCAGAACTTGCTAAAATTCTAAGTTCTGTGCTGTCCACTTTCACTCACATTCCCATCTTAGAAGATGCTGTCGATAGAGAACTCCCAGGAAATTCAAATCTCTCTAAAGAAAACAAAGCTCATGTTGAACACCACCACTTTCCTCTCAGAGTAATTATTCTGCATAAGGTAGTCATCAACTGCCTTAGGCCCAAAGGTTCCTCCAAAACTGATGTTTCTCGCGATGAGGCCAAAATCATATGGGCCATTCTCAATGGAAAATAATTCTCTCTTCCACACATCATCTTCCTGCATATGAGCCAAAACTATCAAGAAGAATGAGGGACAGCTGCCATATGGCTCATTGATCACCAAGATCTTTGAGTATCTACAGATTGAAATCCCTCAGAGACTCAAATCTCTGCAGATTCCTCAAGGTTATACTGGTGAAGCAATGTTTATTAAGATGGGTTACAAGTTTGCAGATGGTCAATGGAGGGACAGGAAAAAGAATGTTGTGCTGGTAGATCTACCTTTGGCAGCAACTAAAACAGCAGAGGATATTCAGATCGAACCTTCTGTAGCAGAACCATTAGCAACAGAAGGTACGCCTATTGAAAAGTCTGTAGATCCTTCACCTGCTGGACCATCCTCTGAACCCTCTCGAAAGAGAAGGGTGACAATGTTAGCTCACAAGTCCACTAAGCCTGGACAGAAAAGGAGAAAACTTGCTAAGAGGATGCTTAACAAGATCCTGAATGAATAGAAAATACAAACCTCTGAAAGTTCTTTGGCAAGTGATAGTGAAATTGAAGAAATCATTCAGGCCATTGTGAGGACAACTTTTGAGGATGAAATTGCAGCTCAGATGGAGCAGTAAGAGAAGGAGAAAGAAGAGATACAAAAGGAAGAAGAAGAGAAGGAAGAGAAAGGAGAAGAGGAGAATGTCCTGGGTCAGGACAATGCACTTGAAACATCTCAGGTTAAAACTGCTGATCAGATGGAAATTTTGATCGAGACCGAGAAGGAAACTCAAACTGATGCTGTAATGGAAGCACAGTTTGAATAAGAGCAAATCGAGCAAATCAGTATCTCCGAGTTTGTTCAGCAAAATGTAGCTAAGGAAGAAGCTTAGAAGAAAGCTACATCTGAGGGGGAGAGATCTGAATATGGAAGTCCATAGAAAATGGACATCGATGCTACCGGTACAGCAGATGCTACCCCAAGAAAAAGTGACTCAGATCTTCCATCGCAGGACACTGAAATTCTATCGTCTGAAAAATCAGCTGAAACTCAGGGGGAGTTTATTAATGCTGGTATTCAGACTAAAGAAGAAGTAAACAGAACTACAAACATAGACCTGCTCAGAGAGATATTGTATAATCAGAGAGCAATGGAATAGCTGATCAAGGAAATGTGGGCATCACTTCATGTGGAAATTGATGAATTGAAGGACAAAGTAAACTCTGAACTGTAGAAGCTGAGAAGAGAAAGAAGTTTAGATGCTAGTTTTGCTTCTCTATAGATTGAATAGATGGATAAGCAGCTTTACAACTTGAAAAATGCCTTTGACCTGAAGTTAGATTAGTTATCCCAGTTCGCTCTTATTCAACTGCCCCCAGACTTTGTGCCTTCCACTTCAACTAAGCCCCATCCTCATCTACTCCAGCCTCAGATCTTCCAAAATAGAATTCATTTTTCACTCCCTTATTTCGTCAAATCTTGATTCTGTTTTAAGATTTGGAAGTGTTTACGTTTTGTTTTAAGTCTGAACTTGGTTGAATGATTGTTGAGTTTGAATATTTTGGCTTGCACAAGTTTATATTCTAGATATTTTGCCTGCACAATTTGTTAATTGAACTTAATTGAGCACTCATCGAATACTTTTACTAGTTCGATCTATGCCCTTTGTGCTGATGACAAAAAGGGGGAGAAATATAAATATCCCTTACTATTTTTTTGCAAAAGGAGCACATTATGATTTGCAGGAATGGGTATCAA
Organism: Lenwebbia sp. NSW1173648; assembly: GCA_029784005.1. Classification (NCBI taxonomy): domain Eukaryota; kingdom Viridiplantae; phylum Streptophyta; class Magnoliopsida; order Myrtales; family Myrtaceae; genus Lenwebbia; species Lenwebbia sp. NSW1173648. The sequence goes on along the minus strand of JARCGZ010000008.1, from coordinate 15,375,800 downwards.
AGTTATACTCTGAGGTAAATAGGTTTCGAGAATGGCATGAGATGTTCTATGTATACAAATTCTGAGAATGATACAGGTTCTCACAAGTTCTGAGAATATCATAGGAACATGTTCTGAGAATGACGAGTAACGACATACTTATATGACTTCGCTCTGAACCTATATCTTACTATGCTCTAAAAATGTATCTACGGTCTGAATCTATTTTTCATAATGCTCTGATATAGGCCATTAAGTTTCTCATATTGAAATTAAAATGAATGACTTGAAAATCTGAGAAATGAATTAGAACATATAAGCTCTGATATAGTATCTGAGACATCAAGTACTAAGCCTTCAAATGAAATCTACATCTTTTTCATGCTCTGATACAGTCTCTTAAAATTCTCAGATCGAAAATGAATTGAAACCTATAACTCTGAGAAACGAGCTGTATTTCATAAGCTCCGAGACAGGTTTTAGAAGTTCTGAAGACGAAACAGAATCTTACTCTGAATTTTTTTTATCCCAGAACTTATCTTTTTACTAATGCATTATTAGATATATCATTGTCTAGCAAAAATTAAAACATCATGTTACTCACCTTCTTATACAACATTTGATATATTTATAAGGATAGTTTTGTCATCATAAAAAAAAGGGGGAGATTGTTGAGAAAAACCCCTAATTGATTTTGAAGTTGACAAAACAATCCATGATCTCTTATATCTGAATTAATGCGATGAAATACTTGATTTGTAGATTATTCGTAGGTGTGTGATACACAGGATTGAATCTGAAAAATATGCTCAGATGCTATATCAAACTTAGACGTTGAGCGGGGGACTTCAGACATTGTGAGGAGCTCAGACGTTGGAATGAGACTCAAGCTTTGAGAGAAGTATTTCATACGCAACAATCAGAATATCAAGAGATATAATTGAAGATGATTTAATTGACAGATTACATCATCACAACGGCTTGTAATCGAGCTGGATCATTCTTGAAAATTCTCATTCTTGAAGAACAATCAAGGATGCGGATTAAGGGAGACGAGCGTGACCATCCTAATGAAGAACTTCATTTATGGAAACCCAAGATTATGATTGTATAGGCGATTTGATCCAACGGGGAACACTTTCCTTTGTTGACTTCAACGGCTACGAGATCTTCCTAAGATACAGTCTCGTCCAAATGGGAAGTTTGGAGAGCGATCCTCTGGAGGCCTTGCAATGGGTAGTTTGAGGTGGAGGAGTATAAAAGGAAATCTCAAGGCCGAAGAGACAAGAGTTGGCGTAAGAGGAAATAGAGTTCAAAATTCCAAGATTGTGAGAGCTTCAACGTTTTATATTCACCCTGATCCATACATTGTAATACTTAGAGGTGTACATTCGAGTGTTGTGTGTTAGGCGGGAAGTCTTTCGACTCAAGAGACATCACTGAGCTGTAACCTCTGAGCTATTATCTAGTGGAATCTAGCTGATTGGCTGCCAGTGCGAAGAAGTGGATGTAGGCTTGAACAAAGCCGAACCACTATAAATAGCATGTGCACATTCTCTTTCCCTTAATCTCTTTGTTTACATATCTGTGAAAGTAATTGTGTGCATGGTGCTACATCTGAGAGCTTCTTAGATCATCCTAATAGCATTGTCTGAACGAAGTTCTGCTTCTGAGGGAATCTCAAATCTTACTAGCTAATATCATCTGAACGAAATTTTGAACAGATTAATTATATTTCGCATTAATTTATTAAAATTCCCTAAATTCACCTATTCATCCCCTCTAGGTGATAATACTAGCCTCTACACGGCGGACCCAAATCGGGGAGACCGGCCTCAATCGGATCGGAAGGGACAGGGCTTCAAAACCCACCCATCGTCGCTGTTGATTACCACCGGGAGGAGCTCCAATTTCTCGATCAAAATCTGGTCTCCTCGGAAATTTTGAACCTGCGCAGGCGAAGGTAATGGGGAAGAAGGGTCTCGACCGAGTCACTGGGTCGGATCCTGTCCAACCCGACAGACCCGGTGGCATAAAAACTCCCGAATTGACCATCAAAAACCCCAAAATTATGAAATTAAACTTCAAAATTGAAATTAGGGACATGGATTTCATCATACAATGTCAAGAATGGGCAAAAATTATTTAGAATTATGCAAAAACCCCAAATTTGGATTTTGACCCGAGAACGAATTTTCACAAATCCAAACCCTTAATGGCCAAATCGAACCAAACCACTACCACCAGTCGATTCGGAGGGTTGAGAACTAGAGGGTGACGAGCTTAGAATTTCAAGATATTCCCTAGAATTTTTTTAATTTCACTTTGATCAATTTCTAGGGACTAAATTGAAAAATTCTAGTTCAATTTGGTCCAATTCTCCTAAATTGAGTAATTTCTTGAGCTTTTGGATTGAGATGTAATTTTCGGTGATGGAGGGGAATGTCACGACTCTAAAAATGTGAAATTGAGAAATTAAAGGGCTAAAATGAATTTTTTGGGATTAATTCGGAATTATGTTCAAAGAGTGAACATATAATCCCGAATCAAATTTTCAAAATTTCAAGGAGCCAAAATGAAAAGGGAATTAAAATAAAAATATTAGCTATTTTTGTGTATTTTTACGGCCTCAAATGCTATTTTTCTTGATTTTTCTAAGCATTCTTCTATTTTTCGAAAATATTAAAAAAAATGCCAAAAATATGAAAAAAAAATTGTGCAAAAATGGTTCTTGAGGCTTGGCCAAGGTTATCAAAGTTGATTTTGTAATTTTATGAGTTTTTATGGATGTTCGATGAATTTTCTAAAAATAAAATGACCAAAAATCAAGTTTCAATAGCTGCCCCTCTTTGAGAGGGACCTCGTGAGAGATCACTTTCAAAGACAAGGTGACACCAAAAATCTAATCGACTCGACTAGGAGAAAATTGAAAAAGTTGTGACATCCGACTCACATTCCTATCTGTGTAAACTTAGGTCCAATCTGCGTTCTGCACCTTTTGATATGAGAGAAAGAAAGGAAGAAAGACTTACCTGAAGCTTACCTGTTAGCCGCATGGATATCATTGATCTGCTTGCTTTGAATGAGAACCTAGGGCTTCGTTATAAGAATACCCTAGGAGGATTGAAATTTGACCCGCATGGTAGGTCACCCCATAGAAGATTCCTAATGAAAGGATTCTAAGGATTAAAATAATTAAGATTTCACCCGTATGGTAGGTCACCCCATTGAAGATTCCTAATGAAAGGATTCTAAGGATTAAAATTATTAAGATTTCACCCGTATGGTAGGTCACTCCATAGAAGATTGACTCTTAAGGATAAAGACAGCAAAAAATATCTCTTAAGGATAGAGACAGCCATAAGTATCTCTTAAGGATAGAGACAGCCAAAAATATCTCTTAAGGACAAAGACAGCTAGAAGAATGACTCGTAAGGACAGAGTCTAGCCTAGAAGAATAACTCATAAGGACAGAGTATAGCCTAAAGAATGACTCGTAAGGACAGAGGCCTAAAGATTGACTCGTAAGGACAGAGTCTAGCCTAAAGATTGACTCGTAAGGACAGAGTCTAGCCTAAGGAATGGATCATCCTTTATCGAGGAGTCACCAAGGAATATCCTAACGTCGCTTTTTAAGGCAGACAGAAGAGATATGGTTCCATAGACTGGTTTTGGGTGCCATTCTAGGATCTGGGGTAAACTAGAAAACCTGCAGAAGCTCCAACCCAATTTATCTTACCAATATGGGTGCCATTCTGGGATCTAGGGGGAACCAGGAAACTTGCAGAAGCTCAAACCCAAATTATCTTGTGATGCTACTTTTAAGGCAAACCGAAGAAGTGGTGATTAAAGATTTCAAATATTTCAAACATTTCAAGCCTTCGAAATGAGTTATGCACCTATGATAATTATCTAGGAGCCATGCAACATTTTTTCAATAAATGCAATGTGATGTAGGAGGTCGTCCAAAATATCTTGCAACATAACAAACATGATAAAAAATCCATTGTGAGGATGATTTTGAACCAAATGATCTAAAATCACCAACAGAGTTTGTTTAAACATCAATCGAAGTATACTTATCAAAGAGAGCTCCTCACAATCTCACTCTCTGAATGGCTTTGTTTCCTCACTAGGGAAATTAGTTTTAAGAACACTCAAATTACCACTCGAAACCCTTGTCTAGAATTTCGGGACTATTTGCAGTGCATATATTCTGAATGATTATAGAAGGTCTTTTAAAAGGGATCGTAATGTAGGTTTGGCCAAAGGCTTATTCAACGGATAGGCACTATGAGGTTTAGAAATAAATCAAATCTGAAAGTATCTCCTTCGGGTTTACAAGTCAAGAACCTTGAAGATAAGATAAGAAAAGATTGTACTTACTCCTTTAGGAAGTAGCTTCTTGTCTGAAATCTCATGTTGACTTGAAACATCTCAATCAGGAAAGTCTCCGGGATAAGTTGTAACGTTGGTTCAGGGTAGGCTTTGAAAAAGGCCATATTTTTAAAAGAGAGGTATGAAAGGTTGGTGATCACCTTTGCATCATTACCAACTATCATATCCACTAGGGATGGATTTATACTTCTAACTTAAAAAACCCCTTTGGGTGCTCCTTTTCAATCAAGTTCTATAGCTCTTTTCTCTCTTCTCATCTCACCTAGCAAACTTTGCCTTTTATCCTGATCATGTCGTTCTTAACTACATCTCAAATCTTCAAATTTTTCTTTCGATGGAGGGTTTCGGCCTTGCTTTTACCAGGCACTTTGCTTTTGCTAGCCCTTAACTTTACTTACTTTTGCCTTTTTGACTCTTTTTAGATCGAGCTCTAAGGACTTTTCCACTTATGATCTTCCTCTCTTGGGGTAAATCATATGCATTGCCTCAGTATAGGGAGGTTATCACCAACAGGGCTTAGAAATGAAGCTTTAAAGGCTCAAATTGGCTCATCAAAGGATAAAGTGTTTGGGATAGAGAAATGGAATGCTATCCCCCACTTCAAGATGTTTCAAGCTTCCACGGAATATCACCTGAAGCTATCACAAAAAGGTTAATGCAAGTCAGCACAATAAAGTCTTACCTTGATCTTTTCTCCAAGAAATCAACCAATGAACCTCCACATATGCCCATAGTATGGAGTGGTTCTTGACAGGGTAATTTTTAAGAATGCTCCCACCATAGGCTCAAAATGGGTTCGCAAAGGATTAATGTGTGTTTAGGATAGAGGAATGATCATGCCTTTCGTCATTTCAATCCATGTAATCATTGTAAATGATCCCTACCTTCGTAGACAAGGGTTTTTATCTTAGCCTTTCATTACTCATCACTCAAGTGTGTAGGGACGTGTTTGGGCATGGTTTGCCTCTCGTAGTTTGAGGTACTCTAATTGACAGGTCCTAAACAACTTTATTTGAAAACTCATTTCACCTTCATCAAAATTCAATCTCTATGGGGAATTATGATACATGATGTATGTTTCAAATGTGTTTTGGATAACTTCAAAACTTTTTGAACCAGAATGCGAATGAAGTTCTAAGTTGAATATTTTCTCAAGACGTGGGCTCGTTGAATGTTCAAATGCTTCTTTGAAGTCATTATCGATTTTATGAACTTTCTAACCTTAGAACACAAATGGCATGATCTTGAAAGTTTCAAAAGGTTAGGAAAGAAATACTTACCTGTCTGTCATGACGGATAATCCCTATAAAAATAATAGGGAATGTGTCAGTGTATGTCCTCAAATTGGGAGCAAATTGGAACAATACAACTTCACCTTTGATTATATGTTCCAATCGGGATGCAATCACATAGATTGTGAGGATCTGTAATCCACTCGACAAGATGAGATTGTTAGAGGTTCCAAGATCCTTTGAAGTCTTTGAGTTTTGAAGGGAATGGATACTTACTTGTTCACCATGATTGAAGCTCCCTGGGGGTATAAGGGAAACTAAACTGGTCAGGATTTATATATTCAAAAGGTTTGAAGTAATACCAGTCGTCTTTGTAGGTACTCCTCTGAATTCTGGATGTTCCTTTGGTCTTTCAAACTTGATGTTAATCCAAGGTTATCCTCCTTCTTTCCAGAGTTTTCATTTGGGGACCTGAAATTTCAGGAGAAAAAGTGCACATGTATGCATGGATGCATGGGATGCATGCAACTGATCTAGATGTGACTCGGATTCGCTGGGGAAAAGAGGTGCGAATAAACCCTCTGATTTCATTTCAAGGGTAATATTTCTCAACCACGTCTGCATTTACAGGGCTTGTCAGCTCTTCTCCATCCATGTTTACAAGGATTAAAGCACCGCCTGGTAGCACTTTCTGGACTACATAAGGACCCTCATAATTTGGTGTGAAATTGCCCCCAAGGTGTGAGGCGTTTGGGAGTGTCTTCTTCACAACTAAATCTCGACTATGAAATTTCTGGATCTGACTTTACAGTTGAATGATTTAGCCACTCGTTTCTCATAAGTCTGACCATGACAGATGGCCTTTTGGCATTTCTCGTCAATCAAATTTAATTGTTCATATTGCTGCTAGATCCATTCGGCCTCTGAAAGCTTAACCTGGGATAGAACCCATAGAGAAGGGATCTCGACTTCTACCGGTAAGATCTCCATGCCATATACCAAGGAATAGGGCATTGCCCCTGTAGAAGTGTGGATGGAAGTTCGGTACGCCATTAGCGCATATGGCAACCTCTCATGCCAATCTCGATAGCTTTCCGCAGTCTTAGATACGATTCTTTTGATTTTCTTATTTGCCGCTTCTACAGCTCCATTCATTTGTGGGCGGTAGGGAGACGAATTAAGGTGTCGAATCTTAAAGTGATCCAGTAGATCGTCAACCACCTTATTGTTCAAGTTCGAACCATTATCGGTAATGATTGCCTCGGGTGTACCATATTTGGCGATTATATCCCGCTTAATAAACCTAGCCACACTCTTTGCAGTGACGTTGGCATATGAATTGGCCTCGACCCATTTAGTAAAATAATCGATAGCCACCAGAATAAAACGATATCCGTTTGAAGCTTTAGGGTTGATTGGGCCAATCATATCAATCCCCCACATGGAGAAAGGCCATGCCTCGGACATCTGATGAAGTTCATTCGGAAGTGCATTAATTCTGTCCCCATAAACTTGACATTTGTGGTAGGACCTCACATGTTGGTTGCAGTCTGACTCCATGGTCTTCCGGTAATAACTGAGTCTCGTAATATTCATAGCGAGTAGATGGCCGTTCATGTGTGGTCCACATTCTCCCTCATGAATTTCTTGCATAAGCAGATTTGCTTCCTTGGTGTCTACGCACCTTAGCAAGATTGAATCAAAGGATTTCTTGTATAAAGTCTGGCCGCTGAGGAAAAACTTCGTAGCCGTCTAAGCTATATATTTCCTATCTCTAATTGGGCTCCCTTGAGGATACTCACCCTTCAACAGATAGTTCTTAATGTCATGATACCAGGGTTGATCATCAAACCCTTCTTCACTTACCATGCAGTAAGCTGGTCTTTCGATGATGTCAATTCTCAAAGGCTCAATGTACATGCCATCTACCACTTGCAGCATGGATGATAGGGTAGCTAAAGCATCAGCAAAGTGATTTTGGGCCCTCGGTAGATATTCAAATCAATCTCCTCAAATTCTTTAATAATTTCCTCCAAGAATTTGTGATTTGGGATAAGCTTGGAGTCCTTCGTTTTTCCATTCTCCTTGGGTTTGTAGGATGATCAGCATGGAATTCCCATAAACTTGCAGTTTCTTCACTTTCATAGAGAGGGCAAGTTGCAACTGTTGACACCTGATTTTTGTTCATTTTATTTTTAGAAAATTCATAGAAAAATCCATAAAAATTCAAACAATTACAAAATCAACTTTGGAAGCCTTGGCCAAGCTTAAAGATCCATTTTTGAACAAAAAAAACTTTTTATATTTTTCTCCATTTTTTTAATATTTTCAAAAAAATGGAAAAAATACTTGAAAAATCAAGAAAAATAACATTTGAGGCCGTAAAAATACATAAAAATAGCTAATATTTTTCTTTTAATTTCCTTTTCATTTTGGCCCCTTAAGATTTTAAAATTTTGATTCAGGATTATATGTTCCCTCTTTGAACATAATCCCGAATTAATTCAAAAAATTGCATTTTAGATTTTTAATTTCTTATTTTTACATTTTTAGAGTCGTGACAAACCACTCTATTACCAAAAATTATAATTTAGCCCAAAAGTTTAATAGATTGCTCAATTTAGGCAAATTGGACCAATTTGAACTGAAATTTTTTAATTTAGTCCCTGGGAATTGATCAAAGTGAAATTAAAAATTCTCCAGGGAATAAATTGAAAATCTAAGCCCGTCACCCCCTAGTTTTCAACCTTCCGAATCAATTGGTGGTGGTGGTTTGGTCCAATTTGGCCATTTAGGATTTGAATTTCTCAAAATTCATTTCCGTTCGAACCCAAAATTTGGGGATTTTATTCAATTCGACTCTAATTCTGCCCAATTTTGTTATTTTTGAATGAAATCCATGTCCCTAAATCCAATTTTGAGGTTTAATTTGAGAAATTTTGAATATTTTGGGATTAATTTTGCAATTCTTGGATAGTTGAGTCTGCCAGGTTGGACAAGATTCGACCCAATGACCCGACTACCCTTCTTCTTCCCCGATTCCCTCTTCCCGCGTAGGTTCGAACTCCATTACAGGCCAAGATTTGGAGCTCAAATCGATGACCTTCCTGGCCATAATCGGCGATGCTGATGGGTGGGCATTGTGCGCTACACCCGTCCGCTCCGATTCAGCCTAATTTCCCGACCTACGGTGGCCGGAGCTAGAATGGCGCAACCAATATTTGCCACGGCAGTTCACAAATCTAGACCAATTGGCCGTTAAATTGCGCTCGTCGGAGACGCAAATGGACTTGATGGAAGTTCCCACCGTCCACCGGCGTCGTTTTGACCTTTAGGCACATGGAGGGGCACGTGCGAACTCTCACTGACTCAAACTCCCACGCAACTGAGCTCAAATTTTTGGGATAAAAACATCCACGCGTTTTTAGTTTAGGAGGATTCATTCTGTTTTGGGGACGCAACAGAGAGAGAGAGAGAGAGAGAGGGAGGGAGGGAGGGAGGGAGGGAGGGAGAGAGAGAGAGAGAGAAAGGAGCAGAGACGAGCTCTGCTAGGGTTCACACCAGTCCGCCATAGCCGAGCTCGATGAAGAGCTTTCCAGACTTCGTCACGTCTTCACTTGTTAAATAGAGATGTCGGATCACTTCCTCGAGCTTCCTGAGCTTCCAAGGAACGCATCGAACCCCTCCGATCAGCTTAAGTCCCTCTGAACAGATTCGTTCCATTTTCGAACTCAAGCTTGGCCTTCAATGGCGAATATAATTTGCGAGCATATTTTTGCATTTCGGTTGTTCTAGACGACTCCTAGGACATCACTGAGCCTCGCCTACCTGTTTGATTGCATCGATTTGGTGCAAATCACCATGGCCAAACTTCGAAATTCCTTGAACCTATCCTGAGTCCGCGACCGAATCCTGGCAATCCATAAGCTGATCAGGACCTCAAGTAAGTCTTCTAGACTCCTTGTGATGTTGTCCTGTGATTCTTGGCTCTGGTTATGCTCTAGATTGTACGTATAGGTTTCGCCATGGATGTTCTGGTTTGAGCTTCTAATAGGTAGTTTGCACTGTTAGATCTAGCTAAGTTTGAGACATGTTGATCTAGAGGTGAAATGGAGACGATCGGCGCAAGTTTCAGGTCAATCGGCAACTTTTTGGTGGTCTTAGGAAGCAACCCTGAAGAGTTTGCTTGTAGATGTTTTCGCTTTCTAGGGTTAACTATATATAAATAAAATGATCTTTTGCTGATGTGGTTGTTGGTTGCCTGCTGACTATCCCTGCTATTTTTATTATTGTCTGGGTGGTAGAGCGTTCCATGTGTGCTTAATTGCAAAATAAAATGAATTGGTCGATGACGTGCCTAGGACGTCGTCCTTAATGACCTGAGGCATTAGATAGGGTTGTCGCACGTCCAGGACTCGGGGCGTGACATAATTCATTGTCCGGCCGTTGTCTCTCATTTTCCAGGGCCGTTCACAGAGTCTTCGGACTCGAGGTCTTCTTTAACCTCTAAATCGCTCATGACACCGTCACTGTCCAGGATATGTGGATCTATTGGACCTATCCATACACCTAGACCTCGTTCGTACAAAGATTTGAATTCTAGTACAACCACATCATCCAATGGTCCTCCATCCACGTATACTTTCGAGCGAACAACTCTAAATTTCGTTGTTCCTGGTCTATCAGGAAAATCCCTCAAAAAATTTTCTATCAAGCGAGTTATTCTCAATGGTGTACCATGCAAACGTCATCGCACAATGGTCGATGTCTCCGACATTCTACTGAAAAATGGTTTCAACAACGGAGTGAGTATAAAACTTTGCAAGAAGATTCCTAAGCCGAATGACCAATCCTTCCATAGGATCATTGAATTGCAGACAAGGTTAACCATCTTTGAATGCCGATATACAAAGCCATAAACAAAATAACAATCTTACCAATAACGTTATTTCAATTAAGAATCGTCACAACAGCAGCCAGACAGATCACAAAGCCCACAATCAAGAAACATAGATGAGTTGGCAATTAGAATTAGAAATCCCTTGCCTCGAATAATCGAGAAAACTAAATGACGAACGTTTCTGGATTTGTCTTAGCTACCATGGATCGGCGTCCCTCTTCCTTGAATCGGCGGGACGGCCTGACGAGGAACGGCGGTACCGCGTCAGACGGTGGAACATCGACAGCGGCGGCACGATGGGAGGGCAAGGCATCGATTGGGCAATGATGTGGCGCGGCCAAGGGGAATTTTAGAGAGAAAGAGAGGCGTTCTTCTAGAAAACGAAGTGGCGAGGGACTATTTATAGAAAACGAAGACGGCGGCGAGTCAAAGCCATGTGTTGACACGTGTCCATGTGCAGCCATTCGTCAAATTTCTATCTCTTGTTGTCCCAATTTCGCACATACTCGACCCGATGGGACCTAAATTCAGCACATATTGTCCCTAAAAATATTACCGGGCTTATATGAAGCTCGTCAGATTAGGACTTTAATCTAGGCCTGTTAAACTAACCTGCTATTGCTATTATCTTAAGCAGGTGAAAGTTCTGGTCATTACAAGGTTCCCACAACTCGGAATCGATAAATTTATCCACAAGCGCAATCAACGACAAGTAGGTGGAATCACCAACCCGAGAGTGAGCGGGATCAGATATGGTCGTCCCCGGCGCAAGCCGACGCTAGAGTCTCACATATCCAACACCCTATCTATGGCTACTAAAAAGGGTGATTCGCTGCCTGGGTTTGGGCGCTTTATGTGTGCTCGATGTAGTGATCGTCACATATGTAGTAGCATGCACAACAGTTAATGTCAATCAGCACTTCAAAAAGTGCGTAAGTAAACAATCAAACCCCAACTCCAAAAATCTACATAAAACAATATTAGCACAGACTCCATCCCTTATGACTCCCATCTGTAAAAATATTTAACACATTTCGTTAAAGGACTTACCTCACCTTCCAGAGCATCTGCAGAAAACCGGATCAAAAAAATACCCAACTTTTTTAATCGGCTCAAGTCCATTTAAGGTTTAAAACCAAATCCCTAGTGGAGTCGCCAGCTGTCGCGACCCGGAGCCTATTTTCCGATTAGGCTAATGGATTTCCGAGGCCTCATCCATTCGATGAGATGGAGAAAACCGGGTGCGGGCCCTCCCAGGCCCATACCAAATCGCAACGAGAGATTTAATCGTCGGGTTCGACCTTAATGTGGTCAGGTGATATGTGCAATGTGTATATGCAAACAGAGCCACCACTAGTTATTTTTGGAAGGTTGACCGGATACCTTATTAAGCGGTTGGGTGAATTCGTTCAGTTCTGCGAAACAAGAGAAATTAGGTTCAGGGACTTGGTTACGTCGATATTTCGACCGACGCCCTTTCAGTACCTAACGTCGAGTGAATTTCCTAACTATGATTTCATGCAAGCGCAATTTTCAGGTAAGGTAAGTCTGAATTAGATTTTCATGCAGGTCGAAAGACTACCCTATCAATCACAATCAATAAAGTAAATGCGCAACCCAGGATCCAAAACATGTGGATAAAACACATCAAGATAAGTCGTGGCATTCCTAGTATAGCCCTAAAGGCTTGGAGAAATCGTGATTAGGGTTTGAGATTGATTTGGCAAGATCGGAGACAATTTTCCCAAAGGAGAAAAATCGTCATTTTTTTGGAAGGATCGGGAGTCAAAGTACCCAAAATAAGTTAAGCCAGTTGATTGTGACCATTTCCTATTTTTTGGGATGTTTTTGGAATTTTCGGAATTTCTGAGATAATTTGCCCATAAGGGGCAAAACCGTCATTTTTGGGGATTTTAAAAGTCGAAACTAGGAAAGCATGATCAATCTAGCCATTTTCCTCTTTTTTTGTGATTTTCTAGAATTTTTCTGAAATTATTTTTTCATTTTTTCATTTTTATTTTTATACTAATTTTTATATTTTATGCTTTTTTAGAATTTTCTGAAGATTTTCATATTTTTTAGGAATTTTTTTCTAATTTATTCATTTTTTTATGATTTTTTGCAATTTTTTTAGATTTTTTTCTTATTATTTACTGGACCGGGTCGAGTTGACCCGATCCACGCCGGCGGGCGCCCGGCCCCAATCGAAAGGGTCCAAACCGGCCTAAAACGACACCGTTTCACATTTTTTTTCTAATTTTTGAGCTTTCAAAATTTTTTCTGGAATTTTTTTATGTTTTCCCACTAATCACTAATCCTACGTCCCAAATAATGCCACGTGTCACTCACCTGACCGTCTGATCAATTTTTAATTTTTAATTTTCCAAAATCATTTTCATTCTAATTTTTTTAATTTGCAAAAGCTTCAGATCGTGACCCGTGACCAAATCATGTCCGTTCGATGATTTTTTTTATTTTAATTAAAAATCGATTTATAAAACCGGTCAATGCTGATGTGGCACCATGTGTTGTCCATCCGATCATTTTTTTTATTTTAATTAAAAATCGATTTATAAAACTGGTCAATGTTGACGTGGCGCCATGTGTTGTCCGTCCGATCATTTTTTTTGTTTTAATTAAAAATCGATTTATAAAACCATTCAATGCTGACGTGGCGCCACGTGGACCGGCGACTCGCCGGAATAGTTATTACTATTCCGGCGAAAGTCGCTGGAGTCTCACCGGAGGGCCAAAACCAAGAGCGAAACCTGTAAATTTTTACCCTATTTTGTCACCATACGAACCTAAACATGCTCTAAACTAACATATCTAAGTTTTACATTGAAAAACAACCTAAAACTAACCAAAACCATGGCCGGCTGAACGAAAATTTCCGGCAAACATGAAAATCCCATAATCAACGTCGAAGCTTCTAACCAATAATCCAAATCACACACAATGAAGTTCAGGATACTTACCCACACCATTGGAAGGCTTGGTTTAGCTCAAAATGAGCTCAGGTGGTGGGGGTACGACCGGTTACTCATGGAGGCCAATACTCGATTTTCATGTGTAACCAAAGCAAAACAAGGACAGAAACATGCTTAGAAACAACTTGAGGCAAGAACGAACCAAAAATTTCAAAGAAAAACACACGGAAATGAGAGTTGCAGTCGGACCCGAGCTCGAAGCTTAACAATGGCACTTACCGTTCTAGGGATCTAGAGCTCGAACGGTTGGGCTGTAGCGACTCCTTGGACCACAAGGAAGCTCGAGGGATCGGTCTTGGGTTTCGGTTTTGCGCCGTTGGCAGTAAAACTGAGCTCGAAGCTCTCGGATGCTCGTTAATGGCGATCCCGAAAAACTGTTGACACCTAAATTTTGATTTTTCTTTTTTTATTCATATTACACAAAAATGAGAATTAATTCTCACAAAAATATTCCCTCATTGCATTTCTTATGCATTGCATTTTTGCATCGACGGTGAGGATTTGAGCTTAATTTGACGGACAGTTTGGACTGAGCTTCATAATTTTCTGGCCAAGGTAGGTTGACATGACTGAAAATTGTCAAAGTCCCTCAAGCATGTTTTTTTAGCTTAATTGAGCTGGTCAAATAATTATCTTTTGAAAAGGCTTAATTAAATGCATATTCGGATTAGAAAAGCCTGATTTGAGCTTGGAAATTTGTGCGAATGAGCTTGAGAAGTAAGGTAAAATTCAGCCAGATTGAGCATGAAATTGCTGAAATTTTTTATGGTTTGGACCAAGTTTCACATGTAATTTAGCCCGTTTTTAGCTCAATTAATTGAAAATGGATTTTAGTTAATTACCCAATAATTAATTAGAGCCCGATTCGAGCCCGAAAAAGAGCGATAAGCTAGTGAATTCATGGATTTTTGGCTGGCTCATCTTCTCCTCCATTTGGCCGAAAATTTCAAGAGTGTTTCAGTAGATTTGGACTCTTCAAGGATTAAATAAATTCAGAAAATTATCTAGAAAAATGAGAGTCATGGGATATCGAAGCTCTATCTTTATTTGGCTGAAAATAACAAAGAGTTTCTCTGGATTTGGACTCTTCCGGGATCATAATTTTTAATCCAACAGTTTGGAACGAATCCTACTCTAGCTAGGATTTATGATTTAACGATCCACGGCAACTCCTACTCCTACTAGGATTCGTAAGCCTAAGCTCTATATAAACACTCTTAGCTCGCACTCACAGGGGGGATTATCACAATTCGTGTGTAGAACAATTCAGAACTTCTCAAGAAAGATACGACCACAAAAGTGAGAGAGGGTTCGTAAAAAAAAAAAGGAAGCAACGGAGAAGGGGAGGAGAAAGTCCATTCTCCTTCTCCAATTGAAGATTTCTTCCTCCACTGACGTTCCACCCATGTGCAGATAGCGCCAAAAGAAGGTCATACTTTCCATGGTCTTTGTTTGCAACACTGAAAACCCCCAACTTCAGTACCCTCCCGAGCAAGTTCGTGGCCACAAATTACACCGTCTGCTCCTTCGATCTTGTCTTGTCTGCGAATGATTTGCGGCGAAGTGCGAGTAATTCCCAGAAGCATCCAACGAAGCTGCTCTCTCCTTGATTGAGCCCCACGAGACGAATTGACACTGCTGTCCCTTGCTGTTTAAGCCACTGTCCAGCCCCATATCGAGGCTGATCAGCCCTTAATTTCTCATTATTTGAAGATCTAACATTGTTGCTACGTGTGTTAGATCGGTTGGTGACGAATCGGACTCAAAAGAGGCTGTTTTGAGTGGAATTTACAGCTTGCGCGCGCTGGAATTTAGCTTGAAAAAGGTACAATTTCTTAACTATTTGATTGCAAATCAATGCTTATTTGATTGGAAATTAGCATGTGTGTTTTTACATCTCGATAAACATACATGATTTGCAATTAAAATTGGAGAAAAATCAAACCTTTTCTATCAATTCATGGCTGAACCGAAAATTGTGCTGTTTTATATAGAATTCTGATTTTTCGAGTTAATTCGATTTGCTCATAAATTGGTTCAACTTTGTGATACTCTTGAGAATTAATGAAATTTAATTGGAACCAAATCTTTTCTCAAAGGTAACAAATGGTTCAAATTTTTAGGATCAAATTAGATCAATCGGAGAAGTTAAGAATTTTTGCGAACCAAAAATTGATTTTCGATTCACCCTCTCTCTTGACCGAATTTGCTATGCTAGTAGATAACCCTTGCTTTAATCCGTGGTTGGTTGAATTGCCTTATCTGAATTATCTGAGTTGAATTTATTTGAAAATCAGAATATTTTGGTGGATAAAAATCTGAAAGTTGTAGTTATATCCCCTTCTTGGCTGAATCCTATTTGTTGATAGATAACTTTTTCTTTGATTTTTATCCATGGTTGGTTGGGATGCTTATTTGATGGATATCTTATCTTATCTCTTAAGAATTTTCTGATTTTATTTGATTAGAGGATAAGATTGGATCCAATTAGATAATTACTTGAAATTTTGAGAATTATCTGAAATTAATTTGCAAATCTTAAGGATAATTTTATCAAAAAATTAAAATCGAGCTTTGGATAGGGAAAGTGGCCCCTACATGAGATTTTCGGCCATCCCTATAGAATTTTCAAAAATTTGATAAAGTCTGGTTGACCTTGCTTCTCGTCTGATTGATTTTCATTTTTGGTCATGTTTGTTTTATTTTGTTATATAGTTTGCACATTTATAAACAAACATGCCCATAATATATGCTCCCTTGTGCCTTGTCCCTTCGAAAAATAAATTGCATGCCTTAGCCACGATCTTGTGGAATGGGACGGCAATTTAGTATAGAATTTTGTGTAATGCCCTTTGGTAACAAGGGACGATGTTATTCTATACCATAATTCACTTACTGACTTGAATCTAAGAGTACGTTGCGAATAAATTTCCTCTAACCCTAAACTTTGGGTACGAGCGAATTAATCGAAAAATACGAAATCAAAGGTATATTGTGGGCATTTTTGTTTATTCTTGTTCATTCTTTGCTTTTTCCTTTTGTTTAATTAAATTCAGAAAATCTCAAAAAAGAATCACACTTTTCTTGAATCAAAACATGTCACAAGTCCTTTTTCATGTCATAAATAGCATCTAGTATAAGTTAGGATTTTGAGAAATCATTTTCCTGATTAAAATTGGATGTTATTTCACTTTATAGTGATTTTTCATAATAATAGTCCCTAAGTCCAAAAAATCAAAAAGAAAGAAAATAATCATTTCATTCACATCATCAATCAAAAAGGATTTTTCATGAAATTTGGTACCGAAAGGGCATTAATTTTTTCTAAATTAATTTAATCAAGTCTCCGGACTCACTTTCTCTGGTTTGTAGAAATAAATTAGTTCTTTCGCTAATTTATTTAGGTTTCTAATCGACCTATAAAGAAACGATTAGTGGCTGCTCCAAATTGAACAATTTTTGCAAAAAAAATCAAACCCTAAGTTGTGATTCAGTAGGACTTGGGAGGGTCCGAATTATGTTAGTTAATTAACCTGATAGTCCATTAACCTAAGGTTAGCCTAAATTTTTAGGTCGCGACAATAACCCCTCAATCCTCTCTCTTTTTCACGATTTTTTGCTCTCTGTGAGGCCCCCCCGCTCTCATCATTCTCTCCCCTTTTTTATGACGAACGAGCTCGCATTTTTGGGTGAAACGGCCGAGATTCCATTGTACAACCTCGACCGAGAATATCCGTGCAAAAACGATTTTCGACAGCTCACACTCGTACACGTCAAGCTAGGCTAGCGTACCCGTTGTGAGCGAGAGTGGAATGGAAACAATGCCCACCCCTCTTGCGCTCAAATCATGGTCGTTTTGGCCCTCAATTTGGGTGTTTTGCGCTTGAGGTCTCTCGGGTCGCCGAAGGGCATGTACCGCGACCTAAAGAGACTTGGTCGTCGTGGCTCCGGCGAAATCGTTGCCCGAAAATTGGTTCAACGGGACCGGAAATGAGTCTCCTTCAAAGCCCAACCCATTTGATTTCTAATTAAATTTTGGTCATTTTCATCCGGTCCTCCTCTGCACTCAAGGAAGGTGAATGAAGAAGACGATGAACAGTACCGGGTCAGCGGGTCGGGTCCGTCCAACCCGGTTGCTCAAAAATTCACAAAATTAAGCCTGAAAACGACCAAATTTTCCAAATTAAACCACAAAATTGGACTCTACACCATAATTTCCATCTAACAAAGATGAGATTGAGCAAAATTGGTTTGAATTTGTGCAAAATCCCAATTTCAATTTTGACCCGAAAATGATTTTTGACTAATCCAAACCCTAAATGATTAAATCGAACCAAACCATCCCTACCAATGGATTCAAAATGATGAAAAATATAGGGTAGTGGCCTTGGATTTTCATGATCATCCCTAGAAAAATTTTAATTGCATTTTGAATGAAAACGAGCGACTAAATTGCAAAGATTTTAGGTCTTTTTCCAAAATTGCTCAATCTGTGAAATAATTGGATCAAAATGTAATTGAAGTCATTTGAAACAAATTTCATAACTAGACCATAGTGAGAAACTGCGGAGAAAATGCTGAATTTGATATTTTTGGAAAATCAGGGACCTAAATGCAAAAATATGGAAAAGTAGGCTCCCGATTGAATTTTCGAATTTTAAAATGACCAAAATGCAATTGAAAATAAAAAAAGACTTATGACTATTTTTATTTTTTTTTTGCATTTTCCCGGTCATGAATGCTATTTTTTCTATGTTGGGTATTTTCTAATTAAAAATAATATAAAAAATACCAAAAAAAAATTGAAAATTTTTTTTTGCTCAAAAATGGTTCCTTAGACTTGGCTAAGGCTTCCAAAGTTGATTTTGCAATTTTATAAACTTTTTTGATATTTTTAATTAATTTTCTAAAAGTTAAGAGATTGAAAATCAGGTGTCAACAGGATACAATTGAAGTTATCTACAATGATCATTATAACTTGTAAGGAGTCAAAATAGTTTCTTAAATAAACCCCGCTTTTTAAGATAAGACATACTAGACAATTCTTCTTTGTAGGAGTCAAGAAAAAGGCATTTATTTTGTCCTTTTTTCAGAGATTTATTAAATAACTACACATTACTAATATATATGGATATAAGACTTGTTGACACCTAAATTCTTGTTCTTATTTCATCGTTAATGACATAAAAATTAGGGACTAACCTTAGTCCCTAGCAAAAATATTTAATCATTTTACATATAGTTTGTGTTTAGACTAATTTAATTTCTGCATGCATACATCTTGCATTTGATTGGACCGACAATGAAAATGGACCTAAATGGACGTGTGGACAGACCGGCACCGAAGCAAAGTTTGGGCAGACTATGGTGCTTATGGCCGAAATTCAGGAGGGAGAAAGGGCCTCATTGAACCTTAATTAAGATTTGGCCCATGTGAATTGAGTTAATAAAAAGGCCTTGAGCTTAGATTATTAAAGCCCATTATTTTAATGAGGCTGGAGAACAAGCTCGTGGGAATATAAAGGAGAGTCAAGCCCATCTTTTCATTAATATAGCCGAAAGTTTGCATATGTACGTGGGTTGTCAGCATAAAATTCGGGGAATAATGAGAATATAATTTTTAAAATTTTAATTGCAAGAGAGAACTTTGATTTTAAATAGCAAAGGATAAGCCAATTTTTTTTTTTTTTTTGTTCCTTGATAAGCCAATTGATATCTCGAAGAAACCCTAGACTTTGGCTATATAAAGAGAGGTAGAGGCCACGGATTGAGGGGAGACATTACATTCACGGCCAGAATATTCCTAGACACGGCCAAAGGAGAGGTTCTCGATGGAAGAGCACAACTTTAAGAGAACAAACAATTCACATCATGGAGAATAGAGAGAGAGATCAGAGGTAGAAGGCAACCACAAGGAGACAAGTCAGAGGAATCCAGAAGGAAGACAACCCAGACAAAAGCTTTTCCTGCAGGTTTTCGGATGAAACTCCAGTAAGGTTTGCTGTCCCGAAGCTTCCACGATTGACGACGTGTTGCCTGCGTCTCTGGGTTGTACTGAGAGTAGCCCGAGTCCCTCCACGAACCACCGTACATCACCGTGCCGGTCGACCCTGCTGGAAGCCCCGATCCGAACCTGCATTCGGAGACGACTCGTTACATGGTGTTCTCTGTTTTGCAGGCTGTTTGAGTAGACCACCACCATCCGTGGATCTATCACCGAGAATCAGCCGAGAGCCCGAAGGTCTCCGTTACCGCGAGCCGCCACAGCCCCAACGCTTCGGCAATTCGTTGCGCCACTCGTTGATATCTCGGCGCCTAACAAAGTCATTGTCCAGTCCGAGAAGTACCTTCGATTGGTGATCACGACCTCGTCGTGCCCAGTCCGCAAGACAACTTCCATCATCGCGCTTTGCCGAGCCTTCGTCGATCTCTTACCGAGCCAAGCGGT
Organism: Lenwebbia sp. NSW1173648; assembly: GCA_029784005.1. Lineage (NCBI taxonomy): Eukaryota > Viridiplantae > Streptophyta > Magnoliopsida > Myrtales > Myrtaceae > Lenwebbia > Lenwebbia sp. NSW1173648. Next base: position 15,355,853 of record JARCGZ010000008.1, on the reverse strand, counting down.
GGTTTTTGTTTCTTTGCAGGTAGTTTGACCAGTTGGTCAAACATCCACTCAAAGATTCACGCACAGAAAACTTCTTTGTGGGTGCTCAAAGACAAAGAAGGAGAGCAACAGAATCGTGAAAAGTGGGCATCACCACGGGCACCCCTGGTCAAGCCTCATGAACAGAAACTGAGAACCGAGAAACCCCGGTAGCACCCTGGTTCAGGGGCACCGCTGGGCCAAGTCATTGCAAGGAGTTCCAGTGCCGCTGTGCGCCGCCCTTTGCTCAGCCTGTCACACCCCAAACCCCGGGCGCGCGACCATCCCTTCCGAAAGGATGATGTCCCAGGCAGATCATTGACCCATTTCTTTTTATCTTTTGATTACGCAAGCGAAAGCAGAAACAACCCCAGACAACATAATACAGTAAGGATAGATAGAAAAAGGATATACAACAAACAACAACAAACCCTTTTTATTTATAAGCTTGTTTAGCCATAAGAAAAACAACATAATATACAAGTCCCTCTAGGACCGATCCCTTAGACCCACAAAAAGATACCGGGTCGGATCAGGGCGCACTACAACCGATACACTACTCCTACACTACCGACTATATACAAGACGGCCTCCAAAAACTCCAAAAACTCCTCCACAGCTCCTCCGCACTCTCGGGCTAACGACACCGGGTCAACCCTGATAACCAGGCGGCGAATCTGGGTCTTCCTCCTCAGAACTCAGATCTGGGTCCTCGACCTCCCCGTCTGGCATGTCAGAATCCATCGTGTCCTAGGTTTGGACGATTGGGCCCCGTCTGGCATGTCAGAATCCATCGTGTCCTAGGTTTGGACGATTAGGCCTGCACCCGAGGGTACATCAAACCCCCGAATCGGTCCTATGGGAACACCAGCCTGACGCACGAACCAGGCCTTAAAAAGGTGTGCCACATAGTGTGGCAACCCCTCGTCGACCCAGACAGTCGTCACATGCTATTCCCACACATCCTCAGAATTAGCGACATAACGGTAATGCAGTACCGTGGTTAGGTCGATAGGAACACCAAACCTAACGTAGCGCGCGGCCATCACGAAGATCTGAAAGGTGATCAGCCAAAGAGCGTGAGATATGAATCTCAGCGGGTCAACGCCTAAGTCCGATTAGGACGTTGATTCACCCAAGCGATCTAACAGTTCTAGCAAACTAAACTCAAGCTCAGAAAGACAACCACATGCAATGTATCTCGCCTTGAGCCATACGACAGATATAACATGGTAGTGCATAAACAACAATCAGTCACTCAACCAGAACACTCATCAATACCCATGCACTATGCAACACACATGTTCCGATCATCACGGCCAAGAGATACTCCACTCTCGCCACAGTACGGCCTCGCTGCTAGTACTCTTCCGGATTAACTGGGCGTCGTCCTACTACGTTACAGCGACGGCATCCGATGGCTTCCTCAAATTTTCTAATGCGAGCACACCAGGAATCATTCCATAAAGGACTACGGACCACGGACCAACACAAGTTGCGACCGGCATCTCATAAGTCGTGTTATCCGGACTATCCGTCGCCGGCACGGACTGACAGGCAACCAATAAGCCATGGAATCCCGGACGGTACGTCGCCGGCACACAGACTTATCAGGCAGCGACCCATGCCAACAAGGGTATCACTCGTGCCCCCAGTTACGTTAGGGTGACACAATTAAAACCATGCGTGACCTCGCATTTTCCACCGGCTCTCAAGCCAAATCTCATTTTTGATGCAATCACACTCACATCATGCTCAAACCTGACCCACGGCCATTTTCATGCTCAAAATCACAATCGGTCACACGAATATTCAATTTCAGTTCAGCATGGCATATCGACGTTAGTGTGATCATTCAACAATTAAGCGCAATCAACATTCAGTCCGATCCACGATCAGACACCACAATTTATCGGCACAACAAACAGACAATTAACCATGGTAACTATTCCACCTAACCATGGTTAATCCAACTAACCACAGTAGTTAATTAATCTACCACAGTAACTATTCACTAACTATGGTAACTATTTAATCTAACCACAATTAACTATCTAACCACGGTAACTATCTATTAACTGCGATAACTAACTAATTAATTACGGTAACTAACTAATTAACCTACTAGGTGTAATTAACTGCCTAATCAGGGATTAGGGGTTAACTCACTCATTAACTGGCGGCGACGGTCGGCGGCAACCGGCGATGGGCGGCGGCGGCGGCGACAACAAAATTTCCCGGCGACGATCCTACGGACTCGTCTCGTCGATACGGACGCAACCACGATGTCCGTTTTCGAAGGCGACACTCGGACGACGACGAACGGTGGCTGGACAGCAGCTGGTCACACGACCAAACGACGACGACGGACACGGGGAGCAGGCAGCAAGCTCGGCGGGGCTTCGGCCAAGGTCTGACGGCGTCTCGGTGGCTCCGGCGAAGCTTGGCAAGCGACGGCGAGGCACGGCTGAGCTCGGACAGCGGCTTGGCAAGGGCGACAGCAGCGGCGGGAGGCTCGGCTGGCGCGGCAGGGCGGCGGCGCGACTAGGCGGGGCACGGTGGACAGCGGCGGCGCGAGCAACAGGCGGCGGCGGTCCACGGCGGCGACGAAGGTGAGATGATGAAGATGAAGAAGATGGAGTGAGCGTGAGAATGAAAGGGGGAAAGGGGGCTGCCATGCAAAAGGGAAGAGAGAGAGAGGAGAGAGAGAAAATTTGGTATTTAGGGGTATTTTGGTAATTTCCTAAGTCAAATGGCAATTTGGTAATTTCTCAAGGTCAAAAAGGTGGATTCGACTTGGCATTAATGAGGTGGGGCCCACGGTCATTCGGTATTAATTTTTTCTGGGGTATATGAATAATATCTGAGGGTATTTCGGTAATCTGACGATTTAGGACTGGTTCAGAATATTTGGTTCAGGGTCGACGCGGGCGCGAATGAATTCGGTGAGACTAAATTATGGCGCGACTAATCTAATCGAACTACAATTAACTACGCTTGAATCGACGATCAACGTCCTTCAGATTGAACGATTCTGCGTCCGATAAATGTCACTAAATTTCAACAGTCCAATATTATTCATTTAATAGGCCTTGAAATTTCGGGACGTCACACAGCCGACCGATCTGCGAGTTCCCGAGCACCATCAAGCCGATCCCAATCCAGTCTGTTGCATTCCCATTAGGAAACAGATATTTGCATAATAGGTAATTTCCATTATCCGATTGATTCTCTAGATAATGTTTCCTATTTTTTAGGATGCATATTTTTCTAGATTTAGAAAATTAATTCAAGTTTAGGAAAATTTCCTAAATGATAATGTGCTTTTATCGGACGATCTGGCCCATAATCACTTGGGTACGATCCGCTAATTTCATATAAGCACGGGAAATCAGACAATCCAACCCATAATCATTTGGGTACGATTTCATTTGTTGATTTGGATTAAATGTTTCTCTTTTTAAAAATAATCATGCATTATCCTCTTATATTCCGATTGCATATTATCATGATTTGTTTCCTTAATTTGAAAATCTAAAATAGATTAGCAAGATATGGTTTCCTATATATCTTATCTAATCAGTTTTAAGTGGCATTAGAGAGATATGATTTGTTCTCATAGATTGCATTGCCTTTAGAAAGATAAGATTTCTAGCAAATCTTATCTAATCGATTACGCGCATTTAAATTAATTTGCATAGTAGATTAGATTGCATCATCATTTAGGTATATTTGCATATCTTAAAACATGTAGATTTAGGGTTAAAGATATTCTAAATATTGTTAGGATTAAATTTAAATTAATTCCTAATGGTTTAGGATAATCTTCATTTAGGTTATTTTTAATAGTTTTAATTATTAATTTCGAAATTCATCTAAAAATACAAAAAATGTCATTCATGTTACATATCATATAGTTTAGATTGCATAGTTGCCATGTCATGTATTTTGCCACGTCATATTGCCATGTCATGTTTGCTACTTCATTATGCCATGTCATTCACACGTGTGTCACATTTATGTTATGTCACTAGTATTGCCATGTCTCTAATGCATTGTCATTATTTGCACGTCATTTAGGATATATGTTTAGGTCCACTAATTTAGTTTGCTTGCTTAGGTTATTTAATCTAAAATTGCATGTCAGTTAGGTTAGAGTTATTGTCGCATATCATATAGTTTTGCATGTTAGGTTAGTTCATTGCATAACCATTTCCATGTCATATAATTAGAATATTTAAATAAATGCTTCACATGTCATTTAAATTGGGCTCTTTTAGATAATTTGCATGTTCATATCGTTTAACCAGAATTGCATGTCATTCTAATTAAAGCTTGTTTCACATGTCATTAATTGCATGTCATTAGAGTTAAGACATTTAGATAAATGTTTTTGCATACAATGTTAGGATAATTTATCACTTTCATGCCCTTTACTTGCATTTTGGTCTAAGATTGCATATGCATTCCATTTCATTTGCATCATCACTTGATTACCCCTGGAAAAACATTGCCTTAGACTAAGTCTTACACTTGGGAGATGAGCGTTAGGGTTTAGGATGCAGCGTCTAGGTACGTTCCCTTTTTCCTATCTTGTAATTTACTCAACACTTTGATTATTGAGTGTTAAATAATGTCTGTGCAACCGCTTGATCACCGACTTTAGATTAAAATTAATCGACTGCTTAAATATTTTTCATAAATTGAATGATACCGAAAGGGCGTTAATAGAAATATTAACGTAATCAAGTCCCCGGACTCATTAATCTTCGATTCGTAGAAATAAAGTATTTCTCCCGATACTTTATTTTGATATCTAATCAACCTACCATAAATCGGTTAATGGCGACTCCAAATTTTGCATGTTAATTACTTGAACCTAAATTGTGATTTGGTAGAGTTTGGAAGAACTCGAACTAGGTTAGTTAATTTAATTAACTTAATAATCTATTAGCCTAATTTTAGGTCGCGACAAGACCATTATCCAAAAACTCAAAAGTCATTTGTAATCGCGAACACTCAAGTTCTTGTCTCTAACAGTAAACCTTAACTTTTTTTCACTGCCCACTCTTCTTGGACGGATTGCCGCCGGTTTCTCCCGAGGATGAATCACCGATAGCCTAGAGAAAATTATCAAAAAAGTCCTAGACCTTTTGCACTTATGCTAATTTAATCCATCCAGCCAAAATTTGCTGGAAATCTCTAACGTAGCATTGTCGGTGCTGACGTGGCAATTTTAATAATATATTAATATCTTTCTAATATTTCTATTTTTTCTTTCTCTTTTTTTTTATTCCCTTTTTTCTTCCTCTAGCTAGTCATCAAGGGCCGGCGAGGTTGATCTCTTCGGCCTCTAGCGAAGCTCGCCCCCGCTGGCCACTTGCATGGGTGAGCCTCACTCACCCTTGGCGAGGCGCTACCTCGCTGTTGCTGGTGGCTAGGCGAGCCGATCTCGCCTAGCGATAGTGAGGTCGCGCCTCGCTAGGGGCAAGCGAGGCTCGGCCTCACCACTAGCTAGCGGGGGCAAGCTTTGCTAGAGGCCGATCGTCGAGGTACGACGACTAGCTGGAGGAATAAAAAATGGTAGAAAAAAAGAAAGACAAAAAGAATAAATAAATAAATAAATTCAAAAAATATTAAAATACTATTAAAAATTACCACGTTAGTGATTTCCGGTCAAAATTGGCTAGATGGAGCGAATTTACATAAATGCAAAAAGTTTAGACTCAATTGACAAAAAAAAAGTTGAGGACTAAATTAGCACAATTGCAATAGGTTTATGACTTTTTTGATAATTTTAAAATGGATCACGCTTTTTTCACTCTCCTTTGGCTTAGACACTCCTTTTTGTGTGTGCTTTGATCATATTATCCCTTGTATGGCCCACTGCTACAAAAGTGATCCTTTTTTATTAGTTGATCAACTATTTTTGTTTTGTTTCTTCTTCTTTTTCTTATGGGTCCCACTTTCCTTCTTCTTCTTCTTTTCAACGCCTGACGTTCTCCTCTTGCAGATCATCTCTCTGTTTCTACGCCTCCCACTCCTCCTTCTTCTTTCTTCCACAAACCCGATTATCCTCTGTTTTTTTCTCCACCGTACGCAAGCTCTTCTTACACCATGAAAGGTAATGTTGAGAAGCATCGCTTCTCTCTCTTCCCTTCTTTAATTTTTCTTCCATCTTCTTGCATATATGAGGGTGTAGAGAAAGAAATGACGTCTCCACCATGTGTAAGCATAAAAATCGAGGACTATAGGTGAGTTGTGTTTTTTTAGGTAATATGAAGCGGGATTCAAATTAGTGATTTAATTTGATTGCAGTTTTCAGTGTAGTGGCCGAGTGTTGAAATAACAATTGTGCTTTCATGAATTAGTTTCTTGGAGCACACTACTACAATGCTGCGTTTGTTCTTTCATTTGTATTGTAGCTATTGCTTTTAGACATAGACTATAGTTGTGGATAGAGTTGAGCTTGATTTCTGAACAACAATTTCGTAATATGAACAATCATGATTTTCAATTCTAATTTGAATTAGGCGATCAATTGCAAAAACATTTGATCATGACAAGCTACAAAACTCCCTTCAAGTTTACAGAGCAAACTGTAATTTTTGCTTCGTGATCTTATCATGGATGATTTTATGGAAGCAATATACATCTGCACACTAATTTCGACTTCTTCCTTGCCTTCTTCTTGATAACTTCATGAATGTACATTATACCTTTGCCCTTGTAAACTTCAAGAGGCTTGCAACTCCGAACTACAGCAGCGAATTGATGCACCATTTGCTTGTCGATATTATGCTCTAAACGCATAAGTGAAACACAAGATCAAGCATTTCCACGATCCAAAACTCAAATTCACTTTTAAGAAAAGATATCAAGAAACACTCCATAACAATTGGAATGAGCATGATTCGAGACCAAAAAAACTGAAAAGGAAAATAAAGCACAAGCTTTCGCCAGAACCATATCTTCTATAGCTAATGAGGAGGCCGCGGATTTTGCAGTAAGAAGGTTTTTTGGGGATTGCAAATGCATGAAAGATTTGTGGAAGAAGGAGGAGGAGGAGAAGTGGGAGGCGTAGAACCAGAGAGACGGTTTGCAAGAGGAGAACCGAGACGTCAAAGAATGGATAGGAAGGAGGAGGAGGAAAGTGGGACCCGCAAGGAAAAAGAAAGAAAGAAAATAAATAAAAATTGACCAAATAATAAAAAATGGATCACTTTTGTAGTAGTGGGACACACAAGGATAATATGATCAAAACACAAAAAATGGGAGTGTCTAAGTCAAAAGAGGAGTGAAAATAGCGCGACCCTTTAAAATTACTACACATTACTAACATATATAGATACAAGACCAGCAATCTGAAAACTCAAAAGTCATTTATAATCGTGAACACTCGATTTTTCGTCCCTAACAGTGAACCTTAACTTTTTTTCATTGCCTCAAAGTGTCGACTTCTAGCGAAGGGACCGCCGCCAACTTCTTCTGAGGACGAATCGCCGATAGCCGGAGAAGACGAAGGACTAGACGAAGAAGAAGGGCAAGAATCTAGAGATGTTCATTTTCACTTTCTATTCATTCATTCCCATCGACTCTCACTCATTCTTTTCCTCATAATATTGTAGAAATGTAGAAATACAACAATCGTCTTTTCATTTCGTCATTTCAATCAACCAAACAGTATCCAGAAAGGGGATAAAACTTCCATTCCTATTCCAATGACTTCATTCCTACAGCTAAACTTATGCCCTCGATCACCACACACACAGAGATGTAAGTATAATTAGAGTCCAACTTGCCAAATTGTGGAATATTTGCAACATGAACGAATGGTGTGTTTATTATGCGAATAATTAAATGACTTGCAAATTATTTTTCTGAAATGATCTCTTATATAAAACACAAAAATGAAGTAAAAGCATTTTCATGATGAACGAAAATGTTTATAATAAATAAATGTTAACAATGAAAAGCTTTTTAATTAACAAATTTTGCTAAGCAATGCGAATGATCAAGTTTAGGAAATATTTTACCAAATCATTCATTTTTTATCAAATAAATAATGACTGGCCAAAATGAGGGAGCTCACTTGCGCTTTAGCAAAGACACTTTAACGTGTGTTTGGAGTGACTTTTACTTCTTTATTATTAGAGATTTGACTTTCATTTAACATCAAATACTTCACGCACATATGAATACTCAAGGTCGCTTGCAACTATGTAAAATCTTTTCATAATTTTTCTGAATTAGGTTTCTTAGTTTCGACAGAAAAGAAAATAAGCAACCATTCGCTTAGACAATTGAAGCTCGTAGTGTAAAGAGCGTAGCCTCTATGCTGAATCATGTTTCTTTCGGAGTTTTCGTTCTTTATCTTCTGAAGTATGGTTAGACGGTATCCTTCACCTGCTTTGGTGCACTTGAGGAAGCCCACTTTCTCAATCATATCACAGTCCGAGCCATCCACGCCAAGACCAAGGAATTCAAAAAGGATCACCTTCTCTGAGGTCTGCTTGTGGAAGCTGCAGATGAGCGGCCACGAAGAAAAACAAAGAGATATGGACATTGCCCTCCTCCACCACGATCTGGGTGGCACAGTATCAACGGGGATGGAGCAGTTGACGAGGAATCGGGAATGGCGGGGAAATGACTCTGTCGACACATTGCCAATCAAATGAGGTTTGCCCGAGCGAGTTGATGCAATCGTCCTGTCGGCGCATCACAAAAGACAGAACGCTATAGACCGTGCGAAGAACATTCAGGTGTGAAGAACATTCGGATTCGCGGTCATGAACTTTCGTGAGAATATGGTGTAACAAGTAACCAATTCGAGGATTCTTCAGTGTCGACAATGATTTCCACACTGTCCTGTCTAGTTCATCACCGACAGGAAACGCCTTTACAGACGCACAGCATCTATCAGCTCCCTAACTTCCGAAATCATCTTGACCACCCTCAGTTTTGCTGTGAGAAGCGACAGTACTTCGGAGCAGAGTAGGGCAGGACAAGTACAGTAACTCACCCCGAGTCAGTCTCGCGTTGTACCACCTTGGAGAGTCTCCCTTCGCAGGCTTTTGCACTTGCCGCGCACTGAAACCAGATCATAGCTCGTAACTCCAGTGCGCTAAACTTTCTTCCTGCCATCTTTGAAGCAACTGTGACACCTCAAAAGTCCAGCTACCCTACCATCAACATTCTATCATACCCACCACACCAAAAGCATGACTTTTATACCTGGCATAGCTATTGACCTAGCATTCCTTATACGTCTCGAGTAGCAATCAGGTGATCTTGACATCGAAAATATAACCACAGAGTAATCCACATTGAAATTTCACTCCATCAGTGTATAAAATGTCGACTGCAGAATTCCAATAAGCAATGAGAAGTAACCTTTTAATGGTTTTCTCCAGGGAAAAGAAAAAGTAATACTTAATAGCCAGACGGCACGAATAGCTCTAAATCATTATATAGGTTCCAATCCAGTAACTAGAATCTAATATCATGCTTTATCCGTGACAAATAACTCAATTGGCAAAAAGAAAAAAGTTCCGACTAATTCAAAAAACAAAGTATGTAAAGAGATTGCTCACTTTTCCTCTACTGCTGTCAGTCTGAGACTTTATCCAGCCTCATCTGAATCACCTAAACACAACCTAATTATGTAATTAAAAACTACTAGTTTCATACACAGTCCTAAAGCTGTGGGTCTCGAGGGTGGAGATTCGATATTCATTGCCAGCAACCAAACCATCGTTTACACCAGTTGGAGATGGCACTGTGCGAACCATACGCAAATCATACCTGGTGGGATTTAGCATATTGAAATGGCAGCCAAGGCATCGTGTGCCTCTGCAACATGGTTGAGGTATATTGAGGGCCAATCCTAGTGATTTCTCAAACTAAGATCAGAGAATATGGAACCAATTATCTACTTCTCCCAAAGCCAACCCTAAACCTGAATTTACTAGCTAATAGGTACACTGCCAAGGTGCCACCTTGCCAGGGACCCCTATCCTTACACAGGTTTTCAACATAAAGTAGTCTACAAGTTCATCCCAATGCTCAGCACATCAGCATCAAGTTTTTTGTCGCTGAAGCACCAGCATTTGTGCTTTCATGTATCCCAATTTTAACAATAGAGACTTGAGGATAATGGGATTCCACATAATATAGGACTAACTTGATTGTTCAGTGTCCGTGTCTAAGGCTCACAACAAAACTTAACCATCTAATCTCGCAGTCTTCCACAGTTGAGATACTACCGTGTCCTGCCTTTGGATGATATTTCCTCCCGTATCAAGTAGAAGTCATCTGTTGTATATAAACCTAAATTTATTAGTTTTGAGTTGTCAAGAAAAGGATAATTCAAAATCTCAACTGCCCTCTCAGCAACATTTTGAGGACCTATCTCATGTCAAGAGAAAATCCGACCGCGCCCGTACTTTTTCCTGAGAGATACAATAATTCCCTCCGCAAAAATGGAAAACCTTCTACATCTCCCAGGAAAACAAGTACAATGAAAAGATTTACCAAATTTTGACACTTCACTAAATCTATTTTTCAGACTTCCATGGAAGCCTTTTAACCAGTCATTCACTCTTAAAAACTAATGATCCAAACTCAAACAATTTGTATTATAAAAACCCCAATAACACAACCATACTAGCATATAAGCGAAACAGAGAATAAGACTTCCTAAAAACCAAATAAATCTTCTTCAGGCCCTCAAGTGTCATGAAGTGAATAATGGTCTGCCCAGAAGTACAACTAATTGCCATGACGAACTTCCTGTGACTAAACTACACCAGATGAATCATGCCACCGTCAACAAAGGTACCTACTACAAAAAGGTTATCCCACTAATTGCCTAGATTTTAGTTATCATTATGAGGGAATAATAACCACGAAACAGTTTTGGCGAATAAAGTTCAGATTTCTGGCAATATTTACAGGTTACTTTACTGTTCCAAGAACACACTATCAGTGAAATCTCCAATTGGGTTATATTCACAGTTCTAGCAAAGGACTGCAGTGAAAGTATTGAAAGATCGTACAGAAGCAACATGCTTGCCAATTCAACCACACAAGAAATCCATCCAGGAAAAATTACATGACATAGAACCATGAGAACCACCATCACAACAGGTATAGGCAATGATTGCAACTAATATACCAGTGAAGCACTCTGGTGGACATATATATGTAAGTTTGGCCTCTTGATTGAGAATATCAACACATCACCAGTATATACCAAAACCAATCACAGCGCTTGATTCCTTTGTATGGAAAATGAGTACACAAAGCACTGTCAGATAGTTACCGCAATTTGGCGATAGGCAACTGATGCATGCAAGTAAAATCTCCACAGATTACCACAAGATATCATCTAAGACCTTGCACCACTGTTTCCAATTCTCTAATTTCGAAACGCCTTCCCATTGAATTAGCATCCCTACATCTTGTTGCAAGATAAAAGAACAGCCACGCAACCATGAAGAACACCTCCATAGTTGACTGGAAAACTGAAGCAAACACATTTCCTCCAACTCGTCCCAGAGCCCATCTCACAAAAGTCCCGCAAACTATCGCTTCCAAACACTTCAATTGAATAGCCTGATTCCACATTGTCAATACCAAGTAACAACCTTCCTTAACAATCTCCTTCCCACTCTTCCTCGAATCAACAATGGCAATCCAAGCATCCACCACAAACACAAAAGCAATAAATGTATCAAACAAGAACCATACAAACAAGAAAGCCGAAATTTCCTTCTCAAAACCCCGAGTCCACGGCAACATAACTGAGAATGGCATCAACTTCAACCTCACAAACAGCTTGAAGAATGAGTACTGATCCTCAATTTCACCAAAATACCACAAACCAAGCATCTGAGTCAACGCATCTCTCACTGCCCACCTCATTAAAATGAACCCAGAAAGCCTCCTGAGTCCTAATCTCGATCCCTGCCACAGTACTCCGATGAGCGAGCTAAACCGCCCCAAAACATCGTTGACCACAGCAACAAACACAGAACCAAAAACCCACGAATATGTAACCAGAAACCCCAGAATAACCCAACCATAAGCTGCAGACAAGAAGCTCACAAGGAAAAAGAAAGCGGCAGCATCATGGCGACCCAGCTCTAGACCCTTGATAAAGAACTGCAAATCAACAATCCTATCAAATTCCTTCTCACCTCTCATCTCCTCCTCTTGCTCTTCACCATCACCATCTTCTTTCTCACCAACATCCTCATCAGACCTAAACAACCGATCATCCACTCTGAATTGGACCCCAGGACGCACAATCTCAGGATACCGTAGGCCGTTATCCACCAAGTTGGGCGAGAACCCCGAGCCGGGCCTGGACACAGAGAGGATCACGAGAGTACCATTAGGCTGATCCCTGCGATGGTGGCTAAAGGGGGACCGATTGGGGTCATCGTCCCCAGAGAAGAAGTCGTCGTCGAGGGTGCCGACGCGGGTGAGGTGGAGGAAGGGTCGGTGGCGGCGGCGGAGGTGGGCGGGTTGCTGGCCGCGGAGGCGGTTGTGGGGGTGGGGGTAGTTCCCGGCGAGGTCGAGGCGGGAGAGGAGGGATTTGAGAGAAGGGTCGCGGTCGATGTAGGAGGTGAGGAGGAAGGACCCGTTCTCGACGAGGGTACGGAAGGAGAAGAGGAGGAAGGAGAGGAAGAGGAAGGAGATGGGGTTGGAGTTGAAGGTGGAAGCCGTCTGCTTCAAGATTTGGGTGGTGGTCCGGAGGTTGCTCAGCCGCGGGTGGTCGCTCATCGCCGCCGGTTCTTGAAAAGTGAAACGGAGAATTCGGGGGGGAATCAAGAAAAGGGCTTCGCGATTGTTGGGTCGATCTTGATTTTCCTGGCGGTGGTTTCTTGGCGAGGGAGGGTTGAGATTTTTCAGAGAGAGCAACTGAAAAACTGATCTTTTGAGCTGTGGGGGGCTCCCTCCTCCGTTGGGGCTTTCGATTTCCACACAGCTTTGGAATTGGGAGCTACAGTTAAAAGGGTCGACAGATTTGGGAATGGCAGGCAAGAAATGAAGAGGAAGATGTCATGCTCGATCTTTGATGGGGCGGAGTGATCATCGATGGGATGAAGATGGATGGGGACTGATGGAAACAAAAGAGGAAGACGGGTGGAAAATGGGAGTGGGAGAGGAGAGGAACATATGCCTGCTCATTTGTTTTTAAGGGGTCAAAAGGCAAAATATTTGTTTTATGAGCTGCTTTTTGTGCAGGCGCACAAAAAGCACGGATATTTTAACGCTGGAAATTGTTGACAATATATATATATTTGGTCGGAACAATAGAGAGATATTAAGAGCCGATTTGGAGGTTCAATTGGGTTTATTTGTTCAAACATTGTCGCCGCAGCGACGTCGGTGATGTGATTCGTTTTCTGTGATGTGCCGGATAGAGTCATCATGCGTTAACTGCTGTGTAGATCGACCGTGTCATCTTTGATACATGTTGTTTCGGGAACATTGCATGCTTGCAATGTCGATTACATTGATTATAATAAGTGCATGAAAAGATGACATGAGACGACCATTGATTTACAAAGTGTCTTGCGATAATAATAACTCGATCTCGATAAGTATAGACTTCGAAGTTAATCCCGCTCATCTACATTCTCATTATGGTCTTTGTTCCATGTTTGAAGATTTTACGAGAATACGGTCTGCAAATTTTATATAAGAAGATATAGATTTCACAAAAGCCTTATGATTTTAGGAATTTTATGATCAAATTTCCTCTATACAATCTTTTTTTTTTTTTTGGTCGAAAGGTAGTTTTATTTCAGAATTTAAAGGTTTGAACATAAAAAGCCCAAAGAGGGCGCAGTAGTGCGAGAAAAACAGGAAAGGCCCAAAGTGTAGTTCTATTCCAGAGTGTGCGTGATGGCTGAAAAGAGGTAGATGCTGCATTGTCGGGTTGCTTAGGGCCTGTATGGTAACCATTCTCATTCTCTGATCCTGTTCCCTGGAATAGTAAAGAATGAGAATCATGTTTGGTAACGCAAATAATTTTGATTCTGATTCTGTTCCCAAAATCAGTTTTAGAGCAAAATCCAGAACTACAAAAAAGTTGGTTCTGAAAAAAAGAATCACTTTTGAGAATTACAAAACAGAATGAAGTCTCATATCTCTTATTTTTCCCTTTCAGTTCTCTCGTCACTTTTCTCTCAACCTAATAAAAATAAAATAAAAAATTCTAAAAAAATTGGAATTTTTTAAAAAAATCACAAAAAAAATTAGAAAATCCCTAAAAATAGAAAAGGCTTAGATTATGCTAGTTTGACCTCATTTTCATAAAATTGGGCTTAAATTTCCTAGATTTCATAGATTTCACTCTTCTGCAAAAAAATGTGGCAGAAAATGAGGGCATCCAACATGCGGATAATAACATATATACTTGTAGCCATACGTCACAAAATGTGACCATCTGCATGTGGAGCTGGAGCCAAACGCCCACTTGGATTTAGGACAGAAGCTGCAAAATGATAGTGAATGACTTGTACTTCGTATCAAGGAGGATAATTTGGTTTTTTTTTTTTTGTCAGTGAATAATTTGGTTATTCAGCTGCTATGTTTGTATGTATTTTGGAAAAAGCAACATTTAAAGTAAAAAAAATGAGTTCTTAATATGGGAACTATCCTATGCTTCAATCAAACTTCAAACATCATATATTAAAATTTGTGTTTCATTTATGACATGCTAAAAAAAATAAGTATTTTAAATTATTTTAGTGTGCATTGGAAATTTGTCTTCAATTTAGGATGAAATTTTACAAAGTAACTACATAATTATTTGACTTAAATGAAAAAATTAGGAAGAGAAACGGTTTTTCGAAACAGAAAATTTGTGCAATTATCAAACGCGTTTCTATTCCAAGAACAGAAATTTTGGGCAGTTATCAAACACGTTCTGATTCTCTACAACTCATCCATGAACAGAATCAGAAAAAGTCATTTTAATCAGAATCAATTTTCTGGAACAGAATGGTTACCATACGCAGCCTTAGCTTTCAGTGCTCTTATAAAGTTATGGGCACTTTTGATAGTGTAGTTCCCTGATTTTTGATTAGTCCACACCAGTCTGTCAATGTTGAGGGACGAGCTCAAGGGGATAGATAGGATTTCCGTGACAATCTCCTCATAAAAAAGAAGTCTAATTGTGTGTTCATCCCACTGCTTTTCTTCTTTGGAAATCAGGTCTGCTACACAAAAAAAAACTTCATTCTTGAGAATGAAAGCCTATTGAATCTATCTTTCTACTAGTCAACTTTCTTCTTGGACTTTTGGTGCCCAAAAAATAAAAATAAAAAACTTTATCCTTGGACTAGGGCAACCTGTTCGTTGACTAAACTTACTTAACAAAACTCTTGGTCTCGTTATCATCAATTACTTCCTTTTGCCATTAGGGGTAATAGAAAAAGACTGGAAGCCCGAAAGCGTAGGGCAACCCGATTTTTCTTGCCTAAATAGGCTCGGATCACGATTTTGGACTGTCCTTTTTTTACAATTGGGCCGTACTTTATAAATGTAATATATGAAAATATGAATAATGGAAAATACATCATTTACGCTATATAATAAATTCAAAATTTAGGCTAAAAAATTAAATATATAAAAAAAAAGTGATTTTTCATATGCTCGGGCACAGTCAGAGTCACATTAACAGGAGGCGGTGAATTCTTCCGACTCAGAAATGGAATGAAAGAACACGATAAACAAACCGTATTCGATGTTTTGGCAGAAGAACATAACCGGAAAACTACACAGAGAACAATATCAACATAACCTTCCTTTGTGAACATCGTCCATCTGAAAACAATTATAAGGAAAATCACAAACGTAAGAAGGACAGGAGTCATCGCAACACATTGTAAGGTTTTATTTTGTAAAATTACGAGCATATAGTAAAAGAATAACAAGCAGTTGAGGCTACCAAGCATGTTTCCCTCTGACATGCCAAATTGATAGTTTATATTCTGTTCATGCGAACTGTAACCAAAAGGCCGGTGACAAGGGAATGCCGAAGGTTCCTGCAAATGCCTTTCCATTTCTCTGCAGCTCAGAAGCAAACTGAAGAATGAGTCATTCATGAGTTGTGGTCTTATTCCCAGAACATCCGACTTTGTTGAGGAACACAACTCCTGCTGGACTTGTTCAAAGATGATCACAAATAGCTTTTGTAAATTCGGTGTTTGTTGACGTGCCACCAAGGTCAGCAGTTCGGTACTTCCCCTCAGCAATGGTGTTAAGTATGGCATCTTGGATTCTATCAGCTTTATCATGAAGCTTCAAGTGGCGTAGCATTGTGACAGAACTCAACAGCAGGGCAGTTGGATTTGCTAAATCCTACACAAAAGGACCAATTGGATAAAATTTCATTACTGATAAAAAAGTGATCATCTAGCATGAGTTCAATGTGAAAGATGCAGCAAGGAGATTAAGGATCATTTTGGAATGGCTTTATCATTACTTTTATTTTTTCTTTATCTTGTAGCATTTGAAATGTTAAAGGTTGAAGACTAGAACTTTCAAAGCATAAAAATATTGACATGTGTAGTCATCAAAAAAATTCATAATGTCTTAAAATCATACACATTCAAATGTCAGATTTTCAAAGGGAAAACAGAAGGTAATTTTTAAAAGGCCCTAATTGAATTGTAAACGACTTCAACATGCACAGTACCATGCCTGATCACCAAATTGATCAAGCAAAATTCTTTCTATCTTTCTGATACGCTTCCCCAACTGCCAACCAAGGTTTTAAATAGCAGTTGCGGTCACCGTCAATATTGTTCTCGGTCACATCTAGCGCTATTGCAGTGATAATGCCTAATAACACCTCTCTCAACGTTATCACCATTATCCATTCAACCCTCCGAAAAGAAGCTACTGTTGCAATTCAACTCATCTTAATTGAAAATGGCCACTGTTTGCACAGAGAAGAGAGTCCTTGAGGAGGAAGGAGGAAGAAAATGAAACCTAACGACATAAAGAAAACTAAGATCTGGGATTGGCCTCCTCTTACGTATTTTTCTCTTTCTTTTTGTTTTTTGTTTTCTGTTTTTTGCCTTCTGAATGCATGCTGGGTCTCATCCAGACCAAAACATGCAAATCAGACAGAAAAGACAAGGAAATTAAAGGCCCGGTGAAATGTAAAAGGACCCGTTCAACAGTAATTGCCGAAACTGTGTATAAAAACTAAAAGTTCCGACGAAAATATAATCTTTAGAACTACGGCTTAGGGAGTATAACAACTTTTCACCACTAATAGCAATGGAACAAGCCAAAAATATATTTCCCCTTCACAACAATCAGATTCAGTCATCAATCCATACAATCAAACATTTTGGCACCCTTTCATATAGTGAAAAGTCCTCCTATATTCCTATAAAATTGCAACTAAATATATATCCTCCAAAAAATTTCTCGCCAATCTACCACATGTTGTGTGGACATTCTACAAAGTCATCCTCCTAAAACCTATCCCTTATTTGGCGGTCACCATGCCCATAAGCAACGACAGCAGTCCACAATGCAACTGCTCCCGCAACCACGACCACTATCTAAAACCTTGCTGCCTTTTGCATCGCTATCCGCATACTTTTGAGAGGAAAACCAAGAACATTGATTGACGAGTATATCCCTCTGTTGAGTTTCGAAGCCTAGCAAGTGAGGATTCTCATGAACTAGGAGCAAAGTCGCTCTAGCTTAGTTAATACGAAAAATAAATGTTCCAACTACTTCACCAGCTTCTACAACGAGTGGCTTCTATGGTCCATTCTCCAATCAATATATCAGTATGTTTGAGTTATCTTAATGGTACCAGGATCTAGGTAGAATTAAGTTGTCTTAAACGGAACTCACCTAACTATGATGAAAGAAGCAAAAGAAGCACCCACAGCTTCCAAGTGTTCCTCACTTGATCTTAGCCGAAAGGCCGCATAAAGTAAGTGCTTTGGGAAGCTCACATCAGGGAAAGGAGAAGCTCCCTCCTCCAACAATATCTCTCTAGAATTCCAAGCACTCTCCCAGATATCAGCAATCCTCTTATGCAATGGTATATGCTAGACCTGCGAGTCTTAAGTTCTGACAGAAACCAATCACCTGGAACTTTTCCTTTTGTAGTGGTTAAGATCCAGCGTCCAGACATATTATACCAAGTTCTATGCAAAAGCTTCATTATCTAGACCACTCAAGAAGCACAACATTGTTATCACGTTTCATCTATATATCAGTGTTACTCGACATGATCAGTCCAAAACAAGCACATAAGTTAAATTAGAAAACAGAGACCCCGACAAAGTATGTAGCAATGGAAGAGGAAAATAAACCCTGCGTAAGATAATTTGCAATGTGATCAAATAGTTACAAAGTGCAAGTCAATTTAAAGCTAACCTTTCCAGCAATATCAGGAGCTGAGCCATGTACCGCTTCTGCGAGAGCAATACCTCCCTCCCCAATATTGCAGCTTTACAGAACGCCATACTAGTCAGATACTGCAGATGCACATTAGAACATAACGGAAAATTCAAAATGTTAAAATACCTTGGGGTCAGACCCAACCCTCCTATCAATCCAGCGCACAGATCGCTAATTATATCTCCATAAAGGTTGGGCATCACTAGCACATCAAAGAGTGCTGGATTCTTAACAAGCTGTACCCAACAAGACAAAGTTTCAGCTTAATTCAATAGTTTCCTTCTTTGACACACATGCATGATGTATTTATTTACTCAAAACACATCCACAAAAATAAATAAACACAAAAACTTAGTCATATTATTAGCACATTTGAAAAGTCAACTAACTAAAGATTCTCTTGCACCCAACAAAACAACAACCGATATACTAAAGAAAAATCAAACAGAAGCATAGTTATCTTATACACAAAATGACAGGTATAAAGATGAATAAACACAATTGTTGGACAATGAAAACTGCCTAAACATATTACCCAAGAGGGCTAATCTCATCAGGATAGTGGTAGAAATATCAATCCTCAAATGATAATTAGAATTTTATTTATGCTAGAACTCTTGTTATGCCTTGATCTCAACCTTCCATTCTAGTTTTTCATTCACTCACAACTTAATGTCTCATTTTTCTCTCAATGAGTAACTTAACCCCTCTCTGTAGAAAGAATTGTGCATTTACCATCATACAGCAGTTGTCAATCACAACTTCTTCATATGTTATCTCAGGATACTTCTCCGCAACCTCACGGCAACACTGCCACAAAGACGAATCAAAATTAAGTCACAGTGATACAATGTAGCCCTAAAAATGAAGGCGCCTACAAATTAACTCTTTCATTGCTGACGAACCTTCAGAAAAAGACCATCAGTTTTTTGCATGATATTGGCTTTGTGTATTGCTGAGACTCTCTCTCTTCCATGGGTCTTAGCATAGTGAAAAGCATATTCAGCCACCCTCAGACTTGCTTGTCGAGTAATAATTTTAAGGCTTTCAACAACGCCTCTTACAACCTACAACCAGAGATGATCTCTTAAAATAACAACCAAAAAGGTGGTTCACAAGAACTTGTTTATCATGAAACATACTTACTTGATGTTCAAGTCCACTATATTCCCCTTCAGTATTCTCCCGGATGGTGATGAGATCGACATTGTCATACCGAGTTTTATAGCCTGGAAGACTGTAGCAAGGCCTAACATTTGCATATAAGTTAAGTTCTTTCCTCAATGTGAGGTTTAAAGAGCGATGACCTTTTCCAATTGGAGTGGCCATTGGTCCTTTTAGACCTACCCCATTTCGACGGACAGATTCCAAACTTTCCCATGTGAGGAAACTTTGGGTTCTAGGATCTATTTCTTTTGAAACATAATGCTCTTCCCACTCAATTGGCACCTCAGCCTCCTGGAAAACCTACATTCGTGAAAACAGCAAAAACTAAAATTAAGCAAGACCGCTACTCAGCTGCTTAAAGAAGATTAAGGGAAGCTAAGGAGACAGTGAGAACAGCTAACCAGAGGTTAAACTGCATGATAAGATGAGAAAAAGATGAAAACAAAAAGAAAAGAAACTTAAAACTAAAGAATGTACAATCCATCTCTACTCTCAGGGAAATTATGATTGCAAACTTATGCCAGTTAGTGCCCTCATCTAACTTAAGAAAAGAGTAGTTCCTAGTTTAGGGCCTGAATCTGCAATTAGGTGAGCATGCCCATCAAAGATCCTTTATGGCGAATGGAAATAGGAAATTTATAGACAAGAACCAGCAATGGCTAATAAGGAAAGAACAGAAAAATCAATTCACTGCCCACATAAGAGAAGAAGAAGACTTTCGAGTACTCAAGCTAAAAGGCTGTATTTGTCAAAATAACCAGGAATCCAGAGATGCTAGAACCAGCCATTGTAGATAGGATATCAACCAGGTCCCGTCACTTTAGAGTCAGCTCCACTTACAACTAATCTGCCAAAACTATGGTTATTATTTCTCTCTAACAACATGAATTTCTTTGGTATGCACCCCAAACTCCAAGTCCCACCGGTCAGTTTACCCGGTCATGGCAAGGATCATATTTAACCACAAAACTGCCAAAATTCAGCAAGCAAGACAACAAAGTGCCGTCCGTTCGTTCTCCATCTGTCCAAGAGAAAGAAGCTCAGACAAACGACAGAACGAATCTCCACGAAAATACACGATACGCCCTAAAAGCACGCAATTCACACCCCAAAAGAAGCCAATAACAGAAGTATGTTTCCAACACAACAAAGAACAATACGATGAGCTGGAAGGCCGCAAGTGGATCAACCGCCACAAGGCACGGGACCAGAGCTGAATTACGAATAAGTACAGACAACTAACAGAGCGAAGAACGGAACAAGAATCGAGCGCGGAGAGAAGAGAGAGAACCTTCTTGACAGATTCGGCGATCTCGGGGCCGATGCCGTCGCCGGGGAAGAGAGTGGCGCGGATCGGAGCCTGGGAAGAGAAAGCTCTGGCTATGGACGACAGGAGAGAGCTGGAGCTGGAGCTAGAGCTAGAATTAGGGTTAAGGTGGCCCGACGAGAGGATCGGGCTCGAGCGGCTTCCAATCGCGCGTTTCAGAATCTGGGAAGCCATTCGATTCTTCTCTTTCTGTTTGAACAACAGAGAACGATGAAGAATAAGAAGAAGACGATGACCTCGAAACCAAAACGCAGATGAAAGTAAAGGAAGAAAAGTCGTTTTGAGCAAGAGAACACGAATATCGCTCCGCAAGGGTGTCGCGGAGAGGGTAGTTTGGTAAACTCACTCTAAAGCCACATGGTGTCGCGTTTGACTTTTTCCTTTACGTATTTTATTTCGAGAAATAAAATATGGCAAACGCTGGAAAAGGTAAATAAATAGAGTTAAAAGTTTATTTTTTTTCCTAATTTATAGGCGAGAAATGCTGTAGATTAAAGAAGAATTTATTCTAGTCTAATCTAATAAACTAATCTCCCTATACGATAAAGCAAACTCCCAGGAAAAATCTCATCCATAAGCGCGTGCCACTTTGCTAGTACGAAAGCAAATATAATAAATAAAGTTGAGTATAATTTGTGTAATTGTGCCATGTAAATGGACCCATGTGCTTGTCTTAATATTATTAAAAATCTCAAACTAGTACTTAAATGAGATATTTACTTCAAATTAATTTTAATCTCACTTAAAATTCCAAACCGGCACACTTGTTCCAAGCTAACTTTTGTCTCATTGGAAAATCCAAACTAGTATCCCGCATTCATCCTCAAGTAACAATCCATTTAATAACTCGTTAAAAACGCATACGTGTCAACACATATGGTAAATGATTGCAAGACAGATCTAACACGGAGAACGACAATCCCACATGAGAAAACTATGTGTTGATTAGCGTTACGGGTATTGGTTTGCGGTAAATGTGTCACGATGAAAATAATTTGAGATCTTTTGTAAGACGAAATTTAAGTTTAGGTAAACGTGTCATGGATCTTTTCCTACATGTCTATACTCTAACATTCATCTACACTTGCAGGGACCTGCGTGATGCAACGAAGAAATTAAATTTATGTGCTATACACTTTTTATTGAATATCATTACTTCTTATTTTCGAAAAAAAATATGCTTCTTGTAGTTGTATTCTTTATTATCATAGTGAAGACAATACCACATACCTTTTTGTATTATGCGTTCCGATTAGATGGTGAGCCAACACCATATAATGAAAATTTAGCTTCATCGATCATGAAAAATGGAGGACCTTTCAAAACTTTTGATGATAGAACAAGGCAGTAGGGAGTTATTTTCGTATATTACATAGTTTAAGAAGAATGGGGCGAATCGTTTATGTTCGGATTTCATTGCAAAATAACTCCCTACTGCCTTGTTCTACCATCAAAAGAAAAACATACTCTCAACCATACGTGGTTTGATTTATACATATAAAGAGTAAAAGCACAATTATATACTCCAAAGCTAAGTTGGAAAAATTTTAAGTTAATTTGGTAAAAAATAGAATAAAAAAAATATATTATATTTGTTTGGCCAAAAAGGAAATACGACAATTCAAAAATAAATCAAAAAGGAAATAATAACAATTAGTAAGCCATTTATGCAACGCGGGGCCTTTTGTTTGGGCCATGACTCTTAGGGTGGGTTTGATTTAGCTTTCTCAAAGCCTATTGGTGCCTCAAAGCCCCTTGGGGAAAATGTAGGGTGTTTGGCAACTATTATCAAGGGGCTTTATGATGAAAGTTGGCATTGGGAATGCTGAAAGCTCAATGCTGGTAGGGACTAGCATTGAACTTTCAGCATTTGGCCAAATGCTGAGTCATGGTATTTTCTTCCAAAACTATCATCACTTATTCTTTCAAATTCCGATTTTGTCCCTTATTTTTTTCTAAAAAATAAAATTAAAAAAAGAAAAGAAAATGAAACCCTAGCTGCCGAGGCCGCCAGGGGTCACGCGACCCCCGGCGAGGGCCGCCTGCCACGCGAGCCTAGGCGACCCCACCGATGGCCCCTGGGTCAGGTGTTGACACCTAAATTTTGATTTCTTATTTCTTCATTTATGTTGCACAAAATTGAGAATTAATTTTAGTTCTCACCAAAAATAATCTTCATGCATCACATATTTTATTTTTCTTTTTCATTCATTGCATTTTGCACCATCTGGATTAACAACGAGGAGGTGATTTTAATTAACAAGCGATCGGACCAAAAGCACATCATGAGATTTTCGGCTAGAGCATGGGAGTATGTGCTGAATTTTCTATAATTTATTTTGAGCTTAATTAAGTTCATTTAAATGATTTATTTTTAAAAGGCTTAATTAAATGCATATTTTTAGGAAAAGCCTAATTTTAGCTCAGAATTTTGCACAAATGGGGTTGGAAAATAAAATAGAATTCGGCTAAAATAAGCATGTGGTTGCCGAATTGTATAAGTGGGCTTGGACTTATTTTAATTTAATTCAGCTCATATTTAGCGCAATTAATTGAAAGGGCTTTTAATTAATTACACATTAATTAATTAGAGCCCGATTCGAGCCCAAAAATGAGCGTTAAGCCCACGAGCACATGTCATTTTCGGCTGGCCCATTTTCATCACTCTTCTGGCCGAAATTTTCAGAGGAATTTCGACGGATCTGGACTCTTCGAGAATTAAATAAATTCAGAAAATTATCTAGAAAATATAGTCCTGCAAAATTGAAACTCTATCTCTATTTGGCTATAAATAACTGAGAATTTCGTTTGATCTGGACTCTTCCGGGATCAGAATTTTCGATCCAACGGTTGTCGCGTAATCCTGGGACTACTAATCCGATGGTCCGTTTCGACTCCTACTCCTACTAGGACTCTTAGTCTAGGTTCTATATATGTGCTATTACTTCACAAGCGGAGGAGGGGGGCCATTTTAATTTGAGATACGGCCGAAGGAGTGAATTCGGGGGAAGAAAAGAGAGTCTCGTGAGAGACACCATCAAGGAGGAGAGTCCAGGCCGAAATCTCAAAGGTGGAGGGATTGGGGGTTGGCGCACACTGGAACACCAAAGGAGACTACTCATCTGGGACATACGGCATAATACACAATAACCGAAGGCCTTGCAATTCCAGCAAGCTTCATCATTCCTCAACCTCGGTCAGGAACCCAAGTTGGCATAACAAGACACGTACAGGGGGATTCTAGTCACAAGGAGGTCTCTTGGTCATCATCCATGGGCCAATTGTCATAGAAAGAGGAGGAGAAGCCAATCTTTCATTAGCATCACAATCCTACTCTTTTTTATTGTCTTTTCTCCTTTATTTCTTTCCCATATTTTATTCATGGCTTCAACTTGCAGGAAAAGCTAAAAGAGCAGAGTCATCGAGGTCTTCCTGCGAAGCTACTAATGACGCTATGTGAATGCCAAGCCATGATCAGTAAAGGCAACAACAACTCCTTGTAGTGTTTTCGTGTCCAAATTCAATATTAATGTTACTGGAGTCCAAGTTTTTTTGTTCGTGGGCTTCGTGGTCTATGATTTGGTTAACTCGTTGAACCTTGGGATTCAACAACTTCTAAGCCCTCCATCGGTCAATTCTATCTTCGAAGTCGTTGTCTCGTGGTCTATTTTGCAAATCACTTGAACCATGGTTGCATCGAAGCACGAAAGAAGATTCACGAGTTTGGCGCTCAAACCGTCAATACCAGTTATTGCGCTCGTTCCCGACGCCTTCTGCCCACTATTCCAGCTCTACTTCGGACGAATTCTGGTTGCTTTTTTTAGTGCCGAAACCAGGCTGTGGTTGCTGAGATTTGGAGTTGCTATTGTGGGGGAATTATTGGCTGCTGTCTAGTGGCGTTTCGTTGCTGTTCGAGGCACTAACAGTCCAATTTTGGACAATTTGTGTTCGCTGAATAGTGCAGGTTTTTGGAGGCAATTGATCACACTATTTGGCACGAGATACTTGTTGATTTGGTGCCATTGAAAGCAAGATCAGCCGCTGTTCAATCTAGCTTCAAGGTCATCGTCTATGGCTTGAGGGAGGCGAACTTGACAATCTCGTCAAAATTAGGTAACGGCCGTTCTATTCATTGATATCATCATATTGCCGTTATTGACATGGTTGATTGAGCATTGATGAATTTTTTGTGTTGGAAAGGAAAATCTTTTATGCTAAAAAATTCAATCTTGTTTAATCACTTGCAAGAAGCCGAATTGAGGATTTTGATGTTCTTTCAATTTGCGGAAAATAGAATGTGCCTAAGATGAGATGTGTATTTTGCTTGTCTTGAATCATGCTCGAAGTAACATGTTTATCTTAATTAATTCATTAACTGGATAATTATGAAA
This sequence comes from Lenwebbia sp. NSW1173648, assembly GCA_029784005.1. Taxonomy (NCBI): domain Eukaryota; kingdom Viridiplantae; phylum Streptophyta; class Magnoliopsida; order Myrtales; family Myrtaceae; genus Lenwebbia; species Lenwebbia sp. NSW1173648. The sequence goes on along the minus strand of JARCGZ010000008.1, from coordinate 15,330,497 downwards.
TCGGACAAGACAAAATTCAAGTCGGCCTAAACTCCTTGAATTTTCGAAGATTGTGAGTAATTGCCTAATTGGATGAAATATATTTTGATCATGGTTGGTTATTGATCTTGTCTTGCGATTATCTGATATTTTTTTCCACGTCATGGATAAGATTTGATTAAATTGGGTTAATTAAAAATTGAGACTTTTGTCGAATTGGATATGGAATCTTCGGCTCACTCCCCTCCCTCTTAGCCGAATTGGATGTGTTATGATGAGCCTTGGTTCGAACTTTTTATCTTAGTTAGTTGAGTAGCCTTATCTTTGATTATCTAATGATATCCGGTTGTTGTGGATAAATTTTTTCCGAATTGGATAATATCTAATTTGCTTCGGATAATTATCTCATCAAATCAGTTGAATTGTCTTTATCTCTTGCGGTTATGTGACGTTATGGATGAGAATTGTTTGAATTGGATAATTATCCGATTTTTGAGAATTATCTAAATTATTTTTGTAAATCCTAAAGATAATTTTCTCAAACTAAAATTGAACATTGGATGAGGAAAGGCGGACCCCACTCTCATATTTTCAGTAGCCCCTCCTTATTATCTTTGGTCATGTTTGTTTGATTGTTATAAATTTTGCACATTAATAAACAAACATGCCCATAATGTATGCTCCCATTGTGCCTTTGTCCCTTCGGTAAAATAAAATCACCCAACAGTGCCAAGACAGATTCAATCTAGAGCGCCGCCGGGTTCATTAAGAAAAGAAAGAGAGCAAGTAGTCTGGATTTCGCGAGCAGCAGTGACAAAGGAGGACGAAACCCCAAAACTGAAGATTGCGTAACGTCGTTCCGTCCGGCTGGGGGTAGATCGTTGTGTCAGGGAAAGGAAATCCTCCCGATCATTGGGGAATCTTCGAAGTCAGGGACCAATTTCCTGACAAGGAGCTACGGAAGTTGAGTCACGGCCCTGACCTCCCTAAGAGATCATGTATCAATCTTAGAATATATATAGACATGCCAAGGTGTCCCCTTGCCCTTAGCCACGATCTTGTGGAATGGGATGGTGGTTTGTATGAAATTTCGTGGTTCGCCCTTTGTCAAAAGAGGTGATGTTATTCCATACCCCCAATTCGCTTACTGACTCGAATCTAAGAATACGTTACGAATAAAATTCTACTCTAGCCCTAATCTTTAGGAATGAGTGAATTTTTCAGAAAAATTCGAAAATTAAAGGTACATTATGGGTATTTTTGTTTATTCTTGTTCATCCTTTTTGTTTGCTTATTTTTCGCTTAATAATTTTGGGGAAAACATAAAAAAAAATCATTTGCATGTCATATAGTTTTAGATCATATTTTTCCATGTCATATAGTATAGTTTGCATTCGCATTTTCTCAAAGAAAAAATAAAAAAAATAGTCAGTTCATTTCATCAATTTAAAGGGATTTTTCATGAAATCTGGTATCGAAAGGGCATTAGTTTTTTTCTAAATTAATGTAACCAAGTCTCCTGACTCATTTCATATGGTTCGTGGAAATACATTAATTCTCCCGTTAATTTATTTAGGTTCTAATCTACCTACTAAATAAAGATTAGTGGCAGCTCCAATTTGATAATTTTGCATGAAATCATACCCTAAGTTGCGATTCGATAGGGCTTGGGAAGGTCCGAATTAGGTTAAATAATCAACCTGATAATCCGTTAACCTGAATCTAATTTTTAGGTCGCTACACCAAGCGATGGCCCCTTGGGGTCACCTGACCCAGGCAATGGCCGCCTAGGTCGCGTGACCTCAAGCCTCGTTGTTGGGGTCGCACGACCCCCGACAGTCGTCGCCTGGGCCGTGCGACCTCGTTGATGGCCCCTGGAGTCGCCCGACCCAGGCGATAGCCCCCTGGGGTCGCACGACCCAGGCAACGGCCACCTGGGTCGCGCAACCTCAAGCCTAGTTGCCAAGGTCGCGCGGCCCAAGCGACCACCTCCAAAGGTCGCCTGACCCATGGCGTCCTCGGCCGACGGCCACCGGCACCAGATCTAGCTCGTCAGCGGTCGCCTACCTTTTGCCCTAGGTTTGTTTTATTTAATTATATTTTATTTAAATATATAAATATGATAGAAAGCCCCTTTTGAAATTTATTTTGCCAAACACTAGTTAGCCCAAAGTTATTTTTCAAAGTGATTTTTACCAAATGTCATTTGCATTTCCCCCAAAGCCCCTTAGGCTAAAGGTATTTGCATTCTCCCAAAGCCCATTTCCAAAGTTGAACCACACCCACCCTTAGCACCGTAAGCTAATTCTTTGGAAAAATTTCAAATAAGAGCCCCAAATGCCCTTATTTTCTCAAATAAGGGCATGAAGTGGTCATTGTTTCAAATAAGGACCCAAAGTGCTCTCTTTGTCTCAAATAAGGACCTGAAGTGGCCATGTCTATTTCAAATAACGGTCTGACCTCGTCGGCTATCCAAATATTCCGGCCGATCAAGGGCATTTCCGTCAAAACATAATTTTAACCTAATTTTTAGTTAAATTATAGTAAAAACTAAAAATATAAAAGTAAAAAAAAAAAAAAAAAGAGATACAGGTGAGAGGGGCTACCCTCCGGCCTGTGGCCGTTGCCCCACTGCCGGTGGGGCGGCGGCCATGGCCGGTAGGGTCGTCGGTGCCTCGGCGAGGGACGACGACCCCACCGACCAGAGGTGAGGAAGATGAGAAGACAAAGAGAGGAGAGGGCCGCAACCCTTTGGGTTGAAGAAGAAAACAAAGAAATGGGAAGATTTCACATTGTGTTTCAAGGGAAGATGAGAAGACCCAAAAGATGAAAGAGAGGAAAATAAAGGCTGAGAGGAGATTTTCTCGAGCAACATCCCTCATGACATAAGATTGAAAGATCCAAACCTTCCTCTTTGGAGCGGAAACGGATGCATATTCTGATGCTTGCACGGGTGACAGCTCATCTGCTTCCCAAATGTTTTTGAAGCTACTACACTTGATTTCTGAATTCCTACATCCCGTTAAGGACAGGTTCCGGCTCTATGGATAGAGCCCTTCTTGAGTGTCCTACTCCCTCGAGTGTCTTTGCAGTTAGCAGCGGAAAGAGATAATTCCCTCTATAGTGACGGTACAAAATCGATCAGAGAGTAGGATACAAATCAGTTCGTAATAAAAGAGAAATCGATAGGTGGGTTTGATGGAAAAGAAATACCAGTTCTTGTCCAAGTTGGATAGCGGTTGCGTGATAGCTAGATTTCTTCCTTGAACTACTTCAGCAGAACACACAGATCCTCCTGAACCTTGATGAGAACGACACCAGCATCACTCGGCTCTGGCCGGGTCGCCGGCCCTTGCCGAGGCACGAGCGACCCCGCCGGCCATGGCCTCTGTAACGTACCTATTTTAATATGATATTACATAATATAAAGGCGCATGCAGAAGACGATATCAAGCAATGAGGCCTGTCTTACAAGTGCATTCAAGAAATAAGGTAGGCATGCCTAAAGGGGTTACAGCCTTTTAGGGTTCGTTATGGCTTATAATAGATAGTAAAAACACACGACAAGCTAGGGAATACTTCATTATATATATATATATATAAAGCATTTAGTACAACCCTTCCCAAAGAAAACAACTACTGGGAGACAATAACAAAGGTATGGGCTCCCTATCTAACCATCCATAGAAGGCGTTCTCTATTGACGCCCTATTGCCACCTCACGGCCACATCAAAAAAATTCGCTAATGTGTCGTCCTTGCCCAAAAGCCTACATGTACAACTGCTCCTCTAACCAACTCTGACCAACTACTCCTTGCTACTGCTGTTGCTACTGTCGCTCGTCCGCACATCGCTACCACCATCGCTGCGCTCACCTGCCAGAGGAGAGGGGAGTGGTCCAATCCACTGGCCCAAGCCCCAGACGTATACGGCAATACAGTGGTGCATGACGTGATCATTCGCAGATCCCATGTCCATCTCTATAACCGTATAGAGACTGCCATAGCGAGTAAAGGGAGGGTAGGGATCGGTACGCACCTCCCATGTGCGAGTGACGAGTACCGGAGCGCCGAAGTGGTAGATGGTCCTGGCAGGGGGAGGGGTAGACGACATACTATCTAGCTGAAAAATTGTTAACCAATGAGGGTGAGTACAACTCAGCAAGCAAAACGTCTAACATGACGATTAGACTATCTATTTATCATTTGATAGAGCAAAAGATAATAATTCCACAAGCGTACGAGTATGTTCGACCACGAATATAATCAAGGACTCAAGCTATATCAACTGCGTATAGACTACTTGTTAGTATCACCTCGTAATTCAACGCTTGTATGCGTTTACGAGGACTGTCCATCCAAAGTGGCACACCTCATGATCAGGATCATCTAATGACACAGTTCCAGAACCAACACTCAACCATGGCCAGCACATACCAGTCCATCTAGCCTTACAGTTTGAGACTAATAAGGTCACTTAAGGCTCTTATTTGAAACAATGTCCACTTCATGCCTTTATTTGAGATAAGGAGGGCACTTCAGGCCATTATTTGAGAAAACGAATGCATTTCGGGCCCTTTTTCAAAATTTTCCCTAATTCTTTTGTGATTTTTCTTTCCGTAGCAAAAGAAGGCAAAAAAAGAAGATACGCCTATATAAACACTGCATCCCAATCGCTAATTGACACGTCGTTTCTGGTGGTGGACATTCAAGCCGCATTTTGTTGGGCTTCGGAAATAAACTTTGATGAAAAGCAAACGCCTTTAGCCTAAGGGATTTTGGGGAAATATAAATTGTGTTTGGTAAAAAAAAATTCATTGTAAAGCAACTATGAGTTAAGTAGTGTTTGGCAAAATAAAAATTGCAAGAGGCTTTGGCTGTAATTTTTCCTTTTTTATTAAAAAATAAATCAAACCCTTCGCTAGCTCCAGCAAAGGGATCAGGCCGGTGGCGGCCATTGACCGAGGTCACACGACCTCGGGCGACTCCCGACGAGGGTCACAAGACCTCGGCGAGGGCCGCCTGAGTCGCAAGACCCTAGGCGACGGCCGCTTGGGTCGATCGACTTTGTCGGCCCTTCGTTGGCCAGATCTGGCCTCGCCGGCCGACCGCCCTCACACAAGGAATAGTAACAACGAGGGGTGAATGAACTGTAGAACTAGAGTTTTACTTTTAAAAAGATTTAAAATTAGATTTTTAAGTAAGGATTTTAGGGAAAAATAGGCAACTAACTATTTCGTTAATTGATGCCTTAAGCATTCCGAAAATGCTAAAAGCTCGAGACTAGTGGAGACTTGCCTTTAAGTTTCAGTCTTCCCAATGCTAGCTTTTGGCCTAAAGCCCCTTGGAAATGGTTAGTAAACACACGAAATTTTTCTGAAAGGGCTTTCAAATGGAAACTCCTCTCTTTGGTAACTAACGAAAGCCAGTCTTGAAACTACTCTGAATCAATTTATTTCGAAACTAATATAGAACTACGTTAATTATTTATCTCAATTTAAATAAGTAATGGATAAAGATGAATGCTTTTGAGCTGTGTAGCTCATCAGCGTCCCTTTCATGATTAGAATCCTTACACTAATGGTAATAATTTGATTGCGAAATATAATTATAACTTTATTCTCCTGGCATCACATTTTAGGAAAGTATTCCCTTATGCTAAGAGTTTTGTTCATATGCAAGCGTGAAACTCAAGGTCAAACAATTAAGGGCACGCATGATAACACTTCTGAACCATCATTTCTGCTTGAAAACTACTTTTGGAGCAGAAATCTGTTTGGTAATGCAACTTCTGAAGCAGAAATTCGTTTGATTACGCAACTTCATTTTTTTACTTCTGAAGTAATTTTTTGCTTCAGAAGTTGTTTTCGACCCACTTTCAAAAGTAAAAATAAAAAATTGCTTCATTTTTAGAAGTAGAAATCTCACGACATCAATATCTCTCTCATTTCGCCCTAACTCTCTCTCACTTTGGCCTCTTTTCATTCTCAACGCCTCTCCCTTTTTTTGTTGTGAATAGCTCACTATATTCACTCCCAACCATGCCTCTGTCATCGTCACCCACAGCCGCCAACCACTAAACACTGACGCCCGCCATCACCCACCGCCGCCCATAGCCAACCGCAGCCAACTGCAGGGTGTTGCAGTACCCCGCCAACCGCCGGCTACCGCCATCCCTAGCCAACCCCCGCCGACCGCCATTGTGACCACTGCCGGGCACCGCCGCCACCGCAACCGCCGACTACCGTTGCCCACCGCCACTGCCCGTCGATGCCCACCACCGACCACAGCCCGCTACTGCCACCCACCTCCATCACCAGGTCGCCGTCTTTAGCGGCCAGAGTAAAAAATAAATAATAACTTTTTATTTTCTAAAGTAAATAATAGTTTTTAATAATAATTTTTTTTTAAAAAAAATTAAAATAATTAAAAATTGGAAAATAGTTAAAATAATTTCAATTACATGAGAGTATTTTAGCAATATCATTTTTTTAAATAAATTGTAAGAAAGAAGTATTCTATGATTTGGTTAAATATAGAATTATTTCAGTAATATGAGTCGGGTCGGGTATGAGTCATTAAATTTGTACCGCATGAAAATGGGTCAAAACGGGTTAAAAGGGTCAATATGGGTCGGACCATATTCAACCCGACCCACCTGTTTGACACATCTAGGCATAGGCAAGGAAGCACCGGAACTACCCGTGCTTTTAGCATGGATATATGAGCTCGGCCATCATATTCATTAATACAATTTTTCCCATAAAATTGGGGACAATTATTGTGATGTCCTGAAATTTCAAGGCTTGTAAATTGAATAATATTGGATTTTCGAAAATTGAGTGACAACTATCGGACGCGAAATTGTTTGTTCTGAAAGGCTTTGAGTAGCCCCTCAAGCGTAATGCAATACAGTTCGTTTAGTTTTATCGCTGTAGAATTTAGCATCGAATTCCTTCGCGCTCGAGTCTAACCCTGAACGAAATGCCTTCAGTCGTCTGAGCCAAATGACCAACCAGACCTGAATCGTCAAATTACCATTTTACCATCGGATATTATTCATATAAGCTAGATGTCATAAATGAAGATTTGACCGCGGGACCCACAACATAAATGAAAGTCAAAATATCTTTTACTTTTTTGACTTTTTGGCATTTTCTCTCTCTCCTCTCCCCCCTCTCTCTCTTGACCGCCGACCAACCCCACCCATCACTCTCTCATTTTCACTCTTGGATACCATCATCTTCATCTTCTTCATCTTCAAGCTATCCTTGCTGCCACCACCAGCTACTATCCAGCCTTTTCATCACCACCGGTGCCTTCGCCGCTCGCCCTAGCTGCCTGCGAGGCTGCCGCCAAGCCACCCCAATCTTCGTCGCCATTCGGTCTGGCCCTCCGCTTGTGAACCCCAAGCCCAAACCGCCTCTGACGTGTACCCCAGCGGCTGTCCAGTCGTCCTCGCCGACCACTCAGCTCCGCCCGCTGACCGTCGTCGCCTAGAGTTCGTCGCTGTCCAGCCGCCGTTGTCGTGTGTACCGCCGCTGTTTGTGGTGGTTTTCCGCTGTCCATGAGTCATCGTCGTTCGCCGTCATCGTAGCCGCGTTCGTGACGTCAAGCCGAGTCCGTAGACCCGTCATCGATCGACCGCTGCCGCTCGCCGCTGCTGTCATCGTCGTTGTGAGTTAATCCCTAATCTTTGATTAGGCCGTTAATTGCACTTATGATTAGATTAATTAGTTACCGTAGTTGATTAGTTAGTTACCGCAGTTAAATTAGATAGTTACCATGGTTAGGATAAATTAACTGTGGTTAGATTAAATAGTTACTATGGTTAGTTAAATGTTACCGTGGTAGAGTAAATAGTTACTGTGGTTAGTTGTAGTACCCTAGTTAGGTGGAATAGTTACCATGATTAATTATTTGCTTTACCGTGACTAGATCAGACCTATCTGTTAACTGTTGTGGCGATAAATAGCCAGGGCCGAGTTAATTGTCTGTTAGTATTTATTTTCCCTTGATTGCTGATCGGTTAATTATTGATTGCTTGATTGCCTGATTGCCTGAATCTGCTGGTTGATCACTTAGGGTAGAATATCATGCTTAATTGAAATTGAATATCCGTGTGTCCAACTATATCCTTTGAGCATAAAAGTGGCCAATGGCCGGGTTTTGAGCATGATATGATTGTGATTGCATTGGACTAAAGTAAAGTAAGAATTGGCTTGGTTGCCTGGTATGTTTGTGTGGTCACACAATGGTATCGCGTCACCCTAACGTAACTGGGGACGTGGGCGTACCCTTGATGACTTGGGTTCATCACCTGATATGTTCGTGCCGGCGACGTACAGTCTGGAATCCCGCGACTTATTGGTTGCCTGACAGTTCGTGCAAGCGACGTATAGTCCGAAATGCCACTACTGATCGGATGCCGGTCACAGCTTATGATGGACCGAAATTCCTTACAAGAAATCCTGGTATGTTCGCCTTAGGGGTTCTGAGGGGCTATCGGTTGTCGTCACCGGAACGGTGTGGGACGACGCCCGATTCTACTGAAAGAGTACTAGCAGTGAGGCTGTACTGTGGCGAGAGTGGAGTATCTCTTGCATTAATAACTGAAATACGCATGTTGCATAGTGCCTAAGTGGTTGACATGTATTCTAGTTGTGTGCTTTGACCTGTCTTTTATTGATTGCCATGTGGTATCTATTGCATGGGCCAAGGCGAGGTAAGTTTGCATATGATTGTCTATTAGCCATTAGGTCGTGTATATATGTTGGGTAGCTTTAGTTTGGTGTACCTTGCCTACTTATGGTCTGCTGTTATTCTTATGCTGCTTGTTTAGGCCGCCTGGGTGAATCGACGTCCTAATCGGACTTAGGCGTTGACTCATTGAGATGTATATCTCATTTGTTGTAGTTAACAGTTTTACAAGTCCATAAGTATGGTGGAGTGTCACGTGAGGTTCGGGGTACCCACTGACCAGACCGCTCGTATCATTTACCGTCGGGGTCCAGGTTCGGATTGAGTATGGGAATAGTATATGACGATTGTCTAGGTCGCTGAACGGATAGCCCACTTAGTGGCCAATCTCTTCAAGGCCTGGTTCATGCGTCACGATGATGATCTCTACGGGCCGATCCGAGGGTTTGAGGACCCCCGTGTCCGACCCCGATCGTTCCAGCATGGGACCCGCTGGACTTTTATACACCGGACGGGGAGGTGGAGGATCCCGAGTCTGATCCCGATTACGATCTCGAGACTTTGCTAGGGTACCTTAATTGGCCTGGTGATGGCGATCAGAGAGCAGGCACAGCAGTGGAGGTTTCTTTTTGGTGAGTAGTTTTTGGTAGTAGTAGTTAGCCCTAGACTTAACCTGGTATCTTTTTATTGGTCATAGGAAACGGCCCTGAAGATGGGCTTGTAGATCAGATCGTTTTCCCCGTGGGCTAACTATATATAAATAAAATGATTGTGCTGTTGTGGTTTGTTGTATTTCCTACTGTCTATCCCTGTTTAAATTATTGTCGGGGGTTCTATGTTGCTTCCGCATGCGTTTAATCGAAAGATTAAATGAATGGGTCAATGACATGCTTGGAATGTTATCCTTTTGACCTGACATCTAGAAGGGTGTTCACGTGCCTAAGGGTCAGGGTGTGACATCCTCGTTTTGGTATCAGAGCAAGGTCACCCTAAACCATGTGGTCATGGCCTTGAGTGATAAGGTGCGCTGGGTTTTGGGATAGTTGGTAGGATTAAAACCTTATGCTTGTGTTTGTTGTTTGATTCCTTTTTAGTAGTTATCTTGAGTTTTGATTGCGTGTTGCCTTTGGGTGAGCATGAGTACGTAAGGTCTTGCAGAATGGGCAATCGTAATCCGAGGGGTAGGCCTAGAGGAAGGGCAACTCAGGCGGGTCCTAGAGGTGACGGGATTCGTGATTCGGGAGTGCCTAGAGAGAGGGCCACTCAGGAGGATCCTAGGATGAACATGATTCTTCCGGTATTGGAGACCTTGGGGAATATCGTGGGTGCAGCAAGCAAGGAACCAAGCTACTGCTGTCGCCCCGCAAGAGGAACCGTTAGCCGGAAACGGAGTTGGATGGCCGCAAACTCACAAGCTACTAGAGTAGTTTCCGAAGCTCAAGCTGCCGAAGTTTTCTGGAGCAGGCGACCTAACGGCTGTAACCTCGTGGATCGAGGAGCTGGAAAAGGTCTTCGCCCTGCTAAGGTGTTCTGAGGAGAAGAAAGTAACGCTGGCTGTGTACCAACTGCAAGGTAACGATAGCTCGTGATGGAAGGCCACGCATGGAAGAGTTTTCCCCGAAGGCGTGGTCCCGATATGGAATGCCTTCGTGGAAGCCTTCAATGGGAAATATTTCTCGAATTGTGCGCGAGAGCAGAAGATGGCTGAATTCCTACGCCTTTGTTAGAATCAGTCATCAATAGATCAGTACGAGGCAAAGTTTGTCGAGTTGTCCAAGTACGTTCCTAGGATGGTTGAAGACCCTATGGATAGGGCGAGAAGGTTTAGAGATGGGATGAAGCCCGAGATTAGGAGTGTGTTGGTGCTGTTGAATCTGAAGGACTACAACGAATTGTATGAAAGGGCACAAATGGTAGAACGAGACTCAGCAAAGAGAGTAGCCGCATCCGGATCTGGGTTTGCTCCCGCAGTAAGGGATAACCGTAGGTTCGGCAAAGGGCCGATGGTAGGAAGCAGGTTCTCTGTCCCGCCCAACCAGAGGAATGCTGTTGGAAGCCGATGTATCGCCCCAACGGTGTGTGCCAGCTCTGCAAGCAGAGGCATAGATCAACTCCGTGTCTTGGAAGGTCAGGTGCTTGTTTTGGGTGTGGTCAGCATGGTCACTAGGTTAGAGACTACCCGCAGAGATAGTTAGGAAGGCAGATGTAGATGCAGCCTAGTGGTCAAATGCAAGGGAACGTTCCGTAGAACCGTCCGCCAGTGCAAGGAAGGGTGTATGTTGTCACTTGAGAAGAGCGCGAGGGATTCGCCGACCGTTTTAGGTACGGTCTTCTTGTATGATCAAGTAGCTTATGCCATGTTTGATTTAGGAGCTTCCCATTCGTTTGTTGTTGAGTGATTTGTTAAGTTAGCTGGGTTGGGTACAGAACCGTTAGAAACAGTCCATAAGATTTCTACACTGCTTAAGGATAGTGTAATGTCTGCAGTAGGTTGCCTTGGTAGTAAGCTGGTTATAGATGGTCATGAGGGAAGGATAGACTTGATTGTTCTGGCTATGTTCGATTTTGATTTAATTGTTGGTATGGACTGGCTCACTGAGTAAAGAGCTGTGATGGATTGCCATCATAAGACCATTCTATTTAACCCGCTGAATGGGGTTAGTTTGGGTTTGTTGGGAACCGAGGGGGAGCCTCGATCCCCTTGGTTTCGTCGCTAGAAGCGGCCCAATTGTTGGATTGTGGTTGCCAAGGTTATTTGGCGTCCGTTGTTGATGTGTTGGCTGAGGAATCGAGGTTGGAGGATATTGCTGTAGTAGGCGAGTTTCCAGATGTCTTTTCGAAGGAGTTGCTTGGTTTGCCGCCAGAAAGGGAAATAGAGTTTGTAGTTGAGCTAGCCCCTAGTACGGAGCCGATATCAAAGGCAACGTATCGAATGGCGTTGTCGGAGCTCATGGAGCTGAAAGTGCATATGCATGAGTTGTTGGACAAAGGATTCATTCGTCCTAGTGCGTCTCCGTGGGGAGCGCCTGTGTTGTTTGTGAGGAGGAAGGATAGATCGCTCCGTCTGTGTATCGACTACCGGCAACTCAACTAGGTGACAGTCAAGAACAAGTTGTTGAGAAAACATTCCCTCTGAATATTTTGATTCTGACAAAACTATCCTTCTTATAAGAGAATCTGGTTAATACAAATAATTTGTTATTGCAGGCATGAGCATGTGAACAAAAGCTTATAATGTTCCATGACTGGCGTTCAGACTCAAGCAGTAGTCGTCGCACACTTGCTTCTGAGATAGTCGAAGTCCTACATTCAGATGGAGAATCGTGGTGCTTCTGAAGACTTCAGAAGGAAGTCTATGTTGCATCTAAAGCCTTCAGAATGAGGTCTATGCTGCCTCTGAAGACTCATCTCTAGGAGATTTATGTGACACGTCAGCAAGGATCTTACAGAAGCTCAGAGTCACTGTTCCAATCTGTTCAGATTCAGAGAGTCTCTCTAGTTCAGTAGATTGCTTCTGAACAACGTTCAGATTCTGCATTTTCTCGCTACTAGATTCTGAAGACCCACGTTTGGCAGGTTTCTGATTTGGCCGCGCCTTGTTATGGAAGTTTGTAAGATTTGATTGACAGGATTATTTTCCAATCAAATCAGGAGAATATCCGCGATTGGATATTACCTTCCGTGAACAAGATATCTTGGAGATTTGGATGAACTCTCTTTATGGAAACTGAAGATTTGGTTGTATGGGCGACTGAATCTGAAGGGTTCAGATTCACTTTCAACGGCCACTGGATCTTCCCATATACAGTCTCTGTCAATCAGGATTGATAGCGTCCAATCAAAGATTGAAGAGCGATCCTTTGAAGGGCCTTGGTAACGGCTAGTTCAAGGCTGAAGGAGTATAAAGAAGATCAATAGTGACTGTTTCAAAGTTAATCAAGAACTAAAAATTCCAAAGTGCTGAGTTGTTCAAAAACACATTCTCTTGTTCTTGTGAGCTTAGATTTCGTAGTCTTGAGAGGTTCATATCTAAGAGCGATTGGAGTGACAACGCCTGTAATCTTTCAACGACTCATAGTGGAATCCAGCCGATCGGCTGTCATCGTGGGAGAGTGGACGTAGGCTTGCTAAAGCCGAACCACTATAATCATTGCGTGCAATTTCTCTTTCCCTAAACTCATCTTGCTGTGTTTAGTTTATCTGCACGTCCTCTTACTGATCATTTTCGGTCTACGTTCTGAACCCTTTATAAATTTCCGCATTAAATATTAAAAAGTGTTCAGAATCACCTATTCACCCCCCTCTAGGTGATATTGCTAGATCCAACAATTGGTATCAGAGCTTTGTTGCTCATTATTTTGAAGTGTTTTACTTCAGAGCTGACGATCTATCATGTCTAGCAATAATTTCACAGGAACCAGTGATGCACATTTCAGCAACAAACCACCCTATTTTGATGGGAAAGACTACAATATGTGGTGCAACAAAATGAAGTGGTTCTTCAAGGCATCAGATGATCTGATGTGGGATGTTGTCGTAAATGGAGTAGTTCCTAATGTAACAGCAACCCCTTCCACTGGAAATGAAGGAAACAACAATACAAATGTTACTGCAACACTGTCAGATTCTGAAAGAGCAAAAAGACAAGGACTCGATTCTAAAGCTGTGCATGCACTTTTCTGTGCATTATCCATTCCTCTATATAATCGTGTTGCAGAAGAAGATTCAGCCAAAGCTATATGGGACAGACTTCATGTCACATATCAGGGAACTGACAGAGTGAAAGAAACAAAACTCAGCATTCTGCTGAGTGATTACGAAGCTTTCAAAATGAAGCACGATGAATCAATTGCTGAAATGATTGACAGGTTTCAAATCCTAGCAAGTGGTCTTGCAAGACAAGGTGCTCCTGTAGCAGAACCGATGCAAGTCAGAAAGATCCTTCGAGGACTTACAGATGACTGGAATTACATCAAGCCATCAATACAGGAATGTCAAACAATTAGACCTCTATCTATTGATGAGCTAGTCGGAACCTTGCAGTCATATGAGACCGAGCGTACCAACAAAACAAGAGATTCAAAAGGTAAGAAGTCTATTGCTTTAAAATCTGAAATTGATTTTGAAATGCCAGATTCAGATGATGAAGATGAAGACGACGAAGAACTTGCTCTTATGGTGAAAAAGTTCAGAAGAATGGCTCGTAGAGGAAGAAACTTCAAAGGGAAGAAATTATTCAAAAAGAATGATCAGAGACAATCAAGCAATGACAAACAGGAAGACAAAGATATAATCTGTTTCCATTGTAAGAAGGCAGGACACATCAAACCCAATTGTCCGCTTCTGAAGAAAGATAAGTTCAAGTATGAGAAATACAAAAAGGCATTGAAAGCAGAAACTCTAAGTGATTCTGAAGATAGCGAGGATGACTATGCTAACATATGTCTTATGGCAAAGTCAGATTCAGATTTAGATTCAGATATTGAGGTACATCCTTCTGAACTGCCAGATGAAGTCTCTGAATACATTGATGAGTTGTGCTTAAATTATAAAGAAGCTCTCAAAAAGGTTTCCATTTTGAAAAAGGAAGTTTCATCCTTAAAACAACAGAGTGATTCTCAAAAAGACAAGATTGAATTTTTGCAAAGGGAATTTCATCAAATCAAGGAGAATCGTGATTTGATCTTGAAAGAAAATGATTCCTTGAAAACCAAAATTGAAAATACTTCAAAGAAATTTTCCCAAAGTTCAAAAAATTTGGAAAACATTATTTCCAGACAAATTCCGTATGGTAACAAATCTGGTCTTGGTTTCAAAAAGGAAAATGATTTCAAAAATAAGTTTCCAAAAACAAATGACAGGATTTCCCGTAAACCTTCCAAATTTGCATATCAACGACATTTCCAAAAACAGTTTACAAAATCGTTTTATCCAATGCATTGTGAAAACTGTGGTGCTAGAAATCACGTTAGAAATAATTGCATTATGGTATGGAGACCTGTTAATAGAAAGAAATCTATTGTGACTAACTCAGATGGACCCAAGAAAAACTGGGTACCAAAGAAATAGTAAGTTACTTCCTACTTGCAGGTACCAAGGAAGAGAAAAGACAAATGGTTTCTGGATAGTGGTTGCTCAAGTCACATGACTGGTGATCCAGAAAACTTCATACAACTTTCAGACTACAATGGTAGAAGTGTGTCATTTGGTGGAAAGAATAAAGGCAAAGTGATTGGCCAAGGCACTGTAAAAATCGGAAATCTCATGATCAACAATGTTTCTCTTGTCAAAGGACTCAAATACAATTTAATTTCAGTTAGTCAACTATGTGACTCTGGTTATCAAATCTGTTTTCAAGACTCAGAATGCTCAGGTGTTAGCAAAGACAAGAAGCAAACCTTCACAGGTCGACGTCATGGAAATATCTACCTTCTGAATGTTGATTCTGAAGATTTCAAGTGTCTCATCTCTATCAAGGATGAATCTGAACTATGGCATAGAAAGCTAGGACACATCAGTGTCAAACACATCTCGAAGCTATCATCCAAGAAACTAGTTCGAGGCTTACCACAATCAAAGTTTGAGAAATCAGAGCTTTGCTCAGCCTGCACACTTGGGAAACAGGTAAAAAGCTCTTTTAAATCTATTAATCATGTATCATCTGAACGTGTTCTGCAGTTGCTTCACATGGATATCTTTGGTCCCAACAGAACACTAAGTCTTGGAGGTAAGAAATACTGCCTTGTCATAGTTGATGATTACTCAAGATTTACATGGGTTTTATTTCTTGCACACAAAAATGATGCCTTCTCATCCTTCTCAAAATTTTCTAAAAAGATTCAGAATGAAAAAGGTTACTCTATTTCCTGCATCAAAACTGATCATGGGGGAGAATTTGAAAACCAAAGTTTTTCTATTTTTTGTGATGAGTTTGGGATTAAGCATAACTTTTCATCTCCTTACACACCTCAACAAAATGGGGTTGTTGAGAGGAAAAATCGTTCTCTACAAGAAATGGCGAGGACTCTTTTGATCGAAAGTAAAATTGCATCTCATTTCTGGGCAGAGGCTGTGTCAATAGCATGTTACATTTTAAACCGTGTCTCCTTAAGATCTATCGTTGAGAAAACTCCCTATGAACTTTTTAAAGAGAGAAAACCAGATTTAGCATACTTCCGTGTGTTTGGTTGTAAATGCTTCATTCTGAAAAATGCAAATGATCGAGCTGGTAAGTTTGATGAGAAGTCAGATGAAGGAATATTTCTGGGATATTCTACAACGAGCAAAGCATACAGAGTCTATAACAAAAACTCTCGATGTGTTGAAGAATCAATGAATGTCAAGTTTGATGAAAATATTCAGACTCAGAATGATCAATCTGAATATGTTCAAGTTTCGTCTCCTCATCAAGGTTCAGAACCAGAAGAAAATTCACAAGAGAATCATGCTTCTGAAGAAGTTCAGAATCAAGAAACAAGCCAACAAATCGCAGAAGAAACAGAGGTAACACCGTCTGATTCTAATGTTCCAAATGATGCTCAAGACGGGAAATTCAACAGAAACTGGAAACATAAATCCAGTCACCCCAAGGAACTAATAATGGGGAGCTTAGATGAAGGAATCAGAACCAGATCGAAATTCAAGGAAGCAATGAGCAATATAGCATTAGTCTCTGAAATCGAACCCAAAGGGATTGAAGAAGCTCTTACTGATGAAAATTGGATCAATGCCATGCAAGAAGAACTTCATCAATTCAAGATCAATAATGTTTGGGAGCTCGTTTCAAGACCCAAAAATCGTCCTGTTATAGGAACAAAATGGGTGTTCAGAAACAAAATGGACGACAGAGGAAAAGTGGTTAGAAACAAAGCAAGACTTGTGGCAAAGGGATATTCTCAAGAAGAAGGAATAGATTACGATGAAACCTATGCACCAGTTGCCAGGTTAGAAGCCATAAGGCTACTTCTTGCTTATGCTTGTTACAATGACTTTAAACTGTTTCAGATGGATGTGAAAAGTGCATTCCTAAACGGTTACATCAAAGAAGAAGTTTATGTCGAGCAACCTCCTGGGTTCGAGGAACCAAGAAGAAAGGATCTCGTATATTCCCTGAAGAAAGCTTTATATGGATTAAAGCAAGCACCTCGTGCTTGGTATGAAAGGTTAAGCAGCTTTCTATCTGAACAGAAGTTCACTAAAGGTAATGTTGACACTACTCTCTTTATTCAGAAGCAGGGTAAGGATATTCTTATTGTTCAGATTTATGTAGATGATATTATTTTTGGCTCTTCTAATGAATATCTATGCAAGAACTTCTCTAAAGCAATGCAGGATGAATTCGAAATGAGCATGATGGGAGAATTAAGATTCTTTCTTGGACTTCAGATTCAACAAACCAAGAAAGGAATATTCATTCATCAAGAGAAATATGCTCTTGAAATTATCAAGAAATTCGGCTTAGAAAATTGCAAGAAGACGGAAACACCAATGTCTCATTCGTCTAAGCTTGATAAAGATGAACAAGGAAAAGATGTTGATCAGAAGCTTTATCGCAGTATGATTGGATCACTTCTATATCTCACTGCATCAAGGCCAGATATTCTTTATAGCGTCTGCCTATGTGCAAGATTTCAGTCATGTCCAAAAGAATCGCATCTTACAGCAATCAAAAGAATTATCAAATATATTGGAACATATCCAGCTTATGGTCTTTGGTACTCAAAGGATTCTGATTTCATTCTGAAGGGATATTCAGATGCAGATCTCGCCGGATGTAAAATTGACAGGAAAAGCACTTCAGGAACCTGTCAACTTATGGGAAATATGCTTATCTCCTGGTATTCCAAAAAGCAGAGCACAGTTGCTCTTAGTACAGCAGAAGCAGAATACGTCTCTCTTGGAAGTTGTTGTGCTCAGATTCTATGGTTAAAACAACAGCTAAGAGATTATGGAGTTAAGGATTCAAATGTGGAGATCAGATGCGACAATACAAGCGCCATTAATCTAACCAAGAATCCTATTCTTCACTCAAGAGCGAAGCACATCGAGATCAAACATCACTTTATTCGTGATCATGTTCAGAATGAAAATGTTCACATTCAGTATGTTGATACAAAGAATCAACTCGCAGATATATTTACTAAACCTCTTGAGAAAGAGTCCTTCAATTTTATCCGAAACGAATTAGCTATTACTAATCCTTTTTCTTAAGATATATTGAGTACAGGTAAATTGACAGAACTCAGAAGCAAAAACTGCTCAGAAGCAAAACTCAGAAGCAAAACTGTTCAGAAGCAGAACTCAGAAGCAAAACTGCTCACAAGCAGAGCTCAGAAACAAAACTGCTCAGAAGCAGAACTCAGAAGCAGAGCTAAGAACCAAAACTGCTCAGAAGCAAATTTGCATAACCTTTGTTCAGAAGCATATTTTTAAGTACTTCAGAAGCAAGGTTAGTTCATCTTACACCTCTTTATATTTAGAAATTCTCGATAAGGCAAAAATCCAAGGTACGTTCTCTAAATCTTACGCTCTCAAATTTCTATACATATGCCTCTTTGTTTGATTGGATTAATTATGTTTCTTTGTATTGTTCGCTGGATTTTATTTTAAATTGATTTTATTTCCTAAAATAACCGATTTACGGTTTTTCAAAACCTTCACAAGGCTCTGAACCGGCACCTCCATCAAATATCGCAACTTTCTCTCAAACCCTAAAAACTGATTTCCTTCTCTCTGTTTACGCTCCTTCTCGCTCTCTCCAAATCCTTCTTACTAAAAACTCCAACCTTCTCATCTATGGCTCCGAAATCATCATCTATCATGAAGAAAGCAGCAAAAGAAGGTGCTAGTCTGAGAAGAAAATCGTCGAGGCTGACGAAGGGCAGAAAAGCTCGTCTCTCCGAATCCATTGATATCTCTGGGACTGATCATGAAGAAGAAAGACACATTGCTCAGAAGGAATCAGGTTTGTCTCAGTCTGAGTTCGATGAAAGAGTCGCCCTGGCTCTTTCTATAAAACCTCTGTATGATTCTCTCAAGAACGCTGGCTCTAGTGACGAAAACGTCAAGTTGCTGTTGAATATTCACAAGTTTGCAAGCGAGAAAGACTTTCTTGCCATATTAGAACTCCATCTGCAAACTGTGACACCCATTGCCACTATTGTTCCTGAGAATGTATCTCGGAAGGGCAAGGAAAAGGTTGTAGAAACTGGAGTCTCTAAACCTATTAAGTCTCCATCTAAGAGCATTGTTATCAGGGAGGCTGTAACTAAAGAGAGTGAAACCAAGGGGAGGCCCGATGACGACGATGACGTGCTGTTTAAAGATTTTAAGAAAATCAGAGGGGTCATCAAGGACAAGAACTTTGAAAGCAAACTATTTTCAAGTCAGTTGCACTCTGACAAATTCGAGATGATGAAGCAAAGAGGAGTTATACCCCACAGGGTATTTGATCTTAAGTATTTTGATAGGGCTGGTATTCCTATTAGGAAGCATCTAGAGAAAATGAAGTTGAGGGACTTTGTAACTGCAAGGAGGCCAACTTTTCCTGATTTGGCAGCTTACTTTTATTCTAGCTTATGTTTCACCAATTTTGATTCCTTATTTTATACGGTTCAAGGAGTGGTGTACCATCTGCATGTTAAGGAGCTGGCAAAATTAATGGGAGTTGAGGAAATGGACTTTATGCCCATTAATGTGCAACCTGATGATGCCTACAGTTCTCTGACTGGAAAAGAGAATTACTCCAGAGACTCCAAGGCACACATTGCTTACAATGACTTTCCCCTGAAGCACATTGTAATGCACAAGGTTGTCATTGAAAGCTTGAGACCCAAGGCTGCTTCAAAAACTGATATTTCGAAATATGAAGCCAAGCTGATGTGGGGTCTGTTGAATGGCTGCAAGATCTCGCTAGCACATACTGTTCTCCTCCACATGTACAGAACTGTCCAAAAGACCAAAGGACAACTACCCTATGCAGGGTTGATCTATCGGATCATGTCCTTCCAAAATATCAACATTCCTGGAAAGCTCCTTCAAGATGAAATTCAGTTATTGGTTGCTGGGGAGTCTATGATTCAGAAGATGGGTTTTAGACAGTCTGCTGGTGGTTGGATCAACAAGAACAAAAAGGCTGTCTTGGTTGAGTTTGCAGAACAGAATACAGAGAGTGAGAGATCTGCAAAAAGAAGGAAGACAGAGGCCACAAAAGGAAAACAGACCACTGTTCAGAGTGAGTCTTCAGAAGAAGAGGAAGCAGAAGAAGAGGAAGCAGAAGAAGAGGAAAGTGTATCATCAAGAGATGATGAGAGGACCCCAACTGTGCTATCAGAAGGAAACATCAGTTCAGAAGCTGAAGAAACTGGTGAAATAGCAAATGAGCTGGAAGATCCTATGGACAAAGAAGAGGATCCCCATAAGACTCATGAGAGTGAAAATGTAGAAGCTGTTGAAACTACTGGTGAAATAGCAGAAAAAGAAGCTCAGCTTGCTACAAGTGCATATGTGGAGATAATGGAGGAGCAACTAGATGACAGAACGACTATTGATGTTCTGGTTGCTCGAGAACAAAAGAAGAGGTCCTCATCACCACCTGAAGACATGGAGGTTGATAAATCTGATGACTTTGTTGTCACAGCTATAGGATCAACAGAAGTCACTCCTGTTGTAACAGCTCAGATTCAGGGGGAGCAACCTATAGAATCTGCTGTTCAGACTGAAGTTATTCAGAAGGACAAGGCTGATACTGAAAAGGAGTCGTCCAGCAGAAAAGAACAACATGAGGAATCAAATGTTGTTCAGACTGAAGAGGTTCTGACTGCTGTTCAGAAGGAAAAAGCTGTTGAGGAAAGTGCTGTTCAGAAGGAACAAATTCCAGAGAAGATACCTGAAGAGCAACCCACAGAGATTGAATCTTCGATTGCTGAAGATGTTATAGTCATTCCAGATTCAGCACCTGATAAGGCTCAGGGGGAGTCAAACTCGCAGAGGATTCAGGATTCAAATTCAAAGGGAAAAGCTCAGATGGTGGAGGAAGAAAACCAACAGACCTCTGTAGGGAATCTGAATGCTTCAAGTCTTGTTCAGATGGAAGTTGAAAAACTTCGGGTAGAAGTTATGCAGAGGATGGACAGGATGGAAATGCACATTGAAAAGAAGTTGCACAGATTTGAGGAAATACTTCATAAATACTGTCGCCTTTTCTGCTCTGAGATGGCCAGCATTGGTACTTATACTTTAATCAGAGATGAAAGGATCAGCAAAGAAGTTCCAGAGATGCAGGAACTCAAGGAATTCGCAACCTACATTGCTGATATGGGCAAATCTGCTGAAGCTGCTCAGAAAGATGATGAAGAGCATATTGATGTTCCCTCCTCATCTTCAAAACAAAACCCACCTCCGTCATCTTGAAATTATTTTTCAAATTGTCCGTATTTGTTTTTATCTGTCGGATGTTCTTTTTATGTGCGCTTTGAATGTTACGCTATTCTTACAATATATGGTTGAATCTCCGTTCATGTTTGTATAAATTGACATTTTATCTTGCTGATGACAAAAAGGGGGAGAGAATACCTCATCATATTGCAGGATGCATACACGCGAATTATACCTATGCGCTCAAACGAATTCAGCGTCGTATACAACATATGGTGATATTCATCTATCACTCAGAATGCATATCTTATATATTCAGATGCACACCTTTTTTGAAAAAGATTCAATTGAATTATATTCATATTTTTATTGAAATCTTCTCCGTGCTTAACTTTCTTACAATTCAAAAATACATACCAACTTTTATTAAGGAAGTTTTGTCATCATCAAAAAGGGGGAGATTGTTGAGAAAACATTCCCTCTGAATATTTTGATTCTGACAAAACTATCCTTCTTGTAAGAGAATCTGGTTAATACAAATAATTTGTTATTGCAGGCATGAGCATGTGAACAAAAGCTTATAATGTTCCATGACTGGCGTTCAGACTCAAGCAGTAGTCGTCGCACACTTGCTTCTGAGATAGTCGAAGTCCTACATTCAGATGGAGAATCGTGGTGCTTCTGAAGACTTCAGAAGGAAGTCTATGTTGCATCTAAAGCCTTCAGAATGAGGTCTATGCTGCCTCTGAAGACTCATCTCTAGGAGATTTATGTGACACGTCAGCAAGGATCTTACAGAAGCTCAGAGTCACTGTTCCAATCTGTTCAGATTCAGAGAGTCTCTCTAGTTCAGTAGATTGCTTCTGAACAACGTTCAGATTCTGCATTTTCTCGCTACTAGATTCTGAAGACCCACGTTTGGCAGGTTTCTGATTTGGCCGCGCCTTGTTATGGAAGTTTGTAAGATTTGATTGACAGGATTATTTTCCAATCAAATCAGGAGAATATCCGCGATTGGATATTACCTTCCGTGAACAAGATATCTTGGAGATTTGGATGAACTCTCTTTATGGAAACTGAAGATTTGGTTGTATGGGCGACTGAATCTGAAGGGTTCAGATTCACTTTCAACGGCCACTGGATCTTCCCATATACAGTCTCTGTCAATCAGGATTGATAGCGTCCAATCAAAGATTGAAGAGCGATCCTTTGAAGGGCCTTGGTAACGGCTAGTTCAAGGCTGAAGGAGTATAAAGAAGATCAATAGTGACTGTTTCAAAGTTAATCAAGAACTAAAAATTCCAAAGTGCTGAGTTGTTCAAAAACACATTCTCTTGTTCTTGTGAGCTTAGATTTCGTAGTCTTGAGAGGTTCATATCTAAGAGCGATTGGAGTGACAACGCCTGTAATCTTTCAACGACTCATAGTGGAATCCAGCCGATCGGCTGTCATCGTGGGAGAGTGGACGTAGGCTTGCTAAAGCCGAACCACTATAATCATTGCGTGCAATTTCTCTTTCCCTAAACTCATCTTGCTGTGTTTAGTTTATCTGCACGTCCTCTTACTGATCATTTTCGGTCTACGTTCTGAACCCTTTATAAATTTCCGCATTAAATATTAAAAAGTGTTCAGAATCACCTATTCACCCCCCTCTAGGTGATATTGCTAGATCCAACACAAGTATCCATTGCCGAGGATTGACGATATGTTTGACCAACTTCAAGGAGCTTCGGTATTTTCCAAGATCGTCCTACGGACGGGATACAACCAGTTGAGAATTAAGAAGGAGGATGTACCGAAGACGACATTATCAGGTTAATTATTTAACCTAATTCGGACCCTCCCAAACCCTACCGAATCGCAACTTAGGGTATGATTTCATGCAAAATTATCAAATTGGAGCAGCCACTAATCTTTGTTTGGTAGGTATATTAGAACATAAATAAATTAACGGAAGAATTAATTTATTTCCACGAACCAGATGAAATGAGTCCGGAGACTTGGTTACATTAATTTAGGAAAAAACTAATGCCCTTTCGGTACCAGATTTCATGAAAATCCTTTTTAATGAATGAAGTGAACTGACTATTTTTTATTTTTTCTCTGAGAAAATGTGAATGCAAACTATACTATATGACATAGCAAAGTATGATCTAAAACTATATGACATGCAAGTGATTTTTTTTTTCCGAAAATTATTAAGCAAAATAAGCAAACAAAAAGGATGAACAAGAATAAACAAAAATGCCCATAATGTACCTTTAATTTCTGAATTTTTTTCGATAAATTCACTCATTCCCAAAGATTAGGGCTAGAGTAGAATTTTATTCGTAACGTACTTTTAGATTCGAGTTAGTAAGCGAATTGGGGGTATGGAATAACATCACTAATTTGACAAAGGGTAGACCACGAAATTCCATACAAACCACCATCCCATTCCACAAGATCGTGGCTAAGGCAAGTGATTTTATTTTACCAAAAGGATAAAGGCACAAGGGGGGCATACATTATGGGTATGTTTGTTTATTAATGTGCAACCATATGACAAAATAAAATTAAACAAACATAACCAAAGGAAATCAATTGAACTTGAATTGATTTTTTTCTTTTTTTTTTTAAATTTTCAAAAATTAAGAGGGATGGCCGAAAATATGAGGTGGGCCACCTTTCCTCAATCACAATTTAATCTCACAAATTATCCATAAGGGTTTACATGATAACTCAAATAATTCTTGAGATAAATCAAGCAATTATCCAACCATCGAACATTATCCATAACATGGCATATCACATCCAACAAGCTCATTCAACCAACCACGTGATAAAAATTGAAGAGAACCTCATCCAATGACATGTCAAATTCAGCCAAAGAGGGGATGTAGTCGAAAATTTCAGAATTAAAAAAAAAATTCAACTTTTCAGTTTTATCAATTAAATCCAAAAGTTTGTTCACCAATTTTATCACTTTGAAAGAGAAACGTGTTTTCAATTAAATCAACAAGCCTCAAAGTGATAAAATTTAGTCAATTTACAAGCAAATTAAACTTGATCAAAGAAATCAGAATTTTGTTCCATGAGCATCAAATTTTGATTTTGGCCATGAACCGATAGAAAATTCAATTTTCTTTAGCTTTGATCACAACTTTGCATTCATCCATTGAAGTACATGAACATGCAAGCATGCTACCATTCAAATCATCATGGATTTGCAAACAAAAGGATCAAGGGATTATACCTTTTCAAAGCGAATTTCCCACCATGCGCACGATAGAGTTTTCCGTCCAAAACAGCACCTTTTGAGCTTGGTTCGAGCTCCGAGTCAACCGAGTTACCCAACACGAGTTGTCACCAGATTAGATCTCAAAATAAAGACAAAACAATGGCCGATCGACCTCGAACCAGGACTAAATAGTGGCGGACAGTAGCTCCAAACTGGCTGATCAGGGAGTCGAGGGACTGCTCGGGTTACTCTGGGATATCGGGGCCGATCGGTAGAGCTCAAGGTGGCTTAGCAAGGTGGCGGCAAGGAGCTCGGATGGCGCCAATGGATGGTGGTCGACATGGCTGAGCTGGGCGGCATCGGCGAGCTGGATGGAGGACGGCGTTGGCGAGGAGTCTCGGCTAGACTTGCTTCAGCTGAGGCTTAAAAAAGCTTTTTTTTTTCTCTTGCTTTCTCTCTAATTTCCTGAATATTCGTGTGCTGAATTTTTCGACGGACATGTGCCACGAACGAAGGCTTGCTTATATAGACTTAGGCTCACTAATCCTAATAGAAGTACGAGTGGATTTCGACCGTAGGATTAGAAGTCCTAGCCTAGACAGGATTCGACGATAACCGTTGGATCAAATTTTCTGATCCCGGAAGAGTCCATATCAGCCAGAACTCTTGATTATTTAGAGCCTGACAAAGATAGAGTTTTGTTTTCTTAGGACTCTAATTAGATAGGATAAATAATTTCAGAATTAATTTAATCCTCGAAGAGTCCGGATCTACCAAAATTCTCATGAAATTTCGGCCAAATGAGGGATGCTGATGGGCCAACCGAATCCTCCAACTCCTGTGGGCCTACCGCTCATTTTTGGGCTCGAATCGGGCTTTAATTAATTATTGGGTAATTAGCCAAAAGTCTTTTCAATTAATTGAGAAAAAGACGGGCTGAATTATATTTGAAATTAGGCTCAAACCCATTAAAAAATTCAGCAATTTCATGCTCAATCTGGCAGAATTTTACTTTACTTTTCAAGCTTATTCGCGTGAAATTTCTGAGCTTAAATTAGGCTTTTTCTAAAAATATGCATTTAATTAAGCCTTTTTGAAAAATTATCATTGAACCAGCTCAATTAAGCTCAAGAATATGCTCAAGGTCCTCAGATAATTTTTAGTCATGCCAGCCAAAAATTATGATGAACCTTAGTCCAGACCGCCTGTCGAATTAAGCTCACCTCCTAGCCGCTAATGCAAAAAATGCGATGCATGAGAAAAATAAAAATGCAATGTATGAGGAAATATTTTTTTGTGAGAATTAATTCTCAATTTTGTGCAACATATATGAAAAAACTGAAAAATCAAAATTTAGGTGTCAACAGCTGCCCCTCTTTGAGTGGAGGCTTGCAGAGGTTTCGCTCAAAGATAAAATTAAACCCTAAATTTTGACGATGCAAATGATAAGTGATTTTTTGTGGGAGTCTTAATCCCATTTTTATGCAAATGAAATGATGCATGATATGCAGAACTGTAAATAACATGTGTTAAGACTTCTCCGCTCCAAGGAAATGAATTAGAGAAACCTGCACATGGATCGCACATGAAATATCAATCTTACCGGACACCTCATGATGCTGATGATTCCCTTGATTTCCAAGCTTCTTATGGATGCAAGGATCTCAAGCTACTAGGGCCTATCTGTTATCAGAACTCTCATTCTGATGTGAGACAGCGCAAGATCTGTAATAGATTTTCTGATATCACGAGAGCGAATCAATCATGAATCGAAAAATCAGTTTGAATTCTCAAAAGATGTGCATGAATAAGAAAGACGTGTCCGCGAATCTCACAGCGCAGAATCACATCAAAGTGTGTATGAATAAGAAAGACGTGTCCGCGAATCTCACGGCGCAGGATCACATCAAAGTGTGTATGGATAAGAAAGATGTGTCCGCGAATCTCACAACGTAGAATCACATCAAAGTGTAAGGATAAAGGAGACGTGTCCGCAAATCTCACAGCGCAGAATCACATCAAAGTGTAAGGATAAAGGAGACGTGTCCGCGAATCTCAAAACGCAGAATCACATCAAAGTGTGTAAGAATAACGTGTCTGCGAATCTCACGGCGCAGAATCACATCAAAGCTTGTATCGCGAATCTCACAGCGCGAAATCACAAAAGGTATGGATGTGTCGCGAATCTCACAGCATGAAATCACATCAAAGGATTTGTGTGTCTAAAATAAGTCAGAACAAACACATAAGAGGTGTGCGCCTGAGATGAGTTAGGTCAATACACAAAAGGGATGTGCGCCTGAGATGAGTCAGGTCAATACACAAAGGGGGTGTGGAGCTTGAATCCCATCAAAACAAACACTGAAAGGAGTGAAAATGATAACTTGAATTAGCAAAAATTTGCCGAATTCGGAAAGAGTTTAGAAATCTTACCTGGATTTTTTGAGTCAATGGTCGAGGAGTAGACAGGTTGACTGCGTCATGCCTGAGGATTTGGAAGATTACCTAGTGGGCACTCGCCAACAGGGCTTGTTCATTCAATAATCCTTAGATGAATTTCGAGACCTTGGGAGGTAATTCGAACATCGAGAATGTGCTACCTATTAGACAGTGTCAGAGGTAACATGTGCAAGCGTATATGCTGAAATTCATCAATGGGTTCATGCAAAACCACTCAGCTAAGCTTGTATTTCCAATTATTAGGAACAAAACGTGTATGATTCATAATGTGGTTCATGCATAACTATTCTGTCAAGTTTACATTACCAATTCTGTTCAGGGAGGTCATTACATTGTAAATACCTCGAATGTAACCCAAATGGAAACTTTAATCCGAAAGGACTTTCTCTCGCTCTCGAGAAAAGTTATTTATCATAACTGTAGGATTTAAGAGAATCACTCAACCTTACCATCATCGCATTCGACAAGGGTCCAAGTAATCTCGCAATTGGTACGACCGAGCCAATCTGGAGGTCTTGAAAAGAACCATAACATAGGATGGTCAACGGTTTACCAAAGGGGACTCTCTGTCGAGTCAAGGCTATTGAAATAGAAGTCTTCATCATCTGCTTCGGGTTTACAAGTCAAGAACCCTACAAAAATGAGAGAGAAATAATCTTGCTCGAACTTCTTCGAGCGATGCTTAAAATCATTTGACTCTACGTTAACTCAAGTGCCCTAATCTGAAGAGACTTTGAAAGGTTGTAACGTAGATTAAGATTGGGGACTGAGAAACGAAAAGGGTCATTTTGGCTCAGAGAGTATATGAGAAGGGCTTGATGTTGGTGATCATCGCAATTTGGTCACCGATCTTGGTCTTCTGGGATTTGATTCCGCTGATTCCGTCATTGCTTGAAGACGGCATGAATTCAATCGATGATTTCATTTTGCAATTTGGATCCTCTGGGGATTTTTCTTTACAGCTCAACGACTTTGTAATTTACAAGAAAAATAACATACAAAAATGTACACTCAAAATTCAAGAGTACTTTACAAATGAACAAGGAATTGAATGGGCATTGGCCTTGCTTTTGATAGGCACTTTGCTTTTTCTAATGCCTGGGATTTCTCTGTGGGATCAGCCTTAGCTTTTCTTACTCCCGACTCCCGTTTTTTTTCTTCTTTCTCTCTTCTCTTCTCTTTTCGAGAGAGATTTCTTTTTTTTTTCTTTTTTGGAAGAGATTTCTCTCCTCTTTTTTTTCGAGAAAAGGTTTCTCTTCTTTTCTCTTTTTTTTTTACGGGAGCGGGCCCTTTTTCTTCAGGCTGAGTTCGCTTGCTTTTTACAATCCCATGATCAGGAATTACAACAATATAAACATTTACAAACAAAAATTATGAAATACAAGATGAGTTCACTCGGAAATTCTCTGTTGACCCGATTTCTTTCAATTCTGCTCCTTAGGGAAAGTGCTATCTTCGCTTTCGAATGAGCAATGATCACTAACAAGGATTTAGACAATGAATTTGCAAGCTCAAGTGGGCTATGCAAAAGGGTAGAGTGTATAGGATAGAGAAATGAATGCTCTTCGTCATCTTAAAGCACTTGAATTAAAGTTCGAGTATAATGCAAAGAAACACCTGAAGATTGATGTTAGTTCGAGCGAGGAAATTTCTAACCATTTACCTCATACTTCTGCTGGAATTACCTCCGTTTTGCCCCGATGTGGGGTGGTTCTTGACAGGGGTAAAGAAATGAAACCGCCGCTCAAAGTGGTTTACAATGGACACCTGAAGTGTTTGGTGTGGAGAACTGAATGCCTTTGTCATTTCAGCTATCGTACCTTTTGCAAGAAAATCCTTTACCTCGGGGAATGTGGAACTCATCTACCGCTCAGCTCACTGGGGATTAAGACGCAGGACCTGTGTGGAAATGGCTTACCTTTCATCATCCTGTGATGCCCCATTCTATACATTCGATGCATCATATGCAGTTTATGGCTCCCTACTCAGAGTTAGTAAATTAAACATGAAGAATAATCATGCATAATCCATGGAATGTGTAAGCGTTTCCAAACGTGTAAATGTGATAATTTTAGCATTAGTCATATTCAAATCTCATGCATCATGCAAGAACAGACTATGAAGGTATGAAAGAGAATTCCTGAGAATGGGGAAAATCTAAGTTGCCCCAGAACATGTGAGTAGGTTAAAAAAATCCGGGGGTCTACTCCTCGAGTCGACGAGTGGCTTATCTCTCATTTTTTCCCCTGCACAAGGAGAAACATGCATGATACGACTTTGGAAACGATCGAGTGAAGACTCGGGATGCTCGGGCTTGTTCAATGGCGACAACCATCATGGTCGGTCGAATGCCCCTACAAGAAAGAAAGTGGAAAGTTATCGCTAAACCAAATGAGTCAAAGAAGACATATTACATTTTTCAAGTCGGGGTTCGCTATTAATTTGCCCCATTTTCCGTCAGAATGGATCACATCGGATGATCATGGCTTTGCCAAGAACTGGGATTGCCCCAGACATACTAGGAATTCGGCTTCGAGTTTTGGCAAACAACTTGTTTCCACACTTGATCCTACATAGGAAAGAAATGTGCATGAATAAGGTCTTAAAAGATAAAGTGAGCAAAAATTAGGGAGCTCCGATTATCGATTTGCTTCAGTGGTAGCAATCAAAGACATGTCCTCTAGCTTGGCACCTGTAAGAATGAATATAAAAGGTCATTTTCAGAAATGATCGGTATTGGCAAAAGATACTTCCTTTGAGATCAGGCGGCCTTGATTGTGCCATGTCTTTCATCAACTGACTACGATCCCTAACGATCCTTGCATTGAGTCTCAACACCAGTCGGCATTACCTTTGACTCCTTTGATCAGGCCCACGTTGATCCTTGGGGCATTCGTTAACCGGTCCTTCGATCGATCCATCAGTCACGCTACATCAGCCGACGAAAATATCGAGCCAGTTTAAGTTAATGACATGGGCCTGATCATATATCAATTATATGAACTCAACTAGTCCCCACCTATATCTCCTTAGAATACTTAAATATTAAATTAAAATTTTATCTAACAGTTTAAGTTTTTAGAAGAGTTTGTAGTAATCTCACAAAATTTTACATAATATCGTAACATGCATTAATATAACAGCTTAAGCTTTTTTAACAGTTAGCAGTGGTCTCGTGAAATTGCATGTATCTGGGACTACACTATATACACACACACACACGCACGTTTCAAAATTTGATTGAGAAATGAACTCCATCGAGAAGCTCCAAAGAATGAGTAGAGATGACCGAGTCTAGCTATTTTCACCGGGACTTGTTATTAGATTTCATATTCAATTCCGAATAGGATGAGATACTCCAAGTTATTGCAAACAATGAGATAATTCGTCATGAAATGTTGTATCTTAATATAACATACAGTCTACCTTCGCCAAATCTTTTCTCGCCTATAAAAAAACCCATCTAGTAGCATGTGTTATGATGCTATTACAAAGGAATAATAAACCCCTTTCTTTTCTTGTTCCATGGGGTGCTTGTGAGTGGTGACGCTGCTTCGATCCAACGATTGCATGCGAAGTTTCAATCCGCGCACGCTATCTTCTTCAACCCACTTGGTGGCGGGTGTGGGGGACTCCCTTATATCCCGATGCAAGTAAAAGCCTCACGTGGGGCAACTAACGCTCACCTTCTGACACTTTATCCTCAGAGTTACGGTGCATCAATGATGGGCTGAAGCTGCGTTTCGGAGCTGTTCTACGAGATCGTAGAATCCTGAAGAGGGAGAGGGGAGGATGAAGCGAGGGGGAGGGAGAGGATGATGCGGGCAAAAGTGCCACATAAGATAACGAAAGAGATATTTCGAGGTTTATAATGAGTTGAATGCCATTTGGAGAACAATCTTCTCACTTCACTTTTTCCTCTCACCTCATTATGGTGCACCATGCACGTACATTGAAGAGCTCATAACTGGCCGAATTGCCAGCCCCTAACCGTGAAGTCCATCATAGAAGATTGCAAGCAATTTCTGGCCCAGCTTAGAGGAGTTTCAATCACTTATGAGCCCCGAGAAGCAACCCTGACCGTGGATTGGGTAGTTAAAGCCCATCGGAGAAACCTACTCCCCGATAATTGGTTGTCTAAGCCCCTTCACCCACTCTTGGTTTTTTAATATTCTAATTCTGGACCTATTTGTGTTTTCTCCTTGATTCGGTAACAACAGCTATTTTCTTCAAACAAAAAAGAAAATAGCATATGGAGACTGATAGGAGTGATCGGTTCCCGGTCCGGTCCGGTCCCACCCCGAAACCAGGAACCTAATCGGAGGGACCGTTTCCCATTTTTCGAAACTGGGGACCGGACCAAATTAATCGGTATGGTCTAATGGAAGTATTTGCATGTGCTTGAAACACATATTCACATTTTAAATATATAGAAGCACCCCTAATAAGTAAGAGATGTCGCGACCTAAAAATTGAGAAAATTCTTAGGTTAACAGATTATTCGGCTAATTATATGACTAATCTAGTACGGACTCTCCCAAGCCCTACGAAATAGCAACATTGGTTTATATTTGAATGAATTAAGATTTGGAGTTGCCACTAATCATTTTTTGGTAGGTTGATTAGGAACCTAAATAAAATACCGAGAGAAATACTTTATTTCTATGAACCAAAGATTTTATGTTCGGGGACTTGGTTACATTAATTAGAAAAATTAATGCCCTTTCGGTACCTTAAATTCCATGAAAAAAATACTAAGTTTGGCAACTCGACTTGAATTGATTTCACTTTATGTTCAAAAGGAGTGATTTTTGGGTTTTCTCATGCTTAAATGTATGCATGAATGCGTGAATGCATAAATTCTACCTAAATGACAAAATAATATGCTCATGTGAAAATCCAATGCAAACATGCAAAATTATGAAGATGAATGACATGAAAATTACGCTAAATGATGTGGATATGCATATATGAAGATGTAATGCAAGACAAGCAACGATATGCAATCTTGTTTTATATGCAAAGTTCAATTAACTAATTAAAACATGCAAGACAACGCAAAAAAATCTATTCTAATGATATGCAAAAATCATGCAATTGACTATCTTAAAACGAATGGACCTAGACATGATGACGTAGCATGACATGGCATAACAACTAGGGGTAATCGATTCTAGGATGGGTGGTTCCCACCCTAGAATAAAGAACCGCCCGCTAGGGACCGGTTCTGCAAAATGCGAACCGTGAACCACCCGCTCATTTTATCAATCCAATCGAGAACCAAACCACCGGTCCGGTCCGATTCCTGGTTGGATCCATAGAACCGGTCCTACCGAGCATCGACATCAATTAAAAAAGGCACCAACGAAGATCATATGCACCAGCACCAACCATGTCTATATATGCAGATATTGAACTTGCAAGTCTCAAGGTCTTTCGAGGTTTCAACATCGGGAAATTGCTGGCTTCTGGGGGATTAGATGCTTACTGGATGAAGCTCTCCAATTCAAGGAGTTAAGCTTGACTACTTTGTCTTTAGGCCAAAGATGCTGAGCATCTGCCACCTGCACTACCAGCTCAATATCACCTTTATAAGTTGCTTTAGCATTCTTTTGAGAAAAAGACCACTACATGATCAACCTTTTCATTTTTAGAACCCAAAGCTCTTGTTTGTTTAGGTAACGTGATTGAAAATTTGAGGGTTTCAGATTCAATTTTATATATATGTTATATCAATGCGTCCGGTTCGGTTGGATGGTTGGATGGTTCCCACCTCAAACCATGAATCGAACCGGTACCATGTAACGTCCTGAAATTTCAAGGCTTGTAAAATTAAATAATATTCAATTTTTGGGAATGAAAGGACAATTATCGAACGCGAATTTATTTGATCTGGAAAAATCTGGATAGCTCCTAAAGAGTAGGCTAGTAGGGTTTAATTAGCTTTTATCGCGCCGTAGAATTTAGTGTCGAATTCCTTCGCGCCTAAGCTTAATCCTGACCGAAGTGCCTTTAGTCGTCTATACCAAATGACCATTTTGCCCTCAAATATTATGCACTAAACGACAAAAGAATTCAAATTTGACTTGAATCTTGGTGGGCCCCACCCATCAAATCCCTCAACCAACAATCTCATCCCCCCCTTTTCCCCTCTTCTTCGTCTTCTCTCTCTCTCTCTCTCTCTCTCTTCCCCCTCTCTCTCCCTCTCACCCGCCCGACCTCCTCTCCCCTTCTCCCTTGTGCGTGCGCCGGCCAGCCGCCGCCGCCTCCTCCCTCCGCCGGTGCTGCTTGTCGCCGCCTCAACAGCCATCTGCAGCCGCGCCGGCGCCGCCCGCTGCTGCTGTCGTCACCGCTGACCACCCGCGGCCCCAAGCCCTGCGAGCCGACCCACCTTTTCCTCCACGCTCTTTTCCCACCCCCTCGTGAGCCACCGTCCACCTCTGCCCGAAGCCGTTGCCACCAGCTCGCCGTCGCTGTCACCCCCACGGCCAGTCGCCGCGCCGGGTCACCCCTTTGCTGCACCGCCAGCCTCGCTGAGCCGATCCCAAGCTCCCTCTCCTTTTCCCTTGGCCGAGCACCACCCAGCCGTGAGCCCCCCATTGCCCTTGTGTCGCGCCTCACCGTCGCCCCGAGCTCAACCGCCCATCCGTGAGTCGCCGCCGAGCCCGCGGTGCCGCGACCGCGCCCTCCGTCGTCACCGCCACCGTTCACTGCCGTCCCAGAGTCACCGTCGTCCATCGTCGTCGTAGCCACGTCCACAACCTCTAGCCGAGCCAAAGTCAGGTCGCCGACGCCGCGGCCACTCGCCACAGTCGCCGGTCGTCGTTGTGAGTTAACCCCTAATCTTTAATTAGGCCGTTAATTTCACTTAGGACTAGATTAAATTAGTTACCGTGGTTAGAGTAGGCTGATAATAGTTGCTCTAATTAACCGTAGCTGCTTGGTGATTGCTTGTTGATTGATGGGGTTTTGCTAGACGTTGCTTGTGCATTCATGTTCGATTAAGGTAATTAGTCACCCCTTTTATAGATGCAAAGTCTGGTGGATAATGTACATGTTCATGTGACCTCGTGTGAAGTCAAATTGCATACTTGAGAATGAAAATGGCTGTTAGCCAAGTTTTGAGCATGATCGTGAATGTGACTGCATTGGACTAAATCTGAAAATATGAACTGGCTTGGTTACCTGGTGTGTTTGTGTGGTCACACGATGGTTTAGTGTCACCCTAACGTAACTGGGGACGTGGCGGTACCCTTGATGGCTTGGGTCTGTTGCCTGAAATGTCCGTGCCGGCTGGGTCGGATTCACACGGCTTATTGGATGCAGGACAGTCCATGCCGATTGGGTCGGAATCACATGGCTGATCGGATGCTGGTCATAGCTTGTGATGGATCGAAGTTCCTTACCAAAAAGCCTAGTATGTCCGCCTTAGGGGTCTTGAGGGGCTATCGGATGCCGTCCCTGGATGGAGCAGGACGACGTCCGGTCCTGTCGGAAGAGCACTAGCGGTCGGGCTGTGTTGTGGTGAGAATGGAGTATCTCTTGCGTTAATAACTAAAACACGCGTGTTGCATTGTGCATGAGTCATTGCCGAATGTTCTGGTTATGTGCTTTAGCCTGTTTATAATTTATTGCCATGTGATTAGTGTTGCATGGGCCAAGGCGGGGTAAGCTTGCATGTGATTGTCTATTGGCTGTTGAGCTGTGCCTATCTATTTGGTAGCTAGGGCGTAGCGTGCATCGCACACTGTTGATCTGCCATCGTCTTTTGCTGTTTGTTTAGGCCGCCTGGGTGAATTGATGTCCTATTCGGACTAAGGCGTTGACTCACGGAGATTTTATATCTCATTTGTCGTAGTTAACGATTTTTAGGTCTATAGTATGGCGGTCCATCCAGTGAGGTTCGGGGTGCCCTTCGACCAGTCCTTCACATATCATCCGATCCCAGATTCGGATCGTGTCTGGGAGCAACATGTGACGGTCGTCGTTGTGAGTTAATCCCTAATCTTTGATTAGGCCGTTAATTACACTTAGGACTAGATTAAATTAGTTACCGTGGTTAGAGTAGCCAGATAATAGTTGCTCTAATTAACCGTTACTGCTTGGTTATTGCTAGATGATTGATGGGTTTTGCTATACGTTGCTTGTGCATTCATATTTGGTTAAGGTGATTAGTTACCCATTTTATAGATGCAAAGTCTGGTGGATAATGTGCACGTTCGTGTGAAGTCAAATTGCATACTTGAGCATGAAAACGGTTGTTAGCCGAGTTTTGAGCATAATCGGTAATGTGACTGCATTGGACTAAATATGAAAATATGAACTGGCTTGGTTGCTTGGTATGTTTGTGTGGTCACACGATGGTTTAGCGTCACCCTAACGTAACTAGGGACGTAGCGGTACCCTTGATGGCTTGGGTCCATCGCCTGATATATCCGTGCTGGCTGCGTCGGATTCAGACGGCTTATTAGATGCACGACAGTTCGTGCCGGCGGGACCGGAGTCACAAGGCTGATTAGATGCCAATCACAGCTTGTGATGGATCGAAGTTCCTTACCGAAAAGCCTGGTATATCCGCCTTAGGGGTCCTGAGGGGCTATCAATTGCCGTCGCTGGATGGAGCAGGACGACGCTCGATCCTGCCAGAAGAGCACTAGCGGTCGGGCCCTACTGTGGCGAGAGTGGAGTATCTCTTGCGTTAATAACTGAAACATGCGTGTTGCATTGTGCATGAGTCATTGCCGAGTGTTCTGGTTATGTGCTTTGACCTATTTATAATTTATTGCCATGTGATTACTATTGCATGGGCCAAAACGGGGTAAGCTTGCATGTGATTGTCTATTGACTGTTGAGCTGTGCCTATCTGTTTGCTAGGTAGGGCGTGGCATGCATCCAACGCTATTGATCTACCATCGTCTTGTGCTATTTATTTAGGTCGCCTAGGTGAATCGACGTCCTATTTGGACTTAGGCATTGACTCACGGAGATTTTATATCTCATTTGTCGTTGTTAACCGTTTTGAGGCCCGTAGTATGGCGGTCCGTCCAGTGAGGTTCGAGGTGCCCTTCGACCAGTCCTTTTATATCACATATCGTCCGGTCCCAAATTCGGATCGTGTCTGAGAGCAACACGCGACGACTGTCTGGGTCGAAGAAGGGATGGAGCACTTAGTGCCTCATCTCTTCAAGGCCTGGTTTGTTCGCCACGGCGATGCTCTCTACGAGCCTATTCGAGGGTTTGAGGGACCCCCAACTGCGACCCCGGTCATCCGAGTGTGGGACCCGATAGATATCAATATGCCAGATGGGGAGATAGTGGACCCTAATCCCGACTAGGACGAGGAGGATCCTGAGACTCCGCCTGGGGACCACGACTGGTCAGGTGGTCATGGCCAATGAGCGAGTGTGGCAACGGAGGCTCCTTTTTGGTGATAGTTCTTGGTTGTAGTAGTTAACCCCTAGCCCCGACCCGATATCTTTTTGGTGGTCTTAGGAAGCAACCCTGAAGAGTGGGCTTGTAGATTTGTTCACTTCCCTTGGGTTAACTGAATATAAATAAAAGGTCTTTGTGCTGCTGTTGATTGTTGTTTCTCCTACTCGCTGTCCCTATTATTATGTTGTCTGGATTGTTGTTCGTTCCGCGTGTGCTTAATTGCAAGATAAAATGAATGGGTCGATGACATGCTTGGGATGTCGTCCCTTTGACCTGAGACGTTTAGTAGGGTTAGGTCAAGGCGTGACATACCCGCCGGTTCCAAAAAATTGGAAACAGGAACCGGACCGGTACCCACCGGTTCCAGAAAATTGGAACCAGGAACTAGACCGGTACCCGCCAGTTACCATCCAAAATCAGCCGGTTGGGTACGGTCCGATCCGGTTTGGGTGGATCCCGATTTTTTTACTCACCCCTAATAACAACAACTGAATATGACATGGCAAATAATGACATGCAATATGAGAACATGCGACATGGCAAAACATGAGATATGCAAACATGGGATATGCAATATGTAAAACTGATGATGTGCGAACATGACAAAAGGACATGAGATATGCGAGATATAACATGGCTATTATGACAATATGCGAAAAATAATGATGACATGCAAGTATGTGATATTCGAAAAATGTGGTAAGCAAAAATATGATGATACTTGAAAACATGGTGTGCAAAAACGTGGTATGCATGATAACATGAGATATGCAAGGTTCGATATTCTAATCTGCATGAGATGCAAACATGAGATGACGAATTTGTTTTTGCATTTTTTCGTGAATTTTCGGCAACTTAATATACCAATGATTGATTCAATTTTCTTGATTTCGTTCCAAATAAACCCAATTTCAATTATATAAGATTCATAAGAAACCGTATCTTACTAAATCTTTAGGCTTTTTAAATCATGAGGAAATCAATCAAAAAGATATCAATCAAAGATATAAAAAAATTCCAAATAAAGCAAGAAAAGCAATCAACAAGATCAAACCATGGATATTCACTTCTATTTTTCCGAAAATTATTGCATTCCTAATCCAGAATCGGCTTGTTGAAATTAGCGAATCGAATCTAAGTAATCATAGATTGGATCGAGTAATTTCCCATTTTTCACTAAACCAGAGGATCGTATCCGAATAATCACAGATAGGACTTGTCCAATTAAGGAAATACGTTGCCCCTTAGGAAAGAAACTTTCCTAATTTGGATTAGGTTTTTATTCAGAAAAAATATGTCCAAAACATTAATCAATTCAATTCAAGCAACACATTTTTTCAATAAAAATCAGAACTTTATGATTGATCTTACAAAAATTGCTTCTTTTGATAGAGAAAATTTGGGGCACCAATGTTTGTTTATCAAAAAAAAATTCACGCTGTCAATCTTTGATAGCAAAAGACGTGTCGATCTAAGAAGGATTACGGACATATGCAAACTTGAATCAATCGACTACATATTAGCAAATCAAAGTGGTAGAAAATTTACCTTTTATCGAGCCAAATTTTGTGCCGAACTAGTAGTAAAAGGCGCCCAAAATCAGCACTGTTTTTGATCTCGAACAGCCACAAAATAAGCCTGGAACAGTAACAAATTCCAGCACCAAACAGCGGCAAAAATAGTCCCAGAACAGCTTCAAATCGGGCATCGAACAGCATCAAAACAATGGCAAGACAGTGGTGAAACAGCTTTCAAAACAGCCCCGGAATCACCCCCAAAACAGGAAGAGGATGCCGGGCTTTAATGACGACGGCTGGCTGGCGAGCGGTTCGCCGGGACAGGGCTACAGCGGCGGCGACGGGCAGAGGCGGAATGGTGCGGTCGGGGGCTGAGCTATGGCGAGATCGGTGTGCGGAGGGGGGGTGTCTCAACCGAAGTCTCCTTGCTCTCTCTCTCTTATTTGCACTAAAAAAATCTGAGTGATGTGTGTCTATAACCCTAGGCTATGAGGTTCTATTTATAAGCATTAGATTTCCTAATCCTAATCGAAGTAAGATTCCTAATTTGAAAAATTCAGAATTTGATTATATCTTGAAGAGTCCCATAATCCTAGAACACCAAGCAATTTTCAGCCATAGAGGGATTATAATGGGTTGGCCGAAATTTTAATCCCTTACTAGCCACCTCGCATGATTTCGGGCTTTAATTAATTAAAGACTAATTAAATAAAACCTTATGGGCTAAATTAAATTTGAAAATAGGCCCCAAACCCCCTAATAAAATTCGGCACACCTTAAATGGAATGGGCTAGCCGAATTTTCCTTCCATTGTGGATTGATTTGTGCAATTTTGGGCTCTAATTAGGATTTTTCCAATTAAACGTACATTTATATTAAACCTTTTTCCAAATTAATCATTTAAATGGGCTGAATTAAGCTCAAAATAGGCTCTACTAGCCTTGAGAAAATTCGGCATACCATTCATGTCTTAATCGAAAATTTGTGATGGGTTCTAGTCCAAATCGCTCGCCAATTAAGCTCATTCTCGGACCGCTGGTCCAAATGAATGTCAATACAATGCATAAATGTGAAAAATAAATATGAAAGATGATTTAATTATTTTTTGTAAGAACTAAAATTAGTTCTAATTTTCTATGCAAAAGCAATGACTAAAAAGGTTAGTCAAAATTTAGATGTCAACAAGAGTTCAAATGATTTCTTTAAAGATTTCTAAGAAATAAAATTACAATTAGAAAAATAGTCGGTCCGGTCCAGTTGGGCGGAAACCGGTTCCAATTTTATGGAACCGAGAACCGGATCGAATCAGCCGATTCGATTCGGTTCGGTCCGATTGATTCTTTTTTCTCACCCCTAAAGACTGACGCGAATCTTGGCATGTGTCCCACGGTCGCTAATCATTCATCATCTTCTATACGCAAGTAGATTTTGATGCACAAGGTGGAGGAGACAAATGGAAACAATTAGCCGCTAATTAACAAATCAGGAAGCGCCCCTTGTTTATTTGTCAGCGACAGCTAGGGATAGATGCGGAGTGGGGGCGGGAATGATGCCATGCGGGGTTCTGTCCCGTTGTAGGAGTAAAATTCCAACGTTATCTTTTTAAGAAATTGATGAATATGTCCCTGTTTTGACATGTATTTTAGCAATCAATCACAAAATAATAGTAATAATAATAATAATAATAATAATAAAGACTTGCAAACTGCTAAACCTAACATCGACCACCCACAACATAAAAATAACAAAAGATCGTATTATTTTTTCTTTCAATAAGCAGTAATATAGGTACGGATAAGTATAGAAGAGATATATGATTTTCATCATTCGGTAGCGTATATTATTGTAATCTATGAATTAATGCAAACTTAATGATTATTTATTCAAGCAATAAAATTATGTGCACGTAAATTATGAAAAATTGTAATTATAACTGGACAATTCTTTGTCACTAAAGATGAGCACCCCCAAGGCATTTCGTTCTATCCTTGAAGGTGCAAAAATATTGCTTTCACTTCTACTAGCTTTAATAAGCGACATAGCCTATTCATTCGAATTTTAAAATCGAAGATGCACCATGATCCTTTTTCTTGTGAATTTCTAAATCAACTCTTTCACGGATCAAATCATCCATCTGTTCTTATATTAAGGGAAAACTGGAGGCTTGTTTTTTGGTTTTGCCCCAGCATGAAGAACATCAACTGGAGTAGTTGGTGTTTGGTAAGAAGGTTTTGATGTGTTTATCGTTAAATAGCTAATTTTCGACATACATATATATATAGGCTAAAAAAAAAACCTTAATTTAGCATATGTCGAAATTATATTCAATTTTTTTTTTGCCTCATAAAAAATCTCAAACTTACTTTTATCCCAATTTTACCACCGTTAGTTAATCCTACATGGCATTTCCACATCATTAACGAATTTCACCTCAGCAAAAGTGACATAAAAAAACCTCTCAACTTCTCTTTTGTTGTTTGCTTCCCATGCACAATGCCGGCAGATACAGAGCCACTCAAGACGACGCGTTTCAGATTCTCCTCGGCACTTAACATCCCAAAGAAAGGTTAGACATGGAGATCTAATTATTTGGACGAACGATCTCAAATCTCGTCATCCCTAAAACTTGCTGTTTCCGAATTTCAAAAATTCATTGATAAATTCGGGAAGAAAATTTGAGCACATAGGATGAACTAACAGTGATGATGGAAGGAAGGTTGACGGTGGTAGAATTAGGACAAAAGTAAAAGTTTGGGCTTTTTTATGAGGCAAAAAAAATTCGATATAATTGGGGCAGATGCTAAAGTTGGAATTTTTTGGATATTAGGTCAATAGAATTGGGACAAAAGTAAAAGTTTGGGATTTTTTAGAAGACAAAAAAAATTGGATATAATTGGGACA
Source organism: Lenwebbia sp. NSW1173648 (assembly GCA_029784005.1). NCBI lineage: Eukaryota > Viridiplantae > Streptophyta > Magnoliopsida > Myrtales > Myrtaceae > Lenwebbia > Lenwebbia sp. NSW1173648. The sequence continues at coordinate 15,289,914 of JARCGZ010000008.1, read as the reverse complement.
TATGCTAAAGTTTGGATATTTATTATTATTATATATATTAGCTCCATATATATATGTGTTTGTGTCAACCGAAAAAGAGCAAAGAAGAGTAACCTAACACGGTCTAATTATGGTGGTGCCCATAATTAGATTAAAGGAATCCAGATAACTTCAAGTGATGGGGATTGATTCGCGTCATTATCGCCCTTGATTAATTAGGGTTTTGACTTAAAAGCAAGGTTTTAGTACTTGTTGCCCTGGTACTCGAACATAATTAAAAAAGAATTAGCAGGTGCGATTATCCAATCGTGGCATCTTGGTGTATAAATGCCAAAATTACGCCTCGCGCTTTTGAGAAACGGTACAAGATAGAGAGCATGTCGATGATCCAATCGTGTGATGTTTGTGCTTCCTTATCACTCAATTATTGACAAGGTCAATTCGCTTGCATCCCTTTTGTCGCTACTCCTTGCTCGGAAATGGACAAAACCGCTAGATTCGCCTTCCCAAGAAACCCGCGGTCCAAACATACAATCCCTTAGCCAAATCCATTAATTTTCTTAATAATTATTTTCAAAGGGGAAAATGACACAAATAATCTCTAAACTTTGTCTGAATGTGTAATGTGATCTCTGAAATTTTAATTTGACCAATATGGTCTATGAACTTTAGGCCAATATGCAATGTGGTTCCTGAGCTTTCAATTTATTTAATGTGGTCCCCGAACTTTTGAAGTATGTTCAATTTAATCCTTAAAATATAAGAAAATGCCCAATATCGTCCTTGAACTTGAATTAATGGAAGGATTGCGTTGAACATCTTTCTATAGTTCATGGACTAAGTTGAACATATTTTAAAATTTCAGAGATCATGTTGGTTAAATTAAAAATTTAGGGATCACATTGCATATTGGGCTAAAATTTAGGGATCACATTACATATTGAATTAAAATTTAGAGATCAGTTGTGTCATTATCCTTTTTCAAAGCGCTTGCTAAACATCTAGACATCTATTTCGTGTTTGCCTTATACGAAATTTTGTTACGCATAATTAACCTATGGTTCGAGATATTTGTTTGTAAGATTCTTTTCTTTTTTTTTTGTATATTGAATATGATTACAGGTCGTCAGAATAATACGAATACTTTCATTGTATAAAAAAATTAATTGAAGGTCAGTTGTTCGCAAAATCATAGACTTATATGATTTTAATTTTTTTTTAATTATCTAAGAATCCTAGATGAGAACCCACCAATTACCAAAATAATTTTCGCATCATAAGTCATTCTGTTTATCATATAAAAAAGAGAACAAGTTCACACGAAAAGCTGTCCTTAGGTTCGGGTTTTCTGTTTTTGGGGGGCTTAACTCAATTAATGTAATAATAGCTCTCGGATAGCTTTCTCACCTACCGACAACACCCATTGGTCGTCACCACTTTTGTCGTTTTCCCGCAAAATCTCCATCTCCTTCCTCATCCTCCATCCTTTCTTATTCTGCAAGTCTTGATCCATCATCCTCATTTTCATCTCTCTCCTTCCCCAGAGATCGGCATTCGGCAGAGAGAAAGAAGATATCAGAGGGAAGAATCGAAGATGATACGCTGTTGAGAGAGAAAGAGAACCAAAAATGCATCCACTAGGATCAAAGAGAGAGAGAGAGAGAGAGAGAGAGGAGTTACATGCAGAGGGGAGAGTCGTCTTCCCTTCCAAAAAGCAACAAGAACAGAAAACTTAAAACCCCAACACCAGATTGATCCAAGAAAGAAAGAAAGAAAGAAAGAAAGAAAGAACTATTGGGGGAAAATGAAGCTTGAGCCGATGAGAGAGAGAGAGACAGAAAGAGAAAGGGTTTGTGTTTCTCGCTCTTCAACACGGCCCAGCTGCATCCAAAATTTCCCCGATGATAGTATATGTTTCCGAGAATATATTTTAGCTAGTAATAATAATATTTCCAGTGGAAATAGTCGATGGGAAAACGTCTCTCTCCCTATCTCTCTAGTCTTCGAAGCCAACTTTCTTCCAAATGGCGTTTCGGACGCGACGGAGATCTCTCCCTTTGAGCGTCCTCCCGACGCCCTCGTGGACGGAGAGCGACGCGCCTCTCCTCCTTGCCAAGAACTCGTGCGGAGGGACTCTATCCCCGTCGTCGTCTTCCTCGTCGCCGTCGCTGCCGCCGTGCTCGGCGGCCTCTCTCCCCCGGTGGTGCTCTCCGTAGTCCCCCTGCAGGATCTTCGACCAGTCCGGTATGTTCACCGGCAACGACGCCGCCGCAGGCGAAGGGGCTTCCGCCGCGGACGGCCGCCTCTGCAGCTTCTTCGGGGCTCGAGGCTGAGGTTTCCTCGGGTCGGAGGACGCGTCGTCGTTGGAGGACCAGAGGAGATCGGATTCGTTGAACTCGAAGACGGCATCCTCGGGAGCATTTTGGTGGTGGTGGTGGGAGCTGGGAGGGTTCTTGTGGGCGGGCGTCGCTCGGGAGATCATTCTCGAGGCGGCCATTGTTGAAGGGCTTGGAGTGTGAATGAGAAAGAAGAATGGAGGGAGGTGGAGTGTGGGAATTTTTCCTCCTGTCGAGAGATGTTGCCATTTTTATAGTTGTGTCGTGTGGGAGTGATCCGATTAAGGATAATCTCTCTCTCTCTTTCTCTCTCGGGTTTGGACCCCACGAAGAAGTCTCGGAAAGCTTAATAAATAATGACTTGGAGAAGACGACCTCCTGGTCTTCAGCGTGAGCTATACCACATGGGATTGCCCACAACTCAGCTCTGCGCCTGTGTCGATTTCTTTTATCAGATCCACTGTGCAAGCAAAAATGCTAACAATGTTGTTTTTATCGCTTCCTAATTTTGTTTTTCTTTGTCCAAAAAAAAAAAAAAGGCTTTTCGATCATGACAGAATTTGAAAATGTGGAAGCATGTGGCAATTTTTACGATGAGACCGACTGATCATTTTGCCCTGAATTTCATCGGTCCCTAGAAAAATCAATCATATTTTTGTGTGTAAATAATATTCCAAAGTTAGACTCACACATGAAGTGTGCATTGTCAATTAAGGAATTGTTCATATCTTCCCGTTGCTCAATTGACTTTTATCCAGATGTATGGTAAAATAATCAAAATCCCATTACTTGTTTAGGGATACGAGATCTTAAGTTCGATTATTACCGAATATGAAGCACTCAACCAGGACAGATTATGCAACAAACAGTGGTCAGCAAATTTGGAAATTGCGTTGCCAAGGAGATGCTGTGATAAGTCGAGTTGCGTATTTGGACTTAATCAAATCGGGGGCGCGATCAATAGGTCCCGATTAATTAGCATTATACATAGACATCCTATTGGCTTAGGTGGGAAGGCTACCAAAGGCTAACCAATTAACGGGAAATCCGAAAGAAATTAGACAAGAACGACAAGTGATTGCAAAAATTGAGAGAAAACCACCATTTTCGTTAAAAACGCCCTTTAATCACTGATGGAATGACACGACGGACCACAATTAAATAATACCGCGTCTAGTAATTGAACACGAGGCGACACGTAGGACGGCCAATAAAATTTATTCGATCTCGTTTCCTCCAATGAGGAAAAAGTGGTGGGTGGAGACGGTAATTAGATTGGGGGATCGGATAGACGACGACGACTTTATCCGTTCCCTCCCCCGGGAAAGTCGTACGCGACACGTGGACCAATGGGATCTCCCCGCCTCATAGGCGGTAATTAATAGATCTCGCTCAGGGACACCAACGTTTCTCTGAAGCTTCGTGTTACGGTGGGGGGCCAGGTCGAGTCGTGGGGCCCACGCGTACGTCACGACCAATCTGGATGTAGATGTCCGTGTTGCGACACGTCAGCGAACGCGAGCTCCTTTTTTTTTTTTTTTTTCCTTTTTTGTCGCGACGCGAAACATCTATCCGAAGGATTGTAATGCCTGCATGGTAACCATTTTGATTTTCTAATTCCGTTCCTTAGAACAAAAAAGGATGAGAATTATGTTTGGTAACGTAAATGTTTCTGATTCTGATTTTATTCCCGGGAACAGTTTTGGACCAAAAATAAGAACAAAAAAAAAGTTGGTTATGAAAAAAAGAATCACTTTTGAGAATCACAAAACAGAATAAAGTGCCACATATCTCAGTTTTCCCTTTCAATTCTCTCGTCACTTTTCCCTCAATCTAAAACAGAACGAGGTCTCATTTTCAAAGAAAAATATATAAAATAATAAAAATAAAAATACAAAAATACAAAAATTCGAAAAAAAAATGAAAAATTCTATAAAAAATTCAGAATTTTTTTAGAAAATCCCTAAAAATGGAAAAAGCTTAGATTAGGCTAGTTCGACCTCATTTCATAAATTTGGGCATGGATTCTCTAGATTTCATAGATTTTGTTCTTTTTTATAAAAATCATAAACACATTTGAAATTAAACCCGAACCATATTTTTCTAAGCCCTTAGGGCTTCGTTAAGGTTTTATAATGTTATTTATCAATGCCATGATTCCTTGATTGTGCACTTGATTTCATTGGTTGTGATTTGCCTAGATTTATGTACTTTTGACTTAGTCTAGTTTTAGAAAATTTAGAAAAAGACAAAAATAACCAGCGTGAACACTTAGCAAGCTCTCGTTCTTAAGTTTTGGATGAATTAAGACTGAGATTTGATTCCTAGAAAAAAAACCGCACATCAATGAAGGTAGGGCAGTGCAGTGCATTTTCCTTGCAGAAACAAGGGTGTCGGTTGTGCACTCGCTCAAAAGAGTTGGATGAAACCCCACAATAAATGACGAAAATGACTCGTGATGATTCTTGATATTTATATTTACATTTCAATATGCATTATGTTATATAAGAAATCAATATGAATTAATTTTCGATTAATTCGAAATGTAGGATGAAATTTCATAAAGTAACTACGTAATTATTTGACTTAAATGACAAAAATGGATAAGAGCAATTGTTCACGGAAACAAAAATTATGTGCAGTTATCAAACGCGCTTCTGTTCTAGGAATAGAAATTTTATGCAGTTATCAAACGCGTTCTGATTCTCTAAAATTCATCCAGGGAACAGAATCAGAAAAATTATTTTAATTAAAATCACTTTTTCAAATCAAAATAATTGCCATAAAGACCCTAAATATCTTGGCCAGGCTGACGACCGTCTAACTCCGTAATAATTTGACAGCGAGGAGTTTAATTGACAGCAGTAAAGTCTTTAACGCCAGTCGGGGCTCGCCTTTACTGCTTTTCTTTTTCACTTTTTAACGTCTACTTCTTTTATCAGCAATTCAAACTTCTACTTTTACGGAGGTTTACGAGTGTTTGTTTTTTTGCTTAAGCAAAAGTCAAAAAGAAGTTTTTGTTTTCCCATCAGAAAATTAAAATGTTTTTAGAAAATTAAATGTGAATTTACATCTCAATACTTATATTTCATGAATAATCTGGATATTTCCAATTTAGATTTCAATTTGTTCGAATTTGCCTATTTATGTTTCTTTTTTTGTCTGTTAAAAATGCAAACGAAGATACTGATGTTGACTGTCATATCATCACCATGTCGTTACTAACCGGTGAGGGTGAACTAATGGAGATGGGTCTTTTTGTCGGATTGTGAAATTCAATTTTCAAACTCATTTAAAGCAAGTGCGAGATAAATGTGGAGAAAAAGCAAACGAAATGGTAGAAAAATAGGAGGAAAAAAGGTGGAGATAAACCATAATCTTCTCTTATGATGTTTGGAAAAAAAGTGAGGAGGAAGAAAGAAAGAAATAAGACAGAAAATTTTCAATTGTAATATAAATAGACTATATCCCCTAACGAAAATGGGTGAGAAAGTTTTTGGGATCGTCATTTTTTTCATACTTCTCCTCCATTTCTGGCACGATAAATTTTCTATCCAATTGTTCTTTTAAGTCCTCCCTTGAACTCAACCCTTCCCATTTCTTCTTTCATGCAAACAAGGGAAATTACTTTTCTTTGGAAAAATTACAAAAAAAGTCCTAAATCTATTGCAACTATGTCAATTCTATCCCAAACTTTTTTTTTTTTTGCTAATTATGTCCTAAACCTTTTGCATTTATGCTAATTCAGTCCATCCAGTCAACTTTGGCTGGCTGGCTAGCCCTGGCATAGCAATTTTTAGTAATAATTTTATACTTTTTCTAAAATTTTATTTTTATTTCCTTTTTCCTTTTCTTTCCTTTTCTATTTTTTTCTTCTTCTTCCTCCTCCAGCCGATTGTCGAATAGATGATCAACCTGAGGAGAGGGTCAGCGAGGTCAGGCTTGCCGTGGCTGGGCGAGCTCGTAGAGCCTCACCAGATCTGGCGAGACTCGGCCTCGCGGTCGCTAGGCAAGGTCGAGCTTGCCCAGCGCCTTGCTGGCTCTCTCCTCTAGTCGATCGCTTGATCGGCAACTGGTTGGAGGAAGAAGAAGAAAAAAAAGGAAAAAAAAATGATTCAAAAAAATATTAAAATACTATTAAAAGTTGTCAACGTCAGCACCGGTGTCCACGTTAGTGCCGGCCGGCTAAAGTTGATTGGATGGACTGAATTGACATAAATGCAAAAGATTTATGACTGAATTGGCAAAAAGAAAAATTTAGGATTGAATTGGCAAAATTGCAATAGGTGTATGACTTTTTATTTATTTATTTACAATTTTCCCATTTTCTTTCCAATATCCCTACTAACACTTCTCTTTCCCGATGTCTTTACCCTCTACCAAATAAAGATTTAAAGCCGTGTCAATTTTTTCCACATCTTTCTCGTTTCGACTGAAACTTCTAACAAAGTTTTGACCTTAATAAAACCATATTCTATGTTCTTAAATCGAGGTACAACATTTTAAATCCGACACGTCTGTTGTGCTGCCGGGGAAACTGCGTAAGAACACACGAATTCTTGCGTGCTAAATTCCCAACTCTGGCCCGCTTTGCCACCACAATGGAATCAAACAGATGAGAACCGTCAAGAGGAAGAAGTTGGGAGTAAACAAATCGTGGGGAGGTGGGAAAGAAAATTCTTTAACGTAAGCGCGTCTTTTGAACGTAGAAAATAAGGGTTTTTATGATAACAATGAAGTAATTATTGAAGTTTATGTAATTTAAAAGATGCCTATCTAACTTCGTTAAGACACGTGATTAGCAGTTTGATACAATAGTTTAAGAGTAAAGATAGACATCTTGGGCACATACACATGGGATTTGCACATGGGAATTGATTTAATCGAATGGAAGTGCATCATTATTAGGCCACACCATCGATAAATTAATGCATGAGATTCTAAAATGCATTTCTTTCTCTCTTATCGTTTTACCAAGGATAAGAATGTGAGCATTTCTTTATGGTTATTTCCTGCTTTTGACCACGTGTTTGTCAGTAATTATTTACTATTTAGGCCTTTTCCCTTTCTATCTTCTAGTTTTTTCCTTCTTTTGTATCCTTTTTTCAATTACCCCTGGAGTTTGGTTTGGTTTGGTTTGGTTTAGTTCATGTTGGTTGCTGATAAAAGTTTGAGGTTTGACTAGTGAAAATTTGAATGCTCAAGTTGAATTGTGAAATTCAAAGCTGACATTTCCTATGCAATTACTGTTCTGCTGACCGAAACAAGAGGATTGAAATTTGCAACAGTATTTAGGGCCACCCAAGAAGAAGGAAATTGCATTTTCCATCAACAATTCGCAGCGATCATTGAGATACAATTTTTATCTGTTGGCACTCAAAATAATTTGCCTGCTGAAACACGTGCTGCACACGTGAGAGATCGATACACGGGCGGATCACATGAGGAATCAACACACGGGCAAAGCACGTGAGGAGTCGACACCTGAGCGAGATACTTGAAGAGTCGACACATGTGATAAACACGTGAAGAGTAGGCATTTCGATAGAAAATGAAGAATGCTTATGCAGAGCACGTGATAGAGTCGATAGGCATCGATTGGTGAGGTCATCAAACCAGCTATTGACTTGAGTGCCAACGAGGAGCAATCCCGCTAGGTTCAAGGTCTTTTCAAGGAGCGCCAAAGAATATGAAGATTATCCTCTTGGATTCTATGGCGGGAGGATAGTTTTGAGGCAAATAGAGTCAAAATGAACCCCCAAGAACAAGTCGAGGGGCCCACGGAATGCGTAGGACATGGGCATACCCTCACGATCGAAAGAGAGCCAGTGAATATCCTATCGACAGTTACTAGGATTTTGAACTTCAAAGCCCCAAAAAACGAAGAACGTGGGCACGACCGACCTTAGTAGAAGGGTTAGACAAAGGAGCCAACATTATCAGTTATTTGAAGTTAAATAACTGCTCGAACACCAAGTCAAAAATGTTTGAAGAAGATGAAGAACGCGGCAACTTTTGGCGCGTAAGAGATACAACCACTGAAGAGCAGTTACCACTCTATAACAACTCGAAATTCTGCCAGGTTAAGTTTACGAGCGGAATAGGTTAATTTGGGAAATTATTAAACTTTGAGTGGTGGATTATTTGAGACGAGTACTATAGTCGGACGTGGTAATATCGGATGGACCGTTGTGGATGACAAATCGATGCAATGTTAAATCGGTCCGGCGCGAAGTTTCGTTCGCGATTTGAGCGCGAAGCCCCTAGCCAACCGACCTAGACCACCACCCTCTATATAAACCCACTCACTCTCTCTCCTCTCATTTTTACTCTGTCTCACCTACTTGGTACTCCCCTAACCCGCGAGCTCTCTCTTGCTCGCACCTCCTCCGTTCGTGGGAGCGCTGGCAGACCAGCAGCCCAGCGCTGACGACGACAGCCCCGACCACAGTTCAACTCCGCCGACGCTCCGCCCAGCCACAACTCGTTCGTCTCCCCCGACCCGTGTGGCACCGAGAAGCAAAGGAGGAAATCCGTGGTTTGTTTGGTGCAATTTGAGCTTTGTTTTCTTCGAGCTCGACCCTAAGGCAAGTAGATTACTAACCCTTACCACTAAACTAACTTTGGATCATGATTTGGGCGAGATAGTAAGTCTTGAACTTAAATATTGCGAGAAGGAAGTGTGCATGCTTGGCCGAGAAAACCTTGATGCATGTCCGATCTACCGCTTCAAATGGTGTCATTAGACTATGGGTAACTTGATTTTGCGGGCTAGTCGTCTCGGATATTGTTAAAACGAGGCAATTGGGAGATTGAAGTGAGAGTAGAGGCGGACGGCCGAGAGCCTTATTGGAGTATATGAGCAATTGTATGTTTATATATTGAATCCCTAGTTTAAGTTGAGGTTTAGGGAATTACGAGCAATCGGGAAATGAAAGAAATCGCTGAATTTTGGAGTCAAGACGACATGAATTGGAGTTGAATCGCTCATTGACGTTTGGCCGTGAGCCTGGGGAAAACCGACCACGATTTTTGTAGCAAGACAAGTAACCTTAATTGAAGTTTAGTATTTGGAAACCGTGAGCAGTCGAAACTATCCTATTGAGTGATAGTGGCATGTGGTTATCGGACCGAATTATATGGCGCTAGAGTGAGCCGAGAGATGTAATGACTGTAGAGGGGATTTGATTGATTTTTGAGGTAATTGTTGTTACGCTACTTATACTCTGTGATTGCTGGGTGTTGTGGTCCTGGTGCATTGATATTTGCCAACTTCTACCCAATTGATTGATGTATAGATAGTTTAGTTATTCGGTTTAGTAATCCTATTGCTAAGTTATATGCTCACCCTTGTTGTTTAAACCATTTCTTTCAGCTGGTTAGGATGCTGATTCTTCCTGTGGCACACTTCACACATTATGGTACACCCCCGAGTTATTTGGTCACCTGGGAGGAGTGCATTGTCTCTGAATTTCCTACGGTGCGTTTCTTCAAGCACATAGCTGTGTTCTTAGTAAATGTAGGATCACCCACGGAGCTTGTTCCTATTCGTTTCATGGCGATTTACCTTGTGGAGCACAAGGCAGCTAATTGGGCCACTCCACTATTCTCCCTCACGTAGCGATGGAAATGGTAGTAGTGACGGTGGTTTAGAGTAAAGGACGTGGGGCAGATATGATGTACAGATAAGATTTTGGGGTTAGTATTCCACGGCAGCTACTTTTTGACGTTAGTCGTGAGGTAGAGATGTGATGGCGTCGATGGAGTACGCCGATGACGGATCATGAGATAGGAGCCAGTTACTTTTTGATGTTGTCTACCAGGTGTTATCTTGTTGTTTTGTCTTTCGAAATGGATATTGTAAAAAATGGTGTGTGTGTGTGTGTGTATATATATAAAATATGTATTTTCCCAATTTGTCGAATGATCTTACTGGTCGCGTGTGACAGGTTAGTGAAACCCTATGAGGCCATACCTTGTAAGCGTGTGCCTATCATGTTCTGTATGCACTTGTATGATGACCTGTTTTCTATTTGAGTCTTTCGCATGCACCATATTAAAATGTAATATGATATTAAAGCAGAGCGCGTTACATAGATCGGTAGTGAGCCTGGGACGCTACGAGCTCTACAAGTGGAGGTAACGAAGAGGAAGTTATAGGTTATTTTGGTATCAGAGGGAAGAGGATGTTACAGGTTATTTTGGTATCAGAGCTCTAGGTTAATGGAGTGATAAGGTGCGCTAGTGGATGAAGTGTTTGGTAGGCACGAAACGAGTTAAAACTTACAAGTGCATTTGATTTGTGGTTGTACGAGATTGACAGTAGCTTATGCTACTTATTAGATGATAAGTTGTTGATCACTGCTTAAGATTGTTGGTCGTTATTGTTTTTGTGGTTATAGTATGGTGATCAATAGGTGAATTGGACGATAAGTCGAAATAGTGATGATTTTCTGTAAGCTTGAATTGTTTGAGGATTGATGGTTAGTCTGATATATATCTGCTTTTGGATTATGGAATCGCGATGAGGCGATTGATATTTGTGGATTTGGGATAAAGTGAATGATACTTGGGAATTATAGGCTTGAATCTGTATTGGTGTATTGATGGTCATAGATATCGATTTTTATCGAAAGGCCCTTAATGCGAACATCGCATCATTATTCATAGGTTCGCAAGGAAGTGAATGAGGATTGTAAAGTTTAGGTATGAGCTTGTGGATGTGTTTTGAGGTTTAGTTGTTGATTTTGGACGATGGGCCAATTTTGATTGAATAATTTTGACTTTGTTGTGAACAGCGACCAGGAAACGGTACTAGAGATTGTAAGCATTTGATCCTCATGCTTGATGGTCGCTTATGGTTTTAGAGTAATCAGTTTAGGATAGGGAACCGATGTTATGGAAAGTGAGTAGTTTGTGATATGGTTATGAAGTGTGCATACATTGCACGGATTTACTGCATTAAAACAGTTTCAATTTGAGAACGTGCATGCATTGTACACGACATTGACATAAAGTTTTAGTCGGACTTGATAAACTATTAGCTTGGTATGGGACGAGCTGTACAGAATGCCTACAAAACCGTAGTGAGACATGGTATGGGACTTGTCAAATGGGACCTTCTTAGTAAGTGCTTGACTTGGGGACGAACCAGACGAAGGCTGGTGGACCTGTAACGACCCGGTCTGATGAGGGCGGGAAGTGGAGCTGGGGTAGAGTAGCCTGAGCAAGGAGCAGCTTCTGGCAGGTTTCTAAGATAGCGATGGGGGCAGGAATGAACCAAGTTACGCATTGAAAAGTGGGTATAGGTGTTGTGCTAAGTTCGAGATGTTTTCGAAAACCTAAATTTTTCGAAGTTGGAACAGTTCTCAAAATGTGAAATGTTTTCAAACTAAGTTGTTTTCGACGTTTGAAAAGTTTTCTTGAGTTGAACCAAAGCAGTTTTGACATGACATATGCATGGCATTGCATCACATTTGAAATGGTGAATGGATGATGAGTAAATCGGATGCCATGGATGAGTAATGCCTAAGATGTCTCGTGGGAGTTGGTGAAAGCAATTGAATGCCTCCGCTGTGTGTATTTGGAGATGATCCCAGCTGTGTGCAAGGAATGTATGTATGTATGCCTGCGGATGTGGTGATCTGCAGAAGTCTGGAGAGCATATCGGAATACCTGAGGACTTGGTGATCCCAAAGATCCGGGGAGCGCACCGGAAGTGACCCACATGGACTGGTCAGCAAAGCAGTAGTACCATTAGATGGGTGTGGGATTTTGATGCCGTAACCAACAGAACCACAAGCATGGCATGTAAAATTGGCACTATAAATGACAGAAGTGAATAGCGTGATCTGAGAGATACGCTAAATGATAAGACATTGTGAGTCCTTGGCGATGCCATGAGAATCGGCGAGTTGAGAAATCATATTTGAAATGTTAACAAAAGTGTAGACGGAGACGAATTGTCTGAGTAGCGCAGTAGAAGCGTAATGAGGCTGCCTGTAGTGGATGAGATATCAACTTGAGTCTAGAGAGAGAAGAACAAGGATTGAAATTTCGAGGACGAAATTTCCTAAGGAGGGAAGATTTGTAACAACCCGAATTTACGCCAGGTTAAGTTTACGAGCAGAATAGGTTAATTTGGGAAATTATTAAACTTTGAGCGGTGGATTATTTGAGACGAGTACTATAGTCGGACGTGGCATTATCGGATGGACTATTGTGGACGATAAATCGATGCAATGTTAAATCGGTCTTGAGCGAAGTTTGGTTCGCGATTTGAGCGCGAAGCCCCTAGCCAACTGACCTAGACCATCACCTTCTATATAAACCCACTCACTCTCTCTCCTCTCATTTTTACTCTCCCTCACCTGCGAGATCTCTCTCTCGCTTGCACCTCCTCCGTTCGTGGGAGAGCTGGCAGGACCAGCAGCCCAGCGCCGACGGCGACAACCCCGACCACTGTCCAACTCTGCCGACGCTCCACCCATCCACATCTCGTTCGTCTCCCCCGACCCATGCGGCACCTAGAAGCAAAGGAGGAGACTCGCGGTTTGTTTGATGCAATTTGAGCTTTATTTTCTTCGAGCTCGACCCTAATGCAAGTAGATTACTAACCCTTACCACTAAACTAACTATGGATCATGATTTGGGCGAGCTAGTACGTCTTGGACTTAAATATTCCCGAGAAGGAAGTGTGCATGCATGGCCGAGAAAACTTTCATGCATGTCCGATCTACCGCATCAAATAGTGTCATTAGACTATGGGTAACTTGATTTTGCGGGCTGATCGTCTCGGATATTGTTAAAACGAGGCAATTGGGAGATTGAAATGAGAGTATAGGCGGACGGCCGAGAGCCTTCTTGGAGTATATGAGCCATTGTATGTTTATATATTAAATCCCTAGTTTAAGTTGAGGTTTAGGGAATTACGAGGAGTCGGGAAATGAAAGAAATCACTGAATTTTGGAGTCAAGATGGCATGAATTGGAGTTGAATCGTTCATTGACGTTTGGCCGTGAGCCTAGGGAAAACCGACCACGATTTTTGTAGCAAGACAAGTAACCTTAACTGAAGTTTAGTATTTGGAAACCGTGAGCAGTCGAAACTATCCTATTGAGTGATAGTGGCATGTGGCTATCGGATCGAATTATATGGCGTTACTTAGATCGGTAGAGAGCCTGGGACGCTACGAGCTCTGCACGTGATCTCACGTGCAAATAGGTCTAAATGGTGCTGGAGGAAGTTGGCAATTCCGTGCAACTCCGTTTGGCTCGTTCGCACGAAGGTTGACTTTGGGTTCTGCTGCGAAAAATGATCGAGTCCGTCACTCCAGCTCCGGCGACCTCTGGACTGGAAATTTGGTGTGCTGGGATCGGAACGACGGTGGCTACAAAACCCACCCCATGGCATCTCCGATTACGGTTGAGAAGGTGCTCAATTTGGACGTCAAAATCCACTCCTTCTCAGCCATTTGAACCTGCGTGCGAGAGGGAAATGGGGAAGATGATGGCAGACCCGATTGACCAAAAAATATCAAATTGACCCCAAAAAAATTCAAATTTTTTCCAATTAAACCCCAAAATTGACATTTATGGCATGGACTTCATCAGAAAATGGAAAAATTGAGCAGAATTAATGTCGAATTATGTAAAACCGCCAAATGTCTAATCTGACCCGAGAGTGAAATCTGAGAAATCTAAACCATAAATGCAAGAATCGATCCAAACCACCCCCATCAATGAATTCAAAATGATGAAAACTATAGGGTAGCGGTCTTGGATTTTCATGATCATCCCTAGAAAAATTTTAATTGCACTTTGATCGCAATCTAGGGACTAAACTGAAAAATAAAAGTTCAATTTGGCCCTTTTCGCTTAAATCGAGCAATTCGCTGAACAATTGGACTGAATTATAATTTTTGGTAATAGAGGCAAATTTCGCGACTCTAAAAATGTAAAAATTAAAAATAAGGGGAATAAAATGTAATTTTGGGCTTAATTTGGAATTATGCTCAAAGAAGGAGCATATGATCCCGAATTTAATTTTTGAAATTTTAAATGGGAAAATTGAAAATAGAATTAAAATAAAAATATTGGCTATTTTTGTGTATTTTTGCGGCCACAAATTCTATTTTTCTATATTTTTTGGGTATTTTTCTAATACTTGGAAAATATTTAAAAAAAAAGCGAAAAATACCAAAAATTATTTTTTGTTCAAAAATGGTTCCTTAGGCTTGGCCAAGGCTTCCAAAGTTGATTTTCTAATTTTGTGAATTTTTATGGATTTTTTTTATGAATTTTCTAAAAAGAAAATGACTAAAAATCAGGTGTCAACATGCATTATTCGTTGATTCCTAATTATTTAGGTGTTATATATATTTGCAGGGTATATTTAAATGTTACTAACCTCTGTTTAGTATGGTAGTATAATTTAAATTAATTCTTGGTTGAATGATATGCCACGTTATTGCATGTTCATATTGCATTGCATTTCACCTCAACCGGACCTGGGTTGCTAGTAATTAGGATGGTATCGCGTGAGCATCACCCCGACCTCACCTCCGAGGTACGGTTGACCCCGTCCTCGATCCCGAAATTGTCTTCGTGTTGGAGACATCTTCCCTGGTCGTACCACTATGGCACGGGTAGAGCTCGACCAAGCCGAAATTTTTAAAGCCAGACCCAACCAAGGCTTCTTGGTACGGTCCGTTTTCAGAATTTCACTTTGAAAAGATCATTAATAAATGAATAGGCATCCATGTGCATGTGTTCGTGATTTGTGACTTTCCATTGGTAAACTTTTCAACTTTGTCTTGCAATGTACTCATTTTATGTCGTTATTTTGGGTCGGTCCATGACTTAGGATTTTCAAGTATGGGTCTATGATCATGGGAAGGAAGAATATCCGAATAGCACGACCCGTGCATATGTCGACCTCAGAGTTGAGCAAGTGGGAAATTGATAGCACGACCCGGGCTTCTTGGTGGCTTGACAGCACGACCCGTGCATATGTCGACCTCAGAGTTGGGAAATTGATGCCGTTATTGGATATTCAGATTTGTTTGGGTATTGTTCATGCATTGGCACATTTCTGGAGCCCTGACACGTCTACTTTAATTCTAGGTAAGCACGAGCTCACCCCTACTTTGGAAGAATATAGCGTGCGTATCGGAAAACCTTTGGATACGGAATTGATTGGTCTGCCTGTTGGATTAGATCCTGCTATTGTTCTAGTTGAATTTCTGAGAATGAAAGTTGAGGAAGTTCGAAAAGTTCTAAAAATCAATCGTGGGAATTGCCACTTTTCTTTCTTGAAAAAAATGCTTCGATGAAGCATCGTCTTTACAAAAGGGCAAGGTTTTCCTACTAGCTTTCTTCGAGTTGGTGATTTTTCCATACTTTCAAAAATCCTTTAATCCTCATATTGCTTTTATGGTTCCACAAATATGTGATGGGAAGAACTTGGTCCATGCTATCTTGGCTGAGACTTTCATTTCCCTCACTAAATTTAAACAAGGGGAAGGGAATGTTTTGCAATCTTGGGCCGAGCTTTTGGTAATTTGGTTTTCGTCACATATAAAATCTTGTAAGGACCTTGTCTCGGTTGAAAAAATCAAAAAAATTTCTCATCCTATCGTGATTTTCAAGAATAAGCAAAAAGAAATTCCGGACTATTATTTTTCGGAATGGCTAGCACTTTTAGAGGATCTGAATCCTAAGGGTTTCCGATGGCAAGCTAGTTGGTTCCAAGTAAAAAAGCCTCAACTTGCAAACGGCGGAGCGAAATCGATTCCTTTGCGCGGATTCACCGGTGCTACCGAGTATTACCCCCTTCGGGTGGTACGACAATATGGAGTTATGCAGACTTTACCACCGCCTCTTGAAGCCGAACGAGTGCAGCTCTATTTCACCAAGAGCATCCCTAAACATGAGCAAGCCATTATTACCGTTCGATCTCTATGGGATTTTTGTCGGCCGATGAAGCTCAAGCTATCGAGAAAGGAATTGCTAGGCAATGAGAAGGCTGATCATGCTACGGCTCTCTATATTAAGAAGCATGTCATACCAGAAGCGGTGCGTCCAAATATTCCTACAGTGCAAGTCACGGCTACCCATCTGGGGGAGAAGGAGGATCTCAAGCAAAAGTTGGAGCAAGCCCAAGAGACCATCTTGAAGATGACCGTGGCGAATAAGCAATTGAAGAATAAATTTGCTTCCCAAAAGTCATAAATCGAGATGTTTATAGTCGTTGTCGTTTGATTATGTTTAGTCTTGCATTTCATTATGGATTTTAGAGATTCCGAGTTGTTGAGTTTCGGTTCATGTATGGATAATATGTCCTTCATGGGTGGATTTATTTAAGACTATTATTTCGATCCTGCTTCTAATAGACCTTGCTGCCTTGTACAAATTTTTCAAATTTTTTTGGACCATTTCTCGGCCTCTGTCATTGAATAAAAGACATTCAGAAGATCTTAATCTATCATGTGTAAAATTTTCGGATCAATTCGGGTTTTTTTCCATTTATTACAGAATATATGATAAGGGAAAAACAGTCTGAGATTTCATAAATTTCCCGGCATCAGTTTTATTATGTCATTTATCCCTAGTTGGAAGACTCTTTTACAAGAAGTCAAAATATGAAAGTGGTAGAATGGGCAAATTTTCGGGCATTAATTCACATTTTTTATGACCCATTTATCCTCCAAATAAAAGCCGGACGAATCAGTTTTCTGGACAAAAGTTTCTGAGAAATGTATTAAACTACTAATCTGGGTGTTTTTTTTTTTTGCAAGAACTTAAAACACAAAATTTGTTTGTCACCAACTCCTCTATGGGTTCATCAATTTTGGCATCGTTTCGTTCAGTCTACGATTTAATATAAATTTTCTCGTAAAAGCCAACGAAACTTGAATTTGCCTGAATCGATCTCTTGCTCATAATTACTCCGTTTTTGGGTTTAGAGGGACATCGTGGACCGGCTCGCTATTTTTAATCATACTCATGTTGATTGTTGCTTCTTATAGGTAACGTATCATGGATCCTACACGTGACCTTATAATACTCGATTCAGGGCAAGAAGAATGGCCGATAGAGCTGAAATTAATGCCGTGGTGCAAGAAGCTCTAAAGGATCAAATAGATGCCCTCAATGATGTCCTAGATGATGGACAAAATGATGACTAGTTTCATGGCCAAACAACAACAGTCTAGCCCAACTCCTCAACCGGTGATCCTTCTTCCACTTTATCCGACTGGTAACCCCGATAAGGCTCCGGAGGGGGTCCCCAATCCTACTTTGCCGTTGGAAAGTGTCATCTTAACCGGCACTAGCTCTGTTACACCTCATGTGATCCAAACTCCCCAAACCAATGCTGTTGCTTGGGGACTAAATGATGAAGCTGCTAAGCTTCTAGCCAAGATGGAGCAACGTTTGCGTGAGGTCGAAGGAACGCACAGTCTGGCTCCCATTGACTTATTGATTTACACAAAGGTACAGGTGCTAGACAAGTTTAAAATGCCTAACTTTGAAAAGTATGACGGCACGTCCAATCCCACTCAACATGTCCAGATATATCAGGCAACGATGAACAAGTATGTCGCCAATGGCCCTCTAATGGTTCAGACTTTCCAAGTAAGTCTGAAGGATGCGGCGATGATATGGTATACTGATTATAATAGCAATTGCTTGGAGAGTTGGGAGGAGGCTGCGAATGCTTTCATGAAGCATTTCAGGTTTAACCTGGATATAGTTATCTCCAGAGAAGATCTTGAGCAAGCAGAGATGAAAAAGGGTGAGACTATAAGGTAATATGCCACGAGATGGAGGAACATCACAGCTCTGCTCAGGCCAGAACCAACGGAAAGAGAATTTATGAGGTTGTTCGTGTCTACTCTTCCTCAAGCTATGCGGTCACGTATGCTTGGGATCACCACTTCATCTTTTAGTCAACTCATTGCAATGGGTGAAGAAGTAGAAATCGACCTAAAGAAAGGATGGTATGGCGATACTAGTTCTGGTGCTAAGCGATTCACGGCTAAGAAGGATAAAGAACCTGCTCCGCAGGTGAACATGACTTATGTTCAGAACGCCCTGACTCAAACACCTAAGGTGCAAGTCTCCAATCAACAGTCGGCCAACTTCGGTTCGCAGAATCAAAGGGGATACCGGCACAGTAATCGGCAATTCACCCCACTTCCTGGAACTCCATCCCAAGTTTTGGCTGTTTTACTCAAGAAAGGGCTTTTGTCCACAGAGCCATTGCGACCTAACTACGCGACCTTCGCAAAGTATGATCCATCAAAGAAGTGTGACTATCATCGAAACGAGCCTGGGCATGACACTGATGAGTGTTCAGTGCTTAAGCATCGTATTTAAGATTTACTCGAATCTGGAGCATTCTTGTTCCAGTCGAATAGCCCATCGAACGTTCAAAACAATCCGTTGCCTAATCATCCGGGCAAAGTCAATTCTATTTTTGGTCCTGAGGATAGACATGTGGAAAGCTTTAAGGTCCAGGTTGTCGACGCTTTGGATGCTCTAGTTCGAGCAGGCTACTATCGGAGCGGAGATGCTGTGTCTTTGGACCAAATAAAAGAGAAAGTTCTGAGTCTGATGGAGGACAGAATGATCATGTACATGAGCGACACTGGAGTCATGGCTACTATTTCCCAAATCATCGTTGACTGGGATAAAGAGTTTGCTGCATTGACTACTACTCAAGTTAAGCTGAAGCTTAAGGATGGTTCAGTAGATGTTGAGGTGGCTAGCCAGATCAAGTCAGACCCGGAGTTAGCTAATATGCCTGTTCTGGAGGATGCTTCTAATAATGAGTTGGGAATCGTCATGCCCGATAGCTTTGCAATCACCTCACCTCAACCTTTCCCATATGAGAACGATAAGGCGATACCATGGTCCTATGATTTGGAGCTGGACTTAGTGACAAGGTCCGGGCATACCTATAATAATGATCAACCGGTCAAGTAGGCCACAGAAAAGGAGGTAAAGGAGTTATTGGCAGTTATCAAGGCGAGTAAGTACAACGTAGTTAATCAATTGCGCAAATTACTGGTTCAAGTCTCTTTGTTAGAGCTCCTCCAATCATCAGAGTAGCACCGGGACTCTTTGATGAAAGTGTTGGGTGAAGTTCACGTGCCTGGGAATATTGATGAGGATAAGCTAGAGAACTTTGTCGGGGTAATCCTTCTAAAGGATCAAGTTGTTGAGAAAAATTCCTAATTGATTTTGAAGTTGATAAAACAATCCATGATCTCTTATATCTGAGTTAATGCAATGAAATACTTATTTTGCAGATTATCCAAAGGTGTGGGTTACAAACGATTTAATTTGGCAGAAAAGGCTCAGACGAAGTTCTGAGGGACTAAGGCACGGTATGGAGCTCATACGTTAAGTGGGGAGCTCAGATGTTGGAATAAAGCTCAAGCTCTGAGAGAGTATTTCATGTGCAACAACCAGAATATCTAGAAATATCTTGGAGATGATTTAACTGATATATTACATCATCACAATGGCTAGAAAATCGAGCTGGATCTTTCTTGAAGATTCTCAATCTTGGAGATCAATCAAGGACGCGGATTAAGGGAGACAAGCACAACTTACCAAATAAAGAACTCAATCTATGAAAACCTAGGATCATGATTGTATGGGCGATTTGATCCAATGTGAGATTCTTTCATTTGTCGACCTCAACGGCTACGAGATCTTTCTTCTTGATATAGTCTCGTTCAAACGGGGAGTTTGAAGAGCGATTCTTGGGCACCGTGCAACGGGGTAGTTGGAGGTGGAGGAGTATAAAAAGGAGTCTCAAAGTCGAAAAGCCGAGAGCACAAGAGAGAACAATTCTAAATTCCAAGATCAAGAGAGCTTCATATTCTTTATACACCTTGATCCAAACACTATATTACTTAGAGGTGTGCATTCTAGTGTAAGTGTTAGGTGAGAAGTCTTTTGACTCAAGAGCTATCACTAAGTTGTAACCTCTGAGCTATTTACTAGTGGAATCCAGCCGATTGGCTACCAGAGTGAAGAAGTGGATGTAGGCTTTAACCAAAGCCAAACCACTATTAATCCTTGTGCAGTTTCTCTGTCCCTTGATCTCTCTGTTTAAATTCTATGATAGTAGAACTGTGCTCGCTATTGATTCTGAGAGTATCTCAAATCTTACTTGTGTTGATCATTTGAGAGATAAGCTCTGAGCTTATTCGTTTATATTTCCGCATTGATTTATAAAATCCCTTGAAATCACATATTCACCCTCCTCTGGGTGATACCGCTAGTCCCATCAATTGTATCAGAGCCTGGTGCTCATATTTTTATCGAAGTGTTATTATTTCTGAGCTAATGATCTCTTTCACTAGCAACTTTGTTACAACTTGGATTGAAGGAGGAAGCAACAACAGGCCACCATACTTTGATGGGAAGGATTACAGTGATTGGTAAAATAAATTCAAGGCATTCATCAGATGCCAAGATCCGCAGATCTGGGATGTTGTTCAAAAAGGCATTGATCCCACTACAAATACAACAGCTGGTGCAAATTCAAATGTAGGGACAGCAACGCCAATAACAACAACACTACTCCCACTACAACACTATCTGCAATCGAACTAGCAAAGAGAGACGCACTTGATGCCAAAGCTATTTATTCATTCTATAGTGCATTGTCTCCCACTGAATATAAACGTATTGTAGATTATCCTTCTTCTAAAGCAATTTAGGACATGCTCCACGTAACCTATGAGGGAATGGATAGGGTCAAGGAGATAAAGATCAACATTCTTCTTGGCCAGTACGAGGCATTCAAAATGAAGCCCAACAAAATCATGAAAGAGATGTTTGATAGATTCACTAAAATAGTGAATGGTCTCACCTACCATGGGCAACCAGTTTCAGGACCAATGAGGGTCAACAAACTTCTAAGAGGACTTACAAAGGATTGGGACAGTATTAAGACATCCATATGAGAGACTCAGAGGATCATGCCATTGTCCATGGATGAACTCATTGAAACACTCCAATCCTATGAAGATGAAAGAATCAACGAAGAAGCTCACTCGAAAGGTAAAATATCCATTGCTTTGAAATCTAATGTTGACTCTGATGTTTCAGATTCTAAAGATGAAGACGATGAGGAACTATCACTCATGGTCAAAAGATTCAGAAGAATGGCTAAAAAGGGAAGAAATTTCAAAGGAAAAAGGGATATCAGACGATATGATGAGAAGAGATCATCTGAGACCAAAGAAGACAGCAGAGACATAATTTGCTTTGAGTGCAAGAAGAAAGGGCATATCAAGCCTAACTGTCATCTCTTAAAGAAGAAAGGAAGGGATGAAAAATCCAAGAAAGCTTTGAAGGCTGAAACCTAGAGCGATACAGAATGCGAAAGCGATGACGAATACGCTAACATCTGTTTAATGGCTAACTCAGACTCTGAGGAAGAATCTGAGGTAACTCATTTTGAAATTCCTTCTGAGGTGTCTGAATATATTGAGGAATTGTGCTCAAAATATAGAACTTCTCTTAAAACGATTTTCGAGTTGAAAAAGGAAGTTTATTGTTTAAAACAAAACGATGTTTCTCAAAAGGATAAAATAAATTATCTTCAAAATGAGTTTTCTCAAATTAAGGAAAAATCCGATTCGGTTTCAAAGAAAAATACAACTTTACAAACCAAGGATGATTCTTTGAAAAAGGAAAATGTTTCTCTAAAAAAGGAAATTTTAGATATCAATAAAAAGTTTTCCGCAGGTTCAAAAACTTTAGAGCATATTCTTTCCGTACAAGTTCCTTACCACAACAAGTCTGGGCTTGGTCTTCAAAAGGAAAGTGACTTGAAAAATGATTTTCCTAAAGTAAAAGAAGACTCAAGAGAAGACCTTCTAAACACGCTTACAAATCTCATTTTCAAAAGTAGTTTTTAAGATCTGAGGGACAAAATTTTTCTAAATGCTCGAATTGTGGCATTCTTACTCACTCTCTACATTATTGTCCTAAAATCTAGAGGAATACAAGAGATATTTGGAGATACAAAAAATCCTCTAACCCGGAAGGACCCAAACATATTTGGGTACCAAAGAAAGCTTGAATGCTTTTGATGTTTGTAGGTACCAAGAAGAAGAAGAAATAAATGGTACCTCGATAGTGGTTGTTCGAGACATATGACTAGAGATTCAAAAGGAATCATAAATCTTCAAAATTTGATGGAGGAAGTGTTTCCTTTGGCGGCAACAATAAAGGAAAAATTATTTCATAGGAACCATGAAAATTGGCTACCTCTTCATCAACGTCGTGTCTTTGATTAAGGGTTTGAATTTCAATCTCATAAGTATTAGTCAATTATGTGATATTGGATACAAAATCTCTTTTGTGGAAGATAAGTGTTTAGGTATCAGCAAAGACAAAAAGCAGTTCTTCACAGGACGAAGACATGGAAACATGTATCTTCTAGACACATCATCTGAGGATATCCAATGTATAGTATCCATCAATGATGACTCAGATCTTTAGCACAGAAAGCTGGGACACATAAGCTACAAGCAGATCTTAAAGCTCTCAACCAAAAAGCTTGTGAAAGGACTCCCAGATGCTAGATACGAGAAAACTAACTTGTGTGTCGCTTGCACACTTGGGAAACAGGTCAAATTCTTACAAATTTATAAATCAAGTTTCCATTAATCGTGCTTTGCAACTACTACACATGGATGTCTGGTAATAGTAGATGATTATACTAGATTTACCTGGGTGTTCTTTCATGCTCACAAAAATGATGCATTCTCACATTTTGAAAGTTTTACCAAGAAAGCTCAAAATGAAAAAGGTTATTCTATTTCGTGCATCGAAACAGATCATGGGGGAGAATTTGAAAATCAAATCTTTGCAGAATTTTGTGATCAAAATGGTTTTCAGCATAATTTCTCTTCTCCTTACACTCCTCAACAAAATGTGGTAGTTGAAAGGAAACACTGCTCTTTACAAGAAATGGATCGAACTCTTCTAATTGAAAGCAAAGCCCCTTCTCAATTTTGGGCAGAAGCCGTTTCAACTGCATGCTATATCATAAATCGTGTTTTCCTGAGACCATTGCTTGAGAAAACCCCCTACGAGCTTTACAAAGGCAGAAAACCAAATATTTCATACTTTCATGTATTTGGCTGTAAATGCTTTATTATAAAAAATTCAAATGATCATCCGAGTAAGTTTGATGAAAGATCAGATGAAGGAATAGTTCTTGGATATTCCACTTCAAGCAAAACATATAGAGTCTTCAACAAGAATTCAGGGACAGTTGAAGAATCAACGAACGTGAGATTTGAAGATGGAAATGATGCTCAGAAGTTAGGCGTTGAAATCACCACATCATCTGAGTAGACTCCAATAACTGAGGATAAAACATCATCTGAAAATACTCAGAACGATGAAGATACCCAGACAATTGAATCTTGTGAGGATGTAAACCAGGATGCTTCTCCAGAGGATAAACAAGATGACAAGCTCAACAAAAACTGGAAGCAAAAATCCAGTCATCCAACAGATCTTGTCATTGGAAACATAGAAGATGGGGTTAAGACCAGATCAAAACTCAAGAATGCAATAAATGCCTTTGTACTTGTATCTGAGATTGAACCAAAAGGAATTGAATATGCTCTTGCAGATGAAAGCTGGATAGAAGCAATGCAACAAGAGCTACATCAATTCAAACTCAGTGAAGTTTGGGAATTAGTTCGCAGACCTAAAGATTATCCAATTATTGGAACTAAATGGGTGTCTAGAAACAAGTTGGATGACAAGGGCAAGGTAACAAGAAACAAGGCAAGACTCGTAGCAAAGGGATACTCCCAAGAAGAGGGGATCGACTACGATGAAACATATACTCCCGTAGCAAGGCTGGAATCAATAAGATTACTCCTAGCCTATGCGTGCTACAATGACTTCAAGCTATATCATATGGATGTCAAGAGCGCATTCTTGAGTGGCTACATCAAAGAAGAAGTATATGTGGAATAACCCCTAGGATTTGAAGATCCAAAGTGCTCAGAACATGTCTACAAACTCAAGAAAGCTCTATATGGACTTAAGCAAGCTCTACGAGCCTGGTATGAAAGGTTAAGAAATTTATTGTAGAAAAAGGGTTTGAAAAAGGTAAAGTAGACACAACCTTATTTATCAAAAGGGAAGATAAAGATATCTTACTCATTCAGATATATATTGATGATATGATATTTGGCTCTTCTAACGAAAAACTTTGCGAGAATTTCACTCAGATCATACAGAGTGAATTCGAAATGAGTATGATGGGAGAACTCACCTTCTTCCTTGGACTTCAAATGAATCAAACTGAACAATGAATCTTCATACATCAAGAGAAATACGCGAAGGAAATTGTGAAGAAATTTGGTCAGGAAAACTGTATCACCAATGTCTTCTTCATCCAAGCTAGACAAGGATGAACATGGCAAATAGGTTGATCAGAAGTTATACAGAAGCATGATTGGTTCATTATTACATCTCACTACTTTTAGACCTGACATTATTTTTTGTGTATGTATGTGTGCAAGATTCCAATTAGATCCTAAGGAATCACACCTCTCAGCAGTAAAAAGGATTATTAAATATGTTAGAACCTATCCTAACCTAGGATTATGGTATCTAAAGACTTCAGACTTTACTTTATGTGGCTACTCAGATGCTGATCTTGCAGGATGTAAGTTAGATAGGAAAAACACCTCGGGAACATGTCAACTTCTGGAATCTATGCTAGTGTCTTGGCACTCAAAGATATAAAACACTATGGCACTATCAACCGCAGAAGCTGAATATATAGCATTAGGAAGTTGTTGTGCTCAGATCTTGTGGATGAAGTAACAACTGAGGGACTTTGGTGTTGAAGACTCAAACGTGGAAATTAAATGTGACAACACCAGTGCAATCAACCTCACAAAGAATCCAATTCTGCATTCTCGAGCTAAGCATATTAAAATTAAGCATCATTTCATTCGTGATCATGTGCATAATGGTGATGTTATTATTCAATTTGTTGACTCAAAGTATCAATTAGCTGATATATTCACGAAGCCATTAGAAAAGAACTCTCTTGAATATATTAGACAAGAATTGGATATTACTGTTATGCCTGCTTGAGTTGTCTTCAAGACAGGTTAAAGCTATTTTTGAGAAAATTGTAACATTTGACAAAGTTCAAAGCAAAGTCTCAAAATGTGCTCAACATCTAAAGATGATATCTGCTTCTAAGATCAAAAGCATCATCTGAGGGGATACAAATGCTAAAATTAAATCTCTGTGTTAGAAGATCATCTGAGGAGATCTTCATCATCTGAAGGACATCTACATCAGGTTTGATCGTTCAAAGTTTTGGCATGTAAGTAGTATTTTTTTTGGCAAGAAATAAGGTACGCACAATCTCAATCCTTTTAAATATTCTTTGAAATATTATGATTGTCGTGATTGCTTCGTTTAAATTGATTGAATATCTTCTTTCTAAAAATAATTTATCATATCTTCTCAAAATATTTTATTTTTGGAAATCAAATCTCAAATCTTTTAACTGTCAAGAGCGGTTTCCAATTTTGGTTAAGACAAAACTTGAACCTTGAACCGTCGCTTCTTTTTAAATCCGTTCATGAAGCAAAACCTCTTTACGCTTCAAAAATTTCTTTCAATCTCTCTCTCTCAAACACTCGTCTGCAACTTAATCCCAAATTCCTCTTTCTTGAGAAATCTCTCAATCTCTTCTCTAAATCCTTCAATGGCACCCAAGAATCCTTCAACCATGAAGAAATTAGTGACTAGTACTCGTCGCTCGGGCAGATTGGAACTTCGAGGTCCTAGGGCTCCAATCAATGCTCCTACTCAGTTCGATCTATTAAGTTCCTCATAAGAAGGGGGCGAGGAATAGAGGACTGAGGAAATGAGCAGCGTACCTCAATCTGATGAAACCCCTGCCATGGCTAAGGCAAGGAAGATGAAGGAACTGAACGATTGTCTATCGAAAAGAGCAGTAAGAACTCCTGCTCAAAACGATGCACTTCCTATAGATTCAAGAATCAGGTTAGCAAGAGATATTACAAATCTAGTTCGGGGACTGAGAATGCATGGTGGAGATGATAAGTATATTAGAGATTTAGTGCTTGAGAAAGGATTCTTAAATGCAGGAGAAATGCAAGGATTTAGTTTGATGTTAACTCAAAAAGAAATTAAACAGGCTAGAGAACTGGCTGATCAAGTTAAGATGGGAAGATCGTTTGAGCCCTCTAGGAAAGGAAAAGAGAAGGTTGGTGAACCTTCAGGGACCGAGGAAAATGTTGAGACAAAGGCTAGATCCGAGGGTGAGAAAACTGAACATCTGAGAGAGGATGATGATGAGGTGTTATACTCTCACTTTAGGAGTATGGAGATGAAGTTTGTGGCAAAAGAAGGTCAGAAGGATGATTTGTTCAGATCATATGATCATCTGGAACACTTTTGTGATGGCCTGATTTTTCGATAAACAGATTTGTAAGTGGATTAGTAATTATCGGATTTGGAATATGGCAATAGTGAAACTGGGGGACCATTAATATTTTGAGCGGTGGATTATTAGCTTAATAATGTAATTTAGGCGTGACAATTTTATGGGACCGTTAGTGAAATTTTACGTGAACATTAGAGTATGAAATTGGTCCCGACGTAAAACTCAGTTCGCGGTTTGGACGCGAAGACATTTCTAATTATCCACTCACGCCCCTTGCACCCCACATATTCCCCAAGCATCTGCCAACTTCTCTCTCTTTTATTCCTCTCATTTTCTTATTTAAGAACCCACTCTCTTTCCTCACTCTTTTCCCCCTCGTGCACTCCGCCCACCTCTTCTCTCTCCGTTCTTTCATAATCCCCCCCCCCGCACCGAACAAACCCACCACCATAACTTCCTCCTTCATCTTCATCTATTCTTCATCTTCTTCCTCCCCTGGAGCTCATTCACTGATAATTGCCGCCGCTCGCTCGCTATCAAGTTTCGTCGAGCTCAAGCCCTTGTCATCTCGCTCGATCGTAGTCGTCGGTCGAGTTAGCTCCATCTCGGCAGTGTTGTCCCTCTCTCTTTCTCGCTGAGGTTGTGGTCAGATGGACGAGGCCAGTTGGTGTGACAACAGCCCGCGACGATTTCCGTTCGAGTGGAAGGAAAGAGGAGCTCAAGCCTCACGGCGGCGGTTTCGTGGTCATTCGTACGAGAAATGGAGGCGAGTGAATCTCTAACCCATTTAAGTCTCAGATTTGTTGGTTTGGCGTGCATGTTGCCGATTTACTTGGCATGTGACTTTTGCTAGTTTAATAGACATCTTTGCGCTTTGGGTTAGTGGAATTGACGATGGATCGTCGAAATTGAATTGCGAAGAGAGATTATTATGTAAGAGGAGGTTGGATTTTTAGGCATGAGGAGCATTGAGTGGTTGCCTGTTGTACTTATTCATGTAATTGAAGTCTTTAAATGTCGGATAGGTGAAATTGGTGAACGAATCGTTGAAGTTGAGCGGCGAGTAGTGGTGGCCGAGAAATATGCGGATTGGTTTGGGAGTGTGGTGCGCCGAAGTACTTTGCATGTCGTATCTATGGGCTTGATTGATATCTTCGTGGGTAGGATTAATGAGTTTGTGAACAGATCTTCAAATTGGACAGCGGATTGAACTTGGCTGTGTGTGAAGCGGTTCGACTCTGGTGGTAATAGGGCTTGAATAATCTCCTTTTGGTTTGGAATTGAGTAGTCCAATGGTTAGATCTAATGCAACGGGCATTGATCTTTGATTTGGCTGAATAAAGAGAGGAGGCCGAGAGCTTTAGAGGTGAATATGGTTGGTTTGAGAACGCCTTAGCGTTAATGGTTCATCCTATGTTATGCTTGTATGGATTATATATATGAATCTGTGGTATGTTTACTAAGAACTACCGTATCTGATGGTTGACATGTTAGACTTTTACTCGCAAAGCTTTTAAGCTCACCCTCGTGGATTTAAATGTTTTACGGGTCTAGCTAGCCAGTAAGGATGGAGAAGAAGAATAGCATATGTTTTATAGTGGCGATGGTAGTGTCGATGTAAGATGAGATTACGGATCGGAGGAGAAGCCGTTAGTCACATCCCAGTTGCTGTATTTCGACAAGAAAAAGACGTAATAAAATAGTTATCTATGGTTATAAACTCAAGTTGTTCTTGATATGTGTGATATCAGGTGCCGTAGTCAACCCTAAGAGGCTGTACCCTTTAGGCGTGCCTACCTTATTCCTTGATTGCACTTGTAAGACAGGCCTCGTTGCTTGATATTATCTCCCGCATGCGCCATTATATTATGTAATATCAGATTAAAACAGGACGTTACAACTTTAAATAGTTGCTTGGCAGAACTTCGATGAACAGTGGACCTATTAATTTTGAGTATTTTGAAAAGGTAGATTTGCAGATTCTATCCTTGCTGTCTAATCTGCACTTGCAAAGTCTCTGTTCCTTGAATACCCCTTGCTAACTTGAGCTTACTGCCTATTTTTACTCTAAGTTCTCCATGCCTTCACCAGACATGATTCAATTTTCTTTGTATGATCAAAACTTACTCCTGAGTGTTTCAAAACTTGCAGAAATTCTAATTTCTGAACTTTATGGCTTCACTCCTATCCCCATCTCAGACGATGATGCATACAAGGTTCTTTTTGGCAATCCAACCCTCTCCAGAACAAACAAACCTCACATCGAACACAATTATTTCCCTCTGAAATGTATTGTTTTGCATAAGGTAGTCATAAACTGCCTTAGACCCAAAGCTTCATCCAAAATAGGTGTATCCAGATATGAAGCCAAGATCATCTGGGCCGACCATTCTCAATGGCAAGCCCTTCTCTCTTCCTCATATCATATTTCTACATATGCTTCGAACAGTAATGAAGAATAAAGGACAACTGCCATATGGGTCACTAATCACCAGGATCTTTGAGTATCTGAAGTTGGACATACCAGAGAGACTCAGATCCCTGCAACTACCTCAGGGTGTAACTAGTGAATCCATGATGGTCAAGAAGGGTTATAGGTTTGCGGATGGGCAATGGAGAGATAGGAAGAGAAATGTGGCACTAGTAGATCTTCCTATAGCAGATACAAGGATGTCAACATAGTCTGAACCTTCACCTGCAGAACCTTCAATAGCAGAAGCATCACTAGCTCAACCTTCTAAATCTAAAAGGAAAAGGAGGATGAAGATGCTTGCTCACAAGTCCACAAAACCTAGACAGAAAATGAGGAAACTTGCTCCGAAGTTACTTGACAGGATCCTAAAGAAACAAGAAATAAAAATATCTGAGAGTTCCCTGGCAAGTGACAATGAGATAGAAGAAGTCATCCAAACTATTGTGAGGACTGCTGTAGAGGATGAAATTATAGCTCAGATGGAGCAGCAAGAGAAGGTGACTGAAGAGAAGGAAGGAGAGGAGCATGAGAAGGAAGAAGAAGAGAGTCCACAGGGTGTGGAAATTGGAAAAATGGAAGTTCAAACTGTCCCAGTAGAGGACACAGAAGTTGGTGAACAATTTGAGTTCCCAAAGCATACTCAGAGGATCGATTAGATGGAGACTGAGATAGGTGCTAGAATGGAAACACAGGTTGAGGGGGAGCATACTGAATAAGTCAGTATTCCAGAGGTTGATCTATAGGACAAAGCTGAAGAAGATATTCAGAAGGAAGCACAATCTGAGGGGGAGCATTCTGGAAATGAAAGTCCACATAAAATGGATATTAATGCTGCTGGCACAGCAGATGTAACTCCAAGCAAGACTGCCTCAGATCTTCCACTACAGGACACTCTAATTTCATCGACTGAGAGACACACTAAGACTCCAGGGGAGCCATCCAATGTTGGTGTCTAGACAGAAGATGAAATGGGTGAAGAATCAAACTCTGAGCTGCTCCGAGACATTCAGTACAGACAAGGGGAATTGACCAACCTGATCAAGGACATGTGGACATCAGTCGATGTGGAGGTGGATGAAATGAAGGACCGAATGACCTTTGAACTTCATAAGCTGAGGAGAGACATATCCTCCAACAACAGCCTAGTCTTCATTGAGATGGAACACATGGGAAGGAAGATGGACAATATGAGAGCCGTTATTGATATGAAGCTGGAATAGTTATCCAAATTTGCTCTGGTTCAACTCCCTTCAGACCTTGTGCCGCCCACATCCATAGCTACTTAAGCCCCTTCAACATCAACTCCAGCCCCCAATGTAACAATCGGAAATTTCACCAGTTGGAATAATAACTTGAATAGCTATTGTGGATGTCAACTAATAACAATTATGAATTTAGGATTTAATTTTCTTGGAGCAATGGATGATTGAATTGAAGTATGGTGGCGAGTGCGATGAAAGTTAAGCGAAGGACCATTGGAAGTCAACACTGATTTTGGATGGTATATTTTAGGTTCAAGTTAGAATTGTGTCAGAATTGAACTGCGAAGCCCACCATCCTTTCTGTCCCACCGACCTACCCTTACTTTCCCACTATATAAAGACTCCTCTCTCCTTTCCTCACACTCTCTTCCCCTTTTTCTTTTGCACGGCCCCTCTTCACCCTCGTGGAATCCGCCCACCCCTTTTCTCTTCTCTCTCTCGCTCGTTTGCCCGACGACCAGTAGCCACAGCCCGACGCCATGATGCCTCCCTCCACTCAAGCATGCCACCGGCAGCTCCGGCGACACCACAACTCGACCTCAGCTCTGCTCCCCTTCACTCAGCCGCGCGCCATCCCTCCTCCTCCACCTGTTTGACCGTGCGACATCAAGGAAGAAAGGAGGCGGCCCAAGTTTCATTCTTCATGAATTCAGCTCCCTTTTCTTCATTTACAATCACAAGGCAAGTGTCTATCGATCCTTGACCCTATTCTGTCCAATCGTCGTTTGTTTTAGCTCGGATCGTCAAATTTGGAAATGGGTATCTTGAGAAGAAGATTGGTTTGCATGTAAGGGAAAATGGCTTCTCATGGATGATTCGTCGCTTGATCTAATGTCCTTAGGTCTTGGGTAAGTGGAATTCATAAGCTAATCATTTTTTTAATCATCAATTCGAGGTGAATTGAAGGTAGGAGGACAAATGGGTATTCGACTATGGACTAAAGGAGGACTTGAAGATCGCAGCTCATTCTTGGTGATTCAGCTCGGATTCTCATTGCATAGGACGCGAGTTGAGTAGAATTTCTAACCCTTTCCACTAGATTGCCTATTGGTTTGCTGGTTGGATATGGTGTCGCCTTTGTGTGCTTGGATTGGTATGCTTGAATTGTCTTTTGTATAAGGGTGCTGGCTTTGTGATCGCGCGATGTGTGTGGCGTGCTTGGTGTCCTGTGGTCTTGGATAAGGTAGTTTAGTGGGCTGGTTGTGTTGTGTGGCATTGAGATGGCGTGAATTGAAGTGTGTTCGTGCATGAGTGTTTGACCGTGCGGTTCATGTAGTGCTTGAGGTGGGTGGAGTTGGCGTGTGGCTTTGGAATGTCGGGTTGTGAAGCCAGATGCATATCATATAAGTATCGAAGCATGTGTGAACGAGAGTTTGTCTGTCAGGTTCGGAATCGATTATGTGGTTGAGAGTAAATTTGCATTGAACCTGAGTAAGAACCGAGGGTCCCGTCGGCCTGTGTCTCGACGAGGACGATTAATGTCCGCCTATGTTCAGACGATACCCCATGGGAGCGTGAGTGGAAATCGAAAAGTCCACAGCTTGTGTTCCGTTGGAATGGAGCCCTAGAGTAGGGGAATCGAGGCCTGTGTCCCTTGTTGACAAAATATGAGGCCCATGTCCCTCATGATTCCCATGGCCGGTGTCCCATGGACGAAAAGCTGGGGTAAAATCCAAAATCGAGGCCTGTGTCCCTTGTAGACTAAAAAGAGGCCTATGTCACTCATATAACCATGGCCTGTGTCCCATGGAATCGGTTCGAAAGTGGAAACTAAAGAACAAGTCAAGTGCATGTTTATGCGTGTGGCGTCCACTGTGAGTTTTTTTGTTCATGATGCATGTGGTCGTCGTAGCGTCTCACTTATGTTTGTGCTTGAATGCCTGACGATTGTATCGAGCATGTGTGGTTGGCGTAGGGAGTCTTGATTGGTGTTTAGTAGTGGACTTGCCTGTACAGTGATCGTATAGGTTATTTAGTTGATCGGCTTAGAACCTCCTACTAGCTGAGCTTCGGCTCACTCCCATTGGTTTAACCCTTTTTTTCTAGATAAGCCAGTCATTTGAGAAGTAGTGGACTTGGATGGTGGCGATGGAGCACGTTGACGGCGACGGTAGTTAATACCCGGAGTAGATTTTACCCCTTGAATTCTCCTAGTGTATTTGGTGGTTTCGTGTAATGAAAAGATAATGTAATTAGATGGTACCTATATATATATATATATATAACTTGGATGATCCGATTGCGTGTGGATGTATGGTGATTGTACGATAAATACAGGTTAGCGAACCTTGTGAGTAAGGCCATACCCCTCTAGGCGACGTGCCTGCCCTTTTTTTGGAGTGCACTTGTAAGTGACGGTATGGCCGCTAATCGTTTTTAGTCTATTAAGCTTCCACATGCGCCCTCTGTATTATCTATATTATTATGAGATTAAAACAAGTCGTGACACCCAATTCTCCCAATTAAAACTCTTATTCATTCATTTAAATTTATCAGTTTTTGGGGGTCTGTGTTTTAAATGTTGAATGATTTTGAGTTTGGATGTGTTTTCAAGTTTGGATGTTTGGATATTGTTATGCTTCAGTTCTTGTTCTGATTGAATTTGGATCTATTTGTTGAATACATTATTGCTAGTTCGATCTATCCTTTTGTGTTGATGACAAAAAGGAGGAGAAATTATCTCTTGATTTTTGCAGAAGGAGAAAACGATGATTTGCAGGAACATGTATCAAAGTTATATTCTGAAGCAAACAGGTTCTCAAAAGAACAAGTTCTGAGAATGACACAGAAACAAGTCATTCTGTGTACAGGTTTTCACAGGAACAAGTCCTGAGAATAACATAGAAACAAGTCATTCTGTGTAACAGAAGTTCTGAAAATGACACACTTATAGTTTATGTTCTAAACCTACACATTGTCATACTCTGAGTATACATTAATGATCTGAGCCTGTGCATCTTTACGCTATGAATATATATAATTCCTTAATTGCTTTGATATAGTCTAAGCGTTGAAGTAGAATCGAATGTTTTGAATCTAAATGTTCAAACTCTGAGAATTGAGTTAGACTCCATAAACTCTAATACCGGGTTCAGAAGTTCTGAAGGTAAAACCAAACTATGTTTTGCGAACGAACTCAAATACTGAATTCATTTTCTCCAGAACTTAATTTTTGGTAAAGCTTTATATGATATATCATTGAATAGAAAAATCTCACCGAGTAGCAAACCATCATGTTACTCAAATCTATTATACGACAATTGGTATATTTATGTGGATAGTTGTGTCATCATTAAAAATGGGGAGATTGTTGAGAAAAACCTCTAATTGATTTTGAAGTTGACAAAACAATCCATGATGTCTTATATCTGAGTTAATGTAATGAAATACTTGTTTTGCATATTATCCAAAGGTGTGGGTTACACAGGATTTAATCTGGCAGAAAAGGCTCAGACGCGGTATGGAACTCAAACGTTTAGTGGGGAGCTCAGACGTTGGAATGAAGCTCAAGCTCTGAGAGAGTATTTCATGTGCAACGATCAAAATATCTAGCGATATCTTGGAGATGATTTAATTGATATATTGCATCATCACAACGGCTAGAAAATCGAGCTGGATCGTTCATGAAGATTCCCAATCTTGGAGATCAATCAAGGACACGGATTAAGGGAGACAAGCACAACTTACCAAATGAAGAACTCAATCTATGGACACCCAGGATCATGATTGTATGGGCGATTTGATACAACGGGGGATTCTTTCCTTTATCGACCTCAATGGCTATGAGATCTTTCTTCTTGATATAGTTTCGTTCAAATGAGGAATTTGAAGAGCAATCCTTGGGCGCCTTGCAACGGGTAGTTGGAGGTGGAGGAGTATAAAAAGGAGTCTCAAAGTCGAAAAGCGGAGAGCGCAAGAGAGCAGAATTCTAAATTCCAATATCAAGAGAGCTTCATATTCTTTATACACCTTGATCCAAAAACTATATCACTTAGAGGTGTGCATTCTAGTGTGAGTGTTAGGCGGGAAGTCTTTCGACTCAAGAGCTATCACTAAGTTGTAACCTCTGAGCTATTTACTAGTGGAATCCAGCCGATTGGCTGCCAGCGTGAAGAAGTGGACGTAGGCTTTAACCAAAGCCGAACCACTATAAATCCTTATGCAGTTTCTCTATCCCTTGGTCTCTGTGATAGTAGAACTGTGCTTGCTCTTGATTCCGAGAGTATCTCAATTTTACTTATGTTGATCATCTGAGAGATAAGCTCTGAGCTTATTCGTTTATATTTCCGCACTGATTTATTAAATCCCTTGAAATCACCTATTCACCCCCTCTAGGTGATACCGCTAGTCACAACACCAGTTGCATTTTCTGATGAAGAAACCCGGCCGAGGGAAGGGGCCACAATAAAGGTCTACACATATTAGTGAAATACAAGCAGACTCACGTGGCTCGAGTACTCGTTGATAATGGGTCG
Organism: Lenwebbia sp. NSW1173648; assembly: GCA_029784005.1. Lineage (NCBI taxonomy): Eukaryota > Viridiplantae > Streptophyta > Magnoliopsida > Myrtales > Myrtaceae > Lenwebbia > Lenwebbia sp. NSW1173648. The sequence goes on along the minus strand of JARCGZ010000008.1, from coordinate 15,254,897 downwards.
GCTTTAAACTTGTGTCCTCTGGCTACCTTGAACTGTTTGGGAATCGATTCGGCCAGAATGCAAACGGCCAAGACTTCTGTCAGAGCATTCGATGGAGTGAAGAAGAACGTCATGGGGTAGATCAACCTTGAAATACAGATCAGACCTTCTGTGTTCGATATCTTGTTCCAGGTGCTATGTTCAGAAAAACCCCTAGTTGATTTTGTAGTTGACAAAACAATCCATGATCTCTTATATCTGAGTTAATGCAATGAAATACTTGTTTTGCAGATTATCCAAAGGTGTGGGTTATGTTGACACCTAAATTTTGATTAAAACATTTGTCTTACATAAAAAATGAGGATTAACTTTAGTTCTCGCAAAAAATAATTAATTTTCAGGCATAGCATATTTAATTTTCTTACTCATGCATTGCATTTTGCATAGTAAATTGGGCCGGCAGAGGAGGATTTGAGCTTAATTTGTCAGACGATTTGGACTTAAATTGACAAAAAAAAAAATCAGCATTTGGGAGACATGCCAATCGAAAATTCCTTGACGGTAAGGGCAGCACTAAACCTTAATTAATTAAGATTCAGCTCGTGTGAACTTGAGTTAGTAAAAAAGGGCTATGAGCTTTAATTAATTTATAAGGCTTCGAGCCTTATGTTAATTGTAATGACTCGAATCTTTCACCTGCTTATGATAATAGCAGATTAGTAATTATCGGGGCTAGATTATTATCAGTTGGATAAGTTCAGAGAATTATTATTAGCCCGATAATATTTTTGGGAGACACTATACATTTAATTAAGGTCCCATCGGGTCAAATGTGTGCGAAATTGGGATAACCAGAGGCAGAATTGGACTAATGGCTACACGTGGACACGTGGCAACGGGGCTGGACACGTGGCAACACGTATGTATGCCACGTGGCAACACGACACATGGCTTACACGTGTCAAAGCGTGGCGATCCGGGCGCTGACTCATCGCGTTGTTCGTTTCCAATAAATAGCGCTCGTTCCTTTCAGTTCTGACAATGAAAAACCACCCTCACTTTCATTGTTCCGCCTTCACCATCACCGTGTGCCATCGACGCCGCTGCGCCATGCTATCGTACCGTCGCCGCACCTCGCCGCACCACCGTCCACCTCAAGCCGTCCGTCGGTGTCGTCCATTGGTCGTGCATCCAGGTGGAAGCTCAAGAACGGTCCTCAGACCATTCGTTCGTCGTTCGTCCTTCCGTTTCTTGAATTCGGAAACTAAGGCAAGCGGGTCTCTAATCCTTATTACCAACCCATATATGTTTCGTTATTGTAGGCTCTATGATCTGTCTTGCTGTTGTTGCGGTGATTCTTGATTGAAATGAAGATATTGGTAGGATCGTTATGTTGACTATAGCCTTTGCATATCGGCATTCGAAGATGGTTAACTTTGTTTGCAATCCAATGATTCTATGGAAGGATTGGTCGTTCGGCTTAGGAATCCTCTTGCTGAGTTATACTCACCCCATTGTTGAAACCACTTTTTTAGCTTATTAGGATGTCAAAGACACCGACTATCGTGCGATGACATCTGTACGATAAACCGTTGAGAATAACTCGCTCGATAGAAGAATTTCTAAGGAACTTTGAGTCCGAAGACTCTGTGAACGGTCCCTGAAAAGAAGAGATAGTGGTTGGACAGGTGAAGATTACGGTTGACAGTAACTAGGAACCCTAAAGTAGTTTCACCCTTCTCGAATCCTCCCAGTGTGTAATTTTGAACTTTTGTAAAGAACTACTTCATTAGAAGTCATTTGGTGTATATATGTGAAATAAAGTATGTGAAATAAAGTGATCTGGTTGTTGTACTTTTGTCCCACGATTGCATTAACTGATTAGTGGAACCCTATAAGGCCATGACCCTTATTAGACGTGTCTACCAAACAATCAGATGATTGTTTTGATATGCACTTGTATGTTTTATGGCTGCCTATTCTATTTAAATAAGCTTCCGCATGCGCCATCTGCATAATAATAAAAGGTTAAAGAAGAGAACGTGGTCAAGAAAGCCTTCCCTAGACTGTGGGGGAAACTGGGTCGTCACATAAATTTGTATCAGAGCAATTCATGGAGTGCTAAGGTGCGCTAGTAGATGAAGTGTTTGGTAGGCATGTACACATTGAAAATTACAAGTGCATGTGAGTGTGGTTGTCAGGGATTGACAATGGCCTATGCTACTTATTAGTCCAAGGATTATGTTGATCAATTGAAGAATTGGACGGTAAGTTCTGATGGCAATAGTTGCCTTAAGCTTGAATCGTTGAGTTCGATGATTAGAACTGAAAGTGGATATGGAATTACAATGAAGTGTTGATTTTGTGAATTATAGGATTGGATTATGTGGTGATAGATGGAGGTTTAGATATTGATTTTGATGAATATCATGGAATTGATATTAAAAGCGTCCGAGAAAGAGCGCTATAGATTGATTATAGGCTGATGATCTGTGAATCTTCATGGTCGCTCAATGGTTTTAGCTAAGTTTAAGTTGTGGATCTGTATTTATTCAAGTCTGAAATTGTAAGATGCATAACACGAAATTATTGCATTAAAACTGTTGATTTTTGGAAATATGCATGCATGATCATATCATTGTTTTATATCGGACTTGAATAACCGTCAGTTTGGTATGGGATGAACTGTACGGGATATCTACAAAATGTAGTGAGACATGGTATGGGACGTGTTGAACGGGACTCTCTTCGTAAGTGTGTGGCTTGGGGATGTCATGTAGCAACCCGATCTGTCTAGTCGCCCATAAGTGAATGCCGAGGTAGAGATAAGACCTGATCAAGGAGCGGCTCTGTGATGTTCTTCTTGGAGCAGATGGTGGTGGGGGCAAAGAATAAACCAAGTTGTGCATTGAAAGAGTGGGTCTAAGTATTGTGCTAAGTCTGACTCGTTCTCGATTTTGTATCGAGACGAATTCGAAAACTTGAGTTGATTTATCCAAACCTAAAGTGTTTTCAGACTTCGGAACGTCTTCGATTTTGTACCGAAACGATTTCGAGTTTGAGATGATTTATGCTTTTGAAACCGTTTGTTTTCCAAAAGTTGAGTTGCATTGGTTTCAAGTTGAAATGTTTTCCTGAGTTCGAACTCAAATAAGCTTAAAACTGCATGAACATAGCATTGCAACTCTAGTATTAAAATGAAAGTATTATGATGAGTTGAGATGCCATTGGCAAGAAATGCTTGAACTGCCTGGTGGTGAGTGGTGAAAGTCTATTTTATTGAATTCCTTCGCAGCAAGTCGGAGAGGATAATGCCTCCGCAATAAGATGAAGAGGATATTTTTATTGCCTCCGAGGGTGATTCCGGAGAAGATCCCATCTGTGTGAGGGATAATTGTGAAATTCTTTTGACTGTAACTGACGAAACCATAGGCTTGGCATATGGAACTGGTATCATGATTGGTAGAGATATATTACGTCTTGAGTAATGATGGATGACCTGCCTAGATGATATAGGACATTGGTCCATCTTTGACGCCAATTAAGTTGGCAAGTTATGAGAATGACTTGAGAAATTTCAATAAAATTCATTATTAACGCCAGTGTTTTTGGCGAATCATGAGTGGCACAATAGTATTGCCAGATTGATGATAAAATAGTTATGATCAATGATGACCCTATATGTAGGTTAAGATTACGAGATGTGCTAATTGAAATCAGAGTACGCAGGGAAGCGTGGTAAGCCACAAAAGTTAGTATCGACCTTAAGGGTCTTCCCTTTTGAGGAGGGAGTAAGATTAAAATTTCGGGGACGAAATTTCCTAAGGTGGGGAGTGTTGTAATGACCAAAATCTTTCACCTACTTATGATAATAGTAGATTAGTAATTATTGGGGCTATATTATTATCAGTTGGATAAGTTCAGAGAATTATTATTTGCCCGATAATATTTATGGGGGACACTATACATTTAATTAAGGTCCCATCGGGTCAAATGTGTCCGAAATTAGGAAAATCAGAGGCAGAATTGGACGAATGGCTGCACGTGGACACTTGAGGACCACGTGTCAACACATGGCAGCGGGCTGGACACGTGGCGATACGCATGTGCGCCACGTGGCATCACACAATGTGGCAGCGCGATACATGGCGTACGCATGTCAAAGCGAAGTGATCCGGGTGCTGACTCATCGTGTTGTCCTTTTCCTATAAATAGCGTCCGTTCCTTTCATTTCTGACGATGAAAAACCACCCTCACTTTCGTTGTACCGCCTTCGCCATCACCGTATGCCGTCGACGCCGCCGCGCCGTGCCACCGTACCACCGCCGCACCACGCCGCGTCGCCGTCCACCTCAAGCAGTCCGTCGGTGTCGTCCATTGGTCATGCGTCCAGGTGGAAGCTCAAGAATGGTCCTCATGTGATCTGTGATTTGTCGTGCTGTTATTGCGGTGATTCTTGATTGAAATGATGATATTGGTAGGATCGTTATGTTGACTATAGCCTTTGCATATCGGCATTCGAAGATGGTTAACTTTGTTTGCAATCCAATGATTCTATGGAAGGATTGGTCATTCGGCTTAGGACTCCTCTTGCTGAGTTATACTCACCCCATTATTGAAACCACTTTTTCAGCTTAATAGGATGTCAGAGACACCAACTATTGTGCGACGACATCTGCACTGTAAACCATTGAGAATAACTCGCTCGATAGAAGAATTTCTGAGGAACTTTTCTGATTGGCCAGGGATGAGGAAATTTAGAGTCACTCACTTGAAAGTATACATGGATGAAGGGCCGCCAGATGGAGTAGTTGCACTTGAATTCAAAGCCGTGTACGAACGAGGTATAGGTGTATGGATAGGTCCCATAAATCCACATATCCCAGAAAGTGGAGATGTAACGAGCAGTTTAGAGATTAAGGGAGACCTTGAGTCCGAAGACTCTATGAACAGTCCATGAAAATAAGAGACAGTGGTCGGACAGGTGAAGATTACGGTTGATAGTAACTAAGAACTTTGAAGTAGTTTCACCCTTCTCAAATCCTCCCAGTGTGTAACTTTGAACTTTTGTAAAGAACTACTTCATTAGAAGTCGTTTGGTGTATATATGTGAAATAAAGTATGTGAAATAAAGTGATTTGGTTGTTGTACTTTTGTCCCATGATTGCATTAACTGATTAGTGGAACCCTATAATGCCATGACCCTCATTAGACATGTCGACCAGACAGTCAGGCGATTGTTTTGATATGCACTTGTATGTTATATGGCCGTCTATTCTGTTTATATAAGCTTCCGCATGCGCCATCTGCATAATAAGAAAAGATTAAAGAAGAGAACGTAGTCAAGAAAGCCTTCCCAAAATGTGGCACATTAATAAAACCCACGGTCAAGCCTTTATCAGATAAAGGTCTCAACTAAACCTAGTCTCACCATATATAAATACGTTAGTGGGGGGACAATAGGGGGGCGGGTGAAAAAAAGAAAAAAATCTACGTGAGTGAGAGAAAAAAAGTTGAGAGATCGCTTCGGTTCCTGCTCGTCGTCCAGCTTGCCGCCTTTTCGAAATCTTGGGTGATTCAGCACTGTGACTACTTCCTCTGACGTTGTCTGCTCCTACTCTGCTGTCCACGATTTCTTCTGGTGCTTTTCTGCTCGTATTCAGTGTGGCGTAGCTCTACCGTTGCCTTGTTCATCACTGATTGGCTGGCACGTTCGTTCCTTTTTTGTTCCCTTGCTACTGTGTTGGGAGGAACAATTAGAAAGCCCGCAGTTTATTTCTCTACCGTTCGGTGAGTCAGATAATCTGTTCTTGTGCTGCCCTTCATCGTGCGAAGCGAATCCCTAGCCGAATCCGTCCAAAGGTGGGAGCTTGGTGCGCAAATTTGGATCTAGTTCAAATTTGAGAAGCAATCTCCGGTAAGTTTCCTATTTTGATTGTCGAATATCTTGCTTGCTTCGGTTTGTTTGCAAAGATGTAAACTTTGTGTTTCAAAAGATTGCATGTGCTCATAAATCTCCCCGAATATACATGTATTTGCTATCAAGTCAAAGGAAAGGCATGAACTTTTGATCAACGCAAATCGGTTCTCGGAATTTCGTTAAGAATCGAAGTAAGAAAGTGATTTTTTGCAAGATCATAAAAATCTGAATTTTTTTATTTGAAGAAGGTGTTGCGTGAGCTTGAATTGCATTGATTCATGTTTTAGACATAATTTTCTGAATAAAAAAAAAACCTAAATCTAAATTAGGAAACTTGTTTTCCTAATAGGCAACGTTCTTGTTAAGTTGGACATATCCTACCCGTGACCATTCGGGTACGATCCTCCGGCTTAGTAAAGACGGGAAGTTAGCCAATTCAATGTATTGCCATTTAGATCCGATTGGCTATCTTCATAAGCCAATTTTAGATTTTGAGCATCTAATTTTCGAAAATTGTAAGAAATATGCTCATGGATTATTCTTGATTGCTCTTGCTTATCTTGATTGGGATTGCGTTACCTTGATTGAAATCTTATCTTGATTTTAGTTCCATGTTAAAAAAAATTCCTAAAAGCCTTAGTAAAATACGGTTTTCTAGAAGCCCTGTTTAATTAAAACTTTTAGGAAGATAAGATTTCTTAGAAACCTTATGTCATTGGAAAATTGGAATAAAAAGTTAAGATAATGAAATCTTTTAAGATCATCCTCAAGAGGGGCGAAAATTCTAAAAACAATACAAAAAATTCTGCTCATATCTTGCATTGTCTCATGCATATCTTCATGTCATATTTTGCATATCGCATTGCATATCTTTGCATTATCTTGTTTTGCTTGCATGATAATTTTCGAGTATCACTTGCTTTTCCCCCAATTTTTCGAAAATGTTGCATTGTCATAAGTTGTCATGTTGCATGTTTGCATATTGTAATTTGTCATGCCATATTTGTTTGTCTTTATGTCATGCCATTATATGAATAATCACATGTCTTATAGAAATCATGTTTAGGTCCATTCGTCTATAGTTGGTTATCTAATTTGCATGTTTAGTATAATTGATTGCATGATTGTTTGCATGTTATCCATATCATCCATAATTTTCGCATGTTTAAAATTGATTGTCTTGCATCATGTTTCGTTTTGCTATTATGTCATCTTGCATGTTTTAATTAATTAGCTAATTTTGCATGTAGGGAAACGTGACTTTAATCTCGCATATCGTGCATAGCATTTTGTTGTTTGATTTTCATGTCATTACATTCCCTCTATTTAGTCATCCATTTGTGTCATCATATTCATTGCATTCATTCATGCATTCTTGTCATCCATGTATTTCATCTAAAGAAGTGAAAACGTTAACAACACCTCACTTGAGCTAAAAGTAAATTCAATCAAGCTTGAGTTGCTAAACTTAGGATTTTCATGGAATTAAGGTACCGAAAGGGCATTAGCTGTAATTAGTTAATGTAATCAAGTCCCTGAATCCTTAATCTCTGGTTCGTAGAAATAAAATAGTTCTCATGCTATTTTATTTAGGTTTCTAACCAACCTACCAAAAATGGAACGAAAACCAAGATCCTTCTCTAGAAGATGAACAGTATAGTAGAAACAAGAACTAGAAATACAAATCCAGTCATCTTACAGATCTTGTCATTGGAGATATAGAAGATGGAATCAAGACCAGATCAAAATTCAAGAATGCCATAAATGCTTTTGCACTTGTATCTGAAGTAGAACCCAAAGGAATTGAAGAGGCTCTTGCAGACGAAAGATGGATTGAAGCAATGCAACAAGAGCTACATCAATTCAAACTCAGTGAAGTTTGGGAACTTGTGCCCAGACCCAAAGATTATCCAATCATTAGAACTAAATGGGTATTCAGAAACAAGTTGGATGATAAGGACAAAGTTACAAGGAATAAGGCAAGATTCGTAGCCAAGGGATACTCTCAAGAGGAGGGGATTGACTACGATGAAACATATGCTCCCATAGCAAGACTGGATTGCTCCTAGCCTATGCTTGCTACAATAACTTCAAGCTATATCAGATGGATGTCAAGAGCACATTTTTGAATGGCTACATCAAGGAAGAGGTGTACGTGGAACAACCACTAGGGTTTGAAGATCTAAAGAGCTCAAATCATGTTTATAAACTCAAGAAAGCTCTGTATGGACTCAAACAAGCACCGCGAGCCTGGCATGAGAGGTTAAGTAACTTCCTTGTTGATAAAGGTTTTGAAAAAGATCACGCGGAACGAGTTTAAAATGAGCATGATAGGAGAACTCACTTTCTTCCTTGGACTTCAAGTGAATCAAACAGAACAAGGAACCTTCATACATTAAGAGAAGTATGCGAAGGAAATTGTGAAGAAGTTTTGTCAAGAAAACTGTAAGAAAACTAAATCACCAATGTCTTCTTCATCCAAGCTAGATAAGGATGAACAGGGTAAACAGGTTGATCAGAAGCTATATAGAAGCATGATCGGTTCTCTATTATATCTTACTGCTTCTAGACCTGACATCATCTTTAGTGTGTGTATGTGCGCTAGATTTCAATCAGATCCTAAGGAATCTCATCTATCTGCAGTAAAGAGGATCATAAAATATATTGGAACCAATTCTAATCTCGGATTATGGTATCCATAGACCTCAGAACTTATTTTACAGGGCTACTAAGATGCTGATCTTGCAGGTTACAAATTAGACAAGAAAAGCATCTCATGAACATGTCAACTTCTTGGATCCATGCTAGTGTCTTGGCATTCAAAGAAACAAAACACTGTGGCACTATCAACCGCAGAAGCTAAATATGTCACCTTGGGGAATTGCTGTGCTCAGATCTTGTGGATGAAGCAACAACTGAGGGACTTCAGTGTTGAAACCTCAAACGTGAAAATCAAGTGTGACAACACCAGTGCAATCAACCTCACAAAAAATCCAATTCTGCACTCTCGAGCTAAGTATATTGAAATTAAGCATCATTTCATTCGTGATCACGTGCATAATGGTGATGTTAATATTCAATTTGTTGACTCTAAGCATCAATTAACTGATATATTCACGAAGCGATTAGAAAAGAATTCTTTTGGATATATTATACAAGAATTGGGTATTACTATTATGCTTGTTTAAGTTGTCTTCAAGACAAGTTAAAATCTGCTTCTGAGTAAAATGCAACATCTGAGGAAATTCAACTTCTGAAGCAAAGCATAAGAATTTGCTTAACATATGAGGATAATCAAAAGCATCATTTGAGGAGATACAGATGCTTAAATGAAATATCTGAACGAACGCATCATCTGAGGAGGTCATTATCTGAACAACACTCACATCAGGTTTGATCATTCAAACTTTTGGCGCGTAAGTAGTTATTTTTGGCAATAAATAAGGTACGAGCAATCTCAATCTTTTTAAATATTCTATCAAATATTATGATTGAAGTGATTATATTGATTGAATATTTCGTTTCCAAAAATTAATTTATCAAATCTTTTCAAAATATTTTATTTCCGGAATTCGAATATCAAATCCTTAAATTATCAAAAGTTATCTTCGATTTTGTTTCCAAAATAATTCATTCCTTACTGAACATTTTTCTCTCTCTCTAAAGCCTTTTTAAGCAAAGATAAAATCTTCATTCTCTACACTTGAAATCCTTCTTAAAATCGTTACTCTCAAAATCATCTTCTACTACTCCTCTCCCAAAATCCCTTTTCCCGAAGAGATTCTTTTCAAAATCCTTCATGACACCCAAAAATTCCTCTACCTTAAAGAAATCTTCAGCTGGTATTCATCGCTCAAATGGGCTGAGGCTTACAACTCCTAAAGCTCTAATTGGAGCTACTGCTCTAGACAATCTCTCAGATCACTCTAAGTATACCGTGATCTTAAGCAATTCATACTGAAAATTCAGAATGAAAGAAAAGCTGTTATGGAAACAATGCATGAAAGAGCAATGCTGGAAGAAGAAGAATAGATATATTACAAGGAGATGACGCATGAATACCATGCCTTCCTTAATGAAAATAGAGAAGATGGTACAGGAGATGAAATGGAACCTGCTAAAGAGAAAGAAGCACAACCTGAGGGGGAGTCAACTGACAACATAGATAGTCACACTGATGAAGAAGAAGAGGAGATGAGTGAGAATACTGACTCTGAACTACTCAAAGACATTCTGTGCTATCAGAATGAATTGAAACTACAGATCCAAGACTTGTACAAGTCCATGTTTCAGGAAGTTAGTGAAATAAATGATAGAATGATTCAAGAATTTATGAAGCTGAGGGAAAATGTGTTTGAAAAGACAAGTCTTGTCTTTTTGAAGGTAGAACACATGGGCAAAAAGGCGGACACCTTTAGAATGGAAATTGACCAAAAATTGGAACAGTGTTCCAAGATTGCTCTAGTCCACTTTCCTTCAGATCTTATGCCTTCTGCATCAACTCAAGTTCCTTCTTCATCCACTCCAACACCTACTCCAACACTTGTGCATCAGATGAAACAGGAGACCGACCATCTCATAAATACGATACATTCTTTCTCTGCCGAACAAGCTGCTTACTATATAGAAAGAAAAATCAAACTTGCTAGAGCTGTCATGAAAGCTGTTCAGGGTATGAGATTGAGGGGAGGTCATAAAAATGCCGTGAAAACATTGATCAAGAATAATGGATTCATCTCTGAAGAGGAAGTCCTAGAGTTTGGGTCTAAGTTGAATGAAAAAGAATTAAAGGCCGCCTCACTGCAAGAGAAGGTCTTTCATGGCATAGAAGATGAGAGTTCTAAGGACTCAGACTTAGAAGACTTCTGTGTTGAAGATCTTCTGAAATTTTTCCAAGAGAACGAACAAGCTATGTGTCGCGACCCAAAAATCGAGTTTTCCAATCTTAGGTTAATGGATTACCAAATTAATTAATTAGATTAATTAACTTAGCTCGAACTCTCCCAAGTTCTACCAATTCATGACTTATGGTTCAAATGATTATCTTTGCAAAAGATTTTTCAATTTTTCGGAGTCGCCACTAATCATTTTTCCGTAGGTCAATTAGAAACCTAAGTAATTTAGTAGGAGAACTAAATTACTTCTACGAACCAAAGATTTTAAGTTCGGGACTTGGTTACATTGATTTTTCAATTAATTCCCTTTCGGTACCAATTTCATGAAAAATGTTCCATTTGGCAATTTTGACGAATTCTCACTTGAAGTTCAAAAGTGCATTTTTTGGGTTTTCTTTTTGTGATTTTTAAGAAATTCTCACTTGAATTAATCCCCAAAAATTTTAAGAAAATCTCGTAACCCTACGTCTACATCTTTTAAAGATTGAGGTGGATTTGAAAAAGAAATTATTCAAAAGATGCAATCCATTCGATAGGATTTGAACATATTTTTATTCAAAAGATGCAATCCATTAGATAGAAAATCCTATCTTTCTAAAGATGATGAGATGTAATTTTTAAGAAACCATATCTTGCTAAATCTTTTTTTTCTTAATTCTATGAGATTTTATGAGATTAATTAAAGATGAGCCATGAGGATTTTTTAAAAAATATTTTCGATTTTTATGGATGAACTTAAATTCAAATTGTAAATCTTTTAGTTTAAAGGTGATTATCGCAATTGCTTCCGAATTAAGTTTCGATCTAAAGCCTAACAGATCGACCCTAAAAATTTTAAATACCCGCTATGGAAATAATTCAATCTAAAGCCTAATAGATAGACTTATTTTCATGTGTGCGGTTGCAGATTAGGAAATTTTCCTAATCGATCACATTTTGAAAAGTATTTTGAGATATCTTCGAGCATATTCAAAAAAATTTCAAATTATTTTAAGATTACCACAAACATCTCAGAATATCCACATTGAATCATAATTTCCAATTTGGCGAATGACATATTGCTTCGAAGATATTCAATGTTCAAGTTTAAGCAAATGAATATTCTAGCCTTGCAACATAATTCTCAAGATATGCAATCCAATCCACAATTTATGCAAGATAGGCAAGACAATATCTCAAGAAATCGTCAGAGATAATAATAGCTTCAAAATAGGCAACAATATGTTCGAGATATATCAAGATCGCGATTGTTACCTAAATTGCAGATTTGCTTTCCAAATTTGAATGGATCCTCGGAGGATTGCGTATCTCGGCTTACCAGACGAATGCGAAGAACAGCAAGGCTAGCGATGGAGGGACTTGGACGAGAACTGAAGGTCGTCGAATTGAGCGCCACGCTGGGCAAGGAAATCGCAAACGGGACTGGATTCAAAGCATAGTAATCAGACTCCAATAGATGTGAGCGCGGCCTCCATGGGACTCACTTTTCTGGAGGTTTATAACCTGCTAAGAAAAAAGAAAAAATTTTGTCCTCTTCTTTGTAATCAAATGCCCAAGTATCCCTTCAAGAAACCATCTCACACGATTTCTTGTCTTCTCTGTACGTGGATGTTTCTCTCTCTGGCGGCCTATCAATTATGGCCACGAGTCATGCGACTTATGTAGTCCCCCACTAGACGATAATCGTGTACTCAATCTGTGACAACTTGATCAAACCTGTAAAAGTAACAAGAGTTTAGATTGCTACATGCTCTTCGGTCACAACAAGAAAATTCAGCGACACAGGGAGCACGAATGGCCAAGAGGATGCTTTGGTGAGGCTTGACGATTGTTGCGGGAACAGCTCGTTATCGTGGGACGAGGAGATCGGACCAGCAGAGTCGTTGGCGCAGATCAAAGAATCGCGACGTCGTAGGCAGCGGCTTCACATCAGGATGGCACCATGACTTGGATCAAGACATTAGCTACATCGCCATGAGGATGTACGGATGAAGCAGTAGATTGGAATAGCAACGGACTTGATCGAGGTGCACGAAAGGATTCGCTAAGGATTGGTGCAGCGAACAGTGTGTGGCAGAGCACGAGCGTCGGGGCTAGCTAGATGGATGCTGATCGCGGAATCCTTGGAGAAAAAATGCACAGAGAAGACGACGTGCAGCGGCGTATGGACGTTGAGGCTCCAGCACGATGAAGAACTTTTAGGACCTCCCCTGGACACACTCTCCTTGTTTTTTTTTCTCTGGAGAACGTGAGTTCTCCCAATTATCCCCCGTGTATCAGAGTTGTGTGTGGCCTCTTATTTCTCCCTCACTGATGAGAACACGAGTTCTCTTTTTGTGAGGCCGTCTAATCTCTGGAGTCCCCCCAAAACCCTAGACAAAGCCACGTATTTATAGGGTAAAGCTTTGCAAGCTTGGAGCCTAAGTTTTGCTGACTTTGCAAAATATGCCCTGAGATCGAAATATTGTGTCAATTAAATCTCAAAGGGCCAAATTGCTTAAGTTGATCCAAAACTTTCGGCTAGTTCTAATGACATGGAAGTGCCGAAAATTTCACGTGCTCCTGGATTTGAAGTGTACATCTTGGGCTCAATTGATGAATTAACCCCTAATCCAAGCCTTCCCCAATTTAAACGTGAGTGGGTAGAATTTAAACCCAAGGACAGCTCCCATGATCCCATTGATTTTCGGCATACCTCCCATGTGAATTGAGGTGACCGAACACTGCATACTTTCTGGGCTTTTGATAACAGAGGGCTTGATTCCAATGGGCACTCTCTAATTAAGCTTGAGGCCTTTTAACAATTACGGGCTAAACCCATATCAACTAAAGCTCATAACCCCCATGTGCCATGCCATTATAATTCGTAGATAGTTTAATCGAATTTGCTCCTTCCACAGGCCGAGTCCGACTAATTTAATTTAAGTTTAGAATATGTGCCGGTCCAGATGAATGCTAATGCAATGCATGCTAAAATTAAATATGCTATGCATGAAAGCTAAAAATAAACATGAAAAGTGATTTTATTATTTTTGTTAGAACTAAAGATTAGTTCTAATTTTTTATGCAAAAATGACTGAAAAGAATTAGTCAAAATTAAGGTGTCAACAGCTGCCCCTCTTTGAGTGGAGACTCGCGGAGGTTACGCTCAAAGACCAAATTGAACCCTAAATTTTGACGATGCAAAATGAATGATAAATTTTTTGTGGGAGTTTTAATCCCATTTTCTATGAAATAAAATGATGCGTGAAATGCAATGCAAACAATATTTAACATGTGTAATGACCTCTTCTTCCATTCTGGCGGATTGCCGAGATAACTTACACATGGATCGCATATGGAATATTAGGCTTTTATCCTAAATCGTAATGCTAAGGAGTGTCCTTGATCCCCCATCCTTCATTCTGGCGAAGAAATAGGTTCATAAGGACGAAGAGGCTCTTGATCCCCAATTCTTCATTCTAGCGAAGAATTAGGTTCTTAGAAACCAAGGATTCTTGATCCCCCATTCTGGTAAAGAATTAGGTTCTCAAAATCTGAAACTCACGATCCCCCATCCTTCATTGTGGCGAAGAATTAGGTTCCCAAGACTGAATTTCTCAGTCCCCCATCCTTCACTGTGGCGAAGAAATAGGTTTCCAAGATAATTCAATGTTTGTCTCTTGGCAAGTTACCATGTGGACTATCAATCGTGAGTCGGTAAAATATTGACGTGAAAAGAGATGTGACGCCCGAGCTAATCGATGCGAACACAAAGGGGATGTACCACCCGAGCTAATCAGAGTGAATATAAAGAGATGTAACACCCGAGCTAATCGGTATGAACACAAAAGGATGTGACGCCTAAGCCAATCAGCGCAAACACAAAGGGGTGTAATGCCTGAGCTAATTAGAACGAACACAAAAGGATGTGACGCATGAGCTAATCAGAACAAAAACAAAAGGAGTGATGCCTGAGCTAATCAAAACGAACACAAAAGGGGTGCGTCGCCTGAGCTAATCAGAAGGAACACAAAAGGGGTGTACCACATGAGCTAATCAGTGTGAATACAAAAGGGGTGTGACGCATGTGCTAATCGGAACGAACACAAAGGGGTGTACCACCTGAGCTAATCAATGTGAATACAAAAGGGGTGTGATGCCTGAGCTAATCAGAACGAACACAAAGGGGTGTGCCACCTGAGCCAATCAGTGTGAATACAAAAAGGGTGTGACGCCTAAGCTAATCAGAATGAACACAAAGGGGTGTACCACCTGAGCTAATCAGTGTGAATACAAAACGGGTGTGAGAACTTGAGTTGGTCAAGTATCAAAATAAAATCTTTGGGACAACTTTAGCTGATCAAGTGTCGATGTAAGGCAAGATTTTGAAGGGGAATCAGGAAACATACCTGAGTTTTTCTCCATTGGTCAAGAACATCCAGACTGCATTGTACTTGACTTTTCATATTAGGTCTATTCAATGAACTTCGGGCTACGAGAGCACGCCAAGTCAATAAAGCGGACTCCAGGCTACGAAAGCACGCCAGGTCGATGGAATAGACACCGGACTTCAAGAGCACGCCATGTCAGTTGAATGGACACTGGGCTACGAGAGCATGCCAGGTCGGTAAAGTAGGGACTCCGGGCTACGAAAGCATGCTAGGTCCATTTCCTGTCAGACATGATTAGAGGCAACATGTGTTCGCATTCATAGGCAACCAAGAACACATATGACAGTACATGCTGAAATTCACCAATTCAACTGGTTTATGCATAACTATTCTGTCAAGTTTGCATTACCAATTCCGTTTGGGGAGGTTAACACATCGTGAATAACTTGAATGTAATTTGAATGGGGGACTTCAATCCGAAAGGGCTTTCTCTCACTCTCGAGAAAAGTTGTTTATCCTGGCTGCAGGATTTAAGAATCACTCAATCTTACCATCATCGCATTCAGTAAGGGTCAGAGTAATCTCGCAATTGGTACAACCGAGCCAATCGAGAGCTCTTAATCAGGAGCGTAATGTAGGCTAGGTCAAAGGTTTTCAAATGGACTCCCTGTTAAGTTAAGGCTTTTGAATGAAGATCATCATCATCTGCTCCGGGTTTACAAGTCAAAAACCCTGCAAAATGAGAAATAAATAATCTTGCTCGTACCTCTTCGAGCGATGCTTAAAATCGTTCAACTCTACGTTAACTCAAGTGCCTTAATTTGAAGAGACTTTCCAGGGTTGTAACGTAGGTTCGGATTGGGGTTTGAGGAATGAAAATGTTCGTTTTGGCTCAGAAAATGTGTGAGAATGGCTTGATGTTGGTGATCATTGTTGTCTTGTCACCGATCTCGTCCTTCTGGGATTGTCTTCAATGAATACCATCATTGTTTGAGGATGGTATGAATGTCTATTGAGGAGCACATTTTGCAATTTTGACCCCTCTAGAGAGTTTTCTTTACAACTCAACTCCTCAGAAATTTACATGCAAACACTTTACATGGAAAGTAACATGCAGGTATGATAAATCAAATTCAAGTGCATTAACAAATGAAGGGGCTTGTTCTCTTTGCCTTCTTTTCTTTATTTTTCACAGGATTTTAATGGACAATGGCATTGCTTTTGATAGACACTTTGCTTTTTTAATGCCAGGGATCTTTTGTGAGATCAGCCTTCACTTTTTTTACTCCCGACTCCTATTTTTCTTTTCCTCTTTGTTTTTTTTTTTGAAGTCTCGATTTTTTTTTCAAAAGTGGGCCCTTTTCTTTTGGCTGCATTTGCTATCTTCTTCTATAATCCCGTGATTTTGAATCCCTTTTTTTTCAAGGAATTACAACATCAAGATAATTACAAAAATGATGCCAAACATGCATACAATGTGAAACTAGCACATTTGATGAGTTCGTTCGGGGATTCTCTGTGGACCCGATTCTTCTAAGTTCTGCCCTTTGGGGATGGCGCCATCTTCGTCTTGGAATAAGCAATGATCACTAACATGGTTTAAGAAATGGATTTGTAGGCTCAAGCGGGATATGCAAAGGGTAGAGTGTATAGGATAGAGAAATGAATGCTCTTTGTCATCCTAAAGCACTTGAATTAAAGCTTGATTATAAATGCAAAAAAAAAAAACCCGAAGATTGATGTTAGTTCGAGCAAGAAAATTTCTAACCATTCACCTCATGCTGCTACTGGAATTACATCCATCTTGCCCCGGTGTAGGGTGGTTCTTAACAGGGGTAAAGAAATGGAACCGCCGTTCAAAAGGGTTAACAATGGTCACCTATAATGTTTGGGATGGAGAAATGGATGCCTCATTCACTTCAGCTATCGTACCTTTTGCGAGAAAACCCTTCACCTCGAGGAATGTGAAACCTAGCTACCACTCAACTCACTAGGGATTAAAATGCAGGACATGTGTGAAAATGGCTTACCTTTCGTCATCCCGTCATGCCCCATTCTGTACATTTGATGTATCATATGTCATTTACGCTCCCTATTCAGAATTGGTAAATTAAACATAAAGAATGAACATGCATAAACCATAGAATGTGTGATGAATTTCCAAGTACGTGAATATAGCAATTTCAAGTATCATGCGATGTTCCATGAAGATCTCCTGCATTTTGTGAAAGAAAATTCTTAGGAATAGCAAAATCTAAATTGCCCCCTAATAAGAGAGTGTATCAAACAAGTCAACCTCGAGTCGAGGAATAGCTCGATCCTATCTTTGCCCCAGAATAAGGAAAACATGCATGCTTTGGTTGCCCCTGAACTCTGAATGAATCGGCCAAAGCTGGAAATCATGGCCCTTGGAATGACGGATATTCCATTTTTAAATTGCCATGTACAAGAGAATCATGCCTAAATAGTAGATCAAGTAAAGACTCGAGATGTCCTAACCGTTCAACAATGATGACCATCATGGTCGGTTATATGCTCCTGTAGGAGAGACAGTAGAAGGTTATCCCTAAAACCAAATGAGTTTAAAGAAGACATACTCCCTTTTCCCGAGTCTAGGTTTGCCCCATTTTTAATTAAGACGTGAATGTCAGATGGTCATAGCTTTACCAAAATGTGGGATTCCCCTAGACATGGCCAATATTGGGAATTCGATTCCGAGCTTTGGCAAACGACTTGTCTCCACACCTGATCCTTGGCACCTGCAAGAGGAAAAAAGTCAATTTTCAGAAATAATTGGGCCTGGCAAGAGATACTCCCTTCGAGATCGGGCAGCCTTGGTTTTGTCCCGTCTTTCTTCGACTGTCGTGGCATGATCAGAGGATCGGTCGAGGATGAAGCATGAATCGACCTTGACTGGCCGATGAATTGGTGTTGAGTTGGCCTGCGCACTTCATAAAGTCGGACTTGCCCCGATCAAGCTGAATTACGACCATGTTGGATATCATTCTATTAAGGGACTGACCATCTGCGGTTATAGATGCCCCCGTTTGGTGCTAGGTTGAACTCTGTGTTGAGAAAACCTTCCCTCTGAATATTTTGATTTTGACAAAACTATTCTTCTTGTAAAAGAATCTGGTTAATACAAATAATTTATTATTGCAGGCATGAGCATGTGAATAAAAGCTTATAATGTTCCATGACTGGCGTTCAGACTCAAGGAGTAGTCGTCGCACACTTGCTTCTGAGATAGTTGAAGTCCTACATTCAGATGGAGAATCGTGGTGCCTTAGTAGACTTCAGAAGGAAGTCTGTGCTGCCTCTGAAGACTTCAGAAAGAGGTCTGTGCTGCATCTGAAGACTCATCTCTAGAAGATTTATGTGACACATCAGCAAGGATCTTACAGAAGCTTAGAGTCATTGTTCCAATCTGTTCAGATTCAGAGAGTCTCTCTGGTTCAGAAGACTGCTTCTGAACAACGTTCAGATTCTGCAATATCTCGCTACTAGATTCTGAAGACCCACGTTTGGCAGGTTTCCAATTTGGCCGCGCCTTGTTATGGAAGTTTGAAGATTTGATTGACAGGATTATTTTCCAATCAAATCAGGAGAATATCCTCGATTGGATATTACCTTCCGTGAACAAGATATCTTGGAGATTTGGATGAACTCTATTTATGGAAACTGAAGATTTGGTTGTATGGGCAACTGAATCTGAAGGGTTCAGATTCTCTTTCAACAGCCACTGGATCTTCCCATATACAGTCTCCGTCAATCAGGATTGATGACGTCCAATCAGAGATTGAGGAGCGATCCTTTGAAGGACCTTGGTAACGGCTAGTTCAAGGTTGAAGGAGTATAAAGAAGATCAATGGTGACTGTTTTTAAGAGACATCACTAACTTAAAATTCCAAAGTGCTGAGTTGTTCAGATTCACATTCTCTTGTTCTTGTGAGCTTAAAATTCATTGTCTTGAGAGGTTCATTTGTAAGAGCGATTGGAGTGACAACGCCTGTAACCTTTCAACGACTCATAGTGGAATCCAGCCGATCGGCTGTCATCATGGGAGAGTGGACGTAGGCTTGCTAAAGCCGAACCACTATAATCATTGCGTGCAATTTCTCTTTCCCTAAACTCATCTTGCTGTGTTTAGTTTATCTGCACGTCCTCTCACTGATCATATTCAGTTTACGTTCTGAATCCTTTATTAATTTCCGCATTAAATCTAAAAAGAGTTCAGAATCACCTATTCACCCCCCTCTAGGTGATATTGCTAGATCCAATAATTGATATCAGAGCTTGGTTGCTCATTATTTTGAAGTGTTTTACTTCAGAGCTAATGATCTATCATGTCTAGCAATAATTTCACAGGAACCAGTGATGCACATTTCAGCAACAAACCACCCTATTTTGATGGGAAAGACTACAATATGTGGTGCAACAAAATGAAGTGGTTCTTCAAGGCATCAGATGATCTGATGTGGGATGTTGTCGTAAATGGAGTAGTTCCTAATGTAACAGCAAACCCTTCCACTGGAAATGAAGGAAACAACAATACAAATGTTACTGCAACACTGTCAGATTCTGAACGAGCAAAAAGACAAGGACTCGATTCTAAAGCTGTGCATGCACTTTTCTACGCATTATCCATTCCTCTATATAATCGAGTTGCAGAAGAAGATTCAGCCAAAGCTATATGGGACAGACTTCATGTCACATACCAGGGAACTGACAGAGTGAAAGAAACAACTCTTAGCATTCTGCTAAGTGATTACGAAGCCTTCAAAATGAAGCACGATGAATCAATTGCTGAAATGATTGACAGGTTTCAAATTCTAGCAAGTGGTCTTGCAAGACAAGGTGCTCCTGTAGCAGAACCGATGCAAGTCAGAAAGATCCTTCGAGGACTTATAGATGACTGGAATTACATCAAGCCATCAATACAGGAATGTCAAACAATTAGACCTCTATCTATTGATGAGCTAGTCGGAACCTTGCAGTCATATGAGACTGAGCGTACAAACAAAACAAGAGATTCAAAAGGTAAGAAGTCTATTGCTTTAAAATCTGAAATTGATTTTGAAATGCCAGATTCAGATGATGAAGATGAAGACGACGAAGAACTTGCTCTCATGGTGAAGAAGTTCAGAAGGATGGCTCGAAGAGGTAGAAACTTCAAAGGGAAGAAATCATTTTGAAAGAATGATCAGAGACAATCGAGCAATGACAAACAGGAAGACAAAGATATAATCTGCTTCCACTGTAAGAAAGCAGGACACATCAAACCCAATTGTCCCCTTCTGAAGAAAGACAAGATCAAGTATGAGAAATACAAAAAGGCATTGAAGGCAGAAACTCTAAGCGATTCTGAAGACAGCGAGGATGACTATGCTAACATATGTCTTATGGCAAAGTCAGATTCAGATTCAGATTCAGATGTTGAGGTACACCCTTCTGAAATACCAGATGAAGTGTCGGAATACATTGATGAGTTGTGCTTAAATTATAAAGAAGCTCTCAAAAAGGTTTCCATTTTGAAAAAGGAAGTTTCATCTTTGAAGCAACAAAATGATTCTCAAAAAGACAAGATTGAATTTTTGCAAAAGGAATTTCATCAAATCAAGGAGAATCGTGATTTGATCTTGAAAGAAAATGATTCCTTGAAAACCAAAATTGAAAATACTTCAAAGAAATTTTCCCAAAGTTCAAAAAATTTGGAAAACATTATTTCCAGACAAATTCCGTATGGTAACAAATCTGGTCTTGGTTTCAAAAGGGAAAATAATTTCAAAAATAAGTTTCCAGAAACAAATGACAGGATTTCTCGTAAACCTTCCAAATTTGCATATCAACGGCATTTCCAAAAGCAGTTTACAAAATCCTTTTATCCAATGCATTGTGAAAACTGTGGTGCTAGAAATCACATTAGAAATAATTGCATGATGATAAGGAGACCTGTTAATAGAAAGACATCTATTGTGACTAACTCAGATGGACCCAAGAAAAAACTGGGTACCAAAGAAATAGTAAGTTACTTCCCACATGCAGATACCAAGGAAGAGAAAAGACAAATGGTTTCTGGATAGTGGTTGCTCAAGTCACATGACTGGTGATCCAGAAAACTTCATACAACTTTCAAATTACAATGGTAGAAGTGTGTCGTTTGGTGGAAAGAATAAAGGCAAAGTGATTGGCCAAGGCACTGTAAAAATCGAAAATCTCACGATCAACAATGTCTCTCTTGTCAAAGGACTCAAATACAATTTGATTTCAGTAAGTCAACTCTGTGACTCTGGTTATCAAATTTGTTTTCAAGACTCAGAATGCTCAGGTGTTAGCAAAGACAAGAAGCAAACCTTCATTGGTCAACGTCATGGAAATATCTACCTTCTGAATGTTGATTCTGAAGACATCAAGTGTCTTATTTCTATTAAAGATGAATCTGAACTATGGCACAGAAAGCTAGGCCACATCAGTATCAAGCATATCTTGAAGCTATCATCCAAGAAATTAGTTCGTGGTTTACCACAATCAAAGTTTGAGAAATCTAAGCTTTGCTCAGCCTGCACACTTGGGAAACAGGTAAAAAGCTCTTTTAAATCTGTTAATCATGTATCATCTAAACGTGTTCTGCAGCTGCTTCATATGGATATATTTGGTCCTAACAGAACACTAAGTCTTAGAGGTAAGAAATACTGCATTGTCATAGTTGATGATTACTCAAGATTTACATGGGTTTTATTTCTTGCGCACAAAAATGATGCTTTCTCATCCTTCTCAAAGTTTTCTAAAAAGATTCAGAATGAGAAAGGTTACTCTATTTCTTGCATCAAAACTGATCATGAGGGAGAATTTGAAAACCAAAGTTTCTCTAATTTTTGTGATGAGTTTGGAATTCAGCATAATTTTTCATCTCCTTACACACCTCAACAAAATGGGGTTGTTGAGAGGAAAAATCGCTCTCTACAAGAAATGGCGAAAACCCTCTTGATTGAAAGCAAAATTACATCACATTTCTGGGCAGAAGCTGTGTCAATAGCATGTTACATTTTAAACCGTGTCTCCTTAAGATCAATCATTGAGAAAACTCCCTATGAACTTTGTAAAGAAAGAAAACCAGATTTAGCATACTTCCGTGTGTTTGGTTGTAAATGTTTCATTCTGAAAAATACAAATGATCGAGATGGTAAGTTTGATGAGAAGTCAGATGAAGGAATATTTCTGGGATATTCTACAACAAGCAAAGCATACAGAGTCTACAACAAAAACTCTCGATGTGTTGAAGAATCAATGAATGTCAAGTTTGATGAAAATATTCATACTCAGAATGATCAATCTGAATATGTTCAAGTTTCATCTCTACATCAAGGTTCAGAACCAGAAGAAAATTCATAAGAGAATCATGCTTCTAAAGAAGTTCAGAATCAAGAAACAAGCCAACAAACCGCAGAAGAACCAGAGGTGATACCATCTGAATCTAATGATCCAAGTGATGCTGAAGACGAGAAATTCAACAGGAATTGGAAACATAAATCCAGTCACCCCAAGGAACTAATAATGGGGAGCTTGGATGAAGGAATTAAAACCAGATCCAAATTCAAGGAAGCCATGAGCAATATAGCATTAGTTTCTGAAATCGAGCCTAAAGGAATTGAAGAAGCTCTTACTGATGAAAATTGGATCAATGCCATGCAAGAAGAACTTCATCAATTCAAGATCAATAATGTTTGGGAGCTCGTTTCAAGACCCAAAAATCGTCCTGTAATAGGAACAAAATGGGTGTTCAGAAACAAAATGGACGACAGAAGAAAGGTGGTCAGAAACAAAGCAAGACTTGTGGCAAAGGGATATTCTTTAGAAGAAGGAATAGATTACGATGAAACCTATGCACCAGTTGCCAGGTTAGAGGCCATAAGGCTACTTCTTGCTTATGCTTGTTATAATGACTTTAAACTTTTTCAGATGGATGTGAAAAGTGCATTCCTAAACGGTTACATCAAAGAAGAAGTCTATGTCGACCAACCTCCTGGCTTCGAGGAACCAAGAGGAAAGGATCTCGTATATTCCCTGAAGAAAGCCTTATATGGATTAAAGCAAGCACCTCGTGCTTGGTATGAAAGGTTAAGCAATTTTCTATCTGAACAAAAGTTCACTAAAGGTAATGTTGACACTAGTCTCTTTATTCAGAAGCAGGGTAAGGATATTCTTATTATTCAGATTTATGTTGATGATATTATTTTTGGCTCCTCTAATGATTATCTATGCAAGAATTTCTCTAAAGCAATGCGGGATGAATTTGAAATGAGCATGATGGGAGAATTAAGATTCTTTCTTAGACTTCAGATTCAACAAACTAAGAAAGGAATATTCATTCATCAAGAGAAATATGCTCTTGAGATTATCAAGAAATTCGGCTTAGAAAATTGCAAGAAGACGGAAACACCAATGTCTCATTCGTCTAAGCTTGATAAAGATGAACAAGGAAAAGATGTTGATTAGAAGCTTTATCGCAGTATGATTGGATCGCTTCTATATCTCACTGCATCAAGGCCAGATATTCTTTATAGCGTCTGCTTATGTGCAAGATTTCAGTCATGTCCAAAAGAATCGCATCTTACAGCAATCAAAAGAATTATCAAATATATTGGAACATATCCAGCTTATGGTCTTTGGTATTCAAAAGATTCTGATTTCATTCTGAATGGATATTCAGATGCAGATCTCGCGGGATGTAAAATTGACAGGAAAAGCACTTCAGGAACCTGTCAACTTATGGGAAATATGCTTATTTCCTGGTATTCCAAAAAGCAGAGCACGGTTGCTCTCAGTACAGCAGAAGCAGAATACGTTTCTCTTGGAAGTTGTTGTGCTCAGATTCTATGGTTAAAACAACAGCTAAGAGATTATGGAGTTAAGGATTCAAATGTGGAGATCAGATGCAACAATACAAGCGCCATTAATCTAACCAAGAATCCTATTCTTCACTCAAGAGCGAAGAACATCGAGATCAAACATCACTTTATTCGTGATCATGTTCAGAATGAAAATGTTCACATTCAGTATGTTGATACAAAGAATCAACTCGCAGATATATTTACTAAACCTCTTGAGAAAGAGTCTTTCAATTTTATCCGAAACGAATTAGCTATTACTAATCCTTTTTCTTAAGATATATTGAGTACAGGTCAATTGACAGAACTCAGAAGCAGAGCTCAGAAGCAAAACTGCTCAGAAGCAGAACTCAGAAGCATAGCTCAGAAACAAAACTGCTTAGAAGCAGAGCTCAGAAGCAGAGCTCAGAAGCATAGCTCAGAACCAAAACTGCTCAGAAGCAAATTTGCATGACCTTTTTTCAGAAGCATATTTTTAGTACTTCAGAAGCAAGGTTAGTTCATCTTACACCTCTTTATATTTAGAAATTCTTGATAAGGCAAGAATCCAAGGTACGTTCTCTAAATCTTACCTTCTCAAATTTCTATATATATGCCTCTTTGATTGATTGGAATAATTCTGTATCTTTGGATTGATCTTTGAATTTCATTTTAAATTGATTTTATTTCCAAAAATAACCGCTTTACGGTTTTTCAAAACTCTCATAAGGCTTTGAACCGGCACCTCTATCAAATATCACAATCTTCTCTCAAACCCTAAAAACTGATTTCTCTCTCTCTGTTTACTTCTCGCTCACTCCAAATCTTTCTCTCTAAAAACTCCAACCTTCTCATCCATGGCTCCGAAATCATCATCTACCATGAAGAAAGCAGCAAAAGAAGGTGCAAGTGTGAGAAGAAAATCGTCAAGGCTGATGAAGGGCAGAAAAGCTCGTCTCTCCGAATCCATTGATATCTCTGGGTCTGATCATGAAGAAGAAAGACACATTGCTCAGAAGGAATCAGGTTTGTCTCAGTCTGAGTTCGATGAAAGAGTCGATCTGGCTCTCTCTATAAAACCTCTATATGATTCTTTCAAGAACACTGGCTCTAGTGACGAAAACGTCAAGTTGTTGCTGAATATTCACAAGTTTGCAAGCGAGAAAGACTTTCTTGCTATATTAGAACTTCCTCTGTAAACTGTGACACATATTACCACTATTGTTCCTGAGAATGTATCTCAGAAGGGCAAGGAAAAGGTTGTAGAAACTGGAGTCTCTAAACCTAAAAAGTCTCCATCTAAGAGCATTGTTATCAGGGAGGCTGTAACTGAAGAAAGTGAAACCAAGGGGAGGCCTGATGACGACGATGATGTGTTGTTTAAAGATTTTAAGAAAATCAGAGGGGTTATCAAAGACAAGAACTTTGAAAGCAAACTGTTTTCAAGTCAGTTGCATTCTGACAAATTCGAGATGATGAAGCAAAGAAGAGTTATACCCCACAGGGTATTTGATCTTAAGTATTTTGATAGGGTTGGTATCCCTATTAGGAAGCATCTAGAGCAGATGAAGTTGAGGGACTTTGCAACTGCAAGGAGGCCAACTTTTCCTGATTTGGCAGCTTACTTTTATTCTAGCTTGTGTTTCAGCAATTTTGATTCCTTGTTTTATACTGTTGAAGTAGTCCTGTGTCATCTGCATGTCAGGGAGCTGGCAAGTTTAATGGGAGTTGATGAAATGGATTTTATGCCCATTAATGTGCAACCTGATCATGCCTACAGTTCTCTGACTGGAAAAGAGAATTACTCTAGAGATTCCAAGGCATACATTGCTTACAATGACTTTCCCCTGAAGCACATTGTAATGCACAAGGTTGTCATTGAAAGCTTAAGACCCAAGGCTGCTTCAAAAACTGACATTTCGAAATATGAAGCTAAGCTAATGTGGGGTCTGTTGAATGGCTGCAAGATCTCTCTAGCACATACTGTTCTCCTCCACATGTACAGGACTGTCCAAAAGACCAAAGGACAATTACCCTATGCAGGGTTGATCTATCGGATCATGTCCTTCCAAAAGGTCAAGATTCCTGGAAAGCTTCTTCAAGATGAAACTCAGTTAATGGTAGCTGGGGAGTCTATGATTCAGAAGATGGGTTTTAGACAGTTTGATGGTGGTTGGATCAACAAGAACAAAGAGGCTGTCCTGGTTGAGTTTGAAGAACAAAATGCAGAGAGTGAAAGATCTGCAAAAAGAAGGAAGACAGAGGCAACAAACGGAAAATAGACCACTGTTCAGAGTGAGTCTTCAGAAGAAGAGGTAGCAGAAGAAGAGGAAAGTGTATCATCAAGAGATGATGAGAGGACCCCTACTGTCCTATCAGCAGGAAACATCGAGTCAGAAGCTGAGGAGATTGCTGAAACAGCAAATGAGCTGGAGGATCCTATGGACAAAGAAGAGGATCCCCATAAGACTCATGAGAGTGAAAATGTAGAAGCTGCTGAAACTACTGGTGAAAAAGCAGAAAAAGAAGCTCAGCTTGCTACAAGTGCATATGTGGAGATAATGGAAGAGCAACTAGATGACAGAACGACTATTGATGTTCTGGTTGCTCGAGAACAAAAGAAGAGGTCCTCATCACCACCTGAGGACATGGAGGTTGATAAATCTGATGACTTTGTTGTCACAGCTGTAGGATCAACAGAAGTCACTCCTGTTGTAACAGCTCAGATTTAGGGGGAGCAACCTATAGAATCTGCTACTCAGACTGAAGTTGTTCAGAAGAACAAGGCTGATACTGAAAAGGAGGAGTCCAGCAGAAAAGAACAACATGAGGAATCAAATGTTGTTCAGACTGAAGAGGTTCTGACTGCTGTTCAGAAGGAGAAGGCTAGTGTCGAACCTGCTGTTCAGAAGGAAAAAGCTGTTGAGGAAAGTGCTGTTCAGAAGGAACAAATTCTAGAGAAGATACCTGAAGAGCAACCCACAGAGATTGAATCTACGATCGTTGAAGATGTTATAGTCATTCCAGATTCAGCACCTGATCAGACTCAGGGGGAGTTAAACTCGCAGAGGATTCAGGATTCAAAATCAAAGGGAAAAGCTCAGATGGTGGAGGAAGAAAACCAACAGACCTCTGCAGGGAATTTGAATGCTTCACCAAGTCCTGTTCAGATGGAAGTTGAAAAGCTTCGGATTGAAGTTATGCAGAGGTTGGACAGAATGGAAATGAAAATTGAAAAGAAGATGAACAGATTTGAAGAGATGCTTGACAAGTATTGTCGGCTTTTCTATTCTGAAATGGCCAGTATTGGTACATACACTCTGATTAGAGATGAACGTATCAGCAAAGAAGTTCCAGAGATGCAAGAACTCAAGGAATTCGCAACCTATATTGCTGATATGGGCAAATCTGTTGAAGCTTCTCAAAAAGATGATGAAGAGCATGTTGATGTTCCCTCCTCCTCTTCAAAACAAAATCCACCTCCGTCATCTTGAAATTGTTTTTCAAATTGTCCTTATTTGTTTTTATTTTTATCTCTGTCGGATGTTCTATTTATGTGCACTTTGAATGTTACGCTATTCTTACAATATATGTGTGAATCTCCGTTCATGTATGTGTAATTTTCTGATGACAAAAAGGGGGAGAAATACCTCATCATTATCATATTGCAGGATGCACACATACGCATACGCGAATTATACCCATGCGCTGAAACGATTTCAAACGAATTCAACGTCGTATACAACATATGGTGATATCCTTCTATCACTCAGAATGCATATCTTTTATATTCAGATGCACATTCTTTTGAAAAGATTCAATTGAATTATATTCATATTATTATTGAAATCTTTTCCGAGCTTAACTTTGATACAATTTTTTATATACCAACTTTTATTAAGGAAGTTTTGTCATCATAAAAAAGGGGGAGATTGTTGAGAAAACCTTCCCTCTGAATATTTTGATTCTGACAAAACTATCCTTCTTGTAAGAGAATCTGGTTAATACAAATAATTTATTATTGCAGGCATGAACATGTGAACAAAAGCTTATAATGTTCCATGATTGGCGTTCAGACTCAAGGAGTAGTCGTCGCACACTTGCTTCTGAGATAGTCGAAGTCCTATATTCAGATGGAGAATCGTGGTGCCTCAGTAGACTTCAGAAGGAAGTCTGTGCTGCCTCTGAAGACTTCAGAAGGAGGTCTGTGCTGCATCTGAAGACTCATCTCTAGAAGATTTATGTGACATGTCAGCAAGGATCTGACAGAAGCTCAGAGTCACTATTCCAATCTGTTCAGATTCAGAGAGTCTCTCTGGTTTAGAAGACTGCTTCTGAACAACGTTCAGATTCTGCAATATCTCGCTACTAGATTTTGAAGACCCACGTTTGGCAGGTTTCCGATTTGGCCGCGCCTTGTTATGGAAGTTTGTAAGATTTGATTGACAGGATTATTTTCCAATCAAATCAGGAGAATATCCTCGATTGGATATTACCTTCCGTGGACAAGATATCTTGGAGATTTGGATGAACTTTATTTATGGAAACTGAAGATTTGGTAGTATGGGCGACTGAATTTGAAGGGTTCAGATTCTCTTTCAACGGCCACTGGATCTTCCCATATACAGTCTCCGTCGATCAGGATTGATGACGTCCAATCAGAGATTGAGGAGCGATCCTTTGAAGGATCTTGGTAACGGCTAGTTC
This sequence comes from Lenwebbia sp. NSW1173648, assembly GCA_029784005.1. Classification (NCBI taxonomy): domain Eukaryota; kingdom Viridiplantae; phylum Streptophyta; class Magnoliopsida; order Myrtales; family Myrtaceae; genus Lenwebbia; species Lenwebbia sp. NSW1173648. The sequence goes on along the minus strand of JARCGZ010000008.1, from coordinate 15,226,156 downwards.
AAGGTTGAAGGAGTATAAAGAAGATCAATGGTGACTGTTTTTAAGAGACATCACGAACTTAAAATTCCAAAGTGCTGAGTTGTTCAGATTCACATTCTCTTGTTCTTGTGAGCTTAAAATTCATTGTCTTGAGAGGTTCATTTGTAAGAGCGATTGGAGTGACAACGCCTGTAACCTTTCAACGACTCATAGTGGAATCCAGCCGATCGGCTGTCATCGTGGGAGAGTGGACGTAGGCTTGCTAAAGCCGAACCACTATAATCATTGCGTGCAATTTCTCTTTCCCTAAACTCATCTTGCTGTGTTTAGTTTATCTGCACGTCCTCTCACAGATCATATTCAGTTTACGTTCTGAATCCTTTATTAATTTCCACATTAAATCTAAAAAGAGTTCAGAATCACCTATTCACCCCCTCTAGGTGATATTGCTAGATCCAACACTCTGGTCTTGAATGCTACGTTGAACGTAGGTCTTGAATCATCTAGGGGATGGAAGCTCTGTCAACGATCCTCTAATGGCCTAGGCTATCCTCAAATGTATTAGGTCGACTTGATATCTCCGTTGGCTAATGTGATGCGACTGATGAGCCGATCGAAGGACCGGTCGAGAATTACCCCGAGGATCATTATTGGGCTGATCAAAGGGCAGCCAAAAGCAACACCTATCGATATAGGGATCGCTAACGACTGGTGTTACGACTCGATGCAAGGACCACTAGGCATCACTGCACATTTGATCGGTCTGGCTAGGCACCAATGAATGACCCACTACAGAACTGTCGTAGGCATTAGTGTTTTCTCAGAGATAGTCTTGACTCACGGTTGGTGTGATTCTTAAACCTCAACTTTGATTCAACCAATGTGAACCAGATTCAGATTAACCAGTCGCTCCATCGCTTGACATAGGAGATGATCAAGGGTGAAGCATGGACTTGCTTCAACTGGTGGATGAACTGGGATCGGCCAAGGATTTCTAACTCACTTCGGGGCTCAACATTCATGTGCGGGCCCGTCCGAGGATCAATCGGGCTGATGTATAGTTAGGGTTAAGAATCATGCCCCCTTGCCCTTGAATTAGTACTGAAGCATACAGTAGATGGATTAGTAAAACAAATAAGGTTAAACTGCATGACAGCCATTTTTAAAATATTTTTCTCGAAAAACCTTTTGCTTTCGAAAACCTCGAGGCGAGAATTCTTGAGAAGCCCAACCCTTAGTACTTACCATAGATGGAAAATTGTTCGATCGTTAGTTATTGTCATCGGGTTGGTTTGGTATACTTCGACAAGATTCCAAAAAATGATGAAAATCTTTTGTAATTTTATTGATCATGAATCAAAAAATTACATCTTATTGAAAAGGAAATGCAAATGTTCCCCAAAGGGAGAAACTTGACTCTAAAACTGAATCCTAGAAATTGAAAATGCAACCTAGACACCTAGAAAGCAAGGAATGTCCTATACAGGAGACTGTGCAAGAAATTGATGGTCCACTCATTCAGGCTTGTGTCCGCCTCCTTTGAGGGTTCTCCAGTGACCGGCTAGTTTCGTCCTGGATCGGGTACGGATGGGTGATGTTTGAGGATCCACAAGCACCTACAAAAGATAGGGAACAAATGAGTAGAGACATGAAGGAACGGTCGGCCCATGACGCGTGCCTAGACTATTTCCATTTGTGTATCACATGGGCAAAGTGAAAGTGTAAATATGACACCAACGCTCCATTTCAGAAAATTCCTAGTTTCGTCTGCTTTTAGAAAAAAATTCATATTAATTCGTAGGATACTCAAAATGGCGCAAAAATTTATGGTCACATAGCTAACACGATGAAGAACAACTTTTGTGTTTTAATTTTAGGAAAAAAAATGTACAGATTAGTACAGTTTAATGCATTTCTTCAGAAAGTTTTTCCCAGAAAAATGATTCATCCAGTTTTTGTTCGTGGCATAAATGGGCCATCAAAATCCCGAATTAAGTTCCAAAAATTTTTAGTCCACTAATTCAAAGCATATTATACAACTTTCATGTTTTTACTTTTTGTAGATAAGTTGACCAACCAATTGAAAATCGTGAATTAAAAGTGGTCTGGAAACTGTTTCTGAAAGTCAAGTTCATTTGACCATATGTTTAATTCTGCAATAAATGGAAAACGATCTCAATTGATCCAAATTTTTTTTGAGGTGATAGATTAGGATCTTGTGAATGTTTTTCATAAAACTTTGTGGGCCATTTCGAATCACAGAATTCAGTAAAAATTATGGAAGACCAAAGGGTCAATCTGAACAGCATCAAGAATACTCCAGTGATCCATAAAAATATGAAATGAATCAACCTAGATCGTGGACCGACCCGAAATAAAGTAAGGAGAAAAAGAGATAAGGTTCAACAGATTACCGCCCTTAGGGAGAAAATGCCAATCACAAAAATATGCACATGAGTCGTGGATTCAATTTTAGTTCCTTTAGCAAAGTGAAATGACGGATTGAACGACATGTCGCGGCCTCGCGCACGTTCGTCATGACTAGTCGCCGCCTTGTATACATAGTCATGACTAGTCGGGTCCAATCACTTTGGCTTGGTTCGGTCGACAAGGGCAACGCCCTTGCATCCTAGCCTCACGTGCATGAGAACGACCCTTGAGCCATCTTTTTGGAGAAGTTCGGGATCCAAGTGGGATAACCTTTAGCGAAGCCTTACCGCCAAGGTTAAATAACCACTTAAATACCATCCAAAAACTATTGGTATGACCCGGGTTCGGTCACGAATCGAATGTGGTGTAGTGCAATTACACTAAAGGCATGCACAACATTTCAATTCAATCAGCACTCCAACAGTTCAAAGAATTAAAATCAAAATTTTCCTTTCACCAAACCTGCAAAACAAGGGGTTAGCCAATTACTTCTCCCCTTATAACTCCCGTTCTGCAAAACCATTTAACACCTAAGGATTAGAATTCAACCAATTCCCAAACCAAGTGAATTTTCACGATTTTTTTCTGGCCTAAGTCCTCCTTAAATTTTCGAAAAATTCAAGTGATTCCACAAGGGAGTCGCCAAGCTGTCGCGACCTAAAAATCGAGTTTTCCAATCTTAGTTTAATGGATTACCAAATTAATTAATTAGATTATTTAACATAGCTCGAACTCTCCCAAGTTCTACCAATTCATGACTTATGGTTCAAATGCTTATCTTTGCAAAAGATTTTTTAATTTTTCGGAGTCGCCACTAATCATTTTTTCGTAGGTCGATTAGAAACCTAAGTAATTTAGTGAGAGAATTAAATTACTTCTACGAACCAAAGATTTTAAGATCGGAACTTGGTCACATTAATTTTTCAATTAATGACCTTTCGGTACCAATTTCATGAAAAATGTTCCATTTGGCAATTTTGACGAATTCTCACTTGGAGTTCAAAAGTGCATCTTTTGGGTTTTCTTTTTGTGATTTTTTTTTTGAAGTTTTTTTAAAAAATGAATTGGTTTGTGATTATCTTAAAAAAATTTGGATTTTAATTTTGAATTAATCCCCAAAAATTTTAAGAAAATCTCTTAACCCTACATCTACATCTGTTAAAGATTGAGGTGGATTTGAAAAAAAAAATTATTCAAAAGATGCAATCCATTCGATAGGATTTGAACAGATTTTTATTCAAAAGATGCGATCCATTAGATAGAAAATCCTATCATTCTAAAGATGATGAGATGTGATTTTTAAGAAACCATATCTTGCTAAATCTTTTTTTTTTAAATTTTCTGAGATTTGATGAGATGAATTAGAGATGAGCCATGAGGATTTTTTTAAAAAGATTTTCGAATTTTCTGGATTTTTGTGATTTTCGGTTTTTATGGATGAACTTAAATTCAAATTGTAAATCTTTTAGTTTAAAGGTGATTATTGCAATTGCTTCTGAATTTTGTTTCGATCTAAAGCCAGACATATCGACCCTAAAAATTCGAAATACCCGCTTTGGAAATAATTCTATCTAAAGCCCAATAGATAGACTTATTTTCATGTGTGCAGTTGCAGATTAGGAAATTTTCCTAATCGATCACATTTTGAAAAGTATGTTGAGATATCTTTGAGCATATTCAGAAAAATTTCAAATTATTTTAAGATTACCACAAAAATCTCAGACTATCCAAATTGAATCACAATTTCCAATTTGGCGAATGACATATTGCAAGATTTTCGAAGATATTCAATATTCAAGTTTAAGCAATTGAATATTCTAACCTTGCAACATAATTCTCAAGATATGCAATCCAATCCACAATTTATGCAAGATAGGCAAGACAATATCTCAAGAAATCGTCAAAGATAATAATAGCTTCAAAATAGGCAACAATATTCGAGATATATCAAGATCGCGATTGTTACCTAAATTGCAGATTTGCTTTCCAAATTTGAATGGATCCTCGGAGGATTAAGTATCTTGGCTTACCAGACGAACTGCGAAGAACAGCAAGGCTAGCGATGGAGGGACTTGGACGAGATCTGAAGCTCGTCGAATTGAGCACCACGCTGGGCAAGGAAATCGCAAACGGGACAGGATTCAAAGCATAGTAATCAGACTCCAATAGAAGTGAGCGCGGCCACCATCGGACTCACTTTTCTGGAGGTTATAACCTGCTAAGAAAAAAGAAAAAGTTCTGTCCTCTTCTTTGTAATCAAATGCCCAAGTATCCCTTCAAGAAACCATCTCACACGATTTCTTGTCTTCTCTGTACGTGGATGTTTCTCTCTCTGGCGGCCTATCAATTATGGCCACGAGTCATGCGACTTATGTAGTCCCCCACTAGACGATAATCGTGTACTCAATGTGTGGCTTGGACTTGTATCTCTGTGACAACTTGATCAAACCTGTAAAAGTAACAAGAGTTTAGATTGCTACATGCTCTTCGGTCACAACAAGAAAATTCAGCGACACAGGGAGCACGAATGGCCAAGAGGATGCTTTGGTGAGGCTTGACGATTGTTGCGGGAACAGCTCGTTATCGTGGGACGAGGAGATCGGACCAGCAGAGTCGTTGGCGCAGATCAAAGAATCGCGACGTCGTAGGCAGCGGCTTCACGTCAGGATGGCACCATGACTTGGATCAAGACAGTAGCTACATCGCCATGAGGATGTACGGATGAAGCAGTAGATTGCAATAGCAACGGACTCGATCGAGGTGCACGAAAGGATTCGCTAAGGATTGGTGCAGCGAGCGGTGTGTGGCCGAGCACGAGCGTAGGGGATAGCTAGATGGATGCTGATCGCGGAATCCTTGGAGAAAAAATGCACAGAGAAGACGACGTGCAGCGGCGTATGGACGTTGAGGCTCCAGCACGATGAAGAACTTTTAGGACCTCCCCTGGACACACTCTCCTTTTTTTTTTCTTTGGAGAACGTGAGTTCTCCCAATTATCCCCCGTGTATCAGAGTTGTGTGTGGCCTCTTATTTCTCCCTCACTGATGAGAACACGAGTTCTCTTTTTGTGAGGCCGTCTAATCTCTGGAGTCCCCCCAAAACCCTAGACAAAGCCACGTATTTATAGAGTAAAGCTTTGCAAGCTTGGAGCCTAAGTTTTGTTGACTTTGCAAAGTATGCCCTGAGATCGAAATATTGTGTCAATTAAATCTCAAAGGGCCAAATTGCTTAAGTTGATCCAAAACTTTCGGCTAGTTCTAATGACATGGAAGTGCCGAAAATTTCACATGCTCGTGGATTTGATGTGTACATCTTGGGCTCAATTGATGAATTAACCACTAATCCAAGCCTTCCCCAATTTAAACGTGAGTGGGTAGAATTTAAACCCAAGGACAGCTCTCATGATCCCATTGATTTTAGGCATACCTTCCATGTGAATTGAGGTGACCGAACACTGCATACTTTCTGGGCTTTTGATAACAGAGGGCTTGATTCCAATGGGCACTCTCTAATTAAGCTTGAGGCCTTTTAACAATTACGGGCTAAACCCATATCAACTAAAGCTCATAACCCTCATGCGCCATGCCATTATAATTCGTAGATAGTTTAATCGAATTTGCTCCATCCACAGACCGAGTCCGACTAATTTAATTTAAGTTTAGAATATGTGCCGGTCCAGATGAATGCTAATGCAATGCATGCTAAAATTAAATATGCTATGCATGAAAGCTAAAAATAAACATGAAAAGTGATTTTATTATTTTTGTTAGAACTAAAGATTAGTTCTAATTTTTTTATGCAAAAATGACTGAAAAGGTACAGTTCATTCTGAGACGAAAAAAGACAACCCAACCAGACAGTTTACATTCGCATATGTGACCTTCGAAGTCGACGTTTCAACAACTCTTCTGGGTCGTGAATTACTGTCCACACATATGATTAAACGCTTGATTACCGGAAACCCATGTTCCACCTCGACCATGTCGAAAGCTTCTTAGCTACAGCTACCATATGTTTCCAGAACTCAGACCACACAGAAGCAGAAAAGTTGGAAGGAAAATTTCTATCAAAACTGTTGACAACCTCTTCTAGAAAAATTAAGCTGAGTTAACAGGTGAGTCTGCCTCAAAAGGACTTGCCAAGAACAAGCGTCAAAAGACACCAAAAGGAGCGCAGAGGGCAGAAATCAAAGCACACCAAAGTCAACTTTATATGAGTTCGGTGAAGTGAAAGACAAAGTTAGGAGGAACAAACGGTAACGAACAGCTCTATATCTACTAAAGCTCATAACCCACAGGCGCCATGCCATTATAATTCGTAGATAGTTTAATCGAATTTGCTCCATCCACAGGCTAAGTCCGACTAATTTATTTTAAGTTTAGAATATGTGCCTGTCCTGATGAATGCTAATGCAATGCATGCTAAAATTAAATATGCTATGCATGAAAGCTAAAAATAAACAAGAAAAGTGATTTTATTATTTTTGTTAGAACTAAAGATTAGTTCTAATTTTTTTATGCAAAAATGACTGAAAAGGATTAGTCAAAATTAAGGTGTCAACAGTTGCCCCTTTTTTAGTGGAGGCTCGCAGAGGTTACGCTCAAAGACCAAATTGAACCCTAAATTTTGACGATGCAAAATGAATGATGAATTTTTTGTGGGAGTTTTAATCCCATTTTCTATGAAATAAAATGATGCATGAAATGCAAAATGCAAACAATATTTAACATGTGTAATGACCTCTTCTTCCATTCTGGCGGAGTGCCGAGATAACTTACACATGGATCGTATACGGAATATTAGGCTTTTATCCTAAATCGTAATGCTAAGGAGCGTCCTTGATTCCCCATCCTTCATTCTGGCGAAGAAATAAGTTCATAAGGACGAAGAGGCTCTTGATCCTCAATTCTTCATTCTAGCGAAGAATTAGGTTCTTAGAAACCAAGGATTCTTGATCCCCCATTCTGGTAAAGATTTAGGTTCTCAGAATCTAAAACTCTCGGTCCCCCATCCTTCATTGTGGCGAAGAATTAGGTTTCCAAGACTGAATTTCTCGGTCCCCAATCCTTCACTGTGGCAAAGAAATAGATTTCCAAGATAATTCAATGTTTGTCTCCCGACAAGTAACCATGTGGACTATCAACCGTGAGTCGGTAAAATATTGATGTGAAAAGAGATGTGACGCCCGAGCTAATCGGTGCGAACACAAAGGAGATGTACCACCCGAGCTAATCAGAGTGAATACAAAGAGATGTAACACCCGAGCTAATAGATATGAACACAAAAGGATGTGACGCCTGAGCCAATCAGCGCAAACACAAAGGGGTGTGACGCCTGAGCTAATCAGAATGAATACAAAAGGATGTGACGCCTAAGCTAATCAGAACGAAAACAAAAGGAGTGTGACACCTGAGCTAATCAAAACGAACACAAAAGGGATGCGACGCCTGAGCTAATCAGAACGAACACAAAGGGGTGTACCACATGAGCTAATCAGTGTGAATACAAAAGGGGTGTGACGCATGAGCTAATTAGAACGAACACAAAGGGGTGTACCACCTGAGCTAATCAGTATGAGTACAAAAGGGGTGTGACGCCTGAGCTAATCAGAACGAACACAAAGGGGTGTACCACCTGAGCTAATCAGCGTGAATACAAAAGGGGTGTGAGAACTTGAGCTGATCAAGTATCAAAATAAAATCTTTGGGACAACTTTAGCTGATCAAGTGTCGATGTAAGAGGAGATTTTGAAGGGGAATCAGGAAACATACCTGAGTTTTTCTCCATTGGTTAAGAACTGCCAGACTACATTGTACTTGACTTTTCATAGTAGGCCGATTTAATGAACTTCGGGCTATGAGAGCACGCCAAGTCAATAAAGTGGACTCTGGGCTACGAAAGCACGCCAGGTCGATCGAATAGACACTGGGCTTCAAGAGCATGCCAGGTCGGTTGAATGGACACTAGGCTACGAGAGCATGCTAGGTAGGTAAAGTAGGGACTCCGGGCTACGAAAGCACGCTAGGTCCATTTCCTGTCAGACATGATTATAGGCAACATGTGTTCGCATTCATAGGCAACCAAGAACACATATGACAGTACATGCTGAAATTCACCAATTCAACGGGTTTATGCATAACTATTCTGTCAAGTTTGCATTACCAATTCCGTTTGGGGAGGTTAACACATCGTGAATACCTTGAATGTAATTTGAATTGGGGACTTCAGTCCAAAAGGGCTTTCTCTCACTCTCGAGAAAAGTTGTTTATCTTGGCTGCAGGATTTAAGAATCACTCAATCTTACCATCTTCGGATTTAGCAAGGGTCCGAGTAATCTCGCAATTGGTACGACCGAGCCAATCGAGAGGTCTTAATTAGGACAGTAATGTAGGCTAGGTCAAATGTTTTCAAATGGACTTCCTGTCGAGTCAAGGCTTTTAAATGAAGATCATCATCATCTGCTCCGGGTTTACAAGTCAAGAACCCTACAAAATGAGAAAGAAATAATCTTGCTCGTACCTCTTCGAGCGATGCTTAAAATCATTCAACTCTACATTAACTCAAGTGCCTTAATTTGAAGAGACTTTCCAGGGTTGTAACGTAGGTTCGGATTGGGGTTTGAGGAATGAAAATGTTCGTTTTGGCTAAGAAAATGTGTGAGAATGGCTTGATGTTGGTGATCATTGCTGTCTTGTCACCGATCTCATCCTTCTGGGATTGTCTTCGATGAATACCATCATTGTTTGAGGATGGTATGAACGTTTGTTGAGGAGCACATTTTGCAATTTGACCCCTTTAGAGAGTTTTATTTACAACTCAACTCCTTAGAATTTTACATGCAAACCCTTTACATGGAAAGTAACATGCAGGTATGATATATCAAATTGAAGTGCATTAACAAATGAAGGGGCTTGTTCTTTTTTCCTTCTTTTCTTTATTTTTCACAAGATTTTAATGGGCAATGGCATTTCTTTTGATAGACACTTTGCTTTTTTAATGCCAGGGATTTTTTGTGAGATCATCCTTCACTTTTTTTACTCCCGACTCCCATTTTTCTTTCCTCTTTGTTTTTTTTTTCGACGTCTCGATTTTTTTTCAGGAGTGGTCCCTTTTCTTTTTGGCAGCATTTGCTCTCTTCTTCTATAATCCCATGATTTTGAATCCTTTTTTTTAAGGAATTACTATGACAAGATAATTTACAAAAAATGATGCCAAACATGCATACAATGTGAAACTAGCACATTTGATGAGTTCGTTCGGGTATTCTCTGTAGACCTGATTCTTCTGAGTTCTGCCCTTTGGGGATGGCGCCATCTTCGTCTTGGAATAAGCAATTATCACCAACAGGGTTTAAGAAATGGATTTATAGGCTCAAGCGGGCTATGCAAAGGGTAGAGTGTATAGGATAGAGAAATAAATGCTCTCCGTCATCTTAAGTCACTTGAACTAAAGCTTGATTATAAATGCAAAGAAATACCCGAAGATTGATGTTAGTCCGAGCAAGAAAATTTCTAACCATTCACCTCATGCTGCTGCTGGAATGACATCCGTCTTGCCCCGATGTGGGGTGGTTCTTGAGAGGGGTAAAGAAATGGAACCACCATTCAAAAGGGTTAAGAATGGTCACATGTATTGTTTGGGATGGAGAAATGGATGCCTCCTTCACTTCGGCTATCGTACCTTTTGCGAGAAAACACTTCACCTCAAGGAATGCGGAACCTAGCTACCACTCAGCTCACTGGGGATTAAAATGCAGGACTTGTGTGGAAATGGCTTGCCTTTCGTCATCTTGTCATGCCTCATTCTGTACATTTGATGTATCATATGTAATTTATACTCCCTATTCAGAATTGATAAATTAAACATAAAGAATGATCATGCATAAACCATAGAATGTGTGATGATTTTCCAAGTACGTGAATATAGCAATTTCAAGTATCATGCCATGTTCCATGAAGATCTCCTGCATTTTGTGAAAGAAAATTCTTAGGAATAGCAAAATCTGAATTGCCCCCGAATAAGAGAGTGGATCAAACAAGTCAGCCTCGAGTCGAGGAATAGCTCGATCCTATCTTTGCCCCAGAACAAGGAAAACATGCATGCTTTGGTTGCCCCTGAACTCTGAATGAATCGGCCAAACCTGAAAATCATGGCCCTTGGACTGTCGGATATTCCATTTTTAAATTGCCCTGTACAAGAGAATCATGCCTGAATAGTAGATCGAGTAAAGACTCGAGATGTCCTGGCCGTTCAACAATGATGACCATCATGGTTGGTTATATGCTCCTGTAAGAGAGATAGTAGAAGGTTATCCCTAAAACCAAAGGAGTTTAAAGAAGACATACTCCATTTTCCCAAGTTAGGGTTTGTTGTCGGTTTGCCCCATTTTCAATTAAGACGTGTATGTCAGATGGTCATAGCTTTGCCAAAATGTGGGATTCCCCTAGACATGGCTAATGTTGGGAATTTGATTCCGAGCTTTGGCAAACGACTTGTCTCCACACCTGATCCTTGGCACCTGCAAGAGGAAAAAAAATTCAATTTTCAGAAATAATTGCAAGAGATACTCCCTTCGAGATCGGGCGGCCTTGGTTCTGTCCCATCTTTCTTCAACTGTCATGGCATGATCAGAGGATCGGTCGAGGATGAAGCATGAATCGACCTTGACTGGCCGATGAATTGGTGTTGAGTTGGCCTATGCACTTCATAAAGTCGGACTTGCCCCGATGAAGCTAAATCACGACCATGTTAGATATCATTCTGTTAAGGGATTGACCATCTACGGTTATATATGCCCCCGTTTGGTGCTAGGTTGAACTCTGGTCTTGAATGCTAGGTTGAACTCTAGTCTTGAATCATCTAGGGGATGGAAGCTTTATCAAAGATCCTCTAATGGCCCAGGCTATCCTCAAATGTATTAGGCCGACTTGATATCTCCGTTGGCTAATGTGATACGACTGATGAGCCGATCGAGGGACCGGTCGAGAATTACCCCGAGGATCATTATTGGGCTAATCAAAGGGTAGCCAAAAGCAACACCGATCGATATAGGGATCGCTGACGGCTGGTGTTACGACTCGATGCAAGGACCACTAGGGATCACTGCACATTTGATCGGTCTGGTCGGGCACCAGTGAATGACCCACTAGAGAACTGTCGTGGGTATCAGTGTTTGCTCAGAGATAGTCTTGACTCACAGTTGGTGTGATTCTTGAACCTCAACTTTGATCCAACCAATGTGAACCAAACTCAGATTGACCAGTCGCTCCATCGCTTGACATAGGAGATGATCAAGGGCAAAGCATGGACCTGCTTCAACTGGTGGATGAACTGGGATCGGCCAAGGATTTCTAACTCACTTCGGGGCTCAAGATTCATGTGCGGGGCCGTCCGAGGGTCGATCGGGCTAATGTATAGTTAGGGTTAAGAATCATGCCCCCTTGCCCCTGGATTAGTTTTGAAGCATACAGTAGATGGATCAGTAAAACAAATAAGGTTAAACTGCATGCCATCCATTTTTAAAAGATTTCTCTCGAAAAACCTTTTACTTTCGAAAACCTCTGGACGAGAATTCTTGAGAAGCCCAATCCTAAGTGCTTACCATAGATGACAAATTGTTCAATCGTTAGTTATAGTCATCCGGTTGATTTGGTATACTTCGACAAGATTCCAAAAAATGATGAAAAGCTGTTGTAATTTTATTGATCATGAATAAAAAAAATTACATCTTATTGAAAAGGAAATGCAAATATTCCCCAAAGGGAGAAACTTGACTCTAAAACTGAATCCCTGAAATTGAAAATGCAACCTAGACACCAGGAAAGCGAGGAATGTCCCATGCAGGGGACTGTGCAAGAAATTGATGGTCCACTCATTCAGGCTTGTGTTCGCCTCCTTTGAGGGTTCTCCCATGATCGGCTAGTTTTGTCCTGGATCGGGTACGGATGGGTGATGTTAGAGGATCCACAATCACCTACAAAAGATAGGGAGCAAATGAGTAGAGACATGAAGGAACGGTCGGCCCATGACGCGTGCCTAGACTAGTTCCATTTGTGTATCACGTGGGCAAAGTGAAAGTGTAAATATGACATCAATGCTCCATTTCAAAAAATTCCCAGTTTCGTCTGCTTTTACAAAAAAATTCATATTAATTTGTAGGATACTCGAAATGGCGCAAAAATTTATGGCCACATAGCTAACACGATAAAGAACAACTTTTTTGTTTTAATTTTATGCAAAAAAATGTACAGATTAGTACAGTTTAATGCATTTATTCAGAAATTTTTTCCCAAAAAACTTATTCATCCATTTTTTGTTGGTGGCGTCAATGGGCCACAAAATCCAGAATTAAGTTCCAAAAACTTTCAGTCCACTAATTCAAAGAACAATATACAACTTTCATGTTTTGACTTTTTGTAGATAAGTTCACCAATCAATTGAAAATCGCGAATTAAAAGTGGTGTGGAAATTGTTTCTGAAATTCAAGTTCATTTGACCATATGTTTAATTCTGCAATAAATGGAAAACGATCTCAATTTATCCAAATTTTTTTGAGGTGATAGATTAGGATCTTGTGAACGTTTTTAATAAAACGTTGTGGGCCATTTCAAATCACAGAATTCAGTAAAAATTATGGAAGATCAAAGGGTCAATCTGAACAGCATCAAGAATACTCCAATGATCGATAAAATTATGAAATGAATCAACCTAGATCGTGGACCGACCGGAAATAAAGTAAGGAGAAAAGGAGAGAAGGTTCAACAGATTACCGCCCATAGGGAGAAAATGCCAATCACAAAAACATGCACATGAGTCATGGATTCAATTTTAGTTCCTTTAGCAAGGTGAAATGATGGACTGAACGACATGTCACGGCCTCACGCACGTTCGTCACGACTAGTCGCCGCCTCGCATACATAGTCACGACTAGTCGGGTCCAATCACTTCGGCTTGGTTCGGTCGACAAGGGCAACGCCCGTGCATCGTAGCCTCACGGGCATGAGAACGACCCTTGAGCCATTTTTTTTGGAGAAGTTCGGGATCCAAGTGGGATAACCTTTAGCGAAACCTTACCGCCAAGGTTAAAGAACCACTTAAATACCATCCAAAAACTATTCGTGTGACCCGGGTTCGGTCACGAATCGAATGTGGTGTAGTGCAATTACACTAAAGGCATGCACAACATTTCAATTCAATCAGCGCTCCAATAGTTCAAAGAATTAAAATCAAAATTTGCCTTTCACCAAACCTGTAAAACAAGGGGTGAGCCAATCACTTCTCCCCTTATAACTCTCGTTCTGCAAAACCATTTAACACCTAAGGATTAGAATTCAACCAATTGCCAAACCAAGTGAATTTTCATGAAATTTTTCTGGCCTAAGTCCTCCTTAAATTTTTGAAAAATTCAAGTGATTCCCCAGCGGAGTCGCTAAGCTGTTGTGACCTAAAAATCGTGTTTTCCAATCTTGGGTTAATGGATTACCAAATTAATTAATTTGATTAATTAACATAGCTCGAACTCTCCCAAGTTCTACCAATTCATGACTTATGGTTCAAATGATTATCTTTGCAAAAGATTTTTTAATTTTTCGGAGTCGCCACTAATCATTTTTTCGTAGGTCGATTAGAAACCTAAGTAATTTAGTGGGAGAACTAAATTACTTCTACGAACCAAAGATTTTAAGTTCGGGACTTGGTTATATTATTTTTTCAATTAATGCACTTTTGGTACCAATTTCATGAAAAATGTTCCAATTGGCAATTTTGACGAATTCTCACTTGAAGCTCAAAAGTGCATTTTTTGGGTTTTCTCTTTGTGATTTTGTTTTGAATTTTTTTAAAAATGAATTGGTTTGTGATTATCTTAAAAAAATTTGGATTTTAATTTTGAATTAATCCCCAAAAATTTTAGGAAAATCTCTTAGCCCTACGTCTACATCTTTTAAAGATTGAGGTGGATTTGAAAAAAAAAATTATTCAAAAGATGCAATCCATTCGATAGGATTTGAACAGATTTGTATTCAAAAGATGCAATCCATTAGATAGAAAATCCTATCTTTCTAAAGATGATGAGATGTGGTTTTTAAGAAATCATATCTAGCTAAATCTTTTTTTTCTCAATTTTTTGAGATTTTATGAGATGAATTAAAAATGAGCCATGAGGATTTTTTTAAAAAGATTTTCAAAATTTCTGGATTTTTTGTGATTTTCGATATTTATGGATGAACTTAAATTCAAATTGTAAATCTTTTAGTTTAAAGGTGATTATCGCAATTGCTTCCGAATTAAGTTTCGATCTGAAGCCTGACAGATCGACCCTAAAAATTCAAAATACCCGCTATGGAAATAATTCTATCTAAAGCCTAATAGATAGAATTAGATAGAATTATTTTCATGTGTGCCGTTGCAGATTAGGAAATTTTCCTAATCGATCACATTTTGAAAGTATTTTGAGACATCTTGGAGCATATTCAGAAAATTTTCAAATTATTTTAAGATTACCACAAAAATCTCAGAATATCCACATTGAATCACAATTTCCAATTTGGCGAATGACATATTACAAGATTTTCGAAGATATTCAATGTTCAAGTTTAAGCAATTGAATATTCTAACCTTGCAACATAATTCTCAAGATATGCAATCCAATCCACAATTTATGCAAGATAGGCAAGACAATATCTCAAGAAATCGTCAGAGATAACAATAGCTTCAAAATAGGCAAAAATATATTCGAGATATATCAAGATCGCGATTGTTACCTAAATTGCAGATTTGCTTTCCAAATTTGAATGGATCCTCGGAGGATTGCGTATCTCGGCTTACCAGACGAACTGCGAAGAACAGCAAGGCTAGCGATGGAGGGACTTGGACGAGAACTGAAGGTCGTCGAATTGAGCACCACGCTGGGCAAGGAAATCGCAAACGGGACAGGATTCAAAGCATAGTAATCATACTCCAATAGATGTGAGCGCGGCCTCCATGGGACTCACTTTTTCTGGAGGTTTATAACCTGCTAAGAAAAAATAAAAGTTTTGTCCTCTTCTTTGTAATCAAATGCCCAAGTATCCCTTCAAGAAACCATCTCACACGATTTCTTGTCTTCTCTGTACGTGGATGTTTCTCTCTCTGGCGGCCTATCAATTATGGCCATGAGTCATGCGACTTATGTAGTCCCCCACTAGACGATAATCGTGTACTCAATCTGTGACAACTTGATCAAACCTGTAAAAGTAACAAGAGTTTAGATTGCTACATGCTCTTCGGTCACAACAAGAAAATTCAACGACACAGGGAGCACGAATGGCCAAGAGGATGCTTTGGTGAGGCTTGACGATTGTTGCGGGAACAGCTCGTTATCGTGGGACGAGGAGATCGGACCAGCAGAGTCGTTGGCGCAGATCAAAGAATCGCGACTTCGTAGGCAGCGGCTTCACGTCAGGATGGCACCATGACTTGGATCAAGACAGTAGCTACATCGCCATGAGGATGTACGGATGAAGCAGTAGATTGGAATAGAACCGGACTCGGTCGAGGTGCACGAAAGGATTCGCTAAGGATTGGTGCAGAGAACGGTGTGTGGCCGAGCACGAGCGTAGGGGCTAGCTAGATGGATGCTGATCGCGGAATCCTTGGAGAAAAAATGCACAGAGAAGACGACGTGCAGCGGCGTATGGACGTTGAGGCTCCAGCACGATGAAGAACTTTTAGGACCTCCCCTGGACACACTCTCCTTTTTTTTTTCTCTGGAGAACGTGGGTTCTCTCAAT
Source organism: Lenwebbia sp. NSW1173648 (assembly GCA_029784005.1). NCBI lineage: Eukaryota > Viridiplantae > Streptophyta > Magnoliopsida > Myrtales > Myrtaceae > Lenwebbia > Lenwebbia sp. NSW1173648. The sequence goes on along the minus strand of JARCGZ010000008.1, from coordinate 15,209,978 downwards.
TATCCCCGTGTATCAGAGTTGTGTGTGGCCTCTTATTTCTCCCTCACTGATGAGAACACGAGTTCTCTTTTTGTGAGGCCGTCTAATCTCTGGAGTCCCCCCAAAACCCTAGACAAAGCCACGTATTTATAGAGTAAAGCTTTGCAAGCTTGGAGCCTAAGTTTTGTTGACTTTGCAAAATACGTCCTGAGATCGAAATATTGTGTCAATTAAATCTCAAAGGGCCAAATTGCTTAAGTTGATCCAAAACTTTCGGCTAGTTCTAATGACATGGAAGTGCCGAAAATTTCACGTGCTCGTGGATTTGATGTGTACATCTTGGGCTCAATTGATGAATTAACCACTAATCCAAGCCTTCCCCAATTTAAACGTGAGTGGGTAGAATTTAAACCCAAGGACAGCTCTCATGATCCCATTGATTTTCGGCATACCTTCCATGTGAATTGAGGTGACCGAACACTGCATACTTTCTGGGCTTTTGATAACAGAGGGCTTGATTCCAATGGGCACTCTCTAATTAAGCTTGAGGCCTTTTAACAATTACGGGCTAAACCCATATCAACTAAAGCTCATAACCCCCATGCGCCATGCCATTATAATTCGTAGATAGTTTAATCGAATTTGCTCCATCCACAGACCGAGTCCGACTAATTTAATTTAAGTTTAGAATATGTGCCGGTCCAGATGAATGCTAATGCAATGCATGCTAAAATTAAATATGCTATGCATGAAAGCTAAAAATAAACATGAAAAGTGATTTTATTATTTTTGTTAGAACTAAAGATTAGTTTCTTATTTTTTTATGCAAAAATGACTGAAAAGGATTAGTCAAATTTAGGTATCAATACTATGGCACGAGCTGAGTATGCAAGGATGATAGTGGAGGAACAAAAGCTTGATCCCAGCTATAATTTGTAGGGATAAAAGCTTTGGAAAAATTATCTGCTCAAGTGAACAAGGAGATAGATGTTGAGATTGAATAGAAGAGAAGAGTCAAGACTCTGGGGGAGTGGTGTAGCTGCTAGGACTCAGAAAATCAAAAAGAAAGCTCGGATTTAGAGAAGTTATGGGATATTCTATTCAAACAAGGAGAGTGCAAAGACAATCTGAGAAAACTGAAGACTGAGCTCTGCGTTCAAATGCTTCAGATGAAGGATCAGTTGACTTTGCTAACTCAGAATCTAAGGGATGATACGGACAAGAAATTCCATTTAACTTTCCTTGAAATGGAACAAGCAGAAAGGAAGATGAACACAATGGAGGAAAGGATTAACTTGAAGCTGGACCAGCTATCCAAGTTCTCTATTGTGCAACTCCCTTCAGAATTTGTCCCACCATCCACTCAAACCCCTTCAAGCTCTACTCCAGCCCCAAACTCTCTAAAATAGACTCGTTTTTCACTCCCTTATTTCGTCAATTTTAGTTCTGTTTTTAAGACTTGAAGTGTTTGAATTTTGTTTTGATTGGATGTTTGAATATTTTGGCTTGAGCATGTTTTTATTTTGGATATTTGACGTGCATTGTTTGATGATTGAACTTAATTGAGCCTTTATTGAATAATTTTTAATAATTCGATCCATGCCTTTTGTGCTAATGACAAAAAAAGGGGAAAGATATAAATATCCCTGATTATTTATTGCAAAAGAAGATCATTTGCAAGAACAGGTTCTGTACGAGTATCAGAGTTACAATCTAAGGAGAACAGGTTCTGAGAACATTTGCAAGAATAGGTTCTGTACGAGTATCAGAGTTACAATCTAAGGAGAACAGGTTCTGAGAATGGCATAAGTCATTCTATGCATACAAGTTCTGAGAATGATACACGTTCTTATAGGTTCTGAGAATATCACAGGAGTAGGTTCTGAGAATGACTCACGTCATTCTGCATACAATAACGATATACTTATGTGAATTTGCTTTGAACCCATGCTCTAAATCTGTATCTACGGTCTGAATCTATTTTTCATAATGCTCTGATATAGGCTATTAAGTTTCTCAGATCGAAATTAAAATGAATGACTTGAAAATCTGAGAAATGGATTAGACCTTATAAGCTCTGATACAGGATATGAGACTTCAAGTATTGAGACTTCAAGTATTGAGCCTTCAAATGAAATCTATATCCTTTTCATGCTCTGATACAGTCTCTTAAAATTCTCAGATCGAAAATGAATTGAAACCTATAACTCTGAGAAACGAGCTATATTTCATAAGCTCTGAGACAGGTTTTAGAAGTTCTAAAGACAAAACATAATCTTACTCTGAATTGTTTTTATCCCAGAACTTATCCTTTTGCTAATGCACTATATGATATATCATTGTCTAGCAAAAATTTCTTTGAGTAACAAAACATTATGTTGCTCACCTTCTTATACAACATTTGATATATTTATAAGGATAGTTTTGTCATCATAAAAAAAGGGAGCGATTGTTGAGAAAAACTCCTAATTGATTTTGAAGTTGACAAAACAATCCATGATCTCTTATATTTGAATTAATGCGATGAAATACTTGATTTGCAGATTATCCGTAGGTGTGGGATACACAGGATTGAATCTGGAAAGATATGCTCATACGATGTTTTGAGGGACTCAGACGTAGTATCAAGCTCAGACGTTGTTTGAAGAGCTCAGACATTAAGCGGGCAAGGTTAGACGTAGTGAGGAGCTTAAACGTTGGAATGAGACTCAAGCTCTGAGAGAGTATTTCATGCGCAACAATCAGAATATCAAGAGATATAATTGAAGATGATTTAATTGACAGATTACATCATCACAACGGCTAGTAATCGAGCTGGATCATTCTTGAAGATTCTCAATCTTGTAGATTAATCAAGGATGCAGATTAAGGGAGACGAGCGTGACCTTCCTAATGAAGAACTCCATCTATGGGAACCTAGGATCACGATTGTATGGGCGATTTGATCCAACGGGGAACACTTTCCTTTGTCGACCTCAACGGCTACGAGATCTTCTTGAGATACAGTCTCGTCCAATTAGGGAGTTTGGAGATCGATCCTCAGGAGTCCTTGCAACGGGTAGTTGGAGGTGGAGGAGTATAAAAGGACATCTCAAGGTCGAAGAGAAATAGAGTTGGCGTAAGAGGGAATAGAGTTCAAAATTCCAAGATCGTGAGAGCTTCAACGTTTTATATTCACTCTATACACTGTAATACTTAGAAGTGTACATTCGAGTGTTGAGTGTTAGGCAGGAAGTCCTTCGACTCAAGAGAGATCACTAAGCTATAACCTCTAAGCTATTATCTAGTGGAATCTAGCTGATTGGCTGCCAGCGTGAAGAAGTGGACGTAGGCTTAAACAAGCCGAACCACTATAAATCCTCTATGCATATTCTCTTTCCCTTAATCTCTTTGTTTACATATATGTGAAAGTAGTTGTGTGCACGGCGCTGCATCTGAGAGCTTCTTAGATCATCCTAATAGCATCATCTGAACGAAGTTCTGCTTCTGAAAGAATCTTAGATCTTACTAGCTAATATCATTTGAACGAAGTTCTGAGTAGATTAGTTATATTCCGCATTAATTTCTTTAAATTCTTTAAATTCACCTATTCATCTCTCTAGGTAATAACGCTAGCCTCTACAGACTGAAGCTGACTAGATCCAACAAAGGATGGATCAATTGAACCTGATTGATGAGAAGCGTCTCAAGGCTCTACGTCATGGCCAGTGCTATCAGTAGAGGATTGCTAAATCTTTTAACAAGAAGGTTCGGACTCAACATTTTCAGGTAAATGACCTTGTTTTGCGAAAACTGTTACCGATAGTTCCACTTCCGAAAGGAAAATTTGCTCCGAACTATGGTGGACCATACGTTGTAAAGAAGATGCTTCTAGGCAGTGCTCTGATCCTAGCAGAGATGGACGGTCGTGTGTTTACCAATCCTGTCAATTCTGATGCTGTAAAGAAGTATTATACTTGATTTGCTCTGACATTTATGATGGTCAAAGTGATGATATTCATTTTTTGAGCTCAGATTTTTTCATGCATCTATTTTGTTTACTATTGTTTGTATTACTGATTTTCACTAAAGGAACATTTCAGTCAAGAAAATCTGTGCAATTCATTGAAATGATCATATTGAATGAGAAATGTCAGGATGACGAAAGGAAAACCATTCCCATACACTTCTCGCATATTAATCCCTAGTGTGAGATGAGTGAAAATTTTCGTGTTGACAAGGTAAAGGGTTATCTCACGAGAAGTATGATGACTAAAGTGATGAGAGGCATTCATTTCCTCTATCCATGCACTACAGGTTATCCTTTGCTAACCCCTTTAAATGTTGGATTCATTTCATACCCTGTTAGGAACAACTCCTCATTGGGGCAATTCTCAGAAAGTTCAAATGATTAGAATTTTCTTGCTTTCATTGGCATCAATCTTCAAGTGTATTTATTGCATGTGAATTCTGTGTTGGTTCAAGTGCCTTAGATATGATGAAGAGCATTTCTTTCTATACCATGCATACTCTACCCTTTGCTTAGCCAATTTGAGCGGTGGATTCCTTTCTCACAATCCAATTGGTGATCATCCCCATGATCAAGAATCAAATCATCTCAAAATATTAGGAGGAATTAAAGGTCGAAGTGCCCTGAGACAAATGGATCTTGAAAATCTGGCAGTGCACAAAAGTCTGTCAAAGCAAGGCTTTTTCTTTCTCTTTAAAAAAACGAAAAAAAAAGGAAAGAAAAAAAGAGGGCAAGCAAAAACCTCTCTCTCGAAAAAGAGAAGAAGAAAAAATCTCTCGAAAAAATCTCGAAAAGGAAAAAGAGAGAAAGAAAGACCTCACAAGGATCTTTCTCAAGGAAAATCATTCATGAAGAAAGTTTTCCAAAGCAAGAATCAGTGGCGAAAGTATCAAGAATAGATGATCACCAATTCTTTCATGATATACCCTCTTGTTTTAAATATGTCTTTCATTTCAAGCCTACCCGAATTTACGTTACAACCCATACCAAAGTCTCTTCAGATTAAGGCACTTTAGTTGACGTAGGATTTCAAATTGCTTATAAATGTTGCTCGAAGAAGTGGGAGCAAGATCATTTTATCTCATTTTGCAGGTTCCTGACTTGTAAACCTAATGCAGCTGATGATATTGTTTCTTTCAAAGCCATGACTCACATAAGTCCCCTTCGTTAAGCCTTTGACCAAGCCTATATTATATTCCTTACAAAAGACCTCTCAGATTGGTTTGGTCATACTGATTGCGAGAATACCCGAACCCTTGTCAAACATGACGATCGTAGTTTTGAGTGATTCTCATACCTATATCAATGGTCGGGTTTAAAAGCCTTTTTCAAGAGAGTGAGTGAAAGTCCTTTCTAACCGAAAGTTCCTCATTCATTGTGATCAAATTTATCAAAATGATCAGATAGTTTTTCCTTGTTGATAAAATTCCCAATGAAGCTTTGTAATACAAACAAGCTCGCAAATCCTTAATCATATGATGTTACATCTGCATTAAAGTTTTATGCATGTGATTGTTAAAATCCTATTTCAAGTGAATAAGCAGGTATGATGTATTCAGCACGCATATTCCTTAACCATTGTTTAGAAGATTCAAGTATGTTTCCTGAACCCTTTTTTCAAATTAGGAGCTTTACTGATCTAAGTTGTTATTTTATCCCCTTTTATGCTTGTTCTGATTCATTTCAGACGCATATCCTTTTTATGCTTGTCCTGATTCATTTCAGACGCATATCACTTATATGCTTGTTCTGATTCATTTCAGATGCATATCCTTTCATGCTTGTTTTGATTCATTTCAGACGCGTACCCTTTTGTGATCGTTCTAATTCATTTTAGACTCACACCCTTATGTGCTTTGTTCTGACTCATCTCAGACGCACACCCTTTGGTGATCGTTCTAATTCATTTTAGACTCACACCCCTTATGCATGCTGTCTTTGTCGATTTTTATCCCATGCCACTAACATGCGAGGGGGTGATCATGCGGGCACGCAATCAATAACAGAATATTCAATAATCAATACAGTAAGTACATTACTGGAAAGATTGAAGAACATGGAATGTATGAGCAAGCAAAACTGGATCTCTATTCATCGCCTATCAAGACAAGGGATTTTGCAAGCTTACACTAAGGAAACAAACATACAATGATGAACGTGCGTTTTATTCATGAAAATTTTGATGAGCATGACTGATGCATGACAAAGCTATACGTGGTAACTTGGGGTGCGTTTACCAACGATCCTGATCCAAAATATTAATTCTGTTCAGAATATATTTTTCTTATTCTGTTCCCTAAACAAGTTTTAGAAAATTAGAACGCGTTTGGTAATCGTACAAAGTTTCTGTTCCCGGGAAAAATTTCTCTTCCCATTTTTTTTTTCATTTAAGTCAAATAATTATATCTTGTCACTATAAAGTCAACCTATATAGCATCACTAATAAAATGAATACATATCATGCATAATCCATAATTAGTCTATTTATTTCGTGGAGCATGAAGACATATGCAAGATCCTTAAGAAAGAACATAAGCTCAATAGGAAAATTTGCACTTAAAATTTTGCCACGAATTCGCACTTAAATTAGCTTATGAAAGAAGTTTGAATAACCACTAGACTGCTCAATGATGGTACTGATCATGTAGAGATGGATTGAACATAAGGTCAATGGTACTGCTCCACGAAGTTTGCACTTAAATTGCTTGCTACGATAAACATAAATGTTGTAAAGTAAGTAAAAAAAGATTTTTAAAAGTTGAAAACCAAAGTCATGGAATTTCAGGCATATTGTGATCCCTTGCCATAGCATGTTTATCTCAACTGCCTCCTCAGGCGATATATCATCTGCAACCTCTTCTTGTATAGGTCCAAACGGGTACTCTGGATATCCATATGAGGAAAGTTTTTGTCCAACCCTTCTTGGTCACAAATGTAATTATGGAGAGCACAACATGTAATTACAATACATAGTTCCTTTCGAATTGTAAATGGAGGCATGTGTCTCAAAATGGAGAAGCGGTTCTTTAATGCCTCAAATGACCTCTCAATAATATTCCTTAGTGAAAAGTGCCTATGGTTGAACATTTCACTTGATGGTCTGGGTTGTCTCCCTCTACGCTTATAATTGTTCAGATAATACTATTTACCTTTAAATGGAGTTAAAAATCCCGGAAGTGTTGCATAACAAGAATCTACCACGTAATATTTGCCTATAACAAGTTATATATAATTTTGTTATGATATGCAGCCGCAATACAATCACAAAGAAAATTACACTTTATAGACAAAGCAAATACCTAGCGGTGGTCCAAGATATTGCAGTCGAGAAGTCTCGAGTGCTACCGAGAGGACTCGACAATAGTTGGCAGATTCTTCCCACCCAGCATACACGAAAGTAAATTTCACATCAAATGAACAAAAACACACCACAAGTGCTGCCGAGAGGACTCGTTGGCAGATCCTTCCCACGCAGCATACACTGTGCCTAATAATCGCGCACCGCGCGCAGGTGTAGTGGGGTGTAACCCACTTATCCATTTCTTAATTTGAAAGACTATAATAGCCTTTTTACTAATAAAGTGTTTCACACTTCCCCTTTCATCCTTTGTGGGACAAGGAAAATGTACTTTTCGTTTGTTTTACAAACAAACTTTCAATACTTTTTGCAACCCGGCTTGGCTAAAAGCTAAAGATACCTAGTATTGCTCAGTGTCATTTGCCTGCACTGGAGACCCCAGTATCGTTCTTCATGTTGGAAGGATTTGGCATTATCTCTGGTGGCCCTCTAGATTTTGGAAAAGAAAAACATGGGATGAATTTCTTCTTCTATTGTGGATGGTGATAACGAAGGATTGGGAATTGTGAATTTGTGACTGCATGAGACTAGCAAACCTTATTAATTTATTGCTTCAAGAATAACAATCATTATTTCGGCTCTTTAATTAATTTATCACACGAGTTTGTAAAAAATAAAATAAAATTACTGCTCTCGTTAACATATCGACAAAAGGAAGTGAACTACGTAAAGTACACAAATAATAGTTTATAAAATGCTAAATCATGCAAAGATATTTTTATGATGATAAGATCGATATTATTTCATAGGCACTACTTAGGGGCATAGATATCATTTATATTGGAATCTAGCTTCTATCGAACAATGGATAGGAAATGGTATAAAAACATCTGCTTTAAATTCTCAATTCACCAAACAGTAGATAGGATGTGACAAAATCTCATAATTTCTTATCCTATGCTATTCAATCTTATCGTAACTAGAAACTCGGACGACCAAATGCATCCTTTGGGATTTTGTTTATTCTAATGTAGGGATGCCAATATCATGCTAAAATGGATGAAAATCATGATTTCTGATCAAAGAAGAAAAATGCATGAAATTAGCATCCCTAAATCACTTTCCATTCCTCCTTCATCTACTTTTCTAGAATAAAGGTCACCCCTTTGTTGAGGTTGATGTCTTGTATTCTATTATCCAAGAGATTATGAGGCGGTTCCGAAAGGCCCCTTTTTAGGCTATGTGGGCAATTTTGTAATTTGTGCCATGTAGGGTTTCGCTATATATATTTAGGGCGAAACAGGTCTCAAAAGAAGAGAGAGATGGTGAGAAGAGCGGCTGTACACTTTTCTACGTTATTAGTGAAACAGATCTCATCTCCCCGTGGACGTAGGTAGGCGGAACATCTCCCTTGCTGAACCATGTAAATTCTTGTGTTGTGCAAATTTCCATTACTTTCTTGCATCGTTGATAGGATCGAATTTAGATATTCGACACCCTTAACATATAAGAAATCGAAAATCACCAATTCTTGAGAGCAAGATTAATGAATCTAAACATTTTTTGGACTTAGTTCATGTAAGAAAAATTGGAAATGTGATCCTAAAGATGAGGGCAAAAGAAACAACCCGAATCAAATTCCGAAATTTTAATTAACTCAGCTTTAATTCTCGCATGATGACAAAAATGCCCTCAAATTGAAATTGCCCCAACTCAGTTTGATAAACCTAAAACCAAATGAATGACTTAAACCGTGAAATGCAAGGATGCAACCCATAGTAAAAAAAAAATGTTTTGGTAAGAAACTAAATCCCAATTTTTTCTTGTTTCTATTTTTGTTTTAAAAAATTCGACGAAATCTATTCCTAATTTTAGGAACTCTACTAAATGCTATGAAATGTTTAATGGATAGTTTTTGGGGAGGAAAACAAATTCGAACTTTTGAAAATAAAAGCAACATTTGGGTAAAAAATTTAGGTGTCAACGGTATCGCACATAACTAGAACCTACACAATAACAACAAATTTTTCCTCCTCCAAATCATGTTGACGCAAAAATGTATCGTTCTCTCACCCAACTAATTAACTATCTCGTTAGCTCATAAAAAATTTACTAGTGATATTGATTGAATGGTAAAACAATTTGGCTTTCCGCGCTCGATGCAACCTATTGATGTTCAGGAACGAGTCATTGTTAAAAAAATTATCCATTCTTAACGTGGATGAGACACTTCTTTAATTGAATCGTCCCATGTGGGGCGCAATGGTAAAAGGACACTCTCTCGCCCTACTCCTTTCTCCACCCTTGCTTGTATCTGGAGTGAACCACAAGAGAGGTTGTAATTTTTACATCGGACTAGTATTATTGAAAATTTTAAAATCTGTCACGAAAATATAATTGTGTCCTAAAATTTTAAAAAAAATTGCAATCAAGTCATAAAAATTATCAAGTTGATGCAATCAATTCATTTTATTAATTCCATCCAACTTGATAAATGGAAAATTTTAACAAACTTTAGAACTTGATTGCACCAACTTGACAAGTTATAGGATTTGGTTGCACTTTTCGAAAGTTTCAAGACTCAATTACACTTTGGAGATAAGTTTTAAAACTTGACTGTAAAAAATTTAGAACTCAATTGTACTTTTGTAATAAGTTTTAATACTTCTACCGAATTTATTATTTTTTCAATGCAATTTTAAGTTTTGCATATTTGCACCTTAGAACGTGAACTTGATCGATGATGGGCATTTTATGACGGGACAAGTTCTGGTGAATGACAAGCCACCGTGGCTCAGAAGTTGTCCCCCCCGCCCTCTTCCCTCTCCTGCTGTCTTTCTTCTGCATCACAGCTGGTGGGTCTCCACTACTTCTCAGTGTTCTCACTCTATCGTACCCAGTTCCCACTCAACAGCTAATCCTGACCAATTAAAGTTAATATCATAAAAATTCTAAATTGATATATCTATAATAAATTTATTTTAAATTATTTTTTTGACCATTAAAAATTGACCCCAAATTAATTCACTTAAATTTACCATCCGTTAGTTTTCGTTAAATTTTATCGTCAAATTGCTAAGTTGGATGACACATGGCAATTGTCGAATGTTCACGTTTAGGGTTTTTACGATCTATTTATCACAAATGTATCAATTTTGAGTTTTTTGTGGTATTAAGCTAATTTAACGAAAATTAATAAATGGTAAATTTGTCACATGTGTACTAGTTTGAAATTTTTGGTGGTCAAAATAATTAGTTTGGGTTAAATTTATCACAGATACACCAGTTTGGAGTTTTTGGTGATCGAAAAAATAGCTTGGGGTAAATTTGTCACATGTATACTAGTTTGGATTTTTTGTGGTTAAAAGAATAATTTGGGGTAAATTTGTCATAAATGTACCAGTTTGGGGTTTTTCGTGGTATTAATCCGAAAAATTATTACCTCTCAAACGTGGAAAAAAATTGTATTCGACAGTAATCATTTGAACCCACCTGCATTTCAACCAGTTTTGATTGTCTGAATTCAATATAATGTATGTCCTAAATTCAAGAAAATGATTCATAAACCCTCCCCTATTCGGATCAAGGGGAAAAGGAGAAAGAGCTTGTCCCTCTGAACCCCAAAAGATCACGCACGGAATCACTGTATCTCTCACACTTTATAAATGCCAAAACCAAGCCATTCTTACCCTCCTCTGTCTCCGTTCATTCTGCATCAAGAATAAAGAAAACTGTGCCGAGCCCCCGGAATATAACGCCGAAGGAGTGCGCGTTGCGTCGTTCGAGTACGTGCCGGCCGTCGATGGGGGAAAAAGTAGAAGCGAGGGACTACAACGGTTGCGACAAGGAGAGCTTCATCACCGGCGACCGCCCTCGGTATCGGTCTTTCGGCCAGAAGTGCGACCATCTGGCGAAGAAGCAGAGGGCCAAGTTCTACATCCTCCGCCGCTGCATCGCCATGCTCTTGTGCTGGCACGAGCAACAATGAGCTCAAAAGGATGCCACTTTTATCAGATGTTACAGACTTGTATCATTATAATTATATTGTAAGGTATACTTATTTGTCCCAAGCTGCCTTTGCTCTGTGCAAATCAGACTTGTTACGGCCTTTAATCATGTGTCCAAGATTCTCTTGCTTATATTCATCATCATCATCATCATCATCATCATCATCATCATCATCATCATCTTCTTCTTCTTCTTCTTCTTCTTCTTCTTCTTCTTCTTCTTCTTCTTCTTCTTCTTACTTTGTTTTGTGTAATCTGCTCATTTCCTTCAGCACCAAAATTTGCACCAACATTAAATTAACCTGCATTTATATTACATTTAGTTAGATTTTTAGATGGGAGGCGTGTACATATTTGTAACTCGCTGATCAGAGAAATGGTCGGAAAAAGTTTCTGAAAATATAGCAATTTAAGTAATTTCTAAGTTTCCTTCAACCTAAAATGGAGAAAAAGATAGTCATTGCATTAACTTCTAAATCTTCCTTCTCTTCTTTTACCCCGTTTCTTCGATTTGGAATGAACATGCAAGAATTTTTTTTTGTTTTTTAGATTTTCACAAGGGACCTTGATCTCTGAATAACTACAATTTTCTACCTTTAGATTTACATGACTATCTTCATTGACACTTGCCCGGAGATCACTCGCAGAAAGTTTTTGCTTTTGTTTTTCACCATTAGTACCTGGTACACTATTAGATTATAACGTAACTTCCTTAATATGTCTTTTATAATTTAATGATTTTTGTTCCAAGGATTTTCTCCATGATGGATCTTTCATTTCTCTTAAATATTTCTCATATTGTTATAAGAAGAAGTTCGACTATATAGAAAAGAATTTCTTTCCTCAGCTTGTTATCTTCACAGTTGAAAAGAAAACTTGGGCAACAATAGAGACCTCAAAGATTGAAAGATTCTCACAACCAATGTCCTTGAATTTTCACATTAGTAAATTAAATTGGAGCTCATTAAGGAGCTTATCCGAGGAGGAGGATTGTCCCCATTACTTTTGCTTTTAGATTTTCTTTTGGGGATCTATACTGTTCATTGCTTGACTTCAAAAAACAAATTAAAATTGAACCTTGCGTGTGGTCACGTCGAATATAGGATATTTGCTTTGTGACGTCCTTCTTTAAAGGAACACATAATCAGGAGAAGTGTGAGTGTACTATATGTACTAAATCGAATCTCGACCATCTATAGTACTATATGAACCCCGTATAGATGGTCGAGATTCGATTTAGTACATATAAATTGTTAAACGAACACAGAGAAATCGTACTCCATACAACATATAACATCTTATTCACATCTATACATGCTTATTGACAAAGGCTATTGACTAATCACGGAGAAATTGTATTCCATATAACATGTTAAAGTATCTCACATCTCTTATATACGCGGTTCATATGCTATTCACATACATATGATCTCCCTTTATCTGTTAACTTAAGTTTTTGAGTTAGAGCATCAAATTCTGTGTGTCGTTTCTAATACGACTTGCACATGAGGAGGTGTTAAAGAATCTCACTTTTATGCTCTTTAAATACATGTGATTTCTCTTGATTTATCAATTTAAACTTGTGAGTCGAAAATTTGTAAGCTGTACTACTTTCATTAAGTGCTCCAAAATATTGCCTGCTAGTTGATATTGTACGACTGCATCACAGTAATGCCATACCTGGTATACGAAGCCTTGACCCTCGTGTCCACGCACACTACTTTTGATAGGAAAACATTAATTTGGGTTCATGACTTATCATCTAACATGCTCACTTATCACTTATATTAGTCTACAAATTTATAGCCAACAACTATATGGCAGCCAAATATATATGTTTTTTATTATTATCATACGGTGTCATAACTAAAAGTAAAAAATAGTGGACATTGCCATGATTGTATTTTGTTTTTTTTTTTGGTCGAACATGATTGTTTTGATATACCCAATCACATGCTCCAAAAGCTCCCGTTGTCCTACTCCCTTTTCTCCTTTTACTGTTTCGGGAACCCTTAGCTAAGTAGGTGCTGTCTTTTCAATATCTCACAATAGTAAAATCAAGTGTGTGTATATACATATGACTGCTAGTGCTAACCATCATGACATTTTGTGTGGAGAAGTACACTTATCATATGTGTACGAAAGTGAGAGATCTCGAAGTAAATACGTACATAAGGCTGGTGGGTTTCTATAAATACGAAAGGTGTCTTTATTTCGCCCATATATTCTATCTCATGTAATAGAAGCTATAGTGCTAGCAAATTACCATGTGTTGTAAAGGGAATCCGAATGGAAAGCTTAACCTGACATCAACTACCACCGAGAGTTCTAGAGGTAAAATCATTTTCCACGGTTGATCTTCGGAATTCATCCTTCCGAAAAACGGCGCCGGTTAATAATGATGTCAGGTTTTGAAGAGCATTTTGTTTGGTAAGAAGCGGCAGTAGTTGATGTGCATCCTAATTGGAATTCCAAATCTCAAATCGATCACTCCTAAACGAAGATCAAGTCATTCCTTCAGAGAACTTGTTGAAGGGACTGGTGGCGTGCTAGACTACGACTACCAAGCAGCAATGTGGAGAGGGACTGGACATTGATGGTGTCTGTCAGCCGACAGCAAGAATCGTCCCACGAAAAAGGTGAACTATCGCAATAAAAGCCCCCAAAAAACTACACAAGTCGGCCTCCCTCTCGCTTGCGAAAGTTCAAGAGAAATTGTCGAGCGAACTTAGTGCATCGGATCCATCTAAAACTCACATGAGTCGCATCATCTTCAACGGTTGAGATTCAGTCTAGTACATATAGGCACTACACTCAGGTAATACTTTCTTTTTCTTTTTCTGATTTAACGTTCAGGTAAAATTCGGATTAGCTTTCGCACATCTTGATTAGGAGGCCTTATTGAATGGTGCCGGCCGGCCGGCGGCAATGGTGGCAGTGAGCTGGGGATGGGGCAAGGGGCGTCACTTACTATTCCGATAGGGAGATGAGAGAGAAAAGTTAGGTTTACTTCATGATTAAGGTAAATCTAAACTTCTACACGTCCGAGTGTGCTTAATTTGTTTTGTCTTATGTTTTCTTGATCCCTCTTCTGCCTAGCTCTCCAGCCATTTTTGACCATCTTCTTCAACCCAAATATGATGACAGACCACCAAAGTATTCCACTCCAACACCGACCCAACAATTATATATATTATTTTGACACCGTGCATGAATTATTTGATACAAACAGCTGAAGAATGATCAGAACCTGGGAAAGCGAGTGAAGACGATGGTCATTTTTCAATGGCAACACGTGCGTCTCTCTGACAACCGAAGAAAATAATGTAAGAGTGGGTGTGTCTCCTCAGTGATCTCCTCGGAAGGCTTTCATCGACTTTCCGACGCACGTGTGGGTTGTACGAGAGAGGGAGAGACATCGATGGATGAATGAAAGGCGTCAGATGTGAAAATGAACGGAGAAACGAGGTTCTTTCCTTCCGGTTTATTTCACTTTCTAGGAGCTATCTGTCAGACTTGCCCCATTTGAGAGAGAGAGAGAGAGAGAGAGAGAGAGAGAGAGAGAGAGAGCTGCGAATACAGAGAGGTATTTCTTTTCATTTTGGGAATTTATCGTGTTAAACTTGTGCTATTTATCAATTACTAAGATATCAGCATATCAATCGAGGAAATAGAGGGGAATCCTAGTCTAAATTAGCTATATACTTGCATCAAGATGATTGCAGGAAGCACCATAAGATTGAAACTTCAGATGGTAAAAAATAAGTTGGTAGTCCCTGCTTTACCTGTCAGACTAGCAATACAAATGTCCTTGATATGTTTTGCTAATGCTTAATGTGTGCTGGACGAAAGGAGGATTTCTCGGATACTCGAAATGTCTCAAACACCACGTTTTGTCTAAGAAGAGACGAAGTCTTTATATTTTACATATATTCATCGTCAAGAAGTAGCCAAAGCAATCGAAGGACAATTTGAAGTGTCTCATCCTCTTGAGTTTGTTCGGGTCTTTTTAAGAGGTTAATCAAGCCGGCAAGGCAACTCACTTCCAAAATTATAGAGGAGGTTATTGAAGTAGGTGTTGTTCCACATCGATTGTGAAAGGGTTCTTACGCTCTTTATGTTCATATGGTCTCCCACCGCCTATCAACTTAAGCTTTTAGGTTGGACTTTCTAACATAGTATCAGAGCCAGTGTTATTCCTTTCCGAGTACGTGGCCCATCCCCAATTAGTCAATTTCCACGTGCCGCCTGTAATCCGGTTTGCATATGAGAGAAGGTGTTGAAGTTGTTGTTGTTGTCCCACATCGGTTGTGAATAGGTTCTATATGCTCTTTATATTCATGTGGTCTCCCTCCATTTATGAGCTTAAGTTTTTTTGTTGGACTTTCTAACAGAGGTTACTCTGGATTTAACTAGATGGGAATTTGAATATAATGTGTGGTTGTGAATGGGTTATGTATACTCTTTATATTCAGGTGGTCTCCCTCCACCTATGAGCTTAAGCTTTTGGGTTCGACTTTCTAACAGAAGTTACTCTGGATTTAACCAGAGGGGCCTGTTGGCATCGAATTTGAATATAACGTGCGGAGAGTTGGAACCTTACCGGCAGAGCCAACCCACTGTGATGCTACCAAAGGATCTTGAGTTCCAAGAATCACACATTTTCCCGAAAGGCAATGAATCGAAACTTTGTCCCTACTTAATTTTCTTGTGAGTGTTTGACTAAATATCACATGACATGGTTTTATGTGGGATCGAGAGAAAAGATGGAAAGTGAGTAATGGTTGTGGGGACAACTACGAGAGGACTTTCTCCCTCGAGACATGGGTGATGCCTTTTATGTATACGTGTGTGGGAGATGGGGTTTCCAATATTCGCGCCATTATTAGGGTCTAGCCTGTGACATGATTTGATTTGAGTTGATGTGTGTTGCCTGTTTAAAATTATTGACACCCTTCTCTCTAATTTTTGCACTCACGACTGCCAACCCCACCTTCTCTCCTGGTGAGCATCAACAACTCCACAAGGCTTTCTTTCCTATTCTTTGTGTTTGCATCAAAATGCATTTTACCCAGCTAATTGATGTTGAGAAGGACTCAAGCTATATATTAATTGGTTCATATTGGGTATATTGCTGGTATAACTCTTTTTACACAATTCGTATCTGTCACTATTGATTTGAGTAGTCAGTTACTTCTTGCTAAAACTTATGTCATTCATATTAGCGGCGAGACATGTTGGATGTGAAAAAGAGGAATGCTACACAGCCTGTGTATATAGTGTTTATCCATATTAATATATCAATTATATTTGCCTTGCAGCTTATAATAGAATTGTGCTATCCTCTTCTTATTTGTTGGCACGTTAGTTGTAGCAGGAATATGCAAGAAAATTGTACAAAAAGCCATAAACCTATTGTACTTTTGGTAACTCATACTTAAGACGTTCAATTTATCCAATTGAGTCCTAACCTTTTTACGTCTTATCAATTGAGTCGATCCAGTCAATTTTGGCCGGAAATCACTAATGTGGATGCAGGCCATACTACATGGCACGATCGGCATGACTGGCACTGAAGTGGATAGTTTCTATTAATATTTTGATATTTTATCAATTTTTTTATTTTCTTTTTCGTTATGTTCCTTTTTTTCTGAATGTGGTCGGCGAGGGTCGCCGGTCCTTCGTCAGCCACTGGGCGAGGATCGTCAAGCCCTTGCAGGCCACTTCCAGAAAAAGGAAAAAAAGAAAAGAAAAACAAAAAAATTAAAAAAAAATTAAAAAAATATTACAATATTATTAAAAATTATCCACGTCAGCGCTATCCATGCCATGTAGGAAGAACGGCATCCACGTTAGTATTTCCAGCCAAAATTGGCCAGATGGACTAAATTGGCAAGACGTGAAAATCTTTAGGACTCAATTGACGAAAATTTAAATTTTTAAGACTGAATTGACAAAAGTGCAAAAAAAATTAGAATTTTTTGGACAACTTTTTTTCGAAATTTGCTCCATTTGAAGACAAAAATTTCTCGCTTCACAGGGAAAAATGTCACTACAAAACTAGTGAACTTACAATCTCGTCATGAGAGTGAATGAATAAAAGGGAACGAGAGAATAATCCTCGATAATATCTGGGTTTGGTGACACACATCCAATGATGGATGGGAGATTAGTGGGGCAACACTCTTACCTGAAAAAATAGATATTTAGATCATACACAGCTTGTGAACTCTTTTTTCACACAATTTATGGATTGGGTAAAAAAAAGTACCTAAGAATTGTACTTTCACTTATAAAAATCATGCATGGTATCAAGTAAAGATTATATGCAAATGTTTTTCTTCTCCTCCAAAAAAACATATCTTTCTCAAAAGAACTCCTATTTCAAGGTAATATTATTCCTTAGAATGAAGATTCTTTTTCCATCATTTGCATGACAGAAAAATTTAGCCGTTTTGATTGGCGACCGACTAATGATCAGTCACCAACGGTTGGCGGCAAGTGGCCGTCAGCATCGACAACTGCAGCGGTGAAGTTTTTTTTTTTTTTTTTTTTTTTGTGGGGGTCGAAGCGGCGCTAAAGTTGGGTTTTTTTCATAGTTTTGTGGTTATAGAAATGTTGAATTGCAATCCCAATACTAACAATAATTAGGTATTCCAATTTTGCACTTTCCTTAGAAATTTTATCTCACATTAAACATGTAGAAATTAGAATCCCATCTTTGAGGAATTCAATTTCTCATTGAATCAAGTGGCCAGTAAGGGCCTGTATGGCAACCATTTTGATTCTAAAAAGTGATTCGGATTAAAATGACTTTTTCTAATTCTGTATGAGTTTTAGAGAATCAGAACGTGTTTGGTAACTACATAGAATTTTTGTTCCTAGAACAGAAACCCGTTTGGTAACTGCATATAATTTCTATTCCCGAGAACAATCTCTCTTCACAATGTTTGTCATTTAAGTCAAATAATTCCGTAGTTACTTTGTGAAATTTCATCCTACATTTCAAATTAATCAAAGATTAATTCATATTGATTCTCTTATACAACATATTGCATATTGAAATGTAAAAATAAATATCAAGAATCATCACGAGTCATTTTCGCCATTTATTGTGGGGTTTCATCCAACTCTTTTGAGCGAGTGAACAACCGACACAAGCGACACCCTCATTTCTACAAGGAAAATGCACTGCACTGCCCTGCATTGGTGTGTGTTTTTGGTTCTAGGAAATCAAATCTCAATCTTAATTTATTCAAAACTTAAGAACGAGAGCTTGCTAAGTGTTCACGCTAGTTATTTTTGTCTTTTTCCAAAATTTTCTAAAACTAGACTAAGTCTAAAATACATAAATCTAGGCAAATCACAACCAATAAAATCAAGTGCATAATCAAGGATCATGGTATTGATAAATCGCATCATAAAATCCTAACGAAGCCCTAAGGGCTTAGAGAATGTGGTTTGGGTTTAATTTCAAAGGTGTTTATGAATTTCCTAAAAAAGAACAAAATCTATGAAATCTAGGCCCAAATTTATGAAAATGAGCTTAAACTAGCATAATCTAAGCTTTTTCTATTTTTAGGGATTTTCTGAAATTTTTTTGATTTTTTAGAATTTTTCCAATTTTTTGGTTTTTATTTATTTATTTTTATTATCTTATATATTTTTCTTTGAAAATGAGACCTTGTTCTATTTTAGGTCGAGGAAAAAGTAACGAGAAAACTGAAAGAGAAAAGTGAGAGATGTGATACTTTATTCTGTTTTGTGATTCTCAAAAGTGATTCTTTTTTCAGAACCAAGCTTTTGTTTGTTCTTGTTTTTGCTCCAAAACTGTCCCTGGGCAAAAAGAATTAGAATTAGAATCGTTTACGTTATTAAACATGATTCTCATCATTTTTTGTTCCGGGAAACAGAATCAGAGAACAGAATGGTTACCATACAGGCCCTTATTTGCTTAAGGATTATGGAAGAAACTTTTATGATTGTGAGATATCAACCAATTTAGAGACTTACACTGCTCTCCCAATCCCATACTGCCAATCCTTTTCCCAGTCTCCTTAGAAGACTATAGTAAATTAGGAAAAGAAAACTCTTATGATATTTACCAAATGTTACTTTAATAATTAAGAAAATCAAATGCAACAAACCTTGGGAGGACATTGTGAAGTACTTTGTCTTGTATTAATCGGGAACCAACTAGCTTTACAGAGTCTAACAAGATCTTTGAAATTCATATTATCATAAGGCAAGTGGATTTCTAGTCCTGATTACTAGATTATCTATGGTTTTGCTATTGTGAGCTTTGTTTTCCGTTCTGTTTTGGCTATAATTATTCGGAATTGGATAATTGTGAAATTTTGAGTTTTTATCCTTCATATACCTTGAACTTTGGTTGAATTCTGAGATCCTACCCTTTATTGGATTCTGATTGAATTCTATCCTTTTTGGATTTTGATGAGCTTTTATTCTTGTATACGTTGGATTCTATTTTGGTGACTCTGCTTGCAATCCTGCGAATTCTATAACTGGTTTAGTCGTTCGGCCTAGGCGTTTACTTGTTGAGCGGTTGAGCTCACCTCTTGCGGGATAATAATATTTAGATAAGCAAGCTAGTAAGGAAAAAGCTACTATGATACTTTGGTTAAGGAGTTCAAGAGATCTGGCTATCGATGGAGGCCGTGGATGAAGATCCTAGTAATCGGAGTATATTATCCTCCTCTGTAAATCCTTCCAGAATAATACTTTGAACTTTTGTAAAGAGCTATTACATTGGATATGAATATGTGAAATAAAAGGATTTGGTTGTTGTACCTCTATCTTACTACTGTGTATTAAGTGATTAGTGGAACCCTATAAGGCCATGACCCTCAATAGGCGTGTCTACCAGATTGATTGGTGATTGGAGTTGTTGATACGCACTTGTATGTTGCATGGCCATCTGTTTATATATATACGCTTCCGCATGTGCCATCAGCATAATATGAAAAGATAGAAAGAAAGAGAATGGAATGCCTCCCCGATGTTTAGCGAAAATTGGGTTGCTACATAAGGCTTTGCAATCGACAGATCCCGCCATTGAAATAATCCTTCAAGAGGGCTTAGGGAAAATGAAAGACGACTTCCAGGTAGCCGAGGACAGGATACTAAGGTTCTGAGGACGTTTGTGCCTACTGATGAAGGTCTTAAGGAAGAAATCTTGTCGGAGGCACATTATAGCAGTTATAGTATTCATTCAGGCAGCCCGAAGATGTATCAGAATGTGAGGCAGTACTTCTGGTGGAATGATATGAAGGCTGACATAGCCAAGCACGTGGCGAAGTGTCTAACGTGCCAACAAGTTAAGGCGCAGCATTGTAAGCCTGGTGGACTGTTGCAGCCGCTTCAGATTCCAGAGTAGAAGTGGGAGCATATCATGATGGACTTCGTGATGGGTTTGCCAAGGAGCTAGTGAGACAATGATTCGATTTGGGTTTTGGTGGATAGACTAACGAAGTCTGCGCATTTCATCGCAGTGCGAAAGGACTTCGCTTTGGACTAGTATGTTGAGTTGTATGTGAGACAGATAGTGCATCTTCATGGAGTACTAGTGACGATCACCTCAGACGATGATCCCAGGTTCATTGCCACCTTTTGGAAAAGTTTACAGACTGCGTTGGGAACGAAGTTACAGTTTAGTATGGCCTATCATCCGCAGACGGATGGCCAGTCTGAAAGGACAATTCAAACGCTCGAGGATATGTTGTGGGCTTGTGTTTTGGATTTCAAATGAGGTTGGGGGGATAACTTCATTTGGTCGAGTTTGCCTACAACAACTGTTATCAGCAGAATATCAAGATGCCACCTTTTGAAGCGTTATATGGTAGGGCCTACAGGATGCTAGTTTGTTGGAACGAGATTGGTGAAAGGAAGATCACTGGTCTTGAGTTGGTGCAACAATCATTAGATGCTGTCAAGGTCATCAGAGAAAGACTTAGGACAGCCCAGAGCCATCAGAAGAGTTACGCTGACAAGCGGCGCAGACCTTTGGAGTTTCAAGTGGGTGATTATGTTTTTCTAAAGGTGTCGCCTATGCGCAGGACATCTCGTTTGGCCAAGAAAGGAAAGTTAAGCCCGAGGTATGTTGGACCATTTGACATTTTAGAGCCGATTGGAAACTTGGATTATCGTCTCGCCTTATCACCGAGACTTGCTCAAGTGCATGATGTTTTACATGTGTCAATGTTGAGGAATTATGAGCCCGATCCGGCTCACGTGTTGAGTTTTGAAGAGATTGAAGTGGATGAGCAGGTATCGTATGTGGATTGTTCAGTAAGGATTGAGGACAGAAAAGAGCAAGTGTTGCGAAACAAGACAATCCCTTTGGTTAAGGTGATTTGGCAACACAATGGAACGAAAGGAGCCACGTGGGAAAGCGATGAGGCTATGAAAAGCCAGTACCCCTTTTCTTTTTGAGGTTGCAAAATGGTTTAATTTCGGGGACGAAATTCCCTTAAGGAGAGAATAGTCGTGACGTCCCGAAATTTCAAGGTTTGTAAGATAAATAATATTAGATTTTTGAGGTTTAAAGGACAATTATTGGACTTGATTTTGTTTGATCTGGAAGGGATTTGGAAGGCCCTGAAGCGTCGGTCAGAGGAATTAAGCCGGTTTAGTCGAGCCGTAGAACTTAGCGACGAGACCCTTCGCGCTCGAGCCTAACCCTGACAAAAAATGCTTCAGTTGTTTGTGCCAAACAACCAATCCATCCCACTTTAGCAAATTATCAAATTACCCCTAGATATTATTCACTAAAGATAGAAACATTAATGGTGATTTTACCTTGTAGGCCCCACATTTCACCTCACCATTAATTTCCCCACTTTTTCACCTCCCATCACCTTTCTCTCTCGTCGATTTTCTCTCTCTCTCTCTCCTCCCTTCTCTCTCTCTCTCTCTCTCTCTCTCTCTCTCTCTCTGTCTCTCTCTGTCTCTCTCTCTATCTCTCGGCCGGACCTCACTCCCCCTCCTCCTTTCCTTTTCATTTTGCAAGAACACCCACCACCATCCACCATCTTCCTCCTCCTCCTTTTTCCTCCATAACCACCACCCTCAAGCTTTGTCGCGGCCCCCTCTGAGCTCTGCCACGCCTCCCTTTGTCGCTGCCGCGGTGCCGAGCCACCACGCACTAACCGTAGCCCTGTCACCACGCCGCATCGTCCTCGCCTCCGAACCACCTGAGACCCGCAAGCCACCTCCGTACTTAACCACCCGCCTTCCTCCGTCACCCTCAGTCGCGCCGTTCAGCCCTGCCCTACCAGCCCCAGCCGCCAACACCTCCCCTGTGAAACCCGCGACCCTCACCGACCCGCCACCCCTCCTCCGTTTCGCCTCAATCGCTACCGCGCCGTCTCGTGGCGCGCCGCGTGGTGCCGTCCATCACCCGTGCTCCACCTCCCTTTGCCGCCACCTCCATCCATCGTCGTCATCGTGCGTGAGCCGAGTAGCCCTCGAGCCTCCCTCGCGCATCGCTGTCTGCCTCCGAGCCGAGCCGTCCTCCTTCGTGGGCCGTCAATGCCCGATCTGACCCGAGCCTTGTCGTCATCGCCGCCGCCATTACCGTCGTCGCCATCGTCATCGTTGGACCGTTGTTTGTGAGTTAACCCCTAATCTCTGATTAGTTCATTAAATGCACTTAGAGTTAGATTAGCTTAGTTCAATTATGGTTAGCTAGTATAATTATGGTTTAGTTAGTTTAACCGTGGTTAGGTTAAATAGTTATATGTGGTTATAGTAGATTAACTAGTTACTTAGTTAACTGTAGTTGCTTTGGGTGATCGTGATCGGTTAATTAGCTGATGCTGGCTTAATTATTTATCGTTGGGCTAATTCACTGTTGTGGAGATAAATAGTTAAGGTCGGGTTGATTTATTTAAGATGGACTTAATTAATTATAACTCGGTTATTAATTAATTATTTTTGGGTGCTGATTGAATAATTGCTAAGTGCCTTGGGTGTTTAATTATGTGGATCTGATGCGTGATCCCCTATGTCGGAATATCATGTTTAACTGGAATCAAACGTTCATGTGATCAACTGTGTCCTTTGAGCATGAAAACGGCTTCCAGTCGAGTTTTGAGCATGACTGCGTTTGTGATTGCATCAGATTAAATGTGAAGATAAGAACTGGCTTAGTTGCCTGGCGTGCTTGTGTGGTCACATGATGGATGAACGTCCCTCTAAAGTACTTAGGGACGTTGGTGGTACCCTTGATGGCTTAGGTTCGTCGCCTGATATGTTCGTGTTGTGCCGACAGAAACCACATGACTTATCGGTGGCCTGATAGTCCGTGTAAATGGGTTTTTAGGAATCACACGGCTAATCGGATGCAGATCGCAGCTTGTGATGAATCAAAGTTCCTTACCGAAAAGCCTGGTATGTCCTCCTTGGGGGTCTTGAGGGGCTATCAGTTACCGTCGCTAGATGGAGTCGGACGACACCCTGTCCTATAGGAAGAGCATCGGGTTTGCGTTGTGATCGAAAGTGGTGTATCTCTCGTTAATAACTGAAACACTTGTGATGCATTGTGCATGAGTTATTGATGAGTATTCTGATTGTGTGCCTTGGTCTGTATATGATTGAATGCCATGTGGTTACTGCTGTGAGGACCAAGGCGGGGTAAGCTTGCATTCGATTGACGGTTGATCTGTTATTGTTGTATCCTGTGTGTAGGCCGCCTTGAGTGAATCAATGCCCTACTCGAACTTAGGCATTGACTCACGGACATTTCATATCTCATTCTTCGTTGTTAAATGTTTTCAAGTCCTTAGAGATGGAGGTATGTCCGGTACGATTCGGTGTGCCACATGACCAGTCTTTCGATATCATGTACAATCTGGTTCCGGTTCGGACCATGTTTAGGAACATCACGTGACAACACTCTAGGTTGAAGAGGGGATGGAGCACTTAGTGCCTCATCGCTTCAAGGCTTGGTTTGTTCGCCACGGCGATGCTCTTTACGGGCCTATTCATGGGTTTGAGGGACCCCCGACTGCGACCCCGAGGATCCGAACATGGGATCCGATGGACGTTGATACCTCGGATGGGGAAGTGGTGGACGCGGAGCCTGACTCGGAGGAGGACCTTGAGACCCCAACTGGCTACTACGTCTGAGTAGGAGCGGTGGTGGAGACCCCCTTTTATTGGAGTTTTTGGAAGTAGAGTTAACCCCTTACCCTGATCCGGTATCTTTTTGGTGGTCTTAGGAAGCGGTCTTGAAGAGTGGGCTTGTAGTTGTTTTTAGCTTCCCTCGGTTAACTATATATAAATAAAATGATCTTTTGCTGATGCGGTTATTGGTTGCCTGCTAACTGTCCTTGCTGCTTTTTTTACTGTCTGGGTAGTAGAACGTTCCACTAGCGCTTAATTGCAAGATAAAATGAATGGGTCGATGACGTACCTGGGCGGTGGTCCTTAAATGACCCGTGGCGTTTGGTAGGGTTGTCGTGCGCCCGGGATTTGGGGCCTGACAAGACGAAAGTTAAGAAAGCCAAACAGGCTTGGGGAAAGAATAAATGATGAGAAGCCTACCTCCTTTGGCTTTTCTCTTTCTATCGTCAACCGTAGTGGCAAGTTCTTTACCTTCTCTCTGCACGAATATGCCAGGATGAGAAGACCGAGTAGGCACTTCTGTAATAATCTGCTTGCCGCTTCCTTCAGCATGAAGGTCATCAATCAAGGCACGCAACACTTCCTTTACTTTGCTACTGTCTTGAGGGGATCTATTAAGCTTACAAGGTTTGACCCCGGAGGTAACAGTCTTTAGAGCATATTCATAAGGGCTCTCGAGAGTGAAAGAAAGCCACCAGCTAGTCCATTCTTGAGTATGATGCGGCAGACAGGGGAACTCGTGAAGTTGGAGAAAGAATCATGCTCGCATTGCCCTAGTAATCTCAGAACAATGAGCAAAAGCTGGTGAATTTTGAAGGCTATGTTGCTTCCTTGACATATGAGGGAATTCAAGGGAGTAAGGGATTGGCATTATGACAGATTGAGTCAACCCAAACTGTCTAGTACATTATTGGGGAGAGTAGACTTCAAAACCTGAAAATAGCTTTCCCTTCATACATTGTCTAAAAGGAAAATCAACAAGAGTAAGGACATAGAGCTAGAATAGAGATCGACTTTGGTTAGAAGAGAAGCTGAAAAGAGAATCAAATTCCTCACCATTATACCCGTAGAAATCGACGTAGGCCTCATCTAGATTATCAAACATCTGGAGGTAAATGGAAAAGGAAGAGATATTGTGAGGTATGAAAGTGTAAGAACGACTCAACAGAAGGCAACCAAAAGACAAAGGGACACTGGGTTTGAACTTAGGAGAGACCCAATGAGGAAAACTGCGAGTGCTAGCCATAGAAAACCAGGGAAAATGAAGGTTCGACTAGCATTGCAGAATCCAAAATGGTCCAAACAAAGTCCCGCTCCCTTTAGAGTTCGGTTTGGAAAATCAAGTCCTCATCGCCCAAGTTGCATGGGTAAAACCCCTATACAAAGCGGCTAATACTAAAGGACCTAGAGCAATCTGATGACCTACTGCAAGATTGGAGGCTATTCCCAATAGTTCTTGGAATACTTGCAGAGATGGATTGAAGAAGATATACTTGGAAAGCCAGTACAGCAGGAAAGCGATATGTTCATGATAATTGATCAACCCAGAGGGCGAACGAAATTGCTTTATGAACTTCTCGTAGGCCAGGCAAGAGTCAGAGATATAAGGGGCATCGGCATCTTTTAGGTAATCGATAGATTTAACAAGCGGAGAAAGTCCGATAATGGTGTAGGTATCTAAAAGAGTTATCAACATGGTAACCCCATGGGAAAAAGAAGCAATTCATAAAAGGGGACCAAAAGCTGATGGCGGCTCCTAACATTCTATGATTGAGGTTATAAGACAACATACTGACCACTAAGGTAGTACCTAAGCCGTTTAACTCCCAAATAGTCGTGATTGAGCGATCACTCTTCATGCGAAGGTACCATTCATGGAAATCCTAGTCGAACGAGGGGAATCCTCGGAACTTGGAAGGTTTAGTGGTCCATATGTCAAATATGGCGGTCCTTTGGAAAGGAAGCAGTTCCCACATTTCATTGGAAAACAACTTTGAAGGGAAGACGGGATTTCCAGATGATGATAGAAATAGGGCCTAGGATTAACTAATTTGGGTAGATTTTCGGACAGGTCAGAAGATCAAGACATCAATTGCTAGGATGATCACCACACTTTAGTTTATCAAAGCTAGCTATGAGATCTTCAGGAACAGTATCGAAAGGAGCCTTGGAAGCAATTTTGGAAGAACATGGCGCCATTGAAACCCAAAAACTCAAGGAAGCGTCAAAAGGGTTTAGGGTTTAAGAGTTTGAGAAAGAAGAGGCAAAAGGTTGGATTTTTATTCTTCTTGAGATCGAAACCCAAAAGACGCTGATCCGAGAAGACCATGATTACAAAGATTTGAAAATTGTGAGAAATCAGATGACCCGGCAAGGCATTACAGGATTATAGCCTGGCTGTCAGACGACAGAATATGAAGCGTTTGGATTGAAACAATGCATAGTCAGGAAAGCCGCGAAAGATCGAGGTATGGCTTAAAAGAATTAAAGTTCTTTTAATTCTTTTAAAAGGGGGCATATATTGGCACTAAAATAAATCGCCCGCTAAAGGACGTGCTGCACACGTGAGAAATTGACACATGTGCGGATCACGTGAGGAATCAACAGATGAACAAAGCACGTGAGGAGTCGACATTTGAGCAGGGCGTGTGAAGAATCGATACGCGTGATAAACACGTGATGAGAAAACGTTTCGATAGAGAATAAAGAAGGCTTGATAAGCGTCATTTGAAGAAGTCGTCAAACCAGTTAGTAAATTGAGCGTCAACTAGAAGCAATCCCATCGGATTCAAGGTTTTTAGGAGCGCCAAAGAACAGAAAAATTATCTCCTTGAATTCCATGGCGAGAAGATAGATTCAAGGCAGTTAAGGTTCGAATAGTCTCTAAGAATAGGTCAAGGAATCCACAGAATGCGGAGGACATGTGCCAACACCCCAAGATCGAGAGACAGCCGGTAAGTGTCCTATTAACAATTACTGGATTGTCGAACTTCAAAGCCCCAAGATGCGAAAAACATGGGCACAACTGACACAAATAAAAATTAAAGAAAGGCGCCAACATCATCAGTTATCTGGAATCAATAACTTCGCAAAGACTAGGTCAAAAAGAATTTGACAAGACCAAGGAAGGCGGCAATTGTTGGCGCGCTAGGATCACAACCACTAAAGAGCAGTTCCCACTCCAACTATTATAAATACAACCAGGCATCCACAGAGAAGCCCTCCCACCCCCCCTCCATGAACAAATCAACAAATTTATCTTATCTTTACTTATCGTACTGCATTTACTTTTCTTAGCTGTAACTTTCAGATTCTCGTCGTTGAGTTAAACTCCGGCGTTTATCTTTACCCCAGATACTGTTTTCAACTTTTAAAATAATACAGATTCTCGTCGTTGAGTTAAAATCCGGCGTTTGAGAACTGTTTTCAACTTTTAAAATAATACATCTTTCAAAACGAGTCAGACCCAATATAACACCTATAGCCACCTTTTTCGACGTATGACTTGGTTCATTCCTGCCCCCATCGCCATCTTAGAAGCCTGGCAGGAGCCACTCCTTGTCCAGGCCTCTCTGCCACGGCGTCACTCCCCGCCCTTATCAGACCTGGTTGAGACAGGCCCACCAGCTTTCGCTTGGTTCATCCCTAAGTCACACATCTACGAAGGGACTCCCGCCCGATGAGTCCCATACCAAGTGTCACGGTTGTTAGGTATCCTGTATCACTTGTCCCATACCGAGCTAACGATTTATCAAGTCCGACAAAACCATGTTATGCTCATGCATTCACGTTTCTCAAACTTTTGTTTTAATGCAACAAATCTGTGCAATGCATGAATATCTCTCACAACTCGCATCACATATCACCAACTACCATAATATCAATCCTCATCTTAAACTGAACATTCTAATACCAAAGGCGACTATCACATCAAAGATCATATACTTAGAGTCAATCTATAGCACTCTTTCTTGGTCGCTGTCAATTCAGAATCAAGAACATATAATCAAGCTGGCCCTTTGTCCAAAGTTAACAACTAAACCTCAAGCATAATCTCAAATCCACTCCTAGCACTTCATAATCACCGTTCGCTTCCTTGCGAACCTCATACCATCATTCAGGGCCTTTCGATACGATCGATATCTAAAGCCATCAAAATACAATGCAGATTCAAGCCTATGATCCACAAATGCCAATCTATCACAATTCCATATCACAATCAGTCATACAAGTTTAACCATCAAACTCCAACGATTCAAGCCTATCGATAAGTCGTCACCATTTTGACTTATCGTCTAATCCACCTGTCGATCACCATTACATCCTCAAAGCACAGAGATCATTAAGCTTAAGCAGTGATCGACAAACTTCCTATCTAAAAAGTAGCCTAAGCTACTACCAATCCCCTACCAAACACAATCACATGCACTTGTAAGCTTTCTGTTTGTCAAAAAATCAAGCTTATTAATCCATTTGTCAAAAAATCAGGCCGTCACAATCCTCCCCTCCTGAAGAAATTTCATCCCCGAAATTTAGTCCTTGTCCCCTCCTTAACAACTTTAGACTCTCAGGAGTCAACATCTCACCCAAAAATACGTGGCGCACTATGCTTTCACTACACTACTCTGATCACTTAATCTTCGGGAATCATGACATCCCGCAGTCATAACCATTACCATGGGTCATCATCGACCTTAATTCTCACAGATCTATCCGGCAACCTCACTAGGCTATTTACTCATAATTGCACTACAAACTTCTCAAGCTAGTTTCTCACACTCGTCAATCCACATGACTTCATTTAGGACCATAATGTCCATCTCATATAACCAGGCAGAGCGTCCACCACCACTTAGGACGTAACACACTTCTGCCATTCACAACGCCGATTCCATATGCCATGCTCAGGATTCTGTTGGTTACGGTCTTAAAAAAAAACACACCCCACCATAACGCTGTCAGGTCGCTGGCCGGCTAGCTCGTGTGGGTCTCATCTCATTCCAAGGCTACCCTGATCACACAGCAGGGGTCCTCTCCGATCACACAGTGGAGGCACAACAACTCGACTTTCACCAACTTCCCACAAGGCATCTCAGGCATTTCTTATTTACTGGCATCTCATCCGTTCATCACTATCCATCATCAAATCGCAATGCAATGCTATGCATTTTTCGAAAATGCTTTACTTTTTGAGAACTGTTTTCAACTTTTAAAATAATACATCTTTCAAAACGAGTCAGACCCAATATAACACCTATAGCCACCTTTTTCGACGTATTACTTGGTTCATTCCTGCCCCCATCGCCATCTTAGAAGCCTGGCAGGAGCCACTCCTTGTCCAGGCCTCTCTACCACGGCGTCACTCCCTGCCCTTATCAGACCTGGTCGAGACAGGCCTACCATCTTTCGCTTGGTTCATCCCTAAGTCACACATCTACGAAAGGACTCCCGCTCGATGAGTCCCATACCAAGTGTCACGGTTGTTAGGTATCCTGTATCACTTGTCCCATACCGAGCTAACAATTTATCAAGTCCGATAAAACCATGTTATGCTCATGCATTCACGTTTCTCAAACTTTTGTTTTAATGCAACAAATCTATGCAATGCATGAATATCTCTCACAACTCGCATCACATATCACCAACTACCATAATATCAATCCTCATCTTAAACTGAACATTCTAATACCAAAGGCGACTATCACATCAAAGATCATATACTTAGAGTCAATCTATAGCACTCTTTCTTGGTCGCTGTCAATTCAGAATCAAGAACATATAATCAAGCTGGCCCTTTGTCCAAAGTTAACAACTAAACCTCAAGCATAATCTCAAATCCACTCCTAGCACTTCATAATCACCGTTCGCTTCCTTGCGAACCTCATACCATCATTCAGGGCCTTTCGATACGATCGATATCTAAAGCCATCAAAATACAATGCAGATTCAAGCCTATGATCCACAAATGCCAATCTATCACAATTCCATATCACAATCAGTCATACAAGTTTAACCATCAAACTCCAACGATTCAAGCCTATCGATAAGTCGTCACCATTTTGACTTATCGTCTAATCCACCTGTCGATCACCATTACATCCTCAAAGCACAAAGATCATTAAGCTTAAGCAGTGATCGACAAACTTCCTATCTAAAAAGTAGCCTAAGCTACTACCAATCCCCTACCAAACACAATCACATGCACTTGTAAGCTTTAAATGCGTACGTACCTACCAAACACTTCAACCACTAGCGCACCTTATCACTCCATTGACCCGCTCTGCACCAAAATCGGATATAACGTCCTAGGGCGCTATCCCTTCTTATGCTAAACGCGATCTGCTTTAATCTCATAAGTATATATAACAGAAGGCGTATGCGGAAGTCTATAACTAAACAGGCAGGGCCGTCAGACGAATGCATGCATTAGGGTAGGCACGCTTAAAGGGGTACAGCCTCTTAGGGTTCACTACGGCTTACAATAGATAGCAAAACCACTCAGCATATTAGAAAATACATATATTTTATAGATGAAAAGTGTTTAGTACATCTGTTTCATAACAACAAAGATACATTGGGAGAATTCAAATGGCAACATCTAATCCCGAATATTATCCAATATCTCCGTTGCCATGCTCCGGCACCACCACTATTACCTTGAGCTACGAAAACCTAGGTATCTGAAAAAGGGTTTAACAACAAGGGTGAGTCGAAGCTCAGTAGGTAAAACATCTAGCCGAACGACTAAGCTATCATTCATTCATTCGTTTAGGCAGATCTTAGCAAACCACGAATCAATAGAATACCACACAAAAGTCACACAAATACAGGCGCGAAAGGTTCACAAAACACAAAAGGGAGATGAAGGAGCCAGATTGAATCTATTATCCTTTCCTCCGCTTCTTAAGGTCGAAGCTCATGTAATCTCACCTTCCATTTACGCTGAACTAGCGACTTATCAAACGACCCGTCTGTAATTTCGGCCTCCTCACAAATCAATACTAACCATATACCCCGCGGACTCACCATGCACATACCGAACCTCTTGGGTCCTTTCCCTAAACTTTGTGGTCGAAACTCCTTCAACATGGTCCCACTTCAATTCGTTACAAGCTAGCAATAGTTTAGGCCGATCAACTCATATAGGTTCCGCTTACTCAAGTCCCACAAGACTCCATCAAATCTCCCCTTAAATCTCACCGCCAAACACCCACATCATCCCAATACCAATCCTCCTCAAGTTCACGATTTACTCGGTAATCTATTATAGATTCTGTCTTCCCTAGCCTAGCTAACAACGCTTAGACTAGCAGAGCCAACTTGCGACGAACAAACCACACGAATTGGTCCCTCCAAGCACACGGCCGAAATACTCTCTATGGCCCATCTTCAATTCATCGCAAACCGACAACATTCAAGGCGATCAACTCCTACAATCGACTTACCCAAATCCAAGAGACGTCAACTCAAGCTACGGATTGCCCATGCATTACCATTTTCCTCAACATGCAACTGTATCTACGCATCGCCATGCCCATTTCCAAAGCCAACTGTCCGCGCTCAAACAAACGACAAATGAGTAGATTAGTGGTAGGGATAGATGAATATTTGCCTTAGGATTGCGTGCGAAGAAAATAGGAGTCGAATCGCCGTTCGGATGAGCTCGAACCGACCATCTTCTCCTAGGTTGGTCGCGCGGCACCGAAGGGGAAAAAGAGAGCGACATCAAGGCGAGCTGGTTGTGGCTAGAGGAGCTTGAGGTTTGTCTTCGTCGAGCCAAAGAATTGCCGACCAAGCTTGAATAGAAAAGGGAGAGCTCAGGCGGATTCACCGAGAGAGCGAGCAAAGAGAGATGAGAGGAAGAGAGGGGCGACCACGGTGGGGGAGAGAAAAAAAAAATAAGGAGAGAGAGAGAGTGGGGGGCCTTATATAGAGGCTAGAGGTGGTGGGAGGGCTGATCAAAAGGGTTCGTCGTTCAAGACCGTTTTCACCAACTAAGCAATTAGCCAAAATGCAACGGTCCGCCTAGAAGTACCGTGCCCAATTATACCACTAAACCAATCCAATCCATCACATAAAATAATTAAACCCCTAAATCACTATTGCCATAAATTAAGCCCGATACGTACCATTCTGCTTATTAATCCGTTTGTCGAAAAATCTAGCCATCACAGGTTTGGTTTACGTTTGTATACTTTCTTTCGATTTGTACCTGTAGACTCTCACCAACGAGTTAAACTCTGGTCGAGACAATATTTGTGTAATTCTATTGGATTATGTACGAACTTAGTGCGTTGATTCTTCTGATTATCTGGAACTCTCCTGTCGAAAAACATCACAGAACCCCTCATCACATTTAAAAATCGAAGCACGAATTTCGGTGAAAGATATTTTATCACGGAACAATTCCGGTAAAACAGGAACAAAAAAGAATAAAAAGATAAAACAATAAAATAAAAAAATATTAAATATTATTAAAAATTGTCCACGTTAATGCCGGCGTCCACGTCAGTGCCGATCGGCCAAAGCTGGTCGAACGACTGAATTGGTACAAATACAAAAATTTTAAGACTAAATTGGCACAATTGCAATAAATTTATGACTTCAATTTAAACTTTTTGGAAAGAATGATCAGCTTAACCGAGGAGAACCTCATATCATGGAATGTGCATTGTGCAATCACCAATATAATTGCATCAAAATATTCAAACTTCAAAAGATCCAAGCTGCCAACATCGGCATCTTTGCGTTGGATAGGACTTGATATAATAGTGGAGATAAATATCCCGGAACGGCACCATGGGGGACATTAAAATCGTACGTTGGCGTTTGAAAACGCAAGTGTCTAACAAATTTCTCATGTGGGCTGTCCCCCCCGAAAGTGGGTTAGTCTGATCAAATATCAAATCGCATAAAAAAGCCTATAAGCGTCACACACTCTCCCTCTCCCCCACATGCCATCTCAGGTTTTGCTTTATCTTTAGAGACATGATTCCTTGTCCCCCTGCAAGGCGAGTTTCATTGCAATTGCAACTAACGATTATTGTTGGCTCGGATTATAGTCGACCAAGTTCAAGGATGTGATATATTTCAATTGGCGTAAGGATAGAAAAAAGTCCGGCACGTGATGATTGTTCTCTCTCACGCGCGCGCACACACTCGCATACATCTCAAATCAAGCGAGACCATATCCAGACCACTATGGGAAAAATTATCGAAAAAATTCTAAACCTATTGCCCTTTTGCCAATTCAGTCCTAATTTTTTTTTTAAAATTTTTCAATTGAGTACTAAACATTTTCACGTTTTGTCAATTGATTCCATTCGGGGAATCTTGATAAAAAATCACTGATGTGAATGTCAACCGTCCTGCGTGGCATGACCGGCACTGATGTGGACAAATTTTATATTATTTTAATGTTATTTTGAAAATTTTATTAAATTTTACTTCTTTTTTCTTTTTTTCTTTTCTTTTTTTCTTCAGTGGCCGACGAGTGCCCGGTGACCCTCACCGAGCGAGGGCCTGGTGACTCTCATCGGCTCATGAAGAAAAAAAAACAAAGAAAAGAAAAGAAAAGAAAAAGAATAAAAGGAAAAATAAAGTATAATTAATAAAATAAAAATAAAAATTTGAAAAAATATGGAAAATATTATTAAAATATGTCCACGTTAGCGTCGGTCATGCCACGTAGGACGGTCGGCATCCACGTCAGCGGTTTCTGGCCAAAATTGGCTGAATTCACTTAATTGGCAAAATTAAAAGATTTAGGAGCGAGTTGACAAAAGTGCAATAGGTTTAGAACTTTCTGGACAATTTGCTCCCTCCCCATGCCAATCACGTGACTGTGATGTGTTAGCATGTGGTTTTGCCACTCTACGAACAATGTTATGGTCTAGAGGTAATTTTTCTCTCCAAATCTCCATTCTTTTAACCTGTTTCTAATCGATTTTTATCCCTGCACACCAAACAGTATGCGAACAGTATCTATTCATATCGATGTTATACATAAATAATTGCCAAACAAAGCATAGGACATAACAATTGTTATGGCGTTGTCCTATCTAAGCCCATAATAATTACCAAGGCGTCGACGCTCGTGGTGTCTAGAGCAGGTGGCAGTAGCTTTGGGCGAGCAAAGCTTCGATGCTCGTGGTGTCTCGAGCCAGTGGCAGTAGCTTTGGTCTAGCAAAGCTTCGACGCTCGTGGTGTCTCGACCAAAAGTTTAGCCAAGAGAGCTCTCTCCTCTCCTATTCTCACGTGTTTCTCTTATGATTTTCTAAGCAAAAGTCGATGATCATAACCCTAGGCATAAGTCAAGCATGTGGCTTAAGGTTTTAATTTTTCGCAGATTCGACCATTTAATTAAAATCAGATTTTAAATCAAGTCCAAAGGGTCAAATTGAAACCAACCATACTCAATTTTTGGGTTGGAAAATTCGCTGGCCCACAGAACATAGGCCCAACCAAATTTTCCCTCTTGTAGGGCTAATTTGAGCGATTTCGGGTCCAATTTAAACAAATAACTGATGCCATTATAAAGTCTTCTCCTCTCAATCATGCATAAATGGGCTGAATTGGACTAAAAATAAGCCCAGAGGCTCTCAAAAATTCGGCACCTTCCTTCTGCTTGGCCGAAAATTACATGTGGGCAGGAGCCCAGCCGCCTGTCTATTTAAACTCAATTCCCTTCTGCCGGCCCCGAATTTAAATGCAATGCATGCTAAGATTAATATGAAAACTGAATTAATTATTTTTGGTTAGGAACTAAGATTAATTCCTAATTTTTATGCAAAATAAATGATTGAAAAGAGATAATCAAAATTTAAGTGTCAACAATTGCCCCTCTTTGAGCGGAGGCTCGCATGGGTTTCGCTCAAAGACTCAATAATGAAACCTAAATTTTGACCATGCAAATGATGAATGATTTTTTTTTAGGACTGCCTATCCAGTTTTTATGCAAGAAATGATGCATGAAATGCAAATGCAAACAATAACGTAAGTCAAGGCTACTCACTTCCGACAAAGTAGTAAAGAGCCTTGCATACGGATTGCATATAAAGCGTTCAGGTTCTATCCCTAAACACTTTGTAGTGATTGACAATTCCTCTGATCACCAAACTTTTTTACCAATGAAAGTAAGGTTCTCGAGGTATGGGTTGCTTGTCTGTTACCTGAGATTTCCCTTAAATGCGAAACAACGCGAGATATTTGAAAAGTTTTGAAAAACAACTTGGACTAATCAAGTGTTAATTTTTTAGGGGACGTGTCGCCTGAGCTAATCAGTGCGATCACGAGAAGGGCGTGCCACCTTGACCAATGGGTGAACATGAAATTGAACATGCCTCCCTAACCAATGGGGCGAACACATGCAGGATATGCCACCCTAACCAATCAGGTGAACATAGAAGAGAACATGCCACCTTGGCCAATGGGTGAACATGAAATTGAACGTGCCACCTTGACCAATGGGTGAACACAAAAGGGAACATGCTATCTTTACCAATGGGTGAACATAAAAATTTTTAAAGACAACTTGAGCTGATCAAGTGTCAATATAAAACAAGGCTTTGAAGGGTAATTAAGAAACATACTTGAATTCTTCCCCCGCTACCAAGAACGGCCGGGCTAACTGCATTGTACCTGTCTTTTCACGCTATGTAGGATTTTAAAACAACATGTGTGCATAACCAAAGTGCAACATTTTTTTTTTAAATTCATGAATCTGCTTGTATTACCAAGCTTCACTGGGGAAATTTATCAATAAGGAAATCTGTTTCATCCTTTTGACAATTTGATCACATTGAATGAGGAACTTTAGTCAGAAAGGACTTTTCGCTCACTCTCTTTTGAATGGCAATTTTTACCTGACCATTGATGTGGGTATGAGAATCATTCAAATCTACCTTCATCATGCTTGACAAGAGTCTGGGTATTCTTGCAATTAGTATGACTTGACCATTCTGAGGGGTCTTTATGAGAACCGTAATGTAGGCTTGATCAAAGGTTTCAGAAATGGGACTCATGTGAGTCATGGCTTTGAAAGAAATGATATCATCAGTTGCTCCGAGTTTACAAGTCAAGAACCCTGCAAAATGAGATGAAATAATCTTAGCAATGTTTATAAACATTTGAAGTCTTACGTCAACTCAAGTACCCTAATCTAAATAGACCTTGTAGGGTTGTGACGTAGGCTCGATTTTGGGTTTGGAAATGAATGGCTCATTTATACCAAAAGGGATACATCATCTAAGGAAATTCGTGATCATCTGTACTTCATGTTTCCATCACTAATTTTTGGTCCGGTGATTTTTCAACTCCACGATTCAACTTGAGGATTTCTTTTTGCTGGTGTCATTTGATAAATTGGCAATTCTCGTGGATTTTTTCTTTTGCGGTTTTCAAATGACTCCTTTGTTGAGGAACATTTTTGCAAATCATTTTTTTTTTCGAGCTTTGATGCTTCAAAGCTTTCTTTCTTGTTTGTCTTGATATTCTGCGACTATTCTTCTGCTTCACCAAGGGGATGATCACCAATTTAGGTCATGAGAAATGAATCCACTGCTCAAATTGGCTATGCAACAAGTAAAGTGTATGGGATATAGAAGGAAATACTCTTCGTTATATCTAAGGCACTCGAGCTATCGCAAGATTCACAAGCAATAAATGTACTCAAAGATTGATGCAAGTGAAAGCAAGAGAATTCTAACCACATTTGATTTTTTCCGAAGTTGCCCCAATGTGGGGTGGTTCTTGATAGGGATAAAAAATGAATCCGCCGTTCAAATGTGCTAGCAATGGATAACCTGTAGTGTTTGGATAGAGGAACAAATTCCTATCACCACTTCGGTCATCATACCTTTTCGCGAGACAACCTTTTACATTATGAGCATGGAATTTTCACTCGACTCACTGGGGATCAATATGCGAGACATGCATGGAAATGGGCTTGCCTTTCGTCATCCTAACATTCCTCATTCAACAATGCTCAAATATTCCGTAGGATTAATTAGATTAACCTTATTAAAATTCTTTCCTGTTGAAGATTAATAATACAGGTACAACTATCATGCAAGAAATTTTAAGCTCACGAAGCATAAATATACAAGATTCAAACTTGCAACCTGGTTATTCAAAATCAAATACATGAGAACAACTCAAGTACAGTACTTCTTTACGGCATCAGAATTAATAGGACTGGAAAACTCACGACCGTCCATTTTAGCTAAAATCAAGGCACCTCTTGGGAATACCTTCTTCACAATGTATGGGCTACCATAGTTTGGAGCAAATTTTCCTTTTGGAACTGGAAATATGGGCAACAATTTGGGCAAGACAACATCACCTACCTAGAAATGCCTCGGTCGAACCTTTCGGTTGAAGGATTTGGCCGCCGTCTGTTGGTAGCATTGGCCATGGCATAAAACCTTGAAACATTTCTCATTAATTAAATTCAATTGATCCATTCTTTGTTGTGCCCAATCTGCCTCTGTAAATTGCACTTGAGAAAGTATACGCAAGGAAGGAATCTCCACTTCAACTGGTAAAACTGCTTCCATGCCATACACAAGCGAATACGGTCTTGCTGCCGTTGATGCTTGAATGGAGGTCCAATAGGCCATGAGTGCAAAGGGCAACCTTTCGTGCCAATCACGATAGTTCTCAGCCTCTTGGCTAAGCTCTTCTTGATATTTTTATTGGCTGCTTCGATCGCTCCATTCATCTAAGGGCAATACGGAGACGAATTCGTGTGCTTGATTTTGAATTCCTTGAACAACTCATTGATCAACTTATTGTTTAGATTCGACTCATTGTCTGTAATGATGGTCTCAGGTGCACCATATCATGCAATAATATTGCAACGGATGAACATAGCATATGACATAGCTTCGATCTATTTGGAAAAATAATCAATGGCAACCAAAATGAATCGATGCCCATTTGATGCCTTTGGATTAATCGGGTTGATCACATCAATGCCCCACATCGAAAAAGGCCATGGCTCGAACATTCGGAGGAACCTTGATCTTGTCCCCGTAGATCTAGCATTTGTGGCAACTCCAGACGTGTTGGATGCAATCACTTTCTAAGGTGAGCCAATAATAACCCAACCTCATTATCTTCTTTGCCAGCTTATGTCCATTCATGTGGGGACCACATATCCCTTCGTACACCTCTAGCATTAGGTGAACGGCTTTAGTAGAATCAATGCATCTCAACAGAACCGAATCATAAGATTGCTTGTACAGGCTTTCACCGCTCAAAAGAACTTTGAAGCCATCTTCATTACGTACTTTCGATCTGTCGGGTACTTTCGTCAGGAAACTCCTGCTTCTGGATATAGTTCTTGATATCGTAATACCATGTTGTCAGGCTCTTCCACCGTGGCCATTCAATAAGCTGGCTTATCAAGTACTTCGATCTTCAGAGGTTCCACTTCAAGTCCATTAGTAATTTGCAACATTGACGACAACATGGCCAATGCATCGGCGAACTGATTTTGAGTTCTAGGCAAGTAATCGAATGAGATATTATCAAATTCCTCTACCAATTCTTCCAGGTAATCATGGTATGGAAGCAATTTAGCGTCCCTCGTCTTCCATTCACCTACAGTTTGAAGAATGATTAGAGCCATATCCTTGAATACTTTAAGTCGGGTTATCTTCATTTCGATTGCAGCTTGTAGCCCGAGTATGTATGCCTTATATTCTACTACATTGTTGGTACATGGGAACACCAATTTTGTCGACACAGGGTATTGTTGTCCACTTGGGGATATTAGAACTGCTCCAATGCCTGATCTGGACAAGTTAACTGCTCCGTGGTACATGGCCCATATATAAGAGTCGACTGACATAATACGATCCTTTGGGGAGTTAATGCTTTCGCTTGCCGTAGGATTTTCGGCTAGAACATCAGCTATGACTCGACCCTTGATTGATTTTGGCAGGAATTGGACGTCAAAGTCAGAGATGACGATCTGCCATTTAGCCAACTTCCCAATCAAGGCCGGTTGATTGAGTAAATATTTTATGGGATCACTCTCGATCACGAGGAGCACTTGGTAATGCAAAGTGTATTGCTGAAGCCTATGTAACACCCATACCAGCACTGCATACGTCTTCTCTGCCTCACCCTGAGATCCGATTTAAGAAATTGATAAGTACATTATCCGTCGAGGTAGGCCTAGCTTCTGCCCCGGTCCTGTACCATTTTGTGGCCCTGTATATCGTTGGAGATGACCACGAGCTCTTGGGTCCCCTTCCCATGAGTTCGGATGCCGGCAGTAGCGGTACAGGGGGCGGACAGGCTTAGTTTGGAAGTGGTACGGTGGAAATGAGGTTTTCGGTGTACAGGGGTGAAGTTTTCTAGACCGACGCGAAATTTTGAATGTAAATAGCTGTGTCACGGTCTGTAGTAGTGGTTATTTTTTATCCTGCGTCCCCAGGAAAGTAAACCCTACTGGAATGTAAATATATGGTATGAATGGAAGGAAAATGTTAGAATCTGAATATTGTCCACATTCTATGATTGCATTAACTGATTAGTGGAACCCTATAAGACCATGATCCTTAATAGGCGTGTCTACTAGTTTGATTGGAGTTTGTTGGAGTTTGTTTATATACACTTGTATGCTGCATGGCCGCTTAATCTGTTTATATATATACACTTCCGCATGTGCCATCTACATAACAAGAAAAGATTAAAGAAGAGAACGTGATCTGGAAAGCCTTCCCAAAGAAGGCTGTAGCGGAACTGGGACATCACAATAGCGCAACAGGAAGTGATCCTACGATATATTTCTACGAATAGGATGGTTGCTAATCCATTCACTAAGTCTGTTCCTAGAGACATTTTCTTGATCCACAGGATATCTCTAGGGTTGCGTAGAATATGATTTGTAATATTGTTGAGGATCATTACATTAAGTATACGTATTGTACTTATTATTAAATGAAATGATGCTTCATTATCTAGTACAATTTGTTATGAGGCTAGCACAAACACACATGTATTGTTAAAAGGTATGCTACCAGGCAATGATTGGCTCACTCACATGAGCAATCGCCCTAAGCACTGTAATGAGCGAGTTGAGATGAGACGGTATGTACAAAGGATTCTGGAAGAGCAAATTCGGTACATGATATATTTACGTCACCTTGATTGGAATCACGATGAGGTCTATGATTTATATATGATAAAACAGAACATGATAGTCCCACAATCATGTATGCTCGATGGAAGCCAGACTCGAGTGCTTAATTGGATGCTATAGAAAGTGAGTTGATATAGCACTCGGGGTAAACATATGTACAGGAGAAACATGTGACTATGTTTGGGTTAAGATCCGTATAGTGGATATGTTTGATAAATGACATACGCTCTTATGGAAAGAGAAATCCCCTATAGCATGTAATTCATACTACATGTGCTTTATTCGACCGATAAGGGAGATGAGTATAATAATCCTTGTTTACTCATCATGTGAGTTCTTGAGGTAATTTTTGAATTGATTACCTCATTTTGTATCCTATGTTACTTCTAACTATGTTCTCAAAGTATCGGATCATTGTTGCTGCTTTAGCATGTTACCAGCGGTCATGAAATTAATTTGGCTTTATGGGACGTGTCTAGGAAAGCAGTTGTTCTGAAATGGAGAGAGACATGAGTGCGAAGGAAGACTATTGTTGTTGTATATCTACCACATGTATTTATTGGTCGACCAATTATATCGCCATTTGCGGGTGTCGATATTATTGTAAATACATAGTGAGTTAAGAATAATCAAGTATAGCCTTTAAGGGATATGTACACTTAGACTGATGTAACAAAATATGTTTGGGGTATTGTGAGACAATGTTTTACTATTTAGGGTTGTAGCTGTTATGTAATCCTAACAGGTGCATAATCTGAGCTCCCAAGTGTAAGTGTACTCACTGATCGCACAATGTATTTGCAAGTATGAATTGATTCTAAAGTGGACGATGTTAATTGCCTAATATTCTTGATAGAGCATTATCAAGCTCTTCATGTCCGAGTGGGAGATGTAATAATACGCCCATGATGAGGTCTATTTGAGAGAGGGCCCCACAAAGAGTAAGTGTACTTACTGGTCGCACAACGTATTTGCAAGTATGAATTGATTCTAAAGTAGACAATGTTAATTGCCTTATATTCTTGATAGAGCATTATCAAGCTCTTCATGTCCGAGTGGGAGATGTAATAATACGCCCATGAAGAGGTCTATTTGAGAGAGGGCCCCACAAAGAGGTGCCTTTTGAACGGCTGCCTTGTTATCTATAAATTAAATAGATAACTTCCAAGGGGCTAACTGACGTTATAACGAGACATAACTACAGAAACGCATAGAGAATGATGTACGTTTACTTCTCCCTTTCTCACAAAACACGAACAAAAGGCATACATCGTTTCTTCAAGAATCGATCAGCACTTACGTTGTGGAATGTGGATGTTTTTCTCCGTGATCATATTCGGACTAGCGTGGATTGTAAATTCGCTGAGGACTCGCTGGTGATTCAACGATAATACTAGGCAATTCCGCAATTAAACGTTGATAGAGGTTAGTCGAATCCCTCTATGTATAATTCTAACAGTCTCTATAGGATGGTTGCCACTATTTATGTTCCTCAAACCTCAGTTGAGATATGCCTTCTAAGGCTCCGTTTCTTTCGCGAAAAATGAGTGATTTGAAAAACTTTGTCCTAAAAATGACCGCATGTATTGCTTGAAATAATTAGTCGATAAAAAATATTTCCATTACCGGCAACAGTTTGTGTCTAAACATTTATGGTGAACGTAGAAAATATTTTTCGTTCGTTCATTTTTGTGAACGATAGAAGCAACAATTTTTCAAAAAGTATTTTTGAAATCACTCATTTTCCGCAAAACAAACGGAGCCTAACTCGAACGTACTGTATTTTGAAAATTATATGATGCTTTAACGCACTAATCCTTTCCTTAAGAACCATTTCTTCTTCTTGAATAAATAATGCCGAAATAAAGGAAATATATAGATAGATAATGGAATCAGTAAAATCCTCTATGCTAAAACAAATCAAAATGCAATGTCAATTATTATGCAAACAAATGCTAGTCCAATTTTTTCTTTTGGGTTTTCTGTCTCTTTTTATCCTAACTAATACAAAGACAGAGCTGCAAAACGATAGAAAATCTATTTTCCTACGAAATTCGAAGCGAGAAATTATACATTTTCTAGAATGTTCTCACAGTACACACTTAATCACTCTAGTATTTGGTGAGCAATTAGAGTTTAT
The DNA here is from genome assembly GCA_029784005.1 of Lenwebbia sp. NSW1173648. Taxonomy (NCBI): domain Eukaryota; kingdom Viridiplantae; phylum Streptophyta; class Magnoliopsida; order Myrtales; family Myrtaceae; genus Lenwebbia; species Lenwebbia sp. NSW1173648. Next base: position 15,167,246 of record JARCGZ010000008.1, on the reverse strand, counting down.
GAGAGATGGATCATAGTTTAAGGCAACACATTTTGCACTTTGACCAATCCAGACCCTACATGGTCATATTCGAACTTACATGAGAAGTTCGTAATCCGCAAATTAAATTAGGGCCACCTAGCTATATATTCTAGTGATCTTGCAGTTTATATTTGATTTCTCTTCTTTTTTTGTAGTCAAGGTCCCACAAGGACCATTACCATGTATAACTCAGCAGATCATGATGATGCATATGAAAAGAACAATTCAATCCCGCATCTTTTTCATAGGACAAAAGCATAGAATTTAACCGGGTTTAGATAGGCAAAGGTAGATCCCCAAAGTCATAGTTGCTACCAAAAGCGACCACTTTTGTCCAGATGGGAAGCAAAACCCGTTGCGGAATTCTATGCCGTGGGCTCGCGGAACAGCAAATACCGCGACTTTTCCGAAAAACAAAGAAGGTGTCCGGTCTTCATCTTCTCCGGTTTCATTTGAGACGTCATGGGTGATTGTTGAGGAGGTCCACTCCACTCCACACCGTGAAGGGACTGGCCGACACAGGGTTAATAAATTTAGAAGACTTGACTTGAGTCGAGATAGAACCCACACTCCCAGTTTGTCTGTTCTGTCTTTAGTTGTCGGTGGACCTCTCCCGAAGGTTCCTCTCGTATACCACAGTTGAGGTGCGGTGACCGGTGATTCGTCTAAGAAGTGTGGACGGTGGGTTGCCAAGTCCAAGCTCTACCTGGAACCATAATGGCCAACTTTTACGTCGACATTTCGTCGAGCGATTGGCCTGCTTTCATTTCGCCCCCAGAAGGAGATTTCTTTTCGGGAACGCAACTGCCCTTCCGGGAAACTTCCATGTCAACGGGTCCTCGTCAACTGGACTGGGCTTCTATATACGTAGCGAGCAGGGCGAAACACCTTAAACTTGTAAACTCAGTGAACCCCCTCTGTCTCTCTCGTGTTCGTCCTAGCTTTTGCTTTTGTTACTCCAAGGGGGTCACTTCTTCTGATTTCGCTGAAAAGCTTATCTCGGGTCTGACGTGAAATTTTGCCGACTGTTTTTTTCTTTTTGGTTTGCTGCATCCATTGTTGCACTATACTGTGAAAAATGGTCTTCAACTGTAAAGGGTTTTACTTTGATAAAGAAGACGAGGCATGTGGCGAAAATTCCGCGGAGAAACGAGCAGAGGAGGTGGGTCTTGCAGTTGTTTGATCATGATTTCGAGTTAAGTCTTTTATGATGATTTCTTGACCAACTTTTGCGTCTCTTGATAATATTTTTTGTTGTCTGTCTTGAACATCTGTAGCTTCCTGCCAATGAGAAGGGCAAAAAAACCAGAGGCAGCAGGGTGAACCGAGTAGTGCCGGTGGCTAATGCTGACACTCTGTCGTGGCATCAGACAGAATATGATGGTGCTGACGACCAATCAAAGAGAACCTTTAAATCCATTAGTGGTATGTGAGACAATGTTTAGTTGCATCTTGTTGATATTCAAATTGAGTCTCTGGAAGATTTGATAACTAATCAGACATCACTGCAGGGGGATGAAAGTTGCAATCAGAATTCTGTAGTTAGAATGTATCAATTGAGCGCAGGAGATGTGATTTCTTAGTATTGGATTAGAACATTAGAGATATGTCTACCTTTCTGCCTCTATTATATAAAGAAATTTGTGATATGTTACCTGTTATTGCGACTCTCTTTAAACGACTGAGCTACAGAGCCAGTTTGATCTTCTTAGTCCTAGTGTTTCCAGTCATTGATACTTCCCAGCTTTGATCTAGACCTGGTATTGCCCGTACTGCTACTAAATATTGGATTTTGGTTTTCAGAATTAGGGGGAGCAAATTCAAAGAACGGCTCGAGGAGATCAAGAGTGGCACCAGAAGAGAGCTTTGCAGAACCAAAGCCCCAGCACTTTCAGCAGTTACATCCCCAGCCACCAAAAGGCAGTCATCAAAGTGATGATGACAAGAAACAGAAGGAGAAGACCGAGAACCCTTCAGCTGAGAAATTTCTGGACGAGGTAATTTTTTTGTGGGTGCCTAACTCTCTCACGTTGAGCAATGCTAGAGGTGCTAAGAAAATGTACTGACTTGTCGACTAAAAAGTGTGTCGAGCATTCATTGCGTGCCTAATTGAACTGACCCATCTTGTTTTGGAGCCCCTTTGGGATCCTTTCCGTATAATGTCACACCATTCAGGGTACTAGTCTTTAGTAATAGAATTATATATCCAGCAGTGTTTCACTTGTTTTATGGGCTAATGATTAATAGACTGTGTTAATTATGAGTGAACTAACAATTGGTTTATTGGCTGTCTTTAGAGTGTTCTTCTGAGGATCTACCACTGCAACTGTGATTCCTGCAGACGGGTGATTTGTAAAGCAGCCAGGAAATTTAGAGGTCAGAGCACAATGTCAGGAGTTTTTTTAGCTTAGCTCAAAACAAAGGATTGTCGAAGAATGATCTGGAGACAAGCTGAAACACTAATAAAAGGAATAATCATCGGTTCATGATCTGCATCCTCTTCAAAATAGATGAAATTTTCAAACAACCACTCTAATTTTCCAAATATGCAGTTAGTGTCCTTCCTGATTAATATTTTGAAGTTGTCTTCCTATAAACTATGGCTATAAGCATTTAAGTATTTATTTTCAGGTGTCAAAATCTTCCACGAGAATAAATACACACTAAAAGATACCAGTTCAGAATTAGTAACTTGATCGAATCATATGGTCAAGCATGTGCATCTCCATTTTACTTTTGCTGTTTGGATTACATTGTTGACTTGGCATTTTCCCCTTTTCTTTCGGTTAAACAAGTGTGACATTTCTACATTCTTAAGTTTCTCTCTCTATAACCTTTTGGGGACTTTATGTCATGGGTGGCAGGTGTTAGTGCAGTATCTGCAGACACCAGCACCGATCTAGTGAGAGTGACAGGTAAAATGGACGTGAAGGAACTTTTGATTCATCTCAAGAAAATGCTGAAGAAGAATGTGGAGGTGGTACCTGCTGAAAAGGTCGATTACCCTGAAAAAGACAGAGAGTGTAAGGGGCTTATCCATTTTACATGGAGCTTCTTCTATGTTTCTGATAAATTGGTTAATTAGATTCTCTAAATAGCAAGAAGAGGTTAATTAAAAAGTTTGCGGTTTTTCAGAATTTTGTGAATGGGCATCTATGCAATTGAATTCTATTTGATTTTTTGTAAAAGTGAAATTGATGAGGAAAGTACTTATAGAGGGGAGGAACGTGCTTGAAAGTTCAAAACAGCATCTGTTTGTTTCCTTATTACTTAAATGTGCTTTCAATTTCTTCTTCTTGCTTCTGTTGTTACAATCTTCCTGCTTTTTAAGTCTCCTATCCAGAATTGCCTGAGTTCTCGTTTGCACATAGGGGGATCCTTGAGGAAGAGTATGCAGACCATATGAAGATCCTCCCTACTTTTATATTGATTCCGTGAATACGAAGACAAATAGGATTTGTGTGGAATAAGGTACATTGATAAAAGAAATTTTTTAGAGCGGTAGGTGGCAACAGAGGAGATCGACAAGACAAATCTACTTTTGTTACTAAGACCAATTGCTGTATGGAAAGAGGTTTAGAGACTTATAATTACTGCAAACAGCAGATTTTACTCGCTGTATTCCCTTTGATCTCTCTGGAAAGCTTTTTCAAAAATCGAATAGTTCTTGTGGTAGAATTGATACATTATTGGAATGCCTTTTTAGTCAGACGTCCAATTGTTTGCTTATGAACTTAAAGTCTCCACACTGTGTATTAGATCTTAATGTGGGTTTGGAGCATTCTTTGCACCCCATACCCATTTGTTAACAAATCTGTGCTATCAGATGATAGGGATGCAAACATAATGGTCGACAATCTCTCGAGCAAATCAAGAGTAAAGGAGAAAGTGGAACCTGCAAAACTGGAAGAGAATCTCGGGCAGCAAAACTCTGAGAATTCTAAACTGTCCTTGCCTCAACCTAAAGGGAACCATGGCCTTGACTTAATGGAACCGCATCGGAAGATAGAGAACTCAGGGAACCAAAAGACTCAGAAAGAGGTGACCTTTTTCGGCTGTAGTTTCTGCTTTCTCTGCTGATTTGACAATCAGCTTTGTGATTTCTCGTTAATTAGGTTTGAGCTAATTATTGGTTATTGGGTATCTCTAGCATTCGAGTCAGCTGCTTTTGAGAATCAGAATGCACTGCAACTGTGAAGGTTGCGCCAAAAAGATGAAGGGTATCTTCAAGAGATTTAAAGGTCAGTGAAGTATATTGTTGAAAAATTTGGTGCCTTTGGTTTCAGTTTCTCAAACTGAAAAAATAATCGTATAACGCTGTTAATATAGAATGAAATGTGTGTGTGAGTAATGTCGAAATCTGGTCTCTTCCATTTGCTTATGTATCTCCAGTGAAATGGTCCAACATCTTCCGTTGGACTGTACCAAATTATCTTTGCATCTAATTGTAGAAAAAGAATTTTGTCGGCTTCAGTCCTGACTGTTTTCTTTAGTTCACTTTTTACATCTAAAAATAGTCCTTTCTTTATGTATCAACCTTATGTCTTTCTATAGAAATCTCAACATCAAATGACCTGAAAAATTCACATTTGAGAAAGTGTGTTCACGGATGCAGTGCTTAGATCATGCCAAATTATCTTAGATCACGCTTGTATCCATTTGTGTTTGAAAATCATGCATTCTCCATTTGATGACACAAAAGCATAGATCACCTCCTCTGTTTTTTATTTATTTATTAATGTTCTCTGGGAAACAAATGGTATAGCCTTTGCAAATCATACCACTTTATCCTTTGTTGAATGTCTTCAGCAGCTAGTCATCCTATATTCTATCTCTATGCAGGAATTGGCTCAGTTAAGATACATACAGACAAGGATCTAGTAGGAGTGACAGGAACAATGGATACCGACAAACTTGTCGTCTACCTTGAAGAGAAGCTCAGGAGGACTGTGGAAGTAATGCCCATTCAAAACGATGAAAATGGTGCCAGTCCCACTCAAAAACACGGAGCAGGTCAGGGGCTTATATATCTATTTGACGCTTGACATATTGTTAGTGTTCACGGATGATTGAATTTTCTTACATTGTGAATTACAATGACTACAAGGGTCATGATAGTGGTAAGGCTCACTGGATTGTAGGCATTGTTCTCTCGTGGTTTTCAATTTGATTGGAGCAATTTCTACTCTCCAATACTATGTATAGTCCCTCCATTACACATCAAGCGAAGGGAACAACTGAATTTCATTGATAGAGTGAACCTTTATGGGATATGGGTTGATTAACTTCAAGAGAAAAGCAGAAACGGAAATTTCGAAATATGTAAACTGAACTTTGGTTTCATCACTGACTTCACTGTCACTTCCCAACCTTATTGCCTATCCACTTTGCCCTATCCACAATCTCACCATTCCCAATCTTAACCTTGAAAATCCAGGAGATCCAAGAGTAGATGTATTACAATCAAAGCCTCATGTGCTGACTGTACAGATGGCAGGGTAAATGAATGGCCATGTGAAGAGTGAAATTATAGGATGTATGGAATAGTAGTTGAGATGATAAGTATGAGTGATGAGCACAAATTTATTGTCGAATTTATTACATAGAGAACTTTTCTTCTATTTATCACAGAATCTTCAAACACTCAAGTATGAAGTTTTTTGGTAAAAAACAAAAAGGTTCCATAATCCAGATTTCTTTTGGCTGATTTATGTGGTTTTGGTTCACCAGGTGTTAGGCACATTGCAAACATAACTGACAATGCCTCAAGGAAAACGGAAGTATACCCGAATGTGCAGGAGAAGCAAAATCTTGAGAAGACTAAACTTACACTTCCTCAGCCTAGGAAAGGGGATAGGAATGATAATGAGGTGAGTTTGATAACTTGCAGCACCCCTGAGAAACACAAGGAGGTAATGCTGTCGTGACATGTAAATTTTCGCACTCACCAGATAGGGAGAACAGAAAATTTCCTTGCAAATAAACGTATGCTTATTAAAGTAGCCTTATAGAACTCCTGCATTACCAGTTAATTTTCAGTTATTATGAGAGGTCCATGAATTCTAAGAAGTCAGGAGAAGAAAATTGATTACCCTTATTTACTGGATCCAGGTAACAGGTATGGTGCATTTGAAGATCAGAATGCACTGCCATGAAGGATGCATTCCGCAAACACAAAAAACTGCAAGGGAATTTACAGGTTAGATAGCAAAGTTCTGTTAGTGTCCGGAGACTGTTGGTGTGCCTTGTTTCTAATTTTTACTGTCACTGTACTTGCTTGAGGCATTTGATAATGTGATCTCCCATCAATACCTAGATGCAGTGAACATTTCAATGATATATCAATGAATATCTCGTAACAGATAAAAGATTTGTGAGAATTTCTACAAGCTGCTTTCCACTGGACAACTTGTCATCTTATATTCAACTTAGTTTACATAGTGCTCAGAAGAAGTCATGAGTTCAGTTGGCTAATCAGCACGTGGAGACTTACCTGTTCAGATAATATTGTATTGACTATTCCAGGAGTGTCAGGAATACAGATATACACATTAGTGGGGTAATATTAGGTGTATCTGATTTTTTGGCTGAAGCTATAGTTTAGTGGTTGTGCCCGATATCACTGAAGAGAAATTGCATTTTGCAGGAGTTAGATCAGTCAAAGTGGACGCAAGTAAGCATCTGGTGATCGTGGCTGGCACAATTGACGTGGAAGAACTTGTAGCCTATCTGAAAGAGAAGCTGAAACGAAATGTGGAGGTGGTTCACGTTCAAAACGACAGTCTACCTGGTGACAATAAAGAAGTGGAGGTGACTAAAATAGAGACTCTCAAAGAGCCTGCAGCTGCTCGTGAAGATGGTTGGCACAACGATGTAGAGATCAAGAAAGAAGTTAAGAAGAAAGCTGAGGAAATAAAGAACAAGCAAAAAGTTAAGGATGTGAAAGTGGAGGGTAAAAAGTATTCTCTCCATGATGGAGGATATGATGGTACCGAAGAGGATAAGAAGGGAAATGAAGGAGTTGAAGACAACGTCAAAGAGGCCAAGGGACATGGCTATATATCTCACGATGGGGAAAAGCATAAAGAGCTTGAAAGGGAAGTTGATAGGCAAACTTATTTTCAAAATTATGGCAAGCAAGATGATCTTAGATATGGGCTATCTAATTATGACAATGGACCTGCGTACCGCGATTCTAGGATTCATATGTTCAGTGATGAAAACCCCAATTCATGCGCCATCATGTGAAGGCCATGATCTGGGTGTTTGATAAAGAGGAAACAGAGAGATTATTCATGAAGACATTGTGCATTTTTATGTGAAAAGGGGCAAGAAGGAAAAAGATTGGAGTGGATTTGGTGCAAGTGGATGTTTTACATTGAAGTTGCATGATGTCGGTCCACTTCATGTGGAAGGCACTTGACACTTGGGAAATAACAGCAGAAGGGAGACGTGGCTTTTTCAGTACCGCAGGTCTTCAAGCAACTCTGGTTGTTGGTGTGCATTTTTCCGATTGTTCTGTTTTGGAAGTGTGGAAATTATATATTCTGTAGCTTGTTCTTCACTCTTTATGTGAACCGAGACATCTTTCTGTATATGGGTTCTGGGTACAGATTGCACCTCTTGGTGCCTTAAAATGATTCTTTTCTTCTTTCCCTATTCCTCTTTTGTACTCATTTTGTCCATCAGGAAGTATACAACAGACGTCACAATGCAACACGCAATCCATATCGACAACGCCGGTCTAGTTGAGAGATGCAAACTCATGAATTTAGCCGGTTAGGCTTCAATGTGTTAAGATTCCAGTGGCTTCACAATACTGCAACTTATGATTGAAAGCAAGATCTGAAAATAGACATTACTTTCTGTGTTTTTGGTTTTGTGTCCAATAAGACTCCTCCAACTAAGCTCATCTCCAAAGTTACTGAATGTCCTCAGTATATTGGCAAGTCTAAACTGACGGAATGATTAACCAAATAAGGTCCTCCTATTTCTTGTTTTAACTTCAGCAAGATGCTACAGATTCCTGAGATAGGATTGACTGAATGATAAAGATTTGATCTGAATAAGGTAGATCTCGTGTTTGAATGACAGTATCCTTCTCACACAGTAACTTTGCCCGTCAACATTACCTTAGACATGAGGATGAGACAGTTTATTTGTATTGATAGGGACTGCTCGAATTAAAAGGTTGGTATACAAGACATAGGAAAAAGTTCTACACCTATTTCATTTGTGGCTATTTAGTCATAAGCTTTTCAATTGTGCTAATTGAGTCCTAAACCTCTTTACGTTTTGCCAATTGAGTCCATCTGGTCAACTTTGGCTGGAAATTGCTAACGTGAACGCTGACTGTCTTGCGTGACACGACCAGGTTGACGTGGGTATTCTTTTAGGGTCACACTATTTCCACTCCCTTTTTGGCTAGCACACTCCCTAAAATAGTGTTTTGACTATAATATCCCTACTGGATCCTACCTTTTAGCACATCATATTTATTGACAATTATTAAATTCAGACGTGGGCCCCATTTTGTGTTTTACATTGTTTTTCTTTTTCTTTTTCTTCCCTATCTCTGTCACGCCCCGTATCCTACGAGCGCACTAACATCCCTCTGCTCCGGTCGATAAGATGCGACAACCCAGGACTAGTCGCCGACCCAGATCAAGTGCTTAATAACTTAAAGCGAACGCTAGCGGAAACGAAACTCAACACCCATACAACAATAAGAGAGAGGGATAGAGAAGAGAGAGAATACAATGCACAATAATCATATCATAAGCATAATATCTACTTACACAAAAGAACAAGTCCACCCGAAAGCGACCACGCGCTACAAAAAGGAAACGGTGGTCTACTAACCTATATCCGCTATAGGGATATACCAAAAAGGGAAAGGGAACCTAACTAGTTATGGCGATCTGTACTGTTTGAGTGCTTGTGGTTGTTTGTCCTGTGGCTGTTTGCCTATGTTGGCTGTTGAGGACTGTTGCTTAGATCTGCTAGGCTTGAGTAGTTGGCTTAGGTCTCTAATTTCTTAGCGGAATTATAGTAGGTTTAGGTGTGTGAGAATCCTGTGAGGATGAGCAAACGAGGTAGGAGAGCTGGTGGAGTGTCTAGCTCGCAGGCGAGACCAGCAATGGAGGACCCTAGAATGGAAGGGGTCATGAGAGCCTTGGAGGAAATAGGAAATCTGTTAGGGAGGCAGGCTCATGAACGAGCTTCCATGGTTGCCCAAGCTGCTGAGGCCGCCGTCGCCGCTGCTAATGGAGCGAATGGGAATCGGGGGAACGGTCAGGGAAATCGCCAGATGCATCAGCTGGTAGAACAATTTTTGAAACTGATGCCGTCCAAGTTTGACGGGAAAGGTGACCCTGAGGCTGCCACTCGTTGGATTATGGAACTGGGAAAGGCATTTGCACTGCTGGGGTGCACTGAGGAAGAAAAGGTTACACTGGCAGTGTACCAGCTCCAGGATAGTGACAACGATTGGTGGGAGGCTACCAAAGGAAGCACCTTCCCTGTAGGTACGGTTTCGAATTGGACTGCTTTTGTGGAGACCTTCTACGGAAAGTACTTTTATAAGATGGCACATGAGCGAAAGTTGACAGAGTTTCTGAGGCTTCGTCAGAACCAGTTGACAGTTGATCAGTACGAGGCAGAGTTTGCCAGACTATCCAAGTTCGCACCGAGAATGGTTGAGAACCCGTTGGACAAAGCAAGGAGGTTCCGGGATGGATTGAAGCCGGAGCTTCGCAATTAGCTGATACTCCTGAATCTGAGGGACTACAATGAGCTATATGAGAGGGCTCAGATGGTGGAGCAAGACATGAATGCGAGGGCTGCCGCATCTGGATCGCGGTATGCGCCTACAAGGGACAACCGTCACTTTGGGAAGAGGCCGATTGAAGGAAACAGGCGTTTCGTCCCTCCCGTTAGGAAGAACTTCGGAAAGCCGGCATACCAATCTGGTATGGTGTGCCAATTGTGTGGACGAAAGCATGGAAATGGTCCTTGCCCTGGTAGGATGGGAGCATGCTTTAGATGTGGCCAGCAAGGTCATCACGTGAGGAATTGTCAGAATCAAGCTGCTGGACCACGGTTTCAACAACAGCAACCTCGGATAGGACCTCCAGCTGGAGTCGCGCCGTAGAATAACCAGAACAGACCGCCGGCTCAAGGAAGAGTTTATGCTGTGGAGCGAAGGGACGTAGAGAATGCTCCAGGAGTGATTGCAAGTACCATCTCTCTATGTGGTCATGCTGCATATGCTTTATTTGATCCGAGAGCATCGCACTCCTTTGTCTCTACTCAGTTTGTGGTTTTAGCTGGCATGAAATCGAAACTATTAGAAGTAATACTGCATGTTACCATACCTTTAAAGGATAAAGTACTAGTCTCTCTAGGATGTCTGGACTATAAGATAGTCATTGGTGGTAGGGAGGAGTTGATAGATTTGGCAGTGCTGACTATGTATGACTTCGACGTGATAATTGGAATGGACTGGTTAGTGAAGCAAAGAGCTGTTATGGACTGTGGTGGCAGGGTGATCCAATTTAATCCGATTGGTCATCCTAGATTCGAGTTTGTGGGAAGCCGAGGAGGAACCTCGATTCCTTGGATCTCGTCACTTGAGGTGACTAAGCTGCTAGATGAAGGGTGTCAAGGATTCCTAGCGTCTGTTGTGGATTCGTCGATCAAGGAATCAAGGCTAGAAGACATTGCCGTGGTGTGCAATTTTCCCGATGTCTTTCCTCAAGAATTGCTAGGATTGCCACCTGAGCGAGAAGTGGAGTTTGTAATCGAGTTGGCCCTTGGGACGGAGCCAATCTCTAGAGCGCCCTACAGAATGGCCTTGTCGGAGTTGAAGGAGCTGAAGGTTCAGATGCAAGAACTGCTGGATAAGGGATTCATTCGTCCTAGTGCGTCGTCGTGGGGAGCACCAATGCTGTTTGTGAGGAAGAAGGACGGGTCATTGCGATTGTGCATTGACTATCGGCAGTTGAATCTAGTGACCATCAAAAACAAGTATCCACTACCAAGGATCGATGACTTGTTCAATCAACTGCAAGGGACAGCAGTGTTCTCCAAGATAGACTTGGGGACGGGCTATCATCAGCTAAGGATCAAGAAGGAGGACATACCAAAGATAGCGTTCCGTACTAGATATGGGCATTACGAGTTCACCGTCATGCCTTTTGGTTTGACCAATGCCTCAGCTGCCTTCATGGATATGATGAATCGGATATTCAAGGAGTTCTTGGATCAATTTTTCATAGTGTTCATCGACGACATCTTGGTGTACTCAAGGAGCCCTGAGGAACATGAGAAACACCTGAGTATGGTTCTACGGACCCTAAGAAAAAACGTACTCTATGCTAAGTTTAGTAAGTGCGAGTTCTGGCTCAATCGGATAGCGTTTCTTGGTCATATAATCTCTGGAGATGGAATCTCAGTGGATCCGACAAAGATCGAAGCAATTGCGAATTGGCCAAGACCGACATCAGTCACAGAGGTTCGCAGTTTTCTAGGTCTGGCGGGGTACTATAAACGGTTCGTGGAAGGATTCTTGTCGATAGCTACTCTGATAACGCGGTTATTGAAGAAGGAAACGAGGTTTGAATGGACAGATAGGTTCGAAGGGAGTTTTCAAGAGCTTAAGCATAAGCTAACGACCGCACCAATGTTGACTATACCATCTGGTCCCGGAGGATTTGAGATCTATAGTGATGCGTCGTTAAAGGGATTAGGATGCGTTCTAATGCAGCATGGTAGAGTTGTTGCATACGCTTCGCAACAGTTGAGGCCTCGTGAATCGAACTACCCAACGCACGACTTGGAACTTGCAGCGATCGTCTTTGCGTTGAAGAACTGGAGACACTATTTGGTTGGGAAAAGGTTTCAGATCTACACGGACCATCAGAGTTTAAAGTACTTGTTTTCTCAAAGGGAGCTGAATATGAGACAGCGCCGTTGGATGGAATTGCTTAAGGACTACGACTACGATATCTTGTATCACCTTGGAAAGGCTAATAAGGTTGCGGATGCACTTAGTCGGAAGTCGAGCATCGCGCATATATTGGTTAAGGAATGGACCTTGTTTGAAGGAATAAGAGATTCGGAGTTTAAGTTAGAGGTAGGTCACCTCTCAGGTCTGCTGGCTACCTTGAGAATTGAACGGGAGATTCAGTTGAGGATTAAGGTATCGCAATCTACGGACCCTGATATTCTGAAGATCCTGAGTATGGGTGCAACAAAGAGGAAACCTGACTTTCAAGTATCCGAGGACGGGATCTTGAAGTTCCATGGACGTCTGTGTGTGCCCAACGACGAGGAACTAAAGGAGGAGATTTTGTCAGAAGCTCACCACAGCAACTACAGTATTCATCAGGGCAGTACAAAGATATATTAGAATTTACGTCTGCATTACTGGTGGAATGGAATGAAAGTGGACGTGGCCAAGCATGTGGCTAAGTGTTTGACGTGCCAACAAGTGAAGGTACAACACTGTAAACCTGGTGGATTGCTTCAACCGTTGGAAATTCCTGAGTGGAAATGGGAACATATCACGATGGATTTCGTGACAAATTTGCCTAGGAGCCAGAGAGGTCATGATTCGGTTTTGGTGATCGTTGACAGATTGACGAAGTCAGCTCACTTCATTGCAGTGCGCAAGGATCTCGATTTGGATAGGTTGGCGGAGTTGTATGTGCGTCAGATAGTACGTCTTCATGGAGTACCAGTGACTGTCACTTCGAACCGTGACCCTAGGTTCACATCTAACTTTTGGAAGAGTTTGCAGACTGTCTTGGGATCAAAACTGCAGTTCAGTACAGCGTATCATCCTCAGACAAACGGGCAGTCAGAGGGGACAATACAGACTCTTGAGGACATGTTAAGGGCGTGCGTGCTAGATTTTAAAGGAGGCTGGGAGGAGCAGTTACATCTGGTCGAGTTTGCCTACAATAACAGTTATCAATAGAGTATCAAAATGGCACCGTTCGAGGCATTGTATGGCAGAGCTTGCAGAACTCCAGTGTGCTGGGATGAGGTTGGTGAACGGAGTATAACAGGTCCAGAGTTGGTTCAGCAGTCAGTAGAAGCAGTAAAGGTAATCCGGGAAAGGCTGAAGACTGCGCAAAGTCGTCAGAAGAGTTATGCGGATAAGCGACGTAGGCCTTTGGAATTCCAAGTGGGAGAACATGTCTTCCTTAAGGTTTCGCCGATGCGAGGTTTATCTCGGTTTGGAAAGAAAGGAAAGCTGAGTTCGAGATATGTAGGTCCATTCGAGATTTTAGAACGAATTGGGATCTTAGCCTATTGTCTCGCTTTGCCGCCAAATTTGTCACAGGTTCACAATGTGTTTCACGTGTCGATGTTAAGGAAGTACGAGCCAGACCCAACTCATATACTCGATCATGAAGTCATTGAGGTTGACGACAGAGTTTCGTATGTGGAGAGACCAGTTCGGATAGAGGACAGAAGGGAATAGGTTCTGAGGAACAAGATAGTGCAGTTGGTGAAAGTGATCTGGGAGCACTATGGGATCGAACGAGCCACCTGGGAAAACAAAGAAGAATTGAGGGGTCAGCACCCCCATTTATTTGGATAGCTAGTTTTGTTGTAAATTTCGAGGACGAAATTCTTGTAAGGGGGGAAGAGTTGTGACATTCTGAAATTCGACCCACTTTCGGGATTTATGAAATAAATGGATGTCTCGTTGATGTACTTTAGAGTAATCTCACTCAGAACTGATCACTCTTAAGGAGACTAACCGTAAAGGAAAGGCTAATTAGGAATTTAAGTACGTAGACCTAAATTTGAATAAATTACGGGTCGATACGCGTAACTCCTAAAAGCCACCCGTTAGTTTGAGATTTTCTGAAGTCACAGTCGATCGAGTTTGGTCGCGAATCGGACTCCGAATTTGGGCATCGAATATTCAGGAGTAACATGACTAATATTTAGGATGTCGCCTCAATTGGTTCAGTGTTCGTCGGTCCGCCAGACTGCAGAGGTTTCAGTATTAGCAGATCAGTCAGAGTGGGCAGATTACATAACTACCCCTGGATATTTATTAGCAAGATCCAAACGCATTAGTAGAATATTTATACTTTTGTCCCATCTCCATAAATGCTTCCAACCACCCCCACCAACCCAAGTCACATCCCTCACCTTTTTTTCAAATCCTTGTTTTATGTCCCATCGATAAATAGTCCAAATCTTCCAAGACAAGCTTCATCCTTTTCTCTCTCTCACTTGGACACCATCTCTCTCTCTCTCTCTCCTTCTTGCCAAGACCGAATCTCTCTTTCTCTCTCCTTCGCTCGCCCGCCTTCTCGGATTTCAGCGCGCATCGGACTTGAAATCGCTCGTTCGAGCTCATCCGAAAGGCGAATCGAGCTCCGTTTTTGCCTACGCGACCATAAGATCAAGGGGTACAAGAGTTATGCGTATCGACCCGTAATTTATTCAAATTTAGGTCTACGTACTTAAATTCGTAGTTAGCATTTCCCTTACGGCTAGTCTCCTTAAGAGTGATCAGTTCTGAGTGAGATTACTCTAAAGTACATCAACGAGACATCCACTCATTTCATAAATCCCGAAAGTGGATCGAATTTCAGAATGTCACAATCTCTCTCTTTGCGTGTTCGTCGTCTTCTTCCTTAATAACTTCTACTCCTCCACCGCGCCTCCAACCCCAAAGGCTGCATTGGCCTCGCCGTTCGCCCGCTTCTCCACGTTGCTACCCCCTCACAGCCTCGACCCGCTACCCATTGGAGTGGCTAAGTTCGAGCCAAGTTCAGTTTGCTTGGTGAAGATGGCTCAAAACCTCATCAAGGAAAGCAACGAGAAGCAATTGGTGGCAAAGTGCAGCCGCCACCGCTGTAATGTGTCAACGGCAACAACAACAACAACTTCGACGATGAATTAAACATATTCGAAGGCTTCGTCAAGTCGGTGATCGGCAGAGAAAGAAAAAAAACAAAAAATGCCGCATTTCTCAGGCTACGATTCCTCCATCTGCAAATCCATATGGGTAAAACCTCCTCTTTCCCTGTCGGTACTCTCTCTCTCTCTCTCTCTCTCTCTCTCTCTCTCTCTCTCTCTCTCTCTCTCTAAGTTTCTCAAGTTCATCGTCATCGGTTGGATCTTCATCCTCAAAATCGTTTAGGCACACAGTGGGGTCGAGGGATACCTCGCCGATTTTATGCCCCTTTACGGCAAAGTAGACGATAGTCAGGAAGGTCTCGATGATGGTGGGTCGAGGCCGCGCGGGCAGCGACGGGGAGAAGCGAGCGAATGGCGTGGCCAATGGAGCCTTCGGGTCGGAGGCGCGGGTGAAGAAGACAGCCAAGAAGAAGACGACAGACACTCGAAGAGAGAGAAGAGAGAGATAGGGAAGAAAAAGAAAAAAAAATAAAGTAAACACAAAATGGGGTCCACAATGGATATTATAGTCAAAACACTATTTCATGGAGTGTGTTAGCCA
Organism: Lenwebbia sp. NSW1173648; assembly: GCA_029784005.1. Lineage (NCBI taxonomy): Eukaryota > Viridiplantae > Streptophyta > Magnoliopsida > Myrtales > Myrtaceae > Lenwebbia > Lenwebbia sp. NSW1173648. The sequence goes on along the minus strand of JARCGZ010000008.1, from coordinate 15,151,732 downwards.
AAAAGGGAGTGGAAAAAGCCCCACCCTTTTTTTAATAGCATTTATAAAAAAAAAATTTTTTTTTTGGTTTTTGGTCTTTTCTTTTCTTTTCTTTACCTTGTTTTTACCGAGTGCCGGTGAAGGCCACCCCCTTGCCGGCAGTGGGCAAGGCCAAGCGACCCTCGCCCAGGTGAGCCAGCCACGCCCATGGCCGTCGAGGGTGGCCTTGTATGGGTAGGGCGAAGCCAACCTTCGCTTGATCGTTGCCGTAGAGGGCAGCCTCACACTACCGGGCAAGTACGACCTCCCCAGCCCTCTTCGGCCATCGGCGGTGACTGGTCATCACCTGAAACTGGCCACCGATAAAAAGGAACGAAAAAAAAAGGGAAAAAGCAAACAAAAAAGAAAAAAATTCAAAAAATTTCTAAGAAGTTGTCTACGTCAGCGTCGGTACGCCATAAGACGACCAATGTTGACTGACCGCCACGTTAGGGTTTTCTGACCAAAATTGGCCAGATGAACTCAATTGACAAAGTGGTAAAAATGTTTACAACTCAATTGGCACAATTGAAATAATTATGACTGAATTGACGTTAAGTGCAATAGGTTAGAACTCTTTTGGTGATTTTTCCCGCAACCCAAAAGAAAATGTCCGGAACAAATGACTTGGCACTCACCAAATCAAGGGAACCTAGCTACTAAAGAGAAAGATATCCAAGTTTGCGTAACGAATAACGATTGCCCTTAAGTTCAGCCCACAGTTTGACGAGAACAAGTCAAATGCCCAATTAATGGTCACAAACGCATTCATGATTACAACGTATGTCTGCGTCCACGTTTAATATTATTTCAGAAAATATGACAGTTTCAAAAGATCATCTTCGGAACATTAGATGTAACTAGAGTCACAAAAGGTCACTATAAAAAATAGGAAATAAATGCACTGAAAGTTTTAAAATTTGTCACGAAATTATAATTGAGTCTTAAAATTTTCAAAAAGTGCAATCAAGTCCTAAAACTTATCACGAAAGTGCAATCGATTCCTAAAACTTTCAAAAGGGGCAACTGAAAGATTTGATTTCACCAATTTGACAAGTTTTAGGACATGATTGCACATTTTGAAAGTTTTAGGACTCAATTACACTTTCTGATAAATTTTAGGATTTAATTACACTTTCTAAAAGTTTTAGGACTCAATTACATTTTCACAACAAGTTTTAGGACTCTCAATGCACTTATCCCTTTTCAATATTTGCCTCATATGTAGTCAACAAGTAGGTAGCTCCTTCCCTAAGCGACAGTCTTTCATTGGTTCGCCATTATAGACGTTGCCTTCGAGAACGAGAGAGTTCATCCTTCGTTTTGACACTTATTTCATCCGTATATACAATTAGAAATTTGTATCGGGAGAATTACCAAAAAGGTTATAAACCTATTGCAATTATGTCAATTCAGTCCTAAACCTTTTGTATTTGTACCAATTCAGTCCTACCTTTTACATTTGTGTCAATTCAGTCCATCAGGCCAATTTTGGTCGGAGATCGCTGATGTGAAAATTTTAATAGTATTTTCTTTTCTAGGAAGAAAAAGCTATAAAATTTCAAAAAATGATAAGTTCTTTTTTCTTTTTTTTACATAGACATATATTGAGTCTATTCCTCTTCCTTCTTGACCTACATAGATAACATGAGTTGTACAGCCCCAACTACTAATTATATCTTTTTATATATCTTGATTAAGGGAATTGTCAAGAACAATCTAGGCAAGTAGCAATGGGTCCGGATCATTTTTCTAAGTAGCAATGCCACCGTTCACTACGTCAAACAAATGATTTTTTAGTGGGAAGGTATAAGACCCAAACAAAGCAAATTCGTTGACTTGACAAGTCTACCTAAATAAACATCGGCTTTGTTGAGCGATTGAAAGCTGGCCTCGTACGCATGAAATGCCTGCATAGTTAAATTCTACATATAGAGCTCGCTTGCATAGATCTAATACCAGGCATATCAAGTTCTAGCGCCATTGGTTAAATTTTTAGCAGTCTTCTGAAAACAGGGAAAAGCGTAAAAAAAAGTTTTGAATCTATTGCATTAGTGCCAATTCGGTTATAAACCTTTTACTACTGCAAATTTAGTCCTAAACCTTTTTGTATTTGTTTCAATTGAGTCCATCCTGCCAATTTTGATTTGAAACCGCTGACGTAGATGCCAGTCATCCTATATGACATGGACGGCGTTGACGTGGAATTTTTTAAAATAATTTTTGCTTTATAATATTTTTTTGTTTTTTTCTTCTTTTTTCCTTTTTCTTTCTTTACTCTCTTTTTTGTCTTATTGAGGGCCGGCGACCCTCGAGATAGTCCATGAACAAGGATGACTGAAGTCCATGTCAGCGATTTTCGACCAAAAGGACTTAATTGGCACAAATACAAAAGGTTTAGAACTAAATTGGCACTAATGCAATCGATTTTGGACTTTTTTGACACTTTTCCCACTGAAATATATGTAGATCGAATAGACACCCGCAAATGAAATATGACGACGCGGGCGTATATGAATTGTACATTAGTACTTGTTGATTGCCACATCATTTTGAAAAATTAATTTAGGATTGCCAATCTTAGTATTCTACATTATTCTATGATCCTAACGATTTTATTTCATTTAATGCTTGAAAATGACATTGATCTTATCCTATCATTAAATGCTTGAAAATGACATTGATATTATCTTATCATTAGATGCTTGAAAATGACTTGATGCTTATCCTTATCCAATTGACTTGGTATTGACTTTAGCCATCCTTATCCAATTGACTTACCATTGACTTACTTTTTAATGACAATTGACAACCATAGGCATCGGAACGGGGACGGATAGCTACGACAGCGTGACCGGGCGGTCGGCCGTGCGCCGCCCTTGCTGGTCGGACCGGCACGGTGCTGGCTGGGCACGACCAGCCCTTGCTAGTCGTTCATCCAGCACCGTCCCGTTGCACAATTATGAGATTATCTCCCTAATTAAGCGATAAAAAAATCTTGGTCTTTTATAGATTAAGCAACTAGAGGAAATACAGGTGGAACCTGATCATCGGTTAAGACTGTTCAAAGGGCGGAAGAGTTGGGCGATGTGTTTCTTGATTTATACCTAGAAACTTACCTCTTTGTCGTGTCATTCTTGTCTCTCCTCCAAAGGTCTTCGCCCACCACAATACACTAAACAAACCCCTAAAGTCTCCTTAAACCCAACACATCCTGCATATTCTTGACGAAGAAGAAACCCGAGAATAACGTAAAATTAGTCTCACGAAACTGGCCACATCGGCTGATCTCCGCCGTCTCCTCCAACTCTCTTACGAGGCTAATCTGGTGAACAGGAAAATCTTCACGTCTCAAACTCTTCTGTTCTTTCTTTTTGTTTCTTCCTTTTTCTCTAATTGTCGCGAAACTTCACCATGGCGACGTATTTATACCTTCATTATTGGTAATATCATTGACGTTGTTGGATTTTGTAGTGCATAGACATGGTCATACGGTGCAAAGAGTTCTATTTTGACGTGGATGAGAGTGTTCTTGTCTGCACCGGCAACAGACAAGCAGATGAGGTAAAGCTTTTCTGCTTTTGCTCTCATATTCACGAAAAACCAGCCAACTAAACCAAATTCCACCTGGTCTCACATCAAACTTAATGAGAATTACAAGACAAGCAGAGAAATGAAATTCCATCTAATAAGGTGAACGTGTATGATGGAAGATCTCTTATGTAACTCATACAGAAACAATCTTTTAATCAACGGTTATGCTTTTCTTGCTGCTTTGGCAGCAACAAACAGGCAAAACTGGAGAAGGGAACGCCGCCAGCTCCGGCGCCAAGAAGAAAAGAAAGAAATTCCAGATCTTTTCAAGGGATAGAGGTGGAGGAGTTAGCAAAGTAGAGAAGGTTGCTACCAGAAACGTAGGTAAATAATTGTTCGCCACAAAATGTTTGCTGTGTTAATCTGCTGATAGTCTCACTGCATTAGAATTCTCCAATGGCCATGCACACATTCAGCAACTTTATCTTATTTTGCGGAATTATATACATCGAATGAACATAATCAGCCTCTCTTTTTTAGCAAGTGCAATAAAGTAAAATAAAATATATAAGTTCGCTTCTAAACAAAGATACCCAGCTCTTTAAGAGCTTACCTGAGACTGTTGGTAGTTTCTTCTAGCCTCTGGTGTTATTGTTCTGTTGTCTATGAACATAGAAAGCATTTTGTGATGAAGTGTGAGAGTTTGTAACTTCACAGTCTACAACCAACTGCAACCCAAAAGCTCCAAAAGCATGCAGGTACTTCCTGGAGCGACTGCGTGGCTTCTGAGTTGCTTCCAGAACTCCAAAAGAATTTGCTTTTTAGAGATGTAATATCTTCAAAGAGCCAAAAGAAGCACCCTAAAAAAGTTAAAGCTATTGAAGAGAAACACTCACAAACACCATTGCAAACATCCACTCTGCCTTGGAGCTATTCTAAGTCGTTAAGGTCTCAACTGACAATCTTACTATAGACTCATTTATTAAGAGGTCAGTCTACAAGCTAAAAGTCTAATTGCTAGAAGACACGGATGAGTGTAATAGCAAGAAAAGAAGACTGCCTACAATATACGTGCAGGAAAAAAGAAAACTCTTCCTATGCACTTATTTTTGTCATCTATATTGTTTTTCTGAGGATGACAAGGAACATGCTGAGGGCCTAATTTACACTTAATAAAAAGAATTTAGCAGGCAAAATTCATTGGCCAAAAGAGTCCAATACCAGCTACCCGAGGTATTTTAAAACATTCGTTAGTTGTAGTGGAAGTCCCGTGTCAACCCAACTCTCAAATCTAAGTCTTAAGAGCTTATTTCATACCTGCTTTTGGATTTGAGCCGCCGGGTACCAAGGACTTGAATGTTGACGATATCTCCAAGAAATCAGCAGTTGCTGGGACTGTGGACAAAGCAAAAGCAGAAGAGAGGACCCGGAACAAAAGCTTAAGAAGTATGATCAGCTACTCTCCCCTGCCCAGCCTAAAAGCAGCCATGGTAGGAATCACAAGGAACTGCCTAAGTTTTTCTGCTCTTTCTTTCTTTCGGCATACTGAATCTTCAGTTATCTAGAAAGGTAGGAGTTCCTAGTTAATATTATATAAAACTTCAAGTCTTCAACCTATAAAGGCCAAAGCAGAGTAAGTTATTTCTCCAAACTGTACCCCCAGAAAAGCTTTTGACTTGAACTGTTTTTGGATTTAAGTGAAAATACAAATAATACGCCAAAATTATATAAAGTATGACCTATGTGTGTGAATATGTTCATTTTTCATTTTTTTTTATGAAAGCCACAATAATAACAATTGCAAGAATCCATATTACCACTAAGTTGAGGCTACAACTAAAGGCTTGGGCTGAAGTGCCTTGCAAAAAAGCTGTTTGTTTCCGCTAAGTAAAGAGTATGACGCCCAGCAAACAATACCCATATTTTCATGGCATGACCCATTTTGCGATTCACATGAAAACATGGAATCTCAAAATCTCGTACCAGCTTTCCTCCTATTTCTTGGTTCTGTTTATCAGGTACTAAAGACGTTAAGGTTGAAAATGTTGCAGAGAAATCAGTTCAAGTCAAGGCTTTGGAATGGGACCCAGGAAAGTCAAAAGAGAGGTTCCAGGAGCAGCAAAAGCAGAAGAGCGAGATGTGACCAGCTGGTCTCTCCTGCCGGGGTAAACAGCAACCATGGTAGGAATTAACAGGAAAGGAATCACCAAAAGTTGCACACATGTATAGTGAATATTTCTTTAGAATACTAGATCTTTTAATGAAAAACCAAAACTGACCAAATTTCTTTGAGCTTCCACCAGGCACAAGGGACATCTACATTGACAATATTCCAAGGAAATCAGCAGTCATCACAGGAGACAAAGGGAACTTAAAAGAAAGAAATGGGGAGGAAAGGACCAACACGTATGTGGTCTCCTCTCCCCAGGGTGGCAGCAATGAGATATTGTATGCAAAAGAGAGCCGGCACAATCAGAAGAAGAACGAGACAGAGGTAACATTCTTACAAGCAGATAAAATCAAACATAGCCTTAGAAGGACTAGTTTAATCATTGTTACTCTTCTACTCATTTTCAGAGATTCCGTGAATTTTCTCATGAGTAAAGTACTGCTATTATCATTATTATTTTGTGGTGAACAAGAAAAGTTTAACCGTGCATGGGTGGGTGGCTCCAGAGATCGAGCACCCTGGTTCTCCGGATCAGACTGCATTGTGATGACTGCATTCGGATAATACACAAGTGCATTTCAAAGTATAAAGGTAAGATGGACAATCTTCAGTCAATGCTCGACATTTGGGGCTTTTTTTACTAAACTGACCAAATGCACAGGATTGTCCCAGGTTACTGCCAAGAAATCTAGGAAGAGACAATGTTAAATAATTTGGTTTGGACAAGTACACATCTCTAATAAAGGATTTTTGTATGTTGAAAAACCTATAGATGATGATCATATGATTCTGTCAGACTTCTACTTCTCCCAAGTAGGTAAAGAACTTTTCATTCTTTAATTACTCATCAACCAACATGACTTCTTATCAAGTCGGTCAATATAGCATGATCAGCCATCCATATTGGTCAAAATATTACGGCAATGTCGGAATTGAGGTATTCTACAAGTACAAAAAAACATAAGAAATGTATATAACGACAAAAACAGGAATTCTACAATGAACCTAGTGCATCTACTCTACTTATTTTCTAGTGTTAGTACTCAGTAGCCTGTGGCCTTTCTCATATCATGCCATAACCAATTTCTGCAGACATTATTGATGTTCACTATATGAAGAGTGTTTATTTCGAATGGCAGGAATTGAATCGGTGGCTGTAGATGCGAGCAAGGACCAAGTATCAGTGACAGGGGTAGTGGATATGAAAGAACTTGTATCTTACCTAAAAGACAAGATCAGGAGGAATGTCGAAGTGGTTCCCACAAGAAAAGGAGGTGATAAAGAGATTAAGGACATGGTTAATACGGGTGGTTTTGGTGGTGCCGGGGAGTATGGCAAGAAAGAAGAACAATCTCCGCTCACCAAGGATGTAAACCAAAGAGAGAACCACTGGTCACTACAACATCCTGTCACACAATGGAATGATGAAGAGCTCCATGATCAGAATTATGGCATGGAAGCTTACCGAGGTTACATGAATCAGGGTGCTTCATATCAGCGATTCAATCAATCATATGCCCCTGACATTTTCAGTGACGAGAACCCTAATGCCTGCTCCATCATGTAACAGATCAATTGTGCCCGAGAACATGGATTAAGAGAAATGGTGCTTGAGAATGCTATAGATAACCAAGTATGCAGTGTATATAGATCTTTAGGGTCAAAGGAGCGTTTCCAAAGTCTTTATGTTGACAAAAGGTAGTACTTCCTAAGAAAGGAGGGGAATGAAAGAGTAAGGGGAAACATTTCATTTAGAGTGTAGCTGCCAGTTATGGCACTTGAGCCCTGCTAACATGTTTGGCCAGATCAGAGTGACTAAACTGGTTGTCCGCTGTCATTTGCTCCTATCAAGCGGGGCTCAACTCTGCCATATAGGTGGATGGGAATTTGGGATCATACCAGGTTACTGCTAGCCACAGATACAAATGAAAAATGTGGTGGCCTACTGTTGTGTTTATTGGGCTCTCTGGTTTAGTAATCAATATACAAAATTGTCATGCTTTATCGTACTACCTTTGCCCTCTCACATAAACAGTCATAGAACACATAAACAGTCATAGAACTTCCTCTATCTGTTTCCGATTTTGCATGCATGTGAAAGATCTGTATCTATCCCTAATTCATCCTCATGTGACACCTCGCATAACCAGTTTCCGGTCCAAGCAAAACACTACTAAAATTTCCACTTCCATCTCTCTGTCGGACTTAAAATGAATCTTAGGTACACGGTTCTGCAGATAAAAAACACAGATTTGCAGGATCTGTTGATCATATTCATTATTTCACCTCAGAACAATTATTTGGACCCACAGGTTCCTTCAAGCAATTATATATCGCCATCACAGCAGCTGCGATAGATGCGTCTTCTCCCTGTTGTAGTCGCAAATGTTCTTTAAATGGCATGTGAAAAGGATCACATTTTAGGAGGTGAGACTAAGTCCAAAAGGTACCATATTTTCTAGCTAAACGAGTCCAAAAGCTACGCGGAATGTCAATCAACGGAAGCACCTACATTGAAACTTATGACATTTCCTGTTCCAGAAACTCAATCAACTTGATATTCAATTATCACAACTATTCCACAGGAACAACAACATTCCACTAGATTACCGAAAGTTGGGTCAGGTACAAAGACACCCGTTAGATCATCCACGCCCCAGAAATCATTGGTTGCCACCCCTGTATAAGTAGTAAGATTCAACCTTAAACGATTTCAAGAATATCCAACAAGATGATTAGACGAAGAAACCGAAACACAAGAATGCCGAGACGTCAATGGAAACAGAACTATTCAATCTCTCAGAAGTGTAGGGAAACTGGTGTGATCAGGGTGATTCTGGGCTGGAATTCCCGGCTTAAACCCTGTATCCTTTTCAACATCAGCAATCTCTTGTGCCAATCTTTGTCTCCTGCGCACGAACCCGATGACCCATGCCTTAACCAACTTCGTGCAGGTTCGTTGTGCGAAACTTGAGCGCCTTCCATTGCAGTTTCGGACTGTTCAGACACTCGCTACCGAGAGCTCATAGTCAATCAAACGCCTCGACGGAACCAAATTCACCCCATTACTGGCATCACAGTTCAGACAGCATTATGATTTTAGAAAAAAAAAACATATTTTGACAAAAAAGGGAACCATTTTCTGGTGTTTATTTTTCGGGTTAATATCGCGAAAAATAAATTTACATGAATGGCAAATTTACCTCCTTAGACATCTAAATTATTTTTTTATCACGAAAAACCTCAAATTGGTATACATGTAACAAATTTACGCTAAATTATTTTTTTGACCAGCAAAAACTTCAAACTGATACACATGTGATAAATATACTCTAAATTAATTTCTTGACCATCAAAAATCCTAAACTGGTACAGCTGTGACAAATTTACCCTCCGTTATTTTCCGTTAAATTGGGTTAATGTCACGAAAACCCCAAACTGATACACTTGTGATAAACATAGTGTAAAAATATCAAATCGATACATACTATCTCGTGTCATCCAACTCAGCAATTTAACGAAAACTAACGAAGGGTAAATTTGTCACAAGTGCACCAGTTTGGGGTTTTTTTGTGGTCAAAAAATAGTTTTTGGTAAATTTGTCACAGTTGTACCGGTTTGGAGTTTTGATGGTCAAGAAATTAATTTATAGGGATTCTTTGAATTTCTATAAAAAGAGTATTTATAGGGATTCTTTGAATTTCCTTATGAGAAACAAGAAAGTACTGCTAGTCGGCTATTACCATTATTACTCTTTGGAGAATCAGAAAAGTTTAACTGTGCATGGGTGGGTGGCTCTAGAGAGCAAGCACTGTGGTTCTCAGGACTGGACTGCATTGTGATGGCTGCATTCAGGAAATACAAAAGTGCATTTCAAGGTATAAAGGTAAGATGGACAATCTTCAGTCACCGCTCAAGATTTGGTCTTATTTAACTACATCCAGGTAGACACGGCGTTAAATAATTTGGTTCCAACAAGTAGAAAAATTTAATAAAGGATGTATGTATGTTGAAAAACCAACAGATATTCATCATATGATTCTTTTCGACTGCTACTTCTCCCAACTAGGTAAAGAACTTTTCATTCTTCACTCAATTTTTCATCAACCAAAATGGCTTCTTATCAGTAGCCTGTGGCCTCTCCGGTATCATGCCACTAACTAATTTCTGAAGACATTATTGGCAATGGCATGCACTATATGAAGAGTTCTTATTGTGAATGGCAGGAGTTGAATCGGAGGCTATAGATGCAAGCAAGGATCAAGTATCAGTCACAGGGGTTGTGGAAATCAAAGAACTCATATCTTACCTCAAAGACAAGATCAAGAGGAATGTCGAAGTGGTTCCCACGAGAAAAGGAGGCGATAAAGAGGTTAATGACGAGGTTGAAAAGGGCGGACTTTGGGGTGAAGATTATGGCAGGAAAGAAGAACAGACTCCGGTCACCAAGAATGTAAACCAAAGAGATAACCACGGGTCACTACCTTATCCTATCATGTATTGGAATGATGGAGAAATTTATAATGGGGATCACGGCACGGAAGCTTACCGAGGTTACGTGAATCAGGGTGCTTCATATCAGCTATTCAATCACTCACATGCCCCTGACATTTTCAGCGATGAGAACCCTAATGCCTGCTTCATCATGTGACAGATCAGTCATGCTGGAGAACATGGATTAAGAGCAACTGTGCTTGAGAATGCTATATTTAACCAAAGATGCAGCGTATATAGGTCCATAGGAAGCTTTTTCAAAGTCATTACATTGACAAAAAGAAGGTAATATTCCCCTAGAAAGGAGGAAATGAAAAGAGTAAGAGGATACTTTTTTCATTTAGAGTGCAGCTATCGCGAGTTAATACGAACATAGAAAAAAAAGAGAAAATGAGATATGACCAGAGGTTTTACGTGGTTCGGTCAACCAAGAAAAATTTCCTTGGAAGCCTACGTCCACGAGAGAAATCTCCATATTTCTTAGCTTCTTGGGGGAGATACATTCTCATTAAATAAAGAAGAGTACATCATAGTTGCTAAACATAACTTATCACTTTTATGGTAAATACAGCTATTACACATTGGACCTTGATCCTCAATCTTATCATGATTTGGCAAGTTTATCTCGCCAATCTCGCCAACACTCCCCCTCCAAGTTGGGGCGAAAATGTCTTCTGAGGTCAACTTGGCCAACAGTTGTTGAAATACTCTTTTAGAAAGAGGTTTAGTAAACACATCAGTAAGTTGTTCTTTGCTTCGAACATAAAGAATCTCAATAGTTTTGTCCTGAACTTTCTCTCGAACAAAATAATAATCGACTTTGTTCTTTCATGGAAGACTGGATTTGATGCAATGTGAGTTGCTGCTTGGTTATCACCAAATAGCTTCATAGGACCACGAGATGCTTCAAGATCCAAGTCACTTAATAGCAAGGAAGCTAGACCAATTCACATGTCGTTGATGCCAGAGCTCTGTATTCTGCTTCAGCGCTCGAACGAGCAACCACGCTTTGCTTTTGATTTTCCACGTAACGAGATTACCTCCTACAAGAGTACAAAAATCAACGGTAGACCCCCTATCGATGGGACTACCAGCCCAATCAACATCGGCATATCCAACAACCTCTATGTGACCATATTTCTTCATAAGTCCTGGACATGACTTCAAATATCTCAATATATGGTCATGTGACTTTCGGTAGGAGCATGCATAAATTGGCTCACAAAGCTAATGGCATATGAAACGTCCAGTTGAGTGATAGTCGAATAAATTAGCCGACCAATTAATCTTTGAAACAGACCAAAATCTTGGAGAGGAGTAGTATTTTTTATCACTTTGTTCCCAAAGTCCATAGGAGACTTTGCAGGTTTGGCCCCCAATTTTCCTATTTCGTTTAACAAATCTAATGCATATTTTCTCTGAGAAAAAAAATAAGCCTTTGCTGGAATCAGTAACTTCAATTCCAAGGAAGTATCGCAACAGACCCAAATCCTTGATGTCGAACTTCTCATGCAAATGTTTTTTAAGAGATTCAATCTCTTGTAGATTATCACCGGTAATGACAATGTCATCAACATATTTTAACACTACTACAATTCCTTTAGAATTTTTCTTAACAAATAGAGAATGGCCGTACTCACCCATTTTAAAACCAAACGTTACCGAGGCCACACTCAACTTTTCGTACCATGCTCGAGGTGACTTCTTAAGACCATAGATTGCCTTCTTAAGTTTGCAAACAAATCCTTGATCTTCTAAGGGGTGATCTGGAGGGAGGTCCATGTACACTTCTTCTTCAAGTTCTCCATGAAGGATTCTTAACGTCCATTTGAAACAGAGACCAACCACAACTGACAACAACTGACATGAGAACTTTAACAGTATTCATCTTTACTATAGGAGCAAACGTTTCTTTGTAGTCCACTCTGTATGTTTGGGTGTATCCCTTGGCGACCAATCTAGCCTTGTTCCTCTCGATTGAGCCATCACTTTTGTACTTGATTTTGTAAATCCATCAACAATCAATAGGTTTTCAGTAGGTGATGGAATAATATCCCAAGTCTAATTTTTGTCAAGGGCTTGTAGTTCTTCATCCATGGCCTTCCACCAAATAGCTGATTGTTGTGCTTCAAGAAAGTTTGCAGGCTCAATGTTTGCATCTATAGCTGATAAGAAGGTACAAAAATCTGGAGAGATGTAATCATAGCAAATGTAAGCCTGAGACGACTAATAAGTGACAAAATCGCGAAGACAAGTTGAGGGCTGAGATGCTCGAGTTTAGAGATATTTCTTGGACAAGGTTGGGAATTAAGTAGTTATGTCTTGATTAGAAGTGTTTCTCCCATCTCTCTAGTTTTCATCAATCACCAAATCATCAGAAACAATCGGCAAGGGAGCAAATTCCATATCAAATCCACTGTAATCATAGGTGTTAGTGTTGTCACCACTATTCTCCCCCCGAATTTGATCCCTGGAAGGAAATACATGTGAGCTTCATCAAACGTAACATCATGAGAAATGAGCATTTTTTTGGTAGAGGGATCAAAGCATTTATAACCCTTTTTAACACTAGAATATCCCAAAAAAAATGCATTTGTTTGCACGAGGATCTAATTTACTCTTCGATGAAGTGTGAACATAGCACACACTACCGAATACATAGAGATGAGAGAGATTAATCGACCGGCCAAGGAGCACTTCCATAGGAGATTTGTATTGCAACACCTTACTAGGAAGACGACTAATCAAATAGCAACTTGTTAGGACCGCATCCGGCCAAAAATGCCGATATAAGTTTCCATGAAATAGAAGTGGTCGTGTTACCTCAAGGAGATGACGATTTTTTCTCTATGCAACCCCATGTTGTTGGGGAGTTTTAACACATGAAGTCTGGTGTACAATACCTAGACTTTTGAGAAACGACTCACAGGGGTGATTGGTATGTTCAGTCCTATTGTCCGTACGCAATATTTTAATTCGAGCACCATACTGCGTATAGATCATTCGAGTAAATTCCTTGAAGACTATCAATACTTCACTTTTAGAGGTAAGCAAATATAGCCAAGTAGTTCAAGATTTATCATCTATAACCCGTTACAAAGTACTTAAATCTATCTCGAGATTGAACTGGTGCATTACCCTAAACATCAGAATAAATCAACTCAAATAGTTCAGATGCATTATTTGTGCTTTGAGAAAAAGGCAATCTATATTGTTTAGCAAAATGACAAGTTTAACAAGAGCTTGAATCTAGAGAAAAAGTAGGATCAATGGATGATAACACCCGATCTGATGGGTGCCCCATACGCCAATGTCATAGTTGAGATGTTAAGCCTTATCCTGGCTAGCAACCAAAATTGTACCAAAAACACCAAAAGTATATAGCCCCTTTTGAAACCGACTTTCACCAAGCTTCCTCCTTGTGGTTCTGTCTTGAAAGATAACCTTATCATGGGAAAAAGTAACATCGCAATTTAGATCCCTGATAATTTTGCTAACAGATAACAAGTTAGAAGATAATGATGGCACAAATAACACATCAGAAGAGTTGGAAAATAAATCTAGTTTCCCAACCCCTTGAATATGGACCTTTTCACCATTGGCAATCGTAATAGGAGAATAGGAATCAGTAGGAACCTCACGCAGATGAGTTATCCAACGAGAAATACCGCACATGTGGTCAGTTGCTCCTGAATCAACTATAAAGCTATTCATAGAATATGTGTATAGGGCAAAGACATTACCAGAAGTTTGAGCCATATTTCCCGAGTCGGAACTCGGCTGAGACACACCGCCGGAGGACATCAGTTGCTTTAGTTGCAAGGATATTTGTTCTAGAGAGGTTTGGAGATCTGGACTAGTGACATGACTGGCAACTTTAGGATCCATAGTCTTATTTGTAGCCTTGTCCTTGCTGGATTGCAAGTGAGGGTGCAGATCCCAACAACGATCATGAGTATGCCCATCTTTGCTACAATGGGAACAATGAAACTTAGTATTACGGCCGCGGTCTTTCCCTTTGGCCCCATTAACATGAATGCCAGTACTAGCTTGGTTACCAGCATTAACTGCATTAGCCGAACTCTCTATCAGCTCTCTCCCTGATTTGGGTTCGGTATACATCACTCTTCGACGGGTTTCTTCTCGTTGAATAGTGGCATAGACATTAGTAAATGATGGTAAAGTAGCACTCATAAGAATCTGTCTCTTAACATCTTCATATTCAGGTCAAATACTAGCAAGCAATAGAAATATGTGATCTTGTTGTTCTCGTTGAGTATACACATCGATAGATTGAACTGGAGGACGATACTGTTGGAGTTCATCCCATTTCCAATTGAGATGTTCAGTAAAAGGTTGGCCAGAGGCTTGCTCAGTATGAGCAATCTCCTGTTGCAACTCAAAAGTTCGGGAAGCATTATCTTGATGTCCATACATATCACGAAGAGAATCCCATAGTGCCTTTGCAGCATCAAAATATGCAAAAATCTCATAGATTTGGGGATCCGTGTAGTTAAAAGTCCATGACATGACAAGATTGTCAGTAGCTTGCCACTCGACATATTTAGGATTAGTGATAGGAAGCGGTTTGATCAAGCAATTAACATGCCACAACTTTGATCTTCCTTCAAGAGCGATTGTAACCGCCCGAGACTTGGGGAGGTAATTGCAGCCATTGAAAAGGATAGAGGTGAGTTGAGTGCTCATTTCATTCAAGCGAGACGACCCAAATCGGTGGTAACATAGGTGTTGGCCATTGTGCAAAAATAACGAAAACGGGAAAACTTATCTAATTAAAAAGACAAGGTGCAATAGCCAATGAAGCAGCAAGGAGCGTAGGAGCTTGATGTTGATCTTGTTTGCTCTGGTATCATGTCGAGAGTTAATATGAACATAGAAAAGACAGAGAAAAGGAAATATGAACAGAGGTTCTACGAGGTTCAGTCAACCAAGAAAAAGTTCCTTGGAAGCCTACATCCACAGGAGAAATCTCCATATTTCTTAGCTTCTTGGGGGAGATACATTCTCCTTAAATAAAGAAGAGTACATCATAGTTACTACACATAGCCTATGATTTTTATGGTAAATACAATTATTACACATTGGACCTTGATCCTCAATCTTGTCATGATTTGGCATGTTTATCTCGCCAATCTCACCAACAGTAGCTACCATTTAGGACACTTGAACCATGCTCCAATTTGACGCCCTTTCTTGTTATGTTGTTGAATTTTTCCCGGTAGAAAAGGGTATATCTTAGCTCCATTTCGGCAGCTAGAAGTATATAGTTTGTTTACTTAAGTGTTATACTCAACAAGCTGAAAGCTCTATGAAGAAAACAATGAGAGAGAGATCAGACGATGCATTCCCTAGTTTGTTATCTATGTTTAGAAGCATGACATGACAATGCGGAGAATCATGTCTTTATGTGGTCGATTAATATATTAAGTTCTCTTATTTTCTGCTTCTTATTGACTCTCATTATGTAATTGAATACTGCATTGGAGAGGATTCCTTAGCCTTTGAGGATCTGGGTACAACGAGTACGACACATGACAGTAAAACTCTAGCTTCAACCATACCTTTGTATAGTTGGGTGGACCGTGGCTTAACTGTTCTGCTTGGGACTTATTCTCGTGTCTTAAATAATTTTGCCAGTGTGACGTAATAGCAATCGTCATGAGGATGACCGATGTCCAGTTTCATGAACGGAATAGAAACTTCCCATGTAATTTGTCATGCTTTATCTATCACCTTAGCTCTCTCACATGAATTATCATAGAATTTCCCCCTAGGGGGGTTTTTTTTTTTTTTTTGGTTAGGTAAGATATGTATAAATCAAACAAAGCGCAGATTTACAAGACGAAACTCGACACCACAAGGAGAAGCCTTGCACTCATAGTGACACCAGGAGATGTAACTACGGATGCAAGGGTGTCGTGGGTTCAAAACAAAAAGATGGTATAACCCAAGGTAGAATACACAACGAAAGAAGAGGCCAAAATACATGGCCTAAGAGTAAAACAGAACAGGATAGAGAAGCCGAGGCTCAAACAAAAACCGACAGATTGATGCCCTAGCTAGAGGTTTTCATCTTGCATGAATGTGAAACTAGCTATCCCTAATTCATCCCCATGGGACACCTCGCCTACCCAGTTTCTTGTCCCCAAGCCCAACACTACTGCAATTTCAACTTCCAGTCTCCCCATCAAACATCTTAAGTACATGATTCTACAGATGAGGACACAGAAGAATAGAACTTCCCCACCATAGGAAAAGGAAAATCTTATTTGCGGGATGCGCTGATCATGTACATTATTTTACCTCACAACAGTTTTTTGACCCACCGGTACCCTCAAGCAATTAGGGCATATTTGGTAACGCTCATATTTCTCTGATTTCTATTCTTTTGTTCTCGAAAATAGAAAAAGAATATAATTTTTTTTGGTAACGTTAATTAATTTTTCTGTTCCCGAAAATAGATCATTGGCCAGGGAACAATTTTGGAATAGAAAGAAGAAGCAAAAAAAATCGATTTCTTTATTCTCGGGAATAAAATTAAAAAAAATCATTTCTAACCAGAATTTATTCACAAGAACAGAATTATTACCAAACATGCCCTTAGATATCGCCGTAATAGCAGCTTCCATAGATGCGTCTTCTTCATGTTGGAGTCGCAAAAGTTCTTTAGATTCATCTGTGATGGGGCATGTGAAAAGCACCATATTTAAGGAGGTGAGACTAAGTCCAAGAGGTACAAAGTATTCACCTTTTCTCTCCAATAAATCATATTTCCATATTTTCTGTTGGTGGGACCGCCTATGTGGGGTCCAACTAGCAAATAAGACAAGAAACAAAAGAAAAACAAAAGAAAGAAAAAGACAAAAAGGCAAAAAGAAGAAAGAGAAGAAGAGGGGCTGCTTCGTGTGTGCCCTGTGCCCGAAAGAAAAGAAAAATACAGGGAAGGAGAGAGAGTCAGTTCTGTGTGTGCAAACAGAGCCCGAGAGAGAAGGGAGTAGAGAAAGAAAGGGCGCGATTCGAAGGCCAAACATTATCAGAATTGGTTCAAATTTCGGTATGTTGTTCGTGAGACCGAGGGCTATGAGTTGATCAATTTCGTTCGTAGAGAAACTTTTTCGAATTCTCCAATCGCGGTTAGAGTTTTCTTGCCCCATTTGTATTGTTCTTCTACCTTTGCGGCGATGAAATGCTATTGTATTGTTGACGTTGAGCCTCTAGAGTGTGACTAGAGAGAAATCCCTTTGTATATCCTACTATTCTTAGTTATTAGTGAATGTTTTGGGTCATCCATGATTTTTCCCATTTTGGGTTTTTCACGTAAAATATTGGTGTGTTGTCTTCTTATCATTCGGATATTATATTCACTTGTTTTTGAAGTTGTATCGCTGGATATATTGTTGGTTGTTGTTGGGTTAAGTCGGTTTAGTTTTGGGAGAGATATTGATCCTGGATTGGCTTAGTTTGTACCAAATTACTGCCCGTTTCTCCCCAACAAAGTGGTATTAGAGCTAGCGTTGAAATTCTAGTTTTAAATGGAGGATACAAGTGGCACCATGTTTACGTTAAATGCCTCGAATTACTCCTTATGGAAACCTCGGATGGAAGACATGTTATATTGCAAATATTTATATGATCCCGTCGATGATGATGAGGCTCAAGGAGACAATGAAGACAAAGAGCGGGAGTGAATGAATCGAAAAACTGTTGGGTTTATTCAACAATGGATTGACGATAATGTGTTTCATCATGTTGCTCAAGAAACGAAAGCAAATACATTGTGGAAGAAACTACAAGATTTCTATGAGAGGAAAACCCCACAAAATAAAGCTTTTTTAGTTAAAAGACTTGTGAATTTGAGATACAAGGAGGGAAGTAGCATGTCGGAGCACTTGAATGAATTTCAAGATATTGTAAATCAATTGACAAATCTTGATATTGACCTTGGTGATGAATTGCAATCATGTCTATTGCTTGGTACTCTTCCCGATAGTTGGGACACCTTGGTTGTGGCCTTAGACAATTCGACTCCTTTCGATGTGATTTCTATTAGCATGGTTAAAGAAAACTTGTTCAATAAAATAACAAGGAGAAAAAACTTGAATTATACTTCTAGATCGGAGGCTCTTATCATAGAAAACAGGGCGAAAAATAAATCAAAAAAGTTCCAAAGTAATGATAATAGGGGCAAGTCAAGAGGAAGGTCGAAGTCAAGGCCAAGGAGGAGTGCGAAGTGTTACAATTGTGGCAAGATTGGACATTATGCTAAAGAATGTTGGCTACCAAAGAGATATAGATCCCATGATAGAAATGGAGATAGAAAGAAGGTTGAGAAACAGGTGACATCGGCAGTTGCATCCGATGGTGATATTGTGTTCTTTTGTGACAATGGTTGTGTGAACCTTACATGCCAAGACTCTAGCTGGATTGTTGATTCCGCAACTTCATTTCATGTCACCTCACGGTGTGACTACTTTACCTCTTATTGCACCGGTGACTTTGGTTGTGTTATGATGGGAAACAATGGTGTTTCAAAGGTTATCGGCATGGGAGATGTTTATTTGGAGACTGATATTGAATGTAATTTACTTCTGAAAAATATGAAACATGTTCCGGATATTCGACTGCACTTGATCTCCATAGGGACCTTAGATGACGATGGTTATTGCAATTCCTTCTATGATGGTAAATGGAAATTGATTAAAGGCTCTATGGTAATGGAAAAGGGCAAGACGACACTCTCTAGACCATGCAAGCAAATTGATAAGAGAAGAAGTAAATGCAGTGGAGGACTCTGTAGTTGACCTATGGCATATGAGACTTGGCCATCTTAGCGAGAAGGGGCTTGAAACTCTTGCTAGAAAGAATCTTCTACTATTGAAGGAGAGAAATCTGACGAAATGTACTCATTGTATAACTGGTAAGCACCATAGATTCTCATTTCATAGTTCATATCCACACAGAAAGTCAAATATACTTGATTTAGTTCATACTGATGTTTATTTCATGGATGCTAGAACACTTGGTGGTGTGTTATACTTTGTGACATTTATTTATGACTGCTCTAGAAAAGTGTAGGCTGTTGCTTTGAAATCTAAAGACCATGTGCTTACTGCATTCAAACAATTTCATGTCAACGTGGAAAGAGAAACCGAGAAGAAGCTTAAATGTGTTTGAGCCGACAATGGTGGTGAATATAGAGGCCCGTTTAAATATTATTGTAGGGATTATGGTATCAAGCTTGAGAAGACTATTTCAAAAACACCACAACAGAATAGAATAGCGGAGAGAATGAACGAGACAATTAACAATCAGATTCGGTGTATGCTCTCTCATGCGAAGTTGTCTAAGTCATTTTGGGGTGAAGCGATGAGAATGACAGTTGACTTGATAAATCTTTCTCCATTAGTTCCTCTTAAGGGGGATGTTTCGCAACGAGTTTGGAGTAGAAAAGATGTTTCTTAAAGTTATCTTAAAGTGTTTGGTTGCCGGGCATTTGTACATGTTCTAAGAGATGAAAGGTCCAAGCTTGATGACAAGTCTAAGCAGTGTATCTTCTTGGGTTATGGACATGAAGAGTTTGGCTACAGGTTATAGGATCCAATTGCAAAGAAAGTCATTAGAAGTCGAGATGTTGTGTTCTTTGAGAATCAAACCATTGAAGACATCGACAAGCCAGGGAAGCCAAAGAATGTGGCTCAACACGTTGTTAGTTTCAGCCCAAATCCTCCTATCGTATTGGGTGGAAATCACGGGGGAAAAATGCATGAAAATCATGAAGATGGTGAGTCCTCACAGAATGTTGATTCTTTAGTCAAGATAAGTGGAATACTTGAGCAAGAACAACTCGTTAAACCAGTTAAGCAAGAACAACCGGTCCTACCTTAAGTTAGAAGATCGGAAAGAGAACATAGACCCTCAAAAAGATATCAATCGCATGAGTACATGTTACTCACTGATGTAGGAGAGCCAGAAACTTATGAAGAGTTTATATTATGTGATCAAAAGAATGAGTGGCATGAAACCATGCAAGAGGAGCTCAAATCTTTGCATGAGAATCACACATTTGAATTGGTGAAGTTGCCTAAGGGCAAGAGAACACTCACAAATAAGTGGGTGTACAAGTTAAAAACGAAAGAAAGTAGTTTGCAACCACGATACAAGGCTAAACTTGTTGTGAAGGGCTTTCATCAGAAGAAGAGAATTGACTTTGAAATGATCTTTTCACCAGCTATAAAAATGCCTTCTATTCGAGTTATTCTTATGTTGGTCGCCAGTTTGGATTTTGAAATCGAACAACTTGATGTAAAGACAGCTTTTCTTCATGGAGACTTAAAATGAGAAATATATATGGAGCAACTGGAGGGATTTGAAGTTAAAGGCAAGGAGCATCTCGTATGCAGGTTGAGAAAAAGTCTATATGGTCTCGAGCAAGCACCATGGCGATGGTATATAAAGTTTGATTCATTCATGGAAGATCATGGATATGGTAAGACCAACTGTGATTCTTGTGTCTTTATGAAAAGATTCTCAGAAAATGATTTTATTATCCTCCTACTCTATGTGGATGACATGTTGATAATTGGGCATGATGCTAACAAAATCAAGAGCTTGAAAAATGAGTTGAGTAAAGCTTTTGCTATGAAGGATTTGGGACCAGCTAAGCAAATCCTTGGCATGAGAATTACTTGTAATAGGAAGAAAAGGGACCTTTGGCTATCTCAGGAGAAGTACATTGAAAAGGTGCTAGAAAGATTCAACATGAGCACACATAAATCGGTAAATACTCCACTTGCTAGCCATTTCAAGTTAAGTAGTAACGAATGCCCTACATGTGAGAAAGAGGAGGAAGAGATGATGAAAATTTATTATACATCGGTCGTGGATAGTTTGATATATGTCATGGTTTGTACAAGATCAGAGTTGGTGTTGTGAGTAGATTTCTCTTAAATCCAGGTAAAGAGCATTGGAGCACTGTGAGATGGATTTGAGATATCTTAGAGGCACTTCTAGATTTTGCTTATGTTATGGAAAAGGAAAGCCTGAGTTGAGTGTGTTGAAATATAACGCGAAAATGCTAACGGATCTTGCAAATATATCAATACGAAAATACCAAAGAAATAAACGATAAAGGACACCAGATATTTACGTGGTTCGGTCCTAATGTCGATACCTACGTCCACGGGGAGAGCTAGCAATATAATCCACTATAATCGGAGAATCGGAGTTACAATCGCTCATGCACTAGAGGGTTTCCCACACCTAAATTAAGCCCAAAATAAACCCACAAGTATTATCTCATAATCTCTCACAGAAATCTCACTTAGAAAAACTCACAGAGAAAAA
Organism: Lenwebbia sp. NSW1173648; assembly: GCA_029784005.1. Lineage (NCBI taxonomy): Eukaryota > Viridiplantae > Streptophyta > Magnoliopsida > Myrtales > Myrtaceae > Lenwebbia > Lenwebbia sp. NSW1173648. The sequence continues at coordinate 15,130,152 of JARCGZ010000008.1, read as the reverse complement.
CGATACTCGTCTTGTTTGCTATAGAAACGGCTGAACCAAGAACGCCCTTGACATTCTTTTTCTTCGTTCTCCATGCGGCTCAGAGTGTGTTCCTTTGATGGACTCCTCTGTCTTGGCTTCAATTTGGCTTCTAAGCAAAGGATGAGAAATTCCCTTTTTCTATCTATTCTCTGTACGGCCCAAGAAGTCAAAGATTCGTTCCTTTGTTTGACCGACCAATCACAGGACAAGCCAAAGGCATCCACTGTACGGGCCAAGAGATGAATCTTTTTTTCAACGGAAACAAATCTCCACATATATATATATATATATATATATGCCTTCAAAAGGAATTCTAATCCACATTAGAATTCTCCGATTTATTTCCTAATAGATTCAGTTTAACAAAACGATCCACATTTTCCTATTCGGATCGGGTTCCGTAAACAGTTCGAACTCGAGACATAATACTAACATAGTGGCTATTCAAATTCCGATTATGCTAGTGAAGTGATTTTTGAAAATCCACATCGGGTTATATGATGACTTTGGCAAGGGTGCAGTTTCATGGCAATCGAGATTGCAAAAATGTGTTGCTCTGTCTAAGACTGAAGCGGAGTATATCGCTATCACTGAAGGAGGTAAGGAACTCTTGTGGATGCAAAAATTCTTACAAGAGTTGGGTTTAAAGCAAGAGAAGTTTGTTACATATTGTGATAGCATGAGTGCTATCTATCTTAGTAAAAACCCGGTGTTGCATTCGAGATCGAAGCATATTGATGTGAAGCTCTTCCTACTTAAAAAAGTCCACACCGACGACAATGGATCCGACATGATGACCAAAGTCTTGCCCATGGTGAAACTTGACTCTTGTAGAAACAACGCGGGCATGATGAAACTCCTCACATGAGGCGGAAGGGGAGATTTGTTGGTAGGACTGCCTATGTGGGGGTCTAGCTAGCAAATAAGACAAGAAATAAAAAAAAAAAACAAAAGAAAGAAAAAGACAAAAAGGCAAAAAGAAGAAAGAGAAGGAGAGGGGTTGCTTCATGTGTGCCCTGTGCCCGAGAGAAAAGAAAAATACGGGGGGAGGAGAGAGAGTCAGTTCTGTGTGTGCGAAGAGAGCCCGAGAGAGAAGGGAGTAGATAAAGAAGGGGCGCGACTTTGCGGTCCCGATTCAAAGGCCAAATGTTGTCAAAATTGGTTTAAATTTCGGTATGTTGCTCGTGAGACCAAGGGTTACGAGTTGATCAATTTCGTTCGTAGAGAAACTTCTTTGAATTCTACAATCGCGGTTAGGGTTTTCTTGCCCCATTTGTATTGCTCTACCTTTGTAGTGATGAAATGTTATTGTATTGTTGATGTTGAGCCTCTAGTGTGTGACTAGAGAGAAACCCCTTTGTATATTCTTGGTGCTTAGTGAAAATTTTGGGTCATCAGTAGTTTTTCCTGTTTTGGGTTTTCCACGCAAAATCTTGGTGTATTGTCTCCTTATCATTCTGGTATTATATTCACTTGTTTTTTATGTTGTATCGTTGGATATATAGTTGGTTGTTGCTTGATTAAGTCGGTTTAGTTTTGGGGGAGATATTGATCCTGAATTGACTTAGTTTGTGCCAAATTACTGCCCATTTCTCCCCAACATTTTCCAGCCAAGTGACTCCGAAAAGCTACGCGGAATGTCTAAATCAATGGAAGATTAGATATAACTAGGTCAATGCTAAAATTGAAATAATTAGTTTGTGAACTTTAGTCCAATGTGCAATATCATTCTTGGACGTTCAATTTGTTCAATATGGTCCTTAAATTATTCTTAAATATTTAGTCTAGTAATTAGACTTTCAATTTGTTCAATCTAATCCCTCATTTTTTTTTTAACAAAGTGAAATCAGGTTTTCAGTACCATGCACAAGTATTATAATCACACTATTATCCATATTAATATTTTTCATTTCGATCCATTTCCCAAATCAATTTTTTCATTGCTTTTTGTCTTTATAAATATTACAAGAGGTCCATTTTCATATATCACCCTATGATCTCTAAAACAGTAAAAGTATAACCGCATCTAAAATCATATCAAGTTGATAATCCTACTATTTTGAGAAGGGTGATACTATTAAAAATCTCAAATCGGTACGCTCATTATCACTTGACTATAGGATTTATACGCTCATTGTATATATGCGGTCTCCCTCTATTTATTAATTTAAGCTTTTGGGTTGAACTTTATAACGAAATTGATGAAAGGTTAATTTATAAAAGATGTATCTTATTGGTCCTAAAAGCATGTTGAGGGCTGATGCGGACAGTTTGAGTACAGGATGAAACTTACCTTTAAACTATGTACAAACCACAACTACAATTTTTTTTTTTTTTTTTTTGTATCTTGATTAAGAAAAATTGTCAAGAACAATCTATGCAAGTATGCTCCTTGTAACTCGGAGCTGATCAGCATATTTGGTCTTTTAGGATAGAGTTATAAGACCCAAACAAAGCAAATTCATTGACTTGATAAGTCTACGTAACTAAACATCACTTCTTGTTTTTTTTTTTTCTTTCCTTCTGAGAGATTGCAAGCTACTAGCCTTTGAGATAGAGCCTCCGAAGATGGCCTCTTGTGCAGGTTCTTTCTTAGTTAGTGAACAAAAAACACAAACAGTTCGTCAAACAGGTTCTTTCTTGATTCATACCCAGAAACTTCCCTCTCTCGTGTTCTTCGCGCACCACAGGTTTTGATAAAACCCCAATGTTTGATCGACCTAACACGATGCGAAATTACACTCGTGAAACTCGCAACGTAAGCTGATCTACGCCATCGCCTCCAGCTTTCTTTCAAGGCGAATCTGGTGAATGATAGAATCTTCACATCTCAAACAATTCTTCTTTCTTTTGTTTTTCCTCCTTTTTCTAATTGTCGCCGGAATTCATGCATGGCGACGTATTTTACATTCATTGTTGTTGATAATATCAACGTTGTCGGGTTTTGTAGTGCACATACATGGTCATACGTTGCAAAGGGTCCTATTTTGACGTGGATTATAGTGCTCATGTCTGTACCGGTAATGAACAAGCTGATGAGGTAGAGTTGTTATGCTCTAGCTCTCCTATTGGTTGGGAATTCAATAAAAACTGGGCAACTAGCCTAAATATCAACTGATCTCACATCAAACTTAATGAAAACCACAAGACAAAGTAGGAAAGGAAATTCCATCTAATACGGTCAACGTGTACATATGAAGGACGATCTCTTCATTAACTACAACAGAATAATACTCTTTTAATCCATGGATAAATATTTTTCTTCTTGTTTTGGCAGGAACCAACTGGCAAACCTGGAAAAGGGAACGCCACCAGCTCCGGCACCAAGACGAACAGCAAGATATTCGGCATATTTTAAAAGGGTAGAGGTGGAGGAGTTAGCAAAGTCGAGAAGGTTGCTACCCGAAAAGAATGTAAAAAGATTGTTCGCCACAAAACGTTTGCTGTTAATCTGCTCGACCAGCAAGTTTCCTTGATCTCAATAGGCTCATATTTCTGAACAAAAAAAAAAAAAAGAGGCTCCTAGTCTAATTGCGTTAGGTTCTCTGATAGCCATGCACATATTCAGCAACTAGATCTTATCATGATATAGAACATATATCAAATAAACATTATCCGCTCCTCTTTGTAGCAAGTGCAAAAAGGAAGAGATAAAGGATGGGTTATCTTCTAAACGAAAGTACCCAGCTATTTGACAGCTTACTTGGGATTCTTGTAGTTTCTTCTAGCCTCGGGTGTTATAGTTTGTGTTGTCTATGAACATAGAAAAAGTGTGGGTGCCTGTATTTTTCAATCTAAAACCAACCGCGCCCCAAAAGCTCCAAAAGCATGCAGGTGCTTCCTAGGGCGCGTCCGTGGCTTATGAGTTGCTTCCAGAACTCCAAATGCTTTTGCTTTATAGAGCTGTAATAATATCTTCTTAAGAGAGCCAAAAGCACCCTAAAAAGCTAAAGCAATGGCAGAGAAACACTAATGCACGCCCTCGCAAACATCCACTCCACCTTGGAGCTATTCTGAGATGTTTTGGTCTCAACTCACAATTTTATTATACACACACTTAAAAGAATTCAGTTACAAGCTAAAAGTCTAACTGCTAGAAGATGCTGATGTATATTGGAGAGAGAGAGAGAGAGATTTGAAAATGAAAAAAAGAAAAAGAAAAAAAAAGGAACAGATGTTGGCTAAAAATGATGTCTTATACTTAATATGGTCGTCATCATGTAGATCAAGTTACGATAAATTTGGCCTCAAATTCTAAACTCAGTTTCTCTCCCACTAAAAAGTCCATACCAATAGAGCTTTCCACAAGAAAACTTATTAACTAATTGATAAATCTAGTGTTTTAACCCATGTCCATGTTGCATGGGTGTGTCACTAGTATACTTCATGTGATACAAGCAGCTAATGCACATCCAAAAATGCTCCATCATCATCACCTGGTGGATTAATCGATCATGATCCTAAAACGTGGAGAAATTCCCTAATACTTCACAAGTAGTCTCACACTTTTTTCTCCTTTTTTCTATGAGTACCTATTCTCAATGTATGTCCTAAACATTATGCAGCATCCAATTCGCAACATAATTCGTCCAAACCCGACTCTCAAATCTCGTCTAAACAGCTTATTTTCTGCATGCTCTCTTGGATTTGGTCCATCGGGTACCAAGGACTTGAATATTGACACTCTCTCCCAGAAATCAGCAGTTGTTGAGACTGCGAACAAAGCAAAAGCAGAAGAGAGGACCCAGGAACAAAAGCATAAGAAGTATGATCAGCTATATCCCCTGCCCAGCCTAAAAGCAGCCATGGTAGGAATCACAAGGAAATGCCTAAGTTTGTCTGCTCTTCCTTTCTTTTGGTGTATTGAATCTGCTCTTCAAGTCTGCAACCTATAAAGGCCAAACCAGAGAAGTTGCCCAAACTGTCCCTCAAAAGGTTTACTTTAACTGTTTTTGGACTTTCAGTGAAACTACAAATAGTAAGCCAAAATTTATATTATAAAGTATGACACGTATATGTGTATATGTTCCTTTTTTTTTCCAATGAAATCACAAATTAAGAATTGCAAAAACCCATATTACCAGCTAAATCAAGGCTACAACTAAAAATCTTGCCCTGAAGTTGATAAAAAATAAAATAAAATAAGCTGTTTGTTTCAGCTAAGTAAAGAGTAAAACGCCCAACAGACAATACCCATCTTTATATGGCAAGACCCATTTGGCTATGCACATGAAAACATGGACTCTCAAAATCTCACACCAGCTTTCCTCCTATTTCTTGGCTCTGTTCATCAGGTACTAAAGACATTAAGGTTGAAAATGTTCCAAGGAAATCAGCAGGAGTTATATGGAACCCAATAAAGGCAAAAGAGAGGTTCCAGGAGCAGCAAGAGCACAAGAACAAGAAATGTGACCAGCTGGTCACTCCTGCCTGGCTAAACAGCAACCATGGTAGGAATTAACAGGAAAGGATGCACCAAAAGTTGCTCAAATGTATAGTGAATATTTGCCTAGAAGCCTAGATCTTCCAATGTAAAACCAAAACCGGCCAAATCTGTTTGAGCTTCCACCAGGCATGAAGGACATCTATATTGAAGGACATCTATATTGACGGTATTCCAAGGGAACCACCAGTCATCACAAAAGACAAAGGGAACTTAAAAGAAAGAAATGAGGGCGAAAGGACTAATAAGTATGTGGTATCCTCTCCTCCGGGTGGCGGCAACAAGAAATCATATTCAAAAGAGAGCCCGTTCAACCAGAAAAAGAATGAGACAGAGGTAATATTCTTACAAGCAGATGAAATCAAGCATAGCCTTAACAGGACTTGTATAATCATTGTTACTCTTCTACTTATTTTCCAAGATTCTACAAAAGTTCGCATGATTAAAGTATTGCTATTATCATTATTACTTTTTGGTGAAAGAGAAATTTAACTGTGCATGGGTGGGTGGCTCCAGAGAGCAAGCACCCCGGTTCTCAAGACCAGACTGCATTGTGATGGCTGCATACAGAAAATACAAATGGTGCATTTCAAGGTATAAAGGTAAAATGGGCAATCTTCAGTCAATGCTTGAGATTTGGGCTTATTTAAATTTAACTAATGCACATGATTGTCCCAAGTTACTGCCAAGAAATCTAGGTAGAAACAATGTTAGCTAATTTGGTCACGATATGCACAAAATATAAAGGATTCATGTATGTTGAAAAACCAATAGATTGACATAATATGATTCTTTTAGACTTCTACTTCTCCCAACTAGGTAAAGAAATTTTTTGTTTTTTACTCCATTATTCATCAACGCACATGACTTCTTATCAAGTGGGCCAATATAGTGCGACCAATCATTCATATTGATCAGAATATTAATGAAAATGTCAGAGTAGAGGTACTCTACAAGCATATAAGTACATTACAAACAACAACGAAAGGAATTCTACAATGAACATAGTGCATTGACTCATACTTATTTTTTAGTGCTAGTACTCAGTAGCCTGTGGCCTTTCCGATCTCATGCCACTGACCAATTTCTGCTGACATTATTAGCATTCAGTATATGAAGGAGTCAAATGTAAATGGCAGGAGTTGAATCGGTGGCTATAGATGCAAGCAATGATCAAGTATCAGTGACAGGGGCAGTGGAAATGAAAGAAGCCGTGTCTTACCTCAAAGACAAGATCAAGAGGACTGTTGAAGTGGTTTCCACAAGAAAAGGAGTTGATAAAGAGATTAAAGACAAGGCTGATAAGGCTGGTCTTGGTGGTGCATTATATGAAGTTAGCTCTAGGTATGGGGTCCTATCGAGCCGCTTTAACTTTTTGATTTTCTATCATAACTGTCACTACCCTACTATTCCTTCTTAAAGGAAAGGGAATTTCTACTATTCCAACACGCACAGTAGATATATTCTGGGGTTTACACATACTTCTATTTGCTGTTATAACAGAAATTGGCATTCACAGCATAATATTTTCTTTGTGTGGTGGAACAATGATTTTCCACAAAGCAGTGACGAACGGTCTAACTTGTACAAATCATTCCATTTGCTGGAGATTATGGCAAGAAAAAAGAACAAACTCCGCTCACCAAGAATGTAAACCAAAGAGACAACCACTGATCACTACCTCATCCTATCACATATTGGAATCATGGGGAAGTCCATAACGGCAATTACGGTACGGAAGCTTACCAAGGTTACATTAAGTCAGGATGCCTCATATCAGTGGTTCAATCCCCATATGCCTCTGACAATTTTAGTGACGAGAACCCTAATACAGGCTCCATCATGGGATAGATCAGTCGTGCTTGAGAATATGGATTAAGAAATTGTGCTTGAGAATGCTATTGATAACCAAAGATGCAGTGTATACACGTCTCTAAGTCAAAGAAGCATTTCCTAAGTCATTAGGTTGACAAATAGAAGGTAAAATTCCGCTAGAAAGGAGGAAATAAGAAGAGTCAGATGAAACTTTTCATTTCGGGTGTCGCTGCAAGTAAGGACACTTGACCCCTGCTAACACATTTGACCAGATCAGAGTGACTAAACTGGTTGTCTGCTGTCATTTGCTCCTGTCAAGTGGGGCTGAACTCTGCCTTATAGGTGGATCCGGATTTGATATCATAATAGGTTACTGCTGGCCTCAGATACAAATGAAAAATGTGGTGGTCTACTGTTTTATTTATTCAGCTCTCTGGTTTGGTAGTCCATATACAAAGTAGTCATGCTTTGTTGTATAACCTTAGCTCTCTCACATCAAGTATCATTGAATTTCCCCCAACTGTTTTCACATGCAAAAGATCTGTATCTATCCCTAATTCATCCTCATGCGACACCTCGCATAACCAGTTTCCTGTCCCCAAGTCAAACACTACTAAAGTTTCCACTTCCATCTCCCTGTCGAACTGAAAAGCATCTTAAGTACATGATTCTGCAGATAAAATACATAGAAGAACAAAAATTTTCCACCACATGAAAAGGAAAATCTGGTTTGTAGGATCTGTTGATCATGTACATTATTTTACCTCAGAACAGTTATTTGGACCCACAGGTTCCCTCAAGCAATTAGATATCGCCACCACAGCAGCTTCAATGGACGCGTCTTCTCCCTGTTTTAGTCGCACTGTTCTTTAAATTCATCTCTACTGGGGAATTAAAAAGCTTGAATGAGACAAGTCCAAAAGGTGCAAAGTATTTACCTTCTCTTTCCAATAAAAAATATTTCCATATTTTCCAGCCAAACGACTCCAAAAGCTACGTGGAATGTCTAAATCAACAGAAGCTCCTACATTGAAGTTTATGATGTTACCTGTTCCAAAAACTCAATCAGCTTGATGATTCAATTATCACAACTATTCTAAAGAAAGCATCCACTAAATTACCAAATGTTGGGTCAGCTACAAAGACAATTGTTCGATCATCCACGCTCCAGAAATCTTTAATTGCCAGCCCTGTAATAAGTAGTAAAATTCAACCCTCGATGATCTCAATATATTCAACAAGATGATTTGACGAAGAAACTGGAACACGAGAATGACGGGACCTCACAGAACAGGAAAAAGAACTATTCAATCTCTCAGAAGTGTAGGGAACCTGGTGTATCAGGGTAATTCTGGGCTAGAACTCTCAACTTAAATCCAGTATCCTTTTCAATATCAGCAATCTCTTGTGCCAATCGTATCTCCTGCACATGAACCAAACGACCCGTGGCTCAAGTAATTTGTATAGGTTTTTTCTGCGAAACTTGAGCCCCTTCAATTGCACCGTCAGACTTTTCAGACTCTAGCTGCTGAGAGCTCATGATGTCAAGTCGATCAAACTTTTTGATGGAACCAAACACCATAATTGTTTCCGGTAAGTTCATTTTTTTCCAAAGTATGAGTGTAAATAGCACTACCACTGACATCACACAGCATGACGACATGACACTACCCATAAAAATCAAATGAAGTACCTTTCATGAGATAATTCATCTATACCATATCAATCCAAAAATAGTACAAAATACACCATACACAAACACGCACGCACCGGCGCATGCATTAACGCACACACACCTGACCATCGGAGAGGAATCCGGCAACATCGATGACGGGAGTGTACTCTTTAGGAAGCAATTCCGGCTTGTTAACCCCGACTTTCGCCTCCGCAAACCCAACGACTCCTACAAAAATGTGTCCTCTTCCATTTTCAGAATCTTCCTTAATATCCAGAGTAAACAAAAAAAAAATTAAAAAAGACCAGTTTCTGCTACGTAGACCAATAAGGGAACTTTCATCAAACAGATAGAGTAGAAAAAAAAAAAAAAAAAAACAGAGCCACTCGCACGCAATGCAGTCAAATAGAAAGACTGGCCCAACTTTCAAACGGGGGTTCCGCGTCTACCGACCCGTGAGAGATAGTCCGAGAGCGAGAGTGCCTGAGAGCAGGAAATTCAGAGACTTCGAACCGAGATCAGAGATTGCAGCGCTTAAGCTGGACGATTTGCGCGTAGATGATGTTGGTATTGAGACGTGAGACGAGGACGACGACGATGACGAAGAGATGGTGGGTGTGTGCAGAGATGGGAGGAGATTTACAGCAGTGGGAGATGGGGAGGGAAGGCGGAGAAACGCCATGGACTTCGCTTTCGGGCAGGATTCTGGATAGGACGAGAGAGCTCTCCTCAGTCCTCTGTACAGGTCTCGCCTTCTGGGTTTGTCCTTTTGCTGATGTCGCGCGCGGACGTTGTCGTGTTTGCGGTTAGCCACTTATGGTGAAGGCTGCACCGACACGCGACGAAGCGAGACGACACGATCTCACACGAGCCCCCGCTCAACGTCTGAGCTCTTCGCACCCCCGCACTCCCGTACCGCGCCCGTGAGGAAGTGCCATATGCTAATGGGTAAGGTCTTATGCTCCTTTTTTTTGTTTTTTTTTCCGTTTCATGTGCATGTGTTCATTATATTGCCGGTAAACCGATTTACCGGCAATAGGTAAATGAAATTTCTAGATCTAATGAGGTAATATCCGTTTATTACTTACCAATTTGTGTACGGTCCAAATCAGCCATTCAATTCGATATGGAATTCAGTAGTGGAGGAAGGAGAAGAAGTTAGAGCTTTTTTTATAGTATCTAACGGCAGGGAGAATTGCCTTTCTTTGTTAATTTTCTTTCCTTTTTCACTGTGGCTCTCGACAGTTTTTATGTTTGTACAATTTCCTTCGACACGTCATTTCTATAAAAAAAAATAGAGAATTTCGACACGTTGTGACACATTTATATATTAAATATATTTTGTATATATATACATGATAATTTTGTTATGTATATATAATTATCAGCGGTGAATTTCTTCTTCTTCTTCTATTAGAGATTCACGATCAATTTTTTTTTTTTTTTTGCTAACTGAGTATATTAATTTCGAGATAACTGGATATATGACTTAAGTATATCATTTTGACCCCTAATTTATTGAAAATGCTTAAAATTGATCTTGAGCGTGTCAAAATGGCATGTCGAGATGCTGGACTCGTCTGTCGTTGGCATGTCTACAGCGCTAACCACGTGTTGGTCTCGCCTGTTGGAGAGTGTCGGGAAATGTCGGAGTGTCGGACACGACACGTAGGCCCCCGAAGAGTGTCGGTATTTCATAGATTACAGCAAATGGAAAAGGGCAAAATTACCGATTCATTCATAAAACTGTGCTAATTCAATCTTAAATTTTTCAATTTTATAAATGTAATCCTAAAAATTTTGCACGAAATTCTAATGTAATATTACATTATCGAAATTAAAAAATTTAGGACTGAGTTAGCATCTGTATAATTAATTTAGCAGTGATTTGGTAATTATCCTTGAAATAAAACTATAAACTAACAACACCAATGACGTTTATGCGATGATAGAATGGTGCTGTAAGATTTATTACGTTATTTCATTTCAGTACCATAACACCAATTATATTATTTGATGCCACGAATAATATGCGCAATAGGAAAAGAATATTATCAAGACCCAGTAAATCTAATAGGGACTATTATTTTATTACCCAATTATGATCGTAAATCTCGTTTACTAGATTTTGATGACATTATGGAAATCTTTCTGAATATTAACTACTGTAATAATAATCATATTTTGTTCATTACTAATAGTCCATAGCGATCAAAGTTATGTAGTTAGCCTATCAATGAAGCAAATTCAAGGATGCAATGACTAACACCACAAATAAGTGGTGGTAAACTAGATGATAGCCTTAACCAATTTGAAAAATCATTCGATATAGTTGAAATAACTGAATTCCGATTTGTTCGAGCAAGTTCTGGAAGATCTCATGCCTAAAATGGCTTAGATTGGCATGAAATTATATAGGGAAAAAAATATAAATTATGAATTATAACAGATAAGTTATTTGTTCTAGATAAATAGATAATATTTCAAATAAATGAGAAAAGATGTGGTGGTAAGAGTCGAATTATCTAAAGTGACAGAAAACATGGAAAGGCAATTTTTTCGGGCTGGAAATGGCCTCCTTTGGATCGAAGTTGAACGAGTTCTCAGGATTGTACTTATGAGTTATGACCTCCGTAACTCCATCCTATTGAAGTAAAGGTGCACAAAATTCGTTTATTTTAGGTTCCGTTTGTTTCACGAAAAAATGAGTCGTTTCTGAAAATGTTGTCCAGGAAGTCAATTTCCAGGAAAATGACTGTATTTTTCTGTGTTTGGTTGAGACCTGAAAATGAATTACAAAATATTTTTTGTCGTTTGATGAGAAAAATCTAATTTGACTTTCTGCGTCGTCGTCTGGTCGAAAATTGCTGACGTAGACCCGATCAACCTAGTTGCACAATTGTTGGTAATGTGGACAATTTTTCTATTTTTCAAAGAAAAAATCAATTTTTTAATATTTTTTTATTTATGTTTTTTTTATTAATCTTATCTTTCTTAGCTTTATTTTTTTTTTCTCTTCTTTTTTTTCTTCTTTCTTCTTTAATTTCTTCATCAGCCGGTCATCAGCCATAGGTGAATGGCCCTAGCCTCAAGCGAGGCCGAGCCTTGCATGTGGCCGACGACCAGCGGAGGAAGTAAAAAAAAGAGAGAAACAAATAAAAAATATATACGAAATAAGAAAATTCAAAAAATAATAAAAATAATAATTAAAAGGAAAAGGAATGTGAAGGACTGAAGGGACGAAATATGAGGGAAAACGTTTTCCTCTTCTCAAAAAGAAGAAAATATTTTCCCCACTTTTGAAGGAGATTTTTCCATGGATGGAAAATGTTTTCCTTGAGTAGCTTATTTTTCGTGAAACAAACGCCGAAAAATATTTTCCTGAAATTTATTTTCCGTGAAACAAATTGGGTCTTAGTGCAATTTGTAGATTATAAAGTGGTGATATGTTGATAACACCACAAAATAAAACAAAACTAATACGTTCCTTTTTTTGTTCAATATAAAGTAAAAGAATTCGAGCCTGGGCCCATACTGGACCGATTTAGTTCAATCCCGACCCTTTCTGATTTACCAAGCCGGGCCTAAACACTGGGCTCCTTTTGTTCAAACACGATAAAAAAAAATATCAAGAAAATTACCAAAAAAAATCATAAACCTATTGTAATTATGTTAACTCAGTCCTAACTCTTGTTTTTGTCAATTTAATCATAAACCTTTTGAATTTGTACCAATTGAGTCTTAAAGCTTTTGCATTTTTGTCACTTCAGTCCTTCTAGCCAATTTTGGTTGCCTAATTCCATAAAAATCCCCAAACTTTAGGTTCAATCTCAAATCTACCCCGAACTTTTTTTGTCTCGGAAAAAACCCCCAACTTTAGGTTTAGTCCCAAATCTGCTCCGAACTTTTTCTTGTCTTGGTCCTAAACTTTATTTACAGTCTCAAATCTACCCTAATTTTTTTTTGTCTAAGAAAAAATCACCAATTTTTACAGTAATCTCAAATTCTCTACATTAGCTCTAAGTCCAAAAATCGTCGTTAGTCATCCATAATTTTAATATCCTAAAACGGTTCCATTTTGGAGAATTCCGTTATTGAGGTGGATTTAATATGTACGTGAAAATGTCACATCAGTCTGTACCTGTCGCCCATGACTTTGCTAATGTATCGACGTAGAATGCCACGTCAAGTTGGGACTGACGTAGATTTGAAAATACATTGAAAATTTGTGATTTTTTTAAGAAAAAACAAAATTTGGGGCAGATTTGGGATTGTACCTAAAGTTTCGGGTTTTTTTCGAGACAAAAAAAAATCGGGGCAAATTTGGGACTGGACCTAAAGTTGGGGTTTTTTTTAAGACAAAAAAAAGTTCGGGGTAGATTTGGGAGCGCACCTAAAGTTGAAGGTTTTTTTAGGGAATTTGGCCCAATTTTGGCTGAAAATCGCTGACGTAGCGCGATCGATGCTGATGTGATAATTTTCAACAGTATTTTAATATTTTTTTTAAAAAAAATTACTCAATCACTGGTGAGCCAATCTCACTAGGCGACAGGCCAGACCTCGCCACCCCTCGCGAGGCCGACCTTGTTGGCCCACACCTCTGGCCGGTGGCAACCGGCTGAGAAAGAAGAGAAGGAATAAAGAAGAAAGAGAAAGAAAAAATAAAAAAAAATATTAATATATTATCAGAAATTGCCTCGACAGCGCCGGTCATGCCACGTCAGCGGTTTCCAATCAAAATTGGCCGGAAGAACTGAATTGACATAAATGCAAAAGGTTTAAGACTGAATTAACAAAAAAATATTTATGATTGAATTGGCAATTGCAATAAGATTAGGACTTTTTTGGCAATTATCCCAAAAACATCTTGAGAACAGATTTTACAGCTTAGCTTGGCTGTAATAGGCATTATTACATGAACGGGGTCATGCAATATTTTAGTCAAGTCTTTCGACTATAATAGGAATAACCATGTAAGCAAACAGATTGTAAGCTGGTAATTTTGTAATAAAACTGCAATAAAGTATTAAAAACCTTAGTCCGATTAAAAAAAAAAAAACTGTAATACGCAATAAATCTGTTATAGACATGTGATGTGATAGCTACTGCCCTTAAAAAAAAAAGGTGTTGTAAAGGAATAGGATCCTCCGCATCCGGATTAATGTGTCAAGGACCAGAGGCTCTCAAAACTCTTCTAGACGTAGAGGTGCCGTAAAGGATTAGGTTGTTTTGATTGCTCTGAAATGTTCAAATATATGATATGAAAAATTGCACGCTTATATTATAAAGTATCTTATATTTAAGGAGAGTCGTTAGGAAGATTAGGAAATGAAATCTCCATTCATATCGAGGTGCGTTAGAGCTCGTGTGAATACATAAAGACAACCTCCATGTCTCATTTATGTCATCTCAACAATATAAAGTCTTCGCCAAAACACTCTTGTAAGAGTTCCTCTCCACGATCACAGAAAATCGCACTAAACCCTTTTCTTAAATGAAAATTTTGGAATGTTCAATAATGTTTGGGACATTTGAAAAAGGTGAATAAGCGATTGAAGTCTGAGCTTGTAGAACTCCAAGTACAGGGGTCGACCATGAGAGCTTGTACCATAAAAATGCTCTCATACTCTGGAAAATCTAGCAAAAAATCTAAATCCTAGCATACACTCTCTATACGGCTCCTTAGGACGTCGCATTCCGCTTGGTCGCTCTCTTCTCGCCACTGTCCACCACCCTCCATCGACCATCCCAGGAGGGGCGGGCGACAGCTAGGGGGCGGTGACGACAACCATGGGCAACAATGGGCCATGTACAACAAGTACACCAATATTAGCCTATTTGCTCATTTAAAAAATTGTTTTTTTACTAGAAATCCTTATGGCTTTTCGCAATGTAATGACTAAGAAAGCTAATGATAATAATTATCCACATAAAATAGCTGTAGCTCAATATCATCATACTTGCATGCATCATTTAACCATTGAGATTGGAGAGCAAGTACTACTATTTCGAATTGATGCATTTCAATTAAAAGACCTGAAGTAGCAAAGTCTTGGGTAAAAATAATACTTGGCACGGTTATTGCGCTTTTAAATAATTTTTATGTTTTCTAAAATACAAAAACGCTACGAGCAATACAAAAGGACAAGTGCTCCATGGACCAAATGAAATGGCCAAAATAGTAGTTATCTCGGTGTTTGTCAAGGAATTGTACAGATCTTATCGTTCAACCATTCCGTCGTAGGGCAAACGATGCAAGCACTCTAAGATGATATGCACTTCGGACATTGCAAAAGTAGCTTAAAGCTGCCAATTCATGGGCATCCATCCAATTCACGGCAGCATAAGAAGCCAACCGTTTTCTTTTTGCTGAAACATTCGAACCCGGAATAGACAAGATAAAAGGAAGAGAAACCATGAGAAACAAGAGCAAACTCTTGTACAAACTCAAGGCATTTGAGTAAGGTCAGCACCCAAAGGCAACCGCATACAGTGATAAATCCTATGGGAAGTAAACAGGCCAGTTGAAATAGTATGAGTCCCTGTGGTCTTTGTCCATGTACTCATTCCACTGCAACAACAGAAACATTCATCACCAGTTACGATATCCAAAAGGCGCTTTAATCGAGAGAAGAAAAAAAACCAATCAGCACCCTGAATTGAAGAGAGCCTCGTAGACAAAAGGAAAAGTAAGATTTATACGCTGCTTGAAATCATAGGGGTGTACCTTGAATTTATACGGCTGATTCTTAGCCTTGGCTTTCTTCCAGTGATAGTGCTCGAACATCATGGCTTTGTCATGCCAGCTGCACAATAAAATCCAGAAAACATGTGGTGTGAATTACCAACATAGTAATGAAGATTAAAAGAGATATCCACTGACGAGAGACAAGCATTTCTCGAAGCTGACTTTCAATAACCTAAATAATCTGGAATAACCTTGCACGGTACAAGAAGGCAGTAAAATGCACAAACTCATACACCATGGTCTTCTGCAGTGTAGTTAGACTAAAAGATAGATCATGCTCAGTCATTTCAGGATTTAAGTATGACATAAATCAGCGCGTGTAGACATCTCAGCACCAGATTGGGATCAGCTTCGAACAAAGCAGGTTTAACACTTTGGCTACGCCAAACAGAATTGATAAGAAGATGTTAAAAGGTTAAAACTGGATGCTCTCCACCATGATACATGAATGAATACAGAAAATCAACAACCAGCTATTATGGCTTAATTGTACTACGATATAGTGTACGATTCAGCCAGATCATTAATTGAGAATGCTATGAGCCTATGAGGTGCTTTAAAAGCAGACAAGTGACACGGGAAGGTCAAACATAAGTCCGCATAGCAAGCTAGGACACAGACCTTAACGACTGTTTAATTTTATCCCCCATTTTGGCTCAATGCTGGGGTTCAACTCCACCACACCAAGCTAGGATGCAGACCTCAACATCTGTTTAGAATGCTTGGTGGTGCTCTGTTTAACTTAATGAACTTGTGACTCATTGTAAAGGTTGCTAAAGTACATCAATGACTAGATAGCCTACGAAACTATGGATGACAGCTGATGTCCATTGAATTTTTCAATGCACACTGCTTCAGGAACCTTACGCTGCATAATCAGCAGTTAAAATGTACGTTCAATCAAGTGAAGCTGCAACAATGCACCATCTATGATAGTCAAAATTATAAAAAATTGTGATTAATCATGTTTATTATCAGAACATAGAAGCTCAAATTCCTCAAGCAGCAATGGTACTCCAAAAAAAAAAAAAAAAAAAAAAAACGTCATTGGAGCAAGGAGAAAAGATAACTAAAACGAAAATGTGGCAAATAAAGATTGGAAGTGGCTAGACGTCGTGAGTCATAACCCATGACCCACCAGCATCTACATCTAACAAATGCTGAAACTATGATCTCCAACATGTCAAGCAAGTAGGTTCTTTCCTACACAAATGCACATTGCCTTCAACTGTAATTTGGTCCAAACATGCAAGCATCAAAGGAAGCAAACTAAGGGAGTACTAGCATCGAAAGACGCATCAAAGATTTGTGGTAACGACTAATTTGATGCAGTTCCGAATTCAGCTCTGCCAGTCCAGTACTAATGCCACTAACAGAAAAAAATATCAACCCAACAATTGTTATCTCATTAATTGCAACAAGCTTGTTCTCTTCACCACAATCTTCACGCCCAGATGACAAATTCAAATGGAGATATGCAACACCGACACAAACCACCTATAGTGCCACGCTGTGAAACACGGATATGAAGTTTCCACTCTTAACTCTCATTCCCAAGTATCTTTTATTGTTGAGAAACACATCCAGGTAACTATTTGCTCGATCCAATTCCAAAAACTTTGGCTGCAAAGATAGTATAAGCCAGTATTTATGCAGTTAAGGAACTGCTCAAAATCCAGACCAACACACAAACTGCTGACGCTATCCCGACAGTTCCACACGAGCCCAATTCTCTTTAAACCAAAAAGCTTCATGCCTGTGGGCTGAATTCCGACACGCACACACATACACAAGCGACCATCAGGGCAGGGTAACTTGGAGACGCGGTCAATTCTAGAGCTCCTCGCGACGAAAACATACACCAGAAGCACCCATTCAACAATCGAATTCCTAAGCTAGAGTGGTTCTCCAACTTGTGGATTCAATCCAACAAAGAACGGGACACGAAGAAAAGGGACGCATTGCAAACACTTTCAGAGGTAAAATAGCTGTTGATGTAATGATAAACATAATTCCGGCAACCAACGACAAACCCTAGGTAGAAGCGAAGGAGAAGGGTACTTGAATTGATTGGAGAGCTGCCACATGTAAGGGTTGAACCAGGTGAGGGCGGAGAAAGCGGCGGACCCGATCCATATGTTCACGAACCTGTCCGGGTCCGCGTGCGGCACTCCCGGGTCGCCCCGGTACGCATTCCCGAAGTACTTCTCCATTTCCTCTCTCTCTCTCTCTCTCTCTCTAGGTGCGACTGAGCCGCCGAGGTAGAAGGTGGACAGGCCCTCTTATCTTCTTCTTCCCGAAGACCCTCTTCTCAGCGGAAAAAGCGTAAGGAAAAAACAAATGAAAACATTCATCTCCAACTTATAATCTTGCGTTCGACCAAAAAAAGACAAACTTATATTCTTGCGATGGAGTACCTTGACTTTCACTTTTTTTTTTTTTGCAATCAAGCCCTCTAATCAATCATTATTTAGTAAAAAGCCACTAAAAACTCTTAATTATGCTCACTGTGACACATTTATCTTGAATTTTTTTTGCGACAAAATACCCCAAACTTATATCAATGTGACACGTTTACCTCAAATTTATACAAGTGTAGCACATTTACCCCCAAGAACCTTAAACTTGTATATAATGTGTCACATGCCTACAAGTTTAGGGTTTTTTGTATATGTCATATGAATAAAAGCTTTGGATTTTTGGTGTCACAAAAAAAATTGAAATAAATGTATCATGGTGGGCGTAGTTTAAAGTTTTTGGTGACTTTTTCCCTTGTTATTTCTAAGGGGCTTCGATGGTTCTCTAACCATAACACGTTGCAGGCTGCAACTTGCGGCCAGGTACATTTCATTGTAACTCCTATATAATGTCACAACACTCACAAAAAAAATATATTAAAGAACTTAAGATCAATGAATGAGATTTATTTTCATTTGATCCAACCCCGCTAATATTTTGGAGTATGGCTACCGAGAGGATTATAGGAGCCTTGTTTTTATTGATGGGGAAAATTTCAAAAAAGGGCCTGAAGTTGTCTCATTTTCTCAAATAAGGACCTAAAGTGAACCTTGTTCATATAAGGGCCTGACGTGCTCAAATTGTTTCAAAGAAGGGCCTGGCCAAATGTGACATCCTGAATTTTCGCCTAATTAATTAAAGGCGATAATGATATTAGAGCCATATTACTTGACTTAGAATTGACTAATGTCATATAATTATTGAGGGTCGGTAATGCGGGCTTAATTTCTCGAGGGAGAAATACCAAGTAATCATATTACAAATGTGACTACCGGGACTGTTCTTGATCGACTACTAGTGATCGCGGCATTAAATTAGATATTAGCTATTAAGAAGTTAATTAAAGGACTATAGTGTAAATTTGACCTCTAAAGAGAAATTTTCAAAAGCATGGTTTAATTGCATTGGAATTAAATCTACTTGTTATTGAAAATACTAACAAGTAGATTTAATCTGTCCCAGAACTGAGTCAAACTGACCTTTCATGTTTACTATTTTTGTACCACCTTATGTGGACTTCTATTGACTGATTACAAAACATAAAATTTGAATTTAACATCCTATTCTACAATATATATTAAATTTATAATTTTTGGAACGCCTTAAATAGGTGACACGACTGATCCTTTAACCCACTCTGAACTGTTGCTGAGACCGATTTTTCCCAGAAGTTACTCAATTTACTGTGATTTATGCGTATGGATCTGGGTTTTATGTATGTTATGAAAGTTGTATATCTAGGTCTCATGTACAACATGTTAAATTTTCAGGAATTTTGACATTTTTTTACTTGGTGAAAAGTGTAAATTTCATTCAGTTTACAATATTGACTTTTTATGAGTGACTTTCATATTTTAAGGAAAATTCTTATTTTCGTAGCCCAAATGAGAAAAAATTATAAAATAAAGTTACTCATCATACATTAAACTATCATTCTGTATATTTTCATGATTTTAGGAATTAATTTGATAATTTTGATCAATGCAATCTGATTAAGTCCAAATCTGCCCAGTAATGTACTTTATGCTGAATTGAACTGAATAGTGGATCCGATGTCGGATATTTCATGAAAATGTACATCTATACTTACTGAGTATTGGTTGGCTCATTGACGCATATGTGGTAGTTCATATTGCATGTCATATAATAACACGTGTGCATGACTATGGAGTTAAAAAAACTTGAAAATCTCCCATCGACTAGAATGCCCATGGAGCCCCAGGTGTTTGGGACGCCTCTTCGTGTATAAGGGAAGCCCATACTATGTGATTAGGGAAATCTCAAGAGTTGAGATGCCCAAGTGTAAAAATCTTGGTTGTGCCATTGCGCAGATGTGGAGGAGGAATCCATGGGTCTTGACTAGTGAAATTGTGGAATATGAACTAAAATAAGACTTAAAGATAAATTCTCTGCATCTTCGTGAGTGCATAGCATACTTTATGCGATGTGACTTTCATTTCTGTGAATGATTGATTGGTGTATTGTGGTCTTTCTGGATTCGATTAAACAAATGTAAAATTATGTGACATGTTAAATAAATAAAAAGAAAAAGCGTTATCTGACACCGCCAACACCTCGATGTGGTGGTATAGGGAATGAAAAGGTTCGTAGGTGACCGGGGTTCAATCCCTGGAAGTCGCTATTGTAATAATGATAATAAAAACTTTTTCCTCGTCAGACTTAAGAGAACGTTTTGTTAGCTATTAAATTGTGTCTTATTTGACGTGATCCATTAGAAAAGCATGTCTTAAATAAATTGTTGTCGGGTAGCATTTGAATCGTATGTAGTAATGTTTAGATGCTTTATTTGTTGGGCTATGGCTCATTCTTGCTAAATTTTCAGATCATTGGACATGGATGTACCGCCTCATCACTTTTATGGAACGCCTTTTCATATTCGATCATGGCACGAGGACGTTGATTTTCCCCATTCACTGACTGTCTTCGTGAATTTCACTGCCGTTTTATTTGTCAATACTGGTCACCTGCCTGTAGTAGCATTTAGATTCTTCGCCTGGTATTTTAGGCATGGTGATCGTGTGTTAGGACCTCTGATCATAGACAACGACGGCAACAGAGGCGGCAACGGCGGAGATGGCGACGATGGGCCGGAGGGCGGTCCAGGGGAGGTGGTTGAGGCCTAGAGAGTAGATGTATATGTACGTTTGTGTGTGTGTATGTATGGGCGTACAGGGTATAGTGTCCATATGTATGGGACAAATTTTGTTGAGACCGCCTGATAGAAGGGAGTAGGATCCTTTTTGTGTACCCCTCTAGGTTGGTTAGATCTTTTCCTCGGATGCCTCGAATAGTATTACATGTTTCGGCTATGGCTCGATTATGAACTTGTTATGTCTATTAATCTTAATGAATGAGGGTATTATGTTAAATGTGAAATGATTATGGAAATTTCTTCCGCTTGCGATATCTAATTGAAATCATGAAGTCATGAAAGCATCATTTAGTAAGGTGGCGTACCTAGGCATCACACCAAATGGTATTTTTGTCCATTACTTTTTGATTTTTTTTTTCTTTTTCTGTTTTCTTTTTCTCATTTCTATTTGCCTTTTCTTTTCTTTTTTTTATTTTTCTTTTTTTCTCCCCTCCCCTCCCCAGGCCATCACCGGCATTCGACTACCCTCTTCCGGGTCGACGTTCGGCAAGGGCGATCTCACTAGGCCAGGCCCTGGGATGATGCATAAACCTATCGATGTAGCCACCGATGAAGTTCGGGCTCACCAGAACCTCTCTCCACTTTGCATGGTTCTCCTTCACCAACTGACCCACTTCGTCTCTTCATCTATCATGCTCTTGATGGCTCTACACAGGCTCTCCTTCAAGAACCACCCGCTCTCTTCTCTCTCCACTTCAACGCCCACTTTCAGTTCCTCGGCTAGCAGCCTCGTGTTCAAGATCTAGTCGCCCAGATGTGGGACCATCACTATTTGGCAGTCGCACATCAGCGACTCCCACATCGACCTGAACCCGTACTAGCTCACGAAGCACCCGACCGATGGGTGGCTCAAGATCAGTGGCTGTTGGACCTAACCGTCGTGAACCACTCCTCTCCCTTGGACCCACTCTTCGAACCCCCTCGTCTAGGCTAGGCAAGGCGTTGGGCTACCCTCGCCCGGGCCGATGTCAGCGAGGGTCACCCTTGCCACCCTAGGCGAGGGGCCCCCTCGCCCGACTCCAGCCCTAGCGAGGGTAGCCGACGCCACCCAAGCAAGGGAGGCCTGAGGCCGGCCATAGCTTGGGGAGGGGAGGGTGGAAAAAAGAAAAAAAAAAGGCAAAAGGAAAAAAGAAAAAAAATTAGCAAAAATAAAAATAAAAAAAGAAGAAAAAAATTCAAAAAATAAAGGATGAAAATGCCCTTCAGCTAAGCCCTTATTTGAAACAATTTGAGCACTTCAAGCCCTTATTTGAAATAAGGTTCAATTCAAGCCCTTATTTGAGAAAACGATGGCACTTCATGCCCTTTTTTGAAATTTTCCTTTGCTGATATCACCAATTTGTTTAAGATGGCAACTCTCAAATAGGGGTTCACTTTCCTTATTCTTCTAAGCTCCCATGGAACATCTAGTAGATGGAAAAGAATCCACCTCCAAATCTTATAATTGACTATGAGTTACTTGTTGTGCAAAGTAGGATTAGGAAAATAGAGGAAAAGGGTTAAGGGATAGTGTCACGACCTACTTTTTCCCCCCGCAAGGGTTGAGTGGGTTTAGAGATATTGCCTATCAGTCTAGGTGTAGATTCTCCCAAATCCTACCTTGTGTGACGTTGGTTTTCGTTTTCACGATTAGCAACCTAAATCATTACTAGGAGTCACCGCTAGCCTCTTGGGGTCAGCTAGAAATCAATCGAGACACGGTAGTGTTATCTCGATTCCTACGCAACCAAAGCATCTAGGTTCGGGGACTTGTTTAAGCTAATTAGCTAATTAGCGCTTTCGGTACCTCACCAGTTGACCAGTTGATATTTTCTAAGGTGACCACACATTTTGCTTATTATTCAAAGCCTATCAAATATCTAACTAGTGCTAGATGATCATGCATAATGGTTTCCTATCATTTTCGTGCAATTACCTATTCAATTCGTACCCTAGGGAAAGCAATTAACATGCAATTTATCGAAATACAAAGCTGTAATTAAACACTCAAGTATTTAAAGTAGCTACCTACTGACTAGAAAGTAAAGACGTAAACCAATCAAAAATAGGTTACAAGCCAAATAATCAAACCCGAGACATGATCGGGTGTACAGCAAACAGGACTGGAATGGACATCGGTCATCCTCCATCAGGAATAAGGGCCTAAAATATTGATTAGGCTAAAAATGTAATAAAAACATTTTCCAAATTCTCGCCAATTTTTTGGAATTTTTTCGGATTTTTTTCTGAATTTTCCCGATTTTTTTAAGCATTTTCTGATTTTATTTATTTATTTAAATAAACACCAAAATGGCGCCGTTCAGCTATGGGGAGAAACGGCACCATTTCGACGCCCAAACGCATCCCCTGGAATAGCGCCGTTTCGAGCGTGCACGCGCAGGCACAGAACGACGTCGTTCTGTGGCTCGCGCCTATGGGGCGAAACAGCGTCATTCCATGATGCTCGCGGACGGCGCCCGACCCGTATGCCAAAACGACGCAGTATTGCTCACAAAGGGAACCTTCTTTGAGGCATTTCATCAAACATCTTACCTGTAGGAAAGTGTTAGAAACCAGTCTTTGAAAGATTTTTGTGGCCTTCGTTAGCCGACTTCAAGCACAATCAATGGTGAACTAATACATAGATGTAAACTACTACATGCGTAGAATAGATTGAACTAAATAACAGCAACTAAATCACTCGAAATCACAATGCAAATCCACCCTGAAACGGCGGGTTTGACATGTTCTGCAAAACTGGGCATGAACCCGAGCACCGAACAGACTACATGCCTAGATTCGAGATCGAAAATCTCTTACGTGCGAGTTACAAAGGAAAAAGTGTTCAATCCAAATGAAAATAAGTGACACGTAGTTTGCAATGCATCAAGTGGTTTGGGAAATAGCTAAGCACAGAGGTTGAACAGGCAAGGCGAATTGGGCTATATATGAGACCCTACTGACCGGCCATACAACCCATAGTCGGCTTGTTCGTATCACTCGAGACACAAACGAGAACGAAAACAAAATATGAGCGAGAGAAACCATACAACATCACACCACAAATGAGTTCTACATTGATCAAACTATCAAGCCAACTCAAGCTCGAGCCCGTCGGACCGAGGTAACCAAGGGTCTCGGCTCGGTGAACCCGACCACGTGAAAGCAGAGTACCAAGCTCCGGGGAGGACAACCCACCTGTTGACAACGGTGGTTAATGAACAGCGGTAACAACAAGGACGTTCCTCGTTCACCAGCACGATCCAGGCTTGATTTTTCCGATCCTTCACTCTAATCGACTCCATTCATTCTCTCTCTCTCTCTCTCTCTCTCTCTCTCTCTCTCTCTCTCCGGGAAAGTCCCCTCCCTCACCAGCTATGTCCTTCTCCCTTTTATTCTGCTCTCGTTCCTCTGTGCAGCCGAAGAAGAAATGCCCACATCAGCTTCAACTTGCCTCTGCATTTAATCATCATCCCTCTGATGTAGCTGAAATTCCTCCTACTCCTAATATTCCTTTTGCTCATGCTGTAGGTCTTCTCAACCATTCAAGCAACCAATCTCACGCCATTTTAGTCTACAGATTCCCTTCGAAGCCGCCCTCTTTTCTCTCTCCGGCGGTGGCTCTATCTTATGCTTCTTTTGTCTCTGCTCTATTGCAGGCGTGAAGAAGAAGAAGAAGAAAAAGAAGGCGCGGGCTTAGGCTGGGAAAGGAAAAGAAAGAAGGGGAAGCAGCGTGGGCCAGGAAGGAAAGAAGAAGAGGAGAGTTAGGCTGCTGAAAATAAAAGAAGGGAAAGTGGGCCTGCGAGGCCAACAAGTACGAGCCGGGTCGCCCGCACGTATCTGAGCTGACTCGGCCCGATCCAAAACCCTTTTTTTCAATTTTTTTTATATTTTATATTTTCTCTTTTCTTTTTTAATATATACACATTTTTTTAAGAAAAAGTCTAATTTCTACCTTCCTAATTTACAATACAACAAGAACAAGGGCAAATTTCATTTTGGGCCTTTTTTCTTATTTTAAGACAAAAGGAAAAAATATATTAAATTGAAACAAGACCGACAAAATTAGGTATCAACAGCTGCCCTTCTTGGAAGGAGAGCTCAAAGAGGTTCCATTCCTAAACGAACGAACACCTAATCTTGTCGGTGAACTAACCTGACTGCGTTGGAGAAGACCATCAAAACTGATCCACTGGGGAAACTACTTTTGGTTGATAATTTCCTGAGGCTCACAGGTTAACATTACTTGGGAGACTGGATTTTATGATAGACATTTTGATTCATGAAAATAGTTTCAGAGGAAAAGACTTGATTCACGGTATTTAAACCACGAAAAGTGCGGAAAAGACTCGATCCACGGTATTTAAACCATGAAAAGGTGCGGAAAAGACTCGATCCATGGTATTTAATCCACGGTATTTAAACCACGAAAAAGTGCGGAAAAGACTCGATCCACGGTTTAAACCACGAAAAAGCGCGAGAAAAACTCGATTCACGATATTTTAAACACGAAAAGGTGCGAAAAGACTCGATTCACGGTATTTAAACCACGAAAAGGTTCGCAAAAGACTCGATTCACGGTATTTATACCACGAAAAGGTGCAGAAAAGATTAAACTCTAATTCATGGAAAAACGATTTTTACATCATGAAGAGTTTACTGAGCATGACAAGCTAAGTTCTTTAGTATGAAAGAACTTCTCACATAGTCTCTCTAGAGGGATAACTTTTGATCCCAATTGCTCGCTTGGGGATTTAGGACAAATACTCTCGATGCCTCACACTCTCTTCGTGTCTAAGGTTTTGGACATATTCACAATGCATACATCCTTAGTCAATCTGAAAGGTCTTTTAGGGACCGTAATGTTTGCTTGGTCATGGGCTTACACAAAGAGTTTTCCTGGGGAAAATATTTTAATCATTACCTTCGCCGGGTTTACAAGTCAAGAACCTGAAAGATAATACAAGAAATGATTAGCTCCACTCCTTCAAGCGGTAGCTTCTTCTGTAATGTCTTCATTTCGACTCAAAACATCCCAATCGGAAGAGTCTTCGGATGGGTTGTAATGTTGGTTCAAGGAAGGCTTACAAGTCTCAGTTTTTTTTCTTTCAGGGGTTTATGAGTTGGTGACCATCTTGACGTCTTTACCAATCTCGCTCAGATTGGGGAAAGCATATGGCTCTAGGGATGGAAATGTCATGAGAGTCCATTGGCTGTTCATTTCTCTATTTTACAGCACAAGAGTTTCATTCTCTTTTCTGTAATTTTTTGTTCGAGGTAAGCTTTATGCCCTTCATCTGCATCTGGCTTTCTCCTCTTTCTCTGGGCATTGGCTTTGCTTTTACTAGGCACACTGCTTTTTCAAAAATGAATGATTCAGGCCCAACTTGGCTAAGCAAAGGATAATCAGTGTTTGGATAGAAGAAATAAATGCTCTTCTTCATTTTGGAATGTTTCAAGCTTCTATGAAGCTTCACTTGAAGTTACCAAAAAAAATTTAATGTAAGTGAAGGCAATTAAATCTTTCTTACCTTTTCTCCAACTGATTTTTCAACCACAACTTCTAATACTTGCATCGGTATGGGGTGGTTCTTGACAGGATTTTTTTGGAACATTCTCCTTACTCAGGTTCAACATGGCTAGCACGGGATAACTTCTGTTTAGGGTAGAGAAATGGAACGCCTTTCGTCATTTCGACCCATGTACGCATTGCGAATGAATCTTCTGTCCTACGACATGAATTTTGTTTTCTTCGCTTCACTTAACTCTCAGAGTGTATCAGGGACGTGTTTAGATGGGACCTACCTTTCGCCCTAAATACTCTGGTTTGGCATACTCAAAATCTTCACTTCATTCGGCGAAATCAACTGACCAGATGAGCCTGCAAGTGACTAGGATGCAAGATGCGCGTGTGCATGAATGGGTGCACCAATTCGGTGAACATAGATGATTTTTTGTATGATGATGAAATAGAAACATTGACTCAAGCCTCACATGGGGGATGAAATGCTTCGACAATGCTTATAGACAGAACACTCGTTTATAACCCGACCAGAGATGAAACATTTGAACAGTTGTGCTCCCTACAGAGGTTTCAGGAAACGTATACTTACCTGGGCTACACCGGCTGGTTGGTCATTTGCGTTTGCTCCTCTAAGGATTGGTACCGACAAAACATCCTCGCTTGCTATAAAAAATGATAATTGATACGCGAAGGTCGTAAACAAAGAAAATGGGGCTGCACACATTCCCCTTTTGTATGGACATCCACATTGGGGACGAGAGTGACTCCTAGGGGCTATCCACCTATCATGGTTTGATGATTGTCACGATGCCTCATGTGTATTCCATGAACTGGCCTATTTAAGTATTTATCAAGGAGTCTTGCATGAACTTTGATGAGGTTTCTTGGTCTCGCTTAGGCCAAGTATTGGCCTCCTTTTCCTGCAAAAAGGAGGTGCAATTTTTTTATATTAATATTTACAATGGAACTCCCCTCCCATATTTACAATGATGCCCCATTCATGCTGTTCCCGGGGATCGAACCCTGGGCGCGTCTGGACCTGTTCACTCTCCTGACCACCAGGCCGCAGCGCTGTTGGTGTCCATAGGGTGCTCCGCTTTTTTACTTAAATGAACCCATCCAGGCACAGCACGTTCTTTCACGTTATTTCAAGCGTCGATTATTTGCAAGGCTTTCGCGATGGGCACTCCATTAGGTCAGTCCGATAAACGCTTCTTTAAATATCTCCTGCTACCTGCAAAACAAGCAAAATATGTATGTATGCATGATATGCGTGACGTGAACAATCGCGGGTGACTTAGATTTTTACGAGGAACGGCCATCAAGGCCTTATGATATTATTCATGTGAAATACTTTTTCACTGCATCAGCATTTACAAGGCTTGGCCACACCTGGTCGTCCATTTCAACTAAAATCAATGTCCACCGGGGAGGAATTTGTTCCCCGAAACAGAAATACTAACTGATGTTACCAAATAGATTTCGGTTCTTCTTTTGTTCCTGGGAACAAAAGAACAAAAAATGAGAGAATTTGAAATGTTACCAAATAGGCCCTTATTCTATCCATTTCATTCAATTCCATTCTCAAATTAGGTGGTCACTATTCTTGATCTGTTCTCGTTATTTATGAGGGTATAAAAAAAGAAAAAGAAAGAGGCTTCAGTCATATATTTATTATGATAGAATATTGTTACGCTTTTTAGGAGACTAGACCTTTTGGCTCGTGCACCAAGCCTAGAATTTACTAAAAGAAAGTCTCTCTATGATTCACATCATACCGTGGTATTCTGAATTTGCCTATTCAGCTATTGATTCAACTTCGAATGTTGTCGAGCCAAATGGCTCACCATTAGGGATTTCAATATTCGAAAACTCTTCCAATTAAGCTTCAATTTAGGAAATCAAGTATTCAAGCTGACTCGCCTACCGGGCCCAGTTGTTTGATTGAGTCGAGATTGGCGATCCTTCATCTAGTTTCATTGCCTAGCGCTCTTTATAGTGTTCAACTCTTGAGTTTCTTCTTCTCTATTACCATAAATCTTGGGCTGTGTTTGGTCGGATTTGGACTTGGATTGGGATTGGGATTGAATAGGATAAGGTGGGATTAGAAATCTTCCATATATCTTTCGGATTTCAGAAAATCCCCTCACATGTTTGGTGCAATCCAAGATAGGATAAAAAAAATCTTTGAAAATATTTTGAAAATCTCACTTGCCCAGCGCAATCTTCTGTGATATCACCACTTGAGCTCCCTAACCAGCATCTCAAACCCGTTCTTTTCAACTCCCTTCGGTTCGTCTCCTTCACCGCCAGTTTCACTAGATCAATCGCCATCTCCTTTTTACCTCCAACCCATAATCTTTGCTCAGCTTCACTATATCAGAGGCGATTCGAACAACAACGAAGATGAGCCTCAAGTCGTCGAGTGACCACCGGAGGAGGTAGTGGCAGCAACAATCTGGTAGACGAGACAGCCGATGTATGTGACGACCTGAAACTCCGCCAAATTAAGTAACGAGCGGAATAACTAATGTCCAGCTTAGATTACTAGTAATTGTAACTCGGGGTTTATTAATCGTACGGTGGATTATTGGACTTCAGCGACTAACAGGCATGATAGAAATTAAAGTGATAGAACGATGGGCGGTCGGTATTGTGTTTTGATTGTTTAGAATCGATCTGCGTGAAACTTGGTCCCCGGAAAGCCCAAGAACCCCACCCAACCGACTTAAGCCCTTTTCCCCACTATAAATACCCAATTTTCTCTCTCATCTCTTCATTGTAACAAGAATCTACAAGTGAACTCCTCTCTTTCTCTCAATCTCTCTCGCATGCGTCCCTTTCTCTCGGTCCCTCATCCCGACGCCGCTCCTCTCTCGACGGCGGCCCCGACCAGCAACTCCTTCTCGCCTTGCTCTCCCTCTCGCCCTCGACCTCAACTCTCGCCTCGCTCGCTCTCGTTCCCGCTCGGAATCGCACGACGCAAGAAGATGGAAGGAGACCCGCAATTCGTTAGTGACAATTTGACTTCGACTTTGCTTCGCTAAGGACCAGAGGCAAGTAGAACCTCTAATCCTTCCTATTAGATCGCTACTTTGGCGCCAAGGCACCATTTGTTCTTGGAGATGCCAAAATGAGGATTGGCTTGGGTGGATAGGAAGACTACTTTGCATGTTGAATCTGTCGCTTGGGATATTGTCTTGTGGACTTGGGTAAGGTGATTCTATGGGCTGATCGTGTTGCATGTCGTTGAAATGAAATGAATTGAACTCGTCTTGTATGTGGGTATTCGGCCAAGTAGTGCAATCATGCGTGTGAGTTCTCGTGGCTCTAGATTATCGAGTCGTGGTGTCAGATTGCATTGCATGTAAGTATCAAAGCATGTGCCGAGTGGAATGGTGGTGGTCGGTCGTTGCATGCCAAGATTGGTAGTTCTGTGGTGATTGGTAAGCTAAGAATGTGCGATTGATTGTCTTGCTTGACGAATTCAGAGTTGTTTGTATGAGTACGGATTGTGTGCCTGATGGTTTTTCTGCATGAGAAATTAAAAGTAATTGAAATGAATGAACTGGAAATTTTCGTTGGCTTGTGTCCCGACGAGGAAGAAATGATATTCGCCTGTATCCGGATGATACCCCATGGGAGCTGGAGGGAAATCGAGAAGTCCATGGCTTGTGTCCCGTGGAAGCCTGAGGCCTGTGTCACTCGAAAGCCCTGGAGTAAGGGAGAACCCATGGCCGGTGTCCCATGAACGATAAGCTAAGGTGTCTATCCCTCAAAATCGAGGCCTATGTCCCTCGAAAATTAAGGCTTGTGTCCCTCAAGTAACCATGGCATGTGTCCCATGGAAAAACGGTTATGAATTGAGGTGACCATCCCTCATAATCGAGGCCTATGTCCCTCGAAAATTGAGACATGTGTCCCTCAAGTAACCATGGCATGTGTCCCATGGAAAAATGGTTATGAATTGGGAACTAAAAACTAAACAACGAGTAATGCGCATGCTAATGCTTGTGAGGGTCATGATATAGGTTGGCTTGTGTCCCATTCTCAACCGTCACACGCATGCTCATGCGTGTGACGGTTGGAGTCATTGTCGAGTCTCATACTTGCTTGTCTTTGGTGTCAAGTCTGTGGTTTGCGTGTTAAGTCTACTTGATATGGTAGTATCACGTAGTTGTGGATAGTTGGTTTTGCTGTTTGGACACAAGTGATTTTTCCTTGTGTGCCTCGATATTTGTCGTTGTGGATTTTGTTTGATCAAGTGATGAATAGATGATTTAATTGTTTGGCTTAAAAAGTCCTACTCGCTGAACTTCGGCTCACTCCCGTTGATTTAATAGTTTAAGTCTACTCGCTGAACTGTTTGTCTTATGTTAATAGTCTTCCGCATGCGCCGAGTATTATATATCTATTATCCGATTAAAACAGAGCGTGATTAGCAGAAAGTAGCGCCTGGGGACGCTACAATGTGAGGGTCGTTAATGCCATGCGCAAAGCTCAGATGCCACTTGACATTGAAGCCGACGATCTGGGGTAGCGAAGGGCGGTAAGAGGTGGATGGAGATCCACTGGTGGACAACACTGGGGCAGTGAGTAATGAGGGCGGACACGCCTTTTGTGTGACGACGCGAAGGACGGGATTCGAGTTCTTAGATGGTGATGGCCATGCGATGTATAACTTCATGGCGATGACGATCGGCGGTGGTCGGAGGCGATCACTATTGCACGGTGGTCGGAAGAAACGATAATCGGCTGTTATGGAGGTGCGCGATGGCCAGCGAAACTGGATATGTCGGGTTGGAAGAAAATTATTACGTTATTTTAAAAAAAAAGTTATCCAATCCGGATTTATCACACCCCTAATTTGGATTTGTTATCCCGTATTTTATTCAGATATATCCGAATTTATCCGATCCAAAGGACGTGGCTAAACACCGAATTATTCTATCCGAATTCAAATCCGAACTCTCCAAGGCAGCATAGCATAAGACGTTTAAGATGTTTAGGACATTTTCTGCCATGCTACTTGCCACGGACGCACTCGCTCAAAGAAATGGGCGAGTACAGATCTTTTCCAGCGACGAAGCGCGTGAGGCTCGTGCTTCCTCTCCTCTCATTGGTCAAAAACCTGGGAGATGGAACCAAAGCCCTATAAATAAACTCGCACTCTCATGCCTTTTCATCGACCTCGCTCCTCTCTCTCTCCTCTGATCTTCTTCACCCTCGAGGTCGTCTCTGTTCAAGCTCCTAGGGTCTTGACAGGGTTTATCCACTTTTCGAAATTCCTCCCCCACCCAGAACTTTCCCGCTTCGTTCGCCGACCCCAATCTCGCCTCTCGCGCAAGCCCTAGAAAATCCATCGTCCCTCTAGGGTTTTGTGAGAGCTCAGGGGGTCACGTAGCTTCGGCCCGGATTCTGCTGGTTCCGCGACGATCAGTGGGGTTTTGATTCGGTCCCTGAGCTCGCGAACTGCTGGTGGGCACTGCGGATTCTTGATCCGGACCGAGCTTCTTGGAATTTCCGTCGCTCGCGAGTGTCAGTCTCTTCTGAGTGTGATTTCAGCCTCTAGGGTTTCGAGGAAACCGAGCTGGATCTGGGTTTGCGGATTGCACGTTTGGAGCTCGTCCATTTCTTTTTCCGCTGCTATAAGCTGGTCGATTAAGTTATCTACTGAACTTGGCCCGGTTATGGAGCTTTCCGGTTTTCCTTGATAACTAATTGTCGGAATTCTCTGCTTGTGTTTGCCGCATTTTGTTTCTCCTCCATTTCTAACACTCTCCTCACTCCGCTGTATCGAAGGAGTGGAAGTGGAGGAGAAATGATTGCCTCGATGGAGCAGATCTCGGGCTGGGCTGAGCTGAGCTGAGAGATTCTGGGTCGAATGAAGGAAATTTTGTCGTCAAGTTATCTTCAATTGATATGAGTCATCGAATATGAACAATGGAGGTGTAAATACAACAACTGGTAACGAAACAAAGGCTGATGCTCCAAGTGGAAGAGCTAAAGCTGACGACTTTGCTCGTGCGGTATCGAGGGTTGCGGTCGCACAGATTTGTGAGGGTGTTGGGTTTGAGAGTGTCAGGGACTCCGCTTTGGACTCTCTTTCAGATATAGCAATTCGTTATCTTCACGATATTGGCAAGGCTGCAAGCTTTTATGCTAATATCTCTGGTAGGACTCAGTGTAATGTTTTTGACATTATTAGAGCTCTAGAAGATTTAGGGAATTTTCAAGGTTTTTCGGGGGCTTCGGGAATTAGTCACTGCCTTGCCAGTTCTGGCACAGTAATGGAAATTCTGGATTATGCGCAATCTGCCGAGGAGGTTCCCTTCAATCAGTCCATACCTCGATTTCCAGTAGCCAGGGATAGGCGTCTGATCCCAAGCTTCACACAAATGGGCGAGACTCCACCTGGCAAGCATGTACCTGCTTGGTTGCCGGCTTTGCCAGATCCTCACACTTATAAGCAGACACCCGTGTGGAATGAGCGGAAGTCGGATCTGCGTGCTGATAAGATTGAGCAAGCGAGGCAAAGGAGAAATGCAGAGAGGTCTTTGTTGAATTTGCAGCAAAGGCTAGCCCAGTTTGGTTCCGCGGGAGCTTCAACCTCGAATATTGCTCAAGATCACCAGCTGAAAGAATTGAAGGCAGATGAAGGCAATCCATATCTCACCACACCTTTGCCACCTGGTGAGAAGGAAGTCTCGTCTGTTAATGTGCCTGTTATGCTTTCCAATGGACCTACAAAGGAGAATAGTTTATCCGTCCTGGAGACGTTTGCCCCCGCAATTGAAGCTATGAAAGATCGGTTTTGTGAAGATGGTGATGGTGATGATAATAAGGTCCTTCCTGATAAGAGACCTGCTATTCATTTCAAATTCAAGACTGGAAAAAAAGTTTTTGGTCAGTCTTCGGATCTAAATCTTCATAACAAATATCTCAGTAGACCTGTCTCTCTGATTGGGCGTGAAGAGGAGAGAGACGACAAGAAGAGAAGAGCTGAATACATCCTTAGGCAAGCCATGGAAAATCCGCAGGAGCTCACTCAGATGTAAATTGATAGAGAGTAGCACTATGATTTGCAAGGTGCATCAAATTGGTTGACCGCTGAGGCCACAGTGTTGCTTCTGGTGGAAATTTTAGGGCAGTTTAGGCAGGAATTCTTGTAGTACGGCTAACTATACTCTGAGGTATGCGAGTGTCTCTTTTCATGCTCTGACTCTACTTTGTAAACAATTCTTTTAATTACATTTTTCTTGTGTTCTTATCCAATATGTGAGCGTCTTTTGCACCATTACTGTATGGAATGACCTTATTTCTGCTCCCAAAGTACTTTTGTGGATGCATATGCCTATTGGAGGCAAGAAGCAGATACACGCGCATTACTCGTCTTGGGAATATGAATTCGATTGGGAAAGTAACCTTGCGTAAATAGTTTTCGATTTAAGGCGCTATCCGAGGATATTACTTCGAGGATATTGTTTTCTTGTACTCCGATTTAAGTACTTCATTTAGAATACTGTTGGCTTGGCACTTGAGCATCAAGGCCACGTAGTTACTTGTCTTGGGAATATGAATTCGATTTGGAAAGTAACTTTGAGTAAATAGTTTCCAATTTACGTCGCTATACAAGGATACCATTTTCTTGTAATTGCTACCAATTCACTTTCTTTGTAAAGAACTTCAAGATACGGCGGTCCGACATATAGCGGGTTATTTTGACTTACAAATACCATTCGGTTGAATTTAACTAGAGCAGGATTACTGACTAGGACAGAGCATGGTCCGGCTGGGTCATTTTTAAAACTTCTGGAACTGGGAATCAACCTGGACGGTTCTAGAACTGGTTGGGAACCAAATGGGCTAATCCCAAGCCGGTTCGTGAGTAGGACCATTCTAATAAAGGGGGACTATGGAGATGGTAATTAGAAAGAGATGCAAGCACGAGATTCAATTCATCAGAGATTATTGTAGATTAGTGTTAGAACTTAGGTTGAAGGATGAGAGGAAGGTACAACATAGAGGGATGTATTTGTGGTGGCTGTGAAAAACCTAAAATGGTCAAAGGGTTTTGAATATTCTGTGAAGTAGCATTAGCGATTTTCTCTCTTTGGGACCAAAGTTTGAATCTTCACCAGCCACTAGACCTATGTTCTTGTTTTTCAATAAAGGCAGAAATTCGTTTAAAAAACCCGGTTCAAACCTGGAACCAACCTGGATTGTGCAGTTCCCAAGCAATAACCATGAATCTGCCGGGTCTTGGGCCAGTTCCAGATTCTTGGAACTGCACCAATCAGGCCGGTTGCAGCCGGTTCCTAGGTTGAACCGGACTGGCTGCACACCCCTATCACCAACAAAGTTAATATTTGGTTACTCACCAGTGATTTTTGACAGTAGTTGTAATGGTCATGTTTCATTAAATAAAAGTGGAGTAATTAATGGTGTTTGGGTCTAGTCCTGGTGCTGTAAATTTTCACCAGAAGGCTGCTATCTTTGCAGTATTCCGACTTTGTACTTTGTTTAATTTCGTTATGTATTGTATTGGTAGGTTGGAAATGTTACCCTTTAATCTCAGTGACTCTACATTAGCATTCCATAGTTCTTCTCCTATCAAGTCACCATTCAAACTTGAACTCATGTATGGAGCACAACTTTTGCAATGAAACACATTTATATGTTACAGCAGCAGTTTTTAGGTATTCGTTCTTATAAGTGTGAAATATATGAGAAGTGTCCAAAAACCATTAGTTGATTAAGTTTGCGAACTGTTGAGTGATACCTGTTGAGTCTACTCTTCTTCAATGCTTTAGTATATCAGAGTTATTTGATGACCCTGAATTGACATTTAGATGACATTGCACCTTCTCATATTTATATGGTGTGTTTCACATTCGAGGAAGTGCATAACTGCATATGTATGGTCAAGGAAGGTTTTTTGAGTAAACTTTTACTGGGTTATCCTGGTAAAATATGAACTAAGTAGGCTGGGGCATATCTGTTCCTCTTGAAGTCACTCTGCGGTGCATTGTTTGTACCACATAGTTGAAACTAAAATGTCCTGGTTGCTCATATGATGTCTGAATGGAAGGACAATTTTTACTTCTCATACTGAACTGACGACTTTCTATTTCTTGGATACTTGGTGTAATATTAACACTATGCAGCATTCCTCATTCAAAATGTAGAATTTTCAGAGTTACCTTGTGCTGTGTTATCTAGTACCTCACGAATACTTGATTCTGCTGATGCTTGATGAGACATCCCATCTATTCTCTGGGATTCATGAGACATAATCAACTGTGTCTTGTACGGCAGGACCTGGATGTACAGTACCTCTTCTACCATCAGTTGGTTCTGCAAAGTACTCAATCCCCTTAATGTACTGGGAACTAATTTTTACTGAAAAGGAAAGAACGTATGTCAATCCTATCTCCGAGATAATGTCCTAAAAGGGAGATATCCATGACATTACCCGTGATACTTCAGGATTGCTATGAGTTTGGAATTAATATGTAACTGATTGGAAACAGGGCTAGGTCATGCATACTTTGTTCTGTTTTTATTACACTATTTCTTCAGAACTAGTAAGCAGGAGTCCGATGTGACCTTTGGATATCTACATATAATTTCCTGAAACTCTTTTATGTATGCCAATGAGACTGTTGAAATGATATGTTACTAGACATTGTATACATATATTTTCGACAAGTATGAGTAATTTCGTTGGCTTTTGCTCTCCTGCTTGTTGGAATTTGACCTGCACTTGTCAATCCTGATCTGCACACTTAATGATAGGATTCTTTGGAGCTCACTTGGTTCGCAGGGGATTACAAGAACACCTTCTTGATTAAATCCAAATTCCCGTTCTGCTGCATCTAATAACTTGAGAAATGGAGGATGGCTGAGATATCTTAATGCAACAAAGAACTTCCTGGGCTCACCACGTCCTATCGTGATGACAGAGAAGTATCCGTCTTTCATTTTGGCCATTCTATCGTTTCCCTTGATGGTGTTGCAGCATCTCACGGGCCATCTGCAGAGATAGAGGAAAACCTTCTGGAGCTGTTTCATTGCCTTTTCTAGACTGAGAAATGAGCTATTTTTCCTCCATTTCTCTTTGCTCTCATCCTTGTGCTTGATGTGCATTTTTTTCGCGTCTTTCACCAACTATGCTAGATCTTGTACAGGTTCTTTCTATGTAATGGAAATAGAAACACTGGCCGATTTATACTTGGAAGTTTCGGCCTTTCCTCATTGAATGAGTTCAACTGTGCATGTGATCTCCTCCTTGTGGTTATTCAACTTGACAATCCACTTGGCCTCTTTCAGGAGAACTTGAGGCAGAGAAATGGATTGTAAAGAGCAATTATACTTTTTCCTTCTATTGATATAGAAATTTATTCAGTGCGCCGCTCCTTATCTGAGGTGCCCATACTTACGTATTAAATGCGATGTGGAAGAAGATAAATTACGTGATTTTGTTCTTGAGTATTTGGCAGGGCAATGGCCTAGGCCATACTAAAGGGAAAGAAAAGGACTGGTGGGATTAGATGTTAGGCCGTGGAAGAATTAGAACCTGGAGTTTGACATATGGGAAGATTCATGTATCTACGTGCAGCCCATTGTAGCGGTGCATGCATCTGGCTCGTATGCACTTTTGCTAGTCGGAGTCCTAATTCTGAAAATACTGAATTCATAAGACAAGCATGAGGTGAAGATCGGCTTACTTGGATGAGCATATGATCAGACTTCAACCTCATCCACTGTCTCTCTCTCATAAAAACTGCCTTGACAACTCTTGAATCAACCTGTACTTTGCCATGGTAGGGTACACCCCTTCGGGCAGGCTTTGCTTTTTTATATCAATGTTTATCCCAGGGCTTCTCTCGATACCTTAAGGCTCGTTTCTTCGGGCACTAAAACTACATGCAACTTTTCCCTTCTCGACGCCGATGACACTGTCAAAACATTATCCACCAATTTTCTTGATGAAATCTCAGCGCCGGCGACCCTAAAACTGCCAAAGGTCGTACGTATGGCTATTTTCTTCGTTGAAGTTACGACTGTACCAGAACTTGAGGTGTTATGGTAGAGCCGTCGTGTATTGCAGTCAATCTAAGAGGAAGTCCCCCTTTTTCCATGCCAAAGTGAGAACGGGTGCTCCTTTTGTCAGCAGAATTTTTTGTGGATTAGACGGAGTATAAAGCCACCGGACATCAATAAAATAAGCTCACAACAAGATAAAGGAGGTTTTGCATATAGAGCTCGAAACATCAAAAGGGAAAATCTAGATGGATCTCATTTTCACCAAACTAGAGCTCCAAACGTCAAACACACACTAGACAATCTTTCAGTTTGCACGAGAAAATCAGAAAGTACTCTTCTTGATGTTGTGCTTCTCCATTTTGGGCGGTAATCGCCCTCAATCAAATTCAGTCTTTCTGTTTGCACGAGAAAATCAGAAAGTATTCCAATAAATCCAAATCTCCAGTTTTTCCTACAATTCCAGGAATTATACAGAGTGAACGCCTTTGGACTTTTAGTGAAGCTTGGATTATAAGGCTTCTACGTGTCTCGAGTTCAAAATGGAGGGAGAGAAAGCTCATAAAGCCTACAGGGCATTCATTACGTCAGAAGTCTCAATGCTTCAACTTCAGATCCAGTTGAGAAGGAAGCACTCTACCGCGGTGGTTGAAAATCATGAAGTCCATGTTGTCTGGGAGAGAAACTATCCTGCAAAACCAAGAACATGTATGTTGCCGTGTAAATAGGCATATGTAGAAATCTTGAGCGCCCTTATGGGCCTTAGTATGGCTTACGTATGGGAGAATAAAAATGTATATACCAAGGTAAAAATATTAGAACAAATCTAAACCCTATTCTCAACAAACCAACTCTTA
This sequence comes from Lenwebbia sp. NSW1173648, assembly GCA_029784005.1. Classification (NCBI taxonomy): domain Eukaryota; kingdom Viridiplantae; phylum Streptophyta; class Magnoliopsida; order Myrtales; family Myrtaceae; genus Lenwebbia; species Lenwebbia sp. NSW1173648. The sequence continues at coordinate 15,091,853 of JARCGZ010000008.1, read as the reverse complement.
CGATTACTACATTTCAACCACGTTACCTGCACATCATCTTCTAGTAATCATGTCAAACAAGGCCAAAGAATAGATAGCTTCACAAAGATTCTTGGAAATCAATGAAACATAGTAAACAAGAAACTTGGGACACTTGAAAGCATCAAATTGGTCACAAATTGTATTGAGTTATATTTCTCACCAAAAGAGTCGTGAAAAAGAGTCGCAAAAGGGGATTCCTCTCTTTTAATTCAAGTTACAGGGCATTTCAACGCAGCATATAGCTCACCTGCGTCACTCACAAAAATCTACACTCAATTAGACTTCTTTCTATGCAATAGTCTGCACATGCTAATGGGCACCATGACTAGAATATATGTCTATTTAACGAGTCAAAAGGCAGCTTCATCTTTCTTTAAACCTAGTTGATATACACAATTGACAGTCCGTAACCATCTAAGTATTGACTTTACAAGATAATTGGTACCTTTGAAAAATCTTCTAATTCTCTTTTATTCAAGGAGTTCGATAAGTTGTAATGAAAAACATGTACACAATACATCTAGTAATACATACACGATATTAAAAGTAAGTGCATAAGCTAAAAAATCAGGCGCACGTAAACACACACAAAAAAAAGGCTAATTGCCCATTCCGAGAAACATGAGAGCACATAATAACACAATCCGTTGAGAACTTTAGCATCATGATAAAGCATGAAGATGACCGTACTGAATGTCATTTTTAACCATAAAAAAAAAAAAAAAAGTGATCAACATCTCATATTGTTCGTACTTAATCATCATGAACAACATAGCCATAATTAGAGAGGTATCATCATTGAGGGTAGCAAGCTAAGCTACTCTAAGTTGCTTGTCAGATATGTAGCACATGCATCAACACTGCAAGAACATGTTAGAGGCGCAGCTTAGCTATTTCTTCATTCTAGTTAGACAGTCTAGACTTTAGATGGCCACTTAATCACACTTTGAATCAAACTACCAAAGAAATCTCAGAAAAAGAAAAGAAAAAGAAAAGAACTCTTAAGTATCAACAGGTAAACAAAAGAATACATCCTAAACAACTGATTGTTGAAATATCCCATATTGCTTCTATGCTAAGTCTATTTTGGTGTTACATCATGTAGTCTCACTCCATCTAACAACTTAAGCTTTTCTATTGGAATTTTAACATAGAATCGGATTCAGTCTAAATTCTTCATTCCCCATTAGTTATTTCACTTCCTATACCGTTCTTGTTTGTCTCATTTGCTGTTTGTCAATTCTTGTGTAGTGCTTCGTCCAGTTTGCACATGAAAGGGAATTCCGAAGCATTTCACATCGCATGTCTATAGGGTTTATTTGTTTGTATAAGTGTAATCTCTCTCCACTTAATAACTAGCATTTGTGTTGGACCTTTTGACACGGATAATAAAAAATAAGTTCTTCATTAAGAGGAATTTCCTATGATTCGTTTCTACTTTTAATCTCTAACATGGAAGCCTCAACCAATGTGGAACAAATAGGCAAAAAGTCGTCCACAAGGGTAAGTCAAAGTGCTGATTGAGAGGATGTCTATATAAGAAGTTGCAAAAGTTGACGTCAAGTTTAGGAACATCCATCAAACGAGTATGCAAAACCTTTACCTAACAGTGAAGTCACTTTCAAACAAGTTATTGGAGAAATTCACCATTGCTGGACAAGAGTTTCCAATTGCTACTGAGTACTGACAGCGAGGGGTAATTCTAAGGAATTTCAATTATGTAAAGACAAAATATCAGGTAGGAAAATGTATCGTTAGGTGTTGATACATTGGTCCAAACTGCCACCTATAGATTATTCATACATACATTGGTTTCGGTTTGGAAAGCAGGTCATTCAAACCATAACCATTAATCCAAGTCTCGATTGGAAGATCCCCTATATGGATAATACACATTCCAGTTGACCGAGCCTAATTCTAATTGTTTTGTTCCGAAGCAAAGATAATAATGGAATGAAAGTGAATTCTCTTTTTTAGCTTGAAGATTCACTGTGTTATCGAGATAGGAAGGAGGTCGTCTATTTGAGCTGGACCATTTTCAAAACATACTTTGTACTTTTGTTTGACAATCTTTTTACATGATTTTGCTATTCAGATATCAAACCTGTTTATACTGTGAATGGGGTTTATGCTGGATATCACCTATTGCTGGTTTAATATAACAGTCGCTTACAAATCTTATCAATTTTTTTGAGGTAGCTTCTTATGTGATATTGAGATACAAACTCTTAAGACAATGTGGAGATGTATTATGCCAACATGCATTTTCTGTAAATTCTAACCGATCCATAGTAGCCAAAGTTTAATCTGGGAGATTTTTATACCAAGCATCCATTTTTTGAAATTCTTCAACTTGACATCACTGAACTGCGTCAGAAACATATACCCCAAACTGAATCAAATACCATCCTAATCTAACCATTTCCACAAATTATGAGATTTCACATTGACACTATATATCAAAGAAAAAGACATGATAATTCCTCAACATGAAAGACTTTCATAGAAGAGGCATTAAAATGATTTGGGCACTCAAAATATTTTCTAAAGAGGCTTCTGTGATACGATGCGACTCTGTGGTTGTTTATAACGACGTTGGGAATCCTAATTAAGACCTGGCAGAAACTCTAGGGAAAAATATATGGGGCTAAAGCAGGACACTGAATAACATAGTGCAAGAACATAATGGGGATCCACATTCCTACCCCGATTGGACGAGAGACCGCTTTGTCTTCCTTGCAATTAAAGGATGGAGAAAAATAGATACTTAAAACTAAAACACTTAATCTAGAAAGGTTTTTGGCATAAACAATCATATCAACCACAGGAGACCGGTTGATGTTTTGTAAACCTTTACGACATATGGCTATAGTGGCTATCGGACCGTACTTAGGAGCTTAATCTGAATCATTTTCAACGTTCGGGGAAAATAAAGGACAAAAAATATTACGAGAACACCTCATTAAGCTGGACTCCGGCAAAATCTCGAACTTCTAACCAGATACTCAAGATGCTTACGATCCAACACAATCCGCAGTTAAAGCACAAAATCATGCACAATGTTTGTGGCTTCTTAGCTTCCCTGCTGTGTCTCTTGATTAACTACTCTACTTAAAGATCACAAGTGAGAAAACTAACAACATAGCAACTTGGAGCTAACACAAACCCAAAAGAAAATTTTCCCCAATTCAAACAGTAGAGAACCAACTAAACATGAGGCCTCTCACCTGTTTTCTTCGGAATCAGGATGGATCGAGAGGAATTTCCCAGGTACAGTGAGAGCAGCCCACGTACAGAGAACGAGCCCTACAAGCAATTCAGCAACCACCTGCAATTCCACTCCAAATTAGATGCAGAACAACAAAAGCAGACCGAATCCTGAACCGCGAAGCCATAGTTAGATGCTTACGTTAAGCGGTGGCCCAGAGAATTCCTCCTCCATGATCTTCAACAAACCCCTGTCTGCAAATCCAAGTTCAGAACAAGAAAAATGAAAATCTCAAGCGCTACACTCACGACTGCGAGCGCGTGAAAGAACGAGAAAATTCACACAAATTGAGCTCACATTGGACGGTGGAATAAGCGGCGTGCGACAGAATCACAACTCCGAAAAGGCCAATGGCGAAACCGAACCTCATCGTTGCTTTCCTCCTCCTTCCGCCAACGACTCGCCGATTGGAGGCCGGCCAAGAGCTCTGATCGATCGATGATGAACAGGAATGGAAAATCGCTGCTTTGCTCGGAGACTCTCAGACTTATGGGCTGAAGGCTGAAGTGGGACGACGTCCGGTCTATCCAACAAGAACCGATCGGGGTCTGGGCATGACGAGAAGGCCCAGATCCAGATCCAGATCCAGCTCCGGTTCATTTGTGAGCCTTGAGGCCCAACCATGGAACCCTCTTTTTATTTTTATTTTTATTTTTTAAATTCATCGATAACTTACTTAGAAAATGGGACGCGTAGTCGAGCTCGGTCGATCCGACACCGTTTAATGCTCCAACTCGACTTAATATTCATCTTTTTAAAGTTCGCGATTCGACTTGAAAGTTTTAGCTTTTTTTACGATGTTTACAATTTTCTAAAACAAATTAAGGGAAAATTACCAAAAAAGTGATAAACATATTGTACATGTCTCAATCCATCCATAAAACTTTTAATTTGGCCAATTTAGTCCTGAACCTTTTGATAATTTGTCACTTTAATCCATCCGGCTAATTTTGGCCGAAAATCGCTAACGTGGACGTCGGTTGTCCAACGTGATACCATCAGTGTTGATATGGACAATTTTTATAATTTTTCAATTTTTTAACATTTTAAATTATTTGCTAAGTTATTTTGTTGTTGTGCGGACCCTCGCCGGCCACTAGTGTAACGTCCTAGGGCACCACGTACTAATGACGAGCTCTGCTTTAATCTGATATTACATATAATATGACGCATGCGGAAGACTACTAACAAAATAATCATCAGTCATACAATAACTCACAAGTGCATTCAAAAAACGTAGGCACACCGCCTAAAGGGTATGGCCTCATATGGTTCCACTATCCATAGCAAACAAACATTCACATACAAACGTACATGCTGCCATAATATCTGATTTCATTTATAAATATATAAATTGCTAGTTAGTTACATCATTTCTTATTGAAAGACGACAACTGAGACATAACTAACGGCTTCTCCTCCAATCCATAATCGCCAGCATCCAAAGCCATATCCGTTACTCTTCGCCGCCATCCTCGCTGGCTAGCTAATCTAAAAAAAAGTTAACACACAAGAGTAAGCCGAAGCTCCGCGAGTATCATTCTAACACAACGACAATTGACCCGTCAATCTCCAAGCTATCAAGCAACACTCAACCATAACATGGCAAGTAAAATAAACGAATCTATGATAATCCAGGCCATTTAAGCCCTAAAAATCAACAAGCATAGCACAAGAGTTGCCTTATCCTCCTTATAGGGCTTGCGGCCAAACTCCCATCTACACGGCCAACCTCCTTTCGTTGCTAAATCCAACAATCCGTTCATCGATTCCACTACTCTCACCCTCGAGGATATCAATTGTACACATAAAGGCAACATGCAAGACAATCCAGTGCACCAAATGTCAAAAACAAACCTTTTCTCGCTCGACCACCACTAACCGTGCTCAAATTCGAAGATCCATCGCCCATCTCGACGATTCGACCACAGATTCAGCAAACCCAACATGGAAGGACAACTATCTAGCTCAAATACGCAACAAGCAAGGACAATCGACAAATCAAAGGTCAACGAGTTAGAAATTCTACTTGCCTTAAATCGGCGCACGTGAACCACCACAGAACCATCGCCGCACCATAATCGAGCCTCATCCTTCCTCCTTCACACGAACATGAGAGCGAGATAGAGGGAGAGTCGACATCGACGGTGAGAGAGGAAGAGAGCGAGATGGAGAGAGCCGTCGGGAAAAAGAGGAGAGGAGAAGAGGGAGTCTTGGCTTCTTGAGATTTCTTTGCTAAAATGAGCAAGAGAGAGAAGCTAGATATTTATAGCGGGTGGGGGCTCATGCATGGAGGACACATGGCAAAGGGGAGGCGCCACTTGTCCTTTGCCCGTGCCACTTGTCCACCTACGGCCACCAAGTGGCATTTTCACTACTTGCTCCAATTTTTCACATAATCTAGCTCTATGGGACTCAAAACTAACTACCGGCCGTCGCTAACCCAAACACTTCAATAAAACATCATAGCCATATTTCTCATAGCTCAATTAACTTTTCACATTCCCAACGAGATCCTCAGCTCGTTAAATAGACAGACAAAAATCATGATATCACAACTAGGCGAGGGCCTGCAAGCCCTCGCTGGCCGCTGGTGAGGGTTATGACCCTTGCCTAAGCCCCAGCCGGCCGCAGGGGATGGTCGTGACCCTCATCGGCAAGACCCCGTACCTATGGCCGGCCATCATGTGACGTCCCAGTCCACCACACCTTAAGGCTTACTATTCACGCTCTCTTCTTTAATCTTTCATTATATAGATGGCGCATGCAGAAGACTAATTAAACTAATCAAGTCGGCCATACAGAACAAGTGCATAAAATACAACAAACCCTGATAATTGGCAGGCATGCCTAATGGGGTATGGCCATTCAAGGTTTCAACTACACACACATACATTCAATCAACAGAGATATGAACGTTATTCAGATTTCAACCTGTTCTTTCATTTCATATATTTACAGCTTGGTACGGTTAAACTTCTGGGGATGTGGGATAGCAAAACAACCACCACTACTGACCGTCACGCAGATATCTTACATCAAAACTTTGCGTCGGCCTTTGGAAACTCCACTCCACTGTACAGCCAAAAACACAAAACCCCTATCCCCATCAAACTACTTTCAACTAGCATGTCCGCCCCCAGCATCACTACCGCCAACGTCCGGACTCATGGGAAGGGGACCCAGGAGGTCGTCATCATCCCCGACGTTGTACAAGGCTACAAAACAATACATGACTGGGGCGGAACACAGGCCTGCCTCGATCTCTAACGTACTCACTAGCTTCATAAACTTGACCTCAAGGTGACCTGCGTCCACATGGTCATCCCAAGAGGTAATACACTCTCGATGAATGCCATAGCAAAGGGATGGAGTAGCCGGGCTAACCCGTGGCATTGTTTCTATCTGAAAATCATAAATCAACAACGGTGAGCTAACGCCCCGCGAATGCAAATCTAACCCAATAGAATGTATGCATTGAAATCAGAACATGGCATCAACAATTCTCAATTCAGCATGCACATGAGAATGTATGAATGAGATTCTTTCGAATACTCAATGCAACTCTAGTTTACACGCGAGACCATCCTCGTGGATCACACAATCACGGTATCTCTTTGCCAAGAGGCGTTCCAAATCGCACGAAGCGCAAGAGTATTCTCCGATATCACAACCATCGAAGGCATCTTAAATTCCCTCTGGTTCCACGGTGCAACATCGGCAACAGACGATAGAATGAAATGCCATGTTACGCACACATAATATAATCTCACCTCTTTGGTGATTCATTCAGGGATTCAACATAGTTGTCATGCATATTAGACGAAGGTCACGAATACAATTTATATTTTCAATCATCGACGTATGATTCCAACGTCAATCCAAACAAACCATAAAAGTTAGAAATCCACTCGCCTTCCTTGACGACGGATTGACGACGACGGGTGAGTTCTGGCGACTGACGACAGACTAGGGCGCGGGCATGGGTGGCAAAAAGGCTTGGGCATGTAGGGCAGTAAAGGGGGCGTGTGACAATAAGAGCTCTGACGATCTAATGACGAAACGAACTAACGTCAAAGGTTTATATAGGGGGAAACAGTTGACGAACGGGCCAATCAGGCTGTGACACGTGTCCTCCACGTGTTACACGTCGGTGACATGCAACTGCCACGTCCGGACAGGTGGCTGGCCACGTGTCCCGCCCTCAAGCCATGGCCGGACACGTGTAAGCCACGTGTCCTTCTCCGTTTGACACATGTCACCGTGAGGTGACACGTGTCCCTTGGTGGTCCATGTGCTGACACGTGGCCCTACGTGTCGTCGCGACCCTGTCATCCTTGTCTGGTCCCAATTTTCATGTACTTAGTCCAAATCGGGATCTAATGTGTAGCCCTGTCGTCTATTTATCAATTCTAGTATTACCAATAACACTCAAAATGAGCTGTTGAGGTTTTGGGGTCATCACACATCGCCTGAGATCGGCCACCAGCGAAAAGGAAAGAAAAAAAATAGAAATAAAAAAAAAAGAATTTCCTTTTTACAAAAATTGTCCACGTCAGCACCGGTACGCCACATGGACGGTCGACGCTTATTAGACCGCGAAAGGACTACGTTAGCAAATTGTTAAAAGGTTTATGACTGAATTGACAAAAGTTGTGACGCCTCAGAACGTCACGCGCTACATGTATCATTTCTTTTCATATCATTTTATTAATTATTAACATGCGGAAGCGTAATAAAAAAAAATTCACATCATCATCCCCGACACATCAACGCACGAGTTTACTAAATACATGTGAATCATTTATTTTGTACCACTAGTTTACCAAATATACATAACAAAATATTTTTATATTACAAATGTAGTCGGCAACATCATACCACATAAAAAAGAACACAATCCTGGGAAGAGGGTTCGGGTCACCTATCTCCTCTACTTCGCTCCTGCAACACCAAACTTGCCTATATAAACGTCGGCTACAACTATGGGTCGATAACTTCACCCATCGATGGGTCATCATCGCCAAAACACCTGGAGGACCATCGAAATCCTGAAGTGGTCCGAGCATACCACCATCAAACATCCCGTACCAGGCTACGAACCGATGAGGAACCCACTCGGCGAGTCCTACGTTTACCCATACCGTAGTAGTGCACTTGGTATAAATAAAAATTAAATTAGGCAACTCTACATCTTCAAATGCGTAATCAACATGTATTGGTACTCCAAATAGCGGCGGCGGCGGCAGGGCCATCCTACATATATGAAAAATAAAGGGGTGAGCCAGTGCCCAGTAAATGAAATCTCTAAGTCTAAGGTAGGCGATCCTCTTACCGCTCAACCTGGCATTCACAACCACAAGCATTCAAAGTAATACATAAATGCATGAGCATACGTATGATTTTCTTTCATATCGGTGATAATCATGCATGATATCACTCATTCAAGGCATTCGGATGGCATGTTATTTCATAATGCACAGTATCACCTAGTATTTTATCAACATGAACATATCTATGCACATGAACATACATTATCATCTTTTACTTTTCCTCTCGAGCATTCTCGGGGCATCCCTGATCACACAGCAGGGGCATCCAAGATTACTCAACATGGGCATCTCAACTTAGGAGGCATCCCGTAACACTCCACGGGGCATCCCAGATCACATAGCAGAGGCATCGCAACTCCGCGGCATCCCGTAACATTTCACGGGGTATCCCAGATCACATAGCAAGGGCATCGCAACTCCGAGGCATCGTCGCCACATCATGTGGACGACGGAAACTTTCATAATCTTTTACATAATTATCATGCAACAATAATGTACATGAATATGCACAACCTTCACATTAGGTGCACCAGATCATTTTCAGTCAAAATGTCACCAAAATACAACATCATGGTTTTCCATGTATTCTTTATAAATGTAATAATGCACTTACGTCCCTTCGTTCTCGAGGTAAGGGAAATTAGAACCATATGAGAATTTTGAAATTTCAAAAAAATAAAAAATAAAAATATCTCAGGCCAATATTATATATCAAAAGAAACTAAACAGTTTTTATTTTTTTATTAATTAATTATTATTGTATTATTATTATTCTATTGTCGGTAACTCGCATGATCGGCAATATGAAGTCGGTAACGCCCACTGAAGTCAGCAACTTCCACAGATGCATCAACAATTTTTTTTTAAAAATATAATATTATTATATTATTATATTATAAAAAATCTCATAATCGGCAACAGTGTTACCTTCGGTCAACACTGTTGACCGTCGGTCAGCAGGGTTGACCGTCGTTACACAGGAATCGGCGCTATTTTTTTTTTTTTTTAATCGGTAACTTTTACCAGGAACAATCGGTAACTTCCCCACTTCGACCCGTGGCCTCCATATCACCAATCAAGCTAATATCTACCCCTTTTTGTCAAACATAGAATCAATCCTCATGGAGAACCAATCAGACATCTATCTTTACCAATAAACACAAATCAAAATACCACAATCAGTGTAAGAACTTTACATATCAATTTTGTTGTCTCTTCCATGCTTATCACCAACTCAACTAAAATTAGCAAACAACAAACAACCAAGTCAAGAGTACTAAGTAGATTATTCTAACTTAGTGCTTAGAGTTTTCACTTACTTCGAAAATGATTTGAGCCAAAAATCAAAGCTTTAGTTCCCTTCAAACCAAATAAACAAAACCGAAAATCAATGAATAATTTATTACGAAAACGACAAAAACTCTTTGGTAGAAAGTTATGAGAATCACGATATACCTCGTTCGAAATCGAACGACCAAAACAGAAACTTAAACAACGCAAGCGTGAGCCTTTGCTTTTACTGACGGAATGGAAAGCGAAGGAGTGGAATAAAGTAAATGAGTGTCGTGAATGGAGTGGGACCTCACTGTCTTTAAAGAGAGCTTCTTGCCCAATCGACGAGTATGAAGAGTGAGGAAAGAATCAATCGTAGTTAAAGGCATTAATTGTCTTAGAGTTAAGGTAATGATTGAAAAGGGTATGTGGTCCAATGAAATTACTTCAAGTGGTCCCTACGAGAGTAGTTAATAGGAGCTATTTTGCTTGGAGAAGAAGGAGAGCTCCCTTGGCCAAGTAAAATGGGTGAGTTATTAAATGCATTGAATGATTAGATACAAGTGGCTAAATGTGATTGGCTACAAGAGGGGATATTTTGATGAAGAAGAGGAAGAGAGCTCTTCCGTCGGCCAAGTAGAAAGGAGTGAATCATTGCATGCATTAAATGACTGAGGTCAAAGCTCATGAAGTAAGCCATGACCTCATTATTACAAAACTTCATCGCAAGCCAAGAGAACGAAGGCTTCATCGATTAGAAAAAGGAGAAATTATTAAGTGCTGCACTAGATAATGCAAGGTGTGATGTCATCGAGAGCATGTGGAAGAATGACAAATGGTTTATTCGCATGGTTTCAAAAATAGATATTGACAAATTGTCAAGATATCAAGTGAATCATTATGTAAACAAGAAATCGATATCCGTTTTAAACATAAATACGTTAGAAAAATATTTTAAACTCGTCAAAAAGTTTCGTAAAACTCACCGAACGTAAGGAAATATTTAACTCAGTAAATTTCAAATCTACCACTTACTCGATACGTAAACTCGGAGCGTATCAATCTCCGTTAATAACTAACACGGCATTACGCGTTTCACCGTCATTCTATAAAATTGATTCGAAAACGAATATCGAGCAATCTAAACATATTTTCCAAGAATTACAGACACGAAAATATATTTTGCGTCTCCGCTTTACTACACAAATTAATCAACTAGAGTTCTCACGTGAGACATCTATCGTCTTCGAATTCTTACATATTGTAAACAAATGCAGTACTTTTCAGGATGTCACACAAGTGCAATAGATTTAGAATTTTTTTTTGCAATTTTCCCTCAAATTAACAAATATGTATACATGCAACTAACCTGCTAGAGTCATAAGATAGTTGAATATGTATTATATTTTACGTTCGAGCCGGACTTAATTAAACATTCAAAGCTACTCAATTAGCTTGAACTTGAAAAGCAATAGAGTTGAATTCGCGTAACTTACGAATTGAGCACGAGCAGCAAGACTACTTGTGATTCATACTTCATGTCTGCGTCAATTTTGTCACGAATGAGTTTGAAGCACGATTGTCGTTCAAATTTAGCTCAAGCTAGTACTTTTTACGTAGATGTGTCATAATTAGTTGAAAACCCAGTTTTAATCCATATTCAATGAGATAGGTCGTAAATAGGTTAGTCAAGTTCCAATAAATGTTCGACAAAAAAAAAAAAGTTCTAATAAATGAATTGTTAAATGGGCTTGAGTTGTAAGCCTAGTTCTATATGGGTTGTAAATGGGTTTGTTTTTCAACCCATTTTCAACCCATTTAGCTTATCATGGTTATTAGTTGAGTTAACCCATTCATGATATATCATCCCTTTTGAATAATTTTTATAAAAATTTTGTTTTTTTAAAAAAAAACTTAAATTTTTTGTTTCTTTTCTTTTTTTTTTTTAATTCGAAATCTGGCAACGGTTGTCACAAGCGAGGGCCGGTTGACCCTCGCTGGCCACAAGGCAAGGGCTGTGAAGCCTTCGTCGATTGCTGGCGAGTCTGGCCCTCGCCCAGTCTTCGAAGAAAAAACAAAGATAAAAAAAATAAAATTGTCCGATATTGTAGTAATATATATTTTTTAAAAAAATTATAAGAAACAAATTTTTTTATGGAATTGTTTTAGCAATATGAGTCGAGTTGGGAATGGGTCGAAAAATTTACACTATATATAAATGAGTCATAAATGGGTTAATGTGTCAATTTGGGTCGGACTATTTATGACCTGACCCAACCCAAATCCGATCTGATCTATCCGTTTGACAGGTTTATTTTTACGATAGGTCAAATGAGTGGGCGAGGAATGATAAGTGCTAGCGATCTGCGATATCACAAGAGGTAAACACAAGTTTGACTTTGCACCGTTTTTTTTTTTCCCTAACTACGCGACATGCATTCACAAATATTCAAGTAAACGTTGGTAATTCTAGTACGAAATGTCGCTTGTGGAGTTGACTTAAAGAGTATGAGATAATTTTTCGTGCACTCAAAGCTGTAAGGGTTAATACCACGAAAAACTCCAAACTGATACACTTATGACAAATTTACCATAAACTATTTTTTTAATTACAAAAAATCCCAAATTGGTACACTTGTGACAAATTTACCCCAAATTATTATTTTTTACCATCAAAAACCCTAAACCGGTATAACAGTGACAAATTTACCCCAAACTAATTTTTTTTTATCACAAAAAAATCTCAAACTGGTACACATGTGACAAATTTACCCTTTGTTAGTTTCCGTTAAATTGAGTTAATACCACGAAAAATCCTAAATTGATACACTTATAACAAACAAAGGGTAACGTATACATCCGACAATTGCCACGTGTCATCCAACTAAGCAATTTGATTGTAAAATTTAACGAAAACTAACGGTGAGTAAATTTGTCGCAACTATACTAGTTTGGGGTAAATTTATCACAAGTATACCAGTTTAGGGTTTTTGGTGGTCAAAAAAATAATTTGAGGTAAATTTGTCAAAGGTGTACCAGTTTGGAGCTTTTGGTGGTATTAACCCAAGCTATAAAGATGATTCCGAACATTGTGAATCTTCCATTGAGTCTAGCTCTGTTTTCAAAAAAAAGAAAGGAAAAAAAAAAGCACATATGAAATTCTCATTGTCAATTTAAATTTCAAATACTAAATTGGACTAACACGTGGCACGTGGCGTTACATAAACACATGGTTTTTGAATGATTTTTATTTTTTGTTAATTCGGGGCAACTCATGAGAATTATGATATCCATTTAATCACAATACGCGAAACCTTTCAAGATACTCAAATATTTTGTGAGGTCGTATATAAGACTTTCGTGCTTCTTTAGAATTCAAATAACATTTTTCATTTTCAAATTTTGAAGGGAAAGTGGCAAGTAGAAGTGGCAGAGAATTTGCTTTTAGCTAATTTCGTAGTGATAATTATATACACGTTTTCTTTTGTGGTAGTTCCATGAATCGAAATTCTTAAAAGAAATTAAACGAACAAAGAAGACATGACGATAGGGGTGACGTGGAAATTGAACAATATGATAAATTAGATGTCAATAGTTTATTTTCATCGAAATGAAGATGGAAAAAATAGTTTATTCAAAGGTAATTTAGAAAGTGTGCTAGACCCCGATAGCTATATGAACAAGTTTAGTCCAAAATATAGATTCGACATAATTGAAGACAAAAAGTGCTGCATCTATGAGAATTTCTCGGATTTTGCGGTTGAGTAGGTAAGATAAATATAAGAAATAACAATATGTATGTGTGAAAGCTAGGATGATTTTATGGACGATCATTTAAACTAATTTAAAACGATAAAAGATGTCACGTTTTATCATTAACTTGGGTTACTAAGGTATCAATTAGATGTCCGAATTTCGTTTGGTTGCTTTATGTGAACTTTCTTTTGATCAACATAAAATTGGAGAGGCATCAGATGGATTTGCTGTTCTATAGACATATAATATGGTTTTTTTACAAGGACGATAGTGTCGGACCTACTTTAAAGCCTAATCCATCCGGTGCATCACACGGGGTAGTTAATATTCTAGTTTCAATTAAAGCGGAAGAACTTATAGGCACGTGCCTTGCACATGCTCTTAGACTAGTTATTTGTAAAATTGGCAAGGGAAGCTTTTTTTCCACGCCTCCTTTGTCTTTGACATTCTTTATTTTCATATTTTGACGATATTATCTCTTGTGTAACTCACCACTTCAATTACAATTCTACAAAAGTGATCTAGTAGTCTTATTTGGTCAACTCTTTGTTATTTTGTTTCTTTTTTTTTTTTTCCTTGCGGGTCCCACTTTCCTTCTCCTTCTTACACCGCTTTTATTCAATTGCTCGTCTCACGTTCAACAGTTAGCTTGCATTCACATTAATAAAGATTGAATGCACAAAGACAAGGTAAACATACATTGGCAAACATTGAAAGCGTCTCACTCGAAAGATCAAGGTTCTATCAGGTGTTCTTAGGCCTTACAGGTTCATATGCTTAAGTAAAAAAGCTTTGACATGAACTCAAATTTGTAAAATCACAGTTAACTCTCCCTTTATTTGAACACTCTACACACAACTGTAGTCTAGGGTTAAAAGCAACCGCTGCAATACAAATGAAAGAACAAATACAGCATTGTGACATTGTAACAATGCACTGAAAAATACAATCGAATTAAAACCCTAATTTGAATCCCGCTTCATATTTTCTAAAAGCACACAACTCGCAATTGCCCTCGGTTTGGAGACACTTTTTTTTTTCTCTACACTCACGTGCAAGAAGACTAGAGAAAAACCTAAGAAAAGGAAGAGAGAGAAGCGATGCTTCTCAATATTACCTTCCATAGTGGAGGAAGAAGTTGCGCGGGGCTGAGAAAAGGGGCTCGTTAGGGAGGTCAATGGTGAGCCCAATGCCGGTGCCATCGAAAGTGTGGAGGACGATGGGTTGGCATTATTGATAATCACTTTCTCAATGCCTTGCGACTTGAGGAGTAGGAAGGCGTGGAAAGAAAATAATGGTCAGCAAGAGAGAAAACAGAGAGACAGACAATGGTGTTGCAAGAGCAAAGAATGTCAAAGACGCGGAAAAGAAAACAGAAGGAAAGTGGGACCCACAAGGTAAAAAAATAAATAAAGTAAAAAAGAGTGGACTAAATAAAATAAGAAAATCACTTTTGTAGAATTACAATTAAAGTGATGGATAACACAAAAAGATAATATGATCAAAATTTTAAAATAAGGAGCGTCAAAAGTCAAGAAGGGTGAAAAAAAGCGACCACCTTTTTATTTTTATTTATTTTTATTTTTTAAGTTTTCTAAAATTTAGATGTTCTTTTAACTTTTTCCCCGCAAGAACTTATCCGATCTTCACTCTGTCCGTGCTCTCCCTCTCTTCCTTCTCTGTTCTTGTTTCCGCCATTATCTTCTGACGAAGCTTGACAAATGCTTACCGTAGTCTACAGAGTACTTTGAGCTCGTAGTTCTGAGTCGAACCACTGCTTTTTTCCAATTGTTTCTTTTGGCGCGAACAAGAACGATTTCTCGGCGGCGATTGTGCTTGAGACTCGTTCGTCTACGTTGGTTACGGCCATACCTTTGAGATGCTTTGTTTCGCTGCTGATTCTTGTATTGGGTCGTCGCGATGATCACTCTGTGTTCGATCAAATGCGGCCGAGACTCATCTGAAGGGCTAGAAGGTAGCGGGAGATGATCAGCATGAGCCAACTTCTGCATCCGCTCGGAGCCACACTCTTCTTCAACAATGCCCGTCATCCTCCGAGCCGCATATTCAAATCCGTTCCCCCCATATCATGCCCTTATGTCGGCAGAAATGCTGAATTTTCTGGATTCTTCGTTGGAGCTCAATCATCTCGGCAAGGTAAACGTTACGATATAGATTGTTTGATTTAAAGTTGCTTGCCGATGGCTGTCCTCCACTGTTCGTTGTCCGTTGAAAGCGTGCTCATCTTTGGGATTGAATCTTGGGCAGGTAATTTCCCGCCCGCAGGTTCTAACGAGACTTCTGCTAAACACAAGGTGCGGCAGCTGAATCTGAGACTATCTCTAGTTGTTTTTTGGGACAACTTATAAAAGTGCAATCGAGTTTTAAAACTTTTAAAAAGCAATCTGAGTTCTAAAATTTTAAAAAAGTGCAATCAACATAAATCGACAAATTTTAAGATTTGATTGCACTTTGATAAGTTTTAAAACTCAATTGCATTTTCGTGATAATTTTTAGGACTTAATTGTACTTTTTGAAAGTTTTAGGATTAAATTACACTTTCGTGGCAAGTTTTATGAATTCCAAAGCACTTATCCCTTGTTTCTTTGAATTTCTTCTTAGGTTAGTTTTACAGTTAGGTGGTAAAATGTTACTGTTTCACGAGGTATGTGCGAGTATGAGTTTATATTCTTATGTGCATTCTTATGGTGATCCACTTCATTTTCTTTTTTTGTCTGCAAAGTGCAAGTTTTCTCTTTGACGAAGATTGCCCTTGCCTTTGCCTGCGCTATCCATAAGTAATCATCTGAGCACACAAGTGATGTTTCTACATTGTTGAAGAGCATGCATTGGTCACATTGGTGTTGGTTCATCTCGTGAGCTGTACATAAAATGGAGGATCGTGAAACATCAAGTAGCTCTCCTCCTTCTCCCCATTTAATAAAGAGATGTTTCTTGGTCAGAGACTTAACTGCTGCTCCCTGTTGCTCGATGTGTTTTTTCTGAGAGACGAAATAGAAGAGTTAGAAATGGTATATCTCATCTCTCTGTCTTTTACGTAATTGTTGCTGATGCTGGGAAGTCACAGCGTGCCACAAGTTTGGCTGTTGAAAGCTGTCTGGTCCTAATGGATTAATTTTTACATATTACAGACCCCCTTGGCATTGTGAAGAATATAGGCTGCATGACAAAACTATCTTGATATTGGACATGATCAGGACTCTTGCATAAGAGGGTAACAGAAGTGTAAAAGTAGACTACTTTCTTGGTAGAATCTTGACAAAAGAGATTTATTTCTTCTATAAATTTATCATCATTTTCCTGAATATAATTGCCCTTGTCTTAGATCATGTTCACAGAGGATGCATCCTGCCTCCACCTTTGCTTATTCTGGCAGATGAATTTGTGATGTCACAGTTTGTTGGGAATGCTTGTAAAGACTAATGGCTTGCTTATCCTGAGTAAAGAAATAGTAAATTTGAGGATCACAGATAGTGTTAGTGCATTTTAACCTTCCGTTCCATGTATTGATAGGCAACATTCAAGGACAATCGTCAACTATATGTTTTATGTTCTGAAGGTCCCATTCCCTTGGATGAAGATAGATGACAATTGTTGAACCCATAAACTGTATAAACTTCCAGTTTTGGGAAGGAAGTGTGAGGTGGAGTTTTTAAGGATGGAAGTGTAAGGTGGCGAAATGCTGGGCTTGCTAGTTTCTGTCATTGACTGTACCCTTGATGAGCACGAGGATTTATCCTTCCTTCTATTCATTTATGTTTAGCTATGGTCTCTCATCAATGACTCACAGTACGTCCTTTCTCTTTAAACATGCCATATGAAGGTATATGTAGCACAATAGAGGTTAGAGAAGGAATACCATTGGCACGTTGCTAAATACATAACCTCATTCTTAGGAAAGATGCTGTGAGCGAATGCCTGTAGGGCACTAGTCAAGTAATTCAATAAGGAAAATTTTCAATCTTCAAGGCATTATTGTTCTTATGATATGCATATTATGTGTTTTGAAAAACCAAAATCTTCCTCATTAAGTATGTTATGAAAGAAAAAGCTGGATTCTTTTAATGTCATCAGACTTCTCTTTCCTGTATGCTTATAGTTTACATAATGGGAAAGATAATTTCAATTCAATGCATTCCATGCACAAACTATGTGGTCTATGAAACTTTTCCTCACGACCAGTAATGTCTGCTTACTTCCTTATATAATTGGCTTAAATTTTTAGTAGTTAATTTCTTCATGTCATACACTCTTGTCTCAATAGTTTGTATATAGTGGTAAAATGTGATAATTTCTCAATGCTTCATTTTTGTCTTTCAGGCCTTTTTTTGGGAGCGAGGAGAATCTGATGCTCTCCCATATATACAAACACTTGGGAAGTTTCCGAAGGAGGGGCTTGAGGATAAAGTAGTCATGGTCAGATTTGATTCTTCCATATTGCTTCGGGAAGAACAGGACCATACAGTTCAGTCAATCTTATATGCACATCTAACCATTAAATATCTACTGGAAGCCAGGGCTAGGATCGTTCTAGTGAGTGATTGGAGTGATGGAATCAATTCAAGATTTCCTGATCTTCAGTCTGTTGCAGGTACATTATTACTAATTATCATTGTTAACAATATGGGCCTAAATGATAATTATCCTGCACTTAACTATATTTCCGTGAGAATTTAGTAACTTGATGAAGTATGGGAACTGGTATCAGTCTTATGTCTTGAATCATTAGCTCAGAAAGTCCTTAACAAGTCTGATTAGGGACATGGTGTTTTTCATGCGATGGCTGATCATTACGGGATGTATCTATATTTCAGAGCACCTCTCACTTGTCCTCGGGGTCAATGTTGTGCCATCACAGTGCCTTTCTCATTACAGTCCACCTACAGAAGCTCTTGAGAAGATGAAGGTGCTACTTCTTGAGAACCTTTCTGAGTTTAAGGGGGAAGTTTGTAATTCATTAGAATTTGCGGAGACTCTATCATCAGGGGTCGATATTTTCGTCAATGACTCGTTTTCCCAGTCACATAAAGTTCTTGCATCCACTGTTGGCGTTACTCGCTTTTGCTATTCCTCTATTGCTGGGTTCCAATTTGAGGAGAGCCTGAGAAAACTGAAGAATGCTGTGGAACGTGACAAAAGGCCACATATAGCAATTGTACGCTCTGCTGTTACTAGATAATGTATGGATATGCTAGTAGATTATTTTGTTGCTCCTCTCTCACAAGTAATTCAATGTCTGATACAGATTGGAGGAACTAATCTCTCCAACAAAGCAGCTGCATTGTGCTCCTTGGCTTCTGTTTGTGATGGGCTGGTCTTCGTGGGAATGATGTCTTTTCAGATTATGCATGTGTTGGGTCTCTTAGTTCCTTTAAACCAATTGGAATTAGGGGCTACTAAAGAAGCTTCAGAGTTAGTCCAGATTGCACAAGATAGGAACATCCCTATTTTATATCCAAAAGATTTTTGGTGCCTGAATGAAAAGGTTCCAAATCAGTTGGAACTATTTCCTGCTCACGCAATTTCAAAAGGTGAGATTCAACCTCTTAGGTCACGGAATTTCTCAGCTTTTCTCTTTGTTGACTTATTGTTGCAGGAAGCTCCGTCTCCGTCTCCGTCTCTCTCTCTCTCTCTCTCTCTCTCTCTCTCTCTCCCCTATATTACCTGTGGCAATTTCCTTGTCCTGCTTTCGTTTTCGAATTCATGGTCATTGGATCTGTGTGATGCTGTTACTAGACCCATAAGGAGATTATTATCACTTCAATTACTATCAAGCTGGAGATATTGGCATGGCAAAGAATAAGGAATTATGCCCTAGGATGGAAAAGAAATTGTTGTTACCTGATCTCTTATTCGATCTTTTTTAACCACGTGTTGGCTGCCCTTGTTTGCCCTTCAATAAAAATTATCCCTTAACCTATAAAACTCGCCAAACAAATCCTTTCATGCGTAAGAAACAGGAGTGCGCCTTTTTAATTAGGCTAACTGTCCCAAGCCTCTCCATAGGTCATGCACGGGAACAGCTTTATGTCATCTCGTTTCTCTTATACTCATTGAAGAAGCTTAACAATCCCTTTTCACTTATTTAACTTCTTTCTACATTGTCATATCTTCTTCAGAAGATTTTCACGTGCCCGTGTGGGTTTGTGTTTGTCTATATATTCGCGCATGCATGTGTTTGTGTGTATTCTGTGACATCCAATAAACATTAAGTTGTCTGGCTTCTTGGATCTTGTGGGCAATAGTTAAGCTCATAATAACTTTTTTCCCCTGCTGGATTATGGTGGTAAGGTTTCTGACGTGTTGAGTCAAATGCATTAAGCTGATACACTTCATACAATGGTCATGAGGCTACTTACATTGATGACTGCAGCACAGGAAGCTTAAAGTTTTAATGCTCGTCAATCTTCATATTCATTTCTGCTGGAACTTGTGGCCTTTTAAGCCATCGCTTCCTCTGTTGCAGTATATATGTTGCTTGAATTAGTATATCGTGATTGGGCTGCAACACACAAATCATTTAAGATGGTGATCACCTATGGGCTTTAGTATATGAAATTTGTGGTGCAACTTGTTCTTGCTAGGTGAGGACAGAAGTGTCTAGACTTATCTAGCGTATACCTGCTTTGCTTGAATTCGCACAAATAATTTACTGAAAATTCTTCCTGTTCAGTTGCATATTTTTATATTGAATTGACGATTTTTTCATTGTTTCACAAGGAAAGTAATATCATTTCAAGGGCATTGAGGGGACAAAATCCATGACAAATGGGTCATTGCCTAGAAACTAGAAGGCTATCTAGAGATCCATCTTTAACCCCCGCAACAATGAGGTCCCAAAATTTTCTACTCCTTCAATTGGGCTTCCAGAGGAAGATAATTGTAGGAAACCTTCTTAGTCTTCAACTCAAAACCTGGGCTTGGGGTCACCATTATCATCTCCTAAGAGATTTGGTTCACTATTCATAAGGTGAGGGACTTCTCTTTCTGAAAGGAGAACAGAATTGAGCAGGGATTCCATATCAATAAGATGACTGTGGTATCAGTCATCAGAGAAAGAGATGCATCATATGCTAAACGCATTATTAGTCATCTTCCTCTATGTGTCATTTTCTGATTCTTCTGGCAGAGGATCCATGGTTACAATGAAGCACTAAAGATTATATGTTTCACCATGCCAAAACAGCATTCCAAATGCACCGTCAGATTCTGTGGGCATTGAGAATGTTGTTTTGTGTGGAGATAGATTTCATTCTGCATGTACACAATAGAGATTGTCCTACAAAAACTTAACTGGTGTCCATTCTTATCCTTCTTATGCGGTGATGCCACTATTTCGTTCCACTCAAACTGCATCTGGGAAACAAACTTTATTTCGTTAGTCTTCAAATCCTTGCTTCGCATGGTTTATAAACATCGTTGGTTTTCTTCCCTAAGTTGAATGTCTGCTTATCTTCCAATTATGTTTCTAACATAGTGGATAGGCTGCTTTGGATTTTTGGAATTTGTTTCTCCTGAAGTGTTATTTTAGATCTAGTTTGCTTGTGTCCTGCAAAAACGGGTAATTTGTGTTCATAAATGCTCTTCAAGAAAGCTGGTTTTGCATTTCTCACTAGAAGTCGTGTCACCCTATTTTCATTATGATTGTCATCTCTAATCACGGTCTTTATCTCTTGTGTTTCACGTAACTCAGAGGAATTTATCTAATAAAGGCAAAGTGGTAAGTGCCATTCGTGCGCCATTTTTGAGTATATGAATGGAAACTTTGTTTTAATGATAGTGGGTTAAAGAATCTACTGTTATTTAATGCTTGGTACTTATTCACCTGACATCATTTTACCCAATCTCAATTGGTTTTCTCGGATCACAAGTCACAATTATCTGCTGTTGGCGATAGTTGTTTTATCTTCATCATCCTCCTTCAGTGACCTAACTTGTTCACCTGGTGCATCTTTCCCTTCTTATATTTTTAGGCTGGATGCCTGTTGATATTGGACCCAGGACACTGGATGAAATAAAGGCCCTGCTTAAAAAGTCAAAGGTAAAGTTTTCATAACTTTAATTGATAATGGAAGTCTTAATTTGATATTATTGTTTACTTATTCAAACACTTATGCCTTTTCTTTATTCTTGGTGAAAAGTTATTTTGCTACCAACAAAGAGTTGATTTAGCTAGGTGCTGAGTATGATGATTTTATCCTTGGGAAAAGGATTTGACGGCGGTTCTTACTGTGCGATATCCTTGCTACTTTTGGTTGAAAACTTGAAGAGAGCTCTTTTCCCCCTTACATTCTCCCAAGTTCATTCTTGGAACTCTCGACTCTTTAGATGATTGCTGCCCTTACATTTTACCCTTGTTTTTGTCCTGCTAGCTTGCTGCTCTTTATTGCCTCAATAAGAATCTCCATCTTTTCTCATGGGGTGACCTTTTTTGCTTGTTTCCTCATGATCAGCAGAAAGCCACATGGATTGGTCCAGTGAAATTCAAGTCACGCCATTCATCTGCAATTGGAGCAACTAAATTGGCTTGTATACTTAATGCGTTAAGTCAAGGTGATTGTGATGTAACCATAGTCGGCTCTGTAGCATGCAAAACAATGACAGATGAGTCTAGCTCTATCCCTGTTTTTTCTGTGATTGAAAACGCTTCCGTATGGTGGGATTTCCTCAAAGGAAGAAAACTTCCTGGTGTCATGGCATTAGATAGGGTAAGTTTTTTAACTTTTTCATTCCTTATACTTTCTTTCATGTGATCACATAAGAGCCTTTCTGAAATAATGCCAATCTTAAATTGCAAAATACTGCCTATCTCATGTTGGATCCTTCTATTCCACGTGATGCTTGTAAACCTCTTGCAGAAGCTAATCTTATCATGTCGAGATGGATTATCAGGCATGAGGAGACTTTATTAACTGGTGTTTAGTTTCCGACCAAAAAAATAAAAATAAACTGGTGTTTAGTATCACGCAAAACAATTGAAACACATCCTGATGATGCCTTGCGGCCCAAGAACTTCGCAGTTACTGTCGCATTCTGTTTATTTAGAATCAGTGCAATGGTTACAATAAGATGTGGGTGGCTCTCCGATTATGTTTAAGATAAATCTGAATGAAGAGGGTAGAAGCATGCGGAACCTTATATGTCTTAGATGAATGAAGTCCTTTTGGCAGTGGCCAATTGTCAATACACCCCTATGTAGAAAAGAAAAAGCAATACGATAGGTTCAACTGTCAATATTCATGGAACACCCAATCAGTAACCATGATTGCTTTTACTTATTGAGGCCGTACAAAATGCCGCCGTGTGCTCAAGTTGTGATTGTATAGTATTAGACTCATTTGGAGAAATTACCTTTATTTGCAGGCATACCCATTCAAGATTGATTGGAAGTCTGTATATAGTGAACCTGCTCAACCTTTGGTAGTCGATATTGGAAGTGGTAAACTCCTTATGCTTCTTAGTACAGGATTTACTTAATGACTTAATAGAAGTTACCCTACTTATGCTTAGCCACTTTAAATCCCATCGTAACAGAGGGAAAAGTGGACAAAAAACCTTTTGAAACTTTTCCAGACAATGAATGCTTCATCTGTATATTCATTTACTCTTTTCAATCCTGGAAGGCCATGGAGCTTCTCTAAATTATTCTAATTTTCCTACCAGCTTTGACAAACCTTGAATTCTAGGTTATTGAATTTGTGATAGGGGAGTTGCAATAGCAAAAGAAAAGATAAGTCCATTTTATAGTGGGTACAGGCACTTTCTTGAGTAAATTTTTTTTTTGTAAGACCTGCTTAGGTAGATTATCTCATTTCCATCTGAAAATGCTATTTCAATTGGCATTTTCTATTATTAAGCACCAAAATTTAGACTCGCATTCTAGATTCTTGCGAGAGCACAAGCGTAAAGCTTGTAGCGTCTGCGTACTAGAGTCCTATAACTTATACTATGTTCATTTATGTAATGATGAGAGAAAGGATTGAAGAGAAAAACTGTGTCTTGTGGAGATCACACAGATGTATTTATACCATATTCAAGTGTTACAAGATAGGAAACCAAAGAATGAAGAATAGTATACAATTGATATACATATCTACTTTCATGATTTCCAACGCTTCCCCTCAGCTGGAGCATATATATCATTATGGCCAGCTTGTTACATATATACTAGATCTGGGACTGCTGAGAGCCTTAGTGACTACATAAGCTAATTGCTCAATAAGTCTAACAAATGCACTCCTAATTTCCCAAGACTCTAATTTTTCTTAAGCAAAGTGACAATCAACCTCTATATGTTTCGTCCTTTCATGTAAATAGGTTTTATGTATGGTTGCTTGATTACCACAAAATAACGTCATCGGTTGCTATTTTGTCTTACCCAATTCCTTCAACAAAATTTTCAGCCAGATCAGATCACAAGTAGTTATGGCTAGAGCTCTCTATTCAGCTTCTGAGCTAGAACGAGCTACGAAATTCTGTTTCTTGCTCTTCCCTGAGATCAGATTTCCTCCAATGAGCACGTAGTAACCAGTCATGGATCTCATATCGAAGGGACAACTAGCCCAGTCAGCGTCAGTGTAGCCAACTATCTGAGTATGGCATCTATTCCTATATAACAGTCCTCTGCCGGGTGCACTTTTAACATACTTCACAATTCATACCACTGCATTCCAGTGTGTTTTCGTCAGTGCATTTAAAAAACCGACTCATGACACCAACAACAAGAGATATGTTTGGTCTGGTAATCGTGAGATAGTTCAGCTTACCAACCAATCTTCTTTATCTCCCAGGATATGGAAAAGGCCTCCCATCACCTTGGTAATAACTAGTAAGTTGACATCCGGATCCATTGAGGTAACAATAGGCTTCGCATTAAGTAAACTGGTTTCCTGCTAAATACCCACATACTTCCTTTGAGATATATTAATACCACCCTCAGACTACTACTAACCCCCCTCCCCCCCCCCCCCCCCCCGAAAGCACTTCAGAAGCCCCAAATCTTTGTTGTTAAACTGTGAGTATAGATGAGCCTTTAGTGGAGAAATACCAACTTCGTCTCCGGTAATGACAATATCATCAACATATACTACTAGAAGTATACGTCTCCCCCCATGATATGAATAAATACAGAATGATCCGAATGACAACGTGTGAGACCAAATCCAGGATCTGCAGAAGTAAATCGACTAATGCTTGAGGAGATTGCTTGAGGCCGAATAAAGATATTCTGAGTCTGCACACTATACCTAAGTACTCCTCCTAAGAAACAAACCCAGGTGGTTGCTCCATATAAATCTCTTCTTTGAATTCACCATGCATGAATGCATTTTCAATATCAAGTTGATGCAGAGGCCAATGATAAATATCTGCAAGAACAGAAATATACACATAGATGTAATCTGTGCAACCTGAGAAAAAGTATTGCAATCGACCCCGGAATCTGTGGATAACCTTTGGCCACTACCTTGGCCTTTTGCTGTTCAACACGACCATCAGCAGTCATGTTTGCAACATACACCCAATTACACCCAACTGTAGTCTTACCAGGTGGTAAAGGTGCAAGCTCCCGTGTGATTGGCAGGCAAAGCAGACATTTCCTCCTTGGATGAGACAATGCTTTTGTGACACATTTAGGGGAATTCCATGTAGTCAGAAGATACGCGACTATATCTCAGAAAATTATAGATTGGGTGAGGATTAGTAGTAGAATGTGTACCTTTTTGCGGGCAATAGGTCAGTCAAGCTCAGACGGAAAAGAATCTGAGAGTGGAGAGTTAACTGGAATAGATGAAGAATCTATCGGCTTTGCCAAGGGAGCATCCATCTGCACTCCTTATTGAGCAGTTGTTTGCTCTTTCGGGTGTCTCAGCGTCCACTTGAGGTTACCTATTCCTGCGGTGATATGTGATGAGATCACCATGCAACATTTGGTTTGAAGGAGTTGGATTATGACAATAGGAACAAGTAGAGGCAAAGACTTAAAAATCGCCTCACTAATGCTAGGAGACTTCAAGAAAAATAGAGCAGGTTCAAGGCATGTAATATTAGCACCGCATGTCTAAAAAAGGACCAATGAAGAAAATCTCCATAGATTTTACCTGCATGGACTTTGCAAGTTTTAGGACTCAGATGGATGAAGTGAAAGTTTTAGGACTTAAGTGCATTATCGTGACAAGTTTTAGGACTTCCACTGTAATTGTCCCTAAAGAAATTATCAAGATTCGGTTGGTTTGGGAACTCTGAATACTTGGAAGAATAGTTCTTCATTTGCTTGCTATCAAGTGAACTAGCATGAAAATCTTTAATGCAGAAGGGAATGGGGAGTTATGAAAAAGTAATTTTGCGATTGAAGTTATCCTATAGATGCTGTATTCATGCAGTGCTTATCAGTGGTGGTATTCAATTGGTTTACGGCTGAATATATTCTGTGGACATTATAAGAAGTTCTTATATCGCGCAAATAAGTAAGGACAATCTCGTACATTCATATGATGTGCAATGTGAAATGAATTTGTATTGGTCTCTTGTATGCATGTGGTCTGAGACTGACTTGTACATGCTTTGAGAGGTTCTCCATTAACAGTCTATCCAGTCCTTGTTTTCCATATGACTGTTCAGACGAATGCATGCCATTAAATGTTATTAACACACTTCATGCTCAATAATTACCCTAGAAAGAAGGATGACGACTAAAGTTAACAGCACATTGTGTCACCATGTACTTTCAGCTGTACTGACTTTTCCCGCGGATTTATCTCTATTTACAGGATAATGACTTAGATCCCTAAAAATTAACCTTGTGATGTGATGTTCGTTTTTGAATTGACATCAAATGAGTTCTTTCACTGTGATGTTCCAATTCTTTGACCTAGGAAATTAATCAATGCCAATGGCTTTCTATGCTGCAATTATCTGGAGACCAGGAAATATATACTGCAATAACTGCTTCATTAATCTCTTTCTCGCTTATGTGTGGAACATCAATTACAGGTAACGGAGTATTTTTGTTGGGAATGGCTAAAAGGTGGAAGCATCTTAATTTTCTTGGTTTGGAGATCAATGAGAAGGTTGTCTACATGATTTCAGATGCCTTTGCGCTTTTGCTTCTCTCATATAATATACTCGATTCAAATCTTTCAGCTTGTGCGGCACTGCTTAATTGCTGTCCATCAGTCAGACTTGACGAATGGGTACGTACTATTGCTTTGTGGGTTTAGGCTAATTTTTTTCACCTGGAACCCAAAAAAAAAGAAAAACTTGTTTGACTGTGTAAGGTTCCTCTTCTCTGAGGCAGCTACATATATAATTCAGGTCTTACTGATCATCGTTCCTCTCTACTTCTCTTTTCTGTATTTTCCTGGTGATTAGTCCTCAAAATATGTATGACTCTTTGACCTTGTGGGTGAATTATTGCTTTCTTCCCGTGATAATATAATCCGTAGATTTGGATGGCCAATCTCAAGCTTTATGCAGCACGTTGGTCCGTCTCTCCTGGAAGAATGCTAATTATCTCATTGCATTTGCCTGTTTTATTTCAT
Source organism: Lenwebbia sp. NSW1173648 (assembly GCA_029784005.1). NCBI lineage: Eukaryota > Viridiplantae > Streptophyta > Magnoliopsida > Myrtales > Myrtaceae > Lenwebbia > Lenwebbia sp. NSW1173648. Next base: position 15,064,644 of record JARCGZ010000008.1, on the reverse strand, counting down.
GGTGTTATAGTTACTAAGTCTGCTGATTTAAGTTTGTTGATTTCCTGGATAATATTGGTTAAAAAGATGTCAGTAGGGGAATGGACAAAGTGTGTTGAGGTTGATGTCTTGTATTCTGTTATCCAAGAGATTATGAGGCGGTTCCGAAAGGCCCCCTGACGATTGGACAGCACGGGGGTTCCGCTCCCCGCTCACCGGGCGGGGGTCCAGGGGGGCCGCCCCGGCGGGGGTCGCGGGGGCAGCGCCCCCGAGCCACCAGAGGCGTTTTATGTTCAGTCATAGCAGAATTTATATGGGAAAGTTAAATATTTTAGGCTATGTGGGCAATTTTGTAATTTGTGTCATGTAGGGTTTCGCTATATATATTTGGGGCGAAACAGGTCTCGAGATCGAGAGAGAGAGAGAGAGAGAGAGAGAGAGAGAGAGAGAGAGAGAGTGGGTGAGAAGAGCGGCTGTACACTTTTCTACGTTATTAGTGAAACAGATCTCATCTCCCCGTGGACGTAAGTAGGCGGAAAATCTCCCCTGCTGAACCACGTAAATTCTTGTGTTGTGCGAATTTCCATTACTTTCTTGCATCGTTGATAGGATCGAATTTAGATATTCGACAAAGTGGACCTCTGATTACCGACTTTATTTGTCTGTGACTTAATTGGGAAGTTATTGTGTGTTAAATAAGGAAAATACTCTGAGATGCCTGAATATTAAACTTTCAAAGTGGATGTCTTGCCGTCATCAACATCTTGTTTAGAAAGACCATAGCCCATTGATCCACAGTATCAGCTCACAGCTGTCAAACACATGAATATTTATGATCAGTGGAGACACACAAGTCACATTGTCTTCAAACCAATAGGCCCATTTAGTAATGTCGAGTGTCATATTCATCTTTTCCAGAAATGTAGTTTAATCTTGAAAATGCTAACTGCCTTATTTGCTCATTCAAGTACATGATTGTTGCTCAAATTTTCTGGTAATCTCAGATACTTCATTGCAACCAATGCAACGTCCACATTTCGCTCGATTGTGTCCAGTTATCCTGGAGAAGTAATTCTTGTCTCGATACAGGTAGTGGTTAAACCACACTGGTCTAGATTTTTCCCCCTAGTTAAAAGCAACTGCAATGACATCAATTTATCCTTCAATTTTTCTTGAGTCATTCTTTGTATGTTTTATCTGGTATGCGTTTGTTCTATCTAGTGCCCAAACCCTGACTTTAACAAACCAGAACATCGGTGGAGGATGCTTCAAAAATCATTAGTTGAAGCAGTTGCTGATCTCCTCATCCCTAATGGAAAGGTAACAATTGCTGCTGATAAAATTAGTAAAAATCAATGATTCAATGGGCTTTCAAATAGAAGCTTTGACTCTTTCTTTTTCATTCCTGTTAGTACATTAAATAAAAGATGCATTGGCCCAAAAAAAGTGCTGTTGCATTGTATTTGAAACTCAAAGTGTCTCCATATGAAGAGGTACAATGTGCACTGCTCTAAATATAACTTTGGATATTGACACGTGATTGATATCTAGTTGCTCCCTTTGGTAACCGGAGCTCTGCTTCACTTTTAAGCTCTCTGTTTTTTTTTTTTGGTCAGAACTTTTAAGCTCTTGAAGTGTAAACAAATGTTGGGACATATTTGTTTTCATTAGGAGTCAGATCATATAGTTTTGCCCTATTTTCTAAAAAACCAGCTTAAGAAATTCTTGTTTGTTCTTTTCGGTCACATTGAATGCTAAAAGAACACTCTATCTCTTCCAGTAAACGAATCTTGATCTCTTCCACAACTATTTCAAACTTTCATCTAACAATTTTTGCTTATCTCTAGGTATTTCTTCAATCTGACATTGAAGCGGTTGCTGTAAGGATAAAAGAGCAATTTCTGAGATATGGCAAGGGGAAGCTTTCAATTTTGCAAGCACAAGATACCACCATATATAGAGGGTGGCTCGAGGAGAACCCGTTTGGAATAAGATCAGATTGGGAACAGCATGTTCTAGATCGTGGGGCCCCTATGTATAGGCTGATGCTCTTGAAATCAAACATTGTGCAGTAAAGATGTGGGATTGACTGCTATACAGCCACTGAGTGAGTTTGTCCAAGTGAAAGTGGTTTGATTTCGGAGGCTAGTCTGCAAAGGATGGAATCTGGAGCAACAAGAAGGCACCCTCCCATTACTGCGGTTTTCGCATTCCAACCAAGCCATGAAGCATGAAAATGTTTGCTATGGAAATGCCGTGAAAATGGCATTATGCTCAATCTCAAAAGAATTGTTCAGATCATTGGATTGGAGCCATTGGGATAGTGCAATTGAAATGCATTATCAGCAAGGATTTCTCGGAAGAAATGCATATTTGCAGGGATAGTAGGGATTGAATGCATCATCTTCTGGAAATGGCATTGAGCAGCCAAAGCATGCAAGAGAAGAGGATAGTTTCGGAATCTGGGCAAAGAAATCAGGGCGACTACTAATAGTCAGCTGCGGTTAGTGGCTGTTTGGAATGGTAGAACAATGGGTTAAAGGCTGTTTATCATTCCACATTTCTTGATATTCTTTCATTGATATTTTACCCTCTGCCATAAGTTGAGGCAGTTAAGCTGTAATCGACCTTTTACTCATTATGGATAGAACCTCTTAATGTAATACTTGAAGTGTTTATATTATGCAACCATTGTAAGTATTCAAAATGAACGGCTTCCTCTTTTATCCTGCAGATTAGAGTCTCGGTGATTTTGACTTTTTCTTTCATCTCATATTAATGTCATGACCATAACTTATCGATTATTGTTTTCATGACAATGATTACGTCTTTATCGATATCTTCCCCTCTTTTATTACGAACAATCCTGACTATTATGATAAATCAATTGAGAATAGTCCGGTCAAGATTCGCTAAATCTGCTGCTGCCAATCATAAATGCTTTACCTAATGAGTGCAAATTGTAGAACCCCACTTATAATTTTGGGAATTGGAAAACGGTGTGTAGGTGGGTGATGGAGAGCCTTCTTGTATACCTTTTGATGTCAAAGTCAAGTTTCTCCAAAACTCAGTCTAAAGGGAGGGTATTCCAGAAAGCTTTGAAAGTGACAGAGAACGCTTCTTAGAAAGCTAAATGTACCCCACGAGGTCCCTCATTTCCTGGTTTAATAAGTAAAAGTTGCCTCTCCATGCAGCAACTTATGTGGAAGCACTTTACAAAGCTAGCTAAGAAGAGAAGAGGTCCCTCCATGCACAAGGCTTGAGTCAATTTACTCAAGAAGAGCTGGGCCGTTGATTGGGTGACTTGTTTTTGATTGTTTGCCCCAATGAGTGATGATACCTTATCGAGAAACATGACCTTCTGGGGCCTTGTATTCTCTGTAACATGTTCCTTACTACAGCAACCCTTTTTTTTTTTTTTTTTAATTTTATTTGCACCTCTTCTGGGTATAATTTTCTGCATTTCCCATTATGCCCCTTGTGCAATTTTGCCAACTTTATTCTTCTTTTTTTCTTTTTCTTTTTTGAAAACGTTCCTTCTGCTTCAAATCCAATCTGTAATTCTCTGCACCACAAAACTTTCTTTCACAATCATTAATCTAACTTTTTCTCTCTACTTTGATCCACTTCCAATCTCAATGGCTTATACAGTTTCACTTTCACATCAGGTCTCATTATTTAAGCACACAGCAAATTATCCATTTTGTTCCCAAACTACCCTTTCATGCCATTTGAATTTCAAAATATGAGCTATGCTAATGTCACCCCACCCCCTGCAAAAGAGTACCCACCTGTTGTGTTACCCCCCCACTCTTCATCATCCACTCATTTTGTACCACACAGCACTCAAAACATGGAAAGTAATAACACCCCCATTACCAAACTGGGCTCCTGACACAATTAGGTCAAAAACAAATGACATCTGTTGATTTTTTCCAATGACATTTACTGGATTTATTTGACATTATTTTAAGAAATTTAAAAAAAAAAGACAATTTTGGGCATTTTTAAGTTGCTTTTCATGTTTGTACTTTGTAGTTATGTTTTACCTGTGGGTAGGAAGGAAATACTTACCAAAAGCCAAGCCAAACCAAAGTCCCTATGTCATCATCATCATCATCATCTTCAATAAACCCAGCTTTTACCCAGAAAAAAGAGAGAATTTAATTCAAACAAGGTCTCTTCTTTTTCCTGCTTTTTATTTTTTTAATTTTCTGGCAAAGTAAAAAGGGGAAAAAAAAAAGGTACTTGCTTCTTCTTCCATCTTCTTCCCCACTGTAGCGGTCGCCGGAAGATTCTATCCGCTTCCCAATCGTTTTTCTTCGCGATTTCGGAGCTCGTTCCTGCGGTGCTGATCTTTCTGGGGTCTTTGAAGCCTCTCGATCTCGCTCTCAGGTAATGTTTTGACTTGAGTTCGTCGAGTTTTTGTCCGTTTTTGTTTGATTCAAGAGTTGACTTCTCGTGCTTTTAATTCCTCGTTTCTGAGCCCTAGCTTCTGTTTGGCTGCTGCGAATATCTAGAAATTTTTGAAATTTGTAGGTATCGTGTGAAATTGAGCGAAGCGGTTTTGTGGGGTCGTAGCTGTGTTGCTGTTAGATCTGGAATTGTTTCGAAGCGACGACGGTATAAAGGGATCCAGTTTTCATCTTGTGTTCTCTTGGAAAATGGATCAGGATGGAGATTGGTTAGTTATTTGGGGCTTGGTTGGTTGCTTCTTCTCTAGAATGGATTCGATTGATCTCATGGTCAATACATGATTGTAGATTAATTCCACGTAATTAGGGTTTCTTTTAGCATGGGCTGAAATTGGGGCTCATGGAAGCATTGTGTTGCTAAGATCATTGACTCACCGTCAAAATGAGTTGAGCATTGCTTAGGTTTTTGAAATTCACAACTAGAACTCTAATGGGTTTGAGGAGTGTCTGAAGAAAACTGCATCCAGAGGATACTAGGAAAAGGAGGAGAAACCTAAGATTGACAGAGTAACTTGATCTACTGGACCTTTTGATCTCCACAGCATTTTCTTGAATCCGTTGTAAAATATTCTTGCTAATTGAACCAATGATCAAAGTGGAGCTACTAGATAGATCGGTGAAATACTCTTCTCCCCTGCAGCTATGGGGGAGAAGAATATGAATAAAGATATACACTCAGCTGATGAAATATGTGGTGTATTAACATTAGGGGATTCATTCATCTGCGAGGACTGCAAAAAAGGTGAAATTATTCCTAGTTTTAATTAGTCACGATCTCTTCTTTCTTTTCACTCTTGGCCTGAATTGACTCCGAAGAAGTATTGAGGAGGTGATTGTGCTTACTAAAAATTGTCCTTTTACTTGTTTGGTGTGCATGACTTTAGAGTTCCTCGGAATCTTATTTTGTTGTTCTTTGTTTTGTCTCAGTGATCTCCTGCGATCTGTTAGTGCTGAGCTTCTTTTATAGCTGGCTGTATAGAGTTGCTGAGTTTGGACTCTTCACTAGTCGAAGGGCCAATAAAGCAACATGAGAGAGTAGATGGAAGCTGAAGAGAATTAAGTCTTTCTTTTGATGACTTAATCATGCAGTCAGAGGCGCAGATTCCCTTAGACTCTGAGACCAACCTTCATCCAGAGAGTCATGCAATAACTCATGATGGAGGTGCAGGTCTAACAGCTTCCACCACGGATCCTGTCCTGACACAGCAACCTGGTATGTTTGACTCTACTTCTTGTTCATTGTTGTAATTTTGAAAAAATACTGCCTGATGGAAAGCAGGAAGTCCTCCCTTTAGTGATAGTGCCTACTGGCTGTGCAGCAAAAAGACCTACACGGCAATGGGCTGCTTGGACTCGTCAAGAGGAGGAAAGTTTCTTTGCTGCATTACGTCAAGTTGGGAAGGTATGTTGCAGTCTCTACCTTTTAGAACGTGATTTTTTAGTTTTTCCTATTTTCCTAGTTATTGCTCTCCTTGTTGCATTAATATATCATGTTGGCAGAATTTTGAGAAGATCACTTGCCGTGTGCAAAGTAAAAACAAGGATCAGGTACAGGCTTGACTAATTAATTCTGACGACGTTGGACAATTTAAAAGTGCAACTCTCTCCTGTAGTATTTATAAAATATATCCTTTCTTTTGACGTATGCAGGTCAGACATTATTATTATCGCCTTGTTAGGCGAATGAACAAACTACTGGGTCCAGGATTCTGTCTTGATGCCAAGAACTCTAAGGACACTAATGCTGCAATGCTTAGATGGTAAACTTAAACTGCTACCTGTTCCTTGCTTTTCAATGGAGACTTATACGATGAGTCTGTGAATAGGCAGTATGACCATTCTATGATATCTTTTTGAATGTGAATCAGTTCTTTAAAATTCTAGCTGGGAAGCAGTGCATAATTCAATTATTTCACAAATCTTATCTTTTCCATGAAATGACCTTTTCAAGATGGAAAGTTTCAGCCTTGCTTAAATTGTCGGTTATAATGTTCTTGGGTAACTGCAGTTTTAATTAGACTTTAGTTCCTTGGGGGCCTGCATGCTAGAAAATCTTTTCAAGAGCATGTGGCTAAATGGTACTGGTGTCTGCTTCTACTACGTAATTTGCATTCATGATAATTAACTCGTGTATACTATATATCATTGCTGAATTAAAATGGTATCGCTGATGAGTTGATTCATGAAAATTACTTTGTGGTTTGTTTAAATAGGTGGTCTTTGCTGGAGAAGTATAGTTGTAAAGCATCGAAGCTTCACTTGAAGCCCCGGAGGTTCAAGATATTTGTAGAAGCCTTGGTTAGTTACTTCTGGATATGCTGTGTTCATTGTGTCTGCCAACTTAATATGAGTTTGAAAGTTTTCAGTTTCTTCACTTGCTTACCGGATCTATGTGATTTTCCTCGGAAGGAACATCAACTGCTGAAAGACAGGAAGAAGAATGTGAGGAGAAGATCTCAAGGAGAGAATTGTTCTTCTCCGAGCACTATTTCAAGTCATGGTCGAACATCTGGACATGACAACCGTTCAGTCAGACTGGTTCTAGTTGACAGTCAGAATATACAGAAAGTGGGATCTGGAAAGCCACCATTGAAGCGTCCCTTGAATGTTGGTGTCCACCGTGGCAATGGCAAAGTGGAATCCACAACAATGAAGCCGGCAAGACAGCGACGAAAACCAGGTACGTGTCTTCGTTCTTCCACAGACTATATCTGGCTCTTATCGTTTCACACGGAGGAGAAGCATTTATTTGCAAAATATGTTGTCTGTCACGTTTTTATTGCATTCAGTTGTAAAATACATTGAGTCATGAATTGCATCCATATTTTTTGGCAGAATGATCATTCAGATGACTTGCTCTTACTTACGCACTTATGTGCTGGCTTTTCAATCTAGTTCATGGATTATGATTTTCATCCATTAAGATGAGTTATATATGTGTGATCACATACTTAGCTACTTTAAGGTGTATGCCTCGAAAATTTAGTTGATTCCGGGCAAGTTTAGGTCCTATATTGTGCTCTCTTTGACTCTGTCCTGTCTGATGGGTGATTTTATGGTGCTATAAGCGAATTCATGAATATGGAGTTTTGACATCTATTTTTCAATATATATATAATCCTTTGAGATGCCATCTTCGATCCTGCTGCTGTAAGTAGTAGTGCTATGGTTGGCGATGCTTGTTTCAAATTCCCTCAGGTGCTACTAAGTAGGCAATCCATGTTCCAGCACCTTCATGGATGGCTTAACTGTGGCAGTTCTGACCCGTGTTTACAAAACCGAACCTCTCTGAAAACCTGTCAGGCTAGTGATTTACAGTTCAACCAGTCGAATAGTTGCTTCCATTGAATTTGACATCATCAGGTAAAATAAAATTAGATACACGACAAAGTTGGTTCCTCGACAAATTAGTACGAGCAATCACACTAATAACTGATCCCCGGGGGGGGGGGGGGGGGTTGTGTTTCCGAGTCCTAGTATTTTTTGGACAATGAAAATGCCGATGAGGGATTAGCTTGAGAGTGATTCTTGCCAAAATAATAGCACAACATTCTTTTTTGATTGATCAGTCCATCTACGTCGCTTCAGTGCCTAACTGAAAACATATGCTGATTTTTGCTATTAATTTCAGGTGGTGCTCTCTCTTCTGCTGCATATAAAAAGTGGGAAAAGGCTGCGATAGCTGGGGTTTCATTGGTTGCTGACGCAGCAGAGCATTTGGAACGAACTGCCGTTTGTAAGGAGGTTGAAAATGACCAATGTATTCCAAGTGAGTTATTCCTGGTTAATTCAGTTGACAGAATATTAATCAAAGAAGAAGACCTTTTTTCTGACTGTAGTTCTCTGTCTTCTGCTAGAGCAAAAGGGTTCTGATCATACTGGAGAAGATCTTCCACCTCTTCCTTGTTTCTCAAAGAACCAATTTGTAGAAAGCAGTTTACAAGCGTCTATGAAACTAAAACTGCAATTATTCCCAATTGATGATGCCACAAGAAGAAGCTTGGAGAAGGTTTGTATCATTGGAACCTTTGTTAATTTGTCTGATATCGTCCTTTCTTCTAGATGTTTGATGAAAAATGTATTTCCATTTTCGTAGGATAATCATAATCCCTTCCTTGAGCTTACTCTCAGTAATCGTAAGAAAATATCATCAGTCATGGAGCATCTGAATCGCAAATGGGGAAGTTCGAGTGTAGCATGTGGAGAGGTAATGCTTTGTCCATATAGTGTTGAAAGGGAGAAACTGGTAGGTTGTCAGAGATGGACCCAGGATACCGCTATGAGTGCAGCAGATGTTTACACAGTCCTGGAGAAGCCCTCGGTTTTCCGCTTAAGGTCCTTTCCCTAAATTTGATTGCAAGATGCTAGTTCACATTATTTTTTTACTTGTGGTTAACATAAGTACTGCTTGAAGGTATGGCTGGTTTTCCAAGGATGAGTTAACTTCAATAACAGTTCAAGAACGTCAAACACCGTGCCTCCCCAGGGAGTCTGTTATGGCGTGTAATAGCACTGTGGATTCTGAACAAATTCCTCCACCAGCTAATCATCAGTCTGAGAAGGTCGGGCATACCTGTAAGGATCAACTGCTTTCAGTGAGTGATACCAGTGGTCTTGCATGTCCCTCTATTGTTTTGGAAGAGAGAAGTGGTTATGTTGCAGGGGGTTCGAAGAGTGATCTTATGAAACCATCTGCTACCGGTACTGATGCAATGTGCTATGCAAATGAGACAGGTGGTGGGATTATGAGACAATTGAATGATGGGGTAATAAATCTTCCCTGTTCTTACGCTCTCTGTTTTATGAGATGCTTCTAGCAATTTCGAGGTTTGCATTTATTGCCCCTATGGGGTTATCGGTATTTGTCTAATATACTGCAACTCATATAAATGACAGGCTGGTAAAAAATGAGGCCTAGTACATCAATTTTAGGCTAGCAAAGTGGCCTTCACCCAGTGCAAATATCCACATCAACCTCATTGCATTATGCACTAGGAAAGTTCCTGGGTGCTAACCCTGTACATTGGAAGCTTAAGTTTTTGCCTAACTTGGGCTAAATGCACTCAATTTTATCTTCAGGGTTTATGCTATTCTTTCTTCTAATTTTTGGGGTCCCACTGGGTTGATTTCTTTCCTTTCCTCTCTCGTGCACATTTCACATTCTGTCACCAAAATGTAGAGGACCGCGCGCACGGATGGGATAGTGTTGGCATATTAGGCCCTATTTTAAATGCAGAGTCACTGTCTCCACTCCTCTGACATGAGAAAATTTTGGGTTGGATTTAATGTTTGTCTTAGTAAGTTGAATATGTATTTTGATTTGTCACAGCTTTGTACACATTACATACTGTTAGTTCATTCTAACATAGTCTGTTTATTTTATCTAACCATAGGACCATGCTGTTGGAATTTGCAATTTGTGTCCATGTTTTCAGTGAACTAATCCCTGTAAACTTGGCAGGACGAACTGAGATCTGGCAACAATATATCAGTGTCAGCTTGTGAGTGGGCTGATAGCCTCACCAACATAAGCATAGGAGATTTACTTGAAGCATCTTATGACTTGCATGTTAACAGTGACGATGAAGGAGCAGCTGCCAAAAGTCCTCAGTGCATGCCACAAATATCATTTAGCTGTGATTCATTTGATGCTGCTATAGCTGCTCATATTTCTAGATATCAAAACAAGATGGGATCTGAGTCGACCTTATCGTCCCATGCAACATCCATTTGGGATGCTGAGGAAACTTGTGATGCCTTTTCATTCCAAAAGAATGCTGCTGTTCGTAAGGAGGTCTCTTCTATGTCTGGCACTCTCATTGAAGCCAGTGCGCAGATAAGAACATGTCCTGTGGGCTTGGACGGCTCTGTTGAGGTAATACTCGAGAGATTTATTAAAAGGACCTCTGCTTCCTAAAGTGAAGATTGCTGTATTTCTCTCCAACGGAAAAAGACAAAGAAAGAAAGAAGATTGATGTATATTACTCATCATATTTGCCTGCAGGAATTCCAGCAAGCGGAAAAAGCTACTAATGATATTGATCTTGCTGACCCTATGGATGAGTGTCAGCCACAAGATCAACATATTGTGGAGAATACTGCAAAGGATGGTTTCGGGCTGACAGACATTTATTGGGTATACTCTCTCTCTCTCTCTCAGATGCATAAAAACCCACACCAGCACACACAGCAAGGCAGAAGTTGCTCGACTTTGCCAGCTTTTATTTACTTTTTTTCTTTTTCGTTTTCTTTCGGGAGTTCCAAGAATGCCTTATCGTGTAGCAAAGGAACTGCTACTGATACATAATGTCATTTTGCTCGTGGATGTGACGTACAGTGACACAGAATCTTTTCTTATGGTATCTAGTAGCATCGACAGGCTCTCTTTAGTAACCTTAATATTCTATTGATCCCATTGCAGCCGGACTCGTTAGGACCCTTGGATTTGGATGTACCATCGTCAAAGTACCATGCAGAAGATCTAATTTTAAGTGACAGTCTCAGTAGCTTGAACCGTCTGATGGCTAGCAGTTTGGATGCTTTTCAAAATTGCTCTTTCTTTGGAATGGACAAGAAAGAATCTGGATCTACAGTTGAAGCTTGAGAGAGCGCCTAATCTTGTGGTTACACTGACATTTTACCCGGATGTATCTCGGAGTGGCACGACGGGAATAAAACTGTACCCGTATTTAGTTGTCTTCCCAATTAACTGACTCGAGGTGCTGATGCAAGTCTTGAGAAGTTAAGCGATGTGCAGAAAGTTTTCTCACAGATGACTTGCTCAGTTGTACAAAAATAGACACGAGCGAATGTTCGTGACCTCTGTATCTAACTATTGAATTTTTTTTGGCAACTTTCTCTGTACATTGTTAATCTCAACCAATGTGGACAATTGTTAGTTTTGCTTCGTTTCGTGTTCCTGTAATTGGTGTAGCGAAAGGATGAGAACTGTTTCAAGCAAATTTGCAATGCCGACAGACAAGATTTTAGAGACCATGATTTGGTGGTTGCTTTTTTGAAGTAATGCGGTCGTCTCCATTGCCACTTTGTGGATAATGTCATTGGTGGCAAATGGGGAATCTGTCTTTGATGGCAAGAACTATTGCCTTCCTGGAAAGATGGAATTCTTTTCTTTCCATTTTTGAAAGGGAAAGAGAAATAATTGATTATTAGAAGATGGTCGTAACTACATAGCCCAATTGAAATCATCAATTACATGAGTCTCGTTCAATGTTCTATTTACCATTCAATGTTATTTCCTAATTTAATATGGGTACTAATTTCAGGAGCTTTTTTCTTTTTTTCAATTTAGTCGTATGTTGGATCTTGGCCTCCTTAGGATTTGGGCCCCTCACTTTTTCCGGTATTAGTTGCATCCAACCTTCATAATCAAGACCAGTGAGATAAGGCCATAAGGGTTGTAGTTGCTTCTAATTCATATCACAGAAAAGTTCCCTCCTCCCCATTCACTGGGGACGGGTCCCGAGTAACTCTTAGCCTTGTTTCACCAAATAATTGGCAAGAAATCGTTTTACAAGAAAATGACAATATTTTTTAGTATTTGGCTGTAATCTAACAATGAACCGGCAATTATTGTTTGTCGTTTAGAAAGGAAAACTTGAGTTTATTTTTCCATAGAGATACACTTTTTTGTGTGATATTATGGATAACCCAGCTGTCGAGGGCCCAAGCACAGGCACGGGGATCTTGGGTCCAACCTCGAGAGATCTAAGCCTAGCCTTTGTAGAACAGTGACTTGTACGTGGGAGCCAGGTATCCAAGCATGGGTGCCGAGGACCTAAGCACGGGCGTCGGGAACTCGGGCATAGACACCGAGGTCTTGGCCCGACCTTGATGGACTTTGGCCCGATCACCTAGGAACCAACCTCGACCTAGACCTGAGCTCGGGCGTCGGCGACTTGGGTGCAAGAGTCGTGTACTTGAGCATGGTTGTGGGGGACCTAGGCACGAGCAACAAGCTCCCAAGCTAGGCCTCTGTGGACCCGAGCCTAAGTGCTAAACTGGGTCCCAAGCTTGGGTGTCGGACTAGGGTCTCGGGCTTGCCCTCTGTGGACCTGAGTCTGAGTGCTAGTGACTTGGGTGCTGGAATTGGGTACCCGAGCATGGGTACTGGGGTCTTAGGCCCGATCTTGATGGACTTGGGCCCATTCGCTATGGACTCGGGCCTTGCCAACGAGGAACCAGTCCCAACCTTAATGGACCTAGGCCAATAGTCGGGTACTCGAGAATAGCCGCCGTGGACTCAGACACAGGCACTAGCATATCAGGCATGGTATTGGGGACTTGGGTATGGGTACTAGGGTCTCGAGCCTGGCCTCTATGGACTTGAGCCTGGTCTCTGTGGACCCAGTAATGGGTGTCAAGGTTCGCGTACCCAAACATCGAGATCTCTGGTCCAAAACCCAATGTGTAGTCATATTATGCTTGAATTTAAGTATTGGTTTTCTGCTGACTATGAAGAATTTTTTCGTCAACTCGTTTTACTAAATGAAACGAAAAAAAATGTATTTTTCTCGAGACAAATAAAACCTTAGTTTCTTACTCACTCAGGTAAAAACATAAAATGCAATACACCTTTCTCTCTCTCTACTCTTCCTTACTCTCCCTTCGTCTCGCTTATTGAAAATAATCCTAACATAAAATTTCTAAACACGACCCGCACATTTTTTTTTGTTCCGAACAGTTGAAAAGGAGCATGTATCGGGAGAATAAAGGTGAGGGAAAATGGCAAAGTTCTCTTGGGAAACTATCATTTGTATTTAAGACAACATTAAACATTTTCATACAGTCCAGGGACTAAATTGAACATGTATCCATGGACCACATTGAACAAATTAAAAGTTTAGGAACGACATTGTACATTGGGTAAAAGTTCAGGGGTCTCATTTAAATAAATTTAAAGTTCGAAGACCACATTACATATTGGGTCAAAATTCTGAAACCATGCTTAACTATCCCCTTTGTCATATATTACATGCTTGCGATGGTACATTCATGATCTAGAATTTATGGCACCTCAAGTAGGAAGAGGAGCTAGGCCCCAAAACAGAAGAAATATAAAACAAGGAAGAGGGGCAGATGATAGGCATGCACGGAAACTCACCATCTCAGTGAAAATCTGAAACTATAAAGAGTAACTGTACGTCCATATCTCTTGGCCCAAATTTTGTTTTATTCTGTGAATAATATAATGGAAAAAATCAATCATTGAAGAGAACAATGTATTTTCTTGTAGAGTCTAGTGCACCTTCTGCTTTGAAGGGGACACGCGTAGAATTGACTTAGTCGGTAGAAACATAACGTTATTACGTGTGGATTGTGGACCGTCCCCAAGAAAAGTTGAGGATAAGGTGAGAATACAAAAAAGCACCTCCTCCTCCTCCTCCTCCTCCTCCTTTCGTCTCATCATCCTCATCCATTCATTTAAGAAAAGTGACCCAAATGATCCTTGAATTATGACTTTATTTACAAAATGGCTCATGAACTTTTAATTTATTCAATATGATTCTTAAACTTTATCACAATATGTAATATCATTCCTAAACTTTTTATTTATTCGATGTGCTCCCTGGACTTTGGTACATGTTCAAACTAGTCATGGACTATATGAAAATGTTTAATGTTATCCATGAACTTAAATTAATGGAAGGGTAACATTGGTTATTTTCATATTGTCTATAGACTAGTTTAAACATTTATCAAAAGTTAAAGGAGATTAAAAATTTAGGGACGACATTGCACATTGAGTTAAAGTTCAGGAACCACTTTGAACAAATTAAAAGTTCGAGGACCACGTTACATATTGAGCCAAAAGTTCAACAACTATTTGCATTATTATCCCATCAGCTAATTAGCTCCCGACTTCTAAGGTCACATCCTGTTCTTATCTGTGACTTCTCTACAGAGTTGTAATTTCCTTTACATGACCCTCACCCCTCACTTCTCAACTATGTATTAACACATCCTCTCTCTCTCTCTCTCTCTCTCTCTCTCTCTACAGAGAAGCAGAAAATGGAGAACAATCACCAAAAGCCTCATGCCCTCGTGATGCCCTACCCTCTCCAAGGCCACGTCATCCCTCTCGTCCATCTCGCCATGAAGCTTGCATCAAAGGGCTTCGCCATCACCTTCGTCAACACCCAATACGTCCACCACCATATAGCCAAATCCCACCACCACGACCACGACCACGACCCCGAAGCCGAGGACATCTTCGCGGGAGCCCGGGAATCGGGCCTCGACATACGGTACGCGACGGTCAGCGACGGCTTTCCCCTAGGGTTTGACCGGTCGCTCCACCACGACCAATTCATGGAGGGTATCCTACACGTGATGTCGGCCCACGTGGATGAACTCATCGGGAGATTGGCCGCATCGGAGCCGCCGGTGAATTGCTTGATAGTTGACACCTTCTATGTGTGGTCGTCGATGATTTGCGAGAAGTACAATCTTGTGAATATCTCCTGTTGGACCGAACCAGCTTTGGTGCTCAGTCTTTATTATCATTTGGACCTTCTACGCATTAACGGCCATTTTGGTGCTCAAGGTACAGACTAACGTAAGTACTAATTTAGTATAACGGTCAGGCGTTGTTTAGGTTAACTTTTGTGTATCTCGACCGGTCCACCTCCACGGAGGATGGTAAGGATGCACTCCCCACATCGGCCATACTGATTAATACTGATTCATCAATACGGAAATATCCACTTTATATAGACACGACCATTCATATGTTTAATTGTATATATTTTGAGATTTTGTGGGATCACTGCAACCTGTTTTAAAAATGTAGGCGGGTTTTAAGTATTCTATCAGTCCCCCTCACGCTTAGTCTGGTCTTTTGTCAAGTATTAAGCGTGGACACATTTAATTGGGGAGACAAATGGAGTCTAAAAAAATTTGAACTCGGGACTTCTTACTTTGATACCATGTGAGATTTTGGGAGACACATTTAATTGGGGAGACAAATGGAGTCTAAAAAAATTTGAACTCGGGATTTCTTGCTTTGATACCATGTGAGATTTTGGGAGATCATTACCAATTGTTCTAAAAATTTAAGTTATTAGATAAAAGTGGGTTTTAAGTATTCTATCATATATTATTTAATCAGATTTGATCATCAGATAATCGTGAAGACGCCATCGATTATGTGCCGGGTGTCCGGTCGATCAAACCGAAGGACTTAGCATCCTACCTCCAAGCCGCCAATACATGGACAGTGGTCCACAGGATTATATACAAGGCCTTCGAGGACGTGAAGAAAGCGGACGTGATCATTTGTAACACGGTCCAAGAGCTTGAGCCGGATACCCTATCGGCCTTGCAAAAGAAACAACCGGTTTATGCAATCGGACCCATATTCCCGACCGGGTTTGCCAAGAGCCCCGTGGCTACGAGCCTGTGGTCCGAGTCGGATTGCATGGAGTGGCTCAGCGCCAAGCCAAGCGGGTCGGTTCTGTACGTCTCATTTGGAAGCTACGCTCATGCTAGTAAGCAAGACGTTTGGGAGATAGCTTCTGGGCTTTTGCTTAGCGAAGTGAGCTTCATTTGGGTGCTTCGGCCCGACACAGTGAGCTCGGACGAATCCGAGCCGTTGCCTCCCGGGTTCGGTGACCAGATCAAGGGCAAAGGACTGGTCGTACCATGGTGTTGCCAAATCGAAGTATTGTCACACTCAGCAATCGGGGGTTTCTTGACGCATTGCGGGTGGAACTCGATATTGGAGAGCATATGGTGCGGCTTACCGATGTTGTGCTTCCCCCTGTTGACCGACCAATTCACGAATCGGAAATTGGTGGTCGACGACTGGGGAATCGGGGTCAACCTGAGGGACAAGAAGTCGGTCACGAGAGAGGAGGTCGGTCAGAAGATTAGGCGGTTAATGATCGGTGGCTCGGCCGACGAGCTGCGGAAGAAGGTGAGAGAGGTGAGGAAGACTCTGGATGATGCATTGGGTCCCAATGGGTCGTCGGAGAAGAACTTGAATGATTTCATCGGTGATGTGAAGGTTAAGATTGCTTCCATCAAACAATGAATCTCAAGAAGCCTAATAATCTCTCATCCATCTTCTACTTAAAAAGTAATTAATTCACTTCCAAGTCTTAGAAGTTATATTTCAACTTTGAAACTTTGGTGTTGATTTCAATTCTATCTTGTCACAACGAATTATCAAGTATTGTCATTATAGATTGATTTTCTGAAACTAGTATGATGTCGTCTTCTTCTTCAAGTTCCATTTTGGGTTGTCTCATTGTATAGGCAAAAGCTTATAGTCACCTATTACTTTATTTGTTTGCCATATCTTACTACGCGTTTATGGAATTATTACAATAGGTCAGCCTAGCAATTAGGGGGTGGCTGTTCGGTCGCCTATGATACTAGGACCAATAGGTCAAAAATGGAATGATCCCAAAGGTTTTAAGTGTCCTGTCGGCTACGGAAATGGAAGTAAAAAGGGTTATGACATTTTTCCATGATTCGGTCAACGGTGACGAGCACATTCTGTCATTTGTTTTTTACTAGCATGACCTTCTTCCTTAACTTTAAATCTAATCCCAAATTCATTCTAATTTTCTTTTTTCGTCTTATAAAAAATTCTCGACTTTTGATTTAGTCTCAATTCTATTATAAATTTTTATTTATCTCATGAAAAAATCACAAGCTTGTACTTGAGTCTCATATCTGCCTCCGTTAAGTCCGTCCAAAATTGCCCTTAGTGACGTGGCATTATCACATTATTGCTCTTGTTTTTCTTCAAAATTTCATATTCAAGAAGACGTCTCTTGGAGATGAAGTTCCACGTCAGCCCAATCTACGTGTTCTTGAATTGGTAAAAATTAAAGCAATTAGGGTTGGCCTTCTAAACACTGTCCGACGACAAATTGAAACAGAAAAGTTCAAAGGTTTTTTTTTTTTCCTCTTTAAATAATAACCAGTTCACCCGGCTCGATTTTTGGGCCTAGTCCATTTGAGACCTTCGTCTTTTACTTTGGGCATAACCTAACTTCGATGTTTGTGAAAAACCAAACACTACTTGTCATTTCAAAATTCGAAAAACAGAAATTAGAGGTCGACGGATGCCGTGTTTTCAACGTTGTTTTCACTTTAAAACAAAATATTGGACCACTTTTATTTTACAAAACATGGCCTGTGTTTCGTACTTTTTGTTTTATTTTGTAGGGGGCACATCAACTTAAATCTCATTCAAATTTAATCTAATCGAATAAAGAGGTTGCAAAAACCTCGGGCTTGATCCATATAAGCAACCGCACCATGTCGTTGCATCATATGGCTGCTCTAATTTTGACATGGCATTGATCTCTTCCGTATCAGCGAGCTTGTATTTTGTGCTAGAACGAAAAAGACTTGGTGAATATATTTTCTAAGATGTTTCAAGTTGGGAAAAGTGTCAAAAAAGTCATAGATCTATTAAATTGGTACCAATTCAGTCATAAACCTTTTAATTGTGCCAATTTAGTCTTAAACCTTTTGTATTTATGCCAATTGAGTCCATCCGGCCAGTTTCAATTGAAAATCGCTGAAGTGGATGTTGGTCGTCCTACGTAGTACGGCTGGCACTAACGTGGATTTTTTATTTAATTTTTAATATATTATTTTTTTATTTTTTATTTTTCTTTTCTTTACTTTTTTTTTTATTGAATGCCGGCGACGGCGTCACAGCCTCACCCAGCCCTCGCCTAGACCCCGTGAGGGCCACGGCGCCCTTGTCTAGCCCAAATCTGGTGAGGGTCGTGGCGCCCTCGCTGGTCACAACAAAGGTTCGCGAGCCCTCGCTTAGCAGTCGGTGAGAGTCACTGGCCCTCAAATTTTAAAAAAAAAGTAAAGAAAATAAAAATATTATTTAAATATTCACGTCAGCGTTGGCCATAACACGTAGGACCACTAGCGTCCATGTCAGTGATTTTCGGTCAAAATTGTCCAGATTGACTCAATTGGCACAAATGCAAAAGGTTTAGGACTAAATTGACACAATTAAAAGGTTTCTAATTGAATTGGCACCGATACAATAGGTTTATGAATTTTTTGACACTTTTCCCATTTCAAGTTCAATATATCAAAGTTTTAGAGCTTTTTCCTGTTTTACATCTTTTTTCTTTCTCTTTATCTAATGAGCAATCCGATGAAACATATCAATCACAAGGCAAGAATGCATCGAAACATGTATTTTCTAGTGATTTATATTTCCCTCAAACCTTGATGGGAGGAATATGTCTCTAACCATGTCTATGATGGGTAGATTACAAGTGCATAGACATTACCCTCGTTTGATTTTGATTAGGTTTACATGTGGGTGCGATGCATAACTTGTAATTCATGATCGGACGAAATTATACCCTTTTCCTAAGAAGAGAAGACAAAAAGAGCCTCAATCACCAACAGCATCAAGCAGCTCAGACGTGGTGGTGATCGTGTCTATCTCCTCTCGGAAAGCTAACCTCGGACGAGAAGACAAAAAGAGCTCAATCACCACTATCATCAAGTAGCTCAGTCGTCATCATCGCCTCAAAGGAAAATTGACCTCGGACGACAAGACAAACGGAGCTCAATCACCACCATCCTCATCGTCATCGTCATCGTCATTTTCCCCTCCCCCCCCCCCCCCCCCCTCTCTCTCTCTCTCTCTCTCTCTCTCTCTCTCTCAATAGAGAACAATTGCCAGAAAACTCATGCCCTTATGGAGCCTCTCCTCTCCAAGGTCATGTGATTGTTGGCATGTGATTCATATCCCCATCGATAGGAAAATATGGGATCCCGCTTTCTGGTAAGCAGGCGGGAGTCCGAGAAGGCCGTCCCGGCGGGAACCGCAGGAGGTAGTATCTCCAGGCCACCAGAGAACCTTTATAGCTTGGGTCCATGTTTTATTGGTAGTTTAAACTTGAGCCAATGAATAGCTGTTGAATGAGTTAAGGCTTTCTTAGCCCCTAGGGTTTTCTTGTGCCATCTATATATAATCTTTGTTTTTGTAATTGAGAGTTGTAATAGAGAGATGTAAGGTGCTAATATTATATATATGCCCTAAAGCAACCATGTAATAGTTACATGTTAGGGATTTCGGTTATATTTTCAATTTCTTATTTAGTTAATGTCAAAGACGTGTTCATTCATTTGTCAAATTATTTATATATATGTATAATTCCATAAGATCAGTTGTGACTGAACCTATACTTGAGACGTCAAGAATATAAGTACGGGTTCACAGTTACACTGGATCTTTAAACTATTCCCGGTTGATGGATCATTAAGTGGATATTAATGATCCTGTTGAGACCGATGTGTTATTTAACTTCACCATTAAGTAATGGATACTTAAGGGAATGACGAGTCACGAGTAATTGAATATTGTGATACCTGAGTTAGAACACATGTGATTGTACCATTGAACATGACGCGCATAGAACAATTAGCAACATGAAAGCTTTTTAGTGTGGTCAATGTCTAATCGTTTTTGCTTTGGTCTTCTATAAATAATCCTTAGACTTGAGGCACAGTGTTGACTTGTCTGTTGGATGGCTATAGTTCACAGTGCGCGTATTGTCGGTTCGTTGATTTGTCTTTGTACTTGATGGTCATAGTTCATTCACATACGAAGTTACACATGTGCGCAAAATGGGATTAACTCCTTGTTGCGTGCAAGGTAAAATAATGATGTCTTATGCGATCTAATCATGACATTGCATTGAAATCCTCAGCCGGGGTTGTAATCGAGAATGAATTGTTTATGTCTCATATAAAATGCATGTCGATTAGATTTGCACATATGATTGAGTTGGTGGCTTGACAAATATTACATGGTCTTTGTTTGTTTGGGACATAGTAAGATAGAGGGATTGAATTACACTATAGTCAAAGCTGACAAGTTCATTATGCTCTTAAAGTATTTACATTGTCTAGGTAGCCATGACATATTGCTAGATTTTCATCATGGCTTGTAAGACCTGGAGGTTGACCGAGACAATCAATTCTCTTGGGAGTACTAACGTATTAGTATAAGTCTTACTACTAGCTCAGTGATGAATCTAGGGATGTCACACACCATAACCAATTCAGGATGACGTTGAACGGGAGAGACAATATTGCAAATATGTTTGCAATTACAAATTATCGAATTGAGTCGAACTGAAATTAAATTGAATGTGATTTAATTTAATTCTATTTTATGGTCATGGGCATACGTACATATGATGCACACGCACGTCCAAAATGGACACATACTGATGTGGCCAAAATGCACAGGTGTTGTTGCACTATTATGTTTTTATTAGATATATATGTGTATATCTATGTATGTGAGTTTATAAAATAAAATAAAATTAATGCACACGGTCAGACCGTGTGCATGTGTGTTTACTGCACGGTCAACAACCGCTGGCCGTGCAGCACACATGCACGATCAACAACAAATAGGAAAGTGAATTAAGGCTCTTCGGTCTGATCGAGGAGGTGAATACCTTAGTACTGAATTCGTAAACTATCTTAAAGACAATGGAATTTTATCATAGTCGACACCTTTTACAACTCCAGAACATAATGGAGTATCTGAAAGTAGAAATTGCACTTTATTAGATATGGTGTGATCTATGATAAGATACACCGATTTGCCCATATCCCTTTGGGGATATGCCCTTGAGACAGCTGCGTATTTACAGAATAGAGTGCCGTCCCAACTACGCCTTATGAGCTATGGCATAGTAGGAAACCAAGTCTTACTAACATTTGGGGTTGTCTTGCTTTCGTCAAGAAGCTAAAAACAGAAAAATTGGAGGCTAGGTTAGAACAAGATCGCTTCATTGGATATCCAAAAGAGACTCTTGGATATTATTTCTATTTTCATTTTGACCAAAGAGTTTCGGTCAACATGTGTGCTTCTTTTCTAGAGAATCAGTTTGTCCAGGAAGGTGGTGCTGGACCGGAAATACTCTTACAAGAAGAAAACAATGAATTACCAAAAATCCAAGTTCAGACACCGATCTATGATTCAGTGGGAGCTTCTGACACACAACCTCTTAGGAGGAGTGCAAGAATGTCTCGTCTACTTGTTCGTTATAGACACTCGGTTGAAGCTATTGAACCGTTATTCATTGTGAATAATAGTGATCAGCTGAACGATCCTAACACTATGAGGAGGCGATGTCGGACATTGATTCTAGTAAATGGTTAGAAGCCATGAAATTTGAAATGGATTCAATGTATTCCAACGAAGTTTGGACTTTAGTTGACTTGCCTGATGGTATTGTACTAATTGGCTGTAAATGGATCTTCAAGAGGAAGATGAACGCTAATGATCAAGTTGGAACTTACAAAGCACGGCTGGTGGCAAAAGGATATCGTAAAAAAGAAGGGATCGATTATGACAAAACTTTCTCACATGTAGTTATGTTGAAATCTATTTTGTTATGTTGGCTATAGCTCCACACCTTGATTATGAGATATTCCAAATGGATGTCAAAACGGCTTTTCTAAATGATTTTCTCGAGGGGGACATCTATATAGAACAACCACGGGGTTTTGAATCTAGTGGTGAAAGTCGGAAGGTGTGTAGGCTTAAGAGATCCATTTATGGACTCAAACAAGCCTCCAGAAGTTGGAACATCCATTTTGACGAGGTAGTTGGCTTTATAAAAAATCAGAATGAACCTTGTGTACAAGAAGATCAGTGGGAGCGCAATTACGTTTCTAGTTCTGTACATCGATGATATACTTTTGATCGAGAATAATATCATCGATCAAACTATTCTTGTCACAGAAATTCTCCATGAAAGATTTAGGAGAGGCAACCTATATTTTAAGTATCAAGATCTATAGAGATAGATCAAGACGATTGATTGGCCTCTCACAGTCTACGTACATAGATAAAGTGTTAACACGATTTAACATGCAATGTTCCAAAAGAGGATTATTGCCTTTTAGGCATGGAATTCATCTTTTCGAGGAGATGTGTCCCAACACTCTTGAAAAAAGAGAACGGATGGCGAAGATACCTTACCCATCCGTTATTGAAAGCATAATGTATGATATGCTATGTACAAGACCTGATATTGTGCATTCTGTAAGCATTACTAGTAGATATCAATTTGATCCAGGGGAAGAGCACTGCATAGTAGTCAAGAATATCCTTAAGTACTTGCAAAGGACTAAGGATTTATTCTTGATGTATAGAGAATGAGAGTTTAAAGTGGAAGCTTATACTGATTCCGATTTTCAATCGGATCCTAATGACTATAAGTCTACATTCGGGTTTTCTTTACACTCAATGGTGGTGCAGTTAGTTGTAAGAGTTCCAAACAGAGCATAACTGCCGATTCCACTACTGAGGCATAGTGTATATAGCCGCTTATGAGGCAGCGAAGGAAGACCCTTGGATGAAGAAGTTCATTTCTAAACTTGAAGTAGTTCCTTCCATTGAGTAGCCGATTACGTTGTTTTGTGACAACAATTGGGCAATAGCTCAAACTAATGAATCAAGGTCTCACCAGAAGTCTAAGCACATTGAGAGATGCTTCCATCTCATTAGAGAAATTGTTGGGAGCGGTGATATCGCCTTGCAGAAAATTGTCTCAGCAGAAAGCGTGGCTAATCCCTTCACTAAGGCCTTGCCTCAGTCTTCTTTTGAAAGACACATTGATAAAGTGGGTTTGAGGTACTAGACAATTTGGCTTTAGTACAAGTAGGAGATTGTTAGATATATGCTCTAAAGCAACCATGTAATAGTTACATGTTAGGGATTTCAGTTGTATTTACAAATTTTTATTTAGTTAATGGTAAAGACGTGCTCATTCATTTGTCCAATTATTTATATATATGAATGATTTCATAAGATCAGTTGTGACTGAATCTAGTCTTGAGACGTCAAGAATGTTGAGGCTAGCGTTATCACCTAGAGGGGGGTGAATAGGTGAATTTAGGCAATTTTAAGAAATTAATGCGGAATATAATTAATCTGCTCAAGACTTCGTTCAGATGATATTAGCTAGTGAGATCTGAGATTTCCTCAGAAGTAGAACTTCGTTTAGATTATATATTAGGATGATCTAAGAAGCTCTCAGATGTAGCGCCGTGCACACAATTACTTTCACAGATATATAAACAAAAAGATTAAGGGAAAAAGAATGTGCACAGGGATTTATAGTGGTTCGACTTTGTTCAAGCCTACGTCCACTTCTTCACGTTGGTAGCCAATCGGCTGGATTTCACTAGACAATAGCTCAGAGATTATAGCTCAGTGATGTCTCTTGAGTCAAAAGACTTCCCGCCTAACACTCAACACTCGAATGTACACCTCTATGGATCAGGGTGAATATAAAACGTTGAAGCTCTCACAATCTTGGAATTTTGAACTCTATTCCCTCTTACGCCAACTCTATTCTCTTCGGCCTTGATATGTCCTTTTATACTCCTCCACCTCTAACTACACATTGCAAGGCCTCCAGAGGATCGCTCTCCAAACTTTCCATTTGGACGAGACTGTATCTCAGGAAGATCTCGTAGCCGTTGAGGTCGACAAAGGAAAGTGTTCCCCGTTGGATTAAATCGCCCATACAATTGTGATCATGGGTTTCCATAGATGGAGTTCTTCATTAGGAAGGTCACACTCGTCTCCCTTAATCCGCATCCTTGATTGATATTCAAGATAGAGAATCTTCAAGAATGATCCAGCTCGATTACTAGCCATTGTGATGATGTAATCTATCAATTAAATCATCTTCAATTATATCTCTTGATATTCTGATTATTGTGCATGAAATACTTCTCTCAGAGCTTGAGCCTCATTCCAACGTCTGAGCTCCTCACAATGTCTGAGTTCCTCCGCTCAACGTCTAAGCTCTTCACAATGTCTGAGCTCGATATAGCGTCTGAGTCCCTCAGAACATCGTCTGAGCATATTTCCAAATTCAATCCTGTGTATCCCACACCTACAGATAATATGCAAATCAAGTATTTCATCGCATTAATTCAGATATAAGAAATCATGGATTGTTTTGTCAACTTCAAAATCAATTAGGGGTTTTTCTCAACAATCTTCTCATTTTTTATGATGACAAAACTATCCTTATAAATATATCAAATGTTGTATAAGAAGGTGAGTGACATGATGTTTTGTTACTCAAAGAAATTTTTGCTAGACAATGATATATCATATAATGCATTAGCAAAAAGATAAGTTCAGGGATAAAAAACAATTCAGAGTAAGATTCTATTTCATCTTCGGAACTGCTAAAACCGGTCTCAGAACTTATGAAATCTAGCTCGTTTCTTAGAGTTATAGGTTTCAATTCATTTTCAATTTGAGAATTTTAAGAAACTATATCGGAGCATGAAAAAGATGTATATTTCATTTGAAGGCTCGGTACTTGAAGTCTCAGATACTATATCAGAGCTTATATGTTCTAACTCATTTCTCAGATTTTCAAGTCATTCATTTTAATTTCGATATGAGAAACTTAATGGCCTATATCAGAGCATTATGAAAAATAGATTCAAACCGTAGATACATAGTTAGAGCATAGCAAGATATAGGTTCAGAGCGAAATCATATAAGTATGTCATTGTCGCGACCTAAAAAAATCAATCAGATTTTAGGCTAATGGATTATCAGGCTAATTAGAAACCAACATAATACGAACTCTCCCAAGCCCTACCAAATCGCAACTTAGGGTTCATTAAGATGATTTTAGATTTGGAGTCGCTACTAATCGTTTTTGGTAGGTTGATTAGGAACCTAAATAGAGTAGCAGGAGAACCACTTTATTTCTACGAACCAGAGATTTTAAGTTCGGGGATTTGATTACACTAGTTAATTAAAACTAATGCCCTTTCGGTACCTTTAATTCCATGAGATATCCTAAGTTTGGCAACTTCTTGAATTGGTTCTCAATTGATTTTTTTTTTTTTATGTTCGATTGAGGTGTTCTTTTGTGTTTTCATTTATTTAAAATGAAATGCAAATGCATGAATTACACTAAATGCGAAAACGCCAAGGCAAAGCATGCAACATATGTCTGAATTCAATTTAATTAAAACATGCAAAGTGACTCATGAATGCAATATCCAAGACAACATGCAAGCAATCCAAATAGACATGCAAAAACTATAACATACGCAAATTATATCTACCCTAGACAGCATGCAATTTTCAATTAAACAATTCAATCATACAAATTAGATTAACCTAAGATGAATGACATGCGAGATATGACGTGGCAAAATAAAATGTGACACGGACGTGCAACATATGAGACATGCAAAAATGCAAGATATGTTATGCGAAAATATGCATAATGTATGCAAAATGATTTTTTTTTTATAAATATGGATGGAAATTTATAAGTGATACACGAAAATTATGAGCATGAATAACATATGATATGCGAGCATAACATGGAATATGACATGTACATGCGCCTAAACTATATAAAATGCAACGTGAGACATGCGAATTCATGCATGAAATATTTTGACAAAAATATGGTATGGGGATGTGATGATACTCGAAAATTTGATGCAATACATGAGAGATAATGCAAAGATATGAAATGGAATTTTGAAAATATGGAATGCAGGATATGATATTCGAACAAAAATATGCCATGAATATGCAATATATGCATGAGATTTTTTGTATTTTCTTTGGGATTTTCAACCACATGAAGATATGCTTGATTTAATTTTCTCGACTTCGTTTCCAAGTTGAACTTAATAAGATGAAGTTTCTAGGAAACTCATCTTCCTAAAGATTTAATTAGATATAATTTCTAAGAAATTATATCTTACTAAATATTTTTGGGAGTCTTAAGTTCAATTAAAATTCAAACAAATCCAAGATATCAATCAAGATAATTCAAGTAAACAAAGATGGCAAATCAAATCCTTCATTCTTGCAATTTTCGAAAAAAAAGATATGACTAAATCTAAAGTCGGCTTTTGAAAGATAGCGAACCGGATCTAAATGGCAATAGATCGGGTTGGCTTATCTTTCCCGCTTTTTCTAAACCAGAGGATCGTTCCCGAATGGCAACGGGAAGAATCGTCCAAGTTTAAAAAATTCGTTGCCTATTAGGAAAATATTTTCCTAATTTAGATTTAATCCTTTTTTATATTCAGAAAATTGAGTCAAGATAATAATCAAAGTATATTCTGGATTTTCGATTTCCAAAATTAACGTGCAATATTCTAATTAAGGCAATTGAACATGCTAAACTTGCAAGGCAATTTTTAGAATAAGCAATTTCAATCAACCAAATTATGCATTCAAATATTTCAAGATTCAAATTAGGAAAATACCTGGATTGCAAAATTTCTTTTCCTCTCTTGAATTTGCACCAAAACTTAGCGACCAAGTTTGTGCCCTTGGAAGTGGCTCGGGGGAACTCGCACGGCTGGATGATGGTAGGGATTCTCGGATTCGCGAATAAGGCACCGGAACATCTACAAAATGAACTCACCGAAGAGCGTTGTTGGATCACAAGTTTGTGACTTCTAAATGCTTGATTTGTTGGCTTTTGGCTCTCCACGTGCTGCAGGGACAGAGCACCAACCAACAGGAATCTTCAAGGCCTGATTTGCAACGTTGGTGGGTGGGAGCCTGGCACCAAGAGACTGACTTTTGCAGGGCGTGATGATGTTCTTTGACTGGATCGGTGAAATTGATTCACTGATCATCAACAATGGCCTTAAAACTCACTTTGTGTGATATGGCCTTGCATGGATAATCCCTCAGTAGACACCAGACACCAATAAAAGATAAACACCAAGGGAGACACGTGCTGATGGAAGAGTTTGTTCTTCCCAAGACCTCGCCTGCTTTTATCTCCTCAAGAACTTGAACTCGTGAAAATCCCAATGGAGGATGAACGCGTGAAAATCTATGGATGATCCTTCGAGGCTCTTCAGCACGGTGACCAGTAAAGCTGTAGAATGGCGTTGGCAACGGTCTGACGTGATTGTAAGGTGCACCCGTGGGGGAAGGATTACGGCCACGATGCTCCCTTGCTCTTTCTTTCTCACTCTCTCACGTGTGTTCTCTCTATTTTCTGAGCAATTTTTCCTCAAAATTCTGACGTGAGCCCCCCTCCACAAAACTCAATTGTGAGGCTTCTTTTATAGGTGGGGCAGCATGGGGATTCTTAGGGAAAAAAGAGCAGATTTTATAATATATTCTTTCCTTATTTTTCTGCTCACTCACACTTCTTCCCTATCGTGGATGTGTGAAAATCTCCTTTTTGTACTGGTGTGTCACTTCCTTTTTGGCTTCTCTGTATGAAGATTTTTTACAAATATCTCAATTAATAAAGCCCCTATTTTCCATTTCCTTCCAAACAGATATATTTAGCTCTTAATTCTTTGTGCCCAAAATTCAATCGTGGGTCCATATTTGCTGGTGTCCTTCAAGAAAAGTTCCTCATGAGTTATGCACGTGCAATCTTCGATCATGTGGATTTAGTCCAATTGACTTAGTAAATTTTAAAGCCTTTTCAATTAAGTCCATCATCACCATCGGTCCAATTAAAATGCAATGTGATGCATGAATGCTAAAGTTTTAAAATATGATTTAATTATTTTTTTTTTGTAGGAACTAAGATTAATTCCTGATTTTTTATGAAAAATAAAAAAGGAAAATCAAAATTTAGGTGTCAACAGCTGCCCCTCTTTGAGTGGAGGCTCACAGAGGTTTCGCTCAAAGACAAAATTGAGCCCTAAATTTTGATAATGCGAATGATGAATGATCTTTTTGGTGGGAGTTTTAATCCTAATTTCCAATGCAAATGAAGTGATTCATGATATGCAAAACTGATAAATAACATGTGTCAATGCTCTCTTTCGGAAGGAAACCTGCACATGGATCGCACATGAAGTATCTAAGCTTTACTAGACGTTCATGATGCTGTCGATTCCCTTGATTTCCAAGCTTCTTGTGGATGCAAGGACCTCAAGGTACTGGGGCCTATCTGTTATCAGAATTATCATTCTGATGCGAGACAGCGCAAGATCTGTAATGGAGAAATGTGCTTGAGTTATGGTTCAAACTGCACCATTTTGTCTCTTGGGACTACCATCGTTTTAATGGGCCACCATGAGTCGGTAAAATATCTCTCGGGACCACCATCGTTTTAACGAGTCACCGTGAGTTAGTAAGATGTCTCTCGGGACCACCATCGTTTTAGCGAGATGCCGTGAGTCGGTAAGATTTCTCTTGGGACCACCATCGTTTTAGCGGGTCGCGGTGAGCTAGAAATGTCTCTCGAGACCACCATCATTTTAGCGGGTCTTCGTGAGTCAGTAAAATTTCTCTTGGGACCACCATCGTTTTAGCGGGTCGCGGTGAGCTAGAAATGTCTCTCGAGACCACCATCGTTTTAGCGGGTCTTCGTGAGTCGGTAAAATTTCCCTTGGGACCACCATCGTTTTAGCGGGTCGCGGTGAGCTAGAAATGTCTCTCGAGACCACCATCGTTTTAGCGGGTTTTCGTGAGTCGGTAAAATTTCTCTTGGGACCACCATCGTTTTAGCGGGTCGCGGTGAGCTAGAAATGTCTCTCGAGACCACCATCGTTTTAGCGGGTCTTCGTGAGTCGGTAAAATTTCTCTTGGGACCACCATCGTTTTAGCAGGTCGCCATGAGCTGGAAATGTAGTGCCAAGATCACAAGAGCATGTCGATTGTGATTTGGGTAAAGGTATCACGAGAGCAGGTCGATCGTGAACCGGGTAAAAACCTCATGAGAGCAGGTCGATCATGAGTTGGATAAAGATAAGACCAAGACCACAAGAGCATGTCGATTGTGACTTGGGTAAAGGTATCACGAGAGCAGGTTGATCGTGAATCGGGTAAAAACCTCATGAGAGCAGGTCGATCATGAGTTGGATACAGATAAGACCAAGACCACAAGAGCATGTCGATTGTGACTTGGGTAAAGGTATCACGAGAGCAGGTCAATCGTGAACCGGTTAAAGATAAAGATCAAGAACACGAGAGCAGGTCGATCGTGAACTGAAAGGATCAAAATGACAACTAAAGTTAGTAGAGTTGTCAATTTGAGAAGGATTCAGAAAACTTACCTGGATTCTTTGAGCAAACGGCTAAGGGAAGGACAAGCTGACTGGGTCATACCTGTCTTTTCACTCGAAGTATAATCATCCGCATAGACAAACCAATGCTAATGCGACATGTATTTCATAAAAATCACGCTTCACTGAAGAAAGTGGATACTTGAGTGATCGTATGTGCCGCAATGGATTCGAGCACCTTGACAATCATCAGAATTCACTCTTTTGAAAGGTTGGGGTTGAAGATATACTTACCTGAGAGCTTGGAAGATCGCCTGGTGAGCACTTGCCAGCAGGGTTTGTTCATTCAATAATCCTTGGATGAATTTCGAGACCTCAGAAGGTAACTCGAACATTGGGAATGCCCTACCTATCAGATAGTGTTAGAGGTAACACGTACAAGCGTACATGCTAGAATTCAATTGGTTCATGCCAAACTATTCAGCTAAGTTTGCAATGATTAGAACAAAATGTGTATAATTTATAATGCAGTTCATACAAAAACTATTATGTCAAGTTTGCATTACCAATTCTATCTAGGGAGGTCATTACATTATGAATGCCTCGAATGTAACTTGAATGGGGAACTTTAGTCCAAAAGGGCTTTCTCACTCTCGAGAAAAGTCGTTTACCCTGGCTGTAGGATTCAAGAGAATCACTCAATCTTACCATCATCATATTCGACAAGGGTCTGAGTAATCTCGCAATTGGTACGACCGAGCCGATCTGGAGGTCTTGATTAGGACCGTAATGAGGGCTAGGTCAAAGGTTCACAAAAGGGGACTCTCCGTGGAGTTAAGGCTTTTGCAAGAGAATCTTCATCATCTGCTCCGGGTTTACAAATCAAGAACCCTGCAAAAATGAGAGAGAAATAATCTTGCTCGAACTTCTTCGAGCGATGCTTAAAATCATTTAACTCTATGTTAACTCAAGTGCCCTAATCAGAGGAGACTTTAAAGGGTTGTAACGTAGGTTAGGTTTGGGGACTGAGAAACGAAAAAGGTTCGTTTTGACTCAGAAAATATATGAGAAGGGTTTGATATTGGTGATCATAGTTGTCTTGTCACCGATCTCGACCTTTCTGGAATAGTCTTCAAAGGATACCATCATTTCTTGAGAATGGTATGGACTCTCGCTGGAAATTGCATTTTGCAATCCGGCTTCTCTAGAAAATTTCCTTTACATCTCGAACCCTTTCGGGATTTACAAGAAAGAGCATGCAAATATATGCATTTAAAGTTCAGAAGTACTTTACAAATGAACAAGGATTGAATGGGTATTGGCCTTGCTTTTGATAGGCATTTTGCTTTTTCGCCCGGGATTTTCTGTAGGATCAGCCTTTGCTTTTCTTACTCCCAACTCCTGTTTTTCTTTCTTTTTTGTCATGACGTCTCGATTTTTTTTTTGACGTCTCGTGTTTTGCTTGTTTTTTCGAGAGCGGGCCCTTTTCTTTTAGGCTGCACTTGCTTCTCTTTTCTCTTTTCAAATCCCGTGATTTTGAATCCTTTTTTCTTTAAGGAATTACAACAACATGAGCATTTACAAACAAAAATTATGCAAGACATTACATGAAAAATCTAGCATACAAGATGACTTCATTCGGGAATTCTCTGTTGACCCGATTCTCTTCAATTCTGCCCCTTGGGGATGGCACCGTCTTCACGTTGGAATGAGCAATGATCACCAACAAGGGTTTAAGAAATGAATTTGTAGGCTCAAGTGGGCTATGCAAAGGGTAGAGTGTATAGGATAGAGAAATGAATGTTCTTCATCATCTTAAGACACTTGAATTAAAGTTTGAGTATAATGCAAAGCAAAACTCGAAAGATTGATGTTAGTCTGAGCAAGAGAATTTCTAACCATTTACCTCATGTTCTGCCGGAATTGCCTCGTCTGGACCCCGATGTAGGGTGGTTCTTGACAGGGGTAAAGAAATGAAACCGCCGCTCAAGGGGTTTGCAATGGATAACCTGTAGTGTTTGGATAGAGAACTGAATGCCTCCGTCACTTCGGCTATCGTACCTTTCGCGAGAAAACCTTTACCTTGAGAATGCAGAATCTAGCTACCTCTCAACTCACTGGGGATTAAAAATGCAGGATGTGTGTGGAAATGGCTTGCCTTTCGTCATCTTGTCATGCCCCATTTTGTACATTCGATGCATCATATGCAATTCATGCTCCCTATTCAGAGTTGGTAAATTAAACATGAAGAATAGTCATGAATAAATCATGCAATGTGTGAGCCATTTCAAGCATCAATCATATTTCATGAAAATCTTATGCTTCTGCTTAAGGATCAAACCTTGCAAGTATGAAAAAGAATTCTTGGGAACGAGAGAAATTGAGTTGCCCCAGAACGCGTGAATGGATCAAACAAGTTGGGGAGCTTAGTCCTCGTGTCGAGGAATGAATTACCCCTGACTTTTCCCCTGCATAAGGAGACACATGAACGAATAATAAGTCGAGTAAAGACCCGAGATGCTCTGGTTGTTCATTGGTGTTGACCATCATGTCGGTCGTGTGCTCCTGCAAGAAGGAAAGTATGAATGTTATCTTGAAAATATCATGAGACAGAGAAAACACAACTCCCTTTATCCAAGTGAGGGTCGCTATCGATTTGCCCCATTTTCGTCAGAATGGATCATGTCAGATGATTGTAACTTTGCAAAAAATCTGCAATTCCCCCCAGATATGACCGATGTTTAGAATTTGATTCCAGGCTTGGCAAATGATGCGTTTCACCACTTGACCCTGCAAGGAGGAAAAATAGAGGGTCATTATTTCAAAAAATGATCAGGCCATGCAAGATATACTCTCTCTCGAGGTCAGGCCATCTTGGATTTGTCTCACTTTGTCTGTCAGAATAGGCTATGTCGGGTAGCATAATCCGAGATTACCTCTAGGTATGCCCCGAGTTGGAAGTTTGATTTCCAGCTTTGATAGGCATATCATTCCTATGCTTGATCCTGCACGAGAAAAGGGTGCGTGAATGGAGTTCTAAAAAGCAGGCGAAGACACATGATATCCCGATCATTCATTTGCTTTGGCAATAGCAAATTAGGGTCATGCTTCCTATCTTGGCACCTGCAAGAGGGAAAACAAAATGTCGTTTTCAAGACCGATCAAACTTAAGTAGAGATGTTTCCTTTTGAAATCGGACGGCTTCGGATTTGCCTCGTTTTCCTTCAGCTGAAGCATAGATTTGCTTTGACTGACTGATAGCTTGATGTATGGGCCGGTATAGGATCGACCAGGGTCTCTAGCTCGATAAGGCTCACTACTCATGCATGGACTGTCTCAGGATCAACCGGGCCAGCCTCTTAGTTTTTGGCCATGTATGGATGGCTAACGGTCAATGATTCATGATCTCTAGGAATGGCATGATTGGTGGTCGTGAGTAAGAGCGTCGCTAGGGGCACAGTAGAGACGGTAAGCCGCGAATGAACATGGTTATAGCCATATCACCAGTGAACTCCGATCAAGGTTTCACCATAACTCAATTGAGTTAGTTGATTTGCTAATGTCATCAACAGCTGACATGCCCCTAGTTTTGTTACCTGCAAGGCAAAGAGGAGGAAATGTCATTTGAGTCAGTCAAGTTCGGAAAAAGAAAACTTACCTCTTGGTTCGTCTGTCTAGCATCATCCGATGGGACCGTGTTGGATTGGCGGTCGGGATGTTGCCCCTGAATAACTTGACTGATAAGACCGACGTGATCTCTTGCAATACTTAAGCTTGCCTTAGTCCTGAATTCTCTAGACGGTCCGCTGTTAGTTAAGATTGCAGTGTCATAGTGGTTGATGCGGCAAAGTCACAAGGCAATCTCTTCTTGGCCCATTCTTGAGATCTCCTCCAGCCAAGGATGACTACATCCGTTCATTTCTCACATTTCGACTTGATCAGGTCTAATGCCAATCAAACTCAGGTTGACCAATAGCTCAATCACCTAGCACGGGAAATGATAATTGGTGAAGCCTGGATCTGCCTTAACTAGTGGATGTACTGGGATCGGTCAGGGACTTCTGGCTTGACCGTGAGCTACGAGGCTCGAAACATATGTAAGGATTGCGCAGGATTGTCTAAGGATCGGTCGGACTAGCTCACTGTTCGAGTTATGAATCTGTTTCTTGCCCTCGGATTAATGCCAAGACATATGGTAGATGAGTCAGTAAGACAAACAGGTTAAGCTGCATGCTTTTTTTTATAAAAAAAAAAATTCCTTGAAAAGCTTTTTATTTTCAAAAACTTTGGGACGAGAAATCTTGAGAAGCCCAACCCTCAGTGCTTACCATAGATGACAAATTTTTCAATTGTGGGTTATCGTTATCGGGTTGGTTTGGGGTACTTCAACAAGATTCCAAAATATGATGAAAAAACTGTAATTTCATTGATAATGAATCAATCGAATTACATTTTATTGAAAAGGGAAATCCTAAAGTGCGACATGAGTCGTAATGAGAAATCCTAGAAAGCAATAAAAAATAAAACCTAGACGCCTAGAAGAAAAAGGGAAATATATCATGCAGGGGATAAAATTAAATGAGCTACTGATGTGGGTCTATGCCTGCTTCTTCAGTGATAAACTCTCTTGTCTTTTGATTTGGCTAAGCGTCCCAGGTGTTCCAGGTAATGCCACGAGGGACGGGACGGCGTTGCGGAAGTACTTCATTTCTGAACATGTGAGGATACTCTAATCGCATGCTCGGGACCACCAGCATATCTCGGTCTCCACCGCAATATTTCCATGCACGAAACATGAGATCGGCAGCATCGATCATATCCTGGACCCGGAATCTCAGAGTGACGCATTCTTCGAGGGAGTAACCCTCTCGACCGCAATGGAAATCACAAAACTTGCCCAATTCGAAATTGCGAGTATTCTCGAGCCATGGAAAGGCTTGTTCTCGCTGGATTAGCCCCTTCTTTAGGAGTATTGGCCATATGACAGGCATCGCCGCGGGAAGTAGAGTAAATTTTCTTCCCTTCAGCACTGGGGGTTTGTCATAGGGAAGTTGGTCCTGTCTGCCAATGTCTTCGACTATGTCACGTTCAAGCTGGTACTCGTGAAGCCGAACAGCATGTTTCATGATATCGGTCATTCCATCCATGATAGTAGTGAAGGCTAGCATCCTGTCATGAAGCTCTTCAAGCTTTTCTTTTATGGTGGTTACAACCTCAGCTTTGTCAGCCATCTTCTTGTCCTGGTTTGAGTAGGTAAGGGTCTTGTGGGGAACTGTGGTCAATTACCTTCAAAAGACAAGGATCGAGGTTAGTACAACCATTGAGAATAGTGAGCCGGTCCATGACGTTCTCTAGACTCAAAAGGAACTAAAGACACAACCAAAGGACTGACCCAGAGCACTTTCCAGTTTCGTTGACTTTTACGAAACAAATCACATTAATTCGTAGAGTAATCAAAATGGTGCGAAAAATTATGAGCACGTGACAGAGACATAGATGAACGAATTTCATTCTTTGATCTCGGGCTATTTCTTCACGAATTAATACAGTTTAATAGTTCTTCCCGAAAATTCTGTTCAGAAACTGATTTGTCCGGCTTTCATTTTAAGGATAAATGGGCCATCAAAAATGGGAATTGATACCCGAAAATTTGCAGATTGCTTGTTCAAAACACATTCTACAACTTTCATGTTTTAGTGCCTTGTGAAAAAATTCGTTTTCATGTAGTACTTGATGATACAAGACTGATGTCGGTGAATTTCTGAAATTCCAGACTGTTTCGTATCTAAGAATAATTCTGTAATAAATGGAAAACAGTCCGGATTAATCTCAAAATTTTACTCATGATAGAAAAAGATGTCTCGAGCATTTCTCATTCAAAGGTGGGATTCCAGAAATAACTCAAAAGGGGTCTAAAAATTCATGCAAGACAGAAATGGCAATCCAGAAACAGCACAATCCGAAACACAAATCCCAAACGAAAAACAAATCAAATATGAAAAACGACTCTAACTAGCTCGAGCTATAGACTTCTGGGGGATAGCACGAGCCTTGAGCTTCTTGTACTTGCCCTCACTCTTCTTGGCCTTCTCTTGGGCTCCGGCAAGCTTCCTCTTGAGACGATTGATCTCTAATCGTTTGGTATCTTGAACGGCCACTCGAGGTATCACCGGAAGCTAATCCTTGGGAATGACATGCTCTTGAATGTAGCTCACTGAGGCATGGTAAGTCTTGACCTTCCCTATGAGGATCCCCTTGGGCAAAAGCAACTTTGCCGGCCTGCATCGCTCCCACGTCGTATGAGCAAGAGTAACATGCTCCTCAAATCTCCGGTTCCCCATATCAAAGTCAATGTGGAATTCTTCATTCTTCGGGGTTGGAGGAATGAACTGTATCACTCCATATTGCCGGGTCACCCTCATCGGATAACACTCTATGATGCCAAAAATCCCCAACAGTGGGACAGGTGCTCCATCTCGACTCGTAAGTCTAGCCTCCTCAACTTTAAACCAAGAAGCACTCCATAGGAAAGTCACAGGACTCGGGTTTGCTAAAAAAAATAACCATTGGGAATAATGGTACTCAGGAACCCGGTCTTGTTTATCCTTAAACTTTAAAAGAGGATACTCACGCTCAGTGATTTTCGAGATCTCAAGTAGGTTCCCAAATTTAGCAAAGTGGGAAAGGAACCACACTTGAAGGATCTCGGGTGAAACACGAAAAGTTTTATCATATTCCATCTTAAACTTTGAAAGCGAAATGAAGGTCTCGGCCAGAATGGCATTAACGAAATTTTTTCCATTGATTACTTGTTGAGCAAAAGATGCAATCAAGGGGTCGATTGCATTTTGTTTATGCGGAAAAATGATTGAGCCAAAGAAAAGCAAAATAAAGATCTTAGCCTTATCGAAATTAAAGGGAGCTTTAGCAAAACACAAGTCTAAAAATGCAATATGACAGCTCCCTCGATTTGCTTTCAAAACTTTAGCCACTTCATCTCGACTAACATTTAAGTAATCAGATAAAATCAAGACCGGATCTTCTCCAATAGGCGGGCTCACTAATCCAAAGTCGAGTGACTTTCCCACGAGAACGCTATACTCTTCTAAAGTTGGAGTTAGCTCGTGCTTACCGAATATAAAGGTGGTGGTCTTGGGGCTCCAGAAATGCGCCAGTGCATGGATGAGACCAAACCTGAGCTGAATATCAAGCAAAGGGAGCATGTAGCCAATACGGAATCTGATGATCTCACGGCCATCCTCGTGCAGCTCGCTCCACCATTCTTTCAGTTGGTTTTTAGCTGGAGTAATGACTCGAACCTCCCCCATCGTATATAGCTCGAGATACTCACAAACTTACCTAATTAATGCCACGGACCGACTCAAATAAATAAGTAAAGACAAGAGTAAAGGTTAAGGAAATACCGCCTTTTAGAAGAAAAAGAAAATGCCAACCACATAGACATGCACATGAAATGCTCGTGAGGTTCGATTTCTATCTAACATGGCTTGACAAAGGTGGAGCCCCAAGGATGTCCGGATTGAACCACCTTAGCTTGTGATTGAGTCGGGGATCCCCGCAGACATCCGGCTCAGCCAAGTGACAACCCGCGTCACATGGCTAATGACGGGGGTGGAAACTCTTGGCACCGATTTGAAGAGTTTCGGGACTTGAAAAGGGAGACTCGAGCCAAGTGGCGATGGCCGGTGTGCCCCTAATCAAACACCATCCTAAGCCTAGCCACTCGGGTTCAGTGGCGGGTTGTGTGTGCTAAGTGTCGTGCTTAAAAGAATAAAGGCATGCGAAACAGTTCATGGCACTCAACACTTCAAAATAACTAGGACATTCATTCCAACTTCTCCCTGCAAAACAAATGGTTAACAATCAACTCCACCCCTTATCACTCCAACCTGCAAGAACATATAACACCTTTAAAATGAGATTCAATCAAGATTGCCAAACGCGAAACATCCATGGAATTTTCTTTAGGCCTAAGTCCGCTAAAGCTTTTAATTTTCTCAAAAAATTCAAGTAATCCAATTAAGGCTTAATTTTTTTTTTTGACAAAATTAAAGCAAGTCCCCAGCGGAGTCGCCAAGCTGTCGCGACCTAAAAAAATCAATCAGATTTTAGGCTAATGGATTATCAGGCTAATTAGAAACTAACCTAATACGGACTCTCCCAAGCCCTACCAAATCGCAACTTAGGGTTCATTAAGATGATTTTAGATTTGGAGTCGCCACTAATCATTTTTGGTAGGTTGATTAGGAACCTAAATAGAGTAGAGGGAGAACCACTTTATTTCTACGAACCAGAGATTTTAATTTCGGGGACTTGATTACACTAGTTAATTAAAACTAATGCCCTTTCGGTACCTTTAATTCCATGAGATATCCTAAGTTTGGCAACTTCTTGAATTGGTTCTCAATTGATTTGTTTTTTTTTTTTTTTTATGTTCGATTGAGGTGTTCTTTTGTGTTTTCATTTATTTAAAATGAAATGCAAATGCATGAATTACACTAAATGCGAAAACGCCAAGGCAAAGCATGCAACATATGTCTGAATTCAATTTAATTAAAACATGCAAAGTGACTCATGAATGCAATATCCAAGACAACATGCAAGCAATCCAAATAGACATGCAAAAACTATAACATACGCAAATTATATCTACCCTAGACAGCATGCAATTTTCAATTAAACAATTCAATCATACAAATTAGATTAACCTAAGATGAATGACATGCGAGATATGACGTGGCAAAATAAAATGTGACACGGACGTGCAACATATGAGACATGCAAAAATGCAAGATATGTTATGCGAAAATATGCATAATGTATGCAAAATGATTTTTTTTTTAAATATGGATGGAAATTTATAAGTGATACACGAAAATTATGAGCATGAATTGTTGAGAAAACATTCCCTCTGAATATTTTGATTCTGACAAAACTATCCTTCTTGTAAGAGAATCTGGTTAATACAAATAATTTGTTATTGCAGGCATGAGCATGTGAACAAAAGCTTATAATGTTCCATGACTGGCGTTCAGACTCAAGCAGTAGTCGTCGCACACTTGCTTCTGAGATAGTCGAAGTCCTACATTCAGATGGAGAATCGTGGTGCTTCTGAAGACTTCAGAAGGAAGTCTATGTTGCATCTAAAGCCTTCAGAAGGAGGTCTATGCTGCCTCTGAAGACTCATCTCTAGGAGATTTATGTGACACGTCAGCAAGGATCTTACAGAAGCTCAGAGTCACTGTTCCAATCTGTTCAGATTCAGAGAGTCTCTCTAGTTCAGTAGATTGCTTCTGAACAACGTTCAGATTCTGCATTTTCTCGCTACTAGATTCTGAAGACCCACGTTTGGCAGGTTTCTGATTTGGCCGCGCCTTGTTATGGAAGTTTGTAAGATTTGATTGACAGGATTATTTTCCAATCAAATCAGGAGAATATCCGCGATTGGATATTACCTTCCGTGAACAAGATATCTTGGAGATTTGGATGAACTCTCTTTATGGAAACTGAAGATTTGGTTGTATGGGCGACTGAATCTGAAGGGTTCAGATTCACTTTCAACGGCCACTGGATCTTCCCATATACAGTCTCTGTCAATCAGGATTGATAGCGTCCAATCAAAGATTGAAGAGCGATCCTTTGAAGGGCCTTGGTAACGGCTAGTTCAAGGCTGAAGGAGTATAAAGAAGATCAATAGTGACTGTTTCAAAGTCATTAAGAACTAAAAATTCCAAAGTGCTGAGTTGTTCAAAAACACATTCTCTTGTTCTTGTGAGCTTAGATTTCGTAGTCTTGAGAGGTTCATTTGTAAGAGCGATTGGAGTGACAACGCCTGTAATCTTTCAACGACTCATAGTGGAATCCAGCCGATCGGCTGTCATCGTGGGAGAGTGGACGTAGGCTTGCTAAAGCCGAACCACTATAATCATTGCGTGCAATTTCTCTTTCCCTAAACTCATCTTGCTGTGTTTAGTTTATCTGCACGTCCTCTTACTGATCATTTTCGGTCTACGTTCTGAACCCTTTATAAATTTCCGCATTAAATATTAAAAAGTGTTCAGAATCACCTATTCACCCCCCTCTAGGTGATATTGCTAGATCCAACAATTGGTATCAGAGCCTTGTTGCTCATTATTTTGAAGTGTTTTACTTCAGAGCTGACGATCTATCATGTCTAGCAATAATTTCACAGGAACCAGTGATGCACATTTCAGCAACAAACCACCCTATTTTGATGGGAAAGACTACAATATGTGGTGCAACAAAATGAAGTGGTTCTTCAAGGCATCAGATGATCTGATGTGGGATGTTGTCGTAAATGGAGTAGTTCCTAATGTAACAGCAACCCCTTCCACTGGAAATGAAGGAAACAACAATACAAATGTTACTGCAACACTGTCAGATTCTGAAAGAGCAAAAAGACAAGGACTCGATTCTAAAGCTGTGCATGCACTTTTCTGTGCATTATCCATTCCTCTATATAATCGTGTTGCAGAAGAAGATTCAGCCAAAGCTATATGGGACAGACTTCATGTCACATATCAGGGAACTGACAGAGTGAAAGAAACAAAACTCAGCATTCTGCTGAGTGATTACGAAGCTTTCAAAATGAAGCACGATGAATCAATTGCTGAAATGATTGACAGGTTTCAAATCCTAGCAAGTGGTCTTGCAAGACAAGGTGCTCCTGTAGCAGAACCGATGCAAGTCAGAAAGATCCTTCGAGGACTTACAGATGACTGGAATTACATCAAGCCATCAATACAGGAATGTCAAACAATTAGACCTCTATCTATTGATGAGCTAGTCGGAACCTTGCAGTCATATGAGACCGAGCGTACCAACAAAACAAGAGATTCAAAAGGTAAGAAGTCTATTGCTTTAAAATCTGAAATTGATTTTGAAATGCCAGATTCAGATGATGAAGATGAAGACGACGAAGAACTTGCTCTTATGGTGAAAAAGTTCAGAAGAATGGCTCGTAGAGGAAGAAACTTCAAAGGGAAGAAATTATTCAAAAAGAATGATCAGAGACAATCAAGCAATGACAAACAGGAAGACAAAGATATAATCTGTTTCCATTGTAAGAAGGCAGGACACATCAAACCCAATTGTCCGCTTCTGAAGAAAGATAAGTTCAAGTATGAGAAATACAAAAAGGCATTGAAAGCAGAAACTCTAAGTGATTCTGAAGATAGCGAGGATGACTATGCTAACATATGTCTTATGGCAAAGTCAGATTCAGATTTAGATTCAGATATTGAGGTACATCCTTCTGAACTGCCAGATGAAGTCTCTGAATACATTGATGAGTTGTGCTTAAATTATAAAGAAGCTCTCAAAAAGGTTTCCATTTTGAAAAAGGAAGTTTCATCCTTAAAACAACAGAGTGATTCTCAAAAAGACAAGATTGAATTTTTGCAAAGGGAATTTCATCAAATCAAGGAGAATCGTGATTTGATCTTGAAAGAAAATGATTCCTTGAAAACCAAAATTGAAAATACTTCAAAGAAATTTTCCCAAAGTTCAAAAAATTTGGAAAACATTATTTCCAGACAAATTCCGTATGGTAACAAATCTGGTCTTGGTTTCAAAAAGGAAAATGATTTCAAAAATAAGTTTCCAAAAACAAATGACAGGATTTCCCGTAAACCTTCCAAATTTGCATATCAACGACATTTCCA
Source organism: Lenwebbia sp. NSW1173648 (assembly GCA_029784005.1). Taxonomy (NCBI): domain Eukaryota; kingdom Viridiplantae; phylum Streptophyta; class Magnoliopsida; order Myrtales; family Myrtaceae; genus Lenwebbia; species Lenwebbia sp. NSW1173648. The sequence goes on along the minus strand of JARCGZ010000008.1, from coordinate 15,023,444 downwards.
AAAACAGTTTACAAAATCTTTTTATCCAATGCATTGTGAAAACTGTGGTGCTAGAAATCACGTTAGAAATAATTGCATTATGGTATGGAGACCTGTTAATAGAAAGAAATCTATTGTGACTAACTCAGATGGACCCAAGAAAAACTGGGTACCAAAGAAATAGTAAGTTACTTCCTACTTGCAGGTACCAAGGAAGAGAAAAGACAAATGGTTTCTGGATAGTGGTTGCTCAAGTCACATGACTGGTGATCCAGAAAACTTCATACAACTTTCAGACTACAATGGTAGAAGTGTGTCATTTGGTGGAAAGAATAAAGGCAAAGTGATTGGCCAAGGCACTGTAAAAATCGGAAATCTCATGATCAACAATGTTTCTCTTGTCAAAGGACTCAAATACAATTTAATTTCAGTTAGTCAACTATGTGACTCTGGTTATCAAATCTGTTTTCAAGACTCAGAATGCTCAGGTGTTAGCAAAGACAAGAAGCAAACCTTCACAGGTCGACGTCATGGAAATATCTACCTTCTGAATGTTGATTCTGAAGATTTCAAGTGTCTCATCTCTATCAAGGATGAATCTGAACTATGGCATAGAAAGCTAGGACACATCAGTGTCAAACACATCTCGAAGCTATCATCCAAGAAACTAGTTCGAGGCTTACCACAATCAAAGTTTGAGAAATCAGAGCTTTGCTCAGCCTGCACACTTGGGAAACAGGTAAAAAGCTCTTTTAAATCTATTAATCATGTATCATCTGAACGTGTTCTGCAGTTGCTTCACATGGATATCTTTGGTCCCAACAGAACACTAAGTCTTGGAGGTAAGAAATACTGCCTTGTCATAGTTGATGATTACTCAAGATTTACATGGGTTTTATTTCTTGCACACAAAAATGATGCCTTCTCATCCTTCTCAAAATTTTCTAAAAAGATTCAGAATGAAAAAGGTTACTCTATTTCCTGCATCAAAACTGATCATGGGGGAGAATTTGAAAACCAAAGTTTTTCTATTTTTTGTGATGAGTTTGGGATTAAGCATAACTTTTCATCTCCTTACACACCTCAACAAAATGGGGTTGTTGAGAGGAAAAATCGTTCTCTACAAGAAATGGCGAGGACTCTTTTGATCGAAAGTAAAATTGCATCTCATTTCTGGGCAGAGGCTGTGTCAATAGCATGTTACATTTTAAACCGTGTCTCCTTAAGATCTATCGTTGAGAAAACTCCCTATGAACTTTTTAAAGAGAGAAAACCAGATTTAGCATACTTCCGTGTGTTTGGTTGTAAATGCTTCATTCTGAAAAATGCAAATGATCGAGCTGGTAAGTTTGATGAGAAGTCAGATGAAGGAATATTTCTGGGATATTCTACAACGAGCAAAGCATACAGAGTCTACAACAAAAACTCTCGATGTGTTGAAGAATCAATGAATGTCAAGTTTGATGAAAATATTCAGACTCAGAATGATCAATCTGAATATGTTCAAGTTTCGTCTCCTCATCAAGGTTCAGAACCAGAAGAAAATTCACAAGAGAATCATGCTTCTGAAGAAGTTCAGAATCAAGAAACAAGCCAACAAATCGCAGAAGAAACAGAGGTAACACCGTCTGATTCTAATGTTCCAAATGATGCTCAAGACGGGAAATTCAACAGAAACTGGAAACATAAATCCAGTCACCCCAAGGAACTAATAATGGGGAGCTTAGATGAAGGAATCAGAACCAGATCGAAATTCAAGGAAGCAATGAGCAATATAGCATTAGTCTCTGAAATCGAACCTAAAGGGATTGAAGAAGCTCTTACTGATGAAAATTGGATCAATGCCATGCAAGAAGAACTTCATCAATTCAAGATCAATAATGTTTGGGAGCTCGTTTCAAGACCCAAAAATCGTCCTGTTATAGGAACAAAATGGGTGTTCAGAAACAAAATGGACGACAGAGGAAAAGTGGTTAGAAACAAAGCAAGACTTGTGGCAAAGGGATATTCTCAAGAAGAAGGAATAGATTACGATGAAACCTATGCACCAGTTGCCAGGTTAGAAGCCATAAGGCTACTTCTTGCTTATGCTTGTTACAATGACTTTAAACTGTTTCAGATGGATGTGAAAAGTGCATTCCTAAACGGTTACATCAAAGAAGAAGTTTATGTCGAGCAACCTCCTGGGTTCGAGGAACCAAGAAGAAAGGATCTCGTATATTCCCTGAAGAAAGCTTTATATGGATTAAAGCAAGCACCTCGTGCTTGGTATGAAAGGTTAAGCAGCTTTCTATCTGAACAGAAGTTCACTAAAGGTAATGTTGACACTACTCTCTTTATTCAGAAGCAGGGTAAGGATATTCTTATTGTTCAGATTTATGTAGATGATATTATTTTTGGCTCTTCTAATGAATATCTATGCAAGAACTTCTCTAAAGCAATGCAGGATGAATTCGAAATGAGCATGATGGGAGAATTAAGATTCTTTCTTGGACTTCAGATTCAACAAACCAAGAAAGGAATATTCATTCATCAAGAGAAATATGCTCTTGAAATTATCAAGAAATTCGGCTTAGAAAATTGCAAGAAGACGGAAACACCAATGTCTCATTCGTCTAAGCTTGATAAAGATGAACAAGGAAAAGATGTTGATCAGAAGCTTTATCGCAGTATGATTGGATCACTTCTATATCTCACTGCATCAAGGCCAGATATTCTTTATAGCGTCTGCCTATGTGCAAGATTTCAGTCATGTCCAAAAGAATCGCATCTTACAGCAATCAAAAGAATTATCAAATATATTGGAACATATCCAGCTTATGGTCTTTGGTACTCAAAGGATTCTGATTTCATTCTGAAGGGATATTCAGATGCAGATCTCGCCGGATGTAAAATTGACAGGAAAAGCACTTTAGGAACCTGTCAACTTATGGGAAATATGCTTATCTCCTGGTATTCCAAAAAGCAGAGCACAGTTGCTCTTAGTACAGCAGAAGCAGAATACGTCTCTCTTGGAAGTTGTTGTGCTCAGATTCTATGGTTAAAACAACAGCTAAGAGATTATGGAGTTAAGGATTCAAATGTGGAGATCAGATGCGACAATACAAGCGCCATTAATCTAACCAAGAATCCTATTCTTCACTCAAGAGCGAAGCACATCGAGATCAAACATCACTTTATTCGTGATCATGTTCAGAATGAAAATGTTCACATTCAGTATGTTGATACAAAGAATCAACTCGCAGATATATTTACTAAACCTCTTGAGAAAGAGTCCTTCAATTTTATCCGAAACGAATTAGCTATTACTAATCCTTTTTCTTAAGATATATTGAGTACAGGTAAATTGACAGAACTCAGAAGCAAAAACTGCTCAGAAGCAGAACTCAGAAGCAAAACTGCTCACAAGCAGAGCTCAGAAACAAAACTGCTCAGAAGCAGAACTCAGAAGCAGAGCTAAGAACCAAAACTGCTCAGAAGCAAATTTGCATAACCTTTGTTCAGAAGCATATTTTTAAGTACTTCAGAAGCAAGGTTAGTTCATCTTACACCTCTTTATATTTAGAAATTCTCGATAAGGCAAAAATCCAAGGTACGTTCTCTAAATCTTGCGCTCTCAAATTTCTATACATATGCCTCTTTGTTTGATTGGATTAATTATGTTTCTTTGTATTGTTCGCTGGATTTTATTTTAAATTGATTTTATTTCCTAAAATAACCGATTTACGGTTTTTCAAAACCTTCATAAGGCTCTGAACCGGCACCTCCATCAAATATCGCAACTTTCTCTCAAACCCTAAAAACTGATTTCCTTCTCTCTGTTTACGCTCCTTCTCGCTCTCTCCAAATCCTTCTTACTAAAAACTCCAACCTTCTCATCTATGGCTCCGAAATCATCATCTATCATGAAGAAAGCAGCAAAAGAAGGTGCTAGTCTGAGAAGAAAATCGTCGAGGCTGACGAAGGGCAGAAAAGCTCGTCTCTCCGAATCCATTGATATCTCTGGGTCTGATCATGAAGAAGAAAGACACATTGCTCAGAAGGAATCAGGTTTGTCTCAGTCTGAGTTCGATGAAAGAGTCGCCCTGGCTCTCTCTATAAAACCTCTGTATGATTCTCTCAAGAACGCTGGCTCTAGTGACGAAAACGTCAAGTTGCTGTTGAATATTCACAAGTTTGCAAGCGAGAAAGACTTTCTTGCCATATTAGAACTCCCTCTGCAAACTGTGACACCCATTGCCACTATTGTTCCTGAGAATGTATCTCGGAAGGGCAAGGAAAAGGTTGTAGAAACTGGAGTCTCTAAACCTATTAAGTCTCCATCTAAGAGCATTGTTATCAGGGAGGCTGTAACTGAAGAGAGTGAAACCAAGGGGAGGCCTGATGACGACGATGACGTGCTGTTTAAAGATTTTAAGAAAATCAGAGGGGTCATCAAGGACAAGAACTTTGAAAGCAAACTATTTTCAAGTCAGTTGCACTCTGACAAATTCGAGATGATGAAGCAAAGAGGAGTTATACCCCACAGGGTATTTGATCTTAAGTATTTTGATAGGGCTGGTATTCCTATTAGGAAGCATCTAGAGAAAATGAAGTTGAGGGACTTTGTAACTGCAAGGAGGCCAACTTTTCCTGATTTGGCAGCTTACTTTTATTCTAGCTTATGTTTCACCAATTTTGATTCCTTATTTTATACGGTTCAAGGAGTGGTGTACCATCTGCATGTTAAGGAGCTGGCAAAATTAATGGGAGTTGAGGAAATGGACTTTATGCCCATTAATGTGCAACCTGATGATGCCTACAGTTCTCTGACTGGAAAAGAGAATTACTCCAGAGACTCCAAGGCACACATTGCTTACAATGACTTTCCCCTGAAGCACATTGTAATGCACAAGGTTGTCATTGAAAGCTTGAGACCCAAGGCTGCTTCAAAAACTGATATTTCAAAATATGAAGCCAAGCTGATGTGGGGTCTGTTGAATGGCTGCAAGATCTCGCTAGCACATACTGTTCTCCTCCACATGTACAGAACTGTCCAAAAGACCAAAGGACAACTACCCTATGCAGGGTTGATCTATCGGATCATGTCCTTCCAAAATATCAACATTCCTGGAAAGCTCCTTCAAGATGAAATTCAGTTAATGGTTGCTGGGGCGTCTATGATTCAGAAGATGGGTTTTAGACAGTCTGCTGGTGGTTGGATCAACAAGAACAAAAAGGCTGTCTTGGTTGAGTTTGCAGAACAGAATGCAGAGAGTGAGAGATCTGCAAAAAGAAGGAAGACAGAGGCCACAAAAGGAAAACAGACCACTGTTCAGAGTGAGTCTTCAGAAGAAGAGGAAGCAGAAGAAGAGGAAAGTGTATCATCAAGAGATGATGAGAGGACCCCAACTGTGCTATCAGAAGGAAACATCAGTTCAGAAGCTGAAGAAACTGGTGAAATAGCAAATGAGCTGGAAGATCCTATGGACAAAGAAGAGGATCCCCATAAGACTCATGAGAGTGAAAATGTAGAAGCTGTTGAAACTACTGGTGAAATAGCAGAAAAAGAAGCTCAGCTTGCTACAAGTGCATATGTGGAGATAATGGAGGAGCAACTAGATGACAGAACGATTATTGATGTTCTGGTTGCTCGAGAACAAAAGAAGAGGTCCTCATCACCACCTGAAGACATGGAGGTTGATAAATCTGATGACTTTGTTGTCACAGCTATAGGATCAACAGAAGTCACTCCTGTTGTAACAGCTCAGATTCAGGGGGAGCAACCTATAGAATCTGCTGTTCAGACTGAAGTTATTCAGAAGGACAAGGCTGATACTGAAAAGGAGTCGTCCAGCAGAAAAGAACAACATGAGGAATCAAATGTTGTTCAGACTAAAGAGGTTCTGACTGCTGTTCAGAAGGAAAAAGCTGTTGAGGAAAGTGCTGTTCAGAAGGAACAAATTCCAGAGAAGATACCTGAAGAGCAACCCACAGAGATTGAATCTTCGATTGCTGAAGATGTTATAGTCATTCCAGATTCAGCACCTGATAAGGCTCAGGGGGAGTCAAACTCGCAGAGGATTCAGGATTCAAATTCAAAGGGAAAAGCTCAGATGGTGGAGGAAGAAAACCAACAGACCTCTGTAGGGAATCTGAATGCTTCAAGTCTTGTTCAGATGGAAGTTGAAAAACTTCGGGTAGAAGTTATGCAGAGGATGGACAGGATGGAAATGCACATTGAAAAGAAGTTGCACAGATTTGAGGAAATACTTCATAAATACTGTAGCCTTTTCTGCTCTGAGATGGCCAGCATTGGTACTTATACTTTAATCAGAGATGAAAGGATCAGCAAAGAAGTTCCAGAGATGCAGGAACTCAAGGAATTCGCAACCTACATTGCTGATATGGGCAAATCTGCTGAAGCTGCTCAGAAAGATGATGAAGAGCATATTGATGTTCCCTCCTCATCTTCAAAACAAAACCCACCTCCGTCATCTTGAAATTATTTTTCAAATTGTCCGTATTTGTTTTTTATCTGTCGGATGTTCTTTTTATGTGCGCTTTGAATGTTACGCTATTCTTACAATATATGGTTGAATCTCCGTTCATGTTTGTATAAATTGACATTTTATCTTGCTGATGACAAAAAGGGGGAGAGAATACCTCATCATATTGCAGGATGCATACACGCGAATTATACCTATGCGCTCAAACGAATTCAGCGTCGTATACAACATATGGTGATATTCATCTATCACTCAGAATGCATATCTTATATATTCAGATGCACACCTTTTTGAAAAAGATTCAATTGAATTATATTCATTTTTTTATTGAAATCTTCTCCGTGCTTAACTTTCTTACAATTCAAAAATACATACCAACTTTTATTAAGGAAGTTTTGTCATCATCAAAAAGGGGGAGATTGTTGAGAAAACATTCCCTCTGAATATTTTGATTCTGACAAAACTATCCTTCTTGTAAGAGAATCTGGTTAATACAAATAATTTGTTATTGCAGGCATGAGCATGTGAACAAAAGCTTATAATGTTCCATGACTGGCGTTCAGACTCAAGCAGTAGTCGTCGCACACTTGCTTCTGAGATAGTCGAAGTCCTACATTCAGATGGAGAATCGTGGTGCTTCTGAAGACTTCAGAAGGAAGTCTATGTTGCATCTAAAGCCTTCAGAAGGAGGTCTATGCTGCCTCTGAAGACTCATCTCTAGGAGATTTATGTGACACGTCAGCAAGGATCTTACAGAAGCTCAGAGTCACTGTTCCAATCTGTTCAGATTCAGAGAGTCTCTCTAGTTCAGTAGATTGCTTCTGAACAACGTTCAGATTCTGCATTTTCTCGCTACTAGATTCTGAAGACCCACGTTTGGCAGGTTTCTGATTTGGCCGCGCCTTGTTATGGAAGTTTGTAAGATTTGATTGACAGGATTATTTTCCAATCAAATCAGGAGAATATCCGCGATTGGATATTACCTTCCGTGAACAAGATATCTTGGAGATTTGGATGAACTCTCTTTATGGAAACTGAAGATTTGGTTGTATGGGCGACTGAATCTGAAGGGTTCAGATTCACTTTCAACGGCCACTGGATCTTCCCATATACAGTCTCTGTCAATCAGGATTGATAGCGTCCAATCAAAGATTGAAGAGCGATCCTTTGAAGGGCCTTGGTAACGGCTAGTTCAAGGCTGAAGGAGTATAAAGAAGATCAATAGTGACTGTTTCAAAGTCATTAAGAACTAAAAATTCCAAAGTGCTGAGTTGTTCAAAAACACATTCTCTTGTTCTTGTGAGCTTAGATTTCGTAGTCTTGAGAGGTTCATTTGTAAGAGCGATTGGAGTGACAACGCCTGTAATCTTTCAACGACTCATAGTGGAATCCAGCCGATCGGCTGTCATCGTGGGAGAGTGGACGTAGGCTTGCTAAAGCCGAACCACTATAATCATTGCGTGCAATTTCTCTTTCCCTAAACTCATCTTGCTGTGTTTAGTTTATCTGCACGTCCTCTTACTGATCATTTTCGGTCTACGTTCTGAACCCTTTATAAATTTCCGCATTAAATATTAAAAAGTGTTCAGAATCACCTATTCACCCCCCTCTAGGTGATATTGCTAGATCCAACATGAATAACATATGATATGCGAGCATAACATGGAATATGACATGTACATGCGCCTAAACTATATAAAATGCAACGTGAGACATGCGAATTCATGCATGAAATATTTTGACAAAAATATGGTATGGGGATGTGATGATACTTGAAAATTTGATGCAATACATGAGAGATAATGCAAAGATATGAAATGGAATTTTGAAAATATGGAATGCAGGATATGATATTCGAACAAAAATATGCCATGAATATGCAATATATGCATGAGATTTTTTCTATTTTCTTTGGGATTTTCTACCACATGAAGATATGCTTGATTTAATTTTCTCGACTTCGTTTCCAAGTTGAACTTAACAAGATGAAGTTTCTAGGAAACTCATCTTCCTAAAGATTTAATTAGATATAATTTCTAAGAAACTATATCTTACTAAATATTTTTGGGAGTCTTAAGTTCAATTAAAATTCAAACAAATCCAAGATATCAATCAAGATAATTCAAGTAAACAAAGATGGCAAATCAAATCCTTCATTCTTGCAATTTTCGAAAAAAAAGATATGACTAAATCTAAAGTCGGCTTTTGAAAGATAGCGAACCGGATGTAAATGGCAATAGATCGGGTTGGCTTATCTTTCCCGCTTTTTCTAAACCAGAGGATCGTTCTCGAATGGCAACGGGAAGAATCGTCCAAGTTTAAAAATTCGTTGCCTATTAGGAAAATATTTTCCTAATTTAGATTTAATCCTTTTTTATATTCAGAAAATTGAGTCAAGATAACAATCAAAGTATATTCCGGATTTTCGATTTCCAAAATTAACGTGCAATATTCTAATTAAGGCAATTGAACATGCTAAACTTGCAAGGCAATTTTCAGAATAAGCAATTTCAATCAACCAAATTATGCAATCAAATATTTCAAGATTCAAATTAGGAAAATACCTGGATTGCAAAATTTCTTTTCCTCTCTTGAATTTGCACCAAAACTTAGCGACCAAGTTTGTGCCCTTGGAAGCGGCTCGGGGGAACTCGCACGGCTGGATGATGGTAGGGATTCTCGGATTCGCGAATAAGGCACCGGAACATCTACAAAATGAACTCACCAAAGAGCGTTGTTGGATCACAAGTTTGTGACTTCTAAATGCTTGATTTGTTGGCTTTTGGCTCTCCACGTGCTGCAGGGACAGAGCACCAACCAACAGGAATCTTCAAGGCTTGATTTGCAACGTTGGTGGGTGGGAGATTTGCAACGTTGGTGGGTGGGAGCCTGGCACCAAGAGACTGACTTTTGCAGGGCGTGATGATGTTCTTTGACTGGATCGGTGAAATTGATTCACTGATCATCAACAATGGCCTTAAAACTCCCTTTGTGTGATATGGCCTTGCATGGATAATCCCTCAGTAGACACCAGACACCAATAAAAGATAAACACCAAGGGAGACAGTGCTGATGGAAGAGTTTGTTCTTCCCAAGACCTCGCCTGCTTTTATCTCCTCAAGAACTTGAACTCGTGAAAATCCCAATGGAGGATGAACGCGTGAAAATCTATGGATGATCCTTCGAGGCTCTTCAGCACGGTGACCAGTAAAGCTGTAGAATGGCGTTGGCGACGGTCTGACGTGATCGTAAGGTGCACCCGTGGGGGAAGGATTACGGCCACGATGCTCCCTTGCTCTTTCTTTCTCACTCTCTCACATGTGTTCTCTCTATTTTCTGAGCAATTTTTCCTCAAAATTCTGACGTGAGCCCCCCTCCACAAAACTCAATTGTGAGGCTTCTTTTATAGGTGGGGCAGCATGGGGATTCTTAGGGAAAAAAGAGCAGATTTTATAATATATTCTTTCCTTATTTTTCTGCTCACTCACACTTCTTCCCTATCGTGGATGTGTGAAAATCTCCTTTTTGTACTGGTGTGTCACTTCCTTTTTGGCTTCTCTGTATGAAGATTTTTTACAAATATCTCAATTAATAAAGCCCCTATTTTCCATTTCCTTCCAAACAGATATATTTAGCTCTTAATTCTTTGTGCCCAGAATTCAATCGTGGGTCCATATTTGCTGGTGTCCTTCAAGAAAAGTTCCTCATGAGTTATGCACGTGCAATCTTCGATCATGTGGATTTAGTCCAATTGACTTAGTAAATTTTAAAGCCTTTTCAATTAAGTCCATCATCACCATCGGTCCAATTAAAATGCAATGTAAGGCATGAATGCTAAAGTTTTAAAATATGATTTAATTATTTTTTTTTTGTAGGAACTAAGATTAATTCCTGATTTTTTATGAAAAATAAAAAAGGAAAATCAAAATTTAGGTGTCAACAGTCGTTACTCATAACATGTATGTAGAATGACTTGAGTCATTCTCAGAACCCGTTCTTGTGATATTCTCAAAACTTGTGAGAACCTGTATCATTCTCAGAACTTGTATACACAGAATGACTTATGTCATTCTCGGACCCTGTTCTCCTTAGATTATAACTCTGATACTCGTACAGAACCTGTTCCAGCAAATCATTATGTTCTCCTTTTGCAGTAAATAATCAGGGATAGTTCTCCTTTTGCAGTAAATAATCAGGGATATTTATATCGCTCCCCCCTTTTGTCATCAGCACAAAAGGCATTGATCGAACTACTAAAAAGTATTCAATAAAGGCTCAATCAAATTCAATAATCAAATAGTGTGCGTCAAATATCCAAAATGAAAACATGCTCAAGCCAAAATAATCATCCAATCAAAATAAAATTCAAACACTTTAAGTCTTAAAAACAGAACCAAAATTGACGAAATAAGGGAGTGAAAAACGAGTCTATTTTGGAGAGTTTGGAGCTGGAGTAGAGCTTGAAGGGGTTTGAGTGGATTGTGGGACAAATTCTGAAGGGAGTTGGACCAAGGCGAATTTTAATAGCTGTTCCATCTTCAGATCAAATGTAGTTTTGAGATTGAATAGCTTCCTATCCATGTGCTCTATTTGTAGAGCAGCATCGTTTGCATCTGTGGTCCTGTCTCTCCTTAGTTTTTGAAGTTCAAAATCCATTTTGTCCTTCACTTCATCAACTTTCACGTGAAGAGATGCGTACATATTCTTGATCAACTGTTCAATTTCTCTCTGTTTGTGCGGGATTTCTTGAAGTAACTCTGAGTTTGTGGCTTCACCCATTTCTTCCTCTGTCTGAATACCAGCATTAGAAGACTCCCCCTGAGTTCTAGCTTGTCTCCCAAATGAAGAAATTGGAGTGTCCTGTAGTGGAAGATCTGAGGCAGTCTTGCTTAGAGAATCTGCTGTTCTAGTAGCATTGATGTCCATTTTTAGTGGACTTCCATTTTCAGATTCCTCCCCCTCAGATGTAGTTTCCTTCTGAGTTTCTTCAGCTATATTCTGTAGAATAAACTCAGAAATGTTTACTTGCTCAATCTGCTCCTTTTCAAACTGTGCTTCTATTGCACCATTAGTTTGAGTTTCCTTCTCAGATTCCATCTGAGTTTCCATCTGATCATCTGACTGTTGCACAAGCGTATGTACTTCAGATGGTCTACTAGCTTATTTTTCCTTTCCCATGACAATTCCAGTCTTCTCCGTTTCTTCCTCCCCTATTTCTTCTTTCTCCTCGTCTTCCTTCTCTTTCTTTTCTTTCTCCTGCTGCTCAATGTGAGCTGCAATCTCATCCTCAACTGTTGACCTCACAATTGTCTGGATAATTTCCTCAATTTCATTATCACTTGCCAGGGAATCTTCAGATGTTTGCTGATCTGGCTCAGTTATAATCCTTTCAAGCAACTTATGGGCTAGTTTTCTCTTCTTCTGACCTGGCTTTGTTGACTTGTGAGCCAATATTTTCATCCTCCTCTTTCGAGTGGATTCTGAGGATGGTCCTACAGGAGAAGCATCTGCAATTTGTTCAGCAGGTGAAGCGATTGAAGGTTCAGTCTGAGTAGCCTCTCCTATTTCAGTCTAAGTAGGAGGAAGATCTATTAGCACCACATTCTTCTTCCTGTCCCTCCATTGACTATCTACAAATTTGTATCCCATCTTCACAAACATTGATTCACCGGTACTTCCTTGTGGAATCTGTAGAGATCTGAGTTTTTGAGGAATTTCTATTTGTAAATACTCAAAGATCCTGGTGATCAATGAACCATATGGCAGCTGTCCCTTGTTCTTCTTGACAGTTCTGCGCATATGCAGGAAGATCATGTGTGAAAGAGAGAAATTTTTTCCATTGAGAATGGCCCAGATGATTTTTGCCTCATACCGAGAAACATCAGTTTTGGAAGAACCTTTGGGCCTAAGGCAGTTAATGACTACCTTATGTAGAATGATTGCTCTGAGAGGAAAGCGGTGGTCTTCAATATGACCTTTGTTTGCTCTAGAGAGGTTTGGATTCCCAGAGAGTTCTCTGTAGACAACATCTGCTAAGATCGGAATGGGAGTGAAAGTGGACAACTCAGAACTTAGAATTTCAGCAAGTTCTGTGGCACTCAAAATGACATTTTGTTCAAAGAATGAGAACTGAATGGCATCTCTAGAGATCATAGAGAAGTTTGAGTGAAAATAGGCAGTCAACTCAAGATAGCATGGAGTATTTAGAGAACAAAGAGTTTGCAGACGTAGATTGGTAAGCAAAGAAAGGATTTGCAAATTATTTTGCTCAAAGTACTCAAAGTCAATAGGCCTATTTACCATGGAGGTTCTGGCAATTAAAGAATTATAGTATGCACGATGTTCTTTTGATCTGAACATCCTGTCTGCCTTTCCTTCCTTGGCTAAGAACTTCATTACCATTCCCTTAAAGTGAGAATAGATCATCTCATCATCATCCTCCCTCAGATGATCACTGACTAGCACAATTTCGGGTCTTACTTCACTCTCAGGTCTTACACCTTCAGATCTTGCTTCAGTCAAAGCAATTTGTACTTCCTCTACTCTTGAAGGTTCACAAACCTTATCTTTTCCCTTCCTAGTGGTCTCAGATGATTTAGGCCTATCTTCCTTTTGAAATTCTGCTCCTACCTTTGTAGCTTGTCTAATCTCATCATGAGTCAACATATCACTAAACTTTTGTAATTGTCCTTCATAAAAAAATCTATTGTTACGCAGAAACTCTTGAATGTCATGAACAGCCCTTCCATACATTCTCATCCCCCGAATCCCATTCGTTAATCCTTTTGCTAACTTAATTCTCTTATCAACAGGAAGATTAGCGATTTGTTCAGGAGTTCTTACTATAATGTTGGCGATGCGATCCTGAATCCTCTTTCTCCTTCTTGCTGCAACTTCTGGGGCAATGGCAATTGGGGTTGCCGCAACAGGTTCTGATTGAGGAACAACACTAGTTTCTTCTACCATTTGTTCCTCGCCTCCATCTTCTGAGGAATTGGAGAGATCGTACTGGGTTGGAGAGCCTATTGGAACCCTTGGTCCTCGCATCTCCAATCTGCCGGATTGACGAGTGCCAATGGTGGATTTCTTCGCGGTTGAAGGATTCTTAGGTGCCATTGAAGGGTTCTTGGAGTTAAGTTGAAGGATTTGAGGGATTAAGGGTTTGAGAGTGAAATCGCGGAGAGGATTTTGAGAGAAAAGGTTTTTCGAGAGATGATTTTTGAGTGGAGAGTAAAAATTGAATCTTTGTAAGAGAGGTTTTAAAAAGGGAACGACGGTTCGGTGCAAGTTTTTTGTTTTCAACAAAATAGGAAACTGCCTTTTACAGTTAAGAGATTTGAAATTTGTTTCCAAAAATAAAATATTTTGAAAAGATTTGGTAAATTAAATTTTGGAAACAAAATATACAATCAATTCAATCAATATAATCAATTCAATCACAATATTTGACAGACTATTAAAAAGATTGAGATTGCACGTACCTTATTTGTTGCCAAAAATAACTACTTGCGCGCCAAAAGTTTGAACGATCAAACCTGATATGAGTGTTGTTCAGATGATGACCTCCTCAGATGATGTGTTTGTTCAGAGATTTTCTTTCAAGCATTTGTATCTCTTCAAATGATGCTTTTGTTTATCCTCAGATGTTGAGCAAATTCTTTGCTTCAAATGTTGAATTTCCTTAGATGTTGCGTTTTGCTCAGAAGCAAATTTTAACCTGTCTTGAAAACCACTTAAACAGGCATAATAGTAATACCCAATGCTTGTCTAATATATTCAAAAGAATTCCTATCGAGAGGCTTTGTGAATATATCAGCTAATTGATGCTTCGAATCAACAAATTGAATATTAACATCACCATTATGCACATGATCACAAATGAAATGATGTTTAATTTCAATATGCCTAGCTCGAGAGTGCAGAATTGGATTCTTTGTGAGGTTGATTGCACTGGTGTTATCACACTTGATTTCCACATTTGAGGTTTCAACACCAAAGTTCCTCAATGGTTGCTTCATCCACAAGATTTGAGCACAACAACTCCCCAAGGCGACATATTTAGCTTCTGGGGTTGATAGTGCCACAGTGTTTTGTTTCTTTGAATGTCAAGACACTAGCATGGACCCCAGAAGTTGACATGTTCCTAAGGTATTTTTCTTGTCTAATTTGCAACCTACAAGATCAGCATCTGAGTAGCCCTGTAAAGTAAGTTCTGAGGTCTTTGGATATCACAATCCGAGATTAGGATTGGTTCCAATATATTTTATGATCCTCTTTACTATAGACAAATGAGATTCCTTAGGATCTAATTGAAACCCGGCGCACATACACACACTAAAGATAATGTCAGGTCTAGAAGCAGTAAGATATAATAGAGAACCGATCATGCTTCGATATAGCTTCTACTCAACCTGTTTGCTCTGTTCATCCTTATCTAGCTTGGATGAGGAAGACATTGGTGATTCAATTTTCTTACAGTTTTCTTGACCAAACTTCTTCACAATTTCCTTCGTATACTTCTCTTGATGTATGAAGGTTCCTTGTTCTGTTTGATTCATTTGAAGTCCAAGGAAGAAAGTGAGTTCTCCCATCATACTCATTTCAAACTCGTTCTGCATAATCTGAGAGAAATTCTTGCAGAGTTTTTCATTAGAAGAACCAAATATGATATCATCAACATATATTTGAATGAGCAAGATATCTTTATCTTCTTTTTTGATAAATAAAGTCATATCTACTTTACCTTTTTCGAAACCTTTTTCATAAAGGAAATTACTTAACCTCTCATACTAGGCTCGCGGTGCTTGTTTGAGTCCATACAGAGCTTTCTTCAGTTTATAAACATGATTTGAGCTCTTTGGATCTTCAAACCCTGGTGGTTGTTCCACGTATACCTCTTCCTTTATGTAGCCATTCAAAAATGCGCTCTTGACATCCATCCGATATAGTTTGAAGTCGTTGTAGCAAGCATAAGCTAGGAGCAATCTAATAGATTCCAGTCTTGCTACCGGAGCATATGTTACATCGTAGTCAATCCCCCCTTCTTGAGAGTATCCCTTGGCTACGAGTCTTGCCTTATTTCTAGTAACTTTGCCCTTATCATCCAACTTATTTCTGAATCCCCATTTAGTTCCAATGATTGGATAACCCCTGGGTCTGGGCATAAGTTCTCAAACTTCACTGAGTTTGAATTAATGTAGCTCTTGTTGCATTGCTTCAATCCAGCTTTCGTCTGCAAGAGCCTCTTCAATTCCTTTGGGTTCTACTTTAGATACAAATGCAAAAGCATTTATGGCATTCTTAAATTTGGATCTGGTCTTGATTATATCTTCTATGTTTCCGATGACAAGATCTGTGGGATGACTGGATTTGTATTTCCAATTCTTGTTTCTACTATATTGTTGATCTTTTGGAAATGGATCTCAGTTTTTGTTTTCAGATATTGTAGCAGTCTGGGTATCATTGATGTTCTAAATAGCTTCAGATGATGTTTTGTCCTAAGATGATGAAGCTTCCTCAGATCATAGATTCTTCTCAGATGATTTGGTGATTTCAACGCCTATCTTCTGAGTGTCATTTCCATCTTCAAACCTCACGTTCATTGATTCTTCAACCATTCTTAAGCTCTTGTTGAAGGCTCTGTATGCCTTGCTTGAAGTAGACTATCCAAGAAAATACAGCTTAGTCTGATCTTTCATCAAACTTACCCGGACGATCACTTGAGTTTTTAAGATAAAGCATTTACAACCAAATACATGAAAGTATGCTATGCTTGGTTTCTTGCCTTTGTAAAGCTCATAGGGGGTTTTCTCAAGCAATGGTCTCAGAAAAACTCAATTTATGATATAGCATGCAGTAGAAACAACTTCTGCCCAAAAATGAGAAGGAACTTTACTTTCAATCAAGAGTGTTTGAGCCATTTCTTGTCAAGATCGATTTTTCCTTTCAACTACTCCATTTTGCTGAGTAGTATAAGAAGACGAAAAATTATGTTGAAAACCATTTTGATCACAAAAGTCTACAAAGATTTGGTTTTCAAATTCTCCCCCATGATCAGTTTTGATGCTGGAAATTGAATAACCTTTTTCGTTTTGAACTTTCTGTGAAAGACTTTCAAAATATGAAAATACATCATTCTTATGTGCAAGGAAGAAAACCCAAGTAAATCTAGTATAGTCATCTACTATTACCAGACAATACTTTTTACCTCTAATGCTCTGGATTCTTGTTGGTCCAAAGACATCCATGTGTACTAGACATTTCACATCCTCAAATGATGTATCTAGAAGATGCATATTACCATGTCTATGTCCGGTGAATGAGCACATATTGTCCCGGCCAACACCTGAGCATTTATCCTCCACAAAAGCGATTTTATATCCAATATCACATAATTGGCTTTTGCTAATAAGATTGAAATTCAAACCCTTAACCAATGAGACGTCATTAATGAAGAGGTTGCTAATCTTTACGGTTCCTTTGCCAATAATTGTTCCTTTGTTGTTGCCGCCAAAGGAGACATTTCCTCCATCAAATTTGGTAAGATTGATAATTATTTTGGAATCTCCAGTCATGTGCATAAAGCACCCACTATTAGGGTACCATTTGTTTCTTCTTTTCATTGGTACCTGCAAACATCAAAGGAATGCAAGTTTTCTTTGGTACCCAAATCTGTTTGGATCCTTTTGGGTTAGTGGAGTTTGCAAATCTCAAAATATCTCGTGTTGGTCCCCAGGTCTTAGGATAATAACTTTTGGAATGTCTTGTCTCATTACAGTTTGTGCATTTTGAGACGTTTTGTCCCTCAGATCTTACAAATTGCTTGTGAAAGTGATTTCTATATGCGTGTTTCGAAGGTCTTCTTCTGAGTCTTTCTTTTACCTTTGGAAAATCGTTTTTCAATTCACTTTCCTTTTGAAAATCAAGTCCTAATTTATTATAGTAAGGGACCTGTATGGAAAGAATATGTTGTAATGTTTTTGAACCCGAGGAAAATTTTTTGTTGATATCCGAAATTTCATTTTTCAAAGAAACCTTTTCCTTTTTCAAAGATTCATTCTTGATTTGCAAATTCTCATTTTCCTTAGAAATCAAATTAGATTTTTCTTTGATTTTAGAAAATTTTCTTTCTAGAAAACTTATTTTATCCTTTTGAGAAACATCATTTTGCTTTAAATAGGCAACTTCCTTTTTCAATTCAGAAAGCCTTTTAAGAGCAATTTCATAATCTGAACACAATTCATCTATAAATTCAGATACCTCAGAAGGAAAGTTAGTAAAAGTTACCTCAGATTCATCCTCAGAGTCTGAGATGGCCATTAAACAGATATTGGCAAATTCCTCATCACTTTCACATTCTGTGTCGCTCCAGGTTTCAGTTGTTAGAGCTTTCTTGGATTTTTCATCCTTTCCTTTCTTCTTTAGAAGAGGACGGTTTGGTTTGATGTGCCCTCTCTTTTTGCATTCATAGTAAATCACATCTTTTCTTTCGTCTTTGTCACCAGATGATTGTCTCAGATCTTGTTGTTTGAAATCTCTTTTGCCTTTGAAATTTCTACTTTTCTTTGCCATTCTTCTGAACCTCTTGACCATGAGTGCTAGTTCCTCATCGTCTTCATCCTCAGAATCTGAGACATCGGAATCAGCATTAGATTTCAAAGCAATAGATTTCTTACCTCTCGATTGAGGTTCCTCATTGATTCTTTCATCCTTGTAGGATTGAAGAGTTCCAATGAGTTCATTCATGGATAACGGTGAGATCCTCTGAGTCTCTCGAATGGATGTCTTGATGTTGTCCCATTCTTTTGTGAATGCCCTTAAGAGTTTATTCACTCGTATCAGTCTGGACACAGGTTGCCCATGATATGTGAGACCATTCACTATTTCAGTGAATCTATCGAACATCTCTTTCACCATTTTATTAGGCTTCATCTTGAAAGCTTAGTACTGGCTGAGGAGTATGTTGACTTTAGTCTCCTTGACTCTGTCTGTCCCTTCGTAGGTTACATAGAGCTTGTCCCAAATCGCCTTTGATGAGGAATAATCTGCAATATGTTTGTATTCAGTGGGAGATAATGCACTATAAAAAGAGTAAATAGCCTTAGCATCTAGAGCATCTCTCGTTCTAATTCAGTGGCAGTTAGAGCAGCTATGGGAGAGGTGTTGGTGTTTTCCCCTGCATTTGATCCGCCTGAAGTGCTTGCAGATGGATCAACGCCTCTTTGAACAACATCCCAGATCTGTGGGTCTTGGCATCTGAGATATGCCTTGAATTTATTCTGCCAATCACTATACTCTTTTCCTTCGAAGTAAGGTGGTCTGTTGTTGCTTCCGCCTTCAATCCATGTGGGAGAAAAATTGCTAGCCATAAAGATCGTTAGCTCAGAAGTAATAACACTTCAATAAAGATATGAGCACCATGCTCTAATACCAATTATTGAGGTTAGCGTTATCACCTAGAGGGGGGTGAATAGGTGAATTTAGGGAATTTTAAGAAATTATTGCGGAATATAATTAATCTGCTCAAAACTTCGTTCAGATGATATTAGCTAGTAAGATCTGCGATTTCCTCAAAAGCAGAACTTCGTTCAGACGATGATATTAGGATGATCTAAGAAGCTCTCAGATGTTGCGCCGTACACACAATTACTTTCACAGATATGTAAACAAAGAGATTAAGGAAAAGAGAATGTGCACATGGGATTTATAGTGGTTCGGCTTTGTTTAAGCCTACGTCCACTTCTTCATGCTGGCAGCCAATCGGCTGGATTCCACTCGACAATAGCTCAGAGGTTACAGCTCAGTGATGTCTCTTGAGTCGAAAGACTTCCCGCCTAACACTCAACACTCGAATGTACACCTCTAAGTATTACAATGTATGGATCAAGGTGAATATAAAACGTTGAAACTCTCACAATCTTGGAATTTTGAACTCTATTCCCTCTTACGCCAACTCTATTCTCTTCGGCCTTGAGATGTCCTTTTATACTCCTCCACCTCTAACTACCCATTGCAAGGCCTCTAGAGGATCGCTCTCCAAACTTTCCATTTGGATGAGACTATATCTCAGGAAGATCTCGTAGCCGTTGAGGTTGACAAAGGAAAGTGTTCCCCGTTGGATCAATCGCCCATACAATCGTGATCCTGGATTTTCATAGATGGAGTTCTTCATTAGGAAGGTTACGCTCGTCTCCCTTAATCCGTATTCTTGATTAATCTTCAAGATTGAGAATCTTCAAGAATGATATAGCTCAATTACTAGCCGTTGTGATGATGTAATCTGTCAATTAAATCATCTTCAATTATATCTCTTGATATTCTGATTGTTCCTCGTGAAATACTTCTCTCAAAGCTCGAGCCTCATTCCAACGTCTAAGCTCCTCACAACGTCTAAGCTCCCCTGCTCATCATCTAAGCTCTTCAAATAACGTCTGAGCTCGATACAGCGTCTGAGTCCCTCAGAACATCGTATGAGCATATCTTTCCAGATTCAATCCCGTGTATCCCACACCTACGGATAATCTGTAAATCAAATATTTCATTTCATTAACTTAGATATAAGAGATCATGGATTGTTTTGTCAACTTCAAAATAAATTAGGGGTTTTTCTCAACAATCTCCCCAGTTTTGATGATGACAAAACTATCCTTATAAATATACCAAATGCTGTATAAGAAGGTGAGAAACATAATATTTTGTTACTCAAGGAAATTTTCGGTAGACAATGATATATCATATAGTGCATTAGCAAAAAGATAAGTTCTGGGATAAAAACAATTTAGAGTAAGATTCTATTTCATCTTTAGAACATCTGAAAACCTGTCTTAGAGCTTATGAAATATAGCTTGTTTCTCAGAGTTATAAGTTTCAATTCATTTTCGATCTGAGAATTTTAAGAGACTATCGGAGCATGAAAAGGATATAGATTTCATTTGAAGGCTCAGTACTTGAAGTCTCATATTGTAGAAAATTTTGATACGAACACATCGATACCAAAATCACCCCAATTGGACGTCACACGCCCCCGCATGAGCCCCGACATGATTTTTTTTTTCTGGGTCAACGGTCAATGATCAATCAGGTTAAAGTCAATGGTCAACGGTCATGGGTCAAACGGGTCATGGACCAGGTCGGCGGGTCAACCAGGTCGGATCTCGGGTCGGGTCGGCGCCGTGTCATCAACCACATGGCTTGCCACGTAATTAGCCACGTAAGCGCCACATCAGTAAGTAGTTGCCGACTGTTTCAGGCACGCGCGACTCACGTGGGCGCATTAGGCCCACGCGCAGAGCACTCCATAGCGCGTGTAGGCTCGTGCGGCTCCGTCCAGCGTCCAACGGCGATGTTCCGCCCCTCAAAATGCTCGTATGGCCACGACCGTCCTGATGGTTTGATCAAAATACATTTTCGTTTAACCAAAGTTCACCAAATTGCAACTTTTCGCTTCGCTCCCCGAGGAGCCTAGCCCCGTCACGGCGCATGTGGCGCGTACGGCGTCGTCCAGTCTCCTCCGGCGACGGGTGACCACTTGCTAGACTCGTATCGACTAGTACTTTCTAACCATCTATTCACATTGCATTTTTACCAAATGAAATTTTCGTAAAACGCCATAGAACGTACTGCCATTACTGTTCATACCGAAAAACGAAGAACACTTCTAACAATAGTGTACGAAACATGGCATGGATGGTTCAATCAGTGAACGTATGATCAGGAAAACAAGTCTATATGCTCTGATACCAATGAAGGATACTAAATCCTCGTTCAATACATCAAACGTGCGGAAACATGCCCAAAACACAACTTGCATCACTGATCCAAAATTGAATAAATCACGAGGACATACCATAATTGTCACAGATTATATGTTGCCTTCGCAGTCTCGAGAGTTCTGTTCGCTTCGAATGCGATTCAACAGTAAAAGGGAGAGAGCGTCGTTCTTCTTCTTTGTCATACGTTCTACGGAATACGACAAAATACCAGGGAGAAGAGAGGGGGGGGGGGAGGGGGGGTTACGTCTACCAAAAGACATGACTTTCTCACGTTCAAAAAAGAAACTGCTGATAATTGCTTTGGCAGTTATCTATAGTAGGTGGGTGTGGTTGCCCGCATGGGCGCACACCGTAAGACCCATATTCCAACATAGATGAAGGGGTACAATTGTGGTGCATGTCAAGACAATCTAAGACAATGTCTAGAATAAGGTATCCTGCGATCGGATTGTATCTTCCCTTTTGCATCTTCTCACACCTCACTCCGATACCAAGAAGCCCTACTCTACCTCTCAGATGGATGAAGAAAAATTGCAGTGAGATACTTGCCCGCACTGAATATGATTACCAGTGTTAAGAGCGTTCATTTGCTGCAAAAATAGGTAAATTGATGGTCGAAGATACTAAGTTGAGGTTCTGGGACTAAATATGGAATAGTGAAGTGACAAGGTGTTTCACTGGGAATGGCAATATTTAATTTCAAGATATGGTTCCATGGACACAAACTAATGGTTCTTTGTTGAATTTTGGACAGGAATGTAAGTGGCAAGAAATCTAAAAGGACGAACACTGAGAACAATCGTTGCCAGCGATAAAAATGGTATGGGAAAGTACAACATATGTTCTTGGATTGGTTGACGATCCTTGGCACAGGTTATAATCCAAGTATTCATACCTACAATCGAATTTGAATTTGCCAACGACAAGGGGGCACGTGATAACTCTTGATTATCTAATTTAAAAGAATTCAATTTTCATGATAATATTTTCATAATTCGTGACATGTATGGATTTTATGCTAATTGTCAGAAATAACGAAACTTCTGTATTCGAGAAAATTATGTTATGGACGTGTGGAAATTTTGTAAAGGATGTGAGTAATTACCATCCGATTGGTGGTAGTAATTCGGGTTTGTAAGTTAGCAGGCCCATGGAATCATAATTGGGCCTCGAAGTTGCATTTTAGTTATTTTTTGCACAGAACGAGCTTCATGGCCCAATTGAGTCTAATCGCTGGGTTACGCGAGTAATTTCTCCTTCGGATATCATCTCCACATTTGGATCACCACATATCCTTTTGCCATCCTCCATTTTAAAAATCTAGAATTTGCAATCCTCACTGTTATCATTCCATTTCAAATTGCATATGTCATTTGGAGCTTGTTTTAAATTCATATGCAATGAAAATCCCGCTCACCCGAAACCCGTCCCACGCACCCAGTGCGGAGCCCCTCTCCTCTCTAGAGCCGCCATGCCCCCTGCCCGGTTAGCTTTCGCCTACCGCTGCCGTTCGAAGCTGAGTCACCTCCTGTTGCTCACAGTCAACACCTTGCTGTGCCGTCTCCCCCTCCTCCGTTCTATTGGCCGTCAAACTCCTCCAATGGTCACAGAGGTCGCGGCAGAGCTTAGCGACCTCGAGCTCCGGCATCCAACTGTGTGTGAGAGAGAGAGAGAGATGAACGGTTAGATATCTTAATTCCCTCAACAATATCTATAGTTGTAATTTTTCAATCTAATTGAGCATGTCCATGTATTATATAAAATCCGATAGCATCATAGTTCTCAGTAGATTATTTTCATGCAAAATATGTGCATGAGAGAGAGAAATACGTACTTCAACTTGGAGCATTAATCTTTTAAGGTATTCCATGGCATTGTCCAGCACTAAAGCTCTATGAGGTTCGACCAAAGCGAGAGAAAACAAAAAAGAAAAGAAAAGAAAAAACATCGACTGGTTGAATGTTTAATGAGCACTCAACTCTAGCTAATTTAACATGAAGCTCTGGTGATTTCTTCAAGGTACAATTACTGGAGAAAAACATAATTTAGGCCCCTCATTTACTTAAATTCACCAAATTAATTACTCAATATATCTTCCCATTTGGATTATTTAGTTGATGATATGTTGGGCAAATTTCCAAATCAGGCTAAAAAAAAAAATTATTTACCAAAACAGGTTGAATTTTTTTTTTTTACCAAATCAGGT